>OY728129.1:1773673283-1783673283 GCA_963277665.1 Viscum album | reverse complement strand
TACGAAATCCCAAAAAATTAATCGTATACCATTAATGGCATAAAAATAAATCATCCATAGTCAAACATATCACAAAACCTTAAATACAATATGGAAGATTTGTATCATAATAAATCAACTTCAAACAAGTGTAAAATTTATCAAAGGATGTTGACATAGATGAAATCAAAATTATTTTAGAGAAATATCTCTTTTTTTGAAATCATTTAAAAGTCAAAAAATTTGGAAAAGAAGTCATTTAAATAAATTTTTGAGTCATAGTGTCTCATACCACTTTGAAACTTTTGAAAGTAATTAACATTTTAAAAACATTCATGTCCATATAAAAAAAATCCTTAAAACCCATTTTGAATACATGGACATTAATGAGAAACATTTTGAAGAATAAATATTTAAAACATTTGAAATGATGTTTTAGTGAAAAGTCCCTTAAAATAATCCATTTGAAAACTCTTTCATAAAACACGGACAAGGATAATAAATATTTCCCAGTAGATACTTACGTAAAAACAACATCGGATAATAAAGAGATTGTGAAATTAACCCTAACCAATTTGGTAACTTACGAAACATAAAACCCATGAAAGAGGTATCATAAAATGAATATGTAAATACACATAAATTAAAGTGTATTACACAGATAATACAATTATGGTCAGTACATACACCACACAAAAGGTAATAGTGGTGATATGGCATGAATCTCACAGGAATAAGGAGTGAGATGAAAACCCCTTACCTTGCACTTTCCTTTAGTAGAGGGTACGTTTAGCCTCCTGTATGAAGACTATAGTATGTTATTAAAGTATACCAGAACCATATTAATATTTATGATATCAAAAATTATTCATTTATGACTTTATACTACCCATTTAATCATAATTTCCATGTTATATTAATATTTCGGGTAATAATCGCTTTCTTTATCGTACGTGTTTTAACTTGTCACTCTTGATTGTATCACATAGATCATGATTTAAATACATCCAGAATATAAAACATGATTTATTTATCATATATATTTATAATATAAAAATTTATAATAGACTTATATATGAAATTGAAAACACCGCTTATGGAGACGGTAGTCCATACGTACGCATAAACGCTGTTTCCATTTTTACATAGTATTGAATAAGATATATATAAGTACATAAATACTTATATATATAAATATATATATTTCTAGTAGAATTATAATGACATATATTACATACTTATTAGTAATATATATTTTTATAATCGTTGATGAATGGTGAACTTGGAAATGAATTTCATCGCGTCGTGGAGATGGTAATCCGTACGTACGCACGAGTGAAAATATCATTCTTTTGATATTAATATAATATATAATTTGATGATATATCATATATACAGAATCATTAACATGTTATATTTATTATTTACATGAATTAAACATCATTATTATATCCATCCAAATAATAATATATTGAATAACAATTAGACCACAACGTGGAGACGGTAAGCCGTATGTACGCACATATGGTGACATGTCATTCAAATGATGGATAGAATACTGAATATGGTTGTACCATATTTATAATAACATCAAAGTATATAGAATATACTGGATTTATTATTTTATTGGAAATAACAAAGAAAGAAGAAGTTGAAGAAGAAAGGAACTTGAAAAAGGGTGTTGAAAACAGTACCTCTTCTTCGGATTCTTCATTTTGATTTGATCAAAAGGGATCCTTAGGTTGGATTTATGATCTAAATGAGGCCACTAGGTTGTAGTGAAGGATGTTTAGAGAGTATTTGGGCAGGGTTTTACTGAACCAAAAGGCATTGAAGGTGTGAATTAATGAGAAGGGGGAGTGCCTTTTTGTAAGAGGGGTGAGGGGCACCTTTGGAAAAGCTAGAAATATTATTTTATAATAAATTCATATTCAGTTTCTAATGGCTCTAAAGTGGATTATTTAAAGTTTAATGTAATGATAGGTCTGAAACCACTCAACCAATAGGATTTATACAGGTTTGGGTTACAATATTAACCTTATCTTTAAGTATTAACTCTTAGTTAATTAGTTTCTCTTTTACAATGTGTCTTTGTATTTTTATATTATATGGTTAAAAAAATTATTATATACATCCAAGAGACCCCCAAGTGGTACCTTAATGATACACCTATCATGATATAATTCTCTTGTACTAACCATATATTTTTAGAAATTTAATATCAATTTATAATATAATATATTTTTAAAAAATCTTTTATGTCAATTGTGACACTATTCAATAATTGATTTTTTTAAAACTCATAACAGAATGATTACTTCGAAAAACGTTATTTAAATCAATCCTAACATTTCATAATAACCTATAAAATTAGTTTAATTCATAAAAAGGCTCATATTAATTTTATTTGGGTGTTTATAATATCAATTATTTTAATTTTTCACTATTATGGTAATTACTGTATCATCATTGTGTCATAACTAAAGTATATTATTTAATGTCTAAAAATTACAAATAAATTATAATTATGTAGAAAATAATTTTATCTTTCTAATTAATATTTATAATCAAAAATCCAACATATATAACCCTATGTAAAAATTGTTTTGCTAAAAGATATATGCTTATGTCATTTTTGTATTTATTTTAACTTAATTAATATAAAGTGTCATTATCACTTACAAGTGGCTCCATGGGGTCCAAAAATCGAACCAAAGATGCCCATGGTCGGACATGTATCACCAAATAAGGTTAGGACACGTTTTAGGGTTATTTATTATTATTATAATATTATTGTTTTACCCTTATGTATCGGGTTTACATTTTAACCATGGTAAATAAAATATTTACCGAAGTAATTATTCAAAATGTCTAATAATAAAATTCAACTATTTAAAAAACATGGAAATCCAGATTCCAAATATGGAATCAATTTTTCTATATTAAAAACACAGAATTGGAAGAAATAAATTTAAAATTAATTCCCGTTGTTAAAACAAAAAGCGTGTTTTTAAGAGATAATAACTATCAAAAGATTGACACTTGTTTCTGGCTGGTTTAAATGTGAAATTATGTCCAATGACCAAAATTGTATTAAATGGTAAAAATTTATTCTAAATATACTTTAAAACCACTCAAATTCATAATTTATCACTATTAATTATTTCGATTAAAAAAGTTGTTTTTAATTAAAATTTAGTAATTTTCACTATTCATCAAAATATGAAAGTTATCCGAAAAGTACCAAACTTTCACCCTAGGAAAATTAAGATATTAATAATCCAAAAATGAAGTCCATTTTAAATTATAAAATGTATAAAATTTCAAAAAGTGGGTATTACTATTCATAACGGCTAGTTTGATTGGTTGTGGTGTGTTAGAACTCGATGTTGCATACAACACACGCTACTGTATTATTCAAAGAGAAGTGTACCGTAGAAGCTTGGAGTGTTACATACAAGACTCTTGGAGTGAGTTCTCATTGATGATTGCTTTGTGGAATCATCAAACTGAAGCCCTATCATGGGTATGCAGTCATTATACTTGTCTCTAGACTATTGGTCTGTGTTTGGAGTATATCTAGATGTGTTTCTCTTGTAATATGTTCATTAGAAATATATTATGTAGAGCTGATTGTACCTTTACTTTATTTATTTCTTTATGGTTTTTGGGTTCATCTACTGAGTTTTGTTATATTCACCCCTAAATGGGCTTTTCCCGCATGTGTCATGTCTTGTGCAGACGAGCGGACTTTTGACGGAGTCCAGGGCGGACCAAGACCGGACCGAGTATTCAGATTTCCCTATAGGCTAAGGTGTTCCTATGGCTACGAGCAGTAGTCCCTATAACTCTTTTTGCTTACTGGTTGGACTTTGTAGTTTGCAGACTATTGTTTTTGGCGGGCCTATAATTTGACCTCGTTTACTTTCCACACTTTGCTTTCCATTGTACAATATTGGTTGGTTTTAGCTCTATTCATGTATTTTTTCATTAGTGATTTTTTACATTTCATCCTTTCTGGTCCTGGAGATGCTTGTTTGTGTACAAGTACATAGTTAATGACTCTCATGTTAGTGATAGTCCTACTTGGTGCTAGTCACCAGCCCCTGGCCTATTGAAGGTGGGCTTGGGGAGTTGCGACACGGGCCCCATTGGGATGGGTCATGGAAAAATAAATAACCCTAATGGAATCATTTTTATTTTTTTTCCAAAATTACCATCATTTTTTATTTACATGTTGTTGTTTTTTTCATTATGTGAACACACAATTGGAATTTAAAATCAATTGGGAAGCATTTTTTCTTTTTTCATTACTTTAATTGTTAAAATGGACATTTTCATAGAAAAATGTTTTAAAATAACCTAAAATAAATTATAAGGTTATAAGGGAAGAAATATTTCAATAAAATTGAATTGGAAAAACATTAGGTCATTTTTTCAATTATTTATTTAGTTTAATCCCTTTTAAACTAGTTTTAACCATAGCTACGGTAATTAATTTGTATTGTTTTTAAAATTCATTTTGTGAAAAATTTAATTTGAACTAATTATATATCATTAAATATGTAGGATACAAATATGGAATACATTTTTTCAAATTCCATTAAAAAAAGTTGGAAGATGAAATTAATAATTAAACCCACACACGATGAAAAAAAATTTCCAAAAGAAAAGTTTAATAAGATTGAATGGTTTTAATGTAAAAAATTCAGTATGAAATTGATTAAAATGATCTAAATTTGATTAATAAATATATAATTGAACTGATATTACTTTTAATTTTTTTAAACAAGTTGGATATTTTTAAATTATTTAAACAAAATGATAATATTTTAATAAAATTAATATTTTTCACTATACATCAAAAACATATTCTTCTAAGAAAATTAGAAAAAAATCACCATATGATTATTTTGACATGTTGATTAAAAAAATGAACTTATTTTTTTCAAATAAAGTTTATAAAAGTTTTCATTATTAATTTCACAATATGTTCACTAGAGGCAATTAAAATCATTTTTTTGTAAAATTGTATTTTCAAATCATATAAAGACTTTACTAAAAATTAATTACTTATTTATAAATATATTTTATTTATATAAAATAAATATATTTAATATTAAAATTTGTTCATTCATATTAATGCCAACAAATTTAATAGATAAGTTATTACAATAATTTATAAATAAAAATGATGATGATATATCATGGTTTGTTAAAAGTTGGTGTTGCATGTGACCTAATCCATCAATGAAATTACATTTTTCTGAAAAGAAAACGTTCATAAGATATCGAGGTGTTACAATATAGTCATTATATCAACCATAGTTCATATGAACGAACCAAATTTTTTTTTCTATTGTATGTTGACATACCACAAGTCATATTCCTCATGGTCACCTGACACACATGGTTAGTTCATTGGTTTATTTATTTTTCTAAAATCTATATTTTTAGCATGATCTCATTGTCATTATTGTAGAAAATATTATTTTGTAAAATCTTATGTTAATTGTTTTATGTAATTTATTGACTAATAAAAGACATATATAATGTAAATAACTCATGGAAATAAATTTTTATTTTATTTAAAATATTTTTATTTTTTGTTTAATTTTTAATTTATTTTTAAATATATATAAAACATGTGTGTTCATTTTTCAGTTTATTATAAATTGAGATGCATTATTTTTAATATTATTTAATAAAATAATATTAGTAAACATTTAACTTATTAGAACTTATTTTTTATTGTTTAATGTCATATAATTAAATTTTGAATTATTATGCATTGTAGAAAATTAGAAATTATTTTAATGTTTGAATTAAATACTTATTTTTTCATAAGATATTTATAGAATTTACATAGCGTTTTATTATAGAGACTATTTAAATTATTTGATGAGTAATTAAAATTAATTATAATTAGTCATTAAGTTTTGAATTTAAATGATCTTTGTCCCAATTATTTTGGAAGGATAATTTTATCTCTCCTAGATAATTATGAAGTTTGAATGAAAATCCCATTACACAGTTGGATATTGATTTGTGAGTTTTATAGATACTATTTAAAGGATTTGATATTCATTTAATATAAACACATTTATGAGAACATTAAATTTTTAGAACCAAACTAGCCTCATTCTAAACATTGAAGTGTTGTACAAGCTAAGTCTTGTGTGATCAAGTTGACATTTTTGGGACATATTTTCAAGTTCTAAATGAAAAATTATATGTCTTAAATTAATTCCTTAAGGAGGCATCTTAATATATCACTCCTGTAACAGTTCATAGGATTTATTCATTTATCTTATATTTTTCTTCATTTATTGTGTCCTTAACACTACTTCTCATATCTCATATATACTCTAACTTTCTATTTATGTGTTTACATTAAAAATAATTAGTTCTTTTTGTTTAGGTTGTGAATCTTGGATTCAGAGGTCTAGACCATTCAGCTTTTAACTCCCATAGTCAAAAGACAACTTCTTAATTATGTTGTGACTACCCATTCAAAAGGTAGATTCCTTAGTTATAATTCCACTAGAAAAAAGTTTGTTATAATCAGGTTGTCATTCCCATTTAAAAATTAGATTAGTTCGCATTTCACCTCTTGTAGAGTAGAGAGGTATAAGAGTGGACTAGGTTCGATTTATACTGAATGACTATAATAATTCCTTATGTTCTCTTATTTACTTTATGTTTCTATTAACCTTCATATTTAACTTTGATAATAATTTTTTGTGGTTAAGATTTTTAATCTGTTCTATTTATCCCTCACTAGACCAACTTCCTTAAAACTTTTTGTCCTAACATATAAGTATTTTTACATTTTAAATAATATTTAATCTAGATCTAAGATAATTGTTTACCTATGTCAATATTTTTATGAATTTTAGACATTTAATGATAATTAGTCTATACTATATTTCATTCTAAAATTTCATTTATTTTAATATTTCTCATGTGTTGTGGAAGTAAAGCCTCAATGAGAGGTTTGATCCATAATTTCCTTTATCATTCCTCATCATAAAATATTATTAAATATAAACTATATTCCAATACCATTACATTTAAGTAATTTATATATATATATATATTTAAATTAATTATTTCTCACCAAGATATTGATACTATTTGATTGTCTAGGTAAAAGTATTAGCTTGACTATATAATCCTTTATTACATTACATTTAAATACCCTATAATTAATTATTCTATGTAAAGGGTATTTACCTAGAGAGACACTTTATCTCTTTTTATGATTTTGCCTTATAATTTTTTTTACCTATTCTATTTTATAGGATAATAATCCTATAATATTTACTAAATTAATAATTGATTCCATATTCATATGGAAAACATATATAGGGATATATCATTATATGATGGGTGGGAATAGATTAATATTTTTCTCTAATACAATGGGAGAATCATTTTATATCATTATATCTCTATATTATTCATATAAATAATTTTTCTAGGTCTGTTTACAATGTTATATATAGAAATGGTGTGGTTATCTTTGTCTATTATATTATTGGTGGACATGTTGTATTTAGTATTGTCCATCATGTTATGATCATGTCAATAGAGATCCTTGTCATATGTTATGATTTTCAATTCATATACATGTTCCACATTCCTATTTTTTTTCACCGTGGTTCTTTATTATTTTCTTATGATTTGACATCCTTACTCTAGGGTATAAGTTAAATTTTGGGTTTCATCATTTTATATATTTTATTCATGATATATGATTATTTTATCACACATATTAATAATACCTTATTATTTTGTGATCTTATTCTATTAATACATAAATTTATATCATGATTATGAACCATAGTTGTTTTTGTTTTATAGATAAATCCTTTTGGACTCATTGATAATGTTTTCCCCTTACAGTTTGTATAAGATTTCTACTTTTCCCCATGATTTTTACAGGGATTGTTTTAAGAGAGATTCATGTGTTGAGAGATTTTTATAATAATTCATACAATAAATATGATCTATACCAACACTTATATTCCAATAGTTTTCTATAACTATTTTCATAGGTAAATCTATAACAATTATGAGTATAAACCATTAGAATATCCATTAATGTTTTACTCTATACCAATGAGTTTAAAAATGATTAGTATTGAATGCCCATATAGACCATTTTTTAAAAACAAATTCCTATATATTTCCCCCAAATATATAGATAAAGCATCCCATCAATTGATCCCCAATTCATCCCCTCTCCTACCATGTGTCCTCCCCAATTCTCCTTCGACTTATCCACAAAATCTGACAATTTATCCACTTCTTTATTCAATTAATTTTCATCACCAAATCCACAAGGAGAATATCTATTATCTATTAAAACATGCATGAGTTTTATTTGATATTAGTTATAAAATATAATATGAGATCCATTTAGCTCATAATTAATATTGATTTTTTAATCTCAGGCTTTATTAGATTGTATTTATTCTACTAATGAAACATTTTTTTTTGAAAAAGTATATAGCATTAATGACAAAGCTCAGCAGAAGTACATGAACGAATCCATGAAGGGAAATTTTCCAGCCAGAGCTGGTTAGTGCCGAATGGGCCTGAGGACGCTAGTTGATTGGCCGCGTTGTTCCCTTCTCATTTGGTGAATGAGAAGGTGGAAAATGAGAAACGTTGGCTGAGTGAGATAATTCTCCTGACAATGGTGCCAAACGACTGGAGTCCACTGTCGTTGTGATTGATGGAGTCGATAACAGAAAGATAGTCAGACTCAATGATGATGTCGCCCCAACCACATTCAATAGTGAGCATCATACCAGCAAGGATGGCCTTGGCTTGAGCGACTACTGGTTCCCAGAATGTCTGATGTGGTTCATACTTAGCAGCAAGTATTTTCCCCAGATGATTGAGGGAAAGTAGGCCGAGGGAAACAAGCCCAGCTTTTGGAAGCGACGCGTCCACATTGATCATGAGAGTCCCTTCCATTGGGGGATTCCATGGAACAAAAGGAGAGGGGGAGACACCTGGAATAGAACATTCGTTGTGGCCTTTCCAACGTTCAATCCAAGAGGTAGCACAATCAATACAGAATTTGGGGGGTCTGTGGGCATGATGAAAAATAGTGTCGTTGCACTGGACCCAAATAATATAGGCTAGAGTGTAGATTGAACCAACATCAGCCGGGGAGAGAGAGGAGTACCAACACATTAGAAGATCGGGAAGGTCAGAGGCCAATGCCAGCGAAGTAGAAGAAGCTGAGACCCATAAATTACAGATTTCCTTAGCTCCAGGGCAGAGAATGATAGCGTTTAGAGGGGTTTCAGGAGTGTTCAGGAAGAAAGGTCAAAAGGCGATGCTGGCCATATGTCGAAAAACGAGAAGTCTCATTGTTGGAAGAGTACCTGTACAAACCTTCCACTAGAAATGAAGAATTCATTGGGGGACATTGAACGACTAGATCGATTTCCAATGACCCTCATCCCCTCCAACTGGGTGGATTCCATGAGAAAGTCTGTTGCTGGATTTCACCATGTAAACGCCCGAAATTTCATTGATCTAGAAGCGACGGTCAGGGCCTGCGTCTGGTACCTAGGGAATTCTAAGGATAATTATTTTATCTCTTTCATTAAACCATTCAAGGATCTTATCCAAACACCACCCTTGTCCCCGGTCGGAAAGGAGGCAGCTGACAGTGGCGTCTTCTAGACCAGGTTGGGTGGGGGTGTAGCCCGTAAACCATCCTTATCAACATGCCAGAGATCAGGCCAAATTTTTTCAGATGAGCGAGTCCCAATTCTCCAACCCAATCCTTTATCCAGGAGCTTTTTTCCCCCAGATGCTTCTCCATAGGAAGCTGGGACAAGGACCAAGAGTGGAAGCATGAATGTCCGTGTGGGGAAAATACTTAGCTTATAGAACTCATGCACAAAGAGATGAAGGGCGGTCAATAAGGTGCCATCCTTTCTTGGCCAAAAGCGCATCTTTGAAGAGAGGAAGATTCCAAAACCCCATCCCACCCTCTGATTTGGGTTTGCAGAGTTTCTCCCAGTCCATCCAATGGGGTTGATTCCTTCCATCGTGCTTCCCCCACCAGAAATTGGTAGTACGTGTGTGGCTCTGATCGGTAATGGCCACTGGGAGCTTAAAAAGGGACATAAAGTTTCTGGGGATAGATTGGATGACGGTTTTGATGAGAGTATCTTTTCCATCTTTCGAGATTCTTTTAGGGGTCTAACCTTGGATTTTAGCCTCAGTCCTATCCATGATGGATGCGAAGATTTCTTTTTTAGACCGGCCAATCACCATGGGGAGTCCGAGATACTTCTAATGTTTAACAACCATATGGATGCCAGCTGAAGTGTAAAGTTCATCCCTCTGAGAAAGAGGCACCCCTGCACTGAAGGAAATTTCAGATTTACCATGATTGATTGTTTGGACATACGCCCTCTCATACTGGCGAATCGCCTGGAAGATCACCCGACATTCATTAATTATTGCTCTAGAAAAAAGGAGGCAGTCATCAGCGAAGAATAGATGTGGCACTAGAGGGATAACTCAACAAACTTTTTCCCCATGAATAGACTTGGAGGAAACAGCCCTAGAAATAAGATTAGAAAACACGTCAGCCACCAGGATAAAGAGAAAGGGGGAAAGAGGGTCTCCCTGGAGAAGGCCTCGAGAAGGGGTGAACTCTCTGGTAAGCTCCCCATTGACCTTGATTTTAAACGAGACAGTTGAGATGCAGTTCATGACCACATTTGTCCATTTAGCGCAAAAATACATTTTCTGCATAACGGATCTAAGGAAGGGCCATTCAACTCTATCGCAGGCCTTGGACATATCCAATTTCTAGGCCATGGTTCCTCTCTTCACCGTGGAGCGTGATTTCATAGAGTGGAACACTTTATGGGCCACAATCACATTATCAGTGATCAGTCTCTTGGCTACGAAGGCACTCTGATTTTCGGAGATAATATCTGGTAGCCAAGGTCACAGCCGATTGACAAGGATCTTTGAGAAGATCCTGTAAGAGACATTACAGAGGATGATAGGTCGAAAGTCAGGGATCACCACAGGTTTCTTGATTTTGGGGATGAGAATGAGGACAATTTCATTGATGGATGCAATGCTGGTGTTTCCAGCCCACATATTTTTAATCATATTGCAGATGTCATGACCGATTATGTGCCAGTATTGCTTAAAAAATAGGGCGTGGAACCCATCTGGTCCCGGAGCCTTGGTGGTATGAAGTGGTTTCAAAGCCAGGAGAATCTCATCATCTGTCACATATTTCGAGAACTTCATATTGATCTCTTCAGTGATCACAGGTATGATACATTCTTCCACATCAGTAGACATGAAAGGAGTTCCTGCAGAGAAGATGTTCTAGTAAAAGCCAGTCAAGGCCACGTGGATACCATTGGTGTCAAAAACTTTTCTTCCATCGGGCTGTGATAAGCAGGTAATGGAGTTTTTTCGACGCTTGGCTGAAGCTTTCTGATGAAAATACAGGGTGTTAGCATCCCCTTCTTTGATATGGTTGTCTAGTGCGCGCATAGCCCAGAAACTTTCCTTGACACGTAAGGTCGTGTCCATCTCTCTTTGTATGGTGCCAATCTTCGAGAGATTGCAATTGGATGTGGGTTGTTTGAGGAGAAAGTTCAGTCTCTTTTCAAGGGCGCCACAGTGCCGGTCAGGCTGTTGAAATTTCTTATTGCTCCACGACCTCAGATCAGATGCTACATGTTGGAGGTTGAGGCAAACATCCTCGTGAGTACATTTCCAGTTTGATCAGATCACCTCTTCAAATTACTGATCTTTTGACCAGAAGCTCTCAAATATGAAGGGTCTGATAAAAGGTCTAGTACGTTCTCCATGGGCACTATCAATGAGGATTGGACAGTGGTCTGAGCAGTTGAGGGCCATGTGTTCGATATGAAACATGCTGAACATATTAATCCAATTAGAAGAGCCCATAAATCTATCAAGATGCTCAGCGATATGGGTGCCTTCTGAGTTTCCACGGAACCAAGTATACGGATTTCCTGAGTACCCCAGATCGACCAGGTCTACCCTGGAAACTGCATCCTTGAAGCATGACATCGAAGTTGAAGGTCGGATGGTTCCGCCCCTCTTTTCCTTATGCAACATAATCTCATTGAAGTCTCCACCGAATAGAATGGGTCTTGGTAAGTCAACTCGTAGCTTGCATAGAAGATCCCATGACTTCACCTTGTCATTATGGGATGGACAGCCATAGAAACCCACAAAAGTCCAAGGTGGGTGAAGGTCCATATGAATAGTCACTACCACATGGTGCGGGGAGACGGAAAATTTTTTGACATCGACAATGTCCTTCCAAAGGAGACAGAGTCCCCCGGAATGGCCTTGTCTAGGCACCGGGAAACAGCCTTAGAAGTCGCACTTCAGAGCAATACCATTGGTGTCCTTGCATTCCAGTATGGTTTCGGACAGGAAAACCATATTGGGGCGACTTTGAGTGTAATTGCGCTGAAGCATGCGAACCGTTAGGGGGTTGCCAAGCCCACGACAGTTCCAACATAAGATAATCATTTCCCTAGGCGGGGTTGGAACTCTCCCGCCACCGCCTTTTGTATCTCCAAACTTAATTTTCCATCTATAGTTTTCCATCTTTGGGTGAGGTTCCTTCCTAATTGACATGTTTCATTTTGTCTCTTCCTCACCCTGAGTTTTGGGTCTTCTGTGTGCCCATCACTCTCACCTCGTTGCCTCCTTTTCCACGTTCGATGGGTGATTGGACGCATTAGTGAAGGTCCCGACATACCAAGGTCCTTCATCGTAAGAGTTCTAGCTGCGGTCAAAGGTGAGTCAGGGTCCGGATCTGGTGGTTCGAGGTGCATCAGCATCGGCTTTGAGAAATATGATGGGGAATTTTGTTGCATCAGCACCAACATTGTCGATGTTGGAGAATTGTCCCTCAGGGTTTTTGGTTGAGCTCCATCTTCTCTCTGAGTTCCAGCTTCTCCCTGAGTGGGAGGGAAATCCTTTGAGGAATTCATTGGCTGAGGTATTAAGTCTTTTTCAGGTATGGGGTTTGTCGGACTAGAATGTGCCAAAGTGAGACGGTCACGGTCTTTTTTTTTCGTCTCTGGGATGAAAGCATGTTTATTTGTTTTGGCATTGAGCCAGGGGCCGTAATGGAGGAAAGAGTTGCCCGAATCACTCTTATGTTTAGTGGTTCTGAACTGTCCCATTCAATAAAGTTCCCAAAACTGTCCCCAATTCCCCTCATTATACGTTCTGTTCTTACATGGAAGGGGATTCCATTAATTTGTATCCAGAGAGGGGAACGGGTTAAAATCACTCGCTGGATATCCCCCCCATTTAAATCTTCCATGAGAAGGAGTTGGTTATCGAAGGACCATGGTCTTCCGCGCAAGATTTTATCTCTATCTCTCTCTTTAAAGAACTCAAAGACGAAGCGGTTTATCCCCGCTTCTCGAATAGCCACTCCTGCCTCAAGTTTCCAGATATTCTGTAGAGTGTTCTTGAGTGCCCCCTGATTAACCGATATGTTTTCCATGAACTTTCCAACCACGAGTAGAGATAAGCGCTTTTCTATAAATGTTTCTTCGTTTCGATGTGCCTCTATTGTTGCCTTTTCTTTGACCATCAGGGCCAAACTATTCCATTGAGTTACCAACTCCTCATCCATGATGCACAAAAGATTTCGGAGACTCAAATGGGCAGGTGTCTTTGTATCCCCACGACCCTCACTTGGGTCAATGCCCGGTGCCACGAAGGTATCCCTAAGTCGTACGCCCCAAGGCAGCCTCCAGCCACGAATCACACCCCTGGCCAGGCGTCAGCCTTCACAGCAAAACAAGTGCTTCGCGGAGACACATTGCACACCAGGCCCACATCACACCACTTCACAGCTGAGCTTCGCAGCAACAAAAAGGGGACGGCCTTACACCCACAGGTCCCCACCTTCAGCACTGTGTCAACCCCGCCAAACGGATCAAACCCCCACAACTTGATCATCACAACATCCACTTCATGAGCATACACATCGCGACCAAACAACGCAGATGAACCTCGCGAGAGGCACTTCATGAGGCAGACCACACCATGACAGCCGCTTCACGGTCTCTCGGCGCAGTGAATCGTCGCACAAGGAGCTTCGCGATTCCAGAAAACTATTAGAATACAATAATGAGTAAATACCTATAATTAAATGTTATGGATTATGTTAAAATTATAACATACTTGTATATATATTAAATTATTTTTAAAAACTTGATATTCTATGAGAATGTGAGTGTTCATGTTAGAAATCATGCTAGAAGTGAATATAATGATTATTGGGATTTTAAATGTTAATTTTTGATAGGAATGTTGATATGGTGATTTTAAATTTTGTATATTTGTATATTTATTTTTTTCATTTTTCATTTTTTGTTAGGATCCTTATAAGCATGATGTGAATAAATTATTTTAAGGCAGGCTAAAATAAAAAGAAATGTGAACTATTGTTTTGAAAGATTTTTATTATTCTTTAAATGAGAATATTGGAATATAGAATATATTCACTATGGTTAAAACACCAAGAGTATACAATGATTAAATAAAATCAATTTTTTATTAATTTTTATTAATTCTTTGTGTTAATTGATCTATTTATAGAAAATTGAATTGTTTGAGAAACATTTTTTCAAATGGATGTTATTATTTTGGAGTGTATGTTAGGAGTTAATTATTTTTAAAATGGTTATTGTTGTTTTGAATTTATATTGAATTGAATAACTTTTTTTCTTATAATTTTTAAATTTTACACTTGTTTGTATGAACCTTGACCATTTGTGAAAAATATAAATATTTTTATTGATTATTTTAGATATGAAGGAAAAACAATTATTATAGTTACAATTATTCCCCATTCAATTTATTGAAAAATATATTACCAATAAAATATACTAAAGTTTATATCATATTAGAAATAAAATAATTTTGATATTACATTTTTTTTGTTTATATGAGTTTCGATAATGATTCATATAAAAAAAATAGTATGACTTGGTATTGTCCCCAATAAATAAATTGAACTAAAAATATATAAAAATAATTTCAAATAAAACACATAAATATTATAAATTAATGAATTTTTTTTCATATTCTATATTCAAAATATTTATTATTTAAATTAATTTTAAAATTATAATTTATTTTTCCAATTTTAATATATATTTTTTTTTTAAACAGAAATAATTTGGATTTATAGAAATTATTAGATCTCATTTGTGTTTTAAAATCGGTTTGATTTATTGTTAGATTATGAATTTTATAATTCTTTATTTTGAGGGATTACTCCCTTAACATGTTATGATTTGTTTGGTAGACTAAGGTTAAATCATAATAAAGTGAGTTAAAATATAATAAAAGTTTTTTTCCAAACTAACTATTATTTCTTGAGTTTCAACGGATGGAAAAATATATAATAGACTATTGATGATATGAATGAAAGGTGTGAAAAAGATAATTATATATTTTATTGGTTTATATTTAATCATCATCTTGAGAGTGATAGTAAGTTAATGAAAAAATTAATTAGTTTAAGTTCAAATTATACAACTAATACGAATGATATTGTGGAGATAGTTAAAAAGTTGGTGAAAGATAAGAGGACTTCAATATATCGTTCAGATGGTTCAATGGAGAATATTGATTTTTTTATGTGACTATAACATAATAGAACAATTTATGAAAATTTTTAATACTACAATAAATCATTATCTTATCTTCATGAAGTAATTTCTTCTCTGTGATGTGGATATTCCTGCCAATCATTATATATTATCAAAGGTAATGGATCATTTGGTATTTTTGAAATGCAGAAATTCATCCATTCGAAACCTAATGTTACTTATTTTTTGGGGGATACCAAGGGCCCAATTGAGTAAAATCAATATGGTACATCTTGATGGAATCCCAATATAGAAATAATACCATCTCATGTATCACAAAATGTAATTTGACACTCTCTATTGATTCCTAATATTAAAAATCATTTAATGTTTGATGAAATGTGATAAATTATGGGATGTCGTGATACTGAAGGAAATAAGGACTATAATCGATTAGTTTATAATATTTATTCATTTTTTATAGAAAAAATTTAATCTATAGGTACTTGAGTTTTCTACAGCCAAGACATAACACAATTCTGGAGTTAGAAATTCTAGGGCCCTCATTATAGGTAAAATATATAATTTATCATATCATATGACCTTGGATTTTTTTAGGATTTAATTTATTTTAGAATTTAGTGTTTATCCCCAAGATGAGGTTTGGTGATTTTTTAGCATATTTAGTTCTATGGGATTTTTGGTATTCATTACATAAATAAATATTTATCTCTAAGATCAGATGAAAATTTCATGATCTTAGATTTTAGTGTTTACACTGTTGAATATTTTTAAATTATATAATTGATATATTTATGACTTTTCATGGAATTGTGAGTATTGTTGATTTCTAGTATTGATATATTAAGAATAATATAAATTATGCTCAATCTGTGAGTATGTTTGTTATGAAATAGTTGTATCTTCTAAATAGTGCTTCATGTTTGAAAATTGAATATGCAATTGTTTTAAGATCATGGCATTTACCCCTGATAAGGTTCAATTTAATACATCACCTTTAGAACCCAAAAGAGAACATCACAAGTGTTGTTTATTTAATAATATTTCAATTCCTGTGATTTTTAATGTGAGAACCCTAAAAATTTCATTATAAAGCTCATATTATATATTCTCTATAGGTTTAGCCATAATTTTAGGGTATATTATTTAGATAGAAAAATGGAAGAAGATCCTAAGGTGATGGGAATGGATCACCATCAAATCTGGACATGAATATCAATGAAATTAATGATAATATCACATGCATATAAATAATAGAAGTTAGATATTGAAAATAGATCAAATAAATGACGATTCTACATTGAGGATGGAGTTTTTTATTTTTCCCATTGGATTACTATTCATGAAATTTATTTTTAAATTCATGGAATGGGAAATACTGATTCTTTGTGATTGAAATGGGGTATATTATTTGATAATATTCACTAATACTCATTGTGAATTATCATGCTCCAATTCTTGGCTCAAATTTCCCAATTCTATATAATTGGTGGCATCAGATTTTTTAACCCTAAATTTTTTCTTTGTTTTTGGAAAAGATTGATCATGGATGGATAATGAATGGGGTGTCTAGATTAATCTCCCTCTCTACCCTCCCTCATATCCCCTTTATTTTTCATGTGAAGATAAAGGGCTTCCAGTTGTAACCATGGTGGGTGGTAGTGAGGATGTGCAATGAAAAGGGATTTTCAAAATTTTAGAGATGAAATAGACATCGTGAATGTATTGAAAGAAGAATAAATATTTAGTATTTTTCTCAGGAATAGGAATGTCACAATTAACATGAGTTGAGGGGGGGTTGAGGATTCCATGGTTTCCACACAATGATTTGAAGGGGTAATGATGATAATGTCGTAGAGAGAAGGGGTAGGATACAAGGACAACCTTGTCACTACCAACAACCATCTGATACCTCTGGGGTTAGGATGATGGGCTGTCTGTCACATGGTAGGCTAGTAGGCCATGTTATCTTGGAATATTTTCTTTTGGGATGTATGGGATAACCAAGCACTCATCCCATATATCAACCCAATCTAATGATATATTCATTTTATTTAATTTCCACAATATAAAAATTGCAACTAACAAAATATCTAATAATCCAAAGAATGTATGGTTTTGTTTCCATGAGAACTAACTAAAAAGGAAATTTTTTTTATAATTCCAATGAACATTTTTATATAAGTTCTCTATTTTATATCACCATCTTGATATCTCTTATATTATAATCATCTTCATAGCCTGGGGAATGGAAACATTAGAAAGGTTTATGTTCAAAATTTTAGTCCGGGAAAACATATGAACTTTTCATTAAAGGGTTATATTATAAGCATATGAGATAACATATTAATATGTTAAATATCTTATTATATATAAAATGGTGTTCTAAGAGTTGACTACATGTCATGATTGATGTATATATAAAATCAAATGAACTAACATGTACTAGGGTAGAAGTGTGTGAGACATGAGATGATAATCACAAGCCATGGAGAATAATATAGGTATTTCATATATAAATATTTCATAAGATTAAGAAATAAAAAACATAACATTGCGAACATATCTATTTAAAATTATGACCACATACATTCTTTGTGTACATAGAAAACCAAATATACACCCACATTAAATCTCTATGAGCATAGATAACCACAAATAAACTCATTCTTAGTATTTGTGAGAATACCTAACAAAAAATATAATTTACCAAAATATTTTTGATCGTAGATAACTATAAATAAAAACACTAACATTATTTATGAGCATAGAGAAAATAAAAAAAGCATACAAAAATGATTTTTTGAGTATAAATAATCATAAATACACTCACAAAAAGTCTTTGTGAGCATAGATAACCGAAAATAAACTCACACAGATGGTCATTATCTTAGGGATTAATATTACATAACCCAAGAATTGGATGGTGTTATAGGAACCCACCCATCACCATAAATATCTATATTCTCCATTTGAAACTAATCATTCATCATATAATAAATAATTCATGAAAATAAATTGGGTTTCATATACTTCTAAATGACGACAAATAAAAAGGAATTCAAGATCTATATCGATTTATAAAAAAAATTAAAATCACCCAAAAGATGTTTTAATAAGTAATTTAAATATCCATTAATTAAAAATAACTTCCCATGTAAGTAAATCCTTTTGAGATGAAGAGGATAATGAAAATAAAACCAAAAAAGAATATTTCAAAAACATTTTTGAACTATTTAATAATATAAGATCTTATTATCTAGTTAAAATAAGACAGAGTTTGATAAATTTAAGTGAATACATTTTTAAAAATCATTATTTAGAATGAAAAACCAATAACGAGGCCTCAAAAAGGGGAATAGGGATTAGAAAATGGTAAATTAATTTTTATTAAAAAGCGTACTTTTAATGAATAATTTTCAAAATGAAGGTTTGAAACAAATATACGGTTTACAAAAATATAAAGTGATTGTGTTTTGAAAATTTTTAAATACCTTTTTTAAAAATCACATCATAAAATGAGAGAGTATGAATCCATTATGAATGGGGGAAAGTGGAAAGATGAGTGTCAAATAAGATAACACATAATTATGTTTCACAATATAAATAGAACATTATGAATGTATAATATTGGCAAGGAGGGGAACTATCATTAAGAAGGATGTGAGTTATTACCAATGATGATATACTTTGTATGGGGATGAATATCATAAATGAAAAAGATTTTATCTAAAGTGTTATTTTCCTAAGAGATGAAGAGAGAGTACATTGAAATAAAATATTTGGGTTTAATAAAATAAACATAGAAGAAAGAAGTTCAAGTAGAAACATTCTAACTGAATTAAGGGTGTTCAAATAATAATGAATATTACAAACCCAATATCTATTGAATCAAAATACATTAAAAATAAAGAACATGATATGTATCTTAACACCTCATTAATTAAATGAATATTATAAAATAAATTCATTAGTACATAATCAAATGATATTAAATATTTTATGACATACAATAAGAAATATGTCTTAATAAATTAAAATTGAAACATAGAATCATTGTAACCTAATTCCTAAATTCCAATAAAGTGATCGAATCTCTTACATGATAAAAACTTCTATAATAATCACCTATTTTAGAAAATCTTCATATTTATAACCTTTTATATAATTATTTTATATTTATTCTTTATATGCATACTGGTTAGATTTAATATATTTTAAATATTTTTTGTCAATTTTTTAGATCATTTTGAATTAGTTTAGTAATGGAAATGTTGTTATTTATTTTTATCCAGATGATAATCATTCCCATATCATAAATTTATTAGATTTTATGTTTTATTATAGTTTTAAATGTTATAATTTAATCCTATTATATTTTATGGTTATTGTAGAAAAAATTGGGGCCAATCGTATTTCAATTATTTTTAACATTTAAATGGTGGAATGATAATTAATGATTTTAATGATAACGTTACCATTAAGGAATGATAATTTAATAATTATTTACTTATCTATATCATATGTCATCTATAATTAATTTCTTATATTCATCCATTATATTATTTTTTGAATTGTTCATGTATGTGGTTAAACTGATCCAAACATAAACAAATCAGGATTATAGGATGAGTATAGTAATGAAAGTGGTCTCATTAGGGATAATATAATTATTATAGAAACATATTTAAATTAATTATATATTTTTAGATTAGTGAATTATATTTTTGGGAGATTTATATAAATAATAAAAATCATTGTTAAAAATGAAAAATGTTACTTCGTGGAGGCGATTGTCTGCACACACAGAGAGTTGATTTCATCATTTATAAACAAATGAGAGGGTATGTTAGTTTATTTTAATTTTAATTTTAATTATAATAAATTTTATATTATATATTTCAAATTTATTATCCATTTATATCCTTAAACCTATTTCACATAAGTAGTGGTGAAAAATGGAAGACGTCACTTCATGGAGGCGGTAGTCTGCACAGACACACGATTCACATTCTTTTGTTTTCATAATTGGATAAGAAAGAATAAATAATAATACTTAGATTAATCTGATAACAATTTATTATACTACTGATTATTATTTCATTCTATTACTTTGGTTATGAAGGTTTGTGAATAGAATGATTATTTAGAAAAGGTTAAGGATTAAGTAATACTCATGTCGGGTCATTGAACATTCTCTTGAAAGTCACCTTGGAAATTTAGGGCATAGGCTTATTAATTTTGACCATAATATTTTGAATATTTTATAGATTTCTTGGAGAATAATATTATATGTTTTTAAATATGTAATTATACTAAATAAATGTGTCGTGGAGTAGTGGAAGTATTCCCCTTTTATAACCAGAAAATGACAATTTTTTGAATACCCATTATTTTTCAACAACATAATGACAAAATTAATTGTTAAATACATCCAAAAACATTAAATAACTCATATTGGGGTGATATAATATCATTAAATAATTTTTAACTCATTTTATAAAATGTTTTAAACTTGTTTCTCTCCTGTTACTATTTGATATTTACATTTTACTATTTTGGTTTTTATCATTGTAAATTGATTTTACCCTAGTAGTTTATAATTTATTAAACATTTAAGGTAAATTTTATAATTTTTTTATGTTAAAATACTATATTTAGACTCAATACAGTCTAATTAAATTTATAAAAAGGGTAACATTAACTTTTAAAAAAATTTAGTTTATATGAAAAAAATATTCCCTGTTGAAAAATGTTCTTTCTATCATTAAGTGTTATTAAACACATAAAATTTTGATATAAATTAAATTAGTGGTGATATATTTTCTTATATGTGAAAAAATTATTTCATTTTCATTATATAAAATAGGTTAATTTAGTATATTAGATAAAAACATCCCAGAATTAATGAAACAATTCTATAAAAATAACCTAATCACCATTATCATCGTGATTAACCTTAAAATCTGTAATCATAATTTTATGAATAAAAAAATAAACTTATTAAATAATATGAACATGTTGATTATAATTTTTAAATCTAATTTATTATATTTAATTTCAAAACGTGATGAATACTAATATTCAATATAATCGAATAAAAGTACTTTTCAAAGTAAAATATTACTGATGTTTCCAAAACTTTAAACATAGGTTTTATAAAACTTTTATGTTATTTTTAAATTATGATAATTTCATAAAGGGATGGTTTTAGTGAAATAAAAGAAATCACTATTTCCCTAAAAACTATTATTTTTAAAAAATCTCAAAACCTTATCCTAATATAATATTGGCATGCTTAATATAAAAAATTTGAAGTAATTTTTTCCAATGAAAATTATAAAAATCATATATTTATCACTTCAATGAATATAAAATATATAAAGAAAAAAATATTTTATTAATAAATAATTCTATTTTAAAACATTATGTTATATAATACCATTTTATATGAATTTATAATTTTTTATAATATTTTTATTTACTAGGGGTTATAATATTCTAAATTTTTACTAATAATGATAAAAAAATGTCATATCTCATTTAAGTTCGATGGTTTATGAAAAAATATATCAATCCTAGTATTAATTTAGAGAAAAAATACATTCCAAATTCTAGAGAAGTTAAATTCTCCTACCTTAATCAATTGCATCCTTAGAATATTAATTATCATCTAAAAATAAAAATACATAAGATAATCTTAAGATAATCATGATTTGAGATATTAATATTAAGAGAAACAATCATTTATATCTTAGGAAATAATAGGTAACAATTGTTTCCCTCACAATAGTTATATATTAATATTCACAACCATTTATTTGAAATGTACCTATATAGATAATTCTAAATATTTTTAAGAAACTTAACTTCAATAAATTAATTTTCAATATTTATTTCCAAAAAAGATATTAAAAAATTATTATGATAATATCCAATATATTTAGAGTAAATTATCATTTTAATAAAAAATATAAATATAAATATTTTCTTTACAATGAAACTTTTATTTAAAGATATAATATTTTCAATACAATAAAAATAGACCAACATATAACTCATTCAGTTTTTTATAGGATGTACATGGTCTTATTCCTTTTAGGTTATTGAAACTAACAAGTGATATATTATATCCTTAAATTTATTTTTAATCCTTCATAATGGTTCGTGTGGAGAATATGAACTAACTATATTATATCCCATGAGAGTGTCTATCCATGCATCCAGTATTATTCCCACTCATCGTGCACTGAGTAAAGATCAATTCAATGTTTATCCAACCCTTTTTAGGGGATATTCACCCTAGGTGAATCTATTCCATAGTCACACCCAATTTCAAGTATATATACAAGGTTGGAATTTCTAGGAAACCATGAAATCTATACTTTACCAAAACATCAGGATGTTATATTATGCTTAAACATATCCATTACACTTATCCCTAGGATTTTTACTAATGTTATCTAATTGTAATACCAAAAAATAATTAAACTAACCCTAAAAGATAATCAAACCATAATCTAATAG
This sequence comes from Viscum album, assembly GCA_963277665.1. Lineage (NCBI taxonomy): Eukaryota > Viridiplantae > Streptophyta > Magnoliopsida > Santalales > Viscaceae > Viscum > Viscum album. Next base: position 1,783,650,088 of record OY728129.1, on the reverse strand, counting down.
AAAATATAGAAAGAAAATATAAACATATCTTAATTTTACATAATTTTAATAAGATAAACATTACAACTCATAAATCATATCATAATCTAATGAAAATATGGCTTAGGGTCATTTAGGACTAACTTCATAAGAAACTTATTTTATGCCATATGTGAACATATATCTATAATCACACTTTTCAAGATCCCCTTCTTGACATCACCCAACTTATTCTCATATTGATAACATGGGGAAATAAAACATAATAAATGAGTGATCTCAAACAATCAGTAATAGAAAACATTCCAATATGTCATCAAAGGCTTAGATGATAATCATATGTTAAAAAATCATCATAGAAGAAAAATATAATTAAAAATAACATAGAATGACAAGAGTTGTCTATAAGGCGTGATAAAAGGCCATATAATCTCAAATAAACAAACATATACCATAGAATAAGAGTGTGAGTCATGATATGGTAATCATACTACATGGATCATATTATAAGTATTTCATATAGAAAAGTTTCATAAGAGTAAAGAAAATAAAACATAACATTGTGAACATATCATTTTTTATTTAAGACTATTATAGTATTTTTGAGCATAGATAACCATTCATACACTCACACACAATCCCAACGAGCATAGATAACTAAAATAAACTCCCACAAAATATATTTTAGAATAAAATTTTGAAAACCGGGTATATCCCAAGGGATCTATACCCACAGTTCAGATAAACTATGGGTATAGATATTTTTCCCCAACCTATACACACGATATGAAACAAAATATTGGTATAGGTTGATCTATACCAATAGTTTTTCAAAACCCGTGGGTATATCCCCATAAATAATCAGCCTATATTTGGGATCCACCTCCCCTCCCCAATTTAAGTCATAATCCTCTCCCCTCTTATGAGCCTCGATGTCCCCACTCCTCTCCAAATAGGTCATTGTTCCCACTGGACAAGTGTTCTTCCACTATTTCTAGTATTTTTCATTCTTTGAGATTTTTGAAAGGCAATATTTCATTCCCACCTATTATTTATTCTCCCTACCCAAGTGACAACTGGTTTTATTCTCTAGATTTATCTCATAATTCTAGGATTTTTTGATTTTGGTCTTCTTTGACATTAGATTAGTAAGTTATGAATCTGTCTTCTATTCTACTAGCTATTATTTTCATTTTTATCTATGAATGTTATTCTATTAGTGCATGTTTGCATCAATTCTATCAATGTGTTTTTAAATTTATAGTATAAATGATTGGAAATGTAGTCTAATAATTTAAAAAATGTGTTGTTATAAGTATAATTAATTAATTTTGAAAAATATATAAAGGATTCTTAGGAATTTAACTTAAATTTGAGATTCTTTTGGTGGAATATTTTAGGGATTTAGATTTTTTAATGATGGGACTCATATTTAAGATAATTATAGGGCTTAATGATAGTTTTTATTATCCTAGTGTTATGGGATTTAATTATTAACATTTAATTTTTTATATCATGAATTTTTGTTAAACTATTTATGGGATTGTTTTAACCCAAAGATGAATAATTTTAGGATGATGTACATGATTATAATATTTTATGTAAATCTCACATATTGTTTTATCTATTAAGGTTGGTTGTTCAGGAATTAACTATTGTATTTATAGTATTTTTAAATTATATTTATTATAATTCATTATTATTTATTAGAAATTAATTAATGATAAAATATTATTTCAAATAATTAAATATTTATAATTCAAATGTTTAAGAATTTTAAAACATATATTATGTACAAATATTTATAGAATCCTTTGTTAAATTTCGTGAAATGATTATATAAGTTTGAATGGAAATATTGTTAGATCATATTCATTTTATGAAAAACGGTTCCTAATAATAATGTTATACATACAAATTAAGTTTTTCAAGATAACTATAATTGTATGTACCTTAGTTTCACCAATTATGATCAACTATTGAGTATAACATAGTTATTTATTAAGAATAATTCCTTATATCATTTATCATGTATTGAGTAGTAAGACATTTATTTACACTACATGTTAAATAAATAAAAAACATCTAACCACACATTAACTCAATTAAGAGGCTTCATCAATAGTGAAGTAATTGATGAGTTTTATAAAGTGGGATGGAACAGATTAATTATTTACTCTTGATGGATATTTCCCAAAGTAAATACATTTTAAATTGAAATGGAACATCATGTAAAATATATTATTCTTTTGTTTTAATATTATAAGTAATTTTAATATTAAATAAAATACTTTCAGGACTTAATGTTATCCTGAATTATGTTTTCAAATGAAAATACCACTATGGATAAGTAATATACATTTTTATGCTAGTATTCCTTAATTTTTATTTATTCCAATACATGCCACTTTTTTGGATTTCTATGAGTATGAATTGGTTTCTTTTTATGATATGACTTGTTCTTTGTTTGAATGGACATTAGTATTCTATAATGGTCACTTGCATCATGCATTGTATTAAATTTAGTTTTATATTAGTGTTATTTAATTTCCTATACACTATAATTTTTATTTTTCTTTGAATTTTGATACAATTGTAATTATGGTTTACATTTTTTATTGGAACATAACTTATTTTTACCAGTAATATAATATATAGAATATGTATGTATCATACTAATTATATTTTAATCAAGTTTCAAATCAATTTGGATTTTTTTTTATTTTTTTAGAATTTTCATTTAACAAAGCTTCAGATGGAGGTCATATATAGTATCTGTGTTATAGTTATGTTGGAAGTCCATGGTTTAGGCTAAAAGAATTTATATTCCATATAAAGAAATATAGATTAAAAAAACTTTTAGGTTTGTTATCATTATAAAGAGATGAGACCATATTTAATTGTTCATTAATGGAAAGAAAAAATGGTATGGAGAATTTGATATTTAATCATTTTCCATTTTTTTCATCATCATGATAGAGATAGTATTACCGTTCAAGAAGGAAATGATATTAACCCATGTGAGGGAAAGACTAAAGATGATGATGTTGAGAGAGAGAGAGAATTAATTGATGATGCCAGAAATCATGTGTACTATGAATGTACTAAAATGAAGAATTTTTGAATTTTTAATGAGGTTATATCATTGAATAATATTATATGGAATTTATTATACTTCAATTGATTATATTCTTAAACTTTTGAAGGAATTTATTCCACATGGTGTAGATATTCTTTCAAATCATTATAAATCATAAAGTTAATTAAGAAGATAATATTTTCTACTAATAATATTCAACATTGTTCGATAGATTTTAGTTTATTTTGGTAGGAAATAGCTAACCATAATGACTATAAATAATGTGGTACATATTTATTTTATGAAAATGAAGATAGAACACCATCTCATGTCCCATATAAAGTTATGGGGTGCATTCTATTGATTCCCATACATTAAAATCTATTCATGTATTTATAAATCTCATCCAATATGTGATGGTATGATGCTGAGAAAATTAAAGTTAATGAGGAGTTGGTTCATCCTGAGTATGTGATAACATGGTAGGAATTTGATGAAAAATATCATAATTTTCTATCTTAAGTGCATAATTTTAGGTTAGGTCTATCCCATAATGGTTTTAATCCATTTGGTTAGATTCTTATTGCTCACAACACATTACTAGTTTTTATTCACATTTATAATCTTCCTCCACGGATGTGTAGGAAAAAATATTTCAGTTTCTTGAGTATACAAATATTTGGAACATCTTATCTTATTAATGACATAGACATATACTTAAAAACTATAAAATTAGAGTTTAAGTAGATTTGAGATATGGGTGTGTGCACATTCAAAGCTTCTTCAAAAAATATATTTCTAATATGTGATACCTTTCTATGGACAATAAATTCTTTCCCTACTTTTTCAATGGTGTATGGTTGGAGTGTGAAGAGAAAATTTTCATGTCCTATTTTTAAGAATAATACATGATCTATAAGGATTGAATATTATAGTAGTTTAAGTTTCATGGGGAATAGATGATTCTTTCCAATGGATCATCAATTCTGGAAGAATCATCAAAGGTTTGATAATACTATTGAAAATGAATAACCACCTCAACATAAGTCAAGAAAATATATGCTTAATGAATCTAAATATATCAGTTTTTCATTAGGGAAATGTCATATGAAATCTAAAAAGAGGAATAATTTTGACACTGAAGCCACAAACAATTGGAAAAAGAGAAGTATATTTTTTGAGTATCCATATTGGTCTAACAATTTATCACTTCATTGTTTATATGTAATTCACATTGATAAAAATATATGTGAAATATTTATTTCAATTCTAATAAATACCAATGGGAATACTAAAGATGACTTCTGATCTTTCTAGGAGTGGTTGGACTGGGTTGTTTGACTAGAACTAAATCTTCTGTGTATTGGTGATAACAATTGGATAGTTCTTTATGCTTATTATGTGATGAAACATTTAGAAAAAAATATGTTTTTGGAATTAGATGAGAATATCATTGTTCCTAATGGCTATTCCAACAACATATGTAAAAAACTCAACAAAAGGGATTTGAAACTAAAATCCATAAAAACTCATGGTTATCACATCCTTATCCATGAATTTATTTCGATATAAATCCATAATTTCTTATCCAACAATGTAAGATTGATAATGATTTTATAGTGTGATTTTTATAGAACATTGTATTAAAAGTTTATGAAATTATTTCTTGATAAAAATACAGCAAGTGGATCTATTAATTTTGTGTGAGTTAGAAAATAAATTTATCTATAATTTTTCACAAGCATGATGCATTTAACAGTTCATCTTCTAACTAAAAAACTTCATGGGGGAGATTCTTATTTTTTACTAATTTAACCTACTGATATAAATATGTTTATAATAAAATATTATTCTTGAAACAAGAATCATACGAAAGGTTCCATTGTGAGAGGGTTTCTATCTCAAGAATGTATGGATTTTTTTTCAATATATTTATTTGATGTTAGAAAAAGTCATAACCAACCAATAAGAAATGAAGATGATCCTTATGAGGAAATTTGGTCCCCATTTCCATCTATTCCCCTAACATGAGGAATTCATGGGTCATATATATTGTCTACATTTAGCCTTGAAGAGAGGGATATGGCACAATGCACAATGTTGTTGAATTGGGGGTTGTTTAATGGCTATATCAAGATAAATAATTTGAATATTTATTTGTTTTCCCATAATATTTATTTTAAAATAAACTATAAACTCTTATTATCATTTTATCTAAGGAATATAAAGAAATTATATTTAGATTTCATCAATGTTTTCTTTTGATAAGGAAATGGCCTTTTTATAGCTAAGAGTTTCTTTCTTGGTTGATATTAAAGGTATTCCCATTAGTTCAATTAACTTAAAATTTAGATATTAATTTAACTATATTATTCATATATAATTCAGGTATTGAGTTTACTTACTGACTCATTTTATCAAGAAATAAGAGTGTTGGATTGTGGTCCTAATTCTTTGGTTCATGAATGAAAAATATGAGTAATCAATGGGTATGAATTTTTTAAAACTAATTGACTTGTGACAATGAGGACACGACATGATGGAATTATATTAACTACTACAAAATATTTCATCAAATAGTCATCCTTGATATAAAAATGTGTCTTATTATAGAAGTTTTGAGAAGATATTCTTATTTGATGACAACTCTCATGGTCGAGTCACTGTGATGACAAGTAAATGGTTTGATTCAATGACACAACATGATAAATTTAATGATGATTTTGGTTTCATAGTTATTGTCATGAGTCAATTTCCAGCTACTGATTAACCATACATTTTAGAACCAATTGAAAACCAATTGTTTTATATGGAAGATCATCCTAGAACTGATTCTGGTATCATTAAAGAAGTAATTTCAAGACATATTTTTCATAATACTGGATAAAAATTTTAAATCATTGACACCCCATTTGTGTTAACCAAAATATTTCATTTGATAACTCATATTTTCCCATTGTGAGAGTTGATGTTGAACCTGACGTAGTGGTGGATAATATATAGAAGCAACCAAATACGTTCAAAGTTCATTTAGTTTACATTGACTTGGGTTTCTTAGGATATTATTTTTGTAATAACATTAATTCAGTTTCAATTAGGAATGAAATGCCTGTATTAGTATTTTTTGGTTTCATTACATTTAATTAGATTTATTTCAGTTCAAAAAAATAGGTTTAAAATGGGTTTTAAAGAAATTTATAATCTGTTTTTAAATTATTATTACTATAACAAGTTAAGACATTATTTATGACATCTCTTAATTATAAGTTGTATGATTTCTTTTTAAAAACCATTTCTAAAAAATATAAATTTCATTCTTATGTAGATTATTAAAAATTATATAGAATTTCTAAGAAAGATATTATTTGATACTGATCAATAGATGTTCGAGCGTGTGTTACCTCCTCTACTTCCCTTAGTGGGTATAATAATTGTAATATTGTTCTTCCCGATTACATATAATGTCATGATCATATTCTTTATCAAAACTTTAAAGTAAATTCATTTGAACAATAGTTCACTCATGTTGGGCCTACTATCATGGTCCTAATAGGGGTGCTCCTAGAGCTAGACGACACACCAGTCATACCCGTTCCCACCCTGAACGACCAGTGAATACCGCATCTACCACATTATTCCATCATCCACTTGAGCCTCCATATATGTTCCCACCCATGCCTCCAACATCACCTCATTTAGTCTCTTATTCCCATACAATGTCTATGCCACCTCCAGGAATGTTCCCACCTTTACCTTATCCACATCCGTTTAATTATCCCAAACCCTACTATCCATATCCTTCCATGTCTACAACACCTCCATTTCATACTATCCATTCATGATATGATTATTTTGTTCCTTGAACTTCCACTCCAGTGTATGCAGATCACCTAGAGCATGCATTAGAACAAACACATCATTTAGAGGCTTTTGATTCAGGATAGACCATAGGACCATCAAATCCTAATGAGAATACCACATCAGGTTTTTATTATAAGTTTGTCAAATTATATCACATTATTTTTTTCCTGTTGTACCATGAATTAATTCATCTTTTTTTCCATTGATCTTACTCAATGGGGGCTTCTAGTAGGTGATGTGAGTGCACCTATATATGGGAAGCTCCAAATAGCCAAACACAAATAATGGTGGATTTTAATGAAACAAACACATGACATGAAAAAATGTATGGTAATCTAGATGTTTGATGGGAACATTAACTAAGTGTAATTATAACATTCCATTGCAACTAGTTTCATTATGGCATATCAGTAATGAAATCAAAAATAAATTATAGGTAGAGATATAGGTAAGAATTGTTTTTAAATTTATATGTATTTTATTGTTGTAATTAATTGAATTAACATATTCATTGGAGCATCAATTTAACTTTACTGATGGTGAAGCTACTAATGTTGCAAGGTTGATGGATCTAGGGGAGTTCTGGTGACCATATAATCTTGAGTTATGTATTGGTTAGAAGAGTAGAGTAAGTACTGATTTAGATGGTGTATAAATATTCCCTGACTTTCTAACAACACAATATCAAGAAATAATTTTCATATTGGAGGAGTGATATGTTTAAGTTATTCCTAATATTTAATTGTTTTCATATAAAAATTAAGTCTTATTAGTTATATTGATTTTTTTATGATGAATCCAGAAAAATAACATATATTCAATGATGTATTTTCACATTTTAGGGAACACTGCAATTCTCAATCATGAAAAGTGACATGTACTTTAATTTGAATAGAAATAATATCTTGATTTATATTATTAATTAGTTATCTTTAGATGTTGAAATTTATGTTTTAATTTCCTTAATACATTTAATATAATTCTACAAATACCCCTTTTAAATATCCTAATGAGAAATTGGATTTCCCTAATGGATAATTGGTAAAATAACCTAATGTCCTAATGAAATAATGGCCTAATGGCCAATGGTCATAATGGAATCACGGAAAATTGACATAATGTTCTAAAATACAATTGGCCTAATGGAATAATGGTCAATCAGCCAATTGGTCTAATGGACTAATTGGCCAATTGGCAAAATGGACAATTTTCCTAATTGCCTAATAGCCTAAATGTAAATTGGCTTAATGGATTAATTTCCTAATGGAAAATTGTCCAATTTTCCTAATGGCTTAACATCCAATTTCCATAATGGCCTAATGGATAATTAGAAAATTTATCAAATAACCTAATGGTATAAGTTTACAATTATCTTAATGGATTGATGGAATAATGACCAATTGGCCTAATTGTTCTAATGTCATATTGGTCAAATTGGATGATTGGTATGATGGAATAATGGGCTAACATCCAATTGGCCTAATGGCCGAATGGACTATTGGTCTAATTTCATAATGGAATAATGGAAAATTAGCATATGGCTTAATGAAAAAATGGACAATTAACCAATTATCCTAATGTACAAATGGCATAATGTCCAATCAACCTAATGGTCAATTGGCTTAATAGTGAGTTGTCCTAATGGCCTAATAGCTAATTGGTAAATTAACCAAATGAAATAATGGTCTAATTGGAAAATTTTCCTAATGGTCTGATGTGCTAAAGGAAAATTTCCCTAATGTCCAATTGAACTAATGGCCTAATGTCAAATTTACCTAAGGGAATAATGTCCTAATGGCCAATTCGCCTAATGTCCTAATGTCCTGATGGCATAATGGAATATTTTCCTAATTTCCTAATGGTCCAATTTTCGAATGACCAATGTCCAATTGGATTAATGGCCGACCAACCAATGAGACTAATGGAATAATGGCCAATTATCCAATTGGACTAGTGGCTTAATTGGATAATTGGTATAATCGCATAATGAAAAATTGATCTAATGGGAAATTGGGATAATTAACTAATATACAATTGGTCTAATGACCTAATGGACTCAAGGACTAATGGAAAATTATCCTAATAGAAAATTGGAATAATTTACAATTGGCCTAATAGAGAATTGGAATAATTTCAAATTGGCCTAATAGACAATTAGAATAATTTCCAATCGGTCAGTTGTTCTAATGGAAAAATTTCCTAATGGACAATTGGCTAATTGACCAAATGACTTAGTAGAATAATTTACTAATGGATGATTCAACTAATGTAAAATTGACCTAATGGAATAATGGACCAATGGCCAATTGTCCAATTAGACTAATGGACTAATGTTCAATTGGAAAATTGGACTAATGACTTCATATCATAATGGAAAATTGGACAATTAGACTAATATCCTAATGGTATAATTGTCCAATTCTTCTAATGTCCAATTTAACTGGTGTACAATTAGCCTAATGGCATATTTTCCTAATTATCCATTTGTTCTAAAGAAATAACATACTAATTGTCCAATTTTCCTAATGGACTAAAGGGAAATTTGTAAAATGTACTAAAAACCTAATGGAAAATTTTCCAATTAGACCAATGTCCTAATAGCCTAATGAACAATTGTACAAATGTCCTAATTTCCTAACGAACAATTTGAATAATGTCTTAATGGTAAATTACCATAATAGAAAATTTTCCTAATTTCCTAATAGCAAATGTTCCTAATGGGAAACTGGCCTAGTGGCCTAGTGGCCTAATTTCCAATTGGCCAACTGGCCTAATCGATTATTAGATAATTGGACTAATGACCAATTTGCATAATGGACTAATATTCTAAAGTATAATTGGACAATTATCCTAATAGAATAATGGCTTAATTATCCAACTGGCCTAATAATTTAATGTCCTAATGGACAATTGGACTAATGGAAAATTTTCCATGTTGTTTTAATGTCATAGTGAACTAATTTGATAATTGGCATAATTCCCAAATGGCTTAATGGCCAATTGGACTAATGTCTGAATTGACTAATGGACTAATGGAATAATATAAATTTTCCAAATTTCCAAATGAAAAAATAGCCTAATGGACCAATGACCAATTAGCCTAAAGGCGAGTTGGCCTAATGTCCAATTAGCCTAATGAACTAATTTTATAACATCTAATTAGCCTAATAGACTAATTTTCTGATGAAAAATTGATCTAATGGACAAATTGCCTAATAAACAATTGTATTAATAGATTAATTTCCATTTGGCCTAATGGAATAGTTTCCTAATGACTGGCGAGTCGTTTCACCGAAGGTATGTTTTTGGTGTCCCAAATTATTTTTACCCTAACAAGTATAGAACCAGTAAGGGGTCGATCCACATAGAATTAAGAGGTTATTTTATCTTGCTTAACATAGTTTTTGTTTTTGTTTTATTGAAGGCTGGTGAATTTAGAATCGATTTTTGTTGATTTGTTTAGATACAAAAGAATAATTGGTTTTAAGTTTTGTTTAAAAAATTAATTACTGAAATGAAAGTGAATATATGAAAATCTGATTTTTATGAAAATAAAGATATAAATGCATTGGGGTTATGGATTTATGAGAAGTTGATTCTTAAATCAAATTGATTATGAGGTTTTGTTGTTCATAATAACCCAACACTCTGGGTTCAATTTGTAATAATGTTTCATTCTTTCGATAAACATTATATTCAGAGCTGATGAAGCTAACTCCTTGGTTCGGTGGTTAGTGTTTAACAGATATTTATTTGGATTAGTCCATTTTGAGTCAATAAATAATTTCAGTGGCCATGAAATTATTCATCAGTATTCTTCTTTTGAATCCATGAAAATTCTGCCCTTGGTCTGGTACCGAATTTCCAGTGATAATATGAAGTAATTTAAGAAGAGTCAGAAGAGGTTATTAGAAAAAACAAATTCATAGAAACTTAATTAAAATTACAATTCATCATCTCCCACAACCCTAACACAATGGGTGTTTAGTTACACATGGAGTTAAAGATAAACATAAGACTCTTGATACCTGATGTGATCATGCTTGGAACATCGAGGTAAAAAAATGATTCTTCGGTAGATGGTGGAATGATAGTAGTATGATGGCAGAGCGTCTCTTCTTTGGAACTTCAACACTTTTCTCCACAAAATACTAATACACACACCACTACCACCACCCTTGGCCCGGAGGCCAAGGCCTCCTTTTATAGGAAAAATAAGTACACATTTTTTTGACAAAGTACACTCCACGTACATTTGTCAATGCATTTTGGACTTCATTTTCTCTGCTGGTAGGCGGCCTAATACAATGTCTTTGACTTGGAACACTTCACCACCTGGTAGGTAAATGTACATGTCATGCAGAACCGCCACACATGACGTGTAGTCTCATTTTTTGGTCACTAACCGCTTCTAGAAATGTATACACAGTGTGTATCTGTGGAAAACAGCATGTCCCTTCAGTCGGCCACATGGGCATGTAGACTCTTCTCATCCACCAACTGCTTCAAGAATGGTATACATGGCAGGTATACTTTGAACATGATGGGTACCATCTTCTGGTTACTTGGGCATGTACTTGTCCTGGTCAACCCATGTATGAACTTGAATTTTTATGGTGTGTATATAAGTACACGCTGTGTAGCTGCAATGTTTTTCTCATTTCTTCCCCGTTTTGTGTATTTGGCCATAAACCTCATGTAAATGAACAATATCACCAAAATTAAAGTATTTTTCCCTTATAAGTATGTAATTTATGAAAACTTGTTATTATTTTTCAATAGAGTATATGAAAATGCATACACAAATTAGGTACATCAAACTCCCCCATACTTGGCCATTTTATTTCCCTAAAGAAAATCTCAACATCTAATTAAAAGAGTCTATATTTTAAAAGGAAGGAATTTAGATAATCCAAAATGTAAATAATAATTTACATGATAAAATTTTAAAAATGAATACAAAATAGTTTCAATCTAGGAGATATTCTAATCATGCCTCGTATATAATTCAATTAACTACTTTCATCCTCGTTTAACACATGTTTCAACCTTTCAAAAATAAGCAAGCCACTTGATGATTTACATCACCAATAACTTAGATACACTCAAGATTATTTTAATCAGAGTTATTCTCAATCAAAGATATATACACTCTATCCATAGGTTTGTAAGAAATTTAGTCCTCCATGTAAGAAAATTTGACTTACAAAAATCATGAGGTATTTTCATTAAGGATCATATGTTTATGTGGATAAAGGTTGGTAGGTAAAGATGTGGAAATAACTCTAAGGCTTGAAAGAAGAGGCTAAATTCCTTAAATAATAATGCATGATTTTCAAAATTATGCTCAATGTAAAAACGTCCTCAATAAGCGTTATCAAATAATCTCATCACCACAATCTCCTTTGGGTGGGTAGAAGTCACAACCCAATAAGTGAGTATAAGGCCCCTTGGTTTGAACCATTGTTTTAGAAATAGAACACAAAGGGAACCTTCTAGAATTTCCAAAATAGAGGTTTGGAACTCTTTTCGCCCCAAATGATCAAGAGGCTCTCCCCCATACTTATTTTCTTGGAAATTCATAGATTTATATGATGTGTTTCCAATCCCTTATTTTGAGCTCAATTAAATAATATTGAAAAATCATAGAATAATTAGGGTAGGAAGGGAAATAGTTGTGTAATATGGATTCTTATAGAGGCAATGCATGGTCTCTTGGGGCTTCACAAAGATAATATGTAGGGTAGGTAACAAGATAAAGGTGTTTAAACTATCTAATGCCTCAATCATTTTAATGTAATTGAAAAATTATTCATGTTTCAAAAAGAAAACATTAAAATTCTGGTAGTTATGTATATTCTATGAATCTATCAAGAAAGAGGGTATTAGAAAGAATATGAAAAACGGTTTAGAAGACCTCTTAGGAGTGGAAAAAACAAATAAAGAGACAATCATGTCATCCCTTGCAAATAATTGATTAGTCTAATCGATGTAATTTTACAAGGATTACAAGATGCAATTTAAATTATATCGGAAATGATTTTAAAATACTCAAGAACCGAAATAAGCATGCAATTTTGTTTTAAAAATTTATCCATTTAGCTTATTATTGAAAAATATGATTAACCAAAAATGTCCTCACATATTAAAATATATCGTCTAATAATGAAGTCTCCTAGAATCTGAAAAGGGAAAAGACTAAAGAGGTTGAGAGATGCCCCCATACTTAACAACGCACGTGGTCCACCAAGTGCCCAAAAAGAGGAACAAGGGAAGGTAGGGACACAAAAGTGGACCAGGCTGAGGGGAAATAACGAAAGAATTAAACCAAGAGAGAAATGTAAATAATGGAAAATAGAAGACTCCCCTCATGTCTAGGCGTAGAAAAACTGAAGGTGATGGAAAAGTGCATCCTAAAACGTGCCATATTACATGTGATGGTGGGAGAAAGAGAACAATGAAAGCATACATAATAGAGATAGGAACAAGATATCACAACAATATATATACAATGAAAAGCATGTGTCTAAAAAACCAATCAGGGGGTCACCTCAGAAGAGGCATCTTCTAGTACAGAACTAGCCGGTAGAGATAGATCTGGAGCTGTGGAAATGGGAGCCTCGGAATCTGCACCTGGAAGGTAAGACAAAGAAGTAGGAGCCGTAGGGGTGGGACTGGAAAGGAGAAGCTCGGAAACACTCCATGGACTGGGAGAGATGGTTTTAGCATCAGTATCAGTAGCTGGTCCCATAGTAGATTATAGAACGGAATTTGTGGCCAGTGTAGTAAAGGGCAGTGGAGCTGCAGTAGAAGGTCCAGGAACTGAGCCGGAGGCAGGTGGAAGGGGCAGTGGAATACCAAGATGCTGAAGAATAAGCCCCAACATCTTCTCCAGGTGGTCGTGGTGGCTGTCGATACGAACCAAATGCAACTCTATCATATTGCGGTGGAGGGAAAGGGAGAGACTGACTGAGGGTGCGGGGATAGGTAGGGATGGTGGTGGAATAGAATATGTAAGGCTAGAAGAAGTGGGGTCAGTAGAAGGGGGTGGGATGGGGAATCTTGTGGGGTGGGGAAGGAGGAGTAGGGGCATTGGCGGGGGCAGGAGGGTCAGCAAGTGGGCGGGGTGGAGCATTAGAAAAGACGTAGGCACCCCTACTTCCGGACCAATCCCATGAGAATAAGAATGAGATAGTGCATCCACTGGGGGGAACCTAACAATTAATGGGGTAGAGAAGGATCAAACACCCCAAGGTGGTGGGCAAGGTGAGTGGCATAAAACCCGTCGTTCAGGTTTCCTTGACTGCCAGTAAACATGGCATGGAAGTAGGAGGCTGCAAGGTAAGGGAGGTCTGGATAGTCCTTCCAGATGATGCAGGTAAGGAGATCCATGTCAGGGCCGGTCATGACCCCCATATCCTCATGGAGAATGAAAATAATAGTGCCAAAGCACCGGGGGTAAAACGAAGGATGGGGTTACTGATAAGGGTACTCTTCTGCGAGGTAGGGGTGTAGTGATGGTTAGGCTAGCAATATCCTGCCACATAGAAATGAGCTCATAGCACTAAGGCCTAGTTAGGGTAGAAACATTGGGTGGGGTGACTGGATGAGGGTAGAAACCGCACCCTCTCCCGAACTCGGTCCTGGTAAGGGAAACTTTTCAGCCACCCAACTGGAACCGAACCACTGGTACTGCATCACTAGGTGTGTCACGGTACTCGGACCAACGAACTCGAACAAGGTAGCGAACTCCAAAAATAAATCACGAAAAAATAATAGTGCTGACCTGAAATATCGAAAGTAAGGAAGTATGGCTGAGAAGATCCTCCAAGTCTCCCCAGTTACCAAGCTGATGTGGGACGCTGCTGTCGAGGTAGCGTCCACTCAACGAAATTGGGCGGCGAGAGAAGCGCCGGACCCAATCATGTGCCAAGTCGGTGACCGGGAACAAAATGCATGAGTACGGAACCCCTGTAGGTCCCACTCTAGGTGGAGGTACTGCAGCAGGAGTGGGCTCTGGGGGTGGATCTGCTGAAGTAGACGGAGGCCCGCTAGATGAAGTGGTCGATGTAGGGCCAGCAGCTACTGAAAGGGGTGCAAGAAGTGAGGCAACCAGTGAATAAGTAATGATGGTGCTAAGAGTCTTGGTATTGGGTGGTGTAGTCGTAGTGCTACTAGAACCAGCCTCGGCTGAGGGAGTGAGGGGTGGAAGGATGACCGATGGAGGGAGCTCATATACCGGAGCATCTGGGTCTGGCTGCGTCGTTGGTCGGAGTCATATCCAATGATAAATTGGCCTCTCTCCCTTAGTGGCGGAGGCGGGCCACTTCCCCCAGGAAGGATCTCAATCTTCCATAAACTGAAAGATAAAGAAAAACAAAAAAAATAACAATAAAAGAAAATAAAGCAAATAAAATGTGAGAAAACTGAATAATAAAAGTATATGGCATGTATATTTAGAGTACACGACGTGTAGTGAAACCTGAGTATCATCCTATGTTCTCTGGATAAACACGCCGAGGGAGCATAAGGTAGATTCGAAAAGGGTACACAGAACGTACCGAACATACATGTCATGTTCGGCTCAGACATGGCGTGTTCGTTACCAGAGGAACTTGGCCATGTGGGGGGGATAAACATGGGATGGCCGATGGAAATGGAATACACGGTGTGTACTGAACATACACGCCATGTACGTGAACATGGGGTGTGAGGTCGTGTGAAGTGATACACACTGATGGGCCTAATGAAATGTCATACACGGCGTGTACCGAACACACACGCTGTGTATAGGAAAATGGTGTGTGAGGCTGTGTGAAAAGGGTACCTGGGCACGATGGAGGAAGGTACACGGTGTGTACCGAACATACATACCGTTTAGTTTCAAATTGAAAAGCATCCAGTGTGTGACCATGTACAAAAGAACATGGTGTGTGTTCTTCATATCGTGGTCATGTACCACAGAGGTCAAATGTTCGGCTAATCCCAAAATCATCCTAAATTGTTCTAATAACATGAAATAGAGGGCGTAAAAGGGCATACCTGGAGCGAGGATCACAATGCAAGAGAAATCAGAACCCGAAACGCCCAAAATCCGTGGATTGGATCTAAGGGGGTTCAGGTATCGTATGGGGGAAGTAAACGGGAAGAAGGGGACTTTGCGCGACATGACCTGAAGCCGAGTGGCTGCGGCTTATAAATCTGAGGTACACGACGTGTACATCCAGACTACATGCCATGTAATTCAATCTTTTTAATAATATATATATATATAATTATTATAATAAATGATATAATAATTAATATTAATAATTAAAAATAATAAAAATAGATATATATATATATATATAAATACAGAATTTAAAAAAAACTATACACATAATGTTGTGGGAAAATAAATCGTGTGTGTTTTAAAAGTGGAAAAAAAGAAGTACAACCTTTGGTCTGGTGCTTGGGGTGAGGTTCGAACCGGCGATCAACCATTTCGAATGGAATCCCTCAACCACTGGAGTGAAGGATGCACTTCTTCCCATATTTATCACCTATATATATTTAATCTAGATAAGCTATACTATATGGGAAGAAGAAAATGAACGGCGTGTGGTTTTTAATTATACAAGAAGGGGATGAACCATGGAGATTATCTGAGGTCGAACCCTGGTCTTTTGGAACCAGGGCCGAGACATTGCTAATCTGCTAACTTCATCCACATGAATTACTTTATATGGAAACGTTTTTTTAATTTAGTAGGAAAAAACATGGCACACACAAAGTATATCGAAAGACACACCGTGTGGTTTTATTAAAAGGTTAAATGATTGAAATGGGGTGGTTGTCAAGATTCGAACCTAGGTCTTTTGGAGCCGGGTTACAATCTTGGCCAACTGATCCACCCCCCCCCATGGGTTTTCTTATAAGAATATATATGTGTGTGTGTGTGTGTGTGTGTGTGTGTGTGTGTGTGTGTGTGTGAAAAACTAACATACACGCCGTGTAAGAAAATATAAAAAGGAGGAACCCTGAGCTGAAGGTAGGCCGGGAGGATTCGAACTGGGGACGACTCATATATACTTTGGTTACCTTACCATCAGCACCGGAATCATCCATGTTTATTAATTTGTTAATCTATATAATCATAATAGTTAGAAAATAAATGAAAAGAAAAAATGTACACACTATGTATATAGGTGGTGCAGGGCGTGTATCCTCTGGGTTGCCTCCCAAGAAGAGCCTTTGTTTTAGGACGTTGGATCAACCTACTTACCTTTTCTTACCTAAGCTATATAGTGGACAATGTTCCCACCACATTGTCTATGTGATGGTAAGCCTTCAACTGCTGACCATTCACCTTCAATGGTTGACCATCCTCTCTAGAAATTTCCACTTCTCCATAAGAAAAATCTCATATAACATGGAATGGTCCTGACCCTCGTGACTTTAACTTCCCTAGGAATAAGTGAAGACGAGAGTTAAAGATAATTACTTGATCACCAGGTTGGAATGATTTTCATGAAATCATCCGGTTGTGAATAGATCTCATGTTCTCATTGAATAGTTTGGTGTTCTCGTATGCCTCTAATTTGATTTCATCAAGTTCTGACAGTTGGAACATCCACTTTTCTTTAGTTGCATTTAAATCAATGTTCAAGGCCTTGAGGTCCCAGTAGGCTTTATGTTCCAATTCCACTAGCAGATGGTAGGGCTTTCCATAGATGGGTCAGAATGGGGACATTCCTAGTGGTGTTTTGAAAATAGTTTGATATTCCCTTCAAAGCATCATCTAACTTTTTAGATCAGTCTTTCCTCAAAGTGTTCGGTGTTTTCTACAGGATCTACTAGAGCTCACGGTTGGAGAGCTCCACTTGTCCACTGGAATGGGGATGATATGGTGTAACCATCTGATGCTTTAATCTATACTTTTATAGTATTACTCTCATTAGTGTGTTGTCAAAGTGGGTCCCTCTATCACTGATCAATACTCAGGGAACTACAAACCTTCTAAAAATATTTTTCTGTTAAAATCTCATGACTACCTTGGTTGTGCCATGTGCTGATGTTATGGCTTCCACCCATTTGGGGACTTAGTCAACACAGACCAGGATGGAAGTGTTCCCAAAAGATTTGGGAAAGGGACCCATGAAATCTATGCCCCATACATTGAAAATCTCGACCTCTAGGATTGGGTGATGGGTAATCTTAGCTCTACGTCCCACATTACTGGTCCTCTAGAACCAGTCGCAATAGGAATCAAAGGCTCGAGCATATTTATGCATAGTGGGCCAGAAAAACCCAGATTGCTTGGTCTTTTCTATCCTACGGTCAGGCCCATGATTTCCTCCCACTGGTGAGGCATGACATAACTCTAGGACATTGTGGAATTCATTATCTGGGATGCAATGGAGGATTACTCCATCTGCACAAGATCAAAATAGCAAAGGATCCTCCCATAAGTACCTTTTCATATCAGATAAAAATCTCTTCCTTTACTAGAAGGAGAGATCGGGGTGAACAACACTTGTAACTAGAAAATAAGCGATATCAACATACCATGGTCTAGGTGTTTCTTTAATTGAAAAGAGGTTCTCATTAGGGAAATCCTCCTTGATCTCACAATATTCCTCCTTCTCAAAATGATGCAGCTCTAGGTGAAAGAGATGGTCCGCAACAAAGTTCCCACTTCCCTTCTTATCCCGGATCTCCAGATCAAATTCTTGTAAGAGGAGTAACCTACGGATCAGTTGGGGATTTGAATCTTTCTTGTTCAGTAGGTACTTTAGTGTTGCATGGTCAGTATAAACAAGAACATTAGACAACACTAAGTTAGAATAGAACCTATCAAATGAGAAAACCAATACAATCATCTCCTTCTCTGTGGTGGTGTAGTTGGTTTGTGCATCATTGAGTGTTCTACCGGCATAATATGTAGGCTGGAAAATCTGATCAAGACACTGACCGAAGACTGCTCCCACTGCATATCCACTGGCATCGCACATCACCTCAAATTTTCCCTCCCAGTTGGGAGAAATCATAACTGGAGCTTCCACCAGGCACTGCTTCAGATGATCAAAAGCTCTGGAACATGTATCATCGAACTCAAATATGGAATCCTAGGTTAGAAGATTGGTGAGGGGTTGGGCTATTTTGGAGAAGTCTTGAACAACCCGCCTGTAGAAACCTGCATGCCCCAGGAAGCTGTCGATGGCTCTAACAAAAGTCGAAATATGTAGTCATGAAATGACTTCTATATTCGCCGAGCCCACCTCTATCCCCTTTGCTGAGATTTTGTGGCTGAGGATGATTCCACTTTGCACCATGAAATGACACTATTCCCAGTTCAAAACTAGGTTAGTATTCTAACATCTTTCCAAAACTACCGCCAGGTTCCATAAACAAGGGGTGAATGATTTCCCATAAACGGATAAATCATCCATTAATACATATAGGATCTATTCCACCATGTCGTGGAAGATGGATAGAATACAAAGATGGAAGGTGGGGGGGGGGGGAATTGCACATTACAAAAGACATCATTCGGTAAGAAAACACACCATAGGGGCCAATTAATGTGCTCTTTTCCTGATCCTCTAGATCAATGGAAATCCGGTTATATCCTGAATAACCGTCGAGGAAGCAATAGAGGTTGTGCCCTGCTAATATCTCTAGTATTTGATCTATGAATGGTAGGGGGAAATGATTCTTCCTGGTGGAATTGTTTAGCTTCTGGTAATCCACACAGACTCACCATCCCGTGACAATGCGTGTACGGATGAGCTCGTTCTTTTCATTTGAAATCACAGTTATACCCCCCTTTTTGGGTACCACTTGTAGGGGAGTCACCCACGGACTATCCGATATGGGATAAATGATGCCGACATCCAAAAATTGAATCACTTTTTTTTACAACTTCCTTCACGGGGGGATTCTAGCGCCGCAGGGGTTGCGGAGATTGCTTGGCACCTTCTTCAGGTAGCACCTTGTGGGTGCAGATGGTAGGGATGATGCCCATTAAATCTGTGACTGTCCACCCAATAGTGTGATTCCACTATTTCAGAACCTGTAGAAGTGCATATTCCTACTCCTATGACAGTTCTGCGTTAAGTATGACATGAAATGTTTGATTGGGTCCCCAATACCCACACAGTAGATAATATGGAAGAGGCTTCAGTTCGAGTTCAGGTGCCTTCAAAATTGAAGGTACAAGTGGTTGCTCTTTTTACCGTTCCAGACTATTAGGAATAACTGTACGTTGCCAAAAGTGGCTGCCCTGGCCTTCTAGGAATTGAAAATCTTCTGGCACTTCTTCATCTGTAATGTCAAGAATAATAAAGTTATCTGAAGTAAAAGAACATACCAGATCATCCGCTTTTTCGCTCAAATGGCCATCCATGGTGGTTATAATGTAACAATCCTCATGTTCAGATAATGATACATGTTTGACAGCCTTAAAGACATTGTAAGAGACTCTTTCATCTCCTACCTGGAAAATTAGCTCTCCCTGGTGTACATCGATTAGTACCTTCCCAATTTCCAAGAAAGGACTTTCAAGTATAAGAGGTGCCTCCTGGTCATCCTCCATGTCGAGGATGATGAAATCAACGGTAAGGATCAGCCTACCCACTTTGAACAGTATGTCCTCCAGTAGTCCCTTCAGATATTTGATGGATCGATCAGAAAGTTGAAGGGATACTAGGGTAGGCTTCAAATCATTGAGTCATAGTTTCTTGAAAAATCCAAGGGGCATGAGGTTCACATTGTCCCCTAAGTCGCAAAGGGCCTTCCCAAACTTGCATGGTCCAATGGTACATGGAATAGTGAAAATTCATTGATCATGGAGTTTGGGAGGACTTGAATGTTGGACGACTGCAGAACACTCCTTGGTTAGAGAAATGGTTCCCAGATCCTCCATATTTCTTATGTTGGAGATTATTTCCATCATGAATTTGGCATAAGTGGGCATTTTCATTAGTTCTTCTGCAAATGTAATATTTATGTACATCTTCTTAAATACATCTATGAATTTGTTGAAGTGGTGGTCCAACTTTCTTTATTTCAATATCTTTGGGAAGGCTAAGGTCGGTTCAAAGGGTTTGACAACCTCCTTCCCTTTATTCTGAGATGCCTCCTTCTATGGGATTTTAGATGAGGAGGGGTCAGTATTGGTACCTTCTTCATCAATAGGGGGTATTGATACACATGATTGTGCTGGTTGGTTCTGTTAGATCTCTTTTCCACTCCAGATCATGACAGCATGGGCTTCCTCCCTCGAGTTCTTCTCTCTATTGCCCGGTAGAGTACCGAGTTTCCTTTTCGAGAGTTGGTTTGCCAATTGGCCAATCTGGTTTTCTAGGACTCGAATTGAAGCCTCTGGATTTTGGAACCTGGTCTTAATAGTAGATGTGAATTTGGTCATAAGATCCTCTAACCTAGAGGTGTTCTCCTACTGAGGTGGTTGTTGAGATGGTGGAGGTGGTGGCTGTCGTGGCTGTTGTGGGCGAGGGTTCTGATACCCTTTCTATTGATAACGGCTTTGTTGGGGCTATTGCTTCCTCTGGTATTGGTTATAATAAGGAGGCTAGTTGTAGTCGGGCAGTCGTTGGGGTGGAGGATTCTACAGTTCTTGGCCCCATTATGTGTTTTCTTGATCACACCATGATAGATTCAGATACTACTGGTACTGGTTGGGCCCTCAATTTTATGCAGCATAACTTACCTCACTTGTTTAAGGGCCTCCAGTAGATACTGGGCATTCTCCCATGATGTGTTTATCAACACATTCGCAACACGCTGAATGGTTTTCCAAATATACTTGGGACATGCCCTTAAGATTGAGTGCGTCGATCGTCTTGTACGCAATGTCCAACTGGGTAGCTAGCATGGTAGTGGAATCAATGTTATGCATACCACGTTTCTTTGTGCCCCACTCAGAATTCCACTGGATGCTATTAGAGTACACGTCCTCTAGTAGTTCGAAGATTTTTTCGTGGGACTTCCTCATTACCGTACCTCCAACAAAAACATCCACCATGGACTTGGTATTAGTTTTCAACCCTCCGTAAATGGTTTGGACTTGCATCCAAAGTGGGATTCCATGATGTGGGAATTTTTGCCACATCTCCTTGAAGCACTCCCATGATTCGTATAATGATTCGGCATCATGCTGCTGGAAGTTGTGGATCTCGTTCCACAGTGTCACCATATTCGAGGGTGGGATGTATTTTGACTTGAATGCCTGGGCTAGCTCAACCCAGGTGAGAATGGATCGTTGAGGAAATCATTTAATCCAATCTTTCACCTTATACCTTGGAGATAAGGGGAAGAGTAAAAGATATATGGAATCTGTGGACACACTGTGGTAGCGAAAGGTGTTGCAGACCACCATAGAATTGGAGAGATGGGAATTAGGATCCTTGTTGGGCAGGCTATGGAATTGAACATTGTTCTGGATCAACTTCATGATAGAAGGCTTGATCTCGTAGTGTTGGGCCAACACGTGTGGACGAACGATGCCCATGTCAGCTCTGTGGATGGATGGAATGCCGTACACCATAAGAGTACAATGTGGAGGTGGTTGCTGGGGAAGGGGAACTGACATGTATTATTGGTCATGAGGGGTGTATAATGGACCCTAACCTTGGTTCAAATATGGCATCGACTCTGGTAGGAATTTTTGGAGCTGCTGAGAGTTCTGGTTGTCATCTGTTCTTATCTATTGTCCAACTCCTTGTATAGTAGCTGGATTTCCTTCCTCGTTCTGCGCCATTGGAGTGGTTTGGTTGTGTTCACCCATGAGTGCTCTTTGGAACTTAAAAAACATCCATTCAATCTCCATGTCAGTTGGGAAAAACCTTGATGGATCAGTGTCCTTATAACGTGTGAGGTGGCCGCTCATACACCTAAAGTCCTGCACAAAATAAAACAAAACACCAAGCATGAATGAGGAAAAAGAAAGATAAACATAAATGAGAATAGAAAAACAAAATTGTGAATGTATGATTTTTATTTACAATAAAATTTGATACAAATTAAACTAAAACAAGAATAAAATTAACTCTTAGTTACTCGGCAACGGGGCCAAAATTTTGCAAGCCGTACACACACCACTACCACCATGTGTGTCCCCTTTAGTCGGTTACATGGGTGTGTAGACTCTTCTCATCCACCAACTGATTCTATAATGGTATACATGTCGTGTATACATTTAACACAGCTTGTACCGACTTCTGGTTACTAGGGCATGTACTTGTCCCAATCAACCCATGTCTGAACTTAAATGTACACGGCTTATATATAAGTACTCGTTGTGTAGCTGTAAATGTTTTTCTCACTTCTTCCCCATTTTGTGTATTTGGTCATAAACTTCTAGGAAATGAAAATGATCACCAAAATCAAAGTATTTGTTCCCTAAGA
Organism: Viscum album; assembly: GCA_963277665.1. Taxonomy (NCBI): domain Eukaryota; kingdom Viridiplantae; phylum Streptophyta; class Magnoliopsida; order Santalales; family Viscaceae; genus Viscum; species Viscum album. The sequence continues at coordinate 1,783,626,762 of OY728129.1, read as the reverse complement.
AGTAGGTAATTTCTGAAAACTTGTTCTTATTTTTCAATAGATGTTATGAAAATGCATACCCAAATAGGGTGCAGTAATGACCAACTAGCCTAATGGATTAATGGCCTTATGTAAAATTGGCCAAATGACCTAATGGCCTTATGTATTAATGGACCTATGAATATATGGCCTAATATTATAATGTTTAATTTTAGTAATAGCCTAATGGACAGTAGGCCAAATGGAAAATTTTCCAATTACTTTAATGGCATAATGGTCAAATGGCCAATTGTCCAATTGTACTAACAGAAAAATGGTCAATTTACCTAATGTACTAAGGGACTAACAGCCATGTAGACTAACAGAATAATAGACAATTGGAAAATTTTCTTGATGGCTTAATGAAAAAATTGGCCAATTGTCCAAATAGAATAATGGACTAATTGTCCAATTGGCCTAATAGACTAATAACATAATGGGAAATTGACCTAATGGCCAATTAGCCTAATGAAATATTCACCAATTGGCCAATTAGCCTAATGGCCAAATGGAATAATTGGAAAATTGACATAATGTCAAAATTTTCTAATGTGCAATTGGCTTAATGGCCTAATGACCAATTGGCCTAATGTCTTAATGGACCAATGTCCAATTGGACTAATGGCCTAATGGTCAATTGGCCTAATTTAGGAATAATGGAAAATTTTCCTAAGGGACTATTGGCCATTTTTACTAATAGCCTAATGACCTAATGGTCAGTTGACCTAATGGACTAATGGCCTAATGGACTAATGGTCTAACAACCAGTTGGCCTAATGAACTAATAGACTAATTTGTCAATTCTAATAATGTATTAATGTTCTAATTTCCCACTTTTCCTAATGGTATAATGGCCAATTGGCATAATTTCCTAATCGGTCTAATTAGCCAAATTAGCCTCATTGACCTAATTGGACTCATTGTCCTAATTGGCCTCATTGGCCTAATTGAAATAATTGGACTAATTTTCCTAAATGTCCTATATGGCCTAAATAGTCTAATCCACCTAAATGGATTAATCATAATAATTGGACAAATTATCCTAAATATACTAAATGGACTAATTGGTCAGATGACTTATTGGCCAATTTACTAAACAACCCAACCTAAAAATGAACCTAATCACAAAATAATCAAAATTAATAAATGAAAGAATAACCAAATAAAATAACTGAAATAGAATTGGAATGAAATGAATATACAAGAGGAATCTATATTATACCATTGTTTAGTATTCTAATTATTATTAATTGTTTATGTTATGCCACATGTATTAAATTTCTAATTAAATGTATATTTAAATGCTTCTTCAATTTATAAATTTCTTCAATAACTACAATTTTAATTCATTTTAGGATTACCACTTTTATATTATTAAAAAATATTATATTAAACTAATCAATAAAATTTGTAGTAAAAGGAATTTGGTATCAATGGTTGTGTACCTATCACATAATTACTCTGATTTAGTAGGAAGAAAAAGGATAGAAGTGTAGTAAATCCAAAAAACACAAGAAAATATTGTATGTTTTTTATTTATATTTAAAATATATATATGTAATTCATATTTAAATATATTTTTTATATTTTCAATATCCTTCCCTGGAGGCCCCCAATGATATATAAGATGAAAAATTAGGGCCAAATGATCATTTGAGTTAGGTATTAGGTGAGGAGCACCAGGGGAGAGTCTGATGTCAACCTGGAAAAAGAATCGTACCTATAAGGTATTAGTATTCATTAGGATATTCTCTAACATATTAGAACATCGAGCCATAAAACACACTTGCATAATATGGTGAGGCCAAAATATAGTTTTACATGACCATGAACGAAGTAAACTGATCCCTAAACACTTCCTGAAATATATGTTTGTTAAAAGTAAATCACATCCATCAGAGGCTAGTACTACTATTGATCCATATATAACATCAATGTTCTCTTTAAATGATTCCAAGAGTGATGCCAATGAGGTGCCTAGTGGTTGGTGAGATGATGGTGGCAGTGACTGCAGTGGTGTTGATAATGATGGTGGGGGTGGTGGTGGTGGTGTTACTAATGATGATGGTGGTGGTGGTAGTGGTGCTCGAGAGGATGTTTTTGGGGATGTTGGTGATGGGGGAGATATTGACCCATTAATGTTTGAATTAGAAGTCATGAGACTTATGGATATTTTTTAATGACTTGAATCATTTGGTTTTATAGATGTATATGTATGTTATAGTATTGTAAATGGAGTTAAAATTATTAAAAGCAGTTGGTTTAAATCTAAATATACAATATATGTTCCGCATTGAATGTGCACTACAATTTCTATTTTATTTAAAGGTTCATGATGGGATAGAAGGGATATTACTGTCAAATGGGGACTGGTAGCTATACCCATGGTTTATTGAACATTGGGTATATGTTTTCTATTATGAAAAGATTTACCCATGATTATCCTAATCAAGGGTATAGATATATACCCACGGTTTACCAAAACACATGTGTATGATAAAATCCCCTAGGTTATACCAATAGTTTCTATAGAAACCATGGGTATAACTCTATTTGGATGTATCCATCAGCCATGATTCATAAAATAGTGTGTATAGCCAGTACCCATGATTTTAAGGTTTATACCCATGGTTGAAAATAATGGGTATAGTCTATGTTTCATGTAGTGATAGATAAGAAAAACATAAACTCATGTACAATATTTGTGGGAATAGATAACCATAAATACACTCATGCATAGTCCGTATGATCATAGATATCTAAAAATACACTCACACATACAAGTTACTTATATCATGAAATATAAATCATTAACCAATACATTAGAGGGTGACATAGGACCCCATCAATAATCTTTAATACATGTATGTACCACTTTAAACAAATCTTGTATCATATCATTAGGAACACATGTAATGAAAATGGGTTTCATACACTATGAAATGGTATCACATAAAAATAATTTCAATATCTTGATCGATTGATAAAAAAATTACAATCTCCCAAAAAACTGTTTCATAAGGAATTTAAAGAGAAATTCAAGAAATATTAATTCCAAATAAAATAATTACTTTTATTATGAAGAGGATAGTGAATATGATACCATAAAATTTCCTTAGAAAACAAATTCTTATGTTTTAAAAATAAGATGTTATGAGGAACTTTTAAATAGTTCTCATTTGAAAAACTAAAGAGAAGTAATTTCTGAAATAATTATTTTTTTATAAAATATCAATAATAAAGACTTAAGAAGGGTATAAGGTTATTAAAAATTTTATGTGGAGAAATATTTAAATTTGTAATATTAGAAGAATAATTTTCAACAATGGATGTTTGAAAAATACATAAAATTTTGAGAAAGTTAAATCAAAAACATTTTCAAAACTTGTAAATAACATTTTTTAATCCCAAAACATAAAATAGACTGTAGAAGATCATTTTAAAAATGGGGAAATTGAAATATTAAGGTCACATGAGGTAAAAAATAATTAGGCCTCAAAACATAACGAATAACATTTTCCAAAAATGAAAATATAGACATGGATGGGAATTCATAATTAAAGAAGATGAGAATTATTATCAATAATGATATAAATATTATGGGGACTAAAATAATGGAGGATTAATATTGGAATAAAAGATATCATTTTCCAAATATATGAAGAACAGTTACCACAAAATAAATTCGTATGGTGTAATAAACCAAATTAAAAAAAGGAATTTCATGGGGAAACATTCTAACTTAGTGAAGGGAGTTGAGTTAACAAAGAACCTTACAACCCTGATATACTTTTAATTGAAAGGAAATTAAATTAAGGAAAAGATATGGATATTATAACTCCATGAATTAGAATAATATGTTAAAAAAAGGTTAATTATGATGTGATCACATTATATCGAAGATTTCCTCGTGCTTAATAATAAATATGTCACAATAATTTAAAATTGAGACAATAAACTGTCTCCCCTTAATTATTGACTTCTAATAAAGTTATTTATTATCCTATATAATAAAAAATTATTTTAATAACATATTTCAAAAACATGTTCATATATATAACATTTTATAATATTTTTTTATAATTATTCTCTATATTTATTTTATTTGGTTATTATCTACATTAAATATCACGTTTGATTCTAAATGATTGTTTTGAAATATTTTCATAAAAGAGGCATTTTTCTTCAACCATTTCAAATATTTCATCCTTAAAATATTAAAAAATTAATTGGATTTGATGATATATGATAATTTAAAAAGTAATAATATCATCCTATGAGATTATTAGTTATAGAGAAAATCATTTTTCACTGATTTTTAGAAAACGAATGGTGGTATCTTAATTAAAAAAATAATAACAAGGTTATAATTAGTAAATAAACCTAATAATTATTTACTTATTTATATCATATATCATCATAAATTAATTTATCATAGACATTTATGATATTATATTATTTAATTATTTAATTATGTGGTTAGACTAATCAAAATGTGAATAAATCATAATTAATGGATGAGTATGGTTATGAATGTGGTTTCTTTTTGAATAATATCATTACTATAGAAGAATAATTATATTATGTAGATATTTTAATGGTATTGTATTATTTTTAAAGGTTTTTTTATAAATAATTAAAAGAAAAGTAAAAAAACAAAAAATGATACTTCGTAGAGGTGGTTGTCCACAAGTACGCATGATTAGCATCATCATTTCTCATCGAATGAGATGAAATTTTAGGTGGATTATAATTTCCCACATTATAATAAAAATTATAATATATATTTCACATTTATTTTTCATTTCCATCCTTATGACTAGATAAGAGAGGTAGTGGGGAAGAAGGGAGGACATTACTTTGTTGAGGTGGTAGTTTGAAAAAACACGTGATCGATGTTATTTTGATTATATAAATGGATAAAATTGAATGAAGAATGGTTTTTAAAAGAATATAATTAAACATTAGTATACTAATCATACCGAGTTTATTATATTACTATGTTTAAGATAGTATTGTAATCTAAATATGAACAATAAATGGTTAAGGATTATCTAATACACTCCATGGGACCCTGGACATTCTCTTTAAAAATATCCTTGTAAATAGAGGGTTTATGATAACTAATTAAGAAAAAATGATTATAAAATTGAGATAGGATTATAGGAGGTAAAAATGATATATTTTCACAATGAAATCTGGTATATTGATGGTGTTAAAAAGGGGAAAAGTTTTTCCATTTTTATAACTGAAGAAAATGTCACTTTGTTTAATATCCAATAGTTTAAAATAATTAAATTAAGCAATTCATGGGTTAATAGCTCAAAATATTGAAATATTAGAGTTTTGGTTGATATAATGATGATCAATCTGCCACTAATATTCTTAATAAAAGTTTTAAACATGTTTCAACACTTATACAAATTGACTTTAAAATATTTTTATTTTGGTTTTTACATTGATAAATTGTTTTCCCTAGAAGTATATATTTTATTAAAAATATATTATTTCCATTATAAAAAAAATGGTCTTAAAAATATGAATTTAGTCTCTATACATTCTCATTAAATATATTGGAAAAGTGATTTATTAAAAATTTAATTTTTACCATTAACTGTTCTTAATCTCTTATAAAATTTTCTACTAATTAAATGTGTGATAATATATTTTTATATATGTTTAAAAACCGTATAAATTTAAATTTATAATATAGATCAATATTATTTAATATATAATAATTTGAAAACATTAATAACACAGTTCATTAAAAATAACCCTTTCACCATTTTCATCGTAATTAACATTAATCCTTGTAATAAAAATGTTATTCTTAAAACAAGATTGAAAGAATTACACAATAAACATATTTTTTTTAAAAAAATTAATAAATTTTTTCTGATTTAGTTTATATAGGTGATGAATTTTTTTTAATATAAGTGAATCAAATTATTTTTAATGTAGAATATTACCTAATTTTCCCAAACATTAAAAAAAATTGATAAATTCAAAATCATATATTTAAATTATATATACTTTACATAATAAATATATATTTTTGTATAAAAAAATTTAAAAAAAAATTATTTTTTATTGTATTATAGTATTGTCATAAAAGTGATATACTAGAAAAATTGGCGTTTTTCACTATTCCCCACCCCCCAAAATATATCATATTATGGAAATATAATTTTTTTGACAAAGATAATATTGAAATGTATAATAAAAAATGAAAATAATTTTTTAAAAATAATATTATCAATATTAGAAATTTATCTTTCAAATTAAAACTCATTATTTAAAGGAAAACTATTTTTTTAACACCATTTAATACATTAAGTGTTATTAATGTTATTTTGTATTCATTTTAAATTGATTATAATATTTTTATTTATTATAGGATTTATTATTATTAAATTTTTATAATAATATTTATCTAATATGTTAGAACTAATTTTTGTTTCGTTTCGTGTAGAAAAAAAAATATCAAACATAATATTAATTTATAGAAAAAAAATTCCATAATCTTGATGTGTTACATCATAGGTGTATATGAACCTAAAAATAACAGATTGAAAATGTTATTGGTAGGGAAATCATCACAAGTCAGGTTTTCTCAAATTGACCTAGAGGGGAGCCACCGAACAGTAGGGAATAAGAGTGTTACATGCCCATAAAATACCCCATGCATGGGAAAAAATATGTAGTGTTGGTCACACCAGTCATCTCTCTATCATGTTATATGGAAACCTTGGGGGCTACCACATAACACCCATCTCCTATGTGGGGTGTTTTTCTCTATTTTCTCACTTTGATTCCATTTCAGGTAAATAAATTATATATCGTAATTACATTTCTTTATTGGTCAAAGTGGTGTAGTTATCTAGGTCATATGAGCCCATTTGTATGGTAATATAGATGAATTCATGATTAATATTCATAAGGCTGATGATCTAGAATGACAGTCAGAGAATCCTTAGTGTTGATACACCTATGGTGACATATTTATACTTATTCACTGGTCACTCAATGAATTTTTAGTTTTTAATACACCCCCACACACATAAAGAGAATGTCCCAAATGTATTGAGTTGGTACTCTTTAATCTAATAGTGAAGGCAGGGAATGATTAATTTATGCACAACTGTCATGGGGCATGGAGAAACAATATTTTAATTACCTAATTATAGTATAGCAGTTGATCCTAGGTAGTCTCCGGAAGATGAGTGCACACAAAACAAGGATTTCGCTTTTGTGGGTTTTCTAAAAAGGATTGGTTTTAATTAACATGAATGACTGTGAGATAAACACACAGCTTGAATTATTTGGTGTTGATAAATGATAAGTGATCAGATTGGGTTCGTCTAGACCTAGTGTTGTGCTATCATGGTTTCCAATTTTTTTATCTTTTTCTTCTTTTAAATAATAAGAGAGAGATTCACTTACTGATTCCTCTCTCTCCCTTGGTCAGATGAATGTGATGAGAATTTTCTTTTCCAAAACCTTAGATTGGTCTATTCTCCTTCTAATGTGTTTATGGTTTCAGAAGGTTTCTTGTATTCCAACATACAATCTTACACATATGCTTGAATACCTTAGATCCCTCACCACCCAACCCTAATATTTCTACACCATATATATATTTGAATTGGGTGGTGGGAGATGTGATCATCGACCAAAAAAATTTATAATAACATAATCAAAATCTAACACAACCGCATTCATAATTTAAAACTGAATTAAGAATTGAAACCAGAATTAGAAGGAGGAAGCAATTTGACTAATTTAAAGGACAAGAACTCAATCACACACATAGTTACAACCTCCCCTCTTCATGATCACTCAAATGAAACTACCCCTCCATGGATGGGGAAAGTGAGATGATGCAGGAGTGGAGAGACATCTTCAAAGTAAAGTAAATAAAAGACCGAAAATAATGTTGCTAAAGGAGATAGTCCCCTAGTGTCCCTTCGATTCCTCTCTTCTACGAGTGTGTTGTGGAACTCTCCTGCCAGAATGGGTGAAATCCACTTTATATAGTCTAAGGGGGTGATATCCTTCAGGCTTAAAATTTAAGATCATCATTATATCTCTTTAAAATTTCTTGTAGATTATTCCCACTGAAAGATTGACCATGTTATGAAAATTTAATGGAAGAATTTTGACTTGGTTTCTGATTAATGTATCATCAGAAATAACTTTTATGTTTCATACCAATATTTTATATTGATCCACCTTGTATAGTATGAGATATGAACAATTAATAATGAGATTTTATTATAGATGAAAGTTTCCTTTTTTTCTGCCCCAAAATTTGAGCATCCATGTTCCACCTTAATGAAGATAAATCTTCATGATATTAAACATAATAACTCCCTACTTAATTTTATTTCCATTAAAATTTGAACCACCCAAATTGGATGTGTGGTGACAGATTTATGATTAATTCATCGAGTTGGGGTCCACATGGCCGTCCAGAATAATTATCCTAATTGATTAAATTTTTCAGACCCTTGGATGGCCGAATTTTATCTTGGTCCAAGAGAAAAGGATGAAGAAAATAAATATAGGAATCGAATGAAAAATGAATCACATAAATTGGATTTATATTTTAAAATATATTCTCTAATTACCAAAGATATTAAAATATTTCAATATTTCCAAATTAAGTAGTTTTCACATTTAATCTCCAAACACCCTATAAATCCAAAAATGTTGAAAATAACTCAACATGTTAAACTTTTAGGGATTAAATCATTTAATTAAACTTAAATAATGATTAAAATATTGGATCTATTAATTCCACCATAATTAAACTATATTTTTCCTCATTCATAAATCTCAACATGGAATTAAAAGGGCACCACTGTTACCATTATTCAAATTTCAAAGTAATAAAATCAAAAAATTATCAATGTCCAATAAAATTTTTATGTTCCAGAAAAAATATCAATTTAATTTTTCATTTTTCAAAGAAACAATAAATTCAAGCATTTTACTTTTCACCTTTGAAAAATGATGGAGCTTCTCCTTTCATTCATTCAAGCTTCTCAATTTAATACTATTCAACATACCAAATCATGATCTACCTCTATTTTGAATATTTTCTCTCATACCTAATGATATAATTAAAGTGTAGTTATTCTCATATCATGAGAACATGATCCTTATACATAGTCTTGTAAAGGAACTACATTATCTACTTTGTAAAGAAAAAAGACACATACAATCATGAGGACTTGCAATAAAGGTTCAAATAACTCTGAGGCGTAAAGTTAGTGGGAAAATGATTAAAAGAATTTAAGGTCAGAAGTATGAGGTTTTAATAATAATTACAATTCATGATTAATTATGTGAAAACACAGGATAAACCTCACTCAAATACCCTGGACAATATGAAACACAATACAACCCCTTTTTATGACTTCGGACATGAGTCAATAAATAATTACAAAAATGATATCATCCAAGTTCTCCAATTTTTTTCTATGTATTTTTTTTTGTAAATATACAGAAAGGCACAAATTTTATTTTAATTTTTATGTAAAGCTCCAAAAAAGGCACAACTTTTTTTCTCTTATTTTTTATCGAGAACCAGATTAAATTAAAGAAGTTTAATGAAATGATGACTCATTCCCAATTTTCTAATAATACATGGACCAAAATGATGACACATCCATAAAAACCTCCACAAATGGTGCAAATCCCAATGAAAGAACACAAAAGGCCCTTTCCCCACACTCAAACTTGAAATATACTTTAAAAAATACTAAAATTGTAGGTAGGTAAAGAAATATCAGCTTTTAATGTCGATTAAACCTATAAGGAAATTAATGGATTCTATATGCTAATAAAGGATAAAATTAAAGGTGGGACTCCGGTAAATATATGTCTAGACAAAGTAGTTCCTCAATTATTTTAAATTTTTTTTTGAACCATCATAGCTTTGACAAGTTACAATACAAGTTCTAGTAGGTGGAATATCCCAGGATCACTCAAGAAATATGCTCAAGATAAAATAGGAAATATTTGGACTATAAATCCTCTTGAGAATGGGAATATTATATTAGAAAATAACTCATGGCATGATTAATAATAACAGATTAATTCACATGAATTTCAGAAATTCAAAGCATCAAATATTGTAGGGAAATTTTATTTACATGAATCAAATAATTCATTCAAATCATGAGTCATTATTTTAATATCTATGCTTCATTTTAAAATTTTAATTCTCCATTTTACTCATCCAATATTATTAACATTTAAATCTAAAACATGACATCACTGGATTCCTAATAAACCCATGTCTCTTAGATAAGTCAAGAAAAACATGAATTATAGTGTTCACATGTATTTTATAATTAACACTTTAAAAGACTAAAAATGTAGGGAATATAGTTGGATAATATAGAATTGAAACTCTTAATCCCCTTTCAAATATATCCTTATCTTCATGACATGTAATCCCATCGCAGCTTCTTTTCCTGCTTTCCACCTGTCTTGAGGGATCGTCATTGGATTGAAATTTTTTTAGCCTTACAAAATCATCATTAATAGACCTAAAATATATGAATAAAAACAATTGATAGTGTAGCTCTATTAAATCATTCTAGTATATGACCAAGAGGAAAAGTGGATTCAAATTATATAGTGTCCTCTGTAAATTCAAATGATGTAGTGTCCTCTGGGCATTCAAATGAATTTAACATGTAAGAAAATTTGAAAATGAATCATAGAAAATAAGAAAATATAAAGGAGAGGTACGGACCAACATATTGGAAATGCAATCATTGAGTTCGGCTCCTATGCGTTTCTCTTTTAAAGCCTAAAAAAAGTAAAAAGATAACATAAAAAATTTGTTAAATGAAATAAAAATAGAATTTAAATGATAAAATAAGGATAAATCTTGGTTTAATCCCCCAAAAGGGCCCTAGGTTTTGACTACCTCTAGATGGGCAGTTCTAATTGATTATCCGCAATCTGATGGTGGGTGAAGTTTCTTTCTCATGAACCCACAAGAATTCTTATTTCTAGCATGAAATTGATCCTTTTTATTGAGGAATCCATTGATATAGTATACCAAGTCCACCCCCATTGTAATGGGATACAACATACATGGTGGGGTTGGGACAATGAATGAATCCCCCTCTTTCATAGTTTCAACTTGCATAATTTCTTCTTCACTTACGAGTGCCTTCTCAAGATATGTGGAATCAGTGGAATAATTAAATGGAATTTCATATTTTAAGTCTATTTGAATAAAATTAAAACATAAAGAATCAATATAAAATGCATTCCCTTTAATGTGATTATCATGTGTCTAATTTTCCTCTGGAAAATACACTCTGGTATCCTCTTGAACTCCCTTCGACATGTGTTCAACAAGTTTAGGGAGGTCCAGATGTTTTTCATCAGGTGTATTTTCTTTTTCATCCTCATCCACCAAGTAAATAGAGGTGTTGATCAAATCAGAAAATTTAAAACAATTAGAGGTGATAATAAATTTAGTTTATCCAAAATTAGATGATAATAAGTTCACGAAAATATCATCTCTCTAAGTTTGTTCATATTAAATTTCCTCTTTAGTGTAAAGAACCTCTTGATGTTGAGTAGTAGTAGATAGAAGAAGTTAGTCTATATCCTCCATTTCTTTGATCTCCATGGAAAAATTAGGGAATTCATAGGGGGGATATTCTTGGACCTTGGAAACTTCATAGAATTCAAGAAAATAATGGGATAACTCAATTAGCTCTCGGTCCATTTTCTAAAAAATTTCATTCTTCATGTCCTCCCTCCAATCAGTAATGAATTCATTGAATGCATGTTTTCCATTATTTGACATCCAAAATAACCTCACCTTTTTACCAGGAAAATAAACACCATCCTCCATGGACAAGGGTGAGTTAATAATTGGTTCTTTCACTGGTGGGTAATTGTTCCATGAATTAAATAAATATTCATTTTAAAACAACATGAAAAGTTTGTTTTTTAATTATTATTTTTTTACATTTGAAAAAGGTCAAATATTTACATTTAGAATGTGGCAATGCCTCCCCAGAAATGATTCCATGTTTGATGCACTCCTATTGTAGGGAATGGAAAATGAATATTTTAATTACCTAATTATAGTAGAATGGTTGATCCTAGGTAGTCTCCTGAACAGGAGTGCACACAAAACATGGTTGTCACATTTTGTGGGTTTTCTAAAAAGGATTGGTTATAATTAACTTGACTGACTGTGAGTGAAACAAACAAATTGAATTGATTTATGTTAAAAATGAAAAAGACAGTGATCATATTGGGTCTAGATAGACCTAGTGTTTTTCCATTATGGTTTCCAAATTTTGTCTCGTTTTCTTCCTTTAACTGGTGAGAGAGAGATTCATCTACCAAGTCTTCTCTATCCCTTATTCATATGGATGTGATGAGAATTTTCCTATCCAAAATATTAGATTGGTATATCCTCCTTCCCATGTGTTTAGTGATGTAGAACGTTTGATGATTAATTACCACAATCCCTGACCTAAAATTTATGTTCCCTAATAATCTAGAATTATGACATACAATAATACACACGTGCTTGACTACTGCCGAGCTCTCACCACGCAACCCTAATATTTTTAAACCGTATACATTTTATAATTGTGTGGATGGAGAAGTGATATTATAGAAAAGTAATTTATAATAATAGAATCAAAACCTAACACAATAGTATTATGAATTTAAAACTCAATTATGAATTGAAACCATAATATGAAAGAAGAAGGAATTTGATTCATTAACAGAACAAGAAATCAAGAACATACATAGGTCTATCCTCCCCTCTTCCCGATAACTCAAATTAAACTACCCCTCCATGTATGGGGCAAACGAGATGATGTTGGAGTGGAGAGACATTTTTTAATTAAAGAAAATAAAAGAATGAAACAGAATTTTGCAGAAGGTGATGGTCCCCGAGTGTCCCTTGGCTTCTTCCCATCTCTTAGTGTGGTGTTGAACTCTCCCATCAGAATGGCTGAACTCTTATTTATATAGTCCAATGGGGTTCCATCTTTCGGTCTTCAAATTTAATATCTTCAGAATCTCTCTTTATGTTTTCTTGCATATTCCATCCACTGAGAGTTTGACAATGGTATGTCAATTTAATGGAATAATTTTGGTATGTATTCTTCTTAAAAGTTATTTAGAAATAACGTTTATGTTTAATATCAAAATTTCGGATTGATCCTCCTTTTTTAGTATGAGATATGGGAAATTAATGCAAATATTTTATTCTGGACGAATGTTTCCTTTTTTATGCATCAAAATTTGAGCATTCATGGTCCACCTTAATGAAAGGAAATATTCATGATCATAAACATAAGAATGAACGATTTAATTTTTTGTCCATTTCAATTGGAATCCCCCAATTGAATGTATTGTGACCGATTTATGATCAATTCTTTGGGGTGGGGTCCACGCGGTCGTCCAGAATAACTGTCCAAAATGATTAACCTTTTCGGACCCTTAGATGGAAAAATTAAATCTTGGTCCAGAAAAAAAAAGATGAAGACAATAAATATAAGAATACAATAGAAAATTAATCACATAAATGGATTTATATATTAAAGGATATTCTTGAATTAGAAAATATATTAAAATATATCTTTATTCTATAATTAAGATGTTTTCACATTTACGCTCAAAACACCAGATAAATCCAAAATTGATGAAAATAACTCAACATGTTCAATTTTTAGGGATTAAATAATTTAATTAAATATAAAAAATTATGAAAATATTGGCTCTATAATTCATCCCAAGGTTCGTTACTCCTCAAATGGATGCTTATCATTCGGTGAGGCATGGTTCCCGAACTACTATTCTGGAGAGGTAATGTGGGTTTCTCATTGGCGAGTAGTGATGGTGGTAGTTTTTGGTACACCCTTAGCTGACATATTTTTTAAAAAAAATGATTTGTTCCTCCAATAGTTTTATAGAAATGATTATTCATTTATGATATTGTTAATTTATGTTATTCTCATGGTTGACGTACTTACTGAAGAAATTTGTGGGTTCACCATTATGGATTTTAGTATAGGTTTACAGAAAAGGCTAATCAGATCAAATATTCTTAAACTCATGTCTCCTTAGGTGTTATGGGTTACCTTATAAGAAAAACAAGAAACTAGGATATCACCTTTTTTTTGAATTTTTAGTACACCGAATATTCCTTTTTCACATGATATTCAGACCATCATGGGTTTGATCTCAGATGACTGGGACTTATCTATGTTCCTAAGAATTATGGCTGAAGAGTATATAAATATTATCTCTTATTTTGTTCCTCCGAGTTACCCTATTGTACTCATATGTTAGAGCTGAGTTGTTTTTTTCTCTATCATTATTGGTTTCAGGGTGTCACTTTGAGTATGTTTATACTATAAAAACCTTGAACCTCCACGCCTGAATTCATTGATAGAAATAGAATATTTACATATTTGACATTGATTCTGATAAAAGTGACCCTATATTATCCATCCAAAAATATCTACATCAAAATTAAATATTGGATTTCTTACATACCAAAAGGACCTTTTAGGTTTTATAGATTTTGAGAATTTGGAAAAACTTTTTCATAACATTACCAATGATTATAAGTTAGACTTTTTTATACTATACCTTACATTTCTTATTTCACACTTACACTTTAACATATCCCATAAATGTTTTACATATTAAACTATTTTAGGCAAAATTAATTTAACATCATCCTTCATAAACTTGGGAAATTGAAAACATAAGATAGTTGAGCACAAATTCATAATAAGGGAAGAAATAATCATTAACAATTAAATATCATCATTAGGCATAAGATGAGTATAATGGTATGATGATATAATGAAAGTGCATGAGCATCACATAAGATAATTTTTACCCCTCAAAATATAGAGTGTAGGACACAAGAAAATGAAAACATCATTAATATAAGACCATAGTCGTATAATTCAACAATTATAGACTATGCAAAAAAGAACCCTTTAGGAATGGATCCATTATAAATCTGAACAAGCATTGGCAAACAGTGAAATTATCTTAGAACATAAAAAATTCATTATGGGAAGTAAGTCCCCCAACCTAGGTAGCTAATATCTAGTGTTTATTTTAATACATTGGTACTAGATACAAGTAATCACATCCCAAATTATTGAATAGTTTAGTTATCTTTTTAAACTAGAGACATACAACAAATTGACCTTAAAATTTAAAAAAGAAAAATACATAGTTATTTTTCTTTTAGATCACTATTTTTTCCATTATAATATCCCAAAATATCAATCACAAAACACTTCTTGGTATCCTAGGGAAAATAAGATAGAATAAAGGGGTGAGCTCATATTCACAATAAGGGTATGCGTATAGAAGATGCTATGAATAATTAAAGAATTAATAATATGTAATGGTAAATAACTAAATTAGATTCCATTGAATCAATATCTTGAGGAAATATTGGAGGAATAAATTACAATCAAATAATTTCATATAATTAATCACATGATATTGAATCTTGACCAAAAATATTTTTACTAATTGAATATTTACAAAGAATATCGATGAAAAAATTTATAATGATGGAATGCATAATGCTTGAAATCTTAAACATATCATTAAGGCCTACTTTTAGGACTTGTCACCAGGACATCCTCATTCCAATACATTGTATATAAATTTTTAAGGCCTCAACCAAATACCTGTGCTATTCTGTCTCATGAAACCTACCGATGCATTAAGGGGAAATGTAATTCTAGGACCCACCCATTACATAACAATTACAATGAATTGATCATATGAAATCAGTGAAACATAATCAAAAAAATATTTTTTATTGAAAAAATAATATATAAAAAGTAAATATTTCCCTAATCAATAAATATAATCATAAATATTAAAGAGTAATATTGTGAATGCAAATGAAAATGTACATCACCAGTAAAAATGATCAGAAACCATCCATTGAGATTATATTCATAGTATCAATAAAATATATCCTTAGTGTAACATAATTATAATAACAAGTTTTTGTCATCAATGAATTAAAATACCCAAAAAAATCATTAAAAACATTTTTAATGAAAATATCATTTTCCCATTGAACATATTTTTAAAACTATGATATTGCAAAATATTTTTAAAGTAAAATTCCTTGAAAATAATCATGGAAAATTGTAAAATAATATTTAAAACAATGATTGTTCATGATGGAAGAAAATTAGGTTCATTTATTATAAGTTAAATTAAATATTCATTTAACATTTTTGGTAAAAGAAAAATTATCCTTGTTTAGAAAACGTCATGAATATTCCCTTCAAAAAAAATTAAATAGTGAGAGTGGGTAAAAATGATTTTAATACATAAATTGTAAAAGAATTAAATTTTTTCTAATTTTTTTAGAAAATATATATTTTGATAAAAAACTATTTTCGATCAAATAGACAAATACAGTCAAATTTTCTTCAAAAAAGAATTTTCTCAATCATTTTATATACAAGAAATTCTAAAAATGATACTATAAATTGAAAATTTTCATGAATAAATAGATGATAATAAAATATATTTCTTTTTATATATAAATATCAAATAATTCAACCAATGTATACTTAATAAAACAAAATCTTGATAAATTATGAGCTTGTGAAAGAAACCCCTTTCACTTTTGTATGTTTTGAATCATAATCCTCATGAAAGAAATAAAAAAAATGAAACTATAAATATGAATAAAAAAATAAAGTAATAATATAAAATATACAAATGGATAGTATGTACACCACAAAATTAAATTAATGATGATTATGGCATATCTATCATAAAAAAACAGTGAGATGAGAAACCCTTTACACTTTGGAAACATTTGAATCATAAGCCCCATGAATAAAATAAATTAAAATGAAACATTAAATAATATGAATATAAATATATTCGAGATATAAAATACTAAAATGAGATATATATATATATATATATACACCCCATAAAGGGATAAGTCGTTATTATGTTGTATGTATCAGAGAAATAAATGTTAGATAAGGAAACGTTACAACTTATCTGAATTACATTGTATCTGTACAAATATAATTTATAATAAATATTGGTGTATGAAATATTAATTAAATAACCTTAATCATATATATCATTATATATATTATTTAATTATATTATTTTGTCACAAGTTTATTATCAATTCTTTGTTAAAATAACTCTTTTGTGTGCTAAATGCTTCGTTTTTCATGTATGTTTTGGTTCAGTAATTTTGGTCCTTTTAATTTGGTCTTGGATAAATAATATCTAGAATTTTAAACATGATATAAATATAAAATATATTCATTATTTATTTTCTTTGATAAATTTATGAAATTTAGGGATATAAAATGGATTACACTGTACATGGAGATGGTAGGGCATATGTATGCATGGACGTTCAATTAATATTTCTGAAAGGATTATAGAAAAGGAAAATAAATATTAATAAAACTTTAAATAATAATTATTATGTTATATATATAATATAAATTAACATAATAAATCCTTATCTCTATTCGTGTGTAAATAAAAAAACAATTAACATTGCTATGTATATGTGGAAGTACACATGTACTGACGAGAAACGTTATTTTTTTCCAATGGGTTTGAATGTAAGAAGTTATATATGGGATATTAATTTTATTTATGTATGTTTTGATCATAAATATGACATATCTTCCTTAAAATTTATCTATTTCACCTTCCATATAAAGCGTAAGGGAAAAAATGAATAACATTATTGTGTGAGCCGGTTGTCCACTGTACACACGTGCGACGTTATCATATCTCTCAAAAAATGAAATGTAAGAAGTTATATGTTATATCATAATTATAGTTAAATAATAATAAAATTAATATCGTATAAATATGTGACATAAATAATTAAATATAACCATGAATGGTGGTAATGTAAATCAATCTACAATAGTTCTCGAGGCAGTAGCCCACCTTACACACGATCAACGATTTCATTTTCCATTTGATAAAAGTGGATAATGATATTGGTTTTGAAATTAATATAATAATATCTATGTATTTAGGATATTATTGTGTTATTATTTGGAAATAGATTTAAAATATGAGAATAATCTATATTAATAAGTAAAATGAAAACACATAGTTAAAAACATTACCTCTTCTTCTAGAAACCACATTAGGTTTACCCTAATGCCTTCCTATATTAGATTTATGATCAAAAAAAGATTCTCATATTTGGGGAGGGATTTGGGTAATATATTTGGTTAGTATTGAAAGATCCAAAGGGACTTGGGAGTGTGAATATGGGAATATATGGGGTGACCTTTTATTAGTGTGAGAGAGGGCGCACTTCTAATTCTTGAAAAGAATCAATTATAACCACAACTTTATGGTGACAAAATCCCAAAAAATGGTGTATTATTTAACCATATATATAATATGGTCTCAATATGTATAAACAATTAGTGTTGGTCATGTTGGGGTGTCATTTTAACCCTTGATCATTTAGTTTGACCCTCGATAATTCAATTTTACCTTTATCTTGGCAATTAATTTTTACTGTTTTGACTATTAATAATGGAAATATTTATGTTAACCTTATTAAATAAAATATATTAGGATGATTCAAAATAAAAAATCCATTTTTACAATTTAGATTCATAGATGTGGTAGAATCCAATCCAAAATTATACCAACAGACTTGATGAAAAAGCTGATTTCCAAATGGAATCTTCGCATATGTAGAGAATATTTTAATGTCAAAATTCAAAATAAAATTTATTATAGTGACCTATATTTGTTAAATTTTAAGATAATTGATCTAAAATTATTTTTTTAAAAAAACAAATGAAATTTAACTTTATAAATATTTTTTTAAAATGCATCTTTCAAATAAAATTCTGTATTTTTCACTATTCATAAAAATATTAATATTTTCAAAAAATTATAAAAAATTAAGCCACATTGAATTTTCATTAACATTTAAAATATAAATTTTATTTCTTGGAAATAAATTAACTAATTTATTTTGAAATTAATTTTAAATTATATGTGTAAAGAATGACTAATCTGTCTTCCATGAAAATACAGTTTTTCAAAAAAGTGTATTTCTCTTTCAAAATCTCAAGGTGTTACATTCTACACACATAAATAAATTGAGTCCTCTGAATTAAATATTGATCTTGGTAATCAAGAGTTTTACATTTTAAAATACCCTTTTTAAAACTCTACTCCGTAAAAAGGGTTAATAATACATCATACTGCTAATATAAGAAGGGATGTGTGTAGGTAATATGAAATAAGGAATACTAGGTTTCCAAATTGGTGAACATTAGTAGGAATTGAAGATATAGATATTGAAGAAAATAATAAATAATTATGTTGAGTGGTAGAGGTTATTTTTCAAAAGATAGTGTATGAGCTTTGAAATTTAATGATCACACAACCGTAAATCTATGATCGATGAAGAGACTATTTGTTCAACAAAAATGAAGGTATGAGGATGAAAAATATGATTAAGTATCCATTTCCCTGGTGTTGAGTAATTCCATTTCCATCTAGGATGAGAATATATGAAAATATACTTAATTTATATATTTATATTTCATTTGAATAATTTCATCCTATGTTTATGTTATTTGATCACTTACAACTTCATTTCTCAGTCGAGGAAATGTATATCCAAAATGAATTTTCATTCCTAAAGGACATTTAATAGGTTTTTAGAATGAAAATTCATTCATCATGTCTCTATATATTTTACAAAACCCTAAATGGTTAGAAAAAAGTATATAATAACACCTAATGTTTTAATTAATCCATTCCATATATAGTAAACCTTAAGAATCAACCAAAACATGTCTGCCCAAATTCAATGTCCAAAATTTGTGATGGAAGGTCACTAAGTCAACATTATATTCCTCAAAAAATATAAAGTTTCTCTTAATTTCACATTCTAAATATGTGAATACCTTTATCACCATTTAACAATAGTGAAAAAAGGTTGGCTTGAAAAATTAAAATATTAGGTTGTTGAATATATTCCATAGAACCAAACATTCAATAAACTACAACAAAGATAACATAAACCATCAAATCACTAACCAATTTCATGGTCAACAATAATATCTTATAAACATATAATTATCATTATCATCTCAAAATAGATCATAAATTAATGTTTATCTTCCCTTAAACATTTGTTTTCCAAAATGATCAACTTTCCTCTAAATCACTCTCCTTTCACTATTCAACACATGATTTCAAATAATTAATGAAATGTTGTTATCATACAATAATTATATGTTTCCTAATTATTAATTCAATAATATAATGAATAAATTAATTTTAAAAAATATTTCTTGGATCTAAATGCACATAAAAATTAATGAATATACTTCTGCTGTATCGACAGCATATGCCTGAACTTTATCCCTTAGCTTCTTCTGGGTTATATTTCCTTGATACATGGTGAATTAGTTGGAATATTTTCCCATATAGTAACTCTTAAATCACTATACATTAAATTCTTCTACCTTTCCATTTCATTCATGAGCATGATGAACTTTGTCTCCACACCTGAAGAAAACTCCACTCACTTTTTGGCTAATAGCAAGGTTCCTATTTCCAAAAGTATTGCATGTATTAAAACCCTTTTTCTTCCTTCCCTTTTTATGTTTTTTTCTCTTATATACCCTCCTTCTCTTTATTCCCTTCAAAGCTACAAGTCTTGGGGAAAATTTTCTATGTATTGGTTGAACATGATACTATTTACTTTTATGATGATAATGTTTTCATACTAGTTCTATTCTATGGATTATATTAAGACCATCAAAGAAATTTACAATATTGATCTTTAGATTACGTGCATAGCCCACAACATGCCTTACTAACCATATAAATGTGTCTTCATACTTAGAAACATTTTAGTATTCATTATTTAATATACACAATAACTATCATTCCATATCCGGTCATTTCTCATGTGTAAAATATTTTTCCAAGAGGAGTACCGTAAAATCCTTTTATTACAAGTTTTTTATTTCCTATTTATCATTTTTGTTCTAAATCAATGACCGTCATTGATCTGAATCTACTAAGAGATAACATAATACCCTGAAAAATTTATCATATTCTTTAATTCCTAGATTAATAAATATATTCTCTAAGGAATATATCTATTCCTCAGTTAAAAATGTATTTGTACTCCTGTTGAATGATTGAAGTTTATTACACATGAAGCAGTAAAATATTCTTACACCATGTGGTTGATCGGAAGGATACTCTATACGAGAATGGTTATTACTGAAACCTTGAGTTAGCTGCCCCAATATGGTAATAATTTGATCAGTTCCGATAATATCTCTAGCTCCAGATTCACTATCTTTCCTATTATATAAATCCTGAAATGGTGTACATGCATTGAAACAGTTCTCATTCTATACATTAGGCACCATTTCTTAATAATTTCATACTCTACATTAGATCATAACATTATGAAACAAAATGTATGGTCTAAAAAATATTTAAAATTTTAACATAAATTAAAAATTTTATACATAGCTAATATCATAATCATAAACATGGTTTCTTTGGGGATATCATTATTTTCAAATCCTTAAAAACGGTTTGTAATGAAAATGTGAATTATCATATGTATATCTCCCAATATTCTCAAACCAAGTGTGGAGTAAGGCATGTTTCAAGCACCAGGTGATGATCAAGTCAATCCCAATGCACCCTTTTTTAAGTTATTACTCTTAGGGAAATTGTTTTTTAAAAAATCCTACTTATGGCATCCAGAAAAGGGAATATTGCTAAGAAAATCACATAATCTCTTTAAAATTTTATAAGGATTTTATTAAATACCTAACCTCAAATTCTATTATAGAGTTATGTTCCCTAATTTATATTATCCAAAAATAGTTCCCAAGGTTTCTACTATAAAAGTCTCTAATACAGACTATAATGACACTTACCCTAGTATAACAGAGCTGGTGGTTACTTTATTACTTTATAACTAGATACAAGAAATCACATCTCAAAGGATTAGACAGTTTAATAGTCTTGGTAAACTAGATACATACTTGTAATTCAAATTATATTTTAAAATATAATATAAACAATTAATTTTTACTAAGTTACATTTTATTCCTCTTATCATATCCTTTCATATCAATCAAAAAACTATTCCTGTTATCTTGGATAAATTTTAAAATAAAAAGGTGTCATCTCAGATGGTAATAACGAGTATTAGTGTAATAGAAGCTTGGAAAAAAATAAGGGAAAATAAATTTAGCAAGTAAAAAACTAAAAAAAATCCATTTAATCAGTATCTTGAGCATAATATGATAGGAATAAATTAATATCAAATAATTTCATATAAATAATCACACGATCTTCAGTCTTAAACATATATATTATAACTAATAGAATAATCAAATGAAATATGAAAGAATAAATTAATAGTGATGGAATGAATAATTATAGAAATCATAAAAATGAAATAAATCCCTCATGCCAAGACTTATTAAGATTAAGTCATTGTCCCAATACATAATACATAAATGGTTAAGGCCTTATCTAATTACCCAATATATTTGTTTCATGAGACCAATTGATGCCTCGAGGGGCTACGTAATTTTGGGCCCCACCAATCACATAATAATTCCAATGAATTAATCATATGAAATAGGTGAAAAATAATAAACAAAAACATACATATTGAAAAACAAACATCTAGAATTCTAATAATTACCCACAATCAATCAACGTATTCATAAACCATCCAATGTAATATAGTGAATGGTAATAAAATGGTACATCCCTAATAAAACTGATCCTAAAACATCCCAAAAAATAAGTATGATATCAATACAATGTATCTCTATTGGATCATAAGTATAATTACGTTTTTATATAATTGATTAAAATAAATACCATTTAAAATTTCCTTAATATATTTTAGGGAAATAACCTTTCCACTGAAAATATTTTTAAAAATAAATTATCACAACATATTTTTGAAAAATATTTAATTGAAAATAAACTTAAAAATAATGTAAAATAATATTTAAAACATTTACTGTTCATGATATAGGAAAATTATGTTCATTCCAAAAACATAAAATCATCTATTGCTTTCAAATTTTCTATGAAAGCCAAATGAGCCTTGTTTTTAAAATGAAATGAAGATTCCTTTAAATTTTTTTCAAATATTCAAAATGGGTAAATATTTCTATAAAAAATAATTTAAAAATATATGAAAAATATTTTGAAAACATATTTAGAATATATGGATTTTGATGAAAAGGGATTTTTGACTGAAATAAGAAATGAAGTCAATTTTTTTAAAAAATGATTCTCAATAATTTTAAGCACTATAGAGTAGAAAATGATAATATTACATAATAAATTTCATGAATAAATATAGGATAAGAAAACATATGTAATTTAATATATAAATGTATAGTGTTTCCTTCAAGGGAGACTCTAACAAAAACCAACCTGAATAATGGTGAGATTGTAAAATATACCCGTACCACTTTGGTAACTTTTGAATCATCTGACACATTAAATTAATAAAAAAAATGAAAATTCATATACCATGCATATAAAAATATTCATTATATATCATATCTAAAAGGAAAATATATACACCATAAAAATGAATTCGTGGTGATTATGGAATATGGCTCACCAAAATAAAAGTGAGACAAGAAACCCTAACAACTTTGGTCAATTTTAAGTCTTAAGCCCCATGAAATAAAAAAATTAAATCAAAATATAAATACTATAAAGATAAATATATTTATTATATATAAAATTAAAATGGGTATGATATACACAACACAATGAATTTAGTGGTGCTTATGGCGTATGTCTCATAAAAATAAAAGTGAGGCAATAAATCCTTACCACTTGTTTGACTTCTTTCATATGTGTCTGGACCAACTATATAATAATTATTGGTCTATTAAAAAATAATTTAATAACATTACTCATATATATCATACCAAATATTATTTAACTGTAGTATATTTTCACTCATTTATTATAAACCCATTGTTAAAACCACTGTTTCTAGAGATAATTCTTTTGTTTTTCATACATGTTTTTGTTCGGTAATTTTGGTTATTTTAATATTATCACAGATAAATAATAGTAATAATTTTATCCATAATATAAATATAATATATATTTATTATATATTTATTCAGTTTTATCTATAAACTTTATGGATAGAAAATAGATTACACCGTTCTTGGAGACAGTAGGTTGTACATATGCATACATATTGATTCCATTTTTCCTGAAGGATGAAGTGAGAGTAAAATAAATTTTTACTGAAATTTATAGATTCATTATTATATTATATATATCATTTATATTAATAAATATATATTTTTATGACCACCCATGTAAAAGTTAAATGAAAAACATTTCACATCATTATGTGGAGGTGGTAGTCCACACATACGCACGAGTGATGTTATTGTTTTCTAATGGATTGGAAGGTAAGAATTTATATTTTAAATTATAGTTACAGATGTATTTTTAGATCATAAATATCATATATACTCATTATATTTTATCCTTGCTACCTTCCATTGAAAGTACAAGTGAAAAAGGAATCACATCATTTCATGTGGCGGTAGCCCGCCATAAGCATGAGTGACATTATCGTATCCCTCACAGAATGTAAATTTAGAAGTTATATGTGATATTATAATTAAATAATTATAATAATATCATAAATATAATATAAATGTTTTAAATACATTATTAAATCCAACCTAGAATGGTGGTGATGTAAAATAAACAACATCAGTTCGCAAGGGGGTTATTCATCGTGGACATGATTGACAATTTCATTTTACATTTGATGGACGTGGATAAGGATATAATTTTAAAAATTAAAATAATAAAATTAAAATATAGATTATATACTAGTTTTATTATTTTTGAATATTTTTAAATAAACATAATGTGTTATAAGGACAAGTAAAATTAAATGTTATAGTTACAGAAATTACGTCTTCTTCGAGAAACCTTTTTTATGTCTAACCTAAATCCTTCCTATATTATATCAATAATATAATAAGTGACTCTATTATGTGTGGAAGTATTTAAAAAATATATTTGGGAAGGAAATAGCCAAACCAAATGTATTTGGGAGAGTTAAAATGGGATAATATGGGGTAGACTTTTATACGTGGGGGAGAGGACACACTTGGTATTTTTAAAAAGAATCAATTACACCAACGTTTTTATCATTATATAAGACTTAAAATGGGTCATTAAGGAACTATTGATATTATAGGGTCTAAATATTTCATAAAAAAGGTTTTGGGATATGTCTATAGGTGATTTTAACTCTTATCTATTTAGTTTAACACTTCAGGAAACCCATTTTTACCTCTATAATGGTAAATAACATTAACTATTTTCTCTTATAATAATGGTAAAAAATAAGTTTATGGAATTTGATAATATAAATTATTATTATTTTAAATATCTAATACTTCAATTCACAGAAGTTTCATAATATAATACAATATTATACCCATAGACATGATTACAAGTGTGTTTTGAAAGAGAAAATTTGCATAAGTAGTGAATGTTTTAATATCATGATTCAATATGAAATTTATTAAAAATAATAAGTTAAATATTAATATAATTCAACTAATTTTAATTTAAAAATAATTTTAAATATAATTTATCTTTATAAATAATTTAGAAAAAAATAGGGTTTCAATTAAAATTCAGTATTTTTCACTATTTAACAAAAAATTAATATTTTAAAAAAAATTAAAATTTTCACTCAAAGATAATTTCGACATGTAGATTTTAAAAATGAATTTTATTTTATCAAATAATTATCTAAATTATGATTACAAATAATGACTAATCCTCCATTGAGAAAAATATAGTTTTTTCATAAAACATTAATTTCTATTTCAAATGGTTTTTATTTTATTTTGTATTAATAAACAACTATTGAATTTATCTTGTACCTGTGAAAACCATATAATATATATATTTTATTTAACCCTATTCATACCCATAAACATAATGATTAAATTATAATGGTCATAATAATATTTTAATGGAGTATTGTGTTTTTCTCAAATTGGGTGTTGCACGCATTGCAAGCTATCAAAGAGATTGAATTCATCTAAAAATATATATTTTTAATTATATGGGTGGTATATTCGCTTATAATCATGGTTTATCATGTTATATAGTCTATCAAATATGATGTTCCTCTTTTAAAATGTCAGGGTGTTACATGGAATCAACTGACTGAATAATTCCCATAAATCTTAATAGTAACCTATTTCCAGTAAACTTCTTCATCTATTATAAGTAACTAAAAATAAGTTAAATCCATCATCTCTTAAGAGTAACATGACTTCGTCGTAATTTAAGAGTATCTTACACCAAGTTAACTCCATATATTTACCCTATGAAGTGGATGACTAAAGCAGACCCACCTATCAAATATTAGAAAATATCCCTTAAGGATTTGGGTTCACTCCCCAAACCCAATTTAATAAATTATTTCAAATTACCATATCATTATGTTGAACACAAGGATTTTTGTATTTCATAAAACATTTAATAGATTGATTTACCCGTAAAAATGAAATGGGTTTCTAATTAATATCCTTAATGTGGTAACAAAATCTTTCAGAGTGTGAAAGTGAATGGTATCATAAGATAATTTTCTAAGTGAATAATATAATTTATTAAAGGATGACTACATCAATTAAAATACCTTTTAAAGAACAATTAAAATGTTTATTATAAAAAATTTGGAAATTCATTATTCTTTTGAAACCTGTAAAAACTAAAAATTTATAAAATATTGAGAAAATTATTTAAATTAAAAATAACTATGAAATTTTTTAAGGAATATTCAATTAAAATAATATTTATGATAGAAGAAAAAATCATTCATGTTTTAGGTTTTAAAAATTACTATTATTTTCAAACATTATTAAATACTGTCAAAAGTGAACAATACTGAAACCACTAAGAAATTTACTTTTTAAAACCCATTTAAAAAGTTCAATGTTGATTAAAAATACCTTTATTAAACCATTTAAATTTTGAAAATAAAATTTTATAAATAATATAATGAAAATTGATGGAGAGTTTTGCTAAATGTATTTAAGAAAAGTGAAATGATTTTTTAATAAAAAACACATTACGACCTTTTAAAACTAAAATCCACTTTAAAATAAGAATATAATATGGAAAATAAAATACTATGAGTATAAAAAATTTTATGATATTATATTTTGAGAATAAGTGTTTTCACCATATATATGAATATAGTTTTAAAAATTAAAATATTTCTTGAAGAAGGATGTTTAATATGATAAACCTTTATAGCATGGGTAATACATGAATCAAAATCCCATTAAATAAAGGAACCTCACATAATTTTATAAGTCCCATAATATAAATGAAAAAATATTTTAAAAAAATCAAAGGTAATAAATTAAAATATAAAAAAATAAATCATGGTACATAACATGACTTATGTCTCAACAAATTCATTTCGAGAATGTAAAAACCTTTAAACATTTATAAAATTTCAATAAATGTCTAATGAAAGATAAAATATCAAAATAAAATATAAATATCATGGTCAAATATTCATTCATGATATAATATCCCAATATGAATAAAACACACCATAAAAAAGGGAAGTACATTCACAATACAAGGCATGTCTCAAAGAAACAATATTGAGATGAATAATCCATAAAAATATCATATCATTTAGGTTGTAATTTAATAAATGAGTTGATTATGTGTACCAAATTTAATACCCCAAAAAATAAGTGTAAATTTAATATAATCAAATGATAGGTTATTTCACACATAAACATGGAAAAACATAATCAATGAATTATAAGTATAACCCAATAAATGAAAATTGATTTAAGAACCCCCTTGCTACATGTCTCAAATTTCTATATAATTTCATTAAATAATGTATAATAAAATTATATTAATTAATTAATTGTATGATAAAATTTTCATGTTCTATTTTATTATCATTAAACATTTTGTTTCATTTATTAAAATTAAATATTTTATTAAGTATTATATTAAGTCCATGTTGTGGGTTTTGTGAACGTTCAATTGATAATTTTAAAATGAATTTGGTATATAACTATAATCAAAGTTTTCATAGTTCCATCATATATAAAATAATAATCATGAAATAATTATTTTTTCATTTATTAAATTAAATTTTAAAACCACCTAAGAAAGGTCCACATGGAAAAAATCACATTGCTTTGTGGGGTTTGGAATGGACACGTACACCCGGACGACATTACCATTTCCCAATAGTTGTATGTTTAATAAAATTTAAGATATATTATGTTTATATAATGATAATTATGTCATCAATATCTAATTTATACATTTAATCCATAATTATAAATGGCCTTGATATTTAGTGATGGAAAATGAAACACATCACTTTGTAGAGGAGGTAGTCCATTCGTACACACATAAGTTTTTTAATTCTCCATTGGATAGTAAAGGAGATGAATAATTTTATTAAATTAAAATAATATCATCTCTAGATATGTAAGATTATAATATTATTATATTTTAATGTTTATGATATAATTGAAGGAGGTAGAATAAGAAGTACAATGAAAACAACCGATAAAGAAGATTACCTCTTCTTGAAGATCCTCCTATAGATCTCTCCACAAGGACCCTAGGGATGGTATTTCAGGGATAAAATAACCTATATAATGTATCTTTTGAGGTTAATAATAGTTTTGGGAATGTCTTTGTATTTCCAAGTGGCTCGTGATGGGTGAGGATGACATGAGATGTGGTGTCCTAATAAAAGATAGTCAAGGGGCACTCATTGAATTAACTAATGTTTTAAAATTATAAAAATTAATTTTCATGTTAAAGCCTTAACAAATTTATATTTTTCGGATATATTATAAGTAATAGTAAAAATGATCTTACAAAATAAAATTTAGATATGTTCAGGTCATTTTTTCACCCTTATCTCTTGGTTATAATCCCATGTTATCCCTTTTGATAATTGTTGTGATAACAATTTCATTAATCATTAAGGGTTTTGAAAGTTATAATAAATAGAAAAGTGACCATTAAATGGATCATATTTTATATTATGGATCATATAACTTTCACTAGTCCAAATATAATTTCTTTTATAATTTTAAATCATCTAACAAAATATAATTTAACATAATATACCATTAAATTCGTTTTGAGAACTATTCACATGGTTGATTTTAAAAAATATAATGAAACAATTTTAAATTCAATATAAAATTTTAGAACATAAATAATATTATTATATATCTTTAAAATTAATTTAACTCTATAATTAATTAAATTTGTAGAAAATTTCATGTTCCTAAAATCATTTACCTGATTTTCATTACTTTCACTTGCACTATGTTGGTATTGCGTAAGCCTTGAAGATGATTATCTGATGTCAAAGAATTATTAATAAATTAAAATCATAAAAATAATTTATATATATATTCAAAATGATCACTTATAACCCTCTGTGACTTATTATCCATGTAACTAAATGTTATAGACATTAAAACTAATAGACTTTATTTTTTTATTCATTACATAAAATAATATTTATGTTGTTATAAAAGTAAAATGGAACTAATATATCATATATTTTGGTTATCATGAGTATTTTAGAAATAAAATCATTTGATAAAAATAGTTCATGTTTATATAAAATTTAAAATCCTCATCCCATTATTTTTCACCTTAATTAGTTGATTTACCCTTATCAAGGTGATAAATATTTAACACAGTTACTATTTATAATGAAAAAATGATAGGGAACTATTTTAAAAATTTGAAAGGTATGATTTTAAATACGAAATGAATTTAATAAAATTTAATTCTTATTAGTTAGAGAAACTAATTTAAAATAAAAATTTTAAAAGAAAAGGAAAGTAGTTTTTATAAAATTGTTTTTTTAAGCCCTTAATGAAACTTATACAAAATACAAGTATAATACTGATTATTATGTAATTACTTAAATTATTTATAAATAAACTGGAATTATGTTAAATAAATATAAAATTAAAATTATATTGGGAATTTTAAATTAATCTATTTAATTAAAAGATACCAATGTTTTATAAAAATCTGTATGTAGTTGGGGTTTGGCTTTGTGTTAAGCACCCCATAATCCTACATGAAAAATGTGGGTTAAAAACCCATTGGGCGTAGGTACTGTAGTAGTACTATAACATGTCTATAGTTGTACTGTAGCAGTGATGGTGTTGTAGCAGTGGTGGTACTGTTGGTCAGCAGGTACATTAGCAGTGGCCTGCCACTATTGTAGTGGCAGGGTACTATAGTAGCGGCGAGTACTATAACAGCCAAGTTACTATTCACAGAATAGGCCTTGGGCCAAATATGTTGGGCCAACAAGATATGAAATTTACTACATTCCAAATGGGCCTTTAGGTTATATAATGGGTCTCTCTCTAACCAGTTAAAAGAGGTATTTTCTTTGCTTTAATAATAAAATAAGGCTTCGACCCTAACCTTTAAAAAATAAAAAAATAAAAATCTGTACTTTTATCTATTAACTCAAAAACAAATTGTTTTTAGAAAATATAAATAATTCACACTAATATAATACTGAAATTATTTTTTAAAAATTTATATTAATTTCCTCAAGTACAATTCCTTGAAAATTTAGTAATTAATTATAAACTTCACGTACAGAATTCAATAAAAACCTTTTTTTGAAGAAAACATGTTTTTGAATTATAAAATTACTTTACAAAAAATTGTGGACATATTAATTATGAAATAATAAATAATTTTTTATTATATAAAACCATTTTGAAATTTTTTATAATGTTTTTACATCTATTCATACAACTAATTTAATGGTTATGTTATAATGATAACACTTAAATGATAGTATTTTTATAGTAAATCAAAATCCTCTAAAACCTATGTGTTTCATATTTATCAATGTAACACCCCAAGATTTTATGAGATATATAATTTTTAATTTCTCTGATTCTTCTATTATACACTACACCAAAATTAGCTTGTATTATAGGCAACATCGTATTAGCTTTCAGTATACGCAACACTATTTTTGGCTTGTGTTACACACAAATTCAAGTTCGTTTTGTGGAAATTATTCTACGTAACATTAATTATAGATTTTTTTAATGAATAAATGAAATAAGTTTTGATTATGTTATACGCAACACCAAACGGAGCTTTCACTACACGCAGCCCTGACTTGGCATTCATTACAGGCAATCAAGACCTTCTTCGATAGCGTGTGTAATACGCAATACCGAGTTTCACTAAACAAGATATTATTATAATATTATTATGAACTAGCCGTTATGAATATTAATAACCAATTTTTGAAATTTTATAAATTTTAACTTTCAAAATGGACTTCATTTTTGGATTTGAAGTAACAAAATTAGCCTAGGGTGAATTTTTGGTATTTTTCTGAAAACTTTCAATTTTTGATGAATAGTGAAAACACTAGGTTACTATTTAAAAACCGACTATTTATTTAAATAATTATTTATTTTATTTAAATATATTTTAGGTCAAAAATGATACATAATACCTATATAAGTTCAATTTAATTCATTAGAGTCATTTTATAATAATTTAAGATATATAAAAATTTTATTGAACTTCTCACCGTCTTTTACCCACCTCCTAAGAGAATTTGAAAATTTACATAAAACATAATTTTACCGCTTCTGTGAGTGGAATTTCGAAAATCCGAGAGACACGGTTAATATCAAGGAGTAAAATGTGGTTCAATAAGATAAAAATAATTTTTGGTGAATAGTAACTTTTTATTTTATTTACCACGGTTAAAAGTAAATAGGATAATTAAGGGTAAAAATGATATTATTATTACCCTAACACATGTCCTAATTCTATTGGATAAGTTTAATTCGACCAAACACAACCTTAGGAATAAAATATGACCATTTAGGTCCACTTGGATTCGATTAGGACATTTAATATAATTTTATTTAAAGAAGAGTTAAAATAGTTAAAATCAAAGTTTAATAAATAAAACATTTTTAATATAGGGTTATAAATAGGATATTATCAACAATAAATATTCATTATAAAGATAAAACAATTTCATACCTAATGGTATTTTATTTATAATTTTTAGACATTAAATAATTTAAGTTATTTATGACACAATGGTGATGTAGTAATTACCTAAATAATGAAATATTAAAATAATTGATATTATAAATAGTCAAATAAATGTAATTGAAGACTTTATATGAATTTCAATAATTTTATAGGTTAATATGAAATGTTAGTATTTATTTAATTAACTTTTTTTCGAACTAATCATGCTGTTATGATTTTCACAAAAATCAATTACCAAATAGTGTCAAAATTGACATAAAAGAGTTTTTAAAACAAATATTATATTATTAATTGTTATTATATTACTAAAAATCTAAGGTTCAGAAAAATGACTTAGATAAGTTTATATATATTATTAATGAACAACTTGGGGTTTTTTTGGCTTGTTATAGTAAGTTTATTAACCATATAGTGTAAGAAAACAAGAAGACCCGGCAAAAGTTAAATTATTTAACATAGAGTTAAATCTAAAAGATAAGGTTAAACTAGTAACCTAAACTTGTCTAAAAAATATTATTTGAGCGGATTTCGACCCATCCTCACTTTCTCTTCGAAATAAATCAATTTCGAGCTATTAAAAACTGAATATGACTTTATTATAAGATAATATTTTAATTTTTTCCTAAGGTGCACCTCTCCTCCCTTATAAAAGGGCACCCCTTCCCTCTTCTCTTCACGCCATTTTGGGCATTGAAGCTCAGCCGACCCCTGCTCATTTCTCTTCTCCACTTCCCTAGAAACATTTTGGAGTTTTTTGTCTTCTCAAAATACCAACTCTACTTCATTAAGAGGATGCTTAAAGGAGGTGCGTCGAAGAAGAGGTAATCTCTTCTTCCGATTCTCTCAAGTTTCTTTCTTCTTCTACTTCTACTTATTTATTTGTATCATTATAAAGTAATAACAACAGTATTACTTATATACGGATATGTTATTATGAATATGAAACAATCTTATTTCACCTTCTATCCATCCTATAGAAAACGAAATCACCACACGTGCGTATGTACGGAATACCGTCTCCACACCGTGGTGTAATCTGTTTTCGACCACCAACTTAATTGGATGGGTATAATGGTGTAAATAAATAAATATATATGATTATTTTAAAGTTATATTTATTCTGAAATATTATACATGCACTTCAATACAATTCCACGATCATGAGAATGATATCATCACTCGTGCGTACGTACGGACTACCGTCTCCACGATGCGATGAGATTAATTATCCATGTTAACCATTCATGAATGATTATAAAGTATATATAATAAATAATAATGAAATATATGACCTAATAATGATACTGGATTTATGTATATATATATTTATGTCATCTACTTAATTCCATTCAATTCAATAAGGAAACGAAAACAGTGTTCATGCATACGTACGGCCTACCGTCTCCATGAACGGTGTATTTCATTGCATTTATAGATCTATCATATACATATGTATATTCTGAATATATATTATATATAAATAATTTTTTACATTCTGAAATTATTTAAATCAGGATATGAGTAATAATATCAAGAACAACAAGTCGAAACACGTACAATAAATGAAACGATTTTACCCAAATCGCTGCTTTTACATCGAATTTACAAAAGAACGGGTAATATAAAGTCATAAGTAAACAATATATGATATCATAACAATGAATATGATTCTGTAATAAGTCAATGAAATTATTTAAATCATGAAACATGAGTTTTAGATACATATGAAGCATATCGGACATAAGGTAAGGGATAACCTTTCCAATCTCGTTTTTATCCGAGATTATTTATTCGTAAGTATTTACTGGGGTTATATTTTTCATCCATGTCCATTAAAATGTTTTTCATAAAGTGTTTAATATTCTTCCATGTATGTTTAAGTTCATGTTTACCCCTCTTTGACTTTTAATTTGTGTTGTGGAAGTAATCTTTCTTTTGTTTACCATACGTGGAACTTTTCGACTTTTTCGACAAAAGTACAAGGAGAATGTTATTTTTAACTTATACGGCATGAACTGATTTTTACAGTTTCATAAAGCCTCATTTTTAGGAAGATTTATCTACAATATTGCAGGATTATTTTCAACAAAACCCTTTTCTTTTAAAATTGAATGGCATTTTGTAAAAGAAAATGATTTTGAAGAAGAAAGGATATTTTTCTCAAGAATTCATTTCAAGTGTTTTATCAAAACTATTTTCCATCTAAAAATGAAATTATTTAATATGTTTATGTTTCAAGTATAATGTCTCCATTATTTACATGGTTTGATTCTTATTATGATGAAATGATATCCATTTTTTTAAATGGATTATGTTATGATGGCATGATCATTAAGAATCTCATTCTATTATATGGGTTATGCTATGATGTATGATTTATGATTTTGTGGCAGATAAAAGAATGATTTCATTATGTGATGGGTGTTACCTATATCTCCCTTCAATGCATTGGGTAAAGATTTATATCTCATGAGATAGACATGGCTAGAATGGTATGTTAATCTGGTTCAGTGTTACAGGACTGAAATGTGGAGTGAACTCAATTCAAAAAAGAAATTTGTCCACTAAGATGGTCATGGAAGCAATGCCTTGGCTACTATAGAAATAATAACATGTGATTAATGGTTTCAAAAATTAAATTCTTTATTCCCATGCTATTTTATCATGATTGATGATCCATTATGATATATGCCTTAAGTACTTCCAAGATTTATGTCTTTGGTCAAGATTTTTATGTTTAGATTTTATGTTCAAGTTTTTTTCATTAAAATGTTTATGGATTGTTTTATGTTCTCTATGTTTATCCTTACTGAGCATTTGAGATCATCCTTTTTATGTTTTCTTTTCCCCAGGATATAAAGAAATGTTTTTGGTAAGAAAACCAAAAAGGGGTATATCTTTATGGGAGATGTTGAAGATCTTTTACCATGATTAGAAGATTACGTTCCGAGTTTCCAAAGACACTAAACTAATATGGTCTTTGGGCATCTGTTTTTGTCATGTATTATGTATTCCGAAAAATTAATGTAATGTCCATTTATGTCAATCTTTGGGTCTCTACAGTTGGTATCAAAGCGAAGGTTTAGTTAACCTTTGGAAACTAGGATGCAAGAACTTTAGTGAGATCCCTAGAGATATTTATAAGGTATGTCTAGGGATGTATCTAAGGTTAAGTATAAGTATAGGTTATAGTCCTAAAATTATGGTAAAGATCTTATAATTTAAACTAAGATGTTATATATTGAAGGTAGTCCCCTTGATTATGATTTTTTCCTCTCAAACTATTCTTTTTGGGTTTTAGAAAATGGACGGAAACAGTAAGATTCACGATAATGGAGAATATGATGGAAAATGGAATGATATTCTTCACGATCATACAAATGAAATGGGATTTGGGAGGCAAAACATCATTATTATGCCTAATCATAAATCTCATATTTGGTAAGTTTCTTGACTCAGTTAATAATATAAATAAGGAGTTTTATGATGATCATATAGGAAAGAAAGTTCAATTTTACTCATGTGAATCATGTGGGAAGAGACATCAAGGAGAATGTTTCAAAGGAACTAGAAGATGCTTTGGGTGCAGAAAACATAGACACAAATCCAGTAAGTGCAAAGGAAAAGGTTCAGTTAACACCATGTAGAAGGATAATGGTATTGATATGACATCAACAATAATTAAATGTTTTCAATGTGGGATGTATGGGCATTACGCAAACCAATGCCTTAAGGGAAAGTCTCATGAA
This sequence comes from Viscum album, assembly GCA_963277665.1. Taxonomy (NCBI): domain Eukaryota; kingdom Viridiplantae; phylum Streptophyta; class Magnoliopsida; order Santalales; family Viscaceae; genus Viscum; species Viscum album. Next base: position 1,783,590,736 of record OY728129.1, on the reverse strand, counting down.
GAGAATCAGCATGGTCATATGGGTAGTATTTATGTTGATGATGATGAAGAGACTAAAAATGATATATGAGACGAAAGAAGTGTTGAAGCTTGGTCAATGGTTTAAGAAGGTAGTGGAATGATTGTATGTTTATCAATAGTTATGTTGCATAGGTAATTTAATGGTACTATGAAATAAAGAAACATCTAACGATTATTACACTATTTTTTTCCTAAAGTATTTGAAATTATGTGTTGAATGGTACTGGTAACCATGAAAGGTTATTCAGATATTTTGTAAAAGAAGATGAAATGCACATAATGAAGGGATAAAGAGAAAATGAAATTTTGATAGTATTAATGAGCTCATGACTGATATAAGGACAATGTGATATCAGGGTTTGAGTATATAGAAATTTTGGGATTTTGGTATGTGGAATGAGTTAACTTTTGACAGTATTCATGTTTTCGCTAAGGTTCTATGGTAATTTATGTTTCAAAAGAATACATGATTAAGGTATTCACATGTTTGGAATATGACCAACAAGATATACCTTAAAATATATGGGAGATAAATAATGGTATTCACATGCTTGGTATATGACCTCTCTAGTAATCATTTTCTTTTTACTATGATATTAGACAGATGTATTTTCGATAATTCTAAATATTGGAATGAATTAAGTTAGACATAAGATAGCAATGTTTAAGGATAATTTTTTTTTGATATTATTTATGGAAAGTTATAATAATTTATTTTTAGAAAAGGGGACAACCTGCAGGATGAGCGACAACCCGTCGCGTAGGACAAGGATGAGGGAAACGAACACACAACCGAAGTGCAACAGGACTTTATCACCTACCACTGGACTACAGGAAGTCCCTGGTTAGTATAATTTAGTTATATTTTATTAAGTGGTATGATAGATGAAGTATAAGTCCGTTTTTGGAATCATATACGATTAACCTCACCATAGATGGACTTATGTATATTTGATAACTTTTTACTAACCTTTTGTTTGAGACATATGGAATGACCCATCATTCTATCACATGATCTGCTAATACTTCACGAATGAAAAAATTCAACTTCATTTCATTAAGAGATGAAGTGGAAATTGTTCAAGGCATAAACAACGGTGATATTATAAAGAAATAAAGTAAGTATTTCTTCTAATTCAAATTCTTTAACTTTAGGGAAATGATCTTGAAAACCAAAAAATGTTGTCTTACTGCCCTTATATTTTATGAATCAGATAGTACTATAGATTATAACAAATTTATGGCTTTGTGATTGTTGGCCTTTTCATAGCCATGTCCTCTACCACTCTCCATCAGAACTTGATGGTAAGATTTTTCTTCCATATCCATATTTCCACCTATGTTCTCCTATGTGGAAACCCAGTGATGAGTTAATCTGGGTAACTGTTACAATTATAAATTTCCTTTTTAAAATGAAGTTTTAGTATTTCTTTTTACGATGTGGGTTTCTATGAAAGAAACTTTCAAGTAGTAAACCATTTATAACCCCGACGAATTTTGAGGGAGAAATTCATTTTAAGTGGGGTAGAATGTAACACCCCGAGATTTTATGAGATATATTATTTTTAATTTCTGTGATTTCTTTTATTATATACTACACCAACATTAGCTTTTACTATATGCAACACCGTGTTAGCTTGCAGTATACACAACACTATCCTTGGCTTGTGTTACACACAAATTCAAGTTCGTTTTGTGGAAATTATTCTACGCAACATTAAGTATATATTTTGTTTAATGTATAAATGAAATAAGTTTTGATTATTTTATATGCAATACTAAATAGAGATTTCACTACACGCAGCCCTGACTTGGCTTTCATTACACGCAATCAAGACCTTCTTCGATAGCGTGTGTAGTACGCAATACCGAGTTTCACTTAACAAGATATTATTATAATATTACTATGAACTAGTCATTATGAATAGTAATACCCACTTTTTGAAATTTTATAAATTTTATCTTTCAAAATAGACTTCATTTTTGGATTCAGAATATCAAAATTATCCTAGGGGGAATTTTTGGTATTTTTTTGAAAACTTTCAATTTTTGATGAATAGTGAAAACACTGGGTTACTATTTAAAAACCGACTATTTATTTAAATAATTATTTATTTTATTTAAATTTATTTTAGGTCATAAATGACACATAATACCTATATAAGTTCAATGAAATTCATTGGAGTCATTTTATAATAATTTAAGATATATAAAAATTTTATTGAACTTTTCACCGTCTTTTACCCACCTCCTAAAAAAATTTAAAAATTTACATAAAACTTAATTTTACCGCTTCTGTGAGTGGAATTTCAAAAATCCGAGAGACACTGTTAATATCAAGGAGTAAAATGTGGTTCAATAAGAAAAAAATAATTTTTGGTGAATGGTAAAATTTTACATTTATTTTACTACGGTTAAAAGTAAATACGGTAATTAAGGGTAAAAATGATATTATTATTACCCTAACACATGTCCTAATTCTATTGGATAAGTTTAATTCGACCAAACACAACCTTAGGAATAAAATATGACCATTTAGGTCCACTTGGATTCGATTAGGACATTTAATATTATTTTATTTAAAGATAAGTTAAAATATTTAAAATCAAAGTTTAATAACTAAAACATTTTTAATATAGGGTACTAAATAAGCTAAATTCTACTATAAATAATAATTAGAAAGATAAAAAGCTTTCCTACCTAATGGTAGTTTATTTATAATTTTTAGACATTAAATAATTTATGTTATTTATGACACAATGGTGATGTAGTAATTACCTAAATAATTAAATATTAAAATAATTGATATTATAGATACCCAAATAAATGTAATTTCAGACTTTTTATGAATTCCACTAATTTTATAGGTTAATATGACATGTTATTATTTATTTATTTAACTCTTTTCTAACTAATCATGCTGTTATGATTTTTTACAAAAATCAATTACCAAATAGTGTCAAAATTGACATAAAATAGTTTTTTAAAAATATATTATATTATTAATTGTTATTATTTTCCTAAAAATGTAATGTTCGGCCAAATGACTTAGATAAGGTTATATATATTAATAATGAACCACATGAGGTTCATTTGGCTTGTTATAGAATGTTTATTAGCCATATAGTGTAAGAAAAGAAGAAGACACGGTAAAAGTTAAATTATTTAACATAGTGTTAAATCTAAAAGATAAGGTTACAATCGTAACCTAAACTTGTCTAAAACCTATTAGTTGAGAGGATTTAGACCCATAATCACTTTATCTTCGAAATAAATCAATTTGGAGATATTATAAACCGAATATGACTTTATTATAAAATAATATTTTAAGTTTTTTCTAAGGTGCCCCTCTCCTCCCTTATAAAAGGGAACCCCTTACCTCTTCTCTACACACCCTTTTGACCCTTTAAGCTCGGCCAAACCCTACCCATTTATCTTATACACTTCCCTAGCAACATTCTTGAGGTTCTGGGCTTCCCAAATGAACAAATCTACTTCCTTAAGAGGAAGCTTAAAGGAGGTGCGTCGAAGAAGAGGTAATCTCTTCTTCTGATTCTCTCAAGTTTCTTTCTTCTTATACTTATTCTTATTTAGTTGTATCATTATAAAGTAATAAAATAAGTATTAATTATATACTGATATGTTATTATGAATATGAAAAAACCTTATTTCACTTTTTATCCATCCTACGGAAAATGAAATCACCGCGTGTGCGTACGTACGGAATACCGTCTCCACGCCATGGTGTAATCTGTTTTCGACAACCACCTTAATTGAATGGGTATAATGGTGTAAATAAATAACTATATATGATTATTTTAAAGTGATCTTGATACTGAAATATTATACAAACACTTCAATACAATTCCACGATCATGAGAATGATATCATCGCTCGTGCGTACGTACGGACTACCGTCTTCAGGATGCGATGAGATTCATTCTCCATGTTAACCATTCATGAATGATTATAAAGTATATATAATGAATAATAATGAAATATATGAAATAATAATGATACTGGATTTATGTATATATATATATATGTATTTCATTTACTTAATTCCATTCAATTCAATAAAGAAACGAAAACAACGTTCATGCGTACGTATGGCCTACCGTCTCCATGAACGGTGTATTTCATTCCATTTATCAATATATCATATATATATATATATATATACTGAATATATATTATATATAAATCATGTTTTACATTCTGGAATTAAGTAAATTAGGATATAAGTAATAATATCAAGAACAACAAGTCGAAACACATACAATAAATGAAACAATTTTACGCAAATCACTGCTTTTACATCGACTTTACAAAAGAACGTGTAATATAAAGTCATAAGTAAAAAATATATGATATCATAACAATGAATATGATTCTGTAATTAGTCAATGACATTATTTAAATCATTATACAGGAGGTTCGGATACATATAAAGCATATCATACATAAATTAAGGGTTAACCTTTCCAATCTCATTTTTATCCGAGATTGTTTATTCGTAAGTATTTACTAGGGTTATATTTTTCATTCATGTCCATAAAAATGTTTTTCATAAAGTTTTCAATATTCTTCCATGTATTTTTAAGGTCATTTTTACCCCTCTTTGACTTTTGCTTTGTGTTATGGAAGGAATCTTTCTTTTGTTTACCATATGAAGAACTTTTTGACTTTTCTGACAAAAGTACGATGAGAATGTTAAATTTTAACTTATACGGCGTGAACGGATTTTTATAGTTTCATAACACCTCATTTTCATGAAGCATATTCTACAAGATTGTATTATTATTTTCAACCAAAGCCTTTTCTTTTAAAATTTCATTGCATTTTGTATAAGAAAATGATTTTGAAGGAAAAAGGATATTTTCCTCAAGAATTCATTTCAAGTGTTTTATCAAAACTATTTTTCATCTAAAAATTACATTATTTAATATGTTTATGTTTCAAGTATAATGTCTCCATTATTTAAATGGTTTGATTATTATTATAATGAAATGATATCCATTTTTATATGGATTATGTTATGATGGCATGATGTTTAAGAATCCCATTCTATTACATGGGTTATGGTATGATGTATGATTTATGATTTTGTGGCACACGAAAGAATGATTTCATTATGAGATGGGTGGGACCTATATCTCCCTCCAATTCATTGGGTAAAGATTTATATCTCATGATATAGACATGGCTGGAACGGTATGTTAATCTGATTCAGTGTTACAGGACTGAAACGAGGAGTGAACTCGATTCAGAAAGGGATTTTGTCCACTAAGATTGTCATGGCAGCAATGCCTTGGCTACTATGGAAATCATAACATGTGCTTAATGGTTGCCACAATTACATTCTTTATTCCCATTTTATTTTATCATGATTGATTAATCATTATGATATATTCCTTACGTACTTCCACGATTTATGTCTTTGCTCAAGATTTTGATGTTTAGATTTTATATTCATGTTTTTTGCATTCAAATGTTTATGGATTGTTTTATGTTCTCTATGTTTATCCTTACTGAGAATTTGAGATCACCCTTTTTATGTTTTATTTTCCCCAGGATATAAAGAAAGGTTTTAGTTAAGAAAACCATAAAGGGGAAGATCTTTATGGGAGATGTTGAAGATCTTTCACCATGATTAGAAGATTACATTCTGAGTTTCCAAAGACACTAAACTAACATGGTTTTGGGCGTCTGTTTCTGTCATGTATTATGTATTCTGAAAAATTAATGTAATGTCCATGTACATCAATATTTGGGTCTCTACAATCAATATATTTAGAATACAGTTACTTTAAACTAATTTATTGGGGCCTTAAATTCTACCCCATTTAAATAAAATTTCTCATCACCCTTTTTTCTCATTCCTAATAAAAAGTGTCTTAACACAAAAAATTTAAAAATCAATATGAGGGAGTGGAAGATAAAACATACTATAATGAAATGGAAAAAAAATTATGTTAAAAACTATATTTATGAAAACCCAGATCAGAAAAAATCATAATAAAACATGCTTTTGAAAATGAGGATGTGGAAACAAGTATTTCACTTAAAATAACACATAATTTGGTCCATATATAAGGATATCATTGGAAGGAAGTGAAAATATCTACATAGAGGATATAAATAATGTATAACGAATAATATATAACATTTTTATAAGAAATATAATTTCCCAAAAACCATAAATTAGTAGGGGATAAAGAAGACCATCTATTCATCAAAGATGAAGGTAACAAAATTATAATTTTATATCAAAATCATTTTTTAGAGTCGATGTAATATTTTACAATGAATATTGGGACATAGAAAAATATTGTAACATGATTTATTTCCTTTCCAAAAGTACAATTTGAAACATTTTGTTCTACTTTGAAAATATTTTTCACTTCTATCTCATCAATTACACCAATAAATTAATATTCATAATGAATATTCGATTCCCAAAGATCAAAAAATCAACTTGTAATGGATCACAAGATCCATAAACAAATAAAAAGTCATTCCTTATGCTTATACATGTTTTAAAAAACCAAAATATTTAGCACAATATATGATATTATCCAAATTTTATAAACCATTATTTGTATAAATAATACACTTAACTCCTAAATTTCCACAACAATAGGCATATGATGACTTAGATTCTTTAATAAATAATTAACCCTCTAATTAAATTAACCTCAATAAAATTAGCATTAAATATTATTTTTACCTCAAAGGTTATCTCATAATTTTTTTTTACATCACGAAAATTGTAAGGAAATTATATTTAAATAATCCTTCATATAAAATTACATGATACACATAAGGATGTTGTTCATAATGATCAGTCATTAAATGAGGATAATGAAAATATGAGAAAAACTAAGCCTCATATGTTTGAGGTCACAAGTGTTATTCAACCTCTGCAAGAGGAGGATAAGAGTGTCCATTCTGAAGATATTGAATCTTTCCCATATGATTATGAAAAAACTTGTTAGATTTAGGATACTTATTTGAAGTCAAGTTCTTGGAAAGGTAACCAATGATTGGTTTCAATGGAAACATCACCTCAATCCCTAAGAAAACTCAAAAATATAGAGATTAATCTAACCTTAAAGGAATTTTTTACAATATCCTTATAGGACACTAGTAGATAAAAAGAAGATATTACCCCATATATTATTGATGTTGAGCCTACTAAAATAGAATTTGGTGAAGCTATTTCAAAAATCATCATTAATGATAAAGAATATGACACTTCTTTGAGTTATTCATATAGTTTTGAAGAGGACATAGATAAAGAAATAGAAATTTAGATGGAGGAGAAAGATCTGTTTCATAAAAACGATACCAAGATGGTGAAATTTCCACAGAGACCTACCTTTCAGTCAGAAAGAGAATGATAACTAAAATATTGAAGAAATTTAAACAATGTTCTAATTTTAATTTCATGGAAATTTAATGTAAATTACTCTTATTATTGATCCATTAGATTTTATTGATTCTTTGAGGCCTCTCTACTTATCAGTTTTTATTTGAAGTTAATTTCTGATTTTTATGGTTTATTTGGAGTGTTTTTCTTCATGTATGTACTATATTGTTTTTTATAATAATGCAATAGTTCAATCCAGTGGATCAGATTCACATTTTGTCTTCCAGTCTTTAATGATAATGATATGTTATTTATACCTCTCCAATCTCAAATTTGGGGAAATTTAAGGTTTTATAAGAGACTATATTTTTACTTTTAATTTTATGGTTTCAAACTATTTTTTGTATTTCTATATTTTATGTGATATGATTTCAATGTTTTTGAGGATTCTTGTTCTCTATTACTTCCTCATATGCTTTGGATCTCCATTTGTTTTATATTTCATTGAATACATGATTAACTCTAACATAAAAGATATTTTTTATGAATTATATGGTTTTTGAAATATTTCTAAGATGTTTTAATTATTCAATGTCTTTTGGAATTATATGTTTGAAGGTTTTTGTTGTTTTTAGTTTGCTTTTCTGACATCTGAGTTTGCAACTTGAAGTGTTCTATGAATACACTATGAAATAAAATTTGTGTTTTCCCATGAAGGTTGTGATCTGGTTTGGGGTATAATTAATTTTTCATGATTTAGCAGTCAACAAATTGGATATTATATTGGTTTCTTTTCTATTCTAGATATTATGGATCCCATAATTTGGAAGGATGAATTATTTCAAGAGTATGTTACACAGTCATTTTCTTTTTGGTCTAATTTCATTACACATTGTTTGTGTTTTCATTCTGGGGTGTTATGTGATCGTTCTATTAAAAAGTCTAGAATTTAAAATAAATATGATCACTTTGAGGACTCTTGAGATTTTTAACAAGATTCAATGATTTTTTGGACTTTGGATTCCTGAATATTGCAGGGATCTTAAAATTATGAAGGATGGATTCTTTAAGAGGTTAAATGATTCTTGTTTTTGTTTTTTTTGTATGTCTATTTAATCACTTAAATTTATTATTAATGTATTCTCATTACACCTTGGGTATTCATTGTAACTCTTATTTTCATTATTAATGTTGCAGAGGTATGGGCCAGGTAACCTACTCAGGTCTCGTTTCTTGTTCAAAATAATTATTTAATATCTATAATAAAATTGCTCACACATGAAACCTTTGTAGAAATAATTCGTCTGAAATAATTCATCATAACCTTAATAAATTTACAATATAATAAGGGTGTGATAAAATGATTAGTAAAGGTAAAAAAAGCATAAAAAATTAAATGTCATCATTGGGCATTAGATGAGAATAATGGTATGATCACATTAGAAAAGTAAAAGATAAAAAAATAATAGAATTCATACCCATAGAATCATGGATTATAAAACATGACACATTGCATAATTATTTAACATTAGAACAGGTTTATATAAGTCAAAAATCCTGACACATGTGAAAATAATCATTGAATAGATAATTCATTAGAACTCATAGTAATCCTTGAATAACTGTTTAGATATTTTGGAATATAAATCATTCATTATGAAATCACTAGGCTAGATAATTTCCATATCTCTTATGAGTAACATATAACCAGTAAAATCCATCAAATATTATGATTTATTTACTTTCAAATATAATTTTCATAAATAATTTCCATGTACCATATCATGAAATAATTCACATGGATTCATTCATTTCCTTGAAACTATAAAATCCTAATTGACCTGTAAAAAAGAAACATGTTTCTTGAAAATCTCTTCCAAACATCATTATAAATCATTTAGTGAAATGATGTGAAAGGTATCACAAGATAACATCCCCAATGAATTATAGGAATCATTAAATAATTATGACATAGATGAAAATTCTTTAAAGAACATTTAAAACATTTATTGGAGAATAATGTAAAATAATCATTTAATTTAGTAACTTTAAAAACTAAAAATTCAAAAAATATTGAGAAAATGATATTATTTTAAAATAAATATGGAAAATTTCGAACTAATATTCATAGAAAATAATAGTTTTGGAAGTAGGTAAACCCATTCATGTCATAAGTTATAGAAACAAAAATTTTGTTCTAACTTTTATAAAGAGTCAAAAGTGACCCATGAGAAAGCCATTAATAAATTTTCTTCTTAAAATATTTTTAAAAAAGGTTAATGGTTTTATAAAATAACTTGTGGAAATAATTTATGTTTATAAAATAAAATTCCCTGAATAATATAAATAACATGGAGTAATATTTTGGTTAAAATTACTTAAAAATATTAAAACAACATTTTTAATTAAAAACCATTTAATTCATTTTTTAAAATAAACACAATTATAAAATAAGAACATAAGAAGGAAAATAAATTACAAAGTGTATAAAAATATTCATGAAAATAAACAATAATATTCATTTTATACTCCTTATTAATGAATATAGGCATTATTCAAAACATGTCACAAAGAAGCAAGTTTGAGAGGATAAACCCTTGCAACTTGGGAAATACCTGAATAAAAAATCCATTGAGTTATGAAATCGAACATGATTATACATTATCAATTATTTCTCTGAAATAATATGCAAAAACACATCCATATGGTATTAAGTAAATCATATAATATAAATCATTATTCATAACATGAATTATGTTCCAATGAATTGAAATTGATACCATGAAAAACTATGTATCTTTTATAACAATTGATTTAACATAAAATGAACACAAAATACCATGATAAAAGATTCATTCCTAATATAATATCTCAATATGTATAATATACACCCTATAAAATATATTTGGTGAAAATACAAGAAATTATTCAAAGCAACAATATTGAGACAAATAATCCTTACAAACAACATATCATTAAAGTTAAAATTTAATGGATGAAGATATTATGTGTAAAAATTTTAAAATAAAAAGCCATGTTGATATAAAATAATATAAAATAATATTTTATTTCAAAGATAATATTTTCATAACATAGTCAATAAAATGGAAGTACAAACCAATGAATTGAAATTAACTTCAAAAACACATTACCCCAAGTAATACATTTATCAGCATATAATGTAACTTCTATATAATAAACTTATTTTAGTTTTATAAATATTTAATAACCATTTCTTGGTTTAATACCTCATCATTATTTCTTTTATTAGTTAAGTCCACATTGAGTGTTTTAAGGATGTTCAATTCTTAATTTCAAAATGAATTCGGTATGCTGAATGTGATGAAATAGGTCATGGTTCCAAGATATCATGAGTAATAATTATGACATAATTATAATTTTTATAAATTAAATAAAATTTTGAATCAAATTAATGAATGTAATATATGGAAAATTAATCACATCTCTTTTTAGAGGTGGTAATCCACACATATGCATGAACAATGTTATAGTTTTCCAATGAATAGAAGGATACGAAAATAAATGATATATTATATTTAAATAATTATAATTATATAATGAATATTATATAAATACATTATATTTATAATTGTAAAAATTCATGATAGGAAATGACGGAAAACAAAATACATATATTTATAGAGGTGGTGGTCCACATGTACGAATGAATAATGTTTTTATTCCCCATATGTCTGAAAATGAGATGAATATGGTTAAATTATTAACACAGTTACATCAATGTATATGGAATATTTTGATTTTAATATAATGTAAGGGATATAATAGAATTAATTTAGGTAGAATAATAAGTAAAAAAGTAAATATTTAGTTAAGGAAATTACCTTCCCTTGAAGAACCTCCTTTTGATCTCTTCACAATGACACGAAGGAAGGTTTTGTAAGAAAACTAGATCCTCTATAATTTATCTAAGTAATATAGGAATATTATATTTTAGTGTTTGGTCTAGATATGTGGCTCAGGATGTGTGAGGTATATAAGGTAAGTGGTGTCCTTAAATAAGAGTACATAGTGGAACTATTGAAATTTCGTAATGTATTAAATTAATATAAATTAATTTGCATGATTAAGTGGAACAAAACATTAATATTTTGAACCCCTTGTAATATCATTTGATGATTATCATGATAAAAATATTTTTTTTCAATTTAAGGGTTAGGAAAGTTAAAATATAAGGAAAATTTACCAATAAATAGTTAATGGTTGATATTATCAGCCATGTACCATTAACTTTTCAGAAAATTATATTTTAATTAATTTGAAATCAATTAATAATGTGTTATTTAATGTAAGATATTAATATAATCATTTTTCTACAATTCATACAGTCGAATTTAATAAAAATATAAATACAGTAATGGAATTAAAATAAATTTTTTAAGAAATAAAAAATATTTTATATTTATTTAAAAAAATCACGAAACAAAATAATTCATCCATATTGAATTAATTTTAATGTTTTTAAAATTATTTACTTCAATTTTCTACTACCTACATAGGCACTATGTCAGTGTTGCATAGGCATTTATAGAAATTTAAAAATCAAATAAAATCATACTTTTTTTATTTATCTTTATAATAACCATTTAAAATATCTAATGAACTATTTTTATCCCTATAAAAAATATTATAGATATTAAAACAAAAAATAGTGACATTTTTTATTTATTCTTTACTTAAAAACAAATTGAAAGTCTTTATAAAATAAAAAATGAACTATGTTTGCATACCATTTATTATTTAGTGCTAATGTTAATACTAAACTCATCCAATAGAAATAATTAAGGATTTGGATAGATTTATAAATCCTTATCATATTATTTTTATCCTTGTTTATCCAATTTATCCTTTGGTTAAAAAAATTCATCATGAATACTATTCTCAATGTCTGAAAATAAAAGGGGCCTATTTAAAAAATTTGAACCCCATGATTTGATATATAGAATAAATTTAATCAAATTAATTTACTATTAGTGAGAGATATTAATTTATAATAAAATTTAAAAATGTAATGAAAAAACCTTTCTTAAAAATTAAATTTAATGACCAAGAAAGAACATCTATCAAAATCAAGTATATTACTGATTTAAATGTAATTAATAAATTTTTTATAACTAAAAAAGTATTACGATGCTATAAGATAAAAGAAAAATTATAGTGTGGATTTTAAATTACCTCTTTTAATGATATAAAATGATTGTTTTTTAATCTATATTTTTCACTATTCACTTGAAAATAAATATTTTCAAAAAATACCAAAAATTCTCCCTCAGATAATATTTTACTATATAGTAAAAAATTATATTCATTTTCTTGAATAAAATTTATTAAATAGGTGAAATTAATTATAAATTCCATATAAAAAATTCAATGAAACCCCATTTTGATGATAACATGTTCTTGATATATAAAATGAATTTATTAAAATCAGATTACTAATTTATTATGCATTAATCAAGACACTTTAATTATATAAAATCTATATACATATTTTCTATAATTTGGTTTTCCTACTCGTGCAACCAATTTAATGGCTATGTTATAATAGTCCCATTTAAATAATAATATTTTAGTTATATATTATTATTCACTTAAAGATCAATGTTGTATGTTAAAAATGTAAGGGTTGGTGTCCTCAGAACCAACTGTTTTGTACTTTGATTACATAAATGTTCACTTATTATATATTGTTCATTGTTCTGCATGACTATAATATAATAATGTCCTGAAATATTTGTTGCATTAATAAGGTCATAGCAGATCCCCGCTATGATGAGAACCTTGAAATGCTATAACAATATTCTTAAATAAAGTTCTGCGGTTGGATGACATACTATGATAGGACACATAGTATACAGACCGTCATGTGCGAGTACTCATAAGAAGACGAGACTCTCTCTCATGGAGTTCGCACTTGGTAATCTCCAAGATGGGATATTATGAGAACAGACCCGCCAGTAGTAATTCTGCATGTCTTGGTGTCATCGGATATTGCTATCTACGAGCGTGTGTAATGGTCCTTAGACTGGAAGATTATCATTAACTCATGTCATGACTTGCGCACTTAGATTTACTAACGAAAACCGTCACGCAGACAGTTGGCGGGAAGTAGGGTACGTTGGGTGCGTCACGAGTGACATGTTGTTAATGGATAAGTCAAGGAAGGATTTGTCCCTTCCATTTATGGAAGTTGATATCTTGGCCCTTTGATTGAAATAGAACTGTCGCATTAAATTCCATGGCCATGGGGTAAATGATGAGTTTATTTCAGGTAGTCAAAGAACGAAATATCAAGCATATAGGTTTATGACACTGCCATGAAACCTGCTTGATGAGATATTGAGACAAAGGGATTAAATTACATAGTAAGCGCTCGTATGAGGTGATACGTCAATGCGGCGTCAACTTCTTTCTCTTCGGTGCCTTGACCCGTTGCTAGACAGTAATCTTGGACTTTAGGCAAGCCCGCCTAATGCCAACGCGAAAGAGGCCTAGAGGGTCACACACTAAGTGTATCCAAGTATCTCAAGTTGAATAAAGATTATTCTCCTACATGTTTTAATAATTATTCAAGGAAGCCTAAGTTGTTTTAAATGATGGAGGAAAAAGAAAATAAAACAAGCACACGTCGTGTATTATTATTACATACCGTGTAGTTTTATTTTGGAAAGGAAATGAATAAATGAAAACAAGATATACACACCGTGTACATTTAATGTACACGCCGTGTATTTTTCAATGAAAAACAAGTACACGCCGTGTATTTATTAATACACGCCGTGTAGTTTTTTTTAGTTGGGATTTTGAGGATATAATATTGTTTTAAATGATATTTATTATAATCAGTGTGGGCGCATGTCAAGGAATTATTTATTCGACATGGGGTTTTAAATAAAGAGTCAATGAAATAAATAAAACGTGTAACGCGTTTATTTATTGTCATAACTCTATAACCCCACACACCCGATTATAAATATCCTCACAACCCCAACTCTTTTCTGACACAAGAGAATCGTTGTGCACAACATCTCTGGAGAATTCTTTCAAGGCCGAAAGAACCTCTTCCTCCAAGAACGCTCTCAAGACCGAGAGAGATCCTCTTCCATCGGATCAAGACAATCTAAGGCGGACAACGCAAGCAAAGGCTTCTCCACGCTAGCACCCGGAGAATCTTTTGGCGACGTCCAGAGATACGAGGTACACGTGTGGATCACCGCTAGAGGGAGTCTACACTTGGCTTCTGCAACACAATGACGGATCACATCGACAACGTGATTGAGAACATCAACGAAGAAAGAACACCCAAAAGGTATTTCTTTATAATTAATTAAATTAATTATAATCAACCTGTAACGATCCTTGTTTGTGGTTCCGGGAAAAACCATCTTCTTTGTTTTTTTCTGTGATTCGATCCGTGGAGACTGGCGTTTATCGTCATATTGATCCTGGATTGATCATTGCTAATGACAAAAAGCCAAGTGGGAACATCCACCCACGCGCTTCCACTGCGCCCGGAACCTTCAAATGGTATCAGAGGAGGTTACAACGTTGATTATAGTTATTTAATTTTCGTTGATAATTTACGCATTCATATTTGATTCAATTCGAAATAAAGCGTTCTATAAATCTGAATTAACGAGATCTATTCTTCCTCCTTCGTTTCTCGATTCATATCACAGAAATGACCTTTTAATTTTAATTTTGATTAAAATAAAAATGAGGAACTCATCCGAAGGAGCCGCTCTTTCTGTCTGTACAACACGGGATTACACGGCGTGTAATTAAAACTACATGCCGTGTACTTAGGTTCAACGAACCGGCACTGGTCCGCCAAACCACGCCGTGTGAATTGATTATGCCTAAGTTTTAATCACACCGTGTTGACCAGAATAGAACGGCACGTGGAAACCGGAATACACGACGTGTATGTTGGAACAACACGCCGTGTAGTCCGTTCCGACCCAGGTGAAACCGTGTACAAAGATAAGTCGTGTACCGCGTATACGGGATCGCCAGGCCGGTTACCACGTAACAAGGAAGTACACGTCGTGTATGATTCATCTACATGCCATGTACTCTAAAATTTCCAAAGTACAGAAAAACACGCCAAAGCCCCGGCGTGTACTTTGGACAAAGGGTGAAAAGAAAAATACACGCCGTGTAATTATAAACTACACGCCGTGTACTTTCCAGAAATGGAATTTCACCAGGTTTCCTCCAATGTACAAAGACCCGTACAAGGAATATGGATGAGAAGAATCTCAAGGAAATTCAGAAAAGAATTTAAGATAAAGAATTGATTAATTATAAGATCATAATTAATTGAATTCGAGCGCGTCTTATCTTAAATAAAAGAACTATTAAAAGAATTTGAATTATAAATATGCGTAAATGTCGTTGCATACTATGGATGATCATGAGCTAGACCAAAGACCCTTTGTATGTGTATGGTTTCATTTAAATTTATTTAATTTAAATTTGTTGGCCTGCGAGCCTTCTTCCAATAAAATGTAGGGCCTGCTTGCCCATGGTTTCTTTAATGTAAACCCATGTAATGGAGGATCTCCCAAGCTAGAGGAGACGGTTCAAATCCCGAAGCCAAGGCGAAACCGACACAAGAAGATACAAAGGTGGACAGGTGGGAGCTGCAAAACACGAACCATCAGGTTCAAGGTGTTTTCCCTAGGTCAGGGTAAGCTTATCAAAACCTCTAGATAAGCTAACCAAATAGAAGCTCATGATCATGCCATCTTATTTTATTTCTGTCTGATTGCATGGTTTATATATTATTCATGTGTTGTCGTGATCACATAATTAATAAAATGAACAAGCATGCAAAGATAGAATAAAATAAAAACTGGTCTATGCGTATACATTATCGGAACATGGTTAATAACTTAAGAAAGAATCACTTAATATTAACAAGCATGTGATAATGCAAAGATACGCATAAAGAATAAAATCCCTCAAATACCATATTAAGTTAGACCAAGCCTTCCGTTACTTGATTAAGGGCAAGACTCAATAAAACTATGTGTTTGACCAACCCTGGTTGGGACACTTAATTTTATAAAGGAAGCCCTTATGAAAGGTTTCGGGTTGACTTAACCATATTACATCAAGAGAAGTAGCCCTTGCTAGACTTGATGTAATATTGGAGGTAAGAGTTGAGGAAATCCAAGTCAGGATTTCAGGATTGGGGAGTCCACTCAACAGATCAAGGAACTGTAAGCTCACAGTTGGCAAAGACCCGCCTACCTAAATACCTTTAAATAGTGTGACCAACCCTTGTTGGGGTTATGCGAAGGGAAATATGGATCCTTGCCATTAGAATGTCAAAGCAACTGTACATTCCGAGTTCAATGGTGAGGGCCATTGGGAATTGATAAAATAGTGGGAGACTTAATAAAATTTATTATTTCTCATAAAATGTAATCAAGAAAGTACTGATGAATCTGATCTTTTAAATTGTAGAATCAAAATGACAAACACATCAACCACATTTTCTCTGCGATCAATTCTGGATAAAGACAACATCCTCACCGGCAGTAACTTTCAGGAATGGTTTAGGCGCCTTCAGGTTATCCTACGCCATGAACGGAAGTTTTATGTGCTGGAGTCCTCACTTCCTGATTCTCCTATCCTAGGGGCAAGTGATGAAGATTTCCTATTCTATGATCAACATTTGAACGATGCTCTCGACGTTCAATGTTTGATGTTGTCATTTATGTCTAGTGAGCTCATGAAGTCTCATGAAGACATGGATGCCTACATCATGCTCGAGCACCTCCATGGTTTATACCAGGAGAGAGCAATACAGGAAAGGTTTGAGATCTCCAAGGCTCTGTTTCAGAGAAAGCTTGGAAAGGGTGCCCCAGCTGGGCCTCATGTAGTCAAGCTCATTGGCTACGTTGAGCGCTTGGAGGTTCTAGGGTTTAAACTCTCTGAAGAACTGGGTACCGATCTCATTCTCGCATCACTCCCCCAGAGATTCTCAAACTTTTTTGTTAATTTCAACATGAACAATATTGAGAAGTCTCTATCTGATCTTCTTATCCTTATTCGCCAAGTGGACAATGACATGAAGCGTGAAAAGCCTTCTGTCCTTATGGTGAATAAATGGAAAGGGAAGGCGAAGAGCTTTAAGCCCAAATCTTCTTCAAGGCCTTCCAAGAAAAGGAAGATCAAAGGGGAGGCAAAGGAACAGGATGTTGTTTGTTTCGTATGTGGCAAGAAGGGTCACTGGAAGAAAAACTGCACCCAGCCAAGGAAGCAAGGGGAAGCTTCAGGTGCGTTTGTTATCGAATGCAATCTATCTATTTCTACTAATTGGGTATTAGATACTGCTTGTGGTGCTCACATCTGTATCCAAATACAGGAACCAAGTAGATTCAGGAAGATTGATCGAGGGGAGATAGATCTACGAGCAGCCAACGGAGCCAGACTTGCTGTTGTAGCTGTCGGGGACTACCACCTCACATTGCCTACCGGGATGGTCTTGGTTTTGAAAGGATGTTATTATGTACCCTCGGTAACCAAAAACATTATTTCAGTATCCAGATTAGATACTGATGGATTCATATTCAAGTTTGGAAATGAATGTTGCTACTTTTATAAAGATAGCATTTGTTTTGGTAGGGCACATTTATATAACGGCCTTTATGTGTTAGACTACACAAACCAATTACTGGAAATGGATAACAAAGTTAATTTACATGACTCATACCACACCCAACTTTGGCATCACTGGCTAGGTCATGTCAATGAGAAACGTTTGACAAAATTACATCAAGATGGGTATTTAGATTCTTTCGAACTAAAACCACTTGGTGTATGTCATGCGTGTCTACAAGGCAAAATGACCAAAGCCCCATTTAGTGGGAAAGGTGAAAGAGCTAAAGAGCTTCTAGAAATAGTTCACACAGATGTGTGTGGACCATTTCCAGTTGAAGCAAGGGGTGGGTTCTCGTACTTCATAACTTTTACTGATGATTTTAGTAGATATGGATATATCTATTTAATGAGGTATAAGTCACATTATTTTGATCGGTTCAAAGAATACAAGAATGAAGTTGAGAACCAGCTTGGTAAGAAGATTAAGAAACTCCGCTCAGACAGAGGAGGAGAATATCTTAATCAAGACTTCATTGATTTCTTACGGGAGTTTGGGATTCTATCTCAACTCACTCCTCCTTACACACCGCAGTGGAATGGTGTAAGTGAAAGGAGGAACCGCACCCTGTTGGACATGGTGAGATCAATGATGAGTCATGCGAATCTTCCATTATCCTTTTGGGGATATGCATTACAAACAGCAGCACACATACTAAACCAAGTACCAACTAAATCGATAAATGGTATTCCATACGAGTTATGGAGTGGACGCAAATCCATGTTATCGAATTTACATGTGTGGGGTAGCGAAGCATTTGTTAAGGCCTCTTCAGGTAACAAACTTGCACCCCGAGGCACAAAGTGTATCTTTATAGGATATCCCAAGGAAACAAGGGGATATTACCTATACAACCCCTCAGACAAAAAGGTTACAGTGGCAAGACACGCCATATTCCTTGAGAGGGAGCACATATCCAGAAGAGATAGTGGGAGCGAGATAGACTTCGATGAAGTCGAGGCTCAAGATACACATGAGTTGGTACAAGAACAGATTCCACAAAGCCCCGTGGAAGAACAATCTATTCCAGAGACACAAGAACTGCGTAGGAGCACGAGAGAGGTGAGAGAACCAGAACGATATGGTTTTCTTGTCACTGAGGATGGTGACTCATTATTGGTTGACAATGATGATCCTCTTACCTACAAGGAAGCAGTTGAAGGCACAGACGTTGCCAAGTCGCAAGAAGCCATGAATTCTGAAATGGATTCCATGTACCAAAACCAAGTCTGGATTTTGGTAGATCCTCCAGTTGATGTAAAGCCTATTGGTAATAAATGGGTATTCAAGAAGAAACTGGACATGGAGGGGCAAGTCAGCACCTACAAGGCATGACTGGTTGCAAAAGGTTTTAGACAGCGTCAAGGAATTGACTATGATGAAACCTTTTCACTGGTTGCAATGCTGAAGTCTATCAGAATCCTATTGGCCATTGCTACTTACCATGACTATGAAATTTGGCAAATGGATGTCAAAACAGCTTTCCTTAACGGGAACCTCCAGGAAGATGTCTACATGAAACAACCTGAAGGGTTTGTGACTTCAAAGGATGCCAAAAAGGTATGAAAGCTGCAAAAATCCATTTATGGATTAAAGCAAGCATCAAGGTCATGGAACATTCATTTTGATGAAGCTGTTATAGAATTTGGCTTTGTTAAGAACGAATGTGAGCCTTGTGTCTACAAAAGGTTTAGTGGAAGTGCAGTCATTTTCATAATAGTATATGTCGATGACATATTGCTAATTGGAAACGAAGTACCTGTCTTACAGTCAGTTAAGGCATGGTTGAATAAATGCTTCTCCATGAAATACTTGGGCGAGGCGGCATATATTCTTGGGATCAAGATCCATCGTGATAGATCCAAGAAAATGCTGGGCCTAAGTCAAAGTACATAAATTGACAAGATACTGAAGAGATTCAGTATGGAACAGTCCAAGAGGGGATTGTTGCCAGTGTCACATGGCATTCATCTTTCCAAGAAAATGTGTCCTCGTACACATGAGGAAAGAAAGAGAATGGCAAGGATCCCTTACGCATCCGCGATTGGGTCTGTCATGTATGTTATGCTATGTACGAGGCTAGATGTTGCTTATGCATTAAGTGCAGTAGGCAAATATCAAGCTGATCCAGGAGACCGCCATTGGATGGCAGTCAAGACTATCCTTAAGTATCTGAGGCGTACTAAGGATATGTTCTTGGTTTATGGAGGAGATGAGGAACTAGTCATCAGAGGACATGTAGATGCTAGTTTCCAGACTGATCAAGATGACATGAAGTCACAGACTGGATACATCTTCAGTTTGAATGGAGGTGCAGTGAGCTGGAAGAGCTCAAAACAAAGTGTGGTGGCAGATTCTACAGCGGAGTCCGAGTATATCGCAGCTTCTGAGGCAGCTAAAGAAGCAGTATGGATTCGAAGCTTCGTCCAAGAGTTGGATGTTGTACCGAGCAGTAAAGATCCTATCACACTCTATTGTGATAATACTGCAGCGGTGGCACTTGCAAAAGAGCCAAGGTCACATCAGCGGACAAAGCACATACTTCGGAAGTATCATCTCTTGAGGGATTTTTCTCAGAGAGGTGAATTTGCAGTGAGCAGTATTTCCACGGAAGACAACGTGGCGGACCCATTGACTAAAGCCTTGACTCAGCAGAAACATGATCATCATGTGAGGTCTAGCGGACTAAAAGCCGTAGGCAGTTGGCTCTAGTCCAAGTGGGAGTTTGTAAGGGTTGGTGTCCTCAGAACCAACTGTTTTGTACTTTGATTACATAAATGTTCACTTATTATATATTGTTCATTGTTCTGCATGACTATAATATAATAATGTCCTGAAATATTTGTTGCATTAATAAGGTCATAGCAGATCCCCGCTATGATGAGAACCTTGAAATGCTATAACAATATTCTTAAATAAAGTTCTGCGGTTGGATGACATACTATGATAGGACACATAGTATACAGACCGTCATGTGCGAGTACTCATAAGAAGACGAGACTCTCTCTCATGGAGTTCGCATTTGGTAATCTCCAAGATGGGAGATTATGAGAACAGACCCGCCAGTAGTAATTCCGCATGTCTTGGTGTCATCGGATATTGCTATCTACGAGCATGTGTAATGGTCCTTGGACTGGAAGATTATCATTAACTCATTTCATGACTCGCGCACTTAGATTTACTGACGAAAACCGTCACGCAGACAGTTGGCGGGAAGTAGGGTATGTTGGGTGCGTCACGAGTGACATGTTGTTAATGGATAAGTCAAGGAAGGATTTGTCCCTTCCATTTATGGAAGTTGATATCTCGGCCCTTTGATTGAAATAGAACCGTCGCATTAAATTCCATGGCCATGGTGTAAACGATGAGTTTATTTTAGGTAGTCAAAGAACGACATATCAAGCATATAGGTTTATGACACTACCATGAAACCTGCTTGATGAGATATTGAGACAAAGGGATTAAATTACACAGTAAGCGCTTGTATGAGGTGATACGTCAATGCGGCGTCAACTTCTTTCTCTTGGGTGCCTTGACCCATTGCTAGACAGTAATCTTGGACTTTAGGCGAGCCCGCCTAATGCCAACGAGAAAGAGGCCTAGAGGGTCACACACTAAGTGTATCCAAGTATCTCAAGTTGAATAAAGATTATTCTCGTACGTGGTTTAATAATTATTCAAGGAAGCCTAAGTTGTTTTAAATGATGGAGGAAAAAGAAAATAAAACAAGTACACGTCGTGTATTATTATTACATACCATGTAGTTTTATTTTGGAAAGGAAATGAATAAATGAAAACAAGATATACACGCCGTGTACATTTAATGTACACGCTGTGTAATTTTCAATGAAAAACAAGTACACGCTGTGTATTTATTAATACACGCCGTGTAGTTTTTTTTAGTTGGGATTTTGAGGATATAATATTGTTTTAAATGATATTTATTATAATCGGCGTGGGCGCATGTCAAGGAATTATTTATTCGACATGGGGTTTTAAATAAAGAGTCAATGAAATAAATAAAACGCGTAACGCGTTTATTTATTGTCATAACTCTATAACCCCACACACCCAATTATAAATATCCTCACAACCCCAACTCTTTTCTGACACAAGAGAATCGTTGTGCACAACATCTCTGGAGAATTCTTTCAAGGCCGAAAGAACCTCTTCCTCCAAGAACGCTCTCAAGACCGAGAGAGATCCTCTTCCATCGGATCAAGACAATCTAAGGCGGACAACGCAAGCAAAGGCTTCTCCACGCTAGCACCCGGAGAATCTTTTGGCGACGTCCAGAGATACGAGGTACACGTGTGGATCACCGCTAGAGGGAGTCTACACTTAGCTTCTACGATGCAACGACGGATCACATCGACAATGTGATTGAGAACATCAACGAAGAAAGAACACCCAAAAGGTATTTCTTTATAATTAATTAAATTAATTATAATCAACCTATAACGATCCTTGTTTGTGGTTCCGGGAAAAACCATCTTCTTTGTTTTTTTCTATGATTCGATCCATGGAGACTGGCGTTTATCGTCGTATTGATCCCGGATTGATCATTGCTAATGACAAAAAGCCAAGTGGGAACATCCACCCACGCGCTTCCGCTGCGCCCGGAACCTTCAAAAAAGTATATCGATAATGGAATACTTTTAGAAAATAGTTTTGGGTTTCATTACAAACACACCCATTCATTGGATTTGTGTACACATGTGTTATGTTTCTATAAATAGTGTATCAGTAAAAGATGGTTGTGGATGTGGAGTTGGTGTAGCTTTTTCGATGTTAAGGCTAGTGACACTTGGAAATTCATGGTTAAGCATGGTGGTCTGTGATGAGGCATGTCTTTTATTTCTAGTGACCAATCCATAAGTACACAGAGATGTGAGGAGAAAACATGTGTCCTCTAACAAGTAGATTATTGGGATTTTTATTTGTAATATTTCTTTATTATTTTTATATGTGGAGATATACTAATATTTAATGTCTTGTGATTTTTTTGTGTATATTCCATATGTTCATATATATATATATATATATTCTATTCTTATTTAATATTATTTATTAGAGATATGGGTGTTTTGTAGTTTTATATGGGCTAAAGACTACCATTATGTGTGATATGACAACTCAGTGCTAGTCACCTGCACCTGGGCATTTCAATGAGAGATTGAGGTGGCACTTTAAACTTCTCACTATCCCAGGAAGGCCCTTAATTATCCATGTTATGTCATAATGATATCAAAATCCCCTTTTCATTGGGTGGAATTTTATAATTATCACTCATGTGAGGACTGGTTACGTAAAATTTGAGAAGTAATGTTAAATTGGTCTTGAGTTATTTTTTAAAATCAAGAGATCAACGTTGGTGTGGAAACTGATTTATCCTTTATACAAGACTCAGATAACTTATCAGTCTACCCATATCTCTAAGATATAATTCATGGGTATAAGAAAGTTGATAAATACATTACATAGTTGTCAATTTTGGTCTTTCATGTCCTTCAAGTGTTAACCCATCTAGATACTCTCCAACTCTTATCAGTTCATACTATTAAATATAGGGTGGAACCCACTAATGGATAGATGTGTGAATTGATGGGGTCATGGTGAGACTCATCATATAGTTGGGGCTATCTCTTATGATTAGTGAGTGGCGGGGTGTTATTTTCCAAGACTCCTATGAGAGATATCACTCCATGAGATCTGAGCATTCTCTCTCCCATTTATTCTTCGTGTGGATATATCTAGTAAAGACGATGGAAATTCCAACTATGTTTGATTACTCTACATGTAATCCTTATATACTACATGTGTTAGAATCACTATGTCCACATGGGTTTGTGAATAGATATTTATCCACAAAAAACAAAGGTTTGGCTAGGGCCACACAGTTTCACTCCCATTTGGATCTTACTCTTGTTGACTAGATGAGGATTATTGTATTGAGATAACTACATTGAATATGGATCCATTACTATGTGATATTTATATTGAAACCATAGTAATATTAATCTATCATTTTTGGAGTGTGATCCCTTGTTTGGGAAGAAAATTTATCTAAACATGTTAGACCCACCTCTAGGTAGAATTACTATGTTTGAGTACATATTAAGGACCATAGACCTCATGAGGTGATCTGTGGTCGTGGTTTGAAATGAAATTGTTTGAGATCATATTTTCTAGTGAAGAATATGGAGGAAAATTTATTGACCATGTTTTTAGTTTTTAATAAAAACACATATACTAGAGTCACCTGAAATGATTTTTCAATTGATCTTTCTTAGAAGTGATACACAATTGAAATAAGAGCATGTGATCATTTTCCCTAAAGTTATCCAGAGTAGTGTTTTTGATATAAATTCATATTAGATATATAAATTAATTTAGAAAATCATCTTGTAAAATTAAATAGACTATTATGTAGTGGTATCAATTGGGATTTTTTTGTTGTGGTAGTGGATAGAATTAGTGGATGATTCAATCCCCTACCATCAGACCTTGGGTGGTAGTAAACTAAATTTTATTAGTGCTCAGACCTTGGTAGATAAATAAAGTGCGTGCAAAGGTGATATGTTTTCCATACAAGGTTATTTAATGATATCACTTGTTTATTATGTATATTTGTTTCATTTTCAATGAAAATAAGGTTTAATGATTGGACATATAGAGTGAAATGGGTTTTTCTTGTATAGTAATTAACTTAATTGTGGATTTCAAGAGTACAGAGACCACCCATTGGGTGAAACGATAAATTTACCCTAGAGGGATTCTGTAGGGTAAAAATTTACTATTTTTAGTGATCTTTGGATGTGGTGTTTATCCCCACTCAATGGTTTTATGACTTTATGATAATATTGAGTTCTATGAGATATTTTATATTAATAATATAAATAAATATTTATCTTAAATCTCAGATAGAGAAGTAATGATCAAAGTTTTTAGTGTTTGGATTTCAGAATATTTTTATATTATATTCAAGATGAATTATTTAGTCAGCATGGAATAATAATTTATATGGAACAAAGTAATTAATATATTAAAAACATATATATATATATATATATATATATTTATCTGAACATATGTGTGAGATCAAATGATTATAACTATAAAACAAGTCATCAGATGGGAGAACAAACACTACGTTTATTTCTAGAATGGTGTGTTTGCCTTATGAGAGGTATAATTTGAGATCTTACCTATGTCCTCCCATGATAGATCATCTTAGGTTATATTTCTTTAATCATATTTTAATACATACAATTTATAATTTGATAGTCCTATAAAATTAAATTTTAAACCCATATAATAGTTTCCCTCTAGGATTAGACTCAATTACTTACCATAAACCCTATATTATGGTAAGGAATTAGATTATCTGATGCTATGAAAGGATAATCATTATATCAAGACCCAATTAGTGATGACGTCAATTATTGGATCATTCCAATAATAGTTAATGGAACCCTAGCATCAGTAAAAATTAAATTTGATGCAGAATCCCCATTGATGTAGGGATTTTTAATTTTTCTCAGGATTCGTTATCTGTGAAATTCCAAAATAAAATCATTAGTGGGAAGTTCATCATTATCTATGATTTAATTTAGGTGTATTAGTTGTTAATTTTCTCCAATCCTCATTTAGAATTATATGTCATCCATTATTGGTTCTAACTTCCGTGGTCTATGGGACTTTTAGGGTGAAATTATTTATCTATAATATTGTTCTTTATTTTTTGGAGATGTTTGATGATGGATCTTTGATGAATGAGGTGACCATATTAATAGTTTTTTCCATTTCCCCCCTCTAATGGACTCTCTATTTCTCTAATTTTTAAAATGGGTCTCATGGAATGTTTTTTAAGAAAGCGATGATCTATTATGGAAAGGGTTACATGGAGGCCTAGAGGTGTGAATGTAATGAAACAAGAAACTGATATTGAAGATGAATTTGGTAAGGTGTGGAAAGTACAACAAAATTTAGGTATATCGGAATAGGCTTCGCAAAGGAATTTGGAATGATTTGAAGGGTATTTAGGAAGAGGTCACAATCATGGTATCTATAATGTGAAATAAAGGTAGTATAATATCAATACTGCTAGGTCTTCATCCCTAGATATCTAGCACACCCTTGGATCAGATGGAATTCGACCTACTTCATAGAACTACTTTGATATATGCCACTTCATTATTTTTTAGCTAGGTATTGTGTGATAACCCTATGTGGGGAACAACACATGAAACCATGTGTATGTTGGTCTGGCCACATGTCGAAATGGGAAAAAAAATCCATAGTCTGGTCGGCCGGACCGAAACTAGTGAAGAGAAACCAGGAAAGAGATGTGCATGGGTTCCACATGCTAGCTACATACCTCTATTTTGGGGTGTGAAGTATTATATAGGGATCAATAATCTTGTCCCTAGTTTTCCATGTGTCATTATTTAGGGCCTATATATTGACTGCATCACCCGTGTGGTTTGTTTTTCACTAGTTTCTTACTGGGTGTCTATTTTTGAATAATAAGTATCTTATATTAAGTATTCTTCTATATAGAACACATTTTTGTATTACTTTTTTTTATATACAAGGATATTTACAATATGACATAATAAGATTCATATTTTTTATATGTAGGTATGATGATGGGGTTCATGCATGATGACCAGAGTGTTATTGAGGTTAGTTATCCCCTAGAAATGTGTTTATAATAGGGAATGAGTCCCCAACATCTGAGATAGTGTTCGTTAATACTCCACATACAAATGGTATGAGTCATATTTATAAGGATTAAATACTCCCCCATCTAATAGCTTATATAGGGCATGAGTCCTCCACTGGGCTCGATACTCCCTCAAATAGTGCTTACTATTCTGCAAGTCACGGGTCACCCACCATTGTTCTAGTAGGGTGAGGTGGGTTTTCTTATAGTCAGGTAGTTATGATATTAATATTTGGTACTCCCTTATCTGAAATATTTTATTATACAATGTGTGTCCCCACTATAGGTTTCTAAAGTAGTGATTCAATGATGATAACAATAAGGTGTGATACACTCTCTACTGAAGTTCATCATTGAGTAAAGATCAGGTTCCCCTGTATGAATTCTATTGGTGGTTTAGAAAAAAGGAGTTATAGATTATATACATCATGAAATGTTACTCCTTAGTTACTATGGGTTTCCTTTTAGATTTTGTATGAAGTTGATCTATCTTATTATGACTTTTTAGATTTTTTTTATTCTTAGAAAATCCCTAGTTATTCACGATATTTTGGCCTAATGGGTTGGAGATGATAAGTTTTTTACTTCTCTGTGTTTAAAAGAATTATTTTTGTAAAAATAATTTAGATTACCACTTATTTATTTCTTATGGTTACCCTCTCATTGTAGGAGGATTGAGATGACCTATTTTTATGCCTTTACACTGTTGTTTTAGAGAATTATACAGACTATGTTTATATTCACCCATTTATGGGTTTTGTTCTACACATGTTTTATCCTTAAAGACAAAAAACAAGTCATAAATTCTCTTGGGGTCATGATATAAGTGTATATTAAATATGGTGATTGGTCTATGAGTATATGAAATGAGGAGGAACTACCTAGTTCCAAATTTCATACAAATTTTGAGGCTATTCAATTGCATAGATGATTTATATATTCCTTTTTGGAAATATAATTGTATTTGTTATATCATTCTTGTCTTGTGTACATTAAAAATGTTCATTTACATATACATACACTAATGGGTTTAATTATTATTATTATTCATTGAAGATATGTGTCTATTTCATGTGGAAACAAGCAAAGGCCTCCCATTATGCATGATATTTATACTTGGACATAACTGAAGTACATAGGCTCAACTAAAGTACACAGACATGACCAGACATACATAGGCATGGGCCATGGTATATAGATAGACCCAAGGCAGATGATACATGTTGTTTACTGACAATAATTGATGTTTACTTCTTATAGGGTAGTGTGAGGACCTCTATATCTATAGTATTGACTAGGTTTAGTTTAGTGTGATTCCTCAGTCCATCCCTCTGAGGGTATAGAGGGAAATTACATCCTAAGAAAAGTATTATGATTCCCTTTAAGGGTTTCTGTCTTGGATAGAGTTGGGTAAATACTTCTATGTGACCATGGTAGGAGTCCCTATCATTTTTTTATCCCAGGTAGAGTTTAGGGTGTCGGTATGAACACCATGTATGGTGAATCAATCAACTATCTAAAAGATAAATCTAATAGAGTTCGTTCCACCCCATTTTGGTTCAGAGTCTGATACCATATTAGAAATTGAGAACATTGTAGTTTCACTATCTACCATCTTTGGAGATGTTTGGTGAGGACACCCGCATTAATGAGCACCATCAATGAAAACAATGATCGTAGAGTGAGTTTTCCCTGATTAGACTTACCTTGAAGACTTGAGAAGAATCGTAGGGATAGTAGTATGGTTGAAGCCTATTAAGAATTGTAGTGTGTTATGATTATATCTGGATTGATTTTCATTATGACTCATACCTTTAATTACATACCTATTTATTGATGAGTTTTCTACTCTCAATTATTCGTGTTTTCTAATTTTTGGGTGTCTTACTGGGTATTATTATACTCAACCATGCATGGGATATACCCATATATTTCATGTCTTATATAGATAATGGGACTCTTGATGGAGTCCTAGGGAGACTAGGATAAGGTGGAGCATAGTTTTGGATAGACAGTCTGAGGTTTAAATCAGTATTTCATTTGATGATTGTCAGCTCCTTTAGAGCAGGTTGGTGATTTTTCCAGTTTTAGTGGGTTTGTTTTCCCTTATTAAATATAGTAATTTTTCATAATCTTATTTGGGATTGATGTTATGAATTCATTATGTTATAAGATTATTTTTTAAACATTCATCATTGTTTCATCTTTTGAATATTTGTGCATGTGTATAGGTACTCAGTATAAGGCTAACCATGTGCCAGATATGCCTACAGGATGCTCGTGGGTAGCCTCTCGCCTATTATAGTTGGGATCACGGGGTCATATTCAACATAAAATCATCCAGGTGGGCCTTGGTGGGTCAGTTTATGATACAGTGGTATTTAATAATTCATATTGGGACTGGGGTTTGATGATTGTTTAGTTGTGAGGTTTGGTTTTGGATTTATAGAGATTGTGTTAAAGTGTTTCAAGTTTATATTTTAGGCATGAGAATACAATTTTAGTGTGGTGTCCAATATATCAATTCATAAGGACACAGATAACTTTATATTGAATTGGTATATGTAGGATATGGTTATATTGAAATCATTTTTTACATCAATCATATATGAATAGTTAGTGGTTCACATTCCCTTATTGTGTCATCGCCCTATTTATACTCTTTCACCATGGTGCATCCTTTTTATTTCAGGATGTTTCCATGAAGATTTCCAATCATGAGTCCATATCATGATCATGAGGATGATCCACCTAGTGTAAATGATTTGGTACAAGATTATGTAGTGGGGGTGGTACCTCTACATGGTTTTCCAGTTATTCCACCAAACATTCAGCATGAGGTTGTGCAAGAAATTACAAAAGAGGATACATGATTGATGAGCATGGTATATGAATTTCATAGGTAGTTAAATACTAGGTTTCAGTGTTAGGTAGACCCCTGGAATCTATGCACTAGTAATATTAATTCACTATAGTTTTCATCCTTGTGAGGACACCTCCAAGTCAGATGGTGGTCATAGAGGCTAGTCCTCATCAAGGATCCTTCGGGAGATAGTGGTGTCTGGTGACATGGAAATATTATGACATGGATCCCTCAAGTTATATTTGAAGTTTCTATTTAATTTTTAGTTTTATCCATCCATGTTTCAATTAGTTTTCATCTAGATGATTCTATAGTTAGAGTAGAGAATCATGACCATGGAAGGGTAATGGGTGAGGTCAACTGGCCTATTATGATACTCAATAGATATGGTTTGAGATATTTTATTCCAAGAACAAATCTTTGAGTTGGTCCTATGATTAGATATTAAAGATGGAGTGATATCTATTTTCATTCCTAGATAATCTAGTGTACTATAATGGGATTTGGTAGTAGAGATATTCCTGATATAGAAGATTCTTATAGTTGTTGCTTGTAGTGGGAAGCAAGGGGTTAAAAACATTGAATAAGGTATATGAAAAAATTCAAATGGATCCAGTCATGAGTGATGAATCAGGACAAAATCCTAGGATATATGATCCGATGTTTAGTGAAATGAAGATAGATCAAGTATGCTGAAACAGAGGTTTTGTTTCTCTTGAGACGATTGGTGACATATCACTCAAGATTGTATAATACGTTGCATAGTTGATAGAGAGATGGTTGATGGAATTCCAAAGTAGAGAAAACATCATAAGAAAGTAGTTCCATAGAGCAGTGGATGTGGAAGAGTCCTTATGATGTCATCTTAGTTATTGACTATCTATCCATGGTTAACACTCGGATTGACTATTCCTAGCTGAGGATGCAATGTGTTTGTAGTGGAACAACAAGATTTTCCTTAATGGGTTTGAATGAAACCAAGGGAGAGGATGATTTTATCATATGTATGAGGAAACAATTTACTACTCATATGTTGGATAGTAATTACCTTGGATCAGTGGATGATACATGCTTTTAGCTTGTAGTAGTGTTGGTGGAGTACGAGGATATATTTCTCAATGAAATTCTCGGATTAACTTTCAACTGAGAGGTATACTTATAAATATAATTTCATATAGGGACTTATAAAATATATAATCTTTCATATCTTATGGACCTGATAATGTTTTTTGAGAGTAAGGTGTATTTGGAAGATTTTCAAAGGAGGGGATTATCCAGACCCAGTGTGTCACCTCAAAAATCCCCAGTGTTGTTCGTTAAGAAGCTCGAACAGAGCCTGTGGTTATGTTTGGATTACTATCAACTGAATTAGTTTAATGTAAATAATATATAACCATTAACAAGAATAATGGACCTCTTGGATTAGTTTATAGGGGTTATATTGTTTAGGAAGATAGACTTCAGATCGATTTATCAGTAACTTTGAGTACGAGGCATGGATATACTAAACATGACATTATGATGTTTCTTTAGTCATTATCAGAACATGGTGATGAAATTTGGAAAACAAATACCCCAAAAGTGTTCATGGGACACATTAAATGGATATTTAATTATTTTTAGGCTAATATGTGATGGTCTACATTGATGGAATTCTATTTTACTTGGTTTTTAAGGAAGAAAATGTCACACACTTGAGACAGATTGGGATCCACCCAAGAGAATGACACAAACTTGAGCACTAACTATATGGGAATCTATAGAAGTGTTAGTTCTTGATTATATAGGTCTATGTTTTGGGACATGTCATCTCATATGATGGAGTAGTAGTGATCAAGTGGCGGTTAAGGAAGAGATAGATTGGGATCCACCGAAGAGAGTGACAAAGGTGTAGAGTTTCCTTATGTTGGTAGACTAATATATAATATTTTTTCATGATTTCTCCTAGATATAGACACCTTTAACATTATGGACCTATAAAGGTCATCATTTAAATTATATAGAATAGGTATGGAAGTATTTATATGAGTTTCATCAGATTTTAAAAAAGTCCACCCAAGAGAATGTCATGCACTTGAGATAGATTGGGATCTAGCCAAGATAATTTCACACACTTGAGAACTAACTATATGGAAATATATATAAGTGTTAGTTCCAGATTAGATAGGTATAAGTTTTGGGACATTTCATCTCAGATGATGGAGTATTATTGGATCAAATTGATGTTAAGGAAGAGACAGTTTGGGATCCACCCAAGAGAGTGACAAAGGTGTAGAGTTTCCTTATGTTGGTAGACTACTATATAATATTTTTTCCTAATTTCTCTTAGATATCAACACCTTAGGTCGTATCGACCTAGAAAGGGAATATTTTAAATTATACAAAAAGGTTATAGAAGTATTTATATGAGTTTCATCAGAGGTTAAAAAAATCCTCCAATACTAAGATTGCTAGTGGAGGGTGTCGAGTACGTAGTGTTCTACAACTCCTCAAGGATTGGACATGGTTTTGTTCTATTTTAGAGGTATTAAATGATTGAATATGGGTATTAGTAATACATAAAGCATGATTTTAACTATGAGACCCACAATCTATAGTTGGTATGGGTATTCTTCTCCATGAATATGTGGTGATACTACCTTATTGATGAGTGGTGTATCACTTATCCTATCCACAAGATTCTCAACTATGTCTTCTCAAATAAATGTATTCACTTGATACATAAATGATGACTAGAGTTCCTAAAGGATTATTCCTTTGATATAGTCCATACTCATAGTAAAGGGAACATGGGGGAAGATTCTCTTATCAAGAGATATTGTTCAAAATTCATGACCAAGGCATTAGAGTAGTTATCATTGTTTTTGTCATCCCTTATGGACTTGGATGGTTCCACTTACCTCTAGTCAATAGTTGGTAGCCCCAATTCGAGAACATATTATGGAGGCCCAAAATGAAGATACCAACTATAAGACTATATATACTCATACATCGACTATGAATTATTTTGATGGATACTATGAAAGTGGGGAGCACATTATCTTTTTCAGATGATAGATCATGGTAGTAGTGGTATTGTGTCAATAAGTTTTGAGGGAGTTCCGAAAATCATGTTTGGAGGTACATCATGTAATATTAACAATGTACCAGATAATTTTGTGTCATTTTATGTGGAGAGATATGATAATGATTGTAGTAGATTTTTTTATCTCAATACCTCACTTTCTAGTAGGTGATGGCTGAGCACCATGTTTCGGTAGCTTTAGATCAACCCCATAGGGTTCCCGAGTAAAAGTGAGATAGTATATCTATGGAATTCATGATGGGTATATCAAAAATATATAGAAGAAATGATGCCATCTAGAGGATCATATACCAACTCTCTAATTCAGACCCCTTCCTAAATATATGTGGGAAGTGTTTGAAAGAGAGCGTGTGATGAATTTATGTGAAAGAGATAATCTGTCTTCATAGAGTTCCCATTATGATCATTTTAGATCATGATGATCACTTCACATAATTATTATGGAGAGGATTACCAAAGAAATTTTAGAATCAGTTGCATCTGAGCATGAAATTTCACCCCCATATTGAAGGGAAGACTGAGTTGTCCATTCTGGATCTGGAGGAAAAGTTGCGAGCCTACATGTTGGAAGTTGGAATTAGTTGGGAGGATCACCTACCCTTGGTGAAGTTTACATACAAAAAAATAAATCATTAGACCATTAGTATAGAGCCATTTTAGGCCTTATATGACAAAACCAATAGGTCACCAATATGTTGGGATAGCCCAGGGATTTTTCACTCATGGTACCCGAGTAGGTGCGTGATATGACAAAAAAATGGTTGTTTATCTTGGAGTGGATAAAGACTACCAAAATAAATTATAATTATTATGTGGGCCTATGATGAAGGACTTTAGAGTTTGATGAGGGAGACCATGTGTTCCTAAAGGACTCACCTAAACATGAATTTCATATATTTTTCTAGGGTGGAATGTTATCTCTATGATTCATCAACCCTTTCTAGATGATGCATAGTTTCGGTGACTTGTTGTACTACTTGGACCTATCACCAAAGTTAGACTAGGTACACAATGTATTCCGCATGAGACTACTGTGGTGGTATATTCATGAACTATATCATGTTACGAACTACTGTAGGGAGGTCATCTACTATGGAAATTCCATTAATGAGAACTTGTTGGATAAAATTGATCTATGGGAGAAGATCCTTCTAGTGATAGAGATTCCATAGGTTTGTATTCAGTGGCAGTACAAGAATCTATAAAATATCACATGGGATAGTATACTCTAATGAGACCATAGTAACATAATATTTTGGAGTAGGCTATTGCTTTTCTAGATAAAAATTCCTATGTTAGGGAGAATGTAACATCACAATTTTTTTCACATAAGACTTTGAAGTATATTGGGGAATATTTTAAGATCCAAGTATAAAAATAATGTTAGATTACGAGGTCTGTTAAGATTCTATGTTGATATAGTAATAAAATTAAATATATGATATCTTGTATATATTTTTTTATAGATAATGGAATAACTCCTGAATAGAGTCAAACATAAGAAATTTGAGACCATAGTTGAGTCTAAAATGTGGTGTTTACCTTATGTGTGACATAAAATTGGTTAGGGTTGGGAGATTCCAGAAAGTCATTCGAGGTGGGATTTAAATTTTAATACATTAAATAATTATTTTATTATTTATTGTATCTCAAAGGCCTAAATTATTTATAAATATAAAATATTGATAAATATATATGGTTATCCGCACAACCGTAAGATTTGAGAGATAGAGAGACCGTTGGGGGTAAAATTTGTGAATGATAATGGATCGAGGATCAGTTTTTCCAACACAATTAATGGATATTTTTAACAATGATGATTTAGTTATTTTCTTCATTAGTTATCAATCCAAAACTGAGGTATCATGTTATTTTTTTGTTGGTTTGTTTCCCTATTATCACATATAAAACATGAATCATATCAACCAAAATATTGATTAATAGGGTGTTCATGCTTGTAGGATTCGGTTTATCTTAGAGGGTTTTGGGGAATCGATGTTTTGATTTTTGTTTATCTTCATTAATAATTCTAATAGAAATAAATTGAGGACAACCCAATAAATGTTTGGGGCTCATTCCTATTTTTTGTTTCATGGATTACATCCCCCATTCCTTGAATTATTCATTAATGAAATTTCATTGGATGGTGATTTGACTGATACCTAGTATCAGATCGTTATGTGACCATGTTTTGGTTAAATGGATCAATATCAGGGGTTTTGGTTCATGATCTACAAAGTGTTTTAGGTGAGTCAATAATGGTGGTTAGTAGATGGAGGACGAAGACTGGATTGGGGATCTTAATTTTTTCAATTGGGGGTACGATCACCATGTTGTGTGACGGGAACCAATTCTTAATCAATTTTGATGGTTAGAGTTTGGAAGGCATTGACAGTGGGGATTAGTCTGAATGTGATCTGTGATCATTGGTAGAAATTATGGTGGTGTCGAAGGATGTAGGTGTACTGAAGATTCATGAAAAATGTGGAATTTCTAATAAATTTAGGACTACATGGTGTGTAGACTAAAGAACACACTTTTTTTAGTCCCACATCGATGGTTATGAGGTTTATATGCATAGAAAAATATCACATGAAAAATGAAATGATTCATATTCTATGTGACATAAGGATGGTAGCTCGATGTCTATCCTCGAGGGTACATGATAACATACATGGACAGACACACGAGAACAATTAGAATTCATGGGCATGACCATATACTTGGACATGGCAGGACTACCCAGAGATGACTAGTTACACTAACACAAATAAAGCACATGAACATGACCATTGGTGCATAGGCATGGCCTATGGTACATTGGTTGAACCAAAGAATACGTGACACTTATTGTACTAAATGTACAATACATGCACATCTTATAAGGTAGTGGGGATCACAACATCTTTTCCTTATAGACTAGGTTTAGTTCAGTGTTATTCTATGGTCTATCCTTATGAGGGTACACTATGAAATTTTATCCTAGGAAATGTATTTTTATCCCCTCTAAGGTTTTTTTGGAATAAAGTTGGGTGTATCCTTCTATGTCACAAGGGTGGGATCCTCTATCATATATTCTCTATCTTAGACATTATTTGTATTGGTGGTATCACCATGTACATGATGTCAAATGCAATCTAGAAGGTTGATCAAGTAGGGTTTGTGGAATCCCCCAGTGAACCTAGGTGTATTCCCATATCTTAGTATTAAGAACATTGGAGTTCTATCATGTAACTTCTTTGTTGAGACTTAATAAGAACAACCTCTTATATTATCATCATCAATAAAAACATGGCTCATGGAGTGAGTAATTATGGATTAACATTACCTTTAAGCCTCGAGAGAAATCTTATGGTAGGTAGTATGGTTGATAACTCTTGAGTTAGATATTTTTTATGAGTATATCTGGGTTGATTATAGAGACCAAAACTTATCATATATAAATATTAAATCATTTTATAAATATTTATAATATTAAAAAATGATAGCCTAAATACCGTAATAGATTAGTGCCTTTAGAAACCTATAAAAACAAATAATAGGTCTGTAGGTAAAATTCATCATCTCCCACTATGATATTCATATTTAGCACTCGTCTCAGACATCTCATACATAAAAAATATCTTTATAACATGGGGAAAGGAACCATAATAAAGGGTGATATCATATTTTCTGTAAGGGTAAATAATGGAGGTACGTAAGAATAACATGGTTATAAGGGTAGAGGAACATTATTATAATATTTGGAAAACATACCAAATATATAAAAGATAATAATCTTGAGTCATGAAGAAATGATTGGTTATTCCTAAGACAAGAATAATAATGGAATAAAAGAACATGATCTATGACATCATAACATTTTCATAAGACATGTATTTGTGACATATAAATAAACATATAAAACCATTTTGTTATTAGACAAGGATCACTACCAGGACCATAATAGCAGAAAATGTCTTTCACTATACTGAGTTTACTCCTTGTTCTATCAATTTCATACTAAAATGGGTTCACTCCTCATTGTAGCCCTGACATAATCTACCAGGTTCACTCCTTATTCTATCCATGTCTATCCGATGATATATATAAATCTTTACCCAACGCATTGGAGAGAGATATGGGTCACATTCGTCACATAATAAAAACCATATTTATGTGTTCCACAAGATCAAAAGAATTCATCTTATCATAACCCATAAAATGATATGGGTATCACAAACATTTAATCATATCATAAATCATGAAAAGGATATATTTTTCATAATTATTTCATCATATAAAAAACCATGAAAAGAATAGGGTTTCATAAAAATTTTATCATGGTATAACCCATAGAAGATAAACGGGGTTCATAAACAACTTATCATCGTAAATATAAAACATTCAGAGAAATAATAAGACTATTATCCTTATATCAAATCCTCAGCACAACATAAGAGACCCCAAAAAATTTTATATTTAATGGAGAATATTTTTGAAAGGAACAATTAATACATTTATTAAAGAAAATATATTTCCCTCTTTGAAAATTTATTTTTAAAACAAAAATAATTTGATTTTTATTTCATTGAAAATAAATTTGAAAAAATTTAAAGAAATAATTTAGTAAATTAGTTTTCATGATTTCATAAAATTCCATTCATTGTGTACATATTAAAACAAAGATTCATTTCACATTTTTGATAAAAGATAAATGAGAATTTTTTTCAAATATGAAAAGAAAATTCTTTTATAATTTTTTTAAAAAATATGAACATTGGAAAAAGATATTCTAAAATCATAATAGAGTAATAAAAAAATCTTAAAACGTTTTTAGAAAACACAGTTTTATAAGAAATCAGATTTGTGAAATAAGAGAGAAATAAAGATAGATTTTCTTAAAAACATTATACTAGTTATAATAAATAATAAATAGTGTAAAAATGGTATTATTACATGAAGATATCATGAATAAATAAAGGATAAGTAAATTAAATAAAATTAAAGAGAATAATATCATGATATTTTCACAATGGATACTTGATCCTAATTAATCCTGACGAACATTAATATTGTAACATAAAATTAGTACCACTTTGTAAAAATTAAACCATAACCCCAATGAAGTAATAAAATAAAATTAAACATATAATATCATGGGTATTAATAAATTCATGATATTCCATGTTAATGGGGTAGTATATACACCTCTTGATAGAATATAGGTGCATAACATAACATACATTTCAAGGAAGGAAAACTGAGACAATATCACTTACAGCTTGAGTAACATTGGAATCATGATACCATTGAAATAATTACATCAATATAAATATTATCAATAATAAGATGAGGTAGATTCATGATATATCATTTCATATGGAGGTATATACACCACACATAATAAATGAGTGATGAATTTGGAATAAGTCACTCAAACAAAAGTGAGACTAAAAAACCACTTACCTTCAATCTTGGCATCCATTATACCCACTAAAATATCATGTATAATAAATATAATATAATTATATTTCTATAAAAGAACCATATTAATTTATATCATACAATATAAAATTTTATTATGACTTTATACTACCCTTTTATTAAAAAAATTGTGTTGAAGTTACGTTTCAGGTAATAACCACTTTGTTTTTTGTATAAGTTTTAATTATTATTATTTTTCTTCCAATTGCTTGGATTTGGATTTAATCATCTAAATAATAATAAAAATTATATAAAATTATATATATTCATTCAATATTTATCTATACTAGTCCATAAAATTTAGTGATAAAAAATTAAATGCACTATTCATGGAGATGATATGTTGTGCGTCCGTATGGATGTTGTTTTTCATTTTATTATTGGTTATTAAAAACGAAAAGCAGACGAAAAATTATATTTCCAGAATCATTTTTATTTCATATATTTCACATATGTTTATTAAATCCATACTTAATACATTTTTCATAAATAATGATTGAACCACATCATTTCATGAGACAGACATCTGTTATACACATGAACAGCTTTATCATATTCCCATAAAATGGAAATCATGAAGGTGTGTATGATATAATAATGAAAAAGGAATAATAATGTAATTAATATAATATATAATTATTATTTACATCCTTATTTTCAACCCTGAGAGGTGATAATGGAAAAAATGAATGACATTAGTTCATAAGGCGGTAGTCCTCCGTACACACGAATGATGATTTTGAAACCCAATTAATGGAAGATTATGTGGTTATAGTCCATAACCATAACATAAAAACATCTAATTATATAGAAAAATTAGGTTATTATATAATCATTATATAAAAATAATATAAGGGGTTTTAGGAGGAAATAATAAAAAAACATATAGTGATGAATGTCACCTCTTCTTCTTGTATCCTCTATAGGTTTTCAGTAAAATCCATACTTGGTTGAATTTATGTACACACTAAGACTTATAGGATGTGGGTAGAGAAGTTGGGAGGTTATTTTTTTTAGGTATTTTCCAAACCAAATAGGTGTGAATATGTTAGAAATATAGGAGTGGGGGTGTCCTTTTATAAGTCGAGCGATTGGAAAACTTGTAAATTTTGGAAAGATAGAATTCCAACAATGTTTTTCATATTTTACAGGGGTCCAAAATATAAAATTATAGAATCTAATAGGTTTAATGGTAGAAATATGGATATAAAATAGTTTTTATATAAGTTTATAGGTGATTTTTACTCTTATTATTTTATTTTAACCCCTTAATAAACTCAGTTTTACCTTTACTATAGTAATTAGTTTTTACTGAATTCACTATTCATTTTGGTCAAAAATTAAGATAAAATTATTAGAAAATATAAATTATTATTTTTCAAAATACGAAATAAAATTTTAAAATTCTAATCACATAATTGGTAAAAAATAGTTTAAAATTAATCCTACATACAAGATGATAAAGGTGGGTTTTAAATAGAAAATGATCAAAACCTTATAAAGTTTCTATATCCAATTTCATCATGAAATTTATTAAAATGACATAAATTGGATTAATATATGTATTATTGACCTTTTTTATCTTTAAAACAAATTTAAAATATAATTTATCTTTGTAAATAATTTTTCAAAAGGCTGATTTCAATTAAAATTCTGTATTTTTTACTATTCATCAAAAAATAAAAAAATTCAGAAAAATAACCAAAATTTACCCTAAGTTATTTTTGAAATTATGAATTAAAAAAAATAGTTTATTTAATAAAAATTAATTTTCTATTTATAAAAAATTGATTTTACTATTGTTTACAAATAAAATATAAAACTTTTTTTATAAAATAATATTTTCAAAAATATAACGAGATTACCAAAAATTATGTATTTTATTATCAATATTATTTATTTATAAAAATATTTAAATTAATATTTAAAATTTAGTTATTATATTAGTTTTTATATGTCTAAAGACTAGGTTATGTCAGTAACGTTTGATTAATATTAATAATAAATCATGGTTTTGTTATGAAACAGTTTCATGTGTCATGAAAGATATTTAAGTGTTTTGGGTAGTGAATGATTACCAAGGGTTTGGTGTAAAACATACTTGACTTTGTGATGAATGTATCACAATTCATCAAATAAATTTTTTATATTCAAAAAATTAAAATTAATAAAATCTCTAGGTGCTATATTCTACCCCCCTTAAAATTAATTTATGCTTCAAAATTCATCGCTCTGATAAAAAAATGAGGGTAATTATGACTTATCATAACCTCATGTTATATAATCCCAAATGGTTGTTCCTAATAAGAAATATATTTCTCCAGCGGTATGACCATTGAGTTCAGTACATGTGAAGGGTCATGTATGTATGACCTTGTGATAGATACATGGAACTTGTCATGTATTTGATTGAGGTTTGGTGGAATCTCCAAGAGATAGGATACCATCTTGATATAATCAATAATTTCAAAGGGAACAATATACATAGGGATTAATATCCATTTTTCCCAAATCTCATAACCTTCTTCCATTGAGAAATTATTAGAAACACATCATCACCAACTTAAAATTCAATATCACGCTGGTGATTATGAGCATATATTTTTTACCGACTCTAATATCCCTTGATGTACTACTAACTGGATATAACCTTCTATCATATTTCTCTAGCTATCTCAGGTCCCAATATCTTTCTTTCTGCAACTACATTCGAACATGTTGGATCACTACATTTATTTCCATAGAGGGCATTATAAGGATCAATCTAAATGATTGAGTGAAATCTAATTTTTTAAGAAAACAAAACTAAAGGAAGGTGTTGGTCCCAAACTCATTTTAAATCCAAATAATAAGAGTTAAACATATCCTCTTGGTTATGAATATTTCATTCATACTGACCATCTATTTTGACGTGATACCCAGTGGTAAAACTCAACTTCATATCTTTATCATGATGAATACTTCACCAAAACAATGATGTAAACCTCCAATCCCAATCTAATACAATGGAATTTGGTAATCCATAAAACCTTACCACATCATTAATGTATATCATGGATATAATATCTAGAGATAAGTATTATTTGATAGTGATGATTTGTGCTAACATATTAAGAAGATCAACTACAACCCATATATAATTATTAACTTTAGAAGTGTTGGGGAGTCCAATGATATAATCAATGATGATGTTTTCCCATTTCCATTCTTGTATGGGTAATATATGAAACATCCACTAAGAATTTTTTCTTTCAACATTAACTTGTTGACATTCCAAACACCAAGAAATAGACTCCATGTTATCTCTCTTCATACCATCCCAATATAAGTATTCTTCCAATTATATATACATATTAATACTTATTATATGAATAGAGAATGAAGAACCATGAGAATATTATAACAATTATATTCTCAAATTAGGCATGGATAGAACTCATAAATGGTTCTTGAACTTCATCATTCCATAATTATCGTGGTTAAAGTCGTGAAAATTTGTTACTTTCTTTTTCTTCTCAAAATCATTCATATGAACCTCTATAATATTAATTTATATATATGATTAAACATTTTATTAAGAGGGATAATATTTTCCCCTTCCTTCATAATTTATCAATTCATCCTTTTCAAATCCACAAATATTGGATCTTCTGTAATCTTCATCATGGAAAATACAGAATGATCTTTTTGACTCAAATAATAGGCTACCTTATTCTATTTCCCAAGGTAAAAAGCTATTGGATAGTCATAATCATTAATCGACTATAATAGTATTCTTTGGTGAATATTCAATCCTTCTATGTGAATATATACTTTAATCTTTTATAATCATTATTTATTTCACACTTTTTTATGAAGATAATTCCTTCATATTTTTAGTGAAACATTTATCACAGATAACTCCAAATCATGAGTTGGATACTTATTCTCATGAATGTTCAATTATCTTATAGAAAAAGCTATAAAAATTTCATTCTATATAATAACATATCCCCATACATTCATTTATGTATCATTATAGATTATGAAACATTTTACACTATAGTGTAATTTAAGCACAAGTTAACTAACTAACATTCTCTTCAATTTCTTGAAATTTCCCTCACATTCATCTTTCCAAAGGAACTTGGCTCCCTTCCATGTTAACATGGTTAGAGGACTTTATAATCATGAGAAATTATTTAAAAACTATTGATAATATCCCACTAATCCAAGAAAATTATGCATCTCAATCACTGTGGTTGGTGTGTTCCAATACTAAATAGCCTTCTTCATTTATGGATCTGCTGATATACCCTTTACTGAGATTATATGACCAGAAAATGAAATCTTTTTCAATTCACATATTGTAAATTTTTCATATAGTTCTTCCTTCCTTAGGGTCTTTATTATAAATATCATGTTATCTTCATGAACTTTATTGCTTTTTTAATAGATACAAATATCATCTATATTGACTACCACAAACTAATAAAGGTAATCTCTAAGGAATATATTCATTAAATTCATGAATATAGTAGCAGAATTAGTAAGACCAAAATGCATCACAATATGTAAATAGTTTCTATAACTTTTATGGAATATCATCCTTCTTAACCATCAATTGATGACATCAAGAGTGAAGTTCAATCTTGGAAAAATATTGAGTCCCACCTAGTTGATCAAACAATTCATCAATACGGGGAATATGAAACTTTTTTTTGATCATGATCTTGTTCAACTCCCAATAATCATGGTAGTGTCACATTTATCCATTTATCATTTTAATAAAGATAACAAGTGCACCCAAAGGTGAAACACTTGTCCAAAATGATCCTTTATCAATGATTTCCTAGAGTTTCTTATTCAAATCATGCAACTTAATCAGGGTCATTCTAGGGAGATTCATTGAAATTAGTGTGGAACCAGGTATACATTCAATTAAAAACTCATCTTCATGTTTTTATTGCAGACTATAAATTTATTTAGCAATGTAATCAAAAAATTATTGAACAAATAGGAATATCATTGATTTCGAGTTTCTCCCCGACCATATGAGATAAACTCCCCCCTTTTAATAGGAATTAATACTCATAAAATGGATTTTATCTCCATAGGAATATAATACTTATCATCACATTGATAGATGATCGTAGGTTGGTTTTTAATAACAATTTTGTCTTCCCTTCCCCAATAATTGATGTGGGATTTATATTGGGAAATAAAATACATGCCTAAGAGGACATGAAATTCAACCATAGAAAGAATGAAAAAATTTGTAGAAACTGGCTTCCCAACAACATAAATTGGAGAGGAATCATAGAATTGTAATTTTAACATCATATAATTTGGGGTTTTAATCCTACTTCCACATCTAATCATTTGTTTTGTAACATTATACCCTTAAAAAATCATTAGATACAAAATAATGGGAATATATAGAGTGAAATAATACATTGGCAGTTTTATAGGGGATGGTAAGTGTAAATTTCACCATGTTATTATCGCACCCCTCATCAAAAATAGTGATCACATGGGATTTACCCTTGTCCCTTGGATTAAGAGGTTTCTGATGACAATCATCATCATTACAACTTCGGATTGGATTTTGGTTAGAATAATTCACATTCTCTTTATACTTGAAGAACTGGATTGGGAATGGTGCATTTTGTGAATCATTATCACTATTATATTTGTTATATTACTTCTTCCCATCACATTAGTAATCAATTACATTACGAACATCCCTTCCAAACATAAATAATTTAGTACTCTCCTTAAAACAATTACCACCATGATTATTCCTACACTTTGATTATAAAGGAAAACTTGTCTTCTTCCCACTATGGGTTTTTTTGTTTTACTTTGAAATCCATACTCCATTTCTTTTCAAAACCATGAGATTGATACATAAATAGAACCTCCATTTCCACCTTGACAGCACATCAAAAAAATCTCTTCATGGATACTAAATACTCTTATGGATAACATAATTTAGAGACTTGGTTTTAGGCCATTGAAGAGTCGATAAATCTTACATTCATTTAGGATGATAATACAATAAGTGTACCTCACATTTATTCATAAATTATCCTCATAGGTACCAATAAATTCATCATCATTTTATATTAACTCATGTAACTAAATATATATATTATTTATAAATAACATG
The DNA here is from genome assembly GCA_963277665.1 of Viscum album. Classification (NCBI taxonomy): domain Eukaryota; kingdom Viridiplantae; phylum Streptophyta; class Magnoliopsida; order Santalales; family Viscaceae; genus Viscum; species Viscum album. The sequence goes on along the minus strand of OY728129.1, from coordinate 1,783,546,340 downwards.
ATGAAAGTACTTATTAAAAAATATGTTCTCAAACTCATTGCAGTTAATAAAGTCAATTTCAACCTCTGACATCATATTATTTATAAGATTCCACTATTGATCTTCTTCACCTTATAAATGGTAAACAACCAAAATTACTATTTCATGTTCTAAACACTAGATATTGTAAAATATATTTTTATTTTTATTGATCCATTATTCATCAAATAGTGGATCAATGGTTCCACTAAAGGATGGTGGATGTTGTCTCATGAACCACTCAACAAAAGTTTCTTCTATCATTTTCTCATTTAGAAGTTTTCCATGATTCATAGCTTGAGAAATAAGTGTGGTTATAGAAATGATATTTTTTATTCCATCACCTATAATTATTGGGTTTTCTATAGGAATATTATTGCATTATCTGCCACACTTAGCATTAACATTGTTCTTTTGGGTTCTATACATTTAGTAAAACCAAAAATAATTGTGTAAGAATTATTATTCATTATGTGGAACCGTATTATCCTGAATAATTACTTATAGGATGGAAAAATAATTATACTATATTTAATCTATGAAACATTATGTTTATAAATGGTCATTAATTTCCATCTTCTATTTAAATCCTTCATGATGGTTCTTAAATAGTTTTTCAATTTCCAAATCATATCCCTCGAGATTATCAAACCAAATATACATCTTGGCCTATTATTGTGAACCATCTCCAAACTAGGTCTAGCTCGATATAGTTTTTTTTTGTTATTTCCCCTATTAATATCAATGTCAGTGCTACATATACTTTTAATATCTATACAGGGATGTAATTTCTTGAAAACCACTCACTCTATCCTTTACCAAAGTTCCATGACATTTTCATATACTTTATATAATATTTATAATTTTCATTAGAAAAATAATTAGGTATCTCAATAAGGTTTTATCATCCTAGTTTCCAAAGGTTAACTAAAACTATCCTATGATACCAAATATAGGGACCCATTCTTATCATACATAGATGCTGCTTCTTTTTTATGAATATTTATTACATTAAATAATCACACGTCTAAGGATCATAATAGTTTAGTGCTTTTGGAAACTTAGAAATACAAAAATATGGTTTTTAGGTAAACTGAATCATCTCCCACTAGGATATTTATATATATTAGGTTCTTGGGGTACAATTACATCAAACACACACACCACACACACATAGGCCTGAAAGGGGGTCATATCCCTCCAAGGGATAATCCACCCAACCACCTGCTTTATTACATTATATATATTTATCCTGAAGGCCTAGTGAGAATGTGGACCATTACATGGCCTATCAGCCCAAATTTTGGCCCATAACCCATTCATTGAATAGTACTACTACATTACACCAACTACTACAGTACCTACTATATTTTCACCACCACCACAGTATTCAGTACAATACCACCACTGCTACAGTTCATTCCGCTACTATAGCTATATCATTCTCCACCTCTATAGTGTCCACCAATGCTAAATTCATCATTACTATAGTGCTTATTCTACTACAGTACCACTACAGTACCTTCTCTCAATGGGTATTGAACCCCCATTTTTCATATATAATTACGGGGTGCTTACCACTAAGAAAAACACCAAATACAAATGTCTTATTGGGTGATGAGGTATAGGTGGTAGCCACACCATGCCTATCCTAGTCTCAACTCTCCACCTATACACTGCATGCCCCCAGCTAAATTCAATTGTGGCAAGACTCGAACATGGGTTAGTTTTGTTTCCAGGGAGTGGCTGCCTTACACGATACCACTTAACCAATTCCCATTCAGTCGAGGATATTAATATTTAGCACCCTTCTTAAAAATATCATATATAATACATATCTTCATAACCTGGGGAAAGGAAACATAATAAAGCACTACCTTAGATGCTCAGTAAGGGTAAAAAAGCGATATGTGTAAGCATTACATGAGTATAAGGGTTCAAGAACTTGAGCATCAAATTTTAAATGACTACCATGTATATCAAATATGATAATCATGATTCATGGAACAAAGGTTTGAATTTCATAAGGCATAAATCGTAAGATAATCAAAGAACATGATCCATAAGAGTATAAAATTGTCATAAGACATGGATTTATGTCATACACATAATCATAGAAAATCATTTCTATATTCATCTAGGATCACTTCCATGTACATCCTATTGGAAAAAGTATTTTACTATGTCTATTTCACCCCTTGTTATAACCCTATCTCAATGAAATAGGTTCACTCCCCATTTCATCTTTTTTTTACTATAATGGGTTCTCTCCCCATTCTATCCACATATATATCATGGTATATTAAAATCATTACACAATCCATTATAGGTTGATATAGGTCCCACTTGTCACATATTGAGAACTATATTTATGTGTTACACAAGATCATAGACATTAATCATATCACAAACTAAGAAAATAAATTGGTATCATAAACATTCCATCATATCATATCCTTTGGAAAAGAGAGAGGGTACATAATCATTTCATCATTGAACAAAACATGAAAAGAATCAGGTTTCATAAGAATTTTATCATGGTACAATATATGGAAGAGAAAAGGGTTTCATAAACAACTATTCAGTATAAACATAGTTTTCTTGAGGAAAATATAATTTCCTATTTGAAAAATTGTTTTTAAAACCTAAAATATTCTGAAAAACCTTTTCATTAAAAATACATTTAAAAATTTATAAATTATTATTTAAATAAATGTTTGTTCATGATTCCATAATATTCAATTCATGTCGTGCATGTTAAAATTAAGATTCCCTTCAAATTATTGTTGAAAGGAAAACATGCATTGTTTTAGAAACATCCATGAAAATAACATTAAAAAAAATAAAAAATTATAAAATGGGTAAAAATGTATTTTAAAAATCATTATATTTTAATGGTGCTTTTGTAAATATTTTTAGAAAACTTGGTTTTGGAAGAAAACCGATTTTCAACCTAATAGAGAAATAATGTAATATTTTCTTAAAAACATGTCTTAATTATATTAAGTTCCAATGAGTTAAAAATTAGTACCATTACTTGAAGATATCGTGAATAAACATAGTATAATAAACGTTTTGATAATATTTGAGACATAGATCATGAGATATCAACATTGGATACTTGATTAAAAATAATCCCAATAAACGATGAGATTATAATATAAAATCATTTATACTTTGGTAACCTTGAACCATAAACCCCATGAAGGAATAAAATACAATGAAACTTATAATAGTATTAGGATTAATACTTTCATGATATTCCATGTCAATGGGGTTGTATATAATCCATGTGAAAGAATATAGGTGCATAACATAACAGACATCTCAAATAAGGAAAATTAAGACAATCAAATCCCATGTTGCTTGTGTAGCCTTTGAAACATGATTCCCATAAAATAATAACATCAATAAAAACATAAAATATCATTAAATGAGGTATATAAATCATATATAATGTCATTTTCTTTTATATACCACATAAAAAAGAAAAGAGTGGTGAAAATGGCATAAGTCTCTCAAAAATAAAAGTGAGACCAGAAATCACTTGACCTTAAGTCTTGAATTCCATAATAATCATTAAAAATACCTATGTATTAAATATAAATCTGTTATAAATCTATCATAGAACCATATTCATATATATCATACCATATATAATTTTCATATGATTTTATATAACCCATTTATTAACAATTCCATGTTAAAGTTACATTTTGGGTAATAACAACTTTTCTTTCTGTATAAGTTTTGACTTCTTATTACAGGTCCTCTTACTTAGATCATTATTTTATCATATATATAATTATTAAACGGATTTAAATATAATATATATTCAGTATATATGTATTTAGAGTAATCCTGAACATTTAGTGACAGGAAAAAAATGAATCATTGATGGAGACAGTCGGATGTATGTACACATGAACATTGTTTCACATTTTCTTATTATATTGAAAGAAAGAAATTAAATGATATATTATAATTAAAGAATATTTTTATAATATATAAAAAATATATTTATTAAATCTATAATTTATACATTCCATTTAAATTATATATGAATACCATTGTTTCGTGAGGCGGTAGTCCGTCGTCTACATAAATGACATTATCATATTCCCATAAAATGGAAATAATTAATTATATATGATATAATAATTTTAAAAGAATAATAATATCATATATATATATAATATATAAAACTTATTTCTGTGATTATTACCAACCTTGAGATGTGTTAATGGAAAAATGATGGACATCGATTTCCCAGGCGGCAGTCCACCGTACACACGAACAATGATTATGTAACCCAATTGATGGAAGCATGCATGGTTGTAGGTATTAACCTTAAAATAACACAATATAATTATATATAAGATACTGATATTATTATATATGAATAATATAACAAAATTTAAGGAGTTTGAGGATGAAATAACACAAAAACACTTATTGATGACTGTTTCCTCTTCTTCGAGTATCCTCCATAGGTTTTCATTAAAATAATTCATTGGATAGATTTTTATCCAAGATAAGGCTTCTAGTATATAGGTAAGAACATATCTATGTTATTTTTCAAGTATTTTTTGAAACCAATAGGCTTTTATGTGTGATTAAGAGAGGGGAGGGGATTCCTTTTTTATGTTGGGTGAGTGGTAATGATGTAATTTTTTGAAATGGAGAATTCCACCCACATTTTTAATATGTTACAAGGGTAAAAATGGACCATTCTATAAACTAAGAGGTTTAAGGATCTAAATATATACATGAAGAAGTATTATACAAGCCTATATGTTATTTTAACCCTTATCATATTAGTTTAACCCCCAGGTAAACCCATTTTTACCTCAACCATGGTAATTAATATTTAGTGTATTCACTATTAATTTTAGTCAATGATTTAGTTTACCTTGTTTAAAATTTTAAATTATTTTCATTAAAAATATTTAATCCCTTTTAACAAATTCTAATCACATAATTGGCAGTAATTAATTTAAAATTAATCCCACAAGTGTGATGAGAAAGCGGGGTTCTAAAGAAACAATAATCAAAATTTTAGAAATTTTTTGTATCTAATTTCTATGTAAAATTGATTATAATTAAATAAATTAGATTAATATATGTATTATTATCATAATTTAAATTTGAAACCAATTTAAAATATAGTTTATGTTTTAAAATAAATTAAACAAAAGGGAAATTTCAATTAAAATTCAGTATTTTCACTATTCATCAAGAAATGAAAATTTTCAGAAAAATACTAAAAATTAGCCCCAATAAAATTTTGGCATAATGAATTTATAAATTTATTTTATTTTATTTAATTAATTATAAAAAATTATAAAAAATTAATTTTATTATTTTTCACAAAATAAATAAAAATAATTATTTTGAGAAACTTGTGATTTCAAACATATAAAGACTTTATCGAATATTGTGTATTTTATTACAAATATATTTAATTTATATAAAAACATTATAATTAATATTAAAGAAGTAGTTATTACCATTAATTTTATAATTTTAATTCCTAATAGTAACTTTAAAAAAATATTATTAATATATCATGGTTTTGTTAAAACATAGTACTAGGTTTCACACAAGCTTACTGAGTATTTCATATAATGCTACATAAACAACGGCTATGTGTAAAGAAAATATTAATTGGTGTTTCATGTAATGAATGAAATCAATGAAATTTAGTTTGTTGAAAAAAAACCTAATTCATAAAAACTCAGGGTGTTTCATGATTATCGTTATGTCTAATATATTGTTGGGCATACCTGTGTATTGATGAGTTGATTACTCTTGACACTTCATGTTTGGGAATTTTAGATTTTTCTACTAGGAATTGTTATGCTCACGCATACACGGGCTATTCCCACACATGTATTATCTTATGTATAAAAAAGGCCTCATAAAAGAGTCTTAGGAGGACCAGGACCAGGTGGATCATATATTGGGCTAGACAGACGAAGGATCATTTTGTTGTTTCATTTGAAAGATGTCATATACTTCTAAGTAGGTTGGACCATTTTTTAGTTTTTTTTGTATTTTTTGTCCCTTACTTTTTCTAAAATGTTTCATACTCTTATTTGGGATAGATATTATGCCTGCATTATATTATCCTATTTATTGTCATTCCTTTCAACATTTTTTTTGGAATTTTCACATGTGTGTATGTGTATATATACTTAGGATAAGGTCATCCATTTGGGAGATAGTATTAATCAACATTGTTTATTTCCCCTGGCCTACTGGAGGTGATCTTGGAGTGTCACACAAGGCATACCATCTTCCCAGTTGGTACCAGTGGGTACAATCATGAAACAAAATCCATATGTGAAAAATAATTGAATGTTTAACAATACCATTGATATTGAAAATGAAAATCACTATATATCAGTAACTATCTTACATAATGAATTAAAAATTATCAATTTTTTTATTGTGAATTTCCATCTAAATTATAAAAATAGGATGGATTTTTCTACCTAATCCAATTGTAGTTATATAGAAAAAGTAACTTGTTTTATTTTCATCCTTCATTAACCAGTTTACTAAGTCATAAGATATTTTTTCAATGTTTATAAACACCTAGAGGATGACTAAAAAATATTTAGTATCTTTATTTGAATTGATGGATTAATGCATCAAACATAAAATACATCATAATTTTATTAGTAATAATAACTATAATGTTCCCTTTTCTCTTGATGTGGTGACTGTTTTTCAGAAAAACAATTTTTGTATGTACTTTAGACCATTAAGGTTCCATATATTCATTCAATATATATTGTATTGGTTCAACAAAATATAGGTGAATAAATACTATTTAAAAACTCCCAATTATCACAAACTTCTACAAGTATTGATTTGAATAGGAATATGACATTTAATAAAAATAAATATAAGGATGAAGGCGATTTAATTATTTCCTCCATCTCTTTCCAATATCATTATTCATCTAACTATCCAAATGCAAACTTAATTTATTATTAGATATCTCATTTCCTTCTTTTGGATATAAATAATCAAAATAAATATACCCAAAATGAAGTCTTATATTAGGAACATGAATCATTATGAATGTTCCATTACAAAAATAACTCAAGGATATATTATTTTATATCCAATAAATTTTAGTGATGTGATCATGACATATAATAGAACAATGATAAATGAAGATTATTAATATTACAAAATTAATCTTACAATTAATTTATTCTATAAACAAGTGGAACTCTTATATAATATATGTTGGATACATTAAGACATAGAGAGGGGGAGATGGTAAGCTACATGTTCATTTTTAGAATCATTTTTTTGATTAATGTATCAGGAATGTAATTTAAATAACCATAAGTTATATCCAATGTATTTTTATGTATATCATAAACTATCACAATAATATAACTTAGGGAAAATATAAAAATTATAAATATAATTCATCACTCAAAACATTTGAGAAGAAGAGATACTTTTCATATTACAGTGTTTCCATCTTGGATGAAATCAAATGTATGACCCTTACCTATATAAAATAAGGAGTTAATAATCATTATTAATTTTAATATACTTATATATTTTAGTTATTGCGTTTACTAAATAATTATCTCTCTCTCAAAATAAGTGCATTTCATTTTTGTCTAAATAATATGTTTGATAAATTTAACGTACTAGTGATAAATGTGTATAAGTGTGTTATAACTATTCATGTAGGTAATAAGAGAATAGAATATTTAATGCCCTAAAATTTTAAAATATATTCTTCTATAAATAAATAATATGTTGAATATCTTTTTTCAAATTAAATACTAAACTAAAATAAAATGTAATATATTTTATAGAGATAAACTATTGTAATTCTAGATGAATATTAGTACATTATGATAATTAAATATCATTCAACATTAAGAAAACTATAAGGGGAATACAACCACATGTAAAATAAAGATACAATAGAAAAAAAATCATTGTCCAAGTGGTTTCATATAAATATCATTACTCGGATTATAAAAAAGGAAAGAAGGATGATATTATAAATTTAATTGATATTTTAAGAATCAATTAAACAAATATGATGAATGATTCGAGAAATGTATATAATGATATATATAGGAATATAAAATTAATGTTATATATATGGTCATTTTACATTATTGAACAAATGATCTTTGGATATATGGTTATTATATATGCTTGTATTCAATAGGTAAAATGAACTTATATAATGTTTATTAACATATGAAATAATATAATTCATAAATAATAAATAATTCTAGTGTGAAATGATAATAAATAATAAAAAAATTGTTATTTTTTTAATTTGATTGCACATTATTATCAGTAATAGAAAACAGACTTATATTCAGGGGACTATAGCCACATTTGGTCTTGCATATGGCTACATGTGACCTATAGCCATGGAAAAAAATATTATTGTTATTTTGCATGGTAAGGGTATATGAAAGCCCCTATAGCCACAAACACACCGTTGTCATGGATATAGGGCCTATGGGAAAACCCTATAGCCACACGTTTGGGTCCCCATTTATTTATGGTAGAGTATTTAAAAGGGTTATGCAGGCCTATCATAATAGCTTGAGATGTGGAAGCCAATTTACAAGGTGACATTTTCATGTGGCTATAAGGGAGTTACATCCACAACCATAGTCTATCATAGAAATAGGCTTCCTCAACAACAAAACATTATTATTATGATAATAATTAATAATAAATAAATTTCATAATATTAACAGTCACTTATATATATATATAACAAATTTGTGTTGTAGTTTACTAGTAATGTCTCTTAGGTTTGACATGAGTAATACAAATTCAAAATCCACTGATGGATTTTTCTTCCCTGAGAAACCTTATAGAAAAGAGTACCTACCCATGGGTATAGGTGGATCTTGGTGGTACACCCTATAGCCATGGGATATATCTACATTCATGGAATGTTGGTATAACCTATAAGGCCATTTAAATTCCAATAATACCCATAAGTGTTATGTCCATGGTTATATCTTATATCCATAGTCACTGGGGTGATAAATACAATTATGGGTTGTCAGTATTGCCCATTTTCTAATAGTGTGCTATTATTATTTAAAAAAATGATTTTATATATTTTAAAAAAATAAAATAACTACTTTATTGAAAATTAATATATATAATGCAATGGTTTGATAAAAAATAATTTTAATGGGGAATGGTTAAAAGGTTTAAATGCAAAAAATCATATTTGAAGTGATGAATTATTTTTTCTATGTGTTGTGTATTTTTATCTTCTTAAATAAACTTGATCACTTTTAAAGGATTTTAAAATTATATATTTATCATAAATCTATATTAACACCAATTTAATTAATACTTTTTATGAAATAATTTTATGATCAATTAAGGTCATAAAAATCCATTTTTTATAAAAACAGTTTTTCTATAAATTTTTTATTTTCAATTATAAGATAAAATTATCATATTAAGAATTTTAATTAGTTTAAAATGATTTTAGTTTTTTATTAATCATATTTATATTAGGTAATAATTTTTATTTTAACTATATGCTAAAAAATATGCTATGTAGGTAAAAATTGAGTTACCATAATAAATGTAAAATGAGTTGAAATGAGAAAATTATGTGGTGAATTCAACAACTATCACCTAAAATTAACTATATATAATTGTTTTATGGGATTATAAATTAAACCTTATAATATAAAAAATATATTATCATTTTGGATCAAATTTCCATGAGATATTTCAATTCTTATTTATTATGGAAGGAGTATTTACAAATATGACACTCAAGGTCATATATAAAAGGACCTCTTTACCACTCCTATGGACCCAATATTTTCTTTTAGTTATCTCTATAATCACTTCCAATTTTTACCTCATAAATCCTTCATAGATTTTTTATTGCTTCAGGTCCCAATAAAGAGGCCTAAGTACCCCATTCCAAAGAAACCCATTTGGATAATGAGCCACTTCATCAAAGTATTTATGTTTTTCACTAACCTTTTAAATTTATTTCTCATATAAAATATTTATAAACCTAATTATATAATTTAATTTTGTTCTAATAACATCCTGATTAATGTTTTAAAAATATTTTTTTTATATAACTCGAAACTCAATCTAATGTATTAGTATAACATGTTCTTTTTTAGGATGGTTTGACCACCTACATAAACAGTTCTACACAAAAATCATCATTTTCATTATGATTAAGTATAGAGAAATTAATAATGTTAATTTAATCCATTAAGAAGTAATTTATGGAAATATTATGGTACTTGAAAGGTGAAACAACAACGAATAGTCATTATAAGGTGACTTGTTATTTTCAGTAATTTACTAAAAAACACTCAACATTGAAACGATTCTCATTATCCACACCCATACCTAACATAAAATGAAAATTGAAATAAATAAATCATTTATATAAATTTATTCTTCTGTCATGAAGGATCTATTAATGATTAAATTTTTATCAAATAATGAGGATATACATTTCTATATTGAAGGATATAGGAAACAATCAAAATTAGTAACATCTAATTATGAAAGTAAACAACAAGTAACTAATAAATGTGTAACGGGTAACTATAATTGATGAGTATATAAATTAATATATATAATTTAGAAACTAAAATAAATTATTAATATATTTATATTTTTTTATAAAAGTGGTTAGATCACCTTCACTAATATATGGAGTGAAGTTAATGGTTTATTATCTCAATTTTCCATTAATTGAGATATGCCTCATATTCACAACTTTTTTTCTTTTTTCTGGTGAGTATATTTCAAATAAATATATTTTTGTCAAAATTATAATAAAACTCAACATAGTTAAAAATTGATATTTGGTTCTCTCTTTGAAGGGATTTTTATTAAAAATTTATGAAAGATGTAAGGGTTTGTTTCCAATCTCACATTGAAATGATGATTTTATAGATAAATTTTAGAAATGTTATATTTTTTATCTCTAAAACCCAATAAATTTTAATTTTCTATATTTACTTCTTGGTTTTATATGAAAACATACCATTTATCCTTTCATTGGTTTACAATTTAATCTAGAGGATTATTGTAAGTGAAAATGAAATTATCTCATGTTTCCAACCATAAATCATTCTACTCCATGTTCATATTCATTAATATATTTTTAAAATTTATTTCTATATAATTCTCTGATTCAATTACGGTCATTTTATATTGGCCTTTATTTTATTTAAAAATTAATGAATGGCTTTTTACACTTTTTGTATACGTGATTTTCTATAATATTTTACTTTCCTTACAAAGTTACGAAAGGAATTTGTTTAAACATATTCTGTATTAAAACATTTTTCCAACCATAATCTTCAGTCTTAAATAAGATGAATCCTACCCACATTTTCATTATTTTTGTAATGTAATTTTTATTCCCTTTGTTTTTTAAATTATTTTATTTTAAAATAAATGTAATAAAAATGTAAAGCGTGATTATTTTTATTTTCTAATGTAATTTTTAATTTTCTTAAGAAGTATTTTTCATCTATGTTAATATACTTTAATTTTTAATATAATTCATCAGGGATATTCTATAATGATACCACAAAATTTATTTCTCTAAATTTCTTATAAACATTTCATATTATGATTTCCATGACACTTCTTTCATTCACATGGGTTAATTAAGATATGATAGAATCATATATGTTTTTGTGTTCATGCTCTAAAAATATTTATGGTTTACCATAATGTGATGAGTGGTTATGATAAAAATCTACAACTCAATGAATATATTTTTACATCTCATGTGATTGGGATGTGCTATGGTTGGTTACCTCAAGTCCAAAATCTTATGGGTAAAAAGTTGTTATCCAAATTACATTGTGTTATTAGATGGTTATTATCATAGTATATTGTGATATGAATGTCTTCATGTCTATCCTTAACATGTGTTATGATTTATATTATTACATTTTTAATAGATTATTACGTTATGTAATGAATATATTTCATGTTCTTAGGACTCAATATTATTGACTCATGTTTCCATAGGTATATAACTCATTTCTAATCTTATGTTACAGTACACAAGTCTTGGATCAAGTTATATAATATATGTTTTATTGGGAATGAGTTCCTCAAATTATGTTCATATACCTTAATTAAGTTATCATACATAGAGGTTTATCTTATTCAAACTTATAATCTTTAAATTGATATGTTTTCTTTCTTCACCCCATAGTAAGCATCAGAGCTCAAACTTTATTGTTTATCCATTTCCCGAGGTTATAAAAATGAGTATTACATTTGAAAGGTCCATTAGGGTACAATGTGTGCCTAATATTTTTGGGTGATAATGATGAATGGTTTTAAAGTAAAATTATTTTGTATCTAGTCTCTAAATATACGAATCCTTTAGGTTTTGGGGTGTGTTTTATTGTGATATTTAATGAATAATCATGATAAATGAAATAAAATTAATGTATTTTATACTAAGGTTTTCTTTGTTGGTATTAGAGTAGAGTTTCATTTTTTTGGGTTACATTTTAAAGAATAAGTTTATATAACCTAAAACAACCTAATATGAACCAAAAGTGATGTAGGATGATCCTAAAATTTCATAGGTTCAAATAAAGGTGTCATAATTTTGGACATATTTTTATTTATTTTCAATATCATATGATTTCATATCAGAATAATTATTTCATACTTACAGTAACATTTGTTTAGTAAGTGACTGAAGATATAATGATAAAATTGGGGTGGTGAAATGTACACAAAATATTGATAATATATTATTTGAGAGTAGTTTTATATATTCTATAATATATTAAAAGGTATCTAAGACTAATAATATATATCCTAATTATTTGATAGTAAATAATAATGGAATGATTCCAATGTTTTATTGATTACATACTGAGTTTATAACTCCTCTACCGTAGATTATTGTCGTAATATACTTCTTTAAAATCCTATATTATCCCTTTAGTGGAATTTGATTTGATTTTTAGGATTGTATTGGATCTATCTACATATATGGAAGATTAATTTTTTGGATATATAAGACACATTTAATATCCTAAATCAACCTATGATCAAAAATAAGTGTAAGGAAGAGTATAAAATTTTTATGAAAATTTCATCCATAATATTTGTATTAATACACATTCATGAGGTTCAAATGTTAGTTGGGATATTAAATATTGAGTATATTCAGATTTTTAACAAATATATTAATGTTTTTCTAAAAAAAATATATTTATTCCCCTTGATGATGTGGTAGTGTTTTCCAGAGAAAGAAAACCAGGTGTTATGCCTATATTAAAGTATCATTATTGTATGATCCTTAATTAGTCCAGGGAATTGATTAATAAACTATAAGAGAACATGGATAATTATTTTATGAGCCTACATGTTTCACCTTAGGGAGAACCAAACCTCTTTATTATGAATAAGCATAGATCAATGGATCTCTATATTGATTACCATGAACTTATCAAAATTAAGATCAATAACTAGTATCCCCTGTGCTATATTGATGAATTTTTCAATCAACTATTAGGTGATCAATTCCTCTCAGTGATTTATATTTGATCTATATATAATTAATTAAGAGTTAAAATAGATGTTTTACCTAAAAAACATTAATATGAGACATATACACTATGAATTCATACTGATGTAATTAAAATATTCAAATTTCCTTAGTATCTTCATGTGTATGAAGAATACAGTCATTTTAGATTACACTAATCAATTAGTTTCAGTCTTTTTAGATGATATTATCTTATATTAGAAGATCATGGAAGATCATGAAGATCATTTAAGTATTGAAATGGATACATTGATAAGGGAGAAATAATATACAGAATTTTGAAAGTGAGAATTTTGGCTCTAAAAAGTATCACCCTAGGGTTTTGTAATACAAATCTAAGGTATATGTATGGGTACTTCAATGAATGATATTACTAAAAAATGGATGAAACAAACAATTATAACTATGATCCACATATTTCCAATATATGATAGATATTAATAACGCTTTGAGAGAAATTTTATGTGTCTACCAAATCCATTAACCATCCTAACCTAAAAGAGAGTTAAGTTCCTATTGGTATATGAATTTGAGGAATATTTCATATATCTAATGAGAGTGTTTTTAATTTAATATGTTCTTACAATACTATATAATGGAGAATGTTTTGTGATAAAAAATGATACATCAATAAAAATATTTTAATGTATAATAAAATATGAAATAGTGGTATCTTATGACTCATGTTAGATAATGATTGATGCGAAAAATTACCTAATATAATATTTGGAGATAACATCGAGAATATTTTCGTTAATGATATTAAGAAATTATATCTTTATTGAAATTTGTATAACACATACTAGTTACACAAGATTAATGTATACATTTACAAAAAAAGTAGTTGAATATGAAAAAAAAGAGATAGTTGTAGTTGATCATGTAATATGATTTCTTAATACAATAACATCATAGGATGGAAAACAAGGTTATTGATTCATTGAGTAAGAAGTAACATGTTACCTCATCTATGAGAAGTATTGAGAGAAAAAAATAATCAAGGATTTATAAATTATGAATTATAAAATAAATATGGAAGGGATACAATACTATCTTGACAGAATGACTTCATGACCATCCATCTATATGAATATTAAGGTGGTTGGGATGAAGGATTTAGAGATATAGATGAAGGTATCAAATATTCTAGAGTTTAACATTGACATGTATGGAATAATAAAATACCAGAGATGAATATTTATTTGATCAATAAAATAATTGAAGAAGGAGATATTGGATGATGCAAATATCCATCATTCTATATACATCCTAGACATATAGTGATATATAGAGATATAAAGAATAAATTATGGAGAGACCACATGTAGATATACATTAAAGAGTATACAACCCAATTATTGGTTTTCCAACAAGTCAATGCTTAATTTAAAAAGTATATGGTAAAAATAATCTATTTCCCAACCATGTATCGAAATAGGAGAACACCACTCTGGATTTTATTATGAGAGTTTATAATAATTCTAAAGAAAATAATTCTATTTGGGTTTTTTGATGCTCCTTTCCATCACAGAGTCTAAATAAATGAAAAGGGAAATACCTTGAACAAAGAAGATTCATCCTTTAAAGAAAAAAACAAAAATCGACAAAGGAATGAACAAGGCTTCAAATGCACATGCGCTGCGCAAGTTCCATCACTATCGCGCAAGTGGACTTGCGCGACGCCTAATGGTCGCTCAAGTGACTTGCGCGCCCTAAGTGATAACTGCCCGGGGTCTTCTCCAGCCTATAAATACCCTTGGTGGGACCCCATTTTGAGAGGAATTTTTCCAGAATTCAAATATAGAGCTCTGAACACCCAAGTCTCTTATTCAGGTCTTCCAAACACTTCTAAGGTAATTCATTACCTAGAGTGGAAGGTCTAAACAAGAGGAGTAAGGTCTAAGTGTTAGAATTCACTAACACTTGCGTGCCTAAGGTGTTTTACCCTTAAGGTAAATGAACATACTTGCGTGTTGCCCTTCTTCTTCACCAAAACTTGTGCGCCTCTCTTCTAGAAGTATCTCAGGATAATTCTAAAGTCTTTGTTCAAGGATCTCCAGAGTGTTACCCTACTGGTTAACAATCACGCAAGTACCCATGTGTCGTGCAGGTATACCTGCGTGACTAGGACTTGTGCGCCCACGCAGTACTTGCGCGCCTGCCAGGACTTGTGTGGCCCTGCCTTTTGGGTGCCTTTCTTGCCCATTTAACCCTTCTTATGGCATTCCACCACTCCTATTCAAGATTCAGTCTTAAAGACACTCTTTAGATCCATTTATGGCATGATTTCTTGATTTTACTTCCTTATCTGAAAGGAACTCTCTGGATTATCTATCAAAACCTAGTGATTTACACATCTTTATGTCACTAAAGATTGATATTTCATTCATTAAACCTCATCCTTTAAGATGAGTAAACCCCTTAACCTGGGAATCCTTTCCAGGAATAAGCCCCAGTCAAAATTCTCAAATCTAGGCATCCTCTTTAGGATTAAGCCCCAAGTCCCCTAATCTGGGAATCCTCCTTAGGAGTAATCCCCAACCATAATTCTCTTAACCTGGGCCTCCTTTTCAGGAGTAAGCCCTAGTAATAATTCTCAACACTGGGCATCCTCCTTAGGAATAAGTCCCAAGTCCTCATTAACCTGGGCCTCCTTTTCAGGAGTAATCCCCAGTCCAAGTTCTCTTAATTGGGCCTCCTTCTCAGGAGAAAGCCCCAAGTACCCTAATTTGGGCATCTTCCTCAGAAGTAAGCCCCAACCATAATTCTCTTAAACTAGGCATCCTTTTCAGGAGTAATCCCTAGTCACAAATATGGGCATCTACTTCAGGAGTAAGCCCCGGTCTCAAATATGGGCATTCTCTTCAGGAGTAAGCCCCAAGTCCCTTAATTTTTCAAGTCCCTTAACCTGGGCCTCCTTCTCAGGAGTAAGCCCTAGTATTAATTTCTCTTAACCAGTCCTAATTTACCTTTGATCTGGGATTCCTTCTCAGGAATAAAACCCCATCATAATTCCTATCCTAATTTGGGCCTCCTTTTCAGGATTAAACCCCAAGATAGAGTATTCAAATCTCCATGAAGCACATATACCATTATGGACCCTGTTCCTAGATTTCTTCCCTAAAGTAAATCCTAATCTTCATTTATCTGGGAAGTCATACAAACATAAGCCCCACATTATTTCTTATGATTACATCTTTCATGGCACAATTATCTGGTTTTTACCAATACCTATTATTTCTCACACCGAGCATGACTCACATGAGCTTAGAGTGTAAAATTAATTATGACATCCTTATTTGAGCCATCAATCATAAACATCATACTCCATTACTCGAACTACATGGGTTCTAATTCCTTTTCTAAAAAAAGGATACGTAGGTAGCCCATCTGCGGGTTCGATCCCAGCTCTGAAATAATCCTTGTCCTTCTGAATGACAATAAACTTCAAGTTCCCCATTGAGTGGCTTTAAAACCCGCATGGTCATCATAATGACCAAGAGACTTCTATATAAATGTTTCGAAGGATACCATTGTCCAAGAATCTGTAACAAATATAGATGATTCTATATCGATGAAGAACCTTGAATACATATAAAAGATTCTCTAAATTTCTTACATATTTAATCATTGATTGTCATATTTGAAGGAAAGATCATTTTATACTTGGTAATGTAATAAGGATTCATGAACATAACATAAATCTATAAAGAGAGCCCTGGAGTAGACAATAATTCCCCTCAAAAAGGTTTGATGAGTCCGACCTCCCATCCTCTCGACCAATGAAAATTCCTAAGCCTCATCAGTCCACAAACTAATGAGCACCTACCTTTGGAAAGTAGTTCCAATTTGATGTGGAATAATTGGATGTTTCTAGTTCTACAAACAAACCCATTAGAAACTGATTAGAATGTTTGAACCTTCAATCAAGGAGGTCATCCCCAAATTTTGAGGGAAACAAAAAATGGTAAACCCGATGTGAATCCTTAACCAAGTTAAAATGACGTTTTACCTATTTGTTAGTCCCCTATTTAAAACTCGATGAGAGGGCCAACAAAAACAATAACTGACATATGTTCTCATCCAAAAGATGTAGTGGCTGAATTTATCTTGATTATGTCTGTCATATCAAACAGGCACTCTTTCCAAAGATTCTTTGCATTCTAATAAATGGCTGCTCTCAAGTTCACACCTGTGAATACAGCTGCTGTGAATGCCACTACCGCTACTACTACTAGATCGTCGTCTGCTCTGAGGATGATATCACCTAATCAGCATCTTCAACGCTGCGTATCAAATGCGCTGGTTAAGGAGTACCGTAAACACAGTATCATCCCAACTCTGGAGGCTGCCTGACAAGCCCTCTAAGTGAACAACTCACAATAGTCATCCGGACAATGATGACCAGTGATCAAGAAGCAGGCGGTGCCAACCACCTTCTCTAACCATTTCGGGTCGTTATCCCCAGAACGCAATCACCATTCGCTACCTTATTCTGGGGAGGTGAACGAGAAGGTCCCTCAGGGCCTTAATTCAAGCAGACAGAAGTCCTTCCCGAGGGCTCCCACCAACAATCGCCGCCAAAATCCTGCGGTAGTGTGCCCTCAACCTGATGAGGGTATCGACTCCAGCCGTTCGGCTCAGGTTCCTCAAACCCGAGCAGGCAAGACGAATCGCCAGAGGTCATGTCCTATTAATAGTGAGTAGGTTCTCATCTCTACCATCTCTGAAGAAGTCCACCAACCTAACTTGGTGGGAAGCAATGAGCAGGCACACACACCTGCCCATTTTAATTCTGTTGTCCAGCAGACTCGTCTGGCAGCATCACGCCAATCCCGCCAGGAAATTCCGGCAGAGTACTATAGGCAGGATCATACACCTATTTATACATCACCAGCTAATTAGCAGGCTCATTTGACTACATATGATGGATCTCGTCAACCACGTTCGGTGAAGTGAAATCAGCAGGAACATGCACCTTCTTGTATTGATCAAGCCTACCAACAGTCACACTTGGTAGAATTCAGAGAAGTTAGTCAGAAAGCTCCAACGACAAATAGGAGGCAGACTCAACTCTCTTCCCCTACACTTGAGTACTGTCAGGATTCACTGACAGGAAAAGGAGGATAGGAGCAGGCACATACACCTACTCCAAGCATGGAATGGACGTATATCCCCGTTCTGGCAGCTGAAGTCACCAAGCATATTATATCAATGGTGAAAGAGCATAAGAAAATTCATGCTCATATCCTGGATGCCTGTCAGGATATTATAATAGCTTCAGCGGCATCTGAGGGAAAGACACATAAATCTATCCCTACCAGTGGAGTGACACATCAACAGTTCACTCCTGAACAGTCACACACATTTGTTCCAGTCCAAGAGGGTTGTGGGGCATACTCCCCCATATTATACGGACAACCAAGTCAGCCACATACACCTTATTTGAGTAAAGATCATCAGCCTAACCTGGCCATCTCTCCTGATCAGGCACATACACCTGCTCAGAGCCACCACTTTCATCAACAAGTGGTTTCCAAGGTAAGTAATAAGGCATCTAAGAAAAAGACATGCCCAGCACAATCAAGAGATCAAGAGCCAATCTGTAACAAGGCCTTGCTCGATGCTGGAGTTCTTGAATCCCTCAGACAGTTATCTGTTGGAATTCAAGATTCTACTCCCTCATTTCCCAATAGTGGGAACATTAATTCCAAAGGTCTTCAACAGACACTTCCTCATGAAGGCTTGCTTCATGACAATTTGATCGATCTCTAAGTTTCATCTTCAGATGCGAGCCACAAGAACCCTCAATGTGGTCAGAAGACCAAGGAGCAAGAGATCTCATCTTTTGTTATAACCCACCATAGTGGTCCTCCCCATGATGATGAATTTTTCTGCGAAATTCCTCTCCGCAGTAGTGATGTACATTGCCCGAAAAATACTCCAGTGGACAATGTAGTGCCGCGAAATCCCTCTTATCTTGAGGCACTTGAAAATGTGAAACCAGTCATGTCTGATGTTTCATCGCTGCCAGGTGAAATACTTTCTCAATCGGAAGATAGCCCAGGGTGTAGGTCATTCTCCGAACCACCCCTAAGTCATGAATCTTCTAGTTTAATCAGTGATTTCTCTACCAATCCTATTGAATCCAATGAATCAACAAGGAAGCACCAACTATGGTCAAAACAAGTAGAAGAATCTTAATCAAATGATAAATAAGAAATGCTAAACATGAGGAAACAACTGGCGAATGGTGATGTGCCAGTCATGTTTTGGCCTCTGGATGACTCTCAGTATGACATTCCAAAAATGTTGATGGAAGATGGAATTTAGGATATTCGTCTCAACATATGGAAAACTATTTGTCATTTGAAAAAGAAAGTATTATCTTACGATGAATATGAAAATCATGTTATGATAATAGAAGGATAACAACGCCAAATTGACTTGGCATCTCTATCATTCTCTCGATATCTGAAGGATGAAAAGAAGCAGAGATCCCTTCAGTGTTCATGCCTTGGCACACTAATAAAGTTGCACCAGTTAATTTCCGATGCCCCATCTGGTATTCATGTCAGAGGATGGGATGTTCATGGAGCACTGCATTTCATGGTGCTCTCCAGTCAGAAAAGCCCGCCGAAAATGGTCTCATGCAATGTTATTGCCCATGGCTGGCCACGGATACCTGGCTTTGTTTGTAATAAAAAGATTTCCCAAGAACAGGCTTCAACTAGTTCCTTCAAAACCAAGAATATAGAGAACAAGTTGTTGAATTATTCCTGCATCATGCAAAAGAGAATATTGAACATGCCTCTTGTATGGAGCAAGCACATCATCAAAGGACAGAAGTTTCGGAAATCTTCCAACGGTATTTTGAACCATGTGATAAAAGTGGATACAGTTTAATGCATCCAGCTAATTTCCAGACTAAGGTTCACAAGATCAGGAGAGCTTTTAAGAAAGTCTCAGACATAGCATGTCAAGAGCCACCCCAGCTCTCCAGACTGGGGACTCTTTTAAACCAACCCTCAGAATCAACAAATAGGATTCAAGGAGTTGAGCGAGAACATCAGGAACAGCCCCAGTCCACCGGACTGGGGAATTTTTCAAATCATCAATCCCCTCCTCAAAGAGAGTCATTCTTTTCTCGATTGGGGAAGAAGCCTCCAGAGGAATGAAGATCAAAATTATCAGGAGATTCTCTCCAAATTATGGTTCTTCAAGAAGATCCTGAGGGATGGAATCAACAAAAGGAAATTTCTCATCAAAGACATGAAAGAAGAAAATATCACAAAAATGTTGATAGAAGGGATGCAACGCGTTATGCATCAATTAATGTCATCAATGCTGTTGTTGCTGATCCACCAGATGAGGCTCATTTAGAGGGATCAGATGAAGAGATTCCTTCTCAAGAAGTTATATGCACAGATAAAAATGAAGAAGGTTTGCATACATGAAATCAATGGTTTACCCAAAATCTAGGTGTTCCTTCAAATAACCCACTTCCCCCTCTCCTAAAGGGATCAAACAAGGTTAAGGGAAAGAATCAGGTTACATATACTTTCTCTGGAGAAGTCCAATCGCTCTCACTAGAGAAAATATTTGTGCAACAGGAAGAAGAGATGAAGGAATTGAGGAGGTTGAATGCAGATCTACTTCAGGGTAGTCTTCTTTCTAAACATGATGGAGTTAGCCAGCCAAGGGAGTTTGTCGCAGCTACTGAGATGGATCAAAAATATCCTCCTTTATCAGTACACCCTCACAGGTCTAATTCTATAGGTCAATTGCAACAACAATTGGCAGTGCTTCCATCAGTTGCAGTACCAGCCACCATATCTGTCGAAGCTCCAGTCATTGCACCTGCCCAAGTCCAAGTTCAACCGGATGTTTCTCAAAAGTTAATAACTACCATTGAGTCATTAACAGCTCGGTTACAGACTATGGAAGGGAAACGTACGTAGGTTAAACCAAAAAATATATATTACCCTGAATGGGTTGATTCAATCTCTCCCCCATCCAGTTTTGGGAACCCTGTACTTCCTATTTTCAATGAATCAGGCGACCCTGAACAACATTTGACGCATTACATGTCTTGTTGTGATCCTATAATGGGAACTCTAGAGCATCAAGAAGTAGTAAAACTCAGATGCTTCATGTGAACCTTGCAAGGACCAGCTTTTGTCTGGTATACAAGCTTCAAATCCAGGTCAATTACCAGATGGGAAGATCTCCGTCAACGATTTTTTCTTCAATTCTGCTCAAATTTGCCTAAGACAACAGTTTTCGATCTTACAAACTGTAATAAAAGGGAGAATGAAAGAGTCTCTGATTTCATTGCTCGCTGAAAGGGGTTAACATATTCCCTGAGCTTAGCACTCCCTCAAGAAGAACTGTTTCCAATCTGTGTGGCAAATCTGCGTGACGAATTACGCATGTCGTTGATCCGTGTGAAATACATTGGAGGGTTTCGAGACCTTACTTCAATCGCTCAACAGATTCAATATTCTCTTATACATACTAAGGATAAATCTCATGTAATTCCATCAACTACAGGAAGGAGAATGGGTAAAGCATAGACTGCTACAGTTATGTTTAAACAAGCACCTGTACCTGCTTCTACATCAAAAACTTCATCTTCTCGAAGGGCTCCACCTCCTGAGCACCAATAACAAAGGCCATTTCATCAAGATGATCAAAGAAATCAAAGAAGGAAACAATTTGAGGATATGAAGATAAAAACATACTCTTTCCGAAATGAACAAGTTCCTGGTTACTTCATTTCGGATCTGGAGAATAATTTGGTTCAGCTGCCAAGGCCCAAGAGGCCAAACAAGGAAGGATATGAAGACCGTCCCAATTATTGCCCCTTTCATCAAAAGTTGGGGCATCCCATCCAGGAGTGTTTTCTCTTCAAATACCTCCTGCAAAAGATGGTCGACTCAGGACAAATCAAACTGAAAGGCTCTGCAGCCCAGGTAGCATGTGTTACTGCTACAATTCCAGAGGAGGAAGGCGAGTGGAAAGAAGTCAAAAGAACAAATGCACAAAAATATGATGAGTGGATGTTCATAAAGACAATCAACCGAACTCGTACTATTTTTCGAAAGCAATTGAAGAAACAAATTGTGCCTTCTACAATGAAGGCCGCAGCAAAACCCTCTTCATCATAGGGAAAATCCTCGAATAAATGGGATGATTAAAAGAAAGAAAAAGAATCAGAAGAAGATGAGTCTGTGTCAAAGCCTAAGTTTTCTTTTACCCTAGCAGATTTCATGCCATCTACTTTGAAGCAACGGGAACCGCCCCATCAAATGGCACAGCCCAAATTGGCTAGTCAGGCAGAGTCTTCATCGGATGAAGAATTGATTTTCGGTTCTGTTGATATGATTCAATTAACAGATCTGTATGCCAGTTGCAATTTCGATTATAATGAGCCCGAATTCCCTATTTCAAATAGAGGAGTCATAGGAAGTTCCAAAGGCTTAGGATACAGGGGAAGATGTGGATCTTTCAGAAGCCACTATTCCAATTTTACCCCTGCTAGAACTATGTACGCAGCAGAAACTCATGGCATAGCCCTTCAGCAAGCTCAACAAGAACAAGAAATTTCTTCCACCAATAGCAAATTCAGTCATGGAACAATTATTCTTGAAGGCCGATTGAAGGTTCCATCTACTTCCTCTCAGCATGTAAATGGATCTAATTGGTATAATCTTCCAAAACCAGGAATATTGCCAACTCCTATCCCGATACAAGATACATAAACTTCCAAAGCATCTGCTTCCAAGGCACCTGCTAAACTACATGTTCATATTTGGAAAAGCAGACCTCGGGATCAAAAGTATGATGTATTGAAACACCTGGCCCAAGTACCAGCCAAGTTATCAATTCTGGATGCTTTGAATCTATCAAAGGATCTTCGGGAGGCACTCATCGAGGCTTTGTCAAGTCCTCAGGAGTATGGAACTAAAATTGCTGCAGCTGAGTCTATCACATAGAGAATAATCCTGTTGAATGCCATGCAGTGATATCTTTCACTGATGAAGATGACGATGATGTCGTGCATGGACATATTAGACCATTGTACTTATATGGAAAGGTCAATGGTGTAGATGTCCGATGAACTTTCATTGATAATGGTTCAGGAGTCAACCTCATGCCCATTTGTACACTTCGTCGATTGGGCCTCACGGAATCTGATTTATCTCCTTCTACCATGATGTTACAAGGATATGATAAAAATGAACAAGAGGCAATGGGCGAAGTTACACTCAGAACTCAGTTTGGAGATCTTGTATCCAATTCAGATTTCATGGTTGTTGATCAAGACTCAGCTTTCAACATCTTGCTTAGAAGACCCTGGTTACATCAATATGCGGTTATCCCTTCATCATACCATCAATGTCTCAAATATTGTTTCGATGGTCAAGTTGGGACATTTTATGGTGATAAGGCCTTGTTCAAGACATGTGAGTCTCAATACATTGAGGTGAAATTCTATCACATGAAGGGAATGGATAAATCCACAACTAGCGAGATTAACAAAGTTAATGATCCATATGGTTTGGAAAAGATTCTAGTAAATCCATTTGTGCATGTGAGTACAAATTATGTGTTGCCTATCAGCCAAATTGATAGGGTATCCCAAATA
This sequence comes from Viscum album, assembly GCA_963277665.1. Taxonomy (NCBI): domain Eukaryota; kingdom Viridiplantae; phylum Streptophyta; class Magnoliopsida; order Santalales; family Viscaceae; genus Viscum; species Viscum album. Next base: position 1,783,522,062 of record OY728129.1, on the reverse strand, counting down.
AAAATACTCCTATGGAAATATCCATAATGTCAATTACGGTAATCAATCCATACAACATGGGAGAAATTGGTAACCCACCAAGTAATGATGAAAGAACAAATGGTGATGTCTTCGTTTCATCTGCCAAAATCCAAAAAGTCTATACTTTTCCAACCAGGCCAGAAGAAGTGATAGTGACATCAAAGGTGAACAGTGATGTCGATTCTCAATCCATCATCTCCTCTTTATTTCCCAAGGAAGACCCTTCATTATCAATTGGGTCAGAAATGGAAGCCTCTTCTTCAAGATGCTCAAATTTTAACATCTCTTCTGATCATGGAAATTTTGCTTCATCATCTGCTATGCAAGTAGAAAAGGAAGAAATAACACATGATGAAGAAGAAGGGGAAGATCTCAGAGATGCTCCTCCAACATTTGAAGAGGGTATCTCTACCAGCGTGGATGAACTCAGAGAAATAAATATGGGTACAAAAGAAGATCCACACCCCCACTTTAATCAGTGCATCCATGACTCTTGAAGAAAAAGAGATTTATATTGCTTTTTTAAAGAAAAATAGAGATATATTTATGTGGAAATATACAGAAATTCTTGGGCTTGATCCTGATGTGGCTACTCGTCATTTGGGTTTACCAGAAGAACATCGAGGATTTAAGAAAGATGCAATAAGAACACACCCAACTTATGCTTCCAAAATTGAAGCTGAATTGGATAAGATTATCGAAGCTAAATTCATCAGAGAAGTTCAATATCCCAAGTGGTTGGCTAATATTGTCCCTGTTAAGAAGAATAATTGAAAAATTAGAGTTTTCATCGATTTCAGAGATTTTAATCGGCATTGTCCTAAGGATGATTTCCCAGTCCCAATTACAGAACTTTTAATTGATGCAACAGCTGGCTATGAATCACTTTCCTTAAAGTATGGATATTCCAGATATAATCAAAACCGAATGGCCCCAGAAGACAAGTAATCCATAGCCTTCAGAGCCCCTCAGGGTGTGTTTTGCTACCGGGTAATGCCCTTTGACTTAATGAATGTAGGTTCAAAATATCAGTGTTCCATGCATCGTATCTTCAAACCCTTTTTAGGGAAGTTTGTTGAATGCTATGTGGAAGATTTGGTGGTCAAATCCAAACAATGTTCTTACCACTTGGCTGATTTGGAAGTCATATTTCTCAAGCTTAGACAACATAATTTCAAGATAAACCCCTTAAAATATGCTTATGGGGTAACCTCAGGGAAATTTCTCGGCATTGTTGTACGCCATCGTGGTATTGAAGTCAATCTTGAGAAGAAAAAGTAAATCCTCTGTATGTTACCTGCTCGAAATTTGAAATAATTAAGAGGACGTCAAGGACACTTAGCCTATATTCGGCGTTTCATCGCCAATTTAGAAGGCAAAAGTCTACCCTTCACCAAATAGATGAATAATGGAGTCACTTACCAGTAGACTGAATAATGACAAGAAGTATTCGATATTCTCAAGAAGTATCTTGTGAGTCCACCGGTACCTATTCCACCTGTTGAAGGAACGCCACTTATCCTTTATGTGATAGCCTTAGTGCAATCATTGGGTGACTTTCTTGCTCAGAAGAATGATGTTGGGAATGAAAACAACCTCTACTACCTTAGTCGGACTATGCTTGAAGTAGAAACCTGGTATTCAAGTATTGATAAGTGCTTCTTGGCATTAATATTTGCAGTTCATAAGTTGAGGAACTACCTATAACATCACGAGGTTCAATTGGTATCTCGAAATAACCTCCTCAAATTCATCCTTAGTCGTCCAATGCTTACAGGACGTCTGGAAAGGTGGGAAGTTATTTTGCAGCAATTTGACATTCAATATGTGTCTCAAAAGGAAATAAAGGTCCCAAGATCTGGCTGATTTCCTGGTTGAACATCCTTCAGTGGAAGACACATCTTCAGATATTGAACTCCCTGATGAGGAAGTCTTCTATATTCAGGATAGTCCTCAGATATGGGAAATGTACTTTGATGGTGCTTCCAGAAGACCAACACGGAGGAAAAAGGAAAATCCTAAATTCAACAAAGTTGGTTTAGGAATTGTGCTCATTTCTCCAGAAAAGGCAGTGCTACCTTATTCCTTCTTATTATGGGAAGGTGGTACTAATAATGAAGCAGAACACTAAGCTCTCATCGTAGGCTTGGAAATGGCGCTTCAAGCACAAGTGAATCACTTAAAGGTGAAAGGTGATTCAGACCTGGTAATCAAACAAGTAAATAGAGATTATACCATCAGAAAAGAAGAATTAATCCCTTTGTATGATTATTTCAAAGAGTTAATGGCGGAATTCCCTTTGGAACTGACATTTTCTTATGTTCCGCGATCACAAAATGGTCAAGCTGATGCACTGGCTAATATAGCTACAGCTCTGGAAGATCCAAATCGAGACGAGACAACTATCAGTATTTCCCACCGTCGTGTAATTTCACCTTATATTCGAATCTGAACAGAGGAAATTAATGAAATTAGTCCCATTATTAAACCGTATGGTCATACTACAGGATGTATGTCACCTATCAAGGAATACCTTCAAAATGGAACACTTCCACCTAATAGAGCCAAGAAAGAACAAATCTGGCAACGTGTGGTCAATTGTACTCTTTATGATAGCCCAGATCACTTAGAGAAAATTCTCTACAAACGTGGTTTTGATGGATTTCTCTTCAGATGCATTGATGGTGAAGAGACAATGGCTGTCATGAAATAAGTGCATGCAAGAATCTGTGGTTCCCACATGTCTAGACATAGACTGTCAGATCAGATTCGAAGGATTGGATAATTTTGGCGTTCAATGATACAAGATTGTGTTAATTTCACAAAGATGTTTCATTCATGCCAAGTACATGCCAACTTCATTCATCAACCTCCAGAGTTTCTTCATATAGCTAAATACTTGTGGCCATTTTCCACATGGGGAATGGATGTGGTGGGACCTTACCCTTCAGCTACGGCCAAGCAGTTTAAGTATATTCTTACTGCTACTGATTTCTTATCCAAATGGGAAGAGGCAATACTTCTCAAGGAAGTCAGTTCTAAATACATTGTTAGCCGCATCAAGTCTAACATCATTACCAGATTTGGTGTCCCTCATACCATATTGACGGACAATGGCACTAAATTCTATTCATCCGAGGTGAAGAAGTTGTATCAAGAATACAACATCAAATCCAATCATTCATCTTGGTATAATGAAGCATCCAATGGCCATATAGAATCCTTCAACAAAACTCTTTCCAATATACTACAAAAGATGGTGGATAAAGATAAGAATTCATGTTCTGATAAACTCTTTCAGGCTTTATGGTCTTATCAGACTACCACCCGCACTACAACACGGTCAACACTATATTCATTGGTATATGGAACGGAAGCAGTCTTGCCCATTGAATTTAAACTACCCTCGCTCAGAGTATCCACTTGTGATCAGTCATATACAGATGAACAATCTCAAAACTGATTGAATGAATTAGAACGGTTTGATGAGAAAATATTGTTCACTTTGCACCACTTGGAAGTCTATCAGAATCGAATAGCATGGGCTTTCAACAAAAAAGTTCATCTTCGTTCATTCACTCAGGGAGAATTGGTATTAGTTCTGAGAACTTCAATGATACCAGGAAAGAAACCTCCCAAGCATGATACAAAATGGGAAGGACCTTACTCAATACATAGGGTCTACTCCAATGGAGCTTATTCGTTAATCTCGATGGATGTAGAACTCATCACTACTCCAACCAATGCCAGATTTTTGAAGAAGCATTTTGTATAAACACAAAATGCATTAACCATGGTCCTGTATGACCTTAAACTACACCTTGGTCTTGTAAGACCTTAAACTACACCTTGGTCCAATACGACCATAAACTGCACCACCGTCCAGCAAGACGTTAAATTGCACAACCAACGGTCCATGCATGTGACCCTAAACTATTTGCAAGTCCCTTACGTCCAGCAAGACGTTAAACTGCATCATCAATGGTCCATGCATATGACCCTAAACTATTTGCACATATGTCCAACATGATGTTAAACTGTGTCCCCTTCATCGTCCTTGTTATATGACGTTAAACTATACAACAACGGTCCATACATCCATCGTGATGTTAAACTGCTCCATCCACGGTCCATGCATACGACCTTAAACTATTGGCACTTACATCCAACATGATGGTAAACTGTATCGCCCTTTTTTCGTCCAACATGACGTTAAACTATGAAAAAGTCCCTAATACGTCCAACATAACGTTAAATGGTGTACTCTTTTGTCCTCACTACATGACATTAAACTACACAGTCCCCTTTTGTACAATATGACGTTAAACTATATTGTCCCCATCATCCTAACTACATGATGCTAAACTGTACAGAATGTCCTTGATACATCCTACATGACAATAAACTGTACTTTGTCCCTGCTACATGACACTAAACTTTGCAGCACCAATAGACCTAACTACAAGACTTTAAACTGCATAGTCCCTTTATATGTCCTACATGACATTAAACTGTGCATCATTAAGGTTGTTGTTACCTATTGTTTCTCACACCGAGTATGACTCACATGAGCTTAGAGCAAACTTCAACCATATGACTCTCTCTGGGCTACTAACCATGTGTAAGTCCCAACAACATCATTTTTTAGGTCATTATCCCTAAGAACAACTTGATCATTAATTCATTATTTAATTAAACTATGCGGATTTTGATCCTTGCCTTCCAGGATTGGTACATAGGCAACCTCCCAAGGTTCAAGCCCAAAATCAATCTCTTCACATCGGTTCACCTCCATCTCATACGATGTTGATTCGTGAAACCGCCCCTAGAATCAATAACTTTACATTGGTTCACTTTCATCCTTGCCATACAACGTTAAACTATACAACACTTTTTTCCAGTATGACAATAAACTACAATATTCATTGATACCCTCACCTGAGAGGGAATCATTATTTACATTGATTTTCAATCATGTTTCATTTCCTATAGCCATGGGATATATCCACATTCATGGAATGTGGGTATAATCTATGAGGCCATTTAAATTCCAATAATACCCATAAGTGTTATGTCCATGGTTATATCTTAAATCCATAGTCACTGGGGTGATAAATACAATTATGGGTTGTCGGTATTGCCCATTTTCTAATAGTGTGCTGTTATTATTTAAAAAAAGGATTTTATATATTTTAAAAAATCAAATAACTACTTTATTGAAAATTAATATATAAAATGCAATGGTTTGATAAAAAATAATTTTAATGGGTAATGGTTAAAACGTTTAAATGCTAAAAATCATATTTGAAGTGATGAATTATTTTTTCTATGTGTTGTGTATTTTTATCTTCTTAAATAAACTTGATCACTTTTAAAGGATGTTAAAATTATATATTTATCATAAATATATATTAACACCAATTTAATTAATAATTTTTTTGAAATAATTTTATGGTCAATTAAGGTCATAAAAATCCATTTTTTATAAAAATAGTTTTTCTATAAATTTTTTATTTTCAATTATAAGATAAAATTATCATATTAAGAATTTTAATTAGTTTAAAATGATTTTAGTTTTTTATTAATCATATTGATATTAGGTAATAATTTTTATTTTAACTGTATGCTAAAAAATATGCTATGTAGGTAAAAATTGAGTTACCACAATAAATGTAAAATGAGTTGAAATGAGAAAATTATGTGGTGAATTCCACAACTATCACCTAAAATTAACTATATATAATTGTTTTATGGGATTATCAATTAAACCTTATAATATAAAAAATATATTATCATTTTGGATCAAACTTCCATGAGATATTTCAATTCTTATTTATTATGGAAGGAGTATTTACAAATATTACACTCAAGGTCACATATAAAAGGACCTCTTTACCACTCCTATGGACCCAATATTTTCTTTTAGTTATCTCTATAATCAGTTCCAATTTTCACCTCATAAATCCTTCATAGATTTGTTATTGCTTCAGGTCCCAATAAAGATGCCTAAGTACCCCATTCCAAAGAAATCCATTTGGAGAATGAGCCACTTCATCAAAGTATTTATGTTCGTCACTAACCTTTTAAATTTATTTCTCATATAAAATATTTATAAACCTAATTATATAATTTAATTTTGTTCTAATAACATCCTGATTAATGTTTTAAAAATATTTTTTTTATATAACTCGAAAATCAATCTAATGTATTGGTATAACATGTTCTTTTTTAGGATGGTTTGACCACCTATATAAACAGTTCTATACAAAAATCAGCATTTTCATTATGATTAAGTATAGAGAAATTAATAATGTTAATTTAATCCATTAAGAAGTAATTTATGGAAATATTATGGTACTTGAAAGTTGAAACAATAGTGAATAGTCATTATAAGGTGACTTGTTGTTTTCAGTAATTTACTAAAAAAAACACTCAACATTGAAACGGTTCTCATTATCCACACTCATACCTAACATAAAATGAAAATTGAAATAAATAAAATATTTATATAAAATTATTATTCAGTCATGAAGGATGTATTAATGATTAAATTTTTATCAAATAATGAGGATATACATTTCTATATTGAAGGATATAGGAAACAATCAAAATTAGTAACATCTAATTATGAAAGTAAACAACAAGTAACTAATAAATGTGTAACGGGTAACTATAATTGATGAGTATATAAATTAATATATATAATTTAGAAACTAAAATAAATTATTAATATGTTTGTATTTTTTATAAAACTGGTTAGATCACCTTCACTAATATATGGAGTGAAGTTAATGGTTTATTATCTCAATTTTCCATTAATTGAGATATGCCTCATTTTCACAACTTTTTTTCTTTTTTCTGGTGAGTATATTTCAAATAAATATATTTTTATCAAAATTATAATAAAACTCAACATAGTTAAAAATTGATATTTGGTTATCTCTTTGAAGGGATTTTTATTAAAAAAAATTGAAAGATGTATGGGTTTGTTTCCAATCTCACATTGAAATGATGATTTTATAGCTAAATTTTAGAAATGTTATATTTTTTATCTCTAAAACCCAATAAATTTTAATTTTCTATATTTACTTCTTGGTTTTATATGAAAACATACCATTTATCCTTTCATTGGTTTACAATTTAATCGAGAAGACTCTTTTAAGTGAAAATGAAATTATCTCATGTTTCCAACCATAAATCATTCTACTCCATGTTCATATTCATTAATATATTTTTAAAATTTATTTCTATATAATTCTCTGATTCAATTACGGTCATTTTATATTGGCCTTTATTTTATTTAAAAATTAATGAATGGATTTTTACACTTTTTGTATGGATGATTTTCTATAATATTTTACTTTCTTTACAAAGTTATGAAAGGAATTTGTTTAAACATATTCTGCATGAAAAAAAAATTCCAACCATCATCTTCAGTCTTAAATAAGATGAATCCTCCCCACATTTTCATTATTTCTGTAATGTAATTTTTATTCCCTTTTTTTTAAATTATTTTCTTTTAAAATAAACGTAATAAAAATGTAAAGTGTGATTATTTTTATTTTCTAACGTAATTTTTAATTTACTTAAGAAGTATTTTTCATCTATGTTAATATAATTTAAATTTTAATATAATTCATCAGGGATATTCTATAATGATAACACAAAATTTATTTCTCTAAATTTCTTATAAACATTTAATATTATTATTTCCATTACACTTCTTTCATTCACATGGGTTAATTAAGATATGATAGAATCATATATGTTTTCATGTTCATGCTCTAAAAATATTTATGGTTTACCATAATGTGATGAGTGGTTATGATAAAAATCTACAACTCAATGAATATATTTTTACATATCATGTGATTGGTATGAGCTATGGTTGGTTACCTCAAGTCCAAAATATTATGGGTAAAAAGTTGTTATCCAAATTACATTATGTTATGGGATGGTTATTAGCATAGTATATTGTGATATGAATGTCTTCATGTCTATCCTTAACATGTGTTATGATTTATATTATTACATTTTTAATAGATTATTATGTTATGTAATGAATGTATTTCATGTTCTTTGGACTCAATATTATTGACTCATGTTTCCATAGGTATATAACTCATTTCTAATGTTATGTTACAGTACACAAGTCTTGGATCAAGTTATATAATATATGTTGTATTGGGAATGAGTTCCTAAAATTTTGTTCATATACCATAATTAAGTTATCATACCTAGAGGTTTATCTTATTCAAACTTATAATCTTTAAATTGATATGTTTTCTTTCTTCACCCCATAGTAAGCATCAGAGCTCAACCTTTTATATTTATCCATTTCCCAAGGTTATAAAAATGAGTATTAAATTTGAAAGGTCCATTAGGGTATAATGTGTGCCTAATATTTTTGGGTGATACTGATGAATGGTTTTAAAGTAAAATTATTGTGTATCGAGTCTCTAAATATACGAATCCTTTAGGTTTTGGGGTGTGTTTTATTGTGCTATTTAATGAATAATCATGATAAATGAAATAAAATTAATGTATTTTATACTGAGGTTTTCTTGGTTGGTATCAGAGTAGAGTTTCATTTTTTTTGGGTTACATTTTAAATAATAAGTTTATATAACCTAAAACAACCTAATATGAACCAAAAGTGATGTTGGATGGTCCTAAAATTTCATAGGTTCAAATAAAGGTGTCATAATTTTGGAAATATTTTTATTTATTTTCAATATCATATGATTTCATATTGGAATAATTATTTCATACTTAAACTAACATTTGTTTAGTAAGTGATTGAAGATATAATGATAAAATTGGGGTGGTGAAATGTACACAAAATATTGATAATATATTATTTGAGAGTATTTTTATATATTCTATAATATATTAAAAGGTATCTAAGACTAATAATATATATCCTAATTATTTGATATTAAATAATAATGGAATGATTCCAATGTTTTATTGATTACATACTGAGTTTATAACTCATCTACCATAGATTATTGTCATAATATACTTATTTAAAATCCTATATTATCCCTTTAGTGGAATTTGATTTGACTTTTAGGATTGTATTGGATATATCTACATATATGGAAGATTAATTTTTTGGATATATAAGACACATTTAATATCCCAAATCAACCTATGATCATAAATAAGTGTAAGGTAGAGTATAAACTTTTTATGAAAATTTCATCCATAATATGTGGATTAATACACATTAATGAGGTTCAAATATTAGTTGAGATATTAAATATTGTGTATATTTATATTTTTAATAAATATATTAAGGTTTTTCTAAAAAAATTCAATTTATTCCCCTTGATGATGTGGTAGTGTTTTCCAAAGAAAGAAAACCTGGTGTTATGACTATATTAAAGTATCATTATTGTATGATCCTTAATTATTCCAGGGAATTGATTAATAAACTATAAGAGAATATGGATAATGATTTTATGAGCCTACATGTTTCACCTTAGGGAGAACCAAACCTCTTTATTATGAATAAACATAGATCAATGGATCACTATATTGATTACCATGAACTTATCAAAATTAGGATCAATAACTTGTATCCCCTATGCTATATTGATGAATTTTTTAATCAACTATGAGGTGATCAATTTCTATCAGTGATTTATATTTGATCTATATATAATTAATTAAGAGTTAAAAGAGATGTTTTACCTAACAAAAACATTAATATGAGATATATACACTATGAATTCATACTGATGTAATTAAAATATTCAAATTCCCTTATTATCTTCATGTGTATAAAGAATACAGTCATTTTAGATTACACTAATCAATTAGTTTCAGTCTTTTTAGATGATATTGTCTTATATTAGAAGATCATGGAAGATCATGAAGATCAGTTAAGTATTGAAATGGATACATTGATAAGGGAGAAATAATATACAAAATTTAGAAAGTGAGAATTTTGGCTATAAAAATATCACCCTAGGGTTTTGTAATCCTAATCTAAGGTATATGTATGGGTAGTTCAATGAATGAGATTACTAAAAAATGGATCAAACAAACAATTATAACTATGATCCACATATTTCCAATATATGATAGATATTAATAACGCTCTGAGAGAAATTTGATGTGTCTACCAAATCCATTAACCATCCTAACCTAAAAGAGAGTTAAGTTCCTATGGATATATGAATTTGAGGAATATTTTATAGATCTAATGAGAGTGTTTTTAATTGAATATGTTCTTACAATACCATATAATGGAGAAGGTTTTGTGATAAAAAATGATACATCAATAAAAATATTTTAATGTATCATAAAATATGAAATAGTGGTATCTTATGCCTCATGTTAGATAATGATTGATGCGAAAAATTACCCAATATAATATTTGGAGATAACATCGAGAATATTTTCATTAATGATATTAAGAAATTATATCATTATTGAAATTTGTGGAAGACATACTAGTTACACAAGATTAATGTATACATTTACAAAAAAAGTAGTTGAACATGAAAAAACGGAAATAGTTGGAGTTGATCGTGTAATATGATTTCTTAATACAATAACATCATAGGATGGAAAACAAGGTTATTGATTCATTGAGTAAGAAGTAACATGTTTCCTCATCTATGAGAAGTATTGAGAGAAAAAATAATAATCAAGGATTTATAAATTATGAATTATAAAATAAATATGGAAGGGATACAATACTATCTTGACAGAATGACATCATGACGATTGATCTATATGAATATTAAGGTGGTTGGGATGGAGGATTTAGAGATATAGATGAAGGTATCAAATATTCTAGAGTTTAACATTGACATGTATGGAATTATAAAATACCAGAGATGAATATTTATTTTATCAATAAAATAATTGAAGAAGGATATATTGGATGATGCAAATATCCATCATTCTATATACATCCAAGACGTATAGTGATATATAGAGATATATAAAATAAATTATGGAGGGACCACATGTAGATATACATTAAAGAGTATACAACCCAATTATTGGTTTTCCAACAATTCAATGCTTAATTTAAAAAGTATATGGTAAAAATAATCTATTGCCCAACCATGTATGGAAATGGGAGAACACCACTCTGGATTTTATTATGGTAGTTTATAATAATTCTAAAGAAAATAATTCTATTTGGGTTTTTTGACGCTCCTTTCCATCACAGAGTCTTAATAAATGAAAAGGGAAGTACCTTGAACAAAGAAGATTCATCCCTTGAAGAAAAAAACAAAAATCGACAAAGGCATGAACAAGGCTTCAAATGCACATGCGCCGCGCAAGTTCAATCACTATCACGCAAGTCCACTTGCGCGACGCCTAATGGTCGCTCAAGTGACTTGCGCGCCCTAAGTGATAACTTCCCAGGGTCTTCTCCAGCCTATAAATACCCTTGGTGGGCCCCCCATTTTGAGTGGAATTTTTCCAGAATTCAGATATATAGCTCTGAACGCCCATGTCTCTTCTTCAGGTCTTCCGAACACTTATAAGGTAATTCTTTACCTAGAATGGAAGGTCTAAACAAGAGGAGTAAGGTCTAAGTTTTAGAATTCACTAACACTTGTGCGCCTAAGGTGTTTTACCCTTTCAGGAAATGAACATACTTGCGTGCCGCCCTTCTTCTTCACCAAAACTTGTGTGCCTCTCTTCTGGAAGTACCTCAGGATAATTCTAAAGGCATTGTTCAAGGATCTCCCAAGTGTTACCCTACTGGTTAGCAATCATGCAAGTACCCATGTGCCATGCAGGTATACCTGCGTGACTAGGACTTGCGCGCCCACGCAGTACTTGCGCGCCTGCCAGGACTTGCGTGGCCCTGCCTTTTTGGGTGCCTTTCTTGCCCATTTAACCCTTCTTATGTCATTCCACCACTCCTATTCAAGATTTAGTCATAAAGACACTCTTTAAATCCATTTATGGCATGATTTCTTGATTTTACTTCCTCATCTGAAAGGAACTCTCTGGAATATCTCTCAAAACCTAGTGATTTACACATCTTTATGTCACTAAAGATTGATATTTCATTAATTCAACCTCATCCTTTGAGATGAGTGAACCCCTTAACCTGGGCATCCTTTTCAGGAATAATCCCTAGTCAAAATTCTCAAATCTAGGCATCCTCCTTAGGATTAAGCCCCAAGTCCCCTAATCTGGGCATCCTCCTTAGGAGTAAGCCCCAACCATAATTCTCTTAACCTGGGCCTCTTTTTTAGGAGTAAGCCCCAGTAATAATTCTCAACACTGGGAATCCTCCTTAGGAATAAGCCCCAAGTCCTCATTAACCTGGGCCTCCTTTTCAGGAGTAAGCCCCAGTCCAAGTTATCTTAATTGGGCCTCCTTCTCAGGAGAATTCCCCAAGTCCCCTAATTTGGGCATCTTCCTCAGGAGTAAGCCCCAACCATAATTCTCTTAAACTGGGCCTCCTTTTCAGGAGTAATCCCCAGTCTCAAATATGGGCATCCCCTTCAGGAGTAAGCCCCAGTCTCAAATATGGGCATTCTCTTCAGGAGTAAGCCCCAAGCCCCTTAATTTTTCAAGTCCCTTAACCTAGGCCTCCTTCTTAGGAGTAAGCCCCAGTATTAATTTCTATTAACCAGTCCTAATTTACCTTTGATCTGGGATTCATTCTCAGGAGTAAAACCCAATCATAATTCCTCTCCTAATTTGGGCCTCCTTTTCAAGATTAAGCCTCAAGATAGAGTATTCAAATCTCCATGAAGGACATATACCTTTATGGACCCTGTTCCTGGATTTCTTCCCTGAAGTAAATCCTATTCTTCATTTATCTGGGCAGTCATACAAACATAAGCCCCACATTATTTCTTATGATTACATCTTTCATGGCACAATTGTCTGGTTTTTACCAATACCTCTTGTTTCTCACACCGAGCATGACTCACGTGAGCTTAGAGTGTAAAAGTAATTATGACATCCTTCTTTGAGCCACCAATCATAAACATCATACTCCTTTACTCTAACTACGTGGGTTCTGATTCCTTTTATAAAAAAAGGATACGTTGGTAGCCCATCTACGGGTTCGATCCCAACTCTGAAATAATCCATGTCCTTCTGAATGACAATAAACTTCAAGTTCCCCATTTATTGGCTTTAAAACCCGCATGGTCATCATAATGACTAAGAGAATTCTATATAAATGTGTCGAATGATACCATTGTCCAAGAATCTGTAACAAATATAGATGATTCTATATCGATGAAGAACGTCGAATACATATAAAAGATTCTATAAATTTCTTACATATTTAATCATTGATTGTCAGATCTGAAGGAAAGATCATTTTATACTTGGTAATGTAATAAGGATTCCTGAACATAATATAAATCTATAAAGAGAGCCCTGGAGTAGACAATAATTACCCTAAAAAAGGTGTGATGAGTCCGACCTCCCATCCTCTCGACCAATGCAAATTTCTAAGCCTCATCAGTCCACAAACTAATGAGCACCTACCTTTGGAAAGTAGGTCCAAATTGATGTGGAATCATTGGATGTTTCTGGTTCTATGAACAAACCCATTAGAAACTGATTAGAATGTTTGAACCTTAAATCAAGGAGGTCATCCCCAAATTTCGAGGGAAAAAAAGGGTAAACCCGATGTGAATCCTTAAACAAGTTAAAATGATGTTTTACCTATTTGTTAGGCCCCTATTTAAAACTCAATGAGAGGGCCAACAAAAACAATCACTGACATATGTTCTCATCAAAAAGATGTAGTGGCTGAATTTATCTTGATTATGTCTGTCATATCAAATAGGCACTCTTTCCAAATATTCTTTTCATTCTAAGAAGTGGCTGCTCTCAAGTTCATACCTGTGAATATAGCTGCTGCGAATTCCACTACTGCTACTACTACTGGATCGTCGTCCGCTCTGAGGATGACATCACCTAATCAGCATCTTCAACGCTGGGTATTAAATGCGCTGGTTAAGGAGTACCGTCAACATAGTACCATCCCAACTCTGGAGGCTGCCCGACAAGCCCTCCAAGTGAACAACTCACAATGGTCTTCCAGACAATGATGATCAGTGATCAAGAAGAAGGCGGTGCCAACCACCTTCTCCAACCATTTCAGGTCGTTATCCCCAGAATGTAATCACCATTCGATACCTTATTCTGGGGAGGTGAATGAGCAGGTCCCTCGGGGCCTTAATTCAAGCAGACAGAAGTCCTTCCCGAGGGCTCCCACCAACAATCACCGCCAAAATCTTGCGGTAGTGCACCCTCAACATGATGAGGGTATAGACTCCAGCCGTTCGGCTCAGGTTCCTCAAACCCGAGTAGGCAAGACGAATCGCCAGAGGCGATGTCCTATTTACAGTGAGCAGGTTCTCATCTCTACCATCTCCGGAGAAGTCCACCAACCTAACTTGGTGGGAAGCAATGAGCAGGAACACGCACCTGTCCGTTTTAATTCTGCTGTCCAGCAGACTCGTCTGGCAGCATCACGCCAATCCCTCCAGGCAATTCCGGCGGAGTACTATAGGCAGGATCATACACCTATTTATACATCACCATCTAATCAGCTGGCTCATTTGACTACATATGATGGATCTTGTCAACCATGTTCAGAGAAGTGCAATATGCAGGCACATGCACCTTCTAGTATTGATCAAGCCTACCAACAGTCTCACTTGGTAGCATTCAGAGAAGTCAGTCGGAAAGCTCCGACGACAAACAGGAGGCAGACACAAATCTCTTCCCCTACACTTGAGTACTGTTAGGATTCACTGACAGGAAAAGGAGGACAGGAGCAGGCACATACACCTACTCCAAGTATGGAATGGACGTATATCCATGTTCTGGCAGCTGAATTCACCAAGCAAATTCTATCAATGGTGAAAGAGCATAAGCAAATTTCTGCTCATATCCTGTATGCCTGTCAGGATATTATAACAGCTTCAGTAGCATCTGAGGGAAAGACACATAAATCTATCCCTACCAGTGGAGTGACACATCAACAGTTCACTCCGGAACAAACACACACATTTGTTCTAGTCCAAGAGGGTTGTGGGGCATACTCCCCCATATTATACGGACAACCAAGTCTAGAACATAAACCTGATTTGAGTGGAGATCGCCAGCCTAACCTGGCCATATCTCCTGATCAGGCACATACACCTGCTCAGAGCCGTCACTTTCATCAACAAGTGGTTTCCAAGGTGAGTAAGAAGGCATCTAAGAAAAAGACCTGCCCAGCACAGTCAAGATATCAAGAGCCAATCTGTAACAAGGCCTTGCTCGATACTGGAGTTCTTGAAGCCCTTAGACAGTTATCTGTTGGAATTCAAGATTCTACTCCCTCATTTCCCAATAGTGGGAACATTAATTTTGAAGGTCTTCAACAGACACTTCCGCATGAAGGCTTGCTTCATGGAAATTCAGTCAAACTCTAAGTTTCATCTTCAGATGTGAGCCACAAGAACCCTCTATGTGGTCAGAAGACCAAGGAGTAAGAGATATCATTTTTTGCTATAACCCACCATGGTGGTCCTCCCCGTGATGATGAATTTCGCTGCAAAATTCCTCTCTGCAGTAGTGATGCACGTTGCCCGGAAAATGCTCCAGTGGACAATGTAGTGCCGCGAAATCCCTCTTATCTTGAGGCACTTGAAAATGTGAAACTAGTCATGTCTGATATTTCATCGCTGGCAGGTGAAATACTTTCTCAATCGGAAGATAGCCCAGGGCGTAGGTCATTCTCCGAACCACCCCTAAGTTATGCATCTTCTAGTTTAATCAGTGATTTCTCTACCAATCCTATTGAATCCAATGAATCAACAAGGAAACACCAACTATGGTAAAAACAGGTAGAAGAATCTTAATCAAATGATAAATAAGAAATGCTAAACATGATGAAACAACTGGCGAAAGGTGAAGTGCCAGTCATGTTTTGGCCTCTGGATGACTCTCTGTATGACATTTCAAAAATGTTGACGGAAGATGGAATTCATGATATTCGTCTCAACATATGGAAAACTATTTTTCATTTGAAAAAGAAAGTATTATCTTACGATGAATATGAAAATCATGTTAAGATAATAGAAGGATAACAACGCCAAATTGACTTGGCATCTCTATCAGTCTCTCGATATCTGAAGGCTGAAAAGAAGCAGAGATTCCTTCAGCGTTCATGCCTTGGCACACTAATAAAGTTGCGCCAGTTAATTTCCGATGCCCCATCTGGTATTCATGTCATAGGATGGGATGTTCATGGAGAACTACATTTCACAGTGCTCTCCAGTCAGCAAAGCCCGCCAAAAATGGTCTCATGCAATGTTATTGCCCATGGCCAGCTACGGATACCTGGCTTTGTTTGTAATAAAAATCTTGCCCAAGAACAAGCTTCAACTAGTTCCTCCAAAATCAATAATATAGAGAACAAGTTGTTGAATTATTCCTGCATCAAGATAACAAGAATATTGAACATGCCTCTCGTTTGGAGAAATCACATCATCAAGTGACAGAAGTGTCGGAAATCATCCAATGGTCTTTTGAACCAGGTGATAAAAGTGGATATCGGTTAATGCATCCAGCTAATTTCCATACTGAGGTTCACAAGATCAGGAGAGCTTTTAAGAAAGTCTCAGACCTAGCATGTCAGGAGCCACCCTAGCTCGCCAGACTGGGGACTCTTTTAAACCAACCCTCAGAATCAACAAATAGGATTAAAGGAGTTGAGCGGGAACATCAGGGACAGCCCCAGTCCACTGGACTGGGGAATTTTTCAAATCATCAATCCCCTCCTCAGAGAGATTCATTCTTTTCTCGATTGGGGAAGAAGCCTCAAGAGGAATGAAGATCCAAATTATCAGGAGATTCTCTTCAAATTACGGTTCATCAAGAAGTTCCTGAGGGATTGAATCAACAAAAGGAAATTTCTCATCAAATACATAAAAGAAGACAATATCACAGAAATTCTGATATAAGGGATGCAATGCGTTATGCATAAATTAATGTCATCAATGTCGTTGTTGCTGATCCACCAGATGAGGCTCATTCAGAGGTATCAGATGAAGAGATTTCTGCTCAAGAAGTTATATGCACAGACACAAATAAAGAAGGTATGCATACACGAAATAAATGGTTTACCCAAAATCTGGGTGTTCCTTCAAATAACCCACTTCCCCCTCTCCTAAAGGGGTCAAACAAGGGGAAGGGAAAGAATCGGGTTACATATCCTTCCTCTGGAGAAGGCCAATCGCTCTCACTAGAGAAAATATTTGTGCAACAGGAAGAAGAGCTGAAGGAATTGAGGAGGTTGAATGTAGAGATACTTCAGGGTAGTCTTCTTTCTAAACATGCTGGAGTCAGTCAGCCAAGGGAGTTTGTCGCAGCTACTGATATGGATCAAGAATATCCTCCTTTATCAGTACACCCTCATAGGTCTAATCCTATAGGTCAATTGCAACAACAATTGGCAGTGCTGCCATCAGTTGCAGTACCAGCCACCACATTGTCGAAGCTCCAGTCATTGCACCTTCCCAAGTCCAAGTTCAACCGGATGTTTCTCAAAAGTTAATAACTACCATTGAGTCATTAACAGCTCAATTATAGACTATGGAAGGGAAAAGTACATAGGTTAAACCGCAAAAGAAAGATTACCATGAATGGGTTGATTCAATCTCTCCCCCATCCAGTTTTGGGAACCCTGTATTTCTTATTTTCAATGGATCAAGCGACCCTGAACAACATTTGACACATTACATGTCTTGTTGTGATCCTATAATAGGAACTCTAGAGCATCAAGAAGCAGTAAAACTCAAATGCTTCGTGTGAACCTTGCAAGGACCAGCTTTTTTCTGGTATACAAGCTTCAAATCCCGGTCAATTACCAGATGGGAAGATCTCTGTCAACGATTTTTTCTTCAATTCTGCTCAACTTTGCCTAAGACAATAGTTTTCGATCTTACAAACTGTAATAATAGGGAGAATGAAAGAGTCTCTGATTTCATTGCTCACTGGAAGGGGTTAACCTATTCCCTGAGCTTAGCACTCCCTCAAGAGGAACTGTTTCCAATCTGTGTGGCAAATCTGCGTGACGAATTACGCATTTCGTTGATCCGTGTGAAATACATTGGAGGTTTTTGAGACCTTACTTCAATCGCTCAACAGATTCAAGATTCTCTTATACATACTAAGGATAAATCTCATGTAATTCCATCAACTCCAGGAAGGAGAATGGGTAAAGCATAGACTGCTACAGTTATGCTTAAACAAGCACTTGTACCTGCTTCTACATCAAAACCTTTATCTTCTCGAAGGGCTCCACCTCCTGAGCACCAATAACAAAGGCCATTTCATCAAGACGATCAAAGAAATCAAAGAAGGAAACAATTTGAGTATCTGAAGAGAAAAACATACTCTTTCTGAAATGAACAAGTTCCTGGTTACTTCATTTCGGCTCTAGAGAATAATTTGGTTCAGCTGCCAAGGCCCAAGAGGCCAAACAAGGAAGGAGATAAAGACCATCCCAATTATTTCCCGTTTCATAAAAAGTTGGGGCATCCCATCCAGGAGTGTTTTGTCTTCAAAGACCTCCTGCAAAAGATGGTCGACTCAGGAAAAGTCAAACTGAAAGGCTATTCAGCCCAGGTAGCATGTGTTACTGCTACAGTTCCAGAGGAGGAAGGCGAGTGGAAAAAAGTCAAAAGAAAAAATGCACAAAAATATGATGAGTGGATGGTCATAAAGATGATCAACCGAACTCATGATATTTTTAAAACACAATTGAAGAAACAAATTGTGCCTTCTATAATGAAGGCCGCAGCAAAACCCTCTTCATCATAGGGAAAATCCTCGAATAAATGGGATGATTCAAAGAAAGAAAAAGAATCAGAAGAAGATGAGTATGTGTCAAAGTCTAAGTTGTCTTTGACCCTAGCAGATTTCATGCCATCTACTTCGAAGCAACGGGCACTGCCCCATCAAATGGCACAGCCCAAATTGGCTAGTTAGGCAGAGTCTTCATCGGATGAAGAATTGATTTTCAGTTCTATTGATATGATTCAATTAACAGATCTGTATGCCAGTTGCAGATTCGATTATAATGAGCCCGAATTCCCTATTTCAAATAGAGGAATTAGAGGAAGTTCCAAAGGCTCAGGATACAGGGGAAGATGTTGATCTTTCAGAAGCCACTAATCCAATTCTACCCTTTCTAGAACTGTGTACACAGCAGAAACTCGTGGCATAGCCCTTCAACAAGTTCAACAAGAACAAGAAAGTTCTTCCACCAATAGCAAATTCAGTCATGGCATAATTATTCTGGAAGACCGATTGAAGGTTCTATCTACTTCCTCTCAGCATGTAAATGTATCTAATTGGTATAATATTCCAAAACCAGGAATATTGCCAACTCCTATCCCGATACAAGATGCATCAACTTCCAAAGCATTTGCTTCCAAGGCACCTGCAAAACTACATGTTCCTATTGGGAAATGCAGACCTCTGGATCAAAAGTATGATGTATTGAAACACCTGGCCCAAGGACCGACCAAGTTATCCATTCTGGATGCTTTGAATCTATCAAAGGATCTTAGAGAGGCACTCATCGAGGCTTTGTCAAGTCCTCAGGAGTTTGAAACTGAAATTGCTGCATCTGACTCTATCACATAGAGAATAATCATGCTGAATGCCATGCAGTGATATCTTTCGCTGATGAAGATGATGATGATGTCATGCATGGACATATTAGACCATTGTACTTATCTGGAAAGGTCAATGGTGTAGACATCCGATGAACTTTCATTTATAATGGTTCAGGAGTCAACCTCATGTCCATTCGTACACTTCATCGATTGGGCCTCATGGAATCTGATTTATCTCCTTCTACCATGATGTTCCAAGGATATGATAAAAATGAACAAGAACCACTGGGCAAAGTTACACTCAGAACTCAGTTTGGAGATCTTGTATCCAATTCAGATTTCATGGTTGTTGATCAAGACTCAGCTTTCAACATCTTGCTTAGAAGACCATGGTTACATCAATATGCAGTTATCCCTTGATCATACCATCAATGTCTCAAATATTGTTTCGATGGTCAATTTGGGAAATTTTATGGTGATAAGGCCCCGTTCAAGACATGTGAGTCTCAATACATTGAGGTGAATTTCTATCGCATGAAGGGAAAGGATAAATCCACAACTAGGGAGATTAACAAAGTTAATGCTCCATATGGTTTGGAAAAGATTCTAGTAAATCCATTTGTACATGTGAGTACAGATTATGTTTTTCCTATCAGTCAAATTGATAGGGTAGCCCAAATAAAAATACTCTTATGGAAATATCCATAATGTCAATTACAGAAATCGATCCATACGACATGGGAGAAATTGGTAACCCACCAAGTAGTGATGAAAGCACAAATGGTGACGTCTTCGTTTCATCTGCCAAAATCCAAAAAGTCTATACTTCGCCAACCAGGACAAAAGAAGTGATAGTGACATCAAAGGTGAATAGTGATGTTGATTCTCAATCCATCATCTCTTCTTTATTTCCCAAGGAAGACCCTTCATCATCAATTGGGTCAGAAATGGAAGCCTCTTCTTCAAGATGCTCAAATTTTAACATCTCTTCTGATCATGGAAATTTTGCTTCATCATCTGCTATGCAAGTAGAAAAGGAAGAAATAACACATGATGAAGAAGAAGAGGAAGATCTCAGAGATGCTCCTCCAGCATTTGATGAGGGTATCTCTACCAGCGTGGATGAACTCAGAGAAATAAATCTGGGTACAAAAGAAGATCCACGCCCCACTTTAATTAGTGCATCCATGACTCTTGAAGAACAAGAGATGTATATTTATTTTTTAAAGAAAAATAGAGATATATTTACTTAGAACTATACAGAAATTCTTGGACTTGATCCTGATGTGGCTACTCATCATTTGGGTTTACCAGAAGAACATTGAGGATTTAAGAAAGTCGCGATAAGAACACACCCAACTTATGCTTCCAAAATTGAAGCAGAAGTGGATAATATTATCGAAGATAACTTCATCAGAGAAGTTCAATATCTCATGTTGTTGGCTAATATTGTCCCTGTGAAGAAGAATAATGGACAAATTAGAGTTTGCATCGATTTCAGAGATTTTAATCGGCATTGTCCAAAGGATGATTTCCCAGTTCCAATTACAGAACTTTTAATTGATGCAACAGCTGGCTATGAAGCACTTTCCTTCATGGATGGATATTCCAGATATAATCAAATCTGAATGGCCCCAGAAGATGAGGAATCTATAGCCTTCAGAGCCCCTTAGGGTGTGTTTTGCTACTGGGTAATTCCCTTTGACTTAAAGAATGTAGGTTCAACATATCAGTGTGCCATGCATCGTATCTTCAAACCCTTTTTAGGGAAGTTTGTTGAATGCTATGTGGACGATTTGGTGGTCAAATCCAAAAAACTTTCTTATCACTTGGCTGATTTGGAAGTCATATTTCATAAGCTTCGACAACATAATTTGAAGATGAACCCCTTAAAATGTGCTTTTGGGGTAACCTCAGGAAAATTTCTCAGCTTTGTTGTACACCATCATGGTATTGAAGTCAATCCTAAGAAGAAAAATCAAATCCTTTGTATGTCACCTGCTCGAAATTTGAAATAATTAAAAAGAATTCAAGGACACTTAGCCTATATTTGGCGTTTCATCGCCAATTTAGCAGGCAAAAGTCTACCCTTCACCAAATAGATGAATAAGGGAGTCACTTACCAGTGGAATGAAGAATGTCAAGAAGTATTCGATATTCTCAAGAAGTATCTCTTGAGTCCACCGATACCTATGCCACCTGTTGAAGGAAGGCCACTTATCCTTTACGTGATAGCCTTAGAACAATCATTGGGTGACTTTCTTGCTCAGAAGAATGATGCTGGGAATGAAAACAACCTCTACTACCTCAGTCAGACTATGGTTGAAGTAGAAACCTGGTATTCAAGTATTGAGAAGTGCTGCCTGGCATTAATATTTGCAGTTCATAAGTTGAGAAACTACCTACAACATCATGAGGTCCAATTGGTATCTCGAAATAACCTGCTCAAATTCATCCTTAGTCGTCCAATGCTTACAGGACTTCTGGCAAGGTGGGAAGTTATTTTGCAGTAATTTGACTTTCAATATGTGTCTCAAAAGGCATTAAAGGGCCAAGCTCTGGCTGATTTCCTGGCTGAACACCCTTCAGTGGAAGACACATCTTCAGATATTGAACTCCTTGATGAGTAAGTCTTCTCTATTCAGGATAGTCCTCAGATATGGGAAATGTACGTTGATGGTGCTTCCAGAAGTCCAACAGGGAGGAAAAAGGAAAATCCTAAATTCAACAAAATCGGTTTAGGAATTATGCTCATTTCTCCAGAAAAGGAAGTGCTACCTTATTCCTTCTTATTATGGGAAGGTGGTACCAATAATGAAGCAGAACACCAAGCTCTCATCGAAGGCTTGGAATTGGCGCTTCAAGCACAAGTGAATCACTTAAAGGTGAAAGGTGATTTAGACCTGGTAATCAAACAATTCAATGGAGATTATACCATCAGAAAAGAAGAATTAATCCCTTCGTATGATTATGTCAAAGAGTTAATGGCGGAATTCCCTTCGGAACCGACATTTTCTTATGTTCCGCGATCACAAAATGGTCAAGCTGATGCACTAGCTAATATAGCTACAGCTCTGGAAGATCTAAATCGAGAGGAGACAACCATCAGTATTTCCCACTGTCATGCAATTTCACCTTATGTTCAAATCTGAACAGAGGAAATTAATGAAATCAGTCCCATTCCTAAACCGTATGGTCATACTACAGGATGTATGTCACCTATTAGGGAATACCTTCAAAATGGAACACTTCCACCTAATAGAGCCAAGAAAGAACAAATCTGGCGACGTATGGTCAATTTTACTCTTTATGATAGCCCAGATCACTTAGAGAAAATTCTCTACAAACATGGTTTTGATGGAGTTCTCTTTAGATGCATTAATGGTGAAGAGACAATGGCTGTCATGAAAGAAGTGCATGCAGGAATCTGTGGTTCCCACATGTCTAGACATAGACTGTCAGATCAAATTCGAAGGCTTGGATAATTTTGGAATTCAATGATACAATATTGTGTTAATTTCACAAAGATGTGTCATTTATGCCAAGTATATGACAACTTCATTCATCAACCTCCAGAGTTACTTCATACAGCTAAATACTCATGGCCATTTTCCACAGGGGGAATGGATGTGTTGGGACCTTACCCTTTCAGCTACGGCCAAGCAGTTTAAGTATATTCTTACTGCTACAGATTTCTTATCCAAATGGGAAGAGGAAATACCTCTTAAGGAAGTCAGTTCTAAATGCATTGTTAGCCTCATCATGTCTAACATCATTACCAGATTTGGTGTCCCTCATACCATATTGACCGAAAATGGCACTAACTTCTGTTCATCCGAGGTGAAGAAGTTGTATCAAGAATACAACATCAAATCCAATCATTCATCTCGGTATAATGAAGCTTCCAATGTCCATATAGAAGCCTTCAACAAAACTCTTTCCAATATACTGCAAAAGATGGTGGATAAAGATAAGAAGTCATGGCCTGATAAACTCTTTCAGGCTTTATGGGCTTATCAGACTACCACCCGCACTGAAATGCGGTCAACTCCATATTCATTGGTATATGGAATGGAAGCATTCTTTCCTGTTGAAGTTCAAATACCCTCGCTCAGAGTATCCACTTGTGATCAGTCATCTACAGATGAAAAATCTCAAAAGTGATTGAATGAATTAGAACGGTTTGATGAGAAAAGATTGTGCACTTTGCACCACTTGGAAGTCTATCAGAATCGAATAACATGGGATTTCAACAAAAAAGTTCATCTTCGCTCATTCACACAGGGAGAATTAGTATTAGTTCTAAAAACTCCAATTATAACAGGAAAGAAACCTCCCAATCATGATACAAAATGGGAAGGACCTTACTCAATACATAGGGTCTACTCCAATGGATCTTATTCTTTAATCTCGAAGGATGTAGAACTCATCACTACTCCAACCAATGCCAGATTTTTGAAGAAGCATTTTTTATAAACACAAAATGCATCAACCATGGTCCTGTATGACCTTAAACTACACCTTGGTCTCCTATGACCTTAAACTGCACCTTGGTCTAATACGACCTTAAACAGCACCACCGTCCAGCAAGACGTTAAACTGCACAACCAACGGTCCAAGTATATGACCCTAAACTATTTGCAAGTCCCTTACGTCCAGCAAGACGTTAAGCAGCATCATCAATGGTCCATGCATATGACCCGAAACGATTTGAACATATGTCCAACATGACGTTAAACTGTGTCCCCTTCATCGTCCTTGCTATATGACGTTAAACTATACGGCAACGGTCCATACATCCATCATGACGTTAAACTGCTCCATCCACGGTCCATGCATACGACCATAAACTATTGGCACTTACATCCAACATGATGGTAAACTGTATCGCCCTTTTTTCATCCAACATGACGTTAAACTGTGAAAAAGTCCCTAATATGTCCAACATAATGTTAAATGGTGTAATCTTTTGTCCTCACTGCATGACGTTAAACTGCATAGTCCCCCTTTCGTCCAACAAGACGTTAAACTATATTGTCCCCGTCGTCCTAACTACATGACGCTAAAATGTACAGAAAGTCTTCGATACATCCTACATGAAATTAAATTGTACTTTGTCCCTGCTACATGACACTAAACTTTGCAGCACCAATAGTCCTAACTGCAAGACTTTAAACTGCATAGTCCCTTTATATTTCCTACATGACATTAAACTGTGCATTGTTAAGGTTGTTGTTACCTCTTGTTTCTCACACCGAGTATGACTCACATGATCTTAGAGCAAAATTCAACCATATCACTCTCTTTGGGCTACTAACCATGTGTAAGTCCCAAGAACATCATTTTTTAGGTCATTTTCCCTAAGAACAACTTGATCATTAATTGATTCTTTAATTAAACTACGCGGACTTTGATCCTTGCCTTCCAGGATAGGTACATAGGCAACCTCCCAAGGTTCAAGCCCAAAATCAATCTCTTCACATCGGTTCACCTCCATCTCATACAATGTTGATTCGTGAAACCACCCCTAGAATCAATAACTTTACATTGGTTCACTTTCGTCCTTGCTATACGACGTTAAACTATACAACACTTTTTTCCAGTATGACAATAAACTACAATATTCTTTGATACCCTCACCTGAGAGGGAATCATTATTTACATTGATTTTCAATCATGTTTCATTTCAAAGACTACGTGCATACATGGAAATACCTAAACCTTTTATCTTGGGTTAAACCATCATTGCACAAAAGTCCCCTTTCACCCTTCACATGTACGAACCAAATTTGTACAGAGGGTAGTTCTAGAACTACGTGGGATTGATTCCCATCCTTATGGGATACGTAGGAACGTTCGAGTGTCCCTCGAATCCAGCCCCAAGTCTTTGGGCCTAACCCCAAATTCCACTTTCAGGACCTTGGCTGAAAAGTCTCCGTGAAAACACACACTGTGTATTTCTTATAATGGTTCGAGCTCTATTGCCATAAAATAAGATCTCTAATCCTTTTCCCATACGACGTTAAAATGTTGTTCAAGAACTATATATTTCTTGATTCCCATCCTTATGGGATATGTAGTGAAGTCCTACATTTCCATTCAGGACCCAGCCACAACATGATTATGGTTAGTATTGATTTGTGTATCTTTGCATACATTAGACAATACCCATATTTATGTGTCATAATCCTAACCTTAAATATTTTCAGATATTCATAACCCTTTTCTTGACTTCTAGTCACAAAAATGTCAAACTTCTGAGAATTCTTTTTCCTGACTATGCAGTACATGCCCTTAGGCGGCCTTGCATAAACAGTCTCCATAACAGATTTTTCAGCCAAAAGATGCTATTATTTGACTATGCAGCCAGTGCCCTTAGGTGGCCCTGCATAATTCAACCCCCTAACGGGTTTGTCGGATACTGGTAACTTCATTCTTGAGAAGAAAGCCTCTTTTTTCCTTGTTGGTCTTAAATGAAAGTATGTAGGGATCCACAAAAGTAGCCATCCTTAACATATTTGTCCCATATCCTTTTTCATGATCTAAAAGTATTCAAGTCTATGGTTTATATTCTCCTTCCCTACGTTTGGGTCAGACCTTCATAGGAGTGATATCCATCCAGTTCTTCAATAATCTTGTATGGAAATATCTTCTCCATATTCAAGTACCTCTTTCCATACAGAAAACTCTATACTTTGGAAAATTTGAATCTCCATAAACTTTCACTAGCTTTTAGCACTAGGAAAGTAAATTTCTAAGAGTTCTTTTCCCTGATTATGCAGCACGTGCCCTTAGGTGGCCTTGCATAAGTAGTCTACATAATGGATCTGTCAGCCAAAAGATGCTATTTATTTGACTATGCAGCCAATTCCCTTAGGTGGCCCTGCATAATTCAACCCCTAATGGGTCTGTTAAATAATGGTAACTTAATTCGTGGGAACTACTTCTTCTAATGCCTTTTTAGCTCTTTTTCATATCATTCCTCGGATTCAAATATTCTTAAGTCATAGTTTACATATTTTCCCTCATACTTGAGTATGGTAATATGTTTTCAGATAAATTGTCAAGGAAGAGAGTCAATTTTAATCCATTTCAGTCAAAGCTATTTAGACCTTAAACATTAGCCTTTTTAGTCCGACATGCATGACATTAAACTGTCGGATTTCTTATTTCTTCCCACCTCAGAGTCAAATCCTCTTTTCAATCTGGATCCAACTCTGAGGGGGGACTTTTTTTGACGATCCTTTCCGTCACAGATTCTAAATGAATGAAAAGGGAAATACCTTGAACAAAGAAGATTCATCCTTTGTATAAAACATAAAAAATCGTCAAAGGCATGAACAAGGCTTCAAAAGCACATGCACCGCGCAAGTTCCATCACTGTCGTGCAAGTCCACTTGCGAGATGCCTAATGGTCGTGCAAGTGACTTGAGTGCCCTATGTGTTAACTGCCCGGGGTCTTCTCCAGCCTATAAATACCCTCGGTGGGCCCCCCATTTTGAGAGGAATTTTTCCAGAATTCAAATATAGAGCTCTGAACTCCCAAGTCTCTTCTTCAGGTCTTCTGAACACTTGTAAGGTAATTCTTTACCTATAATAAAAGTTATAAATAAGAGTATTAAGGTATAATTGTTATAATTCACTAACACTTGCGCGCCTAAGGTGTTTTACCCTTAAGGGGAATGAACATACTTGCGTGCCGCCCTAATTTTTCACCAAAACTTGCACGCCTCTCTTCTGGAAGTACCTCAGGATAATTCTAAAGGGGTTGGTCAAGGATCGCCCAAGTGTTACCCTACTGGTTAACAATCGCACAAGTACCCATGTGTTGCGCAGGTATACCTGTGTGACCAGGACTTGTGCGCCCACGCAGTACTTGCGTGCCTACCAGGACTTGCGCGCCCCTGCCTTTTTGGGTGCCTTCCTTTCCCATTTAACCCTTCATATGCCATTCCACCTCTCCTATTCAAGATTCAGTCTTCAAGACACTCTTCAAAGCCATTTATGGCATGATTTCTTGATTTTAATTCCTTATCTAAAAGGAACACTGTGGAATATCTCTCAAAACCTAGTGATTTACACAACTTTATGTCACTAAATATTGAGATTTCATTCATTCAACCTCATTATTTCAGATGAGAGAACCCCTTAACCTAGGCATCCTTTTCAGGAATATGCCCCAGTAATAATTCTCAAATCTGGGCATCCATCATAGGATTAAGCCTCAAGTCCCCTAATCTGGGCATCCTTCTAAGGAGTAAGCCCCAACCATAATTCTCTTAACCTGGGCCTCCTTTTCAATAGTAAGCCCCAATAATAATTCTCAAGATTGGGCATCCTCCTTAGGAATAATCTCCATGTCCTAATTAACCTGGGCCTCCTTTTCAGAAGTAAGCCCCAATCCAAGTTCTCTTAATTGGGCCTCTATCTCAGGAGTAAGCCCCAAGTCCCTTAATTTGGGTATCTTCCTCAGGAGTAAGCCACAACCATAATTCTCTTAACCTGGGCCTCCTTTTCAGGAGTAATCCCCAGTCTCAAATATGGGCATCCTTTTTAGGAGTAAGCCCTAGTCTCAAATATGGGCATTCTCTTCAGAAGTAAGCCCCAAGTCCCTTAATTTTTCAAGTCCCTTAACCTGGGACTCCTTCTCAGGAGTAAGCCCTAATCTTAATTTCTCTTAACCAGTCCTAATTTAACTTTGATCTGGGATTCCATCTCAGGGGTAAAACTCAATCATAAGTCCTATCTTAATTTGGGCCTCCTTTTCAGGAGTAAGCCCCAAGTTAGATTATTCAAATCTCCATGAAGCACATATACCTTTATGGACCATGTTCCTGGATTTCTTCCCCAAATTAAATCCTAATATTCATTTATCTGGGTAGTCATACATACATAAGCCCCATATTATTTCTTATGATTGCATATTTCATGGCACAATTGTCTGGTTTTAACCAATATATCTTGTTTCTCACACCAAGCATAACTCACGTGAGCTTAGAGTGTAAAAGTAATAATGACATCCTTCTTTGAGCCATTAATCATAAACATCATACTCTCTTACTCGAACTACGTGGGTTCTTCTTCCTTTTCTAAAAAAAGGATATGTAGGTAGCCCATCTGCGGGTTCGATCCCAACTCTAAAATAATCCATGTCCTTCTGAATGATAATAAACTTCAAGTGCCCCACTGAGTGGCTTTAAAACCAGCATGGTCATCATAATGACCAAGAGACTCTTATATAAATATGTCGAAGGATACCATTGACCAATAATCTCTAACAAATACATATTATTCTCTATCGATGAAGAACCTCGAATACATAAAAAAGATTCTCTAAATTTCCAACATATTTAATCATTGATTGTCAGATCTGA
This sequence comes from Viscum album, assembly GCA_963277665.1. Lineage (NCBI taxonomy): Eukaryota > Viridiplantae > Streptophyta > Magnoliopsida > Santalales > Viscaceae > Viscum > Viscum album. The sequence continues at coordinate 1,783,493,036 of OY728129.1, read as the reverse complement.
AGGAAAGCTCATTTTATACTTGGTAATGTAATAAGGATTCATGAAAATAACTTAAATCTATAAAGAGAGTACCGGAGTAGACAATAATTCCCCTAAAAAAGGTTTGATGAGTCTGACCTCCCCTCATCTCGACCAGTGCAAATTCCTAAGCCTCTTCAGTCCACAAACTAATGAGCGCCTACCTTCGGAAAGTAGGTCCAAATGGATGTGGAATCATTGGATGTTTCTGGTTCTACGAACAAACCTGTTAGAAACCGATTGGAATGTTTGAACCTTCAATCAAGGAGGTCATCCCCAAATTCTTGAGGGAAACAGGGTTGTATTTGATGGGATTAGGAAGTTATAATATTTAATTTCTATTCAATAATATTTATCACCCAACCATCTTTAAATGATATATATAGAGTAAGTATTAAGGGTGAATGAATTACCAGTCACAATAGTATCTAAAAATAGTTCTAGGTTTACCTCTATATTCTTAATAAGCCTTCAATAAGAATCAGATACAAAACTAAGCTTCAACACTACATGCCATCATCAGATTGATGTTCAGTCATAAAGAAACATTAAAGGACTTCGGGGAATTTTGATATCTAATTCAATGTATTTCAAACGTAACTGAGATCAAAATAATTTCCCGATAGAGTTTTAATATAACAATACTTTCAATTTTATAATTCAAATGGCACCATATGGGACTCAATATGGTAAGTGGTGTAAAACATTTATATTTTGAGGTAGGGATAGTAATAATGAGCTTATATGACAATAAATTACTCAAGAAATGTTATAAAAGATTGAAACTATTAAATGAAACAAAATAACAACACAAATTCAAATGAAGAGCATAACTAATAATCATTGGAAATATTTTTGATTTTTATTTCTGTGATAAGGATTTTCTTAAAATAATACCATTGAAGAGCGTATTGATATATAGGAGGGAGGGAATGATGATAACTATATGTATTGATCCCTATAATACCCCTAATCATTTTAGGATGATATCATATAATAATTAACTTCTAAAAAACATCCTCCAAGTTCATGATCTGTTCTAGGTATCACTTTTATGGAATTACATACATGAACCTTCACATGTACTAGACATAGAAGTCATATAACTATAACATTATCTCTATTAAAAGTAATAACATGTATAAATATTACATAATAAAAATAATATACTAAAAATAAGACCAATCACTAGTTTAACAATCTTTGTTTGAATCGGAAGTTTTAGGAAGGCACATGGGGACCCAAATATGTATTAAGGAAGAAGTACCCAAATTTTTTCATCTATGGACATTTTGAAGTAAAAAATATTTTATGGGGGGGGGGGGGGTTGGGTAGAATTTAAAACCCTAATAATTTAGTATGTACTAACCTTTAAGTGATGGCTTTGTTTAATATATTGTTTAACACGCAAAAATGAACTAAAATAAACCAAATCATATATTATTGAGATAAAATGTTATAATAAAAGATAACCTTAATAAATTTTAATAATGTAATATGAAACATTGCTTAAAAAATTACAAGATGAATAAAACCATGGGTAATTAAAAAGATCATAATCCTGAAATAATCATTATCGTTGTTTTATTTGAGGATGATACCTCAAATTATAACTATAAAAGGAATAAAGAATATTATAAATACAATAGTCAATTTTATAATGAAATAAATACATAATTTGAGTGATTCTATAAATATATGTATGGATATATGTAAAAATACAATATAATTGTTGTACATATGGTCATTAGACCTGAGGTAGTAAGTGTTATGGTTGATGAATATATAGTCATTAGATATATGAAAGTTAGCTACATGTTCATTGTATATACCTATATCCAATAGGTTTATTTAATAAAAACAAAAAAAATCAATATAATGAACAAAAAAATTAATTTTTGAATTAAGTAAAAATAAATGAATAAAATATTTTATTATAAAAATATGTAATATTATTATTATTAACTTTAGAATGAATGATTTTATTTGTTTATTAAATTAATGAATTATCCTAATACAATTTGAATTATAAAAGTTATTGTTTAGAAGATAAATAATACTAATTGGATATTACTAAATAAATCTAAAGTTAAAACAAGATTTTTATCACACAATTGTTTTCTATGAATTGTGAATTTTTATCATAAGAAATTATATTTTTCACTTTTAAATAATTATTATTATGATTCATTTTTTTAAAAAATATATTAGCAGTTATTTAATTAGTAATCGACATGATATAACATTAATAACATTTAATGATTAAAAAAACATTTTTCAATAAATATAGTTTTCTATAAATTTTATGATTTCATTTTAAATATAATTTTCTCAAAATAATAAATTGAAATAAATTAAATATAGATAAAAATTTAATCAATATGTTAAAGACGTGAAAATTGTGTTAAAAATGTAAAGGTAATGTGAGATAAAAAGGGTAAATTAATAGATAAATTTTTAAAATACCACAAAACAATTTTCTATAAATGAGTGGATGATGGAATGGTCAACCTCAACTTATCTGATCTAATTTTTTTCCACATTGAATCCACATTCCATGAGGGATTACATTCCATATTCACTAAGTATTGAGTATTTTTGAAAATACCACTCAAGATCACCTATAAAAATGATTCTCCACTACCTAACCAAACTACAATTTTTCTTTGGTTCTATATTTTATAACATCACATATGACCTCTCTTGAAACCTTCTTAGGCATTGGGTTACTTATACTCCCAATAAAAAGTCATATGTCCTTCATTCCATTGAATCGTGTTTTGAGACTGATAGAGTTAATTAATGTACGTATTTATGTTATTCTCTAACTCTTCCCCCTATAGAGCCCCAAATTCAGTTCACCCCTAAGATTATGTGTGATATCGTGGTCTTGTTTTACAAATTCCATCCCTTATCAATTTTACATATTAATCTTGTTTGTATTCTCAATCCTCTCAATATTTTATATAATTATCAATACATATAAATTAATAATAAGTGAGATTACTGAACATGATATTTATGAAGTTTGATATAAAATCTTACACCTTTCAATGTTGGTTATACAACCCAACTTGGATTCTCCACAAACTCTCCTAGTTGATGAAATATGCAATGGTTATACAACCCTGTCACGACCCGACCCTACCTGGGCTCGAGCCGCAACTACCCCAAGACCACCTCCATAGGCCAGGGGATGGCGACCAGTGTCAAAGTCACAACAACTCGGGGAGGCCTTTGCCTATGTACCTGTACACACACACGTAGCACACTCAATGCAACAGTGCAGAGTAAAATAAAAGACAAGTAAAGAAAGGGAAACTGCTATAAATAACCACAAGAGTGCATCCTCCTCTAAACAGTACAAGGTACAATCTGAAAGTAAACTGAAAAGGAAAAAGGGGGAAAACATGCGCCCCACCAGAAAAGGTGCCACAACCCGAAAACATGTAAACAAAAAGAAACAGCTGGTAGATCTCCCACCTGAAACCTGGCCACAACCACCACACGCGGTCCAAGCTCCCAAGCTCCTACGCTCCATCGAAGTCATGCTCCACCTGTCCGTCATCTGCAAGGGCACACCAAGTGCGGGCAATGCCCAAGCAGGGGTGAGTATAAAAATACTCAATAGGATACCCCGAAGGCTCGAGGGAGCAACAAAAGGAGGTACCGAAGGGTGAGCAGTAGAGCGAACAGGAAAAGTAGAGGAGTACAACTGAAAGTGCAGTAAAGAGTCCATCTCAACCCAACAAGAGAAAGGCGGTAGACTCTTCCAGGTACAAGGAGCTTGAAACGGTGAGAAGATTAACTTCTCATCGAGTCTTCTCTACCTATAGCAGGAGAGTAGACTCATCCAACCACGAGAAGCTAGACACGGAAAGCACTTGGCATACCTCGCGCGTCTTCGCCTCTCCTGGAAGGAGAGTAGCCAAAACCCAAGGAGTGGGTACTCGTACGAGGTATATACATATGTATGCTCTGTCAAGAAGCCCGAACAACTCGTAAGGGGATCTCTATCCCGTAGCTTAGCCCATGGAAAAAGTAGCCAACAGTCCCAGATGTAAACTCCAACGATGCCCAGCATACCGCATGTCTTCCCCGAACTACAAGTCAAGGGGCTCAATCACCACACCTCGACACTATCTGCTTTAGACGGCACTGACTCACCCGCACAGCTTTAGATCGCGTCACAAGAACGCGTCTCGGTGGGGAAAGTGCTCCCCGTACTTGAGAGTTTTGGGGGAACGTCAAACTACAACTCGTCACTACCCCACAGTCGAGAGGTCTCTGAATAGTCAAAGTCGTTCCATCACCAACCCGAACAACCAAGAGTCCCGCTCCGGTAATCACGGAGGAAAACCATAGGCTGGCCTAGGAGAAAGGACAGATCCTGGAATGCCAACAGGTGTCCCACTGCCTAACCCTACTGGAGGGTAATTCATAACTAGATATCGGGTGACCCACTGCCCAGCCCTGCTGGAGGGTAAACCCTAATACATCATCAGGCAACCCACTGCCCAGCCCTGTTGGAGGGTAGACCTCAATACCTCGTCAGGAGACCCACTGCCCAGCCCCGCTAGAGGGTAGACCTGGAATAAGTCGACAGGCGACCCACTGCCCAGCCTTGCTGGAGGGTAGACCTATAACTAGATGATGGGAGACCCACTGCCCAGCCCTACTGGAGGTTAGACCCTAAGAGGTCGTCGGGTGACCCACTGCCTAGTCTCTGCTGGAGGGTAGACCCTAAGTGCGTCGGGTGACCCATTACCCAGTCTCTGCTGGAGGGTAGACCCTAATAGCATCGGGTGACCCACTGCCCAGTCTCTACTGGAGGGTAGACCCTAGAAGTCAGTGAGTAACCCACTGCCCAGCCCTGCTGGAGGGTAAGCCTGAGGAAGTCGATGAGTAACCCACTGTCCAGCCCCGCTGGAGGGTAAAACTCAGAACTGCTCTGGCCATCTCTACAGGAGGGTACAACACTGGCCAACCGAACATGGAGTGGGTATCTCGCAACCACCCAATTCTAGAACAACTCTCCCAAAAGAGGTTCAGTGCCTGTTCCATCACTGGGTGTCACTAGCACCGCTACCGGCCAATCCATCGAGAACAAAACCAGGGGGAGACCACTCAACCCTCCTGGTCAAACAAACGAGCACAGGGGGACCCTCTACGTCACGAGAGGTCAATGTACATAAAGCAGAACCCGGAACGCACATGGGGCATACACGACGTGTGGCCCCAAGTCAACCCCAACCAAGCACACGAACGTCTCAGGTACAAACCACCCGTACCTCTAAGCGCTCTCGTATACTCCCAGAGTATACCACATCTCCAGCCCAGGGGCTATTGTAAACACGGCACCCAATGTCAACGCGAAGGCGTGACATAACGTTCCCAACTTGCCGCCTGAACGACTGGGGCACGGACAACCACATCTCTTTAAGCATTACTTTACTCATACGGGAGTGCACGCGATCACATGCCAAGGGTCCGCTACAACCACAGTAGAAGAACCGCCCCCGGGGCACCTTCACATTCCACATTTCATAAGATCGCGTAAGAGGCTCCGCACAACCAAATGGATCGCACCGTTGAAATCCTTGTGGAAAAACATGTGAGATAGACTACTCACTCGCCTCAAACAGATATCCAACGAAAAATTCATCAACACCGCATCACGCCTGAACGGCGTCCCATGATCACGACCCTTGGCCCCGAAAACAGTCGAGCGCATTACACTATTGTAATCCCCTCGGGAAAACACGTCAAAAGCACTACTCACTTGAGTGCAACGGATATCCGGAGAAAAAGATACATTCTAGCGCACCGCACACGAGCGGTGCTTCGTGGGACCTGCAACCCGGTCCCAAAACTCAACAAAAAGATCACACCGTTGCGATCCTCTCGAAAAAGCACACAAGATGGACTATTCACTTGTCCAAAACGGTCACCCGGTGATAAAGATGGAAAAAAATCACCGTCGACGCCCAAACGGCCCTCGTGGGCCCCGCACCATCGTGCCGAATTAGGGTGGGCGGATTGCACCATTGCAATCCCCTCAGAAAAATAGACTGAATGCAGTGCTCAAACACCCCAAACGGATGTCGGGTGGAAAAACGACATTTCAACGTCAAACGTGCGAACTAGGCCCTATGGGGCCCACACCCTGTCTCCAACCCGAACACTTCGGAAAGCATCTCAAAAAGTCCGCACGAGGGCTGGGGTCACACCGCCGCTGACGGCACGTCAATCAGACATCCCAAATAAAAGTAAGGTATGCAGCAACAATAATTAATTAAATAATTAATTAATTGTTCGTATAAAGCGTTTCGTGTTGTCGAGCAACGAATCCAAACGACAAGGGCTCTGATCCAACATTGGAAGGGTCGTCTTAGCTTTGGGGCCACTGCGCCTCTGACGGCACTTCAAACGGACGTCCGGCTTGTGAAGCCCGTCCGTTGCAAAATTTAATAATAATTTAATATTATTAAATTGAAGTTTCAGGGCACCCATCTTCGGGAGCAGGACCCGACAACCCCGAAACCCACTTCAAACAAACTGCCCCGCCGATACGAACTCGTCGCCGTAGACGGCGCGTCAAACAGACACGCCGTTTGGAAATAACGGCCCCCCGAATATAGTGGGGGCCAACCGGGCCGGTCCGGACCGGCCGACCCGGTCCTGTACTGTCGGCCCGCGGCCCGCCTCAACCAACCGGACCTGAGCGGGTCTGGTTCTTCCCATCCGACCGACCAGTAGGCCGGTCCTTGTTGACACCCAGCAGGACCCGCGCGGCGCGGGTCCTGGTCTGCTGCTCCTCCCCCGAGGTCAGCGCGGCTGCCTCCTCCGACCGCGACAGGAGCTGCGTCCCGGCCTCCGCCGCTCGTCGCTGCTCTACTGAGGCCAGCTCCGCCTGACTCCAGTGCCCCGCCTTCGTTCAACCACACCGCGCCGGCTCCCGCTCGAAGCTCGGGAGTCCGCTGTTACCCTCGGCTCACCGGACGCCGCCGCCGAGGACCGCCGCTACCTCCGGCTGATCTCCACCCGCTCGACGCACCGCGGCCGCCGCGCACAGCCGCCGGCCCCCCGACTGTACCCGCCGGAGCCCGTGACTCTGAATTCATCCCAGTTCGCCACCGCCTCCTGCTGCCGGAACTCCGAAAGCCGGCCAGAGAAGCTCATTAACCACCGAAAAAAAACAAATTCCCGCAAACTTCGATGAACGTCTGCGTCCCCATCCGAACCCGGATTTCAATTCCGAAACAATTGTTTGAGATCTTAGAACGTAGTCTATGTAATAATGGGGCTCTCTCGGAAATTTAACCACATTTCCAAGTATATAATTGAATTCGAAGAGAGTGAGAGAACCAAAAATGAAAACGCAACAAGCCTACCTGCTGGGCACTGCCCGGAGCTTCGTCGGCGATCCGCACCTCGCCGGAGCTTCCTCTCCATAGGGGAGGAAGAGAGGAGGAGCTCCTCCTTCTTGGTTGAGCTCTTCTTCCTGGTGGAAGATGAAGGATAGGGGTGGGGTTGGGGTTTAAAAAGAAATTTAATTAAAACCCCCAAATTTAACCCACATCCGAAACACTCGACGGGGTCGAGGTTAAGCCTTCCCTAGGGTAAAAACCACCTCTCGAGCACAACGGTGGTCTCGGAATTTTAATTCGAGACCCCATTCAAAAGTTATAAAATTTCACGTCTGAAGCCGCTAAATTACGAAAACGCCCCTGGAGCCATTTTTCACAAACGGCCCGCGCCCGCGAAACATATACCCTTCCTAGGGTAAAAGGCATGCTCCGAACTCAATAGTGACCTCAGTTTTCTAATCCGAGCCACCGTTTAAGAGATACTCGAGTTTCACAATTAAACGAATAAATAAATTAATTAATTTATCCGTTTAACATTCCAGAAGTAGGCGAGGGGTCCAAACATCCCGCACCGACATGTTTTATGTCGTTCCTAGGGTACAAACCCCATTACGAACCCATACATACACTCAAATCTCTAATATGAAGCACCGTTTAGGCGTTATCCCATTTATTTGGTGTTTCCAGTGTGAACGCACTGAAAATTTAATTCCGGCCACTCAGGGGCTCGGAATCGCACGACGTCTGAAGGCACTGCTCTGGAATATTATCAAGAATATTCCAAAGTCTTTCTCAGCAAAAACCGGGTTCTTACATCATTCCCTCCTTCATGATTTTCATCCCTGAAAAGCAAAACTAGGGAGCAACACAGGGCACTAAGCCCACACCTGGCTTTCCCATACCCAGAAGAACCGACGCATAGCTCTATGTCACCGCACACAGACCAAAGGATTGATCCGTTCCCGCGAGGTCAGCCCTTTCTGACGTCATGCACCCACTTCAGACTTTGGGGTTAGGGCAAGGCGGTAGGGCACCTCTTCATCCCTTCTCAAGGTCTCAAACGGCTCAAAGGTCCTCGAGGGTAACTCACCTTTCCGACCAAACCTTTACGTGGCACGCTGCGACAGGAATCACCGCTTGGGCATGAGACAAGGACCAGTGATTACCTCCTTCAGAATATCTATATGGTGAAGCACCCATGGATATCTGGTCATGCAAGATTTCATAGTCTATGCTCTCTTACATGCTCAAAAGGTGAAGGAGTCAACACCATCGACTAAAGGAAAAGGTCTCACGCCTTTTTCCTTACCAACACAGGGTTACACCCGACGCCCTGTGTCACCCTGGTAACACCTAAAACAAGGAGTAGGGAGAAAAGTCTTTCACAAACAGAGCCTAAAAATTCTACAGCAAAAAGTATAAGAGTCGCAAGGGGTACCTCTCACCATCCCATGCTCTGTAGGATCATAGAAATCCAAAGCTTGCGGCTGTCCGTGGTCCCAACCGTCACCTCCCAGAGCCTGACGTGGACCGCCTAGTGGTGATGGGGAGATATCGTAAAGTTGTCTCCCACTACCAGCTCACCCCGCTCCTTTGCTAGCACCACCTCCCTGGGTAGTACTCCGATTACGGCGCTGCCTCTGGCGTGGTGGTGCGCCTGCTGTCTGCCCGAAGCTCCCAGTAACTCGGGTCGGGCAGTCTCATTCCAAGTGACCTCACCCGTCACAAGCATAGCATCGACTATCTCTAGGCTGCACTGGTGCCCTCTGGTGCCACTGTGGTGTACGACCACGCCTCCGAGTCTGATTTTCAGAAAGCCACCTGCGTCGAGGTTCTGCTTGCCGACGACCACTAGCTGCGGCAGACATCTCGGCTCCGACGTGCCTGCTACCACCACCAACTCCAGAACGTGACAGGAAGCTCTCTGTCACCAGCGCCTGATCTAGAACCCCGACATATGTGGAAATGCCCAAGGTTACTATGAAATCACGAATCTCTCGGCGGAGACCCTGCTCAAACTTTCGCGCTCGGATGTTGTCGTCACGGACCATGTCCAGGTAAAAGCGTGTACGGTCTGCAAAACTAGCTGCGTACTCAGCCACCGTCATCCCTCCCTGCTGAAACTGCAGGATCTCCTGAATCCGAACGGAGCGTAAGCAGGAGGGGAAAAACTCCTCAATGAACAACGACCGAAAGTCACCTCATGAAAGTGATGACTCGTCAATAAACTGAGTCACCAAACTCCACCAATGCCAGGATGCTCCACGAAAGGGGGGGTGGCTGCCAAATCCACTCTCTGATCTGTCGGCGTCTGCACAAGCCTGAAAAGGTGAACCACTATCTCGAGCCAAACCTTTGCTGCCTGAGGGTCTGGCTCACCACTGAGCACACTCAACCTGCACTCAAGCTCATCCTGCTCTGCTGAAACTGCATGCTGGTCAACAGGTGGGGGTGCTGCTACCGGCCCACCCGGAGAAAGGGCTCGCATGATTGGTTCTGGACTGAGGCCTCATAGCTCACAGGTTCGTCGTCACGCACCCAAAGCTGGTATCCTGGCTGGATGTCTTTGCGGAGACATCCTGAATATTATCAATGAGTGTCACGGTCAAATGAGCATATATGTATATACCAATAGCAATGATGGGGAGCTGACTCAAGAAGGACAGTCAAAGACTCAATCCTTTGTGCTGCACAAAAATATTTTCCCTGCAACAAGTGTCTCAGCATGCCGAGTCGACAAGTGGGTTATCAAGGTCCTGGTGAATGGATACGTCGGCCGTCGCACCATCACTGGACTCCCTGGCCTGAGAGCCACTCTCGAGACATGTTAACATTGTTTCCCTAAATCCTAACCAATTACTTTTTAGGGACGTCCGCACAACGCCCCAAGGAACGAACCACCTTTGATACCACTTTGTCATGACCCGACCCTACCCGGGCTCGAGCCGTAACTACCCCAAGCCCGCCTCCATAGGCCAGGGGTTGGAGACCAGCGCCGAAGGCACAATAACTCGGGGAGGGCTTTGCCTAAGTACCTGTACACACACACGCAGAACACTCAATGCAACAGTGCAGAGTAAAAGAAAAGACATGTAAAGAAAGTGCAACTGCTATAAATAACTACAAGAGTGCATCGACCTCTAAACAGTACAAGGTACAAGATGAAAGTAAACTGAAAAGGAAAAAGGGGCAAAACACGCGCCCAACCAAAAAAGGTGCCACAACCTGGAAACAGGTAAACAAAAAGAAACAGCTGGCAGATCTCCCACCTAAAACCCGGCCACGACCACCGTACGCGGTCCAAGCTCCCAAGCTCCTACGCTCCACCGAAGTCACGCTCCACCTGCCCGTCGTCTGCAAGGGCACACCAAGTACGGGAAAAGCCCAATCAGGGGTGAGTATAAAAATACTCAGTAGGATACCCCGAAGGCTCGATGGAGCAATAAAAGGAGGTACCGAAGGGTGAGAAGTAGAGAGAACAGGAAAAGTAGAGGAGTACAACTGAAAGTGCAGTAAAGAGTCCAGCTCAACCCAATAAGAGAAAGGCTGTAGACTCGTCCAGGCACAAGGAGATGGAAACCGTGAGAAGATGAACTTCTCGTCGAGTCTTCGCTACCTATAGCAGGAGATTAGACTCGTCCAAACACGAGAATCTAGACACGAAAAGCATATGGCATACCTCGCGCATCTCAGTGGGGAAAGTGCTCCTCATACTTTAGAGTTCTGGGGGAACATCAAACTACAACTCGTCACTATCCCGCAGTCGAGATGTCTCCGCAGAGTCAAAGTCGTTCCATCACCAACCCGAACAACCAAGAGTCCTGCTCAGGTAATCACGGAGGAAAAACACAGGCTAGCCTAGGAGAAAGGATAGAGCCTGGAATGCCAACAGGTGTCCCACTGCCCAGCCCTGCTGGAGGGTAATTAATAACTAGATATCGGGTGACCCACTGCCCGGCCCTGCTAGAGGGTAAACCCTAATACGTCATCAGAAGACCCACTGTCCAGCCCTACTGGAGGGTAGACCTCAATACCTCGTCAGGCGACCCACTGCCCAGCCCCGCGGGAGGGTAGACCTAGAATAAGTCGACAGGCGACCCACTGCCCAGCCTTGCTGGAGGGTAGACCTGGAACTAGACGACGGGTGACCCACTGCCCAGCCCTGCTGGAGGGTAGACCCTAAGAGGTCATCGGGTGACCCACTACCCAGTCTCTGCTGGAGGGTAGACCCTAAGTGCGTCGGGTGACCCACTGCCCAGTCTCTGCTAGAGGGTAGACCCTAATAGCGTCGGGTAACCCACTGCCCAGTCTCTGCTGGAAGGTAGACCCTTGAAGTCAGTTAGAAACTCACTGCCCAGCCCTGCTGGAGGGTAAGCCCGAGGAAGTCGATGAGTAACCCACTGCCCAGCCCCGCTGGAGGGTAAAACTCATAACTGCTCTGGCCATCTCTACAGGAGGGTACAACACTGGCCAACTGAATACGGAGTGGGTATCGCGCAACCACCCAATTCCAGAACAACTCTCCCAAAAGAGGTTCAGTTCCTGTTCCATCACTGGGTGTCACTAGAACTGCTATCGGCCAATCCATCGTGAACGAAACCAGGGGGAGACCACTCAACCCTGCTGGTCAAACAAACGATCACAGGGGGACCCTCTACGTCGCGAGAGGTCAAAGTATGTAAAGCAAAACCTGACACGCACATGGGGCCCACATGACGTGTGGCCCCAAGTCAACCCCAACCAAGCACATGAACGTCTCAGGTACAAACCACTCGTACCTCCAAGTGATCTCGTATACTCCCAGAGTATACCACGTCTCCAGCCCAGGGGCTATTGTGCACACAACACCCAACGTCAACACGAAGGCGTGACGTAACGTTTCCAACTTCCCGCCTGAACGACTGGGGCACGAACAACCACATCTACTCAAGCATTACTTCACTCACACGGGAGTGCACGTGATCACACGCCAAGGGTCCGCTACAACCACAGTAGAAGAACCACCCCCAGGGCACCTTCACATTCCATATTTCACAAGATCACACAAGAGGATCCGCACAACCAAATGGATCACACCATTGAAATCCTCGCAGAAAAACACGCGAGATAGACTACTCACTCACCTCAAACAGATATCCGACGGAAAATTCATCAACACCGCCTTACGCCCGAACAGTGTCCCATGATCACGAGCCTCGGCCTCAAAAACAGTCGGGCGCATTGCACCATTGTGATCCCCTCGGGAAAACACGTCAAAATCACTACTCACTTGAGTGAAATGGATATCCGGGGAAAAAGATACATTCCGGCGCACCGCACATGAGCGGTGCTTCGTGGGACCTGCAACCCGATCCCAAAACTCAATGAACAGATTGCACCGTTACTATCCTCTCGAAAAAGCACACAAGATGGACTATTCACTTGTCCAAAACGGTCGCCCGGTGATAAAGATGGAAAAAAATCATCGTCGACGCCCAAACGGCCCTCGTGGGCCCCGCACCATCGTGCTGAATTAGGGCGGGTGGATTTCACCATTGCAATCCCCTCAGAAAAACACACTGAATGCAGTGCTCAGACACCCCAAATGGATGTCGGGTCGAAAAACAACATTTCAACGTAAAACGTGCGAACTAGGCCCTGTGGGTCCCGCACCTTGTCTCCAACCCGAACACTTCGGAAAGCATCTCAAAAAGTCTGCACGAGGGCTGGGGTCACACCGCCGCTGACGGAGTGTCAATCAGACATCCCAAATAAAAGTTAGGTCTGCAGCAACAATAATTAATTAATTAATTAATTAATTGTTCGTATAAAGCGTTTTGTGCTGCCGAGCAATGAATCCAAACCACAAGGGCTCTGATCCAACATTGGAAGGGTCGTCTCATCTTTGGGGCCACTGCTCCTCTGATGGCACTTCAAACGGACGTCCGGCTTGCGAAGCCCGTCCGTTGCAAAATTTAATAATAATTTAATATTATTAAATTGAAGTTTCGGGGCACCCATCTTCGGGAGAAGGACCCGACAACCACAAAACCCACTTCAAACAAACCGCCCCGCCGATACGAACTCGTCTCCGCAGACGGAACGTCAAACAGATGCGCCGTTTGGAAACAACGGCCCCCCGAATATAGGGGGGAAACCGGGCCGGTCCGGACCGGCCGGCCCTGTCCTGTACTGTCGGCCCGTGGCCCGCTGTCCGCGGCCCGCCTCAACCCACCAGAACCGAGCAGGTTCGGTTCTTCCTGTCTGAATGGCCAGTAGGTTGGTCCTTGTTGACACCCAGCAGGACCTGCGCGGCGCGGGTCCTGGTCTGCTGCTCCTCCCCCGAGGTCAGCGCAGCTGCCTCCTCCGACCGCGACAGGAGCTGCGTTCCGGCCTCTGCCACTCGCCGCTGCTCCGCTGAGGTCAGCTCCACCTGACGCCAGTGCCCCGCCTTCGTTCAACCACACCGTGCCAGCTCCCGCTCGAATCTCAGGAGTCCGTGGTTACCCTCGGCTCACCGGACGCCGCCGCCGAGGACCGCCGCTACCTCCGGCTGATCTCCACCCGCTCGACGCACCGCGGCCGCCGCGCGAAGCCGCCGGCCCCCAACTGTACCCGCCGGAGCCCGCGACTCCGGATTCATCTCGGTTTGTCGCCGCCTCCTGCTTCCGGAACTCCGAAAGCCGGCCGGAGAAGCTCATTAACCACCGAAAAAAAACAAATTCCCTCAAACTTCGATGAACGTCTGTGTCCCCATCCGAACCCGGATTTCAATTCCAAAACAAGTGTTTGAGAGATTAGAACGTAGGATACTCAATCATGGGGGTCGCTCGGAAATTTAACCTCATTTCAAAGTATATAATTTAATTCGATGAGAGTGCGAGAACCAAAAATGAAAACGCAACAAGCCTACCTGTTGGGCACAGCCCGGAGCTTCGTTGGCGATCCGCACCTCGCCGGAGCTTCCTCGCCGGAGGGGAGGAAGAGAGGAGGAGCTCCTCCTTCTTGGTTGAGCTCTTCTGCGAGGGGGAAGAGGAAGGAGAGGGGTGGGGTTGGGGTTTAAAAAGAAATTTAATTAAAACCCCCAAATTTAACCCGCGTTCGAAACACTCGATGGGGTTGAGGTTAAGCCTCCCCTAGGGTAAACACCACCTCTCGAGCACAACGGTGGTCTCGGAATTTTAATTCGAGACCCTGTTCAAAAGTTATAAAATTAAACGTCTGAAGCCGCTAAATTACAAAACCGCCCCTGGATCCATTTTTCACAAACGGCCCGCGCCCGCGAAACTTATACCCTTCCTAGGGTAAACGACATGCTCTGAACTCAACGGTGCCCTTAGTTTTCCAATCCGATCCACCGTTTAAGAGATACTCAAGTTTCACCATTAAACGAATAAATTAATTAATTAATTTATCTGTTTAACATTCCAGAAGCAGGCGAGGGGTCCAAACATCCCGCGCTGACATGTTTTATGTCGTTCCTAGGGTAAACACCCCATTCCGAACCCACCCATACACTCGGATCTCTGATCTTAAGCACCAATTAGGAGTTATCCCATTTTTTTGGTGTTTCCAGTGTGAACGCACTGAAAATTTAATTTCGGCCACTCCGGGGCTCGGAATCGCACGCCGTCTGAAGGCACTACTCTGGAATATTATCAAGAATATTCCAAAGTCTTTCTCAGCAAAAACCGGTTCTTACAAACCCAATCCTATAAAAATAGTTGTTGGTTATACAAATCAACTACATTTTTCCAAAAATTATTCAAATATCAAAATTATTGCATTGATCAGTTTTAATCCAGAGATAGAAATGAATTCATAAAATCTAGGTTTTTCTACACCAATTGTGATTTGATCTTCCTCTATAAGAAGGTTGGATCAATTGGTCTTCTCATGAGCAATCTTCAAGAAAATAAAAATAAATATTGGTCTCAAAACACTTCACCAGATCATAAATAATCTGGGTTATCCTGTTCCTTAACTCTCATCTATGTAAATGTTGTTAAATGTGGTATTTTCTGTGAGAATTATCACATAGTTTCTAGTGAGTTATCTGAAAAATACTCCCAAGTTCTGGGCACCTTTATTTAATTATTTTTAGAAAAATAAATGTATATTTATGTGAGGTAATCTTTGAAAACACTATTAAAATAGTTATAAGTATATGAATTTAAATCTTATAATATTTAGGTAAACTCTATAAAAAACTCTATAATTTTATAATTAATCATTTTCATGTTTATCAATATTCATTGATTAGTCTTTTTAGTTTTGTATTAATATTATATAATTTTATAGTAAAAAAGAAATGACTTCTTTCTAAAAAAAATAGGCTTTCATGAATTATATGTATAGTTACCCAATCCTTTCAAAAACATTATTACATGATTTTCAAAATAATTATCAATGAAATAAAAACCAAGGATCGATAAGTATGGTGTCTTTGGAAGACTGGGTACGTAATTTGAAAAAATGAAACCAGAATAAAACATTTTTTTATTAATCTTAATAATGAGCACTAGAATTATTTTTAACTCTTACATCTATGTGGGATAACTGGGGGAATAAATAGAAAAGATGAATGTTCTAAAAATCCGTGTTAGGGGAGAAATATGGGAATAAAGCGTAACAATAGAGTTATATGGAATGAAATAATACAATAAAACTAATGGATTGTGAATAAACATTCTGAAGCACAATATATAGAACATGTAATCATATGATCATGAAAATATTAGAATGTGGTTGAAATATATAACATGACATAAACATGAGTCAAGGATAACTTCCCAGACTATATCACTTGGTGTAAAAATTACCACAATGGATTAGGTTTAGTCACTAATAACAAACATAAGGTCTCATGAGACAAAACATTACCAAATGAATTGGATAAATATCTAGAAACACCCCTCATAACATGTTCATGAATATGTGTTCCCCATAAATAATCAAACATAATGAATAAATATAAGGGTTACTAAGGGAATGAAATGGCCATTGTAATCATGTCATAAGAAAAAACAAAAGGGTGTATCATAATGGTATCCAGGAAAGAATGGATTAAATAATTTATGGAAAATAATATATTAGATATAATAATAGATCCTGAATAATGATGTTGGAATGAATTAATTAAATGGAAAAGAGTGTTTGATAAACTTTAGAAATGAGCTACTTTAGTGCAGTTTAAGGGAAAAGATTAAAGAGATATTAAATAGGTAAATGCACAGTTGTTTGTATAAAACCATAAATGGACTAAAAATTATTTCGTGATAAAATTAGTGATTTATTAAAAATATTGGTGGCTTAAAATAGTTCATGAAGTGTACACGATATATGTAATAAATAGAGAAATTCCCTTTAATCGATCTTGCTTATCAAGAGGAGTTGAAAAGAGAGACTTATACAACATGTATTTATGCAGAAACGAAATATGAATTGATATATATACACATGTTTGGAACATAGAGAAATAATTTATTATAATTATATAATTATTATAAAGAAATAAATTTGTTTAATGAGAGATAAAGCATAACATAAAGGAAAGATGGAGGTTCAGAGAGATCCCTTACCAATTGTCCAAATGCGTTCTACATATGCACTTAATGTCCTATAAAATCAAAATAGTGTTAGGTCCACAAGGCTAAATACCCTGAGAGGGGGGTGAATCAGGGTATGAATAATTGAAAATTAATGCCCATTCTGATCTTGTTTCACTATTAAGAAAAACACTCTTCTCTCTCTTTCCTGTTGAGAAAAGTAAATAGAAAGTAAAGCATGCACATGACACAAAAATTTTACTTAGTTCACCGCAAAGGGCTACATCCAAGGAGCATACACCGACAATTTTTCGGTCGTACCAAATTCCACTAAACTTCACTAGCTATGGATTACAATGTTCGGGATAGATCACTTATATGTCCAGGCTCACTACCTTGACAAGGTTTAGGGTTATCTCACTGTTTTCCCAAGGGTCACTCCCTGTTTCTCTCTCTCTGGCTCACTGCCGGTGGAGAGGATCACCTTTTTCCTCTTCCTATGCTCATTGTAGTTAGAAGGGATCCACTCACAGTTTATAGACCTGTAGGTCTCTTCATTTGCATGAAGGAATGCATCCTCAACTGTTGATAGATGCTCTGTTAAAGTCTAACCTTCATCCATTGATGAATACCACTTTGCCTCTGAAAACTAGGCAATTACTTTGGAAACACCTTCGCAAAGCACCCTACTTCGCGAGGCTCCCAATTTCACAAAGCTCAAACAAGCCTTCACGAAGCTCCTGCCTTTTCGCGAAGCACAACCGCAAAGTACTATTGCGAAGCTCAAGTCGTTGTAGAGCAACTTCCCTCACGAAGCTCACTGAGCCAACGCGGAGCGCACAACTTTCGCGGAGCTACAATAGCCACCACGAAGCTCCTCTTTTGTGAATCACACAGGCTACATGAACTACCTTCGTGAACCGAGAGAAAAGGATTTTCTTTTAAAATTATCTCTTCTTCTCTCGATGGGTTCGGCCTCTATTTATAGGTGATTCCCCCGACCCTCGAACTTTCTGCGCGAAGTCAACGCCACGTCATCTCAAATTGCGAAGCTCCAAGTTTATGCCGGAATTCTGTCCAAATCTCAAAGCACCACAGCAATTTTCTGATTGCGGAGCTCATCGTAATCATGGAGCATCACCATCAACATTCCTTCACGCCTTCGCCGCGAAGCTCCCTCGCAAATCCCTTCACCGCTGCGATGCGCTTCAACTCTGCCCTTCGTGAAACGTTGACGTAATCACTAAGCATCACCACCTCCATTTTTTTGGTCTTTACAAAATCCAATCCATGCATCCCATCTTCGCGAAACTCATGCCTTTTCTATATAATAATATTATCTTCATGGAAATCCTATTTTCGTGATGCTCACCAAACTCCAAATTTTGGACCCCTAAAATTTGGCAAACATTGGGAAACGGCGCCACCTTATACTGCTCTTTTGTACCGCCTCCATATCGTCCTTTCCTTTTTCATCATTCTTTGTCAACATGGATTGTCAACAACTTCTTGCGTACAAGACAATTCTCCATGGAAACCTTCTTTGTCAACAAACACAATCAACCCAAAAATATTTCAATGTTACCTTGAGGGATTTTTTCCCAACAATCTCCCCCTTTGGGTTTGTTGACAATTCTTCATAACTCTTCTCAGAATGATTTTCTGTATGTTGATACCTCACTGAGTCTTCTTCTAGCCGCTACCACCATTCGCCTCTTGCGATTCTGATAGCGTTCAAGGATTCACATAACACGTACTCTAAGCCCACATGAGCAATGATCGGCATGAGAAACAAGAGTAGTATGAAAAGTTCATCAATGAATCACTTCATGTCAAACACCAATTGTCGACTCCAACCTAATACCAATTCTTAAATTGATACCAATTGTTGAACCACACTGATCCCAATTAGTGATAGCTGGAAACCTTCTCTCACCATTCCAAAACCACCGTTCTGCTTTTATCACAATCCTCAGCTGTCGTTATATCTATTCTTTGATCGATCACTTATAGCATCGTCAGATTTAAAAAATCTCCATGTATCTCATTTCTCCCCCAATCTGGCTGCTCCACT
Source organism: Viscum album (assembly GCA_963277665.1). NCBI lineage: Eukaryota > Viridiplantae > Streptophyta > Magnoliopsida > Santalales > Viscaceae > Viscum > Viscum album. Next base: position 1,783,474,047 of record OY728129.1, on the reverse strand, counting down.
GGTCAGCTTCTCCTCGTATCTGTCATGATTTCTCAAATAGCCACACTTTCTCCCCCTTGAACAATCACTATTTTCTCCCCCTTTGTCAATGAACCTAAAGGTCACGCCTTTGTAGTCTGTAACATAGTAGAGAACACATATCAGCACATTAGGGGAAAACACATTATACCTCGGGGAGCGGGGGGGGGGTCCGCATCCACACTATTTCAAGTGCGGGGATTCTACTGAACTCCCAGATCCAGTCGATGCCTCTCAAAAGCTTCCTTGGGTAAGGCCTTTGTTAGAATGTCTGCAACCTGTATCTCTATAGGCACATACTCTAACGTCACGATTCCCTGCTCAACCTTCTCCTTAATAAAGTGATATTTGATCTCAATGTGCTTTGTCCTTGAGTGATGGACTGTATTTTTGCTCAGATTGATAGCACTTGAGTTATCACACTGGATTTAGATCGGAGACTTTACTTCAACTCCCATATCTTCAAGTTGTTGTTTCATCCACAATAACTGTGTCCACGCTTGAGTTTCCGCAATATACTCAGCTTCTGCAGTGCTCAATGAAATGCAATATTGTTTATTTCTTAGCTAAGAAATACACAATTCACCAAGATAGAATGCACCAACTGACATTAAATTCCTATCATCTGCTGAACCGGCCCAATCTACACCAGTATATCCCAATAATTATGACTAAGATTTTCCATTATATGTCAAGCTGAAATCCACCATTACCTTGATATACTGAAGTATTATTTTCACTACATGCATGTGTCTTTCCTTAGGATTACTCAGATATCTCGCTACTTGGCATGTGGAGAATACAATTTCAGGCTTTGTTGTGGTCAAGTACAGCAAACTGCTGATAATCTGCATGTTTTCAGTGAAATTAACTGCCCTGCCACTGTCATCTTTTGATGATTTCATCCAGGTAGAAACCAGAGGCTTCATCTCCTTGGAATATTCAATTCCAAATCTCATTTTGAAACCTCCTTGGCATATTTGGATTGAGAAATGAATGTGTCATCCCTACCTTGTGTAACCTGTAAACCAAGAAAAAACATCAGCTCACTAATCATAGACATTTCAAACTCATGTTTCTTGAATTCAGAAGATTGTCTCCACTATGCTTCATCTAATCTTCCAAATATTATGTCTTCTTCCTTGACCAGCCTCATCATCCTTTGATTACTGTTTTTGTTGAAATAAATATTGTAATCAAATCCCCCATGTTGAAAACCAATATTCTTCAAATACTGATATAGCCTTCATCCCATATAATGCCTTCTTCAGCCTGCAAACTTTTTTCTCATCCTCATGAATGAGAAAAAAATCTGGCTTCTCAATTTACACCTCTTCTTCCTGAAACCCATTTAGAAATACAGTCTTGACATCCATCTGGAACACTTTGAACTTTATTTGCACTGAAATGGCTAGGAATAATTTGATTGTCTCCTGCCTTGCAATCAGTGCAAATGTCTCATCACCATTTATTCCCTCTATCTGGGAGTCTCTTTTGCACATCAGTCATGCTTTGTTCCAAATTTATGTGCCATATTCATTCATCTTGTCTTAATAGACCCATTTAGTCCTGATGAATTTTTTATCTTATAGCCTCGAAACAATCTTCCATGTCTAGTTCTTCTCAATCTGGTCAAGCTCTTCATTTATAGCCTGAACCCAGTTTTCATCTTCAGCTGCATCGGAAAAACATTTTGGCTCCACCTGAGATAAAAACGATGTTTGTGGTAATGAATTCACTCTTCGAGTCTGAACTGGAGATTTCTGATCCCCAATGATATTATGCCTATCAATTTCAGCTCGACTCTTTGGCTTCCTTGCAGACACAGACATGACACTTTCTTGTTCATCATCAGTATATTCTTCTGAGTCAGCCTCTGCCACTACTGCTCCCCTTATGTTTATTACCTAATCATCACTTTCATACAGGAACTGTTCACTCTGTTTTTGAGTATTCTGTTCATTTTAAACAATAGTGACATCTTTGCACTCAATAATTTTTCCCAACCTTTTGTTGAATCATTTATATGCTTTTCTTTTCCCTGAGTAGCCAAGGAATATTCCCTCATCTTGTAACACCCCAAGCTTCTATGGTACGCTTCTCTTTGAATAATGTGATAGCGTGTGTTGTACGCAACACCGAGTTCTAACACACACCACAACTAATTAAACTAGCCGTTGTGAATAGTAATACCTACTTTTTGAAATCATATATATTCTATATTTCAAAATGGACTTCATTTTTGGATTCGGAATATCAAAATTAGTCTAGGGTGAAATTTTGGTACTTTTCGGATAACTTTCATATTTTGATGAATAGTGAAAATTTCTAAATTTTAATTAAAAACAACTTTTTTAATCAAAATAATTAATAGTGATAAATTATGAATTTGAGTGGTTTTAAAGTATATTTATAATATATTTTTACCATTCAATTTAATGTTTATCATTGGACATAATTTTACAATTAAACCGAACATAAACAAGTGTCAATCTTTTGATAGTTATTATCTCTTAAAAACACGCTTTTTGTTTTGACAGCGGGAATTAATTTTAAATTAATTTCTGCCACTTCTGTGTTTTGAATTTATGAAAATGGATTCCATATTTGGAATCAGGATGTTCAAATTGTGTAAATAGGTAACTTTTATTTTTAGACATTTTGAATAATTACTGCGGTAAATATTTTATTTACCATGGTTAAAGGGTAAATCCGGTAAATAAGGGTTAAAAAAATAATATTATAATAATACAAAATTACCCTAAAACGTGTCCTAACCTTATCGGTGGACACATACCCGACCATGGGCATCCTTGGGTCAATTTGGGGACCCCTTGGAGCCACTTGTATGTGGTAGGGACACATTATATTAATAAAGTTAAAATAAAAATAAAAATGGCATAAGATTACATCTTTTAGAAGAACAATTTTTACATAGGGTTATACATGTTGGATTTTCTATTATAAATATTCATTAGAAAGCTAAAAAGATTTACTACATAATGATATTTTATTTATAATTTTTAGACATTAAATAATTTATTTTATTTATGACACAATGATGATGTAGTAATTACTAAAATAGTAAACAATTAACATAATTGATATTATAAATACCCAAATAAATATAATATGAAACTTTTAATGAATTACACTAATTTTCTAGGATAATATGATATATTAGGATTGATTTAATTGACTTTTTTCGAAGTAATCAATCTGTTATGAGTTTCACAAAAATCAACTATTGAATAGTGTCAAAATTGACATAAAAGAGTTCTTAAAACAAATATTATATTATTAATTGATATTAAATTCCTAAAAATCTAAGGTTCGGCCAAGAGACTTATATTATGATATTTTAATCATTAATGGACCACTTGGGGGTCGCTTGGATGTATATAGTAAGTTTATTAACCATATTATATAAAAATACAAAGAGACATTGTAAAAGTGAAACTAATTAATTTAGAGTTAATACTTAAAGATAAGGTTAATATAAGTACCCAAACCTGTCTAAATTATATTGGATGAGTTGTTTTCGACCTATCCCCACCTCATCCTTTGAATAGTCAACTTTGGAGCCATTAGAAACCGAATATGAATTTATTATAAATTAATATTTCTAGCTTTTCCAAAGGTGCCCCTCACCCCTCTTATAAAAGGGCACTCCTCCTTCTCTTTTCTTCACACCTTCAAAGCCTTTTGGTTCGGCCAAACTCTGCCCAAATACTCTCCCAACATCCCTCACTACAACCTAGAGGCCTTAGTTTGATCATAAAGCCAACCTAAGGAGCCCTTTTGATCAAATCAAAAGGAAGAACCCGAAGAAGAGGTAATGATTTCACCACCCTTTTCTAAGTTCATTTCTTCTTCCACTTCTTCTTCTTTTGTTCTTACCATTCTAAAATAATAACTCCAGTATCTCACATATACTGTGATGTTATTATAAGTATGTTACAACCATATTCAGTATTCTATCCACCCTTTGAATAACATGTCACCATACGTGCGTACGTACGGCTTACCGTCTCCACGTCGTGGTGTAATTGTTATTCAATATAATATTATTTGGATGGGTATAATAATGATGTGTAACTCATGTAAATAATAAATATAACATGTTAATGATTCTGTATATATGATATACCATTCATTTATATATTATTTTAATATCAAAAGAATGATATTGTCGCTCGTGCGTACGTACGGACTACCGTCTCCACGAACGCGATGAGATTCATTCTCCATCGTATCCATTCAAGTATAATTATCATTTTATGATTTAAAAATTATGTTTAAGGACTTGATATCATTCTGGATATGAATAAGATACAAAAAACATGGCTTATGTAACAAAACATATAAAAGAAAATGAGTAAGTTAACACCCGAAACGATGATAATTCTAAGATATTATTAATAAATCAATGTTAAAAGATCATATATGATATCATATTAATATATATGATTCTTGTATAATTTAATAACAATTATTTCACCATTATACAGGAGGTTAACCTACCCCAACCAAGGAAAAGTACAAGGTAAGGGTTATTTCACAATCTCTTCATTATCCGAGGTTGTTTATATAATAATCTACTGGGATCTCTTTATCATCCACATCCATGTTTCTTAAAAATGTATTTCAAAACATTTTTACTATTTACAAGAATATGGGTTAAAGTCATTTATACCCTTTTTTGACTTTTTATAAGAGGTTTATAAAGGAATCTTTCCGTCGTTTTCAAAACAAGGTCCTTTTTAACCTTTTCGACAGAATTGAGGTAAGAATGTTTTTTTTAACTTATACGGCGGGTGCGGTTATTTTACGCCGTTATAAAATCTTCAAAGCTTTCCTTATAAGCTTATAAGAATATTTTCAAAGAAAATGTTTTATTTTATATGGATCTTAAATGATTTCAAAATAAAAGGAGATATTTCTTTAAAAAGAATTTTGATTTCATCTATGTCAACATCCTTTGATGGATTTTAAGATTATTTGAAGTTGATTTATTATGATACAAAACTTCTATATTGTATTGAAGGTTTTGTGATATGTTTGACTGTGGATGTGCTATTTTTATACCATTCATAGTTTATTGTGAAAGTATTGACATTTCGTATGCTAGTTTTAATATGAATGTTTATGTTATGTTTAAACCTTTTCATATGGGAATGCATTGGACTTAATAAGTGACGGGTGGAGCCCGCTATAGCTCCTCGATGCATCGGTAGGTCTCATGAGACAAACTAGTGTCTTGGCACAAGGCCTTGACAAAATCTTATTTGTAGTCTTGGCACGATGCCTTGGCTATGTGGTTATGATAGTCTGGCATTATGCATTCCAACATTATGAAAGTGGTTATTTATTTTTGCATGTGATTATTCGGTTAGTGGAATATCCATGTGAATAAGTAAATGGCATTATTTCATTTTATTTATGCCATACCATGTTGAAAGTTCATGTTTAAAAGGCTTTTGTTTTAGTTATACATTGCCTTAAATGTTTATTCTTATTGATGAAAGTTTCCGCTATATTGTTATCCTTACTGGGCATTTGAGCTCACCCCTTTTCTATGTTTTATTTTTCCCAGGAAGTGAAGATGTAAGTTATGAATGACCTGCAGGGATATTATGAGGGGATTGTAGTGTGGATTGTGGAAACATTATGTTGTTGTAGTAGTTTTTGATTTTATGATGTAATGTAAAACTTATGAATATATCTAGTGTTTCCAAGGCTACTAAACCAATCGGTCTTTCGAGATTTGATCTTTCTTGTGATCATGCCAATGTTACGAAGTAATGCACCGACTCTGGGTAGCTGGGGTCGGGGCGTTACAGTTGGTATCAGAGGAAGTTTAGTACAAACCTTGGAAGCTAGATTTAGATAAACTCTGATTAGAGCACGTAGACTTAAGATGAACTTTGAGGATTAGTATAGAAGAACTTCCTAGAATTTTGGTATTGTAGAGATTTTGTGAGTTTTCCGAGCAATACATCCCTGTCTGGATACGAGCAGGTAGAGGCGGCTCTGGCACAGATGTACCTAGGGGTAAAACCCGAAAACACCGCTTTGAGCTAGACTCGAACGGGAACTGGTGCACGACAACGGGCCTTGCTGCACTCTTGGTTACGACACTCCCGGGGGATATGCTTAGGATAACTCTCATTTTCTTTACAAATCATTATGAAGGGTTTATGAGTATATACTTCCTCAAAGAAAACATTTTTATGATTATGGATTATATCCATAAATAGTTCAATTTATGTTAAGTGTTTTATAAGTATGGGATTATGTATTTTGATTCATAAACTGATCTAGTTTATGCCATTGTTTAGAAATGGCGCCTAGTGGAAGAAATGGAAACCGTATCAATGCACGCACTCCATGTAGGGATTTCCCTCCTGCTCAAGATAATTATAGTGGGGCTGGTGATGCAACTGGTGCTGATCAGCTAATCACCGTACTGGGACAACTTACTCAGGTTATGAATAATAACCTTACCCGTATGGAGCACCCTGATCCGCAGCGTGGAGGATCAATGTTAGATCGATTCATGAGACAACAACCACCAACGTTCAATGGGAGTACAAATCCCTTAGTAGCTGAGCAATGGATATTTTCCCTAGAGAAAATATTTCAGGCTTTGGGGAGTAGTGAAAGGGAAAAAGTTACCATGGCAGTTTACCGCCTCACTGGAGATGCTGATCAATGGTGGTCATTGATTCAAAACATGAAGGAAGATGATGAAGTATCAAACATGGAATGGAGGGAGTTCAAAGATCTGTTTTTAGAAAAATACTTTCCTCGCGACCATCGAGCAGATATGGAAAGGCAATTTCTGAGTCTGAGACAAAAGGAGGATGATAATGTCACAAAGTATGAGGCTAACTTTACAAGGTTAGCGAGGTACGCTGGTGATTATATTCGCAACCCAAGAAGTAAGATTGATCGTTTCTTTGATGGGTTAAAACCATTTCTCCGTCGAGCATTAGTCTCACAATCCTTTTCATCGTACGAAGACATTGTCTCATGTGCTATCAAGACCGAAAAGGAATTCTCTAAGTCTTATGACTTTAAAGCAAAGCAAGAGAAGAAGAGACCTGCTGATCAATCTGGGAATGGAAATAAGGGGAAGAAGGGAAAGCTTGAATATCCATCTTGTGGTAAATGCGGGAAGAAACATCCTGGTACTTGCTTGAAGGGAATGGGAGTCTGTTACAAGTGTGGTGAAAAAGGCCACCAAGCTCATGATTGCAAGGGGAAGAAGGAAGCTACCAACGTTCAGTGCTACAATTGCAGGGAGATGGGGCATTATGCAAATGCATGTCCTAAGCGTCAGGAGAACTTACCTCAGAAAAGGCCAAGGGATCAAGGCCAGGCTTATGCTATCACTACTGCTGAGGTAGAAGCTCCGAAGGACGTGGTGGCAGGTAATTTAATGGTTTCCTCAAGTTTAGCAAATGCATTATTTGATTCTGGATCGTCGCATTGTTTCATATCTTCCCAGTTTTCTAAGAAAATTAGATATTTCCAATTTGATTTAATAAGGGAGTTGTCAGTTAAAACTCCTAAGGGAAGTATCGTTGCAACAAAGTTTTGTGAATCAGTCCCCATTAGAGCACATAAATTTTCTTTATCTGCTGATTTCATCGTCATACCTATGATTGAGTTTGATATAATCCTCGGTATGGACTGGCTTTCGGACTATGATGCGAAGATTTATTGTAAGAAGAAAGAGGTTAGGATTCTTGATGATAATGATAAGGAGCACCTTATTTTTAGAGCAGAATCGTCACCACCTAATTCTTATTTAGATCCACCCCCTGTAGCTCAACTTAATTCAATTATCGGGGAGGAAGAGAATGAAATAACTGTCGGTGAGGAAAGGAATGTTCAAATAGAGGATGTACCTATTGTGAAAGAATTTTTAGATGTATTTCCGGAAGATTTACTTGGACATCCTCCAGAACGAGAAGTTGAGTTTTCTATTGATTTGATTCCTGGATCAAGGCCTATATCGAAGACCCCTTATAGAATGGCCACTGTAGAGTTAGTCGAACTAAAGAAACAACTAGAGGAATTGAGTAATAAGGGATTTATTCGCCCTAGTGTTTCTCCATGGGGAGCCCCTATTCTTTTTGTTAAAAAGAAAGATGGATCTATGAGGTTATGTATCGACTACAGGGAGATCAATGCTATAACAATAAAGAACAAGTATCCCCTACCTCGTATTGATGATTTATTTGACCAACTGCATGGAGCTCAATACTTTTCAAAGATTGACCTTCGATCTGGATACCATCAGTTGTGTGTGAAGAAGGAAGACATTCCGAAAACAGCATTTCGAACCAGGTATGGGCATTACGAGTTTACTGTAATGCCGTTTGGATTGACTAATGCACCATCTGTATTCATGGATCTGATGAATAGAGTTTTCAAGGAGTATCTCGATGAATTTGTGGTAGTATTTATTGATGATATATTGGTATACTCCAAAACCTATGAAGATCATGAAAATCACTTGCGCATTATCTTGAAGACTCTGAGGAGGCATGAATTATATGGAAAGTTTAGCAAGTGTGAATTCTGGCTTCAGGAGATTTCTTTTCTTGGCCATATTGTCTCTAAAGATGGAATCTCTGTTGATCCTTCTAAGACCAAGGCAATCCAAGAATGGCCAGCACCTACGAGTATAACTGAGGTACGTAGTTTTATTGGTTTGGCAGGTTATTATCGACGTTTCGTCCAGAATTTTGCCCGATTGGCAAACCCATTAACGAAGCTCACACGAAAAGGGGTTAAATTTGTTTGGACAAAAGAGTGTGAAGAATGTTTTGAAGAACTGAAAAGAAGATTAGTCAATGCTCCTATATTGACTCTACCATCGGGGAATGATGGGTTCGTTATTTATAGTGATGCATCAAAGAAAGGACTTGGCTGTGTCCTTATGCAGAATGATAGAGTTATTGCCTATGCATCACGACAGTTGAAAATTCATGAACAAAACTATCCTACTCATGATCTTGAGTTAGCAGCTGTGATCTTTGCTTTGAAGATATGGAGGCACTACCTCTATGGTGAAAAATGTGAGATTTATACTGATCACAAGAGTTTGAAGTATATTTTCTCACAAAAAGAACTCAACATGAGGCAAAGGAGATGGCTTGAATTACTCAAGGATTATGATTGTACGATACACTACCACCCGGGGAAGGCAAACAAGGTGGCAGATGCTTTGAGTAGAAAAGACCATGGAGTTTTGAACAATATGAGAATTGAAAGGGATCCAATTTTCATGGATCTAGTGAAGATGGACATGGGAATAACCAGGGAAGGTGAAACATCAATGCTTTTTCAAATGGTTGCCAAACCATCTTTACTAGAAAAGATTAAGAGTTCTCAGACCGATGATGAAGAATTTCAGAAGAAGATTAAAGCTGTGAATGATGGGAGATTGAGAGACTTTGTGTATGAAGATGGAATTTTGAAATTCGGGAAGAGACTTTGTGTTCCCAATATACCTGATCTAAAAAGGGAATTGCTGGATGACACTCATAGTTCCAATTTCTCTATACACCCTGGGAGCACCAAAATGTATAGAGATTTGAAGGAACATTTTTGGTGGGACAAGATGAAGAGGGAGATTGCTGATTTTGTGTCAAGATGTATGGTTTGTCAACAAGTGAAAGCTGGAAGGCAACAGCCTGGAGGAGTCATGCAACCTCTTCCCATACCAGAGTGGAAATGGGACAATATTACGATGGACTTTGTCATGGGGCTACCAAAGACTCCTAGAAGGAACGATGCAATATGGGTTATTGTTGATCGTCTTACCAAGTCAGCACATTTTCTTGCTATAAGAGAAGATCTACCCCTGGAACGTCTAGCAAGACTATATATTAATGAAGTTGTGAGACTTCATGGAGTACCCCTATCGATTGTTTCTGATCGTGATCCCCGTTTTACTTCAAGATTTTGGAAAAGTCTTCAGAAATCCCTGGATACTGAACTTCATTTGAGCACTGCTTACCACCCTCAGACAGACGGACAATCAGAACGGACTATTCAGACCTTAGAAGACATGTTGAGATCTTGCTCACTTGATTTTCAGGGTATGTGGGATCAATATTTACCACTGGTAGAATTTTCTTATAACAATAGCTTCCATTCGAGTATTCAGATGGCACCATATGAAGCGTTATACGGAAAGAGATGTCGTACACCAACCTGTTGGGATGACGTTGGTGAAAGAAAACTTGTAGGCCCAGAACTGGTGGAGGAAACGGTGGAAAAGGTGAAGGTAATCCAAAATCACATCAAAGCAGCTCAAAGTAGGCAGAAGAGCTATGCCGATAATCGAAGGAAGGATTTGGAATTTCAAGTCGGTGATCATGTTTTCCTAAAGGTATCTCCGTGGAAGGGAGTCATACGTTTTGGTAAGAAAGGTAAATTGAGTCCCAGGTACATCGGACCTTTCGAAATTCTAGAACGAATTGGGGCTGTAGCTTACCGATTGGCAATGCCGCCAAGTCTCTCCAAAGTTCACGATGTGTTCCACGTATCTCTATTGAGGAAATACATGCCTGATCCGACGCATGTACTCACCTATGAGGAATTAGAACTGGAACCCGATCTGTCTTATTGTGAAGAGCCCGTCAAGATTCTTGATACGAGAGAACAAGTACTGAGAAACCGGACGACGCGTCTGGTAAAAGTTTTGTGGAGAAACCATAAGATGGAAGAGGCAACATGGGAACCCGAGGAACTTATGATGAAGAACCACCCGAGTCTTTTTATGCAGTAATACCCTAGAAATTGCGAGGACGCAATTATTTGAAGGAGGGGAGAATGTAACACCCCAAGCTTCTATGGTACGCTTCTCTTTGAATAATGTGATAGCGTGTGTTGTACGCAACACCGAGTTCTAACACACACCACAACTAATTAAACTAGCCGTTGTGAATAGTAATACCTACTTTTTGAAATCATATATATTCTATATTTCAAAATGGACTTCATTTTTGGATTCGGAATATCAAAATTAGTCTAGGGTGAAATTTTGGTACTTTTCGGATAACTTTCATATTTTGATGAATAGTGAAAATTTCTAAATTTTAATTAAAAACAACTTTTTTAATCAAAATAATTAATAGTGATAAATTATGAATTTGAGTGGTTTTAAAGTATATTTATAATAAATTTTTACCATTCAATTTAATGTTTATCATTGGACATAATTTTACAATTAAACCGAACATAAACAAGTGTCAATCTTTTGATAGTTATTATCTCTTAAAAACACGCTTTTTGTTTTGACAGCGGGAATTAATTTTAAATTAATTTCTGCCACTTCTGTGTTTTGAATTTAGGAAAATGGATTCCATATTTGGAATCAGGATGTTCAAATTGTGTAAATAGGTAACTTTTATTTTTAGACATTTTGAATAATTACTGCGGTAAATATTTTATTTACCATGGTTAAAGGGTAAATCCGGTAAATAAGGGTTAAAAAAATAATATTATAATAATACAAAATTACCCTAAAACGTGTCCTAACCTTATTGGTGGACACATACCCGACCATGAGCATCCTTGGGTCAATTTGGGGACCCCTTGGAGCCACTTGTATGTGGTAGGGACACATTATATTAATAAAGTTAAAATAAAAATAAAAATGGCATAAGCTTACATCTTTTAGAAGAACAATTTTTACATAGGGTTATACATGTTGGATTTTCTATTATAAATATTCATTAGAAAGATAAAAAGATTTACTACATAATGATATTTTATTTATAATTTTTAGACATTAAATAATTTATTTTATTTATGACACAATGATGATGCAGTAATTACTAAAATAGTAAAAAATTAACATAATTGATATTATAAATACCCAAATAAATATAATATGAAACTTTTAATGAATTACACTAATTTTCTAGGATAATATGATATATTAGGATTGATTTAATTGACTTTGTTCGAAGTAATCAATCTGTTATGAGTTTCACAAAAATCAACTATTGAATAGTGTCAAAATTGACATAAAAGAGTTCTTAAAACAAATATTATATTATTAATTGATATTAAATTCCTAAAAATCTAAGGTTCGGCCAAGAGACTTATATTATGATATTTTAATCATTAATGGACCACTTGGGGGTCTCTTGGATGTATATAGTAAGTTTATTAACCATATTATATAAAAATACAAAGAGACATTGTAAAAGTGAAACTAATTAACTTAGAGTTAATACTTAAAGATAAGGTTAATATAAGTACCCAAACCTGTCTAAATTATATTGGATGAGTTGTTTTCGACCTATCCCCACCTCATCCTTTGAATATTCAACTTTGGAGCCATTAGAAACCGAATATGAATTTATTATAAATTAATATTTCTAGCTTTTCCAAAGGTGCCCCTCACCCCTCTTATAAAAGGGCACTCATCCTTCTCTTTTCTTCACACCTTCAAAGCCTTTTGGTTCGGCCAAACTCTGCCTAAATACTCTCCCAACATCCCTCACTACAACTTAGAGGCCTTAGTTTGATCATAAAGCCAACCTAAGGAGCCCTTTTGATCAAATCAAAAGGAAGAACCCGAAGAAGAGGTAATGATTTCACCACCCTTTTCTAAGTTCATTTCTTCTTCCACTTCTTCTTCCTTTGTTCTTACCATTCTAAAATAATAACTCCAGTATCTCACATATACTGTGATGTTATTATAAGTATGTTACAACCATATTCAGTATTCTATCCACCCTTTGAATAATATGTCACCATACGTGCGTACGTACGGCTTACCGTCTCCACGTCGTGGTGTAATTGTTATTCAATATAATATTATTTGGATGGGTATAATAATGATGTGTAACTCATGTAAATAATAAATATAACATGTTAATGATTCTGTATATATGATATACCATTCATTTATATATTATTTTAATATCAAAAGAATGATATTGTCGCTCGTGCGTACGTACGGACTATCGTCTCCACGAACGCGATGAGATTCATTCTCCATCGTATCCATTCAAGTATAATTATCATTTTATGATTTAAAAATTATGTTTAAGGACTTTATATCATTCTGGATATGAATAAGATACAACAAACATGTCTTATGTAACAAAACATATAAAAGAAAATGAGTAAGTTAACACCCGAAACGATGATAATTCTAAGATATTATTAATAAATCAATGTTAAAAGAACATATATGATATCATATTAATATATATGATTCTTGTATAATTTAATAACAATTATTTCACCATTATACAGGAGGTTAACCTACCCCAACCAAGGAAAAGTACAAGGTAAGGGTTATTTCACAATCTCTTCATTATCCGAGGTTGTTTATATAATAATCTACTGGGATCTCTTTATCATCCACATCCATGTTTCTTAAAAATGTATTTCAAAACATTTTTACTATTTACAAGAATATGGGTTAAAGTCATTTATACCCTTTTTTGACTTTTTATAAGAGGTTTATAAAGGAATCTTTCCGTCGTTTTCAAAACAAGGTCCTTTTTAACCTTTTCGACAGAATTGAGGTAAGAATGTTTTTTTTAACTTATACGGCGGGTGCGGTTATTTTACGCCGTTATAAAATCTTCAAAGCTTTCCTTACAAGCTTATAAGAATATTTTCAAAGAAAATGTTTTATTTTATATGGATCTTAAATGATTTCAAAATAAAAGGAGATATTTCTTTAAAAAGAATTTTGATTTCATCTATGTCAACATCCTTTGATGGATTTTATGATTATTTGAAGTTGATTTATTATGATACAAAACTTCTATATTGTATTGAAGGTTTTGTGATATGTTTGACTGTGGATGTGCTATTTTTATACCATTCATAGTTTATTGTGAAAGTATTGACATTTCGTATGCTAGTTTTAATACGAATGTTTATGTTATGTTTAAACCTTTTCATATGGGAATGCATTGGACTTAATAAGTGACGGGTGGAGCCCGCTATAGCTCCTCGATGCATCGGTAGGCCTCATGAGACAAACTAGTGTCTTGGCACAAGGCCTTGACAAAATCTTATTTGTAGTCTTGGCACGAGGCCTTGGCTATGTGGTTATGATAGTCTGGCATTATGCATTCCAACATTATGAAAGTGGTTATTTATTTTTGCATGTGATTATTCGGTTAGTGGAATATCCATGTGAATAAGTAAATGGCATTATTTCATTTTATTTATGCCATACCATGTTGAAAGTTCATGTTTAAAAGGCTTTTGTTTTAGTTATACATTGCCTTAAATGTTTATTCTTATTGATGAAAGTTTCCGCTATATTGTTATCCTTACTGGGCATTTGAGCTCACCCCTTTTCTATGTTTTATTTTTCCCAGGAAGTGAAGATGTAAGTTATGAATGACCTGCAGGGATATTATGAGGGGATTGTAGTGTGGACTGTGGAAACATTATGTTGTTGTAGTAGTTTTTGATTTTATGATGTAATGTAAAACTTATGAATATATCTAGTGTTTCCAAGGCTACTAAACCAATCGGTCTTTCGAGATTTGATCTTTCTTGTGATCATGCCAATGTTACGAAGTAATGCACCGACTCTGGGTAGCTAGGGTCGGGGCGTTACACATCTCCTTATGACTCAAACTTCATGTGATTTTCTTTTTTGAGAATAAAATACTTACTTCCAAATATTCGAATGTATTTCAACGTTGTCTTCTTTCCGTACCACAGTTCATACGGAGACTTCCCTTGATTTGGACACAACAAATACCTGTTCGAAACATAGACCGATGTCAAGACTGCTTCCTTCCAAAATTTCTCTTGTAGGTCTTTATCAATAAGCATCATTCTGGCCATGTTGTTGATGATCCAATTTCTCCTTTCAACCACTCCATTATGTTGGGGAGTTCTTACCGATGAAACTTGATACTTTATCCCATGTTTCTCGAGATAGTTTTCAACTTAAGTATTTGTGAATTCCATACCATTATCAATACGAAACATCAGAATTTTCTTCCCAAGCATCTTTTCTGATTCCCTCATGTACTGCTTTATGCAACTGAACACATCTGTCTTATGGTTAATGACAAATACCCAGGACATTCTACTATAATCGTCAATGAAAAGAACATAGTACCTTTTCCCATTTATAGATCATGGTGAGATAGGTCCACATACATCAGCATGAACCAATTCGAGCACTCTAATTGATTTCTGTTCCTTTGGCTAGTATGTCTTTTTGATTATCTTTCCTTGTTGGAAAGCATCACACGTATGAGTGCGATCACGTGATAGTTTGGGAAGGTCTCTATCAGCATCACACTTTACCAGATCCTCCATAGATGGTTGGCATAGATGACCAAGTCGCTTATTCCACAGCTGGTTTTCTTCCTCTCTGGATAAAAGGCATGTATCTTCTTCCCCACATACAAGGTATAGATTTCTCTTTGTCCTTTTTCCCTACAGAAAAACTGCTCCATCTTTTCCTTTCACAACACACATCTTCTTGGTAAATCGGATAGAGTTCCTAGAGTCCCATAGTTGACTGACACTGAGTAAGTTATGACTAGGACCCTCTACTACCAAGACATCAGCACGTCTCATTTCTTTTCCCCCAAACATGGCTTTCCCTGAGCCAACAATCTTCAGGCCTTCATCGTTTCCAAATTTGACAACTCCTTCTTTGTCATATTTTATGCCTGTAACAAGATCCTTATTACCCGTTATGTGGGATGTGAAACCACGGTAAAGGATCCACACACTAGATCGATCTGATGCTTTAAGGGAAATTTCCAAAACTACTGCCTTTTCTTCTTTCTTCTTCCTGGTCTATACTTTTGCCTTCACACTCGGCATAGATTGAGACTTCTGTTCTTTCTCAGAGTATGATAGACCAGATTTATCTTGCAAAACCGCAAATCTATTGTGCATTTTTAACTCACCTGTGGATTTATTGATCTGCTTCTTGAGAACGTTTTGATTCTTCTTTGGCTCATTTCTCTGTATGGTCGAAGTACAGTACCTATCCATGTGTCCAAATCCTCCACACCAAAAACAATGTCCTTCAAAATATGTTCTGGACAATCGTTCTCTGTTTGGCTGCCACCTCTGTTCTTATTTCTTTCGATATCTCTTGTCTATAGAATACACATACTATGAATGTCCCATCTTCCCTAAAAAATAACTCCTGATATACGGTGCATTCCTTTGTGGTACTTTAGCACTACCATTTCCCCTTGGGATCTCTAAATAATCTGATTCTGCTTTGTGCCCAAATCAACCTTCAGTATTAGGACTCGTGCTTGTGGTCTGACTTAAATTGTCACAGATTTTTGTTTCTGATTAAGCCCCGAAACAGCTTTAACATCTGAGCTCAAATGATGCTTCTTCCCTGATAAACTACTAGGCTCCTCTTTCATCTTTTCTGTATTTAAAATAAAATTCTTTCCTAAGAATGTGTTAGTAATCAAAAAATTTTCCTGTTCTTTGACTTTTCTCCACAGAACGACAACTTCCTCTTCAAGCTCTTCAATACGTTTGATGTGATATTTCAATTTTCCGTTCAATCCATCGATCTCCCTATTTTGTTCTTCAATCTTGAGCTTATACTTATCAACCTTTTCTGTGCTCTCTCGCCTTGAAGACTTAAGGTTTTCTATTTCTTTTGTAAGCTCGGACTTCTCATCTTCCTGCTGTTGCGTGTAGAGTTTGGCATCATGTACCACCTTGTTAGATTTATTTGTTTTTTCTCTCCAAATATCTATCTCTTCAAGAGATGCTTCTAATTCAGCTTCCATGTCAACTCTCCCTTATATTTCTTCTTCTTCCTTATCAGTTTCGGTGTCTTTCTTTTCTTGAGAACTAGTGACAACAGCCACCATTTCATTTTCTCCCCGATCTTTGCAGTTTTCTATCTCTTCAATTTCTTCACCCTCAGACTCATCTGAACTGTCTATTTCTTGTGAAAGAAGATTCTTCTTCTTGAAGAAATTTCTCTTGAACTTATTCTTCCCTTTCACATAGGCTGAAGATTTTTTCTTGGGAATTTCAACTTCATCTTCATACTTTTCTTCTTGAAACTTTTTTGGGCACCTTGCAGCAAGATGACCAACTTTTCCACACCAAAATCAAACAAGTGGAAGCTTCCCTTTGAACTTTTCTTTTCCTATTTGAAGATTTGATGTGAGGAATGACATTAACACATCTGTCTCTTCTTCTTCCTGAGAATCATCAATGGTGAGTTTCTTCATGGCCTTAAATGCCACCTCTTTGGACTTCCCCTTTTCCACAGCCTCATTATCATCGTTCCTTATATCATATGCAACCAAGGTACTATGCAAATTGTCCAGTGTCATCTCTTTTGGATCTTTATCTTCTAGTACTGAAACTTTCGGATTGAACCGAGGTGGAAGTTTCCTCAAGATGCGCTTTACGATCTTTATGTCTTCAATGACTTCTCCAAGACCTCACATATCTTCCACAACAATTTCAAACCTGTCAAAGAATGCATCAACTGACTCATTCGGGTTCATTTTCAGATCTTCATATTTGTTCCACAACACCTGTAGCTTTTCCTCTCTGACCTTTGAATCCCCTTCATATATATTCAAAAGCTTTTCCCACATAGCATGTGACGTTTTTCATGACATTACCTTTGTGTATATGAGATTGTAAAGGGATTCCCCTAAGGCATTTATTACTTTGGAATCAGCATCCAACTCTCTATGTTCATCTTCTGATAATGCACCACTATTAATATCAGCTGTGATACCATGCATAGCTGCTGAAAACACATCCATTCCCAAGGATCGAAAATAGTGTTTCATTCGATTCTTCCATATCTGAAAATTACATCCGTCAAAGATCGGAATCCATTTATGATTAGTGACCTCCATTGAGAGAAGACCTAATATCATCATTTCCCTCTGATACCAATTGTTAGGTCTACAAGGCTAAATGCCCTGAGAGGGGGGGTGAATCAGGGTATGACTAATTGAAAATTAATGCCCGTTCTGATCTTGTTTCGCTGTTAAGCGAAACACTCTTCTCTCTCTTTCATGTTGCGCAAAGTAAATAGAAAGTAAAGCATGAACATGACACAACAATTTTACTTGGTTCACCACAAAGGGCTACGTCCAAGGATCATACGCCGACAAGTTGTTGGTCGTACCAAATTCCACTAAACATCACTAGCTATGGATTACAATGTTCGGGATAGATCTCTTCTATGCCCAGTCTCACTACCTTTACGAGGTTTAGGGTTAGTTCACTTCTTTCCCAAGGGTCACTCCCTATTTCTCTCTCTCTAGTTCACTTC
The DNA here is from genome assembly GCA_963277665.1 of Viscum album. Lineage (NCBI taxonomy): Eukaryota > Viridiplantae > Streptophyta > Magnoliopsida > Santalales > Viscaceae > Viscum > Viscum album. The sequence goes on along the minus strand of OY728129.1, from coordinate 1,783,455,710 downwards.
CAGTGGAGAGGATCAAATTTTTCCTCTTCCTATGCTCGCTGCACTTAGAAGGGATCCACTCACAGTTTATAGACCTGTAGGTCTCTTCATTTGCATGAAGGAGTGCATCCTCAACAGTTGATAGATACTCTGTTAAAGTCCAACTTTCATCCACTGATGAATACCACTTTGCCCTTGAATACTGGGAAATTCCTTTAGAAACATATTTGCAAAGCACCCTACTTCGTGAGGCTCCCAATTTCACAAAGCTCATACAAGCCTTCGTGAAGCTCCTGCCTTTTCGCGAGGCACAACCGTGAAGCACAACCGCGAAGTACTACCGCGAAGCTCAAGTCATTGTAGAGAAACTTCCCTCGCGAAGATCATTGAACCAACGCGGAGTGCGCAACTTTTGCGGAGCTACAATAGCCACCGTGAAGCTCCTCTTTCGCGAAGCACACAGGCTACGCGAACTAACTTCGTGAACTAAGAGCAAATGATTTTCTCTGAAAATTCTCTCTTATTCTCTCGAGGGGGTCGGCCTCTATTTATAGGAAATTCCACCAACCCTTGAACTTTCCGCGCGAAGTCAACGCCACATCATCTCAAATTGCGAAGCTCCAAAGTTTATGCCAGAATTCTGTTCAAATAGCAAAGCACTACGGCAATTTTCAGATCACAGAGCTCGTCGTAATCATGGAGCATCACCGTCAACATTCCTTCGCACCTTCACCGCAAAGATCCCTCACAAAGCCCTTCACCGCCGCGATGCGCTTCAACTCTACCGTTCGTTAAACGTTGACGTAATCGCAAAACATCACCGCCTCCATTTTTCTGGTCTTCGCGAAATCCAATTCATGCATCCCATCTTCGCGAAACTCATGCCTTTTCCATATAATAATATTATCTTCATGGAAATCCTATTTTCGCGATGCTCACCAAACTCCAAATTTTGGACCCCAAAAATTTGGCAAACACTGGGAAATAGTGCCACCTTGTACTGCTCTTTTGTACCGCCTCTAGATCATCCTTTCCTTTTTCATCATTCTTTATCAACATGGATTGTAAACAACTTCTTGGGAACTCGACAATTCTCTATGGAAACCTGCTTTGTCATCAAATTCAATCAACCCAAAAATACTGCAATGTTACCTTGAGGGATTTTTTCCCAACAAATAGATTCATTAATTACTTAATTAAAAGACTGTTATATATGTATTTTATTTATTATATATTTATTAAGCCCATTTTTCACCATTTCAATGAGTAATAAAGTTCAATTATGTCGTTTCATGAGCGTTCGTCTCCAGGTTTGCTGGTTTGTATAATATTGTAAAATTATGGATGTTCATGTAAATTGGGAATAATTTTACAAAAGTGAAATTATATGGTTTTAATGAACATATAGGAGTTTAAATTTTCTCATATATCATATTGTTTTGTGGTATGAGGGTGATTCATTTGATAAATCATTAATGATAAATGTTTAGTTTATTTTGGCAGTTTTTTTATCATCACAAACTTCTTTCATTTTATCTAATATTATATCTATATATTGGTTATATAAAATGAAACAATTTATAATATACATATTAATTTTTTTTAAATTGTAATAATTTTTTTATAACCAGCATTGAAGGTGGTACTGAAAACCAAAAACTTATCATCTATGAAGGTTGTGAACTGACATATCACAGATGATGTTTTCATTTTTAGAATAAAAGTAGTAGAGAAGATATTTGATGATTATTATTCCATTTAAAAATAATATTACATTATATATATCAAACTATATTTATTATGATACTTTTAATATGGTATTTGAGTATTGGATAACAAAATTAAACTAAATTAAAAGAGAAGGATTGGGCATTTTACCTCTTAAATGTTATCTCCTTGGAAAACTCCATAAGGAACATGGGTTTGATCTTTTGTTGATATCAGCAGCTCATGGACATGGGGAAGAGGATTATGTTAGGTCCACAAGGCTGAATACCCTGAGAGAGGGGGTGAATCATGGTATGACTAATGTAAAATTAACGCCCGTTCTGATCTTGTTTCGCTTTTAAGTAAAACACTCTTCTCTCTCTTTCCTGTTGCACAATATAAACATAAAGTAAAGCAAGAACAAGACACAAAAAATTTACTTGTTTCATCGCTAAGGGCTACGTCCAAGGAGCATAGGCCGACAAGTTGTTGGACGTACCAAATTCCACTATACTTCACTAGCTGTGGATTACAATGTTCTGGTACAGTCACTCTGTCCCAGGATCACTGCCTTTGCAAGGTTTAGGTTCAGCTCACTACTTTCCCAAGGGTCACTCCCTGTTTCTCTCTCTCTGGCTCACTGCCGGTGGAGAGGATCACCTTTTTCCTCTTCCTATGCTCACTGCACTTGGAAGGGATTCCCTCACAGTTTATAGACCTGTAGGTCTCTTCATTTGCATGAAATAATGCATCTTCAACTATTGATAGATTCTCTGTTGAAGTCCAACGTTCATCCACTGATGAATACCACTTTTCCTCTGAACCACTGGGCAATTACCATTGGAAAGTACCTTCTCAAAGCAACCTACTTCGTGAGGCTCCCAATTTCACAAAGCTCAAACAAGCCTTTGTGAAGCTCCTGCCTTTTGGAGAATCTCTCTCGCGAAGCACTCCCGAGAAGCTCAAGTCATTGCAGAGCAACTTCCCTCGTGAAGCTCACTGAGCCAATGCAGAGCTCACAACTTTCGCAGAGCTAAAATAGCTACCGCGAAGCTCATCTTTCACGAAGCACATAGGCTCCGCGAACCACCTTCGCAATACGAGAGCAAAATATTTTCTCTAAAAATTCTCTCTACTTCTCTCGAGGGGGTCGGCCTCTATTTATAGGCGATTCCACCGACCCTCAAACATTCTGCATGAAGTCAACGCCACGTCATCTCAAATCGCGAAGCTCCGAAGTTTCCGCCGGAATTCTGTCCAAATCGTGAAGCACCACGAAAATTTTCCATTCGCGGAGCTCGTCGTAATAGCGGAGCATCCCATAAATTACTTCGCACCTTCTCCGTGAAGATCCCTTGCAAATCCCTTCACCACCACGATGCGCTTCAGCCTCTTCCATTGGCGAAGCTCGTCGTAATCGCGAAGAATCGCCGCCTCTATTCTTCTGTTCTTCTTGATTTCCAAACTCTGCATCCTATCTTCACGAAATTAATGACTTTGCCATATTAAATTATGATCTTCATGGAAATCCACTTTTCGTGATGCTCACCAAACTCCAAATTTTGGACCCCAAAAATTTAGCAAACACTGGAAAATGGCGCCACCTTGTACTGCTCTTTTTGTACCGCCTCCAGATCGTCCATTCCCTTGTCATTTTCCTTTATCAACATGGATTGTCAAAAACTTCTCTGGAACTCGAAAATTTCTTCATGGAAACATGCTTTGTCAACAAACACAATCAACCCAAAAATACTGCAATGTTACCTTGAGGGATTTTTTCCCAACAATCTCCCCCTTTGGTTTTGTTGACAACTCTTCACAATTATACTCAGAATAATTTTTTGCACTTTGATACCTCACTGAGTCTTCTTCCAGCCGCTACCACCATTCTCCTCTTGCGATTCTGATAGCGTTCAAGGATTCACTTAACACGTACTCTAAGCCCACATGAGCAATGCTCGGCATGAGAAACAAGAGTAGTATGAAAATCTCATCAATGAATCACTTCATGTCAAACACCAATTGTCAATTCCAACCTGATACCAATCCTTAAATTGATACCAATTGTTGAACCACACTTATACCAATTCGTGATAGCTGGAAACATTCTCTCACCATTCCAACACCACTGGTCTGCTTTTATCATGATCCTCAGTTGTCGTGATATCTATGCTTTGATCGATCACTTCTAGCATCATCAGCTTTGATACTCTCCCCCTTTCTCATTTCACCCCCTATCTGGCTACTTCACTGGTCATCTTCTCCCCGTATCTGTCTGGATTTTGCAAATAGCCACACTTTCTCCCCCTTGAACAATCACTATTTTCTCCCCCTTTGTCAATGAAACCAAAGGTCACTCCTTTGCAGTCTGTAATAGAGTAGAGAACACATATTAGCACAACAGGGAAAAATACATCATACCTCGGGGAGAGGGGGGGCACATCCACACTGTTTCAAGTGCGTGGATTCGACTGAACTCCCAGAGCCTGTTGATGTCTCTCAAATGCTTCCTTGGGTAAGGCCTTTGTCAGGATTTCTGCAACCTGTAGTTCTGTAGGCACATACTCCAACTTCACAATCCCCTGCTCAACCTTCTCCCTGATAAAATGATACTTTATCTCAATGCGCTTTGTCCTAGAGTGTTGGATGAGATTTTTGCTGAGATTTATAGCACTTGAGTTATCGCACTGGATTCTGATCGGAGACTTCACTTCAACTCTCATATCTTCAAGCTGCTGCTTCATCCATAATAACTGTGTGTATGCTTGAGTGGCCGCAAAATACTCAGCTTCCGCGGTGCTCAATGAAATTAAATCTTGCTTCTTACTTAGCCATGAAATATACAATCCATCAAGATAGAAAGCACCACCTGATGTTGATTTCCTATCATCCGCTGAATCGGCCCAGTCTGCATCAGTATAGCCCAATAACTCTGTCTGAGATTTATCAGTATATGTCAAGCCGAAATCCACTGTTCCCTGGATATACCGAAGTACTCTTTTCATTGTAAGCATTTGGATTTCCTTGGGATTGCTCTGATATATCGCTGCTTGGCATGTGGTGAAAACAATATCAGGCCTTGTTGCAGTCAAGTACAACAAACTTCCAATAATTTGCCTGTATTCTGTGATATTAACTGTCTTGCCATCTTCATCTTTCGATAATTTCATCTGGGTGGCAACCAGAGTCTTCATCTCCTTGGAATTATCCATTCCAAACCTTCTTAGAACCTCCTTGGCATATTTGGACTAAGAAATAAAAGTTCCATTCCTTCCTTGTGTCACATGTAGACCAAGGAAAAATGTTATCTCTCCAATCATTGACATTTCAAACTCATTTTTCATGAATTCGGAAAACTGTCTGCACTGAGCTTCATCTGATCTGCCAAAGATTATGTCATCAACATACACTAGCACAATCATCCTTTTATTACTGTCATTGCTGAAATAGAGGTTAGAATAAACTCCTCCATGTTGGAAACCAAGTTTCTTCAAATACTGATCAAGCCTTGAGTACCATGCTCTTGGTGCTTGTCTTTGCCCATACAACACCTTCTTCAGCCTGAAAACTTTGTTCTCATCCTCATTAATGAGAAAACCATATGGTTGCTCAATATACACCTCCTCTTCCAGAACTCCATTTAAGAATACAGATTTGACATCCATCTGGAACACTTTGAACATTCTTTGCACTACAATGGCCAAAAATAGTATGATCATTTCAAGCCTTGCAACCAGTGAAAATGTCTCATCAACATATATTCCCTCTATCTGGGAGTATCCCTTGCACACTAGTTGTGCTTTGTTCTGAATCACTGTGCCATCTTCGTTCATCTTGTTGCGATAAACCCATTTATTCCCGATGACATTCTTGTCCGCTGGCCTCGAAACAATCTCCCATGTCTGGTTCTTCTCAATCTGATCAAGCTCTTTGTTCATAGCCTGAACCCAGTTTTCATCTTCAGCTACATCAGAAAAACATTTCGGCTCCACTTGAGACAAAAACGATGTTTGCTGTAATGATTTCATTCTTCGATTTTGAACTGGAGATGTCTGATCACCAATGATATTCTGCCTATCAATTTCAGCTCGACTCTTTGGCTTCCTTGCAGACACAGACTTGACACTTTCTTGTTCATCATCAGCGTCTTCTTCTGAGTCAACCTCTACCACTTATGCTCCCCTTGTGTTTCTTACCTCATCATCACTTTCATCCAGGAACTGTTCACTAGATCGTTGAGTATTCTGTTCATTTTCAACTATAGTGATATCATTACTCTCAACAAGTTTTCCCAGCCTTTTGTTGAAACATTTATATGCTTTTCTTTTCCTTGATTAGCCAAGGAATATCCCATCATCTCCTCGTGCCTCAAACTTCCTGTGATTTTCTATGTTGAGAATGAAACACTTACTTACAAAGATTCGAAAGTATTTCAGCATTGGCTTCTTTTCGTACCATAGTTCATACGGATTCTTCCCTTGCTTCGGACACAACAGAGACCTATTAGAAACATAGACCGATGTCAAAACTGCTTCCTTCCAAAATTTCTCTGGTAGGTCTTTATCAATAAGAACCGTTCTAGCCATGTTTTTGATGATACGATTTCTCCTTTCAAACACTCCATTATTTTGGGGAGTTCTCACTGATGAAACTTGATGCCTTATCATGTGTTTCTCGAGATATTATTCCACTTGATTATTTGTGAATTATGTACCGTTATCTGTACGGAGCATCAAAATTTTCTGCCCAAGAATCTTTTCTGATTCCCTCCTATACTGCTTTATGCAACCGAACACCTCTATCATATGGGTAATGATGAATACCCAGGCCATTCTGCTATAGTCATCAATGAAAAGGACATAGTACCTTTTCCAATTTATAGCTCGTGGTGAAATGGGTCCACATACATCAGCATGTACCAATTCGAGCACTCTGGATGATTTCTGTTCCTTTGGCCTGTATATTTTTCTGATGATCTTCCCTTGTTGACAAGCATCGCATGTATGAGTATGATCACGTGATAGTTTGGGAAGGTCTCTATCAGCATCACACTTTACCAGATCCTCCATATATGGTTGGCATAGATGACCAAGTCGCTTGTGCCATAGCTGGTTTTCTTCCTCTCTGGATAAAATGCATGTATCTTCTTCCCCACCTACAAGGTAGAGATTTCCCTTTGTCCTTTTTCCCTGCAGAACAACTGCTCCATCTTTTCCTTTCAAAACACACATCTTCCTGGTAAATCAGATAGAGTTCCCAGAGTCACATAGTTGACTAACACTGAGTAAGTTATGACTAAGACCCTCTACTACCAAGACATCAGCATGTCTCATTTCTTTGCCCCCAAACTTGGATTTCCCTGAGCCAACAATCTTCAGGCCTTCATCGTTTCCAAATTTAATAACTCCTTCTTTATCATATTTTATGTCTGTAACAAGATCCTTATTACCCGTCATGTGGGATGTGCAACCACTGTCAAGGATACACACACCAGATCGATCTGATGCTTTAAGGGTAATTTCTGCAACTACTGCCTTTTCTTCTTTCTTCTTCTTGGTCCATACTTTTTCCTTCACACTCGGCATAGATTGAGACTTCTGTTCTTTCTCAGAGTATGATGGACCAGCCTCATCTTGCAAAACCGCAAATCTATTCTTCATTTTTAACTCACCTGCCTATTTATTGATCTGTTGCTTGTGAACGTTTTGATTTTTCTTTGGCACATTTCTCTGAATGGTTGAAGTACAATACTTATCCATGTGCCCAAATCCTCTGCACCAAAAATAGTTTCCTTCAAAGTATGTTCTGGAAAACCGTTCTCTGTTTGGCTGCCACCACTATTATTGTTCCCTTTGATATCTCTTGGATATGGAACACACATATTGTGAATGTCCCATCTTGCCACAACAATAACACCTGATATATGGTGCATTCCTTCGTGACACTTCAGCACTCCAAGATTCCCCTTAGTATCTCTGAATATTCTGATTTTTCTTTGTGCCCAAATCAATCTTTAATCTCGGGATAGGTGCTTGCGGTATGACTTAAATTGCCACAGATTTTTCTTTATGATCAAGGCTTGAATTAGCCTTGACAATTGAGCTAAATTGATGCTTCTTTCTTTCTGAACTACTGGGCCCCTCTTTCATTTTTTCAATCTTCGGAATGATCTGCTTTCCCAAGAATGTATTGGGAATCAAAGGATTTTCCTGGTCTTTAACTTTTCTCCGTAGACTGACAACTTCTTCTTCAAGTTCTTCGATATGATTGACGTGATCTTTCACTTTTCTGTTCAATCCATCGATCTCTCTTTTCTGTTCTTCAATCTTGAGCTTATACCCACTAATTGATTTTGAGTTCTCTGGTGTTGATAACTTGAGTTTTTCAATTTCCTGCATCAACTCAGACTTCTCATCTTCCTGCTGCTGTATATAGAGTTTGGCATCACAAACAACTTTATTGGATTTCTTTGTTTTTTCTCTCCAAAAATCTATCTCTTCAAGAGCTGCTTCCAATTCGGCTCCCATATCAACTCTTCCTTCAACTTCTTCTTCCCCTTTTCCAACGTCAGTTTCTTCTTTTTCTTGAGAACTACCGACGACCGCTACCATAGCATTTTTTCTATGATCTTTAAAATTTTCAAACTCCTCAACCTCTTCATCCTCAGACTCATCTGAATTGTCTATTTCCTATGAAAGAAGATTCTTCCTCTTGAAGAAATTTCTCTTGAACTGGTTCTTCCCTTTCACATAGGCTGAAGATTTCTTTTTGGGATTTTCAACTTCATCTTCATCATTTTCTTCTTGACACTATTTGGGGCATCTTGCAACAAGATGACCAACCTTTCCATATCGAAAGCATGCTAGTGGAAGTTTCCCTTTAAACTTTCCTTTTCCTCTTTGCAGATTTGAAGAAAGAAATGACATCACCTCATCTGTCTCTTCTTCCTCCTGAGAATCTTCAATAGTGATCTTCTTCATGGCCTTAAATGCCACCTCTTTAGATTTCCCCTTTTCCACAGCATCATTATCATCATTTCTCATCTCATACGCAACAAGAGTGTTGTGCAGGTTATCCAATGTCAGCTCTTTCGGATATTTATCTTCCAAAACAGAAACTTTCGGATTGAACCGAGGTGGAAGTTTTCTCAAGATGCGCATTACAATTTTAATGTCTTCAATAATCTCACCAAGAACTCGCATGTATTCCACCACAGCATTTACCCTTTCAAAGAATGCATCAACAGACTCATTCGGGTTCATTCTCAGATCTTCATACTTGTTCCACAACACTTGCACCTTTGCCTCTCTAACCATTGTATCCCCTTCATATATATTTAATAGCTTTTCCCACATGGCACGTGACGTTTTCCATGACATCACCTTTGTATAGATAGGATTGGATTGAGCTCCCCCTAAGGCATTAATTGCTTTGGAATTTGCATCCAACTCTCTAAGTTTAGCTTCTGATAATGCGCCACTATTAATATCAGCTGTTATGCCATGCATTGCTGCTGTGAATACATTCATTCCCAAAGATAAGAAGTAGTGTTGCATCTAATTCTTCCATAGCTGAAAGTTGTTCCCGTCGAAGATCGGAATCCCTTTATGATTGGTGACCTCCATTGAGAGAAGAACTAATATCAACCTTTCCCTCTGATACCAATTGTTAGGTCCACAAGGCTGAATACCCTGAGAGGGGGGGTGAATCAGGGTATGACTAATTTAAAATTAACACCCGTTCTGATCTGGTTTCACTGTTAATCAAAACACTCTTCTCTCTCTTTCTTGTTGCATAATGTAAACATAAAGTAAAGCAAGCACAGGACACAGCAATTTTACTTGGTTCACCGCTAAGGGCTACGTCCAAGGAGCATACGCCGACAAGTTTCCGGTCGTACCAAATTCCACTATACTTCACTAACTGTGGATTACAATGTTCGCATACAGTCACTCTATCCCAGTCTCACTGCCTTTGCAAGGTTTAGATTCAGCTCACTGCTTTCCCAAGGGTCACTCCCTATTTCTCTCTCTCTGTCTCACTGCCGGTGGAGAGGATCACCTTTTTCCTCTTCCTATGCCCACTGCACTTGGAAGGGATTCACTCACAGTTTATAGACCTGTAGGTCTCTTCATTTGCATGAAATAATGCATCTTCAACTGTTGATAGATGCTCTGTTGAAGTCCAACGTTCATCCACTGATGAATACCACTTTTCCTCTGAACCACTGGGCAATTACCTTTGGAAAGTACCTTCGCAAAGCAACCTACTTTGCGAGGCTCCTAATTTCGCGAAGCTCAAACAAGCCTTCGCTAAGCTCCTGCCTTTTCGCGAATCTCTCTCGCGAAGCTCTCCCGCGAAGCTCAAGTCGTTACAGAGTAAGTTCCCCCGCGAAGCTCGCTGAGCCAACGTGGAGATCACAACTTTCGCGTAGCTAAAATAGCCACTGCGAAGCTCCTCTTTTGCGAAGTACACTGGCTTTGCAAACCACCTTCGCAATACGAGAGCAAAATATTTTCTCTGAAAATTCTCTCTACTTCTCTCGAGGGGGTCGGCCTCTATTTATAGGCGATTCCACCGACCCTCAAACTTTCCACGCGAAGTCAATGCCACGTCATCCCAAATCGCGAAGCTCTGAAGTTTCCACCGGAATTTTGTCCAAATTGCAAAGCACCATGGAAATTTTCCATTCGCGGAGCTCGTCGTAATCGTGGAGCATCCCGTTAATTCCCTCGCGCCTTCGCTGCGATGCTCCTTTGCAAATCCCTTGACCGCCGCGATGCGCTTCAGCCTCTTCCGTTTGCGAAGCTCGTCATAATCGTGAAGAATCACTGCATCCATTCTTATGGTCTTCGCGATTTCTAAACCATGCATCCTATCTTCACGAAATTCATGACTTTGCCATATTAAATTATGATCTTCATGGAAATCCACTTTTCACGATGCTCACCAAACTCCAAATTTTGGACCCCAAAAATTTGGCAAACACTGGAAAACGGCGCCACCTTGTACTACTCTTTTTATACCACCTCCAGATCGTCCATTCCTTTGTCATTGTCCTTTGTCAACATGGATTGTCAAAAACTTATCTGGAACTCGACAATTTTTTCATGGAAACCTGCTTTGTCAACAAACACAATCAACCAAAAAATACTGCAATGTTACCTTGAGGGATTTTTTCCCAACAGATTAAGAATGGAAACTAGGAATAATATTGACATGCTATAAGGTTTATAAGGTGTTAGGAGAATGGGTGGTGAGGGGTGGTATTTATAGGGGAGTAGAGGAGTGTTTTTTATTATTATATTCATTAGTTTATTAATTTAGCACAAGACTATTAATAGTGTTGATAACTATTAATTAATATAATAAATATTGAAGGTGGGTTTGATAAATGGGTAGTATCATCATTCTTACATCATAAATGACCCAAAAATTCATTTATTTAGCTTATAATGTTAAATACCTAAAATCATTGTATCTTACAATTTACCAAAAATTCATCTATTTTAGAAAAATAGCAAAAAATCACCCAAACGATTTTTAATGTATATATTTAAAAAATATAATCCATTTTATGAATATAATTTTTTAAATATTTGAAAATTAATTTTTAAATAAAATAATCATTTATTTGTAAAATATCAATTTTAATATTATAATCGATTTTATGACCCTTTGAAAAAATAATTAATCTCGTATAAAATTATATTATAATTATAGTAAAATATTATATTAATTATGAATCAAATTTATAAAAATAAATTTTATTTTAAATCATTATATTATAAGTAAAATTATAAATAAACATTTATGTTTTAGAAAAATACCAACACTTAGTTTGTAATTTTTTAAAAAACATTTTCTTATACCATGACATAAATATATAATATTTTAAATTATAAGATAACCAAATTTTATTTACACTTATATAGGATATTTTACTTTTCAAATGCTTATATTACTACTCTTAATAGTTAGATTAATATTCCAATTGTCAGGTTACAATTCTAGTAGTCATGTTTATAACGACTAGATTTATAACGATCATATAGGTTAATTAATTTTTAAAAATACTAAATATTTAATTCATTTTTAATTAAATTCTATTTTCACTTAAGGTTATATATAGTATCATCTTCAAACATAATATTTTATTATCAACATTTTTTTTATTTCTACAACATTGCATGCGGGTGTTGTTATTCGAGTCGATCGAGAATATTCAGATATTCCCATTTTTGATAAATTATTTTCTATTTGTAGTCCCACTATAATATTTCTCAATATTATTGGTTTATTTGATAAAAAATTTATAATACTTCATTTATGAGAATAATTTTTTTCTTTGGTTCTCGATGTGATATTTGTGTTTTATGAAAAAATTATAAGAAGGGAAATTACATTGATATAATTATAGGTCATTACATTCTTCCCCCCATAAGAAATTTATCCATAAAAATTTAGTTTTATAGAATAATATGAAAAAAGGTGAGGGTTTTTCTCCTTCATCACATCCTCAAGTTCCCAGGTCCCCTCTTCATACTTATGGTATCTCCATGGAACCTTGACCAAGTGAGTAGTACTATTGATTGAAACTTTATCTCTACAATCAAAGATATACAATTAATGCACCTCAAAAGAGATATCATTTTCTAGTTGTACCACCTATGAATTTTGTATATTAGATCGATCTGTTATGTACTTCATCAATAGGAATACAAGGAATACATCGTGTACTTGAGACATTTTTGGTGGAAGTTCTAGTCGACAGGCCACAACTCCGACAAGATCAAGAATCTCATAGGGGTTGACATACTTGGGACTTAGCATTCCTTTTTTCCCAAATCCCATGAACCTATTCCTTAGAGATATGTGTTGTAATACATTATCACCAACCTCAAACTATAAGTATCATTGGTTATTGTCTACATAGCTCTTCAGTATACATTGGTTATCCCGGATATGTTATTGGATTTTCTTACCATTTTCTTCCATTTCCTCAACCATTTTAGGTCCTGATAGCTTATGTTCACCCACATCATCCAACCATGTATTTTTTTTATATTTTTATTAAATAGATTTATATGGATCCATTTATATTCTTGAGTGGAAAATATCATTGTAATAGAAATTAACTAGTGGAATAGGTTGATCCCATCCTCATTTTAAGTCTATTGAGCATGACCTCAACTTTCCTTCCATTGTGTGAATAGTTCACTCAAATTGGGAATCAGTTTGGGGGTCATAAGTTGTACTAAATTTAAACTTAGTATTTAAATCATGTTAGATACTTTTCCTGAAAAAAGGGTTAAATCTTGGACCATGATTGGATATAATTGAAAATGGTACTCCATGAAGCCTCACCACTTCTATGATGTATATACATGTAATTTGGTCAACTGAAAATTCTTTATAAGATAATCCACAATGACCCAAGTAACATTATTTCCTATGGATGTCTTCGGATTTACAGTGAAAAATTAAATGGTGATGTTTTCCAATTTTCATGTATGTATTTGTAATGGTTGTATCATACCTTTAGAATTTCTCCTTTAAAATTTAACTTGATAATATATCAGGAACTTTGATGTATATTCAGTGATATCCTTCTTCGTATTTTCCCACCAACAGTGCTCTGAGAGATCATGATACATCATTGTGATCCCTGGGTGGATAGAGAAGGTTGAGCTACATGTGTCATTAGAAGTCTATATCTTTATATATGGATTGGATGGCACACATATTCAAGACACAAATATTATAACTCATTCCTCATCAATTTTTAACTCAGAGTATTTACACTTTGTTACAGACTTTAACTTCTTTTGGATGTACACATAATTTCTTTGAGCATCTGTTATCTTATCTAAAATTGATTGATGAAAAATCATTTATGAAAGTAAATATGGTGTAACTTACTTTATGAATACCATGTCCATCCTTTTCAAGTCTAATAAGATTGGATCGTTCTTAATTTGTATGATTGATAATGTTATATGATCCTCTCTACATAGAGAATCTACCATTTCAATTTCTTTACCAATATAATAGTGAATTGAGTTGTCTTAAACCTTGATGAACTCAATACTTATTCAATGGAACATATTAATCTCCTTATATATGAATATATATTTTAGTCTCTTATGTCAGTAAAAATCTCACACTTCTCCCCATAGAGATAATTCCACCAAATTTTTAATGTGAATATCACAACCGCCAAGTTCAGATCATGTGTGGGATATTTTTTTTCATGAAATTTGAACTTCCATGAGGCATATGATATCACTTTATCATCTTGAATCAATACATATCATAATACCATCTTTAGATAGTTGTTTTATTCCACAAAGAGTTCCCCCCTTTTCGGAATTGTAAGTATTGGTGCAGTGATATGCCTCTTTCTCAACTCTTTGAATGATATTTCACAATAACTAGTCCAGACAAACTTTACTCCCTTCCATTTTGTCTTGTTTAGTCGGTCTGAAAATAATGTTCAGTTCCCCAAAAATTATAGGTGATCTCTAACTAGACCAAGGAAACTATGGATAACAATTATGAATACTGGTCTCGACCACTCCTCAATTGAAATTTTTTTAGAAGAGTCCAAAGATTTCACATTGATGGTGATATAATTACCTAAAAAAGATACTTCCTTTATCCATTGGTGTTATTTCTCATAATTCAATAATATGAAAAATTGAGATGATGATTCTGAAGGAGATACATCATCCTAGATAAACATATACAGAATTGGGTTGTGCCTCCGAATGTGAAGAGTGGTCTCCCTTTCCAGATAGTTGATGTTGAATTTATATAAAGATATCCAATCCAGTCCCAATATAGCATCAAACTCCACCAAATGAAGTAAGATGAGATTTGATGGGAGGTTCAGTCCAAAATCATTAACTGAGTCTGAGTTATATACTTTAGATGTAGTATTTTCCCCATTATCTATTCCCAGTAATAAATCAGCCTTCATTTTTTGAGGTAGTGTTTGAATAGTTCTACTAAACATGCAAGATATGAGATAATTTGTAGAAGAGAAATCAAATAGATTTTTTTATTCTTTAAAAAATAATTTGTGTACCTATTACCACATCCTTTTTGGGCTCCACCATAATAGTAGTGATATCATATGAATTTCATTGCTTCTATGGAGTTTGTTTTTGATGATTTCCACCAATAACTATTTTCTTAGAGAATTATATCACACAATACCCATGGTCCGTGTAACACAGTGACCCAAAAAACATGGAGTCGGTGAATTACATTACTATATTGTCATTATTATAATAAATGAAATCCCAAAAGACCAATTATTGTAGCAGTTTTGGAAGACAATATTGCATACATGATACTAATAGTATATTTAGAAATATAAAAAACAAAAATATATATAGTAAATTGAAATAAACTGCCTCCTTGAAATCTTATTAAAGGTTCACTTCTTTATAACCAAGATAAAGGAAACATAATAAGGGTGAACTCAAATTATTAGTAGAGTTTACACATAGTGGAATCATGAATCAATAATAATTTTATCATAATCAAATAGACATAACTAATACAACATGGTGAATAAATGGAAACACATTCCATCAATAAGATGAGAATAAAAATGCAACCATAGATTATATCACAGTAAAAACCTCATGAAAAGTAAAATCTGAATACTGAATAAATAGAATTATTATTATTTGTATTCCATGTATCTAGAACATTAAAGGTTATATCTTCAAGATGGTATAATATTGTAGGTAGAAACCTGTCTGATTTTTTGAAAAAATACTCGAAGGGTTTGTCTCCAACAAGTTTGCCTCATTAGACCTGTTGATGCATCGAGGGGCTGTAGTGGGTCCCACTTATCACTTCCAATACAAATAATTCTTTATAAAAATATTTAATACAAGAACAATATTACTTTTAAATATCTGTTTTGAGAAGAGGATATGAATTCATCAATATTTCTATAGTTAAAGTAGTATTCAAAATAAACACCGTATGTGAAATTGTATACGGCTTAAGAAAATAATCATATCCATCATACAAGAAAATGGATATTTAACAGAATTATAATTTGAAATGAAAAATGATCTCAAAGGGGTAGTAGTTACACCACATAAGAAAGATTAGGTGCACAATACCAAGTAAGTAACAATGAAATGGAAATTGATACAAAGTCCCTTACCACATTGTAATCAATAGAATCATATGACCAAAAAATAATAATACCCAAATGAATCACAGAATACCATGAATATAATGAGAATCATGATATTATATATCAAATGGAAGTACACATACACCGCATATAATAAATAAGTGGCAAAGCACATGAGCCTCAACCCAGTTGGTGAGGTCTCTCTAAGTTCATCCACTAGACCCATGTTCAAAACCAGGAAGAGGAATATCTCTGGGCACTATAGTAATACTGTAGCAAGCACTATAGAAGAGGTTGTAGCAGTTACTATAGTAGATATTATTCGGGACTGTAGCAGCCATAACTATTCACACGGAGCCACCAGTTTGGGCTTGGAGACCTTAATGCTTTCTGTCCACCTAGGATTTCAGGTCAGTAAGGCTTTCAGGCCACCATTAGGGCCTTAAAAACACCTAAAGGCATTTGGGCCACATGATCAGTGCAGTTTCCCTAGACAGACTCTACAAAAATGTGCATCCCCAGAGCAGGATTCAGAGCTGGAGAACTCACCAGAGCAGAACCAATGGATATAGAAGAATGAGAGGGTATGGCTATGCCATCGGGGCTAGCCTATGCTTGCACGAGATGCTTAGCCAGACGAACAAGTAAACGTGGAGAGATACCAGCATGATGTAGATGTTAATGAGGGGTAGTTACTTGTAGTTATAGTCTGGTTGACTTTGGTAAGACCTTTAGGTCATGTAATTCCTCTTAAAGCCTACATGAAATGTAATATCTAAGTCTACAGGCCTTGTAAGGGCCCCCTCATCCATTGAAATGGGGGTTATAAAAAAAGAATGAGATTAAATAAGTGGAGAACAATTAAAATCTCACAGAATTAAAAGTGAGATGAGAATACCCTTACCTTATGTATTAATGTGTTCTTACTTTGATCTTAATGACCTAAATAATTTAATTTAGCTTCATTAATTAATAAATACAGAACCTCCTCAACATGTAATTGATTTATTATAACCTTATTAGGTTTATTCATGGCCTTTTTATGGGTTTTAGAGGTTTAATTTTATTATTTTGGAAGAATTTTTTCCATGGTTTTCATGATTGGTTTGCTTGTCTATGAGTATGGAAGTTTTTATAAAATGGAAATTGAAATCCAGAATTGAAGACGATAATAGAAATTAAAAACCTATCATCTTTGAATGTGATATATTAACACAACTTGGACAATGATTTCATTTTTAGTATAAGTGGAGTGGGAAAAGAGAGATGGTGATGAAATATTCCATTACCATAATAAAATTCCTGTTCATGTAAGTTATTGGAATTATCATTGAATTTGGGTGAGGTAAGTTGAGGATAGAGCAACAAAAAAATATAACTTTTAAAATAAGTTGGAAAAAAAGGAATATAGGCTCACCTCTTGAGTACTCCTCATTGATAATCTCCTTAAGGGTTTTATTATTGGCCTTTTGTTGACACCAAAAAGTCTTGGACGTGGGGTGAGGTATTGGCAAGTGTATTTGGTAGAACATAGTAAAGGCTTAAATCTTGAGTGGTGTGAGAGGAAGAGGGGGGTGAGGGGTGGTTTATATAGTGGAGGGGAGGAGGGTTTTCTTAATATTTTAATCATTAGTTTATTATTTTTTCCTAAGACAAGAATTAGTGATGATTCCCTAAGACAATATTAATAAGTGAAAGTGATTTTGAACCATGTGTGATTAACTTAGTTAGACATCATCCATGACTCAATAAATCATGTATTTAGTATTTATCATAATTTATTATATTTTAGTATTCACTAAAAATTCAAATATTATAGAAAAATCCCAAAAAAATAACCCTTACCATTTTTTATGTGTAGAATCAAAAAAGGAACTCCATTTTTCAAAAATAATTTTCTAAATATGATAAATTTAATTTTTAATTAAAATAACCATTTAATCGAAAAATACCAACACTTAAAATATTCATCTTCATTTTTAAGGTGCCTGAATTTTATTTACATATTCATGGGTATGGTCACCATTCATATGAGTCATATTAATATTCATAAGGGTAACTTACTATTCATAAGGGTATGTTAATATTCATAAGTGTAAGTTACTATTCACTGAAAATTAAATTCATTCTATCATACTCCAAATATCACCCTGATCGCAACCGTGTATGTTTGTTTTTTAAATTTCAAAACACAGAAGTAGAAAATTAAGGTTTAATGACTAGGTTATGACTATAAAATATAAATAACCACGTTTTTTTTCACATAAACATTGTTTTCCATGCGATATAGTATATCTAATGAATTGAAATTATTTAAGAGAAAAATATCATAAAATGTTTGGGGTGTTATATTCTTCCCACCTTCAGAAACTTTTTCCTTAAAATTGTTAATGTATAAATTCCTCTAACAATATGTGGGTGGTTCTTATCCATAACATCATCAGGTTCCCACATTTCTTCCTCTATTTTATGGTATCTCCAAAGAAACTTTACTAGTCGATTTGTCTGATTTCTCAGTACTTTTCCTCAAGTATCAAGAATCTCAATAGGTTCTTCAAAGTAAGAAAAAAATGGTTATGGATCTATTTATTCATAGTTCAGTACATGTGTTGGGTCTGGCATGTATTTATTTAAAAATGACATGTGGAAAACATTATGAACTTTGGTGAGACGTGGTGGAATTTTTAAATAGTAAGCTACAACTCCTACTCTTTCTAGAATTTCAAATGGTCTAATGTACATGGGGCTCAGTTTACCTTTCTTACTGAACCTAAATACACCATTATATGGAGATAATTTTACAAATACATGATATCCCCCTTGAAATTCCAAATCCCTTCTCTAGTTGTCAACATAACTCTTTTTGTAACTTTGGGCTACCTTAATACGGGCATAGATTGACTTTACCATTGCAGTTGTCTCCTTAATAAGTTTTGGACCTATAAGTTTCCTCCCACCAACTTCCTCCCAACAAGATAGAGTTTGACACCTCTTTATATATAATGATTTATATGGATCCATTTAAATACTATATTGGAAATTATTATTTTAGAAAAATTCCACCAAAAGAAAGTATTGATCCCACATACCTTGAAAGTTAAGAGAGCATGATCTCAACATGTCTTGTAATGTTTAAATAGTACTTTCTAAATATCCATCAGTTTTGGGGTGATAAGAAGTACTCATATGAATTTTAGTATCCAAACACTTCAATATAATTTTCCAGAATTTTGATATAAATCAGGGATCTCGATCATACACAATCAATATAGGGGAACCATGAAGTCTTATAAATTCATTAATATAATGTCATGTTAGGCGCTCAAGTGATAATTCCTCTCTTATATCGAGGAAATGTCATGATTTTATAAAATGATCAACAATTACCCATATTGCTTCATTCCTTCAAGGTGTCCTTAGTAGTCCTGTAACAAAGTCCATCATAATGTCATCCCACTTCCACATATAAATAGGTAGAGGTTACATGAAACCTCTAGGATGTTGTCTCTAAGGCTTCAGTTTTTAGAAAATGAGACACCATGACACTTAGTCAGTACTTTATCACTTTATGTTATCCTGAAAAAAAATGTTCCTTCAGATCTCTATACATCTTGGTGCTACCAGGGTGTACGGAGAAATTTGAGCTATGTGCATCATCTAATAGTTCCCTTTTTAGCTTAGTTATTGATGGAACACATAACCTCCTTCCAAACATCAAAACTATATTCTCATACATGATGTCGGCCAATCTTCCATCCTTAGCAGAATTAATTTTATTTTGTAGATTCTCATCATCAGATAGAGATATTTTTATCTTCTCTAGTAAAGATGGTTTGTAAATCATTTATAAAAAGAAAATATGTTTCCCCTTCCTTAAAAATTCCCATATCCAACTTTAGTAGATCCATGAATATCGAATCTCTCTCAATCATAATTTGGGTCCGAATTCCATGTTCATTCTTACTTAATGAATCTTCAACCCTATTTTCCTTTCCTAGGTGGTAGTGTATAGAACAATAATAATATTTAAGTAATTAAATCCATCTCATTTTCCCCATGTTCAGTTTTTTTGTATAAAAATGTATTTCAATCTCATGGGATCCGTATATATCTTACATATTTCACCATAAAGATAATTTCTTAATATTTTCAGAGAAACAATTGTGGATGCTAGCTCAAGATCATGAGTTGGATAATTTCTTTCATGTGTCTTCAAATTTCTTGATGCATAAGTAATAACATTATAATTTTTTAGAAGGACACAACCTAATCCATTCTTTGATGCATCATTGTATATCCCAAATCCATCATTTCCATAGGGAAGTGTCAAAATTGGAGCATTGGAAAATGTTATTTTCAATTATTTAAAGCATTATGTACATTCTTTCATCCATACAAACTTAACCCCTTTACATGTGATCTTGGTTAGAGGGTTTTCCAATTGAGAAAAATTCAGAACGAAATGTCGATAGTAACCTACTAAGTCAATAAAACTATGTACCTCAGTTATATTCATTGGAATAGGCCATTCTTGGATTCCCTTTGTCTTCATAGGATCAACTATGATTCCATCCTTAGAGACAATATGGTATAGAAAATAAACCGATTGAATCCAAAATTCACACTTTCTAAACAACCCATATAATTTTTTTTTCTAAGAGTTTTCAAAATGACCCATAAGTGATTTTCATAGTCATCGTAGAATTTACAGTATACCCTAATATCATCAATAAATATTATAAAAAAGTCATAAATATATTACATGGATATCTATCCATTAGATACATAAAAATATAGGGTTCATTATTCAGTTCCAAAGGAATTACTGTAAACTTGTAATTCTCATACCTGGTTTGAAATGATATCTTTAGAATATCTTCCTTCCTCGCACGCAGCTGATGATATCCAAATTAAAGGCCAATCTTTAAAAAATATTAGGCTCTATGAAGTTGATCAGATAAATCATTAATGAATGGGAGAGGATACATGTTATTTATTTTAATAGCATTGATTTCCCTATAATCAATGAATAGCCTCATGGATCCATCTTTTTCTTAACAAAGAGGACAGGGGCTCGCCATAGAGAAACATTAGGTCAAATAAATCCTTTTCCACTCAATAAATCTAGTTG
Source organism: Viscum album (assembly GCA_963277665.1). Classification (NCBI taxonomy): domain Eukaryota; kingdom Viridiplantae; phylum Streptophyta; class Magnoliopsida; order Santalales; family Viscaceae; genus Viscum; species Viscum album. The sequence goes on along the minus strand of OY728129.1, from coordinate 1,783,434,729 downwards.
TTTATTTAGATTCACTATTTCCAAAGTGGTTATTCTATAGGGATTATTTAATATAGGTCTTTCACCAGGATTTAAATCAATAAGGAACTGAACTTTCTGCTTGAGAGGATTTCCAGTTAAATCTTATGAAAATACAACAGTGTATTATTGCATAATATGTATGTCTTCAATTTGAAGATTTATTTCATCAGCCATAGATATTGTGTTCTATTCCTCCTTAAGAATGGAATTCAGTAGAGCTATTGGGGGTGGATCTAGATAAGAATTAGATGGTGTTGTTTCTTCTATTAAGATAAGGGATTCTACACCATTCTAAAAATTGTAACTTCCTTCTTCTTAAAATAGATCTTCACATTATAATTTGACATCCAATTAATACTAAGACTTATATAAAATTAAATCATGGGTATAATGATTAGGTTAGAAACTAAAGTATGTTTATGTGTCACAAAGGGGGATGATCGACACACATTAGTTGCAACGATAATTCACTTAGGATTTTTGAATACAACTGATTTATTAAATCAAATTGGAAATGTATAATTTTTTAAGAAAACTGGGAAGATATAAATGAATGAAATAATATAGAATCAAATAATGCATTGTCTAAGTTTGAGGAAACAATTAAAGTACATGCTACCACCTCATTAGGAACATCAACCTTCACAGTTATAATCACATAATCTTTCCCTTTCTCTCATGGCCTTGACAAGTTTCTTAGGTGCCTAGGACACTAATTTTCATTGTGTTTCATCTATCTACAATTGTAGCATTGAATGTCAATGAATTGTTTCTTTCCCTTGCACTAATTAGATAGATTCCCCTTTTATCCAAACTTATGGCAGACTCTCATGCATTTTGAGCATTTCCCAGGATGATTCTTTCCCCAGTTCTCACATAATGGGAATGATTTGTTCCCTTATTCTTTTTTAGAGCTTCACCTTTTCCATGGTTATTGGAGTACCACTTTTTATCTTTTTTTCCCCTAAAAAATTATGATCTAGTAAATTCCTTATCTTTTTTGATGTAAATTAATTTAATTTCATCATATGATGAAATTTTTTGAGAAGCTAGTGCCCTTCAAATACTTGTCTAGAGACTTTAAAAGAAATGATAAATCTTATATTCTGAATCACATACATAATATATATAATAGATGTATAATCTTGTGAAGGTAGCCTCATACTACACATCATTATCTTCTTCCCTTTACTTTAGGATAAGGAATTTTCTCTTCATTTCAGTTCGTTGCTCCAAAGGGAAATATTTGTCAAAGAACAATTCTTTAAAAGTCATCCATTCCATATCTTCTATTTCATCTTCCTCCATGTTATTTTGTACCAAGGATCACCATTGATCAACATCACCCTTGAGAAAATATATTTCCAGTACTACCTTTTTATTTTCATTACATCGGAATGCTAGGAATATATTTTCAAGGGACTTGATCCATTGATCAGCTACCACTGGGGTAGTAGTCCCACTAAAATATTGGGGATTCTATCACATGAAACTATTGAACATATGTGTAGCATCATTATTCAATATAGCCTGAGTAAGTTATCCTAATATGGTCATGATCTGATCCTCTCCAACACTGATTGAGTAGACTTGACTAGTGGGGAAATCCCTACATTTTCTGTAGGTATTGATTCACCTTCATCCATTAGGCCCCATCACTAAACAATGTCATATACTAAATTAGGTCATAACTCATAATTTTTAACTACCAAACACTTAATATAATATGAAAATATATGCAAAACTAATTTTAAAATCATAAACATTGTTTCTATTTACATTTAAATACATTATAATGGTTTTTAAAAAAATGTGAATTATCCTAAGAATATCCCCTGGGAGTGTCAATCCAAGTATGTAATAAGTCCCGTTGTAGTGTACCAAGATACCCCAGGTCAAGCCAAAAACTCTTTGTCAGATTTGTTACTCCTAGGTACAACTATGCCAGAACCACATCCACATGTCGTATCCAGAAATTGATTCATGTTCTAATAATATACACATAGTCTCTGAAATACCAAAATTCTAGGATGTCACTCTATGTTGATCTGCATAGTCTATTATAGGGTTATGTACTCTAAACTATGATTCCAAAATTTAGTTTCCAAGGTTGCTGCTAATCCTCCCTTTATACCAAATGTAACTCGCTGATCCCATAAAGTTAGATCTAGTGCATTACATTACTATATTTTCATTATTAAAAGAAATCAAATCCTGAAGGATTGATTAGTTAAGTAGTTTTTGATGACTAGATTATATATATGACACCTATAGTACATTTGGACTGATAGAAAAAGACATGATACATGGTAAACTGAAATAAACTACCTCCTTGAACTCTTATTCAAAGTTACCTTCATCATAACCTAGGGAATGGAAACATAATAATGGTGATATTAAATACTCAGTAAAGGTCACACATAGTGGAATCATGAATCAATAATAACTAAATCATAATCAATTAGACATAACTAATACAACATGGTGAATAAATGAAAACACACGCCATCGATATGTAGAGAATAAAAATGAATCAATAGATTTTTTCATACTGAAAACCTCATGGAAAGTAAAATCTGAATACTGAATAAATATAATGCTAATTATTTGGATGTCATATATCTGGCACATAAACCATTATAGCATCGAGAGGGTTTAAGTCTATGGGTAGAAACCCGTCTAATTTTTTGGAAACAAACTTGAAGGGTTTATCGCCAACTAGGTTTCCTCATGAGACCTGTCGATGTGTCCAGGGGCTATAGAGGGCCCCACCCATCACCTCCTATCCAAATAATTCTTTATAAAAATATTTAATATGAGAAAAATATGCCTTTTAAATATCTATTTTGAGTAGAGGATAAAAATTCATCAATATTTCCATTATTAAAGTAGCATTCAAAATAACCACCCTACATGAAATGGTATATGGCTAAAGGAAATAATCATATCCATGAAAAAAGAAAATGGATATTAAACATAATTATAATTTAAAATGAAAAATGTATTCAAAGGGGAGTAGTTACACAACATAAGAAAGATTAGGAGCACAATTCGATGTAAGTCTCAATGAAATAGAAATTGAGACAAAGTCCCTTACTGCATTGTAATCAATGGAATTGTATGAAAAAATATTAATAATAACCAATTGAATCACAAAATATGATGAATATAAAGAGAATCATGATATTATATATCACATGGTAGTACACATACACCACATACAAAAAATAAGTGTCAAATAATGGAAATATCACAGAATTAAAAGTGTGATGAGAAAATCCATACCTTATTCCCAAAAGAATTCATCGGTTGATATTAATGAACCGAATAAAAAAATATTGATTCATTATTTAATAATTCCAGAACTTCCTATACATGTAATTGATCAAGTATAACCTTATTAGGTTCATTCATTCCATTTTTTATGGGTTTAAGAGGTTCAATTTTATTAATTTGGAAGCATTTTTTCTTTGGTTTTCATGATTTTTTTTCTTGTATATGTGTATGGAAGAGTGTGTAAAATGGAAATTCAAAACCAGAATTGAAGACGGTAATAGAAATTGAAAAACCGCAGTCCTTGAATGTTATAAATTAACACATCTATGATTGTGTTTTCATTTTTAGTATAATAGGAGGGTGAATGAGAGATGATGATGAAATATTACATTAAAATAATAAAATTACAGTTCATGTAAGGTACTGGAATTATCATAGCATTTAGATGAGAGTAGTTGAGGATAGAGAAACAAAATAATGGGACTTGTAAAAGAAGTTGAAAGAAAAAGGAAGAGAGGTTCACCTCTAGAGTACTCCTCCTTGATATTCTCTTTAAGGACTTTATTTTTGGCCTTTTGGTGAGACCAGTAGGTCTCTGACATGGGGGGAGGTCTTGGAAAGTTTTTTTGGTAGAACATAAGAATGGCTCAAATAATTAGTGGTGTGACAGGAAGAGGGGGGTGAGGGTAGTTTATATAGTGGAGGGGAGGAGGGTTTTCTTAATATTTTAATCATTAGTTTAAACTTTTTCCCTAAGACAAGAAATAGTTATTATTCCTTGACCAAAAGTAGTAATAATTTCATGTGAGTTCAAACCATGTTTTCTTACCTCAGCAGGACATCATACATGATTCAATAAATCATGTATTTAGCAATTATCATAATTTATCGTATTTTACTATTCACCAAAAAATCAAGTGTTTCAAAAAAAATTCCTAAAATTCAACCTAAACATTTTCTAATGTGTATAATATAAAAATGAACTCCATTCTTCAAAAATAATTTTCTAAATATGTGAAATTTAATTATTAATTAAAACCATCATTTAATAAAAAAATACCAACACTTAAAATATTCAACTTCATTTTTAATATGCCTAAATATTATTTACACTTTCATGGGTAAGGTTATAATTCATAAGAGTCATATTACTATTTACAAGGGTATTTTACTATTCATAAGGGTATGTTACTATTCATAAGAGTAGGTTACTATTCACTGAAAATTAATTTGATTCTATTAGACTCCAAATATCTCCCTGATCGAAACTTTGTATGTCCGTTTTTTGAAATTTAAAACACAGAACTAGAAAATTTAAGTTTAATGGATAGGTTATGAAAATATCCTATAAATAACCATGGGTTATTTCAATGAGGCTCGGGTCATTATGAAATATATTCTATCTAATGAATTTAATGTACTTCCAAGAAACATACCATAAATGTTTTTGGGTGTTATAGTCTTTATAGTTTAAAAAATAAATTATAGGTTGAGTTTTGTTCTAAACATTCATTTATTCTATTGATTTAGTGGGATTCTTCCAATATCTTTGATAAAAAAGTATCCTAATTTTCCTCCCTTCATCATTTGAAGCATCTCCCGGTTCCCCTTAGATAGTTCCCAGGATGCTTCCTCCCTCAAGTTTGACATGTTTTATATCGGGGTTTCATTCCTTGATGAGATTTATCTATTGACCCTCCCATATTAAACTCCATTTTATAATAATTATCTTTGATCCCATGAGCATACCGAGAGTCACCAATCTCCATCACAACCATAAGATAACAACATACATTCTCCTCATCATTGTCAAAGTCTTTAATCACCAATGATTCTTGTATACTCATATTTAATAAACTAATGATGTGATCCACCATAGTTTTGTTGTTCATGACAAAAACATAGGTGTATCATGAAAGCCTTGTGATTTTTCCTTGTATTCCCTGATATATTCAACTTCTATTTTTATTAGTCTTAGGAACTCCATCACCATATTAGGATGGTGAATTTGGGGAAAATATTTATTGAAAATATTTTCTTGAATCCTTACCAATCTATTGAATCATTTTACTCTTTATACATTTTTTTTATCAATTTCCAACACTGGTCATATTCTCCATAAAAAAGATAAACTTCCAGTATGGCTTTCTATTCTTATGAGCATTAGAGTGAAAATAATATTTTTTTTAATGGAGTTAATTCATTATTCCAAAATGAGGGGATCAGAAGATCCACTAATGATGGGAGGCCTTTGTCTCATAAATTATTGAAATGAAACTTTATCTCTTAGAGGATAAGGTGGGTATTTAGTATGATTCAAGTTATTATTTGCAACATGATCCAGTTGATCTAGTACTATCATGAGGTTCTGGGCATACATTCCCATCAAATTTTGCATCTAATTAGGGGAATCTCAACATTGCCTATCACATTTATTGTTCACACATGTTATCCCATTTACCACCATTAATTAATAAATAGGAATAAAATATAACGAGGTGATTGAATACGTAGCTAATGAGAATATAAAAAAGAAACTATGAACATAAAAGGAAAAGCTTATAAATTCAAAGTATATCCTAACATGTGATTCCCTATGTTTCAACCTAGGTTATCAATAGGGATTTAATTATCCTTATCATTATTACTAATGTTTTCTTCTACTAATCCCAAATAAATAACTAAACCATTCTCTTATATGAACTATAGAAACCCAATCCATTTAGACATAATGTTACAAGATTTAAGAATAATTATCCATGAAATACAAACCAGTTATCCAAATGTCTAGTGTATTTAGATGACTAGGTACATAATTAAAAAACATGAAACCAGAATAAAATATATTATTAATAATCTTAATAATGAGATCCTAACATCTTTTGAGATCTTACATCTACAACATACCAGTCTTAAAGTCTATTAAGGACCAGTTAAACAAGTGTTTCTCTATAAAAGACATAGGTGAAGCAGTCTATATTATAGGGATCAAGATCATTTGTGATATATCCTATAGGCTTCTTGGACTAAGTAAAAGTAAATAAATTAGAACTATACTATATATATTTAGTTAGGAACAATCCAAGAGGGGATTAGTTCCAGTGTCACATGGTTTATATCATTTTATAAAAATGTGTCCTCAGACATAACAAAACAAAGATATAATCAGTAAGATCTTATATTCTTATTCAATAAGATCAATCATTCATTCCATGTTGTTTAAAAGACTTGATGTTTCCTATTCATTTAGCATGGTTGGAAGATATCATGTAGATCAAGGATAACAACAATGGTTTGGTGTTAAGGCTAAACTCATGTATCTGAGAAGAACTAAGGATATGATCCTGGTGTGTGGATGATATGAGGATCTAATCCTCTTGGGTTATACGAATTATAGTTTTAAAGTTGATTATAATGATTTTAAGTTGCATCTAGGATATATTTGTTTATCACAACAAAGGAGATATGAGATAGAGGAGTTCAAAACAACCATTTTCTATTTATTCTATAGTGTATTATGAGTATATAGAGGCTTTTGATGTAGCAATGGAAACCATTTGGATTCTGAACCCTATCCAAGTGCTTGATCTAGTACCTAGAAGTAAATAACCTATCACAATGTATTTTGATGATACGACAACAATGGATCTTGAAAAAGAGCAAAGGTTCCACCAATAGAAATAAAGTGTGTACTTCCGATGAATCACCTCTTGAGGTATTTTTATCAAATGTGTAAAGTTGAACTAAGAAAAGTGACCATGTAAGAGAACATTCTAGACCCATTGACTAAATTCCAATCTCATCATAAGCAATGGTGTCATATGAGATATAGTTGACTGAAGGTTGTTAGCTATTGTATCTACTGAAGGTGGGAGTCCATTGGAGTTGGTGCCCTAGAACCCAATTCTATGTACTTTATGATAACATTTGTTCATAGTTTTTAATATTAATGAACTACTTATCAAACCATTATTGTTCTTCTATGTAACATATTATGTGATAATGACATAATAGTAGTTGTCTCACTAATAGGTCATAGCAGTTACCCTCTATGATGGGAATAGAGAAGTGCTATGAAACTATTATTGAATATATGTTATATATCTGGATGATATAATTTTAGGGACACAAATGATATATGCTATTAGGGGTGGAGACTCATAGGTTTTTGAGGCACCTTATAATGGTGTATTTCCTTAGTAATATAAAATGTTGGATATTATGATAACATGACCTCCGAGTAGGAAATCCACATTTATATGTGTCATTGGATATTTCTATATATGGACATGTGAAATGGTACATAGAAATTAATATTATTATTAATGTGTATTATGAGTCATGTATTTTAATTTTTTGATGAAAACCTTTACATCATATTTCCACGGTGACATAGGATACGTTGGGCCTGTCATGAGTAATATTGCATTAATGGACAATGCGAGAAAGGATTTTTTCCATTTTTTTCTTTAACAAAAGTATATATCTTATGAAATTTGATATAAATGAAGTAGCCTAAATAAATCCATGGTTGTGGTTTTCTGTAGGCAGGTTAGATTTCTAGAAAGTCAAATAAAGAGAAATCAATCACATCGGTTGACGGCACCGGCTTGCAATATACTTGATTAATGAAATTAGGATAGAGGGGTTATATTACATGGTAAGAGTTTGTGTGAGGCATTATGTCAAAGCAGAATTGACTTCTTTCACTATGGGTGCTTTGGCATGTTTCTAGACACCAACCTTGGACTGTAGGATACTTCGCATAATGTCACTTAGATAGAGTTCTAGAGGGTCACACACTAAATGTATCTATAATCATAATTAAATAACATATTATTATTTATTATTTTAAAAGTTGAATTAATATTATTTCCACACGTGATTTAATAATTATTTATATTTGTTGGATCACAATTATTATATCTCCAGTTATTTGAGAGAATAGAATGTGAGCGAAATATTAAATAAATATTTATTTTTTATTTAGTGAATATAATATTTATTTATTTACTAAAAAATAATGCATTGATATTTATTTATTAAATTAATATTTATTTTTCAAGGCCTGATAAATATTGTGTAGGAATAGAAAATCATGTTTTAAGGTTCGGTGAAGATATATATATATATTGAAAATTATTTGATTAAATAATTTCCAATTTAATTAACAAGTTATGAACATGTCAAGGAATTATTATTATTATTATTATCTTTACACATGGGGTTCTATAAGGGATTAAATAAATATTAAAGGTAACTTGTGAAAATATTTATTTCTAAGTCCTAGTGGTATTTAAATGTAATCATATTATTATTTTTTCATTAGAGGCAATTCATTTTGGGTTGTGAAAAATAACAACCTAAGAGAATAATATCAATATCTAGATATCTCCCTCTCTAAGAACATTCACAAGAACAGAGAGTGATCTTCCTCTACTATCAACTCTTGAGTATATAGAGATGAATGATAATGCTTTAGAAGTGATTCTCATGGAGATGAAAGGTGAATAATGCATGTGAAAGGATTTTTCATGCTAGAATCTAGATATTACTACTGAAATGTTCAGAGATTTGTGGAGCATTTGTGGTTCCCTACTTGAGGTAGTCTGATCTTGATTCCTAAAACACAACAAATTTACAAAATAGATCCATTTTTTATAAATAAATCAAGAAAGATTTAACAAAAGGTAACTATTTAAATTACTTAAATTAATTATAAATAATAATTTATGATCCTATTCTTTGTTCTAGTGTTCTATATCTTGTATGTTTCCTTTGATTCAATTCCATTGATTACAGTGTTCATCATCACGAAAATCACAGATTAATCATTGATCATGAAAAAAATAAAAGGTGGGAAAGACCAATCACACACTTCTACTATAACCAGACCCTTCAAGGTTACTATTCCAATGGATAGATTACTATTCCTAATGGTCATATTACTATTCCAATAATCAAATTATTATTCTAATGGTATTGTTTATAATGGAAATATTTATAATAGTCATAAAGGATCCTTAATTTATATAAATACGACTTATTTCATTCATTCTTCATCCACTTCAATTTATGTTAAAGTTATATATAATTTGACATTCGAAATATATATTTTATTCTTATCATCATGTTTTATTTCTATAGATTTCTTCATGAGTGTGGTTATTCTATTGGATCACACATATCAACTATTTCGTATTATGATCATCTTAGTTTTTATTTATTTTGCCACTGTAATATTTGGAATTATTATTAGTTTCATTTATAAATAATGTACCATTATCCATTTATTGGAATAATTTTTTCCATGGGTTTTCTATGTTATTTATATGTTTTATAAAAAAACTATAAGAAGGTAAATTCAATTGATAAATGTTTTTTGTTGTTAAAATATGTTTTTATATAAAAAACTATTTCTAAGTAATACAATTTTTTTTAAAAATAAAGATAACTTCTTACTCAGTATCTTAGAAATAGTTTATGATGAATTTCTGAGATTTTTTTTGAGATGTTTGATTTCTCAATAAATAGTGAAAAATAATAAACCGTATTTGAATTTATATTTTCATTTCATGTAGATAAACTATTAAAATTTGTTTTGGATTAGTTTTAAAATTTCCTCAGTTCCTTTTGATGATAAAAAATTAAATTTTGAACTTCAGAATAAATTTTATACTTTTGAAAAAAAATAATTTTATACATAAAAATGCATTGTTCTAAAAAAACCATTTTTCATCATGTTCTATAGTTTATCTTTAAATTGAATTATTCTACTTATAGAAGTTCAATATTGAATAATTTATTCAACATATGGAACCATAAGGTAAATTTTTTTAATATCTTGCTTTTAGTTTTGGTAATTATGAATAGAAACCATAATAATTTGTTTACCATGGTAAAGGTAAAATTAGTTAATTCAGGTTAAAACTAATGTGATAATGCTTCAAATTTGTAGTGACCCGAAGATTGACGTACATGGACATTACATTACTTTTTCCTAATACTAAATACATAACAAAAACATACACACAAGAACCGTAATAGTTTAGTGTCTTTGGAAACTTGGAATAAAATCTTCAAATCGTGGTGAAAGATCTTCAACATCTCCCAATAAAGGTCATCCCCTTTTTTTCTTACCTAAAACCTTTCTTTATATCCTGGGTAAAAGAAAACATAAAAGGGGTGAGCTCAAATTCCCAGTAAGGGTAAAAATAGAGAACATAAAACAATCCAAAAACATTTGAATGCAAAAACTTGAACATAAAATCTAAACATCAAAATCTTGAGCAAAGACATGAATCGTGGAAGTACGTAAGGCATATATCATAATGGTACATCAACCATGATAAAATATAATGTGAATAAGACATGTAATTGTGGCAACCATTCATCACATGTTATGATTTCCATAGTATCCAAGGCATTGCTGCCAAAACCATCTTAGTGGAAAAATTCCCTTTCTGAATCGAGTTCACTCCTCGTTTCAGTCCTGTAACACTGAACCGGATTAACTTACAATTCCAGCCATGTCAATCTCATGAGATCTAAATCCTTACCCAATGCACTGGAGGGAGATATAGGTCTCACCCATCTCATAATGAAATCATTCTTACTTGTGCCACAAAATAAACATACATCATTCATAATAACACAACGACTAAAATGGGTTTCATAAACATAATCCCATCATCACATAATACATATAAAAGAAATGGATATCATTTCATAATAAGAAAAGTGAAACCATGTAAATCATAGAGAAATTATGCTTGAAACATACACATCTGAAATAATGTCATCTTAGATGGAAAATGGTTTTGATCAAACACTTGAAATGAATTCTTGAGGAAAATATCCTTTCTTATTTAAAATCATTTTCTTTTCACAAAATGTCATGAAATATTAAAAGAAAAGTATTTTTTTGAAAATAGTCATGAAATATTTTGGAGGAATATTCATGAAAATAAGGCTTTATAAAACTGTAAAAATCCTTTCATGCCGTATAAGTTAAAAAAACATTTTTCTCATACTTTTGTCGGAAAAGTCAAAAAAGTACCTCATAATGTAAACAAAAGATAGATTCATTACATACCATGTAGTAAAAGTCAAAATGGGTAAAAAGGACTTTAAAAATACATGAAAACACTTTTATAAAACATGGACATGGCTGATAGAAATAACTCTAGTAAATACTTATGAATAAGCAATCTCGGATAAAAAATGAGATTTGAAAAATTATCCCTTACCTTAGGTCCGATATGCTTTGTATGGATCTGAACCTCTTGTATAATGATTTAAATAATGTAATTGACTTATTACATAATCATATTCATTGTTATTATATCATATATGTTTCACTTATGACTTTATATTACCTGATATTTTGTAAATTCCATGTTAAAGTAGCGTTTTGGGTAAAATCATTTCATTTATCGTATGTGTTTCGACTTTTTGTTTCTTGATATTATTACTTATATCCTGATTTACATAATTCTAGAATGTAAAACATGATATATATATATATAATATATATTCATCATATACATATATATTATTTATCGATAAAAGGAATGAAATACACCGTTCATGGAGACGGTAGGCCGTACGTACGCATGAATGCTGTTTTCGTTTCCTTATTGAGTTGAAGGAAATTAAGTAGATGAAATACATATATATATATATATACATAAATCCAGTATCATTATTATGTAATATATTTCATGATTACTTATTATAATATACTTTATAATCATTCATGAATGGTTAATCATTGAGAATGAATCTCATCGCGTCGTGGAGACGGTAGTCCGTACGTACGCACGAGCAATGATATCATTCCCATGATCGTGGAATTGTATTTAAGTGTATGTATAATATTTAAGAATCAATATCACTTTACAATAATCATATATAGTAACTATTTACACCATTACACCCATCCAAGTAAGGTGGTGGTGTAAAATAGATTACACCACAGCGTGGAGACGGTATTCCGTACGTACGCACGCGCGGTGATTTCGTTTTCCGTAGGATGGATAAATGGTGAAATAGGGTTGTTTCATACTTATAATAACATATCCGTATATTACTGATACTGATGTTATTACTTCATAATGAAACAACTAAATAAGAAGAAGTGGAAGAAGAAATAAAGTTGAAAGAATCGGTAACAAACATTACCTCTTCTTTGAAGCGCCTCTTTGAGACCTCCTCTTAGGGCACTACAATTGGTCATTGAAGAAGACAAGGACCTCTAGGATGTTTCTAGGGAAGTGGAGAAGATAATTTGGCAGGGTTTGGTCTATATTTAAGGCTCAAATTTGTGTTAGGAAGAGAGGGAGGAGGTGCCCTTTTATAAGGGAGGGGAGGGGCACCTTTGGAAATCTTAAAAATATTAATTTATAATAAATCTAACCCCACATAAAAACCTCTAAAAATGACTCATATTCGAATATTATATGAGATAGGGTTGTAATATCATCAACCAATAAAATTTAGACATGTTAGAAAATTATTTTAAACATTATCAACTTGATTTATCCTTACTTAATCAATTTAATTTTATTTGTGGTAATAACATTCTAAATTTTAACTTATAACAAATAATTATTATTTGTTGTGAATTGTCCATAATTGGATAATTTGTAACATTTTAGACCATATAAATATACATTTATAATTTTTATATATTTTTGTGATTTTTAAACATTTTTATAATATGTTATTTTTATAAAATAACAATAGTGTCAATTTTGACACTATTCATTTATTTGAATTTAAATAAAATATATACAGAATATATGTTCAAAATAAAAGATTTAATAGATTTATAAAAGGTCATATGTATCTAGAAAATTAGTGTAGAACATTAAATAGTTTATATAATATTTATTTTATTATTTTTAAAACCATTTATTTGGTTTATCTCTTAATAAAGTAATTACTACAATAGTTTTGTATAATTATTTAATATACTTATTTATTGCATAAAAATTAAAAATAAATTCCTATGATGAAGATAAATCTATTCACTTTCACAATAATACTTTTACTCTAATTTATCATCTTAAAATCACAAAATTTCAATTGTTATATTTATTAAATTATGAAGGTGACAACTTTTTCATCATTTAAAATAATATAATATAAGTGTCATAATCATTTTTATAAGACTCCAAACGGTTATATATTAGGTCATTAGATGACTAAGGTGTAGATATACACTACCAATAAGTTTTGGTCAGGTTTTTGGGCCTTTTAATGGGTATTATTATTTCACAAAAAACTATATTACTTATTTTTCACTTAATAAATAATTTCTGCATCATTAATGTATCACCATTAATGACAATTATTTAATCCCTAAAAATTCTAAATAAATTATCAAGATGTATATACATTTATTATCTTTCTGGATACTATTCAAGTTCGAAGTTTTAGGATGTTTATCACTAAATTAAAATTATTATACTTATAAGATTTGAGAGAGTGACATGTTGTCACTTTCTTTGGTTTTAATAATAATTAAATTATTTTCATGGTCAAAAATCCATAAAATGAATCTAATCCGACCCTTAGGTGATATGGGTCGACTTTTAGCCATTAAATATATTTTTGACATTTTTTAGGGTAATTTTATAATATTATATTTACCCTTAATTACCCGATTTACCTTTAACTATGGTAAATAAAATTTATCGTAGTTACTATTCATAATTCCCAAAAATAAAAAGTAGCATATTAACATAATTTGGACCCACTGATTCCAAATATGGAATCCATTTTTTGAAATTCAATACACAAAAGTTGCAGAAATTAAATTAAAATTAATCCCGTTGTCGAAAGAAAACGGGTTCTTGTTTAAAACATTGCAAAAGATTGAATTGATTTAATCTACGAATTCAAGGTAAAATCATTGCTAATGATATAAATTATATTAAATAGTTAAAATATATTCTATTTATACTTTAAAACAATTAAATATTATAATTTAACCATATAAATTATTACGATGAAAAAAGTTGTTTTTAATTAAAATATAGCGTGTTTTTACTATTCATTAAAATATGAAAGTTATCAGAAAAATATAAAAACTTTATCCAATGTAAATATTTATATCCTGATTCAAAAGAAGAAGTTTATTTTGTAAAATTTAATTTATAAACATCTCAAAAACTAGATTTAAAGTGGGTGCTCCATCAAAAGGCGGCAAAAATGCATTTTTTGAAAAATATTTATTTTACCCGAAAAATTTATTTTGTTCTTATACCATGTTCTAGAAGATGTGTAAGATGAATAATAATGTTATAAAATTCAATGTTTATTTAATACTATTCATAACAGCTAGTTCATATTAATATTATAATAATATATCGTTGTTTAGTAAAACTCGGTATTGCGTACAACACACGCTATCGAGGAAGGTCGTGATGCGTGTAATGCAAGACAAGTCAGGGTTACGTGTAGTGCACGGCTCCTTTTTTGTTTAATATAACAAAACCCAACCATATTTCATTAATAAATTGAATATATATATATACACTCAATGTTGCGTAGAATAACTACTATCAAACAAACTTGAAATTGTGTGTAACACGATCCAAGATTAGTGTTGCATATACTGGAAGCTAATACGGTGTTGCGTATAATGCCAGATAATCTTGGGGTATCATACAACACAATACATCAAATAAATTAAAAATAATACTTCTCATAAAATCTCGGGGTGTTACATTCTACCCCCCTTAAAATGAATTTCACCCTCGAAATTCGTCGGGGTTATAAATGGTTGACTACTTGAAAGTTTCTTGAATAGAAACCCACATACTAAAACTTAATTTCAAAAAGTGATATAAGAAACATAACAGTTACCCAAATTAACTCATCGCTGGGTTTCCTCATGGGAGAACATAGGTGAAAATATGGATATGGAAGAGAAATCTAAACATCGTGTTTTGATGGAGAGTGGTAGAGGACATGGCTATGAAAAAGCCAACAATCACAAAGCCATAGATTTGTGATGATATAAGGTACCATCTGATTCATCGGATATAAGGGCACTATGACAACATTTTTGGTTTTCAGGATGATTTCTCTAATGTTGAAGAATTTTCGAATCAAAATAAATACTTACTTGATTTTGGTATAGTCTCACTGTTGTTCGTGCCTTGAACAATTTCCACTTCATCTCTTAAAGAAATGAAGTTGAATTTGTCATTCATGAAGTGTTAGCAGATCATGTGATAGAATGATGAGTCATTCCATCTGTTTCAAACAAAAGGTTAGAAAAAGTTATCAGTCCATCTTATGGTTAGATTAATCATATATGGTTCCAAAAATGAACTTCTACTTCATATATCATACTGCTTAATAAAATAAAACTAGTTTTTACTAACCAGGGACTTCCTGTAGGCCAGTGGTAGGAGATAAAGGCCTGTCGCACTTCGGTTGTGGGTTCGATTTCCACAGCCTTGTCTCACGCGATGGGTTGTCACCCATCCTGCAGGTTGTCCTTTTTCTAAAACTACATTACTATAACATCCCATCAATAATATCGAAAAAAGTTTTATCCTTAAAAAATACTAACTTATGTCCAACATAATCCATTCTGTTAGGTCCACAAGGATGAATACCCTGAGAGGGGGGGTGAATCAGGGTATAAATAATTTAAAATTAATGCTAGTTCTAATATTGTTTCACTGTTAAGCAAAACACTATTCTCTCTCTTTCCTGTTGCACAATATAAACACAATGTAAAGAAAGCACAGGACACAGCAATTTTACTTGGTTCACCGCTAAGGGCTAAGTCCAAGGAGCATACGCCGACAGGTTGCTGGTCATACCAAATTCCACTATACTTCACTAGCTATGGATTACAATGCTCGGGTACAGTCACTCTATCCCAGGATCACTGCCTTTGCAAGGTTTAGGGTCAGATCACTACTTCCCCAAGGGTCACTCCCTATTTCTATCTCTCTAGATCACTGCCGGTGGAGAGGATCAGCTACTTCCTCTTCCTAAGCTCACTACCTTGGAATGGAATCCACTCACAGTTTATAGACCTGTAGGTCTCTTCATTTGCATGAAATAATGCATCTTCAACTGTTGATAGATTCTCTGTTGAAGTCCAGCGTTCATCCACTGATGAATACCACTTTGCCTCTGACCACTGGGAAATTCCTTTTGGAAACACCTTCGCAAAGCACCCTACTTCGCGAAGCTCCCAATTTCGCGAAGCTCAAACATGCCTTCGCGAAGCTCCTGCCTTTTCGCGAAGCACTTTTGTGAAGAACTTTAGAGAAGCTCAAGTCGTCGCAAAGCAATGTCCCTCGCGAAGCTTACTAAACCAACGCAGAGCTCACAGGTTTCGCGGAGCTACAATAGCCACCACGAAGCTCCACTTTCGCAAAGCACATTGGCTTCGCGAACCACCTTCGCAAAACGAGAGCAAAATATTTTCTCTTAAAATTCTCTCTACTTATCTCGAGGGTGTCGGCCTCTATTTATAGGCGATTCCACCGACCCTCGAACTTTCCGCGCGAAGTCAACGCCACGTCATCTCAAATCGTGAAGCTCCGAAGTTTCAGTCGGAATTCTGTCTAAATCGCGAAGCACCACGGAAATTTTCTGATCGCAGAGCTCATCGTAATCGTGAAGCATTCCGTCAATTCTTTCGCGCCTTCGTTGTGAGGCTCCCTTGCAATGCCCTTCATCGCCGTGAAGCTCCCTTGCAAATCCCTTCACCACCGCGATGTGCTTCAGCCTCTACCGTTCGCGAAGCTTGTCGTAATCGCGAAGAATCCCCGCCTCCATTCTTCTGGTCTTCGCGATTTCCAAACCATGCATCCTATCTTCGCGAAATTCATGCCTTTACCATATTAAATTATGATCTTCATGAAAATATTATTTTCGCGATGCTCACCAAACTCCAAATTTTGACCCCAAAAATTTGGCAAACACTGGGAAACAGCTCCACCATGTACTACTCTTTTGTACCGCCTCCAGATCGTCCTTTCCTTTGTCATTGTTCTTTGTCAACAAGGATTGTCAACAAATTCTCAGGAACTCAACAATTCTCCATGGAAACCTGCTTTATCAATAAACACAATCAACCCAAAAATACTTCAATGTTACCTTGAGGGATTTTTCCCAAAAATATTCCCCTTTGGTTTTGTTGACAATTCTTCATAACTCTTCTCAGAATGATTTTCTGCACGTTAATACCTCACTGAGTCTTCTTCCAGCCGCTACCACCATTCACCTCTTGCGATTCTGATAGCGTTCAAGGATTCACTTAACATGTACTCTATGCCCACATGAGCAATGCTCGGCGCGAGAAACAAGAGTTGTATGAAAAGTTCATCAATGAATCACTTCATGTCAAACACCAATTGTTGATTCCAACATGAGACCAATTCATAAATTGATACCAATTATTGAACCACACTGAACCCAATTGGTGATATATGGAAACCTTCTCACACCATTCCAACACCACTGTTCCGCTTTTATCATGATCCTCAGTTGTCTTGATTTCTATGCTTTGATCGATCACTTCTAGCATCGTCAGATTTAATACAATCCCCCTTTCTATTCACAGCTTCATCCCTTGTTATCTTCAAAACATCTTTAGACCTATTTCCTATGTTGTCTAAGCTAAGCTCTGGCTAAGCACATTCAACTAGCGTCAACTCCCCTTATCTGGCTGCTCCACCTGTCAGCTTCTCCCCATATCATTCATGATTTATCAAATCTCCACACTGTCTCCCCCTATAAAAATCACTATTTTGTCCCCCTTTGTCAACGAACCCAAAGGAAACTCCTTTGTGGTATGTAACATAGTAGAGAACACATATCAGCACATTAGGGAAAGATACATCATACCTCGGGGAGAGGGGGGGTGCCCACATCCACACTATTTCAAGTGCGGGGAATCTACTGAACTCCCAGAGCCAGTCGGTGCCTTTCAAATGCTTACTTGCATAAGGCCTTTGTCAGGATGTCTGCAACCTGTAGTTCTGTAGGCACATACTCCAACTTCACGATCCCCTGCTCAACCGTCCCCTTGATAAAATGATACTTTATCTCAATGTGCTTTGTCCATGAGTGATGTATGGGATTTTTGCTAATATTTATAGCACTTGAGTTATCACACTGTATTCCGATCGGAGACTTCACCTCAACTCCCATATCTTCAAGTTGTTGCTTCATCCATAATAATTGTGTGCACACTTGAGTGGCCGCAATATACTCAGCTTCAACGGTTCTCAATGAAATTCAATCTTTCTTTTTTCTTAGCCAAGAAATACACAATCCACCAAGATAGAATGTAGCACCTAACGTTGATTTTCTATCATCCGCTGAACCGGCCCAATCTACATCAGTATATCCCAATAACTCTGTCTGAGATTTATCAGTATATGTCAAGCCAAAATCCATTGTGCCCCAGATATACCGAAGTATTATTTTCACTGCAAGCATGTGGATTTCCTTGGGATTACTCTGATATCTCGCTGCTTGGCATGTGGCGAAAACAATATCAGGCCTTGTTGCAGTTAAGTACAACAAACTTCCAATAATTTTCCTGTATTATGTGATATTAACTGCTTTGCCATCCTCATCTTTTGATAATTTCATCCGGGTAACAACCAGAGTCTTCATTTCCTTGGACTTCTCCATTCCAAACCTTCTCAGAACCTCCTTGGCATATTTAGATTGAGAAATGAATGTTCCATTCCTTCCTTGTGTCACCTGTAGACCAAGGAAAAATGTTAGCTATCCAATCATTGTCATTTCAAACTCATTTTTCATGAATTCGGAAAACTGTCTGCACTGAGCTTCATCTGATCCGCCAAAAATTATGTCATCGACATACACTAGAACCATCGTCCTTTGATTACTGTCATTGTTGAAATAGAGGTTGTAATCAACTCCTCCACGCTGGAAACCAAGCTTCTTCAAGTACTGATCAAGCCTTGAGTACCATGCCCTTGGTGCTTGTTTCAGCCCACACAACACCTTCTTCAGCCTGCAAACTTTTTTCTCATCCTCATGAATGAGAAAACCATTTGGCTTCTCAATATACACCTCCTCTTCCAGAACACCATTTAAGAATGCATATTTGACATCCATTTGGAACACTTTGAACTTTCTTTGCACTACAATGGCAAAAAAGAGTCTGATCGTTTCCAGCCTTGCAACCGGTGCAAATGTCTCATCAACATCTATTCCCTCTATCTGGGAGTATCCCTTTCACACTTGTCATGCTTTGTTCCGAATCACTGTGCCATATTCATTCATCTTGTTGCGATAAACCCATTTAGTCCCGATGACATTCTTGTCTGCTGGCCTCGAAACAATCTCCCATGACTGGTTCTTCTCGATTTGATCAAGCTCGTCATTCATAGCCAGAACCCAGTTTTCATCTTCAGTTGAATCGGAAAAACATTTTGGCTCCACCTGAGATAAAAACGATGTTTTTTGTAATGACTTCATTATTTGAGTCTGAACTGGAGCTGTCTGATCACTAATGATATTCTGCCTATCAATTTCAGTTCGAATCTTTGGCTTCCTTGCAGACACAGACTTGACACTTTCCTATTCATCATCAGTGTCTTCTTCTGAGTCAGCCTCTGCCACTTCTTCTCCCCCTATGTTGCTTTCTTTATCATCACTTTTTTCCAGGAACTGTTCACTAGGTCGTTGAGTATTCTGTTCATTTTCAACTATAGTGACATCATTGCTCTCAATAATTTTTCCCAGCCTTTTGTTGAAGCATTTATACGCTTTTCTTTTCCCTGAGTAGCCAAGTAATATCCCCTCATCTCCTCGTGCCTCAAACTTCCTCTGATTTTCTTTATTGAGAATGAAACACTTACTTCCAAATATTCGAGAGTATTTAAACGTTGGCTTCTATCAGTACCATAGTTCATATGGAGTCTTCCCTTGCTT
This sequence comes from Viscum album, assembly GCA_963277665.1. Taxonomy (NCBI): domain Eukaryota; kingdom Viridiplantae; phylum Streptophyta; class Magnoliopsida; order Santalales; family Viscaceae; genus Viscum; species Viscum album. Next base: position 1,783,414,479 of record OY728129.1, on the reverse strand, counting down.
CAGACACAATAGAGACCTATTTGAAACATAGACCGATGTCAACACTACTTCCTTCCAAAAAATTTCGGGTAGGTCTTTGTTAATATGCATTGTTCTGGTCATGTTGTTGATGATCCGATTTCTCCTTTCAACCACACCATTATATTAGGGAGTTCTTACTGATGAAACTTGATTCCTTATACCGTGTTTCTCAAGATACTCTTCCACTTGACTGTTTGTGAATTCTGTACCGTTATCTGTACGGAACTTCAAAATTTTCTTCCCAAGCATCCTTTTTGATTCCCTCCTATACTATTTTATGCAACTAAACACCTCTGTATTATGGGTAATGACAAATACCCAGGCCATTCTGCTGTAATCATCAATGAAAAGAACATAATACCTTTTCCCATTTATAGCTCATGGTGAGATAGGTCCACATACATCAGCATGAACCAGTTCGAGTACTCTAGTTGATAACTATTCCTTTGGCCTGTATGTCTTTCTGATAATCTTCCCTTGTTGTCAAGCATCACATGTATGAGTGCGATCACGTGATAGTTTGGGAAGGTCTCTAGCAGCATCACAGTTTACGAGATCCTCCATAGATGGTTGGCATAGATGACCAAGTCTCTTATGCCACAGCTAGTTTTCTTCCTCTCTGGATAAAAGACATGTATCTTCTTCCCCACCTACAAGGTAGAGATTTCCCTTTGACCTTTTTCCCTGTAGAACAGCTGCTCCATATTTTCCTTTCACAATACACATCTTCTTGTTAAATCGGATATAGTGCCCAGAGTCACATAGTTGACTGAAACTGAGTAAGTTATGACTGAGACCCTCTACTACCAAGACATCAGCACGTCTCATCTCTTTGCCCCAAAACTTGGCTTTCCCTGAGCCAACAATCTTCAGGCCTTCATCATTTCCAAATTTGACAACTCCTTCTTTGTCATATTTGATGCTTGTAACAAGATCCTTATTACCTATCATGTGGGATGTGAAACCACTATCAAGGATCCACACACAAGATCAATCTAATGCTTTAAGGGAAATCTCTGCCACCACGGCCTTCTCATTTTTCTTCTTCTTGGTCCATACTTTTTCTTTCACACTCAGAATGGATTGAGACTTTTGTTCTTTCTCAGAGTATGATGGACCAGCCTCATCTTGCAAAGCCACAAATCTATTCTGCATTTTTAACTCACCTGTCGGTTTATTGACCTGCTGCTTGTGAACATTTTGATTCTACTTTGGAATATTTCTCCGAATGGTCTAATTACAGTATCTAGCCATGTGCCAAAATCCTCCGCACCAAAAATAGTGTCCTTCAAAATATGTTCTGGAAAACCGTTCTCTGTTTGGCTGCCATCTCTGTTCCTGTTCCCTTCTATATCTCTTGGTTATTGAACACACAAACTGTGAATATCCCATTTTCTCACAGCAATAACACCTGATATAGGATACATTCCTTTGTGATACTTCATCACTACGATTTTCCCTTTGGGATCTCTGAATATTCTGATTCTGTTTTGTGCCCAAATCAACCTTCAATTTTGGGACGGGTGCTTGCGGTCTGACATTAACTGCCACCGATTTTTGTTTCTTATCATTCCCTGAATCAACCTTAGCATTTGAGCTTTCTTGTTGCTTCACTCTTGCTGGACTACGAGACTCCTCTTTCATCTTCTCTGTCTTCTGAATGGCCTGCTTTTCTGATATCACATTGGGGGTCAAGAGTTTTTCTTGATCCTTCATTTTCCGTCGCAGACTGACCACTTCTTCTTAAAGCTCTTTGATATGTCTGACTTGCTCCTTTCCTATGTTATTTAAACAATCAATTTCCTTCTTTTGTTCCTCAATTTTAAGCTTATGCTCAACAATATTTTCTGAGCTCTCTGGTGTTGAGGATTTTAGTCTTTCAATTTCTTATAATAGTTCTGAATTTTCTTCATCCTGTTGTTGCATATAGAGTTTGGCATCATGAACCACTTTATTGGATTTATTCGCTTTGGCTCTCCAAACATCTATCTCCTCAAGAGCTGCTTCCAATTCGGCTTCCATATCAACTCTCCCTTCAATTTCATCTTCTTCTTCAGCGTCAACTTCTTAATTTTTCTGAGAACTATCGACGACCTCTACCATAGAATTTTTCCTATGGTCTTTACAATTATCAAACTCCTCAACCTCTTCATCCTCAGACTCCTCTGAAATTTCAAATTCTTGTTAAAGAATATTCTTTTTCTTGAAGAAATTTCTCTTGAATTGCTTCTTCCCTTTCACAAACGTTGAAGTCTTCTTATTGGGAATTTCAACTTCATCATCATCATCATCGTTATCTTGAAATTTCTTGGGGAATCTTGCCGCAAGATGAACAACCTTTCCACATCGAAAGCATGCTAGTGTAAGTTTACCTTTAAACTTTCCTCTTCCTCTTTGCAGATTTGAAGAAAGGAATGACATCACCTCATATGTATCTTCTTCTTCATTAGAATCTTCAATGGTGAGTTTCTTCATGGCCTTGAATGCCACCTCTTTGGATTTCCCCTTTTCCACAGTCTCGTTATCATCGTTTCTCATTTCATATGCAACAAGAGTGCTGTGCAGGTTATCCAATGTCAGTTCTTTTGGGTCTTTATCTTCCAAAATAGAAACTTTCGGATTGAACCGAGGTGGATGTTTTCCCAATATGCACTTCACAATTTTTATATCTTCAATAATTTCTCCAAGACCCCGCATGTCTTCTACCACAGCATTTACCCTGTCAAAGAATGCATCAACAGACTCATTCGGGTTCATTCTCATATCTTCATACTTGTTCCACAACACTTGCAGATTTGCCTCTCTGACTTTTGTATCCCCTTCATAAATATTCGAAAGCTTTTCCCAAATGGCATGTGACGTTTTGCATGACATCACATTTGTATATATGGGATTGGAAAGGGATCCCCCTAAGGCATTGATTTCTTTGGAATCATCATCCAACTCTTTATGCTCAGCTTCTGATAATGAACCACTAGTAATATCAGCTGTGATACCATGAATAGATGTTGAAAACACATCCATTCCCAAATATCGGAAATAGTGTTGCATTCGATTCTTCCATATATGAAAATTACATCCGTCGAAGATCGGAATCCCTCTATGATTAGTGGCCTCCATTGAGAGAAGAACTAATATCAACCTCTTCCTTTGATACCAATTGTTAGTTCCACAAGGCTGAATACCCTGAGAGGGGGGGTTGAATCAGGGTATGACTAATTTAAAATTAATGTTCGTTCTGATCTTGTTTCGCTGTTAAGAAAAACACTCTTCTCTCTCTTTCATGTTTCACAATATAAACAGAATGTAAAGCAAGAACAGAACACAACAATTTTACTTGGTTCACCGCTAAGGGCTACGTCCAAGGAGCATACGCCGACAGGTTTCCGGTCGTACCAAATTCCACTATACTTCACTAGAACTGGATTACAATGTTCGGGTACAGTCACTCTTTCCCAGGATCATTGCCTTTGCAAGGTTTAGGGTCATCTCACTGCTTTCCCAAGGGTCAATCCCTATTTCTCTCTCTCTCTGGCTCACTTCCAGTGGAGAGGATCACCTACTTCCTCTTCCTAAGCTCATTGATCTGGTAGGGAATCCACTCACAGTTTATAGACCTGTAGGTCTCTTCATTTTCATGAAATAATGCATCTTCAACTGTGGATAGATGCTCTGTTGAAGTCCAATGTTCATCCACTGATGAATACCACTTTGACTCTGACCACTGGGCAATTCCTTTTGGAAACACCTTTGCAAAGCACCCTACTTCGCAAAGCTCCCAATTTCGCGAATCTCAAACAAGCCTTTGCGAAGCTCCTTCCTTTTCGTGAAGCACTTTTGCGAAGCACTTTCACGAAGCTCAAGCCGTAGCAAAGTAACATCCCTCATGAATCTTACTAAGCCAAAGAGGAGCTCTCAGGTTTCGTGGAGCTACAATATCCACCGCGAAACTCCTCTTTCGCGAAGCACACTGGCTCCGCGAACCACCTTCGGAAAACGAGAGCAAAATATTTTTTCTGAAAATTCACTCTACTTCTCTCGAGGGGGTCGGCCTCTATTTATAGGCGATTCCACCGACCCTCGAACTTTCCGCGTGAAGTCAACACCACGTCATCTCAAATCGCGAAGCTCCGAAGTTTCCGTCGGAATTCTGTCCAAATCGCGAAGCACCACAGAAAGTTTCTGATCTCAGAGCTCATCGTAATTGCGAAGCATTCCGTCAATTCCTTCGCACCTTCACCGCGAGGCTCCCTCGCAATTCCCTTCATCACCGCGAAGCTCCATTTCAAATCCCTTCACCGCCACGATGCGCTTCAGCCTCTGCCGTTCGCGAACCTTGTTGTAATCGCGAAGACTCATCACCTCCATTCTTCTGGTCTTCGTGATTTCCAAACCATGCATCCTATCTTCGCAAAATTCATGCCCTTTCAATATTAAATTATGATCTTAATGGAAATCCTATTTTCAAGATGCTCACCAAACTCCAAATTTTGGACCCCAAAAATTTGGCAAACACTGGAAAACGGCGCCACCTTGTACTGCTCTTTTTATACTGCCTCCAGATCGTCCATTCCTTTGTCATTGTCCTTTGTCAACATGGATTGTCAAAAACTTATCTGGAACTCGACAATTGTTTCATGGAAACCTGATTTTTCAACAAACACAATCAACCCAAAAATACTTCAATGTTACCTTGAGGGATTTTTTCCCAACACATTCCAATATTTAGTCATATCTAAAATACTTCGGTCCAAGCTCATAGTATAAAGAAAACAATTACTAGAAAGGTTATCTACCAAGAATGTGAATACAAGCATTTATCTCACATATATCATAAGATATATCTTGTTGGTTGCATTACAAACACATGAATACCTTAGTCATATATTCTCTTGAAACATAAATTACCATAGAACCTTAGTGAAAACATGAATACTGTCAAAAGGTAACTCTTTCCACATACCAAAATCCCAAAAAATCTATATAATCAAACCATAATATCACTTAGTCCTTATATCAATCATGAGCTCGTGAATACAATCAAACATCTCATTATCTTGTTATCCCTTCATTATGTGCATATAATCTACTTTCCAAAAAATCTTAATAACCTTTCATGGTTACCAGTATCATTCAACACATACTTTAAAATACTTTATGAAAAACAATAGTGTAACAATCCTTAGATGATTCTTTATTCCATAGTACCATTAACTATAAAACATAACTCTTGTTAAACATACAATCATTCCACTACCTTCTTAAAAAACTTCCTGAGCTTCAATACTTCTTTCATCTCATATATCATTTGTAGTCTCCTCATCATCATCCATATAAATACTACCCATATGACCATGCTGATTCTCTTCATGAGATTTTCCTTTAGGACATTGGTTTGCATAATGCTCGTACATTCCACATTTAAAACATCTAATCATTGTTGATGTCGTAGCAATACCATTATATTTGTCCATGCTGTTAACTGAAACTTTTCCTTTGCATATACTGGCATTGTGTCCTTATTTTCCACACCCAAAGAATCTTCCAGTTCCTCTGAAACAATCTCCTCGATGCCTCTTCCCACATGATTTACATGAGGTAAATTGAACTTTCTTTCCTCTATGATCATCATGAAACTCCATCTTTCTATTATTATCTGTGTCGGGAAACTTACCAAAGTTTATATTATTGATCATATTATGAGATTTATGATTATGCATAATAACGATGTTTGGACTTCCAAATCCGGTTTCATTTGGTTTCTCATGAAGAATATCATTCCATTGTCCGTCATATCCTCCATTATCGTGAATCTTCCTATTTCCAGCCATTTTCTAAAACCCAAAAAGAATTGTGTGAGAGGCAAAAATCATGCTTGGGAAAATAACATAGTAAAGGGGGAGTACCCTCAATATCTAACATATTAGGTTAAATTCTAAGATCGTTACCATAGTTCTAGGACTATATCCTATAGATATACTTATCCTTAGGGACATCCCTAGACAGACCTTAGAAATATCTCTAGGGATCTCACTAAAGTTTTCGCATCCTAGTTCCCAAAGGTTGACTAAACCTTTCCTCTGATACCGAATGTAGAGACCCGAAGCTTGACATACATGGACATTTCATTACTTTTTCAGAATACTTGATACATAATAAAAACATACACACAAGGACAGTAATAGTTTAGTGTCTTTTGAAACACAGAATAAAATCTTCAAATCGTGGTGAAAGATCTTCAACATCTCCCAATAAAGATCTTCCCATTTTTTTTCTTAAATAAAACCTTTCTTTATAGCCTGGGGAAAAGAAAACATAAAAGGGGTGAGCTCAAATTCCCAGTAAGGGTAAACATAGAGAACATAAAACAATCCATAAACATTTGAATGCAAAAACTTGAACATAAAATCTAAACATCAAAATCTTGAGCAAAGACATGAATCGTGGAAGTACGTAAGGAATATATCATAATGGAACATCAACCATGATAAAATATAATGGAAATAAGACATGTAATTGTGGAAACCATTCAGTACATGTTATGATTTCCATAGTAGCCAAGACATTGCTGCCAAGACCATCTTAGTGGACAAAGTCCCTTTCTGAATCGAGTTCACTCCTCGTTTCAGTCCTGTAACACTGAACCAGATTAACTTACCGTTCCAGCCATGTCCATCTCATGAGATATAAATCTTTACCCAATGAATTGGAGGGAGATATAGGTCCCACCCATCTCATAATGAAATAATTCTTACTTGTGCCACAAAATAAACATACATCATTCATAATAACCCAACGAATAAAATGGGTTTCATAAACATAATCCCATCATCACCTAATCCATATAAAAGAAATGGATATCATTTAATAATAAGAAAATTGAAACCATGTAAATCATAGAGATATTATTCTTGAAACATACACATATGAAATAATGTCATCTTAGATGGAAAATGGTTTTGATCAAACACTTGAAATGAATTATTGAGGAAAATATCCTTTCTTATTTAAAATCATTTTCTTTTCACAAAATGTCATGCAATCTTAAAAGAAAAGGATTTTGTTGAAAATAGTCATTAAATATTTTGGAGGAAGCTTCATGAAAATATGGCTTTATAAAACTGTAAAAATCCTTTCATGCCGTATAAGTAAAAAAACATTCTTCTCATACTTTTTTCGGAAAAGTCAAACAAGTACCTCGTAACGTAAACAAAAGATAGATTCCTTACATACCATGTAGTAAAATTAAAAAATGGGTAAAAAGGACTTTAAACATAAATGAAAACACTTTTATAAAACATGGACATGGATGATAGAAATAACCCCAGAAAATACTTATGAATAAGCAATCTCGGATAAAAAATGAGATTTGCAAAATTATCCCTTACCTTAGGACTGATATGCTTCGTATGGATCCAAACCTCCAGTATAATGATTTAAATAATGTCATTTAATTATTAAATAATCATATTAATTGTTATGATGTCATATATGTTTCACTTAAATCTTTATATTACCCGTTCTTTTGTAAATTCCATGTTAAAGTAGCATTTTGGGTAAAATTATTTCATTTATCGTATGTGTTTCGACTTGTCGTTTCTTGATATTATTTCTTAGATCCTGATTTACATAATTCCAGAATGTAAAAAATGATTTATATATAATATATATTCATCATATACATATATATTATTTATCGATAAAAGGAATGAAATACACCGTTCATGGAGACGGTAGGCCGTACGTACGCATGAACGTTGTTTTCGTTTCCTTATTGAATTGAATGGAATTAAGTAGATGAAATAAATATATATATACATAAATCCAGTATCATTATTATTTAATATATTTCATGATTACTTATTATATATATACTTTATAATCATTCATGAATGGTTAATCATTGAGAATGAATCTCATCGCGTCGTGGAGACGGTAGTCCGTACGTACGCACGAGCGATGATATCATTCTCATGGTCATGGAATTGTATTGAAGTGTATGTATAATATTTAAGAATAAATATCACTTTAAAATAATCATATATATTCATTATTTACACCATTATACTCATCCAAGTAAGGTGGTGGTGTAAAATAGATTACACCACAGCGTGGAGACGGTATTCTGTACGTACGCACGCGCGGTGATTTCATTTTCCGTAGGACGGATAAATGGTGAAATAGGGTTGTTTCATACTTATAATAACATATCAGTATATGAGTGATACTTATGTTATTACTTCAGAATTAAAGAACTAAAGAAGAAGAAGTGTAAGAAGAAATAAAGTTGAAAGAATCGGTAACGAACATTACCACTTCTTTGAAGCGCCTCTTGGAGACCTCCTCTTAGAGAACTAAAATTGGTCTTTGAAGAATACCGGGACCTCTAGGATGTTTCTAGGGAATTGTAGAAGATAATTTGTCAGGGATTTTCTGAGATTGAAGGCTCAAATTGGTGTGAGGAAGAGAGGGAGGAGGTTCCCTTTTATAAGGGAGGGGAGGGGCACCTTTGGAAATCTTAAAAATATTAATTTATAATAAATCTAAACCCACATAAAAACCTCCAAAAATGACTCATATTAAAATATTAGATGCGATAGGGTTGTAATATCATCAACCAATAAAATTTAGACATGTTAGGAAATTATTTTAAACATTATCAACTTGATTTATCCTTACTTAATCAATTTAATTTTATTTGTGGTAATAACATTCTGAATTTTAAATTATAACAAATATTTATTTATTTGTTGTGAATTATCCATAATTGGATACTTTATAACATTTTAGACCATATAAAGTTAAATTTATAATTTTTATATATTTTTGTGATTTTTAAACAATTTTATAATATGTTATTTTTATAAAATAACAATAGTGTCCATTTTGACACTATTCATTTATTTGAATTTAAATAAAATATATACAGAAGATATGTTCAAAATAAAAGCTTTAATAGATTCATAAAAGGTCATATGTATCTAGAAAATTTGTTGAGATCATTAAATTGTTCATATAATATTTATTTTATTATTTTTAAAACCATTATTTGGTTTATATCTTAATAAAATAATTACTACAATATTTTTGTATAATTATTTAATATACTTATTTGTTGCATAAAAATTAAAAATAAAATCATATGATGAATATAAATCTATTCAATTTCAGAATAATACTTTTACTCTAATTTATCATCTTAAAATCACAATATTTAAATTGTTATATTTATTAAATTATGTAGGTGACAACTTTTTCATCATTTGAAATAAAATAATATAAGTGTCATAATCACTTTTATAAGACTCCAAACGGTTATATATTAGCTCATTGGATGATTAAGGTGTATATATACACTACCAATAAGTTTTGGTCAGGTTTTTGGTCCTTTTAATGGGTATTATTATTTCAATAAAAATAATATTACTGATTTTTCAACGAATAAATAATTTCTGCATCATTAATGTATCACCATTAATGACAATTATTTAATCCCTAAAAATTCTAAATAAATTATCATGATGTAGATAAGTTTATTAGAGTTCTGGAAACTATTAATGTTTGAAGTTTTATGATTTTTATCACTAAATTAAAATTATTATACTTATAAGATTTAAGAGAGTGACATGTTGTCACTTTCTTTGTTTTTAATAATAATTAAATTATTTTCATGGTCAAAAGTCCATAAAATGAATATAATCGGACCCTTAAGTGATATGGGTCGAGTTTTAGCCATAAAATATATTTTTGGCATGTGTTAGGGTATTTTTATAATATTATATTTACCCTTAATTACCCGATTTACCTTTAACTATGGTAAATAAAATTTACCGTAGTTACTATTCATAATTCCCAAAAATAAAAAGTAGCCTAATAACATAATTTGGACCCACTGATTCCAAATATGGAATCCATTTTTTGAAATCCAATACACAAAAGTTTCAGAAATTAAATTAAAATTAATCCCGTTGTCAAAAGAAAATAGGTTTTTGTTTAAAACATTGCAAAAGATTGAATTGATTTAACCTACGAATTCAAGGTAAAATCAATGCTAATGACATAAATTATATTAAATGGTAAAAATATATTTTATTTATACTTTAAAACCATTAAATATTATAATTTAACCATATAAATTATTACGATGAAAAAAGTTGTTTTTAATTAAAATATAGCGTGTTTTTACTATTTATTAAAATATGAAAGTTATCAGAAAAATATCAAAACTTTATCCAATGTAAATTTTTATATCCTGATTCAAAAGAAGAAGTTTATTTTGTAAAATTGAATTTATAAACATCTCAAAAACTAGATTTAAAGTGGGTGCTCCATCAAAAGGCGGCAAAACTGCATTTTTTGAAAAATACTTATTTTACACGAAAAAATTATTTTGTTCTTATACCATGTTCTAGAAAATGTGTAAGATTAATAGTAATGTTATAAAATTAAAAATTTAGTTAATAATATTAATAATGGCTATTTCATAATAATATTATAATAATATATCGTTGTTTAGTAAAACCTGGTATTGCGTACAACACACGCTATCGAGGAAGGTCGCGATTGCGTGTAATGCAAGCCAAGTTAGGGTTGCGTGTAGTGCATGACTCCTTTGTTATTTAATATAACAAAATACAACCATATTTCATTAATAAATTGAATATATATATACTCAATGTTGCGTAGAATAACTACTATCAAACAAACTTGAAATTGTGTGTAACACGATCCAAGATTAGTGTTGCATATACTGCAAGCTAATACGGTGTTGCATATAACGCAAGATAATCTTGGGGTATCATACAACACAATACATCAAATAAATTAAAAATAATACTTCTCATAAAATCTCGAGGTGTTACAAAATTCATTCAAAAAATTTTCTTTATTTCATTAGATGAAAGAATTTATTCCATTATATTCTAAAATATAAAATTAGATACTTTTATTGTTATTTTTATTTTATTTTTAACTTCATGATAATTTAAAAAAAGAAAAATAAAAATTACAACTCTGTTGGTTTTAAATTTAATATATTGTTCATAGAGGAATAAAAATAAGTGTTAACAGAGTAATAATATCTATTTTGAGAAAAATAAAATAATTTTTATTAAGTTAATTCATTTTTATTTCTTAGATATGATATAGATACCCTAAATATTTTTGTAAAAATGATTGAGTGTTTGTAAATAGTGTATAAAAATAATGTAAATGATTTTCAAAATACTAAAATTATTATTTTTCTTAGTGATTTATCGAATCACATGCATTTTATACATATATAAAAAATATTAATGTTATGTGGAAGGATTATATTATAATTCCTTTTCTATCATGTTGATTTAAAAATCAAATAAAAATATTAGTTCCAAAAATTACATTACTGATATCTTATAATATATAATATTTTATTAAAAAATTTAAAATTCATGAAAATAATATATTTGGAAACATGAATGGGATATAGGTTAAAATAAAATCCATTATCCATTTATGGATCATATTTCCTTCTATATTAACTTTCATGACCTATAATGAGTAAAATACATTTATAGTGTCCTTATTGTCAAAGGGCTTAAGGGGGTGTTAAAATAAAGAGGTAATTGTAAAAAAATAATCTAGAGTTTTCCAAATTTTATTGAATGAAATTATTTATACCCATAATGATACCAAATTATAATTATAAAAATGTTTACACATAATAACATGAAAAGTAATTTATAATAATTCAATACTTTCATAAATTTAAATAATGCCCCTTTACTCACTTAAAAATGGGCACATCCTCTACTCTCTTCCGCACTCCATTTGATAAATATATCTTAGAAAATATAAACCAAAATCACATCATAAAACCTTTATTAAAATTATTGAGTTATTTTTTTTGGTAATCATAAGTACTTTAGAGGATATAGGGTGTAAATAAAAGGAGGTTGTTCGAATTAGAGGTGTATTTTTTATCCGAATGTTTTAGTTTTATTTCTTATTATTCCTCCTTTAAATATTCATGAAATTATATGAAATAATAAATCTAGTATATTAAATATACTAAGATTTTTTTATGTTAATATAAAAACCTATATACATATCCTCTTCTATCAAATGGGAAATTAAACTGTCATTCATGTGTATGGAGGATTAATACCTCACAAACCAATGCATTTTTTTTCCATCACAACCTGCCACAGATAGTTATAATGATGAATTTAATTAAAATATTTTATATTAATGACATAATAATTATTATATATAGATAGGATATATTTTATTTTTTTACCATTCCATCTATTGAAAATTGTTAACGCTATTCATACATACACGTGGATTTCTACCTCCAGAAAATGATTTGATTTATTTTTCACTACCACATCATGTGGCTACAATATATAAGTTTATTTAAAAAACGAATATTATGATTATGATATAATAATAATTCAATAAATATAAAATAATAATAACTTTCATTCAATCATGTTCACTAAAAAATGAAGTGTTACTCATGCGTCTGTAAGTCCTACTGTCTCTATGATTGTAATACAATTCATATTACATAACCATTTTTAATGGTTGGTATTAAAAGTATAATTGATGTGTATAAATAATAATTATCTTCATATTACTATTTTTTTATATAATATTAAAATATTACCATAGTAAACCTACCAAATTAATTTTTTACATATGATTAGAATATCTTCAGAACATCTGACGTGATGTTAATTAATTATGTACTTAAATATAAAATGGTAATAAATAAAATTAAAGGAATAAAAAACTCAAAAAAGTTTCTTTATGAAATTAAATAATTATAATAAGTTTATTGTTTATGAAGAAAATGAACATTTGTGATGAGTTATAATTGAAGTAACATGCACTTTACATTGAAAACCTCATTTTTATTGTTTTAATGATTTATCCTATAAATAGTTTTATTTCATTTACGTACTATTAAAATTATTAAATTGATGTATTTATTTGGACACAAATGAATTTAAAAAAGACACTATTGATTTTATTATAAAGGTTTTGAAAAGGAAGTTTTTTAAAGAATATTTTGAATTTCTTAACAAAATGAAAATGGAATGTTTAATTTTAACATATACACCATCAAAAACATTCCTTCCACCATATCCATAATATTAGGTTTTTATTCATTTATAATATTCCATTTTTATTAAAGAAAACCCTTTATCCATTTTTATGGGAATTTCAATTTAAAAAAAATTAAGTGGAAGAGACACATATATATATATGTATATATATATATATATGAAAATGTTTCACTTATTAGCTTAAAAGAATATTTTTATATCTTTGATGATGGAAATGAATGATTTTTCTGAAATTTTATACATGATATTGTCCTTTAATATCATATGTTATGATGTTTGGCCCTGATATATCTCATGATTAGGGGTACGGTTGATATATATCATGATTATTTGTGATCCAGATATATCACTCCAATGCCTAAGGTAATGATGGTGTTCTCTAGAGAAAAATATTAAATGTTGGATATAATAGTTATTCCAATTGAATGAGTTCATTAAGGGTTTTAGGAATATGATTCTCCCAGGAACCTACATGATATTACTATGCTTCCAAATGAGTTTTCGAGGAAATCATTTTATTTCAAAATGTAATACAGTGATATTATTTTTAAAGGAATGATTTTCATTTTCTATCATAAAAATGATTATTATAAAGAAAATAATTTTCAAGACTTCTCAATGTTTTCTAAGAAACCGTCATAATTATTATTTTTACTTAAGTTTTATTATAATTATTTTTGTGAAAAAAATTAAGCACTAAAGATGATCTCATGGGTACGTAAATGCTTATTTTGTACTCAAATCATATTATTTTCATGGAAAACTATTTTTTATGATCTTTTATGTACTTAAATGGACTAATGGGTTTCCTTTATCTATTTATATCAATTACTAAATTTTTTTTATCATCCCACGATTTCAGATGTTTTCTATAGGTTTTAAGGGTGTCAACAAACAATGAATAATTTACTTTGAAAATTATAAATATTTTTCATGAAAAAAATAATGTTTTATTTTAAAGGTATTATATTGTGGAAAAATTGATAGTAATAGTAAATTCCCAATTTGTAATGTATGGATTTTCTGTCTAAGAGTTATGACCTAATTCTATAAAACTCTAAACCTAAAATTATTTTCATGAATTCGCTAAAATGAATTAATGTTTTAAAAAAGATATTATAGATTGAATAAGGATATGGTACTTATATTTGTTATCTGAGCATAGTTTTAGATAATTGTATTGATTAGTATTATGCAAAAAATATCCTTAAAATATTATAAATTATTATAATCGTGATATAAAATATTAATATTTACATGTTTCTTCATCTAAACTATGTCTGTTTATAATGATTTTCTATAGAGGGAATTGGGTGGGTGACATAGAAAGGAACCCATCGGATAATATCTATTTGAATCAACAACTTGGAATGGATGGAATTTGAATAGAATAGTTTGTGGATGTGTTGGATCAATTAGCATAAGTTATAAATAGGGGTGGTATCCATGTGATAGAGATACCACAATCACCACAAAGGAAAATGTTTAGAGTAGAGAATTTCATGAGGCATCACCCTCCAATATTTAGTTGATCTTCAGGAACTATGGTATTATAGGTATGGATTAAATACCCAGAAAATATTTTCAATGTCATTTTCTGTTTAGAGAACAAATACTAAAGTATTTCTATTTATCATTTTGAGGGTGAATCTAACTAGTAGTGGTTAATGGTTATTAATCTCTGAGAAACAAGAGAGATGGATAACTTGGAAAGGGATGAATTTAAGATTTATTCCATGAGAAATATTTTCCTAAATATGTTTGATATTTGATTTAAAACAAATTATTTAAATTATAAAAAAAGGAGTAATATTCAATGGCCATGTATGAAGAAAACTACACCATATTATCCAAGTTCGCACCAAGTTCTATCCTAGATATTGATATTAAACTTAATCTATTATACTCAGGATTGAATCCAATATATCAAATTTCATTGGATTACTAAGATTTCAAAAGTTATGAGAAGTTTGTTTAATGTTATGAGGAGGTAGGAATAGAGTTTTTTGATGATCATGTATTCCTTGATAACAAACTAAAGAAAATTTTATGATGGTAGGGAATAGGAAATAATCCATCAAATAAATCGATATGTAAAAAAAATAAAATTTTCATATCATGATAAATTTGGTAAAAATAATCATGTAGAATATCTTATAAAATATGGGAAGCATTTCTTAACTGAATGGTTTGAACATATGGCTCATGAATTCCAAGAAAATTATTATACTAATAATGAAAATTTGACAATAAGATGATTTAATTTAAATGATATGGGTCATTTTGAATATACTTATCCAAATATATGAATGATGGAAATAATCAATATTGAATGAAAAAATGTATAGTGAAATTATTTTCTTCTACTATGGTTGATGTTGAACAATCTAATGAAGTGGTGATAGGTACGTTACTTGTTTATTCAAATTACACAAATCCCTAGTTCGACTTTGGATATTTTCATTCATTCATTTTTGAGAAATTTTAATTAAAATAAGAATATCACCTCATAAAACAAAGGTAAAACAGTTAGTGAAAAAATATGTGTAAATATTAAGGCAACCAATATTTATTGGAATTTTCCTACTGTTATCAATAGTGTGGTCTTTTCTAAAAGTCTTATTCATCTACCAAGAGTAGTGTTTTATGTTATTTTTGGGGATATATTTTATTTAATTTATTATGAAAAGATATATTATAAATATAATAAGGATTTATTCAATGATTCCATTACATCGATAACATATCAAGAAGTTGAGTAATTAATTAGATATGGTAGTGATAATTCCTAGATAACATTTTTGAAAGAAAGAAACTATTCAAATTAGATATGTTTTAATAGTGAATGAATATATGGATGTATTTCTTGAGGATTTTCTTAGTTTTCTTCCTAAATCAGAGGTTGAGTTTACTATTGAGTTATTTCATGTATCTAATCCTATTTACAACCCACCTTAACAAATGGATCATTTAGAAATTTTGGAATTAATAAAAAGTAACAGGAGTTTCAAGATAAATTATTCTTTCATCCTAGAACTACACTACATTGTGCTCCTGTTTTAATTTTTATAATTGATAATTAATCAAAGATATATTGCATTCATTATAGATCGTTGAATAATATCCCTTTTAATAAAATGTATCTTTTCCCACATATCATTGAGTTTTTTGATCACCTATTAGGGAAATATCATTTTTTTATGATTGATTTTAGGTCAAAGTACTATCTATTGAAGTTAAAAGAGGAAGATATTATATAGATAATGTTCCATACTAGATACATACATTATAAATTTTTTTTTACTTCATTTGGGTTGTCTAATGAAATAACTATATTCATGTATCTTATGAATAGTGTTTTCTATGATGATTTAAAAAATCTTGTCGTTTTGTTTATCTATGATATATTAGTATATTATAAAAACAATGATGACTATGAAATACACATAATAATTTTTTTAAATAGTTATATGGAAAATTTTGGAAAGGAAAATTTTGTATGAATATTATTTCTTTCCATGGAAATATTTTTTTTAAAGATGACAAAATTATTGACCTTTCTAAAACTAAATTTGGAAAAAATGAAAAATTCAAACAAATATAATAGATATTTTTATTTAACTTATATTAGTGGGTTAATAATTGTAGGTTTTTGAATATTTTTATTGGTTATTTAGTCCACTGACTATGTTAACATGAAAATGAGTAAAAAGAATTTGATTGAAAGAGTGTGATGATTGATTCTATGAACTAACAAGAATATTGATGAATGCTCTTTTTTTTATTACCCTATATAAATGGTGAACTAGTCATCTACAACGATGATTTATCAAAAAGAATTATTATGTTCTAATGCAGAATTATTAGCTAATTTTTTATGCTTCACATCAACTGAAATCTCATCTGATAAATTATTGTACACATGATCTAGCATTAATTGGTGTAGGTTTTTACTTTAAAATTCGAAGGATAATTTATATAGTGTGAAGTGTGAAATAAATATTCATATTAAATGTTTAAATATATATACACTATGAAATATTTCTATATTTTTAAGAGAATATGGATTGAACTAATTAAGGATTATAATTGAACGATTCAATACAATCCATGAAATGAAAAACAAATTAGACGATGCTTTGCGTTAGAAAAATAATTCTACATAAAACAGGTTATGTATAGAAGATCAACCTTCAGTTAATGATTTTATGAATTTTGGCACAAAAATTATGCCTGCCAGAACTTCCTCAATTTATTTATAGGTACCAGTACAATCATCTTCTTCAGAATGAAATAAGTAAACACAAAAGGTATATCTTGTTTTATAAGAAATTAAATAATCTATTAAGAAGGTTAAGTTGATAAATTTTAATGTCGATGAAGAAGGTTTTATCATATATATAATGAGATTATTTTTTATTTATGTTTTTTAGTGGAAAAGAGAATTGTTGAGTGAGTCTCATAGCTATATATTATCTGTTTAACCTAGAATCACAAAAATATAATGATACCAAAGAGAGTAATACTAGTAAGATAAACTGAAAAGAGATATAATTAAAGGAAAGGTTGTAGGCTTTTCCAGTATATTTGTAGAAATGGGAACATATATCTATATATTTAGTCGTGGGATTTCAAAATACATATCGATATCATAATGTGTTTTGGGTAATTATTGTTGGATCAATTAAATAAACTCATTTCCTTTATATTTGAGATACTAAGTCTTCATATCAACTTTCTCCACTATATCTCAAGGAGGTAATCAGGTTACAAGGTCTTCCTCTCACTATATTATTAGACTGTGATCATAGGATTACTTCTAAATTTAGGAAAAGTGTTCTAAAGATATTGGGTATTTAATTAAATTGCATTAAATTATTTATTCAACCATCTAAATGGGAGTTATTGAGAAAGATTCAGACATTGGAAGATATATTTTAAGTTTGTTCAATGGATATCCAAGAATTTTGGGACTAACACCAATCATTAGTTGAATTTTAATATAATAATATTTTTTTTCCATTATATAGGTGAAACATTTTGAGTCATTATAATGAATGAAACATTGGACTCAATCTTCTATAGATGATGTAGGGGAGAGAATGTTATTGGTTCCAAAATTGGTAAAAAATGGTTGAGAACGTAAAGACGATTCATCATTATATGAGCACAACTTAGAGAAGGAATAAAATTTTATGTGGATAATTACAACAAAGAGATTTCTTTTGAGGTAGGTGATGTTGTCTTTCTTAATGTATCTCTATATAAAAGTGTTATTCATTTTGGGAAAAATGGAAAGTTAATTCCATAGTTCATTAGACAGTATGAAATCCTAGATAAAGATGGATCAGTTAATTATGAGTTGCATTTACTATGACTTTTTCTCAGGTATATAAGATATTTAATGTTTAGTTTTTAAGAAAATATTTGTCAAATATATCTCGTATTTAGATTCCAAAATTAGTTTTATTGGAAGAGAATCCTTCTTATGAGAATAATTGGTACATATTCAAGACCATAAATAGTATATTTTATAGAATAAGGTAATTTTTCAATTTTAGGATTTGTGGGAAAAAAATAAATGGTTGAAAATCCCACATGGGAATCTGAAAATGATATAACGGAAAAATATCCTCACCTGTTTAGGTAATTAATAAAATTGTGAGGAAGAAATTTACAAAAGGAGGGAAGACTATAAACACCCATGTAATGTTAGAGAAAGTAATTATCATGAATAATAATATTAATTTATTTTTCTTCATAATGTTAAATTCATATTAGTTTTTTTAATAAAAAAGAAAACGGTGTATTTTTTACCATATTGGAATTAAAATATTTTTATACTTAAAATGAATTTTTCTGCGAAAATTATTTTTCATCGTGTTGTACGATTTAATATTAAATTAAACTCCTCCACTTCTAGAAATTGATTCATGAAAAATGGATTTCATATTTATAAATATGATGTGTAAATTATGTATATAGTTACATTTTAGTTTTTTCATTGTGAAAAGAAACCATAATACATTTTTATTAACTCGGTAATGGAAAAATGAGTTAATTAGGGTTAAAATAATGTGATATGGATTGGAGTTCATTCAAACAGTTGTATTTATTTAATTATATGTGTATGTTTCAACTATAATCATCCATACTTTTAAAATATGTCCTTAATTTGTAATTTATATTTGATTTTTAGCTTTATATAATTTTATGAAAAGAAAAATACAAAATGTAGCTCTATTGATTTTAAAGTACTCTTATATGTTCATATAGAGATAAAAAAGGTGTTAAAAATTCATAATGGTAATATTTATATTTATGATTTTATTTTTATTAGTTTTTTAAATTTATAGTGGTGATACAATTACCATGAGTTCTTTCGAAAATCTAACTCAGTATTTTTGTAAGTAGTAAAAAAACTAGGTAAATGATTTCAAAAACACTAAAAGTAATATTTTTGTGTGTGTTATAGTGTTCCATGAATTTTATTGATAAATACAAGAAATTAGATATATATGAATGTTTTATAATCAAATTAATTTGTTTTAATGTTGAATTAAAATTAAAATTAATTGATTTATTCCAAAAACACAATTAACGATATTTTATATTAAAAAATAATTTATAAAATGATATACAATTCATAAAAATAATATATTCAGAGAATCTAATTTTATATGGTTGAAAATATAATCCATGGTCAATTTATGGGTCGTTTGTTCTTTTATATTATCTCTGTTGACCCTTAAAGAGTAAAACTCATTGATATGACCATAATTATCAAAAGGGTGGGAAGGGGGGATAAGAGTAAAAACATAATCTAAAAATTTTCAAATTTTATTACATGTGATTATTTAGACCAATAATCATCCAATATCATATTTATATAAACATGGTTCTAATTGAACTTAAAAATTAATTTATATTAAAATCATAATTTATTAAATTCTATGAATTCTGCTCCCCTCATTTATAAAAGGGTACCTCCTCTTATATCTTCATCAAACCACTTTAGAACTGTCTCTTATCAAATCCTTACCAAAATCCCTTCATAATATTACTTCCCAAATTTTGGTTTTGTTTCTTTGTGAATAATACGAACCTTATATGAATGATGTTTTAATGAAATTGCGGTTTTCTGAAGTAGTGGTATAGTTTTTTACTGAATTATTTTTTTTATTTATCCTTTCACCATATAAAATAGTCTTCAAACATGCTGAAAAAACAAAAATATTATATTAAATTTGATAAATTTTTTTATGTTAGTAACACAACCAATATCAATATCTTATCATATAAAATGGGATATGAAACAATATTATGTTTGTACGATGGTCTATCCCATCACGAACCAATGTAATTTGTTTTCCATAACCATCTCTCATGGATAGTTATAATGACGGATTTAATGTACATATATCATATTCTTGAAATAATTCTCATTTTTTGTAGATGATTTATTATCAATTTTCTTACATTTTAATTAATTGAAAATTGATAACATCATTCATGCGTACATGTGGATTACCACCTCCACTAACTGATGTGATTCATTATTCATGAACACATCACATGGATACTATATATAAGTTTATTTAAATAAATAATATTATATTTATCATATAATATAATTCTTGACAGATAATAAAATATTTACCTTCTTTCCAAAATGTTCATTGAACAACGGAAATATTACTTATGTGTACGTATGACCTATCACCTATATAACTTTAACATGATTATTTTTTCATAACTAGATTTAATAGTTTCTTTTAAAATTATTTTTGATGTATAAAAATGATAATTGTGTCATTATTATTATTATTTATATGATGGAATAATGAACTCAATGACCATAGTCAACCTATATATGATATTCTGTGTATATATGATGAATATCATCAAAAAATATGATGTGAAATTAATTGATTAAGTAATTGAATATAACATGGTCATAAATAAAATAAAAGTAATAATAAAATTGAAAATTTATATTAATCGTGTAAATAATTAACATAATATTATTATTTAGGAAGATTAATTATGCACATGGTGAGTCAAAATTGATGTAAGATACATTTTAATTTAAAAACTCGTTTAAAATCTTATTTCCTAAATATTTGTCTTCCATTTACATATTCATAAAATTATTTTATTGATTTATTTATATTTAAATTATTTAATTACAAGGTAAACAACACAAATCCTTATAATGGTTTTCCAAATGAATCTTTTTGTTGAATTTTTCGAATTTCATTAGAAATGGAAATTGGTACATTCTATTTTAATGTTTTGGGTGTCAATAGATTTTACTATTTTTATAAACAGTATAATATGTTTTTATTAGTTTATAAGAATATATGTTTTATAAAAAGATAAATTGTCCTTTCTTTTTTTCTTGTAATTTTAGTTTTCAAAATTTGGTATAAAAGGAACAAACAATATCAATATCTGAAAATACTTTATATATGCATTAAAAATGACATTTTTATGAGTTTGAAAATGGAAATAAATTATTTTATGAGTTCCATTAATGTTATGGTCCATGTATTTTTTTATGATAATGGGAAATATTCATATATCTCATGAGGATGGGTGATCCCGATATAGCTCATAATGATGAGTGATCCTGATATAGCTCTCCAATGCATTGGGTAATGATGATGTTTCGTAGAGATTTATTTCTGAAGTCAACCATAATGCTTATTCTATTTGTAATATTTGTTATAATTTTTTGTAATATTTATATATATATATATATATATATATATATCTGTGTGTGTGATGTTATAAGAAAACTACATTACTTTTCTATCCTTACTAATGTGTTTTAATGTAAATCGTTTGATTTGAAAAGGTAAACTAATGATATTTTTTAAAAAAACGATTATGACCTTTTAGGTAAATAAGGAATGTTTTTAGAAAATATTTTTCATATTTTCTCAGGTTTTTCAAGAAACCCACAAGTGTATTATTTTTTCTTTACATTTTATTATATATTTTTTAAAAAAAATTATGCAGTAACATTGATTTCTTGAGAAAGTAAATTATTGTTTTGAGCTCAAAGTTATTATGATAAAATAAAACTGTATTCTATGATATAAAGGTTTTATAATGGGATAACTAGTTTAATTATTATTTTTAATATCCCTAAGAGTGATTATTTTTGTCATTAAATTTTTAAAATGTTTTTATGGGTTTTATGGATGACTAAGAACAATGAATACTTCATGATGAAAATCATAAAGATTTTCTGTTAAAATAATATGTGTTTTATTTTAAAAATATTTTATTATGGGAAAATGGAAACTAAGAAGAAGTGTCCAATTTTTAATTTATTGGTACGTTATGTAAGAGTTATAGACTAATTATATAAAACTACAAACACGTAAATAAGTTAAATAATGAAATAAAATTATTTCTTATTTTAGAAATGAAATTATGTATTGAATAAAACCATGTTCTTATAAAGACTCTTTTGATTTCTCATTCATAACTACATATAACTGAAATTTTAATTTTTCATTTAATATGGTCAATGGGTCATGAATCATAACCCATAATTTAGTTTTCCTTTAAATATAAAAATGCATCGAGTCGTCTTCTCATTCCTCATGAAATTAATAAATAACCACAACTAGGGATGAATTGCATCTGAATGTATCCTCATTTAAATAGTCACTGGATTTGTGTTTCATTATCTAACATAGTAAATAAATTTTTATTATTTATTAATGAAATAATAATTTAAAGTTATTCAACCCCAATAATCATTCTTATAACATCACGTGAATTGTTCTCACATTATTATATATGATTTTATCAAACATATATGCAGTATGCATGATATTTCATGAAATAATTTGGATGTGGTTTTACATCCTCATTTCCTTGAAGGTAATATTCATGAAGGTTACATGTACCATGCTATCATATTAAATGGTTCTATTATAATATTTTGATCTTGGTACAAACATGGATGAAGTGACATAACATTTATCTATTTGATTTTTATCAATGAAAATGAATCTTCTTGAATGCATTCATATTTCAAACTCTTTTGTCTAAAACATCCCTATTTATAAAAAATTATCTCCTATATTAACATCAATCACATTGATGTTATTCATAAGGTATCTGTAACACCTGAGACTTTTATGTTATATAAATAATCAAAGGAATATTTTTCTACACAACACTTGCTTCGCTTGCTTTACAAGAAATCGCAACCTTCCTCGATAGCTTGCGTCGTACGCAATACTGAGTTTCACTAAACAACGATATGCTATTAAAATATTATTAAAACTAGCCGTTATGAATAGTAATAACCACTTTTTGAAATTTTATAAATTTTATTTTTCAAAATGGACTTCATTTTTGGATTCGGAATATCGAAATTAGCCTAGGGTGAAATTTTGGTATTTTTCTGAAAACCTTCAATTTTTGATGAATAGTGAAACCACAAAGTGGTAGTTAAAAAAACTGAATTTTTCATAAAACTTAATTTTACCGCTTCTGTGAGTGTAATTTCAAAAATTCGAGAGACACGGTTGATGTCAGTAAGTAAAATGTGGTTCAATGAGATGAAAATAATTTTTGGTGAATAGTAACTTTTTACTTTTTTTTACCATGGTTAAAAGTAAATAGGGTAATTAAGGGTAAAAATGATATTATTATTATCCTAACACATGTCCTAATTCTATTGGACAAGTTTAATTCGACCAAAAAAAAACTTAGGAATAAAATATGGCCATTTAGGCCCACTTGGATTAGATTAGGACATTTATTATTAAAGAAGGGTTAAAATAGTTAAAATCAATGTTTAATAAGTAAATAATTTTTAATATGGGGTTATACATAAGCTAAATTCGACTATAAATATTCATTGGAAAGATAACATGATTTCCTACATAATGGTATTTTATTTGTAATTTTTAGACATTAAATAATTTAATTTATTTATGACACAAAGATGATGCAGTAATTATCTTATTAATGAAATATTGACATAATTAATGTTATAAACACATAAATAAATGTAATTTGATACTTTTTATTAATTAAACAAATTTTATAGGTTAATATGACATGTTAGTATTGATTTAATTAACTTGGTTTGAACTAATAATTCTGTTATGATTTTCACAAAAATCAATTACTAAATAGTGTCAAAATAGACATAAAATAGTTTTTAAAACAAATATTATATTAGTAATTATTATTTTATTTCTAAAAATCTAAGGTTCGGCCAAATGACTTAGATAAGGTTATATATATTAATAATAAACAACTTGGGGTTCGTTTGGCTGCTTATAGTAAGTTTATTAACCTTATAGTATAAGAACACAAGAAGACATGGTAAAAGTAAAATTATTTAACTTAATGTTAAATCTAAATGATAAGGTTAAAATAGGAACCTAAACATGTCTAAATTATATTGTATGAGAGGATTTCGACCCATCCCCACCTTAGCCTCAAAATAAATCAATTTGGAGCTATTTAAAACGGAACTTGACTTTATAATAAAATAATATGTTTAGTTATTTCAAAGGTGCCCCTCTCCTCCCTTATAAAAGGGCACCTCCTCCCTCTCTTCCTCACACCACTTTGAGACTTCAAGCTCGGCCAACCCCTGCCATTTTCTCCTCTACACTTCTCTAGAGACATCCTAGAGGTCCTGGTCTTCTTCAAAGACCAATTTTAGTGCCCTAAAAGGAGGTCTCAGAGAAGCACTTCAAAGAAGAGGTAATATCCATTACCGATCCTTTCCAATTTATTTCTTCTTCAACTTCTTATTATTTAGTTGTTTCATTATGAAGTAATAACATCAGTATCACTCATATAATGATATGTTATTATAAGTATGAAACAACCCTATTTAAACATCCATCCATCCTATGGAAAATGAAATCATCGCGCGTGCGTACGTACGGAATACCGTCTTCACGCCGTGGTGTAATCTATTTTCCACCACCACCTTACTTGGATGGGTATAATGGTGTAAATAATGACTATATATGACTATTATAAATTTATATTGACTCTTAAATAGTATACATACACTCCAATACAATTCCACGATCATAGGAACGATATCATCACTCGTGCGTACGTACGGAATACCGTCTCCACGATGTGATACGGCTCGTTCTACATGATCTTCATTTAATAATGATTATATAAATGAATTGAATGAATTAATATGATATATATTACACTAATACCATTCTGGAAATGAGGTATCTATAACATAAAGAGAAGAATAAGAATTTATTCGACAAAACACGCATAAGAACAAAAAGTTATAAACACCCGAATAACAAGTAGCAATGAAATATTACTACTAAGAAGCTAAGAAAATGACCATATATGATATCATAAAAATACGTATGATTCTGGAATAAGTGAATAACATTATTTAAATCATTATACATGAGGTTCGGACACTTACAAAGCAAGTCGGACCTAAGGTAAGGGAAAATATCACAATCTCATTTTTATCCGAGATTGTTTATACTTTGGTATTTACTGGGGTGTATTTTATCATACACATCCATGTTTCCTCAATATGTAATATTTATATCCTTATACAATTGTTTATATACAATTTTAACCTTCGGTGAGTTTTTAGTAAAATATATGAAAGGAATCTTTTGTCATTTTTCGTACGAGGTACTTTTGACTTTTCCGACAAAAGTACGAAGAATGTTTTTTTAACTTATACGGCATGAATGGATTTTTAAAACATTATTTCCAAGAAGCTTCCTTTATAAGTTTTCAAGTTTATTTTTAATCAACTTCTTTTAGTTTATAATTGTACGACATGTTAAGAAAGGAAAAGTGTTTTTGAAGTAGAAAGGATATTTTCCTCAAGAATGGAGTTCAAGTGTTTTATCAAAATTATTTTCCATCTAAGATAATAAAGGGTTTTGTTTATATCCCTATTATTACATTGATTTTATTATTTTGTTATGGAATTATATTTATGAAATACTTTATCTTATATGAATTGTTTTATGATGTCACGATGTTTAAGATTCCCATTTTTATTACATGGGTTATGCTATGATGTATTGTTTATGATTTTGTGGCACACATAAGAATGGTATCATTAATAGATGGGTGGGACCTATATCTCCCTCCAATGCATTGGGTAAAGATTTTATATCTCATGAGATAGACATGGCTGGAACGGTAGGTTATACCGATTCAGTGAAACAGGACTGAAACGAGGGTGACTCGGTTCAGAAATGGACTTTGTCCACTAAGATAGTTTTGGCAATGAGTCTTGACTAATAAGAAATGATTCTCTATGATTATGTGTGTTTGCCACAAATTTCAGGTTTTAAGTTATGATTATTGGGATTACATTTCACTTCTATGATTTATCCCATGTTATGATATTATGATCTCTTTTGCAGGATAAGATTTCCAAAAGTTATGTTCTTATGTATATGATGTGATTGATATTTATTTTTTTTACCCTTACTGAGCATTTGAGCTCACCCTTTTGTATGTTTTATTTCCCCAGTTCAGGAAGAAGGTTATTAAGTAGAATATACCAAAAAGGGACTCTAGATATGATGAAATAAATGGAGGTAAAGTAGATGCTTTATGAACCAGTTGTTTATGTTTCCCAGTTTCTAAAGACATTATACCTATACGGTCCTTTCTTGGTTTTGTTATATGTTGTAATAAGTGTGCTTCAATTCTGATGTAATAACAATGTATGTAAAGTATGGGTCGTTATAGTATCTTTATTTATTACACCTCTACATGCTATCAATGAAAATCCTTTATTATTTTCTTGATTGATCACCATAACTCATGTTCAATAAGGCGTTCATCATATCATTAGATCTTACTCAATATTGATCACCCCTATTCATATGGTAGGTGTATCTATCAGGATAATAATATTATGGTCAATTAAATATGAAAATTTGGTAGTTCCTTCCTATATATTCACATGATAGATTATTCTTATTGTCAATTCATCAATCATATACTCTGAACTGTTGATCTAGTCATTTGTAGGGTTTAGTATGAAGAAAGAAGGTGTATGTTTTGTGAATAACATATTTGGATTTACATGAGGTGTTCCCTAGTTATACGGTTATACTTTTAATTCTGAGTGATCAACCCTAGGGATTTGTGACTTGGTTTTATAAATCATTAAGATCCTATGGTTCTTGGTAGTACATGTTGTTTTATTTATTGACAACATTAACTAAGGAACTAATAATTTTTACATTACATGTTCTTATTTGTGAAGATTTATATTACAAGGATGAGAGTTTCATGACAGTAGAATTAGTTTTATAGATGGGATTAAGGTTGGCAAAAGTTTTTTGGTTTGAGTTTGAGTGAATATTGGTTCGATGTAGCTGATTTTCTGGAGGACTAATTCACGTATACTATTGTGAAACATAGATGATTTGGAGAAGGTAAATTCACATAGGTGCATCACTTAGCCATTTTCACTATGTAGGTTAATCACATAACCAAATCAGCCACATAACTAAATGTATCAAGTGGCCAAATGATCAAATTAATTTATATGGGTATCTACATAGGCAAATGTTTCACGTACCTAATTTGATATGTAGCTGATTGAGAAATAAATAGCCAATTTTTGACATATACAGATATATAATCACATAGGTGAATATGATACATATTCAATTATTATTGAGATCCACATAGATGATTTTTTCTCATAGACAATTTAGTGCCTTTGTTGTATATGCATTGTTTTTATGTATGTAATTGGAATCAAAGTAATATATGGTCATTCTAATAATGATGTTTCATGGAGAGTTATAAATGAATCTATAATTATAGGCTTTAATTTCAAAAATCCATGATAGAAACACAAATTTTGACTATAGTTATGGATATCAGGTCAATTTAATGATTATTTGTTTTTCATTACAGTAATTAAAGAAATGGGAAAACTGTTAACATGATGTGGAAAATTGATATTTAAAAAAGGTAAGAGTGAATTCTGAAGATGAGATTGGTTTATCAGATATAAACATATAATGGAAACTGTATCTTCAAGTGACTCAAATTGATTCATAGAATATTTCTACAACACTTCCAAGACTACATTTTGGGTGATTCTGTTTTCCATATTTGGGAGGATTGTGGAAGTAGATATCCATCTTCTATAGCAGAAGAAATCTAATTTAATTAGAATTTTTTTTCCATTTTATAATCATATTTCATACTTTATCATGAATTTTTGATATTTAGTACGACACCTGGAATGTTTAGTGGGATGTTGCATGAATTATTATAAGAGGATACCACTTGGAGATACAGTGAAAATAATCAAGGGTTGGTGGAATGAACATCCATGACAATCGATAATGATTATTTATTCAATCCAAACCTTTTAACAACTATGTGCTCTTTCACTTTCACTTTCTTTATTATCATATAAGTCTGGATTTTTAGTTTTTAGTATATTATACTCCAACATGTTATAATGTTTTATTTTTTAAAAGTAATTCTATAAATATCCTCGCACTGATTCAGTCACCCTTCTCAGTAGAGGAAACTGGTCCTTCAAGAAACTTAAATTGGTATTAGAGCCTGATTTCTACTATATGATCTATACAATTATTCTTTGACACATTGATAATGTAAATTTAATTAATATTTGAGGTGTACCAATTTTTTCTAGGATAAATAATCATATGTGGTAAAATATAATGATTCCCTTTATTTTATCCATTGGTATGGAAGTTTTTGATATAATGATAGTTTGTTTTCTACAATTAGTAAATAATGGAAAAATGACATTATCTAACAAGAGGAATATAAAAGTTGATTTAAAACTAATAATATTATAACATCATTTCATTGTTATAAAGGTATACATGAATTTTAGGGGCCTATAAACTATAAAGTAAACCTAAGATAAGATGTATATCTATTATGAAAGCATTGAGAAAGTAAAAGTGGATAATATACAGATTTATAGATGAAATTTTCAAGATATTAAAATGGTAGAAGATGAATGTGTTGATGACTTCACTACTCACATAAATTAAACTATGAGTAATATTAGATCCTTTGGTGAGAATCTTGATGATTAGAAAATTTTAAATAATTTGAGGGAATTGAATTTCTGCTGCTATCAGATAATCAACACCTGCCAATGATTTAACAATGAGAGAGTTAATTGGAACTCTCATGATATATGAAGCTGAGATGAAGGATGAAGAAAATGAGCATAAATTTCTGATCAATAGAGAATACATTGACATAAATGTGTAATATCAAATTAAAATCTGAAAGCTTAAGAAAAAAAGAAATAAATGTGAAATCAGAAAGTTCTGATTCATCCAATTCAGATGTGGAACTTGCTCAACTGGCCAAAAAATTCAGTAAGTTTTGTAGAAAGAAGAATTGTTTTAAAAAGTCTTTCAAGAAGGATGAAAAGTAAGTCAGATGCTATGAGTGAAAGAAGATGGGTCATATCAAACCTTAATTTCCACAATTAAAGGAATACATGAAGAAGAAATTCTTTAAGAGAAATGATTATGAGAAATAAAATAAGAAAGCAATGAAGGCTACTGGGAGTGTATCTAAACAGCTTAACTGCTAAGATAAATGAATCTTGGATCTAGCATAGGAGACTTGGACATTGTAATGTATATGCTTTAATTATGTTATATAAGAAACAATTAGTTTCATATTTTCCTAGTATAAAGTTTGAAAGTGATAGATTTTGTGATGCATGTTAACTTGGCATGCAGCACAAATCATCCTTCAAATCAGTTAACAAAATTGTCATATCTAGACCTCTAGAACTCATCCATATGGATTTTTTTGGACCTTCATGGGTGGAAATCTTGTTTGGTAAATTATATTTATATGTTTTAGTTGATGACTATTCAATATTTACTTGTATTTTATTTCTAAAATATATAAATAAATCTTTTACAATATTTTAATTTTTAGCAATGTTGTTCAAAATGAAAAAGTTTTGAAATAATTTCATTAAGAAGTGATCATGGTAGAGAATTTGAGAATCTATAATTCAATTCTTTTTTCTCAAATATGGGTATCAAACACCCCATATCTTCACCAAGAACACCTCAAAAAAATGGAATTGTTGAAATAAGAAATGGGACTATTAAATAAATGGCTAGAACTATATTAAATGAATATAGTTTACCTACCTATTTATGGGATGAAGCTGTAAGTACAGCCTACTATGTAATGAATAGAGTTTTAATTAGACCATTTTTCAAAAAGACACCTTATGAACTCTGGAATAATAGAAAACCTAAAGTAAATTACTTTAATGTTTTTGGATACAAGTTTTACACCATAAACACCAAGGATAATCTTGGCATGTTTGATGAAAAATTTGATGAAGGCATTTTATTAGGATATTCTGGTACTTCAAAAGCTTATAAAGTTTTTTATAAAAAGTCACGGATTGTTGAAAAATCAGTTCATGTGAAATTTGATGAATCTGATCCCTTTGTGAAAAAGAAAGACCAAATTGATGAATTTGACTCTAATTATAACATAAGACTTGAGAACTTGAAAAATGATTTTGAAAAAGATATAAATGAAATTCAATCTATCGAGAAGAACATGACACTGGAGAATCTATAAGTGTACTACCAAGACAGTCAATAACCCTAAAGAACCAACCTTTAGAAACTGTAATAGGAGACTTAGAAATAGGAATAAAAACTAGAAGGAACATAGGAAATCTTATTGCATTTTCTGCCTTTCTATCCCAATTAGAACTCAAAACTATTGAAGAAGCCTTAGTTGATTAAAGTTGGATGATAAAAATTGAAGAAGAACTAAACCAGTTCAAATGAAATGAAGTTTAGAATTTAGTTGAAAGACCTTAGAACTACCCAGTTATAGGAACGAAATGGGTCTTTATAAATAAACAAGATGATCAAGGAATAATAACTACAAATAAAGAAAGAGTAGTAGCTAAAGGATATAATCAAGAAGAAGGTATAGATTAGGATGAAACCTTTGCACTAGTAGTTATATTAGAAGCCATTAGAATCCTTTTAGACTATGTATCCCTTATGAACTTTAAATTATTTTAGATGGATGTTAAGTCTTCCTTTTAAAATAGTTATTTATTAGAGGAATTTTATGTTGAGCAACCTCCTGGTTTTGAAAATTTACAAAAAATAGCATCTGTTTTTAAACATAATAAATCTATTTATGGTCATAAACAAGCACCTAGAGCTTAGTATGAAATATTAAGTTATTTTCATTTAAAAAATGATTTTACTATCAGTATGGCATATCCAACACTATTTAAGAAAAAAGTCAATTCTAATATTTTATTAGTTAAATTTTATGTTTATGATGTAATTTTTGGTTAAAAAAATAAAACTCTTTGTTATGAGTTTTCAAACTTAATGCAAAAAAAATTGAAATGAGTATGATGGGAGAATTAAATTTATTTTTAGGATTTTAAAATTTTGAAAAATATTTTGGAAATGTTTTGTATCAAAGAAAATACATTACTAATTTACTTAAGAAATTTGGACTTGAAAACAACAAGACACATACAACTCCTATGTGTACTAATATAAAACATGATTTGGATGAAACTGGAAAATTAGTTGACAACAAGTTATATAGAGGTATGATTGGTAGTTTTTTATATCTTACTTCTAGTAGGCCAGATATAATGTATACAGTACGTCATTGTGTGAGATTTCAATCAAATCCTAAAGAATCCCATTTAACTACTGTTAAAATAATTTTTAGATATTTAAAAGGAACTATTTTTCAATCTCTACTTTATCCCAAAACGTCTGATTTTAATTTAATTTCATATTCAGATTCATACTTTGGGAGTTGTAGATTAGATAGAAAAATCACCTCAGGATCTTGTCACTTTTTGGGAAAATCCTTAGTATCATGGTCTAGTAAGAAACAAAACTCAGTTTCCCTTTCAACAGTCGAGACAGAATATGTATCTGCTGGCATTTGTTGTGCACAAGTTTTGTAGATGAAAAACACTCTTATGTATTTTGGACTAAATTTTAATAATACTTCTATTTTATGTGATAATACAAATACTATAAATATTTCAAAAAAACTTATTAATCATTCTAGGAATAAGCATATTGATATTAGACATCACTTTTTAAGAGACCATTTTATTAAAAATAATATATTTTCAGAATTTGGGAATACAGAAATTCAATTAGATGATATTTTTACTAAACCACTTCCCACTACTAGGTTTGATTTTATTAAGGGGGAGTTAGGTTTTCTTTAATTTTAAGTAATTTTTTATACATTTTATTATATTACTTTTAAAAATAGTCTAGTAACTTTTTTCAAATAGTATAATTTTATTTATTTATTTTTTTATATTTTTATTTCCCACCTGTGATTTTAATTCAATTTAAAATTTATGCAATGATTAGTATGTACGTAATGACATGGGAATAAAGGAAGTTAGAAACCATTTCAAATTCTAAACCCGTTCATTTTTATCTAAACCCTTCGAAACCTCAAAAACTTTTACCACTCTTCTCTCCTGAACCAGAACCATCAAAACCCTAGTTTTTTTTAAACCTTCACAAATTTATGACAGAAATAGCCAAGACCAAGATAACTAATGTGCCAGAGACTATAACTACGAAGAGGAAGTGCTCGACAGGGAAAAATATTTTACAATGAAAAGTCATAGATCTAGAATGGCTCCGTTAGAAGAACCTAATGCTAAAGCTAGCTCTAGATTTTCAGCACTTAGAACAGACATTTAATGGAGATTACTCGGAGTTTATATATGAGGTAGAACTTCATCATTTTTTATGTCGGTACATTTTAGTCTGGGAAATGAGTAGGATTCGATAAACGCTAAGATTGAGGATCGAGATTTTTCGATCACATATTTGGAAATCAAAAAAATTATAAACATCCCTCATAAGGGAGTTTATCATTTTGTTTTGAAAAATATTTGCGATAGTGTACATAAATCTACAGATATTATGTCTTTTCTATTTGGATCAACTAATATAAAAAAGATTTTTTTAAATGATTTGGAACCAGACCAGAAGATATTGGTTATGTTTGTGCAAATTGGTATTGCCCCTAGGATGTATGAAATGAGAAAGATTCTTTATCCAGATATTTATTTAATGTTTTTGCTGATAAGTGATATCAAATTGAACTTTCTGAGATACATGGTGAGGTATCTCAGTTACGGTTTCCAACCAGAGGCAAGAATGAATTTTTATCCGTTTAGAAGATTCATGTCAAAGGTTCTGTTTAAGAAATATATGATAAGACTGGTGGATGCTTGGGTGAGATGAAACTATAGTAACATCTTCAATGCTGGTACATTGAGAAAAATTGGATATTTATGGAGCAGAATCAAAGAAAAGATGCTTCCTGTTAGAGCTTAAGAGGATGGAGAATGTGCTCAGGACCAACCAGCCAAATCAAAGGAAGGACAAGCTGAATCAAGAGTCAGTGTTGTATCAAGAATAATCAGGTTTGAGGCTGTGGATGTATCTAAAGAAAGTAGTTAGGAAGGAATTAAGTTCAAAAGGACTAGGGATCCTAATCCTATTGAAGAGCCTTCTGTAACATTGAATTTTCTAACATCTAATGATCTCTTAAGCTATAAGTTTGTAAGAGAAGATGTAGTTGAAGAAGAACCAGAAATAGAAAAAAAAGCTGAGACAGTGTCTGGTGAAGGGGAAACAATGGCCCAAACTCAAATTACTCTAGTAGTGTTTGATCAAGAACAAATTATTTTGGAGAATCTAGTGATATAGGAAGAGCATGCAGATGGTGATCATGAGGAGCAACCTCTAGCACTTCAAAACTAGGAATAAAATGCTTCTAAGATTCATACTGAGGTATTTAATGAGAATTTTTCTATGGATGAGTTTGGGAAAGGCATAGAGGAAAAATCTATTGAGAAACTAGTACAGGGAGGGGATGATGAAAAATAAGATTTTGAATCCTTTCCAATAATGTTTTTGCATCAAGTTGAATCTGAAAATGAGAATCAAGCACAAGGTTCCTCTAATTTAGTAAATATAGATATAAGGGAACTAAACAGAAGGTTTATTGAAGCTGAAAAGGAGAATATTGTTCTACAAAGAGCATTAGAAAAGGAACCTTTAAATTTTCAAAGGTTGAAAGAAAGAACTATTTCTAAACTAGAAGTTGAAAATTTTAAGAAGGAAATGTTAAATGAAGTTGTAAATTTGAAATCAGAGATAGTTATGGAGACAGATTTAATTGAATTTATATATTTCATGGAGCAACAATTTGCATCTGTCAGAACCATTGAGGCCAGTACATCATGTACTCCACCTGAAATAATCAGAAGATTTTAGGCTATTATAGTGGTCATGGGGAATATGAATTCTAGACAGATGGACTTATAGTGAAAGTATGCTCCTTTGTCAGTACTGTTAGATAATCAGAAGTTTTTAATTGACCAGTTGACTTCTAGTGAACCACGAATTAGAACTCTGCTGAAACAGTTCACAGAAAAGTTGACTCTTTTTATGGAGAAGGTAGAAAGAATTCATGTTGTTAGGGTTTGTCTTAGTGGTAAGCACCCTATAAATCTACATGAAAAATGGGGGATCAAAAACCATTGGGTGCTAGTTACTATAGCAGCACTATAGCGGTACTGCAGCCGCGGCGCACTATAGCAACGGCGGGTACTGTAGCAGTGGCAGGACACTATAGTGGTGGCAGGACACTATAGCGACGGCAGAACACTATAGTAGCGGTGGTACTGTGTGGTACTGTAGCAGGTGGGTACTGTAGTAGTACTATTCACAGAATGAGCCTTGGGCCAAAAAATTGGGCCTACGGGCCATGTAATGGTCTATATGCCCACCGGGCCTTTGGTCTATGTAATGGGTCTCCCTATACCTAGTTAAAAGAGGTATTTGCTTTGATTTAATAATAAAATGAGGCTTTGGCCCCAACCATTTAAAAAAAGGTAGAAAGACTTCATGAGTTTTTCAGAGTAAATCTAATTGAATAAATTAATTTTTCTCAGGAAATCCGAGATCTAATTATCCATTTGGGAGATGGATTGAGGAGAATATTGATGGAACAATTGACAGTGATCAAGAAAATTATTCATAGGAGATGATCCCTATCTCACAATCTTACGCAACCTTTATTCTTGTTGTTTTTCATTACTATATTAGTAATTCTATGAAATATATTTACATCTCATTTTCATGTGTTTTAATTTGTTTTACTCTACTGTCTATGATTGAAATGCCAGTAATCCAGATTCACATATTGATTAATAGTTTATAATAGCATTTACTTATGTTCAGTTTTATATTAAAATGTGTTATATTCCTTCTTCTATCATTCTTTTTGATATCACAAAAGGGGGAGGAATTCGGATAAACACAACATTTTATTTCTATATTTATTAATTTATTTAAAATTATACTTTAATCATTTTAATCAAAAAGGGTATTATCTTAATCGTTTAAGGGGAGAAATTAAGTTACTCCTTACATTTTATTTTTAAGTTATTTTAATTTTTTAAAATGTTCTTTTAAAGAGATATATAGATAACCATAATCTTATATTGGGGGAGAAAATTTTTTTCTTTCATTTTATTTCTTTGGATAATACAATGTTTATTTTTCTTAAAATAATTTTTCTCAAATTAAATATTGTATTTATCTTATCAAAATTCAAAACTATATGTAATTAATTTTTTAAGTTAATTTCATTGTTTATTTTATGGGTTTTGGGATCATCAAAAAGGGGGATATTGTTGAGAATTTTTTGTTTTAAACAATACATATTTTTATTATTAAAAAGGGGGAGATTGTTGAGAACAATACTCTATCTCTTTATGATGATTTTGATGCTCACAAATACCATTATTTTTTATTCTAATGATTTTAATTTAATTGTATTTTAGGAATTTAATATTCGTTATATTATTATTTCTGGAAGAAATATTTAAGTTTTTGAACAGTGATAATTAATTTCTAAATTATTCAAAAATCATTTTTAGCATGTTGTGGAAACACTGTTCATACCCTACATTGAGAAGCATAGCATAAGGATGGAATGCGGTGTTTGCTATATGAGATATCATAAAAGTATGGTAAAACAGCCATACGTTATCAGCAAAGTATGAAGGAAGGATCCCTACATTTGGAAGGAACCTTATGTTTGGAAAGAACATTACGTTTGGAAGGAACCTTACGTTTGGAAAGAACCCTACATTTGGAAAGAACCTTTCATTTTGGAAATCAGCAAAGTAGGGAATAAGATCATTATGTAAGTATGGAATGATAAGTTTATTTCTTAAATGTATGGTTCATAAACCATACTATTGTGAACAACCATATATTTGAAAGCTAAAGATAACAGTATGGTTCATCAACCTTACTTTTATGAACAACCGTACATTTGATTGAAAATTATGGATTATATACCTTATGTTTGAGAGTTGAAGAGAAACTTTTGAGATCAACCTTATGTTTTAGATCAAACTTATGTTGCAAACATTACATTTAGAGAATTTATGCTATACAGTTCAACCTTACGTTTGACGTCAGATGCTTAAATTATGACTTTATTAAAGCAACGGTATTTATTTGGATTTCCAGGATGATTTCAAGCCATATTAAAAGCCCAAACTTAAAGTGAGTCTTTGGCTAATTCAAAGACATTTATTTTTTATTCAAAGGATCAATTTAATAGGATCTTTTCATGCTGAATTTTCAGGGGAGTTATGACTACTCTGTTATTCAAACATTTGAATATCTAAATTCTAAAGGTGACTTTTGTGGATATAAATTTAAAAGGATAACACTCGTCTTTATTATATATATATATACATGTATTATTTTGTTTCACAGAAGGGGACGAATTATTGAAAAGAAGATCTGCTGAAGAGGAAAAAAGCTCTGTTTTTTGTAGAAGAAGAAACTCGACTGATGATTTACTGATCTACATCGAATATCTTTTTCTAAATCAACTTCTATTAATTTGTGAACGTAATTTCAAGATCTACTGCAACTGGATCGGCTCAGAACTACTTTTACCTGAATATCATCATTTTTGAAGACAAAGAATAATCTAATGTCAATTGCATGCTGTTGCAATTGTGAAGAATAACTAGGAAAGTATTTTCATTGAAAAAAAATACTCTTTTATCTTGAGTGATCAGATTCTCATTCTAAGCTGTGTATTTGGTTCTGTGTATGAACCATAAGGCTATTTTTATCCTTAATATTGTAAAGGTATCAACTTCCTAAACTCAGTTTTGAAACGGCCTGTTGATAAGAGGACCAGATACTGAAAATCAACATTCTCGTGGATTAGAGCATTGGTGGGGTGGACTAGGGGCTTTCTATTCCCCAAACCATTATACATCTTGCCTCATGTGCTATTTATTTTCTGCTACTAAGTCATTGATATAAAGATAAAAGGACAAATCACGATCATTCGAGGAAATTGAAAAAGGAACAACTCACCCCCTCTTGTGCGTATCTAGTATAACTCAATCCAACATATATGTATAATCCCATACAAATATATGTATTCATAAATATGAATATATATGAGTAAGGTGAATGAAATAATATAAAAACATCTATAGTCGATGTTTTGGTTCATAATCCCAATCACGTGGACATCCCTTCCGAAGGGATTTGAGATGGATATCATTCCACTCAACCCATGTATAATTAAGTCAATATATAGGTCTATAATCCCAATCGACATGTACCTACCTCATCTAGTGCTAAAAATGACTTGGATCAAGCTATGTCACCATAGGGGGATACTCATCCTAACCCTGGGTTTTCCTGTATTCGCCTCTAATCACTGTAAAGTAGGATTCTAGGGAAGTGCATCCGAACAACCTATAAATAGCCAAAATCTTGATGCCATGCTACTCATTCCATGTAAATTCAGTACATTGTCTAATCCCTAGGTCCCGATCCATGAATGATCATGATGTTCAAACTTAGATGAACCCTAAGGGTCTGACCCTTAGGTGATCTGTAAGGAGATATCATCGGTCAGATTCCATTACCACCCATTAAGATCTAAAAGTGGATTTCATGCCCAACGTCAATGATAGGTGTGGAAATCCATGCCTAACCACCCTGATAATAAAAGATCTCATAAGCCTAATCCTGTAGATCAAATATGGAGATCCACATCATATGTCAAATCTAGGGGAGCACAATCATCCTCCATAAGAAATAGGTCGAAGAGACCATAATCTTACTCTATAGGTGAAAAATCGAGGAGAGTAATCATCCATCGACAACCCTGGGTTGAGGAGTGCCTAATCATTCCCAATTAACCCATGATATGAGGAGAGAATAATCATCTTCATCATCAAATATAAGTTCATGAAGAGCGTAATCATCCACATAACTTATGAGAGTGTAATCGTCCATGAGTATCATTAGTAAGGATGCCATGCCTATGTATCCATAATAGTACACACAATAGTCGAATCCTAGGAAACATTTCTAGAAATCACAATAATATAATGATAAAATATACATGCTCACCAACAAGATCCTAGGTAGTACATTTGGGTAAAAAAAAAGAAAACAACAATAAGGATTAGAATCCAGAGCCCAATAAATCACATCTAGGAATCCCAAAGAGAAAGAAATAAACCTTGCATCCAGATTATCAACCAAAAAACAAGAATCATCTCTTGTAGACATTGTTGCATCAGTAATAAACATGTGAATGTATAAACAAAACAGTAATGGTGACTGATTCCCTAAACGCAACACTACTATCACATCCCCATGAACATAAATGTTTGGAATATGTTCTAATAAGGTGACACCTGATACCATATCTACCCAAACCCGACATACTAGAGCAGAGTTGGTCAAACATTGAGGAACCCTATGGGTCCCTCAAGTGATAACACCAGAGAGGCATCCTACTTGATATCCTCGAGGTCCACAAATAATAGAAGGCATCCTACTCAGGATCCAATACTAAGAAGTTAAAGGAAGAATCTTACATGGGATCCTATAAAATTAAGAAAACATAGGCATACTACTTGAAACCCTTGGAACTGTGCATAAGAAGGGGCATCCTACATGGGACCCCAAAAAATGGTGTATGAAGTAGAGGCATACCACATGGTATCCTTGAACTATATATAGGTAAAGGTATCCGACATTGGATTCCCTTGATTATATTGTATGAAAAGGAATCCCTCAGGGGGCCCTCAGTAAATAGTAAGAAGATAGATAAATCCTACACAAGATCCTCACAAACAACGAACCGTATGGCCTCCTTGGCTAGATGGGAACATCTCATAAGGTAGACTTCCTCAAAAGGGAAGCTATAAATAATTGGACACATAAGATGGATCATGGACCATCTCAGATCAAGTTCTAACACTAGGTCAGTCCGAACACCTATCCTATCATTCTCATCTTAATTATCTCC
The DNA here is from genome assembly GCA_963277665.1 of Viscum album. Lineage (NCBI taxonomy): Eukaryota > Viridiplantae > Streptophyta > Magnoliopsida > Santalales > Viscaceae > Viscum > Viscum album. The sequence goes on along the minus strand of OY728129.1, from coordinate 1,783,374,871 downwards.
CTATGGAGATAAATGAAAGTGATTACTAAATGAAAAACCTCTCTATTTGGATATGGTCTTGTAATGTATCCAAGGAGTCCTAAAACCACATTAAGGGTTTCACCATTGTTAACATTGTGGAATTAACTAAAAAAGGACTAATATTATGTCCAAAATAGACTCCTAGTGAAAAGATACAAAAATACCATTGAAAGTGTGACAAGGGAGGAGTACATGGAGTGTGTACCCTGGTACACGACGTGTACCATCAAGACCCCACCTGGGCATTCACTCTAGCCAGACTTTGTAATGACCCAAAATTTTATTAATTAAAATTCCTTTTGATCTAATTAAATCTCTTATTATGTAAAATGGTTATATAAAACATATTCAATTCTTTGGTTTTATGTTTTTTTTTAAAATACCATTAAGAATTATTAACATTGCAAATATATTTGTTGAACAGTGATCACATGATTAGTATTAATACAGGGCTTTAACAAATCCAATTTACTCAGACAATGGAAGCGATGACCTCATCCAGTAGAATTGCTCCATAGAAAGCCCATTTTTCAGATCTCGGGAAGGAGGTGACTTCATTGGGCTTCTCTATTAACCAAGCCCAAGCCATTCTTCAAAACGTTAAGCTTGAATGGAACTTCCTATGGGAGAAGTGGAAGTTAATAGAGATTACCACCTGAGAGAAGTTATTCATGCCACCCCAAGAGTATGTCACCATCACACACCTTATCCTTTGGTATTATGTGAGTGTTATAAGGAGTTATGTAATGAGACCCTTGTCCTATGATTTTTTTTACTGTTTTTGTAAATAAAAAATAATATACATTCATTATTGTTAATTTGTAAATAGTTTTTAAAGAACAAATAATATTTTTAGTTAATATTAAATTAATAAATCTATTTTGACGAATTAAGGGATTTTTGAATTATATATTATTTTAGTAAAAAATTATTAATATATAAATATTTATTAAATATAAATGATTTTATAATTTTTATGAATACAATTGTAATTTTTATTAAGGTTTAAAAGCTATTTTGGTCAAAACCCATGAATTTTCGATAATTATTGGTTTTAATTATAAAAGAAAAATTCAAATATTTATAAAATTATTTATATAAAATTAATATCATTTTTGGAATCAAGACATAGAAATAATCCAACTGTGAATTTTTCATAATTTTCTGAGACAATCAAATTTTTGGGTAAAAATTAAATACCATTTAAATATATAATGCATTTTATGACATCATAATGACCCAATGGTGATGTAATAAACTAATATAAATGGGTTTTTACACCAATATATGTTTTAACTATAATATAATGTGTTTTTAGGTTTGTTTGATTTATTTTACGAAGCCTTAGTGGACCCTCCAAGACTTATAAAACATTTTAACATTTTAAAATGATTTCCTTGAGAGTGTGACTCACCTCCTCATAATCAAGCCAAATATTTTAATAGGTTAGTCCATTGGCCTTATAAAATAATTTTTCCCACTCTTCTTTGTGAAAACCATGGGGAATAATTATGTGATGGATTGTGGTTTTGATTAGTATAATCTGTAGTGTCCAAAACCTAAATAATAAAGAATTTCTTCTCCCTTCCTATATAAACCCACTCATTAACCCATTAATCTTCACTAAAAACCTTTGGAGCTCGTCCAAACCCTACCCTAATATCTCTAGAATCCTCCCAAGGAACCCCAAGCTCCAAAGAAGCCTCTCCCAAGCCTTTAAGATCCCACTTCCATGTAAGGTATTTCTTTCATTCTCATTTTTGTCCACTTTTCATTATGTTTCTATACCATTTTATTTTAAATTAAATATGTTGAGGTATGACTTAGAACCTCCCCTATACATCCCTCTATATGTTTTAATGATGATAGACCCCTTTCTCTCTCATTAATTCCTCCCATGCACACCTGTTACCATGCCGAAATTCCATAAGGGATTTCTCTCTCCTCATTTACATTCAACCACTTATTTAATATTTTGCTTCTAAATTACATTACATATGTTGAGACATATATCTATATAACCCCTTATAGTCTATTTCATATAAATATGATGAGATACCCCTATCTCTCTCATCAACCATTTTTATTAACTCTTATGTAACGACATTATGCTTCTAAAATGGAACTGTGATTTTCCAATCCAAAGTCACCATGTAGTGAATACCATGCCCATTTCTCTATCAAGGTTATTCAAATTTATCTACATTTACTTATTGATTATATAGTTTCATGTATGTATTACACTTTCCTTTATCTTCGAATAAATGATGATGTTGAATGATTCCATGTGGTATAATCCATGTGGCACACTTATGCATGAAATGAAATGATTAAGAAGGGTGTACCTTGATAGTACTCCAATGAAATGAGTGAGGATTATTTTCATGATACATCAAGTGAAAGGAGGGTTTACTCATTCAAATTAAAGCGCAATGAGGTTTTACTCATTCTCCATGTGCAATGATCCTTAGATCATGCTAATGTCATGTTAAATGTTGTTGCCACATTTCCATGTTATGATAATCATGGTAGATCATTATTTTATGTTCATGCTTATTTTTAGATCAATTGATATTTCAATTTACTAATATGTACTATATTCTTCATTTTATGCCTTTCTTAATCCCTTATTGGGCTTTATAGCACAACCTTTTCTTATTCATGTCCTCAAGTTATCTCATGCAATGTTAAGTGTGAATGAATGTTGTGGTCATGTAAAGGAAGTTTTCATTAAATATGTGGTGTTTTATGTTATAAGTTGTTATATAATGTTCCTAATTTCCCATGAAACTAGACCTCTCTATCCTCAAGGTTTTCTTAAGTGAAATATTATGTAATAAATCATGTTTATGTCTGTAATAAAGAGCATGGTTGATGTAGACTTGGCATGTAAAATCCCATGTACACAATGTGTTGGACCTGTAAATGGGGATTAACCTACATGGGGTGCCTTATTGTGTACCTCACATGGCCTGGCCATGGATTCTTCCTAGCTGTTAACATCAACACAGTGTGCACCCCACACGGGTTCTAGTTGTTTACTTCACAAGGCATGTGCCTCTTACACGGTAAGTCTGGTTAGGTACTTAGATACACATTCGAGTCCCAGTACATGTCATGTAGTTCTTAAAAGTAATATTCCAAAAATATAAACAACACACTACATGTTTTCACTTAACCACATTCTGTGTACATGGGTTTTCCCATATAAAAAAACCTCCAAAACGCCTTGAACTACTTATTTTCGCCTCAAATGAAGTAGATCAAACCTCAAGTTGACCTAAGAAATAATAAAAGGGGTTTAAAACATTAAAAATATTATTCAATGAGGATTTTGTTTCACAAAAAATACAAACAAACTATCTTTGGGTGGAATTCGTTGAAGCTTCTCCCATTTATGTGGTTCATAGTTGTTGTACGATGATTCAACGAATCTTGAGATGCGCAGTGGTAACCCTATCCCTCTATATCTTTATCCCTCTACCTTTATAACATGGTTCATAGAAACTTATATTCTATAGGGGTGTACTTGGAAACTAGTGGAGAAGGAAGAAAATAAAAGAGGAAAATAAATAATAGAAAATGAAAAAAGGGGAGGGGCCACAGTCATCCTTGGAGATCCACCTATGTTTATGGCCCGCCAAGGAAAAATCCAAATTCCATACTCAAAGGTGGAGATGGAATTTCAATATAACACTACATTCAATAAATATTTCTAAATTAACATGTGAGAATAATTTAATATTCAATTTATTAAATACTAATATTAATTATTCCGGTAAAATTTAAATAGCTATGAATCCAACAAAACTCCTATACTAGGGTAAAATCTATATCTCGGGACCAGTGGAGTGGTCAAAAAAATTATCTAAGATCATATTAAAGTGTAAAATTTCAATTTTACCCCTTAAAAGAATCTGAAAGAATGTATTTGAATTTATGCTAAAAATTCCAGTTTGGAAATATAAGTGTCCTAATAATCTCCCAACCACAAACCTTATCTCCCCCAAGAATCATGGTGGTAAGACTATAATCCATTATCATAATCTGATCATATTCACAAAAATCTATCTTTACAGTCCAACAACCAGTCACATAGAATTTAGAACTATCTCATGAATGGAATACATTTAACTATGAATGATATGGTACTCCCCACCATAGGAATACCCCTATTGTCATCTCCAAACCAAACCACGAGCAAAAAATCTCTTGAAAAACACCCAATTTCAACAAAAAAATTTGGTTCAACCCCCTCAAACATCCAATGGTGCACTCCCAACCATATGGATTACCTTATACTGATCCTTGAGCATAACCTCAGTAGGTTCCTCTAATTGACCATGAAGGTCATTTGGAAGAAAATAATATCGGTGTAGAGAGGATGATCTCATAGTGTAATCATGATGATTTATTGTAGATAATTCTCATCTATAAACTTGAGTACACTATGATTCTATCCAAAGGCGTGTATATCTCCCTTCGAGTGACTCTCACATAAAATAAGGTGAAACCATCCTTTAACCAACACCTGACACCACGTCTCCTGAAAAGGTGTGTCTAGGTTCACACACGGTTCAACCGTACCAAAAAACAAATTTCATACCTCATGTCACCAATACCATTGAGGAACATTTTTTATTTAACCACAACTCCGGAGAAACCATTCCCCTGGAAAGTATTTAAATCATAATTCATTGGATCACACACATCCACTAACTAATTTATGATTTTAATGCTACCATGCATTACTAGAGTATAATTTTCATCATTTGACCCAGGATTTAGTGATTCATCCAACACAAGGCTAGGATGACCGTGATACATGACATTTCAGTCTCATTAAAATAAAGGATCCCTTGTGAATCCTCTTCAAAAAAGAATCCCACATGTTCCATGATTTATTTTACAACTAGCTATCAACTGGTTTTGTTCCATGAACAAGTGTATACCCCTGCTCTAACAACATTGGAAATATCAAAAACACTAATAAACCAGGCTAGGAACCGAAAAAAGTATTCCTATCAAATCCAATTTTGATAGAAAATCACCCTAGGTGATTACCAATAGATACGTGAATCAACATGCCTATGCTGTAAAACTTGAGAACATGTTGTGCATTGATCTAAAAATGAGAACACAACTAAGGTCACTATATAAAAAGGCATATAAAACCCCAACCAATCCCACACATAGGTTTCCGTTAACAGTAAAAAAACAACAGCATACAAGGGTCTAATTCAAAAATATGGTCTTCTAGGTCTCCCAACTATCCCTACTAATCAAGTATTATAGTTGGTTCACAATATCCAACAACCTATCCCAAAATATCAAACCTATTTAAAGAAGGTAGAGATACCAATGACCTATGAGGGTCAAAAATATAAACATTTCCTATAAGGTCCTGATCCTCACTAAGCATCCTCATAAGGAACTACACCCTAAATGACACGATACCAATGTTGATGAGACACTGAACTGACACTATTTAGGATTTTTTATATGTTAATAACCCATCAAAGTCCAGTTCAAGAGAAAATTCCTAGTTCTAATCATGATTTTCCCCAATGATCCTACTAGATAATGACAATTAGGTTAGTTAAGTAAAATGTCATTCCAATCTAAGCAGGAAAAAAATATATTTATTTTTACTGAAAATTTAAATAATCGAACATGGGGAAAGACACTACAAGGTGTATAACACATGGGGATCATGTCCACTATTGACCTACTAGGGTCGTTGCACCTCCTGTGCATGAGAAAAAAGTCATCAACCTCACTGCCAAACACCTCAACATAGATCCAAACTACATTCCATTAGAATAAATTATATATGAAAATAGGATCAATTGAGTGAATTCCACCAAGAAACTAAGATGGAAAAAAATATTTAGGTTTTTGTTGACACTTCAAACAATTGACCTCTATCGTTAGTAATAATCACACACTAGTAGGACTATATGATGTGAATCCTACATGCCAAATATGATATACGAGACACCTATTTCTTTTTCATTCTAAGAGTAAAAATCCATCCTCATCCTCTTTTTAATGGTCCAAGATCTAAAAATCCATAATAAATAATAACATTCATGCAAAATGTACATCAATCAAGGAAAAATCATATACAATTACAACATAGATTAAAACAACAATCCAGTAACCTTGGAAACTATGAATTCCTACTGAAACATGTGTTCTCAATGAAATTTTCTGATATCCATCATTGGCTCTAAAACCTTTTAAATAATTCTATATACTATATCCCAAATTTTAAATGCAAGGAACAGAATAGATCTGAATACCACTTTGTAGCATCGTGACCTAGATTCCACTAATATGGTGCTCCTATCCTATTTTACTTGAGGTCTCAAGAATGCATCCCAATATACTAGTGGTTTCCGAGTAGCTATAATGGCCTAGGGTGTAATAGTTGGGAGACTATTCCCTCATGTCAGAGTAAGAAAACAGGGAAAATAGATAAGTATTATACATAATTGTAAATTAAAGAGTGGGGAAGTAATAAATTAACTGAAATAGAACATACTTAATGGACTCCTCATGTTTTAATCAAGTATTAATGACCAAAAATCCTATAAATCCTATAAATCTAATTAATCCTATTTAATCTGTCTCAAATATTTTGTAGAGATGGTTGGTTTCTTTATGCTTTAAATAAAATTAAACTAAATCCTATTAATCCAAAATCATGTGTGATTCTTGTAAACTCTAATTAACTTTTTTATATAATGATTTGTTATATGAATGATTAAGTATAATTCATTATGTGAACATTACTTCTTAAGAATGTTTACTGATATTTGGCTATGTCAGAGAAACCGTGAGTCTGCCACCAGTTCTCATTTCCTGGCAAAGGACCCAGACACCATGACCCAGACACCATGACCTAGACACTGTGACCCAAACACCATGGCTAGTTTCAAATCTCATGAAGTCTGTGACATCAGTTCCTTGCTACCATCACTAAGACTCCATTTGATGTTTGGAAAAGCACCAGACACTATGATTATAACATCACATCTATGCTACCAGTTCCTAATCTTAACACAACTATTCCATCATGACTATCTCACTGCTCAAATGAAAAGAAGAAGACACCATTTTGTGGTGACGTCATTTCAATGTGGTACCATTTATGGATAGATTGTGACACTGTTCTTTAATATGTTTTGTCATTTTCAATTTAATTTCTAACTATCATATTTGAGTCATTTAAATGCACTGACATAATTAATATTTCTTTTTAGAAATTTCACCTGACAGTAAGAGGTACGATGTGTATAATACATGCATACTATCATATCAAACACATGAACTCCAAAAATAAAAAAGAAAGTGTGTCACTAGGAAAAGGAGACGTGAAAAAGTGTGTAGCAGAAGTGGGAGCATATTTGAAATGTGAACTGATACATGAAACAAGAAACAACTGAAGAACACACGAAGCACTCTCAATTATAAAGGATAAAATACCATATATCATATCAAAAAACATCTTTGTAGTACCACCTTCATGAATAAAACAAGCTAGATAGATTACATCATCAAACTGGCAGACTTGCAATACTCTTTTTTTTCACAAGAGGACTTGATACTTGCATTGGCTTCATCCTACAAGTCCAGAATTGGGACTAATATTTTAAAATCAATTAGCTCTTGTATCATAGGTTGAACACAAAATGATATCTATGGATATTGAACCTGATGAATTGGTAAAATCATGGAATTAATAACTCAATAAGAATTAAAAGAACTCAAAATGTGTAATTTTTTCAACATAGAAAATAAAAATTTGAATGGAACAAAATGGGGTTTCAAGAAGGAAATGAATGGGAAAAGAGAATTCATTTAGAACAAGGATGTACTTTTTTAAAAATGATATTAAAAAAAGGGCATAAAAATTGAAAATGATTTTTATTCTTCTCCAAAATTTGGAAAATAAGGATATTCATAGCTATAGAAACTCATAATAATTACAAAGTATTTGTAATGGATAAAAATTATGTTTTTCTAAATTATGACCTTTATGAAGAAGACTTTATTGAACAACCATATGGATAAATTCTTGAAAATTATGAATGAATGATTTTTAGATTGAAGAATTTATTTTATAGGTGAAGATATGCCTTAAGGGCCTGGTATTTTTAACATGATGACTGTTTAAGAAAAATGGGATTTCCAATGTAAAATTTGACAAAACGTTTTACTTGAAAAATGATTTCCTAGAAACATTGGAGCTGATATTTTTTGTGGAGGAGATAATTTTTACTAGTAATAATAGATTCTTATGTGGGAAATCGACTATAGAGATGTAGAAGTAGTTTGAGATGTCTATGTTGGGGAAACTATACTATTTATTGGGATTACAGAATGAGCTGAACTCAAATCATATAATTTTTTCACAAGAATAATATTCCAAATAATTATTTATAATGTTTGGACTAAAATACTAAAAATTGGTATCTATATAAATTTTTTTTATCATGATGTTGAGAAAAGATGAAAATGGAAACAAGGTTGATCATAATATTTTCATAAGTATGATTGTAAGCCTTTTTTATCTCACAATGTGAAGACTATAAATAGAATATGTGGACAATTTATGTTTAAGGTATTATAGTGAAACAAAAGAGTCACACATGCTTAGAATTAAAATAATTATTAAGTTTGTATATGGAATAGTGATTTGTGGCCTACGCTGTATATTTTGTGTAGATTTAGACTTTCTTGGTTACATTGATGCAGATTGGGAAGGTTACAAAATTGATCATACATCCACATCAGGTAGTTTGTTTATTGTTGGTGATAGATTTATAAAGGCATAAAGGAAGGAAGTTACCTACTTGGGTTGATGTAGTGGTATTTAAATAATTCTCCTCAATGGATTTGAATTTTGTAAACCACCATAGTTGAGGTAGTGTTCTACAATAATTAATACTCCTAAAAAATGGGAAATGGTTCTGTTGATTCAAAAACCATGTGAGTATGGTAATATTGTAGATTTTAGATTTATTTTCAATAGATATAATGGGTTATATTGAATAAACCGATGGATTTTTGGATTGGTTTTATAAATATTAAAGATCCCATGTATTTTGGTGAGTAAGGGTAATTTTATTTAATTAAAACCATATTAGAGGAACTCATAAGTGTGTTGTTTCTTAGTCTGGTTTATATATATTTACAAATCATATAATAATGTTTCACAATTATTGGAAGTTATTTTGGGGGTGGGAAGAATTATAATTGATTTTTTTGAATTTGAATAAATATTGGTTTGATATAGAAACTTTTGTGAATAAAAGATTCACATAGTCATTTATGTCTCATAGATGATTTGGGGAAGGGAATTTAGGGAGGAAAATCATCATAGCCCTTTTCTCTACATAGGAATATCACATAGCCATTTTCAATACTCAAGTGAATCACCTAGCTAATTTAGATGGGTAACCAAATGCGACATGTACCCCAATTATCAACATAGCTAATTTAGTTATGAAAATATCTAAATGTTTCATGTATTTGATTAGATTTTTATCTAATAGAAAATCACATATCCAATTTTCAATATATCTAAATACCAAATATCAAAATCTAGTATGGTGTCTAGATTATTCTTATTTAGAATGACATAAATGATTTTTCAATGTTAAGGAGTCATAGTCTTCATTGAATACGGATTTGTTTCCATTGTTCTTCAATAATAAAGTAATCTATAGTAATATTAGTTATGATTTTTTGGTGGAAAATTTTGAATACCTCCACATAATATAAATTAGTTTATAAATCAATGATATAAACACTGTTATTGAGTGAACTAATATAAATCATAGGGATTTAATGAATAAGTCTTTTTTCAAAATAGAAATTATATAATGGGAAAACTATTGATGTGTTACTGATGGTTGATAGTAAAGAAATGTAATATGGATGTCAAAATCTAAGGTTGTTTATCCAATGATCAATATTTGATAAAACAGGTGTGTTTATAATATTTAGTTTTAGTATTAGAATTTATTTTTAGCTATTTCCTTAATACACTATGGGTGATTATTTCATCCTTATTTTGGAGGTTTTTGGATATTGTTCTTCATCTTTTATTCCAAAAGAAATCTGGTTTATTTGGTGACCATGTTAACTTTTAATCGTCTTTTTTACTATAGCAGGATGTTTTGATATAGGGTGTGAATTAGGCAATGTGTTTTGGGATTTAACATGAATTATTTTATGAATATTTTAGTTGGGGATATAGGGAAAATAATATGTGTTTGGGGAGAATAGCTATCCATAAATAGGAGAGGGATTCTTTATTGGATTTGAAACTTGTAAAACTGTTTTTTACAAGCTCATTTAAAATTGTCATGATCGTGTTATGCTGATTTTTTTAGTTTTGAGTGTATCATATTCTAACTAGTCAAATAGGATTATTTTATTTTAACGAAACTCTGAAAACAACCCTCCACTAATTTAACGTCCCCTTATCAATGGAGGAAACCTATCCAACCAGGAACACCATGGAGTGACTGTGATCATATAAGTGGTTTTCCCACATATATCATTATTTTGTACTTATAGTACTTAATAATACTTGACCCTGAATTAACCACTTGACCTTGCACTAGGGATTTCTCCCAGATACACACACACAGATCCATCAATGAGAATCACCCTGTGTGCACTCCACCTATTGTGCACACCATATTTGAACCCCTATATTCCTATTCATATGAAATTCTTCTATATTGCCCATATTTCTACATGGGCCAGCCAAGGCAGAATAGGATCCCATGTGGTTGACTTGTTCCAAAACTTGTGCTTGATATGGTTCCTTGGATAGCCTATGGTTTTCCTATATTTTGAAATACTCCCATTACAATATTTTTCTAAAAAAGTCAATATCCAATGCCCCTATAACAGAACTAGATAGCCACGTTCATGTACTAATTTATTCATAAATTAATAATTCTCATAATTCCTTATATATAGAACATGGTTGTAGCTCAAAAATATTATGTTCTTACATGCATCCTTTATCAAAAATGATATCCAATCTTCCCACAATTGTCCTTAACAACACGCTAACAATTATAACATGATTACATCACTGAACACATACTAAGACATTGAAAACAAATGAAATTATTACATAGGAAATTTAATATAATCCTTATAATTTGTTTGCAAGTTCACAAATAATCAATGTATATATGGGACAATATCTATTCTCAACATGCTTCTCTTTACTCATCCTTATTGATAATAAAAGGAAATTTCAATGTAAGGGTCTACACAACTAAATTTCTAACACCAATTAAACTCATACTCTACATAAATTTTTAGATTTTAGAGATGTATGGTACCATATGGTCCTCTTACTAATGATATTTTATCAAAAAGCTCTTATTATAAATGGGACACCCAATATATAAAATAAGACTATATAAAAAATATGATCAATATGATCATGAAATTTAGTACATGAGATGGAATTCTCAAAAAACACAATAATTATCATTTTAGGGGAAGTATAAAATAAAATAATTTAAAACATAGCATGCACATAGCTCAATAAATATATCAAAACAGTTCATGTGAAAGATATTACCCTCCTTTTATCTTACACTTTTATAAAATAACACTCCCTATTTATAGGTGCATTAAATACAACCATGATTAAGGGATGTGGTGGTGTTTTTTATACCTCATTACCCAAATTTCCTAGATCTATAAAAAAATCCCATATTTCATATAATGTATGGTTTTTGATAGTCTTATTTGATATTTTTTCTCCCCAATAAGTGATTCACTCATCTTCTCTTCATGGTGGTTGAGAAAGTAAATGAGAAATAATTTTCTTTATTATCTAATATGTGATAACCACATGATTTTCCTTCAATTCCCACCTAATTATTACACAAAAAAATAATAATATGGAAGAATAAGGGGCCTTTATATTCATTTAAAAAAATAGTTAGGATGAGAATTTATTCTCAACTAGGACTCATTAGCTCCCATAATATTATCAGCTTCTTCTTGTTGATACCTTGGATTGGTTGTATTATCAGTTTTTTCAATGGAACTACTCGTTTGTCTATAATAGTATTACCCGAATCATATGATAGGTAAATTTAATTTTCTTCTTCATGAATTATTATCATCATGATTTATTTTTTGGGGAGGTAAGATAGTTAAATAGCCCTTTGAATTGTAAAAATATTATGACATTTATCACACTTAAATTTATTTTTTACCACACCACTGATAGATGATTACTTATGCACCTTGTCCTTATCTTCATGAAACATATCATTCACTTTTTCCTAAGATGATTTTTCATGTTCCTATAATTTTTTCCAATATCAGTTAATTTATCCAAACAACTATGAATTATTTATTGATATTCTCAAACTCTTAATAATTTATACCTAACATATTTATATTCTTAGTATGGAATTAATTGATACAATTTTCTTTTTTACTACTTTTAACTTTATATCATTGGTCTACTCTCCTGGAACCATAGTAATAAAAATTTATTCCATGTAACCATCTTGACCATAACATCAAACAAATTCATTTATAAACTAAAATATGGTTTTTATAGAGTACTTTGATGTAGATCTAGTCATAAGTTGTCACTTATGGGAATTTGTAGTCATAGGCTCATTAAAACTCCCCATTTGTTATTATAAAATTCCTATAAAAGACATTTTTTACAAAAAAAAAGAATATTATTTTGACCATACCTTCCATAACAAAAATAATATCATATGAATTTTGATCCTCTAAATTTATTCCAGAACTATCCATTATTATTTTGTTGATGTCATTATTTGATGTAGGCATTCTATTTCTTATGAGAATGTTTCATTTTTTGACTACCTTCTTCCTTTGATGGTGAAGGGAGTTTCTCAACATTTCTCATGGTCTAACATTGTATTTTTATTATTTTGATCCATTAGTGTCATGTAGAGAATACAATTTCTATGATTCATAAGTACCATATTTTACATAGAAATTAGAAAAATTCAACTAGCCATTTTGATATGATTAACCATTAAACTCTTTTGAATTATTAAAGTGTTCTATTTGATTGTTTAACTCATGTTGATTTGTGAAACATATGGATTGATTCTTTAATGAATAATCTTTATTCTCATTAAAATTTTATTTAATATCACACACCATATTTAATTATTCAACCACCTTTGACTTGTAAATTTTAATATCATCGACATGGGTTTTTTTCTTGTTGATTAGACACTCCTTTTCAATAATTATAGCGACCCGTACTTTTCTTAAATTACTATTACATCATTTCAAATATAAAAAACATAATAGTATTACACATAGAGGATCCAAAGGTTTAGTTTTTTGGGTAAACTAGGACCACACATAACAAATACAACATCCAGCATAAACATTTATTTAATTTCTTCTTCTCTAGCTTCTTTTTGGCACCTGTCCTCTCCTTAGTACATGTAGCCACCTGAGGATATACATCAAAATGGGTGAGATAGAATACTAGTAAGAGGATATATAAGAACAATATATCATGGGATGAGCATAATCATAACATAGGCAAAGATCATAAACATGAGAGGAGCATAAATTAAAGACTTGAAATGTGGCAATGCATAAAAATGAAACATCGTGTCTTAGGTGTTAACTACCACACATACTTATGAACCAAGATAGCATATTTTTTACACATAATTTAACATTTACACATGATATTAATCACTTTAACCAATTCATTGGAGCGCAATATAATTCTAGGCGCACCCATCACATTTAAACATTCATATTGCGCTATATAATTCCGGGTGCACCCATCACATCATATCATTATCATTTATCATGAATGCCACAATGAACATATAAGATAAATGATCATAAATAAACCATGAAAAGGAATGGTTTCCATCTCATAAGAACACATTCATAAACATTGGGTTCCCAAAATAAAGAGGGAACAACATACTTGTTACAAGAACCGCCCACTTTGAGTGTGAAGTAAAAGGGGTGTTCTTAAAATAAGAGTTCTTTTGTAAAACATTCTGTTGGACATAAAAACTAGTGAAAAACATGTATATCCCCGAACATTAATGAATATGATGAAAAAATGATCTTTAAGGAGTAACCATATCAAAAATGGAGTGAAAGAGGGAGAACCCGAAGCAAGAAAATTGGGATCGAGATTTCCCCTTACCTTGTATCTGAATGCTTCCTTCTCTTTAATGTCATGTATAAGGACATTATATTCATAAATTAGAAATTAAATAAACTTTTATACATTAATAGGGTTTATTTTGGTTTCATTATCTCATATTATGTTCCATTGGATGACTTATAGAGTTTAAAAACATTGTTCAGGGATGTTCGTTTTTATGGTTTTTCTTGGGTGGTTCACTTGTATTCTTAAATTGATGTTTGGGTAGAACATGAGTAAACATCCAGAAATTATATTACATGTCATTAATGATATTACAGGAGATTTAATGATTTTATAATGAATTATATTCAGTTCATGTGGAAGAATCATTAGATAAGAATTAAATGATGGTTATTTTGGACAATTTGGGCGGTTTTTGGATCACAATGACCTTGTTTTAACTTATCACTTAGTAAGATGTCCATAGGTTATTTCAAGAACATTAAATAGAACATAATAGACATAACATATTCTGGTTCAACCATAAAAATGGTTTCATGACCATATATGAAGGTAGAAATGGAAGAAGATAGCATGACGTTCTTGAAGTTGATAAATTAACACCTCACGAACAATGTTCTCATTAATAAAATAAAAGGAAGAGGGAAAGAGGGTTGGATGATATAATATCCCATTAGAATCATAAAATTATAATATATGTGTAATAATGGAGTTAAAATACCATTTTTATGAAGATAGGTGGGGAGAGATCAAGAAATGAACTTGAACTTGAAAGGAAATTAAAGGAGAATAGGGAGAGAAAATACCTCTTGAATCCTTCTCTTGAGAACCTCCTTAAGAGCCTAAGCTTAGTATTTTTATGAGACCAGAAGATCTTGGACGTGGGGAAGGGTATAGGGAAGGTGTTTGGGCAGATTTTAGAGAAGGCTTGGAGCTTGAGAGGTGTGAGGAAATGAGGGTGTGAAGGGTGGCTTTTATAGTGGAGGAGAGAGGGGTTTCCTTAATATAAAATTCATTAGTTTACTATTCCCCCAAAAGACAAGGAATAGTGAGTCTTGAATGACCAAGAATAGTAATTTTATAATGTAATCCCGAACCAAGTGGGCTTACATCAGCAGAACATCACGTATGTCCCTATAATTAGTTTATTTAGCTTATTTTGTAAATTACGGTATTTCACTATTCATCAAAAATTCAAGTATCTCAGAAAAATCCCAAAAATTTACCCCAACCATTTTTCGATGTGTAGAATCCAAAAATGAAGTAAATTTTTCAAAAATAACTTTCTAAATATTATTAATTTAATATTTAATTAAAATCATAATTTACTTAAAAAACAGTTTTTAAGATTAAAACTGATTTTATAGTGCTTTCAAAAATTACATAGGGTCTTAAAAAATTATCTAAAAACTATAATACATTGATTAAATAATTTATGAATACATTTTAGGGAAATAAATATTCTTTTAAATTAATTAATTAATTATAATTAATTATTTATGACTTACAAAATACCAATACGTTTACTAAGGTCAAATTGTCACTTTCTAAGATGTCAAAATTTTATTTAATTATTCATAGGTAATGTTACGCTTATGTTGGTTGATTTACTATTCATAATGTTCATATTACTATCCATAAGGGAATGTTACTATTCATAAGGGTAGGTCACTATTCACCAAAAATACTTTTTGTTTCATTAGACTCCAAAAATCATCTTGAACACAACCGTGTATGTCCGATTTTCAAAATTCCAAGCATAGAAGTGAAAAACTTATGTTTAAAGGTCACTTATCACATAGTAGTTCATTATTATGTGTTTCCATGTTCTTTTATGACATAAATATAAGAAATGAATTTTCTATTGAAAAAAATTAGGTCGTTACATTCATCCACCCTTAAAGAATTTCAACCCTGAAATTTCACTTTACACAAACATGTGAGGGTACTTTTCCTTCATTGCCTCTTCTGGTTCCCAAGTTTCTTCCTCAAACTTATGGTTCTTCAACAACACTTTGACAAGATGGGTTGTCTTTTTGCGTAGAACCTTATCTCTCCAATCCGGAATCTTTACTGGCTGCTCCTCATAGGAGAGATTATCTTCTAACTGCACGACCTCTAATTTTAGTACATGTGAGAGGTATTCTATGTACTTTATCAGTAGTGATACATGAAACACATCATGAACTTGATCCATATTCGATGGAAGTGAAAAATGATAGGCCACAACTCTTATGCGGTAATGGATTTCAAAGGGGCCAATATACCTTGGGCTTAGCTTCCCTTTCTTCCTGAATTACATGACTCTCTTCTATAGAGATATTCGAAGGAAGACTTTATCTCCAACATTGAACTCCAAGTCCCTTCGGCGGTTGTCAACATAGCTCTTTTTCCGACTTTGAGAAGCTTTGATGTGTTTCTGGATGAATTGAACCATATCTGTCATCTCTTGAACAAGATCGGGTCCAAGTAGCTTTCTTTATCCAACTTCATCCTAACAGGTTGGAGTTCTACATCTCTTTCCATACAAAGGTTCATATGGATCCATCTGAATACTCGAGTGGAAGCTATTATTGTATGAGAACTCAACCAATGGGAGATGTTGATCCCAACCACCTTTGAATTCAAGAGAGCAGCCTCTTGGCATATCTTCAAGTGTCTGAATAGTCCTTTCAGATTGGCCATAGGTTTGGGGGTGATAGGCCATGCTGAAATTTAATTCAGTACTGAGAGCATGTTGAAGGCTCCTCCAAAATTTAGATGTGAACCTTGGATCATGGTCAGAGACAATTGAGAGTGGAACACTGTGCAGTCTCAACACTTCCTTCACATATATCATTGCAAGTTGTTCAAGCGAGATGCCTTCCCGAATAGCGATAAAATGGGAAGTCTTGGTGAGTCAGTCAACCACAACCCATATCACATTATTTCCCTTTGACGTCTTTGGGAGACCTATGACAAAGTCTATAGTAACATTTTCCCATTTCCACATGGGTATAGGCAATGGCTTCATCATACCTTTGGACTTTTGTTTCTCAGCTTTAACTTGCTGACATACCAAGCACCTTGATATATATTTCACAATATCCTTCTTCATGTTATCCCACCAGAAGTGTTCCCAGAGATCATGGTACATCATGGTACTCCCAGGATGGATAGAGAATGTTGAGATATGTGCATTATCCAACAGCTCCTTCTTTATCCCAGGTGATGAAGGCACACAAATCTATGTTCCAAGCCGAATCACACCATCATCATTGATATGGAAGTCTTGAAGCTTCCCTTCCTTTACTGCATTCACCCTATTTTGTATCTCCACATCATCCCTTTGTGCATCCTTAATCTTCTCCTAGATGGATGATTGCACAATCATTGGGGAAAGTTTGTAAGTATCCCCTGCCAGTATGATTTCCAAATCCAATCTTTGCATATCCAAGAACTTAGGGTCTTTCTCAATCCACAATAGGGATAGAGTAGCAGGTTCTTTTCTTCTTATAGCATCAACTACCTTGTTCGCATTCCCAGGATGATAGTGAATAGAGAAATCATAATCCTTGATTAGCTCTAACCATCTCCTTTGACACATGTTGAGCTCCTTTTGTGTGAATATATACTTTAGGCTCTTGTGGTCGGTGTATATGTCACACTTCTCGCCATAAAGGTAGTGCCGCTAGATTTTCAGGGAAAAAATCATGGTTTCCAGCTCTAGATAATGCGTCGAGTTGTTCTGATCATGGATCTTCAACTGTCGTGAGGCGTAGGCTATCAAATTATCATTTTTCATGAGTACACAAGCCAAGCCTTTCTTTGAAGCATCACTGTATATCACAAAACATTCTCCACTTTTCGGTAGTGTGAGTACAGGTGCAGTGATCTACCTTCTCTTTAGCTCCTTGAAGCTTCCCTCACATTCTTCTGTCTAGACATACTTTACCCCTTTCCTTGTTTACTTAGTTAGTGGGTTTGACAATTGTGAGAAGTTTCTCACAAAACGTATGTTGTACCCAGCTAATCCAAGAAAACTACAGATTTCTATGACACTATAGGGCCTGGTCCATTCCTTAATATCCTTTGTCTTTGAAAGATCCGTAGAAATTCCCTCACTTGTGATCACATGTCCCAAGAAGGTGACTTGATTCATCCAAAAGTCACACTTGCTGAATGTGGCGTACAACTTCTCCTTTCTTAATGCCACCAAAACAAGTCTTATATGTTCTTCATGTTCCTACTTTCTCTTGGAGTAGATGATAATATCATCGATAAAAACCAGCACAAATTTGTCGAGGTAATGTCTAAAGACTCTATTCATCAAATCCATGAAGATTGTAGGGGAATTAGTAAGTCCAAAGGGCAACACCAAAAACTCATAGTGCCCATACCTTGTTCGGAAGGCAGTCTTATGAATATCTTCCTTCTTCTCCTTTACCTGATGATATCCAGAATAAAGATCCACCTTTGAGAAGTATTTAGCTCCTCTTAATTGGTCGAACAAGTCATCAATCCTTGGGAGAGGATTATTGTTCTTTATGGTGATCTTGTTGAGTTCCTGATAATCGATACATAGCTGCATTGTTCTATCCTTCTTCTTCGCAAAGAGCACTGGCGCACCCCAATGTGATGCACTAGGGCATATGAACCCTTTGTCTAGATGCTCTTGCAGCTGCTTCTTTTACTCCTCCAGTTTGATTGGAGCCATCCTATAGGGGAACTTCGAGATAGGAGTAGCTCCGGGTATGAGTTCAATTGAGAAATCTACCTCACGATCCGGGGGAATTCCGGGTAACTCTTCGGGAAATACATCTATGTATTCCCTCATGATGGGCATTTCCTCTAGGTTGTCATTTTCCTTCGACTCAACCATTTGGACGAGGTATGCTTCTTCATAGATAATCAACACCCACACTATTGAAGGATTTTTCAAATGAGATACATGATATTCCTTGCATTTGTAGAGGATCATGGGATGGTTTGGAATATGAAAAGATATTTCCTTTTCCTGACAGTTGATATGCGCTCTATATAACAAGAGCCAGTCCATTCCCATTATAGCGTCGAATTCCACCAAGGGATGTATTACGAGATTTGACTGAAGAATCTTCCCACATACGCCAACAGAAGAAGAGTCAAACACTTGGGTTGCAATGACTGCACCACTTGGTGTTTTTACAAATATCTCTACTTCAAGGTTTTGAGGCTTCGATTATATAGTTCTAGCAAACCTGCAAGATATAAAGGAATGTGTAGAACCGGAATCAAATAATACTTTTTCCATTATTGAGTGAATAAAAAGTGTACCTTTTATGACTTCATTATCATGCTTCACATCCACATTAGTGATGACATAAGCCTTCCCTTGTTCCTTTGGCTTTGGTGGCTGCTGACACTGATTACCCTCGAGAAATCGAGGTTCAGTGCACTGATTTGCATAGTGCCCTTGCTCCTTACGGTTGTATCATTGAACCATGAGTGGTTCTCTCCTTTAATTGGCTACATTATCCTTCTTTTATGTTTATTTTTGACACTCTTGAGCATGGTGTCCTTCTTTCCCACACTTAATGCATTTCCCCGTCCCTTTTTGGAAGTTCCCATGGTGCAACTTCCCACATTTTTGGCATGTGGGTCATTGACTTTTCTTCCCACCTTTATCATTAGATCCACCAGCTTGAAACTCCATATTTCTTTTCTTATCACCACAGCCATGGGACCATTCTCCAAACTCCACCTCCACTTTGAGAGAACACCGAACAACTTCTTCATAACTCCTGAAGTCTTGAATTGCGAGAGCCTTTCGAAGGTGTGGTTTTAATCCACTAAAGAATCTATCAATTTTGATGTTATTGTTGATAACAAAACCCGAATCATACCTTGCGAGCCTTGTGAAATTTGATTCATAAGTTGTGACAGATTCTCCTTCTTTTTTCTTGATCTCTATGAATTCTCTCTCCATCTTTGTGTGAAGAGTTCATGGGAAATACTTATTAAGAAACATTATCTTAAAGTCTTCCCATTCCATCCCTTCAATTTCCTCCCTTGGCTTGGTGTTCTTAATAAAATCCCACCACTGATCAGCTTCTCCATCTAGATGATAAACGGCTATAGTTACCTTCTCCATCTTAGAACAATGAAGCACATAAAAGAACATCTCCATGGAGTTGACCCACTGTTCCGCAACTAGTGGATCGAAAGATCCACAAAACGTCGGTGGTCTTTGCCGCATCCAGTTGCTCCCTCTTTGGGGAAGGAGGACATTCCAAATTATTGTGGTTATTATTCATAACCTGAGATAATTGGGTAAGCATAACCATGAAGTTTTGAATTCCACCTCCAAAATCATTAGGGATGTCATTCAGGCAATCATTGCATTGGCCCTCACATGAGTTGTTGGCATGATTTCTCTTGGTTCCCACCATTTTCTAAAATAGAAAATGATAGGACAAAACATAACTAAACATGTCATGAATAACTTATTTATTTAAATAATTATACCAAAAACATAAGATATGGGATACCTAGGTAAATATTCTTGTGTGAAAATTTTTACTTAGTCTCATACTAGAGGTTTTCTATAGGGTTCACTAATCCTAATTCCCAAATTAACTAAACCTTTCCTCTGATACCAACTATAGCGACCCGGCCTTTTCTTACATTACTATTAAATCATTTCAAATATGAAAAACAAAATAGTATTACACATAGAGGATCCAAAGGTTTAGTTTCTTGGGTAAACTAGGACCACACATAAAAAATACAACATCAAGAATAAATATTTATTTAATTTCTTCTTCTCTAGCTTCTTATTGGCAATTGTCCTCTCCTTAGTACATGTAGCCACATGATGATATACATCAAAAGGGGTGAGCTAGAAGCCCAGTAAGAGGATAGATAAAAACAATATATCATTGGATGAGCATAATCATAACATAGGCAAGAGATCATGAACATGAGAGGAGCATAAATAAAAGACTTGAAATGTGGAAGTGCATAAAAATAAAACATCATGTCTTAGTGGTCAACTACCACACATACTTGTGAACCAAGCTAGAATCTTGTTCACACATCATTTCACATTTACTCATGAGATTCATCACTTTAAACAATTCATTGGAGCGCTATATAATTATGGGTTCACCTATCACATTTAAACGTTTATATTGCGCTATATAATTCCACGTGCACCGATCACATCATAACATTATCATTTATCATGCATGTCACAATGAACATATAACATAAATGAAAATAACTAACCCATTAAGAGGAATTCTTTTCATCTCATAAGAACACATTAATAAACTTTGGGTTCCCAAAAGAAAGAGGGAACAACATACATGTTACAAGAACCGCCCACTTTGTGTGTGAAGTAAAAGGGGTGTTCTTAAAAGAAGAGTTATTTTGGAAAAAATATTGTTGGACATAAAAACCTATGAAAAAAATTTATATCCCAGAAAAGTAAAAACTATGATGAAAAAATGATCTTTAAGAAGTAACCATATCAAAAATGGAGTGAAAGAGGGAGAACATGAAGGAAGAAAATTGGGTTCGAGATTTCCTCTTACCTTGTACCTGAATGCTTCCTTCTCTTTAATGTCATGTATAATGACATTATATTAATAAATTAGAAATTAAAGAAACTTTTATACATTAATAGGGTTCATTTTGTTTTCATTATGTCATATTATGTTCCTTTGGATGATTATAGAGTTTAAAAACATTGTTAGGGGATGTTCGTTTTTATTGTTTTTCTTGGGTGGTTCACTTGTTTTCTTAAATTGAAGTTTGTGTAGAACATGAGTAAACATCCAGAAATGATATTACATGTCATTAATTATATTAAATGATATTTAATTATTTTATAATGTATTATATTAGATCCATGTGGATGAATCATTAGATAAGAATTAAATGATGGTTATTTGGGTCAATTTGGGCGGTTTTTGGATCACAATGAACTTGTTTTAACTTATCATTTAGTAATATGTCCATAGGTTATTTCAAGAACCTTAAATAGAATATACTAAAAATACAATATTCTGTTTCAACCATAAAAATGGTTTCATGACCAGATCTGATGGTATAAATGGAAGAAGAAAGCATGTCGTTCTTAAAGGTGATAAATCAACACCTCACAAACAACGTTCTCTTTAATAAAATAAAAGGAAGAGGGAAAGAGGGTTTGATGATATAATATCCCATTAGAATCATAAAATTACATTATATGTGTAATAATGGAGTTACAGTACCATTAGGATGAAGATAGGTGGGTAGAGATTAAGAAATGAACTTGAACTTGAAAGGAAATTCTAAGAGAAGAGGGAGAGAAAATACCTCTTGAATCCTTCTCTTGAGAACCTCCTTAAGGGCCTAAGATTGGCCTTTTGATGAGACCATAAGATCTTTAATGTGGGGGAGGGGATAGGGAAGGTGTTTGGGCAGAGTTTAGTGAAGTATTGGAGCTTGAGAGGTGTGAGGAAATGAGGGTGTGAAGGGTGGCTTTTATAGTGGAGGGGAGATGGGTTTCCTTAATATAAAATTCATTAGTTTACTATTTCACCACAAGACAAGGAATAGTGAGTCTTGAAAGACCAAGAATAGTAATTTTATAATGTAATCCTGAACCAAGTGGGCTTACATCAGCAGAACATCCCACATGACCCTATAATTAGCTTATTTATCTTATTTTGTAAATTACGGTATTTCACAATTCATCAAAAATTCAAGTATCTCAGAAAAATCCCAAAGATTTACCCCAACCATTTTTCTACGTGTAGAATCCAAAAATGAATTCCATTTTTCAAAAATAATTTTCTAAATATTATTAGTTTAATATTTAATTAAAATCATAATTTACTTAAAAAAACTGTTTTTAAGATTAAAACTGATTTTATAGTGCTTTCAAAAATTACGTATGGTCTTATAAAATTATCTAAAAACTATAAGACATTGATTCAATAATTTATGAATACATTTTCGGGAAATTAATATTCTTTTAAATTAATTAATTAATTATAATTAATTATTTATGACTTACAAAATACCAAAACGTTTATTAAGGTCAAATTGTCACTTTTTAAGATGTCTAAATTTTATTTTATTATTCATAGGTAATGTTACTATTATGTTGGATGATTTACTATTCATAAGGGTCATATTACTATTCGTAAGGGTATGTTACTATTCCTAAGGGTATGTTACTATTCACCAAAAAATATTTTTGTTTCATTATATTCAAAAAATCATCTTGAACACAACCGTGTATGTCGGATTTGCAAAATTCGAAACATAAGAGTGAAAAACTTTTGTGTAAAGGTCACTTATCACTTATTAGTTCATTATATTGTGTTTCCATGTTATGTTATGACATAAATATAATAAGGGAATTTTCCATTGAAAAACATTGGGTTGTTACAATAATAGCCATATATTTCTCTTAAATTATAAACTTTTTTTTTGACAAAATATGCATTCATTAACTAACGAAGATAATCAGAGTTACATGCACATAACCATGAGGGGAAGTCGTCCAGCCAGAGCTGATCATCGTAAGGGGGGAAAGCGGCCGCCAACTGATGGGTAGCATTGTTACCTTCCCTTTTGATGAAGGAGAAAGTGCAGCTTGTGAAGCTTTGACGGAGGGAATGAATAGTCTTGATGAGGGATCCAAAATATTGAAGGCCAACATCATTGAGGTTGATGGCATTGAAAATGGTGAGGCAGTCTGATTCGAGGTTAATTGATTTCCATCCACGATCATTAGCGAACTTCAACCCAACTAGGATGGTGAATGCTTCAGCCACTACGGGTTCCCAGAGAGCGTGGTGAAATTCGTGTTTGGCTGTAATGATTTGACTATAGTGGTCCCAGGCCAGCATACCAAGACCAACATGTCCATCCTTGTGGAGAGACACATCCACATTAATCTTAAGAATCCTTTCCGGTGGTGGGCGCCAATGTGGGGAGGAAGAAGGGGTTCCAAAGGGCCGCTGCTTCTCAGAGTGGTGCTGCCAGCCCGCAATCCAAGATGACGCCCATTCAATCCAAAATCCGGGAGGCCTATACATATGATTAAAGATGGCATCATTACGTCGATCCCAGATGATCCAGGCCAGAATACAAATTGAGCCCACTTTAGCCGGCAAAAAAGAGGAGCATCATCGCATCAGGAGGGAGGTGAGGACTGAGGCCACATACAGGAAGAGATCTTTAGGGGATCCTCATTTTATCCAAACCTCATTTGCCACTGGGAATTGGATAACAGCATGGAGGGGAGATTCTGGGACATACGGGCAGAAGGGGCCGAAATTGTTACTGGAAAAATGTCGTAAGACAAGGAGGTTCATGGTAGGGAGGGTTCCAGTGCACACCTGCCACCAGAAATGGCAGATTTTTGGGGGAAATTTATCTTCCACAACAATTTCCAAGGCCCCTCATCCCCTTCATCAGTCAGTGTACAAAGGGCGAGCTGATAGCCTGATTTCACCGTGTAGGCTCCCGAGATGTCATTGATCTAGAAGAGATGGTCGTGGCCTACATCCGGAACACAGGAGATACTCAGAATGATCCTTCTTTCCCTTTCATTGAACCAAGAGAAATTTTTTTCCAAGCACCACCCATTCCACTGGTCAGTAAACAGGCACCGAAGAGTGGCACATTTGGAACCTGGATGGATAGTGGATGAAGCCCTCACATCTTCCTTTTCAATAAGCCAGGGATCAGTCCAAATATTAACCATTGAGCCATTTTCAATCCTCTAACCCAATCCTTTATTCAGAAGATTACGGGAGCCCCAGATGCTTCTCTAGATGAAGCTGGGTCAGGGGCCAATATGGGAGTCCTGAAAATCCTTGTGTGGGAATTATTTTGCATGGAGAACTCACACACAGAGAGATGATGGATGATTAATAAGGCGCCATCCTTTCTTAGCCAGCAGTGCATCATTAAAATGAAAGAGGTCCCAGAATCCCATTCCACCTCTGGATTTGGGTTGGAATAGTTTTGGCCAGGTGATCCAATGGGACTAATTCCTTCCATCATTTCTACCCCACCAGAAGTTGGAAGTGTGAGAGTGGATCTGGTTGAAAACAATAACAGGAATCTTGAAAATGGATATAAAATAGATTGGAACAGATAGACGGTCCGCATTAATGAGGATTTCCTTTCTGGCTTTGGATATTTTTTTTGGGTCCAGCCTTGTTTTTTTTTCAATTCTATCCAAAATATTTGCAAAAATTTCTTTCTTGGATCGACCATCCACTATGGGTAACCCGAGGTACATTTTTTGTTTTTCGACCATAGGAATGCCTGCAATGGAATAGAGCTCTTCCCTTTTGGACAGTGGAACCCCTGAGCTGAATGAGACTTCTTACTTACCATGATTGATGGTTTTCCCTAAGGCCCATTCATACTATTGAATCTCAATGCCGATGGAAAGGCACCCATTGTGGGTTTCTCTAGAAAAAAGAAGGCATTCATCAGTGGAAAAGAGGTGTGAAATTGGTGGACTAGCATGAAAAACCTTTTCCCCATGAATTCTATGAGAGGAGGCTCCCCTGGAAATGAGGTTAGAAAAAACATCATCCATCAATATAAAGAGAAAGGGTGAGAGAGGATCTCCTGGATGAAGGCCTCGGGTTGGGGAGAAGCATCGGGTGAGCACCCCATTGACATTAATTCCGAAGGAGACAGACGAGACACAATGCCTGATCATATCTATCAATTTTGGGCAGAAGCCCATTTTTAGCATCACTTATCTAAGGAAGTGCCATTACACTTTATCGTAGGCCTTATCCATATCAATTTTCCATGCCATGGTTCCTCTTTTCACGGTAGAGCCTGTTTTCTTGGAGTGGAAGTCTTCATAGGCAACAATGGCATTATCAGTGATCAGTCTCTTTTCCACAAAAGCATTTTGGTTCTCCGAGTTGATGTCACAAAACCATGTACGCAGTCGATTAACTAAAATATTTGAGATGATCTTGTACAAGACATTGCATAGGGTGATAGGTCTAAAGTCTAAGACCACAAGGGGTTTTTTGATCTTGGGGATGAGGATGAGGATGGTCTCATTTATAGCGGAGAGTTTCGTTTTCCCAGCCCAAATATTCTTCATCAGATTGAAGATATCTAGGCCAATAATGTGCCAGTATTTTTTGAAAATAAGGGTGTGGAAACCGTCCAGGCATAGGGCCTTAGTAGGGTGAATGTGTTTTAGAGCCTGGAGGATCTCTTCGTCTGTCAAATCTTTGGAGAGATGTCTGTTAATCTCTTTGGTGATCATTAGTGCAATACAATCCTCCACCTCAGCAGAGATGTTAAGACTTCCTACAGAGAAGATCTTCTGAAAGTAACTGGAGATAACATCTTGGATTCCATCTATGTCCAAAACTTTGTTCCCATCCGGGTGGGAGATGCAAGAGATAAAATTTTTCTGGTGCCTATCGGATTCTTTCTGATGGAAGTACCGAGTGTTTGTGTCCCCTTCTACAATGTGGGTTTCCCGCACCCGCATAGCCCAGAATCCTTCCATGATTTGCAGAGTTGCATCCAAATCTTGTTGAATGCCACTGATTTTGGACAGCGTTCAGTAGTTTGGGGGTTGGTTGAGAAGATTAAACAACTTCCTCTCAAGAAAATCACAGTGCTTATCAGGTTGATGGAATTTAGTGAAGCTCCATGTCCTCAGATCAGACGCCACCTATTGGAGATTGGATCCAATGTCTACTTTCCCACTCTTCCAGCCTGATCAGACAATATATTTGCATTCACGGTCTTTTGACCAGATGCTTTCAAACCTAAAGGGTTTCCTGATTTTTCTAATGCGATCGCCATGGGTGTAGTCAATGACAATTGGACAGTGGTTCGAGGAGTTGAGCGACAGGTGTCCGATGTGGTACATTCTGAAAAGGTTCATCCAATCCGTTGAGCCTAGAAATCTATCAAGATGCTCAGTTATACAGGTACCATCCGTGTTGCCCCGAAACCATGTGAACGGGATGCCCGTGTATCCCAGATCAACCAGACCCGCTCTAAAAATTGCATCTTTAAAATCTGACATTGAGATAGAGGATCGGAAGGCTCCGCCTTTTTTTTTCCTTATGATACAGGATCTCGTTGAAGTCCCCTCCAAACAGGATAGCACTTGGCAGGTTACGTCACAGATTGCAGAGAAGGTCCCAAGATTTCCACTTCTCATTCTGGGAAGGCCTACCATAAAATCCCACAAATGTCCATGGAGTGTTGTGGGATTCATGGATAGCCGCAGCCACATGGTGCGAAGAGAAGGATAAGATCCTAACCTCAACATTTTCCTTCCATAAGAGACAAAGCCTTCTTGAGCGGCCTTGTCGGAGGACCGGGAGGTTGCCCGGGAAGCCATATTTTATTGCAAGGCCTGTGGTGTCCTTGTTTTCAAATATGGTTTCGGACAGGAAAACCACATCAGGTCGACCTTGAGAACAATGACACTGGAGCATACAAACCGTTCGTGGGTTTCCAATCCCACGACAGTTCCAGCATAAAATAATCATTGCTCTAGGTGGGGTTGGGACGTATCCGCCTCCGCCTTTGATTCAACCGGGGTCAATATGGCGCCCGCTGCTTTCCTTCTTTTTGGGGGGTTTTCAGTTGAATTTCTTGGTTTAATTCATCTTTTCAGTTCCCCTAGGTTCGGGTTAACCATTTTCCCGTCTCTGTCTTCACAGTGCGCCCTTTTCCACGTTCGACGGGTAACTGGGCTTGAAGTTGTTAAGCCTGTCATCCCAGAGTCATACTGTGGTAATATACCTAGCGTGACTGTACCAGACCCAGGGGCAAGATCTGGAGGTTCAATGCACATATGTTTTAGATTCCAGCTTTGCTCTGGTAGATATTTTGGTTTTGGCAATGGCTCTGTTGCCGTTAAGATAGTGGCTTTTCGGGGGTAGAATCCATGACTGATTTGATGTAAATCTTCTTTGAGTTCCTTTCATACCTAGACCCATCATTGCATGTGGAATTTATGTCCTGGGGGGATCTTCCAGCTACCCTTTGATAACCTGGGCTATCTTTAGGGAATTCTGGTGGTCCCAGTATGATGATATTAGGTTTTCAGTTTCTGATCGACTCATGTGGGGCATTATGAGACGGTCACGATCTTTTTGTTTTTCCGCCTAAGGGATGTAGGAATCTTTTGTCATTTTGGCCCGAAGCCAAGGACCATATTGCAGAATTATATTTCCTGATTAGTTTTCTTTCTTTATGTCGCACGCTTTCTCTAGAAGATCGATACACCCAAAAAAGAAGCTGAATATTGGGTGTTTCTTGAATTCAAAAGCGATCCAAATGTTGGAATCGTCAAATTTCAGAAACAAACCTCTCATCAGAGGCTCTGTCACTTCAACCTCGACTTTAATCCGAACCAGGGGTCCCCATTGTATTGGGTCCGAGAAGTCCCACTCTAGGAAGTGGACAATGCGATCTCCAATTTCTCACATCACCCATTCCATTCTCCCATGAAACGATATTCATTTAATACGTATCCAGAAGGGGGAGTAGGTGAGTTTAAAATTCTGGAACTCATCTCCACCTTTGATTTCCTCCATCAGGAAGAGCTGGTTATCGAAGGACCAGGGTCTACCTTTGAGGATTTTGTCTTTATCTTTTTCATTGAAGAACTTGAAGACTAGGAGGTTGTTATCCACTTCCCGAATGGCCACTCCGGCTTCCAATTTCCATAGATTTTGTAGGGTATTTTTTAGGGCCCTTTGGTTGACCGGCATTTTGGCCACAAATTTTCCAACAACCTGCAGCACCAAACGTTTAACCAGAAACGTATCTTCATTTCTCCGGGTTTCAATCGGTGCTTTCTCTTTATCTATCAAGGGTAGCTTCTTCCATTGGTTCATTAAGTCTGCCTCCATGGTACAGACCACAATGTTCTGATTAAATTTTCAGTTCCTCGAACCTGCGCCCGGTATCTCCGGCCCAATAAGGGTCTCCGGCCCACAAAAGGCTCGAGTTACCGCATAAGGGAAAATTCGTCCAGCCCTGTGCGACCGGGGTAACGTGGGCGGGCTTCGAAAAATTGGTTTCGCTAATCGGATCTCGAGCCTGTCCTTTGTGAGGCAGGATGCGCCGGTTCCACAAATCACAGGGAGACGGCTTCGCGACGCGGAGTGGAGTCGACTTCACGATGTAGGAGGAGTCAGCTTCGCGAAGCCAATCGTTCACGACTTGGAATCCCATCTCACTGCCAACCTGTGGGCAATGCCTTTTGCGTACCAAGCAGGTCACCATCCATGGTTCTCACAACTGGACCTTCGTGAATCCAGAGATGTCACCACACAGAAAAGGGGGATCAGCGTCACCGCGGATCTGGGCAATTGGCCACTGCAACTCGCAGATCTGAAAGTTTTCCAACGTAGTACAACCACATCAAATTGCGGATCTAGGGAAAACAACCTCCCAAAATGGAAAAAGGTCTAAAAACCACCTCCGTGTAACCGACCCTCCAAGCGAGATCTTTGATAATCGAGGAGATCAACACGAGAGCCGTCTTCGATTTTCAGATCTGCGATTTAGGGTGAAAGGTTATCGCTAAGATCTTCTCCATGAAATAGGTAAGAAACTCGTCCGTTCCCTTGAAGCCAGAACCAAATCCGTATATCTTCCCCTCTATTTTGCAGGCATCGAAGGTCCGAGGTCAGACACAGGTCAAGGATTTGGAAACGGTATTCCCTTCAGTGCAAGGGAGCCAGATTTGGGATCCGGGAGCTGAGGGGATTCAAAAGAGACCATGTCAAACGGAGGCCTGGTCAGTGGGTGGGGGAAAGGGATTTGTGGGTGGAAGAAGGGATCCGGGGCTGAAGGATGGATCATAGGGGAGCTGACGACCATCGTCCGTCCGGTCGATCGGCGAAGTGGCTACATCCTCCATGAGCGGGATGGGAGGGAACCAGGAAACCTAGGAGATCCTAGGAGAGACGACTCTCACAGCGGGAGAGAACAAACTCTTAAGTTATAAACTTATTTTCTTTATTAATCATTGTAATTATAAAAATAAATAAATCCAACTCATTCTTTATTTGAAATTCCATCATTATCATTTCTTCCCCATCCACATCACTCTTTAATAAATCAATCAATTTTCAACTTTAAAAAAGAAATTAACCCTATCATATCAAGCAATACTTGAAATGAATCAAGTTTATTATTCTTTCTCATAAAATTCCATTTCCTACAATTGAAAATTATTTTTTTATTTTTACCCAATTTCCATTTTTTATGTTTTTCGGCATCTTTATAAAATTTTGAAATTATAAACTTTTTCTATGGAAAATTATAGGAAAAGTTCCCAATTCCATCACAATTCATGTATTTTGGTAATTTTTTTCCTTTCCCTATCAACTATCCCTTTTCAACACCCTTTATATAATGGAAATAATATCTTTAATCCCTTTATCTCCCTTGATTTACAAGTACTTTTTTTAGTAATCTCTTCTTCCTTTTCATTTCATATTTCTTCAAAGGCCATGTCATCTTTTCCATTATTCTAATAAGATGATTTTTTCAACATATCAGAAGATATGAGTATTGTTTTGTGACATATCTAGTTTTAAATCCTATATTTAGAGTAGGTATGATATATTTAAATAATATAGATCTAGAAAATTATTCAAATTATTTTAACAAATATGGAATATTATAGTTTCACACCAAAACCCTATATGTTTCTTAAAATCTATTTTACCATGTTAATGTATTCGTCGATTGTATCATAATAATTTATATTTATGTAAGTAAATTGTCTCCTCTTAACATGTTTCTTGGATTGTTCAACTTTTAAGTTAACATAATAATTTCTTTTTAAATTTTTCCTGATTTTATTTTCAATTTGAAGACCCCTAACCTTGGTATTTAAATTTTTTGATAGAGACCTTAATATGAAATTTTAAGCCTTACCATTTAACTTAGTACTTCTCTTAGTAGTTTGAGGTATAAAAGCTCCAAAATGTTGCTACATCATTCACATCCACAATATGTTATAGGTTATAATCTAGAATCATATTCCCCTAGTTGTGATAATGTTTCCCAACAAATGTTTGAACAACTCTGTAGTTAATTGAGTTAAGGTTTTCCATTCCTAAAAATCATCATGGATATTTATAAGGGACCTTATCTCTGATACCAAATATATATCCCCATTCTAGGTTGATCATAGGGAGTGAATCAATTGTATTTTTTTTTATTCTCTCCCATTTGATTTGGGCATCTCAAATATATTAGAGCTCTCAATCCACTCAATATTTTCTCTCACTCAAACATTTTATGCCTTATTAATAAGAAAGGTAACATCACATGATATTTACATGGTTCAACATAAATCATACTCCATGAAATCTTTTTAATACAATCCAACATGACTTCTCCCCTAATTTTCCAAGTGTCTATAATTGTAACTTCTTATACACCCTAATCCCATAATATCAGTAGTTGGTTTTACACCCTAACTAAAATTCTCTAACTACTCATTATACACCCCAATTTTAATTTCATTTTGTGTTGATATAATGATAAAAAATACATTTATATGATCTTGGTTTCTTATACACAAATTTCTATTTGACCTTCCTCTACAAGAAATATGGATCAACAGGTCGTTCCATGTGAAATCATGAATAACTTCCCCATGAATTCTAGTCTAGAAACTATTCACTAGATCTTGAATAATCTATGTTTTATGATTACATCCCTCTATTCAATGTAAAATTTTCATTGGATCTCATAATTATCAAAAATATCATGTAAAACTATCTCAATGACATTCTCATGGATTTAATAACATTCTTTCATTATGTAAAGAAATATATAATTCATATGTAAGTAAAATTAACCTTATTTATGAATACATTAATAATATAGTTCAATGGTCTTAATTTATATCCTAGAAGACTCAGTTAAATTTTAACATGGTTTCTTCTTTATGAATGTATAAAATCTCAAGAAGTTATTTTCTTTTT
This sequence comes from Viscum album, assembly GCA_963277665.1. Classification (NCBI taxonomy): domain Eukaryota; kingdom Viridiplantae; phylum Streptophyta; class Magnoliopsida; order Santalales; family Viscaceae; genus Viscum; species Viscum album. The sequence goes on along the minus strand of OY728129.1, from coordinate 1,783,342,663 downwards.
TAATTCAGTCAATGGATCATGAAACATAATTTCTCTTTTAATCTAACATTAAAATTCATGAAGGTAGTCTTTTTCATCATCTTCTTCATGTGGTTACTAAATAAAAAAACAATGGATGCATTGAGTCTATATGTATCATAATTAAATTACCCAAAGTATTCGGGTCCCATTATATCATTTGGTAAATGAAGAAATATTATTTATTCATGAACCCACTACTTAAATTAATCCATATCACATTATCATTCCTAGAATAACGTGTAATGTTTTTACATGTGGTTATCTTCTATTTTATCAAAAATATTTATTTAATGCACAAAATATCATAAAAAGATTCTTGAAAATAGAAAAATATTATGAATTTATAAAAGTAAATATGCATTAATGTCCCAAAAAAATGATCTCATCTTAAATTGATAGTTTTTACTAGTTCAAGCATGGTACAAACCCAAATGATGTGGCATTCCATTTATCACATTGATTCTTTTCATCCAATTGAAACTATATGGATGCATAGATATCTCAAACTCACTTATATATTAAATCTCTATTTTTCACACATTCTCTCATGAATTCACAACCATAATATTCAAGTTGTTTATATGATATCATCATCTACCATTCAAGTTCATGTGGTTGATAATAGTCCTTCATGTGATACCATGGTAGCTAATGGAAGAACATGATGGATCAATTGATTTTCATATGGTAGGTACATACTCATTTTCTATTATCAATTTCTCATTATATTGGTTTATCAACCATATAATGGTTTTTAAATATAGCATGTTTATTTGGTCCATCCCACATGGTCACTTGAAAGTGCATTATTAAGGTCAATTCATAAGTCATGCACTGTTAACAGTCGAACCATCCATTTATATAGTTTAGAAAGTAGAACCATGATGTATGTAATTTAAGGAACATCGTTTAGATTTACACATTTGGCGAACTCAGTAGATGTGTTTTTTAAGGTAGTATAATAGTGCTCCTATAATTGGATATCCCACATCAATTGTAGCTTCAAAATAATATCACTTCACAATACATGATTTCACATCAGCCGCGTGATTGTGGAAATTGAGTCAGCTTCCATATACACTCACACAACCACCCACCTGTGTGTGTTTCCTTGTGTTCACTCATCATGTTTGTGTGTGTGTGTGTGTCCCACATGCGCCCCCTCCTTGTTATGCATAGGTTCCTCCTCTATCTCACCCAAATGCTTCCATGGACTACATATGACGAACTAGATCCTGTATGGATGAATATTTTCCACATTTCTAGTTTATATAGTCCTAGGATATTCAATGGCCTCTATTTTAAATTACTCCCATTAAATTTTTTCTAAAAACTACAATAGAAACTTCCTCCATATTAAAACCATATTTCCAAGGCCTTCTTCTAATGCACTCTTTAATAAATCAGCCTCATAATTACAATACCTTATAATATGTTAGTAGCTAAATAATATTATGAACATATATAGATTCATTATCAATAATTACATTCAATACCCCACTTAGGAATCTAAAAAAAATTCATCCAAGATCTATCGAATGATTCATTCACTAAAAATATTTTAGAAAATTGACAAAAAATTCCACTATTACATAGAAACATCACTTTGCAACTCAAATCATACAGAATCTAATTCTCCACTATAATTATGTTATATTAATTTCATTATACTTCTAAAAAAACAATAATACTTTTATATAACTGTAAACTCTTAAATTTTTATTAGTATAGTGATTTATAGTATGGGTACGTTAAACAGCCCACATGAGTGATATTATACCAATATCATCATTTTAATTATGAATATGTATCAAGATATTAATAATTATAATATATTAACTATGGAGTAAATTATTTCATGAGTATTATTCTTTAATTGTGAAAAACAATTAATAGTAATTATAAAGTATTTTATTTTTATCGGTAAATTACTCAAAACCTACTCATCAAGGGTTCCATTCCTAGGAACCATAATGACACCTTCCATCAAATGAACATGAAAAAAATGAAGAATAATAATAATAAAACCATGATTAATATAGGTACTATTAGATTGTCATCAAACAATGGGGATTGATGTCACATTACAAAACTTGTACAAACAATCAAAATAACTAACATCTGATGTAGAAAATAAAATAAAACCAACTAATATATGTGAAATAGATGATTGTAATTGAAGAGTGTAAAAGGTAATAAATAGGATTCATTTTATGAAATAATGTATTCGAATGGTTATCATTAATGTGAAGGAGTCTAAACCTCCTTCAGTGAAATCATGAGGAAATGTATGGGTTTCTCACATCATTTTTCCTTTTATTTAGATATGTCCCTCATTGAACAATTTTTTTTTGGTTTACATAATTCTCATTGAATTTTTTTTACCATAATTATCATTAAATTAATTAGATTTTAAAAATTTATATATGGTTATCATTTTCATGTTCTTTTTATTCAAATGTTGTGAAAGTCATAAGGTTTTCTTTCCAAACCCAAAATGAAATAATGAATATTTATGACTAAATTCACAATTTGGGAGACTAGATGTTCATTATATTTAATATATATATATATATATATATATATATATATATATTCATATACTCTTTTCTATATTTTTTTCATTTCTTCTTACCATTTTAACTTTCTCTGGTTTACAATTTAACTGAAATCCATCCTATAACTGGAGCCGAACATATGTCATTTTTTTATTGTGAATAGTTCTACAATATATTCATATAATATATATTATTATATAAATTTCATTTATAATGCTACGACTTATTTAGGTAATTTTATTTTTTCATTAGTGTTTGTTTCAAAAATAATTAATGGCATTACTATTTTACATTTTCTAAATGGGTCATTTTCTATTTACTTTTGATTTCATTACAATAGTCTGAAATCATTTTTCTTAAGATATTCCTCATGAAATTTTTTTACTACCATCCTTTTCATTTTTAATTATAAATATTTCTCTCTATATTTTCATTTTATCCAATTTAATTTCAAATTCAATTTTTTAATAAATAAATTTATTTTAAATTATCATTTATCAAAAATAAAAAGGGCGAATCTTCATTTTTAACTGGGTATTTTTTAATGATATTAAGAATTTTTTATCTATTTCATTTTACCTTTATGTTTCATATTCTTACATAGAAATTTTCTCTATTGGTAGAATATAAATTCTTTAATCAGAAGTATTAAGACCATTTTTGGTAAAAATTTCCATTAATCGGGTTTCATTCACAGGGTTTACATAAGATATGATGGAATTATGAATGTTTTCATATTCATATGAATTTTATTTTAATGTTTTATCATTATCTAATATGTGATCCTAATATATTACTTGAATGAATTGGTTAATATTTCATATATCAATAGATTAGTATGGTTCACAAGTGGTTATGCCAAGTACCAAATGCTATGGGGTGAGGGTGTATAGTCCAACTCAATTATATTATGAGTATGTGGTTAACATAGTTTCTTATGATATGAATGTATTTGTGGATAACCTTGTAAGATGTTAGGATTTATATTTCTATGTTTGTGAAAAATTCTTATGGTATGAAATATGCATATACCATGTTGTCATGAATCATGAATATTAGAACATATTTCAACACCCATATGTATCCTTTATTTTAATAGGGCAAAAGCCTCATGTCATGAATAATTTTTTTGATATATATATTTTTTGTTTATTATTTCCTTATGTTATGTTCATGTAACATTATTATTTTATCATATTTACAAGATAATATTATGATCACCTATGATATTTATATGATAACTCTCTTGTTCACCTCTTTCTAAGCAGTTGAAATCTCCCCTTTCTTAATTTCCATTTTCATAAGTTATAAAGAAGATTATTATGAATTATATGTCTATAATAGTGTCAGGTTTGACAAATATTTCTAGAATATGTTGAAAAATGGTATTAAAATAAGTTTATTATGTTTTCATTCTCCAACGACACTAATCCTATACGTTTTGTGTTTTATTTTTTTGTGAGATATAATGAATACTTCTGTAAAAGGATTTATAATATATGTTTTATATTCTATGGTTTTATTACATTGTATTAAAGTTATATTTAGTTAGTTTTGATGATTAGGTTAATAATATTAAGAGTATAGAACCCAAAAATCTAATGATGAACCAAAAGGGATATAGTTTGAATATAAAATACCATATGGTGAAATAAAAGAGTCATAATTTACAACATCATAGATAGATTTTTCTTGTCATGTGATTGGATACCCGGATTATTGTTTCATTATATTCACATAAACAATTTTGGTCATAGTAAGGGACTAAAGGTGTATTCATGAAATTTGGTTGATGCCAGGTATGCCTAACATGAAAAAAACCTTATTTTAGACTGGTTCTATATATTTCTTCATATCATGAAAACTGTTGAATAAAATTTATCTACATACCTAATGACTGTATATAGATTTATCAATGAAAAATTTTAGTGGTGAGTTGATTGCATAAAATGTCTATTATTTTTCTTTGGGAAATGTGTGTGGGGATGTGCTTCTTACAAAATCTTATTATTTCCCCTTTAGTGGATTTTTATTTGATTTTGGGAATGGATTAGATCACTCTACAAAGAGTCCATATTAATTTCCTTGATTGGGATGTCATATTTCATACCCTAAATAAACCTATGGTTTTTTATTATTCTGAGGAAGACTATGAAATCCCTATTGAAATCACTTCCACTATATGGGTATTAATACTAAATCATGAGGGGTATTCAGAAAAAAATGGTTTGGGAGGGACACAATATTGAGGATATGTAAATTATGAAATAATATATTAGTTTTTTTCTTAATGTGTTTCCGGATCCACCCCTACTTAAAAGGATTTAGATTTCCATTGGACGCATAAATGGTGTTATTACCATATAAAAAATGCCTTATTAAATAAACTCATTTGAGTTGAAGGAATTGATAAAGAAACTCTAATAGAATCTGAATAAGGATTTATTATTCCCATGAACTTCACCATGGCCTACACTAACCATCATGGTTAATAAGGAATATGGATCAATGTATATGTGTGTATATTATCAAAAACATAACAAGATTACAGTTAAGAATAAGTATCTTACACACTATATTGATAAGTTATTCAATGAACTAATAGGGGATCAATAATTATCCAATATTTAAATTTGATATGGATATCATCAATTAATTGTGAAAAATTGTGGATATACAAATAAAAGTGTATCATATAAGATATGTACATTGTAAATGATATTATTATATATATACAGATCAAGGGAGATTATAATTATCTTTTGAGGATTGATTTGAATAACTTGATAAGGGAGAAACCAGATACCAAATTTTTTGAGTGCGAATTCTAGTCATATATTATATCATTCTTGGGTCATATAATCACAAGATCGACATGTGTGGCCAATGGCCTAGACCAACTACTATAACCGAGATCCACGATATTTCCTAGATTATACGGATACTATAGATTCTTTATAATTAATTTCTCATGGTTTTCTAATTCAATAACCATGTTAACCCAAAAGCGAGTCAGGTTCCTTTCATTATATGTAAGCGAATAAATTTTCAAGGATCTCAATAGTTGGTAAATGCACTTGTAATCACAATACTTTACATTAGAAAACATTTTGTTATATATAGTGTCACATTATTGAAGGGATTGGGATATTTAATCCAGAAAATTTACATGGGTGTAGATTATGCCTCACATAAATTAAATATTCATGGGATAAATTACCAGACATAATATTTAGAACTAAAAATGTTAATATTTAAATCAAATAAATGTTGTCATTTTCTCTATGGTTAAAAGATTCAAATATATAGTAATCAAAAGTGCATAATCTATATATTAAAATATTATAAGTTTAACATTCTCCAATGGAGATGATTAGAGTTGATCAGGGACTATAAATGGTAAATACATTTCCATCCTTGGAAGGAAATCAATGTTGATTATTCTTTAAGCATAAAGGATCATGAAACCTTATCTATGATAAGGATTAAAAGGGAGTCAATTCTCATTTATTTACAATGGACAGACCTTGAAAACATAATGGAATGGGAGAAACCCTATCTCCCACAATTTAATTATAAACCCTCCATCTATGTGTGGATCAATTAGGCACATAAGGAGTATATAGATCTATATACGATGGTTTGAAATATTCTCGAGTACAATTTTGACTATGATGGAATTATATGATTTGGTAAATGAATATATATACAAAAAAAATGAAATTTAAGAATAATATATTGGATTATTCCTATAAGTCATCATTCTCTATCCTCCCTAAAAGCACAAAGATATGTAGAGATCTCAAGAATAATTTCTGGTGGGGAAACATGAAGAGTGAGATTATGTTTTATATGTCTTAATACTTAGCCTCCCCAAAAGTTGTAGTTGAACGTCAAAAGTATAAGGGGATGAAAAACCATTTACCATACCTTATATGGAAATAGGATATCATCACTACATATTTCATTATAGGTCTTCCTATTACATATAAATTTTATAATTATACTTGGGTTATAGTTTATAAACTTAAAAAGTATGTATATTTCATTGTTATATGAAAATATTTCTTCATCGATCATCGTTACACGAACTGCATAAAGGAAGTGCTGAGGGTTGATGGAGTTTCACTCTATGTTTTATTTGACTGAGATATGATATTTTCTTCAACATTTTAGAGAATTATTCAATAATAATTAGATATAGAACCGATATTTAGCACTAGTTATCATCCCCAAAATGATGGTCAATAAAAAAAACCATTTAATAATTGGTTGATATGAAGAGATCATGTTCAATTAATTTTATATAAGTTTGAAATTTAAACCTTCCCTGGTAGAGTTACTATAAATCAATATTTTTCTTTATAATATTAAAATAGAATCATATGAGGATTTGTATTAGAAGCGGTAAAAATCGTAAAAATGATAGGATGAATTTTGACAGTGTATGCTATAGGGACTAGATATTTCTGAATAAATGTTATAGAATATTCAAAAAATACAATAAAAAAATAGAATAGAACAATTTCAATAGAAGAGAAACTCTGATAATCATTTATAGGATAAGGTTTCTGAATTCAGATGCAAGATATCCTTCAAATGTCCCAATAGAAGTGGGTTATGATATTTGAAAAGAAGAAAATTTTTATCCCCATATATGTTGGTCGATTTGACACCCTCAATCATATAGGATGGTATATCATTTCCTTTTAATTCCATAAAAACTATCCCAGTGCATGATCATTTCTTTTTATCACATCTGGGATAGTAAATTCTATATCCATAAAATGTACTAAACTCAAATATAATATAGCTTGAAATTGGTATCCCTTACAAGGAACAACTTATAATGTCCTAACCCAAAATCCACTTAACTGGTTCCCCAAGAAAGTATGTAACATAGCCTAAAGAATGCCTCATCATATTCCAGACCCTCCCAATAAGTAGTGAGGGTCTATGGTTTTATGGTGGGGATAATATACTATCATATTAGAGTAGCACAACAGAAACATGAATAATAAAAAAATAGGGAATCACAACCAACCAAAAATATGTAATTCAAATCAAAATCCCATAGAATGAGTCATATACATGACGATTTCATGGCATGATGATAAAGAAAAAAGAAACATGGGATACATGGGACATATATATACACCACGATATAAAAAAATATATAAAGGACAAAGGAAAGCTCCACTATCATCACAATAAAACACTCTATCCTTTGACACCATGCTCGAGATATATGTTAATAGATCAAGCATCTGTAATAGGGTGCTTGATCTTATATGCACATACATACATCTACTCGGGTACAAAAGGTGGCCAGAGTAGGTTTTGAGATAAATTTGGTTGGCCACCACCAACAGTGTTTAGAGATAATACAACTAGTGTACATACCCTTCACTGTGAAAGTATAATATATAGTAATAATAACAATGATGAATAATAAATACCAGCCATCTCAGGATCCTATAGGACACCTGGATGGATCTACCTACATTGGCATAGGCTAAAATGAGTTGGATCATAAACCATATATATAATAACTATATATATATTTTATATGTATACAAGAATATTCACCCTATATGTGAGTAAGTTTATAGCTATATATAAGGATAATTGGTTTTAGCCGGACCCCTGGAATAACTCAAGAATTAATAACTTGTCTAACAATCCAACAGATCTTGCAAGGGTAAAATCCCTAAATCTCATTTGAATTTTATACATATTTCTCATCACTAAATATGGTTTGGTGAGTCTTCATGCCCAACACCCAAATAAAGTGAACATATTGTCTAGATAAAAGTTTAACAATGCGAGATTTCATCCGTGCACCCAACATAATGGAGAATTAAACACCATGATCAATAGAAACCTTAACCATAGATCAATATCCAATACTAATGGAGTTCTCATAATAATAATAATAATCATGAGGGATCACCTATTATGAATTTATAACCACTTATCATATATATCTGAGGCTTCACAATTCATATAATTAATGTTTATAATTATAAAACAAGTGGCACCGCCTTTCCACACACTCTCATTTAATTAAATAATTTTATCTGATTATCAAGAAAAACAAACCCATTTATGGGTCAAGGAAAACCCTTAGTAGGTTCTTTAGTCAACTAATAAGTTATATAAAAGAGTGAAATTAATTCATCATATACAAAGGGGTGGTAATAGATGAGGTTGGAAACCCATAACTATATAATATGTTTCATTGGAGAAATTTGATATGGTATAATTTATTTTAGAGGTATAACACATTTTAGGAAACACCAAAAAATATCCAACATGAAAAAATGTGGAGAAATACTATGATAAACAGATCTAATTTTGTTAAATATTACTAGAACACCTACCTTAGGCCCTTGCATAACTCCTCTTCTGATATTTGCATCAGGATTGTAGTAGAAAAAAGGATGTCAAAGGAAATTGACAACATCTTGAAAACATAGAATATTATCTTGAACCAAAATAGTATAAAGGATGGTGATATAAACCATGATAGTAAGGAACAGGGATATAGAGATTACCATTTGGATCAAATGTGATAGACAAAGATCCAATAAAAGTACAAAAGGGTGGAGAATGAGAGAAACCTAGGTGAGGGTGTTGAAGAGATCTCCCTTACGTCACCAGCTTTGTGTGGGAGGATATATATAACCCTCTTCCAATTATATGTATCACTATCTTATTTTTTTTAAAAACTACCCCTATCATTTACATGTTGTGTATATGAATTACACATTGTGTAATGCTTGGGCTTTCCCTCCCAAATAAAAGAATTGTACACATCTTCAATGTGGTCTATCCAACCAAATACACATTGTGTATTTAATATAGGCTTCGTATTTAAGGACACAGTATGTATTAGGTCTGCATCTATGTTCCCACCATCCTTACACCATTTACTAAAAAACATACCACCCTGCCTATGGGTCTGGTCAATAAGGTCTAAGATGAAATGAAACTCAGTGAGGGTTAGATCGAATTTAAAATAATAAGTACATCACTAAAAATCATCTTCATTACAACCTCCCCAACTTAAGTAAAATCCACCTTGAGTTATAATTATGAGTATGGTAAGGGACCATAAGATAAGATATCCATCCATTATGAAAATATGATAGCTTCCCACTCTGATGACACATCTTGTACCCGACCGTACTACCATAACACCCATTGTAAAGGAGCTAACCTACCTCATAGAGCCTTCATGCTCTGATCCATAACACACATAGTGTAAAACTCAAAGAAAGATTACACATCCAATACAAACTCATGAGGCTGTAAAACATGTCATGGGTATGGATAATACTGGTGAAGCTATAAAACATGGAAAACATTGGGCATATAGAGATATATCTATGGAACTGCTATCTGATAAGCCACTCGAACAATCCTTGATATTATCTCAAAGGGTCTGATGAATTGAGTTGAAATATTACCATGATTATGAATTATTCAATTGAACAACATGAGAGAAACATGGAAGAAAATATTTTCCCTAACCTCAAACTCTATAGGTTGTTTACTGTGGTTGACATATGACTACTACTTGAATTGAGCTATCAATATGAACTTCCTGGTCAATTAGACCTAATTGGAAGTCTCCTGGATGAGACATGGTCCATGAAAATATTCCTCCCATACGTTTAATAATAACAGAGGTGATCAACATGGAATACCATATAAGGCCTCATAAGGAGACATCTATATGGTTTCATTAAAGCTGTTATTATAAGGACACTCAACTAGGGGAATTTGTTTCTCCCAATAACCCCAAAGTTAAGGACACATGCATTGAGCATGTCCTCCAACACATGAATTGTATGATCATTCCATCCATCAATTTTAAGGTGATAGTACGAGTTCATAAACACCATTGTACCCAATTCCTTCTAAAACACTTTCTAGAACTATGACATAAAATGAGAATCCTTGTCAGAGATGATTGAACAAAGAGCTCCATGAAGATGTACGACTGCCCTGACATACAGCTTCCCTAGATCAACTATCGAGAAAGATTACTGAATAGGTAAGAAGTTTGAGACCTTCATTGAATTATCAATTAATACCCAAACTATATAATTTAGTCAAGGTATTCTAGGTATACCTGTTATGAAATCCATAGATACATCGTCCCATTTTCACTCGGGAATGGACAATGGCAGCAAAAGTATTCTCATCACAGATGTACCACCTTCACCTAGCGACAAGAGGAACATTTGGTTACAATTCCTTAAATAAACCAATTTATACCAAGACACCAATGTTGGTATTGTATGTCTTGTTTCATCTTTGGGACAATGAGATGCACTTCCCTAACTGAGTCATGAATTGTAACATCGTGCGATTTTAAGATGTATCTTCTTTTAAATCAATTTATATTCATTGATACCTTGATATACATGAAATTAAAATTTTCTCTTCTGTTATACAAAATACCCAATTTAGCTTTTGTTGCACACAACATCAGGTTTCTTCGATAACGTATATTATAAACTAACTAAGGTTTTACGAGACATAAATATAATAATAATATTATTATTTCAAATGATAATTATAACCTAGAAATTGGAATGGTGGGAATTAATGAGGTTAACTTAATCATGGAAATATAGTGTAAACATGAATATAAATGAATTCTTTGGTTACTAGTTAATTAGAAAGTAAAATAAAAACTAATTGAATATGAATGATGTATTTTCATGAAAAACTATTTTTAAGACCCGATTGGTGTTTTATCTTAATAAAATAAAGTAATCACTATTAGTGAACTATAATAATGAATTTTTTTTGTTATATATTTAATGATTTTTGACAATCATCCAATAAGTTTGATAATATTTAAATACGAATAAATCAAATTTTAAGCAGAAAAAGGTATATTTTTTCTAAAAGGAAATTTTAACGCCTTTTAATGTAAGACTTTTTTTAAAACTAAATATCAAAACATTTATAATTTTTTTTCCAATTAATTTATATTTGGAATTTTTAACATCAAAATTTACATTGGGTGGGTTTTTGGTATTTTTCTGAGAAGTTTCATGTTTTGATAAATACTGAAAATACTGTATTTCAATTGAAAAAAACATACTAAATAATTTATAGGGTTAAATTATTTTATAATTAGTTTTATAGTTTAATTATATAAATTTTATAATATTTAATCCAATTTAGGTTAATTGAATTATTTTCACATAGATATTGGATATAAAAATATTTTAATCTTTCAATATTTTCACTTTAAACACATGCTTTCTTGTTCCATCTGCAGGATTGAATTTAGAATAAATTATACAAATTCTATGATTGTAAATTTGAAAAATATATTCCTTATTTATAATCATAATAATTTTTAATTCATATTAATTTCATAATTTTGTTGACAAAAAATATTAGTGAAAAAAATAAAAATAAATTACAATAAAAAAGATAAAAATGAGTTTTCTTAACAGTTAAAATTTAATCTGAAGGGCCCAAATAACCTTGAAACTTGTCTAAAAACCATTTTATGGCCATATATAAACCATATAAATACTTGGATGTAATTGTTTTAATTATTTTATGCACATTTTTTAAGGGATACCTCCCAATTGTGTTTATCTTTTTGTATTTACATGAATACCACTCCTCTACAATAAAAAGGAACTCAGACTACTCACTTATTGACACCTATAAAATCCTTTTTATCATAAAATATATTCCAAAATAATCTACCAATATCACTACTATCATTACATAATACTAAACTTGGGAAAAATCAAACTATGGTATTCCTTTATTACAAACCAAAAGGATTTACCCGAAGAAGAGGTAACATTCTTCAATGAGTACTTTTGTTTTATTTCTATCTCCACCCATTAAATTATTATTATACGAGGATTATATAATAAAAATAATTATCCAAAATATACTGAGATATTTTTATTTCCGAGTTTCAACCTACCCCTGCACATACTTTCATCAAATGGGAAATGAAATCACTGTTTGTGTTTAATGTGAACCGCCAACTCATGAAACGATGTCGTTAGTTTTTCCTTTACCACCTATTATTGATGGTAACTATTATTGAGATTCTTCTTTTATATGATATATATTATATTTAAAATTTATTCATACTTTTTTAATTTTTATATAACATATACCTTCATGATTTCCATTTTAGGGAATGTGATAACATCATTTGTGGATATGTGGACTACCGCCTCCTAAAAGTGATGTGATGCATTCACACATTACATGAATTTATTAAAGATTTGTTTAAAATAATATATGAATAAAATTAAATATTTATTATATTAGGGACATAATTTCCTATCTATACATAACATATAATTTTATTCTTTATATATTACACATTGAAAAAGTGATAATGTCATTCGTGGATGTGTGGACTACAACCTCATTGAAGCGATGTGATTCTTACTTCATCATCAACAAATCAGAACAATAATTTATATAATTATATATAATTAAATAATATATTATTTTTTATATAATATCCATTCTTGAAAGATAAAAATTACTTACCTTCTTTCCATAATGATCATTGAAAAATGGGGAGGTTACTTGTGTGTACCTATGGCCTACCATCTCCACGATCATAACATTGGTTCATTTTTCATAACCACCATTCATGTAGGATTTAAAAAGTATAATTGATTTACATATGTGATAATTAAATCATCTGTATTGTTCTTTAGATGTTTAAATAATGTCTCCATTGACCATAGTCGACCTATCTAAGTCAATTTTGACATATAAGACGAACACGATCAAAACATACAACTTCAAAAGTATTGATTAACTAATTGTATACAACTTATTTAAAAGTGATAAAAAGTAAAAAAATAAACTTTAAAATGGATATTAATAAATTAAATAATTAACATAAGTTTATTATTCAAGATGATAGAGGAAAGGTCTGAAAATTTGGACTCAATATAAGGGAATTGTTAACTCAATTTTAATTCATTAGGTTATATATCTACTTAATTGTTTATTTTATAACATTTATATGAATGAAATGAACTATGGTTATGATATCATATGTTTCTAAATTTATTTTTTGGATTTAAACTTTCAAACACAATTATTTCATTTATTTATTCTTTCTCTAATTATATGATCTTTGTATGGGATTTTCATCTCACTTTTCACATCAATGAGATAAGTGTCATAATCACAACTTACTTATTTTGTGTGGTGTAACTAATAAAATTTTTATATATTATATCATTAATTATTTTATCTTCATTGTATTTAAATTTTTCATTTGATTATTAATTACTTTCGAGGATTCTTATTCAGATGTTACCACACTTGTAAGGGATTTTCATCTGAATTTTTACATCTGTGAGATAAATGTCATATTTACCAATTAATTCTTTTGTATGGTGTATCTACATCCAATTTTGATATATTATATAATAAATTGTTTTATATTCAATGTATTTTTATGTTTCATTTTATGATTATTAATTTTGGGGTTTCTTATTCAGATGTTACCACAGTTGTAAGGGGTTTCATCTCAATTTACATTCCTATGAGACTTAATTTGTTATTATGAGTCTAATTAATTTTATATTGTTTATATAATTACCTATGAAATGTTATATCATGAATTTCAATTATATAATTATATTAAAATTTTCAATTGATGTTATTATTTCATGGATCTCATGATTCATAAGTTACTCAATTTATTATAATTTTTATTTTCCTTTTTACATTTATGAGATAAATGTCTTATTCACCACTTCTTTTGGGTGGTGTATCTAAAACTAATTATGAAATTTTATATCATGATTTCTTTTATATTTAGTGTATTTAAATGTTTCATTTGGTTATTATTACTTTTGGGGTTTCATATTCATATGTTACCACAGTTGTAAGGGGGTTCATCTCAATTTACATTCCATTGAGACTTTTTTGTTATTTTGAACCAAATTACTTTTATATGGTGTATATGCTACCCTATGACATTTTATATCTGTAATTTCATTTATTTAATGATACTAAAAGTTATAATTGATGTTATTATTTAATTTATATAATTATTTATATATTACTCAAGTTGTAAGGGGGTTTCATCTTACTTTTTACATCTGTGAGATAAATGTCATATTCACCACTAACTTATTTTGTGTGGTGTATCTACTATCCATTTTGATATATTATATCATGAATTATTATTCTTATTAATTTTATTTAAATGTATCATTTAATTATTATTACTTTTTGGGATTCTTATTATGATATTACCACAATTGTAAGGGATTTTTATCTCAATTTTCACATCTTTGAGATTATGTCATATTAACCACTCATTTATCTTATGTGGTGTATATAAATCCCCGTTGAGGCATCATATCATGAATTTATTTATTCAAATGTTATTTAATGGGTTTTTAATTTTTATTCCTTCATGGTGAATAGGGTTCATAACATTTCAAAGTGGTATTGGGCACTTTGAATGTTTAAATATTATTTTCCTCAATAATGTTTTTCATGATATTTTATGGGAATTTCCATTTATCAACACCAAAAACCCATTTTTTAATTATCTTCCACTTTTGATATTTTTTATTGACACTATAATAATTATTTATTTGGATGGGTTGTGATTTTTTCAAAGATATTGTTATGGAACCCTTTTCTTTTTCACAAGTTAATCTTGTTTCAATGAATGAAACTAGTTTTTTTCCATGGGTTAATCAAGTTTAAATTATATTGTTACTTAAAACATTTATTTTCATGGGTTAATCTTGTTTCAAATAGATTTTTATGGAACCCATTTCCCTTCTAAGGTTTACTCATGTTTCAAAGAGATTTTATATAGAGCCCATTTATTTTCCATGGGTTAATAATGTGTCAATGAGATTGTTATGGAGCTAGTTTATTTTTCATGGGTTGATTGTCTTTCAAAGTGATCGATGTTAAACCCATTTATTTTATATGTGTGTTTCAGGTTATAAAATAATAATGATTGTTTTTATGAGTTTTATGATGAGATTATTTTATTCATGATATGGTACATGAGTATTATATGAAATGGGTCATCCTGATTCAACTTAAATGATAGGTGGAGCCCAATTATAGCTCCTAGGTGAGCCCAATATATCTTATACAAAGGTTTGAGCCCCATTATAGATCATGGAAAATGGGTGGGCCCAATATATGTTATATGGAGGGTGATTCCCCTTATATACCTCCAATGATTTGGGTAATGATTATGTTGTATTTTAGTCATATAGTTATTCCAATAAATGATTTTTTAAAGTGTTTTATGAAAGTGTTTCTCCCAATTACCAAAAAGTTTTTTTAATTGCATGTTATGAGTTTATAATGTTTCTAATTATCATGATTGTTATCATATGGATTTTGAATATTGATTTTGATGACCCTTTCCTTTTCATGTTTTGATATTTTATGATATTGGTATTAGTGGGTTTGATTTATTTTGTGATTATATAATTTTCTTTGATTATGTCTTCATACCATTATGAACTATTATGCTCATTGATGACATTAATTTCTTAATGATTATGTTTTCCCTTACTGATAATTTCAACTCACCATTCATATGTTCCCTTTCCCCATTTTTAAATAATGTTGTTAAAAGATTTTTGTCAATAAATGATTTCACAAGGATAATGTTGATGACCTTTTTTGAAATAATAAAATCTAGATAAACTGGGAGGAGTGTTTTCTTGATGACTTGTGAATTGTTTATATAGATTTTTTTCCTAATTATCTAAATCTATAAAACTAAAATCTCTTATAGAGTAAAAGTGATCCACGTTATACTTTTTATGAAATAATGTTTTATGTAAAAAAATTGGGTCCCAATGTTCGACATTAAATCTAGAAATGTAAATTTATGGATTTCATCACAGGATCCTGGAGTGCTGGTCTTTGGTTATTATAATTGGTATCAAAGTTAGGTTTATATATGTTTATATATTAGGATTTTTTAATTATGTGGGTTTATTTTAATGAATTATTAAACGACAATCCTTTGATAACCAAGACTAATTTCAAGGTAGATATTTTTTAGGGTGGTAGGATGTAACATCCTAATAATTTAAGAAATATATTCATTCAAATTAATTTAAATTAATTGATAGCTTGGTTTAAATTAAACAATAAATTTAAATTTCATTATATTCAACACCAATATTATCTTGTGTTTCATGTAACATCAGGTTTCTTTGATAACGTAGGTTACACACAAAACCGAGTTTTATGGGACAATGATATAATATTAATATTTTTATTTCACATGATAGTTATCACCTAGCTGTTGTAATGGAGATAATGAATGGGGTTGACTAAATTGTGTAAATAGAGTTTACATATATTTTTAAAATTATTTCTTTTGTTATGAATTAATTATAAAAGAAAATAAAAACTAATTGAATATAAAGGATGTGTTTTCATGAAAAAATAATTTTATGTCTAGAAAGAAATTCTATATTAATAAGTTAAATAAATAAATATTATTTATTGATATTATTGACTTTTATATGTTACATATTCAATAATGTTTTTTTAAATTCATCATATTAGTTTATAGGCTTAAAATAAGAACAAATCCAATTTTATGTTTAAAATGCTATATTTTTCTAAAGGGAAATTTTGCCTCCTTTAAATGATAGAATTATTTAAAAACTAAATTATGAAATATTTATATTTTTTCAAAATTAACTTAACTTTTGAAATCTTAATATCAAAACATACTTTGGGAGATTTTTTTGGTATTTTTCTATACAGTTTCATTCATGTTGAGAAGTGAAAAATACTGGATTTTAATTGAAAACAACTTATTCATAAAAATAATTTACAATGTTAAATTATATTTTTAATTAGTTTTAAATTATAATTATATAAATTTTATATAATTTAATTACATTTATGTTCATGAAATTAATTTACTATTTAAATTGGATATAAAAATATTTCAATCTTTTAGAGGTTTTTACTTTAAAAACCAACTTTCTTATTCCAACTGCATGATAAATTTTAAATTAAATCATTCCACTAATATGATTTGAAAATATGAAAATGGATTCTGTTTTTCGAATAATCATGATTTATAATTTATATAATGGTCAAAATAGTTTTTTACCAACAATGATAGTGGAATAAATTAAAATTAATTACAATGATTAAGGTAAAAATGAGTATACCTAGTGATTAAAAATTAATATTAAGGGGACTAATGACCTAGAGACTTTTCCAAAACCCATTTTATATTAATATTTATACCATATACCCACATTTATGGAATATGGTTTATCATCAATGGCACATGATGTATGTGAGACCTCTCAATAGTGTTTACTTTTTTGTATTTATAAGAATGTCACTCCTCCTCCACTATAAAAAGGAACTCCCACTCTTCACATCTACAAATACGTAAATCCCTTTTCCTCATAAAAAACCTGAAGAAATATTCCAAAAAAACTTTTATCATCATAAAATACTCACATTGGGCATAAATCATACTAATGAAATTCTTTGGTGAAAAACAAAAGGAGTTTCCCAAAGAAGATGTAACATTCTTCAAAGAGGACATTGGTATTATTTATTTATCCACGTCTTAAATTATTCTTATCATATGATTATATAGTAACCTAGGTATAATCAATATATTGATATTTTTTATATTAATGGTTCTACCTATATCTACACACACTTCTATCAAATGGTAAATAAAATCATCGCACATGAGCCTCAGCCCATTTGGTGAGGACTCCTTAAGTGCATCCAGGAGACCCATGATCAAATCCAGGAGGAGGATAATTTATGGTACTGTAGCATTAATGTAGTAGGAACAATATTAGGAACTATGTGGTACTGTACAAGGTACTGTAGCGGGAACTGTAGCGGGCACTATTTGACACTATAGCAGCCGGGAATATTCCTAAGTTTGGGCCATCAGGCCACCGATTTGGTCCACGAGTACTTTAAGGCCTTCGGGTCACCCGGACCTTCTGGTCAGTAAGGCCTTTACGCCACCTCAAGGTCTTCAGGTCACCATAAGTGTAGATGAAAACTAGACAATCTACAAGGAACAAGCTTTAGAAAGAGGATGAGCAAGGAGATTTCACCAAAGAAGAAGCTAAATGGATTGCAAGAATGAGAGGGTATGGAACCTGCCATCAGGAAAAGCCTGTGAATGCACGGGAAAGCCAAGACGATAATCCATGTGAAGGTGGAGATCTGATTTCATGATGACGATGCTCAGGAGGAGCAGTTCCAAGTAGTTAGTCTGGGTTGTATGTAATGTTTGAAGCCTAATGTAATTGAATTCCTCTAAGGCCTGTGGGCCATGTAATGCCTACGGGCCTTGTAAGGTTTCCACCTCACCCCTTAAAAGGTGTATTATCAAAATAAATAAAAAACGATGGCCTTCAGGCTATTGGAGGATGGAAATAAAATCATCATTCGTGTGTATGGGAAACTGTTGCCTCACAAAATGATGTCGTTCATTTTTTCTTTACCACCTATTATTGCAGGGAATTCTGAAAGGAATAATATTTTTATATTATATATATGATATTTATAATTCCATAAAACGTTTTAATTATTTTATAGGACATACATTCATTCTTTTAATGTTTTGGGAATACGATAACATTGTTTCTGGATGTGTAGACTTCCACCTCTTCCAAGAGATGTGATACATTCACACTTTACATGGAATGTATTAAAGATGGGTTTTAAAAAATATGATATAAATGGAATATTTATTATATTAATTGAATAATTATCTATCTATATGCATGACATATCATTCTATTTTTTCATTATTACACACTGAAAAAGTGATACCGTAGTTCGTGGACGTCTAGACTACCACCTCCGTAAAGCGATGTGATTCTTCATTTTTCATCACCACATCACAAGATGGATATATATAAATATATAAAATTAAATAGTATTTTATTTATGATATAACGGTCATTATTGAAAGATAAACATTTCTTACCTTCTTTCTGTAATGGTATTTTAAAAATGGGAATGTTAATCATGAATATGCACAACCTACCATCTTTATGGTCTTAACACCGGTTCATTTTTCATAACCATACTTCCTATATGATTTTAAATGTATAATTTATGTAAAAAATGAAAATTATGTCATGTTTATTGTTCTTTATATGTTTAAACAATGATCTCATTAACAATGGTTAACCTGTCAAAGTCACATTTGACTCATTAGCCAAATATTGTCAAAACATCCGACTTAAATATTATTGATTAATTAATTATATATAACTTTTTTATAAGTGAAATAGAAGTAATAAAAATATTTAAAAGGTGTTTATGAAAGTAAATAATTAACATAATTTTATTACTCAGGAATATAGAGGACATGCATGACAAATTGGACTCAATATAAGGGATTTGTTAATTCAATTTCCATTTATTAGGATAAACTTCAATTTCATTGGTAATATTATGCCCAATATATGTATGAAATGACCCATAATTTTATTGTGATATATCTATAACTTCATTATGTGTATTTAAATTTTTTATACATAATTATTTCATTGATTTATTCTCTCTCCAATGATACGATTATTTTAAGGGATTTTAATCTCACTTGTCACATTTGTGAGATAAATGTCATATTCACCACTTAATTCTTTTATGTAGTGTATATAATGAAATTTGTGGTATAATATATCTATAATTATTTTATATTCATGGTATTTAAATGTTTTATTTCATTAATTTTACTTTTTTGGACTCTGATTCAGATGTTTCCACAATTTTAAGAGATTTTCGTCTCACTTTTTATATCTGTGAGATAAATGTCATATTTACAACTTAATTATTTTGTGTGGTGTATATAATTCCCATTTTTTATATTATATAATGACTTATTTTATCTTCATGGTATTAAAATGTTTCTTTTGATGATTATTACTTTTGGGGTTTCTGATTCATAAGTTACCATAATTGTAAGGGGTTTCGTCTCAATTTACATTCCTTTAAGACTTATTTGTTATTATGAACCAACTTAATTTTATTTGGTGTATAAAATTAAATATGAACTATTATATGAGGCGTTTTATATGTATCATGGTATGAAAATTTTCGACTTATGTTATTCTTTCATGGATCTCATGATTCATTAGCAACTCAATCTATAAGGAATTCTCATCTCACTTTTTACATATGTGAGATAAATGTCTTATTCACCGCATACATATTTTATGCATTTTATCTAATAAAAATTGCAATATATAATATCATTAATTATTTTATATTCATAGTATTTAAATGTTTAACTTTATGATTATTACTATTGGGGTTTGTGATTTAGATCTTAACGCACTTGTAAGGGGTTTCGTATCAATTTACATTGCATTTAGACTTATTTGTTATTATACACATACATACTTTAATATGGTGTATATAATACCCTATGATATCATGAATATAATTAAATTCATTATATTCAATTTTTAAATTTATTTTATTCTTTCAGGGATCTCAGGATTCATAAGTTCTTAATTTGTAAGTGATTTTCATCTCAGTTTTTACATCTATAAGATATATTTCATATTCACCACTTAGTTCTTTTGTGTGTCCTATATACTGATTCTTTTGATATATTATATCATGAAATATTATATCTTCATGGTACATAAATTTTTCATTTGATTATTAATTCTTTTGGGGATTTCAATTGAGAATTTTTCAAAGTTGTAAGGGATTTTCATCTCACTTTTTACATCTATGAGATTATGTCATATTCACCACTCGTTTCTTTTTTTTGGTGTATATACATCCCATTTTACCTATGATATCATGAATATATTTATTCTGATGCTATTTAATATTTTTTTAAATGTTATTCCTTCATGTGTCTTATGATTCAAAACCATTCAAAGTGGCACTAGACACTTTGAATGTTTAAAGAATATTTTCATCAAGAATGATTTTAAAAATCTTTTAAGGGAATTTCTATTCATCAATGCCAAAAACCCTTGTTTTTACATATACTATAATGAGGATATTTTTCATTTATACCATCCTAATTATTTCTTGGGAAGTATTATTATTGTTTCAAAAATATTTTTAGGAACCCATTTCTTTTCCATAGGTTAATCATCTTTCAATGAGATTATTATAGAGCCCGTTTCTTTTTTATGGGTTAATCATGTATCAATGAGATTATTATATAAATTGTTTATTTTTCATAGGTTAATATTATTTTAAGTATATTTTTATGAAACCCATTTTATTTCCATGGGTTACTCATGTTTCAATGATATTTTTTATACAACCCATTTCTTTTCCCAAGGTTAATCATGTTTTAGTGTGATTGTTATGGAACCTATTTCTTTTCCACAAGTTAATAATGTTTCAAATGGATTGGAGTTAAACCATTTATTTTCCATTGGTTTATTAGGTTATAATTAAATAATTATTGTTTCTTTGAATTTTATTTTGAAAGTGTTTTATTCTTGAAATGGTACATGAACATTATGCAAAATGGGTGAGCCCAATATAGCTTATAAGAAGGTTTGTGTCCCATTATATCTCAATGGGGAGACTAAAATATCTCATATAATGTTTTGAGTCCCATTATATCACATAGAGAATGAGTTATTGATTGTGTTGTCGAGCGTGTCAAATTAGTTGTTTAATTTTGACTAGAATTTCTACAGTATAACAGCAACCACTGGTCGTCTCTCAATAGAGCCTTAGATCATTAGTTAAAAAATGTGGTTCTGATTATGAAATTTAAAAGGTAAATGGGATTTTATAATACTTGGTATTTAAGATTACATATTATAATAGAAAATGAAATCTATAAGAAAAGTAGAAAGAAACATGTTTAATTAAACATGATAAACCCAGGGAAGTCTCATGATGCTCATACTTCATCGCTTCAAGAGAAAGGGTATAGATATTTTAATCCCTAGTTTGTAACTCCTATTAACATAATGTTACTGATTTTATTCTAGGATACCTCCTAGGGTCAGTAAAAAATACACAATTATTCACTAGACACCGTCGATGATTGGGTGATTTGTGTTCGAAATCATAACAGAAACTCACCAAGGAAACACATGGAGAACTTGATGTGCTTTCCAAATATGTATTTTATTTTTTTGTGATACCATGACATAAATTTACATGACCTTTATAGTGCTTATGTGAGATCAATTGACTAATATTAACCACACAAACACCGCAATTGAATGAGGGAAGAAAAAGGGATGAACGGTGTGTGAAACATCACTTGAAAGGGTACCCCAGACATGATTATTTGAGTTTGAGTATAACATAACAGTATATAAATAAATTAAATAAGGATAGAGTATTAATAAAAACAACAAACAACATGGAATTAAAAGTATCCTTCATCATAATACAAACACGAAGCTCGGGATTACCTCACGTTCCTCCCTGGGTGATCACAAGGGGTTTAGAAACCCATGGGAGGGGAGGAAGAAGAAGATGTTGAAGTACCACTTCCCATAGCCTCCAGAACTTCTAGGGATGATGGGAAGACACTTTTGGGACTTTAAAATGGTATAACCTTAATTTCTGTCCGAACTCCTAAATGAGGTGCCCAAGGTGTTCTTTTATAGGAAAATTGGATGGTGGTTTTGATCACACAGATTGTGTAAAACCACTTGGATTGTAGTTTTTGGTCACCATACAGTCTAATATCCCTTTAGATAAAACTAGAAATTTGTTTCCCCACATCAGGACTATTTCTATATAATGTGTGGATCTATTTGGAAAACCACAACTGGAGATATTGTTAAAATACAAAACACCTCTTTTGACTTATGTGGATTTTATTCCCTAGACATATTAGTTCAGATGGGAATTTTTGTGGCATAAGGGTTATTGGGTTACTTCATACTAAATTTATCCCATTAAAGTTTGGATCCTCCCAAAAAATTTCATCCCATTTGCACACACAGTTTAGTAGAAGTATGCAGATTAGTCCACTGGTGTTCTTGGATCATGTGCAGATTGGCACATTTTTCTTGGACTTCATCATGGGCCCACCAAATCACATCAACCTATAACAAAAACATAAAAAAAAGTAAAATATAGTTTTTTTAAAGGGAAAATAATTAAATTATAGAACCAAACATGAAGTAAAACTTGTTATTAAACTTATAATTTTCAATACAATGTCAGTTTAATAGATTGGTATAAGGGTGAAATAAAACAGTGAATTATGGTATGATCAGTGATCCATATATAGATTATATGAAGGGTGAGCCCCATTATAGCTCTTTAACGCATTAGGTAATGATAATTTTGGAATTTTTCTATACAGTTATTAAATTTCAAATGGTTTTGAATTGGTTTTATTAAATTGATGCTCCAAGTTACCAAAATGAGTTTAAATTTCTTGTTATGAGTTTATAATATTTCTAATGATCGAGGTTGATATCACATGGATTCTAATTATTGATTTTTATGACTATTGACTTTTCCATGTTTTCATATTTTATGATCCATATATTGATGGGGTTTAGTTATTTTATGATCCACTAATGTACTTTGATTATGTCATCATATCCTTATGCACTCTTATGCTCAATGATGACATTAATTTTTTTTCATATGTTATACCTTACTAAGTGTTTGATAACACCACTCTTATATTCCCTTTCCCATGGTTTTAAAGAATGATGTTGAACAATTTATTTCTATAACTTATTTAATATGGATGATATCGATGGCCTTTTGTGAAATATGATATGTTTGGTTAAATGGGAGAAATGTTATTTTGATGACTCGTGAATTTTTACGTATGATTTTTTCCTAATTCTCTAAAACTATAAACCTCAAAGGACCTCCAGAATGTAAGTGATCCTAGTTTTCCTTTAAAGTTTGTATGGTTTGATGGAAAAAAATTAGGTCACACTTATCGACATCAAAGCAGAAAATGTAAATTTATGGATTTCATCATAGGATCCTATAGCATGACTCCCGTGTTACTATATTAATTTTATATATTAAATCCTATCATATTTATATTGGGACCCATAAATTCCAATAAATTTGTATCGTATCATCTACATCCTTGGTCCAACAAGATTCTGAATCATCATCGAAGATACATTTTCTTTAGGACTAAGCCTTTAGGAACAAAGATTTTCCTCATTCTCACCCATTCTAGAAGGGAAGAGGTCATTGCTAAGGATGTGAGGAATATCTATTTTTGATTCTCTTAAACCTCAATATGAATCTCTAAAAACAAGTCCATGATATTTCACATTCCATTGGACTTATGAACTACCTCTCTCTGAGACTTCTGGATCAAAGTGTCAGAAACAACATTACCTTTCCCAAGTGTGTAGGCAAGCATAAAATAAATGTTTTTTTTGTATTGAACCCATTAGCACTACCTGATTTTCAAATCACACTATTTAAAGATTTAATTGATGCAACTTTGATCAATGGATATCCAAAAATGTTTCCCATGTAAATAATTCCACCAAAAGCTTAAATCATGAGTGAAGACTACTTTATCGAGGTTGTGTGTTGTGTGTCAGGTAGTTCCACTCATGAGGATTCAAGTGATGAGATACATACACTGTGACCCACTCGTACTACATCAAAATAACTACAACCCTGATACCTGACGTGTCACAATAAACTATATAGATCATTCTTGTCTCTCGTAGAGTGAGGATCATTACAGAACTCAACTAACCCTCCAACTCCTGAAAGTAACTTTCACCCAATTATGACCATAAATGTTTCACACCCTTCATATTCAATCATTTAAGAGGAACTATTGGGGGTGATAAATCTTAGACAAAGAATATGTAATACCTTTCTTGCCCTGAGAAACTCTGTATATCAAATAAGTTCATGGGATGATCCTAGGAAACTATAGATCTAACATTCTTTGTGTCTACTAATAATGATGGCGAAGAGATGCTATGACCTAGTAAGTGGACTTTTTAAATCCAAATGCATCATTAAATGATATTAGCATAAATATGGTCCTCTATCAATGTATTCTGATTGATCTCTAGATAGTGGGAATGATCATATCAATAATGATAATACACTAAGATGTCTTCCACAAATACTTCCACGAATGTATCCACATAAATATGGAAAATATTACTCATCAATTCCAAAAAGGCCATAGGTTTGTTCGTGAGACCTTATGAAATTACTAGGAACTTGTAAAGACTATACCTGCTTCAGAAAGATGTATAAGGTGTGTCTAAAAATCGGAAATACACCTGATGATATCCCAAACTAAAATCAATCCTTCAAAAATTCCTGTTTCCGAATAGATGATTATAGAGGTAATATTTTCTATACCGTGGATAATAGTTATTTACCATAAGATAGTTAAACCATTGGTAATCCACATAGAGCATGAGGGCACCATCTGACTTCTTAGAAAAAAGACATTTGAAACCCAGGGAGATGTAATAGTTTAGATAAAACATTTAGACTCCAATTCTTGATACTATTTCACGAGATCTATAAGATCCATAACTGTCATCCTATAAGGTGGATTGTACACATGTGTTGCTCTTAGAAGTATCTCAGTGATGAATTATACCACTCTCATAGGAGGTATCCAAGAAAAGTTGTTTAGAAATATATCTCTAAAATAATCCACTACCTAAGGGGAAAAAGAAAGTTTTAACCCATGTTAATCCAAGAAGATACTAGAAATCTACGATTTCACATCACCAAGACCATGATGCTCATGCCCTACTCAAGATGTAACCAAATCCCATTAATACTTATTGACATTTCTACCTCCATCTAATGATGTAAACTTCACCCTCTGTAGATAAAAATAAATGTTGGCTTGAATGGAAACCAACCAGCTCATGAAGATAGTTATATAAAACCCTATTTTTTCATGGATGAAAAGATTCCATATGAAGTGATACCCACAAATCTTAAGGGGAAAATCCTTACATTTCTGAATACACTCTGAACGAATATCCAAAGGGGTATCAGGTGTCATGAGGCCATAGAAATAATCTATCTTAAGGACCATACACTCCCGAATTTCCTTATATAAAAAAAGTGCGATTCCCCTATGTAAAATAATGCAGACACTAAAGTGGAGGTTACTATTATACCACCTCAAACTACAGAAGGTCTAGTGATCTTCTCCTCTGGCATTGGCTTCACAACATGTAACCGGACAGTACCGTGACCGTGATTCAAAACATGACTACCCTAAGAAGGACTGCTCTAATGGCATTACATGTTGTATGTCTAAATCCCTCTTCCTCAACCACCACCTTAACCTAAGAGGCTTGTGGTTTTAATACCACCTACTTGGAAATATATTATTAATCCTTCTCCATAGCATGGGGTTGGTGTAGATCCCCTCTCTATAGGCATTGATGGAAAAGTCCTGGAGAAGCACTAGATATTCCCCATCCAATTGAAGACTTTTCATCGAAATAGACGCCATGTACACTAGGGTTTCATGTCTCTTAGATTCCCATACTCGTGACATATAATAATTCTTTTTGTACAAGTTTTCCGACTGCTACTTCCCCCACGAGAAACCCAAAAGTATCAATTTATCCCAATATAAGTACCAATGGTAGGTTTGGGTTCTGGACCCCCTGGTTCACACAGTCTGCTTCCCTCAAATTCCACTCAGTATAGAGGCCCTGTTTGACCATATCAGAAATAGTAGTTAGCTGAAAGGCATTGACTTGTAATCAAAAGGTGTATACCAGCCCATCCTCAAATCACCCGGTAGTCATAATATCTTCTCTATATAAGGTCAAATAAAATCATTGTATATTAATTAAATGAGAATAATATTCCATTATAGACATGGCTCTTTACAGCAAGTTTATGAAATCTCTAGCCCATTCATCCCTCAAAAGTACCTCTAGATCCTGTTACAATGACGTCCTTCCTAGATAGCGATATCCCACCATTTCCTGGAAGAACCTTGTATCATTTTGGTAGCGAGTTTTGCCTTCTACTCCTGATTCATCTCCATTTTCTTGAATATATAAAGCGTCACCTCCATCCATGAATCAGAAACATGTGGTCAACTATCCCCTAAAAGGTGGGAGAAATCTATAACTATAACTCCATTGTTAACTCTACCATAATTCGGGTAGGTCGAGAAACTCTTTGCATATTTTGAATAATATGAAGGATCCCCTTTCGAAACTAGGAATTTGTTCCCAAATCAGGAATGAAAGATAGTGGTATATGTGGACATCTAGGAGGTATCACTGGAATCTCATGCCCTACCACCACTGGTGCATGGTCTTCCCCGCATTCCTAGCATATGAAGCGAGGGTGTCATGGTTTCATGATTCAAAAATTCCAAACACACGACTCATAAGAAAATTAAACCACTGAAAATATTATAGATAGATAAAAGTATAAGCATAGAACCTTCCTATAGAAAATGTTGAACCTATATTCTTGATCTAAAATATAGTTCTAGGTGGTAATGGAAAACAATTATAGACCGTAATAACGTAAGACAAACCCCAAAATAACCACTACTATGGATGCTTTTTCATCTAGGTCTCATATAAAATGATAGGGGTACCTGTATATAGAGTTTCAATTATAAGGTATAGAGGAAAACACCCTTTAAATTACAATTGGCCTCCCCTTTAGAAGTAAATAATTTAATTGGAAAAATTTAATTTTATTTGAATCTAAAATGTTTTATATATAATTTATTTATTCATGGCCTGGTTAGGTACATCTCCATTAAAAATTTAGAATCCATGATCCTTAGAAATTTCAATTGACATGTCATTTAACCATAACCTAACTTTTATATGTGATATCAGGATATAATAGGTCATAAGTAATGATTTGTTTACCTGAATTACCATTTAGGATTTATTGAAGTACTTTATTCTTAAATCACCATTGGCATTCAAGTAACCCAATCAACTGACATTGTTGCGATCAATGGAACTAGTAGGTATAGAACACACAACATGGTATAATAACACAATTAATATTTTATCACAAATATATATGGGAAAAAACATTTATATTGATGTAGAAACCTTAATTATTCCATTTATTCTACCATGTATTAAATGTTTTCACATTTCCAAAATATATTAATCAAGGAACTGCACTACACACAACAACAAAATGCATGCATAAAGTAGATGTGGCATGGAAAAATTTATGAAATATCAGTTCTAATGTACCTATAATTATGAATGAAATAATAATTCCTTACCCTAATAGTCCAAGGATAAAATATGCAATCATTTTAGCAATAACGTTAACTATAGACATCACATGCTTCACCCAACAGTGAAATTATATCAACTGTAATAGGTGTAATCCAATAACAATATTAGCTCATCCTATGTAATTTGTGTTTCCCCTATATATCACTTAGCTACTTATGGGAATAGGATCATTACCAAATTCCATTACATCCTTGTCTCCTATCTAATACCCAAATCATAAGAAAAATGGAAAAGGAACTCCTCTTATAAAAATTTGTAACATCCCATCTCGGGATACATTTATCCAATGCCCCGATCCAATTGGTCACATGGGAAGGTACCGAGGCATGTAGCGGAAGCTGGTGGACCGGGGATTTGAAAATTTTCAACATCAAGATGATGAAATTTTTCTTCTTTGATGATCCAAGCCCTGGTACTTTCCCAAGGATCTCACATAAATTAAAGAAGCACAAAAAACATAAACCGAAGACATAACTTTTAAGATATGATGTCGCAATTGAGTGCACCTCATTAATGGGGATTGATTATTGAAAACTCCATATTATGATCCCTCTAGATCATCCAAATGAACTTCAAAAATCCATTGGAGTATCGATCATCAAATTCCAAGTGCTATAGGGGAGATCCGACAATGTCTTCGATGCTCGGACGATCACCGCATCAATGTGCGTTCGATGCATGAGGAAGAACTCGATCTGAATTCCTGGATCAATATGTTATCTCTCTAGGAAATAAAAGGAGAGATAGGATATGGAAAATTCTAAATGAATAGTACATACCAAGAGCCTCTCTTCTCTTATATATAGTAGACATATAAGATACCCAATTGGGTTCCCCATCCCTTGTTAATCGAACACCTACTAAATAAATAATTATGAAAAACTAAAATCTGTTATAAATATTTTTTTTATTATTTTATCACATACCTGTATAAAATATATTACATGATAAAACCCAAAGTCATTATCTCATATCATAATCCCTTTTAATATTAACCAAATCTGGATTAAAATAATATTTGTCCAATTAAAATTATTCATCATATTTACTTAACTTGTATATAGAATTAATATATAAATTCAATTCCAATTATTCTTTACATGAATAATATGAATTTATTTAGTTACTGGTGATCAATAACATGGAAAATAATCAGACCCCATAGAGGGTCCCACCATGTTCGATATACCTATTCAACTGAATAGGAAGGATTATTGAATACACTATTGTGTGTTACCCTCTAGTCCCTTATCTCGATAACAGTGAATAAAATATATAAGACAAGAGAGGGGTATAACAACCCAACAAGACCCCAAAATAGATAATGATTTTCATAGTAGTGACAATAAACCAACGAACACCTACTGTGTACCATAATATCTTTGTCTTTTATATACAATAAATCATGATGCACACTTGTGTCATCAACATTTTCATTCTTGATTATTTTTTGATGTAACTGGATGGATTTACCCTCAAGTGCCTTGGAAGAGGTCTTATGAAGGTACTACCATCCTGATCAATAAGGCCCATGATATATTACTTCCACAACCAAGAATTAAAAAATCCTTTCTTGACCATTCAACCAATGTCATACCACCAATTATGCACCCAACACAAGCTACCTCTCCATGATTTCATTTTCATAGATTTTCCCTTACATCAAAGTATATGATCAAATGGAACACACTATTAATGATCTAATGTTAGGAGACCGATACACATGTTCATAGAAAAGAACATCCAATGACACAAAAAACACATGGTGTTCATATTGGCTTGATTGTCTTCATGATCTCAATACTAGTGATCACCAAGTGTGAAATTAATGATAAGAAGTCTCAGTTCTTATGAGAACCCAACACTTGATAGTCAAACATCAACTATGTCTAGTCAGTGAGACATATATAAACCATATGACTTTGTTTAAGATTAATGTAATAGTATTTTAAGGTTCTAATTATAGCGTAAGATCTGCTATAACCTTTTTTTAAGAGAATTAATCTATGGAAATTACCATTAGAAAGTGGATGTAAAAATATCTACACTATAATGGTATGAAAAATCATGTATATCTAATTGTATACACGATATGGTAATCAAAAGTACTGCATAGTTTGGTCGAGGGAATCCACTATTTCAACACTCCCAATTGTACTAGAGATACCTTTCTAACCATACTTGTTATCTACTCACATGATAAAGATCATGTTTCTCCTAAGTGATAGATTTAGCTATTGAGTCTATAATGTTTCCTTTGTGTGGCTATTTTTCTATACACCACCTCATCTCCTTGATTAAAAATTCTCAAGAGATGGTATCCCCGAGTATACCCATTTTTTCACTGTCAAAACATGAAATTTTGGATATTAAGATTATCATAATTTATATTATGATTATTCTTTACTTATTAGGTGTTATTACAATAAATGGAAAAAATCATTGAATTTATTAACTATTTCTTATCTATCTTAAAAGCTGCAACATACATGGTATTTTTAGGTATTGATACACTAGATTTGATGAGCTTGTCTCACTCAACACATTAGCCTAACTGTGATATTAGATAACATTGGTCTAAGGAAGAACATTTTGTGTCCCCTAAATATTGGTATACTCTCTTCTACACTTAACAGGCACACATCTTTTGTACTTTCGGTAGTACAATTAGATAGTTCTGCCTGATTCTCTTGTAGTTATCTTGGATATAACTGATATTTACCTGCTATAAAGTATATATTGGAAATATCAGTTCTTTTACACATCATGTAATATATGATTGATCTATCATAGAAGTATATGGAACTAAAATCACTATGTTAATCTTATCCAATGTCACGAACATGTCAACCTAGAGAGATTATTCCATGTGACATTTGTAACAATTCTTCCCTTGAAGTTTTCAAACTTGTATTTTTCAATACCATGTCACCTTATGTATGATTGACTAGGTCCAGGAAACTATTATATTTAACTCATTAGATCATGTTACCTAGAAATTAGGTTTCTACATTAAGTCAATCATTATAGATTTACTTTCATCATGGTCTTAACTAACTATAAGACCAATATCGGGTTTCCATATGTTACTGAACATATTTCACATGGAAAACAATTGTGCACCCACTAACCTCAGGTATACACATGGAAAAATTAATTCCAAATGAATATTCTATGATTAAGAAGCGTACTTTAATCCTTAACTGGATATATTTAATTTACACCCTTATTGGCATTATGTGATGTCACCATCTCTTTCTGGTGGCATCATATAGACACCTTCCACGAAAGTTGGACTTGACATCAATGGCCAATTAAATGATCTTAGGAATTAGATATGACTAGTAAAATTCAAATGGATTTAATAATACTGGCTTGGTATTAACAATAATGTCTTATTACTAGCACTCTTGTACCATCCATGTATCATGTCACATTAATACCCACCACAATATTCAAAATTATAATCCCCTTTAAACTTTTATACATGAAATCCATTATTGAATTTTTATTTCTCTTATCAATCTTACATGATTTCCATGTACTAATTACCTGTAGGAATTTTTATTCTCATATAACAATGTATCACATTATGCGATGTATATAAAACCATATCTATGGTTTCAACCTTTTTGCATAGTATGTGTCTATGGAACATTCCCAGTCCACATGAACTTGTGGAACTAGTTCTGCTACCAACTACATGGGAATCTCAAGCATTGACTAAACCCATGTCAATATTTCTCCCACTATCTATAATAGTGAGGAGAACCCTTATTTTGAAATATAATCTATAACTTGACCACATTCTTCCTATCATAGGTATTTAAGTAATATCCTAACAATCCTTCATGATTGTTACTTTAGATGCACAATGTTTTTATCTTGATGCAAGTTTTTTTATATCCTAAAAAATATTAGAATCTAAAAATATGTCCTTTGACATAATTTATTTCCATCATACTATGAATCGTATGATATCCATTTTTCATATTTAGTTGGAATATTATTTAAGTGTTATCATATTTATTTGAAAAGCACATCTTGAAATATTATGGAAGTTACTACAGATTGTAACATTTATACTACTTACATCATAAAATTGTTGTATAAAATATGTGTTTAGGAATAAATCCATGCTGCATTTTTTTATCAATGTTAACATGTAATAATCTTTATAAATCTTCCTTATTAGCATCAATGTTGTGATATAGATAATGTAATGTTCATTTAAGACATACTACATGCTAAATTATGCTGATTGATGAATGCTTGGTATAGATATTCTTCGATATTCTAGCATGAAGTAACTCATATATCTTGACTATCCATATACTTCACTATACCACTACATAATTAATTAAAGGAATCTTATTAGTTATTTTTACCTCTATCTTTCCCTTTGAATAGTTCATTCCCACTAGCTAAACTAATTCCTAATGCTTTGTGGCATGCCTTTATATCTACAGGTTTCTTTGTCCAAACTAAATACCCCGATTACACCAAAGGTGTTTAGTTGTAACGAGCATAAATACCATATTAGATGTAACCTTGACATCATAGTTTAGTTTTTAATGGCAATGAAATATATTTCCATAATAGGGTAAATAAGTCTTACACTTTTATATTCATCTAGTATTACCAATGATTCAAGTACCACTCGATAATTGATTGAGTATGAAACACCATGAAAAACATTCATTCCTGAACATGGAAGGATGCATCTTAGTTTCCATTGATCACATGAGATAAATTTTATGGTTATAATCAACAAAATTTATAATTTAATCAATCTATTGGAAATTAATAGTTATTTTTTTTCTCACTGCTAACTTAGGAATCACACTATCTCAGCCGCTTGGAGATTACACCGGACTTCTTATAATGTCTCTATAATTACTTGTTTACTATATTAAAATACACATATGTGATAGAAATATTGTATGTTATACCCAACAATAATGTTAGAAACATAAATTGATGAATATATAGTGGAGAAGAAGTGGGTTCTTGCTTCTTTAATTCAGTTCATGGCATTTAAAACTTCCATTGAATTTATTTCAAGTTAGGTTGTGTGAATAACCTCCTATTTGTTAACAAAACTCATTTTTTGAAGGACATTGTGAAAGTTCCTTTGGCGTGAATCTTTCCATTGGAATTATTTCCTTGTATTTCAATTTTTTTCACTAGAATAATTAAATATTAATCTGTATTTTATATTCTTATTTCATGGTGATCCTAACCCAAAAGGTAATGAAACATTTACTCCATCCTTTTTTGTTTACAACCTTAAATGATTATAGAGTAATTTGGTGAAAAATATATGATAAAGGGATCCATTTAAATATCATGAACTTTATTTAATTTTACACATAAACAATGTAGTTATGACCCATTTATATCTTACTTCATTGTCTCCTTAGAAACTTGGATATGTGACTTCATGTTCTTATCATTCATATCCTAATGTAGTGACCGCATCTAACATCAGACATTGATGATGGTATTATGACATAACCATCATATTCTTTAGACCTAAGTCTCTTGTAATCAATTTCACACATTCTCTTCCTAAGGTGTCTTAACTAGTACAGGGACACCAACACCTTGAATTCCCAATATTGTAGTATTATGTGCAAACATCTATATGAAAAATAGAAATTTGTGATAGTTTGGACATTTACTTTGTCCAATTATTATCATATATTATCTTGTGGAGTTACTTCCCATTGAATACAAAATAAAAATAGAATATTAATACTTTTATCTAGATTACCGAATTAGACATTATTGATTAATGTTCATTAAATGTCTCCCACTATTTTATCAAATTCTAAGAACCCTCTATGGTGGAATTAGAATACTCTCTCTCTTGATTATTCTTGTGGAAAATATCCCTAAACCTACCCTTATAGTCTATAATCTTTGGCTATGCCACTACTCAGAGGGTTAAAAGTAGGCGTCTGATTGGACAACCACATTAAATCGCAGTTCCTTGATCTGTTGAGTGAAGTCTCTGCTTTAAAAATCATAACATGATTTACTCAACGCTTGCCTTTAAAATTAAGAAAAGGTATATTTGGATACTTATTTTCTACAATTTTAGGTAATTAAACCCACCACTTCTATAATAACTCCTTGGTAGTTAGAGGTACCCTCAACATTGTCATAACAAGCACCCCAAACACCCGGTTTTCTTCAAACTTGAATGAAAGAAGGCAGTAATGACTTAATATTTAATTAAGGATTTTTTGTGTTTTTATCTCAACAAATGTAATCCATTTCTATTAATTTTGTTCATCTAAGTTGTCACGCTCACAAGTGAACATTAATTGAAAAACGTGCATCACTTATTTTTTCATTTAATTATTTATTATTTAATGTATTTTCCTTCTGTTATAAAATGAATAAAATAATCATTAAATGCATTAAGGAAAACTACTACCTAATTGATCTTGAGAATATAAAACCGATTGATCAATTTATATCATAATGCATCAATCAAGACCTAGGGGTAATGCACCTGAGTGATAACATTACTCGTGAAGCATCTCACCCCCACCTTGTATGTATGATGCTTTCCTAAACATCAACTTGTCTTGGTGGGGTCCACATCATACATCATCTACGTCAAGGCATACCGCTTCATTTAGGCAGGGTGTACGCCTTAAGTTGTGTTCGTCCAATGTATAAAAATACTCACAAATAGGAGAGAGTGACTAGAGGTGTAAAGTACATATGATGAGATTAGACACTTAGGTCCTTATAGAAATTGAATGAAAATAAAGACGATACGTAGAACACCATTTAATTAATTACGAACATCGCACACAGTTAAAATAATTAAGTAAAATAATTTCAAACATACATTGGTTGGATAATGCTCATGAACGGTCATAGGTAAATTAAATGCATGAAAAAAATTAAATTACATTAAATATATATGAGGGTAGATTAATTAAATTAAATAAATAATTTAATTAACATAATTTAATTATTCTTCAGTCCACTAATTCATTTAATTTTAATGCTAAAAATTAAATTAATTAATTAATTAAATTTATTTATAAAATTAAATTTATTTTAATCCCCGTGTATGAAAATAATTATTTTTATAACCCTAAAATCAATATTTAATTAATTTAATATAATTATAAAATAATATTAATTAATTTGATTATCCCAGGCCTCAAAACCCTCGTAGGCCCAAAGTGGTTTGCTTCAAACTCGAAAAGACTCATTTCAGGACATGTAAAGCCCGTGCATGGAAATTCTAGGCCAGACAGGTCCGCCCAGACCCTGAACTGGTTAGGTAGACCCGCCCAGACGTTTTTTCGGGACTGATCGCCTGTTAGGGTACATCATGGCCGGCTCTCGACTCTATACCTACGAAGTTGGATAACTGGGTGGTCGATACTAGTTGGGACAAGTACACCCAAGGAGCAAGCCCTGTGGTTTTTGCTGGCTTGGATCGGAGGTTGATGCCCAAGCGGTGCAAGAGGAAATCTGACTAATTGGGGCGACCAGACTCGCCAATGGTGGGTGGAACCTTAGATTTGGCAAGGCAAGGCAGAAATGGCATGGTGTCCAGTGAAAGACAGTGGTTCCAATGCTACTCAGCCTAAATCTGGACACTAAAAAGAGGAGCGTCAGCACGAGAAATGGGAGTTAGTTCAACTGAGTCATACATAGTGGTGGGATTTGGAAGGAGTGGCCACTGAAGGTCCTCCTCGTGACCGAGGGATGGTGGAATTGCAGATCCACGACAAGACATTGCATAAGGTGGTCTGGGTGCACTATTGTACTGATCTAAGCATCTAGAGGGTTTCGAGAACACCATTGAAGGTCGCCAACCCAAATAATGGAAAGTGCACCATGTCGGGGAGGTGGACTAGCCTAGAGGGTAACATTAGAGGAGTTCGAGGGTGCCTGGTGCCGGAAGGAGCGCCAAAGAGGAGGGGCACCCGACGAAGGGGTCTAGGTGGGATCTCGATCAAGTGGCTAACAGGGGGCCAACCCATAGAAAGAAGAAGACCTCTTGGGTTTTTTTTACTCCAATAGTTAGGTTTCTTTCACTTTAATTTTTTTTTATTTTCTATCAAAAAAGGTAGCCACACAACATTTTGGACTCTTCCCAAATTATTCCACAGCCACCATTAAAAATTATTAAGGATATTATGATAGCCTTATTTAAATAATAAAATAATAATT
The DNA here is from genome assembly GCA_963277665.1 of Viscum album. Lineage (NCBI taxonomy): Eukaryota > Viridiplantae > Streptophyta > Magnoliopsida > Santalales > Viscaceae > Viscum > Viscum album. The sequence continues at coordinate 1,783,305,591 of OY728129.1, read as the reverse complement.
ATAAATATAATTATTTAATTATTATAATTATAATTATTTAATTATTATAATAAAATAATTAACACAATATGATATAATTAAATCTACTGGAAAGAATTATTCTGGTGCCTGATTTCATGTTGTAAAGATTTCTCAAATTTAATTCCCTTCAACGGTCTATATCAAAAATTACAAATGGCCATAAATTAACCATTCAATATCGCATTGACACACAATCTGAATTTTTTGGACCAATATCAAACTCTCAAATAAATTTAAATGAAAATTAATATTAATTTGGCTCTGAAAATGTATGTGACTCCCTCTGATGCTAATTGAATGTACCAAAGCACATTGCGGAAGATGATGGGATGGGGATTTTAAATTTTTCATCATTGAGATGACAAAACATGTTGTCTCCCATGATCAGAGCCCTGATATTCTCATGAAGATCTTGCGTAATTTATAAGAGCAAAAAAACATAAACTATAAACATAAAATTTCATATTTGAAGCCGTGCTTGACAACAAATTTTCTTCGGAGATCGCTGCTTGATGTATTTGTATCATGATCCTTCTAGATCATCCACAAATGCTTAAAAAATCCACTAGAGTGTTGATATTTGAATATGAGGTGCTAGTACAGAGATCCGACAACACCTTTGATGCCCCAACTATCGTCACATCTACATGACATTGATGCGTGAGGAAGAAATCAATTTGAATGCATTGAACAAGAGCTTCTATCTATTGGAATCTAGAATAGATAGAGGCTATAGAAAATTCTACATGAATAGTATATGCTAGGATCATCTCTCCTCCTATATATATTAGATGTATGAAATACATGGTTGGGTTCCCTGACCCCTGTTAATTCAACATCAACTAAATAAATAATAATGAAAAACTAAAATTTGTCATAAATATTTATTTATTACTTTATCACATACTATTATAAACTATATTATGTAAAAACCCTATATCTTAACTCAACTCGTAATCATGTTTAATAATAAATGAACTTGGAATATTAAAATAATATTCATTTGATTAAAATTGTTCCTAATATTTACATAACATGTAAATAAATTTAATAACTATATTCAATACCAATTATTTTTTACTTGAATAATTTGAATTTATTTATTTATTTACCGGTGATAGATAACATGGACAATACTCAAAACCCATACTGGAGCCCACCATATCCAATATAAATTTTCAACTGAATAGTGGGGATTCTTGAATACACTATTATGTGTGACCATCTAGGACCTTATCTTGATAGAAGTGAATAAAATCCATAGACCAAGAGAATATTCTAGAATCCCATCAAGGACCATAAGGAGATAAGGATTATTATAGTAATGACAGCCAACCTACAAACACATATTGTGCACCGTAATCTGTTTGTCTTTATTATATCATAAAGAAGGATGCACACTTCTGTCATGACCCTTTTCTTGGATTATTATTTTTTGATCTAACTAGATGGATTTATGCTCGACTGCCTTGGACAAGGTCTTATGAATGTACTACCATCCTGATCAACAAGGCCTGAGATATGTTATTTTCTCAACCTAGAAGCGAAAAATCCTTTCTTTACCATTAAACCAATTCCATACCACCAATGACGCACCCAACACAAGATACCTCACCATGATTTCATTATCATGGTTTTTTCCTTGCATCAATGTACACGATCAGATGGAAGACATTGGTAATGATCTCAATTTAGAGACCAATACACATGTCGGTAGATATGAACAACTAATGACACCTAAAACATGTGGTGTTATTATTGGTGGGCCTCTCCTCATTATCTCACTACTACAGATCACCATTTATGAACATAATGAGAATAAATATCAATTATTCTGATCCCCAACACCTGATAGTCAAATATCTACTGTTTCTAGTCAGTAATACATATCTAGACCATATAACCATTGTGTAAGATTAATGTCATAGTATCTCAAGGTTCTAATTATCTCCTAAGAGCTGATATAACCTTTTGATATGAAAATTAATCAATGTAAATTACCATTAGAAAGTGGACACAGAAATATCAACAATATAATGGAAATAAAACATCATGTATATCTAATTGTATGAACGATATGGTAAGAAAATGTACCGCATAGTTGGGTCTAGGGAACCCACTATTTCAACAACAAGGGATCAAGCACACCTCCATCTTATGGTAGAGACCACCGAATAGCATTGAGGATCTATAGTGGTATAATGGAGAGACTATACCCTCATATGAGAGTGGGATAGTAGAAAAAATTATAATAAAATACTACAAAATCAGAAACAACCCTGAGATAGTAATATAAATCAGAAGTGTATATGCTAATTCATATACATGGTTATGTCATGGAATGATCATAAAAAAGAAAACATGTGATATGAGGGACAATCATATACATCATGCTATACAAAAAATATATAAAATCTAAAATATAGCTTCATTAGCATCACGAGAATACTCTCATTCCTCTTCTCCAATGCATTGAGTTATATGTAAATAGATCAAGCATATATAGGAAGGAACTTTTCCTTATCCAAACCTGTAGTCATAAGTCTACTCGAGTACCAATGGCAGACGAGGTAGGTTGTGCGGTAAAATTGTTATCCCACCACCAATGATTTCAAAAAATAATCCAACCTGTGTACATAGCATTTGATGTGTAGGTATAATTGATAATAATAATAACAATTCTAAACAACAAATACCTACAATCTTTGATTCCCATAGGACACCTTCCTTACTCTACCTCCTTCGGCATAGACCGGAATGATTCTAATCAGTGACTATATATATAATAATTATATATATATATATATATATAATATTCATACATGTATATGAAAACTATACGTGAAGATGTTTAGATCTATATACATGGATAATAGATGCCAACTAGACCTAAGGGATAACTTAGGAATCTATAATTGTCCTAATGAGCCAATGGCTCCATCAAGTGTTCAAGCCCAAAATATCTTATGAATGTGAGACATATTTCCCTTCACTGAAGATGGTGGGGTGAGTCATTGTTCCCAACACCCAAAGAAAGGGAATGTGGTGAATCATTCCCATCATCCAGATAAAATTATAATGGCATGAGACATCATTACCATCACCCAACATTAGGGATAATTAAATTCCATGCTCATCAAAACCCTTAAAAATTGTTTAACAACAAATAGTAGTGGAATACTTCTAAAAATAATAATAATAAACATGGGGGATCACCTCTTATGAATTTATAACTATTTTCCACAAATATCTAAGGGTGCAAACTTTATATAATTCATCTTAATAATTATTAAAAAAGTGTCACTTACTTTCCACCAACTCAATTTTAATAAACTCAATCCATTTGATTATCAAGAAAGTAAAATCCATTTCTAGGTCAATCCAAATACTTATGAGGTCCTTTAGTCAACTAAACAATTATATAAAAGAGGAAAATTAATTTAGTGCACCCAGATGGGTAGAAATAAACAATGTTTTAATAATATAACAATTTATTATTTTCCATGGGATTATTTAGACATGGCATAATTAATTTAAGAGGTTTAACACATTTTAGGCAACACTAGTAAAATTATAGTGTGCAGAACAAAGGAAAAACACTATAAAAAACACATATAATTTTTTGAATAAATTCTAAACCACATAACATCAGCCCGTGGATGGCTAGTCATTTGATATAGAAATCTTGTTTGAATTAGAATGAAAGAAATTAGAAGAAAGGACCAACATGTTAAAAGTAAGGCATATTAGATTTCTCCAAAATAGCATAAAAATAGGGTGATATAAACCAGGACAGGAAGAAAGAGTATTATAGATCTTACCACTATAAATCCAACAAGATAGATAGTGGTCCAGTGAAATTTCAAATAGTGGATAATGAGAAAAAACTATGTGAGGGTGTTGAGGAGTTCTCTCGTGTGGCTCTGACTGTGCGTGGGAGGAAATAAGATCCTCTTAAAAAACATGAGGTTCAGTCTCTTTATTTTAAAGAACTACCCCAAACCTTTCGTGGTATGTAAAATCATTACATATTTTCCAATGCTCAAGATTTCACCCCAGTGAAGAAACTTTCACACATCATGAAAGGGGTCTGGACAACCAAATATATGTTGTGTTTTTAATACACATCATGTCTTTAAATACATTCCATGTGTTTTATTTTCATCCAGGTTACATCCCTCCTTCCAACTTCTCCTTAGATAATAACTAGCCGACCTAACGCTTAGTCACTAGGGTCTAAGACAAAAAGAAACTCAACGAGGTTTTGAAAGAATTTAAAAGAATATGTACCTCGCTAAAAGTTTAGGTCATCAAACAACTAGTAGAAATGATTAATCATATATATGATGTACTATGGAATAATATTACTCTGTTGAATAAATTTATTTGGATGAATCATAAGTATGAAGAAGTAATATAAAAAACCAAAAATATCTATATAGGTATACTTACACTCATTTTTTCATCTATTAATGAAATTTTGAAGTAAATTTTATTTTAAAGGGGAAATGATTTAACACCCTTGAATTTTAGTATGTATTAATAATTAAATAAATATGATTGTGAATATTTTGTTTCACATGCCACTATGAACTAAAGCGTAAAATGATATATTTTATTAAGATAAAATATTATAATGATAGATAAACATTGATACATTATGAAAATGAAACTCGAAACATAATTAATAAAACTATAAGAGGAATAAAACGACCAGAATATAAAATACCATGGACATTAAATAATTGTATTTTTTGTTTTCATTGAAGATTATACCTCTAATTATAAATATGGAAAGAAGAACAGACATAAAAATTTCAATATAAAAGTTTAGAATTAAGTAAATGATAAGGAAGAATCATTATATAAATGTATGAAAGTATATATATATATATATATGAATTTAATAGGAATATTTTACATATGATAGTTGAACATATCGTCAAAAGACATATGGTTTTTGGACATGTGTTCACTTAACATATGACCATTGAATATATTGTAATTTTTTATACTTATATCCATTATGTACAATGAATTGATTAAATCTTTATAAATAAATTATTATTAGTATAATTCATAAATAATAAATAATTCTAGAATGAAATAAAAATAAATAATAAAAACAATTTATCATGAAAATATTTATTTTTTGTGTGATGGATTATTATTATTATTATTATATTAAAAAAACAATTTTATGTGTTTATAAATTTTAAAAAATATTTTGATACCAATATTTTGATAAAATTTAAGGGTTTGAATATAGATAATTAAATGGGGTGTAATTAAAATTATATAATGATAAAAAGGATATTTTTATCAAAGATTTTTTTCTAGTGTTGTGTATTTTTATCGAAGTAAATTAAATTTATTTCTTTTAATTGATTATAATAATGGTTCAATATATAAAAGATTAATAATGATGATGAGATAATAATCATATAATATGAAATAATATTAAGAGCACATAAATATTAAAAAATCTATTTTTTTTAAACACAACTTTTCTATAGCTTTTATGTTTTCATTTAAAAAATAAATTTATCATATTTTGTGATTGATTTAGATTAAATGGAGGTTAAATATTTAATCCACATATAAAAATTATGTATGAATTTAATTTTTATTTTTAGGCTTAAAAATAAGTTACCGAGATATAATTTTAGTTACCATAGTAAAATGTTAAATGAGGTAAATGGGGTAAATTTTGTTATAATGTCCTGAAATATCACAAAATATTATCCCTAAATAAGTGAGTCTGGGAATTATCAATCAAAACATATCTTATCTAAATTATATTTATTCTTTGGATCCACTTTTGAGGATGATTTACATTCCTTAATCATTATGAAATGGGTATTTATTAAAATACCACTCAAGTTCACTTATAATGGAATCTCTCCCACCCCTCCAAAACAAATCTTTTACTTAAGTTATATCTAAATTACTAGAATATTTTCCATCTCCAAAATACTTTTATACTTTTTTTTTCTGGTGAATGAAGGAGTCATAATTCCTTTATTCAAAAAAATATCATTTTGAGGAGTTAATTTATCAAAGTAATTATCTAAGATCATACCTATATTTTATAATTAATATGTCAAAAAAATAATAAGTATAATTCTATAATAAAAATATAATTTTATTAAAATAATTATTCATCCAAGAAAAATACACTACTATTATTTATTTCCAAACTTATATTCATTCATTAGTGTAATGTGTTCTTGTTGGGGTTGGTTCAACCACCCACCTGAACGATGTTATACCAAAATTTTTATTTTCATCATTAATAAGTGTCAAGACATTAATACTTGTAATATATGATACTAAGAATTAATTTACTTCCTTAATATAGTTCTATACGGGAGACAAAAAAATTAATAGTCATTATGATGTTTCTTGTTTTTTTCGATAAATTTAAAAAAATGTTCTTCTCATGGATTCCATTCTCTAAAACCATACCCACAGCTTCCAAGAAATGATCATGGAAATAAATAAACCCTTTAAAAAATATTATTAAAATATGTTGAATAATATTGAAAATGTTGAAATTTTTATCAAATAATGATGATCAATGTTTCCATTTTCAATATTTTATGAAGAAATCCATGTTACAATCATCCGGTGATGAAATTAAATAATAACTAACAAATATATGTGTAAAAAATTTATTATAATTAAAGAATATAAATAGAAATATAAATTAATGATATTTTAAAATACATGATTAATATAGTTATATTGATTATGTGAATGATTAATGTTCCTTCATAGAAATTAGGATTAAATTTAAGGATTTCTCATCCCAATATTCCACTAATTAAAATATTCCCTATATTAAACAATATTTTTATTTTTTTTGTTGTGTTGAAGAACCAATAAATTTTTTTTACCATATTTATCATCATATTCTAGGTATTTACTAACCCATCTCATGTTCTATCATTCAAGGGATCTTGATTCACATGTTATCGTAGCTAAAAGGGTTTCTTTCCAATATCACTTTGAAATTGAAATTATTTAGGAAAACATTCCATATAGGGAAATTGATTATCATTTATCACCAAAATCTCATATATTTTCTTCTCATTTAGTAATTTTTTGGTTTTCAAGTCTTCTTACCATTTGACCTTCCTATAGTTCCCAATTTAATGAAAGGTTTACCTATAAGTGGTGTCGATCATATCTTATCATTTCAATCAAGAATATTTCTCCTCCATGTTCATATTATTTATTTTAATTTAAAAAAAATTAATTATCTATACCTATATGATTTCATAATGTAATTTTAAATTGACCATGAATTTTTTTACAAAATAATTAAATAATTTTTTTTTAAATTTTTTTACATGGTTCATTTTATATTGGCTGGATTTTCATTACAAGGTGTGAAAGAAATTTATTTAAGGTATCTTGCATGAATAAAGTTTCCCATAACCATATTCTATTTTTTATATAAATATTCAAATATATGTTTTCAGATTTTTCTAAATAAAATTTAATTACCTTTTAAAAAAATTCTTTTAAAATTATATGTGATCAAAAAATGTAAAAGGCTAATCAATATTATTTCAAAAAGTAATTTTTAATGAGCTTAAAAAATGATTTCCATCCATGTAAATATCTTTAGTTGATTATTATTCTTCATTAGGGATATGATCTAATTTTACCATCCAAATTATTTATATGGATGTATTAAGACAATGTGATGTGGATATTTTTCTGAAACAAGTTTTATTCAAATGAGTTAATTATGCTATGATTAAATTATGAATGTTTTCATGTCTATGTGGTACACCAATTTATGGTTTGTCATTATGAGATGAATGGATCCAATCTTTCCCTCATGTACAATATGTTAAATTTTATATATCATGAGGATAAATATGGGACATTGTTGTTATCCAAAGTCCAAAATGTCTAAGGGCACAAATGGTTAGCCCAATCCCATAATATTATGTGTAGGAAGTTATCCTAGTTCATTATGACAAGAATATATTAGTGTATAACCTTGAAAATGTTATGATTTATAAGATTATAGTTGATCAAAATTCTTATGTTTTGAAACATACCTATGTCATCTTCTCATGAATCATTATTATTAACTCATTATTTAATGCACCTATGTCACATTTCATATATAATTCCCAAATCATCAAGTCATAAATAATTTTTAATCTATATTTGATTTAGTGGTATTTTCTTTTGTTATATTCATCTACCTTGATTATAATTTCTGACACACATGTTATTCTTATTCACTCCTATGATATTATATTGATATCACTTTTTCCCCCCATACTATAAATCAGATCTCACCATTTCTTAGGTTTCCATTTTAATGGTTAGGTAATCATATTTTATGTATTATATTTCCAAAAGGGTATCATGTGTGAAGAATATTTTTGGGAGATATTGATGAATGGTTATAAAATAATATAGTAATGTATATAGTCTCAATAGATACTAACAATATAGGTTATCAGATGTTTTTTATTGTGATATGTAATGAATAATCATGTAAAATGAATTATATTGTATTTATGATGCTGTTAGTTTTTTTAGAATGTTACGATGTTATGTTAATGACCAGGAAAAATTGTTATGCCCGTGCAGTACATAACCAAACCCCATAAGAAAATTAATCATGTTATAGAACAATACTGAAAATTATAATGTTGTATTATTACTATCATAATTGTTTCATAATGATAAAATTCAAGTGGTTTGATTCAATGATGTGATAAAGATAAATTATAAATAATTATTGATTTATATAAAAACAACCATGTCATATCCATACAATAATTATGAGTTTAGTATCAAGGATTTCACTATCTTAAATTCCTATTATCATATAGTTTCATTATTATAGAGAATTATGAAAAAAATTATATAAAAATGTGGAAACCTCCGTACAATGTATATTTTTTCAATAAAAAATGGTTCTTAAATTTAAATCCCTATTTAATTAAAAAATTTATTCTTCATTTAAAATGAGTCACCATAGTGTATAAAATGACCTTTTCATAGTTTCTACACATCCTTTTATCGTGTGAAAAAAATTAAAAACTTGGGATGAGAATAGTAAACATAGTAATGGATTTAAATTAATGTAAAGTTGTTTGTCTAGTGAAAAATTTAAAAACCCATAAAAATGTTTATCTTTTTAAAATAAATAATGTGTGTATAAAATAAATCATAACCATAAGTGAAAATAATCCTTTTATAAAAGAAAAAAATACAAACCATTACAAGAATATAAAAACCATGAATTCAATTTGAGGAATCACATTTATATCCTCTGCTAACTCTCTTATTGATCCGTTTTAATCAAAGTAACCTAATTGTTTATCTCTAATATTTTCTTTCCAGAGAATAAATCATCATCCAATGTATTATAGACCTATATCTATCAAAAATACATCATGATATATAATACCATATTAATATATAATGAAAAAAATTATAATCATTCTCTTTTTTATCATAAATCCTGTGAAAAACTCATTTGAACCCACAAGCCTAATCACTATCCAATTTCATAAAAAAATAATGAAATGTATTTTGTTTTTTTATAACTCTAAAAAAATAACATAATAATACAAATATGAAATTACATAAAAAATCTTGAACAATTTCAACTTAATAATGATAATGAATAACGTCTAGGATAGTGGAAAAAGGATTTCAATAAATAAGTGATATTGTTTTCACTTTTCTAAAAAATTTCAAAATGAACTATATGAAAAACCATAAAAAAATTCATTTATAAAACAATGTAATAAAATTAAAAAATAATTTAAAATGACCATAATCCTTTATTTTATGTATAAATAAGAACATTTAAAATAACATCGATATGAAAGACAATGATTTTGAAAGGATAACCTTAAAACATGGTTTTATAGAAAAATCCCTTTCCTTGAGTACCATAATTTTATCAAATTTTATCTAACCCATAAATAATTAAATTAAAAAATTTAATTATATTATTTATTACATATTTCATTCGAATTCTATAATTATTATTCATTTTATTTCATTTATTATCATGTTTTATTTTAGTTACCAAATCAGTTAAGTTTATGTTGGACGTTTTGATGTTGTTCAGTACATAAACACTAAAAAAGATTATGTAGGTTAAATAAAGAACAAGTGTTCATGGATATAGAATATTAATCTTTTCATAGTTATTATTTTTCAAAATTAAATATTCTTATAAAACTATTCATGTATGGTTGCGATGAAAAATGAGATATACCATTCAAGGAGGTGGTAGTCTACACTTACAGATGCTAGAAATTTAAATATTTCTAATGGATGAAATGAAAATAAAGTATATAATGGTTTAAATTTATATAATTACAATAATAATACCAATATAATATTTATTCATTAAATAAATCCTTATAACAAGCCATGAAATTCAATGATAAAAAATAAATTGTATCACTTCATGGAGGTGGTTGTTTTTATGAATACACAACTAACATTTTTATTTCCCAACAGATGGGATGATAAGAATTATCATAAAATATTATCTTAAAAAATTGTAATTATGAAATTAATATCATATATATTCACTGAATCCATCTTTATAACCATACATCTGAGGTGGTGATGAAAAATGAATTACACTACTTCGTAGAGGCAGTTGTCTGCACATATATGCGAGCAACATTTTCATTTTTGATTGAATGAAAGGAATGAAAGAAATAGTTATACCATAAAAATAATAAAATTTAATTATAATTTATATAATGATATATTTTTATTATGTTGTTTATAATATATATTATGGATGAATAAAAATAAATAATCTGTAAAGAATTTCGTTATTACTGATACCTTCCCCTTGAATATATTTTTTAGGATTATAACTTAAACCATATACGATTTTTATTTTGGGAATAAAAATACTTATATGATGTGAGGAATATATATGTTATGTTATTTGGGTAGTTATTTTTCAGGATAATGTATTTATGGTGTGTGAAGAAGAGATGATAGAAGAAGTCATTTTATAAGTTATTAGAGAGTCACACTTGTTATTATTCATTGTTTTAAAATAATATGAAAATAATATTAAAATTAAAGAATTAAAAAATGGAAAAAATTATAAGATAATTAATAGTAGTGGAAATATCCTCATTTAATAATATTCTAGATAATATTTTGTGACCTTACCACATAGTTTTAACCCTGTTATCATTTTTAACCATAACCGTGGTGAAAATGTTTACATAACTAATTTATATAAATGAACAAAAATAAAAGAGAAAATATTACCTAATCTAAGAATTATAATTAAAAATATTAATTCCATTTCACAAGATTAAATTTACATAGGCTTTAAAAACTAATTTTAAAATAATTATGCCTAACACAATGTAAAACATTTTTAAGAAAAAATCATTTTTAAGCATAAAAAATATCTTATACCAAAATAATGTATAATATTAATTACAATGGTATTAATTGGATTATGCTTAATAATATGATACTTATATGAATTCAAAAAAAACCATATCCCAATGTAACCTTATGAATTATTTATTAAAATACAATATATCAAAATAGATATTATTTCATTAAAAATAATTATTTATCAGATTTCCAAAATTTCAAACATAGATTTCTAAGTTAAAACTTATATTTTAAAAGAAATATATTAATTATAAAATTTATATTTGACCTATAAAATTGGTTTAATAAATATAAAGTTGTTCTTAAGGATGATAATATAAAAAAGTGACAGTAATTATAAAATAGATACTTTCCACTATTTACCAAAAAAATAAACTATTTCAGAACAAACCATAAAATTATATTATAATTTTTTGACGCGATGATGTAAAAAATTAATTCAATTTTATCGATTTAAAATTATAAAATTAAAAAATTTAACTACTAAAAAACAATTTAATACATGGAAAAACATTTTTTGTAAAATAAAACATTACCTTTTTGATTGAATAAATATATAAATTTGTTTATAAAAATATGATGAATATGAATCCAAAAAATATATACTAATAAATCAGAAAATTTATTTATTTCTTGGATTTCATGGGTTGTCACATATGGTTATTAACATGAATTTTTTCTTTCCCACTGATGAGCTATATATTGTGGTTTTTATGGAGAGATATGTTTTTGGTGTAAAATAACCATTGAAACAACAATTTAGTGTCATCATCAAAGTAATAAAAAGAAATAATTATGATGATGATACAAATTAAATTGACATTGTTACTCTACCTATTGGTAAATACCAAAATCTTATATACATTGATCTAAATACTTTAATTCCGATAGTTGATTTCAAACTTGAATAGTGATGGAAAATTTATAAAACTAGTGAAATATGGTATTATTGAGCAACTTAGACTTCAGTGTTATTAGTTTTAATAATTATAAATCACATTAATTATTATATTAGATATTTGGTTAATTTTTTATGATTTTTCAAAATATTATTATTATGGGTTTAAATGATTTTTACTTATAATAACTACTGAAATGATTATTATTTTCTTTATTTTAAGTGTTATATGACTTATATATCATAAAATGTAAAAGTTTTAGATTTTCAATCAACATATTATATATAATTTTTCTAAAATAGTTATATTATTGTATTATATTTTTTATATTCTAATTTTAATTATATTTAATCTTTTGACTATATCTGTAGTTAAAAATTTAAAAATTGGTTCATTATTCATGAATTAGAAAAATAAAAAATATTTATATAAATAATTCTTCTATATTGAAACAAGGTTTTATTATTTATATATTTAAAATGTTTCCTTAAGTAACTAATGTTTTCCTTCAACGAAAAATGAAATATTCAAGATTTGTTTAAATTTATTTTTGAATACAACTTATGCTATATTATTAGTAACTGTGTGATACTTATTTGATTGAAAATACAATTAAATTATCAACATATAATTTAAACAAAGTTGAACCTAGTTTGGACTTTTAGATAGTCGATATCATCCCCAATTTTATTGAATTATTTTTATAACAAAAGTCAACTTTTTTATATTAATTTACATATATATATTCACTAAATCAATATTTATATATTTCTGAATAGGTTGATTTATTTTGAGTTGTAAATATAATGAAATTACATAAAACACATTGAACTATATACAATATAGGTTTTACCATTTAGATATTCAAAATTTTGTCTACATTCACTAATGTTTTTCTACTATGGTAATTTCATTTTTCATATTGGTTTAATTATATTTTTTATCATAACATATATTATAATAATTGAAATTTAATTTTTTATGGTATTAGATATAAAAAATTTCTAATTTTTTATTAATTGGATGAAGGGATGGTTTGGTATTTCTGGAACTCAAAATATTTCCTAAATCTATTACTAGGGTGTTATAAGAATGAGGACCAGGTACCATATTGGGATGAACAGTATCATCTGTAATTTTAATATTTAATCATATTTTTCTCAAATTCCATCTTCCATTATTCTTATACACATAAATAAAGATTTAATAACATATTTTATGAAAATAAAATGTGATTTTTCCTCATTGGACAAACAAAGATGGATGTAAGGTTTTATGGAATTAGGTAAGTTGTAGAGAGCTTATAAGCATGGAATATATGTTTTTCATACTAGTATAGTTATCCTAGAGTTTTAAGTTATACCATACATAATTTTTTTTCCATTAACATAGTACTGAGGATTTATTTTATATCATCTTGCTACCTTCATTTAGATATTTCCCATTTCTCTTTTTTATTCCATCTTATTTGGGTTCATTTTGGGACTCCAGAGAGAGGGAAAATTTTCTAGGTAAAATGAACTAAAGTTAGGGGATAAATTTTTGTTATAATTAATTGAGTCAAGAGTATAAATGTGAAAAGGTCTTAAGAGGATTTCCTTTCTGGTCCTAGTTTCCTGGGGGAATTTTTATATTTGTTTCTACAGAATTTGTCTGCTGGATGATTTCACATCATGAAAGGGTATCACAACATGAATCTTTTATCATAATAATGTCATGAACTAGTTCATAGCATGAAATGATTACATGTCATGTTACTAGTTCACATTGGGTAAAGGTCAATCATTGTTATTTTTAATTCTAGGTGACTTTTTTCATTGTATCATAAAAATCAATGAATTTATATTGTTAAAGGGTTTCACATTATGTATGTTTTGTGATTTATTTTTTTAACCATGTTACACATTTTATTTTATTTTAACTCAAACTAATCATTCTATATTGAGACATAGGATCTCTTCTAGGTGTTTTTGTGGATCTTCATTCCTTCCAGATCATTTTATTTGGTGATTGACCCCAGTTCTATAGCATTGTGTCTCTCTATGTAAGTGACCATTTTGCTTCATTATTCTTATTGGTATGAGAAATGCTATTATGATATGTTTTTAGTTCCATTGGACTTGTTTTGTCACATATCTTGATCCCTTCTAGATATAATATGAAATCATCCTCTAGAAGTTTATCTTTCTGTTGGTTTTGGTGAGGCGTCATATTTTCATGAGGGTTGTGTTGTATTATCTTCTCCACCAGCCAATTTTCTTGTTAAATTGGTTCTAATATAAGGAATTATTCAAGGTCATATATTGTTGAATTTTCCTTCTTCCATGTTATTGGATCCCATTGAAGGCATGTAAGACCCATGATTAAGGTAGGTGGTTCTATATCAATCCCCTATTAGATGAGCTGTATTGATTTAGTTTTATAAAAAAAACTATAAATGAATTTGTATGATTAAAAGGTTTATTTTGAAATATAATATTGAGAAAAGGTGTATTTCCCCATTTTTTGTTAAAATAAAATTGTATATTGAAATCATTGTGAAGTGGATTTGTGAATTTTTTTTAAAATCATGGGTTTTTTGAATTGGTTAGGAAAATTTAGTAGATGGGAATCCTTGGGTACTTAGGTGAAAGGTTAGTAATATGCCTCATCCATTGATACTATTGGGGTGTTCACTGTTGGGGTGTTCCTATACTCCACAAGTATATTGTTCTAGGTACTTATTATACCTATTAGGAGGTTCAATTTCTAGGGTGTTTCACTTATCTTTAGATTTGATACATATATCTTGAGACATGATTCACATGATTTTATATGTTTGGGTAAGAGTGTACAAGAGATCTTGACCTATACTGATCCTTAGTGTTACATTACCTATGCAATGGTTTTGATTTCTATGAATTTGATATGATATGTGATATAGGATCTGGTTTTACAACATTGATATATATGAAATTTGTTGAAACTAGTTTTCCAAAATTAAATAGAACATTTAAAAAGTGGAAATGTTTTACCATGAGTTTTATATTAAAAATATTTAACAAATTATCCTTCCTTACTTTATAGAAATATGTTATTTTTTGTATATTTTTATAAAGACTTGATATTGAACACCTAGGTGGGATTCTATGGAGGTTGTTTAGCTCACACCCTACTCACCCCATAGGTGATGCATAAAACTTATTATATATTTCAATGCATAGAAAGGAATGCCACTATAGTGAGGTAGTGAGGATTCTCTCAGATATGTCTATGTATCTAGTGGTGATATGGTGTGGGTTTTCCCACTCCATCACATGGAGTAAATGTTTTGGTTTTTTTCATTTTTTGTTATAATTATACCTTGGATATTTTTTAGGTTCCTTTTAGTTGTATCACTTCAACTGATCCCCTTTTTTTGGTATATATATTTTATTATCAGTCCACTATTTATCATTACTTCCTACATATATGTTATGTTTTCTACTTTAGGTTCTATGAAATAGTTCCATCTAGTTTTTTATGCTTAAGTGCTACTCGACATCCCATGGGAAGTGGAAACATCCTTTAGTTATGTTTCTGTCAGGTCAGGTACCAGTTTGAGAGGGTATCTAGGTGGTTTCATTAATTTTTAGTATTAGAGTGAGGTTGTGCCTAGTTATGGGGTGTTGATAGAGTTGTGATGGAATTCTCAAGACATGATATTTTGGTTGTGGGGAGTGCTTGGATATCACTTTCTATGATGAGACTTAGATTACCATGAGATATTGGGATGCGTGTCTCCCAGATTGAGTTCTTTATAATAATCTCATATTTTTCTTATGGTTTTGTAGTTTTAACTGAGATTTTCTTGTTTTTGGATCATTCTATATGTTTCAATGTGCAGCGATATTCCTCTGATATGTCTTTCATGGGTTCCTCTATTATATGCTCTTCAAGTGAATCTTCCTATATATCATAATCTCATCGAGGCTATAATGTGGTCAGTTTTTGTTTTCAACCAAAATTTACTGTAAGTCCTTAACATATTTGTCGATGTACAATCAGGATTTCTAGGATAAAGTGGTCAATCACATGAGTTACTATTAGAGAAGACACCATCCATTAAAGGTACAAATAAACCTCAGGAGGTGGAGGACCTACTGCACATGATTGATCAGATCTATGAATTCCTAGATACACATGAGAATATAAATTTGATATGTGTGGAATTTATAGACAAGGTTCCTTGAAATTGATGGTGGTATTTTATGTTACAGGTGAATATAAATGTGGTCTTTTACTATAAGGTATTCAAGACCAAATTATTTCATTAGTTTTTTGTACAAAGTTACTAATTAAGGATATTTTGGAGTTCAACTCCATCCGCTAAGGAGAGCATTCGGTACCAGCATACTTCAATCAGTTTATAAAGCTAGTTTGTTTTCCACCAAAGGAAGTATATAGTGACCAGCTGATGGATTACATGTATTTATAGGGGTTTCAACCAGATATAAAATTTAGATATTTATGTTAAGTATTTTGAACTATGTAGATATGGTAGATAGGGAAATTATGGAATATATTGATATAGAAGGAATGGCTGGTTATTATTCACCCTCTCATCCACATAATGGTATCTTCAACGGTACACAGGGGGGAAGAGGAAGTGGAATGATCATCACAGGAGTGGTGGTGGTGATTCTAAAAAGCATGACTCCTATGTACCATCAGTCATATCCAGTACTGTGCCTATAACTTTTTATAAGTGTGGTTAGGTTGGAAACAATCATAATTCTTATTATTCATCAATGAATATGTACAACATTTGGGGAAACTATGGTCATCTATAGTGTTTCATTCAGGATATGTCTATGCCTCTTTATGGTTAAGGATCATTGGGTCTAAAGGCTACTATGACATAGATAGAAGCTTCAGTTACTATAGGGTTCTAGACATAGGCCTCAAGAATGAAGAAAATTTAGGAAGTGTATGAGTTTCTAATGAAGATACATGTAGGTCATACTATAGTGAGAAGTACCATCTTTATGTCATCCTCTTTTGAGAAGGATTTATTTGATACAAGTCTTTCCCACTCGTTTATATTATATTTGTTTCTTGATATGATTAATATTATCAAAAATATAATGTCTTTTGTTATGGAGTTATAGAAACCTCATTAAAAGAGGAATGATAAGGGAGTTTTTTCTATTTCTTGGTGGTTATCGATAGATGTTTCAAAGTTAGTCTGGGATTTATTTTTTTGTTGATATGGATATTAGTGAAGTCATCATAGGCATGGATTATCTTATCACTCACCATTGTAAGGTTTATTGAAATCAACAACATGTCTCATTCATTATGGTTTATGGGAGCTCCCAGGTGTTTTGAGGAGAGTGGGATATAAGGTCAGGTCATGCCAGACTATCTCACCCAAATCTCAGGAGTTTGTTGTCTACTATTGTAGTTCAACCTGATGATGTTTCTTTTGCCAGTAATGTTTCATTGGATTTTAGGGATATTCCCTCAGGTTTCCATGATCATTTCCACAGTATTCCACCAAATATTAATGTAGATTTTATGATTTATCTAGTGTTACGTACACAAAATATGTTGAAACCCTCTTATTATATGGTATCAGTGGATATGAAAGAGCTCAGTATTAAGCTGGATGATCTAATGGATTTGATTTTCCCCACCCTAGTGTTTCTCCTTATATATCCCTTGTTCTCTTTTATAATAAGGTATATGGTTCATCAAAATTATATGTAGACTATTAGAAGTTGAACCGAGTAAAGGTTAATATTTAGTATCTATTTCCCCATGTGGATAATTTTTTTGACTAGTTAAAGGTGGAAAAGTGGTTTTTGAAGATTATTCTTTAATTGGGTTATCATCAACTCATAGTTTGGGAATCGTATATAATGAGGATGACTTTCATGATGAGGTATACTAATTTTAAATATATTTTTATGTAATTTATTATAACTCACTCTCATTATATTTTTGTGGATTAGTTGAACCAGATATTCTATGATTATCTTGATGAATTTTTGGTAATGTTAATGGAAGATATTTTGGTATATTAATGATATAAGAATGTGCATGAGAACAATTTGATTTTGGTTCTAGAGATCCCGATGAGTCCACATTTTTAATAAATTATTTTTGAAATGATATTTCAGGATCCATGATGTGATGTTATTGGGGAACATTATTTCTTGGCATGTCATATCAGTTGATCTTGAGAAGGTGAAGGATTTATTTTCATTGGATGATCCACAGAATGTATTTGAGATTTAGAGATTGCATGGTCTTCTAGATACCATCGATAGTTTTCAATGTTTTTATGAATTTAGTGTTACTTTGACTACTATTACCTAGAAAGGGATAAAATTCACATTATATGTAATGTTTCAATTTTCATTCAACAAGCTGAAACGACTTCTGACATCATCTCCTATTTTGAACTTAACTGAGCCTAGTAAGGTGTATGTAGTTTTTGTTAATGCTTTAGTGATATTATAGGCTGAATGATTATGTAGGATGATCACTTAGTGTTTTATATCTTTATCTAGCCTCAACCACATGATAAGAATTACACCACTCATGATATGGTGCCAGCTCTAGTTTTTAATTCCCTTAAAAATTGGTGGCCCTTTCTTTCTGGTTCACAATATTTTCTAACCATAAGAATCTGAGATACGTATTTTCATAAAAATGATTTAATATTAGATAAATATAGAGGTTTTAATACACTCATACATTTTAATTCTACATCACCACCCTCATGGGGAAGGGGAATATTATTTCATACACTCTGAGTAGTAAAGTACCATTATAGTCTATTCTTAAATTGAATAAAGAGTAGAACATTATGGGGCTCTTCATTAAGTTGTAGATAAACAATTATGGAGATGTTTTATGCATGATAATGAATAGTGTTTAGTTATCATCATTAATTTTTGAGTCTATTCTATAATATAGGTAGCATGAAGACAAGTTCAATTGAATTCCGAAGAATATATACAGTGTGGAGACTGTTTCTGGTAGGTCACTCCCCTCAGATGGTATTTCCATTTTTTGGGATTACTTTTTCATCCAAACATCCATGTGGATATCATGTTTGTTTGACTATCATAGTTACCCATGGTTCGTTCATATGATCACTACAAATATGTATTATGACATGATATGATGATTCTAGTGTCTGGGTATGAAGCATGACATTGTAGATTATGTGTCCTTTTGTTACACCTTCCAATATATAATGACAGCGTATCTAAAACTTTATAGGTTTCTCTATAATCTTTTAGTTCCATTTTAAAAATGAGATAATGTTTCCATGTACTTTTTTGTTGCATTATTATGGAATTCCCAAGGGTGAAATTCTATTTGAGTGGTGATTAATCGATTGAAAAATTTGAATCACTTCCTTCTAAACAGGGACACCACTAAATCAAAAGAACATGGTAAGAGGTATGGGTAAGAGGTTCTGATATTTCATGGGTTTACCTCTACAACTTTTTGAGACATAGATCCTAGGTTTAACTCATGATTCTAATAGCGTCTCTAGGAGGTGATAGGGGACATGTCAGTTTATGTATAACTTACCATCCACAGATGGATGACCAGATGAAGAACGTTACACAGATCTTAGAGGATATTCTCTAACCATGCATCTTGGATGTTTGAGGATCATGGTATATCCATCTATGATGGTTTGATTTTTCTTATAACATTAGTTAATAGTTATTGATCAGAATAGATCCTTTAAAGGATTTATAAGGTTACTAGTGCAGGTCACCTATCTGTTGGGAAGAGGATGGAGAGGCCTCTCTTGTATAACTATGTCTCAGGGATGTGAAATCGGTGAAGATTTGTAATATATAACAGAGTATGGTTATGGTTCAGAGTCAACAAAAAATTTATGTAGATCTTCAGCATTATCCTTTGGTGTTTTCCATTGGTTTCTGGGTTTTCGTGAATGTCTCTTCTTATATGGTTCACCATCAGCTTTGAAAATAGGAAATGTTGGATCTAAGATGCGTTGGACCATTTAAGGTCACTGAATATCTTTGAAAGGTTTCATATCAGTTTGAATTTTCATTTTAGTTGATGATAATTCATGAAGTCTTCTACATATCTCATCTCAAGAAATACCATCCTTTTATCTCTCAAATTCTTTATTTGGAATAGATCGCATTGGTAATATATGTTTTGGTTATATATTGGAAATTAGAGACCACTGACTCTAAGGAAAATGTATTTCATGGGATGAAGATTATGTCGGTCAGAGTATTATAATGACATTGATCATATTCATACAAAACATGGGATCGTGAGTCATTGACGAGGGAGTATTTTCCTCATCTCCATCTAGAAACCATTCTTCCCCATTACTTCCGATAGACATAAATTCTTCTAGTGGATATTTTTTAGCATATTTTTCGATTCTTTATGTTATTTATCATATCTCTTTTCATTTACCTCTCTATTTTTTTCATTTTGGGACTACCGAGGGATGTGAGAATTTGCAGTGGAACATTAGATAAATATCAAGGATGTATGATTTTTAGAATTAAGGGAGTTCATGTATAAATGTAAAAAAGTCTTAAGAGGATATCCCATGGGGCCTGAGTTGACTGCTATTATTTTCTTAGTGTTTATGTATAATATGTTTGTTGGATGATTTCACTTAATGAAAGGGTTACAATATGCTAATCCGTTATTGGGATGATGCTATTTAATATTTCAGAGAATGAAATTTTTACGTGTTTTGAGACTGGTTTAGATTGTGTAAAGGTAGGTCATATTAATTTCTAAACTAATATGGCTTGTTTTTTTATGTATCTTAAAAATAGATGAATTCATGTTGTGAAAGGATTTCACATAGTGTATATTTTGAGATTATCGATTTCACTATAATGCGCGCATGATTTAATTTTAATTTAGAGAATACCTTGTCTCTCGATACCTAAGTGATCTCTCAGGTGGTTTTGGGGATCTCTACACATTTCAGATCATTTAATTCTACAACTTACCTTTGATGTGGTTGCACTATGTCTCTCTGGGTAAGTGATCATCCTTCTTCTTCATTTCCATTGGTCACATCAGTGTCGTTTCACTATGTTTCTAAATCCATTGGTCCTTTGGAGTTGATTATATTGATCCTTTCTAGACCTATTTTGTGATATTCAATTGGTGGCTATCATTTTTTTGTTGTTTTTGGGGTGGCATGTGAGTTTCTTCAGGTACATGTTGTGTTATCTTCTCATCTAACTACCTTTATTTTTGAATTGATTCTGATATATAAATATTTATTCTCAAGATTCTATATTTTTCTTTATGTGCTTTCATTTTGGTGGATCTCATTGCGGTCGTGTGTGACCGGATTTTTAGGTTAGATTATCCATCTCTAGACTATGTTAGATGAATTATATTGAACTGGTTTTATTAATTGTTTTATAAATGAATTGAAATGATTGAATTGTACGTGTGGCAATAGGTTTTTGAGAAAATTGGGTTCTCCACTTTTTTTTGGTAAAATAATCATTTTTTCAAAGCAGTGTAAAATGGATTTATGAAATTACTTTCAGAGAATAGTTTTGATTAATTTTTTTAGAAAAGGTATGTTATGGTAATCCTTGGTAACTTATATGTATGTTGTATTAAGAAGCCTCATCCATTGATACTTTCTGGGGGTTCAGTCGTATGGGGTTCTTATCCTCCCTAAGCATATTATTCTAGCTACTTTTTATACAAGTTGGTAGGTTTTCTTGTGATGGTGTTCCCCTTCTCTCTAGATTCAGTTCATAAATCTAGAGACTTTATTAAGGTAATTATCTAGTTTTGTTTATAATTTTCCTAGCTAGAATGGCATGAAATGTTGTGATGTTACCTATGATTTGGTTTTTACAACTATGGATTTGATATGATATGTAATGCAGGATTTTCTTTGACTGCCTTGATGTATATAAAATGATTTGAAACCATTTTACCTTGATTAATTAGAAATGCGGAAAATGGGAAATGTTTAACTTTGATTTTGATATAAAAAATATTTAAATGATTATCATGCATTTTTCCTTTAATGTTGAGCATCATTTGTAATTTTTTATAGAGAAATGATAAGGAAAACCTGTGTGGGATCCTTCTATGTCAATTTAGCATAAACAGCCTGGTCACCCCTTCAGTGGTGCAAAACCCGTGTTATGTCTCTCTATACAGGGAATGGAAAGGAATTGAAGTGAGGCGATGTAGTTTCTATATTTTGTGTCTGGGTAGCTAGTGGTGATATGGTTTAATTTTTCCCACATTTTCACCTGGTGTATCGATTTTAGTTTTTTCCTTGGATGCTGGAATTTCACCTTATAGATTGTTTACCTACTTTTGGGTTGCATTTCTTGTACTATTTCCTTTTTTTATGGAATATTTTTACTATTATATTTCATCTAATTCTCTATTTTTAATACATTTATTCCATGTTTTATACTTCATATGGGGATAAATATTTCCCTCTGGTTTTTATTGAGGCCCAGTTGCTAGTCACCAACCCATGGGGATTAATTACTCCCTTCAGGTATGTGTCGGTTCGGGTTGGGTATAATTTTGAGATGGTATCTGGGTCTGGTAAGTCCCATGTTTCCTACTAAAATAGTGATATAGAAATTTATTATTGAAAAATATTATTTTTTTCTAAAAATTATTTTTATTAATACTTTGACTGTAATTATTGATTTTCCTTTAATAATATTCTTCATCATGAAACAAAAAATGTGTTATAATGTATTTTTAAACTTGTAGATAGATGAATATATAGAATCTTAAGAGAATCCCTGTTTTATTTATATAAAATGTTGTTTTATTATTATTTTAAGACATTATTTGTTAAAACTAAGAATCATCATATCTTAGCCATATTTAAGTTTAATTATATTTCATTAATTAATGATTTATTAATTAATATTTTTTCCTTACATGAATTATTTTGATAATTTATATTTTTCATTATTAATTATATGAGAGGATATACATCATGAAAAATAATTTTGATCAAATGGAAAAAAGAAAAATCGATATATTGTAAATACCAAGATAGAAGAAAATATTGCAATGATTTTTTTGATGTATTAAAATTTTAACATCTCATGATTAAATTTATATCAAATTTATAATTTCAAAATAGTTCTCCTGAGGCTCTTAATGAGAATTAATATGAAAATTTTAACCTAAATTATCATTTGTGATATTTATTTGGTGAGGCACACCAGGGGAGTGTATATTGTTAAAGAGGAAATGCAATTATGCCCACTTTGTATTTGTTTTGTTAGGAACTTTGTACACATCTTATACTACAAATAAAAAATTTCAACTTTCCCATTAAGAATAAATATATATGGGAATTTTTTTAATCTATGGTTTAGAAAAAATTGAAATATCACCTTGTAGTTCATGAAATCTAATATGGGTTTTTGTCTATTATTTCCACCAAATAGTGTTATGATTTTGGTTATAAGTATATTGACAATGCACCTATTTTATAATGCTCTAATTATTGGTAATGACAATAATAGTAGTGATTAATTTGATGGCCATTATAGTGGTGTTAATGATGAATTTATAAAATATTAACCTTGTAATGAGGTTCATTATGAGGTTAATGGAAGTAGTTCTAATTATAATGGCTTGTTATGGAAAAATAATAATTCAATCAATTTTTTGCTTTATTTTTATGATGCTTTGATTCTTATTGTTGGATGATTTCATCTCTATGAATCTCATTATATTTTAATATTATCATTTTATTTTATTGTTATTAAATCTTTAAATTTATAACATATATTATTTTATCTATTTTAAAAATATATTATGTGTGATAGTGAAACATAGGTGAGCTTCTATTTTTACTATTTTAATTGTGTTTGTAAGAGGTGTTGCTGAAGGGGGTGTACTAGTTGGTAGATATTATATAATATTTATAGGATTATACCCATATTTCAATTGAACTATGGGTATAACTCTATACAATTAGTTTTATAACATTCGGTATAAATGCTTTTTTAACTATAACTACAATTATTCTCTACACCATTTGTGTAGTATATAACAATGGTTATATGGATATACTAATTGTTTGAATCCATTAATATATATTTATACTTTATAGTAGGGAATTATATGTAGAGTCATGAAATAATATGGATATGTATCCAAACTCCAACTATGAAAGATAATTGGGTCTCCAAAGTTGGTTTTAATTTTTTGATGATATGTATATTAATAAAAATATTTATGACATTTTATGTCAGTTAGTTTTTATTATATTATTTGTGTAAAGTATATATTTTTATCAATGAATCTGAGAGTGTGGGTTTGGAAGGTCTTTAATTGGTATTAGAGTGGAGTTTAGTTATTTTTTGGGATTATTTTATGGTGAATAAGTCTATAAACTTAAATCAGTAAATTTTTAACTAAAGGTGACATAGATTTAACCAATAATATCCTAGCCAAACCAATACTATAAATGTTTAAACAAATAGAGTCATAGTTAAACTGAATGTTTTATAGTTTAATTATTAATTATATTTATATTTTATATTTATAGGATTATATATAATTATTTAATGGGTATTATAATTACCCACACTATCCTTTTTAGTGTTATTATATTGTTGAAAAAATTATTAACTCGTAAAACGTAATAATTTGGATACTCATTCTTGACTATAATTCTTATAACACATAAAAAAAAGTATTTATGTAATTATTTTTTAAGATAATTGAAAATCTCAACATAAAATAATTTTATTTTAAATGATGACATTTATAGTCTTACAAAAGATATTGGGGGTATGTTTTCGGTGGAAGATATATATAGATTCATTCTTTTTTAATTATACACTCACTTGTTTTTCTTATGTGGGAGTGAATTACGATTTAACGTTCACAATTTAATTTGTGGACGAGGGATAATATAACATCCCATAATATTGCTTCAAATGTTTCTCCATTAAATTTTGAAAAATTATTTATTCCTTTCTTTCATTTCCTTTGGACATAAATATTTTACACACATACCCACATATTATTAATGAAAATTTTGAATGTCTTAGAATAAATATAAAGTTTTAATGTAAGTGTATCAAATTTATTTTTTATTTTTTTCCTTTGGAAGAAATGATAGTAATTATATATGAAAAACATAAAAATAGTTAGGAATATATCGAATAAAATTAAACAAAAATAAGGAACATAATTATTACAAATAAAATTGTACATTTAAATGTCTAGAAGATTCAATATCATTATAGAATAAATAGAAACTATTAGAAATGTGGTATTTCTGGAATCATGGAATAAACAAGTTACCTAAAAACCAAATTTTAATCTGAATACATACACACAAACATATACATTTTGAAAAGAAATTTATATAATTAGTTTTTCTATTATTAAAAAAATGTTATCTTCAATGGTGACTAGCATAATACAATCATTAGAAAAAAGGCTTTTATTACATACATTTTTATAGGTAATAAATATTTAGGAATTAAAATATCTAATATATAATGAAAATAATATATTTTTTATTTATAAACAAATAATTACAATTCATTAATTTTTATGGATTAATAAAAAATAAAAAATATAATTATATATAGGGAAAAACAAGTTTTAATTCTAAACAAATAGCTCTTATATGTGTTATATGTTTTTATTTTAAAGAACAATTTCTCATATTTGAAATTTTAATTTTAAAAAATTTATTCTAATGATGGACTGACTATAATTAAATTATCTTAGGGTGGCTTTTTTGTGTCTTTCTAAAAAAATAATTTTAGGTTAATTATGAAAATTATTATTTTTAGAAGTTTTATAAAATAATTTTGATATTCAATTTACTAACAAAATATGGAAAATATTTAATTAATTATAATTTATTTAATGTGTAAAATCATGTATTTAAATATATTTTATTTTAATTTCCCAACCAATAAATCATTTTCTAATATCTAAAATGTATTTTGTTCTAACAAATAATTATTTTTGATTTTTCAATTTGAGTAAAATATTTAATGATTTCCATTACATTTTTGGGTTTTATTAAATATAAATAATATATATATAACACTATTAATAATCAAAATAATCAAAACTATTCATAATATAATACCAAAATATGTAATAAGTAAACATTTTATTCAATGGTACCTATCTTGTTTGCCTATTAAAACACCCCTCCATTTCCCATTGCTTCTCAGATCCCAAACTACTCAATTTTCCAAAATTATTCCATAAATCTATCACAAAAACTACCATATATATTTCTTGATATCTTGATCTAACGAAAATTCCCTCCTCTTGAGGAATATAAGTCATTATAAAGCATCAAAAAGTGAAATTTATAGGTTACAAAACCCAATTTCTTTTCTTGTCGACTCTCTAATTTTACATTCTATAAAAAAAGTAATAATTAATGTAAAATAAAATTATTTTTATAATTTTAATGTTATATAAATCTAAAAAAAATTGATTAGTTTTCTTCTTATTTTATTCAATCATAAAAACATCCTCCAGTTATGGAAGGTTTATACAATAATAATGATAAAAAATATTTTATAACCTATTCCATTTATGGAGGATTTTAAACTCTTTTCCATGTAGAAATATAATATTAATAATCAATTAATATCATGTTTATGATTACAGTATTGTAAAATTGGTATAATATTATTTATATTAAATGAAAATAATAATGGTTGATTTAATAAGATAAATCATAACAAACATAGAAGAGTACTATGATTTTTAACAACATAATAATCAATTAGACTACTTTATTTATTGATTAATAAAAAAGAAATATTAAAACACTAATAGAGCTTAAAAATGATTATATATGGACCTCAGACGATTACCATCATACGAAATTTATTTTGGAACTATATACAGAACATCATTGAATGGTCAACATAAATCACAAGAAACTTATAAGTGTAGGAAAAATTAATAAAATAGAATCAAAATAATGAAATCAATATCAGTAGTGTTCTTAATCAAGTAAATAATAATTTTTATATTAGAATAAGGGATATAAAAAGAATTTTGGGTCTCAAGGTAAGGGTATATCTTTCCAATCATTATTCTTTTTATGTAGGGTTAGTTTATTATATATCTAATCTAATTAATTCTACCTAAAAAATTAGTAATATAAACCATTCAATATTACCTTTTTTGGTATCATTTTTTTCCTAAACTCCCTTATTTATTTATTTTATACTTTATGTTGTTGGTAACTAAATCTCATCTCATTTTCCTCTTTTGAGACAAGTTCAACACTTTCTCCTTATTTTCATTTTTATAGGGTATATACTACCCCATTGACATATTTTCTAATTATTTTATTTTGATTCATGTGATTTAAAATTTAATTTGATGATTTATATTTTATTTCGTTTGATTAATACTTCACCAAAGTCACAAGGATAATTTTCTTTATCTCCCCCTTTAATGATAATGTTTATATTCCATGTCCATATTATTTATATTTTTTGGTGGATTTATTACATATCCTTTACTCTATTTCTATTCCAAATTTTTGTATCATTCCAATGATTTTAATTATTTTTTAAGATGTTATGGGATTATTTTCTCTCTATCTCTTTATATTTCTCACGTTGTCTCTTTATCCTAAGTAAATATTTAATTATATTTATATATAATTTTTTTGAAGTTATATTATTCAATTTTTCATAAAAAAGTGATATTTTATTTCTCCTTCATTTTCTAAAAACATTTAATCAAACTTTTTTTGGTTATAAAAATGAATCCATAATGAAAAAACATTTATTCTTAATTTTTATGATATTTTTTGTCCTCATATGATTTATTTGTCCTATATATCAACATCATTTTAAATATCACCCTTTGAAAGTTACATATATCATACTCTCTCTCAGTATAAAATTTCATAAAAAATATCTCTGAATTATCCCATCATTCATTATCTATAATTTTATATATCAATTGTTATGTGGAAGTGATAATTTTATGAGTGTTATGATCAATAACTACAATCTTCATTCCTTATAAGAATATTATATTAATCAAAACAAATATTCTAATACCATTATATTTTTAATACCATATAATTAATTCTTCTAATTGATGTGTTTTCAGCAAGATATATTTACCATTCGACTAAATAGGGAAAAATTTTGTCTTAAACATATAACCCTTTATTATGGACATTGTGAATGATCTATACATAATTATTATAATTAAAGAGTATTTAAAAAGATATCCACTTTATATATTTTCATGATTATACCTCATAAAAGGATTTATCAACCTCATTTTTTTCTAAGCATGATATAACCTTTCATACATCTATGATTACATATATTTTCATGTGGCACACATATATATGGATATATCAACTTGTTATGAGTGGTATTGAATTTATATCATACCATAATGAATTTTATGAAGAAATATATCTTATGAAATGACTATGTTATACATGGGCATGATTCAATTATCATTTTTTATATTTTTATGCATGGGCATGATGAAGCTAAATTTTTTCCTTTATATTATGTGTGTAAAAATGAAATTATATTATTACACTATATTATGATAGTGTTATAAGTGTGATTTGGAATATGTATTGATTTTATATGCACATTACAGATTCAAATTTTATTTCAATATTTTTCATGATTACTACCACATGATTTCACATCCTTAAACCATCATATGTGTATTGTTTTTAAGATCATCCTTTTATAAACATTATTCGATTATTAATAATTATGTTATCACTCCTCGTAATAATTTATTATTGTATCATAATCTTATTGCATTAATAATTTAGTTTCCATCATGGTCATGTCCCTCACTTGGTTAGGATCATTTGATAACTCCTTTATATCACATTGTTAATTTTTTACACCATAAAAATCATTTGAGATTAGTCTTTTCTTATAATTACCCATTTCCAGTAGAATTTCTATGTAAGGATAATTATATAATAGATTCATATGTAATTAAATTTATAAAAAATGTATAATACATTTTCAAATAAGATGGTTATATAGATATTTTATGAATACATTATTCTGTATTAATTTTGATTAGATAAATAAAATGATGTAAAATAATTTATTTGATTTTGGTTCAACTTATTTAGTATCGGGTTATGTGTGTAATGAATGTATTTTCACCCTAGAATTTTTAAGTGAGATTATTAGTCATTTGGATAATAATTTATTTCATTTTCTATTATTAAAAAATTATAACAATATGTGTTGAGATGAGAATAATGGATATTAATTATTCAAGTTTATGTTAAGGACTATAATTTTAGTTGAAGATACATTTACCCACTAGATTGATATATAACAAAGAAAGACTATAAATAATGGAGGAAAGATAAATTTCTATCATTATTTATATTGAAAAGAAATGTTTAGTTGAACATGGAATATATCACAAACCAACCTAGGTCAACCATCATCTGGTCAACCAATCTGGCATGTGAAACACCTCGAAGGGAATTCCCAATCCCCCTGGGTTGGAAAATAGTGTCCAGAATCAAAATAAATCAGATTGGAATGATTTGAAATATAAAAAAAATACAAACAAAATGATATAAAATGAACAAAACAAAGAAACACTAGGAGCAGTAAAAAGAGTAAAGTTCCACAATTGATCATACCTCCAAGGGACCTCATGGGTTATCACCAAACACATAAACATGATTGCTTCACGGGAGATACAAAAATTGAACCTAAAATTTAAATTAAAAAGTAGGAATGAGCACTAAGATGATCAATATGAATGCCAAGGATAAACCACCGTGCCCTTTGCCCTTACCTTAAAAAAGAAACCCAATCATGCTAGTTTGAAAATATGACAGAAAAAAAAATTCTTTTAAAATTCAAGACACATGTTTACATTTTTATAAGAACATTTCTATTCCACTACATTTTTTAAATAGATTCTAGGAATGCATTAAGTTTTCAAAATGAAAGGAAATAAATTCAAATTAAAATATGTTTTTCCCAAAAGAGAGAGAGAGAAAGAGAGAGAGATAGAGAGCTTGAAACAACTGGAATGAAAATCACATCACAAGCACCATGGTAAATTTCTAAGAAGCTAGTTTTAGTTATGGACTTAGGATCATCATACCTTAATGAAACGTGGTATAATAACCACTGACATCCACATTTTTGTGGATAATCCACTAGGAGGGGACACCCCAATGGCCTAGTGGTCTCCAATCATCACAAATATTTAGTTAGTTTTGTAACATCAATCCTTCTAGACAAAACTAGGACGAACCACTTTCAAATCATCTAGCATATTATTCCCAGTCTACCATCATAGAAACCTAGGTTTTCCTATGTGCTATATTTCAATAGTGGTGTGGTTTTGTCAAGAAAAAAAATACAAATATACCAATTTATTTTTCAAAAACCCATTCAAAATCTCACCACCATTCTCCCTCCTAAATTTCATTCTCCTCTTTCACATCAAAAAACAATATAAAAGACTTAACAATGGGAACATATCTTGATTCACATATTAACACTTACATCACATTTCTCAAACTAGGGGTAATTCCTCAAGAATGGTTTTCCACTTTTGTAAACCATTGTCAAATTGCCAAATGGGCTTCATTAGTTACAAGAAAAACTTTTCATTTTAGAAAACAAAATCACCAAACTCTTTTAAGTTTCCAAAACTATTTGAATGTTCAACTAAACAACCAACACACTAAATATTTTGAAACAATATTAGAACCATGCTTATAATAAATCATTCCTTTTTAAGTATTTCAAATCACCCTTTGATCTCGTGTTCACACCAAAACCCATTTTTTGAAATCTGTTTGGAAATATTTGGAAAATTAATCATGTCATTATAGTTTTATAAGAAAATCTTCAGAAAGGCCAAAAATATTTGGAAATACTCATTTTGCATTTCAAACATCTAGGAGATCACTTTTCAAGAACCAAGAATATTTATGTTTGTACATACATGTATATATATATATATATGTATGTATGTATAGCATGTGCATTTCATATAAAATAAGAATACACACATTTAAAAAACACCAAGAAATAATGGAAATTCTGATTAAAGATCAAGGCATAGGGAACCTACCTCATGGTAGAACCAAACTAAACAATGGGCCCTTAACAGTTTCTAACTAAAAGATTTTTCTCTCCCAATATGCATATAAACCTTCACATACATAAATGGAAACTTATCCCCCATGCACACATCTATATATCCATGACATGTGCAAGGGGATCCTTACTTATATTCTATGTAATAATTTTCATATATATACATGGGAACACCTAGACCCATACATGTATGTTCACTTACATGGTTGATTATAAATGCAACTGGGGAACCCACATATATATATATAAATAATTACCTATGAACATGCAGGGGAGTGGCCTTATAACCAGGGATTTGAAACCACAAAGCAGATTTAAATTCACTACACCATAAATACTATAAACATTAAAACAAATAAAGACCCAAATTAAGTTAGTGTGAAACCAAACAATTGCATAAAATCTATACCTCATATGGTGGAAGTGAACCAAAACATCCCGAACCACCTCTCCTTCAGTGATGAATGACAGAATCCACAAGAATAGGCCTCGTGGGACCATTCTCACAACCCAAAATTTCATGAAACCTCAAAACCCAAATCAAACCCTAACGTACATTTCAATTAATTAATAAATAAATAATTATATCATTTAATAAGTGAATATAACCCAAAATAACAATATGGAGAGACTAATAACACAAGCATCAATCAAATGAAGAATATATTTCTAAACCAACTTCCATAGCCCAAAGAAATCCACCATTCCATCCAAGAAAATACCCACCCATTTCAGTCAAACCACTTTTAAAGAGGCCAATTGGGAATTCCCACAAAAAGGTAAACCACTCACACAATTTAAACCAACATATGAAATAAAACCTAAAACCTATTTTTAAATAATTTAAGGCCAACAACCAAATTAATACCAAATTCCATTTTTGAAATACCATTTTCACTCCATGAAGACTGACCGGGTAAAAACCCCTCACCCAACCTTAAAACCATTAAAAAGGCCAAAATGCATTTCATGAAATTCTTTGCACAAATAAATATTCCAATTTAAATTATACAAATAGGATCATTTGAAACCAACTATCCATGCTATGGACAAGGAATAATAAAATAAGTTCAAATCATCACAAGCCTATCACATATATTTATACTTGTATAAAAAAATAATTAAAAATGCATAAGCATATTAGAACTCCAAAGGAAAAAAATTTCATAGTGACACCTAACACAAGAGAAGAAGAACAAGCTGAAACACTTCAGCACATTAAGATCTTGATGAATACTAACCACACATGCACACACATACATTCTTATACATATATATACACCTAAACCAAAGTAAATTTTCCTCATTCCCTGAGGGAAAATGTGAAAGGAAGATATATAAAAACGTACCTATGTATGTGGGTTCAATCCTTTGTGGAGCCACTAATTCTATAATTAATTAACCTAGAGGGACAAATAATCACTAAAAACCCAAAAATAAACATGTGAAACAAAGCAGTAGATTAAAATACGTACCCCGAGAAACATCATCCAGTCGAGATGAGCTAATCCTCTTCACCTTTGGCAGTAAATGTTAAAATACGAATGAGGTAAACCCTAGAGACCTTCTCTATACACTATCAATGGAAGAAACAAAAAAAAATATGTTAACCCTAACCCAAGGGTTCATCCAACCCAAATAGGGAAACCAGGAGAGAGGAAATCAACCAAATTGAAGGAGAGGAGTGGACATAAAGACTTACCTTGATGTTTTGACCACAAATCTAGAACAAAACTATTGTAAATTGCCAAATAAAGAGGGCCAAGATGGAGGGGAGGAATATTACCATGAAATAGGGGAGTGGTACCTTCTACGCAATGGTAAAGAAACAAGAGGGTTAAGAGATAAAGAAATAAGGGAAAAAGGGAAAAAAGAAAAAGAAAATAAAAAATAATTTTTTTAAAATTATGTACTTGTTCATGGGCGTCGAATAGATACTACTAACCATGCGGATAACTGTGAAATAGATAAAAACCCTCCATAACATATATTTTTGGGTCCTCTAGCTACCAAAGATCAATACCTCTCCATAAAAAAATAAAATAAATCAAAGTAAAATCATCATAACACCCAGGGTATTACAATCTAACCACCATTTCACTTTTTTGTCTCCAAAAATTCCTAATCAAAGGAATGATAATGAAAAATGAAGATTCCAAGTGAACTAAAAAAAATAAACACTCGATATAGCTTAAAATTAATGGAAATTACTAAAAACTTAAAAATGATATCTCCAATTAACCATAAAGCATCCATATCTCTAAGTGCTACTAGAACAAGAACCTCAAACAAGAAAACTTATTCATCATAGAAACATCGAACATGGTATCCCCTCTATTTAGAGTTCATGTAAAATGGAGGGACTAAGAATAATGACTAGAAAAAAAGCCTCAATCATATGAAAATATAAGAAAAAACATCCAAATAAATCACTACCTCACCTAGGAGAAAACAACCACCACAAAAAACCTCAAAATATGACAAGAGGTCACACATCGAGTCACAACCGATGCAGATAGCCTTGGGTTCAAAGCGTGGATCACCCCCACATTGTGCATCCAAAATGGCCAAAATCAAACACCAACTAGTATACCAAACTCATATGGTAGATCAAACACCCTAGTTACCTGGGTGTGCACCCCAGGACACTCTCTAGTACAAAGAAACAAGATCCTAAACAACTCAATGAGAAAATGGTGCAACATCCAAAAGATCTAGACAACCATAACTCAAGTTCCAAACCTGAGGTCACATCCATGAGTAGAATGGCTTCCCAAAGCTACTCGCCTCTTAAAATCAACTAGAACCAACAACACATGACTCAAACTCTGGTACAAGAATATTTTTTCTTCCACTACTACACTCAGAGTAAGGATATTCATTGGATCCAAAGAAACTCTTTCAACCATTCTATGAGACAGAACAATGGAACTAGACATAGAAATAGACAATTAATGCTTCTTAAAAATAGCCAAATGATTCCTTCAGACTGAAGAATCAAAACAAAACTTCAATCCATAACAAGGAGAACAACAACCCTCAAAAGAAGAACAAACAATAATTACCAAAAGAAATTTTCCTGGGAAAACATCTCTTTCACAGACAAATTTTTAAAAATTACACTCCACCAAGGTATTATCTAAAAAACAAACATCCCACTTTGAAACTGAACAACCATTTTAGAACTCACACATTTATCAAAAATGGATAACTAAATGAACACTTGTCCAAAATATCATTTCATTTTGAAAACCAAGCACCCAAGGATGCCCCTTAAAAACACACTTTCTTTTCAGAAACACTATTTCACAAGAAGGCAACAATTTTCATAAATTATTTCATAAAACCAAGGAAATTCAACCTTCCTAATTTTCTAGAAAACCCAATTTGAAAATAAAATTTTCCCATAAAACCCATTTTTATTTCTTGATCAAATCATTCAAAACCAAGCCCACAGAAGCACTACACAAGAACCTAAATACGGATCACGAAAACTGCATCCCAAAACAATCCTCAATCTATCTACAATATGTGGAAATCAACTTTAGAGAAATCTAGAATCAAGAGGAGACCAAAAAAGAATAACTAAAAAGGTAACAGTGTTATGCATGAATTGGTCCTAAGGTTGGGGGACTGTGAGACAATAATGAAACACACTACATATAAGATGCTGACCTGACTGAATGGGAACCACATGGTTTCCTTGGACATGTGTTCCAAAAACATAGCTCATGTTCTCCTTCCTTTCCTACTCGAGGCCAAGAGTGACCCCCCATATCATGCATATGATCAAAGGGGATCAAAACATAAATCATATCTAAATAGTCAAAACATCCTTGGACAAGTCAAATCCATGATTTGGAACCCAGAATTTCCCGTCAGCTTGAGGCTTGGGACAAGAAAGAGCCTAGAATTTCCCTACCCTTAACTCCCAACTCTGCTAACCTTTGCTTCCCTTCTACCCAAACATCCCCAAATAATAAGGGATATACCAAAACTAGGTACCATTAGGAACATAAGCTCTAATACCATTTTTTCACAAACCAACCTGGGTCAACCGTGATCCAGTCAACTGAGATGGCCCAAGACAAGACCTGAAGGGTGTTCCCGATCCCCCTAGGATAAAAAATAGTGTCAGGAATCAAAAAAAATCATATGGGAATAATTTATCATATAAAAAGAATACAAACAAAAAGATATAAACTAAAAAAACAAATAAACCCCAGGTTAGGTAAAAAGAGTAAAGTTCCACAATTGAACATTCCTCCAAGGGACCTCATAGGTCATCACCAATCATAGAAAAACACTTTTTGTAAGAGTAATCCCAAATTAGAACCTGAAATGGAAAGACTAAAATATGAGTGAGCACTGAGATGCTCAGTAGTAATGCCAAGGATAAACAACAATGCCTTATTCCCTAACCTTTAAAAAGAATACCAATCATACTAGTTTGAAAATAAGATGAAATAAAATAATATTTTTCATTATTTTCATATTTATGTCACAAGTTTATATTTTTAGAATAACATTTCTATTAAACGAAATTTAAAAATAGATTCCAAGCATGCATTATGTTTTCAAAATGAATGGAAGGAAATATAAATTTAATTATAATTTTCCAAAAAGAGAGAGAGATTGAGAGAGCTTGAAGAAACTAAAATGAAAATTAAATCACAAGCACTATGGGGAATCCCTAAGCATCAAGTTTTAGTTGGGGACCTACGCTCTTTGTACCTCAGTGAAACATGGTATATCAACCACATCCATCAGTATTCTTGTGCACGTTCCACAAGGAGGGGACACACCAATTCCCTAGTAGTCTCCAATCATCACAAATGTTTTGTTAGTGTTGTAGAATAAATCTTGAAAGATGAAACTTGGATGTACCACTTCTGAATCGTCTAATGTACCGGTCCTAGTCTGCCCACCTAGGTACCCAGGGTTTCCAATGTGCTATGTTTCAATGGTGGTGACCTTTTTTCAAGAAAATACATATGAACATAACACTTTATTTATCCAAAACCCATTCAACCTCTCACCACATTTCTTTCTCCTTAAGAACATTCCCCTCCTTCACATCATACAATAATGTCGAAGCCTCAACACTAGGAGACCACTTTGGAAACCTTTGTAAAATCAGTAATTTCATTACACTATTATAAAAAAATCTGCTAAAATACCACACATATTAGGAAATACCCATTTCACATTCAAAACATTTAGGAGACCACTTTTAAATAACCACGACCATTAATTTATATAAACACATTTATATATATACATATATCATGTTAATTTCATTTAAAAGTAGTTTAAAAACATCTAAAGAAAACCAAACAATAATAAAAATTCCAATTAAAGATCAAGGAATAGGGAACCTACCATAGGGTGGAACCAAACCAAACATTCACCCCTTGACGCTTTCTAACTACAGGTTGTTTCTCCTCTACTAAGAATATGCACCTTCACATATATGCAAGGACACCTAGACCCTATTAACACATCCTCATGGCCATGAACATGTGCAAGGGGATACTTACATATATTATTATTTTCATATACTAGTTTCCACTCACAAACGTATCCATTTTTGTATATATAAATGGGAACACCTAGCCCCATACATTTATATTCAATACCATGGATGATTATACATGTAATGGGGTAACCCACACATATATATACACATACATATGAACATGAAGGCAACTTACCTTAGACCCGGTGACTTGAAATTGTAGAGTAGATTTCAACACACTACACCACAAATACTAAAAACATTAAAACAAATAAAGACCCAAATTAAGATGGTGTGAAACAAAACAACGACATAAAATCCATACCTCAGATGGCAGTGATGAACCAAAAATCCCAAACCATTTCTACTTTGGTGGTAGTTGATGGAATCTACAAGAATATTCCATGGGGCACCATTCGCACAACCCTAAACCAAAAGAAACCACAAAACCTGAATCCCACCTTGAAATAGGGTTTCAATTAACTAAAT
Source organism: Viscum album (assembly GCA_963277665.1). Classification (NCBI taxonomy): domain Eukaryota; kingdom Viridiplantae; phylum Streptophyta; class Magnoliopsida; order Santalales; family Viscaceae; genus Viscum; species Viscum album. The sequence continues at coordinate 1,783,268,068 of OY728129.1, read as the reverse complement.
AATAAATCATTCCATAATTTATTAATTGAAATGCCCCTAACATCACAATAAGAAGAGTCCAATATCACCAGAATCAATCACTTAAACAACATACACCTCATATATAATAAGAGGTTTCAATAAGGGAAAATCAATATCACATCACAAGTGCCAACCATACCTTCACTCATATTAAGTACATTTGGAAACTCCTCTTTAAAATAATTTTACCTTTCGATACAAGGGAATGGATACACAACATAAAACATAACTGAAACTCAATTTCCTCCTTATAAAAACGAAACACCCCTTTTAAACATAAAATAAGACCTATCTAAAACCCATTTGGCCTAAAGACCAATGATCAAGTGCATTTCACAATGAATACATTCATTGGAATTTTTATCCAACATAAAGAATGCTTGAAACCCAATTTCAAAACAAAGTTACATTTCACAAAGAAATCCACCATTCCATCTAAGTAAAAACCCACACATTTTCATCAAACCACTTTTAAAGAGGCCAACCAGGAATTTCCACAAAAAGGTAAACCACTCACACATTTCAAACCACCATCTAAAATAAAAAAACCTTTTTTTGAATAATTTGTGGCCAATTCCCAAATTACTACCAAATTCTCATTTTGAAATAACATTTTCACTCAATGAAGACCGACTAGGTCAAAACCCCCTATCCCAACCTTAAAACCATTAAAAAGACTAAAAAAAATTTCATGAAAATCTTTTCACAAATAAATATTCAAATTTATATTAAACAAAAAGAATCATATAAAATCAACAATCCATGCCATGGAAAAGGAATAATAAAATAGGTTCAAATCATCACAAGGATATCACATATATTTATACTTTTATACAAAAAGAATTAGAAAGGCATAAGAATATTGGAAATCCAAAGGAAACAAATTTCATAGTGAAACCTACCTCAAGAGAAGAAGATCAAGCCAGAACACTTTGGAACTTGAAGATCTTGATGAAGACCTCCCGCATGTGAACATACATACATTATTATACATATATATATATCCATAATACAATGTATATTTTCCCCATTCCATGACAGAAAATATTCATATAAGATATATATATATATATACACAGGTACCTATGTATGTGGGTTAAATCCTTCAAGGAGCCACCAATGCTCTAATTAATTAACCTAGTGGGACAAATAATCACTAAAGACCCAAAAAATAAACGTTCGAAACAAAGTTTAAGAATAAAATCCTTACCCTGGTCGATGTCATTGAGTAGAGACGATCTAATATGCTTATCCGTTGGTGACAGATGTCTGAATATAAACGAGGTTGACCCGAGAGACCTTCCTCGTACACTATCGATGGAAGAAACAAATAATATTGGTTAACCCTAACTCTAGGGTCTAGTTGACCCAAATAGGGTGATGAGGAGTGAGGTAATTGGACAAATCAAATGAGATGAGTGGAGAGAATGACTTACCTCTATGTTTTGACTGCAAATCCATAAAGAATCTTCTAGAAATCTCCAATTAATGAGGGTCGAGAGGTTGGGTAGGCACATGAAAATGGGAGAGGGGAGGTGTACCTCTTAAGAGATATGAAAGAAATAAGAGAGAGAATAAATAAATAAATAAGTAAAAAATAAAAATAAGAAAAATAAAATAAAAATTATTTTTTCTAAAATTATAGACACGCACACGAGAATCGCATGCTTACTACTAACCATGCGAGAAAACCGTGTAACAGCTAAAAATCCTAAAAAACAAAATTATTCAGTCAACTAAAATAAATTTAAATAAAAACATCATGGTACCTGAGGTATTACAGAATATGATTAAGAGTGATACTATTGGATTTATATGTTTGAAGCTTTTTTGCTGCTTCCATTGATTATGCTACTAAGAAGGGTATTCATCATATTAGTGAAATTAGATTAAAATTTATTTTTATCTATTGGGATTTATAATATGGGATAATTTTCATTGAGTATGAAGAATATGATGACCCTTTGAACAAGTTAAGGACTTGTCTGTGAATTTGAAGAAGAAAGATAGATATAATTTTTGGTGAAGATCCATGCTTATGTTTTCAATATCAAAGGATGTTACAATATATGGTCGTTACAATTAGATAATGTTTTTTTTCAAATAATAGGTAATGAAAATAAAGAAATGGGAGACTATATAAATACTAAAATATATTTTGTATGTTCTATAAGATCTTTGAGAATCATTCTGAAATGGATGAATATTTTTAATTATATATTGATGTGAATTTCAGTTTTTTTGCTTTTTGAGGAATTTTGGAGTTAGAAGAGTATATATGTAACATAATAGATATTAAAAAAATTTAAATTTTATATATAATAACACAAATAATTTTAATTTTAAATTTACTATGATACATAAGAAAAAAATCATGTTCACAATTCAATTTTTTGGAAGAACTTAGATCATAAAAAATATTAATTTGGGAATAATTAGGTCTAACTGTGGATTTTAATAGTATTTTTAAGTTTCATGATGAAGATAAAAAAATTATATTATAATATTAAAATAATAAAAAATAATAAATTTGGATCATGTAAGATAAACTCTGGTTGTGCATAAAAGTAACCACATGATTTTAAAGGGCATATAAGATCCATCTGTTGGATTTACAAGATTATATATTTTTTCCTATGTAAAGAATACGATTAAATTAGATGATTATATATTGTTCTTTTGTGTTTAATTATCATGATTCTATATATTATTCCATGATATAAGCGGAACTTGGTGCTTATATTTAGAGATGGATATGGGATAATATGATGGACTTTGGTCTGAATTATTATTATTACATGTGAGAATATATATATATATATATATAGAATATAATAATTGGTTTTTTGGAATATTGAAGGAAAAAAGCCATGTTATTATTATATTTGAAGATGATACATGGACTAATGTTAAATAAAGATAAATTTGAGGTGTTCAAAAGATAAGATCTTTGAATGATATTTGAGATAGTTTTAAGGAGATGATATGTTTTAATATGTTATTCAATCGGTGTTGCGGTATTTTTAGAGAATATATGAATTAAAGATGAGGGGGTAGTTTTTATTGTGAATATCATGATGCTAAAATGAAGAGATATTTCTTAATTATGTAATATTATCAATGTGGTCTTGATGAGTCAATAAAGAAGAAGATGTGTTTATGTAGAAATATAGGTGAGATACCAACAATATAAATCTTATGAATATCCATTATATGAAAGAAAATAAACATGGTACTAATCATGATATTTTATATATATTGAGTGTTTAATAATTATAAATATAGATAAATTGTGAGAAATGCCAAAATGTAGAGTACTGAGTGTCATCAAGCCATTGATTTACAAAAGAGAAAAATATATTGATAGGTAAATGCTACTATTTTTAGATATCTCATGTGTCTACATTCCTGAAGAAGAAAACTAATAATAAATGACTTCAAAAGGATATTTCCACCACTAATGAATAAGATCAAATAATAATATAAATGTAGACTATTATGATTTTATTCATTTCTTACTTTAATTAAGACCCAACTAAATTTTGATGTAAAGAAAGGAAATGGTTTTTCCTAGTGTCTCTGAAGAGTTTAATGTGGGTTATTATTAGGTTGGTTAGTTTCATTCATTATAATATGGTTTGTGGAATGTAAAATGGTTCATGAAAACTAGCAAACCATAGGTTTTTTTCTAGTAAAATATCATTTGTGTGACTGTGTGGCATAAAAAGACAATACACTGAGGTTTATTTCCCAAATTTGAGGTGATACCCATAAATATTTGTGTGTTGTGATCCTTATTGTTTCTTCCATTATTATATACATATACATCATATGTGAGATGAGAGACTGAGATTCGTTCAATCTAATATTTAAATATGTAAAATATAATATTTTAAATTTATAAAAATATGGATGTAATAATTTAATTCCCTTATTAGTTTGGCTGCCCTGATCCTGTAGGAATAAAATAAGTTCTAGATTTTTCCTCTCATTACACAATATAATTTTAAAGATTTTTGTTTTTTAGTTTCTATTCCATTGAATGAATTACGAAGTGAATAATTTTAAAATAATTTTATTTCATAATCAAATGAAATATTGAGGAATTATATTCTAGGACATTGAATTAGTAAAATATGATATGATCGATGTAATTAAGTAAGGTATCATCTATGAGAAAATAAAATGATAATTTACCACTAATTAAAGATAATCATATGGGAGTTTTTTATATCTATTTATATGTATAAAATATAATATTATTGTATATGAAATTATGAAAATTCATCCCCCTTTTTTAAAAGAGGAATAAAAAATAGCATCCTTATGTAGTAATCATAAAAAATCATATCAATATTGGTTAGTGAATATCCTATGTAAGAGAAGATGGAAAAATGTTATATCTCAAGAGATTAAATTTTTTCGTGAAGAAAATATAACTAATTATTTTATAAAGACTATCATATGAATGAAGAAATTATAAGTGGGAAGTTCATGTTTATATGTAATTATAAAAAGATTAAATTATTATTTTTAAAAGAACTCAATAATTTTTTCCTAAAGATGATTTAATTTTTATTTCTAGATATTTTAGTGAACTAGAGGATAAGATCATTGAACTTAAATAATATTCTAAAATTATGGTGTAAAAGCTAACATAAAATAATTTTTACATTAATATCACCAAGTAAATTGTTTCCTAAATAGAAAGTAATCTAAATTTTGACAAAAATGTTTCCCTCGTATTACAAAAAAATTCATTATGTAGTTTAAGAGAATAGTGAATCCAAGAAATTTATAGTATAAAATATCCACATATTAGAGAAAAAACAACTACCATTTATGTCTATAATTCTTACTTAGAATTTAAGACTAAAAGGGTAAAGGGTCTATAAAATAAAATGAAATATAAGGCTACAATTTAGGAAAATAATTAAGAGAATTTTTAGATGACTAGAACCGATAATAAATAAGGTGTGAAGAAATGTAAAGACTAAAAAGAACACTAAATTTGAAATATTTTCATCTTGAGGTTAAAATGTGAAATCTAGAAATTGTTCTGATTGATCCATTACAAATAACTAAGATAAGTGTTTCTTCCATGAATATTTCTAAGGTATATATTTTTTCTTATATTTCTCACATTATTAACAGTAATGGATTGAACATATCTAATGATAAATATTGTGTAGGCTCAATGAAAAAATAAACAATTATAACACAAAATATTGTTTGTGTTAATGCTATTTATATGTAAAATGTGTGTTTTGGGAGAAAATATAGATAAATATGGGTTTATAAAAACAATTAGATACCATATATTTTATTACAGTAGATGTGAGAGTCATTGAGATAATTAATACTCAAATAGATACATAAAAAGAAGATATTTACACACAAAACAACAATTTTTTAAATTTATCAAGCTTTTTGTGCAATAGAGGAAAATATGGCCCATTTTCACTTATTGGATCTATAAATTGTTTGGGTATGTGACTATATATTTTTTCTTATTATTTTAATTCATGGTTGTTATAGAAGGCCTATATTAAGGGGTAACAATACTTAATCAAAGATAAGTACATCATAATTTTTTTAAGAATCCATCCATTTCAAATTCAATTAAAAGCCTAATAAATCTTTTTGTAAATTAAAAAAATGGTCATCGTGTTGATGAATTATATCTTAAATAAACATAATATATGACAAATTAAATTGAAGAAAATATAGATAATATTTTATGAATCAAGGGAATAAAAAAGGTGAAACTTAAGGTTTGGACCCCATCCAATATAAATATTCCCCCATATCGATATCCAATTTTATTGGTTTACTGATACACATTGGTTATAGATTATTAATCCCCTTTATTATATAAGAAAAAAATTATTTTTGGAAAAATAATTCCTAGGATTGTTGAGAGGGATACTAACCGAAGAGGATAAGATACTTCTATATTAAAGGAAAAAAACATGATGGACTACTGAAATAAATCCATTTGTGGTAGTTTTGATGAAGGAATTTTAATGTTACAAAAAAGATAATTAATTTATGAATTAGATTAATGAATAAGGTTTCTCAAATACATCTATGATAATTATAAATAATTATAATTTGAAAAAACGTTTACAAAATAAGGTAACATAAAATATCATGATAATCTATGTGGATGGTGAAGAACATGCCAGACATGTTTCAAATTACTACAAGATCATACTTCTAGATCAAAATGAGATGTTGAAGAAAAATAAAGGCCCATGTAACTCACGATATTTGATTATCGATGAGAAAATGAGAATCCATCATAAGGAGAAACATGAAAGGAATAAGAACATCATACTACCCCTAGATACAACTATTTTGAAAACTAAGGGAGAAATAATGAAGCGTTATCTCAATGTTAGATTGAAATAGAAAAATATTCTGGGCTTAGAAGAAAATACAATCTTTGTGGCTCACATGTTTCTGACACTTTCTATAGGGTGTGTACCATCGTGCTATGATTGACTAGATGTTTATGGCATCCTGCCTTTTTATTACACAACTTTTCAATACATTTTACAAATAGAGGATGTTTAAAGTCTTGTGGCTTGGAAATCAGGAACAATAAAACATAAAAAAATTAAAAAACAATTTTAAATTACCTTGAAAAGGTTCTTGAAAACTTTACCCTATGTACAATTACTATATTTCATAACATAGATACATATATCAATGGATAGGGTGATCGTAAAGCCCAGTATGTAAAGCAAGGGAATTAGTTTACTTGTGATGTCAATTAGAACTTGATGAAAAACATAAAGACATTATAAATTGTGGTAGAGTAATTTAATAATGAAAAAATATTAACCATAACATGAATATGTAGCTAAAACATTTAATTTAGACATTCATGAACATATCACCAAGGTTCACCCCCAAGGTGTTATAAAAATTACCAAGGTTATTCACAAAGGTATCGTGAAACTTTTCATCTCTAGAGATTAAATTCTTTACCCAATGAAATAGAGCACTATCATGGAACACCCTTAATTTGTATTTATTTTCATGTGATCCACAGATATCATAATAAAAAATTTCATAAATAACACATAGAGATTAAAAGTAAAGGGTTTCACTTCAAAATCGTGACGTTTTAAAAGTGCTTAGAAATAAGATCATTATCTCATTTATAACTCATGGAAAGGGTGAGAGGGTTATATATATGTGAATTACAGAATAAAATAGATAGATATTATGTCTTGATGAAAATCCCTAGAAATTAAATAGTTTTGTGTATCCAAAAAAATAAAATAATATAGATTTTGAGAAAAAAAAGAGAGGTTTTGAGACAAAAATTCTAAAGCATAATGGATATATAACATGGTTTTAGAAAACATTGAAAAGCGAGGAGAAAAGAGTCACCAACTCATAAAAAAACTCATAATATATTATGGGTATAGAATAAAAAGAAAAAAAGGTTATTGTATGTATATTTGAAGGAAATACCATGTGAGAATGAAACTTGAAAGAAATGAGAAGACGCGATTTCTTTTACGAAAATTTGGCAGCCTAACAACGTTAATTAAAAATTCAGAAAATCGGTTGATGAGAGTGGAAATGGTCTCTCATAAATTGGACATAAAATATATGGTAATAAGGATATATAAGAACATACCCCAATATAATAATATGGAAATAAGAAGACATAACATAAAGGAAGTCGTAACTTAAAAGAAGAGGGTAAAAAGTTTCCTTACCTTTAAGAGTAAATTCGAAAGATTGAATGTTGGGACCATGGAGGATTGAGGGAAACTTGGAAGAACCACTTGGGAGGTAAAAATTATAGAACTTCGTTGTGGAAAATTTTGGAATGAAATTAATTATGGAATGGCTTGGTATTTATAAGAAAATTGACAGAACATTTATTTAATTTCCAAGTAACACCTTATCAGTGGTATTTACAAAACCATGAGATTACCCATTGTATTTTCCCATGGTATTTTACACTTGGGACACCTCAGAAAATATCTAACTATTAATAAGTTGACCAGATTTATTACATCATTATTATTCCATCAATGATGTCATTAAACACCCGAAACTCAAAAACTGTATTTTTACTATTCACTGAAATCCCAACTATTTAAGAAAAATCCAAAAAATTTACCCTAACCTAATATCAATGCTCTAAATTAAAAAATGAAATTCATTTTATGAAAATAAATTTCTAAATATTTTTAATTTAATTTTAAAATAAAATCATTATTTATACAAAAAAAACTCAGAAACTATAACTTGTTTTGTAAAACCATGAAAAAGTAATCAAGGACACATAAAATTATCATATAACCATAATAAAATAAAGTAACAATTTATGATTAAATTTTATGAAAATAAATTTCCATTTTTAAATATTAAATTAATTGTAAAATTGTAAATACATAATTTATGACATACAAAAATACCAAAAACTTATACTATGATCGTTTTTTCACTTTTAATATTTGCAAATGGTGTTTATACATTCATGGGTGATGTTTTTTTTGGCAGATTTACTATTCATTACTACTCATAATGGTATGTTACTATTCATACATTACTGTTTACTTGAAATCAAGTTGATCTTATTAAACTATAAATTTCTAACTGATCACAATTGTAGAAGACCATTTTTTGAAAATCATCTCACAATATTAATTATTTAAAGATTACATGAATATTTCAAAATACCCTTTTTCCAAAATTCATCAATAATACTCATCCTATATTTATCTGAAATTTTGAAAATCACAAATTTAACCATAATAAGAAATAAAAATTTTATTTATACCAAGGAATTACAAAAATATCTAAGGAATCATTACATAGCCCCTTATAACACTTCCATAGGACCTAACTGTGAGGTGTTCTATGGTGATAGAATCTTGGGGCGGCTCAGACAACATTGCTCGAGTGGTTATTTCTATCAGCTTTAACTTATCCCTTAGAAAATTCCTTTCAAACCTCACATGTTGAAGCACAACATGGGCTTGGTCCAAGGAAAAGCCCAAAGATGCTACCTCCTTCCCAAGATCTGACAGATGGGCTTAGTACGACCCAAGTCTACTGGATGAGGACATTGACTCTTCTTTATGTATTAATTCACCAAGATCACTTGTATTTATAAAAAATAATTATAACGTTAAGAGTTTAGTTTCCAACGATCATATTGACCAACATTCATATAATAGTCGAAACCCAACGATATCACTTCATTAATTAAAGAATGTAGTTTTATGGAGTATAAAATGAAATAACTCATAAATTTAAGAAAACAATATTATTCAAAAGTTCAGGTCGTTACATTATTCCCCCCTAAGAAAATTTCATCCCTGAAATTTTAACTGGTAACATAAGAAGGGAAAAGGTGTGGGTACTTCTGCCTCATAGACTCTTTTGTATCTCATGTTACTTCTTTACATTTTTGGTTCCTCCACAACACCTTAACAATGTGGGTAGTCTTGTGGCATAGATCCTTGTCTCTATGATCTGAGATGTCCAGCGGTTTCTCCTTATAAGAGATTTCATGTTATAATTTCACAACATCTTGATTTAGTTCATGTGAAGGGTCAGGTATGTACTTCTTCAAGAGGGATACATGAAAGACATCATAAACATGTGATAGATTTGGAGGAAGTGCAAGCCGATAGGCCACTGCTCCTATGCGATCAAGGATTTCATAGGGGCTAATGTACCTAGATCAGAGCTTCTGTTTCTCCCCAAACCTCATGAATCTCTTTCAATGTTAAATTCAAAGAAAGTATTTTTCACCAACATAAAACTCCATGTCCCTTCGACGGTTGTCGGCATAGCTCTTTTGCTGACTCTGGGAAACCTTAATGTGTTGCTGGATGGCGTGGACTTTTTCTATCAGCTACATCACAATATCAGAACCAAAAAGATTTCTCTCACCAGCATCATCCCAACAAGTATGAGTTCTACATCACTTTCCATATAGTGCTTCATAGGGTGCTATTTGAATGCTCGAGTGGAAGCTATTGTTGTAAGAGAACTCAACTAAAGAGTGATATTCATCCAATCCACATTTAAATTCTATTGAGCATGTTCTCAACATATCCTCAAGTGTTTGAATAGTCCTTTCAGATTGGCCAACAATTTGGGGGTGATAGGACGTACTGAGATTCAATTAAGTGCTCAGAGAATGTTGAAGACATCTCCAGAATTTTGATGTGAACCTTAGACCATCATTAGATATGATAGAAAGTGGATCTACCTGAATCCTTACCACTTTCTTCATGTAAATCTTTTAAAGTTGATCAAGAGTAAAATAATCCTGAATGGAGATGAAATGGGAAGTCTTGGTGAGATGGTCCACAATAACCCATATCACATTGTTTCCTTTGGAAGTTCTCGGGAGACCGGTAACAAAGTCCACAATGATATTATCCCACTTCCATGCTAGTATTGGTAGTGGTTGCAATACCCCTTTTGGAATTTGTCTCTCTTCCTTCACTTGCTGACATACTAATCACCTTGAAGTATAGTAAAAAATATCCCTTTTCATATTATCCCATCATTAATGATCGCAAAGGACCCTATACATTTTCATGCTTCTAGGATGTATAGAGAAAGTAGAGCTATGATCTTTATCCATCTGCTCCTTCCTTATTTTTGAAATAGATGGAAGACATAGTCTTGTATGAAATTTCAGTACACCTTCTTGATCAATATTGAACTCATGAAACTTCCCATCCTTCATAGCCTCAATCTTCTTTTGTAATAAAGGATCTTTTTTCTGAGCATTCTTGATCTTCTCTAGTAATAACGGTTGATAAATCATTTGGGTTAGGGTTGATGATGTCCTTTCCCTTATAATTCCCATGTACAGCTTTAATAGGTCATTGATCAAATAATCTCTTTGAATACTCATCATGTAAATAAGAACTTGGTCTTTCCTGCTTAAAGCATCAACTAATTTTTTGCTCTTCCAGGATAATAATGAATTAAAAAATCATAGTCTTTGAGAAGTTCCAACCATATCCTTTGTCTCATGTTCAATTATTTTTGTGTGAAAATATACTTCCAACTTTTATGGTCTATATATATATATATCACATTTCTTTCCATAAACATAGTGTCTCTATATCTTCAGAGCAAGAAAAGACCACAGCTAGCTCCAAATCATGCGTTGGATAGTTCTGCACTTGAGTCTTCAACTATCGATAGGCATAAGAAATGAATTTTTCATGAAGCATGATTTGAGGACTGAGTGGCGATGGTTGCTATGGATCGAGGTCGACGGTGAAGCCCTAGCAGCGATGGCGGCCATGCTGACCCATCCCTCCCTAGAGGGGGGAGGGGGAATTGTCTAGAGTTTTCTCCCCTTCACCAACCCCACTCTCCTTCCTCCTTTCCCGACGATTTCATTGTTCCCTAAGGTCCCTGACCTTCATAAGGGGTTTCCACAGCTCGCGCTTTCCACGAAGTAGTTCAACGGTGCTTCGGATCTCTCCAGGACGACGCTCTTCGCTTGCTTTAGGGGAGGCCGCCCTTCGGTGGATGCCTTTGACCTATTCGTGTTTGAAGCTTTTGGACATCAAGGTCGTGCGGTGGTCGAGCTTCTCGACCGGCGGCATATGATGGTTCGGTTTTCCTCTGAGAGAGACTTGATTGCTGCTTGGTCCAACGCCCCCCAAACCCTCAATGGATGTGGATTTTACCTCCTTCACTAGTCATTCGAATACATCATGAATCGGGATGAACCGACGATGGTGGTGTGGGTAAGCTTTCCATATCTTCCACTTCCCTTCCAGATTCCATCAATAATAAGCATGTTAGGGAACATGGTTGGTAGATTTCTCTGTTCGGATAGTAGGACTGCTGTTGTTTGTCATCCTATCAACCCTCACATTTGTGTTGAGGTCGATGTCTCGAAGCCTCCTACAGAGCGGCTTTGGATTTCTGTTGGAGAAGAATTCAGATGGAAACAACAGGTGGTCTTCAAGTCTTTTCCAGTGTTTTTCTCGGGTTGCTATCGTCTAGGACATTCGGTCCCTAGATTTCGTCGAGGTCCAAGGGCTCAACAAACTTTGAATTCCCAACCTGAAGAGTCTCAGGCGCAGGCGATTCCCAGTGTGATTCATATATCGGATGGAGGAGGACTGGACAGGCCTGTAGAGGCGCACATGGTTGATCTTGGAGAACAGGATCTAGGCAGGGCTCATTTTGGTCCAAGCGAGGTTCTGAGGCTGGAAACAGAAGCAAGTCCTTGGGAGGTCCAGCCTTTGCAGGGGACTTATCTGGTGGTTCTAGAAGTGAAGGTTGTGGAGGCTAGTACCTCCTTGTCATAGGTTGTGGATGTCATAGCTCGGTTAAGGCAGGATTTTTGGATCAGTTCCTTGCAGGAGAATGGAGTGGAGGCAGTGCAGTGGGGAGTAAAGGAGATATCCTTGCATGTGAATGTGGTGGAGCATACAGTCTCGGATAGAATTGTCAATATTGTTGTGGTGAAGGGTGCTAGTGAGGTCTATGGTCTAGGGGGTCCTCAAGGTTGGGAATGGGAGGGATCTAACCAGCAGTCTCAATTTGGAAAGGAGCCTGAACCATCTTTCAAGGCATTGCAGGGGAAATCCTTTTTTTATGTAGCTACAAGCTCTCTCCACAGTCAAGGAAGGAAGGACGGTCAAGGCAGGCAGAAATGAGATAGCGTATTGGGTCCTCTTGACCCAAACACGCTCATTTTTAAGTCCTCCATTCAGATGACTGGGAGTGAGGGGAAGAAGAAGAAGGATTTGGCGGTCAAATAAGGAAAGTTGGATTCATCAGGTAGGCTGAGGGCTTTCAAAGAAGGTCTGGGTGTTGAAGTGCAAAACCGATTTGAAGGCCTGACAACTCAAGAATAGTAATTTTCATAAGGGGATGCTGGTTCAGGTGATGATAGTTTTAGCCAACTCTCAGTTGACAGCCTGGACCAGTTCCAAGGGAAAGGTCCCCACAGTCCACGAAGGAAGAAGGGAAAAAAGGAAAGCACGGCTCGGGGAAATGCATAGTGGTTCAGGGTAAAAATCCCAAGGGGAAAAAAGACTACTCTTACTTGCCGAAACCAATGGAAACTAGTTCCTCCAAGAAATGTGGAATCAAGGAATGAAAAGGCCTTCAAGACGGGGAAATTGGGGATCCAAGCAGAGAATCATGAGTAATAGAGGAAGAGGGTGCAGAGTGTCTAAAGCTCATCTTCCACTCTAAGGAAGATATGTTTGAAAAAGTCCTTTGGAAAAATGCATCAAATGAAGAGATTTTAAGGATTTATGATAGATGCTTGCAGATTGAGGCCACAGAAAAGCAAGAAGCGTGGATAGATGAGCAAGACCGAATCATAATCCGAGGCTTCAACCAAGGCAAAATCACCATGGAGGAATTCATCCAGATAATGGATAGAATTATTTCTCACCTTAAATCACTTATTAGGAAGGATCCAAACATCCAGGTTATTACTCTCCACTAGGAATTATACAGAGCATCTGACTCAAATAACCTTAGTCTTTTGTTTAATAATTCTTTGAGCTCTTTCATCACGTTGTCCTTGTGTGTGAACTTTGGATTCCCACTTGTCCTTAAAGTGGCTTAATAAACAAATTATAGTTGGAGGGGTGTGATGACTTTTTCATTTTTCATGAGGATGCACCCAATACCTTTTAGATATACATCGCTAAAAATAACAACTCCTTCTCCACTTGAGGGAAGAGTTAACACGGGTGCAGTAACCAATCTCTTCTTCAGCTCGTGGAAACTTTCCTCACACTCCTTTTTACAGATGAACTTGACCCCTTTTCGAGTTAACTTTGTTAATGAATTAGAAATACATGAATTTTTTTCACAAACCTCCTATAATATCACACTAATCTAGGGAAATAATGAATATTAGTTATTGTTATAGGCTAAGGCCACTCCTCTATAACCTTTTTCTTGGTAGGGTCAACTGTGATTCCTTCATTGGTAACAATTCTCATCAATAATGAAAATTTTTGTTACCATAATTCACATTTTTTGAACTTCCCAAAAATCCTCTCCTTCGGTAGAGTTTTCAAAGTAACCCTTAGTTGATCCTCATGCTCCTCGTGACTTTTGGAACATATCAGAATATCATGATTAAAAACTACCACAAAGTTATCAAGGTAGTCTTTAAAGACTCTATTCATAAAATCCAAAAAAATAGAAGGCGAGTTAGTCAGTCCGAAGGGCATAACAACAAACTCAAAATGCCCATATATTGATCGGAAGGCAGTTTTCAGAATATTTTCTTTCTTCACCATCAATTGATGATAACCATATAAAAGATCAATCCTATAGAATAATTTATCCCCATGAAGTTGGTAAAATAAGTCATCAATTCTTGGAAGAGGGTATTTTTTCTTCACTATGATCCCATTCAATTCTCTGTAATCAATACATAACTGCATCAATCCATCCTTCTTCTTCAAAAAGAGAACTGGTGCTCCCCAAGGAGACACAATCGGTCAGACAAAACCATTCTCCAAAAGATCTTGGTGTTGCTTCTTTAATTCTTCTCACTCCACATTTTCTATTTGATATAGCATCTCTGATATCAGATGAGATCTAGGTACGAGTTCAATGGAGAAATCTTTTTCTCTTTACAGGGGAGGCCTTGGAAACTCCTCATGAAATACATCAACGTATTCCTGGATGATGGGTAAATTTTCTATCCTAAAACTCACATTTCCTTTTCCTCTTAACCGATCAAATTCTTAATGAAGGATATAGGATATTCTTCTAGACAAATATTTGGTTGATATATCACTCCTTGTAAGATAACTATAGGTTTTCCCTTTAAGACTACTCATATTTCCATGCTTCTGCATTTGATATTAGAAATATACTTTGAGAGCCAGTCCATCACTAGTATAATGTCGAATTCCAAAATGGGAATGACTACTAGATTTTTGATAAGATTGTGCTAGCTAAAGTAAATACTAGAGTTTCAAATCACTGATGATGCTTGGATAATCCCAACAAGAGTCTTGACTGATAACTCTGCTTTTATCAAATCGGGGGTTGATTCTACATTCTCTTCAAACATGGAGTAAATAAAGGAATTAGTAGGAACCAAATAAAAAAAATTACTTTCTAGATTTGAGAGAACAATAAGAGTACCTTCCACCACATAATTTATAACTTTAACTTCAGCCGTAGTGATTTCAAAAGTACGACCTTGTTCCCTTTTCTGTTGCTGAGGCTGATGGTGATTACCCTCCACTGTCATCGCATTTGGAAAATGATTGGAAAAGTGCCCATGTTGTCCACACTTGTAGCACTAGACATCAGGTAGGTCCTTCCCCATATTCCCCTTATCATTAGTGTTGGGAATTTTTGCATTCACCTCACTACGACAGTTCCGTGCAATGTGACCATCTATACCACACTTGTAGCACTTCCTTCTCCCGAGCAGGTAGTTCCCCAAATGCTTCTCCCCCCATTTATTACATGTGGGGAGTTTTACTTGTTTGCCTTCTCTTACCTGAATAAAACTCCTGTATAATCTTGGCTCCATAGATCTTTTCTTTTCATTGGATTTATTATACCATTTCATCTCACCAAACTCCAGTTCTACTTTCATTTCACTTCGCACAATTTCCTCATAGCTATCGTAATCTTGGTTGGCTAGATTCTTCAGCAGATGAGTTCTTAGTCCACTGAAGAATCTATTAACAATACCATTTTGATCCATGAAAGAACTAGAGGTGTAATATGAAAGCCTTGTGATGTTCATCTCATAGCTTCCCACAGATTCATTCTCCTTCTGCTTCAGCTCGAGAAACTCTTTCCCCATTCATGTTCTCATCGATCAATAGAAATACTTCTTGAAGAATATCCCTTTGAACTCTTCCCACTCCATAACTTCAACTTACACTCTTTTACTTGGGTTTTTAATCAGTTCCCACCACTTATTTTCTTCTCCCACTAAGTTATTAACATCCATGGAAACCTTCTATTGTTCAAAACCACAGAGCAAAGAAATGATCTTCTCAATAGAGCTGATCCACTGTTCAGAAATCAATGGGTTGGTAGATCCACTAAAGGTTGGTGGTCATTGGCGCATAACAGTTTCAACATAAAGTTGTTCCCTTCATGGTGAAATCAGTCTCTCAGCTTTATTCAAATTATTTCCCTTAACTTGAGTTAGTTACTTTACCATTCACATGAAAGTTACCATTTTGGCGTCCATCGGAGGGTCGTCAGCGCATGGTCCATTGCGGTCACCATTTGCATAGTTCCTCCTATTTCCCTCCATTTTCTAAAAGAATAAAACCTTAGTAAGAATATTATTTCATTTATTAATCTTTTAATTATAAATAATTTTATGTCTTACAACATCATGCTTTAAAAAATTACATTTCTCTATGAATCATTCATAATGGTTCATAAAAAGAATATGATTAACCAAACATATTCCCATGGAGTGTCATAATGAAGGGTGCAGCAAATCACATTGTTTTATACCAGGATACCTCGGTTTATGACCGAAACTCCTTGTCATAGTTTTTACTCCTAGGTACATCTGTGCCAGAGCCGCCTCTACCTGCATGTATCCAGATAGGGATGTATTTGCTTCATAAACCACTTACTCAATACATACCAAAAAATACCAGGAAGTATTACTATATTTAAAATTTTCTATAGGGTTCTTCCTAATGTTTTAATAGTCTAATTTCAATAAATAACTAAACTTTCCTTTGATACAAACTATGGAATCCCGCCTATTTATGACATAGCTTTTCATTACATTTTACAAACAGAGGATCATTAAAGTCTAGTGTCTTGGACATTAGGAACAATAAAACATGAAAAAATTAAAACACTTTTTTAAATTCCATTTAAAATATTCTTTAAAAGTTCACCCTATGTACAATTACTACATCTCATAACCTAGAGACATATTTCAAAGGAAAGGGTGAGCAGAAAGATCAGTAAGGAAAGCAAGGGAATCAGTTTACTTGTGATATCAATATGAACTTGATGAAAAACATAAAGAATTGAGAAATGGAAGTAGATTCATTTCATAATTAAAATAACTAGAACCATAACATGAATATCTGGCCACAACATTTAGTTTATATATTTATGAACATATCACCGAGTTTTATCCCCAAGGTGTCATAAAAATTACCGAAGCCATTCACCAAGGTATTGTGAAACTTGTCATATCTAGAGATTAAATTATTCATCCAATGCATTAGAGAGATATCAGGTCACACCCTTAATATGATTTTATATTCATGTGACCCACATATATAATAATCAAACATTTCATTAATAGCCAATAGAGAGTAAAAGTAATGGGTTTCACTTCAAAATTGTGACATTTTAAAAGTTCTTAGAAATAAGATTATTATATCATTTATAACCCATGGAAAGGGATAGAGGGTTATATGTATGTCAATTATAGAATAAAATAGATAAATATTATGTGTTTATGAATAACCCTATAAATAAAATAGGTTGGGGTATTCATAAAAATAAAATAAGATAGCTTTTTAGGAAAAGAGAAAGAGGTTTTGAAACGAAAATTATACAGTATAACGACTATATAACATGGTTTTAGAAAATAATGAAAGGAGAGGGTATAAGATTAACCCACTCATAAAAAACTCATAATATAGTATGGGTACATAATAAAAATAAATAATATCTTGATGTGTATATTTGGAGGAAATACCATATAAAAATGAAACTCGAAAGAAAAGAGAAGTTGTGATTTCTTTTACAAAGATTTGGCAGCCTAATGGCATCAATAAAAAATTCAAAAAATCAGTTGATGAGAGAAAAAAGGGTCTATCATAAATTGAAAATGAAATGGATAGTAATAAGGATATTGAAGAACATAACCCAACATAATAAGGTGGAATCTATAAGACATATCATAAAGGAATTCATGACTTAAAAGAAGAGGGTGAATGGTTCCCTTACCTTGAAGAGTAACTTTGAAAGATTGAAGGTAGGGACCATGGGAGGCTTGAGGGAACCTTGGGAGAACTCATTGGGAGTTAAAAATACTACAAATTTGTTGAGGAGGATTTTGGAATGAAATTAATGATGGAATGGATTTGTATTTATAGGAAAAGTGAGGAAATATTTAATTAATTTCCAAAGAACACCTCATCGGTGGTATTTGCAAACCCATGGGCTTGCCCATAGTATTTTCCCAAGTTATTGGACACTTGGGAAATATCATAACATATATTACTATTAAAAAGTCTACCAGATTTATTTTATCATGATTACATCATCAATTATGTCATAAAACACATGAAACTCAATACTGTATTTTGACTATTCACCGAAAATTCAACCTCTCAAAGAAATCCTAAAAATTTACCCTAACCTAATATCGATGCTCTGAATTCAAAAATGAACTCCATTTTATGGAAATAATTTTCTAAATATTTTTAATTTAATTTTTAAATAAAATCACTATTCATTAAAAAAACAACTCTAAAACTATAACTTATTTTGTAACACCTTGAAAAAGTAATCATGGACCAATAAAATAATCATATGACCATAAGAAAAAAAAGAATCAATTTATGATTAAATTTTATGAAAATAAATTTCCATTTTAGATTATTAAATTAATTATAAAATTGTAAATAAAATATTTTTGACATACAAAAATACCAAAAACTTATACAATGATCAATTTTTCAATTTAAAGATGTCTAAATTGTAGTTATACATTCATGGGTGAAGTTTCAATTTTTTTAGCCGATTTACTATTAATTACTATTTATATTAGTATGTTACTATTCAAACATTACTATTTACTATAAATCAAGTTGAACTTATTATAATCTAAATTTTATACTGACCACAACTATAGAAGACCATTTTTTGAAAATCATTACAAATTATTAATTATTTAAAGTTTACATGAATATTTTAAAATACCATTTTTCCAAAATTCATCAATAATAATTGTTGGTCGGAGTAGATAATCAAGAGGGGGTGAATTGAATTCCAATTAAAATTTTTGTTAAAAACTTTTGGATTAAAATACACCAAATTAAAACAGACCAATCAATTAAGGTAGTAGAGATATAAGTGACTTATTGTTCAACAGGTTTCTCAAAGGTTGATCACTCAGTAGAATCAGTATGCGAACTAGTTCCACTTTTGAAACAAGTTTACTAAACGAATCAGATATACACACTAACTAGAACTAACTATCAGAGTATGTAAAAATAGATTTTCTATCCATGGTAATATAAGCACAATGGATAAATATAAAATAGAGTAATGAAAAGATGAACACAACAATTTAAACAAGAGATACAGTCTTAAGTCAAGACCTAGTCTTCTCCACTTGGTGATCACCTGCCACCAAGAAATTATATTAAAAAGTGATACACAGCCTGTATTGGGATTTACAACAGTTTTCACAAACTGCCCAAGTTTTGCAACCTCTACCACAGTTCTTTGTGGGAAAATAAACTACCAATCCACACCAGGCTTCATCCATAGTTATATGTGGGAAACAAATGTAAATATAGTTTGGTATGGGGATTTTCAAAACCCCTCAGTTCAAGCATAAGACTCAGTGTGTGTAACACATACACACTTCTTACAAATGTAAATTATTCACACACAGTAGAGAAAAAGATAGTAAGAATGAGTTTAGAATGCTCTGTTTTGTTGGCAAATCATCTCTGGACTCATTGGAATGAATGAAATGAAGTTTTGGTCCTTCTCTGCAAGTTGAATCCAAAACAGAGTGTCGCAACTTTCAGGTTCTGACTTCCAGATATAGAGATGATCAGCTTCTTGGGTTTTAAGATCTTTATAGAACACCATTATAGCTTGAAGGAGATTCTTTAAATTGATCCTTTTGATGCTCTGTGTTCTTCTGAATGAGTGCTTGAGGGTTCTTCTTGAGATTGTGTATGTTACTCTCTTATGAGTGTTCTGTGTATATTCAATTTATCCACACACACTTGTCTAGTTTTTGTATGTATTATCCACACAGTTCTGAATGTCTCTTTCTTATATATATACTCTTTTCCAGTTCAGTTTTTTGTCATTTGGTTTAGCAGGGGCCGACAAGAAAAAAATGTTTCAACCATGTTTGGACTTCCTTGTACATCGTAATGTTTCCTGATATGCTTGAAAATAGCATTAAATAATGTCAGGTGTATTAATTTTTCCATACATTACCGTTATAATAGTATTAATAAAATTGGTAAAGAAAAGAATAAAATATCATTAGACCGGTATTAGATGCATGTCACACGGTAGACTTCAACGGTAGCCTCTACGACTGTGGACTTCATCGGTAGGCTTTCTAACTATAGGCTTGTAACGATAGATATTACTCTATGTAAAAGTAGCTCCTCATAAGTGGACTTCATCGGTAGGCTATTCAACTATGAGCTTCCTCAGTAGGCTTGATCTGCGGTAGACTCCAACAGTAAGCTTCTAACAGAAGCTTTGTAACATCAGACTACTTCAACAGTGACCTTCCCAATGGTAGACTTATCTCAATAGGTAATTTCATTAACAGTGAAATATGTCCATCAGTAGAATATCTCGACAGTAGGAGTTGTACAACGATAGCCTTATACAAACGGTAGACTTCTCCAACTGTAGACTTGAACAGTTAGGTTCTCAATAGAACACTTGAG
Organism: Viscum album; assembly: GCA_963277665.1. NCBI lineage: Eukaryota > Viridiplantae > Streptophyta > Magnoliopsida > Santalales > Viscaceae > Viscum > Viscum album. The sequence goes on along the minus strand of OY728129.1, from coordinate 1,783,247,372 downwards.
AAAGAGTCTGACAGTGAACTTCTAACATAAGCCTTGTCATAACAGTGACCTTGTGACAGTAACTCTTTGTCTGTGAGCTTTGATAAGCAGATCAACAATAGACTTGTGACAATATCCTTGTAGGATCAATGACTTCATGTAACAGTGAGCTATAAGGGTGAACTTGAACAGAAGACTCTTACCAGTAGCCTTTAACAGTGAAATTATATTTAGATAAATATAAACTGTAATCTAATGCAGCAAAGTCATGAGACTTAAGAGTATACACTCTTGAGGATAAGATAATTATAAATGTAGATTAAAAAGATTAGTAACTGACTTAATATATGATGATCAATATTTAAACATGATTTGGGATTATCAAAACAGGTGAGTCCTACAATCTACCCCTTTTTGATAATCACGAATTATGACAGTATGTTTTAAAGATAGATATCATATATAATACAGTTACTAAACATCGATCAAAAATGTCTCAAGTATCAGAGATTAAAAAGAATGTAAAACTAGAATATATTGGTACATGGTATCAGAGAGAAAGGCATATAATATTCAACATATAATTATAGTAGTATATTAGTACTTTTCTCCCCAATCACATGATTAATCTAGAATTAGCATAGTATTGAAGTATTTGCACATTATTGCAGTATTTATCTCCCTTTGTGATTATCAAAAAGAAAAACAAATAGAGAGAACAGAGAAAACTTGTATTAATAAACAGTTCATTACATGACCCAAAAAGAATATATAGTCCCTATCAAAAGACATAAATAGACTCAATCCAAATCATCCGTAGGTAAGTGGTCTTTTCCTTTGGAAGAAGAGGAGGGAGGAGGAGCCGGTGGATCAGCAGGTTTAGGACGGGCTGTAGGAATGAATGGAGGGGAAGCAACATAAGCTCCTATGGGTCTGTAGTGGGTAGCTCGCTGGGGTATCAGTGGATTAAGGCTTTTGATAGCTTCAGTAGGAGACATGGTGGAAGAACCATTGGGTTGAGATGCAGGTAAGGCATGAGGGATGATGATAGGGGTGCCTTCCACATGGAGGAAGGGTAGAATAAGGTTTCTGAAATCCATAATAATGCTTCCTCCACTTTCCATAGCAGATAAAAAATCATCTTTATTCTCCAAATACTTATCCAAAGTAGTGGTCAATTCTCTCAGCTTGCTGACCTGCTCCTTGAATGCCTGAGTCACTAGAGGAAGCTTCATATTCTCTATCAAGAGCTTGAAGTGATTGGACATTTGATGCTTGGTATAGACCTTCTCAAAGTAAGCATCTACCTTATTCTTAATGGCATCTTGAGAAGCAGTAGCTTCCCGCAAGTGGTCACGAACAAAACTGCTGACTTCCCTAGTGGTAGCAAGTATTTGAGAATTAGAGGTGCCATTGGGACTAGCCTTATCAAGCTATTCTGGGAACATAGTTCTGATCTGGCCAATGTTCATAGAAGAGCTAGATGAGGGGGGGGGGGGGGTTTGATCGAGAAGGATACTGTCTCTTTGAAAGACTGAGTCAAGTTACAAATCACCTTCTAAACAAGTGCATCTTGATTGTTCATGTGTTCTTTGAATGATTTCTTAAAAGCATCATAAACATCCACAAACTTCTTGATTACATCTTTGATATATCGAATCTTAGCATTCACTTGGTTCTAAGAACTGCTCATGGCAGTCAATGAAGCAACTGATTGTCTTAGAGAAACCACAGCTCTTGTCCAACTTTCAATTTGAGTATGGAAGACTTTAACTTCATCCATCATTCCTTTTACTGGACTAGACACAACACATCCCATAGATAGATCTAAGGATTTCTCCACATTCCTCATCTCTTCAACAAGGCTATTCTTCAAATCTTCCACTGATTCTCTCAGGGCCTCTTTTATTTCAGCCTTTAAGGACTCAAGGTCCTCCTTGGTTACCAAATTGTCATCCACAACCACTGGAACAATTTCAGGTAGGATAACAGAATCCTTTTGAGGCTGGTCTTCCTCATCAAAATCTCCATAATTGAGTCTAATTACCATGTATCCTGGATCTGATGACCAACCTTCGATGTCATATAGTACATAAACTGAACCAAGATGCTCCCCCTCACTTGGAGCTATCTCATGAGGAATCTCCTCTATTTGTTCTGTTCTAGGTAACTCCAAAAACTCCTCTACAACTCCATCAGATTCAACATTTGTTTGCCCTATTAGTTCAACAGTAGGGTGATTCTTATCCTTCTCTGAGTCATCAATGACTCCCATATCAATGGAAGTAGATTCCACTCCTGCTTCCTGACCAGACACTATCTTGTCTGTACTATCTATTAGAGGACTCAAGATAAGTTCTTCTTCTTTATTATCCTCATCATCAGCTTCACCAACAGCCTCTTTTCCATCATCCTTATCATAAGATTCCTCTGCCTCATCCTCTTCAGAGGTTTCCTTGACAATATTCTGATATTCTTCTTCTTCTTCTTTAGTGGTCTCAGTATCACTGTCCTTCAGAACAGTCTCTCTTATCGGCAGTTCTTTTGGAGTGCTAGGTTCTCCGAAAGCTACTGTCCTTACAGGAATGCGAGGAAAATCAGTATCTCTCCCATCATCAATGAGGGTGTTTTCTCTTTGAGGGTCCACAACTCCTTCAGCCTCATCCTCATCTGAATAAGCCAGTTCTTACTCAGCAGGTATCAGGCCTGGATCTTTCTTGTCTTTTGGCCTAAATGGATGAGTAGTAGGGTCAAACGTTTCATACACCCCTCCTTCATCATTCACCCATGTCCTCTTCCAGGGATTCCAGCTAATTTTCATGAATTTTCAAATCTACTTGGAGATACAAACACTTTTCTTGGACACTATAATCTCTTCTGGATTTCCAGCCACACCCTTTACCTTTTGCATAACTGAAATAAACTTGGCATGGAATAGGGCATTGGATTTTGAGCTTTCCTTGGTCATATCCTCCAATTGTGCCATCAATAACCTACATATGTTAATCTTCACACCATGCTTTAGTAAGCACATTAAGAATATGTCTTGGTAATTCAGTACTAAAAAGTATCCTCTCCTCATACTAAGTACATGCTGAATGAATTTGAATAGAAGTTTTTCTTCTCCATTCATCTCAGCTGCAATAACCCTCCTTGATTTTCCATCTCCGGTCAGTTCTTCTAGAGATTTTTCATATTCAAAAATAGCACTATATGGAGGAGCCACTCCAGGGTAGTAATCATATATTCCTTCATGAGTGACTCTTAAACAGGTAGCCCACTCAGCAGACGAGAAAATAACTTCATTTCCATTGACTCTCGATATTAGCTTATGCACATCATCTTCCTCTTCGAACTTCAGATATTCATAGAATTATTTCACAAGCTTCAGGTAGTACGGTCCATTTTTATTAGAAAAACATTCAGTCCATCATTGGGCATCTAGTACTTCCAGCACTAATGACTTGCTCATCAGCAACCATTCTTCACTTAACTCCTTCTCAACAAAGATTTGTCACTTGGTCAGATGCTGGTTGACAGGTCCCGTCAGAGTATTACTGGTGCCACTGGAATCGGCTCGAGTCTCTTTGGCCTTGGCGCATCCTCATTGATAGTCGGGGGTCTCTTTATTCTGGCCATAGAGATTGAGAGAGGTTCGAGGGCTCAGGTGAAGGGTTAGGGTGTAGGAATTTCGAGAGCAAGGTTGGAGATTGAGAGAGGAAGGTGGAATGAGATATGTTCATTTCCTTTAATTTTATCATTTAGGGATTAAAACAAAATAAACATAAAAATAATAAATAGGAATAAAAACGGTTCAAAATCCCACAAAAATAAAAACAAACAGCGAGGTATTCAACAGTGAGATGTACCAGTGAGGTACACCGGTGAGGTGCAATGTTGAGGTATAACTGTAAGGTCCAACTGTGAGGTCTAATGGTTAGGTCCAACTGTGAGGTCCAATGGTGAGGTCCAACAGTGAGGTCTAACGGTGGGGTCCAATAGTGAGGTTTCCTATGCTGAAATTAATCATACCTAACTCATGTTTGATGTAATTTAACCTCTCAGAATTCAAAGGCTTTGTGAATATATCAGCCAATTGATGTTCAATGCCAATTTATTCAAGAGTGATATCACCCATTTGATAATGATCCCTCAAGAAGTGATGTCTCACATCAATATGCTTTGTCCTAGCATGAGATACTAGATTTTTGGAAATGTTAATAGCACTTGTATTGTCACACTTTATAGAGACATGTTTGAATTGACATCCATAGTCCAGTAAAGTGTGTTTCATCCACAAAATTTGAGCACAACAACTATTAGCAGCTATGTACTCAGCTTCCACAGTAGATAATGCAACAGAGTTCTGCTTCTTACTACACCAAGATACTAGTGACTTGCCTAAAATGTGACATGTCCCAGAGGTGATTTTTTTTATCTAACTTGCAATTGGAAAAATCATCATCAGAATAACTCAACAGATCAAATGATTGTCCTTTTGGTTAAAATAATCCTAAGTTGGAAGTATGTCTGAGATATTTAAAAATCCTTTTTTAAAGTAATTAAATGAGACTCTTTTGGATTGTCTTGAAAGCGAGCACACATGAATACACTAAACATGATGTCAGGTCTACTAGCTATGAGATAAAGAAGACTTCCTATCATACCTCTGTAGTTGTTTTGATCCACTGGTTCTCCAGTTTCATCAGCATCTAACTTACAAGTGGTACTCATAGGTGAGTTTTTACCTTTACTACCATCCAAAGAAAAACGTTTTAAATGATCCTTAATATATTTACTTTGATTCAAAACACTTCCATTTTTATTTTGAAAGATCTCAAATCCATGGAAAAATTTGGGTTCTCCCATTAAACTCTTTTCAAACTCATTTTGCATCATTTTTGAAAAATCAACACATAATGAATTTCTAGAAGATCAAAAAATAATATCATCCACATAAATTTGTACTATAAAAACATATTTAGAAATCCATTTAATGAAGAGAGTAGGATCGGCTATCCCTTTTGTAAAACATTTTGAAATAAGAAAAGAGTTGAGTCTATCATACCATGCTCTTAGAGCTAGTTTTAAGCCATATAAAGCTTTAGATAGTTTAAAAACATGATTGGAAAAATGGGGATTTGTAAAACCAGGAGGTTTTTCAACAAATACATCCTCAAATATATACCCATTTAGAAAATAACTTTTTACATCCATTTGATAAAGTTTGAAATTCAGATGAGCTGCATATGAAAGTAGTATCCTAATGGATTCTAATCTAGCTATAGGTGCAAAGGTATCTTCATAGTCTATTCCTTCCTCTTGACTATATCCTTGTGCAACTTGCCTATCTTTATTTCTAACTATATTCCCAAACTCATCAACTTTGTTTCTAAACACCCATTTAGTACCTATGGTCAAGGTGTCCTTAGGTCCTTCCACTAATTCCCAAACATTGTTTATTTCAAACTAATTTATTTCTTCTTGCATAGAGATTGCCCAAAATTCATCATTGATATCATTATTAATATTTTTGGGTTTAATATCTGAAAAAAAGCTTGATGTTCATCCTGGTTTCTTAGAGAAGATCTAGTTTTTGTTCCTCTATTTTAATCACCTACAACAGCATCTAGAGGATGATTCTTAAGAGTCCTAGTACCTCTAGGAAGGGTTGAACTAGATTCTTCATTGTTGTCTGTTGGTTCCGAATCAACAGGTGTAGATTCTATAAAATTTCCAAAACTGGATACTTTTACAGGGGATTCACTATCCTTATCATTAAAGTTCAGATTTGACAAATCGTCCTCATGGTTTTCAAGATAGGTTTTAGGCTCATGTGGATCAGTCTCATCAAATTTGATATGAACTAATTATTCCACACATTTAGTTTTCTTATTGAACACTCTATAGGCTTTACTTGAAATAGAATAACCCAGGAAAATTCCATCATCACTTTTGGGAGAAAATTTGTCAAGATTATCTTTAGTGTTAAGAATAAAGACTTTGCATCCAAAAACACTAAAATAATTAACCTTAGGCTTCCTATTATTCCAAAGTTCATAAGGGGTCCTTTTTAGAATATGTCTAATTAAAACTCTATTGATAATGTAACAAGATGTATTTACAGCTTCAGTCCAAAAATAAATAGGTATGTCATACTCATTAAGCATAGTCCTTGCAATTTCTTGAAGGGTCCTATTTCTTCTTTCTACAACTCCATTTTGTTGAGGTGTCCTAGGGGCAGAAAAGTTGTGATTATAACCATTGTGTGAGCAGTAAGATTCAAACTCATGATTCTCAAACTCACGGCCATGATCACTCCTCATGGATTTAATCTTAAGTCCGCTAAGGTTTTCTACAGACTTGGAATATTTGACAAAATAGGAACAAGATTCACTTTTGTGATCTAGAAAGTATACCCAAGTATACCTAGAAAAGTCATCTACAAGAACATAAACATAGTGCTTCCCATTTAGACTTGAAACTCTTGATGGTCCAAACAAATCCATGTGAATCAACTCAAGTGGTTGAGAAGTTGAAACTTCTTTCTTTGGTTTGAAATAAAGTTTGTGTTGTTTTCCCTTTTGACACGGATTACACACTTTACCAATTGGAAATTCTAATTTAGGTAAGTATCTAACTAAAAATTTCTTAGATAGCTTCGTAAGTGAGTGCACATTACAATGTCCTAATATTCTATTCCAAATCCAAGATTCTTTATGAAAATCGTTTAAACAAGTAACATTTTGTTTAGCTAATGAATTTAAATCGACATCATAAACATTCTCATTTCTACATGCAGTGAAAACTAAATCATTGTTTGTATTAAAAACGTTGCATGAATCATTTTCAAATTTAAAATTAAGCCCATCATCACATAACTGAGATATGCTAAGTAAATTAAACTTTAAAACATAAAAAAAGTAAATTATAAATTAATATTGTATCAAGGTTACCAATCTGGCCTAAGATGATGATTTTTCCTTTTGCATTGTCACAGAAGGTGACATTCCCACAATCAACTTTAATTAAACTCTTGAAGCAATAATATTCTCCTTTAATATGTCTTGAACATCCACTTTCCATGTACCATAGGGTCTTACAAGATATAAGGCCCCAACCTTAAACCTTACTTAATATTGAATTAAATGAATAATTCACATTGAGGATCTTTTCAGGTTTAGAGTTTTAGATAATTAGAACATAACTATTACATCTCAAAAGATTACAAAGTAGTCACTTCTACTAAGTTTCCATAATAAAAAAAACTCTTAAAAAGAAACGTGTCTAGTTCCATGTTTTATATAGCATGACATTCCCTTGATCCCATCCTTGACCTTATTCCACATTAAGTCCTGTGTAAAACATTTCAAAAAACTTGGGGTGAGCATAAAAAGCTCAGTAAGGGATACAGAAAGAATGAAAACTGTTAGTTTTTCAAATATCAAGTAAAACATATATACTCTATCAAAGTAATACCTTCACCTTCATGAAGTAGTAAAAAAACTCTTCACTGAATAAAGTATCATTACTTACCTTTTTGTAACCAAAGTATTACCATAAAACCCATAAAAAGAACACATAACATATATAAAGGCAACTTGGGACATAAACATACTTAAGTGGAATAACCATACGGTCGACTTCCACACATATCACTTAATGGAATAGCCATACGGGCAATTTCCATACATACTTAATGGAATAGCCATACGGCCGACTTCCATACCCAATGCATTGGAGGTTATAACGTAACCACCCGTCCTGGTATTCACGGCACCACCCGTCATATGGTTTATAACGTAACCACCCGTTAAAATGTCCAAGTACCAATATAAAATCATAAAACATAAAACCAATATAAAGGAAAGATAACATTTCCACATTTCAATCACAATATATCATAAATATATTGACATAATAGAATCCTTTATCAAAACCATTTTCAATACCAAAATACATAAAAGAGTATATGGTATTTATTTTATTTTAAAAACATTACGGCTTGTTGAGGAAGCCAAAGACCAAATAATACTCGCGGCGATGGAAAAAGTCGTTGTCACCACGTACGTTAAAAAAACATTCTTTTTTTTCGTTTAGTAAAATGCTTCGTAGAAAAAGATTCCTTTTGTATAAAAGTAAAAGTCAAATGGGTTTATACACCGTATAAAAGAAAGTTGTGTATAAAACGAAATATGCCTCAATGAAAGGAGATTGAGACAAAGTCCTTAAAAAGATATTTTTTAAAATAAAATAGATCTATTATGTGTATTCACTATAGGTACACATAAAGAAAGTAAAAATACAAAATAATACATAATAATATCATGACATAATTTGAAAGTAGGAGATTAACCCAAAGAATAGAAATTGGGTTAAGAAGTTCCCTTACCTCGGGTCCGACTTGACTCGATCATTCTTTAACGTCCTGAATAATAAACTTGAGTTAATTTATACTTGATTAAGAACATTTTTAAAGTTCATTATTCCTTTTATATCACTTATTGCCATGTTATAAACATTATGTAACCATTTAAGTTAATAATGTTTGTTTTCTCAATATTTGGTTCTTAAGTCGAAAGTGGACTTCTTACAATTACATGTTGTTCGTGTGGTCAAAGGTTCTTTATATCCAGAATGAAATTACTGATTTGGATATCATATATATCATATATATACAGCATATACATGTATTTATAATATTACATAATCATTTAGAGGTAAGAAATGAAATGCACCGTTCATGGAGACGGTAAGCCGTACGTACGCATGAACGCTACTTTCATTTCTTTGTCATATTAATGGAATTAAAACTAAATGAGAGGTATGTATATTTTAATTCCAGAATTATATTAATCATTTAGATATATCATTAATTATATATATCCATTATATACATGTACTTTTAATAGTACATTACATTTGGGGATAAGAAATGAAATGCACCGTTCATGGAGACGGTGAGCCGTACATACGCATGAACGCTACATTCATTTCTATCTCATAATTTAATGGAAATAAATAATAATGATATAGAGGTATATTATAATTCCAGTATAACATCATATATAATAACTTTAAATCCATCCTTTACACGTCCCACATATGGCATTAACGAATCACATCACTTTGAGGGGGCGGTAGTCCACACTTCCTTAAATGAAGATATCGTGTTTACCCATAATGGAAACCATAAAGGTATTCCCAAAATGAAAAATACAGAAGATTAAAGAAAAAATAAACATATTATATATCATATATAAAAATAGTGACATCATAATGGCCACCCTTGAAGGTGTTAAATGAGTATTGAACAATCATCGTTTCGGGAGGCAGGATTTCGCCATCCACGGAAACCGTATGTTCTTTAACCATTTGATGTAGGTGTGTGAGAGTGTAGCTAGAATTAATCTTATAAAAACATCCTAGTATATTGAAGATACTGGTGTTGTTACAAAAGAAGTAAATAAAAAGAGTTTAGAGGGTTGGAGAAGCAAAATAAAACAAATGAACAAGAGAGAATGAATTACCTTTAAAAGTGTAACTCCTTTCTATTTGAGCCTAAAGGCTTCCTTTGAAAGGATTCTTACCAAAGGGAATACTCTAGGATGAGGAGAGGGATGTAGAGAGATTAAATGGGCAGGGGTTTGGCCGAGACAAAGGCTTTAGGAGTGTGTGAAATGAGGTAGAGGTGGGGGCCTTTTATAAGAGGAGAGGAGGGGCACTTTTGGAAAGTAAAGAAATATTACTTTATTTGAAAATGTGTTTCGGTTTTAAAAGGTCTCACATTGATAGAATTAGTGGATAAGGTGATAAGGGTTCGAAATCCACTCATCCAATTGGTTTTTGGACATGCGTAGTTCATAGATTTTACATTATCTTTCCATTTTATTTAAATCGTCAAATAATGATGTCATCGCTGCATCATTATTATGTCATAAATAATTTAATTTATTTAATGTCTAAAAATTATAAAAAAACTACTATGATGTAGGAAATATTTTTAGCTTTCCAATGACTATTTATAATCAGAAATATGATCTTTATAACCCCATATAAAAATTGTTTTCTTAAAACATATTATGTTTGTGTCATTTTTACTTTTACATTAAATAAAAAGTTATTTATGTCATTTCCCAACCGAAGTGTCTCCATGGGGTCCCCAAGTTGACCCATGGCTTGTCTTGGTCGTCCATGACACAACCAATGAGGGTAGGACATGTGTCAAGCTCATCTTATTTTATTAAAGCATTATTTTTACCTTAAACTACACTAATTACCACTAATCGCGATTAAAAACTTAATAAGTTACTATTCACCAAAAAATTATTATAATCTCATTGAACCACATTTTACTTATTAATGACAACCATTTATGTCGGATTTTTGAAATTCAAAACACAATGATGGCAAAATTTCATTTAAACGGAAAATCAGTCTTTATAAGTACCACTTAGTGGTTTCACTATTCATCAAAAATTGAAGTTTTTCAGAAAATTACCAAAAATTCACCCTAAGCTATATTTGATATTACAAATTCAAAAATGAAGTCTATTTTACAAAATTCAAAACATATAAGTCACATTAATTAATTTAATAATTAATTCCCGCTGTCAGTGCAAATAGTGTGTTTTTATGAAACAATAAGTATCAAAAGATTGACACTAGTTTAAGTCCGATTTCAAAGTGAAATTAATTCCAACGACCACTATTGGATTTAATGGTAAAAATATTTTCTAATTTCACTTTAAAAAAAATTCAAAAGATAATCTAATCATATAAATAAATTAGATTAAAAAGAGGTTTTGAATTAAAATACAACATTTTACACTATTCATTAAAAAAATGAACTTTATCAGAAAGGTACCAAAACTTTACAGAAAGTAAATTTTGATGTCCCAATTCTAAAGAAGAGTTATATTTGGTCCAATAGAATTTATAAGATCGATCAAAACTATATTTAATGACGGTTCCCCGTCAAAATGTGATAAGTGGACCTTTTGTGAAAATTAGGGTATAAATGCCTAAAATTGAACTCTTTCCATATTTTAAGCCTTTATCTTTTATTGGGTAAATGTAAGAACATTTAAAAACATATATAATCATATTTTAGTTATTTCTATCCATTCCCGCCAGTACAACGGCTACTCGTTAACTAACATTTAAAATAATATTATTTTATTACTTGTGTACAATGTAAGTTTTCAAAGAAACTCATCGTTGCGTACCGAGTACGCTATCGAACGTAGAAACCCCTTTTAATTAAAATCAATATTTAATTCTTAAATATTAATAAATATGAAAATTATTTATTCTTTATTTACCTGGGATGTTACATCCTTCCCCCCTTTTGGGAATTGCGTCCTCGCAATTTTATTCACTTATCAAAATAAGTGGGGGTATTTATCCCTCATAGCATTTTCAGATTCCCACGTTGCCTCTTAAATGACATGGTTTTTCCACAAAACCTTTACCTGATGAATCACCTTATTCCGTAACACCTGCTCCCTGTGGTCAAGAATATAGACCGGTTGTTCCTCATAAGATAGGTTCTCTTCCAGCTGAACTACCTCTCGACTCAAAACATGAGATGGATCTGGCATATTCTTTCTCAACATTGAAACATGAAAAACATTGTGTACCTGAGATAAACTCAGAGGTAAAGCCACTCGGTATGCAACTGATCCAACTCTCTCCAGAATTTCGTATGGTCCAATAAACCTTTGACTCAGCTTTCCTTTCTTACCAAATCTCATCACACTTTTCCAAGGAGAAACCTTGAGAAAAACATGATCACCTACCTCGAAAGATATATCCTTCCTCCGGTTATCCGCATAACTCTTCTGCCTACTCTGAGCTGTTCTCATGTGCTTCTGAATCAATTGAACTTTTTCTGCCATCTCTTCTACCAATTCTAGTCCCATCAACTTCCTTTCACCCACTTCATTCCAAAATGCTGGAGTTCGACACCACTTCCCATATAATGCCTCAAATCGTGCCATCTGTATACTGGAATGAAAACTGTTATCATAAGAAAACTCAACCAAATAAAGATGTTGGTCCCAACTTCCCTGATAATCCATCGAACAAGCTCGTAGCATATCCTCTAAGTTCTGGATTGTTCGTTCTGACTGCCCATCTGATTGAGGATGAAAAGATGTACTAAAATTTAATTCAGTACCCAACAACTTCTGAAGGCCTTTCCAAAAGTTAGAAGTAAACCTGGGATCATGATCCGATACAATGGAGAGAGGAACTCCATGTAACCTGACTATCTATTTAATATTCAAACGGGAAAGTTGATCTAGGGAAAAAGTATCTCGTATAGAAAGGAAATGAGCAGATTTGGTCAAGCGATCAACAATAACCCAGATTTCATTATTACCTCGAGATGTCCTCGGTAATCCCACAACAAAGTCCATGGATATGTTTTCCCATTTCCACTCTGGCACTGGTAAAGGCTGAAGCATCCCTTTCGATAACTGCTGCTCTGCTTTAACCTGTTGACATGTCAAACACTTCACAGTAAAATCAGCAATGTCTCTTTTCATTCCATCCCACCAGTAATACTCCCGCAGATCTCTGTACATCTTAGTACTGCCAGGATGAACTGAAAATGGGGAACTATGAGCCTCACATAACAACTCATTCTTCAACTGTGAATCACAAGGCACACATAACCTCTTACCAAACCTCCAAACACAAACACAAACTTATCTAAGAACTCATGGAAAATTTTATTCATAAGGTCCATGAATAAAGCAGGTGCATTGGTTAACCCAAAAGGCATAAATAAAAATTCATAATGGCCATATCTAGTACGGAACGCAGTCTTCGGAACGTCTGCTTCTTTTACTTTCAACTGATGGTACCCCGACCTCAAGTCAATCTTCGAAAAATACTGAGCTCCTTGGAGCTGATACCACTTCATTCGATGGCCCAACATCTGCTGAAGTTGTTGCAAAGTATTTCACCAACCCTTTCTGCTTGTAGTCTGGATGCATTCCCCCAGTTGAGTTCTTCGTTGGACACTCGTTTGCATAATGACCCATTTCATTACATTTAAAACATCTTACCGTTGGCTTTTCATTTCCTGCTTGATCATCTTCCTTACAGTTACGAGCAATATGACCAGACTTACCACACCGAAAGCACTTACCAGACTTGGATAAACATTCTCCAGGATGCATTTTACCACACTTCTCACAGGATGGATATTTGGTTTTCTTACCTCCTTTCTTCTTTGATGAATTCTTCCCCTTTTCCTGCCAACTATACCTCTTATTCTGTTGTTTGTCATAGAACACCTGATCATCGGCAAACTCCATTTCCACCTTCTCCGCACATCGAACAAGTTTTTCATAACTTTTGAACTCACGAGAATCTAAAGCCCTTCGATACTTTGGGTTTAACCCTGAGTAAAAACGGTTTATTTTACTATCAAGATCTCGTATGAAGTGTGGATCATACCTTGCCAATCGAGTGAACTTTTCTTCATAAGAAGCCACTAAATCATCCTCCTGCCTCAGTTCTAGGAACCGTTTTTCCATCCTAAGATGAACCACCATAGGAAAATATTTCTCAAGAAACATACCTTTGAATTCGTCCCAGTGAAGATCCTCAATCTCATCACTATCCCTTATATTTTTCACCATCGACCACCACTGATCAGCTTCAACTTCAAAACGGTAAACAACAAGACTAACCTTTTGATGTTCTGAACACTCCATGACATCAAAAATCTTCTCCAGTGCTTTAATCCACCCTTCATATTGCACAGGGTCAGATGATCCTCTGAATGATGGGGGATGTTGCCTCATGAAATGTTCCACCACTGACATGTTCCTCTGCGGTTGATCTGGCTGATCTCGTGCATGGATACCACCACCATTTATAGCCTGAGTCAGTTGTTCCATCACTGCAACAAACTGTTCAGTTCTGATTCTGACCATCTCAGGTTGCTGATTTGGAAGGTTATCTTCCTCCTGATGTCGTCCCAACATAGCTTCTTTGTTTCCTCTGCGGAAAACCATTCTGAACACAGAAATATCTTAGGCGAAGCAACATGGTAATCTGTAAATGCTATATCATTTCAATCATATTATGATTTAACACTTTTCTAACTCCTAAAGTTGTCTAAACCGACCTCTGATACCAACTATAAGGCCCCGACCTTAAACCTTACTTAATACTGAATTAAATGAATAATTCACGTTGAGGATCTTTTCAGGTTTAGAGTTTTAGAGAATTAGAACATAACTATTACATCTCAAAAGATTACAAATTAGTCACTTCTACTAAGTTTCCATAATAAAAAAAAACTCTTAAAAATAAACGTGTCTAGTTCCATGTATTATATAGCATGACATTCCCTTGATACCATCCTTGACCTTATTCCACATTAAGTCCTGTGTAAAACATTTCAAAAAACTTGGGGTGAGCATAAAAAGCTCAGTAAGGGATACAGAAAGAATGAAAACTGTTAGTTTTTCAAACATCAAGTAAAACATATATACTCTATCAAAGTAATACCTTCACCTTCATGAAGTAGTAAAAAAAACTCTTCACTGAATAAAGTATCATTACTTACCTTTTTGTAACCAAAGGATTACCATAAAACCCATAAAAAGAACACATAACATATATAAAGGTAACTTGGGACATAAACATACTTAAGTGGAATAACCATACGGTTGAATTCCACACATATCACTTAATAGAATAGCCATACGGCCAATTTCCATACATACTTAATGGAATAGCCATACGGCCGACTTCCATACCCAATGCATTGGAGGTTATAACGTAACCACCCGTCCTGGTATTCACGGCACCACCCGTCATATGGTTTATAACGTAACCACCCGTTAAAATGTCCAAGTACCAATATAAAATCATAAAACATAAAACCAATATAAAGGAAAGATAACATTTCCACATTTCAATCACAATATATCATAAATATATTGACATAATAGAATCCTTTATCAAAACCATTTTCAATACCAAAATACATAAAAGAGTATATGGTATTTATTTTATTTTAAAAACATTACGGCTTGTTGAGGAAGCCAAAGACCAAATAATACTCGCGGCGGTGGAAAAAGTCGTTGTCACCGCGTATGTTAAAAAAAACATTCCTTTTTGTCGTTTAGTAAAACGCTTCGTAGAAAAAGATTCCTTTTGTATAAAAGTAAAAGTCAAATGGGTTTATACACCGTATAAAAGAAAGTTGTGTATAAAACGAAATATGCCTCAATGAAAGGAGATTGAGACAAAGTCCTTAAAAAGATAATTTTTAAAATAAAATAGATCTATTATGTGTATTCACTATAGGTACACATAAAGAAACTAAAAATACAAAATAAGACATAATAATATCATGACATAATTTGAAAGTAGGAGATTAACCCAAAGAATAGAAATTGGGTTAAGAAGTTCCCTTACCTCGGGTCCGACTTGACTCGATCGTTCTTTAACGTCCTGAATAATAAACTTGAGTTAATTTATACTTGATTAAGAACATTTTTAAAGTTCATTATTCCTTTTATATCACTTATTTACATGTTATAAACATTATGTAACCATTTAAGTTAATAATGTTTGTTTTCTCAATATTTGGTTCTTAAGTCGAAAGTGGACTTCTTACAATTACATGTTGTTCGTGTGGTCAAAGGTTCTTTATATCCAGAATGAAATTCCTGATTTGGATATCATATATATCATATATATACAGCATATACATGTATTTATAATATTACATAATCATTTATAGGTAAGAAATGAAATGCACCGTTCATGGAGACGGTAAGCCGTACGTACGCATGAACGCTACTTTCATTTCTTTGTCATATTAATGGAATTAAAACTAAATGAGAGGTATATATATTTTAATTACAGAATTATATTAATCATTTAGATATATCATTAATTATATATATCCATTATATACATGTAATTTTAATAGTACATTACATTTGGGGATAAGAAATGAAATGCACCGTTCATGGAGACGGTAAGCCGTACGTACGCATGAACGCTACATTCATTTCTATCTCATACTTTAATGGAAAGAAATAAAAATGATATATAGGTATATTATAATTCCAGTATAACATCATATATAATAACTTTAAATCCATCCTTTACACGTCCCACATATGGCATTAACGAATCACATCACTTTGAGGGGGCGGTAGTCCACACTTCCTTAAATGAAGATATCGTGTTTACCCATAATGGAAACCATAAAGGTATACCAAAAATGAAAAATACAGAAGCTTAAAGAAAAAATAAACATATTATATATCATATATAAAAATAGTGACATCATAATGGCCACCCTTGAAGGTGTTAAATGAGTATTGAACAATCATCGTTTCGGGAGGCAGAATTTCGCCATCCACGAAAACCGTATGTTCTTTAACCATTTTATGTATTTGTGTGAGAGTGTAGCTCGAATAAATCTTATAACAACATCCTAGTATATTGAATATACTGGTGTTGTTACAAAAGAAGTAAATAAAAAG
This sequence comes from Viscum album, assembly GCA_963277665.1. NCBI lineage: Eukaryota > Viridiplantae > Streptophyta > Magnoliopsida > Santalales > Viscaceae > Viscum > Viscum album. Next base: position 1,783,230,864 of record OY728129.1, on the reverse strand, counting down.
AGTTTAGAGGGTTGGAGAAGCAAAATAAAACAAATGAACAAGAGAGAATGAATTACCTTTAAAAGTGTAACTCCTTTTGATTTGAGCCTAAAGGCTTCCTTTGAAAGGATTATTCCCAAAGGGAATCCTCTAGGATGAGGAGAGGGATGTAGAGAGAGTAAATGGGCAGTGGTTTGGCCGAGAAAAAGGCTTGAGGAGTGTGTGAAATGAGGTAGAGGTGGGGGCCTTTTATAAGAGGAGAGGAGGGGCACTTTTGGAAAGTAAAGAAATATTACTTTATTTGAAAATGTGTTTCGGTTTTAAAAGGTCCCACATTGATAGAATTCGTGGATAAGGTGATAAGGGTTCTAAATCCACTCATCCAATTGGTTTTTGGACATGTGTAGTTCATAGATTTTACATTATATTTCCATTTTATTTAAATCGTCAAATAATGATGTCATCGCTGCATCATTATTATGTCATAAATAATTTACTTTATTTAATGTCTAAAAATTATAAAAAAACTACTATGATGTAGGAAATCTTTTTATCTTTCCAATGACTATTTATAATCAGAAATCGGATCTTTATTACCCCATATAAAAATTGTTTTCTTGAAACATATTATGTTTGTGTCATTTTTACTTTTACATTAAATAAAAAGTTATTTATGTCATTTCCCAACCGAAGTGTCTCCATGGGGTCCCCAAGTTGACCCATGGCTTGTCTTGGTCGGCCATGACACAACCAATGAGGGTAGGACATGTGTCAAGCTCATATTATTTTATTAAAGCATTATTTTTACCTTAAACTACACTAATTACCACTAATCGCGATTAAAAACTTAATAAGTTACTATTCACCAAAAAATTATTATAATCTCATTGAACCACATTTTACTTCTTAATGACAACCATGTATGTCGGATTTTTGAAATTCAAAACACAATGATGGCAAAATTTCATTTAAACGGAAAATCAGTCTTTATAAGTACCACTTAGTGGTTTCACTATTCATCAAAAATTGAAGTTTTTCAGAAAATTACCAAAAATTCACCCTAAGCTATATTTGATATTACGAATTCAAAAATGAAGTCTATTTTACAAAATTAAAAACATATAAGTCACATTAATTAATTTAATAATTAATTCCCGCTGTCAGAGCAAATAGCGTGTTTTTATGAAACAATAAGTATCAAAAGATTGACACTAGTTTAAGTCCGATTTCAAAGTGAAATTAATTCCAACGACCACTATTGGATTTAATGGTAAAAATATTTTCTAATTTCACTTTAAAACCAATTCAAAAGATAATCTAATCATATAAATAAATTAGATTAAAAAGAGGTTTTGAATTAAAATACAACATTTTACACTATTCATTAAAAAAATGAACTTTATCAGAAAGGTACCAAAAATTTACACAAAGTAAATTTTGATGTCCCGATTCTAAAGAAGAGTTATATTTGGTCCAATAGAATTTATAAGATCGATCAAAACTATATTTAATGACGGTTCCCCATCAAAAGGTGATAAGTGGACCTTTCGTGAAAATTAGGGTATAAATGCCTAAAATTGAACTCTTTCCATATTTTAAGCCTTTATCTTTTATTGGGTAAATGTAAAAACATTTAAAAATATATATAATCATATTTTAGTTATTTCTATCCATTCCCGCCAGTACAACGGCTACTCGTTAACTAACATTTAAAATAATATTATTTTATTACTTGTGTGCAATGTAAGTTTTCAAAGAAACTCATCGTTGCGTACCGAGTATGCTATCGAACGTAGAAACCCCTTTTAATTAAAATCAATATTTAATTCGTAAATATTAATAAATATGAAAATTATTTATTCTTTATTTACCTGGGATGTTACACAAGAACTCTTTAAGTAATTTCCCTGTAAAACAGATTAAACATGGGATAATTTTGGTACCGAGATCTTATTGGGTCCAGAATGGTTAGCCAATAAAATATTGGGAACCCTTATTTTCTTTATAGGTTTTCTAAAATCAAAAAACATATTTTGAGACATAAATAAATTGGTCGGTCCTTTAGAAAATTGTTTCACAAGAGATAATCAAGAATTAATAGTGAACTGTCCAGATTTTGGAACAAATTTGGTTTTGCTAATTTGTCTCTATCCAGGCTGATATCCTAGACCAGTTGTATATTTTAGAGAAATTTGTTTTCCTAGAAGCTGTTTCAAGGTATCCATACCATCAGTGAACTTATCAATATCCTTTCTTAATTGTTCATTGGATAATTTGAGTTGAGTGTTCTCTTTCAGCAGTTGAGCATTCTTTTATTTTTCTACATTTAGATATGTTTTAACATTACTAGTCAAGGAATGTTGTTTCTTTAAAGATTTATATTTATATTTTAGTTCATTGTAGGTATCTTCCAGTATATTGAAATATTAAAACAGTTCATCCTTATACATATCATTATCTGAATCACTATTATTTACAGAATAATAATCATTTAGAATAGGGGAAACAGGTACCTCTGAGGTATTGGTCAGGAAGTACATGTTGGCATGACTCTTTTCAGAATCACTATCTTCTAATTCACTTGTGCTATCTTCTAAAGCACTCCAGGTTTATTTCATGGATTTCTTTTACTTCTTGTCCTTATAGTCTTATTTATTTTTGAATTTTAACTTCAGACAGTCAACCTTGATGTGTCCTTTCCTCTTGTATTCATAAAAGACTATATCATATTCTTTATCAGATTTCTTCCAATCCTTTTTCCACTTACCTTGTTGATCATACTTACCTGTGTTGTTTGGTTTTCTAAAAAACTTCTTCTTCCTATAGAACTTAAATATCCTGTTTATTTGAGCCATTTCTTCATCACTTTCAAAATCTGAATCTTAATTAGTTGAACGTTCAATAGGTACATGAATTTTCTCCTTGTCTTTGATCTTTGAAGTAGTAGACTTGAATGCCATAGATTTTCTTTTGGGTTTATCATCTTCTTCGTTGTTCACCTTCAGTTCCTCTTTATACATCATTAGTTTACCATTAAACTCCTAAACATGTATCTTTCTGATGTCACATGACTATCGGATAGACACAAAAGTGCCTCTCCATCTGTCTGGCAAACATCTCAATATTATCATGATATGGTCCTTCTCTGGAATAGATTTTCCCAGTGAACTCATAGTGTTGAAAATCTCATTAAAACTAAGGTACATGTCATAAATGGGTTCATTAGGTACCATCATAAAATTATCATATTTAATAGTATAAGTATTTAATCTCATTTCCTTCACGTTGGTTTTTCCTTCATGAGAAACAACCAAGGTGTCCCAGATTTCATGAGCTGTTTTACATGCAGAAATTTGGTTAAATTCCTCATCTCCAAAAGAGCAGTAAGGGGAATTCATAGCTTTACAATTATTGTTATAGTTAGAATTTGTAGCATCATCCCAAGTAGATCTAGCAGTTTTGGGGATCTCATATTCAGATTCTATAGCAGACCAAATATCAAAACCAATACATTCCAAATGAATCTTCTTTTAATTTTCCATTGAGAATAATTCACACCATTAAATAAAGGTGTAATGTTAGTAGTAGAGCCTTCTAGTATATTGTCCATAACTAGATTTTAGAAAATATATTAAAGAGAGAAAATTTAGAACTAACAGAAATCTATGATCATTATGGTAAAACTAAAATCACAGTTTGAAAAACAGAGGGTTTGAAAACTTTGTATATAAAGAACTTTCCTCTGATACCAAATGTTGGTCGTAGTAGACACTCAAGAGGGGGGTGAATTGAGTTCCAATTAAAATTTCTGTTAAAAAATTTTGGATTAAAATCCCCCAAATTAAAACAGCCTAGTCAATTAAGGCATTATAGATATAAGTGACTTATTGTTCAACAGGTTTCTCAAAGCTTGATTACTCCTCATTAGAATCAGTATGAGAACTAATTCCACTTTTGAAACAAGTTTAATAAATGAATCAGATATACACACTAACCAGAACTAAATATCAGAGTATGTAAAAACAGATTTTCTATCTTTAGTAATATAAGCACAATAGATAAATGTCCAACAGAGTAATGAAAAGATGAACACAACAATTTAAACAAGAGGTTCAATCTTAGGTCAAGACCTAGTCCTCTCCACTTGGTGATCACCTGTCACCAAGAAATTATATTAAAAAGTGATACACAACCTGTATCAGGATTTACAACAGTTTTCAAAAACTGTCTAGGTTTTGCAACCTCTACCACAGTTCTACGTGGGAAAATAAAATACCAAGCCACACCAGGATTCTTCTATAGTTATATGTGGGAAACAAATGTAAAGATAGTTTGGTATGGGTATTTTCAGTATCCCTCAGTTCAAGCACAAGACTCAGTGTGTGTAACACATACACACAACTCACAAATGTAAATTATTCACACAAAGTATAGCTAAAGATATTAGGAATGAGTTTAGAATGATCTGTTGTGTTGGCAGATCAGCTCTGGACTTGTTGGAATGAATGAAATGATGTTTTGGTCCTTCTCTACAAGTTGACTCCAAAACAGAGTGTCGCAACTTTCAGGTTCTGACTTCCAGATGTAGAGATGATCAGCTTCTTGGGTTTTAATCTCTTTACAGCACACCACGACAGCTTGAAGGAGATTCTTTCAATCGATCCTTTTGATGCTCTGTGTTCTTCTAAATGAGTTCTTGAGGGTTCTTCTTTAGATTGTGTATGTTTCTCTCTTATGAGTGTTCTGTGTATATAAAATATATCCACACACACTTGTCTTTTTTTTGTATGTATTAGCCGCATATCTCTGAATTTCTCTTTCTTATATATATACTCTTTTCCAGTTCAGCTTTTTGTCATTTGGTTCGGCAGCGGCTGACAGGAAAAAATGTTTCAACCACATGTGGTCTTCCTCGTACATCGTACTATTTCCTGATATGACTGAAAATAGCATTAAATAATGTCAGGTGTATTAATTTTTCCATACACGACTGTTATAATAGTATTAATAAAATTTTCAAAAAAAATAATAAAATATCGTTAGACTAGTAGCAGATTCATGTCACACGGTAGACTTTAACTGTAGCCTCTAAGACTGTGGACTTCATCGGTAGGCTTTCTGACTGTAGGCTTGTAACAATAGCTATTACTATATGAAACAATAGCTCCTCATCAGTGGACTTCATCGGTAGGCTATTCAGCTGTGAGCTTCATCAGTAGGCTTGATCAGCGGTAGACTCCAACAGTAAGCTTCTAACAGAAGCTTTGTAACATCAGACTACTTCAACAGTGACCTTCCCAACAGGAGAATTATCTCAATAGGTAATTTCATTAACAGTGAAATATGTCCATCAGTATACTATCTCGATAGTAGGAGTTGTCCAATGGTAGCCTTCTATAAACGGTTGACTTGTCCAACTGTAGACTTGAACAGTGAGGTTCTCAACAGAAGACTTGAGAAAGAGTCTGACAGTGAACTTCTAACAGAAGCCTTGTCACAGCAGTGACCTTGTGACAATAACTCTTTGTCTGTGAGATTTGATAAGCAGATCAACAGTATACTTGTGACATTAACCTTGTAGGATCAGTGACTTCGTGTAATATTGAGCTATAACGGTGACCTTGAATAGAAGGCTCTTACCAGTAGCCTTTAACAGTGAACATATATTTAGATAAATATAAACTGTAAGCTAATGCAGTAAAGTCATGAGACATAAGAGTATACACTGTTGAGGATAAGATAATTATAAATTTAGATTAAAAATATTAGCAACTGACTTAATATATCATGATCAATATTTAAACATGATTTGGGATTATCAAAACAGGCGAGTCCAACAATAATCATCATATATTTATATAGACATTTTAAATTCACAAATTTTACAATAATAATAAATATAAATTTTAATTAAACTAAGGGATTTCAAAAATTATCTAAGGCCTCATTACATAGACCTATATAACTCCTCCATATGAACTAAGTGTAAGGTGTGCTCTGGTAATACAATGTTGTGGTTTCTCAGACAACATTGCCCATGTGGCTATTTCTATCATCTTGAACTTCTCCCTTAGGCGATTCCCTTCAAGATTCACATGTGGATGCTCAACTGAGGCTTGGTCCAGAGTAATGTCCAGAGATGCTACCTCTTTCCCAAGCTCTGACAGATGGGCTTCGTATGACCCGAGTCTACTAGATGAGGCAATTGACACTTCTTTCTGTATTAATTAACCAAGATCTACTGTATTTATAAATAATAATTGTAACGTTAAGAGTTTAGCTTCAAACAATCATATTGACCAATGGTCATATAACAGTAGAAACCCAATGGTATCACTTCATTAATTAAAGGATATAGTCTTGTGGAGTATCAAATGAAATAACACACAAATTTAGGAAATAAATATTATTAAAAACATCAGGTCGTTACATTGTTTCCCCACATTCCCTCTTTACAAAAGGTGGGTGGCATCTATCATTTATTCAGGGATTTTTGCTCCTTGATGAAAATTGGATAATGGGATTTTGGTATCTCATTCTATGGATTCCTCCTTGGAATTTTTCACCAAGTCTGGATCTCCCTCATATATTTTAGTCGTTGTTTGTGAATCTCATTCCTAGTTCCATATCATTGTGAACATTGATTCGTTATGATACTTATACTAGGGCATTCCAAGGGGTCTTCATATGGAAGTATCCTTCAGTTAGAGTATATGGTAATATCAGGCATGTCAGGGCATATCTAGATGTGTGGACAATGGTCAACTGTATTATTCCATATATGAGGGAATCTCAAGGTTGCAGAACCCGAGGAATCCCACATCGATTGTGTGGTAACATATTCCAAAGGCATGTCACTATGTTTTTCCTCAGCTTCCCATGTTTAACATGGGGTATGATGCAAGTTTAACAACTTTCAGAGATGGATCAAAATGACCAAAACACTCATGAGAGTGGATCCGATGGGTGGATCAAAATGTCCAATGAGGATGGATTCGAGGATGATTGGGTCCCAACAAAGGGGAAACTAAGGTTTTCCATTGGATGGGATTGAACCTCAAGAAGTTTTCCAATGTACCCTATACAAAATACATGGATCAAAACCCACATATTTTGAGAGGGCGAATCCGGTGATCAGGGTGTAAACAATGGACAAAAACCCGAAGACATGTTGTGAGATTATACATGGTTAGTGGCCCATCGTATGAGGAACACTCTCGGTTGGATAGTTATGAATTGTGTGCGGATTATACATGGTTAGTTCAAAAAATGTATTGAATGATCCAATAGGGAATTGGTGGCCTGAGAAGGAATCCAGATAAATGATGGATGGTTGAATGAAGTGGACGAGAGGAATGGGATGGAACAGACTTGAAGATGATGATGATATTGGATTTGAACCTCAGTGATACTTCTTACGAATCCCTATGATAAGGAATAAAAGTCTTCAATGTTCGGTGGGAAATGGGACACCTGAGGAGGTGGCCTATGAGAAGGGATGCTTGGATGGGACCTAGAGGAAGTAGAACCTCTGGGTTGGGGAATGATCTTCCCAAATCACAAAGGTTCAAGGGAGAGACCATAATGGGACATGAGTTGTGGTCTTCAACCTTAGTGATTCTTCCTACATATCCTCATGATGGAGAATAAAAGCCCATGTAGTTCAAGAATAGGGCATGGAATCGGGGTGTACATAAAGAACATAATCCCAAAGACATGCAGGGGCTTATGAGTGGTAAGCAGCTTATTGTAAGAGGGGCACTCTTGGTTGGGGGAGTGTGAATTGAGTGTGAGGATTATGAATGGTTAGCTTCCCATGAACTGGTATGACACAACTAAAGAATGGACTAATGATGTATGTCCCAACAAAGGGTACACCGAAGTTTACCAATGTTTGGGGTTGAACCTCAGGGAGGCTTCCTACATACCCTGTCTAAGACACAAGGATCAAAACCCACATAGAATGAACAGGTTTACCAGTTTTTGGGGTTGAACCTCAAGGAAGCTTCCTACGTACCTAGTCTAGGAGATGAGGTTGAAAACCAATGTTGTTCGAATAGGTTTACTAGTGTTTGGGGTCGAACACCATGGAGGCTTCAAACTTAACCTGTTTAGGAAACAAGGAACAAAACCCACATAGTTCGTATAAGTTTACCTGTGTTTGGGGTCGAACCTCTGGGAGGCTTCCTAAACACCCTATCTAGGATACAAGGATCAAAACCAATGTAGTTTAAATAGGTTTACCAATGTCACAAACCAACTTGGGTCAACTATGAACCGGTTACCTGAGCCGATCTACTACATGGACTGAAGGGTGTTCTTGATCACCAGGGGATGGCAACCAGTGTCAGGAATCAGATTTTAATATTTGGGAATGATTTAGCCCATGAAAAAAAGATAAAAAAAATAAACAAACTAGTTATAAAAATAAAAACTAGCAGTAGAAAGAAAATAAAACTGAACATACCTCATTGTGACCTTCTAGGTCACCACCCAACTCAGACTCATGCATGCTCCAACACTGAGTAGCTGAACCAGGAACCTGAACAGGAACTGAAGCTACAACTGAAAGAATATGATAGGCATGAGCACCAAGATGATCAGTAGGGATGCCATATATAACCATAGAATCCAAGTATTCCCTTTCCCAAAATAGTCCAATGACACAAGTTTGAAATACAAATATAAAAGTAGGGTTTTCACATTTTAAAATAACCAACATGTTTTTCCCATTTAAAATCCCAACACACTCTACATAACATTTCCAAAAATAATTTTTCATTTTATTAATAAAATCCAAAAAATAGAATAAACCAAAGCTGGGTAAGAGTAAAACATTTAAAAAGTTCAAACTAAAAATAAACTAGTGCAATGGAAAGTAAAAAAGCAATGTAAATAATACAATAACTATGGGTGATCCTAAATATCCCTTGAATACCCTGGGACGTACTCTATTTCGGAACCACCTGTCAGTGTATGGGGAAGCCACTATGTTTATAACCAACTGGTCGCCCTATAAATGACCAATCCAGTGGAGATGCCTACCTGGCCTAACAACCAATCCAAGGGGTACCAACCAGTCTAATCAGGGTAGATAATAAATCATCACTCTATCATCTAAAATAATCCCAATAACCCATGGTGGTTATAATAATACTGTGTAAGTAGGAAGGACCTTGCACGCGTGACTCATCTCACCACACTTTCCTTCCCTATACAAGGGCGCTTCTGGTACATTCACCCATAAAGGGTTTCCATAGAAAGGAGCTTCCCCAAATACATAATCACTCACATAACATCAAAAAAGTTCAAACCGAGCCGTCACATCATATCTGCATTCAAACCATCTTTTAAAACACCTTCAATTGCCAACTGGATATTCACATTTTCTGAATCACATTATTTCCCAAAATCCCCACCAAACATCACCTTTATAATTACAACTCCACATGGGCCTTCAAGTTTACACACCCAAACACATTTACCAAAATAGTTTCAAATCATTTCTAAAACCATTTCCAAGTATACCATGGAAAATATGCCTTTTACACTTTTGAAACCAACTGTGTCCCAAAATTCCCAATGATTCAAATTTTTATGAACACATTAAAAAATAATTTTAAAGAAACATTTGATAACATTCCACAATTTGGAAATTAAAGATCAATTTTAGAAGAAAGATAAAGGGAGAGGGAAGAAAAAACATTTTAGAAATGAAGGTTCATGTGTAACATCCTTTTCTAACCCACACCAAAACATATTTCAAACCAAATGTCCAAACATTAAAGGAACCATTATAAATCTTGTTTTCCAAAACAATTCAACAAAACCCATCATTTCTTATAAAACCATTCTCCACCACCCACCTCATTTTGAAAACATAAAACAACCCGAGCTCCACCATAAAACTCTTTTAAAAACATTTTCATATAAACACAAATCCATAAGAGGACTCAGTCGGATACGCCATAAGAAGTTCACAAACCAACTATTTATCATCACAACATTCCTAAAGCTATAATTTTCATAAACCCCTAATTCTGACCTCAGTATAACTATCGAAGTTAAATAAAACCCCCAAATTGCAATAAAATGTGGCATTTGGTACCCATATCCACAAAAAAACATTTATTTAGATAAATAAAAAAAGTCCAAAATTATATAATGAGATATCGAAAGAGTCCATAGAGCTGTGAATAATAGTTGAAGAGAAATTGAAAAAATTACAGGGCCAAAAAATTAATTTGGAAGGGAAAATTAGGATTATACTACCTCAAAGATTCGTAATTACACCGTCGCTTCAACGAAAAGTAGGATAACCCCTGTGATGGAGGAGACTACATGTCGCTAGCTAGATCAAACGAGCCAACGAACAGAGTTTTTCCATGATTGGGTGCGGGTTTGGAGAGGCCAGTGCTCCATCAAGGAGGCAGCTGGCTGAAGCAGTGTCTGGTCAGAGCCGGAGCGGCGGGCCATGGGTGGCTGGAGGCTGGAGTGGCGGTCTGCGGGTGGTCGGAGCGCGAGCAGGAGGCCAGGGTGATGGTGCAGAGGACGGAATGGAAGGGGTCTTGGTGAGGGCAGAGCAGGATGGGTCGAATGGGGGGCATGGACCCGCAGGGGAAAGGCCGTCGGGGCGATGCCTGGAGCTGGAAGCCGAGTCAGCCAGGGACCTGGAGAGCCGATGAGGTTAGGGCGGCAGGGGCGCAGAAGGCCGAAGGGGGTGGGGCTTCGGGTGCATGCAGGTTGATGAAGGGAGGGGGGGATCGCGTACGGTACAGGAAAGAGGGTGTGGGATTAGGGTAGAATTTTTTATTCATTTTATGTTATAATAATAATAAAAATAATAATAAAATAATAATAATACAATAATAATATAATATAAGAATAATAATACAATAATAAAAATAATAATAATAATAATAATAATAACAATATCATTAATAATATCAATACTTTTAATAATAATATTAATAATAATAAAAATAACAATGTAATATAATTATTATTATTATGAAACATTATTTTTAAGTTTTAATCCGTTTATACATCTTATTCTGAATGCTGGATCACTGCGCGTGTGTCGCAAGTCTTAATAAACCGCGTGCAAGTTGTGCACCTAAACCCAAACCACTTGGGCATCCGCAGAAACACCTGGGGCGATCGCACGACTAACGTCCACCGTTTGGTGACCACGCATGGGTTCGAGACCCAATAAAATATTAAACCACCAAAATTTCTAATATGGGACCCAAACCAGACCTTGATGTGAAGACCCGGAGCTAGGAAATAGTAAGATAAAAATAAATTAAAAATTCATGGTGTGACAATTCTCCCAACCACAAACACTTTCTTCCCCCATAAAGTCACCCATCCGAACAATAATCAAAACCAGAAACCATGCCCAGTTGAAACCGAAAGAAACCACAATATAACAAAACCAGAGAATACAAGAGGGTTCCACCCACAAAAAGAAATCAACTAGTGCAGAAATTTAACACCCAAACATATCACCCCAGGTAGGGGGACCGATGCGGGAACTCCCAACCAACTTAAACTAACATCTATAGGACGAGCGAAACATACCTCAGCTGAAACTTGAAGCTCTCAACCCAAACAAAAAACCCCCAACACTAGAGAAACCCTTCAAATAGAATGTAATCCCAGTAGTAAACCTGAGCATAACCAAAAACATCGATTCTCCCACATGCACTTACATACCCAAACAAACACAGCTAAACCCAGATCAACCCATACAAGGGGAAAACACGCTTTTAAAAAAACGAATGATTTAAAAAACCATAATAAGAGAAAAAATACTATTCGAATTACAATAAAATGTATGTCATAACTCCATGATGAAACAATAAACTCACAATGACATAAAAACTTTAATAGCAGATAAAAAAGAATGAAAAAGACTTTAAATGTTCCACCGCCAACACAGAGCACAAAATCTGAACCAAGGCTTCACACCCCTAGATACATCTGACTGCGCACGAGCTTCACCCCAAGAACAATGGATGGGGCTCTAATGGTTAAAGCATCTCTTGCCACACAGCCAGGAAATGAGATTCTCTAGTCACAACATCTTCTTCAGGTGACACTTACTGCAATACTTTTCTATATGAACAAGACACTTACACTAATGACACATATATGGATGGATGCGACATGATGGTTTCATGTGCCCGAACTGGCCACACTGGTGGCACACCACTGAACGGTCCGATGAACTGGAAACCAGAACCACTATAGATGACTTCTTTAGAAACTAATCCTTCTGGAACACCCTGATCGCCATATGGGGAACCTTCATGAGTAACTAGATATATTGGATTGCCAAGAACCATTTCTCCATAGACCAACTCATCTAAGAACGCCTCATCCAGTAGATTCTCAAAAAAAAAATAGTTCCTAGAAGGGGGACTTGCTCCTTGATCTCTAGAAGAATACCCCCGATGAAGAGAGAAGTATTCGTCAAATACTGTGATTCCACCTCCATATAAAAGAACAAAAGTTCCTTGAAATGGTCAAGATATGATTTCATTGTCCGTTGGCTTTGTTGAATATTCATTAGATCTTCCCTTTTCATCGTCTTCACCTCTTCAGGTATAGACGATTGGACGAAGACAGATTTGAAGACATCCCACGTTATCCCAACATGAAGTGATGGTGGGGCGAATACATCTCAATCATCTAGTGTTGGACCTTCAAACAGACCCAAAATGGCATTCAATCTAACAAATTCAGGAGTTCCCAATACCTTGAAGATGCTCTCGACCTCTTCAAGCCACTTGGATGCCTCTAACGGACCCTGATCATCGTGAAGGATAGGAAATGTCTAAGAAGGACCAAAATCTGTACATGAATTATCAAAAAGATTAGAGACCATTCTAGGTGGCATTTTTTGAACAACATATAAAACACAAATCCAAAACCAATATCAAGATGAAGAAACATCATTGAAAGGACTTTTAACCATGAAAATCCAGCTATAAAACCAAACAAATACAAATACAACACAAAAATCCCTTTGTCATTTTAGATTTCAAAACCACCTTCTTTCAAGGCCTCTTTCCAAATACCAAACCCACTTTTCAAACCAAATTCAATTTCCAAAAAAAATCTCTTTCCCTTTATAAAATCACTTTAGAAGAATAGGTTTAAGCCTTTAATTCCTAGTACACACCTTAGTAATCCCATGAACCATTACACATGTCTTCATCTGCTTTCTTCCAAATGCAATACCACGCACTCCCCATACATACCCTCACATGTGAAAACCTTCATAGATAGTACCTGAGGTTGCACCCTAACCATATCTCTTCCAGGTCCATGAAAGCAATGGATTCCTAGACTAGGTGATTCCAGTTTCAAAAATCCATTTCAAAAATTTAAATCCATTTAAAAGAAATCATTCTCATTTCAAAAATACTTTTTCATTTTTCAAAATTGCACTCAAACCAAACAAAACCAAGACGAAAATTAACATGCATCAAACTACCAGATTGAGGGAATATTAGTCATTCTTAACTTGGTGACATGGTAGTGGGACATTCCCCAAGTAAGCATCAACAATAAGGAGGAACATAAACCGTGTACTCGGACTCAACAAGGGTCACAACTCCATGTGAAATCACAATGTGACATTGGATTTCCTCCGTTTTCATCCCTCAATCCAAAATAAATTAGAACGAGACAAAGACTCAATTACCAGACTACATCTAGTGACTCATGGATCGAAACGAGAAAGGGTTCATGATGTCCTTCCCGTACCAACCTCTCAAGTCTCGACAGTCCAAATCTCCATCTGCTGAACAGTCCAAATAACAAGAGCCTCCATTGATACATTTTTTTCACGATCCAACCTGTGTCGACCCGGAACCGGTTACCTAAGCCGGTCCGTGACATGGCCCGAAGGGATTTCCCTTTCACCTTAGGGTGGAAACTTGTTTCGGGCATCAAATTTTAACTGTTTAGAAATATTTAGACCATGAAAAAAGATAAAAAGATAAAAATAACTGAAGATAAAAATAAAACTAGGAACAGAAAGAAAATAATACTGAAGATACCTCCTTGTGACCTTCTAGGTCACCACCCAACTCAGAATCAAGCCTGCTCTAACACTGAGTAGCTAATCCAGGAACCTAAAAAAGAACTAAACCTACAACTAAAAGAATATGATAGGTTGGAGCACTGATATTCTCAAAAATGATTCTAAATATAACCACGAAATCTAAGTATTCACTTTCCCAAAAAAGTCCAATGAAACACGATTGAAATAAAAATATAAAAGTAGGGTTTTCACATTTGAAAATATGGAACATTTTTTTCCCATTAAAAAAACAATAGACACTACATACCGTTTCCAAAAATCATTTTTCATTTTATGAATACAATCCAAAAATGGAATAAACCAAATTTGGGCTAGAGTAAAATAAGTAAAAAGTGAAAACTAAAAATAAACTAGTGCAACAGAAAGTAAAAAAATCAATGTAAATAATGCAGTAACAATGGGTGATCCTAAACATCCCTAGAATATCCTTGGATGTACTCAGTTTCAGAACCACCTTTCGGTATAAGGGGAATCCCCTAAGTCTATAACCAACTAGCTGCCCTATAATGGACCAATCCAACGGTAAAGCCCACCTGGCCTAAAAACCAATCCAAGGGGTACAAACCCATCAAATCTGGGTTGATTAGCAACTATCACTCGATCAGCTAAATGAAACCCAAGAACCCATGGTGGGTATAATAATACTGTGGAAGTAGGAAGGCCCTCACATGTGTGACTCATCTCACCGCACTTGCCTTCCCCGAAAATGGATGCTTCCTGTGGAATCATCCATAAATGGTTACCCTAGATAGGAGCACCCCAAAATACAAATTCACTCATTTAACATTAACAAAGTTCCAACCAGGCCATCACATCAAATAAGCATTCAAGCCATCTTTTAAAACACCTTAAGTTTTTAATCTGGAATTCACATATTCCAAATCACATTCTTTTCAAAAATAACCAACAACCATCACCTTTATAAGTACAATGACACATGGGCCTTCAAGTTTACACACCCAAACACATTTACCAAAATAGTTCCAAATCATTTCTATAACTATTTCCAAGTATACCATGTCAAGAAAGCCTTTAAAACTTTTGAAACCAACCATGTCCCAAAATTCTCCATGGTTCAAATTTTAAATAACACATTCCAAAATCATTTTAATGAAAAATTTAATACCAATGCACTATTTAGAAATTAAAGATCCATTTTAGATGGAAGATAAAGGGATAGAGAAGAGAAAACATTTGAGAAATAAAGTTTCATGTGTAATACGATTTTCTAACCCACACCAAAACATGTTTCAAAACAAATGACCAAACATTAAAGGACCCATTATAAACCATGTTTTCTAAAATGCTTCCACAAACCCACCATTTATAATAAAACAATGCTCCACTGCCTACCACATTTAGAAAACATAAAAAAACCCAAGCACCACCATAATACTCTTTTTAAAACAATTTAATATAAACATAAGGTTGTAAGAGGACTTAGTCAAATATGCCACCAGTAGTTCAAAAACCAGAAATTTATCATCATAAGTTTTCTAAATAAATACATTTCATAAAACCCTAATTCTCACCTTAGTATATCAATTGTAGTTATATAAAAACCTCGAAGTGCAATAAAACGAGGCATTTCACACCCATATCCATAAAAACTAATTTTTATAGAAAAATTAACAAACTCTAAAATAATGTAATAATATATACAAGGATGAAATATAGGAGTGAATAATATTTGAAGATAAATTGAAAATATACAAGGGGAATAGAATTAATATGGAAGGGAAATGTTGGATTCAACTACCTAAAAGATGTGTAATCGCACTTCCGCTTCTATGAAAAGATGGATAACCCCCAGGACGGAGGATATTGTGTGCCGCTGGCTGGAGAAAATGAGATGGTAGCCAGAGTAAATGTGCGGTATGGTGTGGGCATAGAAGGGTGCAGGCGTGGAGAGGTCGGATCTCTGGCAAGGAGGCGGCTGACCAGAGCGGTGTCTTGACAAATCCAGATCGATGGGTCGTCGGGGGCCAGAGGCCTGAGTGGCGGTCCATGGGTGTCCGGAGTGCGAGAAGGAGGCTAGAGCATTGGTGTGGAGGCTGGAATGGAAGGGGGCTCAGTGAGGGTGGAGCCGGTTGGTTTAGCTAGGCGGTGGGGACCCGCATGGGTGAGGCGGCCGGGGTGACACCTAGAGTTGTAAGGCAAGCTGACTAGGGACCTGGTGCACTGAGGAGGCCAGAGTGGTAGGGGCATGGAAGGTCGGAGGGGTGGGACAGCAGGTTCCCGCAGGTGGATGAAGGGGAGGGGGCTTGCGTAGGGTACAAGAAAGGGGTGGTGAAAAATTATGGTTAATTAAATTTTCTCTTTATTTTATTTTATAATAATATTATTAATAATAAAATATTAATAATACAATAACAATAATACAATAATAATAATAATACAATAATACTAATAATAATAAAATAACAATAGTAATAATATCGTTAATAATATTAATACTCTTAAAAATAATCATAATAATAAGAAAAATAACAAAGTAACAGTAATATTATTAATTTCAAACATTATTTTTTAATTTTAATGTGTTTATTTATCTTATTTTGAAAACTAGATCACTGCGCTCTTGTTGCACAGCTTAATAAACTATTCCCAAGTTGCACGCCTCAACCCAGACCACTTGGGAATCCAAACAAACACCTGGAGAGATCGCACGGTTACCACCAACTGTGTGGTGACCGCGCACGGGTCCGAAACATGCTAAAATATTAATCGATAATAATTTCTAATCCAGGACCCTTCTTGGACCTTGGCGTGAGGACCTAGAGCCAATAAATAGTATAATAAAAATAAATAAAAAATTCAGGGTGTGACAACTAGTGTTTGGGGTTGAACCTCCGGGATGATTCCTATGTACCCTATCTAGGAGACAAGGATCAAAACCCACGTAGTTCATATAGGTTTACCAATGTTTTAGGTTAAACCTTAGGGGGGTTCCTACGTACCATATCTAGGTGACCAGGATCAAAACCCATGTATTTCAAATAGGTTTACCAGTGTTTGGGGTTGAACCTTAGGGTGGATTCTTATGTACCCTGTGTAGGAGACAAGGATTAAAACCCACATAGTTCGTATAGGTTTACCAGTGTTTGGGGTTGAACTTCAGGGAGGCTTCATGCATACCCTTTCTAGGAGACAAGGATAATAACCCATTTATTTTTTATAGGTTTACTAGTGTTTGGGGTTCAACCTCAGGGAGACTTCCTACATACCCTGTCTAGGAGACAAGGATGAAAACCCACATATTATTAAACTATATAGTTTGATTTCTTGTTGGACTAAAGGGGCATTCATTTTAACATCATGTTGGATGGTGGCAGACATATGTGAAGTGGTTGGGACCGATGGCGGATGGTATTGAACCTCATAGAGGCTTCCTACGTACCTTACCTAGAATAGGAAAAGATCAAAGTCCGCATAGTTTGGTGCAGTTTACAATGTTTGGGGTTGAACCTTCGGGAGTCTTCCTATATACCTTTCCTAGGTGATAGGGATCAAAACCCATGTAGTTCGAAGGCATATAGTTTAACATCAAGTATGAAAAGGGTGAACCGATGTGAATTCTTTGGGACTGATTGGTGATGGGATTAAACCTCATAGAGGCATCCTATGTACCTTTCCTGAATAGGAAAATATCAACATCCATGTAGTTTGGTGGAGTGTATTTGTTCTTGATGGTCCTGGCCCATGGAGGCATGGTTGTTCATGAAGTCTTTGATGTAGTTATGGTTTTCCACTTTTTCCTCAAAAGTGCTTTAGAAATAAAAAATTTAATTTTCAGTCATGTAGTTTGGTGGAGTTTACCGACGTTTTGGGTTGAACCTCGAGGAGGCTTCCTACATACCCTACCGAGGAGACAACAATCAAAACCATTGTAGTTCGAAGGAATACAGTTTAACGTCATGCGGGAAGAGTGTGAACTGACATGAAGTGGTCAGGATTGATATGTGATGGGATTATACATCAGGGAGGCTTCCTACGTACTTTTCCTATAATCTGAAAAGTTAAAATTCCACATAGTTCAGTAGTGAATAATGGGTCCTACACAATGAGGCATCCCAAAGAGGGTGTCATGGTTGATGCTTACTCATAGCCCACGTGATTCATGCTCGGTGTGAGAAACGAGAGGCAACAATAGACCTGATGATCGTGGTGCAAAGGTACATCCCTTAAGGGTGGTGAATGAGGATTACACTTGGATGATTCCTGGGTGCCGATATGGAGTGGAAATTGTGGATGGGGCTTACACCTGGAATCTACTCAGCTGCCTCTAAGGAGCGGCAACAATTGATGGGGCTTACGCATGAAAGGTGCCCGAGTGCGGCTAAGGAGAAGAAATGGTGAATGGGTTTTATTCATGTAATCTTCCTAGGTGCCACTAAGGAGCGACAATGGTGAATAGGTATTATACATGGTAGTTTCTCAGGTGTCATTATAAAGCAGAAGTGGTGGATGGGGCTTACACATGGAAGCTTCCTGAGTGACACTAAGGAGTGAAAATGGTGAATGGGGATTACACATAGAAGCTACCAATGTTCCTTTAAGGAGTGGTAATGGTGAATGAGGCTTATGCATGGAAGCTGCCTTGGCTCTGCCAAGGAGCAGAAATAATGAATGGGTTTTATGCATGGAATATACAAGGGTGCTTCTAAGGAGTGACGATGGTGAATGATGATTATTCATGGAAGTTGCCTGAGTGCTGGTATGGAGTGATAGTGGTGTATGGGTCTTACCCATGGAAGATTCCCATAATGTCGTCCTCATGTATTTCTATGAGGGAATCCCAAATCACTGGTGGATTGCAGAATATAATTTAGGGATACTTTTATGTGCTATTTCATAAGTGGGATAATGCCAAGGGTGGTCAAATCAGGCTGAACAAAGGGAGATGTACAGTGTAAATCAAATGCCCAATATTTGAAAAACAATGGGGGAAGAATGAAAAAGGTAGATAACTGATGACTATATTCAAATCATAGAATCCACATCGTGTGATCCTAAGATGAAAAAAACAAATGAAGGCCAACTGCTAACTATATTTCAAACACAGGGCCATGCTCGAAGTGTCATGAAACGTTTATCGGGGTGTTGGCCTAGAATGGTAGGTGATCCGAAGCATTAATGGAATAGGCCATTAGGGTGTCCTTTAATACATGAAAGAGGATGAAGATCAGAATAAAGGACACACAAATCATGAGGTGGAGTTATGTAATGCTCGACCAGATTACAAATCTCATGAAATTTCACCATTGTAATCATGGAATTATCCATCTTATGCTTGTCACATAAGGTATCTCTTATTTGGAATAAGAGGCGTCTAATTATTTCATGATAGGGAATGCTTCAATTTAATGTCATGTAGTGTGAGATATTGGCATATTATGATAAACGAACAAGGAATCTCTTATTTGGAATAGGAGGCATTCAATATTTGTTATATATGGTGTACTACAGTTTAAAGTCATGTAAATAGGCATATTGGCTATTTATTCTTGATGCATATGGCATCACTTGTTTGGAGAAAGAGGCATCCTATGTTTGTCATATAGGGTGTACTAAAATTTATAGTCATTTAGAGAGGACTTTTGGCATCTTATTTTTGGCGCATAAGGCATATCTTTTTTTGGAGAAAGCAGCATCTTATGTTTTGTCATATTGAGTGTACTACAGTTTATAGTCATGTCGAGAGGACTGTGGGCATATTTTTCATGGCCCATAAGGCATCTCTTTTTTGGAGAAATAGGAATCTTATGTTTATCATATAGGGTGTACAACAGTTTATAGTCTTTTATAGTTGATTGTAGGCATAGGACACCTACCAAAGTGTGGTGTTTGTACTTACCCAAGAGCATCCATTTTTGGTTAAACCTCGAATAGGAGTCAGGTGATGGGGTTTGGAGGGGTTTCTTGAGGAAGGGTTTGACTCAAGGTTCATGGGGAAGTGATGATGAGAATCACAACTCATGACATGGGAAACAGAACAAGAGTAATATGTCCATTCTAGGTGTTTCATGGAGTATCAATGAGTATCTCAAATCATGGTATTCTATGGGAGGAATGTGGAAGCACATAAGGGTGTAGTGGAAAATATGGACGTCCCATCCCAAAAAGTTCACGACGGGACTCTCCATTTTTCATGGGGGTCAATGAAATTACCAAAGGGACAGAGCCGGATGTCCGGGATATGTCTTTTAAAAGGAAAGGGGTTCACGGAGCTTAGGGTCTTGCGAATGATGGAGCTTCACAGAGCTTAGGGTCTTGTAGAGCCAGGGGCCTTAAGAAGCTCAGGGTATCGTAGAGTATGGGGGATTTGCGGAGATCTAGGTCTCACGAATCATGGGGCTTCACAGAGCTCAAGGAATCACCATACATGGGGCTTTGTGGAGCTCAGGGTTTCGCGAAGAAGCTTTGCGAAGGAAATTTTCTCACAACGCGAGGCCTCACCTTTGCATAAGACGCAATATTTGAAGAGTGCTCTACGAAGGCTTAATGCTTCATGGAGCCTCTAGAAACTTCAATGGGGATTCCTACTTCACAAAGGGAGGATGACTTTGTGAAGCACATCACTTTATGGTTCTCGGGAGCACCACAAAATCAGATATCGGCCACTAAAGGGGCAGTGTAACCCTCTCCCTAAGGGGGCTGAGTCAACTATTTATAGGTGATGGAGTTGGAAAAGCTTGTCGCGGAGAAAAAATGTTCACCATGAAGAGATAATTATTTCGAGAAGGAAATCATGCTCCGCATCCAGAGGTAGTTCCCTCATGTTTCTTTGAGTCGCGGAGGCTACCGTCACGCCATTCGTGGTGCTTGCATAGGCTCTAGTCAAGTTCCTCCGACTCACAGAGGCTTCCTCCATGGCCTTCACGGTGCTCGCGGAGTCTCTGGTCAAGTTCCTCTAATCCGTGATCATGGCAGGAGATCCACAAATGGGCTCCATGGATCAGTTTTCTATCCCAACATCAAATGTCCATAACCCCTAATCCGTAACTCCTTTTGGGATCTACAACCAGTCAAATCAAAGCCTGTAAACCAGGCTATGCTCTTTGAACATGTATAGAAGCATTTGGAATATATTGTGGATTCATTTTACGGTGCCAACAAAGCAATAATGAGGTTATAAATCCCACCTTATTCAAATATATATTTTTTATATGTAGGTAGTTGAATGTGATGCATTCAGGGATTGAGATTTAATGTGATTTTTTGTGATTATTCTATAATAGGAAGGAAGAATATGTCTTAGAGTTATATGTCATATATTTCATATGTTATTGATGATTTAATATAAAAATGATGGTTGATGTTTAATTTAAAAATAGGCAAACTCAGATGAAAAATTTATAAAGAATATCCCTTGGAGGGGAGATAAATTGCAACACCTTAGGAATTTATGATTTATTTCATTTTAAATAAATTCTATCCCTTCTATACTTTTGTAATACATGTAACACTAGGATTAAACAAAACATGTTGATCTATTAAAATATTATTTAATGATGGTCTATTGAAATCAATCTATTTAATTAGAGGGTACAAATATGAATTTAAAAAATATTTTATAGATGTATATTATTTATATATTTATTATAAATAAAAATAATTATCTTTTAAAGGTAAAATATTTTTTTCTAAGATTTTCTATTCTTTTCCAAAGAGAATAGTTTCATCACTTCTTGCACAGTTATATTGAAATTATATATTTAAAATATTTGAAACATTATTTTAAATATTAAAATTAACTTTTTAAATAAAAATATAAAAATTAACTTAGGGGTTTTTTATAGTAAATTTCATAAAATAATCATTTTTTATGAATTGTGAAAAATAATGATTTTCATTGAAAAATTATTTTTCAATTAGATTAGTTACAAGGTTAAAAAATAAATCAAGTTGGTTTTAAAGTAATATTATTTCAATTATATTATATTAAATATAATTTAGGTTAGTTTAATCAATTTAATATTAACTTATCATATTAAAACCCTCTAAACTTATGATAATTTTGTCTTTAAAGACCCATTTTTTCATCGTGTTTGTGAGTATTATTTTAAATAGGAATCAACCACTTCTTTGAATTGAATTTTTTTAAACTTTAAATCATATTTGGAATCAAAAAAATTATATTATCTAATAATTTCAACATATTTTTTTACCATTATGAATAATAAAATAAGTAAAAAATTATTTTTCACAGTTAAGGTAAAAATGATTTACTAGATATTAAATTATGATGATAATGGTTCAAAATGACCAAAAACTTGTCTAAAACCCATTTTATGGTGATATTTCTACCTTATGATCTCTATTTGTTGGTAATGACACATTTTTAGGACATTGTAATTTTAAAAACATGGGTCAATTGATTATTTTACAAAATCCCAAGTGTTTCTTTTTTCCCCCACTTATGAAAGGCCACCCACTCTCCTACCCAATTCACAATTAAAAATCTATTAGTTACATAAAATACTCACCCAAGTAACTATTTAATACCATAAATACATCCATTAATCCTTGTTTTGGTTTTAAAGACATCCTATAAATAATTTTGGTGCAACCCTAAAGAAATTTCATGAAGATGAGGTAACGTTAATGTACAAGAATTTTGATTTTATTTCATCTTTAACCTCTTTGAAATATTACTCAATAATTATAATATAATTACACCAGTATCTCTCATATACTTATATTTTATTATTTTAATGGAATACCATATATCTATCTTCACATCCACAAAATGGAAAATAAAATAATTAATCGTGAGTATAGTAGACTACCACCTCGCGAATTGATGTAAATCGTTTACTATAAACACCTCTCATAGTTTGATATAATTAAGAATTTAATGGTTATATATAATATTAATTATATAATAATACTATTGGAATTGTGATGTCACATATAACTTCTTTCTTTCAATTCCATTTAAAGTTAAATAATTTCTCTTGTGTGTATAGCGTACTACTACCTCACAAATCAATGTGATTTATTTTTCAATTATGATTTATATGGATGTTAATAAGGAAAAATTAAAAGAATATTTGTTATATATATGAAATTATATCTATTTTTTAAATTAATACATTTTATTCTCTCAAACCCAGTCCCCCCTTAAGGGAATGATATCATCACACGTGTGTATATACGACCTACTATCTCCATGAAATGATGAAAATCATTTCCTACTCCCAACATTAGAGAATTATTTTAATAAATTATATAATAAGTATTAATAAAATTATTATCATAATGGAGATTATGTATTTGTATCCTATATAAAATAACCAGAACATTCATGACAAAACCCACATGAGAAAACAAGGAAATTAACACATGAAACAATGAAAATAATTAAATATTATTATAAAATAGGTTGTAAAATGTTATTAGAGGACCATATATAATATTATGAATATGGTTATGGTTATGGTTTAAATTAATCACATTTTTAAAACCATTATATATAAGGTTAAGGAATGTTCAACTAAAGGCATGCGTGCAGTAGGAGACTTCATATCAATTCCCCTTTATTGAGGCATATTATATTATTATGCACCTAATTTATTTTATATTGTGTATATACTTTCCATTTTTCGTGTAATATAATGCTTAATTAATTATTCATGGTATATTATGATTCACTTTGAAATATTCAATCCAAGGATATTTGAAATCAAAATTACTATGTGGTAAAAGATATTGTATAATCACACTTTCTTTTATGATTATTAAATTTATCGTGAAATAGTTAATTTAATATTATAATATTTAATTGTAAATTAAATGTATCTCAAATATAAAACTAAATGTATGATATATATGATTATTACCTAAACCATATACAATTTTTATATATGGTTTTTTCTTTTAATTTTATATGATTAACTGTAGAAATATTGATAAATATGTATCCTTTACTCAATACTGATATTTGATGATAAAGAATATTTATTGTTGAATAAAATAAATTTTTCGATATATTTTGAATGATATGGACATAAATATATGGTGGGTTATGGTTATAGATAGCCCCTCGATGAATGTACATGTCTTATGTGGTAAATCAGATGGCCAAATGAGATAGTGTTTTACCTAGTAGTTTTAAACTGGCTTGTGATAATTCTTGATAGAAGAGGTATTCATGATGCCTTAGATCATGATATACATTAATTAATAATTTAATTAATTCATAATTCAGTAATTATTATTATCCAAAAAACATTTTCACAATTATACTATATATAGATGCATGTCATTATCAATTTATTAATTAAATGGCATGTATTTTTAGATACATATCTTCCCATATTGACTATTCATTATCCGATTATGATAGTAAAGTGAGTGATTTAATATCTTGTGTGTTTAGTTATTTACCTTTCTATATTTATTATTATTTATTGATTCATGATAGATTCCACAATACATAACCCTTACTAATCATTTTAGGTCACCCATATTTTCCCCTTTCCCAGGGATATGAAAAAGAATTCTTGGAATGAGTTCAAGGATACCTATTTTTTTTCAATACTATGATTTTTATATTATTTCAAAATGTAAAATGGGTATCCTATATATATCTAGTTCCCCAAAATTTTAAACTGGTCATTCCTTTGTTATTTTATACCTTGTATTTATGCTAATGTCATAATGTAGACATCGGCTTCGGGCTACTAGAGTTTCAGTAGTTATAATTCGTATTATAGGAAATTTAGTAGAAACCATAGGAACATGATTAAGTATAAAATATTTTAGGTAACATAAAAATATTATATACATTGAGGATAAGTATATTAGAACATCCTAATGTTTTTGTAAGGTATAGACTATGTTGTATTTCCTAGAAATATATCTATGTATGGATGTAACAAGTTGACATGGCACTATAATAGAGGCAGCAAAGGGTAATAAATATGAAAACTATACAATGGTATTCACTTGATCATTACCCGGTGAATGTAAAAAATAATTTAAGAACACCTATTTGGACAATCTAATTATATATGCTTAGGATAACTAAACTTTTATTTACAAACCATTATAAATGACATGAAAATTAATTTGACCCTAAAGAAACCAATATTATGATTCTGAGGTTAACAATGCATAATTTTTTTCTTTTCTGATTAAAATAATATATTATTATTTATGATTCATAACTTTAAGGTATAATATGATAGATTCAATTATTTATAAATGGAACCTTTAAGGAAGAAGGGTGTCAATACTAATCGAAAATGTATAAATTTCTCTACTAAGAACTCCAATATCGGTGGTATTAGAAATGATAATATCATAGTTATATTGGAGAATCTTAATTTAGTTATGAAATGTAAACTTTCCCAAATAGAGAAACACTATTTTATTTAGTGTTATTTTCCTATAATGTATTTCTTTATATTAATGAAGTTCCCATCATTTGGTGGTACTACAAATCCAATGGTAGCTAAGAAATGGATTATGTCTAAAGAATATAATTATGGGTTTGGAATGTAATAAAAACTAAATGGTTAAACATTCAGTGTATTTTCTCAATGGTTATGATGATCATTTGAGGGACTTGATCTAGATTAATAGGGATGAAGAATAAATAGATCCCTTGGAATGGAAAATAATTAAGGAGATATTCTTTGACTAATATCGCCCCTGTGGGAAAAATCTGAAATGAAGATAAAATTAATGAAAAAAGAAATAATAATGTATTTTTCAGTATTAGGATACATTTAAAAGGATAGATAGGTACACTATGGATTACATAAAAAATATAGAGTGAAATATTGTCCATTTATTCGAAGGTATGAATCCATGTATCTGAAGGGAATTGGTCTCTCATAAAAAATTATTTTGATGAAATAGTTTTATGATCCATTAAAATAGATAATTAATTATATAGATCCTTCATGTTTAAAAAAAATCAAGAAAATAATAGGTCAGATAAGAACTATGAAAAAGGGAATGTGTCAAGGAATTAGAAGAGAATTATGTAATTTCCATCTTGCGAGAACTTTGGAAAAAATCATTTTTTAAAATACTTGATGGGATTGTAATTTTTTTAATGGTGTGGAGAAAAGGGTAATTAGGATAAATAATTCCAAGGAATAAATGAAATCATTACTATTTAGTGTTTCAACTATAGGGATATAGGGCACTATGAAAATTAATACACGAATCATCAAAGGGAACTAATGCAAAAGAGGGTAAGGGGAGAAGACCAAGCATATCAAATCACTACATCTAAGGTGTAAGTACATAATGATATGGTGTTATGTATATTATTCATAGATTAAAATCTAGAAATTTATTTGTTTTTTTTGGATCCTCACACTATTTCACATTTTCTATGTTATTATAGAAAATTAGATATTTCACTATCACTTTAAGAAGGCAATTTTCTGTCAAATATCCAATTGAAAGTCTCACAACAACATGGGTGTTCTTGGAAGTCCCTGTTATTATAGATAAATTATATTTTTTATCTAACCTTATTATCAAACCTATGGTTTAATTTTATATAATCCTTGGTATGGGATGGATTTTAAAATATGATGCAAAAATATATTGCCAGAATAAAGAAATTTAAATTCATGATGAAGATGTAGAATAACATATATTTATTGAAAAGACATAATCATCTGAAGAATATCGAGATCCACCCCCAATAGATCTTCTAAATGAGATTATTGGGTAAGAAGATAAAATTAATTCTTGGGATGGAGAAGGTAATCTCAAAATTGAGGACATACCCATCGTATAGAAATACATTGATGTGCTTCTTGGGGAATTACTTAGACATACAATAAAATGTGATGTTGATATTTCCATTGATTTATTACTAGATTCCAAAATAACATCAAATACCCCCTTTATATTTTCCAATATAGAATTAGTGAATTTGAAGAAACATCTAGAGGATTTGTGTGATATAGATTTTTTTCACCCTTATGTTTCACCATGGGGAGCCCAAGTTCTCTTCATTATAAAGAAATATGGATCCATGTGGTTGTGCATAGATATAGGGAAATTAATTCTATTAAAATAATGAACAAGTATCCTCTTCCTTGAATTGATGAATTATTCAATAAAAATAATATAGACCAATATTATTCAATGATTTCACCTCATTCTGTGTATCATCAATTGAGACTAAAGAAGGGAGACATTTTGAATACAACTTATCGAATAATGTTTAGACATTATGAGTATATAGTAATTTCATTTGGATTGACTAATGCACCATGTTTTTTATGGATCTAATAAGAAGTTAATTCAAGGAACATCTTGATATTTTTATGGTATTCATTGATGATATTTTGATTTATTATAAAACATACAAGGTGCATGAAAATCACATGTGGATATCTCTTAAAATTCTTAGATGGAAATAATTATATAGGAAATTTAGTAAGGGTGACTTATGGCTTCCCAAAGTTTCTTTCATCAGCTATATTGACTCCAAGGATGGAATCTCATTTCATCATGTTAAAAAGGCATTCATATAATTGAATAAACCAACAAAAATAATTGAGGAATAAGTTTTATTAGTTTGGTAGGTTACTATTTGAAATTCATTCATTATTTTACCTGATTGGTGAACCCATTAACACGACTACATGTAAAGGGGTTATTCTAGTTTCTTTAAAAGAATGTGAAGAATGTTTTTATAAACTAAAGAAGAGGTTGGTAAATGACCTATTTTTTACTCTACCATTAGGAAATGGTGATTTTTTATATATAGTGATGTATCAAATAAGGGACCTTTTTGTGTCTTATTGAAAAAATGATAATGTTATTTCATATGAATCTGAAATTAAAGAGTCATTAAAATAACTATCTAAATAATGATCTTGAGTTTTCAGCTGTAATATTTTCTTTGATGGTCGTAGACATTAACACTGATGAATGATATGAGATATGTGTAGTTCATATAATCCTAAAAAAACATATTTTCATATAAATATCTCAATATGAGATAAAGGAGATTAATCGGGTTACTCAAGGATTATAATTTCTCAATACCCCACTACACAGGGAAAGAAAATAAGGTAGAAAATTCATTTAGTAGTAATGATCATGAAGTTATAACCTAAATTAATATTAAGATGGATCTATTTTCATGGATCTCATAAATATTTATATTTGATTTATTAAGGAAGTATATACATCACCATTTTTTAAAATTATCATGAAACTGTCATTATTTGAAGTTCTAAACATTTATTTATATGATAAAAAAATCTCTGAAGAAAATTTAAGAGGTTAATGATGTGAAATTATTATACTTCATTTGTGGAGATCGAATTATTAAAATTTTAATGTGATTATTTGTTCCATATATACCTAATATAAAAAGATATTTTATGGATGATTCTCATATATTAAACATCTTTATAATCCCTGACCACATGAATATGTAATTGTATTTAAGTAAATAGTTTTGGTGGGATAACATAAAGTTTGAAATTGATGATTGTGTGTCCATATGATTGGTTTTTTAACAATTAAAGTTTGTGAGCCAACTTACTAGAGGATTTACGAATCCTCTTCCTATTCATGTTTGTAAGCGAGATGACATTACAATAGACTTTTTCATAGGACTAACAATTACTCCTGGGATGAATGATACAATATGGGATATCATTGACTTCATAACCAAATATGAACATTTTGCTCTCTATAAGAGAATATTAACTGTATGAAAATATCACAAGGCTCTATATTAATTAATTTTTTAGACTACATGGTTCACCTCTTTCAATATTGTCTAAACATGATCCCCATTTTACATAGATATTTGGGTAGAGTCTTCATAAGGATCATGATGCTGAGATTCATTTGAGCACTACCTACCATCCCCACACTAATGTACAGTTCAAAAGGAATATTTATTCAATGGAATACATGTTGGGTTAATTATCACTTTACATCCATGGTATGTGGGTTCAGTATTAACCATTGGTATAGTTTTTATATAAAAATAATTTCCATTCAAGTATTCAAATTGTTCCATATGAAGAATTGTATAAAAATAGATTTCGTACTCCAACTTGTTGGGATAAAACTGGTGAAATAAAACTTTTAATCCTAGAAGATGTTGGAGAGGCAACAAAAAAGGTGAACATTGTTTAGTCTCATATTAACACAACTCAAATTTGGTAAAACAATTATTATAAGAATAAGATGGAGGATTTAGAATTCAAAATCGAAGATATTGTTTTCTTGATGGTATCTCCATGGATGGGTGTTATATGGTTTGATGAGAAAGGGAAAAAAATCCCAAGGTATATTGAACTCATTGAAATACTTGAAATAATGGGAGTTTCTTCTTATCATTTGGCAATGACACCATGTATCTCAAAAGTACATGATGTGTCCCACATATCATAATTAGGGAAGTATATGCCAAACCCAACACATGTGCTCTTGTTTGATGAAATAGAATTGGAACATGATTTTTCTTACTACGAATAAAACATTTTTATTCTTGATATTAGAGTGAAATGATGGAGAAATTGAACAACTCATTTGGTTAAGGCACTTTAGGGAAATCATAAAATGGAGGAAGCCATGTGGGAAGCAAAAGATGTTATGAAGAAGAACTATCCTCCCCAGTTTAGAAGGTAATATCCATGAAATTTAGAGGATGAAATTTTTATAGGAAGGAAGAATATAACACCTTGAGACTTTATGATATATTTATTTTTAACTAAATTCAATCTCTTTGATATCTTGTAATGAACTCAATATCATATTTAAACGACACAAGATACTGTGGTAAAATATTATTTGAAAATGACCATTATAACCTAGCCGTTAGATTGGTGGATATGAATAAGACTAAGTAAATTATGAAAAATATATAGGCTAAACACATTCATTTCTTATCAATTGATTATAAATAATAATAATAATTTAAAAATAATGAAATGTTTTCTGATAATCTTTATTTTTTTCAAAAATATCATTTTCATTGCTTTAAGGAAACTTATGAAAAAATTAATTTTGGACACTTTTCTAAAATTTATTTGAAAAAAAAGATATTTTTTGAAATAATGTTATCAAAATTATCTTGGAATGAATTTTTTAGATTTTTCTAAAAAAGTTTAATTTTTTATGAATAGTAGAAAATACTATTTTTATTGAAAAATGGATTTCTTGTTAATTATTTGAAAAGTTATTTTATTTTTAAAATTAGTTTTATGGTAAAAATAGTAAAATTTTATAATATTTAATACAATTATTTTTAGTAGAATAAATTTCATATTATATTTTCATATTAAAACCAACTATACTAATAATAATTTTAAATTTGGAAACCCAATTTTTCATCACTTCTGTAGGTATAATTATAAATTGGATTATTACACTTAAGTTAATTGAATTTGAAATAATGTATTTCATATTTTTAATAATAATAATTTATATTATCTAAAATGGTGATCTTAATTTTTTACCATTATGAATAATAACATTAGTAAAAATTAATTTTTGTGGTTAAGGTAAATACCGGTTTATAGGGGTTAAAATTAGAAGATAATGGATAAACATAACCAAAAACATTTAAAAATAAAATTATCTTGAAAAAAGTCCAATATATCATCTCTAAGGGTAGATAATGACTGAATACTGAGAATTTTTTATGATAAAAATGTTGGTGTGATTGATTATTTTAAAAAGTACAAAGTGTGTCCTCTCCCCCACTTATAAAAGGCCCCCACTCTCCCCCCTCTTCACAATTCAAGAACCATTTGGTTTATAAAATCCCATCCAAAATAAATTACATACTCCCCTCAATACAACATAGTTACATTTCATTTTGATTAATCCATCCTAAGATTTCTTTTTGTGCAAACCTATAGAAGTTCCCCGAAGAAGATGTAACATTATTAAATGGGAGTTTTGTTTTATTTCTTATTCCAAATCCTTAATATATTATTAAATAGTGATAATATAATAACACTATTGTCTCAAATATAATTATATTTTATTAGGTTAATTTAGTAATCTATATCCACATCTACTTCAATCAAATGGGAAATGAAATCATCAATCATATGTACGGTGGACTACCGCCTCACAAACTGATGTAACTCGTTTATCAATCAACACATATTATAGTTGGATATAATGGTAGATTAAATTTTTATATATAATATTTATGGTATTATTATACTTATGGTATTATTATATCACATATAACTCCTTATTTCCTCTCTTCTTGAAATATGATAACATCGCTCTGGTGTAGAGCGAACTACCGTCCCCTGATGTGATGTGATTCATATTTCACTAATGCTTTACATTTAAGGTAATAAGGGTAAATTTAAATAATATTAATTATATATATGATGTGATATAAATTATTTTTAATTAATACATAATACGATAACTTAGAATTTAACCAGTTAAGGGAATGAAATCGTCACTAATGTGTGTGTATACCATACTGTCTCCATGTAGAGACGCGACTCATTTTCTATAACCATCAATCAAGAATGTATCTAATAATGTTTCTAATAAATATATATCATATTTATAAAATTATTATGATTCTGGATATGATGTATTTATATCTTATATACAAGAACCAGAACATTCATGAAAAAATAGGCATGGGGAAACATGGCGACTAAAACACAAAACAATGAACATAATGAAATATTAGAAAAATACAGGTGGTAAAATGTTATAATAGGATCATATATGATATTATAAATTTTTTAATGGTTATGAAAAAAATTAATAACATGATTAAAATAGTTATACAGACAGTTAAAGTATGTTAAGTGAAATTAAAGTGTGAGGTTAGTGTTTGCGTCTTAATTTCACTTCATTGAGGCATATTGTAATTTTGTGCACTTAATTAGATTTATATGGTGTATATATTTCCAAATTGATATATAATATCATTATTTATTAGTAATTATTTTTATTTTAAGTTTAAATTTGGATTATTTAATCTAAGGGGATTTGACTTGAAAATATCATTGTTGTAATAGTTATTGTACAATCTCACTTTATTTTGTTATTGTTGACATTATCTATAAAAATAAATTTCTTGTGATAGTTTTTAATTGGAAACTAAATATATATTAAGTATCCATATTCTTATATTATTGATAGTATTATTTCTAAAATTGTATACCATTTTTATGAAAGGTGTTTACATTGAATGTTTTTTGATTAACTATGGAGATATCGATAAGTCTGTATCCCTTACTCAATACATATATTTGATAATAAGGAATATTAATTCATGAATTAAATAGATTATTTGATATATTAAGAATTATTTGTAAATTTATATAAAAATAGGTCCCATTTATAGATAGCTTCTCAATGCATCAACTGGTCCCGTGAGAGCAATCAGCTCCCCAAATCAGAAGGATTTTTACCTTGTCGTTTTAAATTGACTTGGCTAAAGTCTTGAAAGTAGAGGTAATCATGATTCTAGATATTCTAATATCCAATAATTGAGAAGTTAATTAATTGATAATTCTATTAATATTATTTTTAATGATCATTTCCCAATGATATTATCTCTATATGTATTTCAGTGTCAATTTACTCACTAAATGGAACATATATTCAATTATTTACCTTTCCATGTTGATTATGCCATATCCAATTATGATATTCATGTTATTGATTAAATAGTAAGTGTGTTAAGTTATTTACCTTTCTATATCGATTACCCTTTATTGATTCATGATATCACTCATTATATGTAACCCTTACTAAGAATTTTATCTCACCCATTTTATGTTTCCTTTCTCCGAGATATGAAGAAGAATTCATGGAATCAGTTCAAGGATGAAAAATGTTTTCCATTACAATGATTTCAATTTTATTCAAAAATATAAAATTTGAATCACATATCTATTTGTTTCTCCAAAATTGATAAATTGATCAATACTTTAGGATTCGACCTTCTGTGTCTATGTCGATATAATAATGTTGACACTGACATTGAGTTTATAGAGTTTGGGTTGTTATCATAATTGAGTAAGCTTTGAGAAAAAATTATTTTATGTGAAGAAATAAATTCTATAAGGTTTTATAGACTTTCATTTTTGATTTATCTATAATACATTTTTCTACCCTTTTTTGAAAGAATCAAATCTTAATTTAAGGGTGGTGAAAAGGAACCCCTTAGATTATTGAATAATAAATGATAGGGGTGAATTAGGGATTTAGATTTTTGTTTTTTAATATACCAGAAAAACCCTCATCATCGGTTAAATTTAATCTTGATCCCTGTACGAAAAACACACATAAAGTTAAATTGATATGTATGAGTATCACCACTCATAGTGGGAATGATAATCCTTGACATTATCCATATTTAATCAAGACCATACTACCCCTAGTTCCAATATATAGGTACAAAGAGCATGTTTTATCCTTATACTCATGTTACAATAACTATCATAAATGTGATCCGGATTCCTGAACTATTATATTGATAATGAACTTGGTAGGAATAAGAAGAAATAATTCCAAACATATCCTTATTTCCTCGATGTTGTGATTCTCTTCCTATTATTTTTCATCTTATAAAAATTTAGGTAGATTACATTACTTTATTCCAATTTTATCATTTGGTTCATCTTTCTCTAGTTTTTATTTTTCTTTCACTTTTATTCCTCATCAAGAATACTTCACCATTATGTTTCTCAATAATACACACATTTTTTAAATCTATAAAATAGTACATTATACAAAAAATTCATATCTGAATTTTAATTTTAAATTAAAATCCATCTCTTGAATCAAAACTCTTAAAATATCCCTTATATTATTCTTTACCATTAAAATTCAAATTGGCAGTTAAAATAGGTTATAATAACCAACAATATTTAGTATGAATCCAATTCATTATTCATGCTCACACATCTAAGATTATACCTATAAAAAATATTTTATGATTTATTCAAGGGCGTTATAGAATTTCCTATATATATTTAGTAGTTTTCACTAAACATCAACACAAGTATATTGAAGGTAATAAGTTCTATATCATAGAGGTCATGAAATATCAAGATCTCTAAAAAACTATCTGAGAGACCTCTATATTGTGGTCCATTTA
Organism: Viscum album; assembly: GCA_963277665.1. NCBI lineage: Eukaryota > Viridiplantae > Streptophyta > Magnoliopsida > Santalales > Viscaceae > Viscum > Viscum album. The sequence continues at coordinate 1,783,196,668 of OY728129.1, read as the reverse complement.
TTATGATGCAGTCTTTCATATTTCTTCTACACTAAAACATGTGAAAAAATTAGTCGTGTAGAGGTCCCAAATTCTCCAGTCACAGAAACTGACCAAGTATTCTATACATTATGGTACACCTTCTATCATATGGAGAGATCTAGTTGATTATTATAAGGGCATAGACATTTACCTTATGGCATGAGGTCTTGTAGACCATTATTCCTCCTTATACAAATTTCATCATATCGACATCATAGATACTTCTAAAATTATGTATCCTAAACTATTTAATCAATCAAATTCATAGACATCAGTTATAAAACTGATTTTATTTCTTAAAAAAACATCAGCGGATCAAGACTATGATTTTCCGTGTAAAATCTTCTCAAGATCTTTTCCATTCATTCATCTAGAACCAAAACTATTTTAATGACTTATAAACATATGAATGTAGATGAATTATAAAATTAATTAACATTTAATAAAAATTATGTATTGAAAGCACAGTCCAAAACATTTAGTCTTATCCACTTCACTAATTCATCAACATCACACATCACATCAGCCATCTTATAAGTTCTTGGGAATGAAAATAATCCCCTTTTCATTTTTCAATTTACCAAGCAATATAAGTCCCTATGAAACTTTATAAAATTATCAATGGATCATAATCTAAAATTTATAATCATATGTGGGAAAAATAAATGTATAAAATAAAAAATTTGACTAAAGAACACTAATTTTTCTATAATATTGTTATCTGTATATAGATTATCTTTCACAATCTAGAAAACCTCAATCAGTTATTTATTATCACATCATCAATACTTTCAAACCAAAAAATATTTATAAAACAATTTATAATAAACTATTATAAATCATCTAACATGTTAAGATCACATCTTACCTCTTTTAAAAACTATATTAAAATATATTCCTCCTTTTCATGAGATAATTCCACCAAAGGTAACAAATATCATAGGATACTCCCTCTATAACTATGTTACCCCTTTAAATAACCATTTATAGAGATAAATATAATTAAAAAAATTTATGTTCTCAATTCTGTCTCCCTTTAAAAATAATATCCAAATAAGATATGAGTTAGGGAATAAAAACACCATACTATATCCTTTTAATGAATGAATTTCTACATCAAAAATAAAAATCTAATTTAAAAATTCATCTTTTGATAGTTTCCTAGTGGAAACTTCTACAATATAGCCCTTTATTGGAGAAAACATCAACATCAACTCATTATTATCCATTATCAATTAGATGAAGTGTTATTTAATATCAAAATTCTTCGATGATGAATCCTGAACTATATTATTTGATATATTAATAGTCCTTTGATTGTCACATTACAATAGTAATGGAAACATCATTTAAACTTTTTAATCGTCTAACATAGTCCTCGTCCACATAATTTTCATTGAGGAATGGGTGGTAGCCACATGTTTTTCCCTGTTAGTTCTCACAGTGATTAATATTTACATCCTTGAATTCCAAGAAACATATATTCCTTGTTGAAATAAATATCCACCAGTTGTTTACCTCCTATTATCAATACATCCTTCCCAATCTACATCTATAAATCCAAATAGATCTGGTATTGATTATTAATTCTTATTTAAATACATTTCTTGATTTTCTATTATAGTATCTTTTTAATCTTTTTCAAGCTAAGAAATGAGAAATGTTTAGTGCACTTTGATATCTATCAGAAAGTTTAATAAAGAACACAAAATCAGATGATGAATCATTCACATAATGTAAACTTTCAATCATCTTCTATAATTATATTATATTAACTTCCTTTACCTTTTAATATGTTTTAATTTTTTCTCACTAAAATTGGAGGGGAAATGGGGTTTTATTCCTCTATAAAAAACATTTACGACATATTATTAGCATACTTAGATTCAAATAGAAAAATATAATCTTCTCTTTAAAGGATTTGAAATATAATAAAGTATCTTATCTCAATGAGAAAAAATTTTCCAAAGAACCTTTATTTTTTTAGAAAATTCTTCATGAACCTTTTCTTAATTTCTATAAAAATTGACATCATCTACATAAATGACAATAATAAGAAATAACTTGTTGTAATATTTAATAGAGATATTTGATACTAACATTTAATTTTCATGAATTGAATCCTCTTCAAGAAGGATTCAATCCAATAATACCTAGATTTGAGGCTTTATTTATCCCATATAAAGCCTTTTTGAATTAAAAAGAACAAAATTTTCATCTTCACTATGAATGAAAATAATGTTTTGTAGAATATACACCTTCTCTTCTAATTCTCAATTGAGTAAGGATTACTGGCCATCTAATTGACAAATCATGCATTTCCTTTATGATACAAAGAAAAGAAAAATTATTATTATTTGATGTATTGAATACAGTGAAAAGGTCCAATTTTTGTTAACTTCTTAAACCTATGAATATCTTTTTTACCCCAACCTTTATATATTTATTCCCACTTCACCATTTTCATTCATGATGTTTCAGAGCACTTATTTTACCCAATATGGTTTTTATCTTTAGGTTTGGTTACCAATTCCAGAGTCACATTATTTTATATCTCATACATATATTCATTACTTATATTAATAGACTTTTATTGTTTTATTTCTTATTATATATATCTTTTTTCAACTAGAGTGAAAAATTAGATATGGGAGACCTTCCAGGATGTTATTCTTGTATTAATCTGTTGCCAATTTTTTCCAATGATATTATGAACCTGAACAAACCTCCTTAACCATGGATGATGTAAATATGATTTTTCATCATAAATTGTATTTTATAAATCAAATTCATAAACATGAAATTATTTATAATTCTCACAATTTTATTATACTTTTTGTTTATTTTTTAAAAAATAGATTCAAATTCGTCACTTTTGGAACATGATTCATCATGAAATTTAACTTTATCTTTGTGTTCCATCACTTCAATGTCAATATAATAAAAAATATACCTTATCTATTTTTTGGTAATATTTTTTTTCCTATTATTGTTTGTCTAAAACCTAGTAATATAACATTAACACCATTTTTTTAAAATTTACCTAGATTTAAAATAAATTATTTAATAACGAAAGGGATTCCAAATACTCTTAGATTTATAAAACATGGAAATTTATCCTCATACATCTCATATAATGACACATAATAATTTTTCATATAAATAAAATTATTTATAATATGAACCACTACTCAAATGGATTTTTTCGAGAAATGGTGATATGAGACATGATCTAAAAACATATTTTGATCCATATCTAGAAGGATTTGATTGATTTTTTCATCCACACCATTTGGTTGAGGAATGTATAGTGCACAAACTTCATGAAACATATAGTTTATTTCAATATAGTATTTACATATTTCACTGGTATAATAAACACCCATATCTATTTGAATATTTTTTAAAGAGAAACCACACTCTTTCTCTACACATATCCTAAAACTTGTGTACCATTACAGAGCCTATAATGTAGTCATCATACACATAATTCATGTAATTAGAATAAATCAATTAATAAAAGAAAAGAAAATTATTATTTTCATTTTATGATTGAATATTCATGGGACCATAGATTTCAAATTAAATTAACTCTAAAGGATGTGTGAATTGAATTTCCAACTTCTTGTTCGGAGCATTTACAATATTCACCTTTGGAAAATTAAAACACTTAAAATTAGTTTATTTTTTCAACTTAGGAACATTACAAACATTGTATCCATTATATGTTTTCACATATTCTTTTAGAATAGATGACCAAGTATTCTATACCATAGTTTATTGTTTTATTTCCTGCTCATGTGATAAGAATTTATTATATCACCAATCTAAATCATATTGTTTCTTGTGTGTTGTCTTCTAATAAAGATAAATACATCATTCGATATCTTCATAGAAAATCCATTAAGTTGAAAAATCAATTCATTTTCTTCATAACATAACATTGAGACACTAAGAGTATTGCCTTTCAATACTCTAACATTCAATATGGTCATGGTTTTTCAATTGATCTTTAATAATAAATGTTGATCCAACACATTTGATTTTGAGTGACCAGTCATTTCTAATGTTATCCAAGACATATTTTTAATTTTTAAAATCCATTATGAGATTCATATATACTGTATATGTTAGTATAAACCACTCAAGAATGTCAATAGTAATTCTATATTGAATGATTTGTAGGTGATTTCAAAAACTAGATCTTTCTCATTTCCATTATACTTCTTCTTCTAGGATTTCTCAATAATTTCTATTGATCACCTTTTGGGTAGTAACAAAATAAAAAACATGTTTTAAATAATAATTTGTTTCTAACAATGTTTATAAACATATTCCAATGGTTTAAATATATTTTCAATTTCCAATCTATATTTCTCTTGTAACACCATTATTTTCAAAATAATAAAATTAAGTTTAATAACATATATTATATGAAACACCGACTTCAAACTCTAGGTATTATCAATGATTTTATGGATATTGTTTATATAGACATTATATATATTTATTATGTCTCTAAATAGTTTTAACCTTCTTTGTCATCTATTGGACAAGATTTGGTCCCATCAACTTCTGCACTCTGGCATTATACTAGCATGTCAGTGTCTAACATAACATCCCATACAGATCCTTATAAATATTCATTTGAATTCAATAATAGAAAATATTATTATATGAGATCTATACTTGGGTAGTTTTTATATACCAACATCCTTGAAAATACATTAAATAATATATCATCTTATCCTATAGATTTTGAGTGGTTCTTTTAGACTATCCATCCTTTTTAGGGTGATAATTAGTGGTAAATCTCAGTTCTGTATAAAACACTTGCTGAAGGATTCATAAAAAACATGAGTTAATCCTTAGATCTCAGTCAGGAACAATAGGGATTGTAACCCCATGTAGTCTTACCACTTCTCTTATGTATATCTTGGTGGGTTGGTAAATATAAAAGTATTCCTTTATAGAAATGAAATGTGTTGACTTGGTAAGGTGGCCGACTACCACCCAAATAGCATTATTTCCATTTTGGGTATCACAGAGACATATGAAACAATCCATGGTTATTTTTCCCATTTACAAAAAATTATGGAAAATGGTTACAACATAACCATATATCTATGTTGTTCTTCCTTTACTTATTGTAATAACAATAATCAAGGTACAATGTTCACAATCACCCTCTTCATGTTATCCCATAAGAAGTTTTTCTTCAAATATATATAAATCATTTTTACTTCGTGGATAAATATAGAAGGATGTGATATGTGGATCACAGAGATGTTCCATATTCATTTATAGTTTATATGGGATTCATATTAGGGTTACAAACCATATAACTCTATATTTATAATAGTTAATCTCCAAAATATTTTCTATCTTTTTTCATAGCACCTGATTATTTTTTATGCCTCTTTTATCATCTCAAGAAATGATGGTTGAGAAGTTATTTGATAAAGGTTGGGTGAATATCCTTTTATTGTTTCCAATTTCATCGTTTTCATGTCTATGAATATTAGATCACTTGAAATACTCTTTATTGATATAGTTAATGGACCCTTTCAACCCAAATAATATTCCACTTCATTATACTTCCTATGAATATTTGATCACTTGAGGCTTTTATGATCTGGATATATGTCAAATTTCCCCCTATAGAGATAATGTCACCAAATATTCTACACAATGACCACTATTTCCAATAATAGATCTTTAATTGGGTAGTTATACTCATGGATCATTAAATTTTGGCAAAATAGTCCATCACCTTCTAATATATAATGAGCATAAACTCCAATCCCTTTTTGGATACATCAATTTAGATTGAAAATCCTTCCACATTAATGGGTATTGTGGGCTCAAGGGTAGTGATTATAATCATATACATATCTTTAAATATTTATTCATGTTCGTAATTATAGATAAAAACCACACCATTACATGTTATCATGGTTAGTGAGACTAAAAGTCATGATAAGTTTCTCAAAAACTGATAAGAACACCTGGATAATCCAAGGAAACTAAAACTTTTCATCCCCAAGGTTTCTATGGGTCATCCATCAATGCCACTATTTTTTAAAGGACACAAAAATACACCTTTTCTAGTGATAAAATTACCTAATAAGGATACATTCCCCATCCCATATTCACATTATTATAATTTTCAAATAATGTTTCCTTTCTCAAATTCATTAGTATAACCTTAAAATCCATCTCTTCAATTTTAGAATATATAATACTACGATCTATAAATACTTCTACAAATTTTTTAAGTTAATACCTAAAATAATTTAATATTCAATTCCATGAATGTTTTTGTATAATTAGTGGGTCTTAATTGCATCACAATGAACTCATACTGTTCATACAATATAGAAAAACTAGTTTTAGGGATATCCCTGCTCTTTAACTTTTCTTTATAATATCTCTTCTAATGATAGACCTTAGATAAGTAATAGAATATATGTAGAGTAGGAAATAATTCATTAATAATTTGTATATGATAATTTTTCTCTATAAATCTCTTATTGATGTTGTGATAATCAATGCAAAGGTGCTTTGACCCGTCTTTCTCCTTAAAAAAGTATTGGTGCAGAGCCACGTTGAAGCACTAGGGTATATGAACCATTTATTTATATTCCCCAGTAATTGATTCTTGAGCTCCTAAAATTAAATAAAATATATTCTAAAAATATTCCTAGATATTTTAAAAGGTCATTTTATATGATTTATTGGTATCTCAACTACTTTTCTATGAGGTATATTAGATAATTATTCAAGAAATATAATAACAAATTTACTGGTAATGGGCATGTCATCAAGGATGATATATTATTTTGTCTTAATAATTTGATCCATATATTCTTTATCAAAATTCAATAATATCTATTATTTATTTAATGATACCAATTAATATTCATCCACCTCCTTATATTGTTATATAATTAGAGAATGATTTGTGATATGGAGGGTTATTTCCATCACTCAACTATTTATGTTTTCTCTATATAAGGAAAGACTAACCATAACTAAAATAGAATAAAATTACAATAAATTGAGTGTCCAAAGGGTTACTTTTATGTTTAGACAACAAATATTGATAAGGGGGTGAGTAATATACTTGGGATCTCATAATTCCCCCATTTCCATTTTCATCGATAATTATACTTTAATGTTTTAATGTGGTGTTTAAATTTTTATATTAAACTCATATGATATAAAATAATGCATACAACCATAGTTGATAAGCATGTATTTATTAGTTTTATTCTGGTTCTAATCATTTACATAATCTAAAGTAGACATGAGAATTATAATTTTCAAACTATTATACACATATAAGGGAAACTACGAACATTAAATGTATTACTCATAAATTATATACATTACTCAACCTATGAATTTACAGGGTTCAATTTAAGTTATCCATGATATATTTCTTAAAATAAATTCATATAAGAATTTCTTCCTTTTATAATGGTTCATAAATTTCATGAGAATATACCAATGCATATACCCTCAGTGAGTAAAACTATGTGTGCAGCAAGGATAGTTTTCATACTCTAGTTAATGATAGAGTCCATCTCAACTCACCTTTTTAGGGTTATTACATAGAATTGCATCCTATTTAAAAGTGATTTGTGGGATTAGAAAAAATCATGTTGAAACATTACATTAATATTGGCAATGACTCTATTTTAGTTTCCCTCACCATCAAATTAGTGATTAACTCTTGATTCAATATTTTTATAAATGATTGTGTTTAATTGATAATAAAATAATTCATACTGCTAAGGGAGGAGATTTAGTTAAAAAGATACCAACTAATTATAGTAATTTAATATAAAACGTGAAAAAACTATCAAAATATTTGGAATAAGTTACATTCATCATGTGAAATCATCCTAAGATGTCCCCACTTCTATTAATTAAAACAACATGATTATGAGTCAACATAAAGATATTACCAACATAGTGAGGTATATGATGTTTTCCAATAACCCACCAACCCCACACAAACTTGAAAAAACTTTTTCTATGTAATTCCACTATTTAATTTGTTCTTCCAATTACTATTTTATTGAAAAATGCTCACAAATAAACGAGCCATTTGAGAATTTCTATGATATTTTAAAAGAAGAAAACAATGATCGATAGCTTATACAAAAAAAAATTACAATATTATAAATTAATTTAAAACCTTATGTAAATATGATATATTTATTTTTTAATAAATTTAATATCTTCATTAGCTTACAAATTTTGAAATACCAATATTTTTATGCTCGATAGCATACAATACTTGCATCATTAAGATTTAACAAACCATGAAATAATATTATTATAAATTTGACCATTATAACCTAGCCAATAAATTGAATGGTATGAATAGTATTAAAGACTTTAAGATATATATATATATATCCTAATTAATATAAATTTATTGAAAAATTCTTAGTAAATAATCAATAATTTTTTTGTAATGTAAATTTATTCTTCAAAAAAAAATTTCATCAAAAATGATTTTTATATCTTTTCGGTAGAAAATATTATACTTAATTTTTAGATATTTTTTAAAATACATTTTATAAAATTAAATTAATTATTTAAATAATAACATCAAAATGTAACTTAGGGTAAAATTTTGGAATTTGTTACAAAAAATATTGATTTTTTAGTGAATATTGAAAAATACAGAATTTTCTAAAACTGAAATTTATTTTAAATAAATAAATTATTTTAAAAGTAAAATTATAAATATAATTTTATTTAAAGTCACATAAGTATTATTTAGTTATATTTAATCTAATTTGTTTATTTTTAATCATCTATATATTATATTTCAGTATAAGTTTGTATTTGGGTTTTAAGACTTGATTTTTCTAAAAACTGTTTTAAAGTGCATAATTGTTCTCTTATTTAATTAATTAAAATAGCCCCAAATGAAGAATTATTTTAAGAATATTTATATATTATATATCTATAATTATCAATTTAAATTCATATAATAATTTTTATATGTAATATAATAATATGATATCATCTTTTTCTTAAAAGATACACTTCTTAAAAACCCACTTTTTTGTCACATCTCTAGGTTTAATTTTAAATTATATTCTTCCAGTTATGTGAGTTTATTTTTTAAAATGGATTCAATATTTTTAATCATAATAATTTATATTATATAATATGGTCAACTAATTTTTTTACCATAATGAATAATGAAAACTGAAAAAATTATTTATCGCGGTTAAAGTGAAACAGTTTTACCGGGGATTAAAATAATATGATTTTGGTCAAAATGACCTAAAAACTTGCCAAAAAAATATTTCATATCCCTATTCAGAAATTATAATGTATATTTATCACTAATGGTTCCTTTTTTTATCCATTTGGCATGTGTGAAATGTTGGTAAAATGTTTTCTTTTCAAAAATTACAAGTATGCCACTCGCATCACTAATACAATGTCTACCCCACTTTCCTCATATTAAAACCTTAAATTCCATTTGGATAAATAAAAAACTGCCAAAATATATTTATAAATTCACTTAACATGAACTAGATTTATTATTTGGATCATAAATACATCCTAAGAAACCTTTTGGTGCTTACTTAAGGTGGTTGTCCGAAGAAGAGGAATCATGCATAACTGAGAATATTTATTTTATTTATTCTTCCACATACTTAAAATATTATTCAATTATTATTATATAATAAAACCACTATATAACATATATTTAGATATTATTATATTAATGTAATATTTTAAATCCATTTCATCTTCCACCAAATGGGATATTAAATTATCATTCTTGTGTATGATGGACTACCTCATCGCAAACCGATGTCATTCATTTCTCATCATCGCCTCTCAAGGATTGTTGTAATGATGGAATTAAATTAAATATATGATTTTTTAGTAATATAATTATATCTATGGAATTATTATATCATATATACTTTCTTACTTTCCATTTTGTGGTGTATATGACAATTTCACTCGTGTGTACAACACACTACCGCCTTGCGAAGTGATGTGATGTGTTTTTCAGTAACGCTTTTCATGGAAGATAATAAGGATAATGTTATTGATTATATGAAATATACATGAAATAATTATTATACTAAATAAATTTTTATCACTCTAAAAATATAATATATACTATTTAATTTTACATTTCCACTCATTGAGAGATGATTTCTTCATTCATGTGTACGTGCGAACTACTGCCTCCATAAAGCGATGCGATTATTTTATCATAAACATATCACATTGATGACACACACACACATATATATATATATAACTATATTTAATGAAACAATAAGTTATTTATGATATTATTATCATTCTATAAATATAAAATATCACTTACCAGTTTTTCATAATGATAATTGAAAATTGAAATGTTACTCATGTGTATGTGGTCTTTACCGTATCCATGATTGGGACATAGTTAAATTTTAAAAAATTATTCCATGATTGATATTAAAAGTATAATTGATGCATAAATATGATAAATATTTTTTGATTATTATTATGGAGATATTGAAATAATCTCATCTTTGACCATTGTCAATATGTCGAATCCATTTTGAAACAACGAATTGATCATCTTCAAAACACCTGACGTGTATGTAATTGAATAAGTATTTAAAAATGAAATTAAAAAGAAATAAAATAAATTATTTAAGTATAACATATTTTACCAATAAAACTTAATTATGAAATCAAATAATTTAGATAATCTTATTATATAGGAGCTCAAGGAAATTTATGGAAATTCCCTAAAAGGGTTATGTGTTTTCTCATCTCACATTTTATTTTGGTGAGATATATGCCATATTCACCACTAATTTAGACTATGTGGTATATATAATATCACTTTCACCTTTTATATCTTGAATTATTCATACAAAATGGAATTCTATGTATTTAAATTATTTATTTCATCAAATGGTATTTTACTTGAATGTTATAGAGTGGTAAATAATTTCATTACTCAATTTCTTTTAATTGGGTTATATTACTTCTTCATTGTATTTGATATTCTATCATTATGTGTGTAAAGAATAATTATTATCTTGTATTTTATATACATTGTTTATGGGGATTTACATTTGGTGCATGTAATTTATTAATTGATTAATTCAAAAATTAAATGATACTATTTGTGTATGGGTTATTCTTTTCAAATTCTATTTTTTGAGTCATTAGTTTATGATATGAACTTATATTCATTTATAAGATATTTATACAAAAACTTGACATGTTTTATCATAAAAATACTTTTTTTCATGATATTTAATGTATAATGTTTTTATTCATTCAAGGGGCTTATGATTGAATAGTTACCAATGTTGAGAAGGCATTAAGTTACAGTCTCTTTTTTCTGAGATTGTTTATGTTCATAGTTATTTTATTGGAAATAAGGAGATATTGTTTTCATGAACCAAATATATTTTCCTCTCCACTTGATATTAATTTTTTTCAAATGATTAATTTCTATTTACTCCCTTATTGATTGAAGAAACATCAAGAATGTAGTTTGTTTATGAGATCGATCTTGTATATTATCTTCTGTATCTATGTTCTCTATAAAAATACAAAAATGTTATTTTATAAAAATAAAATATTTCCTGAATACTTTTTTCATGATTTTTTACCTTTTTAAAAAGTTTTTTAAAATTATATTTCTTGAATCCTTCCAAATTGGTCACGTTTGACTCCTTTTTTTCAAAAAAAAAATGGAAAAGAATGTTTATTTTTAACATTTATAACAAGAATATATTTCCCGGAAGTTATTTTCCTTTAAATTTCTTTTACATATTTCCACATTTTTTCCAAATAAAAGGATTTTTCCCAGTTTTTTTTAATTTTTTTATAAATTGATTTTCAAAATGAAAAGTTGTTTTTCCTAAAATATGTTTCTAATGATATTTTAATTTTATTTCAATTTAACAATATCCACAACCCTTATTGTTACTTATTCTGTAATGGGAATATTTTTTAGTGATACCATACTCATTAATTTTATAGATGGATTGAGATTATTTGAAATAGATTTTTATAGAACTCATTTATATTCTATCAGTTAATCATGTTTCAAAGATATTTTTATGGAACCAATTTTCTTCACCTGTTAATAAAGTTTCAATGAGATTTTTATGAAATCCAATTCATTTCCATGGGTGAATAAAGAAATTAATAAACATTTTTTATTATTAGTATTTAAAATTGAAGGCATATAAATGTTTTACTCGTGAATAGTAATTGGACATTATTAATGATGAATGGGTGAAACTGAATAGTGTTAGGTGAGCCGGATATAAATTATATGATGGGTGTGACCAGATAGCACTGAGTGATCCCAATTATATATTATAATATGGTTACACCCAAATATAGATCCAAATAATTTGGTGATGTTCCTTTTCCATTAAGTAAATAATGAGGGAGTTACTAGTGGGTATCTCCTATGGATTTAACAGGGATCCAGTTAATTCAAACAAAATTATAAAAGAGGGTTATGAAGATTATTTCCCAAGATACCAACATGTTTCTATTATGATTTCTATGAGTTGAAAATGTTTCCTTTGATCAATATTGACACCACATGGATCATGATTATTAATTTTGATGAGAATTTTCATTGTTAAATCCTTATTCATGGTTTACTTGTGTGATGATCCATGTATTTATGGGTATAAATACTGTTATGATTTTATCATGAACATTGACTAAATCATTATAACCTTATGCCCTTCTTATGATCAATGTTGAAATCTAATTGTGAATCCTTATGTTAACCCTTACTAGGTTTTTTATCTCACCATTATTATATTTCCTTTTTTAAAAGTTATTATGAATTATGATTAAATTATTTGTGTGTAAAATGGTTTCAAACATTATGAAGTTTGTGGAAGATATTGAAGACTTAATATGGAATATGAAAATCTGAGTATAGTGGGAGAAGATATTCATCTTTAGAAAATAGTTCTTTTTAATCCAAGTTACTGAGAATTTTTCCTAATTATATAAAAATATAAACCTAAAATATACTTTGTTATGTATGTCATTCAATATTTTCTTTTAATGTTGTATTATTTGGATGAAAACAATGGGTCACATTTATCGTTGTCGAGCCAAAAATGTCAAGTTCATGTTTTTAGAACCAAATCTAGGAGTGTGGGTATGGGTCTATTATATTGGGAATCAAAGAAGGGTTTTGATAAATTTGGATATTAGGATGTTTTCATGTTAGTTTATGTTAATATTTATAGATAATGTCATATATTTATAATATTAAATTTGATCAAATGCTCAAAGTCTGAGTTGTTAGAATTTGTTCCCTAGAACCAACTTCTGTATACATTATGATATCTGGTATTCATAGTTTTGAATATTGATAAAATTATTGTCATATCATGATTTTTCTTATACATAACATGGTATGTGATAATGTCCTAATAGTATTTGTCGCACTAAAAGTTCATATAAGTTCCCCTCTATGATGAGAACCTAGATGTGTTTTGACACTATTATTAAATATATGTTCTATAGCCGAATTATATCATTTTAGGGACAAAAATAATACATGATATCATGGTTGGATAATCATGGGACATTGAGGAACCTTCTCATGATATACTCCCATGTTAATATCCCATAGGATATTATGTGAATGAGACCTGCTAGTTGGAAATCCACATTTTTTTGTGCGTCATTGAATTTTCTTATCTACAGATGTGTGTATTGGTCCTTATACATTGAAATTATTTTTAGTTTTTATTATGAGTCACATACATTGATTTATTGAAGAATAATATGAAGAAATATGTCCACGACATGGTATGATATGTTGGGTGCATCACGAGTAATATTGCATTACTGAAAAATGTGAGAAAGGATTTGTCCCTAATTTTGATTAATGGAAGGTTATATATCATGACCTTTTATATAAATTGTATATACTAAATACATCAATTACTATAGTATTTTATAGAAAATTTTAATTTATAGGAATTCAAATAAAAAGACATCGAGCATATAAGATGATGGCACCGACATGCGACCTGTTTAATTAGATATATCATGATAAATGGATTATATTCCACGATAAGATTCAATATGAGGTATTGTGTCATTACGATTTTAACTTATTTCTTTACGGATGCCTTGGAATGTTTCTAGATTTTATCCTTGGATTTTAGTCTCCTCCACCTAATTCCACTAAGAAAGAGTACTTGAGGGTCGCACACTAACTGTATCCAAAATCTTAGTTAAATAATATTTTTATTATTTATTAATTAAAAAGTTGAATAAATATTATTCCCATGCGTGTTTTAATAATTACTCATGTCTTCTTGATCAAATTTTTTGGGTGACTAATTATCTGATAGAATATAATGTGAGCAGAATATTTAATAAATATTTATTTTTAATTTAGTGAATAAAATATTTATTTATTTATTAATAAATATTACATTTTTGTTTATTTAACAAATAAATAATCATAATTTAAGGCCCGATAAATATTGTGGAGGAATTGAAGATCAATTTTAATGGTCTAGTGAGAAAAATAAATATTAAATATTATATAACTAAATAATATTTAATTTAATTCTCAATCTTAGAGCCTGTTGAGAAATAATATTATTGTTATTGTTATTATTTGACATGAGGTTCCACAAGGATTAAATAAATAATAAGGTTCACTTTTGCAATTATTTATTTCTAACACTAGAGATATATAAACCCAATTACGTTATTTTCTCTCAGAGGTAATTCATTTGTTTGGTTGTGCACAATGAAATTGGATAATAATCTCATGACCTAGAGAGATCCCTTCTCCAAGAACGCTCCCAAAAATGGAGAGTGATATTCCGACACCATTCATTCTCAATTCAATAGAGATCTATGTGAATGATTTGGAGGTGGTTCTTGAAGTGATCAAAGGTGGAAAATGCAAGTGATAAGATCTATTATGCAAGCACCTGGAAATTCATACGATGACGTTCAAGTATTTTTGGATCACATGTGGATCACTAATATAGGGAATATTATTTGATGTGTATAATGCAACAATGGTTCAACCCATATATGTTTTTAGATCCATCAATGAATAAATAATTCCAAAAAGGCAATTAATTAATTAATTAATTGTATTATAAATAATATTTGATGACCTTCTATCTAATTTAGATATTCTATCCCTTGTCTATATTATTTAATTCAAGTCCATAGATCATGAGGTTTATTGTTGGGTAAATCTCAGATTGATCATCGATCATGATTTTTTTGGAATGACCCATCACACTCTTATGCTGCACCCAAAACCTGCAAGTGTTATCAGAGTGGTCACATTATTATTTATAATTATTTAATGATTATTTTTTTATTTACACATTTGTGATATAGTTTTTAATTAATTTTTAATAGATCTCTCAATATAAATTTTAAGATATTATTATTCCTCTTTCATTTATTATAGATCCAATCAATATGATTGATTTTATGATTAAATAAAATTGAAGATATCATCTAGAGGTGCTAAGGATTCTCAAGGGATAACAATAAAATACACACCGTGTTACTGGAGTAACACATTGTGTACTAGTGTTCAATGCATCATGAATTATTTTGGAAATAAATTCAAACCATATAAATTGATAACATGTAGTAAATTTATTACATACACCACATGTTTAGTAGTCTAGGGTAGGGTAAGGTCAGCTATAGTACCTGCCATGTAGCCCATGTACACAAATTGTAGTTCCTTTGTGTCATAGATGGGTCGTGTATTACCATACATGTAAAGGCCCCAACCCCAGTAGCCTAGAGTCGATTCCTTTCTTTATTAAATCGGTACTATGACCATGTTTTCTCATCCAAAAGGACCAAGAGTTTAGTAATTTATTAAAAGAAGATACAAACATAAGTTTTACATTGAAACATAAAAGGAAAAACCACATATAAACATCATTAGTAACATCCAAAAATAGTAGATTATCTTTTCAATCCATTTATAATATACTTCATTGCTTCATGGGGATATAAAACAAAAGAAAAGGGTGATCCCAGCTTCTCAGTAAGGGTAAAAAATACAACAAAAGCTATTATAAACATAAACAATAAGTCAAGGTGAATAACTAAAACTCATACTATTAAAATACCTTGGGACTTGACTTGAAAAAAAATAACATGGGCCTCAACTTGGTTTGTGAGGTCTCTTCAAGTGAATCCACAAGACCTAGGTTCGAATTCGGGAGGAGGCATATTTTCCTGTTACTATAACATTATTTTAGTAAGTATTGTTTGACACTATAGCAGCCATAACTATTCTCCTTCAGGCCACTGGTTTGGGCCTAGAGTCTTTAAGGCCTTCAGGTCAGTATGACATTTGGGCCACCTTAAGGACTTCAAGCCACCATAAGACCTTCGGGCCACCTCAAGGCCTTCAGGCCACCTCAGGGTCTTTGAGATACATCATGGCCTTCTGTCCACCTGATGAGGAGAGTAAAACCATATAGATTCTACAAGGAACAAGCTCTAGAATATGATTCAGATCATGTGCATTCACAAGAGTAGAGGTATCAAATTTGGAAGAATGAGAGGGTATAGGAATTTCTATCAGTACTTGGCCTATGGATCTCTACAGAGGATAGCTAGCCTAAAATACATGAAAAGGTGGTGATCTAATCACAATGCAGATGCTGGGGAGGGTTGTTTCATGTAGTCATAGTCTGGGATGATTTACTTTAAGACCTTAAGGTCCTATAATGTCACGAAGGCTATGGGCCACGTAAGGGTTCCATTTAAACCCTTAAAAGGGGTATTATAAAAAATTAATAAAAATTTAAGTCCTTCATTCCATTCATTTATCCATGCTATTAAAACATAATCTTGAGCATAATATGGAAGGCATAAATGATGAATAAATAATTCCATATAAAAAATCACATAAAACATAACAATGGATATACTACTATTCAAATAATCAAAGGATTTATAATTTACTAATATCATACTAAGGGAATTAAAAATTTTGGACCTCTGAAACATACCTTTGAGTCCTCGGCCAAGACATCTGAAAATAAATGGTGAAGGGCCCCTCAAAATCCATTTCGGTTCTGTCTCGTGAGACCTATCGACGCATCGAGGGGATATATAGGTCCCCACACATTAATTAATAATTCCAATATGTTACTCATATGAATGGGCCTAAAAATGAACAACATATACATAGGAAATGTAAATAACATTCCCAAATATATAAACAAAATCACTAACCATTATAAGTTGTATGGTGAATGGTATCAAGATAGCACATCCACAGTCAAACTGATCATAAACCATTTAATAAAATTTGGTATATGATGAACGTAAGAGAAAAATATCATTAAATCATAATATTAAACGTAAGTTTTCAAATATTTTAAAATACACTAATAAAATCATCATCAAATTCATCACAGAAATACCATTTTTTACTTTGAAAAAAAAACAGTTCTTTTTAAAGATTCGTTTGTATTTGTTATAATTGTTTATATAAATAAAAAAACATAATATATATTGTTTTTCATGAAAAATTTATTGATGTTAGAAAAATTATTATTTTTTATAATATATTATGAATGATACTTGAAACTGGGTAAGAAATCGCGAAGTTCCCTTTAATCGGGCTTACGTATTGGGAAGAATTGAGAAGGGAACCTTGTAAAACATATATTTTCCCATAAAAGAAATATGAAATTATCTAGATACGTGGGTTTATAAAATTTAAATAGAATGTATAATAATTATATAAAAATAATTAATAACTAAATTAGTGAAAAGGG
The DNA here is from genome assembly GCA_963277665.1 of Viscum album. Taxonomy (NCBI): domain Eukaryota; kingdom Viridiplantae; phylum Streptophyta; class Magnoliopsida; order Santalales; family Viscaceae; genus Viscum; species Viscum album. The sequence continues at coordinate 1,783,178,798 of OY728129.1, read as the reverse complement.
GGAGAAATCACAACCCAGATGAAAATAGAGGTTCAAGAAGAAACCCTTACCTTATGTCCAAAAGTGTTATACAATTTAACTTATGTAATGGATAATGAGATTAGATTCATTACTAAATTAATTTAGAATGTATTAATCATATATTTTATTTATTATAATTTTATTAAGTTCATTTATGGTCTTTTTGATGAGTTATGATATTTAATTTTGTCATTCGGGAGTGTTCTTTTCCTTGTTTTTCATGACCGATTTACTTTTACACATATATGGAAGATAATTTAAAAGAAAAATAATTCTATATAATTGAAATTATATGTTTTTAATTATCATATATAAGTTAAATAGTCTTATATATATTTTTTATTATTCAGATATGATTATGATTAATTAGATAGAGATTTAATGATAATCGTTTAGATTAATTTGGAAGTTTTTCAATCGTCACGAACTAGTTTTGTTTTATTTAATTAATATCATGTATATATAATGGTTCGAAAATAGTTAATAAATTATAATATTTATAATAAAATTTATTTTTACCATAATTATAGTTTTTTAATAATCCATGAAGGCGTAATTGAAAAATGAAAACATGCCATCCATGAAGGAGACAAATCCACACCTCTCGAACGATGTTATCATCTTTAAAATAAAATGAAAAGGAGAAGAGACTTGATGGTGGATTTTATATAGAAATATAAAAATAAATTATATATAAGATACTGGGTTTATCATGTCACTTTTGACTAGGGAGGTGAGGTAAGGATAAGAAAAGAAAAGAAATTGGGAATAAAATAAAATAAAAGAAAGAGGATTTTACCTATTGAATTATCCTCCTTGAGAACCTCTTTATGGGGATTGATTTTGGTCTTTTGTTAGAAAAAATGTTCTCATAAATGGGGAGGGTATTGGGAAGAATATTGGATTGAAATTTGATAATTTTTAAAGCATGGAAGGTGTGAGGAAAGGAGGTGGTATTTATTGTGGAGGAAATGACTACTTTTTTATTATGTTGTATCTAGAATATGACTAGATTGAGAATTATATTTAAATACATTAAATAATTATGGTATGTTAGATATTATGGTACTTACATAATTCAGGAATCAAGGAATAGTGTATTTATCTTATAATGTATATATACCATAAATTATCATATTTCACCATACATAAAAAATCCAACTACTTCAGAAAAATTCCAAAAATTCACCATAACCATTTTAGGACACGTGGAATTAAAAAATGGACTCCATTTTATGAAAATAATTTTATAAATATGATAAATATTATTTTTATATAAAATAATCATTTATTTTAAAAATACTATTTGTAAAACTATAAAATATTTTATAACACTTTTGAAAAATTAATTAAGGTCTCATAATATTATATTATAATCATATGAAAACAAATTATAATTTATTAATCTATTTTATTAAAATAATTTTCTTCTAAACCATTATATTAATTTAATATTTACGACCTACCAAAATAGAAACACATTATTTAATTTTTTAAATAATTTTTTACTTATATCAAGATATAAATATATAATATTTCGACTTATAAGATACCCAAATTTTATTTATAAATTTATAGGTGAAGTTACTATTCTACTGGTCACATTAATATTCCAAATGGTCACATTACTATTCCAAATTTCAAGTTACTAATCCTTTGGTATAAGTTCTTTAACATCTAGAAATACATCTTATTTCATTATTTCTTTATTTATAAAGTTTGTATTTTATTTAATGTGATTTATACTATATTAAATAACTACAAGAAGTGAAATTTCATTGATATAATTCTTGTTCATTACATTCTCCCCTCCTACAAAAATTTCATCCTCAAAATTTCTAGATTGTCACTCCATAAATATATTTGGGTAGTACTACATCATAAATTACTCTAGTTCCAACATCACCACTTCAATTTCTTGATTTTTCCATAGTATCTTAATCATCTAAGTCATCTAATTCCTCAACATTTTTTCTCGAGTGTCCAGAATCTGGATAGGCTCTTCACAATAAGATAAATCACGTTTTAGTTATATTTCTTCATAAGTGAGAACAATCATTGGGCCCGGCATGTACTTCATTAACAAATATATGTGGAACACATAATGAACTTTGCAAATGCTAGGTGGAATTTCCAAATGATAAGACACAACTCCAATTCTCTCCATACTTTCAAAAGGTCTGATATACTTGGGTCTTAGTTTCCCTTTCTTACCAAACCTTATGATACCCTTCCATGGAGATACATTCATAGAAACATGATCTCCCACTTGAAACTCCAAATCATTCCTCCAGTTATCAGCATATCTCTTTTTCTTACTTTTCATCATTTTGATATGTGCTTGAATAGTCTATACCTTTTTTGATGTTTCATCCACACGATCTAGGCCAATAAGCTTCATTTTTCCATCTTCATCCCAAAAGGTTGGTGTCTGGAATCTCATTCCATACAATTCTTTATGTGCTTCCATTTGTATATTTGAATAGAAATTATTGTTGTAGAAAATTATAACAAATTAAATTACCGATCCCACATACCTTGACAATTGTGAGAGCATGATCGCAACATGTCTTTGAATGTTTGAATTGTTCTTTTTGACTACCTGCCATTTTTAGGGTGATAAGCATCACTCAAATGAATCTCAGAATCCAAATATTTTTGAAGAATTTTCTCATATTTAGACGTAAATCATGGGTCATAATCTAACACAATTGAAAGAGGTGTTCCATGATATTCTATAACTTCATTAATATAGAGTCGTGTAGGCCTATATAGTGGAAAATCCACCTTTATAATGACTAAATGTGAAAATTTGGTAATTTGATCAATAATTTCCCATATTATATCATTATTTCATTGATTTTTTAGAAATCTAATGACAAAATCCAGAGTAATATCATCCCATTTTCATATTGGAATAGGTAGAGGCTATATGAATACTCGAGGATGTTGTCTTTCAGCCTTTACCTATTGATAGAATAAACATCTTGAAACATAATCAATAATTTTTCTCTTCATATTATCCCAATAGAAATATTCTTTCAAATCAGTTTAGATCTTAGTGCTATCAAGATGTATAGAGAAATTCCAGCCCTGTGCATCATCCAATAACTCCATTCTTAGCTTGGGTATAGATGGAACACAAATTCTCTTCCTAAATTTTAGAATTCCATCTTGATACACAAAGTCTTCTGACTTCCCATCATTCAAACCTTTAATTTTCCATTGAAAATTATCATATTCATACTGTGAACCTTTAATCCTTTCCAATTATGATGGTTGGGAAAACAATTGAAAAAGTAATGATGTTTCACCTTCCTTGATAATTACCATATCCATATTCACTGGATCTATGAACACAAGACCCCTTCCAATCCCCATTTAGTTTGGAACTCCAGGATCCTTCAGAATCAATGCATCTGTAACCTTATTTTCATTCCCTAGGAGATAGTGTATTGAATAATCATAATCCTTGAGTAGCTCGAACCATCAACTTTGCCTCATTTTGAGTTATTTCTATAATAATATATATTTTATGCTCTTGTGATCTATATATGTCTCACATATTTCTCCATAGAGATAGTGTCTTCATATCTTCAGAGAAAATATTACTACTACTAACTCAAGATCATGAGTTGGATAGATATGTTCATGACTTTTTAACTGCCTTGATGCATATGCAATAACTCTATCATTCTGCATAAGGGTACAACCAAGTCATTTATTTGATTCATCACTATAAACTGAAAATTCACCATTTTTCGATGGTATATTCAATATCATAGAATTCTCTAATCTCATATTCAATTCTTCCAAATATAAATTGCATTATTTTTTCCATACTAACATAACCCTTTAATGAGTAAGCTTTGTTAACATGTTAGAAAATTGAGAAAAATTCTGAACGAAATGATGATAGTAACCTTCTAAACCAATGAAACTACATAAATCAATTATGTTGTTTGGTTTAGGCCACTCCCAAACCACCTTTTTCTGCAAAGGATTAACTAATATTGCATCTTTAGAGAAAATATACCCAATAAAAGAAACTATTTGAAGCCAAAATTCACACTTGATAAACATCCCATATAACTCTTTTCCTCTAAGAGTATTCAAAAAAATCACCAAGTAGATCTCATGGTCTTCTTAGATTTTGTATTATACCATGATATCATCAATAAATACCACAAAAAATACATCAATATATTCCATGAAAACTCTTTTCATTTTGTACATGAAGAAATACGGTGCATTAGTCAGTGAAAATATAATTACTGTAAAATCGTAATGTCTATAAGAAGTATGAAATGTTGTCTTTGGACTATCTTCCTTCTTTAAATGAAATTAATTATATCCATAATGAAGGTCAATATTCAAAAAATATTTATCTCCATGAAGTTCATCAAATTAATAATAAATGTGATGCAGAGGATACTTGTTCTTTATTGTAATAGCATTAATTTTTCTATATTCAATGCATTGCCTCATGGATCCATCTTTCTTCTTGAAAAAGGGAATAAGGTCTCTACAAGGAGAAACACAAGGGAGAATAAATCCATTATTACTCAACTCCTCTCATTGTTTCTCCAGCCCATCTAATTCCATAGCATCCATTCTATAAAGAGTCTTTGATATAGGCCTTACAATAGGGATTAAATCGATAGAAAATTCAATTTCCCCCTTCAGAGGATGTCCATGTAAACCCTCTAGAAATACATTGGATTATTATTGGACAATAGGTACATCCTCAATTTCAATATTTATTTCCAAATCCATATATGAGTTTTTCTCTTCCTCTCCAAGAATTTCATTTAGTAATGATATTGGGGGTGGATCAAGATAAGAACTAGATAATGAATTTTCTACTTTAATGATAAGGGATTCTACATCTTCATCATAAATTGTAACTTCTATCTTCTTGAAATATATTTTCACAATATATTTTTAAATCCATCCCATGATAAGTATTATATCAAAATGAAATATAGGTATAATGATAAGGTTTGGAACAAAAGCACATTTATGTGTCATAAAGGGGACTAACCGACACATATTTTTTTTGCAATGATACTCCCCTTGTGAGTTTTTACTGACATCACCATTATTAAATAATAAGGGAAATTTCAAATTTTATTGGGTAACTATGAATATATAAAATAATTCCATGATCCAACATCCAATAAATAATTGTCTATGTTTGATGAATTTATTAATGTATTTTCCACCACATCATTAGGAACATAAACCTCCGCATTTACAATCACATAAGCTTGGCCTTGCTTCTTTAGCCTTTTCTGGGGCACGATTCCATGATTCTTAGGATAATCATTTGTATAGTGTCCCATATCTCAACAATTGTATATTTGAAAATAGGTATCTTCTTTCTTTACCTTACAATAATGGGATTGGTGACCGTTTTCTCCACACTTGTAATATAATCTTTTTCCTTTTAAGTAGGCACCAGGGTGTTTCCTTCCACAAGTATCACATGCTGAAAAATTCCATTTTTTATTCTTCACTTTATCCACTATTACCTCCTCTACCATCTTCCTCTCTTGTTTCCCCTTAAATTCATAATATTTTTATAATTATTTCTTTATATTGATATTGTATGAGACTGTATCTTCATATGATGAGAAATTTTGGGAGAATAGTACCCATTGAATGAATTGTTTTAACCCATAAAATAATTGATCAATCTTGCTCCTTGGATTATAAATATATTTTTCGGTATTCCATGATAACCTTTAATAATTTTATTCATACTTGGAAACGTTTTTATTTTATTTCTAACTAAGACTAAATAATTGTGTCTCCATAACTGGTCGATGTTCGAGAGTGTTTCCCCCAAAACATGTGTTTTGATTAGGAATCACTACTTTTATAAGGTTTCCATTGGATTTATTTATGGAAGAAGAAATATCCAAAAAAAATTTATCCAATGGGACTTTCATTCCAAAGGCATACATTCATTAGGTTTTTTTACCTATGAAGATCAATAACTCACATTGGTCGAGAGGATGGGAGTTCGGGCTCATCACACCCTTTGGGGGGAATTATTCCTTACTCTAGGACTCTCTTATTGATTTAAGATATTTTCATGAATCCTTATTAATTTACCAAGTATAATATAGGTTTTCCTTCAGATTTTCAATCAATTATTTAGCATGTATGAAATTCAAAATCATCCCTATGTATTTGAGGTTCCTCATAAATAGAGATATTCTTATATATTAAATGTTCTCCATCAATTAAATCCTCTCATATAATACTTATATATTCTTTAGTCATTTTTAAGATGGTGCGGGTTTTTAATCCAAGTAGTGGGGCACATTGGAAGTTATGGTCATCCAGGTAGAAAAAAGTTGTTTTGATGTTGGGATCTTACCCCTAAATGGGCTACATATGTATCCTCATGTAAGAAATCAGAACGCACATAGTTCGGTACTGTTTAATGGGACAAATCATACCTTTTAAAGTTGTCTAAAAAGGACCTAACCAAATAGTTTAATGTCATGTGGAAAGTATATCTTATATGAACGATTCCTAGTCGAAGATTATTATGGGACTTATGGCTAATAATCCCAAGGAACATGGAATGGATATAGGTTTCAAAGTTGGATTAGACCCTACTGGGAATGTTTCCCAGAAATAACATGGTGGATTTGGAGTATAGGGTTTGAACCTTTGGAAGGCTTCCTACACATCCCAGTTGAATGGAAATAAAATCCCATGTAGTTTTATAGGTCTCATATGGGAGTATATCCCATTGAGAGAAATAAGTTGGGGATAGTCTTAAATAGGATTCCCTTATAACAAAGTCCATGAGATATATGTTTACTTATGGATATTTAAAGGATACATAATTTAGGTCATAATACTTTGGAGGATTCCCAGATTAATAGAATTTGGGTTGGACTCCTGAGGATGATTTCCATTGAGATCAGGCCCTAGGTGAAGGCTTCCTGCATATCTTAATTATGGTAGGAATCAGAGTTATCATAGTTCTAGAGGTTATTTGGATTTTTCAGATACTTTAATCATCACAAATATATAATCCCATGTGATTCATGCTCAGTTTGAAAAAGAACAGGATGTGAAAGATTCAACAAAACACACACATTCTCCTCCGTTGATGGAATAGGTTGGACCAATGACGAAAGATGTTGTGGAAATACTGTTTGTGGGAATAGAGTGATAAACCATTCAATGTGAACTGATAGTGAAGGTCATTGGATTCTGCCCAAAACTCTAGGAGATTACTTTAGGAGGGATTCCCTAAAATTGATCCCAATTTAGGAGGGAGACTATTCTTTTATCTACAATAAAATCAGGTGTGAACAGTATCATCCTTACCAAGGAACCGAGGTGCCAGGTTTTAGTGACAAGGGATAGAAATGGATAGAACCCTAATCCTCCAAAATGGGAACTCCTCAACATTGTTCCTTGGAGAATACCCCTTGTGACTGTGGAGATACAACTCCACATACATTTCAATAACCCTAGATTCCCAATAGGACAGGTATGGGAACCCTATGACCGTAGAGAAACCAATCCAAATAGGAGGAACGTTGGGGTGGATTTACCTAAGGTTTTTTAAATCAGTAGGTTTTGATAGAGGTTTCAACAAGATCCCTTTTATAAAAAGGATCCAATGAATAAGAAGCTCTTCCATTAATGGATTTGAAGAAGGCTTCATCAAAGGATCAGAGAGGCTGAATAGGTGAGGTAAGCCAAAGAGGGGGACTCATGTCTTTGATGTGTAGGTATTGGGTGTGCAAGTAGGCATAGATAACCTGATATCACCTTAAGATATAAACAACATAGAGTATAAGACTTTGTAGAAACTTTGTTCAAGACTTCAAGTGGCTTCACAGGTATTCCCAAAAGTAGGGAACTCAAGTTCCAATATAAGGAACAGAGGGCGCACAAGTGTTCTTAATTTAAGGAGGTTGGGAACACAAGTGTTTTGGATTTCAAACACTGAATGGAATTATGTCATATGATCCTCCTTTAATTCCCCTCCTTAGGTTTTAAATAACTAAATAGTATAGTTCTGATGACTTGGGTGAAGCATTAGGGTGACCAAAGCAGCAATTGGGCTCCAGGGAAATTTTTTTGTACAAATAAAGACCCCATGTGTCTATTTATAGGAAAAAATAGGACCCTGGGTGAATGATGGTTGGGCATGCAAGTGGCTTGAATGCCAAAAATGGTGGTGGCCACGTACCTTGCACGCTGATGGAGTTTTGGCTAAACTTGGGAGATTTCAATTTGTACGCTTTGCAAATCTTGAAATCCTTCATTTATTTTTCTCTTTTTTTTCTATGTTATTTCCCTTTGACACTATTTCATCCTTGAAATGGAATGATGTGACAATAAAATACCCACCTCAGGATTGGATCTGAATGAAAAGAGGGTCTTATGTTGAGGTAAAGTGATGAAGGAAAAGGTCAATAAGTCACTATTGATCTTATACACAAGGTATAAGTGCACAAGGTAGTGGTGTACAAGGTGATGGCAGGAAGGCAGGCTTCGACGTCAATATATAGGCCCTTTAATTTAGAAAAAATCAAAAAGGATCTCAAAAATCAAGCTCTTCACACCCAAGTTCCTTCATTCAGAAACATTTTCTAAAAAATTTGGTTGTTCTTCTTATATATATTATTTTTAGTTGTGTGCCAAACGTGGGGTGACACCCTTATGCACTGTAGTTGAACTTGTACGTTGAATATGGGGAGATACCCTTGTGCGTCGTAGTGTCACTCAAACACTTTAATGCCTTGGTCTATTTTTCTTATTTTTTTTGAAAAAAATTCCAAAATAATATCACTTAAAAAATGAATTCTAATATCTTTTATAGGATCAATAGATCTTAAAAGAATATCACCCAAGATAATTGGAACTTTTGAAAAATTATCAAGAATTAAAATTGAAGATATAATGGGGATCGTTGGGCATGATTACTTTGAATTCTGTGACACTAATCTCCCTAATTTAGAAAATTATATGCAAAAGTTTCACCACGATTTTCTAAGGAGTACTTATCTGTTGCTTTACAATTATGGTCTTTTGTAGGATGACAATATACTAGATCAAAATAATTATGTCCCCATTTCTTGGTTTCAAGACACTTACAATTTCCCATATACTGATTTTTTGTTTGTAAGAAAATATATCAATACTGGGATGGTATCCAAGGCCCATATCGTACATCACAACATGTGTGATCTATATTTGAAAGTGCATACACTTGATCTGCCACCACATTGTTATTCATCCAATTTATGAGATTCTCAAACAGATCAATCAAAGGGCTAGAATAAAAGTTGGGACTTTCACTCTAGAGGGGGTACCAATCCCGCATGGAAGTTGGAATACTAAGTGCACAAAACATTTGTGTAATTTTAAGATGATTTGAAACATTCTAGAATTTATGATGTCGTATGCGTTAGGAAAACCTATGTATATAGAAATGATTATTTTGTGCCATATTTACTGAGCTAATGGAGTAAATAAGACAATTTCCTTCCATTTGAAACATGGATAAGTAGGCATCAATTCATGGGATTTCAATAATATTTCCAGAGATCCGATCCTTCGAGACATGTATGATGAATTTATTCCTTCAAAGAAAACATGGATTGATGTAGAAAAGACACCAACCTTGGAACATGGGATATTGAAGATATTTTACAAACTGAAGAATACATACACAATAAAGTCCCACACAAGAAGGAATATTCACTCAGAGGAATGGATGGAATTATTCTTAGTGAAGATGAAGTAGAATGGTCCCACCTGTACTCGTCTGACAAGTTGTCCAAATGAATAAATGTGAGGTGCGCTCGACACGTTTTGACCATAATTAGAGAAGGGAGAGTTTCAAAAGTGGGTGTATAAATATATGTACAAAATTAATATGAAGACGCGTCTTGTAATTTTCATGGCTATGTGGATTGATGTATGTATTTTTTCTATTTAAGATTCCAAGGGTAGTGTAAGGCCTTGAATTTTTGTTATAGTGGCCAAGATACCAGAGAGAAAAATGGTGTGGTTGGCTACCCCAATTCTATAAAATATCCATAGGATCTTGTTGCATATTCTTGGAGGGAAGTAACCTTTAAGAATATCAGGATCATTCTAGGTTTTATGGGGATGTATTGCCACTCAATTTAGAACCTATATTGTGCGGAGTGCGATCCATGTCCTCAGAAGTTCAATATGACCATTTTTTCATGCTTTCTATGGTATTTCACCTTTTTCCATAATACCATATGGAATTAAGGTAAGGTTTATTATGTTCAATGAGTTACATATTTTCTCTTATGGGAATCCGCCTATGGGTTGATTTGTTGATGAAGGGATGGCTAGCTTATATTTAAGGGCGTATATACTAGCTAGCAGAGATGGTGTATCAACCACTAGGATTGGCGGGTAAATCATATGTGAGTCATACGATCCTAATAGATTCTCATTTCAATTCAAATGATTTCTACACATTTCTTTATATCCTCCAGTGCATGTCATATTAGAGAAACATCCGATGGTAGATCGATAACTATGGTTGTTGATGAATGTAGAGAAGACTGGGGTAGTATTTAATTAACCTTTTGCTAATGTAATGAGTATATTGACTATATTGTATACAAAGATTTTGGTTTCATCATACCCATAAGGGGTGCTAAATAATGGTGTATCTTGGGTTAGTGTAAATAGAGGAAGTAGGAAGGAACACTCCCATATGGAAGGTGCTTCATTATAATCATAGGTCGATTCATCATATTCATAGGTTAAGGATGACAAAGATCCAAGATCAGCAAAGAAATATCATAAAAGATAGAATCCCCCTACCATATTCAAGAGGTCTAAACCATCATCACCAACTAAAGTTTTACCGATATGGTCTACTCATCATCATTCATAAGTGCAGTGAGTCCCATTTTCTCACCCACCTAATGTAATGGTAGGAGTTGAGAATCCTGTTAGTTCTAGGATTGTAGGATCGTCTTCAGAACTTGATGTAATGTACTCTAAATATGTACGACTAGAGGTGGTTCAATCATGGAAAATCTAGAATTTTGATGTTGAAACCAGATGGATAAATTTATGGGAATCTTTTCATATTTCTTTAATAGGATTTTTGTGGGCATCATCTGATATCCAATTTTAGAAAAATCCTAATTAACTAAAGATTCATATCTGAGAGATGGAAATGATTATATATGCAACTGATGAATGAATTCCCACCCTAAAACAAGTTCAAGAGATGATAGATCATGGTTCTACTAAAGTGAATAACCCCTTATTTGATTAATAATGGCATGATTTTATTGATCTTGAAGATGTATATTTTCTTTTTTCTCATATTATTTTATGATTTTCATTTTGAATTTAGTCAAAGAATTATTTATCAGTTGAAATACCATATTAAAATGTAGTTGACTAAGGGAATGTCGATTAAAGTTCCAACCCCACAGTATAACCCTACTGGTACGACACTTAGAGCTGTTTGATCACCTTGTGAACCGAGAGAGATATCTATAGGCTGACAGGCCATAGAGGATGAGATGGTAGGATGATTTCTTTCTCCAATACCTATTTTTTGAGATGATGAAGCAATTTGCTCCAAAATAACTAATAAGAATACACATTGAAGAAATAAAACTATGGTTAATCCTTTTCATAGAAGTGGTAAGCATTAATAACAGCATTAAATTCATCCTTATCCATAGAAAGTATTTAAATTTCATGGAAATGCATGAACTTATTTTGTTTCTTCCCTTAGGGAAATTACTGATTATCCTCAGAGAGCCACAGAGGGAACTTCTAGTCAAGTGAAATATTCTGCCAACAAAGCATATCCTTTGACTGAATCTGGTATCTAGGCCAGAAGAAACAACATATGTTCCTAGAAATTCTCCTATTCCTACTACTAGAGGATAAGATAACTTTGGTAGGTCAAAAGTGCTTAATGAGAAACATTGTGTATTAATAAATGACTTTCATTTCTATAATATTTCTGGCTCATAACATGCACCATAAAAACATATGACGACGGATGTTGAACCTGTGACCGTCATTAAGGAGATTGTTCGAGGTCAAAAGTTGTCAGAGGAGGGTCATGAACCAACCACTTATAATATTCTCATGAGTGAGACTCATATATGACTTGGGATGTCTTAGGAAGCTATAATAGTTATTGTCATGTATTTTAAAGAGTCATTGTAACATGTTAATATTCCTAGTGCTTTATATGAATGTGAAGTTCCTTATATAGAACTAAGTGGATGTGAGATTTTTTTATCTATTCCATAAATATTATCATGCATAAGTTTCTAACCATAATCGTTTGAAATGTGCATCTTCATATATAAAAACTTCTACAGTGATGATGCCTGGAGGAAGCGTCGACATCACAGTCAATCCCACTATTCCGAAGTTGTTGGCTCAGGTGAACCTTGAAATAGAAAATCTTCATGAGGTTCATCTGGAGAACACTGAGAAAGTTCATGAAGGTATACCCCACCAAGAAGTGTCAACCAGATCTACTAATTATGGAAATGTTGGTGAGTATTCTTCTCATGTTGTCGATCTGTTGTTAAATAAGGGTTATCGACATTGTGATTGTCTCCTCACTCATTATTACTTTGAGGTTAATCATGATTTAAATTCATCATGTATGATTATCAACTTCAATGGACAGGTCAGAGGGTGAATGTTATTTATCATTTGAATCAGCATCAAGAAGTAAAGAATCCACTATAAGGGAAGGAACAAAACATGGAACTTATTTAAGTGCATTATTCCTAGAATATGTCCCCCCTTATGATATAAATTATGAATTAGATCTTGAGCTATAAGAGACTCTTCTCCTTCACATTTCATGGAATAGAAGAACATATGGAAGATAATATTTGAGGTACCCGTTAAAGAAATATCTTTAAAAATTACACAGATTTCAACTCTGTTCACCATATTGGGATTTGGCGGTTTTGAAGACTATAAAATCCATACTATAGTGAAAGGTACCATCCGAAAAAAGGGAGAAAGGGAAGATACTTTGAAAAGATCTGATAAAATCCAGACTGTTTTTCAATACTGATGAATTCCAAGAAGCATTATCCCAAGATGAGTCCAATCACACTGTAAAGCTGACAGGACTCACGAATCAAGTTAAAGAGAAGGCTGTTCAAATGTCACGTCTTCAACAAGAGTCTGATACCGTTATAGGGGAGCATGACCCACATCATGGTTTAATAGAAGAATCCTAGAAAGAGGGTGAAAAAGTCATTGTAGATACTAAGGAAGAACTTCCTCAAACTGAGGAGAATGATACTAATAAGTTAATTGATCTTCAACAGGAAGTTTATGGAGATCAAGAGGCTATCAAACAAATGAAAATCTATATCGACGGTTTTTTTGTGATTTATAATTGTTAAACTCTATTTTTTGAATGTTCCAATGGGACTTTTATTTCTTATAAATTAAACTAACTTTGTTTCATAATCATTTATGTCTTCATCCTTGTATTTGTTTTCCTAAGACAATGGGCCTAGTGAGCATAGTTTTATTTTTACTAGTGTAATATAGACAACCCCATAAATATTGTATATTTTATTTCATTATCCTTATTTTTTTCCTAAAATTAATATTAAGGAGACTTAGTAGGTAAGATTTGGATTTTTTGTAGATTTCCCTTTTTGGGTTTTCAGCCAAACACGATTTTTTCCTTTTAATTTTATTGATCAATATTGTCAAGACCATACAGAGTGTTAGTCTAGCGCGCTAAAAATACCACTTTTGTTCAGATTTCCCTTTACAAGTTTTTAACATGGTCAGTACTATATCTCATTTTTTGGGAGTTTAATTTCATGCATATTGGATTAATAAGGCCAATGTTTATGTTCAAATAGCTTTTACCATAGATTTTATGGTTATCTAATTCTTGGTAATTTTTCTGGAAATGCACTACCATTTTCAGGTATGGAATGATTGAATTGTAAATCATGATTTGGGGATTCCCAGATCCAAAGAATGATATGGGAAAAGGGATAATGGCATTAGAGGTGGTCTCTTCCAAGAATGAAGTTACTGCTATTTGACAAACCTGTTATGGGGGGTGTATTATGGAGGGCCCACTGGATAATATGGTGCATTTCCAAATAGTGGAATCCTTATGCTGGAATGCCTATTATGTAATAGAATTTTATGTAATTCCACATATGGGAATATATATCATAAGCGGATAAAGGAGCTCTCAAAAATTCGACATTCTATTGATAAAAGTTGATTAAATTTTATGGAGATTTTGATTTTCATAGGCACATAGATTGATTTATAGAGAAAAGTACCTGAATTTTTAGGGGATATTTCTAGTCATGATTTTCAAAGAATTGGAGGAATATGCTCCATATGAAGGTTTGAACCAAACATAGAAAATATGGTGTCTATGTTTTTAGGTCATATGAATAAGACCATAATATCATGGAAACAATGGATGATATATGGGTCATGTTTATTTCAATATGTTTTGAACACATGGAGAGGGAAAATGTGTAAACCATGGTCTTAGAGGCTTTCAGGTTGAGAGAAAGTATATGGGACAAATATACAACAAATCATCACATTAAAATACGGGTTCCTATATATCATCATAAATGTTTGAAGGTGATTGAAGAGGCTTCTACCAAGAGCGAAGTTACCACTATTTGATAAACCCATTATGGGGGTTTTATTACATAGGGATAGCTAGAGAATATGATAGATAGCTAAATAGTGGAATCTTTTGGATGAAAGGCCTGTTATGTAGGTGAATTTTAATCAAGGGAAACTAGGGGCTTGTATTGCATAGTCATGAAAAGTAATTATCAGGTATCAATAAATATACCACTAGAAACCGAAGAAAATTATAATGATATGAATGTATTCAAGATTAAGAGTGAAAAATGAAAAAGGGGTGATGTTCAATGCACATGAGAAATGTTTAATAAATATTGGCCATGAGTTTATATTCCCTTATCTAGATCTGAATATTATGTATAATGGGAATATATTTTGTTTCCTTAGTGGTCTCTTAAAGGAGAGGACGTAAAATAGAGGGCTCCTACATGGAGTTTTAATTGTATATGGTATATTGAGAATTTTCTTTTATCCCATAGCTGTAACTAAGATTAATGTCCTTGTTTTCACTATTTATCTCAATATGATGAGAATCAAGCCATACATTGTTCTTTGGATACCATGTAGTTTAAAGTCATGTAAAAAGGATATTATGGGATTTGATATAAATAGTATTTGAATATCCTCATGTAGATCTAACTCATACTTGGGAGAGAATATTCGTTTTCACATCATGCTATAACAGGGACAAGGATGGAAAATTTGGACATCACTACATATCTCATATAAATGAAAATCAATCAACATGTAGTTATTGTAGGTCCATATAGTTTATCATCATGTGGTGAGGACCTGAAGTGATTCTAACGTGAAAAAAAATATTGCAGCTAGACTAAAGAATAAGACTTAGGTGTCAGTACATATCTTGCTGAAGAAATATTCAAGACATAGGTAGTTCTTAAATAATGGTTCCATAAATCTAATAAAACTCATAAGTGAAGTATAATAGGTGTTTTCTAAATACTGGTTCATACATAATATGGAAATGTATATTAAATCTCTTCATGTAGATCTAATTAATACATGGGAAAAGAAAAGAATTATTGAATAATGTAATGGCTAGGTTCATGATTTGAAAGTATGTACATTGCTACATATATCATATGGTTGAGAATCAAGCCAATTCCCATGAATTTTAATATCTTATGGTGATAAAGAAGGTGAACTGACATGAAATGACTACATATCTCATCAAAATGAGAATCAAAACACATGTTGTTTTTTAAAGAGATCATGGAGTTTATTGTAATGTGATGAGGACATATAACCAAAAATATGAATTGAAATACCTTATTTATATAGATAAGTTCTTTAACCAATTCCGAATCCCATTTAATCTGTTATTGGTGTGAGAAACAAGGAGTGGTAAAAGGTATCTTATGGAACAAAAAGGTATAACAAGTGAAGGATAAAGGTATGATAATTATATGGTGGCTGATCCAGGTTATATGGCTCGATCATCACTACGTATCTTTCAGAGGAAAGAAAAAAGGCATAAGTAGTTCTTGATATTTTTCCCTATATCATTCATGTTTTGATGTGGGGAAAATGTATTCATGTAATTTATAGGCTGATGGTTGGGCCTAAAGAAGAAATTATAGGAATCACCATGTAGCTCATTAAAACAGGAATCAACTTACAAGTCTTGGAATAAGTCCCTATAAAATTTTATTTGTGCATTGGTAAAATAAAGAGGAGTTTATTTCCTGAAATTATGGTTGGGCCCCATATTGGGGATTTGGGTGTCACTATGTATTTCATATGGATGAGAATCAATCCAAACGTAGTTATTGAAACATTCTCTATATAGGTTTGATTTATACACATTGGGAATAAAGAGTCTTTTTTTCAATGGGTGGGCGTAAGATTGGAGATCTAGGTGTCTCTACGTATATCATTAAAATGAAAATCAATCAAAATGTAGTTCTTGAAAATATTATTCCCTATAAAGATATGAATCATAAACACAAGGAATGAGGGGTATTTTTTAGTTTTTGTGGTTGGGCCCATGATTGGAGATTTGGGCATCTCTATGTATCTTATTGGAATGAGAATCAAGAAATATGTAGTTCTTGAGAAGGGTTCTCTATGCATATCTAATTCAAACATAGGGAGAAATGGGACTCATGCTCCACTATGGAGTAGTAATGATTTGAGTTAGGCTTGTGCAAGGAAGATACTCATTTTTAATGAACCACATGGAATGACAATTTTTGGTATCTTGGGGAATTTCTTAACATCCAATGAAGAAGATGTTAACCATATATTTTATTATTGTTTAATGAGGAAAAATTATGTTTTCTAGTTTAATATCATGTGAAAATTAAAAGATATTCTACACATTTTATCTTCATGCTATATGGATGAATATGGTTGTTATACAGTTTAATGTCTTGCAACTAGGATATTACTCTGTGTGATTACACAATGTACTTCTTCAAGAATCTTGCATTTGTTGGAGTTGTAATAAGTTATCCTTCTAGTGAGATTAGTGAATAAGCTCCATTAGAGGAGAACTTATGTATGAAATAAGGTACTTCCCACTTTAGGTCAATCTTTAGAGGCTTATTTCCTGGTATCATCGGATTCCTAAGGACTAATTCATATTCTCCTTGAAGAAATGAGTCAAGGTGAAATTTCTTGTTAAAATATCATACTATTATATTATGATAGACTTCCAAATGATGAAAATTGTAAAATCTATTTTTAATTAACCATTCAAGCTCATCAAACTACTTCGGAGGCTGTCCATCTCTAGATATCTGATCAAAGATGGCCGCTCAGAGTGAAGGAAATTGGATTTTAATAGGCAGAACTGCTTCTGTCATGTACACCAATGAATACGAGGTTAATCGTGTTGTAGTACGAGTAGTATTTAGATATGCTCTAAAGTAATGAATGATATTTTCAAGCCAAGAATTTTTATATTTACCCACCATCATTTAGAGTATATTTGATAGGGACTTGTTGAAAGCCTCTATCTGTAAATTGGCTACTGCATGGTAGTGAGATGAATAGTTTGAATTGATATGGTGATCCTAATATAGATTCTTTAACTAAGAGGAAAAAAATTTGTGTTTTTTATATCGATATGGTATGAGGGACATCAAATCTGGTAATGATATTAGATTTGACAAAGCTTACAATACTTTTGGACTTGACTTAATTAAGAGGTATTTACTCCACCCATTTAGAATATAAATTGGTAGTAGTAAGAATTTAATTATACATCTTAGTTGTAGCTAGAGGATAGGGACCTACTATATCCATTCCCCATATATAATATAGCCATTAGTATTTATCTATATGTAGAAACTCTTGGGATTCATGAATGAAGTTGGAATGCATTTGGTAGTGATGACACTTCTTAGTGAAATATGTGCAATCCTGTGTCATCAAAAGCCAATAGTATCCAATCCTTCAAATTTGATTAGAAATCCTATGCCCAAATAGGTGATCAAAAAAATCTCTTATATTTACTTAGTTCATGATAATCATGGTTTCATCCCCATCAATTCATCTGAGAATAATTTCCTCAAATCCTCATCTATAAAGGATCTTCTAATGATCTGGGCCATTTTAAAGAGTCAAATTAAATGCTAATTTCTGGATATGTTACCTTTTAATCGTGTCTTGTGGAAGTACCCCATTTGGTAGATATTACATGATAGGTGTTATCCATCATGGTGTATGACCGTTTGGAAAATAAATGGGTCTAATTTCATTAATTTCCTATATTCAGGTTTAAATAAAAGGCTAAACAACTTGTCGATGAGCAATGACAATGATTGTTTTATCCTGATTTCGATCTATCATAGTTGTGGATTCATTATGTTTAGGGATTTTGTGACCACACAATGTAATACAATGTTGGATTTGAGTGGAATTATTCTATTAAGCCCTGAACATAATCACATAGGGGAACTAGTTATTCTTTTCTGATAGCGTAATCCCCATTGATTTGTTTGATTACCAATTCTGAATCCCCTTTCACCTCTAGGTAATACAATTGTACTTGGAGTTATAATTACAGACCTTCAATGAGAGATTGATATTGTACTTCATTGTTGGTACCACATTATGATAAAAGAAATGAATATGGAAACACTTCTTTCTTTGGGGAGATAAGCACAATTCTGAACCCAACATTTAAATGTTAAGGGTCTTCCATTCTCTTCCTTGTTGGACTTCTAGAAGCACCATCAAAGTACATTTCCCATATTTGCAGACTTTCTTGAATATAGAAGATTTAATTATTAGTAAATTCAATATTAAATGATTTATTTTCTACCAACGAGTGCTCAGAAAATAAATCTATTAAATCTTGGACTTTTACTACTTTATGAGGCACAAATTGTATATCAAACTATTGTATAATAACCTCCCACCATACTAGATTTCATGTAAGCCTAGGATGACTAAGGATAAATTTCATTGTGTTATTGTGAGATACCAAGTGGATCTCATGATGCTGCAAATAGTGTCTCAATTTTTGAATAACAAATATTAATTATCGGCAGCTTTTCTTATTACCTAAATATCGAGACTCTGCATTGATCATAGTTTTAATGGGATTTTAAAGGCTATTTCCATTCCCAAAATCATTATTTTGTGCAAGGATGGTGCCCAATGATCACCCCAAGGATTTCAAAGAAATAATGTGTGTATTTCCTTCAACATGTGGAATTAATACCGGTGGGTTCAAGAAGTATTTCTTGAGGATATAAAATGATTCTTGGCATTCATTGGTCCACTGATATGTGACCCCTTTCTTAATCAATTTGTTGAAGGGAAAAAACATTCCTGCAAAATTGTATATGAAGAATCAGATATAATCCAAGTGTCCTTTATTTCATCTAAATTATTTCAAGTTTTGAGGAGGTGACATGACAAGGATATCCTTAGTCTTCTCAGGGTTGATTTTGATGCTGTGATGATGTACAAAAAAACAAGAAATATGCACGAGGATACCCCAAAATCATATTTCAGGGGGGCCATCTTCAAATTATATTGCTGAAACTTGTTGAATATAGTCTCTAGATCAACCAAGTGATCTGAAGGTTGTCCAAAATTAACCACTAGATCATTCGTATAGAATTCAATGAATTATACTAAGAAAGTTTTGAAAATATGATGCATTTCATGATGATATGTCGCACCATCATTCATCAAACCAAAGGTAATTACTTGATATAAAAATATGCCTTGAGGGGATATTAAAGCTGTATATTCTTTATCTTATGGGGCCATTCGTATTTTGTTATACCAAGAGTATCCATCCATGAAGAATAAATCTTTATAGCCAGTTGTTGCATCAATTAAAAGTTCTGTGATGGGAACATAAAAGTAATATTTGGGACAATGCGGATAAAGATCTCTAAAATCAATGTAAACTCTGATTTTCTCATTCTTATTTTTCACTAGGTAATTTTTTTCCACTCATTTTTTATATTTCACTTCCCTAATAAAGTTATATTTGATAATCTTGTTGACATTGGCCTCAATTTTGTAGGTATTAGTTTGGTGCATTCTTTTTACTGCCTACTTAAATCCCCGATGCTCTTATGGAAAAAACAAATGATGAGTGTCCACATCGGGTTAAAGGCCTGATATTTCAATATAGTTTCAAGAAAATACATCTCTCTATTTTTTTAGAAATTAATTATACACAATTTCTCTTTATAAGTCATGGTCGAACTAATTAGAGTGGGGTGTGGATCTTACTCTGCAACCAATTTTATTTCTTTAAGATCATCCACAATTGTGAAGATGACTTCCTCGAATACCAAAGGGGAAACCCTAAGATATTATTCTTCTTCCTCTTCCTCACATGTCACTTCTTCTAATTCTTCTTGAATGGTAGGTAATGGTGCAAGACAGTCCTAGCTAGGGTGACTCAGTATTTCGACATCTTGAAGAAGAGGAAACCATTTCTGACCCAACTGTTCTTGAAGGATCTTCTAGAAGAATTGAAGTGAAAATGATAGGTTGGGAATCATAATCCATGTATTTTTACATTAACTTTATGACTTATTAAATCATAGATAATAAATCATAGACTTGATGAATTTTAGGGGATAGAATGAAGACACCTCCACTTAGGCTTCCACCACATTTTGGAAAATCAACAATTTCTCCTATGCTGTTAGGTTCAATTTCCACAACCGATTTAATATAAGTAATTGGAAAAGTTCTTGGATTTGTGTATACAATTTAAATTTTAATGATAGTCCACACATAATATTCACTGAGATACTTGAATGGGTTGGCTGGGATATTTTGCAGACCATTCGTGGCATTGATTCTTGTTATATTTTTTTCCATATCATGTTCTCTTTGCATGATAAAAATCTACATCAATATCTTGTGATTCACATGTTTCTAATGGGGCCTTGTCACTATGAAATTTCACAATTTTACCACTGAATAAATACTTTATACATTGGTGGTATGATGAAGGAATGGATGCATGCTGATGTAACCAATGTCTTCCTAGAAGAATATTGAAAGATGTGTCATGTCGGACAACCATGAAATCTAAATTAGATACAAGAACCCCAAACTTATTTCTAAGTGTAATATCACCTAGGGGTTATTTTTCATTCTTTTCATAACCTTGAAACATCAAAGTGGAAGGAGATAATTCATATTCAATGTGACCCAACTACCAAAGTGTATGGATGGGAATGAAGTTGACTCCTGAGCCATTATCAATGATGGTTTTTCAGATGTCTGTAACATTAAACATTCTAAATAAATATAAGGTCTTGATGTGTCCATATACAAAATCATCCTCTTCTAGATCCAGGAAATGTATAACTGCATGAAATTATACAAGATCATTCTCTATACTGGAGATCTCAACAGCCACAATCTCAATTTCAAATTCATGAGGACTTAAAAAAGCCTCAATAAGTTCTTTCTGAAGGTCTTTTGACAGGTTCCAAGAATCCAATATTGATAAATTGGCTGGTACTTGGGATTATTGTTTCAAAACATTATACATCCAGTCCAAAGGACTGTTTTTTCCAGCAAAGATATGCAGTTTTTTATGTTACTTTGAAGTTGATGATCCTGATGTCGATGTACTATGTGTCGGGAAAGAGGCTGGAATTACTTCTTATCTTGATGGGTTAGGCTGACTGGGTCTACCTTCCTGTTGAGAATATGGTGGTGTAGCCTCTAATTGGTCTTCCAAGATGATCATATCGAGGATGATCTTATCATGTGTGTGAGAGTTTCCATGTTCTTATTGAGCCTTCTTAAGGGCTCTCCCATGAGTTTCTACTGCATAAACAGGTCGCGAAGGGGTGTAATTAAAATATTGGATTCTAGCATATGCATGTATTCCCTTATATCCCGGACCTTGACATCTTCCCCCAATTCCCCAATCAAGTATATGGAATTCTGGTTCATAACCAAAATCATCATTTTCAAAGGGATTCGTTGACTAGATAATGTTCACAGAACCAAAGATCAACTCCTTATTTGATAAAGATTATGCCTAACAGGTCAGTTCTTGTTGTTCCATTTGGTGGGGTGGTGCCCATGATTTTATGACAGATGGAATGAAATATACCAAATTCATGGATAACATTGTTTTTAACATGATCACATCTTATTAAGACTTATCTTTACCTTTATGATCATATCAATTATTTGAGGTTTATCCTTTAGAGGACTGATCATTTGATGAAGATGGATTGTTTGCAGCAGATGTGGCATGAGGCACAGTCAGTTTTTTCAATTGTGTTTAGATAATGGAATGAGTTTGATTGATCATTTTTTTAACATAAAAACATCAAAAAAATTCACATTCTTTCTTTTTAATTTTTGTTATTCAACTTCTTTCTCTATATCGGTAATGTTACAACATGGTACTTGGGCTGATAAACTTTTTAGTTTCACTTGTCCAGAGTCCACCATCTTTTACATAAGATATTTGAAAAAAAAACATTCATGAATGGGGTTTCCCAACATTATATGGAATGGAAAATAGTTTGTGAGGTTTTCATATACTTCTTTGTTTTGTTTCTTAGGCCTTGGCAGCTGGACTAAGTTGTTTTCCATGGATAGAATGATGTAACTGAGAACATGTTCATTCAGAAAAGAATAGAATTTATTATTTAACTCCTCAAACTATATTCATCTCTAATCATTTTTCTTATCTTAATGAGGTATTCATTTTTTCTAATGTTATTGAGAAGGATCCCTATGGTATGATGAGGGATTTGAAGTAGAAACAGTTATAAGTGCTTGCTTGAGTTCAACTCTGGCATCCCCTTCTTTTCATGTTCTCCTTCCTAGATTTAATTGGATTTGATGAGGATTATCTTTGGTTTCTGAGATGGAATTCTCTACTTGTTGGCCGATTGGAGCAAGGTTTTGAAAAAATACTCTTTATTTTATAGGGATTAGTGGTTTGTATAACTCATCATGGAGATTTTCCACACAGATTGGTAGTAACTCTTATTGAGGGAGTGGTAGGTTTAAGGAATATGTTGGTCCTCTCCATTGAAAAAAGAAATCTGAAACACTATCATCCTCCATTTGTTTTCAATTCATATGATTAAAAATTTCTGTCTTCTATAGCGTTGAGCTGAATTGGAAATAGAAATTTCTGATGGATTTCATCCCATCAATTAATCTATTGAGACTCCAAACTTGTATAACATCCCAAGGACGACCCCTATAGCGGTTGAGAAAAATATTTGATCTTTACATCATCTTGTTTTTGAGGGGTAACCATCATGGGATCATAGTGAGACACGTAATGTGTTATGTGATAATTTGGATCTCCCAAATCATTAATGATTGGAAATGTGGTACTCAAAAGGTTTGGAGGGGGAGGGATAAAATCTACCCATTCAAGGTAAGCCTTCTTTTCTAGTTGTATCGGTGAATTTTCTCCTTCCATAGCTTCTAATCATGTCATTAATGACTCAATGGTATTAATAATAATTTAGGTAATATTTGGATGAGCTGGGACTTGTAAAGGTATAGAAGTTAGAGCTTATTAAGTGCAACGACTGCCAAAACCACCGGTATTGGCACTAATAGTATTTGTCTTGGATAACCCATGGGAACAGGTCTATAAGGATGTGCTTGACCTGGTTCTAGATGTGTACCCAATATAGGTAATTCATTATAATGGTTCATTATAATATATTATGTATATTACTTGAAAATGGGTAAGAAATCGAGACCTTCCATTTTATAACACTTGCATATCAGGAAGAATTGATACGAGAACCTTATAAAACATATATTTACCCATAAAAGAAATATTAATTGATCTTGATACAAGATTTTGGAACATGTAAACATAATTTAGAATAATTAAATAAAAAAATGAATAATTACATTGGTTTAAAGAGGGAGAAATCATAACTCGAATGAAAATGGAGGTTCAATAAGAAACCCTTGCCTTTTGTTTGAAAGTGTTCTTCCCTGGTGCTTAATGTCCTAGATAATTAAATTATATTAATTAATAAATTAATTCAGATCCTATTAAACATATATTAGATTTATTATAATTATATTAAGTTCATTTAAGGAATTTTTTATGAGTTATAATATTCAATTTTGTCATTTGGGAGTGTTCTTTTCCTTAGTTTTCCTGATCAGTTTACTTTTACACGTATATGAAAGATCATGTAAAATGAAAATAATTCTCTCGAAATGAAACTATATGTTATTAATGATCTTATATAAGATTCAACGGTATTATATATTAGGGTATGATCTAGGATTTTTCTGGTGTCATCTTGGGTTCATTTTCAGGTACTTTTTGATATTTTTAAGTACCACTAAATTTGAGTAGTGGCTTGGGGTGCGTTTGGGAGAACTTTTAATAAAAAATAAAGGAAAGTGGGTTGTGCATGGTGTGTGAATAGTTTGAAAAACCATTCCAGGCATGTGGAACTGGATAGAGGAGACTGCATGTTTTGGAAAGCCATGCGACCAAACTATGCCAACCATGTAAAAATGGGTAGTGGAGTCCACATAGTTGGCACACAGTTTTCCCTAGCCATGCGCCTCTGCCCAGGAAACCATGCACGTAGTTTTTAAAATTTGAAAATCACATTTAAAACCACATAAACCCCCTAGGAATCCGATTTTTTTTACATTGGCTCGGTATTGACGAACTCTAGGTGTTTCGAAAGCCTCCTAGAGATATTCCAAGGTGATCAAAACACCATTATTCGAGATCGAAAGCCCATGTTGAAGATCCACTCTCCTCCTAGTAAGTGGATTTCATCTTGTTTCTTCTATCATTCTTTCATCAGCCTTTCCAGGATACTTTCATGGAGGATCATCACCTTTTTGTTAAATCTAAACCTATGAGTTAAGATCTAGATCTAGGATTTTCGATCTAGATCTGTTTTTCAATATCTTGATTCCTTTAATCTTAATTTTTTTAGAGACTTAGATCCAGAGTTTGATTGACTATGTTGTGCCGCTCGGATTTTGGGGAATTATGTTGGGCTAACTTCCATCAATAAACCGAGGTAGGTGGTCTAAATCTAATTACCATAGTCATGATTTATGATATGTGTATGATTTTATGAGTTTTCTAGTTTTACATTGATAATTGAATTCCTAAATTGGATTAATTAGGAATATTTATTTTACTTGTGAATTGCCTTGGCGATTTAATTTATAATTGAATCACAAAACAAACAATGGGGGTTTCCCAAATTAATCTTTTGAAGATTTTATATTATAATTGAGATATAATAATTGAGATTTGATATTGTAATTATGTTTGACTATGTTAGATAATTAATTGTGAGAATTAATTATGCGCCAAGAATTTGACCAAAGATAATTAATTGGGAGAATTAATTATGTTCCATGACGTGATCAAAGATAATTAATTGTGAGAAATAATTATGACTTGTTGGGTTTTTATTTGGATAATTAATTGTGAATAATTAGTTATTGAAAGAAAATTGTGTTGATTGATTAACTAATTGATGAATTAATTAATATGTTATATGCTTAGTTAATTGTTTAATTAACTAATGGCCTTTGATATGTTTAATGAATAATTAGATTAGTAAAATAATAATGTGGAAAATTCTTATGATTTAAAGAATTATTAAATAGATATGATTTTTTCGTTTTAGGCATAGCATCCTAGGCTGATTAGAAGTTGGGACTTGGACATGGAGTTCCTCACCAATAGTTATCCAAGCTTGAGATATGGGGTTCTAGGCATGATGACCTACACCGAAGGAGAATTGGAGTGCTAGGCATGATGACCTACACACATGATATGTGTGGTTCTAGCCATGATTTCCTACACCAAATTGTTAATTATAATAATGAATGATGATTCAAATGATATTTAGGGTGCTTGTCATGATGACCTACACTAAATGATAAATTATAATTAATGATGATTCAAATGGGAAATATGAATTGAAATTGGCCTAATTCTATGATTAATGATTAAATGACAATGTTATAACTATTTAAATTAGACATTTTATTTATAGATTTATTAAATTGCATGAGCTATCTTTCTTAATAGACTCGTTTTATACACCATTGGTGGTGGCCTACTGATTTGTACTCACACCCTATTCAGGCCGCCTGATTGGCACCCGAGTACAATTTTTTATTGTAGGACATGATATGGTCAAGGTGCTAGGATAGATTGTTGTTTGGGTTTGAAGCATGGGAGAGGGAATCATAAGTGGTTTGGGACCTATTTTGGAGTCTTTGGGTCTTTACATTCAGTTTCATTGTAGGAACTTGGAACTTTCATTTTCATAGCATGCTTTACCTTTCAGTTGAATATTGTATTTTCTGGTTTAGACTATCATATGTCATGGATCTATTCTAGTTATTTATATATGCTTTCACACTTTTTTAATTGTTAAATTCTTCCTCTGGTGTTTACTATGATAATAGAGGGAATAGTCTCCCCAAGACTAACTTATCAGACCCTTGCTGCTAGTCAACACCCTTTGGCATATGGGGAGGCACGCTTGAGGGCATGTGGCCAACCAGATCGGGCAAATGTTCAGTGGCTCCCAGTTCCGGATGTCACAAAGTGGTATCAAAGAGGTTTTATTTTCTTTATTATTATTTTTTCATTATATTTTTAGAAAAGGTAGACATGATACTAGGAAGAGTCGAGGTTTGGTAATGAGTATGTCCATGGGAGTTGCAAACCCATGTACTGGGGAAAATCCAAGTACTTAGGGAGGGATTGATATGATTTATATTTATTGTTACAGTTGTATATTATTTCCCCTTGGGTGATGCACTTGTGGTGTGATGTAATATTTATTTTTAAAAATTTTGAATTTTGATTCATGGCCTAAAGAGGCACGATATTTGAGTTTGTATGCATCATTTTAGGCACTCGGGGTTGTTGTGACATGCATCATTCTAGGAACTAATAGGAAAATGGGTTATGGGTAAGTTGTTAAACTTGAATTGTTTTCATAAATGATGTATTGAAACAATGATTCAAAATGAGAATAAATGGGTGTCTAATAAGAACCATTATTGATAAAATGGGAATAACAAATTAATTATTTTTTGAATTAATAAATTTGAAATAACATGATTAATTAATGGAGGAATTAATTAATGAGAATGAATATTCCCTTGTTAACCAAGACCAAGGAGTAGAATGGTAAAGGGTAGTGAAAAGGCCTCAGCGTTGACCATGTTGTGAGAAAAAGGGGGAAAGGTTATGCAGGAACTTGTAATGTTAGTTTCTCCTCTTATGTAAATGTTATAAGGTAGTGTTATAAGACCTATTACGTGTGTTTGGATTTGTAGAAATATGCCTCCACGATGCTTTTTGAAGGAGAGACCAAGGGATATGGCTCAGAATGAACTTCCAGACAAGGAGCATGAGGCACCATTGGTGCAAGATGAGGAAGAAGAGATGTTCGAAGAGAAATTTTCACAATTCATCAAATTCATGGAGAGAGTCCAAGGGAGGGTTCAGAAAATCATGTCTGAGTTGAAAAGGGAGTTTCAACTATAACACCCTTCTATTTTTACTAGAGAGGGTGGACCTAAGGGAAATGAATTCTCCATTGAATCTATAGAGATGATAATTGATCATTTGGAGACTCCAGCTGAGACGAGGGTCAAGGTGGATACTTATATGCTACGGGGTTTAGTAAAATGTTGGTGGGACATTTAGGTACGATCTAGATAGACTGATGATATGTTTTGGAAGTAATATTCGGATATGTTCTTGGAAAACATCAATCCAGACACGCTGAGCCAAGATAAGTCTTAAGAGTTTATGAATATGACACAAGGAAACATGTACACAATGGAGTACGATGAACATTTCACATATTTACAGTGTTTTTCTCCAGTTTTGGTGGAAGTTGAGGCATCTTCATCGAAACAATTTCAGTATGGACTTATGTTTGAAATTAAGTCCCAGGTGAATACTTTAGGCTGAAGAAATTTTTAGAAGTGGTTAATAAGGATCTCATTTCAGAGGGGAACCTAAAGGAGGATTCCATTATTGGACAGGTATCTGGATGATCAGAGAGTGTTCCTTCCGAAATCAGGAAGCTCTATCATGAGAATCTTAGTCTGGAAAGTGGAAAGAAACATGGATAGTAAGGAAAAATAGTTTCACCAGATCTTTCACATGTACTTTTCCACTAGTATGGTAGGCAGGGACATTATCATACACATCTTCCTCAACCACTAATGGAGTGCAATTTTTTGTCAAGATGGGACACCTACAGAATTTTTTCAAGAAGCAATGGTAGGCCGGTTGAAATGCACGGCCGATTGTCACCTATCGACCGGGCATGTTTCTGGTGCTCTGCTACTGTGTATGGTAGCACTCAGTTCGAATCCTCGACGATGATACTTTGAAATAGTTATTTGTTTTTAGTTGATTGTATTCTGATTGGGGGGTTTTTTTTGCAGATCTTAATTGAAATTACTAAATGATTATGATTGATTTAACAAATTGATATTTATTGGGGTGAGTTCATAATTAGGTATTTAATCTTGTGATATCCTTGAGAATTGCTTTATATTGCAATAAATTAACACCCATGTCACAAGATGACGTTGATTTCAATTCCTAAGTGTTAAGGCTTTAATCCAAGCCTTAACTTAACTTAGGGTTCTAATAATTACCATTACTTGTTTATGGTAGTGTATTTATGGGTTCAATAATCCATGGAATCCATATGTTAAACAAAACAAGTCATTAATCCATGACATGTTAAGTCCAACATACATAATGTTAATTTAAAGAACATTCGTCAAGCAAAAGCTCTCAATCACATAACATACCTAAATTATAACTCACCCCAATTAAAGATTTACTCATACATTAAAAGTATTACAAATATGTTTATAATGATTATGATGATAAATTAAAAAGATAAGATAAATAAAAGAATAAGAAAATATTTGTGCGCCGAACACAGACACACGAACGATGATGAGAATTAAAAACGAATGACTTTTAATTGAATGAGGAAGAAAAATAAGGTAAGTGGATTCAACTGTATTTAAACTATTTTAATAACATTAATATTAATCTACATAAGGTGGATGATAATAAGTGAAATTGAAGAAGAAACTTTCATTAAAACCAAATTACAAACAAAGAGACTTACAAGATTACAAAAATGAAGAACACGAAAGTAAGTGAAAACAATGAGAGGAGGAAAGGTCTCTCAAGTAAAAAATATGAGTATGGAAGATCCTCCCAAGACTTTGTAAAGGATTTGGTCGTGCCAATATGATCTCCTATCTTCTGAAATTCCAACCCCTCTCAAGGAGAGAAGGGGAGAGTATTTATAGCCCAAGGAGTAGACTGTTTGCATTCCCAATCTGTCCCCCCACTTGCATCGCCATGTTGTCTATACAGACAGCAGAATCTCGAGAAATATCAT
This sequence comes from Viscum album, assembly GCA_963277665.1. Lineage (NCBI taxonomy): Eukaryota > Viridiplantae > Streptophyta > Magnoliopsida > Santalales > Viscaceae > Viscum > Viscum album. The sequence continues at coordinate 1,783,149,183 of OY728129.1, read as the reverse complement.
TCTTAAAAGTTGTAGATAATAAAGATGGTCGACTACTCTCAAAATGTGGAGGAATTTGGACATATGTATCCAACGTTATGGCCGGATTATTAAACAATTTTAATCTGTCCATTTCAATCCATTCTTTTTGAAGTCCAAAATGTGAAAGGGTTCTTGAATTGGAATATTCCTTCAAAGCCAAATGATTTCTTCAAAAAAGTAGGAATCTTATATCTCCACTTTCACATTGCAAAATATCAGCTCTATTTGATGCTTACATCATGAGATATTTCATGAATAATATACATATTTTATTTCTCGTCCAGAGTGGTGGGCTGGACTTCAATGCTATATTTGGGCCCCTTGTTCTTAGGGTCGGGACCTGATATTTTTACCCATGATTCTTTTGGAAAATAAAGAACACATGGTAGAGTTTCAGAAAATATGGGCTTTGGGAGTGAGACCAGTCACTCAATAATCATGGCTGGTCCAGTTTCTTCACAAATTCCTTGGGTCATCTTGTGTGGTCCATATGAGCTCTCAAATGGCAGAATTGGCCCATTATTCCTTCTAATGATATGTGAGAAATTGATTAAGGAATCCTAGAAAATAAAAACCACAAAATTTGAATTGGTAGGGTGAGAGGTATTAAAAAATAGTAAACTGACTCAATTGGACTACTTCTAAAAATGCTCAGAAATTATACTTAGTATTAAAATATTAATATTTCACACACATTATGCACATTTAATATAAAATAAGTAAAGTGAGTATATAATAAGTCATTAAAATATTAATAACATCAAATACCTCACACATATTATTTTTCATGTCTTCATGTGGAACAAATATAAAAACATAAAAAAATCATTTTCACTCACCAAAAAATAGTAAAATTTTGTTTTCTACAATCAGGGGAGGTTTAGACTATTTCAATCATACATTTTGAACTCCCCCACAAGTTGTTACAGAAACAATATTCCAAAAATAATTCAAATTTTCTTGCTCAAATATAGAAATGGAAAATGTGGATACTCAAAACTCACACCTCTTAAGATAATAAAATTCATTTTTGAAGGTTCACTCTTTCACCAACCAAAAGTGAAAATCATAGAGTTTGAAAAGAGCTCTCATCTTCCAATACCTATCCCAAGTGAACAAGAATCAAGAGGCATTTTTAAGGGGTTTTTTCTGTGGCTATGGGATGATATGAATATAGTGTCCAAGAGAGAGAATAAGAGGGTTAAAACACCAATATAGAAAAAGCAATGCCCATTTTTTTGAAATAAAACATGGAAGGAAATGAAAACACATATTTTACAAGGGAATGATTGTGTGAAGAAAGACACAATAGAGGAAGAAAATTTGAAGGTAATGAGAAGATGAAATATTTACAAAACACAAAACTTCTCCCAATAAGAATATAATGCAAGTGTTCTTTTTTTCTTTTCCTTTTTTTCTTTGTTTTTTCAAAAGTTGACCTTGAAACTGATCTCACACTCATATACCGACCCATGATTGATCTCCTTAGGACACTAATTGTAATATTTATAACAAGATCAAATGTTGAGTAAGAGTGATTTTTGACCTACCCGATACACAACCCATTTTTTCAACTTTTTTTTTGATTTTTTTCATCATTTTTTATTTTTTTGAACAGTTGTCAATAAAATTTACAAAATTACATAAATGGAAGTATATTACATTCCCCAAAACACACTGAATGACAACCTCTCCCCAACACTAAAATTGTTGCTTTCCCTCAAGAAAATGATAACTCGTTGAAAATCAATAATAAGGTACCCAAACAATGAAATCCATTCCCCCAACACTTAAATTTCAAAAAATTATGAAATGAAAATCCATGTTGATATTGGGTGGGAAAATGTATTCGGATTGTAATGTTGCTATAAAATTAAAGGTCTTCATAGGCTCGAAGGGGCTTTCAAAAGGAGTATTAATGTTAGGGAAATGGGAGGCTATTTGGCTATTGTGATTATCATGTTGTTCAAAAAATGCCTCTATCAAATTAATGAACACTAAGGTAGGAAATTCAGCTCCAAGGTCCACAAACTCAAAACTCTCTAAATTGAGGTGAAAACACACATTTTGAAAAGGTGGCCATAGGTGGCATGGAATTAAATAAAATGTTGTTCCTCACGGTTTGGGAAAAGTATTTTCCAAATCAAAAAACGATCATTCAAAATATGTTAATTTTGACACAAAATTATTTATCCAAATCCATGATGAAAATAAAAAATTTTGATTTGAAACCATGTCTTTTGACTCCCCAAAATGGTTGGACAAAATTTTAAAATTTAAAGTAAGTATGTATGAATCTTTTTGTTTTTTTTAAATTTATTTTACGTTTTTTAGTTTTTTAGGTTTTTTTTATAAAGATACACCCAAAAAAAAGATAAAGTGAAAAGAAAGGTTTTGATAAATAAAGCGATAAAAAAATGACAGAGAGAGGAAGAATAAGAAAGAGGTAGAGAGAAGAAGAGATAAAGATAGAGTTAAAGGGAACGAGGTGCCCCTGGTTTGGATTTGGCGGGTCGCAATCTCCATCTAGTGGTGGGTTGACTACAGAAGTTCCTGATCCAATGGAAGTCGATGTTGATCCAGGATTGTGCATCCTCTCATGGTGATGCTGTTACCGATGTCCATTAACCGTGAATTTCCTTTTTGAAGAGGGGTCCTAGACATGCACTGCACCAAATGGGTAAACATTAGTAACAACAAAAGGACCTTCCCAATGAGAATTAAGCTTACCTGGGTGAAGCTGAAATCGAGAATTGAAGAGCATTACCTTTTCACCTTCATGAAATACATTTCTCAGGATGTGTTTTTCATGGAGTACCTTAGCCTTTTCTTTGTACAGATTGGAATTCTCATAAGATTCAAGTTTAAGCTCCTCCATTTCATCCAATTGCAAAAATCTTTCTTCTCCAGATTTTTCAAGATCAAAATTATAGGTTTTCACAGACCAAAAAGACTTATGTTGGATTTAAACTGGAAAATGACATGCTTTACCAAAAACTAGCCTAAAAGGAGACATCCCAATGAGTGTTTTATAAGCAGTTCGATAAGCCCAAAGTGCTTCACCAAGTCTTTCAGGCCAGTATTTTTTGGTGGGTTTTACAATTTTCTCAAGAACTCTTTTCACTTATCTATTATAAAATTTATCCATTCCATTTGTTTGGGGGTGATATGCCATTGAAGTTTTATGTACAACCACATTATTTTTCAAACCATATTCTATGGTTCTATTACAGAAATGGGTTCCTAAGTCACTGATCAAGGCACGAGGCATGCCAAATCTTTGGAAGATGTGTGTCTTTAGTAACTCACTAACAGTATGTGAATCATTATTTCTAGTGGGTTTAGCCTCAACCCACCTATAAACATAATCAACTGCAAGAAGGATGTATGTGAATCCATTTGAAGGGGGAAATGGTCCCATGAAATTTATGCCCCAAACATCGAATATCTCGTATAAAATTAAAGGCTTTTGGGGCATTTTGTTTCTCTTAGAAATTGTGCCAAACTTTTGTCAAGTGGGACATGATTGATAGAACTCATGTGAGTACTTGAAGAGTTAAGGCCAGAAGAATCTAGAGTCTAGGTCCTTTCGGGTGGTCCTTTGTGGCCCAAAGTGGCCACCTCCAGGAAGTGAGTGATAGAATTATAATATGGAAGAATGTTCATTATCATTGACACATTTACTAATTACCATGTTAGCCCCAATTTTTCAAAGTTTATTTTATTCCCAAAATTATTATTTTGAATCACTTTTCAACTTCATTTTTTGTTCTTTTGAAAAAATTTCAGGAAAAACACCAGAAACCAAGTAATTTACAATTGGGGCATACCATGGTAACTTTGGAGTGAGAGATGAAAGGTGCTCAGTGAGAAATTCAAGATCGATGATTTCAGAATGAAAAGAATTATAAATTCTACTCAAGTGATCAACCACAGGGTTTTATTTTCCTGGTCTATATTTTATTTCAATGTCAAAATCTTAGAGCATTAGGATCCATCTTATTAGCCTCGGTTTTGAATAACTTTTCTTGAGTAAGAACTTTATAGAAGAATGTTCTATGAAGATGATGATTTTTTCACCTAATAGATAGGGCCAAAATTTATCTAAGGCAAAAACCACTGCTAAAAGTTCTTTTTTAGTGATAGTGTAGGGAGATTGAGTTTCATCCAATGTTTTTGAATCATAATTGATGACATGAGGAATATTTTCTCTTCTTTGACCAAGAACATCCCCAAAAGCTCTATCAGAAGCATCACACATCAATTCAAAGGGTAATGACCAATATGAGGGTTGGAATATCGAGGAAGATGTGAGAGCATTTTTGAGTTCAATGAAGGATCTCTTGAAAAACTCATCGAAATGGAAAGTGGCATCATTTTTTAGTAACCATGTGGGTGGGAGGGAAATACTACTAAAGTTATGGATGAATCTCCGATAGAAACAAGCATAACCGAGGAATGAACGGATGTCTCGAACAGAGTTGGGTTTAGGAAGTGATTGGATCACTTCAATTTTGGCTGGATCGACTTCAACACCATCTTTTGAAACTATGTGCCCAAGAACAATCCCATTTGTAACCCTGAAGTGACATTTTTCAAAATCTAACAAAAGGTTACACATGACACACTTTTGAAGGACTAGAGAGAGTGAATTCAAACACGATTCAAATGACTCACAATAAATGTTGAAGTCATCCATGAATACTTCCATGCAGTGCTCAATGAATTTAGAAAAGATACTCATCATACATCTCTGGAATGTTACAAGAGCATTGAAAAGACCAAAAGGCATTCTTCTATATGCATATGTTCCAAAAGAGGATGTAAAAGTAGTCTTTTCATAGTCCTGAGGTGCGATTGGGATTTGGAAGTAGCCGATGTATACATCAAGAAAGAAATAGTGTGACTTTCTGGCTAATCGTTTCAGCATTTTATCAAGGAATGGAAGAGGGAAGTGATATTTTCTTATTTCAACATCCAATTTCTTATAGTCGATGCACACACGCCATTTTATTTTCACTCGAGTTTTGACTACCTCACCATGATCATTTATGACAATAGTTATCCTACCCTTTTTAGATAAAACTTGAATTGGACTAACCCATTCAGTATCAGAAATTGGGTATATAATACCATCTTGAAGAAGCTTGGTGATCTCTTCCCTAACTACCTCAAGTATGAGTGGATTGAGTCTTATTTGTGGTTGTCTAATTGGTTTGGATGATTCCTCAAGACGGATGTGATGCATGCAAAGGGCAGGGTTGATTCATGGTATGTCTTCTAGGGTCCAACCTATGGCCTTTTTGTTTTCCTCTAACACCTGAACAAGTTTGGACTCTTCGGTTTCATTAAGTGAAGAAGAGATAATGACAAGATAAGAGTGATCATGGAAAAGGAATTCATATTTCAAGTGTTCAGGAATAGGCTTTAGATCATTCTCATATTTCATTTGTCGTCCAGACAACTTAGGAATGGGGGAAGGGACTTCAGTTGCTTCAGATTCATTTTTTTTAATACTATTCAAGGTGGAGCAGTGGATATTAGAGTTGATGTGGGATTCAAGAGAGTTTTAATGTTCCTCTAGAATGATGGAGTCTATGAATGAGAGGTACCCATCAACTTCACCATTTATGAATTTGTTAATCACGGTGAAGATTTGACAAGATCCTTTGTCATTCGAACATGAAGAACATGGTGGATTAGACTTCGATTGACACATAGAAGTGTCCTCAAAATCATGGATTGAGAATGCAGAGTGATCCTCAAATGGGTATCGCATGGCTTGGAAAATGTTGAACATGACCAGTTGTTCCCCAAATTCCATGGATAAGATGTCATAATGGACATCAATCATAGTTCAAGCAGTCATGAAGAGTGGTCTTCCTAGAATTAGGGGAGATCGAGAAGAGTTTGTCTCACCTTTCATGTCAAGGACATAGAAATCAGCAGGGAAGATAAGATCATTCACACGAACAAGGAAATCCTCAATTATTCCACCAGGACTGGCTGTGCTTTGATTGGATAATTGAATAACAACACCCATTGGATGTAAGGGACCTAGACCAAGGTTTGAGAATAAGTATTTGTGCATGAAATTAATTGAGGCTCCTAGGTCTAGGAGTGCATCATCAAAGTTGGAACTTCTAATTTGGCATGGAACCATAAAGGTCCCTGGATCTTTGCACTTTATGTGAATAGACTACTGGGTGGAAATATTTTCAAAGGTCCTATGTTGCCTCTTGTGGGTGCATAATTACTTAAGAAACTTCGTATACATAGGAATTTTTTTGATGGCATCTAAGAGGGGAATGTTGAATTCAAAACGTCTAAACATGTCGAGCATTTCAGGATTAGGTTCAAATGACTTCTTTGGCTTAGAGACAGCTTGTGGAAAAGGAATTAGATTCCTAAGTGGAATAGAAGGAGGTGATGGAATGGATTCAGATTCCTTTTCAATTTTCTTTTTCTTTTCATTTTCAAGGTCAACATTCAAAGGAGGGTTTGAGGAATTATATTGTGGAACAGAAATTTTCTTTCCTGATCTAAGTGAAATTTCACTGACATTACTATTAGGGTTGGGTAATGGTTGATCTAGGAGTTGAGAAGAATTAGATGGTTGCAGCTAATTATGGTGGGATGCTATTTGACTGATACGGGTTTCAATGTTCTTGAGGCTAGAACGGGTGAAGGAGGCAATATATTCCACTGCACTTTCCCATGGTTTCTTAGAAGAAGAGGCTTTGTCCCAGATTGAGATTACCTTGATTTTGGTTCTTGGGAAAGAGATTGTATTGGTTTTGGAATTGGGAAGGCTCACTAGGATAATGGAATCCAGGAGGAGGATTGTTCCTTTGAGGTTTAGGAATAAAATGATAGGGTTGTTGGAAGTTACCAACACCTTGACCATATTAAAACTGGTTTGGGTTTTGAGGAGGGAATTGAGGGGGATGAAATATGGGATTACCATAGCTATGGCCTTGATTATAGGAAGAAGATAAGGGCTCAGAGTGAGGTTGGTTGAAGTTTCTAACAAACTGACCTGATTGTTGAGGGTTGGTGTTCCGCTGAGCCTATGCTGCATTGAGCTCGATTGGTCTAGATGAATCGAATTGATCCTCTTGAAGTTTTGGACACGTGTCAGTTGGATGAGATGGAGAGTTTCAGATTCCACATTTTTTAATAGGTCCAGGAAACATTGATTATGGAGAAGACAAGGTTGGGGATTTGGATGCCACAACTAGTTGTCGCACAAGACCTGTAAGTTCACTAATCTACTTGGTCATCTTGTTTTTCTCAATTGCTTGATTATCTTGGGCTTGTTTTACTTGAGCATGTTCTCGGGTATGCAATTGTTGTTTGTTTGCAGCCATGCTACTTATGAGATCTCTTGCTGCTACAGGTGTTTTATCATCAATAGAACCACCACTCGTGGCATCTATGAGAGTTCTCTCCATTTACAATAACCCCTCATAGAAGTATTTAATCAAGAGTTGGTCAGGGATTTGGTGGTGTGGGAAGGTTTCAACAAGCTTTTTGAACCTCTCCCAGTATTCATGGAATGATTCACTTGGGAACTGACGGATACCACTTATTTACTTTCGGATAGAATCAGTACGAGAAGCAGGAAAGAATTTCTCTAAGAAGAGTTGCTTCATGTCATTCCATGTGGTTATGGAACCAGGAGGTAGGTAGTAAAGCCATGACTTAGCAGTGCCAGCTAAAGAGAAAGGGAATGCTCTATGTTTGATTTGTTCCTCAGAAACCCCTTGAGGCTTCTTGGAAGAGCACACCACTTGGAACTCTTTAAGGTGGAGATGTGGATCCTCACAGGCTAGCCCGTGGAAATGAGGGAGAAGATGGATCAAACTCGATTTGAGCTCGAAGTCAGCTTCTATGTTTGGATATTTAATACCAAGAGGATGGTAATTCAAATCAATGGAAGCATGTTCTTTAAGTGTTTGTTCCCTAGGATTGGCCATATCTAATACAATTGGTTGGATAAGGACTGGTTCTTGATTTATTTGTTTATCTCTTAAGTTCCTCCTAAGTTGGCGAAGAGTTAGCTCAATTTCAGGGTCAAAAAAATCTGTGGGATTGTTTGGGAGGCTATGGGGCATTCATAGAGATTTTGAAAGAAATAGGAAGATGGGTTTTTCTTTGTATTTTTTCCGTTTATGAATTTTATGAGAAGATGAGATTTTCTTTATGTTTTTTTTCAATTTTTTTAAAATTTTGGTTTTTTTGGTTTTTTATTACAATAAATAGAAACTAATGACTACTTAAAGAAGCATCCCCGACAACAGTGCCATTTGAAATGCATGTCCGACTATCGCCTATCGACCGATCAAGGTTCCGGTGCTCTGCTAATGTGTATAGGAGCACTCGGGTCGAATCCTTGGCGATGATACTTTGAAATAGTCGTTAGTTTTTAGTTGATTGTATTATGATTAGGGGTTTTGTTTGCAGAGCTTAATTGAAATGACTAATTGATTATGATTGATTCAAGAAATTTATAATGATCGGGGTGAGTTCATGATTAGTTAGTTAAGCTTGTGATATCCTTGATCATTGCTTTATATTGCATTAAATTAACACCCATGTTACAAGATGACGTTGATTTGAATTCCTAAGTGTTAAGCCTTTAATCCAAGACTTAATATAACTTAGGGTTTTAATCATTACCATTACTTGTTTATGGTAGTGTATTCATGGTTCCAATAATCCATGTAATCCATATGTTAAAAAAACAAGTCATTAATCCATGACATGTTAAGTCCAACATACACAATGTTAATTTAAAGAACATTCGTCGAGCAAAAGATCTCAATCACATAACATACCTAAATTATAACTCACCCCAATTAATGATTTAATCATCCATTAAAAGTATATCTAATCTGGTTATAATTATTAGGATGATAAATTAAGAAGATAAGATAAAGAAAGGGATCAGAAAAGATTTGTGCGCCGAACACAAACACACGAACGATGATGAGAATTAAAAACGAACAACTTTCGATTGAATGAGGAATCAAAAGAAGGTAATTGGATTCAAATGTATTTAAAATATTTTAAGAACATTAATATTAATATATAGAAGGTGGATTAGAATAAGGGAAATTGAATAAGAAACTTGCATTAAAACCGAATTACAAACAAAGAGACTTACAAGATTACAAAAATGAAGAACAAGAAAGTAAGTGAAAAAAAGAGAGGAGGAATGGTCTATAAAGTAAAAAAATGAGTATGGAAGATACTGCCAATCCATTGGAAAGGATTTGGTCCTGAAAATATAATATCCTCTCTCCTGAAATTCCAAACCCTCTCGAGGAGAGAAGGGGAGAGTATTTATAGCCCAAGGTGTAGACTGTTTGCATTCCCAATATGTCCCTCCACCTGCATCGCCATGTTGGCTATTCAGACAGACGAATCATGAGAAAAATCCTTCTTCAAAGTTTTATATTGTAATGTTTGATGACTAATCTAAAAATTTGGAGGAATATGGACCTATTTAGCCAAAGTGATGGCCGACTGATTAAACAATTTTAATCTGCCCATTTCAATCCAGTCTTTTTGAAGTCCAAAAGGTGAAAGGGTTTTTGAATAGGAATATGCCATAAAAGCCGAATGAGTTCTTCAACAATGTCGGCTTACTATATCTCCACTTTAACACTGAAAAATATCAGCTCGATTGGATTCTTACATGATGAGATATGTCATAAATACTATACTTATTTTATTTCTCGGCCAGAATGGTGGGCTGGAATTCAATGCTTCATTTGGGCCCCTTATTCTTAGAGTTGGGCCCTGAAATTTTCACCCACGATTAATTTTGATAATCAAGAACACATGGTGGAGTATCAAAAAATATGGGCTTCAGTAGTGAGACCAGTAACTCAATAATCATGGCTGGTCCAGTTTCTTCACAAATTCTTTGGGTCATCTTGTGTGGTCCATATGAGCTTTTAAATGGAAGAATTGTCCCATGATTCGTTGTAATGATATGTGAGAAATTGAATAAGGAATCCTACAAAATAAGAACCACACAATTTGAATCAGTAGGGTGAGAGGTATTATTAAATTGTAAACTGACTCAATTGGACTACTTCTAAAAATGCTCAGAAATTATACTTAGTATTAAAATATTAATATTTCACACACATTATGCACATTTAATCTAAATAAGTAAAGGGATTATATAGTAAGTCATGAAAATATTAATAACACCATCGGTGCTAAGGGAGAAGTTTCACAGAGTTTGAGTGTTGGAAGGTGGTCTTATACACCATATAGGTCTGGAAGATGGAGTTCTACTGGAAGAGATGGTAGAGGAAGTGGCATGTTGATTCAGGGTTTGAGCGTCCATAGCAGTAGAGTGGTTATACTCTTGAGAGTTAGATGAAACCATAGGGAAGAGGGGCAGGACAGTTACATGAAGTGTAGCCTACACTTTTGGAGAGCAAGGTTGGTCCATCAATAGTGAGAGGTACTATTCTAGTTTCTTCTACTTTAGATACTGCCTTGTTTGAAATTGGTTCCTCTCATTCCTTTATATCTTAAAATATTGTTAATGGATTAATCCTAGAGGTAGAGTTAATAAGAGGGATGATGAATGTTGATAAACCATTGGGAACACGGACTAGGGATATCTGTTTTTGTAAAGGATGTTCGTTAGAGATCATAGAGTATTGTTTCCATTGGAATATTTATTTTCCACGATATAATAGTCTTCGACCTGATTATGGGTATTGATGAGCTAGTCGCATACTGAGCCCACATAGATTGTTAACATACGAGAGTTACCTTTGTATCTTTTGAGGGTGAATAATATGTCCTTCGTGGAGAATGGGATATCCATGTAGGCAGAGCTATTCCAATTACTCAGCAAATGAGAGATCTCACAGGAAAAGTTTCTAGTCTTTTGTTGGATTATTATAGTGGCAGGGAAGACGTCCTTCCAAGAGTAGTATAACTATTTTAAATTTTATTTCCTAATGATTTCTCAGGGTTTCCACTTTAGAGAGATGTAGAATTAACTATTGAGATCATGACGGGGGTTAGGTTGGTATCTATTACACCTTACAGAATGGCATCGATTGATCTTAAAGAGCTAAAAACACAGTTGGAAGAGTTAGAGGATAAAGGGTTTATCCATCCAAGTACATCGCCTTGGAGATCACCTATTTTATTAGAAAAGAAGGTCGGCAGGAGTCTACGCTTGTGGGTTGATTACCTGTCGTTGAATAAAATGACTGTGAATAACTGATATCCTCTTCCGTATATCAATGATTTATTTGACTAGATGAAGGGGCTAGTGTTTTCTCAAAGATCAATATGATATTATTCTATCATCACGTGAGATTTCAAACTTCCGAAATACCAAGAACTGCTTTCAGGAGCCAATATGGAATTTATGAGTTTTTTGTAATGTCGTTTGGGTTGACTAATGATTTAGTAGGGTTTATGGCCTTTATGAACACAATATTTCAACAGTACATACATTATTTTGTGGGGGTGTTTGTGGATAACATCTTAGTGTACTCTAAAACTCATGACGATCATGACTATCATCTTGACTTCATCCTGAGTACACTGAGAGAACATCATCATTATTCCAAGCTATCTAAATGTCATTTTTGGATTTATATGGTAACCTTTTTTTGGCACATCGTCTCATAAGAAGGTGTGGTAGTAGACCGCAAAAAAGTGCAGGCTGTGATATCTTGGGAGAGTCCCAATAATGTTTTTAATATTCAAAGACTTCTAGGATCATAAGTTTATTAAAAGAGATTCAACCAATACTTTTCTCGGTTGGCTGCACCTCTTACTGGTTTGACAAAGAATCGGGTAAAGTCTGTTTGGGCAGAAGCATGTGAGAATACTTTCCAAGATTTGAAAAATTGTTTGAATTAGGAACCAATTTTGATCTTACTAGAGTTAGGTGAGGATTAGATGGTGTATTATGACATTTCTGGGGTTGGACACAAAGTTATGTTAATGCAGGGGGTAGAGTCATTGCTTATGGGTATCAAAAGTTGAGGCCGCATGAACCGAATCACCCTACGCATGACCTTGAGTAGGTAGCAGTGGTTTATGCTCTTATGTTTCAGTGACACTATCTGTTAGGTGAACAGTTTATATTTTTTATGGATAAAAAAATCTTGAAGTATATCTTTTCAAAGTGACACTTTAATCTTTGGCAGTGAATATGGGTGGAGTATATGCATTTCTTTGACTTTGAACTGTAAGATACACCCGGAAAGGGAAATTTTGTGGCTGATGCTTTAAGGAAAAAAATTAGACTCAATTGGTACCTGAGTCATGTGCGGAGTGGAAGATGATGACTTTTCTTGTGGGAATGCATATGGTAGTTTAGGAGAGTCCGGAGAGTATGAATCTTATTTCTATTGCAGTAGAGTCTACACTCTTTAGATGGATTAGAGATAGGCAGTATGAGGATCTGGAGAGTTTATCCTTGAGGGACATCCATGAAGGTGGGGAGACACCTTCATACTAGAAAATATATGAGGATAGGATCATATATGTGAAAAATAGGGTTGTTGTGCCTCTGAGTAAGCGTGAGGAACTCATGCGAAAATTTCATGCTTCAAGGTAGGCGGTACATCCTGGAGTGACAAAAATTTATGGTGACCATCAGTGGCATTTTTGGTGGCCAAACATGAAAAAAAAGATAGCAGGGTTCATAATAAGATGTTTCACCTATCAGTAGGTGAAAGTAGAGCATCAATGACCTGGAGGCCTATTGCAGCTATTACCTATTCCAGAATTGAAGTGGGATGATGTGAATATGGATTTCGTGGTAGGACTTCCAAGGAAACTTAGGAAGAATGATTCTATTTGGATCATTTTGGATAAAATAATAATGGTAGAACACTTATTTACTATTAAAGAAACCTTTACAGTAGAGTTGTTGGGAGAAGTGTACATGAGAGAGATAGTTCCTTTTCATGGGGTGCTGTAGACTACAGTCTCAGATTGAGATTCATGATTTACTTTATACTTCTCGAAGGGCTTACAGAAGGTGATTGGTACACAGGTTCTATTAAGTACGGTCTTCCACACACTGACAGATGGGCAGCTGAAGCATACCATATAGGTTTAAGAGGGTATGTTGTGGGCATGTGTGCTTGACTTTGGTGGTTCTTGGGAAAAGCACTTCACTTTAGTGCAGATCTCCTTAACAACAGTTAACAGAAAACTATATAGATGGGAACACACAATGAACTTTATGTTACACGTTTTAGATCATCACTATGTTGGTTAGAGGTGGGTGAGTCAGAGCTTTTGGGACCGAGTCTCATTCCGGAGACATCATAGCAGGTATAGTTAATTCGGGAATGTATGGATACAGCTTAGAGTAGATAGATGTTGTATGAAGATAGAAGGAGACAAAACCCAGAATGTACAGAGGGTGATTATGTATTCCTTTGGGTGTCACCTATATTGGGTCACCACAGGATACAGAGGCATGGAAAGTTAGCGCCCTGGTTTGTGGGACCGTTTGAGGTATTGGAGAGAATCGTTCCGGTTGCGTACTGAATACCACATCCATTGAAATTCAGGAATATAGATGATATTTTTAATTTGTCACGACTATGGAAGTAGCACCCCGACCCTTCCCATGTGATTGATGTGGAAAAGGTTGATCTTGAGATAGATGAGTCTTTTGAGGAACATATGATATGTGTGCTAGGTCTCATTAATCAATAGTTATAGGAAAAGACCGTGTTTTTAGTTCATGTGTAATGGAAACATGGTAATTTTCAAGAGGAAACATGGGAATGGGAAATAGAAATAAGGGAACGATGGGCCAATTTTTTTGTCTTGGAATCTTAGTGAATTTCAAGAGTGCATCTCAAGGACGAGCAATTATAAGGTGGAGTGATTGTAAGATCCTAGCTTTTTCTTGTATCATCTCGGTCATTTTTTTAGGTAATTTTTGATTTTTTAAGTACCTATAACACGGAGTAGTGGATTATGGTTCATTTGGGTGAACTTTTAAGGAAAACTAAATGACAGTGGGCTATGCACGATTTGACAAATTGTGCGACCGAACCGTGCCCAGCTTGCGAAACTGGACAGAGGAGTTCACACGATTTGACAAACTGTGCGACCAAACAATTCAAACCATGCCAAATTCGGAAGTGGAGTTTGTACGTTTGGTGCATGGTTTTCCCTAACCATGCACCTTTTCCCAGGAAACCATGAATGTCGTTTTAAATATCCAAAAATATCTTTTAAAACCACACGAACCCCCATCCCCCTAGGACTCCCATTTTATGACTTTGGCTCGGGCTTGAAGAATTCTATGTGTTTACAAAGCCTCAAGAGAGATTTCAAGGTGATCTGTACACCATTATTTGAGATCGAAAGCCCGGATTGAAGATCCTCTCTCCTTTGGTAAGTGGATTTCATCCCATTGCTTCTCCCATTATTTCCTCTACCTTTCCATGATCTTTTCAGGAAGGATCTTCATCATTTTCATAGATATTAACCTTTGAGTTAAGATCTAGATCCAATATTGTATATATTGATCTAGTTTTGAAATATATTGATGCCTTTGAAATTAATTTTGGTTTTAGGGACTTAGATCTGGTGTTTGATTAATGACATTGTGCCACTCAAATTTTGGGGATTTATGTTGGGCTAACTTCAATCAATAAACCAAGGTAGGTTGTCTAAATAAAACTCCCATAGTCATGATTTGTGATATGTGTATGATTTTATGAGTTTTATAGTTTTCCCATGATAATTAAATTCCTAAACTGGAGTAATTTGGAATATGGATTTGACTTGTGAATTTCCTTGGTGATTTAATTGATAATTGAATCACGAAAAAAATGATGGGGGGTTTCCCAAATTGATATTTTGAAGATTTGATATTGTAATTCATATATAGTAATTGATATTTGATATTATAATTATGTTTGGGTATGTTAGATAATTAATTGTGAGAATTAATTATGTTCCAATAAGTTGACCAAAGATAATTAATTGGGAGAATTAATTATGTGAAATGATGTGATCAAAGATAATTAATTGAGAGAATTAATTATGACTTTTTGGGTTTTAATTTGGATATTTAGTTTTGAAGAATTATTTATGGTAACAAAATTGTATTGATTGATTAATTAATCGATGAATTAATTATTGGATTATATACCTAGTTAATTTTTGACTTAACTAATGTCCTTTGATATGTTTAAATAATCATTGAATCAGTATATGAATAATGTGGTAAATTATTATGATTTAAAGAATGATAAAATGGTTGAGATTTTGCAGATCTAGGCATGGAACCCTAGACTGATTTTAAGTTGGGACATGGACATGGTATTCCTCCCCAATAGTTATCCAAGTTTGATATTTGGGGCTTTAGGCCTGACGACATATGCCGAATGAGAATTGGAGTGCTAGACATGATGACCTACACTCCTGAGATTTGTGGTTCTAGGGATGACTTACTATACAAAATGATTAATGATTATAATGAATAATGATTCAAATGATATTTGGGGTGCTAGGCATGACGACCTACACCAAAAGATATATGATAATGAATGATGATTCAAATGGGAAAAATAAATTGAACTTGGCGTAATGTGATGATTAAAGATTAAATGACAATTTGATAACTATTTAAATTATGAATTTTATTTAATGATTTATTAAATTGCTTGTACTATCTTTTGACTGGACTCGTTTTGGACACCGTTCATGGTGGCCTAATGAGCTGTACTCACACCCTATTTAGGCCGTCTAATTGACACCCAAGTAGACTTTGTTATTGCAGGAAAAGATATTGGAAAGGCCCATGGATAGATTTTTCTTTTGGCTTGCAGCATGGGAGAGGGAACTGGACATGGTTTATGATAGGTTTTGGAGTCGTTGTTTGATTACTTCCAGATCCGTTGTAGACACATGGCACATTCATTGTCATAACTTTCTTTACCCTTCAGTTGAGTATTGTATTTTATGGTTTTGACTATCATATGTCATGGATCTACTCTAGTTATTTATATAGTCTTCCACAATTGTTTAATTTTTATTTCCTTCTGCTGGTGTTTTATTCTGATAACAAAGGGTATAGTCTCCCCATGACTAACTTACCAGACCCTCGCTACTAGTCGACACCCTCTGGCGTACGGGGAGGCGTGCTTGAGGGCATGTGGACAACCGGATCAGGCCATAATTCAGTGGCTTGCGGGTCAGGATGTAACAATTAGTTTTTTTTTTCATATATGAGGTTTATTCCTTAGATATAAATTCAATGATTATCATTTAGACTATTTTTCTGTTTTTTTTGTCTCCATGAACTAGTTTTGATATATTAATTAATATTATGTATATGAAATGCTTACAGAATAATAAATAACTTTTAATATTTATAATAAAATATTTTTTTACCATGATTATGGTTTTATAACCATCTTTGATGGTGGAATTGAAAAACAAAAACACATCTTCCATGAAGGTGATAAATCGAAACCTCCTGGACGATGTTTTCATCTTTAAAATAAGAGGAAAAATATAAGAGGCATGATAGTGGATTTTCCATTGACATAATAAAATTACATTATATAAAAGATAATAGATTCATCATGTAAATTTGGATAGGGTCGAGGGAAGGATAAGAAAATAAAAGTAAATGAAATTAAAATAAAAGAAAAGAAAGAGTATTTTTACCTCTTGAATTATCCTCCTTGAGAACCTCTTTAGGGGGATTGATTGTGGTATTTTGATGAGAACAAAGGATCATAGACATTCTGGAGGGTATTGGGGAGAGTATTGGGAATAAATTTTACAAGGCTAAAATCATAGAAGGTGTGAAGAGAGGAGGTGGTGAGGGGTGCGATTTATAGAGGAGGAGATGAGTGTTTTTTGATTATTTTAATCATTAATTTACAATTTTGACTCAAGAACATGAATAGTTTGTGAATTATCAATAAATAAATTTAATACTGAAGGTAATTTAGATATTATTGTTTTTAAAACACTTTTGACTCAATGAATAGTGTATAAATCTTAAAATGTATATATACTATAAATTTCCATATTTCACTATTCACAAAAAAATCCAACTATTTCTGAAAAGTCCCAAAAATTCACCATAAATTTTTTCAATGTATGGAATTGAAAAATTGACACAATTTTAAGAAAATAATTTTATATATAGGGTAAATATAATTTATAAATAAAATCTTTATTTATTTTAAAAATACTAAATTTAAAACTTTAACAGATTTTATAACACATTAAAATTTTAATTAAGGTCTCATGAAATTATCTTATAATCACAAGAAAAAAATATTAATATATGAATATATTTTATGAAAATAAAATTCTTTTAAATCATTATATTAATTATAAAAGTGTAATTAAATATTTATGAATTACAATTATAGAAACACTTTATTTATTATTTTTAAAACATTTATCTACATATATCAAGATATAAATGTATCATATTTTCACTTATAAGATTCATAAATTTTATTTATACCTTCATATATGAAGTTAATATTCTACTGGTCATGTTACTATTTATAATTGTCATATTACTATTCCATTAGTATAGGTTCCTTAACTTCTAGAAACACCTCTTATTTCATTCATTCTTCATTTATAAAGTTTTTACAGTATTTTATATGATTCATGCTATTTGAAATAACTATAAGAAGGCAAATTTCATTGATAGAATTCTGGGTTATTAGAATGCATGACCAACCTGACTGGTGACCATGTCATTTTGATACCACTCACCATATAGCCCATTGTACACATCGTGTAAACCATTTTTCTGAGGAAATATTTACATGATGAGTCAATAAGGGTGTGCCTTGGATAGACGGTGAGAGACATACATGTCGTGTAGCTCACTTGTACACACTGTGTATTTCTACCAAATTAGGAAGATTTAAAATTTAATTATTATATTATGTATACTTTATTGACATGTGCTTTTGTGTGGTCATTGAGTTGATAGGACACACCATGTGATGAGTTTTAATATATATATATATATATCTGTGTGTGTGTGTGTGTGTGTTTAATTAACATCTACATCATGTTCAGATCTACATATCATGTATGAGTCATGTTACAGTTGTTACTCCATGTGCATTGAATCATAAAAAGTGACCAAAATATCATGTAATTCATGTAATCATAAGTTCACACCGCATGTTATGAAATTATATGATAAGTCATGTATGACATATGACACAATATTAAACAGTAGACAAGTATAATAAATTTTGGTTAGATTCTTATGGGTATTCACCATGTTTCCTCCAAGGTAAATTTATGAACATATATAATTTTAAATTAATTTATTTAATTTATTTAAAATTATGGTGGATAATAATAACAAGGAAATTTATATGATAATTAACATATAAAAATTGATTAATTAAAGAAGATAATTAATTGATTCAATTGTGATTTATCTTAAATATAAATGATTAAGAATTGAATGCTAGTTTTATTAAATGTTTTATTCATTGAATGCATGTGGATGATTATGAACATAGACCATACCTTTACATGTGATTGGTTTCATTTAATTTATTATTAAATTAAATTTTTCTCTTGTGTTCAATCTCTCTTCTTATTTTATAAGGTCATGTATTCCCATGGTTTCTTTTATGTGAACCCTTTACCCCTCACCATTGTTTGAGTAAAACTATATGTAATGGGTGGAGAACCCAATGTATTGGAGGCGGTCCAAATTTTAGAGCTGAGATGAAACCAATCAAAGAGAGATACATAGGTGGACAGGTAGAGAGCTATAACATGAAAATTAATTCGTTCAAGGTGTTTTCAACAAGTTCAATGGTTATATAACCAACCTCAATATAGAATAACCATTAGTAAATGTTCATGATCATACTACTTTATAATTTTATTTCTATCAAGTTGCATGGTTATTTCATTATGGATGTTTTTTTGATCACGTAATTTAATAAAATTAAAAATCATGCAAGTTAGAACTAAAATAAATTGGATTATGCATCACTATTATCCATGACATGGTTAATCACATAAATAAATCCAATTAATATTAACGATCATGTGATAAATATAATAAGTGGAAATTTATACATAAAAGTATATAATCCCTCAATAATAAATATTAAGTCGTTATTACCTTCAACTACTTTAGTTAAAATTAAACCATAGTTAAAAGTGCTTGACCTGCCAATGTTGGGGTACTTTTAATTATCAGGGAATTCAAACATGAAGATTTAGGTTGACTGAAATTGGTTCACATCAAGGGTTGACTGCCAAAGTAGGACTTGGTTTATCTAAGAGGAAAGGGTTAAGGAGATCAAATTTATGGATTTCAATATAGGGGAGTCCACTCAATAGATCATAGAACAATGAGTTAATGTCATTGACATTTAGAATGCCTACCTAAAACCATTTGAGTTTCTTAACTAACCATATTTTGGGGTAATGATAAGGGGAATATGGATCTTTTACACTAAAATATCCAAGAAAGAGGATATTCTAAACCCAATGGTGATGGTTAATGGGTTTCAATAAAATAGTGAGAGTTGAATAAATAAAATATTTATTTATTTGTCATAATTTTATTAAGTATTGTACTAAAATTACGATATTCTTACTTTTAGAAAAATCATTAAAATGAATTTAATCATGTCACAACAATCCATGCCTGATAAAGATAACCTTCTCACTATAGAAAATTTCCAAGAGTGGAAAAGGCGTATACGTGTTATCCTTTTCCATGAAAGGAAATTGTATGTTATAGAAGAACCTATTCCTAATGTTCCTGGTAATGAGGAAAGTGATGAAGATCCATCTCTTTATGAGAAACATATCAATGATACTATATATGTTCATTGATTCATTCTATCATCGATTCCCAATGATATTTTGAAGAAACTTGAGGACATGGATACACATAGCATGATGCATCACCTTTGGGATCTCTATCAAGATAATAAAAGAAAAGAGATGTACGAGACCTCCAATGCTTTATTTACAACTAGGTTTGGGGAGTCTGTGTGAATAGGGCCTCATGTAGTCATGATTATTAGCTACATTGAATGCTTAGAAATTATAGGGATTAAATTCATAGATGAGTTGTGTATAGATATCATAGTTTCGTCACTTCCTAAGACCTTATCCAATTTTATTATTAATTACAATATGTGAAATAATGATAATATTCTTTCAAAACTTCTTACATTGAATCTTCAAGTGGATATGGACATGGGTTGTGATAAAATTTTGGTCCTTATGGTGAATAAGAAAAGTAAGAACAAGGAAAAGGGCCCCAAGAATCATAACAAGTATAAATATCATGATCAATGTCCTTCCATGAAAATAAATATCCATGTAAATGGAAAGGAAAAGGAGGAATTATGTTTTTAGGTGGGAATCCTGGCCACTAGAAGAGGAAATACACCTATAAGCAAGGGGGGATTTAGGTGCATTCTGTATAGATTGTAATATTTCAATATCTATACATTGGGTATTAGATACAGCTTTTGGTTCTCACATCTCTATCCAAATTCAGAAACCAAGTATATTTTGGAAGATTTATAAAGGATAGGCGGGTCTTTGAGCCATTAATGGTGCAATGTAGGCTACTCTAGCAATTGGTGACTTCCACCTTTCATTTCCAATGGGAATGATTTTGGTTTTAAAAGATTGTTATTATGTATCGACGGCTACCAATAACATAATTTTGGTATCATTCCTGGATGTAGATGCTTTTATTTAAATGTTTTTAAATAAAATTAATTTCTTTTACAAGGACATCATATGTTACGTTATGGAACATTTAAATAATGGTATTTATGTACTAAATTAGGAAAACCAAGTTTTGTAAAATGATAACTAATCTTGTTCACAAGACTCATATAACACCCATATATGGTATCACCACCTTGGTCATGTATATGAAAAGTCTTTAAGAAAGATCTATCAAGATGGTTACTTTGACTCATCTGGTCTAAATCCACTAGAATGATGTCATTCTTGTTTACAATAAAAAATGACCAAACCACTATTTGGTGGATCAGGTGAAAGGTCCATTGAGAATCTAGGATTGGAACACAATGATGTGTGCAGACCATTTTTGGTAGAAGCTAGAGGTGGATATTCTTACTTCATAACATTTACTGATTACTTGATTAGATATGGATATTTCTAATTGATGAGGTATAAGTATGAGTCTTTTGAGAAATTCAAAGAATTCCAGAATGATGTAGATAATTAACAAGGAAATAATATGAAGAATCATAGAAAAGATCGAGGTGGTGCATATCTTAACCAAGAGTTCATCGACCTTCTATGAGAGTTTAGAATTCTATATCAAATCGCTCCACCTTACACACCATAGTGGAAAAAGGTTAGTGAAAAGAGAAACCATAACTTGTTAGATATGGTAAGGTTGATGGTGAGTCAGGAAGATCTTTCATTATCCTTTTGGGGATATGCATTACAAACTATGGTATATACATTAAACTGCTTACCAACTAAAGAATAAAATAGAATTCCTCCCAAGTTATGGAGTAGAAAGAAACTCATTTTGTCACATTCATGTGTATCGGTTGCGTGGAATTTTTAAGGCCTTTTTAGGAAAAAAAACTTTAACCCTGAGTCACAATGTATATCTTTATATTGTATCTCAAGAAATGAAGGGATAATACCTATACCACCCCTCAGATAATAAAATGGATATCATTAGACAAGTCAACTTTATTGAGAGTGAGAACATCCTAAAAAGGGGTAGGGAGAGCAAGATTGACTTCGATAAAGTTTTTGATCATGATACACCAGAGATGGTACGGTAAAATATTAGGTAGGTCATTGTGGAACAAGTAGTTCTTGAAACACAAGTATATCATAGGAGTGAATTAGAGGTAATAGAACCAAAGAGATATGGTTTTATAGTAACCCAGGATGGTGACTCATTATTGGTTGAAAATGATGAACCTCTCTCCTACAAAGTGAAAGTAGAGAACTCAGAAGATTCCAGATGGAAAGAAGCCATGAATTTCGAAATCGAATCCATGTATCAGAACCAAGTTTGGGTTTTGGTCGATGCAAAAATTGATATAAAACCCATTGGATTAAAATGGGTATTCAAGAGGAAACCAGACATGAAAAGTAAAGTAAATACTTCTAAAGTAAGGCTAGTGGAAAAAGTACTCAAATAGCATCAAGGTATTCACTACAGTGAAACCTTTTCACCAATTTCCATGCTTAAATCCATCATAATTATACTTGTTATAGAATTATACCATGAATATGTGACTTAGAAGATGGATGTCAAAACTACATTCTTTAATTGGAGCCTTCAAAAAGATTTCTATATGGCACAACTATAAGGGTGTGTTACTTCAGGTGAAGAAAAAAGGATTTGAAAGTTACATATATCTATTTATGGATTGAATCATGCTTCTAGATCTTGGAACATTCCATTCTATGAATCATTAAAATAATTTGACTTCATTAATAATGAATGTGAGTTGTGTGTTTACAGGAGGTTTTCTGGAAATGATGGTGTTATCCTAGAAGTATATGTTGATAACATATTACATATTAGAAATAACATACTAGTATTAAAATCAGTTATGGAATGGTTAAACAAATGTTTCCCCATGAAGGGCTTAGGTGAAGAAGCATATATTATAGGGATCAAGAAAATTCATGGTTGATCTAAGAGGCTAATTGGACTAATTAGAAGTATATATGTTGACCAGTTACTAAAGTGATTTAGTATGGAATAATCCAATAGATTATTTGTTTTAGTTTCACATTGTTTACATTTTTGTAAAAAAATGTGTCCTTAGACACAACGGGAGAAAGATAGAATAAGTAAGATCTTAACACTTTTGTGATAGGATAAATCTTTTATGACATGTTATGTACTACACTTGATGTTTACTTTTCACTAAGCATTGTAGGAAGATATGAAGTATATTTAGGAGAATTGCATTAGTCAATTGTTAAGGCTATCCATAAGTATTTTAAAGGAACTAAGGATATGTTCTTGGTATATGGAGGAGACGATGAGTTGGTTATCATGGGTTATACTGATGTTAGCTTTTAAAAAGATCTGAATGATATTATTTTTCTGTCAGGATATGTTTTCTATCTTAATATAGGAGATCTGAGATGGAAGAGTTAAAAGTATCAAATTATCGATGATTCTACATTGGAGTCTAAGTATGTAGAGGCTTCTGATGCATCTGAGGAAGCCATGTGGATTTTTAGCTTTGTCCAGTAGCATGATTTTGTACCTATTAGTAAAGACCCTATCACATTTTATTGTGATAATACTCCAACGGTGGCTCTTGCAAAAGAGACAAGTTCACACCAACAGATAGAGAACATACTCTGGAAGTATCACCTATTGATGGATTTTTATCAGAGGGGTGAATTTTTTGTTTAACCAAAGAAGAGAACATGGTGGATCCCTTGACTAAAGTTCTATCTTAGAAGAAGCACGAGTATCATGTGAGAGTTAAAAGAATGAAGGTTGTCAGTAGTTGGATCTTATGAAAGTGGGAGTTTTTTGGAGTTTGTGCCCTAGAAATGAAACCTATGTACTTTATGATTACCCATATTAACACTTTTAAATATTAATAAACTTCTTATCACATCATGATTTTTATTCTGTATGACATAGTAGGTGATGATTTCCCAAGAGTTTCTATCACACTAAAAGGTCATAACAATTCCACGCTATGATGAGAACCCAGAAGTGCTATGACATTATTCTTAAATATATTTTCTATAGCTGAATGATATCATTTTATGGACACAAATGATACCAAATATCAGGGTTGGAGACTCCTAAGAATTTTAGGATCCTTATCAAGGTGTATTCCCTTTGTAATATCCAGTAGGATATTATGAGAACGAGACTCGCCAGTAAGAAATCCACAATTATGTGTGTCATTCAATATTCATATATATGGATGTGTGTATTAGTCCTTAGACTTTATGATTATTATTAATGAGTATTATGAGTTTTGAACTTTGATGAATTGATGAAAACCATGATGACAGTTATTCTCGGTGATGTAGGATATGTTGGATACATCACAAGTAATATTTCAATATTAAATAATTCAATAAAAGATTTTTACATTATATTATTTAATATAAGTTTATATCTCAAGATCTTTGATGGAAATGATATATCCTAAATAAATCAATTACAATGGTGTTCTGTAGGCAAGTTAAATTTTTAGGTAGTAAAATAAAGAGACACCGAGCACATAGATTGATGGAACTGGCATGCAACCCACTTGATTAGAGATATCATGATAAAGTTATTATATTACACAGTAAGTATACACATAAGGCATTATTTAATTTTAGCATTAGCATCCTTCTCAATGGGTTTCATGAAATTTTTTTAGATACTAACTTTGGAATTTAGGCTGCTTTACCTAATACAACTGAAAAAAGGGCCTAGAGGGTCACACACTCTGTGTATTCATAATCTCAGTTAAAAATTATTATTATTATTATTTAATTAACAAGTTGAATAAATATTATTCCCACATGAGGTTTTATAATTATTCATATCTATTTGACCACATTTATTCTATCACTAGTTATCGGAGAGTATATAATGTGAGTGAAATATTTAATAAAAATTTACTTTATATTTAGTGAATATATTATTAATTTATTTTTTTCGAGAATAATGAAATGATATTTATTTAATAACTATATTATCATCATTCAGGGCCCAATAAATATTTTATAGGAATGCCGAACCAAATTTAATAGTCCTGTGAGAAATAATAAATATTGAATTTTATTTAATTAAGTGATATTTAATTAAATTTACATGTCAAGCACAGGTTAATAAATAATAATAATAATATTATTATTGGACATGGGGTTTCATAGTGGTTAAATAAATAATTTGTTGTACATTTTCAATTAATTAATTCTAACCCTTACGCTATATAAACCCAATTTTATTATTTTCTTTGAGAGATAATTCATTTGTTTGGTTATGGAATAATGATTTGGAGAATCTTATCATTACCTAGATATCTCCATTTTTTAAGAGTGCTACCAATAATGGAGAGTGATATTCCTCTACCACTCCTTCTAAATTCAATAGAGATCCTGGAGAATGCTTTAGAATCAGTTCTTAAGGTGATCAGAGTCAGATGATGCAAGTGAAAAGATCTTCCCTTATAGAACCCAGAGATTCTTATAGAAAATTTTGCAGAATTTTTGATCACTTGTGGGTCACCACTATACGAGATATTCTTTGATTATTAAATCCCAACCATGTTTCAATGAGTATTTTATTTCAAATCCATCAATGAAGAAATAATTCCAAAAGGATAATTCATTAATAAATTAAATTGATATAAATAATATGTGATTATCCTCCCTTTTGATCTGGATTTCTATCCCTTGTATATATTATTTAATCCAATTCTTTAGATCATAATGTTTATCATTTTTTAAATATCGAATTGATCATCGATCATAAAAATTGAAAATTGGGAATGGCCCATAGCACACTTTTGCTACACCCGGAACCTATATAAGACACCCCTTTTGAGGTTATGAGGGATATGGGGTCATTCATTTATGTAATTATTTAGGATGAACTTTGGGTATTACTATTGAGATTAATGTATTACTTTATCATATGATATATTATGAATTTTGGGAATTACATTACCTTTTTATGACCATTTGTTTTGTTGTTAATTTATAAAGATATGAGAAATATCTGGATATCCTTTTGGGAATAATATGATCCATTACAAGTTGATTTTAGTGTTTCAAACATGCAAATTTCATCTTAAATACACCTCATTTGAAGAAAAATATGATATTGTGGTGTAAATTGATTAAATGATGAAATTATACTCATCAAGTAAGAATATTTCCATATGTTCCTCATATAGATGTAATATAATATTTTAAATCTAGTAAATGGATATTAAAACCAAATTTTTTCCTATAACCACCATTTATGATAAAATTAATGACCTTTTACACACTTCTCTAGTTTATGGTTTTGTAGTTGTTGAATTTCTCAAGATAAGTCACTTTCTTGTTATCAATGATCTCTGTTATTCTCAATCATTATTTATACATTATTCTTTTCTTCCATGTCCAAATCTCCACTTCCCACATATGTTCTTCTATTTGAAAACCTATTATGTGTTATTCTAGAGGACCATCACACTTCCCTTGTCTCCCTTTTCAAGAAAATGTTTTACTAACCCTTTTAAATATTCGATGTCCAAAAATTGAATTTTAAAATATCCAACCTTTGATTGTTGATATAATATTATAATAAAAATGATTCAATTTATTAAAGGGACATAACACCTTAAGATTTTAAAAATAGAAAACTATGATGGATAATATATACGACATGAAAGACCAAGATGGGAAAGAATGTAACACCCTAATACATTAAAATATATTTATTTTTGAATAAATTTAACCTCTTAATTATCTTTTATTACGCACAACCCCAATATTTTTTTGCTCAATAGTGTTCAAGACATGAAATACAGAGCTTTAACAAACCATGAAATAATATTATTCGAAATGTGACCATTATAACCAAGCTGTTAAATTTGATGGTTTGAATAATATTAACAATTTTATGAAATATATATAAATATATATATATATTCCCTACTCAATATAAATTTATTGATAAATAATTATTAAATAATCAATCAATTTTTAGTAATGTAATTTTATTCTTCAAAAATATTTTTTTAGAAATATTTTTTATTTCTTTTTGGGAGAAAATATTATAATTAATTTTTATTGATTTTTTAAAATTAATTTTATAAAATGAACTTAATTTTTGAATTCAAAAAATTAAAATTAAATTATTATGAAAATATATTATTTTTTACAAATGATTGATTTTTAAGTGAATACTGAAAAATACAGTTTTTTGTAATACTGTCAATTATTTCAATAAATTATGTAGTTTAGAAGTACCATTATGATTTGAATTTTATTTAAATTAAAATAATAATTATTTAGTTATATTTATTCTACTTATAATTGTTAAATCATCTTCATGTTTTATTTTATTATAAGTTTATATTTGTGGTTAAAAATGGGATTTTTAAAATTATTTTAAAGTGTATAATGTTTCTCTTTTTTAATTAGTTAAAAAACTCTTAATGAAGAACTATTTGAATGAAATATATATATTATATTTAAATATTAATTTAAATTCATATAATTATTATTACTACTCATTGATTAAATATGAAATCATCTTTTTCTTGAAATTTGCACTTCTTGAATACTAGCTTTTTCTTCGCATATGTGAGATTGATTTTAAATTAAAATTTTCCTCTTATATGAGTTGAATTTAGTAAAATAAATTAAATATTTATAATAATAATAATTTATATTATATGATAATTTCAAATTAATTATTTTCCATAATGTATAGTGAAAACATTAATAATTAATTACTACAGTTAAGGTGAAAATCGTTTTACTAAGGGGTTAAACTAAAATGATAAGGGTCAAATTGACCTAAAAACATGTATAAAAAATATTATATGGTAATATTTAGATCATATAATGTATAATTTTAGATAATGGTATTTTTTTATCCTTTCCCATTGGAAAAATGTGGGTACACTTTTTTTTCAAAAATTACAAGTGTGTCACTCACCTCACTTATAAAAGGCCACCCCTCTCCTCTCCCCTTCATACTTTCAATCTAATTTTGTTAGACAATACCTTGACAAATATATTTATAAATTCCATACCAACGAACTAGATCACTTATTTTGATAATAATTCCATCCTAATAATCCATTTGGTTTTTACCTAAGGAGGTTTTCTTAAGAAGAGGAATGCTGCATAACAAAGCATCCTTATTTTATTCCTTTATCCACCACCAAAAAATATTCTTAAAATATGATTATATAATAACAACAATATCTAACATATAATAAGATTTTATTATGTTAATTTCATATCCTAAACGCATTTATAATTACATCAAATGGGATATGAAATCATTATTCAGGTGTATGGCGGACTGCCGCCTGACAAACTGATATCCTTCATTTATCAACATTACCTCTCAAAGATTTTTGTAATGATTTAATTAAATTATATATATTATATTTATAATATAATTTTACTTATGGAATTATTATATCACATATACATTCTTACTTTCCATTCTTTTATGGACACAATAATGTCGTCCATGTGTGGGGTAGACTACCACCACTCGAAGTAATGTGATGGGTTTTTCATTAATGTTCTACATGGAAGATAGTAAGGGTAATGTTATTAAATAAATGTTATATAAATAATATAATTATGATATTAAGGACATATTTATTATTCTTAAAATATAATATATTCCATTTTCTTTTACCTTTCCACTCATTGAGATATGATTACATGGTTCGGGCATACGTGTGGACTATCGCCTCTACAAAGCATTATGATTATTTTATCATCACCAAATCAAAGGGATGATATATATATACTTATACTAAATGAAAAAATTATGTATATATGATATTATTATCATTATTGAAATATATAATTTCACATAACTTATTTTAATGATTATTATTCTATATATATTGAAATAATTTCCTCTTTGACCACAGTCGATACGTCAAATCCATTTTGAAAAAATGAACCGAACATCCCTAAAACACCCAATGTGAACATAATTGATTAAGTATTTAAATATTACATAAAAAAATGATTTAATCGTATGATATTTTACCTATAATGTTTTTATTTATATATCTAATAATCGAAATAGTTCTAGTACATAGGATTTAATGGATATATCTGGAAAGTCTGGAGTCGAGGTAAGGGTTTTCTAATCCCACTTTTTAT
This sequence comes from Viscum album, assembly GCA_963277665.1. NCBI lineage: Eukaryota > Viridiplantae > Streptophyta > Magnoliopsida > Santalales > Viscaceae > Viscum > Viscum album. The sequence continues at coordinate 1,783,120,251 of OY728129.1, read as the reverse complement.
TTATGTTATAAATTTGATATATTCAGCACTTATTTATATTTTTGGGTGAATATAATACCCCTATTACATGTAATATCATGAATTATTCATAAATTTTTCTATTTTATGTTTATACTTTAATTATTTCATCTAAGGTGATTTTAATCGATTGTTACCAAGTGGTAAAGAATTTCATAACTCAATTTCTTTTTATTTAGTTATTTTAATTATTAATTGTATTTTATATTCTATGATTATATGTGTATAGAATTTTTATTTTTTTATGTTTTATTTTGACTTGTTTTAATTGGATTTATATTTTATACATAAAATTTATTAATTTAATAATTCTAAAATTCAATGGTATGATTTTTGTAAGGATTATTCGTATCAAATTCTATGTCTTTAGACCTAAGTTTATGATATGAACATATATTCATTTGTGAGGTATATATACTTCCTTTTGACATTTTATATCTTGAAAAAACTTATGTTCATGATATTTAAAGTATCATTTTATGTCATTATTTCATGTGGATTATGAGTTAAGAGTTACTAAATTGGAAAAGGCTTCATGTTACAATATCCTTTTTTTGTATTTGTTTTGTTCAAGGTTATTTTGGAAGAAATAATGTGATATTATATTCTTAAACCATAAATATTTTATTATCCTATGGTTATGAATATTTTTCAATTGTTTAATTTATAAATCATCCCTTATTTATTGATAAAACATCAATAAAGTCATTTTTAAGTGATTCCGATCATATATTTTCTTTTAGAAAAAGTATCTTTCTCTCCCATATCCATGTTTTACAAATTGTTTTCAAAAATAATTTTTATAAAAATAAGTTATTACTAAGGACATTTTTCTTGATCATTTTACTTCTTTAATAATGTTTTAGAAAGTAAATTTCCTAACATTTTCCAAATTAGTCACTTTTGACTCCTTTTTTCTAAATATTTTGAAGTGAATGTTTATTTTTAACATTTATGTCATGAATGACTTTTTCCGTCATCATTTTAATTGATGTTTAATTTATTTGTTTCAAGTTTTTTTAAATACAATTATTTCTAGAAATATTTTTTATTTATTAGTATTTAAAATTGATTTTCAAAATTAAAGGTCTATATTCCTAAAAATGGTTTTAATGATATTTTAATGATATTTCTATTCATCAAATTCAACAACCATTGTTGTTAATTATGATCTTATGTGAATATTTTGTATAGATACCATCATAATTTTTTATTTATATGGATTAATATCATTTCAAAGAGGATTTTATATAATATGTTTATTTTCCATCAGTTAATTATTTTTCAAATAGAATTTTATGGAATTAGTTTCTTTTCTATGGGTTAATCAGGTTTTGAAGAGATTATTATGGAACCTGTTTATTTTCCATGAGGTAATCATGTTTCAAAGAGATTATTATAGAACTTTTTTCATTTCCACGGGTTAGTTGAGCTATGAAATAACATTGATTATTATTATGATTGAAAATTGAAAGCCTCTAAATGTTTTATTCATGAATGCTATTTTTACATTATTAATAAATAATGTATGCCCCCAAATAGCATCATGTGAGCCCGATATATCTTATCAGATGGGTAAACCCAGATGGCATCAGGTGAGCCCAATTAATCCTTTATGATGGGTGATTCCTGATAAACCTCTAATGAATTAAGAAATTTTCTTTGTCTATTAAGGCAATAAATAGGGAATTACCAATGGGTTTCTATGTATTTAATTTGGATCTAGTTATTTTTACATGGTTTTGAAAAAGGGTTATGAAGTTGATGTCCCAATGTAGAAACATATTTTTGTTATGCTTTTTATGGGTTGTAAATATTTTCTTTAATCAAGATTGATATCACATGGCTCGTTATTATTGATTTTGATGACCCTTTCCTTCATTAAAGAATTTTTCAATTTTTTCATGTTTTATGATCCATGTATTGATGGTTATGAATCTTATTATGATAAGCTCATGAAATTTAATCATGTCGTCACACCCTTATGCTCTTCTTATGTTCACTGATGATGTCCAATTATTAATGATTATGTTTACCATTGCGGAGCATTTGAGATCACTATTATTATATTTTAATTTCTTTGGGTTATGAAGAATGATCATTAAATTATTTGCATCTAGAATGGTTTCAAACATGATGATGTTTTTGGGTTGTGTTGAATACATAATATGGAATATGAAAATTTATGTTTAGTGGGTGATGATGTTCATCTTTTTGATCCAGTTGTTTATTATTCCATTTTTGTAGATTTTTTCCCAATTCTATAAAAAATATTATCCTAAAAGGTCTTTCGTTATGTAAGTGATCCAATTTTTTCATTTGATGTTGTAGGATTTTGAAGGAAAATTTTTGGTCACATTTATTGGTATCAAGCTGAAAATTTAATGTTTATGTTTTTTTCACCAGATCTGAGGGTTTATGTTTGGGGAAGTTATAATTGAAATATAGTTTCTATAGTACATCATTATAAATAAAAACAAAAAATACCTTTATAATCGAACCAAAATTTCAATCAGGGCTAGAACAACCACTCTAATGAATGATTTTGACAACTTGAAAAATAAAGAATATTTTTCCAAGATTGATAAATTAATTATAAACCAATATTTTTTAATGAGTACGCTGATTCTAATCCTGGATGATGCTTTCGTCCTACCTATCCCACTCAAAATTCAGAAATTAAACTAGAATAATCCAAGATATAATTAAAATAAACAACGAGGACACAACAATAGGCATTGATACAACCACAAGAATTAGTTAGATAAAAACAAGAAGCCTTAAATCAACAAAAAAACCAAAAATAATACTTTTATGACTCTGATGGGTTAACTATCCACTGATCTTAATGGAATGAGAAACCAAATGAGTAGAATTTTACCTTCATAACCCCACGTAAATCTGGTAGATAAATGAATAAAATATGATTTATACAGAACATAGGAAGGTCACAAGATTGTATAAACCCCAAACTAAGAAACTCAAACATGTTGTTGAAGCTAAATATGATCAAAAGAGTTTAAAACCAATTTTAACTCTTGTTAGAACTGATACAGAGAATCCCATCACTGACGAGCATGCTGAAAATTTATAATTTTCTTTTAATGAAAACACAATTTCAGAAAAAATCATTTGAAATAACCAATAAGGATTCGAAGAGGATTTCTAGTCCTTATATTTTTCAATGTAGCGATCAAAATAGTCCCAAAACATTCAAACAAAAAACACCGTATCCTAGGAATGAAGAATTGGTGAATATAATTGCATAAAAGGAGTTGGACAATGAGACTTTGGAAACCTTTAATAAAGCTCAAGTCAATATACCTTTTTTGAATATATTGAAACCGAATCCAATATAAGATATGTTTTTGAAATAGATGTGTACCCACAAGAGGAAATTGAAATGAAGTGAAAATATTATTTAGGAAGGGATGTTTAATCCATGATTCAACATGATTTTCCTATCAAATTCAAATATCCAAGAACCTTGTCCATTCCCTAAACCATAACTGAATGTGAATTCAAGGATTTCATGCTCGATTTGGGAGCTTCTATCAATTCTTTTCCACATTACGGTTGCTTATCTTTATATGTTGGAGATCTAAAACAAAGTGGAATTATCATTTAACTTTCCAACCAAAGTACCACTAATTCTGCTGGAGTTATAGAGTTAGTTAAAGTTAAGGTGAGAGGCATGGTTTTCCTATTGATTTATATGTCTTATACATAGAAGATGATTAGTTTAGTACCCATGTACCTCTCATTATATGGAGATAATTTTTGAAAATAGAAAATGCAATATTTGATTTTTACAAAGGAACCCTCTCAACTAAATTGAGATGATATTTTGTTCAATTAAATATTTTTCAGTACTTGAAACACCCAATTGAGGATCATTAATATCCTCATGTAAACATGATTGATTGGTTTTCTTGTGTAGCTATTTTTTGATTTTTCCTGTGAAAAACAACCATATACTGTATTAAATAGTTAAATAATATTTGTTGATAAATCTGATCAAAAATTGATTGAAAATGAATCTAGTAATTAGTCTTTGAATGTCTAAATATTTATAAAATAGTTGGTCAGTCTTAGAATTTATGTAACTAACATTATGGATAAGCCTGTACCTTCTAGTTGTTTCCCCGGATAAAATTTTAGTTTTTACATGAAATTAATATTGAGAACATGGGAAGTGATCAAAATGACATATTACATTAATTTAATTTCAAATGTTTAACATCATTGAATAACTTCACATGTTAAAAGTGTAATTTAATAAATGAAAATACCCCACTTGAGTTAGAGTTAAAACCACTTTCTATGAACCTAAAATATTATTTCTTATGTGTGAATGAAAAATTTCATGTCATAATTCAAAAAAGATATATCAAGGGACCAATAAGACCAATTGTTTGGATTCTATATAACACACAGTAAATTCATAGGATAGATATATATGATTCAATAGGAATTAGTCCCTCGATGTTCATACATAGATTTGTTTTGATAAAAATGGAAAACCAGTTATACAATATCAAAGAAGATTGAAACCAACACATTTATAGGTAGTTAAGAAACAATTAACAACATATCTTTCTAATAGAATTATTTTTCCCATCTCTTATAGTCAATGGGTGAGCCTTATCCATGTTTTCCCAAAACATGGTAGCTTTTCTTTCTCAAAAAAAGTATTTGGAGATATTTACCCTATTAGGATTATAAATAAATGGAAAGTGTAAATTGATTATAAGAAAAAAAAATTAAAAGGAAATACCCCTTCCCATTTCCATTTTTTTATCTAGTCCTTGAATGACTAGATTCGAAAACAATCTATTGTTTTCTTGATAGATTATCTAGTTATTTTATGATTGATATTACAATAAAGGATTAAGAGAAATCCACTATAACATTACCCTTTTAAAACTATTATTATAGGATAATTCCCTTCAATTTATCGTGAAACATTTCAATTTTTTATGATGAGACTTTCTATGAATTTCTAGAAACTTATATGAGAGTATTTATGGATCACATCACTATTTAGGGATCATGATTTGAATATTTTTTTGAAAAGTTTGTTTTGTGTTCTTAAAACATTCATTGATAAGAATCATGTCCTCAATTATCAATAATTCCATCTAATGGTAGAAAAGGAGATAATTCTTGGTCATGTTTTGTCTATAAATAGAATTAAAGTTGATCAATCCAAATTTGAGTTCATTTCTTCATCACCATATCCAAAAATAATGAGATATGTTAGATCTATCGATGGTCATGCTAGTTTCTATAGAAGCTTTATAAATTATTTTAGTAATATTGCACTTCCTTTGTATATATTACTCCAAAGAAACACCCAATATATCTTTTATGAGTGTTGTAAACAGTCAATTTCAAAGCTAAAATAGAAAATGATAACCCCTCCCATTTTTCAATCAACCAAATGGGACTTTCCCTTTGAAATCATGATGAATTCATCTAACTTTTATCTAGGGGTAGTTTTGAGTCAAATATTGGTACTTAAATCTAATGTGATTTATTATTATTTAGAAACATTATATTAAGAACAATAAAAATACAATAAAACTAAGAAATAACAACTAGTTTTCATATTTACTTTATAAAAAATTTGGTGTTATCTGTTGGGATCCAAAGTGATTGTTTTCATAGACCATTCCACAATCAGATTATTGATGGAGTAACATGATTAAAAATATAGAATTTTGAGATGGTTCTGTCTATTATAATATTTTGATGCTAAAATATGGGATTATGAAGGAGTTTAAATCCTTTTTACCGATCATTTGAGTGGGATACCTTCTATTTTGAATGGAGAACCTTAGGTCTGTCCACCAATTAATGAAACCTTTCTAGATGAGGTATTTTATTCATTTAATAGTTAAAGACTATTTTTAATGCCCTTCTAAGTTATTTGGATACTCATAAAGTCCCACACTAGTTTTCTAAGAAAACAATTTCTAAACTTTTGAGTGATTCAAAGAACAATATGTGGGGAAATCTATACCAAATACATGTTGGTAGTGATCATATGATTTGGAGATTCATTTAGAATTATAAAAGTTAATCATTCATGAATTTTTGTCACACATTGAGTTATGTAGGGAACTTATTACCACAAATAAATGAAATAATAGTTCTTTATTCTAGTTTGTATTGGCCCACCCTTTTTAGATATACTTTTTAATTTTATAGAATATGTAAAAATTGTTAATTTCATGGATAAATTTCCAAAAGGAATGAGATACCTCAACAACCACTTTTATTTTGTGATGTCCTCAATGAATGTGATATAGATTTCATAAGAAATGTTTCTACCTCTTTTGGATATCTTTAAATTTTTCTTATTGTTGTTTATGTGTATATGTGGCTGTAGATTTTCCCACTATAGTTGATGATACCATAATAGTATCCATGTTTTTGAAAGGAAATCTATGTTCTAGATTTAGATTCCCAAAGTCTTCAATCAATGATAAAGGTTACCACTTTTTTGGTATGAAATTGTGATGTCCTTATAATAAATTTAGCATTTGTCAAAGGGTATCAATAAACTTTCACCCTAAAAAAACAGAATGGTTGAGTTTTCAAACAAAGAAATTAAACAAATTCTAGAAAACAATATGAATGAAAATAGAAAGGATTAGAGATTGAGACTAGATGATGCACTCTAGTCCTATAAGACTGCATTCAAAACTCCAATTGGAATGTAACCATTTAGATTAGTCTATTTAATGTATTTTCATCTTCCTGCTGAGTTTAAAAAAACATAGTTTTGGGCTGTTAAAACATGTAACATGATTTTTTTTATAAAAGACATAATGTTTTTGCATGAGCTTGAGGAGATTAGAAATAATGCATATGAAATCTTCAATTTGTTCAAGTATAGAACTAAATCTTTTCATGATGGAATGACTATCAATAAAAACATCAATTATGGAGATAATGTTTTTTTATTGGAATCCAGATTGAAGCTATTCCCATGTAAATTTAGTTCTAAAGAGTGTTTCCCTTCCATTTTTACTTATATATTTCCTTTAGGTGTTATCTAGATAAAATAACTAGTCAAAAGGACACTATTCACACTCAATGGGAATAGGTTGAATTGTTTAAAGAGAATTTTCAAGACCCTATAGGGGAAAAGATCTATCTTCAAGAAGCTAAATACAATTGAAGTGGAGTTTTCTCTTTCCTTATCTTTTATTTTTTTGTTATGTCATAAAATTATTGAATTTAATTTTATCACATAAAATATTTTCCTAATTACTTAATTTCAATAAATAACTGTTGGAGGGGGAAAATTATTGTTAGAATATGATTTTTTTGTGATTTCTTTTCAATTTTTTGTTCCTAGTTTTTCTTTTAATTTTTGTTTTTTTATATTTTCTTTTTTTCTTCCAATTTTTGTGTGTTTTTCATAATTTTGGGATCAAATGATTATCTATTCATTTTTTAAAACCCATATCTACAAGTTAACCAATTTATACCATGAAACTAGTCACAAATGATATGGGAAAATGAATTGGTTTCAAGTTAAAAACATTAAAAAAATCATGAAAATACCTATGATTTTTTAATATCATACCACATATAACTGTATTTAATATTAATATACCCTTATTATGAGTATTTTTGAAATATTTTTGAAATATTTCTCACAATAACCTCATTCCTTTAGGGAACTAATTTATTATTTATATAACAATAATTTTATTTTTTTTCTTTCAAAACATAAGGATTGAGGTACTTGTGTTTTTAATGAAATAAGAATTTACTTTGATTTTAAAGCCTCAATTTCATGATATTTCTTTTTTTTATTCCTTATTTTTATCCTTATATATCTTTGTATCTATGAAAAACCTATTATGATAGCCACATTATAAGACACTTTTCCCAATCCAACATGCTCTAGAAGTGAAAATTCATGATCTAGTTGAAGTGTGGGGGAAGTTATCTAGTTTTATAATAAATAATGTTGTTATAATTTGGGTGGGAAATAAATTTTTGTGGATATGTTTTTTCGGCCAAAAAAATTATACTAGAATTTATGCCTTTATAAATCATCTTAAGAAAAATGGTGTGTCATTATAGATTCTTGAAGAAAAAAGAAGAACGGAAATGTCATTTTTTTCTACTACAACATTGATGGTGTAGAATTTCCATGATATTTTAAAATATTATTAGGGATTTTTTCTAAAAAGGGAAGTTAGGTAGAGACCGTACTTGAGTGATAATTAGAATCATGAAAATTTTCATCAAATAGAGCCAAACACTATTTGTTCTGTCACATAATTTTTGTAATCTAAAACCTACCAACTGAAAGCCACAAAACAATCCTAAAATGAACTCATGATAATCACATGTTCTATACTCACATAATGTGGATATTTAGTGATTTATCAATCCTATGTTGATTCTTACATGAGTTTAGATGAAAAAAACTTGTTTAAAATATATAATTTTGTGTTGAAAGAAAATAGATGCAAGGAAAGTGTTTTGTTCATATGGTATGAGAAATGAAGTGTAAATGGATTGAATTATATGAATGGATAACCTAAAATAATGTATTTTATGAGGCATGATATCATTTATTTCTTGGTGATAAATTGGTGGATCTCATTTGTATGTGTTTTGAATATTCAATGATTTTATTTTGATTCTTACTTATCAAGGGATCTAAGTGATGAGTTTGGGGGAATTGATAAAACCAATATTTCTTATGTTTATCATTTTTATTTCAATGATTTAATCACTATGAATTTTAAAAATGAATCTAAATTGTATTATTCTTGTATTTTATGAATGTTTTGAGCGTAAAAGTGAAAAATGATTAATATTAGAAGTTTAACTATTTTTTATAACTATTATATTTTGAGAATAACATTTCCAATATTGATAAAACATGAGTAATAAATTTTTTTTGCTTTCATTATTTGTGTTATTCAACTTATCAACCCATAATCGATGGTAAATCAAACATCATATAGGACAAAATAATTCATTCATTGTGGAAAATAGTTTTGGTTATTAGAATTGACCCTTCCTCATTAAATTAAGAAGACCTCGGTATGAAAGTGTCCAATTTAATTTATTGAAACTTTATATGAAATATGATACTAAACTTCACAAATATATATTAAATTTAAACTTCATATTTGGTCATTAAAATGGTTTTTGAGTGATGAAAACATGGGGATGTTGAAGAGTCTCTTCGGGCCCAAAATGAGAGTTTCATTAATGCAGCGGTAACATTTAAGAAACATAAATAAATGAATTAAAACAATTTAGTAAAATGGATAATTCAATTTATGAAAACATTCTATATGTTTTCCAATTGATATTCACATGTGAGGAAGGACTAAATCGATCCAAATTCAGATGGAATGAAACTGGATAGCAAATTTTACCCCTCCTCTTCTATATATTTATTCTCCATAAATTTTCAATTTTTTTTATAGATACATAAAGTAGAGGGATATGATTTAGATATTTCTAAATAATTTATTCATTCAAATTAGAATGTAAATAATTTATATGGAATATGATTCTCAAGTGATGTGAGGAAAAAACACCAAGTAGTTCTGGATAGAGAGAACCGAAGGAAACTCTCTTTAATGTTTTCAAATTCATGTTTAATATCTTCTAAATATATCTTGAAATTATATTTTTAAATTAATTGAGTCATTTTATTTCTCAAATATAATATAATATAATATAATTTATGGTTTTCCTACTTATAGAGTAATATAATTTATCTCACAATTAAAATTTATCCGACGAGGTCTTATTGTTTAGCATGGTGATCTAGATTATGTTTGATTTCTTAGTAGTATTAAAGTGACTTATTCACTTATAAAGGAGGTAAAATAATCATATTTAGGTCTTTAAATGACATCCTTTCAATCTATTATTATAATCTAGAGGCCTTTGGATGGGCATTGAGAAATTCAATTTAGAAATAATTTTTAATCAAGGAATAAGGGAGTGTCTAGAAGGTCTAAGATTTTACACTACTATTACTTCAATTATTCATTGACAACCATTTTATTACCAATAAAAAAATAATTTTGTATTTAATTTTATTTAATTTTTTTCTATTTATTTTTAGTTTTAGAACATTTAATAAAATTACTAATTTTTTTTCTTATAAATAAACAAATCAAAAGTTATTGTTTTGTAACTAAAATTGAAAATTCCTAAAGAAACAATATACATACTACTATATTTCATTTCTAAAGGGAATAAATTAATCAATTAATTCTTTTTTCAAAACCCCTCATAAAAACTACCATTTTTTCTCAAAATGTTTCTTGAGTTGTTTTTAAAATTTTTTTTCATGAACTAAAATTATGACACAAACTTGTTACCATTTGATTATGAAATAGATTAAACTTATCGATATAGGGATAAAGATGATATAAACCCCTTAATAGGTGGATATATACATAAAAACCTTCAATTATTTAATTATAATTGTGTCAACATGAATCCTCAAGGTGTATATGGAAACCAAATGAAGTTGAGTTTATTTCCTTTTTAGTGGGAAAAAGTATCCAAAGAATGGTTTATTTCCATTAAAATTCAACTTTTATTAGATATTAGAATGAATTAAATAATATTTTTCTTGAAATATTAATCTCTACTTATAGAACCAATTCCATTCATAATGTTATTTTTTGGATTATGCAAACTCAAAGTGAAAATTTTGATGACAGGAGCTTGATTCTTGCGACTACGGGTGGGGATTTAGTTGACACAACACCAGCTTCTTTTAGGAATTTAATTTCTAACATGGACCCAAATGATTAATAATTTTGAAGAGGATTATATCTTCATGTGAAATGTACACAATATTTCCCCACTTTTAGTCTATAAAATAACATGATTGTGAGTCAACATTCCAATATTACTACCATAGTGTGGTCTTTTATGTTTTCCATAAACCCACCAACACCACCCAAACCTCAAACTATGGATTGTTTTCTTATAGTGACCAATTTAGTGACCAATTCCGTCAAATGAAATAGAATTTATAGAATTTCTTTTTTTCTATGGAAATACTTTTCAATAAAACTAGAAAAGGCATTTTCAATCCATTAAAAATTTCAATACAGGCTAGAAAACAAAATCAAATAATTTTTTTCACAACCTAAAAAAGAAATACTTTTCTATGGACAATAACATAATTATGAACAAATATATTTCAATTATAAAGATAATTCACATCCTGGTAGAAAAATTCATCCCACTCGGCCCACTCAAAATTCAGAAAGTAACCTTAAAGAAGCAATGCAACCATAATAAAAAGTAATGAGGAATCAACAGACAATGAAAAAACATAAGAATCAACGAGACAATTACAGGAAGCCAAAAATCAGAAATATAACAAGATAAATACCTATATGACTCATATGGGTCAACTATCCACCGATATTAGTAGCGTGAGAAATCCATTGAGTAGAGTTCTACCTTAATAAACCCAAGTGAATATGATAGATAAGGGGAAAGAAAATTTGAGTGCTGTAGAAATCAGGAGGAGAACAAGATTGAATAACCATAAAACTGAGAAACTCAAACCTTATATTGAACCAAAACATGGTTGATGTAGTTTAAAATCCTTTATACCTATTGTAGACATTGTTAAAGAGAATCCCACCACTTATGGACATGGTTTGAATTCATAATTTTCAGTGAATGAAGACAAAAAATAAAAATAATATGTTTTGTTTGAAATAACCATGAAGGATCTGAAGTGGATTTATGGGCCTTATGTTTCTCAAGTAGTACTCAAAATATTCTAGAACCATTTAAACCACAATTGCCATATCCTAAGAGTGAACCACCGGTGAGGAAAATTGTTGAAAAAGTGTTGGATAATGAGGTTTTGAGTACTTTTAATAATGTTGAAGTCAACATACCATTTATTGAAGTTGTGATATGGATTATAAGAAATACTTTTTTTTGAAAGAGATATGTACCCAAAAGAGGTAATTCAATAGAGGTGAAAAATTCAATTTTTGAAGGAATGTTTCATCCATGATTCAACATGATTTTCGTATCAAATATAAATACCCATGAACCTTTAAAATTCCTTATACCATTAGGGAAAACAAATTCAATGATTTCGTGCTTGATTTAGGAACTTCCATCAATGATATGCCACATTATGTTTACTTGTGTCTATAAGTTAGAGAGATAAAACCCCCTAGAATCATCATTCAACATTCCATCCAAATTCCCCCCAAATTTTCTGTAGTTATAGAGGATGTTCTATTTTGGGTGAGAGACATGATTTTTACAATGCATTTCTATGTATTGGATATGGAAGATGACCAGTTTAGTACCCATAAACCTCTCATTCTAGGGGGTATGTTTTTGAAAACTCCTAAATAAATCATTAATATTCACAATGTAACCCTATCAGTTGAATTTTGAGGATATTTTTTTCACTTTAATATTTTTCAGTTCATAAAACACCTAATTGAGGATCATTCATCATCCAAAGTAAACAATATTGATTGATTTTACTTTGAGATTATTCCTAATTTATCCCGTGATGAACAACTAACTGATTTCTTATATAATGTTAAATAGTATCAATAAGAGAGTGAATGGAATGGTGGTAATGCGTCTATGAATGTTGAAACAACTATACAAATTTTTTCGATCTTGGAATTGATGTAGCTAACTTTCTTGTAACCATTTAACATGCTATAATGTTTATAAGAGAAAATTCCAATTTTTTAAATGAAATAAATCTTGAAAACATGGGAAGCGATCAAAATTATTATAAAGATAAATGTCTATTCTAATCTATAACAACATTAAAAACCCACACCAGTTTGCATTGTTCTTTAATCAATGAAAACACCCCACTTGAGTTTGAGTTGAAACCACTTCCTATGAACCTTAAATATTATTTCTTTAATTATAATGAAAAATTGCATTTCCTCCTTTCATGAGATTTCTCAAAAAAAAAAACAATATTACCAATTATTAGGAGTCCATGAATCCCATAATAAATCCATAAGATGGAATCTATATGACTTAATAGGAATTAGTCCCTTGTTATGCATGCAAAGAATATTGTTCGTGGAAATTATAAACCAGTTATGCAATTTAATATAATGTTTAACCTTGCACTTTTTTAAGTTTTTAATAAAGAAGACACCACCTAGTTGGTAGTTGGAATTATTTTTCCAATCTCTGATATTTAATAGGCGATCCCTGTAAATATTTTCCCAAAATGGTGGATTTATAATCTCAAGGAATAAATTTACTGAGACTAACCTTGTTTGGATTTCAAATAAATGGGGAACATTCATTAATTATAGGAACTTGATTTAGTGAAAATGAAATACAACTTCCCATTTTTATTTCTTGATCAAGTCCTTCAAAGACTAACGGGCCAAACCCACTATTGTTTTCTTGATGGATCCTCTCGTTATTTAGAAATTTATATTGCACTGAAATATTAAGAGAAAACAAATTTCCCATGCCCCTTTAGAAACTTATTTTATAAGATAATTCCCTTTCAGTTTATATAATTTTCATTGAAATTTTCAAATATGTATGATGGGCATTTTCTCTGAATTTATAGAAACATGCATGGATGTTTTTATGGATGACTTCAATATCTACAGATCTTCATTTGAAAGTTGTTTAAAATGATTGGCTCAAGTACATGAAATTTTAATTGATAAGGATCCTGAGTTGATCAATTCAATGTATATATCATTTCTTCATCTCCATAAACAAAAATAATGAGAGATGTGAGATATTTCCTTGGTCATGCTTGTTTTTATGAAAAATTTATAAAAACAATTTAGCAATATTTCACATCCTTAGTCTATATTTATCCAAAAAGACACCCAATTAATATTTAATGAGATTTTTAAATGATAATTTTATGATCTCAAACAAAAAAGGATAACCCATCCCATTAGTAAACCAACCAAACGAGACTTTCCCCATCAAATCATGACTGCTGTATCTCACTTTTCTTTAGGGGTGGTTTTGATACAAAGGCTAGGAATGAAATATCTTGTGATTTATTATACTATAATAACATTAGATTAGTCTCAATTTAAAAATACAAAAAACTGATAAGGAACTTTTTATTTACATCTTTTATTTAGAAATGTTTATGTTTTTTATTGGTATCCAAATTTATTATTTTCACATACCATTCTACAACCATATTATTACTGAATAATAATTATGAAACCCCAATTATTTTGAGATGGATATTTAAATTACTAGATTTTTATATTGAAATAAAGTGTAATAGAGGAATTAAATGCCTTTTTTGGATCATTTGAGTTGTATACCATCTATTTTGAATGGGAAAAATCATATTTATCCACCTATTAAAGAAACATTTAAATATGAGATGTTTAATGATATCAATAGTCAAGTAACATCTTTTCAAAATCATGTAAATTATTTTGATGATGATAAAGTTCCCCAAATGTTTTCCAAGCTCAAATTACTAAATTATTTTTTGATTCAATAAATTACATTTGGGATGATCCACACCTATGGAATTTTGGTAGCGATCATATGATTAGGAGATGTATTATGAATTGTGAATGTCAATCGGTCTAATATTTATTTAACACTTTGAAAAGTAGATGACATTTTGGACCATAAATAACCTCAGGATTTTTTTTTGATTCTAGTTTGTATTGGCCCACCATTTTTAATGATGCTTATTAATTTGTTAGAACATGTAAAATTTTCCAATTTCATGGGAACATTGCCGAATGGAATGAGATGCTTTGGAAATGACTTTTGTTTTGTGATGTATTTTATTTATTGGGTATGTATTTTCTTGGGAATGCTTCCTAATTCCATTTTATATCTTTACATATTTCTTATTTTTGATTATGTGTCTAACTGGGCAGAGGTTATTCCTAGTAGATTTGACGATTCCAAAATAGTATCAATGTTTGTGATAAGATATCTATTTTCCTTATTTAGATTACCAAAAATTATAATCACTAATCAGTGTACCCATTTTTATAATAGTAATTTGGAACCTATTTTGAATAAATATGGATTTCTTCATTGGGTCTCTTCACCCTATAACCCTCAAAACAATTCGAATGGATGAGTTTTCAAATAGTGAAATTAAAACAAAATCTAGAAAAAACTATGAACCCAAACAAAAGGATTATAGATGAGACTTTATGATTCACTCTAGGCATAGAGTATTGCATTAAAAATCCAAATTAAAGTATCAACATTTATATTAGTCTATGAAAATTATTATGACCATCATGTTGAGTTAGAAGACAAGGCTTCTACTGTTGTTAAAACAAGTAAGATGAATTTAGTTTTTGCTGTAAAAGAAAAAAACTTGTGTTTGTAGGAGCTGAATGAGATCATAAAAAATTAATATGAAAGTTATATTTTATAAAAATAGAGAACAAAAATTTTCATTAAGGAATTATTCTGAACAAAAACATTAAGGGGATAAACTATTGTTGTTTGAATATAGATCAATATTGTTCCTAGGTAAATGTCATTCCAAATGGTTTGTCCCATTTTTTATTATTCATGTTTATATTTTTGGTGATATCCAAATAAAAGAACCCAAAAAAGGTACACCATTAATAGTAAATGGAAATATGTTTAATCTCTTTAGAGAGAATTTTCAAGATCTTGTAGGGGAGGATATCTATCTTCAAGAAGATAAATACAACTAAAATCAGGTTGGTTCTTTACTTATCAATTATATTTTTGTTATGTCTTTAATTTTTTGAATTTTATTTCCTCACATAAAAATATTCTATAATTAATTAATAGCACAAAATAAGTTTGGGATAGGATCATGCTAGTTAGATTATGGTTTTTTATGATTTTAATTCAATTTCTTTGTTTTCATATTTTCCTTCATTTTTTGGTGTATTTCTTTTCTTTTCTTTTCATTTTCCAATTTTTGTGTGTTTTTATGCTGTTGTTCTCAAATTATTATCTTTTACATTTTTGAAACCCTTGTCGATGATTGAACGAATTTATCCCATGAAACTGAACATAAATTAATACTAAAAATAAATTTCATTCAGGTTTAAAACATTGATAAATTTAGGAAAATACATATGATTTTTAAATTTCATGCCCCACACCACTCTCTTTATTTTTAATGTACTCCTCTCATGAGGATTTTGAAACTATATTGAAATCTTATTCATATTCATTTTATTTTTTAAGAGAACCAATCCATGATTTCTTTAACCATAATTTGATTTATTTATATAAAAAAATAAAGGGTTGGGGTACTACTGTTTTAAATTATTGAGGAATTTATTTGGATTTAAATTCCCACTTTTCTAGTGAATTCTATTTTTGGACTAACCTGAACATTTAATCCTTGTATCAATTCATATCCAAGAAAAATAAATTAGGGTAGCCAATTTTCCTTATCTAACCTATACTGTAAATGAAAATACATGATCTAGTTGAACCTGTGTGTAGGGGGAAGCTATATTGGGGTTTACTACTTAATTTAGTGCTATATTGGGTAGAAAATAAAATTCTAAGGAGAGGTATTTTCTACAAAAAAATTTATTCTTCTTGAATTTGTTCTTTTCTAGAGCTCCTAAAGAATATAAATAAAACAATTTCCATTATGGAGCTTTCATGAAATAAAATTGAAGATAAATTTCATCTTTTGGAAATAAAATTTTTATGGTGTGGTATGTCTGTGAGATTTTAAAAAATTATAATAGATAATTTTATTAAATCGGTAAGTGAGGAGAAGTACATACTTGAGTGATAATTAAAATCATGCAATTTCTCTTCCAAAAATCCAAACCATCCGTATTCGGCCTTAACATTTTATCATCTAAAACCTATCTACCAAAGGACACAAAATAGACCTAAAACTTATTCAGGATAATCACATGTTCTTGACTCATACATGGTGTATATTTATAAATTTATCAAGTCTATGGTTCTTATTTCATGAATCTGGATGAGAAAATCATTTTTGAAAATCTATAATTGTGTATTGAGAGAAAATAGATGTTAGATAATTTTTTTGTGTACATGATAAGAGAAATGATGTTTAAATGGATTGAATTATTATAATGGAGAACTATAAATGATATAATTTTATGAGATATGATGAATTTTATTTAGTAGTGATAATTGGTGGATCTCGTTGGTATCTGTTTTGAATTTTCTTTGGATTGATTTTGGTGCTTACTTGTCCTGGATTACTTTTCTTAAGTGTGGGAGTATTTATAGAGATAATATTTACCTTATTTATTTCAAGTATTTCAATGATTAAATACCTAAATATTTACCAATTAGAGATAATTTTTTTTATTTTAGAGATGTTTTGACCTTAAAAGTGAAAATTGCTTATTTTTGGAAATTTAACTATTTTCTATCACTCCTGTATTTTGGGAATGAATTTTTAAATATTGATCCAAATTGAGTAATTCATTTTTTATTCTTCCTTTTTTAATTGGATTCATCTTATTGAACAATAATTAGTACTAAATCAAACTTTATAATGTATAAATAAATCAATTTAGGTGGAAAGAATTTTTGGATAATAGAATTGACCTATCCTCATTACAAGTGGAATATATCAGGCTAAAAGTGTAATATTTCATCAATTACAACATTATATGAAATATAATTTGAATTATAACCTTCTACATTAAATTTCAAATTCATATTTAGTCATTAAGGTATTTTTTGATTAACCGAAACATGAAAAAGTTAAGGAGTCTCTTCACACACAAAAATAGTAATTCAGTCATGTATGTGTGACTATTCCAATATGTCTCAAAATAACATGAAATCTTGATGGTAAATATATAAATAGAATTTAAAAATCTTTTTATAATACCTTTATTATAGATTCAGAATTTAAGGAATATTAAATCCATCCTACTTCGGATAGAATAAAACTGGGCAATATATTTCCGCCATCCTCTTCAATATATATCCATTTCAATGGATTTTCAATTTTTTGACTAGAGATAGAGGAGAGGGATATTATTGAGGTATTTTTGGAGGTTTTGTGGATTCACATTATAAAGTATGGAATTAAGTAAAAATACACTACTCAAGTGATGCGTGGCTAAAAACCAATTAGTTTTCGATGGCAGCAACCGAATGAAACTCTCTTCTATGTTTTGATCAACATGTGTAATCTATTTTGACCCTCTCTTAAATTTATATTTTTGAATTAAATCAGTCATTTTCATTCTAGTCTATTTTTTGACTATTGTTTGGATGGTGTTCCAACAGATGGATTAATATAATTGATTTTACTATTTAAATTTCTTTGGTGAGGTCTTCTTACTGAGCATAGGGATCTTGATTAGGTTTTATTACATTGAGGTATTCAATTGATTGAATCAATTATATAGTAGGTAAAATAATCATATTTATTTATTGATATGATACCCTTGAAAACTATGGTGTTCTTGTAGAGGTATTTGGGTGGTAATTTAAAATTTTATTTGGGAAATAATTTTTAAACAATGAAGATGGGCGTATCTAAAAGTTTTATGCTTATCCACAACTATTTCATCAGTTATATTTTAAAAAAATGTTTCCAATAAAAATTATATTTTGTTTTGGAATTTAATTACATTGTATTATTTATTTATTTTTTGTGTAATAACTTCTGGTGCAGTTACCAAACTGTTCTTCTTACAGAAATAAAGAAAAATAAAAAATGATAATTTTGTAACATATATTATAACCTCCATGAGAGACAATCCAGGGACAGAAATATTTCATTTATCTAGGGAAAAAATTTCTTAATTGATGTTTTCATGAAAAAAACACTCACATCATCCGCCATGGGTTCCCCAAAGGTTTCCTATATTGATTTTATAAAAATCATGACCCGAAATTATGAATCGAACTAGTTACCAATATATTTTGAAATCAATAAAACTTATAACTCTATGAATAGAGCCGCTAGAAACCCCTTTTCCCATGTTTTAAATATTATAATAACATACATAGTAAAAATTTAGTTGAATCTAACATTAAAATGGATCTCAATAGACCCTTGAATGAATTAGCTTCGTACTATGATAAAAATATTAAAAAACCTATGAAATATCCCAATGAACCTGCTATGTATGATATTAAATTTGGTTTTATTCTCTAACTACCAATTCTTAATGGATTAAAATGTTAATATCCACATAAAAACCTTTAATAATTCAGTTATCTTTGTTTCAATATGAAACCTCAATGATTTTAGGGAAACCAATTTAACTTGAATTCATTTCCTTTTCTATTTGAAGGAGAATCCAAAGATTTTTTTTTCTATTCACATTCATCATTGACTATAGATTGGGATTAATTTATGAATATTTTGTTGAAATTTTTTTTACTTTCTTCTACAACCACTTCCATTTGAAAATATATTTTTGGGACAAGGAAAACTCAAGGTGAAACTTTGCATGAGTATTGGGAATGATCCAAAAGTCTCTATTTTTGTCTCCCCCATCATAAAATCAGTTATCAACTCTTGATTAAATATTTGTTTGATGTATTATGTTTATATTGAAGTATAATGATTTATGTTGTTGTGTGTGGGGGGGGGGGGGAATTATTTGATAAAAAACTTTTCGTTGCAAGAACATTAATTGCAAACAAGGACCAAATTTCTAAACATTTTGAAATAAGAGGCATACTTTGTGTTAAATCTACCCAATAATTCCCCAATTACAATCATGAAAACAACATTATTGTAGGTAAAATTACCTATCATACCACAATGGTGTGGTATATGATGTTTTACAATAAAAAATCAATCCCACTCAAACCACAATTATTTTTTCATATGGAAGTCAATAATGGAATTTATTCTTTCATTGACTGTTTTGGTGACCAATGCCCACAAATACAAGAGCCTTTTGAGAATTAAAATTCTTTTTCCTAAAAATACCTTTAAATAAAACCAAAAAATAACTTTTCAATCCAAAAATAAATAAATTGGGCATAAAAAAACACTCTAAGGAAATATGTCCATATGTTGAATAACAAATAAGTTTTTTCCAAGTTCAATCAACTAATTCTAAAACAATATATTTTAATGATAAATACAATTATCATCCTATAAGACACTTTCACCCCACCAAACCCACTAAAAAGTAATAAAGTAACCTTAAATAATCAATTTAACAAGAAGAAGAAGAAATAAGGCAACAACAATATGTAATGAGGAAAAACACAATAATAAATTATAAAACAAAAACAATCTAATGGCCCGAACTATTATAAAAAATTACCCTATTTTATTTATTTAAGTATATTATGATATAATATGTTTGTAGGAAAACATAAACTTATTTTGTTTTATTATTTCCTTCAGATTTAATTTTCTATTTAGAATCATTACCATTGATGATATATCCTTTGAACAATGATCACATGGTTATAATAAATATAGGGTTTTAATAAATCCAATTGTCCCAAAAAAAAGAAGTGATTACCTCAACCAGTAGGATAATTACCTATGAAGCTTATTTATTGAAGCATCCAAGGGAGATATAATTTTTGGGCTTCTCCCTTGGCCAATACCAAGATTATATCCAACAACTTAATTATGAGTGAAACTATTTATAGTAGAAGTTCAATCTCATTGTGATCACGTCCCAAACCATGTTTGTCAAACCGCCCCATGAAAGTCAAAAAATATCTAACCTTACTCTTTGGGAGTTTTATAGCATATTAAAGGTATGTGTATCAATACCCTATCATTATGAGTATTTATATTATTTTTTATCGGATAATGAATATATTTTCAACCTATTATTATTACTTTATAAATGATTTTTACTTTGATACAATAAAGATCAAATAGTATTTTGGGTTATATTAAAATTCAATTAAGTAATTTATTTTGATGAATTAATGGTTTTTTTAATTAAATACAATTTTAATAAATTATTAATAATAATTAATGTTTAATAAATATGAATTATCATATACTTTTTATGTAATAAAATGAAATTTTTATAAGTGTTTGAAAAGAGTTATTTTCAAAAACTACCCATCATTTTTAAAAAAATGCCAGTTTTTTTGAAATTGAAAATTCATATATTTAGAAATTTATTTAGATAAAATTGAGATTATTTTTGGAATCGTAATGTCGAAATTTTCTAAATGTGAATTTTTCATAATTTTCTATGACAGTCATATTTTTTAGGAAAAATTAAATGCCGTATAAATATACTGTGTATTATGACATCATAATGAACCAAAATTGATGTAATAATTAGTATAAATATGATACATGACCATATATTTTTTTACCTTTAAAATTATGTGATTTTATGTTTATATTATTCTTTTTATAAATCTCTTATGAATCCTCCAAAACCAATAATATATTTTAAGGTTTTCAAATAATTTGATTAGAGGTGTGACACACCTCCACATAATAAAGGGAATTGTTTTAATAATTTCAGACCATCAACATATAAAATAATAAAAACCAACCACTTTTGGCAGAAAAGAAGGGAAAAAACCAATAGATGGATTGTGGTTTTGTATATTTTATTATATAGAGTCCAAAACCTAATTAATTAAGAACTCCGCAAATTTTTATATATTAACCCACCCAAGATATCATTTTTCTTCACTAAAACTAAAAGGATAATAAACTCACTCAGAGATCCAATACATAGGGTCCTCCCATTTCAAGCTCAATATCTCAAGAAGCCCCTCCCAAGCCTTTGGATTCACACACTCAAGTAAGGGATCCTCCACCCTCTTCTTTTATCAAGCACTCATTTTATGTTATATCTTTTAATTTAGTTTTTCATATGTTAGGATATGTTATTCCATATTCTCCTTACACCTAAATTGATTTATAAATGATGTTAACCTCTTTATCTTTCATTTTTACTTTCTATTATACCTTATGTACAATATGCACCATTCAAAAATTTTGTAAGGGTTCTTTACTTTCTCTTCTTTATTAAAGTTTATTCAATATCATATTCCTTTTATTTCCAATTTATAATATTAGGACATTTATTTCTATTTCACTATTTCTGTAAATTTAATT
This sequence comes from Viscum album, assembly GCA_963277665.1. NCBI lineage: Eukaryota > Viridiplantae > Streptophyta > Magnoliopsida > Santalales > Viscaceae > Viscum > Viscum album. The sequence goes on along the minus strand of OY728129.1, from coordinate 1,783,098,158 downwards.
TCTAAATTATTATAGACCCCTTTATTTCTTTTCAACCAATTTTATGAATTTTTATGTGACATCATTATGCTATTGAAATGTCATTGTAATTTTCCACGCCAAAACAATTATGTAGTGAATACCATAACCATTTATTATCAAGCTTATTTACATTTATTCACACATAAATATTAATTGTATACTTAAATATGATTATTTCACACTCCTTGATCTTTTAATAAATAATTGTGAGGACTGAATCCATTTTTTATGATCATTATGGCACACTTAATCATAAGTATGAAATGAATATGATGGGTGCTCCTAGATATATCTATAATGCATTGGGTAATGTTTAGTATCACAATATATCATGTTGGGATAAGGAGTGAACCTGATTCTGTTATGTTACTTTTTCCATCATGATGTGATAATGGGTTTACCCATGGTATACTTTTATGATTTTGTGTTTTATGTTGTTTCTACATTTCCCATGTTATGATTATCTTGTTATATCATGCCTTTTTATTCATCTTTATGATTCCTTCTCTTTTTATGACTCATTGATATGCCTATTTTTAACATGTATTATCCTCTTCATGATATTCTTTTTTATTCCCTTACTGGGATTTATAGCTCCCCCCTTTCTTATATTTTTCCACAGGTTATCCTATATTTTTTTTGTTCAAAATAATATTTTGAGAATTTTAAATATGTTTTTAATAAAGATTTTGTATTCTCTATTTTATTTTGTTATGTAATGTACCTAAGTCCCAAAGACACTAGACTTTATAATCATCTTGTTTATGTTAAGTGTAGTCTTATTTAATAAATCAAGTGTTAATGTGAAATAAAGAGTATGGTCATTATAGTTTGTATATGAGTAAATGTTTAGTTATTTTTGGGATTTAGATTATAAAAATCTAGTGAAAACCCATAGGTTTAATACTAAGTATAAGAAAACATACCTAATTTTTGGTAAGCATATATTAAGTATTTTATTAAGAAAATACATCCAATTCTTTATAAAAGAAGTGGATTTAGTTCTAGCATAGATGTACCTAGGAATAAAAACTCTAATAAGTTATTCCTGTCTTGACTAGGGGTAACCCCGTACACACCAACAAGACTTACCATGCAACAAATTTGACACTCCCAGGGGATATGATTTGGTAAATTCATAAGATAATTACAAACCATTATTAAGGGAACAAACAATTCCCATAAGAATGAATTTTATAAAATAGATCATGGATAACATATATCAAATCCAATAAATTTAAAAGTTAAGGAAATAAATGTAATTTATATATTATCATTTTAATTTCATTGGTTTTCCATCTATGGTTTTAATAGTTTAAAAAATATCTTCCCTAAGTCTATTTTTGATGAATTAAATGAGTAGATCCAGAATTAAAATGTGAACGTTTGGGCTATCACCCATTTTTCTACGCATTACTTCATATCACAAAAGTATAGTAGAACTATTTAAAAACCACTAAAAATCATGGAAGTACTACTATCAGTGAAAATAGAAAATAGGTAAATTATTACATACCATGCATATAACTCTTCCCATGTAACAAATTGTGGGATGATATTCCCAAAGAACCTTGTAATGATACCTTTGGTGTAATTTTATGAAATTACGGGCATCATTGAAATTCCCTATATATAGCCAACATAAATTTCTCCAAGAAGGAAATCACTTTTCATATGAAAAATCGACCCCCCGATTCACTATAATTGAAGAGAGGATGTGGAATCTTCTTGTGCACAATAATATCAATAATAGATATTATTTCCCAATGAAAATGCATTTCTAGATCAAATGATTGAGTCTAATGAAAGTACCATCTTCAACTACATGCCTATTTTTAGGGAATACACTGATTTGTTCCCCAAGGATTTTCTTTGTATTCCTCCTAGCTCAGAGGTTGAATTATTAGTTGACCTTATACCTGGGGTGTTTCTAATATCCAATACTGGATATAGGATAATATTTGTGGAACATGAGGGTATAAAAACCCAATTAAAGGAGAATCAAGATAAAGTGTTTATATGCTCAAGTGATTCACCATGGGGTGCACCAGTTCTCTTCATCTAGTGGAAGGATGGGTCAAAATGCCTTTTTATTGATTATTGTGATCTCAATAAGATCTTGATAAAGAAGAAGTATCATTTTTCCATGGATTGATGTCCTTTTTGATCAGATACATGGAGCACAATACTTATCTAAGGTAGATCTATGGTTGGGATATTACCAAGTTAGGGTGAAGGATGAGATCCCCAAGACTTTTTTTCATACAAGGGACATGAACTATGATTTCATAGTAATTCCATTAAAAATCACTAATTCTCTAGAAAACTTCTTGGAATTAAATAACATAGTCTTTAGAGAGTACCTCAACAAATGTTTTTTAGTATTTATAGATGATATTCAAATATACTTCAAAACCCAGGATCATGAGGATAATCTGAGAATTGTGCAAAGACCTTATCAAGGGAGAATCTTTTCATAAAGTACAGTTTGTGCAAGTTTTGGTTAGATGAAATATCATTCTTGGGTCATATCGTAACAATAAATGGGATATATTTGGATACATCAAAGACAAAATCAATTGAAGGTTGTATGAGGCCAACATCCATGATATATATATATATTATTTCACTCGGTTAGATAGATATTATTGCAAATTTGAGAGAACTTTATCATGACTGTAAAACCCTTTTACAAATATATCTCAGAAGGGAGTCAAGTCTTCTTGGAATAATGAATGTAAAGAAAGATTCAATGAGTTGAAAATGAGGCTTATCACTACCACTGTTCTCACACTACCCACAATTTGAGAACTTTTTATGGTATTCATGTAACACCCCCAGATTTTATGAAAAATATTCTTTTTAATTTCATTAATGTCATGTGTTGTACGCTACACCAAAAGGAGCTTGCACAACACGCATCCCTGACTTGGCTTGCATTACACACAATCGTGACCTTCAACGATATTGTGTGTTGTACGCAATACCGAGTTTCGCTAAACAATGATATGTAATATAAACTAGACGTTATGAATAGTAATACCCAATTTTTAAAATTTTATAAATTTTATCTTTCAAAATGGACTTCATTTTTGGATTCAGAATATCAAAATTAGCCTTGGGTGAATTTTTTGTATTTTCTAAAAACTTTCAATTTTTGATGAATAGTGAAAACACTGGGTTACTATTCAAAACCGACTTTTTATTTAAATAATTATTTATTTTATTTAAATTTATTTTAGATAAAAATTGATACATAATACCTATATAAGTTCAATTTAAGTAATTGGAGTCATTTTATGATAATTTTAGATATATAAAAAGTTTATTGATCTTTTCACCGTCTTTTAACCACCTCCTAGGAGAATTTTCAAATTCACATAAAACTTAATTTTACCGCTTCTGTGAGTGGAATTTCAAAAATCCGAGAGACATGATTAATATCAAGGACTAAAATGTGGTTCAATGAGATGAAAATAATTTTTGGTGAATAGTAACTTTTTTACTTTTTCTACCATGGTTAAAAGTAAATAGGCTAATTAAGGGTAAAACGATATTATTATTACCCTAACACATGTACTAATTATATTTGATAAGTGTATTTCGACGAAAAACAACCTTAGGAATAAATTATGACCATTTAGGCCCACTTGTATTAGATTAGGACATTTATTATTAATTTATTTAAAGAAGTGTTAAAATAGTTAAAATCAATGTTTAATAAATAAATATTTTTTAATATAGGGTTATACATAAGATAAATTCGACTATAAATATTAATTAGAAATATAAATAGATTTCATTAATAATGGTGTTTTATTTATAATTTTTAGACATTAAATAATTTAATTTTTTTATGACACAATGATGATGTAGTAATTATTTTATTAATGAAATATTGATTTAATTGATGTTATAAATACCCAAATAAATGTAATTTTAGACTTTTTATGAATTCCAATAATTTTCTAGGTTAATATGACATGTTAGTATTGATTTAATTAACTTTTTTAGAACTAATAATTCTGTTATGATTTTCAAAAAAAAAAACAATTACCAAATAGTGTCAAAATTGACATAAAATAGTTTTTAAAACAAATATTATATTATTAATTGTTATTTTATTTCTAAAAATCTAAGGTTCAGCCAAATGACTTAGATAAGGTTATATATGTTAATAATAAACAACTTGGGGTTCGTTTGTCATGTTATATTATGCTTATTAACCTGATAGTGTAATAAAACAAGAATACACGGTAAAAGAAATATTATTTAACTTAAAGTTAAATCTAAATGATAAGGTTAAAATAGAAACCTAAACTTGTCTAAATTCTATTGGATGATAGGATTTCGACTCATCCCCACCTTAGCTTCGAAATAACTCAATTTGGAGCTATTAAAAACCGAATATGACTTTATAATAAAATAATATTTTTAGTTATTCCAAAGGTTCCCGTCTCCTGCCTTATAAAAGGGCACCTCCTCCCTCTCTTCCTCACACCAATTTGAGCCTTCAAGATCAGAAAAACCCTGAAAATTTCACTTCTAAACTTCCCTAAAAACATCCTATAGGTTCTATTCTTCTTCAAATACCAATCTTAGTGCCCTAATAGGAGGTTTCAAAAAGGTGTGTTGAAAGAAGAGGTAATATCCATTACCGATTCTTTCAACTTTATTTCTTCTTCTACTTCTTCTTCTTTAGTTGTTTCATTATGAAGTAATAACATCAGTATAACTCATATAATTATATGTTATTATATGTATGAAAAAACCCTATTTCACCATCTATCCATCCTACAGAAAATAAAATCACCGCGCGTGCGTACGTATGGAATACCATCTCCACACCGTCGTGTAATATATTTTCGACCACCACCTTACTTGGATGGGTATAATGGTGTAAATAAATAACTATTTATGATTATTGCAAAGTGATATTGATTCTAAAATATTATACATACACTTCAATGCAATTCCACGATCATGGGAATGATATCATCGCTCGTGCGTACGTACGGACTATCGTCTCCACGATGCTATGAGATTCATTCTCCATGTTAACCATTCATGAATGACTATAAAGTATATATAATAAGTAATCATGAAATATATTACATAATAATGATACTAGATTAATGTTTATATATATGTATGTCATCTACTTAATTTCATTCAATTCAATAAGGAAATGAAAATAGCGTTCATGCGTACGTACGGCCTACCGTCTCCATGAACGGTGTATTTCATTCCATTCAATCGATCTATCATATATATATATATGTATATAATGAAATATATATTATATATAAATCATGTTTTACATTCTGTAATTAAGTAAATCAGGATATAAGTAATAATATCAAGAATAAGAAGTCCAAACACGTACGATAAATAAAACGATTTAACCCAAAACGCTGCTTTAACATGGAACTTACAAAATAACGGGTAATATAAAGTCATAAGTGAACCATATATGATATCATAGCAATGAATATGATTTTTTAGTAAGTAAATGACATTATTTAAATCATTATACTGGAGGTTAGGAAATGTACGAAGCATATCGGACATAAGGTAAGGGATAATGTTGCAATCTCAATTGTTTTCTATCCGAGATTTCTTATACGTAAATATTTACTGGGGTTATTGTTCTCATCCATGTCCATGTTTCATAAAAATGGTTTCATGTATGTTTAATGTCCATTTTACCCATTTTTACTTTTACTACATGGTATGTGAGGAATCTTTTTTTTACCATACGAGGTACTTTTTGACTTTTCCGACAAAAGTACGAGAAGAATGTTATTTTTAACTTATATGGTAGGAACGGATTTTTACGGTTTCATAACGCCTAATTTTCATGAAGCATAATCTACAGGGTTTAATGAATATTCTCAACAAAATACTTTTCTTTTAAAATTTCATGGCATTTTGTGAAAAGAAAATGATTTTGAAGAAGAAAGGATATTTTCTTCAAGAATTCATTTCAAGTGTTTTATCAAAACCATTTCTCCATCTAAGATGAAATTATTTCATATGTGTATGTTTCCAGTATAATGTCTCTATGATTTAAATGGTTTCACTTTTCTTATTATGAAATGTTATCCATTTCTTTTATATGGATTATGTGATGATGTAATGATGTTTATGAATCCCATTTTATTCTTTGGGTTATGATGATTGATTTATGTTTATGTTGTGGAACAAGTAAGAATTATTTCATTATGAGATGGGTGGGAACTATATATCCCTCCAATTAATTGGGTAAAGATTTATATCTCATGAGATAGACATGGATGAAATCGTAATTTAATCCGGTTCAGTGTTACAGGACTGAAATGAGGAGGGAACTCGATTCAGAAAGGGACTTTGTCCACGAAGATGGTCTTGGAAGAAATGCCTTGGCTACTATAGAAATCATAACATGTGCTTAATGGTTTCCAAAATTACATGTTTTATTCCCATGCTATTTTTTCATGATTGATGTTACCTTATGATATATGCCTTACATACTTCTAAGATTCATGTATTTGCTCAAGATTTTGATGTTTAGATTTTATGTTCAAGTTTTTCATTCAAATGTTTATGGATTGTTTTATGTTCTCTATGTTTACCCTTACTAGACATTTGAGCTCACCCCTTTTATGTTTTCTTTTCCCCAGGATATAAAGAAAGGTTGTAGGTAAAAAAAAGGGGAAGATCTTTATCAGAGATGTTGAAGATATTTCACCACGATTAGAAGATTATATTTTGAGTTTCCAAAGACACTAAACTATTATGGTACTTGTGTGTCTATTTTTGTTATGTACTAAGTATTCTGCAAAAGTAATGTAATGTCCATGTACGTCAATATTAGGGTCTCTACAGTTGGTATCAGAGGAAAGTTTTACCCAACCTTTTGAAACTAGGATGCGAGAACTTTAGTGAGATCCCTAGTGATATTTCTAAGGTATGTCTAGGGATGTCCCTAAGGTTAAGTATAAGTATAGGTAATAGTCCTATAATTATGGCAACGATCTTAGAATTAAACCTGAGATGTTAGATATTGAAGGTACCCCCCATTTATTATGTTGTTTTCTCTAGCATGATTTTTTCCTCTCACAATATTCTTTTTGGGTTTTAGATGATGGATGGAACCCGAAGGAACCGTGTTGATCAATGTAATGGACAATGAAAATATTGTCCTCCTGAACAAAAAAATGTTATGGGAGATGGAGTGAAAAATCTTATTGCTATAGTTACACAAGCTATGAATCATTCTGGACTTCCAAATGAGCAGAGAAGGGAACAATATTCTATTGAGCCCTTCATGAGGCAACGTCCACCTTATTTCAGTGGGTCTTCTGATCCACTTGTTGCTGGATAATTGATCAGTACCACTGAAAAGATATTTTCAGTTCTTCAATGTTCTGAACATGATAAAGTCATCTTAGCAGTATATCGTTTGGAAGGTGAAGCTAATCAATGGTGGAATCTTATCAAGAATACAAGGCCAAGAGATGAAATTGAGTCCACAGAATGGGATGAGTTCAAGAACTTATTTTTCAATAAGTAATTCCCTCGTATTCTTCGAACAAAGACGGAGAAGGAGTTTCTTGAACTAAAGCAAAATGATGATGAATCTATTGGTATATATGAAGCGATTTTTACAAGGCTTTAAGGTATGCATCTGGCTTTATCATCCAACCTGAAAGTAAAGTTGATCTATTCTTCAGTGGCATAAAACCAAATCTTCTAAGGTCATTAGATATAAGAGACTTCAGTAGATCTGATGAAATTGTGTGTTGTGCTATCAAGGTAGAAATGGAAGTTGGTGTTACATATTTGTCTCATGGTTTTGACAAGAAACAAAAGATGGAGTTCAATGAGAAATCTCAGAATAATGGTGAAAAGAAGATGAATGTTTCCTTATGCCCAAAGTGTGGAAAGAAGCATGGCGGAGATTGTCTTAATGGGACTAGAAAATGTTTTAAGTGCAGAAAAGAAGGTCATCGAGTAGCTGAGTGTCGAAGTAATGGAAAAAGGGTTTCTAATGATGTGAATAAAGAAAATACGACAGAGAACGCACCACCAACACTTCAATTCTTCAAGTGAAATGAAATGGGGAATTATACTAATCAATTCCCTAATACAAGGGTTAATGGTGATCGACATGAGCAACCACTTTAGGGAAAGGACAAAGGGAAGTCACATGTGATCACAATTGGCGATGTTGAATATGACAACGACGTGGTGGAATGATTAAGTGTTTATGTAAGGGGATTCCAAAATAATGTTGTTTATAGTATCGTGGAATATTGGAATATTTATGTATTGGTATATTGTGGTTTTTAATAATTTTATGGTACCGGTAGCCATGGAATGTGATTGAGATATTTTTGGAAAGAAGATGATATGAACATAATGAAGGGATAAGGAGAAAATGAAATGTTGGCAGTATTCATGATCTCATGACTGATATAAGGAAATAGTTATATCATGGTTTGAGTATATAGAATTTTGGGGTTTTGGTATGCGGAAAGAGTTAACTTTTGATAGCACTCATGTTTTCACTATGATTTAATGGGTATTCATTTTTAAAGAGAATACATGATAAAGGCATTAGAATGTTTTGAATGTGACCAAGAAGACATATCTTATGATATATGGGGATCAATGATGGTATTAACATGCTTGTTATATGAAATCTCTGGTCATCGTTTTCACTATAATATGAGAGTGGACTGCAGTATTATGGATAATCCTAAAGATTGGAATGGATTATGTTGGACTTAAGTTTGTATTGTTTAAGGATATAAGTTTTATCGATATTATTGATGGGATGATATAGTAATGTAGTTTTTGAAAAAGGACAACCTGCAGGATGGGTGACAGCCCATCGCGTCGGACAAGGCTGTGGGAATGAAACCCACAACCGAAGTGCAACTGGTGTTTATCGCATACCATTGGACTACAGGAAGTCCCTGGTTAGTAGAAACTAGTTTTATTTTATTAATCAGTATGATATATGAAGTATAACATCATTTTTGGAATCATATACGATTAACCTCACCATAGATGGACTTATGTATATTTGATAACTATTGCTAAACTTTTGTTTGAAACAGATGGAATGACCCATCATTCTATCACATGATCTGTTAACACTTCACTAATAACAAATTCGACTTCATTTCTTTAAGAGATGAAGTGGAAATTGTTCAAAGCACGAACAACAGTGAGATTGTACCAAAATAAAGTAAGTATTTATTCTAATTCAAATTCTTAAACTTTAGGGAAATGATCTTGAAAACCAAAAATGTTGTCCTAGTGCCCTTATATTAGATGAATCAGATGGTAACCTAGATCATCAAAAATTTATGGCTTTCTGATTTTTGTCTTTTTTATAGCCATGTTCACTACCACTCTCCATCAGAACATGACGGTTAGATTTCACTTCCATATCCATATTTTCACCTATGTTCTCCTATGTGGAAACCCAGTGATTAGTTAATTTGGGTCACCGTTACATTTCATACTTTAGTTTTTAAAGCCAAGTTTTTGTATTCCTTTTTACGATGTGGGTTTCTATTAAAGAAACTTTTGAGTAGTAAACCATTTTTAACCCCGACGAATTTTGAGGGCGAAATTCATTTTAAAGGGGGTAGAATGTAACACCCCAAGATTTTATGAAAAATATTCCTTTTAATTTCATTAATGTCTTGTTTTGTACGCTACACCAAAAGGATCTGGCATAACACGCATCCCTGACTTGGCTTACATTACACGCAATGGAGACCTTCAATGATAGCGTGTGTTGTACGCAATACCGAGTTTCGCTAAACAACGATATGTTATAAAAACTAGCCATTATGAATAGTAATACCCAATTTTTAAAATTTTATAGATTTTATCTTTCAAAATGGACTTCATTTTTGGATTCAGAATATCGAAATTAGCCTAGGGTGAATTTTTGGTATTTTTCTAAAAACTTTTAATTTTTGATTAATAGTGAAAACACTGGGTTACTGTTCAAAAACCGCCTTTTTATTTAAATAATTATTTATTTTATTTAAATTTATTTTAGGTCAAAATTGATACATAATACCTATATAAGTTCAATTTAAGTCATTGGAGTCATTCTACAATAATTTTAGATATATAAAAATTTTATTGAACTTTTCACCGTCTTTAACCCACCTCCTTGGAAAATTTGTAAATTCACATAAAACTTAATTTTACTGCTTGTGTGAGTGGAATTTAGAAAATACGAGAGACATGGATAATATCATGGACTAAAATTTGGTTCAATGAGATGAAAATAATGTTTGATTAATAGTAACTTTTTACTTGTTTTTTACCACAATTAAAAGTAAATAGGGTAATTAAGGGTAAAAATGATATTATTATTACCCTAACACATGTACTAATTCTATTGGATAAGTGTAATTCGACCAAAAATAACCTTAGGAATAAAATATGACCATTTAGGCCCACTTGGATTAGATTAGGACATTTATTATTAATTTATTTAAAGAAAGGTTAAATTAGTTAAAATCAATGTTTAATAACTAAATAATATTTAATATTGGGTTATACATAAGATAAATTCGATTATAAATATTCATTAGAAATATAAAAGAACATAATAAATAATTGAATTTTATTTATTATTTTTATACATTAAATTATTTAATTTATTTATGACACAATGAGGATGCAGTAATTATATTGTTAATGAAATATTTACAGAATTGATGTTATAAATACCCAAATAAATGTAATTTGAGACTTTTTATGAATTAAAATAATATTATAGGTTAATATTACATGTTTTTATTGATTTAATTAACTTTTTTAGAACTAATAATTCTGTTATGATTTTCACAAAAATCAATTACCAAATAGTGTCACAATTGACATAAAATAGTTTTTAAAACAAATATTATATTATTAATTGATATTTTATTTCTAAAAATATAAGTTTCGGAAAAAAGATGTAGATAAGGTTATATATATTAATAATAAACAACTTTGGGTTATTTTGTCTTGTTATAGTATGTTTATTAACCTTATAGTGTAAGAAAACAAGAAGGCGCGGTAAAAGAAATATTATTTAACTTAAAGTTAAATCTAAATGATAATGTTAAAATAGAAACCTAAACTTGTCTAAATTCTATTGGATGAGAGTATTTAGACCCATACCCACCTTAGCTTAGAAATAAATTAATTTTGAGCTACTAAAAAGCGAATATGACTTTATAATACAAAAATAGTTTTAGTTATTCCAAAGGTACCCCTCTCCTCCCTTATAAAAGGGCACCTCCTCCCTCTCCTCCTCACAACACTTTGAGCCTTCATGCTCGGACAACACCTGAGAATTTCTCTTCTAGACTTCCCTAGAAACATCCTAGAGGTTTTGGTCTTCTTCAAAGTCCAATCATTGTGCCCTAAGAGGAGGTTTTAAAAAGGCATGTCGAAAGAAGAGGTAATATCTGTTACCGATTCTTCCAACTTTATTTCTTCTTCTACTTCTTCTTCTTTAGTTGTTTCATTATGAAGTAATAACATCAGTATCACTCATATAATGATATTTAATTATAAGTATTAAACAACCTTATTTCACCATCTATCCATCCTACGGAAAATGAAATCACCGCGCGTGCGTACGTACAGAATACCGTCTCCACGCCGTGGTGTAATCAGTTTTCGACCACCACCTTACTTGATTGGGTATAATGGTGTAAATAAATAACTATATATGATTATTTCAAGGTGATATTTATTCTGAAATATTATACATACACTTCAATGCAGTTCCACGATCATGGGAATGATATCATCGCTCGTGCGTACGTACGGACTACCGTCTCTAGGACGCGATGAGATTCATTCTCCATGTTAACCATTCATGAATGATTATAAAGTATATATAATAAGTAATCATGAAATATATGACATAATAATGATACATGATTTATTTTTATATATATGTATGTAATCTACTTAATTTCATTCAAGTCAATAAGGAAACGAAAACAACGTTCATGCGTACGTACGGCCTACCGTCTCCATGAACGGTGTATTTCATTCCATTTAATCAATCTATCATATATATATGTATATACTGAAATATATATTATATATATATATATATCATGTTTTACATTCTAGAATTACGTAAATCAGGATATAAGTAACAATATCAAGAACAACAAATCCAAACACGTACGATAAATAAAATGATTTAACCCAAACCGCCGCTTTAACATGGAACTTACTAAAGAACGGGTAATATAAAGTCATAAGTGAACCATATATGATATCATAACAATGTATATGATTCTATAATAAGTCAATGACATTATTTAAATCATTATACATGAGGTTCGGAAACGTACGAAGCATATCGGACCTAAGGTAAGGGATAATGTTGCAATCTCAATTGTTTTCTATCCGAGATTTCTTATACGTAAATATTTACTGGGGTTATTGTTGTCATCCATGTACATATTTCCTAAAAATGGTTTCATGTATGTTTAATGTCATTTTTACCCATTTTTTGACTTTTACTACATGGTATGTAAGGAATCTTTTTTTGTTTACCATACGAGGTACTTTTTGACTTTTCTGAAAAAAGTACGAGAAGAATGTTATTTTTAACTTATACGACGTGAACATATTTTTACAGTTTCATAACTCCTCATTTTCATGAAGCATACTATACAAGGTTTTATGAATATTTTCAACAAAATACTTTTCTTTTAAAATTTCATGGAATGTTTGTGAAAATAAAATGATTTTAAAGAATAAAGGATATTTTCCTCAAGAATTCATTTCAAGTGTTTTATCAAAACCATTTTTCCATCTAAGATGACATTATTTCATATGTGTATGTTTCAATTATAATGTCTCTATGATTTACATGGTTTCACTTTTCTTATTATGAAATGATATCCATTTCTTTTATATGGACTATGTGATGATGGAATGATGTTTATGAAACCCATTTTATTCTTTGGGTTATGATGAATGATTTATGTTTATGTTGTGGAACAAGTAAGAATTATTTCATTATGATATGGGTGGGACGTATATCTCTCTATAATTCACTGGGTAAAGATTTATATCTCATGAGATAGACATGGCTGGAATGGTAAGTTAATCCGGTTCAGTGTTACAGGACTGAAACGAGGACTGAACTCGATTCAGAAAGGGACTTTGTCCACTATGATGGTCTTGGAAGCAATGCCTTGGCTTCTATGGAAATCATAACACGTGCTTAGTGGTTTCCACAATTACATGTTTTATTCCCATGCTATTTTATCATGATTGATGTTCCCTTATGATATATTCCTTACATACTTCCAAGATTCATGTCTTTGCTCAAGATTTTGATGTTTAGATTTTATGTTCAAGTTTTTGCATTCAAATGTTTATGGATTGTTTTATGTTGTCTATGTTTAACCTTACTGGGCATTTGAGCTCACCCCTTTTATTTTTTCTTTTCCCTAGTATATAAATAAAGGTTTTAGGTAAAAAAAGGGGAAGATCTTTATGGGAGATGTTGAAGATCTTTCACCACGATTAGAAGATTATATTCCGAGTTTCCAAAGACACTAATCTATTACGGTCCTTGTGTGTCTGTTTTTGTTATGTACTAAGTATTCCAAAAAAGTAATGTAATGTCCATGTACTTCAAGATCTGGGTCTCTACAATTCAACAATGATTTTAAGAAGGGATTGGGTTGTGTGTTGATGGAAAATGAAAAAGTCATAGCCTATGATTCAATGTATTTGAAAGTTCATGGATAGAACTATCCATCACATAATCTGGAGTTAGTTGCAGTGATTCAATTTTAAAATATGGTGGCATTATCTCTTTGGGGAGAAGTGTGAAATATATACGGATAACAAAAGTCACAAATATATAGTCACACAGAAAGAGTTTAATATGTGCCAAAGTAGATGGTTAGAGGTGATCAAGGACTATGAATGCTCAATTCACTACCATCCAGGGAAGGAAAATAATGTGCTGGATTCTCTATGTAGAAAGGATCTGGAAATTTTATCATTGGTGATAATTGAGAAGGATCCAATCTTCTTTAAATTTAAGAGTATGGTCATGGGAATCATAATGGAAGAAAAATCATCAATCCTTTCACAAATGATTTCTAAACCATCTCTTCTTTAAAGGTTAAATGTTTCTCAAAATGATGATGTTGTAATTTAGAAGAAAGTGGAAACTATACAGAAATAGAAATACTTGGGGTTCAATGTTAATAAAGATGTAATTGTAAGATTTTGGTCAAAAATATTCTTTCCATCAAATCATGAGTGTAATAAGGAATTATTGGATTATTCACATAGTTAAAATTTCTCTATTCACCCAGGAAACAAAAAAATGTATTAAGATCTCCGAGAGCACTATTAGTGTGAAACGATGAAGAAAAGATCACTGAATATACATCAAATTTTCTGGTATGTCAAAAGATAAAGGTGTAAAGGAATAAGTCTAAGGGGTGATTCAACCATAGACGTTGTCACTAGAATTATGAAGACATCGAAAATAAATAATGGTATTTGGGTTGTTGTGAATCATCTTACCAAGAATACACACTTAATTGTGATTTGAGAGGATTTCTGACTAGATCAACTTTTGTGGTGTGTACATTAGAGAAGTAGTGAGGATTCATGGAGTACCACTATCGATTATGTCTGATTGAGATCCAGGATTCACCTCTATGTTTTGGAAAAGTATCTAGCATACTCTAAACATTTATCTGAACTTCAGTATGGATTATCATCCACAAATTTATGTCCAATATAAGTGGAATATCCAAACACTTATGGACATGTTGAGAGCATGCTCAATTGACTTCAAAGCAGGATTAGACCAACATCTTCCTCTAGTCTAGTTCTCTTACAACACCATTTTTTTAATCAATAATCCAAATGGATGCCTATGAAGTTCTTTGTGGGAGGATGTGAAGAACACCAAAATGTTGGGATGAAGTTAAGGAACTAAAACTACTAGGTCATGAAATGGTATATGAAATGGTGTAAATGGTTAATAACATTCATCAGTACAACAAGGTTATTCAGAGTAAAAAAACTATTTATGTTGACAATCGTCGATGAAACCTAGAGTTTGATTTTAGAGAAATTGTATTCCTCCATATATCACTATGGAAGAATGTAATGGGATTTGGGAATAAGGTAAATCATAGTCTAAGGTAAATTGGACCTTTGGAGATCCTTGATTGTATCATAATGGATGTCTATCAACTATCACTTCCACCAAACCTATCTCAAGTATATGATATACTCCATGTATCCCTTTTGAGGTAGTACATACTAGACCAATCACATTTACTGAATCCTATTATGGTACCATTGGAGAATGATCTTCCATATGAGGATCAACTTATGAAGATCTTATATAATAGAATAACATTTCTACGAAATGAGACAATTCACCTTGTCAAAGTGTTGTGAAGAATCCAAATGTTTGGAGAAGAAATGTGGGAACTATAGGATGTGAAGAAACATAGTTACCCTCGTCTTTTTTAATACCAAAAAATAAAATTTTTGGGTGATATTTCTAAAGTGGGGAGATTGTAACGACTCAAACTATTATAGATAAAATTCCCCTTTTTATTTTATTAATTGTATTATGATATAAGATGGTTTTAGAATTCACATGCACTTATTTTGTTTTTTATGCCCTTTGGATTTAATTGAACATTAATAATTATTACATTGATAATATAACTGTTGAACGATGATGACATGGTTTGTATAGATATAATGTGTTAACAAATCTAATTGATATAGATAAAAGAAGTGATGGCCTTAACCAGTATGATCATGCCCTATGATGCACATTTATCATAGCTTTATAGGGAGATTTAATTTTTGGGATTTTACCATAACAAAGCCTAATATGAGATCCAACAACTTAATCATGAGAGAAACCATTTATGGTATAATTTCAAGCTCATCGAGATCACGACTAAAATCATGTTCGTAGAACTGCCCCATGAAAGTCCATCCATCGCGCAACTTACTCTTAGGGTGTTTTCTAGTGTATTAAGGAGATATGTATTAAGATCCTATAATTATGAGTATGTACATGATTTTCTATAGTACAATTAATATTTTTTAATCCTGATATTTTTACTTTAGAAATGATTTTTATTTTGATATAATAAAGCACAAATATTATTTTTGGGTTATATTAAAATTCAATTAAGGAATTTATTTTGATGAATTAATAGATTTTTGAATTAAATTATACTTTAATAAAATATTATTTTTAATTAATGTTTAATAAATATATACAATCATATAATTTTTTTGAAATCAAATTTCAATTTTATAAGGGTTCAAAAATTGTTATTCTCAAAATTACCCATCATTTTCAATAAATATCCATTATTGTATTAACAGTGATCATTAAAATATTTAGAAAATTATTTATATAATATTAATATTTTTTTTTAATCATAATGTCAAAATTATTCAATGGTTATGTTTTAACAATTTTCTAGGACTATTGAATTTTTGGGTAAAAAATAAATATCGTACAAATATACTTTGTGTATTATGATGTCATAATGACATAAAATTGTTGTAATAATTACTATAAATATATTATGAGAACAAATATATGTTTTCCATTTAAAATAATGTGATTTTAAGTTTATATTATTTGTTTTATTAAGTAATTATGAATCCTCCAAAAGATATGATATATTCTATGGTTTTAAAATCATTTCTGTAAGAGTGTGACTTGCCTCCACATAATCAAAGGGATAATTTTGTTATGTTAGACCCTTGGAAATAAAAAATAATAAAAACCACCCCATTTTAGAAAAAACCATGATAAAAACCATGAAATGGTTTGTGTTTTTGGACATTTTATTATGTATATTCCAAAACCTAAATAATGAAGAAATCCCCCTCTTTTCCTATATAAACCCAAAATCACCCATTTCTATTCACTCAAACTCCTTTTAGAACACCCACACACTACCCTCCACTCATTTGAATGGACCTAAGTTTCCCCAATCTCTCAACAAGCCCCTCCCATGCCTTTTGTGTCACACATTAAAGTAATAGATCCCCCACTCTCCTCTTTTATAAAGCACCCCTTTTAAGTTATATATTTTAATTTAAATTTTCATATATTGGGATATGTTATTATATATAAACCAGATTTTCCAATTTATATATAATTTATTATATCCCCTTCACTCTCATTTTTAATCTCTTATGAACCATTATTTACACATTTTACCATGCTGAAATGTTTTAAGGGTTCTTTCTTTTCCCTTCTTTATTAAAGTTTCTTCAATTTCATATGATTCTTATTTCTAATTCCATATGTCAGGACATGTACTTACTTGTACATATTAATTTAAATTTCCTGCCTAAATTATTAGATACAACATTCTCTTTCATCAACCAGTTTTATGAATTTTTATTTGATGTCATTATGCTGTCAAAATTTCACCCCAATTTTTCGTGCCAAAATTTTTTTGTAGTGAATACCATACCCATTTTCTATAAAGGGTATTCACATTTATTCACATATACTTCTTGATTTGTGACTTAAATATGTGTATTTAAAACTCCTTGATCGTGAAATAAATCATTGTAGTGAATGAATCCATGTTGTGTGATATTTGTAGAACACTCAAGCATGAGTTTGAAATGAATTGGATTGGTGTGCCCATATAGTGATCCAATGCATTGGGAAATGTTTAATATCATGATATGTCATGTTAGGATTGGTATTTAACCTAATTAATATATGGGACTTTTTCCATCGTGATGTCTTGGAAATTTTATCCATGGAATATGTTTATGATGTTTTGTTTTATGTTTTTTCCACATTTCCCATGTTATGATTATCATGTTATATCATGTCTCTTTGATCATGTTTATAATTCAAACACTTTTTATGCCCCATTTATTATCCTATTGTTTAACATGTACTATAATCTTCATGTTATTAAATTTTTATTACCTTACTAGTTTTTAAAGCTCACCGGTTTCTTATGTTTTTCCCTAGGTTATCCCATGCGGTTTTAAGTTCAAATGAGTATTTTAAGCATGTTAAAGAATTTTTTAATAAAGATATTGTATTCCAAATTTTATGTTGTTATTTAATGTACCTAATTATAAAATACACTAGACTTATCGATCATCTAGGATGTATTAAGTGTATTCATGTGTAATAAATGAAGTGTTAATGTGAAATAAAGAGAAAGATCGTTATAAATAAGCCTCAAATCAAGAACAAAAAATGATGAACACCTTAGTGACTTAGATGGGTAAACTAGCGACTAATCTTAGTATCTTGAGAAATAAAATGAGTATAGTTTTAACTTCAAAACCCCAAGTGAATCTGAGATATAAAGGTAAATAAAATGTGGATTCCATAGAACATATGAGGGGGAAATGATTTAATAACCATCAAACTAAAGAATCAAACTTGTTTTTGAACCTAAACATGTTCAAATGTGTTTCAAACCACTTACACCTATTATTGAAATTGTTAAATATAATCCCACCACTGATGACCACATCGGAAATTATGGATTTTATTTGAATGAAAACACAAAGTCAAAAGAATATGTTTTGTTATAACGAACCAAGAAGGACTGGAAGAGGTTGCTCGGTCTTTATATTTATCAATGTAGTGCTCCAAATAGTCATGAAACATTAAAACCACTACTACCTTATCCCAAGAGTGAACCCTGAGAGAATAAAATTTCCTAATAAGAGTTTAATAAGAGTTATTGGAATTTTTTAAGAATGTCCAAGTCAATATACCATTGCTTGATACAATGAAATAGATTTTAGGATATGAGTTATTTAAAAAGAGATATGTACCCATAATAAAAAATTAAAAGGAGGTGAAAAAATAAATTTAGGAAGGAATATTTTATCCACTATTCAACATTCTTTTCCTTTCAAATGTAAATACCCAAGAACCTTTACAATTCCATCCAACATTGTGGAATGAGACTTCAAGGATATAATGCTTGATTTGGGATTTTCCATCATTGTTATTCCACATTTTGTTACTCATATATATTGATTGGAGAGCTATCCCCCTAGAATTATTATTAAAACTGACAAATGAAGTACCAAAAATCCTATTGATGTTATTTAGGATTTTCTAGTTCAATTGAGAGACATGGTTTTTCCTATGAATATTTATATTTTAGATATTGAAGATGATCGGTTTTGTGACAATGCATATCTTATTCTAGGGAGACATTTTTTTAAAATAGCTAAATAATTAATTAATTTTCAAAAAAGAACCCTCTAACATGAATTGGGAGGAGATGTTTTTCATTATAATATTTTTCTATCTATAAAACACCTAATTAAGGATTATTAATCCCCTATTGTAAAAATTATTTGTTGGATTTCCACTGATATGATTTTGTATTTTTAATATGAGGAACAACCAAATATTTTCCTGAATAATAGAAAACTTATTTTTCTAAATATGATAAAAAAAGAGTGAAAAGTTATATGGTAATGAGTCTTTAAATATTGAAATTTCTCTACAAGAGTTTATCGATCTTGTAATTGATGAAACTATATTACTCGAAACCCTTGATTCTGCTTATAGTTTCCCATGAAAAAATGTTAATTTTGTTCATGAAATAAATCTTGAGAACATTGAAAGTCCAAAAACATAATTTAAAACATGAATTTACTTTAAAATCTGGAACTTCTTTGAAAAAACACACTTTTGAGTTGTTTCCTTTGATCAGTGAAAATGACCCACCTGATTTATAGTTGAAACCACTTCCATAGAAACTCAAATATTATTTATTAGGTTAGAATTAACAATTCTATGTCATACTTTCAAAAGATATGTCAAGAGTCCAAGAAGACCAACTATTAAGAGTCCTTAAAACACTATAATAAATCTAATGGATGGATGTGATCTAATTTTATTGGAATTAGTCCCCTTGTGTGCATGCATAGAATTTTTTTAGAGGGAAATTCTAAACCAAAGTGGAAATTTTAAAAAAGAGTGGACTCAAAACTTTTATAGGTTTTTAGGAAATAATTAAACACCTTGTTAGGTGATGGAAATTTTTTTCCCATCTCAGATAGTCAATTGGTGAGACTTATCCATGTTTTCCCTAGAAAATGTATATTTACATTCAAAATTAATGTATTTTGTTATCTTTTACCTGTTAGTATTACAAATAAATAGATAATGTGCATTGGTTATAAGAATCTCAATTTTTTGATAAGGAATTACCAACTCAAATTTCTATTTCTTGATCAATTACTCAAAAGACTAGCTGGGAAAGCCCGATACTGTTTTCATGATGAATTATCTGGTTATTTTTAAAATCATATTGCACCAAAGTATCAAGATAAAACTACTATAACATGCATATTTGAAACCTTTTATTATAGGATAATATCATTTGGTTTACCTAAAGCTCCAAGAAACTTTCAATTGTGTATGCCGATAATTTTCTCATAATTTCTATAAAATTTCATGGATGTTTTTATGGATGAGTTCACTACTTATGACTTATCATTTGAATGTTTTTCTAAAGTTTTCACTCATGTTCTTAAAACATTAATTGATAATTATATTGTCATTTATAATGAAAATTACCATTTTATGGTGGATAAAATGATTGTTCTAGGTCATGTTGTGTGTATAGATGGAATTCTAGTTCATCCATAAAAATTTTAGACCATTCATTTATGTATCTAAAACCAATGAGATTTGTGAGATCATTCTTTGGACATGTTGGTTTATATAGGATATTTATAATGAATTTTAGAAATATTTCACTCCCACTATCTATATATCTCCAAAAAGACACCCAATTTTTCATTGATAAGAATTTTAAATAGGCCTTTTGAGAGCTAAAATAAAAACTGATAACCCCTCCCATTGTTCAACCTCCCAAATGGAACATTCACTGTAAAATAATAAATGAAACATTAGACCTTTCTCTAGGGGAAGTTTTGATTCAAAGTCTTGAATGGAAATCTCATGTGATCTCTTATTCTTTAAGAACATTATATTAGGAACAATCAAAATATAAAACAACTCGGAAATAACTATTGGCTATTCCCTTTGCTTTAGTAAAATCTAGCTGTTATCGTTTAGGATCCAAACTGATTGTTTTCATAGACCATTCTGAAATCAGATATTTGATGAATAAAATGAAGCAAAACCAAAACTTTTGAGATGGATCTCGTCGTTATAGGAGTTTGATGTTGAACTAAAGGATAAGAAAAGAATTAAAAACTTTATTGTAAATCATTTGAGTTGGATACCGTTTGTTTTGAATGTACAACTTTTGATTTGTCCACTAATTATGGAAAACATTCCAGATAAAGACTTATTTAATTTTAAGAGTGAAAGACAATAATTTTAAAATATTATAATTTATTTTTATGCTGATTAAGATTTAAACTGGTTTTCTATTAAAAAAATTACTTATCTTTTGAGTGATTCAATGTATTACATTTAGTATGATATCTGCCTATGGAATGTTGTTAGTGTTCAAATGATTATGAGATGCATTCTGAATTCTAAATTTTAATCATTCCTATGTTTTTTTTCACACTTTGAGCCATGGAGGGAAATTAGGACAAAAAATAACTACATGAAAAGTTATTAATTCTTTTTTTTATTAGATTTCATATTTTAGAGATGCTTTTTAATTTTATTAAAAATTTAAAAATGGAAAATTTTAAGAAAACATTACCACATTGAATGAGATTCCTTGAAACCCAATTTTTGAAGTATTTCATGTATGAGGTATGGATTTCATAGGACCTTTCCCTAATTCATTTTGATATTTGTAGATATTGTTTTATATTGATTATCTATATAGGTAGGTATAGGTTTTTTCCAATAGATTTGGTAATGCTAAAATAGTATCTAAGCTTGTGAATGGAATTCAATTATCCAAATGTGAATTTCAAAATTGTTTTATCGTTGATCAGGGTATGAACTTCAATAATTGAAAATTTTAATATATTTTTAATAAATATGGAGTTCATCATAGGATCTCTACACCCTATCACTCTCAAAAATGGAATGGATGAGTTTTCATATAGATAAATTAAATAAATTCTAGAAAAAACTATGAACCGAAATAGAAAGTATTGGGGATTGATACTATATTATGCACTTTGTGCCTATAAGAATTTATTAAACTAAACTAATTAGTGTTTTACCATTTATATCAGTGTATATAAAGGCTTTTGAACTACCTTTCGAGTTACAACACAATTCTTTTTGGGGTGTTAAAATATATAACATGACTTTGTTTTCTATAAGAAAAGAAAGAAAAATTTGTTTGTAAGAGTTTTAGGAGATCAGAAATAATTCATAATTAAGATCCCAGTTGTATAATGAAAAAACCAAATCTTTTCATGATGAAATGATTCTCAAAAAACATCAAGGAATGAGATAAAGTGTTTCTATTTGAATCCAGATTGATGTTATTCCCATGTAAATTACATTACAAATGATCTGGAAGATTCATTATTACTCATGTTCTTCCTTTCATTACTATACATATAAAAGAACCTGAAAAAGGGAAACCATTCATAGTCAATGGGGATAGGATTAATTTGTCTAGAGATATTTTTCGAGGTACTCTAGGGGAGGATATCCATCTTCAAGAAGTTAAATAAAATTGAATATAGGTTGTGACTTTACTTCTTACTTTTTTTTGTAATATATCTAATTTCTAGAATATAATTTCTCTCATTAAACTATTTCATAGTGATGGAATTGTAAAAAATAAGTACATGGGGAGGTTCATTCTAGTTAGATTCAGATTTTTTTGCAATTTCTTTTCAATTTTTTTCCCATCATTGATTTAACTTTTTAGTGATTTTTTTTCTTTTCACTTTTTCCAAATTTATGTGTGTTTTTCATTTATTATATTTTTTAATTTTTAAACCCATGACAATGAGTGAACCAATTTATCCATTGAAACCAAATTTAAATTAATGATAATAATAACCTTTTTCGAGTTCAAAACATTGAGAAATTCATAAAAAGAACATTTGTTTTTTAATTTCATGGAATATATCACTCTTATAATTTTTAATATCCCCATACTCTAGGGTTTATAAACATATTTTATAAATATAATTCAAACTCACCACATTTCATGATATAACTAATACATGCTTTCTTTAACCAGAATTTGATTTATTTCTATCAAAATTTAAGGGTTTAGGTACTTGTGTTTTAAATGAGTAAGGATTTTTTTGGACTCAAAATAACCCTTTTCAAGAGAATATATTTTATTTTTTACTTTCCTATACAATTAATCCTTTTATCCCTTATTATTCATGAAACAAAAACTATTAGGATAGCCATATTACATGCTAATTTTCCCCATCCAGCCTACTCTCGAAGTGAAAATGCACCATACAGTTGGTCTTAAGAATAGAGGGAAGTGGTATTATGGTGTGATAATTCATTTGGTGCTGAATTGGGTAGAAAATAAAATTATAAGAAGATTTTTTGACTGCCAAAAAATTTATTTTTCTTAAACCAGTGCCTTTTTGGAGCACATAAAAAATAAAAAATAAGGTTATTCCATTCTTGAGCTTTCAAGAAAACAAAAAAAGAGATAAATGATATATTTTCTACTAAAATTTTGATGGCGTGGGGTTCCCACAACATTTTCAAATATATTTATAGTTTATTTTCCATTAAAGTAAGTGAATAGTATACCATACTTGAGTGACAATTAGAATCATACTATTTTACTTCAAAAAAGTGTCGAACCATCCTTATTCAACCTTTGATGTTTTTATCTATAAAATCTACCAAAAAATAACCACAGAATAACCATATAAAGTACTCAAGATAAATAGATTCTCTTCACTCACATCAGGTGGAAATATAAAAATTTATCAAACCTAGGGTGATTCGTTCAGGACTTTGGATGATAAAATCCTTGTTTAGAATATATAATTATGTACTGAGATAAAATAGATATGAGGAAAATTTATTATGTTAATAGGAGTATAAATTAAGTTGAAATGGATTAAATATTATGAATTTAGAACCTGATATGATTTATTTTTTGGATGCATGGTATATTTTATTTCTTGGTGATAAATTATTGGATCTCAGCGGTATGTATTTTGAATTTCTTTAATTTGGTTTTGAATCTTACTTATCCAGAAGTATAGGTGCTAAGTATGGGGGAATTGATAGAGATAATATTATCATTATTTATTAGGTGTATTTCAATGATTTAATACCTAAAAATTTCTAGTTTGAGCTATATAGTATTATTTTTTAGGGCTGTTATGAGTTTAAAAGTGAAAATTTATTAATTCTGTAAGTTTAATTGTTTTCTATCACTCCTGTATTTTGAGAATAACATTTACAATATTGAACCAAATTGATTAACTTAATTTTTTTTGTATTTTTTGTGCTCTTCGACTTATTCATCTATAATTAGTGATAAATAACATATTATATGTCCTAAATAAATCATTAATGTGGGAAAATATTTTTTGCAGATATAATTGACCACTCCTTATTAAATGTGGAATATCTTAGGATACAAGAATCCAATTTCATTGATTACAACATCAGAAGAAATATAATTCTAATAACGACTATAAATTATATTTAAAAATAAGTCTCAATCATTAATATGGTTGTTGAGTGCCTGAAACATGGGGAAAATGAATAGTGTCTTCATATATAAAAGGGGTGTGTTGGTAATGTGAGTGTAACTTTTCTTACATGTATCTAAATGACATGAACTTTTTATCGTTGATACATAATTCAGTTTATAATAACTATTTAGAATACCTACCATAGATTTTCCCCAGGAAAAAGGTCTAAATATACATATCTAAGGATAGAAGGAAACTATATAGAATATTTCCAACACTCATCTTCTATATATATCCATCTCCACATATTTTCAAAGTTTTTATTAGATAAAGAGATCATAACACCCCAAGGATTTACTAGTAAATTTAATATATAATGTAATTCAAATAACACTGAGTCTCTTTGACAAACCAATTTTTTAGTATAATTATTTAAATAATATTGTTATAACCTTTCCATAAAGAATAATATTTCCACTACTATGATTTGAATTTTGAAAAAAATGAACATAGACAGTTGCGATTAGTAAGAAATTTAAAGTCTGATAAGATCAACTTAATTTTTTAGTGAGTAGAAACTTAGACTTTTAGAATAGTAATGTTACCGATATGAATAGTAATATGACCCTTATTAATAGTAACCTCACCCATAAAAGTATACATAAAATTTAGGCACCTAACAAATTAAATTATGATATAATGGTATAAGTAAGTGAATACTTTGAAAATTAATAATTAGGTGTTTGTATATATTTAATTGTAATTATATAATAAATAAATTGATTTAAAAGAAATTAATTTTCATAAAATGTATTCATAAATCAATATTATACTATCCTATGATTTTAGGACAATTTAATTAGACCTTAGTTAATTTTTCAAGGTGTTATAAAATCAGTTATAATTTTGAAACCATTATTTTTCGAGTAAATAATGATTTTAATTAAAAACTAAATTTCTTATATTTATAAAATTATTTTTATAAAATTAAGTTCTTTTTTGAATTTTATATGTTGAAAAATGGTCAGGGTTAATATTTGGGATTTTTCTAAAATACATGAATTTTTAAAAAAAGTAAAATACGAAAATTTATGATAAATGTTAAATATATGATTTTTTTGTCATTATTGATGTAAGGATGAGGTAAGCACCATTAGTTACAACTCACATGAACTTATTTTTATATTATTTCATAAGAATCAACACTTTTTCTTGTCATGAGAAAAATAATAAAATAATGAATAAAATATTGAGAAATCCTCCCTCTCCTCACAAACACTAAACAGGGTTTTATCAGCACTAAAAAGGCCTTTATCAGTGCTAAAAAGCACTTATAAACAAGGCACTATTAAAAGGGTTACCTTTTACCAGTTCTTTTTTTAGCACTGATAAAGGCCCCTCTTATCAGCGCTAAAACAATCGATGATAAAATACCAGTTTTTTCAGTTCTTTTTTAAAAGCAGTGATAAATTTTAAAAAATTTAAAAAATATTTAAATCTGAGACCCCCTTTTAAAATATCTTGACCCCCCCCCCCCAACAGTACTAGGAAACCCCACCTATACCCCACCACCCTCTTAAATTGTGCTACACACACCCTCCAACCATTTAAGAACACTAGCCCCCCCCCCCCCCCCTCGCGCACCTGCCCAGGCATCTCTACCTCTGCTTGGATTCGAACTCGAGACCTATCCCTTGAGCGCCTACACCTTTACCACTCACACGTCTTGTCTTTTTCTCCATTTAATTATATATATTTATATATATATATAGCTATATTTATTCATATATTAATATAGATTTATATTCTTATATTAATATATATTTATTTATATATTAGTATATATTTATATCTATCTATTTATATTTATATATATATAGTTATATTTTTTATCCATGTATTTATTCATTTATTAATATATATTTATAAGATTATTTTTAAATACATTTATAAAATATGTTTTTTTGTTTATAAATAAATACATATATACATACATAGATAAAACATACATACACGTGTATATATATTATATATATGTGTATCTATATTTATAATTATACATGTTTTTATATATTTACATATATTATATATTCATATATATATTCATATATTAGAATATATAGATAATATATAACTGTTTTTAATAGATACACACACTAATATATATATATATAGACACACACACACACACATTATATAAGTATATAAATATTCATATATTTTTATTTTAAATAAAATAGATATTATATGGCTTATATATTGAGAAATATACTTTATATCTAAAGATGTTTAATTAATTAATTACAAAATTAAAATTTTATTTGTGAATATATGAAATATATATATATATATATTGTTATATATTTAATTATAAATATCAGTACATTTTAAGAAATGATAAAAATTCAAATCTATAATATCAATATGAATGTTATCCATGGGAATAAATTCAATCCCCACAGAAAAAGGTAAAAAAAAAGACCCTCTAAAATGAGACTAAAATTCCATCGAATGTAAAACAATTTGGGTATCCCGACTAAAAACTCAGTTTGGAGGCCTTAAGGCCCTTTTGGCCTTGAAAAAAGTGACATAAGGTTCATTCGTGTCACTAGTTCATAGATCCCATCGCAGGCTTCTATTTGAAATTTGCTAGACCTTAAAAAGGAAACTGAATCAAAATTTATGGCCATTTGAAGTTTGAATGATATTTTTTATTTATTTTAGATATTTAGTTATTTGTTTTTTATTTTTTGGGTCTCTAAATATTTCTTTAAATGATTACTAATCGATAATAATTTGATAATTATTAATTAATAATATTTTTTAATATATTTTATAAGCCATTTTCACTAAATATCTTATATATTAAGTACAAAAGCCTATTTATACTTATCTATATTATATTTAAAAAATATATATTATATTTATATAAATATAAATATATTTATATATTTATATGTTAATATATTATTTTAAATGATTTTTTTTGGAAATATACCCTTTATCATTGTTTTTAAAAAAGTGCTGGTAAAGACCCCCTTTATCAGTGCTACTAAAAAAGCCATAATAAAGGGGGTCCCTTCAACAGTGATGCTAAAGGAGATACAATTAACAGCTCTGAAAAAGTGGTACTTTTAATAGGGTATTTTAACACTGCTAAAAGTGCCCTTTTCAGTTAGTTTTTTGGCGTTGTTAAAGGGTGGTGCCGTGAAAACCAATTTTTGTGGTAGTGCATCTACTATAAAAACCATCTTCACTCCCTCTCCTCTTCACTTCTTTAAACCGTGAATCTTGTCAAAGTAATGACCAAATCCTATTCCCTAGTCTCTCCCAATGTCCAGGAGCTCTTGGTCTTACCAAAATATCAAAACCCATTTTCTTAAGTAGGTTATCAATGAGTATTCAAGAGGTTAAATCATCTACCTTTTCCTTTTATTTTCTTTTCAAGTTATAAATTTTATTATATTATCCTCACCTCCTCTGTCTAAATTATCATTATAAAATGGATATAATATATATATTGGAATAATATAATGTTAATGTAATATCCATCATCAATCTCATTTCTCTCTCTTTTATTTTAAAAATGAAATCATCGTCCGGGCGGTTCTGATTTAAAACCTTCGTCGACGATAAACTCGTTCTTCAATTTATCCTTAAATTCTGGTCATGAAACTTATTTGTGGTTGAAATATATTATAAAATATTTATTATGTCTCATTTAATGTTCTTTAACTAGTATATATACATAATACTAATTCATACACCAAAAATGGTTTGTGATGATCAAAATCCCGTGGGAATAATCAAAATGAATATCACTAATGTTTAATCTAATAATTAATCCTCATACCATATATCCAAATTATATATATAACCATTTATTATTATGTATTTTCATTATTATCATATAAATTCAATTTTGGAGAATTATATTTTTTACACATGAACTTCCACACTCATATACAAGTATAATGATCATGAAAACCAAGGAAAGGAACGCTCACATGCAATAAACTTGTATCTTATAACTCATACAAGATTCCATAAAATACATGTATTTAAGGTTATTAATTAATTAATTAATGGATTTAATTTCATTATCCAAGACATTTAGGTCATGTGCAGAACACATTCGGACATAAGGGAAGGTTTTCTACCTGAACGTCCATTTTCCTTCAGGTTACTCTTTTTCTATATTTAGACCAATAAAATTATTTATTATCATTATGTGATACTATTAAATTCTGTTTGAATTAATATATATGTGTACCAATCATAATCCATCTTTATTTGATGGTGTGTTACATGTTTTAAAAGGATATTTCTCAAATTCTTCCCGGTAAACAAGCCCGATTCAAGGAAACTTCTCTAATTCATACCTATTTTCAATGAATCTATGTAATATGTTTTAAGAAACAAATAATGAAATAAAAACACTAATTTTATTATGAAAAAACTAATTTAGTTCAATTATGTTTTTATACAAATACATTTTCCAAAATAATACTTATTTTCAAAGTAAAAGAGTATTTCTATCAAGCATTACACGATGATTTTATAAGAGTATTTTCATCAATTTAAAAACTCTTGTTTATTCTTAGGTTCAATTGGGATTAATTTTTTATGATATCATCAACCATATTTTATAGAATTTTTTATGATTAGTTTGAATGTGGATGTTCTATCTTGATATGATTCACCATATTGCTCCAAATATTTAGTATTTGTGTTTACCGATTGGGGAATGTTATTTACATTTCATGTGTTAGTTTCAATATGAATGTATATGTTGATTATTTTTCACCCATTTAATTTTAATAATTAATTGGACTTAGTAAGGCTCGTTTGGGGCCCGCTATATCCCCTTGGTGCATCGGTAGGTCTCATAAGACAAACTCGTTTGGGGTTTTACCTGCTTATGTATAGTCTTGGCATGATGCCTTGAGATAATGTTTATGATGTTCAAAAATATGAATTCCTTCATTATAAAACTATTTATTGATATTCCATGTGATTATTCGACTAGTATAATATTCATGTTTATGTTTTATTATGTAATTATTTACTCAGCATTAATTTTTCCATATTATGCTCAAGATTAAGTTTTAATGGAATGTGTACAT
Source organism: Viscum album (assembly GCA_963277665.1). NCBI lineage: Eukaryota > Viridiplantae > Streptophyta > Magnoliopsida > Santalales > Viscaceae > Viscum > Viscum album. The sequence goes on along the minus strand of OY728129.1, from coordinate 1,783,068,360 downwards.
TTAGATATTCACCATGCCTTATTATTTATGCTTCCTCTATTATACTTACCCTTACAGAGCATTTGATATCACCCATTTATTATGTTTTATTTTTCCCCAAGATGTGACTATGTGTATTATGAATGACTTGTAGGGATAATCTATGAGTTTATGTGTGATTCAAAAGAAGTTTATATGTTGTATTTCATTTCAAGTTATAATGTTGAACTTATAAATGTATCTGGTTTTCCAATGCTACAAACTATTTATTCCTTTAGGATATGACTTCCCTGTTATATGAAAATGTAATAAAATTAATCACAATCTCTGGGCAACTAGGTTCGAGTCCTTATAGTTTGTATCAGAGGAGGTTTATTAGAAACATTGGAAACTAGATATTTAAAACATAGATTAGGGAACAAACCCTCAGATAGAATTTGGGTATAATCATACAAGAATATTCAAGAATTGTTTTAATTTATAGATTATGTGGAACTTCATTTAAAATACATCCCTATTTGGATACTACATGTGGACGTGGTTCTAGAAAAAATGTACCTAGAAGTAACCACTCTAACCTGTTGTTCCAAGCCTGACATGGGGTAACCTAGTACATGACAATGAGCCTTACTGTGCACCTAGTTTGACAATCTCAGGGGATTTTCTTAGGATAATTCACATTTTCTTTTAAAACCATTATGAAGGATTAAAAAGTAAATATGTCTCCAAAAGAACCCATACCTATGGTAATGATATTATAAATTCATAAAATTTCAATTTATGTTACTTATTTTTCTAATTCAATATTATACATTATGATTCATAACCTAATTTAGCATATACCATTATTTAGAAATAGAGCCTAGTGGAAGGAATGGAAATTGCATGAACATGCATATGCGATTTAGGGGTCTCCCTCCTATGAAAGTTAATGATTTTTGTTCTGGATCTACGATTGATGTTGAGAAACTTATAACTATACTGGTATAACTAACTCCAGTTATGAAAAAAAACCTTACCTGTATAGAGCATCCAGATCCAAAATGTGGATGATAAATGTTAGACTACTTTATTTGACAATAGGTTCCATCATTTAATGGTACTACAAACCCATTCATAGATGAACCAATGGATAAGTTCTTTATAGAAGATATTTCTCACTTTGGGAAGTAACAAAAGGGAGATGGTTGTTATTGAAGTATATCATCTATTGGGAGATGTTGATCAATGGTGTTCATTGATTCAAAACATAAAAGAGGAAGAAGAGATTTAAAATCAAGAATGGTGGGATTTTAAAGAAATTTTCCTATAAAAATATTTTCTTCATGAATAGTGAGGGGATATAAAGAGTCAATTATTTACTCTAAGATAGAAAGAGGATGAAAATGTTGAAAAGTATGAAGCTAACTTTACAAGTTTATAAAGGCATGCTTCAGACTACATATGTAATCCAAGAAGCAATATTGATCAATTATATGGTGGTTTAACATCATTACTCTAAAGGGCATTGGTCTCTCAAAATTTATCATTATATGAATATATAGTCTCATGCGCTATCAAGACAGAAAAAGAATTCCTTAAGTTTTATGACTTTAAAGGAAAAAAAGAAGAATAGGTTTACTAAAAACTCTGGAAAATTATATATAGAAATGGGGAAGAAGGAATAGTTGACTTCCCACCCTATAGTGATTTTGGGAAGAAACACCCCGGTAATTGCCTTAAAATAATTGGTATTCATTACAATTGAGGAGAAAAAGGCCACCAATCTTGTGATTTAAAGGGAAAGAAATAATCATCCAATGTTCAATGTTATAACTTCAATGAGATGGGACATTATTCACATGAATGTCCTAAGTATCAAGGAAACATTCCCAAAACAAAGACAAGGGATAAATGCTAATCTTATATAGTCACAACAACTGATGTTGATATTCCTAACGATGTGGTGTAAGGTAATAAAATAATTTCCTCAAACATAGCCAATGCTTCATTTTAATCTAGATCATCACATTATTTTATATCTTCCATAGTTTCTAACGAAATTAGAAATTTCCAGTTTGATTTAATAAAGGAGTTGTTAGTAAAAACTCCTAAGGTAAGTATCGTTGCAATAAATATGTGTCGATCAGTCCCCCTTATAACACATAAATGTTATTCAGTTTTTGAACTTATCATCGTACCCATGATTTATTTTGATATAATTCTCTGTATGAATTGGATTTAAAATTATAATGCGAAGATATATTTCAAGAAGAACGAAGTTACAATTTTTGAGAATGATGTAGAGTCCCTTATATATAGAGAAGAAACCTCACCATCTGATTCTTATCAAGATCCACCCCTAATAGCCCTTCTAAATTAAATTCTTGGGGAGGAAGAGGTCATGATATTTATGAGTGATGAAAGAAATGTTAAAATTGAGGATGTACCCATTGTTCAAGAATACATTGATGTATTTCCAGAAGATTTCCCTGGACCTCCTCTAGAGAAGGAAATTGAGTATTCTATTGATTAAATTCTAGGATTAAGGCCTATATTAAATAATATTATAGTATGGCCATAGAAGAATTAGTGGAACTAAATAAACAACTAGAGTATTTGAGTGTTAATGGGTTTATTCTCTCTAGAGTTTCTCCATGTGGAGTATAACAACTCTACTCTTTATTACACACTTAAACATGATTTATTACATAAAATTGAAATTAATACAACTCTAATGATCGAGAGGTCTTGTGTCTTGGTAAATTAGGAACATTACATGAAAAAGTAGAACATAAAACACAACATCTTTATTGAAAACTAATTTTACATGACAACAACATTCCTTTATACTTAGAATTTCATGGGATAACCTGAGGACATGCACAAGAAATGGGTGAGCTATATATCCCAGTAAGGGAGTAAAAAAGGCATAACATAAAGAGTATAGTATATGGCAGAAAATATGCATATCAATGGATCATAAGAAAAAACCTCAAGATAAAGGCATGATATAGAATGATTATTATAACATGGGAATGTGGCAACAATATTTAACAAGATATTTGCATGAGCCAATTCCAATTGCACATGGATCAGGAGTAAAACCTCATTACACATGAATTAGCCTGAGTAAACCCTCATTGCACTTTAACTGTTATGATTAAACCCTCATTACACTTGGAATATCATGATACTGTTCTTTACCCAATTCATTGAAGTGCTATCATGGAACACCCTTTATAAATATTTCATTTCATGCATAAGGGTGCCACATATATCATACGACTTGGATTCACTAAATATTATAATTTATTCTAGGAATAATAGATGTGGAATAAATAAATTTATACCCTCAATCAATAAGTACATGTTCATAAAGGTAAATACCCTTGATAGGGAAATGGGTACGATATTCACTTACATGATGATTTTGGCATGAGAAATTTTGGTGTAACTTCGACAGCATAACGTCATCAAATAGGAATCGTAAAATGGGTTGATGAGAGAGAAAAGGGTTTATCATCTTTTATACATGAAATGGATAGTAATGGAGTTAGGGAACATAATATCCCAGCGTTTGTAATGCAACTGACATGCATAATATAAAATAATTTCGTGAATGTAAATGAGGAGAGAGAAATCTCTTACAGAATTATGGAATGGTAACGGGTGTACATGGGAGGCATTAATGAGATAGAATGAAGTATCCAATCATTAAAATCTAAGGATGGGAGAATTGGGGAGGTGATGAATCATACCCCAACATTTTTAATTCAAAATAAAATTGTATAAAAAATAAAGAAACTTGGACAAAAATGATAAATGAAGAAATCCCTTATTGGGAAGTGTGACACCAAAGGATTCATGGGGTCTTGAGAGAGGCTTCATGGGATCTTGGGGCACATTAAGAGGACTCTATAAAGTGGTGGGAAGAGTAGGGACGTGATCCATGTTTTTTTTGTGATGATAAGTGGGAGCTTGGGTGGGTTTATATTGGAAAAGATAGGGAATTATTTATTATTTATGTTTTGGACACAACACATCAAACTAATAAAAAACACAAACCATACAATGTTTTTCCCTTGGGTTTTTCCAAAAGTAAGTGAAAAACATTATTTTATAATTACAATGGCCGAACGTATTAAAATATTAGGATATCTTATGTGGTGGTGAGTCACACTCTCAAGGAAATCATTTTAAAATGATAAAATGTTTTATAAGTCTTGGAGGGTCCACTAAGGCTTTTTAAAATATATAAAAATATTAAATCACATTATTTTATAGGTAAAACATATGTTGGCCGAAAATACCTTTCATAGTACTTTATTACATCACTATTGGGTCATTATGATGTCAAAAAACACATTATATATTTAAATGGTATTTAATTTTTTACCCAAAAATTCGACTGTCTCAGAAAATTTTGAAAAATTCACTGTTGGATAATTTCAAAATCCCGATTCCAAAAAAAATATTCAATTTATCTAAATAATTTTCTGAATTTATAATTTTTAGTTTAAAAATAAATCCCGACATTTATTGAAAATTCATGGGTTTTGAAAAAAAGATTTTTCAAACCATAATAAAAATTAAAATTGTATTCATTAAAACTACACAATAATTTATAAAAAGTAATTTTTTAGTAATAATATTTTATTAAAATATTTTCTTAATTCAAAAGTCCTTTAATTCATCATAATATATTTTCAATTTAATTTCAATATTAACTAAAAATATTAATTGTGCTTTGAAAATTACTTACAAAGTAACAATGATAAAATAAATGTACATTCTTCATAAAAAAATAATGCACATAATTATAGTGCTAGGTTCTTGTTACATAACACCTTATAACATCTACATAAGATTTAAGGGTAAGGTGTGTGATGGTGATAGACTCTTGAGGTGGATTGAATAACATCGCTCGAGTGGTAATCTCTATTAACTTTCACTTCTCACGTAAGGAGTTCCGTTCAAGCTTAACGTGATGAAGCTCAGCTTGGGATTGGTCAAGAACAATGTCTAGTGATGCTACCACCTTTCCAAGATCTGAAAAATGGGCTTCGTATGGAGCAATTCTACTAGATGAACCCATCGCTTCCTCTTTCTGAGTAAACTGGATTTCTTAAAGCCCTATATTAATACAAATCATGCGGTCACTATTCAATGACTATATTAGGAATGGTAACAATTCTTAATAGTATTTTAAAAATATAAAAACACAAAACCAAGTAAGTGAATATGTTTTAAATAAAAATTTTACATAAAAATACATTTTATTAGATCACGTTGAATTTTCATTAATATATATTTGGGTTGTTATAATCTTCCCCCTTAAGAAATTTCTCCCTCAAAGTTTTCTTTCTCCCATACTAAAACAGATGAGGGTAACATTGATTGATCACTTCTTATGATTCCCACGTTGCTTCTTCAAACTTTTCATTTCGCCACAACTCCTTGAAGAGGGGAATTGTCTTATTTTGCATAACTTTTTCTCTATGATATAAGATCTTCACCGAGTTCTCTTCATAGAAGAGGTCATTCTCCAATTGTAACCCCTCTTGATTGATTACATGTGTTGGGTCAGTTATGTACTTCCTCAAGAGTGATACATGGAATATATTTTTTACTAGAGATAGGTTCAGTGGGAATTCCAATCAATAGGTCACTGCTTCAATGTGATGAAGGATCTCAAAAGGGATGATGTACCTTGGGCTAAGATTTTCCTTCTTCCCAAATATCATAACTCTCTTTCACGGTGATTTGATGAGGAATACCATGTCTCAAACATAAAAATCTAGGTCTCATTGATGATTATTATCATAGATATTTTATCGACTATGAGTAGCTTTAATGTGCTGCTTGATGTTCAAAACCTTCAACACCATATTTGACCATTTCTGGACCTATGAGTTTTCACTCCCCAACTTCATCCCAACATATCGATATTCTTCACCACTTCCCATAAAGGGATTCATAAGGATACACTTGGATGGTTAAGTGAAAACTATTATTGTAATAGAACTCAACCAGAGGAAGTTGTTGATCCCATCCTCCTTGGAATCCCATTGTGCAGGCTCTCAACATTTCTTCAAGTGTTTGGATAGTTCACTCAGATTGTCCATCAGTTTGAGGATGGTAAACTGTACTGATGTTCATCTCAGTATTCAGAGCATGTTGAAGACTCTTCCAAAACATAAAGGTGAATCTTGAATCTTGTTTGGATACAATTTAAAGTGGTACTCTATGTATCCTTACTACTTCTATGTTGTATATCTATTCCATTTGATCCAATGTAAAATCTTCTTGAATTGAAATGAAGTGTGCAGTCTTTGTAAGACATTCCACAACAACCCAGATATCATTGTTTCCTTTGGATTCCTTTGAATGTCCGGTGATAAATTCCATGGTGATGTTCTCCTATTTCATGTTGTTTTGGGTCATGTTTGTGTCATCCCCTTATAATTTTTCCTCTCATACTTTAATTGCTGGAAAATCAGGTTCTTGGATGTATACTCAGTAATCTCCTTCTTCATGTTGTCCCACTAATAATGCTCTCGGTGATCTCGATACATCTTTCTGTTTTCTGGGTGAATGGAGAAATTTTAACTATGTGCCTCATCCAAAATTTCATTCTTTAACTCTGGATTTGATGGAACACATAATCTTGACTCATATCTCATAATTACTTCTTCATTAACATTGAAATACGATTATTTCCCTTTTTATAGTTTCCAATTTCTTTTGAATTCCCACTTAATCCTTTTGATCATACTTTAACCTTTCTAAAAGATATGGTTGAGCAATCATTTGTGAAAGGATTAATGATTTTAACTTCTTTATGATTCTATTGTCCATCTTCAACAAATCTAAGAAGATTGGATCCTTTTGAATTATCATCTATGATAGAATCATAGGGAATTTTCTAAATAGAGAATCTACCACCATGTTCACATTCCCAGGGTGGTAATGGATTGAGCAGTCATAGTCTTTGATCACCTCTAACCATATTCATTTGTGCATGTTGTACTCTGTCTGCATGAATAAATACTTGAGGATTTTGTGATCCATATATATTTCACACTTATCCCAAAGAGGAAATGCTGCCAAATTTTTAAAGTGAAGATTACTAAAACCAACTCCATATCATGTGGTGGATAGTTTTTCTCATTAAATATAAATTTCCATGAATCACAAGAAATTATTTTTTTCATCCTGAATCAACACACATCCAAATCCATTATTCAAAACATCACTAAATACCACTAAAATTTATCCACTTGTGGGTAGTGTGAGCACGGGGTAGTGATAAGCCTACTTTTCAACTCCTTGAAGATATCTTAACACTCATCACTCTAAGAAAACTTGAATCCCTTCTGAGTAAGCTTGGTAAAAGGATTTGACAATCATGAGAAATTTTTCAAAATTCAACGATTATATCCAGCTATCCCTAGGTACTTACAGATATCCATCACTGATGTTGGTCTCATCCATCCCTCAATTGAAACTATCTTATAGGGATCTGAAGATATCCTATAGCTGGTGATGATATGACCCAATAATAAGACTTTATTCAACCAGAACTCACACTTTCTATACTTTTCACAGAGCTTCTCTATTCACAAGGTCTCTAGTATAGTGCTTAGATGTTCCTCATTATCCTCCTTTGTTTTGGAGTATATTAGAATATAATCTATAAAGACTACCTTGAATTTGTCAAGGTAATCTCTAGAGACTCTATTCATCAAGTCCATGAATATTTCTGAAGCATTAGTGAGTCATAAAGTCATTGCTATGAAATTATAATGCCTGTAACTTGTACAAAAAGTAGTCATGGGGATATCCTCCTTCTTCACCCTTACTTGGTAATATCCCGAATGTGAATCTGACATGGTTTAGTATTGTGATCTATATTGCTGATAAAAAAATCATCAATTCAGGGCAGATGATACTTATTCTTTATCGTGAATTTGTTGAGGTCACGGTAATCAATGCATAGGTGCATTGACCGACCCTTCAAATTCAATAAGAGGACTGGTGCACCCCATGGTGAAGCAATTGGGAATATAAACCCTTTATAAAAATTATCCTATAGTTGACTATTTATCTATTAATGCTCAACAACATCCATTCTATATGGATTCTTCGAAATTGGAAACGACCCAGGTATAAGATCAATCTAGAATTAAATATCTTTTTCTCGGAGGAAGACCAACCAATTCATCAGGAAACACTTTAGTGAATTCCCTCACAATAGGAATGTATTCAAGGATGGTCGCATCCTTATACTCTATCATCTGAGCAAGATAGGCCTGCTCATAGGGAAATAATATCCACACTTGAGATGAGGGAGCTAAAGAGTATGCATCCTCCTCTTTTTAATTGTACAGAACAAGGGATCGATTCACTATATGGTGAGTGATTTTTTCTCTTAGAAAAATTTATGTTAGCTATATATACGAAAAGAAAATAAATGCCAATAGTTTCATCAAATTCTACTTGAGGGTGTATGAAAAGGTTCTCTGAGAACTTCAATCCAAAAATTAAGATAGAGGAAGAGTTATATTTTTGGGAATCAATAATGGTCCGATTTTCCATTCTCATCGACATCTTAAATTCCATGATTTGTAGTGGTGTTGGGATTGTTCTACTAAACATTGGGATATAAGAGAATGCATACAACCAGAATCAAAAATTATGTTTGCTATTATTGAATGAATAACAAGTGTACTTTTCACCACTTTTTTGTCGGGGTTTGATTCAGTGGTAGTGATTGAAAAAGATCACCCTTTATTCCTTGGATGTTGTTGGTTGCCTCCAAAAACCCTTTCCATAAGAAACTAGTTTAAAAAGTGCCCTAGTTCTTTGTAGTTGAAGTAATGAACAATGTGTTGAGGTTCTAACAGATTGTTCCTTTCCTCTGTCATAGCAGTGGGTTTTTCTTGTCGGTAGTTAATGGCTAGGTTCCCTTCCCTTCCACACCTAAAGAATTTCATCGTCCCCGTCAGGAAATTTCTAGGGTGCTTTGTTCCACACCTTTGGCAAGTGGGGTGTTAGAATTTCTCAGAACTATTGGATTTATCCCTCGAACCTCCAGAATTTATGTCCATATTACACTTCTTATCCCCGTGATACCCCTGAGATTTGACGATCTCTATTTTAACTTTGAGGTTACATTGGAAAATTTCTTTGTAGCTATCAAAGTCATGTATCGCTAGGAATTTTCATAGGCTAGGTTTTAGCCCACCAAAGAAGTCTTTAACCATGAATTTGGGGGTAATTAAAAATTAAAAGGCATATCATGCAAGCCTTGTGAAGTTTTCCTCATATGTTATGATAAATTCATTGTATTTTTTCTTGAGTTCATGGAAGTCCCTTTCCATCTTAAGTCGGAGGGTGGGTGGAAAATATTTATCAATTTTTTTCCAGAAATCCTTCCATTCCAATACATCGATCCCTTCCTCAGGCTTCTAATTTTTTATCAATGTCTACCATTGATCCACCTTACCGTCCATATGATAAGAATCCATAAGAAACATCTCTTGTTCTGAACATTGAAGGATGGATAAGATCATTTAAATGGAGTTTATCTATTGTTCGGTGATTGAGGGATCATATGATCTATTAAAAGTAGGATTCCATTGTCTTATAAAGCTCTCAATTGCGTCTTGTTCATTCTTAGGGGGGTTAGACATTCCCCTTGACCCATGTTTCTATTTAATGAATGAGTTAACTGAGAGAGTATCATGAAAAGATTTGTGATTCCCGCTCACATCAGATTGAACATCTCAATAGAATAGTCATCACATTTATCATCGCATTGGTTATTAGCTCGAGTCCTCTTATTACTGGCCATTCGCTGGAATTAAAGAAAATTTAGTGGTAACACATAAAGGGTAATCCAAATACAAAAAGGGATAACTTATATATTACATTTATTTTCTTAACTTATTAATTTATAGGCTTCAATCTATGTTATCGAAGTTCTGCTTCCCAACATATATACTTAGGCGAGTTTTTTTATTCCCTTAAAAATGGTTTGTACAAAGATTATGAATTTACCAAATCATATCCCCCATAATTGTTGTAACCCAGAGGGAAGCAAGGCCCGTTTTCGTGCACCAGTTCCCATTCGAGTCTAGCTCAAAGCGGTGTTTTTGGGTTTTAACCCTAGATACATATGTGCTAGACCTGCCACTACTTGTTTTTATCCAAAAAAGGATGTATTTTATTGATAAAAAACATACTATATACTCACAAAAATTTAGGGATGTTTTTATTATACATTTTATTATCCCAAAGGATTTCATTAAGGTTTTATAATCCAAATCAAAAAAATAACTAAACCTATACTCTGATACCAACCAAAAAAACCCTTCTCTTTATTACAAACTTAAACATTATTTGTTACATAAACATGCACTTAAGACTACTCTGAGGAACGAGAGTTCTAGTTTCTTGGAAAATTAGGAACATTACATAACATCTTAGAACATAAAACACAACATCTTTATTGAATATTTATTTTATGTGAACACAACATTCCATTGTATTTAGCATTGCATGGGATAACCAGAGGACATGCATAAGAAAAAGGTGAGTTATAAATCCCCGTAAGGGAGTAAACAAGGAATCACCTGAAGAATATATTATATGTTATGAAATAGAAATATAAATGGATAACAAGATAAATATGAACATAAAGGCAAGATATAACATGATTATTATAGAAAGGAAATGTGGAAACAACATTTAACATGATATTAGCCTTATCCAGGGGTCATTGCACATGGAGCATGAGTAAACCCTCATTGCACTTTAGTTAGCACAATTAAACCCTCATTGAAATTGAATTAGCATGAGTAAACCCTCATTTCACATAGAATATAATGACACTATTCTTTACCCAATTCATTAGAGTGCTATCAAGGAACACCCTTTATAAACATTTCATTTCACGAATAAGTGTGTCAGATAGATCATATGACATGGATTCAATAAAAATAATAATTTATTCCCTTGATAGAGAAATTGGTACGGTATTCACATACATGATGATTTTGGAATGGGAAATTTTGTTGTATCTTCGGCAGCATAACGACGTCAAATAGAAATTATAAAATGGGTTGAAGAAGGTAAAGGGGGCTCTAATAATTTATACATGAAATGTATATTAAGGGGGTAAGGTAACATAATATCCCAACATTTTTAATGTAACTTAGATGCATAATATTAAATAATTTATTTAATGTAAATGAGGAGAGAGAAACCCCTTACAGAATTTCGGGATTGTAACAGGTATACATGGGAGGCATTAATGAGAGAGAAAGAGGTCTATCATCATTCAAACATCAGGAGGGAAGTATTTTAAAGGTTTGAAGTCATACCCCAACATTTTTATTTTAAGATAAATGGGTATAACAAAATAAATAAACAAGGATAGACATGAGAAAAAAAGAAATCCTTTACATGGAAGTGTGATCCCAAAGGCTTTGATGGGGCTTGAGAGAGGCTTATTGGGGGCTTGGGGAACCTTGGAAGGATTCTAGAGAGAGGAGTTAATTGTAGGGACGTGATCCAGTGGTTTTGATTGAAGATTAGTGGGATATTGGGTGGATTTATATAGGTTAAGAGAGATAATTCTTTATTATTTAGGTTTTGGACACTACACATTAAACTAATCATAACCACAAATCATACCATGGTTTTTGCCCCTAGTTTCTGCCAAAGGGGAGAGGAAAATATTATTTTATAAGGCCGATGGTCTAGATTATTAAAATATTAGGCTTTCTTATGTGTAGGTGATTTACACTCTCAATGAAATCATTTAAAAATGATGAAATGTTTTATAAGTCTTGGTGGGTCCACTAAGGATTTGTAAAATAAATACAACAAATATAAAATCACATTATTTTAAAGGAGAAATTAACCATTGAATAAATTTGACATCCTAATTCCAAAAATAATATTCATTTTATCTAAATAATTATCTAAATAGGTTCATTTTTACTTTTAAAATAAAACTTGACATTTATTGAAAATTCATGGGGTTTGACAAAAATTGTTTTCAAACCATAATAAAAATTACAATTGTATTCATTAAAAGTAAAATTGTTTAGATAAAAAGAATATAAAAATTTATAAGAATTAATTTAGTAATAATAATATTTTATGAAAATATTATTTAATTCAAAAATCCACTAGTGCATTAAAATATATTTCTAAATTGAATTTGAATATTAACTAAAAATATTATTTGTGATTTAAAAATTACATACATAGTAAAAATTAGAAAATGAATGTATATTTTTCATAAAAAAATAATTCACATAATCATAGTGCTGGGGTCATGTTACAAAACTCCTTATAACATCTACATAATACCTAAAGGTAAGGTGTGTGATAGTGACAGACTCTTCGGGCGGCACAGATAACCTTGCTCGAGTGGTAATATCTATTAACATCCACTTCTCCCATAGGTGGTTTCGTTCAAGATTAAGATGTTGATGCTTTTCTTGGGCATGGTTAAGAGAAAATCCTAGTGACGCTACCTATTTTTCGAGCTCCATCAAATGGGATTCGTATAGAGAAATTCTATTGGATGAATCCATCACTTATTTTGTCTTTTTAAATTGGATTTGTTAAAGCCCTATATTTAAAAAAATCATGCGGTCACTGTTCAATGGATCTTTTAGCAATGGTAACAATTCTTAACAGTATTTTAAAAATACAAAAGAACAAAACCAATGATGTTTATATGTTTTATATAACAATTGTACATAATAAGACATTTAATTAGATCAAGAGTAATTTTCATTAATATATGTTTGGGTCATTGTAGGGAGATCTTGTTCTATTTGTTAATAACAAAGATGGTTATATGAGGTTGTGCATCGAATATATGGAGATCAATGTTATTATAATAGAGAAAAAGTATATTTTTCCTCCTATTGATGATTTATTTAATCAACTTCATGTAGCCCAATATTTTGTGAGTATTGAACTTTGATCTGGATATCATTAGTTTCATGTGGGGATGGAAAATATTCCAAGGATAGTATTTTGAATCAGGTATAGTCATTACAAGTTTATATTAATTCCATTTGGATTGACTAATTCAACATTTTTTTCATGGATCTAATTAATATAATTTTTAAGGAATACCTTGTTGAGTTTTTTTTGGTATTTATTAATGATATCTTTGTATACTCCAAAAGCTACTAATATAATGAGAATCACTTCCTCATTATTCTAAAAACTCTTAAAAAAACGAGTGATATTGGAAATTTAGTATGTGTAAATTTAGGCTTCAAATAGTTTCTTTTCATGGATATAGTTTTTAAAATTATGGAATATTATTTGATCTAGTGAATACAAAGGTAGTTCAGGAATGGCCTACACCAACAAAAATAATTGAGGTATGTAGTTTTATTAGTTTATCATGTTAATATCGACATTTTCTTCTGAACTACACCAGATAAGATAACCTATTAACCAATATTACATGTACAGGGGTTATGTTTTTATGGAAAAAATAATGGGAAGAATGTTTTTAATAATTAACAAAAATCATAGTGAATTATCCAATCTTGACTCGACCATCATAAAATGGTGGTTTTTTTATTTATAGTGATTCATAAAAGAAAAGACTTGGTTGTTTCCTTATGCATAATGATAGATTTATTTCCTATGAAACAAAGTAGTTAAAAACTCATGAATGGAACTATCCAACTCATGATATTGAGTTATCATTAGTATTATTTTCTCTAATGATATGGAGACAATTTTTCTATGATGAAAGATGTGAGATATATACATAACACAAGAGCTTGAAATATATTTTCTCACAAAAAGGACTTGAAATGAGGAAAAGGAGATAGATTGAACTACTAAAGGATAATGATTTTTCAATACAATATCACTCATGAAATTAAAATATGGTAGCTAATGCATTAAAAAGGAAGGGTTGTGGAGTTCTAAACAAAATGATGATTTAAAGGTATCTTATGTACATGGATCTAGAAAATATGGATATGAAAATTATCAAGGGACGTAAAACAGAATTACATTTTTCAATTAGTTTCCCAACAATCTATATTTGAATGGAAAAAATTTTCTTAGTTTGATGATGATAATATTCAAAAAAAAATTAAAGGTGTGTATGATGGGATGTTGGATGAATTCATGTCTAAGGATGGAATTATGAATGTTTGGAAGAGGATTTGTGTTCCCTCTATACCCAAGTTAAAAAAGGGAGTTATTATATGATTATCATATCTTTAATTTCTCTATACATCTCAGTAGTACTATGATATATAGATATTTGAAGTAACATTTCTTTTGGGAAAACATGAAGAAGGAAATTGCTGATTATGTATTAAAAATATTTATTTTATCTATTGGTGAAGGATAAAAGACAACATCCTAAAGGAGTATTACAACCTATTCCTAATCCAACATGGAAATGGGATGAAATAACTATGTATTATTTCATTGGATTTACAAAAAAACCAAGAAAGAATTATAAAATATAGTTGATTTTTTTCGACTTACCAAATATACACATTTCTTATCTATAAGGGAGGATTTTCCATTGGTGCGCCTTGTACAGATCTATATTAATAATGTTTTAAGACTTCGTTGAGAACCTCACTCAATTGTGTCTGATCATGATCCACAATTCACATTAAATTTTGGGAAATATCTTTAGAAGGATTTGGATACTGAGCTTTATTTGAGTACTGATTATCACCCTCAAACTGATGGGAAGTCATAAATGATGATCTACACATCAAAAGACATGTTGAGATCATGATCACTTGATTTTCAAGGAATGTGGGATCAATATTTACCTTTGGTAGAATTTTTCTACAACAGTAGTTTCCTTTCTATTATTCAAATGGCACCATATGAAGAATTGTATGGAAAAAGATTTCATACACTAACATGTTGGAATGAAGTTGGTGAAATAAATCTTGTACACCCAGAGATTATAGAGGAAACAATAGTGAAGGTAAATACTATTCAAACTCGTATTAAAGCATCTCAAAGTAGGAAAAAGAGAAATACCAATAATTAAAGGAAGGATTTAGAATTTCAAGTAGTAGATCATGCTTTCTTGAAAGTATCTCCATGGAAGGGTGTTATATTATTTGGGAAGAAAGGGAACTTGAGCCCCAAGTATGTTGGACCTTTTCAAATTATAGAGAGATTTGGAGTTGTGGATTAACATTTAGTGATGCCACCTAGACTTTATAAAGTACGCAATTTGTTCCATTTCTCATTATTAAGGAAGTACATGTCAAACCCAACTCACATCCTCCCATCTGAAAGAATTGAATTGTAACATAACTTATCATATTCTGAAGAATCTATACAGATTATGGACACTAAAGAACAGGTGCTGAGGAATTAGACGACTCATCGGGTAAAAGTAATTTGGAAGAATCATAAAATTGAGTAGGCCACATGGGGGCCTACGGAACTTACGATGAATAACTACCCAAATATTTTTATGACTTATCATTAGGGTAATTTCAATGATGAAATTTTTGAAGGAGGGGATAATGTAACACCCTAATGATTTAAAAATAAATTTAATATAGAATGTAATGCACAAAAAACTGAGTCTCTGTGAAACAACACTTTTTTATTATAATTATTTAAATAAGATAGTTATATCCTTTCCATGAAACATAATGTCTCCACTTCTGTGATATGAATTTTGAAAAACGTACATACACAGTTGCGATCAGTATGAAATTTAGTGTTTTATATGATGAAACTAAATTTTATTGGTGAATAGTAACTTCACCATTTTTGAATAGTAATGTTACCCTTTTAAATAGTAATATGACCTATATGAATAGTAACCTCACCCATGAAAGTATAAATTAAATTTAGGCACCTTAAAAATGAATGTATGATATAATGGTATAAATAAGTGAATACTTTAAAAATTAATAATTAATTTTTGGCATATATTTAATTAAAATTATATATTTAATAAAATCAATTAAAGGAAAATTCATTTCCATAAAATGTATTCTTAAATAAATATTTTTTTGCTATGATTTTAGGACAATTTAATTATACCATAGCCGATTTGTCACTGTGTTATAAAATCAATTATAATTTTGAAAACTATATTTTTAGAGTAAATAATGATTTTAATTAAAATTTTATTTATCATATTTATAAAATTATTTTCATAAAATGGAGTTACTTTTTTAATTCTAAATGTCGAAAAATGGTTGGGTTGAATTTTTGGGAGTTTTCTAAAATACATGAATTTTTAGTGAATAATAAAATAAGATAATTTATGATAAATGTTAAATACATTAATTTTTTAGTTATTTTTGTTGTAAGGTTGAGATAAGAACCATTATTTTGAAATAACATGAGATTATTACTATATTTTTCACAATAATCAATATTATTTCTTGTCTTGAAATAAATAATAAAATAATTATTAAAATATTAAGAAATCCCACCTCTCCTCCACTATGACCCCCTCCATCTTCTCTTCACTCCTATAAGCCTTGAAGATTATCAAATTTTCTCATAAATCATCTTCCTAATTATACAGCCATGTTTATGAGCTCTTTTTATTACCAAAATACCAAAAACCCCTTACTTAAGGAGGTTTTAAAGGAGTATTCAAGAGGTAAAATCCACTTCCTTTTCCTTTTATTTTCTTTTCATGTTCCTTATTTTATTATACTATCTTCACCTCCTCTATCCAAATGATCATGATTAATATAGTATAATCTATATTATAAAATTATATCAGGTTAATGGAGGATCCATCCTCAATATCCGTACTCTCTCTCTCTCTCTCTCTTATTTTAAAAACGAAATCATCATCTCGGATGTGTCGATTTACAACCTTCATGGATGACGAAACTTCGTTCTCAAATTTATCCTTCAAGGAAGGTCATGAAACCATTTTTATGTTTGAAACAGATTACAAAATATGTATTATGTCTCATACAATGTTTTTTAACTATTATATATACATAATACTAATTTATGCGACAAAACTAATTCGTGATGATCAAAATATCACTGTAATAATCTAAACGATTATCATTAATGTTTTATCTAACAACTAATCCACATAATATATAAAAAAAATTAATTGTATAACCATTTATTCTTTTGGATGTTAATTATTATAATATAAATTCAATTATGAAGAATTATATCCTTTCCACATGAACTTCCGTACTCATATAAAAGTATACCGATCATGAAAACCAAGGAAAGGAATGCTCCGAGGCAATATAATTGTATCTTATAACTCATAAAATAGGACATAAATGAATTTAATGAAATTATAGTGAATAAAATACATGTAGATAAGGTTTTTAATTAATTAATTAATGGATTAAATTTTATTATCCATGATGTGAAGGTCATGTTCCGAACACATTTAGACATAAGGTAAGGTTTTCTACCCGAACCTCCATTTTCTATCGAGTTACTCTTTTTCTCTCTTTACACCCATAAAATTATTTAATATTATTATTTTCTCCTCTTATATTATTTTTTAATGTTCTATATATTTTTAACAATCAGAATATCTGTTTATTTTATGGTGAGTTACATGTTTTAAAAGGATATTTCTCAAATTCTTCTCGATAAACAAGACCGGTTGAAGGGAACATCTCAGATTTCTACCAATTTACAAGGGTACTCTATAATATATTTTAATGAACCATTATTTTAATAAAAAAATAAATTTATTTATGAAAAAACTAACTCACTTAACTTATGGTTTTATACAAATATTTTTTCTAATATAACTCTTCATTTCAAAGTAAAAGAGTATTTCTATCAAGAATAACATAATGATTTCATAAGAGTATTTTCATCTATTTCAACAAATTTATTGATTCTTATGTTCAATTGGGATTAATATTTTATGATATAATATAACATATTTTATTAAATGTTTTATTATTAGTTTGAATATGGATTTGTCATCTTGATATCATTCACCATATTACTCAGAATGGTTAGTATTTAGGTTTACTGATTAAGGAAAGTTATTTACATTTCATATGTTATTTTTAGTATGATTTTATATGTTGATTATGTTTCACCCCTTTCATTTTAGGAATGAATTGGACTTATTAGGTGTTGGTTGTGGCCTTATATAGCCCCTCGGTGCATCGGTAGGTCTCATGAGATAAACTAGATTAGATTTTTACTCATTTATGTGTGGTCTTGGCACGAGGCCTTGACAAAATGGTTATAATGTCCCACATTATGAATTCCCTCATTATGAAACTAGTAATTGATATCCCATTTGATTATTTTAATAATAGAATATCCACATTTGTATTTTATTATAGAATTATTTAACCATCTTTTATTCCTTCCATATTATGCTCAAGATTGTGTTTTAATTGCATTTTTACATTTAGTTATTCATCGTGCCTTATTATTTATGCTTCTGATTTTATATATACCCTTACTCATCATATGGGATCACCAATTTCTACTATTTTATTTTCCCTTGGATACGAATATGTGTATTATGAATGACCTATACGAATAATCTAGGATTTTATGTGTGATTCAAAATAAGAAGATAAGTCCTAATTCATTTAAAGTAGTAATGTTGAACTTATGAATGTATCTGGTTTTCCAATGTTATTAAACTATTTTTTCCTTCAGGATATGTATTCCTTATTATATGCCAATGTTATAAAATAAGGAATCATTTCTGTAAAATTGGGGTTGGGTCCTTACAAAGAGATAGGATAGGGTTATGATTTAGAGGTTTCTGAATCTCATGTGAATTTATATTTTAAAATAATGAATAGATAATAAATACAATGCTCAAGTGATGTTTGGAAAACCACTATGTGGTTGTGGATGGCTTCAACTGAATGAAACTCTCTTCTGAGCTCTGATCTTCATGTGAAATCTCTTTTTAATCTCACTTGAAATTTTATTTATAAATGAAATAGGTAATTTTCTTTATCAAATATATTTTCAACTATTTTTTTGGATTCTTTAGAACCTATGGTGTAAAATAATTGATTTCACTATTTAAATTTCATTGATGACGTCTTGATGTTGATTATACTAATCATGATTAGGTTTTGTTTCTTATTGGTATTCAAGTGATTGAATCTCTTCTATAGGAGGTATAACAATCATATTGAGGTATTCACATGATATCAATGAAAACTAGGGTGTTTATATATAATTATTTAGATTTTAACTGATAAATTCAATTGGGAAATCATTTTCAAACATTTAATGGGGGTGCTCGAAAGGCCTACGCCTATTTATAACAACTTTCTGAATTCTATTTTCAGTACCTTTATATTTCCAATAAAATCTCTATTTTTTGTTCATGTTTATCTCAATTTATTTTATATTTTATAACATTGAATCAAATCCCCAAATTTTTCTTCTTTCAATAAAAAAATTCAAAGGTACAATTTGGTAACTCAAATTGTGACCACCTCGAGCAACAATATATGGAATTCTATACTACATTTATCGGGGGATAAACTGATTGATTGAGGTTTTCAGGAAAAAACCCTCACATATTTTATTTTGGGAAATGATCATGCCTCGTTTTGTCTGATGATTATTATTTACCTTTTTAAGGTTAGACTATGGGTAGGTTTGTGCTTATTGTCCTAGAGATGGGAAAACCCTAGGGTACATACCTGGATAACTAGGGGTGTGGTTTTATTTTTAGTTTGAATGTGGGTCTTGTCGAGAGATAATTTATATCACAATAGACATGGGATATTATTCCATATATCTATATATAAACACCCTTTTATATAGATTATGACCCTAGGGTTAAAACTATTTCATTTATTTGTGATTCATGATTCCAGTTGTTGTGATCCATGGTTTTAGGATACCATGGGTTTGGTAAAATATTTTTGTGTGTTTTGGGATGATTTTATGTTTAGTTATTTAATTTGGTAGTTTTGAGACCATGTTTTTTGGTTGTATTTTAAT
The DNA here is from genome assembly GCA_963277665.1 of Viscum album. Taxonomy (NCBI): domain Eukaryota; kingdom Viridiplantae; phylum Streptophyta; class Magnoliopsida; order Santalales; family Viscaceae; genus Viscum; species Viscum album. The sequence goes on along the minus strand of OY728129.1, from coordinate 1,783,048,401 downwards.
AGTATAGTTTCTTAAATTATCTTTTTAGATATTTCAAGAAAGAAAATTCTTGATGAACTCCTTTTGTTTTATGAAAAAACAGTCATTGGTTCATCTACCATTTTATTTTAGTTCTAAATTTGGGGGAGGAGTATTCTTCATATCCATATCCCTATATATTATATCTTATCGGATTTTGATTAGTTTTAATTGAAGATGATGGTGGTTGTTAGAGAATACAACCAATTTTTTTAAACTTTTATTTTATTTTGAGTATTCTTCTTTATTTGTCCTCTATATAGACCTTAGACACTATGGGGGTAGAAATTGGAATAATGTGGTGACTTTTGACACCCAAGTGTTCATTGTGGTGTTTATTTTATATTATTTTATGATTTCAGGGTTTTTTTTATGTGTTCAAGATGTTTTTGATTGAAAATTAAAAAATTTAGAGTTTTCTATCTATGAATTATTTGAATGCATGGTTTAGAAGAAACTATGTTGTTACCCTTACAGAGTGTACTTTTCTATAAAACATTTCTATACATAGTTGGTATTTAAATGAGGCACACAGTTGAGTCTAAATCATGTGGTTCCTAGAGGAAACCATTTGGGACATTTTGTGTAAGTTTGAGGCTGTATGGCTTGCACACACTTTTGTAAGCCATGTGACAAGAATGCATGTCAACACATTAATTTTTCAGATCCATTTGTCACATTGGGAAAATATTTTTTCCAACTTTATGGATTCTCAAGTAAACCATACAACTAGGTTTCTCGACTTGGTTGTGATATACACACTATTGGCACACCGTTTGGAAAACAGTTCTGCCAAATTATTTGACCTACCAAGATTCATTAGAAGTTTAAATTTCTAGAAATTCTCCTTATCAACTTTAACCATACACCTTTAATTTATTTCTCTCTCTCATTCTAATTGACTAGGTGCCTATGGATCTTATTCATCAATTTACCATCATCTTCTATTTGGATTTAATTGGTTTATGTGTGGGTTCAGTTAGTATGAATCAAGGGTCTTTTCTTGTGTTGGTATTTTTGAGGGAACCTCTTGGATTGTTACAACATTGTTCATCATAGGAAATTACTTATATCTTGATTGTAGGTGAACCGATTTAGGTGTTTCACTTTAATTTCAATATATTACATGACAATGGATTCATTTGGATTTTAAAATGGTTCATTATTAAGTATGTTCAAAGTACGTATACCCCATGAGGAGAAAAGTGGATTTTAAGAGGTTTTAACCCATGGAATTGAATAAGAATTTATCCTAAGTGTTTTTCAAAATTCATAAATGAATTTCGAAGGATGTATTTGGTTTTAAAATTAGTGGTGACAATTTTCTTTAGGTTTTTAAATGCGTTCTTTAAACCAATTTATTTTTACATTGATTATTTTTTGTTTTTATATCCTTTAAAATAATTTATGTGGTTCAAAGTATTTTAATGTTAGCGTATTAACCTTTGTGTATGTTATTTGAATTTTTTTAAAACATTAGTTGATTTCTATGGTTTTTTAAGGGAACTATGAGTTCCCATTAGGGTTTAAAACTATTTTAAGAAAATTTAGTCACAAAATTTTATTGGGATGAGTTTGAAATAATGTGAGTTGGGGTGGGAATTATAGGAGTGTTTTGGATAGATTCATGAATGTAATTTTAGGGGAAATAATATTTTATAAAAGGTTTGACGCCCTATTGAGCCTCTAGTTATTCTTTCTATGATTATTGTGAATTTTGATCCCATGAGGAGATTTCTTATATTATATCATTTTTATATATGTCATTCATTTATATATGTTATTGGGTATAATTATTATGATGGTATGGGAGGTGTGGTATTAGTTGTTTCAAATTTATTATATTTTAATTATGATGTTGTTCATTTGTGATCACCTCTATTTGAGTCATCATGGGAAACCATGAGGATCATGGTAGATGAAATAAGTGGTTGAATACCTAAATATAACTTTTTTAGGAAAGTTTTTCATTGAACCGATATATCTTATTAATATAACATTCCCCATGGGAGTGAGAGAGATCATTAGAGGTTGGTATAGAGGTTAGATTGACCCATACCTTAAACACATATTATATAATGTTTATTAACATAGATTTCCAAAAACAAATAAAAGGATATAGGGTTATAGTTTCTTTGGAAGATTATTTGAATAAATTCATCATCTTAAACGTAAAAAAACATCATTTTTTAAAACTCCACATAGTTTTCATAAATCCATTAGATCTTCTAAAACTATATAGGATACCCTAGGGGGAATAAATAATGAAATGAGTGATTGAGAAAGCTTGGTAAGGGAATTAACATGGAAATAAAACATAAAATGAGATTCAATGGGCATAACATGAAATCATAAAGAGGATGATCATTAGAATTGAAACATGGAATAATGAAATCACATTATAAGAACATGGAATCATAAAATATGTGGAAACTACATAAGATATGAGATTATAAGCATAATTCAAGGGTCAATCCCAATAATATTATCATAAAGTGGTAAAGGTCAAATGGTAACATATCATGAGATATAAAGCTTCAACCAATGCACTGAAGGACTATATAACTCCGGACCCACCCATCACATAACACAGTGTTCTTAGTTTAACCACCCATGCACAATATATGGTATCTCCTGAGGTAAAGTAATTACCCAATGCATTGGAGGGCTATGTAATTCTAGGGCCACCCATCAGATAATTAAAATACAATATATGTGTTCAACATTATGTGAATAAATTTTATATAAATCATAATCATGATCAAACCTATGATAAGGATGTGGGTTTTATAATTCAGATTGAATTCATAAGAAAATGATAAATTACAATCATCTATAAGAGAAAAATGAATTATATTATTTTTTTAATTTCATAATAGAAGAATTTATTTCGGTTTTGAACATGGAGTTTTAATATAGAAAATTAGTAAAAAGGATATTGGATTATAAGACATAAAAACGAAGCACTTGGGTGATTATTTATAAAATAAGTAAATGATTTTTTTAAAGATGTAAAGACCATATTATTTTCCATAATACCCTAATTAAAATAATAGGGTTTCCAATAAGATATTGAATGTTTTTATAATGTATTCTGGGAGTATAAAAGTTTTATGTGGTGATTATTAGAATGACACAAGAAAAGATAAAACTCCCCCTAAATTAGTTTTACTTGAAAGTGGGAATTTTGAAGGGAAATAAAAACATGACAAACCTCAGAAATGAAAAGGATATTTAAATAATTATATATGTAAGGTATATATATTTATAATTTATATATGGTAATTATATTTCATAAAATGGAGAAAATTAAAGGTAATGTGTAACTGATAAGTCACGAAGGAGGTATGGAAGATCCCTTACCTCATTGTCTGAATTCACTCTTCACTTGCACTAAACATCCTAAATAACCAAATCAAGCTTATAAAAACTTACCTACAAAAATTATTCATCTATATTTTATATTATAATATCCTTTATTTAATATGTTTATATTTTCATTAAAATTGTGACTATGTATGATAGTATACAAGATACCCAACACCAATCTTAAAAGAATAAAAAATTATTATTATTACTTAAATGTGACCATTATAACCTAGTCCTTAAATTGTAAAAAATAAATAGTGTTAGACAAATTATGAAATATATATAATGTTCCTACTAATTTTTTATTTTTTATTAATTCTTTTTAAATAAGTTCTTTATATTTAGTAAACTCATTTTATTCATTAAAAATACATTTTCGTCAAAAATGGGTTTTCTTAATTTTTATGAGTGAATATTACAATTATTTTTTATAAATTTAAGAAAATATACTTATAAAAATGAATTTCATTTATCAATTCAGAATTTAAAAATTATCTTAGGCTGAATTTTTGATAATTTTTTAAATGTAATGATTTTTCAATGAATAATAAGAAATAATTATTTTTATTGAAAACCATATTTTATTTTAAAATATCTTCATGGTCAAGTTATATTTTTGGTTATTTTTAAAATTTTAATAATTTACTTTTTATAATATAGTTATTTATTTCTAAATTGACTTTATACTTGAATTTAGTATTAAATGGTTTATATTTTAAAAGCTAATTTTTTTTTCTAAAAACCCATTTTTGTCACATTTTACTAATTTGATTTTAAATTAAATAATAAATTTACGAGGTTTTTAATTTTAAAAAATGGATTAAATATTTCGATTCATTGTGTCAAAATTTATAAAATAGGTAACTTTAATTTTTTATCAATAAGAATAGTAACCTTGGTAATTTTTGTTACCACTTTAAAGGGTAAATCGGGTAATTAATGTTAAAAATAAAATGATAGGGATAATAAAATGATACTAACACTTGTATTCGATTTTTTATTATTCCATTTCATTCAGACTCTTCCAAGATTTTATAATATGGCATTGTTTCCATTCAGATGAGATAATAAATTTTATAACATTTTATTTAAGGAAAATCCAGAAATTTCACACTCTTATTTTTCATCACTATAATATTATTAACATGAGGATATATAGGTGATAGGTTAGGTTATAAATATTTATTTTTTTAAAAAATATATTTATCTCCATCTGGATAATAGAATTTTTAAATTTTAGTGAATAAATAATTACCTTAAATATTTTCACAATGTTGACATAGTAAATATTCAATTAATGGAGAAAATAAATAATTGATATTAGAATATTAAAAATAATAAAATTGGAGATAATTAGCAAGATATATTAATTACCATTATTAAAATGACATGTTAAGAATGTATTAAAAAATATTTTTTTATAATTCTTTTTATTTAATTAATGTTATTAAAATCAAAGTATTGAATAGTTCAAAAAATGACATTAATGATATATTGTAATAAAAAATATTTTATTAAACGATATAAAATTCGTATAAATCTTAGATTAAGACACATGAGTGGGATATGGATGATAATATTAACCATGGTTCATTTATGTTGCATTTTTTATTTTATAGTGACTATATTAACCCTCAAGGAGTAAAAATACATGTTGTCATGGTAAGGGTGAAAGAAATTAATGAGGGGTTTAAACCAAATGATAAGGGTAAAAATTTTCCAAAATCAAGTCAAAAATTTATTTTATGTGATTATTTTTACCCATAATTATTGTATATTCTAAATAAATAACTTTTTATCCATTTTAATTTGAAAATTAATTTATATTAATTTAATATTTTGAGGAATTCCAAGAGTGTCCCTCCACTCTGTTGTAAAAGGGAACCACTTCTTCTCATTTATTCACAATTATAAACCCATTTTGTTTAGAGAAAACTACCCAAGTACCTTCCTAAAATTTCTCCAATAATTCTAAAGGCCTAGTATAAGGAATAATTGCAACCTTAGTGGACTTAATGTGTTAAGAAAAAGAGGTTTTCTGAATAAGAGGAATCATTTTTAATCGAGTGTTTCTATTTATTTCATCATCCACATCATTAAATCTTTTTTATCCATTATAATATAATAAATTTTTTTATCTTACATAAAATTAGATTATATTACCTTAATATAATAACCTATATTCATATCCTCTTCTATAATATAGGAAACAAAATAATCAATCTTGTGTATAGCGGACTATCACCTCACGAACTGGTGTAATTATTTTCTCATCAATATCTATCATAGATTGATTATAATGATTAAATTGATATCTTTATATGATATTAATGAAATATATATAATTATTAAAATATAATATATCATTTACCTTGTTATCTTTTCATTCACTGAAAAATGATAATGTTGTTCGTGCATACGTGTGGACTACCACCTCCACGATGCTAAGTGATTTGTTTTTCATCACCACATCACATGGATTATATATATAAGTTTATTTAAAATATTATTATTATATTTATGATATTATGATCATTATATAAATATAAAATAATATTTTTCCACTTTCCATAAATATCGTTTAAAAATAGAAATGCTACTTATGCATACATACAGCCTACGATCTCCATGATTGTAACAAAATTCATTTTTTATAACCATATTTAATGTATATATTTAAAAGTATAAATGATTTATAAAAATGATAATTATGTCGTTATTATTTTTATTTTAAAGTTTTAATAATGATTTATTTGACCATATTCAATCTAACGATGTCATTTTTTACATATGAGTCAAATATCACCAAAAATACTGATGTGAATTTAATTGACTATGTAATTGTATATAACATGGTATTAAATGAAATAAATGAATAATAAACTTGAAAAGGTTCTAAATAAAGTATATAATTAACATAATTTTATTATTCAGTAAGAAACATATTGTACGTGATGAGTCAAACTCAATGTAATAGACGTTCTTTTAAAAATCATATTTTAAAGTTCTTTAATAAACTATTTTTTCAAAGGCCAAAAGGGATATATATTTTTACATATACGGAATGAATATATTTTCCCACTATCATTATGCCCTAATCAATTGAATTTTTATTTATAAGTTTCCATGTATCTTTTCAAATAAAATGGTGTCTTCATTATGTGTATAGTTTTTAGATTTTAATAAATGATTTCCTTTAACCTTCTTTCAAAGGTTTTCAAAAGGATTATTTTTATTGAATGTTGGATCGCCTTTACAAAAAGAATAAAATGAATGTTTTATTTTAATATATATGGTAAAATTGACTTTTCAAACATTCAAAACCATTATTTTATGTTTGTATTCCACTACAATATTTCATGATTTCTTAAAAGAAAAACCAACATTTCATTTTTATGGGAATTTTGGTATTAAAAAGGGTTTTTGAAAAGAAATTCTATTTTGATATCTAAAATGTTTTTCATATGGGTTTAATAGGTTTTTCATGGGTTTTATTCCGAATATGGTCCTTGGAAATTATTTACGAATGGTCGTCCGCATTACAGATCATGAGTGAGCCTAATATAGCTTATTCGATTAGTGCCCCCTGATCGAATAAGGTGAGAATTTTATAGATTATATAATGGGTGAACCTAGATAGTTCTCCAGTGCATTGGGTAATGATTATGTTATCTGGATAAATATATTGTAATTAGGTCACACAGTTATTCCAATTGTATGGGTTTTATAATGGTTTTAATATGGTTATTCCCCAATGAGAATGCATGAATTTTCTATTCATGCTAGTATGTTTTCATGGAAATCATTTGATTTTTATAGTGTATCTACCCGGGTTCTACTTGTCAGTGTCCCGAGATAGTTAGTTACATGACTTCATGAATGCCTCATTGTATGATAAAGGCTACCAACTAGTAGTTTGGTTATAATATATAACATGAGGAGACTATAACCTCTTTATCAAATAAGCACGATAGTGGAAATCAATAAACAATAACCAAATGATAATATAATGTAATAATGATAATACCATAATCAATAAAGAATAATATAACAACATAATCCCTAAAAGTGGAAAATGACCCTAAACCATAGTAAATATTTCATTCCATACAAGTGTCAAGTGTCTAAAAAACCCAAGGTAATGACACACTAACATCTCCCAAGAGAGTTCTGACATAATTTATAGTCCCCTAATATATGATCCATCCTAAATACAAACTTTTCAATATATATAGGGATCTTGACCTTATATTATCCTAAAAACATTAATTCTATTTAGGTTCCATCAGGCATCCTAAGTAGGGGGTGAGTACAACTTAGTAGGCCATTTACAACAGCGTCTACAGTAATATCCTGTCCATAATAGTGTATGTCATTGTAATAAGAATAAATAACTTAAGATAAAAGTGAAAAGGTTTCACATTTTTTATTCTTTAATCAACCACATTGGCCACTGAGTTTGTAGTGACACCAAAACCAGTCATACCTTCATCAGCCCTTGTCGGCTTCTAAACCATACAACATTGTAATATCACAAAAATTATTTCATGTGATGTAATTTTTCATTTAATTACAATTTCAATTTAGGTACCTTGGAGCATCAATCCATTTACCAATATCTCGGGAAATTGTAGCATCAGTTAAATTCCAATATATTGGGTTCCTAGAGAATCATTCTAAAACCCAATGGGTATTTTGGGAATTAGTCCTTCGCCCACACCAAATTTTTCACATGCATGCATCATGGGCATAGAGCATCGATTTGACATTCCATCAGTATTTGGGGCATAAATCCCTAACCCACACATGATTGATCAATCAATCAAAAATATCACGTATATATTTATCAAGTTTCTACATCATTAACCTTCTTATCAATAATTAACATCAAATCATGGTGCACCATTTTATTTTTTCATTCACAATCATGGTACTTTACTTTAATCACAGGAATAACAAGTTCAATCGCATATTAATTAATTTATCACCAATAATTACAAAACTCATTAACCCTACAAGGTTAATCCATTTAGACCCTCCAGTCCCATTAGAAACCCTAAAATAAAGATTTAGTTCAATTTTATTAACCAATTATTTCCCTTTATTGAATTTATAAATCATAATTTTAAGGGTATTGGTACACCCCATGGGTTTTCATAAATTTGTTCTCAGGATCTTCAACATGTCCAACGAGATCCATAAAGGGTTTTCACAATTTCATAGAATTAAATTAACCTTTTAAATTTAAAATAAATTACACAACATCACAACACAACAGTACAATTACATACACATGTTAATAATAAATACTATAGGATTTTGAAATTAAACCACCAACCTCAAGATTATTAATGAATTCTTTCCAAACTATATCCCTCAATTTGACATAAAATGATCAAACTCACAATAGTTAAGAATATCTAGGATCAAAACCAAGGATCAAGAACTAGAAAAACAATACCATTAAAAATTATATATAAACCATTAACAATGTATGGAGTCATACTTCTCCAAAGGGAGTGAAATGCATGAGAGAGAGGAATCAAAATGAGGAAGAAATTATATTCCATAGAGGGTTCGATCAAATCCAATGAATCTTTGATTTGCACCAGAAGAGGTTCAAAGAGAATTTGAATCAACTCAAGATATTCCAAAATTGAATGGATTCATTTCAGGTCAAGCAAGGATGATTGAGGATAATAACTGCGGGTTCAGGAATATTTAAATAAATTTTTGAGGGTTTAAAATTCCTTGTAAAGAGTTTCTTGGGTGGGGTTCATGGTTTTATAAACCGTTTGCAACTGTGAAAACTCCCTCTATCAAAGGGTGCACGATTTGGGGGAGATTTGCTCACAATTTTTTCAAATTTTGTACCTCCTTACTCTGGCTCAATGTGGGTCACACAGTTTCCTAGGGAACATCCTACATCTTCCCTAACCATACACAACCCCATGGGCTTCCAAAATTATCTAAATTCACACAAAACAACCCCAAAGAGAGACCAAACCAAGGTATTATAAAAACAAGATAAAAGAATATCTAAATATGAGTAAGATAAATTCCTAAAAATATTGAGAACTTATAATCTCTCAACCATATAACAGCTCATCCTCAATCTGCACTCCCAAGAATCACTAAGCTTTCGAGGTAAAAGGTAAGGCCACTAAGCCCTCATATTTTCTTCCCTTCTCCATTTTTTATCCTAAACATGCCCATGTTACCACAACGCTATGACCAATGAAATAATAATTCCCTAAAAAACATTATAACTGGGATCCACAACATTAATTAAATTCTCCTTGAAGCACGTATCAGCCTCAAGCTCAAAATCAACTATATCAATCACATGAGAATGTTTTGGTTAATACTATTGAAGTTGTGATACATGAAAAAAATATTTCATTGAACTATAATTATTTATAAGGTCTAATAGATATTCCACTGGTCTAACTGTAACATCTCAAGTAAAAAAAGAATAAGATATTTTCATATTTTTTAATATTTTTGAATTAAATATTATTTTTACTGAAAAGGGTTTCTATGTTCGATAGCATACCCGATGCACAAAAATGGGTTTCTTTGAAATCTTATGTTGCACAATAATAGTATAATATTATTATTTTAAATGTTAGTTAACTCGTAGCCATTGTATTTGAGGGAATGAAAAAAACTAAATACAATATGATTATACAAGATTTTTAAATGTATTTACATTTATCCAATAAAAGTAAGAGGCTTAGAATGTGAATGAGTCTAATTTTAAGCATAATTTACATTAAAAGGTCGATTTACCACCTTTTAATGGTGAACCCTATTTAAATATAGTTTTGGTCACTTTAATACATTATAATTGACCAAATATAAACCTTCTTTTGAATGGGGACATCAAATTTTACTTTGGGAATTTTTTTGGTATTTTTCTGATAAAGTTCATTTTTAATGAATAGTGAAAAATATTGTATTTTAATTCAAAAGTGCCTTTTAATATAATTTATTTATATAGTTATATTATCTTTTTAATTGGTTTTAAAGTGAAAATAAAATAAATTTTTACCATTTAATCCAATATTGGTCATTGGAATTAATTTCACTTTGAAATTGGACATAAACAAGTATCAATCTTTTGATAGTTATTGTTTCTTAAAAACACGCTTTCTGTTTTGATAACGGGAGTTAATTTTTAAATTAATTAATGCCACTTATATGTTTTTAATTTTTCAAAATAAACATCATTTTTCTATTTGGAATATCAAATATATATTAGGCTGAATTTATCGTATTTTTCTGAAAAACTTCAATTTTTGATGAATAGTGAAATCACTTAGTAGTAGTTAAAAAAACTGACTTTTTCATTTAAATGAAATTTTACCACTTCTCTGAATTGAATTTTTAAAATCCGACATACATTGTTGTTATCAATATGTAAAATGTGCTTCATTAAGATGAAAATAATTTTTGGTGAGTAGTAACTTTTGACTTTTATTTACCGCATTTAAAGGTAAATAGGATAATTCAAGGTTAAAAGAATATTATAATAATTAAAAATTAACTTAACACTTGTCCAAAAATTATTGGTTCAGTCATTTATGACCATGGTCATCTGTGGTTCGATTTTGGGACCCCATTGAGCCACTTGGGAGTGATAATGACAATTTTGATTAATTATCTTAAAGGAAAAAATGACAAAAGAAAATATCTTTTAGTAAATTAATGTTTAGAAGGGGTTATATAAATAATATTTTTTTCTATAAATATTCATTGGAAATATAAAAAGATTTCCTACTTGATAGTATATTTTTTATAATTTTTAGACATCGAATAAATTAAATTATTAATGACACAATAATGATGCAGTATTATAGGGTCCTTAAAAATACGCAGAGAATGAGAATACACATTAATCCAAGAGAGATTCAACCCAATTTTTCCAAAAAGAGTTGGGGAAAATTGTGGAGAATACTCAAAGGATGGCACAAGAAGAACTGGTCCGCAAACCGGTCCAATGATAACGGTACGCGACCGGTTCCGTGAAGCGCCCCCTCCGGGGACCGATGTCGTTCGCTGAACAGAGGCAGGGATCCTCCGCGGGCGCGAAGCAGGACGGGCACCAGGCCGGGCCACCGACACAAACCACCCCAGTCAAAAACCCTGCCCACCAGCCCAGGCTGCATCTGCTGTCATTTGTGGAAAAAAGGTGGAACCCTGCGCGGCCGCGAAGCACTCCCCGAGCTAGTTTGGTTCACGGGGGAGGTGCGTTCAATGACCCCCATGAGTTGCAGATTGACCAACTCATCTGTAAACCAGGTTTCCGATCATGGGCCTCCACAAAAGGTGCCGCATGACCACATATGCATCTCTTTCCCCACTCTCTAAAAGGAGATGGAGGGGGGATAGGAAAGTAGATCGATCAGATTTGGGTGGAAGGATTTCGGAGGAAGGAGCTTAGGATTTCGCAAACAGCGAAGTTCTTATTCGCGAACCAGAACAGGTATGAACCTAGAAATGAATTAATAAGGAACCAAAAAATGCATAACAACTTGGTGAACCGCGAACATAAAATAAAAAAGAAAATAATACCATGAACCATGGACCCTCCATGGATGCACTCCCCGCGAACCATGGAGTTTATGCCCTTTTTCTGATCCGTCGCACCGTGTAGCACCCTCTTATGAGGGCGAAGCCCTGACTGATGAACCTCCAACCGGAGTCGCCCCCAGCCACCACTGCTTGAGTGGACCCTTCCGCGTACCAATCTGGTATGCGGGCGAAACCCGAAGTCGCAGACCACCCTGGTTTGCGGGATGCCCATCAGTTCGCGGACCACCTTGGTTCGCGGACGGCCTCTATGGCCCCTTAACACCTCCCTACGCGAAGGCCGCCACCCCTAATACACTCGTGTTCCCCACCAAATCCTTCAGATTTCCCATTCCCCGATCCGTATAAAATCCTTCCAATATGGCCTGATCATTCACAACGCCCTCATTGGCCCATTCATCGGCCCCGAGCCGAGGCCTCCACCAAAGCCACTAGACCCGTATGCTGTAACATTTAGGCGCATCATCTCCCCATTTTGAGTTCACATACCCAAGGTAAGTGAGGGAGAAGGGGTTTCTCTGGCCCTTGAGTAGATTCCTGAATCATTTCTGCGTTCACATTCCCACTATAATGTGGAGTTCGAGCCCGGGAGCCTCCTTTCTACCTCTCTACTCACTGGGAGGGGGACCGCATGACCATTTACCTTTAGCTCCAATGGAGACCACTTCACCCCCCTTTTGGGAGTTAATGGGAAACTATACTGGTGTAAGGCCCTAGCTTTTCTTGCTGGAGGTAGCACCCATGCACCTATTTACTTCCTCAGGGCTAAACGCCAAGGGAAGGCGGGATGGGCATCGTCGCCTCTCCTTTCGACGGTCTCAAATCCCTATCCCATTGGGGTTTGTCACCACTGGGCATCCCTCTTGAAGTTAGCCCCACACCATCCTCGCCGGAAGCTAATGGACCTTCTCCTTGAAACACAAAGGGTTTATTGCTCCATTGTGTGACTTCTACCTTCTGCAAAAATTAGGAAGGAGAGTCCAGCGGTACCGGCCTTCTTCTCCGCTCGTCGTCCGTCTCCTCTTTCCTCGGCAGGGAGAAAGTGTGAGGTTAGAAAATTCTATTGCATTCTCTTGTTTCTCACACCGAGAATGACTCACGTGGGCTTAGAGATTTGTGATGGTCATGGCACCCACACAATGATGGTGGATTAACCCGAACTATGTGGACTTTGATCCCTGTCTCCTAGGCAGGGTACGTAGGAAGCCTCCCCAAGGTTCAAGCCCAAAAATCGGTCATTCTGACCCCCTTTATGTTAGTTTACCCACACCATGGGCCACCTCAAAGTGTAATCTCCATCCCAATGAAAACTACAAGGACTTTGATCTATGTTAGGGCATGGTACGTAGGAAGTATCCACGAGGTTCAAGCCCCTTACCCATCGGACCACCGGTCCATCTTCACGTCGGTTCTCCAACACCACCCCCATGCGAACTATGAGGAATTTGATCCATGTTAAGGCATGGTACGTAGGAAGACTCCACGAGGATCAATCCCATTACCCATCAGACCCCTGGTCCATCTTCACGTCGGTTCTTCGACACCACCCCCATGTGAACTACGAGGACTTTGATCCATGTTAAGGCATGGTACATAAAATGATTCCACAAGGTTCAAGCCCATTACCCAACGGACCCCTGGTCCATCTTCACGTCGGTTCTCCGACACCAACTCAAACAAACTACATGGATTCTTATTCCTCTCGTGAGGATACGTAGGAAGCCCGCATCATGGGTTCGATCCAAACACTCGGGTCGTTATCTATCCCCCCTGGATGACAATAAACTCTAGAGCACCTAGTTATGAGGCTTTAAACCAGCGTCGTCCCAATGCGTCCAAACTCCTCGGAGTCATTAATCCAATGAGGGATGATAAAACTCGGGCCTAAATTATTCTGAATCCCGACGTTTAGCGTACCATTTCCAACCAGGAATAATACATGGATACTATGATTGGGTATAAACCAAAGATTCATGAACATATGAATAAGTCTTAAATCTATAAGAGAGTCCCGGAACAGACAATAATTCCCCCCAAAAGGGTGTGATGAGCCCGACTTCTCATCCTCTTGACCAATGTGAGTTATTAAGTGTCGCTGGCCAAATCGACCAGCGAACGACTGCCTTTGGAAAGCAAGTCCACATATCGTCGGATACAGAACCGTTGGTAATTTTGAGGAGAAAATGGTGCACCTGATATGAGTGATTAAGAAGAACCCAATCTTCTCTAATCAATCATCGGGTAGTGCACGTTTCTACCCCACGACCCCGTCGTGCGCTATGAAACAAAAAACTGGTGAACCCGACGTGAATCTTTAACCAAGCATGACGGATTTAACCTAATCCCACCTTGTGCCCACTTTATACTCTCAAGGAGGTCCAAGAAAGGTCATTAATTACGCATGGGGTCATGAGATGCTGATTTGATGGGTTTTCTATTTTTATTTGTTAAAATATTTTACAGGTACCAATCAAAACTCCCTTCGATCCAATGGAATCTCGGAGGAACTCACAAGCATGCACTTCAAACAATGAAATGACCAGACTTCCTCACCAACAGAGGACCCCATCACCTACCCAGTGTCTTCAACGCTGGGTCTCGGATGAATTGATCTGAGAGTACCACTTTAATGGTACTCTCCCATCAGTGGAGGCGGCCATGCACGCCCTCCAATCTACTAGGACTCACCAGTCGCCTGCCCAGCAATGACCACAAAAGTATATCCAGACGGCCCTTGTCGCAGTCTTAAACTGTTTCAGGAGTCTATCCCTGGAACGAGATAACGTGTACCTCCCTTATCTTAGGGAGGCGGATGAGGTTGACGCTCAGGACATCATCCCCGCTGAACGGAGGATCTTCTCCAAGGCCCCCACCGGAAGACATCATCATTGTCACGCCACGACTCATTATCCTCATGCTAAGGAGGATGTCACCCCGAGGATCCAGGACCATGCTCCGCGAGCTCCGGCCCCTCAGACCGCCTGATGAGGGAAGAAAATGTACAACCAGGGACCAACCATCACCCTTGTCCCTAAGGAGGATCTATGCTGCCCAATCACATAGACGTATTACGAATAGGCACATACACCTGTTCTCTCCTCTAAAGTCCACCATCCAGACATGGAGGCATCATACGTGCAGGCACACATCCCCACTGATCTCCATCAAGCCCATCACTCACACAGAACGACACCTACCCGGCAGGCACTTCTCCCTGCCCAGGGTCGTGAAGCCCACCACCCCGATGTGGTGGCGATCCAGCACCTACAGGACCTACTCCAAGAAGATTATCTTGACTCCTACCATCCCGGAATGGTGGCGATCAACAAAGCCCGCCATCCAAATGTGGTGGTAATTAACAAGCAGGCACATCTCCCTGCCTACAAAGGCCATCGACTCGATATGGTGGAAAACCAATATATGCAGGGCCAGCTTTTTGTGGATGCAAGTAATTTCCACCATCCCGATGTGGTGGTAAACGGAGAGATAAGCCGGCGTAACCCGTCATAGGGGCATATTCGTTCACCTGCCCCGACACAAGAGAATTGTCAGTACCCACTGACCACTGGAGGACCGGAGCAGGATATTCCTACTCTGATACTGGAATGGTCCCTCATACCCATTCCAGCCAAAGATGTCTCTCTGCATATCCTAGAAATGATGGAGGAGCAGGTATCTATCCCAGATCATATCTTGCAGACTTTCCAGAATGTAATTGCATCAGCGGAAACAGCAAGGACCCGGGCCCGTGAGACCGTCTCCCCAATTGAGGCGACTCATCTAAGAGGCGAGATAGCCTCCATGAAGCAGATTTTCATCCCTGCTTCTTCCTAAGAGGGTCGTTGGCCATATTCCGTGACGCAAGGGCAACTGGATCGAGCAGCTTCACTCGTTCCAACTGGGGGACACTTGTCCATCACAGTGGATGCTCTAGAGTAGGCATATATTCTTTCTAAAAGCCAAGATGTTTGTCGGAATATCCCAGCAACATCACAGGTCCCAATTAGATAGGGACCCAAAGGTGAAGGTCATTTTCAACAGCAGACAGTCCCCACTGCACGCAAGTAAGCGCCCCAAACACGCCGAAGGCAGCCAGAATATAAAGAGTGGGTTAATGAATCCGCTCTACTGGAAGCTGGGGTTCTAGATGCCGCTAAGCACATATCGAAGGCTCTAAGCCCTGCCCACCCATTACCATGTTATGGGAGTGGCAGTAGTGGTTGTCAAGGTCCTCCCAACAATGTAGCTACTAGCTTCTCTGAAGTTCCTCCCCAGAGCACCCGCGGGGGCCTCCCCCATGGGCATTTAACAATCGATGACGAGAGTTTCTCTTTTGATGCGAGTCACGGAAACCCTCCGAGTGACCAGAAGATCGACCAGCAAGAAGACCCTCCACTTGCTGCGGTCCACCCTAAAGGTCCTCCCTGGGGTATACACTGCAAGAACTCTCCATGCAGTGAGACCACATATTATGATAGTAGTACTCTCTATCATAGTCGCAACTGGGGAGGACCTCCCCGCAGTGATGTCTCATCACACGAAGAAGGTCCTCCCCTTGTCGTGGCCAACCCTGAAGGTCCTCCCCAGGGGTTACGTGGCAATGACACTCCACGCAGTAGGGCATCAGATCATATTGGTAGTCCTTGCTACCCTGATAACGGAGGTCCTCCTCATACAGACGTTAAGAAAAGAGAAGGCCCTCCCCTCATAGCGGTACATTCTCAAGGCCCTCCCCAGGGTGTACCCCGTAGAAATTATCCATGTGGCAGCTGTGATGGTATTCCTCACCACCACGACTGTCATTGCGAAGGTTCTCCCCATGATGGCCCCAAGCAACAAGAAGATCCTCCCCAGGATACACATCTAGCTTCAAACCATGATGGCAATCCTCGTCATGATTGCAGTTGTAGTGAAGGCCCTCCCCAGAAAAAAGATACGCAGACAGAAGGTCCTCCCCTCACTGCGATACGCCTTGGAGGTCCTCCCCAGGGTATGCACTGTAATGTCTTCTATGCAGTGAGGCGTCAAGAAGTAATGGTAGCCCTTGCAGTTACGACATGGATAGAAGAGGCCATCCCCACCTAGACACCGTTCAACGAGAAGGCCCTCCCCTCATTTCGGTAAGTTATGAAGGCCCTCCCCAGTGTTTACCCCATAGGTTATCTCCCTACGGAAATTGTGATGGTAGTCCTCACCATTTCTACTTCCATGGCAAAGGTCCTCCCTGTCGTGACATGTCATATCGACAGGAAGATCCTCCCCCCCTGTCAAATCAAGCACAGAAAATCCCTAATATGCCGAGGCACTCAGAATGATGGGATCGAGCATGTCAGAATCCTAGTTAGTCACCAACGACACCCTTCTTCGACCAGGAGAAGGTCTGGGGCCACGTTTATCTTCTGAACCACCCCTGAATTTCCCATATGATAATTCAACACCTACCGGCCTTACTGCCACCGGCCACACTATCTGCCAGCGGCTCAGTTGGGCTAACCAGGTAGAGGAATCACTAGTGGAGGAGTATTCCAACATGTTGAAACTGAGAAACGACTGACCAAAGATGATATCCCTGTTATGTTTTGGCCTACAAACACCTCTCAATTCGACATACCCAGAAAGTTGTTAGAGGAATGTGTGCACAACATCCGCTCTAATATGTGGGCAACCCTCCACCAGCTAAAATCAAGCTTCCTGCCCTATGATGGGTATGTACATCATGTCAAGACAATAGAAGATCTCCTACGTCACATAGACCTGTAATCTCTTCCTTCGGTGCGAATACCGCGACCTTAGAGGCGTAAAGGGAACATGGGGTTAGCTTTCCTACATGCACTGCACCAGCTGCGCCGCGTCATTGGCGATGATCTGACGGGAGTCCATATCATATTATGGGGAGAACATCGAGCTCCACATTTCACTCCGCTCCCCGGCCAGAAGAACTCGTTCGACATAGTGTCTTGCAACGCCATCACGGAAAGACAGAGATCGAGTGGTCCCCCTGTTCGGGAAAGGTGACACACCCAGTAGAGATAGGCCTTGAGTGAGTCCCAGAAGCATCAGGCCCGGCAAGAAAAAGCCATTCATGAACTCTTAAATCAATCCACCAAAATCATACAAAAAGCCTCTCATCTAACAGAGTCCAATCGAGGGTCATTTCCAGCCTCCCCGAAGAGGATTGAGTTGCGAGTGAACTCGGGATCAGATCCAGTTCACCCCCGAATGGGTGCACGCAAGATCAGGCAAGTAGAGATAGTAGTATACATTGCCGCAATCTAGAGCCGACCCTTGCCTGCGGGGATGGGGGAATTTTTAACAACAAATTCCCCAGTAAGACAAATAAAATGGGAAAAGACTCAACGTCCAGGGAATGGAGCCAGCCCCATCCCTCAGGGATGGGGGAATTTTTACCACCTCAACAAAAACCTCCCGCATGAGGATCAATATTCTCTCATCTAGGGAGGACAGTCATGAGAGGAGGTTCATTCCCTATCCTATCCTTTGAATCATCATCCCCTTCAAGAGGGATGCGTAATGTAAGGATGCATCAAAGAACTCCCCGTGTCACCCTTCGTCAAGGAGTCCAAAAGCAATCCCAAGACAGGAGGGGGGACCAGCAAAAGGCGTGGGAGATACTCTTTCTATTTGGAAGATGACATATTCTCCACCCCACGATATGCATCGATCAACACCATAAAGGTTAACCCCATGGGTAGCACCGAAGATGATACAAATACAGATGGATCGGGAGATGACGGTTCCATTTAGGCTGTGACTCACAATGAACCATCAGGTGTGCACACCCGGAACCAAATGGCTACCCTAAATATGGTCTCCCTTCCAGATAACCCTCCTCCACTTACCCTATGAGCTTCCAACAAGGTTAATAATAAAGGACCGATTACTCTTAACCCACCTACTTCTCCCGATAAAAATGAGCCACTTACGCTCGAAGAGAGATTCGCTCGACAGGAGGAGGAAATGAAAGAATTGAGCCGTCTTAACGTCAAGCTACTCCGAAGGAACCGTCTTATTGAAAGCGCTTCCCAAGAAGAGAAAAACCTTGCACTCCCAACAAGTGCACCACAAGGACCAAGGTTTGCCCCAGCATATAAAGCATAGTCAGGGCCCCCACCCAATGAGGCACCCGATTTGTCCAACTACCTAAACATGGATTCGGGTGAAAACCAAGAATTCCCTCCACTTAGGAAGAAACCAGAGCGAGTACGTCAGAACCCTCCGAAGGTGTCACAAACTGCATACACACCCTTGGTGTCGGCCAAGCAAGATCCTCAGGAAATGCCTCAGGATACACCCGCCCGTTACTGGGCCCAACATGATGTAAATCAGGGACTCGCCATCACCATCGAAGCACTGACAGATCTATTGGAAGTAATGAAATGTCAAAGCGCTCTGATACAACCATACCGGAAGCCCTACCCAGATTGGGTAAGCAACATGCCACCTCCTCCCAATTTTGGGTGCCCTGTATTCCCTATTTTCAATGGTTCAGGCGATCTGGAACAACACTTGATGCACTACACGTCTTATTGAGACCCTATGATGGGAACTCCAGAAAAACAAAAAATAGTGAAACTCATATGATTTGTACGGACCTTGTAAGGATATGCCTTAGTCTGGTATACGAGTCTGCCCGCTCAGTCCATAAAAAGATGGTAAGACCTTCGACAATAGTTCATGTTCCACTTCAGCTCAACATTGCATAAAACAACAGTTATCGACCTCATGAATTGAAAACAGAGGGAGAACGAGAGGGTCTCAGATTTCATCTCTAGATGGAAATGTCTGACCTACTATTTGAATATGCCAATGCCTCAAGATGAGTTGATTTCCATATGCATCGATAACCTTCTAGATTATCTTTGAACACCACTCATACCAGTGGAGTGCACCACTGGCTTCCGCCATCTCTTGGCTATCACCCAGAGAATTGAAGACTCCCTGCTGTGGACCAATATGAAGTCCCGAATAGCCTCACAGGCTTCTGCAAAGCGTGCAGTTAGAGCTGAAGCATCCTCTATCATGCTCAAACTTTCCCCAGCGCCTGCTCCACTGCCTAGGACTCCACTAAATCATCAAGGGCCCCCTATATATCTGTGGCCGCCTCCGCCCAAGTGGGATGATCATAGAGGATTGAAGCGGAACCAGTTCTAGGAACTAATACAAAAAATTATACTCATTCCGAGAGGACCAAGTCTGTGGATATTTCATCAGTGCCATGAATTGCAACTTGCTCAACCTCCCGGAGCCAAGGAATCCCGAAGAAGTCAGCCGCAATGACAGGCCAGATTACTGTCCCAGCCATCGAATGATAGGGCAAAATATCCAGGAATGCTTCATCTTTAAAGACCTCTTGTAGAGGATGGTATACTCCGGGCAGGTCGAACTGGGACCACCCCCAGTACATGTGACATATATTTCTACCATCGACTCCAACAAAGGGGTAGGAATTAGATAGCTGGATGACTCGAAATACTATCAACCGAGCTTAGGGCATACTCCGAGCTCAATTACAGTAGTCGGTGTTCCCGACAACAACCCCTAATTCCGCGCAACCGACAATATCGGCCTCACAAACCTCCATGATTCAGTCATCCATGCGTAATCAAAATGGGGGGAGAGAAGCACAAGAAGAATAGTCTGCGACGAGGCCAAAGTTATCCCCAACACTATCAGAGTTTATGCCCTCAAACTGTTGAAATAGTGGGTTCCCTAGACCCAACTATGTAGTACTTTTGATTATCGTATTACGTGTATAGTTAGATATGCATGATGATATCTTACCATTATAGTGAAGACTTTTCTGTGTCCACTATAATAATGGTATTGACCAAAGGATAGCTGTCGTGTTGAGAGGTTATAGCAGATCCCATGCTATAATGAGAACCTCAAGATATAATGACATTGATCTTAAATATATGTTCTAGTGTCTAGATACATCTTACTAACTGGACACAGTTGATGTCTGACTATCAGTTTTTGGGGGCTCATAAGCATTGAGACTTCTTCTCATGACGTTCTCACTTGGTGATCTCTATTAGTGAGATCATGAGGAAAGACCCGCCAATAGGAACACCACATGTTTTGAGTGTCATTGGTTGTTCCTATCTACAGACATGTGTATTGGTCTCCTGACTTGAAACCATTACCAATGTATATCATTTAATTACGTAATTTGATGCAAGGAGAAAACCATGGTATTAATGTCATGGCGAGGTGGTTTGTGTCGGGTGCTTCGTTAGTGGTATGACATTGGTTGAATGGTCAAGAAAGGTTTTGTCGCTTTCAAGTTGAGGAAGTTGTATATCTCAGGCCTGGTTGATCAGGATGGTTCCACCTTCATAAGTCTTTGGCCAAAGCAGTAGAAAGGAAAATCCATCCAGATAGATCAACAAATAATAAAGCAAGATAAGGACGATGACACAAGAGTGTGTCCTGCTTTATAAGATATTTAATGACAAAGATACTATAGTACACAATCAGTGTTCGTAGGATGATAGTCGTTGCTATGACTATCCTTATCTCTTTAGGGGCCATGACGGGTTGCTAGACCCCACTCTTGGTCTGTGAATTTTATTCACTGCTATCGAGATAAGGGCCTAGAGGGTCACACACAACAGTGTATTCAAGAATCCATACCTATTCAGTGGAATAGGAATATGGACATAGTGGTCCCCGCCACGGGGTCCGAGCGTTGTCCAAGTTGTCGATCACCAAATGAATTAAATAAATTCATTAATATTCAAGTTACGAATATTTGGGATTGAATTTATTTACTCTATTTATGAGTTTAGTAAATACGAGAAAATATTAATCAAACGAATATTATTTTAATATTCAAGGTTTGTTTAATATTAAGCGGGACAACGAGTCGAGTTAAATGGCTTGTATTTTATCACGTAATATATTTTATATATATTACATGTATATGATAAAATAATAAATAATATTGGCACAGTTAAGTTCATCAAAATTATTTATGTGGACGTTGAAATATACGGGGGGCCGGGGAACCCAACCGGGTATTTCTCAACGTATCTATAAATAAGAGAGGAGACTCTCCCTCTTAAATGTGCAATTCACTATTCACTCATTTGCATGGAATGAGAGTTGAGAGCCTCTCTCTCCTTCCGCTTCTTAGAGAGAGAAGCAGTCGATCCAAGAGTTCGGATAAAGTTTCTCCTCACGCATAACAATATCGATGATGCATTGATAGTCGGGACGTCGAATATATCGTTGAATAATCGTGATAGCACCCGGAGTTCGACGATTGGCGTTCCCGCGGATTTTTGAGGTGCATGTGGAAGATCTAGAGAGATCCTGCTATGGATCCCTCATGCAACGACCTCCGTCGACAAGTAGCGGTCAACTATGGCTTAGAATATTCAATAGGTATGTTTCTTTTTATTTTTGTTCTCTTAATAATCTACGTGATATCCTCAGACCTCTCTGGGGCTCGGATCGTCGACAACAACAAGTACCGTCATTACGCCGATGAAAATTTTAAAATCCCCTGCCCACTTGCTTCCGCTGCGGGCCCCAGAAACCTAATAGTGGTATCAGAGTGATCGCATAAATTTTCTGAGCCTAGAAAATTAATTTGCATAAATAATTAAGTAGAGGGTTTAAAATCAGCCACAACCATTCAAACCGCGCGCCAATCCGATTTCGAACGGCCATGTTTTGGCTAGTTTAACTTTTCAGATTGGATCGAAGGTGTGGTTTGATCTCAGGTTATAATTTTATTTCATCTTGGTGAACCGATTAAGTTTCAATCGGTTCATCCGAAATAAATTTAATGGTGCAAATTATAAATTTTTTTATAGTTTGCATATTAATTTATTATAATAATAATATTATAATAATAAATTATTTTATTATAATAATTTTATTATTATTAAATTTAAAAGGCTATCACTAAGCCTTTAAGAAAATTGAAAAGGGTGGAATAAAGACTTAAAAGTAAGTCTTAAAGTTTTTATATTTTTTTTAAAAAAAAATAATATGGTGGAATAAGACTTCCGTGAAGTCTTATTTAAATAAAAAAAAGGAAGGGGTGGGAAAGATGCTCTCGTGTGGACCGAATAGAACAAATAAAAAATGGAGTAGCCCTCTTCCGCGTGGAAGACAAAACAAACACAAAAAAACACAAAACAGCAAAAAAAAAAAGATGGCAGCAACCGAATATCATTATCTTATAAAATACTATTTTCAAACTTTCCTAAAGAGCCCCTCCTCTCCCTTATAAAAAGAGACCACTTATAACCAATTCCTCACACCTCTCAAGCCATTTTTATCATCCAAACTCTGCCCAATTAAGCTCCCTACATCCCTCTCCTCCTCCTAAGAGCCTTACCTTAGGTAGAAGGCACATCAAGAATTCTTTTGGTTCAAACCAAAGGGAGTTACCCAAATTAAAGGTAACAGTTTATCTTAAATTGTTTTGTTTTATTTTACTTCCCCAACCCCTAAACACTTTTTATTCCTTTATTTTATAACAACAACGGTATCCTAAATATACTAGTATGTTGTTATAAGAATTATTTGAACAACACTTACACACACCTCCATCTACTGGGTGAAGAACATAATGTTTCTGTTGAAGGAAAACTAACACCTCACAAAACAATGATTGTTCAATTACCTCATACCGCCTCTCATGGTGGCCATTATGATGGAACTATATTTATATATGATATAAATAATGTTTATGATTTCATTATTCTTCTTTACTTCTCAATTATATCAATCCTTTATGGTTTCCATAGTGGGTAAATACGATAATCTCATTTGAGGAAGTGCGGACTACCACCCCCTTAAAGTGATGTGACTCATTAATGCCTTATGTGGGGTGTATAAAGGATTGAGTTAATGATATTATATATGATATTATACTTTAATTATAAAATAACTATGTATCATTATGTTTTAATTCCATTAAAATAAGAAATATAAATGGAAGTAATGTTCATGCGTATGTACGGCTTACCGTCTCCATGAACGGTGCATTTCATTTCTTACCTCGAAATGTTATGTACTATTATAAATACATGTATATACTGGATATATATGATATATATGATATCTAAATAATTAATTTCATTCTAGATATAATGAACTATTGACCACATGGACAACTTATAAATATAAGTTGTTCATTTTTTACTAAAGTACCAAATATCGACAAAATGGACGTTATTAACTTAAATGATTACATAGTATTTATAACATGGTTATAAGTGATATAAAAGGAATAATAAACTTGAAAAAGGTTCTTAAGAATGTGTAATTTGACTTTAGTTTATTATTCAGTATATTAAATAATAACCGAGTCAAGTCAGACATGAGGTAAGGGAATTAGTCTCAATCTCCATTCATTGAGGCATATTTAGTTTTATACACGACTTTATTTTATACGGTGTATAAACCCATTTGACATTTCATTTCATTCAGATGGAATATTTTTATACGAATCATTTCACTAAATGACAATAAGGAATGTTGTTTTACGTAAGCGGTGACAACGACCATTCCGCCGCCGTGAGTATTTTTTGATATTTGGCATTCTTAACAAGCCATAATGTTTTTAATAGGAAAAATAAATACCATATACTCTTTTTACGTATTTTGGTATTGAAAATGATTTTGAGAATGGATTTATTATTTCAATATCTTGAAATGATATTTTGTTATTTCAATGTGGAAATGTTATCATTCCTTTATGCTTATGTTATATGTTATGATCATGTTATGGTTTGTGGGCATTATTAATGTATATGGGTGGTTCTGTGATAAACCTAGGGTGGGTGAGCCAGAGATAGCTCTCCAATGCATTAGGTAACATGATGGAGGTAAATGTGAATGTTTCTCCTAAGCGATTTTAATGAACATACTGTGATGGGTATTTCAAAGTAACTCCCTATGTAGCTGTGATAGTTACAGTGTAAGTATGATAAGGATGCCACAAGTTACCTTTATGATTTATTATCTCTACGTGTCTTTCATAAATATTATGATTGCATGAAGTAAGTACAAGATTTCATGTTTTGTATGTATTTATGAACAAATGTTTTCATTCTTTGATTTATAACCCCTACTGAGCTTTTTATGCTCATCCCATGTTTTGAAATATTTTCACAGGACTTAAAGATGAATAAAGTCAAGGATGGTATCAACGAAGAGTCATGCTATCTAAAACATGGAACTAGACATGAATCTTTTTTTCAAGAGTTTTTATTTTATGAAAAAAATGGAAACTGTGTAGAAGTGTCTACCTTGTAATCTTTTGAGATGTAATAGTTATGTCCCAATTCTCTAAAACTCTATACCTAAAAAGATCCTCAATGTGAATTATTCATTTAATTAAATATTATGTAATGTTTAAGGCTAGGTCCTTATATTAATCCTCTCCACAATCTCAAACAGACTGATAAACCTGGATGCCAATTTTCCCTAACTTTGAATCCTAATGTGACAAAACTCAAAAACACCCAAAGGAATACATGATATACCAAAGTAAACTCAAGGGATTGATAAATTCAACCATCATGTGACTTATTTATATTATATGATGTATCCTATGTTTCCAAATCAACTAAACCCTCTCTAATGTCTCATGTATAAGACTTGATCCCAATAATTAATAATCACCTACCTCCATCCTGCATAGAGGTGATCTTTATGGAATCCCACAAACAATATGGTATGGTTTCATTACAATATTCTCATAATAACTATTTTTATAGGAAAGCACAATGATTTCTAACTGCTTTCTTGAATACTCAACAAAATCTTGGATGCATGCTCGCAGTTGTCCTCTAGCACCTGAATAGTACGCTCTGATTTCCCTTCTATCTGTGGGTGAAAAGTCATACTCTGAAACACTTGAATACAATGATCCTTATCACATTCCTCACTACATGTACAATTTTTATATTTATTACCCTACTAACTATTTTAGAGATAGTGAGAAAGGTTGAGCCACAGATAGACTCTGCGTAGACACTATGAATATCCTATAGGATAAATGTTCAGGAAGATGAGTTTTAAAAGTGATTAAGAACTAAAACATCAAAAAACTAAACATTAATTTAAAAAATGACTATTTAAATTACCTAAAACAGTATATTTGAACTAAATTAAGCAAATAAAGTAACTAGTGGGGATAGAAGTGTCAACGTTGTGATGTCCATTCAGGTGCATGCAATGTCAATTATTTTTTTCCAGCATCTCAATATTTTTTAATTCAATTAACACCAATTCAAAATTTAATCAAAATACTATCAGGTATCATTTTATGATGTTAGATAGTATTGTAATTCTCAAAAATTTCATCCATAATTTTATTCTCTGACCTGATTAATAATTTTATTGTCATTGTTGCACTGAATCACTTGGTGATATACCACAACTCACTTCTCACAATGTCAACATATTGATCTATGTTGGGTTTCCTCACATGATATCACTAATTAAGTATCACTCATGAATGTTTGAAGTAAAATTCTTATAAAATATTAATTTTTTAATTAATAAATTTATTTATTTGGAATTTTCTAGTGTGCGATTTACGATTCCCTCACACGTGGAATTAACTTCTAAACAAATAAATTGTCCCATGATCTCCCGCATGTGATTAATTAATAGATATCATATAAATGTGCATAAAATATTGTGTAGATAATTGAAATAAAAATTATTTAAGATTATTATATAATTAATTAATGAAAAGTTCAATCAAAAAAATAATTTAAAAGGATACCAATCATGGAAAAAAATTAAAGGCAAGAAATCATCGTTAGATTCATGACAACCTAGCACTATGAAAATTAGTTTGTCATAATGAAAACATGACACATAAAATAA
This sequence comes from Viscum album, assembly GCA_963277665.1. Classification (NCBI taxonomy): domain Eukaryota; kingdom Viridiplantae; phylum Streptophyta; class Magnoliopsida; order Santalales; family Viscaceae; genus Viscum; species Viscum album. The sequence continues at coordinate 1,783,021,536 of OY728129.1, read as the reverse complement.
TAAATATAAGATATAACCATGCATGTTTCATCACAATAGTCACCGAAAACTATCGTTAGTGATCCCAAAATAATAATATCGCTCCACTGATCATCGTAATACTGAACTTAACCGTTGTATGTATGAACATGAAAAAATGATCGAATCTGTATGTTCACTCTCTCTGTGCTGCATCGATTTCAGAAATGATCTAAATCCACTATGTTCTATAAAACCACATCCAAACCACCACCATGAAATATAAAAATAGGAGGTCGTGTGTGGCTACTAGTGGTGGTATCCCTCTACAAAGCAAGAGGGAGGCCCGTGGGTGCTGGTGATGTGGTGGCCTGGAAGCAAAGTGTGCATTGGATAGGATGTGTCGCCTGAGGTATGTTGTTGAAGAGGACTGTAGTGTTTTTTAATTCTAGTAGTATGATAATATGTTGTTGGTTTGGGGTTGCATCATAAAAGAACTGTGCAGGGGATCAGTCGGTGGCATGGTTTCTCACTACAGGGAGAAGGTGGCAAGCTTCCTGGTTGGTGCATCGAGACGAGGGATCTATGAAGCTCTCATTGGTGGTGTAATGCCGATGTGGTGCAAGGGGAATAGGAGGGATGGATCATAGGCATGTATAGGTGGACAATATGTCCTTATGTAGAAGGGAAGATGCGTCGAGAGGATTTGGTGGAGATGGTTGTCAGCCGCCTGGTGAATGGAGGGTCTACTGTAGGGTTAGCTATGAGACGAGGGAGACCCTCCTCGGTTTCCAGTGATCAATCTCAGTAAATAATAATAATAATACAATTAACATAATTAAAACATATATAAAACTAATGTGATTATACAAAAATGAGGGTTAAGAATGGATGATCTAAAATTAAAGTTATATATAAATTATAAAAATTATATAAATAAATAAAATTATAATAAAAATTAAATAAATATATTTACATATAGTTATATATGCTAAAATAATATATAATATATAATTAATAGATATATTAAATTATAATATATCCTAAAAATAATAATACCATTGGATGTTAATATAATTTAATAACAATAAAAACTAATAATAATAATAATATTTTAAATAATATACAATTTAAAATAAAATATTAAACCAAAATAACAAATTAAAATAATTACTAATAAATATAATAAACCGATATTAATTAAACTAAAATAAATAATAATAGTGTTAAATATTAAATGTAATTAAACTATAAATTTAATATAGAGTAATAATAATATTAAATTACTAATATTAGCATATAAATTAACTAAAAATATAAAAATATCTAAAATACTATAAACCTTGAAAAACAACCTAAAATGATATGATAGGTTAGAAAAATAATTAAAAATAAGTTAGAAAATTACTAAAAATGCATGTGAAATCTATGTGCATAAAATCTTTGACACTTAAACTTTTTATATCCTAATAAAAACAATTAGAAAGAATACAAAAGTGGACCTATAAACAAATAAAAGCATCAAAATTACAATTTCTAAATTTATCAATCTCTTTTAAACCCAACAAATATCATGCTTCATTTTAAATTTCAATTTTCAAAACAATTTCCCTTCCTCCTACATTCTTTCCAAAAAAAAGTACATATACTCATTCATCATGTGACTTACCTCACCGCCACTTTTATGACTCAAATAACTTGATCAAATCTATTCATTATTAGCATACACATGCATGATTTTTATAGGATTGTACTGGATTTCACATCTCCACATGTGAAAATCAAAATAGTACACCAATTTCGAGGAATTCACATTAGGTTCAAATGTCTCTAAGGCTATGAGATGGTGGGTCATAATAAAATTGGCAGTTTATTGAAAAATAAGGGTTAAATATTGAAATAAATTCATGATAATTTTCATTCAAAATGTCTCCCTAAAACACTCACTCCAACACACATAAAACATTTCTTATCCCAAATAATATGATAATCAAATGTTTCTATATCTGTTTTTTTCCTTTTATATTTATATCTTTCTTAGGGAGACAACTAACTCAAATTAGATGGTTATGTAAACATGTGAGTCACAGCTCTTAAAAACACATGAAATAAATGTCATAAAAATCCCAAAAAAGTTAACCAAGTAGCACATATGTTATAGAATCTTAGTTATATCAGATCAGATAAGAAACTCTCAAGCTCTTAGAGTTATGAATTATCACTTTAATAGGTATCCCAAAAAAGAGGGTTACTGCGTAATGACCAAAAAGTACTCATTGTTGGAGCCAAAAATAATCTGCATTCCCATATAAAAATACATGTAATGAGAATGTATACTATAATATAAAACACATATGATCATAATGAAATAATGTCAATCCATGTGCAACAAATTCCTATATCCCCTCAAACAACCATCTCCTTGATTAAATCTCACTCCCCCACTTAGATTTAAAGTTTTCATGAAAATAGTCAAAAAGGGTTTGGAAAGGGTATCAAATATAGGATCATCCTAAAAATGTTTCTTCATGGATTATAAGGGAAACATAACAGAGAAAATGCATGGGTGGCTCTGTGGGTTAAAGGGGCAGAAAACATAAATAAATTCCTGAGTCATTATTGTAACTTTCAAAATTCCTATAGATTGGATGGAAAAAAATGGAATGTTATTGAAGTCCTAACATGGTCAAGAATATATAAAAACAATAAATAATATATATGTAAAAAATTTCCAGAATCCTCATGAGTGTGAAAATTTTGTGTTGGAAACACAAATGATCATTAGTGAAAATAGGTGTCTGAAAAATATACAAGTCTCCCAAAAAACATTTTCAAAGCATGGAATGATATTAAAAATCCTATAAATTAGGGTATCAACAATAAAGTAAATACATAAAAGAATATTGTGCCCAAAAATTTCAAAAATACAAGTGGTTTTCCTCTAACCATGTCACAATAGAAAGGCATCTGTTTTCATGTGAGATCAACAATGACATGATTGTTAGTTTTCTTTCATTTTTGATTTTTTTTTATTTTATTTTTTTTAAATGGTGTTTTTTGAAGAATATCATACGAAAGAAAATAAAAAACATCCCTAAGTAAGTGTTGATAAATAAGGAAAGGCTACCTATATATGATGAAACTCCAAAAATGATGTACATTTAAAAACTACACATGGAAAGCACATCCCACATCACATCAAAGAGATAACACAAAAATAAAATTAAAATATGGATGGTAAAAATATGTATGATTAATTAAAATCCATTTTTCTTCTAGGAGAAAAAAATATTACAATAAATGTGCACCATATTATTACTTAATAAATTATTGAAACTAAATATAGTGAAATAAAAACAAAATAATTATGTATTTCCTCCAATTGAGTGTGAATACTACTTTGTCATCAGCCAGAAATTGATAAAAACCCACCATGAACAAATGGAAATGTATACCATGCATATTCTCCTTTATCAGTGGAACTGTGGAATCCATTCCTTAAAATGAATATTATAATACAAGATATAAAATATCTCAATGGAAATATATAAGAAAAATGGATGGGTGGAATGAAATGAAAATAACCCATCTAGTAAAGGAATGCATAAACCCCTTCTGAATAAAAAATCACCAAATAATTGACATTCTTGCAAAGGGCGTTAGTAGGAAGATCAATAAGATTACCTATATGAATGTGCAAAAAAGAAAAAATTCCATTACCCAAATATTTTTTTGTTCAAATTTTATCCATCATATCCTTGAATTCAATATCTGGGCTGACTTTGTATCCCTATTCATTTTCACCACCGACCACTAGCATAGGGAAATCCATTGGTTCCAACTCAATTCATGCTCCACGGTATCAGTAACTATGTTAAGGTAAAGATTATGTCTAGAATATATGGGTATTTCAAGTGAAGTTTTTTTATCCTCAATGCATGTAGAAGTTGGGGCGGGGTCAATTATAATAGGGGAATCAATTGGGTCAATAATGATATTTTTTCTAAAATTTTCTTTTATACCTCTATTTTTGTATTTCTATATTGGAACATGTGACACTACCAATTAATGTTCCTACAAAAAATTGAATTCTTTAATTGTTTCAATAATATTATGAGTTATATATACCATAATCCCTCACTAATTTTTAGAATCCAAAAATATTTTAGATTTCTCCATTTGGGAAAACGTTTCAGATTCACAAGGACTTTCAGAAAGAGGTGATTCTATGCCATTTGTAGTGATGACCTCTTTCATATTACTATTAATGGGTTCTTGGATCAATTATTAATCTATATAACTAAATAAAAGGTCTCGATTCAATTTCCTAATCATCCTGAAAAGTTGTAATTTGATAGACATTGAATATTTCCTTTTTCACTTGGGGATGTATGGGTTGTGAGCGCACATAATGAAAAAACGGAATCATGTTTTATGGGGGACATTTATATTTGATATGGTGAAAGACTAAGATATCATATTATTGAAATGATATTAGATTGTAATAATTATGCTATGATGGAGAGGATTAATCACTAATATTATAATAAGAAGGATCAATTAAACCAATCACGGCCTTATAATTAGACAATGAATGTTGTTTGAATGGAATATGTACTGAACATTCCTTAAAATAATTGTTTTGAATTAGAGAATCAAGTGGAAATGATGTGGATAGTTGGAAAATATGAGTTAGTTGATTTTCTAGATCTTTTATCGAGGAAAGAAAATTTTCATTATATTCATCTCGAGGTTCAAAACTTCAATTTTCCCGGTTATAGAAGAAAAAAACAAGTTCCCAATTATTGAATCATTTATTTCACATGAATTATCATGTTCTAAATTTTCAGGAATTATTTGACATTAAAAATGACTAAAAGATGTAAACAGACTAGCATAACACAATGGTGGATAACTCACAAATTGATCATAACACGAACTTGAATATTAATCATTATAATAAAAATGATTACCTAGAGAGGTCAGGTGTCGTGAATAATCATACATAATATCGTGATATGAGGCCATGTAGGGTGGGTGTTTATTGTAGAAGTGTGGTGTGGACCATGCCATACTGAAATTTTAGTGTCTTGAAATTTTTTCTACAACGACAAAATTCCTAGAGTAGTAAAAATATGTATCTTTAATTTTGAACCCAAATCACTCTCTTTAATTGTTTCCTAATACTATTAGTCTCAAAAATGGTTTTAGAAATTTGGTATACACATTTAAATAAATCCAATTTGAAAATTTATTAACCTAATAACTATAGTAGAAGTGGATATTATGGTTGAACCACAGAGAGAATGCGCATAGACACTAGGAATATCCTCTTGGAGGAATGTTCGGGAAGATGAATTTTTAAAGTGATAAACGACTAAAACCTCTAAAAACTAAACAATTATTTAAAAATCACTATTAATAATAACTAATACTATCTAATTGAAAATAATCTCTGGAAGAAACTGGTAGATATTGAACTTTCAGAGTTATGAAATCCATTCTGGTACATGGAATGCCAATTCTTTAATTCTCACATCTAACTAAATATTTATTCAATTATTATAAATTCCAAATTTAATCAAAATACCATTAGGTCTCATTATATGATGTTATACATTATTAGAATTCTCTCACAAATCATCTATTATATCATTCTCTCACCTAATGAATAATTTGAGCATCATTGTAGCACTAAATTACTAGGTGAAATACCACAACAGGTTTCTCACAAAGTCAATGTATCTATCTAATTTGGGTTCACTCTCATAATTTTATTTATTATGTATCACTCATGTAAGTATTAAGGATTATATACATAATATATCAATTTTTTATTTTATTTATTTATTCATTATTCTCTCATGTGTGATTTACGATTCTCTCTCACACACAATCAACTTCCTAAAAAATAAATTCTTTGATGATCTCTCTCCCATGATTACTTATTAGGTATCACATGAACGAGCACCAAAGAATGTGTAAAAACTTCAAATGAAATTTAATTAAAACTAATATATAATTTAATAAATCAAAATTAAATAAAAAATATATATTTAAAAGGAAATCAAACATGGAAATAAATTAACGATGAGCAATTACGATCACATTCATCAAAACCCGATGCTAAAAATATTTCCATGTCCTAATGAAAAACCAACACATAAAATAATAAATATAAGGTATCACTATGCTCGTGTCATCACAATTTTAAATTGAATCTATTTTCAATGATTGAAAAATAATAATATCACTCCGCTGATCACCACAACACCGAACCAAACCATCACACATGTGAACATGAAAAAATAATCAGATATGTGTTTTCTCTTACTATGTATTATCAATTTCTAGATGGGAAGAAAATCCACCATGTGTGATGATGCTTCATCCAAACCACCATCGTACACCCAAAATGGATGAGTTCGTGCATGATTATTGGTGATGGTGGTCTGATGTAGTGCAAGAGGGAGGCTTGTGACTGCCAATGATGTGGTGGCTTTACAACGAAGTGCGCAGGGGACAGGTGGTGTCGCCAGTAGTTTGCTAGTAAAGAGGACTGTCATGTTGGTTTTTGTATGCATGAGGAGAGTGTTTAGTAGGTCTAGTCTTGCAGCACATAAGAAGTGTGAAGGGGAACATTCGGTGGCCTGGTTTCTCACTACAGAGAGAGGGGCTTGAGCTGCCTGGTTTGTGTAATTAGAGGAGGAAGCTGAGAAACCCTCATTGGGTGGGGAAACACTAGTGTAGTTCATGGGGAATGGTAGATATTGAGTAGAAGTGTTTGTAGGTGGAGAGGATATCCTCCAGTATAAGGGTGGATATGTTCAGTGGAGTTCTTGGAGAAAGTCATTGGCCGCCTAGTGAATAGAGGTATTACTGTAGGGCTTGCCATTATAAGAGGGAGGCCCTCGTAGTTTTCCAGTGGCTAATCCATAAGAACTCCATCAAAAAAGAATATATATATAAAAATGAGATTAGGATAATAATAATAATACAATTGAATAATAAAAATATATATTAGACCAATGTGATTATACGAAAATGAGAATTAGTATAGATTAACTAAAATTAAATATATCTATTTATAGATATTATACTAATTAAAGATATAAATAAAATTATAATATAAATTAATTAAATATATGTAAATATAATTAGATACACTAAAATAGTACATAAAATATAATTAGTAGTTATATAAAATTATAATCTATCCTTAAGATAATAACACCTCTATTAAATTTCAATCTAAATTAATGATAATAAAAACTAATAATAATAGTAATACTAATATGTTAAATAATATACACTGTTAAATAATATATATAACTAAAATAATAAATTAAAATAATTAATAATAATTGTTAATAGATTAATTTTAATTTAACTATAAATAATTAGAATTGTTACATATTAAATGTTAATAAAATAGAAAATTAATATAAACTAATAATAAAACTGAATTTATAATATTAGTATATAAATTAACTTAAACTTTTCAGAATGTTTAAAATACTAAAAACAATAGAAACAACCTAAAAACACTCAAATAAGTTAGATGAATAATTAAAACTAATTTGGAAAATTACTTGAAATGTATGTGAAATACATATTCATCACACCTTCTATAAGCCTTTCGAGAAGTGTGAAGTAAAATGTGAGTCATGATGTGAAACTATAGTTTTTGGTACCCCATGTAAATGGTATATCTTCTAAACATACATATCCCCAAACTAATCAACCATGGAAGTTTCCTGAATAGGTAATAAATTGGTTACTTTCGTGAACTAGTCTACAATCACCCATATCTCATCATTCTTCTGAGATATCCCCAAGTGACCCACCACGAAGTCCATGGAAACATCATCCCACTTCCATTCTGGAATGGATAATGGTTGTAACAAACCACAATATCATGAATTCTCATTCATTACTTACTGACAGGTGTAGCATCGTGTCATGAAACCTACAATCTTGTTTTTCATTCATGAACACCAATATTATCTCTGAAGGCTACAATAAATCTTAGTCAAACTAGGATGCACCACCCACATTGAGGCATGAAACTCACACATCATCTCTTCACGCGTACATGTATTCCTAGCTACACATCCCCGAACATAGATGATCTCATCCTCATCTGTGGTCTAATCAGATGGTGCCTACCCACATTTGAGGTTTTCCCTCAATGCCAAACACTCTGAATCCTTATACTACCTCTCCCTACTCCAGATCAGAAGTGTGGAATCAACTAATAAGGAATTAATTTTCATCTTCACCTATCCCTCTTGAACCTCTACATACATCTCATCTAGAAAAGTCGTCATCTTCCACCCAGAATTCGATTTCGGGACTACCTGAGTATATGCCTTCAAGATCAAAGCATTGGAAGTACTAATAAGGGGTTATAGGAAAACAATTGTGGAATACATAAAAACTATAAAATTATATTAGAAGTATTTGATGAAAATGTTTTTTATATTCAAGATCATAACATAAATACATTTTTTCTTGATTATTTTCCTAGTGTGTTGATAAATTATGGAATTATGTGTGATATAATAATGTATAATTAAGGGAAAAGTAATAAAGTGAAAATTGTTAAATCTATCGAGTGTGAATGAAAAATATAAAATAAAGAAATAAAAAATTATTATTTAGAAGAGAAGGAAGTTGGAATAATGTTTGATAAATTATTTTTTTCATTCATAAATGTGTTTGAAAATTAAAAGGAAATTATAAGGGTAATTGTTTATTTAATTAATTAATCATGGTGGTATTATTCATTTGTTTACAAACTATCAAATCAGACTCTAACCGTAGACAGCATGGCACCTGATGAAACCATAGTGTGAGACCAGGTGGGAGAGGCTGTGGCTAATGGAGTGATTTCAAGTGAACCCTTTATGTTAGACTAGATATTAGTTCTTAAAGTAGAACATATTGGAATATCAATAGAACAGGAAGTAGAAAAAGGGGGGTATTCGGAGCTTAAACTTCATTATAAAGAATACATTATATAAGGGTTCGTATGGATCAATTCTTTAGTAGAGGCGATTGATATAATTTATGATAGAAGGCTTTCAGTTGAAAATAATGAGAAGAAAAGGGTATGGATTCACAAACAAGACCGAATTCTTACTATATGTTTCAATGAATGTAAAATCAATTTGGAGGAATTTATACAGACATGGTACATAATTACTCCTCATTTTGAAGATCTTATCAATGATGACCTATATATCCAAGTAAATTCACTCTACTTATAATTATATAGGTTTTCTAATTCTATAAATCTTAATATTTTTTGTGAAAAATCTGTAAGTTTATTTAGTTTGTAATGAACCATAATTTTCCTTGTATAGTTCCCCACTTATCCCTCAAAGTGTTTTGAAATAAAAATTTATACTTGTTCAATAAGTTATAAAAAACTAAAATAGGCGGATGGTGATAAAAGAGACACTTCAAGAAGGTGTTCATGGAATAATTAAAAAAATTATTAAAAGAGGTATTGATATGGGTTCTTATAAATATAAAATATTATGTTTTCTATTAAATATGGAGAATGAATCACATGATGATAGTAAAAGTGGGGATGATTTAAAAATTTATCATAATGATAAAACTCTCAATATAAATTTGAATAACATGGAATAAGTGTCTAGTTGTAAAGATAGAGGAAGTAGTATAAAAGAAAAAGAAACTCAGGTATGGTTTATAATAAAATGATAATTGAAGGAATAAATTTTAAAAATATAAAAAGAATTAAAAGTGGAATAAGATATTGATCAAATCTATGTAATAATCAAAAATTAATAATTATATTTTTATTCAAAATAAAATCACCTCATTTAATATGCTTGATGAATTTAATATACTTATTTTGGAAAGGAAAAATATGAAAAAGGAATGAAAAATATATATTGAAAATGAGAAAACATGGTAACTAATTCAAATTAGATTAATAGAGTTTTAAAAATAGTAAAATAAATATAACCTTAATTTCTTATATCCAATTCCAGTTTATAGTTAATATTTAAATAATAATGAGAAATCTTTTGAAATGGAATAAATGAAATGATGATTTTATTAACTGTTGAAATACCTCACACAATTGGAAAATTCCTATCTTATTTTCGGAACATATAATTTTTGTTCAAATAAAGGATAATAGGTGATGTTTGTTATGTTGAAAGGTGGTTCCCAAAAAAATATTTCACATATGTCACAACCCCTCCCTTGGGGCTCGTGCGGTGACTACCCCAAGCCTACCTTCTAGAGGCCAATGGCTGACTACAATCACCAAAGGCATTATCCCAAGAGTGGGAGTCATTTTCATGATGACCTATACACACACGCACACACACAACCACATCCCAAAGAGTTGTAAAGGAAAACATGCATGTCACTAAACAACCACTAAGTAAAGGTACATGCTGTAAGTAAAGTGGTCCAGAATAAAAACCCAAAAAAAAAACAACAAACTAAAAATAGTAAAGTACAAAAGATCTCAGTAAGATGTCCACAAAAGACCCCAAATGAAGGGTAGCTAAGGATTGGTTGTCAGAAGCTATGGAAGTACATCATGTATGTCGTATCTCACTGGGCACCACTAGGTCCTAGGCCACTGAGGTCTCCATCAAACTGTTTGTCATCTTCACCAGACACAACACGTGTGAATGAAACCTGTGTTGGGGTGAGTAACAAAATACTCAGTAGGGATCCCAAAACAAAAGGAAAAGACCACAAAGAAATGTATACACTAGGTATCATCATCTCATGTTGGTATCGTCTAATGTATGTAAAGATAAATCTATCAGTTGTACACTAAAACCCTTGGACTATTGAGGTACACATCCCTAATGAGTATTGTGGGTCTTCTGGTCTCATAGAGCCACTCCCCACTGTGGGTCTATTGGGTCACACGTAGTCTCTTCCCACTTAGGCCATCATAGTTGGTCCACATAAGGCCGCTTATAGGTAATCCACACAGGATCATTTGTAGCTGATCTACACATGGTTTCTTTTATCTGGTTCACATAGAGTCTCTTATCATCTATGCCTTTAGGGTCACTTAAACCCGCTCATCAGCAGTCTTCATGTCGTAGCCAGCCGTAGGATTCTCACACATAGTGCACATGATTCTGGGAGAATACACTCCTCAATCCATTTATCGTATCTAAAATTATATTAAATTCTCCTTAGATATTTCCAAAAGAGTTGTATCATCGTGAGGGTTACAACTCTGCAAACGGGTTTCCAAACATATGCCTAGTTTTAAAGATATGGGTGTTTTATTATATAGCAGAGGGTTATGTTCGGGGCTAGTCCAACCTGGTAGGACTGACCAGACCAACCCGCAACCAGGGTCCCGCATGACCCGGCCTCATTTGATCCAACTTACTAGGACCAGTTTGGGTCTTGATCAGACCGATATGGCATGGACACTAGGCCAGGCCCATTGGGCCTTGCTGGACCCATCCTGGTTCGCCCGTGGGGCCAGCCGTAGGGTCGCCCAGTAACTCGGTTCCATTCGTCCTGGGCCGAAAAAGGTGGGATGGTTCTTTCCTAGATCAGGACACCCAACAGACCAATTTGATCCCCCCATCCCAGTCCACAAAAGTGGTCGGTCTTGGGTTCAAGCCCAGGCCACCAAGTGGCTCGGTTCACACCCCCGACCTGGCCCACATGGTGGGCCGGTCTCCTCCCACTCGGACGCCCGCTCGACATCCAGTTCGACCATGACCAGGCCAACAAAATTCATCCTCCCTTGTCTCACAAAATTTCTCCACTAGACCATGTTCCATCACTCTGTGTGCCACCCTTCCAATGCTTCTAGGTGGCCGCGTCCGTCTCCGCATGTCGTCGGCCTAGGTGCCAGCGGCCCCTGTTGCACTGCTACGACATTCGCCTCAGCACGCCAACACCCATCAACGGTGCCTTTATGGACCACCGGGTATGCTCCGTTGGTCCTTTCCTTGAACAATTTACTCCTATGGCCTCCTTGGGGTGTCTTCTTCTGTACTATGACCTCAGGATTTGTTTGTCGGCAATTCAGAGGTGCTGTCATGAAGAACACATAAACACCCAATTATAGAGGAATCATGGCCTTTATCATGTCATCCTGATTCCTCCATGTTAATGTTTTTGAAGCCTGTGAATGTGGAGGTTTATGATTTGATCAACAATCTAACCTCAAAGTAAAAACCTAGAGATAAAACACCCTCCCATAAGGAAAAGAAACCTAAGGATCAACCTGTTCGTGGGTTGATCCACATTCAAAATTTTAGAAAGAAGAATGGGGAATTTAAATTTCTCACAATATAAACCTCTACCTGGAGAAGCTTTGATCAGAGGGAAGGCTCATCGCTGATGGTGATCCATCCATGGGGATTTTTGATCCATTCGAAGTTGTTGGAAACCCTCATTTGTTGTTCCTCGATCCATTATCCAAGGCATCATCGCCAATTTTATGATTCTCCGGTATTCGTCATTGGAGAGAATTATCTCATTGTTCCTCATAAGAATTATATATCTAAATATATTTCACCAACCACGTCATCTCAGTAAAATATAAATGCATCATAAAGGTTCTGTTACAACTGGTCGTCACGTCGTTATGTTGTTTCATTTATGAAATAATGTTTTATTTATGCTATAAGTGTCGTTACGATATTTCATTTATTGAATGAAACAGTCGGATCATCACTGCGTTGTGGAGAAATAATTATTTTGAATAAAATATTTTTTTTATGTTTATATTTTTTTTCTTAAAATGTTTAAAATTAACTTTTTCCCTTGACCCACACTGGTCTAGGATAGGTCTATTCTTAGGTATTGTCACCATTCCGGACACAATGGTGCCTATAAATTTTCTATCTGGGAACCTGTTTAGTTTTTTCCAAAACCTCACATGCATGCCATTTTAATTTTCATAAAAATGATCAAAAACAATTTTTCACCCTCGACCCGTGATGGTCGAGTTTATGCTCCCCATAAGGGAAACACACCCTCACAAGCTCAATGGTACTCTCATATTTCCAATCTAAGTTACCATTTAGAAGTTATAAGGATTTGAAAATAAAATAATTTTTACTGAATTGTTTTATTTATGGCCAAAAATAAACTTCCACTATTGGCCTATGTTGGCCAATATTAGACCCTTTTTAGGAAAATCCCAATGTTATGAGTTCAACGGCGCCATCAGATTTTTGATTTGGGCAATGGTTCAAAATATAGAAAAAACCACTCGCATGATTATTTAATGAACCTAAAAAAACGTTCAAAAATACATTTTGGACACTCTAGGCCTCAAAATTACATGTCCTCTCATAGCCTGGACTTGAAATAATCCAATTTTTTTTTAAAATCATGGAATTTTGGTGTATTACATTACACCCCCTTTTTAAGAGTTTACATCCTCTTAAGCTAATTCAAGGGCTAATCAAATAGAAAGGGGTATTGAGCTCGAATCTAAGACTCTTTCTTTTAAGTACACTCTTGGAGATTCCTGTACTGAAAAAGAATGCATACTAGAGGAATCAACCACCCATGAAGTACCTGCTTTTGTCAATCCTCTATCCCCACCAGGAACACTGCAAATATCACCTCATCATCAATTTCCAGCTCACCCTAGTGGATGACGTGAAATGGGTCATATGTATACCTCCTCTACTGCAATATTTTGAAAACCTCATTCACTAGGTGCATTTGTGGGGGAAGAGCTGGGTGTTATTCCACCTCACTAACTCTTCTGAAAATCTGTAAAGGATCGATGAACCTCGGATACAACGTACCATACTGGCCAAATCCTTGTATCACTCGTTGAGGAGACACACGTAGGAATACAATGTCCCCCCCCTCGAACTTGAAGGATCTTTGTTTCCTATCATCATAGCACTTATGTCATCTCTGTTCAGTATTTATTTTCTCTTTGATGACCTATACCTTCTCAGTGGTATCCTGTACCATCCCTGGACCCGTGAGTGCAGACTCCCCTAGGTCTATCTAGCATAATGGTGACTTGCATGGTCATCCACATAGTGCCTTGAACGGTGTCATAACGATGGTGGAGTGGTAGCTGTTGTTGTGCTCAAACTCCACCAGTGGTATGTGGTCCTCCCAACTATAAACAAAATCAAGGACACAAGTATGAATCATGTCCTCCATGGTTCGAATGGTCCACTCTATCTTACCGTTACTATGGGTAAGGAAAGACATGCTCAAGCATAACTGAGTCCCAAACGCCTCCTGTAATCCCTTCGATTGTTGGGATGTTAAGTGAGCATCATGGTCTAAGAAGGACGTCAAAATAACCTCATGAAGTTGCACTATCTCTTGAACATAGATGTGTCCCAATACCTATATCGATCCCTAATCTCGGATGGGTAGGAAGTGAGCCAAATTGTTGAGTTAGTCAATGATCACCGAGATAGTATCGTGGCCCCTGGATATGTGAGGTAAAAGCATCACAAAGTCCATCGAGATACCATCCCACTCCCACTTTGGTACCTCAAGTGGTTGTCCCAAGCCTACTGGAACATGATGCTCAACCTTCACTTCCTGACAAGTGAGACTCCTTGAAACAAACTCTACCATCACTTTCTTCGTCCCTAGAAACCAGTACAAACATTAGAGATCCCGGTACATCTTTTCTACACAAAAATGTACCGCCAATGGGGAGGTATGGAACTCCCTCATAATCTCCTCTCGCAATTCTACTTGTACTATTGTGTGTCCTCTGAAAATGATGATGTGCTTCCCTCTTATCGAAAATCCATCAGGAGCTTGTCCCGAGGAAAACTGAGCACATTGGGCCTTGTAGTCAACAAACATAAGTTGTGCCTCCCTAACTCATTGTAAGAGTGGGGGAGTGATAGTCATCGAATAAATTTAAGATGCTCCATTATCATCCTATAAGGATATATGCATCGCAGATAGCTGTTCTGTCACCTAACTCTATAGCTGAAAACCTGACCTCCTCCTGATCATGCCTGCCACCTTGATCCCCTTCCAGAGAGTATACACTATCTAAAAGTCAGAGTTCTGGAGGAACTCCATCCATCATTTCTGCCTCATGTTCAGGTCCTTCTGGGAGAAGATATACCTAATACTTCATTTGTTAGAGTATACAGTAAACCACTCACACATCAAGTAGTGCCACCACATATTCAAAGCAAAGACCACTTTTTCTAGTTCTAGGTCATGGGTTTCATAGTTATTCTCATGATTCATCAAATGCCGTGAATCATAGGTGATCATTTCTCACTCCTGCATCAGTACACAACCCAATTTGATCCCTGAGGCATTGCAGAAAACTACATACCCAACACCCTCCTCTGGTAGTCTTAAGATAGGGGTACTCATCGGCCTCTACCTCAGCCCCTTAAAACTATGATGGAACTTCTACATCCACATGAAGGGTTATCCCTTCCATGTCAAAGAAGATAAGGGTGTTTCTACCTTGGATAAGTATGTCATGAATCTCTGGTAGTACCTGGCTAGACCCAAGAAACTCTGCACCCTAGTCACACTTCTTGGTGGCTCCCAAGAAAGCACTTCCTCTATATTTGTTGGATCCACTAAAACTCCATCCTCTGATATAACATGTCTTAAGAAGTGGAACTCCCATTTCTAGAACTCATAGTTCGAGAGATTACTATTAATTTGGTTCTCTCAAAGTGTATCATGGACTATCTATAAGGGGGTAGCATGCTCCTACTCGGACGCCAAGTACACTTGGATGTCATCAATGAAGACCATGATGAAGCAGTCAAGATAAGGATGGAAGATCCTGGTCATGAGTCCCATGAACACTACCGGGATGTTGGTCACATGAAACGACATAACTAGGAACTCATAGTGCTCATAATGGCATCTAAAGGTTTTCTTTGTTACATCCACTTCTTGTACCTGAAGCTTATGATAGGCAGACCTGAGGTCTATCTTAGAGAACCATATCACTCCCTTTAGCTGATCGAAGTGGTCATAAATCCTTAGTAGTAGATACTTGTTCTTCAATGTCACCTGGTTAAGGCATTATAAGTCCATTCACAACCTCAAACTCTCATCTTCCTTCTTGAAAAAAAAACTAGGGCTTCGCATGCTGAAACACTGGGTCTCACCAATCCCTTATCCTGCAAGTACTCCAAATGTACCCTAAAATCATGAAGCTCTACAAGATCCATCCAATATATTGGTGTGGATATCAGTGCCATTCTATAGTATAGATCGATTCAGAATTCTACCTCCTTACAAGGAGGTAGTCTTGGAATATCCTCAGGAAGGACGTCTTCATACTCATCCACCACTACAGTGAAGTGAGGACTCGCCTCATCCACCACACCGAGGGTGAGGCTAGCTAACGGGTGACTGATCAGTTTCACCCTCCTCCATGAAAGTTCATTCTCTAATGTAAGAGATCCATTATATCTTATGAATGTGGTCCCATCCTCATATGTACACCACACTCTACACCTAAGATAATTGATTTGAACATGAACGGTGGATAACCAGTCCATACCCAATATGACATCATAAGTCCTCGATGCCACTACTAAAATATCCCATCCGAAGATCTCTCCTCCAAGAGTAATCTAAAAATACTAGAACCAGTGTGTAATCTTCAAATCCCATCTCTTAGGAGTCTTTAATCATAAGGATCGAGCCAATATATCTACTAGAATATTTGAGCCTCGAATGAGGTCTGTGGAAAAGAAAGAGTGGCTAGAACCCGTGTCTATAAGAACTGAAGCTAAGGTGGAGAAGACATAGATCATACCTCTAAAAACCTCTATAGCACCATGGTTACATGCCTCTATCACCTGAAATTTTCTTTACCCTAGTCCACCTGCTCCATGAAGATGTGGCGGACCACCCGGGGGTGGTGGTTGTAGAACCTTGAACCTTTACCCACCACCTAATGCTCTGCCTGCCCCTATGCCCCATCTACCGCCCTACAATCCTCCTCTCTCAAACATCTACCTCTTCTTCGGAGGTCCCTAGATTTTCTAGTGATTTTATGTGTGGAGATTCAATAAATCACGAGCCATGTGTCCCTTCCCACCACATTAGAAGCACAGCCTGGACCCCTACTGACTCCCTCTGTTCTGGGAGCCTCACACTACTGACCCAAAGTCCTGAGGTCGTCCTCTAGAAGGTCTAACCCACTTGGGTCCTTGTATCTAATTCTTACCTCCCACCACTAAAATACTTTGTTACCTAGTATATAATTGGGGCTCCATCTATCAGTGCCCACTCTGCTAGGAAGATCTCTCCAAGTAGGTCTCCCTCAAACACCCCGACCAGAGTAGGGATGTTGAGGGACACCATGGACACCCTAATCGCCCAGTGAAGTCCCCTCTCAAAGGCTCGAGCCTTGAATAAAGGGTCTCACACCATGTCATTAGAGTAATGAGAAATCTAGGTGAATCTCTCTAAGTACACTGCTACTCTCATGTTACACTATTGTAGGTGTAGTAGCTCCTGTTTGTACACAGAGCACAATATCACTGGGAATAACTCCTCCCTAAAGGGGAACTCAAAATCTATCCTAGTGAGGTCCACCTCATCATGTGTCTAAATTGTCAAGATCTACCATCTCCCTACCAATACTTGAATAAGGCTCGTGGCTAAGATTGACATCTGTCTGAGAGGAATCATCGCAAGATGGTAGACTCATGTAACCACCTAAATCCAATCCTTGGACACCTAGGGGTTAGTCTCACCCCTGAACCTCAAAGGTCTCTAATTTTGGAACTCATTCAAGGCCCTCAGCATGAGTGAATCCTCTACCGGTAGTGCTGATAATAACTACTAATCAACTAGTGGTAGTAACTCTGGCGCACCACCCGGTGGGGCCATCTATAGCACTTGTCCTTGAAATAATACCTCATCACTAGGTGGGCTGTCCTCATGGTCACGTATTGGAATTATGAATGGTTGTCTACATGGAGGAATCCTGAAACAAATAAATATGTACCACAGTCAATAGATTATACCTGGTGAGCTGAATTTTATTCAATAAGAACATGAGAAAAAACACAATTTCTATATGATGCATGCAACCAGTGGTTTCATGTAATGAGTTGAAAAAAAAAGAATTGAGGTTCCTAGTGTATGTATACATCGGCCGCCGCACTAACGCTGGACTCCCCGAACCTGAAAGTGGAACTCTAAACATTTAACATTGTTTCCTAACAAACAAAAAACAACAGACCCCTGATCTTTGAGGTAGAACCGACCAACTCTAATACCACTTTTTCAAAACCCATCCCCTGGAGCTCGTGTTGTGACTACCCCTAGAATTCTTACCAAAGGATAGGGGCTGAGGACTAGCACCGAAGACATTATCCCTTTAGTTGGAGGCATTTTTCCCGATTACATGTATGCACGAACACACACACAACCACATCCCAAAGAGAGGAAAAGGAAAACATGCATGCCACTAAACAACCATTGGGTAAAGGTACAAGTTGTAAGTCAAATATGATAGAATATAAACATAAAAAAAAGGCAAATTGAAAACAGTAAAGTCCAAAAGAGTTTGGTATGACGTCCACATAATACCCCACCTAAAGGGTAGGCAAGGAGTGGTTGTCGAATACTATGGAAGTACGTTCTTCCTGTTATATCTCACTGGGATCTACCTAGTCTCAAGCTACCAAGTTCTATGTCGAAGCACCTATCATTTATACCTGAAAAAACACATGAGGGTGAATCCTGTGCATGGGTGAGTAATAAAATACTCAGTAGGGATCCCAAAACACAACGAAAAGACAATATGAGAAAGTATACACAAGGTTCTGTCAGCTCACACAGGTATAATCTAATATATGTAAAGAAAAAACTATATGTAATACATTGAACTCCTTGGAGTCCACACAGGGTTTCTTGTAGCTAATCCAAAAAGGGTCACTTAAAGCTGATTCACATAGAGACTCTTATAATCTAGTCCTTCAGGGTCACTTAGAATCGCTCGTCAGTAGTCTTTGGATCTCAGCCAGCCACATGATTCTTGCACATAGTGCATATGATTCTGGGAGAATCCAATCCTCAAGCCATTCATTGTATTTCAACTTCCATGAAAGTATCCTTAGAGTATTCCAAAAAAACCTTCTTATCGTGAGGGTTGAAATACTACAAATGGATAGCCAATAGGACACACAGTTTGAAAGATATGGTTATTTTATTAAATATGGGCTGATTGTACTCAAGTATGGTCTGACCTGGTCTAAAAAACCCGACCATCCCAACCTGGGGGTCCCGCATGACCCGAGTTAGTTCAACTGACCCAGTTGAGGTCTATGCTAGGCCCATTGGGCCTTGCTCGACCCAGCCCGATTCGGCCGTGGGTCCAGCATGCGGGGTCGCCTAGCGACCTGGTTCCATCTGGCCCAGCCCGCAACAAGCAGGCTGGTTCTTTCCAAAGATGCCTAGCAACCCGATTTTATCTCATAGGCTTGGCCCACAATAGCGGGTTAGTAAGTGTTCCAGCCCAGTCTGCACCCCCGACCCCTATAGCGGGCTATTCTCCTCCATCTCAGATGCCTGCTTGGAGTCTGGTTCGACCGCAATTCCACCGGGTGAAGCTGACTTCCCCCTAGTCCCACATGCAGTTCTCGTTGGACTACATGCTCTCAGGACACCCTTTTGACATGGTCGGGTGGCCGCTTCTATTTCTGCCAGCCGCTGGCCTGGGTGCCGACTGCCCCTACTGAACCACCGTGGCCCGAGCTATCCACGACCTCCACCCCAACGCACCATCGTGGTGCATCACGGTCTACCTCCACCAGTCTCCGGTGTCAGCGTGCTAGTAGGGCCTTTTGCATACCACCAGGTCCGCTCTAGTGGTCCATTCCAAGAACCATCTATGCCTACATCCTTCTTGGGGTGTCGTCTTACCTACTACATCCTTGATATTTCTTTGTTGAAAATTCAAATCCGTAGTTACGAAGAAGACATGAAGGCCCAAAGGCGGAGGAATCGTGGCCTTGTTCGTGTCACCATGAATCCTCCACGTTAGAGTTCTTGAAACATGGGAAGGAGGAGGTTCAAGATTTGATCAACAATCTTACCCCGAATCAAAAACCCTGAGATAAAACACCCTCCCATAATAACAAGTGACCCTTAGATCATCATGTTTGTGGGTTTATCCACATTCATTATTTTAGAAAGAAGAACATGGAATTCAAATTTCTCAAAAGATAAACCCATACTTGGAGAGGCTTCAATTGGATGGAAGGCTCAGCGCTGATGGTGATTCATCCGTAGGGATTCACGGTCCGTTTGAATCCATTGGTGCTCAACATTAATCGGTCCCATATCTATTTTCCAAGGTGTCATCACAGCTTTTACAATTCATCAGCAGTCATCGTTGGAGATAACTCTCACGTCATTCCTTAGAATAATTACATATCTAAATTTGCTTCTCCAACCCATTCATCTCATTAAAAGAGAATCGTGTCATAACTTTACTATTACAATTAGTCATCACATAAATATGCAGTTTCTTTTATGAAAAAACAATTCTATTACGCTTCAATTGAATATTCATTATGCTATTTCATTTATGGAATGAAACAGTCAGCTCATTATTGCATTGCGGTGAAACAATTTTTTTGAATGAAATAAATGCTTTAAGTTTTTTATTATTTTTCTTAAAAAATCCAAAAATTAACTTTTTCCCTCGACCCGTGACAGTCGAGGGTAGGTCCATTATTAGGTAATGTCATCATTCCGGATGCAATGGTGGCATTGTATTTTTAATTTGGTACCCCTGTTTAGAAGCTTTCAAAACTGCACACGCATTCCATTTTAATTTGGCTAAAAAAATTTAAAAACTATTTTTCACCCTCGACCTGTGTCAGTCAAGGTTAAGCTATACCTAAGGGAAACATGCCCTCAAAAGATCAATGGTAATCTTGGATTTTAAATCTAAGTTACCATTTATAAGTTATAAGGATTCCAAAATTAAATAATTTTTACTTAATTATTTTATTTATGGCCAAAAACTAACTTCTATTGGTGGCCCATGACAGCCAACATTAGACCCTTTTTAGGTGAATCCAAAAGATCTGAGTTTAATAGTCCCCTCAGATTTTTTATTAGGAAACTTTTTTAAAATTTATAAAAACCCGCTCGCATGATTATTTAATGAACCACAAAAAAATTTCAAAAATACATTCCATCCACTCCAGGCCTTGGAATTATGTGTCGTCTCAAAGCCTGGTCTTGAAATAATACCATTTAATTTTTTTTAAAAAAAAATCTAATTCTGGTGTATTAAAACATCAAATTTATAAATTAATATAAAAGTCCTTTTTTATATTTAAAGGGAAAAATATGTGGAAAATTACTACTATGAAACGGGATAAGAGTATATCATCCATAATTTTTATTTTTTTATATGTAAATGGATTTAAAAAAATATTAAAATACAATGGGGGATTAAGCTACATATAATTCAAATTTCATGTGTAAATTCAAAATTTACAACTACTCTAGGTTATGGTTAGACTAAGAGAACACGAAAAGTCATTTTTTGTTTCTTTAAGACCTATAAAAACTTCAAAAATATATGTAAGGAATGTTTTGAGGGGGGATAGAGCCCATATAAATGGAAACAATTAAACTTCATGTTGTTCATTAAAGATAAAATTAGATAAAAAATACCACAAGTTAAGATAATTACATAGAAGATTTGAAAAATCATGATATAGAAATAGTGATTATAATAAAATTTTATGAACTATCTTTAATGTTAAAAATATTTTCGAATACTTTCAAAAAATTTAATAAAAGAAAATTAAAAAATTGTGTGGAATTTGAATATAAATTCAATGGGGTTACCATATGTATTATAAAAAGGTTATTAATCTTGCATGAATAGTTATAATACTATTATCAACGAATTATATAAATACAAGGTGGGATTTGTGAATTATTGTAATGAAGTATGTGTTAGAATAAATGAATTTGGAACTGTTGAAAATTGAAAAATATATATAATTGAAAAGCCATGATATTTAAGAATAGATTGAAACACAACCTCTTCAGTATGTCAAAAATTTATATGAGTTGGAATGAGGTTATTTTTTTAAAATATGAATCTAGTTTGAAATGATTAAATGATGTATTGGTTATAAATATAGGTAAAATAATGATATGAAATATATTTCAGGTGGGATAAGTAAAAATTGCATGTTATATGAGTGTGAAATAAGAAAATAAATTGTGGAAATGAGGTCTTGACCATCCAAGACAAAATAATATTAAAAAATTAATTCATAAATATTTTTTCCATGATTTAGTAAACATTAATATTTAATGAAATTAAATATTTTTAATATGTTAAAAGTATAAAATGTATAATTTTTCACATTAAAGAGAAAATATTCTATCTATTAATCCTTTAATTGTTATAAATATAGGCATTAACAGACCAATAAAGACCAATTTACTTATGTATATAAGTATTTTACATAATTTTAATATAACTTTACTTAAATGAAATATATCATAAATATAATTCTCTTACAGTATTAAAACTTTTAATATAAGTGTACCAAAGTAGTGTTTTTATTCTTTGAAAATAATTTAAATTGAAAATGGTGTAAAGTATACAACTGGAAAATTTTATGCTTACATTGTGAAGTGTTGTATTTGACATCAATATTTCAATCCTTAAAACCCATAAAAAGATAGATTTAGGGAATAGAAAAATAAAATTCTTATAAAGGTGGAAAATGATACTAATAGAATAAGGGGAAAAAATATAGTATTGGAATTTATAAATTGAAATAGTGGTTTATATGAAAAACTAGTGTGTTCTTCATCAAACTTTATATATTTAATCCTATGATATGTGGTGCAATAATATTCCAATTTTTAAATAATTTTGGGTGTTTAAAATTTCATAAATTAAAAAGTAGAAGGAACAAATCTGGTAAATTATGTGTAATGAGTGAATGATGGAAGGTTATTCACCCAATAGAAGTGGGAAATTTTTAAATATATATATACATGGAAGATTAATTGATAGTATTATGGTAAAGATTATTGATCATTATTCAACTGAAGGTGGGGAATAATAAATGTATGAAAATATTAAAGAATATGTTATTTAAATTCATGATAAATATTTATAAAATTATAGATTTTTTTAATATTTAGTTTCTTAATAAGTATAAATGGATTATTCATCCACTAATACAACATTATAATAACTAAAATAATTATTTTTAGGATTTATAGAACATGTTGATATTGAAAAACAACATTGGATGCTATGAATTTCTTCTTTAAATCATTGAAAAAACATTTAAAAGATCATTTTATTCATATGAAGCACAAATTAGTGTATGAATAGATCATTTATAAATAATAGATTAATTAAATGAATAGGGATTTAGTTTATATTAGAAAAAGAATGCATGAAAATTGGATTTGATGCTACAAAATAAAAAAACATCTACAAAATGGGTGTAGAATAATGTTGGTATTTATTAGCGCTACAAAAAAGCACTAATAAATAGAATCTTTATCTGTGCTAAATAAAGCATTGTTAAATTTAACCTTTTATCAATGCTTTTTTAGCACTGACAAATTGAAACTTTTTCAGTGCTTTATTTTTAGAAATAATAAAGGAACAAATAAATAAAATGAAATAATAAAATAAATAAAAAATAAAAAATTAGTTAATTAATAAATATTAAAATTTTTATTAATTAAATATTTATTTATACAAATTAAATAATTGATTATACACTATTAAATATTATACATTATACTAATTAGATAATTATGATAAATATTTTTAATATATTATATAAATTATATATATAGATAGATATTAATGTATACAAATTTGATTTATATATTAAAAAATATTTATGTGATTTAGATTAAATACTCATATATTTAGTGAATAATGGTTTATGATTACAAAATTAATATGAATTTAAAATACTGACTAATTACATAGATTAATGGTCGTATAATTGAATGTGTCATTTTATTTTTCAATTTAACATAGATCAAATGTGTTTTATATTGATTCCACATATACGTAATTAATGCATTTTTATATATAATGAACACACACAAAAATGTATTCATTTTTTCAATATTTTTAAAGTGTAATTATTTTTAATTTATTCAATTTTACTCATTTTTAACATATATACTTTCATGCACTTTAAATTAGTTATAAATATTATTTTTTAAAAATATTTCTATAATTAAAAACAAATAATTATAAATCAAAATAAATATATTTAAAAATGAATATATTTACTATGTTTATATTTATATATATTTATTATGTATATCTATATATTTACAATTTTTTATTTATAATTAAAATTGTAAATCCTTTATCAGATCTTTTTTTTACTGATAAAGGTGTGGATTTATCAATGCTAAATGTTTAACACCGATAAATACCTACCTTTATTAGGGAAAAAAATAATGATAAACATTTTTTCATTAGTTCTTATTACATAAGTGCTAATAAAAGGACTTTTATCAGTTCTTATTTTTAAGTACAGATAAAATCTTCTTGATCTATTTAAAAAACCCTAACGATTTTTGAACCTATCACAATATCAAAAGCTTTCCATGAAAGCCACCCACTTCCAGCACTCCTCCTCAGTGAATCAAAACACAAATCACACCACTCAACTGTCTCCATTTACTCGAACATCATTAGACTTCTGGTGTTTGATTTTAGTTAGGGTTTCTGAAGTGGATTGTTTTCAACCTAGCAAGGTAGGCCTTGTGATTTTCTTTTTGTATTTTTCATTTTTTTATTTATTTTTTGACGATATAATGAGTTATTTGTGGTCTAATCCTAATATTTTGATTTTAGATTTTGAACCTAATGACTTGATTATGATTCTTTGTTTGATTGAATATAGATTTGGATAACTTGTTTTGGTATTTTTAAATTGTGGTTTTAAATTATTTTTCTTCACTATCTATATTTGTACCCCAGCTTGCTCCACAAGCTTATTTGTTTTACTATTCTGAAATCATAGATAATCACCTCTAGTCTGTAAATAAACCAATTAAATAAATATTTATTCAATTGTACAAAAAGTAGAGGTTTTAGATATAAAAACATTATACGAAAGATAAAATTAATTTTGCAATCCAATTCTCCATATCTTTAGGGTGTGAAGCAACAACAGAAGTTGATTTTATAAAATTCATGTAAGGTAATTCATTTATTTAAACTCTATTTTATTATCTAGTTTAAGGGTTTTTTTCGTAAAAAATTGTTTTATTAGAATTGTGTTGTTTTATTTTAATATAGAAACCTTAGTAAGGGCGATACCATATTTATTTATTTTCAATGGCTATCTATTTTAAAAATTAATATGGGGTTGTATTTAATTTAATTTTTTGTGATATTCTGCTATAAGTGATACAAATATTTTTATATATTTTATTTTATTTTATAAAGATATATATATGTATATGATTTATTTATTTTTTTTATATATTTTAAAAAATTAATCTTTTATGAATCCAGTAGGATGGATATGAATCGAAAATTGATGCACTCTTATTGTTTGACTAATGAGAATGAATATGGAGTTAAAGAGTTCATCAAGTTTGCAAGAGAGCATACGGACGACCCTTCTAAAATCCTATGTCAGTGTTTATGTTGTTTTCATTTAAGAAAATTAGTCCGGATGAGTTGTAAGAACATTTTATTTTTTATGGAATAGATCAATGATATGAATTTTGTATTAAACATGGGGAAAACTGAATGTAGACATTGATTGAGATGATTCTGTGGTTTATGAATCATTTCATATGAATACCTTTTGTAAATGATGATGGAGATCACATGGAATAAATGAAAATGGAAATTGAATATGACCTTTGTGATTTTCCAAAGTTGTTTGAGGAGACAAATATTTTTTATAAGAAACCAATTTATACTGGTTTTACTAAATT
The DNA here is from genome assembly GCA_963277665.1 of Viscum album. Taxonomy (NCBI): domain Eukaryota; kingdom Viridiplantae; phylum Streptophyta; class Magnoliopsida; order Santalales; family Viscaceae; genus Viscum; species Viscum album. The sequence goes on along the minus strand of OY728129.1, from coordinate 1,782,995,610 downwards.
CATATCATTTTAGGCTATATTGAAGTTATATAATTTGAAAGATGGTAGTTGATGGAGTGACACTAGCTTTACATAACGACCTGGTCTCCTAAATGATATTCTACTAGAAGAAAATGAACTACCATTCCAATCATAGGATGCTAAATGGATGTTACGTTCAATGGGTGTGATCTCTAAAAAAATACATGCTTTTCCAAATGATTGCATATTATTTCACAAGGACCATGAATCACTCACAAAATTCCCTAAGTGTAGAGTGAATCAATGCAAGAAAAATGAATCAAGTCCTTCAAACTATGTATGGTACTTTCCAATTATTCCATGGTTTATAAGACTATGTATGTTTCATGAAACTGTGATACAATTAACATGGCTTGTATATAGAAGAATTAAAGATGGGAACCTATTTCATCCAGAAAATTCTCCTCATTTGAAGAAAATTGATTACGAGTTTCTTGAATTTGAAAATGATCCAATAAACTTGTGTCTTGCATTATCTATAGATGGAATAAATACTTTTAGTAGAACTCGTAGTACATGGCTAGTGATTTTGGTAATTATAACTTGTTGTTGTGGTTATACATGAAGCGAAAATACATTATGTTGTATCTACTTATATCTGGACCAAAGAAACCTAGTAATTAGTCACACCTCAATCAGAACCTCATTTGAGACATGTAGGAATCAGCCGCACCTTAATCCAATGCACGGTGTTACTGACATGACACAAAGTGCACCTTTTTATTTAAAATTGTTATCAATTTTAGTAAAATGGACAACTGTCCTACTCAAAACCGAGAAAAAAAATTTGATTTATTTTTATACTTTACGACAATGATTCATAAGTAATTTGTGATGTATGTGAATCATATGCACCTCAATCTGATATATGAAGTGCCCGATATGACTCATAGTGTCCGTTGTCAGTTTAAAATCAACATTATAGTTCAAAAGGTTTTACTCATCCAAAATAAATCAAACACACTCGTATTTTCTTGATAAATTAGAATATTGATTCATAATTCATTTTTGAAATGTAGGAATCTATTTCACATCAAACTGATACATGATGTGATCCAAATGAGTCAAAAGTGCTTGTTTCTAGTTTAAAATGACATTTTAGTAAAAAAGAAAACTGACATACTCAGAATCTAGTAAGCACATTTACATTATTTTGATACTTTGGGACAATGATCCAAAAGTCATTTAAGACATTTTTGAATCATCTCCACCTCAATACAATGCATGATGTGACCGGTATGACTCCAAGTGCATCTTTTAATTTAAATTTGAAATCAATTTTAGTAAAATTAACACTTTCTATTAATTTATTTATTAATATTATTACTAACATAAGAATTTTTTTCTTATAGAGTTGTGTTATTTTTCTCAACCAGTAGTGGTTTGTTTAGCAACAACATGAGCTATGTTAGGATTAAAATACAAAGGAACATTGATATTTTTAAATATATTTAATAATTTATATTTATGTAATTGTTTAAACCAATGTTTGGAATGTCTATAACATAGTGTTTTTTCTTGTGTATATACTTTAAATTCCATTTCATTTAAACTTGTATTGGTACTTGTTTATGTTGATATATGATGTGTTTCTAGTGCTATGATGTGTTATTACAGCACATTGTAGTGGTCCTGTAGTGTGCTATTATAGCACATTGTAATATATCCCTTTATCAATGAATTTAAAAGAACTAATAAATGAAACATTTATCAAATCTATTAAAAGTGATGATAAAGGTATGTTTTATCAGTGCTTCTATAAGATCTGATAAAGGTATACTTTATCGGTGCTTTTATAAGATCTCATAAAAGACCCTTTATCATCACTTTTCAAATCACCGATAAATAGTTCCTTTATCACCGATTTTAAAAGCATTGATAAAGGTCCCAATTATCAGTTATTTTTAACACTGATAAAGGACCCCTTTATCATCACCTTTTCTAGGATGATAAAATACTAGGGCTTTTAACATTGCTCATGTATTAAGCACTTATCTAGCGATATTAATGGCCTATTGTCTAGTAGTGAACATCACAAGAACCATGTTTGTGTTTTTAACTAAATAAATTGAAAATTTAGATGTTTCTTGAAATAATTAAAAGTAATTCATTAAACGATTTTAACAATTTAAATGAATTTATTTTTTAAGGATAATAAAGTAAGATCTCAATAAACATATTTTAAAGGTGAAAATGTTTTTGAGAATTTATACCCCCCATCCTTATAATGAATATCCTTCCTGGGATATTAGAGGGTAATTATTCCCATAATATATTTATTAACTAAATTATAAATTCAATTATTCAAATTTCTCAATTATTATTATTCATGAACCAAATAATAATCATCAAAATCTATTAAACTACATGTCCAGTATTCTCTTTCATCAGTTTTTGAATGAATTATTGGCTGAAAACTTATCTAGATTACATGTAAGGATAAATATAGTTTGAAATTGAATTATTTATTTTTTCAAAATATAAAGATTAATAATCAAAGAATGAAAATTAAATGAGAGAACATATAATTAATTAAAATATATATTAAGTTAAAAAAATTATAATAGTTTAGATAAAAGTGATTCTAATCCACTTTATATGCCCTATAACTCCTCAATATGTATAATATTAATTAATGAAATTAATTTTAAAAACAGTTGGAACCCTTTATAATTTTCCTTTATTTTTCACAAATTTAATCACAACCCACTACATGTTGAAATGGTGAGAATAACAAAATATTATTTTAAATTGGAAAACATAACCACTTCCTTTTATGTGAGGCAAGAACAACTATAACATGTTTAAATTTTAATCATAACCACAAATACTTTTGACAAGGATAGAGTATGTTGTATGAGTCATAATGTCCCCAACCTAAATCACCTCTGTCATGACTGGACCTAGTCACTGTGTGCCTCAAATATAAAATCCTATATGCTAGAGACTACTAACTACCAGTAGGGGTCTGGTGATAGAGTTCGGATACTATAGCCCATAGATCATGTAAACATAATTAATAGTGAAAATAAATAAAAAATACTATCATCATAATTAAAACTAGAATAACATGAATATCATAGATAAATTCTATAAAATAATAAACAAAAGTTATGCTATAAGAATATGGAATTTTTACTTTTCGTATAAGATATATAGAAAAATAACAAGACTTATCATGGGAATATCATACATAAAAGTACCCAAAGAAAACCAAAACTCAGAAAAACTATATATAACTGCAAAAATAGTATCGAGTCCCAGCTGGGTACGCATTATGCTTGATGTGGATTTGGGAACAACTGAATAATCCACCAGAAAATTGTCCCTAAACATAACCAATATATAATGTTAAATTATGATGTGAAATGACACATAAAATAAGGTAAAATAAAATAAATCATCATTGATCTATGGTTATTTTAGTAAAACCAAGGAATAACCACACCTACTTCGACTAATTCTGGTGTTGATTATGAATATGATACATACCAATTTCAAGGGTCGTAATAGAACCTGCCCAAAATGTTATACCTTTTTATCCTAATATAGCAAGGGTCAAAGTATTTTGTAATACAATCTCATATCATCCCATTATACATGGGTTCAAAACGGTTCCCTCTTATGATACCATCACATATCATCACACTGTACTAAGGGTTTGAATAAAACCTTCCCTTTATACCATCACATATTATCCCAATATACCAAGGGTCGAAATAGGGATCATCCATGATGCCATTATATATCATCTCATTATATAAGGGGTTATAATGTAACTAACCTAATATACCATTAACTAATGACAGTTGGTGTGGTGCCAAACCCATCTCATATAATAATTCCTTAGTCCATTGTTGGCGTGGTTCCCAACCCACATTTCCAATATATATTATAAAATGGTTGGCATGACCACCCAACCCATATCAAATAACCCATGTATAATCCCAGTAAAACAAGATAATTAACATTTCGAAATTTAAATGATAAAAATTAAACATAATAAGAACACAAACAAGGTCTAAGGATTTCCATGGGTTGTAACCTCACCCAATTCCATTCTAGATATATACATATCTCACATGAGGTAGACCAACCACTTACTCAACCTATTATCCCTACCTATATTCATTTAAGGCTTCCTCCATTCTATCCTCACCTGACCCCAGTTCATTTACCAAGGAATTCTCCAAACAACAACACTGGGTTTGTTAGGACACAATTTCACTAAGGGAACCCATATAAGAAACCAAAAAAAAACAACCAATCTAAATATTGTTTGAAATTTTTTTAATAATGGATATATCATGGCCCTATAAGATATTTAAATTTCTAAACTAAAACAAAAACTATTTATATTTAGCTATTTGGTCAAGCACATAATTTCAATGTGACCACATGTCACACACACATGAAAAAAAAATAAGCTAAGGGAAATGATAGGGAACACCAATATTTTTTGTAATGGAATCCCAATAATTAAGAACCTATAGATAAAATTACTCTAGTAAGTAGATTTCCTAAAATATAGGAAAAATCCAAATTTGGGCATAAATGTTTAAACACATAGACTTACAACAATAAATTTGAAATAAAATGAGGAGGATGGTTGGTCTTACCTCTAGTAATCCACTGGAGAATATGAAACTTGAATCCTAGTAAAAATGAAATAGAAATCTCTTAGAGAGGAGAGGTGAACCCATGTTGAGAAGATAGGTGGAAAACTAGATTAAGTGATAAAGATCCCATGTTATTCATAATTGATAAATTAAAACCATCTAATTATATTATTTAAAAAATAATTTAAAAATAGTCATTGAGGTGTGATGGCATTGGTAATGGCTCAACGCGCCCTTCCCAGGGTCAATGTATAGTTTAATTTTATGTCTATGATACAAAAACCATTTCTTGGGTAGAACCATCATACATGATACTCTATAACTTCACATTATAAGTACCCTATTTGTTCTAAAAATCCCTCTATTGGATGTAAAATCACAGTGAAACTCATCCTTATTTCATAACATATAGCTAGTTATGTGATATTTTTAATCATCCAAATCCCCCACCATGACTGAGACTCCCCATGATGCATTGTGATTTTTTCTATTGACAAAAAAATTAAACATGCTTATGACCATGTAAAAAATCCACCATCATGTCTTTTGGCTTGATGGTCCCCCTATTGTAGAACATCATACTTAACCCAAATCGAACTCCTGGAACTAACCCTAGAACCCCTGTGAACAAAAATAATAGTTTTAAAACCCTAAAAATAGATGGTTTCAAAACAAATTGGGTTTATACCTTGATGAAATTTAGGATGTAGCATCCACCTCACAATAGGATTATTTTTTCTCAAATTGTGACTTTGATCATCATTGAGCCTCCTTGAGTGAATTCTTTAGCCATTACGACAAAATATCCATCTATACCTCCAACATTAAATCATGGATATTCATGTTCTACCACTACCCTCATTATAGGGGAGATAAATTCAGGTGAATATTTTTTGTACATTTATCCACTATACAAATCATTCATGCCCCAAAATATGTGTTTGGATATAACTCAACATCATTGATGTCAATAACATGAGATATTTAAGGATGATATCACCTATGTTGGTATAAAAGAAACAAATCATTCATATATGTATACTATTTATGAAGTTCTAAAAGTTATTCCACTATACTAATATCTCTTAAGCCTACATGCCATGTTATCTCTAATCCTACGGGCCTTATAAGGGTTCCCCCTCATCCCTTGAATGGGGGGTTATCAAAAATCAATAAAAATGATGGAATTTAGTCCATTAGGGATAATATGCACTATAATCATAAAAAAATAATCCCAAATATGGTATCTAGGCTCCCCTACCATTGAATATGATGGTTTCTAAAATGAGGAGACAATAATAAAAATACCATGTCACCTACCTCTAACACCATAGGGAAACATCTTCATTTAGCATGTGATATTTTCCTACTTATAGAATTCTCAAAATTCATTTTGATCATTCAAACATTATTTGACATCTCTTGTGTGATAGTCATACCAATAATAGCTGACTCTATAGCCTACATCCAAGAAAGAGGTTATCAACATGATCCACTTTGTAAAGTATCAAAATGATTCTTCTGAATTGATTCCATAAAAGTAGTATTATAGGTAATCCACATAAGATAGATATATGAATCTACCATGGACCATGAAAATCAAGTACATAATTTCTAAAATTTTTCTTCAAGATCCTAATATTACACTTAGACTACCCATCAATTTTATGATGGTATATATTTCTTAGAGGCACCTAGGTATCATGTGCCTTCGATATCCCTCACTAGATTCAATACATGAAGTGAGAATCCCATTCCAATATGATTATATATGGAAACCTATATAGACCCACTATCTCTCAATAATAATTCTTTATTTTCTCATCAATAGAAAAAGTTTCTCTAATTTGTAAAAAATGGGTAATCTTAGTTAATTGGTCCAAAACAACCATAATTTCATCACTGTTGTAGGGAAACCTCAATAACCCCAATATAAACATTATGGTGACATCATTCCACTTACACTTTGGAATGTGTAGTGACTACAAGATATCTATGGGACGCTAGTTCTTAGACTTTACCCACTGCTATGTGGATCACCATGTGATAAAACCATGCATATCCCTCGTCATCCTTGACCGCATGTACTGTTTATGAATGTAATTGTACATATTGGTAATACTAGATGAATATTACATATTGAGGTAGGTAATTCGATAATTTTCTTCTCATTTATGATCATAGAGACAAAAAACCACCCATAGATGCAAGGGATATAATCGGTATAAAGGGAATAATTAGTTGGTTCCTCCCCACCATATATATTATCCCTCATTACAAGAAAATTGGAATCTAATATATGGACTTTCTTCATCATATCATGGGGTGAGGATGTAAATCTCATGGATTTTAGGGTCACTGCACCTAATACTCCAAAATTTCAAGATATATCCCATTGAAGATGGAAATCACCTTCTTCTTACTACTAGAATCCTATACAGAGTCTTCCCACTCGTTGTATTAGAAATACAAAATTCCCATACCAAAGGTGTATTCCATTTCAAGGTTCAATGAATTTAGATACCCTATCAACCATGACGATCAATTCTTCAGGTTATGTTGTGAGAAAATATTCCCCAGTGACTTTTGGTTAGTATATACCATGAACATCTTGTTATAAGGAAATAATGCTAACTACCCAAAGCATTCACCTTCATTGTTATCCATAAAACATGATTCATATAGTTCTTCTCATTTAGACTCAACACTCTAGATCAATAGGAAACTATCCACCCATCTTGTTTGAAAAACTCTCCAAGAAAAACTGTTAATGTATCATTATATAGAATACACTCCTTACCCTTTTCGGGTATGTTTAAGAGTAATACAATCATCAACCTACATTTTATATACTAAAAGGATATCTCACAATCATTTAGTAAAATGATATTCACTCACTTCTTAGTTAGGCATTTCATCATCATTTCTGAGAAGGATATGCCCTAGATAAACCACTGGTATTATCAATCCAATCCCAGGAATCTATAGATATCAAAAATATTATTCGGCCATTCCTAAGAAACCATGGTATCGAACTTATCAGGTTCTACTGAGACACCTTCCTATAATATCAAATTTTTTAAGAAACATACCTTTTTCATTGAAAATTAATAGTTTGAGAGTTTGTTATAAACTGATGATCTCAAATTGTACACAAAACAACCTTAAGATAGAGATTGTGATCCTCTCTCAATGGGCAGTTCACCAATATATAATCCATAAACAGAAACAAGAAATAATTAAAATAAGGATAGAATACCCTATTCATTGAGTCCCTTATGACCCATTATGTTGTCCATTCGGCATCAGGACATCCAACTTGTGATTTGTTGGTCCACATAACCTATAGTTTGCAAGATTCACTATTCTATCAAGGGGATTACTATGATTGTAAAATATTTCATGCATCTAAAACAACCAAATCGTAGTATCCTAAAGGTTACCATAACCCATGAACAGGGGTAGAAGCTACATCTAGAACTCCTTGGTCAGATCATATATATAACTTTCAGTTTGTGGAGTCTTTCTATCCATATGCATGACCCATAATAGGATCTGTAAAGGATAACACATTTGGGGTCAATGAAATAGGGGTTCGTCTCGACTACCAATGGTGAATTCTCATCCCCTCCCTCCTAGTACTCCATTGGATGATGTCATGGTGTGATGTATATTCAATTCCAATCACACATCTTAAAACAAATTTTTATCAATGATCCTGGTATCAAAATTTATGGAATGTATTAAAAACCATAGAATCACACTAATCAACATAGGCTCCACATCAATATGGTCTCACAATCTAGAAACTCTGTACATCCTTGTCTACCCATACTCAATGTTAAAAATATCTATATGATCTACATAATCAATCAATTGTTAATAATAACAAAACTATATAAATATTCGGTTAGATAATATGTCACCATCATGTTATATATGAAAACACTATAAAATTTCTTGCTAACACATTAAATAATTGAACCCTATATCATCAAAAAAGAATGTCATCCCAAAAAATCACATGAATTTTAGATGACTTATATGTTCCTGATATTATTCATGATCACACGCCCTCTTTACACCCCTGGCTAGAGTAAATATTCATGTCCTATAATGTATAAAAACCAATTTTTTAAGAATTAATATTTTGTAAATCTAAAAATCCAAGAATAATATACAATTAAAAGTAACATGGAATTCTCTCATAAATACGTTAGATAATCCAATGCATAATATTTATACCAATCCATAATATATCTTATCTTTTTTTACCAAGACCAAATGGTAAAGCAAAAGAAATAAATATGTTTTTTATTGTAATTTGTAAAATCTTTAGACGGATTCACCTATGTCATGTCTAAATTGGGTCACAATGTATCTTAGGAACTCTTCCTTATTTTCTACAGGTAGTAGAATATCATTGAGGGTATCATGATAGAGTAGGTAGACTATACCCCATTGATCTAGTGACCAGAAATAAAAATGTAATCAATAAAATAAATTTTCAATATAATTAAAACCAAATTTAAAGGGTTATCCCAACAAAATGATATAAAATAAATATTATAAGTCATGTTATATCAATATGTACATTTTATATGTCATACAATTCATATATAAGAAGAACAATACCTCATATGTCCTATAAAATATGTCCCAAAATAAACCAAAAGTGATAAAAAATTGGAGATAATTGAAAAACCTATGTCGTGTCCTAGATCAGTCCTATTTCTTTAATCTAACTTAGTTACCCTGACCAACCATTACCCATATGGTCACAACCCTAATCCATACCTATAACCATGAAGTATTCCATGGTACCCATGATGCTCATATAGGGTAGGAGTATAACTTAATCATCCACTATGATCAGTTCCCCTAAACATAACCAGTCTATAAATATGCATGTTGATGTGACATGATATATAGAATAAATTCAAATAAAATAAACCAACATTGATCTTGACCTTCCATGGTGACTCCTAGGAATATCCATACCTTCTTTGGAAAGTAGTGATATTGATACTGAATGCATTACAGACCAATATTAAGGGTTAAAATGGCACCCACCCACAAAATCATTTCATCTCAACTCATAATACTAAGAATAATAGTGGATCTTACCTATAATTTCATCTCATGACATCCCATTATAACAATTTTAATAATGTAACCTACCAATGAAACCATCACAAATTGTTGAATTGTACAAAGGGTAAGAATGATTCAAACTTGTGGTATGATCAGATATCACCCCACTATACAAATGTAAAAAAAACCACCCATCATACCATCACCCTATGAGAATCTCATATTTGTTGTTTTATAGTGGGTATAGATATCAACATTCCCCTTCACTTATCTATATGTTAGTTCCATACACATAAAATAATGTAGATTATGTTGAGACCACTTTGTGTCTCAGAGATAACATTTAGTCTAATAGATTCCTCTCATCAGGGGCCATTATTTTCTTCCAATATAATCATGGGATAATTTATTTGGGCTCTTCCTTATTTTTTGAGTCTCATCCCTTTGATTATCTTCTTTATTTCCATGAAATTATTCATTGAATTGAATAGATTTTTTCACTTTAATTGATTGGATATTTAAGTTTCCAATTGTTGACAACATCTCTTCATATTTCACCTAATCCTCTAAATCTATTTTCTTGCCTTTATCCATGTTAATTTTTTCATCTTCCTCAAATATCTCATCCTATTTCAATTTATTTGGGAAAATGAATAGTCACTCATTCATGGAAATATCTTTCTTATGAGAATATTCACATGGATCTCCACTGTTTTGATTTTGAAATCTCTTCCCTTTTACAACATAATAAACCTCACATTCTAAAAATGTCATACATACCTCAACCTTGTGACCTCTAAAACTACATATGCCAAAAAAATCTTCCAGAATACAAAATTTATTTGTTGTATATATTCATGGTGTAGATATAGTCCTAGGTTATCTATTATGATATATTTTCCCCCATATTATCACCAAAACTCCCCCTTGTTTCATTTCTCTTTCCTAGTAAAGACATGTTGAAATAGGAAGAATATAATTTGTGTCCATTATTATCACAACAACAAAAAAACTAGAAACTTTTTCCTTCATGATTGGTTCCAAATCTTTCTAGATTTTTCATATTACTATTTTCCCATTACAATTGAAGCCTCACATTTCTTAGGGGTTTGTATAATCAATGGAATATTATTACCTTCCATTGATGTGGAATATTTTCTCCCAATTTTATTATGCCAAATTTCATCAGATTTTATTTCTACATTTGTGATGTTAGTTGAAATAGATATGTTTTAAAACATATTAGTTGTATATTTACCTTTTTAAATGAACTTTTTATCTCATTGGTCTGAGAAGATTCTCTATTTACCTTAGTGGCCTTGTCTAATTCTTTTCACACCTTGATCAACTCATGTTTTACTGTGAGACATGTAGATTGTGTATCAAATAGTTCTTGTTCCTTTGAAATCAAACCATCCTTGAAATATAAGATAATATTATCATGTTTAAATTGTCCAATGTTATGCTTATTAATCACATCAGTGTGTATCATTTCATTCCTGACAGACTCTTCCTTCTCAGATTCCATCTTATTTATCAATATTTTTTCTTCCTTGAGGTATTGTATCTATACCACAAAGAATTCTAATTTTTCTTTGAGATACCTGTAAATTTATTTATTTTATTCTCCATAATTTTTACTTATTAATGAATCAGACTCATTCTCAATATGAGGAAATAGACTGGTATCCTTTTTTGAGTCACCAAATTATTCATCATTTTCTTTCTCACTAATAAATATTCATATTTTCCCACTGAACCACTTCTTCTTTTTTTGTTTTTTTATCTTCTCACCATCCCAATCCAATTCACATTTATTAATCTAATTATTTGGGAAATATTTTTCAATGTTTACAAATTTATTAAAATTATAATATCTAGGTAGATTATTATATTTTATTTTTAATTTACCCTTCTTGAATCACTTTCATAGAAGAGAAACAATTTGGCTGAAGTCTTGTTTATCTTAAGTAGCTGATTATTTAGACTCTTTAGCATCTTATTCTCTAAATTTTAAATTTATCATGGATTTAAAATTAATTTAATATTTTTTTCATAATTATGATATAAATTTCCTTTATCATCTATTAAGATAAAATTATTTTTTTATCTCATCAATTTTCAATTATTCTCTTTTTTTATTGAAGATATTTTTGAATCAAACTAATCTAGAAAATTCCTCATTAGTTTTATAACTATGATAGAATCCTATAGCTTCTCACCAAACCCCTAGATGTTTCTCCGAATCTCATTAAACCATGTTAATATTTATCAATATATTCATTACTATCTATTTTAATGTTTTTAAATTGGATCATGCAAACTTGAAGATTGGAATCCTTTACTTTGACATCACCTTCATAGTTTCTTGTCAATGTTTCAGAGATCTCGTTGATAGTCTAGGTAACCATGACCATTGTGTACACCTTCTCTAATAGAGACATTGAGATTTAATTTTGATCATTTCCATCAAACTACAAATTCCTCTTGTCTACATGAGTTAAGGTAACACCATCAATAATGGGTTCGAACATAAATATTATTACATACCTTTCTTTTGGTCCAAGTGATAAGAGGTATGTTAGAATATTCTTCCTCTAGCTATGATAACTATTACCACAAAACATGATAATACCATAGATATTGATAGATTTATGATCCTCTATCTATTAGAATTTTGAATTGGATATTTATAGTGATCCTCCCCTGATACCAATTAATAGTCTAATATATGTTAGACCACTGAGAGGGGGAGAGGTTGAATCAATGATCTCTTTTATTTTATGAGGTATTACATTTTTTAATCCAACATATTAAAGTTATTAAAGTTATTTATCCACTCAATAATTTCCAACAACCTCACCTTCATGTGAAAAAATAAATAGAGTAGAACATAATATTTACATGGTCCCGAAGAAAGGCATACTCCTTTCTATGTTGGTCATTCCCCCCAACACGGATTATCCATTGTAATATTATTATCAATTTCATTAGTATCCATTTTCTATATGAGTTTTATTGGTAATACCCATAATCAATTTCTCTTCTTCAACAGTTTATACTCTCTATTTTTGATGCTTTCCAATAATTGGTTATACCCCTTATTTACAAGCTCCTCCACTTTCTATATTAATCGAATATTAGAAATTCATACTTATTTTTAAATGGGATCATCCACCATGAACCTATAGAATCATTATTTATCATGTAAAAAATAAAGATCCTCTATAGTATGTTGGTCTCAAAACATCCTTCAGATCTTGAATGATCTGGTTTACCCTAATCACTTCCTGAATATTCAGGTTCATGGAAAATCTCCTTCCACTTCAACGGCTCCCAAAATAATCTCCTTTTATCTTTTTGATATAAATGTGTATCAGGTTCATATAACTACTTTTTCATAGTTTATGAAAGTTCAATCAATCTCCACACCTCAATATTAATAAATTAAATTCATATTAATACATGAAAATATTTCTCAAACAAAATTTTGATCCATATTTTGAAACTCCTTAATCATCAAAGGCATGGTATCCTCATTCAACCGTATTTTATTTTTTGGTTAATAATGCTCATTTAAATCACCCAAATAATCGAGTGCTTATTTCTTTGAAATTATCCACAATATTATTTTATTTAAACTCATTTGATATCTTCATGTGTATGGAAACATATGTCTTTTTCATGTGGACCTTCTTATTTACATTTATGGGAAAAATCTCAGCTTCCTTCATCTTTGTAGGATAATTCTCATATGTGTCGGATAAATCCACTATAATTTATTTCTTATGTATGATAAATTTATCATGCGAACCTTAATTATCTTACTGGTTGGTCCATATAATATAATTATCATACAAGCTCTCAATTCTATTACATTCTAGTTTGGGTAAGTGAAATATCTTATGAGATCTTAATTATCTTATAGAATAATCCATGTAAGTGATTTAAATTATCTTAGGATCCCCCAATTATCTTACAGGTTGGTCTACATAAGTGATTTTTTTATAATATCACTTCTCGAGGAAGATATATGCTTCATGAAAAAACCATGATCATGATTCTTAGAATTGTATCCCCATGTGTCCTTTTCTATAGACCATGACTTTTACTCAAAAATATTATAATCTACACATCATCATCACCACACTAATCACATTTTGAGCCTATTATAAACAAATTTAATTCTCACATGGGAATAATAGTATAGGTCCTTATACTTAAAATTATTGTTAATTTTTATCCTGAATCATGTACTTTGACGTATAGATGAAAACCATGATGAAATATGCTTGCAAAAAATTAGTATATATCAAATGAAACATTTTTGATATAAAATTAACTTAATAATTTAAGAAAGAATTTTTCCCTTTCATGTTAATGGAGAAAAAAATTTATATCCCTTTGATTGAAAGGGAAATGTATAATTAAATAAATTACCATGGTAGTTCAATAATGGGTTCTTTTTAGAAATTCAAGGAAATATATATCTATAATAATACATGATGAACCAAATAAGAATTATTTTTTGATGAAATATTGTAAAAAAAGGATAATATTACATAGCAGTACCTGTTGGACTGTTTTTATCATTATGAAAATAAATTTTATCTATATGTTTTCTCTAATATATTTCTTGGCATTAATCATGGAATTTAAATATGTTTAACTAATTCCACTGAAAAGGAGGCCTTCAAGGTCATATGATATATATATCCAAAATATCATTAAATTATATTGAATTTGATATTAAGAATAAATAATTTTCTTATCTTGGGGAATAATAATAATTCTAGTTAACTAGATCACATAAATTCAATTATCATACATTTGAGTTTAGAATGAGTGATTTTAATTTTATATATTGTTTATTATTCTCATGGCAATAAATATTTATTTATTTATTCATCATTTTAGTGAATAGATTAATATAAAAAAATTAGTTTTATGAATATTGTAATAAATAATTGTTTGAAAGTTTTTGATAATAGAAGATTTATTTCTTTATTAAATTAATACGATTTATTTGTTTACATAAGTATTTTATTATTCATTAATCAACAAATTCAAATGAGGATAAACAGGCTAAGTTAAGGACTCAATAATAATGATATATTATATTTAATATTATTTAAATAAATATTTATTTATTTATATAACAAATTGTATTTAAATATGTCTGTGTCAAGTGATATAATATTATTATTATATTAGACATGTGGAATATATTAGAAATGAGATTTTATAAAGGTCCTTAGTGTGGTAATCAAATAATTTACCTTAACTATATATTCTCATTCATATCATTTTTAGAGTGATATAGTAGTTGTGAAAAATTGTGGGACTATAGAAATCTCTTAACCCATAGAGGGAAACAATCCTCCCTCCATGTCATGAACAAAGAGATAATAAGATAAATTCCATTTTTTAATCAATGGAGATTAACAAAATGTTCTTGGTTCCTTTGTGTTGGATCTCGAAATATTATGATCATTATTCATATATTTATAGATCAAGTATGAATACAAGTAGAGAAATCCTATAATAGAGTATCCACTAAAATGAAAATAAAACAAGAGAAAAAATTGAATTGATTGAAAAATAATTATCATATTTTAGGTAATTATAATTTTAAATTAATTATATATTAATTGTGAAAGATACATTCTTAAGATATTTCAGGGTTACCATCATCAAGCTCTTCAAATATTATCTTTTGAAATTGAACAAAAACCACTGTTGGGTCCCAAACCATTTCTTCTACTACACCTAAAAACCTTAATGTTTTATTTGAGTTGTCACATTATAAACTATAATAATTTATTATTTGTTTCCTCAATTTACACTGTTTGATTATTAGTTTCTCATTTTTGGTTATTTGATTCTTAATCAAAAAATTCATGATATCATGTTTGTTTAGTTTCATATTACCAAGAACACACCAAGAACACATAACAATTTTTTGTACATCCCATTCATAATTTCCAATGTTTTTAAACATTTGACACAGATACATTACATGCAATGGAAAATTACATGTCATGTACCCATGTTCAACAATACAAGGTGTGTGATACGTTAATCACTGAGCTTGCATGGATTGGTATGTAGTTTCATTACACACCACATATTGATTGATAGTGAGTACAGAATGTTTATATGGTTTATAGGATGGGTAATCCCACAAGAAATTAACTCTATGTAAATCATGGAAATTCATTTAGTCAAATTACATGGTGTCATTACACATCATGTACTGACTGTGAGGTAGGTGACATGGAATGGTTTGAATTCCATTGTGAGTAGTTGGTTTTACATGCTATATATCACATTATAACTCATTAAAGATGCACAATAATACTTTATATGTGTTGTGAGGTTATCCATAATTGAATTACACAACATATACATTGATCATTATTTGTATCACATACCAACTCCCATAAGGTAAATGTTGAGATATGTGTGTTTTGGGATTCATCACATCAATAATTAATGTGAAACACAAATTACATGACATGTAGATGGTACTACACATCTTGAGATAGGTTTAAATCAACACCAGGTACACACAGAGTGATTTTTGGCATGGATTATTGATATAAATTATTACAAATTATTATCCAAATAATTCTGCAACTACACGACATGTGACGGGGTTGTGCATGCTGTAAACTTCACATGCACTTCCTGCGGTACATGTTGTGTATATTTATGGTGTGTTGTGTAGTCATACATGCCATTTAGACTACATTAATTTATTAATGGAACAATATTTCATGTATATTGTGACACTCCATGTGGTAATACATGTCATGTAAGTATAATGAAAATGACAAGGACCATACATATCATAATTCACATAATGTAATGAGTAAAATAACATTTCATATTAGTATTAAATTCTAAAAATGGATTTAATTAGACATAAAAAGGTACATTACATGTCATCTCCAGTGTGAATACCTTATATATGTTAAATTCTATTAATGAATTTAATTTGAAATAGGAAATTTACACACTATTAAACCACATCACAATAGGCGGTGAACGTGATGATTTTATTTAAAAAATAAATTGATCTAATTTATTTAAAATAATACAAGATGGGAATCTTTTTGTATCTCAAGGGATTTTTGGAGATATAATTAATATAATTAATTACATATTTAATAGATATTTTAATTTATTTAAGTAAAATTATCTTAATAATTACCAAGTGAAATTAATGAAAGCAAGAAATAATGCATATTCATTGTATATTGTGATGGATCATGATATTTACGAACCATATAATATGTTATGTTGATATAATTTAATTATTTATTTCATGGTTTTGTGATAAATTTTTTATTATATTTAATACAATGGATATTACATGATCCCTTTTACTTTTATATTGTATGGGCATGTGTTTCTATGGATTTTTTATGTAACCCTAAACCCTTGGTACCCCTCCCCTATGTGTGAGTAAAAATTCTCATATGATGGAGCTCCTAGAGAGGGGAGATATTTGAATACCAAAGTTTAGGTTAAACCAACCAGGTAGATACAAATGTAAATTGAGGAATAATAAAAATCATAGACAAAAGGATATTTCCCCCTAGGGTTGAGGTTAGTTTATCCTTCACCCAATAAACCAATAAATAGTTAAAATATCATGATCATATCACATATTTATTTTAATTTCCATCACATGGTTGTTTATAAATTTATGTGATTAATGGTATATTTGGTTGATTAAACATGATCACATAAAGTAAATAAATTAACCAACATGATATGATGCCACATACTTAATAAATTATGTATAAATTAATTAATCATACATGGTTTATTAGTGACTTAAAATCCATACAATATTAAAAATCCTAGGATGAATAAAAATAAATAATATTTATGAATAAGATACAAAAACCCCTTAAAGAAAATATTATGTCAGAAAAAATTCTTCCATCTATTAAGATAAGATGAAACAATAGTAAAAGTGCCAATCAGCCCATGGATGGGGATAATTTTCAATTATCTAGTAGTATTACCAAGGATAATGGGTTGAAGTAAAAAATTTACTAAGGTTAATATCAATATTCTACTTAATACATTTGAAGGAAAGTGTTTAAGGAATCCCAGTATATGATTTCATGATTTGGGAGTCCGCTCAATAGATCAAAGAACTATGGTTTAATAATGTCTGTAGGTAAATCATAAAAAAATACATTAATGTAATTTTCATGGATATATAATTGGTTATCGTGATTATATGTATGGAATCCCACATTTTTATTACATAACTTTTCATTACATTTTACAAACAGATGATTATTAAAGTCTAGTGTCTTGGAAATCAGGAACCATATACATGAAAACAACATAAAACATTATTCTAATCTACTTGTAAGGCTTCATAATAAGTTCAACCAAAGTAAAATTACTAAATCTCATAACCTAGATACATACATCAACGGAACGGGTGAGCAGCATGCCTAGTAAGGTAAGAATGTGAAAACATTTACATGTGAACTTGAGTGATATCAATAAGAAGATGGAGATAAAGAGGAATATCCTAATAATAATAACTTAAAAAATAACTTAAAAATTTGGGTACAACATTTAATTTATACATTCATGAACATATCACTAAGTTATATCCCCAAGGGTTCATAACCATAAACAATGTTATTCACCAAGGTATCATGAAACTTTTCATCTTTAGAGATTTTATTATTTTCCCAATTCATTGGAGAGCTATCAGGTGAAACATTAATATGTATTTATTTTTATGTGATACACATAGATCATAAACAAAAATTTCATAAATAAACCAAAAAGAATAAAAGAAATGAATTTTATTTCAAAATCGTGACGTTTTAAAAGTTCTTAAATGCTAGATCATTCTGTCATTAATTACCCACGAAAAGTGAATGAGGGTTTCGTGTTTTTCAAATACAGAATAAAATATATATATTTTTATTTTCTTGAAGAATACCTCTAAAAATTAAATCAGTTTGGGTTTTTAAATAAATTAATTAAAAGGATTTCTTGAGAAAAAGAGAGGGATTTTGAGAATAAAATTCTGCAGCATAACAGCTATATAATCTAGAATTAGAAAACATTAAAAAGAGAATGGACACGGGTAGAAGACTCATAAATAACTAATAATGCAGTATAGGGAAAAAATAAAATTTAAATAAGATCATGTTATGTATGTTTCAATGACATACCACAGGAAAAGAAAACATGAAAGAAAAAAATAAGATATGATTTCTTTTACGAAAATTCGGCTCCCTGACGGCGTCACTTAAAAATTCAAAAATCAATTGATGAGAGTGGAAAGGGCATCTCATCAATTGGACACGAAATTCATAGTAATAAGCATATATAAGATCATACCCCCCCATAATAAAATGTATACTATAAGATATAATATAAAGTAAGACATGCCTAAAAGAGGAAGGTGAAAGGTTCCCTTACCTTGAAGAGTAACTTTGAGACCCTTAATTTTAGAACCATGGGGGGTTTTAAAGAACCTTTGGAGGACTCCTTGGGAGGTAAAAAGACCAGATATTTATTTAAGAGGAATTTGGAATGAATTTAATGAAGGAATAGGTTGGCATTTATAGAAATATGGGGGAATATTTTATTAATTTCAAGGGACACCTCATTAGTGGTATTTGCAAAACCATGGGCTTGACCATTGTATTTTCCATGATATTGGCCACTTGAAACACCTCATAACATATAATACTATTCAAAGTTCTACCAGATTTATTAAAATATTATTACATCATTAATGATTTCATTAAACACGTCGAACCTCAAAACGTTTTTTACTATTCACTGAAAATTCAACTATTTCAGAAAAATCCAAAAAATTCACCCTAACTATTTTTCGACATTTATAATCCTAAAGTGAACCCCATTGTATAAAAAATTAATTTTATTTTAAATTAAATGAAATAAATAAAATAATAATACTTGACTAATAATTTCTAAAACATTTATTTACTTATACTATGATAAAAATATATCACATTACCATTTAAGATGTATAAAACATATTTATACATTGTTTGGTGATGTTACTATTCCATTGGTAAAATTTCCATTCATAAGAGTAAAATTACTATTCCAAAGTGTAAATTTACTATTCACACAAAAATAATTCTGATCTTATTGAACCACATTTTTCACCCTGATTACAACCATTTATGTCTGATTTTTGAAAATCATATCAAAGAAAAAATTATTTAGTAATAAAATTCCTTTATAATATTAAAAAAACACTAGTTTTCAAATACTATTCATAAAAAAACTGTTTATAAAACACAATTCATCAAGTTGAAACTTCTTTGAAAATATCTAAAAATTCATCCTAGGTTAATTTTGACATTTGAAATTCAAAAATGATGTTTATTTTGCCATAATAATTCTCTATGTATGAGGAATATTTGAAAAGTACAATTTTTACTTATAAAATAAATTTATCAAGTTTTTATTAATTAAATATATTCTTTATTAAGAAAACATATTCCATAAATAGGTATGATGAAATATCAATTTTATTCATACCAAGGGATTAAACAAAGAATCTAAGGCCTCATTAAATAGCCCCTTATAACACCTACACATGACTTAATAGTAAGGTGTGAAATGGAGATAGAGTCTTGGGGTAGCTTAGACAACATTGCCCAAATGGTGACTTCTATTAGCTTGAACTTCTCCTATAGGCGATTGTGTTCAAGCTTCACATTTTTTAGTTCAGTTTGGGCTTCGTCCAGAGAAAAGCCTAGTGACGCAACCTCTTTTCCAAGCTTTGAAAAATGTGATTCGTATGTCATGAGTCTTATGGATAAGTACATCAAGTCCCCTTTATGTATTAATTAACCATGATCACTTTTATTTATAAACAATAATCATAACATTAAAATTATTGTTTTCAACGGTCATTTTGAAAAACGATTATATAACTGTTGAAACCCAACGGTCTCATTTAAATTATAATCAATTCATTAATTAAAGGATATAGTCTTGTTGAGTTTAAAATAACACACAAATTCATGAAACAAATATTATTCAAAGTTTGGGTCATTACATTCTTCCCACCTTAATAAATTTACTCCCTGAAATTTTATCTCGTACCCTTAGAAGAGAAAAGGTGTGGGTACTTCTGTGTCATAGACTCCTCTAGTTCCCACGCTGCTTCTTCACATTTTTGGTTTCTCCAAAACACCTTAACAAGGTAGGTAGAATTGTTATGTAGAACCTTATCTCTACGATCCAAGATCTCCATCGACTGCTCTTCATAAGAGATGTCATGTTCCAGTTGTACCACCTCTAGATTTAGTAAACGTGAAGGTTCAGGTATGTACTTCCTCAATAGGGATACGTGGAAGAAATCATGAACTTATGCTAGATTTGGAAGAAGTGAAAGCTGATATGCCACTGCTCCTACGCGATCAATGATTTCATAGGGGCTAATGTTCCTAGGGATGATCTTCCCTTTCTTCCCAATCCTCTTGACTCTCTTATAAGGTGAAATTTGACGAAATACTTTGTCACTAACATCAAACTCCATGTCCCTTTGACATTTTTCGGCATAACTCTTGTGCCGACTCTAAGCAGCCTTAATGTGTTGATGGATTCCATGAACCTTTTATGTCATCTATTGTACAAGATCATGCCCAAGAAGCTTTCTCTCACCAGATTCATCCCAAAAAGTAGGAGTTCTACATCACTTCACGTATAGATCTTCATAGGGTTCCATTTCAATGCTCGAGTGGAAGTTGTTGTTGTAAGATGACTCAACTAATGGGAGATGTTGATCCCATCCACCTGTAAATTTCATTGAGCATGTTCTTATCATGTCCTCGAGTGTTTAAATTGTCCTTTCAGATTGGCCATTAGTTTGGGGGTGATAGGCAATACTGAAAATCAATTCGGTACTCATAGAATGTTGAAGACTTCTCCAGAATTTTGATGTGAACCTTGGATCACGATTAGATACGATAGAAAATGGAACTCCATGCATCCTTACCACTTCCTTCACATAAATCTAGGAAAGTTGATCAAGAGAGAAATCTTCTCGAATATAGAAAAAATCGGTAGTCTTGGTGAGACAGTCCACCATAACCCATACCCCATTGTTTCCATTGGAAGCTCTCAGGAGACCAGTGACAAAGTCCATTGTGATATTGTCTCTCTTCCTTAACTTGATGACATACAAGGCACCTTGAAGTGTAGTTAGAAATATCCCTTTTCATATTATCCCACAAAAAATGATCACTAAGTTCCCTATAAATTTTTTTACTTCCCGGATGTATAGAGAAATTAGAGCTATGAGCTTCATCCATCAACTCCTTCTTTATTTCCGGAATAGATGGAACACATAGTCTTGTATGAAATTTCAGTACAACTTCTTGATGAATATTTAACTCATGAAACATCCATTCCTTCATAGCCTCAAAGTACTTTAGTAAAGAAGGATCATGTTTTTGAAATTGGTTGATGTTCTCTAGTAATGACTATTGAGAATTCATTTGGGTTAGGGTTAATGATGTCCCTACCATTATAATTCCCATGTCCAGCTGTACAAGGTCATTGATCAAAGGATCAATTTGAATCCACATCATGGATAGAACAACTGGATCTTTCCTACTTAATGCATTAGTGACATTGTTTTCTCTTCTGGGATGATAATGAATTGAACAATCACTATCTTTAAGAAGTTCCAACCATCTCCTTTGTCTCATGTTCAATTCCTTTTGTGTGGAAATATACTTTAAACATTGATGTTCAATGTATATATCCCATTTCTCACCATAAATATAGTTACTCCATGTCTTCAAAGAAAAAAATGACTTCATCCAGCTTCAGATCATGCATAGGGTAATTCTTCTCACGATTCTTTAACTATCGAGATGCATGAGCAATAACTTTTTCTATTTTCATGAGCATACACCCAATCCATTTTAGAGATGCATCACTAAAAATAATGAATCCTTCTCCCCTTGAGGGTATATTTATCATCGGTATAGTAACCAAACTATACTTCATCTCTTTGAAACATTCCTCACACTCCTTTATCTAGATGTACTTGACCCCTTTTTGAGGTAACTTCGTTAATGAATTAGAAAGTCGTGAAATGTTTTTCATAAACCTCTTATAAAATCCCTCTAATCCAAGGAAAATGTGAATCTCAGTTATTATTATAGGATGATTCCACTCCTCTACAACCTTTTTCTTTGTAGGGTCAATTATGATTCCTTCATTGGTTATAATGTTCCCCAAGAAAGAAACTTTTTGTAACCAAAATTCACATTTGATGAACCTTTAAAAAAGCCTCTCCATTCATAGTGTTTGCAAAAAACCCTTATATGATCCTCATGATCCTCATGAATTTTTGAATATATCATAATATCATCAATAAAAACTACCATAATGTTTTCAAGGTATTCCTTAAAGACTTTATTCATAAAATCCATTAAAATAGCAGTTGCATTAGTCTGTCTAAAGGGAATAACAACAAACTCATAATGCTAATATCTTGATTAGAAGTTAGATTTTGGAATATCTTCTTTCATCACCCTCAATTGGTGATAAACAGAATGAAGATCAATCTTAGAGTAGATTTTAGCCCCGCAAAGGTGGTCAATAAGTCGTCAATTTTTGGAATATGGTATTTTTCCTTCATTTTGATCCCGTTCAGTTCCCTATAATCTAAACATAGCCGCATTGATCCATATTAATTATCCATAAAGAGAACTGGTGCTCCCCAAGGAGACACACTCGGTCAGATAAACACCTTCTCCAAAAGATTAGGGATTTTATTCTATAATTCGTCCAACTCCACAATTTCTATCCTATTTGGGGTCTTTTATATCAGATGAGATCCAGGTACGGGTTCAATGGAGAACTCTACCTATCTTTCTAGTGTAGGTTCAGGTAACTCCCCGGGAAACACGTCATTGTATTCCTAGATGATGGGGAAATTTTCTATCCTTATACTCTCATTTACTTCTTTTTATTCACTGATCAACTGCATAAAAAAGGCTATAGGAGGTTCTTCTATATAATGATTAAGTTGAGAAATCTCTCCTTGGAAGATAATTGTATGTTTTCCACTCAAGGATATAGATATTTACTTGCTTCTTGTATTTGATCATAGCATTATACTTTGAGATCCAGTCCATCACTTGTGTAATGTCGAATTCCAACATGTGAATGACTACTATATTTGTGATAATATTTTTTTCAATAAAGTAAATAATATAGTTTCTACACAATAACGATTCTTGAATAATCCCACCAGGAGTCTTGACTGATAACTCTACTTTTCAAAATCCAGGGGTTGATGATAAATTCATGGAAAACTTGAAGGAAATAGGGGAATGTATATAACCATAATCAAACAAAATACTCTCTAACTTTGAGAGAACAACAAGAGTACCTTCCAAAAAGTCATTCAGAGCCTCAACACTAGCTGTCATGATAGCAAAATCACGACCTTATACCCTTGGCCTTTGTTGAGGCTGATGGTGGTTCCCCTCCACTACCCTCAGATTTGGACAGTGATTGGCAATGTTCCCAAGTTTCCCAAAATTATAGAATTTGACATTAGGTAGGGCATGCAACATCTACCCCTTGATGTTAGTGTTGGTTAGTTGAGGCTTTAACTTACTATGAAAATTCGGTGTGATATGGCCATCTCTTCCACAATTGAAGCACTTACGGCTCCCAAGCAGGCTGTTCCCTGAATGCTTCTTCCCACACTTATTACACGTTGGATGTTGCAATTTCTTGCCTCATCTTCCATGATCAAATTTTCTACCTAATCGTGGCTCTATTGATCTATTATTTTCAGTTGATTTATGAGACCACTGCATCTCAACGAACTCTAGTTCGACTTTCATTGTACTTCTTACAATCTCCTCGTAACTATCATAATTTAGTTGGCTAAATTTTTCTGCAAAAGAGTTATTAGTCCACCAATGAATCTATCAGCCTCCCCATTAGGTTCCTTGACAAAGCTAGAGGTTTAATGGGAATGTCTTTCAAATTTTATCTCATAGATTCCAACAGATTCATTATCTATCGGCATTATCTTGAGAAACTCCTCCTCCATTCTTGTTCTCATCGATCGAGGGAAATAATTATTAAAGAATATCCATCTGAACTCTTCCTACTCCATAGATTCAACCTCCACTCTTGGACTCGTGTTTTTAATAGTCTCCCACCACTAATCAGCTTCTCCCTCTAGGTGGTAAACATCCATGGTGACATTCCCTTGTTCTTAACAGTGGAGCACAAAACAAATCTTCTCGATAGAGCTTATCCACTGTTCAACAATCAATTAGTTGAAAGATCCATTGAATTTTTTTGGTCTTTAACACATAAAGGGATAAACATAATGTTGTTCCCTTTGTAGTAGAATCATTCTCTCAACTTGATTCAAGTTATTTCCCACAACATGAGTCAGTTTTTTTGTCATTCTCATGAAAGTTTCCATTCCGGATTCCATCGAAAGGTCGTCAGCATATGGTTCCTTACTATCACTATTTTCATGGTTCCTCCTATTTCCTTCCATTTTCTAAAATAATAAAACCTTAGTTAGAAGCTTATTTCATTTATCAATTTTTTAACTATAAATGATTTTTATGTCTTAAAACTGTATTCTTAAACATCATATTCTTTAACAAAAATTATATTTTTCTATAAATCTTTCATAATGATTCATAAAAAGATTGTGATTAACCAAACATATCCCCCTAGAGTGTAAATCTAGAAGTGCTGCAAGACCCATTTTCGTGTACATAGATACCTCGGGTCATGACTAAAACTCCCTGTTGGTGTTTTCACTCCTAGGAATATCTGTGCGATAGCCACACCCACTTGTTCGTATCTCGACAGAGTCTTATTTGTTCAGAAACCACTTACATAATATTTCACCAAAATTAGAGGAAGTTTTAAAACATTTAAACTTTTCTACAGGGTTCTTCCAAAAAAAATTCATAGCCTAATTTCCAAAAAAAAACTAAACTATCCTTTGATAGAAACTATGGAATCCTTCCTTTTTATTACATAACGTTTCTTTACATTTTATAGATAGAGGATCTTTAAAGTCTCGTGTCTTGGAAATCAGGAACAATATATATGAAAACGACATAGAAAATATTTCAATCCACTTTTAAGGATACATCATAAGTTTATACTAAGTACAATTAATGCATCTTATAACCTGGAGACATAAGTCAAACGAAAGGTTAAGCAGGAGGCCCAATAAGGAAAGAAAGTGAAACAATTTACCTGTGAACTTGAGTGATATCAATAAGAACATGAAGATAAAGAGGCATATAATAATTATAATAAAATGAAACATAACTTCAAAATGTGGCTACTAATTTTCATTTAGACATTCATGAACATATCACCATGGTCCATCCCCAATGTGTCATAAAAATAACCAAGGTTATTCACCAAGGTATCGTGAAACTTTTCATATCTAGAGATTAAATTATTTACCCAATGCATTGGAGATCTATTAGGGAACACCCTTAACATGTCTTTATTTTCTTGTGATCCACATAGATCATAAAAAAATATCATAAATAACACAAAAGAATAAAAGAAATCAGTTTCATTTCAAAATCGTGACGTTTCAAAAGTCTTAAAAACTAGATCATTGTGTCATTTATAACCCATGGAAATGGAATGAGAATTTCATGTATGTCAAATATAGAATAAAATATTAAATTTTTATGTTTTGATGAATACTCCTAGAAATGAAATAGGTTCTGGTATTCACATATATAAAATAATATATTTTCTTGAGAAAAATAGAGGGATTTTGAGACGAAAATTCTGTAGTATAACAGCTATATAACCTGGTTTTAGAAAACATTAAAAATAGAGGGGAAAAGGGTCACAGACTCATAAATAACTCATCATATAGTATTGGGATAAAATAAAATTTAAATAAGATCATGGTATGTATGTTTTAATGACATACCACATCAAAATGAAACTTGAAAGAAAATATAGGATGTGATTTCTTTTACATAAATTCGGAAGCCTAACGATGTCGCATTAAAATTCATAAAATCATTTGATGAGAGTGTAAAGGGTATATAATAAATTGGAAATGAAATTTACAGTAATAAGGGTATATAAGAACATTCCCCCACATAATAAAATGGAAACTAGAAGACATGACATGAAGGAAGTCATGACTGAAAGAGGAGGGTGAAAGGTTCCCTTACCTTGAAGAGTAACTTCAAAAACTAAAAGGTTGGGACCTTGGGGGCCTGAGGGAACCGTGGTAGGAATAATTAAGAGGCAAAAAGTCAAGATCTTTTATTGAGGAGTAATTTGGAATGAAATTAATTAAGGAATGGGTTGGTATTTATAGAAAAAGTGGGGGAATATTTTACTAGTTTCCAAGGGACACCTCATTAGTATTGTTTTCAAAACCAAGGTCTTGACCATCATATTTTCCAATGATATTGACCACTTGGGACACCTCAAAACCTATATTAATATTCAAAAGTAGAACAGAATTATTACATCATTAATGGTGTCATTAAACACACAGAAACTCAAAAATGTATTTTAACTATTCACTGTAAATTCAACTATTTCAGAAAAATCCCAAAAAGTCACCCTAACTATTTTTAGATGTGTTGAATCCAAAATTGAACTCCATTTTATAAAAATTAATTTTATTTTAAATTAAATTAAATAAATAAAATACTAATACTTGACTAATAATTTTTGAAACCTTTATTTACTTATACTATATTATAATTATATCACATTAGCACTTAAGATGAATAAAAAATATTTATACCTCCTTAGATGATGTTACTATTCCATTCGTAAAATTACCATTCATAAGGGTAAAATTATTTTTCCAAAGGGAAAAGTTACTATTCACCAAAAAAATTGTTTTGATCTTATTGAACCACATTTTTTACTCTGATTACAACCATGTATGTCCGATTTTTAAAAATCGTTTCATAGAAGAAGTTATTTAATAATTAAATGTTTCTATACTATTCCTAAAAAAACTATTCATCAAATACTATTCATAAAAAAACACTATTCATAAAATCAAAACTTCTTAGAAAATATCTAAAAATTCAGCCTAGGATAATTTTGACATTTAAAATTCAAAAATAATGTTTATTTTTCCTTAATAATTCTCTATGTATGATAAATCTTTCAAAAGTACAATTTTGTACTTCTAAAATCAATTTATGAAATTTGTCTTAATTAAATATATACTTTATTAAGAAAAGATATTCCAAAAACATGAATGATGAAATAACAATTTTATTTATACCAATGTATTACACAAATTATCTAAGGCATCGTTACATAGCCCCTTATAACACCTGTATAGGACCTAAGCATAAGGTGTGCAATGGTGATAGAATCTTTGGGCGGATTGGACAAAATTTTCAGAGTGGTGATTTCTATCAGCTTGAGCTTCTCCCATAGGTGATTCTATTCAAGATTCACATGGTGAAGCTCAACTTGGGCGTGGTCCAGAGTAAATCCTAGTGACACAACCTCCTTCCCAAGCTCTGAAAGATGGGCTTTGTATGGTCCGAGTCTACTAGATGAGGCCATCAACTCCTCTTTATTTATTAATTAACCATTATCACTTGTATTTATAAAAAATAATCATAATGGTAAGATTATATTTTCCAATGATCATTTTAACCAATTGTCATATAATAGTAAAACAAAATGGTTTCATTTTAATTATACTCACTTCATTAATTAAAGGATATAGTTTTATTAAGTATAAAATAACACATAATTTTAGAAAACTAATATTTTTGAAAAGTTCTGGTCCTAACAGTATGGATTCTTTATATTAGAATATCTAGGTGATGGGACATTTTAATTCCAATGGTTGGGGCTATTAGGATTTTATAAAATAGGGGGAGACTAATAAAATTAATCAATTGTATCCCTACCAAGAATCATGATATAGTACTAAAACCTAATTTAATTTTTTATATAAAATGGATAGTAAAATTATAGGTGTAATGTGATGATTCATGGAAAAATAATGTGTAATCAGCTTAAAAAAATCTTAAGAGTTGTACAATAGATTTTATACTACGCCACTATAGTAAAATTTATATTAGGTGTCAAAATTCCTTATTTCTAATTATTTGGCCCAAGGAGTATGAAGAGATTAAAGGGATTCCTAAAAGAGATACAATAAAGATACTTCAAATGACTATTGCCTCATTTTATTAGTTATTCATAGAATGTTGAAGATGAAACAAAATGACATGGATGAAAACACCATGATAACTCATATTATATAACCTGAAAAGGTAAAAGAGAGTCAAAAGATAAACACGATTATTAATCCATTATACAAGTGTAAACTAGAATAAGGCTACACAATGATCTTTCCTTTAAGATGTTGAATTATATCAATCAGTTAGCAATGTTGATCTTCCTATGGATAAGAAAGTGTCTATTGATCTAATATTATATTAGCCCCACTATGTTAAATACCCTATTAGGGGTGTCAATCAAGGTATACTATATTAAAATAGTCCTCCTATATGATATTGTTTCATTGTCACAAAAACACACTTATCTCTTTTATCTCATGTAAACATATTATGAATTGAAAAAAAATGCAAGAGACATAATAATTTTTAATTGATTCACCCAAACTAGGAAATTCAAGGATCTTTCATTGGAAATGTTCCAATATATAATAATAAATAGAGAAAAATATTGTTACAATGTTGAGATCAAAGTCACTATCTCAATTGGTTCACTTCCAATAACATGTTGAAATATCAGTACTCTCTCTGTTGAATTGTTCTCACTTTTGTTTCAAGAGATACCTCTAATGAATTAAATCATTATTGATTAATCCATAATTGACGTGTCATGAACCACATTTTCTATATAAATATAATTTTCTATAAAAATTCTAGGCAAGTCCCTTTTGGTTTATGCAACTTACTTTTATGGAACTCACTTTCGTGAAACACACTTTCCCAAAACTCACTTTCACAAAACTCACTTTCTTCACAAACAAAAAATATATTCACATAACTCACATTCAGTCAACAACTTTTTTAAGAATCATAAAATCCTTTCTTTATAAAAAATATGTAAAATATCATTTCATATGAAATATGTCCACGTAATCCTTACATGAAAATAGATATATGAGGTTTTATCTAAGTCATATTTCTCTTAATGGTGAATTAGTGCCCTATTTATTTGTGTGGACAACCCCTTACACAAATTCTTCATTCTAGAAAAAACTTTTACATACATTGATTCTATCTTTAAACAAATATGTTTCTATGGAACTAAAATTTTGTGAGTCTACTTTACTTTCATAGGAATCCATCCTTACCACCAAAAAGTGATGGCTTTGAGTCATCAAGTTCATGAATCCACACATATGAGTGAAAATAATTTTCACAAATCTCTTTTAACACTATCAAAATATTCCAAAATCCTTCCTCTTTTGTTTTTGAAAGGCCTTCATAGTCCTAGAAATATTTCCACTTCTATTTTCAACAAACACAATAGAGCATTGTCAATCTTCCTTGTCAACAATAAAAACATACCAAAAACATTAAAATCGACATATTATCATCCGAACCCCATAAATTCTCTATATATATTAAAAATTACAATAATGAAGAATATTTAGAATCTTATCATTAATTTTTTTACCATGCTTCTCCATGAAGGTAATGATTGGTGGGGACATGGTTCCTCGTAACTTACAGTGAATAAATTGTTGGACAAGGATTAAAATCCTATAACAATTTCAAATTTAATGATGCATTCAAAAACACTATAAAAGTGAAAAAGGTTTTGGGAATATTAAGGTTGATCTGATAATTTTATTTTTTTCTCATAGATTTTGATGTTCGCAAACACCCATATATGTTTTACTAATGAAGTTACTTTAAGTGAATTTCAGGATTATATTTATTTAAATATTTACTTTATTTATTTTGAAATTTTTTGATGTAATTGGGTTTAAGTGTTTCTATGTATTCTAGAAATTTTTAATTATTTTGGAATCACTTCTTTGAACCCTATATTTTTGAATAACATTAGGTTTGGGAAACTAAATATCAATAAAGAACTCTAATTTTTTACCTTATATTTATCTTAAATTATTGTTTTAGGAGCCAAGATTTTGTGAAGAACCCTATCTTCAAGTATCTAATGATTGGTAGTATTACCAAATTTATGGAATCAATGGTACATTGTGAACTATACTTTTGACGATACTATACCTAGAGTTATAACTACATTTGATGAATTTGTCTTTGGAATTTGAATTTGAAATATTTTTTGATATTTAAAAAATAGCTTCATTAGAATAAATATATCATCAAAATCTATTCAAAGATCAATTCAAAGGATCTTAATTAATGGATTAAATCATTCCTATTTTTAAGGTAAGTTATTATTTTCAATATCGATTTAAATTCATATTTAAAATTCTCTGAGCATTTTGAATATCATAATTTATCTGGTGATATTTCTAGATCAATTGGACAATAATAAAACCTATTTTATTTTTTTTATCAATGGATTTCATCATTAATATATAGGGGATGGTGGTGTACATAGTCATTTAG
The DNA here is from genome assembly GCA_963277665.1 of Viscum album. NCBI lineage: Eukaryota > Viridiplantae > Streptophyta > Magnoliopsida > Santalales > Viscaceae > Viscum > Viscum album. The sequence goes on along the minus strand of OY728129.1, from coordinate 1,782,964,226 downwards.
AGATATAAAAATCATTCTAGAACTACACTTGGGAGACATAAATGTTATAATATGTTGTTACGGGTTAGTCGTACTTCTATAAAGGTTTTTTCTTCTATTTCTATAATTATTTGAAGAAGACATGGAAAAAGGATTTCAATGGGGCCATATACTGACTGACAAGTTGGATTTTTATTAATGATAAAGGATGGGGAAAAACAACGTTTGGGGAATCTAGAAATGGTGGGGGCAAGGGTGTCACCCCTAATAATGAGATTACATTCTTTAGGAAGAGAGCACAAACTAAAGTAAATAGATATCATATCACCAGGAATACCTATACTACCTAAGGAATATTCCATAAAGTTACCCTCCCTCCATGTGTTCTCAACCTTATTGCCTCAGTTTTGCATCCTCCTTCCCTTTCTAATAAAGTTGGGCAACTCCCAAGGTCAAGTGACCCTTCCTTGAATCACACGTAAAAGGGTTTTGGAGTCTATTTTCACCTTCGAGAGAATAATTTTATATAACTTGTATAGTTGTAGGATTATAAACATCACCCTGAAATCATATTCAAGAGAGTTTCTATCTCTTTAGAAGGCAGTGAATCCCAAAAGAAAAGATCCCCTTCCATCCCTTACAATCACTCCACCTCTCATCACCCCCCCTACACACTATCCATCCACATTTAGTTTCAGTTCATCTATCAATTTATATTGCAAATGTGAGTGGAACCTATTTTTCAACAACAAATCTATCTTATTCCATTAGAGTTTCAACTTATTATACTCAGTCATGGTGGAGTGTCAAATTTTCATAATGAGTTGTGGACATCAAATTTCCCTGTTAAAGAACCAAACTCGTGGTAAGGTTTCAACATCCTATAGTCATTTTATAAGTCCCTATTAGAAGGAAAATATTAGTAAAAATCACCAAGATCATAGAGATAAAATTGGAGGGGTGTACTAGGGGGTATTTGTGCCTAAAAACACTATAAAAAGTATTATGTTCTTCTTCTTTATTATTTAACTTCTGAACATATTTTAATAAAGGAATAATGTGTCGCATCATAAAAGGGGTAAATTTTAATTTTTTCAAAATAATTTTAAAAAGAAAAAATTCACCAACTCTTGTGTCTATATATCTTTAAAACAAGCAATTGGTATTAAATGAGTTCTATTTTGAAGAATTATATTAAGATCAAGAAAGCCTGAGTTTAATATATCTATGAAAAAAATATTTTTATGGAAGAACTTAATGAAGTAATGTCAATTATCAAAGAACTATGTTTCAATATTGAAAACTATTGTTTTTGTAAAGTTTGAATGGTAATTTATTTTTATAATATTTGGTTCAATGTTTATATGAATATTGTAATTATTACGAAATTCCCACAAAAATAGAAAAATGTGATTCCACAAAAAGAAGTTGAATATGATGTAAAATTAAAACCTATAATGATATAATTTATGGAATTGGTCCTCATATGTTTAATCATGTTTCATAGTGTTATTCTACCTATGAAATGTGGTATAAAATAGTTTTTTCTTATGAAGGAACTAACAATATCACACAAATTAGATATAGTAATGTTAATAAAAATTTTGATACTTTCAGGATGTATAAAAGAGAATGCATTACTCGAATGAATTGAATATTGATTGAAATTGAAAATTTTGTTTTTGACTTGGGAACTCCAATTCTATAATAGATAAATCTTTGAAAGTTATTAGAGTTTTACACTCATAATGGGATTAAATCTCTATAACTATCAGACAATCCACTCCTATTAAGATTTTATCAATGAAGGAATTGATCCATTCATTAATGATGTAGGATTATAAATTTGAAGATAAGGAGGATAATCACAAAATGATAAAACATGATAATACTTCTCTAAAAGTTAATACTCAAAAAATGCAAATGGAAAATAAAAGGAATATTAAATCCTAAAATTATTCTATCTTTTAAAACTCTAGAAAAGAACTGAATCTCTTAGTCAGAAGGTTCAATAAATTCTATAAGAAAAAATAGGATCCATGAAGTATTATAATGATTCCAAAAAAAATGATCACAAAATGAAAGTGGTCAAATTTATGTTTAAAAAAATGATGAATATTGGAATTAACTACCCATAATTTAAAGAGGAAATTTGAATAATAAAAAATAAGGAAAATAAGTACCAAATAAATGATTATTATGACCATAAAGGTAAAAAGATTAAGGAATATCCATGGATATTTTTTAAAGACTCCATCATATCTTAAAATTTTGACTTGGAAAAGGAGTAATCAAATCGAATAGCCAAAAAATTATAGAAAACGAAGATGAGGTGAAAAGTCATAGGGAAAAAAGAGAAATATGGTACATGGATAATGGATATTCAAGACACATGAGTGGAAACTTTTAAAACTTCCATTCACAATCTAAATTTTATGGAGTATTGGTTACTATTTGATACAATAATAAAGTAAAAATTTTAAGAGTTAGATCAATGGGATATCCAAAAACAATCTCGATCAATAATGTTATCATTGTTCAAGGGATGAATCACATCTTGATAATAATTTCTCAACTCTATGATGATGGATTTTCCATTGATTTTTAGGAAAGTTAATGTTATGTTTTTAAATTGATATTTCTTAAATTTAAGGAACCAAGAACTGAGAACGTTTACTCTTTGGAATTTAGTTCATTGTGTGAACAAAAATTAAATTATTTAACTACTAAAATAAATAAATATTAAATATATCATAGGAGACTTGAACAATATAATATATTTTCTTTATTGAATATATCTAAGAAAAATTTAGTTTCATATTTTCCTAGAATTAATATTAATCAGAATAGAATTTGAGATGCATGTCAAATAGGAAACGATCGTAAGTCATCTTTCAAATAAATTAACACGGTTGATAGATCCAAACCTTTAGAACTTATACATATGGATTTTCTTATACCATGTAGAGTATAAATAATGGATGGTAGATTCTTCAACATTATTTTATTTTATGGTTTTTTATATTTACATGGGTATATTTTTTAAAATTTAAAATTGAATATTTTTCAACTTTTTTGAGTTTTTTGTTAAATTGTCCAAAATGAAAAATATTTTAAAATAATTTTATTAAGAATTTTTTATAGAGGAGAGTTTTGGAATCTATAATTTAATTCTTTTTGATAAAATATTGGTTCTAAACATACTTTATATACTTTAATAACACCTCAATAAAATGGAATTATGTAAAAGAAAAATATGAATATTCAAGAAATGGAAAGAACTGTATTGAATGTGTATAATATTCCATTCTATTTTTGTGTATAATTTATTCAAATAGATTTCAACATAAAGAATAAATATTTAATTAGACACATTCTTAAAAATATACCCTATGAGTTATGTAATAACATAAAACCTACATTTTGATACATTAATGATTGTGGATATAATGTGTATATCTTGAATACTACGAAAAAATTTGGTATGTTTGATCAAAAGGTTGTCGAAGGAATATTTCATGGATATTTTTCTACTTATAAATACTTTAGAGTGTTTAATAAAAATTAAAGGATAGTTTAAGAATCTTTTCATGTTAGGTTTGATGAAATTGATCCATTTGATAACAAAAAAATGAAATAGATAAAGTTATTGATTCTTTAAAGAGCATGAGACTTAACCCTTATAGGGATTAATTTGAAAATAAATTAAAATATAATTGGATTAAATCTAGTTTATAAGTTCATGAAAATTTTGAACTTAAAAGTGTTTTACCTAGAAATCCTAAAAACATAAAGGATTATCCTTTAGAGACTGTTTTAGGAAAATTATACGAAGGATATAGGAATAGAAGAAATTTAGGAAAGAAAGTTGAATTCAATTTCATTTATATTCCAATTTGAACTTGAATCTATAGAATAATCCTTAAAAGATGAAAGTTGGATGATAGCAATGAAAGATAAACTAAACCATATTAAGATAAATTATTCTTGGTAATTAGTTGTTAGTCCCTATAACCATCTAGTGATGGGAAAATTGGGTATTTATAAATAATCTAGATGATGAAGGTGTAATCACTAGGAATAAGGCAAAGCTAGTTGAAAATGGTTTCAACCAGAAGGAAGAAATATATTTTCAGGCATTTTTTTGTCTTCTTCACTAAAATAAATTAGATTCCTAATAACTTATGCATCTCATATGAATTTTATATTATATTATAAGGATATCATATATTCCTTTTCAAATGGTTACTTAGCGATGTAATTTTAAGTTGATATCACTCCAGGTTTTTAAAACCCTCACCTTCCATATTTTATTTATAAAATTACTAAAAATATTTATGGCTCTAAATAAGAACCATGGTATTTGTATGAAATATTGAGTTCTTTTATATTAAAAAATGGTTTTCATTGGAGTTTTAATATTTAAAACTTTTTAATAAAAACTATATTTATGATATTTTATTAGTAAATATATATATAGTTGATATTTTTTTGGGTCAACTAATAAAATGATTTATGATGATATCCTAAAACTTATAAAAAAGTGGTTTGAAATGATTATTATGGGAAAAATGGATTTATTACTTGGTTTTCATATTTCTAAAAATCATTTTGAAATTTTTTGATTCAAATTAATTATATTATTGATTTATTGAAACTTTTTGGTCTAGATATTGGTATGTAAAATGAAACTACCATATATACAAATGTAAAACTTGATTTTTATTAACCTAGAAAACTAGTGGAAAACAAGATATATAGAGGTATGATTGGTACTTTATTATACCTTACTAGTAGTAAATTATATATTGTGTTTTTTGTTTGTCTTTGTGTAATATATTATTCAAAACCAAAGGAATATTATCTTACTGTTGTTAAAATAATTTTTCAGATATTTAAAATGACCTATTTGTCTATCTTTAAATTATCCAAATAATAATAAATTTCATTTAATTTCATATTTAGATGCTTGTTTTAGAGGGTGTAGATTATATAGAAAAATTAGCTGGAGTATTTCTCTCTTTTTAGGATAGCCCCTTGTTTCAAGGTCTAGTAAAAAAACATTCAGTTGCATTTTAAAAAGATAAGGAAAAATATATACTTAATGCTAGTTGTTATGCATAAGTGTTGTGGATGAAACACACACTGATGGACTTTGGACTTAAATTTATTCATATTCTTATTCTATGTGATAATTCTAATGCTATTTATATTTTAAAAATCTTGTGAGTAATTCTAGGACTAACCATATTGAAATTAGATGTCATTTTCTAATGGATCATGTCAAAAAAGAATTTATATATTTAAAAAAAATTAAATACTAAGTATCAACTTATAGATATTTTCATTAAACCACTTCCAACATCTAGTATTCATTTTTTAAATGCGATTTAGGTATATTTAATTTAATTAGTGGTTTTAATTTTCATTTTAAATCAATTTTAATCTTATTAATTTCCTTTATAATGTTGTTTATTTTAAAATGTATACTCATTTTTGTTTTTTAATTTTCTACTTTGAATTTCTTTAATTGCATAATTTATTTTTTGAATTTTTTATTTATTTCAAAAGTCCCAAATAATTTCACTATAAATTTTTTCTTGTGAAAATGAAACATCGATTGAAAACCATCAAAATAAAACCCTTTTATCACCAAGATTTGATTGTGCACCCTTTTAAACTTCCCAGATCAAAGTCTCTTTCGAAACCTAGTTTTGCAGACCTTAAACATTAATATGTTATCATTGGAAAATACAAAGAGAACCAATTATTCTAGACCAAGAGGAATTAAAAGGAAATGGGATTACAGTTTTAAAAGTAACGTTCTTCAAAGAAATGTGGTAAAATTCTAATGGCTATTATAGATTTATATTATATTAAAGAAATCATTGAGCATTTATAGACTTGAGTGTATGTTTTGTGGAGTAAATACAGAGTATATCTTCGAAAGAGAAGTAAAATATTTATATGAAAATCCTCATTTAAATTTATGAGATTTATAGGATCTCATTTTTACAATGGTAAATGATAAGAAAATTTCAATTTCTATGATTGATCTTACTATGATTCTAAAATTCCCTTAAAAAGGTGAGTTTCATTTCAGTTTAAGTTCAATTGGGGATAGTTTCAATAAGTCATAGGGCATAATTTCTTTTTTGTTTGGGACCTCAGAAATCAAAAAGACATTCATAAAGGATATGTGTAGAAGATAAAAAGGTTTCGTTAATTTTATTTCAAACCACATTAGTTCTAAGAATATTCAAGATAGAGAAAATCTATTTTCCATATATGTATATGATTTTTCTGATGTTTAGTGACATCAAATTAAGATTTATTAGGTTTATACTGAGTTAAATGGATAATTTATTCCATAAGGATGTCCTTATATCCATATATAAGGTTATTTTCTCTAATTTTATACAAGAAAAGATTGATCCATGACATTTAGACTGGAATGAAATATAACTATAGTAATAATATACCTATTGGGATGCTTAGAGAGTTTGGATTTTTCTAGAGAACAACCAAAGGAAAGCAGATACATTTTGGAGTTCAAGAAGATAAACCATATGGTGATAATTCTCAGTGTGAGAAAATAAGGTTAATGTTATATAGTTATATAAGAATATGTTTTGAAGAAGATAGAGAATATAGAGTTGAATCAGGTGCTAGAGGATCTCAATTGGCTGGTGGACATGAAGATTTTTCTGTTAAGGAAACCAAAATTTTAATCAATATAATGAAAAGGAAAATTGTGGAGGAGAATATCCCTACTAGTATAAGGGAAGTTATTCAGTTTCCAAGATCTTTTGATGGTCCTTATGGAGAAACATATAGTGAATTTATTCCTATTCTAAGACTAATAAGAAGGGACTAACCAGTTCAGTAGGATGTATGCCCTATAATAGAAGAGTTGAATTAACCAATTAAATTTATTGAAGATAGAATAGTGTAATATAGTGTTTCATCTTCTATTGAAGAAAGAGTAAAAGATATAGTAGAATAACTTGATGATCAGGTTTATCATGTTGAGGATCAGGTTGTTGGGAAAGCTTATTCTGATCATGTCAGTGCCTCTTTAGTTGAAACAACTAATATAATAGGGGATCATAGAGTGTATCTTTTTGTATCCTTAAAAAGGACTGATGAAGTTAAATATATTGGAGATATTGAAGTTATTTAAGATATTTCCTCTCTAGGTAGTGAAGAGTTTTAACTAAAATCAATTAAATTATTGTATGTTGGTGAGCCTTCTGTCATACTAGAGAAAGATTAAATATACCATTTTTTATGATTATTTTTAAGAAATGAATCATTCATTTTTCATGATCATGGTGAAAAAGTATAATCAGATAAAAAATTGAGCTATGAGGTTAAATGGAGAACTTTAGACTTCTCAAAAGTCTATTGAAGATTTTTAAAATTCATTTGTTCCCATAATATAATTTTAATCTATTCAATATCATCTTTAAAATTTGAATGAAATTTAAATATCAAGAAGATATTTTGATTCTTTCAATAGAGAAATTGATGATCAAGTTGGTCATATAATAAGTGAATATATTTCAAAATATGAATTTGGAGATCTGAAGAGGTGTCAATGAAGCCAATTTCAGTTGGTCATAGCTAGTTCTAGACCAGATAGAGATTCTACATTGAGGGGAACAACTTCTCAGATATGATGAGATTCTTAGAGTATGTTACTACTATTTATCATTCATAAATCATATAATTAAAATCTTACGATGTGAAAGTATTCCACTGCACACTATGTTTGAAAATAAACAAGATTCATTTGTGAAGTTAACTCCAATAGATCTAGGTGTTAAAAATATAGTCAACCAGTTGACAAATAACATGAGGAATTATGTTTAGTCAGATGATTCTATAAAAAAATTTATGAACAAACATTTAGTAGAATTACTCAAGATATTCCAAGTTTCAAAGATTTTGGTGAAGGAATGGGAAAGGTCTAGGAATTAAAATTTCAATATGTTAATGAAGGAGTTATATGGGGTCCATCATACTATTCATGAAACTCTGAAAATAAAGTCTTATTTAAATGAACCTAAACCATTATCTCATCAAACCCCTTATCCATTAACACCCTTTAATCATAAATTTCATGTAATATAGGATATTTAATATAACGAACATATTTTTTTATATTATGTTATATGTGATCACTATATATTGTTTTTTTGTTTCCTATAATTTTTTGTTTCAAGTAATATTCATTTCTAGAATACATTGATTTTTGGATAAAAACAATAGTCACTAATATTTTAGTGTTGCATTAAATGTATTTTAGTCTATTTATACACTTTATTTTTTATATAAAAAGGGAGAGAAATTTAGATAAACATAAAATTTATATTTTTCTTACTTGATCTATTATCCTATTCATATCTGTTTACAATTATGAAATAAATTTGGATAAACTAACTATCATTTTTTGATTTAATAAATCTTGGTTTTTTGATCGATTAATTAAGACATATATTTATTTTCCTACATTTCAATGGGTCTTTTCATCATCCAAAAGGGGGATATTTTCATACATACGACTATTGATCCAATAATATCATTTTTTTCTTATTGATTTTGATACTCACAAACACCTTCATATATTTTACTAAGGAAGTTAATTTATGTGAATTTTAGGATTATATTTTTTTAAATATTTATTTTATTTCATCTGACAATATGTACGTAATTGGGTTGAAGTTTCTTTATGTATTATAGAAATTTTTATATAGTTTGGAATCACTGTTTTGAACCCTGAATTTGAGAAGATTATTAGGTTTGTGAACCTAACTTTTAATAAGGAACACTAATTTGGTACCATATATTTAAGTTAAACATTGTGTTTAAGAACCAACTTTTTTTTTGAAAACCCCTAAATTAAAGTATCTAATTTTTTTTGGTTAAAGAAACATTTGGAATCAATTGTACATTGTGAACTGTACTTTTAAAGATATCATATGTTGAGTAATCTCCACGTTTTAAGGATTCACTTTTGGGATTTAAATTCGAGTTATTTTTTAAGATTCTAGTAATGGTCTCATTGAAATAATTATATCATTAAAATTTGTTCAAATCCTGATTCAAATGCTCTTAATCATTAGATTTAATCAATCTTGTTTATAAGAGAATTTTGGATTTTAATTGGTGATTTAAATTCAAATTTCAAATGCGCTAGGTGTTTTGAATATCGTGATTTATCTGGATATATTATTGGATCTAATTGACCAGAATAAAATATTTATTTTTTATTTTTTATCTATGGGTTTTATCTTCAATATATATAGGATGGTGGGGGTACATAGTCATTAATAGAAAGAAAAAAACTTTTAGTATAACACTTTAGATACATGCTAGTAATAATCTGATATTGTAAGCTCATCCTACAACTATGAAAGGTTGTTATTCTACAACTGTAATTATTTGAAGGTAATATTAAAGATGGATTTATTCATAGCTGTAATTTGTTGAATATTTTATTCTATAAATAAGAAAATTCATCATTCATCAATTTAATCTATAATTTTGAGTACTTATTTTTCAACAATAAACCTGTCTTTTTTTGTTGGATTATCGATTGCTTGTACTCAGTAATGGTGGAGTGTTAGCTTCTTGTACATTGTTATGGGAATAAAGTTTCCCTATGAAAGAAAATTATTTTTTTAAGGTTTCAACTACCTTTACTCAGTAGTAGAGATCACCTATAAGAGGTCCATATTAGTGAAAATCAATAAGCTTATTGAGAGAGTGTTGGTGGAGTGGACTAGGGGATATTTTTACCCCAAACCACTGTAACAATTTCTATGCTCTTATTTTTTATTATTTCACTACTATATTTATTTAAATAAAAGAATACTGCATAACATCGTAGAGGGAGATTAATTTTAATTTATCCATGTTCTTTTAAAAGGTCACGTTTCACCCCCCCTCATAAGTCTTCATATATTTCTGACCATGAAAAAGATTTAAAAGGATAGAAATAAACAAAATTTTATCTATTAAATATGTGGAATGAAATTTCACTAGAATTGAAATTGTAATGAATTGAATCATAATCTAGTAAAAGGTTTGTGACACTCTTAGTTTGATGTTCATCTTCTTAATTAGATGTTTTTACTTATAGACTGCTCAAGTTTAATTGTTGAAATGTTTTAGAGGAGAAAGTATCTTTAAATATCAATTATAGCTAAAAGAGCCAATTCACACTATAGAATAAAATATTATTCATGATGTGAACTAGTTTTTTTATTTTAAGTTGAGGATACTTGATTTTTACTGTATGTAGAAAATTGAGGATTCATAAAGTAAATCCATAATTTATACCATGAATGGATTTTTATCTTAAAAATCAATTAATTATATGCCTTTTAATTCTTATTATCCTCTATATCATATCACTCAAAAAACCGGGCCCTCAATAGGTGGATTTGGTGATTATATTCACTATATAGAATGGATTTATCAATCCTTGAGCATCAGAACTAAAGAATCAAAGATAAAAATTCCGGTTCTTTTTCTACTTTTTCACCCTTGTTTTTATTTTGGATGAAACCATAGACCAAGGATGAGATACTAAGATATATGTATTAGAACATCTTTTAACAAATATTCATTAAGATTCGTTAAAGGGGAAAAAAGGGATCTACGATCTAAAAAATGATGGAACAATTATTTGCATTGATAACTTTTGATGTAGGTGGATTTCCACTCTCTCAGATTTTCTATAGAAGATGAAGGCTTATATTTTTAAATAATTTTCTTATGCTTTCTTTAAAAATATGAATTTTTTAACTTGTAAAAAACATGTTAAGATGTATTTTATCGAGTTGTGAATAATCGGTGACACCAATGAGGTGGTTTTGAAAATGTTTTCCAAATGTTTTATGGTTTTAAAGGAAACAAATTGATCTATGGGATTGGAATACATGGTTGGGGTATGAACATACATTTATTTATGGTGCCTTTTTGGGTATGGACATTGGGTTGATGCTTGTGGGGAACAATGGTAAAAATCCATGTGATGTATTGGTATAGGAATGAGAGGTTTTTATGAACATGAGTTAGGATTTTTCAAAGTTTTGATGCATGCATTGGGTGGCTGGGTGTTGGAAAATATATTCCATATATAATGGAACTATTTTACTTCTTCTATAAAACTATTAATTTGTTAAAATTGTTTTATGATCTCTTATCTTTTTATATAAAACTTTTTTCAAACTTGTTCCTGTCTTAGTGACATGCTTGGGACATCTTGGGGCTTTCTATTTGAGTTATTTAAGTCATCCCAATATAGTCACCTTAGTTACTATATAGATGTAGTTTTATGTGATATAAGAAAGGGATATGTTTTTAAATTTTTTAGTTGACTATTATGATCTTGTGAAAATATTTGATATGAGTTAGAGCATGGATGTATTATTATAGTAGATTCATCATGGTATCACTTTGGTGCCTTGGAGTCTTTCATATTTTGTGTTTTCAAACCTTGATTATATATTATTATTTCCATTTTCTATCTGATTATTGTTTGGTTTATACTATTTGAGTTATTCTTGTTTTATTTCAGGCATAATATAATTTCATTTAATAGTTTTTGTTGAAGGTTATTTTATTGATGGATAATCATCCCTCGTGGTTTGGTAAAGACCTTGGTATTTATTTCAATCCATTGTTGTCTTGGGGACGTTACCTAAGGTTTTTAGTACCTCCACCTCTTCCCCAAAAAATTGGTTGGGGTAGGATGTTACAAGCAGTATCAGTTTTCTTTGTCTATCAGTTGGGATGGTGGTAAGGATATAATATGTGTTGTGACTTGAAATTTAAACCATAGAAAAGCTATAAATAAACTTTTATATTGACTTCAAGTTACTATGGATGTTTGTGTATAAAAATATGTTCCTTGATACCTATAGTAATTCCATAAATTTATCATCATGGGATTGGCTGATGGGTGTTATGTATCACGCATGAGAAAGGATAATTCTAACTAGGAATGCATCATTCATATTTTTATATCACTTTTTGGAATTTATTATGATAATGTTTATTGGTATGATTTATAATATCCAAAACCTTCAGTAAATTGTCATGTGGAGAATAAGAGGTAATTTTGTTACGGAAATAGAGAGATAAAACCTATTAGAAGACTTCATAATCATCCATAATTGGATGATGAAAATGTGGTCCAACCTAAACTATGGGTGAGCCAAAAACTTGTACAAATAATTGTACAAGCATTTCAGACCATGGAAAGATTAAATAAAAAATATAAACCACATCATTTGGATCATGTTGTGTCATTTCAAATATATAAACCACTGATGTTATAAGGTTATTTAGGACTATAACAAGCGGAATCATAGATTACTTATATAATTTTTTTTGGATTTCTTTAGAACACTGACTAATACCAAATTCAAGCTAACAATATACATATTGGAGAATCTCACATGATATTGGTGGTATTTAGTCATTAAAAATATATATGACTAATAACTTTCATTGAAAGGAGTTAAATAATTGTTTAATGAAAAATTCTACTATCATATAATCAAGGTATCTAAAAAAAGTATCATTTTATTCTGAGGTAAGAGAACCTATCTATGGTGGAGTATAAAACTATATTTATGAACATCTTTGGTTCACACCATAAGTGGCTGCTAGAGAGTACCTGAAGGCATGTGTATTTGAGGCGGAACTCCACCCATACATTCACTCTAAGATCACATTTCTCTATATGAATGATTATATAGAAATGTTCCATAAATAATACGTGCTAAAAAGGGCCTCATTAGGAATTATAAGGGAGGTTTAACCTTTGTCTACATAGGCACGTGTGGGAACTCAATTGTTAGAAACAAGAAAAAGTGGAATACCTTTTCCCTGGGAAGCATGGTACCCAAGAATCAGACAATGGGATATGTTTATTTTTCTCCCCATAACAGTAATAATACAGGATGGTTCCAACATGGTTCATTGGAAAATGTAATTTATATTTTTGAAGAACTACATTGATAATGTTACTGATGTGGTCATATGGGAAACCTTTGGAATTATGGTATTAAAACTCTAAATATATCTAGTGTTAATAATTATAATGTACCACAAGTTTCCCCATCCCATACAAGTTTAAAACATCAGAATAGTCATTTTACATATAATCGAGTGATTCAAGGTTATTCTAGAAACACATATACACCCCGGATGATGTAACCATAGCATGGAAGCAATAATTACTCTATAATTGGTAGACAATAAATTTATGGTGATGAGAAAGTGGTCGTGGATAACCACTCGGGACACTCAAAGGTGCAAGGTTCCATCTTCTTCAGCTCTACTCTTATGAAAGTATTTTTTTAATACTAGTACATCCCATTATTTCATCACTTATATTGTGGTAAATCAAATGGATTTGAATATGTAAATGATGTTTCATGTGATGAGAATCCAAACACATATTGAATTATGAATGTTCATGGATTAAAGTGTGTAGATTTCTCCATAATAATCAATGGACTCTAGTTTGTTTGGAATATTTTTGTTCAAGAAATAGACATATTTGATTTAATTTTTTAGAACTGGATGGTTTATAGTCTTCAATGTTCAAATAAATTGTTATGCTTGAAAATTGTAGTTTACAAATCTTGATAGATCAATTCAACTATTTTAAGGGGATTGTCATGTGAATGTAGGAAGAGAGGGACTTTTAGAAATGATAGTTGGAATTTCTTCTTATCAATTGGTAGCTATAAACATGCCGAATATTTTTTCAATTACAACAATATAACTTCTTTCCACTGTTTATCAATATCTTGATGTGTTTCTATAAAATTTATTAGTGTCTCCACTTGAAAGGAATGTGTAATTTCGGATTGACTTACTTCTGGGGATGAATCCTATTTCACTTCTATCATATATAATTTCTCTATAATTATTAAATTAATTGATGTTAAATGTATAAGATTTAGAAATTAATGGATTCATAAGACTTAGTACATCACCTTGGGATACTCTGGTTATATTTTTAAAGAAATCAGATGGTTTTGGTCAATGATATGTTGATTATTATAAACTAAATATGTTTATGATAAAAAATCGATTCCCTCGTCCAAAAATTGATGATCTTATAAATCAATTTAAGGGATAAAAATCGATACTTAAAATTGATATATGATCTTTTTATAATCAACTACAAGTTTATATGGAGTAAATTCATTAAAATAGCTTTTAGAAGATGTTGTTGTCATTATGAATACCTAACCCTTGGTATTATGAATGTACCAGAAGTAATCATGGACTTGATGAATCATATCTTTCATATGTATCTTTAATCCTTTGTTTTTTTAATTATTGATGTAATTTTGATTCATTCATAGACTAAAGGTGATCATAAATAACACATGGATATTTTTTTGAGCACCTTGCAGAAGCACTGACTCTATAAAAATTCTCTAAGTGTGATTTCTAGACACAAGAAGTTTAATTTCATGGGAATTCCATGTCTATTAATGCAATATCGATATAAACTAGAATGATATAAGTCTTTATCTATTGTAAATCAAAAAAATTGAAATTTAAAAATTTCGAAGTAGGGTAGGATATTATCGCTACTTTGTTTTTAATTTTTCACATCTCGCTTCTCTTATTGTGGAATTAATAAGAAAACTAACTCCATTCTGATGGAGAAATTATTGTTAGAAATATTTTATGGAACTCAAGGATCATCTCACTTCATCACCTTTCATGATCTTGTGGGAATAAAGTGGGGGATATTTTGTCTTCTTTAACACATTTGGATCTTGTTTGGATCATATTTTAAAGTAAGGGGGTCATGGTACAGCTTATGGATCATGAAATTTGTGAGTTCATGAAAATAATTACCCATCACATGATATGGAATTAGCATTGGGGGTCCATGAACTATAAATATTATATAATTATCTTTTTTTGTGATAAGTTCAATGTGTTCACTGACCATTAAAGTTTTAAAAAAATATTTTCACAACGATATTTGATACACAAACAATAGAGATGGATAGAGTATCTGTAAATGTTTGACATTAATTTAGTCTATATACTAATAAAATGTAATTATATGGTTAATTAATTATTGTAGAACATATATAACCAATATTCTATAGAATCATGTGATTAGTGGTAATTGATGAGTTTATCTTCCGATATGAACATTGATTTCACTAAGTGGAATAATGCATTATTATTTTTTCTATTAAATATTCTTCTTGATCTAGTTGAGAAGATCAAATATACTAAAACATATGATCCTGAATTCCTTAACATAATGTTAAAAAATATTGGTAGGGATACCATTAATGGATAGAAATAATATGGTAACTCAATGTTGTATTTTTATAATCAGATGGTGGTTCTCTTGACTTTTTAAGAACTTATTCTTTCAAATTATCACCATTCTAAATGGGAAAGTCATTTGAGAATCCAAAATATGAATAAGGAGTTGAGGAAACATTTTTTGTGTCCCATTACGAAACTAAGAGTGGATAATTATGTTATGAAACATCTTATATATCAATAGGTCAAGGAAGAGAATCAAATATCAGTTGCTTTTTTGCAACCATTACCCAAACCTGTCTCAAAATGGGAACTGATTTCTATGTATGTTGTCACTAGTTTTCTATGAATTATTAAGAAACATGATTCCATATGGGTTATTATATGTCGCAAACCAGCCCAGGTTCCCTGGTAACCCGATAACCGAGTCAGCCTTAACAAAACCCAAAGGGAATTCCCAATCCCCATTGGTTGGATACTAGCACCTAGCATCATACAACTGGATGTGGGAATGGTTTTTTCAAAAAAATTACATAATTAAAAAAACAAAACAATATACATAACAAAAGAAACTCCACTGGGATTAATATAATAAAAGCCAAATAGGTAAATCCCAAAGTGTTACAACCCAAGTACCAAAACAGAGGAAAATAGCCAAAGTACCTAAGGACACAACTCACCAAAACCAAGGTTCTACTGCTAGATACACCTCTAAGAGATCCATTCCCCATGATCAAACCTAGAAGAATATAATCTACAAACACTCGAAGCCACAAATAGTTTGTGAGCTAAAAAACCCATCAGGGTCTCACCAAGGATTCTATATTAGATTCCAAAAATTGATTAGAAAATAAAATTTAAACAAATCATATTAACAAGTAGGGTGTGATCTAAAAATACCAATAGGGATTCAATTTTAAATAAACAGGTTTGTAATTTCAAATCATATTTAAACAAATCATGTTATACAATTAAAATGATACAAAAATACATTAAGCAAAGGATTTACTAGTGATGGAATATTTATAAAATAATGGCTAAAATAGAAAATTATATAAAATAGTTTATATAAATTCTGAAGGCATGTAAAGTAGTTAAACAACATTGGAATATATTGATATCTCAAATATTAAACTAGTAAGAAACATGTTCATCTTTAGAATAGGTTCGAAAGTTCCAGACTATAGGGCTTCACACTTTCAAGGTGTTCACAATAATATGTGTATACACAAGTCCCTCTGACACTATCCTATGGTGACTCATCACCATCCCATTGGGTATGTGGCCTACTGAATTTATGTTTTAGAACGTTGTATAAGCATAGAGTGTGTCCAAATAACTCACAACATACCTAAGTCTTATATGTAATCTAACACAATCAATGATGGGTAATTTATGTTAAAACTACTTAAAATAAAATTTAATATCATGACCCAATTTCAAATTCCTATTTTTCATTTAAAACCAAAATAGGTTTTAATATAAAAAATGCATTTTTTAACAAGATATAAATTTTGGGTTTCTATCAAAACTTTTTAATCCATTTTCACATGTTTGAAATCAATTCAAAATCAATTCCATCAATTTCAAAATCCAATTCCATAATTAAATTTAATAATTTAATTGAAATATATCCATCAAATCTAAAATTTAAATTAAAAAATTTAAATCAACCAATTTCCATTAACACACTCTAATTCAATGGAATTCAGGGTTTTCCCAGTTTTCATTCTAAATCCATTTCAAATCTACTAATTCACTAGAATTAGGTTTTATCAAATCAACAAAAATAAAGTATGAGAAATTAAATTTAAATCAGTAATTGAAATAAATCATGTGATTAAAGGTTAATCAATTTGGCCATACAAGATGGAATCACCTACCTTTTTTCCAAAATTACACACTCGTAATGTAACCCATTTTTAGAACCAAGGATGGTATTTTTTGTAAATGGAGATTGGATTGTGTTTGTTTTCAATCCTCAATGGAAGATAAATTATTTTGTAAGGAAATGGATATTATAGTTCAAGCTGACAATATTATTGAGGGTGGCATCATTTCCCAGTGTTTACCAAATTTTTCAGTCCAAAAAATGGAGAATAGAGAAAAGTGTTTTTGGAAAAGGAAGTTACATGCATGTATTTATATGGTCTAGAATGTTAAGAACAAGGCTTAATTTAATATCACTACATAAAAAAAATGTAAAAGGAAAGAATTTTGTGCAAGTTAAGGATTTTCATGAAAGAATGGACTTGCACGAATGAGACATGCATGCTTTGGGAATAAGTTCGGATGACTTGCATGCAGGGTCAGTAATGCATATAAATAGGTGAGTACCCCCATTCAAGAAAAAGAAGTTTTTCTAATGAAGATTTTCTATCTTGGAAAGTAAGGGAGTTATGGGTGAAAGAATTTCATAGAGTAAATCTTATGTGCAAGTGTTCCTTTTGTCTTTAAAATACCAAGTTATTCTTATGTTGAAGTTGTGCGATATAAAAGTGTTGCATGATAGATAAATGTTGGGTGAAAATTAAGGGTTTCACAAATGTTATCTTTCCTGAAAATCCCAATACTTGTGTGTTATAAGAGGTGTTCCACGCAATTGTAGTGTTGAGCTTCTAGTAGGCTTAAAATTTCTGGTTTGTTTATTTAGTGTTTTCAAGTGCATCAATCCAGGACATTGATACATGCAGAGTCTCATGCTGGAATTATACAAAGACTTCAACATAAATCTATTGAAGATACCTTTAAGTCGATAAAACGAGTAAGACTTCACCCAGGGAAGTGAGCTATGGGGAGTTGATGGAAGTTCTTTGAGGGACACAGTGGGATATCCCAAAAATCTTGTAAAGGAATTTTTCCTATAATAGAATGACTATGTCTAAACTTTGGTACTCCACAACTAGTGAAGTTTAGCAGAATTTGGTATGACTAACTCACTGTCGACATATGCTACTTGGATTATCCCTTAGCGGTGAACCAAGTAAAAATTATTTTTTTTCTCTTTTATTTTGAATGTTTGAATTCTGATTGTTTCCATCATACATTTTTAATGAGTTCCTGCCAATATTGTAATAAGATCCATTATTCAAAAAAATGACACCCTAATTCACCCTCCCCTCTCAGGGTGTTTCGGGTTCCTTCACCCATCAACTAGAAGAAAGGTATAGAAGACCTCAAAACTCAACCTAGAAATGAGATCTAACATCACATAGAATTGATACATCAATTTCAGTATGATCTATTAAAACTAAAAAGAAATATAAAGAGATAAATATTAAGAACAAGTGAGCACACTTAACCAAGAATCACACTACAAGAGCAATGATGATCAAACATCATACAAAAGGATCCAGAAGGGTTGGAGAGTTCCAAGATATCCTGTGGAAGGGTTTGGTTTGAGATAAATGAATTTAGAGAGGAGATAAAATAGATATATAATTCATGCTTCATTTTTAAAAACCTTAGTCAGGGTATTACACAACATGTAATCCCATTACATGTCATGAAATAGTTATGTTTCATAACCATCAAAAAATGCATCACTTTAAATGAAAAATCGTTCATTAAATGACTCACAACATGTAAAGGCTTGTCATTTCAAATAAACTTTCATAGTGTGAATATTCTATTGACATGAACCTTCTCATAGTATGCGTCTAGCAACCACTACATAGTGTTTAACCTAGTTACACGATGTTTAACTCCACTACAGCCTGAAGAAATGGTCGGTTAAGGATGAAAGTCCAAAAATATCTAACTTCACCATTATTGATATCCTACGAATTCCTTAACAACATTTCTTAGTCAACAAAAATGAAAAATAATGACAAATTTAAAGACGTATCTGTCAGATCGGTAATGAGATGTTACAACCTCCCTAACATAAAAATGTTCTGTCCCCATAAAGCCTATGACGAAACTTCCCATTCCAAACAGATGAGGTCACTACTCTTTCATCAGTGACTTGAATTTACATGTCCCATTATTGTCATAAACATACTTCCATATTACATGAACCAAAGATATCATCCCCCCATGATTTACCATGGTCTTAGAATCAACTATCCTGACTAGTCGATCAATAAAATATAAATTAGGTTCTTTAACAAGATCACCCTAGATCAAAACATGAGATGGATCTGATAAATAATTTCTTATTTGTGATAAATGGAACCTGTTATACATTGACATCATCTATGTTGTAAGTGATAAATGGAATGAAATTATCCCCACCCGCTCAACAAACTAGAAAGGTCCCAAAAAATGAGGATTAATTTTTTTCCACCAAAGCCTTCGATGACCTAACTGGGGTGAAACTTTCAAGAACACCTGGTCTCCAGCTGATAACTCAAAAGGTATACAAAAACGTTCAATATAAGTCTTATATCGGCTATGTTCCATTAATATTCTCTGATGAGTTAATGAAATATTTGGTGTTGTCTCTTATGCCACACTTGGTCCAACTAATGAACTTTCACCGATCTCTGACCAGCACAATAGAGATTTATAGGGCTGGTTATATAAGGCCTCAAAAGGTTTCATTTTTATTGCGTACTGGTAAATAGTTTTATAAAAAAACTCATCTAGTCCAAAGCGATCATCCCAAGACCCACTGAAGTCAAAAACACAAGTGTAAATCATATCCTCAAGGATCAATATAGCTCTCTCTAATTTTCCATCCAATTGTGGATGGTAGGCCATGCTCAAATGTACCTAATATCCCAGTGCCTTCTAAAGGCCTCACCAAATGCGATTAGTGAATCATGGATCCCTATCAGAAAATATAGTATATTGAACTCCCTGGAAATGAACAGTCTCTTTCACGTAGATATTTCCTAACCCCTCAACTTTGGTTGTATCACGAATGGGTATGAACTGAGCCAACATGGCCAGCATATCGATCACAACCCATATTGCATTATTCTTTCTATGGGTATGAGAAAACACAACCAAAAAGTCCATAGATATTTCATCTCACTACCAAGTAGGGAATGTAAGTGGCTGAAGTAAACCCAATGATTGTTTGTGCTCGTCCTTCACCGTCTGGCATGTATAACAATGAGAAACAAACTCAGAAATTCCTTGTCTCATGCCTGGCCACCAAAATTGCCGCTGCATATCATAAAACATCTTATTGGTTCAAGGTTTCATAAAACATTGGGGATTATAATAGTCCCCCATTACAATATTACTTGATACTAACAGCACAAGGAAGTGATTCTGATTACATAAAACACCCACTTTAGAGAACGACCACTATGTAACTGCCTCCCCACCATAAAGAGAGTCTCTAATGCTATGTAATTAATAATCAATATCTTGATTATAAATAATAATCTTTGGAAGAGTGGATGTCAACTAATCATTGGCTAATGAACATTTTACCCCTTTATCCTGAACTCCAATATGAAACTATGCAAAGAGAGCCATAAAATTCCACTCTTTGGAAGATTCTTTCATTTCATGGGATGGAATTTTCTTGCGTAACAAATCTACAATGAAATTAACTTTCCTTGGAGTGTATGTGATTTCAAAGTCTAAATATTATAGGTACTCCACCCAACACCTCTGTAAGAGATTCAAATATTTTTTAGAGAAGGTATAACTAATGATTTTGTTGTATGAATACACAGTAAATCTTTCTTCAAAAAGTTAGTGTCTTTAAATCTTAAATGTGTGCATCACAGATGCATGTTTAGGGTCATGGGTAGGATAATTCTTCTGGGGTTTCCTAAGATGATGAGGTCCATAAGCAACTACATGATCGCCCAATATAAGAACACAACCCAAGCCTGAACTCGATGCATCACAGAAGACCACATAGCCCTACCCATCCTCTAGAAGAGTAAACATCATCATAGTTGTCAAAATACATTTCATCTCAACAAAAAAATGACATTTATCATTCCAAGAAAACTTAACCCCTTCCAAGTTAGAGCATCTATCATAGAAGAAAACTTTGATAAGTCCTTCACGAATCATAAATAATATCCAACTAAGCCCAAGAATCTCCAAATCTCAAAGATATTTCATGGTTTCTCCCAAGTCATAACATCCTACAACTTATTAGGATCAACTGATATACCTTGTTCATACACTATGTGTTCCAAGAATTTCACTTCCTAAATCCAAAAATTACAATTTGAATGCTTGGCATAAAGTAAGTGATTTTTTTATTAGAGTTAGAACTATTCTCAGATGATGAATATGATCCTCCTTTGACATAGATTAAACGAGGATGTCATCCAAAAAGAATACCATAAAGGTATTTATATACTCATGGAAAATCTTGTTCATCAAATCCATTAAAACTATAGGAACATTTTTTAGACCAAAGGGTATAAAAAGGTACTCATAATGATCATACCAACTCCAAAAGGCAGTTTTCTAAATGTCAGATTATTTTATCCTCAATTGATGGTAACCAGATTGAAGTTAAATCATTGAAAAACACTACACCCATTTAAACTGACCGAACAGATCATAAATATATAAAAATAGATATTTTTCATAACCATAACTCGATTGAGATTTCAATAATCAACACATAAGCAAAGAGAACCATCACTCGTCTTAGCGAAGGGAAACCGTTTTTTCCAAGGTGACAGACTCGAGCGTAGAAATCCTTTCTCAATAATATCATCCAACATGGACTTCATATCATTCATTTCAGCTGGATCCATACGGTAAGATGGAATATAAACTAGTTGATTACCTAGAATTAAGTCAATAGAAAACTCAACCACCCTTACTCGTGGAAAACCAAATAAATCATAAGAAAAAATGTTAGTAAACTCAACAACAAATGGGGGGAGATTGATACTCAAATATTCCCACTCCAAATAAAAAAAAACACTAATATTACATTACACATATCGGGATAAAAAATTCTAGCTCTGCTTTACCTTAGGTCCCCTTATCCTTGAAATACGAGATACACACCACTAGGTGTATTAAGGTAAATCTACCAAAGATAACAATCATTTCGGGATTTATTGGCAATAATCCAATCCATTCAAAAAATGGCGTCAAGAGGTTTCATGTCAAGGACCATAAAAATCCAAGCCAAATAGACACCTGATAGAGAGAAGATGCAAGTGGGACTACAGAGAACCCACTCCCTCTTTGTTCCCATAGGTGTAGAAATATCCATTTCATAACTCAAATAATCCCTAGAAAGAATTAATATATTAAAAAATACAGGTTGAAATAAATGAATGAGATGCACTAGTATCAAAGAGAGTTATCATTAATGATGAATCTATAGTAATGGTACATCTCATAGTTGTTGGAACTGTGTCTCCTTCCTCTAGAGACTCTTACACTACATGAAGTAGCTTTGTTTCGGATGCCTATGTCTGGAACCCTATTATACATGAAGCATCTGATTTCACCATAGTTTTAGTAGGATTTGATGATCATTTTCCACTATGCAGAGTAGAAAATATATAGACAAATCAATGTAAGTGTCCTGAATGTCCGCAGAAGCTATAATTCATGGGAACATAAATTTAAACACTCATAGAATTTTCTGTCATTCCACAACGATTGAAAATAAAAGGACTTCCTTCTAGAATTGTAGGAGATCTGGAATGACTCTGCTATCGATAAGTGTCACAAGAATCATCATGATTACACTTTCCATTGATGAAACTGACACTGCCACTCGGAGAAAAATGAACTCCCATCAACCCTCACATTCCATCAAGGTTTATCTCAACCATAATTACCTTATCTCGCACATCAGCATAAGTGTACATCTTTAGGAAGAAAAACTAAGAACAGATATATGATTGAAGTCCTAACTCAAACTGTCAAGTCTTCATCCTCCCATTAGATACAATCTTAGGCACAAACTGCATGAGTTTAGTAAAGTGATTTTAATACTCATTCATGGTTCTATTGGCTTTATCAAGCTTGAAAAACTCTACAAATAAGGACATCACTATTGAATCAAGATAGAAATGGTCGGTGAAAATAATATTTAAGTCTTCCCACTCTATTACTTTGTTATACTTTTCCGTCGCCATCATGTCCCACCATCTTTTGGAAGGTCCTTCCAGTATGAAGGTGGCATACTTAACCTTGATCTTGTTCAGTGTCTCCAAGAACTGAAACAAACAATTTATCCTGCCCAACCATTCCTCAACATGTTGAGGATCAATGGATCCATTTAAAACTTGTGGCTTCTAGCGAAGGAAATCTTGAGAATGATTGCAAAGAAAAACACCTTTAGGATCCACAACTGGAGCCTGTATGGGGATTGGAGTTATAGCATGTCCCAAAGCTTGAAATGTACACATGATCAACTCAACTTGATTCACATCTATAATAGGATTCACTTACTGAGGTTCAGTGGTAGACTCTTCTTGGATTTGATTCACACGTCTTCTCAGATTCATGATGCAACATAACATCAGCAAACAACATGGAATATATTAAATTAACACTCAAATTAAGAAATAATGGAATTTATTCCCAACTGATGGAACAACTAGATTTGGATTCCACTTTATCCAAATCAAAATATGGAAAATACTAGAACTAATACACAATAATTCTTTCCCTAACCTCCCCTGGAAACTTAAGGTTCATTGCGGTGAGATATGGTTATGCACTAAATCACAACTACCTACTATGTCCCGATAATTTTACTCAACTGCATACTAACTTTAAGACAAAAGATCAACAATCAACCTCCCTCTAATACCACTTTGTCATGAACTAGACCAGGTACCCTGGTAACTCGATAACTGAGCTAGCCCAGACATAGCCCTAAGGTAATTCATGATCCCCTTGGGTTGGATACTAGCACCTGACATCATAAAACTCAAAGTGGTAATGTTTATTACACAAACAATATGGAATTAAAAGAAACAAGACAACATGTATAACTAAAGAAACTCCACTAGGAGTAATGTACCAGATGTCAAACAGGCATTAAATACCAATGTATTACAACCCGAGTACCAAAACCGAGGGAAAATCCTAATTCCCGAAGCAAACAACTCACCAAAACAAAGGTCCAATGACTGGATGCACCTCCAAGAGGTCCCTTCCCCTTGCTCGAACATGGAAAAAGATAATCTGCAAACACCTGAAGGCACAAGTAGGGCGTGAGATAAAAATACCATTAGGGTCTCGAAAAGGATTCCATATTAGATTCCAAAAATAGATTAACCAAACAGATCCTTTCAATTTTAAATAAACTTGTTGTTCATTTCAAAGAATATTTAAAAAAAATCATTCTATACAATTCAAATGATGGAAAAAACACTTTAAGAAAAGGCTTTACTAGTTATGGAATAATTCTAAATAATTGATTAAATAAAAAATTAATAAAAAATATTTTATATATGTTTAGAAGGAATGTAAATCAGTTTATTTGCATTGGTATAAATTGGTATCTCAAATATAAAACATGCGAGCAACATGATCATCTTCCAAATAGGTACGAACGTTCCATGCAATAAGAATCCACACTCTGTAAGTGATCATGGAAATATGTGTATACACACATCCCTATACCTCAACTTTTCACCATCCCATCGGGGATGTGACATACTACATTTATGTTTTTGAATGTTGTATAAGCATACAATATGTCCAAATAACTCACAAACTATCCAAGGCTTCAATGTTATCTTACACAATCAATGATGGGTAATTTATTTTAAGACTACTTAAAATAAAATAAAATCACATTCTCCCATTTAAAATTTTAATTTTCCATTTAAAACCAAAATATGTTTTAACCAAAAACATGTCTTTTGTTAACAAGATAAAACCTATGGGTTTCTATCAAAAAAAATTCATCCATTTTCAAAAGTTTGAAATCAATTAAAACCCAATTACATCAATTTCACAATCCATTTCCATAATCAAATCCAACAATTTAATTGAAATCACTAACATAAAAATCTAAAATTTAAATTAAACAATTTAAATTGACAAATTTCCATAAACACGCACCAATTCAATATAATTGGGGGTTTCCCCAATTATCATGCCAAACCCATTTCAAATCTCCCAATTCACTAGAATTGGTTTTTATCAAATAAATTGAAATAAAGTTTTAGAAATTTAATTTAAATCAACAATTGAAATAAATCAAGCAATTCCTGGTCAATCAATTTGGCCAAACGGGGTGGAATCACTTACCTTTTTCCTGAAATTCAACACTCACAACAGAACCCGTCGACAAGAATGAAGGTGTAGAAGACCTCAAGACTCAAACTAGAATTGATATCTAGCATCACAGAGCATATATCCATCAATTTTAGGATTATATATTGAAATCCCAAAGGAATAGAAAGATATGAAGACTAAGAACAAGGTAGAATGCTCACTCGGGAATCACACTGCAGGTGCAACGACAATCAAACATCATAAGAAAGGATCCAGAAGTGTTGGAGAGATCCAATATCGCGTGGGGAAGGATTTGGTTTGAGAGAAATAAATTTGGAGAAGAGAAAAAAGAGATAGATAATTTATGTTTCTTGTTTAAAAACTGATGTTGGGGTATTACACAATGTATAATCCCATTAAATATCTTGAAATATGTAACTTATATAACCACCAATACATGTGTCACTTTAAATGGAAAAATTAATTAAATGACTAATGCATGTAAAAGATCATCACATCATGTAACATTTCATGGTGGGAATCTTCTCACTACATGAACCATCTCACGTTATGCACTTGGTGACCATTACATGGCATGTAACCTAGTTACATGGCATGTAACTCCACTGTAGCCTATATAAGTATCTAGTTAATGATGAATGTCCAAGAAATATCTGACTTAATCATTATCGGTATCCTCCCAATTCCTTATCAACCATTCCAAGTTAACAAAAATGAAAAACCTTTATAAGTTTAAATACCTTCCTATCAGATCTATAATAGGAGGTTACATTATATACTAACTTACAAAATCTGTCCACTTTACTCTAATCTAAGAATCTAATATAGTAGAAGAATTAGAAAATAATTATATATGAGAGTGGTAAAATTTCATCGAGTTCCAATTTTAGTTTCCTAAATCAAGGATCCTAGATTCACCTCGTATTTTTAGAACTCATTATAATAATACCTTTGAACCTAGTTGACCATGAGCATGGCCTATCATCCCCAAATGGATGGGAAGTCTGAAATCCCAATTCAAACATTAGAATACCTACTCATAGCTAGTGTTTTTTCTTATGGTGTCTCATGGGAGGATCATTTACCTATAGTATAGTTGTCTTATAAAAATAGTTATCAGACGATGTATATATTTCCCCATTAGAGTAATTGTATGACTATCTATGTTAATTTACGCTTTGTTGGGTAGATACTAAAGAGACATCATTAATCAGTCTTACGCTTGTTTATGAAATGAATAAGAAGATTTAAACGAATGTGAAGAAAATGACTACAACTTAGTGCCACCAAATTTATTATATTAAACATCATTGTCATCAACTATCTTTTTCTATGGGAGACCATGTATTTTTTCAAGCCTCTTCTCGACTCGAGCATCATCGTTAGGTTAAGTAAGGGAAGTTGGATCCGTAGTATTTTGGACCATTAAAAATCATCGAACATATTTTTTATGTTTCTTTTCAGTTTTCTCTACCACAAATATTTATTTTGGTTTATAATTTGTTCCATGTCTCACAATTAAATATGTATCGACTAGGACCTGATCATGTACTTGGTTGGGAATATGTAATTGTTGAACTCGATGTAACCTTTTTTCACAACTTGTTTAATATTTTGGATAGGAAGGAAAAGGTATTGTATGGTATATGGATATACATGGTTCATGTTTTGTAAAAACCTGGTTGAATGCAATAAGAGACATGGGAATAGGATAACCATATATGAGAGTACTATTTAATTCCTTCCAAAAGAAATGATGACCACATCTTTTCTAGTTACTAAACACACAATTGAGAGGAGAATGTAATACCCTTAGTTTGAGGTAAATATTATTCTCTAGAAATTTATTTTATGTGTAGAGTTCATGGGTTAAATTACTAGAATGATTTGGAGGAGCAAGTGCCTCAAAAATAGAATCTGGATACAGGATCCAGTTCATTCCATGAATGGTTATTCACAATGTGAATAGTTTCTAGGAATTATCTATAAATTTACTTCACAATGTGAATGGTTTTATAGGAATATATGCTCCATAAATGAATATTTAATAATGATTTTAACTTGTTTTTGGGATTTTATGTTGAGGATGCATGAATTTTGGCATATGTTGTAACTTGAAGATTCACTGTTTGAATACAAAATTTTGGTCATGAATGGGGTTGTGTATAGTATATTTAATTACTTATATGCCTTTCAATTCCCATTAGCCTCTCTCCCTTGTCTCTCAAACACCAGGATATCTCAATCCATTTTGGTGATCCCATTCTCTCTAAATATTAGCTTCCTTTATCCTTAAACATAGGACCTTGGGAATCAAAGGTAATAATTTGGTTCTTCTTCTCCTTTGTTTTTAACCTTATTTTTATTTTAGTAGAAACCATATACCAAGGTAACCATGCCAAGATCTATTGGTTATGATATGTTTTAAAGAATATTATTTTGTATTCATTGATGGAATGTGAAAATGGGGGCTATATCTAAGAATCATGGAATGATTATTTATTTTGAACACTATTGATATAGCTAGATTTCCTCTCACTCCACTTTTATATATTACATGATGGATTATATTTATAAATTGTTTTCTTTTGTTTTATTTAAAAATCCTGGTTTTGATCTCATTCAAAAAAACTCATTTGTTTTTTACTTTTGAATTGTGAATAATGGGATACGCTTACAGTGTTTTTGTGAAAATGTTTTCAAAAGGGGTTTTAATTTTAAATAAACACATTGGTTTTGGACATGGAATACTAGTTTGGTGTATGAACATAAATGAATTGATTATTCCTTGTTGTGTATGGACTTGGGAATGGTATTGGTGGGGCACATTGTTAAATTTCCAAGTAACGACATAGTATGGGAATGATAGGTTTTTCTGATCATGAGTTTGGACTATTCGAAGGTTTCATTCATGTATTGGGTGGGTGCATGGGGAATGGATATTCCAACTAGAATAGAAATATTTTACTAATTTTATAAAATCATTAATTTTTTAACTACATTGATGGTATCTTCTCAGGATTTATATAATATTGTTATCTAAATTGTTCTATTCATATTGGAATGCTTGGGAAGTCTTAGGGTTTGACTACTGATTTATTCTACTCACTCCCTACAAATGAACTTTGGTGTGAATAAAGATGATATTTTATATTATTCATGAAAGGGAAATGTTTCATAATTTTCTAGTGGAGTGCCATTATACTACAGGAATAGTTGATAAGAGTTTGAGCATGGATGTCTTATTACAATGGAGTCATCGTGGTTCCACTTTGGTTTATTGGAGACTTTCATGTTTTGGGTTTCCAGACCTTGATTTTGTATTTTTATTTCCAATCTCACTCTGATTATTTTCCAGTTTATACTATGTGAGTTCATTTGGCTTCATGACATGCATCATATCATGTCATTTCATAGTGTTTTATGAAGATTATTTTCTTGAGGGAAAAACATCCAACAAGGTTTGGTAATTCCCTTGTCATTTATTACCAAACTTTAATGTCATGGGGATGTCACCTAAGGTTAGTATCACCTCCATCTCATCCCAATCCAATGGGTGGGGTGGGATGTTACAAGGTTCTACTTTAGGTATATTCATCATTAAAAGAAATATTTTTATTTTCAACATCATGAGTATTAAATAAAATATGTAACTTATATATTTATATCTAAATATTGGCACCATATATGTTTATATATATTATAAGAAATAAGGTGAACATTTCAAGTACTTAATGGGGGGTAATTATAAAGTTAGCTAAAACAGGATTACAACTACACATTTTTCAAGTGTATTGATTCATGTAAACCTATTGATTTGTATTGAGTGTGGAAAAAAAATTATATCATTGTATAGCTTTTGACCCAATATATGTTATTTAAAATTTGAAATGACTGTTGTTATAGTATTTAATAATATTAATTATTGAATATTAATTGAATCATAGATATCAAATGTTGAAAATAAATGCTGAATATAAATTATAAGACTTGTATAACACATAGTGGGGTAAATATCATTCTTTATTAAGTAAAACTGAATGTAATTGTCAATAATATACCTAGAAGTGTGTTCATACTACTTGTAACTAAAATTCGTTGGTATTTGATGTAATTTTATATTATATTTAAAAAAAGAGTCATTTAGAGATTAAAGTTCATAAGCTACAAAGAATATAGAGTAAGGTTAGAAAGATACACATAGATTATTCTATATAGAAGTTAGAGTTAAAATAATTACTTATTAATATTCCCTTAAAAGATTATCAAAACGTAAATTTAAGTAATGAATATATTATTTTATAAAAATATTGAAACCTATACAGAAGTAGTAAATGGAAAGAATATAAGAATGGAAATTCATATGAATTCAAAAATGGATTCCATGTACCAAAATTCAGATCTTCATTTGGGTAGTTTCATTAATTTTTTTAAATCCATTGGTGGATATTAAATAAGATACTATACATGGATGGTAGGGTTCACACCAATATGTCATTATTTTTTACTGTAGTTTTATGGTGATATATTGACATAGGGTATTTCAAAAAAATCACCAATTTTCATTTTAAAATGTATTATTATTTTACTTTTCATAGAAACCTCCTATGATTATATTATTTGGAAATTTGGTGTGAAGAAAATCTACAAAATGGAAACCCATTTGGTATATATCTATAGGACACACTCATAAAGCTTAGTGAAAGTAATTTATTACAATAGTGTATTTGAGTTGTATAAAAGTTTTTTGGATCAAAGCAATCATTATGATTATAATATTTTTTTAATAAAACTATAATAGAGCTTAAATTTATTAAGAATGAAAGTTTTCCAATTATAAAAAAGATGCTAGTGAGATTTCTATCATTTTCCATGTAGATTATTTTGATAACATGTGGAAAACATATATTATGTTTTATAGTTAGTTTAAACTAAGATAAATGATTTTCTACAATAATGACCTAAACTAGCAACTCATGCTCTAGGGAATAATATGTTATAAAATAGGTCTATGAGGTTTCTTAAATCAAGTAATTGTACATATGTTCACATGGTATCAAAAAAATAAAAGATATAAAGTTCAATAATGAATTGTTACCTACGTCACATAGAATAAAATATTCCCAACATGACGTGTTGAGGCATAGGATGAGATTATTATAGTGAATAGTATGACCTACACTTAAACATCTAAATCTTTCACATATGTTGAAATTTGAATCAAATTCCACATGATTAACTATTTTGAATCAATTAAACATGCCATAATATTTATTAAGCCCTGATATTTTATATAAATAAATCATAATTATAATATATCAAGTAAACCAATAGAACTTCTCGAGGTAGTGGTCAGAACAATCCAAAAATGCCTAATAAAGTTCAAAGAATTAGTTCTTAGTTCTTAGAAAAGTGAGAATAAAATTTATTAAGGATATAAGGAACTAGTTATCTTTCATCTCAATTTTATATCATGATAAAGATAAGTAAATAAGAAATATCATTATTAAGTCATGTGGTAGAAATATGTTCATAGACTAAGTCTATTGTGGTTTCTTATGCGGTTTAAGAAGCGGTTTAAGAAATGTTTTGTTCTATTATTTGGATTTATATAAATATAATAATGTAATATCATAATATATATGTATATATATATATATTATGATAAAATGTTCACTATGAAATTGGTAAAGATATCGGGTTTATGAAAAAATAAAAGTAGTAAATATGTATTGATATCAGTTCATGATGGATTTTATCAAATGAGTAATGTCATGATATGTATAATATATATAATAGAATGTGGAAAACAAAAACAAATATAGCCATACCTCATCATAATCATGCTTTTCATGTCATATCTAACAAGTTGTAATTTAATAGTTGGATCTAGTTCAAGCGAAAGTCTATTGGAGTTTTTACTCTACAACAAACTTATATTATACTTTCAATTAAAAGAATAATAATAGATATCTTAAAACATGATGATAGTCCAATATATAAAAATAATGTGAAAATGTCCTTATAATATTTATCATATTTAAATGGTATAGAAGTTTCCCACTATAATGGGAATAGATTAATGCTATGACAATATTCTTAAACAAATGTCATCTGATGTAGATAACATATTTCTCAAAGGACATAGATGGTGTCAGAATATTAGGTGATATATAATTACAAGACATTGATACTTATTCTCATGAAGTTTTCATATGTTAATCTCCAATAATGATGATTATAAGGATAAGACCTCCAATAAGAATGCAACCGGTTTATGTGTCATTAGATATTACCATATGTGGAAGTGGGAATTTGTTTTTAGAGTTGAAATTATTATAAATGTGTATTGTGAATCATATAATTTGACTTATAGATAACAACCTTGATGACATATACTCACGGTGCGAAGGCATATGTTAGGTGTGTCATAAGTGATATAACATTAATTTAATAAGTAAATAAAGGATTTTACCATCTATGTTAATGGATGAAGATATATATGTACATTTAATGGAAATAGAACTATATAATTAAACCTATATCTATTATAGTTCATAAATAAGTTCATTTATGAAATTCAAATAAATATATATCAGACATATAGGCAGATGACATAGTTATAGATCATGCAAGATGAGATTTTGAGATAAATGGTTTAATGTGCATAGTAGAATTAATTGAAATATTTTTGTCATAGTAAAAATAGTATATTTCTCCATGGGAGTATTGACATGTTTTTTGATGTTGATATTGAACTATAATAAATTTCACCAATTTAAACTGAGAAAGTGACCATAGGATCACACACTAACTATATCTGAAATCTCATTAAATTCTATAGAATTTAATATTGAGGATAAATATTATTTTTGGTTATGGAATAATAATTATTCAATTTAATATTCTCATATAACTTCAATCACTAGAAATTTGAGTTTAGAATATTTCAGTTGAATTTTATATCTTGTGTATTATTCACATGGTATTCAATCATCGATTTAGTGAGTACATTAATATAGGTATTTATTTCTTACATGAACATTATAAAAAATATTTTTTCACATGTTTATTGTATATTATATTTATTTATTCTTTCAATGAATATTAATTATTTATTTAATTAAATATTTAATTAGTCAAGGTTTCATAAATTTGAATAATGATAGATGGGTCGAGTTAAGGGCCCGATAAAAATGATATATAATATTTAATATCATTTAAATAAATTTTAATTTATTTATTATACAATTAATATTTAAATATTTTTATGTCATGAGATATAATATTATTATTATTTTTAGTATTATAAATGGAGAATATATTAGAAAGGATATTTGATTAAGGTCCTTACCTTAGTTATCAAATAATTAATCATAATTATATATTCAAATTTATATCATTTTCAAAGTGATAGAGTGGTTGTGCACTATTTAGAGACTCTATAATTCTGTTAATCCCTAGAGAGAACTAATCTTCCCCTCTCTTAATAATGAAGTGGGAACAAGGGAAAATCCTTTTTGTGATAAATGCTGATCAATAAAAAGCACTAGGCTCCTCCACACTAACACATGGAAAACCAAGTGTATTTTTTAGAGATTCATAGAGTAAGTGTGGATTGAAATAAATGAATCATATCTTGGATTTTATACTATAATGATTATATGTGAAGTGCAACAAACAAATTTATCAAAGAAGAAAAATCACATTAGAGGTAAATGTGTTTTTAAATTAATTATATAGTAAATATGAAATATTCTCTCTTAAAAGATATCTGGGTTTCCTTCATAAATTTATTTGGTTATTATTCATTGAAACTAATTAAAACCCATTGTTGGGAATCGACCCATTGATTTCTTTGTAACATAAAACCTTCACAAAACACTACCAAGAAGAAATTCAATATATTGTTAATGAGTGGACACTATATTGACATCAATATCACTAAAAACAATTATTTGGTACTTCAAAAAAAATAGAAAATGATGAAGGAGTAATGATATATCACATAATATTTCAAAGTGAGAACTCATCTAATGCTATTTTTTTAATAAAAAAAGACATGTATTTAATGATTTATTAAACACGGACATGGGAAGAAAACATAAGCTACCACAGTAAAATGGAAACGTATTTATTGAAACCATGATCTAAATAACATTATGATAATTAAAAACCTTATGTTTTTTAAATCAAAGAAAAGAACCATTGAAAGTGTTTTTTTTATAAAAGGAAGATGAAGATGACCAATATACTACCATTATGATGGTGATGTTGAGAAACTTATGTACTGTTAGTGTTGACCCAAATCCTATAACTCTTTAATCATACTAAAAGTAGGATTCATCTTCGAGATACATCATTCAATTCCATTTTTTCAATTTATATGATTCTTTATTTGTTATCTTCTATTTTTTAATTTTTAACATTTGTTTATTATTTTCCCTTATAAAATTATATATTTTTTAATTAGATATATCTTCATAAAAGGGATATTGGTATCTGGTTCTACTAACTTATCAAAAGGATGGAAGTTTTAGTTCTACCTCCATTAGAAATGGTATGTTTTTAATCTTTTGTGACTACCCTTCAAAATTATGGAATCTTTAGTGTGATTTTCATTTATTGAGGAGTTAGAGAGAATATAAATAGTAGAGTATGTATTTTTGTTTGAACAATTAGAAAATTTTGTATTCATTTATTTATATTTTTAGTTTCATTAAATTTATTAATTTTAAATTCATCGTTCTCCTAACCAAACTATGAATATATTTTGGAAAACATTGTTATTAGATCCTTTGGCTATGTTAGATATTTTTTATTATACAAAACCTATCCTAAGAAATAACCTATGATGGGGAAATCTATATTTCAAGGTAGTTCAAGGAAACAATGATGTATAGATACCATATAGACCATCATGATATGATGATAGTGATTATAAAAATTTTCATAATCAAATTGAATTTTACTTTAAAAACATATGCATAGACTACTATACATTTATGCTAAAATCTTATGATATTCCTGAAAATTATTTGGGTACACTTCTTAGTAATGTTTCTATGAAGTATGGTTTAAATTAAAATTTTATTAATATATTATATTAATCTACAAGTTGTGATGTTTTTATTAATGTTTTATCATGTAAGATAAGTTATGATATTTGGATGATACTTTATGTTATACAATATTAGATGGGAAAACTGTAGAGACCCAAATATTGATGTACATGGACATTACATTACTTTTGCGGAATAATTAATATATAACAAAAACCAACACACAAGGACCGTAATGGTTTAGTGTCTTTGGAAACTTGGAAGATAATCTTCTAATCTTTGTGAAAGATCTTCAACATCTCCCATAAAGATCTTCCCCTTTTTTTCTTACCTAAAAACTTTCTTTAAATCCTGGGGAAAAGAAAACATATAAAGGGTGAGATCAAATTCTCAGTAAGGGTAAGCATGGATAAAATAAAACAAATCATATATATTTAAACTTAAAAACATGAACATAATGCTTAAACATCAAAATCTTGAGCAATAACATAAAACATGGCAGTACGTAAGTCAAAGATCATAACGGATCATCAATAATGATAAAATAGAATGGGAATAAAACATGTAATTTTGGAAAAACATTAAGCACGTG
This sequence comes from Viscum album, assembly GCA_963277665.1. Lineage (NCBI taxonomy): Eukaryota > Viridiplantae > Streptophyta > Magnoliopsida > Santalales > Viscaceae > Viscum > Viscum album. Next base: position 1,782,929,108 of record OY728129.1, on the reverse strand, counting down.
ATATTATTTCCATAGTAGCCAAGGCATTGCTTCCAAGGCCATCTTAGTGGACAAAGTCCCTTACTGAACCGAGTTCACTCCTCATTCCAGTTTTGTATCACTGAACCGGATTACCTTGCTGTTATAGCCATGTCTATCTCATGAGATATAAATATTTACCCAATTAATTAGAGGGAGATATAAGTCCCACCCATCTCATAATGAAATCATTCTTACTTGTGCCACAAAATAAACATAAAACATTAATCATAACCCAAAGAATAAAATGGGTTTCATAAATATCATCCCATCATCACATAATCCATATAAAACAAATGGATATAATTTAATCATAAGAAAAGTGAAACCATTTAAATCCTAGAGAAATTATACTTGAAACATACACGTTGAAACAATTTCATCTTATAAGGAAAACGGTTTTGATAAAACACTTGAAATAAATTCTTGAGGAAAGTATCCTTTCTTATTCAAAATCATTTTCTTTTCACAAAATGTCATGCAATTTTAAAAGAAAAAGGATTATTTTGAAAATATTTATGAAATATTGTAGAGTAATATTCATGAAAATTAGGTGTTATAAAACCATAAAAATCCATTCATTCTGTATAAGTTAAAAAAACATTCTTCTCGTACTTTTGCCGGAAAAGTCAAAAAGTACCTCCTATGGTAAACAAAAAATAGATTCCTTACATACCATGTAGTAAAAGTAAAAAATGGGTAAAAATTAATTTAAACATACATGAAAACATTTTTATAAAACTTGGACATTGATGATAAATATAACCCCAGTAAATACTTACGTATAAGCATTCTCGGATTGAAAACAATTGAGATTGCAACATTATCCCTTGCCTTAGGTTCAATATGCTTCGTACATATCCGAAACTCCTATATAATGATTTAAATAATGTCATTGACTTATTACAGAATCATATTCATTGTTATGATATCATATATGGTTCACTTATGACTTTATATTACCCGTTCTTTTGTAAATCTATGTTAAAGCAATGTTTTGGGTAAAATCATTTCATTTATCATACGTGTTTCGACTTGTTGTTCTTGATATTATTAATTATATCCTGATTTAGTTAATTTCAGAATTTAAAACATGATTTATATATAATAAATATTCATCATATACATATATATGATATATTTATAAATGGAATGAAATACACCGTTCATGTAGACGGTAGGTTGTACGTACGCATGAACGCTGTTTTCGTTTCCTTATTGAATTGAATGGAATTAAATAGATAACATAAATATATATATACATAAATACAGTATCATTATTATGTCATATATTTCATTATTATTCATTATATATACTTTATAGTCATTCATGAACGGTTAACATGAAGAATGAATCTTATCCCATTCGTGGAGACGGTAGTCCGTACGTACGCACGAGCGGTGATATCGTTCCCATGATCATGGAATTGTATTGAAGTGTATGTATAAAATTTCAGAATAACTACCACTTTAAAATAATCACATATAGTTATTCTTTACACCATTATACCCATCCAAGTAAGGTGGTGGTGGAAAACAGATTACACCACTACGTGGAGACGATATTCTGTACATACGCACACGCAGTGATTTCGTTTTCCGTAGGATGGATAGAAGGTGGAATAGGGTTGTTTCGTATATATAATAACATATAAGTATATGAGTGATACTGATGTTATTACTTCATAATGAAACAACTAAAGAAGAGGAAGTAGAAGAAGAAATAAATTTGAAAGAATCGGTAACGGATATTACCTCTTCTTCGACATGCCTCTTTGAAACATCCTCTTAGGGCACTAAAATGGGTCTTTGAAGAAGACTAGGACCTCTAGAATATTTCTAGGTAAGTTTATAAGGGAAATGGGTAGGGTTTGGCCGAGATTGATGGCTCAAAGTTGTGTAAAGATGAGAGGGAGGAGGTTCCCTTTTATAAGGGAGGAGAGGGGCACCTTTGGAATCCTCAAAAATATTAGTTTAATATAAATTCAAACCCAACATGAAAACCTCAAAAAATGACTCAATTAGAATATTAGATGAGATAGAGTCGTAATATCATAAACCAGTCAAATTTAGACATGTTTTGATCTTATTTTAAACCTTATAATTTTGATTTATCCTTAGTTAATCTATTTTATTTTATTTGTTGTAATAAAATTATAAATTATAAATTGTTATAAATAATCACTTATGTGTTGTTAATTTTCAATAATTGTATACTTTATAACATTTCCGACTATATAAATTTCAATTTATAATTTTTAAATATGTTTCTGATTTTTAAACAATTTAATATTATGATATTTTTATAAAATAACAATAGTGTCAATTTTGGTACTATTCATTTATTTGAATTTAAATAAAATACACACAGAGGATATATTCGAAATAAATATTTAATAGGTTCCTAAAATGTCATATTCATCTATAAAATTATTTTGGCACATTAAATAGTTCATATAATATTTATTTTACTATTTGTAAAACCATTTATTTGATACTTCTCTTAATAAAATAATTTCTACAAAATTTTTGTATAACAATTAAATTTACTTATTTGTTGCATAAAAATAAAAAATAAAAAACTAGGATGAGGATAAATATTATATATTTCATAATAATAATTTTATATTGATTTATATTCTAAAACACCCAACTTCTAATATGTTATATTTATTAAATTATGAAGGTGACAACTTTGACATCATTTAAAATAAAATAATATAGGTGTCATAATCACTTTTATAATACTCCAAACGGTAATATAATAGGTCATTGTATGCTTATGGTGTATATATAAACTACCAATAAATTTTGGTCAGGATTGTGAGCCTTTTAATGGGTATTATTATTTCAATAAAAACTATATTACTTATTTTTCACTAAATAAATAATTTCTTCATCATTAATGTATAAGCTATTAAGGTAATTAAATATCTCTTAAAAATTATAAATAAATTATAATGATAAAGAAAAAAAGTTTATCTTTTAAATGATTATTTATAACCGAATTTATATTCTGTATAAACTTATGTTAAAAATATTTTAATTATTAAAGTTCAGTGAGACATATTTCACTTTCCTTCTATAAAATAAACTAAAGTTCATAATCACCTCCAAGTGGGTTCCAATGGTTTCCATTTCAACCTAAATATGCCTTAGGACGAAATATAAGCATCTAATTATATTAAGACAAGTGTTTGGGTAATTTTATAATATTATATTTACCCTTAATTACCTGATTTACCTTTTACTATGGTAAATAAAATTTACCGTAGTTACTATTCATAATGCCAAAAAATAAAAAATATCTTATTAACATTATTTAGACCCACTGATTCCAAATATGGAATCCATTTTTATAAATTCAATACACAAAAGTTGCAGAAATTAATTTAAAATTAATCCCATTCTTAAGAAAAACGAGTTTTAAAAGTTAAAACATTGTAAAAGATTGAAATGCTTTTACCTATGAATTCAATGTAAAATAAATGATAATGACATACATTATATTAAATGGTAAAAATATATTATATATATACTTTAAAATAATTTAATATTATAATTTAACCATATAAATTATTACGATGAAAAAAGTTGTTTTTAATTAAAATATAGTGTGTTTTTACTATTCATTAAAATGTGAAAGTTATCAGAAAAATATCAAAACTTTATCCAATGTAAATTTTTATATCCTGATTCAAAATAAGAAGTTTATTTTGTAAAATTTCACTTATAAACTTGTCAACATTTATATTTAAAATGGGTGCGCCATCAAAAGGCGGCAAAACTGAATTTTTTTAAAAATACTTATTTTACCCGAAAAATTTATTTTGTTCTCATACCATGTTCTATAAAATGTGTAAGATGAATTATAATGTCATAAAATTCAAAATTTATTTACTACTATTTATAAGGCTAGTTTATAATAATATTATAACCATATATCATTGTTTACTAAAACCTGGTATTGCGTACAACACACGCTGTAGAGACCCGAAGCTTGACGTACATAGATATTACATTACTTTTACGGAATAAATAACACATAACAAAAACAGACACACAAGGACCGTAATAGTTTAGTGCCTTTGGAAACTTGGAACGTAATCTTCTAATCGTGGTGAAAGATCTTCAACATCTCCCATAAATATCTTCCACTTTTTATTTCCTTACCTTAAAACTTTCTTTTAATCCTGGTGGAAAATAAAAAATAAAAAGGGTGAGATCAAATGATCAGTAAGGGTAAGCATGGATAAAATAAAACATACCATATGCATTAGAACTTAAAAACATGAACATAATGTTTAAACATCAAAATCTTGCGCAACGACTTAAAACATGGAAGTGCATAAGGCATAGATCATAATGGAACATAAATCATAATAACATAGAATGGGAATAAAACATGTAATTGTGGCATCCATTAAGCACATGTAATTATTTCCATAGTAGCCAAGACATTGCTGCCAAGACCATCTTAGTGGAAAAATTCCCTTTCTGAATTGAGTTCACTCCTCATTCCAGTCCTGTAATACTGAACCGAATTAACTTACCGTTCCAGCCATGTCTATCTCATGAGATATAAAACTTTACCAAATGAATTGGAGGGAGATATACGTCCCACCAATCTCATAATGAAATCATTCTTACTTGTGCCAAAAAATAATCTTAAAACATTCATCATAAACCAATAAATAAAATGGGTTTCATAAACATCATCCCATCATTTCATAATCAATATAAAACAAATGGGCAATTCATCATAAGAAAATTGAACCATGTAAATCATAAGGACATTAAACTTGAAACATACACATATCAAATAATGTCATCGTAGATGGAAAATGGTTTTGATAAAACATTTGAAATGAATTCTTGAGGAAAATATCCTTTCTTCGTCAAAATCATTTCTTTTCAAAAAATGCCATGCACTTTTAAAATAAAAGTATTTTGTTTAAAATAGTCATAAAATCATGTAGAGTAAGATTCATGAAATTTAGGTGTTATGAAACCTTAAAAATCTTTTCACGCCGTATAAGTTAAAAATAACATTCTCCTCATACTTTTGTCGGAAAAGTCAAAAAAGTACCTCGTAACGTAAACAAAAGAAAGATTCCTTACATACCATGTAGTAAAAGTAAAAAATGGGTAAAAAGGACTTTAAAAATACATGAAAACACTTTTATATAACATGGACATGGATGATACCAAAAACCCCAGTAAATACATACGAATAAGCAATCTCGGATAAAAATGAGATTTGAAAAATTATCCCTTACCTTAGGTCTGATATGCTTCGTATGTATCCAAACTTCCAATATAATTATTTAAATAATGTCGTTGAATTATTACATAATCATATTCATTGTTATGATATCATATATGTTCCACTTATGACTTTATATTACTCGTTATTTTGTAAATTCCATGTTAAAGCAGCGTTTTGGGTAAAATCATTTTATTTATCGTATGTGGTTCGACTTTTTGTTCTTGATATTATTACTTATATCCTGATTTACATAATTACAGAATATAAAACATGATTTATATATAATATATATTTATCATATACATATATATTATAGATCTATAAAGATAATGAAATACACCGTTCATGGAGACGGTAGGTCGTACGTACGCATGAACGCTGTTTTCGTTTCCCTTTTGAATTAAATGGAATTAAGTAAATGACATATATATATATATATATACAAAAATCCAGTATCATTATTATTTCATATATTTCATTATTATTCATTATATATACTTTATAATCATTCATGGATGGTTAACATGGAGAGTGAATCACATCCTGTCGTGGAGACGGTAGTCCGTACGTACGCACGAGTGATGATATCATTCCCAAGATCGTGGAATTGTATTAAAGTGTATGTATAATATTAAAGAATCAATATCACTTTAAAATAATCATATATATTCATTAATTTCACCATTATACCCATCCATGTAAGGTGGTGGTGGAAAATAGATTACACCACGGCGTGGAGACGGTATTCCGTATGTACGCACGCGTGGTGATTTCGTTTTCTGTTGGATGGATAGATGGTGAAATATAGTTGTTTCATACTTATAATAACTTATCAGTATATTAGTTATACTGTTGTTATTACTTCATAATGAAACAACTAAAGAAGAACAAGTGGAAGAAGAAATAGAGTTGAAAGAATCGGTAACAGACATTACCTCTTCTTTGAAGCGCCTATTTGAGACCTCATCTTAGGGAACTAAAATTGGTCTTTGAAAAAACCCAGAACCTCTAGGATATTTCTATGGAAGTGGAGAATAGAATTTTGCAGGGGTTGTATGAGCATGAAGGCTCAAAGTGGTGTGATTAAGAGAGGGAGGAGGTGCCCTTTTATAAGGGAGGAGAGGGGCACCTTTGGAATAACTAAAAATATTATTTTTTTATAAAGTCAAATTCGGATTTTAATAGCTCCAAATTGATATATTTCGTATCTAAGGTGGGTATGGGTCGCAATACTCTCATACAATAGAATTTAGACAAGTTTAGGTCATTATATTAACCTTATCTTTTAGTTTTAACTCTTAGTTAATTAGATTGACATTTACCATGTCACTTTGTATTTTTATATTATATAGTTAATAAACTTACCATATACATCCAAGATACCCCCAAGTGGCCCATTAATGATAAACCGATCATGATATAAGTGTCTTGGCCAAACCATAGATTTTTAGGAATATAATAACAATTAATAATATAATATTTGTTTTAAAAACTATTTTATGTCAATTTTGACACTATTTGGTAATTGATTTTTTGAAAATCATAACCGAATTATTAGTTAGAAAAAAATGAATTAAATCAATAATAACATGTCATATTAACATATAATATTATTTTAATTCGTAAATAGTCTCAAATTACATTTATTTGGGTATTTATAACATCAATTATGTCAATATTTCATTAATAGGATAATTACTGCATCATCATTGTATCATAAATAAATTAATTTATATTAAGTCTAAAAATTACAAATAAAATACCATTATGTTGGAAATATTTTTAGGTTTCTAATGAATATTTATAGTCGAATTTATCATATGTATAATCCTATATTAAAAATGATTTAGTTATTAAACTTTGATTTTAACTATTTTAACCCTTCTTTAAATAAATTGATAATAAATGTCCTAATCTAATACAAGTGGGCCAAAATGGTCATATTTTATTACTAAGGTTGTTTTTGGTCTAATTACACTTATCCAATAGAATTAGGACATGTCTTAGCGTAATAATAATAACACTTTTACCCTTAATTACCCTATTTACTTTTAACTGTGGTAAAAAAAAGTAAAAAGTTACTATTCACCAAAAATTATTTTCACCTCATTGAACCAAATTTTAGTCTTTGATATTAACCGTGTCTCTTGGATTTTTGAAATTTCACTCACAGAAGCGATAAAATTAAGTTTTATGAAAAATTCAATTTTTTTAACTACCACTTAGTGGTTTCACTATTCATCAAAAAAATGAAAGTTTCCAGAAAAATACCAAAAATTAGGCATAAGATATATATGATATTATGAATTCAAAAATTATGCCTATTTTATCAAATTAAAAACATATCAGTTACATTAACTAATTTAAAAATTAATTCCCGTCGTCAAAACAAATAGCGTGTTTTTAAGAGATAATAACTATCAAAATATTGACACTTGTTTATATCTGTTTTAAATGTGAAATTACATACAATGATCAATATTGTATTAAATTGTAAAAATATATTCTAAATATACTTTAAAACCACTCAAATTAATAATTTATCACTGTTATATATTTCAATTAAAAAAGATGTTTTTAATTAAAATTTAGTAATTTTCACTATTCATCAGAATATGAAAGTTATCCAATAAGTACCAAAATTTCTCCCTAAGCTAATTTTGATATTCCTAATGCAAAAATGAAGTCTGTTTTGAAAGATAAAATTGATAAAATTTCAAAAAGTGGGTATTACTATTCATAACGGCTAGTTCATAATAATATTATAATAATATCTCATTTAGTGAAACTCGGTATTGCGTACTACACACCCTATCGAGGAAGGTCGTGATTGAGTGTAATGAAATACAAGTCAGGGATGTGTATTGTGCAAGCTCTTTTTGGTGTAGCGTACACCACAAAACATTAATTAAATTAAAAAGATTATTTTTCATAAAATCTCAAGGTGTTACATTCTACCCCCCTTAAAATGAATTTCACCCTCGAAATTCATCGGGGTTATAAATGGTTTACTACTCGAAAGTTTCTTTAATAGAAACCCACATCATAAAAAGGAATACCAAACTTGGTTTTAAAAACTAAAGTATGAAACATAACAGTTACCCAAATTAACTAATCACTGGGTTTCTACATAGGAGAACATAGGTGAAAATATGGATATGGATGAGAAATCTAACCATCATGTTCTGATGGAGAGTGGTAGAGAACATGGCTATGAAAAAGAAAACAATCACAAAGCCATAAATTTGTGATGATCTAGGGTACCATCTGATTCATCAAATATAAGGGATCTAGGACAACATTTTTGGTTTTCAAGATCATTTCCCTAAATTTGAAGAATTTGAATTAGAATAAATACTTACTTTATTTTGGTACAATCTCACTGTTGTTCGTGCCTTGAACAATTTCCACTTTATCTCTTGAAGAAATGAAGTTGAATTTGTTATTCTTGAAGTGTTATCAGATCATGTGATAGAATGACGGGTCATTCCATCTGTCTCAAACAAAAGGTTAGCAAAAGTTATTAAATATACATAAGTTGATCTATAGTGAGATTAATCATATATGGTTCCTAAAATGGACGTATACTTCATATATCATACTTCTTAATATAATAAAACTAGTTTCTGCTAAACAAGGACTTCCTGTAGGCCAGTGGTAGGCGACAAAGGCCAGTCGCACTTCGGTTGTGGGTTCGATTCCCACAGCCTTATCCGAAGCGATGGGCTATCGCCCGTCCTGCAGGTTGTATTTTTATAAACTACATTACTATAAAATCCCATCAATAATATCGAACAAATTTCTATCCCTAAACAATAATAACATATGTGAAACATAATCCATTCCAATCTTTAGGCTTATCTAAAATACTTCGGTCCAAGCACATAGTATAAAGAAAATGATTACATGAAATGTCATCAACCAAGCATGTGAATACCATCATTTATCCCCCATATATCTTGTTGGTCACATTCCAGTCATGTGAATACCTTAATCATGTATTCTCTTGAAAAATGGATACCCATTAAACCTTAATGAAAAAAATGAATGATACCAAAATTAAAAAATTCTATATACTCAAACCATGATATAACCTTCTCCTTATATCAGTCATGAGCTCATGAATACTGTCAAACATTTCATTTTCTCCTTATCCCTTCATTATGCGCATATCATCTTTTTTTTCCAAAAATATCTCAATCACCTTCCATGGTTATCGGTACCATAAAATTATTGAAAACCACAATAGACCAATACATAAATATTCCAATATTCCATGATACTATATACTACATTATTTTGGAATCCCATTACATAAACACTTAATCATTCCACCACATCATTGTCATATTCAACATCGCCAATAGTGATCGCATGTGACTTTCCTTTGTCCTTTGCCTTAAGTGGTTGCTCATGTCGATCATCACTAACCCTTGGATTAGGGCATTTATTAGCATAATTCCTCATTTCCTTACACTTGAAGCATTTAAGTGTCGGTGGTGCATTCTCTGAAGTATTTTCTTTATTCACATCATTAGCAACTGTTTTTCCATTACTTCGACACTCAGCTCCTCGATGACCTTCTTTTATACACTTAAAACATTTTCTATTCCCTTTAAGACAGTCTCCACCATGCTTCTTTCCACACTTTGAGCATAAGGAAACATTCATCTTCTTTTCACCATTATTTTGATATTTATCCTTGAACTCCATATTTCATTTCTTGTCAAAACCATGAGATGGATATGTAACACCAACTTCCATTTCTACCTTGATAGCACAACGCAAAATTTCTTCATATCTACTGAAGACTCTTATAGCTAATGCCCTTCGAAAACTTGGTTTTAAGCCACTAAAGAATCGATCAACTTTAATTTCAGGTTGGATGATAAAGCCAGATGCATACCTTTTAAGCCTTGTAAAATTCACTACGTATATACCTACAGATTCATCATCCTTTTGCTTTAGTTCAAGAAACTCCTTCTCTATCTTTTTACGAGGAATACGAGGGAAGTACTTATTGAAAAATAATTTCTTGAACTCTTCCCATTCCATGGACTCAATTTCATCTCTTGGACTTGTATTCTTGATAATATTCCACCATTGATCAGATTCACCTTCCAAACGATATACTGCTAAGATAACTTTATCATGTTCAGAACATTGAAGAACTGAAAATATATTTTCAGTGGTACTGATCCATTGTTCATCAATAAGTGGATCAGAAGACCCACTGAAAAAAGGTGGACGTTGCCTCATGAAGGACTCAATAGAATATTGTCCCCTTCTCTGCTCATTTGGATGTCCAGAATGATTCATAGCTTGTGTAAGTATAGAAATAAGAGTTTGCACCCCATCTCCCATAACATTTGTTTGTTCAGGAGGACAATCAATGCATTGTCCATTACATTGATCAAAACGGTTCCTTCGGGTTCCAGCCATCGTCTAAAACCCAAAAAGAATAGTGTGAGAGGAAAAAATCAAGCTAGGGAAAACAACATAATAAAGGGGGAGTACCTTCAATATCTAACATCTTAGGTTTAATTCTAATAAAGTTAGCACAATTACAGGACTATAACCTATACTTATACTTAACGTTAGGGAAATCCCTAGACATACCTTAGAAATATCTCTAGGGATCTTACTACAGTTCTCGCATCCTAGTTTCCAAATGTTGACTAAACCTTTCCTCTGATACCAACTGTAGAGACCTGAATCTTGATATACATAGATATTACATTACTTTTTCGGATTACATAACACATAACAAAAACATACACACAAGGACCGTAATAGTTTAGTGTCTTTGGAAACATGGAACATAATCTTCTAATCGTGGTGAAAGATCTTCAACATCTCCCATAAAGATCTTCCACTTTTTGTTTCCTTACCTAAAAACATTCTTTGAATCCTAGGGGAAAATAAAACATAAAAAGGGTGAGTTCAAATGCTCAGTAAGGGTAAGCATGGATAAAATAAAACATACCATATGCATTTGAACTTAAAAACATGAACATAATGATTAAACATCAAAATCTTGAGCAACGACTTAAAACATGGAAGTACATAAGGCATAGATCATAATGGAGAATAAATCATGATAACATAGCATGAGAATAAAACATGTAATTGTGGAATCCATTAAGAACATGTAATTATTTCCATAGTAGCCAAGGCATTGCTACCAAGACCATCTTAGTGGACAAATTCCCTTTCTGAATCACGTTCACTCCTCATTCCAGTCCTGTAATACTGAACTAGATTAACTTACCGTTCCATCCTTTTCTATCTCATGAGATATAAATCTTTACCCAATGCATTGGAGGGAGATATTGGTCCCACCCATCTCATAATGAAATCATTATTACTTGTGCGACAAAATAAACTTAAAACATTCATCATAACCCAAAGAATAAAATGGGTTTCATAAACATCATCCCATCATTTCATAATCCATATAAACTAATGGACAATTAATCATAAGAAAAGTGAACCATTTAAATCATAGATAAATTAAACTTGAAACATACACATATCAAATAATGTCATCTTTGATGGAAAATGGTTTTGATAAAACATTTGAAATGAATTCTTGAGGAAAATATCATTTCTTCGTCAAAATCATTTTCTTTTCAAAAAATTCCATGCACTTTTAAAATAAAAATATTTTGTTGAAAATAGTCATAAAATCATGTAGAGTAAGCTTCATGAAAATGAGGTGTTATGAAACCGTAAAAATCCGTTCACGCCGTATAAGTTAAAAATAACATTCTCCTCGTACTTTTGTCGGAAAAGTCAAAAAAGTACCTCGTAACGTAAACAAAAGAAAGATTCCTTACATACCATGTTATAAAAGTAAAAAATGGGTAAAAAAAATTTAAACATACATTAAAACTCTTTTATAGAACATGGACATGGATGATAGCAATAACCCCAGTAAATACTTACGAATAAGCAATCTCGGATAAAAATGAGATTTGCAAAATTATCCCTTACCTTTGGTCCGATATGCTTCGTACGTATCCGAACTTCTTGTATAATGATTTAAATAACGGCATTGACTTATTACAGAATCATATTCATTGTTATGATATCATATATGTTTCACTTATGACTTTATATTACTCGTTCTTTTGTAAATTCCATGTTAAAGCAGCGTTTTGGGTAAAATCATTTTATTTATCGTATGTGTTTCGACTTGTCATTCTTGATATTATTACTTATATCCTGATTTACATAATTCCAGAATGTAAAACATGATTTATATATAATATATATTCATCATATACATATATATTATAGATCTATAAAAGGAATGAAATACACCGTTCATGGAGACGGTAGGTCGTACGTACGCATGAACGTTGTTTTCGTTCCCCTTTAGAATTGAATGGAATTAAGTAAATGAAATACATATATATATATACAAAAATCCAGTATCATTATTATGTCATATATTTAATTATTATTCATTATATATACTTTATAATCATTCATGGATGGTTAACATGGAGAGTGAATCTAATCGCGTCGTGGAGACGGTAGTCCGTACGTACGCACGAGCGATGATATCTTTCCAAAGATCATGGAATTGTATTAAAGTGTATGTATAATATTACAGAATCAATATAACTTTAAAATAATCATATATATTCATTACTTTTACCATTATACCCATCCATGTAAGGTGGTGGTGGAAAATAGATTACATCACGGCGTGGAGACGGTATTTCGTACGTACGCACGCGCGGTGATTTCGTTTTCCGTTGGATGGATAGATGGTGAAATAAGGTTGTTTCATACTTATAATAACATATCAATATATGATTTATACTGATGTTATTACTTCATAATGAAACAACTAAAGAAGAACAAGTGGAAAAAGAAATAGAGTTGAAAGAATCGGTAACGGACATTACCTCTTCTTTGAAGCGCCTCTTTGAGACCTCCTCTTAGGGAACTAAATTTGGTCTTTGAAGAAGACCAGAACCTCTAGGATGTTTCTATGGAAGTTTATAATAGAATTTTTCAGGGGTTGGCCGATCTTGAAGGCTCAAGATGGTGTGACTAAGAGAGGGAGGAGGTGCCCTTTTATAAGGGAGGAGAGGGGCACCTTTGGAATAACTAAAAATATTATTTTATTATAAAGTCAAATTCGGTTTTTAATAGCTCCAAATTGATATATTTCAAATCTAAGGTGGGGATGGGTCGATATACTCTCATAGAATAGAATTTAGACAAGTTTAGGGCATTATATTAACCTTATCGTTTAGTTTTAACTCTTAGTTAATTAGATTGACATTTACCATGTAATTTTGTAATTTTATATTATATAGTTAATAAACTTACCATATACATCCAAGCGACCCCCCAAGTGGTCCATTAATGATACACCTATCATTATATAATTATCTTGGCCAAACCTTAGATTTTTAGAATATAATAACAATTAATATTATAATATCTGTTTTAAAAACTATTTTATGTCAATTTTGACACTATTTGGTATTTGATTTTTGTGAAAATCATAACAGAATGATTAGTTCGAAAAAAAATTAATTCAATTAATAAAAACATGTCATATTAACATATAAAATTATTTTAATTCATAAAAAATCTCAAATTACATTTATTTGGGTATTTATAACATCAATTATGTCAATATTTCATTAATAGGATAATTACTGCATCATCATTGTATCATAAATAAATTAAATTATTTTAAGTCTAAAAATTAAAAATAAAATACCATTATGTTTGAAATAGTTTTATCTTTCTAATGAATATTTATAATCGAATTTATCTTATGTATGACCCTATATAAAAAATGATTTAGTTATTAAACTTTGATTTTAACTAATTTAACCCTTCTTTAAATAAATTGATAATAAATGTCCTAATCTAATCCAAGTGGGCCTAAATGGTCATATTTTATTCCTAAGGTTGTTTTTGGTCTAATTAAACTTATACAATAGAATTAGGACATGTGTTAGGGTAATAATAATAACACTTTTACCCTTAATTACCCTATTTACTTTTAACCGTGGTAAAAAAATTAAAAAGTTACTATTCACCAAAAATTATTTTCATCTCATTGAACCAAATTTTAGTCCTTGATATTAACCATGTCTCTAGTATTTTCGAAATTCCACTCACATAAGCGGTAAAATTATTTTTTATGAAAAATTCAGTTTTTTTAACTACCACTTAGTGGTTTCACTATTCATCAAAAAAATGAAAGTTTCCAGAAAAATACCAAAAATTAGGCCTAAGATATATTTGATATTATGAATTCAAAAATGATTTCTATTTTATCAAATTCAAAACATATCAGTTACATTAACTAATTTAAAAATTAATTCCCGTCGTCAAAACAAATAGCGTGTTTTTCAGAGATAATAACTATCAAAAGATTGACACTTGTTTATATCTGGTTTAAATGTAAAATTTCATCCAATGAACAATATTATATTAAATTGTAAAAATATATTCTAAATATACTTTAAAACCACTCAAATTTATAATTTTTCACTATTAATTATTTCGATTAAAAAATTTGTTTTTAATTAAAATTTATTAATTTTCACTATTCATCAGAATATGAAAGTTATCCAGAAAGTACCAAAATTTCACCCTAAGCTAATTTCGATATTCCGAATCCATAAAAGAAGTCTGTTTTGAAAGATAAAATTTATAAAATTTCAAAAAGTGTGTATTACTAATCATAACGACTATTTTATAATAATATTATAATAATATCTTGTTTAGTGAAACTCGGTATTGCGTACTACACACGCTATCGAGGAAGGTCGTGATTGCGTGTAATGCAAGGAAATTCAGGGATGCGTGTTGTGTAATCTCCTTTTGGTGTAGCGTACAACACAAAACATTAATGAAATTAAAATGATTATTTTTCATAAAATCTCGGGGTGTTACACACGCTATCAAGGAAGGTTGTGATTACGTGTAATACAAGCCAAGTCAGGGTTGTGTGTAGTGAAAGGCTCCTTTGTTGTTTTTTATAACAAAATCTAACCATATTTCATTTATGAATTGAATATTTATATATATATATATATATATACACACACACACTGAATGTTGCGTAGAATAACAACTATCAAACAAACGTGAAATTTTGTGTAACACGATCCAAGATTAGTGTTGCGTATACTGCAAGCTAATACAGTGTTGTGTATAGTGCAAGATAATATTAGTGTAGCGTACTACAAAATATATGAAAGAAATTAAAAAGAATATATCTTATAAAATCACAGGTTGTTACATTCTACCCCCTTAAAATGAATTTCACCCTCAAAATTCATCAGGGTTATAAATCGTTTAATATTCATAGAAAACCACATCGTAAAAAGGAATACGGAAACATAATATTAAAAACTAAAGTATGAAACATAAAGATTACCAAAAGTAACTCATCACTGGGTTTCCATATAGGAGAACATAGGTGAAAATATGGATATGGAAGAAAAAACTAACAATCACGTTCTGATGGAGAGTGGTATAGAACATGGATATGAAAAAGCTAACAATAACAAAGCCATAAATTTGTGATGTTCTATGGTACCATCTGATTCATCAGATATGAGGTCACTAGGACAACATTTTTGGTTTTCAAGATCATTTCTTTAATGTTGAAGAATTTTTTAATCAAAAGAAACACTTACTTGATTTTGGTACAGTCTCACCGTTGTTCGTGCCTTGAATAATTTCCACTTCATCTCTTAAAGAAATGAAGTTGAATTTGTCATTCGTGAAGTGTTAGCAGATCATGTGATAGAATGACGAGTCATTCCTTCTGTTACCAACAAAAGGATAGAAAAAGTTATCAAATATACATAAGTTCATCTATGGTGTGGTTAAT
This sequence comes from Viscum album, assembly GCA_963277665.1. Taxonomy (NCBI): domain Eukaryota; kingdom Viridiplantae; phylum Streptophyta; class Magnoliopsida; order Santalales; family Viscaceae; genus Viscum; species Viscum album. The sequence goes on along the minus strand of OY728129.1, from coordinate 1,782,912,939 downwards.
CGTATATGATTCCAAAAATGGACTTATACTTCATCTATCATACCTCTTAATAAAATAAAACTACTTTATACTAACAGGGGACTTTTTGTAGGCCAGTGGTAGGTGATAAAGTCCTATCACACTTCGGTTATGGGTTCGATTCCCGTAACCTTGTCTGACACGACAGGTTGTCACCCATCCTGCAGGTCGTCCTTTTTCTAAAACTACATAATTATAACATTAAATCAATAATATAGAAAATAGTTCAAGCCTTAAACAATACTAACTTATATCCAATATAATCCATTTATAATCTTTAGGCTTATCCAAAATACTTCTGTCCAAGCATATAGTATAAAGAATACAATTACTAGAAATGTAATCTACCGAGCATGTGAATACCATCATTTATCCCCTATATATCATTCAATATATATTGTTGGTCACATTACAAACATGTGAATTCCTTAATCATGTATTATATTGAAAAATTAATACCCATTGAACCTTAGTGAAAACATGAATGCCGTCAAAATTTAACTCTTTCCACATACCAAAATCCCAAAAATTCTATATACTCATACCATGATATCACATTGTCCTTACATCAGTCATGAGCTCAATAATACTATCAAACATCTCATTATCACCTTATCCCTTCATTATGCGCATATAATCTACTTTCCAAAAATATTACAATCACTTTTCATGGTTACCGGTACCATATAAGTTTTGAAAACCAATACATAGATATTCCAAAATTCCATGATGCCTTAAATGAGATTCCATTATACTATTTTGAAATCCCATTACATAAACACTTAATCATTACACAACATCATTTTCATAGTCAACATCACAAATAGTGATTGCATGTGACTTCCCTTTATCCTTTTCCTTAAGTGGTTGCTCACGTTGATCTTCATTAACCCTTGGATTGAGGAATTGATTAGCATAATGACCCATTTCCTTGCACTTGAAGCATTGATGTTTTGGTGGTGCGTTCTCTGTAGTATTTTCTTTATTCACATCATTAGAACCCCTTTTTCCATTACATAGACACTCATATTCTCGATGACCTTCTTCTCCAGACTTAAAACATTTACTATTCCCTTTAAGATAATCTACATTATGCTTCTTTCCACACTTTGTGCATAAATAAATATTCATCTTCTTTTCACCATTATTCTGAGATTTCTCCTTGAACTCCATCTTTCATTTCTTGTCAAAACCATGAGATGGATATGTTACACCAACTTTCAGTTCTACCTTGATAGCACAACCCACAATTTCTTCATAGCTAATGAAGTCTGTTATAGCTAATGCCCTTCAAATACTTGGATTTAAGCCACTGAAAAATCGATCAACTTTACTTTCAGGTTCGATGATAAAACCAGATGCATACCTTGCAAGTCTTGTAATATTTTCTTCATATATACCAACAGATTCATCATCCTTCTGCTTATGCTCAAGGAACTCTTTTTCCATATGTGTTCGAAGAATACGAGTGAAGTACTTACTGATAAACAAGTTCTTGAACTCATCCCATTCCATGGATTCAATTTCATCTTGGGGCCTTGTATTCTTAATTAGAGTCCACCATTGATCTGCTTCACCTTATAAACGGTAAATAGACAAAATGACTTTTTCCTATTCCGAACAGAGAAGTATGGAAAATATCTTTTCAATGGTACTGATCCATTGTTCAGCAACAAGTGGATCAGATGACCCACCGAAAGAAGGTGAACATTGCCTCATGAAGGACTCTATAGAATATTGTTCCCTTCTCTGATCACTTGGAAGTCCAGAATTATTCATAGCTTGTGTAAGTATAACAATAATATTTTTCACTCCATCTCCCATAACATTGGTTTGTTCAGGAGGAAAATCATTGCATTGTCCATTACATTGATCAACACGGTTCCTTCGGGTTCCAGCCATCGTCTAAAACCCAAAAAGAATTGTGTGAGAGGAAAAAATCATGCTAGGGAAAAAACACAATAAAGCGGGAGTACCTTCGATATATAACATCTTACGGTTAATTCTAATATTTTTACCATAATTCTAGGACTATAACCTATACTTATACTTAACCTTACAGACATCCCTTAGAAATATCTCTAGGGATCTCACTAAAGTTTTTGCATCCTAGTTTCCAAAGGTTAACTAAAACTTTCCTCTGATACCAACTGTAGAGAACCAAGGCTTGATGTACATGGAAATTTCATTACTTTTGTGGAATACTTAATACATAACTCAAACCAACACACATGGATTGTAATAGTTTAGTGTCTTTGGAAACTCGAAAGATAATCTTCTAATCTTGGTGAAAGATCTTCAATATCTCTCATAAAGATCTTCCCATTTTTTTATTATCTAAAACCTTTCTTTAAATCCCAGGGAAAAGAAAACATATAAAGGGTGAGCTCAAATGCTCAGTAAGGTTAAGCATGTATAAAAAAACAAATCATATACATCTGAACTTAAAAACATGAACATAATGTTTAAACATCAAAAATCTTGAGAAATGACATAAAACATGGAAGTACGTAAGTCATAGATCATAATGGATCATCAATCATGATAAAATATAATGGGAATAAAACATGTAATTGTGGGAAAACATTAATCACATGATATGATTTCCATAGTAGCCAAGGAATTACTGCCAAGACCATCTTAGAGGACAAAGTCCCTTACTAAACCAAGTTCACTCCTCATTCCAGTCTTGTATCACTGAACCAGATTAACTTGTCATTCCAGCCATGTCTCATGAGATAAAATATTTACCCAATGAATTGGAGGTAGATATAAGTCCCACCCATATCATAATGAAATCATTCTTACTTGTGCCAAAAAATAAACATAAAACATTCATCATAACCCAAAGAATAAAATGGGTTTCATAAACATCATATCATCATCACATAATCTATATAAAACAAAAAGATATCATTTTATCATAAGAAAAGTTAAACCATTTAAATCCTAGAGAAATTATACTTGAAATATACACATTGAAATAATGTCATCTTAGATTGAAAATGATTTTGATAAAACACTTCAAATAAATTCTTGAGAAAAATATCCTTTATTATTCAAAATAATTTTATTTTCACAAAATTTAATGAAATTTTAAAAGAAAAGGATTTTTTTGAAAATAATCATGAAATATTTTAGAGTAATATTCATGAAAATAAGGCGTTATAAAACCGTAAAAATATATTCATGCCGTATAAGTTAAAAAACATTCTTCTCGTACTTTTTCCAGAAAAGTCAAAAAGTACCTCGTATGGTAAACAAAAAAAAGATTCCTTGCATAATATGTAGTAAAAGTAAAAAATGGGTTAAAAGGACTTTAAAAATACATGAAAACATTTTAATAAAACTTGGACATGGATGATAAATATAACCCCAGTAAATACTTACGTATAATCAATCTCGGATAAAAAACAATTGGGATTGCAACATTATACCTTACCTTAGGTCCGATATGATTTGTATGTATCCGAACCTCCTGTATAATGATTCAAATATTTTCATTTACTTATTACAGAATCATATTCCTTTTTATGATCTCATATATGGGTCACTTATGACTTTATATTACACATTATTTTGTAAATCAATGTTAAATCAGCGTTTTGCGTAAAATCATTTCATTTATCGTACATGTTTCGAATTGTTGTTCTTGATATTATTAATTATATCCTGATATCCCTAATTTAAAAATTTAAAACATGATTTATATATAATAAATATTCTGAATGTACATATATATGATATATTGATAAATGGAACGAAATACACAGTTCATGGAGACGGTAGGCCGTACGTACGCATGAACGCTGTTTTCGTTTCCTTATTGAACTGAATGGAATTAAATAGATGACATACATATATATATATAAATAAATCTAGTAGAATTATTATGTAATATATTTAATTATTATTCATTATATATACTTTATAATCATTCATGAATGGTTATCATGAAGAATGAATCTTATCGCTTTCGTGGAGACAGTAGTCCGTACGTACGCACGAGCGATGATATCGTTCCCTTGATCGTGGAATTGTATTGAAGTGTATGTATAATATTTCAGAATCAATATCAATTTACAATAATCACATATAATAATTCTTTACACCATTATACCAATCCAAGTAAGATGGTGATGTAAAACAGATTACACCACAGCGTGGAGACGGTATTCCGTACGTACGCACGTGCGGTGATTTCGTTTTCCGTAGGATGGATAGAAGGTGGAATAAGTCTGTTTCATATATATAATAACATATAAGTATATTATTGATACTGATTTTATTACTTCATAATGAAACAACTAAAGAAGATGAAGTAGAAGAAGATATAAATTTGAAAGAATCGGTAACGGATATTACCTCTTCTTCGACACGCCTCTTTGAAACCTCCTCTTAGGGCACTAAAATTGGTCTTTGAAGAAGAACAGGACCTCTAAAATATTTCTAGGTAAGTTGAGAAGGGAAAAGGGAAGGTGTTTGCCGAGCTTTAAGGCTCAAAGTTGTGTCAGTATGAGAGGGAGGAGGTGCCCTTTTATAATGGAGGAGAGGGGCACCTTTGGAATCCTAAAAAATATTAGTTTATTATAAATTCCAAACCCACATAAAAACCTCCAAAAATTACTCACCTAAAATATTAGATGATATAAAGTTGTAATATCATAATCCAATCAAATTTAGACATGTTTTGATCTTATTTTAAACCTTATCAATTTGATTTATCCTTATGTAATCTATTTAACTTTATTTGTGGTAATAAATTTAAAAATTTTAAATGCTTATAAATAATCACTTATGTGTTGTTAATTTTATATAATTGGATACTTTATTACATTTTGGACTATATAAATTTCAATTTATAATTTTTAAATGTTTTTGTGAATTTTAAACAATTTAATAATGTGATATTTTTATAAAATAACAATAGTGTCAATTTTGACACTATTCATTTATTTGAATTTAAATAAACTCCACATAGAGGATATATTCCAAATAAAATATTTAATAGGTTCCTAATATGTCATATTAATCTAGAAAAGTAGTTTAGAATATTAAATAGTTCATATAATATTTATTTTACTTTTTGTAAAACCATTTATTAGATACTTCTCTTAATAAAATAATTTCTACAACATTTTTGTATAATTATTATATATACTTATTTTATGCATAAAAGTAAAAAAAAATACTACGATGAAGATAAATCTTATATATTTCATAATAATACTTTTAGTCAGATTTATATTATAAAAAACCCAACTTTTAAAATGTTATATTTATTAAATTATGAAGGTGACAACTTTTACATCATTTAAAATAAAATAATATAAGTGTCATAATCCCATTTATAAGACTCCAAACGGTCATATATTAGGTCATTTTATGCTTATGGTGTATATATACACTAAAAATAAGTTTTTGTTAGGTTTGGGAGCCTTCTAATGGGTATTATTATTTCAATAAAAACTATATTACTTATTTTTAAATAAATAAATAATTTCTGCATCATTAATGTATAAGCTATTAAGGTAATTAAATATCTCTGAATTTTTTTAAATAAATTAACATGATAAAGAAAACATTTTTATATTTCAAATGAGTATTTATAACCGAATTTATATTTTGTATAAACTTATATAAAAAATACATTAATTATTAAACTTGAGTGATACATATTTCACATTCCTTTAAATAAAATAAACTAAAGGTCTTAATCACCTCCATGTGGGTTCCAATGGATTCCATTTCGACCCAAATATGCCTTAGGATGAAATATAAGCATCCAGTTATATTAAGACAAGTGTTAGGGTAATTTTATAATATTATATTTACCCTTAATTGCCCGATTTACCTTTTACTATGGTAAATAAAATTTACCGTAGTTACTTTTCATAATGCCAAAAAATAAAAAGTAGACTATTAACATAATTTATACCCACTGAATCCATATATGGGATCCATTTTTCTAAATTCAATACACAAATTTTGAATAAATTAATTTAAAATTAATCCCATTGTTATGAAAACGAGTTTTAAAAGTTAAAACATTACAGAAGATTGAAATGATTTTACCTATGAATTCAATGTAAAATCAATGCTAATGACATAAATTATATTAAATGGTAAAAATATATTCTATATATACTTTAAAACCAATTAATATTATAATTTAACCATATAAATTATTACGATGAAAAAAGTTGTTTTTAATTAAAGTATATCGTGTTTTTACTATTCATTAAAATATTAAAGTTATTAGAAAAATATTAAAACTTTATCCAATGTAAATTTTTATATCCTGATTCAAAAGAATAAGTTTATTTTGTAAAATTTATGTTATAAACTAGTCAAAAATTATATTTAAAATGGGTGCGCCATCAAAAGGTGGCAAAACTGCATTTTTTTAAAAATACTTATTTTACCTGAAAATTTTATTTTGTTCTCATACCATGTTCTATAAAATGTGTAAGATGAATTATAATGTCATAAAATTAAAATTTTACTTATTGATATTCATAACGACTATTTTACAATAATATTATAACCATATATCGTTGTTTAGTGAAACCCAGTATTGCGTACAACACACGCTATCGAGGGAGGTTGTGATTGCGTGTAATGCAAGCCAAGTCAGGGTTGCGTGTAGTGCAAGAATCCTCTATAGTTGCATATAACAAAATCCAACCATATTTCATTTATAAATTAAATATATATATATACACACTCATTGTTGGGTTGAATGAATACTATCAAACAAACTTGAAATTGTGTGTAACACGATCCAAGATTAGTGTTGCGTATACTGCAAGCTAATACGGTGTTTCATATAGTGCAAGATAATCTTGGTGTAGCGTACAACCGAAGATATGAATTAAATTAAAAAGAATATATCTTATAAAATCTCAGGTTGTTACAAAAACTCAAGAGGATAAGGTTTGGGATTTCAATGGATAAATATCATGAATTCAATTTTCATAAAAATTGGAGAGTGGATAAAATGTTTTATATATTAACTAAGATCGTGAATGGGATGAGTTTCTTAAGAGAATCACAAGAAAACTCAGTACCTATTGAAATTATTCAAGGATGTTCACAAAGAAATTGGTATAGAAATAATGTTGTAATTGATAAAAGTAAGAATTTAAAAGGAATAATCAATTGATAAGATCATTTCTTATATATTGTACTACAAATCTAGACTCAAGAATGTGTAAGAAGATAAAAACTAGAATAAAAATATATTAGAATGTAAATTTGTTATTTTTTATTGATTAACTTCTTTAGTATTGAATTATATATAATTGGTGAAGAGTTGGCCTAAACATATATGTATATCAATAGACTTTTAAAAAGTAAGAGTGTTTTCTTAAAATGTTTTACTTGATAAAAAAAGTTATTATAGAATACATAAGTGAAAATAAAACTCTTCTAATGCAAATTTAAAATCCTTAGATGTTACTTGTTATGAGTGGATGAAGAAAGGCCACATCGGAACTGACTATCCCATACACAATAATGAAAGAAAGGATAAAATTTTAAATAGAAACAATAAGATATAAATATTAACATAATATGATTTATGTGTGTATAGAACCTCAAGTGATAAATCTAAGCAATAAAATCAATCAAAAAATCCAAGTTTAATGGTCGGTATTGACTATGCCAATTCTTCTTATTCTGGTTTTGAATATAAAAAACCACTTATTTAAGATTTCTCTATTTTCTATAATAATCTTAAAGATGAATTTGATCATATCTCTAGTTTATAAAATATGTTAAATGAGAACCACAAAAAAATGGTTGAAGTGAATAATAAATTAATTTAATATCATGAAAATATGAAAATTGTGCCTTTAAAAGTGAATATATTGAATCTATATAAGTTGAAAAGCATAAAGGTGCGTATCATAGGCTAAATGAAGAAATTTGGTAATTTAATAATGGAATATATAACTTGTATATGTTTATTTCATTAAAAAATTATACCAGGAAAAGAAATGAGATTTATTATAATTATCAATATCCAAATATGTGTTCGAATTTCATTTTCAAGAGAAATACTAGTACTGCCTCTTCTGTTACATTTTTTATCATGGCATGATAGTTTATTATGATAGTTAATGTTTAGTGTGGAATAATAAATAATTGGTTTATACCAAATATTTTAATTCAAAATATTTATCATGCAATACCCATTATAATATTATTACTAAATATATATAGGCACCAAAAGGCTTATTTAATAGTCCAATTAGAATTAAAGTTCCAAGGGTACAGAAATATTCTGTAGTTTTATTATTTTAGAAAAATATTCCTTCAAATTATAAAATAAATAATTGTGGAATATGGACAATTTTTTCTTAAGATACATTAATTTGGATGCATAGAAATTTAAAACATTCAAAAAATATTATAGTGGACAGGTTAAATTTGAAGATGATATTAAAGTTGTGATCAAGGGATTTGGTGGGGTTTTATTCATTGATTTTTATATCATCATTAAGGTATTTTATAATGAATGTTTCTAACATAAAATTAATATAATTTATCAGTTTTGTGATGATTGTTTTTATTAAATTTTATTTTATTAATTTCTTTTGTATATGAATGATGTGTATCAACCAGTTATTTTATGAAAATGACATAAAACTCATACACTTTGAAGAAAAAATGTTTCCTTAAACACTATGGTATATTCTCATATACACCATCAAATAAAACAAACATAATTTTAGTAAATAAAATTAAAATAAAAACGAGGGATGAATACATACTATTAGATCGATACAAATTTAATAAGATAATAAAAATAAGTAAATAAAATAATTTAAATTTGGAAATACAAGGTATCATTATCACAAAGGAATACTGAAAATGAAAAATAAATTGTAAAAAGAAAAAACATTCTAAATATAATTTTTATTTGGTAATTGAATTATATAAAATGATGAGATAAAATTATGCGAATGATTAATAATGGTAATAAGAGGTATATATAGTATTTATAAGGACTGAATGACTATTGGCATAATATTTGGATTGTTTGAATAGTAACATGACTATTAAAATAGAAATATGACCCTTAGAATAGTAACCTAACTATTAGAATAGAAACATTATTGATAACTAATATTTTAAAAGAATAAAATAATTAATTATAAACAAAATAATACCATAAAATTATTTCTCATATTATATAAACTAAAGTACATATAAGTGTAAATTTTTCATAATGTATATTTTTTACTTAGAAAATCAATATTTTTTATGATAAATTTTAAAATTTGGAATCACTTAGTTTAGAAATTTGTTTTTATAAAATGAATCTCATTTTTTGAATGAGTATGTATAAAACAATATATGGGTGACCTACTAGTTTTTTTTCTAAAGTTGAATTTTGGGGTGAGTATAAAAGATACATTTTTTTGAGTATACAATAAGTTTTATGACATCAATATGATGCAAAAATGAATCAATAATTTCTAAATTATTTTAAAAAACATTAAAAATATATTAAATTAGAAAAATAATTTATTTCTAAAAAATAAATTGAATTTACAAATCTATAAATCAATTACAAAAGTCAAAATTATATATCGTTAAAAGAAAAATTATTTTTAATTATTTTATTTGAATTAAATATTTCAAAGATACAAATGTGTTTCTAAAATGACTTAATTTCAATAATATATATATACAATTAAATATAATTAATTTTAAATAGAAAAAATATTATTCATACTATTCAGACAAAATATTAAATTATTCAATATCTTATTAAAAAATATCCCCTCTCTTCAACCTATAAATACAACCCTTATTCACCAATTTATTCGCACATAAAAACATTCTTCTGTAAAAACTTAATCTTTTGTTAGTTATAAATTTTAGAAAAGATTTGGATTTATAAATATGGAGTAGGGGTCATTTTGAAAATGATAGTTTGGATTGGAATTCTATGAGTTTGAGTTCTTAAAGTGGTTATTTTTTGGATATGGATTGAGGCACATGAGGTTTTTTAGCTGTACGGATGAGTTTCAAGTGGTTCTGGATTGATGTTTAGGAATTTTCATAGGGTTCTTTCCTGTGCCTAATTATCGTATTATTAGGTTAAACCATGCAAGTAAGTCTTTCAATGTTGTTTTTTTCAAGGGGATGGCGCATGGTTGATGTGGTCTTTATTCATGTGCTTTACCATGTCTCTTTTTATTTAAAATATCTGTATTTAATGCTTAATTGTTTCTATTTTTGGTTAATTGTAGTTTTGTGTTCATTTGGTTCTATAAATATTAAATTTATGAATTATTTGTTAAATTATGTGGGTTTTAGGTTTAAATCATTAATTGTTTATTATTTCAAATTCTTATTTTTTTATTATTTAAATTCTTGTCAAATATTAATTTTAAATGTTTTAACTTAATTCTCAGTTCTTCATAATTTTAATCTCTTGTTATTTATGTTTATTTCAATATCTAATTAGTGTTATTCTAGTTTATTTTTAAATTATTAATTTAGTTTGTAAATTGTAAATTTTAACTTGATGTTTTAATTTATTAATTTTTTGTATTTTATTTATTATAATTTTTTTATTTTAATTTGAAGTGCAGGGCGTTAATCCAAGGTATAAGATATTTTTAGTCTTTCTGTATTATAAAATATTCATTGGCATTGATCCAGTATATAAGATTAACTAGTATTCCACCCATATGAACATGAAACAACACTATATTGTCATATCAAGAAACTAATATAACAAACAAACACCAATAAAAATGGAAATGGAATAGGAAGAAAAATATGCATTCATCAAAAATCATAAATGAAACTAGAAATATATATTCATCAAATACTAGTAAAAATAGAAAAATTCTATTAATATAGAAGGACTACCATAAATGGATTCATTAAACATCACCTTACATCCACAAAAATTCAAAATCCAATACTAGAGGACACTAACCACCCACTACAAAGAAATTCAATAGAGGACACCAGACACCCACTGCAATATAGGTCACTGAACACCCACCACACATATCAACTGATAACATGAATTTCAAATAAGATAATAAAAAACTAGAAAATTTAGTAACCAATATTAACAAATTAGAGTTATTTTTTCTAAATGGGTAGGCTATATAAAATAATTAAACTATAAAATGGAAGATTATAAGACAAAAAAAAATTATAAAATTCGACTATTAAAGAATGAATCATATATTATCTACAATTTAATTGATTTAAAACCTAGTAATCCAAATATATTATTATTATAGTCACAAACAAAATATATAAAACTTTCATATGAATGAAAAAAAATACAATAAATGAATTAAGAAATTCTAATTTTCAAATTGAGAAACTGAAGAACCAAAAGATGAATGGAAACTTGATATGGTATGGAGAAAACTTTGGTCCAAATAGAATATCACACTATCTAGTTTGTTGATTAATTTTATAAGGCACTAAAGTAAAAAAAAATTATCTAACATGTAATATATTCAAAATTGGGAATAATATAAATATAAAATATAGTTCAATTTCATATTAAAGCTTAAAAAAATATAATATCACATCTAGAAATTAACATGGATATATAATTGTGATGTTTAAAAAAAGATCAAACAAATAATAAATTCATATACCTCAAAATTGAAAAAATGTCTATATGTATGTCAAGTATTATTATTATGATAATTTTTGATGGGGAAGAGTTTAAAAATCTAGAGAAAAGAATATGGAATCAAATAAATTCATAATAAATAAAATACAAAACAAATCATCAATTAGTGTCAAAATGATCCATTTAAAATATAATTATTACATTATTTCTATAGTTTTTTAATACTTCCACAACACATTTTTCTAATTTTGTAATAATGCATATATATAGTCTATAATAAAGGAAACTAAAATGAATATTTATATTATAAAAACTAAAATAAAACCACTAAAATTTCAATGAAAAAATTAAAGTACATATTAAGATCAATTTGTACATATAATAAAGGTAGTGTGCTCAAATAAGAAAATGAAGAAGCATAAAGGAAATAGTAGAAAAATTAGTTGTTGTGAATAGTTACAAATTTTACCACATAAAGTGGTCATTTTGGGGGTTTGAATCGGTAAAATAATCGGTTGAGGTGTTATGGGGGTGGTGTAAGATGATATAATACATGAGGTCGCAGCCTGTGATTGGAATTTATTATGGATGGTGCACCTGATTCACTACCAGCATGCTTCATAAGTTTTTGAGGATCTTAACAATTTAGAACCTACACAAAAAAGGTAAGAAAATTAGGGAAACCTCAAATTAATGGTTAAATTGACATCTTTCACTATAACTTCAGATAAAAACTTCATACAACAACGAGAACATGCATATACTGGTTACTCATTATTTAATTTAGTTTACAAAAACAACACTAATTATATGAAGCTTAGGAAACATATTTTCTAGACATAAACACATATGAAAATGTAAATACTACATAAAATTAGGGAAATAAAGTTTCAATTTCTAATTCCTTTAATGGTTTGGTGAAAGTAATCAAAGAAATTTCTCTTATCTACATAAAATTGATTTTTGGCCAAAAATGAATGGCCCTAAAAAATATAGGCCTACAAAAAGAAGTGCAAAGGTTTTCAAAAAAAATAACCAAGTCTGAATGATCAAGCATATATTAGAAAAAAATCTACATAATGATAATAATTAAATTCTTAGTCTTTTCACCTACACAAGTTGTAGCACTAAAATTGTAGAGACCCAATTTCTTCCTTATAATAATTTGATGTATTTCTATAGATATTTTTAGAACCAGGTGTTGAGACGACGTTCGATTCTCAGACCCAGTGTGCTCAGAATTAATTTTATAAAAATAAAATATATTTTATATTATGCATGCTTGGTTTATTCAAGAAATAGGATATCTATTAAATGGAAGATCAGATCTATAATCTAAGAAAACTTTTGAGTTTGGAACATGATGTTTACCCTATGCATGACCTAAAATAGGTCGACATGGGGTGTTTGGATAAAACAGTTATTTGTGGTATGTTTAGTGGATTGATTCATTAATCAAATTCATTCATTAATTCATTTTAAAAAACTAAATTTCCTATAAATCCATCATTATGGTGATTTTTCTAGGGTTGGCCTCATAATCTTGGGATCTTTGAGAGATTCTCCTTCCTCCTTCCACTGGAAGATCATTATGAACATTGATGAAACTCTGGATCAGAGCAGATTGGATAAAAAATAATTCACATACATCTTTCAATAATTAGTGATAGTGTTCTTCTATATTGAATGATCAAATCTCCAGGTAGGACTCGTTAGACTATGGTTTACACCCTTTTTTTTATTAAGCTAATTGAGTAGATCAATCCCCTCCTTTGATATATGCTAATTATGGCCTTTGCATGCATATGTGTACTATTTTAATTGTTTTTTATTTGGTTTTTTAACCACATATATATGTAATCTTCATTCGTTTCCAAGAAAAAATAGAAACAATCAATAACAAAATTGCGATTTTTCCCCAAAATTACTTCAGGTTCATCACGAGTTGGACATCGCTGTTCTGTTTCAACATTATCAGGTGGTACCAAGCCCGATCAGACCCCCCATAATCACAAATAATCCACGTGGGAGGGATGGATCAACAAAATGTGGGTGTTTAGGATATACTATGGGATGTATCTGTTTGTTTTGACAATCATAGATAAAATCTTCAACGACGGAAGGACTGGAGGCATACAGGACGTGCGACAAACCTCTAAAGAACAACAAAAATCAATTTATGGCCATCAGATGGACTAAAATAAAAATTCAGGACTAGATCCACTGATTGAGGACAATGTGGAGTAATAAACTATATCATAATGGCTAGATTTGAAGTGCGTATAATGGATCTAGATTTCTAAAAAAAATCTTGACTACGCTTTTTGTAGTTTGAAAAACACACAACGTATCAGGCCCTAGTTGCAACGGCTAGGGTTTCAGCAGATTATAAGTATCACATGTCGTGTGGGACCCCAACACACCATGTGACGTAATACTGGAAAAATCAGTGTGTACTTTGGGATTACACAAGCACAGGCACGACCAAGCACACCGTTTACCAAAGTACATAGACACGGGACAGATACACGGACACGGCCAAACACATGGGTGGGACCCTGAGTGGCATGGGAACATCATGTAGTTACCCCACAATTCATTTATACCTACATAGTTGGCGATCCATTTACTTCAATGGACCCGACTAGGTGATGGAGTGGGACCACATGTTGTGTGGGTCCCCTCACATGTTGTGTACCACTTGGTTCTTTTTTAGGAAACTTCATACTTCCCTATCACCTTCGTCTGAACTTGGATGTTGGCCTATGAGTAGCCTATCCTGAGATTGTTTTCATGTAAACATGATGGTACTCTCTGTTATGGATTTTGGGAAATGTTGTGAAATGTTCCGAGCATAACACTTATTTAGACAACACCTGATGATGATAGTGATCAGGCAGAGGATCACCAGTGACACTGGAGTCGAACCCCCCTACCATCTTGAGTGTGGGTCTTCTATATACCAAGTGACCCCCATATCAGATAGGGAATGGGTCCTCAATGACTATAGTGTACCCCTCCCCCAAACCAGGGATCAGGTCCTCCAACTATAGAGCTGAACAACCCATCATCTTAAGCATGGGCCCTCTACTTACCAAGTGAATCCCCACCCCCATAGGATAGGGTGTAAGTCCTCGATGGCTGGAGTGGAACCCCCTATCACACCATGGTGTGGGTCCACAACCTATAAAGTAGGATCCCCCATCAGATTGGTTGTGGTTCCTCTACTTACTGAGTGGAACCCCCTATCGAATAGGGTGTGGGTCCTCATAACACGAGAGTGGAAGCCCCCTGATGCATCAGGGTGTGGGTCCTTTATGGATACTTACAGAGTGGAACCCCCTAATGCAACTGGGAGAAAGTCCTCTACTTGGATTTTGTTCCCCCTTGACTATACGGAAAATTGACAAGTCATGATCCTTTACACAGTTACTTCTGAGTAGACATGTGAGATATTGGGCATCGTTGACGGACTTCTGGAATTGATGGTGACTCTTTTCTTGGGTTGAACTATGAGATGGAGATCATTTTTCTCTCTTGTTTGGGATTCTTTTGACTAAGAATATATATGCAATTTTATTCATGCCTTTGGATTTGGTTACTCTTCTTACCATGGGTTGTAAATATGAACAGGGTATGCCACATGCTTCCTGTGTTTAGCTTCTCACAGTTGGATGAGGTTAGTCTCCTACTATCCTCATGGAACCTTTTGAGACCCTGTATGATAGACCTTATATTTCACCTTTGTGCTAGAAAAGGATTGGAGATATATCTCTTGTGGGTCCAGAGTTGGTGCAGGTGACAACGAAGAAGATCCAGGTCATCAATGAGCATATAAGGATAGCTCAGAGTAAGCAGAGATATTACCAAATTTTTCATATTAGACCTTCATAGTTCAATCATGGATACCATGTTTTCCTAAGAGTCTCCCCAAAATGATTATTACAAAGGTTTGTCTAGGGAGGAATATTATCTCTAAGGTTCATCGGATCATTCGAGATCGTGCCAATGGTGGGTGAGGTTGTTTATCACCTCACCCTATCCCCACAGCTGGAGTGGGTGTGCGATGTCTTCAATGTGTCACAGCTGATGAGATACATACATGGCCCTATGCACATCATCGACCAGGGAAAGCTAGACTTTGGGTATGAATCCACCTTTTTGGATCACCTAGTGGCAACCAAGGAACGATGATAGAGGACCCTATATGGGTGAACCATCCCATTGGTTCATGTGTTGTGGCAACATGGGAACATGCAAGAGATCTCCTAGGAGTGGGAGAGCCAAATAAGGGATCAATATCCCTAGTTATTTTTTAGTTTTTCTTTTCATGGATGAAAATCTTGAATCATGGAATGATGTAGAGACCGATTTTTTTTCTTGTAAGGCTTTGAAATATTTGTACATATATTTTCAGAGCTAGGTGCTCAGATAGGGTGTGATTCCAAGGCCCAATGTACTCGAAATTAATTTTATAAAAATATACAATACGTTTTATATTACATGAGCGTAGTTTCATAAATAAAATAGGATAACTCTTAAAAGGAAGATCATATTAGAAATATGATACCACAGATGAGTTTGGAACATGATGTTTAACCTAGGCATGGCCCAAAATGGGTCGACATATGGCGTTTAGATAAAAAAGACATTCGTGGTACGTTTAATTGATTAATTATATTAATTAAATTCTTTCATTCATTCATTTAATAGAACTAAATTTATAATAATTCCATCATTATGGTGATTTTTTTCAGGGTAAGCCTCATAAAATCAGGATCGTCGAAAGATTATTCTTCATCCTTTTGTTGGAGGATCATATTAGACGATGATGAAACTCTATATTGGAGAAAATCATAGAATAAAAAATACCATGGTATCCTTAAATTGTTAGAGAGCACAATTTTCAATGATAAATGATTCAATCTCCCAGTATGACTTGTCAAAATGTGTATTGTGCCCTTTTTTATTAAACTGATTTAGTAGATCAATCCCATCTTTTTCTCTGTTCCAATTGTGGCATTTTCATGCACCAATGTACTAGTTTAATTGTTTATTCTATGGTTTTTTAGCCCCAGATAACCCCAATATGGATTGACGGATAAGAATGCATGACACTGATCGATAAACATTATTTTTTGTCTTTTACCCCTCAATGTTTTCACATGTTTTATCTATTAGACACCGTGCTACCGTTTCGACATTGACAGGTGGTACCGAGCCCGATTGGACCCCCAGAATCATGAAGAGTCCACATGCGAGGGATGGATCCAAAATAAATTTTAGTCAATCAATGCATCAAGAAAAAAAATTTAGTCAAAATTAAAAGTCACAAATGAAATCAAATGAAATAAAAAAATAAAATAAAAAATAGATATGTATAATACCTAGAGAGACAGAGATTTAATGGCACCCCGAAATTGCCAAGTGGAGGTGAATATGAAACATGATTGAACAGGATAGGCAGATAAGGAAGATGAAGATGAAACTGGAGGTGGAGGTGGAGGCAAAGGCAGAGGAGTATGAAAGAGAGGAAGATAAGACATGTTGCTAAGGCATTGAAAGTTAATGGGGAGGAGGGTAGTTGAAGCTAAAATGGAAGAATTGGAAGGAATCAGAGTGTTGAGGCAAGGTTTCAACTTTGAGTGGGGTGAGCATGATGGAAGAGATAGTAATTGAGGGAGAAGAGGGTAAGTTGGGGAGTAGAAGAGGGTTCACATGGGGGAGGGGAGCAGAGCATCAATACCCAAGGATGAACTAAAGTCAAACCCTATAACTTCGATCGCCAAATGAAGGTCGGTCGAATCACTACTACAAAAAGTCCTATATCAGCACTCAAAAATGGGCTTTAACAGCTCTAAAAAGTGTTGTAAAGCTCAGCACTAATATAGGGGGGTCCCTTTTATCAGCGATCCGAAAAGCGCTGATAAATTCCCCTTTTATCAGCGCAAAACAAAAGCGCTGATAAAAATCAAAAAAATTAAAAAAAAATATTTAAATAACGCGAGGAGAGCTTTTATCAGCGCTTAACCCCCCCCCCCCCCCTTATCAGTGCTAGGATGTCTCTCGCTTGCTGCCCTTACGGCGCATCCTCACACGCGCACACCCATTTGCTTCCACCCGAACTCGAACCCACGACGTCCCCCATTTCGTGGCTTCACCTTTACCACTAATCCATTTCGTTTTGTTTTTTATTTAATTATATATATATATAGTTATATTTATTTGAATATTGATATAGACTCATATTAATATAAATATATTTATTTGTATATTAGTATATATATTTATTCGTATATTAATATATATATATATATATAGTTATAATTTTTTATTCGTATATTTATTTGTATATTAATATATACTTATAAGATTTGTTTTAAATACATTTATGAAAAAATATGTTATTTATGTGTGTTTATAAATAAATAAATAAATAAATAAATAAATAAATACATATATATATATATACAACACACAGACACAGACACATACACATATATATTTACGAATAAATACATATATATGTGTGTTTGAAAATCCATGGAATGTTAAAATGACCATAACTTATAATCGAGAAGCCCGTTTCAACTCCACAACCAGTCAAATCGAAGAAAATGAAACAATATTCGATATAATATGTGGTAAAGGCCTAAATTACATCCGGATCAGAAGTTATAGTTGTTTTAATGTTAACAAATCGGGGTATCCTGACTAAGAACTCAGTTTTGGAGGCCTTCTGGGTGTTTTCTGGCCTCGAAAAATGTGGAAGAATCTTTTCTTGGGTCACCAGCTCGTAGAGCTCGTCATAGGATTTGATTTGATATGTTGAAGAGCTCAAATGGACACCTGGATCCAAATTTATGGCCGTTTGAAGTTTGAGTTACATTGTCAACTAATTTTAGATCTTTTATTAATTGTTTTGATTTTTTGTGTCTTCAAGTTGTTATTAAATGATTTTTAATCGATTATAATTAGCAAATTATTAATTAATAATATTTTTTAAAATATTTTAAATCCATTTTTACTAAATTTCTTATATATTAAATGTAATAGTCTATTTATACGTATCTAAAACATATTTAAAAAATATATATTATATTTATATATGAATAAATATACTTATATAACAATAATTTTTTTTTCATAATTTTTTTTGAAATATAAATTTTTTCAAGACTGATAAATCCCCCTTTTATCAGGGCTACTAAAATAAGCGCTGATAAAGGGTGGGCTTTATTAGTGCTTATTTTAGCGTTGATAAAAGGGTAGCGCTTCCCTTGCCCGTTTTTGTAGTAGTGAATCTGATCCATTGATAAACTAGGGTTCCTAAAGAACCTTTGTGGGATGAATAAAACTGATGGAAGCTAGGTCCAACCAACTGCTGATGTTTAATGAACACCCGAGAGAACATTAAATTAAACTATATATATACCAGTAGAGAGAAAACTAAATTGAACTATAAATAACGTTAGATGGGTTCGCTAGGAGATTACATCTTATATGTATCCAACATAGTATATGATGATCATCATATATAATAGATTACATATTGCATAGATTCAATGCTAGTAATCTATTGGTAAAACAATAGATTACATATGATATCAATTACAGTGGATCAATATACTAACAATGGAAAACAATCGGTGCATATATTTTAGTTAACTGATATGATGTAAAAAAATGTTTAACCTTATAAGAAGGTATCAAACTGTTTATCATGGGTTCTAACAATGGAAAGAGAAATGCAGTTCACATGTCTGTATAAATATTAGGCATTGGTTAATAGTGAAAAGGATACTCTATTTTGGTTATCATATCCTTCAAACTATAGTGAATCTGATAACATGAAATAAAGGAGTAACCTTATAATAGTATTTTTAATATTTAAAATAGTATCATTTGATATAGCTATTTTGTATTCAATTGAAGAGATTAAGGACATAAATCCAAACCTGTGACAATTTTGACTTTATTTTTCATTACCAAAATCTATTGTTTCCAAGAATCCTTGTACCATGCATTTTGATTTGAATTCATTTGTGAAATCATTGTCATGGTGTGTCGTGAATTGTTCACAAACATCTCAATAAAAAATGTCATGGGAATATTGGACTATGCAAATATTTCTACATATAATACATGTTTGATTAACATAAGACAAACTAAAATAAGAATTTAATGCTCACTAATAAATAAGAAAATGAAAAGGGGAATTTATATTTAGAAAAATATGGGTTGAATTGACAAAAAATGAATGATAGTTATGCATTCATTGAAAAAAATCGAACCTTCAAGAGAGTAGAGTATTTATGAAAAATCTACATGCATATTTTATCTATGATGAAATAGAATATCACATGTCATAGAAAATAAGAAAATGTATATAAATTAATATACAATAAAAGCATTTAAATTTGTAAATATGCATAAGGCTTGAAACTAGTGTTAATAAATAGAAATAGTCAAAACTCAACAACTGCTTCCAATTAAGGACACCAATTGGTTAATCAAAGCTCAAAACCCTAGTTTTCTCATCATCTGTATAACTACCATGGAAAAATAGAGAGATTATAATGAAGAAACCGTGGTGAATCTGAGAACATGAAATAAAGAAGTAACCTTATAATACTTTTTTATATTTAAAACATTATCATTTTTTATATTTATTTAGTATTTAATTGAAGAGAGAAAGGAAATAAGGCCAAACCAGTGATAATGTTGACTTTATTTTTCATTTTTAAAATCCATTGTTTTCTACCATGAATTTTTATTTAATGCATCTAGAAAAGTAAATTTTAGTCAAAATTAATGGCACCCGAAAGCGGAAGTGGAGTCGGATATGGAACTATATTGAACGGGATAGACGGAGATGGAAGACGGAGATGAAACTGGAGGTGGAGGCAGGAAGAGGTGAATACAAGAGAGGAATATAGGACATGATGCCCAGGCTTTGAAAGTAAATGGGGAGGAGGTTAGCTAAAGTTGGAATGGCAGAATCGGAAGGAAGCAGAGCATTGAGGCAAGGTTTCAGCTCTGGGGAGAAGAAGAGGATTTGCGTGGGGGGGGGGGGGGGGGGGGGGGGAGCAGGGCATCCATACCCAAGGATGAACCAGAGTCGAACCCTGTAACTTCTATTTACAAATGAAGGTGGGTCGAATCTGATCCGACTATGAACCTTCGTAGGATGAAGAGAGCCAACGGAAGCCAGGTCTAACGAACTACGAATGATTAATGAACACCAGAGTGTTTCCAGTTTTGCAACGCGCCACTTCTAAATCGGGCCTCCATTGCATTGATGGGTTCAAGAACTGTGCGACTGAAACTGGATAATACTTGGAGATGGAAAATTTCCTGCTAGAGATTTTTGGAACGAAGTGAAGACATGAGCAGTGGAGCAGTGTAGAAGTTCATCAAGATCAGAAGTTCAACAGAAGACTCATCATCAACTTCTTCTTTCTTTTTTGATGTTCTTGTTCTATAGTTTTTCTTAAAAATTGATAAAATGGTTTTTGGCAAAAATTATGCATGGGAATAAAGTTTTTTGGTTATATCTTTTCATCTTTACGTCACCATTTCTATTAAATCGAAATCTTACGGTGAGTTCGATTTTTGGTTTTTTTACGTTAGAATTTTGGATGAGATTGTTCTGATCAGAATTTCCTCAAACCATTCACAGTTGGATGTATCTTTTAAATGGAAAGCTGAAAGAACCTTTCTTCATCAATATAATCTCTTGGTGAAAGATATTGGCCTACACATTTTTGTGGAAGCTCGGGTAATTAATTTTCTTTGAATAATGAAATTTGTTGAAAACCAAAAAGTTGAAATTATACTTACTTTTCTTTCTTATTCATTCTCTAATTATCGACTGTCATTCATCTCTTTAAACATTATAAATCTCAAATTTTCATCATTTTTTAATCTGTGTTTTTAAAAGAAAAAAATTTTCATCGTCATTGTTTACATGTTCTTATTTTTGTTTTGGTTTTTTGTTTTTCTTCATTTTTCTGCTCAAAATTTGTCTTCCCTATGGATTTGATACCTTTATCTCTTGTATCTTGTATATTTTAGGATTTAAAATTTACCCCAGTCAATTACATGGTGGTCAAATTTTTATGTTGGTTACGAGGGAAGGCTTCACATATTTAAAATGGAAAAAAAATACTAATTCGAAAACATTTAATTAAAAAAATATTCCTTAAAAAATGAATAAAATCAATAAAAAATATGTTAAAAACCTGAATCTATTATGTGTTGCTAGAAATATTTGAGAAATTCGGTAATATATGAAAAAATTGTTTCTCAAAATTTAGAGCCAACAGAACTTGAAACTGAAAAATAGCTAGGATCTTTAAGAAAATACAGAATAAATTGAAATGGAAAATTTGAGGGAGGGAAATATTACTAAAAATGAATAGAATTATGAAGCTTCAATCATCCAAGACAGTCTTTAAAGAACTAGGATGACATATTTTAAACTAAATCAAGAGTCTAGAAATCCATCATCCATCAGGATTTCTCAAAGACCCTAAAATCATGAGCTTAAACAATCACATATTTCACTATTGCATATATTTAATGGGGTTTCTAATGAGGATTTATTAGCATTCATCATAGACTTATAAAAAAAATGAAACAATATCCTCTATTAGGGCATAATTAAAATTGAACTTAGGATGATATTATTTACCTTTTATCTTAAAGGGGATGCACAAAACTAGTTTTTGAGTCCAGATAAAAACATCGTTGAAAATTGCGATCAATTGTAAAGTTCGTTTGTAATGAACTTTTACCCTCAAAGGCTTAAGGGAGAGATGAGAACCAAAATTACAAGATTTTATCAAGAGTTTGGAGAATCATTTTATGAATATTATGATATATTTAGGGTCCTTATTTAGCCATGTCATCATCACTAGCTTTTATCTCATATACTCAAGAAAACCTTCTATGAAGGACAATCCTCCTCAAGATAGAATTTGGTAGATCAATCATCTGGGGAAATTTATAATGATAAAACTGATGAAGAGTTGAGACATATTTTCAATAATCCTTCCTTGAATTCTCAGTATAAAAATTCTTAAAGGAAAACAATGAATAGATATGTAAAAAAAATAGTTCAATGTTAGATGAAAATGCTCAATTGGATGAAATAAAAGATAAACATAAATCATTAATGAACCAGAGTTCCAAACAACGTGTAAATCAATTGGGCTATTGAAACCACAATAAATCTCTCAGAGAGAAGTATGCTCAATGTGGGATGTTCAGGCACATTAAAATATTTCTTCCAAACTTTTATATGACATATCAACAACAAGAAAATGTCAATTTTTCTAGTTATGGCCCTAGGATGCCTAATAAAAATGATTCTTTTTCAAACATTTACAATCAAGGCTATAGAAACTATCCTAATATTTCTTAGAAAAAATAAGGAATGAATAAACAACCTTCTATCCCAAGTTACAAAAATTAACTTAAACAATAATTAGAAAAACGAAAAAGGGCAGAGCCATCTAATTCCAATGGGAAATTTGAGGGAAAATTCTTAATATGATGAATCAGATGTTAAAAAGATTGGAATAATAAGAGGAAAAGTTTAACTCTCAAGAGGCACAACATAAATCTGATAAAGATTAATCTTAAGATGGAATGCACAATCTAGAATTAAAAATGGGTCAATTATCAAAATACATGACATCTAGAGATAGGGGTAAACTGTATTGCACAATAGAATTGACCCTTATGGATAATTTCATGGAATTTGTAACAAGAAGTTGTTTAAAAACTCAAAGAAAGCTCGAAAAGACCATGGGAGTGTAGGATTGAAATTATGATGTAGATGCTCAATATACAAGAGGGGGGGTGATTTGTACACTTTAAAAATTTCCTTAAACAAGGAAAGATCTAAGTTTAACAAAGTTAAACATAAGAAAATTCACAACACCTTTACCACCAATGAAATATTGGGACAAAGTATGAAGTTACAAACTTCTAGCTCTATACACTTGCTTAAATCTGGAAAGTGATTCCGAAAAACTGGTTCCAGAAATACGGATCCAGGAATTGAAACTTAACCAAAGTTTACAATATGAAATTCTACCTTAAAGAGTATAGAATCTAAACTAATCAAAGTACAAGTGTAAGTAAATATAAGAAGATTATACTTTCCTTACAATACGAAATGCAGTGAAAAAACTTGTAACAAAAACAAGTAGCAAGATATAAATCTTTTAACCCAAAGAGAAGGGTATCCAATAAACTTGGATAAAGGTCCCTTGATTTATACTTTCAAGAAAGTCTGTCTTACCCACACCAGGGTAATCCCTCAATACAAAGATCGAAGTCTCTGTCTTGCTATCCCGGTAAGCTCTCAACTTCAATGTAGTTGGAACCTCTGTCTTCCTCAGCAAGGAAGCCCCCAACTTCAAGGTATTGGAACCTCTGTCTTCCTATCCCCAGAAGCCCTCGATTGTAATCACCAACAATCAGACTCTCACTAAGCAAGTCTTCTCAAGGAAAAGTTTGAACAAGCTGTTCAAACTTTCTGCACGAAGTTTGAGAGTTAATAAGAGCCTCTCTCTCTAGAAATCACTTCAACAGTAAGTAGGCACTGATGTCAAATTTCAAATTTTTTTTTGAGATCGTTGAAATGAGCTCCTATTTATAGGAAAATTTCCAACGGTCAGATCCCTCCTCTAATGGTTATATTTTCCTTAAAATTTGGAGGGACCTGTACATGTGTCACTAAACCAACAGTTAGTTAGAAACATAATGGACAACATCATTTTATAACAAAACATGTGTAACTGAAAGCACGACATCGTTTTATAATGAAACGAGTGTAAGAATAATCAAAACTAAAGTTCGGAATGTAATAAAATTAAAGTTTGGAGTGTAACCAAAATGAAATTCAAAGTCTATAATAAAAAGGATATTCGGATTCTGTTTTATAGGAATTCAGAACCTGAATTCTGTAGAAATCTGGAGTCTGAATTTCTAAGGAAATTTGGAGTCTGGTTTCATCAGATTTCAGATTCTGAACTTATAGAGTTTGGAGCCGAACTTGTAAAAGTTCGGAGTCGAACACATAATATTTCTGAGTCGAACACATAAAAGTTCGGAGTCAAACTAGTAAAAGTTCGTAGTCAAACTCATAGAAGTTCATAGTCCAGAATTCAGAGTTGAACTTTGTTACAGTTTGTATCCAGAATTCGAAATGGAACTTTATTAGAGTTCGTACCCTGAATTGGGAGTGGAACTTTATTAGATTTTGTATCCAGAATTTAGAGTGGAACTTCATTACAGTTCATATCCAGAATTCGGAGTGGAACTTAATTACAATTCATATCCGGAATTCGGAATGGAACTTCATTACAGTTCATATCCAGAATTCGGAATGGAACTTTATTACAGTTCACATCCAGAATTTGGAATGGAACTTTATTACAGTTCACATCCAGAATTCGGATCCTAAAACAGAATTCTTCATATCTAAGCATTATATGATTCCAAGGTTTTGGGTATGAATCCGATTTTTACACTTAAGAATAATATTTATATGTATAAGGAAATCTAGGTTAGGGTAAATTTCCTTGAGGAATTAAATTTTCCTTAGAGAAGTAAAATATAGATTTTCTTAAGTATAGGGTGTTTGTGATTTTCAAAACAAGAAGGAATAGAAAATTCATAAGGAAAACCTTATTGACTCAACAATCTCCCCCTTTTTGGAAAGCACAAAAAACCTTACAAAAAAGAATATAGGAATTTGAAAAATTTCAATTGACTTTGAAATTAAAACTTATCTCCCTTTGTTCATGGATGATAGTTAATACAACTAACCCCCCCCCCCTTAGGCATTAAAACTCTAAAGAATGTATTCTGAATTTACGGGGTGGGGTTTTCATTATCATTGTAATGAAAAACATTGTAATGAGGAACTCCCCCTCACTTTAATGATATCTTCACTTAGAAATTTTTCCTTATCCATTTAAAAATTTTCCTTCTCCCCTTTTAAGTAGTTATTTTTCCTTCTCCCCATTTGTGATTTTCAAAAAGAATTTAAGGGAATGGAAAAGAAAATCTAGTACCTGAAACATTAGTATATAACAAGATACAACCAACCAAATATTCATTAGAGATAAAAATAAATTTACAAGGAAAACCAAATACAACAAAAGATCGGATTTGTCTATTTGTCCTCATTTTCCTTCGGAATAAGCTTATTCAACAAGGTTTTCAGTTTCTTCAAATCTCTTTGATCCTCCTCATCTTGCTTCTCCAAAGCTTTTATCCTTTCATCTTGAGCTTTCCAAGCTTCTGCCTGAGCCTTCATGTCCTCTTCCTGCATCTTCACTTACTCATCTTTCTTTACAAGTCTTTTCTCAAGCTAAATCCGAGGATCTATATCCCTTATAAAATTTAGAGCAAGAGAATTAGCCTTATCATTCAGTTCCTTCACTTGTTGACTCCGAGAACATTTCTCAATGATCATATCATCCTGAAGATTCTTAATCTTACTATCCTCGGTGTCAAAGGCATCTTTTACCTCATTCTAAAAGCGATCAAAATCAACCATGTCTTCTTAAATTTTCTTAGACCACAAAGTGATTTTGCTGCATGATTTCCTGTGTACATCATAATTTATAAGGAAATTTCTATGATCAGCCATAATCTTTATACACTTATCCATCACCATAGATAAGGATTCTGACTTCCGATTCAAACTATGTTACAACATCTGGCATCTGGAGTCTATTGTGGAAAAATCATAATGGTGTCCACTAACTTTTTCAAAGATTCAACAACAAAGTCATAACCATGTGCTGATGACTCCAAATCAGATAATTTTCTTGGAGATTGTTCTTCTTCAATTTTCACTAGATTCCTTTAATAAGAACCACCAACATCTTTCTTCCTGAAGATATCTTTTTTGGTGTATCCATGATCACTTTCTTACCCTTATTAGTTTTTGGGATAGTTTGATCATCTAGGGACTCTTCCTCACTTTCTGATAATTGAAAAATCTGGTCTTCATCTATTTTCTCTTTTCTGCTCCTTCCTCAAGAAAATTCTTTTCATAGGATTCTTCCTCATTATATAAAACATTTTCCATGTCTTCCTCTTTCTTATCATCATCCTTCTTGCTTTCTTTCTCAACTCCCTTTCCTGGAGTGACTAATTTTGCTGATTCAGCCTTTTCTTGATAATCTTTTACTTGTTTGATCAAGACATCCATATTATCACTTCCTTCTTCTTCTTCTTCTTCTTCTTCAACAACCTCTTCACCCTTAGACATTTCCGGAGTGATGTACTTCTTCCCAGGAGTCTCTGGTAATGATTGGACATCAAAGGTTTCCGGAATGGGAATCTTCTCAGAGGCTATTCAGTATCTCTCAACAGAGATTGTACAAGCTTAGCTTCAGATAAATTTTTCTTCATCCTATTCTCCTTTTCTTGTTTTTTTAACTCATCAGAAGCTTTATCTTTTAAGGCCTTATCCTCAGAAGGATCCAATCCGAACTGTGGATCCCCTTATTTCCTCTTCTCTTTTTCTTCCCTCCACTGAGCAGCCACTTCATCTGGATATGATTTCTGTTTTTTCAGCTTGGGAGGTACAGACTGAGTTTCCTAAGCATTGGGGGTTGTGTCGTCAGCAACCACTTCCTTAAGCTTTCTCTTTTTTGTAACTTTATTCACTGGTTCAGCCTTCTCCACATTTTACGGAATGGTCTCAGCGTCTTCTTCTAGTAAAGGATAAAACTCTCTAGATTCATTAGAAAAACCCATCTTCATCCTCTTTAATGTATCACCACTTACTAACATTACCTTGAATTTTTTTTTCTTGGAAGTGAAAGAAACGTTGAATGAGTCAAGACATCTGATGAGAAGTTTGGAAATCTGGGCCGGATACATAATGATCTGAGCTTTCAGATTCCCTTCTTTGATATTCTTATCTGTAATCAAAACATGGATCATCAGATTTATCTTCCTTATATTTATCAAGAAATCTAGGACGTAAATGTCACTTTTCTTCAGATTATCCCTGTCACCCCTTCTTGGTATGAGAAAACCTTGTACCCATAGCTGTAGAATCTGATTATTCGGAGTAAGATGAGAAATCTTAGCAGTCTTGTCATCTTTAAGTCCAAGACATTTCAAAGCCTTAACATTATTGAAACTTCCTTTCTCATCTGGAAGCTTGTGTAAACAAAACTCAGCTTCACCTTCATATGTCAAACCCACCAAACTTGCAGCCTTGGTGTAAGATAATTTGTAAGTCTTCCCATAAGACTTGAAAGAAAAGAAATCTCTGCCATCTTCCTCATGGAAGGAAACAAACTCATAGAACTCAACATGTAAATCTTTATAAACTGGATCCTATTTCTCTGGCTTTGACATGCAAACCTCCTCCCATCCATTCAATTTGATATTCTTAGTTATAAGAGAATTATACTTGAAGAAACTCAGCTGCACTAACCTCTCCCTATAAACTAACCACTTTGAGATTGGTTTTGAGGTAGACATATCTTGAGATTTAGCTTCAATATACATTCAGAATATAGAGTTATGGAAGATTCGGAATGGATTTGACAATGATTGGAACGACTTATCATAGATCGGAATGGTTTATCAAAGATCGGAACGGTCCTTAAGAAGAGAGTCAGGGCTTCGAGATGCGAAAGCTTTGAAAAACCGATGTGGGACGACCCTCAGGGGTCCCCTTTATATAAGAGTTGTGATGAAGGATCAGTTTCCATGGTTGATCAAACAGTTGAGATACATTGAGATTTGATCTGACGGTTGAGATATAAACTTCAAGGAAAACATGACTCTGATCTTCTGAGGTTTTTAAGAAAAACATTCAGATTTAAGAAAACTAGATTCTAAATTTTTTTAAAACTCATATGAAAATACCATCAAGTAAAATATGACTAAGAAAACTTAAGTATGGAAATCATACCTTTCAGATTAGCTAGAAATTTTATTCATAATAGGCAATATTCTTCTTGAAGAAAAATTTTGACTACGAAATAACTAATTACTAAGAACATAATTATGAAAATTCCCAGTTCTGAAAGTTTCCATTCCGAAAATTTCAGTTCCAAAAAATTTCATTATGAAAATTTCAGTTTTGAAAATTTTGAAAAACTCTTTACGAAAAAATTTTGTTGTAAAAGGTTGAAAAGAAAACTGTCTACGAAATTTTTTTTCTTACAAAGACCTTTTTTTTTTAAAATGACTATGAAAATTTTTGGTTACACTATCAAGAAAATGTACTCCCCATATGAAAAGAAGTTTATTACTGTAAGGATAATTTTTTAACAAGAAGTTAATGAAGAAGGATTAACTTACGATTATCATTCCTAAATTCTGTGTAATGTATTAAAATCTATCAGAGGGTATAGATTTTGTGAAAATATTCACAAGTTGATCTTACATTCTGATAAACTGAAGAATAATATCTCCTCTAAGTGTGTGATCCCTAAGAAATCAATGCCTAAAATCTATGTGTTTTTCACGAGAGTGATGTGTAGGGATTTTATTAAGGCCAATGGAACTTGTGTTATCACACAAAATTTGAGTCTTAGTAAAACTCATGCCATAGTCTGTGAGCGTGTGTTGTATCCACAACACTTGAACACAACAAATTCTAGCTGCTACATATTTAGCTTCAGCAGTGGAGAGGGCTACTGAGTGTTTCTTCTTACATGAGCAAGAAACTAATGAATCTCATAATAAATAAAAAGTTCCAGATGTACTTTTTCAATCCATTTTACATCCACCAAAGTCAGCATCCAAAAATCCTTTTAAAACAAAATCTTTTCTAGAAGTATAAAATAATCCTAGATCCATGGTTCCCTTTAAGTAGCGAAAAATTCTTTTCACTACATTTAAATGAGATTACTTTGGATTGGATTGATATCTTGCACATAAGCATACTGAGAACATAAAGTCTGGTCGACTAGCTATCAAGTAAAGTAAACTTCCTATAATACCTCTAAAATATGTTTGATCTAATGGTTTCCCAGCTTCATTAAGATCGAGTGTGTTTGAAGTACCAATAGGATTACTTATACTCTTAGCGTTGTCATAACCATAATTTTTAAGAAGTTCCTTAATATACTTATGTTGGGATATGTATATTCCTTTTGATTTTTAAGAAATTTGTAAACCAAGGAAAAATGTTAACTCACCCATCATACTCATTTCAAACTCTGATATCATTAGATTTTCAATGGAATAAGTTAAAGATTACTGAGTTGAACCA
Source organism: Viscum album (assembly GCA_963277665.1). Taxonomy (NCBI): domain Eukaryota; kingdom Viridiplantae; phylum Streptophyta; class Magnoliopsida; order Santalales; family Viscaceae; genus Viscum; species Viscum album. The sequence continues at coordinate 1,782,883,021 of OY728129.1, read as the reverse complement.
AATATAATGTCATCAACATAAATTTGAACAATAAAAACCTTTTTCTTATCTTTCATTATAAAAAGGGTTGAATCTGCATTTCCCTTAACATAGTTATTTTGAAGCAAAAATCCTATAAGTCTATCATACCAAGCTTGTGGGGCTTTTTTAAGGCCATACAAAGCTTTGGTAAGTCTAAAAACATGATCAGTATGTTTTTTATCTTCAAATCCAGGAGGTTGTTCAACAAAAACTTCCTCTTGAACATAACCATTATGAAAAGCACATTCCACATCCATTTTAATTTTTTTAAAATTAATGAATCCTACAAAGGCAAGTAAAATACGAATAGATTCAATCCTAGCTACTGGATCATAGGTTTCTTCATAGTCTATTCCCTCTTGCTAATTATAGCCTTTAGCAACTAGTCTAGCTTTATTTCTAACAATGACTCCATTTTCATCACACTTATTTCTGAAGACCCACTTTACTCTAATAACAGAATTTTCCTTAGGTCTTTCAACCAGGGTCTAGACATTATTCCTTTCTAATTAATTTAGTTCATCTTGCATGGATTTTATCAAATCATTATCACCTATAGATTCATTAGCGATTTTTGGTTCTAATTGTGAATGAAAATGCTAGATGTTCTACTTAATTTATTAAGGAACTTCTAGTCCTTACAGGTTGATTTACATCACCAATGATACTATCACTGGGATGATTCTTAAGAAACACCTGACATGGGTTTTTTAAAACCTATTCATCAACATAGGGTAAAAAGTATTCTAGGGTAAATGTTTCAGAAGTATCTTCCTGAACATTTTCCTTATCAGAAGGATCATCTATCAAAGGTTGATAATCAGTTTTTGAAAATACATCTGGGGATGTAGGTTGAGATGGTTTAAAAACAAAAGGATCAGACTCATCAAATTTTACATGTACTGTTTCCTCAACAGTACAAGTGTTTTTATTGAAAAATCTATAATCCTTAGAAGTTGTGGAGTAGCCTAAAAAAATTCCTTCATCATATTTTGGTGTGAATTTGTGTAGATTATCTATAGTATTCAGGATGAATACTTTTCATCCAAAAACCTTAAATTAGGAAAGTCTAGTATTTCTACAATTCCATAAATCATAAAGAGTTTTATTAAGAAAATTTCTAATCAAAACTCGATTTACAGTATAACAAGCATTACTAATAGCTTCAGCCTAAAAATGTTTAGCTAGAGAATATTCACTCAACATGGTTCCAGTTATCTCTTAAAGGATTCTATTTCTTCTATCAACTACACCATTTTGTTGAGGAGTTCTAGGTGCTGAAAAGTTGTAAGTAATACTTTTTTTACTACAAAAGGTTTCAAAATCAGAATTTTGAAATTCTCCTCCATGATCACTATGAATAGTTTTCAATGGAAGGTTTTTCTCATTTTTAACTTGGGATCTAAAACTTTTGAAATAATAAAAATCTTCTGTATTTTTTGCTTGAAAATAGACCCATGTAAATCTAGTGTAATCATCAACTAGAACAAACACATAGTATTTTCCTCCAATGCTTCCAGTTTGTGTTGGACCAAAAAGATCCATGTGCACCAACTGTAATGCATCTGTTGTTGAGACTTCACCGATTGACTTAAAACTAGATTTATGTTTCTTTCCATATTGAAAAGGATAAAAAACTTTAGAATAATCAAATCTATGATCTAGTATATCCTTAACTAAAACTTTCATAGAGAGTGTACATAAGTTCCTAAGGTTACAGTGACCTAGTATTCTATTCCATAAGAAAGAATGATCTTTCATTGCACTAAGGCAAGGTAAGTCTTGGCTCATAAGGTATTCTGTGTTCAAAGTGTAAACATTCTCTTTCCTATTGGCAGAAAGAATAAATTCTTCCTTAGAATTGTGTACTAAACACTTATCATTCATAAAATTCAAAAGGTATCCTTCATCGCATAATTGACTTATGCTAATGAGGTTTTTCTTAAGACCCTCAACAAACAAAACATTTGAAATCAACATTTTACCAAGGAGAACAATATTACATATGCTAACAATTTATCCCTGAGCATTATCTCTGAAAGTTTCTTTTCCTCCTTTCACCTTTATGATCTTTTCGAAATAGATTTTGTTACTAGTCATGTTCTGGGAACATCCACTATCCATGTACCAAGTATTTTTGTTGGTACTCCCTTTATTTTCCTGAAGATAAGAAAAGAATTATACTTTCAGAATCCAAACTTGTTTGGATCTGAGATTTTCAGAAAAAAATTTTTTGGGTATCCACATTTTTTTAGAGAAATATGATTTATAAAACCCAAGAGATTGAACTTTATTGAAGGAAAAATGTTTCTTCCAATGCCCACCACTTTGACACTTAGTGCAAAAAGGGGCTCTAGAAGGAACAAAATAGTGGTTTTTGAAAACTGGTTTTTGGTGAGTATAATCTACTCCAGTAGTGTTTCCTTTAGGTTTAATTTGAGAATACATCTTGTCAAAAGTTTCCTTCCCAGAGGTAAATTTTGCAAGGAGCTTCTTTAGGGAAAAAAATTCAGATTTTAGTCTAATGACTAAATTCCTATCCTCAGGAATCATTTCCTTAGAGTTAAATTTATCCTCAGAATCTTTCATTTTTTAAATAGTATTCTTGAGATCATTAGAAAGTTCTTCCTTATCATAATTTTCTTTCTCATGGTCTTTAGAAAGTTTTTCTATTATCTCTTATTTATCTTTAAGATCTGAAGAAAGATCTGAAATCTCTTTTGTAAGAATTTCTTCCCTAGTATTTGCCTTGTCTAACTTATTAGAAATTTTTATATTTCTTTTCTTCACGTAACTTGGAAAATCTAGATACTTCATCATATGAAGTTTATTCATTTTCTGAGGATGAAGTATCTTCATTATAAGTACGATTTTTGGAATAGTAATTCTTGTCAAGAGATAAATTTGTTAAAGCTTCGGCAGAACGTACCTTGGCCATAAGACATATATGTGGAAAAGAAGTATTTTCAATGAATCCCATATTCTTCTGAGCTGATGAATCATATTTTGTAGATTTAACATTCTGAAGATTCTCCACAGCTAGCACTCCAAGTAGTATTAGCTTTCATACTTTTCATAGCTTTGGCTTTATAGAACTTCTTCATATTGATTTCAGAATGCCTCTGTTTTCTTTCTTCCTTCTTAAGAATAGGGAAATCAGGTCGTATGTGTCAACTTCTCTTGCACTCATAGCATGTGACCTATGAATCTTTCTTATATTTCCCTTCCTTCTTCTTATACCTGGATTGGAAATTTCTTTGACCAGATATCTTGTTCATTCGTCGACCAAGATTTGCTAACTCATCCTCTAAGACTTCACTCTCACTAGCTTTGGATTGGATTATAACCTTATTAGACTTGGACCTGGTTACTCTCTCCGGAGTCTTAGCTTTCATGTGATTTGACATTTTAGTAAAAGCAACAGTACCATTCCCATTCTTCTTTTTGTTGTTGTTAGCATCTCTCTTCATTCTTGTTTCATGTTGGAGAAGAGTTCCAAACAGCTCGTCTAAGGAAATTTGAGTAACCTTCATGTTATCATCAATCGTTGTCCTCTTTGATTCCCACTCATTGGGCATAATATCCAAAATCTTTTCAACAAGAGCTTCATTATCTAGGAATTTCTCTCCCATATATTGTAATCTATTAACGATAGTCATGAATCTATGTTGCACTTTAAAAATCAGTTCTCCATATGGAAAATTAATACTATGATACTCAGCTCTAAGCATGGGTCTTCTAGTTTCAATTACTTTAGATGTACCAAAATGAGAACTTCAAGTTTGTTCCAAATATAATTAGATGTTTCACAAGAAGAAAGTTGGCTATATATGTTCCTAGTCATTGAACAGAGTAAAGTATTGCGTACCTTATAGTTTAATTGATAATCATGCTTCTCTTGGTTTGTGAAAGAACTCACTTCCTTATCATGAAATTTTATAACCTCCAGTAAGCATAACAGAGTTTTCTACCCCAGTATTGATAATGAAAGTCTTCATTCGATCTCTCCAATACTCATAATCATTGCCATCAAAAATTGGTCATCTTGTAGGATTTAGGTTTTCAATGGAACCAACATTTAAGCCTACCATTCTAAGAAACTTTCTACACAAAAACTTGTTAATAACAAAAGTTCGGATTCAAGGAAAATATTCCTAAGAAAGGAAAATATAGAACAAGGAAAAAAAACTGAGCAATAAAAAAATATATATGTGAATTTAAGTATTTCAGAGACCTCATCTGATACCAATTGTAGGATCAAAATTATGATGTAGATGCTCAATATACAAGAGGGGGGTGAATTGTACACTTTAAAAATTTCCTTAAAAAAGGAAAGATCTAAGTTACACAAAGTTAAAAATAAGAAAATTCACAACAACTCTAACACCAATGAAAGATTGGGAAATAATTATGAAGTTACAAACTTCTAGCTCTATACACTTACTTAAATCTGGAAAGTGATTCCGAAAAACTGGTTCCGAAAATATGTATCCAGAAATTGAAACTTAACCAATGTTTACAATATGAGATTCTACCTTAAAGAGTATAGAATCTAAACTAATCAGAGTGCAAGTGTAAGGAAATATAAGAAGATTATACTTTCCTTAAAATACGAAATTCTGCGGAAAAAATTGTAATAAAAACAAGTAACAAAATATAAATTTTTTAACCCAAAGAGAAGGGAATCCAAAAACCTTTGATAAAGGTCCCTTGATTTATACTTTCAAGAAATTCTGTCTTACCCACACCAGGGTAAGCCCTCGATATGAAGATCGGAGTGTTTGTCTTGCTATCCCCGCAAGCCCTCAACTTCAAGGTAGTTGGAACCTTTGTCTTTCTCAGAAAGGAAGCCCTCAACTTCAAGGTGTTGGAACCTCTTTCTTCCTATCCTTGGAATCCCTCGATTGTAATCCTCAACAATCGGAGTCTCACTAAGAAAGTCTGCACAAGTCAAAGTTTGAACAAGCTGTTCAAACTTTTTGCACAAAGCTTGAAAGTTAATAAGAGCCTCTCTCTCTCTAGAAATCACTTCAACAACAAGTAAGCACTGATGTCAATGTTCAGTTGTTTTTTTGAGCTTGTTCAAATGAGGTTCTATTTATAGGAAAATTTCCAATGGTTGGCTCCCTCCTCCAACAGTCATATTTTCCTTAAAATTCGGTGGGACCTGTACACGTGTCACTAAACCAATGGTTAGTTAGAAACAGAATGGACAACATCGTTTTATAACAAAACCTGTGTAACTGAAAGAACGACATCGTTTTATATTGAAACGAGTGTAAGCATAATAAAAACTAAAGTTCAGAATATAAGTAAATAAAATTTCGGAGTGTATCTAAAATGAAATTTAGAGTCTATAATAAAAATGATATTCAGATTTGGTTTTATAGGAATTCGGAACCTAAATTCTGCACAATTCCGGAGTTGGAATTTCTAAGGAAATTCGGAGTTTGGTTTAATCAGATTTTAGAATCTGAACTTACAGAGTTCAGAGTCGAACTTGTAAAAGTTCGGAGCCGAACTCATACTAGTTTAGAGTCGAACTCATAAAAGTTCAGAGTCAAACTAGTAAAAGTTCGGAGTCGAATTAGTAAAGGTTAGGAGTCAAACTCATAGAATTTCAGAGTCTAGAATTCAGAGTTGAACTTTATTAGAGTTTGTATCCAGAATTTGGAATGTAACTTTATTAGAGTTTGTATCCTGAATTTGGAGTGGAAATTTATTAGAGTTCGTATGCAGAATTCGGAGTGGAACTTTATTACAGTTCATATCTAGAATTTGGAGTGGAACTTTATTACAGTTCATATCTAGAATTCGGAGTGCAACTTCATTACAGTTCATATCCAGAATTCGGAATGGAACTTTATTATAGTTCACATCCAGAATTCAGAATGGAACTTTATTACAGTTCACATCCATAATTCGGATCCTAAAACAGAATGCTTTATATCTAAGCATTATATGATTCCAAGGTTTTGGGTATGAATCCGATTTTTACACTTAAGAAAAATATTTATATGTATAAGTAAATCTAGGTTAGGGTAAATTTCCTTAAGGAATAAAATTTTCCTTAGAGAAGTAAAATATATATTTTCTTAAGTATAAGGTGTTTGTGATTTTCAAAACAAGAAGGAATGGAAAAGTCATAAGGAAAACCTTATTGACTCAACAGGGAGAACCGAAACAGGAAAATTGGGTGAATTTGGTAGTCAATAACTAGATAACACACAATCTAGAAATTATAGAAAAACTCTCAAAAATGAAGAAAATCTTACTGTTTCACCAAAAAATCATGCTGATTTTTTTTCTTGTAAATAATTAGAACAAAGGTAAGGATAAAATTATTGAAGAGTTTGGGGAGATACCTTCAAGTTTAAATAAATTTTCCCCACCCATCTATTTCCTTAAAAAATTAAACCAAAATAATAATATCATGGCATAACTTCTTCAGTTCCTTGTGCTTTTAACCAAGCTCTAAGTGAAGATTTCATTCAATCTATCCTTCTTCTAGATTCCTTATTATCTGAAATATCTTAAAAAATGTTTCAAAAAAAATGAATCTAGAATAATTTTCCACATATAACGTCACTAAAAAGAGTAGTGTTGTTATTTAATAGAAAATCCCTCAAAATCCTAATGATCTAGGGAGTTTTGTTATTCCCTACACCTTAGGGAATAGTGATCAACTGAATTGTTTATCTGATAAAGGTTCTAGTATAAAACTGCTACCATTATCACTATTTCAAAAGTTGAGATTGTGTCACCTTCGACCCACCACTTTCATCCTATAATTTTCTAATATTTCATTCACACATCCCATATGTATGGTAGATGATATGTTGGTTGGAGTTGGAAAGTTGTTTCTTCCAACTGACTTTCTTATGTTAAACCTTGAGTGTGATTAAGAAGTTCTTATCATCCTAAGTATACCCTTCACAGCCACTAGTAGAGATGTTATAGATGTGTCTATGTTCTAATTAATCTTTAATTTTGGTGAGCAACATGAAGAGTTCAATGTGTTTAAAAATGTAAAAGAACATACATTTTTTCAAAATTGTTTTATATTGAAGTCATTTGAAGTAGAAAACACACTTCTTAGTTAAAAATAATTTCAAAAACAATAAATGGATGAAGAATTTAATTTGGATGTTGAAAATAATGTTTTACACACTATTAAGTCTACTCAGAGTGAGGATCTGGATAACTTTCTAGAATTAGACCTCAATATTATTTCTACTATGAAGAGTGAGGATGAGAATTAATCTTCTATGTTAGAACATAATTTTATTTTTGAGAAATTGAGGCTAATTATCCTTATAAAAAATGTTTTGAACAATTCTATAATTTTGATGGATATCTTTTAAAACAATTTTATTATTTTACCTTGATAAATTTATTGAATTTTAATCCTGAAAATATTAAGAGTGAGTTGTCCACTTTGGATAGCAGAGAAGGAGAATTTAAAATTGGTTCTTAAATTCAAAATTATTTCCCTTTTCAAACTCCCTATTAGAATCATGCTGAAGATGTTGGCTCTTCTAAACCTAAGAGGTTCTTGTTGAGTGAATAAGCACCCACTTTGGAGGTACAATCACTCCCAACACACCTGAAATACTCAGTTCTAGGTGAAAACACAACACTACCTATAATTATTTCTGTTGAATTTAAAGTATATAAAAAGAAAAATTTTGTGTGTTCTCATGAAATTTAAAACTGCAATAGGTTCATTCATAGCAAGTGTCAAAGGTATTGACCCTTCATTCTACATGAACAAGATTCCTATCGAACTAGAACACAAACCTATAGTAGTGTGTCAATGGAGAATAACCCCAAACATGAAATAGGTTTTGAGAGAAGATAAAATTAAGCTACTGGATACTAGTATTATATACCCCATTTATGGAAATGCTTGGGTCTGTTCAGTCAAAGTAGTCCCAAAGAAAGGTGGATTCACTATAGTGACCAATGAGAAAATTGAACAAATTTAAGTGAGAAAAGAAATCAAATGGAGAGTCTGTATTGATTATAGAAAGATCAATTAATCCACTAGGAAATATCATTTCCCAATTCCATTCATTGTTCAAATTCTTGAGAGGATTTCTAGAAATGATTTCTTTTGTTTTTTTGGATAGATATAGCCCCAAAAGATCCAGAGAAAACTACATTCAATTCCCCTTTAGAAAATTTTCCTCCCAGAATATTTCCTTCGGATTATGGGGTGTTTCTTGTACCTTTGATAGATATATGATGTATATAATTTTAGAGATGATAGAGAGGATTATTATGGTATTCATGGAAGACTTCTTCATTGTTGGTAACACATTTGAGAGTTGTTTAGGAAATATGAAATTGGTTTTAGAGAGATGTTTTGAGACCAAATTAGTTCTAAATAGGGAGAAATGATATTTTATGTTCACTAAATGGATAGTGATTATCCAAAAAGTGTCTAATAGGGTTTTAGAGGTTAATTTTGATAATATTTAAGTAATTCATAAGTTTCTCTCTCATAAAAATGTTAAGGGTTTTAGAAGTTTCTGTAAGAACCATATTTTTATACAATGTATTGATCCTTAAAATTTTGTTTTAACTCTATATATTGGACCTAATATGGATGTATAATGTGTTCAAGAAGGTTTCATGGATGTCCAGAGCTTGTTCGGATTTTGGAAACCCGACCAGTGGAAGAATGAAATGGTCCACATGATTAGTAGAAACTGTGCAAGCCAGTCTGCATGGTTACCCCCAACCGTGTTTGGCTTTCCAGAGGGGAAAGTAGGGCACACAGTTTTCCCTAACCATGCACCCTGGGATACATTCCCACGTGAAGGGGTCTGTAATTTTTATTAGAGGCATGCAACATGATTTTTTTCATGGTTAGCCAAACCATGCAAATGAAACCATGTGCGGTCCCCCCTCAGATAGTGGGAGGTGCACAATTGACGCACTTTTTTGACTATCGTGCGGCCAAACCATACAAACCAGATATTTTAGACGAATTTAATATTTTACACTTAAATATAAATTAACTCAACCCCACCCCTCATATTCTTCATTTCCAGCATGAAGTGAGTTTTTTCCTCCATTTTAGCTCCTTTGAAGCTCCCACATTGGTAACTTGATATCTTCTCCATATGAAGTCCAATACAGCTTCTGTTAGTTTCGTTGTATTCATCTATGTAAGATCTTCAATCCTTTTTCTTGGTTTATAATTTTTCTTTCCCTTGATGATTCTATTTTGATGCAGGCTCATATGCCCTATTTTTCAGGATGTTGATCCATTCTTCCATTTTTTCTTAATCCAAGCCAAACGAAGGGATGATACGAGATAAGGATAATACTATGAGCTTGAGGTAGGTGGTCTAGTATTTATCCCTTAATTATTGATGTTTTATAATATGTGTTGTTACGCTGCATACTATATTCTCTGAACATTGCTCTAAAATACAATTAAAGCATGTTAAATTCAATGTTCTTTGTATAATTGTTCGCGTGATCCCTTATTCAGGTTGGGTTAGGTCCCATTATCCATTTCTACCCTTCTAGGTGTGCCCATGGAAATAATTTGATATTTTTAAATGATTAAATGGCCCAAAAATATTTTTAATTGTTCGGTGTGACTTTAATGTGAGATAATTAAAATGAGTTGAATTGAATGGAGGTGGGTGGTAAGACCATGTCACCTAATTAAATGAAAAAATGGTTATGCCCTTGTCAGAATGAAAGGTTAATAGTTGTAAATCCAATTTTACTGTTAATTAATTATGAATTATAATGGGAATAGAGACCCTGTTTAATTATGGTAAATGGGAATGAAGACCCATGTTCATGTTATATATATAAATATGCGAATGGAATCCCTATATAAGTGATATGGGAATGACATCCCTTCGGCTGTGAAATAGATGGGCACGATGACCCTTTATGTATAGAATATGGGCATGGAAACCTTAATATGTGATATCGACATGGAGTCCCTATAAATGCGATACCATGAAAGACAACCATATACTATGGTAAAGGTCCTGGAATTCCCTAATCCTGTGATACTAGGCATGATACAGAGCATGGAATCACATATTCCTATGATACCAGACATGGCTACCCTATGATATGATATTGGTCATGGAATATCCTATTCCTTTGACACTAGGCATAGCTACCCTATGATATGATACTAGGAATGAAATCTCTTACTACAGTGATATTGGGTATAGAGTCCCCTATTCTTGTGATACTAGGTATTGTATCCCTTGATAACTGTTCATAGATATTCTAGTATAAGACAAAGTAGGTAGTGTCACTTCAGTTTCCTTCAAGAACTAGATCTAACCATTTTAAAGTTGTTATTATTGCTTAATATTATTATATATTCATATCTCCATATTATATGTACTTGTTAGATATTTATAAACATACTTGGTGGTGGCCTACCGAGTTTATCTCACACCCTATCTGGGCTATTGATGGTAACTGTACAGACAATATACTTGTATGTGTTGATAAGTGGAAAAGTATACTTATAGAAGCGTGGATTCTACATGACTTAAGATGGGAACATGGTAGTATATAACCAGGCTGGAGATTAGGATGCTTGGATTGATTTTGGCCTTTTTCTTCCTTTTTTATATCATGTACTGTATTGATTTATTGCTTCAATGTATAAATATTTTCCTTATTTTATAGAGATATGACATTATCATCTTTTTTATATGATTTAGTTTACTACTTTTGATTATTATTCAGTCCTTGGATGTGTATATATTCTTTTTTTGTCTTTTCCATTATTTACATGCTTCTACTATATATCTATCTATTTTATCACTATGTTACTCCGACATGAAAGCATAGTCTCCCCACAGACACACCCTAGGACCTCACTACTAGTCAACAATCATTGGCATATAAGGAGGCATGCTTGAGGCCATGTGGCCCACCGGTTCAAGGAACCTCTGAGTGGAACTTGGTTCGTGATGTCACAAAGTGGTATCAATGCCCTTAATTTATTTATATTACTAGTTTCAGATAATATACATGAGATTATGACGGTTTGGAATTTGTTAATGAGTTGTGCTTGGGAGTAGAAAACCCATGTACATACAAAATCAAAATTGCCATGAATGGAAAAAATTATGTTTTGGGCCTATTAATATTGATTTTATTCCACTATTGGGTGATGAACTTAAATTATAATGTCATTATTGATATGATTGAGTATTAATTTTCATCGATAGCTTGATGGGATGAGGGCAAGGAATCATTTATCATGCATGATTTTAAGAACTTGTTAGAAATCAAATTCCATGCATATGCCATTCCATATAGGATCATTTTGTTACTTTAATTACCTATGATTTCTATGAGTGATTATACCTTTATAATAAAATTGACTAAAATTTTATGAGGGGGATTGAAACACATAGTTGGTACTTAGAGTGACTGTTGTAACCAAAACAGTGTTTTCCTTGTCAGGCTACGACAAACTCCCTAAGTAGTAAACTATGGAATATTGAGTCATGGACAATAGGTCACATGGAATGGAACATTTTGTGGTATGGATTAAGTGTATTCCACACTTCAGTTCATAAGGTGTACGAGCCCTTATGAATTGAAAGTGGTGACCCATTTTATTTAACCATACAAAGAGAAATGTAATATAAGTGTGGATTAAATGAAATTGATTATAGTAAAACAAAAAGCTTGATCCTTACCTGACCTTAGTAGTGGGTAGTGGTTAGATCCTATTTTTTCTATATAAATGTTCTATCACCCATACCTAACTCTTTGAGAGGGAAGAGGGGTGTGAATATTTCATATAAAGTTTGTGTTTATGTTATATTTATATATCATGGTTTAAATTTTTATCGAATTTTGTTTGAGGCATGTGCTTGGAATTTGTAGAAAAATGCCACCATGAAGTCCTCTGGTCGTATGCCAGGAGGGTGGAGATGACCATTCCCTGGATGTGGTGGGCCTTGGTCCACCATTGATACCTCCAGTTGAACCACTAGTGGAACCTCCTACTTTTCCCGATGCTGGTAATAATGCTCAATTTTGAGGAGATTTTCATTGTTTTATGTAGATGATATAGGGAACTTTGTGCTTTGCCCAATCTATGAGAGAGTTGGATCAGGAGTTTCAGTAGAAGAATCCACCCTTTTTGAGGGATGACAATCCATAGGATGGAGAGCTACGATTCATGGGAATTATGACTTTATTTGAGCATCTGGGGACACCCCCTGAGAGGAGAGTGAAACTCTCTACTTATATGCTTTGAGGATCTGCTAAATGGTGGTGGGATATTTTAAATCAGTATGGTCAGTATCAAGAAGTGACTTTTAGAGATTTTTGGTTGAGATTTTTTGACTATTTATTCCTTGAGACCCTAAGGGCCGATCATTATTGGGAGTTCATGAACCTATAGTAGGGTTTTATGATAGTTATAGACTATTCGTCTCATTTTACAGAGCTTCAGTGCTTCGCGCATATCTATACCAATGATGATCTAGTGAAAGTGAGACAATTTAAGGATGGAATTAAGTATATTATTCATTATCAAGTAAATGTTTTCTATTTACTTTCATATTTGACATAGTAAACCCAAACCTTATCACTGAGTAGAACCTAAGGGAAGTATACGATGTAAGCCAGGGTGGTTCAGAATTAAGATAGGTTACCGGTTCGACTAACATTCAAAAGAAATAATTTTAGACTGTACTCAGGAGAAATAGTATCTAATTGACACCCACATAAAGTTATATGGTATTTTACTAGTGTGGTAAGCCTAGGCATAAGAAGACCTAGTGTCCTAGAGACCTCATTCAGTGCCGAGGTTATAGTAGAGTGGGGCATCTATAGTTATTCTATAGGGCCTTCCCATATGTGGTGAGTCGGAGAGGATCTATGCTAGATCCTCCTTCAGAAGTTGGTTCTATAGAACCTCACCAGGAAGGTAGTTAGAGTACTACTAGTCATACAGGAAGAGGATGAGGTCGTGGTCATGACAACAAAGCTTTATATATATAGTGCCAGTAGAGAAGACCTGCTCTGGGCAATCAGGTTGTAGCATAGGGTTGTGAATCATGCCATATTTATTCATTGAATCCTATACTAGAGGAGTAGTACATCGAGCCATCTAATGGTCATATTATTATTCTAGTAGTATCTACAATATTTTCTACCTTAATCGATATAGGTGCATCACATTCCTTCATATCGGTCCTTGTTGTATAAATCCTAGGGCTTAATGTTGAGTACTATATTGGTGTTATGACACTTGATACACCCTTTGTTATACATTCATAGAGTATATTCCAGTGTAATGACTGCCCTTTTTTAGGTAGGAAGGCATCATTTCCTATGGAACCTCTTTATCCTTGAAATGAAAAACTTTAATTTCATTCTCATGATGGACCGCTTGGTTCCTTATCATGACTATTTGGTTTTTTATCTCTGGAGGGTGTCACTTACATAACCATAGGGTGGTATGTATATTCACAAGGAAGAGTTCGGTGTCTAGGAAGGTTGAGATGGAGCAGCTAATCTTGTGATAGGTGGAGTGAATGCCCAGATTTCTAACCATTACATGAATGATCAGGTATTACATCAGATTGAATTGTCTTCTGTAGTCGATCAATTTAGGTATGGTTTACCTAAAAACTTTTCTAGACTACCACATGAGATAGGGGAATATTTTACTATTTATGTAGTTTCTATAACTACCTCATTATCCATTCCTACTTGCATAATGGCTACTACTAAGTTGTAGAGTCTCGAGAGGTAGCTAGATGATTTAGAGTCCAAGGGTTTTATACTGCCCAGTACTTATCCCTAGGGTTCACTGATTATTTTATCAAAGAAGGAGGATGAAACCCTTAGACTTTTCATGGATTACCATATGTTAAATCAACTTATAGTAAATGAACGATATCCATTACCCCATATAGATGTTCTTTTTTACCAACTCAGTGGAGCGAGGATATTCTCAAAGATCGACCTGAGATCAGGCTATCATCAGGTGTGAGTCTGGACTTCAAATATTCCACATATGGATTTCTGTAATTGGTGCAGATTATATGAGTATTTCCTTATATCGTTTTGTCTTAAAACGTGCTTTCCATTTTCATGCCTCTGATGAATAGGATTTTCCATCCATATCTGCATTCCTCTACGGTGGTCTTCATAGATGAAATCTTGTTGTATTTACATACTCAAATCACCCATTCCATTCATCTTTAGATCATTTTTAATACGCTGATAGAGAACCAGTCGTATACTAAGATCATAAAATTTCACTTCTATATTAAAATGTTATGCTACTAGGGTCATATTATCTCAGAGGAAGGAGTTTAAGTTGACTTAAAGAAGGACATAGTTGTGGTTACCTGGGAGCATCCCAAGAATGTATTTGATATACAGAGTTTCTTAAGTCTAGATAGTTACTAACGGAATTTTATACATGACTTCTCATGCTTAGAAGAACCTATTATAGGATTTACTAAGAAGGTTTTGAAGTTTATATAGTCAGAATCCTGCGATATAGCCTTTAAAAGCTATAAGGGAGATTGAATTTAGTGCCAATACTAATTATTCTACAGCCATACAGATGTTATATAGTATATTGTAATGCATTGGGTATTTTTCTAGGAGAGGTTCTGATGTAGGAAGATTGATTCATTACTTTCAAGTCATGATAGTTGAGGCCTCATGAGAGAAATTACCTGACACATGATCATGGGTTAGTTGTTTTTGTTTGTGCCTCACATTGTCGGTGGAATTACCGACTGGGAAATATTTTTTAGTGTTTATAGACTATAATATTCATGGGTATATTTTCACATAGCGTTACTTGAATCTCAGGAGGTGAATATGGTTTTAATACCTATAGTCCTTTGACTTTGAGCCAGACAATATACCTAGGGAAGACAATATCTTTGTCTATGATTTGAGCAGGAGGACTTAGAAAAAGGTAGTTTAGGATTCCAATAGAGATTGGAAACTTATGGCTTTGTTTTATAATATGCGCATAGAGGTTTAGAACTATCATGGATAGTCTATACTTACTTCACTATTAGTAACCTCTTCACTTTTGAAGAGAGTGAAGATGAGGAAGTTTTCAAATACTGACGGTTTGGTCCAACTAGAAATTGTTTCTATTGAGGACCTGCATTGGAATTGTTCTATTGATGATGAAGAAATCCCCTATATACATGGGTATATTTGGGTCCATACAAATATGATAGAAGAGTTGATGCGATAGTCACATACTTCTTAGAGGGCATTTCACCCAGGTATATCCAAGATGTATCGTGACATGCACTAATGATATTAGTGGCCAGGGATGAAATGTCAGATACTAGGTTTTATCACTACGTGTGTCAATTTTTAGTAGGTGAAGGCAGAGCACCAACGACCTGCTGGATTGTTATAACTGTTATCATCCTCAGAATGGAAATTAGAGGATGTTGTGATAGTTTTTTTTTGTTATCTTACTGTGGTCTCCTCAAGGTAGCACCATATTTTGGTTATTCATGGATTGACTGTCTAAAGTAGCCCACTTTCTATCTAGCAGACTTTCTCAGTTTACAAGATAATAATTTTGTACATCTATGAGATCATACAACTAGATGGGGTCCCTTGTACTATCATTTCATATAGGTATGCTCATTTCACATTGAAGTTATGGTAGGGGTTATAGAGAGCTATGGATACAAATGTGCTTCTAAGAAAAACTTTTCACCCTTAGACTGATGGATAGTCAGGACGGTTGATACAAGTGTTAGAGGATATATTCTTAGCATGCTTCCTTGATCTTTGTGGTTTTTGGGAGAATCATATCCCTCTCGTCGAGTTTTCCCATAGTAAAATATTTTAGGTTACGATTCAGATGACTCCTTATGAGGCCCTATATTTTAGGTCATTTTGTTCACCCTTGTGGTGGTTAGAGGTAGGAGAGGTAGTTCTACTAGGTCCTCGTCTCGTTTAGGAGATATCAGATCATGTTCAACTGATCAGGAAGTGGATTTTTCTGCTTAGTATAGAAATAAATATTATGTCAATCGTTGTTAATGACCTTTGTAGTTTGATTTTGGGGACAATATTTTCTTGTGGGTATCACCTAGACTTGGGAATAGAATGATATAGAGGCAAGGGAAGTGGTCGTCTTTCTTTGTTGGGTCTTTTTGAGATATTTGAGAGAGTTAGGCCCGTATCCTATCTTTTGTTATTACCTTAGAGGTATCGTGATATACGCGACATCTTCCATGTTTCACAACATCTATATTATCATGTCAACCCATCACATACTTGTGATCCTTAGGATGTTGGAAAAAATATAAATACTTATTTTAAGGAGTATCATATACGTATCATTGATCAGAGCAAGAAGGTTCTCTGAGGCCAGTTTGTCCCTTTAGTACAAGTGTTATGGCATCACGGTCATGTATAGGAAAATACTTGTGAGTGGAAGGCCAACATACATTCTCAATGGTTGAAGTTGTTCTCAGACAGTGTTATGTTTCCCTTTAAAGGTGAACTTAGGGATGCGTTCCTTTAAGGGGGGAAGTCTACAAGATCCCAATTTTTCTATGAGGTATGGATCCTTTAAATTTTGGTCTAAATCTATATCTTGGACCTAACTTGGATCCCTAATGAGTTCACAATAGTTTTGGGGGTGTACGGAGCTTGTTCAGAGTTCGTAACCCTGACTGGTGGAAGAATGAACTAAGCCGTACGAAACTATGTGGGGTCCCTCCTTAGATAGTGAGAGGTGCATGATTGGTTCATGGTTTGTCCAACCGTGCGACCAAACCACAAGACCCAAATTTTTTAGGTGAATTTACTTTATTAACCTTAAATCTAATTTAACTAAACCCCGCCCCTTTTTTTCTTTATTTCAAGTGTGCAATAAGTTTTCTCCTCCCTTTGAGATCCTTTGAAGCTCCAACCTAGGATTATTGATATCTCCTCTATTGGAAGTATGATCTAGCTTCTTTTGTTCTTGATGGATTCCTCAAGGTACAATCTTGAATCCATAGGCTTAGTTTTTTGTTTATCTTTACCAAGACAATTCTATTTTGATGCCTTAATATATGCCCTATTTTTAGGGTGTTGATTCTTTATTTCATTTTCTCTCAATTCAAGTCAAACATATGGTCGATACTGGATGAGGAGAGTACTAGGAGGTTGAGGTAGGTGGTCAAGTATTTATCCCTTAAGTCTAAATTTTTAATAATATGTTCCATTGCATCCTACACCAAATTTACCTAGCGTTGCTCTAAAATAAAATTAAGGCATGTTAAATTCAATGAACGTTGTAGAATTGTTCTTGTGATCCTTTATTCAGGTTGGGTTAGGTTCCATTATCCATTTCCACCCTTCTATGTGTGTCTATAGAAGTGCCTTGATATTGTTAAATGCTTAAATGGTCAAAAAATCTTTGAAATGGTTTGGTGTGACTCTGAAGTGAGAGAAATATAATGATTTGAATTAAATTTAGGTGAGTTGTATGAAAACATCACCTAATTATATGGAACTACAGTTACACCATTATTTGAATGAAAGGTTAAAAATTATAAATCCTATTTGACTGTTAATTAATTTTGAATTATAATGGGAATGATGACACTAATTAATTATGATAAATGGGTACGATGACCCTTGTGCATGTTATATATACATATGGTCATAATGTCCCTATATATGTGATACAAGCACTATGTCCCTTCTATTGTGAGGTACATGGGCATGATGACCCTTTATATATATGTTACGAGCATGGTGTCCATATAAATGTGATAATGGGAATGACGACCCTATACTATGATATAGAGAATAACATACCCTATTCCTATGATATTGGGAATGACCACCCTATACTATGATATAGGGAATACCATCATATTCCTCTGATACTAGGCATGGAAACACTATGATATGATACTGGACATGAGATCCCTTATTCCTGTGATACTAGGCATGGTGAACCTATGAAATGATACTGGGAATGGTGTCCCTTACTACTATGGTATTGGGAATGACATCCCCTATTTTTTTGATGCTAGGAATTGTGTCCCTTGATTCCTATTTAGAAATATTTTGGCATGGGTTGAAGCAGGTAGTGTATTCCTATTTTCCATCAGGAACCAAAGCCAACCCTTTTACAGTTGTTATTAATGCTTAAAATTTATTATATATTCACCTTCCATATTATTGGAACTAACTGGATATTTATAAACATTGTTGGTGGTGGCCTACTGAGTTTATTGAACACCCTACTCAGGATGTCGATGTTACCCAAAAAGACTATATGCTTGCAGGTGTTGATAAGGGAAAATTTCTACTTATGGACACATGACTTCTGCATGACTTAAGATAGGAGCTTGGTGGCAGATGTCCAGGATGGATCTTGGGATGCTTGGATTTATTTTGGACCTTTTGTCCCTTTTGTATATCATGTACTATATTTATTTTATGCTTCCATGTATACATGTTTTCTCTATTTTGTAGAGACATGACATCATCATCTTTCTTAATATGATTCAATTTACATAGTTTGAATATTATTTACTCCTTATATTATTATACATGTTTATGTTGTATTTTTCATTATTCATATGATACTTCTATTTATCTATCTATTTCATTGTTTTTGTACTCTGGCTAGAGGGAATATTCTCCCCACAGACAGACCCTAGGTCATCGCTGCAAGGCAAAACCCTATGGTGTATGGGGAGGCACGCTTGATGTCATGTGGCCCACTAGTTTGGGGCACCTCTAAGTCGAACCTGGGTTGGGTCGTCACAGTTTCTTAGGGCATGCCGGTTTTTACCAGAAGTTAATTAAATATCTTTTGAAAATAAAAAATAAATTTTATTCTTTGCTGGTCAAAGATGCACCCTTCCTATTTGAAAAAAAATTATTTGGAATCATTTGATTTTCTTAAGGAAATACTCACTTCATCACCCATCATTACTAAACCTGATTGGAAATTGACTTTTCAAATTATATGTGATGCAATTGAAATGGTTGTTAGAGATGTTTTAGTTCAGAGGATAGATAAGATATTACATGTGGTTTATTATTCCTGTAGAGTCAAAGATGATGCTCAAATGAATTATAACACAACTGAGAATGATTTGTCAGCTGTTGTGTTTTCTCTATAGAATTTTAGGAAGTAACTTTTATTCTTAAAGGTCATAATATTTATAGAAAATTCCACCATGAAGTATTTGATGACAAATAAGAAGGCCAAACATATACTCATTAGGTGGATCCTCTTGTTACAGGAGTTTGATATGAAGATTAGATACAAACAGAGGGTTGAAAATATCGTTGAAAATCATTTTTCTAGGTTGTATAATACCCAATGTGAAGATCCTAGGGATATTAATTATTGTTTTCCTTATGAGAAGTTACTCACTATATTTATTATGAAGTCTAATTGGTTTAAATATTTTTATAATTTCATGGAAGAAACTATCATTCTTAAGGATTATTGAAATATTCCAAGGAAAAGGTTCATTTCGGAGCTTAAGTACTAATTGTGGGATGACCCCTTACTGTTTAGAAGGTATGCTAATGGGATTTTGAGAAGATGTGTGCCAAAATAATTGATGTTACCCATTATGGAATGTTATCACTCCTCACATTGGGGAGGTTATCATGGTGGAGAAAGAATGAGCCAAAAAAACCTTCGTGTTGGATTTTACATGCCTACATTGTTTAAGGATGATCTTAGTTTTGTTGTTGGATGTGAAAAATTCAAAATATTGGGAAATGTTTGTAGAAAGAAGAAGATACCTAAAAAAGGTATTTTAGTGGTTGAGATTTTTTTTATGTTTATGGATTGGATTTTATGGGACCATTCCCATATTTACATGCAAAATAGTACATCTTATTTATTGTAGAATATGTCTCAAAATGGGTTGAGCCAGGGGAGCTTCCCAACAATAAATCTTGTAGTGTGATAAAATTCATTAAAAAGAACATATTGACAAGATTTAGCGTGATAAAGGATTTCATTACTAATAATTACATACATTTTAATGATTTCAAATTCAAATCACTAATAAAAAAATATGGGTATTCCCATAGAAAAGGAAAAAAGTACCATCTAAAATTTAGTGGATAGGTAGAAATTTGAAATAAGGAGCTTTAAAAGATTTTTGAAAAAATGTCTCCAATTCAAGGAAGGATATGTCATTGAATCTGGATGAAGCTTTATGGGCCTATAGAACTACTTTCAATACCCCCAATATGTATTTATTCTTACAGGTTATTATTTGGGAAATGATTCCATTTACCAATGGAGTTTCAATACAAGTCATATTGGGTTGTGAAGTCTTTAAAATTTGATTTTAAAATTTTTCCAGAGAGGAGGATTCTAGAACCGTGTGAGTTGGATAAGATTATGAGAGAGTCTTATGAAAATTATAGGATCTATAGTGACAGGGACAAGGTTTTTCATGATTATATTATTTAGAATAGAGAATTCAAGGCTAGTAATAAGGTTATCCTATTTAATTCCTAACTTTAACTCTATCTTGGAATGTTTAGATTGAAGTGGTCTAGACCATTAAATTTTTTTAGAGTGATGAAGAATTGAGTTATTGAAATTATTGGAGGAGAAAATAGACTAATGTTGTTAAATAGACAATGAATTAATTATTATTTTGAAGGACAACCAAATATCCATTAAAATTTTTTAGAGTGCTGAAGAATGGGGTTGTTGAAATTATTCGAGTATAAAATAGACGAATGATGGTAAATATAAAAAGAATCAAATATTATTTTGAAGGAAAACCAATGAGCTTGGATGCCTTCATAATATGAAAAACGTGATAAATCAATGAGTCTGACTGAAGACTATAAATTTAGCACTGAATGGGAAGCAACTCATAGATATTCTATTGTTTTGTTTCATTTTGAATAATAATAAATTTGATACACATAAGCCTTAGCCCAGTTGGTGAAAACTCAACCAGTGCATCCAAGAAACTCGAGTTTAAAACTGGGTGAAGACAAAATTTCTGGGATACTGTAGCAGCACTATATCAGGTACTGTTTGGTACTGTGCAGTCAAGACTATTCATCCATTTGGACTTTTGTGCCACCAGTTTGGGACTCAAATCCTTTAAGGAATTCAGGATTCCCAAGTCCTTCGGGCTAGAATGGATTTTGGGACACCTCAAGGACTTTGGGATACCTAAAGGCCTTTGGGCCCCCACAAGGCATTCGGGCCACCTGAAATTGTGCTTAAAAATGACCAGACAAACTCTACAAGGAGAAGACTCCAGATATGGATTCAGAGTAGGTGAATTCACCAGAGCAGAAGCTAAACAGATTTTTTAAAAATAGAGCGTATGTCATTTCCATTGAGACTAACCTATGCATGCATGGGAAGCCTAGCTGAACAAGTCATGCAAAGGTGGAGAGCTAACATCACGATGAAGAATATGGGGAGGAGAAATTCCTTGTAGTTATAGTTTTTATATTTCTGTAAGACCTATGGGTCTTTTAATCTCTAAGCCTACATTCCTTGTAAGGGTTCCCCCTCATCCCTTGAAAGGGGGTTATCAAAAATCAATAAAAAATAAGGTCTTCATTCCATTCGGGAAATAATAATAAATCTTCTTGTATTTCTTCCTTGGTTTCACTTATTCTATGCTATTCTAGGGAAGTTTGACACTTTTATACAAGTACGTCATGGGAAGAACATTATTACTCTTAGCAAGGAATTCCAATAATTTTCATGTCCAGGAAGAGCTGCTAGTTGGATCTTCTAGGATCAAACTTCCTTTAACCACAATCTCTAGATAATTTCTTTCTTGAACTTTAAATTATAGAGTCTCATGTTCATGATTTTATTCTATAGGTCTTATGAATTACTGACTAGAGAATTCTACTCAAAAAATAAAGGGTAGTATTATAAACAATACATGTGGTTAAAGCTTTACTTTTAGGGGAGTTTAATTTTTCATTCTACTATGAATAATTTGTTTTGAATTTTTCTTCATACTTATTTGTTTGTAGCTATTTTGTTTAAATATGCTCACTTTTTGGAATTAAGTGTGGGGCAATTCTACCCAGTCATTCAAACCTCTTTTGGGTGTTTTGTGGTGCAATTCATGGATGTTAGTCCTATACTTATTTGTTTTTCAATAAAAATTATTTAAACCCTCTTAAAATCCAATTAATACCCTAAAAAATTTTAACACCCCTTTTAAATTTGAATGTATTTACAAAAATATATTTTTATTGAATCAATGCTTAGAATGATATTTCTTGAACTAAATTGAACATTCATTTGTCTGTTCAAAATAAAAAATTGTGTATACTTTTCCATTTTTTGTTTGGGAAAATGCTGGAAATTGTGGTAAATGATTCATGAACATTCTTATGACCCTTAAAACATGTCATTGAACAACTTAATTGAATAACTATTTTGAATTAAAATGGTAAATTGTTTCTGTTTACATTGAATTCCAACAATAAGGACATTGACGGATTTTAAGTGTGGCAGAGACTGTCTTCTTAAATAATTCAAATTGTGTTTTAATGCAAAAATATTAGGAATTTAATTAATAATGTCATTTTTATTTCCCTTTTGAAATATTTTGTTGTCAGTAAAATTTGGTTAGAATTTTTTATGACTGTCATTTGATTTGAAATTTATAATTATAATTAAAAAAATTTAGGTCAAAGGATTAATTTATTCTGAGAAAGGGGATACATTATAAACAAAATTAGGCAACATACAATATAGATATGTACTCAGCGAGACTCGAACTCATGACCCTGGTGAGACTCATAGGGGCAGCTACCAGTGAGCTACAACTTGGTGGAATTTTAATTATAATTAAACTCATAATGTATATATCCAAATTTATTATGAGATGAAAATCCCAATTAAAGTTGAGTATTTAATCTATCATCCCTCATTATTTAAGCTATGAGAAGAGTTATTTATCCAGATTGTAATTATTAAACTTTCCTATCCATATAGGGTGTGTATTTATCATGAAATTTAATTGAGTGGTAAACTCACCTAAAGGTGAATAGAATTTTGGACTTCTAGTTGGATTCAAATTGACATTTTCTTAATTATTTCCCAAAATTTCAAATTCAATCACTTTTTTAATAAAAAAACTTATATTTGCAATGAAATCATTTAATTTTAAGGGATTTTTCACATTTTTAACTTCAGAGAGTCCATGAAATAAAATTTATTTGATGTGACATTTTTTCATGTGTTTTCTCACATATATTTCGATTTAAAATCCGTATATTTAATGCTTAATTGAGAATATTCTTGATTAATTATAGTGCTATGTTCATTTGGTTGTGTAAATATTAAATTTATAAATTAATTTATAAATTGTAATTTTTTTCCTTCCTCAAGAAAACACCCATGGTCATAGGAGGATGAAGATAAAAGAAACCCTACGTTCTGCCATTTGTGACCAGTTGAGGACCAGTAGACTAAATCCGACACATCGAAGAAGACAAATAAAAACTAAGGAAGAGATGAGTGTGTTAAAGAAAGATCTTAGGGAGGCAACCAACCGATATCGTTTTGAGATGACAAGATGCATCAGATCCATGGATGTCTTCGACGGTGAAGGGTCGATACCCAAGGATGAACCAGAGTCGAACCTTGTCACTTCTGTTGACAAATGAAGGTCGACCGAATCAATGCCACCTACGAAATAGGGTTAATTGAGAACCTTAATGGGTTGAAGAAGCCCGATGGAAGATGTGTCTGACCGAATATGGATGATTGATGACCACCTAAGAGTTGCTGGTTTTGCGACACTTTATTGTCCATCCGATCCTCTATTGCATTGATGGGTCCACAAACTATGTGATCGGAATTGAAGAACCATGGGCTAGAAAATCAGGAGTTGAGATGTGTCAATGGTGTTTGAAAGATCGACTGTATACCGAAAGAGAGGAGTTTATTGGGGAGATGATGACCACGGTCAAAGAATAAGACATGTGATGCTGACTTGATTTGAAGAAACTGAAGACCGAGAACGTTGGTTTTTTGGATTATTTTTAGAAATGGGATTTTTATTTTATTTTTTACAAAACTGGATATCAAAGTATTTTGAAAAATGGGTCTGGAGATGCCTGAACCTAGTTCACACATTTTACCTTTCAAGGAACTGTGAACGGGGTTCACGCATAATACAGAAAATTACAATCATTTATTTTTTAGTACTATTTTTTTATTTTAATTTTTTTTATTTTTGTTTTGTTTTGTTTATATATATATATATAACAAAATTTTTCCACAAAATTTATATTAAATTTAATATCCAGTAGTACTGCTATTAAAATATCTAGATTCTAATAGAAACCCTCACACATGGATCTCTTTTATAAGAGGTCTTGCCCAAGAAATCATTCTTCATTTCCGATGAGGGATTCAGGTTCTCCCTTTCCTTCACAGAACATTCTGCATTTCTGATGTGGAATTCAAAAATGTTTCAAGTACGTGTCTTTGAAAAACTATAAAATAAAAACTATAAGGGAAATATAAATGAATCTTAAAACATGGATTAAAAATATAAGAAATAGATGAAAATAAAAATAACTTTGTAAAAAATGTTGATGAAAACTAATTTATAATCTATTAAAACTGCCAACATGAAACTTAAAAATGTTTCAAGTATGTGGCTTTGAAAGACTATAAAATACAAACTATATGACCAATATAAATAAAAAATAAAACAAGGATTAAATATAAAAGAAATAGTTAAAAATAATAATAATTTCATAAAAAATGGTGATGGAAAATAATATATAAGCTTTCAAAACCATCAACTTGAAACTTAAAAATGTTTCAAGTACGTGGCTTTGAAAGACTATAAAATACAAACTATAAGACCAATATAAATTAAACTTAAAACACTAATTAAACATATACAAAGTAATTAATAAAAAATTAGTTAATTAATAATATACTTAAAAATTAAAAATTAATAATTTGTTAATAATTAATATAATTATTAATTATTAATTAATAATATACAAAAACTAATTAGTTAATTAGTAATATAACTATATAATAATTTAATAGTTAATTATTAATATAATTATTAATTTATAATTAATTAGTTAATTATTAATAATATTATTAATTATAATTATTAATTATAATTATTAATTATAATTATTAATTATTAATTATTAATTCTTAATTATATAATAAAAAATTAGTTGAATAGAAATATAATTTTTAAATATTTATTATATAATAATTAATTAGTTAAATAGTAATATAATTTTTAATTATAATTTTTTATTTTTTATTATATAATAATTAATTAGTTAATTATTAATATAATTACTAATTACAATATAAAAAATTGATTGATTAGAAATCTAATTATTAATTATAATTATTCATTTTAATTATTAATTATTAATTATTAATTATTAATTATATATATTAATTATTAATTTTATAATAATTAGTTAGTTAATTGGTAGTATAATTATTAATTATATAATAATTAATTAGTTATGTAGTAATATAATTATTAATTATAATTTGTAATATAATTATTAATTATAATTATTAATTATTTATTATATAATAATTAATTAGTTAATTAGTAATATAAGTATACAATAATTAATTAGTTAATTAATAATATAAATATTAACTATGAAATAATTAATTAATAATATAATTTTTAATTATAATTAATAATTATTAATTATATACTAAATAATTAGTTAATTAGTAATAAAATTACTAATTATAATTATTAATTACTAATTATATAATAATTAATTAGTTAATCAGTAATCAAATTATTAATTTCAATTATTCATTACATTTTCTTATTTTTAATTATTAATTATTAATTATATAATAATTAATTTGTAATATAATTATTAATTATATAATAATTAATTAGTAATATAATTAATTATTATATAATAATTAATTAGTAATATAATTGTTAATTATATAATAATTAACTAGTAATATAATTATTAATTATATAATAATTAATTAGTTAATTAGTAATATAATTATTAATTATAATTAGTAATTATTTATTATATAATAATTAATTATTTAATTACCAATAAAATTATTAATTATTAATTATTAATTAATTATTATATATCAATTAATTAGTTAATTAGTAATATAATTAGTAATATAATTATTAATTATAATTATTAATTATTAATTATATAAAATTTATTTAGTTAATTAGTAATATAATTATTAATTACATAATTAATAATTAATAATTATAATGAAAAATTAAATTAAAAAATAACTAATTAATGATTATAAAATTAATAATGATATTACTAATTAACTAATTAATTATTATATAATTAATATTTAATAATTAATAATTATAATTATAATTAATAATTATAATTATTAATTACATTACTGATTTAGTAATTAACCAATGTATTATTATTTAATTAATAATTATATTTCTAAATACTAATTAACTAAATTATTATTTTATAATTAATAATTATATTATGAATTAACTAATTAATTATTATATTACTAATTTATTATTATATAATTAATAATTATACTGCTAATTAACTAATAATTATATAATTAATAATTATATTACTAATTAACTAATTAATTATTAACCACTTCTTATATATTTAATCCATGTTTTAATTTTCATTTATATTGGTTTTATAGTTTATATTTTTTTGGCTTTCAAAGTTAGATACTTGAAATGTTTTTATGTTTCAAGTTGGTGGATTTGAAATCTTATAAATTATTTTTCATCAATATTTTTTGCGAAATTCTTTTTCATTTCAACTATTTATTATATTTCTAATCCTTATTTTAATTTTCAATTATATTGGTCATATAGTTGGTATTTTATAGTCTTTCAAAGTCACATACTTGAAACATTTTAAAGTTTCCAGTTGGTTGTTTTGAAAGATTATAAATTTTTATTCATCTACATTTTTATGAAATTTTTTTTAATTTCAACTATTTATTATATTTTTAATCCATATTTTACGTTTCATTTATATTTTTCATGTAGTTTATATTTTCTAGTCTTTTGAAGCCACGTACTTGAAATAGAATCCTACATCGGAAATAAAGGATGTTCTGCATAGGAAA
Organism: Viscum album; assembly: GCA_963277665.1. Lineage (NCBI taxonomy): Eukaryota > Viridiplantae > Streptophyta > Magnoliopsida > Santalales > Viscaceae > Viscum > Viscum album. The sequence goes on along the minus strand of OY728129.1, from coordinate 1,782,855,864 downwards.
GGGAGAACCTGAATTCCACATTGGAAATGCATTATGATATCCAGGACTCACCCTCTTATAAAAGGGAGCTGTGGTTGAGGGTTTCTGTTAGAATGCAGACTACTGTAATGGCAGTAATGTTGGATATTAAATAGTGGAAAATTTCTGTTGAAATTATTTTTTTATATATAAATATATATAAATAAAACAGAACAAAAAAATGATGCGTGAACCCCATTCACGCATACTCCTATGATCGGGGATGCGTAAAAAAGGTTCAAAAATCTCGAGACCCATTTTTAATAATAATTCAAACCCTCATCCATTTTATAATAAAAAATCAAATACCCATTTTTAGAAATTATCTATGGTTTTTTATCGAAGCTGTTGATGATTTGCCAATTTGGTTTTGTGCTGACGCTAATCGAGACCGAGTTCCACCATAAAGATGAACTTGAAGTCCATGTTGAAGAAGACCACCAAACATTCACAATGGATGAACTAAACACCAAGACATATATGATGGATCTCGAATGATATTTCGAGCATGACCCTGGAATACCAAAGCACAACCCTAAGCATTGTATTTTCAAAGCCGCTGCTGATATTGAGGTTGAAGACAGACCCATGTTTGGAGTTGGATTTGAGTGAATCGGTACTTTATTCAGAATAATTGAGATCTGGTGCCACCTTTTCAAGCGCTAAATGTCGGAAAATTTCAAATACTGACAACTCCAACTGCTCTCGAAGCCACTCGAGCATGGTGTCTGTTCAGAGCTTCGATAATTTGATGTGTCCAAGTCATGAAATCGTGATCGAATATTTTCAATCACTCAATTTTTGTTCTTTTAGGTGTTTGAATGATGAAGGAAGACAATTTAGAGACACACCCATTTGGAGTCAGATAATTTATTTCACAAGATTTTCTGTGGGGAGTGAATACGAGAGCTAGGGAGGAGTGTAAGAGCTCATTAGGATCAGAAGATCAAGGTAAGACTATCTGAATTCTTATTCTTTCATTTTTTATGTTATTGTTCTTTGAGTTTCTTTAAAAATCATAAAATGTTTTTTGGATAAAATTATTCTTTAGGAATAAATTTTTTTGGTTATATCTTTACTTGTTCACATCACTATTTCTATTACTTCGGAATCTTACGACAAGTTCAATTCAAGATGGAGATTGTTTTTTATCATCATAATTTTCAGTGGAATTGTTATCATCATATTATATTATATTTAGGTACAAATTCAAATGGAAGTGCATTCACTCTACAAAGAAATTGCAGTAAATACATTGGTTTAGGGACCTGACCCTGCGACCACGCCCCAAATCCCATCCCTCCCATACCACCCCAACCGAGCTCGGGGGGGAATATTATGATTGTAATTTCTTCAAACCATCTATGATTTGATGTACCTTGTATGTAGCGAGTTGCAAGAATAATTCTTCTATAGTTTAATCTTTTGGTGAAATAGATTGACCTAATAATTTTTGTGGAATCACATGAAATAAATTTTCAGTGAATGTCGAAATTTATTAAAAACCAAGCAGTTAAAATTTCACTTTCTTATCATCCGTGTTATTTCTATTCTTATTTTATGTATTTCATATCTTTTCAATTCATAGTTATCAAATTTTAATTTTCTATTAATATTTTTTCTTTTTTTTAAATAATTTTCATCATCATTGTTTACATGTTCTTGTTTTTGTTTTTGTTTTGTTCTAGTTTTTTTTGGCCTGCACAACATTTTCCTTACCTGTGGATTTAATACCTTTCTCACTATTATCTACTTGTTTGTAGGATTTTAATTTTCACTAGTCAATGATATTTTGATCAATTATCACTACAAAATTGGTGATGAACCATATGGGAAATGAATTTTGGTTGTAGAGGTGAACTATACAGTCGGTGTACTGTTTGGAAAATCGACAACTAAACCATATGATTTCCTATATTTTCTAAAAACATGGATTTTACCGGTTTTCACCAATATTTTAAGCCCACTCCTCTCATATATCATGAACATTCTAGGGGGAAAATACCACAAACTCCGACATCAAACCCCCTTATTTTGTAGTGATTTTAGTGGTTTTATTTAGGGATTCAAGGCGAGTTACCTCCCTTTCCATTCTCTTTTCCCCTCTTCCTTTGTTCTCACCATTTTTTAGTTGTCTTATATTGGGATTTGAGAAAATATTAAATTGAATAATAGTGTAATCATCCCATTATGATGGGGATTTACCATGGCATTGCTAGAGGACATCTTGAGGCAGTATATGCATGTCGTCACACATTGTTTTTGATGATGGTATATCTTTATATGAATTTATTTAGGATTCTCACCTAAATTTAGTGAAATAACTCATTGAAATTTGATGTATAATAGTTATTTTTTCCATGATGGTTCTGAAAGTGTGTTGCAGACCACCCACAGGTGGTTGGTCATAGTTTTTATGCGACAAGTCATTCAGTGAATTATAAAAATATTCTTCCTAACTTATTTAGATTGAAATAAATATTGAATTATTAAAAATGAATAGATTAATTGATTATAAATAATTTATAATTAATTATTGGTTGTTACAACTTAGGATAGGTGCTCGAGATATGATGAAATGAATTGACGGGCTTCAACAAGGATTGTCTTCTTTAAAAGGGGATACCTCCATGTATAGGGAAGGTGTTCCCTTGAGGATACCTGTATGGAAGTTTATTTCATTAATTAATTTTGGCATGTGATATGTGGTCTGTCAACTAAGGATGTTTGACCTTTTTTATTTAAGTAAAATTTTCATTTTAAATGAAATGCCTAAACAAATTGAAGAAAGTGTATAGGGAAACAATAGACCCTTGTGAAATGGCTTGGTTTCCCTGACCATTGATGGTCAAGGCCTTGATCTTGACTGCATTCCTTGATATAAATAGACCCTAGAGGTACATGGGATGTTTTATAAGTGCTCCTTGGATCCAACTATCATGCTTGATATTGGTTTAGAATTTCATAGACACGGTCCTTGGATTCAAATGTGATATAGTTTGGAATGCCTTAGACATGATCCCTAAATTTAAATGTGATACAGTTTGGAATGCCTTAGAAATACTCCTTCTATTTGTATGTGATACTATTGAAACATACATTGAATAATTCTTTGAAATCTGGGGTAGGGGATTTAACCCTCCTTGTTGGCATATGGGATTGATTTGGATTGTCAAGTGCATTCTTCTTTTAATCAGTCATTAATCATGATGTTACTATATATCCCAGGAAATTATCCTTGGAATCTTCCATGGGCTTGATATATGTTGGGATGATTTCATAACGTTCATAGAGATACTATGGAACTGATCAAAGCAAGTATACTCAATCTAGAGTGTTATGTTAGACCTCGAGGATTGACAATGGTTATTTATTTACATTTATGAATTATATTTTTATTATTCTAAGAATATAACACGTGTACACCCATCATTTACTTATTATATATGAGACGACATTCATGGTTCCCTACTAAGTTACACCAAAACCCTACCCAGGAGACCATGGAGTAGGACATAGTCCTGGTGTAGCATGATCAAGAAGGATAGTTCGAATAGGATTTAGATAATGGATGTGAAGAGGCACATAGATGATAATGGAGTTTGCTGTGTATTTTATTCATTTTGTTTATTTTTTATATGCGATCAACTCAATGGGTGACTAGTCTAGGCTTTATGACTACTAGTTATATTTTATTTTATATATAATTATTTCTTATTTATTTTCATCCACTTACTTTGATGGATGTTTTATGTTTATGGATGAGTTTTGGTTAGTTATGTATTATTTCACACACTAATATGGGGGGTATAGTCCCCCAATGATAACACCATAGACCCCTAATGCTAGTCAATATCCTCTATATTACAGGGAGATGTTTCTAATGGTTCTGTGGCATTTCCAATCCAGACACTGGTCAGTGGTCTTAGGTCAATTATTTCATAAATTGATATCATAGGATTTATGTGATGGGGATCATAGAGTGTATTAGAGTTTTTTCCTTACTGTGTAGGGAGATAGTAGATAGGTGACATAGGAATTTATTTAATCTTTTGATGGATATTGGATTGGTGTGTCATGAACACATTTTTTGATAAGAATTTCAGGCTACCAGGGGTATGGAATTTCTATTCTTGATTTTCCATATTATGGTTTTATGATTTCACCTAACGTGACACACTTGAGTTTTGGATATATTGATTTATTAGTTTTTTTATCTTGGATTGTTTTCGTGAGGACATGTACATGCATAATTAATATCTAGTAGGATTCCCATGACATATGCCTACGTTTTTTTTGATTGATATCACCGAGGATAAAGGGTTCCATTATTTTATGTGTCAAAAACAACTTATACATTATTTTCATATATAACTCAATGGTGTAACTATACTATGCTGGACTGTAATATATGTTTTTTTATGATTATAGGTCATTTGGATCTACGGAAGGATCACAATTGATGAAAAAAATTGTAACACCTGAGCTTCAATTATAGTAAGTAAGTTTATCTTTCTAAAGAAATAATAATATAATTTATATAGCTTTATTTAAGATTATGATCAAAAACATAATTAAGAAATTTTATAAATTGAATTTTATGAAATTTATTTAATTTATTAATTAATCATGTAAAAATTAGATAGAGTGAGTTTTTGATATTGTTTATAAATTATTGATTTTTTGGGTGAATACTCAATAATACTAAATTTACAAAAACTGTCACATTTATGAAACTATAATGATATAAAAATAACTTGAATGTTTATGAAACTTTTATTATTGAATTATTATATATTCAATAAGTAATATAATTCGTATATAAATTTAATTCTGAACATAGAAATATATGCTCAACATTTTTGAAATCTAAGTATTGTTTTTGTTTGAATTGAAACTACTTTTAGTTATTCACTCTTAATAAAGTACATACAAGGAACATTTCCTTTTTTTGGTTTAAAAAAATAAGCCACTTTTTATTTAAAATAATCGAATTAACCCCATTATAATGAAAAATATACTTTATTTCTCTATAAAATCGTTTTTATTCTTAAAATGAGAAGTTTTCTAAAAACAAATTTCATTGCGTTTTGTGAATTTATATTAAAAGTAATTTCTTACAATTATATTGTTAAATGTCTTAATTATTTAAAATAAAAATAATTAATACTTTTAAATAATTCCAAATTAATTTATTTGTCAAAATGAACAATAACCAAAGTAAATATTTTCTACCTCAGTTAAGAGTAAAATGAGTTAAAATTGTAAAAAAATAAAGAGATAAGGCTTATAATGATAACAAAAAACACTTGTTTAAAACTAATTTATTGGTTAATTTTAATCCTCAAACTTATCATAATTGAATATATTAATATTTAGTGAGACTTTAAAAAATTAATACATAAATTATATAGTAAAGCTTTAAGTATTTACAAGTTCTCCACCCACCTCATTTATAAAAGGGAACCCACTATCCTCTCTTATCCACACTAATTGAGCCACTTAGATAAACGAATACCTACCACAATAACTTCCAAACATCCCTCACCATTTCCTATAGTAATTTTTCTCACCAAATTTCCATTTCAAGAGTTATTAAGGTGTAATCCAAAGTAGGTTACCAAAAGAAGAGGTATAAGTTCTTATCGAGATTTTTCAAGTTCCATTTATCATAAACATCATCCAAATAATTAATAAGAATATTAAAATAATTATTTCATTATATTAACCACAATAAGATGTTTTTATTTTAATTTTCAAACCATTTTCTATCTCCTATCGATCTTATGAAAAATAAAAACATCACTTGTGCGTATGTACAACCTACCATCTCTATGTAGCGGTGCAATTCTTTTTTCTCTATAAATTTAATTGGATGGTTATAAACATATAAAAAATGAATATATATGATATTTATGAAATATATATGATTATGGAAATATATTATGTCACTCACTTTCTTTACCTTCAGTTTTTTGGAAAATGAAAATGCCACTCGTGCTTACGTGTGGACTACCACCACTATGAAGCGATGTGATTCATTTTTATACTACCACCATGTATGGTTGTTTATAAATTTTTTTATAATTAATAAAAATTATCCTCACAATATTATTAATATTTTATATATTTTTTAACCATATATTAAAACTTATGACCATGGAAAATATACTGAAGTAATTTTGGAGAAATTGACTGAACAGCTATAATGGTCGATATAAGCAAGAACTATTCAATAAATTGATTTTAAATATTCATAAAAGTTACATAAAAATATAATATAGATGAAAATTTTTACTAAAGGTATTTAATAAATTTAAATTCAATATATATTAGGATTTAACATGTATGACTCTATGGATACCTAAGTCAAGGGATTTCTTTTACAATCTCATTTTATTTTAGGATTATTAAAATTTGGGTTTTTTTGGGAAAATTATATAGTCTTAATACCTTAAACCCCATATATTTTTTATAATCTAGTTATGTTTGGTTTTTACATGTTAATTTTCCATTTATTCTATTTTTGGATCAATAATCAAAATGTATGCTAAATGTAGGGTATTTTCTTTAAAAAATTCATATTTTAGAGTTTTCAATTCAACTCTTTTTCTTCCCCAACAAGGTTTTTATAAATATTTCATGAATATTATTATTTATACTCAAATTATTATTTAAATTAATATAAATCACATATAAAATTATTTTATAAAAATAAAAGGATACATCTTTTCATTTTCTAAACAAGTTACTTTTTGACTTTTTACCAAAGGTGCGAAAGAAATCTATGTTTTAATGTTTCATATGAAAAAATTCCCCATCGTCAAAACTATTATTTACTTAAGATATTAATTTATAATATTCCATGATTATTTTAAAAGAAAATAATTTTCTCAATATTCTAATTATTATTATTTAATATTATATCAAAATAAAAGGGTATTATTTTATTAAAGGAATGAAAAGAATTTTGAATGTGATTTATGACATAATTTTTACAAAAATTTACAAGGAAGTTCTTTTTAATTTTTTTCATCCTCAAAGTTTTATATTCCCAAATTAATATTTTTACTATAAAACCTTAATTTCTAATGAATTTATGTTCTTCTTTCATCCTTTACTGATTTATGGCCTTTTGGTCATTAATAGTCTCATGATCACATTACCTATCACACTCCATAATTTTTTTGGACATTATCTCCTCCTCCAATAACATATTTTAAGTGTCATGGATTTATGTGAAATCATTTACACCACTTTTATTTTGTTTGAACAATAATTCATTTATATATGTGGTATAAGATGAAAGTAGTTTAATAATAAATTTATTTCATTGGTAGGGTAAATGTTTTGTATTCTTGATTCAATATAGATAGTGATTTATAAGGTATTTTGAGAATGAATTTTATTGATCATTAAATATTAGAGAAATTTATAGGATGTAATGGTGATGGGTGAATCCTAGTTATAAATATCCCCTCGATGCACGCAGAAGTCTTATGCGACAAAACAAGTGGATGCATTAGTTGTGTAATTGGTGTATACCCACCCACACAATAAAAGTGTCTTTTCCAATAACTTGATAGTAATGTTCTTAATATCATGGATAAGACCTTGATGGTAAGATCATGTATGTCTTTATGTATACCTTTTCATCAACAAAAAATTAGTTTTTATAATCCATGTGATTACTATGTTGATATTATCCGTGGATGTACTTTGAGTTTAGTTTGTTGATTGAATGGAAAGTGCTTTAATTATCCAATATGCCATATTTTTTATACCTTATTTTCTCATGATAGATTATTTTTTATGTTACCCTTACTAACAATATAAGGTCACACTTTATTTATATTCCTTTCCCTTGGATTTGAAGATGGGTATATTGAATGATTTCAAGGATTCAAGAATGTTTTATATGCAAAGTTTTTATATTTCAAATATAAAATGTTAATAATGTATGTATCTAGTTTTAAAAGATAACTAAACCAATAAATCATGTTTGGTGTGATCCCCTATGTCATCTACCAAGGTACTGAAGAAAATACGGGCTCCAGGATGTTAGAGTCAGGTTTATTTCAAAAAATATTGCACCTTTTTAAAAGGTATGTATAGTAACTTGTAGGTTAGTAGAGCTATTTTATTCCTTATTAATATACCCCATATGTATGATTGATAAAATAGTTTTGGTTATAGAAATTATTATTGAAAACCTATATGGTGTTTCCCTAAATAGATTATTGGAGGCATTCAACTTAACTGAACCACATATCTATGGTTTACCAGACATAGATCATGGAAGGGTGATGTTTCTATATATATTTATGTGCCTAGATGATTATGTGATCCTAGAGGGTGTGGCTCCCATATATAGAATCACTATGAGGATTATCCTGAGATCATGATTCTTATGTGTTAGTTACATAACCAGATACCCAATGATAAATAGTGTGTGGGAGTAAGCTAATAAATTTTCATACAATACCTGATACTTATAGATAAGAGACCCTAGAGTGTATTGCTTAGCACATGAGTGGTTTAATGATATTTGAGAGAAGAATAGGGATGTTTTCCATGAGTTATGATCTATGTGGGATATAACCTATGGGTTATGTGGGAGATTATGGAACTATTGAGATATTGCTCAGGATAGGTAGTATGAGTGTTATGGACATGTTTTAATGTGTTATAAGAGGATAACCCAAGATATATAGGGGTTAGTTGGGTCTTTTAAGTACCACAGATATGGAAATCATGGCTGAATGATTTAGATTTGAGATTGGAGCATGAGATGTGTTATCTGATATATGTAATTAACACATGATATGGATTGGGATTTTTTGAGGTAAAGAAATAGGGTGATTTGATATTGGGGTATTGTTTCAATAGTCAGGAGCAATTTAATGACTTACCCTATTGAATTTGGATTAATTTTTTGGAACACAATGAGGGTATGAGAAGAAACCTTTTTATTTTTGAAAAGATGTTGGATGGTGGATGATCATGTGGTGGACTATGGAATTGGTGAAATGTATAATTTTGAAAAGGATCATCGAGTGTGATTTGGTTTAGATGAGGTTAACATGAGAGTGGATCATGGCTGGTGTTTAAGTGCATGATCCTAGGTTTAATAACATCCGGATAATGGGAGTGTGAATCAATTTATGCAATTGGGCTATACTAGATCATACACCCATTGAATTTGGATTAATTGAGATTGTTAATTTAGCAGCCATGTGATGGATGAGGATCAATGAATTTGATAAAAATCTTATTGTCATGGTTTCCTAGGGTTTTAATGAAAATGATCGGTGTTACCTCTATGATGATTATGGAACAATGTATAATGTAGTGTCATCTATTAACATAATGACTTAGTGTGGATCTTAAAGAGAAACAAGAATTTTATGATGTAACCTATTGAGGTTGAGATTTAGGTGCAATATAAGGAAATCCACATATAGGGGAGTGAACTGTTATCTGGTGGGGGGGGGGGTGGTGATACATGTTGGAGAAAACTTTTAGTGGGTGTCAAGGATGAGGTTCCTGGTGAGTTTGGCATAGGTTTTATTTTTTTTGTTTCGGCACTTGGGTATGAGAGGGATGGTAATAGTATATCATTACATGTTGTAATAAACAGTGCATGGGCCATGGAGATACGACCCTCAAGTGGGTAGGGTCATGGGTGTTATATAACTGATTATTTAATGGTCAAGGTGGCATTTAAATTCAAATGATTAGGTGAATGTAATTTATTAGTTACTTGTAAATTAGTAGATTTGAGGTTGAATGAAGTGTTGGATGGAGTCTGTGCATTGGCATCAGTCTCAGAGCATTTTTGATGTGATCTTAGAGTGAGTTGGATCAGGGGTGAATTTATCCTTGGGTGAAATCATGGTGTCCAATGTGAGTGGTTGTTTATACAAACATGGATTTATATAGAGAGTAAAGTTTTAAGTTCATTGATGGTGTTTAGATGGTCAAGTTATTATTTTGAGAGTAGGTTAATTGCTATTGAGTAGTGAGATAGTGCATCGATGTGTGCTGATGAGCATTTTCGAGAATATTCAACCAGAGGAGGTTTGATAATTTTTTTTGGGTATAATTGGATGAATTTTGTTAGAAAACTACACTATATTATCATTTTAGATATGAAAGTTTATTTTTTTGGGTTTATGAGGGTTTTTTGTGTGGAATGGTTTGTTTATTAGGGTTTTGTTCATAGATAGTGGATATAAGACTAATCTTATTTGGAATTGGATATGGGAAGTGGTACTAGTTTTTTACCTGTGTTTTCATGTAAAATTGGGTGTGGTGGGATGAAAAACACATCAAGTATGTCATTGGATTGCTAATAATGTGTTTTTGTAGGCGACTCTGATGGTCGAGAGAACCACGACTCCGAATTAGCCATTATGTGCTATGCCCTATAGTGTGGAGTTCCATATTCATGGGGATGAATTTCATAATGGAGTTTTGGTATCATAGAGTAGAAAGGTGTGGTTAAGCTCAGTCTCAGTGTTTTGGTGATGGTATCAAGTGTTGGATAATGTTTTGATTAATAGTTTTCCTTATATTGGGATTATCATATTGGAAGTGTGTTTCGTGCTTGGAGATGGAATGCGATGAGTTGTTGATTAACTAAAAACCTAGGACTTTCAGGACTTGTGGTTGTAAAACCAATAAAACATATCAATAAAAATAAGTTATATGGTGGAAAGGTTGTAAAACTCCACTACTTTTTGAGTTATAAATTTTATATAGAATATTGATTTCTGAAATTAAGATAAAGATTTATTTTTAAAATAAATATTTGGATTGTAATTATGGGAGTTTTAGTTCTTAATTGGGATTTTTTTGATATAGATTGAGTATCAAAATATTTCCTTAATGATCTGATGAGATTTTGGTGGTTTGGGCTTAGAGTTTGAGAATTTTTAATTGGGTTTCTTTGTGCGTAGTTACTTAATGGTGACATAAACCGTATAGGTAAACAATAAAATCTGGTTTTGTTTAGAAGATGGTTCATAATGACCAAATGGTTGAAGAAAGACCACACATGATAACAATTTCTATTTATGAGGTGATCTACATAGTTTTTACATAGTTTGTAAAACTGTTTATCCAAACCTTGCAAGGTGTGATGCCTTGTATAGTGAAGGCGACATGGTTGACACGTGGTTGGAAAAACTTTGTTTCCAAACTATGCAGCTACCCATATTTCAAAAGATCTTGGATTTTATTATTTTTCTCATCTGATTTTTTAATCCTGTTCCCCTATTTTCCCTCCTCTCTCATGTGTGGACTAGGGGGATGAGCTCCCCCAATCCTTCTTTGATATCCCCTTGTTTTGGGTTGATTTTAGTGATTTTATTCTATGATTTAAGGTGATTTTACTCTTATTCCCTTCTCTTTTCCTCTATTTCTTTGTTCTCATTTATTTTCAATTTTCATGGAGTTTTTTGAAAGAAAATCTCACTGGGGCATAGTGGAATCATCATGTTATGATGAGTCTTTCACATGGTGATTCTAGGAGAAATATTGAGGTGGTAGAAACATGTCACCACACATCATTTTGATGGAGGTATGTCACCATATGATTTTATTTTGGGTTTACACTTAAATTATGTGAATTTGTTTATTGAATGGGTAATGGATGATGGATATGTTTTCCATGATTGCACTAGAAGTGTGATGTATACCTCCCATAGCTGGATGGTCATGGTTTCAGCGTGATCAAGTTTCTTGGTGAGTTATCTGAATATTATTCCTCATTAATTTTGATTGAAATAAATTTTTAGTTTTTATAAATAACTTCATTAAATAATTATATATCATTTATAATTAATTATCGATTATATGGATGATATAGGTGACTGGGAGTTGATTCAATTCTTGGAAAATCTATGGTGAGGATGATTTTTCTTCATTAAAAGGGGATAACTCCATGTCTGGAGTTGTTGGTCCCTTGATAATCCCCCTATAGTAGTTTCCTTCATTTATATATGTATGTGTGTGATATATGGTCTTAAAATGAGGGTGGTTCACCTTTTTATTTTCATTAAAATTTTTATTTTAATTAAATTCCTAAATGGATGGAAGAAATTTCCAAGCGCCGCATTGGACCTTGGTGAATTGGCATAGTTGCCTTAGTCATTGATGTTCAAGGCCTTGATACTAATTTTATAGCTTGAAATATGTAGACCGTATAGCGGTGAAAGTTAAAAATGTATATTAGTGGACCTTAGTGTCATCTCTTTAGAACTTCCTTGTATATGGGTGTGGTGAACGTATGAGAATGATCTAAGCAGGCTATGATAGAACTTGTGGAGATTTATGGATAATTTAGTGTAAGGAACAACATGATATAACCGAGAAAGATAGATGGGAACGGTGTTATCTATTATGATCAATGTTAGTGAATCATAAATTATGAGGTAATTGAGGCTATGCTTGGATGATGATAGTACTAAGGGATGTTACACCATTTAATTGATTGGCTAGCACCTGAGTGTAGGTAATGGGATACAGTAATCCCAAAAGTGATTCCTAGATATAATTAGACCTATGGGACCCTAGTAGGTTCCTCACAGGAGATATTAAAACAAGAGAGAGGGTGTATATGGGAATAGGTGATGATGATTGTGGGCATCACCTTAGATACCAGATCAATGATGAAAGCCTGTTATGGTTATGGTAGTGATAGGTCATGCATTGATATACCAACCAAACTATTATAGGATGGGTTCAGTTTAGAATTTAACCCCATTGAGTTATATTATGTGAAGGTTTGGGTGGGATGTACTACCCACAAAGATGTATTGAGATACATGTGATACATTGGATTCACACCTTGAATTTAATCTTCAGGACTAATATAAATTTTGGAAGGCCTTTGACACAATCATTGGATTTGGATGTGTTATAGTTCAGAATGCCTTGAAAATGATCTTTGGATATGTATGTGATACCATTTGGAATGCCTTTAAACATGCTCCTTAGAGAAAAATGTGATACTATTTATATTTCCTTGGTCTCGTTCCTTGGAATCTGGGGTAGGGGATATGACCCTCCTAGTTAGCCTCCAGCCTTGATTTGGATTGGCTAGGACATGCTCTAAGGTATTGGATATTGAGCATGATGTTAATATATTTCCAAGGATATGATATTAGGAATAGGACATGAGGCTAATATATGTTTTCATGATTTAATGATATGGTCAGAGACCCTTCGACACTGGACGAAGCAGGTATAGTCAATCTTGGGTGTCATGTTAAAACAAGAGGATTAATGGTGATTATTTATTTTTGCCTCCACATTTTATTTTATTATTATAAGAATATCACATGTATACAACATGAATTTAGTTGTTATGTATGGAACCACAGTTGTGGTTCCCTATTGATTTATACTTTCACCCTACTTGGGTGACCATAACACCTGGGTACCCAAGTAGACTTCACTAGTTATAGGTTCAGGTTAGGCAGAGATCCAATTTAGTATGATTATCTAGGAAAGATCAGAATAGATTCACATACATAATGAGATAACTCTTAGATATAGAAATGGAGGATATTTTTAATTTTATTCAATTTTTTTTGAATATGTGATCAGCCTAGTTGAAAATCAGTCTAGGATGTATGACTGCCTCGTGCATTTGATTTCATATATAATTATTGCATATATATTTTCTTATGTTTAGTATGATGTATTCTTTATGTTTATTAATGAGTTTAAGTTGTTTAACTGTTATTAAAATCTATAATATAGGGATATAATCTCCCCATAGTAACGCTATATATCCCCACTACTTGTTGGTAGCCTATGGTATATATGGAGGATTGCCTAAGGTCTCAATGGAATTTATGTTCTGGAAACTGATGAGTGGTCTCAATCCCGGGACATCACATCTTCCATACCCAAAATGATTCTAAATTACATCTCTTAACCCCCATACTATTTTATAGAATGTATAGTCTAACAAAAAGACCAATAATTAATGATTTGAGGAGTATTCCAATGCAATCATCATAGTAAAGGTAAAATTGAATCACCTCAATTATTTTAACTTAATTTCACTTCTTACCCCTATGAAACACTATAATAAAATTCAAATAATATGAATATAGTAGTATGATTTTATGTTAATACGATTATAAAAATAAATCTTCATTATATTTCTATTCTTTTAATTATTCTTATAAAACCCAGTCACACCAAAGTAAGTTTAAAACACATATGTGAGTGATGATGTTTTTAATTAGAACTATTCATGTATAGTTTAAAAAATGGTTTTAAAGTATAGTTATAATATTAATAATCAAATTAATTTCTTTTAAAAATTCATGAATTATAAAATAGGCGTGATATTAATAATATTGATGATAAACCATCACAGTTTCTTTAATCACTTAAAAAAGAAAATTAATAAATTGTTTTTATAAATTATATTTATTTTATAGTATAAACATGAATATTAATATGTTATACTTTTGGAATGACATGGATATCTAGGTTGAAACTTTTTTAACTTATTAAAGCATGGGACATACAACATTGATTTATACCACTGTACTGATGAAATGATAGTACCATGAAATGAACATATCAATAATCTATAAGAACATCATGAAAATTAAAATTTGAATAATCAATTAATATAAATTCTTAATAATATTAAAATAAAAATGAATAAGGTTCTATAGAAAATAAATAACAAATCTAATTTTATTTTTCATGAGGATATAAAAGTATCTAAAGTGAGTTAGGACTCAATGCAAGTAAACTCTCAATATATTTCCTTTTATATTGGCTTATACTCTCTCATTTTTTTTACTTTCCCTTATGTTTATCTCTATGTGTTTATTTACATTCTTATTTATTTCATCTTTAATTTATTTCTTCCATTTGTATACATGTTTTATTTCATTTATATAAATACTTATCCACATCCAGGGATGTTGGTAAAGTCTTTATTTTTAACACCTCTCCATGATTTTTCATATATTATTTCCATTACCTTTTACATCTATTCATAGACTATAATATTTTAATATTTTTAAATTACAAACCTTTAACATCCAATATAATTTATTCCCATATTCTAGTGGATACCTACAAGTTTATTTATTGGCAAATTCTTTATAACCATATTATGTAACACATTATATTCTCATAGGATTTTTATTTTTTTTCCTGATGTATGATTTCTATCCTATTTTGAATATAAATATAAAAAATATTATGATGATACAAGTGGGACCATAATTATAAATCCCCCAATAGATTGTGTAATGATTATGTCTCATGAGATACTATGTGTGGTACATGGGCAGTTAGCCTAGCACATTATGTTATGTTGTGTTAGAAACATGACGTGATTTATTTTTATGATGGAATATATGATGTTTGTACCATATTATTATTATTATGATTAATATATTTATATGTTATCAATTATTTAATTCTATTTAATTATTTATATATCTCCTCTTTTATAATATCTTGGCATTCTTAGTGACACTTATGATATCTCAACCCCATGTTTGTTCTGATTATACCCCTATGAGGATTTTTAGCTCACCCTTTCTTTTATACATATCCCATGTATTGGTAAGAGTACAATAAGATTTAAGAGTTTATTATGAATTTGGAAATAAAATATTATATAGTTTATTTTAAAATGTTGTATTTTATAACTAATCTCCCAAAGATAATTAAATAATTGATATGTGGTGCATTTTATTTTGTGATTTTTGTTTTAAAAAGTAATATTAATTTGTTTAATATATATGGGTCATTATAGTTGATATCAGATGTATTTATAGTTATTTTGGGGATTAAGTCCGTGAAATTTACTAGAAATGTATCATAAATAACCTATATTTAAACTTAAGTGGTCACAAGTAAGGATATACTTGTGATTTAAGAGTTATTCATTCAATTTTTATAATTTTCCTTTTATATGATTGTTAATTAAAGTATTCTAATCAGGAATATTTCATTGACTTGGTAAATGGATGGAAATAAAATGAATTATTTCAATAACTAATGTTATGGGAAATGTAATTATTTCTTGAATAAGATACCTAATATAATTAGAGTAGGATTCGAAAACCTCATGGTAGTACTTGATCAATTAAACTATGTTTGGAATTATAACTTGAACCATATATAGGGATATAATTATCTAATGAATAAAAAATTGTGGTTGAGTTGTTTGTGTGATAATTACCACCATCATTTAGTGGATTTTCTAATCCATTAATCAAGGATAAAAGGATAGATTCCATAAATAAGATATTTTATGTATACCAATGCTTCAAGAAATATAAAATAATCTTGGTCATTTATCAAATAGAGGGGGAAGATGATTAGTGTTGGAAAATTATCAGGAATTCCAAAACTAAGAAAAAAATTAATATAATAAAATGAGATGAATTGATAAAAATATCATTCAATAAATATTTACCTCACACTCTATGTATTAAAATGGATAGTTAAATTCAAAGATTTAATCAAAGTGATGATGAATCAGTTGGGTATTATGAATAAAACATCAGAAGTCTCGTAAGGTATGGATTTCTATTTTTCATTTGTCTTGAATAAAAGGTTGAATAATTGTTTATTATCTTTAAACCAAGTCTATAAAAATATTTATAAATTCAATCCTTTGATATCTACAAGGAAATAGGTTAATGTTATCCTAAGAAGGAGATAAAGGTTGGTGAATCTGAACTGAATCCTGGGACTACAGATAAGAAGAGAATAATGGAGTTTAATTTTGGAGTTCCAATAGATAAATCCCATGGATGAAAGAAGATTAAAATACCCACATGTTAAAAGTGTGGAAATAATCACCTTGTGAACTACCTAAGAAGAACGTGAAAATGGTTCAAGTTTAAAAAAAGAGGGTATCATGTACTATATTTCAAAATGATATGAATAGTCTAATTAGAATGGTGGAATAAAAGTATGTTTCGCTCAATCCACCAACCATGGAACAATGTTTAATCAAAAAGGAACTTGGTAACTATAAAATTCAATCCACAAAGTCATGGGTTATTAAGGATAAATAATGGAAACAAACTTCATATACAATGAAAAAAGGAAGAGAATATATTATCAATACTGTTAAAGTGAATCATTAAAACGATGTGGTGATAGGTATACTTGTTATTAATTCAAGAAAAGTGAATTCCCTATGTGATTCTAGTTGTAAAAATTATTTAATATCATATACATCATCTAGAAATATTCAAATAAACCCCATGAGATGGTGGCTGAGTTATTGATAAAAATACCAAGTAGTAAAATTATTGCATCTATATAATATAAATCATATTCAATTAATATTGTCATAAAAAATCCTCTAATATCTCTATCGCTGGAGAGTTTCTCTCCCTAGGGCGCTCTAGTGTTTTGTGGTTCTCGGTGTTCTGGCAGCATCAGTGGCACTTCTTACGAGATCTACGCTAGGTGATGGTACTACATTTCCTCACCGACAATGGGTTTTCGATTGCGTTAGTTCTCCCTATTTTTATTATTTGCATCCCGGCATTTGATCCCCCGTCTGGCACTACAATTATTTGGTTTTTTCCTCCCTGTGTTGCAGATCTGGGGCTTCATCAGTGGTTCTTTGTTTCTGGTTCTTCATCATTTATGTCCCTTAAGCTTGATTAGCATTTCTGGTTTCTTGATGGCACTACGAGCCTTCAACCGGTGTTTGAGCGCAAGTGTTTTTTTTTCTCCCGCTTCCTTTTCATCCTCAGGTGAGGCGTTTTGCCTTCTGTGGCTCTCAATGGGTGGGTTCTTTATGGGTGGGCTCCCAAAGGATGTGTGTGCATAGAATTGAGTTTCTGTTTTCCTTTTCGGATCACGAATAGGCTCACTAAGTCTAGGTTCTTGAAGTGTGTGCTTGTGCATGGATTTGTGTGTTTTCGCAGGGAGTGTTCACAAAGGGAAGGATTGTGAAGATCAGGTTTGAAAAGGTTAGGTTCACGAAGGAGTGTATGTGGAGGTACTGTTTGCGAAGGGGGTTTCAGTTTGGGATGGGTAGTTGTGCTTGCTAACGAGGAGTTTTGGTCGTTCAGGTTTTTGGTTTGAGCAGGGGTGTTTTGCTCGCGAAGGGGTTTTGGTTAGAACAATGGACTGTTATTCGCGAGTATGGAGTTTTGTTTGAACATGGTTTTCTATTTGGACGAGTAGTTTATTTTGGTCCATGTCGGGGAGTCTCTCTTGGTTCACGTAGGGGAGTTTTGACTGCGAAAGTTCTGTGATCGTGAAGGGATGTGATTGTGAAGGGTTGTGATTGAGAGCTGACAAAGGACCAATAAAAAAGTGGTTCTTATTAGGGAATCAGACCAAGTGAATATGTGGAATAATCTTATGTTGATTGATAAAGAGAAAGTGTCGATTTCTACAGGAAAATCTGAAGACACCTTTCTGTCACATCATATATCACTCTTGGTGGTTGCGATATTTGTGACAAAATGACCATTCAATCAGGGGGCCCTTAAAAATACACTAGAAAATTTATGGATATTGGAGGATAGAATTTCCATATGTGAAGTTAGAGAGAGATTTCTTGTTATATAATTCTTTAATGAAATATATAAAGAAAAGGTTCTTAAAGGTAGGCCATGGGCCTTTGATAACTAACTCATTCTCATGGATGAATTTAGAGTCATGGATGATTTTCAGAAAATTATCCTGACTTGTTCACCTTTTTGGATACGAATCAAAGGAATCTCATTTCATGGTAGAACTGAATGTGTTATGTGGGAAATTTGAGGATGCATTGGTACATTTATAGAATGGAATCTATCTAATAAAATTCACTAATGACTCGTGGTGCGGATCAGAGTCTTGGTCGTTGGGTCAAAACCACTAATGAGGGGTCTGTTCTTATAAATTAAAGATTCTAATGACTGGATATCTTTTTAGTTTGAAAATATTTCAATATTGTGTTTTTTTGTGGGTGAATTAGACACTTAGATTAATACTGTGCTTTTAAGAAGTAGAATGAACAAGGAAACATCATTATTCAATACGGCCCTTGACTTCATGAAAAAAATCATAGGATCCCTGTTCATTTCTGAGGTGAAAAAACAAAATGATCGAGACTGACTTGCGAAGGATTTCACAATGCTGTCTGAACCAGAACACAATAAAATTATGATGTAGGGGATACCATATTTTTCTTTTGGAAATCTAGTGGATAAGTGGGCAGCATGAATTCCTTTTTTTAGCAGAATGGCCTTGGCTAACTCTGGGAATCAACAAGTCAGACAGGAGAAAGACCCATCAATCAACCTAGCATGGGTTTCTGCTTCTATGAAGGATCCCCATATTCCATTCATTGGGTTGATGCCAAGAGACAAAGATCCCCCTAACCCAAGATCTGGGTGGGAGAAATTTTGTGTATATCCTCTAGATCTAGGTCCTCTTATATATTTTGAGCCCCCTAGAATCATGGCTCAAGATGGAGATGATATGCTTGGGTTAAAATCATCTGGAACTCAGAAACACTGGAAGTGGAAAAGGATGATTAAAGGGGACCAGGTTGGTGATCCAAGTTTTGAAAAGACATTTGAATCTAAACAAATCATGGAGGAATGTCAGATTACTGAGATCTTACCAATGAGGTGGAAAGTGGCTGGTGACAGAACGTTTTTATAAGTTACAAAGGAAGAGGTGGGTGTGTCCCAACCCCATATGGAATAATGATAATCCTATGCTAGAACTCTCAGGTGCTTGGAAACCCCTGATTGGTTTGATCACTCCATTATAGGAGTCAAAAATACCGCTCTGACATAGTTTTTGTATCTAAAACTATGTTGGATTATAAGGATTTTGGTCACTTGGGATAAAATATTGGTTACAAGAACGTATTCCTTGTGGGAAGAGAGGGACACTCTGGTGGTATATTCCTACGTTGGAAGAAGGATCTTGTTGTTCAGGAGGATAATTTTTTAATTAATAAAATTAATGATACAATTTTAGCCTCAGGTACTCCAACATGGTCTTTCGCTGGATTCTATGGGTATCCAGGGTGTCAAGATAAACCCTATTCATGGAACCTATTGAACTGGGTGTAGATCCCCCTCTCTGTCCCTTTACTGGTTGAGGGAGATTTCATTGAGGTCCTTCTCCATCAGAAAAAAGAAGGGGGATGATTTATGAGGGGTGGTTCTATAGAAGATTTTTGGAATTCTCTTCTGTTGAATTTGGTTCATGATCTCAAGTTTTCTGGATCTCCATTTACTTATTTTAGAGGTAGATCTATGGAGAATCGTATTGTTGAAAGGTTGGATAGATTTGTTGGTACAGATGATTAGAATTTTCTCTTCCATACCTTCTCTATTTCTCACCTGCCTCAGGTCTCTTATGATCACTGCCCGATAATTCTGTTGACGAGCTCTCAAGGGGTTTTGAGGAGGCCTGTGTGTACCATTGGTTTTGAAAGATTGTGGATCCAAGGAATTTTTTTGAGGAAGTGGTTAGGTCAGCTTAGGAGGGGCTGAACCAGTGTCTCACATCCTATATATTTAGTAGTGTATCTTGTTTATAGAAGTGGAGTTCAATTAGTTTCAAGGATTTGGATAGATGCATTAATGTTGCAGAAAATCTCTTGAAGAGACTCTACTCTTTCCCTTGGTGAAACTCTATTCTCAGGGATACTCTTACGTGGAAGAAATCCTTGTGCAGCATTAAGGGAGAAGGATAGATTCTGGTTTATGAGGGCTAGAGAAGACCATATGAGTGAAGTTTATCATAATACTACCTTTTTTCACCAAATATAATAATCAAAGAAGAGGAAAACTATATTTCTCATATTGAAGATCACATTGGGAGGGTTGTTTATGATCCCAATGACATTCATTCCATTATTCTGATTTTTTTCAGAAACCTCTATAAAGCGGAAAGTATTAACTCTCCTACCTATCTAACTAACTATATCCTGAATATTGTTACTGAGGATATGAACTGTAATGTAGAGAGAGATATTTCTAAGGATGAAGTGATTGGGTATCTTTATCTTATTCACACTCCAAAGGCCCTGGGGCCTGAAGGGTTTCATGATTTTTTTATCAAACACTTTTGGCATATCATTGGACCTAATGCGGTTACCATAATAAAGGAGTTGTGGAGAGCAAGAGATTCTCTTGAAGACCTGAAGGAAAATCTTGTTACTCTTATCCCAAAAACCCAGAACCATTAGAAAATCATGGAATTTCGTCCTATAAGTTTGTGCACTGTTGTTTACAAATTATTTTCCAAGATATTGGTTGACAGGTTTAGGGATTGTCTATCATAGATTTTTAATGAAAATCAAAGTGTTTTTGTACCAAATAGGTCAATTACTGAAAAAAATTCCATTTCTTTTGAATTATTTCACTATATGAAGACCCATTCCTCATCCAAAATAAGCATTATGGCAATGAAATTAGATATGAGAGCTTATGATAGATTAGAATGGTCTTTTCTTGAACTTGTTCTTTCTAGGTTGGGATGTGGGAGGAAATGGATCTTCAATATCATGATTTGTGTTATGACTGTTTCTTTTAGAATAAATATTAATGGGGCCCCTTCTAAGAGCTTTAAACCTTCAAGAGGTTTGCACCAGGGTGATCTACTCTCGCCTTATCTTTTCATTCTAGTGGACACTGTTTTTTCTCATCTAATTTTAAAAGCGGCAGAACATGAAATTATCCATGGTGCTAAGGTATGTAGATTTGCCCCTATCTCTCATCTCTTATTTGTAGATGATAGTCCACTATTTTCTCATGCTACCCCACAAGAATGTATTTCAATGATAAAAATCATTGAACTATTGGAAAGGGATTCTGGTAAACTTATTAATACTTCGAAGTCATAATTATCCTTCATTAAAGGTGTGTTACCAGAAAAGAAGGTAGAATTGAAGGGGTTGTGTGGTTTTCCATTGGTTGGAAAGCATCCAAAACACCTTGGCCTCCCAACCATTGTTAGTAGATCAAATAAACAAGTGTTTTCCTCAATTATGGATAGGGTGGATAACTTGATTTGTTTTTGGTATAATAGGATGATCTCCAACGTAGGTAAGGAAGTTCTCATTAATTTAGAGGCTCAAAAAATCCAATCTTATTTTATGTCATTGTTAAAATTTCCTGAAACTATTGTTGTTAAAATTCATTCCAAGATGGAAAACATTTTATGAGGCTCTCATAAGGTAAAACATAACACACATTGGATGTCTTGGGAGAAACTATGTGTTTTGAAATTCTGTGGAGGGATCACCTTTAGGAACCCCAAATGGTTTAATGAGGCACTATTGACAAAGTAAGGATTGATCCTTCTCTCTAATACAAATTCCTTGTTCTCAAAAGTTTTACGTGCAAAATACTTCCCTCGTTCTAACTTTTTTCACGCTCAGTTGGGGTTGCGACCTTGATTTCTTTGGAGAAGAATTTAGGTTTAAATATCTCTTCTTGACCTTGGTCGTGTATGGAGAATTCATGACAGGAATGATGTTAATGTTTGGAATGATCCATGGTTGGATAAAGGTTTCAACCTTAGGGTTTCCTCAACTACAGTCCCAGGGTTTGAAAATGCAAGGGTGTGAGATTTGATCAATGATTCGCTTGAGGACTAGGATTGGGGGAAGATTTGAGCAAGTTTAATGAGGTCAATCATAATCTCATTGTGAATATCCCCCTCACACCAGGAATGGGTAAGGGCAATATTTTCTAGACTGGTTAATATTCTGGGAGGTATTCTATTCAATCGGGCTACAAAATGAGGGTTCATGGCGTATCCCAGGTCTATCCTGATAATCGTTGGAAGGATCTCTGGTCACTCATTTCTCCACCCAAGGTAAAACAAATTTGGTGGAAGTTATGATGTGGTGTTCTTCCAACCCATGATCTTCTGGTGAGATGTCATCTTGAAGAGGATGCTTGTTGTCTGTTGTTCCTTCAAGAGGTTTAATCACTTTTTCATGCAATTCTCTTCTGTCATGGGGTGGAAGGGTGTGGAAGGAATGGGTGCTGTATTTTAAGAATTACTTTGACCCATCTGCTAGGTTAGTCCAAAACCTCATTAAATGGGTGTCTTTGTTGGACACAAGAGTGGTGGGGATAATTTTAATGATTTCTTGGTTGATTTGGACTAGAATAAATGAATGAATTTTCCATCAGAAGTTCACCCCAGATCGTATTTGGGTTGAGAGGGATAGAGAATGGATGATTTTTTGGAATGCTGATGACATTATTCCCTGCTTGGGTTTCATTTTGCAGGAATCTCCCGGTTGGACTCCACCCAAATAGTTTTTTTAATATTAACATAGATGCAACCATATTTTTTAATTATAGGGTTGGTATTGGTTTCATTTCCCATGATAGAAATGTTAAGGTTGTGTAATCTCATTTAAGGGCATTTCAAGCCTCTTGGAGCCTAATGGCGGTGGAGGCTTCTACCATTCTCTAGGGGATCCTTTTTTATTACTCAATGGATTGGACCAATGTTTTGGTGGAATCTGATTGTCTTAATTTTATTACTTCTAGATCAAAGAATGAGGAGTACTCCTAGATTTTTGAACTTATTTTGAGAAATATCTAGTCCTTGACTGAATGCTTTGTTGAATATAAAATTTCGTTCATCAAACAAGGAGGGAATCTGGCTTCTCATTATCTCACTTGCTTTAAGAAGTCATGGGGTGATCATTATTGGGTGTAATCTTTTCCTTAGTGGATTTTTAGGTTTAGTTTGATTTATTAGTAATACATCTTTTATCTTTTAACTCAAAAAAATGAACAATACTCCATAAAATCTGGTTATTAATATTTTTTTGGGTTTTTATTCTATACATAGAGTAGATTAGTTGTCCTTATGTAGAGCCAATATCGACTACTAAGAGAGGGGAATCTTAACACATATCTCAAACCATCCTCTTATTCTACAAATATCGGGATAATTATGAATCTCTTTAAGAAACTCCTTCTAAATAATGGATATAATTACCATATGATAAAGAATATCTAACTCAAATGAGTGAGATAAACGAAAGTATCATTCTTAATGGAATTTACACTGTGAGAGGATATATATGTGTGTGTGTGTGTTTTTTTATAGAATAATTTCATGGTCTTCCACCCAATCAATAGGATAAGTCCTTATTGAAACTTATGATTAGTGATCTACCCATATTCAAGACTCTCTACAAGATATCTCACATTGCGTTATAGGATTTAAAGAAGTAATTAAAAGAGAATTTTGATAATGTTATTTTATTCCCTATTACTTCACTATTGAGTTCCTCAGTTCTCTTGGTTAATAAAATGGAGAGTTCAGTGTGTCTTTGTATTGATTATTCTGATCTTAACCAGATCATGATAAAGGAAATATATATACTACCCTGGATTGATGAACAGTTCAATCAACTACATTGAGAGTTATAATTCATAAAGGTTGATCTTAGATGGAAATATAATTAAATGAAGGTGATAACTGGGTATATTATAATGATTTCCTTTTTTACAACATAAAAACACTATGATTTTATTGTGAGTCCATTCAACCTCATAAATGTTATATATTTTTTTGTAGGGATTTTTTTAATATGAAATATCGTAATATTGTTTCAATGATACTTATGAAAATATGAGATATTTTTTCCGATGATCTCATCACTAGATAATATTTGGTGTTTTTTTTGATTTTGAAATATATAATATATTTTCTTATAAAAGGAATCACAGAAGGTTAATATTTCTAATGGATGGAGAGAAGGAAACATAATATTGTGGTTGCACTAGTAAGGGGGTTTCTTCTTCTCCATTAGGTAGTGTAGGATAGTGATTAGTGATGTGTAATACATGGTGTGGCTGTCAATAAGAGAAAGGAAGCTAGGGATCATAGTAGTAGTTGAAAGAGAGCACCAAGAAGAGATGAGATTATTATTCCAATTTATGTGTATAATTTTTTATACTTGAAATTTTTATTTCACAAATAATTATTGATTCATGGGTGGAGTAGGATTTAATTGAACCATGGAAGTTTTTGGTGTTCTTTAATTTATTTCTACTGCATTATTATTTTCTCCAATATCTAGCATTAGAACAAGTGATCTATTATTTTCTTTCTGATTAAAAATAGGGGATTAATACCCAAATATTTCTATCCATATTGATATTTTTAATGGGATAAATTATTTCAAAATATGTTAAAAATTAGAAAAGAATATTTTGACTCACGAAGGTACAAAGAAATAATTTAATAGAAAATTATAGAATCCATGGAATATTATCCATGGTGATTGGAAATATATGAGATATTTGGTGATGCGAACAATTCAATTGTATTTGGCAGACAATACACTATGAGAGGTCATTAATATAATAGATTTGGAGGAGATCTAGAAATATCTAGGAAGTAGGTATAAATATAAATATCTTAATAATAGTTTATATCTAAAAAATGATTATATCATATATGAAAAATAAAAATTTTATATTTGGAAAACCATTTAGAAAATTTCACCAAAACTCTTAACAAGATTTTATTCTATGATTGTCAATATTGATGATAAATTTAATGTGGTTCTAGTGGAAATGGAAGAAGAAGAAAAAGAGTTTCTTATATTTGGGTCATTTCCATATTCATAAGAAAGTATTATCACAACACTATTATTTGGAAAGATAAAATAAAATTGGATGATGTGATTTCACAGTCATTAATGATCGAGACTCAGCGGAACACAAGTGATGATGGATTACCGGCATCTAATGGTCTTTTTATAGTGATAGGTGGGCATAAATATCAAGGAAATATGATAGAACAAATGAATGTATAAGAGACATAGAGAGATAGAAGTTAATAAAGATCAAGAAGTGATTTTATATGATGGGAGTTTTGGAAAAAAATGTTAATGAGAAGACACTATCTGAAGTTTAGTGATGGAATGGAGAAAGAATAAAAATAAGTAAAATTAGATAAAGAACTAGTTTATATGAATATCATGAATAAAGATGATAGGTATGTAAGTGATTTATTACTTAAAACTATGGAAGATGTGAATGATTTAGACTAGATTTTAGATCCCATTTTCTCATTTCATATATGATAAAAAAATAATGTTTTGATAGTTATGTACTGAATTTGATAATGAATTTGATTTCTTTGGGTGTGTTGGATTCAAATTCTTTTATTATTTCTACTAGTGGAGGATTTATCAAAGTGATAAGAGGAGAAATTACCATGATCAAAGGGAAGAAAATTAATAATCTATACAAGTTGATTTTAGTAGGTTAATCTTCTTCGAGGCTCTAGAGTAGCATTGCAGGTGATGTTCAAATAGACATGTCTATAACTGTTTATTTGAAAAAGAATGTGAAATTTTCTTCAGTTTTTTATTGAATAGTTGAGAAACAACATTTTTTTATCCATATTTGAGCATTCTAACACCAGTAATGGGTGTTGTGGGTCATTTTAATCTTGGGCATGACATTGAAGGTCAAGATGGATGATGGTGGTGAATCAAAAAAAATTTAAATTGCAGTGGATATTTTTAGGAGTGTTTTTTTTAAATATTAAATATCTTGATATTGTTTGAATGAGTCTTCTGAATATATGATAATTTTTTTCCAATTATCTCAGCACCAGATAAGACGTGGTGTATTTTTTTAATTTGAAACCTATAATTTATTTTCTTATAAATTTAAATGTGTAAGGATGGTATTTTTTATGGATGGATAGGAGGAATCATGTGATTATTGATAAAAAAGTAAGGGGGTTTCTCATTCTCAATAAGGAGGTGTAGGATAGTGATTAATACTGTAAAAATACACATCATTGATGCATGTAATAGAGGAGAAACCTGGGATCACAACACCTGTAAAAAGAGAGAACTGAATGGAGCAGAGTTTTTTGATCCAATTTAAGTGAGTAATTTTTGAGACTTTTAATTTTTAATTAAAAATAAAATTGTTGATTCTGAGGTTGAGTGGGATTTTTTTGAACCACTGTAATTTTTTGTGTTCTTAGATTATATTTATACTGCATCGATATCCCCCTAACTAATCATGGACTTGATGGATAAAGTCTTTAGGGATTGCATAAATAAATTTTAGTGGTATATATAGATGATATTCTCAAATACTCTAAAATCAAATAAAAACATAAAGGAAATTTGAGTACCGTGTTAAATAATCAAGGAAAGGATACTTTTTATGCCTGACATAACAATTGTAATTTCTTTATACACAATTTTATATTTTTGGGCCATGTAATCAAAATAAAGGGGATATCGACATATAAATCAATGAAAATGTAAATTTTAGAATGGACCAAACGAATATCTATGATGGATATCCAAAATTTCCTCAAACTAGATAGGTATTAACAATATTGTTTTAGGAACTTCTTAGGATTTTCAAACTCATAAACAAATTTAACATGGAAGTGAGAATTTTTTTTATGGATATAGGAAAGTGAATATAGCTTAATGAAGTTTAATAAAAGGATAGTAACTTAACATATAATCACACTAACCTCAAGTGTAGAATGGTTTTTGATATACTATAATGCTTAGAATAAGTTCTTGGGTTATTTATCCATGTAAAATAATATAATGATAGCATATGCCTCAATAATATTAATAATCAATGAGAAAAATTACTTGATTTATGATCTATATTTTTCAGTATTAATATTTACCCCGATTACTTAGAGGAATTAGATCAATGGTTTGAATTATTCCATATATATTGATAAAAAATCATGAAGTACTTATTATCATGGATGTGGCCCAACATGAACCTAGAAATATAGTTAGAGAAAATAAAATACTATAAAAGACCAAGCCATTTCAATCCTGAAAATGGGAAAAATTTGTAGATTCTCGTATATGAAAATATCTAACAACCTTATATATGATGATTATCAAAAGAGATAGAATCTTATTGGATATAGAAAGGATATATATAGTTATCATAGATGAAGGTATTCCATCCTATATTTCATAATTTATTACTTATCCATACATATTTTATAAGATCAAGTTTGAACAACTAAATAACGAGGAGTTAAAAATAATAAATAGGAAATAAAGAAGGGAAAAATCTCAAAGTTAAATATTGTTAAATATGGTCTGGTGTGATTTGGGAAATGATTATATGTACCATTAGTTCCAGTGATAATGAATTATTTACTAGATAATTCACGTATTTAATCTTTCTCTATCCACCTAGGAAGAAAAAATAAGTGTATAGATCTCTGAGAGAACTTCTGGTGGGAAAATATGAAGAATGAAATAATTGAGATTATTCATTTTCTAACATAGTTTGCTATAATGATAGAATCATAAAGGGATGTTTCAAATATTAACCATACCAATAGGAAAATGGTGGAACATTGTTATGGATTTTGCCACAGGTCTTCTGATGAAATATAAAATAAATAATTCCTTTTTGAGTGTAGCAGATCATCATATAAGGAATGGTCACTTTGTCACTATATTAGAAGGATTCTCAATCAATATAATTACCAATATATATATATCCGATAAGTGTTAAGGAAATAAAAAATAACATTATTATTTGTATCTAATCAAGATAAGAGGTTTTTCTAAAAGTTATAGAGGTGTTTTGAAGAGTTATTGAACACAAAGTTACAAATTATTATGATATATCATTCTAAAAAATATGGTCAACCTTATAGAACTATTAAAACTCTAGAAGATATGAATAGACCCTAATATATGTATTTAAAATGAGGCTGGGATCAACATATTCCCTTTATTGAGTTTTTATATAATAATAAATTTTAGTCAAGCATTAAAATGGAACTTCAAGAAGTACATTACAGGAAGGAATACATAACATAAATATGGTAGGTTAATGTTAGAGAACGTTAAATATTAATACAATAACTAATCAAATAAATGAAGGGAAATATATGATCATGGTACATTAGCTCCTTTGATATTCTTGATCATGTTATAGTGGTGGCCTATCAACTGGAACTCACACTATACCTATCTTAATTACATATGATGGTCCATGTATCTCTCCTGAGGAAGTAAAAATTGATCCTTCACATATACTAAATTTATAAGTGGTGTAGTTGGATCTTGATCTATTTTATGAGTAGTGGCTATTGAATTTCTTTGATTTTATATATAAAGTTATATTATATAAGGCCGCTAAATAACTCGATGAAGTATAGAGAAATCATAAGTTCAAAGAGGCAATATGGAAACATGAGGATGAATGGAAGTAAAAGTACCCTTGTCTAGTTTCATCTTAAATATTGAATAAAAAATTTAATGATAAAATTTCTAAAGGAGAATGAATGTAACATCCGATGTTTATATATATTTTTATAATGAATAATCTTTGTAGCTAAATTTTTTCCTCAAATATTATGCTACATTATCATATATATCATGAAATAAAACAAACATCATTTTTTTCACAACATAACATTAAAAACAAAGGTAAATGTTTGTCACGTTGAGTTAAAATTTATGTTATGAGGCATCCTGAGAGAGGGTTGAATCAAGGTGAAATCCAAATTAAATAATTCCTTATCTTTTAACTCTCACCCATTATTAGGTCTTATTCTCAGGTCAGTAGGAAAAATTTACAATCCATCTCTACCAGAATTTATCCCACAAAAAAATCAAAAAAATATAAAAAATTAAGGTGTATAAGGATATAAAGACTTTATTTGGTTTAATCGTAGTGGGATACATACAAAGAGTATACACAAGGTTATTTTTTAGTGTACTATAATATTATATCACATAATATTTAATGGACAATTTTTTGATCAGGATAACTCCATGCTAAGGAAAATTATCTTCATAATGATTTATTGATGACACAATACCTCTCAAGGGTTACTCCATAATCTTCCTCCTCTACACATTTCTGTAGGGAAATATCACTTTATTTATAGATGTGAGGTTATCTCAATGATCATCATATATAATTGATTCATTATATATCTTTAATCCTATATTTAATGTGATTTTGATTTCCAATTCATAGAATTCCTTTAAAACCAGATGAGATCTAGTTCTTATTGAGAGTTAAATCTATTTCTTCCATACAATCATAGTAGTGAAAAATACTGTTGATAAAAAATAATTCTACATTGAAGTTACCATTTTTTCAGTTTGTATTCTTATCTAATAAGAAGGATTTTATCAATGTAAGTACTTATTTATTAATCCATATTTCTTATATTAGAGATATTTTCCATTAATTTTATATATTTTATTTTATCCTCTATAAACCTGATGTATGAATATTTTTCATTTTTATCACATTCCATTCTCTAGATCTACCATAATAGATTTATAAATCAATATATTTTGTAACCCTATGATCAATAGATTATATCAATTTTTATTCACCTGGTATAAAGATTTCAGGCCTTGTGTACCACATGTTTTAATGTGGTAAATTTAATCCAAATAGGTTGAGTATATCTATAAGATTTAAAACCCTTCTTATTTTTCTGAATTCAAATTGGATCTTTAAAATTATTTGTTTATTTACTAAATAGTTATGTGATGGAATATCACGTAGTTTGATTCATTTCAACTCCCACAATTTTATAGTGTAATATCATATAATATAATTTGGCACACTTCAATCTCTAATTCCTATGAAAATAATAGTGTTATTCAAATTCAAAATCCCAAAAAACATATAATAAATCCTTCTAGATATTTTCAGCTCAAACACATTGAAATATGAAATTATAGGCTATTTTATGATCTATTTAACCATAGAAACAAAAATATTTCTCGGATTTCACTTTTACAGTGAAATTTATTACATAATGGTGTAGCCTATTAATATTTTATAAGGAAATAATTTCATAAAAATGATCCAAAAACATGGTTTTCCTTGTGGTATTTTTTCTAATTCTTTCCATCAGCACCATGTATCATACTGCTTCTTTCCATACATTCCCTCTTTCCAAAGGTGGGTGGATTCCGTTATCAGTGAGGTAGGTTCTTTGAACAAAATGGGATGATGGGATATCAGTTTATCCTTCCATGTATTTCTACCACAATCTCATTGTCTTGTTCGTGTCTCCCTCATAGATTTTATTCATGTTCATGAAGCTCATCCTTGGCGGCATCTCGAGGTGTACACCAGATTATTACACTACTTATATCTTGATAGGGTAACAACCTTAAGTTAGATTATATAGTAATTCTTGGAATGTCTAGGAATTTCTAGACATTGGGTAGGTTGGGAAAATGTAAAGTCCTCCTATTTTTGGTGGGTATCTCACACTTTAGGCATCTTGGGAACATAACCTAAGTAATTCCTTGTTGTCCGTGATGTAGTTGACCCCGCATGCATAGGTATTTTGAAGATTTTTTACCTTAGGTACCCCATGTTTATTTTATGGGGTAGAAATTTAGGATCTGATCACATATTTAACATCTTTTGGGAAAGTATGGGCCGTAAGTTTAATTACTTTTGGAAAAAGTGGTCCATAAATTTAACGTCATGTAGTGATAGGTGTGTTACAGGTTCGAAATCTTGTGGGGACAAGTGGGTCACATGTTTAACATTGTGTAGGGATAGGTGGAAATAGGTTTAATGTATTTTGGGGATAGGTGGTTCATTGTTTAATATCTTGCAGAGATCGGTTGGTCATAGGTTTAACATCTTATAATGACATATGGGTTGTAATTTTAACATATTGAGGGGAAAAAGGGTTCATAGTTTTAACATCTTGTGGGGACAGATGGGTCACATGTTTAGTATAATGTGGGGATAGATGGGTCATAAATTTAGATGGGTCGCAGGTTTAGCCTCTTGTGGGGACATATGGGTCGTAAGTTTAACATCCTATAAGGGAAGTTTGGTCACAAGTTTAATATCTTGTTGGGACATATGGGTCGTAGGTTTAATGTCTTGTAGGGAGATGGGTTGTAGGTTTAATGTCTTCGAGGGGTATGTTAATGGTTATGTGTGTCCCTAGGGGGGGGGGTGGAAGATGACCACACTTGAAGTATTTTGTGGATTTTTTGGACATTGATATTGAAACTTAGGGATATACCCCATATTTGTTGGTGTGTCAACATTGAACCTCATAGAGGCATCCTACACACCCTGTTAAGAAATAGTGATCAAAACCTACATAGTTTGATGCCACATTTTAAGGTTTCATGAAACGACCATTCCATGCATTTTAACATTATATAGTGAGGATTATCTTGTCACATAAGAAGTGTCAATGAGGGATGGTGTGTGGATTACACTTGAATGATTCTTGGAGTTGGAGTCAACAGGGGTGAGGGGTGAGGGCCCAAAGTAGATGTCCATGGGGGTTTCATGCACTGATGATTGCCCATGGGAAATCTCATGCACATCACATGGGGTAAGGATATAGTTTAAATTATTTTTTTGATGAATTTTCCATGTATTCTAACATCATTTGGCTAGGATGTGGAGACAATCAGTTTTATATCATGTGGCTCGAATGTTGGAGGGGCTTATGCCTAGGGAGGTCCATGTTAAGGTGAGTGGAAGATCTGGAAAAAGGGCTCATTATCAAGATAGGTATGTTGTTACCGTTAGTGATTATAACTTTATATATTACATGTTAACTACTCATGAACTTATAGATGTGTAATGTCATAAACACTTCCACAGATGAGTTTAAATTCGGGTTATCGATGTTAGGGTGACTATTATTAGAAGCATAAGGCGTTAGGGTACTTATTATTAGGAGAAGAAAATAGGGTAATGATTTCACTTGAATCATATAGGTGAATGATATTAGGGACCTAAAGTTTTTTTCAAACAATTTGAAAACATTTCATAAAAAATGGTTTTTGTGAGACATAGACTCTATCCTAAGGTAAAGACATAGATTCTGGGGTTATAGGGGCATGGAAATTATAAGATTTCACAAAACATAGGGTGGCATGAAGGCATATTCTCTTGAACCAACCTAACTAGCCTCAAGGGATATTGAGTGAGGATATATAAATTATAATACAAGTAGTGACACCCAAAATAACCCTAAAATTATAATAGATTGTTGTTGTACATGTAGGGGATAAATCCACAAGGACCAAATAAGTAACCTTTAGAAACTCAAAGATGTTGGTGGTTTTGGCTATGGAGGGGCAAACATTGGGGTTAATTGAAATTGGGATGATATAATAATAATGTTTCTAATAGAATGGTTTGAATTTAATAATTAAACACCTAATGATTTTAATGAAAAAAATTAATTAAGATGAGTCAATCCGAGGTTATCTCTAGGGCTAGATTGTATGTATTTGTTTTCTTTGAAAATTTTAGATCAATAATTCAAGATGAATCCAAAAAAAGAAATAATTACCCAAAATCATTAAACAATTTAATCCCTACACAATTTCAAGGATAATAAAAAATTCACATATAGAACCAATTTAATGATCAATCTAAGGAATTGCATCATACTAGCACTCAAAATTTGTCATTGTAAAAGTCGTCAAAGACGATAAAGAAAATAACTCATTGAATGGAAATCATAAAATAACGAACTCATTTAAATGTTAAATCATGTGAAATAAAATTAAATACACCATAAAAATTCCCTAGTATCAGCCCATAAAAGTTTTATCCTTCCATCGATGTAAATACTTCAATGCATGATAGAAGTCAACTTAAAGAATTAGGATTGAAGAAGTGAAAACCAATGAAATAACGAACACTCCACCATCATGCGAGTAATTTAACAATTTATAATGTAAATAAATTCACACCCTAATTAAATGGTATAAATGTGTTAAAAAATATTATAAAAATTTAACATGAAATTTTTTTTAAGAAAAGAAGGTTATCTGAACAACTTAAATGGGAAAAAATGTATATGCTATTACAAAAAAAAACTGTAACATTATAATTGAAAGAATAATGCTTGAACCATAATTCATTCACCAAAAACACCTTAAATAGGAAATATTTCTTAATTATGTAGATTCCCCATCATCCCCATTAATTTGGATAATCAAAATGTCACTGAAAAAAAGGGACAATGGACTTTTCAATACCAAGTATAAAAACCAGATCAAGATTCTTCCCTTATGTTGACATAAAAATATGACATTGAATATGGCCACATTTGGGAAGATAATATAAGTGAAATATGTTTGTCCATATTTCCTATACTTCATGTAGAAATTTTATCCTAATAGAATATTCCATTTGGATGTTATGATTGTTGGGATAACTTAATGGGCCATGAATTCTAGACCATAGTTTAACATCATCTTGGAATGAATTTATCACCATGAAAACCTCTAAATTAGGTTATTTCATAGTTTAATGAAATGTTCCTCATAATTTTCACTATCTGCAGTTAAAATTTCAGTTTCAATGGGATTTAATTTTGGGCTCTAGTTTTATTTATTGGGCCGAAGTCCCATTTTACTTTGTCTAGAAATTTATGCATCCATGAAAAAAAATTAAATCTTCCCTTTTGATTATTCCATTGATCCTAAAAGAATAAAATTTCCAATAAAAGTGAAAAATCATATCCCAAAATATCAAATTCAAATAATGAAAATAATATGTTCCACATTCTGATGATTAATTGGGCCCAAATTGACACACTTTAAATATGAATTACATAATGATGTGAAATGAGGTTCAAATAATATTAAAATAAAAAAAATCACAATTATCCTCTTTTAGGGAATAATCATACCCCCAAACTTGATTTTTTCTTGTCCTGAGAAAAATGTATCACAAATATATAAAAATTGAATTCCCTTTTTCAAAAAAGAAATTAATATAAAATGATCATAAAAATAAATTATTCTAAAAAAAAATGAAACCTATCAAAACAAATTTAACAGAAAATAGTTTCAAATGCCTATCCCAGTCCCAAGACCATTCCATTTTTCAAATTAATGGACACATTTTATCTGATTTCAATTATTCACGATGATGTGTTGTGCATCACAATAGATATGCGTAATAGCCCAGTAATTTGTTTTATAATTTGAAATACATTAAGTTATAAAAAATAATTATTTAAAATTAAGTTTTTTAATTAATATTAATTATATTTCAAATATATAGATTTCAAATTAATTTCAAATTAATGTTCTAAAAACAAATACTGTTTTAAAGTCTTATTTTGTGTAAAAGAATATTTAAATATGGATATATGTATTTGATTATTTTTATTAAAAATTTCATTATTATCAATATATTATTTAATTAAATATTTTATGAATAATATATATATTGACTATTATAATTATTTTAAAAAATACTAAATAATGTTATGAATATGTTCACTATTAATATGACACCCCAAGATTTTACGGTATGTTTCTTCATAAATAATTCTTATTTATTAAATAGATCATATGCACACAACACTTTGTCTCTGGAAACAACACCTTATTATAGTTATAACCTAGACATTAAACTTAGTTTTTCCACTCTTGTGTTTTGAATTTCAAAAAACAAACATACACATTTGTGTTCAGTAAGATATTTAGAGTCTAATAGAATCAACTTAATTTTTGGTGAATCGTAACATGACCCTAATGAATAGTAATGTACCTTTATGAAAATTTACTTGACAATTATGAATAGTAATGTACCCTTATGAATATTAACCTCACCCATGTAAGTATAAATAAAACTTAGGCACCTTAGAAATGAGATTGAATATTTTCGAAATTAATAATTAAGTGTTAGTATTTTTGTGGGAAATAAATATTTAATTACAATTTTATAATTAATAAATTAATTTAAAAGATAATTAATTTTCATAAAATTTATTCATAGATACATATTTTGTTATCATATAATTTTCCGATAATTTAATGAGACCTTAGTTAATTTTTTCGGGTATTATAAAATCAGTTAAAATTTTAAAAACTGTATTTTTTGATAAATGTTGATTTGAATTAAAATTTAAAATTATTATATTTAGGAAATTATTTTCATAAAATGAATTTTATTTTTATATTTTAAACATAGAAAAATTATTAGGGTGAATTTGTAGGATTTTTCTAAAACACTTGGATTTTTAGGGAATAGTGAAATTCAATAATTTACAAAATATGGTAAATAAATTAACTTTTGCATCATGCTTGAGTCGTGGATGATGTAAATGGACACTGGTTCGAACTAAAATGTATTTATTACTATTTTTGGTCAAAATAATCAATACTATTCATATTTTTGAGCCAAAATAATAATATAATGATTAAAATAATGGGAAAACCCTCATCTCCTCCACTATAAAAACCACCCTCACTCCCCCTTCTCTTCACTCCTCTAAGCCTTGAATCTTATAATTTTTTCCCAAATACTCTTTACTAGTCTCTAAACACATCAAAAATATCTTTTTATTTCCAAAATACCAAAATACATTCTCTTAAGGAGGTTCACAACGAGGATATTTCAAAAGGGTAAAATCCTCTTCCCTTTTCCTTTTTATTTCTTTTTAAGTTATTTCTTTTATTATTATCAACTAACCTACTATTTCCAATTGATCATGATAACTCTAGTATCATATACATACTATAATTATATCATGTTATTATAATAATCATTATCAATCTCCTCACTCTCTCTCTTTTATTTTATAAATGAAATCATCATCCAGGAGGTGCCAATTTACAACCTTCATGGATGACAAATATTCGTTCTTCAATTTTTTCTTGAAGTCTAGTCATTAAACCATTTTTACGGTTGAAACATATTTTAAAATATGTTTTTTATCCTATGTAATTATTTTTGAACCATAATTTATACATGATATTAAATAATAGAACAAAACTAGTTTGTTGTGGTCGGAAAACTGTCGTAAAAAACTCAACGATTATCACAAAATGTCTTATCTATTGATTCATCTTCATACCAAATAACCAAATGATATATATAAACATTTAAATTTAAGTATTTTCATTAATAATATATAATATTAATTTTGGAGAATTATATCCATTCCAAATGAACTCTATTACATATAATCATGTGAACCGATCATGAAATCAAGGAAACAAACACTCTAGAACGACATAATTTAATCTTACAAATTATCAATAAGGATTTAAATTAACTTAATATAATAGTAATGAATAAAATATATGTATATAGGGTTTTTAATTAATAAATTAATGGATTTAATCTTATTTTCTAGGACATTAAGGTCAAGTGCAGAATACAATCAGACATAAGGTGAGTGTTTTCTCAACTCACATTCATTTCTGTGATATGTGCCTTACTCGCCACTAATTCCTTATGTGTGGTGTATGTATAATTTCCATTTATGTATCATATAATGAGTTTATTTATTTTAACTGTATTAAATGTGTCATTTGATTATTATTAATTTTTGGGGCATATGATTCAATTGATTACAAAGTGGTGAGGGATTCCACTCAAACCTTCATTTTATCCTTTGAGTTATTCCTTCATTATCCTAAACCAAATGTAATGATCATTTATTTTTGGGTTCATATTATATGTTTTATTTTTATGTTCAAAAATCATATATTCATATAATTTTATCTTTATTTTATGAGGATTATATGTTTTAAAATAGCTTCCTTCTTAATTATTCCCGATAAACAAGCTTGATTCAAGGGAACTTCTTGAATTTTTAACCATTTTCAAGTGCACTATATAATATATTTTTGGCCATAATTATTTTTATGAAACCAAAATTTAATCATGAAAAACTATCTTATTTCATTTCTAATTTTTTTTTAAAATAATCATTCCTTTTCTTTTTAAAATCTCTTTAATATTTTCCTTAAACCACACTAAAATGTTTTATTTATAAATATTCTTTAAAAACCGTTTTTACATGATTTAACTTCAGTGGGAAATTCTTTACACCACAAATATAATTTCTATGTCCTTAGATTTTATTTTCTTGGATATACATTTTGACAAACATATTTCATGAGAAATACAAATGATTTTCCAAAAAGAACTCTTCTTTCCAAAGTAAAAAGGATTTTTTATCATCTCACTTTTACTTCTATAAGTTATTTTCTTTGTTCAACAATTATTCCTTTCATGTGATGTATTTAATTTCCTTTTTAATATAATATCAATAGTATCCTTATTCTTATGATATTATAAGGGATTATTATCTGAATGTTTCAAGGTTGTATCAGACACTATGGAATGTTTATGGATTATTTCATAAAGATTTTTTCAATGGTCTCACTTAAGAGTATCTTCATCTATGTAAACATACTTTGTTTAATATTTTACATCATTTAAATTTATCTATTATGATATCATATACAATATTTTGATGAAGGGTTTCTGATTAGTTTGACTATGGATGTGTTATCTTGATACCATTCACCATATTACTCCAAATGGTTAGTGTTTATATTTATTGATTGGGGAAAGTTATTTACATTTAATATGTTAGTTATAATATGAATTTATATGTTTATTATGTTCACCCATTTCATATGAGGAATTCATTATACTTATTAAGTGTCGGGTGGGGCCCTCTATAGCCCCTCAGTGCATCAGTAGGTCTTAGGAGACAAACTAGTTTGTTTTTTTACCTGTTTATGTATGGTCTTAGAACGAGGCCTTGACAGTATGGTTATGATGTGCCTAATTATGAATTCCCTAATTATGAATGTAGTAATTGATATTCCATGTGATTATTCAACTAGTAGAATATACATGGTTATGTTTTATAATGGAATTATTCATTAATCTTTTATTCCTGCCTTATTATGCTCAAGATTATGTTTTAATGGAATTTATAATTTTATTTATTCACCGTGAATTATTATTTATGATTCCACTATATTACATACCCTTAATGAGCATCTGAGATCACCCCTTTCTTATGTTTCACTTCCCTAGATTATGAAGGAGAAAACATTGTATAATCTTTCAAGGATGGAGTTTATTTCATTTTATATTATTTCATGTTTCGTTTTATTTTCCCAATGAATTGTGGAAATCATGTATATAGTCTGGTATACCAAGAAAACTAAATTGATCATTCCTTTGGTATTTGATTCCTTGTAATCATGCCAATGTAATAAAATAATATACCAGTTTTGGGATTCTGGGTTTGGGGCATTGCAATTGGTATCAGAGGAAGTTTAGCAGCAACCTTGGAAACCAGATTTAGAAAACATATATTAGATAATGTAACCCTAAAGTAGACATTGAGGATATGTATACAAGAATATACTAGAATTTTGTTAAGGTATATATTATGTTGATATTTTGATAAAATACATCCCTTTCTAGATACTATAAATGGACGTGGTTCTAACAAAGATGTAACTTGGAGTAACAAATCTGACAAGGTGTTCCGAGCCTGAATCGGGTTAAACTGGTACATGACAATAGGCATTACTGTGCACTTAGTATGAAACTTCCATGAGATATTATTAGGATAATTCACATATTCTTTACAGACCAATATAAAATATTTAAATGTAAACATGTACTCAAAGAAAGCATATTTATGATTATGATATTTTCTATGCATAAAATTTTCAATTTATGTTTAGTATTTCACTAGTATTGGGATTATAAATTATGTTTAATAATATCTGATCTACTCTAGTGTATGATTTTTTAGAAATAGTGTCTAGTAGAAGGATTGGGTACCACATTAATGAACATAATCCAAAGAGTAGGAATGGTTGTTCCTTTGATGGGTTTATGACATTCTTTGGAAAGGAAATAGTATCTCAAACATTCTCA
This sequence comes from Viscum album, assembly GCA_963277665.1. Classification (NCBI taxonomy): domain Eukaryota; kingdom Viridiplantae; phylum Streptophyta; class Magnoliopsida; order Santalales; family Viscaceae; genus Viscum; species Viscum album. Next base: position 1,782,816,112 of record OY728129.1, on the reverse strand, counting down.
TTATATGTGGAGATAGTATCACATCCTAATAAGAAAGAGAATGATTTTTATAAGTATTATGGCTTTGTAAGGAAGAAGATGGAGAAGAGTACAATAAATAAATATATAGAAAAGGGAATAAGGGAAAGAAGTATTTTCCCACATATGATAATTCTAGAAGAAGACATCTTGGTATATGCTTAAGAAGAAAAGGAGTTTTCTTCATGTGTAGAGGAAAATGCCACCATGATCATAATAGTAATAGAAGGAAATAATTTTCCAATATTCAATGCTTTAATTGTAATGATATGAGGAACTACATAAATTAATGTCCCAAGCGTCAAGGAAATATAGTTCCAAAAATTTAAAGTTATCATGGACAAACATATGATGTTACAATCGTCAATGAAGAATAATTAATGTATTTCTAGATTAAAAAACCGTGTTATGATATTATAGTTATAATAATTATGAAATATAAAAGGATTTTACTATAGTACTATTTTATTTAGGATTTGTGTTCATATGTTGAATGGTACCATGTAAAAGTGACTCAATAAAAAGTTAATCTTTTGGGAAACTATATGGTTGATGGAAAGGAAAAAACTTAACATGTTCTTAATACTTGGATATCAATTTTAGAATAAAGAGATGATTGATTTGGATAACATGAATTGGGTAGCACTTACAATCTTTGATTTAAATAATGTACTGTAAACAAATTTGTAGATATTACAACATTTTGGACATGAGGAATATATCTAAAATCCCATATTTTACCTATGGAATTATGAACCATGAACATATTCAATAAGATTTTGTGGTAATTCAAGATATTATGATACTTCAACATAATACATAGAGAATGTACTCACATGTTTGTAAGTGATGATTAAGAGACACTTCATGTTGATTAATAAGTTCATTATAGAAATTCAGTGAACTTCTTTCTAAATATTTGGCTCATAATGTTTTGGAAAATTTAACCATTTATGAAATGGTTTAATTTGATCTTTGGAAAACGTTTTATAACATATTTTACCCTATTATATAACCTATTCCATGAAATAGAGTAGAAATAGTTAAAGGTACAACCAAAGTATAAGATTGTGTATCAAGTACATATATTTATTTATATTATTGAGTAAATTTTTTTTATCAAATTTAGGGAATTGTTCATGAAACAAAAAATGTTATCCTAGTACCTTCTTTTATAATGAATCAAGTTGTAACACCCCGAGATTTTATGAAAAATATTCTTTTTAATTTCATTAATGTCTTGTGTTGTACGCTACCCCAAAAGGAGCTTTCACAACACGCATCCTTGACTTGCCTTGCATTACACGCAATCGCGACCTTCCTTGATAGCGTGTGTAGTACGCAATACCGAGTTTCACTAAACAACGATATGCTATTAAAATATTATTAAAACTAGCCGTAATGAATAGTAATAACCACTTTTTGAAATTTTTTAATTTTTATTTTTCAAAATGGACTTCATTTCTGGATTCGGAATATCGAAATTAGCTTAGGGTGAAATTTTGGTACTTTTCAGATAACATTCATTTTCTGATGAATAGTGAAAATTACTATTAAAAACAACCTTTTTAATAGAAATAATTAATAGTGATAAATTATTAATTTGATTGGTTTTAAAGTATATTTAGAATGTATTTTTACAATTTAATACAATGTTGGTTATTGAATGTAATTTCACATTTAAAGCAGACATAAATAACTGTCAATCTTTTGATAGTTATTATCTCTTAAGAACACGCTATTTGTTTTGACGACGAGAATTAATTTTTAATTTAATTAATGCAACTAATATGTTTTGAATTTGGTAAAATAGACATCATTTTTGAATTCATAATATCAAATATAGCTTAGTCCTAATTTTTGGTATTTTTCTGAAAACTTTCAATTTTTGATGAATAGTGAAACCACTAAGTGGTAGTTAAAAAAACTGAATTTTTCATAAAACTTAATTTTACCGCTTCTGTGAGTGGAATTTCAAAAATCTGGGAGACACGGTTAATATCTAGGACTAAAATGTGGTTCAATGAGATGAAAATAATTTTTGGTGAATAGTAACTTTTTACTTTTTTCTACCACGGTTAAAAGTAACTAGGGTAATTAAGGGTAAAAATGATATTATTATTACCCTAAAACATGTCCTAATTTTATTGGACAAGTGTAATGCGAACAAAAACAACCTTAAGAATAAAATATGACCATTTAGGCCCACTTGGATTAGATTAGGACATTTATTATTAATTTATTTAAAGAAGGGTTAAAATAGTTAAAATGAATGTTTAATAAGTAAATCATTTTTAATATGGGGTTATACATAAGATAAATTCTACTATAAATATTCATTAGAAATCTAAAACGCATTCCTACATAATGGTATTTTATTTGTAATTTTTAGACATTAAATAATTTAATTTATTTATGACACAACAATGATGCAGTAATTATCTTATTAAAGAAATATTGACATAATTAATTTTATAAATACATAAATAAATGTAATTTGAGACTTTTTATGAACTAAACTAATTTTATAGGTTAATATGACATGTTAGTATTGATTTAATTAACTTTTTTCGAACTAATCGTTCTATTATTATTTTCAAAAAAATTAATTACTAAATAATGTAAAAATTGACATAAAATAGTTTTTAAAACAAATATTATATTATCAATTGTTATTTTATTACTAAAAATCTATGTTTCGGCCAAATGACTTAGATAAGGTTATATATATTAATTATAAACAACTTGGGGTTCGTTTGGATTCTTATAGTATGTTTATTAACCTTATAGTATAAGAACACAAGAAGACACAGTAAAAGTAAAATTATTTTACTTAATGTTAAATCTAAATGATAAGGTTAAAATAGGAACCTAAACTTGTATAAATTATATTATATGAGAGGATTTCGACCCATCCCCACCTTATCTTTGAAATGAATCAATTTGGATATATTTAAAACCGAATTAGACTTTATAATAATATAATAGTTTTAGTTATTCCAAAGGTGCCCCTCTCCTCCCTTATAAAAGGGCACCTCCTACCTCTCTTCCTCACACCACTTTGAGCCTTCATTCTCGGCCAAAACTTTCCAAATTCTATTCTCCACTTCCCTATAAATATCCTAGAGGTTATGGTCTTCCTCAATTACCAATTTTTGTGCCCTAAAAGGAGATCTCAAAGAGGTGCTTCAAAGAAGAGGTAATGTCCGTTACCGATTCTTTCATCTTTATTTCTTCTTCCAATTCTTCTTCTTAGGTTGTTTAATTATGAAGTAATAACATCAGTATCAATTATATACTGATATGTTATTATAATTATGAAACAACCTTATTTCACCATCTATCCATCCTACGGAAAATGAAATCACCGCGCGTGCGTACGTACGGAATATCGTCTCCACGCCGTGGTGTAATCTATTTTCCACCACCACCTTACTTGGATGGGTATAATGGTGTACATAATAACTATATATGATTATTGTAAAGTTATATTGATTATGAAATAATATACATACACTCTAATACAATTCCACGATCATGAGAATGATATCATCGCTCGTGCGTACGTACGGACTACCGTCTCCACGACGCGATGAGATTCATTCTCCAAGTTAACCATTCATGAATGATTATAAAGTATATATAATAAGTAATAATAAAATATATGACATAATAATGATTCTGGATTTATGTGTATATATATGTATTTCATCTACCTAATTCCATTCAACTCAATAAGGAAAAGAAAACAACGTTCATGCGTACGTACGGTCTACCGTCTCCATGAACAGTGTATTTCTTTCCATTTACTGATCTATTATATATATATATGTATATTATGAATATATATTATATATAAATCATGTTTTATATTCTGGAATTAACTAATCATGATCTAAGTAATCATATTAATAATTACAAGTCAAAACACGGATGACAAATGAAACGATTTTACCCAAAACGCTCTTTAACATGGAATTTATAAAAGAACGGGTAATATAAAGCCATAAGTGAACCATATATGATATCATAACAATGAGTATGATTCTGTAATAAGTCAATGACATTATTTAAATCATTATACAGGAGGTTTGGACACATACGAAGCAAATCGGACCTAAGGTAAGGGATAAATTTTCAATCTCATTTTTTATCCGAGATTGCTTATACGTAAGTATTTACTGGGGTTAGGTTTATCATCCATGGCCATGTTTTATAAAAATGATTTCATAAAATGTTTACCATTCTTCCATAGATGTTTAAAGTCAGTTTTACCCTTTATTGACTTTTTACCACATTGTATGAATGGAATCTTTCCTTTGGTTACCATATAAGGTACTTTTTGACTTTTCCGACAAAAGTACGAGAAGAATGTTTTTTTAACTTATACGGAATGAATGGATTTTTAAAACATTATTTCCAAGAAGATTCCTTTACAAGTTTTGAAGTTTATTTTTAATCAACTTCTTTTAGTTTAAAACGGTATGACATGTTAAGAAAGGAAAAGTATTTTTGAAGTAGAAAGGATATTTTCCTCAAGAATGGAGTTCAAGTGTTTTATCAAAATTATTTTCCATCTAAGATAATAAAGGGTTATGTTTCTATCCCTATTATTACATGGATTTGAATATGTTGTGTTGGAAATATTTTTTTTATGAATTCTTTTATCTTATATGAATTTTTTTATGATGTCACGATGTTTAAGAATTCCGTTTTTATTACATGGGTTATGCAATGATGTATGATTTATGATTTTTGTGGCACACATAAGAATGGTTTCATTATGAGATGGGTGTGACCTATATCTCCCTCCATTTCATTGGGTAAAGATTTTATATCTCATGAGATAGACATGGCTAGAACGGTAGGTTATACCGGTTCAGTGAAACATGACTGCAATGAGGAGTGAACTCGGTTCAGAAATGGACTTTGTCCACTAAGATAGTCTTGGAAATGAGTCTTGACTAATAAGAAATGATTCTCTATGATTATGTGTGTAAGCCACAAAGTTTCATGTTTTATGTTATGATTATTGGGATTACGTTTCCCTACTATTATTTATCCCATGTTATGAAATTATAATCTCTTTTGCAGGTTAAGATTTCCAAAAGTTATGTGCTTATGTATATGATGTGATTGATATTTCTTTTGTTTACCCTTACTGAGCATTTGAGCTCACCCTTTTATGTTTTCTTTTCCCCAGGACATAAATAAAGGATTTAGGTTTAAAAAAAAGAAGATCTTTATGGGAGATGTTGAAGATCTTTCACCACGATTAGAAGATTATATTCCGAGTTTCCAAAGACACTAAACTATTACGGTCCTTGTGTGTGTGTTTTTGTTTTGTACTAAGTATTAGCAAAAGTAATGTAATGTCCATGTACATTAAGATTTGGGTCTCTACACAAGTGGTCCCTTATATCATAACATATTTTTGGCTTTGTGAATGTTAACTTCCTCTAGACCATGTCCTATATCACTTTCAATCCGAACATGATGGTTTGATTATTATTCCATTTATATATTTTCACATCACACTAATATTATCCTATTCTAATGCGTAGTTTTGTGGTAACATATACATTTCACTTTCCCCCTTATTATAAGAATATTTTATTAACCCTATTTTTGATGTGGGTTTCCTACCAGAGAATTTTCAAGTATCAACCTTAAACTTTCAAAGTGCAATTCTGAATTTCAAGGAGCCAATTTTTTTGAGGGGGAATAATGTAATATCCCAGTAATTTATTTTATAATTTTAAATACATTAAGTTATGAAAAATAATAATTTAAAATTATGTGTTTTAATTAATAATACTTATATTTCAAATTGATAGCGTACAAATTAATTTTAAATTGATATTCTAAAAACAAATACTATTTTATAGTATGGTTTTGTGTAAATTAAAATTTTAATATAAATATATTTCTTTTGATTATTCTTATTACAAAATTCACTTTTATCAATAGATTATTTGATTAAATATTTTAAGAAAAATATGTATTTACTTTTATAATTTCTTTTGATAAATATTAAACAATGTTATAAATATTTTCACTATTAATATCACAACCCAATATTTTAGGATGTGTTTCTTCGTAAATAATTTCAATTCATTAAATAGATTATATACACACAACACTAAGTTTATGCAAAAAAACACTTTGTTATAGTTATAACCTAACTGCTAAACATACTTTTTATGATTTTGTTTTTTGAATTTCAAAAAATAGACATACACAGTTGCATTTAGTAAGATATATAGAGTCTAATAGAATCAACTTAATTTTTAGTGAATAGTAACATGACCCTTATAAAGAGTAATGTAATCTCAGGAATATAAAATTGACCATTTTTAATAGTAATTTTTTTCTTATGAATAGTAACCTCAACCATGTGATTATAAATAAAATTTAGGCACCTTATAAATGAGACTGAATATTCTAAAAATTAATAATTATGTGTTGGTATTTTTGTGAGCAATAAATATTTAATTAAATTTTCATAACTAATAAATTAATTTAAAAAATAATTCATTTTCATAAAATATATTCATAAATAATTATTTTTTCCAATGGTTTTGGGATAGTTTAATGAGACTTTAGTTAATTTTTTAGGGTATTATAAAATCAGTTATAATTTTAAAAATTTCATTTTTCGTGTAATTGGTGATTTGAATTAAAAATTAAATTTATTATATTTAGTAAATTAATTTTTTTAAATGGAGATCATTTTTGGATTCTAAACATCAGAAAATTGTTAGTTAGAATTTTTGGTATTTTTATGAAACACTTAGATTTTTGGTGAATAATGAAATTCAATAATTTACGAAACATGATAAATAAATGAATATTTACATCATTATTGAGTCATAGACGTTGTAAATGGCCATAGTTTCGAAATTACATTCTATTATTACTATTTTTAGTCTCATGAATGAAGTCTATTCATAGTCTTGAGCCAAAATAATACAATAATGATTAAAATAATTGAAAAACCCTCCTCTCCTCCACAATAAAAACTACCCCTCACTCCCTCTTATCTTCACTCATCTAAGCCTTGATGCTTCTCAAAGTTCTCCCCAAATACTCTTACATAGTATCTTACCATGTAAATGGGATCTTGGTCTTTCCAAAATACCAAAACCTATTCCCTTAAGGAGGTTCTCAAGGAGGATATTTCAAGAGGTAAAATCCACTTTTTCTATTTAATTTATTTTTTATGTTCTTTGTTTAATTATTCTATCCTAAACTCATCTATCCAATTGATATTTATAAATCTATTATCATATATATACAAGATTTTTATCATGTAAATGTAATAACCATTATCAATCTTTTCACTCTCTTTCTTTTATTATATATATAAAATCGTCATCTGGGAGGTGCCAATTTACAACCTTTGTGGACGATGAATTTTCATTCTTCAATTTATTTTTGAAGGCTGGTCATGAAACCATTTATATGGTTGAAATAGATTCTAAAATATTTATGGTATCTTATGTAATTATTCTGGAATCATCATTTATACATGAAATTAAATAATAGAACAAAACCGGTTCGTTGTGATCGAAAAACTGTCGTAAAAATCTCAATGATTATCACAAAATATCTTAACTATTAAATCATACTCATAACATGTAACCAAATGATATATATAAAAATTTATTTTTTTGAGAATTATATCCATTCCACAAGAACTCCATTACTTATAATCAATCGAATTGATTTTGAAAACAAGGAAACGAACACTCCAAAACGACAAAATTCAATCTTATAACTTATTAATAAGGACATAAATGAAATTAATAGAAATATAATGAATAAAATATATGTAGATAAGGTTATTAATTAATTAATTAAGTAATTTAATTTTATTATCTAGGATATTATGGTTAAGTGTAGAATACATTCAAACTTAAGACAGGGGTTTTCTCAACTCACTTTCATTTCTATGAGATATGCCTTACTCACCACTAATTATAGTGTGTGGTATATGTATACTGAAAATTGATATATCATATCATTAATATCATTATTTTCATGATATTAAATTTATCATTTTATGATTATGAATTTTTGGGGCATATGGTTCGATCGATTACAAATTGGTAATGGATTCCACCTGAACCTTCATTTTCTCCTTCGAGTTATTCCTTCACTATCCTTACCCAAATGTAATGACTATTTATTTTTGTTTAAATATTCTATATTCTGTTTTTATGTTAAAAAATAATATATTCAGATCATTTAATATTTCATTTAAATGGATTATAAGTTTTAAAATTGTTCTCTTACTAATTCTTCCTGATAAACAAACCTGATTCAAAGAAACTTATCTAATTCTTACCCATTTTCAAGTGAACTTTATAATATATTTTAAGACATAACTTTTTTTCAAAAATAAAACATTTTATAATGAAAATATATATTGGTTCATTTACTATTGTTTGGAAATACAAGCCTTTCTGCTTCAAAATCTCTTTAATATTTTCCTTAAACCGCACTAAAAAGTTTTATTTCTAAAGCTTCTTTAAAAAACATCTTTACATGATTTCACTTCAGTGGGAAATTATTTATTCATAAAGTATAATTTATATTCCCTTAAATTACCTTTTCTATGATATAAATATTTAATAAATGTTTTCATGAAAAATAAAAATGATTTTTCAAAAAGAACCCTTCTTTCTAAAGTAAAAAAGAAAATTTCTCATCTCACTTTTACTTCTTCAAGATATATGAATTTTTCACCACTTATTATTTGAATGTGGTGCATGTAATTACCTTTGGTATATCATATCTAGAGTATTCTTATTGTCATGATATTCTAATGGATTATTATTTTAATGTTTCAAGGTGGTATGAGACACTTAGGAATGTGTAAGGATTATTTACTCAAGATTATTTCTATGGTACCACTTAAATTTATCTTAATTTATGTCAAAACACTTTGTCAAATATTGTACTTCATTTAAAATTATCTCTTATGATATCATCTACAATATGTTTTTTAAGGGTTTCTGACTAGTTTGACTGTGGATGTGATATCTTGACATTATTCACCATATTACTTATAATGGTTAGTGTTTATGTTTAATGATTGGGGAAAGTTATTTACATTTCATATTTTATTTTAATTATGAATTTATATATTTATTATGTAAACCCCTTTCATATGAATAATTCATTGGACTTAGTTAGTGTCGGGTGGGGCCCGCCATAGCCCCTTGGTATATCGATAAGTCTCATGATGCAAAGTATTTGGGTTTTTTTTACCCATTTATGTATGGTCTTAACACGAAACCTTGACAGTATGGTTATGATGCACCAAATTATGAATTCAATCATTATTATGATAGTAATTGATATTTCATTTGCTTATTAAACTAGTATATTATCCATAGTTATGTTTTATTATGGAATTATTCATTCATCTTCTATTACTTCCATATTATTCTCAAGATTAGGTTTTAATGGCATGTGTAATTTTATTTATTCACCAAGAATTATTATTTATGATTCTGTTGTATTAAAAACCTTTACTGAGAATCTGATATCACCCCTTTATTCTGATCTATTCCCCTAGGTTATGAAGAAGACAAAATTATATAATCCTTAAAGGATACAATTTATTTCATTTTATATTGTATCATGTTATATTTTCTTTTCCAAAAGTATTATGGGTACCATGTATGTAATATGGTTTTCCAAGACTGCTAAAGTGTTCATTACTTCAGGATTTGATTCCTTGTAATCATGACAATGTAATAATATAATGGACCGACTTTGGGCTTCTGGGATCAGGGAATTAAAAAATGGGTCCTATTTTCTCCTTCAAGGGGAATAATGTAATTACTAGGTGGGAATAAAATTAGAAATTAAGATTAGTATCCAATTTTTTTATTTTATTTATTTTTGTTTATTTTTTTTGACCCGTAATAGAGATGAAAATACCAAATTTGTGCAAGTAAATTATGGAGTCATGATCCCCAAGAGTCAAACATCACAAATTTTTTCAATTCCATGCTCTATAATAGATATGTAACGCCTTACTCTAGAAAATAAAACTATATATTCATGATCCGAAAGTACTAAAAACAACACATTTTGAGAAAAAATTACTCTATGCGATCTTTTTTAATTTTTTAGAAACTGAATTTAAAAATAAAGTGGCCTCAAACCCTATCTTATGATGAAAGGGACCCAATAAATCATACTTACACATAAAATACAATGGGAATGTATTGTGTCATTTTGATTAAATGGGTGAAAATTTAAACATTTAAAAATTAAATTAGAAAACCATGTTAACCGAAATTATGCCCATGAAACTAAAAATTTATAAAAAACAGAATCAAGGAATTCAAAATCAAATTGAATTTTGGTTTTTATGTTTCAAAATGTACGTTAATACATACAATGATAATGAATTGAAATTTTCCATAAAATACCATTTTCTAAATCTTATATTTTAACTCCTTCTAACTTAGAATGACACATCCCTCAATGTTGAAAGATAACTGAAGAGATAGTTCATAATTGGGAATAAATAGGGGGAGAATGAGATTTGACATGAAATAATGGAACAAAATCACCTAGTTTTATGTTGAAGACCCATGAATAAGAAATTGATCACTTTGGATCCATATCAATTATATAATCCCCATTATTAATTTATGATTAGGCTATAAATACTAGAAGACATTTGGGATTCAATTGCTAATCCATAACTTCTTCAACTCCAAAATAACATAAACAAAAAATATAAAATCACCATAAAAGCCCATATGGGTTTCTATAAATAAAATAAAACAAACAAAAAACCAAAATATAGATTAAAAAAGAATCACATTTTTTATTTTTTATTTTAGTAAAAAAACAAAAACAAATGAAAACAATAAAACAATTCAAGTCTCCTCCCAGAAAGAACTTATTTAAAAGACGTTAGCTCGACATGGAACTCCAAACATACCCAATTAAAAATTTCAGAATCTTATTGATTATATTATTCACCAGTCCCACTAGATAATTATTGATCATCCATTGGCGTTGGTTGGAAGGTTTACAAATTGATTCAATAAAATCCATATTGGTCACAGTTAATGGGATAATCCCATGAATATAAAAAAGGGTCCATAAAATTTCTTTTTTAAAATTTCTTAATAAATAGTGGAGAATTTTATTATCATTATTTTTTAGAGGATGAAATGAAAATTGAAATTTTTTTATCCCCTATGAAGGAATATTTGGGAGAGGAAGGATGGACCTTGCATTTGAGCTTGGACTAGATGACATTTTCAGACATGGATTAAGTCTTCGAATCAAAATTAGTTTAATTTTTAAAATTTCTCAGTAGAATTGGCTCTGTTTGAATAGATGATTCATCCCCCAAAATTAATAGACAGATTTAAATAATGGGAATGTACTCGAGGTTTTTGTTTTCTCCCAATGGTTCAGTGGTCGGTGGTCCTAAATATCATTAATGGATATATATTCATAAGATTCATTCCATGGAGAAACATTTCCCTCCTAAAAATAAATAAAATCACTTTCCACCTGATTTAAACACTAATTAATATTTCCATATTTTTCCTCAGGTGTAATTTAAATATTCCCTTACCAATTCACTATATTTACATGCGTTGATTTATTAGATTCTAATGTATTTTCTTCAGTATTTTCTTCTAATTTTGAAGCCTATAATGGTTTGGGAATAATTACATAAAGTTTTTCATTATTATTCCTACTCATGTAAATAATAAAAGAATGGAGTTTTTCATGAGATTCTTGTGTGTAATAATACTCTTCTATCAATTATGGGTATGGGATAGCCTAAGGGAAATGGGTTTCATAACCATTTCAATTATTTTTCATTATACTCTTAAGGAAGAAACCTCATAGGTCATTATCTCCATTTATTGTTACATTTTCTCAAGTAATGGTTGTGGATTAGGATGGAAAAGGGTTTTATCCAAATGGTATATTCTAAGAGGATAATTATATTGTTTTAATTTTATGGGAGTTTTTTCAGATTATCTTTGTTGGGATTTAAACTCATTACATGTTGTAATGTTTTATGGAGCATATGAGTTCAAACATTGTAGTAAATTCAGTTTTTGATTATCCTACCACTAAAAACTAGTATTTTCATTTCAAAACACTCTTTGTGTGGGGTAGTCAAAGTAGTGACAGGTTCTCCATTTTTGTATTTGTTCAAAATGGCCTTCTATAAAAGGAAATCAGGGGTGTGAAAAGATAATTTGGGTGAGAAAAGGATTATAGTATCTAAGATAACTTACTTAAGTCCCCAGAAATGGTAAAAAAAATTGGTAATTCCCAAATTCACCCAACTGGTAGAATCATTCATTATATTAAATTTAGGTTTTGAATCCACAAAGACCCGAGAAGTAGACTTTAGAGACTCAATGATATTAGAGGTTTTGGAAATTCAGTGAACAACTTTAGGGTTGATTGAAATTATTATAGTAGAATAAAAAAGTTGCTAATAGAATGGATTTAATTTAATCATGATACACCTTATTATTTTAATGTAAATAATTAATGAATTTGAGTCAATCCTAGTTTTATTCTTCGGATATATTAGATGTATTTTTTTCTTAGAAAATTTTAGAATAATAATTCAAGATACATCCAAACAATATGATAATTACACAAATTCATTCACCAATTTAATAGCTAAAAAATTAAAAGGATAATCACCAATTCAATGGTAGGATATATTTAATGATCACTCCAGGTAACAATATTATACTATCACTCAAAATGTGTCATCGTTAATGTTAGAGAAGATGAAGAAGAAAATAACTCATCGAATGGAACTCTTAAAATAAAAAACTCATTTAAATATTAAACAACATGAAATAAAATTAAATAAAAACCACAAAAAAACCTATTATCAACACATAAAGGGTTTATCCTTCCATCTATACAAATATTTCAATGGAATATGGGATTCGACTTAAAGAAGTGGGATTGAAGAAGTGAAACCAATATATTAACGAACACTCCACCATTGTCTGAGGAATTTCAAAAGTGTTGATGTAAATAAATTCACACCATGTTTTAATAGAATAAATTTTTTAATAAAAATAATATAAAAATTAAATAATAAAAAATTTTGATAAGAAATTAAGGTGATTCGAACAACTTACATGAGAAAAAATGAAGATGTGATTACTAAATAACATCGTGACATTACAATTGAAAGAATAAAAATTGAACCCTAATTTCTTCTCCACCACCACCTTCTATAGGAAATATTTGATAATTAGTTATATGTCCCATAATTAAATGACATCCCCATTAATTTGGATAGTCAAAAGCTAGGTGAGAAAAATGGAAAGTGGACTTTTCAATATTGACCAGAAAAATCAGATCAAGATTCTTCCCCCATGTTGACGTGAAAATTTACTTTGAAGATGGCCCAATTTTGGAATTTAATTGAAGGAAATTATGCTATTAAATATTTACTATAATAAATTTATATATTTCAGTCCAATTTAATATTCCATTCTGATGTTATGATTAAATTGTTGGGATGACTTTAGGGGCCTTGAAATCTATCCCATAATTTAAACTTCTTCTCAGACCATCTGTATCACCATGAAAAACTATTAATTATCTCTAGTAAAATTTAAATAAAATTTTCATCATAATTTTACATATTTACAATTAAAATTTAGGCTTTAATGGGCTTTAATTTTGGGACCCACTTTTATTTAATTGGCCTAAGGTCCATTATTCTTTGTCTAGATATTTCTGCATCCATGGAATAAAATGTCCATATTCACTTGTGAATAATCCATTGATCATAAAATACATAATTTTACACTGAAAAGGATAACTAATATCCAATAATATAAAATTAAAACAATTTAAAAAATTTATTCCACAATCTGATGATTAATTGGTCCCAAATTGACATAATTTAAACATGAATAACACAATGATGTGAAATGAGGTTCAAATAATTAAATTCACTAAAACTAGTGTTAATGGAAATCAGAACACAAGAATAATAAAATAATAAAAATAAATATTATCCTCTTTTAGTGTCTAGTCACACCCCAACATCAGTTTTTATAGTCCTGAGAAAAAATTATCTCAAATATATGGAAATTCAATTCCATTTTTCAAAAATATTTTAACATAAACTTCTCCTAAAAAGACATCATTCTTAGAAATAATTAAACCTATCAAAATAATTTAACACAATATGGGTTAAAAATCATATCCTATGTTCAATTCCATTCCTATTTTTTAAATTCATCAATATATTTCATCTAATTTCAATTATGCATTATGATGTCTTGTGTGTCACAATACATATGGGGTATATTTTATTATTCAAGGGTAAAAATGGAAGTTCTATGTGGTAATAATAGTGATCCTTAATATGAGTATTCAATTTTTTATTTTTATTTTTTTCTTGATCCATAATAGAGATGAAAAGACCAACTCTGGGCAAGAAAACTATAGAGTCATTGTCACGACCCGCCCTCGGGGTCCGTGCCGTGACTACCCCAAGCCCGCCTTCCATAGGCCAGGGGCTGGCGACTAGCACCAAGGCGTAAATCCCGGTAAAAAGGGAAGGCATTGCCTTTGTAAAGTAAACAAACACCACAGAGTAAGCAAGCGGAAAGTAACACTAAGCAAAAACAGAGTACAACTAAAAGTGCGGAAAGTAAAAAGGGGCCGGAAATACAAGCCCAACTGTAAAGTACAACTCGAAAGGGAAAACAACAACTGAAAAGTAAAGCAGCTACGCCGAGCTGTCCACTAGAAATCCCACCTGAAGGGTGGGTACAGATAGCTCCTCTACTCCTCGGGTCCCGCCGTCTGCTCCAAGTATGTCCCGCCCAGTGGTCTGCCTCTGGGTACCGCCTCGTCGTATAGTCCACCTCCAGGTACCGTCCAGTCCTCGAACACTCGGCCTCTGCCAGTACTGGCCGTCGCCTGCAACCAACACAACGAGGTGCGGGCATAGCCCGTGCAGGGGTGAGTATAACGATACTCAGTAGAGACCCCGAGACCGTCAAGGTCTCACTAAAACCAACAACGATAACCACAAGAAGATCACAACAGATAAACTCTACTTAGGTATATGCCCATACATATACCTAAGTTATCAAGTAACCCATCTCAGTCATGAGGAAACACAAGGATCATGAGATCAACGGATAACCACTACCCAGGTATATGCCCATACATATACCTAAGTTATCAAGTAACCCATCTCAATCATGAGGAAACACAAAGGTCAAAAGTCTCAGCTCAAACCAGGATTTTCATTATCGAAACCGTAACTGCTGAAGAGCTCCGTCTCTAGAGTGTGCAGTGGTCCTGTCACGACTCCGAGGTACTGCTCACTAACCTAAGACTGCTGAAGTACTCCTCCTGTCGAGTACTGCGGGCCAGCCACCCAAACACAGTAGTGCTTCCCGCTGAGGTATGTCACCAAAACACCGTAGTGCACACCCCCTAGTAGCCTGCTGAGGTACTCTCCGGACGAGCACCGCGGGTCTGCACTGTCACACAGGTAGTGCTCCGTCCGCCATGGGTCTGCACCTCAGAAAGTAGTGCTCCGTCCACTGGGCTAGTCGACTCACTCCAAGTCGAGTCGGTCAAGCAGTCGTCAGGTCTCAGCCAGCTACACGGTCTCCGTACATCGCACGCTCGTCACTGGGAGGATCCGCTCCACGAGCTACAGGTCGATACCCAAGTATCTCAAAGTCCCGCAAAGAAGTATCTCAAAAGTCCGTCTCGTCACAGGGGTCTCAACGCAACAGACGGCGCGTCGATCGGACGCCCAGTCTATGAGTTATTAGCCTATTCGTCCCAGGGGCCCAGTTGGTTTCGTGAGCGAAACCAATCCCGGCCGTATCTCAACTGTACCCCGAACTCCCATAGGGTATACTCAAAGGGACCGTTACTCAACGTAACCACCAACGCCGCTGACGGTTCGTCAAATGGACGTCCTGTCTGAAAGATATCAGCTTTCCCGTTCCAGGGGCCCGGTTGGATTTCGGGTACAATCCAACCCAGCCATACTCCGACTGCATCCAAAACTCGGGCGGAGTATGTCAAATGTTCCGTCTCATCAAGAGGAAGTCAATGAAACAGACGGCGCGTCAATCGGACGCCCGGTCTGTGAGTTATTGGCTTTTTCGTCTCAGGGGCCCGGTTGGTTTTTAAGGCAAAACCAACCCGACCGTACTCCACCTGCGTCCAAACCTCGGGCGGAGTATGCCAAAAGATCCGTCTCATTAAGAGGAACGCAACGCGACTGACGGCGCGTCAATCGGACGTTCGTGGCTCAAGATATGAGCATTTCCGCTCCGAAGGCCCGGTTGGTTTCGTGAACGAACCAACCCGGCCGAACTCAAAGTAATCCGAAACCTTGAGTGCGATATACCGAAACGACCGTCTCGATCCAAGGATCGCGTTGCCGCAGACGGTTCGTCATTCGGAGGTCCGAGGCTCAAGTTATGAGCGAAAAACCAAAACTGGTTCGAAACGGGGGGTCCAGGTCCGGGCCGACCCGGCCCGACCCCCCCCTGGGCGGCGTGGTGGCCGGCGGCGGCGGCGGCGGCGGCGGAGGCGACGGGCCGCGGCGGCGGCGGGCCGCGGCGAGGCTGCGCACGCGGGGGCTAAGCCCCGCAGTTTTCATCAGGCGGCGCGGCTATGCTGCGCCGTTTTTTCTTAAGAAACGCCCCCCCCCCCCCCCCACGTGGGGGGCCTGCTGTGCGGAACCGGGGGGCCGGCTGCCCCCCCCCCTCCCTTCTATGAACCGCCCCCCCTCATTAAGAGGGGGGTTTTGAAGAGCCGGCCGGGGGATTAATTCCCCCGGTTTTCCGCTATCCGGCCGGCCAGCTGGCCGACCGGTTTTTCTCCAACGGGAACGGAAATTCCGGTCCCCACTTCGGCTTCCGACGCCGGCGGCCCGACCGCCGGTCTTCTCTTTCGCCGCGGCCCGGAACCGGCCGCGGTCTCTTCGTTCCGCCGGGGCCCGGAACCGGCCGCAACGTTCGTCGTCCGGCGCGGTGCGACGGCACCGCGCCCCTCCGCCGCACTTTAAGTTCTTTCAACGCGGCGCGACGGCGTCGCGTTCTTGATGTTTCTTCCATGGTGTGCGCGCGACGGCGTTGCGTAAAATAAACGCACGATCAACCGCGTGGTGCGACGGCACCATGCCACTTGCTTCCACCCGCAAGAACAAACAAGATCGTTGGAGGGGGTTCGGCCGTGTTCGTGCGGTCCGACCCCCTCACGTTAAAATAATAATACGCAACTTTAAATAATCAACATCTCACGTTAGTCATACGAACCACGAGCAAGAATGAGATAATTAAATATTAAATCAACATCCCCTACCTCGGGTATAAGGTTCGAAGATCGTTCTACGTTCCGCGGAAGACGACGTCGCGGAGGTCGGGCGACGCGGTCGTCGTTCGTCAAATTCAACGACGAAGAGGCGCGTCCGAAGAGGCACGTCGTTGGCGAATCCTTGTACGCCAACGAAGGTTGTCCGAGGAAGGTGCGGTGTTCTCTCTCGTTGACACCGAAGACGAAGAAGAGCAGAGCGACGTTCTTCGTCGGAAACTTGAGCGTTCTACGTCAAGTCTTGAGGAAAGTCAAATAAAAAGGAAACAACGAACTCAAGAACCCCTACCTCGATAGTCGCACGTTGACGGAGTCGTGGAATATCGGTGTCGATTCCTTTGACGTCGGAGGAAGAGTTGTTATCGAAGGCGTTCGTCGCGGAAAACCGTCGCGGAAGAGATGACGCGGAAGAAGTACGTCGCGTCGCGGATACGGCGTCGCGGATGGATCGTGTTCTTCGGCGGAGAAGTTCTTCGTTGAAGAACGACGTTCTTCGCGTTCTTCGTTGAGTTTGAAGAAGAAGAGGAGGCTCTCCAAAAGCTCTCAAGGAGACAAACAAAACAACCCAAAATAAAATAAGACCACTTCTTATTTTATTATTACAATACACATTAGAATTTCAAAAGTTTGAAATTCAAAAAGGTTAACTCCCAAAATTAATTAAGAACTCAAGTTGACAACATTAAATGAAATGAGTTAAAGGGGAGGTTTTGAGAGAATTTGAGGAGTTGGGGTTCGTGTGGACCCCACCTCACTTAATCCTCCCAAGGGAGGTTAAGTGGATGTGGGTCCCACTCCCAACTCCCTTTGGTAGAACTTAACTAGTTAAAAGAAATAAAATTTGTTCCTCACAAATTTTATTTAACTTAAACTAAAAACCCAAAAACTAACTTTCAACCCGCATCAAACGCAACTCCCGAAAAGGACTCTTTAAGCGAATATCGGCGCTGCGAGTTCATCGGTGCCCTCGGATTTCAATTCCGAGCACCGGATCAAAAGTTAGGAATTCCCGCTCGTTCGTTCACTGAACGTACCCGAGCCAAACTTCGGAAATTAATTCCGGGCACTCCGGGCCTCGGAATCCGGTGCCGTCTGAAACCGAGCTCTTGTAAAATTCTAAAGAAAATTAAGAAAAAAATTCCCTTGAATTTTACGGGTCTTTACAGTCATGATCCTCAAGTTCCAAATGCCACACATTTTTTCAATTCCATTCTCTATAATATATATGTAGAGACGAAATATAGGAAATAAAAATATGTATTTGTGATCCCCAAGTGATGAAAAAAAACATTTTAACAAAACATTACTCTATGTCATCTTTTTTAATTTTTTTGGATACTTAATCTAAACATAAAGTGACCCTAAAACCAATGTTATGATGAAAGGGACCTAAAAAATAGAAAATAGACCAAAAATAAAATGGATTTGAATTGCGAATTTTTTATTAAATGTATGAAAATGTAATCATTGAAAAAATGACATCGGAAAACCATGTAAACCAAAATTATTCCCATGAACCTAAAAATGTATAATAACTAGAATCAAGGCATTAAAAATCATTTTTATTTCAATTTTCATGTTTCATAATATAAATTAACACATGAAAGGATAAGGAGTTAAAATTTCCCTAAAATCTATTTTTTTTAATATTATATTTTCACTCCCCATGTCCTAGAAAGACAGTGCCCTCAATGTTCAAAGAGAAGAGAAGAGAGTGTTCAGAATTGGGAATAAATAGGGGAGAATGTGATTTGAAATGAAATCCTGGAACAAAATCACCTAGTTTGATGTTTATGAACCCTTAATAATAAATTAATCACTTTGGCTCCATATCATGTATATAATTGTTATGGTTGATTGATTATTGGGTTCTGAATACTTTAAGACATGTGTGATTCAATTAATAATCATTAACTTCTTTAGATCCTAATTTACATACAAAAAAAATATCAGAGATCCATTGAAACACCAATGGGTTACCTTAACATAAAACAATCAAAAACCAAAATATAGATAAAAATGACTTCTTATTTTTTTAGGAAAAAAATACAAACAAATTAAAATAATAAAAAAGTTAGGTTTCCTCCTAGAAAGCACTTTTTGTAATGTTGTTTGCTCAACATGGACCCACTAACTCACCCAATACCAACATTCCACATATTAACAATTATAATATTCAAAAATTATATTAAATCATTATTGAATCTCTATTGGGGTTGGAAGTAAGGTTTGTAAATTGATTCAAGAAAAATCATATAGGTCACCATGAATGGGATAATCCCAGGAATATAGAAAAGGTTCCATCCAATTTATATTTTAATATTTCTTAATAATTTAAGGATAATTTTAATTTTTTTATATTTGAGAGAGGATTAAATTAAAATTGAATTTTTTTTTATTATCCCCTATTAAGGAATACTTAGGAGAGTATGTTTGGAGCTTGAGTTTTAGAATGGTCTATCTGACACTTTTAGACATGGGTTGACACTTTGAATCAAACTCATATTCATTTTAAAAATTTCTAAGTTTAATTGGTTACTTTTGAAAATATGATTAATCCCCAATATTATCTAGATGAATGTGAGGAATGGGAATGGAATTGGTGTTTGTGGTTTCTCCCAATGGTTCAATGATTGGTAGTCATAAACAAAATTGAGTGATATTCAGAAGATTAAATCCTTTATGAAAACTTTCCCTCTTGTGAATATAAAAAATAAATTTCCACCAGATTAGAACACTGATTAATAGTCACCTTATATTCCTTAAGATGAATTTCAACATTCCCTAACCAATTCACCTCATTATCCTGCTATGATTTATTATATTCTAAAGTTGGTTCTTCAATATTTTCCATTGATTTTATATCTTTTAATGGTTTGGGAATCATTACATCAGGTTTTTCATTATTCTTCCCACTCATGGAAATAGTCGTAGCTAGGAGTTATTCATGAGAGGTTTTTTTGCGACAATATTCTTCTATTAATGATGGGGAAGGGATAACCTAAGTGGGAATGAGTTCCATACCCATTTTAATGCTTTGTAGCTCTACTATCATGGATGAAACCTTATAAGTCATTCTATCAATTTGTTGACAATATTTATAAAGTAATGTTTGTGGATTAGGATGTACAAGGGGTTTATCCAAATGGTATATTTTAGAAGGATAATTATAATATTGTAATTTCATGGGAGAATGTTCATATTGGCTTTGTTGGGATTGAAACTCATTATAGGATGGAATGTTTTGTAGAGCATAAGAGCTAAAAAATTGTGGTTGATTTGGTTTTTGATTATCCCATAAATAGAAACAAGGATTTTCATTGTACATCACACTTTTTGTGGGGTATTCAAAGAAGGGAGAGGTTACCCATGTTTATATTTTTTCAAAATGGCCTTTTTATAGGAGTGAAATCATGGTGGGAATAGATATTTTTGGTGATAAAAGGTTGATAGTATATAAAATAACTTACATAGGTCCCCAAAAACGATGCCAAAATTTGTTTACATCCAAATTTATCCTATAGGTAAAAGCTTTCATTGTTGTACATTTAGGGGCCTAATCTAGTAGTACTGAAGAAGTAACCTTTAGACATTTATAGATGATAGAGATTTTTTCTATAGAGTGGAAAATTGTTGGGTTGATTGAAATTAGGATACTAGAATACTAAATTTACAAATAGAATGTTTTGAATTTTAGAATTAAACACCTAATGATTTAAGGGAAACAATTAATGAATATGAGTTGATCCTAGGATTTTACTAAGGCTAGATTTGATGTATTGTTTTCTAGAAAATTTATGATTAATAATTGAATATGCCTTAAAACAATGAGACAATTCCACAAATCATTCACAAATTTAATCCCTACACAATTCCAAGTATAATATGGAATTCACTAAAAGGATAATGTTAATGAGAACTCTAAGGAATTGGATCGTATTATCACTCAAAATGTGTCGTCGTTAATGTTGTAAAATACGAGGAAGAAAATAACTCATCGAATGGAACTCTTAAAATAATTAACTCAATTACATATTAAAGCACATGAAATAAAATTCAATCCAAACCCACAAAAATCTATAGGATCGACCCATAATAGGGTTATCCTTCTATTGATGAAAATGTTTCGTTGGAAGAGGGAAGTTGACTTAAAAAATTGGGTTGAAGAAGTGAAAATAATTAAATAATTAACACTAAAATGTAAGGAAGTGAGGTCCTATTTTTATTCAAAATGTGTGTCCATTAGCGCATAATGTTTTGGATTGTTCAAAGTGGTTATGTTCTCTACATGCATTTTTCATACGGCTGTGGATGTACAATCTGATAGTTTCTCATTGACTTTCTCACAAAATGGAATTTGGTGAATTTTTTTTGGGTTTTCATGTAGGAAACCACAATTATTCATATTTACCATTCCTATAATTTTGTAATTGTTGGATGATCTACAGAATCAAGTTATTCAGTGTTGCATTGTGTGTTCAAATCGATTGTGCATGTAATGTCAATGATTCACGTAAACCTTGAGTATTGCATAAAATTGAATCATGGGTTCTAGAATTTTAATTTTCTATATAATTCCCTTTTGTTTTAGTGAAAACTTCCCATTCTGTGATTTTTGGCACAAAAAATCCCCCCCCCCCCTTAGAATTGGAGTATACAAGGGACTGAAAGGTTGAGTTATAAGGGAATCGATGATTATAGGATACATTTCTTTTATGTCACACAAATTTTAGGTCAGGTCACTTAACTTTATTTCACATCACACAATATTGGGAACACATTCCTATAAATAGGTAAGGGGGGTTGTTGTATGTTCACTTGACTTTCATACATGATAAATAGGATCTCATGCACATAATTCTAAATTTTACATGAATTTACAATATTTAAGCTGAAACCTTTGAACAATAGATCATTACATGATTGGAGTTGCATGATCAAGACTCAAATATGTGTAAATTATGAAACATATGCATGGATCATAGTCAAATTTCACAAATTAGGTAGGAATTTCACACATCAAATCCCATTTGTGTAAACTAGCCTCTACACATTCTCTGATTATCTTAGAGATGGCCAACCCTATAGACAAGACTGTCATTGACGCTACCTCCATTAATCGAAGGGTAAAAATAGAAGATAACCCTAAGATACCTCTGGAAAATGGAGTTGTCTCTAAAAAAAATGAGCTTTAATGTTTGTTAAATGAGGCACATAGGGGGTACTTTCTGAGAAAAATAGTCCCCTTGTAAAATTTTGGTCTCCTACATGATGTGACAATCTTGACCATAGAAGTTAGCATACCATAGTTCTAGTTAACACATCATGATGAACATAGCTATTGGAATATTACTGCTTCTAGTCACCCTTCTTGAGAGTATAATTATTTAATGGTGTACTCCCTTAGTGGAAGAACTAGGACTATGATATGGGAGAAGCCAACAAATGAGGAGTTCCCTGCGCACTATGCAAGCACCATTCAGACCATTATTCGAGAAAATAGCAGGGGATAGTACAAAACTACGATATTTCATCACATATTAACTACACTAAAATGTGGGCATGGGTGTAATGGGTATGCTTCACATGCATAGAGTATAGGGATAAGTTGTGATATTCTGGATTATATGAAGCAATTTGAACCTCCTAATTCCACTTCTACCGTCAACAATAGCGACTTCCATAGATTCTAATTTGGTGGTCCCTAAATAACAACACCTTTCATATCTATCATGGGGATATGGGGATTAGTACATGGGACCTCCATTGTATTGGGGAATCCAACTAATGGGGTACCTATATGATGTTCCAGTATCCAATTCCTGAGAGGATATGGCTTATACCCCTATCACAACTCAAGTTCTTTAGGATGCGATGACCCATGTTTTGAACTATCACCCTCCATTTCATTGGGACATCAACTTCAAGACCTAGATGGGCATGCTCCATAATGAATTAGTTGTGAAGATTATAGGGAATCTGAAGTGGCGTCATGTGAATAGAAGATAAGAGGGTTAGGGTCCTACTAGAAGATTGTTGAGGAAGGATTCTACTACAAGTATGTCTACCATATGAAGGACTGGTAGCCAATAATCTGATACATAGAATTTTTGGACAACTTTTGAAAGGATTATCGGATGGGATTGTGTCCTAGGACACTATTAATGGAATCCATTATATCATCTGTAAACTGGGTGAACTTGGGATTCCTAGTGTTGGCTCGACTCTATATCTAACTCAGGCATGTCATGAGGGGAAGCATGCTCAGATACAATAGTGGCCCATTCCAATTCCTCCACAAATGGGTTACATCATATTGGGGGGGGGGTAAACATTTTTAAATTCCATTACACCTCAAAACACATACTTGGGTTCCTCACTCCTAAATTTGTTTGAGGTTTGATCAGTGAATCTTGATGAAATAGGGGTTGTGATTAGAATTGGAAACCACAAGAACTTAAATTTTTACCCATTATCAACTCCGGTTGTAGAGATTTCTGAAAACCATGATCGGATACTATAGAAGTGGGAATACCATTAGGAATTTTGATATGGAGTGTTAGTTTCCATAATAGATGAAAACAACTATTGTGACACATACAATCTATCTCGGTTTTCTCGACAATTTGGGTGCATCCTGTAGCCAGTGAAGCGAGTCTATACAAGGATCCCTAAAAAAGGATTCCTTTTATCATTTTTCAACTATGGCGGATGTTAATAGATGAGGGAAAAGGTTGGTAATCATGATTATAATTACCAACTTCAATGTCAACCTCTCCTCAAACTACAACGTTAAATAGAAAGCAGCATACCCAAGTGAAATCTTGTGTCACCGCATGAGGAGGATTGCGCCATTAGTTGAGTAGTGGGAGCAGTAAGGTGGAAGAATTGTTTCTTTAAAAAGTTATTTTCAAGAACTAGGGGATCAAAATATATCATAAAAATGGAGGTAGATCAGGGTTCTTCCAAATCCACATCCCCTAGTGGTGCGAGGTTCCCTTAGAAATGATCGTAAGAGAAGGCAAAGAGATCTTGAGCTAGGGAGGCTCCGTGGAAGAAATTGTGGTATATGGTGGATCCAACCATCGATTCCACCAGTATCACACTCTGGGAAATGTCGAGTATGTTTAGGTTTCCCCTAATAGTAGATAATATATGGATGAGGCTCACTTGGTATGGGTGAAAACATCTAGAGGTTAGGCTAGTCCGGATCACAAAATTTGTGGACTTCCATGAACAATTTGCCTATCTCATAGAGATAAATTCCTTCTCACAGAAGATTAGGGAAGATGATCCTATCACTAAATGAATAAAAGAAATGCTTGGTGAGACAAATGACGAGACAATGTCTATTGAGGTGAACACCCATGATATATTAGTTTCTGGGACTAATACATAGGGTTCCATTAACAAGGAGTCCTGGGGGTCCATCTTTATCTGGGAAGCCTCTCAAGATAGAGGATAGATCACTCCTAAGTGACATATCTGAGCTCTTTTTTGGAGAATTATTATTGAACCCCCTCTCTTAATATTTCTCTCTTTTATTTCCTCACCTCCTCCAATCTTAATAGGTTCTAAACTGATAATTCAACCTATACAAGAAGTGGAAGGTGAGACCCAGGAGGCTTCTATTGAGGGGGTTAAAGGATCCTTTTAGAATCTTAGGGCGTACCTTTGAGTCATCCCCAATAGTCTTCGTAGGAGTAGTACCAACATAAGGATTCAAATAGGGGGGTTTTCACTCTCTAGTATTCTTGATCATTTATTGGGGCCACACCCTAGTACTTCAATTGGAGATCCATCCTCGATGAGGTTGATCGACCAAGGTTGCTCATCATTGAAATACCTTCACCTCAAAGTGAGATTAAATCTCAATTCCCAATATTCTTGATGTACTTAAAATATTCACAATTTTTTCTAGTATCATTTCATGAACATGTTTGTTTGATGCATATTCTAGTTAGTAGGTACTGAGTAGTTTAGTTCCATCTGTTGAGGTTCCAACCGAAACTATGGTGTCCCTAGTAGTGAAATTCCCCTTCGAGACCCTGGGGATGGATTTTTTCCAAGATATAACCTCTTGTAAGTTTATGTGCTTAAAAAAATCATGTTTTTTATGCTTTTGGTCATAGGTCAAACTAACTGACGTTCTTCTAATTAAAATAGTTCTAGAGAGAGTTTGAACCCAGTAAAAATGTATAGATGAGGAATTCGATTTTCCTCTCCCAAAAACTTATCCAACCCTTCAGGATTCAGCCTTTCAGGGTGGTCCTAGTCCAATATCAAGATTAAAATATACTACAAGCATGGATACAGTTGTGGGGGGTGAGGGTTTGAACTTGAGTTCAATGATGCTGCTATCTCTACCGAGCAGTCAGACCAAGATAGAAATTATCTCAACATGGAACTCATCTTATCAAAGATACTATATAATGAGGTTCCATCCACTATTTTACTTGTGGAATTATTGAAGTATGATACCTTTCTTCCTGAATATTTCGATAGCTTTAGGTTCGATATCGCAGAGGAGAATCACCTTTTTCTATGCGGGGTGTGAAGAAGAATACAAAATTTTATCACCAGTACTCCAATGATGGAGCCAGTGATACGAATGGGGTATCTCCTTTACTGGTTGCAAAACATAGTCATTAGAGGAGTGGATTAATGTTCTCTCCATGTGTTGACATGTTTTTTACTCACAAAGAGGGTATGTGAAGAAGATCAAGTGTTCAAGGTCTCCTAGAACAAGGAGAAATATGAGGGTACCAATAAGCTCTAAAAGGCTGAACAGGAACTAACAAAACTAAAAGGGGAACACGTGATCATGTGTCCATCATCAATTCTTATATATGGATCATTATCCAGTCAAGGTCCTAGTTGGAGGTGGCCAATGCTACAACTACAGAGGCATTATCACCGATGGCTGAGTGCCAGGGAAAGCAGGGTTGGGTGGAAATCAGAGTTGACAAGCTTTAATTGATGGTTGAGGAGGAAGTAATAGAAATTTCTAGGTTGAAACAAGTTATGAGGGCTATGTGCTAGAGGTTTTATGATTTAGAGAGCTTAATTTATGAGGAAGACCTATATGGATCACCAGTTTTTCTAAAATAAAGGAGAGGCCCCAATGTCTGGGTAAACCTCCCAAAGTTTTCAATCATGTTTGATTTTAAATCCCCCACATGATTTAAAATGTTTTATTTTTTCAATATCTCAATCATATTAACAAGAAAACCAACAATTAATCCCTAATCCTATATTAGTCATGCTCGGTGTGGGAAAAAGGGACAACTAGAATATTTCTTGTTCATATGATAGTACTAGATAAGGGTCGAAGTCTCAGGGTCTAAACCTTTTTATTGTCCTCCAGGAGTGTCCTAACTAAAAAGGATATGGATAGATAATGGGTAGATATGTATAACCACATTACCTTATCAATGTGTGATAATCCAAAAATAGGGTAATTCAAGGGGTGTTCGATTCTACCCAAATAAATAGAGAGTGATAAAGAGTGTGAATCGAGATGCCCAAGATCTGGAACACAAAGGGGGTGACGTGACGATGGAGGATAACTACTGGCCTTGTTTGAAAAATAGAATCCATTATCATTTTACCATGGATGGGGAAATAATAAGGATCAACTATTGACCACATTTGAAACATAGGACATCTCAAAATACTTCCAGGGGTCCTTTTAAGAACATACCCAACACGGTAAGTGAGACAATTTTTACAGGCACCATTGTTGTTAAGGGGTGACCATTTAGACATGAAGGATGATAGGGATCCAAATAATAGAGTATAAAATCATAGGGATAAATCAATGTAATTATTTATTGGAGTTACACATTCTTGTAATTATGCCACCATGGCTTTGAGCATATTAGGTATGCGTATCAGCCATAAAAAAGGTCAAAATCATATTCTAAGGGAAGCATCATCTTGGATTCTAATTGATAGACAAGGAACATGAATGATAATATAGTTAACCAACATCTAAGGGGGGAAGGTTATTCCTTGTAAAGGGCCTAATATGCTTTGTAGTTTTATTTCATGCATTGAGGATGATGAACATGCATTTTATTTCCATATGGGGAGGATGAATAATACACAGTTTAACATCATACGGTGAGGATGATGTACGTGCAATTTAAAATCATGTGGTTATGATAGTGTATAACATAGTTTAACATCATGTGATTAGTATGTTCATAGAATTGTTGAAATTCTTGTGACCAGGACATTGCCTTGGTAAGTTTAAGGCCATAGCTCTCATACTATGGGGTCATAAATAGTTAAAAGGTTATAATTCTTAGACAATTGGGGGGGGGGGGGTCTCAAAGGCATGTGTTTGGAACAGAAGGGAGGTGAACCAATTTTAATTGAGTGACAAGGAAAACCAATGCAACATGAAATGTTCCTAGGATGACATGAATATAGTTTAATGTCATGATTTTGGACCCGAGCTCCTAGTTTAAGGTCGTAGTGTTCGGACCATGGGGTTACAAATAATTTAAGTTCATAAAAATTAATCCATGTGTTGAAAATAGTTTAAGGTTATAATAACTGGACCATGGGTTGAAAATATTTTAAGGTCATAATTCATGATACATGGGTTTTTTGTATCAAATTAATATACACGATTATGAAGAAGGTTTCCCTGACATGAATTAAGGGTCTAGGAATCCACCAAATTCCACAAGAAACGTCTTAAAGACAACTTGAACATAGTTTAAGGTCATTATTCTTAGACCCAAGTTCATAGTTTATGGTCATAGAGTGTGGACCATAAGAGGGAACTTGTGCATCTTATCCTTTCTTTGGGAAACTATTACATAAATCCTAAACCCACATGAGCCAAGCTCGATACGAGAAACAAAGAGTGGTAATGTGATCCTATTGTTTGTAGGGGCTCTACACAATAAGGGGAAGAGGTGACTGGCCGAAGAGAGTCCTATGACGGTAGATCATAACTTCTATGATGTGGATAGTAAAAGGGGAATAACCAATGGGAGGGTAAACATTATTGACCATGTTGGAAACATAGTTTCTACACCTACTCCAGTCAAGGATGGGGTGAATAGATGCAGGATCGGCCATTGACCAAGTTCAAAACATGGGAGCATCCATCTATTACTGAGGATCCTTCAAGGCATGATCCTAGGATGGTAGGTGATCCGATGTGGCTAGGATCCTTTTTGGTTAGGGGGTCTTTTCATAATAGGATGATGATGATTATGAATATTGGGGGAAGTATGAAATGTGGACATGGAAGTGGGGAACATCGTAGAGGGAATATTAAGTTCCCTAGGGATCATCCTTCCATACAATCAGGAGGGGAGGTTGAAAGCATGGGTTGAAAAATATCAAGACTAGATTGGAGAGGAAAGAACCCGAATTGAGTCTATGGTAGTTCTAGACCTAGGATAAGGGATTCAAGAATCACTACATATCCCATGATAATAAGACTAATTCCACACATTGTTCTGGAACACAACATGGTAGGAGACCAACATCAGAGAAGTGATGTCCTCTTGGTTAATGATATCAAATCAAATAATAGTTTTCATATGATGAATCCTATGTTTATCACATAGGGTAAGTCTATAGTTTTACATCATGTTCTATGGGATTTATTTTTCTTCATCTCATATTTTCTATATGAGGCATCTCAGTTGTACACGGGGTGAGTCTATAGTTAAACATCATGTGCTGAGGATTTCGTTTTGGTTTATCCTATATTTATCATATGAGGAATCCTAGTTTAATATGTGGTAAGTCTATAGTTTAACTTCGTGTTATAAAGAATTTGCTTTGGTTCATCTCATATTTATCATATACATCCCAGTTTTATATGGGGTTAGGCTACCGTTTTACGTTAGGTGCTGAAGAAATTAGTTTGGTTGATCTCATATTTATCAAATGTGGAATCTTAGTTTTATATATGGTTAGGATATAGATTAAAATTTCATATTGAGGACTTTTTTGTATGTATTTTAGAGTCAGACAACTCATACTATGGTTACATCTTGTTTAACGTCATCGAACTTGGACCACAGATAGTGAGTGTCCTAAAGGGGCTTGTGTGGTGTGAAAGAGGGATAACCTGACATGAAATGAGGGTCATGAAACCATTTTACATAATAAATTTCTATGAAAAACTTCACCCAAGTATATATCATGATATTTATGGAAGAAATACCTCATGTTAGGTTGTCTGAAAGGGCTGGACCCAGGATATGAAATTCAAGTGTTGTTATATATTCCATAAAAATCAGAATAAATCCACACATAGTTCTCAAATACGGTGTGGTAGGATACCAATGATGTTAAGGGATTTCTCTATAGATTGATGTTGTGATGGAAAATATAAGGGGGTAATTTTCTTGATGAAACACTATGGGTGAAGAAAACTACGAAAAAAAGGGACCACAAGGGGCCAAAACACATAGTTTAAGGTCATAATGTTTGGACCTGAAAGGGTACATGTACTTTTAGGATTATTGGGTGTTTTATATGGTTTAAAACCCAAGATAAAGGATCCTCTTAGGCTTTTAGCCACGAATTAAATCTTGAAACTAGTTGCACATAGTTTAAGGTCAAACGTTTTGGACTTGGGGGATGACCCAAAATAGGTTGGTGTTGAGGCTTGACCTGGGATGTTGGATCCATGCATCCCTATGCTTCCATTGAGGTATTGTAATCAAGATATATGTAGTTTTAGAACATGTAGTGGTAGTATACCAATACTTGTAAGGGGGTTTTCTTTCTGGTAATGACATTGAATCGTCTTATATTCGTGATATGAGGCATCTAATGTTCTTCGTATAGGGTAAGGGAACAGTTTAACATTGTGTGCTGAGGGAGTTCACTTTGTTCATCCCATATTTTTCATACGAGAAATCCTTGATGTATATGGGGTAAGGATTATAGTTTAACATCATAAAATGGGGGAATTTGTAGGGATTATTCATTAAGATGCTCTTTCATTTCTTCCTCACACAGGGTCATGAAGGTTTTTACATTCATTGGTGATACAAGGAATATGATTGAAACTTATACATGAATATGAGGTCCATAAGGTCATTTGGGGGTGAAATTTGAAGGTTTTAAGCACAATGGAAGCATGTGATGATTCATGACTAGCTTTAATTTTTTTCATGATCGATGATCAATATGAGATTTACATGATGATTAACGTTGTAATCAACATAATTGAATCAAAGAAAACATAAAAGAGATAAAATTTTGGAACCAAGCATAGGATAATTAATTATTATTTATAATTAATTTAAGAAATTAAAAGCATTACATTATTAAAATTATTTCTTTATTGATGTATCTTACAATAGGTCTACATTTTACCATCAATCCATTATAGGACTAAAAATAAGATTACTTATAGTTATGATCTAAACATGTTACAAAAATATTCAAATGTCACCAAATGAATCTACAAGAGATAGTGCAACATATCATATTGCTTGCGTTGTTCACCTTTGATCTCCATGATAATCACTTCCAAAGCATTGTCCTTGATCTCTCTAGAAATGAGAGTGGGAGGTAGAGGAAGATCGCTCTCCATTCATAGGTGTTTTCACGGAGAGCGATCTCTCTAGGGCTTGAGTGGATTCTCCCCAACTGTCGTTGTGAATTACAAAAATGAATTTTTTCTCTTAGAAAAATAATATAATTAGGTTTAAATTATGCTAGGGTTTAGAAATAAATATTTTCATGAGTGAACGTTAATATTTATTTAATCCCTTACAGAACCCCATATCTAAAATAATAATATATTTATTATTTCCTTGACATGCACTTAACTTGAAAATAAAATTAAATATTATTTACTCAAATAATATTCAATATATGTTATTTATCAGTAGACCAGAAAACTTGGTCCACAATTCCTACACAATATTTATCAGGCCATGAATAATAAATATTTATTTATTAAATAAATATCACTACATTATTTACCAATAAATAAATAAATTTTATAATAACTAAATAGAAAATATTTATTTATTAAATATTCCACTCACATAATATTCTCTCGAATATCTGGTGATGGAATATATGTGATCAAGAATACATGAATAATTATTAAACCACTTGGTGGAAAAATATATATTAATCTTGTTAAATAATAAATAATAATATATATTATTTAATCAAGATTATAGATACACTTAGTGTGTGACCCTCTAGGCCTTTTTCCCAACAGTATTAGATGAAGCATCCTAAAGTCCAAGGTTAGCATCTATAAACATGCTAAGACACCCATAGAGAAATAAATTAACATCGCAATGAGATGATACCTCATACTGATACTTAATATCTCTAATCAAGCAAGTTGCATGATGGTTTCATCAACCTATGTGCTTAATGTATCTTTCATTGAATTTTCATGAATAGAACTTGCCTATAGAACACCATGGACAAGGATTTATTGAGGATATAGCATTTCCATTAAAGGGCTTGATATATTAACTTTAGTTAAGAAACATAAGGTACAAATACTTTCTCACATTATTCATTTATGAAATATTACTCACGATGCAACAAACGTAATCTACCTCAACATGAGGATATGTCATCATGGCTTCCTTCAATACATCAAAGCACATGACTCATAATACTCATTAATAATAACATTAAATTCAAAGGATCAACACACATATCCACATATAGGAACATCCAATGACACATATAAATGTTGATTTCCTACTGGTGGGTATTGTTCTCATAATATCTTACACTGGATATTACCAATTGAATACATCATGAGAATGTGACACAAATACCTATGAGTATCCAAACTTGATAACCTATATATTTTGTGTCCCTAAAATTATAACATCTAACTATAGATAATATATTTATGAAAAGTGTCATAACACTGTTGGGTTCTTATCATAGAAGGGAACTGCTATGAAATTTTAGTGTTACAACTAATCTTAGGACATTATTATATACTATTTTATGTAGAATAAAAATAATGATGTAATAATGAATTTATTAATATTAAAAATATGAATACATGTTATTATGAAGTACACATAATCTGGTTTCATGGTACCTAATCCAATACACTCCCACATTCTCTAGATCCAACTGCTAATAAACATTACTCCACTAGCTCTCACATGATACTCATGATTCTCCTAAGATCAACCTTTAGTTAAGGGGTATGCCACATTCTCTGTCATGGGTACTCTACTTACTAGGAATTCTCCCCTTTGATAAAATACCTAAGGAGGTGATACTTCCAGAGTACATTCTTTTTCTATTGGTGTGACCTTTTCTCTTTTTCAAGAGTCACCACTCCTGTATTATCACAATACAATGTGATAGGGTCTTTACTTATAGGTACCACATAAATATCCTGGATAACGATTCATATCCCAATGGATTCCTTGGCTATAATAAAATATGTTATATACTAGGAATCCATTGTTGAATCAGTGGCATCTAGATTTATTTAACTTTTCCAGCTTCCAACTCCCCCGTTGAGATAGAAAACATATCCTGACTTCGAATTTAGTTCATTTTGATTTCTCTGAAAACTAGAATCAGTATAATCCATGATGACTAGCACCTCATCTCCTCCAAACACCAATAACATATCCTTAGTTATTCTCAGATACATGAGGATAACCTTAATAGCTTGCCAATGTTGTTCTACTGGATCTTCCTGACATCTTCCTAGCATGATCAATGCAAACTAATCATCAAGTCTAGTACATAAAATGACATATATGAATTATATTATCACTAAAGAATATGTTATATTACTAATTCTATCTTTATCCTATTGTGTATGAGGACACATTTTCTAAGAAAGATGTAAACCATGTGACACTCAATCCCCTCTTGGATTGTTCCATACTAAATATATTTAGTATCTGGTCAATATATGTACCTTGACATAGTCCAAGAATCATCTTCTATCCATCATGAATGATCTTGATCCCTAGAATATAATATCCTTAACCTATATACTTCATAGATAAACATTTTTTAACTAGACCTTAATAGAAAATAAGACTTGTATTCCATTTCCAATAAGTAATATTTCATCAACATATAATACTAGGATAAAAAATTCATTCCCACTAAACCTCTTGTAAACACATATCTTACATTAATTCTTAATAAAACAAAATTATTTTATAGCTTCATAAAATAAAATGTTTCATGACCTCGATGCTTGTTTGAATCCATAAATGGATCTCTATAACTTGAAAATATTTTTGGAATCACCTGGAGTAACACACCCTTTTTCTTGTATCATATAGATATATTCCTGAAGATTCAAATTATGGAAATCAGTTTTAATTTCCAAATGAAAAATCACATAGTCATGTTAAAATGTTATATAAAATATAATTACGATGGATTTAAACATGGAAATTGGTGAAAAGGTTTCATCATATTCAATTAAATGATGTTGTTTAAACCCTTTATCCACTAGCCTTTATTTATAGGTATTTACATTACTTTCCATGTCCAGTTTTCTCTTGAATACCCATTTCCACCCTATGGGATTTACATAAATTGGCACATCAACCATAACCCAAACTTGGTTCTTATACCTAGAATCCATTTCATAATTCGTGTATTGTTTCCATATTTAAAATTCTAATCTCTATATATAATACATCATTGTAGGATAAAGGTTCATGATTGTCCACCAATAATGAGTGACCATCCTTAGTGACTAGAATACCATATCTCTCATAGGATCTTACACAATAATTTTGTTTCAAGAACCACTTCTTCCATTGGTAATTTTGGAATATTTTCCTGTAATAAATCTTATGTATCATGAGAATCAACTTTATTGATGTCAATCATGATCCCACTATCATTTTTAAGGATATTATCCCTCTCAATAAAGATAAATTGTTTAGTGATAATCAATTTCTTATATGAGGGTTTGTATAGGTAGTATCCCTTTGTTTCCTTAGGATACCCTACAAAAAGACACTTTGTGCCCTGGGGTATTATTTTTTTTCTTGAGAACACCGTAACAAATACCTCACAACTCCATACACATGTATATAAAAAATGACTTTATTTACACTATATAACATGAAGGGAATTCCATTTTATTCTTTAGTTGGTACACGATTTAGTGTGTATACCATAGTTTGTAATGCATATAACCAAAAGGAAAATGGAAGACCTTCAGGACTCATCATTAACCTTACCATGACTTACAAGGTATGGTTCCTCCTTTCACTAACCCCATTCCACTATGATGTATAATGTAGAGTGAGTTGAGAAAAAATCCTAAACTCTCATAAAAGGTTGATAAACTCTTGGTTAAGATATTCACTACCTAGATCCAATCGACACATCTTTATCTTCTTTATAATTTGATTCCCTACTTCTTTCTTGAATTCCATTAATTTCTCAAAGGACTTAGACTTGTACCTCATCAAGTATACATAATCATATCTACTCAAGTCATCAATACAATTTATGATGTAATAATACTAACCTATAGATTCTACTCGAAATGGTCCACAAACATCAATGTGTACAAATCCTAGAATCTCTGTGGACCGTTAACCCTATCCAAAAATGGCGGTTTGGTAATTTTTTCTTATAAACAACAATGACATCTTGAAATTGGTTTTAAATTATAAGAGTTTAAATAAACATCTTGATATAGCTTTGTCAAACACTTATCCTTTATATGACCAACACGGTGATTCCATATTTTGGTGTTATATGAGTCATGTGAACATGATTTTTAATAAATTTACAATACTTTTTTTTTATAATTTAATACATAAATATTGTTATTTAAAGGTTCCATACCATAAAATATGTTGTATTTATAAAATAAACAACTTTTATTTCCAGACATGAAAATAAAACCATTTTCATCTGGGTAAGATACAAAAAATATGTTATTGGTAACCGTTGGTACATAATAACAATCCTTTAAAACCAAAATCATTATTGTTGGAAATGAAAGGTGGTAGTTGCCAATGGCTAGAGAAATCATCCTCACACCATTAATAGCACTCAAATACACCTCTCCTCTGGAAGTATTTTAAATCTACTAGGTTCTTACATTTGGATATAGATGTAAGCACCACAAGTTTTATCTAATACCAAATGTGTATTTGTTGAATGATTACACTCAATAAAGAATTCACCATTAGCTTCCCCTTTCTCCTGGGTGTAGTTATTTGTCTAGTGGTCTTTCTTTCCACATGAAAAACATACTTCCTACTTTTCCTTTCCCTCCCTCTAGATATTATTCTAATTGGAAGGATGGTGATCGGGATATTTAGACTTGTTATGAGTCTTGGAAACCTTTTCCTTGTTATTTCTTTTCTTATTCATGATAAGTACCACAAGGTTCATCACACCCCATGTCCTTATCCACATGGAGATTAAAATTAATACGTTATGAAATACTCTTCTCATTATTTCTCATATTGTAATTAATAATAAAAACAGATAAGGTATTTGGAAGTGATGAAAGTATAAGATTTGTGCACAAATCACCCTGGAATTCAATCCCTAGGATGTCTAAGAATTCTATGTACCCAATAAGAATGATTTCATGAGGCCCATCTGGTGATGAATCTCTATGATTAGTTGTAAAAAAATCATTTAGGATCTCATATCTATATTGTCTTACCTTCTCTTGATAGAGATATTAAAGGTGATACATCATTCTATTTACACCCATGTCCTCATGTTGCTTTTAAATATCATTGGTCATTAATGATATCATGAAATACTGAAAATATGTAGCACCATTAAAATTTTTCTCATATAGAGACAAATATTAATCACTATACTTATTTGTTGGATCCTTAAGAATTGGGTTTTCTATCACATACAATTTCTTTTCATAGATAAGGATAAAACGTAAGTTCCTATGACACTTTTAAAAATTTGTGTCGGTGAGAATGTTGTCCATCTCAATTATGGACCACAATGATATGTTTGAAGTCATTTTTGTTACTATTTTAATAAGTAAGATGAGAAAATATGTTAGTACTTTATCTGATAGAGTTTAGAAAAATAAATAAATATTACATTTAGTAATCTACAACTATTTTCATGAAACCCAATATTCTTCACCGTTGGCTTTACAATGTCATGTTTCTTTGAAATTCTAGTGGTAATGATATATATTCCCCTTCTAATTACCCCAAATTTTGTGGGTCAATAAAATTGAATGGTTTTAGGCATGAATTCCAAAATTCCAACTATATTAACTCATAGTTCATTGATCTATCGAGTGGAATCCCCAACCCTAAAATCCTTTAAATGGATTTCATCAACCCTTGACTCTAAGTTACACTAAGTCTTGATTTGGAAGTCAACCCTCGATGGGAACTAAGTTACGTAAACACAAAACATAATGTATGAATTTCCCAATAATTGAAATCACCCTAACTTTGGCTTCTCAAACACTTTGAACTATGGTTTTATTTTAATTGAAGTAGTGGAAGGATATACCAACTTAATATATAATTGAGGGATTTCATCCTTTTATGTGTAAATTTCTAATTATTATCTTCATCACATGCTTATTAATATTAAGTGGATTTAATTAAGTGATTAACCATGTATTATATTATATTTACACATATTCCAATTTATTTTTGTTCTATCTTTCATGCTTCTAAATTCAATAATTCATGTGATCATGAAAAAACATCCATAATGAATTCACCATGAAACATGATAGAAATAAAAAAAAAATTGGCATGATCATGATATTTTATTAATGGTTAGTTTATCTAGTGGTTGGTAAACTTATCATTGAACTATTGGAAATACACTTTGAACCAATTAAGGTTTTTGTTACAACTTTCCACTTTTCCACCTATGAATCTCTCTTGGGTTGGTTATGTCTCAGCTCCAAACAAGAACCATCACCACTATCTTAGATTATCCATCCATTAAATATGATTTTACTCAAAAATAGATGTGGAAAAAAGGGTTTACCTAATATAAACTGTTGACACACATGCCCTTACATAATAAGAGGAGGGAAGGAATGAAAGCCAACAATTTAATTTAATAATAAATAAAATGAATCCACTCATATAAAAATTTCTGGTCTATGATCATGAACATCAACATACATGAAAAAAATTATGCATTTAATAAAACATGCATTAAATACTTAATTATAATTCAAATTCTAATAAGATTATCATCCATAATAATTTTAATGAAGTTAAATAAATCTATTTAAAAATTTTCATTTACATAAATATACCATGGAGGAAAATAGTGAATACCCCTCTAAATCTACCCAACATGTATTATTCTTATATATGGGTTACTATTGTAACAAATAGAATAGATGAATTATCATGTACTTTAATGAGATATACTATCAACTTAATGATTAAATTAATTACATGATTTTTCTGTAACATGTTATGCTTCAGTGAACATAGATTAATAGCTTTAATATGACTCATAAATGATATGAAGATATTGACATCCCACATAAATTAATTAAACCACTACTGTAAAATAAGATTATACCAACTATTAGAAACCGTTGGTAAAATCCCCAAAACCGTTGGGTTTTGGGGCATGGGGATAGCCATATCCCAACAGTTCAACATAAACTAGTGGGTTAGGTTGTCTGGATTTTCACAATACCAATGGTTTAGTGTTAACCATTCATAAATTTCTATCCCAACGGTTAATAACTGTGGGTTTATACAACTATACCATTAGTTTTTAACCATTGGTATACACCAATTGCAACAGTTCACAATGAACCGTTTCCATAAGTCAAGCAGTATGGGTATACACCAATGGTTTAATAAGTTTTGGTATACCACCTACTACACGCTACTTCCAATGGTTTCATTGAAATCGTTGGGATATATGTATACCAATGGTTTGAGAACCATTGTTATACACTACTCAATATGCATTCCAAGGGTTCCTAGAACTGTTGGTATTTCATATTCTATGAAAAAAACCACCAACCCCTCTTCCAACCATCCCCTGTTTCATCCATCCTTCCATCCAGCCCAAACTTGCATACAACAACCTCCCCTCTATAGCAAGCAACATACATCAGATTCCCCTCTTATGCAATTCTAGTGACCTCCCCTCTCCAATTCCAGTACTATTATTCTAACAAGAAGAATGTAGTTGCCTCCACTTTGGAATTATAGTACAAACCTTCAAAATAACAATGAATACAAAGAAAACACTCATGTAGACAATAAAATGTATATAATTTAAAAAAACTCAAGAAATGGATTTTATAGTTGGGCGGTGATTTATAGTCCTTTCCATTTCATAAAAAAAAATCACCCCCACAGCCCCCCTTGAACACCACCTGCACCCCATGCCCCTTGGACAACCCCCTTTCACCCCCTACACTCTCATGCCCCCTAGACAGCCCCATTGGGCCCCTGGACATCCCCCTTGAACCCCCTTAAACACCCCTTGTACCCCCATGCCCCCTCTAGACAGCCCCTCAGACATCCCCCTTGCACCCCCATTGGAAACCCCCTCCCCCCTAGACACCCCCATTGGACACCCCCTGGACACCCCTCCCCCAAGATACCCCCATGAACACCCCCTATAAATCCCCATTGCACCCCTGGTCAACCCCCATGTACCCCCACTGGACACCCCCTCTCCCCCTAGACACCCCCTTGGAAACCCCTCCACCTAGACATCCCCTGTACACCCCATACCCCCTAGAAACCCCCCTTGACACCCCATGGACACCCATCCTGCCCCCTCCTTCCCCCACCTACCCCCTCCCCCCTCCCGCCTCCCCCCTCCCCCCCAGGGACACCACCACCCCTTGGACAACCCCCAGAACAGACCCGGGTCACCCCCTCCTAGACACCCCACCTGCACCCTCCCCCGACCCTACAGACCCCCCAGACCCCCCCCCAAACAGCCCTTGGACACCCCCCTCGGACAACCCCTCATAGACACCCCCTCCCCTATACCCTGCAGACCTCCCTAAACCCCATGGACAACCCCAAGAATTCAGCTAGTACACATCATCCTTCATGTTTTCCCATTACAACCAAAATTTCATTTTGGATAGTTAATATATTAAACAATATAAAAATACAAATATGAATCACCACAATGGATTCAGTATCTGAAATACTTCTTATGATAGTCTAAATTGATTTATGTAACCCAATATATTCACATTGTTTAGACTCCATCTGGTAGTCTAACAAAAAATACCTCTGGTGATCTTAACAACAAAGTTTTTTATGTCCCACTTTTTGGAACTTATATAAATCCAAGTATTTTATCCTAGAAGAACCCAGTGAGAGGAAAAAATATAGTTTTTAAACCACCACTTATATGGTTTGACATAGCGCTTCCTTTTTCCCTTTTTGGAGATTCCTCCAACACACCCAAGAATAGCAGAAACATGAAATACCTCTGGTGATCCAACTAATCTTGCGTTAACATTGATATCTTATCTCACAACGACTCTATAGAAGTGGAGTCCAAAGGAATAAATAGGTAGTGACATGTCATCAAAGAAATTACTCAAACCACCAAGCCCTTAAGTAATCATCCAAGTCTAGATTAGGAATGTATGAAACCAACTGGATAAAATGATTTGTGTACTCCAACACCATTTCATCTCTTTACTGGAGCCTAGAAAATTCTATAGCCATCTGTACCTTCACTTCACTATGAAATAATTCTAAATGAACCATGCCTTGAGGCTTTTCTAAGAATAGTCCTTGTCATTCTTAGTTTGAAAAATAGACTTCCACCACTTATAACCTAGACCTTCTAGGAGGATGGTTACAAAAATAACCTTAAGAAAATCATAAATATAAAATTGGATAAAAATATCCTCAACCTTCAGTACTAAATCCAATTCATCTTAATAATCTTGTTACCTAGAAAAATGAGGAGGGTTAATGTTTTTGAACTCTCATAAATAATTCTCACATTAGAAAAATAGAGGAATAATAACAAGCTCTAAGACTACAAAAAAAACAACCATCCAAAGAAGACCTTGATCAACCAAAGAATCCATTAAATTCAAGTGGGGATATACTCTAAAAAAATAAACACAAACACTATCAAAATAGACATCAAAACTCCAGCCCCATGAGACATAAAATAGATCAATAAGTAATCTATATACATCATTTAAATTAAACTAAAATCCCATACTTTATTATTTTATAAAAATTGAAAAATATGGACTTCTCGTTCATTGAACAACTGATCCAAATTATCATATTTAACCCAAAATGGTTTTATCAAAACTTATTTCATAAATAACATTAATTCATCAAAAATCATTTTTAAGCATGAGGTTTTGGAAAACTCATCTAATAAAGAGAAATGTTAATTGTTTATGGAACCATTTAAACAAAATTATAGATTTTGGTAAAATATTTCTAACGTTCAAATAGTTCAAAAGCATCAATTTTAAAAGTAAATTCTACTTACATGATTTAAAATATTCTAATTATTCTTTATTAATATCACTTTAATACCTTGAAAATAATTAACACTGTCACTTTTTCAAATAGAATTGACAAAATTTCCAAAAATAGGTTATCATTTTAAATCCAAAACATTTTAGACACTTTTACTAATACAAATATAATTATAAAAGTATTCCCAAGGCTTCTTATTTTCCACCATGTACTATGATGTCCCTTGATCACTTATATGGTCCTTGTAGAATACAAGTAGCGAGCTTCACCCTCATCTCCAATGTTGTCTGCAAGTGACTAAATATTATCATGAGAGAGTCAATCCAAATATTTGATGCCTGAGGGCCTCCCTTACCATTAACTATGGGTGGGTAATGTATCTAAAAATATATATAGGTATCATACATTAAAAAGAAATTGTGATTACTCAGTCTCATCATTGATCTCAAGACACATGAAATACTATCACAGAGCTGATCATCCATCAGATTCCCCATTTTTTGTAGGAAGATCCAACTACACTATATGAGGTGTGTGTTGTTTACTGTTATCACACTATAAAATATAATGAAGAATAATTATCTCTACATTGGTCAAAACCCTCATCAGATCATCGGGATCATAAAAATATCAAACTCTGAAGGACAAGTACAAAATAGAAAACCATAGATAAATGGTTTCATCAACTCTATGTGGAGAAAGTTAATTAATCATATTTTAGTAGAAATTTTTTTCCTTGTTTTTATCAATAATGTTATATAATTTCTTATTAAATTAATGAATCCCTAGAATTGAGAAATCAGGATAGGACTCCACTCTTATAGAACATGAAACCAATTCATTTTACCCTTAATCCTTAGATTTCTGAGAATGGGAAAGAGGATTATTGATGGACCTTCGCAACTGGTGGTTTCTCAGAAGGATAGGTATTCTAATTTGGATTCCCCTATCAAGAACAAGGAATTGTAACTTTTGAAGGATTATATCAGATTCTCTTCAAATAAAGGAAATAACACCATCATTGACTCAAAGGGGTTCATCAAGCACTCTCAGAGGCTGCAGAAGAATAAAGACTGCTCCTCCTTACCTAACCCTCTGGTCACTAGATTCTCAAGCAAATGAAATATCCCTCAAGAGGATCCCAATAATGGGGTGGAAAATTGTACAAATGATCTTGATCTACTATAAGGAAAATAATTTGTCACCATCCTGGCGAATGCTGAAAATGAGATGATTGTATCTGATATCCACCAGAGTGGGAATGAATTTATTGAATGTATTGAGAGGGAAACCATCCTCGAGTGAAATGAAGAATTATCAAAAAAGGGATTATAGGTCATCACTATAAAAGATCAGTTTGACAAGCTGTTTGGGAGGCATTTCCAGGCCAACCTTACAAAGGATCAGGGGGCTTGGGCCCAAAAACAACTTGGCATTATAGCATGTGGATTCAACAGGCAGAAGATTATAGTGGAAGAGCTCATACAAACTTGGTAGAATATGGTTTAAAATTTTGACAACCTTATCAATGTTTATTTAGATGATAAGGCTACCATTCTCCAATGGAGTCTTCTTAGAGGTAAGTTCTCTAAAAGGCTCAAATTGAAACTCATTAATTCTACTAAACATGGAAATCTCATTTATAATATTCAAAGGGTGAAAAGGAAAGTGTAATGGTCGAGGCATATGCCTACCCGGGAAATAACATTTGAGATAAACTAGTATGAAATGCCAATTTATATTATTCAAAGAAAACAAAAACAGACTATCCACAAAACAAACACCAACAAGATACATATGGATAAATCAAACCAAATCTAAACATGATACAAATAACCATCACTACTCTTTGGTTTATAAGACAGTGCACCTCCGCTGGAGGGGTTTTATTATAAAATCATGGAATTAATTTATCACACAATTCATTTAATTATATTTAACACTTATTCTAAAACTCATTCAGCACAAATCAAATGAAATATGTTAAGCAGCTAGATCCACATAACTATCACTATGAGTTTTGACAGATTGTGCACCTTTGTTGGAGGGATTTTATTATAAAAACATGAATTTATTTATCAAATGAAAAAATTATATTAAAAAACAATTATTCATGATATTGAATTAAATATATTTAATAATAATTAAGAAAGAATCTAAATTAAATTTAAAGCATTCTTGAATTAAAGAGGCTAGGAGAGGGACTCTACCTTAAAGTGGAACCAAGTCATCCACTTCAACTCATGGAACTTTATAACTAAAATATGATGATCCCCCACTGGGTATATGCACCTTCACACACATACAAGGACACCTAGCCCCTATGCACACACCCGCATGGCCATAATCATGTGCAATGGGATCATCACACATATTCTTATATGCATATACTAGTCTCTACTCACATGTGTATGCATATATATATATATATATATATATATATATATACATGGGCACACCTGGCCCCATACGTTCATAATCACTGCGATGGTTGACTATACATGTAACGGGGAAACCCACATACATATACTTACTTACCTATGCACACGCTGGAAAGTCGACCTTGATTTGGAGACTCGAAACCAACAAGCATGGACCAATGCCCTACACATGGGATATTAGAAACCTTAAAACACATAAACTATGCTACATGACCAGTGAGAAACCAAACAACGACATTAAATTCTTACTTCAATTGGTAATGGAGAATGAAATCCACCTAAACCAAAATGAAATAATCCAACGACCTACTGAAAACATAACATGGAGTCAAAAATAGAGAAAGCCCCAAATACATGATGTGTGAGACAAGTACTAACCATATAATCTTACCTCAGATCAAAGTCGGTGGAATGAAACAATATGAACCCCTTTTGGCCCCCTTTGTAGAATAAAACTACCCTCTATCCATAGAAAGAAGTAAAAGACCTAAGTGGACAATGCAATAAAGAAAATAAATTAAAAACTAAACTAAAACATACATGTCTCCTATGACTATACGTATCACCACCCAACATATAAGAACCACAATGCCCCATGGGTTAAATAATGTTCCTACAAGCAAGGAGGAAATAGATCCATGTTTCAAAATGATACTATAAAATAGTATATTCCTATTAATTAAAAATTAATCTTCCTATTAATGGTATATAATCAGCTTGGTTCAAGTTTCAGCTTAGTTTGGTTTTGATTGATACAATGGATTAGATTTTAGAGATGAGAGCTTTCTTTTGGACATTGTTATTCTAAATTTGATGTTTGAGAGGGTATGATGTTTGCCATCGGTACCAGGCCCATGAATTTTTTCACAGGACAACTATTCGTGCAGAGA
The DNA here is from genome assembly GCA_963277665.1 of Viscum album. Lineage (NCBI taxonomy): Eukaryota > Viridiplantae > Streptophyta > Magnoliopsida > Santalales > Viscaceae > Viscum > Viscum album. Next base: position 1,782,771,901 of record OY728129.1, on the reverse strand, counting down.
TCGGTAGGTGGATGCTATAAATAATGTTTTTTTACTGGGTAGGGGATTTACTTTATTGAAATTGATATGTTTTTATGGATTTTGGACCTTGGGGGCACAGTTTAATGTCTGAAGTCCTTGATGTCATGTTAGTTCCCCCGCATCCCTTAAAAGGGGTTTATGATAATAATAAAAAATTAATTTTCATTCAGTCACCAATAACCTATATGAAGTTTTCATATATCTCATATTGGTGGAATTATACTTAACCAAATCATTTATTAATTATTTTATATGACATGAATCATTATATAATTATGTCATTATATGTTCATGGATGTGACCTAATATTTGAGTGGGGTGGTCTAGTATACTGATTCTCAATAAGGATGGGTTCTTAAAAGTGGGTGATCTACCCATATAATTAGACTAATTGTAAGTGTGGAAATTTAGGTGATCTATTGATGCCTTCTAGTAATTAAGAATCATGATCGAGAGATGTGATATCACATTGGTTGGTGGGACTGATCATTTTTGTGTTAATTCAACTAGAGGATGACAAACCAGTGTTTTTATATAAGTCTAGTTGTGGTAAGGTGGGAACTATATTGAGATAGTAAATAGACTGTTGGGGATACATTATTGATAGGTGATTCCTATGATGCAGACCACAATTTTTTGGAATTGATCTATCTGATCCATGTATTCTGGTGGGGGTCACCATGTGTTTGGGGATTAGTGGTTTATGAAACAATGTTGTCTTGGGATAGATGGACGTGGTTTCATGATATCTCGATATTAACTATGGTGATGAGTAGAGATTTTTATGTTTGGTGAATACTGGGCACTGGTGGTTGCCGTTACAGTGCCAAAATCATTTGATATTACAAGATAAGATTCAATGAGTTATCTATAAATTAATGATCTATGTAGTTCAAGATTAATGGATAGATTATTACTATATAATATAGGAAATCCTTGAACACCTCTCTATGGTTTATGCATGTTGTTCTTATGAATTTGATATGTGGTCTCACCAAGCAAGGGATGTATACCTCCACTGGTGCCACATCCAACACATCAAATGCCATCCCCTTATGAAGGAATTCCCTCAAATAATACATACAAGAGGAAATGTGTGAGGTATTCACCTAATAAACCTCACCCAAATTCATCAAGTAGTGTTTGTTTTTTACTTTAATCATCCAATTTCTTAAGTATCTCTTCCTATATAAAGAAAGTATTAAGAGCCTCTATAGACCCTTAAACACTAACATGATTATTCAGTCATAGATTTCCAAGGGATTGATTATAACTATGTTCCATGGGAGTCATCGACTCTAAGAATGGTAAATGAATGGAAATATATTAACATATTAGACCTATAAATATGGTGTTCACAATCCACCTAGGTTTAAATAATGTTCTTTAGTGATTTTTTTGATATAAAATCACCATGTCACTAGGTCTCTAAGTGGATAAGATATCAATTGGGATATGAGTGGTCTAAAATATGTCATAAAATTGGGATGATATGTGTATGGACTAGAGGAGGGTTTAGATTAGGTAAAATATTCCTAAGAGGATTAGGCCTTGTAGTGATAGGTGTGGCAATTTTACATCTAGCATTTGACAAGGAAATACTTATGAGGATAGATTGGAATCATGGTGGGTTCTTAGAGTGGGATGGTCCCTATGAGTCTATAAAATAAATTATAAAAGGTTTTACTCCATCAAATGATTCAATAGTTCAACTAAAGAGATAAAGGAAGATATTTTAGTGTGGGTATTGGGTATTGTTGGAAAGATTGGAATTATAATTCCACGAGGCTTGGGGTGATTAAGATTAGGATGGAACTCGGTTAGTGTCACTATGTTATAATACATGATTTTTATGAGGTTATTGACCGGATTATTGAGAATATAATTAAGGAATGGTGGACATACCGACAGAATACTATAGTGTGTTGGGTGAGGATTATGGTCTGTGAGTAGCGAATAGGATGGGTCCTAGGGACCCTAGAGGATTCACATGTGGACGAAATAAGAATGTAGATGTGTTTAACATGGGGTGATTTTGTGTCTAGGACAATCATGAGGTGAATAATACTATTTAACTAGTTGGATGATGAGATATGCATTGAGGCATGGGATAATCCTTGAGAGATTAATCTAGACTGTGTGACTGAGAGGATATACTAGGATACGTTTGATAGGATTGGGTGAGTGGCCAACCCATTCGATGATGATACGATGTATGGAGACACTTGGAGACACTTGGGGTTATTTATAATATCTCATGCAGACACTTGGGGTTATTTCCTAAATCCAACATACTCCATAAATGTTCCCACACAATGTTTTAGAAAAACAATTCCATCTCATGGAAGACCCCAAGGATACTCTAGATTCTAATGTTTCCTCACACTCAAACCTCATAGTATTATAGTATACAAGCGGTCTACATCAACTAGTTAAGATAATATCACTACGCTCGGTCTATAGAAAGCAGTAAAAGACCTAAGTGGCCAAAGCGATAAAGAAAATAAAATAAAAACTAAACAAAAACATACATGTATCCTGTGACTATACATGTCACCTCATAATATATGAGAACCATAATGCCCCATGGGTTAAATCATGTTCTTTTAAAAAAGGGAAAAATAGTTCCATTCAATAATCTCTTCATTTTTCAATATTTTATTTATATAGAACATTGTTGGAAACACTAGAATAGTACACTTAGCCTATGAATATGCACATATTCTACATTACTTGAGTTGAAGATTGTGCACATAACCCTCTTCACTATGGAAAGAACCTCATAGGGACCAAAATCAATTTTTAGTAGTTGTTCCTACTCTTGAACCTGGTCGGGCACCAATCCGTGATCCAGATGGTCTACTTGTTCATGTGGGTGTAAACCATTTCATTATTCTATACTAACAATAAATGTGTTGGTATATTTTCTACCACCAATGGGAATTTTTCAGGGATTGAGTTCCAGTCGACATCAGTTCCTAAGTTAACGGCCCCTTCACTATCAGTGGATGTCAAGGTGTGTCTCCTATGTGTGTCTTGTGGTGTGTAATGTATATATATGATTTCTGTGGTGCTTCCATATTGTGGGAAATGGGTATTTCATGTTAAGTTTAATAAATAAATTGGTCAATTGGAAAATACACCCATAGTCAACAGAGACATACCCAATTTTGATAGAGAATACCATCCAAATAACCAACCCAGAAATCCAAGACAAACGTTTTACTTTACCAATTCCAATTAGTTAATATATGCACCACTGGCTTATGTTTAATGAAGTAATAAATTAAAGGGAAAGAAAATCCTCACAATAACCAATAAAATATCATATAGAATCACTCACCTCCAATTAACCCACATCATTTCACATATTAATAACGATACAACCTCATCACATATATATCATGATTAAAAAAAAATCCAACACAATATCAGGTCAAATAAGGTTATATAGAGGAAAATATGAGATTTTTAAAAAATAATGAACTTTTTATAGAATGCATTGTTAGAATAAATGGGTCAAAACCTTTGAATCTAAACATACATTTCTGGAAGACTCTGTTTTGAAAAAATTCACAATTTACCCAATAATTCACCACACCATGAGTTGGTAACTATCCAAAACTCTAGAAAATGATTTTATCCTATCTATGGACCTAACAGTGCATTCCTTGTTGCCTCAAATTTTTAAAAAGAACACTAATTCCAACCCAGAAGTACTGATAAATAACCATCAACAAATTTGGGGGAAATGGTGGGAGGAGAGGGAGCTGAGATATGGGGATGTCGCGTGGGATATTCGTCCATGGGGGGGGGGTCTCACATGTGATTGGAGAGGGGTCCGGGGGATGTAGTCGGAGGAGAGGGAGGTGAAAGGGTAGGGGATGTCTCTATGAGAGGAAGCCAAGAAGGGAGGGGGGAACGTCGTCAGGAGCTGAGAGGGGAGGGGGACATCGTCATCAGAGAGGGATCCAAGAGGGGAAGGGGGAACGTTGCCGAAGTAGAGGGATTTGAGAGGGGATGGGGGATGGGAGTCGGAGGCATTGTCCAGGAGATTGAGGAGGTCAAGGACGGGGAGGGTGGGGGATAGGGTCCGGAGGTGGAGGTCAGGGAGGGTTCATGCGGGGGATGAAATATCAGGGGGGGGGATAAAACATTGAAATATGGTGGCTTTATTCCAACGTTTATTTGAAACCATAGGTAATATGTTTCTTTCCCAATGATTTTATTAAACCGTTAGGAAAACCCAACTTATAATTACTTATACCAATAGTTTACCAGAACCGTTGGTATAACTTATTTATCCCAATATTGTTTTTCAAACAGTTGGGAAATAAGTGTTTGTATAGGCCTGCTTTCCACTAATGAACACTTATATATATATTGTTATATATATATATATATGTATGTATATATTAAAACCCATCACATGGAATGTCCAATGAAATTAATGACCACACAAAATCACATTTTGATAAGGTTTACATAGTATAATAAATTAATTTTAATTCTATATAATTTGGTATAAGTAAACGGTGTGTACAAGAAAACTACATTGAATATATGTCCCTTACCATCTATATGAGGCACATGCCTTGGGACTCTATGTAAACCATTGATAGGAAAAAGTGGAGTACATGGCATGTACAAGGGATACATGGTGTGTGGTCCCTGAGTTACACGGTCTCCAGTTCGACAGACCATGTATGAAAATATATGGCCTGCCTGTGACTTAAAGGAATACACATCATGTACGCAGGCTACAAAGTGTGTACTATGTTTGACACATTACGATGGCCTAGTCAACACGTGGTATAAGAAATTAAATGAACCACATGTGTTCAATGCAAAAAATAATAATTGTTAGGTCAAAATAATACCAATATACACAATAGGGGGGGGGGGTCAATTGTGTCTTTTCGATAGTCTTGACAGATTATGGATTTTAAATCACTTTTAAATTTAGGAAAATATACAACATTCTATTCTATAATGAGTATGAGTAGTGGATAAATAGAAATAATGAACACAATAATTTTATAGTGGTACAGGGCACAAAGATCCCCTAGTCCAATCCACCAACACTATCTATGTGACCTTAATTATTTTCACTAAAATATCACTTTTATCATAAGACCATCAAATCCCCTACTGACTGCAGACAGTTGACACCTTTACAATAAAGCTAAAAAAAAGCCTTCTGATAGTTTTACAAGGAATCAATTAACCACATTTTAGAATAAGAATATGAAACTTCTCCACAACTGATTATGAGAATTTGAAACCCTAATAAATCAAAGGTGTTTGATTTGTTGATCGTTCGGGTTGAACTTCACAATTGTTTCTGCAAAAACTAATAGTAGATGAATATTTTTCTTTAGAAATGAATTTATTCAAGAAATAATAACTCAAAAGTGATCCTGACAGCAAATGATCTTCAATAAAATATTGAAATGAACAATAGTAGTATCATTATAGTAGAACATTGTTAAACTGAGTAGAACATTTAGAGCATAGCATATTTCTGAAACATATGAGAGTCGATTAATATTTTAATTAGATATATATATATATATATATAATACAAAATTGTGTAGTTGTATTTGAATATATTATCACATGTATATATAATTTGGAAATACTTCATTCAAATAAATAACTCTCTTTCAGTTGAACAGATCCAATAAAATAGATTGATAGATCACATATATTCAAATATGAAATAATCATGGGAGACTTAACTTCCCTGAAGAATATGTGAGATTTTATTTGATGAATATAGTTCTTTGAATCAATCAAAAAGAGGATTTTAATAATTCATAAATGATATTTTATTATATCTTTAATTCTGTCAAGATCATTGTAGAAATCTTCGATAAAATCAGGAATTTTAATTTATGATATTTAATAGTCCAACATAGGGTTTCTTCATAAAATAAAAATATACCCAACATAGGGTTAAAATATGTAGCATTCATTCTCTGAACATAATTTGGATCATAAAAGTATGGTTGATGAACCATATGTTTGTTTCTAAAATGTGGGGTTGCTTAACCATACTTTCTTCCCTTAACAAACATAAGGTTCCACCCAAACGTAAGGTTCCATCTACGTAGCATATAGTTCATGACCCATACTTTTATCTGTGTATAATGAAAGGATCAAAAGTAATATAGGGATAAGAATCCACACTTTTCTTCTTCCTACATAAGGTTAAATACAATGATAAGGTTTATTCTTTATGTTATGTTTCTCAACAAAGGGTATGAACAATGTTTCTAGAATATACTAAAATGTGTTCCAAACCCATTAATGAATATTCCTTGTGGATTAAAAACTTGAATATAAATATAGAATAAATATTTAAATGAATATTCATTTCATGAAATACCCTTAAAGTAAAATCATAAGTAAAAAAACAAGGGTATTTGTGAGCATCAAAATTAGTAATATTTTATAGAGTATTGTTGAGACAATACATGACCAACAATAACCCCCCCCATTTTATGATCATAAAACCCATAAAATAATTTTCCAAAAATATATGATTTTTTAAACACGAAGGAAATAGTATTTAAATAAAATACTTAAAGTGTTTATGTAATTCGATTTTACGATACTATTTCAATTTAAATTGAGAATGTTGGGTTTACCCGATTCTCTCCTCATTTTCATGATATCAAAAAGAAATTTTAAGATAAAGGATTAAAACACTTTTAATTTCTTATAGAGTGAAAAATGAATATTATAGTGTACTAGTTAGAAGAATGAGAAACATGTTCCAGAATTAGAGATAAAAATATAAAAATATATATAAATGAAGCACATAATATAAAAAAACATTTGAATTTTGATTATAAAAACTATACAAATACACAAGTGGATTTGTGTAGGGGAAAAGGTTTAAAAAATAGGTCTAGTAGATGGTGAATGTTTTTTATTAGAAGTATTTTCTGGTTCTGGCGAAGCCTAATCCTCTTGAAAAACTTCTTTCAACTATGCCATCTAAGCTTGTAACTGTTCCGAAATATTATCTACCAACTACCTTATCAAAATTCATGAATCTTTACTTGATTTCAAAATTTCAATAAAATTGAATTTTAGAAATTCATTAAGATTATCCTCTATTTGAAAAAATTGAGATAGCTTATCACTGAATTGATTAAGAAGAAAACTAATGTCAGGTTCACTTGATGTGAGTTTCTTAAAAAGATATATTTGATTATCCAATAGAACTAAAAAAGAAACACTATTACACTGAATTGTTTGAATCCAATCATTAATATCAGTCATTATAGATGTGATAGCTTGAAATATTCTGATTATATCTTCTAATGTTAGAGGTGTAGAGGTAGAAGCTCTAGATTGATTGATACATCACTTTGTCGATTCAAATTGACTTCCCAAAGACCATTTCAAATATGAAAAATATGTTTTTGAAATAGATTATAATTTCATTTTTAAAAAATAATATAACATCTCTGTCTTAAAAACATCTAAATCTATTTTTAAATGTGATTTTTGTTTCAAAATTTTTATTGTTGAGTCTGAACAGAACCTAATTACAATCTCGAAGCAGATTAATTTTTAAAATCTTCTACGGATTTCCTGTCATCTTCTAGTTCTTAAAGAAGACTAGATTTCTCCTCATGGAGCATGTTAAACTTGATAACTAGGTATTCCATATTATTTGATAGAGAATCAGATATCCCTTCATCTATATTTTTTAATGAGCATAAACTTCCATAATATCTAAAGATTTATTCACAAACATCTAACTTGAAATGGATATATTCTTAAGGACTTTTGTCCATTATGTAGTGATAGATTCATTTTTTCCAAATATTGATCAACAATAGTGAAAACCTAATTTTAAATCATCTTGGAGGTCTCAATAATCTATTTTTGAACTTACTGGTCTACTTGAGTAGTTTCATTCTGATGATTTGGTTGAGGAACAATATGAATTTATTGAGATTGAATTTCTACATACTAATCTGTAGGATGATCTATTTCTTCCAAATGCACTGAATGATTTGCATCTCCAAATCCTAACACTAGATCCTCACACTTGGGTACTTCTCTGATCCTTGGTCTCAAGACAGGTTCCTCATGAATTTATTCTTCTAAACTTTCTTCAGTAATATATATAGCATTATATCAGAGCTTCCTTTTAGTAAGATGAGAAACACGTTCTATTATGGATTATCCAACTTATTCATTTCATTATTAAACAGAACCAACCGACTTGAGGTTTCCTTGATCCCCATGATCAAATGATTTAGAGTCTTGTTGATTAGTTTGAAACAATTTACCATTTACTATACTCCAAAAGAAACCAATTTTTCTTAAATTAACAGAATTTATAACATTGTTATGATGACATTTGGTTCGAGAATCAACATGATGAATCACGTTTTCCTTGAACAATAGATGAGAAAGGATCTATATATAAGGATATAATGAAATCCTTACCTCTAAATGGAAACAATAACTCATATATCTCAACATATATATATGAAAATTAAAATTAATTTCACTGATAAATTGACACATAAATACATGTTTGGGAAAAAATATTCTCCATCTCAACCACTCTTAGAGATATGGTAGTTTGAACAAAATTTATCAAAACTTTCTGGTCTACACCAACATATTTTACAAAAAAAATTAATTTATTTGAACAAAAAAGAAACAATACGATATCTTAGGATTTGTGATCATTATTTCCAATATACTGAAGATCAAAATTGAATACTCCATCATGATGGAATTTTAAAATATGATTAATTTATATTAAGGTGATAAAAAATTCCATATCTTATATTTGTGAAAATATTGAATCCTATGAATCACCAATACTAAACTGAATATTTATATAAAACTACTTTCTTTCTATCCCATTAAAAATATGTATTTTCTTTATTAAATAGAAATTAAAAACCTTTAAATGCAAGATCTTTCATGGGAAGAAGGTTCATCTCATATAACCATTCAAAATATATGACCTTTCCTTGAAGAATATTCAAGAAGGTGACCCACCAATGATTTTCATCACTTGGTTAACATTCATCTATTCTCTTGGTCTTCATTATTTATAGGATTTTAAAGGATGAATGTTCTAGGACTATAGGTTTTTAAAGAAATATGAAGGCTATAGAATATGAAACAGTTTCAAAAAGAAGGGTAATGAAAGATGAAGTGTTTTTCGATAGATAAGAGAAAAAATATGGTTTCTCATGTTGATTACATAGAGGAATCATTAAATTTTTTAAAATACATGGTTTAAAAGAAAAACTAATAACGAGATAAAAAATTATTTAAGAAAATAAATTAAATAATAATTTGATAGGAAAATTAAAAACATTAATTAAAATTAATTAGATTAAAATGAGTAAAAATTATAAAAACATTAAATAGAAATAAATTGATAGAAACTTATTTAAAATTAAATAAACCTAAACCCCTTAATAAAATCAAAACTTGTAGTGGGATGTGGTTTAGTAAAAATATCAGTTATTTGATGTTCGGTATTAAATTTTTTTAAATATATATCCTTCTTAAGAACATGAACTCTAAGAAAATGATGTCTTATATCATTATTCTTAGTCGTAGAATTTCTTATAGGATTTTTTGAAATATTTATAGAACTAGTACTATCACATAAAATAGGTATATTATTAAAATTTAGTCCAAAATCTTGGAGAGTTTTTTTCATCCACAACACTTATGCATAAAAACTTCCAGTAGATATATATTCTTCCTTGGGTACAGAAATGGTAACTAAATGTTGTTTCTTACTAGACCATAATACTAAATATTTTCCTAAAAAGTGATAGGTTCATAAGGTTCTTTTTCTATATAATTTACAGCCTCCAAAATTTGCATCTGAATATGAAATTAAATTAAAATAAAAAGTTTTTGGGTAAAGTAGATATTGATAAATATTTTATTTTAAATATCTAATTTTTTTAATAGTAGTAATATGTGATTCTGCTGGATTTGACTAAAATCTAACACAAATACACATAAAAACATTTTGTATGGTCTGATAATTATAGGATATAATAAACTAGAAATCATACCTCTATATAACTTTTTTGTTTATTAGTTTCCAAGCTTTATCCAAGTCATTTTTTATATTGGTACACTTAAGAGTTGTATATGTCTTATTGTTTTCAATTTCAAACTTTTTCAATAAATTAATAATATATTTGCATTCATTTAAAACATTTCCAAAATATTTTCGAAAATATGAAATCCCAAAAGGAAATTATGTTCTCTCATTATACTCATTTCAAATTTTTTTTGCATTATATTTGAAAAATAATTACAAATATTTTTATTAGAAGAACCGAAAATAACATCGTATCCATAAATTTGAACTAATAAAATATTATAAAAATCGGTTTTCTTAAATTGAGTATGATATAATAGTCCCACATAAAATCCATTTTCCAAAAAAAATGATTTTTATCTTTTATACCATGCTCTGGGTGTTGTTTAAGGTCATAAAGAGATTTAGAAAGTTTAAAAACATAATTTGGATTATGAGGGTTTTTAGAACATGTTGGTAGTTTAAAATAAAATTCCTCCATTAAATAATTATTTTAAAAGACATATTTAACATGTATCTAATATAATTTTAAATTCATGTTAGATGCATAAGCTAAAATAATTCTAATAGCTTGTAATTTAGCTACAAGTGCAAATGATTCAAGAAAATATATCTCTTCTTCCTAATTATATCATTTAGATACTAATATAGCTTTGTCTCTTATTATGATTTTTTTTATCATCCAATTTATTTCTAAAGATCTACTTAGTTCCAATTACCGGATAATCTGATGGTTTTTCTACTAATATCCATACATAATTTCTTCTAAATTGATTTAGTTATTCTTGCTTGGCTAACAACCAACCTTCATCTTCTAACACTACCTCAAAAGACTTAGGTTCTAACTGAGATAGAAAGACATAAAATTCAACTAAATTTCCTCAATTTCTTCTAGTTCTAATTCTTTTGTCTAGGTATCGTATAACAGTTTCTAATGGATGGTTATTTGAGGTTCTAGACTGTCTAGGTATGACACTTTTAGGTTCTTAAATTTCATGTTATTCTAAACTAGACTCAATTTATTTGATTTAATTTTCAAAATAAGACTTTTGTGAATCAAGTCTCATGTTTATAGAAAAGAGATAGTATTTTAATCTATTTGATCTTTCTCATTATTAAACGGGTATGTTTCATCAAGCATCACATGGAATGAATCTTCAAAAATCATTGAATTTTTATTAAAAACTCTATAGGATTTAGAAGTTGCATAATACCCTTAAAATATTCCTTCATCTGCATAGGGATTGTTTTTTCGAAGGTTATCCTTAGTATTCAAGATATATACCTTATTTCCAAATACGTTAAAATAATTTAGGTTTAATGTTATTCCAAAGTTTATAGGGTGCATTTTTAGTAATTGGTCTTATTAAAACTCTATTCATGATAGGCCAAGTTGTGCTTTCAACATCTGCCCAAAAATAGGTAGGAAGATCATATTAATTTAGTATAGTTCTTTCCATTTTCTTGAATAATTCTACTTATCTTTTCTACAATTCTATTTTTTGAGGAATTCATGGTGCATAGAAGGTGTGTTTAATAACTATGTTTTATAAAAAATAATTACATTATTTATTCTCAAATTCTCCACCATGATCTCTTCTCAATGAAATTATTTTAAAATATTTTTCATTTTGTACAATTTTGAAAAAGCTTTCCAAAATAGTGAATACCTCGCTTTGGAGTTTTAGAAAATAAACCCAAGTAAATCGTAAAAAAATAATCAACTAAAACATATATATATATATATATATATATATATAATTTACCATCCAATCATGCTACCCAATATGGTCTAAACAATTCCATATAGATATGTTCTAAATGTTTAGATGTAGAAATTATGTTAATATATTTTAAAGAGGATTTTGTTGTCTTCCAATTTGACTTGCATTAAAAAAATTAATTTTCAAATTTAATACTAGGACAATTAGAAACTAATTGTTTCTTATATAATTTAAGTAAATCATATATATTGTAATGTCCAAGTATTCTATTCCAGATCTAGGAATCATTTGTCTTGGTAGTTAAAATATTCACTTTTTGTTTACACAATGAATTAAGACCCAAAGTATAAACATTATCAGTTATAGGTTCTCTAAATTTAACTAGTTTATCTTTCCAAACTGAGCATAAATTGTTAGAAAAATCCATATAGAATCCATCATCACAAAGTTGATAAATAATTATCAGGTTTTTCTTTTTCCCTTGTACATATTGTACTTTTATGGCTGAGATTTTTCTTTGGATATCTAATAATTCTAACTCCAACAGTCTTTCCTTTTTCATTATCACAAAAAGTGGCTAGTCCTCTATCCATTTGAGTCAATTCATACCAATTTAATGAGTCTCTACGCATGTTTATAGAGAATCCATTTTCCATATACAATATAGATTTTCTATTCATTTGAATCTTTTCCTTCAAAATCTATTAAACATGTATTTATTTTGGTACACATATTTTCTTGGGTCCAACAGTGTCAGTGAGAAATGATTTGGGAATCCAGATATGCTTTATCTTTGTATAAATTAAATCACTCACTTCAGATATATTTTTAGAAATAAAAACGTTTTTAATACCACTAATTTAAGGTTCTTTCATGTAACATTCGTTAGTGTAATGAACTTTTATTCCATAGTAACAACTGTTAGTATTTGTTTAATTAGGCGCAAAATAATTTTTAAATAGTTTAGATTTTTCACCATTCCTTCCTATTCCAAATTTCAATCTTTTAATTAAATTATTTCAAATGATATTATTCATAATATTTTCTGATTTTTTAAAAACAAGAGCAACACTTTTATAAGATTCAATTTCATCCTATCGTTATTTTATCATTTTTTCATGATCAATATAGTTTGATGCAGAAGAATTGAATTTTTCAACTAGTTCTTGATGTTGTTTTAGAATATTGTATCTTTCACCTAAAACAAAATTGTGAATATTTTTTAACTATTTATGTTTCTTTATCAAAGGATCATCTTTCTCATCTACCATTATTTAAGAGGAAGCCAGTTTACTATTTGAGAAACTACCATTATCAGAATCAGAAGAGTAATAGATAAATGCACCACTACATGGGTGAAAATATGAAACAATATATTAATTATATATAAAATAATTGTATTGTGCAAAAATCAAGATTACCTCTGTGATTGACAAGATGCAGCGTTGTTGCTCTTCCCACTAAGGAAGTGGAGGAAACTTGAAAGAAAGTGATAAATTCACCACTGCATGGGTGAAACTATTTTAAAGGAGAGGAAGCATGAAAGTTAGATAAAGCACTCCAACTTGAACAAAATAATCCCCCTGTATAAGAAAATAATTATAATGTGAGTAATACTAAATAAAAATGAATTAAACACAAATATGAAGAAATATATTAATTATATGGAATTTTTTTTATTATGTAAACATCAAGATTACCTTTGTGATTGAGTAGAGGCAGTCTCGTTTCACTTCTTGAAAAGGAATTGGAGGTAAAATGAAATAATGTGATAAGTGAACCATTTCATGGGTGATAAGATTTTAAGGGAGAAAGAGTATGAAAGTTGTACAGAGCACCCCAACTTGAATAAAATAATCCACTTGTATAAGAAAATAACTATTTTGTGAGTAATACTAAAAAGAAATAAATTAAAAATAAAGATGATATAATACATTAATTATATGTAAAATGGTTTTATTGTTAAAAAATCAAGATTATCTTCGTGATTGAGAAAGGGCAGTGTTTTTTCTCTTCCCGCAAAGGATGTGGAGGTAACTTGAAAGATAGTGATAAATGCACCACTGCATGGGTGGAAAGATTTTAAGGGATAAGAAGCATGAAAGTTGGATAGAGCACCCCAAATCATACAAAAGAATCCCCATTTATAAGAAAACAATTATTATGTTATTATTAATAAAAATAAATGAATTAAAAATAAATGTGAAACAATACATTAATTCTATGGATAATGATTTTGCTGTGAAAACATCCAGATTCCCTAACACTAAAAAACCAAGCTACCCAATTACCCAGGATTCCCTTATATTTGTTCTCAATCACATTTCACATTCACATGTCACTAACACATCACATTTACACACACAAGTCATGCCAAAAAAAGTAAACATAGTGTCACACTACTTGCACAACCAAACCCCATTTCAAAAAACACGCACATCAAATCATTTCACAAACATTCCTCACACCTATTATGTATGTTAATAATTCATTGATTTTTTTTCTAAAATAACCCCTGGAGGCACCCCAGGGATTAAATAAGAAACACACCCAAGTTCACATGAAAATAAAACTTTTAAAATAAAACACATCACATAACTGCGTCGAACATAATTTACAACACTTATATAATTTAATAAACCTATTAACTAATTTATATAACTATTACAATTAACAAAACTAGATTCTACATTAATTTGAAATAAATTCCATAGAAAGATCCTTTTTTCGAAATTTGTACACAACCTGAAATCATTTGCAAAACATGTCTTCCATCCTTTAAAACAATTTACAATTCACATTAAAAAAGGTATAACATGTTCAACATGGAAAAGTTTGTAAATTTATTTTAAAAACTTACTTCCAAACCTATCCTCATTTATGCACCTTTGAAAAAATGATTTTCACATTTCAAACAACCCAAAAACCCCTTCCATGGAACACCACACTAAAACGCACACACAAAACATAGCCATTTTCCATTACAAAACCCAAACCCAACACAAAGCACACCAAACCCTTAGAAAACACATTTCAAATCACTCCCACCATTTAATAAACCATTCCCAAATCTGAATTTTAATTTCTAAAACAAATTATTCATTATCTAAACACTTCACAACTCATACTTAAAATCTTAAAAAAAATAAAACTTTCCCAAAATGATCCATTTTCCATTAAAAATTCTTTTTCAACACATGAGCACCTTAAGTACACACAAAAAAACATTTCACACTACTCAAACAATTAATTGAGCACTTCAACTGATTTTTCACAATAAGGCCTATATTGAAACACAACAAATTTATCTTTAGAAAATTTATTTTCAACACAAATTCTTGTCAAGTAATTTCAAAAACATGTTTGCACCACCAAAATAAACTATAGAGCTAGTGAAAATTAACCAATAAATAAAATTAGATTATCTAAAATTGTTAGGGAATGGAACCACCAACCTCGGGTAGAGAAATTACTAAAAAGTGATGTGTAACCCCACCTGAAATGAAATTGCAATCGAAAACCAGATGTCAGATGTGATGTTCGGGCAACTGGAGTGCCGACAAAAGTCGAGTGGTGTGATTCAGGCTTCGATTCACCAAGGAGGAGTGCCGATAGCGGGTGGATTCCATTAAAGTATCCTGATATTGTTTTAAGTTCACAAATGGATAGGGTTTTTAAATTATATTGAGAAACTTTTATCAATTCTTACAAAAAAGAACTGATAAATAGCCCTTTTATCATGACTTTTTTTGAATTGAAAAAACCAATATTTATCAGTGCTAAAATTAGTGGGCTGATAAATCTTCATTTTATAAGTGCTTTATTTAGCACCGATAAATCCATATCTTTATCAGCAAGGAAAAGTGTTGATAAAGATTATTTTATCAGTCCTAAGCCCTATTAAAGGATTTAAAATTATAAATATAAATACAAAAATTGTAAAAACTTATAAATACTTAATAAATATATATAAATATCAATATAGTAAATATATTCTTTTAAATATATATATATATATTATAATTTTATAATTATTTATTTCTAATTATAAAAATATTTTGAAAAATATATTACCTATATCATTATATATATTTATATAATTATACATATATATTTAATAAATAAATATAAATATAAATATAGTAAATATATTCATTATTTAAGTTAATTTATTATAAATTTAATAATTTTTTAAATATACATAATTATTTATTTATGATTCTATAAATACTCTTAAAAAGTATTTATTTATTTATAATTATAAATATATAATTGTATAAATAGAGTGATTATAAATTTATAAATATTTTTATTTATAAATATTTTTTTATAATTTTTTTTAAATTATTAATGAATATATCTTTTTACGTGCATGAATCTATGCAAAAATTGAGTGAAGTTGAATAAATTAAGAATAATTACACTTTAACAATATTGAAAAAATTGATAAATTTGGTTCTTGTGCATTGTATATAAATATGCATTAATTACGTATATGTAAAATCAATATAACACACATTTGATCTATATTAAATTGAAATATAAAATGAAATTCAATTATATGCCGAGTACTATGCAATTATAGTCAATATTTTTAATTCATATTAATTTTTAATTATAAACCATTATTCAGTAAACAAATGACTATTTAATGTAAAGAACATAAATATTTTAAAATATATATATCATATTTATATACATTAATTTAGATCTACATATTTAATATATACAATTTAATAACATTAATTATCATAATTATCTAATTAATAAAATGTTTAATAACTAATAATGTGTAATCAATCTATTCGTTTTTATCAATATTTATTTCATTAATAAAATTTGTAATTTTTTTAAATAAAGAAATTTTTTATTTTTTATTTATTTAATTATTTCATTTTATTTATATAAAAATTAATCAGCACTATAAATAAAGGGCTGATAAAGGATACCCTTTATCAGTGCTAAAATTAAAGTGTTAATAAAGGATACCCTGTATCATCACTAAAAATAAAGCGCTAATAAAAGTTACCCTTTATCAGTACTAAAACTAAAGTGCTGATAAATAATATATTTATCAAAGTTGATAAATATAACACTCATCAATGTTTTATATATCGTTGATACATACCAATGCTGTTAAAGGTGTGTTTTGTAATAGTGATAGCTTTGAACAAGAAGCTGGAACTTCTCCACAACCAAGTACGAGAAGTTGAAACTCTAATAAATCAAAAGAGTTCAATTTTTTGATGGATCATGTTGTAATTCATAGTTGCAGCTACAACAACTGAAAATAGATGGATATTATTCTTCAAAAATAAATTTCATCCAGAAAGAATAACTCTAAAGTGATCCTAGTTTCAAATGATCTACAATAAAATTAGCAACGAACATTAGTAGTATCCCTATAGTATAATGAGGTTAAAATAGGTAGGAATTTCAAAGCATGTCCTCTTTCTAAAAATATCAAAGTCGATCGATCTTTACAGAATATCTATATATAAAAAATACACAACTATGAAGTTGTATTTGAATCTCTTATCACACATACATATAATTTAAAAATACTCTGTTCAAATAAATAACTCTCTTTTGGTTGAATAGATCCATTTAAATATCTTAATAGATTGAGGATATTTATATATGAAACAATCAGGGGAGACTTAACTTCCATTAAGAATATGAGTGATTTTCTCTTATGAATATAGTTCTTTGAATAGATCAAAATTATACTTTGAATTGGTCATAAAATACGTTTTATTAGATCTTTAATTATATCAAGACCATTGTAGAAGTCTCAGATAGAATCATGAATTTAAAATTTCTAATGTTGAATAGTCAAATGTAGGGTTATTTTATAAAATAACAAAAATACCAAATGTCAGTTTCAATTACATTGCATTCATTCTCTGAACGTAAGGTTGACAACGTAAGGATGATCATAAAAGTATGGCTGATGAACCATATGTTTGTTTCTCAATCGTAGGGTTCCTTACTTATGTAGGGTTCTTTAACCATACTTTATTCTCTTAACAAACATAAGGTTCCATCTATGTAGTGTATGGTTCTTGAACCAAACATTCCTTTGTATAGAACGAAAGGATCAAAAGTAATATAGGGATAATAATCTATAATTTACTTTTTCCGACTTAAGGTTGAATACAAATGTTGGGTTTATTCCTTAAATTACATTTCAAAATGAAGGGTGTGAACAGTGTTTCCAAAATATACTAAAATGAATTTCAAACACTTTAACAAATATTACTTACAGATTAAATACATGCATATAAATTTATAATAAATATTACAATGAATATTAATTTCTTGAAATACACTTAAATTAAAATCATCAGTAAAACAAACAAGGGTATTTATTACCATGAAAACTCAAAAGATTTTATAGAGTATTGTTGAGATAATACATGTCCAAAATGAATTAATTCCAAATTAATTTTTTCACTTAACACTAGTACATGGTGTGTGACTCTGGTTACACGGTGTGTACTCTTATGTTATCTATCCATAATCTTCAGCACTCCAGGATGAGTACTGCGATTTTATTTTTTTCATAAAATTTATCAATTTGATTAGATCTATGATAAATGAAAGAGGAAGAAAAAAGATATTTTAATTTGGTTTAAAGAGTTATTAAACTATCATTGAAAGATAAATAAAAAATTCATAAATCAATAAACAATATTTAAATAATTGTAAATAATTATATGACTGCTTTGATACCATTAGAAGATTCTAGTCACAATGGAAGCGTGTGGTGGTTAGTGCCCAGATTTGTTTTTTCTCATGATCAATGATTAACTTGAGATTTACATGACGATTAACTCCATAACCAAAGAATTGAATCAAATAAAACATACAATGGATAAATACTGTAACCAAGCACAAGATCGTTACATATTACTTATAATTAATTTAATCAATTAAAAGAATTACCTTGTGGGAATTATTTCTTCGTTGGTGGATTTGGAAAAATATCTACATTGTATCATCATTGTGTTATAGGAATCAAGAGTATATTTCCTCTAGTGGTGATCCACACATGTTCCAAAAATCTCCAAAAATCGTCGTAAGAATCTCTCGGTGCTAGCGTGGAAAATCCCATCTCTTGGGAAATTTTCCTTTGATCACAATGAGAATTTCTTCCAAAACATTATCCTTGATCTCTCTAGAATTAAGAGAGAGGGGTGGAGGAAGATCACTCTCTATTATTGGGAGCATTCTTGGAGAGGGATCCCTCTAGGGCTTGAGAGGATTCACTTTGGCTATCGTTGTGTACAACAGAAATGAATTGGCTCTCTTGAAAAAAATATATAATTGGGTTTGAATACCACTAGGGTTTAGAAATATATATTTACAAATTTTTCCTTTATTATTTATTTAATCCCTTATGTAACCCCATATCTAAAATAATAATAATAATAATATTTCCTTAAAACATGCTTAACATTCAAATTAAATTAAATATTATTTAATCAAATAATATTCAATACATATTATTTCACTAGACCTAAAAATCAGTCACCATTCCTCTATAAAATTTATCGGGACTTGAATAATGACTATTTATTTAATAAATAAATATCACATAATTATTCTCCAATAAATAAATAAATATTATATCCACTAAATAATAAATATATATTTATTAAATAGTCCAGTCACATAATATTCTCTCGAATAACTGGTGACAAAATATATGAGATCAAGCATACATTAATAATTATTAAAGGCCACGCGAGAATAATATCTATTCAGATTGTTAAATAATAAATAATTATATATATTATTTAACTAAAATTCTAGATACACTTAGTGTGTGACCCTCTAGGCCTCTTTCTCAGTGGCATTAGGTGAAGCGACATAATTTCCAAAGTTAAGATCTAACAACACACCAATAAAACCATAGAAAAAGAAGATAATATAAAAATGACATGATACATTATACATATGCTTAATTTCTAATATAATCCCTTTATTTATATATCTCTAATCAAGAAGGTTTCAGGTTGGTGTCATCAACCAATGTTCTAGATGTCTCTTTCTTTGACTTTAAATATATTGAACTTTCCTATAGAACACTATGGAAATGGATTTATTTAAGCTATATCATTTCTATAAAAGGGATTGAGATATATACTTCCATTAATGAATCGAATGGATGAATCCATTCTCTTTTTATTCATTAATTCAATATTTTTCGTGACACACCCAAAGTACCCTACCTCGCTAAAGACATATGTCATCATGGTTTTCATCAATACATCAAAGTACAAGATTCATAATACTCATTAAAAATAATATTATTATCTAAGGATCAATATAGATGTACAAAGATAGAAACAGACAATGACACATATAAATTTGGATTTTCTATTAGCAGCTCTCAATCTCATAATATGCTTCACTGGATATTACTAAAGTCGTACACCCTGATAATGTGCTTCAAAGCCCTATGAGTCTTCACCCCTGATATCATGTATCATTTATGTCCCTCAAATGATTTCATCCAGCTATAGAATATATATTTGAGAATATCTTCATATCACTTCAAGGTTCTCATTATAGTAGGGAACTGTAATGACCTTTTAGTGCAACAACTACTCTTATGACATTATCACATACTCTATTACACATAAGAAAAATCATGATGTGCTAAGGTGTTTATTAATATTCAAAAAAATGAATAAAAATTATCATAAAGTACATATAAGTTGGTTCTAGGGTACCAACTTCAACCAATGTTCCACAGGTAATGGTTAGTATTGTAATAGAATTGTGGTTGGGCATGAAGATAGGATTTCTAGTCATCACTATGTATCCCATGAAATTCGGAATCAGGCCACATATAGTTCTTGGATATGACATGGTAGGAGACTGATGCCCAAAGTAGAAGGGTTTATCTTCTCTGATTGTAATTCAATATCTATTATATGTTTTAAGCTTCATACAAGAGGATTCTGGCTATGTAGTTTGAATTCATGCATCTAGGAACAATGGTAATTTTGAAACTAGTTTTAATTTATGATGCTTGGATCAGGGGAATGATCATTTTAAGGATATTTTTGTGGCATGAAATAGGTTAAACCTGACATGAAAAGAGGGTAATGAAATCCTACATGCCACATAAATATCCTTAAACAAACATCACATTGTTTAATGTCATAATACTTAGACTATAAGTGGGGAAAAGGGTCCAAATGTTAGTGAATGTAACCCCCCCAGGGGAAGGGTTTCTAATGAACTGGAGGCTGGGCTCAAAGACATGGGGTCTAGTCATCACTATATATCCCATAAAATTGGGAATCAAGCCACACATTGTTCTGGAACATATAATGGTATATGATCGATGCTATAAGTGGGGGGCTATCCTCTCTGATGAGGGCATTGAGGCATCCCCGAGTTTTCATGGGGAATCTTGTTTTTATGACATGGGTTAAGGCTTTGGTTTATCACTGTGTACTGAGGAAATTATTTTTAGTCATCCCACACTAGGTGTTTGAGTAATTATATGTTTATTTCACAAGGTAATAGTGTAATTTAATGTCATGTACTGAGGATATAGGGGTTTATAGTTAAATTCTTACAAATCAGATTATGTTTTTTAATGGTTTAATGTCATGCAGATCAAACCATAGAGGTACTATGAATATTTTAAGATCATAATTACTAGACCATAGAAAATATGTTTAGTTTATGTTCATAGATCTTGTACCTTGGTTGCTTCATTTTAAGGTCATGTATCTTTGACCATAGTTGCTATAGTTTAAGGTCACATATCTTTAACCACATTTACTATAGTTTAGGGTCGTGTAGCTTTGACCACAATTTCAGTTGATGTACTGCTTGAGAAACTTGGAATTGGTGGGAGGTGTGGTATTCACTACATCCATTGTGATTAAATTGTATGATCCATTGGAATAGACCTTATGGATAATTTAAGGTCCATCACATTTGGGTTCCAACTTCAGTGGATGTTTTTCGGGTATCATCTATGTTTTAAGAGATAGTATCACATCACTGTAGAGGAAGGAGTGGAGGTGAACCTTCTTGTTGAATTATCTCACTATCATATTCGAGTTCCTCTCTACATTATAAAGGTCCTAAAGACTATTTTACTATAGGGATTAAAACTCATCTAGATAGAATTACACCATTCTTTTGGGAAATTTCTAGTCATAAATTGGTGTTCAGAGTGATGCTAACTAAACCACAATGGGTAAGACATCCTCTATTCCATACACCAGGTAGTATAGGGTTTCCTATGTGGGATTTTTATTTTTCATTCAATATGACCAAAGGTAATTAGGGTCCTTTTTGTGCCAACTCTTTTTGTTTTGGACCACAATTTTCTGCAAGAAAATTGAGGGGGTCTTGTTTAACATCTCAATCTTAACATTTTCATATGTATGGTAGTGAAAATTATGATTAGATTGGATTTTTTACATGGATTACATATTCTTAATCTCATAGGGCTATAATTTGGGTCTGTCTTCCATAAAAATAGTTTGAGGCACCCCAAACTGATGGATAATTTTGTAGCTAAAAAACTCAATCATAGGCCAAATTTTGACTTTTTTGAGGGGAAATGCTTCTACCCATTTAGAAAAGAAGTCTTTTGTGGTAAAAAAATGAACCTATATTTTTGAATCTTTTCCTGAAGGTAGGGTCCCACAACATTGAGTCCCCAAACTACAAAGGTCCAAGAATATTTGTCAGTGCAGAGAAGCTATGATATTCGATGAGAAAATTTAGCAAGGATCTGATTTTCATGAAACCTCTAGAAGAAGTAAATCCTGTTATAAACCTTGGTGGGCTGAAAGTAGACCAACCTATGAATTTAGTGGGAGATATTCAACCCCGCTTGATGGGTGCCATAGGATCTGGCATGGACTACTTTCATAACCTGAGGTATCTTGTCTCCTTGGATGCAATATAGGGGAATTCCATCAAAACCGTACTTGTAGATGTTTTTCTCATGGTTTCGAATAACCTAGAGGGACAATTGTGCTACATGTTGGAAGATTCTCTCACGCTCAACTCACTCTAGTAGGATAATTCCATTCTAGAGATAATAAAAAATTGGATTTATCCAATTAGACATTTCCTAGTCCATGGGGGGATTTGAGGGTCCTAGTGTAAAGTATTGCAAGCCAGCTGATATACATGTCAGTTTCCATCATCTAAAGTGGCATGGGATATGACCCTCCAATGTGCCACATGAATGACTATGTTATCCTCCTTGGGTTATGCAAGATATGTATCCAGGATCACCAAAGCATCAGCTCGACCATTATGCAAACAGGGAACATGGGTCACCTATAGATGCGAAGGGTATTGAGACATCAACTGACCAGTATGTTCTAGGAGGGGCACAAGATCTAGATTTATAATGATTTAATAACCCTTGATTTGTTTTATGAAGATCATAGAATCTCCTTTCACATGTAAATAGGGGACATCAATCTCTTGGTCCAACTAGAGACTTGTAATGAGGTCTTTATATATACCTATTTATTGGTGTAGCTTTATAACAATAAGAAAGAGTACGGAACGATGGCTTATGTCAAAGTAATGAAGACAATCCCCAGGACAACCCTATTAAGCATGGTCTCATTGAGGATTATACCAGTCATATATGAGGAGTCACCATCAAAATGCATCTTCCAACATGGTATATATTGGTCCACATAGATAATAGATTTATCTATAAAATAAACATCCAACGAGACTTATTTAGGGGATGGGTGTGCGGATAGGAATTCTACCATGGCCTGACCTATGATGGCCTTTTATGAGAGAAACCAAATGTCGAACTATTAGAGGATTACCTCCTAGTGAGATAATTTTATCATCAGTATATGGCAGTTGAAAATCTAATTTAGCAGGTCTACTCGGGACACTAGTTTTATCTCATAGTGCAAAACATAATGTCACAAATTTTGATCTTAAAATATCTATGTGAGGAAACATTTATTGAGAGTTGATTATATTGTCTCTATGTCTAGAAGAATGAAGATGAGATAGTATAGCCTATTTTACCAACCATTATTGTTTTTCTGGGCTTGAAGGTTGTTGATTGATTGACCCAGATATGCCACATAAATTACCAAAGGCTTTCCTAAGATGGGTGGTATCGAAACTAGAGGGATTATTAGGTTATGATTAATATAATAAAAGTAAATATGGAAGTACTCATATCATTGGTAGATGGATCCTTTTTTATAACCCTTTATAAGGAATTACACTTTCTAGTAAGATTTGTAATAAATTGAAGTATGTAGGATAAGTGTCCTTAGAGGCCTTGAACTCTAGAATATTTATTTGGGGATAAATCTGATTGATAGACTTGATTTATGTTGGGTAAATATTGATTCCACTGTATCTTACAAAACATCGAAGAAATTTTTCAAAGGTAACCCCAAATACACACTTTAGAGGGTTCATCTTTATGTTTCTAGAATATAGGAAGTTGGACAGTTTATCAAGATCCTTGAGATAATCATGATGATGGTGATATTTGACCACAAGGTTGTCCACATAACACTCCAACAATGTCCCAATAATTTTCTTAAATAGTGGTGCGTGGACTTCTGTTAAGTGGATTTAATGTTACTCACATAGAAAGGCATCACCTAGTAGTAGAAAGGCCCTTGGGGTTCCCTGAAGGTGTTGAACTCCTCATATCTAGGGGCTATATGGATCTGATTATAATGGAGTATACATAAATGAATGAAAGGTCCTAGAACCTAATCGTAACATCAATAAATAACTTTGGCACCAGAAGGGTAAAATCATTCTTTAGGAAATGGCGGTTGAGGTCCCCGAAGTCGATGTAGACTCGGATCAGCCAATTTTTATTCCTAAATGGGACATTGTTAGATAACCTAATGGGGTAATAGATATCTCTAAAAAGTTCAATTTAAAAATATTTTCAAAATCAACCCTGACCAAAGTACCATGAGAGGGGTTCATATTTCTGGGAGGATGTTTGAACCAATGATGAGCCACTAAGAGGCTAATATGATGAACGGAAACCTAAGGCTCTAGCCTTGGAATTTTGTCATAGCTCTTAGATAATATGTATCAGTGATATTTCTAAAAGGGAAAATAATTTTATTTATCCTATGGGTACATGGATTCATTGATCAACATTGACCTTGAATCTTCCTTAGTACCAAGGTTCACCTAGGTTAGCTCATCCACAATGGTGGGGACACCCTCTTTAAATGAATGAGGGGTATCTTCCAAATCCCATTTCTCATCTGAGAGAGGAGTTCATAGGGAGGAGGAAAATATTATAGGATATCTAACCTATGTGGAGAAGTATTGTCTTCTCTAGAAGATATGGAATCCTCAATTAGGATCCCCATTCTGCGGAGCTTGTGGCAACAAAAGTTGTTGAGCAAATTCTATTTGGTTTCTGGCAACGAGGTTGTAACACCCTAAAATTATAAATGAATGAAATTATATCTGATAGTGTGTATGAAAAGAAACACTAATATTATAAGAAAATATAACACCTGGATACTTTATGATATATTTATTTTTAAATAAATTTCATCTTTTTAATATCTTATGTTACATGCAACATCACGTTTAAACGAAATGTTAAATATTATTAAAATATTTTTATCTTATATAATAGTTATCACCGTCCAATATAATGGTGGGTATGAATAGGATTAACTAAATTATTAAAATTATTGGTATATGATTAGTATAAATAAAATAAGAAACAACTAAAAGAACAAATAATGGTTTTCTGAAAAATTGTATTTTTTCTAAAAGACGATTAAGTTGCTCTATGAATACATAATTTAAAATTAATGTTTAGCAATTTTAGAAAATTTATTTGAAAAAAATAAACTTAATTTTTAAATCATAATATAAAAATTATTTTGGTGTTAATATTTGATATTTTTTAGAAAAAATTCATTTTATGATGAATAGTGAAAAATACTAAATTTTAATTAAAAGTTGCATTTTTGTTTCAAAACTTTATAATATTAAATTATATTTTTAATTAATTTAAAAGTAAAATTAGTTCAATTTTATATAAAAGAATCCAATTTATAACATTAGAATCATTTTTATACTGATTTTTGATATAAAAACATTGAAACTTTTGAACATTTTCTAATTACAAATATGCATTCTTGTCACATCTACGGGATTAATTTAAAATTATAATTTTCATATTTTATGAATTGAATTTAGAAAAATGGATTCCATATTTGGAATCATAATAATTTAAAATTTATAAAAATTTTATCTTAATTTTTTACCCAAATGAATGTTAAAAATAGTGAAAATTGATTACCCCGATTAAGGTAAAAAAGGCTTTACTGAGGGTTAAACTAAAATGATAAGGGTTAAAATGAAATAAAAAGTGATATAAAATATATTTAATGGAAATATATAGAACCTATATCTTCTAGGTTATATAATTTATTATGTTTTAGTCTTTTTTAAGGATAATAATGTGGGTATGATTGAATCTTTTAAAAAAGTTACAACTGTGCCACTCAACTCATTTATAAATGGTCGCCCCTATCCCATGTTCATAAAATATTTACTCCGTTTTCATTCACCAAATAATTTCCAAAATAAATATAAAACTTACCTCTTATAATAATATAATCTTTATTTTTGGCATAAATCAAACCGAGGAAGGATTTTGGTGCTAACCTTAGGAGGATACTAAAAGAAGTGGTAACATTCTTCAACAGACATTTTTATTTTATTTATTTATCCATGTCCTTAAATTATTATTAAACCATGATGATATAATAAATATTTATATTAAATATACTAGGATGTTTTTATAATAAGTTCATGACCAACATCTGTATCAACTTCCATCAAATGGGTTATGAAATC
Organism: Viscum album; assembly: GCA_963277665.1. Taxonomy (NCBI): domain Eukaryota; kingdom Viridiplantae; phylum Streptophyta; class Magnoliopsida; order Santalales; family Viscaceae; genus Viscum; species Viscum album. The sequence goes on along the minus strand of OY728129.1, from coordinate 1,782,745,144 downwards.
ATTATTTATGTGTACGGAGGACTTCCACTTACAAACCAATGTAATTCATTTTCGCATTACCACATCTCACATTTGGGTTTGATGATAGATATAAAGTATATATATGATATTTATAAAATAATTATACCTCAGGAATGATTATATCATATATACCTTTTTTACATTTCATTCCATAGGGATACGATAACATCGCTCATGTGTACAGTGGACTATCACCTCATGAAGAGGTGTCATTCGTTTTTCACCAACGTTTTACATGGAAGCTGATAATGATAAATTTAATGAATATATGTGATATAAAAAACATAATTATGATATTCCTGATATATTGATAATTATTAAAATATATTATATTATTTTTTTTCTTACATTTTCACTCACTAAAATATGATAACATTGTTCGTGTATGTGTGGACTACCGCCTTCATGAAGAGATGTGACTCTTTTTTCATCACCACATCACATCGATGATATATATATATATCACTATATTTTATTTATTATATTAATATAATTTTTTTAATGTAAAATATTACTTTCTTCCTATCAATAATTATTATTGAAAAATGGTAACGTTACTCATACGTATGTATGACCTATCGACTCCATGACCACAACATACTTCATTTTACATAACCATATTTTATGATTGGTATTAAAAGTATCTTTAATGTATAAAAAGGATAATTATTTCATTATAATTATTATTTATATTATGTAACTATATAATATACACAATAATAGGATCTTTGATAATAAAATACGTATAAGAAAACAACGCAATTAACACCCAAAAAATAAAAATAATGAATGGTTATTAACTAACAAGTGATAAAAAGATATGAAAGGATCATATATTAAATTATAAATACTAATATGGTTCTAGAATAATTTAATAACATTATTAAAACTACTATAAAGGAGGTTAAATCACATTTAACCAAAATGAATCGTGAGGTAAAGGATTTCATCTAAATTTCATTTTATTAAGGAATATTTTAATGTTGTGAACTTAATTTATTTTATATGTTGTATATAATTGTTTTTGATGAAACACATGGTTTTCATTTTTTGAATGGTTTCTAATATGATTTTTTTCACATAATAGGAAACAAATAATGGTTCTGTATCTATGATAATTTAGGGACTTGCTTTCCGAAGGCAGACTCTTGTTGGGATGTTTGGTCAACGATACTTAAGAACTCACGTCAGTCGAGAAGATGGGAGGTCAATATCATCACACACTTCTAGGGGAATTATTTTATACTATGAGACTCTATTATATATTTATGATATTTTCATGAATCCTTTATTAATTCCCATGTATGATGTGGATCACCCTATAGTTAATAGTCAATTATTAGCATGTATGAAATTTAGAATCATCTATATGTATTAAAGGTTATTCATTAATGGAGACATATGTATGTATTTGGGGTTCTCCATAAATTTTATCCAATTACATACTAAGTATATATTCTTTGTTTTTTTATTAAAAATAATGATGGTTTTTTATCCACAAAGTGGGCTGATCTGAAGTGTGTCTTCATCCAGTGAGATTGGAGTTGTTTTGATGTTGGGATCAGAACCACATGATGGGCTTCCTACGTATCCTTGCAAAAGAAATCAAAACCCATATAGTTTTGTTCAATTTAATGGGGGCACATAATACCTTTTAAGGTCATGTGATAAGGACCAAATCATACATTTTAGCATCACGTGGCAAGGACGTCTAGGTGGAAGGTGCCTAGTCAAAGCATGGTGTGAGACTTATATCGAAGCATCCCATAAAACATGGAAGAGATATTGATTTCCAATATGGGTTAGACCCTACTATGAATGTGGCCCAGAGAGAATATTTTTAACATATGATTTTGGATTTGGACCTTATGGAGGCTTCCTATGTATCCCATTTGGGTGGGAATCAATGCCTATGTAGTTCAGCTGTTCTCGCAGGGGAGTGTGGACCTTTGAGAGGATTAATTTGGGGATTACTATTGAGATAGATTCTATGTGGAGGGGAGGGGGGATGAGGGATGTTTCAACTCGTAGTGATTTGGTGGCTTATCTAGGGATTACACCTATGGAGGAGGCCCATTGATCTCAGGCCTTAGGCATATTCCATACGTATCCTGATTATAGTCGGAATCATAGTTCTCGTTGTTCAATAAAAGAATAGGTATTACACATTACGATCTCTTGAGTAAATGGGGGTAATGATTGGGTCTTAATCATGAGGAGGATGCCCTTAATCAGTTGGGGCTTATATGTAGAATGGGGTCCAAGGACTAGTATAGTTGGGTCTTAATCCTAAAGAGGATACCCATGGACTAGTATAATTGGGGATTAATCCTAAGGAGGATTCCCATGGACTAGTATAGTTGGGAATTACTCCTGAGGAGGATTCCCATGGACTAGTAAAATTGGGGCTTACTCATAAAGAGGATTCACATGGACTAGTATAATTGGGTATTAATACTAACAAGGATTCCCATATACTAGTATAATTAGGGACTACTCCTGAGGAGAATTCCCACGGACTATTATAATTAGAGATTACACATGAGGAGTATGCCCATGGATTGGTTTGGTATCATGTTGATGTCAGGACCACCATAAATCTCTAATCCCACATGATTCATGATCTGTGTGATAAACAAGATGAAATGGAAATTCTGGGAAACCAAATGATCTACATTTCCCTGATGTTGGATACAAGGCCTTCAGGACCCATGCCTATAGAGGTACTCTGAAGGAAGGTGAGGGGAAGATTGAAACGATGATCCTCTACTGAAACATGCATCTGATGGTGTGGATGTCGCGTTCATGGATATCCCCCAAGATCAAAAGTCGTGATGAATCATTATTGGACATGAAAAATAACAAGAAGTAGTAGATATTACAAACCACACTTCTCCTCCTCCACTAATGGAAGAGGCTGAGGGTATGGGAGAGAGAGTAGAGGAATCAAGTGCCCATCACCTCTCTGACCCGATGACCAAGAGGCAGAGATGCGCTTGAGTGCAAACTTCTATAAGAAAGGCTAGGGGTTAGATCAGGAGGGATGACCTGAAATTAGTTTTATGTCAAGGGAGGAGGTTGTCAATCCATGTTTAATGGAAAATCATGCTTAATACTTACCCTCCCCACTGGGAATTAGAGGCTCCGTTTTTTAGAGACAAAAAGGGTGGGACATGGTATCATCCCTTGTATTAGAGACTGATAACTCATTCAAACTATCCATGGGGTAGGATTTCTCTTAAAAAATGGAATGAAAAACAACAAGAACCCTAAGGAACCTAACCATTTGACAAGGAATGTGTGGGAAACCTCTGATTGAAAGATTGAAAATCCAAATGGGAGACACACTTATGTGTCTATTTTCATGGTATTACAAGTCTGGAGTCTTGGGTTATAACAAACCTTCTCTTTATTACACATTAATACAACATTTAATTATATAAAATTACCCTTAATACCACCTAAAATATGAAGAAGTTTAGTGTATTTGGGAATTAATTACATTTCATTAAACCTTTAAAAATTAATTACAACATCTTTATTGAAAACATCATTAACATGCTTGAGATTAAAACTGCATTGGATAACCTGGGGAAATACATAAGAAAGGGATGAGCCATAAATCCTAGTAAGGTAATAAAAATGGGATAACATGAAGATAACAATACATGTTAGACAAGTCATATAAATTTTGTATAATTGAACCTGAAAAATAAGGCATGATATAGAATGATAATCATAACATGGGAAACATGGAAACAACTTAAAAAATGCATCATAAACACAGTTAATGGATAAACCACCGAGACCTCCGGGTAAAAAAATTACCATAAAGTAATAAGTTACACCCCTATCCTAACATCACATATCATAAAACTAATCACTACCCAATGCATTGGAGTTCTATATACTTCTGGGAACACCCATTACTTTCATTTCATTCTCATGCTTAAGTGTTCCACATAGGTCATAAAACTTGGATCCATTCATCAGAATGATTTATTACATGATCAAGGATTGTGTAATAAATGCATGTATGTCCCCAATAAAAAGGTATATGTGCTTAAAAGTGAACAACTTTGATAGGAAATGGGTATGATAATCACTACACAATTGGTTTGGCATGGAAAATCACGATGAAAATTTGGAAACCTAACGACATAACTTAAAAAATAATAAAATGGGTTTATGAGAGATAAATGGTTATATAATGATTTTTACATGAATTTTATAGTAATAGGGACATGTAAGGACTTTTCCACACATATATAATTATAAAAGTGAGGCATACAATAATAAATATTCTTGAAAAAAGAGAAAGGAAAGAATTATTATGAAATTTCAAAATGGTAATGGGTGTACATGGGGGGGTTGATGATAGAGAAAGGGTTATCAAATAATTGATAAATAATAATGGTAGTATTGGTTAGGTGAAAAAACATACCCCATCATTATTAATTGAAAATAAAAGGGAATAACAAGCTAAATAAACTTAGATAAAGATGAGAAAGGAAATAAACCAAAGCTTGAAAAGGGGATTCTTGAGAGAATGGGGAACCTTGGGAGGATTATAGAGAGGGGATGGTAGAATAATAATGTGCTATAATTATTTTTAGTGAAGAGAAGTGGGAGCTTGGGTTGGTTTATATATGAAATGAGAGGGGAATTCTTTAATATTTCACAAACTTAGGTTTTGGACTCTATATAATAAAACATTCAAAACCACAAAACATACCATGTTTTTTGACCATGGATTTTTCCAAAGTGGGGAGGTTTTAATTATTTTATTAGGAAATGCTCAGAACATATTAAAATATTACCATTTCTTATGTGAAGGTGAGTCACTCTTTTAATGAAATGAATTTAAAATCATAAAATTTATTATATATTTTGGAAGATTTATAAAATTATTATAAAATTAATAAAATAAAATTAAAATCACATTATTTTATGGTAAGAACATATATTTGGATGAGGATACCCATTATAGTATTTATTACATCATTTTTGGTTCATTATGATGTCATAAAACACACTGTATATTTATACTGTATCTAATTTCTACCCAAAAATTCGATTATCTAAAAAAATTATGAAAAAGTAACCATTGGGTAATTTCAATATTCAGATTCCAAAAATAATATTTATTTTATCTAAATAATTTTCTAGATATGTACATTTTTAGTTTTAAAATAATATTGGGCATTTATTGAAAAATGATGGGTTTTTGACAATAACAGTTTTTGAACCATTATAAAAAGTACTTTTCAATTCATAAAAATTATATTCCCATTTATAATTAATAAAAATTATTTAATGCTATAATTTTATAAAAATACTATTTATTTCAAAAATCCATTAATTTATCAAAATAAATCCCTTAATTGAATTTGAATATTACCCGACAATAAATTTTTTGTTTAATTAAATAAAAATCAAAATAATTTATAAAGTAAAAATAAAAAATGAAAATAAATTAATTATTCTATATAATATATATATTAATGTTATTAAGGTCTTGAGAAATATCTTTTTATTACACTGGTTTATGCCCTGTGAGTAAGGTGCGTGATAGTGAGATTTTCATGAGCTCGTTTGACAAACATGGTTTGATCCATGATCTCAATGATCATTAACTTCTCCTGTAAACAGCTTCAATTATGAGTAATTCTTTGAATACCAACTAGGTATTGGTTAATGGAAAATCCCATAGATTTTATCTCCCTAGTAAACTCTAATAAATGGGCTTTATTGGGTGTGATTATATTGGTTGAGGCCATCACTTCTTTTGTCTGAGTCAATTTGATTTGTTAAATGCCATATATTTATGCTAATAATGAGATCAATATTCAATGAATATATTAACAATGGTAAATATTATTAATGGTATTTTAAATCCAATAAGATATAACCTAGTAAGTTCATGTATTTTCTATAACCATATTACATAATAATACATTTAATTAAATCAAAAAGGGAAACTTCATTTATAACAGTTTGGGTTCGTACAATATTCACCCATTAATAAATTTCTCCCTTGAAATTTTCATTTCCCACATTAAAACAGATGAGGGTAACTCTGTTTCTTCACATCCTTTGGTTCCCACATTGCTTCTCCAAACTTGTGGTTTCTCCACAACACTTCGACCAGGTGCACTATCTTATTTTTTAGAGCATTGTATCTACGATCTAAGATCTTCAATACCTTCTCCTCATGATATAGGTCATTGCCTAATGGCACCACATCTAGATTTATTACATGTGATGGGTCTGGTAATTAATTTCTCAGGAGGGATTCATGGAATAAATCATGTACTTGAGAAAGGTTAGGTGGGAGTGCTAGTCAGTAGGCCACCACTTCGATGTGATCCGGGATCTCAAAGCACTATTGGAATTTGAAGTATTTTTGACAAACTATTTTTGAAGGGATCCCGTCGCAAATGAGTTTTTGCAACGGGGTCCCGTCGCAAATAGCCCATTTCAGAAAATACTGTCACAAATAGTTAACCATTTATATAGATTATATATATATAAAAACCTCTTGCGACGTGCCCATCGCAAATAAGTATTTGTGACAGGTCAATTTTCCCATCACAAATACTTAATTAAAAAATATATAAACTATTTGTGATAGGGTCCCATCACTAGACTAGTCAAAAATACTTATTAAAATGAAAATATATATTCAATAAAATAATGATAAATTAATATTAGAAAATAATAATAATATTAATACTATTAATATAAATAATATTATATTATATAATAATAATACTAATATTATTAATATAAAAAAGTTATTTTATTATAATATTAATATTTAAATAATACTAAAAATAATAATATTTTTTTTATTATTTTTTTGGGAAAAATATTATTAATATTATTAAAATTATAATTTTTTTTATAATATTAAAATTTTCGATATTTGCAAAAAATATAAAAAATAGTAAAATATTATTATTATTATTAGTAAAATAAAAAAACAGTAAAAATATAATACTAATAATAAACAATATAATATTAGAAATAAAACAAATAAAAAAATTAAATTATTCAATATTCACACCAATATAAAATAGAGAAATTGAAAAGAGTTAATATTACAACAAACTTTGAATTCAAATGTTTTTAACATAAAAAAGTCACTTGGGGTGTAGACTTCTAGAGGAGGTGGAGGAGGTGGAGGTGATGGTGGATTAAACTTCATCCCTAAACTACGAGTTGGACGACGCATATATTCCATCTGGTCTTGATGTTTCTGCTACCATCGATGCGTATTCTCCTCGTACAGCTGATATTGTTGCTGTTAGCGCATCTCTTCATGATGCTTACACAAACTCTCTATAAGCTCACTCTGAGCTTACAACTGCTCTTGATACTGTGAGGCAAAAGATGATGCCTCTCCACGAGCTCCTCTCAATATGGAATCTGACATCGCAACCTTACCTTAATAAGTCCCAGGAGTCAAATGAGGGTTGATACCAATTTCTCAGCCCTTCTCGAAGCCATACTGGGTCACCTACATTCATGCTACCTCATCAAAATGGTGGGCACTAGTCTGATCAGCCATCTCGGCCTAACTCTCAGCCTGTGTCTGATAGGTCGCAGCCTCATATGACTCCTTCAGTTCTAATTAGAAATTAACATAGTGAAAATATTATATGCAGTTAATTTTCAAACTGAAAAAGAAATAATACTGACCACAATTTTACACTGGCGATCACCTTTAATCTCTCTAGTGGCTGGATTACTGTACATCCTCCGATAAACATCGTACTCTATAATATCAGGTATCTCTAATACCAATATGAATATAAAATAAACTATTTATATTTAATGTTATATAAAATATTTTAAAAAAAATACTTACAAGATTCTCTCTATGCTTAATGAATGTACGACTACCGGCTCGATGTGTCACCTCATGTCTCCCCCAGTTCTGTCAACCTAAAGAAGTCTCCTCTTAATTCCACCACCCAAAAAATGTGAACATAATTCATCCCAAATGTGAGATGAAATGTACTTTGGTTGGTGGGATCTACATGAATAATCAAATACTGTCACTCATGCTTTATTCATGGCCATCATTCTACAATTGTGAAAAAACTGAAGGAAACAGTCACACATAGACCCTCCCATGCCGTATGGATAATGTCACACATGCTATTAGTAATGGGATACCATAAAACCTAAAAATAATTTATAATATAAAGTTATTAATAAAATAAATTTCAAAGTAAATATTATTTATTTACGTACCAACGAATGATTGAACATTCCAATCTTCACATCAATGGGAATCTATTCCCATGTGATCCATGGCTGAGAAAAATAATTGCGCAAGACAGCACTCCCCTGTCCAACAACTATATACGCAAAACTATAAAAAAAGAAAAAATAATCAAACTATTAGTATATAAATAAATTAATGAAAGCTAAATAAAATTCATAGGTTATCATACCTATGCGTGCATGGATCAAATCCAATACATGGACGTCGCTCGGGGATAGGGTCCGGAATCATCAGTCGTGAAAGACCATGCCCCCTCTATGTATCCCCTGAACCGCTAGTAGGTTGAGGGTCAGATGATCCCAAAACCTCCTCCTCCAAGGGTAGCTCAGCCTCCTTCAACACAAAAAATATATCATCATCCATATGAAACACAAAATGATTGTTGTTAGAAAATAGTTGAAAATAACTTTTATATATAGATATATATTAGTTGTGATTATAACCATCATTTTACTATGTTAATGTTCACATTCATCATCATCTTCATATCTGATGATGTCAATTTCTTTATATTCCTCCCCATCATCATCAATATCCATATGAGTTTCAGTTTCATCATCTATTTCCATTTCAAATTCATTTTTAACATCATTAACATCATCTTCACCATTGGCACTTAATTGTGGGGTGTCATCGTTGATATGCATGACTCTTTATGAAAAAGAAGGATTTTTATTGGCCACTTGAAAGATTTCAATTCTTTTCACTTCAATAGAACCACATTTAGTTTGATTAAACTGATTATTCTTAGATTTCATTTTTATTATGCTCTATCAATCACTCTGGTCTTTTGAAGTAGCACATTACTTTGCATAATGAATTTGATATGCCTTTTGAGCCAGTAAAAATGGTTCATTTACAGCAAGAAGACTTTTATATTTAATATCAACAATTCCGTGAGTCATATGAATACACAAGCCTCTCTCAATATCCTACCACCAACATTTAAACATCGTTATATAATTTATCCTAGATAACGGAGTTCAATAATTTCAGCCAGCATGTCGTAAAAATCAACTTCAATTTCTCTATGATACGATCCACTCAAGAAAACTCCACTGTACATTGTTTTTTTATTCCCCATATGCACGTGTAGGAAATTGGAAACCATTCACCACATATGAATTATAATATTTAACCATTTTGGATGGTGTGTTACTCAATATACACCGTCGCTTGTCAATTTTATCAACATCTTGAGACACCTGAAAATTTGTAGAACAATTATCAATATAATAAATAATAAATTTATTTAATATGTTCAACCATCAATAATTTATGTTACCATTTTCTAAAACCACTGAGAAATCTTTTTTTCTGACGTTCTTCAAGAGCAGCTACTCTAACTTGTGGAAGCTGTTTGATGATTAGATTATCATATAACCTACAAATAAAATAAATTTACTTACTGTAACATAAATTATAGAATAAGTGATAGAATCACTCATAGTATAAATGATGTCATTTCTTCATAGTTGAGTAAAACATATGTATGAGCTCTATGATGTTCATCATTTGAAATCCATCGTGCATGAACTCCACTGAATCCAAGCTCTAACTGATTAAAAACTGATAATTGATTTTACATTTCATCATCAAAATTCTGCTCATTCCATCCCATGCAATTTTGTTTTGAGGTATATTTAGATTCAAAATAATGAGAGAATAAAAAATCAATTTACTCCTACAAATAAGCTTCTGTAATTGAGCCTTCAATTGATGCTTTGTTATGTACTTTTTTCTTTAATTTCTGCATGCATCTCTCGAATGGATACATCCATAAAAACTATCTCGGACGTCCAAATTTTTCATAATGTGGAAAATTTAATATCAAATTTTCCATTGAGTCAATTAAGGCTGGAGAAAATATTTTTTCCAATTTACATATAATTACAAAAACATCATCTTCTAGTTTTCTTACTACAACTTAGTCTGTTGTTGTTTCACAAATGTATTTGAAAAATATGATATGTTTGTTATCGAATCCCAAATCATAGAATTCAACAAACCTATGAATCCAATCGGTATAATTCATTCCATTATAATATGAAAATCATGACTTTTTAATCTGGTAATATTATCATTCTTAACACATCTTCCCAAATTGGAAGAATAGCCATTTGGAAGTCTCAAATCTACAATCCACTGAAAAAAAATAAGTCACTCTCTTTGGATAGTTTATAATCTACTTTTGGATTCATTAACCTCTGTGATCTGACATTTTTAAACAGTTCAAGTTAAGGTTGCCTGTAAATTTGGGAAAGATATAATCATGCCTTTACATTATATTTGTTCTTACCTTGTGTATCAAAAAATGTTTGAAATAAATTATCAAAATAGTTTTTCTCAATATGCATGACATCCAACATGTGGAAGACCAATAAATCAGACCAATATGCAAGATCCCAAAAAATTATCTGTTTTATTCAATTGTGTTATTTCCCAAAGCCATGAATTTTTCTTTGGTTTATTGTTGGTCCAAATGTGATGGGAGGTAATGAAAATAAAAATGATTTTAACTCTATACCTGAGATCATTTTTAGAGGTCTATCACATTAAATTTTGCCTTTTCTGAAATGATATTTGTTCATCTGAAAAAGATGATCGGTTGGAAGAAATCTGTGATGATAGTAAAAATAACAAGGTTTTTTTCCATTGATGAGCATAAATGATTTTATTTCTATAATACTATAAGGAAGTGATTTAAGACCATGTGTACTTCATCTAGATAACATGCCATATGCCGGGAAGTCACTAATTTTCCATATCAATGCATCTATTGGTAGGAAATTCTGTTTCACAACAACATAATACATACTAACACCATTACTCAATAATAAATTTAACTCATCAATCAATGGTTTCAAATAAACATCAATATTATTTTTGGGATGTCCTAGGATTAAAAAGGTAAAAAAGATATAGGGATCCTTTTTCAAAATCTATGGAGATAAATTGTACGGAGTTATAAAGACATGAAGACATGAATACTGACTACCACAATCACCAAACGGAAAAAACCATCAGTATAAATACCCAATCGCACATTCTGATCTTCTAAAGCAAAAGATGGATGCACTCGGTCAAACTTTTTCCATGAATCACCATCATATGGATGATTCAATCTTTTACCAGTTGAAATATTGGTTTTATTGCATGAAATCATTGATGATTTGTTATGAGACATAAAAAAATGTTGCAACCTGGGTGTAAGAGGGAAATAACCCAACTATTTTACAGGAATTGATACAGACTTCCTCAGTTGAGCTTCTTTATACCTCAATTGTCCACATGTGGGAAAACTATCCAATGACTCATTTTCACCACAATTTAAGATGCAATCATCTTCACATGCATGAATCTTATGATAACTAAATCCCATATTATGAATTAGCCTCTTTCTCTCATAGTAATTTTCAGGTAACACATTTCCTTCATGTAACAGTGTTTTAACCAAAGAAAATACTTGATCAAAATATTTATTTGATTTTCAATTATCTGATTTAATATCCATGCATTTTGAAACTACTTATAATTTTCTTTTCTTGCGACCAAGATATAATGCATCCTCAACAGACCTCAACAACTCATAAAATTAGTGTGGTGCCAACTCAGGAGTTAAATCCATATCATCCTAAGTCTCAATTTTTTGCAAAAATGGAACTACAACATCATGTACTTAATTTTAAAACCGTGATGGATCCATAATAAAATTATTAGTATATTCTCTGGAACTTCATTCACTATGTTGATACAAAAAAAATAATCTGGTTGAAAACTAAAATGCAAGGGATGTCTCTCAATGTTTTCAAATGTGTCAAACATTCTCACAGCACATTTTTTACAAGGAAAATTAATTGTGCCTTTGGAAAAAATTCTAGTTTTGATGATGCTAATGATAATAAAGCATCAATTCCTTCAATATATATAGGATTTAAACCTAAAATATTTGGATTTCTTTACTGATTTATCCAAGCGTGATCATCTAATAAATATTGTTGTCAACTTCCATGTTCCATATTTTTCTACAAAATATAAAATCATTAATGTTTTTGAATAATTTGAAATAATAAAAACACTATCCAAAAATTAGATTGATAATTACAACTACTTCTTACAAATTACCATTAATTATGGGCCATGTAATTTCTAGTGGATTGGTAGCTACTCTTTTGTCCGACGACTCATTTACTTACAACTTTCTCACACAAAAATCAGAATGAAAACTCTTCTCAATGGTACGCATATCCATTCTCGTGAATATGAGAATATATAAGTGTACCTCCGACTAGATTCTTCATTGTGATTTTAGTGTGGGAAAGATGCGAGTAAATGAGCCGTCAGAAAAAAAAGAGCCCCCTTTTCATCGATGAATCATATTCTTGCAATTGTGACCACCTGAATACATTATAAAAAATGTGGTCCTATGAATGCATATCCAAACTCATGCATATGAGATTAGATATGTATACATAGAAGCATATTTTTCATAATGTTTTGAGCCGGTGATAATTGAATAGAGAAGAGTTATCGGGAAAAAGGAGTTCCTCTAATCCACTAGAAATTGTGCCATGTTCCTCCAATTTATTACAATTTATTACAATTATTCCTAATTATTCCTAATTCTTGCTAATTATTGCTAACTAAAACTAATTATTCATAATTAGAGCAAATTATTGCTAATAATTGTGAATTTATTTGGAATTTATTGTTATTTATTTCTATTTATTTGTAATTATTGGTAATTATTTCTAATTATTGTTAATTATTTTTAATTATTACCAATTATTGCTAATTATCGCTAGTTATTGTAAATTCTTGCTAACTCATGCTAATTATTTCTAATTATTTCAAATTATGCTAATTATTGCTAATTATTGCTAATTATTGCTAATTATTCCTACTTTTTCTTAATTTTTCCTAATTTTATATAATTATTACTAATTATTCCTAATTATTGCACATTATTCCAAATTATTGCTAATTATTCCTAAGTATTTCTAATTACTCCTAATTATTGCAAATTATTCATAATTATTCATAATTATTCATAATTATTCATAATTATTCATAATTATTCATAATTATTCCAAATTATTCCAAATTATTACTATTATTACTAATTATTACTAATTATTACTAATTATTACTAATTGTATCTAATTATTACTAATTATTACTAATTATTACTAATTATCACTAATTATTACTATTTATTACTATAAATTTCTAATTATTGCTAATTATAACTAATTATTACTAATCCTTACTAATTGTTACTAATTGTTACCGATTCTTACTAATTGTTACTAGTTATTCCTAACTATTACCAACTCTTACAAATTATTACTATTTATTACTATTTATTACTAATTATTACTAATTCTTATTAATTATTACTAATTATTACCAATTATTACCAATTATTACTATTTATTAGTAATTATTAATATTTATTACTATTTATTACTATTTATTATTATTTATTACAATTTATTACTAATTATTACTAATTATTAAAGATTATTACTAATTATTATGAATTATTACTAATTATTACTAGTTATTACTAATTTATTACTAATTTATTACTATAGATTACTATTTATTACTGTTTATTACTAATTATTTGTATTTAGTAGTAGTTATTACTAATTATTATTATTTATTTATATTATATCTAATTATTAGTATTTATTACTAATTATTAGTTTTTATTATTAATTGTAAATATTTATTACTAATTCTTACTATTTATTACTATTTTTTACTAATTATTACTATTTTTACTCATTATTACAATCTATTCCTAATTTTTACTATTTACCGCTAATTATTACTAATTACCATCAATTATAACCAATTAGCGTTAATTAAAATTAATTACTACAAATTACAGCTACTAATTACTAATTACTGCTAATTATTTATATTCATTTCTAATTATCATTAATAATGATTAATTATTACTAATTATTAATAATTATTAATTATTACTAATTATTAATAATTAGTACTAATAATTTCAATTTATTATAACAAATAAATATTGATGAAAAAACAATCAAAATCTAATTTAATTATAACTAATTAATTATAATTAAAATTAATAAAAAATGAAATAAATAATAAATTAAATAAAGCATAAATATCGTTAAACTTGATCTCTTAAAAGTGTAGACGACTTCAAAACTTTTTCGTAAAAGAAATTTAACTCAGGGAGATTTTAACTCTAAAATTAGAGTTGAGAGAGAGAGAGAAAGTAGAAATTGAGAGGAAGAATGAAAAAAAGGAAGGGGGTATATATTGGTTAGATTATTTGTGGTGGTACTTTTTGTGACTAGCGTCCCGTCGCAAACAATACTATTTGCAACGGGACCCGTCGCAAATACATTCGATCGCATTAACTATTGTCGATGGTTAAAATAGTATTTCTGACGGGACTCATCACAAATAGTGACCTGCCGACACAGTATTTGCGATAGGGGCATATCCCCATCGTAAATAGTATTTATCACCACTGGGTATTTGCGATGTGGAGGCACCCCCCATCACAAATACCCTTCCCATGATTTGGCGTGAAAACCATGCCAAACCTTTTCTGATAATACCCCTTATCCCATCGCAAATAATACGTTATTTGTGCCAAGATAAGTTCTACGTCGCAAATAACTTCTTCGATGGACTATTTGTGACGAGAATAGATATCGTCACAAATAACCCATCACAAAAGGCCATTTTTCTAATAGTAAAGGGGATATTGTATCTTGTACTAAGCTTTCCCTTATTTCCAAATCTAATCACTTTCTTGCATAGAGATATGTGGAGGAAAACCATGTCTTTAACCTACAACTCTAGGTCTTATCAATGATTTTTAGTGTAGCTCATTTGTCGACTCTGAGGAGCCTTGATGTGCTACTGAATTGTCTTAACCACCTCTACTATTTCCTCGACCATTTCAGGACCTAGTAGTTTTCATTCCCAACTTCATCCCAACATGCAAGTGTTCTGTAAGTCTTCCAATAAAGGGCTTTATAGGGAGCCATTGGGATGCTTGATTAGAAACTGTTGTGGTAAGAGAAATTAACCCGAGGAAGATGTTGATTCCATCATCCGTTAAAGTCCATTGAGCATGCTATCAACACATCCTCATGTGTCTGGATAATCTTCTCAAATTTTCCATGAGTTTGAGGGTGATAGGTTGTGATGAAGTTCAACTATGTATTTAAAATGTGTTGGAGAATCTTCCAGAACATAGTGGTGAATTTTGGATCTTCATCGGATACAATAGATAGTGATACACCATGTAGCCTCACCAATTCTCTGATGTATATCCATACAAGTTGACCTAATGATAAATCCTCTTGAATCATAATGAAGTGTGTAGTATTTGTAAGATGATCCACCACAAACCAAATAGAATTATTTCCTCTAAATGTCTTAGGAAGGTCGATCCCTTTTTATTTCTTCTTCTTAGGAAGCCCGATGATAATTTCTATGGTGATATTTTCCCATTTCCATATAGGTATGGGTAATGGTTGCATCATCCGTTTAGATTTTTTTGGTTTTTACCTTCACTTTTTGATATAAAATAGATCTTGATGTATATTCTACAATCTACTTCTTCATATTGTCCCACAAATAGTTTTCATAGAGACCTCAATACATCTTTATTCTTCTAGGATGTATAGAGACGGTTGATATATGTGCATCATCTAATAACTCTTTATTTAACTCAAGATTTGATGGTACACATATTCATGACCCAAATCTTACAACACATTCTTCATTAACATCGAACACTAAGGATTTACCTTTTATTTTAGTTTCCACTTTCTTCTGAATTCCCACAATATCTCTTCGAGAACCCTCTAATCTCTCCAGAAGAGGCGATTAAGTAGTCATTTGTGAAATCATTGATGATGTTACTTCTTTTTGATTCCCATGTACATCCTCTTTAAGTCTAAGAAGATCGAATCCTTCTCAATTCTCAGAAATGATAGAATTACTGGATCATTTCTACTTAGAGAATCTATCACATTATTTTCATTCCTAGGATTCTAGTGAATTGAGAAGTCATAGTATTTGATCTGCTCTAACCATTTTCATTAGAACACATTCATCCTGATCTGTGTGAATATATACCTGAGACTTGTTTAATCATATATATTTTACACTTCTCCACAAATAGATAATTCCTCCAACTTTTTAAAAATAAAATCACTACAACGAACTCCAACTCATGTGTTGGGTAGTTCTGGTCGTGAACATTAAACTACCATGATGCATAGGCAATGACTTTTTCATTCTGCATCAACACATATCCCAGAACCTTTTTCGAAAAAACATTAATACCATGAAAATATCTCCACTTGTGGGTAGTGTGAGCACAAGCACATAGATAATCCTCCTTTTCAACTCCTGGAATATTTTTTCACATTTATCATTCCTTGAAAACATGACTCCCTTAAAAGTTAGTTTGGTAAGAGGGTTTGACAATCATGAGAAATTTCTCACAAATTGGTGATAATACCCAGGTAACCCAAGGAAACTATGGATATCTGTCCTAGATGTTGGCCTCAGGAATCCATCAATTGCTTCTATATTCAAATGGTCTACAGATATCCCATTTCTTGTGATGACATGCCGCATGAAAAAGACTTCCTTCAACCAGAACTCACATTTTCTATACTTGGCATAAATATTTTCCTTTCATAATGGCTTTAGCTTAGTACTCAAATATTCTTCATTCTCCACCTTACTTTTGGATTATATTTTAATATCATTTATAAATACTACCAAATTTTGTTGAGGTAATCTTTAAAAACTCTATTCATATATTCCCTGAAGATTGTTAGAGAATTAGTGAGTCTAAATGACATTACTATGAATTCATAGCTCCTGTACCTTGGGGTCTTGGGGATATCATCCTTTTTCACCCTAAATTGGTAATATCTCGATCTCAGATCCACCTTAGAAAGGTATTATACACCACATGGATGATCACATAAGTCATAAATCCCTGGAAGAAGATATATGTTCTTCATCGTGATCTTGTTGAGATCTTGATAATCAATGAAAAGGCGCATTGACCCGTCTTTTTTTTAATAAATAGGACTACTGCACCCCATAGTAAAGCACTTGGGTGTATAAAACATTTATCCAGATTATTCAGTATTTGTTTCTTAAGCTCCAAAAGTTCAACAACAACCATTCTATATAGATTCTTGGATAATGGTAATGCCTCTGGTATAAGATCAATTGAGAATTCAATATCTTGGCTAGGAGGAAGATTATGAAATTCCTCAGAAAACACATCAGTGTATTCTATAATTCCCAGACCCCACATGTCTGAATTTGGTGCATTATTTTAATATATTGGCATGATTACAAGGAATCAAATCCCGAAGGATCGGTCAGTTTAACAGCCTTGGAAAATAGATTACATACATGAACTTTAAATTACAATTCAATAAATAAAATACAACATTAATAATCCTTCAGAAACTCCATTAGTCTCCTAACTTAACCCTTTATATAAATCATAATTCAATTCTTGGAATCCTAGGAAAATAAAACATTAGAAAGGGGTGATATCAGATGCTTGGTAAGGTTAAATAATATAGTAGAGTCTTTCATAAATAATCATAGACATTTAAGGCAAGGTATAAATTTAAAACACAAGCCTTTTAAACACTACCTTCTACATGATATGGCAATAATAAATCAAATAACACCATTTAAACATGTACAATGATATTCTACTAGTCAAATAAATCACATTTAATATAAATAATTAATCTTCTAATGAGGGAATGCATAATTTCAGATATCATAACCATACTGTCAAGGCCTCATGCCAAGACCATACATAAATATACCATTAAGGCCTTGTTCCAAGACACTATTTGGTCTCATGAGACCTACCTATGTAAGGGGTTATAGCAGGCCCCATCTATCACTTACTAAGTACAATGCATTCCTCTTTTGAAAGGGGTAAAACATAACATAAAATTTCGTATTAAAAATAGCATAAAAATGTTAATAAATTTACAACAAACCATGAATGGAATCAAAATAACACATCCATAATCAAAAATATCATAAAATATTCAATAAAATATGGAAGGTTTTATGATAATAAATCAACCTCAATTACGAATTAATTCCAATAAATGATGTTGACATATAGGAAAATAATCTAATAAGTTCATTAGAACTCTTTAAGAGAAATATCCCTTTTTTAATTTGAAATAATTTAAAAGATGAAAAATTATAAAATAAAAGATTTATTTTTGAAAATAACCATGTAATATTGTATGTAAAGCATCAAAATGTTAAGGCATCATGATTGGGAAAATAACCACTTGGACCGTATAAGTAAAAAAAATCATTCTTTAATTTATCGAAAAAATCATAAAGTATCACATTTAAAAAACAACAAAAAGATTCATTTCAAAAAGTTTTATAAAAATTCAAATATGGGTAAAAAATAATTTAAACAATGGTCTATTATAATTTGAAATATATTTTTATGAAACATGTACATGGATGATAAATGTGTCCCAGTAGATACTTACGTATAAACAACCTTGGATAGAAATGTGATTTTGAGGTTAGCCCTTTCATAAAAACCTTAAAAGATTTATTTTTGTAAAAAATTGAATAAGATTTAAAATAGACATAAAATGATTTTTATAATAGTTTATATACATATACTTAAATATGTATGATAACATCAAGAATATTGAAATGAATAGAGGATTAATTATTTTAAAATTCAAAATGTCCCATAACACTTTGAATATTTAAATAATAAGGACAATATATTCAAATGAATATTTAAATACCATGAAGATAAATTGATTCATAATATAAAATATAATAGGGGAATTACATACACCACACATAATAAATAGGTGACGACCATGGCTTATATCTCATGAAAATTAAAACTCAGACCAAATTCCCTTACTTTAAGTCTGATACTCTCTGTAGGTATCTGAAACACTTTTGTAATGGTTTTAATCATATTATTAACTTCTAAAAGAATCATAATGATATTTATTATACCATATATGATTAATTTATGACTTTATATTACCCATTTATTAATAATTTCCATGTTAAAGAAACATTTCAGGTAACAATCACTTTCTTTATGGTAGGGGTTTTGACTTGTTATTCTTGATCATATTACATAGATCATGATTTACTTAAGGAACATGTAAAATTATTTATATATCATATATATTCAGAATATAAATATACATAATTGAAATATATATGAAATAGAATACACCATTCATGGAGATGGTAGGCTGTACGTATGCATGAACGCTGTTTTTTTTCTTATTGTATTGAATGGAAGTAAGTGAATGACATATATGTGTGTATATATATATATATTATTAAATTAGAATTATTATGTCATATATTTCATACTTATTAATAATATATATTTTTATAATCATTCTTGA
This sequence comes from Viscum album, assembly GCA_963277665.1. NCBI lineage: Eukaryota > Viridiplantae > Streptophyta > Magnoliopsida > Santalales > Viscaceae > Viscum > Viscum album. Next base: position 1,782,725,347 of record OY728129.1, on the reverse strand, counting down.
ATGGTGAATGTGTAATATGAATCTCATCGCGTCGTGGAGATGGTAAGTTGTACGCACGCACAAGCGACAATATCATTTCTTTAATGTTTAAATGGTTCAAAATTGGATAGAATATTAATTATAAAAAAATATCATGTTATAATTATTATTTATATCATTTATATTAATTTTTATACCCATAGAAATAATGTTTACATGAAAAACAATTTACACCACAACGTGGAGATGGTAAGTCGTACATACACATGCATTGTCGGAATGGCCCAAAGGCCATAATTTTTTTTATTAATTTGATAATCCAACTTTTCAAGGGGTGAGGTGGAACCCTTATAATCCTTTAAGTATTAGAGACAGTTACATGACCCATAGGTCTTAGAGGTAATCACCTATACAAGACAACTTGGAACTGCTCCTCTGTAACACCCCGAGATTTTATGAAAAATATTCTTTTTAATTTCATTAATGTCTTGTGTTATACGCTACACCAAAAGGAGCTTTCACAACACACATCTCTGACCTAGCTTGAATTACACGCAATCGAGACTTTCCACGATAGCGTGTGTTGTACGCAACACCATGTTTCGCTAAACAACGATATGCTATTAAGATATTATTAAAACTAGCCGTTATGAATAGTAATAACCACTTTTTGAAATTTTGTAAATTCTATTTTTCAAAATGGACTTCATTTATGGATTCAGAATGTCGAAATTATCTTAGGGTGAAATTTTGGTGATTTTCGGATAACTTTCATATTTTGATGAATATTGAAAATTACTAAATTTTAATTAAAAAAAATTTCAATCGAAATAATTAATAGTGATAAATTATTAATTTGAGTGGTTTTAAAGTATATTTAGAATATATTTTTACAATTTAATACAATGTTGGTCATTGGATGTAATTTCACATTTAAACCAGTTATAAACAAGTGTCAATCTTTTGATAGTCATTATCTCTTAAAAACACGCCTTTTGTTTTGACGACGAGAATTAATTTTTAAATTAATTAATCAAACTGATATGTTTTGAATTTGGTAAAATAGAAATCATTTTTGAGTTCATAATATCAAATATAACTTAGGCCTAATTTTTGGTATTTTTCTGAAAACTTTCAATTTTTGATGAATAGTGAAACCACTAAGTGGTAGTGAAAAAAAATGAATTGTTCATAAAACTTAATTTTACCGCTTCTGTGAGTGGAATTTCAAAAATCCGAGAGACACGGTTGATGTCAGTATGTAAAATGTGGTTCAATGAGAAGAAAATAATTTTTGGTGAATAGTAACTTTTTACTTTTATTTACCACGATTAAAAGTAAATAGGGTAATTAAGGGTAAAATGATATTATTATTACCCTAACACATGTCCAAATTCTATTGGATAAGTGTAATTCGACTAAAAACAAGCTTAGGAATAAAATATGACCATTTAGGCCCACTTGGATTAGATTAGGACATTTATTATTATTTAATTCAAAGAAGAGTTAAAAGAGTTAAAATCAAAGTTTATTTAATAAAACATTTTTAATATAGGGTTTTACATAAGATAAATTAGACTATAAATATTCATTAGAAAGCTAAAACGATTTCCTAAATAATGGTATTTTATTTGTAATTTTTAGACATTACATAATTTAATTTATTTATGACACAACGATGATGCAGTAATTATCTTATTAATGAAATATTGACATAATTGATGTTATAAATACTCAAATAAATATAATTTGAGACTTTTTATGAATTAGGATAATTTTATAGGTTACTATGACATGTTAGTATGGATTTAATTAACTTTTTTTGAACTTATCATTCTGTTAGGAGTTTCACAAAAATCAATTACTAAATATTGTCAAAATTGACATAAAATAGTTTTAAAAACAAATATTATATTATTAATTGTTATGTTATTCCTAAAAATCTAAGGTTAGACCAAATGACTTAGATAAGGTTATATATATTAATAATAAACAATTTGGGGTTCGTTTGGATTCTTATAGTAAGTTGTTTAACCTTATAGTGTAAGAACACAAGAAGACACGGTAAAAGTAAAATTATTAAACTTAATGTTAAATCTAAATGATAAGGTTAAAATAGGAACCTAAACTTGTCTAAAATCTATTGGATGATAGGCGTTCGACCCATCCTCACCTTAGCCTAGAAATAAATCAATTTGGAGCTATTTAAAACCGAACATGACTTTATAATAAAATAATATTTTTAGTTATTCCAAAGGTGCCCCTCTCCTCCCTTATAAAAGGGAACCTCCTCCCTCTCTTCCTCAGACAACTTTGAGCCTTCAAGGTCGGCAAAACCCTACCAAATTCTCTTCTTCACTTCCCTAGAAACATCCTAGAGCTTTCGGTCTTCCTCAAAGACCAATTTTAGTGCCCTAAAAGAAGGTCTCAAAGAAGAACTTCAAAGAAGAGGTAATGTCTGTTACCGATTCTTTCATCTTTATTTCTTCTTCCACTTCTTCTTCTTTAGTTGTTTCATTATGAAGTAATAACATCAGTATCACTCATATACTGATATGTTATTATAAGTATAAAACAACCCTATTTCACCATCTATCCATCCTACGGAAAAAGAAATCACCGCACGTGCGTACGTACAGAATACCGTCTCCACGCCGTGGTGTGATCTATTTTCCACCACCACCTTACTTGGATGGGTATAATGGTGTAAATAATGACTATATATGACTATTATAAAGTGATAATGATTCTGAAATAGTATACATACACTCCAATACAGTCCCACGATCATGAGAACGATATCATCGCTCGTGCGTACATACGGACTACCGTCTCTACGACGCGATGAGATTCATTCTCCACTTTAACCATTCATGAATGATTATAAAGTATATATAATAATTAATCATGAAATATATTACATGGTAAATCTACTGGTTTTATGTATATATATATTTCATCTACTTACTTCCATTCAAGACAATAAGGAAAGGAAAACAGCGTTCATGCGTTCGTACGGACTACCGTCTCCATGAACGGTGTGTTTCATTTCATTTATCTATCTATTATATATATATATATATATACTGAATATATATGATATATAAATCATATTTTATATTCTGGAAGTAAGTAAATCATGATATAAGTAATAATAATGTCAAGAAAAACAAGTCCAAACACCTACGATAAATGAAACAATTTGACCCAAAACGCTCTTTAACGTGGAATTTACAAAAGAACGGGTAATATAAAGTCATAATTGAACCATATATGATATCATAACAATGAATATGATTCTGTAATAAGTAAATTACATTATTTAAATCATTATACAGGAGGTTCGGACACTTACGAAGCAAATCGGACCTAAGGTAAGGGAAAATATCACAATCTCATTTTTATCTGAGATTGTTTTTACTTTGGCATTTACTGGGGTGTATTTTATCATCCACATCCATGTTCCCTAAATATTTAATATTGTTTCCATCCACTTAAAATATTTTAAATCCAATTTTACCCTTTGGTGAGTTTTTAGTAATGAATATGAAAGGAATCTTTTGTCGTTTTTCGTACGAGGTACTTTTTGACTTTTCTGACAAAAGTACGAGAAGAATGTTTTTTAACTTATACGGCATGAATGGATTTTTAAAACATTATTTCCAATAAGCTTACTTTACAAGTTTTCGAGTTTATTTTTAATCAACTTCTTTTATTTTAAAGTCGTATGACATGTTATGAAAGGAAAAATGTTTTTGAAGAAGAAAGGATATTTTCCTCAAGAATGGAGTTCAAGTGTTTTATCAAAATTATTTTCCATCTAAGATAATAAAGGGTTCTGTTTTTATCCCTATTATTAAATTGATTTGATCATGTTGTGATGGAATTATTTTTATGAATTCCTTTATCTTGTATGAATTGTTTTATGATGTCATGATGTTTAAGATTTCCATTTGTATTACATGGGTTATGCAATGATGTATGATTTATGATTTTGTGGCACACATAAGAATGGTATCATTATGAGATGGGTGGGACCTATATCTCCCTCCAATTCATTGGGTAAAGATTTTATATCTCATGAGATAGACATGGCTGGAATGGTAGGTTATACCGGTTCAGTGAAACAGGACTGAAACGAGGGTGACTCGGTTCAGAAAGGGACTTTGTCCACTAAGATAGTCTTGGCAATGAGTCTTGACTAAAAAGAAATGATTCTCTATGATTATATGTGTATGCCACAATGTTTCATGTTTTAAGTTATGATTATTGGGATTTCATTTCACTACTATGATTTATCCGATGTTATGAAATTATGCTCTCTTTTGCAGGTTAAGATTTCCAAAATGTTATGTTATTATGAATATGATGTGATTGATATTTCTTTTGTTTACCCTTACTGAGCATTTGAACTCCCACTTTTATGTTTAATTTTCCCCAGGATATAAATAAAGGTTTTAGGTATTAAAAAGGGAAGATCTTTATGGGAGATGTTGAAGATCTTTCACCAGGATTAGAAGATTACGTTCCGAGTTTCCAAAGACACTAAACTATTACGATCCTTGTGTGTGTGTTTTTGTTATGTACTAAGTATTCCGAAAAAGTAATGTAATTTCCATGTACGTCAATCTTCGGGTCTCTACATCCTCCCCAACATATGTCCTGATATCAATACTCCACCATTGCAGGGCTGGTTGGCTAGCTGTCATATGCAAAGCTGCACAAGCCTAGTACCGATGGAAAAGCCATAAACTCTCATTATTCCAAATCTGGTTAGATCTACTTTAGTGAATGTGCATGCCTTGAATCCTCATATGAACCCCTTTTTCCTTGTATTCAAACTGGTATATCTGAATTCAAGTGGCCCAAAGGCCTTGGGGTGGCCCAAAAGCCTTAAGGTGGCCCGAAGGCCTTGAAAATCAACTAGCCTTGAGGCCTTGGGTGGCCCAAAAGCCTTGCAGGACCCGAGGGCCAAACTGGTGGTCCAAATTCCCAATATATGAATAGTTCCGGCTACTGCAGTACCGAAGAGTAAATGCTACAGTACCTACTACAGAACTGCTAGGGTACCTGGAAATACGCCTCCACCTGGATTAGATCTCGGGTCTCTTGGATGGGTTCAAGGAGGAATATGGTTGTATAATAATAATAATAAAATATAAGAATATATTATATTCTCGATTTATTACTTTATTATGGAAAAAAATGGGAAGAGTAAGTAGAATAAAAAAATAACTTTGAAAGAGGTGATAAGACAATAAACTCGTTTTTGGATATCTCATTTTGGTTTAAACAAAAGGAGTCCATAGAATGGATTTATTCCCAAAGTATGGCCTCTAAGATATAGTTAGGGAATTTGGGAGAGGAAATTGGCTATTTTCGCAGATCCAGAGGGCTTTGGTGGTGTGAATTAAAGTGAATGAGATGTTCCCTTTTATAAGAGAGGTGAGGGGCACTTTTGGAATATCATAAAGTATTAATTTATTGTAAATTTATTTTCAGTTTAAAATAACTCCAAAGTAATTTATTTCAAGTATAAGATGAATAGGAGTCTCAATATTATAAACCAATTAATTTTAGATATGTTTAGGTCAAACAATAACCTTATTATTTGGATTTAACCCTTAGTTTAACAGTTTAACACTTAATCCGTCTTCTTGTGTTTTTACACCCTAGGGTTAATATAGTTACGATAAATTGAAAAAAAGAACCTAATTGGATTATTTATGAGATATGTGACATTATAAAATTTATTTGTATGAAAATTAAATTTTCATGACTTTTATAACAGTTAATATAATAGTATTTATTTTAAAATATAATTTATGTCAATTTTAATACTATTCAATATTTTCATTTATAAAAATATAAATCAACATGATATCTTCAAGAAGATACTTACAATATATCACTAACAAGTATAAGTCATCTATAAAATTATTTTATTTCATTAATTAAGTCAAATTATATTTATTTTAATATTTTAAATATCTTTTATTTGATATATCAATTAATTAAACAATTACAACATCATCATCGTTTCACCATTTAATTTAATTATTTAATATATAAAAATTATAAATAAATTATCATGATGTAGATATATTTCTTATATTTATAACTACTATTTAAAATTTACCATATCACTTATATAATCTCATATAAAAAAGAAAATATTTATTAAAATTTAAATTTGACATTTTTAACTAATCTTTAAATAAAATATAATAAATGTCCTAATAAAAAAATTCATTAAAAGGTATCATATTTTCGAACTAAGGTCTATTTTGGTGGCAAAATAGTTATCCAATGAAATTAGGAAAATGTTTAGGGTAATTTTATATTATTATAACAATTTGTTTACTTTCAATTAGATTATTTACCTTTAAATGTGGTAAAAAATTCAAAAGTTACTATTCATCGAAATTTATTATGATCCTATTAGAAGAATTTTTTTATGCTTATTATAAAAATTTATTTTGTATTTTTAAAATTAAATTCACATAATTGGTAAATTTACATTTACTGCTCATATGAAAATATGGCTAGATGGTGGGAAAAAGGCGTTAAAACTTTTCAATGAATTTTTATATCTAAATATATTATAAATATTTTTCTAATGACCTAAATTGGATTAATATATTCATTATTTATTGATTTTGACATTAAATTAAATTGAAATTTAAATTATTATCTAAATAAAAAAGTCGATTTTTAACAATAATGTTGTGTTTTTCATTATACATCAAAAATTGAAAGTTTTCAGAAAAATAAAAAAATTCACTCTATGCTAATTTTGATATTAAAAATTCAAAAAATGAAGTATATTTTACCAAATTAAATTTCCATGAGTGTATAAAATTAATTTTATTATTAGTCACAAAAGGACATAAAAAGTTGTTCCTTTAAGAAAATAGTATTTTTTAAACATATAACTATTTTACCCAAACTTATAAATTTCATTATAAATATGTTATGTTTATGTGAAAAAATTATAAATAAAATTTTACAATTATTTATTACTATTTATATTAATATATTTAAAGGATAGGTTATAATTATATAATTTAAATAATTTTAAAACTAAAGTTTTGTTTCGCAGAAATTCAATCTTGCGTGTTATGCAAGCCAAGTCGGTGTTGTGTGCAACACAAGATTTTGAAGATAACAAACTGTGAAATATTGGAGTATTATATTCTACTATTCTTAAATAAACTTCATCCTAAAAAATTAAAATGATAATCAAAATCTATGGGTTGGACTTTAAAAAATATCTTTATTGAAATCCTACATCAAAAATGGATTAATGAGACCTCTATTTTAAAATAAAGAATGAGAAGTATAAAGGTCACTAGAGGTAACACATACTAGGGTTCCATATATAAAACATGGATGTGGAAGATAAATCTAAACATCATGTTCTGATGGAGAGTGATAGGGAACATGGTCAGGAAAAACATAACAATCACAATGTTAGAAGTCGGTGATGATCTAAGGGACAATTGGATTCATCCAAAAAAAATACTAGGAAATCATTTTTGGTTTTAAGATCCATTCCCTATAGTTTAAGAATTAATTTACTTTATATAATAAGAAAAAAAGGAATAATACTTACTTGAAATGTAGAGTTCCATCCTTTAACTAATTTCTACAACAAATTTATCTTTCTCTCCAAAAGATAGTAAAATTCAAAACATATTCAACTTATCTTAATCGTATAGGCTTACAAAAATGAATTTATACTTTATATTTCATACCATTTAATTAAAAAAACTAAATTAAAAAACCAGGACATCATTTAGGATAGTGGTATGTGATAAATCCTTGTCACACTTCAGTTGTGGGTTTGATTTCTATCGCCTTGTCCGACGCAATGATTTGTCACCCGACCTGTAGGTTGTCCTTTTATTAAAACTAAATAATGATAACACTCAAAAACCAATATTTTTAATTTTATTATCCTTAAAAAATAATATTCAATGTCACACATAATATATTCCAACCTTTAGGATTATCCAAAATACATATGTCTAAACTCACAGTCCAAAAATTTATAAGGAATGACACTAAATTTCTAAAATCAATATAACATAATGATGATCTATTTTTTCACATACCAAACATGTGAATACCACCATCTTCTATCCTCTTGAATCATGTCAATACCCCAAATTATCTTAAAAATTTATTGAATGCGTTTATTCTTCCTTATTTCTTATGTAAATCATATAATTTTGAATATACGCTTTAAATCCAAAAATGTTGTAAACTCCAACAATGATGGAATAAAAAAATTAGTATCCAATTAAAAGGTATTTGATAATATCCAATATAAATTATCCAAATAAATCATCTCTCTATTTCAACATCATCAGCATAGTATCAATAAAATATTAATGGTTATCTTTCCCTCAATCATATATTTTCCAAAGTGATTGACTTACAACTGTGTCACTTTACATGGTACCATACAGTCTTATATCAATAATAAAATAGGTGTGAAATAAAATCCTTATTTATTTACATAATTCATATAAACATTACATCATTGATACAATAACCAAATGACATAATTCTTCAATCCCAACACAAGCATATTAATCATTCCTCTTCATCCGTGGTAGAAGCATAATATTAATTGTGATCCATTAGTGGATTTTGTGGCATATTCCTTTGATTCATGGGGCATTATCTTGCATAGTGCCCCATATTATTATAGTTTAAGCATTAAATATTGGAGAATTATTTTATTCCCATGAAATCATAAGCATGGCATCCTTTTTCTCCACAGTTAAAGAAAAATATTTTTCCTCTCAAGAAGGCACCAGGGTGTTTCCTTCCACATTTATCAAATATGGGAAAATAATTCTTTCCCTTCTTATTTTTATCCAATTTTAACATAGGTATATATTTATTTTCATGCTTTCCTCTTAAGTCATAATACTTAGAGTATTATTTAACTATCCCACTATCACTTGATATTATGTGCTCATATGATGGAAATTCATGGGAGATTATTGCCCTTTGAAATATTAGATTAAGACCACGAAAGATATGATACTTCTTACTCTTTGGATCATGTACATCATTGATGTTCACATTACTTTTACTAGGTGCCATTTATAAATGAATACATACACTAGGTTAGATCATATCATAATTTATAATCCAAAACTACAAAAATCCTTAATAAAAATTGATGATTTACAGGTATGTAGTCTCATAATCATAAAAATGGTTTCTTTGGGGACATATTTACTCATAAATCCTTCATAATATTTTTTAAAGAAAATCTGAATTATCCTAAGCATATCCTAAAGGAGTGTCAAATTAGGTATATAGTAAGGCTCATTGTCAAGTACCAGGTTACCCCTAGTCAAGAAGAAAACACCTTGTCAAAGTTATTACTCCAAGGTACATCTATTCCAGAACCACATCCAGTTGTAGTATCCAGACAAGGATGTATTTTCTAGGAATACCCACATAATATCTAAATTAACACAATTTTATGATGTTCCCATATACTTATCCTCAAAGTCTATCTTTTGGTTATGATACCTAATCTAGGTTCTCTAGATCTAGTTTTCAAGGTTGTTGATAAACTTCTATGATACCAAATGCAATGCCCTGACCCTAGATTCCTGGAGTCGGTAAATTATTTTAATACATTGTCTTGATTATATGGAATCGAATCCTTAAGGACCAGTTAGTTTAAACCCCTTGGAAAATATATTACATATATGAACATCATATTAAAATTCAGAACATAAAATAAAACATTGAAAATACTTTGATAATTCCATTATTCTCCAAGATTTACCCTACATATAAATAATAATTCACTTCATGGCATCCTAGGAAAATATAACATAAGAAAGGGTGAGATCAGATGCTGAGTAAGGCTAAACAATACAACAGAAGCTTTCATAAATAAGCATAAACTTTTAAGGAAAGGAATAAAATTAAAACAGAATCCTTTAAAACATTACCTTATGCATAGTATGGAAAGAATAAATCAAATAAATCTAATTAGATATTCTAATGGATATTCTAGTAGTCGAATAATCACATGTAATATCAATAACTAATGTTATAATTAGAGAATTTTTAATGTCGGACATCATAACCATACTGTCAAGGCCTCTTACCAATGACATACATGAATATACCATCAATTCCTTATTCCAAGACACTATTTTGTCTCATTAGATCTACCGATTCTTCAAGGGGCTATATCGGGCCCCACCAGATACTTACTAAGTCCAATACATTCCGATTATGAAAGGGCTGAAACATAACATAAAAATTAGTATTAAAACTATCATACGAAATATTAATACATTTACCATAAACCATGAATGGTATCTAAATAACACATCCAATTTCAAACATATCATAATCCATTGTATACAATATGGAAGACTTTATCATAATAAATCAACCTCAATTATGTATAAAATCCAACAAAGGATTTTGACATAGATTAAAATAATCAAATACGTTCATTAAAACTCTTTGACAGAAATATCGCTTTTTAACTTTGAAATCATTTAAAATCCAAATAATTATAAAAGAAAACATTTATTCTTGAAAATAATCTTGTAACATTGTAAGTGATGTATCAAAATGTTAATGTTTCATGATGGTGGAAATAACCACATGTGTTGTATAAGTTAAAAAACATTCTTTCCTTAATTTGTAAAAAAATTCATAAAGTACCTCATTTGAAAAAAGACAGAAAGATTGATTTCAAAACATTTTATAAAAATTTAAACATGTTTAAAAATGACTTTAAACAATGGTTGGTTATAATTTTAAATACATTTTTAAGAAACAGGGAAACAAATGATAAATGTGCCCGTGTAGATACTTACTTATAAATAACCATTAATAATAATGAGATTGTGAAGTTGACCCTTTCTTAAAAACATTATAATATTTATTTTTGAAATAGTTTGAATAAAATTTAAAATATACATAAAATTTTCTTTATAATCAATTATATAAATATAAATAAATTTGTATGGTAATATAAATAATATTGATACGGATAAAAGATTTATTATTTAAACATTCAAAGAATCCCATACCACTTTTAACATTAAAATAATAAGACTAATTTAATAAAATTAATATTTAAATACCATGAAGATAAATTTATTCATACTATAAAATATAATATGGTAATTACATACACCTCACACAAGAAATAGTTGGTGACCATGGCTTATATCTCATGAAAATTAAAAGTGAGACCTAATTCGCTTACCTTAAGTCTGATACTCTCTCTATGTGTTTGAAACTCATGTATAATTGTATTAATCATATTATTAACTTCAACCAGAATAATAAGAATATTTTTGATGCTATATATGATTCATTTATGACTTTATATTACTAGTTTATTAATAATTTCCATGTTAAAGAAACATTTTGGATAATAATCACTTTCTTTATCGTATGTGTTTTGACTTGTTATTCTTGATCATATTACTTAGATCATGGTTTACTTGCTTATATAATTTATAACATGATTTATAAATCATATATATTTATAATATAATTTTAAGTAATATATAGATATATTAAAATTGATACACTATTCATGGAGACGGTAGGGCGTACGTACGCATGAACGTTGTTTTAGTTTTCTTGTCATATGGAATGAGAGTAAGTGAATGAAATATATGTAAATATATATATTATAAAATTATTATTATTATATCATATATTTCATACTTATTAATAATATATATTTTTATAATCATTTCTGAATGGTGAATGTGGAAGATGAATCTAATCGTGTTGTGGAGACAGTAAGTTGTACCAACACACGAGCGATGGTATCATTTTCATAATGGTTAAATGGTATGAAATTTTGTGGAATATGAAAATTAAGGAAACAAATATAATTTTATATTTATTATTTCCTTATTTTTTAATCCTTGTTATACCCATAGAAATAAAGTGTACATGAAATGCAGTTTACACCATGATGTGGAAATGGTAAACTGTAAGTACGCACACATGGTGATATTGTTTTTTGTAGGATGGGTAAAAGAAGGAATATTATGGTATCATAATAATAAAAACACCTAAAAATATATTATATTATGGATTTATTAATTTAGTATTGAGAAAACAAAGGAAGTTAAAGTAGAAGAAGAAAATAACTTTGAAAGAGGTGATAAAACAATTACCTCTTTTTCAGGTATCTCTTTTTGATTTGCACAAAAGGACTCCAAAGGATGGATTTATATCCAAATTATGGAATATAAGATATAGATAGAGAGGAAATGGGAATGGTTTTTTAGAGCCAAAGGGATTTTGATGTGTGAATTATAGAGAAGGATAAGTTCCCTTTTATAAGAGAGGTGAGAGGCAGTTTTGGAAGATCTTAAAATATAAATTTATTATAAATTTATTTTCGGTTTCAAATAGAACCAAAGATATTTATTTTGAGTCTATGATGATTATGGGTCTCAATACTCTCAAAAAAATAATTTTATACATGTTTAGGAAATAAAATTAACCTTATCTTTTGGATTTAATGCCTAGTTAAACAGTTTAACTCTTACTGTGTCTTCTTGTATGTTTACACTATATGGTTAATATAGTTACTATAAAATGAAAGAAGAACCCCAATTAGATAATTTATGACATATTTTAAATTATAAAATTTATTTGGATGAAACTTATATTTTTATGAATTTTATATCATTTAATGAAATAGTATTTAATTTAAAATATCCTTTATGTCAATTCTAATATTATTCAATGTTTTCATTTTTAAAAATATCAAACCAATATGATAACATCGAGATAATACATCCAATATGTCACTAACATGTATAAGTTATATATAAAATTAGTGTATGTCATTGATTAAGTCAAATTATATTGATTTTAATATTTTTAATATCATTTATTTTACCATATCACTTCTATAACCTCATATTAAAAATAAAATAGTTATTAAAATCAGAATATGACATTTTTAACTCTTGTTTAAATAAAATATAATAAATCCCCTAATCAAACACAAGTAGATTAAAAAGGATCATATTTTCGACCTAAGGTTGATTTTGGGTGAAAAATAATTATCCAATGAAATTAGGACAAGTGTTAGGGTAATTTTATGTTATTATAATATTATTTTTACCTATAATTACCATATTTAGCTTTAATCGTGGTAAATAAAATTCAAAATTTACTATTCACCGAAAATTATTTTGATCCTACTAGACCAAATGCTTCATACTTATTTCCACCATGTATATTGTATTTTCAAAATTCAGTCCACCGAAGCGGTAAAATTACATTTAATGCTAATATGCAAATGTGGCTTGAAGGCAGGTAAAAAGACGTCAAAAAAGTTCAATGAATTTTAATATATAATTGTATTATAAAAATGATTCTAATGAAACAAATTAGGTTAATATATATATTATTTATCTATTGTTACATTAAAATTAATTTAAAATAAAATAATTTTTTAAATGAAAAAGTCTGTTTTTAATAAAAATTCAGTGTTTTTCACTATTTATCAAAAATATAATGTTTTTAGAAAAATACCAAAAATTCCCTATAAGCTAATTTTAATATTACAAATTCAAAAATGAATTCTATTTTACCAAATTAAATTTATAATAGTTTCTAAAATTTATTTTATTATTGTTCACAAAGGACATAAAATGTAGTTCCTTTTAGAAAATAGTATTTTCTAAACACATAACAATATTATTTGAAATTATAAATTTCATTATAAATATGTTTTATTTATGTGAAAAAATTATAAATAATATTTAGAAATTATTTATTACTACTTTTATTACTATATTTAAAGGATAAGTTATAAATATATCATTTAAATAATTTTAACACTAAAATGTTGCTTCATAGAAACATAATCTTGCATGTTATGCAAGCCAAGTCGGTGTTGCATGAAATACATGATATTGATGAGAACATACTGTGAAATATTGGGGTGTTCCACATTCCCTCATAATGGGAATATCATCAAGGATAATTATTTCTTAAGACTCAATCATTTGTGCTAGATACGCTTTCTCATAGGGCAACAATGACCATGCTTAAGATGATGGTGCTAAAGAAGATTAATACTTCTCTTTAGACTTTTACAGAATTTTGGGTCGAATTATAATACAAAGAGTGATTTCCTTATCACAGAAATTTAAGTTGGTTCTATATAGGGAAATCCAATCCATGTCCATAATTATATGAAATCCTACTAAAGGGAGTATGACAAGGTTATCTGGGAAGTTCATCCCATAAATTATGATAAGGGGAGTTATATAATTGGGATGCAATAATTTCCTAATTTTCATCTTCATTGATAACTCCACTTATATGACTTGTGATGGTGTTTGAATAGTTCTACTAAAGTTTCGTCATATGAAGAAATGCATATAACTAGAATCAATAAGTGTATTCTCTATTCTTGGATGAATAACTAGTGTATCTTTCAACAACTCATTGTCGAGATCCACTTCGATAATTGTGATGGAGAAAATATCTCCCGTGTTTCCTTGGAGGTTTTTGGTTGTCTCTGAAAATCCATGGCTTAGTGCATTGGTTTGAAAAATTCCCTAGTTCCTTGTATTTGTGGAAATGAAAAATACACTGAGGGTTGATTGGATCATTCTATTCCTCCATCACAGTAGGGGGGGTTTCCCTATGGAAATCACTTTATAGGTTTCCTTCCTTCCCAAGCCTAAATATTGTTCTAACCGCATTCAAGTAATTTCCATGGTACTTATTTCTGTACCTTTGGTAAGTGGGATGCTGAAATTTATTGGTAGTGTTAGATCTTTTTATCTGACCCTCAAAATTGATCTCCACTTTCGACTGCATATCCCCATGATACCCCTAAGATTTTCTGATCTCCATTTCAATTTTGAGGTGGAATCAAACAATTTTTTCATATCTATTAAGGTCACGAATAGCCAGGTATTTCCATAGGTTAGGTTTTAACCCACCAAAGAAGCGATCAACCTTAAACTCGGGGGGTAACCACAAAGCTAGAGGTGTATCATGAAAGCCTTGTGAATTTTTCCTCATGCGCCCTAATAGATTCATCGTCTTTTTGATTGAGGGTAATTAAATTCTTTTCCATTTTATGTCAGAGGGTCCAGGGAAAATATGTATCAAAAAACCTTTTCTAGAAATCCTTCCATACCATCACCTCAATATCTTCCCCAGGCTGTGTATTTTTTTATCAATGTCCGCCATTGATCAGATTCACCATCAATATGATAAATTAATAAAAGAACCTTCTCTTGTTAGGAGATTTTATGTATGGAGAATATATTCTTAATGGATTTGATCCATTGTTTGGTGATTAAGGGATTATATTATCCATTGAATTTAAGAGGCCTTTGTCACATGAAGCTCTCAATTGCAACTTGTTATCTTTTAGGAGGATTTGGATGCTCCTCATGATCTAGGTTTCTATTCAAACCTCAAGTTAGATGAGAGAGTATTGTCATGAAGTTCACGACTATTTCTCCCATCAGGTTGGGCATCTCATTCGGGCAGTCCTCACATTTCCCTTCATGATGACTGTTTACCTGATTCCACCTATTCTTGACCACTGGATAGAATAAAAGGAAAATTAGGGATGTGTATTTTAAAACTATTAAACACATAAAGGATAATATAATGACATTAGAGGGATAACTTATAAATTATATGTATTTCATTAACCTAATAATTTATTGGCTTCAATTTATGTTATCCATGATCTATTTCCTAAAATATATTCTTATTGGATTTTTTTGTTCATTTAATAATGGTTCATACTAATATTATGAATTTATGAAATAATATCCCTTGATAGTGTCAAACCTGGTGCGCATTGAGACCCATTTTTTGTGTACCAGGTTGCCCTGAGTTAGGCCTAGGACACCTTGTCAGAGTTGTTACCCCTAAGTACATCTGTTCCAGAACCACATCCACTTGTAGTATCCAGAAAGGGATGAATTTTTCTTATAAACCACTTAATCTATATTCACTAAAATTTTAGGTATGTATTATTATACTTATTATTATCTCTATGTATTTCTCTAGATTTTTCTAATACTAATCCCAAAAATAACTAAAATTTTCTTTTGATACCAACTATAATAACCCTTTTATTTCGTACATATTAATACATGATTCAGTTACATAAAATTAAACCATATACCACCCTAAATATAGATAAGGTTAGTGTATTTGGAAATTAGGAAAATTTCATTACAAATTTAATCATGAATTAAAACATCTTAATTGAAAACTTATTTAACATACTTGAGATTAAAACTACATTGGATAACTTGGGGAAACACATAAGAAATGGGTAGGCCATAAAGAAAACTGACGGAATAAAAATGTATTAACATGAAGATAATAATAAAATTTATACAAGGAAGATAAATTATTCATAAATGTACATGAATAATAAGTCATGATATAGAATGACAATCATAACATGGGAATTGCGGTAACAACGTAAAACACTACATCATAAACATAGTTCAAGGCTAAACTGACAAGACTTGATTGTGGAAAAAGTCCCATAAATGAATAAGGTAGGAAACTTATCCCATTATGAAATATCATGATACAAAAACTTATCCAATTCATTCGAGTGCTATATAATTTCAGGGGCACCCATCAATTTCATTTAATTCTCATGCTTAAGTGTCCCACATAGATCATAAAATACGGATCCATTCATCATCATAATTTATCCCATGATCAAGTAGTGTGGAAAACATATATGTAATTTTCCAATCAAAAGGTATGTGTGCATAAAATTGAACACCTTTTATAAGAAATGGGTATGGTATTCACTACACAATTGGCTTGGCATGGAAAATCACAGTGAAAATTTGGCAGCATAACGACATCACATAAAATTAATAAAATGGGCTGATGGGATAGAAATGGGTGTATCATCATTTTACATGAAGTGTATAGTAATAAGTACATGTAAGTACACATCCATACATATATAATTAGAGAAATAAGTCATACGATAATAAATAATCTTGAAAATAGAAAAAGGAAAATATTATTAGGGAATTTTGGCATGGTAACGAGTGTACATGGGAGGGATTAATGAGAGAGAAAGGGTTATATATTATTTATACATAATAATATAAGTATGTGTGTGTGGGGGGGGGGTTATAAAACATACTCTATAATTATTAATTAAAAATAAAAGGGAATAAAAATATAAAGAAAGTTGGATAAGATGAGAAAAGAAAGAACCCTTATTTGATTGTGTGGGTCCAAAAGGTTGAAAATGGGCTTATTGAGATATTGTGGTTTCATTTGAGGGATTATAGAAAGGATAGGTCAGGGTAAAGACATTATCCAATGATTTTTAGTTAAGATAAGTGGGGCCTTGGGCGGGTTTATATTGGAAATGAGAGGGGAATTATTTAAGATTTCACAAAATTAGGTTCTGGACTCTATATAAAACAATATTCAAAACCACATACCTTCCTATGGGTTTTAAAAAAGTGGGGAGGTTTTAATTATTTTATTATTAAATGGTCTGAACATATTAAAATATAACCCTTGATTATGTGGAGGTGAGTCATTCATTAAAAAAATTAATTTAAAATCATAAAATATATTACATATTTTGGAGGATTCATAAATTAATTATAAAATTAATAAAATAAAAAGGAAATAAAATTATTTTATGTGGAAAAAATATATATGATCGTTTATACCCATTATAGCATTTATTACATCAATTTTGGGTCATTATGATGTCATAAAACACATCACATGTTTATATGGTATTTAATTTTTACCAAAAATTTTACTATCTCAAAAAATTAAAAAAATCACCATTGGATAATTATAATTTTATGATTAGAAAAATAATATTAATTTTATCTAAATAATTTCCTAAATATATGCATTTTCACTTTTAAAATAATATTCAACATTTATTAATAAATACTGGGTTTTTGACAATAATAGTTTTTGAACCCTTACAAAAAATACATTTCACTTCATAAAAATTATATGACCTTTTATAATTAATAAAACATATTTATTAATCAAATTTTATTAAAATAAAATTTATTTTAAAAATCCCTTAATTCATAAAAATATATCCCTTATTTTAATTTTAATATTACACAAAAATACAATTAGTGTTTAATTGAATAAAAATAAAAATAATTTATACAGTAACAATAAAAAATGAAAATAAATTCATTATTATATACAATATAATTATTAATATTATTAAGTTATTGATACATATCCCTTTATTACACTGACGTACACCCTAAGAGTAAGGTGGATGATGATGGGACTTTCATGGGGTCGTTTGGCGAACATAGTTTGGGTCGCGTTCTCGATGAGTTTGAACTTCTCTCGTAAACAATTTTTCTAATGGTTAAGTTGTTGGATCGTATCTTGGTATTAGTCAATGGAAAATCCTAGAGATGATATCTCCCTCTTATAATCTGATAAATGGGTTTTGTAGGGCATAATTTTACTATTTGAGGTGATCCCTTTATTTGATTAAGTTAATCAGATTTGTTAAAATCCATTTATTTATACTAATCATGTGATCACCGGTCAAAAACTATATTAACAATGGTAAATATTATTAATTTTGTTTTTAATCTAATAAGATATAACTAAAAAGGGAGTGTTTTTTCTAAAACCATACTACATAATAATAAATTTAATAAAACAAAAAAGGGAAACTTAATTTATAATAGTTCGGGTCATTACATTGGTGCAAGTATCAGATTGGTACCTTTTAGACAAGGGAACCAGAGTAGGAGAGACCCATCCATGGATGGATTAAAATAGGGTCTAATCAGAAGCCTACAAAATTTAAAGGTTAGGGAGATCCAAGGGAGGCTAATGTAGGGGTGATTCACTCAGGTGGAGCCAGGCGAGGTGATGGTACCTTGGGAAACGGACCACTTGGGTAAGGATTTGATCAACACTTTAAGGGTCTATAAAGGTGTTCCCATAAGTGGATACTAGAGATCCCTAGATAACGGAGGGAACATCACACTAGTGTTCATCCACCATGGGGGAGCAAGTTCCTTACACATGTTTTGTTTTATTTTAACCCTCGATAGGACTTTAGTATTATTCTTCCCCATTAATTCCCTCTTCTTTAAGTTTTTGGAGAGTACCTTGAAGGTTTTGGAGGAATTGGGAAAAGCAATAGAGAGATTAAAGCATCATAAGGCCTTTAGGAATTTTTGTTTTTATAAATAAGGAGCCTAAGGGTCTTATTTTTTGGAACATATAGAACATTGGGTGAGGGAGTTTCTCTGTGTAGGCTATCCACGTAGGCTATCCACACTGGTTGTTCACACAGGATATCCGTGAAGGTTATCCATTCAGGTTATCCATGAAATCTATCTGTATAAGCTATCTATGAAGGCTATCCACACAATCTATCCGTACAGGCTATCCATACAGGCTTTCCGCACAAGCTTTCCACACAGGATTTCCACGTAGGCTGGCCTGCATAGTGAAAAAAATTCCTTTAATTTTTTCTTAACTTTTGAGAGCCATAACTTTTGATCAGTTAGTCTATTTGGGATCGTAGACCAATAAAATTGAATATTTTGAATATATATACACTTCTTGAGACGATGAATACACCAAATTTCTCAAAAGAAATTAAAAAATTTCATTTAAATGTGTTTACACCTTATGTTCATCAATCTTAGAGATCCATGGACTACTCCTTGAGGTTGGTTCATTACACTTATCTCTCATTGTGGAGTAGTATCGTGGCACATGAAAATCCAACATGAATTTTATTTCTACATGGATACATATCTCTACTCAAACAAAACATATGTTGTCTACGTGAGGTCCACATCATGAATTCTGTGGAAAAGTGCATGAAACACATTCTGTGATGTCAAAAAAAGCCCCCTAGATTTAGATTGGTTTAAAAACAAAAAAATAATAATCTAGATATAAATTAAATATAGGAAACTCTGATGCATTCCAACGTCATTTTTTGGTTTTGGAGCTATGTCATGTGTGGAAGGATGAACTCATTTTGGCCTAATCCATGGGTCATAGTGACCATAGTTCAACTATTGCTAGGGTCATATGGATAATCCTACAACACCTTTTGTGTCATTTCCTAATTTTTTCCGAAGATCAATATGAAGGATACTTAGTGGGTGAGACTGGTCTTTTTATTAGGCCTCCCTTTTGGGTTTTCATCCAAACAAGTTTTATTCCTATTTATTTGCATTTATTGATTTTTTTCCCTTAACTATATATTGTGTAGGTCTAGCGAGACAAAACTTGAATTTTCTATAGAGTTCCCTTTATGGGTTTTCAATTTTTTGACTACTGTGTCTCTTTTCATTGGTAGTTTAAATTCATGTAAGTCTAAAAAATAAGGATTGTGTTTTACATCAAAAGAAATTAACCATAATGTTTTGAAAAAATAATCTAAATAAGGCTTTATGGCCATGGATGTTATGACATTTTTTAGATAATCCCAAAGGGAATCTTGTTCCATGATTTTTTGGTTTTTGAATCTAAAATAAGATATTCGGGAATACAGGAGGTCTCTCATGAGGGAGAAGTTACAACTGGTCGAAAAACCCATTACAAGGGATGTTTTATTCAATTCCAAATAGGGGGAATACTGCATAGTCAAGTATTTGTATCCATAGTCTAAAAGACCAATTTTTTTGGGAGAATTATACAAAGACAACTTGGGCGTGTCACAACATATTTAGGTAAAGGACCTCTCATGATTTATTAAATTCTATTTCTCATGGGTAAAAAATGTTTTTGAAGATTCAGATTTCTAGAGACCATGATAGGTGGTTTTTCTAAGGGAAGTTGTCTGAGAATGAAAAGAGTATCTGTATTGGCACTATCCATGAATGGGAAATCATTCCTGTATAGATTTTTCTTGCACAAAGGAGGGAAAATTTTGTCATATAACATATTTCATAGAAGGGTAAGGCCCCTTCATGACAAGGTTTGAAACATCGTGTAGTTTAAAGTCATGTAGTAAGGATATTATGATTTGAAATTTAAAGTCATGAAACAAGGACCTTATCCTATACAGTTTAAATTCTTGTAGTAAGGAAGTTATTCTATTTAGTTTAAAGTCACATAGTAAGGAAATTATGGGGGCTATAATTTAAGGTCTTTAGATTTGACCAAAAGGTTGATGATTATACATTCTTGGTAACCTATCTAGAAATGTGCTACTATATTCAGGCGTGAGAGAATAAAATTATAAGATGTGATTTGGGGATACTTAGATATGAATATTGGTATATGTAAATGGATTATGCCATTAGAGGTGGTCTCTCTAGAGGAAGAATATACTGCTAATTAAAAAACTCCTATTTTATGGAAAGACGGCTAGGGCATATTATAACATAGTCAATAGTGGCATCCCATGGATGAGAGGCCTTGAAATTTGTGAGAAAATTATACAAAGCCGATTGGGGTGTTTTATATAAATGTTAGGAAAATAAGTCCTTAGTAAATCAAACATTTTATCACTAATAGCCGACATAGTTTTTTGGAGATTCAGATTTCCCCATGCATAGAGTTTGGTTTGTGGGAGGACTGTACCTTAATACGGAAGGGGAATTTCAAGTAGAAATTTCCAAAGAATTAGGGGAATAGTTTTTCTATATAGGTATGACCCAGGGTCAAGGAATATAGAGCTTGTACTATTAAGGCATATTACTAGGACCATACATTTTGGAAAAAACAGGTGACATGTGGCCTATCAAACCAAGTCAGTTCTTCCATACTTCAAACATGAGGAAGGAAATTTAAAACCATTGTCTTAGAGGTTTTCATATCATAAGAAATAAAATGGGACATGTATGTAGGATATGACCAATGACTGAATTCAAATCATGGGCTCCTACATAATGTCTTCAAAGATGATGGATACAAAGGAGTATTCTCTCGAGGATGAAGTTACCACTGATTAGAAAACCTGTTATGAGGGCTATTTTATAAAATGAAAACTAGGAAACATACTGCATAGTCACTAGGGGAATCATTTAGATGAAGAACCTGTTTCATTGGCTTCTATATAAAAAAGAAAACTTGGGAGTATTACTGCATAGTCACGAAAATTAGTCCTTATGTATCAAAAATTCTATCACCGGGAGCTGCAGAAAGATTAGGAAGATTCTGAAGTGTAAAATATTTAGAGTATGATGTTTGAAAGGGATATGTCTAAGAATAAAGGAAATGTTTGTAGTGATATTTCTCATGATTTTTGAGTCCCTTTCATAGTTTTGAATCATATTTAGAATGAGGACATCCCTATTTCGTTGGTGGTTCCTTTAATGGGGGACCCAAATTGACAACTCTTATATATATATTTGTTTTTACATAGGAGAGGGGGAATTATTATTTACCATATGGATGGGAATATTACATGGGTTATAGGATTCACTATATAACTCAATAGAATTAGGATCAATCCATATTTTTTTCTGAATGTTCCATGTAGTTTAAATTCATTCATTCCAGACACTAGTCATGTAGTTTAACGTCATGCGGTAAGGGAAAAAGTAGCATAACATGAAGAGAGATAGAATGATGAGACTGAGCTAGGGAATAGGACACTAGAATAAATATGTATCTTGTCTTAATAATAATCAATCCATGTGTAGTTCTATGAATAAATTCCCCCAAGTTGATTGAATTCATGTGTGGAGTTCATGGGGGGGGGGGGTTGGATACAGGTTCATGCATAGGGTGAGAACTTGTTTTGGATCCCTATTCTAGATCTGACTTGTACATGGAAGAGTGGTGGAATTTTATGTATTTTATAGTGGATTGACCAACTATTGAATATCTAAATCTTACTATGTATCTAATTGGAATGACAATCAAGACACACATAGTTCTTGAGGAAATCTTGTAGTTTATTTTCATGAAACAAGGACATCTGGTGTGACATTAAAGGTCTTGTAGCAAGAACGATGGTAAACCCAATATGAATTAATATGACTTATGGCTTGAATATTTTTTTACCGAATATTATAATACCACATGAGTTATGATCTGTTTGAGAAACAAGGAGTGTTAAAAGTTTCTTCTATGGAACAAAGTCATCACCACTGAAGGATAAGGGAATTTATAATATGTGGTGAATGTTCTAGGAGATATGATCTAGAAATTTCTATGTATTTAATTAGGATGAGAATAAGGATACATTTAGTTCTTGAAATAACAAGAATTTTAATGACATGTGGTATGGTTGATGATGAAACAACGTGATAGAATGGAAATTTTGTGGCTGGGCTAGAAGATGGAATTTGGGCGTCACTACATATTTCATGGAATTGAAAATCAAGATACATTTAGTTTTTGTGAGGTTTCCTTTTCAAGTCTGATATGTACACAAGGAGTGGTGGATTTTTGATTGTGGTCGGTCTCGAGATTGGAGATCCGGGAAATCACTACGTATCTTACTGGAGTAAGAATCAAACCACACATAGTTCTTGAAAATTGTTTCTCACATCAATGAGGATTTTATGTGGGTAAAGAGGCTTTAATATTTTATATAATATTGGTTGGGCTCAAGAAATGAGGTCCAAGTGTCACTATGAATCTCATTGAAATGAGAATCAATCCATATGTTCTAGAAATGTTCCTTTTACAGATCTAGTTCATACATGGGGAAAAATAAATTTTTATTTTTGGTCACTATTAGACCCATGGTTTGAAATCTAGGTGTTACTATGTATCACATTAGATTTATAATCAAGACATGCATAGTTCTTGAAGAACCAGAAATTTCTTACATCATACTTCAAAGATATTGACCGCACAATTTGTTGTCATGTTGTAAGGATGGGGGTCACCTAACATGAAATAAATATTGCAGCTGGACCAGGGGATAAGACCCATGTGTCACTATATATCATGTTGGAGAAATAATTAGACCACACGTAGTTCTTTAGAGGATTCCTTGTGTAGGTATGACTCATATATAGGGATACGGGGCTATATTTTTTTTTGTAGTTGGTCTTGAAGGTGGAAATCTAGATGTCACTATGTATTCCATTAGAATGAAAATCAAGACACATGTAGTTTTTGGAAAGGTCATGTAGTTTACCATCAGGGGATGAGGATATTGGTGATGCAATTTATCATCTTTCTATAAGGACATGAAAATGTTGGGGGTTATACCTATCAAGGGGGCCCAAATGACATTATGGAGTGGCAATGATGTGAGTGGGGATTATGCATAGGAGTTTCTTGTATTTTCTTCCTCATGACTGGACAATAGGGCATGTCAACCTGCTAAGGGGTTAGAGGGGTGCAATTGGGACTTACAACTGAGATAAATGCCCATTTTTAAGGTACAATGAGGGTATCTAAACTCATGGTACATTGGGGGTTTCATAACTTCAAATGAGAGGGACGTTAACCATGTAGTTTAATGTCATGTGGTGGGTATGAATAGAATCTTTCAATTTTAATTCACATGACTAGGACCATATTTCGTGTAGTTTAATGTTGTAAAACAAGGATGATGATGTAACATAGTTTAACATTATGTAGAATGGACATTACATCGTGCCTTTTTAGGTCATGTGACAAAGACCAACTAGATAGTTTAACATCTTTAAAATGGGATGTATATAGTTCTATTCAGTTGAACATCCTATAGCTAGGTCATTGATTGTGTGATTACATGAAATACTTCATCATGAACCTTTCACTAGTTTGAGTTGTTAATATTTATTTGTACATTGAGATCAAGGAATAAGCTTTCTTAGAGTGGAACTTGTGTATGGAGTAAGGTCCCTGCCACTCAAGCTTTGGAGGCTTATTTCCTAGTGCCATTTAAGTTCTAAGGGCCAGTTCCAATTCTCCTTAGAGGAATGAATGGAGGTAGCACTTTTTCTTAAATTCCTATGATATCAGATTTTGATAGACTTCCATGTGATGAAAGGTATGAAATATTTTCTAATCAAGCTACTCCAGTTCATCAATTCATTTCTCAGACTGATCATACATGGATAGCTAGTCACCAGTGGCAACACAGAGTGAGGTAAACAAGACCTCAATGGGAAGGACTGCTTCTATACCATATACCAGTGAGTATGAGGTCACTTGTGTAGCAGTATGGGTCATATTCTGGTAAAACCATAAGGAACGAAAGATCCTATCAGGAAAAGGATTTTTTATCTTTTCCCAATATCTTCTAGAGTATATTAGATAGGTCCTTGTTGAAGGACTCTCTCTGTCCATTATTCTCTGCATGATATTGGGTTGAATGGTTGGATTTGATATTATATTTCTGATATAGATTCTCTACTTCAGTAGAATAGAAATTGGTGCCATTGTCTATCAGTATGGTATGAGGGACATCAAATTTGGTAATGATGTTGACATTTATGAATAAAACAATGCTTTTGGCGCTGACTTCTTTGAGGGGTATAATCTTAAACCATTTGGAGAAGACATCAGTAGGTGTTAAGATATATTTAAACTACTTGGCCATATATAGGGGTAAAACCCTACTATATATGTCCCCATATGGAGAATAAAAATAAGTAGTTCACTGTATGTAAAAACATTAGGGGACGATGGATGAAGTTGACATGCACTTTGTAGGAATGATATTTTTTGGTGAATTCTATGAAATCTTGCTTCATTAGAGGCCAAAAATCTCAAACTATTAATATTTATTAGAAATTTTATACCATGACTAATGGGAACCACATGATCCCACATGCACTTCCTCCATGATAGACGTAGCCTCTTCTCCATCAATACTACTAATATGGATTCCATTAAATCCCCATTTATAGAGGACCTTCTGGTCATTTGGGCCATCATAAAGAGAGAAAATGGCCGCTTTCCACCATATTTGGTCATTAATTGTTCTATCCAATGTAAGTACTCAATCTTGGAGGTTTTACAAGGTGGGAATCATTCATCTCGTGGTAAGACCATATAGCTCAGGGATGGGGATGATTTCACCAATTTCTTCTATTCTGATATGAAAAAAGGTGAGACTATTATACAATGGAAAATTATGATGATTGTTATATCTTGGTTCATGTCTTCCAGAGATATATCTGTATTTAGCAATGAATCTTCGTAAGCATTCTACAATCACGGGATGTGAGTAAATGTTGGTTCTGAGGGGAACTCTTCCATCAACTCTCAGACACAGTCAAGTAGGGGAACTAGATTATCTTTTTTTTATGGTGTAATATTCATTGATATGATTGATTACAAACTTTGAATCAATTTTTATATCTAAATGGTCCTCTAGTATTTGGAGTTCTAGTTCCAAGCATGCAATGAGGTCCAGATATTCTACCTCATTA
This sequence comes from Viscum album, assembly GCA_963277665.1. Lineage (NCBI taxonomy): Eukaryota > Viridiplantae > Streptophyta > Magnoliopsida > Santalales > Viscaceae > Viscum > Viscum album. The sequence continues at coordinate 1,782,698,996 of OY728129.1, read as the reverse complement.
TTGGTACAACCTTCTAAAAGTGGAAAGGAGTACGATAAGACTTACTTCACTAGGGAAATGTGAACAATCCCAAAAATAACTTTTTTGATCTTAGGGTTTTCCATTATCTTCCCTTTTGAGATCTTGAAGGCACTATCATACTAAATTTACCATGTTTGGGGCCACCTTGAATGAGTAATATCTCTTCATCCGACAGTTCAGTGTTCAACGACATCATTTCTATAGATGGGTGTTCTGTAAAGAAATATGCCAAGGCCAATCCTTTCACGTATTTCTAAGTTACAGATTATATATCAACCTACTATATAATAAATGAAAAATTTGTTCAATATATCCTATAAACATATAATGGATGAGGTTAAATTTTACTGTATTATTTCGAGAGATCAACTGGATATCATGATGTTTCATGTAGTGACTCAGCTTATAAACGACAAAGATTAACACCATTCATCTATTATCGATATCTAAATAATGAGTATCTATGTTGAGCATGGTCCAAATGATACAACAGAGGTAGTTTTCATTCCCAGCATCATTCTTTTACATCAGGAAGGCACCCAGTGATCGCTCCAGGTATATCACATATAGAATGAGTGGTTATCCCTCAGCAAGTGGCATCAACCCCAGAGGGATCAAGAGGTATTTCTTTAGGGTGTAAAATTATTCTTGGTAGTCACTAGTACATTTATATGTGACTCCCTTATTCATCAGTTTGGTGAAGGTAAAACACTTACCTAGAAGCTTGAATATTATGCGCCAAATATAGTCCAAGAGTCCTTGATTTCCTCTAAAATCATTATGGTTTAGAGGAGTTTAAATTCTAAGTATAAACGTTTTTCTCAGGTTCAACATATATTCCATGATGGCATACAATCTAGCTGAGAAAATTCCACAAGGTTACCCTGAAACCACATTTTTAGGGGTTCATCTTCAGGCTATGCTATCATAGCTTGTTGAAGATGGTCTTTAGGTCAGCTAAGTGTTCATAACATAGTTGGGATTTTAACACTATATCATCAAAAGAATATTATAAATACTTTCCTAGGAAGGGTTTTAAGATGTGATTCATGACATGTTGGTATGTGGAACCATAATTCTTCAAGACAAAGGGCATTACCCGATAGAAAAATACTATGTATAAGGATTTTATGGTTATAACATATTCATATTATTGGGCCAACCAAATTTTTTTGTAACTTGAATATCCTTCCATTAAGAAGATGACTTGATAACTAGATGTTGAATCAATCAATATTTTTGTTATTGGAATGGGGAAGTCATTTTTTGAAACATTCCCATCGATATCATTGTTGTTGATGAAAACTATGATTTTCACATTTTTCATCTTCATAGGGGAAATTTTGGCTATCCATTTTTTGATACTATACCTCTTGGATGAAGTTATATTTGATGCGTTTTTTCAATTCAGCCACAATTTTGGAGGTATGAGTTGGTGTTATTCACATGGATACATATTTGTACCCCCAATTTTCTTCCAGCAAACATATGTGATGGGTGGAAACATTGAGGTGAAGGCCTAAAATGTTTGTGTAATTCTAAGAAAACACATCTTTGTGTTACTTCAGAAAGAATTTATATACCTCATGTTATTTGGAATTCATGTCCACACTGATCAGAGGGGTCGTGGATCTTTATATATACCCATTATTATCTCCTTGAGCTTATCGATTGTGGTGGATACACCGTCCCCAAATTTTGGATGGTTATCCATAAGGTATTACTCTTATTATTCTTCCTCATGCTTAACCTCCTTTTCATTGTCATGGGATGTAGATTATGAATAAAGTTTCTTGGAGGGAGGATGGGAGTTTCTGTCTAGAAGTCTGTAAGATGAGGCAACCATTTCAATATTTATTTATGATATAATGTTTTTTTTGGAGCTTCAAAGGGGATATGAGGGGATTAGGATGAGCCTCTTAATTTTATCATTCTATCATGATATCTTATTCCAGTACCACTAATAGAACATGTCTTTTTCAGAGATTAGGGGATATAATGAAGACATTTCCATTTAGTATTTTATTATTTATCAGAGAGTTGACAAATTTTCCTATGATATTTGGATTAGTTTTCATAATTGACACCACATAAGTCCTTATATGTGTGCTCGAATTTGGACCTAACTCTTCGATTTGGTTGTTGGGGAGACCATACTCTACACCAATCTATTTAAAAGGATTGGATGGAATCATCTCTAGACCATTTAGAGCATTGATCCCTTTGAAATTATCATTCATGGATTTCTTACCCTATTTATAGTAGAATCTCAAATCAATGTATTGTGACTCACAAGATTTAAATGGGTCTTTACCACCATGAAAAGTCCCAATTTTAACATTGATAAAATATTTATGGCATTGGTGGTATGATGAGGGTATAACTGTATGTTGATGTAGCCAAGGTCTTCCCAATAAAACATTAATGGTTGTATCATGTCAGAAAAATATAAATTCCGAGCAAGACACGAGGTATTTGAACTGGGTTCTGAGTTTTTTTTCTGAGATTCTTTTAATCATTTTTTTCATAACCTTATAACAATAGGGTAGAGGGTGAAATGTGGGATTCATTGAAACCCTATTGGTGGAGTCTTCATATTGGGATAAGGTTTAATCACGTACCATTGTCAATAAAATCTCATCAGATATTAGTGTCTTTTATTCTTCCAAATATATATAAGGGCCTAATGTGTCCTTTTATTATAGAATATTCATCATGGTATGTGAAAGAGATAACCATAATAAATTATATTGGATAATTATCTGTACAATATGCATCCGGAGAAACCACCTTAGATTCAAATTCTTGAGGGCTTTATAAGTCCTCAATAATTGCTTCTCTAAGATCATTTGATAGACTTAGGGAATCCATGATTGAAAAATTGGATGATACCAAGGCTAACTGCTTCCAAAAATCATATTTTTGGTCTAAATTTCTATTCTTCCCAACAGGGGGTGTTCTTTCATAGGTTATTTGGGTGTTGATGTGTCTGATGTAGATGAATCATCCCTTGAAATGGGAGTCAAAGGTGATTTATCTCTTAGTGGATTAGGATTATGAGGTATGCATATGTGATGAGGTTGATTAGTCCGTGACATATCACTTAATCTATATTCTAGGAAGATCATATCAAGACATACCCTATCATGTGTAGGAGAACTTCTTTGTTTCTATTGAGCTTTTTGGAGATGTCTCCCATGAGTCTCATCCTCATAGACAGTTCTAGTAGGGGTGTGGTTAAAGTAGTGAACCCTATAATGATCATGTCTTCCCCTTTATCCATGAATCTGATATATTCTTCCCCTAGTTCCCCAATAATGTGCATGGAATTCGGGTTCATAATCATGCTCATCATCTGTGAAGGGATCCACTAAGTGAATAATAATAATGGAACTAAAGATCAACTCATCATCCAATAAAGATTCCATCTAACAGGTCAAATCTTGTTGTACCATTTGGTAGGGTGGTGCCAATTCTTTTGAGACCATCATCATGAATTCTATTAAGGTCAAAGATAATTTTGACCATGAAAAATTATCATCTTTCCATATTTTATTTTTACCCTTCTGGTCATGTCTCTTTTTGGAGGACTGGCTTTTAGAGGACTGAATGGTCAAGGAAGTTGGATGTGTTGTAGTAGAAGCAGTCAGTGGCACAATAATCTTATTAAACTCTACTTGAAGGATTACATGAATTTGGTTGATTGTTTTCCTAGCCATCAAGTCACTGGACTTCTGCGTACTCATTATCTTAGCATATTAAAATTCATTTTCACCTCTGGATTAGTGGAAGAAACATATGCCACCTGAGTAGGTGAATTTTTTAGCTTCACTTATACAGAGTCCACCATCTTTTGTAGGAGGTATTTAAAAAAAATTCCTAGATGTGGTGACCCAATACTTGATATAAGGGGAAATAATTTGAGAGATATGTATCACCTTCTTTTCTGGGCTTCATGGGTTTTGGAAACTTGACAAATTTGTTATAAAATAACGGGATGAAGTAGCTGGGGGCATGGTCAATTATAAAAGAATATACCTTATCTCTTATCCCCTAAAACTATTTTCACCTCATATCTCTTTGAAAATACTGAAAAGCCCGAAGTTGTTGCGGAATCTTGAGAGGTAGAGCCACATGATTTTTTGTGGGCCTTGGAGTAGGAGTGGGTAGAAGGTCCTACTTAAGTATAACAGTGGAAACCTATACTCTTCATATTCTCCTTTCCTGACTTGACTGAATTACCTGAGACTTTGCCTTAGTCTCTATATTGGAGTCATCTACCTTTTTAATAATCACATTATGTTCCTGAAACCCTCCTATATATTTCATAGGAATCAACAACATGAAAAACTCATCACAAAGATTTTCTATACAGATCGGTAACAATTATTCTTCAGGGAATTGTAGGATTAAGGAGTATGTCAATACTTCAAAAAGAGTAATGAAATACAATACATTTTCATTCTTCCATTTTTTTCAATTTTTGATATTGAGGACTATTTTATTCAACAAAATCAAGCTAAACTGGAAGAGAAACAAATGGTCGAGTTCTTCCCACCCCATAATTGGCTGAGCCAACAAAATCATGTACCCTAAAAATTCTATCCCCTAAAGTGATTTCATATTGCATCTGGGCTTCACTACCCCTATTTTTTGGGTTCCCCATAATGGTATCACAATGAGAGATGAAATGCATCAAATTCTACTCTGGTCCTCCATAGAAATTGAAAATAGTAAATATTGGATTCCCCAAGTTCAATGGGGAAAGAGTCAGATCTACAATTCATGGCGAGGTTTAATTTCTAGTTTTTTCAGTGCTATCTATTTCTTTATGGCTTCTAATAGATATGTGAGTGACTCAAGCGCATTCATGAGCCCCGTAGGGATGTCTGGATGGTTCTTAGCTTTAGCAGGTGTAGCAACTGGTAGGTCCATGGGTGGTGATACCACTAGTATTTTCCCTGGGTATCCCATAGGGGTAGGTTTATAAGGATGGTCCTAGTCATATTATGGTTTCTCTCCCAATGGGGGAAATTATTGATCTACTACAATGAGATCCAAGTATATTGGTGTTTGGTATCTCATGCTGATCAGGTGTTCCAAATCCCCTTCAATTGATATAATGATTCATCTTTGCTGAGGTACCCAGATTGGGGGTATGAGTAGAGGATATTCTTATAGTGTATCTCAAGTGGGATGGTTGCCTCAAAATAGTTCTATATTGATTCTCCTCAATTATTTCATCTCCTCCTCCTCCTGAAACAGTAATAAAATCACGACATAGTAGTTGTTTAAACCACTGCTATATGATTTTGTGACAATTTCCAAAAACCGCCACTAAATTGGGTGTCGATATAAAGTATGAGTCAATTTCTTTAATATATAGACGGTTTCTTGTAACCTTCATAGTAAATGCATTTAGTGATAGTTATTTTTGTTTTACTGGTGGTTTTATCGGTGAAAATTCCACGAATCCACACGAACTGTAACACCCCAATATTTCATAGTACATTATCTCTTCAAAGTAATTCAATAACTTGCGCTACACGCAACACCGAGTTTGAGCACAACATGACATATGAAACTAGCCGTTAAAAAAGAGGTTATGAATATTATGAAATGAATTTTGAGTTTTATATAATCTATAAAATTTTAGAATCCATATTCTGTGTTTCTTAGACATAATATAGGAACAAATTCATTTTTTTAGATAAAAGATGTATTTTTTAAAAAATGAATTTTACCACCTTTTAATGGTGAACCATTTTTAAAACCAATATTTTACACTTTTATATATTTAATTTAATGAAATTAAATTCTTATGTATAATCAGGATATAAAAATTTTGTGTGGATAAATTTTTGGAATTTTTCTGATAACTTTAATATTTTTATGAATAGTGAAAAATACTAAATTTTAATTAAAAAAATTTAATCAAAAACATTTATAGTGTTAAATAAAACTTTTTAGTGTTTTTAAAATATAATTAGATTATATTTTTACCATTTAATCTAATTTTGGTCATTGGATGTAATTTCACATTTAAACTGTACATAAACAAGTGTCAATCTTTTGATACTTATTATTTCTTTAAAACACGATTTTTGTTTTGACAGCGGGAATTAATTTTAAATTAATTTCTGCCACTTATGTGTTTTGAATTTGGAAAAATGGATTCCATATTTGGAATCATTAGGTGTAAATTTTTTAAGTAGGTAACGTTTAGTTTTAATCATTTTAAATATTTATTTACAGTAAATATTTTATTTACCATGATTGAAGGGTAAGATAATAAATAAGGGTAAAACAAATATTATATTAACACTAATTTACCCTAAAATGTGTCATATTCCTATTGGTTGATTGATGTATGACCATGGGCATCGTTGGGTTTACTTGGGGACCCCATGGAACCACTTGGGTGTGATAATGACATTTTATAGTAAATAATCTAAAGGACAAAAATAACAAAAGAAAATATCTTTTAGTGAATAAATTTGTATATGTGGTTATATAATTGATATATTATACTATAAATATTCATTAGAAAGATAAAACTATTTCCTACATAATAGTATTTTATTTATAATTTTTAGAAATTAAATAATTATATTTATATATGACACAATGATGATGCAATAATTACCTTATTAATGAAAGAATCAAATAAATTGTATTATAAATATTAAAATAAATATAATTTCAATGTTTTTATGACATACACGAATTTTATAGGTGAATATGACATATTATGGTGTATTTAATGAATTGTGTTTGAATTAGTAATGTTTTTATGACTTTAAAAAAAATATTAAATAATGTCAAAATTGACATAATTGAGTTTTTAAAACAAACACTATATTATTAGTTGATATAATAATCCGAAAAGTTTAAGGATAGGAAAAAGGGCCTAAATAATATTATATTTTTCATTAATTAATTTATTGGGGTTCTCTTGATGTTTATGGTATGTTTATTAACCATATAATATAAAAATACAAAGGGACAAGGTAAAAGTGAACTATTTAACTAAGAGTTAAATCTAAATGATTAAGTTAATATGGTGACCTAAAACTGTATAAAACCTATTGGTAGAGAGGATTTAGACCCATACCCACCCTATCCTAGAAATTAATCATTTTTTCACCATTATAAACCGAAAAGTATTTTATTATAAAATAATTTTTCAAACTTTTCCTAAAGTGACCTTCACCTCTCCTATAAAAGGGTACTTCCCCTTCTCTTAATTTCACACATCCAAAGCCTTTTGGTTCATAAAAACCCTACCAAAGTATCCTATCAACATCCCTAACTTCATTATAGAGTCCTTAATTTAGTCAGAAATACAACCTATGTATCCCTTTTGATCAAATCAAAAGGAAGAACCCGAAGAAGAGGTAATAATTTCACCACCCTCTTTGAAGTTCTTTTCTTCCTCCACTTCCACTTTTTTTGTTTTATAAAATATATAATAAAACCTCCAGTATCTTCTATATACTTTGATGATATTATAAATATGGTATAACAAAATTAATTATTCTATCCATCCTTTGAATGACATGTCATCATACGTGCGTACGTACGGCTTACCGTCTCCATGTCGTGGTGTAATTGTTATTCAATACATTATTTTTTGGATGGGTATAATAATGATGTGTAATTGATGTAAAAAAAATATAACATGATAATGATTCTGTATATATGATATACCATCCAATTATATATTATTTTAATATCAAAATAATGATATTGTCGCTCGTACGTACGTACGGATTACCGTATCCACGAACTCGATGAGATTAATTCCACATCGTATCCATTCAAGACTAATTTTCATTAGATGAATAAAAATAATGTTTTAAGACTTAATATAATTATTAATATGAATAAGAGACATCCTATCCATAACAAACATTACTTACATAACAAAATCATATAAAGGAAAACAAATTAGTTAACACCCGAAACGACGATAATACTAAAATATTATTAACAATGAAATGCTAAAAGAACATATATGATATCATGTTAATGTATATGATTCTTTTATAATTTAATAACAATTATTTAACCATTATAAATTAGGTTAACCTACCTTTGACCAAGGAAATGTACATGTTAAGGGTTAATTTCATAATCTCTTTATTATCTGAGGTTGTTTTTACGTAAGTATCTTCTAAGACCTCTTTACCATACATGCCCATGTTTCTTAAAAACATATTACAAAACATTATTACTATTTTATAGACTATGGTTTAATTTAATTTATACCCTTTTTTGAATTTTTATTGGATTTTTATAAAGGAACCTTTCTGTCATTTTCCAAAAAAGGTGTTTTATAACATTTTCGACAAAATTAAGGCAAGAGTGTCTTTTTTTTAACTTATAGGGAGGGTGAAGATGATTTCCTCCATTTTAACATCATCAAATCTTCCCTTAAAAGATTATAAGAATATTTACAAAGTAAATATTTTCTTTTGTAAATATATTAATTTTAAATGATTTCAAAATAGAAAGAGATATTTTTTCTAAAAAAAGATTTTCATTTCATCTATGTCGGCATCCTTTGATGGATTTTAAACTTATTTGAAGTTGATTTATTATGATAAAAAACTTCTATATTGTACTGAAAGTTTTGTGATATTTATGACTATAGATGTGTTATTTTTATACCATTCATGGTTTATAGATAAAGTATTGACATTTCATATGATAGTTTTAATACAAATGTTTATGTTATGTTTAACCCTTTTCATACGTGGAATGCATTGGACTTAGTAAGTGATGGGTGGAGCCCACTATAGCTCCTTGATGTATCGGTAGGCCTCATGATACAAACTAGTGTCTTGGCATAAGGCCTTAAAAAAATCTTATTTTTGGTCTTGGCACAAGGCCTTGATTATGTGGTTATGAAACTCTGGCATTATGCATTCCATCATTATGAAAGTGGTTATTAATATTGCACGTGATTATTCGACTAGTAGAATATCCATGTGAATAAGTAAATGGAATTATTTTGATTTTATCTTTTCCATATTATGCTGAAGATCTTTTTAAAACGATTTGGTTTTAGTCTTATACATTTCATTAAATGTTTATGCTTATTTATGAATGTTTCTCTATATTGTTATCCTTATTGATAATCTGAGCTCACCCATTTCTATGTTTTATTTTTCCCAGGATGTGAAGAAGTATATTATGACAGACCTACAGGGATAGTCTATGGGATCTCAGTGTTGTCTATGGAAACAATGTTGTTGTAGTTTTCCATTTTATAATGTAATGTAAACCTTAAGAATGTATCTAGTACTTCCAAGGCTACTAAACTAAACGATCTTTCAAGACTTGATCTTTTGTGATCGTGCCAATGATACTTAACAATGCACTGACTCTGGGTAACTAGGGTCAGGGCATTATAGTTGGTATTAGAGGGAGGTTTTGTAAAAACCTTGGAAACTAGATTTAGATAAACTCTGATTAGAGAACATTATCCTCTAAGATAGACTTTGAGGATTAGTATAGAAGAAATTCCTAGAGTTTTGGTAATGTAGAGATTTTGTGAGTTTTTTAAGAAATACATCCTTATCTAGATACGATCAATTAAAGGCGGCTCTGGCATAGATGAACCTTGGGGTAAAACCCAAAAACACTGCTTTGAGATATACTCAAATGGAAACTGGTGCACGACAACAAGGCTTGCTGCACTCTTGGTTATGACACTCCCGGGAGATATGCTTAAGATAATTCTCATTTTCTTTACAAACCATTATGAAGTGTTTATGAGTATATACTTCCTCAATGAATTTTTTTATGATTATGGATTATATCAATACATTGTTCAATTTATGTTAAGTGTTTTATAGGTTTTTAATTATTCATTGCAATTCATAAACTGACCTAGTATATTCCATTGTTTAGAAATGGCACCCAGTAGAAGGAATGAGAACTCCAACAATACGTGTGATCCAAAGAGTAACATAGATCATATATTTCATGGTATTAAGGCAAAATTTAGAAATAAAATTGTATCCCACGTATTCTAAACATATGAATAAATAGTATCATGTTTTAATAAGATAAGTAAATAATTATCTGAGTCCTATGGGTTTGAAGGTAAGCAAGAGAAGAAAAGGATGGTAGGGAGAAAGATGGATAAAGGGAAGAGGGGAAGGAAGGATTTTACCATATATGATAACTATGGAAAGAATCACCATGGTAAATGATTGAAGGGAATTGGAGTTTGTTATAAATCTGGAGAAAAATGAAACCAAGTATGTTATTTCAGGGGTAAGAAAAAGGTTTCAAATGAAAAATGCTTCATCTGCAAGGAGTTGGGACACTACGTGAATCAATGTCCCAGTCATCAGAGTATACCACATATAATTCTGTTGGATAATAATCATGTTATGATACTACCATAGATGAAGAGGAATGATTAGTGTTCTTATGTTGTTACTAAAAAATTATGTCATTTCAGTGGTGTATCAATGATATACCAGTCATATGAATTATGGAAATAAATAAGGATTGTACTGCAGTACTATTTCATTGAGGATTTGAGATTATATGTTTCTATGAAAAGTGACTCAACAACTAGTTAAACTTTTTAAAAAATACATTGTTGGAGCAAAGGTAATCCATAATATGGTCTTGATACTGAGGGAGTGATTTTGAAATAAAATATGGTTGATTTGGATAAATTAAATTGGATATTATTGAATTCCTTGAAACTGATTAATGGTTTTCTTATTCCATCATTGCTGGAGTATTCAAAAAAATTTCATATAAAGAATATATCTAGTATTCTATAAGGAATAAAGGAGCACGAATGTAATAAATAAGGTTTTTACCATGTTTTGAAAAAAATACATGTTGAAACTATACACATGTTATTATGTGGTAAAAAGGATTTTCATTGTGCTTACCTTCCTTTTAAATTTTGGACTGAGAGTTTGGACAGAAGTATTTTGGATAAGTATAAAGGTTGGAATGGATGAATTTTGACATTGGATACTATTATTAAGGATAAATAATTTATTTACGATTATTTTTGGATTGTTATAAAAAGGACAACCCGGAGGATGGGCGATAACCCGTCGTGTCCGGCAAGGCCGCACGACTTGAACCCGCAAACGAAGGGTGACAAGGGTGCATCACCTACCACGGGCCTACATGATGTCCGGGTTTGTATAATGTAATATTTTAAATAATCTCAAAAATGAATTATAAATTCATTTTCTTGGAACCCTATACGATTAGGATAAATAGAGTATTTTTATGTTCTATTATCTTTTAGAGTGAAAGATGAGTTTGTGGTAGAAATTATTTAAAGGATAGAACTTTACTTGTAAAGTATATTTTTATTCTCTTATTATATGAAGAAATTAATTCTTAAACTTTAGTTAAGGGATCTTAAAACAAAAAATGTATTATCATAATACCTTATGTTTTTTTGAACTGATGATATTTTAAATCATCGTAGATTGACATCTTTGAGGCCCTCAATTTTACACTTGTTTGGGATTGATGACCCCAATAACTCCCTATAAATATTTACATTTGTAATTTAATTATGTGTCTATAATTTCCACCAATGTTATCCTAATAGAGATCATAATTTGGTGGTGACTTTTCATTTCTCTTTCCCTCTTATTAAGACTAAATTTTATTAACCCAATTTCCGATCTGGGTCTTTTGCAAAGGTATTTTCTATTTTTAACCTTTTATTTTCGAAGAAAAATTTCAAATTAAGAGGATGCAATTTATTGAAGATGGGGAGAATGTAACACCCTAAGATTTCATAGTACATTATCTCTTTAAAGTAATTAAATAACTTGTGCTACATGCAACACCGAGTTCGAGCAAAACACGACTTATGAAACTAGCCGTTCAAAAAGCGGTTATGAATAGTATTAACTGAATTTTGAATTTTATATAATATATAAAATTTTAGAATCCATATTCCATGTTTCTTGGACATAATATTATAACAAATTCATTTTTTGAGATAAAAGAAGTATTTTTCAGAAAATGCAATTTTACCACCATTTAATAGCGAACCCTTTTTAAAACCAATATTTGACACTTTTATATATTATATTTAATGAAATTAAATTCTTCTTTATAATCAGGATAAAAAAATTTAGTTTGGATTTATTTTTGGAATTTTTCTGATAACATTCATATATTTAGGAATAGTGAAAAATACAAAATTTTAAATAAAAACAAGTTTTTTAATCAAAATAATTTATAGTTTTAAATTATAATTTTGAATTGTTTTAAATTAAAATTAGATTATATTTTTACCATTTAATATAATGTTGGTCATTGGATGTAATTTCACATTTAAACTGTACATAAACATGTTTCAATCTTTTTATAGTTATTATTTCTTAAAAACACGCTTTTTGTTTTGACAGTGGGAATTAATTTTAAATTAATTTATACCACTTCTATGTCTTGAATTTGGAAAAATGGATTCCAAATTTGTAATCAGTAGGTCCACATTATATAAATAGGTAACTTTTATTTTTATAAATTTTAAACATTTACTTCAGTAAATATTTTATTTACCATGATTAAAGGGTAAAAAATATATTATAATAATTCTAAATTACCCTAACATATGTCCTATTACTATTGGTTGATTGATTTCCGACCATGGGAATCATTAGGTTGACATGGGGACCCCATGGAGCCACTTGGGTGTGATAATGACATTTTATATTAAATAATCTAAAGTGAAGACAAAAATAACCAAAGCAAATATCTTTTAGTGAATCAATTTTTATATGAGGTTATTTAATTGATATATTCGACTATAAATATTTATTGGAAAGGTTAAAATATTTCCTAAATAATGGTATTTTATTTATAATTTTTGGACATTAAATAATTAAATTTATCTATGACACAATGATGGTGCAGTAATTATCTTATTAATGAAAGTATCAAATAAATTGTATTATAAATATTAGAATAAATATAATTTCAAAGTTTTTATGACATACACAAATTTTATTGGTGAATATGACATATTAAGGTTTAATTAATAATTTATTTTTGAAGTAATAATTCTTTTATTACTTTAAAAAAATTATTAAATAATGTCAAAATTGACATAATTGAGTATTTAAAACAAATACTATATTATTGGTTGATATAATAATCCTAAAAGTTTATGGTTCGGCCAAAGGTCCTAAATAATTATATATGTGTCATTAATGAACCTATTTGGGTTCTCTTGTAAGTTTATGATATGTATATTAACCAATTAATACAAAAATACAAAGGAACATGGTAAAAGTCAAACTATTTAACTAAGAGTTAAATATAAATTATTAAGGTAATATGGTGACCTAAACCTCTCTAAAACCTATTTGTTGAGATTATTTAGACCCATACCAACAATATCCTCAAAATAAATGATTTTTTGAGCCATTAGAAACCGAAAATTATTTTATTATAAAATAAATTTTCAAGGTTTTCCTAAATTGACCTTCACCTCTCTTCTAAAAGGGAACTTCCCCTTATCTTAATTTAACACCTCCAAAGCCTTTTTCTTCGTACAAACCCTACCAAAATATCCTCCCAATATCCCTCACTTCATTCTAGAGGTCTTATGTTAGTCAGAAATCCAACCTATGGATACCTTTTGGTCAAATCAAAAGGAAGATCCCGAAGAAGAGGTAATAATTTCACCAGCCTCTTTTAAGTTCTTTTCTTCTTCCACTTCCTCCTTATTTGTTATTTACATTCTAAAATAATAGCTATAATTTCTTATATATACTGTGATGTTATTATAAATATGTTACAACCAAATTCATTATTCTATCCATCCTCTGAATGACATGTCCCCATACGTGCGTACATACGGCTTACCGTCTACATGTCGTGGTGTAATTGTTATTCAATACATTTTTATTTGGATGGGTATAATAATGATTTGTAATTTGTTTTAATCTTCATGTTTTAATCATTTTTAATGATTAAAACTCTTATCTAAATCATATATTAATTATTCAACATCTTATTCAATATAGATCATGTGTATTTATATCTAATGTTTTCTCATACTTTAAGTAGAGCCATGAAAGATCTAAATTGCTCTATATTCAGTTTACTTACATTATACTATCTTTAATCTACTCTCAGATTACCTTAATTAAAAAATGATCAATTCTATTCCTTTATATTATTATCTTTATTTAAGTCTTCAAATTGTTACATTGGAAATTCTAAGACACTGTGAGTCTGCCATTATCTATGTACTTCTGACATTGTGAAGCTAGACACCGTGAATCCAGACACTGTGAAGCCATCCATCATTAAGGCAGTCACCGTGAAGCCAGAAACCATGAAGCCAGATACCCTGAACAAGAAATCATTACCCTGAGACATTGTGAACAAGACACCGTGACCCTGAGACACCGTGACCGTGAGACCCCGTGACACTCAGACACTGTGCTCAACCTAGACACCGTGTGAAGGAGACACCTTTTCCTTGACTTACTGTGACACTGTTTCCTAAACTACTTTTTCATTTTCAATTTAATTTCTAATGGTCATATTTTATGACTTTAATGCACTGACATAATTAATGTTTCATTGTAGACATATCATCAGACAGTACGAGGTATGAGGTGCAGAACACATGAACCCTGTCGGCTCCAACACGTGCATTCCAAGTTAAACGTGAAATGTGACCAAGAATAGAATAGCGTGATATAGAAAAAAAAAGGAAAGAAGTGAAGTCAAGAATGAAGAACATAATTGGAGAAAGTTTCAGAAAAGAGGGGACCCTGCATACAACTCGATACGGCTGAGCACATATGAAGAATATTTGAAGCCTAAAGAACATATTCACTCGACTGAACCTCATGGAGAACACAAGAAGAATCATGAAACTCTGTCTTCCACATGAATTCCAAAAAAGGACTCAAAGATTCATCAAATTCAATCCAAAGGAGTCCAGAACTGCATTGACATCACACAAGAGCATTCTAAACTCATCTCTATATTTTTTCTCGATTGTGACTATCCTTTTCTTTACATTACAAGCAGTGTGTTCTTATCTCTATTTGAACACTCAATGACTCCTAAGTTGAACTGGAATACTTCTAAATCCTCACCCAATCTTTCCATTACACTCTTGTATCTCATTGTGGATAGTGGTAGAGGTATGAGGACCTGAACATCCTGTGAGCTGTTGTTATTATTGATTTCCCACGTAGAACTGTGGTAGAGGTATGAGGACCTGGATAGTCAAAGTACTATTGTAAACCACGATCTAGGTTGTGGATAAAAGTTTTATATAAACTATTTGACAACACTAAGTCTCAGCTTGAGACTGAACCTATTGGTTAAAACTGTTGTGCATGCTTATTTTAGTTAATTTTTTTTTTGAATATTCGGCTGCTAAGTACTTTAAATATAAATATATTTCAAGTTACTTTGATAGTTAAATTAGAAAGTGTTTTTATTTATTGTAAAAAATTAGGCTAGTTTCAAAAGCTAATCTAATCTTCAGATTATATTAATTGAGAACTAATAAATCTCTTGAGAACCTAACCGAAACTTTAATGTATTGCAAATTCACTACAGTTTAGCTTGTTATTTAAATTGGGGGCTTTCAATATAAATCTTTCAAACAGAAATTTTTAATTCAAAATCAATTCACCCCCTCTTGATTATCCACTCAGACCAACATTTTGTATAAGAGGATTTTAAAGAAAATTTCAAAACTCTCTATTTGTGAAAATTTTCCAACCATGATTTTAGTTGAATCATAAAGATCTTAAATTTCTGTTATTTCTAAATTTTATCTCTTTAAATATATTTGCTAAAATATTTTTATGGATAATAGATTAGAAGGTGTAGCTACCAATAAGACACCCATATTTAATAATGTAAATTATTCCCAATGGAAAATTAAAATGAAAATTCATTTAGAAAGTATGCGATTTGACATTTGGACTGCTATAGAGACTCAGTATAACATTCTTGAAACTGTTAGAACTACTTGGCATAAACCTACTAAATCTGCTTACAATAATAATTGTAAAGCAATGAATGACCTGCATTGTGATTTATGAGATGATGAATTTAATAGAATGTCTTGTTGTAAAACTTATTTTGATATATGGGATACTTTAACTATTTCCCATGAGGGAACGACCAATGTTAAAGAAATGAGACTAAATACATACACTATTAAGTATGATAACATTAAAATAAAATCTGATGAATCTATTTCTGATATGTATCTCAGGTTTAATGAGATAGTTAATACAATGAGATTACTGGGAAAATATTTTCCAACAAAGGAGAAAATCATGAGAATACTCAAATGATTTCTATAAAGATAGAGAGGCACGTCAGTTTCAATTAGAGAATCTTATGACATTGGTGCTCTTACAATCAAGGAACTAATTGGTAAGTTAATGATGTATAAGGAAGAATTGAAAGTAAACAAAGAAGATGATGATGAACCATGAAATACATCAGTATCCTTCAGGACCACTACTTTAAAAATCAAAGACAAAGGGAAAATTCAAGCTCCAAGTGATAGTTCATGTAGTGAAGAAAGTGCATTTGATAGTGATGCTGAAATGGATTAGATAGCCAAATGATTTAAGAAGTTTTATAGGAAAAAGAAATTTTTCAGAAAATCAAATTACAAGGGAAAGTATGACAATAAGGGTCATTGGAATAAGGATTGGAAGAGAACTGATAAAAGTGATGATATAGTCTGCTATGAATGCAAGAGGAAAAGAAATGTGAAAGATGACTATCCAAAGTTAAAGTACAAAAATATATATGTGTACAAGGGAAAAAAATAAAAAAAAGCTATGAAAGAAACCTAGAGTGATTCAGAAGATAGTTCAAGTGATTCTGATTCCATTTAGGATGAAAAATCTCAAAAAGCTAATATGTGTTTCATGACAAACACATCTGAGGTAACATTGGATACTCCTGCTTTAAACTCTTATTATTATAGAGATAATTATGATTCTGATGCTAAAAACATGTCTAGTGATGAATTATTTGAATACTGTAACATTATATAAGATACCTGTAATGAGATGAAATACAATTATAAAGCCTTAAAGAAACTGCATGATTTAACTAGCACTGTCAAATCTGTACTAGAATTAGAAAAGGAAACTAATTCTCAACTACTCAAAGAGAATACTAAACTGAAATTATCTAATGAGAAACTCCGGAAATATTTATAAAAATTTACTAATGTAAAGGAAACGCTTACAAAAATTCTAGGAAAACAAGAAGCACCAAAATATACTACTGGTTTAGGCTATCAGCCTGGACAAAGACAGATTACAAAGAATAGATTTATTCCTAAATCTAGACAGTATGCTGCTAGTTCCAGTTCTGAAAATTCTTATGTCTCAACTAACTACTCACATAGTTATAGATCAAAAAAAGTTTATCTTTCAAAATCATTTAAAACAACAGATTATATTAAACCCATTAGACAACTCTGGGTACCAAATTTTTTTCTTGCTATCCTATCTGGACCAAACAAAATTTGGGTAACAAAATCATATTCTGTCTAAACTTGTGTTGTAGGAAACCTGCTTAAAAAGATCATGTAGGAAGACATGGTACTTGGACAGTGGATGTTCAAGGCATATGACTGGATATTACACATGTTTTAAAATCTTAATCAATGATGATGGAGGATATGTCACCTTTGGTGATAACTCAAAAGGAATGATCATTTTCTTAGGCCATATTGGTAACACTGATTCAATTTTAGTTTCAGAAGATTTATTTGTTGATGGACTAAAGTATAATATGTTAAGAATTTCTCAATTGCGTGATGATGGTTTCAATGTTAAATTTGAAAATGATTCTTCAAATGTATTTGATTCTAAAAATTATCTAGTATTTACTACATTGAGAAATGAAAATGTTTATTCTATGAATTTGAATTCTTTAGCTAAACAAAATATTACCTGTTTAAATGTCTTTCATAAAGAATCATGGATTTGGCATAAATGATTAGGACACAACAATATACACTCACTTAGAAAACTGATTAGGAAGAACTTAGTTAGAGAACTACCTAAACTTGAATTTCCAGCTTACAAAGTTTGTAATCCCTATTAAAAGGGAAAGTAACATAAGGTTTCCTTTAAATCAAAGAATGAAGTTTCAACTTCTCAACCTCTCGAGTTGGTTCACATGGATTTATTTGGACCTTCTAGAGTTTCTAGTTTTAATGTGAAGCACTATGTCTATATTCTTGTAGATGACTTTTCTAGATATACTTGGGTATATTTTCTATCTCAATAAAGTGAACCCAGATCTTACTTTATTAAATATTTCAAGTCTGTAGAAAAACTTAGTGGACATAGGATCAAGACCTTGAGAAGTGATCATGGTCGTGAGTTTGAGAATCAAGAGTTTGAATCTTATTTCTCATGTAATGGCTATAGTCACAACTTCTCTTCCCCTAGAACAGCTCAACATAACGGTGTAGTAGAAAGAAGAAATAGGACTCTTCAAGAGATTTCTAGGGCAATGCTCAATGAATATGTTTTACTAATTTACTTTTAGACTGAAGATGTTAATACAGCTTGTTACATTATCAATAGAGTCATGATTAGACCAATTCTTAAAAAGACTTTGTATGAACTTTGGAATAATAAGAATCATAAGGTTAACTACTTTAGAGTTTTTGGTTGAAAAGTCATTGTCCTTAATACTAATGATAATCTTGAAAAAATTTCTTCTAATAGTGATGATGAAATTTTCCTTGGTCACTCAATATCAAGTAAATCCTATAGAGTATTCAATAAGAGAACCAAATGTGTGGAATAATCTGTACACATCAAATTTGATGAAATGGATCCACATGAACCTAAGACTCCTCTTGAAAAAATTGAAGAAGATATGTCTATTCTAGACCTTAATGACAAGAACAGTGAACCTATTGTTAAGACAACCAGCTCTGGAAATGTTCTAGAATCTACTTTTGTTGAACCTGTTACTATAAATGAACCTGAAATCTCTAGCCCTAATTTTCTAGACCAACTAGGACCCCTAAAAACCATCCTTTAGATGTTGTAGTAGGAGATTTAGATAGAGGAATACAAACTAGATCTTCTCTAAGAAATTAGCTTGAACATCAAGCTTTTCTTTCATATCTGGAACCTAAAAATATCAATGATGTAATCAATGATGAATTTTGGGTGATGGCTATGCAGGAAGAGTTAAATCAATTTGAAAGAAATAATGTTTGGGAATTAGTAGACAGACCTAAGGACACTTTAACCCTATAAAATAAATGGGTATTTAGGAATAAAGTTGATGAAGCTGCTAACATAGTTTGAAACAAGGATAGAATTGTTTCACAAGGCTATAGTAAAGAAGAAGGAATTGACTATAAGGAGACCTTTGCACTAGTAGCTGGACTTGAATCTATCAGGATCCTTCTTGCCTATTCTGCAAATATAAATTTCAAACTATATCAAATGGATTTTAATATTGCATTTTTAATGGGTATATAACTTAGGATGTTTTTGTTGAACAACCCCTGGATTTACAAACCCTCATTTTCCAAATCATATTTTTAAACTATCAAAAGATTTATATGGTTTAAAGAAATCTCCAAGAGCTTGGTATGACAGATTAAGTTCTTTTCTTATTTCTAAAGGATTTATAAAAGGGATAGCTGATCCTACTCTTTTTATAAAATGAATTTCTAATGATTTTTTAGTTGTTCAAATTTATGTAGATGATATTATTTTTGGATCTTGAAAAAATTCATTATGTGTTGATTTTTCTAAAATGATGAAAAAAGAATTTGAAATGAGTTTAATGGGAGAACTCAAATATTTTATTGGATTTCATGTTTTTCAAAATGAAAATGGTTTTATTTTAAATCAATGTAAATATAAAAAGGATCTTCTAAAATGTTTTGGATTGGATAGCACTAAAAGTAGTGACACTCCCATGAGCACCACTTGTATGTTGGATATTTATGAAGGTAAAAAAGCTATTGATCAAACCACTTTGTTGACGCTACTTTTTTTCACATTGTTTAAAGTAATGGAAAGGGAAATTACTTCACACAAATTGATTCATCCTTTGAACAGAACATCAAAAATTGAGAGAAGGAATGAAAAAGGAGTCAATGGACCTTGGGTCATGCAAGTTCCCTTATTGTCACGCAAATACACTTGCATGCCGCCTAATGGTCACGCAAGTGACTTGCACGCCCTCTTTAAAAACCACCCGGGGTCTTCTCCAGCCTATAAATACCCCCATTGTGCCCCCCCCCATTTTAGGAGGATTTTTTCCAGAATTCACATACAGATATCTGAACGCCCAAGTCTCTTCTTCAGGTCTTCCGAACACTTCTAAGGTAATTATTTACCAAGAATGGAAGGTCTAAATAAGAGGAATAAGGTCTAAGTGTTAGAATTCACTAACACTTGTGCGCCTAAGTGTTTTACCCTTAAGGGAAATGGACACTTTCATGACTCCTTACCTAATCATTGAAACTTTCACACTACTCTTCTGGAAGTACCTCGGGATAACTCTAAAGGATTTGGTCAAGGATCAACCAAGTATTACCCTAAGGGATGAAAATCGCGCAAGTACCCATGTGCCGCGCAGGTATACATGCGCGGCCAGGACTTGCGCGCCCACGCAGTACATGCACGCCTGCCAGGACTTGCTCGCCCTTCTATTTTTGCGTGCCCTTCCTGTCCATTTAACCCTTCTTATGCCATTACACATCTTCTATTCAAGATTCAGTCTTCAAGACACTCTTCAAAGCCATTTATGGCATGTTTTCTTGATTGAATTCCTTATCCGAAATTAATTCAGTGAAACATATCTCAAAACCTAGTGATTTACACATATTTATGTCACTAAAATTAGAGATTTAATTCATTCAACCTCATCCTTTAAGATGAGATAACCCTATATATGGCCATCCTCCTTAAGAGTAATCCCCAAGTCCTCATTAATATGGGAATCCTCCTTAGGAGTAAGCCCCAGTCTTAATTTACCTAAATTTGGGCCTCCTTTTCAGGAGTAAGCCCCAGTATTAATTTCCCTAAATATGGGCCTCCTTTTCAAGAATAATCCCTAGGTCCCCTAATACGGACATCCTCCTCAGGAGTAATCCACAAACATAATTCCTTTAACCTGGGCCTCCTTTTTAGGAATAATCCCCAGTCTTAATGTTCCCAAATATGGGCATCCTACTCAAGAGTAATCCCCAACCATAATACCTTTGACCAGGGCCTCCTTTTCAGGAATAAGCCCCAGTCTTAAAGTTCCCAAATATGGGCATCCTCCTCAAGAGTATTCCCCAACCATAATTCCTTTAACCTGGGCTTCCTTTTTAGGAGTAAGCCCCATTCTCAATTTCTCTTAACCAGTATTCATTTCCTTTTGATCTGGGCTTCCTTATTAGGAGTAAAACCCAATCATAAGTCCCCTACTAACTTGGGAATCTTCCTTAGGAGTAATCCCCAAGATTATAGTATCCAAATCACCATGAAGAACATATACCTTTATGGACCATGTTCCTGGATTTCTTCCTTGAAGTAAATCTTAATCCTAATCTATTTGGGCAGTCATACACACATAAGCCCCACAAAATTACCTCTTTCATGGAACAATTGTCTGGTTTCTCCAATACCTATTGTTTCTCACACCGGGCATGACTCACATGATCTTAGAGTGTAAAAGTAATCATGAAATCTTTATTTGAGCCATCAATCATGCATGAACATCATACTCCCTTACTCAAACTATGTGGGTTCTGATTCCTTTTCCAAAACAAAGGATATGTAGGTAGCTCATCTGTGGGTATGATCCCATCTCTGAAATAATCAATGTCCTTCTGAATGATAATAAACATAAAGTGCCCCACTGAGTGGCTTTAAAACCAGTATGGTCATCATAATGACCACAAGACTTTCATGTATTGAAGGATACCATTGGCTAACAATATCTAAACAAATACAGATGATTCTCTATCAATGAAGAACCTAGAATACATATAAAAGTTTCTCTAAATTTCCTACATATCAATCGTTGATTTTCAGATCTAATGGAAAGATCATTTTATACTTGGTAAAGTAATAAGGATTCATGAACATAACTTAAATCTATAAAGAGAGTCCCGGAGTAGACAATAATTCCCCTAAAAAATGTGTGATGAGTCTGACCTCCCATCCTCTCGATGAATGAAAATTACTAAGCCTCATCAGTCCATAACTAATGAGCGCCTACGTTTGGAAAGTAGGTTCAAATGGATATGGAATAATGAGATGTTTCCGGTTCTACGAACAATCCCGTTAGAAACCACGTGGAATGTTTGAATCTTAAATCAATGAGATTATCCCCAATTCCCTAGGGGTACCAAAAATGGTGAACCCAACATGAATCCTTATCCAAGTTAAAATGTTAGTTTATCTACTTATTAGGCCCCTATTTAAAACTCAATGAGAGGGCCAACAAGATAATCAATAACATATGTATTTATCCAAAAGATGTAGTGGACAGACTTATCTTGATTATGTCTGTTATATCAAACTGGCACTCTTTTCCAAGATATTTTCCATTTCCAAAATGGCTTCTCTTAAGTTCACACCCATGAATACGTCTGCTTTGAAAACCTCTACTGCGAATGACACTTCTGCTACTCCTGCTGGATCATCTTCCGCTCTGAGGATGACATCACCTACTCAGCGTCTTCAACGCTGGGTATCAAATTTGCTGGTTAAGGAGTACCGTCAACACAGTAACATTCTAACTCTGGAGGCTTCTCGACAAGCCCTCCAAGTGAAAAACTCACACCGGTCATCCGGACAACGACGACCAGTGATTAAGAAGCAGGTGGTGCCAACCACCATCTCCAACCATTTCGGGTCATTATCCCCGGAACGCAATCACCATTCCCTCCCATATTCTGGAGATGTGAATGAGAAGGTCCCTCAGGGCCTTAATTCAAGGAGACATGAGTCCTTCCCAAGGGCTCCCATCAACAATCTCTGCTAGACTCGTGTGGCAGTGCGCCTTCAATATGACGGGGGTGTCGTCTCCAGGCGTTCGGCTCAGGTTCCTCAAACCCAAGGAGGCAAGACGAACCATCAAGTGCGACAGCCGGTTAATTGTGAGAAGGTCCGTATCTCTATCGTTTCCGTAGAAGTCTACCAACCTAACTTGGTGGCAAGAAATGAGCGGGAACATGCACCCATCCATTTGAATCTCGCTGTCTAGCAGACTCGTCTGGCAACAGCACGCCAATCCCGCCAAACAATTCTGGCGGAGTACTATAGGCAGGAACATACACCTGTTTATATGTCATCATCTAGTCAGCAGGCTCTTATGACTACATATGATGGATCTCGTCAACCACGTTCATAAAAGTACAATGAGCAGGCACATACACCTTCTAGTATTGATCAAGCCTACCAACAGTCTCTCTTGGTAGCACTCAAAGAAGTCAGTCGGAAAGCTCCAGTGACAAATAAGAGGCGGACTCAACTCTCTGATCCCACACATGAGTACTTTCAGGATTCACTGACAAGAAAAGGAGGACAAGAGTAGGAAAATACACCTGCTCCAAGCACGTAATGGACGTATATACTTGTTCTGGCAGCTGAAGTCACCAAGAACATCCTGTCAATGGTGAAAGAGAAGAAGAAAATTCATGCTCATATCATGGATTTCTGACAGGATATAATAATAGCATCAGCAGCATCTCAAGGAAATATACAAAACTCTTTCCCTACCAGTGGAGTGACACATCAACAGTTCACTCCAGAGTAGATACACACCTCTGTTCCAGTCCAAGAGGGTTGTGGGGCGTACTCCCCCATATCATACGGACAACCAAGTCAGGCACATACACCTGATTTGAGTGGAGATTTTCAGCCAAACCTGGCCATATCTCCTGATCAAGAACACCCAACTGCTCATAGTAGCCACTTTCATCAACAAGTGGTTTCCAAAGAAAGTAAGAAGGCGTCTAAGAAGAAGACCCACCCAGCATAGTCAAGAAATCAAGAGCCAATCTGTGACAAGGACTTGCTCGATGCTGAAGTTCTTGATGCCCTCAGACAGTTATCTGTTGGAATCCAAGATTCTACTCCCTCATTTCCCAATAGTGGGAATATTAATTCCGAAAGTCTTCAACAAACACTTCCTCATGAAGGCTTGCTTCATGACAGTTCAGTTGATCTTGAATTTTCATCTTCATATGAGAGCTACAATAACCCTCTCTATGGGCAGAAGACCAAGGAGAAAGAGATTTAATTTTTTCCTATAACCCACCATGGTGTTCCTCTCCAAGATGATGAATTTCTCTACGAAATTCCTCTCCGTAGTAGTGATTCACATTGACCAGGAAATGATCCAGTTTACAATGTAGAGTCGAGAAAACCCTCTTATCTTGAGGCACTTACAAATGTGAAACCAGACATGTCTGATGCTTCATCATTAGCAGGTGAAATACTTTCTCGATTAGAAGATAGCTTAGGGTGTAGGTCATTCTCCGAACCACCCCCGGGTCATTCATCTTCCAGTTTGATCAGTGAATTCTCTACCAATCCTGTTAAATACGATGAAGAAACAAGGAAGCACCAGCTCTAGTCAAATCAGGTAGAAGAATATTCATTGAATGGTAAAGAAGAAGTGATGAATATGAGGAAACAACTGGAAAATGGTGAAGTTCCAGTCATGTTTTGGCCTTTGGCTGACTCTCAGTATGACATTCCAGAGATGTTGACGGAAGATGGGATTGATGACATTCATCTCAACATATGGAAAACTCATTGTCAGTTGAAAAAGAAAGTATTATCTTATGATGAATATGAAAATCATGTTAAGATAATATAAGGTTTACAACGTCAAATTGACTTGGCATCTCTATCATTATCTAGATATCCGAAGGCTGAAATGTAGAAGAGAGCCCTTCAACGTTCATGCCTTGGCACACTAAGAAGGTTGTGCCAGTTAATTTCCAATTCCCCATCTGGTATTCATGTCCAAGGATGGGGTTTTCATGGAGCACTACATTTTACTATACTCTCCAATCAGCAAAGCCCGCCTAAAATGGATTCATGCAATGTTATTTCCCATGGTCGGCCAAAGTCAATGGGTTTTGTTTGTAATAAAAGGCTTTTCCAAGAACAGGCTTCAACTAGTTCCTCTCAAAATCAAGAATACGGAGAAAAAGTTGTTGAATTACACCTGCATCAAGTGAAATAAAATATTGAATAGGCCTCTCATATAGAGGAAGCACGTCCTCAAGTGACAGAAGTGTCAGAAATCACCCAATGGTCTTTTGAGCCGGGTGATAAAAGTGGATGTCGATTGATGCATCTAGCTAATTTCCGGACTAAAGTCCGCAAAATCAGGAGAGATTTTAAGAAAGTCTCAGACATATCATGTCCATAGACAACCCGGCTTTCCAGACTAGGGACTCTTTGAAACCAACCCTCGCAATCAACAAATAGGATTCGAGGAGTTGAGAAAAGACAGCAGGAACAGCCCTAGTCCACCAGACTAGGGACTTTTTTAAATCATGAATCCCCTCCTCAGCGAAAGTAGGTCATCTCTCGATGGGGGAAGAATCTACAGGAGGAACGAAGATCCAAATTATCAGGAGATTCTCTCCAAATTATGGTTCTCCAAGAAGTTCCTGAGGGATCAAATCAACAAAAGACAATGTCTCATCAGGGGCATAGCAGAAGACAATATCATAGAAATGATGATAGAAGAGATGTGATGTGTTATGTATCAATTAATGTCATTAATGCCATTGTTGCTGATCCTCCTGAACATGAGGGTCACTCAGGGGACTCATATGAAGAGGTTCCTGCTCAAGAAGTTGTACACACATACACAAATGAAGAAGGTGTGCGTACACGAAATCAACGGCTTTCCCAGAATCTGGGTATTCATTCAAATAACCGGCTTCCCCCTCTACGAAAGGTGTCCAATAAGGGGAAAGCAAATAACCAGGTTACATACCCTTCCTCTGGAGAAGGCCAATTTATCTCACTAGAGCAATGATTTTCTCAACAAGATGAAGAAATGAAGGAATTAAGGAAGATGAATGCAGAACTACTTCAGGGTAGTTTTTTTCCTAAATGTGCTGGAGTCAGTCAGCCAGGGGAGTTTGTTGTAGCTACTGAGATGGATCAAGAATATCCTCCTCTATCAGGACACCCTCACAGGTCTAATCTTATGGGTCAAGTGCACCAACAGTTGGTGGTGCTACCATCAGTTGCAGCACCAGCCACCATACCTGTCCAGACTCCAATTATTGCACCAGCCCAAGTCCAAGTTCAACCAGATGTTTCTAAAAAGTTAATAACTACCATTGATTCATTACCATCTCGGTTAGAGACTATGGAAGGGAAGCGTGCGCATGTTCAACTAGAAAGGAGATCTTACCCTGAATGGGTAGATTCAATCCCTCCCCCATCAAGTTTTGGGAACCCTGTATTCCCTATTTTCAATGGATCAGGCGATCCTGAACAGCATTTGACGCATTACATGTCTTGTTGCGATCCTATGATGGGAACTCTGGAGCAGTAAGAAGCAGTGAAACTTAGATGCTTTGAGAAAACCTTTCAAGGACCATCCTTTGTCTGGTAAAGAAGCTTTAAATCCCGGTCAATTACCGGATGTGAAGATCTCCGTCAACAATTCCTTTTTCAGTTCAACTCAACATTTCCAAAGACAACAGTTTTTGATCATAAAAACTGTAAGCAAAGGGAGAATGAAAGGATTTCCGATTTCATTGATCGATGGAAGGGATTAACATATTCCCTAAGCTTAGCACTCCCTCAAGATAAATTTTTCCAATGTGTGTGGAAAATTTGCGTGATGAGTTGCGTAGACCACTGATCCCTGTGAAATACACAGGAGGGTTTCAAGACCTTACATCAATCACTCAACAGATTGAAGATTCTCTTATAAAGTCTAAGGATAAAGCTCATGTAATTCCATCATCTCCAAGAAGGAGAATGGGTAAATCAGAGACTGCTATAGTTATGCTTAAACAAGCACCTGTACCTGCTTCTACCTCAAAACCTTCATCTTCTCGAAGGGATCCACCTCCTGAGCATCAACAAAAGATGTCGTTTCGTCAAGACGATCAAAGAGATTAAAGACAAAAACAGTTTGATGAGATGAAGAGTAAAATTTATTCTTTTTTAAATGAACAAGTTCCTGGTTACTTCATTTCAGCCCTGGATAATAATTTGGTTCAGCTGTTGAGGCCAAACAAGGAAGGAGATGATGACCGTCCCAAATATTTCCCATTTCATCAAATGTTGGGGCATCCCATCCAGGAGTGTTTTGTCTTCAAAGACCTCCTGCAAAAGATGGTCGACTCGGGACAAGTCAAACTAAAAGGCTCCTCAGCCCAGGTAGCATGTGTTACTGCTACAGTTCCAGAGGAGGAAGGCGAGTGGCAAGAAGTCAAAAGAAAAAATGCACAAAAATATGATGATTAGATGGTCTGAAAGATGATCAACCGAACTCATGCTATTTTAAAAACACAATTGAAGAAACCAATTGTGCCTTCTTCCATGAATTCCGCAACAAAACCCTCTTCATCAGAGGAAAATCCTCAAAGAAACAGTATAATTCCAAGAAAGAGGAACAATCATAAGAAGATGAGTATGTGTCAAAGCCTAAGCTATCTTTGACTCTAAAAGATTTCATTCCATCTACTTCGAAGCAACAGGCACCGTCCTACCAAACGGCACAGCCTAAATTGGATAGTCAGGCAGAGTCTTCATTGGATGAAGAGTTGATTTTCGGTTCTGTTAATATGATTCAATTAACAGATCCATATGCAAGTTGCAGTTTCAATTTTGATGATCCTGAATTCCCTATATCAAATAGAGGAATAAGAGGACATTCCAAAGGCTTAGGATACAGGGGAAGACATGGATCTCCCAGAATCAACTATTCTAATTCAACCCCTACAAGAACTGTGTACATAGAAGAAACTCGTGGTAGATCCCTTTAGCGAGCTCAACAAGAACAATCAAGTTCCTCCACCAATAGCAATTTCAGTCTAGGAACAGTTATTCTGGAAGATCGGTTGGAGGTTCCACCTTCATCCTCTCAAAAGGTAAATAGACCTAATCGGTCTGATCTTCCAAGTCCATGAATATTTCCAACTCCTATCCCGATACAAGATGCATCCACTTCCAGAGCATCAACATCCAAGGCACCTGCAAAACGAGATGTTCCTATCAGAAATGCAGACCTTTGGATCAAAAATATGATGTATTGAAACACCTGGACCAAGTATCGGACAAGTTATCAATTTTGGATGCCTTGAATTTATCATAGGATCTTCGGGAGGCACTCATTGAGGCTTTGTCAAGTCCTCAGTAATTTGAAACTGAAATTGCTGCAGTTTAAGTCTACCACGTAGAAAATAATCCTACAGAATTCCAGGAAGTGATATCTTTCACAGATGAGGATGATGATTATGTGTTGCATGGGCATATTAGACCTTTGTACTTATCTGGAAAAGTCAATGATATGGACCTCCGAAGGGATTTCATTGATAATGGTTCAGGAGTCAACCTCATCTCATTCGTACACTTCGTCGATTGGGCCTCACACAATCTAATTTATCTACTTCTACTATGATGTTACAAGAATATGATAAAAATAAACAAGAACCATAGGGATAGATTACACTTAGAACTTAGTTTGGAGATCTTGTATCCAATTCAGATTTCATGGTTGTTGATCAAGACTCAGCCTTCAACATCATACTTGGAAGACCCTAGCTACATCAACATGCAGCTACCCTTCATCATACCATCAATGTCTCAAATATTGTTTTGATGGTCAAGTTGGGACATTTTATGGTGATAGGGCCCCGTTCAAGACATGTGAGTCTCAATACATTGAGGCGTAATTATATCACATGAAGGGAATGGAGAAATCCACAACAAAGGAGACTACGAAAGTTAATGCTCCATATGGTTTAGAGAAGATTCCAGAAAATCCATTTGTACATGTGAGTACAGATTATGTGTTTCCTATCAGTCAAATTGACATGATAGACCCAAATGAAAATACTCTTATAGAAATATCCATAATGTCAATTACGGAAATCGAGCCAGACAACATGGGAGAAATTGGTGATCCTCCAGGAAATGATGGAATCTCAAATGAAGATGTATTCATTTCATCTACAGAAATCCAGCAAGTCTATACTTCTCCAAACAGGCCAGAAGAAGTGATATCAATACTAGAGGTGAATGATGATGTGGATTCACAATCCATCATCTTCTCTTTATTACCCATGGAAGACCCTTCATCATCAATTGGGTCATAAATGGATGCTTCTTCTTCAAGATG
This sequence comes from Viscum album, assembly GCA_963277665.1. Taxonomy (NCBI): domain Eukaryota; kingdom Viridiplantae; phylum Streptophyta; class Magnoliopsida; order Santalales; family Viscaceae; genus Viscum; species Viscum album. The sequence continues at coordinate 1,782,669,581 of OY728129.1, read as the reverse complement.
TTAAAATTTTAACATCTCTTCTGATCATGAAAATTCTGCCTCATCATCTACTATGCAAGTAGAAACGGAAGAAATAACACATGTTGAATAAGAAGAGGATGATCTCAGAGATGCTCCTCCAGCATTTGAAGAGGGTATCTCTACCACCGTGGATGAACTCAGAGAAATAAATCTGGGTACAAAAGAAGATCCACGCCCCACTTTAATCAGTGCGGCCAGGACTCTTAAAGAGAAAGAGATGTATATTTACTTTCTAAAGAAAAATAGAGATATATTTACTTGAAACTATACAGAGATTTCAGGGCTTGATCCTGATGTTGCCACTAATTGTTTGGGTTTACCAGAAGAACATCGAGTATTCAAGCAAGCCTCGAGATTAACACACCCAACTTATGATTACAAAATTGAAGCTGAAGTGGAGAAACTTATCAAAGATAACATCATAAGAGAAGTTCAATATCCCAATTGGTTGGCTAATATTGTCCCTGTGAAGAAGAAGAACAGACAGATTAGAGTTTGCATCGATTTTAGATATCTTAATCGGCATTGTCATAAGGATGATTTTCTAGTTCCGATTACAGAACTTTTTAATCGATGAAACAGCTGGCTATGAAGCAATTTCCTTCCTAGATAGATATTTTGGATATAATCAAATATGAATGGCTCTAGAAGATGAGGAATATACAGCTTTCAGATCCCCTCAGGGTGTGTTTTGATATCAGGTAATGCCCTTTGTCTTAAATAATGCAGGTGCAACATATCAGTGTGTAATGCATCACATCTTCAATCCCTTTTAGGGAAGTTTGTTGAATGTTATGTGGATGATTTGGTTGTCAAAGAAAAACAAAGTTCTAATCACTTGGCTAATTTGGAAGTCATATTCCACAAGCTTCGATAACATAATTTGTAGATGAACCCCTTAAAATGTGCTTTTGGGGTAACCTCAGGAAAATTCCTTGGCTTTGTTGTACGCCATCTAGTATCGAAGTCGATCTTGAGAAGAAAAATTCAATACTTGGTATTTCACCTACTCTAAATTTGAATGAATTGAGAGGACTTCAAGGACACTTAGCCTACATTCGGCATTTCATCACCAATTTGGTAGGAAAAAGTTTCCCTTCACCAAATTTATGAATAAGGGAGTCACTTACCAGTGGACTGAAGAATGTCAAGAAGCATTCGATATTCTCAAGAAATACCTCTTGAGTCCACCGGTACTTATACCACCTGTTGAAGGAAGGCCACTTATCCTCTACGTGACAGCCTTAGAGTGATCATTGGGTGCCTTTCTTGATCAGAAGAATGATGCGGGGAATGAAAACAGCCTCTACTATCTCAGTCAGACTATGCTTGAAGCAGAAACCTGGTATTCAAGTAATTAGAAGTGCTACCTGGCATTAATCTTGGAAGTTCAAATGCTGAGACACTACCTGTAACATCACGAGGTCCAATTGGTATCTCACAATAACTCACTCAAATTCATCCTTAGTAGTCCAATTATTACAGGACGTCTAGCAAGGTGGGCAGTTATTTTGCAGCAATTCGACTTTCATTATATGTCTCAAAAGGCAATAAAGGGCCAAGATCTTGCTGATTTCCTTGCTGAACATCCTTCAGTAGAAGATACATCTTCAGATATTGAACTCTCTGATGAGGAAGTCTTCTCTATTTAGGATAGTCCTCAGGTATGGGAAATGTATTTTGATGGTGCTTCCAGAAGTCCAACAAGGAAGAAAATGGAAGATCCTAAATTCAACAAAGTTGGGTTAAGAGTTGTTCTTATTTCCCCGGAAAAGGTAGTGTTACCTAATTCCTTCTTATTATGGGAAGGTGGCACCAATAATGATGCAGAATACCAAGCTCTCATCGCAGGCTCGGAGTTGGCGCATCAAGCACAAGTGAATCACTTAAATGTGAAAGGTGATTCAGATCTGGTAATCAAACAAGTCAATGGGGATTATGACATCAGAAAAGAAGAACTAATCCCTTTGTATTATTACGTCAGAGAGTTAATGGTGGAATTTCCTACGGAACCAACATTTTCTTATGTCCCGCGATCACAAAATGCTCAAGATGATACACTGGGTAATATAGCAACATATTTGGCAGATCCAAATTAGGATGAAATAACTATCAGTATTGCCCACTGTCGTGCAATTTCACATTATGTTCGAATCACAATAGAGGAAATTAATGAAATTAGTCCCATTCCTGAACTGTATGGTCATACTATAGGATGGATGACACCGATCAGATAATACCTTCAAAATGGAACACTTCCATCTGATAGAGCCTGGAAAGAAAAAATCCAGCGACCTATGGTCAATTTTACTCTTTATGATAGCCCAAATCACCTAGAGAAAACTCTCTACAAGAATGGTTTTGATGGAGTTCTCTTTAGATGCATTGATGGTGAAGAGATAATGGCTGTCATGAAAGAAGTGCATGCAGGAGTCTGTGGTGCCCACCAGTCTGGACATAGACTGTCTGATCAGATTCGAAGGCTTGGATACTTTTGGCCTTCAATGAGACAAGATTGTGTTGATTTCACAAAGAAGTGGCATTCATTCCATGTACATGCCAACATCATTCATCAACCCCCATAATTGCTTCATACAGCTAAGTACTCATGGCCATTTTCTACATTGGGAATGGATGTGGTGGGACCTTACCCTTCAGCTACGGCCAAGTAGTTTAAGTATATTCTTACTGCTGCTGACTTCTTTTCCAAATGGGCAGAGGCAATACCTCTCAAAGAAGTTAGTTCTAAATGCATTGTTGTCTTCATCAAGTCTAACATCATTACCAGATTTGGTGTCCCTGATACCATATTGACGGAAAATGGCACCAACTTCTGTTCATCTAAGATGAAGAAGTTTTATCAACAATACAACATTAAATCCAATCATTCATCTCGGTATCATGCAGCGGTCAATGGCCAGATATAATCCTTCAACAAGACTCTTTCAAACATACTGCAAAATATGGTGGATAAAGATAAGAAGTCATGGAATGATAAACTCTTTCATGCTTTATGGGATTATCGGACGACCACTCTCACTGCAACGCGGTCAACTCCATATTCATTGGAATATGGAACAAAATAATTCTTTCCTATTTAAGTTCAACTACCCTCGCTCAGAGTAGCTATTTGTGATCAGTAATCTACAGATGAACAATCTCAAAAGCGATTGGATGAATTTCAATGGTTAGATGAGAAAAGATTGTGCACACTGCACCACTTGGAATTTTACCAGAATCAAATAGCACGATATTTCAACAAAAAAGTTCTTCCTCATTCATTCATTCAAGGAGAACTGGTATTAGTTATCAGAAATCCAATGATACCAGGAAAGAAACCTCCCAATCTTGAGCCAAAATGGGAAGGACCTTATTCAATACATAAGGTCAACTCCAATGGATCATATTAATTAATCTCAATGGAAAGAGAACACATCACTACTCCAACCAATTCCATATTTCTGAAGAAGTATTTTGTATAAACACAAAATACATTGTTACGGTCCATACATTTGACCATAAACTATTTGTATTATTTTCGTCCCACATGACATTAAACTGTGACGTCCTAACTAAATGACATTAAACTGTACAGAAGTCTCTTATGTCCAGCAAGACGTTAAACTACACCATCTATGGTCTATGCATACGACCTTAATCTATTTGCATGTCCCTTACGTCCAGCACGACGTTAAACTACACCATCCAGAGTCCATGCATAGGAATTTAAACTATTTTAATTTCTTTCGTCCCACATAACATTAAACTATAACATCCTAGCTACAAGATGCTAAACTGTAAAGAAGTCCCTTACATCCAGCAAGACATTAAACTGCATAACCAACGGTCCATGCATACGAATTTAAACTATTTGCATTTTTCTTCCAACATGACGCTAAACAGCATTTCCCACATCGTCCTAGCTACATGATGCTAGACTGTACAAAAGTACTTTAATACATACTAGATGACATTAAACTATACTTTATCCTTTCTACATGACATTAAACTGTGCAACACCAATAGTCCTAACTACAATAATTTAAACTACATAATCCCTTCATATGTCCTACATGACATTAAACTATGCATCGTTAGGGTTGTTGTTACCTCTTGTTTCTCACACCGAGTATGACTCACGTGATCTTAGATCAAACTTCAACCATAACACTCTCTCTGGTCTACTAACCATGTGTAAGTCCCAACACTATTTTTTAGGTCATTGTCCCCAAGAACAACTTGATCACTAATTCATTATTTAATTGAACTACGCATACATTGATCATTTCCTTCTAGGCTAGGTACATAGGCAACCTCCCAAGGTTTAAGCCCAAAACCAATCTCTTTACATCGGTTAACCTCCATCCCGTACGATGTTGATTTTTAAAACTGCCCCCAGAATCAATATCTTTAAATTGGTTCATCTTTGTCCTTGATATATGATGTTAAATTGTACATCATTTTTTATCCGGTATGACAATAAACTATAACATTCTTTGATACCCTCACCCGAGAGGGAATCATTGTTTACATTGATTTTGAATCATGTTTTATTCCAAAGACTACGTGCATACATGGCAATGCCCGAACCTTTTATTTTACGTAAAACCATCATTGCACTAAAGTTCCCTTTCACCATTCACATGTACAAACCAAATCTATATAGAGGGTATTCCTAGAACTACGTAGGATTGATTCCCATCCTTATGGGATACATAGAAACGTTCGAGTGTCCCTCAAATCCATCCCTATGTCTTTTGGGACTAACCCCAAATTCCACTTTCAGTCCGTGGGCTGAAAAATCCCCATGAAAACACACATTGGGTATTTCTTATAATGGTTCGAGCTCTATGACCCTAAACTAAGATTTCCAATCATTTCATCCAACATGACATTAAACTGTATTTCAAGAACTACGTACGGCTTGATTCCCATCCTTACAGGATACATAGTGAAGTCCAACATTTCAATTCAGGACCCCGCCACAACATGATCTTCATAATACTTTTCTTGACTTCTAGTCACAAAAATGTCAAATTTTTGAGAGTTCTTTTTCCTGACTATGCAACATGTTCCCTTAGGCGGCCTTGCATATGTAGTCTCCAAAACAGATTTGTCAGCCAAAAGATACTATTATTTGATTATGCAGCCAATTCCCTTAGGTGGCCCTGCATAATTCAACCCCCTAATGGGTTTTTTCGATACTGGTAACTTCATTCTTGGGAAGAAAGCCTATTTTTTCCTTATTGGTATTATAAAAAATATGTAAGGATCCGTAAAAAATATCCATCCTTAACATATTTATTTCATGTTCTTTTTCATGATTTGAAAGTATTCAAGTCTATTGTTTATATTTACCTTCCCTACACTTGGGTCAGACCTTTGTGGGAGTAACATTCATCCAATTATTAGACAGTCTTGATTGAAAATATCTTCTTCATATTCAAGTACCTCTTTCCATACAAAAAACTCTATAATTTGGAAAAGTTTAATCCCCATAAACTTTCACTAGCTTCTTAGCACTAGAAAAGTATATTTCTGAGATTTCTTTTTCCTGACTATGCAGCACGTGCCCTTAGGCGTCCTTGCATAAGTAGTCTACATAACGGACCTGTCAGCCAAAAGATGCTATTATTTGACTATGCATCCAATTCCCTTAGGTGGCCCTGCATAATTCAACCCCTAACGGGTTTGTTAAATAATTGTAACTTCATTCTTGGGAAGTACTTTTTCTAATGCCTTTTTAGCTCTTTTTCATATAATTCCTCATATTAAAATTTTCTTAAGTCTTAGTTTACATATTTTCCCTCATAATTGAGTATGGTAATATATTTTCAGATAAATTTTCAAAGAATTGAATCAATTCTACTTCATTCGGTCAAAGCTATTTTGACCTTAAACATTAGCCTTTTTTATATCCGACGTGCATGGCTTCAAACTGCCCACAAAAGACAAGGGAACTCTAAATAAAAGTCAACTTCCAGCTCACTAAACATACATTTTGTATGATTTAGGTAATATTGTGCAATTAAAAGAATCAAAGTTTGTAGGATTATTTATAATAATCCTAGTAAAAATCAAACTATGCTTACTAGGCCCATTAAATTAGGTAAAATTTAAACCAGGTAGCAGGAAAATACGTGCACAAGTGATTGAAGATGAAAGAATTCTTTCCATTTATTTCACAAGAATTAGAAGGACATCCACATATTGGAGTCTCTTCTCTTTTCTAAAAAATTACAAGAGGCCGTCAACATAAGTCTTCACTTGATGAACAGTATCCCAAGCTTCATCAGCAGCTACTTAAAGCTCATGCACCTGACCAAATTCACACTCATTAGCCTGATGGAGAACTTTCTTGGAATCCGTAATGGCTTTCATACCATTCATTTGAGCTCCCTCCAGTGAATTATTGAGTTGGTCAAGATCCCCAGTAACTGTAGGTTCCGGGAGCAGTGGAAGCGTGTTGGTGGGTTTTCCCAACTTTAATTTTAACGTTAAACAACATTCAATCCGAGATCCGTCATGATATAAAACGCCGAATATTCGTAATAGAAAGAAGAACGAAAAGAAAAGAAGAGTCCTGGAACCCTTGAGGAGGATCATCATATGTTGATTATAATTAATTTAATTAATGCATAAGAATTACCTTGTTGGAATTCTTTCTTCGTTGATGTGTCCGGTCACGATTCGGTGATCCGTCGTTGCATCGTAGAATCGAAGTGTAGGATTCCTCTAGCGGTGATCCACACGTGTGTCACGTATCTCTGGACATCACCAAAGAGATCTCCGGGTGCTAGCGCGGAAGAACCTTCGCTTGCGATGTCCGCCTTCGACTGCCTTGATCCGGTGGAGGATCTTGCTCTCGTAACTTGAGGGTGTTCTTGGTGGAAAGGGAATTCTCTCTTGGCTTGAGAGTATTTCCAAATCCGTTGTGCACAACAATGGCTCTCAAAAAATGCTGGGGTTGCGAGGATATTTATAATTAGGTTTGAGGTTAATAGATTTATGACAATAAATAAATGCGTTACGCGTTTTATTTATTTCATTAACTCTTATTGAAAAACCCCCATGTCGAATTATTAATTCCTTGACATGCGCCCACGCTGATTATAATAAATATCATTTAATAAAACAATATTAAATCCTCAAAATCCCAATTGGAAAAAATACACGGCGTGTAATAATTAATACACGGCGTGTACTTGTTTTCCATAAAACTACACAGCGTGTATATTTAATATACACGGCGTGTACTTTTATTTTCCATTTTTCTCCACCACATTTATTAGACCTTGAGTAATGACTATTTATTTCTTAAATAAATGTAACTGCATTACTCGCTAATAAATATATTATTTTATCCACAGTATATTCTCTCGAATAACTAGTGTCAAAATAAATGCGACCAGACATCCTTAAATAACTATTAAACCACAGTCGGGAATAATATTTATTTAACTTGTTAAATTAATATTTAACTGAGATACATGGACACACTTAGTGTGTGACCCTCTAGGCCTCTTTCTCAGTGGCATTAGGCTGAGCCTGCGTAAAGTACAAGGTTAGCGTCTAGAAACACGCCAAGGAACCCATAGAGAAAGAATTTAACGGCGCAATGACGTGTCACCTCCTACAAATGCTTACCGTGTAATATAATCCCTTTGCCTCGATATCTCTAATCAAGCGGGTTGCATGATAGTGCCATCAACCCATGTGCTTGATTATTCTTTCTTTGACTTCTCGGAATTGAACTTGCCCATACCTTACCATGGCCATGGATTTATTTAGGCTATATCAATTCCATCAAAGGGCCTGAGATATCTACTTCTGTTATGGAACAGAAGGGACAAATCCTTTCTCGCATTTTCTATTAATGCGGTATTACTCGTGACACACCCAACGTATCCTACCTCGCTGCGAACAGTGTGTCCTCACAGTTTTCATCAATACATCTAAGTGCGCAAGTTGTAATACCCATTAATAATAATCTTAAAGTCTAAGGATCAATACACACGTCCGTAGATAGGAACATCCAATGACACTATGAAATGTGGATTTCCTACTGGTGGGTCTCGTTCTCATAATATCCTCCTGGATATTACCAAGGGCGCACACCATGAGAAGGTGCCTCAAAGTTTTATGAGTCCTCACCCCTAATGACCTATATTATTTGTGTCCCTCAAATAATATCATCTGGCCATAGAACATACATTCAAGAACAGGGTTATGGCACTTTCGGGTTCTCATCATAGCAGGGATCCGCTACGACCCTTTAATGCAACAGCTGTCCTTAGGACATTATCACATGACATGTCACGCAGAAGAACAATCAAGATGTGATAAGGCTTTTATTTAATGAATAAAGTATAAAGTAGTTGGTTCTAGACCACCAACTCCAATAGACCCCCACTTGGACTTGAGCCATTTGCTAACAACCTTTAACCCGCTAGCTCTCACATGATATTCATGCTTCTGCTAAGATAGGCCTTTAGTCATGGGGTCCGCCACGTTCTCTTTTGTGGACACTCTTCTCACTGCAACTTCACCCCTTTGATAGAAATCTTTCAAGAGGTGATACTTCCGGAGTATGTGCTTTGTCCGTTGATGTGACCTTGGTTCTTTTGCAAGAGCCACCACTGCAGTATTATCACAATACAATGTGATGGGATCTTTACTGCTAGGCACCACATCAAGATCTCGGACAAAGTTCTGAATCCAAACGGCTTCTTTGGCTGCATCAGAAGTCGCTATATACTCGGACTCCACTGTAGAATCGGTGACAACTGGCTGCTTTGAACTCTTCCAGCTCACAGCTCCTCCATTGAGACAGAAAACATATCCATATTGCGGCTTCAGATCATTCTGATCTGTTTGAATACCAGGATCAGCATACCCTCTGATGACAAGATCTTCGTCTCCTCCATACACCAGGAACATATCCTTAGTTCTTCTCAGATACTTAAGGATAGTCTTAATAGCAGTCCAATGCTGTTCTCATGGATCTGCTTGATATCAGCCTACCATGCTCAGTGCATAGGCAACATCATGCCTGGTACATAACATGGCAGACATGATGGATCCTATAGCCGAAGCGTATGGGATCTTGCTCATCCTATCTTTCTCCTGTTGTGTCTGGGGACACATTTTCTTAGAAAGATGTAAGCCATGTGACACTGGAACCAATCCCCTCTTTGATTTTTCCATACTAAATCTCTTTAGTATCTGGTCAATGTATGTACCCTGACTTAGTCCAAGCAGCCTCTTGGATCTATCACGAATGATCTTGATCCCTAGAATGTAGGCTGCTTCTCCTAAGTCCTTCATGGAGAAACACTTTTTCAACTAGTCCTTAACTAACTGTAAGGCAGGTACGTCATTTCCAATAAGCAATATGTCATCAACATATACCACTAGGATGATGACCACATTCCCATTAATCCGCTTATAAACACATGGCTCACATTCATTCTTAGTGAAACCAAATTCCATTATGGCTTCATCAAATCGAATTTTCCATGAACTGGATGCTTGCTTTAATCCATAAATGGATTTCTGCAACTTGCAAACCCGTTTGGCTTCACCTGGTGTCACAAACCCTTCTGGTTGTGCCATATAGACATCTTCCTGAAGGTTCCCGTTAAGGAATGATGTTTTGACATCCATCTGCCAAATCTCGTAGGCATGGTAAGCTGCTATGGAAAGTATGATTCTTATGGATTTAAACATGGCAACTGGAGAGAAGGTTTCATCATAGTCAATTCCTTGATGCTGTCTGAATCCTTTAGCCACTAGACTTGCTTTATAGGTGCTAACTTGACCTTCCATGTCCAGCTTTCTTTTGAATACCCATTTTCATCCAATAGGCTTTACATCAACTGGCTCATCGACCAGAACCCAAACTTGGTTCTGATACACAGAATCCATCTGAGAATTCATAGCTTCTATCCATCTTGCAGCTTCTGAGATTTCTACTGCTTCCTTGTAGGATAGAGGTTCATCATTGTCCAACAATAATGATTCACCATCCTCGGTGACTAGGAAACCAAATCTCTCTGGTTCCCTTACCTCTCTTGAGCTCCTACGCAGTACTTGTGTTTCTGGAACCTCTTCCATGGGGAACTATGGAACTTGTTCCTGTACCAACTCATGTGTATCTTGACCATAAACTTCGTCGAAGTCAATCTTGCTCCCACTATCCTTCTTGAGAATGTGCTCCCTCTCAAGAAAGACGGCTTGTCTGGCGACAATCACTTTCTTATCTTGGGGTTTATATAGGTAATATCCTTTTGTTTCCTTGGGATATCCTATAAAGATACACATCGTTCCCCGAGGTGCTAGTTTGTTGCTTGAGAAGGCCTTAACAAACGCCTCGCATCCCCATACACGTGTGTGTGACAAAGTGGGTTTCCTTCCATTCCATAACTCGGATGGAATTCCATTTTCCGCCTTAGTTGGTACTCGGTTTAATGTGTATGCTCTAGTTTGTAATGCATATCCACAAAAGGATAACGGAAGATCCGCATGACTCATCATCGACCTCACCATGTCCAACAAGGTGCGATTCCTCCTTTCACTAACACCATTCCACTGTGGTGTATAAGGAGGAGTGAGCTGAGATAGAATCCCAGACTCCCGTAGAAGATCGATGAACTCTTGGTTCAGATATTATCCACCTCGATCTGATCGAAGCTTCTTTATCTTCTTACCAAGTTGATTCTCTACTTCATTCTTGAATTCCTTAAATTTATCTAAGGACTCTAACTTATACCTCATTAAGTAGACATAGCCATATCTACTCAAATCATCAGTAAAAGTAATAAAGTAAGAATATCCACCTCTAGCTTCTACTGGAAATGGTCCACACACATCTGTGTGTACCAATCTGAGAAGCTCTATGGCCCTTTCACCTTGTCCACCAAAAGGCAGCTTGGTCATTTTTCCTTGTAAACAAGCGTGACATCTATCAAGTGGTTTTAGCTCAGTAGAGTCTAAATAGCCATCTTGGCAGAGCTTTTTCAAGCACTTCTCGTTCACATGACCAAGGCGGTGATTCCATAACTGCGTGATGTATGAGTCATGTGAGTTTGTTTCATTATCGATTTCCAACACTTGGTTTTCATAATTTAATACATACAAACCATTATTCAAATGTGCCATACCATAACATACATTGTTCTTATAAAATAGACAACCCTTATTTCCAAATGTGAAAATAAATCCATCCATATCCAAACAAGATAAAAAAATTATGTTCTTGGTAACACTAGGCACAAAATAACAGTTTTTTATAACCAAAATCATGCCAGTTGGCAATGAGAGGTGATAGTCGCCAATAGACAACGCAGCCAGCCTTGCGCCATTGGCAGCTCGAAGATCCACCTCTCCTCTGGCGATCTTTCTAAATCTACTTGGTTCCTGCATTTGAATACAGATGTGATCCCCACAAGCTGTATCTAATACCCAATGTGTAGAAATAGAAAGATTACACTTGATAACGAACGCACCTTTAGCGTCCCCACGCTTCTGGGTGCAGTTCCTCTTCCAGTGGCCATGCTTGCCACATGCAACACACACTACTTCCCATTCCTTTCCCTGCCTCTGGATCTTCCTCTTCTTGGAGGGACGGTGCTCGGGGGCTTCAGACCGTTTATAAGTCTTTGGCCCCTTTGCCTTGTCCTTCATTTTCTTGTTCACCATAAGGACTGCGGGTTTGTCATGCCCCATCTCCTTATCTACTTGGCGAATCAAGGTCAGAAGCTCCGATAGACTCTTCTCATTGCCGCTCATGTTATAGTTGACAATGAAGCTAGAGAAGGTCTTGGGAAATGATGATAGGATGATATCTGTACGCAACTCATCTGGGAATTTAATCCCTAAGATGTCCAAGCATTCAATGTAGCCAATAAGCTTGACCACATGAGGCCCAGCTGGCACAGACTCTCCAAGCTTCGTGGTAAACAAAGCATTAGAGATCTCATACATCTCCTGTCTTGCCTTCTCTTGGTATAGATCTTTAAGGTGAGAAATCATGCTATACACATCCATGTTTTCATGTTTCTTCAAGAGCTCATTAGACATGGCCGATAGCATGAAACACTGGACATCTGTGGCATCATCCATGTGTTTCATGTAGAGAGATAATTCCTCATCACTAGCCTCTTTCCCAGGCGCAACTGGAATAGGCTCTTCCAGCACATATAATTTCCTTTCTTGGCGAAGGACGACGCGTAAACGCCTCTTCCACTCTTGGAAATTGGTGCCGGTGAGAAGGTTTTCTTTTTCGAGTATGGTACACAATGATATGTTTGAAGTCATTTTCATTCCGTTTCAACAATTTAAGATGAGAAAAGGTTTAGTACTTTATTATAAGAATGGAGACAAATAAATAAATTAATACTTATTAGTCTCCCACTATTTTATCGAAATCCAATAGCCCTCACCATTGACTTAGGAATATTATATTGCATGAATATTCTAGTGGAAAGGATCTATATTGCCCTTCGCATTACCCCAACTAGGGTTGGTCAAGAAACTTGAAGGGTTTTAGGTAGGAATTCCAAATGCCAACTGCATTAACTCGCAGTTCCTTGATCCGCTGAGTGGACTCCCCAATCCTGAAATCCTTTTTTGGATTTCCTCAACCTTTGCCTCTTAGTCACACCAAGTCCTGCTGTGGCAGTCAACCCTTGATGCGAACCAAGTCATGTCAACCCAAAACCTTGAATTATAATTCCCTGATAATTGAAAGCACCCCAACTAGGGTTGGTCAAGCACGTTGAACTATGGTTCGATTCTAACCAAGATTATGGAAGGCTATGCCGACTTAATATTTATTTTGAGGGATTTTATCCTTATACATAAATTTTCATTTTATTATCTTTGATTACATGCTTGTTAATATTAAGTGGGATATACTTAATTGATTAACCATGTCTAAGATAATATTTACATAAAAGCCAATTTTATTTTAGTTCCATCTTGCATGCTCGTTTAATTCATTAATTGTGTGATCGTGACAACACACCCACAATAAATAAACCACGCAACTGACAGAAATAAAATAAATGGTATGATCATGAGCTTTTCAATTGGTTAGTTTATCTAGCGATTGATAAACTAACCCAAGACCTAGGGGAGAAACACCTTGAACCATTCGGGTTCGTGTTTACAGCTTTCCACCTGTCCACCTTTGTATCTCCTTGGATTGGTTTCACCTTGGCTCCTGACTTGAGCCGCCTCCACTAGCTTAGGAGCTCCATCAATTACATATGCATTTATCTCACACGCAGGTGAGGGGGAAAAAGGGGGTTTTACATAAAAGAATCCTTGGGCGCACATGCCCTACATATTAATGAGGAGATGGCTCGCAGACCAACAAATTTAATTTAAATAAATAAATTAAAAGAAACCATTCACATACAAAGGTCTTGGTCTGTCTCATGATCATCCATACGTGCAACGATATTTACACATAAATAAAACTAGCATTCAATTCTTTAATCGTTCTTGTTTAAGATAAATCACGCTCGAATCAATTAATTATCTATAATTAATCAATCCTTTTATCTTAAATCCCTTTTCTGAATTTCCTTGAGATTCTCATCCATCATAATTTTAAACAAATAAATTCTTTTAAAATTATCCTTGTACACAACTTGTACCTTGGAGGCAACCCAGAGAATTCCCATTTATTACGCAGATGTTAAATTAAACACATATATTTAAAACACCTATCACGTGTTGTGCCTCAGCTTTACGCCTGCACCATGGTACACGTCTCAAGGGTTTGTATAATATAATAACAAATTTTAATAAATCTGCTTAATTTGGGTGAGTACACAGCGTGTAGTTCCGACTACACTGCTTGTACTTTTTCTTCACTGTCCATCTGAAGTACACGCCTGGGGATAGGGCGTGTTAATGTACTTTGGAAATTTTCAGAGTACACGTCATGTACAGTGGGACACACACCGTGTAGTTTCCGCGTTACATGGTTTCCAGCCAGGCAGGCTATGTATGGAGTACACGACCTAACCCTAACCCGAATGGACTACACGCCGTGTTCATTGGACCACACGGCATGTATTCCGGAAACCGTGTGCCACCTGTTTCTGGTCAACACATGGTGTCTTAAATTCTTAGAAAGAATCCAATACACGGCCTGATTTGGCGGATCAGTCAAGGCATTGAACCTAGACTACATGGTGTGTACTTCCGAATACATGCCGTGTATTCTAGTGTTATACGACCAGAAACATTTGGCTCCTCCGGATGAGTTCCTCTATTTTATTTTAATCAAAATTAAAAGAAAAATCTGTTTCTGTGAGGTGAACAAGAAACGAGAGAGGAGGAACAGATCTCGATATTCAGATTTCCAGAACGATTAAACATGAATTGAAATAACTAAATTATTAAATGCGTAAATCACCAAAAAAAAACTAAATAATTATAACCAACGATATGACCCCCTCTAATACCACTTGTAGGTTCCGGGCACAACGGAAGCGCGTTGGTGGGTTTGCCCAACTTTAATTTTAACGTTAAACAACGTTCAATCCGATATCCGTCATGATATAAAACGCCGAATCTTCAGAATAGAATGAAGAACGAAAAGAAAAGAAGAGTCCCGGAACCCTTGAGGAGGATCATCATATGTTGATTATAATTAATTAAATTAATGCATAAGAATTACCTTGTTGTAATTCTTTCTTCGTTGATGTGTCCGGTCACGATTCAGTGATCCGTCATTGCGTCGTAGAATCCAAGTGTAGGATTCCTCTAGCGATGATCCACACGTGTGTCACGTATCTCCGGACATCACCGAAGAGATCTCCGGGTGCTAGCGCGGAAGAACCTTCGCTTGTGATGTCCGCCTTCGACCGCCTTGATCCGGTGGAGGATCTTGCTCTTGTAACTTGAGGGCGTTCTTGGTGGAAAGGGAATTCTCTCTTGGCTTGAGAGTATTTCCAAATCCGTTGTGCACAACAATGGCTCTCAAAAAATGTTGGGGTTGCGAGGATATTTATAATCAGGTTTGAGGTTAATAGAGTTATGACAATAAATAAACACGTTACGCTTTTTATTTTTTTCATTAAATCTTATTGAAAAACCCCCATGTCGAATTATTAATTCCTTTACATGCGCCCACGCTGATTATAGTAAATATCATTTAATAAAACAATATTAAATCCTCAAAATCCCAATTAGAAAAACTACACGGTGTGTAATAATTAATACACGGCGTGTACTTGTTTTCCATAAAACTACACAGCGTGTATATTCAATATACACGACGTGTACTTTTATTTTCCATTTTCTCCACCACATTTATTAGACCTTGACTAATGACTATTTATTTCTTAAATAAATATAACTACATTACTCGCTAATAAATATATTATTTTATCCACAATATATTATCTCAAATAACTAGTGTCAAAATAAATGTGATCAGACATCCTTAAATAATTATTAAACCAAAGTCGGGAATAATATTTATTTAACTTGTTAAATTAATATTTAACTGAGATACATGGACACACTTAGTGTGTGACCCTCTAGGCCTCTTTCTCAGTGGCATTAGGCTAAGCCTGCCTAAAGTCCAAGGTTAGCGTCTAGAAACATGCCAAGGCACCCATAGAGAAAGAAGTTAACGCCGCAATGACGTGTCACCTCCTACGAACACTTACCGTGTAATATAATCCCTCTGTCTCGATATCTCCAATCAAGCGGGTTGCATGCTAGTGCCATCAACCCATGTGCTTGATTATTATTTCTTTGACTTCCTGGAATTGAACTTGCCTATACCTTACCATGGCCATGGATTTATTTAGGCTATATCAATTCCATCAAAGGGCCTGAGATATCTACTTCTGTTATGGAACGAAAGGGACAAATCCTTTCTCGCATTATCTATTAATGTGGTATTACTCGTGACGCACCCAACGTATCCTACCTCGCTGCGAACAGTGTGTCGTCACAGTTTTCGTCAATACATCTAAGTGCGCGAGTTGTAATACCCATTAATAATAATCTTAATGTCTAAGGATCAATACACACGTCTGTAGATAGGAACATCCAATGACACTATGAAATGTGGATTTCCTACTGGCGGGTCTCGTTCTCATAATATCCTCCTAGATATTACCAAGGGCGCACACCATGAGAAGGTGCCTCAAAGTTTTAGGAGTCCTCACCCCTAATGACCTGTATTATTTGTGTCCCTCAAATAATATCATCTGGCCATAGAATATACATAAAAGAACATTGTTATGCCAAGTTCGGGTTCTCATCATAGTAGGGATCCGCTACGACCCTTTAATGCAACAGCTGTCCTTAGGACATTATCACATGACATGTCACGCAGAAGAACAATCAAGATGTGATAAGGATTTTATTTAATGAATAAAGTACAAAGTAGTTGGTTCTAGACCACCAACTCCAAGAGTAACAACATCGAACTGCTACTGTAGGTGCATCCGCTGGACGACTTTATCTTTGATCTTGTGCTTCAGATCCTTCATCTTGGCAGCATAATCAGCCTCAGCTCGGGATACCGCAGCCTCAAATTTACTAATATTGGCTGATAGTTTCTCCCTGGTCAGATCTTCATGACACTTTTTCTCCTTCTCCCTCCTGAAAATGACCTATTTCACCGCGGCATGGATCTGTTAATATCCAAAACCGCAAAGTCCCAATACGAAAAATAGGGATGACAGCCAGGGAATATTCGATGGCAGCTCCTCTAGAGGCACATCAGATATGATTTTCCATATGTTCTTCCATGCATTGCATCATAAAAATTGGAACGCCTTTTGAACTTCCGGGTCCGATTCAACGTCACTATCACAGGGGGAGTATAATCGGGGATTAATGCACTTATGGAAGTGCCCTGTTCTGCTCCTTCCCCCTGACCTGAGCTTCTTCACTTTCAATTCCCGTTGGGGCGGAGGATGGGGCCTCACCTCTAGATCTAGCCACTAAAATTAATGGCCCTGCATAATTAATTTAAAGCATTGGTTAGTTTCAAAGGATAAAAAAAGAATTAGTTGTCTTGTAAATTAATCACAATCACAAATATTGTTATTCCTTACCCAACGATAGATTAGAAACCTGAGAAGGTTCCTCCCCATCTTTCCTAGCTTCGACCAGATTTTCAACATGAGTTTGAGGAAGCTATATTGGGTTCCGCTCCACTTGTGCTAATGTCTCTACAATGGTAGGGTTTTTTGTACCCCCTTCAGGCTTGGGTAGTTCAGCAGCTTGCTCAGACGAAACTGCACATTTGAACCAATCATGATTAGACATGTAATAATAACTTATTCTTAATAGGACAAAGGATAACACTCACTTCCATAATCTTCTAAATTACATGGTAATTTAACATGATTTATAAAATCTTCAAAAGATGCGCCTAGTTCCATCATTTCATCTAATGTCATCTCAGAATCCCGGTTAGTCTCACCAGTGGGAGCATTTGATGTGTCTTCTTGGAGACCTTCATCTTGCGGTCCCTGACCCTGGACAACATCTTTGGATAAAATCACGGCATCCGTTGAAATAACTGCCAAAATCTCTAATGAAGAGGTTGAACCTGAAGTATCATAGAATGGAATTCAGTAGATGTTTCATTCAACATTTTATGAATCATTGTTAACTGACCAGAAGTGGGTTCTTCTCTTCTTGCAACAGCAGCAGGAGGGATACTGGGAACAGATGCTGGCACATTTTTAGAAGCATCCAAGTCAGCCTGAATTTGAGATTGTTCCACAACACCCTCTGTGGTCCTCAGAGGAGGATAAATCCTCTCCCTCAGAGGGGAAAATAAATAATCCCCTACAATCCCAAGGAAAATGAGCAATCATTTTCATGGTTTAAAATTCATGATTATCCAAAGGACTTACCACTACTGATAAAGCGTTTAGCGATGGAATTTCTCCTTTGTCACCTTTGTCCTTTTGTCTTTTCCGGAGTATCATTAGTCTCCCTTATAGGCACATGAATTGGAGAATGGAAGGACATTTCCAACTCCTCATTCATGGCCTGATGGCCTGGAGATATCTTGCTCGACTTGCGAGGAGATTCAGAAGCAGCCCCGATGGAAGTACCACTAGGGCTATATTGTGGCGAAGGAACCTCATTAGTTCCTTTCTTTTCAAGATGCAAGATGAAGAAAATAACTTCCTTGAGTAACAAATCATCAGTTGAAATCAATTTTCAAAGAAAATAAAGAAAGAAAACTTACATCTTTAGGGGCTACGTAACCGTGACACTCCTCATTAGTCCCCTCAGCGGTGACATGGTCTATCATTTCCTTCAATCGCTTGGTGACATGAATGGAATCATCGGTGGAATATATGAGAATTTCTAGCTCTCTAATATAAGATCTCACTTCTTCGGGGCTATCTTCGAAATTAATATTGATAGAATCCAGAAGAGTCCCTATTCCAGGGAGATGTAGCCCCTTGCATAAATCCATCCAGGCAATTTCAATACCATAGTATAAACTCTGCCATGTCTGGACAGCCTCTGGTCGTAGATATTTAGTGCGTGTACCAAAAGGCTATGAGGAAGTTCCCACAATCTTCCACTTCAATTTCTTCCCAGCTCCTACACCTATTGATATAGAATAATAATATAAGACTTATTGCTTTATAAAGTTATGGTGATTAAATTACCACAATGAAGTAACTCACTAGAAGTTGATGGAGTAGGTCTTTTGATTCTTATTGGAGGATTATATCGGGCAACAGGCCACTTTTCCACTTGTTTTGCCTCATCATCCCCATCATGGGAATCCGGTGAATTAGTCATAGAGGAGGAATCTGGCGAATCAGCTTCAGGTGGGGAAGCATCACCTTCCTGAGGAAGGGTTTCTTTCTCTACAGTCCTCTTCCTTTTCCCCACCGGATAAACTGGGTGATTCAGCACCCCTTTAGGGTATGATGCTATCCAGTGCTCGGCATACCATGTAGTCATGTTATGTGCCTCTTTTTCAACTGGTAGATCAAACATTGCCCCAGTCTTCTCCCTAGATGTCAACAACCACAGTTGTCGAGCAACCATCAGATGTTTCTCTAACTTGACATGTACAGGGGGAGATACAACAATCTATTTCAAACACTTGAATTAGAAAGCAAATATATATAGAGCATAGGCCTCACATATAATCTATCTGTCAATCTTAGCAACCAGCACACCATCTCTGTAGGCGAGCATGTATGCCCTAAAATCCAAGTGGGCTATTCCATCATCAACAAACCGCACGGTTGGAAGATTTCTATAGGGAAAGAAGTTGAATTCCTTAAACATGCTCGGCCTCACTTTCATGTCACAAGCATTAAGATATGATGGAGGAATTCCAGAGAATGCTTGCACTGATGGCCTGATAGAACTTCCCAGAATTTGTACTCCATTCTGTACATTATAAGTCCTGAAGTGAGTGGTGATCCATCCCCATAAAACTTGGAATGGTCACACTATTCTGAAAGGAGATTTACCCATGAAGACATGAAGTAAACTCCTGTGAATCTTTGTTAAAATGGGTGTATCCAACCCAACCATTTTTCCATCAGCCAACTTTTCCACAATAATGAAGGTCCCTGGACTAATGCCTCCCTTCGATTCCCTGACCGGTAAGATATAAACACTGAGCCACAATTCCAAGAAGCCTTCCAGATGAGTCTTATTTGGGATCCTTTTATTCACCTCATATCCCCATTTCTCAAACTCTCTTGCTTCTAGAGTTTCCCAGAATGTGCCACGAGCACCTCTCTTCTCGGTTTTTGGGTAGGTGGTAGGATGGGTGGGCCTCTTATCCTTGGATTTCTTTTTCTTGGATCATTTCTCCTTCGGCTCCTTCTCCTTTGGCTCCTTCTCTTTCTTATCAATAAGAAATATATTCATCCACTCCTCCGGATGAATATCCTTTCTAGAATGAGTTAAGTTGGTCTCTGAACTTTTGAGCCTATGGATGATTTTAAATAATTCTCGATCCAAAGCAGGAGTCTTCTCTGAATCATTCCAAGTCACCTTGGGAGGAATGAATTCATCATACATGTCTCCCAAAATTGGAGCCCCTAAGATCTTGTGGACATCCCATAGACTAATGCCTACTTCTCCATGAGTCAGATGGAAAGAATTGGTTTCTGGGCTCCAGTGGCTGAGTATCTCCGGTACAAAACTATCATGTCTGTAAACATTGTTTTCCCAACCCAGACAGCTTCGTATATCGCAACTCCTTTCAGATCTTCGGCAAACTCTGCACAGGTTTGTCGCACCCAGTATGCCCGCATCCGAGTTGGCTTCACACCTCTCCTAGGACGGAAGTCCCAAATTTTCTTCTAGCCTTTGGATTGATCCATCTGATCATTTCGGAAGATTGAAGGATGACAATGTGGTTGCAGCTCAGGATTATGAGGTTTCATATCTAGAGTAAAAGGGCTATGATGCATCATGTGGGCCTTCTCCATTGTTCTAGAATTTATAAATCCTCCTCCACATGAGATATTTGCTGAAGAAAAGTTGGTGTAATTCTGAAACCACGAAAATGGGAGATAGTTCTTTGCTTCAAGAATAGTAACTTCTCGCAGATGACCATATCCATACAAAGGCAAATAAATGATTTGGGGGAAGTCGCGATGATATTTCTTCAGATACTTGGCCAAATCTGGAAGAGTGCTATCACAGACAGTATAATAATCATGGACAATGATACTCATCATATCATCAAGTCGGTTTCTTTCCAGTTCATCAGCTATTCTGATTCTCTTGGGAGCCATTGATTCTGCACAAAATTTGAATAATTAACTCTTAAGTATGTTGATTTTTCATAAAATTAGTGAAGGATTTGGGAAAAAAATGGCTAAGTCATTAAGCCGCGCCAGTCTAAACATGGAGCACAAGTGTGGAAGTGTCGCGCAAGTATAAGGTGCTGCGCAAATATTTGGCATACAAGTATCACCGCGCAGGTCTAGATACCTTGACAGCATCATGACAGCAAAGGAAAAGCAGAAAAGAGAGCAACTTGCGCGGTGGAGATGACCGACGCAGAGAGAGCTCAAAAATCCGAAGTTCTGTGCAATGCGTGACAAATGAATGCATATATATAGGCCATGCCGGCCACCTGCGCGCCTACAGCCAGCGCGCTCCAGCCCTGCGTGACTCGCACCTGCGCGATGACAGTTGCACGGTGACCACCTATGCGCCTCTTTCACTTTGGTTTTCATCTTTTCCTCAGAGTCGCATCCTTTTTCTTTCAGATCCAACTCTGAGGGGGGGCTTTTTTTTACGCTCCTTTTCATCACATTGTTTAAAGGAATGGAAAAAGAAATTACTTCGCAAAAATTGATTCATCCATTGAAGAAAACATCAAAAATTGACAAAGGAATGAAAAAGGAGTCAAAGGACCTTGGGTCGCACAAGTTCCCTTACTGTCAAGAAAGTACACTTACGTGCCGCCTAATGGTCGTGCAAGTGACTTGTGCACCCTCATTAAAAACCACCCGGGGTCTTCTCCAGCCAATAAATACCCCCGGTGGGCCCCCCATTTCAAGAGGATTTTTTCCAGAATTCACTTACAGAGATTTGAACGCCCAAGTCTCTTCTTCAGGTCTTCCGAACACTTCTAAGGTAATTATTTACCTAGAATGGAAGGTCTAAATATGAGGAATAAGGTCTAAGTGTCAGAATTCAGTATCACTTGCACGACTATGTGTTTTACCCTTAAGGGAAATAGACACTTTCACACCTCCTTACCTACGCATTGAAACTTGCACACCACTCTTCTGGAAGTACCTTGGGATAACTCTGAAGGATTTGGTCAAGGATCTCCCATGTATTACCCTAAGGGATGAAAGTCGTGGAAGTACCCATGTGTCACGCAGGTATACCTATGAGGCCAGGACTTGCGCGCCCACACAGTACCTGCGCGCATGCCAGGACTTGCACACCCTTCTATTTTTGGGTGCCCTTCCTACCCATTTAACCCCTCTTATGCAATTCCACCTCTCCTATTCAAGATTCAGTCTTCAAGACACTCTTCAAAGCCATTTATGGAAATTTTTCTTGATTGAATTCTTTATTCGAAAGGAATTCTGTGAAACATATCTCAAAACCTAGTGATTTACACATCTTTATTTCACTAAAATTAGATATTTCATTCATTCAACCTCATCTTTTAAGATGAGAGAACCATATATATAGCCATCCTCCTTAGGAGTAAGCCCCAAGTCTTCATTAATATGGGAATCCTCCATAGGAGTAATCCCCAGTCATAATTTCCCTAAATCTGGGCCTCCTTTTCAGGAGTGAGCCCCAGTCTTAATTTCCCTTAATCTGGGCCTCCTTTTCAGGAATAAGCCCTAGGTACCCTAAAATGGGCATCTTCCTCAGGAGTAAGCCCCAAACATAATTCCTTTAACATGGGCCTCCTTTTTAGGAATAATCCCCAGTCTTAAAGTTCCCAAATATGGGCATCCTCCTCAGGAGTAAGCCCCAACCAAAATTCCTTTAACCTGGGCCTAATTTTCAGAAATAAGCCTCAGTCTTAATGTTCCCAAATATGGGAATCCTCTTTAGGAGTAAGCCCCAACCATAATTCCTTTAACCTGGGCTTCCTTTTCCAGAGTAATCCCGAGTCTCAATTTCTCTTAACCAGTCTTAATTTCCTTTTGATCTGGGCTTCCTTCTTAGAAGTAAAACCAAATCATAAGTCCCCTCCTAACTTGGGAATCTTCCTTAGGAGTAAGCCCCAAGATCAGAGTATCCAAATCACCATGAAGCACATATAACGTTTTGGACCCTGTTCCTAGATTTCTTCCCTAATGTAAATCTTAATCCTCATCTATTTGCACAGTCATACACATATAAGCCAAACATCTTTTCATCTTTCATGGAACAATTGTCTTGTTTCACCAATACCTCTTGTTTCTCACACTGAGCATGACTCACGTGATATTAGAGTGTAAAAGTAATCACGAAATCTTTCTCTGAGCCATCAATCATGCATAAACATCATACTCCCTTACTCGAACTACGTCGGTTCTGATTCCTTTTCCAAAACAAAGGATACGTAGGTAGCTCATCTGTGGGTACGATCCCAACTCTGAAATAATTGATGTCCTTCTGAATGACAATAATCTTCAAGTGCCCCACTGAGTGGCTTTAAAACTAGTATGGTCATCATAATGACCAAGATACTTTCATGTATTGAAGGATACCATTGGATAAGAATCTCTAAACAATTACAGATGATTATATATCGATGAAGAACCTCGAATAAATATGAAAGATTCTCTAAATTTCCTACATATCAATCATTGATTGTCAGATCTAAAGGAAACCTCAATTTATACTTGGTAATGTAATAAGGATTCACGAACATAACATAAATCTATAAAGAGAGTCCCGGAGTAGACAATAATTCCCCTCAAAAAGGTGTGATGAGTCCGACGTCCCATCCTCTCGACCAATGCAAATTTATAAGCCTCATCATTCCACAACTAATGAGTGCCTACCTTTGGAAAGTTGGTTAAAATGGATATGGAATCATTGGATGTTTCCGGTTCTTCGAAAAATCCTATTAGAAACTACTTGGAATGTTTGAATCTTAAATCAATGAGATCATCCCCAATTCCAGAGGGGAACACACTTATAGAGGGATGATTGGAAGTTTACTTTACTAAACTGCTAGTTGTATTGAAATTATGTTTAGTGTGTGTATGTGTTCTCATTTTCAGGAAAAACCAACGGAATCTAATTTAAATGTTGTGAAGTAAATTTTCAAATACCTCAGGCATACACCCAATCTAGGACTATTTTATCCCAAAGGGAAAACATTTGAGTTAGTTATCTATTCTGATGCTGACTTCAGTGGATGTAATTTAGATAGAAAAATCACCTTTGGAACATGTCACCTTTTAGGCAAGTCACTAGTATCATGGTTAGTAAGAAAAAAAATTCTGTTGCATTATCTACTGCAGAAGCTGAATACATACGTGCTGGCAGTTGTTGTGCACAAATTTTGTGGATGAAACACACATTGCTAGATTATAGATATCAATTCATACATGTAACTATAAATTGTGACAACACAAGTGCTATTAACATCTCAAATAATCATGTTTCATATTCAGGGAAAAAACATATTGATGTAAGACATCATGTTTTGAGAGATCATTATAAAAAAGGTGATATCACTTTGGAATTCAATGGTACTAAATATCAACTTTCTGATATATTCACTAAACCATTAAATTTTGAGAGAATAGACTACATTATACATGAAATAGGAAAGATAAATCTCAAATAGGGACCTTGCTTGTTACTGTTTCAGGTCTTACTGTGCGATATCTTACTGTGTTATACTTTACTATTTCATTATTATGGTTTCTCAGTTACCGTTTTTCATGTTTACTGTATCACCATAAATTTTTATGTTTACAGTCTCACTATTAACATTTTTTACTTACGGTGTGACGTTTACTGTCTCACCGTAATGCACACTGAAAAACTCACTCAATGTCTCACCGTAATGACCACTCATGGTCTCAACGTAAAAAGTTCTTTATGTTTTTCTTTAAACCCATATCACGATTATTATTATTTCACCTATTTTATTTTCCCGAGTATTTATTTTAGGGACGTTTGGTATTCATAAATGATAAAACAAAGCAAGAATCACTTGATTCTTCATTTGAGATTTCTTTTACCTACTATTTTTGAACCCTTATTCATCCTTGTAACCTTTCTCGCGCTCAAAATTTCAGTGAATGCCAAGGATGAAGTTTTAGTCATCATCAACACCTAAAAAGCACAACTCCAAGAAGAAGAATATTTCACCTAAGCTGACACCTGAAGGGCCTTTAAATTCGAATCTGGTAAACCACAGTGTTGTACCTGAGAAAGAAATTTTCCCCAAGTGGCTTCTATCTAGTAAGTCACTGGTACTGAAAGTGTTATAACTACAAGGTTGGTTGGAATGGTTCTCTAAGGAGGATAGACCCATCTATCCTAGGTTAGTATCCCCATTTTACCAGTACGTACAGTTCTCTTTTGATTTTGGTGAATGTTTTTTTGTAGAAATCTGGGTTAATGACCAAAGATGTTCTTTCTCTTTGAGTTTATGGTCTGTATTTTTTAGGATACCTCATGAGGGTATTTGTGATGATTTTCAAAGAGGAACTCCACCATCAATTGAATTATTTTATTTGGAAGATGCTCTGAAAAACCTAACTGGAAATGGCAACCTGAGAAGAGACATCGCTGCTGAATTAGATGGAGAAACAAGGCTTCTGTTCAAATTTGTACAGAATTTGGTAAGTCCAAGAAAATGTGATTTTGTTGTGTTAAAGTATCAAGATGAGTTTTTGATTCACCTCATGAAAAATGGACATAAGAATAACCTGTGAAAGTATATCATACCCCACATGTGTGAGTTGATCAAAGTCACATCCAAGTCCACCTCTTTGTTCTACTCTCAGCTTATATCAGACATGCTTCTTGAAAAAGGTATGGTTGGACCTAATGAGGAAGTGATTATGGACTATTAGTACTATCAATCAAAAGAAACCACCAAGATAATGAAGATAAACTGGAATACTTGGAAAAGTGAATGGGTGGAAGACAATTATAAGATTTATGAAAAATTCAATCCTGTGGATTATCCCTCAAGGCCGAAGGACATTTATGATCCTGTTTTTGAAACAGACAAGCTTGTTGAGTATTCTGAAGAAGAGGAAGAAGAGGTTGTAGTGCCACATAATGAGGCTGTTGTTGTTGAGAGAGAGAGAACTATTGTTTCTCATAAATTTCTTGAAGACGAGGTTCCTTCTCTTGAAGAATCTGTTATTTTGGAAACTCAACCTGAGGCTGTAACAGAATAGGTTGCCAAAGACTCAGAAGAGCCTACAATAGAAGAGCCTATAGTGGAAGAGTTACCTATTTTTCAAGATGCCAATCTTGAGGAACTCCCTGTGGAAGAATCTGTTCCTGAAATCATGCACTCTGCTGAAGAACGGATGGAGCTATCTTTTCAGCTTTCTAGACAGGAAATGAGTGAGGAACATAGAGTTTAGTCTGTGGATTTAGACCAAGATCCTCTGTCTCTTAGTCCTGTGAAGGAGGCAACTGTTGAGGGGGAGAAAACCCAAAATATTGTGTATGTTAAAGCCTCACATCCAACTGAGTCAAGTCCTGTAGACTTTCAGTTTAAATTTACTAGTTTCTATGATGTGAGTGAGTATTAGTAGGTTACTACAACTGGGATTGATATTTCCTCCCCATTTCAGTTGAAATCAATCACAAACTTTTCACCTGAGAAGGAACCTGAACCTGAACCTGTACCCGTTCCTACTCCTAAACCCATATCTGAATAGCCATCCTTTGTGAGTAATAATGATCTAGTGGAATTTGGAGATACTCTCTTATCTGGAGTTGAGAAACTAATGAATACCCAACCTCTTCCTGTGAAAAATTTTACTGAGAGAGATGCCTCACTATTATTGGAAAAGATTATTTGGAAAATACAACCAAATATGCTCCATGAGATTCAAGAGGTAAGATTAGAAAATAGATTTCTCAGTAATGAAGTTAAGTCCCTAAGAAGTATGGTTGAATACATGCAGAGAGAGTTACATTCAAGATTTGAACCTGTTGATCCTCATATAGAATTTTCTTCTCCTCAAATCCCACATGTTAGTGTGTCTCAGATTCAACCTTATCTGGCATCCTTAGATGAAAAAATTTCTGAAAGGAAGAAATTTTTTTTGAAGGAAATGAAAGAGCTTGTTTCCAACCTTAATAAACTCACTGATGAGTACACAAGATGTCTTCAGAAGGTGCTTAATCAACTAAAATCCCTTACCACAGCTGTCAAAGCATCTATTCAATCCTCTAAACCTTCCTTTGATAGTGATATACTCAGGTCTGTAGTTAAAAAAGAGATTCATAACTTCTCTAGTGGATTTAATGTGGCTTCTTTATCTGAAGTAGTCAAAAATAGTGATAGAGTTCTTGACTTAGTACAAATCCACTACAAAAATTGAAAATGATGCAAAGCAAGAGATTTCCAAGAAATTGGATTTCTACTTCAATAATATTTTCAACAAGACTGATATGACAAACCATTTCATGTACCTTGTGGAAAATCTATAGATTCCTCCTGTGACTGAAGCCTTCAAGAACCAAGTCCAGAAACTCACAGAGTTTACTCGTTTGTTGGACAAGTTTATGGAGAAAAAGAAAGATTTTGAGAAGGCCATGCAGTATGGTGGAGAGATCATTACAGATTTCATCAAACTCCTCTGGCCCTATCATCATGTTCAGAGTACAACCATTGTTGCTCCAGCGGCTGCACCTCTTAGAATAGGGCTCCCAAACTTCACCTCTGCCCTAGCCTCAACCACCATGTCTGTCGGCCAAGAACTCAGTCAGATCAAACCTGTGATTCTTGTTCAGAAACTTCCTTTATCTTCTACTGCTCCTACCTTGGCTCCCTCAGTATTTTAAGGCCTTCCTTTACCCTCTTTATCAAAAACATATCTGCATTCTTTAATCTCAACCACGAAACCTATGGTTTCTTCTTCTGCTACTGCAAAAGGAAAAGAGAAGGCCATCCCTTGAAGAAGAATAGTGTTTACTATTTTTGATAGGGATGTTATTTTTTTGTATTAATCTTGTTGTGTACTATCCCTTATTTTCTATTAATGGACTTTGAACCTTTTTTTTCCTTTCTTAGTTCATGTTTTTTATAATCCCAAAAGGGGAAGAAGTTTCTATATATTATGTTTTCAATTTATCTCTATGGTTTTATATAATATGGACATTAAATGTATATGATTTTTGATCATCAAAAAGGACGATACTGTTGGACTCCTCATGTTTTAATCATGTTTTAATGATCAAAACTCTTATCTAAATTCTATATTAAAGATTCTACATCTAATTCAATCTAGATCATGTGTATTCATATCTAAAGTTTTCTAAAACTATAAGTAGATCCATGGAAGATCTAAATTGCATTATATTTAGTTTACTAACTTTATACTATCTTTAATCTACTCTCAGAATACCTTATTTAACAAATGATCAAGTCTAATTCTTTTTATTATTATCTTTATTTATGTCTTCAAATAGTTACTTTGGAAAGTCTAATACAACGTGAGTTTTCCACTGGCTATGTACTTCTGACACCGTGAAGTCAGACACTGTGAAGCCAGACACCGTGAAGCCAGACACCATGAATCCAGACACCTTGAAGCCAGACACCGTGAACAAGACATCATTACCCTGATACACCATGAACAAGACTTTGTGACCCTGATACACTATTACTACAAGACACTGTGACACTCAGACACTGTGATCAACCTAGACATCGTGTGAAAGAGACACCATTTGGATTACTTACTGTGACACCATTTCTTAAACTACTTTGTTATTTTTAATTTAATTTATAACAGTCATATTTGATGACTTTAATGCACTGACATAGTTAATGTTTCATTGTAGACATATCATTAGACAGTATGAGCAATGAGGTACAGAACACATGAAACTTGTCGCCTAAAACACATGCATTCCAAGTTAAAAGTGACGTGTGACCAATAATAAAATAGTGTGATACAGAAACAAAAAGGAAAGAAGTGAGGTCAAGAATGAAGAACATACTTGGAGTTAGTTTCAAAAAAGAGGGGAAATTGTATACAACTTGATACGACTGAGCACATACGAAGAATATTTGAAGCCTAAAGAACATCTTCACTATATTGAACCTCATGGAGAACACAAGCATAATCACAACACTCTATTTTCTACAAGACTTCTAGAAAAGGACTCAAAGCTTCATCTGCTTCTATCCAAAGGAGTCCAGAACTACATTGACATCACACAAGATCATTCTAAACTCATCTCTATATTTTTTCTCGACTGTGACCATCCTTTTCTTTACATTACAAGTAGTGTGTGGTTCTCTCTTTTTGAACACTCACTGACTCCTAAGCTGAACTGGAGGATTTCTAAATCCTCACTCAAAATTTCCCTTACACTCTTGTATCCCACTATGGATAGTGGTAGAGTTTTGAAGACCTGGACAACCTGTAAACAGTTGTTATTATTGCTTTCCCACGTAGAACTGTGGTAGAGGTCTGAGGACCTGGACAGTCTGAGTACTGTTGTAAACCACGATCCATGGTGTGGATCAAAGTTTTATATAAACTATTTGAGAGGACTAAGTCTCAGCTTAAGACTGACCCTCTTCGTTAAAACTATTGTGCATTATTATTTTAGTTAAAACTATTTTGAATATTCTGCTGCTAAGTATATTAAATATAATTTATTTCAAGTTACTCTGATAGTTAAATTAGAAAGTGTTTATATTTATTGTAAACTAGTAGGTTAGTTTCAAAAGCTAATATAATATTCAGATTGGATTAATTGAGAACTAATCAATCTCTTGAAAACCTAACTGAGCCATTACTGTATTGCAAATTCACTACATTTTAGCTTGTTATTTAAATTGGGGGATTTCAATATAAAAGTTTTATACAGAAATTTTTAATTGCAACTCAATTCACCCCCTCTTGAGTATCCACCTTGACCAACATAACTGACTTAAATAATAAATATATCATGATAATAATTCTTTATATATGATATACCATCCAATTATATATTATTTTAAAATCAAAAGAATGATATTGTCGCTCGTGCGTACGTACGGATTACCGTCTCCACGAACGCGATGAGATTCATTCCCCATCGTATCCATTCAAGACTAATTTTAATTAGATGATTAAAATTAATGTTTAAAGACTTAATATCATTATGAATAAGAATAAGATACATCCTATCCATAACAAACATTACTTATGTAACAAGGAATATAAAGGAAAACAAATCAGTTAACAACTGAAACAATGATAATACTAAAATATTATTAACAAAGCAATGTTAAAAGAACATATATGATATCATATTAATGTATATGATTATTTTATAATTCAATAACAATTATTTCACCATTATATAGGAGGTTAACCTACCCTTAACCAAGTAAAAGTACATGGTAAGGGTTAATTTCATAGTCTCTTTATTATCTGAGATTGTTTTTACGTAAGTATCTACTGGGACCTCTTTATCATCCACATCTATGTTTCTTAAAAATATATTAAAAAACATTCTCACTATTTTATAGACTATGGGATAAATTCATTTATAACATTTTTTTACTTTTCATAAGATTTTTATAAAGGAATCTTTCCGTTGTTTTCCAAACAAGGTCCATTATAACCTTTTCGACCAAATTAGGGTAAGAATGACTTTTTTTAACTTATAGGGAAGGTGCAGATAATTTCCACCGTTATAACAACATCAAAGATTCCATTACAAGATTATAATAAAATTTACAATGTAAATGTTTTATTTTATAATTATATTAATTTTAAATGATTTCAAAATAGAAAGAGATATTTCTCTACAAAAGGTTATCATTTCATTCATGTCAACATCCTTTGATAGATTTTAAGTTATTTGAAGTTGATTTATTATGATAAAAAACATCCATATTTTACTAAAGGTTTTATGATATTTTTTAATGTGGATGTGTTATTTTTATTCCATTCATGGTTTATGGGTAAAGTATTGACATTTCGTATGCTAGTTTTAATACGAATGTCTATGTAATGTTTAAACCTTTTCATATGAGGAATGAATTTGACTTAGTACGTGATGGGTGGAGCCCGCTATAGCTCCTCGATGCATCGGTAGGTCTCATGAGACAAACTAGTGTCTTGGAACAAGGCCTTGACAAAATCTTATTTGTATTCTTGGCACAAGGTCTGGATTATGTGGTTATGAATGTCTGACATTATGCATTCCATCATTATGAATGTGGATATTGATATTGCATGTGATTATTTGAATAGTAGAATATCCTTGTGAATAAGTAAATAGAATTATTTTTATTTTATCTTTGACATATTATGCTAAAGTTCAGGTTTAAAAGCCTTTTGTTTTAGTCTTATACATTTCCTTAAATGTTTATGCTTATTTCTGAAAGTTTCCGATATATTTTTATCCTTACTAAGCATCTAAGTTCACCCCTTTATATGTTTTATTTTTTCCAGGATGTGAAGAAGTATATAATGAACGACCTGCAGGGATAGTCTATGGGATCTTAGTGTTCTCTATAGAAACAATGTTGTCGTAGTTTTTCATTTTATGATGTAATGTAAACCTTATGAATGTTTATAGTACATCCAAGGATACAAAACTAATCGATCTTTTAAGAATTGATCTTTTGTGATCATGCCAATGATACATAATAAGGCACCGAATCTGGGTAACTGGGGTTGGGGTGATACACGAACCGCTGTGAAATGATAATGGAAAATGATAACTATTTAGCGATGGTTCAAAACAACTCTAAAAAACATTTTTTGCAAAAAAAACCACCACTAAATTATACCATTCATGTATTTAGTGGCCGTTTTAACCACCACCAATAGTAAGATACCAAATTATAGCAGCAATTTAAACCGCCGGTAAATATGGTTCATTTATATAGTGGCGGTTTAAACTGCCGCTAAAGTTAGATTTAGAAATACAAAATGCTGCTGATTCTGTATCCCCAGTACCAGTACAATAAAAAAAATTCCAATTTCATTATTAACAAAATATTTCCCCACTACCAAGAAAGTAGAATCGAATCGCACACCCACAACAACAACCCAACTTTTCCTTGCTAACAAGTCCCTTTGAACGAACTACGTTTGTTTTTATTCCCTTTTTGATCTATTTCATTTCTCATTCCACATAGACCACATCTTTCACATTCACATACATCCTACATCAAAAATTATACAAGGAAACCATTATTTTCATAATAAAAAGAACTTTCAAATCCACACACACACTAATTCAATTTAGAAACACATTTTTCATCACTTATACAATTTATAGAAAACCTTTATGAAGAACCACAAGGAAGCACACATGAAACAAATCCAATTTAATTTTGAAATCCATATTTTGGTACATTCACACCAAAAAAACCGTTGGACTTCAAAATTCAATCATTTCATAGAATCCATAGAACAAATTCAAGGAGAAAAAAAGTATACTAAAATCATTTAATAATGATAAATCATGGAATCACCTACC
Organism: Viscum album; assembly: GCA_963277665.1. Taxonomy (NCBI): domain Eukaryota; kingdom Viridiplantae; phylum Streptophyta; class Magnoliopsida; order Santalales; family Viscaceae; genus Viscum; species Viscum album. The sequence goes on along the minus strand of OY728129.1, from coordinate 1,782,637,397 downwards.
TCAATCTAGGAAACTTTTAGAATATGGTGGAAAATTACAATTTCATAACAATGGGAACCTATAAAGGAAAGATCGGACCATAGTCACAAAGATTATACCCACAAAACCATTATTTAACCCATATTAGGGAAACAAACCTACTAGATAAAATAAAACACAAGAAAGAGTAATAAATAACTATAGAATAAGGAAGAAATATGAAGAAGATAGTTTTACAAAATGATTATTGAAGATCCAAAAGATAATAGTAGCATAAAACATCATGTGTGAATCAACTAAAATAGACATGATGTATCCACAACCTCAATCAAAGCTTTTTTATCTGCTACACAATTTTAGAACAGGAGGGAGGCCACCATCAAGTACCTTGTTAAAGTAGAACACATTTATCACCCCAAACACAACACCCCACAAAAAATTCTTACCAAATAATAATTAAAACAACATGTTCCCCTTGACAGTAACCTCTTATTGAGAAATAATATAGAGAAAAAGGGAGAAGAAAAGTGGGTGGGGGTTACCTAATACAACTAAAGATCGATCTCCTAGTGATGGGATTAAAATAAACTAAAAGGGGGATAAATAACATAATGGGATGAATTTCGGTTTCCCATGAACTGAGAATAAAGTTAGGATAATGAGGGTGTTTGAGGGTGTTTTGGGATTTATAGGTAGTCTATAAAACATAAAACCACAGTGCAGCCCCCTTCACCAAGTCGCAAAACTACTCAAAAAGTGATGACTATGTGGGAAAGGGGAGGGAACATGCTACAACATAGATGGCCAAAGTTGTGTCAGAGAAACATAGTTATATTCACATATTAGATCTGATAAAATATGAGAAGGGGCCACAATGTAGAGGGAAGGTCCACACCACAGAAACCATTCCCCAAGAAGTGGCTAGACCACATCCCCACTCCACGGTGCAACTATTCCGAAAATGGTAGAACCACTAAACACTCCACCATTAACCACTATGTTGAAGCCATTATCTCTATGATAAACCTATGATGATTTTATAAATAGCACCAAAAACTTCCTCCTGATCCACTGCAACATAGATACAACAACCCAGACATTTTTACACATTATTATATGATTGAAAAATATAAATATCCATTAATAAAATATAAGGATCATAAATTCCTAGTGTCTTTGGAAGACTGGGTTCATAATATATAAAATGAAACATGAGAAATCAAGAAAATATTATGCCATGAAAATGTTTGGTGGAAACTCTATGTCACACATGATATATATACCAACCGACTATTATGATATTTTTCCAACAGATCCAAAATACCACTAATCATTGTCTAATGATGAACACATCTCGTCACCCACTCCACCTCCATCTCTACTTCCTTCTACCAGCACCTCTAAGAAAATTATATTGAAAATTAAATATTTTTGTAAATTTATATTTAAAATTAAAACCAATAAATGTTTGAAAACTAAAAGATTTTGAATTTTTGGGATAAAACTCACTTCCAGTCAATGAAATACCACTAGGGATAGATCTAGTCGTATTCTGATATAAATCAATCAACACTTTATGAAAAAAGGATATTTGAGTCTGTTGTTCCTAACATGTGTTGTTTATACAAAAAATATATTTCTAAGCATCTCAGGGTATGGATTGACTACATATAGGAGTAGATGCAGCTACAATCCCCGATGGCCTGCCCAAGACCTCAGATGTTAATGGTCTCAAACCCATCATGCGCACTCGACCAAGATGCTTCTCTTCAAGGACTTTAGAAACTACATCATCCTAGGATACTGAGTAGGATTGCACTGGATTATAATCCCATAGTTCATTAATTTTTACCTATAAATAAATATCAATAATTTTAGAAAAAATATATATTAACATAGTGACAACTGATAATATGATATTATAATGAAAAACGAGTTCATACCCCAACTTCTTTGGTTGTCTCAATAACAAAACATCCATCAGATTTTTTGTGAACATCCAATCATGCTTCCATTTGGGATTCTTGGTTCCCTAGACTCTGTGACTTCACTAAAAAAAGATAAATAAAAAAATTTAATATATTAAATATATAATATTTTCTTATAAATATTTAAACTAATGAAAAGATTACAAGATTCGATCAAATTCTAGAGAAACACTTTGACCTCACTGTGTGAGGGATGACATACTTAGCCTGACTTGATGCATTCTTCCTAGAAATATCCTAAAATAAATAAAATTTAATTTAATAGTAATTTATTCAATTTCACATCGTTTTCATATACATGTATAAATGTAAACTGAAATTAATATATAAATACATATCTAAATACCATATCTTTCTTATCACAATGTCTGTCAACAAAAACATTCCATTGCTCTTTGGGTACGCCATCAGGTAGATTTTAATACATCTGTTGGGTTGTTAATGAAGTATTGTTGACATAGCTCCACAATATCCATTTATAGTATTTCTATTTCATTCCCAAATTTTTCGGTGTCCACTTTTGTGCTAGCACATCAGCAACCATAATGTGTAAAAACATCAGTGCACATAAATTAATCTTGAAAATATTATAATTTAATAACATAATGACATTAAATTACACCATAATGTATTATAATTACCTTTATTTGGGAATCAAAACATCATTTTTACAAGTTCAAGGAATACACCCCCAATCATCATACATGATAGGAAGGGAAACTAGCTTTGTGGCCAGCTGGCCTAGAATCTGGACAACTAATCCTACGGTTTCATCTGTAAGGACCCCATAAGAATAAAGTGAGACTACTATATTCTCTCTAATAATAGTCCGTACATATGAAATTTTCATATCTTTCTCCATAATTGAATTGTATCCATATTTTATGAAAAAAAATTTAGTATAAAAAAGTGAAATAAATTTATTCATATTAAAATTTATATCTATAACAGTCAGCCTCAAGTATCCCTATGAAGAACTAAATGTGGTGCCCCTCTCCCTCATTTTTGAAGCTCCTAAAGGGGGAGGTAATAACTAAGCTGATGAAGGGATGCTCACAGAGGGTGTGAGAGATGGTGCAGGGGGAGATGGTGTAGGTGCAAGCAGATGGTGTCTCAGATTCCTTGGGGAGGGAGGAAGATGAATCGTTATCTGTCGATGTGGTAAATGAAACTGTATAAAACTTCCTCCTTGGCATTATTATCATTTATTCAAATAAAATTAAGGTCAGAACATATATTTCAAAAAAAATATGCAGAAAAATAAATTAAAAATGATAAAAAAAAATTCACCATACTTATAAATATATAAATATATATATATATATATATATAATCCTATCAAAATTGAAGTTATAGGTGGAATTGAGCTATTGGGTATAACAATTCATTTGTTCAATATTGAATTATAGGTAGAATTTCATTATTTATAAGAAATCCTATAAAAATTATTTTAGCTACAAGGATGTTAAACATGCCTTTGATTGTAAGGGAATGAATTTAAGTAGATGTGTTCTTGGATGTACTTTAGTATAATTTTGATTTAGAACAAACATTTGATATTTCTTTTAGAAAAGGCTTATGAGCACACTCCTATGTTGTATACTAAATTCATGAGGTCATAACATGTATATTCATTCAATAGTGTGGAAATATTTTTTAAATTTTAGATCACCTATATGAAATAGGAGGAATTTGTTTACATTCATGTCTCTGATAGGAAGGTGTGTTATATAAATTCATGGAAATGGGGAACTATGAGGATATTTATAATTAAGTGGTTAAAAATAATAGTTATTCCAAGCACAAGGAAAACTCTTCAGGTTATCAAACCCATGGAATAGCCAAACCCATTGCCTAATATTCCTATTGTAAAACTCACAAAAAATATCAATAATTTATATCATAAGGCGTAAACCATATCATAAACAAACTCATGATTAAATCATAGTCTAACTCGAGGCTTTACCCTACAAAAGTAAGTCAAGAATTATACTTTGAAAAACAACATGAACACATCACGTTACCATACAATCACCACTTTAATTTCAACACAAAAATCATTGCAACATAAAACAATTAATCATCAGAATATTCTAACACAAGCATTCATCTATCACTCAATACACCTTTAATTCCATCGTAAGTCAAAAAATTCAGTTTATTCATACATTCTAATTTTCTCTTATTTCCAAGCATTTTTGGAATTGGAATTTTAATTAAATCCCACTTTATCATAATATAGTATTACATTTTGTATTTAAATTTTCCCATGTATCATACCCATGTGATTTACTACTACTTTGATAGATATTAGTGAAATTCCAAATGAATATATGTTCAATGAGAAATATTTGGGACACATAAAATAGGGATATCACCTTATAATCGCCACTACACTTTACTATTTATATCTTATTTCAAACCTTGTTTTGATCTATGTATATTCTATAGTTTCTGGCAAAGCATGTTGATTTTGTTTCATAGATGAGCAACATAAAATAAAACATACTAAAAAAACACACAAACTCCTATCCAAATAGACCCAACTGATCTAATCAATACCTGAAAAAATATAACTAAAACAAAATAAAAAGAATATATCATAACTAATTCAACCTAGATCAAATCTAACTGAAATAGAAGAAAAACAAACTGAACTAAACTAAACTAAAAAACTGAAAAATGACATGAATAAACCGAAATCACACCAATTTGAACGAAAGGGAAAATAACCCATTTAAATCTACCAAACATGATATTTCCTCAATAAAATCAAATAAAATAGAATAATGCATGCCCAACTCAAACTTAAGTAAATTGAACACAACCAACAAGTCCAGGAAAAAACTGATATGAATATATTCATGTTGAAATGAACAAAACAGAACCAATCTTTTCCATAATGAAAATATATAACTCAAAATCATATTAATATCAACTATTAAAATAAAACATGAATTGAATAAGATGAACCTTCCGAAACCAACTTATCCAAACTTGACCTAATTAAAAAAAGACATGATATAATAAAATAGAGCCATACTAAACTAACCATAAGTAAAAAAGACAGAAGTGAACAGGTCTTAACCAATCCCATCCTAAAAAACTAGATATATGAAAAATAAAATGAATTGAAAAAAAATATCAAACCTGAAAAAAACAAAATTTAAATATAAAAATTAGAACCAAATGATATGAATCAAAACTAAATCAATTAAAACATATTTAAACATTACAAAATCAATCTGATCTAAAAAAACTATAAATGATTATAAAAGTATGGAATAGATCTTAACCAACTAGATCGAAATTAGATTGACTAGATCAAGTTAACTCAAAATTATATAAACCCACATGAATGGAATAAAACCAAATAAAATGAACCCAAATTTCACTTATCTAAATTGAGTTGAATTAACCTTACCTTACCAAACCAAATTAGATTTAACCTTGATAAATAGAACCGACCTAAATTAAAAAATACTAAATCAAGCCAAAATAACTTGAAATAAATTGAAATAAATGAAAACAATCCAAACATAACTGAATATAAATTAATTAAATAAATCATACTTAAATGGTAGGGAGTGGGTGGTGAGAGTCAAGACCTGTGCAAAGGGGCGATAAGGGTAGTGATCGGTGGAGAGGGGTGTCGAGGCACAATGAGGGGTGGTAAGGGTTTGGACTGGAAACATGGGTGGTGAGCTCTAAGAATGATAGGGATTAGGGGGGTTGTTAGAATAGTAGTTGGGGGGGGGGGGGGGTAGTGACCAGCGATGATGGGTGGAAAGGGCCAGGACTGACGGTGGTGAGTGCTGGGAAAGGTAGGGTTTTAGGGGGTCGTAGAGGTCGGGGTGGGGGGGGGGGTCTGGGGAGGAGTGTCGGGGATGTGTAAAAACAGATTTAGCGGTGGTTTTTAATAAACCACCGCTAAATTTGTTAAAAAAATAGCAGAGGTTTCTTAAACTTCTACTAAAAACCCACCGCTAAATACTAATTATGTTTTAGTGTGAACAAAAGTTTCTTCCAGATAAAGGGGATTGACCTATTTGGGATGAAGGTGAGGTATAATCTTATCATTGGAATTTTCCCTGTTGGAATCCTTTTGAAGAGGTATTCTTGGTTTATTTGAGTAAATTCCAAAAATCAGGGTGAGCTTTTGGTTCTATGTATGCACACCTCCTTTAATTCATTCAGTGTGGACCACATTATAAATCCAAACATCCTCTTATGACTGCTTTGAATTGGCCACGTATTCTATTGACTTTTTTAGGGTAGTGTTGATGAAATTTACTAATATGAAATTCATTATAGGAATTCAATCATTGTCTTTGCAAGGTTTTCTTCTTCTATGAAATACCTGAGTCCCTGTCCCCTCCTTTTTGGAATCCCTAGGAGTTTCATGGAAGATAATAATCTTAAAGGAATATATAGATAGTTCAGTCATGCTTGTCCCTAATGAGGGTATCGAATCACATAATCAGATCCACTAGGAGGATTCATTTTGTAAAATTTTACACAACAAGGAGAAGACTAATCCTTGTTGGGGAGGGGGTTGTTGAGGTGAAAAATCCCCTAGCCATGAAAGCTGGGAATATTATCATTAATATTTCAAAACTCTTTGGGCCTGGTTTTCTAACCATGAAGGTTGGGTTAATAAATACCCCAACCCCACAGGTTGGGGTTACTCCGAAACTATTGTGGCCGCTACTTCCAAGTCTTCCATTATGATTTTATTTATTTTTATTAGAACATGGGCTAGGTGCATCATTTGATAGACACTTGGATCGACAATTCTTGAATAGTATTGCACTATTTCTGACATATTCTGTATCTAATAGATGACTTGTCCTATATGGGAGGATTTCTCAATCTTTTTAGATACTTGATGCAATAGTATCTCAATAGCCCGATCTCTTCTGGACTGATTTCATTGAGTGTTGGTTGGGGCCTATTTTTGTTTAACAAATCTTTAGTAATGAATATATTCTATTTGATGAAGTCAACATGAGGTTATTACATTGCATGATACCACCTTTGGCATGATTTGATGGTTAGGGATCATGGTTAAATTTAGTGCTCTATGTGCTCCCCATCCTCTGATACAAACAATGGATGGGTTATCTGCAACTAGTTGTTGCAAGCTTTTTAATATACTGATGAATGCACATTGATGGGATCATTTCTATCTTTCTATAAATCATGCATCATGGAGGGTTTCCAATTCAATTTGGAGTTTCATCCATTATATTAACTTAAAATGTCTTTTATACTCTTCATAAGGTAGTAGTTTATCTCTCAAGTGATGAATATTTTTCCAAATATGGAGGTAGAGTTTGTGCACACAATCTTCATTAGTGCCTCTAGAATACTATATTGAGAGGTGGTTGAAGGCCAGAACATGACCAATATGTAACACCCCGACCCTAGAAGCTTGGAGATGGTGAATTATTACATTACATTGGTATTATTAAAAGGAAAAAATCATGAAGGTCCATTCAATTTAATAGTCCTAAAAATCCAGATTACATACACAATACCCCTAATACATTGGAAAAACAAAATAAATCTTGCTACACAATAAACTGAAATAAAATGCATCCTTGAAAGCTTATTCAATGTTCTCTTCTTCAGAACCTACGAAAGAAACACAATATGGGTGAGCTCAAATGATTAGTAAATGTAAATACAATAGAATCAATAATGAATCAATATATATCAAAAGGTAAATAACTGAGTACACATTCCATAAAAATAAATATATAAGTCATAATTAATGTTTCATGTAAGAAACTGAAACATGCCATAAATCAATAAACCGAGAATGTACTACGTCCATAGATATGTTGATGAAAAATATCATGGATAAATAATAACTAATACTAAATGAGGAAAACTTCTTTTGTTATTAGATGTAATGTATCAGGCACATGAAAACCTTTTACCGTCAAGACCTTTCACAAGACGGTTTAAAACAAGGATATAAACCCATTTAATTTGGCCAACTTGTTTGCCTCATGAAAACATGTCAATTCATCGAGGAGCTATATAAATTACAATCTCCACCTATAATTGAATTTCCAAAGCATTACTCATTTTGAATAATCAAAATAAATAATATACCTTATCAAATATCAATATTGAATGAGAAATACGAATCTATCAATAATTCCCCAATAATCAAATATTTGTCAAAAGTAATCACTGAATGAAAAATGTTATATGGTTTAGGAAAGAAAAATATCCATTATATGAAAATATGGATATTAAACTAAATTTACAATTAGAAATGATTATGTTAAACTGATTTATTCATGATAATTTAACAATCACAAATTGATGTGAGATTAATATTATTTGAGGAGAAAAATCTTTAAACATTCCAAAGTGTCCCATACCACTATAAAACATTTAAATCATAATCACCAGAAAGGTATAAAATTAAAGGAATATTATAATATCATGAGGATAAGATTATTCATGATATATTAAATTTAAATGGGTAGTATGTAAGTCACATAATAGAAGTAATCAGTGAATATGACATTAATCTCATATTTTTAAAAAGTGAGATAAAAATCTCTTACCTTAACCTTACTCTTGTGGTGTGGTTTTTAACCTTCTATATAGTGGTTTAAAATGTGTTACTAACTATTACCAGAACCACAATAATGTTTTTAATACCATATATTAACTTCTTACAATATTTTATTTCCTGTTTGTTAACACTCTAACTCTTTTAACTATTTTGGGTGTTAGTTGTCTAGTTTTCTCAAGTACGTTTTGAATTGTTATATATTGTTCTTATTAAATATTTCATGTTTTCTTAATATATATAATGTAATCCATTAATACATTATATTATATATTCACTAAATATTTATTTATAATATTCCATAATATTTGTAGATTGGAAATGAAGTGCATCATTCACGGAGACGGTAGGCCATACGTACGCATGAACGCTACTTTCATTTATTTATAACATTATAAGAATTAAAAATAAATGACAAATATGTATATTATAATGTATTGTATCATATTTATGTTATATATGATTCATATAATTATTATAACCAACCTTTAGATGTTCCATGTATGGCATGAACGAGTCATATCATTTTGAGTGGGCGGTAGTCGACACTTCCTCAAACGAAATTGTCGTATTTACGCATGATGGAAGAATAAAGGTATGTTATAAATAAAAATTATAGATGAATAAAGAAAATATAAATTACATATATATTATATATAAATATGATTTTCATCATAATGGCCACTATGATAGGTGGTATGGGAAAATTGAACAATCATCATTCCGTGAGGCAGTTGTTCGCCGTACATAGAAACAGTATGTTTGCTTCCATTATATGGAGGTGAGTGTAAGTGTAGGTCATAATCGTAGCATAAAAACATACTAGTATCTTTATTATACATTTTTTGTTAAATAATATAAAAAAAGTTATTTTAGGGGTGTGGAGAATGGAAATGAAACTAAAAAGCATGAGAGAAGGCATTACCTCTTAATCGGGTAACTTCCTTTGGTTTATACCAAAAGGATTCCTCGGTAGAATTTATGACCAAAGGGTGGATTCTAGGTCATTGGGATGGATTTTTTTAGATAATATGGGCAGGTAATGTATGATGTTATGAAGTTTTAGTGGTGTGATGAATGGGGAGAGGTGGTGGCCTTTTATAGGGAAGTAAAAGAACTCACTTGATATTTTTGGAAACAAGTTAGGTTTGCACATGTTATTACCTAAAAAAAGTCTTACTGAACCAACCGAACTAAATAATTTAACTTTTATGTCCAAAATAGGGACATCTAATAGGTGTTGTACAAGTGTATAGGTCATTTGGGCCCTTAAGTTAAAGGTTTTTCCATTATTAAGCTTAGTTTTACCATAATAATTATAATTAATTTCAATTACTTCCACTAATATTTTTGCTAAAAAAAGTTGTTATTATTATAAATTATAAATTATTATGATTATAAATATAAAATCAATTTTTTATAATTCTAATCACATAATTAGAAATAGTTAATTTAAATTTAATCTCGTAGTTTGGATGACAATGCATGTTTTTAAGGTAAAAATGTCCTAAAGTTTGCTATCTTTTTTAGTCAATTTCAAAGTAAAATTGATTCTAATGAAATATATTGGATTAATTGATTACAATATTATCTAATTAAATTCTAAACCAATATTAAACATAACCTCATAATTAAATTAAATTAAATATAAGTTCTGAACAAAAATGCAGTATTTTTAAATTTTCAATAAAAATTGAAACTTTATAGAAAATTACCAAAACAATACTGAGCTAATTTTTAATTTATGATTAATAAAATGTGAAGTTTATTTTGAAATAGTAAATTATTTAATGTGTAAAAAATCCTATTTAAAATGGGCTCTCTATTAAAAGGTGGTAAAAATACATGTATAAAAAATATAGTATTTTAAGTGTTTTATTGGGTTTGTTTGCACCTTATGTCTATAAAATATATTAGAAGAGTGTAAAAATATTTATTTAGATATATAATATTTAAATAAACTCTCTAAAATTTTTATACTTTTTTGACTAAGGAAAACCTGACTAAATAATGTTTTGTTTAAATCGGGTGTTGTCTGCATTGTAAAGATATCTAAGGTAAATATGTTAAAGTGTTAGGGTGCTAAATTATTACCTCCTACAAAATATTTCATCCTAAATTTTTTAAGATTGTTACCTTTAAAAATATGTGGTTATTTTTCCATCATAAAATCTTTTGGTTCCCATGTTTCTTCTTCCATTTTGTGATTCCTCCAGAGTACCTTTACAAGATGAGTCGTCTGATTCCTCAATACATGCTTTCTAGTATCAATAATCTGGATGGGTTCTTCACAATATGAAAGGTCAGGTTCAAACAAAATTTCCTCAGATGTGAGCACATGTGTTGGGTTTGGAATGTACTTCCATAACAGAGATATATGGAACACATCATGAACCCTTTTGAGATTTGGCAGTAAATAAAAACGATAAGAATCAATTCCAACTCTTTCAATAATTTTGAATAGACCGATATACCTACGAATCAATTTCTATTTCTTACAAAATATGATAACACCATTCCATGGAGATACATTCAATAAAATATGGTCTCCTACTTGGAATTCCAAATCCCTCCTCTGATTATAGACATAACTCTTTTTCCTAATTTGATTCGTTTTGATATGAGCTTGAATAGCCTTCACCTTCATCATCATCACTTCAACAAGTTCTGGGCCAACGAGTTTCCTTTATCCAACTTGATCCCAACAAGTTAGAGCATGACACCTCTTTCCATATAATCCTTCATTCAGTGCCATTTGAATACTTTAATAGAAACTATTATTATAGGAAAACTCCACCAAAGGTAAGTATTGATCCCACATACCTGGAAAATAGAGTGAATATGATCTCAACATGTCTTCTATTATCTGAATTGTTCTTTTAAACTATCCATCTGTTTGTGGATAGTAGATAGTTCTCAAATGAAGTTCAGTGTCAATAGCCTTTTAAAGACTCTTCCAGAACTTTGATGTCAAGTGGGAGTCTTATTATAAACCATGGATAACGGTGCTCTAGGAAGTCCTACAACTTCATTAATATAGATACTTATGAGGCAGGCAAGGGGAAGATCTTATCTTATTGTAATGAAATGTGCAGATTTTGTTATGTGATCAACAATAACTCATATTGAATCATTATTTATAGGAGTATTTTCATGTCTTGTAACAAAGTCCAAATAAATTTAAACCCATTTCCACATAGGTATAAGAAGATTTTGAAAAAAAATCCTTTAGGTTGCTGTCATTTAGCTTTCACTAATTGACAAATAATACATCGGGACACATAATCCAAAATTTCAGGCTTCATGTTATCCCACCAAAAATATTCCCTCATGTCCATATATATCTTTGTTATCCTAATGTTTATAGAGAAATTTGAGCTATGAGAATCATCCAATAATTCCCTTTTCAGCTCAGGTAAAGATGGAAAAGATAGCCTCTTACCAAATTTTAGAAAACGATCTTCACAAACAAAGTGTGCTAATTTTCGATCATTCATGCCATTATTTTTATTCTGAAAGTCATCATCATCAATCTGAGAATTATTTATCCTATAAATTAAATATGGTTTTACAATCATTTGACAAATTATTGATGTCTCTCCTTCCTTAGAAATTCCCATAAACATCATCACTAGAACCATTAACATAGGATCCTTCTCAATCCTCATTTGGGTTAGAACTCCATGATCTATCCTACTCAATGGATTTTACACCTTATTTTCTTTCCTTGGGGGTAGTGTGCTGAGAAATAATAATCCATTAGTAGTTCAATTCATCACCATTATCTCATTTTGTGCTATTTTTGCGAGAAAATGTATTTCAATCCTTTTGGATTTGTCTATATCGCACATCTTTCTCCATAGAGGTAATGCCTCTGTATTTTGTAAGCAAATATTACAGATGATAAATCTAGATCAAGGTTTTGGTAGTTCTATTCACGAGTCTTCAATTTCCTTGATGCATATGAAATAAATTTTTCATTTTTCATTAAGACACAACCAAGTCCCTCCTTTGATGAATAAATATATATATAAAATCCATCAATACCGGATGGTAGAGTAAAAATTAGAGCATTAACCAATCTTCTATTTATCTCATCAAAGTATTCTTCACATTCCTTCATCCATACAAACATAACACCGTTATGCATAATATTGGTTAATGTGTTTTCTAATTGGAAACAATTCTGAATGAATTGCTGATAATACCCTACCAAACCAATGAAACTACATACCTGGAATATTTTTTTGGTGTAAGCAATTATCTGATTGCCTTTTTCTATATTGGATGAACCAATAATCTATATTTGGAGACAATATAACCAAGAAAAGATACTTTTTGAAGCCAAAAACAACATTTACTAAATTTCCAATATAAATATTTCCTACTTAGAGTCCTAAGGACGATACATAAGTGATCCTTATGATCCTCATAGGTTTTAGAATATTCCAAAATATCATCAATGAATACTACAACAAAATTGTCAAGATATTTCTTGAATACTCTATTCATTAAGTCTACAAAACATAGGGTGAATTATTAAGACCAAATTAAATTACAGTAAACTCGTAATGTATATACCTTAAATGAAAAGATATCTTTAGAATATATTAATTCTTCACTCTCAATTAGTGATACCCAGAATGAAGATCAATCTTTGAAAAATATTGGTCTCTGTGAAGTTAATCAAACAAGTCATAAATGTGAGGTATATGATAGTTTTTCTTTAATATAATGGAATTTATTTCACAATAATCAATGTACAACCTCGTAGATCCGTCTTTCTTTTTCCCAAAGAGGATAGGGACTCCCCATGGTGAAAGAATTGGGTGAATAAATCCTTTATTACACAAATAATCTATTTGTTTCTTCAACTATACCAATTTCATAGTTGTCATTCTATAGGGAGTCTTTGATATTGGCATTTCTACAGGGATAAAATCATTGGAGAATTCAACATCACATTCTGGGTGATGTTCAGGTAAATCCTTAGAAAATACATCAATGTATTCTTGCATAATAGGAACATCTTTAATTTGGAGATTACCTCCTTCATCACTAGAAATGTTTTTCTATTCCTCTATAAGAATTTCATTTAGTAGATCTACTAAGGGCCATTATAAATAAGAATTAGGTTAGGAACCTTTTTTCTCTAAATATGAGGGATTCTACATCATCCTCACAAATAGTAACTTCTTTCCTCTTACAATAAATTTTTATGTCATGTATTGAGATCCAGTTTATACTAAGGATAATATCAAAACCACCCCTAGGTATGATAACAAGTTCATCACATAAAGTATGTTTATGTGTCACAATTGGGACTAGATAACACAACTTTATTGCAATGATACTTCCCTTATGCGTTTTGACTAACAACTCACTTATTAAATAAAAAGGTAAGTGTCTAATTTTCTTGGGAAACTAGGTAGATATAAAAGAGTGTGACAATCTAGAATCAAATAATGCATTGGATAGTTTTGATGATAAAATTAATGTACCTACCACCACATCATTTGGTACTTATACCTCCACTATAGTGATCACATAGGCTTATCAATTTCCCATTAGCCTATTATGTGGTATATTCCCTTGACATTTGGGGAAAGAATTTGAATAATGTCCCATATCCATAAAATTGTTGCTCTAGAAATCATTTATTGGTATCTTCCCATTGTATTCATGAGCCTCGTGACCCTTATCTCCACATTTATAGAAAACTCCTAGTCTGTTCAAATATTTACTAGGGTTCTTTTCCCATAGTTTTGAAAATATGGTAATCTATAAAATGTATTCTTATTCGTTTAATTACCTTTATCATTATGATTAGATTACATATTCTTGTTTTGGTTTCCATTGAATAGATTGATTCTAGAAAATTGTTTCTCTGTCTTAATGGCACATAAAACTATTTCATCATATGATGAAAAATTCTAAGAAATCAGTGCACTTTAAAGATTTTGTTTATGAACAACAAATAAGTGATTGATATTTCACTCAGTGCTACGTATATAATCCGATGCATACCTAGATAGCCTATGAATGTTTCTTCAAAATCTATTACACTCTATTTTTTCATTTTCCTTAAGCTATGTAACTTTATCTTCATATCAATTTATTGATCATGAAAGAAGTATTTATCAAAGAATGTCTCCTTAAACGTCCTCCATTCCAGAGTTAAATTTCTTCTTCCTCCCTTGTATTCTGGATTAAAGACCCCCAATGATCTTCATAACCTTGAAGAAAATAGACCGCAAGGGTAACCTTTTAGTTTTAACGGAATTCCATGGCTATAAATATATTCTCCAGAGACTTAATCCATTACTCAGCTACAATTTTATTAGTATTCCCATTAAAATATGGGGTCTTCTATCACATAAATGATCCTGTATAGGATATTCCCTTTGTGGAATAGGTTTCTCTATATGGGGAAGATAATTTATCATAACCTGATTAAGTTCCCCTAATATTTCCATGATTTTATCTGTTCTAATACCAGCTATATTGGTTTCTTTAGGATAGAAATATTTTCATTGTCCATGAGTGTTGACACAATTCTTCCTACCAAGATCCATTTAAAGACAATGACATATACTAGATAAGTTGATAAAATTATGAACTCTCTATAACTCTATAAATGGTAGAGCACATAACATAAAAATTATGTGTTGTAAAGCTTGGAATAATAAGATTTGGTAACTTTGGGAGCATCTTTAATCATAAATCCTTCATAATGATAGGTAAAGAGAATGTGAATTATCCTAAGCGTATCCACTAAGAGTGTCAAACCAGGTGTGGAGTAAGGCCCATTTTTGTGTACCCGGTTACTCTAAGTTAGGTATGGAACACCTTGTTGGAGTTGTAACTCCTAGGTACATCTATTCTAGAACCACATACACTTGTAGTATCCAGATAGGGTTGTATTGTTAGGAATAACCACATAAATTCTACCTTATTAGAAATGTAGGATGTTCGTGTATACTTATCCTCAATTTCTATATTATGGTTGTGCTCCCCAATCTAAGTTTTCTAAATATTGTTTCCAAGGTTGTTTCTAAACTTCCTTTGATACCAACTGTAACACCTTGACCACATAAGTCTGAAGTCGGTGCATTATTACATTACATTAGAATTATTAAAAGGAATAAAATCCTGAAGGACTAGTTAGTTTAGTAATCTTGGAAATCTAGATTACATACATAATAATCATAATATATTGGGAAAATAGAATAAAACATTCTACACAATAAACTGAAATAAAATCCATCCTAGAAAGCTTATCCAAAGTTCTCTTCTTCATAACCTGGGAATAAAACATAATAAGGGTGATCTCAAATCCTCAGTAAGGGTATGTACAACAGAAGAAATAATGTATCAATCTATATGTAAATGTAAATAACTGAGTACACTTATAAAAAAGAATTAGATAAGGCATAAATAATTTGGAAAGTAAGAAAATGAAACACATACCATAAATCAATAAACTGAGAATGCACTACGTCCATAGATATATCAATGAAAAATCTCATGGATAAAAATAACAAAAACTAAATGAGGGAAAGTGAATTATTATCATATGTCATGTCTTAGGAACATAAAAACCTATTATCATCAAAACATTTCACAAGATGGTTTAAAACATAGATAGAAACCCATTTAATCTGGCCAACTTATTTGTCTCATGAGAACCCGTCAATGCATTGAGGAGCTATATAATGTTCGAGATCCACCCATCATTTTTAGTCCAAATATTTCCCCATTTTTAATAATCAAAATAAATAATATTCCTTCTCAAATATCCATATTGAATTAAAAATACATATCTATTAATAATTCCCCAATAATCAAATAATTTTCAAAGTAATCACAGTATGAAAAGTGGTATAATATTTTGGAAATACTAATATCCGTTGTATGTGAATATAAATATTAAATGAAATTTCCAATTAAAAATTATTAAAATAAAGGGATTTCTTAAATGTAAGTTAAAAATCAAAAATGTATGTGATATTAAAAATATTTGAGGAGAATAATCTTAAAACATTCCAAAGCGTCCCATACCACTTTCAATCGTTTAAATAATAACAACAAGAAAGGTATGAAATTAGATTAATTTTATAATATCATGAGAATAATAGGATTCATGATATAATAGATCAAAATGGTCGATAAGTATTTCACACAAAAGAAGTAAGTAGTTAATATGACATTAATCTCACAGATTTAAAAAGTGAGATGAAAATATCTTACCTTAACCTTCCTCTAGTTGTGTGGTCCTTAACCTCTTGTATAGTGGTTTAAAATAAATTAATAACTAATAAAAAAACCAATATCATGTTTATAATACCATATATTAACTTCTTACAGTATTTTATTACCAGTTTGTTAACACTCTTTCATTATTTTAACTATTTCAGGTGTCGGTTGTCTGGTTTTCTCAAGTACGTTTTGAATTTTTATTTGTTGATATTATTAAATATATCATGGTTTAATCATCTCCAAAATGTAAAACATGAATAAATTAACTTTTATATTCTTTACATATATATTTATAACATTCCATAATATTTTGATATTAGAAATGAAGTAAATAGTACATGGAGACGATAGGCCATACGTACGCATTAACGCTACTTTCATTTATTTGTCATATTAGAAGAATTAAAAATAAATGATAACAATGTATATTATAATTTATAGTATCATATTAATGTCATATATGTTTCATAGATTTGTTATATCTAAACTTTATACATTTCATGTATTTAATGAATGAGTTATATCACTTTGAGGGGGTGGTAGTCCACACTTCCTCAAACAAAATTATCATATTTACACATGATGAAAGCCTAATGGTATGTTATAGATAAAAATTACAATAGAATAAAGACATTATAAATGAACTATATATTATATATAAATATATTTTCCATCATAATGGCCACTATGACTGGTGGCAGGGGAAAATTGAACAATCATCGTTTCGTGAGGCAGTAGTTCGCCGTACACAGAAATAGTATGTTCACTTCTATTATATGGAAGTTTGTGCATGTTTAGGTCAGAAACATAGAATAAAAACATCCCAGTTTCTTTAGGATATTTTTTGTTTTAAAATAATATAAAAATCGATTTTATGGGGGTGGAGAATGGAAATTAAACTAAAAAGCATGAGAGAAGGCGTTATCTCTTAATCAAGTAACTTCTTTTTGTTTATACAAAAAGGATTCAACGGGAGTATTTATGACCAAATGGAGGATTCTAGGTAGTTATTAGAGATATTGGAAGAAAATATGAGTACGTACTGGATGAACTTAAGAGGTTTTAGTGGTGTGAGGAATGGGGAGAGGTGGTTTTCTTTTATAGGGAAGGAAAATGACTCACTTGGTATTTTTGCAAACAAGTTAGGTATGCACATGATATTACATAAAATAAATCATACTGAAACAAAAAAAAACTAAAAAATGGTGGTTTATATTTGGAATATGGACAAATAATGTGTGTTTGAAAAGTTTCTAGGTCATTTGGGCTCTTAAGGTAAAGGTTTAGTCCTTTATTAAGCTTAGTTTTACCTTAATAATTATAATTATGTTTAATTACTTCCACTAATATTTTTGTTCAAAAAATACTTGATATTATTATAAATTATAAATTATTATTATTCCAAATATGGAATCCATTTTTTCTAATTCAAATCACAGAAGAGGCAGTAGTTAATTTAAATTTAATCTCACCGACGGGACGATAATGCAGGGTTTTAAAGTAAAAACGTCCTAAGGTTATCTACATTTTTATAATCAATTTTAAAGTGAAATTAATTAAAATTACCTAAATTGGATTAATTGATAAAAATATTATGTAACTAACTTCAAAAACAATATAAAACATAATTTATACTTATAAATTAATTATATGAAAAAGCAGTTTTGAACTAAAATGCAGTATTTTTAAATTTTCATTAAGAATTGAAACTTTTAAAAAATTACCAAAATGTAATCCTAACATAATTTTTATGTTTTGATTATAAATATGAAGTTTATTTTTACATATTAAATTATTTAAAGTGTAAAAATTCATATTTAAAATGGAATCTCTATTAAAAGGTTGTAAAAATACACATATAAAAAATATAGTATTTTATCTTTTTTAGTGGGTTTGTTTGTACCTTATGACTATAAAATATATTATATGAGTTTAAATATATATTTTTAGATATTTATTATATAAATAAACTCTATACAAGTTTTATAATTTAATTTAACAATAAAAATGTGACAAAATAATGTTTAGTTTCAATTAGTTTTTGTGTTCATTGCAAAGATATCTTGAGTAAATACGTTAAAGTCTTTGGGTAATACAAGTATGTAATCTTTAGAAAACTATTTAATCATGTTTAGCATGTCATATTCATATTTTTTGGAGGTTTCTCTACCTAGTCCGACCAAATTGGACACTTCCTAGCCTCTTTATCATAAGTACTAGGATTGGTTGGGACTTCCTCCATTATGTTGGAAGACATGCGATCTAAAGGAGGTTCAGTGGATGATCATCTCTCTGGGATATCTTCTGGTTGATAAAACATTTCACTTATTGATGAAAATGAATAATAAATTACTATCCTTGTTTTCCCAAGTTCCTCCTAGTATGAGGTATTTATCATCACTACATTTCCAATTGGAGGATTCTATTGACAACATGAAATACTATTACAAATAAAACTTTCAGAGTGAGTACCATAATAGGGAGAACCGCCATGGGGTATTATAGAAAGGGAAAGAAAATATTGATCCTTGATATTCTGGCCATGTGGATGGATTCCATGGATCTCATCAGGATATGGTCTCTTGATATTGATGGGATTTTGGTTATGAAGCAAGCCTTCATGGTGAAGTGTCTGGAGAGGACTTTCAGAATTACTGATGTTGCTCCCATAATTTGTTAGTGGGATAGTAGGATCTTAATCTTCCATAGATAAACATATTAGGGCTTCAAGAACTCTATCATCGAGAAGAGTGGGATCATAAACAAACTCCTAATTTTCTAGTTGTCGTTGGTTAAGATTTTTCTGGGATTCCTTCATGCGATATACTAAGGTTACTTGCTGGGGGAAGCAGTTTTCATGGGATGGGGTTTGTGCCTACCTTGGATTTTCTTTTATGATATGCCAATTAACATCAGTTAGAGTGGGTATGTGTTCATGATTCATTTGTTTCTATTGTATGGGGGGTTCTCCCCATGACCCTCCAAGATGGGAGAAGAGGTGTGTGTTTTCTCTGAGGTGACATGCTAATGAGCCAACCCACTTATGGGGATTGATTTATTTTTCTATCCTTCAAACACTACTTTAATCACCATTATGATGTCTTGGAAGGTTTTTAGGATGTATAAAGGGATTAGAATATCCACTTTTACTATTGTTAGGATATTCTTAGTGACTTTAGTTATTGGAACATAGATATATCCCTATTTCGTATCTGGATCAGGTGTGTGTGCTTGATCTGGTCCTCTGTTTCCAGTATGTGGATATTGAAGATACTCATGTGTGGGGGAATAGAGTTGGGTCTTCCCCAAAATCATCATCAGGACTTTCTAAATGACTTCTCGGAGTGCTTCAAGATGAAACTACTAGCAGGCTGGGTGAATGTAGACCGGTGTTTGAACCTACTTATGGCTGGCCACTACACTTGGTTGGAAGGATTTTTCGTGTTCTTCTAGACAAGTCTACCAGCAGGCTTGGTAAATGTAGGTAGGAGTATTTTACTTCTCACATCTAGCCACCACACTGGCTTATGGGATTATTTAAGTGTCTCCAGATGAGTCTATTATTAGGTTTGGTAAATGTAGGATAGTGCATGTTCCTTCTCATGGTTGGATTCCACATTTGTTTTTGGGATTCTTTGGGTGATGATAGATGCGTCTTCTTGTAGTCTTGGTAAATACTGGTAGGTGTATGTTCATATTCTCTATATTCTACTGAATTTGAATATAATGATTAGTTGGATTCCACTAGGCGAGTCTACTGTCTATCTAAATTAAGATGGGAATGTGTATGTTCCCACTCATAGTTATCCACGAAATTGGACCAGTGGTATGTTTTGGAGGGGAGAGGGGTGTGGCCCAGCTACCTGGTGACCGATCACTACCCACAATGGTATGTCTTACATATGTAGATCTGGATGATCTAGGCTAGTCATTCGAGGATGGAAACCTCATCATGTTGAGCGATTACTACCATGTGGTGTTGGTGGTAACAATTACTGGAAGGATCCACTGAGAAAGAACCTTGTGTTTTCTAGATGAGGTTGCATGCGGCCTCTTGATCAACCTACCTACGATATAAGAGAGATTTTTTGTCACATTCCATGGATAATATCCTAAAAATGGTTGAATACATTTATTTATTTCATCTTATTCTAGATCATAAATCATCACTTTCCGAATGAGGGGTAGAGCTTGGTGAGATGGAGGGCCGATCAGGTGTCCTCCAAGATGGGTATGGTATCTTGTTGATGATACTCATCAACCAGTGTGTTAGAGAACCAGTGTTGAAGATGTTAGGTTGGTGATGGAATCATTATTCTGGATGAAGACCCAGTGTGAGTAGTAGTCTGGGCGTATATTTGTGATAGCTAGAAGGAAACCATTAGATTGAGGGGTGTTCTGTAAGGATGCTCCTTTGTATATGAAAAAATAAATCAATAAAAACCCATAAAGAAGAATCTCTATTGAATGAACACATTTATTATTGATTTTATTGTATTTCCATTTATTACCATGTGAAAGGTGCATTAAAGATGGGTGACATTATCATCTTGGTTAAGGATTCATGTTGGGTTCACCATTTTTTTCGATGAAAACACAATTAACTATCTTTAAAATATTTCCAAAGGGTTTTTTTGTGTGCGGAATAAGAAATACCAATGTTTCTATATCCATGATAACTGAGGGAACTGCATTCCAAAGGCATGTGATCAGTGGGAGGTTTAGAAAATGATACTTAAAAACTCACATTAGTCAAGAGGATGGGAGGTCGGGATCATCAAACCCTTTTGGGGGGAATTATTTTCTACTCTAGAAATCTATTATAGATTTAAGATATGTTAATGAATCCTTTATTAATTCCTATGTATGGTGTGGGTCACCCTAGAGTTAACATTCAATTATTAGTATGTATGGAATTTAGAATTGTCTATATTTATATGAGGTTATTCATAAATTGTGAAATATGTATGTATTTGAGGTTCTCCATTAATGGTATCCCTGAATGTAATAACTAGAGATTCATTGGTCATTATTACAATGTTGCTGATTTTGATATTGGGATCAAATCCATGTGACAGTATTCCTACATCTCCCTATGAAAGCAATCATAACCCATGTAGTTTGACTCTATTTAATGGGTAACATCATACCTATTAAGGTCATGTGATAAGGACTTAACCATAGAGTTTGGAGTTATGTGGAAAGGAAGTCTAGGTGAAAGGTTCCTAGTCAAAGATTGGTGTGGGACTTATACTGATATAGCCCAGGGAAACTATAAGAGATATGTATTTCCATGTTAGATTACACCCTATTGAGAATGTAGAACAAAGATAATGGGGTTGACAAAGGGTTTTGGGTTTGAACTTTAGGTAGGCTTCCTACATATCCCATTTTGATTGGAATCAAAGTCCATATAGTTCAGTTAGTCTCACAGGGGATTGTATCCCTTTTAAAGGATTATTTTGGGGATTACTCCAAAGAAGGATTCCCTATGGAAAGGGTATAATGAGTGATGTTTTCGAATAGGGTGATTTGGAGGCTTATTTAGGGCTTAAACACAAGGAGGAGGCCCATTGAGCTCAGACCGTAGGCATGAATCCTACATATCCTTATTATAAAAGGAATTAGTTTTCTCATAGTTCAAGAAAAGGTAAGGTCTTACATAGTAAGATTTCATAGGTAAATGGGGGTTATGATTAGTGATTAACGATGAAGAGGATACCCTTAATTAGTTGGGGAATTCATATGGAATAAAGACCAAGGACTATTATAGATGGGGATTCTTGGAACCAAGGATGTTTGTTGATAATAATAGAGTTTGGTTTGTGTTTGTTTTCAATATGTACATTGATGAATAGGGAGTTTTCAAGGAATGAAGTCATATATTTGAGGCTGAAAGTAGTATTGAAGGAGGTGCAGTTTTCAACTATTTTCCAAATTGTTTGGGCCATAAAATTAGGAGTTTGGTGTTGTAAAAAAAATGTTTTTCATATAGTAGTGAATGGTATGTGAAACAACGAAAATTGGAAAATTAAGGAAACTGTAGAACTAAGAACATGGACTGCATACCTTGTTCTAGGAATGTTTTGTGGCCGCTTACAGACTGGTACGTGGAGCATGATGTGGTGAAGGCGTGAGGTACGCAGAATATAAACGAAAATGGTTCACAACGACAATGCACGGAGAAGGTGTGCAGTACGCGGAATGAAAAAGGTTTCCAGGATTGCAGTGGTCTGTGAAATACAAGCGGTACATGGTGGAGGCTAACAATATGAATATGGAGTTTATTTTATAGTAAAAATTGTCTTATATAGAAAATTTTGGTAAATCATATTATAGAAATTTTGGGAGTTATGTGCCTATTAAAGGGGAATTAATTCCCTTTATTTGAGATGATATTGGTGTTTGAAATTTCAAGAAGAAATCTGGTGAAGTTTGAGTTGGTTCATGGATGAGAAGACAGTATATAGAGAGAATAATCCATATAAGGAAAATAGTCTATGGTAGAGAGTGTGGTTTGAATAGGAAGCTCTCGCAGTACACAGAAGAGCAAAGAAGTATGCAGAGAAGGATGATACACAAAGGAGTAGAGTAGTAAATAGAGTAGGGTAGTACATGGAAAAGGGTAGTTTCTGCAGGAGTTGGATGGTATGTGAAAACACTAGTGGTGCTTGGAAACAACAACAGTACACAGAACACCAAAGGAAGTCTGAAAATTGGAAAAATCGGTTTTAGAAATTAATTTCCATAACATTTCAATATATGGGGAAATAAATTACAGATGTGAGTGATTGAGAGACTTAAACAATGGATCCATTTATAGTTTATGATTCATGATTTCATTCTAAACTATTGAAGTGACCTTCATGTCAATAAACTGAGTAAAGATTCTTCCAACATAGTGAGAAAGGGGGAGTCAGTGGGAGTGATCTGAGGGATATAGTGTGCTATCCGTAAAACCTTGTAAAGGCAGTGTGTCTGGCACAATGATAGTGTGATAAACTCTGGTAATCCACAACTTGTAAAGATTAGTGGTTTTTTGTACGACTAACACTCTGCCGATGTATTCTCCTTGGACGTAGCCCTTAGTAGTGAACCAAGTAAAATATATGTGTTATGACATTGAATGTGATTGTTTATTTTCTACACATCATATTCAGATGAGTTTAATAGGTTCCTAAAAATGCGGAATAAGATCTATCAGTTTAAAATAAATATTGGACACCCTAATTCACCCCTCCCCACTCAGAGTGTTCCGAGGTCCTTCAAGTTGTATTAGAGCCACATTGCTGGTGTGAAATCTATCCTGTTTTTTTATCACATGTTTAATACAGTTAATGTTAGGGGTGTTCCTTTATTTTATGGAAGTAAATTTTAGATATGAAATAAAAATATGACATCTCTTCTAGGATACATTGGAATTGATGTAATTTTTTCCACATCATAAGGAATACATGTCACTAATCCAACTGGTCTATATATGACATATATAGACAGAAAAATGCTGGATGTTGATGCTAAATCACAGAATTCCCTAACTGTAGCTATTTCTGATCAAATATATCTAAAGGTGATGAATTTTAAATCAACAAAGTCTATGTGGGAGAAACTAGATAATATTTATGAAGGTAACAGAAAAGTGAAGGAGGCAAAGATCAACGTTTTACACAATAGGTTTGATGATCTAAAGATTCACCCTAATGAAAAGGAATATTCTTTCTTCAATCGAATTACTGAAGTTATAGGAGCAATTCAAGGTCTTAGAGAAGAGATAAAAGAAATTGATATTGTAAAGAAACTTTCGAGAGGGATTTTTCCCATTTATAATGCAAAGATTTCAGTTCTTGAAGAAAGGGATCTATCGAAACTTTATCTTTATAATATGTTGTGCATCCTTGTGGCATATGAGATGAGACTCAACCCAGAAGGTGTAACGACTCATGTAAGAAAGGAAATAACATTCAAATCCATAGACAAAATTCAAATTTCATGAGATTTTGTTGATAAAGATGATGAGGGAAAATAAGTTATTTTCTTCATTCCCATGAAACTCAAGAAGGGAACATTGACATTTTAAGGAAGGATACATTTGGCTTGTTTTCACTATGTAAGTGTTGGGCACATTGCCTCTCATTGACAAAAAATTTTCAATGATGAAGAAAGTAAATATGAAGAAATTAAAAGCCTCAAAAAAGGTTTTTCAAAAATAGGGACTTCAAATATGGAAATAAATTTCAACGAAAGAGTTGTTTTTTGTGAAGAAGAAGACGATGAAAATGAACTCTTTGAGGAAGAGGAAGCACAATTGAAATCTAAGAACAATGCTTCCATGATTTTTACTATTAAAAAGTCATAACCATTGACAGATGAAGCTAGAGATAATCAGTTGACTACTAATGTCAATCCCAAGTTGCAACATAAGTATGCTTTTGGTAACATTGAGAATAAATGTAAGATATTCAATACGAAGAATGAAATGTTAGGAGAATCATTAGAATATATTGATCATCTGGAAGTGGAAATTGAATGATTGGAAGAACATGTGAAAGTACAATCATAAATCCATGAAAGCACTGATGATGTTGTAGAACTAAAACTAAGAATTGAAGAACAATTAAAGATCATCAATGACCTTACATCAAGACTGGAGGAGAAGTCCAAGACCATTGAGGGACTCAAAGAAGAATTTGTTACTATGATAAGTAAACTCAAATGTGAATCATTATCAAAAGAAGAAAAAACGAAAATACATTTTGGAAGGTTCTTGGATGTTGAGCTGCTAGAGAGAGAAACCTTATTTATGATGGATTTGAAGAGATCTTGAATGATCAAATACCTGTATGCATGGGAAATAGTGGAATTAGTTGTGATGACGAAATGTCAAACGATTTAAATAAAGTGAACCAGAATAAAGGCAATATGAAAGATGATCATGTTGAAAAGCCACCATAAGTGAAGAAAAAGAAACCCTTAAATCAAAATGGAAGGGTAACTGAATATTGTCCTCGATTTTCCAGAAATGATAGGTAGTAAAACTATTTTCTTGAGTGTTTCGCACGGAATCCGGGGATGACCTCCTGGACTGGAGATTCAAACGTTCTGATCGGTTTCTAATGGGTTTGTTCGTAGAACCGGAAACATCCAATGATTCCACATCCGTTTGGACCTACTTTACAAAGGCAGGCGCTTATTAGCTTGTGGACTAATGAGGATTAGGAATTTGCATTGGTCGAGAGGATGGGAGGTCGGACTCATCACACCTTTTTGAGGGGAATTGTTGTCTACTCCGGGACTTTCTTTATAGATTTAAGTTATGTTCGTGAATCCTTATTACATTACCAAGTATAAAATGTGCTTTCCTTTAGTTTTAACAATCAATGATTAAATATGCAAGAAATTTAGAGAATCTTTTATATGTATTCGAGGTTCTTTATCAATAGAGAATCATCTATATCTGTTTAGAGATTCTTGGTCAATGATATCCTTCAAAACATTTATATAAAAGTCTCTTGGTCATTATGATGACCAGACTGGTTTCAAAGCCACTCAGTGGGGCACTTGAAGTTTATCGTCATTCAGAAGGACAGAGATTATTTCAAAGTTGGGATCGAACCCATAAATGGGCTACCTACGTATCCTTTGTTTTGGAAAAGGAATCAGAACCCACGTAGTTCGAGAAATGGAGTATGATGTTTATGATTGATGGCTCAAAGATGAATGTCATAATTACTTTTACACTCTAAGCTCACGTGAGTCATGCTCGGTGTGAGAAACAAGAGGTATTGGTAAAATTCAGGCAATTGTGCCATGAAAGATGAAATCATAAGAATTTGTTTGGGGCTTATGTATGGATGACTTCCCAGATAGATGAAGGTTTAGGATTTACTTTTAGGGAGAAAATCCATGAACAGGGTCCATAAAGTTATATGTGCTTCATGGAGATTTTAATACTCTAATCTTGGGGCTTACTCCTAAGGAGGATGCCCAAGTTAGGAGGGGACTTATGATGGGGTTTTACTCCTGAAAAGGAAACCCAAATCAAAGGTAAATTATGACTGGTTAAGAGAAATTTAAGGGAACTTGGGGCTTATTCCTAAAAAGGAGACCCAAGGTTAAGGGACTTGGGGCTTACTCCTGAAAAGGAATCCCAAGGTTATGACTGAGTCTTATTCCTGAAAAAGAAGACCCAGGTTAGGGATTAAGGTTTGGGGCTTACTCCTGAGGAGGATGCCCATGATTATGACTGAGTCTTATTCCTGAAAAAGGAGACCCAGGTTAGGGATTAAGGTTTTGGGCTTACTCCTGAGGAGGATGCCCAAGATTAAGGTTGGGGCTTATTCTTAAGAAAGATGACCAAGATTAAAGGACTTGATTAGGGCTTACTCCTAAGGAGGATGCCCAAGATTGGGAACTTTAAGAATTTGGGGCTTACTCCTGAGGAAGATGCCCAGATTAAAGGTTTTATCACTGGGGATTATTCCTGAAAAGGAGACCCAGGTTAAGATTCTCCCATCTTAAAGGATGAGGTTGAATTAATGAACTCTCCGTATTTTAGTGACATAAGGATATTTAAATCATTAGACTTTGAGAGAGATTCCACAGAATTCCTTTCAGATAAGAAAGTCAAATCAAGAAATCATGCCATAAATGGCTTTGAAGAGTGCCTTGAAGACTGAATCTTGAAAAGGAAAGGTGAAATGGCTTAAGAGGGGTAAAAATGGGCAATATGGGCACCCAAAAAGGTAGGGGCATGCAAGTTTTTCAAGGCGCGCAAGTCTTCCGTGGGCGCGCAAGTGTTGGTCGCGTAGGTATACCTGCGCGACACATAGTGTACTTGCGCGATTTTCAACCAGCAATGAAATACTTGAGGAACTCTTTTTTAAACCCTTTAGAATGTTCTCGAGGTTCTTCCAAAAAAGGGACGTGCAAGTTATATTGAAGGAAATAAGTCGGCGCGCAAGTGTTTGATAAGTTTCAACACTTAGGCCTTCCTTCTTCTCTTTAGATCTTCCGTTCTAGGTAAGAAATTACCTTAGAAGTGTTTCGGAAGCTTTGAGAAGAGACTTGGGCATCGGGAGATTCAATCCGAGTTTCTGGAAAAAGATCCTCTCGAATGGGGGGCCGATAGGGTCTATTTATAGGCAAAAGAAGACCCCGAGCGGTTACCGGGCGGTTACCACTTAGGTTGCGCAAGTCACCTGCACGACCAAGGGTGTCGCGCAAGTGTACTTGCGCGGCAGTGGTATAACATGCGCGGTGGATTTGCTGTTGATCCCTTGTTCATGCCTTTGTCGATTTTTGATGTTTTTTTCAAAGGATGAATCACTTTCAGCTTAGATATTCCCTTTTCTGATCTTTAGATTCTGTGACGAAAGGAGCGTCAACAAAAGTCCCCCCTCAGAGTTGGATCCGGAGAGAAATGAGGATTTGACTCTGAGGAAATCGAATCCCTCCAAAGGAAAAGGGAGGCGCGCAAGTCTGCAGTGCACAGAGGGCGGCGCGCAAGTCTACGTCGCGTAGGCCTTAAGCGCTCTGGGTGTGGCGTGCAGGTAGGCTTCCTGGCCTATAAATACATGGCCTCACCTCCGTACAAGTATCTGGATTTCTGGATTTCTCGAGCTCTCGCCGCGCAAGTCTTCCTCGCCGCGCAAGTCTCTTGTTTTCACTGTTTCCTCGCTGCCGCGCTACTCTCAAGGTAATAGGGCTTGCACGGTAATACTTGCACGACAAAAACTTGCGCGGCACATGTATTACTTGCGCGACATCTCCATACTTGTGCGCCTTAATGCCTTAGCCATTTTTTTGAATTCTTTCACAAATTTTATGAAAAAATAAACTCATTTAAGAGTTAAATTTATTCAACTCCTATGCAGATTCAATGGATCTTAGACCTGGATTAATTGATGAACTGGCTAGCAAGCGGATAGATGATATGATGGATATCATTGGCCCTGATTACTATGATATCTGTGACAACACTTTCCCAGATTTGGATAAGTACTTGAAGAAAAATCATCTTAATTTCCCACAGAGAATCTACCTGTCTCTGTGTGTTCATGGTCATCTGCAAGGAGTCAATGTTCCAAATGCAGACAATTATACACCTGAGATGCAGCTGCACTGCTACTTCTCTATTTCGGTTATGCTGTGTATTAAGAGTAACAACAATGGTGTGAACTTTCAAATTCTTCCTCCATGTCATTCCCTTGCAGATATGAAAATGGCAAACCCATGGGCTGAAATTTTTTCTACTAATGGTTGGTGGAGAGGAGACAAACATGATATTAGAGCAATATCTGAAAAGATTACTCTCTCCAAATGGCTCTTTACTTCCAATGCTCCATTCTCAAATCCATGTATACATCTTCCAAGTCTTTTGGACAGAAACAGAGTCACTGTTTGATCTGCAGAAAATTTTCTCAAACCGCATTCAAGAACATCCTTTTACAATTGTTCAAAGAAGAGCTGGTATCACTGCATCTCTTATTGTATCCAGTTGAATGAATGAATTCTAGGTGGTTGCTAATGAAGATCGGGATGCCGTAAATCAAATGAAGTGTTATGTTGAAAGCCTCTTGTAATTCTTGAAAGAAGAGAAGAGACTCCAGTCTGTGGATGTCCTTCTAACTCTTGTGTATCAATGAAAAACACTTTTTTCTTCAATCATTTGTACCTGCATTCTTCCATTACCTGCTTCAAATTTACTTAAGCCAATGGGCTTAGTAATCATAGTTTTATTTTTACTAGGATTATTACAAATAACCCTACAAACTTTGAATCTTTTAACTGCTCAATATTACCTAAATCATACAAAAAATGTATATTTAGTGAGCTGGAACTTGACTTTTATTCAGAGTTCCTTTGTCTTTTGTGTGGGCAGTTTAAAGTCATGCACACCGGACATAAAGGGGCTAATGTTTAAGGTCGAAATAGATTTGACTGAAATGGATTAAAAATGGATTCAATTCCTTGGCAATTTATCTGAAAACATATTACCATACTCAAGTATGAGGGAAAAAATTTAAACTATGGCATAAGAATATTTGAATATGAGGAATGATATGAAAAAGAGATAAAAGGCATTAAAAGAAGTAGTTTCCAAGAATGAAGTTACTATTATTTAACAAAACCCGTTAGGGGGTTGAAATATGCAGGGCCACCTATGAGCATTGGCTGCATGGTCAAATAAATAGCATCTTTTGGCTGACAAGTCTGTTATATTGACTGTTTATGAAAGGCCACCTATGGGAACGTGCTGCATAGTCAGGCAAAAGAACTCCCAGAAATTTACTTTCCTAGTGCTAAAAGCCAGTGAAAGTTTATGGAGATTCAAATTTTCTAAAGTATAGATTTTGTTGTATGGAAAGAGGTACTTGAATATGGAGAAGATATTTCCGAACAAGAACATCGAAGAACTGGATGAATATCACTCCTACGAAGGTCTGACCCAAACGTAGGGAAGAAGAATAAACCATAGACTTGAATACTTTCAGATCATGAAAAAGGATATGGGACAAATATGTTAAGGATGGCTATTTTTTGCGGATCCCTACATACTGTCATTTAAGACAAATAAGGAAAAAAGAGGCATTCTTCCCTAGAATGAAGTTACTATTATTTAACAAAACCTGTTAGGGGGTTGAAATATGCAGGGCCACCTATGGGCATTGGCTGCATGGTCAAATGAATAGCATCTTTTGGCTGACAAGTCTGTTATGTGGACTGTTTATGCAAGGCCACCTATGGGCACATGCTGCATAGTCAGGCAAAAGAATTCTCAGAAGTTTGACATTTTTGTGACTAGAAGTCATGAAAAGGGTTATGAAGATCTGAAAATATTTAAGGTTAGTATTATAACACATAAAGATGGGTATTGTCCAATGTATATAGAGATACATAGGTCAATGAAAACCATAATCATGCTGTGGCTGGGTCCTGAATTGAAACTTGGACTTCACTACGTATCTCATAAGAATGAGAATCAAGCCATACGTAGTTCTTGAAATGCAGTTTAACGTCGTGCAAGACGAAAGTAGGTGTGATCTTATTTTAGGGTCATAGAATTCGGACCATAATAATGAATACACAGTGTGTGTTTTCATGTGGACTTTTCAGCCAAGGGACTGAAAGTGAAATTTGGGGTTAGGCCCAAAAGACTTGGGACTGGATTAGAGGGACACTTGAATGTTCCTACGTATCCCATAAGGATGGGAATCAAGTCCATGTAGTTTTAGAATTACCCTTTGTACAAATTTGGTTTGTACATTTGAAGGGTGAAAGGGGACTTTAGTGCAATGATGGTTTTAACCTAAGATAAAAAGTTTAGGCATTACCATGTATGCACGTAGTCTTTTGAAATGAAACATGATTGAAAAAAATCAATGTCAATAATGGTTCCTTCTCAAATGAGGGAATCAAAGAATATTGTAGTTTATTGTCATACCGGACAAAAGTGTTGTATAGTTTAACGTCATATAACAAGGACGAAAGTGAATAAATGTAAAGATATTGATTCCAGGGGCGGTTTCACAAATCATCATCATATGAGATGGTGGTGAACCGATGTGAAGAGACTGTTTTTTGGCTTGAACCCTGGGAGGTTGCCAACATACCTAGCCTGGAGGGTAAGGATCAAAGTCCGTGTAGTTCAATTAAAGAATGAATTAATGATCAAGTTGTTCTTGTGGACAATGATCTAATAAAAAAATATTGTTGGGACTTACACATGGTTAGTGGCCCAAAGGGAGTGTTATGGTTGATGTTCACTCTAAGCTCACGTGAGTCATACTCGGTGTGAGAAACAAGAGGTAATAAAAACCTTAACGATGCACAGTTTAATGTCATGTAGGACATAAAAAAAGGGACTATGCGGTTTAAAGTCTTGCAGTTAGGACTATTGGTGCTGAACAGTTTAGTGTCATGTAGCAGGGACAAAATAAAGTTTAATGTCATGTAGGACCTATCAAGGATTTTCTGTACAGTTTAGCGTCATGTAGTTAGGACGATGGGGATAAAATAGTTTAACGTCATATTGGACGAAAGGGGGACTGTGCAGTTTAATGTCATGCCGTAAGGACAAAATAACACACCATTTATGTCATGTTGGACGAAAGTGTGAATAGTTTAAGGTCATATGCATGGACCGTGGATGGTGCAGTTTAATGTCATGTTGGACCTTTGATGATTATATAGTTTAACGTCTTTCCGGACGTGAGGGACTTTTATACAGTTTAGCGTCATGTAGTTCAGGACGTCACAGTTTAACGTCTTGCTGGAAATAAGGGATTTGCAAATAGTTTATGGTCATATACATGGACCAGGGATGATGCAGTTTAAGGTCATGCTGGACGGTTTAGGGAACTGTTTCACAGTTTAATGTCGTGTGGGACGAAGTTGCAGTTTAAAGTCATACTAGACCATTGCTGTATAGTTTAACGTCATATAGCAAGGACGAACTGGTGCTGTACAGTTTAAAGTCATGTAGCTAGGACTAAGGTGAACCAATATGAGGATATCAGTTTTGGGGACTTTTTACAGTTTATCGTCATGCTGGACGTTGGAAGTGCCACACAATTTAATGTCATGTTGCTAGGACACAATATAGTTTAATGTCATCTCGGACAAAATATAGGATCTTCTGTACAGTTTAATGTCATGTAGATAGGACATAATAACAGTTTAATGTCATGTAGGACAGAATATAGTTTAATGTCATCTCGGACATTGAAGGTGACACAGTTTAACGTCATGTTGGACGAAGTTGCAGTTTAAGGTCATACTGGACCATTGCTGTATAGTTTAAAGTCATGTAGCTAGGACTAAGGTGAACCAATATGAGGATATCAGTTCTGGGGACTTTTTTACAGTTTAACGTCATGTTGGATGAAGTTGCAGTTTAAGGTCATACTGGACCATTGCTGTATGAACCAATTGTAAGAGTCTTGGTTCTGGGAACAATATTTTGTGTTTATACAAAATACTTCTTCATAAATCTGGCATTAGTTGGAGTCGTGATGTGTTCTCCATCCATTGAGATCAGAGAATACGCTCCATTGGAGTAGACCTTATGTATTGAATAAGGACCTTCCCATTTTGGTTGAAGCTTGGGAGGCTTCTTTCCTGGTATCATTGGTGCTCTGAGAACCAATACCAATTCTCCCTGAATGAATGAACGAAGACGAACTTTTTTGTTAAAAGCTTGTGCTATCCGATTCTGATAGATTTCCAAGTGGTGCAAAGTGCACAATCTTTTCTCATCTAACTGTTCCAATTCATTCAACCGCTTTTGGGATTGCTCATTTGTTGATAACTGATCAAAAATGGCTATTCTGAGTGAGGTAAATTGAACTTCAATTGGCAAGACTACTTCTGTTCCATATACCAATGAATATGGAGTAGACCGCGTTGCATTGTGAGTGGTAGTCCGATAATCCCATAAAGCATGAAAGAGTTTATCAGGACATGAACTCTTATCTTTATCCACCATCTTTTGTAGTATATTTGAACGAGTCTTGTTGAAGGACTCTATCTAGCCATTAGCCGCTGCATGATATCGAGATGAATGGTTGGACTTAATGTTGTATTCTTGATACAATTTCTTTACCTCAGAAGAACAGAAGTTGGTGCCGTTGTCCGTCAATATGGTATGAGGGACACCAAATCTAGTAATGATGTTAGAATTGATGAAGCTAACAATGCATTTAGAACTGACTTCTTTGATAGGTACTGCCTCTTCCCATTTGGAAAAGAAATCAGTAGCAGTAAGAATGTACTTAAACTGCTTGGCCGTAGCTGAAGGGTAAGGTCCCACCACATCCATTCCACATGTGGAAAATGGCCATGAGTATTTAGCTGTATGAATCAACTCTGGAGGTTGATGAATGAAGTTGGCATATACTTGGCATGAATGACACTTCTTTGTGAAATTAACACAATCTTGTATCATTGAAGGCCAGAAGTATCCAAGCCTTCGAATTTGATCAGACAGTCTACGTCCAGATTGGTGGGCACCACAGACTCCTGCATGCACTTCTTTTATGACAGCCATTGTCTCTTCACCATCAATACATCTGAAGAGAACTCCATCAAAACCACATTTGTAGAGAATTTTCTCTAGGTGGTTTGGACCATCATAAAGAGTAAAATTGACCACACGTCGCCGAATTTGTTCTTTCTCGACTCTATCAGGTGGAAGTGTTCCATTTTGAAGGTATTCCCTGATAGGTGACATCCATCCTGTAGTATGACCATACGGTTTAGGAATGGGACTAATTTCATTAATTTCCTCTGTTCTGACTTGAACATAAGGTGAAATTGCACGACGGTGGGAAATACAGATGGTTGTCTCGTCCCGATTTGGATCTGCTAAAGCTGTGTCTATATTAGCCAGTGCATCAGCTTGAGCATTTTGTGATATTGGGACATAAGAAAATGTCGGTTCTAAAGGGAATTCCTACATTAACTCTCTGACGTAATCATACAAAGGGATTAATTCTTCTTTTCTGATGGCATAATCCCCATTGACTTGTTTGATTACCAGGTATGAATCACCTTTCACCTTTAAGTGATTCACTTGTGCTTGAATTGCTAAATCCAAGCCTGTAATGAGAGCTTGGTATTCAGCTTCATTATTGGTACCACCTTCCCACAACAAAAAGGAATAAGGTAACACTGCCTTATCTGGAGAAATGAGCACAATTCCTAAACCAACTTTGTTGAATTGAGGATTTTCCATTTTCTTCCCTGTTGGACTTCTAGAAGCACCATCAAAATACATTTCCCATGTTTGAGGACTCTCTTGAATAGAGAAAACTTCCTCATCAGGGAGTTCGATATCTGAATACGTGTCTTCCATTGAAGGATGTTCAGCCAGGAAATCAGCCAGAGCTTGGCCCTTAATTGCCTTTTGAGACACATACTGGATGTCGAACTGCTGTAGAATAACCGCCCACCTTGCTAGACGTCCTGTAAGCATTGGACGATTAAGGATGAATTTGAGTGGATTATTACGAGATACCAATTGGACCTCGTGATGTTGCAGGTAGTGTCTCAGTTTCTGAACTGCAAAGATTAATGCTAGGCATCACTTTTCAATACTCGAATACCGGGTTTCTGCTTCAAGCATAGTTCTACTGAGATAGTAGAGACTATTTTCATTCCCAGCATCATTCTTTTGAGCGAGAAAGGCACCCAATGATCGCTCTAAAGCTGTCACATTGAGGATAAGAGGCCTACCCTCAACAGGTGGCATGAGTACTGGTGGACTCAAGAGGTATTTCTTGAGAACATCAAATGCTTCTTGACATTCATCAGTCCACTGGTAAGTGACTCCTTTCTTCAATAATTTGGTAAAGGGTAAACTTTTGCCTGCCAAATTGGCGATGAAACGCCGAATATAGGCTAAGTGTCCTTGAAGTCCTCTTAATTCTTTCAAATTCTGAGGAGGTGACATACCAAGGATTGATTTGGTCTTCTCAGGATCGACTTCAATACCACGATGGCATACAACAAAGCCGAGGAATTTTCCTGAGGTTACCCCAAAAGCACATTTTAAGGGGTTCATCTTCAAATTATGTTGTCGAAGCTTGTGGAATACGACTTCCAAATCAGCCAAGTGATCAAAACGTTGTTTGGATTTAACCAACAAATCATCTACATAACATTCAACAAATTTCCCTAGAAAAGGTTTGAAGATACGATGCATGGCGCGTTGATATGTTGCACCTACATTCTTTAAACCAAAGGGCATCACCCGGTAACAAAACACACCTTGAGGAGCTCTGAAGGCTGTATATTCCTCATCTTCTGGGGCCATTCGGATCTGATTATATCCAGAATATCCATCCATGAAAGAAAGTACTTCATAGCCAGTCGTCGCATCAATTAAGAGTTCTGTAATTGGAACTGGGAAATCATCTTTAGGACAATACCGATTAAGATCTCTGAAATCGATGGAAACCCTAATTTGTCCGTTCTTCTTCTTTACAGGGACAATATTAGCCAACCACTTGGGATATTGAACTTCTCTGACAAAGTTAGCTTTGATAAGCTTATCCACTTCAGCCTCGATTTTGGAAGCATAGGTTGGGTGTGTTCTTCTCGCGGCTTGCTTGAATCCTCGATGTTCTTTTGGCAAACCCAAATGATGGGTGGAAACATCAGGATCAAGGCCAGGAATCTCTGTATGATTCCAAGCAAAAATATCTTTATTTTTCTTTAGAAAAAAAATATACATCTCTTGCTCTTCAAGGGTCATGGCCGCACTAATTAAAGTGGGGCGTGGATCTTTCTCTGTACCCAGATTTACTTCTCTGAGTTCATCCACAGTGGTAGAGATACCCTCTTCAAATGCTGGAGGAGCATCTCTAAGATCTTCCTCTTCCTCTTTATCATGTGTTATTTCTTCCATTTCTACTTGCAAAGTAGATGAAAAAACGAAATTCTCTTGATCATAAGAGATGTCAAAATTTTCACATTTTGAAGAAGAAGCTTCCATTTCCGACCCTATTGATGATAAAGGGTCTTCTTTGGGAAATGAAGAGGAGATGATGGATTGAGAATCGACATCAATATTCACCTTTGGTGTTGCTATAACTTCTTTTGGCCTGATTAGCGAAGTATAGACTTGTTGGATTTCAGCAGACGAAATGAAAACGTCACCACTTATGCTTTCATCACTGCTTGGTAAGTTACCAATTTCTCCCATGTTGTCTGGCTCGATTGCCGTAATTGACATTATAGATCTTTCCATAAGAGTATTTTGATTTGGGCCTATTTTGTCAATTTGACTGATAGGTAACACATAATCTGTACTCACATGTGAAAATGGATTTATTGGAATTTTTTCCAAACCATATAGAGCATTAACTTTGGTAATTTCCTTCATTGTAGATTTTTCTCTTCCCTTCATGTGATAAAATTCCGCCTCAATGTATTGAGACTCACATGTGTTGAACGGGGCCTTATCACCATACAATGTTCCAACTTGACCATCGAAACAGTATTTGAGACATTGATAGTATGATGACGGAATAGCTGCATGCTGATGCAGCCAGGGTCTTCCAAGCAAGATATTGAAAGCTGAGTCTTGATCAACAATCATGAAATCCGAATTGGAAACAAGATCTCCAAACTGAGTTCTGAGCGTAACTTCTCCTAGTGGTTCTTGTTCATTTTTATCATATCCTTGTAACATCATGGTAGAAGGAGATAAATCAGATTCCGTGAGGCCCAATCGACGAAGTGTGCGAATGGGCATGAGGTTGACTCCTGAACCATTGTCAATGAAAGCTCTTCGAACATCTATACTATTGACTTTTCCAGATAAGTACAAAGGTTTTATGTGCCCATGCACAACATCATCTTCATCTTTATCAGTAAAAGATATCACTGCATGGCATTCTGCAGGATTATTCTCTATGTGATAGATTTCAGCTGTAGCAATTTCAGCTTCAAACTCCTGAGGACTTGACAAAGCTTCGATGAGTGCTTCTCGAAGATCTCTTGACAGATTCAAAGCATCCAAAATTGATAACTTGGCTGGTACTTGGGCCAAGTGTTTCAATATATCATACTTTTGATCTAGAGGTCTGCGTTTCCCAATAAGAATATGTGGTTTAGCAGGTACCTTGGAAAGAGATGCATTGGAAGCTGATGCATCTTGTATTGAAGTTGGTAACATCCTTGATTTTGGAAAATTAGACTGATTAGATCCATTTACTTGCTGAGATAAAGAAGATGAAACTTTTAATCGGTCTTCCAAAATAACTGTGCCGAAACTGAGTTGGCCATTGGCAGAAGAACTTGCTTGTTCTTTTTGAGCTCGCTGAAGGGCTCTACCACGAGTTTCTGCTTCATATACAGTGCTAGCAGGGGTAGAATTAGAGTAGTGGCTTCGGAAAGATCCATGTCTTCCCCTATATCCTGAACCTCTAGAACTTCCTCGGGTTCCCTTATTTGATACAGGGAATTCAGGCTCATCAAGACTGGAATATGAATCTGTTAATTGAATCATATTAACAGAACCAAAGATTAACTCTTCGTCTGATAAAGACTCTGCCTGGTTAACCTGTTTAGGCTGTGCCGTTTGGTGGGACGGTGCCCGTGGCATCGAAGTAGATGGCATGAAATCTTCTAGAGTCAAAGACAATTTAGGCTTTGCTAGATACTCATCTTCTCCTGATTCCTCTTTCTACTTTGAATTGCGCTGCCCTTTTGAGGATTTGTCTTTTTATGGAGGCTTTACTGTAGCTTTTGTAGGAGACACAATTGGCTTCTTCAATTGTGTTCGCAAAATGGAATGGGTCCGATTGATTGTCTTTCTGACCATCCAATCATCATATTTTTTCGCAGTTTTTCTTTTGACTTCCTGCCACTCGCCTCCTTCCTCTGGATCTGTAGCGGTAATACACGCTACATGAGCTGAAGAACCCTTCAATTTGACTTGTCCCAAGTCGACCATCTTTTGCAGGAGGTCTTTAAAGACAAAACACTCCTGGATGGGATGCCCCAACATTTGATGAAAGGGACAATAATTGGGACGGTCTTCATCTCCTTCCTTGTTTGGCCTCTTCGGCACTGGTAATTGAACCAAATTATTTTCCAGAGCTGAAATGAAGTAACCAGGAACTTGCTCACTTCGGAAAGAGTATGTTTTACTCTTCATATCCTCAAATTGTTTTCGTCGTTGATCTTTTTGATCATTTGGACGAAACAGCCTTTGTTGTTGGCGTTCAGGAGGTGGAGCCCTTCGAGAAGATGAAGGTTTTGAAGTAGAAATAGGTACAGGTGCCTGTTTAAGCATAACTGTAGCAGTTTATACTTTACCCATTCTTCTTCCTAGAGCTGATGGAATTAGACGAGATTTAACCTTAGCCTGTATAAGGAAATCTTCAATCTGTTGAGCGATTGAAGTAAGGTCTCGAAACCCTCCTGTGTATTTCACAGGGATCAATGGCGTGCGTAATTCGTCACGCAAATTTGCCACACAGATTGGCAACAATTCCTCCTGAGGGAGTGCTAAACTCAAGGAATATGTTAATCCCTTCCAACGAGCAATGAAATCAGAGACTCTTTCATTCTCCCTTTTCTTGAAGTTTGTAAGATCGAAAACTGTCGTTTTTGGCAAAGTTGAGCTAAAATGAAGAAGGAATTTTTGACGAAGATCCTCCAATCCGATGACTGACCGGGATTGCAAGCTTGTATACCAGACAAAAGCTGGTCCTTGCAAGGTTCGCACGAAGCATCTGAGTTTCACTGCTTCTTGCTGCTCTGGAGTTCCCATCATAGGATCACAACAAGACACGTAATGCATCAAATGTTGTTCAGGGTCGCCTGATCCATTGAAAGTAGGGAAAATAGGGTTTCCAAAACTGGATGGAGGAGAAATTGAATCTACCCATTCAGGGTAAACTTTCTTTTCAGGTTGAACTTGCGCCCGTTTCCCTTACATAGTTTCTAACCGAGCTGTTAATGACTCAATAGTAGTTATTAACTTTTGAGAAACGTCAGGTTGAACTTGGTTTTGGGTAGGTGCAATGAATGGAGCTTGGACAGACGTGGTGGTTGGTGCTGCAACTGATGGTAGTGCTGCCAACCGTTGTTGCGTTTGACCCGTAGGATTAGACCTCTGTGGGTGTACTGATAAAGGAGGATATTCTTGATCCATCTCAGTAGTTACAACAAATTCCTTCGGCTGTCGGACTTCAGCATTCTTAAGAAGAAGACTACTCTGAAGTAGTTCTGCATTCAACCTTCTTAATTCTTTCATTTCTACCTCCTGTTGTGAAAACCTTTGCTCTAATGAGAGAGATTGAAATCCTTTAGAGGAAGGGTGAGAAGTAATCTGATTCTTTCCTTTCCCCTTATTAGATCCTTTTCAGAGAGGGGGAAGTGGGTTACTTGAAGGAATACCCAGATTTTGGGTAAGCCTTTGATTACGTGTGCGCACACCTTCTTCATTTAGGTCTGTGTGTGGAACTTCTTGAGCAGGAACCTCTTCGTCTGATCCCTCTGATTGAGCCTCATCTGGTGAATCAGCAGTAATGGCATTGATGACATTAATGGATGCATATTGCATGGAATCCTTTCTATCATCATTTCTGTGATATTGTCTCCTTCCATGTCCATGATGAGACATGGCATTCTGTTGACTTGATCCCTCAGGAACTTCTTGGAGAACCGTCACTTGGAGAGAATCTCCTGACAGCTTGGCTCTTCGTTCCTCTTGAGGCTTATTTCCTAATCGAGAGAATACTGACTTTCTCTGAGGGAGGGATTGAGGATTTGAAAAAGTCCCCAGTCCGGTGGACTGGGGATGTTCCTGCTGCTTCCGCTCAACTCCTCGAATCCCATTCGTTGATTCTGAGGGTTGGGTTAGAGAAGTCCCCAGTCTGGCAAGCTGGGGTGTCTCTTGACATGCTATGTCTGAGATCTTCTTAAAATCTCTCT
This sequence comes from Viscum album, assembly GCA_963277665.1. Classification (NCBI taxonomy): domain Eukaryota; kingdom Viridiplantae; phylum Streptophyta; class Magnoliopsida; order Santalales; family Viscaceae; genus Viscum; species Viscum album. Next base: position 1,782,597,128 of record OY728129.1, on the reverse strand, counting down.
TGATCTTGCGAATCTTAGTTCGGAAATTAGCTGGATGCATTAACCTGTATCCACTTTTATCACCTGGTTCAACAGACCGTTGGATGATTTCCGAATCTTCTGTCATTTGATGACGTGTTTTCTCTAGACGAGAGGCTTGTGCAATATTCTCGCCTGCTTGATGTAGGAGCAATTCAACAACTTGTTCTCTATATACTTGATTTTGAGAGGAACTAGTTGAAGCTTGTTCTTGATCAAGCTTTTGATTATGAACAAATCCCATTGACTGTGGCCGGCCATGGGCAATAACATTGCATGAGACCATTTTCGGCGGGCTTTGCTGACCGGAAAGCACTGTGAAATGTAGTGCTCCGTGAACACCTCATCCTCTGATATGAACATCAGATGGAGCATTGGAAATTAACTGACGCAATCTTCTTAGTGCGCCAAGGCATGAACGTTGAAGGGTTCTCTGTTGCTTTTCAGCCTTTGGATACCGAGAGACTGATAGAGATGCCAAATCAATCTGGCGTTGTAACCCTTCTATTATCTTAAGATGATTTTCATATTCATCGTAAGATAATACCTTCTTCTTTAATTGACAAAGAGTTTTCCATATGTTGAGACGAATATCATGGATTCCATCATCCGTCAACATCTTTTGAATGTCGTACTGGGAGTCAGCCAAAGGCCAAAACATGACTGGTACTTCACCTTTTGCCAGTTTTTTCCTCATGTTCAGCATTTCCTCTTTATCATTAAATGAAGATTCTTCTACCTGTTTGGACCAGAATTGGTGTTTCCTTGTTGCTTCATCGGATTCAACAAGATTGGTAGAGAAATCACTATTCATGCTAGAAGATGAATGACCCAGGGATGGTTCAGAGAATAACCTGAACCCCAGGCTGTCTTCTGATGGAGAAAGAGTTTCACCTGCCGATAGTAAAGCATCAGACATGGCTGGTTTTACGTTTTCAAGTGCCTCGAGATAGGTGGGATTTCTCGTCACTACATTGCCTTCTGAAGAATTTTTGAGACAACGTGAATCACTACTGCGGAGAGGACTTTTGCAGTGAAGTTCATCACCATGAGGAGGACCGTCATGATGGGTTACAGCAAAAGATGAAATCTCTTGCTCCTTGGTCTTCTGACCACACAGAGGGTTCCTGTGTCTCTCATCTAAAGAAGAAACTTCAAGATTGACCGAATTTTCATGAAGCAAGTCTTCATGAGGAAGTGTCTGTTGAAGACCTTCAGAATTAATGTTTCCGTTATTGGGAACTGAGGGAGCAGAATCTTGAATTCCGACAGATAAATGTCTGAGGGCTTTAAGAACTCCAGCATCGAGCAAGGCATTGTTGCAGATTGGCCTTTGATCTCCTGACTGTGCTGGGCGGATCTTTTTCTTAGATTCCTTCTTACTCGCTTTAGAAACCACTTGATGACGAAAGTGATTGCTCTGAGCAGGTGTATGTGCCTGATCAGGAAAGATGTTCAGGTTAGGCTGACAATCTCCACTCAAATCAGGTGTATGTGCCTGACTTGGTTGTCCGTATGATATGGGGGAGTATGCCCCATAACCCTCTTGGACTGGAACAGATGTGTGTGTCTGCTCCGGAGTGAATCGTTGATGTGTCACTCCATTGCTAGGGATAGATTTATGTGTCTGTCCCTGAGATGATGCTGAAGCTGTTATGATATCCTGGCAAGCATCCAGAATATGAGCAGGAATTTGCTTCTTCTCTTTCACCATTGAAAAAATATGTTTGGTAACTTCAGCCGCCGGAACGGGGATATACGTCCATTCTGGGCTTGGAGTAGGTGTATGTTCCTGCTCCTGTCCTCCTTTTCCCGTCAGTGAATCCTGACAGTACTCAAGTGTGGAGGCAGAGAGTTGAGTCTGCCTCTTGTTTGTCGTCGGGACTTTCCGACTGACTTCTCCGGGCGCTACCAAGCGAGACTGTTGGTAGGCCTGATTAGTATTAGCAGGTGTATGTGCCTGCTGATTACACTTCGCCAAACGCGGTTGATGAGATCCATCATATGTAGTTAGACGAGCCTGCTGACTAACTGGTGATGTATAAGCAGGTGTATGTTCCTGCCTATGGTACTCCGCCGGAATTGCCTGGCGGGATAGGCTTGATGCTATCAGATGAGTCTGCTGGACAGCGGAATTAAAACGAACAGGTGTGTATGCATGCTCGTTATTTGCCACCAAGTTAGGTTGGTGGACTTCTCTGGAGATGGCAGGGATGACAACCTGCTTATTATTAACCGGATTCCGTCTCTGGCGGTTCATCTTGCCTGCTCGGGTTCGAGGAACCTGAGCTGAATGCCTGGAGTCGGTACCCTCATCATGTTGAGGGCGCACAACCGCACGAGTCTGGCGGCGATTGTTGATGGGAGCCCTTGAGAAGGACTCCTGTCTTTTTGAATTAAGGTCTTGCGGGACCTGATCATTCACTTCCTCATAGTAAGGGAGTGAATGGAAATTGCGTTCCAGGGATAACGACCCGAAACGGTTAGAGATGGTAGTCAGCACCGCCTGCTTCTTGATTGCTGGCCGCCGTTGTCCGGACGACCAGGTAGAGTTATTAACTTGGAGGGCTTGACGATCGGCCTCCAGAGTTGGGATAGTACCGTTGCGACGGTACTCCTTAACCAGTGCATTAGAAACACAGCGTTGAAGATGCTGAGTTGGTGAAGTCATCCTCAGAGTGGATGACGTTCCAGCAGGAGTAGCAGCATTGGTTTTCACAGCAGCAGACCTCACAGTAGAGGTGTTTACAGCAGCAGTATTCACAGGGGTGAATTTAAGGACAACCATTTTTGCAGAAGATCTTGAGAAAAGAGTGCCTGTTCCATGTAACAGACATAATCAAGATGAATCCGGCCACTGCATCTTTTGGATGAGCACATGTCAATGATTGCTTTGTTGGCCCAAGGGGCTTAAAAAATAAGAAGAACATCACTTTAACTTGGTTAAGGATTCACGTCGGGTTCACCATTTTTGTTTCGCACGGAATCCGGGGATGACCTCCTCGACTGGAGATTCAAACATTCCGATCGGTTTCTAACGGGTTTGTTCGTAGAACTGGAAACATCCAATGATTCCACATCCGTTTGGACCTACTTTCCAAAGGCAGGCGCTTATTAGCTTGTGGACTAATGAGGCTTAGGAATTTGCATTGGTCGAGAGGATGGGAGGTCGGACTCATCACACCTTTTTGAGGGGAATTATTTTCTACTCCGGGACTCTCTTTATAGATTTAAGTTATGTTCGTGAATCCTTATTACATTACCAAGTATAAATTGTGCTTTCCTTTAGTTTTAACAATCAATGATTAAATATGAAAGAAATTTAGAGAATCTTTTATATGTATTCGAGGTTCTTCATCAATAGAGAATCATCTATATCTGTTTAGAGATTCTTGGTCAATGGTATCCTTCAAAACATTTATATAAAAGTCTCTTGGTCATTATGATGACCAGGCTAGTTTCAAAGCCACTCAGTGGGGCACTTGAAGTTTATCGTCATTCAGAAGGACAGAGATTATTTCAAAGTTGGGATCGAACCCATAAATGGGCTACCTACGTATCCTTTGTTTTGGAAAAGGAATCAGAACCCACGTAGTTCGAGAAATGGAGTATGATGTTTATGATTGATGGCTCAAAGATGAATGTCATAATTACTTTTACACTCTAAGCTCACGTGAGTCATGCTCGGTGTGAGAAACAAGAGGTATTGGTAAAATTTAGACAATTGTGCCATGAAAGATGCAATCATAAGAATTTGTTTGGGGCTTATGTATGGATGACTGCCCAGATAGATGAAGGTTTAGGATTTACTTTTAGGGAGAAAATCCATGAACAGGGTCCATAAAGTTATATGTGCTTCATTGATATTTGAATACTCTAATCTTGGGGCTTACTCTTAAGGAGGATGCCCAAGTTAGGAGGGGACTTATGATGGGGTTTTACTCCTGAAAAGGAAACCCAAATCAAAGGTAAATTATGACTGGTTAAGAGAAATTTAAGGGAACTTGGGGCTTATTCCTAAAAAGGAGACCCAAGGTTAAGGGACTTGGGGATTACTCCTGAAAAGGAAGCCCAAGGTTATAACTGAGTCTTATTCCTAAAAAAGAAGACCCAGGTTAGGGATTAAGGTTTGGGGCTTACTCCTGAGGAGGATTCCCATGATTATGACTGAGTCTTATTCCTGAAAAAAGGATACCCAGGTTAGGGACTAAGGTTTGGGGCTTACTCCTGAGGAGGATGCCCAAGATTAAGGTTGGGGCTTATTCTTAAGAAAGATGCCCAAGATTAAAGGACTTGATTGGGGCTTACTCCTAAGGAGGATGCCCAAGATTGGGAACTTTAAGAATTTGGGGCTTACTCCTGAGGAAAATGCACAGATTAAAGGTTTTATCACTGGGGATTATTCCTGAAAAGGAGACCCAAGTTAAGATTCTATCATCTTAAAGGATGAGGTTGAATGAATGAACTCTCCATATTTTAGTGACATAAGGATATTTAAATCATTAGACTTTGAGAGAGATTCCACAGAATTCCTTTCAGATAAGAAAGTCAAATCAAGAAATCATGCCATAAATGGCTTTGAAGAGTGTCTTGAAGACTGAATCTTGAAAAGGAAAGGTGAAATGGCTTAAGAGGGGTAAAAATGGGCAAGATGGGCACCCAAAAAGATAGGGGCGCGCAAGTTTTGTAAGGCGCGCAAGTCTTCCGTGGGCGCACAAGTGTTGGTCGCGCAGGTATACCTGCGCGACACATAGTGTACTTGCGCGATTTCAACCAGCAATGAAATACTTGAGAGACTCTTTTTTAAACCCTTTAGAATGTTCTTGAGGTTCTTCCAGAAAAGGGACGCGCAAGTTATTTTGAAGGAAATAAGTTGGCGCGCAAGTGTTTGATAAGTTTCAACACTTAGGCCTTCCTTCTTCTCTTTAGATCTTCCATTGTAGGTAAGAAATTACCTTAGAAGTGTTCCGGAAGCTTTGAGAAGAGACTTGGGCGTCGGGAGCTTCAATCCGAGTTTCTGGAAAACGATCCTCTCGAATGGGGGGCCCACAGGGTCTATTTATAGGCAAAAGAAGACCCTGAGCGGTTACCGGGCGGTTACCACTTAGGTTGCGCAAGTCACCTGCGCGACCAAGGGTGTCACGCAAGTGTACTTGCGCGACAGTGGTATAACTTGTGCGGTGGATTTTCTGTTGATCCTTTGTTCATGCCTTTGTCGATTTTTGATGTTTTCTTCAAAGGATGAATCACTTTCAGCTTAGATATTCCCTTTTCCGATCTTTAGATTTTGTGATGAATGGAGCGTCAACATTGACGAATAAGCAATGGGGAGAAATTTAAGTCAAAATACATTTCCTTTCATGAAGTGTTGGTTTTGTGTCTATCTGGGTCATACCATGTCATAATACGGAGAGGAAATGAGATATATGAATGAGGCAGTGTTAGGAGTTCAAAAAAGAAGAACATATCCATATCCTACTTCTTAAATAAAAAATGATTTCAATGGATATTATTTTCACTATTCTAATTTGGCCATAAAGATGTGTATTGTAGATAGAGGTCTGATATGAGAAATTCATTCAATTCTTAGAGATGAGTCAATACTATTCAACCAGATGTTGTTTCTATTTCAAATAGTTTTTCTCCTCTGGAAGAATAATTTGAATAAGGAGAACCCATGTAAATGGAAGAGAGAATTGAAATTCCATCAGTGTTCTACACTTAATTCGATATCTCATGGAAAGAAAAGAAGAAAATTGAAAAATCCAATTCTGAAGAAGTAGACCTCAAAGATAAAAAGAACAACAACACCAAAATTCTTGATAGAGTATGTTCATCCCACATGATGGGTAATGTAAACCTATTAACTAATGTCAAGAAAAATGTAGATGGAATAGTGATGTTCGGTGACAGTGGTTCTTTGAATATAAAAGGCAGTGGATGTACTAAGCTAGATAATAGAGCACTGAAGAAAACTAAATTTTTTATGTGGACGGTCTGTAACACAATCTTCTTAGTGTGATTGAAATCTCCAACTTAGGACTTATTGTGACATTTAATCTGAATGGATGTAGTATAATAGGATGTTCTGGGAATTCTTTCATGAATGGATGTAGAACAGATGGAATATTCTATCAGGTTGATGGAAAAGAATTTTTTTTCTACTTTATAGTAGAAGAGGAAAACAACTTATCGAATCAAATATTGGGTCACATCAAACAGAAATACATGGAAAATATATCTAAGCTAAATATAGTCATCGATATCCCTAATCTGAAGTGTGAATGAGAAATGACCTGTGATTCTTGCATACGAGGGAAACTGGTCTGCAATTCCTACCGGCCAAAGAAGAAAATAGCATCAAATCTCATTGACCTCATCCATACAGATTTATGTGGCTTGATAAATGTTGTCCAAACACATGGAGAAAGGTACTTCATTATTTTTATAGATTGTTACAGTATAATTTCATGTGTGATTTTTATACAGAGGAAGCGACAAGTGGTTGATTTCATGAAAATATATCAACGAATCGCCAAGAATGATACTGGATGGAAAATAAAAGTCCTAAAGTCTGAAAATTGAGGTGAATACACATCCATTTAATTTTGAAAATTTCCTAGAGAAGAATGGGATACAACATGAGGTGGCAGTTGTGTGAACTCCATGAAAATATGGAGTTGTTGAGCGCATGAATCGATAGGTAAACAACGTGGAAAGAACTATGCTGATTGAGAGTTGTATTCCTCGACATTAATAGAAAGAGGAAGTACAAGAAACAATGTATATTCAAAATTTAATAGGGCTATTTATGGGTGTGAAAAAGACACCATATGAATTGTGGGATGGAAGGAATCCCTCTTTGAAATATTTTCGTGTTTTCAGAAGCAAATGTTTCATCCAAAACAAATAAGGAAATCCAGGGAATTATGGAGATAGTGTAGATGAGGGAGTATTTCTTGGATACTCAATGAACATAGAATCATACAAGTGTTTGAATAAGTGGATGGGAAGAATTTTGGAAAGAAGTGATGTAAATATCATTAAAGAGAAAAACATGAATGCTTTAAAGAATTCTTATGATGATGTGATAGAATATGAGGAATAATTTGAACATGGAACAAATGACAATAAAGAGGTAGAGGAAGGTTTGAAAATCTCTTAGAAGTCACATCATGATGTTAAGTCTGAAGAATAATTAGAATAGGAAGCCATAACTAGAGATAATTCGGTTGAACCCCAAAGGAGAAATCGAAGAGAATAGATTGATTAGTCCAACATTATCGGGATCAGAATGCACCTACATAGACAAGGAGAATGATGAATAATTAACAATATGAATTTATATCAGTGTGGAACAATCTTCATTTTAATAGGCTTTAAAGGATCAGTCATGGGTAAAAGCAATGAATGAAGTGTTAGATCAGATTAAAAATAATTAGACTTGGGATCTTGTCAAAAGACTCCAAGGTAACAATGTGATTGGTACGAAGTAGATTTTCAAGAATAAATTTTATGAACATGGAAATTTGATAAAAAATAAGGCGCACTTGTTCTATAAGGGATATTCACAAATCGAAGGTGTTGATGTTGAAGAGATATTTTCTATAGTAGAGATACTAGAGTCAATCAAACTATTTCTTACCATGTAAATCCAAAAAGGTTATAAAGTGTATAAAATGGACATTAAGACAACATTCCTATATGGTGTATTGGAATTAGAAGTCTACATTGAACAACTTGTGGGGTTCTTTCTTGGAAATGATGAACTGAAGGTCTGCAAATTAAAGAAAGCTCTCTATGTCTTGAAACAAGCACCATGGGCGTGGTATTCTCAGTTGGAATCTTATTTGAGAAAACATGAGTTTAAAAGTGGAGGAGTGGATCAAAATCTCGATGTGAAGAATTTTTAAAAGGATCATTTTATGATATTGGTATACGTGGATGATATTATTTTTGTTGGAATAAGGCATGGATTAGTGGATGAATTTTCCAATCACATGAAATCAGGATCTGAAATTTCTATGATTGGTGAACTCAAATACTTTTTAAGGTTGCAGGTAATTCAAAATAAGTATTACACTTTCATTTATAAGGAAAAGTATGCAAGAGATATTCTGAATAAATTCAATATACATGATTCCAAAAAATTGTCGACTCTAATTTCAGTTGGAACAAAGCTCAGGAGGCTTGAGGATGGTAATTCTTTGGATCCCACTATGTATATAAGAATCATTGGAAGCCTACTATACCTGACGATGACATGACCAGATATTATCTTTTCAACTTTCTTTGTGGCCCACATTCTGAGTAATCCGAAGGAAGAACATATGGCGGTAGTGAAAAGAATCATGATATACATAATTATGGGAGATACTTTGCTACTGGAAGATATAATGAACTATCTACTTTTTATGATACTGAGTGGTCTAGAGATGTAGTCAACAGAAAGTCCACCAGTGGTGGAGCATTCTATATTGGGAAGAAATGTGTGGGATGGATGAGAAAGAAATAGGAAATTACTTCTTGTAGTACTGCTGAAGTTGAATATATATCTACTAATAAGTCATGCACTCAATTACATTAGATGAAATAGTAACTGACTCACATAGGTGAAGAGGTGAACAACTAATGGTGATTTATTATGATAACAAGAGAGAAATTTATCTTATGAAGAATCCTTTTTAAAATTCTCATACAAAACATATGGAAATAAGATATCACCTCATGAAGGAAAAATTTGAACAAGGCATGACCAAAATGGACTGTGCGTGAACCGATGAGAAATTGGATGACATTATGACCAAGCCACTGTCAGTGGCTGTGTTTGAGAAACATCGGTTAAACCTAGGTGTCCAGTCACATCATAGTACATAAGGAGGTTACAATATTCCCCTCTCCCCAGTTTTTTAACTATTTTTAATATGTTTGTGGAAATGATGCAGTTTTACAGGGGAGATATGATCAAGGGGGAGCATATTTGGTTTACTTTGCAAGTCATGATTCGGTTCATTGGGTTTATTTCCAATGGGGGAGAATGGATAAATTCAATGGATAGTGATCTATTTTTTTACTAAATATAGGAAATATGGATAATATAAAAATCTGGAATTTCAACTATGGGGGAGAAAAAGAAAAATGAGAACTCAATTCATGTCCTCCCTCTTTTTTCTACATTTAGAACTGCTCTCCTAGACATAGAGTGATGGTTGAGTTGTTTCTTGAAGGTTCTAGTTTTGATTGTAGCTGGCACATCAGTGAGTTTATTAAGATATTTCCAACAAACCCAAAGGGAGAAATTGTTGGAACCAAAAATATTAATTTATAATAATGGAGTTCGTTTTTTGTTTGTTGTAAATCTTCACATGGCTGACTTTGGAGTTTGCGTGGAATGAGGTCATAAGTTTTAGGAAGAAAGTAGTATTGAAGGTGGTGCAGTTTCCCAGTATTTGACAATTTTTTTGGTCGTCATAATTGGGAGTTTGGTGTTGGAAAAAATGGTTTTTCACATAGAAGTGGATGTGATGAAAAACAATGAAAATTGAAAAAATAAGGAAATTGTATACCTCAGAACATGGACTGTGTACCTTGTTCTATGAATGGTTCGGGGCCGCATACGGAACGATATGTTTATTTGTACACAGTGAACGCATGAGGCACATAGAATGCTACTGAAAATGGTTCGTATCAATGGTACGTGATGAAGGCATGTAGTACATGGAATGAAAAAGGTTTGTGGGAATATTTTGGTTCATGAAACAGGAGCGGTACGTGGTGGAGTCTAATAGTAGACAAATGGGATTCTGTTTATAGTGAGGATTTCCCCACGTGGAAAATTTGGGTAAATTACATTAACTAAATTTGCGGAGTTATGTGCCTATTTATGGATCAGTAATCCCATTTGTTGGATATGATATTGAAGATTAAAATATCATGAATAAATATGGTGATGTCCGAAGTGGTTCATGAATTAGAATACAGTATGTGGAGAGAATCATCTACGTAAGGAAAATAGTCTATGGAAGATACTGTGGTTCATGAAGAAAGATCATGTAGTACACAGCGGAGCAAGGTAGTATGTGGAGTAGGACGATACGCAAAGGAGTAGAGCTATATGAAGATTAGGGAAGTACATGAATAAGGGTAGTTGATGGAGGAGCTAGACAGTACGTTGAAATAGTAGTGGTACGCGGAAACCACAAAAGTATGCCGAACACCCAAGAAAGTTTGAAAATTGGACAAATCATTTTGCGAAATAAATTTCCATGAAATACCAGTATACAAAAAAATAAATTACATATGTGGTTGATTATGGGAATTCAACAGAGCATCCATTTACAATTGAGGATGCATGATTTAATGCTAAACCATTGAAGCGACCTTTAAGTCATAAACAGAGTGAAGATTCTTCCAATGCAGTGAGCAAGGGGGAGTTAGTGGAATTGATCCAAGAGATGCAGTGTGATACCCCTAAATCTTTGTAAAGGTAGTTCTCCTGACATAGAGTGACTACGATAAAATCTTATAATCCACAACTTGTGAAGATTTGTGGTTTTTGGTATGACAAACACACTATAATTGTATGCTCCTTGGATATAGCCCTTAGTGGTGAACCAAATAAAATTGTCGTGTCATTTCTTTGTATGTGATTTTTTATTTTATTAACTTTCTCTTTAGATAGGTTTAACAGGTTCCTACCAACATGCAAATAAGATCCATTAGTTTAAAAGAAAAAGGTGACACCCTAATTCACCCCTCCCCTCTTAGGGTGTCCTGGGGTCCTACAGGGATTACTTCTAAGGAGGATTCCCAGGGAATAGTATAATTGGGGCTTACTCTTGAGGAGTATGCCCATTGACTAGTATAATTGGGACTTAATCATGATGAGGATTCCCATGGAATGGTATAATTTGGTCTTATGCCTAAGGAGGATACTCATGGACTGTATAATTGGGGCTTACTCCAGAGGAGGATTCCCACGGGCTAGTATAATTAGAGATTACACATGATGAGGATGTCTGTATACAAGTATAATTGGGGCTTACCCCTAAGGAGTATTTCCAGATACTAGTATAATTATGGATTACTCCCAATGAGGATTCCCATAGACTATTATAATTGGGGCTTACTCTTTAAGAGGTTTCCCATGGACTAGTATAATTGGGGCTTACTCCTAAGGAGGATTCCCATGGACTAGTATAATTGGGGATTACTCTTGAGGAGGATGCCCATAGACTAGTATAAATTGTGCTTACTCCTGAGGAGTATGCCTAGGGTTTGTTTTGGGATCATGTGGATTTCATGACCACCATCAAACTCTAATCTTATGTGTGTCATGATCGGTGTGAGAACCAACAATAAACAAAAAGTATGGGAAACCACATAATATGATTTGTTTGAAGTTGGATACATGGCCTTAAGGAACCATGAATATGGAGGTACATTGAAGGAAGGTAATAGAAAGATTCAACAAATGATCCCCTTACCCAACATTCATCCAATGATGTGGGTGCCACAATCATGGCTATACCCTATTTTCACAAGTGATGATTTGTCATGGTTGAACATGAGAAACAACTGGAAGTAAAAGATTAAGACAACCACACATCTCCTCCTCCACTTGTGGAAGATGCTATGGGTATGGGAGAGAGAGGTGAGAACACTGATATCTATCCCCTCTCTGATCCAGTGGCCAGGGGGAAGAGAAGATCATGACTGAAACCTCATATAAGAAAGGCTAGGGGCGCACTCTAGGAGGGATTTCCTAAATTGGGTTCTATAGCAAGGGAGGAGGCTCTCATTCCATGTTTAATGGAAAATAAAGTATAATATTTACCCTCCACATTGGTTACTAAAGGCTCTGGGTATTTGAGATGATAAGGGTAGGACAAGGTCCTATCCCTTGTATCAGAGAATGATAACTCTCTATCACTATAACTAGGGTAGGGGTCCCCATAACCGAATGAATGAATAACCACATGCACCCTGAGGACCCTAATCATTTGGTAGGATAAGTGTGGGGAACCTATGACCTAAGGAATGAAAATCGAAATGCGAGACATTTTGATGTGTCCATTTTCATGTCATTTCAATTCTAGAGGATTGGGTGGAGGTTTCAACTTTCTCACTTCCCGATAAGGGAACAAAATGAAGAGAGGACCTACCGTGGATGACTTAGAAGTTGGTATGATCAGAAGCCTATGCAAGGTAGAGGTTAGGGTGAGACAATGTAGGATCATTTAGGGGTTCTTCTCTCACTTGGTGGTGGGAGAGGTGATAGTACTTTGGGTGATGTACCACCTAAGAAAAAAACATAGGAAAGGATTTGTTAATTCCTTCATGGGTCTCCATAGGTGTTCCTCGAAGTGGCTCATTAAAATCCTTGGTTAAAGAAGGTAACCTTGTAATAGTGTTCATCCACACTAGGAGAAAGAGTGCCTTATTTACGTGGTATTTTATTTTAAACCGTGGGAGGGATTTGGTTTTACAATTCCGATTTAATTCCTTATTCATTATATTTTTGAGGAGTATCTAAAAGGTCTTGGAGGGATTAGGCAAAGGACTAGGTTGATTAGAGTTTTAGTAGGCCTTTTATAATTTCTATTACTACAAAAAAGGATCCCAAGGGTTCTATTTATAATAAAATATAGAACCCTGGGTGAGGGAGTTAATCTACGTACGATATCCAAGAAGGCTGTCAGGGCTGGCTATCCGTGTAGGTTTTCTACATAGGCTGTCAGTGTAGGCTAAACTATGAGGTGATGAAAATTCCTTTAAAAACATTTAAGCCTTCTCAGAGCCATAAATTTTGATCTGTGACTCTATTTGGTCTTTGTGACCAGTTAAATTGAAGATATTGAATAAATATACAATTCATTATACAGTTAATACACCAAATTTTCTTCAAAAACATGAAAATGTGTTTAAAAGTGTAAACACTTATTTTTCTTCTATATAAGAAATACACAACCTACTTCTAGAGGGCGGTTCATTACACATATCCCTTATTCTAGAGTATCATTTTCACACATGTAAATCTAACCTAAATATTCTTTTATAATGGAGATAGATCTCTACTAAAACTCAACATTTTTTTTCTAAGTGAGGGTCACATCATGAATTTTACGGCAAAGTGCATGAAACTCATTTTTCGGTGTAAACAATAATGCTCCTTTGACATGTCATAACATGATTACTTAACAATTCATGGAATTTTATGTTTCATTTTTAATTATTTCATCTAAGGGGACTTTAATAGAAATTTACAAAGTAGTTAAAAATTTCATAACTCAATTTCTTTTCATTGGTTTTTATTACTTGTTCATCATCTATGATGTTCTAAGATTATGTATATAATGAATTTTGATTATCATATGTTGTATTTACACTTAGTTTATGTGAATTTATCTTTGATACACATAATAAATTAATTAATTAATTCTCACTTCAATTTTATTTTCATTATAAGGGTTTATTTCACAATCTCATTATCATCAAGATCGTTTATTATTGAATTCCAATTAAGATAAATTATTAGATCATTATCTATTAAAACCATATAATTTCCCCCTTCTTTGGTTATTCATGATATTTTCTTGTAATAGTACCATGTTCCCACTATTAGGTACTTAAAACAATTGAAAAAATGTTATTTAGAATATCTTATTTCATTTATCACTTTGGTCAGAAATCTATTTTCTTCAAAAACCATGTTTTCAAAAAATGTTTCGCAAAATGTTTTTAACCAATTTCAAAATGATTTATCAAATAAATTTTACCCATTTATAATTTTTAAAATTTGTCTTGAAATTAATCTTCATTTTTTTCAAATTAATTCCCATTTCAATTTTACTAAAAAATATAATGAAATATTTATTTTAACATGTATGTCTTGAACAAAATTTCAAGTTGTTGTGACCACTCAATTGTTTTATTTATCTTATATAAGTTTCATAGTTTATTTTAAAAGAAATTTATTTTAATTTTTTTTGTAAAATTTTAGTTTTAAAATGTGATTTTCAAAATGAAAATGATATTTTCCTCAAGCATGTTTTTAAATACATTTTTATGGTATTTATTTTCATCAATGAAAAAACCCATTATTCTTACTCTAATGGGTATCTTTTTTTTGATACCATAATTATTATTAATATTTATGGTTTAGGATCATTTTGACCAAGGAAATTATTGGCATTCACTTCCTTGATTCATTTTTTAGTCATAAACTTTCCATTGAATTATTCACTTTTCTACAGTCCTTAAAATTTCCCTAAATTTCCCTATTATTTATCATAGATATTTTTTTTCATAAACAAAATGTCATTTATACATGTGGTGTTCTAAATTGGAAAATATTTTCTTATCTGGGGAAATATTGATAAATATTTATTCTTTACTCAATAAATATATTTATTGATAAGGCACATTTTTTATGTATTAAACATATTATTTTATATATGAGGAATTATTTAGACTGGAAAGTCATAGGTGGGGCTCAGTTATAGTTATCCCCTTGATGCAAGATATTCTCCTGAAATGAATCAATTGGATAGGTTTAGTTAAATGGGTTTCTACCCATCTATTTTAAAATATCATAAGAATAGATCTTTATGGTATTTGTATCTTTTTATAGGGAAAAAGATGTCTAATAATTAATCGCTTCCTTCATTTAGAATTCAGTTATTATTTTCCATGATATTTTCACATTGATATTTTCTCTTCATGTGTTTTATTCTCATTTTATTGATTAAATGACATGTGTTTTTAGATATTTACATTTACATATTAATTATACCTTATCTAGTTAGGATAGTAATGTTATTCATTAAATGGAATGTGTTTTCATTTATCTACCATTACATAATGATTATTTTAGTCATGTTATTTTAATGGAATTTGTGTTTATTTGTTTACCTTTCCATATTGATTATGTTCATTGATTCATGTTATATTTTTATGCACTTAACCCTTAATTATAATTTGAGATACCCTTATTTTGTTTCATTTTCTAAAAAATCATGATGTTTAGAAAAAATTATATGTAAGAATATTCTTGAGGGAATAATGATATTCTCAAAAAAAGTGTTTTATTTTCTTTTTTCAAATGTAATCATGTATGTATCTAGTTTACCAATAATAGTAAAATATTTGGTTCTTCAGGATGTGATTCATTGTATCTTATGACAATGTATTAAATAAGACACTATCTTTGGGATACTGGGGTTGGGGTCGTTATAAAGTTATTATCTTAATATTGAAGCAATGGTGATGGTTCGACCTTCATCGAGTTTTCCATGCTTTGTGGAACATGCCAGAATGTCATGGATCAGTGGCCATGGGGATAAATTCTCAGTAATTCACAGGAGGAGGGTCTTCCACTATTGACTAAGCCTATACATTTGAGGTGTATGATTTTATCTATGAGAACACTTTTTTCTTAAAGATAATGAAATAACCACCTAGGTCTTCTGTCGTGGGGTCTAGCTAATTAACTAGGAGAACCAAGTTGTATTTTAAATTTACACATGGATCAGATGTAGTGACTTCTATATCATTAGGGGAATTTATGCGCTCAACCCCATAAGGATAAACCTACTTTTCTTACCTTTTATAGTAATCAACTTCTAAATAGTGGGCCTCACATGATTCAAATGGGGATGTATCACCCTAGAGTACCCTTACTTGATAATCAAGGGAGTACTTGAGGCATTGGGGTATGGAGAGGGGACCGGGGCATGGAAATCAAGCTAGGTTCATCCCAAAAACACATTGTAGGTGGTATCTAATAAGACCATGGTAAATTCAGTGCCTGATACCAGATCACTGAATTGAGCCTTTAGTTATAATTTTCTATGTGTTTTCTTATTAATCTTCTTATACCCTTGAATTTTTAGGTTGGAGGGAGTCATATCTCCTTCTGTAAGTCCCAGCTTAAGAAAAATCCGAATCATGGTGAGGTTGACCCTAGGGACAGTACCCACTAGGTAGTGGTAGATCTCCACACTATTGAACTATACTATTATAAAAAATGTTGTATCTTACCCTTAATATTAAAGACCTTATCTTCTCTAAAAAAATGAGATTATGGATCAACATTCCTCTCGATTAGCATCTTTTGCAGAGTAGGACTTAGTAGCATCTACATCGTTCTTCAACTAAATGGGGATTTACAAAGCTTCGATGTGGTCCTCACACATTTCCCATGACATGAAGAGGTCTTTGAGAATTTGAAGCCACCAAATAATTCAAGAGAGGTTCTTCAACACATCATAATCCCACCAAAAAGGTATATTCTGACCCGTAGAGGGAAAATCATTAGAAAGGGGTGTAGCAGATGTTGTTGGCTGAAGAATTAGGTCCAAGATAGTACTGATTCTATTATACTTCTACATCACCGGTCTACTCTTAAAAACTGATGGATGGGGTCCACAAACCCTAGATGGATCTGGTTGGTCAGGGCACACTCATAGATGAGTCACATGGTTAGCCAATATGATTATATATGGTGATGTACTTAATAGAGAATACTAGGGGACATATGTTCTCACTAAACCCTGCACAAATATCACCACTTAGTTTCAATGGCATGAACTTCCTGGTTCAAAGCACTGGTCGGATCATTCTATCGGCTTGCATATCCCCTACCTTTCTTTCATCGATGTCGGCCAAAGGCGACTGAGGGGTTCACTTGGAATTGCTCATTTTTTTGGAATTTTTAATATTTAAACTAGTTCAAAAACAATCAAATAGGTATATTATTACTCTTAATTAGTTAAATAATCCAGGGTTGGGCATACCCTTGGAGAATCTCCCAATTCGAGAGGCATAAAGTCAATAAGTGTTCATGTCAGTTTTACAGTCAATGGAGGACTCTAATTTCCTTTATATCATAAATTTATATTCTTTCGAGACCTAGGAGTATCTAGTGATAATGTTTAGGTAGTGTTCGGAGGACACATAGAAACCATAAGATGTTATATCTTAATCATGGGGGAATATATGATACCTTAGGTGAGAGTTACTATCTTACAAGTTAACCAATCGGTTTACCTGTACATCCCATGGATGGTAACCTTTTTCCACTCACCATAGTCTTCACTTTCACTATCGAGGTCAGTAGAGCCGTGTTCCACCTTTACTAGGATTCCACCCAATCTAACTAAACCATGATATACTTTGTGTTAGAGCTAATATTTAAAGACAAGTCATTCATTCATGGTGTTTCCAAGGATTTTATGATACATGTAGTGATCAGTGAGGCTAGTGAGTATAGCCTCCTGGGGTCTCCTGTATTTTGACAATAATAGGATTGCCTTTTGCAAGGAAAAAATTAAATATAATGGGACTTGTACATCCCTAAATTAGTAGGTCTTATTATTCCATTCTATAAGTGTAAAAATAGAATCTTATCCCTGACAGGGGGATATAGACAGATTCTCTTGTTGAAGAAGCTATGCTTGGTGTGGGTGTACTAGGTGAGGTTGTGCTTAGAATGGTTTTACTTGATGAGGATCAACCAAAAATGGTTCAAATAGGTGTATTGGATGAGGATCATTTTTATGCACAAGAATACCTATCTATGATTTTAC
The DNA here is from genome assembly GCA_963277665.1 of Viscum album. Lineage (NCBI taxonomy): Eukaryota > Viridiplantae > Streptophyta > Magnoliopsida > Santalales > Viscaceae > Viscum > Viscum album. Next base: position 1,782,579,522 of record OY728129.1, on the reverse strand, counting down.
AGGCCTTTTCGTGGGATCCAAAAGGGGTAATGGGGATGACCTTTGTTTGAATCATTGCAAGGATTATTATAGTCAGTAAGATTTCATAGATAAATCCCAAAATACACTTCAGAAGTTTAGGGAGATGATGGTAGGGACCAGGTCATCTTTGACGGTCTTCACACACACATCATAAGTAGATACTCTTGGGAAATCATCATGCTGATTGAATACATGAATCCCTACCATTGGGTGATGAAGTTGGAGACAAACTCATCAAGTGACTTCTTACTTTTGAATAAGCCTTCAATGATAGTCTTTCATGGGGTAGATAGAAACTAGTAGAGGATCTATCAATGGAGGTCCTCCCAAATATAAACATACCCTATGGGCCACTGAATATACCAAATGAATATAGTTTCTTCCAAATTCTAGAGAAAGAATTAGAGCTTGGAAACCTCATATTGTTTTGGATTCCCTAATATTAGACCATTGCTTCAGGTTAAGGGGTCCAATTTTTTTAGTAGATCACCCATCCCATTAATTGGAGTGATGATTCAGTTACAAAATTTTTGGGGTGCTCAAACATGGTCTAGCCATACTAGGTACATATTTCCTTTAGGAAAAATTTCCACCTGTCAAATTTTTAGATATTTGAGATGGGTGAAGAGAGCATCTATTAGATCATCTTGTAAAAAAAATTCTCCACCAATGTATTGAAAGGATCATCGACTCAGGGATCAATATGAACTTGATAATTATGTGGATAATCATTCTTATTAGGTGGGGTGGGTGACTCATGTCTTAGTTGTTTTTTATTCCCCATCTTATTTCATTATTTGGTGCATAAGGCCACCAATTTTAAATTTAGGTACTCAGCCAAGGACAAACAGGTTCGCCACTTAAGGAGAGATGAGGTCCCTTCGGATGTTTTTAGGGCCTGGGTGATATTAAACAATAATATCAGTAGTGATCCATTTATATTCCACAAGGTCCTAAAGCAAGGATGATATCCTGGACTCTGACTCAGCTTTTGGTGAAACCTTGAATGGACCAATGAGCTCAGCGGTCCCCTTTCCATTGTCAAAATACCAACGGGTTAGCGTTAATGTCTCATTGGGGGGACTCCCAAGACCAAATTATTATATGTTATGGTTAGTACATGTGCCCGTTGGGGGTCTTCTTGGTACTGTATCACCACTTGAGGTGGGTTTTCGCTATCATTCTCTACATTAGTTGTTTTGATTCTATGATTTTGTAGTGGGTTGATGTTGATGACATTAACTATGGAAGGAGTATGATTGGAATATTTACTATTTTTGGATGGGCTAGATTGATGGTCCCATCATTGTTATAGGATAGGGTTGGAATAGAGCGGATCATACTACACCCATACTTTGATCTAAACATTTTGAGATGCCACTTTCCTAACCTGATAGAGCATGGTGAGGGTCCTAATTTATGTTTTCTCAAAATTATTGTGGTACAGATATGATTTAGGATGTTGATCCATTGGGATAGATATAATCGCATCCCTCTTTAACTATTAGTACATGTCCCTGAAGAGTTTTTGGCTACCTTGATAGGTCACTTGATGGTCACAAACTCTTTAGGGCCATCACATCCTCTGCCTATGGGCACCTCCTTGGAAGGAGGTCATGACATCCTCTGCCTATAGGGACCTAGAAATGGATTTTTGGATCTTTTTAACCTTGAATTCCTAGATTATAAGTCACTATCGACAGGATTCTTTCGCTAGCTCTGGTAGTAAGGGTTATGGTTTCCTCATCGAATCATCTATCGCTTTAGTGTTTGAGAGGTTGATGGTGACACGATACTTTCCATGGACCTTCCTCTGATGAAATGGGATTCTTCCAAGCATAATATATTAAGATTATCTTGGGTTCCTCCCATGTGCATTATAACCTATTCCACGGGAATTCCCCTTATGGATGTTTTGTTTTCTTCTATATTGAGATGGATCTTCTAAGAAGGGAATTTTTATGACATGGGGAGGACCTCTATGTTGGTTTTTGATTGTGAAGGGAAGACCTAATCATTGGTATTATTCATCACGGGATGACCCATAACAACTTCCAAGGGTTTCGACGGCTGAGTGAGTCATCCAGAAATACCTAAGAGGTGGGAGGGGTATTGATCCTAGGTGGGTGAATATGAATCCCTGTTGAACAGTCATGGGGATCTGATGGGATGCGTCGGTGGGGGCGAAGGACAATATAGCCATAGAAATGTGACTTTTCAAGAGATGTTCTGGGTGTGCCTCCGATATTAACATTGTGTGTTTTGGACTAGGGCTAGCAAAGCAGGGACATAGTCAATCCTCTTGTTGACCTATGGGACTGGTCAATGTCAGTGCTAATGTGGCCAGTGGGAGTCCTCATGAGAATCACCTGAGTGGTGGGTGTGATGGGTACAGATCACAAATCCCCTAAATCAACATCATAGTGGATTGAGTTGCTAGAGAAGTCTGAGGAGAAGCTCCAAAAGTGTTTTTCCATTGAAACGAGGGGGGGGGGGTTCTTCCAACATAACTGTTAGGGGAGACGGTGTCAGTGAGGTGTCAATACTTAGAGATCCTGAGGATCCACAACCCTAGTGGTAATGAACCTTCTTATTCATATTAGCAAATAAGGGCTTTTATCACCCTCGTATAGATGATATCATAAAGTGAGATGGGGAATGGTCACCGAATGGTTCAAGTTGTGATGGATTTTGTGGTAGGAGTATAGTCATGTGGTATTTCTCACCAAAATTTCCCCTACCTATATACCTTTTGGATTTAGGTCATTGGTCTCTTATAGATTGAGTCATATAAAGTACTTGGAAATACATCAATAGAGATACAATTAGAGAGAATACCAATGCACCAACATCATCCTTACTTTTAGAAACATAGGAGTGATCCACAATAATGATGTCAAATATGAAATATTCCCAACATTATCTCCCAAAATCAAAGAAGATACTCATACTAGGACCACTGATTTCCTAGAGGGACCTGGAAGAAAATATCAAGATCTGGTAACATGAAAATATAATGGTGTCCAACATTACTAATCTACTAACTATTTTAGGGTAATATTTTTTACATTGGGTTCACCATTTTTATTTTCAATGCTTTTTGTTGGGGATGTGTGTTGTGCTTCATCTCTCACCACATTACATCTTTCCATAGGTGGATGACTTCTATCATTTCAATAAGTGATGTTCGATCCTTTAATGAAATGGGATAATCAAATGATGGTTTCTACTTACATTGATTCCTCTTTTTAGAATGTCACCTAGTCTGGGTCTCCCTCATAGATTTGATTCATGTTCATGAAACTCATTCCTGGTTCCTTGTCGAGGTGGACGTCGGTTAATTACATTATTTCTATCTTGAAAGGACATAAAAATTCGATCATTGTAGATTGTAACATTGGGTATGTATGGAAATTTACAATCATATTGTAGGTTGGTAACCTATAAAGTATTACCCTTTTAGATGGAATTTCATGTGTGAGGCATCATAGATGCAAAAAATAAGGAATCCTATGTCGGATTCAATGTAGTTGATGACATGGAAGAGTATTCAAAATATTTTAACCTTAGGCATCCCATGTTTATTTTGTGGGGCATTAATTTAGGATAAGGTAATATATTTAACAAATTTTGGGGATGTATGGGTCATATTTTTATCATCTTGTAGGGATATAAGGGTTTTAGTTTTAAAATATTGAAGGGGTTGGTGGGTTGTAGGTTTAATATTTTGTGGGGATAGGTGGGTTACATGTTTAACTTATTGTGGGGTTAGGTGGGTTATAGTTTTAACATATTGCATGGATAGGTGGTTAATAGGTTGAACATCATGAAGGGACAAGTGGGTCATATTTTTAACATCTTTTAGGGATATATGGTTCATAGTTTTAACATCTTACAGGTACAGATGAGTCATAAGTTTTTCATCTTGTGGGGACTGATGAGTCGTAGGTTTAACTTCTTGTGTGGATGGATGGCTCATAGGTTTAACATATTGTGGGGATATATGGGTCATATTTTTAACATATTACGAGGATATATAGGTCGAAGGTTTAATTTATTTTCTGTAAAAGTTGTTTATAGGTTTAAAATCTTGTGGGGACATATTTGTTGTATGTTTAATGTATTATAAGGACAAATGGGTTGTAGGTTTAACATATTATTGGGATATATTGATTGTTAAATGTGTTCCCAGGGGGGGAGATGATCACACATGAAGTATTTGTTGGATTGTCGAGACATCAGGGTTTAACATCAAGGATGTACACCAGATGTTCTAGTATATGGGGACTAAACCTCAGGGAGGCATCCTACGTACCCTGTTAAGAAACAGGAATAGAAACCCACGTAGTTTGATGAAACAATTTAAGGTCGTATGATAGGACTTCTCTATGTAGTTTAATGTCATGTAGTAAGGATTATTGAATCACTAAAGAAACTTCAATGATGGATACTGTGGGGATTACATGTAAGGGATACCTGAAGTAGGATTCTATGGGGGTGAGGGGATTGGGTCTAGATTATTTGTCCATGGGGGTTTCATACCATGATGACCACACATCGGCCATTCCATTCTCATCACACAGGGTACGACTATAGTATAACTTCATGTGATGATGATGTTTTTGTTTAGTCTAATTTCATATAACTATGACATGGATCTAGGTAGTTTTATTTCATTTATCTCAGACATTGGCATAGATTACGCCTGAGAAGGATCATGTCATGGTGGGAGGAAGGTCAAGAAAAAGGACTCTCTATTGAGATATGTAATATATTCCCCTTAGTGATTCCACCTTTAGGGATTATGTGTCTAATTCTCATGCACATATAAGTATGTAATGGCCTAAACAATATCGTGGAGGAGTAAAAATCAAGGTTCTTAATGTTAGGGTGTCTATTATTAGGAGAACAAGGCATTAGGATACCCATGTTTAAGAGAGACATGTAGGGTCTAGGATGCACATGAAGAATAGGGGGCATCTGATCGGGGACTCAATGGTTTTTTAACATAATTTGGTCATATTGTCTGAAAAATGATTTGTACAAGATAATGGTATTTAGTGAATGAAAATTAAATAGATTCTAGGGGCATAGGCATTCCCAAATTTTGAGGTTACACATAGCCTAGGGTGGTGTGAAGGAAAATTTTCTTGGGAGAACCCAAATAGCCTCAAGGTATATTGTTTAAGGAGGTATCATGCATGGTCCAAGACACATTGGGGTCCATGAAATATTTTTCTTTCAAAGTATAAACCTTTTAGAATCCATTATAATTGTGCGATATCATAGAAGATAGGTTTTCACAAGCTATGCTGACACTTCATCTCCCACACATACCTAGGGTAAGGGAATGAGATTCAATTTATAACTGAAATGGGAATTCATAGGTGTGAAATTATTTAGGTTGTTGAAAGTGGTTTCAAGATCTCTATACCTTTTATATAGGGTCATGGCTACAAGATCTATCATTTTATCATATCCTTTCTTGCATAATGGAACGTGTTGTGAAATTGCTGGTTTTTCATGTGGGAAACCACAATTTTGTGTAAGAAACTTTCCCATCATTTTAGGTCTTCTGGATGATCTAAATAATCCTTTTATTCAGAATCTCCTCTTGTGCGAAAATATATTGTGCGCATAATGTTAAATTTCCACAAAAACCATGAATATTGGGCACAGATGCCTCATTGGTTCTGAAATTATCATCCAGTCTAGACTGTCCATTTATTTTTGGGAAAAATACCCATGTTGAGATTTTTAGTACCAATAATGTCACCATAATATAATCCATTTCCTTTATGGTGAAATCCCTTATGTTGTAGTGTGACATCTTCCCCATTATCTATACTTAACCAGGAATTTATTCTTATGTATAAATCTTACTGTGATAAATATCCTTCATGATACAATCCTTCGACTATCACCAAATAATTCCAGTATTATCCTACATGTGTTGTAGTATGATTTTGACCTTCAATACAACACTTTTTTATTCTCCCAACAATAATTAAGGTGCAACTAGTTTGGTTTCACTATGGTGTTTATTCCTTCACCAAAATCATCTCTTCCTTCTCCAAATGATTCCATACTAGATCCTACTTATTCAAAATACATAATTTTATAGAATAAAAAATATTAACTTCTTTTATAATCCATAAAATCTAAAATAAGAATTCTTTAATATTTTTATTTCATAACCTTGATATATAGAACTATCAATATATTCTTTCACCGTCCTTTACTACATATTCCATGTAATCACTAAAGTGAATTAAATAATTCATTTTATAACTTTTATTCCACATATATACTAATGCTCTAATCCTTAATGGTATTTGTTGATGCTCATTTTTCGTCACAGAGTCCAAAGGAATGTAAAGGGAAATGACTTGGCACAAATTGATCAATCCTTTGAAGAAAATATCAAAAATCGACAAAGGCATGAACAAGGAATCAAAAGCACATGTGCCGCGCAAGTTCTATCACTGTCGCGCCAGTCCACTTGCGCGACGCCTAGTGGTCACGCAAGTGACTTGCACGACCTAAGTGGTAACAACCCGGGGTCTTCTCCTGCCTATAAATAGACCCTGTGGGCCCCCCATTCGAGGAGGATTTTTTTCCAAAAACTCAGATTTGAGCTCCCGGTGCCCTAGTCTCTTCTCAAAGCTTCCGAAACACTTCTAAGGTAATGTCTTACCTAGAACGGAAGATCTAAGGAGGGGGAGGAAGACCTAAGTGTTGAAAATCATCAACACTTGCGTGCCTGAGTGGCCATCCCTTAAGGGAAAAGGCCACACTTGCGCGCCGCCTTACTCCTTAAATAGAACTTGCGCACCCCTTTTTTGGAAGAACCTTAAGGGGATTATAAAGGATTTAATCAAGAGTCGCTCAAGTATTACCCTACTGGTTAACCGTCGTGCAAGTACACCATGTGTCGCGCATGCATACCTGTGCGACCAGGACTTGTGCGTCCACGCAGTACATGCGCGCCTGCCAGGACTTGCACGACCCTGCCTTTTTGGGTGCCCTTCTAGCCCATTTCACCCCTCTTAAGCCATTCCACCTTTCCTATTCAAGATTCAGTCTTCAAGACACTATTCAAATCCATTTATGGCAAGATTTCTTGATTTTAATTCCTTATCTGAAAGGAATTCTGTGGATTATCTATCAAAACCTAGTGATTTACACATCTTTATTTCACTAAAGATTGAGATTTCATTCATTCAACCTCATCCTTTAAGATGAGAGAATCCTTAACCAGGGTCTCTTTTTTAGGAATAATCCCCAGTCATAAGTCCACTAATTTGGGCATCCTCTTTGGGAGTAAGCCCCAAGTCCTCTAATTTGGGAATCTTCCTTTTAAGGAGTAAGTCCCCGTCATAATTCTTAACTTGGGCATCCTCTTTAGGAGTAACCCCATTTCTTAAAGTTCCCAAATCTGGGAATCCTCCTTAAGAGTAAGCCCCAGTCCCCTAATTTGGGCATCCTCCTCAGGAGTAAGCCCCAAACCTTAATTCCCTTAACCTGGGCCTCCTTTTCAGGAGTAATCCCCAGTCTCAAATATGGGCATCCTCTTCAAGAGTAAACCCCAAGTCCCTTAATTTTTCAAATCTCTTAACCTGGGTTTCCTTTTCAGGAATAAGCCCCAGTTTTAATTTCTCTTAACTAGTCATAATTTACCATTGATCTGGGATTCCTTTTCAGGAGTAAAACCCAATGTTTCGCACGGATTTCGGGGATGACCTCCTGGACGGGAGATTCAAACGTTCCGATCGGTTTCTAGCGGGTTTGTTCGTAGAACCGGAAACATCCAATGATTCCACATCCGTTTGGACCCACTTTCCAAAGGTAGGTGCTCATTAGCTTGTGGACTGATGAGGCTTAGGAATTTGCATTGGTCGAGAGGATGGGAGGTCGGACTCATCACACCTTTTTGAGGGGAATTATTGTCTACTCCGGGACTCTCTTTATAGATTTAAGTTATGTTCGTGAATCCTTATTACATTACCAAGTATAAAATGTGCTTTCCTTTAGTTTTAACAATCAATGATTAAATATGCAAGAAATTTAGAGAATCTTTTATATGTATTCGAGGTTCTTCATCAATAGAGAATCATCTATATCTGTTTTAGAGATTCTTGGTCAATGGTATCCTTCAAAACATTTATATAAAAGTCTCTTGGTCATTATGATGACCAGGCTGGTTTTAAATCCACTCAGTGGGGCACTTGAAGTTTATCGTCATTCAGAAAGACAGGGATTATTTCAAAGTTGGGATCGAACCCATAAATGGGCTACCTACGTATCCTTTGTTTTGGAAAAGGAATCAGAACCCATGTAGTTTGAGTAATGGAGTATGATGTTTATGATTGATGGCTCAAAGAAGAATGTCATAATTACTTTTACACTCTAAGCTCACATGAGTCATGCTAGGTGTGAGAAACAAGAGGTATTGGTAAAAATTAGACAAATGTGCCATGAAAGATGCAATCATAAGAAATTGTTTGGGGCTTAGGTATGTATGACTGCCCAAATAGATGAAGGTTTAGGATTCACTTTTAGGGAGAAAATCCAGGAACAGGGTCCATAAAGGTATATGTGCTTTATGGAGATTTGAATACTCTAATCTTGGGGCTTACTCCTAAGGAGGATGCCCAAGTTAGGAGGGGATTTATGATTGGGTTTTACTCCTGAAAAGGAAACCCAAATCAAGGGTAAATTAGGACAGGTTAAGAGAAATTTTAAGGAGGTTTGGGGTTTACTCCTGAAAAGGAAACCCAAGATTATGACTGGGACTTACTCCTAAAAAAGGAGGCCTAGGTTATGACTGAGTCTTATTCCTAAAAAAGGAGACCCAGGTTAGGGGACTTGGGGCTTACTCCTAAGAAGGATGCCCAAGATTATGACTGAGACTTACTCCTAAAAAAGGAGGCCCAGGTTATGACTGAGTATTATTCCAAAAAAGGAGACCCAGGTTAGGAATTAAGGTTTGGGGCTTACTCCTGAGGAGGATGCCCAAGTTTGGGAAATTTAAGAATTTGGGGCTTACTCCTAAAGAAGGATGCCCAGATTTGAAATTGGGGCTTACTCTTGAGGAGGATACCCAAGTTAAAGGATTATGATTGGGGCTTACTCCTGAGGAGGATGCCCAAGTTAGGGATTCTCTCATCGTAAAGGATGAGGTTGAATGAATGAACTCTCTATATTTAGTGACATAAGGATATTTAAATCACTAGGTTTTGAGAGATATTCCACAGAATTCCTTTCAGATAAGGAAGTCAAATCAAGAAATCATGCCATAAATGGCTTTGAAGAGTGTCTTGAAGACTGAATCTTGAAAAGGAAAGGTGTAATGGCTTAAGAGGGATAAAATGGGCAAGATGGGCACCCAAAAAGGTAGGGGCACGCAAGTCTTGAAAGGAGCGCAAGTCTTCCGTGGGCGCGCAAGTTTTGGTCGCGCAGGTATACCTGCGCGACACATGGTGTACTTGCGCGATTTTCAACCAGCATTGAAATATTTGAGCGACTCTTTTTTAAACCCTTTAGAATCCTCTTGAGGTTCTTCCCGAAAAGGGACGCGCAAGTTATATTGAAGGAAATAAGTCGGCGCGCAAGTGTTGATAAGTTTCAACACTTAGGCCTTCTTTCTTCTCTTTAGATCTTCCATTCTAGGTAAGAAATTACCTTAGAAGTGTTCCGGAAGCTTTGAGAAGAGACTTGGGCTTCGAGAGCTTCAATCCGAGTTTCTGGAAAAAGATCTTCTTGAATGGGGGGCCCACAGGGTCTATTTAGAGGCAAAAGAAGGCCCTGGGCGGTTACCGGGCGGTTACCACTTAGGTCGCGCAAGTGACTTGCGCGGCCCAGGTCGCCGCCCAAGTACACTTGCGCGACAGTTAGATAACTTGCGCGGTGATATTGTTGTTGATCCTTTCTTCATGACTTTGTCAATTTTTGATGTTTTCTTCAAAGGTTGAATCACTTTGAGATCAAATATTCCCTTTTCCGATCTTTAGATTCTGTGATGAAAGGAGCGTCAACAAAAGTCCCCCCTCAGAGTTGGATCCGGAGAGAAATGAGGATTTGACTCTGAGGAAATCTAATATATTCAAAGGAAAAGGAGGGCACGCAAGTCTTCAGTGCGTAGAGGGTGGCGCACAAGTTTGCGTCGCGTAGGCCTTAAGCGTTCTGGGTACGGCGCGCAGATAGGCTTCTTGGCCTATAAATACACGGCCTCACCTCCGTACAAGCATCCGGATTTCCGGACTTCATACTTTATCGAGATCTCGCCGCGCAGGTCACCTAATTCGTGCAAGTCTCTTTTCCACTGTTCCATCACTGTCGCACTCCTGTAAAGGTATTCGTACTTGCGCAGTTTAGACTTGCGCGTCAAAAACTAGCGCGGAACACGAAATACTTGCGCGCTATTGTTTAGACTTGCACGACTTAACGCCTTGGCCATTTTTTCTGAATTCTTTCACAAATTTTATGAAAAATAAACCCATTTAAGAGTTAAATTTGTTCAAATTTTGTGCAGATTCAATGGCTCCTAAGGGAATTTGAACGACTGATGAACTGGCTAGCAAGCGGATTGATGACATGATGAACATTATTGGCCATGATTACTATGATATCTGCGACAGCACTTTCCCAGATTTGGATAAGTACTTGAAGAAATATCATCTAAATTTCCCACAGAGCATCTACCTGTCTGTGTGTGGTCATGGTCATCTGCAAGGAGTCAATGTTCCAAATGCAAACAATTATACACCTGAGATGCAGCTGCACTGCTACTTCTCTATTTCGGTTATGCTATGCATTAAGAGTAACAAAAATGGTGTGAACTTTCAAATTCTTCCTCCATGTCATTTCCTTGCAGATATAAAAATGGAAAACCCATGGGCTGAAATGTATTCCACTAATGGTTGGTGGAGAGAAGACAAACATGGTATTAGAGCAATATCTGAAAAGTGTACTATCTCCAAATGGCTCTTTACTTCCAATGCTCCATTCTCAAATCCATGTATCCATCTTCCAAGTCTCTTGGACAGAAACAGAGTCACTGTTTGATCAGCAGAAAATTTTCTCAAACCGCACTCAAGAAGATCCTTTTACAATTGTTCCAAGAAGAGATGGTATCACTGCATCTCTTATTGTATCCAGTTGAATGAATGAATTCCAGGTGTTTGCTGATGAAGCTCGGGATGCCGTAAATCAAATGAAGTGTTATGTTGAAAGCCTCTTGTAATTCTCGAAAAAGAGAAGATACTCTAGTCTGTGGATGTCCTTCTAACTCTTGTGTATCAATGAAAAACACTTTTGTCTTCAATCATTTGTACCTGCATTCTTTTCACTACCTGCTTCAAATTTACTTAAGCCAATGGGCCTAGTAAGCATAGTTTGATTTTTTACTAGGATTGTTACAAATAATCCTACAAACTTTGAACTTTTTAATTGCTCAATATTACCTAAATTACACATAAATGTATATTTAGTGAGCTGGAACTTGACTTTTGTTCAGATTTCCTTTGTCTTTTGTGGGAAGTTTAAAGTCATGCATGCCGGAAATAAAGGGGCTAATGTTTAAGGTCGAAATAGCTTTGACCAAAAAATAGATTAAAATTGATTCAATTCCTTGACAATTTATCTGAAAACATATTACCATACTCAAGTATGAGAGAAAAAAAATGTAAACTATGGATTAAGAATATTTGCATCTGAGGAATGATATGAAAAAGAGCTAAAAGGCATTAGAAGAAGTAGTTTCCAAGAATGAAGTTACTATTATTTAACAAAACCCGTTAGGGGGTTGAAATCTGCAGGGCCACCTATGGGCATTGGCTGCATGGTCAAATAAATAGCATCTTTTGGCTGACAAGTCTGTTATGTGGACTGTTTATGCAAGGCCACCTATGGGCACGTGCTGCATAGTCAGGCAAAAGAACTCCCAGAAATTTACTTTCCTAATGCTAAAAGCCAGTGAAAGTTTATGGAGATTCAAATTTTCTAAAGTATAGAGTTTGTTGTATGGAAAGAGGTACTTGAATATGGATAAGATATTTCCGAACAAGAATATTGAAGAACTGGATGAATATCACTCCTACGAAGGTCTGACCCAAACGTAGGGAAGAAGAATAAACCATAGACTTGAATACTTTCAGATCATGAAAAAGGATATGGGACAAATATGTTAAGGATTTCTATTTTTTTGCGGATCCCTACATACTTTCATTTAAGACAAATAAAGACAAAAGAGGCATTCTTCCCAAGAATGAAGTTACCATTATTTAACAAAACCCGTTAGGGGGTTGAAATATGCAGGGCCACCTATGGGCATTGGCTGAATGGTCAAATAAATAGTATCTTTCGGCTGACAAGTCTTTTATGTGGACTGTTTATGCAAGGCCACCTATGGGCACGTGCTGCATAGTCAGGCAAAAGAATTCTCAGAAGTTTGACATTTTTGTGATTAGAAGTCATGAAAAAAGGGTTATAAAGATCTGAAAATATTTAAGGTTAGGATTATAACACATAAAGATGGGTATTGTCCAATGTATATAGAGATACATAGGTCAATGATAACCATAATCATGTTGTGGCAGGGTCCTGAAAACCTGGACTTCACTACGTATCTCATAAGAATGAGAATCAAGCCATACGTAGTTCTTGAAACGCAATTTAACGTCGTGCAGGACGAAAGTATGAGTGATCTTAGTTTAGGGTCCTAGAATTCAGACCATAATAATGAATACACAGTGTGTGTTTTCATGAGGACTTTTCAGCCAAGGGACTGAAAGTGAAATTTGGGGTTAGGCCCAAAAGACTTGGGACTGGATTCGAGGGATACTCGAATGTTCCTACGTATCCCATAAGGATGGGAATCAAGTCCACGTAGTTCTAGAACTACCCTTTGTACAAATTTGGTTCGTACATGTGAAGGGTGAAAGGGGAATTTAGTGCAATGATGGGTTAACCTAAGATAAAAAGTTTAGGCATTACCATGTATGCATGTAGTCTTTTGAAAATGAAAACCATGATTGAAAAAAATCAATGTCAATAATAGTTCTCTATCAAATGAGTAAATCAAAGAATATTTTAGTTTATTGTCGTATCGGACAAAAGTGTTGCATAGTTTAACGTCATATAATAAGGACGAAAGTGAATCAATGTAAAGATATTGATTCCAGGGGCGGTTTCACAAATCAACATCATATGAGATGGTGGTGAACCGATCTGAAGAGATTGTTTTTGGGCTTGAACCTTGGGAGGCTGCCTACATACCCAGCCTGGAGGGCAAGGATCAAAGTCCGTGTAGTTCAATTAAAGAATGAATTAATGATCAAGTTGTTCTTGGGGACAATGATCTAATTAAAATGTTGTTGGGACTTACACATGGTTAGGGGCCCAAAGAGAGTGTTATGGTTGAGTTTTTCTCTAAGCTCACGTGAGTCATACTCGGTGTGAGAAACAAGAGGTAATAACAACCTTAACGATGCAAAGTTTAATGTCATGTAGGACATATTCAGGGACTATGCAGTTTAAAGTCTTTCAGTTAGGACTATTGGTGCTGCACAGTTTAGTGTCATGTAGCAGGGACAAAATACAGTTTAATGTCATGTAGGACCTATCAAAGATTTTCTATACAGTTTAGCGTCATGTAGTTAGGACGATGGGGATAAAAATAGTTTAACGTCATATTGGACAAAAGGGGGATTGTGCAGTTTAATGTCATGCAGTAAGGACAAAATAACACACCATTTATGTCATGTTGGACGAAAGTGCGAATAGTTTAAGGTCATATGCATGGACCGTGGATGGTGCAGTTTAATGTCATGTTGGACCATTGATGATTATATAGTTTAACGTATTTCTGGACGTGAGGGACTTTTATACAGTTTAGCGTCATGTAGTTAGGACGTCACAGTTTAACGTCTTGCTGGACATAAGGGATTTGAAAATAGTTTATGGTCATATACATGGACCAGGGATGATGCAGTTTAAGGTCATGCTGGACGGTTTATGGAACTTTTTCACAGTTTAATGTCATGTGGGACGAAGTTGCAGTTTAAAGTCATAATGGACCATTGCTGTATAGTTTTAATGTGATATAGCAAGGACGAACTAGTGCTGTACAGTTTAAAGTCATGTAGCTAGGACTAAGGTGAACCAATACGAGGATATCAGTTCTGGGGACTTTTTTACAGTTTATCGTCATGCTGTAAGTTGGAAGTGCCACACAGTTTAATGTCATGTTTCTAGGACACAATATAGTTTAATGTCATCTCAGACAAAATATAGGAACTTCTGTATAGTTTAATGTCATGTAGATAGGACATAATACAGTTTAGTGTCATGTAGGACATTAGATGAACCAATGTGATTGTTTTTGGATCTGGGAACAATATTTTGTGTTTATACAAAATACTTCTTCAGAAATATGGCATTAGTTGGAGTCGTGATGTGTTATCCATCCATTGAGATTAGAGAATATGCTCCATTGGAGTAGACCTTATGTATTGAATAAGGTCCTTCCCATTTTGGTTCAAGCTTGGGAGGCTTCTTTCCTGGTATCATTGGTGCTCTGAGAACCAATACCAATTCTCCCTGAATGAATGAACGAAGATGAACTTTTTTGTTAAAAGCTCGTGCTATTCGATTCTGATATATTTCCAAGTGGTGCAAAGTGCACAATATTTTCTCATCTAACTGTTCCAATTCATTCAACCGCTTTTGGGATTGCTCATCTGTAGATAACTGATCACAAATGGCTATTCTGAGTGAGGGCAATTGAACTTCAATTGGAAAGACTGCTTCTGTTCCATATACCAATGAATATGGAGTTGACCGCGTTGCATTGCGAGTGGTAGTCCGATAATCGCATAATGCATGAAAGAGTTTATCAGGCCATGACCTCTTATCTTTATCCACCATCTTTTGCAGTATATTTGAAAGAGTCTTGTTGAAGGCCTCTATCTGGCCATTAGCCGCCGCATGATATTGAGATGAATGGTTGGACTTAATGTTGTATTCTTGATACAATTTCTTTACCTCAGAAGAACAGAAGTTGGTGCCGTTGTCCGTCAATATGGTATGAGGGACACCAAATCTAGTAATGATGTTAGACTTGATGAAGCTAACAATGCATTTAGAACTGACTTCTTTGAGAGGTACTGCCTCTGCCCATTTGGAAAAGAAATCAGTAGCAGTAGGAATGTACTTAAACTGCTTGGCCGTAGCTGAAGGGTAAGGTCCCACCACATCCATTCCCCATGTGGAAAATGGCCATGAGTATTTAGCTGTATGAAGAAACTCTGGAGGTTGATGAATGAAGTTGGCATATACTTGGAATGAATGACACTTCTTTCTGAAATTAACACAATCTTGTATCATTGAAGGCCAAAAGTATCCAAGCCTTCGAATTTGATCAGACAGTCTATGTCCAGACTGGTGGGCACCACAGACTCCTGCATGCACTTCTTTTATGACAGCCATTGTCTCTTCACCATCAATACATCTGAAGAGAACTCCATCAAAACCACGTTTGTATAGAATTTTCTCGAGGTGGTCTGGGCTATCATAAAGAGTAAAATTGACCACACGTCGCCGAATTTGTTCTTTCTCGGCTCTATCAGGTGGAAGTGTTCCATTTTGAAGGTATTCCCTGATAGGTGACATCCATCCTATAGTATGACCATATAGTTCAGGAATGGGACTAATTTCATTAATTTTCTCTGTTCTGACTTGAACATAAGGTGAAATTGCACGACGGTGAGCAATACAGATGGTTGTCTCGTCCCGATTTGGATCTGCTAAAGCTGTGGCTATATTAGCCAGTGCATCAGCTTGAGCATTTTGTGATCTTGGGGCATAAGAAAATGTCGGTTCTGAAGGGAATTCTGACATTAACTCTCTGACGTAATCATACAAAGGGATTAATACTTCTTTTCTGATGGCATAATCCCCATTGACTTGTTTGATTACCAGGTCTGAATCACCTTTCACCTTTAAGTGATTCACTTGTGCTTGAAGCGTTAATTCCAAGCCTTGAGGAGCTCTGAAGGCTGTATATTCCTCATCTTCTAGGGCCATTCGGATCTGATTATATCCAGAATATCCATCCATGAAAGAAAGTACTTCATATCCAGCCGTCGCATCAATTAAGAGTTCTGTAATCGGAACTGGGAAATCATCTTTAGGACAATACCGATTAAGATCTCTGAAATCGATGCAAACCCTAATTTGTCCGTTTTTTTTCTTTACAGGGACAATATTAGACAACCACTTAGGACATTGAACTTCTCTGACGAAGTTAGCTTTTATAAGCTTATCCACTTCAGCCTCAATTTTGTAAGCATAGGTTGGGTGTGTTCTTCTCGCGGCTTGCTTGAATCCTCGATGTTCTTTTGGCAAACCCAAATGATGGGTGGCAACATCAGGATCAAGGCCAGGAATCTCTGTATAATTCCAAGAAAAAATATCTTTATTTTGCTTTAGAAAAGAAATATACATCTCTTGCTCTTCAAGGGTCATGGCCGCACTAATTAAAGTGGTGCGTGGATCTTTCTCTGTACCCAGATTTACTTCTCTGAGTTCATCCACAGTGGTAGAGATACCCTCTTCAAATTCTGGAGGAGCATCTCTAAGATCTTCCTCTTCCTCTTCATCATGTGTTATTTATTCCATTTCTACTTGCAAAGTAGATGAAAAAACGAAATTCTCATGATCATAAGAGATGTCAAAATTTTCACATTTTGAAGAAGAAGCTTCCATTTCCGACCCTATTAATGATAAAGGGTCTTCTTTGGGAAATAAAGAGGGGATGATGGATTGAGAATCGACATCATTATTCACCTCTGGTGTTGCTATAACTTCTTCTGGCCTGATTAGTGAAGTATAGACTTGTTTTATTTCAGCAGATGAAATGAAAACGTCACCACTTAGGCTTTCATCACTGCTTGGTAAGTTACCTATTTCTCCCATGTTGTCTGGCTCGATTGCCGTAATTGACATTATGGGTCTTTCCATAAGAGTATTTTGATTTGGGCCTATTTTGTCAATTTTACTGATAGGTAATACATAATCTATACTCACATGTGAAAATGGATTTATTGGAATTTTCTCCAAACCATATGGAGCATTAACTTTGGTAATTTCCTTCATTGTAGATTTTTTTCTTCCCTTCATGTGATAAAATTCCGCCTCAATGTATTGAGACTCACATGTCTTGAACGGGGCCTTATCACCATACAATGTTCCAACTTGACCATCGAAACAGTATTTGAGACATTGATGGTATGATGAAGCAATAGCTGCATGCTGATGTAGCCAGGGTCTTCCAAGCAAGATATTGAAAGCTGAGTCTTGATCAACAATCATGAGATCCGAATTGGAAACAAGATCTCCAAACTGAGTTTTGAGTGTAACTTCTCACAGTGGTTCTTGTTCATTTTTATCATATCATTGCAACATCATGGTAGAAGGAGATAAATCAGATTCCGTGAGGCCCAATCGATGAAGTGTACGAATGGGCATGAGGTTGACTCCTGAACCATTGTCAATGAAAGCTCTTCGAACATCTATACCATTGACTTTTCCAGATAAGTACAAAGGTTTTATGTGCCCATTCACAACATCATCTTCATCTTTATCAGTAAAAGATATCATTGCATGGCATTCTGTAGGATTATTCTCTATGTGATAGATTTCAACTCCAACAATTTCAGCTTCAAACTCCTGAGGACTTGACAAATCTTCGATGAGTGCTTCCCGAAGATCTTTTGACAGATTCAAAGCATCCAAAATTGATAACTTGGATGGTACTTGGGCTAACTGTTTCAATATATCATACTTTTGATCTAGAGGTCTGTGTTTCCCAATAGGAATATGCGGTTCAGCAGGTACCTTGGAAGCAGATGCTTTGGAAGCTGATGCATCTTATATTGAAGTTGGCAACATCCTTGGTTTTGGAAGATTAGACTGATTAGATCCATTTACTTGCTGAGATAAAGAATATGGAACCTTTAATCGGTCTTCCAAAATAACTGTGCCAAAACTGAGTTGGCCATTGGCAGAAGAACTTGCTTGTTCTTTTTGAGCTCGCTGAAGGGCTCTACCACGAGTTTCTGCTGCATATACAGTACTAGCAGGGGTAAAATTAGAGTAGTGGCTTTGGAAAGATCCACGTCTTCCCCTATATCCTGAACCTATGGAACCTCTTCAGATTCCCTTATTTGATACAGGGAATTCAGGCTCATCAAGACTGGAATATGAATCTGTTAATTGAATCATATTAACAGAACCAAAGATTAACTCTTCGTTTGATAAAGACTCTGCCTGGTTAGCCTGTTTAGGCTGTTCCATTTGATGGGGCGGTGCCCGTGGCTTTGTAGTAGATGGCATGAAATCTGCCAGAGTCAAAGACAATTTAGGCTTTGATACATACTCATCTTCTCCTGATTCCTCTTTCTTCTTTGAATTGTGCTACCCTTTTGAGGATTTATCTTTTGATGGAGGCTTTACTGCAGCTTTTGTAGGAGACACAATTGGCTTCTTCAATTGTGTTCGCAAAATGGAATGGGTCCAATTGATTGTCTTTCTGACCATCCAATCATCATATTTTTTCACAGTTTTTCTTTTGACTTCCTGCCACTCGCCTCTTTCCTCTGGATCTGTAGTGGTAATACACGCTACATGAGCTGAAGAACCCTTCAATTTGACTTGTCCCAAGTCGACCATCTTTTGCAGGAGGTCTTTAAAGACAAAACACTCCTGGATGGGATGCCCGAACATTTGATGAAAGGGACAATAATTGGGACGGTCTTCATCTCCTTCCTTGTTTGTCCTCTTCGGCACTGGTAATTGAACCAAATTATTTTCCAGAGCTGAAATGAAGTAACCAGGAACTTGCTCACTTCAGAAAGAGTATGTTTTACTCTTAATATCCTCAAATTGTTTTCGTCGTTGATCTCTTTGATCATTTGGACGAAACGGCCTTTGTTGTTGGCGTTCAGGAGGTGGAGTCCTTCGAGAAGATGAAGTTTTTGAAGTAGATATAGGTACAGGTTCTTGTTTAAGCATAACTGTAACAGTTTCTGCTTTACCCATTCCTCTTCCTGGAGCTAATGGAATTATACGAGATTTAACCTTAGCCTGTATAAGGGAATCTTCAATCTGCTGAGCGATTGAAGTAAGGTCTCGAAACCCTCCTGTGTATTTCACAGGGATCAATGGCGTGCGTAATTCGTCACGCAAATTTGCCACACAGATTGGCAACAATTCCTCCGGAGGGAGTGCTAAACTCAAGGAATACGTTAATCCCTTCCAACGAGCAATGAAATCAGAGACTCTTTCATTCTCCCTTTGCTTTCAGTTTGTAAGATTGAAAACTGTCGTTTTTGGCAAAGTTGAGCTAAACTGAAGAAGGAATTTTTGACGAAGATCCTCCCATCCGATGACTGACCGGGATTGCAAGCTTGTATACTAGACAAAAGATGGTCCTTGCAAGGTTCGCACGAAGCATCTGAGTTTCACTGCTTCTTGCTGCTCTGGAGTTCCCATCATAGGATCACAACAAGACACGTAATGCGTCAAATGTTGTTTAGGGTCGCCTGATCCATTGAAAGTAGGGAAAACAGGGTTTCCAAAACTGGATGGAGGAGAAATTGAATCTACCCATTCCGGGTAAACTTTCTTTTCAGGTTGAACTTGAGCCCATTTTCCTTCCATAGTTTCTAACCGAGCTGTTAATGACTCAATAGTAGTTATTAACTTTTGAGAAACATCAGGTTGAACTTGGTTTTGGGTAGGTTCAATGAATGGAGCTTGGACAGACGTGATTGTTGGTGCTACAACTGATGGTAGTGCTGCCAACCGTTGTTGCGTTTGACCCGTAGGATTAGACCTCTGAGGGTGTACTGATAAAGGAGGATATTCCTGATCCATCTCAGTAGTTACAACAAAGTCTTTCGGCTGTCCGACTTCAGCATTCTTAAGAAGAAGACTACTCTGAAGTAGTTCTGCATTCAACCTTCTTAATTCTTTCATTTCTTCCTCCTGTTGTGCAAACCTTTGCTCTAATGAGAGTGATTGACCTCCTTCAGAGGAAGGGTGAGAAGTAACCTGATTCTTCCCTTTCCCCTTATTGGATCCTTTTCGGAGAGGGGGAAGTGGGTTATTTGAAGGAATACCCAGATTTTTGGTAAGCCTTTGATTACGTGTGCGCACACCTTCTTCATTTAGGTCTGTGTGCGCAACTTCTTGAGCAGGAATCTCTTCGTCTGATCCCTCTGATTGAGCCTCATCTGGTGAATCAGAAGCAACGACATTGATGACATTAATGGATGCATATTGCATGGAATCCTTTCTATCAGCATTTCTGTGATATTGTCTTCTTCCATGTCCATGATGAGACATGGCATTCCGTTGACTTGATCCCTCAGGAACTTCTTGGAGAACCGTCACTTGGAGAGAATCTGCTGATAGCTTGGCTCTTCGTTCCTCTTGAGGATTATTCCCTAATCGAGAGAATACTGACTTTATCTGAGGGAGGGATTGAGGATTTGAAAAAGTCCCCAGTCCGGTGGACTGGGGATGTTCCTGCTGCTTCCGCTCAACTCCTCGAATCCCATTTGTTGACTCTGAGGGTTGGGTTAGAGAAGTCCCCAGTCTGACAAGCTGGGGTGTCTCTTGACATTCTATGTCTGAGATCTTCTTAAAATCTCTCTTTATCTTGCGAATCTTAGTTTGGAAATTAGCTGGATGCATTAACCTGTATCCACTTTTATCACCGGGTTCAACAGACCGTTGGATGATTTCCGAAACATCTGTCATTTGATGACCTGTTTTCTCCAGACGAGAGGCTTGTGCAATATTCTCGCCTGCTTGATGTAGGAGCAATTCAACAATATGTTCTCTATATACTTGATTTTGAGAGGAACTAGTTGAAGCCTGTTCTTGAGCAAGCTTTTGATTATGAACAAAGCCCATTGACTGTGGCCGGCCATGGGCAATAACATTGCATGAGACCATTTTCGGCGGGCTTTGCAGACTGGAAAGCACTGTGAAATGTAGTGCTCCGTGAACACCCCATCCTCTGATATGAACATCAGATGGAGAATTGGAAATTAACTAACGCAATTTTCTTAGTGCGCCAAGGCATGAACGTTGAAGGGTTGTTTATTGCTTTTCAGCCTTCGGATACCGAGAGACTGATAGAGATGCCAAATCAATCTGGCGTTGTAACCCTTCTATTATCTTAATATGTTTTTCATAATCACCGTAAGATAATACATTCTTTTTCAATTGAAAAAGAGTCTTCCATATGTTGAGACGAATATCATGGATTCCATCATCCGTTAACATCTTTGGAATGTCGTATTGGGAGTCAGACAAAGGCCAAAACATAACTGGTACTTCAACTTTTGCCAGTTTTTTCCTCATGTTCAGCATTTTTTCTTTATCATTAAATGAAGATTCTTCTACCTGTTTGGACCAGAGTTGGTGTTTCCTTGTTGCTTCATCGGATTCAACAAGATTGGTAGAGATATCACTATTCATGCTGGAAGATGAATGACCCAGGGATGGTTCGGAGAATAACCTGAACCCCAGGCTATCTTCTGATGAAGAAAGAGTTTCACCTGCCGATAGTAAAGAATCAGACATGACTGGTTTTACATTTGCAAGTGCCTCTAGATAGGAGGGCTTTCTCTTCACTACATTGCCTTCTGAAGAATTTTCGAGACAACGTGAATCACTACTTCGGAGAGGACTTTCGCAGTGAAGTTCATCACCATGAGGAGGACTGTCATGATGGGTTACAGCAAAAGATGAAATCTCTTGCTCCTTGTTCTTCTGACCACACAGAGGGTTCATGTGGATCTCATCTGAAGAAGAAACTTCAAGATTGACCGAACTTTCATGAAGCAATCCTTCATGAGGAAGTGTCTGTTGAAGACCTTCAAAATTAATGTTCTCGTTATTGAGAACTGAGGGAGTAGAATCTTGAATTCCGACAGATAAATGTCTGAGGGCTTCAAGAACTCCAGCATCGAGCAAGGCCTTGTTGCAGATTGGCCTTTGATCTCCTGACTGTGCTGGGCGGATCTTTTTCTTAGATGCCTTCTTACTCACTTTAGAAACCACTTGATGACGAAAGTGATTGCTCTGAGCAGGTGTATGTGCCTGATTAGGAAAGATGGTCAGGTTAGGCTGACGATCTCCACTCAAATCAGGTGTATGTGCCTGACTTGGTTGTCCGTATGATATGGGGGAGTATGCCCCATAACCCTCTTGGACTGCAACAGATGTGTGTGTCTGTTCCGGAGTGAATCGTTGATGTGTCACTCCACTGCTAGGGATAGATTTATGTGTCTGTCCCTGTGATGATGCTGAAGCTGTTATGATATCCTGGCAAGAATCTAGAATATGAGCAGGAATTTGCTTCTTCTCTTTCACCATTGACAAAATATGTTTAGTGACTTCAGCCGCCGGAACGGGGATATACGTCCATTCTGGGCTTGGAGTAGGTGTATATGCCTGCTCCTGTCCTCCTTTTCCTGACAGTGAATTCTGACAGTACTCAAGTGTGGAGGCATAGAGTTGAGTCTGCCTCCTGTTTGTCGTCGGGACTTTCCGACTGACTTCTCCGTGCACTACCAAGAGAGACTATTGGTAGGCTTGATTAGTATTAGCAGGTGTATGTTCCTGCTGATTACACTTCGCCAAACGCGGTTGATGAGATCCATCATATGTAGTCAGACGAGCCTGCTGACTAACTGGTGATGTATAAGCAGGTGTATGTTCTTGCCTACAGTACTCCGCCGGAATTGCCTGGCGGGATTGGCCTGATGCTGCCAGACGAGTCTGCTGGACAGCGGAATTAAAACGGGCAGGTGTGTGTGCCTGCTCATTGTTTTCCACCAAGTTAGGTTGGTGGACTTCTCCGGAGATGGCAGGGATGACAACCTGCCCATTGTTCACCGGATTCCGTCTCTGGCGGTTCATCTTGCCTGATCGGGTTCGAGGAACCTGAGCTGAATTCCTGGAGTCGGTACCCTCATCATGTTGAGGGCGCACTATCGCACGAGTCTGGTGGCGATTGTTGATGGGAGCCCTTGAGAAGGACTCCTGTCTTTTTGAATTAAGGTCCTGCGGGACCTGCTCATTCACTTCCTCAGAGTAAGGGAGTGAATGGAAATTGTGTTCCGGGGATAACGACCCAAAACGGTTGGAGACGGTAGTCAGCACCGCCTGCTTCTTGATCGCTGGCCACCATTGTCCAGATGACCAGGTAGAGTTGTTAACTTGGAGGGCTGGACGAGTGGCCTTCAGAGTTGGGATAGTACCATTGCAACGGTACTCCTTAACCAGTGCATTAGAAACCCAGTGTTGAAGACGCTGAGTTGGTGATGTCATCCTCAGAGAGGAAGACGTTCCAGCAGGAGTAGCAGCATTGGTTTTCATAGTAGCAGACCTCACAGTAGAGGTGTTCACAGCAGCAGTATTCACAGGGGTGAATTTAAGGATAGCCATTTTGCAGAAGATCTTGAGAAAAGAGTGCATGTTCCATATAACAGACATAATCAAGATGAATCCAGCCACTGCATCTTTTGGATGAGCACATGTCAATGATTGCTTTGTTGGCCCAAGGGGCCTAACAAAAAAGAAGAACATCACTTTAACTTGGTTAAGGATTCACGTCGGGTTCACCATTTTTGTTTCGCACGGATTTCGGGGATGACCTCCTGGATGGGAGATTCAAACGTTCTGATCGGTTTCTAGCGGGTTTGTTCGTAGAACCGGAAACATCCAATGATTCCACATCCGTTTGGACCCACTTTCCTAAGGTAGGTGCTCATTAGCTTGTGGACTGATGAGGCTTAGGAATTTTCATTGGTCGAGAGGATGGGAGGTCGGACTCATCACACCTTTTTTAGGGGAATTATTGTCTACTCCGGGACTCTCTTTATAGATTTAAGTTATGTTCGTGAATCCTTATTACATTACCAAGTATAAAATGTTCTTTCCTTTAGTTTTAACAATCAATGATTAAATATGCAAGAAATTTAGAGAATCTTTTATATGTATTCGAGGTTCTTCGTCAATAGAGAATCATCTATATCTGTTTTAGAGATTCTTGGTCAATGGTATCCTTCAAAACATTTATATAAAAGTATCTTGGTCATTATGATGACCAGGCTGGTTTTAAAGCCACTCAGTGGGTCACTTGAAGTTTATCGTCATTCAGAAAGACAGGGATTATTTCAAAGTTGGGATCGAACCCATAAATGGGCTACCTACGTATCCTTTGTTTTGGAAAAGGAATCAGAACCCACGTAGTTCGAGTAATGGAGTATGATGTTTATGATTGATGGCTCAAAGAAGAATGTCATAATTACTTTTACACTCTATGCTCACGTGAGTCATTCTCGGTGTGAGAAACAAGAGGTATTGGTAAAAATTAGAAAATTGTGCCATGAAAGATGCAATCATAAGAAATTGTTTGGGGCTTAGGTATGTATGACTTCCCAGATAGATGAATGTTTAGGATTCACTTTTAGGGAGAAAATACAGGAACAGGGTCCATAAAGGTATATGTGCTTTATGAAGATTTGAATACTCTAATCTTGGGGCTTACTCCTAAGGAGGATGCCCAAGTTAGGAGGGGATTTATGATTGGGTTTTACTCCTGAAAAGGAAACCCAATTCAAGGGTAAATTAGGACTGGTTAAGAGAAATTTTAAGGGGGTTTGGGGTTTACTCCTGAAAAGGAAACCCAAGATTATGACTGGGACTTACTCCTAAAAAAGGAGGCCCAGGTTATGACTGAGTCTTATTCCTAAAAAAGGAGACCCAGGTTAGGGGACTTGGGGCTTACTCCTAAGAAGGATGCCAAAGATTATGACTGGGACTTACTCCTAAGAAAGGAGGCCCAGGTTATGACTGGGTCTTATTCCAAAAAAGGAGACCCAGGTTTGGAATTAAGGTTTGGGGCTTACTCCTGAGGAGGATGCCCAAGTTTGGGAACTTTAAGAATTTGGGGCTTACTCCTAAAGAAGGATGCCCAGATTTGAAATTGGGGCTTACTCCTGAGGAGGATACCCAAGTTAAAGGATTATGATTGGGGCTTACTCTTGAGGAGGATGCCCAAGTTAAGGATTCTCTCATCTTCAAGGATGATGTTGAATGAATGAACTCTCTATATTTAGTGACATAATGATATTTAAATCACTAGGTTTTGAGAGATATTCCACAGAATTCCTTTCAGATAAGGAAGTCAAATCAAGAAATCATGCCATAAATGGCTTTGAAGAGTGTCTTGAAGACTGAATCTTGAAAAGGAAAGGTGTAATGGCTTAAGAGGGGTAAAATGGGTATGATGGGCACCCAAAAAGGTAGGGGCACGCAAGTCTTGAAAGGCGCGCAAGTCTTCCGTGGGCGCGCAAGTTTTGGTCGCGCAGGTATACCTGCGCGACACTTGGTGTACTTGCGCGATTTTCAACCAGCATTGAAATATTTGAGCGACTCTTTTTTAAACCCTTTAGAATCCTCTTGAGGTTCTTCCAGAAAAGGGACGCGCAAGTTATATTGAAGGAAATAAGTCGGCGCGCAAGTGTTGATAAGTTTCAACACTTAGGCCTTCTTTCTTCTCTTTAGATCTTCCATTCTAGGTAAGAAATTACCTTAGAAGTGTTCCAGAAGCTTTGAGAAGAGACATGGGCGTCGAGAGCTTCAATCCGAGTTTCTGGAAAAAGATCCTCTTGAATGGGGGGCCCACAGGGTCTATTTATAGGCAAAAGAAGGCCCTGGGCGGTTACCGGGCGGTTACCACTTAGGTCGCGCAAGTGACTTGCGCGGCCCAGGTCGCCGCACAAGTACACTTGCGCGACAGTTAGATAACTTGCGCAGTGATATTTCTATTGATCCTTTGTTCATGCCTTTGTCGATTTTTGATGTTTTCTTCAAAGGTGGAATCACTTTGAGCTCAGATATTCTCTTTTCCGATCTTTAGATTCTGTGACGAAAGGAGCGTCAACACCCAATCATAAGTCTTCTCCTAATTTGGGCCTCCTTTTCAGGAGTAAGCCCCAAGTTAGAGTATTAAAAATCTCCATGAAGCACATATACCTTTATGGACCCTGTTACTGGATTTCTTCCCAAAATTAAATCCTATCCTTCATTTATCTGGGCAGTCATACATACATAAGCCCCACATTATTTCTTATGATTGCATATTTCATGGCAGAATTTTCTAATTTTTACCAATACCTATTGTTTCTCACACCGAGCATGACTCACATGGGCTTAGAGCGTAAAAGTAATTGTGACATCCTTCTTTGAGCCATCAATCATAAACATCATACTCCCTTACTCGAACTACGTGGGTTCTGATTCCATTTCTAAACAAAGGATACGTAGGTAGCCCGTCTACGGGTTCGATCCCAACTCTAAAATAATCCATGTCCTTCTGAATAACAATAAACTTCAAGTGCCCCACTGAGTGGCTTTAAAACCATCATGGTCATCATAATGACCAAGAGACTTCTATATAAATGTGTCGAAGGGTACCATTGACCAAGAATCTCAAATAAATATAGATGATTCTCTATCAATGAAGAACCTCAAATACATACAAAAGATTCTCTAAATTTCCTACATATTTAATAATTGATTGTCAGATCTGAAGGAAAGCTCTTTTTATACTTGGTAATGTAATAAGGATTCACGAACATAACTTAAATATATAAAGAGAGTCCCGGAGTAGATAATAATTCCCATAAAGAAGGTGTGATGATTCCGACCTCCCATCCTCTCGACCAATGAAAATTCCTAAGCCTCATCAGTCAACAAACTAATGTGCACCTACCTTTGGAAAGTAGGTCCGAATGGATGTGGAATCATTAGATGATTCCAGTTCTACGAAAAAACCCGTTAGAAACTGATCAGAATGTTTGAACCTCCCATCAAGGCGTTCATCCCCGGATTACAAGGGAAACAAAAATGGTGAACCAGATGTGAATCCTTAACCAAGTTAAAATAATGTTTTACCCATTTGTTAGGCCCCTATTTAAAACTCAATGAGAGGGCCAACGAAAAAAAAATCATTGACATATGTGCTCATCCAAAATATTTAGTGGCTGAATTTATCTTGATTACATCTATTATATCAAACAGGAACTCTTTTCCCAAGATCTTCTACATTTCTAGATTGGCTGCTCTCAAGTTCACACCTGTGAATACTGCTGCTGCAAATGCCACCGCTGCTACTCCTGCTGGATCGTCGTCCGCTCTTAGGACAATATCACCTACTCAGCGTCTTCAACTCTGGGTATCAAATGCACTGGATAAGGATTACCATCAACATGGTGCCATCCCAACTCTGGAGGCTACCCGAAAATCCCTCCAAGCAAACAACTCACATCGGTCGTCCGGACAACGACGACCAGTGATCAAGAAGGTGGCGGTGCTGACTATCGTCTCCAACTGTTTCGTGTCATTATCCCCGGAACGTAATCACCATTCGCTCCCTTGTTCTGGGGAGGTGAATGAGCAGGTCCCTCATGACCTTAATTCAAATAGATAGGAGTCCTTCCTCAGGGATCCCACCAACAATCTATTCCAGACTCGTGCGGCAGTGCGCCCTCAACATGATGAGGGTACAAACATCAGGAGTTCGGCTCAGGTTCCTCAAACCCGAGAAAGAAAGATGAACCACCAGAGGTAGAATTCGGTCAACAGTGAGAAGGTTCTCATCTCTGCCATCTCCGGAGAATTCCACCAACCTAACTTGGTGGCAATCAACAAGCAGGAACATACACCTACCCGTTTTAATTCAACTGTCCAGCAGACTCGTCTGGCAGCATCACGCCAATCCCGCCAGGCAATTCCGGTGGAGTACTATAGGCAAGAACATACACCTGTTTATACATCATCAGCTAGTCAGCAGGATTGTCTGACTACATATGATGGATCTCATCAACCACGTTTGGCGAAGTGCAATCAACATGCACATGAAACTTCTAGTATTAATCAAGCCTACCAACAGTCTCGCTTGGTAGCATTCGGAGAAGTTAGTCGGAAAGCCCCAACAACAAATAGGAGGCAGACTCAACTCTCTTCCCCCACACATGAGTACTATCAGGATTCACTGATAGGAAAAGGAGGATAGGAGAAGGCACATACACCTGCCCCAAGCCGGGAATGGACGTTTATTCCCGTTCCGGCAGCTGAAGTCACCAAGCATATTCTATCAATGGCGAAAGAGCAGCAGAAAATCCCTGCTCATATTCTGGATGCCTGCCAGGATATTATAACAACTTCAGCGGCATCTCAGGGAAACACACATAAATCTATCCCTATCAGTGGAGTGACACATCAACAATTCACTCCGGAACAAACACAAACATCTGTTCCAGTCCAAGAGGTTTGTGGGGCATACCCCCCCCCATATCATATGGACAACCAAGTTAGGCACATACACCTGATTTGAGTAGATATTGTCAACCTAACCTGGCCATATTTTCTGATCAGGCATATACACCTGCTCAGAGCAGCCACTTTCGTCAACAAGTGGTTTCCAAGGTGAGTAAGAAGGCGTCTAAGAAAAAGACCCGCCCAGCACAGTCAGGAGATCAAGAGCCAATCTGTAACAAGGCCTTTCTCAATGTAAGAGTTCTTGAAGCCCTCAGACAATTATCTGTTGAAATTCAAGATTCTACTCCCTCATTTCCCAATAGTGGGAACATTAATTCCAATGGTCTTCAATAAAAACTTCCTCATGAAGGCTTTCTTCATGACAATTCGGTCGATCTCGAAGTTTCATCTTCAGATGAGAGCCACAGGAACCCTCTGTGTGGTCAGAAGACCAAGGAGCAAGAGATATCATATTTTACTGTAACCCATTATGGTGGTCCTCCCCATGATGATGAATTTCACTGCGAAAGACCTCTCCGCAGTAGTGATGCACATTGCCCGGAAAATGCCCCAGTGGAAAATGTAGTGCCGATAAATCCCTCTTATCTTGAGGCACTTGAAAATGTGAAACTAGTCATGTCTGAAGCTTTATCGCTAGCAGGTGAAATACTTTCTCAATCCGAAGATAGCCCAGGGTGTAGGTCATTCTCCGAACCACACCTAAGTCATGAATCTTATAGTTTGATAAATGATTTCTGTACCAATCTAGTTGAATCCAATGAAGCGACAAGGAAACACCAAATTTGGTCAAATCAGGTAGAAGAATCTTCATCAATTGATAAAGAGGAAATGCTGAACATGAGAAAATAGCTAGTGAAAGGTGAAGTGCTAGTCATGTTTTGGCCTCTGGCTGACTCTCGGTATAATATTCCAGAAATGTTGACGGAAGATGAAATTCATGATATTTGTCTCAACATATGGAAAACTCTTTGTCAGTTGAAAAAGAAATTATTATCTTATGATGAATATGAAAATCATCTTAAGATAATAGAGGGGTTACAACGTCAGATTGATTTGGCGTCTCTATCAGTCTCTCGATATCTGAAGGCTGAAAAGCAGCAGAGATCCCTTCAACGTTAATGGTTTGGCGCACTAAGAATATTATGTCAGTTAATTTCCAATACCCCATCTGGTATTCGTGTTATAGGATGGGGTGTTCATGGAGCACTGCATTTCACGGTGCTCTCTAGTCAGCAAATCCCATCGAAAATGGTCTCATGCAATGTTATTGCCCATGGCTGGCCACAGTCAATGGGCTTTGTTTGTAATCAAAAGATTGACCAAGAACATGCTTCAACTAGTTCCTCTCAAAATCAAGAATACAGAGAACGAGTTGTCAAATTACTTTTGCATCAAGAAAACGAGAATATTGAACAGGCCTCTCATTTGGAGCAAGCACGTCACCAAGTGACAGAAGTGTCAAAAATCATCCAACGGTCTTTTGAACTGGTTGATAAAAGAATATAGAGGTTAATGTATCTAGCTAATTTCTAAACTAAGGTTCAAAAAATGAGGAGGAATTTCAAGAAAGTCTCAGACATATTATGTCAAGAACCACCCCAGATCGCCAGACTGGGGACTCTTTTAAACCAACCCTCAGAATCAACAAAAAGGATTTGGGGAGTTGAGCGAGAACAACAGGAACAGCCCCAGTCCACTAGACCAGGGACTTTTTCAAATCATCAATCCCATCCTCAGAGAAATTTGGTCTTTTCACGATTGGGGAAGAAACCTCAAGAGGAACGAAGAGCCAAATTATGAGGAGATTTCCTCCAAATTATGGTTTGTCAAGAAGTTTCTGAGGGATAGAATCAACAAAAGGCAATGTCTCATCAAAGACATGGAAGTAGAAAATATCACAAAAATGCTGATAGAAGGGATGCGATGAGTTATGCATCAGTCAATTTCATCAATGCCGTTGTTGCTGATCCACTATATGAGGCTCACTCTAGGGATTCATATGAAGAGGTTCCTGCTCAAGAGGATGTATGCACTGACACAAATGAAGATGGTGTGCGTACACGAAGTCAAAGGATTACTCAGAACCTAGGTAATCCTTCAAGTAACCCACTTCCCCCTCTCCGAAAAGGATCTAACAAAGGGAAGGGAAAGAACCAGGTTACATATCCTTCCTCTGGAGAAGGTCAATCGAGCAGAGGTTTTCCCAACGGGAGGAAGAAATGAAGGAATTAAGAAGGTTGAATGCAGAACTACTTCAGAGTAGTCTTCTTCTTAAGCATGCTGGAGTCAGTCAGCCACAACAATTTGTTGCAGCTACTAAGATGGATCAAGAATATCCTCCTCTATCAGTACACTCTCATAGGTCTAATCTTACGGCTCAAGTGAAACAACAGTTGGCAGTGCTACCATCAGTTGCAGCACCAATCGCCACATCTGTCCAAACTCCAGTCATTGCACCTACCCAAGTCCAAGTTCAAACGTATGTTTCTCAAAAGTTAATAACTACTATTGAGTCATTAACAGCTCGGTTAGAAACTATGGAAGGGAAGCGTGCGCAAGTTCAACCAGAAAAGAAAGTTTGCCCTAAATGGGTAGATTTAATTTCTCCTCCATCTAGTTTTGGGAACCATGTATTCCCTATTTTAAATGGATCAGGAGATCCTGAACAACATTTGATGCATTACGTGTCTTGTTGCGATCCTATGATGGGAAATCCGGTGCAGCAAGAAGTAGTGAAACTCAGATGCTTCCTGCGAACCTTGAAAGGACTAGTTTTTGTTTGGTATACAAGCTTACAATCCCGGTCAATTACCGGATGGGAGGATCTTCGCAAAAAATTCGTCTTTTAGTTCAGCTCAACTTTACCAAAGACAACAGTTTTTGATCTTAAAAACTGTAAGCAAAGGGAGAATGAAAGGGTCACTGATTTCATTGCTCGATGGAAGGGATTAACATCTTCCTTGAGTTTAGCACTCCCTCAAGAAGAATTGTTGTCAATATGTGTGGAAAATCTACGTGACTAATTACGCATGCCGTTAATCCCTGTTAAATACACATGAGGGTTTCGAGACCTTACTTCAATCACTCAGCAGATTGAATATTCCCTTATATAGGCTAAGGATAAATCTCGTGTAATTCCATCAGCTTCAGGAAGGAGAATGGGTAAAGCAGAGAATGCTACAGTTATGCTTAAACAAGAACCTTTACCTATCTCTACATCAAAACCTTCATCTTCTCAAAGGGCTCCACCTTCTGAGCGCCAACAACAAAGGCCTTTTCATCCAGACGATCAAAAAGATCAAAGACGAAAACAATTTGAGGATCTGAAGAGAAAAACATACTCTTTTCGAAATGAACAAGTTTCTGGTTATTTCATTTCAGCTCTGGAAAACAATTTGGTTCAATTTCCAATACCCAAGAGGCCAAACAAGAAAGGAGATGAAGACCGTCCTAATTATTTCCCTTTTCATCAAATGTCAGGGAATCCCATCCAGGAGTGTTTTATCTTCAAAGACCTCATGAAAAAGATGGTCCACTCGGGACAAGTCACATTGAAAGGCTCCTCAGCCCAGGTAGCATGTGTCACTGCTACAGTTCTAGAGGAGAAAGGTGAATGGAAAGAAGTAAAAAAGAAAAAATGCACAGAAGTATGATGATTGGATGGTCAGAAAGACAATCAATCGAACTCATGCTATTTTGCGAACACAATTAAGGAAACCAATTGTGTCTTCTACCATGAATGTTGAGGCAAAACCCTCTTCGTCAGAGGGAAAGTCCTCAAAGAAATGGCATGATTCAAAGAAAGAAAAAGAATCAGAAGAAGATGAGTATGTGTCAAAGCCTAAGTTGTCTTTTACTTTGGCAGACTTTATGCCATCTACTTCAAAGCCACGGGCACCGCCCCACCAAACGGCAGAGCCTAAACAGGCTAATCAGGTAGATTCTTCATCAGATGAAGAGTTAATCTTTGGTTCTGTTAATATGATTCAATTAACAGATCCATATGCCAGTCGCAGTTTCGATTTCAATGAGCCTGAATTCCCTGTATCAAACAAAGGAATCAGAGGAAGTTCCAGGGGCTCAGGATACAGGGGAAGACGTGGATCTTTCAGAATCCACTATTTCAATTATACCTCTTCTAGAACTGTGTACGCAGCAGAAACTCATTGTAGAGCCCTTCATCGAGATCAGCAAGAACAAGCAAGTTCTTCTACCAATAGAAAATTCAGTCCTCGCACAGTTATTTAGGAAGACCAGTTGAAGGTTCCATCTTCTTCCTCTCAGCAAGTAAATGGATCTAATCGGTCTAATATTCCAAATCCAGAAATATTGCCAACTCCTATCCCAAAACAAGATGCATCAACTTCGAAAGAATCTGCTTCCAAGGTACCTACTAAACCACATATTCCTATTGGGAAACACAGACCTCTAGATCAAAAGTATGATATATTGAAACACTTGGACGAAGTACCAGCCAAGTTATCAATTCTGGATTCTCTGAATCTGTCAAAAGATCTCCGGGTAGCACTCATCGAGGCTTTGTCAAGTCCTCAGGAATTTGAAACTGAAATTTTTGCAGCTGAAGTCTATCACATAGAGAATAATCCTGCAAAATGCCATGAAATAATATCCTTTACTGATGAAGATGAAGATGATGTTGTGCATGGACATATTAGACCATTGTACTTGTCTGGCATGGTCAATGGCATGGATGTTCGAAGAGATTTCATTGACAATGGTTCGGGAGACAACCTCATGCCCATTCGTACACTTCATCAATTGGGCCTCACGGAATCTGATTTATCTCCTTCCACCATGATGCTACCGGGATATGATAAAAACGAACAAGAACCACTGGGTGAAGTTACACTCATAACTCAGTTTGGAGATCTTGTATCCAATTCATATTTCATGGTTGTTGATCAAGACTCAACCTTCAACATCTTGCTTGGAAGAGCCTGGCTACATCAACATGCGGTTATCCCTTCATCATACCATTAATGTCTCAAATATTGTTTCGATGGTCAAGTTGGAACATTTTATGGTGATAAGGCCTCATTCAAGACATGTGAGTCTCAATACATTGAGGAGGAATTCTATCACATGAAGCAAAGGAAGAAATCCATAACAATGGAGATTACCAAAGTTAATGCTCCATATGGTTTGGAAAAAATTCCATTAAATCAATTTACACATGTGAGTATAGATTATGTGTTGCCTATCATCCAAATTGAAAAGATAGACCCAAATCAAAATAATCTTATGGAAAGATCCATAATGTCAAATACGGAAATCGAGCTAGACAACATGGGAGAAATTGGTAATATACCAAGCAGTGATGAAAGCACAAATGGTGACGTCTTCATTTCATATACTGAAATCCAACAAGTCTATGCCTCTCCAATTAGTCCATAAGAAGTTACAGCAACATCGGAGGTGAAAAATGTTGTCGATTCTCAATCCATCATCTCCTCTTTATTACCCAAAGAAGACCCTTCATCATCAATCGGGTCGGAAATGGAAGCTTCTTCTTCAAGATATGAAAATTTTGACATATCTTCAGATCATGAGAATTCTACTTTATCATATACTATGCAAGTAGAAACGGAAGAAATAACACATGAAGAAGAAGAAGAGGAAGATCTCGGAGATGCTCCTCCAGCATTTTAAGAGGGTATCTCTACCACTGTGGATGAACTCATAGAAATAAATCTAGGTACAAAAGAAGATCCACGCCCCACTTTAATCAGTGCGGCCATGACTCTTGAAGAGAAAGAGATGTATATTTCTTTTCTAAAGAAAAATAGTGATATATTTTCCTGGAACTATACAGAAATTCCCGTGCTTGATCCTTATGTTGCTACTCATCATTTGGGTTTACCTGAAGAACATCGAGGATTTAAGCAAGCCGCGATAAGAACACACCAAACTTATGATTCCAAAATTGAAGCTGAAGTGTATAATATTATCAAAGATAACTTCATTAGAGAAGTTAAATATCCCAAATGGTTGTCTAATATTGTCCCTATAAAGAAAAAGAACAGACAAATTAGAGTTTGCATCGATTTCTGAGATCTTAATCGGCATTTCCCTAAGGATTATTTCCCAGTTCTGATTACAGAACTTCTAATTGATGCAACAGCTGGCTATGAAGCACTTTCCTTCATGGATAGATATTATGGATATAATCAGATCTGAATGGCCTCAGAAGACGAGGAATCTACAGCCTTCAGAGCCCCTTAGGGTGTGTTTTGCTACCGGGTAATGCCTTTCGTCTTAAAGAATGCAGGTCTAAGTTATCAGCTTTCCATGAATCATATCTTCAAACCCTTTGTTGGGAAGTTTGTTGAATGCTATGTAGACGATTTGGTAGTTAAATCCAAACAACGTTCTAATCACATGGATGATTTGGAAGTCATATTCTGCAAGCTTCGACAACATAATTTGAAGATTAACCCCTTAAAATGTGCTTTTGGGGTAACCTCAGGAAAATTTCTCAGCTTTGCTATATGCCATCGTGGTATTGAAGTCGATCCTGAGAAGAAAAAGTCAATCCTTGGTATGTCACCTCCTCAAAATTTGAAATAATTAAGAGGACTTCAAGGACACTTAGCCTATATTCGGCGTTTCATTGCCAATTTAGCAGGCAAAAGGTTACCCTTCACTAAATTGATGAAGAAGGGAGTCACATACCAGTGGACTGAAGAATGTCAAGAAGCATTCGATATTCTCAAGAAATACCTCTTGAGTCCACTGGTAATCATGCCACCTATTGAAGGAAGACCTCTTATCTTCTATGTGACAGCTCTAGAGTGATCATTGAGTGCCTTTCTTGCTCAAAAGAATGATGCTGGGAATGAAAACAATCTCTACTATCTCAGTCGAACCATGCATGAAGCTGAAACCTGGTATTCAATTATTGAGAAGTGCTGTCTGGCATTAATCTTTGCAGTTCAGAAGTTGAAACACTACCTGCAACATCACGAGGTCCAATTGGTATCTCGCAATAACCCACTCAAATTTATCATAAGTCGTCCACTGCTTACAGGACGTCTGGCAAGGTGGGCAGTTATTTTGCAGCAATTCGACATTCATTATGTGTCTCAAAAGGCGATAAAGGGCCAAGCTCTGGCTGATTTCCTAGCTGAACACCCTTCCGTGGAAGACACATCTCCAGATATTTAACTCCCTGATGAGGAAGTCTTCTCTATTCAAGAATGTCCTCAGGCATGGGAAATTTATTTTGATGGTGCTTCCAGAAGTCCAACAGGGAGGAAAATGGAAAATCCTAAATTCAACAAAGTTGGCTTAGGAATTGTTCTCATTTCTCCAGAAAAGGCAGTGTTTCCTTATTCCTTCTTATTGTGGGAAGGTGGTACTAGTAATGATGCATAATACCAAGCTCTCATCGTAGGTTTGGAATTAGCACTTCAAACACAAGTAAATCACTTAAAGGTGAAAGGTGATTCAGACCTAGTAATCAAACAAGTCAATGGGGATTATTCCATTAGAAAATAAGAACTAATCCCTTTGTATGATTACTTCATAGAGTTAATGGCAGAATTCCCTTTGGAACTGACATTTTCTTATGTCCCAAGATCACAAAATGCTCAAGCTGATGCATTGACTAATATAGCCACAGCTATGGCAGATCCAAATCGGGACGAGACAACCTTCATTATTGCCCACCGTCGTGCAATTACACCTTATGTTTGAATTATAATAGAGGAAATTAATGAAATTTGTCCCATTCCTAAACCGTATGGTCATACTATAGGATGGATGTCACCTATCAGGGAATACCTTCAAAATGGAACACTTCCACCTGATAGAGTAGAAAAAGAACAAATCCTTCGATGTGTGGTTAATTTTACTCTTTAAGATAGCCCAGATCACCTAGAGAAAATTCTCTACAAATGTGGTTTTGATGGATTTCTCTTCAGATGCATTGATGGTGATGAGACAATGGTTGTCATGAAAGAAGTGCATGCAGGAGTCTGTGGTGCCCACCAGTCTGGACATAGACCGTCTTATCAGATTCGAAGGCTTGGATAATTTTTACCTTCAATGATACAAGATTGTGTCGATTTCACAAAGAAGTTTCATTCATGCCAAGTACATGCCAAATTCATTCATCAACCTCAAGAGTTGCTTCATACAGATAATTATTCATGACCATTTTTCACATAGGGAATGGATGTGGTGGGACCTTACCCTTCGGCTACGGCCAAGCAGTTTAAGTACATTCTTACTGCTACTGACTTCTTTTCCAAATGGGAAGAGGAAATACCTCTCAAGGAAGGTAGTTCAAAATGCGTTGTTAGCTTCATAAAGTCTAACATCATTACCAGATTTGGTGTCCCTCATACAATATTGATGGACAATGGCACCAATTTCTTTTCATCCGAGGTGAAGAAGTTGTATCAAGAGTACAAAATCAAATCCAACAATTCATCTCGGTATCATGCAGCGGCCAACGGCCAGATAGAATCCTTTAACAAGACTCTTTCAAATATACTGCAAAAGATGGTGGATAAAGATAAGAGGTCATGGCATGATAAACTCTTTCATGCTTTATGGGCTTATCGGTCTACCACCCGCACTGCAACTCGATCAACTCTATATTCATTGGTATATGGAATGGAAGCCGTCTTTCCCGTTGAAGTTCACCTACCCTCACTCAGAGTTTCCATTTGTGATCAATCATCTACAGATGAACAATCTCAAAAGCGATTGAATGAATTGGAACAGTTAGATGAGAAACGATTGTTCACTTTGCACCACTTGGAAGTATATCAGAATCGAATAGCACGAGCTTTTAACAAAAATGTTTGTCTTAGTTCATTCACTCTGGGAGAATTGGTATTAGTTCTTAGAACTCCAACGATACCAGGAAAGAAACCTCCCAAGCTTGAGCCAAAATGGTAAGGACCTTATTCAATACATAGGGTCTACTTCAATGGAGCTTATTCATTAATCTCAATGGATGGAGAACTCATCACTACTCCAACCAATGCCAGATTTTTTAAGAAGTATTTTTTATAAACTGCAAAATACTTTTTTTCCTTGCTATATGACGTTAAACTACACAGAAACAGTCCATAAATATGACCTTAAACTATTTGTACTTTCGTCCCACACGACGTTAAACTGTGAAAAAGTTCCCTAAATGGTCCAGTATGACCTTAAACTGCAACTAGGTCCTGTATGACCTTAAACTGCATCATCAAAGGTCCATGGATATGACCCTAAACTATTTGCAAGTCCCTTACGTCTAGAAAGACATTAAACTGTGACGTCCTAACTACATAACGCTAAACTGTATAAAATCCCCTTACGTCTAGCAAGACGTTAAACTCTGACATCCTAAGTACATGATGCTAAACTGTATAAAAGTCCCTTACGTCCGGAAAGACGTTAAACTACATAATCATCAAAGGTCCTGTATGACCATAAACTACACCATCGTCCAGCATGACATTAAACTGCACCATCCACGTCCCATGCATATGACCTTAAACTATTCTCACTTTCGTCCAACATGACGTTAAACTGTATCGTCCCTTTTTCGTCCAACATGACGTTAAACAGTGAAAAAGTCCCTAATGCATCCAACATGACGTTAAATGGTGTACTCTTTTGTCCTCCATGCATGACATTAAACTGCATAGTCCCCCTTTCGTCCAACATGACATTAAACTCTATTGTCCCCATCGTCTTAATGACATGACGCTAAACTAAACAAAAAGTCCGTGATATGTCCTACATGACATTAAACTATATTTTGTCCCTACTACATGGCACTAAACTGTGCAGCACCAATAGTCATAACTGCAATACTTTAAACTGCATAGTCCCTTTATATATCCTACATGACATTAAACTATGCATCGTTAAGGTTGTTGTTACCTCTCGTTTCTCACACCGAGTATGACTCACGTGAGCTTAGAGCAAACCTCAACCATAACACTCTCTCTGGGCCGCTAACCATGTGTAAGTCCCAACATCATTTTTTAGGTCATTGTCCACAAGAACAACTTGATCATTAATTCATTCATTAATTGAACTATGCGGACTTTGATACTTGCCTTCCAGGCTGGGTACATAGGCAACCTCCCAAGGTTCAAGCCCAAAACCAATCTCTTCACATTGGTTCATCTCTATCTCATACGATGTTGATTCATGAAACCGCCCCTAGAATCAATATCTTTACATTGGTTCACTTTAATCCTTGTTATACGACGTTAAACTATAGAACACTTTTGTCCAGTATGAAAATAAACTAGAATATTCTTTGATACCCTCACCTGAGAGGGAACCATTATTTACATTTATTTTTTAATCATGTTTCATTTCAAAGACTACGTGCATACATGGCAACGCCCAAACCTTTTATCTTGGGTTAAACCATCATTGTACTAAAGTCCCCTTTCACCCTTCACATGTACGAACCAAATTTGTACAAAGGGTATTTCTAGAACTGCGTGGGCTTGATTCCCATCCATATGGGATACGTAGGAACGTTCGAGTGTCCCTCGAATCTAGTCCCAAGTCTTTTGGCCTAACCCCAAATTCCACTTTCAGTCCCTTGGCTGAAAAGTCCCCATGAAAACACACATTGTGTATTTCTTACAATGGTCCAAGATCTATGACCCTAAACTAAGATCTCTAATAGTTTTGTCCCATACGATGTTAAACTATAGTTTAAGAACTACGTATGGCTTGATTCTCATCCTTATGGGATACGTAGTGAAGTCCAACATTTCAATTCAGGACCTAGCCACAACATGATTATGGTTAGCATTGATCTATGTATCTCTGTATACATTAAACAATAACCATATTTATGTGTCATAATCCTAACCTTAAATATTTTCAGATCCTCATAACCCTTTTCATGACTTCTAGTCACAAAAATGTCAAACTTCTAAGAGTTCTTTTGCCTAACTATGCAGCATGTTCCCATAGGCGGCCTTGCATAAACAGTCTACATAACAGACTTGTTAGCCAAAAGATACTATTATTTGACTATGCAGCTGATGCCCTTAGGTGGCCCTTCATAATTCAACCCCCTAACAGGTTTTTCGAATAGTGGTAACTTCATTCTTATGAATAATGCCTCTTTTGTCCTTATTTGTCTTAAATGACAGTATGTAGGGATCCGCAAAAAATAGCCATCCTTAACATATTTGTCCCATATCATTTTTCATGATCTGAAAGTATTCAAGTTTATGGTTTATATTCTTCTTCCCTACGTTTGGATCAGACCTTTGTAGGAGTGATATTCATTCAGTTCTTCGATAATCTTGTTTGTAAATATCTTCTCCATATTCAAGTACCTCTTTCCATACAACAAACTCTATACTTTTGAAGATTTTAATCTCCATAAACTTTCACTAGCTTTTAGCACTAGGAAAGTAAATTTCTGGGAGTTCTTTTTCCTGACTATGAAACACGTGCCCATAGGTGGCCTTGCATAAACAGTCTACATAACAGACTTGTTAGCCAAAAGATACTATTTTATATAACTATTCAACCAATTCCCTTAGGTGACCCTGAATAATTAAACCCCCTAACAGGTTTGTTAAATAATGGTAAATTCATTCTTGGGAACTACCTCTTATAGTGCCTTTTAGCTCTTTTTCATATCATTCCTCAGATTCAAATATTCTTAAGTCATAGCTTACATATTTTCCCTCATACATGAGTATGGTAATATGTTTTCAGATGAATTTTCAAGGAATTGATTCAATTCTAATCCATTTCAGTCAAAGCTATTTCGACCTTAAACATTAGCCTTTGTATGTCCGACGTGCATGACTTTAAACTACCCACAAAAGACAAGGGAACTCTGAATAAAAGTCAAGTTCCCAGCTCACTAAACATACATTTTGTATGATTTAGGTAACATTGAGCAATTAAAAGTTTTGAAGTTTGTAGGATTATTTAAATTAATCCTAGTAAAAATCAACCTATGCTTACTAGGAACATTGGCTTAGGTAAAATCTAAATCATTTAGCAAAAGAGGATGTAGGTACAAATGAGTGAAGGTGAAAGTGTTTTTCACTGATTCACAAGAGTTAGAAGGACATCCACAGACTGGAGTCTCTTCTCTTTATCAAGAATTACAAGAGGCTTTCAACATAACTCTTCATTTGATTTACGGCATCCCGAGATTCATTAGAAACCACCTGGATTTCATTCATTCAACTGGATACCCTAAGGGATGTAGTGATACCAGCTCTTCTTGGAACAATTGTAAAAGAATATTCTTGAGTACGGTTTCGGAAAATTTTCGGCTGATCAAAAAGTGAATTTGTTTCTATCCAAGAGACTTGGAAGATGGATACATGGATTTTAGAATGGAGCATTGGAATTAAAGATCCATTTGGAGAGAGTACTCTTTTCAGATATTTCTCTAATGCCATGTTTTTCTTCTCTCTACAAACCAGAAGTGGAAAACATTTCAGCCCCTAGGTTTTACATTTTCATATCTGTAAGGAAATGACATGGAGGAAGAATTTGAAGGTTCACACCATTTTGGTTGCTCTTAATGCACATCATAACCGAAATACAGGAGTAGAAGTGCAGCTGCATTTTAGGTGTATAGTTCTTTGCATTTGGAACATTGACTCCTTGCAGATGACCATGACCATACAGGGACAAGTAGATTCTCTGTGGGAAATTACGATGATATTTATTCAAGTACTTAGCCAAATATGGGAAAGTGCTGTTGCAGATATCATAGTAATAATGGCCAACAATGTTCATCATGTCATCAATCCGCTTGCTAGCCAGTTTATCAATCATTTTGATTCTCCTGGGAGCCATTGAATCTGCACACAAAAATTGAATAAACTAACTCTTAAATGGGTTTATTTTTCATAAAATCTGTGAATAAAATTCAGAAAAATGGAAAAGGCATTAAGGAGTGCAAGTTTAAAACATGGAACACAAGTATGGATGTGCCGCACAAGTATTTGACACGCAAGTATCACCGCGCAGGCCCAGATACCTTGACAGTAGTGCGACATCAAGGAAAACACCGGAAAATAGAGCAAACTACGCGGCTAAGGTGACCTGCACGGAGAGAGATCGAAGGTTTGAAATCTGGAAATCCAGATGCTTTGTACAGAAGTGAGGCCCTCTATTTATAGACACGGATAGAACCCTGTGCGCCGTACCCCTGCAGGCCAGACCCTATGTGATGCCCACTTGCGCACTGCCCTCTGTGCCATCAATACTTATGTTCCACCTTTCCTTTGGTTTTTTTCCTTTTTCCTCAGAGTCACATCCTCATTTCTTTCAGATCCAACTCTAAGGGGGGACTTTTTTTTGACGCTCCTTTTTCATCACAGAGTCCAAATGAATGTAAAGGGAAATTACTTAGCACAAATTGATCCATCCTTTGAAGAAAATATCAAAAACCGACAAAGGAATGAACAAGGGATCAAAAGCACATGTGCCGCGCAAGTTCTATCACTGTCGCGCAAGTCCACTTCTGCGACACCTAGTGGTCACGCAAGTGACTTGCGCGACCTAAGTGGTAACCTCTCGGGGTCTTCTCCTACCTATAAATAGACCCTTTGGTCCCCCCATTCGCGGATTATTTTTTCCAGAAACTCAGATTTAAGCTCCCGACGCCCTAGTCTCTTCTCAAAGCTTCTGAAACACATCTATGGTAATTTCATACCTAGAACAGAAGATCTAAAGAGGGGGAAGAAGGACTAAGTGTTGAAACTCATCACCACTTGTGCGCCTGAGTGGCCATCCCTTAAGGGAAAAGGCCACACTTGCGCGCCGCCTTACTCCTTCAATAGAACTTATGCGCCCCTTTTCTGGAAGAACCTCAAGAGGATTCTAAAGGCTTTAATCAAGAGTTGCTCAAGTATTAACCTGCTGGTTAACCATCATGCAAGTACACCATGTGTCGCACAGGCATACCTGCGCGACCATTACTTGTGCGCCTTCCAGGACATGCACGACCCTGCCTTTTTGGGTGCCCTTCTTTCCCATTTCACCCCTCTTAAGCCATTCCACCTTTCCTATTCAAGATTCAGTCTTCAAGACACTCTTCAAATCCATTTATGGCATGATTTCTTGATTTGAATTCCTTATATGAAAGGAATTCTGTGGAATATCTCTCAAAACCTAGTGATTTACACATATTTATGTCACTAAATATTGATATTTCATTAATTCAACCTCACCCTTTAAGATGAGAGAATCCTTAACCTGGGTCTCCTTTTCATGAATAATCCCCAGTCATAAGTCCTCTAATTTGGGCATCCTTTTTAGGAGTAAGCCCCAAGTCCTCTAATTTGGGCATCCTCCCTTTTAGGAGTAAGTCCCAGTCATAATTCTTAACTTGGGCATCCTCCTTAGGAGTAATCCCCAATTCTTAAAGTTACCAAATCTGGGAATCCTCCTTAGGAGTAAGCCCCAGTCCCCTAATTTGGGCATCCTCTTCACGAGTAAGCCCCAATCCTTAATTCTCTTAACCTGGGCCTCCTTTTAAGGAGTAAGCCTCAGTCTCAAATATGGGAATCCTCTTCAAGAGTAAACCCCA
Source organism: Viscum album (assembly GCA_963277665.1). Lineage (NCBI taxonomy): Eukaryota > Viridiplantae > Streptophyta > Magnoliopsida > Santalales > Viscaceae > Viscum > Viscum album. Next base: position 1,782,536,504 of record OY728129.1, on the reverse strand, counting down.
AGTCCCTTAATTTTTCAAATCTCTTAACCTGGGCCTCCTTTTTAGGAATAATCCCCAGTCTTAATTTCTCTTAACCAATCTAAATTTACCTTTGATCTGCGATTCCTTTTCAGGAGTAAAACCCAATCATAAGTCTTCTCCTAATTTGGGCCTCCTTTTCAGGAGTAATCCCCATGTTAGAGTATTCAAAATCTCCATAAAGCACATATACCTTTATAAACCCTATTCCTGGATTTCTTCCCTAAACTAAATCCTAACCTTCATTTATCTGGGCAGTCATACATACATAAGCCCCAGATTATTTCTTATGATTACAACTTTCATGGCACAATTGTCTAATTTTTACCAATACCTCTTGTTCCTCACACCGAGCATGACTCACATGATCTTAGAGTGTAAAAGTAATTGTGACATCCTTCTTTGAGCCATCAATCATAAACATCATACTCCCTTACTCAAACTACGTGGGTTCTGATTCATTTTCTAAAGAAAGGATATGTAGGTAGCCCGTCTACGGGTTCGATCCCAACTCTAAAATAATCCATGTCCTTATGAATTACAATAAACTTCAAGTGCCCCACTGAGTGGCTTTAAAACCAGCATGGTCATCATAATGACCAAAAGACTTCTATATAAATGTGTCGAAGGGTACCAGTGACCAAGAATCTCTAATAAATACAGATGATTCTCTATCGATGAATAACCTCGAATACATACAAAAGATTCTCTAAATTTCCTACATATTTAATCATTGATTGTCAGATCTGAAGGAAAGCTCATTTTATACTTGGTAATGTAATATGGATTCACGAACATAACTTAAATCTATAAAGAGAGTCCCGGAGTAGACAATAATTTCACTCAAAAAGGTGTGATGAGTCCGACCTCCCATCCTCTCGACCAATGAAAATTCCTAAGCCTCATTAGTCCACAAACTAATGAGCACCTACCTTTGGAAAGTAGGTCCGAATGGATGTGGAATCATTGGATGTTTCCGGTTCTATGAAAAAACCCGTTAGAAACTGATCGGAATGTTTGAACCTCCCATCACGGCGGTCATCCCCAGATTCCGAGGGAAACAGTATTCTTCAACATTTACAACAATCTACATTCTCAAACATACCACCTTTTGGTAGCAACTTTTCCCCAATATTGAATTTTGACCAAACTATTTCCATGATCAACTTCACATGTCTATAAACAACCTCATGGTTGTGAAAATATTTTCTCCCTTTCAAAATATTAAACCTCTTTATTCAATTTTATTTTTAATTATTTTAAAATTGAATTCAAATACCAACAAACTCCTACTTCAAAAACCCAAAATTAATTGTCCTCATGCAACTACAATGTCCCAAATACACCCTAAGAGGGGGTGAATAAGAGTGTAAAAACTTCTCATCTTCAACTGGATCATTTTCCTACATTGTAAATGATAATAAAAAACTGTCACAATAAATAAACTCTATATATAATCCAAATACTAAAAAATTAATATAAAAACATAGGGTTTCACTTGGTTAACAACTAAGGGAAACTCCAATGAGCATACACCAATTATGTATTGATCTTCCATGGTATCACTATACATTTTATGTGATTACAATTTTAGGAAGGGGTCACTAAATATTCAAGTATTATTCCCTAATACTTTTTATTAACTAATTAAGTATGTGTAATAAGACAACATATATCTCAATAGTCACTCATAATGAATATCAATCAGATAATAAACACCAAAACAATCTGGGTGTTAATGTTATGCATGACTTTCCACTATCAACTTCCAGATATTCATAACATTTTATCCTATTAAAATTAAACTCTATATTTAAAAATATTGAATATATTCACATTAAGTTTTCCACTTACCTCTAATAAAACCAAATATAGTAGTTCTTCTGCACTATTTTCTTGTAACTTCTCATTCTCCAAAATTCATATTCAAATAACAACTATTTAGACTACCATAAATGTTCTCATTTGAATTTACATGTATCAACTAATTATAGGTCCTTAAATTCATCCATTTTTGACAAATTAAAATCATTAAAGAAAATATAATTTAAATTCTATTAACCAAATCTCACTGAATTTTAAATTTCATAAAATACAAGTTTACCACGATATTTTCAACCCTCAAAATGGCCATTGTGAAGTCCCCCACATACCTAAACCTCTAGAGACCATGAAAATATCCCTTTTATCACTCTATAAACTCAATTGTTTTCTAATTAAAAAAACTCATTTCTTTACCACCTCTCTTTGAAAAATAGATAGCATTATTCCCATTACAATTCCCTATCCATTTTCTATAATAACTCCAGAAATCTCGATATGAAAATTTACTTGAACCACTATATAATAAACTCTAGATCACTATTTTTTATTGAAATATAAAATTCACAACAACATACTTTATTTCTATTTTAGGACTCTCAATTTCAGAAAATATGTTTTTCAACAAAAAATAAAATCTTTCATAAAGTTTTTAAATCCAACTCCCCATTTTAATTCAATTTTCAACACCCATTTTAGCAAACAAATCATATAAAACATTATCTCTCCATTTACAGAACTCAATTTTGAATCATGGTTACTGAAACACCTTTATAACATTTGTTTTGATATCAAAAATCCACCTTCCAATCATAAGGACAATGTTTACCACTTCTCTCTAAAAACAACGTATCTCATTTTACATTTTTAAAACATAATTCACCATGACATTATAAAAATGTCGTTTTAGTCATGTACATTAATATTTACACTAGGAGAAACTAAATATTTATAGAGAGAATATACTCACCATTTTCCAACTCCACCATAATGTATATGAAATGTCAGTGGTTTGGTGGATCATCATTCTCCAAAAACTATTTTACATTTCACTAATTTTTCTTTATTATTCTCTAATAATTTTATAAAATAAAAAAAATCAAAAAAATGGATTCATAAACTTGGATAAAGAAAACAATATACTTCTGATATTGTCTAATTATTCCAACCTTTCCAGGAATAACATCACTGGTTCGAATATCCCCCCTTGGGATTTGTTGGAAATCTAAGATATCTCTAGTGAAATTCATGTTATATAAACACAAAAAAATAGAAAAGGTCATAAAATTACTCTTCTATTACTCTATATATATGTGAGTGATGGTCATTGTAATAAATAAAATAGAGATATAATTTTATGCCTACTATGAATTTATTTTCACTTTAACTCTAAGTGATGTTAATTAAAAAAAATCTAAAACATCATCAAACTCCCATATCATCATTCATCCTTTGACTTTATTCTTATTATCACGAACCTCCCCATTGGGAACCACTCATGTTCCTTCAATGAAGATGAGAGTTACCCCCAAATATTACCTAAAATAGGTCAAGGGTAAGTGACTAGCAATAGTGGTATAAAACATACAATCTGAGACATTTCCCTTATAAATATCATAAACATATAAATGATACCATTGGACAAAAACATAATATAAAATGAACACCAATATCCCCTAATTCCTATAATGTCATATAGAAATGAGTATCCCAAATGGAATACCAAAAATAAATGAACCCCTATGAGAGTGACTCCGAGAATAGATCTAAACCTCAATCAAGTAATGTCTGACTCAATCAATAAACTCTTCCTAAAATCCTAAAATATATATTTATATATATGGGTGATAATACGTGTATACATAGTGGGATCCTCCTTGATAACTCTCATGAAATAATGGAATAAGTATATAAATTCCTTAGTGAATAGATAACAGAAGCAACATGCACATAAATAGGTTAGCTTTCACTAAACCTCACCCAGTCTTACTTATCCAATAACACATCTAAGTATAATAAAATCGTATCAAAAAATATATCAAGAAGGCATAGTAAACCACTTCTCCACTAGTGTTTTGGGTCACACACCCTAATAGAAAATGTCTTATGATTCCATAACTTCTACATCCATGTATCTTTATAACCATATAACATACCACAACCCTAACGACATCAATATTCTAACGGTATACCACATCATAACATATTCCATAATAATATTTCATAACTGCACAACACATCCTCATCATAGTAGGGTTTCATGAACACAATGGGCATTAACCATATGTCCTCCTCATATAACTCATGATTACCACCATTTAATAAAATTTATATCACATTATCATCATATATTTATATCATTTAAAATCCAAATTTTGGACATCACATCCAATACATCATAACTTCACGCCATCACAACCAATACTAATTCAAAAGGGAGTGAGAGGAAGAGTGATTAGTTATCAATCCATTCTCCCACTATACTAGATTCATGGGTAAAATACCTAGAACCCAAAACTATTGGGCATCAATATGTTCATACAAAATAGGTGGGGTGAATAAGAAATCAAAATTTAAATTAAACATATATTATAGACACAAATAATCTCATCCTAGGTTTTTTTACTATAACAACACTTCCACACCCATCAAAACCCCCACATAATCACAACCATTGTAAACATGATTCACCTGATTTTTGATTACCTTTTCATACATTTTATTAAGTATTAAAACATGTTTTTACTGAATACACAATAATTTATTGAACAAATGATTTATTTCAATGTAAATTGTAATTTTTAGGTGTTTTCTAGTCAATGTAAAAAATAGGGAGTGATCAAAATAAAAATTTATATACACATTGTGTGTATATAAACACATGATGTGTACCCGTACCATGACATGGTTTTTCTAGACCGAGTACTTGCCCAGGTAGCCATCTGAAGACAACATGCCAAGTACTCACTATTTAAACGCTGTGTATGACCTTCCAGAAGTGATTGGTGGATGAAACCAACTCTAAACACCATGTGAGGCGATGCAACACACCATGTACCTCACCAACCGACCACTGAGAGGATGACATCAAATGGGTGGCATAGTAGATCACCTACCGGAAAAAAAACAAGAGACATTAAGTTTACCCGAGTACACGACAGGTACTTTTAGGTACACACCATGTAGTTTTGTTTTTTATAAATAGAGAGGTATCCCTCTGGGTTTAAGGTTGGACATCCAAGGGGGAGGTGATACCACTGTTTTGTTCAATATTCCCTGAATCCAATTTGAGTTTTCTTTACTATTTTCATTTCTATTTTAGGGTAATTACTCTTTCCCCCTTCATCCTTCTTGTATCCATGGTAGCGGTTGAGTTTCTTCTCAACCCAAACATTGTGACCATGGTCATAAGAGGGTTGTTTTCTCATTTTGTGGTTTAATAAAATTATGGGTATGTTGTGATTTAAATTCTGATATGTTTTTTTATTATGATCTTCATCTGTAATTCCTTTTATGAATTAATCCTAAATTTTATTGTTGTTTTCGTATCAAACCAAGAACAACACCAATAGATAAAGCCAAATTAGTTACAATAGGTGAATCAATGGACATTGGGTGAGCTCATTGCCATTGTTTCAGGGGTAAAATAACTTGAACTTATTTTAATTTGTTAATCACCCTACCTTAGGATTAACCCTTTTAATTATGTAATTGTTTATTTTTAGATAGAGAATCTATAGTATAATTGAATCCCCATGGTAAATAATTTAATTTATAGTTTTAATACTAATGAATGACCATTACAATGAACCATAATCTATTTTCAACTACAACATGATCGTTTCCTATTTTTAAGCATCTTCTTCTATTTTATTTCAATTTTCATAAATAGATACACTTCAAAATTGGTTCCCTTAATTTTTTTTTTGGTTAATTTGCTGAGATTCACTGAATCATACTGGTTATTGCTTCTCTATTTCCGTGTGGGATCGACCTAGAATATTTCTAGCTTCCTAGTTAGTCAGATCAGATGGGAATAATAACTTTAAATTTTATGCACCTCATGATGAGAGTGGTCAAATTATTATGTCATTGCCGGGGAGTCAAAAATCAACAATACAAGTCTGAGTTGAGGTTAGTTTACCCATAATCCTCATTTTTCCTTTTCTTGGGACCCTTGACCCCTCATTCTATGAATTATTATGGGAATGAGGATTTGTATGATCCAACTAGAGAGGATTTTTAACCGTATGATCTGGAACTATTGTACTCATAATTAAAAGAATATTATCCATATATGAATGATGGGGTTCAATATGAGGAATACCCACATTAATTCATCACCCCACCAATTTCATATTCTTTCCCATAACTATCTTTGGGTAATAAAAAATGATTAATATTGATGATGTAATACTTTACCAAAAACTAATTTAGAAAAAAATGAAAGGTTGGGAACACTTAGTACCATGGTTGAGAAAATCTTAGATATAATTTCTTATATGGATACTCTGATTGAGTTTGAGATGATGTGTTATAACCCTAGTTCAACTGAGGAAGCTTTTTATGACATGGTTCCCATTTTTAATTTACTTATAATTTTTGAAAATTATTTTTAAGGAACAAATTTTGAATTGGGGACTATTTCATCTCAAGCTAATGTTGAATTTGATCAATTATTTCCATTTAAAACCTCACTTGATCACTTAATTTCTACGGAGGATTCCTGTAATTATTTTCCAATTTTTAGCGTATCCAAGAGGGAACCTCGGGAGGTGGATTAAAAACATGATCACACAATGAAATGAGTCCAACTTCAATATCTACTAGCTACATAGAAGTAATAATAAAAGATTCTACCTAGACCACCTAAAGCTCAAGAAACAAGGCTAAAGGATGAGGGAACTAGATATATGTGGTGGTTCGTGCAGTGAAATCCATACCCACCTTTGGATTATGGGTATGTTCCTAAAATCAGGTTGATCCAAATAACTAAACCAAATGATCTTTCTAGGAGGCAACCCATACAATCTCTACTCCCCCCTCTTCCAATGTTTTTAATAAAAAAATGATGTGTACTTCTACTCCACACACTGTGTATCACCCTTTCTCTCATCCATAGTGAATTGTGAATAAAAACTTGTTACAAGCCAGGTGTGCCAATAGACACAGCAAGTACATTGATTTTTATTGTATATTGTAATAAAACTTTTAGTATAAATAAATATTAATTAATTTAATAAACAATAATGAATCATCTGTTGATGGAATGGTATATAGAGTGTATCTGAGCCGTCACCGGTTTGGATCGCTCTGCAGTTTCCTTTGGTACAAGATCCATACTTTTTCATATTGTGATTTAAGTAAATGGCGTGTGAAATATTTTTAAAAGTGAATAAAAAAAAATTAGTATAAAAGAAAACTAGTGGTGGGGATGAATTGGATGGAAATGTCATAGCCGATGGATCCAAAACACCTGAGCTCGAGTCCTACTAGTCAGTTTAGTTCCATTATTTTTCACTAAAATAAATACCACACAGTGTTCATTTTGATAAATGTCATGTGTGTCACCCAAGGGTGATGTGGGATTATTGGAAGAGTCATAACACAGTGTTTAAAAGACTCAGGGTTCAAAATTAGGTAATCTCACCACATCATCCCAATCTTAAATAATTAAAACTGCTTGTCATACATCCTTATTTTCACCATGTAGTACTACTTCTATACTTTAATCTTTAAAAGATGATAAAATCTATAGTACTAAAACCATCACTCTAGTGGTTGAGGGATTGCATTTGGATCGACCGATCTCTAGTTTAAATCACACCCTAAGCACTTGGCCAAAGGTTGTAGTTCTCAATTTCAAATTTTAGAAAACACGGTGTGTATTTCTTTGATACACTATGTGTATAGGTTTATTTTTGTTTAAATATCACTTTTGTTTTAATTTTAAATAATAATTAATAAATAGTCAATAATAACAACCATACTATATATATAATAATATTATATATAAAAATATTTAAAAAAGCATGTACATGGCATGTATGGAACTACACACACCGAATAGTTCATCTGTAAAAGACGGGAGACCTAACTGGGCACACCCCATGTCATGTGACCCCTCTCATTGTTTTATATATTAAAGCTTACCCTATACACCACATCCCCTCCCACCTCTAAATCCATCAATTATATTCTACTTAAGATATAATTTCATCCTCGTTTTGATCCTTAGTCCAGGTATGATGATCCTTACCCTCTATTTCATTATTTTACAAGTGTTTAGGGCTATTTAGGGACTGGGTGAGGCATTTGTCTAAAATCGTAGCACAAGACCATAAATGAAGAACACACACTGTCTACTGTATGTACAAGACCATGAAAGAATTAATATCAATTTGAAAAAACACCTGGAATGTACATTCTATACACACTATTTACATTGGCTCTACTCGACTAAGAAAGAACCCATGTCCATACAACCAAATGACCAACACCCCATGTACAGACACAAGACATGTTCATTCAGAACACATTTTGTACTAGCTCAATGAAATACTAAGCCATGTCAAAAAATCTACACAGGTTGGATGCCATGTTGTCCTATATGAAATTTGTGTCCACTTTTACATGTTGTGAACTGTGTTACCTACCCTCTTGGCAGAGGTTGTGCCCCACTAATACAGAGCTAGGTTACCATGTATTAAAACATGAAATATACACCTCAAATACATCGCGTACTTCCTTTTCCTGCCCACATGACTACTCAATGTGTGTACCTAGAGTACATGGGTTGGAAATCCGATCATACTATATTCCATGAACTCTAGATCCACACACTTTCAACTTTTATTTTTAGGGTTTCTCACTTTTATTATTCTCTTTTCATTTTCTTTTCTTCTTTTTCTCCGGTGTTCTTTCCATTTAAGATCATAGAAGATAAGGATCGTTCTATTGGGAGGATACCTATGCCTTCTACTAATGGAGAGAATCTTACAACCTATAGGATCCAACTTAGGAAGATTGAGATACCTTTAGGGACAGACCCCTTGGTGTCTCACTTTCCAACTTTCGTGATGTTGCCTCCTATCCTATCAACACTCCAATCTCTGACATTAGTCGCTAATCTAGAAACAACCATGTTACCTTCCCCCAATGGATTAGGGATATAATTCTATAGATCCTACAGCCAAAAAGACACCAACTAATCTATCTAAGATTGCATTAAAACCTACTGTGACTGCACCACCATCCACAACTGCCACGACTTTGGAGCCACCTACGACAGTAGATGATCCACATGCTTCCAAGAATACTAGATCGTCTATATTAGAAAATAATGTTTAACCATAGTGATATTTGTTATATACCTAACCCCATCCCCATCCATGCCTGTTATTCGATGAGTGTCATCCTATGGAAGACATGTTATAGTGATATTTTCAATGCATGATCCAGTTGAGCAGCCGATTCTTGGATATTAGTGTTCCTCATCATCTGGGTATCTAGGAGGAGATTTAGGATCTCCTTGATCACACCCACTTGATCAACACAATGTAGGTCAACACTCCCACTTCTAGAGATTTATTTTTGGAGTTTGTTGCTAAATTAGAGTTCAAAAGTCCCACCTACTACCAGAAACTCTGCGACAGGATGAATCAAGTCTGATCTAGGATGGGTGATCGATATTATTCCCTATCCATGGTGGATTTTAGTCGAGGGTACGGTTTCTACCCGCATCTAGACACCCCACCTCTTGTTGCAACCCTCACCCACCCTGAGCACTTTGACCTCATTTTTGTGTTTCGGGAGCTTGCTGGTCCTAACCAAAAGTACTCCCCCACCTCACATAAGATCACCGTCATCATTTCCCCTCCAATCTATTTCATTCATCGGTGATTCAGTTCTATCCTTTTTCCATGACAAGATGGTATGACTATTATGTATGTATGTGATATTAAGATCTTTCATCTAATTTTCCAATACGATTACTTGGACCTCACCTAATTTACCGCCTCCTAATTTCATTCTATGATCCATGGCTGTTATGGAAACCTAAATGGTGGAATCTATGGAACACATTTGGCACACTATCTGAGGGTTTTTTAGTAATATATCCCTCATAATCACTTAGGTTATCCCTAGTGGATGTAATGCCTCATGCTTATTCACATGTGGATGGTTGATATGCAGGGAGATAACTTCATCTTGTATAGGATGCTCCAACACCATCTAGTGCGAGAGATGACCCACCTACCCCCAAGGGTGCAGTTGATCAAGTACCACCCCTCCACCAGTGGACATTACGTCTCCACATCTACACACTTATATCTCCCTTACATCCACCTCCACCATTACCTATTCTTCAGGACCATACAACACCCCACCTCTTCTCAAAACGTTGATTAATCTCCCATATCCCTCCATTTGGCCATTTTAGACTGTTGGCAAAACACTTTGCACCACTGATAGGATACCATGGAGCGCTTTCAGGATTCCATGGCTCAGTTCCTTGAGTAAATAGAGGGAATACTGGGCCTTATTCATTAGTATTTGTTAATTATTCTCTCACTATAACCTACTCCTCGCTCTAATCCTCCACCTTTGTAAGAACAACCTCAGTTTACAACTTTGGCCATAGATTCTATGATCCTATCTATTACTGGACGAGACACTACTTCTTCCACTATCGATAGATATGTACCATTCAAGTCCACCCCATAGAGTATGGACCCCATGCCTCCAACTTCCACTATAGCTACCCATACTCTTCCTGATCCTCATTTTTTAGTTAATTCCTCTTCTTTTGTGAAATAATGACTATTTATGAAAATTTACTTCATTATATATATATCTTTTATGATATTCTTATGATGTGATGGTTTTTATGCATGTAGAATTATTTTACCATTTCATAAACAGTCACATGTACTCTATCATTCCATAGACATCCCATTTTGGACTTCTTTCTCCATTTTTGATCTCTTTACCAGGGGAGTATTATCTTTGTGTTTATTTTCATTTCCTTGCTTTGGAATTAATTGTTTCACTAATCTCCATTTCCCTTTCCTATTTGTGTTTCTCCATTTAATCTTCTATTCCTTTTTATTATAATTGGAAGACCATGTGCTATATTAAGTATGGTGGAGAGTCTCATGACTACACTAGCCTTTTCCCTATAAATTATATAGGAGACAACAATACATAGATGAAATATTTTAAAATGTAGATTTTATTTATTTATTATAATTATAAATAATAAAGACATAGATGCTAATTTTAAATTTTACATTCTTATTTCAATTTTAAAGTATTTTAAAATGATTGGTAATATAGTTTGATTTTTGATTTAAATTCTTGACCTTTTGTATTTAGTAGACTTATCATTTTTATTCAGGTCATGAACTAATTGAAAAATTATTTTCCTTATCCTCGAGAGGTATTTTGAGCCTTTTGTCATATTATTTCTTATACCTTATTTCTTGGAATATTCTTGGTATATGGCTAACTATAATAACTTGTATGTTTTTCTCTTTAAAATAAGAAGATTTTGAATCACATTAAAATTATTGAGGTAGTTTATTGATATTTTTATTCACATTGACCTTGAAACCTATCATACATATGGCCTCTGTAAAAACAAATGAGACAATGAACTACCTTGATAAGAATCTACATTATAATCCTATTTATCATTCTTAACTTCTTTTGATAATAATTGAGTGACTATTCATTTGATATTTAAAGAGGGAGTTTTGATATTCATGGTATATTTTGGTGAGAGAACATAAAATAAAGTGTGGGGGAGAGTTCCTCCTTTTCAATAAGGAAAAGGGTTCCAAAACCACTATTCATTGTATTCCTAGTGATTTCTTAAAAAAATAATTATGATTAAATATTCAAAAGAGTTCAAAAAATTATTCATCACACTTATTGTTGGATTACAAAATCATTTTAGCAGGGGAATATCATGGTGATGATACCCTTTGAGAGATCTTGATGGGGGATTTATTTTCATTTATATTTTTCATTTAATATCATGATACATTATTTAATAATTAATCCTTTTTATTCTATCCTCTAATATTTTTTAACATTATTACCTACTTGAAGCCTTAGAATAATTTGATCTATATTAAAAGACCTTATGATTTTTTTATTTGATTTCTATATAGAGAATGAGAATACCTGAAAGCCTATAGATAGAGTGTATATACTTCAGATTGTGAATAAATATGATTAAATTATCTTGAGTGATGAATGTTTTATTTTTTTTTAAGATCAATCATCAAGTGGCATGTGTATTTATGAAAAGTCAAAAAAGTATAAATAAAAGTGGATAAAAGTATTTAATTGAATTATAAATGGGGAATGATAAGAATATATTTAAATTATAAATATGTTTTGTTCCTTCTAAAATCCTTTGATATGGGTATAGTTATAATTCATTGAATGATTCCCTTTTTAGAGTATGAATTCGTTTGATTAGATGTTTAGATTTTTCATAAGGGAAAAAATGACTAATTATGGGTGATCTTGATGTACCTAATTTTTTATTACCTTTTCATACCTTTTTATTGAGTATTAAAACATTTTTTTACTAGATACATATATTTTATGGAATAAATGCTTTAATTCAGTGTTCATTGTGAGTTTCAGTTGTTTTCTAGTAAAATTCAAAAATCGGGAGTGATCAGAATAAAAATTTATATATACATGGTGTGTACTTTATAAACAAACGTTATGTACCATTACTAAAATTTGGTTCATCTAGATTGTGTATATGCCCCTGTACCCATCTAAAGACAACAAAACATGTACTCAATATTCGCATGTTGTGTATAAATTTCCAGAAGTGATTGGTGGCTGAAACAAACTCTACATGCCATGTGAGGCAACGTAACACGCCGTATACCTCACTAAATGATCACCAACATGTTTAAATAAAAGAGGAGAAATGGTAGATGACCTATCGGTAGATAAAATTAAAGAAATTCCGTTGACCTCAGTATATTTTGTGTAGTTTATTTTTCCATAAATAGAGAGGAAACCCTCCTGGTTTGAGGTGGGAAATCCAAGGGGGAGTTTAGAGACCCTAAGATTAACGTACATGTACATTAAATTACATTTGCAGAATACTTAGTACATAACAAAAACACACACACACAAGGACAGTAATAGTTTAGTGTGTTTGGAAACTCGGAATATAATCTTCTAATCGTGGTGAAAGATCTTCAACATCTCCCATAAAGATCTTCCTTTTTTTAACCTAAAACCATTATTTATATCCTGGGGAAAAGAAAACATAAAAGGGTGAGCTCAAATGCTCAGTAAGGGTAAACAAAAGAAATATCAATCACATCATATACATAAGAACACAACTTTTTGAAATCTTAACCTGCAAAAGAAGTCATAATTTCATAACATGGGATAAATCATAGTAGTGAAATGTAATCCCAATAATCATAACTTAAAACATAAAACTTTTTGTAATACACACATAATCATGGAGAATCATTTCTTATTAGTCCAGACTCATTGACAAGAATATCATAGTGGACAAAGTCCATTTCTGAACCGAGTTCACTCCTCGTTTCAGTCCGGTTTCACTGAACCGGTTTAAACTGCCGTTCCAGACATGTCTATCTCATGAGATATAAAATCTTTACCCAATTAATTGGAGGGAGATAGAGGTCCCACCCATCTCATAATGATACCATTCTTATGTGTGCCACAAAATCATAAACCATACATCATAGCATAACCCATGTAATAAAAATGGGAATCTTAAACATCATGACATCATAAAACAATTCATATAAGATAAAGGAATTCATAAAAATAATTCCATCACAACATAATCAAATCAATGTAATAATAGAGATAAAAACAGAAACCTTTATTATCTTAGATGGAAAATAATTTTGATAAAACACTTGAACTCCATTCCTGAGGAAAATATCCTTTCTACTTCAAAAACACTTTTCCTTTCTTAACATGTCATACAATTCTAAACCAAAATAATTTGATTAAAAATAAACTTGATAACTTTTAAAGGAAGCTTCTTGAAAATAATGTTTTAAAAATCCATTCATGTCGTATAAGTTAAAAAACATTCTTCGCGTACTTTTGTCAGAAAATTCAAAAAGTACCTTGTACGAAAAACGAAAAAAGATTCCTTTCATATCTTTTACTAAAAACTCACCAAAGGGTAAAATTGGATTTAAACAATTTTATTTGTATGGAAATAATATTAAATATTGAGGAAAAATGGATGTGGATGATAAAATACACCCCAGTAAATACAAAGTATAAACAATCTCGGATAAAAATGAGATTGTGATATTTTCCCTTACCTTAGGTCTGATTTGCTTTGTAAGTGTCCGAACCTCCTATATAATGATTTAAATAATGTCATTGACTTATTCCAGAATCATACTCATTGGTATGATATCATATATGGTTCACTTATGACTTTATTTTACCCGTTCTTTTGTAAATTCCATGTTAAAGAGCGTTTTGGGTAAAATCGTTTCATTTGTCGTCTGTGTTTTGACTTGTAATTATTCATATGATTACTTAGATAATGATTAATTAATTCCAGAATATAAAATATGATTTATATATAATATATATTCAGAATATACATATATATAATAGATCAGTAAATGGAAAGAAATACACCGTTCAGGGAGACAGTAGGTCGTACGTACGCATGAACGCTGTTTTCGTTTCCTTATTGAGTTGAATGGAATTAAGTAGATGGAATACATATATATACACATAAATCCAGTATCATTATTATGTCATATATTTCATGATTACTTATTATATATACTTTATAATCATTCATGAATGGTTAACGTGGAGAATGAATCTCATCACGTCATAGAGACGGTAGTCCGTACGTACGCACGAGTGATGATATCATTCTCATGGTCGTGGAATTGTATTGGAGTGTATGTATACTATTTAAAAATCAATATCACTTTAAAGTAATCATATATAGTTATTATGTACACCATTATACCCATCAAAGTAAGGTGGTGGTGGAAAATAGATTACACCACGGTGTGGAGACGGTATTCCGTACGTACGCAAGCGTGGTGATATCATTTTCCGTAGGATGGATAGATAGTGAAATAGGATTGTTTCATACATATAATAACATATCATTATATGAGTGATACTTATGTTATTACTTCATAATGAAACAACCTAAGAAGAAGAAGTGGAAGAAGAAATAAAGTTGAAAGAATCGGTAACGGACATTACCTCTTCTTTGAAGCGCCTCTTTGAGATATCCTTTTAGCGAACTAAAATTGTTTTCTGAGGAAGCCCAAAACCTCTAGGATGTTTCTAGGGAAGTGGAGAAGATACTTTTTCATGGGTTGGACGATCTTGAAGGCTCAAAGTGGTGTGAGGAAGAGAGGGAGGAGGTGCCCTTTTATAAGGGAGGAGAGGGGCACCTTTAGAATAACTAAAAATGTTATTTTATTATAAAGACAAATTCGGTTTTAAATAGCTCCAAATTTATTTATTTCAAAGGTAAGGTGGGGATGGGTCGAAATCATCTAATCCAATAGATTTTAGACATGTTTAGGTTCCTATTTTAACCATATCATTTATATTTAACTTTAAGTTAGATAATTTTACTTTTACCAGGTCTTTTTGTGTTCTTACACTATACGGTTAATAAACTTACTATAACAAGACAAAATAACCCCATGTTGTTTATTATTAATATATATAACCTTATATATGTCATTTGGCCGAACCTTAGATTTTTAGGGATAAAATAAAAATTAATAATATAATATTTGTTTTAAAAACTATTTTATGTCAATTTTGACACTATTTAGTAATTGATTTTTTTAAAAATCATAACAGAATGATTTGTTAGAAAAAAGTTAATTAAATCAATAATAAAATGTCATATTAACCTATAAAATTAGTGTAATTCATAAAAAGTCTCAAATTACATTTATTTGGGTATTTATAACATCAATTATGTCAATATTTCATTAATAAGATAATTACTGCATCATCTTTGTGTCATAAATAAAATAATTATTTAATGTCTAAAAATTACAAATAAAATACCATTATGTAGGAAATATTATTATCTTTCTAATTTATATTTATATTCGAATTTATATTATGTATAACCCTATATTATAAATGATTTTCTTATTAAACTTTGATTTTAACTATTTTAACCCTTCTTTAAATAAATTAATAATAAATGTTCTAATCTAATCCAAGTGGGCCTAAATGGTCATATTTTATTCCTAAGGTTGTTTTTGGTCGAATTACACTTATCCAATAGAATTAGGACATGTGTTAGGGTAATAATAATATCATTTTTACCCATAATTACCCTATTTACTTTTAACCGTGGTAAAAAAAAGTAAAAAGTTACTATTCACCAAAAATTATTTTCATCTCATTGAACCACATTTTACTTACTGACATCAACCGTGTCTCTCTGATTTTTGAAATTCCACTCACAGAAGTTGTAAAATTAAGTTTTATGAAAAATTAATTTTTTTAACTACTACTTAGTGGTTTCACTATTCATCAAAAAATGAATGTTTCCAGAAAAATACCAAAAAATAGGCCTAAGCTATATTTGATATTATGAATTCAAAAATGATGTATATTTTACCAAATTCAAAACATATCAGTTTCATTAATTAGTTAAAAAATTAATTTTCGTCGTCAAAACAAATAGCGTGTTCTTAAGAGATAATAACTATCAAAAGATTGACAGTTGTTTTTGTCTGGTTTAAATGTGAAATTACATCCAATAACCAACATTGTATTAAATTGTAAAAATATATTCTAAATATACTTTAAAACCACTCAAATTAATAATTTATCACTATTAATTATTTCTATTAGAAAGGTTTTTTCTAATTAAAATTTAGTAATTTTCACTATTCATCAGAAAATGAAAGTTATCCGAAAAGTACAAAAATTTCACCCTAAGCTAATTTAAATATTCCGAATCAAAAAATGAAGTCCATTTTGAAAATAAAATTTAAAAATTTTCAAAAAGTGGTTATTAATATTTATAATGGCTAGTTTTAATAATATTTTAATAGCATATCGTTGTTTAGTGAAACTCGGTATTGCGTACTACACACGTTATCGAGGAAGGTCGCGATTACGTGTAATGAAAGGCAAGTCAAGGATGTCTATTGTGAAAGCTTCATTTGGTGTAGCGTACAACACAAGACATTAATGAAATTAAAAAGAATATTTTTCGTAAAATCTCGGGGTGTTACATTCTACCCCCCTTAAAATGAATTTCACCCTCGAAATTCGTCAGGGTTATAAATGGTTTACTACTAGAATGTTTCTTTAATAGAAACCCACGTCGTAAAAAGGAATACCAAAACCAATATTTAAAAACAAAAGTATCAAACGTAACGGTTACCCAAATAAACTAATCACTGGGTTTCCACATAGGTGAAAATATGGATATGGAAGAGAAATCTAATCCTCATGTTCTGATGGTGAGTGGTAGAGAACATGGCTATGGAAAAGCCAGCAATCACAAAGCCATAAATTTGTGACAATCTAAGGTACCATCTGATTCATCATATATAAGAGGAATAGGACAACATTTTTGGTTTTCAAGATCATTTTCTAAAGTTGATGAAATTGGAATTTGAAGAAATACTTTCGTGATTTTGGTATAGTCTCACCGTTGTTCGTTCTTTGGATAATTTCCACTTCATCTCTTAATGAAATGAAGTTCAATTTGTCATTCGTGATGTGTTAGCAGATCATGTGATAGAATAATGGGTCATTCCATCTGTCTCAAACAAAAGGTTAGAAAAGTTATCAAAAAAATACATAAGTCCATCTATAGTGAGATTAATCATATATGGTTCCTAAAACGGACTTATACTTATTATATCATACTGCTTAATATAATAAAACTAGTTTCTACTAAACAGGGACTTCCGGTAGTCCAGTGGTAGTCGATAAAGTCCAGTCGCACTTCGGTTGTGGGTTCGATTCCCACAGCCTTGTCCGACGCGATGGGCTGTCTCCCGTCCTGCAGGTTGTCCTTTTTCTAAAGCTATATTACTATAACATCCCATCAATAATATCGAAAAAAGTTCTATCCTAACTTATGTCCAACATAATCCATTCCAATCTTTAGGCTTATCTAAAATACTTCGGTCTAATCTCATAGTATAAAGAAAATGATTACTTGAAATGTCTCATAACTATCACGTGAATTCCATCATTTATCCCCCATATATCATAAGATATATCTTTTTGGTTAAATTACAAACATGTGAATACCTTAATCATGTATTATCTCGAATAATGAATACCCATTGAACCTTAGTAAAAACATGAATTTAGTCAAAAGTTAACTCTTTCCATATACCAAAATCAAAAATTTTATATACTCAAACCATGATATAACCTTCTTCTTATATCAGTCATGAGCTCATGAATACGGTCAAACATTTCATTTTCTCGTTTTCCATTCATTATATGCATATCATATTTTTTTCCAAAAATATGTCAATAACATTCTATGGTTACCGGTACCATTGAAAACCACAATAGACCAATACATAAATATTCCAATATTCCACGATACTATATACAACATTATTTTGGAATACCATTACATAAACACATAATCATTCCACCACATTGTTGTCATATTCAACATCGCCAATAGTGATCGCATGTGACTTCCCTTTGTCCTTTGCCTTAAGTAGTTTCTCATGTCGATCATCACTAACCCTAGGATTAGGGCATTTATTAGCATAATGCCCCATTTCTTTGCACTTGAAGCATTGAAGTGTTCGTGGTGCATTCTATGCAGTCTTTTCTTTGTTCACATCATTAGAAACCCTTTATCCATTACTTTGACACTCAGCTGCTTGATGACCTTCTTTTCCACATTTAAAACATTTTCTAGTCCCTTTAAGACAATCTCTACCATGCTTCTTTCCACACTTTGAGCATAAGGAAACATTCATCTTCTTTTCACCATTATTCTGAGATTTCTCCTTGAACTCCATCTTTTTTTTCTTGTCAAAACTATGAGATGAATAAGTAACACCAACTTCTATTTCTACCTTGATTGCACAATGCACAATTTCTTCATAGCTACTGAAGTCTCTTATAGATAATACCCTTCGAAGATTTGGTTTTAAGCCACTGAAGAATCGATCAACTTTACTTTCAGGTTGGATGATAAATCCAGATGCATACCTTGCAAGCCTTGTAAAATTCACTTCATATATACCAACAGATTCATCATCCTTTTTCTTTAGTTCAAGAAACTCCTTCTCCATATTTCTTCGAAGAATACGAGGGAAGTACTTATTGAAAATTATGTTCTTGAACTTGTCCAATTCCATGGACTCAATTTCATCTCTCGACCTCGTATTCTTGATAATATTCCACTATTGATCAGCATCACCTTCCAAACGATACACTGCTAAGATGAATTTATCATGTTCAGAACATTGAAGAACTGAAAATATCTTTTCAGTAGTACAAATTCATTGTTCAGCAACAAGTGGATCAGAAGACCCACTAAAAGAAGGTGGACATTGCCTCATGAAGGACTCAATAGAATATTGTTCCCTTCTCTACTCATTTGGAAGTCCAGAATGATTCATATCTTGTGTAAGTATAGCAATAATATTTTTCACTCCATCTCCCATAACATTTGTTTGTTCAGGAGGACAATCATTGCATTGTCCATTACATTGATCAACACGGTTCCTTCGGGTTCCATCCATCGTCTAAAACCCAAAAAGAATAGTGTGAGAGGCAAAAATGACGCTAGGGAAAACAATATAATAAAGGGGGAGTAACTTCAATATCTAAAATCTCGGGTTACTGTAATTCTAGTACTATAACCTATACTTATACTTAACCTTAGGGACATCCCTAGACATACCTTAGAAATATCTATAGGGATCTCACTAAAGTTCTTGCATCCTAGTTTCCAAAGGTTGAATAAACCTTTCCTCTGATTCCAACTGTAGAGACCCTAAGCTTAACATACATGCACATTACATTACTTTTGCAGAATACTTAGTACATAACAAAAACACACACACACAAGGACCGTAATAGTTTAGTGTCTTTGGAAACTCAGAATATAATCTTCTAATGGTGGTGAAAGATCTTCAACATCTCCCATAAAGATCTTCCTTTTTTTACCTAAAACCTTTCTTTATATCCTGGGGAAAAGAAAACATAAAAGGGTGATCTCAAATGATAAGTAAGGGTAAACAAAAGAAATATCAATCACATCATATACATAAGAACATAACTTTTTGAAATCTTAACCTGCAAAAGAAATCATAATTTCATAACATGGGATAAATAATAGTAGTGAAATGTAATCCCAATAATCATAACTTGAAACATGAAACTTTGTGGCATACACACATAATCATAGAGAATCAATTCTTATTAGTCAAGACTCATTGTCAAGACTATCTTAGTGGACAAATTCCATTTCTGAACTGAGTTCACTCCTCTTTTCAGTCCTGTTTCACTTAACCAGTTTAACCTGCCGTTCCAGCCATGTCTATCTCATGAGATATAAAATCTTTACCCAATTCATTGGAGGGAGATATAGGTACCACCCATCTCATAAGGATACCATTGTTATTTGTTCCACAAAATCATAAACCATACATCATAGCATAACCCATGTAATAAAAATGGGAATCTTAAACATCATGACATCATAAAACAATTCATATAAGATAAATGAATTCATAACAATAATTCCATCACAACATAATCAAATAAATGTAATAATAGAGATAAAAACAGAACACTTTATTATCTTAGATGGAAAATAATTTTGATAAAACACTTGAACTCCATTCTTGAGGAAAATATCCTTTCAACTTCAAAAACACTTTTCCTTTCTTAACATGTCATACAATTCTAAACCAAAAGAAGTTGATTAAAAATAAACTTGAGAACTTGTAAAGGAAGCTTCTTGGAAATAATGTTTTAAAATCCATTCATGTCGTATAAGTTAAAAAAACATTCTTCTCGTACTTTTGTCGGAAAAGTCAAAAAGTACCTCGTACGAAAAACGACAAAAGATTCCTTTCATATCTTTTACTAAAAACTCACCGAAGGGTAAAATTGGATTTAAAAAAATTTAGTTGGATGTAAATAATATTACATACTGAGGAAACATGGATGTGGATGATAAAATACACCCTAGTAAATTCCAAAGTATAAACAATCTCAGATAAAAATGAGATTGTGATATTTTCCCTTACCTTAGGTCTGATTTGCTTCGTAAGTGTCCGAACCTCCTGTATAATGATTTAAATAATGTCATTGACTTATTCCAAAATCATAATCATTGTTATGATATCATATATGGGTTACTTATGACTTTATTTTACCCATTCTTTTGTAAATTCCATGTTAAAGAGCGTTTTTGGTAAAATCGTTTCATTTGTCATCCGTGTTTTGACTTGTATTTATTCATATGATTACTTAGATCATGATTACTTAATTCCAGAATATAAAACATTATTTATATATAATATAGATTCATAATATACATATATATAATAGATCAGTAAATGGAAAGAAATAGACCGTTCATAGAGACGGTAGGTCGTACGTACGCATGAATGCTGTTTTCGTTTCCTTATAGAGTTGAATGGAATTAAGTAGATGGCATACATATATATACACATAAATCCATTATCATTATTATGTAATATATTTCATTATTACTTATTATATATACTTTATAATCATTAATGAATGGTTAACGTGGAGAATGAATCTCATCACGTCATGGAGACGGTTGTCCGTACGTACGCACGAGCGATGATATCGTTCTCATGATCATGGAATTGTATTGGAGTGTATGTTTACTATTTCAGAATCAATATCACTTTACAATAATCATATATAGTTATTATATACACCATTATACTCATCCAAGTAAGGTGGTGGTGAAAAATAGATTACACCACGGCGTGGAGACGGTATTCCGTACGTACACATGCGCGGTGATTTCGTTTTCCGTAGGATGGATAGATGGTGAAATAGGGTTGTTTCATACTTATAATAACATATAAGTATATGAGTGATACTGATGTTATTAATTCATAATGAAACAACCTAATAATAATAATTTTAAGAAGAAATAATGTTGAAAGAATCGGTAACAGACATTACCTATTCTTTGAAGCGCCTCTTTGATATCTCCTTTTAGGGCACTAAAATTGGTCTTTGAGGAAGACCAGAACCTATAGGATGTTTCTAGGGAAGTGGAGAAGATAATTTGGCCGGGGTTGGCCGAGCTTGAAGGCTCAAAGTGGTGTGAGGAAGAGAGGGAGGAGGTTCCCTTTTATAAGGGAGGAGAGGGGCACCTTTAGAATAACTAAAAATATTATTTTATTATAAATCCAACTTCGGTTTTATATAGCTCCAAATTGATTTATTTCGAATCTAAGGTGGGTATGGGTCTAAATCCTCTCATCAAATAGATTTTAGACAAGTTTAGGTTCCTATTTTAACCTTATAATTTATATTTAACTTTAAGTTAGATAATTTTACTTTTACCGTGTCTTTTTGTGTTCTTACACTATAAGGTTAATAAACTTACTATAACAAGCCAAACGAACCCCAAGTTGTTTATTATTAATATATATAACCTTATCTAAGTCATTTGGCTGAAACATAGATTTTTAGGAATAAAATAACAATTAATAATATAATATATTTTTTAAAACTATTTTATATCAATTTTGACACTATTTAGTAATTGATTTTTTGTAAAAATCACAACAGAATGATTAGTTCGAAAAAAGATAATTAAATCAATAATAACATGTCATATTAACCTAGAAAATTAGTGTAATTCATTAAAAGTCTCAAATTACATTTATTTGGGTATTTATAACATCAATTATGTCAATATTTCATTAATAAGACAATTACTACATCATCTTTGTGTCATAAATAAAATAATTATTTAATGTCTAAAAATTACAAATAAAATAACATTATGTAGGAAATATATTTATCGTTCTAATGAATATTTCTAGACGAATTTATCTTATGTATTACCCTATATTATAAATGATTTTCTTATTAAACTTTGATTTTAACTATTTTAACCCTTCTTTAAATAAATTAATAATAAATGTCCTAATCAAATCCAAGTGGGCCTAAATGGTCATATTTTATTCCTAAGTTTGTTTTCGGTCGAATTACACTTATCCAATAGAATTAGTACATGTGTTAGGGTAATAATAATATCATTTTTACCCTTAATTACCCTATTTACTTTTAACTGTGGTAAAAAAGTAAAAAGTTATTATTCACCAAAAATTATTTTCATCTCATTGAACCACATTTTACTTACTGACATCAAACGTGTCTCTCGGATTTTTTAAAGTCCACTCACAGAAGCTGTAAAATTATGTTTTATGAAAAATTCATTTTTTTTAACTACCACTTAGTGGTTTCACTATTCATCAAAAAATGAATGTTTCCAGAAAAATACCAAAAATTAGGCCTCAGCTATATTTGATAATATGAATTCAAAAATGATGTCTATTTTACCAAATTAAAAACATATGAGTTGCATTAATTAATTTAAAAATTAATTCATGTCGTCAAAACAAATAGCGTGTTCTTAAGAGATAATAACTATCCAAAGATTGACAGTTGTTTATGTCTGGTTTAAATGTGAAATGACATCCAATAACCAAAATTGTATTAAATTGTAAAAATATATATAAATATACTTTAAAACCACTCAAATTAATAATTTATCACTATTAATTATTTCTATTAAAAAGAATATTTTTCATAAAATCTTGGGGTTTTTCAGGGAGGTTCTTCTGATCTTCTGTTCGATCTTCCCCAAATCCAATTTATGAATTCTTTACTATTTTCAATTATATTTTAGTTTAATTCCTCTTTCCCCCTTCATCACTCTTATATCCTTGGTAGGGGTTGAGTTTCTAGTCAACCTGCACATCATGATGATTTTCATAAGAGGGTATTTTTCTCGTGTTGGGGTTGTAATAAAATTATGGGTGTGGATTGATTTAAATTATGATATACTATTTTTATTATGATATTCATCTATAATTCCTTTGATGAATTAATTCCACATTATACTTATAGTGTTGTATCATACCAATAATGACACCAATGATTAAAACTAAAGGAGTTACAATGGGAGAATTCATGAACATTTGGTGAGCTCATTTCGACTATTTTTGGGGTAAAAGAACATTAATTTTTTTTATGAATTTAATTACTGATCCAAGTGATTAAACCTTTTAATTAAGTAATTATTATTTTTAAGACCATGAAACAACAATTTAATTGAATTCCCATGGTAAAAATATTCATTTATAATTTTAATACTAATGAATGACCATTTCATTGAACCTTAATCGATTTGCAACCCCGATACACTTATTTCTTGTTTTTTTTGTATCTTATTCTATTTTATTTAAATTTTTGAAATTAATATCACTTAAACATATTTTAACTTTAACTGTTTTTTTTTTTCTACATAATCTGATGATATTCTCCGACTCATGATGATTCTTGCTTCTCTATTTTCCTATGGGATCGAACCTGACCACCACTTTCTACCTTGTTAGTCAGATCTGAAGGGAATAATAAACTTCAATTTGTCATACCTCATGATAAGAGTAGTCAAAACACATTAAACCTAATAGCCTAGATTCTTTGGTTACTTTATTAAATTTGTACTAGATATAAGAGATCACACCCCAAAGGACTGAATACTTTAGTAAATTTTGAAAACATGATGCATACTTGAACTTCGCATTACATTTTAAAAGTTAAAATGTAATATAGAATTTTATTTCAGAACACAAATATTCCCATAGCATATCCCTACATATCAATCATAATACATCTCCTAGAATCATATGGATTGGAAACATAAGAAAGGTGTAACGACACAATAATTTATTAATGAAAATTTTTCTTGGTCTATTTAAATATCTTCTTATGGTTATGTAAAATGTATTCACTTATTTGGTTCTCTATTTTGGATTTTAAAATACTATTAATAATTGTGATCGTTTCTAATATATCCATTGAACAGTGATCACATGATTAGTATAAATATAGGTATTTAAAAAATACAATTTACTCAGACAAAGGAAGCGATTTCCTCATCCAGTAGACTTTCACCATACGAATCCCATTTGTCAGAGCTTGTAAAGGAGGTGGAATCATTGGGATTTTCTCTTGACCAAGCCCAATATGAGCATGAATACATAATTCTCGAGCAGAACCACATACGAGAGAAGTGGAAGTTGATAGAGATTACCACTTGAGAAATGTTATACGAGCCACCCCAAGAGTCTGTCACCATCGCACACCTTACCCTAAGGTCATATGTGGGTGTTTAAGCGGTTATGTAATAATACCCTAGTACTACAATTATGTACATTATTCTTGTATAGATATTGTACATTCTTTTTATTATTGTTACGTTGTAAATAGTTTTTAAATCACGAATAGTTTTTTTAGTTAATATTCAACTAAGAAATCTATTTTGATGAATTAATGGATTTTTGAATTAAATAATATTTTAATAAAATATTTTTATTGTTATTATTAAATTAATTTTAATAAATATAAATTATCAAATAAATTTATGAATGAAATTTTAATTTTTATCAAGGTTCGAAAGAAGTCTTTGTCAAAACCGATGAATTTTCGATAAATGTCAGTTTTTATTTTAAAAGTAAAATTTCACTTGTTTAGAAAATTATTTATATAAAATGAATATTATTTTTGGAATTATAATCTCAAAATCATCCAATACTGAAGTTTTCATAATTTTCATAGACAACCGAATTTTTGGGTTAAAATTAAATCCAATTTAAATATATAATATGTTTTATGACATCATAATGACCTAATAGTGATGTAATAAAATACTATAAATATTATTTTCGGCAGATATATTTTTCATCATTAAAATAATGTGATTTTAGGTTTTTTGATTTATTTTACAAAGCTTTAGTGGGCACTTCAAGGATTATAAAACATTTTGTCTTTTTAAATTTTTTTCCTTGAGAGTGTGACTCACCTCCACATAAGCAACCCTATTATTTTAAGAAGTTAGAAATTTTTCCTTATAAAGTATTGTTTTCTACTCCCCTTTGGAATGAAACCATGGTCAAAAACCATGGGCTGGTTTGTGGTTTTGATTAGTTTAATGTGACGTGTCCCTAATCTAAATAATAAAGAATTCCCTCTCCTTTCTTATATAAACCCACCCAAGATCCCACTTCCTCTTCACTAAAAGCCTTTATATTTCGACCAAATCGTGACCTTCATTCTCTAGAATACTCCTGAGGTTCCCCAAGTTCCCAATAAGACTCTCTCAAGCCTCTCCCAGGCTTTTGAGATCATACTTCCAAGTAAGGGATTTCTTTCTTCCTCATTTCGTCCAATTTTATTTATGTTTTTATACCATTTTTCTCAATTACAAATGTTGGGGTATGATTTAACACCTCCCACATACTTCACTCTTTATTTTTGGATGGAGGGATACCCCTTTATCTCTCATTAATTCCTCCCATGTACACCCGTTGCCATGCCGAAATTCTGTGAGGGATTTCTCTCTCTTCTTTTACATCCAAGTAATTCTTTTGTATTATTCATCTAAATTTTATTAAATTTGTTGGGACATGTTTCTATATGACCCCTTACGTTCCATTACATGTTCATAGGATGAGACACCCATTTCTCTCTCTCAACCATTTTAATGAATCCTTATGTCACGTCGTTATGCTGCCGAAATTGCACCATGTTTTTCCAAGCCAAAATCATTGTTTAGTGAATACCATATCCATGTATCTATCAAGGTTATTCACCTTTATTAACATATACATATTTAATGTTACTTTAATGTATTTATTCCACATTAAGTAATCTTTTAATAACATATGATGTTGATTGATTCCATGTTATATGATCCATGTGGCACACTTATGCATGATATGAAATGTTTAAGAAGGGTGAACCCTGATAGCAATATAATGCGTTGGGTAAGGTATAGTATCATGATATGTCATGTCAAATGAGTGTTCACTCATGATAATTCAAGTGAAATGAGGGTTTAATCATGATTTTTTTGAAATGTGGGTTTACTTATGCTCCATGTGCAATGAACCTTGGCTTATGCTAATTCCATGTTAAGTGTTGTTACCACATTTCCCTGTTATGATTATCATTCTTTATCATGCCTTTATGTTCATTTTTATCTTGTGCTCCATTGATATGTCTATTGTCTAACATGTATTGTATTCCTCATTTTATTTCATGTTTATTCCATTATTGGGCTTTATAGCTCACCCTTTTCTTATGCATGTCCTCAGGTTATCCCATGCAATGCTATGTGCGAGAGAATGTAGTGGTCCTGTAAAGGAATTTTTCAATAAAGATGTTGTATTTTATGTTTTAAGTTGTTATTTAATGATATTAATCCCCAAAGATACTAGAACCCTCAATCTTCTATCTTGTATCAAGTGAATGTTATGTAATAAATCATGTTTTAGTGTTTAATAAAGAATAGGGTTGTCATAGTTGGTATCATAGAGAGGTTTAGTTATTTTTGGGATTAGGATTTGAAAAACCTAGTAAAGCCTTAGAGATAAGACTAAGTATAATAAAAACATACCTAAGTTTTTGTGGGTATTGAGTAACTAGTTCATCCAGAAAATACATCCTTGTCTAGATACGAGAAGGTAGATGTGGCTCTAGCATAGATGTACCTAGGGATGAATACCCCGACAAGGAGTTTCAGGCTTGACCTGAGGTATCTTGGTACATGACAATGGGACTTGCTACACTCTTTGTTATGACACTCCTATGGTATATTCATTGGTAAATTCACAAGCATAGTATGAACCATTATTAAGTGAATAAAAACCCCCCTAAGAATATATGTTGGATAATATAGATTGAAGACTATAGATTCATAACTTAAAAAAATAAAATATATTTATAAGTCATTTTTTTTGTCCTTGGATTACCCTTTATTTGTTACCCCTAAATTTCCTTTTATTCCATCCAATGCCCTATAATAGGAGGACTCGAGCTAACAACTGATGTAAATATCAATGTGATAATTGTGATAATGAGATTCCCAATACGATGGGAGAGGGAATCGTGAACTTTGTCATGATTCTATCACAATTAACTCAATATTTGAATAGAAACATGGGTCAAGAAGAATGTTCACCCCCCCCCCAAGAAAGATCAAGACGCTATTGAGATCTTCATGAGACAAAGGCCTCTTACTTTTAATGGTTCATACAATACCTCAATCGTCGTACAATGGATCGACTCCATTGAAAAAGATCTTCTCCATCCTTCAATGTTCCAAACAAGAGAAGGTTCTTATGGCGGCTTATCGTATGGAGGGTTATTCCGATCAATCTTGGACATTGATTAAAATTAAAAAGCCTAAGGAGGAGATTGATGTGTTGGAATGGAACGATTTCTGGAAAATGTATTTTGATAAATATTTTCTACTCACCCTCTGGCATAAGATGGAAAGGGACTTCATTTCCCTCAAGAAAAAAGAGAACGAATCTGTCAGAGCATACAAGGAAAACTTTACAAGGCTTGCACAATACCCCCTCCAACTTTTTCATTACCCCTGAATGTAAGGTTCACCACTTCTTTGGTGGTCAGAAACCTAGCCTACGAAAAGCCCTGGAGATATGTGACTTCGACAACTATGAGGAAATTGTCTGATGTGCCCTCATGGTCGAAATGGAGATCGATGAATCTCAGGGGTATCATGGGGATAAGAAGCATAAGGTGGACTTAAATTCTGGTGGTCCTATGGATAAATCCAATGGTTCTAATAAAATCCAGCACCCCACTTGCCAAAGGTGTGGAAAGAAGCACTCGGAAAAATTTCCTGTAGGGGAAGAAGAAATGCTTTAGGGGTGGAAGAGAAGGGCACCTAGTTGTTAAATGCCGAAAAGAAAACCCCACGACTGTGAAAGAGGAGAGTAATGCTATGTTCGACTCTCAACGTGTTATTCATTGCTTCAACTGCAATGAACTAGGGAATATTTCAAATTCGTTCCATAAGCCAAGGGTTTTCAGAGGCAACCAAGAACCTTCAAGGAAGCAAGGGAGAGCTTTTTCCATAACTTCCGCTGAAGTGAACCCCAACAATGAAGTGGTGACAAGAACTCTAGTTATTCATTTAAGAATAGAGAATATAATTTTTTATTCAGGTTCAACACATTCTTTTATATCCCAAAAGTTAACAATACCAACACCCCCCACATATCATGGAAGTAATGATGTCGATGAGTACGGAAAATGGGGCAATCAATCCATCCCATGAATATAACTCCTCCCATGTCATAATCAGTGGATTGAACTTCTCGTAAAACCTCATCGTACTCTCTATGAAGGAATTTAATTAAATTCTTAGTATGGATTAGACTTCCCTATATAGAGACAACATAAATTTCCATGACATGGAAATCACTCTCCATGTGGAGAATCGACCCCCGATTCTGTAAAAGTGCTAGGAGGAAGATGAATCTTCTTTAGCTCTATCATCTCAAGCATGGATATTAATTCCCCCTGAGAACACATATCTGGTTAAGATGATTGAGTCCAAAGAGGAAACCATCCTTGAATACATTCCTATTGTGTAGGAATTCGCTGAAGTGTTTCTCGAGGAATTGTCTGGTCTTCCTCCCAGAAGAGATGTTGAATTCTCAATTGACCTTATACCTGGGGAGTTTCCAATATCAAAGACTCCATATAGAATGGTTTTTTTAGAGATTGAGGGTCTGAATAAACAACTACATGAGAATTTGGATAAAAGGTTTATACGCCCAAGTTCTTCACCATGGGGCACATTATTCCTCTTCATTAAGAAGATGGATTGGTCATTGTGCCTTTGCATCAATTATTGTGAGATTAACCAAATCACGATAATGAAAAAGTATCATCTCCCAAGAATTGATGACTTGTTTGATCAGTTATTTGAAGCATAATACTTTTACAAGGTAGATTTGTGGTCGGGATATTATCAAGTAAGGGTGAATAAGAAAGATATTCCCAAGACTTCTTTTCATACAAGGTACGGGCACTATGAATTCATAGTAATTACTTTCAGACTCAATAAGTCTCCAGAAATATTAATGGACTTGATGAATATGACATTCTAATATACTCCAAAACCAAGGAGGATCATGAGAGGAATCTAAGAACTATACTAGAGACCTTGTGAAATGAGAATCTCTATAAAAAGTACAGAAATTGTGAGTTCTAGTTGAAGGAGGTCTCATTATTGGGCCATATCATCACAAGTAATGGGATATCTGTTGATCCCTCGAAGACAACTAAAATAGAGGGATGATGTGGCCAACATCAGTAACAGATATCCATTGCTTCTTGGGGTTAACAAGAAATTATCAACGATTTGTGAGAAAATTCTCACAATTCTCAAACCCTCTTATTAAGATAACTCGGGTAGGAGTAAAGTTTTCTGGGAGTGATGAATGTGAATAAAGATTCAAGGATTTGAAAATGATGCTTATCGTTCTTCCCATTCTCACTTTACCCACAAGTGGATAACTTTTTGTGGTATTCAATGATTCTTCGAAGAAGGTCTTGGGCAATGTTTTGATTAAAAATGAAAAATTCATTGCATGTGCTTAAAGGCAATTGAATGTTCATGAGCAGAATTTTCCAACACATGATCTGGAGTTGGCTGCGGTGATCTTCACTTTAAAAATTTGGTATAATTATATCATTGGGGAGAAGTGGGAAATATATATGGACCACAAAATCCTCATGTGTATATTCACATATAAGTAGTTGAACATGCTCCAATGAAGATGGTTAGAGCTGATCAATGACTATGACTGTTCAATCCATTACCACCTTGTGAAAGTGAACAAGGTGGAAGATGATCTAAGTAGAAAAGACCCAATGATTCTATCATTTATGGTAATTGAAAAGGATCCAATATTTTTATATTTGATTAAGATTAACATGGGAATCATAAAGAAGGGAATATCATCAATCCTTTCACAAATGAATGCTCGACCATCTCTTTTGGAAATTTTAATGGATTCTCAAAAGGATGGTGTAGGAATTCAAATGAAATTGAAAGCTATCATAAAAGTTAAATCATAGGAGTTCAATGTTATTGAAGAAGTAATTATGAGATTTGGGAAAACACTATGTGTTTCATCATGTCTGGAGCTGAAGAATGAACTTTTCGATGATGCACATAGTTCAAATTTCTCTATTCACCAAAGAAACACAAATATGTATTGAGATCTTTGAGAGAATTATTGGTGGGATAATATAAATAAGGAGATCGCTGAGTATACATCAAAGTTCCTGGTGTGTTAGTAAGTGAAGGTAGTGAGGAATAAGTTTAAGGGGATGATACAATCATTTCCCATACCAGCATAGAAATGGGAGAAAATCAGCATGGACATTGTCACCGAACTTCTAAATACATCCAAAGGAAATAATGCTATCTAAGTTTTTGTGGAGCATTGTATAAAGTCTGCACACTACACTACAATTCAGGAGTATTTTTCATTGGATGAAATGGCACAGATATACATCAGGGAATTCGTAAGGCTTCATGGATTACCACTATCTATTATATCCAATCGATATCCAGGATTCACCTATATGTTTTGGAAGAGTCTTCAACAAGCTCTAGATACTGAACTGAACTTTAGTACGACCTATCATCCTTAAACTGATGGAAAATCTGAGCAAACTGTTCAGACACTGGCAGATATGTTAAGATCATGTTCAATGGAATTTAAAGCTGGTTGTGATCAACATCTTCCTCTGGTTGAATTCTCCTATAATAATAGTTTCCACTCGATCATTTGAATGTCACCTTATGATGTCCTATATGATAATAAGAGTAGAACATCACCATGTTTGTATGACATTGCTGAGCGTAAGCTTCTAGGACTAGAAATGATTTATGAAATGGTGGAGAAGGTGAAAACCATTCAGCAGCATATCAAGGTAGCCCAGAGTTGACAGAAGTTTTATATAGAGAACTGTTGATGAGACCTTGATTTTAAAGTTGGAGACATGGTATTTCTAAGCATATCTCCATGGAATAAGGTCATGAGGTTTGGAAAGAAAGGGAAGTTAATTCCTAAGTACACCGGCCCCTTCAAGATTCTTGATCGTGTTGGGGATGTAGCCTATCGAATATAACTTCCACCTACTATTGCCAAAGTACATGATGTCTTTCATGTATCCCTTTTAAGGAAGTATATACCAGACCCTTCACATGTACTCTATTCCGAGGTAGTACAGCTAGAGGATGATCTTTATTACGAGGAGGAACCAGTGAAAATATTAGATTGTAGAGAAAATTTTCTATGAAATTAGACAATGCCCCTCGTCAAGGTGTTGTGGAAAAACCAAAAGTCTAAAGAAGTGACATGTTAATCAGAGGAAGTGATGAATCAAAGTTACCCACATTTTTTTAGAGTGGGAAAAAGAAATTTCAAGGTGAAATTTCTTAAGCGGGGAAGATTGTAACGACCCAAAAATTTATTAATGAAAAATCCTCTTAGTGTATTTAAATATCTTCTTATGGTTATGTAAAATGTATGCACTTATTTGGTTCTATTTTTTGGATTTTAAAATACCATTAATAATTGTGATCATTTCTAATATAGCTGTTGAATAGTGATCACGTGATTATTATAAATATAGGGCTTAAACAAATCCAATATACTCAGACAAATGAAGTGATGGCCTCATCAAGTAGAATTTCTCCATACGAAGCCCATTTGTTAGAGCTCGGAAAGGAGGTGGATACATTGGTATTCTCTCTTAACCAATACCAAGTAGAGCTTGAATACATTAATCTCAAGAAGAACCTCCTATGAGATAAGTGGAAGTTGATAGAGATTACCAATCGAGAAATGTTATCGGAGCCACCCCAATAGTTTGTCAACATCATGAACCTTACCCTAAGGTCTTATGTGGGAGTTTTTCGGGGTTTTGTAACAAGACCCTATTACTAAGATTATATACATTATTCTTATATATATAATATACATTCTTTTTATTATTGTTACTTTGTAAATAGTTTTTAAAGCACAAATATTATTTTTAGTTAATATTCAACTAAAAAATATATTTTAAGGAATTAATGTATTTTGGAATTAAATAATATTTTAGTAAAATATTATTATCATTATTAAATTACATTTTATTAAATATAAATTATCATATAATTTTATGAATGAAATTGTACTTTTTATTGAGGTTTGAAAGCTGTTTTTGTCAACACCCATTAATTTTCGGTAAATGTTAATTTTTATTTTGAAAGTAAAAATTCAAATATTTAGAAAATTATTAAGATAAAACGAATATTATTTTTTGAATCAGGATGTCTAAATTATCCAATGGTAATTTTTTCTTAATTTTTTGAGACAGTCAAATTTTTGGGTAAAAATTAAATAATGTTTACATATATAATGTGTTTTATAACATCATAATGACCCAATAGTGATGTAATAAAATACTATAAACATTATGTTTGGACAATATATATTTTAACATTAAAATAATGAGTTTTTGGGTTTGTTTGATTTATTTTACAAAGCTTTAGTGAACCTTTTAATGCTTATAAAACATTTTGTCTTTTTAAATTGTTTTCCTCGAGAGTGTGACTCACCTCCACATAAGCAACCCTATTATTTTAAGAATTTGGGCCATTGGCCATATAAAATATTTTTTTCCACTCCCCTTTGAAAAAAACCATGGGCAAAACCCATGGGTTGGTTTGTGGTTTTTATTTGTTTAATGTGAGGTGTCCCAAACCTAAATAATAATGAATTCCCTCTCATTTCCAATATAAACCCACCCAGGCTCCCAATTCCTCTTCACTAAAATCCTATGAAGTTTGAACAACCCCTTCCCTCCCCTATTTGTAATTCTCTCAAGTTTCCCCAATCTCCCAGGATGCCTCTCCGAACCCTCTCCCAAGCTTTTGGGATCTCACTTGCAAGTAAGGGATTTCATCCTTTTGCTTTTTTGTCCAATTTTCTCTAAGTTGTTATGCCATTTTGTTTTCAATTTACAATGTTGGGGTATGATTTTACACCTCTCCCATACTACGATCTTTATTTTTAGAAGATTGGATACCCCTTTCTCTCTCATTAATGCCTCCCATGTACACCTGTTACCATGCCAAAATTCCGTGAGGGATTTCCCTCTTCTCTTTTACATCCAAGTAATTATTTTATATTATGAATCTAAATTCCATTACTTTTGTTGGGAAATATATCTATATGGCCCCATTAATTTCCATTTTATGTACATATGATGAGAAACCAATTTCTCTCTCATCATCCATTTTCGTGAATCCATATGTCACGTTGTTATGCTGCCGAAATTGCACCGTGTTTTTCCAAGCTAAGATCATTGTGTACTGAATACCATACCCATGTATCTATCAAGGGTATTCACCTTTACGCACATATACATATTTAATGATACTTTCATGTATTTATTCCACATTAATTTATTTTTCAATAACTTATGATGTTGATTTATTCCATGTTATATGATCCATGTGGCACACTTATGCATGAAATGAAATTTTTAAGAAGGGTGTGCCCTGATAGCGCTCCAATGCATTAGGTAAAGTATAATATCATGATACATTATGTGAAATGAGTGTTGACTCATGGTAATTCAAGTGAAATGTGGTTTTACTCATACTTCATTTTCAATGAGGTTTTACACATTCTCCATGTGAAATGAGCCTTAGATCATGCTAATTCCACATTAAGTGTAGTTGCCACATTTAAAAGTTATGATTATCATGCCTTTATGCTAATGTTTCTATTGTTCTCCATTTATATTAATATTATCTAACATGTATTGTGTTCCTCATATTATTCCATGATTATTCCGTTGCTGGGAATTATTGCTCACCCTTTTCTTATGCATGTCCTTAGGTTATCCCATGCAATGCTAGGTACGAGGGAATGTAGTGGTCATGTAAAATAATATTTCAATAAAGATGTGGTATTTCATGTTTTACTTTTTCATGTAATGATGCTAATCCCCAAATACATTATACCTCTTGAACTTCTATGTTTTATCAAGTGAAGTATATGTAATAAATCATGTTTTAGTGTGTAATAAAGAATAGGGTTTTCATAAAAGGTTTGAGCTTAGATACTCTGTAAGGGTATCCATACATCAAAAGCTATCATTAATGAATAGGGTATAATAAATATGGAACGTTAAATATCTGAAAACACATTTTATTTATTCAATAACATGATCATGAAAAATAATATGAAAAGGATAAATGATGATCAATTATTTCCATATAAATATTCTTATAAGCTTAAAACGTATCCATCGATATCATAACTAATCAAATAATCACACCAACACCAATAAAAAATCTCATAATGAGGGAATAAATAATTCTAGACATCATATACATACCAATTAGGCCTCCTACCAAGACGTGCACATAAATGGGTAAGGAAGTGA
Source organism: Viscum album (assembly GCA_963277665.1). Lineage (NCBI taxonomy): Eukaryota > Viridiplantae > Streptophyta > Magnoliopsida > Santalales > Viscaceae > Viscum > Viscum album. The sequence continues at coordinate 1,782,501,047 of OY728129.1, read as the reverse complement.
TAAATTAACCAAGTTAGTTTTTCTCAAGATACCTAATGATGCTTCAAATTGATATATTCAGCTCCACCTGTCACATACTTATACTAATTCATTCCCCATATAAAAGGGGTGGAAAATAATCTAAATAATCATTTATATTGAAAAAATTGAATTTGAAATGTTAATAATTACCCTAATAAATAAACATAATCAAAAACCATCTAGATTAATATGGATATTGATGTCAAAATATTACATCCCCAATAAAGCATAATTTCCACCAATCAATGTGGACATAGATGAATATACAATGAAAAGGTCATTGAAATTTTTCTTGAGGAAAGTACCTTTTTCATTTTGAAACAACCAATTCAAAATCAAAAATTTTCCAAAATATTAAGGAAAAAATTATTCTTTGGAAGGAAAATTTTAAACTTGTAATGTAAGCTTTAAAGTAAGGAGTTTTCATGATGGTGGAATGTTCATTTCATTCGTTATAAGTTAAAAAACACCCCCTTAACACTTTTATAAAAATTCAAAAAGTTCCTTGTTTGGTAAATGAAAAGAAAATTTATTTTAACACATTTTTTAAAACGTGGGAAGAAATGTTTTTAGTAAATAATTTTAGAAAAGTAAAAAATATTTTGTTAAATAATTTAGGGAAAATATGTATATGGAAGGAAAAGATTCTCGACCGAGTAGAAAAATAATGTCATCTTTCGTTAAAAACATGGTTTTGGAATCTTGAGTATTTGAAAAATATAAAATGATATAAAACATGTAATTTACATAAATAAATATCGTATAATAAAATATATTGGGTTTAATATAAAAAATAAAATAATTCCCCTAGTGTAGATTTTAACATAAACAATCCCGGATAAAGATGAGATTGTGAAATAAACACTTGCCTCAGGTCTGAATTCCTATGTATGTTTCTGAACCTCCAATATAATAAATATAGATTTATTATAAAAATATTATAGAACCTTAATCATATATATATCATACCTTTTTTTATTCACTTATAATCTTGTATCACCATTTTATTAAAAACTCATCATTAAAATCACTTTTTCAAGTAGTAACTACCTCATTTTTCATGTATGTTTTGGTTTTATAATTTCTGTGATTGTAATTTAATCATGGTTAAAACATAAAATTTATTATAATTATGAGTTAAATATAATATATATTCATTATATACATATTTATTGTCATCCATAAAAATTATATATTTATAATTGAACTACACCATTTGTGGAGGCGGTAGGTTGTACGTACACATGAACGATGTTTCTATTTTTTGAAAGATGAAACAAATAAAGGGAAATAATAATTCAACTTAGTAGAATATTTATTAAATAATATACATTTAATAAATATATCCTCATTAAAATCCATGTTAAACTAAAAGTAAAAACATATCACATTGCTTCGTAGAGGCAGTGGTCCACATATATACACGAGCGATGTTATCCTTTTCGAATGGATTGTAAGGTAATAAGGTAGATGTGATATTGAACTGATGGAATTAAATTAGGTCATAAATATAAGATATACATATACATATAAATAAATTAGATACATCATTATATTCATACTTGATAGGTGGTGATGAAAAATGAATCACATCGGTTCGTGAAGCGGTAGCCCGCCGCACTCATGATCGACAATTTCATTTCCCATTTGTTAGAATATAGAATGGATATAGGTTATGAATTTAACATAATAAAATAAAAATAATTTTTATATAATTTTTTATTATTTTATCACATTTATAGAATATTTTGAGTGGGAAGAGGAAGAAATAATACAATGATAGATGATTATGAACTATACCTCTTCTTTAAAAAAAAACTTGTTAGGTTTATACCCAAAGCCTTCCTAGGATGATTTTTTGACAAAAATAGGGTATTTAGGTCATATGGATGCATTTAAGTAAGGTATTTAGGGATTTATTGGGTAAACCAAAATTATTTTTAGGTATGCAGGGGAGGGTAGATGGAGTGTTCTTTTATAAGTGGGGGATGAGACCTCCCTTGGAAATTTCCAAAAAGAATACAAATTAATAAAGAAATTCTCAATTAAAATGCCTCCAAAAGGACATATATTAGAATTTTTGACAGGATAAGGTATAAATATTTTTAAACATTGTATTTATATATGTTTAATAAGCGAACTTACCCTTATATTTTGTTTTAACCCCCGGTAAACCCAATTTAACCTTAACCATGATAATTAATATTTTACTGTTTTCACTATTAATTATAACCAAATACTAAGTGATCATATTAAATAATATTAATTATTATTATAAATATTAAATCCATTTTAACAAATTTAATTCACATTAATAGAATAATTTAATTTAAAAATTCTCCCATAAGTGCGACGAAAATTCGATTTTCCAAAGAAAAGTACTCTTAAGTACAACAAGTTTTTATATCAAATTTGAACATAAAAATGGTAAAAATGATATAAATTAGTTTAATAATAACATAATTGAACTAAATTTACTTTTAAAATAATGTAAAAAATATATATAACTTTGTAAATTCATTAAATGAAAAGGCAATTCTTAATAAAAATCAATATTTTTTACAATCCATCGAAAAAATTAACCATTACAAAAAATTATCAAGAATTCACTAGAATATAATTTTGAAATTATAATTTGAAGAAATAATTTAGTTTTTTGAAATAAATTTATAAAATTGATAAAAATTAATTTTAAAATATATGTGTAAAACGTGACGACCCGCTTTTTAGAAAAATACAGTTTCTAATCGTAAAACTGGATTTATTTTTATGCCATGATTATAAAAAAATATTTGATGGACTATAAAACCTTTTATTGAATATAAAATATATAATATTAATTAAAATCATTCAAAAATAGTGATTAATTTAATTTACTATGATAAAAACACATTGCGTTCATACAAATAGTTTTTTAGAAAATCATTTCTTTTACTTTCAAATGATTTTTATTTTCATTTAAAATGAGTTGATAAAAAATTAATTAATGTGAAAAAAATATAATTTTAATAGTTTATTTATTCATATTCATAACCACCAATTTAATGGAAAGGTTATAATGGTATACAATATTATGGTTCATTTATATTCGGGGTTGCGTGTATCACAAGCCATTGAAGAGATCAAATTTATTTGAAAAGAAATATACTATAAAATACTAGGGTGTTACATTATTCTCTAGAAAAACATTCATCCTTTAAATTTATATAATTTCACCTCATAAACCTATTTGGTTAGTCCTTAATGATAATTTCTTCAAGCTCCCATGTCACCTCTTCTATCTTATGATTGCTCTAAAGTACCTTTACCAGCCGAATTGTCTGATTCCTCAATATTTGTTCTATAGTGTCTAAAATTTAGATAGGATCTTCCCAATAAGATAGATAATATTCAAATTTTATTTTTTAAGAGGTGGGAACATGAATTGGTTATGGAGTTTACTTCTTTAATAATTATATATGGAACACATCATTTACTTTAGAGAGACTTGGTGGAATTTCCAAAATGTATGCCATAGATCCAATTTATTTTAGGAATGAAAAAGTTCTAATATACCTAGGGCTTAGATTCCATTTCGTACATAACCTTATAAAACTCTTCCATGAAGTTAATTTCAAAAAAATGTGATCTCCCACTTGAAATTCCAAATCTTGCCGATGGTTATCAGTATAGATATTTTTCTTATTTTTTACTACTTTGATATGGGTTTGAATAGCCTCTAAATTTGTTATTTAATCCTTTATAAATTATGGTTTAATCAGCATTCTTTCCCTAAATTCATCCCAAAAAGTTGGAGTATAACATCTCTTTCCATAAAATTATCCATACAACACAATTTTAATAATTTAATAGAAGGTATTTTTAAAAGTGAACTCTAACAAAGGTAAATACTGATACCACATACCTTAAAAGTCAATAAATTAGACCTCAACATGTATTATAATGTTTGTATAGTCTTTTTAGACTATTCAATGGTTTGAGGGTGATAAGTGGTGCTCAAATGAAGCTCGATATCAAGATATTTATAAGTAATTTTCTAGATTTTTTTAGAAAACATGTATCATGAATAGAAAAAATTGAAATAGGCATGCCATTAGGTCATAAAAATTAATTAATATAAAGTTATTTAAGGTGATCTAAAGGTAAATATTCTCTTATATAGTGGAAATTTGAAGATTTGTTAGGATGATCATCAATAACCCATATCACATCATTATTTCTAGGATTCCTTGTTAATCCACTGAAAATTCCATAGTAATCTTATCCCATTTACATTTTGGAATATGAATTGGTTTTATTACTCCTCTAGGATGTTTTATCTTAGCATTCACCTATTTACAAACCAAAGATCATAAAACATAATTAGTAATTTTCCACTTCATCATATCCCACCAAAATATTCCTTCAAATCTTTATTTATCTTGGTGTTTCCATTATGTATAGAGAAATTCAAGCTGTGAGAATCATATAACAATTCCATATTCAACATATTTATGAATAGAACACACAACCTATTTCCAAATTTTAGAACTCTTTCCTCATAAACAACATTTTCCATTTTTTCATCATTTATGTCTTTAATTTTATTTTGAAAATTCTCATCATCAAGTTGAGAACTTTTTCCCTTTTCCAACAATGATGGTTAGGAAATAAATTAAAAAAGGAGTGATGTTTCCCCTTCCTTAAAAATTATCATATCCATATTTACTGGATCCATGAGCATAAGATCCCAATCAATCTTCAGTTTTTAAAAAATCCTTGATCTTTCCTGATTAATTCAACTGTTACTTTATTTTCCTTATATGGGTGGTAGTATATTGTGCAATAATAATCCTTGAATAACTCAATTCATTATATTTACCTCATATTGATATATTTTTATGAAAATATATATTTTAAACTTTTATGATTTGTGTATATATCACATTTTTCTCCATGGAGATAATGTCTCCATATCTTTAAAGTAAATATTACAACTTCTAACTCAAGATCATGGGTTAAAATGTTTTATTCATCAATGTTTTACTAACTTGATGTATGGGAAATAAATTAATCATTCGTTATAAGGATATAACTATGTAACTTCTTCAATGCATCACTATATATCACAAATACATTATTTACCAATTGTAGAGTCAAAATTGGATCATTCACCAATCTCAGCTTCATTTTTTCAAAACATTCTTTACATTCCTTTATCGATATAAAAATAACCCCTTTCAAGTGATCTTAGTTAATGGTCCATCCATTCATGGTGTTTTTTGAATAAATCATCGATAATAACCTATATAATTAATAAAACTATGTAACTTGGTTATTTTCATTGGTGTAGGCAATTCTTGGACTACATTTTTTTTTCTAGATCAATTGAGATTCAATAATTGAACATAATATTTCAAAGAATTGAAATTTTTTAATCTCGAGTTCAAACTTTCTATATTTCTGATACAACAATTTTATTCTAAGAGTCCCAAGAATAATCCTCAAGTGATTATCATGGTACTCATAGATTTTAGAACACACCAAGATATTATCAATAAATTCCACAACAAGATTATCATGATATTCATTAAATATTATACTCATTAGATCTATAAAAATAAATAGTGAATTAGTCAATAAAAATGGAATTATTATAAACTCATGATGTCTATAACATATTCAAAATATTTTATTTTGAATATCTTCTTTCGTTGGTCACAACATATGATACCCAAAATAAAGGCCAATCATTGAAAAATATTTAGAATTATGAATTTGATTGAATAATTCATCATTGTGAGGTATATGATTCATTTTCTTTACTTTAAAAACGTTTAATTCCCTATAATAAATTCATTTCCTCATAAATCCATATTTATTATTAATTAAAATAACAAGGACTCCCCTTGGTAAAACAGTAGGGCATATAAATCCCTTATTACACAACTACTCTATTTGTTTCTTTAATTCCACCAATTTCATAGTGTCCATTATATAACTCACTAGAAAAATCAATTACATTCTTTAGCATATGTCTAGGTAATTCCTTAGGAAATACATCAATTTATTTTTATACCATTGGTACATCCTCAATTTGATGATTAACTTTTATATCTTTAGATTTTGTCTTCTCTTTTTCCCTTAGAATATCATTCAGATGAGCTAATAGGGGTGGATCTAGACTTGAATCATATGATTATTTACCCTTATAAAGATAAGAAATTACATATATTAATCAAGAAATCATAATTTCCTTCTTTTTTCAATAAATGTTTGCATAATATTTTGAAATCCAACCTATACCAAATATTATATCAAAAATAAACCATAAGTATAATAATAATTTTAGAAAATGGGGAGTGTTTATGTGTTATAATGGAAACTAACTAAAACATCCTTTTTATGGGCGAGACATACACTATTAATAATGACAAATATATCAATTCTTAAAGTAATAGGTAAATATCCAATTTTATGAAAAAATATAGATGTTATAAAAAAGTGAGAAGATCTAGAATCAAATAAAGAAATAGTTAAATATGGATCCTATGATTAAATTACCTACCACCACATCATAGGGAACATAAACCTTAACTGTTGTGATCATAATATATGTCATTTTATCCCTTGTCTATTTCTAGGGAAAATTCCGTTGATGTCGAGGAAAATCATTTTTAGAGTGCCCCATATCATCATAATTGAAGCATTGAACATTGGATGATGATTTATTTACCTTTCAATCATAATCACAGTAAAATTCCTATCCACACTTGTATAAAACTCCCATTACATAGTAATCATATTCAATGATGTTTGATTCCATATTTATTAAAAAATTTGAATTCCACCAATAACTTATTCTTTTTCATATTTCCTTTTCCGGAGTTCTTAGCATCCCTTTTGTTATCTTTATTTCCTTCTAAGTCATAAGACATTGAGAATTATTTCTCTATATTTATAACATTTGATAATATTTCCTCATATGATGAGAAGTTTTGTGAGACTACAACCCTTCGAAGGATTAGAATAATACCATCAAATAAATAATCTATCGTTATATTTTCATTACGCATGTAGTCCATAGTATGTCTTACTATCTTTTTAAAGATAGATTTATACTTAGAAACATTTTAATCTTCCTTTTGTCTAAAACTATGTAATTTTATCTCCATATATTATTATTGTTCATAAGGAAAATATTTTTCCAATAAAAGTTCCATAAAATCATTAACACCCCAATATTTTGTGAAATATATTTTTTCAAATTAATTTAATATTTTCGATATTTTTTGTTTAATACAACATTGAATATATCATGTATTATATGAAAGAACCAAGTTATTTATTCATTGTACACATCACCAAGTCAAGGTTGCTCTATAAAAATCATTTATATTTTATTTTAGTAGATAGAACACTATGGTTATCTTTTGTTACACATAATTCTGAATTCTTTTGATAGCTTGTGTTGTAGGCAACACCTAGTTTTACTAAACTACAACATATTATTAATATTATTATAATATTTTTATAGTTACCACCTAGCCATTGGAATGAAAATTAAAAATAATATTAACTAAATTTTGAAAATATGATTTAAGAATGTATATAAAATGAATCATTTGGATATCAATTGGATATAAATGAAAGTAAAAACGATTTGAAAACAAAGAAATTCCTTTTCTAGGAAAACTATTTTTCTAGGTAAAACACCATTTTATCTTAATAAATTAAATAAAACCTATTTATAAATCATTTTAATAAAATTTACATATAAAATATTTAATCAATTTTTTTTATATTCATCCAATAGATTTGATAACCATAAGATAAAAATAAATCCAATTTTATGAATGAAGTTATGTTTTGTTCAATATGGTAATTTTAAGCCTTTTAATGGAGATCCCATTTTAAATATAATATTTTTAATTTTTAAAAATTAAATTTTAAAAAATAAACATTTTATTTTTAATAAGTAAAAAAAATTACTTTTGTTAAATTTTTGGTATTTTTCTGATATGTTTCATGTTTTGATGAATAGTGGAAAATACTGAATTTTAATTGAAAAAAAAATTATATCTAAATATTTTATAGTGTTAAATTTCATATTATTTGTTTTAAATTATAATTAGATAAGTTTTATATCATTAATCCAATTTATGTCATTGGAATCAATTTCACATTAAATTTAGATATTAAAACATTTCAGTATTTTGAACACTGTCACCTTAAAAACCAGTTTTCTCACCCTGTCTACAGGATTAATTTTAGTTTATTTTGTTCCATTTATGTATTTTTAATTTTTTAACATGGATTACATATTTGTAATCAGAATTTATAAATTTTTTAAATAGTACTTTTTTTATTTTTGGACAATATGAATGGTTACATTGGTAATTTGTGTTGTCATAGCAAAGGGTAAAATTAGGTAATTTAGGTTAAAAATAAAGTGATAAGGATTATAAAATGATCCCAACATTTGAAAAAATGTAATTTGATGAATTTTATTTGATAAATAACACCTAATGTTTAAAATTGAATACTTTAATGGACATAGTTTCATTAAAATGACTGAGATATTATTAAAATCAAATAGAGTGAAAAAATGTCACTCTTACTTTTAATAAGAATAATATTTTTATTACGGTGTTAAATATAATAAATACTCAACTATATATATTATTAGGAAATATAAAAGTTTTATATACATAATATAAATTTACTTTTAAATTTTACTGAAGAAATGATTATCATAAATAATTACACAATGATGATGCAGTAATTATTCAATTAATATATAACTTGATTAAGTGATATTAAAAATATTAAAATAATTATAATTTTAATTACATAAGGCACTGAATTAATTTTTTAGGTGAATATTACTTATTGGGGGGTATTAAATAATTTATTTTGAAGTTATATTGTTGTATTTTTTTCTTAAAGTAAATGTAGTAAATAGTGTCAAAATTGACACTAATGATATTTTATGAAAATAATATTTTATTAAACTAGTTAAAAATCATAAAAAAACATAAATAAGGACAAATGGAATAACATATAATCTATAATATCATATATTGACCAGTTATGGTTTAATTTACAACTTATATGTAAAAAACACACCTTTTATTATTTAAAATGGTTTTAACATAGTTAAAATTGAAATAGGTTAACTAATGGGTAATAAAAAAGATAAGGTTTAAAATTACACTAAAACACATCTAAAATATATAGGTTGATGTGATTACAACCTTATAATATATTATATTATAATAAATGTAATTTTTAGGTATTTGGATCAATATTGAATTTATTATAAACTAATATTTTGAGAAATTCCTAAAGTGCCCCTCCCCACTCTTATAAAAGGGAACATATCCTTATCTTCTCTTCACACTTCATATCCTATTTGTATCAGAAAACAAATATCAAAATATCCTACCAAATATCCTCACTTCATCCTAGAAGTCTTACTTTGGGCATAAGTCCAACAAAATAAGTCCTTTTGTGAAAGCCAAATGGGGATACCCAAAGAAGAGGTAACATTCCTCAATGAACGTTCTTGTTTATTTCTTCCTTAAACCCATTAAATTGTTTGTATTAAATATTTATATAATAAAAATAATATATTAAATTTTTTTATGTGTTTTGAGATTAATTGTTATACTTGAAATTATACACAATTCTGTCTAATGGGTAACAAACTTTCCGTTCATGTGTACGGCGGACTACCGCCCCCTGAAACTTTGATTGTTTGTTTTCCTTTAAAACCTCTAATGATGGAATTAAGGTGGAAATATAGTTTTTATGATATAAATAATATTTATTATTTCATTACCCTTTTTTGAATATTTCATAAAACATTCCTTCATGCTTTCTACTTTGTGTAAATATGATAACTTATTTTGTGAATGTGTGGACTTCCTCCTCCTAAAAGCGATTCACATGGAACGTATTAAGGATTAGTTTAGTGAGGTTATATGATATATATTAAATAATAATTCTATTTGAATTATAATATATATATATATATGTTTGTGTTTTTGTGTGTAATTTACTTTCTTTCAATATGATAATAAAATAGAAACAACGTTCTTGCGTATGTATGAACAACCATCTCCATAAACGGTGTATTCAGTTTCATATTTATATATTTTATGAATTATTATAAATATTTAATATATATGATATTTATATCATGTATTAAATTCTATAAATAATTAAATCTTGATCTAAGTAAGAGTATCAAAAATAACAAGTCAAAACATATAAAAAACACAGATATTACCTGAAACATAACATTAAAATGAGATTGTTAAAAAATGAGTAATATAATGTCATAATAAAATCATATGTGGTATTATATATATTAATATTATTTTGTGGTAGATTAATAATAAAGTTATATTTATTTTAAAATAGGATTGAACAAGTATGAATAGATTAAATACATAAGGTAATAGTTTTTTTTCTCACATTAATTTCCATGGGACACATGCCTTATACACTACCTGTTTCTTCTATATGTTCTATATACTACCAATGAATGTATTATATGAGTATTATCCTAAATATTAAAGTATTTTTATATCTATATAATTTTATTTCTTTCATGGGGAATATGATTTAACTGATTATAAAGTGATAAGGGATAATTCCACAATCTCATTATTATTATGTATTTTTTATAAATAAGTATTTGTTATGGAATATTTATCTTACATGTCCATGTTTTTAAAAAAAATATAAAATGTTTCTACTATTCTTATACAATATTTTAAATTCATTTTTACCAATTTTTTAATTTTTAATAAATGGTTAAAAATGATTTTTTTTTCTATTTTCCAAACAAGGTAGTTTGTGAATTTTCTAGAAAAAGTACAAAAGGAATGTTTTTTAACATATAAAACATGAATATATTTTTACACTTTCATGATTTTTTAATTCATTGAATATTACCTTAAAATAGTATAAGGTTATTTCAAAATATTATTTTTAATAATCTGTGGTATTTCAAGAAAAGAAAACTTTTTCAAAGAAGAAAGGATATTTTCCTCCAGAATTATTTTCATGTGATCTCTTAAAATTATTTTTCATTTATGAAAACATCATTTAGTTATACTCATGATTTATTGGAGATATTTTTCAAGGATACTACCCCAATTATTTCTATGGTTGTATTATGATTTTTATGGGATGGTATTTAAGAAACTCAGTTCTCTTTCATGGGTTACATTATGATGGGGTGATGTTTATGAAACCCATTTCTTTTTATGGGTTCTAATATGATGAATGAATTGTGTTCTTATGGAACACATACGTATGGTATTTATTATGTGATTAGTGGGACCTATATCTTTCTCCAATTTATTGGATAAATATTTATATCCAATTAGATAATGATGGGAAACAAGTTGATGAGCTTGATCCACTGTGGGAAGAAGGGGAAACCCAATCCAATATGTGGAAAAGGTTGTGAATGGGGATGGTGGTGTGTCCTTCCCAGTAGGTGTAGACCCCAAGAAGTTTCTTATTATGATTTTGAAATGAGAATTTATTTATATAGAATGACATTATATTTTTATGGGTCAGTCATAAATTCCTTGTCTTCTTCCTATGTTATGATTTGATGGATTATTGTCTTCATTTCATCATGATTCATGTATTATGAACTACCATTATTTATTCCATTAATCATTTATATTATCTTTAATATGCAAGTTATGATTGTCTATTGTTGTGTTTAAATTATCATACATTTATTATCATGATTATTCTTATGTATCTCCCTTGTTTACCCTTATTAATCATCTGATATCACCCTTTTCTTATATTTTATTTTCCGTAGGTTATAATATTTTGGTAGGGGTAATACAGGGGAAGATATTTATTGGAAATATTAAATATCTTTAACCATAATAGAAGTTTGTTTTCTGAGTTTCTAACGGAATTAATCTAATATGGTGTATGATCATGTGTTCATGTATTCTACAAAAAAATGATGTAATATCAATATATAAAAATCATAGGTCATTATAGTTGGTATTAAACAATAGTTTTGTAAACCTTTGGAAAATAGGATGAGAAAAATTTAATGATATCCCTAGGGATATTTCAAAGTATATTTCTAGGGATTTCTTTATGGATAAGTCTAATATGTAATATATTAAATAATGTCTCATAATTTAGACATATTATAGGTGATTTTTCATAGTTATATAGTTTTATGCTATGATAAGTGTTGCTCACATTATGATTTCTAGTTTTAGTCAATGGAGGGAACCTGAAAGAACTTGGTTAACATTGACTGGGATGAACAATTTTCTGAAGATAATTCAAATGGGGTGATCAGTGGAGTGAAGGATATTGTTATCATGACTAATCAGTTTTCACATAACATGGTTAAAAAGGTGCACCTTAACAAAATCTTAGACACACCCATATAAGAGAAGAAAAGTGTTTTTTAATAATTATGGTAATAGATACCATAGAGGAAAGAATATTTAATTTCATTTGTGTCAATAATTTAATAAGAAACACCAAAATAGACATCTTAGAAGAATAAGAATATGTTATGACTGTAGAAAAGAAGCACACAAATCAAGTAACTGAAAATTGAAAATTAGAAGCTCTGTTAACACAATTAATGGGACTATTGTCTTTCTGAATTCACTATCCATTGATGAATGCTTTAAATGTGGAAAGAATGTGAATTTTAAAAATTGATTTCCTTAGTGGAAAGGTCATTGAGATAATAAGAAAGGTGGTATAAGTAAGGGTTATATTTATGATGATGAGACTACATGTGAAATGTGAATATAAATACGTATTAAGTAATATGATGAGGTTTCATTATTAATATATTATGGATGAATTAAAATAGTCTATCTGTTTATGTGTTTTGATTCAAGAATTATGTCATATGAATTGTGAAATAAACAAGTATTGTTCAATTTATGTTTTTTCGCTAATGATTTAACAAAATATGTTGAATGGTTCTATTGGACATGAAAATTGATTTAGTAGAAAGGTGATATTCATGGGAGACACATGATTAAGGGAAAGATGACCCTTAACATGTTTTTGATGTTAAGATAATTGTGTTTGGATAAAGTAAATTTAATGGTACCAATTTACTTGTAATTGATTAAAAACTTGTTAAAAAAGTGGATTATTTTATCATTGATGAATTTTACAACATTTTTGTATTTAAATAATTTTTCCACTAATCATTGGAATAAGAAAGAATGTATGTTTTCAAAAATGATTTATAGTAATTAAGTTTATTATGATGTTTCATGAAAATAAATGATAAAGGTATTCCCATGTTTGGTATATGACAAACAATATCTACTTTATGATACATGGGGTGTCAATGATAAGTTGATCTTGAGAAATTTGGTGATCTTGTTTATAAAGATTTAGAATTTCATCTTTTGGAAGTTTTACAAGGATAAACATCTATAAAATAGTTTATTCTAAACATTGAATGAGGTTTTATATATTAAAGTATTATCTTTACATATGATGATTTATGCATATTGGATAACTTTTTCAAAAAAACTTTGTGTGATGATTACTAGATATAGAAGGAATGACTTATAATTCCATTATAGATCATATTATCAAATAGTTCTTCAAACATTACAATTTCAAAATTAAATTTCCTTGGAATAAGAGATGAATTGTAAATTGATCAAGGAGAAAAATAGGGTGATGTTTTCCTAAAATCATGTTTTTATATATTCTCATGAAAATTATTCAACTTTAATAAAAAGGTCTTAAAATTAAATGTTATGCCATTATCATAATTTTTTATGATATCAATGACATTTTTCAAACCTTCTTGGGTTATGGTCTTTTGGTCATTAACATTATCTTGAGAATTTTCTCTATCACTCTCTATTAGAACTTGACAGTTTGATTTCAATTCCATGTACATGTATTCACTTGACACCTATGTTCTCCTATGTGGAAAACTAGTTATTTTTTACTTTGTGTAACTATTATTTTTCAACTTTCCCATTGTAAATTGATTTTTAGTATTCATTTTTATGATGTGGTTTTCTATTAAAGGAACTTTAAAGTAATAAGGCATTAATAAAATAGAGTAATTTTAAGGGTGAAATTAATTTTAAGGTGGGAATAATGTGACACCCTGATATTTTGTGAAATATTTTTTCAAATTAATTTAAACTTTTTTATATTTTCCATTTCAGACAACACTGAATATAGCTTGTGTTATATGAAAGAACTAAGTTAATCATGCATTTTACACAACACCAATTTGATATTTCTCTACATGAAACATTTAGATTTTCTTTCAGTATATGCAACACAATGTTTGGCTAGTGTTACACACAATTATGAATTATTTTGATAGCTTGTTTTACACACAAGACCTAGTTTTACCAAACTATAATGAACTATTAATATTATTGTAATATAATTATAGTTACCACCTAGCCATTGGAATGTAAATTACAAATAATATTAAATAAATTATGAAAATATTATTTAAACATTTATATAAAATGAATCATTTGGTTATCAATTAGTTATAAATTAAAGTAATAACTATGTGAAAATAATGAAATTCCTTTTCTATGAAAATTATTTTTCTTTGTATAAACGCTATTTTTTCTCAATAAATTGAAAGAGCCCCAATTAATTAATGTTTTTAATAAAATTTATATATTAAAACTTTCATAATAAAAAATTATGCTCATCCAATTTATTTGATAGACATAAGATAAGAATATATCCAGTTTTATGAATAAAATGATGTTTTTTTAAATTGCAATTTTTTTCCTTTTTATCAAAAACTCATTTTAAATATATTTCATTGCCAATTTTATAAAATATATTTTATAAAATAATCTAATTCATTGATATCAGTATATAAAAATTTAGTTCGGTTGTTTTTGGTATTTTTTTGCTAAACTTTTTTTTATGATTAATGAAAAATAATAATATTTTAATTGAAAACAACTTTTACATATTAATAATTTATTATGATAAATTATATTATTGATTGGTTTTAATGTATAATAAGATAATTTTTGTATATTTAAATCTAATTCAGATCATTGGAAATAATTTCACATTGAATTTCAAAAAAAATCATATCAATATTTTAAACATTTTCACTTTAAAAACTAATTTTCTCACCTCGTCTATGAGATTAATTTAAAATTAATTTTATGAATTTATGTGTTTATAATTTTTAAAATTTAATTAAAAAATTATAAACCTAATATATATATTTAGTAAATATGTACATATTAGTTTCGGAAGATATGAATATTAACATTGGTAATATTTGTTATCAAGGTAAAGGGTAACATTGGGTAATTTAAGTTAAAAACAAAGTGATAAGGACTATAAAATCATCCTAACACATGAAAAATGTTATTGGATTAATTTAATTCAATAAGTAAAATATATGGTTCAAAATTGAATTATTTAATGGATAGTTTTTCATGAAAATGATTTGGATATTATTAAAATCAAAGAGTGAAAAAATATCACACTCTAACATTAAATAAGTATAATATTTTTATTTTGGTGTTACATAGAATATATTCTTGAATATATATATATATATTATTAAATATAAAAGTGTTATATAAATCATGGATATTTATTTTTAATTTCTAATTATTAATTAATAAATAATTATCAAAAATAATTACATGATGATGATTCGGTAATTATTTAATTAATGAAAAACTAAATTAATTGACATTAAAAATATTAAACTATATATAATTTGTATTTATTTAGGTGAGAAAATTATTTTAAAGGTTTATATGACATATTATTGTTTTATTAAATGAATTGGTTTGAATTTTTCTGGCTGTATAGATTTTCTTAAATTCAATGTAATGAACAGTGTCAAAATTGACCCTAATGATATTTTATGAAAATAATATTTTATTAAATTAAATAAAAATAATAAAAATTCTAAATAAGGACAAATGGGGAAAATTATGGTATAAGTTATCATAAATTGACTATTTATGGTTCAATTTACCAATTAAAGTAAAATTAACAACCTTTAAACATTGAAAATTTTGTTACCAAAGTTAAAATTAAAATAAGTTAAATAAGGGTTAATAAAAAAGTTAATGTTTAAAATTACACCAAAACCTGAATAAAATATATTATTTGATAATATTACCACATTATAATATCTTATCTTCGAATAAATTTTCTTTTGGATGTATTGTTTTTGAGATGGAATTTATTATAAATTAATCTTTTGATAAATTCAAAAAGTTCCCTTCCCCTCTCTTATAAAAGGGAACATGTCCTTCTCTTCTATTAACACTTCAAAACATATTTGGTTGAGAAAAAATATATCCAAATATCCTAAAAAATATTTTCCCTTCATCTTATAAGCCTTACATTTGGAATAAATTCAACCAAAGAATTACGTTTTTACCAATGAAAAAGAGATACCCAAAGAAGAGGTAACATTCATCAATGAAAAATTTTGTTTTATTTATTCTATAAACCCATTCAATTACATTTATTTAATTTTTAAATAATAAAATAAATATCCTAAATATAATAACATTTTTTTATATTAAGTGTTCTACCTACACTTACACACACTTAGATCTAATGGGTAATAAACTTACCATTCGTGTGTATGACGGAATGCCGACTCGCGAAACAATGATTGTTCATTTTTTCTTTACCAACTATCATGGTGGGAATTATTATTTAAATATTATTTTTTAAGATATATATTATATTTATTATGTATTTATTATTATTTAAATATTACATAAAACATACCTTTATTCTTTCCATTTTTTGTGAATATGATAACTTAACTTATGGATGTGTGGACTACAACCTCCTCAAAGTGATGTTATTCGATCACACATTACATGGGATGTATTAAAGAAGAGTTTAGTAAAATTATATGGTATATATATGAAATAATAATTCTACTATAATGATAATATATATATATATATGTCATTTACTTTATTTGAATAAGATAATAAAATAAAACCAACGTTCATGCGTACCTACAACCAACCATCTCCATGATTGGTGTATTCCATTTCATATTACTATATTTTATAAATAATTATAAATATTTAATATATATGATATTTATATCATGATTTACATTCTTAAAATAAGTAAATCATTATTATAAGTAATATTATAATAAATAACAAGTCAAAACATATATGGAAAACAATGGAGATATTACCCAAAATGTTACATTAACATGGAATTATTAGTAAATGGGTAAAATAATGTAATAATAAAATCATATATGGTATTATATATATGAATATGTTTATGTGTTATATGTATAATAAAATTATATTTATTATACAGGTGGTTTGAATGAGTAAAACTTGATTCAAGAAACAAGGTAAGATATTTTTGTCTCACTTTTATTTTTATGGGACACTTTCTTTATTCACTACTTGTTTCTTCTGCATGGTGTATATAATACCCATTAATTAAATTTATGAACCTTATCCTAAATATTAACATATTTTAATATCTATATAATTTTCTTCCATTCATGTGGAATATGATTCAACTGATTATAAAGTGATAAGGTTTAATTCCATAAACTCTTAAATATTTGGGATTGTTTATAAATAAGTATGTGTTGGGGAATATTTATCATAAAAATAAATGTTTCTTAAAAAATCAATTTTTTTAATATTATTATAAAATCATTTAATCATTTTTACATATGTGCTCATTTTTACTAAATGTTTTGAATGGAATATTTTTTATCATTTTCCAAATGAGGTGCTTTGTGACTATTCCATAAAAAGTATAAAAGGAATGTTTTTTAAACTCATAAGGAATGAATGGATTTTTATAATTTTGATATTCCTTTATGACTTGAAGATTAACTTACAATATTAAAAGGTTATATTCATATAAATTCTTTTAAAATTGTGCATCATTTTAAGAAAATAAAAAGTTTTCAAAGAATAAAGGTTGTTTTCCTCAAGAATTATTTTCATGTGATCTCTCAATATTATTTTTCATTTATGGTAAAATAATTTGATATTACTTGTTCATTATTGGGTATATTTTCATGTATAATACCCCTATTATTTCAATTATAGGTTTATATTTATGATGTAATGATTTTTATGAAACTCGCTTCTTTTCTATGGGTTATGTTATAATGAGATGATGTTTATGAAACCCATTTCTTTTTATAGTTTCATACATAATGAATGAATTATGTTCTTATGGATAAGATATGTATTTTTTTCATTATGTGATGGGTGGGGCCTATATCTCCCTCTAATTTATTGGGTAATGATTTATATCTCATGAGATAATTATAAGAAACAAGTTAATGGGCTTGATCCACTATGGGATGAAGGGGAAACCCAATGCATTATGGGAAGAAGGGGAAACCAAATCCACAATAAGAAAATTATTGTGATTGGGGATGGTGGTATATACTTCCTAGTAGGTGGAACCCCCCCCCCCCCCATTAAGTTCCCTTTTTAGTTTTTTTAATGTGACATGACTTATAGGGAATGATATTACATTTTTATTTATCTTCCACAAATTCCATGTCTCATTCCTATTTTATGCTTTAATATATTATTCTCTTGATTTTCACATGATTCATGTCTTAATAAATGATATTATTTATGAAATTACTCATGTAATTGATCTTTGATATTCTGGATATGATCCTCAAATATTATTCTTATGTTCTCATACACTTATATTCATGATTATGCTTATGTATATCTGTTATTTACCCTTACTAAGAATATGATCTCACCCTTTTATTATGTTTTATTTTCCACATATTATAAAGAAATGATTTAATTAGGGGTAAAAAGGGGGAAGATATTATTTGGGAATCATTGAAGATATTTCACAAAACTAAAATTTTTTGTTCCACACTTCCAAGAGAACTAAACTAATACAGTTTATGTGTCTTTGTGTGTGTATTCTAAACAAAAATGTTGTAATGTATAGGTATGAAAATCCGGTTTCATTATAAAATGCTTCCATTATATGATCAATATTTCATCCACATCATTAGAATTTTAAATCAATAACCACCATTGATCCACATCTATTATTAGAAGAGAAACTTCAATACAACCTTCTCCCTTTCATTACTTTCTAAAGGGAGAAATATATTCTCTAAGAAACCATTCCATTTCATAGATACAAAGAAATTTGTATTTCCATTAAATTATAGAGGTTAATATCTCATAAAATGGACTAACATTGTAACACAGTGTTGTGGATTAGTAGGTTTCTCTATAAACGCAAGGTTATTGGTCATAACATGAGTTAGCTTCCCCAATATAGTTATAATTTATTCATATCCAACTGTAGATTCTGCTCTAGATTAATTTTCCTTACCAAGATGGAAATACCAAAATGGATTTTCCAAATTTTTATGCTTTCCACTCATTCCACTAGGATCCATTTAGAAACAATTACATACATTATATTAGATCATAACATTATGAATCATAATGTATAATTCTAAAACTAGTGACACAGTAAATATAAATTAAAATATTTATGCATGGATAATATCATAATCATAAAATAAATTTATTTAGGGAAATTTTCAAATCATAAACATATTTTTCAGTCCTTAAAATTATTTTAAAAGAAAATTTGAATTGATATAATAATATACCCCA
This sequence comes from Viscum album, assembly GCA_963277665.1. Classification (NCBI taxonomy): domain Eukaryota; kingdom Viridiplantae; phylum Streptophyta; class Magnoliopsida; order Santalales; family Viscaceae; genus Viscum; species Viscum album. The sequence goes on along the minus strand of OY728129.1, from coordinate 1,782,481,353 downwards.
TGAGTTTCAAACCAGATTCGTAGTAAGGGAAAAATCACCATAAAATAGAACGAAGATTAAGGTATACTCAACCCAACTCTTTTCATGGTTATTAACCCTAGATAAATCTATTCCAAAATAACATACACTTATAGTATTTAAATAGGGTCATATTTTTATTAAAACTAACTAATATCCACCATACCAAAACTTTAGGATATTATTCTATATTTAAACATATCCTCAATGTTAGTTATATGGATATAATACTTAATATATGTTTTTATAATTATAGTTCCCTAGGTTTTTACTAAACCTAATTTGATACCAAATATAAATACCTAAGCCCTTGTATCCTAGAGTCGGTGGTAACATTATTATATTTTTACAAGATATAATCGATCACATTCAAAAGAGCCAAATATTTTAATAGACTTGGAAAACTAGAAATATACTTGAACTTCATATTACATTAAAAAACGTAAAACACAACATAATATTCAATTTTAAAACACCACAATTACATATATAATATCCCTATATATCAGTCATAATACATTTCATGGAATCTGGGGGAAAGGAAACATATGAAAGTGGTGAACTCAGATGATCAATAATGGTATGTGCACAACAGAATCTATCGTGAATAAATAAGGTATAATCGATACGGAAATATAAATATCTGAAAACACATTTCATTTAATCAATAAATTTATCATGAAGAATAATATGTTAAGAATAAATGATGATCAAATAATTTATTATCAATAATCACATGATTTTGAATCTTATCCATGGATATAAAAATTAATCAAATAATCACATGTACATCAATGACTAACCTCATAATGAGGGAATGAATAATTTCAGACATCATAAACAAATCATCAACGACTCCTTCCAAGAAATCCTACAAAAATAGGTAAGACCTTGGCCAAATTACCATGTTATTTTATCTCATGATACCTACTGATTAAGTAAGGGGCTATAGTAGACCCCACCCATAACATACTATGTCCAATGCATTCCCCATATCAAAGGGGTCATCATATAAAAGGGTTAAAACATAATCAAAATAAATATTCCGATTAAAAAACTAGCATAATAAATGTTAATACATTCCCCACTCAATAATCATAATCATAAACTATGAAAAGTAATATTTTGAGTGGTATCGAAATATTATATCCTCATTAAATCATAATATCTATAAAACAATATTGATATAGATGAATATACATTAAAAAGATCACCAAAATATTTTTGAGGGAAAAATCTGTTCAGGACATAAAAGTTAGTAAATATTCCTTTCACAATTTTTTAAAAATTGAAAAGGTAAACCATTCAGAAAATGATAGGATGACTTGTTTCAACCCATTTTGTAAAACACAATATTAGAAACGTCTTCTATAGATATTTGGAGAAAAGTAAAAAATATTATTTCAAAAAAAATTTGAAAATATTGAATCAGAAGAAAAATATTCTCAATCAAGTATAAAAATGAAGTAACATTTCCTTATAACCATGGTTTTTGTATCTTTAGTACTTAAAGAGTGGAAAATTATGGAAAACATGTAATTTCTATAAATAAACAAAGGAGAAGAAAGTATATTGTGTTTAAGATACCTTACATCAGTCTGACTTCCTTCATATGTGCCTAAACCACTAATATAATAAATATAGTATTATTATACATCTATTACAGAACCATAATCATATATATCATACCTTATATGATTTACATATAATCATTTACCACCATTTTATTAATAATTCTTTTTTAAAATCATGTTTCTGGGTAATAAATGCTTCATTTTTTATGTATGTTTTGGTTCAATAATTTTGGTCATGGTACTTTGATCGTGGTTCCATAATATCAATAATATTAATAATTATTTAAATATCATATTTATTCATTATATACATATTTAGAGTCATCCATAAAAGTTAGATACATAAAATTGAATTACACCATCCATAGAGATAGTGCGTTGTGCATACACATGAATGTTATTTTCATTTTTTTGAAGGATGGAACAAAAGAAGTTAAATAATAATTCACATTCCTAGAATAGTTATTATAAAATATATATCATATATATTTATTAAATCTATCTTTATTATCATCCATGTCAGAATAAAATGAAAAATGTATCACATCTCTTCGTGGAGGCGGTAGTACACACGTATGAATGAGCAATGTTATCATTTTCTAAAAGATTGGAAGGAAAGAGGATAGATGTGATTATTTATTAAACTTTAAAGCTAAGGATATGAATCTACAACTTTTATTTCCCCATATTCCCACTTTAAAAATACGGGTGGCCTCTACCATAATAGTTGGTGATGTTAGATCCTTGATTGAAACAATAAGATGGGATATCAGTTCCTCTTTCCATGGATTCCTCTATGGAGATCATTACCTATTTTGGGAAAATATCATTTATTTGGGTCATGTTTGGGAAAATCATTAACAGAACCATCTCTAGGTGGATTCCAGTAAATCACACAACTTTTTTCATGATAGGTCAGGAACCTTGGGTTGGAGTAGATGGTAACATTGGGCATGTTGGAAACCTATAGTCTTTCACTTTTGAAGATGAGGGAATCTAATGTGTGAGGAATATTAGGCATATAACCCAAAGAATATCATATCTTCCATGTGGTATTTTATTCTATGGGAATAAATAATATAAGGATATTTACCACATGAATTCCAATTTTATTTTATAAGGTAGAGATATCAATTGGGTTATTGGTTTAACATCTTATGGGGAAATGTGGGTCATGAGTTTAACATATTGTGGGGACATGTGGGTCACAAATTTAAAATCTTGTAAGGAATGGTGGGTCATAGGTTTGATGTATTGTGGGAATAGTTAGGTGGTTAAGTTCATACCCAAGGGAGATTTCACAATTTGGGGGTTTGTTTAAGTGCACCCTAGGAGGGAATATTTCACACTTGGGATTTGATAGGGTGATAGAGTGTGTTCCCCCATGGGGGAGATAGTCAATATTAGGGATTTGATGATGATGTTGGGTCATCAGGATTAAACCTCAGCGAGGTATCGCCTATTTGTTGGTATGTCTGGATTGAACCTGAGGGATGTTGGATAATGGCATAGCAGAATAATATTATAGTGGGATATATATTAATTTTTTTAAATATTGAGTTTCCCAAAACCCTGAGTGTGGATATTAGATGTAAAATTTATAAATAATTTATTTAGAGCGTAAGAATAAAAATTCCTTGGTATATGATCTTTCTTCGATGTCGATGTTGATCATCCAAAAATACCCTCTTAGTTTTAATTTTTTCATTGTGAGGATCCAAGCATAGAATCCCTCTAGTAGCTATCCACACATTCTCCTTTGGTATCCAAGAAACACCAATCAATCTTTGGGTGCTAGAATGTTGAATCTATTGGCTTGTGTTGTTTGTGATGATTTCTCATCATTTGTTTTTAAAGGAATCATTCTTGTGTTTTTCATTATTGAGAGTGAGAGAGATGGGGGAGTTGAGCGAGAATTCATTGTGTGAAACAATTATCTATTTTCAATTTCAAACCCAACACAATAGACATAACCATCTATTTATAAGTATGGGTTTTAGTATTAAATATTAATTAACTAAATCCCAGCACTTATAAAATATTATAAACATTAATAAACCCCATTCCACATAATAATAAATATAATCATTATGTGGTGTGGTCCAACTAGTGCAATAACAAATATTATATAATTGGATTGTTAATTTTTATTAAAGGTGTTGCCTCAGTCAAATTCCAAGGCACAATTTATTGAATAAAAAAGAAGTTTCTACAAAAGTCTTAAAGACGGAATCTTATTACAATACTTTTCAGAAAACGGGAGCAGATCACCAGGAAAATCATCAATCCATGTAATATCCTGATTGATCCCCTTGTTGGAAAGACTATCATCAACCATGTTTTCTTCTCAGAAAGCATGAGTAGCAATGTATTTGAGTTCCATGAGAGAAGCAAGACAATTCAACAATCTAGAAGTAAGCGGCCAGGCAAGGTGCACCACCCCCTTCTAGATAGCTTAGACAACAATGGTTGAATCACTTTCAACCCACATCATGGTCCAACACTTTTGTTTGTCAAAATCCATGGCATGAATCAATCCCAACATTTCTGCTTCCAAGGCTGAGGTCGTACCGCAACCGCCGAAGAAGCAATCATGGCACCTACTAAGATGGTCTCTAAAAATGGCTCAACAACCTGCCGGACCTGGGTTCCCTCTCAATGCACCATCAACATTCACCTTGATCCATCCTAGAAGTGGAGCTTGCCAGAAAACTTCAAGGGTGCATCTAGGATACCTGTAAGAACCTTCAACCCTTTTGTTTGTTACGAGACACGATTTTCCTCAACTTATTTAGTAATGGAATGTCAATAATGATGCACCCAAAGTACCCTACCTAGTCGCGAACATATGGAGTTGTAGTTTTCATCATAAAATCATAGTACGTGAGTTATGACATTAATTAATGATAATATTAAAGTCTACGGACCATTACACATGCTCATAGATTGAAATATCTGATGGAAAAAACATGTGGAATTCATATTGGCATGTTTTTTCTCATAATCTCCCACATTGAAGATTACCAAGTGAAAATTTGATGATAAAAATACTTATCTGCTTATGAGTATTCACAATAGACTGTCTATGTACTGTGTGTCCCATCATAGTACATTATCCAACTATAGAACATTATTTAACAATATCATCATATCACTTCAAGGATCTCATCATAGTGAGGAACTACTATAACCTTATCAATGTGAAATATACTCTTTGAAATTACTAGATCACAGTCATGTAGAACAATGAAAAATATGTAATATGATGTTTTATTATTATTCAATAAATTGAATATTAATGTAATCAAATTATAAATAGTTGGTCCTAGGATACCAACTCCAAAAACCCCCACATAGACTAGGGAGAACTACCAATGAATGTAAAGACCCTGACCCCAGTATCTCAGAGTCGGTGGATACTTACCATAGGCATATTATACGGGGAATCACATCCTAAAGGACCAAATAATTTAGTGGTTTTTCAATACTAGATACATACATGAAACATACATTACAATTTAAATTATCAAATCCAACATAATGATTAATTTAAGAACAACATTATTTTCTTATATTATCCATACATGTCAAACATAATATACATATTGGCGTGTTGGAAAAAAATAAAACATAAGAAAGGGGTGAGATGAGAATATCAGTAAGGGTAAGCATAAAATGTATTCTATCATTAATAAATATGAATAAATATTAAGGAAAAGTGAACAACTGAAACACAAGATGTTTAAACATAACATGGAGCGTAATATGTAAAGAATACATGATAATAAAATAGTTTCATATAAATAATCACATAGATATTATACTAAGAAAATAATCACAAGAAATATCATTAACTAATCTCATAATGAGGGAATGCATAATGCCATACATCATAAACACACCATCAAGCCTTTGTCTAAGACACCATACAAAAACACGTAAGGCCTTATCCAATACCCAAACTATTTTTTCTCATGAGACCAAAAGATGCATTAAGGGGATATAATAGTCCTTCCTATCACATAATTTTCAATTAATTCCACATATTAAATTGTTGAAACTGAAACAACATAAACATTCATATTGAAATACTGGAATATTAAATGTGCATACATTAAACATAAACCATGAATGTTATCAAAATAGAACATCCATAGTCAAACTGATCATAAACAATTCAATAAAATATATTATATGGTTTCATGGCAGGTTAAACTCAAGTAATCATTATATCCAAGAAAGTATGTTGATATAGATGGAAATACTCTAATAAAATCATCAAAAAATTATTGAGAGAAATACCCTTTTTACATTGAAATCATTTCTTTAGAAAGCCACACGATTATAAAAAAATTTCTTTTCTTTGAAAATAAAATTTTAAACTTCTTAAGGAAACATAAAAACATTAAGGAATCATGACTGTGGAAAAATCCTCTCATGTTGCATAAGTTAAGAAAATATTCCTTCTGTGTTTTGTCGAAAAAATCATAAAGTACCTCACCCAGAAAATGACAAATAGATTCATTTAAAACTATTTTATAAAAAGTTAAACATGGGTAAAATTAACACATTAAAAATTCAGAGAATTATAGTAAAAAAACTTTTGAAAACATTTTAAGAAAACACTCACATGGAAGATAAATATTCCCCAGTGAAGACTTAAATAGAAACAATCTTGATTAATGATGATATTGTGAATTAAACCCTTAACTTAAGTCCAATTTCTTTAAAATATATTTGGAAGTATTTTATAGTGGTTTTAAGAAGATTATCAACTTACTATATAATTATATTAATATTTATCATATCATATATGATACCCTTATAACTTTTTACAATTTTTTTACTAATAATATTTTATTTATTCTTGAGTTTTGGGTGTTAACTGCCCTATTTCCCCATGCTTGTTTTAGATTGAAAGTCATGGTACTCTTTCATATGATAATGATAAATCATATAAATAATTATATTAAGGCCTTAAATATCATATTTATTCATTATATACATTCTTAGAGTCATTATTTAATGGTTAACATGGAAAATGAATCATATTGTGTCTTGGAGACGATAGGTCGTACAAACGCACGAGTGAAGATATCCTTCCCTTAATGGTGAAAGGTTAAGGAAATTTTGGGTATATTTATTTTCCAAAATAAATATCATGTCATATTTAATATATATATATATATATATATATATATATCCATTCTTTCCAACATTATACCCATCCAAGTAAAGTGGTGATGAAAAATAGATTACACCACGGTGTGGAGACGGTATTCCGTACGTAGGCATTCCTGGTGATTTTATTTTTTGTATGATGGATAAAAGTTGTAATATGGTTGTAAAATATTCATAATAAAATATAAGAATATATATCATACTGTATTTATTAATTTGTAGTGTAAATAAAACATGAAGAGTAGGTATAAGAAGAAATGAACATGAATGAGTTAGTAAAAACAATTATCTCTTCTTTGGTGGACTTATTTTATATATATTTTTAAGGGATCTATAGTTGGTATTTTTGGGAGACTATAATATACATAACATGGATAAGGATTTTGGATGTTTTTTTGTTTTTGGGAAGCTCCTCCACGAGAGGCCATGGAGACGATGGCGTAGGTCATGACCGCGCCCCCACCTCACCTCCTCGGCCCGCTCAAGCCGGTGAGTGGTGTTGACGCTCCTCCCTCGATCCCATTTCCCTCCCGCAATCGTTCCTTTTCCCCCCTTCACTGATCCGTCGTCTTTACCTCGCTTTCCTCCTATCGAAGTGACCCCTAAAGTACACTTTTGTGCGAATGGTGTTCCTTCAGTTCCGATTTCTCACTTGGTGTTCACGAATGCTTCGGTAATGCTGGATCTTACCCTGGTTGCTCGTTTTGGGAAGCAGCGGCCCTCGGTTGACGCCTTCAACAGGTTTTTTTTTCTCTTCTTGGAAGCTACAGGATCGGGTGGTTGTCGGTCTTTTAGATTCAAAGCATATTCAGATTCATTTTTCATCTGCGGAAGATCTGATCTACGCTTGGACCTCTACTCCGCGAGCATTCAATGGATTCCGATTTAATTTATTTCAGTGGTCCTTTGATTTTCATCTGATGCACGACACCCCATTTATGGCGCTATGGATTTCTATTCCCAGTCTTACACCACCCTTCCAGAATCTAGAAATTATTCCATTAATCAGAAATATGATCAGTCGCTACCTCTGTTCAGATGCCTGCACCAGCACCATGTGTCATCTAGTCTTCCCAAGGATTTTTGTAGAAGTTGATGTCTCAAAGGGACATTTGGACTCCATTGTCATTGAGATTGAAGGAGAGCATCGCTGGAATCAAAAGGTGTGTTACGACTCTTGGGTTCCTCACTGTCTTTGTTGTTGTCGTCTAGGTCACGATTCTTACAGATTTCGTCGAAGCTATTCGGGTGGTATGGATGTTTCGGCCTATGTCAACAAGATGGAACATCAGGATAGAGGGGGATATTGCTTCCCTTACTTTGTTCAGAAAGAATTTATTACATGCAATCCAGAAGTCGGCCAGGTTGAAGAGCATGGTGATTTGGGTGTCAATAAGACTGTTCAGGACCAACACCTAGTTAGGACTGCTGAAGGGTCTAGAGATGGTTGTGTCTGTTCTGGAAAGGGGACTGGCCAGGCTGAGGATATCAAATTTTCAAATGGATAAATAAAGCAGAAACCAGGTAAGAGCTTACCTCATGAACCCATTGTATCAGAGATCCTCAACAGGATGTGGAGCGATCTAGCGAGTCCTCCGAACAACAAATCATTTACTCAGGGTGCCCAGACCTGTGTGGTGGCCAAGTCATCTGTGGATTTGTACAATGCATAGTCTCAAGACCCGGGGTACTCTACTGGAGATTCTGGACTAAATTCCAAAGGTATGGAGAGTCTTAATCCTTGTACCTATGCGGAGGCAGTGGGTGTGGGTGTCTGCAAAAAATATGACAGGGTGGTACTTTCTACTGGAAAGGGTAAGTTCAAGGATGGTCAAGGGTGGGAGAAGCCTACATATGTTGTTGGAAAGAAGATTATTACCAGTCAGAGAATCAACCCGGAGAGGACGTTGTCCTGCCTCAATCTAAACAACCAATTTGAGAGTTTAGGTAGTCAGGGGGATCTTGAAGGAAACTCCAACTACCCCAACGAGACCGATTCTGATGGAGACGGACAGCCCGCAGATGACACTGATTTGGAAGGAGTTAGTAAAGGTATCCACAAACAAAGAAGAAAGAAAGGGAATAAGTAAAATAGGGACCCGAGGAGATTTATAGTTTCTATGAAGCCAATACTTAAAGGTCGTAAGGACTTCTCCTATCTTCCTAAACTAATGAAGACACGGGCGGCCAAAAAAGAGGGTAAACTCATGGGGCATGAGATCCAGTTAGAGGTAGAAGAGGAGGTTCAACAGGTTGGCATTGTGGAGCCTCAATTATAGGTGAAATGATCCTCAAAGACAGATGAGGTGGAGTTGTATCTGCAGTTTGAGGATACGAGTCTGGTGAAGGGGGCTGCAATTTCCCCTAGACAACAATGTGAGGTAGGTATTCTAGACAGCTTTCAGTGCCTGAAGGATGAGGATCCAGAAACTTAGATGATACTAATCATGCATTATGGAGAAGAAATGAAGGAGTATTTCCTAGTGATCAAGGGGGAGAGGGAAGATGTCGACAAAATGATGGAAAGATTAATTCAAGTGGAAGTTTCCAGGGAGCAAGCAGAATGGATTGACAAGAAAGATCGTATATTGACTAGAGGCTTCAATATGACGAAGATCACTAAAGTAGAATATATGAAAGCATGGGAATACCTTTCAAGGCACTATGAAGACAACATGGAGAAATATCCAGACTGTCAGGTAAGTTCCCTCCCTTGGAAACTATTGAGGGAAGGAGATTCAAATCGCCTTAAACTTGTGTTTAATAAGTTAGTAGTTCCCTTTGTTTTTTGAACTTTTTGAGAGGGTTCTCACTATCCGCTTAAAAGTGTCCGAAAATAAAAAAAAATTAAACTTGGATGGATAAGGATTTTGGAAAGATAAATGAGATATTCTTTCAATCTAGAAGGCTTGAAGTGGTGCGAAGAAGTTAGGAGGGTATGCTTTTATAATTGAGGTGAGTGACACTTTTGGAAACTCTCAAAAATTTAAATTAATATAAATAATTTTTTTATTAGAAATTGATAAAAAGTGATTAATTTATAATATTATATGATTAAGGTTCTAAATAATTGGAACTAAAATTTTTAAGAGTAGTTTAGGTCACATTATTACCCCTATATTTTGGCTTTAACGCTTATTTAATCCCATTAACTCTTACTATGACAACATGGATTTTTTACTTCTTGAGGGTTAATATAGTTAATATATAATGCAAAAAATCATAAATGGATCATTTATAAAATATTAAAACTTATCTCGATAATTTGGATGAATTTTCATTTTTTAAAATTTTATATCATTTAACAACAAATTATTTATTTTAAAAAATCATTAATGTCAATTTTAATACTATTCATTACTTCAATTTTTTAAAATATCATAACAAAATGATATCTTCTAAAAAAAAGTATTACATCACTAATATTTATAGTTAATATATAAAATTATATGATGACAATAATTATATAAAATTATGTCAATTTTAAAATTTTTATAACATTTATTTGATATGTCTATTAATTAAAACAATTATTGCATTATCACTGTGAAATCCTTTAATTTAATTATTTCTTCATTAAATTTTAAAAACAAATTGAAGATAGAAAATTTATATTTAAAATTAATATTTATAGCTTAACATATATTCTGAATAACAACATTTTAAAAATGTAATACATATTAACCACATGAGTATGACATTTTTGACTTTCCTTAAAATAAAACACTATAAAATGTTTAAAGTAATCCAAGTGGCTCCAAGATCTCATAAAATAGCCACAAGTATGATTTAGGTCTCAAATCACTCATCAGATAAAATTGTGACAAGTTTTAGGGTAAGTTTCTAATAATTATAATATTATTTTTACCCTTAATTATCCAATTTAACCATAATTTTGGTAATTAAAAAAATAATAAAGTTATTATTCATATTGTAAAAAAGTAGGAGGAACCTATTTAATAAAAACATTCCTTATAATTCAAAATATTGTATCCATTTTTTGCAATCAAAACACATAATTGGATAAAAATAACTTAAAATTAATCACATTGATGAAATGAGAATATAAACTTTTAAAGTGAAAATGTTCAAAATATTGAGATGTTTTAATATCCAAATTTAATTTAAGATTGATTAAAACAACCTAAATTGGATTAAATGATATAAGAAATATCTAATAATACTTTAAAACCAATCAGAAATTTAATAGTACACTATAAATTATTTAGATGAAAAATATGTTTTCAATTAAAATTTATTATTTTTTACTATTCATCAAAACATGAGACTTATTAGAAAAATTACAAAAATTATGTCAAAGTAAATTTTATATTAAAATTTCAAAAAAGAGGTTTATTTTTTAAAATATAATTTATAAAATATTCAAAAATTATATTTAAAATAAATGTTCCATCAAATGACAGTAAAACTGGCTTTTTATAAAAATACATCTTTTATACATAAAATTGGATTTGTCCTTATATCACATATAGAAAACACATTGGATGAATGTTAAAAATTATTGAATATATATATATATATATATCATTATTATAATAAAGAATAGTGATTTTTTATTTTATTAGTATAAAACACAATTTTTCCCATTTGAATAGTTTTATGAAAAAGATTTCCTTTTATTTTAAAAAAGGTTTTATCTTCATTTATAGATAATTGGTCACCAAATAAATAATTATATTTAAATTTTTAAACCATATTTTCATAATTCAGTTAATCATGTTTGTTCTAACCATTCTAATGGCTAGGTTATAATGTAACATTTAAATAATAATATTTATTTGTTTGTTTAAGCTCAATGTGGCATACAACATAAGATACTAAAGAAGTTAAATTTAAAAAGAGACATACCATAAAATCTTGGGTGTTACAAAAAAACTCAATATGTACGAACTCACAAGATAATCATATTTTTCCTGAGTCAAGGTTATCGTTAAGGGGTATACCATGTTGTATTCCATGAAAATATTATTCACTGCAACTTCACCTCTTTGAGAATAATACCTCAAGATATGATACTAATAAATTTTTTGATTATTCCACTGATGTATCCTTGGAACCTTTTCAAGATCCACCACTGTAGTATTATCTTATTAGATTGTGATAGGATCTTTATTTCATGTTACCACATCAAGATCATGGAATAAGTTTCACATCCAAATTACTTATTTAGCTACCTTGGAAGCCGTGATATACTCAGACTCTATTGTAGAATCGGTGGTCATAGCCTACTTTGAGATCTTCCAGCTCACAGTGCCTCCATTCAAAGAAAATATGTATCCTATGTGTGACTTTATATTATCTCAATTAGTTTGGAAACTAGCATATACATATCCTCTGATGACTAGTTCCTCATATCCTCTCTAAATTAGGAAACTATTCTTAGTATTCCCCAAACACTCAATGATTTTATTGAATTCCATCCAATGGTGATCACCTAGGCCTGCTTGATATCTTCCAACCAAACTTACTAGATAGGTGACATATTTCTAGAACATAGCATAACGTACATGAATGAACCAACTATTGTTTCATATATAATCCTTTACATTATATTTCTTTCCTCATGTGTATGAGGACACGTTTTCCTAGAAAGATTAACGCCATTTGATTTTGTAAATGATCCCCTGTTAGATTGTTCTATACTGAATCTCTTCAGTATCTTGTAAATGTATGTACATTAACATAAGCTGAGAAACCTCTTAGATATATCATGATGGATCTTTATCCCAATAATATATGTTTTCTAATCTAATTCCTTCATAGAGAATCATTTATTCAACCATACCTTAATATACTATAAGACTGGTATTATCTTTATAATGGGTAATATTTCATCAATATATACTATTAAGAAAATAAATTCAATTCCACTCAACCATTTGTATACACAGGGATCACATTCATTCTTCATAAAATAACATTACATTATAGCTTCATAAAAATTAATGTTCCATAACCTAGATGCTTGATTTAATCCATAAATGGATTTGATTCAATTTTCATATCTTTTTGGTATCTTTTGGAGTCATAAACCCTTGAGTTTGTTTCATATATACATATTCCTGAAGGTTCCCATTATGGAAGATGGTTTTGACATCATTTTTCCTAATATAATATTTATAGTAAGCTATAATAACAAGTATAATTTTGATAGATTTCATCATTACAACTGGTGAAAATGTTTCATATATTCAATACATTGACTCTTTTCAAACTCCTTTACAATCAGTCATGCCTGACAGGTATTGACTTTTCCATACATGTCTATTTTCTACTTGAATACACTTTACAACCAACAATATCTACTTACACTAGAGGATCTACCAAAATCCAAATTTTGTTTTGGTATATGGAATCCATTTCAAAATTCATGGCTTCTTTCCACTAGGATACATATTTTCTAATTACTATTTCCTTCTAGGTTAGAGAATCATTATTATCAACTAATAATTAGTCAACATACTAGATTTATAGAAATCCATATCATTCTAGTTCTCTAACCTCTCTAGTACTCATACACATTACCTGTGTCTCTAGAACAACTTATTCTTCCGCAAGGATTTGTTGAATTTGTTCCTATACTGAATCTTATATATATTGAAAATGAAATTAATCAAAGTCTTTTTCACTCACACTTTCTCTTTTTGATATAATATTACTCCTAATAAATGTGGGTCGTCTATCAACCACAACAATTTTTCTTGAAGGATTATATAGGTAGTAACCCTTCATTTCTTTGGGATATCCTATAAAGATACACTTTATTACATGGGTTGTAATCTTATTACCTGAAGAGTCCACAACAGACACTTTGAAACCCCACACATGTAAGTAAGCAAACATTGGATTCTTTCCATTCTATAATTGGTATAGTATACCATCTATCTAATTAGTTTTCACTCACTTTAGTATGTATGATAATTTTTTTAATTCATATCCCCAAAAGGATAATGGAATAATCGCTTAACTAATCATTGATTTCACCATGTCTAAGAATTTTTAGTTACACCTTTCTCTTACACCATTCCAATGAGGCAGATAAATAGGGGTGACTTGAGATAGTATCCCAAAAGCACTTAAATAATCAATTATGTCTTGATTAAGATATTCTCCACCATAGTCTGAGTGTAGTTTGTTAATATACTTAACAATATAGTTCTCAATTTCATTGTTTTATTCCTTTAATTTATAAAAATAATCCAACTTATACCTCATTAAGTATAAATATCCATATCTACTAAAATCACCAGTAAAAGTTATGAAGTATTATTACCCACCCATTTCATGAACAAGAAATGGTCTACAGACAATGGTATGAACTAAATCATGAATCTCTTTATCCCTTTCACCTTTCTCACTAAATGTCGATTTGTTTTTTCCTTGTAAACATTCACAACATGCACCAAATTCTTTAGTTAAAATGAATTTAAATATCCATCTTGATGTAATTTAGTCATGTTTTTTTATTTACATGACCTAACAGTTGATGCAAAAGTTGTGTTTAGTGTGATTCATGTAATGTAACTTCATTATCAATATCTATTACTTAGTTCTTGTAATCCAACACATAAAGACTATTTTTTAAATGTGAATTACCATAAAAATTATATATTTATAAAAGAATAAATATTTATTCCCAAATTTTTAAATAAATCCATTTATATCAAGTTTGGATATATAAATAATTTTTTTGGTAATGGATGTCACATAATAACAACCCTTCAAAAAAATATCATCATGGTAGACAATTTGAGGTGGTAGTCATTGATAACTACATCAAAAAGGTTAGCTCCATTTAAAGCTCGTAGGTCTACCTCCCCTCAGTATATATTTTTGAAAATACATTGTCCATGTATTTGAATAAATATGTGATCACCACAATATATATCTAATATCCATTTTTTGAAATATATAAATAATACTCGATAACAAACACACCTATAAATTCCCATTGATTCTTTGGTTGGGTGAAATTTTCTTCCAGTGGCCCTTATTTCCACATGAAAAACATACAACATGTCATTCCATTGATTTACCTTGACAATCCTCTTCTTGGAAGGCTATGAAGAATTTTTGGAATTATATATCATCATTATCCCTTTCCATTTTTTCACCTTAAGGATGCAAGTCTTTTTGTTATTTATATCGTTATCTTCTTAGAAAATGAGAGTAATTAGATCTGGGAGAGGCTTCTCGATGATTTTTATATTAAAATTTACAACAAGGTAAGAGAATATTTGAGGGAGTGATACAAGAATGATATTGGTCCACATTTATTCAGGGAGTTTAATCCCTTGAATTTTTAGGCACTCGATGTAGCCAATGAGCTTACATACATGAGGCCCAACCAGCAAACCCTACATAAGCATACTCTAAAATATTGATTTGTAAATACCAATTTTTTTATGTCTATATCTCTTTTGGTATAAACCTTGGTGATTATCGATCATGTTATATGCATCCATGTTTTCATGAGACTTTTTGTGTCAGCTAGAAATATATGAAAGAATCAAACAGTGAATGTTGACTATTTCATTAAAATGTTTTTCAAAGACAAGGAAATGTTCATCACTTGCCTACATATTAGGTGTATTAGGAATTGAGGATTATATCATGAAATATTTTAGTTCATGTTGTAGCACAATGCAGAGTCATCTAAACCACTTCGGGAAGTTACTTCCAGTGAGGAGGTTTTATTTCTCGAATATTGATCATAGGGATAGTATTTATGTTGATATCACTATTTTATTCTATAATTAAAGAGTATATTATGGATACATTTTCTTGATTACATATTTTTGGAGAAAGAAAAAATTAATTTAGTTTCTTTATTAAAACTACCACTAATTATCATGTCTTAAAATCCCTCACAATTGAAATTGAAATGTCTAGTTTCTATCACATTATAGTGGAAAGGATCCCCATTACTTTTCTTAATGATCCATACTTTAACCATGAAAACCATAAGAAATTAATTTTTTGAGAATTCTTTCCATCTATGGGCTTGTCTCTCCTTGATCTGTTGAGTGGATTCCCCTATCCTGAAATCCCAACTAGGATTTACTCAACACTTACCTACAAATTTTTATTAAATATAAACTCCCTGTAAAGTCCAATATAAGTTCATTTAAGTCAACCAAAAACCCACATGAGAAATACCTAATAAAACTAATTTTCTAGAATTTGTTCATGTACTACAATTAGTTCTATGGTTTCACTCCCAATCAAGTCATGGAAGACTTAATATGGCTTAATATTAGGTTTAGAAACTTTAATTAATTATGCATGAATTTTATCTTGTTTAATATTTTACATGTCTTATTAATGTTATGTGGATGTTAATTAATTAACCATGTTGGATAAAAAAATTCATAATTGATTTATTTAAATTACATATTTTCACATTAATTCATTTATTTATGTGATTATGATCTTTCATCCATAAAATAAATAATTCATAGATAGAAATAAATAAATGACCCAATAATGAGATTATCTGAACATTTATTTAATGATAAGACATTAAATAAACCTTTAACCTAGGGTAAATAACTCCTATTTTAATCCTTGTAATGAGTTAAAACATTCCACTCATCCACCTATGAATATCATGTGTTGGCATCATTATGGTTCTATCTTAAACTATCTTTGCATGCTTTGGTAAACTCAATTAATTACATTTATTTGTAACTCACACATATATGGGAGAAATAAATAATTGGTTAAGAGGGATTATATAAAAAATCATGGACATGCCATTCCTACATAAAAATAGAGGGAGGAATGACTAACAAACCATCTTATTTAATTTAATAATAAATAATTCAAAACCAATAAAATAAATTAACTTAAAACATCCCACACATACACAAGCATTTATTCAATCTCATGAATGATTACACATGGAATTTATAAAAAATGTAAATAGAATATTCAATTTTTAGTGATTCTATATTATTTTGATAAAAACACTGGCATTAATTAATTCCCATTTATCTTAATGACCATCCAAATCTTTTTAGAGATAACCATCATAATGGAATTAATGGAAGATAAATGTATTAACAAACAATTATAAATTTATTGCAATAAATTAAGTGAGAATTTAATATTATTTAAAACCCTTATTCAATTTTTAAACACTTAATGTTACAATAAAAATAATAATGTTTCAATGTTTCAATTGTTAATTTAATGAAATTTTATTCTACCAGTAATTTTGTGAATACACAGCTTGTACTATCTAGATACACACCGTGTACCTCAGTTTCCATGTATC
The DNA here is from genome assembly GCA_963277665.1 of Viscum album. Lineage (NCBI taxonomy): Eukaryota > Viridiplantae > Streptophyta > Magnoliopsida > Santalales > Viscaceae > Viscum > Viscum album. Next base: position 1,782,464,280 of record OY728129.1, on the reverse strand, counting down.
AAAGTTATAAGCATGGGGATTTATTGTATTAACTTGGCTAGACTACAAGACATGTACATGCCAACTATACACCATGTATCCACATTCCATGTTCCTGAGATACTTTTCTTGGGTCTTTAGTGTGTTTCTTGGTGGGATCACATGACATGTACAAGACAGATACACACCATGTATCCCTTATGTCATGTGTCCATTGCTCTCATCGAATGTACCAGTGTGATTCTCAGATATATGAAATGATGAACTAATATATGTGTACACTGCATACACATCATGTATATCACAAATACTCCAAGTTGTTAGTCTCATGTGGTTTGAACATGTATAATGACCACACATATTATACGATTTATGTTGTTAACTCCTACATTCTACACTACGTGTAAGCCATATACACGTCGTGCAATCCGATGTATCATGTTCCTGGTCAGGTAGTAAATACATGGGGTACACCATGTGAAATAATTGTGTGTCATGCTATATATCTCGTGGTAAGGTTAGGTGGAGCGTAATGGGGGTACACAACATGTACTATGGCTACACACTATGTAACATTGTCTTACTGGGAAAAAATTTGGTAGTTCGCAGCCGCATATCCATTCATTCTTCATCTATTCTTAGACCTATAAGAAAATGAAACATTGAATGAAAATGATTAATATGTCTATGAAATGTTAATTAAAATGGATTAATGAATGAATAATATTAAATTAAAATTCAACCATGATTTTATATAGACCTGCAATCAAAAAAATAAATTAAATTTAAACATTAACCCTATGATTACACTTTTTGGTTTTGGGTGTGGCAGAAGTGTACTGTGGTTTGTGATATATTACAATTTCTTTAAATATTGAGCTTCCTAAAACCCTAATCAAGGATCTTGCATGTCAAATTTATAATTAATTTATTTTGATGAGATGAATTCAAATACATTCACTCATGATCTTTCTTCTATGTGGATGTTGATCATCTGAAAAGACCCTTTTGGATTCCCTTAGTTATGTTATGAGGAGGCACATACATTCTCTTTTGATCTCGAAGAAACACCAATCAATCTTCAGGTGATATCATGGAGAATCTATTGTTTTTCATTGTTTTTATTGATCACTCATCCATTAACCTTGAAGGAATCTCTCTTATGTTTCTCATTCTTTAGAGGGAGAGAAAATTAGGAGTCAAGATTGAATTCATTATGTACAAAAATTCTCTATTTTCGATTGTACACCGTATACATTAGGAATAAATATCTATTTATAGATTTAGAGATTAGGTTAAAATATTATGTAATTTAATTATAGCTTATAAAAAATTTATATCCTTTAATAAACCACATTCTATAAATTAATAATAATAATAATATTATTATTATTTGGTGTGTGCCAACATGAATAATAAAAAATCTTATTTAACTGACTTGTTAATTAATATTTTTTACCAGACATGGTCTTGGTCTGTTCAAACTCCTCTATCATTTATTGAACACATGAATAAATATTTAATTTAAATATTTCATTCATAAATAATTAATTTTTATTGATAAAATGTGAATAAAATTATCCGTCATTATTGAGAATAATATTTATTCAATTAATTATATTCAAATAGAACTTAATCAAGATCATCAGAAACACTTTTTTTGTGACCATGTAGGATTATTTCTCATTACAATTAGGAAGGATATCCTGAAGTCAAATATTACTATCAAGAAATAGGTCATGGAACCCAATAAAAACAACTTCATGTCGAAATAATGACAACCATATATGAAAACTCACTATATAACATAATACATTTGGTTCAATATCTCATCAAGTAGTATAAAGATCTGTGTCACTGACTTATATGCTTGATATGTATTTCTTTGACTATCTGAATTAAATAAATCATTTCAGCATGGGCATGGAATTTAACATAATGGATTTATTATAATCAAAGGGATGATATATACACTTCTATAAAGATGGAAGAGACACATCCTTACTCAACTAATTCATTAATGAAATTTAAATTATGACATAATTATGTACCCTACCTCACCGTGAACATATGTTGTCACTATTTCCATTGTAAAATTTATATACCTGAGTTATGACATGAATTAATGATAATATTAAAGTCCAATGACCTTTTATCTATATCACATATAGGAATATCTGATGACACAAAAATCATTTTAAATGCCTACTAGAGGTTCTATTATCATAATATTATATTTTGGAGATTACCAAGCACAAACTTCATAAGTATAAGTCTCATCTTCTTACGAGTAATCTCACCCAAAATTCTATGTACTATGTGTCCCATAATATTATCTTATCCAACCACAAAACATTATTTAATAATATCACCATAGCACCTCAAGGTTCTCATCCTAGTAGGGAACTTCTATGACCTTATCATTGTGAAATATACTCTAGGACATTATTACCTCAAAGTCATGCAAAACAACGAAAAATATTTAATAATATATTTTATTAATATTAAATTAATTGAATATACATGTAATCAAATTTCAAAAAATAGGTATTAGTAAACCAAATTTAATAAGGGGGGAATCCAATATACACTCTTAAGAAACAGGCAGAAAAACCTATGTTGTTTGATGTCGTAGATTAAGGTCATGTCATAGGACCAGTTCATGCTGTTTATTGTCATGTTTTAAGGATTCTAATGTTGTAGAAGGAGAATACATGGGGGGTGGTGTTGTTATTACAAATGGAAACTACCTGGGTGATGGTGTGAGCAGCAATTACATGGTTGGGGAATATGCATGGAAGCTATTCGGGTGTCTAGGTTTCATCCATTTCATGGATGGAGGATAGTGTGGGGCTTAAACATGGATGTTTTGTTATTGTAGGAGTTTCATACCATGATGGAGAAAGAGGTGGCATATGATAATGATCATACACGAGGCATTCTATGTTTTTGAAATAATGTAGGAGGTGTAATATTGTCTCATTCCAGTCATACATGGGGGGTCATTCATTTATCACCAAGGTAAGGATACAATTTTACATCATGTACTAAGGAAATTGTCATGTAGTTTAACGTCATATGATTAGAAAACTAGGATAAACAGCTTTACATCAAAATAATTAGACATGGTTTGGTATTATGTTGATGGGATGCCCTGGTACTACAATGGAGTAGGGATGGTATGAATGGGGATTATGTGTAGGAGCTACCCTGGTTCTTTTAGATGAAATGATAGTATGGATGGGGAATACACTTGGGAGCTACCCAAGTGCTTCTAGGAGTGGAATTGGTAGTTTATAATCTCATACTTATCACATGAAGCATATCATTCCCATCGCATTAGGAAACATATGATTATTATATAGGACATACCATGTTCACTACTTAGGGTAAGACTATAGTTTAATATAATGTGCAAGGGAATTGTGTGGGAGTCTTAAACAATGAGAAGCTCATTCTTTCTTCCTAATGTTGGGTCTCGAGGGAATATCAAACTGTTTATGGGTCAAATAATATAATTGGGGGCTTACAATTGAGGATGAGGCCCATGGGGTATTCCTAGAAGAATCATCGATACATGTGGGGCTTACTCTCTAGGGATGCCTATGATTCATCCTCATATCGAGTCATGAGGGCATCTCATTTCACTAATGTATTGAGGAACATGATTGGGGATTAAACTTATGGAGGAGTCCCATAGAAACAGTTTGAGGGTCATATAATGATCATTACATGAGGCAAATTATGAATGATGCATAAGGCATCTCATGTTTTTCACAGGAGGAATCCTATTATTTTCATAAAGGGTATACTAAAATTTAACATCATTTTTTGAGGAATATTTATATTATCTCATGATCCTAGCATGAGGCATAATATGCTAGATATTTAAGGTATCTCTTTATTTCCACATGAGGAATCCTATACTTTCCAAATAGTGTATACTATATTTTAATGTCATATAGCGAGGGCTACTAGGTGAAATATACCTAGAAATGGATGGTGTGGGAAATATTAAAGAGAGGACCTTTCTGGATAAACCTAGAATAAGAGTCAGTTTATGGGGTTTTAGGTATTAGTTGAGGAGTATTTCATCTCAAGTTACCCAAGCAAACCAAGGGGAGAATCTCAATTCATGGTATGGGAAACAGATGAATAGGAGTATGTTGACTCATGATATTTTGGGTATCCCAAAGGAGTATGTATAATCATGGTATTATCTAGGGTGGATGTTGGGGTTTCATAGGTAACAACCCAAAATTTACATAACTCATCCTAAAAAGCTTGCAGTTTGACAATCCATTTTTCATGGGGGTCAGTGATGGTAGTAAATGGATTGGGACAGAGACCTAATATTGAAACCTATAACTGATTCCATGTGGTGGTGTAGGGGAATATCCTTCGTGGTATTGATTAGTGAGTGTGTATCGAAACACTATTTTGTGGAACTATATACTGGGTCACACAACTGGATGATGTTTTGTGCAATTGGAAACTGTGTCGTGAAAATTTAGGTGTTGCATGAAAAGGAGTTTCCATGAGGCATGGCCTGTGAGTGAAATTTTTGGATAACATTGTGTAGTGAAACTTTGGAGTTTCATGTAAATATATTTATGCAAAGGATTGGACTTTTCATGAAATTGGGATCCCCATGGTGAAATTTTTGAAAAACAATTATCAAGAAAAAGCCTATGTGTTGATGGGATTCATGAGGTAAATTTACATAAGTTTGGTATTTTGGGGTTGTGTAACACATAAAACCTTGACTTGCATGAATGAGAGATTCAACACACAAACCCTAGAGGTCCTCCAAAAAATGTGGGGTTAGGCATTTTGGCTTTTTTCACAAATTAGACTATGTCACACAACTTCATGGAGATGCACAAAAATGCCTTTGTTTTTAGAGGTCGCCTCATGTATGCATGGATCTTATACATTTAACACGACCTCTCTCTTGAAACTCAGTTGTAAAACCATAAAGGTGTTTCATGAACTTTTGTAAAATTTCATCCAATTCCATAATTTTCTCCATATTCTCCCCAGCTAAGCATTTTCATAATTCTAACTTTGAAAAACCATAACTTTTGTTCTGCAGGTCCGTTTGGGCTCCACAAATAGTCAAATCGAAGCATGCAAAACGAACTATACTCTTGAATCAAAGAATTCAACATTTTACCCTTTGTTGGTTGACTTTTTTTGGATCCAATAGTGATAGTATAATTTTAGATTATAATTAAATATCATATATATATATGTGTGTGTGTGTGTGTTTGTGTGTGTGTGTATATTAAATTGATTATTATATCCATATGAGGGAGGTGGTTATGGAAACAAATTATATTGGTTCAAAAGGTAATAATACTACATGCACATGATCTACTATTTAATTTCCCATTTGATGGGAGAGGGGATTTATATATATTATTACATTTACATAATAACATATAAGTGTATGAAAGATAAGTGTGTTATTATTTTTTTAATAGTTGGATAATATTTGAAGGGGGAAGAGGAAGAAATAATACAAACATGCGTTGTAAGGAACTATACATCTTCTTCGGAGAACCTCTTTAGATTTTTTCCATAGAAATTCATTTTATGGTTTTATAAGTAAAAAAGGTATTCTAGGTCATGGGGATGGATGTAAGGAAGGGATTTGGTAAAGGATTGTCTAAACTAAATGGCCTTTCAGGTGTGGAGATGAAGAGAGTGGGTTGTCTTTTTATTATTTTCACTATTCAATATGACAAAAAATGTAAGTTGACTTTATTACATAATATTAATTATTTTGATTTGAAATATGAAATCCATTTTACCAAATACAATTCACATAAGTGGAAGAATTTAATTTAACATTAAACTCACAAGTGCAATGAAATGTGGTTTTCTAAATATTTTATATTCTTAATTACACAAAGTTTCTATATAAAATTTAAACATAAAATTGATTAAAATGATATCAACAAGATTAATAATAATATAAATTATATAATATTACTTTAAACCAATTTCTAAAAAATGTATATTTTTAAAAAATTTAAACGAAAAGGCAATTTTAAATAAAAACTTGTATTTTCACTATTCATCGAAACAATTAATCTTATTAGAAAATTATCAAAAAATAAATCGAAGATAATTTGTAAAATATGATTTAAAAATTAAGTTATTATTTTCAAATAAAGTTTCTAAAAGTGGTAAAAATTAATTTTAAAATATGTACACAAAACACAATGAAACCATTTTTTAGAAACATAATGTTTTTAAGCATAAAACTCGAATTATTCTAATCCATTGCTTTAGAAAAAAAATTAGATTAATGATAAAAAAATTTATTTAATATATAATGTTTAATATTCATTAAAATCATTTATAAATAGTGATTAATTTAATTTATTAGTATAAAAACACAATTCTTGCATAAAAAATTCTTAGAAAAACATTTCTTTTACTTTCAAATTGTGTTTATTTTCATTTATAATCAATTTATAACCAATGAATTCATTTTGAAACCATATAATTTTCATAATTTAGTCATTGTTATTCGTATACACAAATTAATGGCTATGTTATAATGGTATGCTATATTTCAATTAATTTAATCTCAGAGTTGTGTATATCACAAGCTATCAAAGAGATTAAATTTATTAAAAGGGAAATATACCCTAAATTTTCAAGGTGTTGAAACCATTTGATAAAAATAACTTCCATATATAAAATTAAAACATTTATACAAAAAATCATTAAAAAAAATCCATAATTTCCCCTTAATCACATCATTAAACCATTTATAATTTATACTTTACCAGCGACAATAAATTCATTATTCCATTCAAATCAATATTTAATTTCAAACTATCAATTAACCACTAACCACATTTATCTGAACCACTACCCTTCCATTTCAAGTATTAATAATTTATTTTCATTTATAACTTATTAAATTTCTATACCATACACATTACCATGATTACCATTCTGATTCTATACCATCATGAATCTAAACAACAACCCCATATCACACAACCAACTACTTCATCAACCACCCAACATCACATGCCAATAGAACTTAGAATTCTCATAAACCATTTACATTCCACAAAACCATCCATGAAACTATAGACACTTTATTAACCACAACTCTTTGTTCCAACTATGGAAATCCATTCACAAAGCTTGCTATATATTCCCTGACAACAATCTAAAACCAGCCACTATACTCCACTACTAGGACAAAATTAACCCCAACATCATACAAATATGCCAACATAAGACAACAGATGATTTTAGAAACCAATACACCTCCAAATTTATATTTTTAAATTATTATTTTATATTAATTCAACATCTCATACTCATAAAACATTACCTTGATTTCAAATTGAAAAAAATGATTCATTATCATCTTTACATGATTAATCTATTATGGTTAGTGATTCTTTCATTTAAATCACAATAATGGAAAAAATATCACACCAACACTTTTTTTTATAATTTCATAATTCAACCATCAATCATGTGCAATATAAAAAACACATTTGAATCACATTTCCCCTGTAATTTTAATTTAGTTTAAATCATTATCTTCATTGGGTTCATCCTTTCCATCCTCCAGAAGAAAGAAAAGGAATTAAACTATAAAAATTCACCTAAAATATTTAATAAGTTTCATATCACCTACCTCAATAAAAAATTCCATAATCACTTCTCAAGAATATAAAAGAATCAGATGATCACTTCATTGAAAATACCTAAGGAAACCCCTAAATAAACCACAACACATCATGCTCCATAATTCACTCAACCCAAAATCACCCAAACTAATCCAATACAATTGAAGAAACCCCCTTTATATGGTAGATATAAGAGGATGAAGAAAAATAATATGAGAGAATCTCACCTTGAATAAAGGATTCTGGATCCTAATAAGTTAACAATAAAAATCCTCAAAATAGTAATGAAATATACCCCAGGATGAAACTTTGGCCACCTAGGGTTCAACGTAAAATGAATGTAACTTATTGAAATTGGACGGACATATAAATATATAATAAAAAATGAAATAAAAGGTATCATATAATGATAATTAATGGTCATTAAAATATGATTCTATCAAATAAATCTTTGAAATCCATGCAACGATCTACTACACATTCCCCTATTAAATGTCAATCAAGTATCTTAATTTGATATAAAAAAGTGAGGTCATAGAGTGATGATATTTAATATGAAATTAAATCTTATTCCAAAAAAATAATGGACAATACATTGAACCAATAAATGGTGTATAAAATGCACTAAGATATAATGATTCAAAAAAATCAGAATCACCAAATTATCCATATAGGGTTTCAAACCAGGATGGTTATGGACATTCCATGAAAACCACTCATAAAAAAACATTCAATTCCATATACATACAAAAAATCACTCACACACAAAAAAAAAATCATGTTTCAACCAACACTCACACACTATGAAATATTCATATATAATAGTAACAAATTTATATTTAAGGGTTTCTTTATAAAATATAGATTTTAAACATTACCAAAAATTATCTTCAAACCCTTCACATAAAGCCCATATATCACCATGTCGAGACCTCAATTTTTACCCAAAAAAGAATGACAATTATCCCACATGGCCCCCCACCACCCCCAAAATTACGACACTTTTCCAACAACACAACACAAAATCCATCTCCATGACTTAACCCTTTATGGAACACAACACCAAGATTCTAAACTACCATTTCATCCAACTGACTCTCCAGGTGCGGACATCCAATTCCATGTCATGACAAGATCCTCTCAACTAAAATGTTATCTCCAACACATTCCTTCTCCATCTAACCATTTATTGACACCTATAACACACAAAACATGAGATGTAATATTCTAATATAATATATTCCATTATAGACTTATCAAATTATTCTCATCCTAGATAATCAAAACCAATCCTAGATACTAGAAACCACTAAACCCAGGTAGTCCCTAGGAGGTACATCTCAAATAGAGAAAACCCCACTACTGACACATTAATTCCTTCCAAGGGATAAAAATCTCAATCAAAATGGTATAGAATAATTAATTTCAAAATAAACTCAACCTGATGAAAATATCCTTTAAAAAATTACTTATGATAGAGTCACCTCCAAAAAATTCCAATAATACCCAAAGAAGCTACTCTATAACCTCAAAGAGAACTATAATGCTTGTGGAGGCACCTTCTAATTCACAGGGATTAATAAATGAAAGGAATAAAAGATCTACCACAGACACACCACCCTTGACTAATAAAATCTGCTATAAATCTAGATTATCCTTAACAAGTAAATTTATAAAACAAAAAAACCACACAAGATACAACTCAAAAAATATTACTTTATAGAAGGGGATTGACATAATAGAGAATGATAAATAACAACATTTACCATGTCCATCCAAAATCTACTTCTATAATAGATGTTAATCCTTTCATAGTGACTAGATAAGTTTTTGAAATTATGTTCATAAATCAATCCATTCAAATAAACCCAAATTTTAGTTTACTAAATCCATTATCAATTTAAGTAAACCTGAAAATATATTCTATCTTAAATCATGAAATTGGGGGATTTTAATTTTTAATTTTTGTTTTTTAAACCTCTTTATGTAATTTAGAGTTAGAGTATGATAAAGAAAACATTTTAACTGATATTTTTAAAGATAAATTTACAAAACAATATTGTGAAAGGAATAATTTCCCTGACATTGAACATACTCACAAAAAATTCTAAAACCAAACCCATTGCATCCTAACCGATTATCCATTGAAATATGATCATCCAAACAAATAAATCAACCACCTCAATTAAACTGAGGAATGCCACAAACCCTAGAGTACTTCAACCATTAGTTCCCCAATACACCACAACAAAAACATTCCATCATAATTGACACGAGTTTCCTAAATATACTCAAACCCAAGTCTTGAATCCAGCCCCAAAAATTGAGAGCATGCTTCACCTTTCTCCTTCACTTATAGAAATACTCGTATCTCAAGGAACCATGATTAGACTTCTCATAATCTTGGAGAAAACCTATCTTCATCACCTTATCATGATCCCTTATTTTCATCCCATAATTCAAATGAAAAATAAACACCCTCTATCGAATCTTTTGAATTAAGGTAGACTCAAAATGTTGTTCTCATATTACTTAATTAGTTAAGAGGTGCAAGAACAATACTATCAAGAATAAAAAGTGAACATTCAGTTAATGCACACTAGAGTACCTTGATAGAATATCAATACCTCTATTATATTCTTATCTTGATATACCTAGGGAATAAACACCTCCTTGAATAAGATAAGGAAATCCTCTTAAAAAACCTCTTCTAACCGATTGTGATTCACTTTCCAACACTCTTGAGCCACTGTTCAGAGTAAGTCAAGTACTAAGGTAACTAGAAATTGAGAGAGAGTCCCCTTAAATTCAAAGGAAACAACATTCTTCAAAAGAATCCTCTTAGATTAGTGAGGAATATCTAAGAGGGGGTGGTGGTGAATTAGTGATTTTACTTATTTGATATTTTCTTGGTGAAATAACCCTTATCACCGGTTAAAGTTGATCTTAATCATTGTTCAACACACACACAAACCCAAGAAGGACATAATATATGTACAAGGATATCCTATCAAAAATTTAAGTATATTCCTTGTATTGATATTCATTGCACCTATATGATAATACCCACCTGTTTCAACTTGTTGGTATAACAAGTAGTGTTTATCATTGAACGGATATTACATCAAGCCTTCTGATTTTGACAGTTAATCTCACACCAAAATAATGATATAAAAATAGTTCTATGTATAGTTATTTTTATAAAAAATATTTTCTAGAACACAAATATATATTATTAGAATTTGAATTTAAAATTAAAATTAAAACCATCAACTTCCTTTTTTAAACTCATCTATTGAATCATTGTTAAAAATATCTCAATCAACAAATTTCAATTTGTAGTTATTTTAGACTGAAATAACCACTGAAGTTCTCATACAAATCCATGTCACGAAATATAATAAAAAATACCCAAAAAAATAGTTATAAGGTGTGGTCACATGAATTTTGGAGTATAATTTTAATTTTTTTTGTATTTTTATAAAAATTTCCACACATGGTTGTAGTGTGGTTAGTGTGTTATGGAATGGTCATCACAAAATATCAAGTACAACCAAAAAACCAACAAAATATTCTTTGAAGAATAGTCTTATCACTACATCGTAGTCCATTATTCATTCACTTGACTATGGTATGGTTGAAGTACTACAGTATGGAGGTCACAAATATTCTATAACCACTAAATTCCATTTTTCCATGATTATCACAATTGATGTTTACTGTGGTGTGGAGGTATTGTACTTTTAAGTACCACAAAAAATTGACCCAACCTCCTTTGTGGTGTGGTCCTTCCCTACAGCACAAAGAACTCAATTTGAGTCTCCTCTATTCAATGGAAACATACTCTTTGTCATGGTTCTATAATTAATACCCTTCCATAATGTGGATACTTGTTCTATGACATAGTTTGACTCCTTATTAGAGTCAATCTCTGGAGTGTGATCCTTATTTTCCTTCAATTATTCTTTCATCATGAATTTTATTCATGATATATAATCATTAAGAACATTTCATAGTATAACTCCTATTTTAACGTAGAATATAATTTATTTATTAAAAATAAAATCCAACATACATCATAATATCATATTGAAAAAATCTTCACCCTCACAAATCACAACAACCATCAAAGCACCATTTGGGGTCAAAACTCCACCTCTTTGGATTTTTTTTGGAAATGAAGGAACATAAATAATAATTAAACTCTAAAAACAAATAATTGGATTAAAATTAAAAAAATTGTAAGGATGCATGAGAAAAAACAATGTTGGATGTAAGAACATTGAATAAATAGTACCATGTATTCCATAATATAGTGATCTATTTAGAAAAGATTACTTAAAAATAACGGTGTCATCACATTAGAAATTCCTTCACACATGTTGTAATCATAGCTTATCCATTTTAATAACTCTTTTTATATATATGATTTACCCAAGGTTTAAATATATCAATGGATTCTCCCCTAACATTTTATACTCCCCATGAAGAAGATAAATATAATGGAAAGATTTATGTTCTTAGTTATTCTACTCCTTTGAAAATAATATCCAAAGATAAGATGATAGAGGGGATAATAACACAATACCTTATCCATGTAAAGAACAAGGTTGACCACATAACTTTAACCTTAGATTGTGAAATTATTCTCTTGAAATATTCTTAGTGAACACATCCACAATTTTAAACTTCACATGAAAAAATTCAGTCTTTAACTAATTCTTCTCCACCGGTTCATTGATTAAGAGATATTTTATTTTAATTTGATTAGACCCTGAATGGTAAACTTGATTCTTTGAAAGGTTAATTTATATTTTATTATCACACACAAAAAGTAATAGAATCATTACTTCAACTTTAAAATATTATAGTTTAATCCTCATTCAAATAAGGTGTGTTACGGAATGAGTAGTAGCCACACATTTATCCCCCTAAATTCTAAGAGTAACTCATTTTTTTCATAAGTGGAAACTGTAAGGACCAATTTGGGATATAAATAACACTTAGAGGGGTGAATTAGTGTTGGGGACCTTTTGAAACCAACCATAAATTTTTATACATATACCTCTTAAACCTATTAGGATCTTGAATCTCTTATTCTCTTTTCCATATCACAGGAAAGTTTTTGAAAGAAGTAAAGATATCACACAATAGTTTTGCAAGGTTCAATACTCAATAAGAGTATATAGTCCTCAGAATGGTTGGAAATAATCCTAACCACACAACCACTAGAAAAAAATTGTGTTTTAAATGAGTAGGTTATAACCATACACTCGAGAAGCACTTTTAAAACAATCTAATAGTGTGTGTTTTATAAATCGTGGTTGGATATTTATACTGCCTCCCAAAATAGTATTATCCTTGTTGACGAAGGGTTGTAACACCAAGAAATTCCTCTACTCGTTGAGTCCTATCTGATGTCACAGTTTTTCTTTGTCCATCAACAACCTTCTTCTTAACTTTTTTACTTGCACAGAAGCATGAAAGTAACTCTTCTTACATATTCCAATATAAAATTTGACAGTTTCACATTATTCTTATTTTAGCAGTCCAAATAATATGATTTTTTTTTTGGAATTGTGAAAAAAAATCTCTCTTACCCAAATTTCAATAAGAAATTATAAATTTTTTTACCAGATCTTCCATTCTTTTAAATTTCTTCTTCAGTGCAAGACTAACTACACTGAGATATCTTCTTCTTTTCTTTCTGGAATCACAAACTTCCTTTGTGATTATCAAAATAATAATGATCAGCTCAACATAGAATTATCACAATTATCATGTCTTGAATAACTAAATATAGATTGGCCAATCTCTTCTTCTTATCACTTTATAATCCATGAATTTTCGGGTATCCTCTACAAACTACATGTATCCTCCATGTACTGCTTTTCCCCACATGGTACAAGTGCTTCAAATATTCCTTTTTCTTCCGCAGACTACCTTGGATTTAAAGTCGACTGATGCCCCGCATACTATTAATGCTTTATGGACCACCACTATTCCACTAACTACCTTTTCTTTTTAGACCTCATTTCCATCCATGGACTACCTATTATTTCATGGACCATTTCTTATTCCCCAAACTACCACTTCTTCCTTAGACCTTTGCTTCATCCAAAAATACCTATTTCTTCCATAGACTGCCTATGTTGTGCAATCCATCTTCCTTTGAAGACTACAGAACCCCAAAAAACTTCTTCCCACCAATTTATTCAACAAAAAACTCCCTCCTATGCAAAAATAAGTCTCTATGAACTACTATAAATTGTGGAATTCTCCCTGTGTACTTTTTCTCCATCGTGGAATTCAACCTCAAAAACTCTTTTGGACTTCTTCAAATTCTTCCACCAGTGAATAAGTTATCAAATAAAATTTTCTCTAAATTAATGTTTGTACTAGGTTATTTTATATAGGTAGATAAATCCATAAATTCTGCTAATCCAATATACCCAAATTTTCAATTTGGTACACCCTTCACTACGGACTGTGCTCCTCCCATGAATCGTTTTTTCCTCTACGGTATGTGTAGTGCCCTTGTTCCTTCGTAGAGTTCAATGGATTCCATAAACGAATCACTAACTCCATTCCAAAAAGGAATGTACTACAATTTAATTATCTTCCAACAGTATCATTATTTCCAATCAAACCTGATTACGATTGGAAACAACTTTACTCCCCCTTTCCTTCATAAGGCCGGCATCACAAGTTCTCCAAACAACTTATGAAATTTTTGAAATACATACCAGCAAAACATCATAATATTTAACAATGAAAATTATTCAACCATGAAATCTAATGTCATCATATTAATCAATAAAAATTCTCCAGGAATCACCTTGAAACTCAAAGTCTTCAAACCATTCACATGTTGCATGGAATATCAAGACTTGAGGGATTTATCCAAGTTCCATTAACTTTGGAACTACTTCATGATATTTACCTCAATGAGATCTTCTTATCTCATTGATCTCCATTGAAAACCAAATAACCATTTGAAAAAAATAAAATCCATACAAAGAGTGGGATCATCATAAACCAACACATATTTCACCAAGAAAGAAATCTCAACCTGATGTAAACCTCTTATCATCAACACATTCATCTCAATCTATACCTGAATAACTAACAGATCAACCTATCCTTTTGTTTTATATTTTAGGAAAAAAATTATTGTTCCTTTTTTATAAATATTTATTCTATCCCTCTCCATAAAATGAGACTCTTTCAGTTTACTTTAATATTTGATACAATGTGTAACAATATACATAATATATATCCATGATGTTGTTAGGTAAATTAACTTTTCAATAATCTATCAGAATTCCCTTGAATCAACTTCCTTTATCGGTTCTTATTTTGATAAAATTTTTCCTACTCAAATTGGCATTGAAACAGGTTTTGAATCCTCCATTCAAAACGTTTTCTACTTTTAATTAGCATACTTATCTTGAGATATAAAAATATAATCCTTTTCTTGAAAAAAATTTAATCAAAGAAAGTATCTTATCTCACAAAGTGTAGAAACATCAAAAATCTTTTTCATTTATTTAATAAGCTCTTTGCAAACTTGTTCATTATATTCATATAAAATAATATCATCTACACAAACAATAACAATGATAAATATCTTATTATCATCTTTAATATATAATAATTTCTCGAATCTCCCTTTATAAAAATTCAACTTCCTCAGGTAGGTGTCAAGATTATAATACCAAACTCTCATGGCTTTCTTTGACCCATATAAACACTTTTTTAACCAGAAAACAGAGTTCTCATATTCACTGAGCAATAAACCACATGGTTGTTCAATATATACTTCCTCTTACAACTCACCATTAAAGAAGGATGACTTGATATTAATTTGAAATATCTTGTAGCACCTTTGTTCAATAATTTAAATAAACATTATTTTGGTTCCAAATCGTAAAACTATTGTAAGGGATTTATCAAAGTCAACTCATTTAGTTAGTGAATAGCCTTTACATGCCAATTTTTATTTATTTCCCACTACTTCACCTTTTCATTCATCTTGTTTAAAAACATCAATTTTTCCCAATAATGTTCTTTTATTTGCACATGGGTATGAAATACCAAGTCTCATTCTTTTTAGTATGATAAATCACTTTATTCATTTAATTAATCTTATCGTGATATTTCATTTCTTATTGTACATAATTTGGTTCAATTTGAGAGAATAATGAGATATGAGAGTTTTTCCTAAAAAATATTCTAGTTTGAATTTGATTCCCATGATCTCTAATGATATTTTGGACCTAAACTTGTCTTCTAAATATGGGATGATGTGAACAAGATTGTCCTTCATAACTTGAATTTTCTAAATCAACTTTTTCGCCAAAAACTTATTCATTATTCTCATTATTTTTAAAGCATCACATTGCTAATTCATAAAAATAAATTAATCATCATCACTTCTGAAACATTCTTTTTTTAGGATAATTCTCTTTATTTATGTGTTCCACCACATATACATCAACATCATTAGACATCTTACCTACCTCTTTTTTGTAACATAAATATACTCTTCTATTTGTAGGATAAGTAAAGAAGATTCCAAAAGAACCTATTCTGTGAAATTTTTCTATATTTTCACCTTTAAATTTGATAATAAAAGGGTTGAATATACTATTAGATACATCAAACTTGTATATTTCTTATAATATATATAATATTAGGACATATCTTAATTTATTCTATAAAGAAAATTATTTTGGACATGACCCACTACTCTAATAGCTTGTTTGCAGAAATAATAAGATGATTCATGCTATAATAATATAGTTTGAGCCATATCCACCTTATTTCTATTCATTCATTCATCCAAACCATTTTTTATGGTATGTATGGTGCATTATGTTCTTGAATAATTCATTTCCTTTCCAGATATGCTTCAAATATTTCCTTGTTAAACTCAACACCATTATCAGTTTGAATCTTATTTAAAGAGTAACAACAATTTTTCTATGTACTTCTCTCGAAACCTTTAAACCTTTTTAAATTATTTTATTTATATTTATAATCATAAAATACGTCATGGTAGTAAATTCAGAAATAAAAGAAAATAAAATACTTATATCCATTTGTTATTTTTTTCTTAATAATCCCATAAATGCTAGAGTGAATTATTTATAAAGGATCAATAGTTTTTATTTAAACCATTTTGTATAGATTATTCACATTATTTCCATTTTGAAAACTAAAACAAATCCAATTACTTAACATTTTAATCTTAGTAAAATCACAATCACTGTCTCTGTAAATAATTTTAAACATGTTGTTTTTTCCAATATAACCAACTCTTTGATGCCATAATTTATTTTCTTATTTTCTTATTAAAGAAAAAATATTTTCCAGCATCACCAATTTGAAACTAATTGCATCTTGTTCGCTATCCTCTTGTCAGGATACATCCCTCTTTCAATGTCTTCATAACAAACCCATCTTTCTTAAATATCACTTCTTTTCTCTTATCACATAACTAAGACATAATAATAAAATTGTGTTTTAGTTATTCAATATATAATGTTTTTTATATTTCAATTTATCTTTACCTATAAATATTGATCCAACACCTTTCATTTTGAGTGATCCATCATTTCCAATGGTGGCTAAGCCTTCTTTATATTTTTCAACATCCTTGAGTAGTTTCAAATATCTTATCATATGAAAAGAATAACCAGTATTGTAAATCCATGTCTATTCTCCTTAGGAATCTTTTTAGGAAACATCACAAACTAGATATTTTTATCTTCCATTTTATTTATTATTATAAGACTTCTCAAAATTCTCCCTAGAGAACATTTGAGCTTGTAGCATAATAAGAAAACCTTTTCCAACCTGATTGAGTTATTCAAATAATTCAAAACAATCTTCCAATGGTTGAATTATATTTTTTAGTTTTCAATTAAGATTTCATAGGCTGTATCAAAATCATTATATTTCAAGTGAGATGAAACCCCCATCAATTTAATTCTTCCAGTCCATCTGAATTCATAATTGTATTGGTAATCAAACCAAAACATCCTTTACATGTTCCTAAAACTTCCATAGTTCCAGCATAATTATATAAAGTATATTTTTATTTATAGATATCATGTTTTATAGAACTAAAAACCTATCTTTAAAACTTATTCCAACCCATATGTTTTTGACCATTTATGCAAACCAGAATTTTGATAAAATCTTTAAACATTCTTATCCCTATCTAACTTCTTCTTATACCTTTTCTCTTCACCATTAATAGTATTTTTAATATTCATGTAGGTATAATAATAATTTTCAATGTCTGTACTATAACTTTATTTTTTTATATGATTGGTCTTATTATTTTGGATCTTCTTCTTTGACATAGCACAAGTTTTATTAGTGATTTTTTATTTAATTTATGAATGAGATTTTTTGATTTCCATGACGCTTTTATTTATTTTATCTTTCCCCAACTTTATTAATAGTGTTATAGAAATTTAGTTTGAATTTTTCTAGATATTTTTTTTATAATCATCAATTTTTTTGGCAAAATATAAAACTCCTTATATTTCCCTATCACTCCTTTAATCATGACTCATGATTT
This sequence comes from Viscum album, assembly GCA_963277665.1. Lineage (NCBI taxonomy): Eukaryota > Viridiplantae > Streptophyta > Magnoliopsida > Santalales > Viscaceae > Viscum > Viscum album. Next base: position 1,782,446,037 of record OY728129.1, on the reverse strand, counting down.
TTTCAGTTCAAAAAAAATCTTGTTCAATTCATCAACTTATATATACATATTTAACTTCTTTTCAGTATGAACCGATTCACTACTTCTATATATCAACCCTACTTTTCTTACATGACTATTACATCATTTCAAAGATAAAACAACAAAATAGTGTTATAAATCTAATATCAAGCAGTTTAGTATCTTTGGGAAAATAGGCTTATACATAAATTTTAAAAAAATAAAACATAATCATTATTTAATTCATTATTATATAGCTTCTTAGTGGCCTTCTCATTCTCCTTAGTATAAGTAATCACTTGAAGATATTTATCATGGAAATGGGTGAGCTAAAATACCTGTAAGAGGATAGATAAGAACATGAAACAAAGTAAAATGGGTGAGAATAATCATCATAATAACTTCATAATAATGAGATGAAACATTAGGTAAAATCATGGAATGTGGAAATTCATAAAAATTAAACATCATGTCTTAGTGGTCAAATACCACATGTAGTTTTGAATAAAGCTATAATCATGTTGTTACATGTTTAAATTTATATCATGAGATACACAAAATTACCCAATGAATTGGTGCATTATATAATTCTTGGAGAACCCATCACATAATACATTTACATGAGCTATATTATGTTGGGAACACCCATCACATCATAACATGTACATTATCATGCATCCCGAAAAGTATGTAAATTGATATTGTACATAAAATAACCCATGAAAAGGAATAGGATTCATTCCATAAATCTTACATAAATGAAAAAACATTTGGGTTCCTAAAAGAAATATTTATTTACATAATTGGTATAATAACCATCAATCTTGAGTGAGGAAGAAATAATATCATGAGAACTAAAGATTGTGTTTTTAGAGAGAAGACTTCTTTTTGAAACATATTTTTATTTTTCAGAAAATCATATCAGAAACATGTATATCCGAAAATTAAAAAGGAAGGATAAGGAAATTATATTTAAGTAAAAATAATGAAACATCCATATTGAAAATGGAGTGAAAGAGGGAAACCCCAAAGGAAGAGAGTTGGGTTTGAGAATCCCCTTACCTTATGTCTGAATGATTTTGTTACTTTAATATCATGAATAATAAAATTAAATTCATTAAATAAAAAAATATAGAATCATTTATACATGAATTTTATTCATTATTATTTTATGAAATTCATTTATAGTCCTTTTGATGAGTTTTATAGTCTAATTTCATTATTCGGGAGTGTTCGTTTTCTTGGTTTTCATGATCGGTTTGGTTGTATATGATTATGAAAGTTCATGTAAAATGAGAATGATTATCCAATAATATTACTAATGATTATAAAAAATATAATTGGTTTACATATCATTTGGTTATGTGGTATGAGGATGAATCATTAAATAAGATATTGGTGATAATCATTTAGATTATTATGGCATTTTTTCAGTCATCACAGACTAGTTTTGTTTCATTATTTATTATTGTGAATATATTTTACTTCCAAAACATAAAAAGGGTTATAAAATAAACTTTAAAATATATGTTTCATCCATTATAATAGTTTTATTACTATCCTTTAAGTAGGTGAAGGAAAATGGAAATGCATCGTCCACGGTGGTGGTAAATCAACACACCACGTACAGTACTTTCATTTTTAAAGTAAAAAAAAGAAGGTAAAAGAGAATTGAAGATGAATTATTATATTAAACTAATTCAATTAAAATATATAAAATATACTAGAGTTATAATATCACTTGTATAATTTTATGTGAGTATGTGATAAGAAAAGAAATGAAATTGAAAAGATAAATGAAAAGAAAAGAAAAAAGATTTTACCTCTTGAATTTCTCCTTCTTGAGAACCTCCTTTGGTTTAGGGTTTTAGCCTTTTGATGATACCAAGGGCTCATGTATGTGGGGAGGGTATTGGAAAGTGTATTGGGAATAATTTGGAAAACTCTCAATGTTTGGATGGTGTGAGGAGAAGGGGTGGTGCGGGGTGGTATTTATAGAGGAGGAGAGGGGTGTTTTTTCATTATTTTATCAATTACTTTATTGTTTTTCCAAAAGACTATGAATAGTATAAGAATTATCACTAAATATATTAAAATAATGTAGTATATTTCAATATTATTTTATTACATCATCTATGGCTCAATAATTCATTTATTTGTTAAATACCGTAAATTACCATATTTCACTATTCACTAATAATTCAAGTATTTTAGAAAAACCCAAAATATTCACCCTAACCATTTTATCAATGTGTAAAATTCAATAATGAACTCAATTTTATGAAAATAATTTTCTAAATATGATAAATTTAATTTTTAATTAAAATCATTATTTACTTTGAAAATACTGATATTAAAATTATAATTGATTTTATAAAACTTTGAAAAATTCATTAAAGTCTCATAAATTTATATTATAATCATAAGACAAAAAAATATTAATTTATGAATATATTTTATGAAAATAATTTTTCTTTTAAAATATTATTTTAATTATATAATTGTAAATAAACCTTTATGTTTCAAAAAAATACTAAAACATAATTTATCATTTCCAAAACATTTATTTACTTCTAATATGGTATAATTATGTCATATTTGTATTTATAAGATTCCTAAAATTTTATTATACTTTAATTGGTTAGATTACTATTCTATTGCCTAGTTTACTATTAATATGGGTCATATTACTATTCCAAATGTCAAGTCACTATTCCATTAGTATAGGTTCCTTAACATTTAGAAATACCTCTTATTTTATTTATTCTTCATTTATAAAGTTTTTATTATGTTATCTATGTGATTTTATGTGATTTATACTATATTTAATAATTATAAGAATTGAATTTACATTGATAGTATTTTGGGTTGTTACCATCTCCCCCCCTTATTAAATTTTGCCCTCGAAATTTCATTTTATATACTCTGGTGAAACCAAGTGATGGTACTTATCCTATTTCACTCCATTAACTATATATTAAATCATAAAATTAAGGAGGTCCTGAATATATAGATAATAAGCATATAAAAATAAAATGATGAACATAGAATGATAAACATTTAAATAAAATGTATATCCTAACTTGTGATACCCTAAGTTTATATCTAGGTTATCCATGGTTATATAATTATCCCTATGGTTTTTGATAAATTTATTTATTCCTAATATCCAAGAATAACTATACCTTTCTATAATACCAACTATATCTCTAATGACCCACTTATTCTAATTGGCTTGAGAATACAATGAATCACTTCTAGTCCTTAAGAAACATTTCCAAGATGACAAATGCAGACAATAAATACCAAAGGGTTTGAAATACAATTGGGGGATGATTTACCCTTTAAGAAAAAATACAATAACACAGTAAACCATAACCAAACAACTCACTGTATGATGCATTAATAAATGAAAGGTAGCTCAAACACTTCATTTATATAAAAACCACACCAAATAGTACTACAACAGAGGAAAAGGAAACTATCAAAGTAAATGGAATAAAAACAACTAAAGACACCAAGACGACCAAGACTCCATGCTCCATAAGCTCGATGGTCCAACATCACCAAATAATCTAAGTATCATGGGGTGGTTATAAAAACGAGTGATACTTTACCTTTTCCCATGTCTCCAAAGATAACATCTGAAAAAGCACCAAAGTTACAAAGCAGGGTTGAGTATAAAAATAAGTAGGTTTCCCCCCAATGAATTCCCTACTCACGCCACTCTGATAGAATGTTTAGTAACATTTATATAAAATAGTTTATATAAAACAATTATACAAAATATTTTATAACTAAATATAAATAAGTTCTAAACCCATTTATAACCAAAAGTACACAAGTGATATTTTAACTAATTTTACAGCAATTCAGATTTCTAGAAATGCAATAAACCAAATCCTTAAAACCATTTCTCAATATTATTTTGTCATAACCATTCCATTTTTCACAACACACCCACACATGCATGCTTATTTGACAATTCCTTACTCATGAGTTGTCTCTCATCCAAATAACCATGTGTCCCACTGACACACGCCCCCAATCCAAATTCACATACCTTCTACCCCACTGGTACATGTCCCTTATTTATGTCCCACCAACATGAACTCACACAAAACCTAATGTATGCCAAAACTATTTCAAAAAACCAATTCAAACCATTTCAATAAAACCATTCTTTTATTGAAAACCACACAACCAACCAATTCCAATCAACCATTTCATTTCAATAAAAATTTATTTTTACTGAAATGATATTACTCAAATCTATGTGATAATAATCTTGATAATCCCTATTTTAAAATCAATATTTTAAAATCAAGATCCAAAGCACATTTGTAAGAACACTGATTTTCCAAATTTCAACATTTCACTAAACCATCACTAAAGAGGGTTTCCAAAAATATTTAAACATCCAATTCACCATAAATTCAAAAAAAAATCAATTTGAAATATTCCAATTAGTTATGCTAAGAGGAGTCTAGAGTGAAGCTTCCTACCTCGACCATTAATGCAAAAATAGAAAATGGATGCAGAACGCTCAAGAAACCGGGTCAATTCTCCACAAAACTGCCTTAGATATCTTCCCCTAATAAGACAAAGAACAAATGTAAACTTATATGGAATCCATAATCTTATATCCAACCACATAATGTGCAGATATAATAATTGAATAATAGGGGTAAATTAGATCTAAGGAAACATGATAAGAGAGATGCAAAATGACAACATACCGAAAGAATCGGGCCTATAAACACCAAAGGAAGGATCTGAATCGATTCCAATTCACTTTGGAGAGGTTCTACATCCTTCAATGGTGAAGAATAACGTGTTAGGGTCTCAAAGGAGAAAATACTAGGGACTTAGAGTAAAAAAGGTGTGAGATCCACTCTTTTAGGATCTCACTTTGACCTCGCGCACAGTTAGTTTGCATGATTAGAAAAACCATGTGCTAACCATGTGTTTGATACTGTATATGTAGACCATCACACAACCTCCTCACATGGTGTCCCTAACCATTACCACACTAAGCTGAAGATACTATTAAACATATTCCAATGTGCAGGGTTTCTCTTAAGATTTTTGCACAATTTAGAAAAACTGTGCACAGCTCGTGAGCTTCCCCTTTATCCCCCAAAACTCCTTAAAAGTTCCCCATACTCTTCTAACCTTAAACCATATACTTTATAAACATAAAAAATAAAAAAGGGTTACATAATAAAAACCAAGGGTACTAAATTCCCCCCACCATTGGTCTTTCCATCCTCAGAAAGTAGAAAACAATCACTGTCGTGAAAGAGTTACAGCCATTTCAATTTCATTTCCTTCTCTCATTCCCAATTCTCTTCCTAAATTTGACCATGTTGCCATAAAATACCTATTATAAAGATTCTTTTATTAAGAAAAACTTTATCCTGCCTATCCACAATCTGCACCAGTATATTTACCAATGAAGCATCTGGCTCTAGGTCAATGTGATCCCATCTAATCCCATGGTCAGGATCAGGATGATACTTTTCTAACTGAGATACATGGTACACATTATGCACCAAACTGATCCTTGGTGGTAATTCCAATCAATATTCCACATCTCCAACCCATTCCAGAACCTCAAACAGGCTAATGTATCGAGGAGATAACATGACCTTCTTCCCAAAATGATGATGTCCAAGACTTGGAGTGATCCTAAAAAACACATGATCACTAATTGTGAATGTCAATGGTCTTCGACAATGATCCGCATATGATTAATGATGAATTGGAGCCTTCTACAACCTATCTATAATCAACTGATTCTTCTCAGTTGTTTCTTGTACAATGCTTGGCTCAACTAATGAAGTCTCACTTGTTTCCACCCAACAAAGGGGATATTGACAAGGATACCAACACAATGATTCAAAATGAGCTATATGTATCAAGGCCTGATAACTGTTATTATTTGAGAACTACACTAATGGTATATGATCCTCCCATGAGACAACAAAATCCCTCACACAAGACCACAATAGGGCTTCAAACATTTCTATCATCCTTTCAGTTTTCCCATCCATTTGAGGATGATATGGCATATTCATAGTCAATTGAGACCTAAGGTCTTTCTATAAGGATTTACAAAAATGAGATGTGAACCTCAAATATCTGTCTAACATGATCAAAACTGATATTCCATGTTTCTTTACCACTTCTTGTATATACATTATAGACAGATCCTACATGGTATGAGTTTCACCAATAGGTATGAAATGATCCCACTTTTTTAGTCGATTCACTATCACCCATATGGCATTGTGTTTTCAAACCATTATTGGGATACCTATAACAAAATCCATGTCTATCTTCTCCCATTTATACACTAGTAAAGGTAAATACTACAACATACCCTCTGATCATTGATGGTATGCCTCAACTTTCTGAAAACCTAAGAACCATGAAAAGAAATCATTTACCTTTCATTTCATGCCAATACACAAAAATTGTGCCATCAATTCCTTATACATCATATGAATTCTTGAATGTATATCCCATGAGGAATGGTGGTAAGCATGAAGAAGTTTTTACTGATAAGACATAGGTACAACCATCTTATTTTTGAACCACAAAACTAAACTCCCATTAAGTTTCCATCCCTCAATGGTCTCCCCACCATTTATTTTTGAACTCATAGGCAATAATTCTCCAAAGAATGTTTGTGACTCTTTAACCATGTTTACCAAATACAGAATAATCAAAACCAAAAAGAAAAATGCAACATCACCTCATCATTCGTAGTCTACATGCATATCATCTTGTACTGACATCAACTGCCACTCATCTAAATCTTATTTTTTCCAACTGAGTATATTAATTTATGCTTAATGAATTAGAAAAAAAAATACCTTTCCTTGGTGTGTACATCAACTAAAAGTCAAAAATATAAAGATATTCCATCCATATCCTTTACCTCAGATTCAAATCATGTTGTGAGAAAATATGTTTCAAGCTCTTACGATTTGTTAACATAATAAATTTCTCACAAAATAGACAATGACACCTTGTTTTAAATTCATGGATGATCACAACTAACTCTAAATCATGCGTTGGTTAATTCTTCTCATGAACTCTCAACTACCTTAAACCATAAAAAGCCACATGGTCTCCCAACATGAGAACACATCCCAACCCATATCCCAAAGCCTCACAATACACCACATTCCCCTGTCATGATTCCAAAAAAATCAAGATAGGTGTTGATGTTAAGAGAACCTTTAGCTCTTAAAAAGACTTCTGGCATTCCTCAGTCCATTGGAATGGAACATTCTTCTTTGTTAAATCTATAATAGGTGATTCTAGTCATGAGAAGTCATGAACAAAATTTCGATAAAAACCAACGAGACCAAGAACCCTTCATTTCTCAAATACATTTTTTGGTATTTTCAAGTGATAATAGCCTATATCGTTTCAGGATCCATTGAAACACATTTTTCAAAAAATTCATGTCTATGAAATCATACTTCTTATATCTAAAAATCACACTTAGATAGTTTGAAATAAAATCGATGATCTCTAATGATCCCCAACACTGTCTCTATGTGTTTCTCATTCTCATACCTTTTCCTTTAATACACCAATATGTCATCCAAAAACTCCACCATAAAATATTCTATATATCTTTTAAATATTTGATTCATCAATTACATAAATACTGTTAGTGCATTTTTAATACCAAAAGGCATGAATATGTATTCATAATGGCCATATATTCTTATAAAATATATCTTCAGAATATACTCTTTCCAAATGTTCAATGGTGATATCTTGATCGGAACTCACTTTTAGAGGACCACTGAGCTCCCTTAAATTGATTGAATAGGTCATAAATGCATGGAAGTGGATATATGTTATTTATCATAACTTGGTTTTTTTACAATAATTCACACACATCCTTAGATTTTTATTTTATATCATCATGAACAAGAGTGGTTCTGCCCATGGAGAAGTGCTTGGACAAATAAAACATTTGTTTTTTAGCTCTTCCAACTACAATTTCAATTACCTTAACTCTATTGGTTCCATCCTATAAGACAAAAGTGAAATAAGAATGGTCCATGGGAGGAGATCAATCATAAACTACACTTCCCTTATAGGTGGTAACCCTAATAAGTTCTTGGGAAAGACATCTAGAAATTTATCCAAAACTACTGAAAAATTGAAATCCGTCATCTCTTCTATTGATGCCAAGGTCAACGCTGCTAGCTAGTAGAAAATAATTCCCATTAGTGGTTCCAACAAGACTGTTGAACCTGTCTTTACAACCCTTTGTCCTCTAATGAGATTCACGACTACGTCCTTAGTTTTAAAACAAATTGTTTTACAATAACAGTTGATGTGAGCATTGAATGTTTTCGACCAACACATACCTAGGTTAACATCAGATAAATCCATCTCCAATTCTGATAAACCCCACTACAGCTCATCTCCGTCAACTATTATAGAACATTTTCTACACACAAAGGCTTGATCTTCTCTTTTACTAAGATGAGTTTGATGTTTTAACACGGATGGCATCATATCCTGTTCCAGACATAGGAAATCAATAGAACGAGAAGAAATGAAGAAATTTGATGAAACAGAATAAAAAAACATGCACATGGGTAGAATTCAATAGAATTTTACCCCTCACCATAGATCGTCCAACCTGATCATCCATAATCACCTTTTTAGTCCCACAAAATTGCTCTGTTGATGCACTCTGCTCCTTGTTCCCTTACTGAGATTTCCCTTACTGAGGAGTCATGGTATTCCTAGAATCATTATTGCTAGATATGCTCTACTAATGAGTCTGATTCTACTATCCTCGCCCCGTCGAAGCATATGATGCTCGTGACACCTAATAAGTGTCTCAAGAACCTAACCTGGAATCACTGTGACAATAGCGCTAAAGATACCCCATCTGTTTGAAGTTATGACTTTCTCTAGGTTGTGTCATACCCTTTTTTATTATGTGGTCAAGGGAACCACATTGGAATCACCCAATTTTCTCTTGGGTCATGGAGGAAGGTTCAATAATCTAGTCATCTAATTTTGAGTCATGCTCCCACCTTGTAAATTGGTGTCCCTCTTCCTCTTGCTTCCAGTATTCGATTTCCCACCATTTCCCATAGGTTTCATAATACTTCCTCTTATCATAGTTCTTTATATATCACGTTTAGGAACTATCATTATGTTAAAAATTACAATATAATATGTAATACATATCTCCATAACATTTGATCAAATCTCCGGCATTATCCTCGATTCGATGATGTACGCCTTAAAGGCCGCACTAGCAGCAACTTTGGGGGCAAAGTGCACTAAATTCATGAATTTAGCCACATATTTTATGGAAAAGAGATTATCCTGCTTTAGGATGAAGAATTCTATCATTCTCTGGATCCTAAACCTGTGAGGAGATAATTGTTTATTAAAAAATTCCTTAAAATCCTCCTAACTAAATCCTTGACCCAATATATCCCAAACTGGTAGTTCCCACCACTAGTGTGAAAGATCCTCAAGAATATACATTACTAGTTTTACTTTCAACTCTACTGGTGTGATGATGAAATAAAAGATACAATTCATCTTATTAAACCACACCTCCACCTTTTTGGGTTCTAAATCACCCTGTAAAATGGTTGGATTATACTTTATGAACTTTATGGAATGATCCACATGTCTTGGATCATCTCTTCATTTTCCTATGTACACAGCCTAAAATTATTGTAATATTCTTTGAACCAGATCTTGGTTAACCAATTTCTCATGTACGACCACATTCTCTTCAGCTTCTTCTGCTTGGTTTCTATGACACCTACCAGGTGCCATTTTCTAAACAAACAAAAAAATATGTAAGGTTGAATCTTGTGAAATGGAATGCTTTGCATTTCAAATTATATCACATCAACTATCATGACATTGATTTCTAAAAGTGAAATTTTCCATGTTTAACCTTTTTTGAAAAATTCCTTATTTATTTTTAAAGTCAACCTATTTTCAAAATTTACCAACCATGACCTTTTTTGAAATCGTTCCTTTCAAAATAATTTATACATTTTTGGAAAAATCCACACAATGCCTCACATAATATAACACTTTTTCCAAATGAAATATGAAATCCTTGTGGGAATTAATTCCTATAAATCATTTCGTGATCATCTTATTGGATAAACCCATGAAAATGAGACTTCCATAATCCTATATGTGTCTCCAAAACACTTATGTACCCAACTCCCTAGTAACATGAAGTTCAGCATAAAAAGGTTAGCTACATATTTTTATTCTCTACATTTCCAGTCTCAACAATCCAACTCCTTTTTAATATTACATCCCAAGGAATAGATAATAATTAATTCAAATCCAAGACTAAGAAACTAAAGATCAATTTTTTAGTAAAGGACCGAACATGTTGATACCATTTTTATTGACCAACTTATTATCATTGGCTTGAGAATATAATGAATCAGTACAAGGCCTTAAGAAAAATACCCAAGACACCAAAGGCTAGAAATAAATGCTAAAGGGTTTGAAATATAGGTGGGGTTTGATTTACCCTTTAAGAAATAAAACCAATAACCCATTAAACTATAACCAAACAACTCACTATATGATGTAATAATAAATGAAAGACAACTCAACCACATTATTTATAACAAAACCACACCAAAGAGTACTACAACAGAAGACAAAGAAACTATAAAATAAATAGTGGAAACACAACTAAATACTCAATGATGACCATGAATCCTTTTTCTACAATCTCTATGGTCCAAAATCACCAAATAACTCATGTATCACAAGGTGGTGCTAAAAACGTGTGATACTTTACCTTTTCCCATGTCCCAAAAGATAACATCTGCAAAAGAACCAAATTTCCAAATTAGAGGTGAGTATAAATCTCAATAGTTTTCCCTAATGACTTCCATACTCATTCCACAAGGATAGAAAGGTTAGCAACATTTATATAAAATATCTTATATAAAACAATTTTGCAAAAAAGTTAATAACTAAATATAAACAAGTTGTAAAGTTATTTATAACCAAAAGTACACAAGTTCTATTATAACCAATTTTCTAGAAAGTCAAATTTCGTAAAAAACAACCAAAAAATCCTTAAAAACATTTCTCAATATTATTTTGGTATAACCATTCCATTGTTCACCACACACCCACACCTACATGCTTGTTTGACAATTCCATACTTGTGAGAGGTCACTCGTCCAAATCACCGTGTGTCCCACTAACACACACCCCTGATCTAGAGTCACATACCTTATACCCTATTTTCACATTTCCCTTATTCAGGTCCCCTAAACATGAACTCACAAAAAAACCCAATGTATGCCAAAACCATTTCAGATAACTAATTCCAACCATTTCAATAAAAACATTCTTTTACCTAAAACCATTAAAACAACCTATTATAATCTACCATTTCATTTAAATAAAACATTCCTCTTATTGAAATAAAATTAATCAAATCCATGTGCCAAAAATCCCAAAAATCCCAATTTTAAAATCCATATTTTAAAATCAAGATGAAAATAACATTTTCAAGAACACCAATTTTCTAGATTCCCATAATTCACCAAACCATCACTAAAGAGGGAATCGCATAATTATTAAAAAGAAAATTCACTATAAATTCAAAAAATATATTCAATCTTAAATAATTACAATCCTTTCTACTATGAGGAATCAATAGTGAAGCCACCTACCTCGACCATTTTGGTGAAAATAGAAAACGGACAAAGAAAACTCAAGAAACCGGGTCGATTCTCCATGAAACCACCTTATATCTCTTATATTAACATGATAAAGACCAAATATCAAATTATTTGGCATCAAAAATCTTATATCTAACCTTAGTTTTAGTATATCTACTAATCTATAAATAGGGTAAAAGTATATCTAAGGAAATATGATAAGAAAGATGCAGCATGATGAAATACTGCAAGAATCTAGATTCTAAATGAAAAGGAAGGCTCATGATTGATTCTATTTTTCTTGGGATAGGTTATATAATTTATAGTAGAGAATCATCCAGAGTTTTTGGTGTAAAGGATAAAAAAATTAGGGAGTTAGAGTAAAAACGTGCGAGATACACTTGTTTAGGATCTCACTTTGACCCCATGCACGGTTAGTTCGCATAGTTAGACAAATTGTGTGATAACCAGGAATTAGCTATTTTTTGGGAAGACCCTCACATAGCCTCCTCACATGGTATCCCTACCTGAGTTCACACCATGCTGAAGCTACTCTCCAACATCTTCCAAAGTGTATTTTTTCTCCTAGAATTTCCGTACGGTTTAGACAAACCGTGCGCAGCCAGTGTGATTCCGCTTTTTCCCTAAAAACACCATGAATGTTACCTATACTCTCCCAAAATTCACACTTATACTATATATACATAAAAAATAAATAAAGGTTTACATACCAAAAAATAGGGGTACTAAAATATTGACAATACTTTTTCTTATATGACTATTACATCATTTTAAAGATAAAAAACATAATAGGGTTAAAAATACAAGATCAAGTAGTTTACTGTCTCAAGAAAATTTTTCTTATACAAAAATTTTAAAAATAAAATAAAATAATTATTTAATTCCTTATTCTCTATCTTCTTAGTGTCCTTCACATTCTCCTTAGTACAATTAATCACCTAAGGATATAAATCAATGAAAGGGGTGAGATAAAATCCTAGTAACAGGATGGATAAAAACATGAAACAATATAACATGAGTGATTATAATAATCATCATAACTTAATAATAGTGAGAGGAAACATTATATAATTTAATGGAATGTGTAAATGCATAAAAATGAATCATCACGTCTTAGTGGTCATATATCACACATAGTTGGGAACAAAGCTAGCATCATGTTCACACCTATTTCAATTCATCTCATGAGATACATCACATTACCCTATTCCTTGTAGAACTATATAATTATAGATGCACTCATCATATTATAACATTTACATGTGACATATAATTTTGAGCAAACCCATCACATCATAACATTTAAAATAATCATACATGCCACAAATAATGTATATTATTATTGGACATAAAATAAACCCGGGAAAGGGAAGAGTTTAATTTCATAGATAATAAATTTATGAAAAAACTTTGGGGTTCCAAAAAGATATAGGGAATGACATAATTGGTATAATAATCACCAATCTTGACTGAGGAAGAAACAATATCACGAGAAGTAAAAGTTATGTTTTTAGTATGAAGAGTTATTTTGGAAAAATATTTTCATTTGTCATAAAATAATATTAGAAACATGTATATCCAGAAATGAAAAGATAAAGATAAAGAAATTATATTTAAGTAACATTAATGGAATAACCATACTGAAAATGGAGTGAAATAGGGAAAACCCAAAGGAAGAGAGTTGGGTTCGAGAATCCCCTCACCTTAAGTCTGAATGCTTTATTCATTTTAATATCCCTAATAATGAAATTAAATTCATTAATTAAAAATTACATAATATTTTACACATGAATTTGATTCATTATACTTTCATTAATTTCATTTATAGGCGTATTTACGAGTTATATAGTTTAATTTAATCAATTGAGCAAGCTCATTTTCATGTTTTTCATAATCAGTTCGCTTGTATATGATTATGGAAGTTCATATACAATGAGAATGATTCTCTGGAATTGTTATTAATGAATATAAAAATGTGTAACTGGTCTTATATAACTTTTGGTTATATGGTATGAGGATGAATCATTAGATAATATATTGGTGATAATTGTTTAGATTATTACTTTAGTTTTTCGATCAACCCAAATTAATTTTGTTTCATTAATTATTATTATGAATATATGTTAGTTACTAAACATAAAAAGGGTGATAAACTACAATTTAAAATAAATTTTAAACCATTGTAATGGTTTTATTATTAGTCTTGAAGGTGGTTAAGGAAAATGAAAATGCATCATCCATGGTGGTGGTAAATCAACACACCATAGATGATATATTCATTTTCGAGTAAAAATAAAAGGAATATACTTATAGTTGAATTATTCACTTAAAATAATAACATTCAATTATATAAAATATACTGGAGTTATAATTCCACTTAGATTAGTGGAGGTGGGGATATGTTAAGAAAATAAATGAAATTGAAAAGAAAAATGAAAGGAAATGAAAAGATATTTTACCTATTAAATTTATCCTCATTAGGGAAATTTTTTGGTGTTTTGATGAGACCATGGGATCCTAGACATAGGGCAGGGACTTGGGAATAGGATTTGGAAGAATTTGGACATGGCTCAAATCTTGGAAGGTGTGGGTAAAATGGGTGGTGAGGGGTGATATTTATATAAGAGGATTGGGGTTTTTCTCCATATTTTATACATTAGATTTTTATTTTTCCTCAATACTATGAATAGTTGAACATTATCACTAAATAAATTAAAATAATGAATGTGACTTTAATATTATAGGCTTACATAATCCATACATCATCAATGACTTAAAAATTCATTTAAGTGTTAAATATTTTAAATTATAGTATTTTATTATTCACAAAAAATTCATGTATTTTAGAAAAACCCTAAAATTTCACCATAATATTTTTTTGATTTTTAGAATTCAAATATGATTGCGATATTATGAAATTAAGTTTCTAAAATGATAAATTTAATTTTTAATTTAAATCATAATTTACTTTTAAAATACTGATTTTAAAATTATAATCGATTTTATTACACATTAAAAACTTAATTACAATCTTATAAAATTATCTTATAATTATAAGATAACAAAATATTAATTTATCAATATATTTTAGGAAAACAAATTTTATTTTAAATCATTATATTAATTATAAAATTTTAAGTAAGCATTTCTGTTTCACAAATGACACCAAAACTTAATTTATCATTTCTAAAACATTTATTTACTTATACAATGGTATAATTATGCCATGTTTTCATTTATAAAATGAATAAATTTTTATTATACTTTCATTGGTTATTTTGCCATTTTATTATCCTGTTTACTATTCATAAGGTTCATATTACTATTCCAAATGCCAAGTTATAGTTCAATTGGTTTAAGTTCCATAACTTCACAAAATACCTCTTATTTCATTTATTCTTCATTTATAATGTTTTTATTCTATTCCCTATGTGATTTTATATGATTTATATTTAGTCAAATGTTCTTTTTGTGTTTTCCATTCCTTTTTTTGAAATCAATAACTCATTCTTAAATACACAATATCTAATACTTTTATGTCCAAAGTATTTTTACAATGTTTTTATAGAAAACATATACTTTTCTACCATAGTTATAATTTATTTTAATATATTCATGAATTGACATTACAATTTTTGTAATGATCAGGAATCCAATTCTTATCAGATTCACCTTATCAAATTAGATTTAAGACTTTCCAACTTATATTTTTAATAACAAGAGTAATAATCAGATTTGACAACTGATATGATATCATCATATTCACACTCTTTGAGAAAATCGTAATGACACTTTGTAAGTAAATACATCAGATCGACTTCTATTTTAATGATGAATAAGGAAAATTGTTTTATCATATTAGTACATTTAACTCTTAACAATTTAATGATATATTGTTAAAACAAACGTTGGGTAATATGCTATTTTATGACCATTGTAGTGACAACTTCCAAAGTCGTTGTAAAAAATTCAACCGTTGGAGATCAAGATGACCACTGGGAAGCATTCCTATAAATACCTAGTCATTTGAAGTGATTGTGGAGGGTTCAAATTCATTTATCATGTATGCATGTGCTATGATTTTTATCTCATTTTTATAAAGTGTAAAAGTGTGGAAAACTTGTTCCTAGTCTTCTTATTTCTTTAGTGAGAGTCTCTTTATTAAAAAGACCGTGTCAGTTTGTCTCCTTAAGAATTTTATGTATTGATTTGTGCAATTCTATGTGTTGTGATTATGATAGATAGATTCCAAGGATAGGAAGATAATGGAGCTGGTCACTTTCTTTATCAATGGATTTTGAGGATAAGAAGACATAAGCTGATCATCATAT
This sequence comes from Viscum album, assembly GCA_963277665.1. Lineage (NCBI taxonomy): Eukaryota > Viridiplantae > Streptophyta > Magnoliopsida > Santalales > Viscaceae > Viscum > Viscum album. The sequence continues at coordinate 1,782,429,962 of OY728129.1, read as the reverse complement.
TGAGTGTTGTGAGGGATAGGTAGATATATGATTATCATTATATCGAGGACTTTCTCTAGCGAGAGAAAGATAGACTTTCTTGTAAGTATAAAACAAGGGACCTTTACCAAAAGTTACTGGATACCCTTATCTTTGGGTTAAAATAATTCTATTCAATTTTATTACTTGTTACATTAAAAGTATTTTATATTCTGCTTCAAATTAATAGAAAGTGATATTTTCTATTCATCTTTAAATTTATATTTATTTAATAATAATTACTTTAATTGTGATTCATTAGTTTTAGTGTGAATAATATTCTATACACTTTAAGATAAAATCACCATTTATTATATTATTATGATAAATTGTAACTTTTGGGATTATGATTATTTTTATATCCATTTCTATTGTGAATACAATTACACTACTTACTGAATATAGTTATATTCATTAGAATCAAATTTATAGATTTTATATCATAATCTGCTTGATTATGATTTTTTTATCATTGGAACCAAGGGCACAGTCTCATTATTGTTTTAATATATAATAGGTTTTTTGAATATTATTTTTTTAGTTATATTAAACAACATTTCTTTTAAGATTAAAAATGAAATTTTTTAAACATAAAATTCACCCCATCTTATAGTTTTCCATCTGAATATACATTTCAATCATACAATTGGTATCAAATCCAAGTATATGTTATAATAATACATACATTTGGTATAATTGGGGGTTTCCACCAATTACTTGCTACATTTTTATATAAAAATTATAAATATTTGTTACAATAATGTGTATTGTGTAAAATATATTTGTATTTGTTTTAAATATGGAAGGACTCAATGTTGGTTGAATAGATAACCTCAATAAAAATAGACCACCTATTTTTAGTGGAATTATTATGAATATTGGATAGATATAATTAATACATTTGTTATAAATACTAGAGTTTGCAATTTTTTCATGTTAACTAAAGATTACAAGATTCCAAATGAGTAGGTGACTATATTTACAAATCAGGAGAAGCGATAGTATCCACTAAATGAAAAAGTAAGATATATTTTTTTGTGCCTTATGAAATGAAGTATTTACAATCAGATTTTTTCTTGTGAAGCTGCTAATAGAATTTGGGAGAAGTTAGAAGATCTTTTCTTAAAGCTAATTATAAAGAATTTGAATTTCCCTATGGTGTACCTGTTACAAAGGTATAACAAAGGTTTACGACAATAGTCAGTAGTTTACAATCTATGGGAGGGAAATTATTAGAAGGTGTAATCCTTGTTGAAAATATTATCAATATTATACCCAATGAGTAGGAATCTAAGAGAATAGCTATAGATGAATCAATAAAGATTGAAAATTTTACTCCTGATGATTTATTTGGAACTCTTTTTCAATAAGATAATAAGGTCAAAAGAGATTCTGAGAAAGCTAAAAAGAAAAATGGTGGAGTTTCTTTTACTACTACTTCAAATCTGATAAAAACACAGACTCCTTATAAATTTGTTAAGTATTCTAGAAAGAAGAAATCTACTATTCAATCTGATTGAAGTTTTTCTATTCATTCTAAGAATGAGTTATCTAATCTTGATTGAAGGATGAACAAGATTTAGGTAAGAAATCCATTCAATATTTTTACAATTAAATTAATAAGGACATGAAAGAAAAGAAATATTACAAAGTTACATGTTATGAATGTAAGAAATCTGGACATATAAGACCAGATATTCCAAAGATCAAAAGGATATATAGAAAGGAAATTCATTATTAGAGATATTAAAAAAATATTACAAATATAAAGGAATGAAATCTTTTAAATCCAATGAATCATGTAGTACTGGTGGAGGATAATCCTATGATAAATTTTTAGATAATGAAAATTTTAGACACAAGAATATTGGACTTTATGTGAGAATACCTTTTGAAAATCAATGTCTCATGGATAAGGTACACAATTCTGGTTCATTAGAGAATATGTATTTAAATTAAAATTATCCTGATGATATGAATTCTATATCCTCGAATGAAGAATCCTCCTTAGCCAGTGATAATAATACTTTACTTTCTTATGATGAAGTTTTTAGATTTTCCAAACTTCTTGAAAATGGTAATTGAAAAGTTATCAAAAAACTAAAAAGGAAAATACCAAAATAAATTCTTTAACAAAATAAGTATCACATCTTTCTAAATATATTGGTAAGAAATATTTTGAAATTGATTCTATTTATAAAAACCGTGAAAAATATAATTCTAAGAGAAATAATCATAATAAGGATTTCAAAAAAGCTATTTCTGAGAAAAATGTTTTAGAAACAAAACATACTTCAGAAAAAAAAATACTTTTGAGGATAAGAATTTATTTATTAAACTAAAATCTGAAATTTATTCTCCAAAGAAACTCTTATCAAACTTTACCATTGGAAAACAAAATTTTGGTAATATGTATAAACAAATTCATTCTCATGGTACATGTTCTTTAATGAGTTATACATATCAAAAACCAATTCTTAATAATAATTACATTGTTCCAAAAAGTGTACCCATTTTCACTAAATGTCAAAGTGGAGTTCACAAGAATAAAACCTATTCTCTAAATAAATTTCAATCCCTAGGATTTCACAAAACATATTTTTTAAAAATAAATATGGATTCTAAAAAAATATTTCTATCATTTTTGATCTAAGAAGGTTTGGGTTAAAAAAGCCTAGTTTTTTGTTTTTAATAAAACAAATTACCACCAAACAAAGTATGTGGTACATGGATATTGGTTTTTCTTAACATATGACTGGTGACAATGATTTATTTTAAAATATTTTCAAATGAAATTTGGAAGATTTACTTTAGAGATGATTCATAAGGAGAAATTATTGGTATAAGTAATATTGTTCTTCTTGAAAAAGATTTAATTTCAAATGTTTTATTTGTTAAAGTTCATAAGAAAAAAATTATAATCATAAGTCAATTATTTTATGAAGATTACCTTATAAATTTTAGGAATTATAAATGTAGAGTACACAATTCGAAGGATGAATTAATTCTTTCTACCAATCAGCCTTAGAATGCATATGCGCATAACTTTGAAGACCTTGGGAGCCCTGATCTACCTTCTCTTAGTATAATGGAAGATAAATCTTGGTTATGTAATAGAGGGTTAGGACACTATAACCGTAGAGAATTATATAAGTTAACTAAGAAAATACTTGTAAAGGATATACCAAATATTATATTATATTATTCAAAAGTATGTGACCCTTATCAATACGATAAGCAATATAAGTCAATTATTTTAAATATATTTTTTAAATCTCAACTTCTAAATCTTTATAGTTATTGCACATAGATAGTTTTTGTCCTTCAAAAACTAGAAGTATTGGAGGAAAGTAATATATATTTTTTAGTTTATGATTACACTAGATACACATGGGTATTTTTTCTAACAAAGAAGTCTGAAGCCTTTTTTATTTTAAATATTTTTTTATAAAAATTTAAAAATGAGAAAAACCTTCCCTTAATAACCATATATAGTGATCATGATAGAGAATTTGTAAATTACAATTTTAAAACATTTTATATTAACAAAGGTATTAATCATAATTTTTCAACTCCTATAACTCCTTATAAAAATGGTGTTGTTGAAAGGAGACATCATATTCTTCAAGAGATAATATGAACTATATTGAGTGAATACTCAATTGCTAAACATTTTTCGGATGAAGCAGTAAGTATTTATTTCTATACGAAAAATTGATTTTTAATTAGAAATTTTATTAATGAAACTCTTTATGAGTTGTGGATAGGCTGAAACCAAAATATTTATGCTTCGGAGTTTTTTAATGTAAAGTATTCATCTTGAAAAATAAAAATAATTTACATAAATTCGCATCCAAATCTAATGAAGGTATATTTTTATGCAATTCAACTACTTATAAGGAAAATAGAGTTTCTAATAAAATTTATTATACTATTAAAGAAATAATACATGTAAAATTTAATGAAACACATCCTTTGGTTTTTAAATAAACCCAATCTATATCCTCTGATGTGTTTTCAAAAACTAATTTACAACATTTAATAGAAAACTCTCTTCCGAAGGAAAATACTCATGAAATATTTTCTAATGTATCACTCAAGAAGATTTTCTACTTTATATTGATGAGAAGGTTATACAAAACCCAAGTTAGTTGTTTTCTAACAATTCATCCTTGTGATAGTATCATTGGTGATTCCAATCAACGAGTAAGGACTAAAAGATACTTAAGAAATAAAATAGAACATCTAGAATTTCTTCCCCAATTTGAAACTAAAAACCCAAAATATGTGTTAGGTGATGAGGATTGGATTAAAGATATGCGTGATGAACTAAATTAATCTGAAAGGAATAAGTTTTATACCTTGGTTTAAAGACCTAAATAAAATTTATTAATTGGTGTAAAATGGGTTTTCAGAAACAATAGTGATGAAAATAGAATTATAATTAGAAATAAATAAAGACATGTTTCTAAAGGATATAATCAAAAAGAAGGAAAAAATTATAAATAAACCTATGCTTCATTATTTAGAGTTGAATGTATTCAAATTCATGTAGCCTTTATAGGATTCTTTAATTTCAAACTTTTTGAAATGGATGTGAAGTGTGATTTACTGAATAGATATGTTCAGGAGAATGTTTTTTTTAAAACCTACTATTTTTGGAAATAAAAAACATCTTGAATACATTTATAAACTTACCAATGATTTATATGGAATTAAATAAGTCCCTAGAGCATGGTATGATAGATTAATAATATTTTTTTACAAAACAATTATGTTAAGGGAATTGTTGATCCAACTCTTTTTAAAAATAAATATAACAAAAATGTTTTAATTCTTCAAATATATGTTGATGACATTATGTTTGTATTAACTCAATAGTATTTAATAGATTCCTTTAAGAATAATATGATGTATGAATTTGAAATGAGTATGATGGGTGAATTAACATTTTTTCTTGGTTTTGAAATTTCTGAAAACCCATAAGGTACTTATATATCCCAATATAAGTATATCATAGATGTTATTAAAAAGTATGGATATAGAAATACTAAAATTATTTTTACTCCAATATATTCTTCTAAAACACTTTATCTAGATGAAGGTGGGAAACTAGTTTTTCAAAAAACTTTTAGAGTTATGATTGGAAGTATATTATACTTAATAGCTAGTTATCCAGACTTAATGTTTTTAGTATTCTTATGTTCAAGGTATCAAAAAATCTAAAGGAACCCCGTTTAAAATCGAAAAAATGAATTTTTGTTATTTAAAGGGAACTATGGATTTAGGTATTTTTAAATCTTTAGGAAATGATTTTGAATTAATTTCTTTTTCGAAAGATGCCTTTGGTGGTTATAGAATGGATAGAAAAAGTACATATAGAACATGTCATCTATTAGTAGAATCATTAGTTTCTTAATCTAGAAAGAACCAACATTTTTTTGTTGTTTTAAGTGATGAATTCTAGATATGTGGTATAAGGAAGTTGTAGTGATCAAGTATTGTGGGTGAAACACACACTCACTGACTATGTCACGAGTTTTACAAAAACTCAAATACTTTGTGATAACACAAGTTCCATTGTACTTAGTAAAAACCATACACATCACTCTCAAACAAAACAAATATATATTAAACATCACTTTCTTAGGGATCACACACTAAAATTAGGTGTCATTTTATATTTCAAAATACCACAAGAACAACTTGTTGATATTTTTACAAAACCATCATCTTCTGATAGATTTCAATAAATTAAACAGAATCTAAGAATGATCACTGTAATGTAATCATTCATATCTAATTCTTATTTAAACCATAACCTTAAATTAAGTTAATCATTTTCATAAGGGATTATATAATATATATTTTTTTACAAAAACAAATTTCTTTCAAAAGTTTAATTTTTCAAAATTTGGCAATATGTCTTCTGGACTTGAATATTTTTTTTAAAAATGAATTGAAAAAATAATCAGATTTGATTTTCTAATATGTTTTGAAAAATTAATCATATTTGAGTTTTACAATAAGAATAGAAATTTATTCATATTCAACATTAAAATCAGATTCTAAAATATTTATTTTAAATTTTTTAATAGTATTTACAAAATTCATCGCTTTCAAATTTTCATTTGAAAAAATTAGTATAATCAATTCTTAACTCTTTTTTTACAATTATAGTTTATCTATTATAAAACCAAGAAGAAGATATTATTGTATCAATATTTCCACTATGAAAGTTATTTTTATTTCATTTATACTTGAACACTATTCCATTATAATTAGTTTTTGTTTTTTCTTTAATTATTATAAATGTTTATTTTTCAAAAAAAAATTCCAATCGTATTCACCCAATACGATAAAAGTTTTTTTAAACCACAAGAGTTTATAGTTTTAAGAAAATATTTATTTAGATAAAATCTCAACCATAATATTATATATTTTGTATTCCTATCATTAGATCTATTTGGAATATGAACTATCACTCAAATGTGTCTACAAAGGGGGGACCCCCAATCCTATCCCACATCGAATCCCTCTATTTTCAAGACTTGAAGCTTTTCCACATTTAGAAATATAAATATAATTTCGTTATGTATGATTCTTAGGTATCCATCCCAAATAATATGGATCCAAAAAAGGATTAAAAAAAGTGTCTTGTTTTCTGAGAAAGGTTAGTCTTCAGATCCTTCTATGAAAATTATGATTCATCATTGAAAATAATGATTCATTTTCAATGGTGGGAATCAATATATGTAGAATATTTGAATCCAAGAAATGATTTATTCTATTTGGATATAATTCAAGATTTATATGATTACGTCACGTTTTATAGGCAACATGGAAAATATATGTTTTCTTTACATATTTATGACCAAACTTGTGAGATGAATCCTAAAGATGCTTTGAGTTTTCTTGGTGTTTCAGATAAAGGAGATATGCTTTTGCAACCTCACCAGTTGCTAGATTCTAAGGGAATGTTTATAAAAGGAAGAGGTGAAAATTCTATATTCAAAACAGATGAAGATCCATTGAAATTGAATAATTTAATACTAGATCATAGAGTTCTTTCTACATGGATGTAAGGATTTCTCATATAGAGAAGTGGAGATAGAGATACACTCAAAGTAACTAATTTTTTCATTTTAGATTACATTTTCAAAATGAGGAAGATAAATATTACTAGATTTATACATTTTACTATCAATTATATGAATACAAAGTATATAAAGTCTCAGATTATTAGGTTTCCAAATTGATTAGTAAGATTATTGAAAATGGCTTGAGACATTTCAATATAGCAATCAAATCTTAATCTGTTAGTGAAAATATAATGTTTATTAGTTAAGATACAATCAGAAGAATGAAATTCATTTTTGATCCAAAATTAATGTTATTTGTGAAGATTATTCATGTTTCCTCATAAAAGGAATAAACATCTATGAATAATAAATTTGAGAAAGTAGAGAATAAAAGAAATTCTAACTCCCCTCCAACAAAAAAAATAAAAAAATACCCAAAGGAAGTCATTGATGAATGGAGAAAAATAAAGGATGAAATAAATGAAGAAGAACTAAAATTTGGTCTTGACCCTGCTGAATATTATGAAGAAATACTTCTTGGTGAAGAATTATTAGATAAACAAGTCAAATAAAAGAAGAAGAATGAAAAATAAAGGCATATTTATGTGACATGTTTTTGAATGGTGTAGAATTTTCCTCTGTAAAAAAATATTAACAATTATAGATGCTGGTATAGTTTTAAAATAAATATCCATAGTTCATACCAATTCCCCCTATGATAAAAAAGGAAAAAAATTGATCAAGAATCAATTACTATTAGAAAAGATAAATTGATATTGTATTCTCAAATTCGTAAAGTAAAAGAGAAACGTGCTAAAGAAATTGAAGAATAAACTATCTTCAAAAAATAGAATAATATCAACGAAAACAAGGTGAATAATGAAAATAATGAGAAGGAAATGTGGAAGAAGTTGTAGGTAATAAGTAAGAAGATGATGATGATGATTATGATGATGATGAATAAGGTGATGAAATCTAAAAGAAATTAAGCTCCGAAGAAAAGGAAGAGGAAAATCATTCTGATAAGATTTCTTTATGAACTTCTCAAGATTTATTTAAAAAATTATTTTCTGAATGAAATCATAATATGAATTTAGTCAACCAGGAGAAAACATTTCTCCTTTGATTCAGGAAATAATATCTTCATCTAAGAGGGATGATCCAAATCATAATACGAAGGTTGAAGGAAGTAAGATGGTTATTATTGAGGTAATTCAAATTTCTCTTGAGAATAAGGATGAACAAAAAGTTCAGAAATCTAATTCATGGAAAAAGAAAATAAAGTCAATGAATGAATAGATTGAAACCATCAAAGTAAATATTCAATCAGAATCTGAATCAAAGAATACAATCAATGCTCATGGTAATTATTACAATTTTCATACATTAACAAGATTGGGGAATAATATTCCAAAATTTCCAAGACCCAAAATAGAAGAAGATTTGGTTGTGAAAAAAATATAAATATTTGGAATCACTAAAATCTTCGATAGATAGATGGATACGATTAGAAGAAAAATTCAAGGTGTTTAAAGAATCCATTGAAGCTCACAGAATGAGTTATAATAAAATTACGAAATGGTCTCGAGATGTTGATGAAAACTTTAATATTCAGGATGAAGATTCTGGAAAATTTAAGAAATATTTGGATGAGATAGATATTTATTTCAATATCCTCATAGAAGATATTTCTAATAGGGTAAGGTATCATGATACTTTCAAAATTGATTCTAAAAAGTATAAAAAAAGATATCTCATATTTATAAGAAAACTATATCTTTATGCTCAAAAAGTTTTCTAGACTCAAAGTCTATAAAGATAAAATTTATTCCCTAATGGGTATTAGTAAAGTTTTCTTATAAATAATCAAATCCCAAGAAGATAAAAATAAACATTTGGAAGAAAGGTTTTAGGGTTAAAAAGAAAATGATAAAGAAGATTATGAAAGAATTCAAATCATGGAGGAACGAATTTAGAAGTAAAAACAATTAACAGAAGCCTCAGGAGGAGATCTTGGAAAATTTTTAAGAGGACATAAATTAATTCAAGAAGCTGAAAATAATTGTTAGATCCTCGATTCTACCGAAGAAAAATCAAATTTTTAAAAAACTCTTATTGTACTTTTATTTTGAAATTTTAATTAAAATACATCCTCATACATATTCATTTTAATTTAATGTCTTCCAATTATTTTGGTTTAATGTTCTTTTATTTATTTTAGATGATCAATTACTTTAGTGTATCATATATATTTTTCTAACCCTTTTCAGGTACCTCAAAGACTATTCCTTTACCTTTCTGAAAATAAAAAAGGGATAGAATATTATAGATATGGGAGAAATTTATACAAATGGGAGAATTCCATATTAAGGGGAAATAATTTAAAAATTTGTAGAATTGTTTACAAAATAATATTAAATGATCCTTATAAGGATTCTTATCCTAAGGAGGAGTTAGTCATATTCACAATCATATTCAAAAGAGTTTATAAACCCAGGGGGAGATATGTATTATAAGGCCCCGTCCTTAAACATTACTTAATATTTAATTAAATGAATAATTCACATTGAGTATCTTTTCAGTTTTAGAGTTGTAGAGAATTAGATCATAACTATTACATCTCAAAAGATTACATAGTAGACACTTCTACAAAGTTTCCCTTTTTTTACAAAACATGAACTCTTAAAAAAATAGTCATGTCTAGTTCCATGTTTATGATAAAATGAATTTTCATTGATCCCATCCTTCACCATATTCCACATTATGTTCTGTGAAAAACATTTCAACAAAATGCGGGATGAACATAAAAATCTCAGTAAGGGATACACAAAGATGGGAAACTGTTAGTTTTTCAAAACAACAGGTAAACCATGAATACTTTATCCAAGTAATACTTTTCACCTTTATGAAGTAGTAAAAACTATTCACTGAATAAAAGATCATTACTTACCCTTTAGTAACCAAAAGATTACCATAAAACCCATATAAATAACACATAACATATAAAGGTTACTTGGGATATAAACATACTTAAATAGAATAACCAAACGGTCGACTTCCACACATATCACTTAATGGAATATCCATACAGCCGACTTCTATACCCAATGTATTGGAGGTTATAACGTAACCACCCATCCTAGTATTCAAGGCACCACCCATCATATGGTTTATCACGTAACCACCCGTTAAATGTCAAAGTACCATTATAAAATCAAAACACATAAAACAATTATAAAGGAAAGAAACAATTCCCACATTTAAATCACAATATATAAATTAAATATATTTACATAACAAATAAATTATAAAAACCATTTTCAACTCCAAAATAAAAAAAATATTATGTGGTATTTATTTACTTTTAAAAATATTACGGCTTGTTGGGGAAGCCAAAGATCAAATAATACTCGCGCCGGCGGAAAGGACATTTTCACCGCGTACGTTAAAAAGAAACATAAATTTTTTCATTTAGTAAAACACTTCATATATAAAATATTCCCTTTGAATAAAAGTAAAAGTCAAAGGGGTTTATACACCGTATAAAAGAAAGTTGTGTATAAAACAAAATATGCCTCAATGAAAGGAGATTGAGACGAAGTCCCTTACCTCGTGTCCGACGTGACTCGATTGTACTTTAATGTCCTCAATAATAAACTAAAGTTTATTTCTACTTTCTTAGTAACCTTTTTCAAGTTTATTATTCCTTTTATATAACTTATTTCTATGTTAGAAACAATATGTAATCATTTAAGTTAATAAAGTTCGTTTTGTCGATATTTGGTACTTAAGTCAAAAATGGACTTTTTAACACTACATGTTGATCATGTGGTAAAAGGTTCATTATATACAGAATTATATTCATGATTTGGATATCATATATATCATATATATCCATCATATACATGTATTTATATTAGTAGATAACATTTAGAGGTAAGAAATGAAATACACCGTTCATGGAGACGGTAAGCCGTACGTACGCATGAACGCTACTTTCATTTCTATTTTGTATTTAAGGGAGTGAAATAATAATGATATAAAGGTATATTATAATTCCAGTATAATATAATATATAATATCATTAACTCCATCCTTTATAAGTCCAACATATGGCATTAACGAATCAAATCACTTTGAGGGGGCGATAGTCCACACTTCCTAAAATGAAATTATCGTGTTTACCCATAATGGAAACCATAAAGGTATGCTACAAATGAAAAAATACAGAATAATAAGGAAAACATAAAAATAATATATATCATAGAGTGACATCTTAATGGCCACCATGAAAGGTGTTAAAATAAGATTGAACAGTCATCGTTTCGTGAGGTAGAAATTTGCCTACCACAGAAACAGTATGTTCTTTAACCATTAGAAGGTGGTGTGTATAAGTGTAGCTCGAATACTTCTCATAAAAACATAATATTAAATTTAATATACCGGTGTTGTTACAAAAGAAATTAATATAAAGATTTTAGGGTGTTGGAGAAGCAAAATAAAACAAAAGTGCACAGGTGAAAACATTACCTTTAAATCGGGTAACTCCCTTTGGTTTGAACCAAAAGGGTTTCTTCAAGAGCTTACATCCTAAGGTAAGGATTCTTGGATGAGGATAGTGATGTGGAGAGATAAAAGGATCAGATCTTGGCCGATACAATGTCTTGAGAGGTGTGGGTAAGGTGGTAGAGGTGGGGGCCTTTTATAAGAGGAGAGGAGGGGCACTCTTGGAAAGTTTTAAAATGTTACTTTATTATATAATGATTTTCGGTTTTTAAAGGTCCCAAATTATATATATTTCAAAGATAAGGTGATAATAGTTCTAAATATACCCATCCAATAGGTTTTGGACAAGTTTAGGTCTTATATTTTACATTATCTTTTCATTTTATTTAAATCGTTAAATAATGAGGTAATCGCTGCATCATCATCGTGTCATATATAATTTAATTTATTTAATGTCTAAAAATTATAAAAAAATATCATGATTTATGAAATCTTTTTATATTTATAATTAATATTTATAGTCCAAAATATTACTTGTATAACCCCATGTCAAAATTGTTTTAGTAAAACAATACATGTTTGTAACATTTTTATTTTAACTTTAAATAAAAAAGTTATTTATGTCATTTTCTTACCCAAGTGGCTCTATGGGGTCACCAAGATGACACATGGATTTTTTTGGTCGGCCATGACACATCCAATAAGGGTAGTACATGTCTCAAGGTAATTTCATATTATTATAACATTATTTTTTCCTTAAATTACACTAATTACCTTTAATCGTGATTAATAAAACTTAAAAGTTAATATTCACCAAAAAATTATTTTAATCCTATTGAACCAAATTTTACTTCATAATTACAACCATGTATGTGTTATTTTTGAAATTCAATTCACAAAAGTGTTAAAGTTTCATTTAATCGAAAAATCAGTTTTTTAACTACCACTTAGTGGTTTCACTATTCATCAAAAATTGAAGTTTCTCAGAAAAATACCAAAAATTCACCCTAAGATATATTTGATATTCTGAATTAAAAAATGATGTCTATTTTAAAAAATTCAAAACATATAAGTTGCATTAATTAATTTAATAATTAAGTCTTGTTCTCAAAACAAATAGCGTGTTTTTATGAAACAATATATATCATAAGATTGACACTAGTTTAAGTCCAATTTCAAAGTGAAATTAATTCCAATGACCACCATTGGATTAAATGGTAAAAATTTATTCTAATTGAACTTTAAAACCAATTAAAAATATAATATAATCATATAAATAAAATAGATTAAAAAGTGGTTTTGAATTAAAATACAACATTTTTCACTATTCATTAAGAAATGAACTTTATTGAAAAAATACCAAAAATTTACACAAAGTAAATTTTGATGTCCCGATTCTAATAAGAGTTTTATTTGGTCCAATATAAATGTTAAGAGTGACCAAAACTATATTTAAAGAGGGTTCGCCATCAAAAGGCGATAAGTCGGCCTTTTAGTGAATATTAGAGTATTTATGCTTAAAATTGAATTCTTTTCTTATTTTAAGCCTTTATCTTTTATTGGATAAATGTAAAAACATTTAACAAACATATATAGTCATATTTTAGTTATTTATATTCATTCCCTCCAATACAATGGCTACGTGTCAACTACCATTTAAAATAATATTATTATATTACTAGTGTGCAACGTAAGATTTCAAAAAACTCTTTGCTGCGTATCGGGTATGCTATCGAACAAAGCAACCCCTTTAAAGTAAAAATAATATTTAATTCGCAAATATTAATAAATATGAAAATGTATTAGTCTTTATTTACCCGGGGATGTTACATCCTTCCCCCATTTTGGGAATTGTGTCCTCGCAATTTTATTCACTTATCAGAATAAGTGGGGGTATTTATCCCTTATAGCATTTTCAGATTCCCATATTGCCTCTTCAACCATATGGGGTTTCCAAAAAAACCTTTAACTGGTGAATCACCTTATTCCGCAACACTTGATCTCTATGGTCATGAATCTGGACTGGTTGTTCTTCATAAGAGAGAATATCTTCCAACTGAACTACCTCTAGGCTCAAAACATGATATGGATATGGCATATACTTTCTCAACATTGAAACATGAAAAACATTGTGTACCTGAGATAAACTCGAAGGTAAAGCCACTCGATAAACAACTGATCCAACTCTCTCCATAATTTCTTATGGTCCAATGAACCTTGGACTCAGCTTTACTTTCTTACCAAATCACATCACACTTTTCCATGGTGAATCTTTGAGAAAGATATGATCACCTAACTCGAAAGATAGATCCTTCATCTGTTTATCCGCATAACTTTTCTGCCTGCTCTGAACTGTTCTCATGTGTTTCTGAATCAACTAAACTTTCTCTACCATCTCTTCTATCAATTCTAGTCCCATCAGCTTCTTTCCACCTACTTCATCCCAAAATTCTGGAGTTCGACACCGCTTCCCATATAATTCTTCAAATGGAGCCATTTGTATACTGGAATGAAAACTGTTATTATATGAAAATTCAACCAAAGAAATATGTTGGTCCCAACTTCCCTGATAATCCATCGAGAAATCACGTAGCATATCCTCCAAAGTCTGAATTGTTTGTTCTGACTGCCCGTCTAACTGAGGATGAAAATATGTACTAAAATTTAATTCAATACCCAACGACTTTTGAAGGCAATTCAAAAAGTTAGAAGTAAACCTAGGATCACGATCAGATACAATGGAGAGGGGAAATCCATGCAACCTGACTATCTCTTTAAGATACAATCAAGAAAGTTGATCTGGGGAGAATGTATCTCGAATAGGAAGGAAATGAGCAGATTTAGTCAATCGATCAACAATAACATAGATTGAATTATTACCTCGAGATGTCTTCGGTTGTCCCACAACAAAGTCCATGGATATACTTTCCTATTTCCACTCTGGCACAGGTAAAGGCTAAAGCATCCATTTCGGTAACTACCGCTCTGCTTTAACCTGTTGACAAGTCAAACACTTCACAGTAAAATCATCAATATCTCTTTTCATTCCATTCCACCAGTAATACTCCCACAGATCTCTGTACATCTTAGTACTTCTAGGATGAGCTGAAAACGGGGAACTATGGGACTCACATAACAACTCATTCTTCAACTTTGAATCACAAGGAACACATAATCTTTTCCCAAACCTCAAAAAACAATCATTATCAATGTAAAATTTAGGAAACATACCCTTCTGAACCAACTCTACCTTTTTCTGAAACCCACTATCTTTCTTCTGTGCTTGCTTAATCCTTTCAGGTAGAGATGATCTCACTGAAACCTAAAACAAAATAGAAGAACTTCCTCCACCAACACCTTCTATGCCAAAGTTCATCAAATCAGAAACTAAAGGATCTCGCTCCAAACCTAGCATGGTTAATGAGGCATTACTTTTTCTACTCAAAGCATCATCCACTTTATTTTCTTTTCCCGGATGGTAATGAATTGTACAATCATAATCCTTGATTAATTCCAGCCATCTCCTCTTTCTCATGTTAAATTCATTTTGAGTGAATATATACATTATACTTTTGTGATCAATATATATTTCACACTTTACTCCATACAAATGATGCCTCCAAATTTTTAGAGAAAAAACAACAGCAGCTAATTCCAAATCACGTGTAGGGTAATTTACCTCATGAGTTTTCAACTGACGTGAAGCATAATCAATTACCTGATCATTCTTCATAAGGACATGACCAAGTCCCTTCAACGAAGCATCAATGTAGATAAAAAACTCACCATTCCTGGAAGGAAGTGCCAAAATTGGAGCATTCACCAATCTCCTTTTAAACATCTGAAAACAATCATCACATTCTTTTGTCCAGATAAACTTAACACCCTTCCGAGTTAGCTTAGTCAGTAGACTATATAGCCATGAAAAAGTTTCAACAAACCTCCTGTAATAACCTGCCAATCAAAGAAAACTACGAATCTCGGTTACATTTGTGGGACTTGGCCATTCTTCAAAAACTTTTGACTTAGATGGATCAACATTTATGCCATTTTTTGAAATAATGTGACCAAGGAATGAAATTTATTGTAACCAAAACTCACACTTTCTGAATTTTCCATACAGTTTATTTTCTTTTAATGTTTGAAAGATAACCCTTAAATTACTTTCATGCTCCTCTTTACTTTTAGAAAACACCAAAATATCATCAATGAAAACAACCACACACTTATCCAAGAACTCATGGAAAATTCTATTTATAAGGTCCATGAATACAGAAGGTGCATTGGTTAACCCAAAAGGCATAACTACAAATTCATAATGGCCATATCTAGTACGAAATTCAGTCCTCGTAATGTCTGCTTCTTTTACTTTCAACTGATGGTACCCTTACCTCAAGTAAATCTTTGAAAAATAATGATCTCCCTAGAGATGATCAAACAAATCATCGATATGAGGCAAAGGATACTTGTTCTTAACAGTGATGTTATTCAAGGCTCTATAATCAATGAAAAGTCTCATTGAACCATATTTCTTTTTAACAAACAATACGGGAGCACCCCATGGTGATGTTCGAGGTTGAATGAAACCTTTATCTAATTACTCCTACAATTTCTTCTTCAACACTAAAATTTCAACTTGAGCCATTAGATAAGGGGGTTTTGAAATTGGATTAGAATCAAGAACTAAGTCGACAATAAATTCAACTTCCCAATCATGAATAATACCAGGAAACTCATCAAGAAAAACATAAAGATACTCATTTACCACTGGCAAATCATTAATCTGAATAGTTCCTTTATTTTCAACAATATATGCAAGGTAACATTCATTTCCATATTTTACTAGTTTCTCAACTTCATGATATGTTATCAAAATTAAGGGTTCATTCTTGTACACAAAATAAAAACATTTCTTAAAATAAACCATTTTAGCTTTGTAGTAAATCTTAACATGATAAACAGAAATTTAATCCATGCCCAAAATAACATCAAAATATACTAGAGGCAAAACAATAAGGTTTGCAGTTAGATTATTTCCGCACACAAGGATAGAAAGGTTCTTATAATTTCTTTTGTGTATTATGGATTCCTCCGGGTGTTTTTACCATAAGTTCAGGATTCATATCTTGATTTGGAATTCCCAATTTACTAGAAAAGTTCTCATAAATGAATGAATGTGTAGACCCTGAATCAAACAACACATTGGCATAATCTGAACAAACAAACAGTGTACCTGATACTACTTCATATGATGGCCCAACATCTGCTGAAATATTTGCATGGGATTTCACCACCCCTTTCTACTTGTAGTCTGGATTCTTTCCCTCTGTTGAGTTCTTCTTTAGACACTCATTTTCTTAATAACCCATTTTATTACACTTAAAACATCTTACCGCTGGCTTTTCATTGCCTTCTTGATCATCTTCCTTACAGTTACGAGCAATATAACCAGACTTACCACACCGAAAGCACTTTCCAGACATGGATAAACATTCTCCAGGATTCATTTTACCACACTTATCACAGGATGGATATTTGGTTTTCTTACCTCCTTGGTTCTTTGATGAATTCTTCCCATTTTCCTGCCAACTAGACCTCTTATTCTGTTGTTTGTCAAAGAACACCTGATCATTGGCAAACTCCATTTCCACCTTCTCCGCACATCGAACAAGTTTTTCATAACTTTTGAACTCATGAGAAGCTAAATTCCTTCGAAACTTTGGATTTAAACCTGATTAAAAACAGTTGATTTTACTATCAATATCTCATATGAAATATGGATCATACCTTGCCAGTCGAGTGAAATTTGCTTCATAAGTAGCCACTGAGTCATCTTCCTGCCTCAATTCTAGGAATTGTTTTTCCATCTTAAGACGAACCACCTTAGGAAAATATTTCTCAAGAAACATACCTTTGAATTTATCCCAGTTAAGATCATCAATCTCATAACTATCCCTGATATTTTTCACCATCGACCACCACTGATCAGTTTCACCTTCAAAACGGTAAACTTCAAAATTATTCTTTTGATGTTATGAACATCCCATGACATCAAAAATCTTCTCCAGTGCTTTAATCCACCCTTTTGCTAGCATAAGGTCAGATGATCCTCTGAATGATGGGGGATGTTGCCTCATGAAATGTTCCACCACTGACATGTTCCTCTGCGGTTGATCTGGCTGATCTAGTGCATGGATAACACCACCATTTATAGCCTGAGTCAACTATGCCATCACTGAAACAAACTTTTCAGTTCTGATTCTGACCATCTTAGGTTGCTTATTTAGAAGGTTGTCTTCCTCCTGATGTCTTCCCAACATAGCTGCCTTATTTCCTCTCCGGAAAAACATTCTAAACACAGAAATATCTTAGGCGAAGCAACTTGGTAATATTTAAATGCTATATCATTTCAATCATACCATAAATTAATTTATGGACATAAATTTAACAATTTTCTGAATTCTAAAGTTTTCTAAACCAACATCTGATACCAACTATAAGGCCCCGGCCTTAAACATTACTTAATATTGAATTAAATGAATAATTCACATTGATGATATTTTTAGGTTTAGAGTTTTAGATAATTAGATCATAATTATTATATCTCAAAATATTACACAGTAGACACTTCTACAATTTTTCCCTTTTTTACAAAACATGAACTCTTAAAAAAAGAGTCATGTCTAGTTTCATGTTTAAGATAGCATGACTTTTCCTTGATCACATCCTTGACCCTATTCCACATTATGTCCTGTGAAAAACATTTCAAAAAAAACTTTGGATGAGTATAAAAAGCTCAGTAAGGGATACACAAATAAGGAAAACTGTTAGTTTTTTAAAACAACAGGTAAACCATGAATACGTTATCAAAGTAATAATTTTCACCTTTACAAAGTATAAAAAACTCTTCATTGAATAAAATATCATTACTTACCCTTTTGTAACCAAAATATTACCATAAATCCCATATAAAGAACACATAACATATAAAGGTAACTTGGGATATAAACATATTTAAATGTAATAACCATACGGTCGACTTCCACACCTATCACTTAATGAAATAGCCATATGACCAACTTCCATACCCAATGCATTGGAGGTTATAACGTAACCACCCATCCTAGTATTCATGGCACCACCCGTCATATGGTTTATCACGTAACCACCCGTCAAATGTCCAAGTCCCATTATAAAATCATAACACATAAAAAAATTATAAAGAAAGAAAACATTTCCACATTTCAATCACAATATATCACT
Organism: Viscum album; assembly: GCA_963277665.1. Taxonomy (NCBI): domain Eukaryota; kingdom Viridiplantae; phylum Streptophyta; class Magnoliopsida; order Santalales; family Viscaceae; genus Viscum; species Viscum album. The sequence continues at coordinate 1,782,411,093 of OY728129.1, read as the reverse complement.
TAAATATATTGACATAACAAATCCATTATCAAAACCATTTTCAACACCAAAATACATAAAAGAGTATATGGTATTTATTTACTTTTAAACATATTATGTCTTGTTGAGGAAGCCAAAGATCAAATAATACTCGCGATGGAGGAAAGGACATTGTCACTGCATATGTTAAAAAGAAACATAAATTTTGTCGTTTAGTAAAACATTTCATATATAAAATATTCCTTTTGAATAAAAGTAAAAGTCAAAGGGGTTTATACACCTTATAAAACAAAATATGCCTCAATGAAAGGAGATTGAGACGAAGTCCCTTACCTCGTGTCCGATGTGACTCGATTGATCTTTAATCATGTGAATAATAAACTAAATTTAATTTATACTTTCTTAATAACCTTTTTCAAGTTTATTGTTCCTTTTATATAACTTATTTCTATGTTATAAACAATATGTAGTCATTTAAGTTAATAAAGTTTGTTTTGTCGATATTTGGTACTTAAGTCAAAAATGGACTTCTTACAATTACATGTTGTTAATGTGGTCAAAGGTTCATTATATCTAGAATGATAATCATGATTTGGATATCATATATATCATATATATCCATAATATACATGTATTTATAATAGTACATAACATTTAGAGGTAAGAAATGAAATGCACCGTTCATGGTGACGGTAAGCCGTATGTACGCATGAATGCTAATTTTATTTATATTTCATATTTAATGGAGTAAAATCATAATGATATAAAGGTATATTATAATTCCATTATAATATCATATATAATATCACTAACTCCATCCTTTATACGTCCAACATATGGCATTAACGAATCAACTCACTTTGAGGGGGCGGTAGTCCGCACTTCCTAAAATGAAATTATCGTGTTTACCCATAATGGAAACCATAAAGTTATGCCACAAATGAAAAATAAATAATCATAAGTAAATAATAAACATAATATATATCATATAGTGACATCTTAATGGCCACCATGAAAGGTGTTAAAAGAATATTGAACAGTCATCCTTTCGTGAGGCAGAAATTCACCAACCACAGAAACAGTATGTTCTTTAACCATTAGACGGAGGTGTGTGTAAGTGTAGCTCGAATAATTCTCATAACAACATAATATTATATTTAAGATACTGGTTCTGTTACAAAATAAAGTAATAGAAATATTTTAGGGGGTTGGAGAAGCAAAATAAAACAAAAGTGCACAAGTGAAAACATTACCTTTAAATCGGGTGACTCCCTTTAGTTTGAACCAAAAGGGTTTCTTCAAGAGCTTCCTTCCTAAGGTAAGGCTTCTAGGATGAGTATAGGGATGTGGATAGATAAAAGGATCATATCTTGGATTATAAAATGGCTTGAGATGTGTGGGTATGGTGGTAGAGGTGGGGGCCTTTTATAAGAGAAGAGGAGGGGCACTCTTGGAAAGTTTTAAAATGTTACTTTATTATATAATGATTTTCGGTTTTTAAAGGTCCCAAAATTATATATTTCGAATATAAGGTGATAATAGTTCTAAATATACCCATAGTATAAGTTTTTGACAAGTTTAGGTCTTATATTTTACATTATCTTTTCATTTTATTTAAATTGTTAAATAATGAGGTAATCGCTGCATCATCATGGTGTCATATATAATTTAATTTATTTAATGTTTAAAAATTATAAAAAAAAATATCATGATGTAGGAAATATTTATATATTTCTAATGAATATTTATAGTCCAAAATATTACTTTTATAACCCCATGTCAAAATTGTTTTAGTAAAACAATACATGTTTGTGGCATTTTTATTTTAACTTTAAATAAAAAAGTTATTAATGTCATTTTCTTACCCAAGTGGCTCTATGGGGTCCCCAAGATTACCCATGGATTGTTTTGGTCGGCCATGACACATCCAATAAGGGTAGTACATGTTTCAAGGTAATTTCATATTATTATAACATTATTTTTTCCTTAAATTACACTAATTACCTTTAATCGTGACTAATAAAACTTAAATGTTGCTATTCACCAAAAATTATTTTAATCCCATTGAACTAAATTTTACTTACTAATGAAAACCATGTATGTCGGGTTTTTGAAATTCAATTCACAAAATTGGTAAAGTTTCATTTAAAAAAATCAGTTTTTTAACTACCACTTAGTGGTTTCACTATTCATCAAAAATTGAAGTTTCTCAGAAAAATACCAAAAATCCACCCTAAGATATATTTGATATTCCGAATTCATAAATGATTTCTATTTTACAAAATTAAAAATATATGAGTTGAATTAATTAATTTAATAATTAATTCTTGTTGTCAAAATAAATGATGTGTTTTTATGAAACAATATATATCATAAGATTGACACTAGTTTAAGTCCAATTTCAAAGTGAAATTAATTCCAATGACCACCATTGGATAAAATAGTTAAAATTTATTCTAATTGAACTTTAAAACCAATTCAAAAGATAATATAATCATATAAATAAATTATATTAAAAAAATGTTTTGAATTAAAATACAACATTTTCACTATTCATTAAGAAATGAACTTTATCAGAAAAATACCAAAAATTTACACAAAGTAAATTTTGATGTCCCGATTCTAAAAAGAATTTTATTTGGTACAATAGAATGTATAATAGTGACAAAAACTATATTTAAAGAGGGTTCTCCATCAAAAGGCGATAAGTCGACATTTTAGTGAATATTAGAGTATTTATGCTTAAAATTGAATTCTTTTATTATTTTAAGCCTTTATCTTTTATTGGATAAATGTAAAAACATTTATCAAACATATATAGTCATATTTTAGTTATTTCTATTAATTCCCACCAATACAACGCCTACATGTTAAATACCATTTAAAATAATATTATTATATTACTCGTGTGCAACGTAAGATTTCAAAGAAACTCTTTGTTGCATATTGGGTACGCTATCGAACAGAGCAACCCCTTTAAAATAAAATTAATATTTAATTTGAAAATATTAATAAATATGAAAATGTATTATTATTTATTTACCTGGGGATGTTACAAGTCTAAATTTGTATTTCTAAATATGATAGTTCTTAAAAAGAATTTTAGAATTAATATTTTTAATGTTATTTTCCTTTGTAACTTTATGGTTTGTGATTTCCAGAAAATAGGGAGATTGTTGAGTCAAAATTTATTTTTAAATTTTCCATTCCTTTTTTTGGTAAATAAAAAACTCATTCTTAAATACACAATATCTAATATTTTTATAACTAAAGTGTTTTTACTATGTTTTTATAGAAAACATATACTTTTTTACCATATTTAGAATCTAGTATAAATTATTCATGAATTTACATAACAATTATCATAATAATCATGAATTTGATTTTTCATGGATTCAATTTATCAAATAATATTTAAGACTTTATATCTTGTGTAGTTACCAACAAGAGTTATAATCATATTTGAAATTTGATTTGATATCATCAAATTCACACTAATTTAGAGAATTTTAATGAAACTCTCTAAGTGAATCCATAAGATTGAATTTTGTTTTAATCATGAATACGAATAATTGTCTTATCGTATTGGAACATTTTACTCTTAACATTTTAATGATAAGTTGTTAAAAAGATGTTAGGTATTCTATTATTTTATGACTAAAATAGTGACAGCTTTCAAATTCGTTATAAAAAATTCAACCATTGGAGATCAAGATGACTGTTGGGAAGCCTACCTTAAAATACCTAGTTATTTGAAAAAATCATGGAGGGGTTGACATAATTTCACATGTGCGTGTGTGCTATGATTTTACCCTCATTTTTCTAAAGTGTAAAATCACGGATAGATTATTCCTAATCTTTTTCATTTCTTTATTGAGAGTATCTTTCTTAAAGAAACCTTGTTAGGTTTTCTCCTTAAAAATCTATTGTATTGATTTGTGCGATTTCAATTATTTTGATTACGACAATAGATTATGAGGATAGAAAGATAGAGGATACAATAACTTTCTTGATCAAGGGATTCTGATGATAGAAAGAAAAAGGATCTGGTCACCTTCTTGATCAAAGGGATTATGAGGATAGAAAGACATAATCCAATCATCCTATTGAGGGCTGCCGGGGATAAGAAGACAAAAGTCAATCATTTTATCGAGGACTTTCTCTGGTAAGAGAAATACCTACTTTCTTGTAAGTATAAAACAAGGTACCTTTATACAAGGTTACTAGATACCCGTCTCTTGGTGTTAAAATAATTATATTCAATTATATTACATATTACTTTACAGGTATTTTATATTACACTGAATATTAATATAAAGTGATATTTTTTATTCATCTTTCTATTTCTATTTATTTTATTGTAATTTATTTAATTGTGATTCATATGTTTTACTCTGAATATTATTCTATATGCTTTAAGATTTAATCACCATTTATTATATTACTTTGATAAATTGTAATATTTGTGATTATGATTCGTTTTATATTTGTTTCTATTTTGAATATAGTTACACTACTTACTGAATACGATTATATTCACTAGAATCAAACTTGTGGATTTTATATCGGAATTTACATGATTATGATTTTCTTATCATCGGAACTAAGGGACCAGTCATGTTACAATTTTAATATATAAGATGTTTTGTGAATACGATTTATATAATTATATTAAAAAAGTTTCCTTTAATATTAAAAATAAAGGTTTATAAACATACAATCCCCCCCCCTCTTGTAGTTTTCTAACTACATATAAATTTTGATCCTACAATTAGTATCAGAGCCAAGTCTCTTTTTTACTGATACTTACAATTTATACTATATATTGTAATTATAAGAACAGAATTTCCATTGATATAATTCTGGGCTGTTACATTCTCCCCCCTTATAAAATTTCACCCTCCAAATTTCACTTTATATACTATGGTGAAACCAAGTGAGGGTACTTCTCCTATTTCATTCCATTAACTATAAAATGATGAATAAAATTAAGGAGAACGTGAATACATATATTGTAAAAATATAAAAACAAAACATTAAACCTAGAAGGACAAACTTTTAAATAAAAATTATATCCTAACTTGTGATATCCTAAGTTTTAATCTAGGTTATCCATGATCATAAAATTAACCCTATGGTTTTTAATAAATTATTCTAGTCCTAATCTCAAAAAATAACTATAAATTTCTCTAATACAAACTATAGGAACCATACTTCTTATTACATGACTATTAAATCATTTTAAAGATAAAAAAACATAACAGTGCTAAAAATACTAGATCGAGAGGTTTAGTGTCTTGGGAAAATTAGCCTTATACCTAAGTTTTACAAAATAAAACATAATCATTACTTAATTAGTTCTTATCTATATTCTTAGTGGCATCCACATTCTCCTTAGTACAAGTAATCACCTATGGATATACATCAAGGAAATGGGTGGGATAAAATCCTAGTAAGAGGATAGATAAGAACATGAAACAATATAACATGGGTGAGCATAAAAACCTTCATAACTTCATAATCACGAGAGAAAACAATATATAAAGTCATGGAATGTGGTAATACATGATAATGAAACATCGTGTCTTAGTGGTCAAATACCATACATAGTTGTGAACAAATCAAACATCATGTTCACTAATATTTCACTTTACCTCATGAGATACATCACAATACACAATTAATTAGATAAATATATAATTTCTGGCACACCCATCACATAATAACATTTACATGTGCTGTATAATTCTAGGTGCACCCGTCATATCATAACATTTACATTATCATGCAAGCCATAAAGAACATATATGAATCTTGGACATAAAATAACCCATGTAAATGAATGGGTTCCATTTAATAAAGCATATATTCATGAACAAACTTTGGGGTTCCCAAAAGGAATATGGAATGAGATTATTGGTATATGAATCATCAATCTTGAGAGAGGAAGAAAAAATCTCCCTAGAAGAACAAATGTATTTTTAGAAAGAAGAGTTCTTTTGGAAAAATATTTTAATTTTTCATAGAATCAGATTGGAAGCATGTATATATAGAAATAAAAATTTAAGAATGAATAATTGATATTTAAAGAACATTAATGGAACATATGTAATGAAAATGGAGTTAAAGAGGGAAAATCTGAAGGAAGAGAGTTAGGTTTGAGATTCCCCTTATATTATGTCTGATTGATTTATTCACTTTAATATCCTGAATAATAAAATTAAATTAATTAATTAATTAATTAATTAATATTTTATACATTAATTTTATTTTTTATAGTTTTATTTTGTTCATTTATAGGCTTTTTAATGATTTATATATTTTAACTTCATTGTTCGAAAGTGTTCGTTTTCTTGGTTTTCCTGATCGGTTTAGTTGTAGATGATTATGGAAGTTCATGTATAATGAAAATTATTTTTAAACGTTTTTATAAATGAAAATAAATAATTTTAATTGGTCTTATATATCTTTTGGTTATATGGTATGAGATAAATCAACAGATAATACATTAGTGATAATCGTTTAGATTATTACAGAAGTTTTTCGATCCTCATAAAATAGTTTGGTTTCATTATTTATTATTGTGAATATATTTTAGTTACAAAAAATAAAAAGGATTATAAAATAATATTTACAATATTTTTGGAACCATTATAATGGTTTTATTACCATACTTGAATTTGGGGAAGGAAAATGAAAACACATCATCCACGGTGGTTGTAAATCAACACACCACAGATGATATTTTCATTTTTTTTAGTTAAACAAATTGAAGAGGCTTGAATATGTATTATTCCATTAACATAATAAAATTAAATTATATAAAATATAATGGAGTTACCATGTAACTTGTATAAGCGTATTTTATGATATGATAATAAATAAAAGGAATTTGATAATAAAAATGAAAGTAAAAGAAAGAGGATTTTACCTCTAGAATTTCTCCTCCTTTAGAACCTCCTTAGGAAAAAGGTTTTGGTATTCTGATGATACCAAGGTATCCTGGATGTGGGGGTGGGTATAGGGAATAGGATTGGGTTGAATTTCTAAAAGGATCAAATCTTGGAAGGTTTGAGGAGAAGAGGTGGTATTTATATGGTAGGAGAGCAGTGTTTTCTCGTTATTTTATTCATTTGTTTATTATTTTGACGCAAAAATATGAATAGTTTAAGAATAATCACTAAATATATTGAAATAATGAATTTTATTTTTATATTATGGGAATACCTCATCCATACATCATCTATGACATAATAATTCATGTATTTGTTAAATACTGCAAATTACCATATTTCACTATTCGGAAAAAAACGAGTATTTTAAAAAACCCCATAAATTTAACCTATCCATTTTTTGATGTGTATAATTAAAAAATGAACTCCATTTCATGAAAATAATTTTCTAAATATTAGAAAATTAATTTTAATTAAAATTATCATTTACTTGGAAAATACTGATTTTAAAATTATAACAGATTTTATAACACTTTGAAAAATTAATTAATGTCTCATAAAATTATCTTATATTCATAAGACAAAAAAATATTAATTTATGAATATATTTTATCGAAATAAATTTTATTTTAAATCATTATATTAATTATAAAATCTTAAAAAATAATTTTTGTTTCACAAAAAATACCAAAATTTAATTTCTTATTTCCAAAGAATTTTTTTACTTATACTATGGTATAATTATTTAATATTTTCATTTATAAGATGAATAAATTTTTCATATACTTTCATTGGTTAGTTTACTATTCTATTGGATAGTTTACTATTCATAAGGTTCATATTACTTTCCAAATGTCAAGTTACTATTCCATTTTTATAGGTTCCTTAACTTCGTGAAAGACCCCTTATTTAATTTACTCTTTATTTATAATGTTTGTATTGTGTTTTATATGTGATTTTATCTGATCTGTACCGTATGGAATAAATAAAAGAATGGAATTTTTATTAATATAACTTTCATTTCTTACATTCTAGAATATTTATTTTCTTTATTTATATTTTTTTTATTTTACCATATTCGATATCTTGGAGAGACACTCCTTGAGTTCACATATCATCAAGAATTCAAGATAATTTTCATCATTACCATCAACTTCACTACAAATTTCAATATTAAATTCTTCACCATTTTTCTTTGTGGTGTGCATATTTTCATCAACATCTCTTAACATCACCATTTACCCATCCTCATCACTATTATCCCTAATTATATATTTATATTAAAAACTTCCCTTTCTTATTTTGGAAAAAAATATCGCTTTCCTTTAGAAGAAACCCCAAATTTTTTAAACTTCTGTAATCTCTAGTTAAAGACACTCCCTGATACTTATTTTTCTTCATTACCAACACTATCTTCCTTTGAATTATCAAAATTTATATAAAAATGTATAATTTATCCACACCAAAATAATTTTATTGGAGGTTTACCTTTAAAATTTATCTTTCCTCTTCTCACATTTCCATATATTAAATGAATCTTATTATCAATTTTTTTATCCAAATAAAATTAATAAGAATATTATTCATCAATATTATTCTTATGAATTTCTTGATTTTAATCATTAAATTTTTTTTACATTATTAAACTTATTGTTAAGAAAAACATATTTCCTTGTGTCTTAGGAAATGAGAATACTATGGAAATCATCTACAAGAAGTGATTCAACATCCCTATATTCAAAAGAAGATACTTTAGCCTCAAACATATTTGTTAAGATATAAAGTATCTTCTCACACTACTGGAAAACTAACCTTTACCAACGGTTTGGAACCGTTGGTATAGGCCTCCAAACTGTTGGTATAGCCTATACCAACGGTTTGGAGAACCGTAGCCAAGTAAGCCGTTGGGATATGTCTATACCAACGGTTTTCCAAAAACCGTTGGTATAGGTAATATGAAATCTATACCAACGGTAATGGAACCGTTGGTATATAAATTCCAAAAATAAAACATCCACTGGGATTTGATCCCAGGACCCCTCGTTTATAATCGAACGACTTAACCACTAAGCTAACATCACTTTTGTAAACATAATTTCATAAATATATATATGTATTATCATAATTATTTAAAATTTTGATTTATATAATGTTCTCGGTTAGTGGATCTGGAAAAAAAATTAAAGAACCTACCCCAATGGTTTTCAAAACCGTTTGGATAGCCCTATCCCAACGGTTTTCAAAACTGTTGGGATAGGTTCTAGTTGGGTGTATTTCAGTTGGCCGAATGTTGGATTTTTTTGATTCTTTTTCCCAACGGTTCACCAAAACCGTTGGGAAAGGGGCTCAAAACACACCCTTTCCCAACGGTTTTGGTGAACCGTTGGGAAAGGTCACTCTTTCCCAACGTTTCACCAAAACCGTTGGGAAAGGGCCTAAAAAACACACCCTTTCCCAACGTTTTTGGTGAACCGTTGGGAAATGGTAGCTATACCAACGGTTTTTACAAACCGTTGGTATAGAAGTGTTGGGAAAGATCATGTTTCCAGTAGTGTCAACCATTTTAGTATCTTCAAATTTATTTCTATAATTTCTGATTTTAATCACAATATCATTAACTTGTGTGAATAATTCATCCACAGTTTCATCTTATTTAATTTTCATATCATCATATTTTTATCTCCAAATCTGAACTTTATATTTCCTCACATTCTTATTTCCATAAATGGTATTTACATTTTTATCCCAAATGGATTTATATTCCTTGATAACTATCACTTTGAAGAATTTATTCTTAGATAATGATGACACTAAATCATTGTTAGCACTACCATTAATCTCAAAATTCACTTAATATTTTACTATTAATGTAACATTATCAACTTGAGGTGGAAACCCATTAGTCATATCCCCAATAACTTCAAAATAAATTGAAAAAATTATGGCAATATCCTACCCTTTTAGATATGATAATTTTTTCCATAAAATTTGGGAATCCCCTTTCTATTCATTCAAATATGATTTTACATGATAAATGACATAAAAAAACTACCACTTGGAACCCAAGGAAACTTATTCAAAAACATCAAACCAAAAATCACCAATGAGGGTAATCTTCCTTTGATACCACTTAAAAAGTAACTTCCAAGATAAATGAGGAATCATTTAGAGGGGGGGTGAATCAGTGATTATACTTATATTACATTCTCTTAGTGAGACAAACCTCATAACTAGTTAAAGTGAATCATGATCTATATTAATCAAACACACAAAATAGGGGAATAGGATATTTACAAGGTTTACATATCAAAACAAGATATTTTATCCTTTACATTATTTTGATACCATCATGATCATACAACCCACTATTTTCAACATTCAGTTACAAAAATCAGGGTTTATCCTTGAAATCATATTATAACAAGTCTCCAAACAATGATAGTACATAAATCATTGAAATAATGATACAAAAATTAATATCAATAATAATAAATAATTCCAAAAATAGCCTTTTATATTTTATGTAATGATTCTCTTATTCTTATTTAACCTATATAAATTCAAGAAGGATCTCTTCACATTGTTCCAATATGAACAATCACTTATTCTTCTTTAACTCTTCTTCCTCGTTTTCTTTTTTCATCCAATTATATGTAAAATTCATGTTATACAAAATCTTTTCAAATGCACATTTTTATATAATTTAATTTTCTATTTCAAATTCATATTCAAACTATAAAATTCCTTTCACAATCTTATCCTATGAATCCTTGTTAAAAATATATTAATAATCCAATTTTAATTTTAGTTATTTATACGGCAATTACCACAGAAGTCCTCGGATAAAGCCAATTTAGCACACTTCTCGAGAACTACCCATAAAAACATTCATACATCATGGTTACAAGAATTATGATATAGACTATTGGTTTTTATCATTTTTTCACACAACTTCCACATATAGGTACAATGTGGTCAGGGTGTTACGATGTGGTGGTTATGAAATATTCAGTTCCATTACAAAACTATAAAATTATCTCCATAGTGTGGTCTTATTACTATATAATGGTCTAAAATTAATTATCTTGACCACATTGTGGTAAAATATATGTCATGTGGTAGTTACAAATATTTTTTAAAACCACTAAATTTCTTGTGGTTTTCCTTTACGGTGTGGAACTTCATTATAGCAGGGAGGTCCAAGATTTTATAGTTCCATTAGAAAATGACTCATCATCTTATGTGGCATAGACCAATACTATTGTGTGGATAACTCAATTTCCGTCTCCTATACACCATAAAAACTTACTCAATTTCATGGTCCTCTTTCATACCCCTCCATGATGTGTATACATGTTCTACGATGTAGTCTAACTCAATGGTAGAATCATGATATATAGTATGATCCTTATTTTTCTTCATTTTTTTCTTGAATCGTGATCCTTTATTTGTGATATATAATCACTAAGAACATTTCCAAATGAGTTATCTATTTTATATTGGAATAGGATTTATATATTTAAAAAATATAAAATATACTAAATCATGACCTCTTTAAAAAATCTTCGCCCTAAAATATCCCAACAACCATCAAATCACATATTGGAATCAATAATCCTATTATAACCCTTCGTTAGTCATGTGGCTCAAACTCCCCCAAGGAACATCAACATTTTCTTATTTATAAGATATATATCACACCTTGTCCCATGAATACTTCTTTCACTACCTTAGTGAAACACATTGATGATTCCAAGATGAAATTCTTAAACCCAAAAATAAAAATAAATAATGTTTGTTCAATAAATAAAATCACATTCCAATAGTGGAGAAAGAAACGACACACCATAAGAATCACATCTACTCCTACACCTCTGATCCACTAAATTTGATCCCCTTTATTGAAAAATTTCTTTACCTTACCAAAGATACACTATAATTTCATCCCATAATACAACTATGCCATCACATTGAAACACTTATCCATCAACCCATCGAAAATTCAAAGAATCTCCTTCTCCCCACTAATCATATCTACCACATAGTAAGAAAATAATAAAAATTAATGGAAAGGCCATAACAACACCATTTTAGGAGACTAAAAACTACTTTCATAAATTATATCACCTAAAGAATGATTGAAAGGATACTAAAACAAAACATTAATTTAAAACACAAAAATGTTTCCTTGAAACCCAAATATCCAAAAATTTAAAGATTAACCACATGTTCTCCCCAAAAACATCCATTTTCCAAAACATATTCAAATGAATAAAATTGAATATTTATTTAAAACAAGGTGTTGACCAAACCCATTTATAAAAATCTTAGAAACTATTCTTTAAGACCAATTTTTAAATCAATAAAACATAATTAAAAAAGTAGAATATACTATTTATTAAAGAATCCATATTACTAGTAAGAACATGATTGTTCATGAATATCAAGTAAGTAATACCAAAAATCACTACACACATTACTAAAAAAATATGGGAAAAGATCTCAAAATTTTCATTCTAAAAGAAAATATTTTATTTGAGATATCTCTTTAAAAATTAAATATTATAAATTACTCATTAATTTTTAAATTTCCCTTATTATGCATAACATGTTTTTAATTATTTATCCATTACAATATTAAAATTATGATATGATTTTTTTGAAGACAACCAATAACCCTAATAAATTTAAGATATACTAAACATGTTGACTAATATAAGGTATTAAACATGAATCAGTTAATAACTCACATATCCCAAAATAAAAATTATTACATACATTAATCAAATTTTTTAGTTCAACTCATACAGCCCTAAAATTATCTTCTCATAATTAGTATCAATTTTTTTAACTTCAAAATTATAAATATATGTTAATTTATAACATTTTATTTAAATCCTGAGGCTGGAACAATTCATCTTGTCCACTTGAATGTTCATTTAGCTTACTAATATACCACTAATTATCAACAATGCACCTAGGTAAACACTCAAATTACAAATTTGAATAAAATTTCAAAATCATGATGTTGGTTTTTAATATTTTCAATGTTTTCATTTACGATTTAATTTATATGGAATTAATTACTACTTATGTTTTAAAATTAACACTAAAAATATATTCCTTTAAACATTAGAAGTATATGAGATCAAAAAAATCATTATATACCATGTCATATGTGCAAATAAATGAAGATAAAATATACCCAAAACATGAAGCAAAACCACAATAAAAACATATTGAGATGTAATAATATATAATAATGGGAACTATAAGAAACTATTTAAAATATCCTAAAATAGTGTGAAGGTTCTAGATACAGTGGAGTCTCTTATTGGGAACTATCTAACTTATATTTTTTCATAGTAAACTAATAATTTGATATGTATATGGTGAAGAATTCCATGTACAATGAAATTAATTCAAATATTAATTAAATAAATGTTTGAACCAAGAAAAAAATTTCATTATATATAATTTATAATTAATTTGTATAGATTAATAATTACATCACATTAGAATTATTTCTTCATTGAATATTTTGAAGACCACTTGGAATACTGTCATTGAAATGACTATATTAAGGGGTATAATCCCTATAATGGTGATCAACACATGCTCTCTGAACCATCTAACATTTTTGTAGAAATATATAGGTGCTTGATTGAAATACTTCAACACTTGTATCATTAATTGTTGATCATCCCAATAATCTCTTCATTTTGGAAGTATTCTTTGGTTCTCTATTAACATAAGAGGGTGGATGAGGAGGATCAGTCTCTATTCTTGAGAGAATATTAATAGAGGATCTATATGAGTATTGAGAGGGTTATCTCTATAATTCATTTTTTTCAATGATGAAAATGGCTAGGCTAGAGTTAGATAATGAAATAACATGGTATTTATCGAACTAGGGCTAGAGAATAAATAATTTCACATAAGCCCTTATAATTCTCTTAGTGTACAATGAACCTCATGTCTAAATAATAATAATATTCTTATTATTTACTTATAATGTGCTAAAATTATGAATAAATAAATATTATTTTCTTGAATAAATAGATTACTATTAATTGAAATAATATTGAATATATTCTATCAAACCAAAACTTTAAAATCAGTCTTCCAATCCCCCTTAATATTTATCATGCCTTTAATAATGAATATTTATTTAAATAAATAAATTTCACTACATATTTATAGAATAAATAAACATATACTATATTATATAAAATTGAGAATGAAAACTAATAAAATATTCAACTCACGTATATCTTCTTCAAGAATAACTAGTGACTGAATATTTATGATTAATCAAACAGGAATGATTATTAAACCATATGTGGTAATAATATTAATTCATCCAATAAATTCATATATAATTTATCTAAGGTTCAAAATACACTTAATGTGTGACCCTATAGGACTCTTTATCAGTGAAATTGGGTAGTACTATATAAATTACATGGATGGAATTTAACAACGCGCCAAGGCACTCATAGTGAAAGAAGTTAAATGCTGCAATGACAATAACCACATACAAATATACATATTTAAATATAATCTATTTATCTCTATATCTATAATGAAGCAAGTTGTATACTGGTTCCACCAACCTATGTGATTGATGTCTCTTTATTCTCCTTTATAGAAATTATCCTTCTGAAAAATCACCATAGGTATAGAATTAGTTAGGCAATTTTATTCCCATACAAAGGCCTGAGATATCTAATTAAACTAAAGAACATAATGCATAAATCTTATTCCAAGTTATTAATTATTAAAATACTATCCATGATGCACTAGACATACCCAACATCACCATAAACATAGGTAATCATGGTTTATGATAATACATCAAAGTATGTGACTCATGATATTCATTAATAATAATCTTAAAGTGTAAGGGACATTACACATGTCCATGGATATGAGAATATAATATCATATATAAATATAGATTTTCCAATAGCAGGTCATGTTCTTATAATCTTCTATCCTAATATTACCTTGTACAACCATCTTAAGAAGAAGTATCAATGTATTATGAGCCACCTAAACCTCATAGCCTATATCATTTGCATCATGTAAAATGATATCATCTGGCCATGGAACAAGTATTTATAAACACTACCATAGAACATCTATGTTCTCAGCATAGAGGGGAAGTTCTTTGAACTTTTAGTCTGATAGGTATCCATAGAAAATTATTATATACAATGTCACGTAGAATGACAATATTGATTTTATAAGACCATAATTAATATTAAAAAAATGAAAACATGTAATTATAAAGTACATATAATTTTTTTCTTGGGCACCAAATATAATAGAATCCCACTTACACTAGAGCCAACTGCTAACGAAAATCAGTTTGGTACTTCTAACATGATGTTCATGTTTATTCTAGGACACTTCCTTAGTAAAGTTTTCAACAACATTATCCTCTATATAAAATCTTATCACCGTAAATTCACCCCTTCGAGAAAAATCCTTCAATATATGATATTCTTAATTCATGTGACTTTTATATTTATTTGAGATTGGATCCTCTGATAGAGACACTACTTTATTATTGTAAAAATATATTGTGATAGAGTATTTACTACTTTGAACCACATCAATCTCTTATATGAAGCTGTATAATCACACTAATTCTACAGTTGTATCATAATCTTTAATATCATAACATTTCACTATAGAATCTATGAAAATAGGTATCTCTAAAAAATTCCAACTCATAGATCTTACATTAAGACTAAATAAATATATTGACAATGAATTTATATTATTCTTATATATTTGGAAATGGGAATCAATATATTTTCTAATTACTAATTCTTATGCACTCCAAATATAATGAATGTATCCTGAGTACACATTAGATACTTCAGGATATACTTAGTTTTAGTCAAAACTTTTTCACCTCGATTGGCTTGATATCTACCTTCCTTACATAAGGAGTAGGAAACATCAATACGCATACATAATATAACATATATGATATATCTTACCATATATTCATATAAGATCTTATGAATCCTTTCCCTCTCTAAATCCTATTGTGTTTGAGGAAAATAATTTATTTAATAGATGTATACCATGTTAAACTAGAACCAATCCCATATTTTCTTGTTCTATACCAAATATCTTTAGTATAAATTCAATGTATATACCTTGATTATGTTCAAATATCCTCCTGGATCTATAACAAATGGTATTGATCACAAATATATAGGCTACTTCACTAAAGTAATTCATAGAGAAACATGTTAAACCAGTTCTTAACAGACTACAAGACCAATATTTCATTTCTAATAAGTAATATTTCATTGACCTATACCTCTAGGAAATTTGAATCACTCCCACTAAACCACTTGTAAAAACATGGATCCCATTCATTATTTATGAAACAATATTAATTTATGGATTCATCAAACTGAATGTTCCATTATTTTGATACTCACTTCAATCCCTATATTGATATACATTACCTTTATACACTTTTAGAATCAACTTGAGTAAAAAACCCTTCTGGTTGTGTCATATAGACTTCTTATTTGATGGTTCTAATTAGTGAAATCTATTTTGACATCCATCTTCCAAATTTCATATTGATGGAAATATAATACATAAAGTATAATTATGATGGATTTAAATATGTTTATAGGATAATTTTTTTCTTAGACAATGGATTGATTCTATTTAAACCCATTATCCAGTAGTTGTTCTTTATCGGTAGTCACTTTACATTCCATGTCTATTTATCTCTTGAAACCCCATTTTCACCCAATGAGGCTTACATTGTATTGAAGTTTGAACAAAACACATACCTGGTTATAATAGATGAGAAATATCTTATAATTTATAGCTTCTTTTCATATTTCAGCTTCTAATCTCTCTATTAACTTCATATTGGTAAGAGGATCATTATTGTAAACCAATAATGAGTCACTATCCTTGGTGACTATAACAACATTTATTTGTGGTTCTATAAACCCTATAGGGATCCTATACAATACTTGTTTTTCAAGAACAAAATATTTCAAGGGGACTTAGAAAATATATTCATATACCAACTCTTATATATCTTGAGAAGCAAATTTAACAAAGTAAATCTTACTCCCATTGTCCTTTTTTAAGATGTCCTCCTCTAGAAAATTATAATTCCAGTCAAACCCAATTCATTTATCTAAAGGGTTATATAGGTAATATCATTTAGAATCATTAGGATATCATATAAAGATAAAATTCATGAATTAGGGTGTTAGTTTTTTTCCTCTTAGTTCTATAATAAAAACTGAAAATCCCTATGCATGTAGGTTAGACAACAAGAGTTTCTTCCCAATCCACAATTGTTATAAGATATATGGTTTAATGTGTATGTTGTAGTTTATAATTCATATCCCCAAATGATAATAGAAGATCTGAATGAATCATCATCAAACTCACCATTTCATGTAATGTACAATTTCTAAATTCACTAAATCCATTCCATAATGGTGTATAAGGACGTGTGATTTAGGATAGAATCCAATAATCCTATAGGAATATTATTAACTCTTTCTTTAAATACTCACCATCTTGATTTGATTAAAGCTTTTATATCTTCTTACCATTTTAATTCTATACTACATTATTTAATTCCTTAAATTCTCAAAGGACTCAGACTTATACCACATTAAGTGGACATGTACATATCTATATAAGTCACCAATAAAAGTAATGAAGTAATAATACCCACCCATAATTTCTATTGGAAAAGGGTATCTAACATTAGTGTGTGTTAATTCAGGAATCACTGTAGCCCTTTAACCCTACCCACTAAAAAACGGATTATTAATTTTTTTATTATAAAGAAGTGAACATATTTCAATAGGATTTAATTAAAAATATTCTAAATAGTCATTTTTAGAGATTTTTCAATTTTTTCTCATTTAAATGACTAAGGCATTAATAACACAATTGGGTGTGATTTGATTCATGTTAACCTATTTTTTTATAAATTTCAAATACTTGGTTTGGGTAATTTAATATATGAAGACCATTATTTTAATTTTTCATACCATAACATATATTGTCTTTGTAAAAGAAATATATTTTTATATAAATTTGAATATAAATCCATTTTCATCTAGGTAGGATATATAAATTATGTTTTTAGTAATAATGTGTATGTAATAGCAGTATTTCAAAACCAAAATCATTCCTATTGGAAATTAAAGGTGGTAGTATCCTATTTAAAAGGAAGCAATTCATGCTCATTTTGCAACTCAAAAATCAACCTATACTCTAGAAATATTATAGAATTTACTTGGTTCATGAATTTTGGTATTAATATAAATACCACACTCTATATTTAATACCCAATTAGTAGAGATAGAAATATTAAACATGATAAAAAATACACTTAAATATTTCTCTTTCTTATTTAACAGGTTTAAAATATTCTTTTAATGGACCATCATGTCATATTCAAGGAATACAATTTCTGATTCCTTCTCATCTCTTTTGATATTCATCTTCTTGAAATGATAATCCCTGGAAGCCTTAGAATTGGAATGAATCTTGGGGCCCTTTTATTTGTTTTTCATTTTATTCACCATAAGTCCCATAGGTCTATAATCTATATTTTTTATTATTTTTAAATGACACTTTAAGGCTATGTGTAAACCCACCACAAAACCAACTACATACAAAATAATAATCTTCCACTGCAAACACCCAAAGAACCGCGCCCAAAAATTTCAGATTTCAAATTTCAAACTTTCAAAATTAAAACATCCCCAAACTCAGGCCATGTGCAGCCCACTTCATGTGCCCCAACACTGCCACCTCAATCTATCTTCACCACCATCATAGAAAACCGCCTCTCGAGACTCCACAATCATCGCACCACCGACTTTACCCTCATGCCACTGAAACGTTGTCACATCGATGCATCACCATCGACTACATCATCACCGTCGACCACTTCACCACTGATCACCACCAGTACCAAACATCATCTTCATCTTTGATCTGTAATCACATTGGCATCACTATTTAGACATCCCACACGTACACCGACGCCCATCATCACCATCACAATATCTCGACTCCAATGACCAACACTAGAACACAAAACCACCATCGAAGAGAGCGAGATGACATCGAGGAAGAAAACCATAAGATAAATTGATACCAGGGTAGAACCCAAGAGAAACTGAAACACGATAACTGGGAGTTGATACTCGAAAGGAAGCATAGCCGGTGTTGAACCCTTAATGGAAGTCGGGGATGAAACCCTACAAGGGAAGCTCCACGACCGCAGAACCGAAGACCCAAAACCCTGTGTATCCATCACTCCAAAACCGACCTGGAGAGGAGTAGTGGAACACTAGGTCAGATCAAGGTGGGGCATCTGAGGTATAAAACCTAAGAAAGAAACCCAGGGAAGAAACCCCAAAATGAAAAGAAATAAATAGGGAAAGAAACCCAAGAAAGGACTGACTCTTAAGGCATCTGGAAATCCGACGTCCTCCAAACCGCTTGCCCAAAACATAATAGTATCCCTCGCTCCAAATCCGGACTGGATATGAGTGGGGGAACTCAATGTCAGAGCGCGGTAGAGGTGGCCAAGGGGAAACCAAAAGGAATTCACAGAGTAGGGAGGCAGAGCGAGAAGAGGAAACCGTAAGAGGATGAGAGAGGGAGAAGAAGAATCCCAGAGAAATCAGAACAGGTGAGGGAGGGAAGAAGGAACCATAAAAGACAGGCAGAGGAGTCACCACCGCGAGGGGGTCAAAACCCTAAGAGGCGGAAGATAGAAGGTGAGCCGAAATATCGAAATCGCCAAGAAAATGAGGTGCTATAGGAGAGTAGTTCCATAAGTCCCATAGTATTTTAAGGCTTAGTTTCCTTAAAACATTTATAATCAATACAATGATTTTCATGAGAGATTTCTCCCTATTTATTATATTATAATTAATAATGAAATTAGATAATCTCTTAGGTAGTTAGGATATAGTGTGATATATATGAAACTCATCAATGATCTTGAATGCCATGATTTATAATCTCTCTATGTATCCATTAATATTTATTACCCAAGGCCTAGTTGGTGATGAATCTCCAATATTGTACATGAATAGTGCATTAGAGATCACTTATCTCTCTTCTTTTTCATTCTCTTGATAAAGATCAGGAAGGTGAGACATCATACTATCCCCATACATTTCTTTGTATTTCTTTATGAGATCGATTGAAATGTATGATATCATGAAATACTATAAATGTTTTTCATATTCCATGTGTTTAAGAAAGAGAGATACTTCTTCCTCACTAGACACTTTCGCAAGAAACTTAGGAACATGGTTTTCTTTCACATATAATTTTCACTTGTGTAATTGTTTTTGACACAGAAAAATTAATTCCATTCACTTTGTCACATAACACATGATCTAATCCTCACATAGATAAATTTTTTTGAGTTTTATTAAAAAAAATATCTATGTTGAAATAAGGAGAATAATTGAAAGAACCCCCCATTATGAGTAGGCTATGGATTTCTAAGATCATTGATAAAAAATTCCATCACATTAAAAATACATTTTGTAGTATCTTTAGAGAAATTTTGGTGTATTCTCCATATCAAGGAGAATATTTATCTTTACAAGATCAATTTTCACTTGTCTCAGAGCCCAACCATACGTATAGAATAAAAGTTATGGCACTCATGAGGTGAATAAATTATATAAAGTAATTTTTCTCACCATATATACCACTCACATAGGCCAACTCGCATAGGCCTATTTTGCAGGCCCACTCATGAAGGTCCATCAGTGGATCAATAAATAGACCCCTCTACCTCAAATTTTGGAGGATTTATGAACTCTCTAATGAAAAATACATGGGAGGGATCTGGTCACACAACTGTTTCACCCATGTAGTCTATCCCTGCTTGGGAGACATACTATGGGGCGCCTTCACAAGGGCAACGCCCCCATCCCAGTACTTGGGTGACCCACACGTGGGAGACCCATACATGGGAAATACAATCTAGATCTCCAAAGTACTACTTGGGTGAGGTACTACCTCAGTGAGGCCCTCCTAGGTGACCCACACTTGGGAAATCCATACCTGGATGAGACCCACATTGGTGACCCATACGTGGCCAACCCATTCTAGGGTGTCCCATAATTGGGAAAGCGCCATACATAGATAACCCAAACTTGGGAGACTCATACCTAGATGACCCAAACATGGAAAATCCATACCTAGGTGAGACCCACCAAGGTGACCCCAACTTGGGTGACCCAGAGCAGGGTGACCCATACCCTAGGTGATTCCTATAACTGGGCGACACCCACTCAGATGACCCATACGTGGGAAACCCACACTTGGGAGACCCATACCTGGGAGAGACCCACCTGGGAAACCCACACATGGGAGACCCATTCCAGGGATAACCATACCTAAGTGTGACCCATACATGTGTGACCCACACTAGGGAGACCCATACCATGGTGACCCACACTTGGGAGACCCATACCTAGGTGACCCAATTGGGCGAACCCATTGGTACATACCATGGGGATACACCTCCACACCCCCACTTAGGATCAGTGTTGGGCTATGCTCTTGGACCTTCGGGCTAGTCCATTCACTACAGTCACTGATCCCCATGAAAAAATGGAGATTCATACAAAAAAATGTTTCAACCTGGGACAATGTCATTTTGGGTTGCACCACATACAACACTGCATCTTATTAAAAAACACCATGAGTTTAGACACTCCTCAAGGGTCTTGAAAATTTTACATCCTTCTTAGGAATAATCCCCAAACTAATATCAAATGTGAAACCCCCTTAGGCATAATCCACAAACAAATTCCCATTGGGAAACATTTAAAGTGTAAGACCCAACTAAAGAAAGGGCCTCCTACTCGGTGTAAGCCCCAACCTTTCACAAAAGTAAATACTCATCAGGAATAAACCCCAAATTAATCCTCTCAAAGGTCCATACTCCCCTAAGAGACAAACATTTAGAGGGCCTCCATAGGCATGGGTCCTTATAACCAAACTATATGGGATTTGATTCCCGTCCAAATGGGATATGTAGGAAACCACCCTGAGGTCGAAACCCAACACCCCAAATCAACCCTAATTCTCTCTGGGACACATTCTTAGTAAAGTATTATTAAACATGGGAATTCAAATCCCTTCAAGGCTCCCTATAACGCTTTGTCATAAGTCCCACACCAAAATTTGACTAGGCACTTTTTACATAGATGTCCTTATCGTATGACATTAAACTACATATTTTGGTCCTTATCACTTGACCTAAAAGGTATGATGTTCCCCATTAAGTGGCACTAAACATGTGGGTTTTGATTCCTTTCACAAGGATACATAGTATCCCATATTATGGGTTTGATCCAAACTTGAAAACAAATCTCATCTCCATGTATGATGATTCAATCTGGAGAACACCACTATGTTCCTCAAAACTAGTATCATAATAAGAAAAAAAATAATCTCTAATTAGTACATCAGAGGGTACCATTGATGAAGAACCTCAGATACATATAGATGATTCTGAATTCCATACATGCTAATAATTGATTTTGAGTTCACTGGAGACCTATGTAATACTTGGGAATTAATGAAGGATTTTTGAACATATCTTAAATCTATAAGAGATTACTAGAGTAGGAAAAAATTCCCCTACCCCTAATAGGGTGTGATGAGCCCTACCTCCCATCCTCTCTGTTAATGTCAGTTCTTAATTGTCATTGGCCAAACAACCCAATGAGCGTCTACCTTTGAAAATAAGGTCCTGCATAGATATAGAACCCTTGGATGTTTTTGGTTAGGTGAATAAAACCAACTAGAAACCATCTGAAAGGGATGTGGATATGTTTTTGATGTAAATGTTGTTCCACCAACACCACAAAACACCATTCTGGCCCTATGTGTAATTGGGGGAAGAAACAGTAGTATAATAAAAAAATCCTATAATATTCCTCAAAAATCAAGATAGTGATAAGGATATACATAATTAATATAGATAATAGTAATATAGGCAAAGTAATTTGGTTTTCCATTTCTATAATAAATAGGAGTTGAATTTTAGTAAATTTTCTTAATTAAAATATTAGATAATTATTTATTAATTTATTAATATCTCACTATTTTATCAAAAACCAAATAAACCTCACCATTTGTTTAAAATTATTATATTGTATAAATATTCTACTAGTAAGGATCGATTTATTTTTTTTTCATAACCTAGACTTTGGCCATGAAAATTACTTTAAGTAATTTTTGTAGGTGTAACATTCAAACTGCATTAAATCGTGATTATTTGATTTGTCAAGTGGGCCCCCTAATCATGAAATCCTAGACATGGATTTTCTAAATGAATTCCTCAAAAATGGTGTTGAATAGGATATATCAATTATACCCAATACCAATTTTTTTAATTTGATCAAAAACCCTCATAAAATTTCCCAAAGAAAAGTAAGTGTCCTGACCTTGGCCATGCAAACACTTAGTTAAATAGGTGCATTCTTATTCAAGTAATGGAAGTATTTTTTAACATAATATTTAATTGGTGGTTTTTTAACTTCAGGTGTGAATTTATTATTTTATATTTACTAAATTATTTTAATATTAAGTGTCTTTTAATTATGTTTTTACCTATTTGTTGATGAAATTTACAAATTCCAATTTTATTTGAATTCTGTATTACATGTTTATTAGTTCATTAATTTATTTGATCAAAATGAAAGAATCTATAAATAAATTAACAAAAAAACTTGATAGAAAAAAAATAATAAAAGTGGTATGATCATTAAATTTTCTAATGATTAGTTTATATAGTTAATGATAAAGCAACCCTCAATCCTAAGGGAATAACACCTTGAACCATAATTTTATTCTTACTATAGTATTGCACCTGTCCTCTTATATATTTGTAGGATTGGTTTTAGATTGCCTCTAAAAATTAATCACCTCCTATCACTTTTTATATCCATCAAGGGGAACCAAAATATTGGTTAAAGGGGTTTATATTAAATAAACCATGGACACATAGTCCCTTAAAAATGAGAGGTGGGGATTACACATAGGACATCATTTAAATTTAATAATAATACATTTAAAGAAACCAATCTCATATATAGGTCAATATCAGTAATTGATCATCTATATACAAGAATCAAATATAAATTTTCACAATAGGTATAATTCAATTCAATTAATTCTTTAATAAAGATAAAATCTTATAAAATTAAAGTAATTAATTATCTGATCGATAAATTAATTAAATTTATCTTGATTCTATCCAAATAATCCTAAAATATTCACCACCTATAATTTTAATCTAATTAAATAAATTAGTTTTATTTAAAATTAATTAAGTTCACAAGATAACATGGATGAAATGACATGTCCTCATCAAAACTACATTACATAGTCCTTATAGTATACACTCACATGGAATTCAACATAGATGGTGTAACACATAATTACATGGCATATACTGTCTACAAATGACACATAGACACATGTAAATTATATAGCATGTTATTATATTAGTGTGTGTAGAATAAAAGTCATGAAATAATGCACACCAATTGTATATAAGAATTTAATATAGAAATGAATTTATGTGTAATTATCTAACTCATCATATGGAACGTACTGTTAATAAATGACATCAGAACACATGTTGATTAGGTTAAATTATAATATTAATTTTCTCTTAATTTAAAATCAATTACATGGGGAATAATGTGTTACACTATGTTCACTTGGGCTATATTCCATGAAACGTTTTCTACCCATGTTTTCGATGCACACCTAGGGACAAGGCATATTTGTTTACAACATATGCGCATGTGGTACATGATGTGTACACAAGCTGAAAATTATGTGAGATCAAAGTTACTTGGATCTCACTCACATGAATTTTGTAATAAATACATTCCACATATTTGATTGTGTGTTTTCAACTATAAAAAAACATGTACTACACAATGTGTATGTGGTTCACATACTATGTTTTCTGATTTTTTGTGTTTTAACCTAGCACGGTCAACACATGGTGTGCATTAATGAAATATTCACACATTTACCACCTGAGTATCCAAATTTCTTCTAGTTTTTTCTTGTGTAGTGAACATGGGAATGTTGTGTTTATTAAAGTTCTACATTCCATATAGTTTTTTATTATCCCACTATACTTATTGTATGTTCTTGATGGAGCCTTTGAATGTTCTTCATATACTTTTGAGATTTTTTTGGTTATATAATCGAGAATTAAATATGGATTCTATGTTCGGATTAAAAAAATGATTAATCCATAAATGATAACTAACTATAAATTCGTATTATCAATAAAATATTAATATATAATAAATTAATTATGTAATCAAGTTTTGATTCCACATGAAGATTCCAAATGCAGAAAAATCACCTACTGGGTTGTGGCCAACTCGTATTTTTCTCACATTCAATAAATAATATGATATGTACATTATGAATAACATCATGAATATGAAAATTATTTATAAATATTAATTGAAATAAATTCAATAACCAAGAAGATAGGATAATCACATATAATCTGTAATTAATTTATATAGATTCAAAATTAACTCATGTTGGAATTATTTATTCATTAAAGATTCAGTGTACCTCTTCTTGGCTTAGTATCATTGTGTAGATAGTATTAAAGGGTAAAATAACTCTAGAATTGATCCATGCATACACTTTAATCCTCTAATTTTTTTATAAATATATGTGTGTTAGTACTGATGAATCTAACACTTGTATCGTTTCATGTTGATAGTCATAAGAATCTATTCAATGTGGATAGTTTATTTGTTTCTCTCTATAATCAGGATAGTGTAGGAGGATGATCTATCTCTGTTCATGACAACATTATTAGAGTGGTTCTCTCTAGGGATTGAGGGGAATCTCTCTGTAATCTTGAAAGTGAAATAATTTTAATGTCTATGATAGAATTATAGAATTATATAAATGGGTAATTATATACATTGTGTTAGAGAATAAATAATTTTACATAGCTACTTATTTATATATTAATTTTATACAATAAAAATGTCTAAATAATAATATGAATATTATTATTTACTAGACATTCGATAAACTTTCAAATTAATAAATAATATTTTCTTGAATAAATAAATTTGTGTTTATTCAAATAATATTTAATATTTTATTATACAAAAAATCATTAAACATGGTACTAAAATCCTCATTAATATTTATTATACATTTAGTAATTACTAGTTATTTAAATAAATAAATTTCCCAACATTTTTAGATAATAAATAAATAAATATTACATGATCAAAAATAGTGAATAAATACTTATTAAATATTCAAATTACTTATATATTCTCTCAAACATCTTGTGACTATATATTTCCAAGCAATCAAACATGAATAATTAATAATAATATAAGGTTATAATATTAATTCATCATATTAAATTCATATAAAATTTAACTAATGTTTTCGAATACACTTAGTGTGTGCCCCTCTAGGACACTTTCTTTGTGGCATAGGAAGTACAATCAAAAGTACATGGTTAGTGTCTAGTAGTTTGCTAACACACCCATATAGAAATAATTTAAATACCATAACAAAAATAACCACATTTGATTATAAATTATATAATATAATACCTTAATTTTGATATCAATAATCATGCATGTTGCATACTTATGTCATTAACCTTTGTTCTTGATGTCTCTTTATTTGAATTTCTATAAATAATTTTATGTAAAAACCATGATGACTATGGACTTAATCATGTATTACTAATCCCATAAAAGGTCCTAAGATATCTACTAATGTTAGATAAAATAAAGGACAAATAATTTCTTTCATTATTCATTAATACAATATCATTCATGATGACCTGACATACCAAACTTCATCATGAACATATGTCATTATGGTTTATAGAAAGAAATCAAATTATATGACTCATGATGCATATTAATAATAATCATGATGTATAAGTACTATTACACACATACATAGATAGTAACATTTAGTGACAAATATAAATGTGGATTTACTACTATTAGGTCATCTTCTCATAATATGTAAAGACCCGTAAAATTCAAGGGAAATTTTTTCTTAATTTTCTTTGGAATTTTACAAGAGCACGGTTTCTGACGGCACCTGATTTCGAGGCCCGGAGTGCCCGGAATCAATTTCCGAAGTTTGGCTCGGGTACGTTCAGTGAACGAACGAGCAGGAATTTCTAACTTTTGATCCGATGCTCGGAATTGAAATCCGAGGACACCGATGAACTCGTAGCACCGATATTCTCTTAAGGAGACCTTTTCCGAAGTTGCATTTATTGCGGGTTGAGAGTTAGTTTTTGGGTTTTTAGAAGAAGTTAAATAAAAATGTGGAAACACTTTTTATTTTTATTTTGATGGTTAACTTCTCCCAAAGGGAGTTAAAGGTGGGACCCACATCCACTTAACCTCCCTTGGGAGGATTAAGTGTGGTGGGGCCCACACGAAGCATAACTCTTCATCTTCTCTTTTAAAACTCCCATAACCTTCTCTTTTAATTAACTTGACAAGTTTGGTTATTAAAGGGGTTGAGTTGTCTTAATTCAAACCATTGAATTTCAAATGGTTTGGTTGAGTAAATAAAATAAGCCCTTAGCTTATTTTATTTGGTTAGAATTCTCTAGCCTCCTTGAGAGTTTTTTAAGCCTTCTTCTTCTTCTTCTTCTTCAAGCTTTGACGAAGAACGCGAAGAACCTTCGAGCTTCGACGAAGAACGCCACGTTTTCGGGAACCGTCTTCCGCGACGCCTTACCCGCGATACCGACGACGTACGTCTTCCGCGTCATCTCTTCTGCGACGATTTCCCGCGACAAAATCGTCGTCAAAGAACTCCGAATCCTCGCTTCACGACATCGACGTCCTTCTTCCGTGACGCCGACCACCGCGACGCGTCTTCCGCGGGTCGTTGATGATCATCGATCTTGAAACCGAGGTAGGGGTTTGTTGTGGATTATTTATTTACTCTCGTTCTTGGTTCTAGAATGATAATCTTGTGGATAAATATTTAAGAGTTATCATCTAACGAGAGGGGGGTCGGACCGCACAAACACGGCCGAATTCCCCCTCCTTTGTTCTTGATTTTTATTATTTTTTCTTGTGATGTATGAGATGGCGTGGTGTCGTCGCACCACACGGAAATCATTCGACATATATTGTTCGGCGCCGTCGTGTCGCGCCGTGGAATGATTATCATGAACGCAACGCCGTCGCGCCGCGTCGAAGGGAACCAAAGGCGCCGCGGCCGGAGCGGGGCCGCGGCGGAGGGGCGCGGTGCCGTCGCACCGCGCCGGACGATAAACACCCCTGCCGGTTCCGGGCCGCGGCGAAACGGGAAGACCGGCGTCGGAAGCCCGAAAGGGGACTAGCCTTTCCGGTCCCGTTGAGGAAGAACCGGCCGGCCATGTTGGGCCGGCCGGAAGGGAGAAGTGTCGGGGGAATTAATTCCCCCGGCTGGCCACAAACCGGCCCCCCATAAAGGGGGGGCCACGGTTACACCAAGGGTGGGCGGGCAGCGCCCCCCCCTGTTTTTCTCAAAGGCATGCCCCCACAAGGGGGGTCGTTGATCAAAGGTGCGGCTTTCAGCCGCGCCGCCTACAGGAAAGCGGGGGCCTTGCCCCCCGCGCGTAGCACCCGTGCGGCGCCAGGCCGCACCGCCACCGGCCGGGCCGCGCCGGACCGCGCCGCCGTGCCGGGCCGGGTCGGACCCGGGTCGGGTCGACCCGGTTCGGGCCGACCCAGGGGGGGCCGGGCCGGGTCGGCCCGGACCCGGACCCCCCGTTTTCGAATCGACTTCGGTCTTTTGCTCATAACTTGAGCTACGGACCTCCGATCGACGAACTGTCAGCGGCGATGTGATCCTTGGATCGAGACGGTCGATTCGGTATATCGCACTCAAGGTTTCGGAATACTTTGAGTTTGGCCGGGTTGGTTCGTACACGAAACCAACCAGGCCTTCGGAGCGGAAACGCTCATATCTTGAACTACGGACGTCCGATTGACGTGTCGTAGGCTTTCTTGTGTTCTTATTAGTGAGATGGATCTTTTGGCATACTCCGCCCGAGGTTTGGATGCAGCTGGAGTACGGTCGGGTTGGTTTTTCCTTAAAAACCAACCGGGCCCCTGGGACGAAAAAGCCAATAACTCTTAGACCGGGCGTCCGATCGACGCGCCGTCTGTTGCGTTGAGTTCCTGTTGACGATACAGAACTTTTGGATACATCAAATCTGGACTTTGTGATGGTTGATGTATCAGCCTCTCGGCTCGTGGAGCGGACCCTCCTGAACGAGCTTGTTGTGTGCGGGAACCCTAGAGTTGGCTGCGTCTGTGACTGCTACTGCTACTGCTACTGTGACTGCGATGATGACAGTATTGAGATCCTTGGTGGATTCGACGACGACTACAACACTCAGCGATCCTACGTGGATCAGTGCTACAGGTCTTGTGTGGGCCCGATCCTGTGTGGGTCCGATCCTGTGTGGGTCTTTGCGCTCAGCGGTCCTGTGTGAACCAGCGCCTACAGGTCCTGTGTGTGCCCGATCCTGTGTGGGTCATTGCGGGGGTTAGTTACCTATCGATCCTTCGTGGGTCAGACGACTTAGATGGATCAGAGATCATCTTTATCGTCTTTCGAAGAATTATACCTGTGTGAGCTGAATCCTGTTGCTTTCCTGTGTGGATTGTGTTGTGCTATCCTATGTGGATTACGTTTTGCTTTCCTGTGTGGAATAAGTTTACTTTCCTGTGTGGACTGAGTTGTAATTGGGCTCGGAGGTTGGAGCGTATTGGAATTTATGACTTAGGTATATGTATGGGAATATACCTAAGCAGTGTCGGTTGTTACTTCGTGATTGTATCTTCCTTTGTGGTTTATCCTTTGTGGATTTTGGGAGACCTTCAGGGGTCTTGGGGTCACTACTGAGTAGCTTATACTCACCCCTGCACGGTCTATGCCCGCACTACGCTGTGTTGGTTGCAGACGACGGACAGCGTTGATCGTGGCTGAGGCTTACAGAGAAGAACGGTACCTGGAGGTGGACCATTGGGCGGGACGTGCCCGAAGCGGACGGCGGGACCCGAGGAGCAGTGGAGCTATCTGTACCCACCCTTCAGGTGGGATTACCAGTGGACAGCTCGGTGTAGCGGCATTTACTTTACAGTTACTGTTTTCCCTTTCGAGTTGTACTTTACTTTCAGTTTGGGTTTGAATACTGGCCCATTTACTTTTCCGCACTTCAGTTGTACTCTGTTTTTACTTAGTGTTTTACTCTTTCGCTTTCTTACTCTGTGGTGGTCGTTTACTTTTCAAAGGCAATGCCTTCCCTTTTTGTTGGGATTTACGCCTTGGTGCTAGTCGCCAGCCCCTGGCCTATGGAAGGCGGGCTTGGGGTAGTCATGGCACGGGCCCCGAGGACAGGTCGTGACAAATTTGTATCAAAGGAGTTCGGTTTTACCGTGAACTCTGATCTTTTCTATGTGAAGAAATAATGTTTAGCGTATTGAGTGTGGTTATCAGTCCAGGGAGTCCAGTGTTGGTGCGGCGGCCGACGTATCCGTACACCAGGACCCTGACTTCTGATTTCCGACTTAATGCACGAAAACAATGATTGCGTGTGTGTTTCAAAGTTTTCTTTGTGATTACTTATATCAGATCACCAGGTATACTGTTCTGACCATGGTGCACCTGTTTCCTTTTCAGGATGGCCCCACGACGGCAGCCAGCTAGGGTTCCGAGAGTCAAGTGTGACGACAGCCCACCGAGTGACGAGGCCTCGGTGCAGGGCCCTTTGTCAGCAGTGGCACCGGCGGTAGCTCTACCCGTCGAGCCACCGATGCTTCCAGCACCAGCTGCTGACGATGCACGTCGCCTCAGCGCACTGCATGAGTTTCAGCGCCAGCGACCACCTAGGTTCTGTGGGGAGACGGACCCCTAGGCAGCAGAGGACTGGCTGGAGGCAGTGGTACGGGTTTTTAGGCTAGTGAGGACACCTGCAGACCTCATGGTGATCCTCGCTGCGAGCCTACTGCACGTAGCAGCGGGCCGATGGTGGAGCTTGATGCTCCAGGTGCACGATGAGACATCTCTACTTTGGACGGACTTTGAGAGCCTCTTCTGCTCGGAGTTCGTCCCAGCCACCCTTCGTGCGGTGCGTATCCAGGAGCTTCTTCAGCTGCGACAGGGCAGCATGACGGTCGCTCAGTACTCGGTGAGATTTACTGATCTCTCACGCTACTTGACCGACATGGTACGAGACCCATTCTTCCAGGCCCGGACCTTCGAGCAGGGTTTGAGACACGAGATCAGGGCATCGCTGATCTCCCTCAGCATACTGACTCAGACAAGAGTACTGGAGCGGGCCCTTTTGATCGAGATCTTCCTTACTGAGTCTACACCAGCGCCGAGACCCACCGCAGGGCGGCACGTGGCAGAGTCATCTGCAGAAGGCAGTCGACGGATGACTCAAGGGTCCAGGCAGTCCAGACCTTCAGGCAGATGACCTCAGGACACTGGCTCAGCAGTGCAGGACACACAGTGTGGAGCCAGTATTTCGAGAGGCAGACAGTGCTACTCGTGCGGTGGGCAGGGCCACATGGCTCGTGACTGCCCGACCCTCCATGCAGAGGAGCAGCAGACGGTTGAGGAACCACCTAGGCAGAGGCAGAGGTTTGACCGTGGCGGTCCGCAGGGAGGAGGCGGAAGAGGCAGAGGAGCTGGCCGAGCAACAGGTGGTGGGCGAAGCTTTCAGGCTCTACCACCACCACCACCAGGAGGTCCACCCCGACCTCAGGGGAGAGCACAGCTTCAGGCAGGTGAAGCTTACGATCATGGAGCTCCGGAAGCGGGTGGACTAGTGCGGGACTAGCTCCAGGCATAGAGGCCTTTGCCCATAATGCCTCTAGCTTCGTAGATTGTGTTGCCTTGTGTCCTTTTACTTTAAGTTGAATTAATAAAAGATACATTCCTTGGTGACTTTTGTTTTCTTGTCTTTTGTTTGTTTTTACTAAGAGGTGCCAGTTAAAAACTCTTGACTTGACCCTCACTTGCGAGATTCTTACTGGAGGAGACCCAGTGACCACACACTGATGCCGACAGTGTGACTCAACCCTTGGAGGCGAGAGTAACGGTTGGATCTCTTGGTAGCAGCGTCGAGGCCTTACGACGTCATCCATGCCATGAATTAACTAATCGTGACGGGATTGACTGTATTAGGCAAGGAACGTGGTTCATCCAGGGGATGAGACCAGATTTCACTTTTCGGCAAAGGAGAAATCTTTTCGACTTTACCGTACGTTAAGGAGGAAGGGGAAACCCTTCGTGTGGTCAGACAAATGTTAGCAGAGCTTCCAGGAGCTGAGACAGAGGTTGAATAGCGCACCTATTTTGAGGTTTCCTGAGGAGGTAGTAGGATACGTAGTTTACTACGATGCATCAGGGACCGGACTCGGATGTGTTCTGATGCAGGAGCGGGCAGTGATTGCCTATGGATCACATCAGTTGAGGCCGCATGAGCAGAACTACGTTACCCATGACCTAGAGTTAGCAGTAGTGTTCTTCTCTCTGAAGACATGGCGACATTACCTGATGGGCGAGCGCTTTACAGTCTTTTCTGATCATCAGAGTCTCAGGTATATCTTCTCGCAGAAGGACCTGAACCTGAGACAACGGCGATGGCTCGAGTTCCTCTAGGACTATGACTTTGAGATAGTCTATACTCCTGGGAAGGGGAATGTAGTAGCTGATGCCCTCAGCAGGAGGACGGGCATTCAGCTACTTGAGGAGGCGACGAAGCAGCTAGCCTCTTTGCAGATATCCTTCGTGGATAGAGATGAAGCAACCTTCCTTCAGTCTCTCCCAGTCACCCCTCCACTACTGCAGTGGGTCAGAGAGGCACATCATGAGGACGTTGACTGTGAGACACGATGTGCACATATATCCTCGGGACAGGCACCTGATGGTTTCTCCCTTGGAGCAGAGCACGACATCCTTTTCAGAGGACGTACCATGGTACCAGTTGCTTTGCGAGAGGAGGTGCTGAGAGAATTTCACACTTCTCCTTTAGCGGTACATCCAGGAGTGGCGAAGATGTACCAGGATCTCAGACGACAGCACTGGTGGCCGGGCATGAAGAAGGCTGTAGCAGAGTTCGTTTCTCGATGCCTCACCTTCCAGCAGGTGAAGGCAGAGCATCAGGTACCAGCAGGCTTGGTACAGCCCTTGGAGGTTCCAGAGTGGAAGTGGGACGGGATATCTATGGACTTCGTGACTGGACTTCCACGCACTTCCAGAGGTCACGACTGCATTTGGGTGATTGTTGACCGATTCACCAAGTCGGCACACTTCTTACCCATCAGAGAGCAGGGCTCAGTGGGGAGCTTGGGACGTCTCTATGTTTAGGATATTGTGCGGCTCCACGGCGTGCCATCATCTATCGTCTCCGATCGAGATGCTCGCTTTACTTCCCGGCTTTGGAAGGGGTTACAGGAGGCGTTCGGGACGCAGCTACGTCTGAGCACAGCCTTTCACCCTCATACGGATGGTCAGACGGAGAGGACCATCCAGACTCTCGAGGACATGATCCGCGCATGTGTCTTCGACTTTGGTCATATCTGGGAGGACCACCTACCCTTGGTGGAGTTTGTGTACAACAACAGCTACCACTCCACCATCGGGATGGCACCGTACGAGGCATTGTACGGACGACCTTGTAGATCTCCTTTGTGTTGGACAGACCCTGGGGAGTCAGCACTTGTGGGACCAGAGATGGTCCAGGCCACGACAGAGAAGGTCCAGGTCATCCAGGAGCGGATGAGGACAGCTCAGAGCCGACAGAAGTCATACGCTGACAGGAGGCGGAGGCCACTAGAGTTCGAGGATGGCGACCACATCTTCTTGCGGGTCTCACCTCGACGTGGTATTCGGAGATTTGGCCGAGGCGGCAAGTTATCTTTGCGCTTCATCGGACCCTTCCAGGTCCTCAGCAGGATTGGCGAGGTGGCTTATCGTCTGGCTCTACCACCTCAGTTGCACCGGGTGCACGACATCTTCAACGTATCTCAGCTGAGGAGATACGTGCACGACCAGATGCACATCATTGACCATGGGGAGCTTGACGTTGACGATGGGGCGACTTTTACGGAGGTCCTGGTGGAGATAGAGGATCGACAGGAGCGGGTCCTACGTGGGAAATCGATTCCTCTTGTGTGCATCAGATGGCAGCACGGGAACCTCCAGGAGAGCACATGGGAGCGGGAGGTTCAGATGCGTGCTCAGTACTCTCATTTGTTCCCCTAGTTTTTTTTGTATCTTTACGGGGACGTAAAGCCCTGAGGTGGGAGTAATATAAAGACCCGTAAAATTCAAGGGAAATTTTTTCTTAATTTTCTTTGGAATTTTACAAGAGCGCGGTTTCTGACGGCACCTGATTCCGAGGCCCGGAGTGCCCAGAATCAATTTCTGAAGTTTGGCTCAGATACGTTCAATGAACGAACGAGCGGGAATTTCTAAATTTTGATCCGGTGCTCGGAATTGAAATCCGAGGACACCGATGAACTCGCAGCGCCGATATTCGCTTAAAGAGACCTTTTCCGAAGTTGCGTTTATTGCGGGTTGAGAGTTAGTTTTTGGGTTTTTTAAAGAAGTTAAATAAAAATGTGGAAACACTTTTTATTTTTATTTTGTTGGTTAACTTCTCCCAAAGGGAGTTAAAGGTGGGACCCACATCCACTTAACCTCCCTTGGGAGGATTAAGTGTGGTGGGGCCCACACGAAGCATATCTCTTCATCTTCTCTTTTAAAACTCCCTTAACCTTCTCTTTTAATTAACTTGACAAGTTTGGTTATTAAAGGGGTTGAGTTGTCTTAATTAAAACCTTTGAATTTCAAATGGTTTGGTTGAGTAAATAAAATAAGACCTTAACTTATTTTATTTGGTTAGAATTCTCTAGCCTCCTTGAGATTTTTTGAAGCCTTCTTCTTCTTCTTCTTCTTCAAGCTTTGACGAAGAACGCGAAGAACCTTTGAGCTTCGACGAAGAACGCCACGTTCTCGGGAACCGTCTTCCGCGACGCCTTACCCGCGATACCGATGACGTACTTCTTCCGCGTCATCTCTTCCGCGACGATTTCCCGCGACGAAATAGTCTTCAAAGAACTCTCAATCCTCGCTTCACGACATCGACGTCCTTCTTCCGTGACGCCGACCACCGCGACGCGTCTTCCGCGGTTCGTTGACGATCATCGATCTTGAAACCGAGGTAGGGGTTTGTTTTGGATTATTTAATTACTCTCGTTCTTGGTTCTAGCATGATAATCTTGTGGATAAATATTTAAGAGTTATCATCTCACGAGAGGGGGGTCGGACCGCACAAACACGGCCGAATTCACCCTCCTTTGTTCTTGATTTTTATTATTTTTTCTTGTGATGTACGAGATGGCGTGGTGCCGTCGCACCACGCGGAAATCATTCGACAAATATTGTGCGGCGCCGTCGCACCGCGCCGTGGAAGGATTATCATGAACGCGACGCCATCGCACCGCATCAAAGAGAACCGAAGGCGCCGCGGCGGAGGGGCGCGGTGCCCTCGCACCGCGCCGAACGACGAACACCCCTGCCGGTTCCGGGCCACGGCGAAACGGGAAGACCGGCGGCTAGCCAGGCCGCCGGCGTCGGAAGCCAGAAAGGGGACCGGCCTTGCCGGTCCCGTTGAGGAAGAACCGGCTGGCCATGTTGGGCCGGCCGGAAGGGAGAAGTGCCAGGGGAATTAATTCCCCCGGCTGGCCACAAACCGGCCCCCCATAAAGGGGGGGCCACGGTTACACCAAGGGGGGGGGGGGGGCAGCGCACCCATGTTTTTCCTCAAAGTAGGCCCCCCACGTGAGGGGGGGCCGGTTTCACAAAGGGGGGGGGGAGCGCCCCCCCCCCCTTCGTTTTTCTCAAAGGTAGTCCCCCACAAGGGGGACCGTTGACCAAACACGTGGCTTTCAGCCGCGCCGCCAGTAGGAAAGCGGGGGCCTTGCCCCCCGCGCGTAGCACCCGTGCGGCGCCAGGCCGCACCGCCGCCGGCCAGGCTGCGCCGCCACGCCGGACCACGCCGCCGTGCCGGTCCGTGCCGTCGGCCGGGCCGGGTCGGACCCGGGTCGGGTCGACCCGATTCGGGCCGACCAGGGGGGTGGGGGGTCGGCCCGGACCCGGACCCACCGTTTTCGTATCGACTTCGGTCTTTTTCTCATAAGTTGAGCTACGGACCTCCGATCGACGAAACGTCAGCGGCGATTTGATCCTTGGATCGAGACGGTCGATTCGGTATATCGCACTCAAGGTTTCGGAATACTTTGAGTTCGGCCGGGTTGGTTCGTACACGAAACCAACCGGGCCTTCGGAGCAGAAACGCTCATATCTTGAACTACGGAAGTCCGATTGACGTGTCGTCAGCTTTGTTGTGTTCCTCTTAGTGAGACAGATCTTTTGGAATACTCCGCCTGAGGTTTGGATGCAGTTGGAGTACAGTCGGGTTGGTTTTGCCTTAAAAACCAACCGGGCCCCTGGGACGACAAAGCCAATAACTCTCAGACCGGGCGTTCGATCGACGCGCCGTCTGTTGCGTTGAGTTCCTGTTGACGATACGGAACTTTTGGATACATCAACTCTGGAATTTGTGACAGTTGATGTATCAGCCTCTCGGCTCGCGGAGCGGACCCTCCCAAAGGAGCTTGCTGTGTGCGGGAACCCTAGAGCTGGCTGCGTCTGTGACTGCTACTGCTACTGCTACTGTGACTACGACGACGACAGTACCGAGATCCTTGGTGGATTCGATGATGACTACAACACTCAGCGATCCTACGTGGATCAGTGCTACAGGTCCTGTGTGGGCCTGATCCTGTGTGGGTCCGATCCTGTGTGGGTCTTTGTGCTCAGCGGTCTTGTGTGAACCAGCGCCTACAAGTCTTGTGTGGGCCCGATCCTGTGTGGGTCATTGCGGGGGTTAGTTACCTATCGATCCTTCGTGGGTTTGACGACTTAGATGGATCAGAGATCATCTTTATCGTCTTTCAAAGAAGTATACCTGTGTGAGCTGAATCCTGTTGCTTTCCTGTGTGGATTGTGTTGTGCTATCCTGTGTGGATTACGTTTTTCTTTCCTGTGTGTAATACGTTTACTTGCCTGTGTGGAATGAGTTGTACTTGGGATCGGAGGTTGGAGCGTATTGGAATTGATGACTTAGGTATGTGTATGGGCATATACCTAAGCAGTGTCGGTTGTTACTTCGTGATTGTATCTTCATTTGTGGTTTATCCTTTGTGGATTTTGGGAGACCTTCAGGGGTCTTGGGGTCCCTACTGAGTAGCTTATACTCACCCCTGCACGGGCTATGCCCGCACTACGTTGTGTTGGTTGCAGACGACGGACAGCGTTGATCGTGGCTGAGGCTTACAGAGCAGAACGGTACCTGGAGGTGGACCACTGGGCGGGACGTGCCCGGAGCGGACGGCGGGACTCGAGGAGCAGTGGGGCAATCTGTACCCACCCTTCAGGTGGGATTACCAGTGGACAGCTCGGTGTAGCGGATTTTACTTTACAGTTACTGTTTTCCCTTTTGAGTTGTACTTTACTTTCAGTTTGGTTTTGTATACTGTACCATTTACTTTTCCGCACTTCAGTTGTACTTTGTTTTTACTTAGTGTTTTACTATTCCGCTTGCTTACTCTGTGGTGGTCGTTTACTTTTCAAAGGCAATGCCTTCCCTTTTTGTTGGGATTTACGCCTTGGTGCTAGTCGCCAGCCCCTGGCCTATGGAAGGCGGGCTTGGGGTAGTCACGGCACGGGCCCCAAGGATGGGTCGGGACATTATATCTTCTCTTAAGATAACCAATAATGAACTTCTGGAAAATAAGACTCAATGTATTTAATCCCCATTCAACGGATAACTTGTATAATTTTTATCCCCTAAAATAATATCATCCAACCATATAACATGTGCTTAAGAATATTTTAACAACACCTATAGGTTCTCATCATAGCGGGAAAAAACTATGAGCTTTCACTATGACAAGTATCCTTAAGAAATTATCACATACAATTTCATATAGAAGAAAAATAATTAAGTGATAAGAACCTTATTAATATTAAAAAATACATGTTACCATAATGTACATAGAATTAGGTTCTAGGGAACCAACTCCAAAATAGGTCACCTGTGTGAAATGAATCCCTATTCCCATAACATTTAATTTTACTTAAAAATATTTATTTAGATTCATTTCAATTTCCACAGCATCACCCAATTAAACCATCAGTGAAATAAAACATGAAGAATATACTTCTCCAGATTCTCAACCACATAATAATAATTATCTCAAATAGAACTTTTAGGGAACTTAAGTCATTGAATCGGATCAAAATTTTCCCCATACTCATATTCCCTTTACGTTCTCCCTTTCTATTTCACACACTATGTTAAGATAATTTTGTTTCCCTTCAAACCCTTTAAATAATAAAAAGTTCCTAAGTCTAGTCTTTAACCTAGATATCATCCATATATCTAAAAAATTAAAAACATTACCCAACTTGGAATCCCTCTTAGGCCTCCATTGAATATGAGAGTTACCCCTAAATCTAACCTCTACTAGGCAATGAGTTAATAACTAGCACTAAGGGTATAAAACATAAAAATTGAAAAACAAAATACCCTCATAAATTCCAGGAAAATATAAATGAAACCACCAATCAACACCATTTTATAAACTTAAGAAAAATATATAATAATTCATGAAATTTCATATAGAAAATATTCTATAAAATGAAATACCATAAAAAGAAACCCTAACAAAAAAATAAAATGTGATAGTAGATCCAATACTCAATATAGTAATGTCCAGTATAAAAATCAAAAATTTCCTAAAAACCTAAAATATAAATTTATATATATGAGTGATCACACACATATACCTAGTATGATAATCCTCAAGAAATATAATACACATATTGAAGAAAAATACTAATGTCTTAGTGAATAAGTAGAAAAACTAACGCGAACCAAACTAGGTAATCTATAACTCAACCTCAAAAAATATCCCTAAAACAATAATGAATCCAAATATAATAACATTTTATTGAAAAATATATCAAGAATCCTCCCTTCAACCACTTCCCCCACTGGATTGACAGTCCCACACCCCAACAGTAAACATCTTGTGCCTTCATCACTTTTATATCCACATATTTGAATAGAAAGATACCAGTCTACAACTATTACAATATCCATATTCTATCTTCATACCATATCACACCACATACCATGTAAACATCTTGTAACTTCCCAACACATCCTCATTATATTAGGGTATCTTCAATATGAAGGACATAGTCCTTATAATCTCTTCTTACCATAAAAAATACTTACAATGTGATACAACTTATATCACAACATCATCACTTTGAAACATTTTCACTCTAATGTATAACCATAATATCCCATGATTTTTAAATTTATACCATCATAGACAATACTAATTATGAAGGGAGAATTTCAAATAGGTATTAATCATCTATCTATTTTTTCACCAATCACAATGTTTTGGGAAAACACATAGATCCCAAAACCTTTGGGTATAGGTATGGTTATCTGACATGGGAGGGGTATGTAATAAATCACATGGGCAATAAAATATGTATTTTACATAAACAAGATCAATATAGGGTTTTATACTAAAATATAATTTCCACACACATCACAACCACCAAAACATAACTACAATTATTTTTAAATTTATTTTGTCAAAAAAACACAACCCAAACTTACTTTTACACAAAAATACAACCACAATATCACTCATAATTTTCCCTTAATCACATAATTTAACAATTTAATGATTTAATATTTATCACCCATATTAAATTCATTATCCCATTCAATTCCATATTAAATTTAAACTCATTCATTATCCATTATCCATAGTTATCTCATCCACTATGTACCTTTACATTTAAACTATTAACAATTCATTAGAACCCAAAACTTGTTAAATTTCCAACCCATACTCATTAACAGTACCATTATTATCATTCACATTCCATATTGATGGTGATCTAAAACAAAACCCCACATAACACAATCAACCACTATAGAACCACTCCATAATACATTCCAATAGTCATCAAAAATTCCAAAAGCCCTTTCTTTACCAAAAAACCATCCATGACACTATCATAACTTCAATAACCCATCTCCCTATGCCAACCATTGAAAGATCTCCACAACACCCACAACATATTTTATAAGAACAACCACAAATCAGACACAAAAATTCATAATGACGACCACACTAACAAAAAAATAATAACAAACATACCAATAGAAAAGAACATATAATTTCATAATCAAAGACACCTCCATAGTTCCCATTTTAAATCACGTTTTCAGATTAATTAAACATATCTTAGTCAAGAAAAATTACCACAATTATAGATTTCACACATCCAGTTCAATGTATTATTTACATGATTAAACTTTTATGAAATATGATTCCATCATTTAAATAATAGAAGCATCAAAAATATCATTGAAGACCAAAAAACATTCAATATAATTATAAAACATCCATTAATCTCATACAAAATCAAAAAAAATCATATAGCCACATGTGAAACACCCTTCCCCTTGAATGTTTCATTAGTCCATTTTATTATCTTCTAATGGTTGATACTTAATATATACCTAAAATAAAAAAAACTCCTAAAAAATAAATATTTTATATAATATATATAGAGATAAGTCTTGAATCCTGAATAATTACCCAAACTTTAATAACATCTACTTAATAATAAAAAATAATTAGATGACCGCTCAATTGAAATAAACCATGGAAAACCATCAGTAACATAAAATATTTTAGGATCCAACTTTAAATACACTTGATA
Source organism: Viscum album (assembly GCA_963277665.1). Classification (NCBI taxonomy): domain Eukaryota; kingdom Viridiplantae; phylum Streptophyta; class Magnoliopsida; order Santalales; family Viscaceae; genus Viscum; species Viscum album. Next base: position 1,782,370,141 of record OY728129.1, on the reverse strand, counting down.
TCAAAAAAATTAAACAAATAACACTATAAATAAACCCATGTGAAGGAAGAAGAAAGAGGATGAAGAAGAAGAAATTATAAGAATATCACCGTATTTGAAATATTTTATATCCTGCAAATCTAATAATAAAAATCCTCCAAAGAGGGATCAAATATCTCCAAGGATGTACCTCAATACACCTAGTTTTTTTGGAAAATAATGGAAACTATAATAATTAAGATCTATTAATTTATAATAAAAATGGAATCTTAAAGAATCAGGGAGTGATAGGTAGTGATTGCACCATTATGGGGCTATAATAAATGGTTCAATGAAATCCATTTCATTATCTACTCCAACTTATGCCATTTAAATCTCGATACACTATATTTATTTGACATAAAACAGGGAGGTAACAAAAAAAATATCATCAACACACTATGAAATCCAACATAGAAGAAATCATATATAGACCCTCAAACCAAGATATTGTGTAACAAATGCGACATACTCCATTGTTAAATAGTTCCATAAAAGATAGAACCACTAAATCATCTAACTAGGTTATCACTCCAGGATAATTGTAGACACTCTGTAATTTTCATTAAAAACCCCCAATATATTTCATGTCATAAACAACACCCTAACATTGTGAAATATTTATATATAAGAGTTAACATTTCATACATAAGAGTTTATTTATAAAAAAAATTATGTTTTAAAAATTATGAAAACTTCTCTTAAACCCTTTATGTAGTGACCAAAAATCACAATTCAACAACCTAAATTTCTCCTAAAAATAGTATGCAACCTAAAACCCATGGCTACACCCACCAAGTCATTCCACTCTCTTCATATCATGATACAAACCCTATGTTGTGATTTAACCCTTCATGGTGTGACACACCAAACTAAACAACTACCCTTCCATGTAACCATCTTTTTATGCCACAACACCCAAGGCTATTCCATGACACACTCCTTACAACTAAAATATGATTTCTAACTCTACCCATATTCCTTTAACCTTATCTTGACACATAAAATAACCAAAAAATACAAATTAATAGACTTAGAAATTTTAGGACATTACACTTTCACCTGTATTGTATCTACCCCTTCCACATGCCACAAACTCCTACTTAAGGTAGAAATTATGTCACTAAATATTTCTCCATTTTTATTTAAATTTTCAAGTCTCAAAATTTCACTAAGTACTACACATTTTCCAAACCAATGGGAAATTTCCATTCAAACGTGATCGTCCAAATAAAAAAATTAATGTATATAGGGAGATGATATTTTTTAAAACCTCTTCAATCCAATAGAGGTTGGTGAGAACCAAGTTTCAATCGATTACTTTCAAATTATTGTGTGTAAATGGTTTTGTGAAAAATATCTATCACTTTTAGATTTATTCTAAAATTTTCAATATTGATCACTCATTAATTCACCATAACTTTGAGGAAATGGTACCAAATCCCAATATTTCTTGCATTAATGTTTAACCTGATTTTTCATTAACTCAAAAACAATTTTTTTTACAATGTATCATTATAGGTTTTTACACATCTTCAACAAGATCCTTATATTATTATATCATCCATAAAAAATGAGTGGATTCTTTTACTACTGAAATTTAGTTTTCTTTATCCATGTTAATAAATTTTTTATTATTTTTTCCAAATCAACCAATGAACTTTCTTCCTATAAATAAATCTTCTAAACTCTTCAATTTTTTATCTACAACATATCCAACCCTAAATATATCCAAAAATTAAATCAAATCATGATTAACCATACATTAAACACTAAACTATATCTATGAGTACCTCGGTCATACAAAATAATTTAATTTCATAGTTGTGAGATATTATTTATTTGGATTAATTTTAAAATAATCCTCTAAAAATGTAGTATACATAATGTCTGGTCTAGTTATAATCATGTCTAATAGGTTTCTATTCATTCTATGGAACAATTTATGATCAACATATCTTCCATATTTATAATTTCTTGTTTTTTTATAACTGAAATTGGAGTCAAAACCAATTTTCTATCATGCATGTATAATTTCCCCATTAACTCATGCGCATAAATTTCTTGAGATATTAATATATAATCCACATTTTTAATCACTTAAAACATATTAAAATATTATAGTTCTTCAATAATGGGTCCTAATAACTCTAAGGTAATTATTCATAACAACTTTCACACTGAAATATCTTAACTCCTACTATAAATAAAATCATAAACATAGTTCTATATAATGAAATGTGATTCCTTGGTTTATTTATAATAGATATTTTCATCATAACCAACTAAATGAAACTTCATATTCTTAAGGTAATTATATAATTGAACATATCAATATCTAGGTTCTTATTTCAATCTATAAAAATCCTTTCGCAATCATTAAATCGTTGGTACATTGTATCTAATTAGAAAACCTAAAAGTTGTTTAATGTATACATATTTTTTAACCACTCCATTCATGAATGTTATCATTTAATCCATTTAATAAACCTTAAACTTTTAATTAATTTAAACATCCTAAATGATTCTCAATGAATAATTTCTCTTCATGGGTTAAATTTTTCCTCTACATTGGTACCTTTTATTTGGGCATCTCCCCTTCACACCAATGTCACTTTTTTATAAATCAATTTTATTGGGTCATCACATTTGTTCTTAAATAGCCAAATTTTTCTGATGAAATTGGGATCATCTAGTCTCCTCAAAAGATCCCATGTTTTTTCTTATATATTTCTACAATATCTTAATTAATAAACTTGGCCCAAGAATTCTAATTTCTTACTTCTAAATTTTTTTGGCTCTGTTTGAGATAATAATACAATTTTCTCTATACTATACATAATCCCAATTTATGTTCACATATAACTTTCACCAATTTTGTTTGATTCATAATATTAGATCATCTCTTTATCATTCTAGTCAATGGTTGAATCCATTTAGTAACTTCTTCTTCTTGTAAATTATCCTCAAAATCCAATTCTACTATTGGACCTTGAAAACCATTAAAATTTGATTGAACTTCATCATCGTTTTAAAACAATTTCATCAATAGTAAATTTCCAAATTTATTTTTGTCCTTGTCATCATTGACCTTCACAACATGATTATCCAAAATCTTATTAAACAACTTATTAAAACATTTATAGGCCTTAATAACACTTGAATATGCTAAGAAGATCTCTTTCTTCATTGAATCACCATATATACCTTGGATTATATCATTGTACCAAATTAAACACTTACTTTCAAATAATCTGAAGTGTTAAGTCTTGGTCTTTATACATGCCAAATATCGTATACTATTTTCTTCTCTTTGAGGATTACGAAAGATCAGTTTTATATGTACATAGCCACTTTTAATACTTAATTACAATATTACCTTAAGATACCACTTTATATTAGTTTTTTCTCTGAAACATTATTAATAATCTAGTTTCTTATTTCCATGAAACTATTTTTTCATTGTTCACAAAATATTAAAACTTTAGGCATGATTCCATGCGTATCAAAGTAATTTTCCACTTAAATGAAAGTTTATTTCATTCCATTATTTGGCCTTAATATTTTTATTGATATTATAATTTATTTTTTAACTCACCTCTATAAGGTTTTTAAGTCATTTTATTAATCTTTTATTAGTTTTCATAATTATGATACCAACCATTGTACTATAATCATCAATAGTAAGATAAAGTATTTTTCATCTCATGTTCTAGGATATTTCAATAAATTGTACACATTGATATGGATTTCATACATTAAATTTTATCCTATTTTTCTTTTAGGTCAATAGGAATTTTTCATCATCTTACCTCTCAAATAATAATCAAAAATATTCTCTTTAGCTCAGTTTAATTTAGGACTTTCAACTTTTTTCTTTATCTTGGAAAAATTCTCTATTCTTTTTTGTTTTCTTCATAAACCTTTTACCCCATAATTAAATATCTTATTCCATGGTAAGGAAAAATTTGTTCTCCTTGTTGTCCACATGATATATATTTCTATTTGTTATCTAGACTTTCATCATACAATTTATGGTATTTCCTCTGATTATACATCTTTTTTGGTTGAATGTGACTTTGATTCTTAAGTTAAAATGTTTTCTCATGCTAAATAGATTATGTAAAATACCATGAACATATATCACCATTGTGTTTTTTATATCATCACTAGTAATCCAAAATTTTCACTCCCTTGTATCTTTAAAATTATATATTTTCCAACCAATCTATACCATCAATACAACCCACAACATTTTTCAAAAAAATCATATTTACTATCATGTGGGATGAGAACCGATTGTCTATAATCTTTATCATGTTGTTATTAATAATCACTAAATTATTCTCATATAGTGTATTATTCTATTTATTAATATTTGAATTCCAATAAATTCATAGATAAGTTGTGACATGTAATAGTATCTTATCATTCTATTATATACAAGAAACAGAGGAATAATATCCTTCCTCAAATATTTATCATCTATTTCATAATGTAATCATGTATATTTTAATTGAATCAACATGTATTTTACTAATTTAAGACTAATTTACACTTTTAGTTTCATTCATTCAACAAATTTATGACAAAAAAATTGAATAATAAACATAATAACCCCAAAGAACATTTTATTTAAGGTATTGGATATTTATTCATAATCTTTTGTTGAATTCCATGTGATTCACCTCTCAATTATTTTTCCACCTCATCTAAATATTCTATAGTGTAACCATGTTAATAAAAAAATTGGAAATTTTTAGAGGGAAATTTTATTTCAATGACTTCCCTATATATATATATATTGTATGGAAATAGATACATAGTATTTGATATAGTCCTAATGATTAATAATTTCATCAACCTTTTGTTTCCCATTTTTCATTCCACTCATGGTCATAGATTTTCATACTTGAACTTAAAATTCAATTATAATTTTATATGCATAGTTTATTTATTAATCATTAAAAACCTTTTTGACACCTCTTATGCGTCATTCAACCCTTTCATTTAGTTTATCAAAAATCACCTTAACTTGTTATCACTTTATGGATTTCTAGGAGTTTTAATTATTCATCAATAATATTTTATAACTAAGTTATTTTATATTCAAATTAGTCAACATACTTTTAAGACACTTTAAATTGACTAAAAAACTTTTTTCCTTATTTAAATATATGTCATGATCCTCAAGAACACCTTTGAGTGCATCCTTTAGGTCAACCACACCTTCCACTTTATTTTATTATTATGTTTATGATTATTCCTTCTCTACCATTTCCATTATAAAATCTTTCACATCATATATGAATTCAATTTTATCTTTTTCAAATCATGCCTCATCTGCATCATCTCCTTTACTCATTAAGATCTTATTTTTGAAACCTCTTTCAAGATATGAATTTTCATTTAAGGGAATTTTTTGGTGAATTAACCTTCATCTTCACCATTAGTCATCCATGAACATATCATTGAAATATTATCATCCTTTCCACAGTTAAAAAATTTCAATGGTAGGATTACATTTAACCAGCCCTTACCTATCTTGAACTTACTTTCAAAATGTGATAAGAACTCATCACTTAAATATTTTTCCTCTCCTTTTACCTTAGTTGGTGTTAAATTTCTCTATTTATTATAAGGTTATTTCATTTTTAGGATTGATAAATATTCCTTTTATCATTACTTACATCAATACACAACTATTTTATTATATTGGTTATCCAAAGATAACTCTAAAAGATTTAGTTATTTTAATTAAAACACCTTTAGATTATATAATGATGGAAATAAATTAATAATATTATTCAAGGTATAAATATCATTAATATAATCATAAATTCCATGAATTTCCCCAATAACCATAATGATATTTAGATACACAAAACTGAAAATCCCTGATATAGGGATAAAACATATTCTTTAATCATGGAATTTGATACAAAGTAAGGTGATCCAATATCAATGTACCTATATTTAAATTTTTTTTTTATAATTTAAACATTACAACTCCAAAATAATCTCACATCTTAAAGAATCAGAAGGTGTAATTTTTTTGATGATTAGCTATATAAATACCTTATTGTGAACATTTCTCCATAATTACACAAAACCAAATCCCCTTTTATTGATATCCTTTTATATACTCATCTTCATAACTTATAAAATGTAAACATAAGAAAGGGGTAAGCTCAAACACTTAGTAAAAGAAAATTTATTAATATATCATTAAGGGTTAGATCATAATCATATAAGAAAAAAATATTATTATGGGAGAAATGTCTTATTAAAAAGACCATAGAACAATAAAAATTGTTTATAAGGAATAATGGACTTATAATTTAAAATGATTTGAAATGTGTCATTGAATAAGTTTGAGGAATCACAAGTTGCTAATTATGATCCATGAAGAATAATATAGGTATATCACATAGAAATGTGTCATATGATTAGGAATATAAAAAAATAACATTATAAACATATCCATTCACAATTACGACCATATATAGTCCTTTTTATCATAACTAAACATAAATACACTCACACATAATATTTTTGGGAATAGATAACCACAAGTACAGTCATGTATAGTCTCTATTAGCATAGATAATTGCAATTATCCACATGCAGAATATTTGTAAGCACAACTAATTGTAAATACACTCAGACACAATCTTTATAAGTATACATACCTACAAATAAACTCACCCATAGTCTTTTTGAGCCTATATCCCTTTAAATACACTCATACCAGTTCTTTGTGATCATAGATAATCATAAATTTAATTTCCCTAGCCCAATAGCCACTAATGCGTCTCCTCAATCTAGGTCCCCATTTGAAGTCAGGCGCGCTGCCCCATATTCTAGAGACTGTCGACTAGTAGTGAGGGCCTAACAAAACAAGTGAAAAACTCATTATCAGAGTAATATATGGAAAAATAAATATTAATAAATAAAGAATGATAAACCATAACATGCATCACAATCCATTTCACAAATAATGGGTACAATTCCAAAAATAAATAGTAAATATTCTATGTCATGTTATACAGTTCCAAGTGTAAAGAAAATAATAAACAAAGACAAACCAAAGAATCCCAAAAATAGGTCTTAAATAAAAATGGTATCCCCCATCCATACACATCATGCGCCCAAATAAACCTTCTAACATATTTCCCTTTCCCTTTTCCTAACATGAGTCCACGAAGTATTCTTAGGTACCCAATGGTAGCATGAGTAGGGTGTGAGTACTACTACGTAGGCTACCACCAACGGTTTCTACAAAATATGATGTCTAAACAGATAGTGTATGTAGATAAATAATGAATAAAAAAATTAAAAGAAGCTAAGTTGAGTTCTATTAATTAATTATGTTCACTTTAACCACATTCACCAGTTTTTTATGGGTTATTAATTTCTATAAATTACACTTCATCGTGGTCCGATCATATAAACTATGCATAAGGGGAAGGATACAAATTTACTACATTACTAAGGAAAACATTACACAAAACAATATATAACAATTACCTTATATCCTCATTCTATCTATTCATATTCCATGCATTCGTTAGGGGCATAGATCCTCAGTCTGATTCCATAACCCATGCATTATATAATAATAACCATCTAGCCTCAGGACATGTACTCATATTCCATTCATTCATTAGAATAATAGAGCCTTGGTTAGACTCCATAACACCTACATTATAGGGGAGAGGTTTAGAGCTTCAGTCTAACCTTGCTAATGGGTATAGAATATCAATTTTGATGCCCAACTCATTCCACAAATCCATGTTCACATCCTACTTTAACCATTTAACACACATACCATTTACAAACCATAATTCATTGAACACACTAACCTTTTAAAAACCATAGTTCATTTAGCTCATCTACCATTTATGACCATAGTTTATTCAACACATACACCATCTTCATTCCTTAACCCATTATCACATTTAATATTTACATTCCTTATCCCATTAAAGCATTTACCATTTTTATGCTATAACTTTTTATCACATTTACCATTTAAAATCCATATTTCATTCAAAAAATTCACTCTACACTAAACACCATTTGAGCCATTTTTACAACTAGACACCAATATCAATAGTCTTACCTCATATTTGATATTAACATGATCAATTCCACATCATGTATATATTAACATTTATTCATGTTAGTAACTATTAAACATACGTTAAAACCATTTCACAGCAAGGGGTGTCCCTTTTGACCCATTTATCACTCTTACCATTAGATATCTAGTAACCCATTTAACTTTACAGGTTAATCAAAACAACATTTTATTCCATGATAGCATGATAAAGACATTTATAATTGGTTTAACATCTTAAAACCTTCAAATTAGAATTTTAAAACCCCTTTATAAGTTCAAGGATGAGGTACACCCCATGGGTGTCCTCTAGCCTAGTATGATTAACCTCAACGCATCTCATGGGGATCATGAGGGGTTAAATTAACCATTTAACCAACCAACATATCATTTTCTACCAAGGAACCCAAATATACTATAATAATGGACCATATCATAACCACATACATACAAAATTAGGCCATCGAGACTATGGGATAAACTTGTAGACCACCTAACTCAATTCTAAAGACAATTGCTCGCTTAACCTTGGACTTTTATTCGATCTCAAATCACCTTCAAATACCCAACCTATAAACCACTAAAAAAAGAGGGTATTATGTTTTTTGAAGAATAATAGTGATTCCATAAGACCTAATTTAGAAAAAGGAAGGAAGATGAGTGTTAGAGTCACATGGAGCTTCAATCTACACCCAACGATACTTCAAATATATTAGAAACTAAGGAAAATCACCACTTGGAAGTTTGTGGAAAATTGTTCATAACCCTTGCTATTGTAGGGTGAAATAGGAGAAATATTGGATGATGTTTCATAAATACTGAGGCGAGAAATGGTAAATTCCCCCACATTTAATGAGGTGCATGGTTTTGCCACACGGTTGTCCAAACCATGCACCAACCATGTCCCACCCTCTATCCCAGAGGGGGCCAGGTCACATGACTTCCCGGGGAGCTCGCACAATTTAAAAAATTGTGTGTAATGGATGTATCCAATCCCAAATGGTTTGGCCTCCCCACTTGCATGGTTTCACCAAACAGTCATCCCTTCTTACTAGATTTCATAATTAGGGTTCATGGTTACTAGTAACCATATGATAACCATGAAACATGAACTAGATGGACACTTTTCCCCCTATTTTATGCCTTAAACCCTCATAACACCCTCAGGACGCATCTAAATTTTGGAAAACATTTCATCAACCAATTTAAAGGGATTTAAACCAAAATTTAAAAAAGTAAGTACCTCAATAAAATTATGGGATCTTACAACCTCTCTACTTTATAACAGATCATCCTTAAGCTAAGCTCCCAAGAACTTGAAAACCATGAAGACAAAAGGTTGGGCCACATGGATCATACATCCAATTATATTTCCCTAAATTCCTCCTAAATATTATAATGATTCTAACACAATCATACCAAGAAAAATTCTTACCAGGAATAATTTTCCTTCTTTGATCCACAAATGTGACTCTGATGCTCCTTAAAGGACATATAAATCTCAAAATCAACATCAAACACAAGAAAACAATTCCTTGTAGCATCATTAAACTACACACAGAAGGGTAACAACAATTAACTACAATTCTTTGGGAGATCCAATAAGAACACCTTCAGTCCAATTCTCCCCACAACTCATGGTCTAAATCTCTTACCTCCATCTAGAGGAACACATAGATTCCATCCAAAATCCCTAACCTTCATCGGACCATGACTCAAGAACCAATGAACTTGTACCATCCTGAAGTCCCATCACACAACCCAAGAAATTTTTTTATCTCAAGGTACTCAACTGATCAAAACCAGATCCAACACTCATTAATAAAATTCAAACACTAATATGGAACTCACCTATTCCCATCCAACCTATACCACCACTTGCATCATCAACCGACCACTTACCTATTATGGTTCTCCCCACCATATGCATTATCTCACCACCACTGCATTTTGATGGTTGGTACCTCCACCATCAAAATAACACCACTAGAACCTCAACTCAATCTTCTATAACATACCAAAGGTGTTTCCCAACTCACCACACTCAAACATCTAAAGAAAATCTATCACACATTGGACTCCATCCTTTCTATCAGAACCACCCATATCAAATATGAATACACCATCCATTTGAGGACTAAGAACAACTTGACCTCTCTCACATGTTATCCATCATTTCTGAATTTCAATTTTCATTTAAAATATAAAATTGGAGGTGGATCATAACCTATCACGTCTATCCCTATTACTGTATCATTCCAGACCATCCTCGATTGGATTTTCCCAACAAACCCATCTTACACTGTTGAAATTATACCTCTTTAACCTACCCATTGAACCTTATAATTTAAGGAAAACTGTCATACTTCAATGCATCTATAGGAATCTTTCCCTGAATTCTAGTAAAACTCGACTTACAAGGCATCCACTACTCTCCAATCCGTCCTCATGCTCCATTTTATCCTTAAACATTCCTAACATAAGAACCTATATCATCCCTAAAATGAACAAATAAAACTCATTCATTCATAAAACCCCACTTTCATTTTGAAACATACATAAACATCCAAACACCCACCAAAGGATGTTTACAAATCCCCATGTTCATTCTTTTACCTAGCCGTGTTGAGCTATCCTCATCTAAACCATCATAGAAACACCCAAATTCATTATTGGTGTGTCACTACTTCACATGACCAAGATTCCTTCATACTTAAGGGCCTTCCATGGTCTCCCAACCACACCTTACCGAGTCTATTATAGATATACCTGACTTTTTAACACCAACCCTCCATTTCCATGAACCGTTACGATTCTATATCACACCCATCAAATATTCCAACATAGGAATCTCAAATTCCTTTTAGAACCACTGAAGCCCGAAGTCAACATTGGCTTGATCAACAACCCAACCCAAGGACCACCAATAATATTCTAAGTAATAAAAACATATTATTCATGGGATTCATATTGGAATCATGATTACACCACATCACATCCACAATTTTCCCACATATCATAGAATTATGCACCACTCCCCACCTTAGGAGTGTCATTATATTTACTTTCCCTAAAGAAATATCCAACCACCATATCTCACACTTCAATCACAAGATAAACCATAAATATTGGATGTGGTAATCTAACTTCCACTAGAACAACACAATATCACCAACCAATACTTGTTCTTGACTTCCAAGAATAGTACTCATGACATTATTCGACATCTGGTCCACCTTGAGGACCTCTCCTGTACTAATCGATGGTTTACCTACCACTATACAACCACACATTCACAAATCTATGTGTGTAACCTCCAAGAGGCCCCATATAAAACCAAAACACATTTTTTTGATAGGAATAAGGCCATATCTCTCTTAGCATACCCTGGATGATGTCAAAAAATTGGTCATGAGTATCACTAACTAGATGTATGGTAAGAATTTGTCTATAAATTCCATCAAAAGTTATCCATTCTTGATGCCGCCTATACCATAGGGACATTATAACCTAAAAAAGTCAAAGGCTTCCCTTCCCAAAAAAAATATCATCAACACTCAACCACTATAACTAATTCAAGACGAACTTTACAACCAAAATTAGCACCACGTCATGAATATTTACCCACTATCCATGAACCAATGCGTCCTGTAGAAAAATTGTTTCCCCACATATTGAGTTCTCTCAAAACAAAACTACAAATTTACAATAAAACCACTATTAACCATAACATCGATGAACACACAATGGCCTCTCAAATATCCAAGATTCCTACATTGGTTTCATATAAAACGACAGATAGTTATCTAAGACATGTGTTCACCCATTGAAAACAGAATAGTTTCTTTCCCCACACGCTCGTATTTGGACCTAATCAGATCCCTAAATGTCTTGAACTTTCCTAATACCACACATTAAACCTGACTCTAGACTCCATGATTCGTACATCCCCAAGACCAAACACCCTCTTACATAACCAACTAGACCTCATGGTCCATCATCCCCATCAGAATCGAGTCATTATTAATGTTAACATCCAACAACCCAACCTTTCAAAAAAGATTACAAAAACATGATCACCATCACCCTAGGTTTCACTTACATATCAATTCATCCATCCATACTTTGTTCACCATTATCTTGTCTGATCAACTCAATATGATTACTTCATTACACGTTAACAACACTATTGGGTCAGGCACCCCAATGATCCTTCCCATCGAAACCAACCTTACAACCAACAATAAGAACTTAGGTGTCTCCTCGAGAAAGAAATCAAGGCATACCCGTACACCTTTTAAAAAAAGTTGATGATACCTACCAGCATCGACTCCTCTTATAAAGAAACCAACCATCTTTCACGTTCCAAGGCACCTACCACACCGGCTGAACTCCCTCAAGGTTATACTCGATTTACAAAAACCATAGACACATAACCATAACTCAAGATGTATATCCAAAACTAGTTACTTTCCTTCTTAGACCTATAGTCCAAACACACACTAGACATCACTCAATGAGTTCCACTACTAAATCCCAAAACGTCCACCTATATCAGATGCACCCAAAAGTACTATCAACCCATCTGACCCCTCTTATGGGCCTCCATTGATGATCAAATAGCATCAAATCCCTATATTGAAGTCACTTATAAAAAAGAGTCACTAACTCTCCCTCTATGCCATACACATAAAACCTCAACAAAACACTGCCCTTGGGTGGTACCCCTTCCACCATTCTGAAACACACCAAGTCTAATTCACCTAAGAAACCATTTACATTAGGTTACATACCTACAACAACACAACTACCACTAACAGCACCACAAACCAAGTCTCTCATTCTTAAAGTTCAATACACAACCTTGAAATTACAACCAACCAAGGTTAATACTTTCGCGTCATCAGGAAACACCTCAAAACCTCTAAGTCATAGTCCTACCAAAAAAACATGGAATACTCTTTTATTAACACATAGAAACTTATCAAGGCCTTTTTACTTTTAATCAAGGTCTCATCCTAGGGAACTATCACTTCCCAAAACAGCCATAATAAGGGAAACATGAACAACACTAGGGATACTCACTACCCAGGTCCCCAAAAGATCCATCATTTTACATTATTTTGTAATTAAATTTACCATTTTAAAACCCAACAATTCACATTTTTATCTTTTTATTTACCCAATGTTTAAAAGGTCTATAATTTATTCAAATCCATATTTTAAAACCTTTTCAAAAAAAAACACTTCAAAGAAATATAAAAAGGAATAAACCACAAACATAAAAACACACAACCAGCCATAAACAACCCACTACATATACACTATCCCAAAATACAAGATCACATCTATATCACTACACTCAATCATTCCTAAAATAGGCCATGGCTAATATAGGGAAACCAAATGTTCACATTTAAAACTCTTTCTACACACTATGCAAACCCTTTTTCATTTAATATCTTCCAATTGTTTAAATAGTTACTAATTTCCCATGAGGAACCATTTTTAACAATTAAAATGTTTTTATTCAAATTATTTATAGAGTTAAAACATCTTTATTAGTATATTTTCCTTAAAATCACAATAGATTCAAGATACATTTCCAATTCCCATACCCAACCAAGATATACTTCCCCATTCATACCTAACATGATGCTTGTAATATATACCCTCTAGTGCCCAAAAAGGTTCCAAATGAACAACCTCATACCATTTCATCCCATCAAGAAAACATCATAAAATAATAATTCCACACATCAAGTTCATCAACCAATGGGGAAATAAATTTCAACAATAACAAAAAAACCAAGAACAACAGTCCCACCTTGGGTACTTGGGTTTCCCCCATAAATTGGTAAGCTACTCCCATGAACAAGCACATTTACAAAGCCCGAAACATACTAATATCCTATATACCTTCTAAAGAAACAGAGAATAAAAGCCTTTGATACCACTTTGTAATGTTCCCATATCAGTATCCACTAATCTGGTGCTTCGAGTTGGGTCACTACATGACCTCAGGCACGCCTCCCCATATGCTAGAGGCTACCAAATATTAGCAAGGGTCTAATAGAACATGTGGGAAGATATACCCTCTTTATCTGAGTAATCCACAATATAATAAATATGAATAAATGAAGTAAGATAAACCATAACATGAATTATAATAAATTTCCCAAAACTAGTTACAAGACCACAATAAATCAGTGAATATGTTATGGCATGTCATATAATGCCAAGTGTGAATAAAAAAAAATACAAACTAAATAATCACTAAAATGGGTCCTGACTCCAATTCTGTATCCATCATCCATGATTATCACGCACCCAAATCAATCATCTAACATAGGGCCCTTTCCGTTATCCTGACCTGCCACCATGAAGTCTACTAAGTTACCCAATGGAGGCCTGAGTAGGGTGTGAGTATCACTCAGTAGGCTACCACCAATGCTTTCTACAAAGTATATAGCCTAAAAATAGTTTTTTTAGGTATATAATGAATAAAAAATAAACAAAATCTATCTCAAATTCCTTTAATTAACAATGTCCAATTTAACCACTTAACCACTTGTTCCATGGATTATCCATTTATAACAATTACACATCATCCTATTCCGATAATATAAAATATATGTAAGGGGAAAAATAAAGTTCCCTACATTACTAGGGAAAACATTACACAATACTATACATAACACCTACCTTGGAGCCTTAGTCCTGGTATTCATATTCCATGAATTCATTAGGGTAATAGAGCCTTAATTAGGCTCCATAACCCATGCATTATATAACACTAACCTCAGATCCTTAGTTTAGGTATTCATATTTCATGCATTTGTTTGGGGTATATTTCCTCAGTCCAGCTCCCTAACCCATTCATTATAGGGGTTGGGATTAGAACCTTAGTCTAACCCAACCCATGGGCCTAGAACCTCACATATGATACCCCAATCATAACACTAGTCTTTATGAACATGATTTTTTAACTAATAAACAAAAATACCATTTATAAACAATAACTAATTGAACATACTAACCCTTTACAAACCACAGTTCATTTAGCCCATGAACCATTTACATCCATAGTTCATTCAACACATACACTATCTTCATGCCTTAACCCATTATCTCATATACCATTTAAATTACTTATCTCAGTAACACATTTACCATTTCAATTTCATAACTTGTTATCGCATTTAAAATTTAAAATCCATATTTCATTAAACACATTCAATCTATACCAAACACCCCCTTATTTCTTGTTAAAAACTAGACAGAGGGGGGAAGGGTGGGAGGCCTAAATACATCAAGGAGGTATAAAATAATGGAGCCCAAGGTCATCATCAATGATAATAATAATTAACATAGGGGGGAATCCCATGATTGTAAATGAAATTATAGAATTTTCATGGTTTTTCCAAAAGGTTAGAAAGTCCACAACCTTTTTCTCTCATGTCATGTGTGTATAAATTTCAACCTATTGTTGGTGAATATCATGCATTGATAGATGAGATGAGTGATAGGCCAAGGGGTGGGAATATTCTCTTGAAGATAATTATAGATAACATAAGATTCCGCTTCTATTGATTTAAGCATAATACCGTGAGAGTGAAAAAAGTCTATCCCATCATGGAGAGCATGTGATTCTTCTATGAGAGATTCTTTACTTCTACAGAATGTTTTAAAATGAAGGAAAATTGATCATTTATGATCATAGAAAGCACATCCCCCCAAATGTAACCTATGTTTCATGATCCATCCACGTTTATTTTAATCCTACTGTTGGGGGAGTCCATCAAACCCAACTCCCTTGTAAGGGACTACTCTTAATCATAGTGATGGGTCTTATATAAACCATAAGAATCCTTAATGAGGGTGTGAGATCCTATCATTTTAAAACCATGGATAATTTAACCACCAGAATCCTTGACTTGGATAATAAATAAATATATGATCTAGAGGTTCCTTAAAGTTAGGCCTTACTTTTTGTATTCCAAATGAATTAACATCTAGATTCTAGGAGAATTTCTCTTTCCATTCATTCCCGATTGTTGATTCCCATTGAATGGACCAAATATGGTGGAAATTACCTCTTTATAATTCCTAAAAATGCATCCCAAAGAAATCATTAAATCATATTCACCATGAATCTATACACTCTCCTTCAAATAACATGCAGGAGGAAAATTATTCTTTAGAGTTTTGGTAGCATGAGAATTTAAATTCCATCTTGACCAACATCCATATAAACTATCCATTAGTAGATATAGATTAATTATAAATTTTCCAAAATAGAAAGTTATATTTCATGGTGATTTCAATTCACAAAAGGGAACCTTATGATTCATCCTTAGTGGAGTTTGCATGAAAAACATGGTGGTATGCCTTCACTACGAAATCCCCCAACATTGAGCCGGTGAAAATGAAACTATAAGGATATCAGTTCATAAGAATGGTTTTTACGGTCTCATATTATTGGTGATAGAGGATAGCATAAATAAATGATGGATACATGCTATCCTAAAAATGACAAGTTTATGGTCGAGCGTCATGAGAAACCAAGATCAGTTCCCACCTAATCGTGCTTCAAAAAATCAATCTCAGTGCAATTAGTTATCCATCATGAGTGTTACTGGAGATCAGGAATGTGGCACCAAATTAAATTCCATAAACAAGAGGTTATTATACTTTTTTATTCTATATAGGACCTATACTTACACACTATGAATTTGACTCAAAGAGAATGACCTTTCAAGAAATATTGAACTAGCATAACTTGCAACCCCTAATGGTCTATTTGATACTCTTGAAGTTAATGAATCCAACCTCAACCCCCTTATCCATCCTATCCCATGATTCATAATTGTATCTCCCTTCCATATGAACATCCAAAATTAAATCCGACAAGATGTATTTTATATTTATCATGATTAAATTTGGTACAATGAGGGTGTACTTAATGTCTATGGGGAATTAAGATAAATTTAAGTTGACAAGAGTGATGTGTCTCCAAAAATAGAGGAAATGATTTTTACAATTGAGGATATAACCAGTAATTGTTTCAAACAGGACATCAAAATTGTGGATGTGGAGTCTACTTAGGGTGATTGGGGATCCCATGTAATCTATTGGGAACGTTCTTCTTTGAACTCCCAAGAAATTTTTAATATATTTACCTTTTCGTTATGATTAGGAACTAAAAATGTACACACAGTTTTTTCCATGGTTAATCAAATACCCACTCCACTTAAAATATTATTGGATAATTATATTGTGTTTTTGGATGGTTCTCATACATCCATTGGTGAAGAAGATAATATCATCTATAAAAATAAGGTGTGATAAACTCGTAAAGTGTGTCTTAATAAAGAAAGGATATATTATAATATTAAGTGTTCATCTAGCTAGATATATACAATGAGAGTCTTGGACCATAATGAAAATTTTGGGGGACAAGGTTCCCCATACCTCAGTTCTTGAACTTATTTAAATAACCCTTTTCCCCATGAAAGTAATTGTGATCAAAGGGGAGATAAATATTTTAAAAAAGAGATCAAAGACCTAGATATAGACATCCATGCAAGACATCACATTGTTGATGAAGCTCCAATCCAATGATTCAAATTATTTTTTAATATCATTTTTAATGGAGATGTTGGATCTGGGGTTATTTTTGTTAAAATTTCCCATAATTTTCTTTGACATGGAAATGGCTGCTTGATTGGACTATCCATTAATAAATCCTTATTGTTCCTCAAAGACCAATCTATGGAGATGATCTAAAATCCTTCTATTTATAATGATTTCAAAGAAATTTTAGGGGAAATTACACATGTTGATTGGACTGTAATACTTAATGGAGGAGGGTTCCTTCACCTTTGGAATGATAATAATTGTGGACACACATGGTGCCTGAGGTATGTTTCCACACCAAAAAATTGTCCTGAATGATTTCCACATGTTCAACTTTGATGAGGTCCTAGGAGGTTATATAGAATAAACCTGAGAAGTTTTTAGGTCCTGGAGAACATTCATGATTGAGGGAGAGGAAGGAATCTGAAATATCATTCTTCTTTGGGATATTACAAAAACAATATGTTGGTAGTAGTTAATAAAACATGAGGAATGTTATTGAGAAAGGCTGAATTACCCCCCCCCCCCCCCCCCCCAGGATATTTTTTTCATGTGAGGGTTGACATACACAAGTAGATAGTTCAATAGGACACAAATATACCTCCAACCATGTTGATTTTATTGGTGAAGGATCTATGTTATAGGATGATGGTTGGTATACTGAATCACTACTTCTCTTTGATGAACACTAGAACAAATGTCATATTTTTGTCTCCCTCCTTGAGCCAGGTCACTCTAGACTACTCATAGGATATTTAATATTGAAATATCATTTTAGATAAAAAAATTATATAACGGTACTAAAAATGTCATTGTCCTAGATTTCCACAAGCTCTATATAATTTAACTTGATGGCCAATTTGATGAGGTCCATATCCATAAAATATGAGGGTTTTTTGTTAATCCAATACTAGGGATCCCATTTTAAATGTATTATCTTATTGTAGAAGACAACCTATGAGTGATTCTATATGGGTTTACTTCAGGATGTTCCCACCATGAGGTGGTAACTGTGGTCAAACACCCACAATCTAGAATTGAAATTTTTTTTGTTTCCCATTCTTATATGAGAAAAGATGATGAGGAATGGAGAGTGGTTAGAGAGTTCCTAGACAAGATAATCAACTATCGAATTTGGAAATGTGGAAATTTCCTAGAGGTTAGAAAAACAATGATCCAAAGGACACTAGGTATGGTTACTTCCCTTTTGATAATTACACCATGTGAATTTTTCCACTAGGAATCCTATATCTATCATCCCATTCTCGGATATAAATTTAGAAAAGTATTAATAAGTATTATTGGGGTATATCCCTCAACCTTTTTTCTCTATCATTTCTAAAATGGTATTGACTTCTCTTCCGAAAATCCATGCCAATCCCTCATATTATAGCAACCTAAATCATGCCACAATGATTCTTTATACCATATGTCACACTTTCAAAGAAAAATGAGATGGAAAAAACTAAAGCTACCTATATTGACCTTTGTAGAGATTGTTTGGTTAGATATGGATAGTTTCTCCACTAACATGGCACTATTCCAAAAAAACCCATATATACTGGTTTTTCAGATCACTATGCATGTAGTCACACAGATTGAGCTTATAGGAAAAATAAAAAATATTGGAAGTGTTTTTCTTGGGATTAAGAAACACAACCAAGGAGGCATTATTTTTATGAATTTCAATGGATTGGTAGTTTATCTTCACTGATGCACCCAGGCCCCATGCATTTCAAAGGATGGGGGAGATCATTATAGGTGGGACGCCTAGATGTTCCCTCAGTTTCACCAAGCATATGTACTAGAAGGAAGAGATATCCATTTAATGTTTTATGTGATATATAGTTTGACTGCCACTATAGTGGAAAGATGTTCTACTATATTCAATACCTATGTCATTTGGAACATCTGATAATGCAATGTAGCCATTAGATATGTGGATAGACGAGTGGCCAAAGGGGGTAGGTATCTGGGTCTAGGATTCAAGGAGAAATCTGAGATAATAGAAACTTATTTTACATTATGTAAAATATATATATACTCAAATATTGAGGCCTTCATAGCATCGAGTAATAGGTGATGAGTCAGCCCTGGTCTGTACAACACCATGTCCAAATAAGGGCCCCTCAACAAAGGGAGACCATAGTGGAAGAGTTAGATATAAAGGAGGAACAATCATGGGAGGGGGATCATGTTCCACGGGTGGGGGAGATTGAGGAAATGAATCAGTGATATCCCCGATTGAGTAGGATGAACTAAGATGAACTTGGGATAACACATCATTTAGGGGTGAATTTGAAACTAGATCAGATGAGTTCGCATATCAAGGAGCGTCGGGCACAACATGATGCTTTATAGAGACTAAAAGGGAGGTCCCTTAAATATGGAATCATATATGGAAACATGTTTTAGAGGGATAAGTCAGGGAATTCCAAAAATATTCTAAATTTCCTGAATAGAGAAAGATTCATGTTGGCAAGTGGTTGGACAGATCCATTCCTATGCACATTCATACTACCATGGTGTCTTGGTGGTGAAACATCTAAACATATGCATAGAGTAATGATTCATTCATGTCACCTATTACATGGAGAAAATAAACATATGGGACGTAAATGGGATCCCATGTAGGTTACGACACATCACCACCTTATGAGAGTCGTTCATAGTGTGAGGTTCCACTAACCAATAAAATATATTGAAGAACCACTTTCTAACTGGATGAGAAATCTAGGAGAAATACCTAAATAAATTCTCCCTTGATGAGAGAACCATTAAAATTACCTTACAGTTCAACACCAAGACTTTGGTCAGAGCTTCAAAAACCTAAGATATATTTAATTATAGAAATAGAGGGACATGAGGCTTATCTAATCCAAATATAGCCACCAGCGTCCACTTGTGGAAATGTACCACTACCTTAAAAGAATAAATGGGGAAATATACTAATAGGGATCCATTCATAGAAGAAGAATATAGTGACCCAATCCTTTCTCAAATTATAATACATGATTATTAAAATAATCATCCATTAATTTAAAATTAATGATCACTAGTATTAGTATCATTAAAAGATCTGGTTAATAATACATTAAAAGAAAAATAAAACATTATAGTCTTATTTTATTCTCCATAAAGAGACCATAAAATCAATTTTTGATCCTAAAACTATATATGATATCCTGGGTAATACATAAAAGAAAGTGGTGAGCTAAAAAATCAAGTAAGGGAATAAACATCATAATAAAACAAAACATGCATGTCAAAGGTATAACATGATATCATAAAATAAAACTATTATAAGTAATCACATAAAATAATAACATAAATAACATGGTATCATAATATCATGGAATTATAGGAAATGTAGAATAAATTATAACATTACATAAACTTTATTCCATGCTAACTTCCTATACAATATCATGTGGTGGATAAAGTCCCAAAATGGATTAGGTTTACTCCCCAATCTCGTACATAATGTCTCATGAGAGTAAAGTTGTACCCAATGCATTGGTGTGACATATGGTCTCACCCATCATAACATGTTAATGATTTATGTGGTCTAATGAAAGGAAATAAAACATATTGTATAAACATAATAATTACCAATGGAAATAAAATGGGTTTCATATTCTTGTCTTATATCATAATCAAAATAGATTTCTTAAAGAAGGCATTTGAGACGTGATCATAAGGAATATATTAACCCATAAAAGGAAGTTGTAATCATAAAGTTATTAATGTGAAAGATATATATATATATATATATAATTTATAATAATTAAATAACCTTAAAGAGATATATAAAGTGAGTTTGAGAGTGAGAGTAGTCATAACCAAAAGAAAAGGGAGGTTTAGAGATATCCCATACCTCATGTTTGACTCATCACATGCATAATTTATGTTCTTAAATAATAAACATATGTTCATTATTTTATTTTTTAATAATAATTTTCAAGTTTATTATTCCTTTTATTTTATTTATTACCATGTTATGTTTATTTACATATTAACTCTACATTTGACATTTTGATGATATTCGGTTCATATGTCCTGAATGACTTCAGTAGGTCGACTATGGACAAAGATGTCATTATTTCCTAATATATAGATTAATAATCTTGAAATAATTATAATTTTTATACATAGAATATACCTTTTAAACAAATCAATAAATATGGTTATGAAACATAAACTATGTTACAATCATGGAGACGGTAAGATGTGCATACACATGATCAATGTTTCCTTTGTTCAACAATCATTATGGAAATAAGGTAAGTATTATTTTAACTTTATATAATGATAAATATATAATAAATACCATATTAATTTTTCTAATATACTTATATATATCATACCCGTTATGTGGTGATGAATAATGAATGGCATTGCTTCATTGAGGTGGTAGTGTACATGTAGACATGAATGAAGTTATCATTTTCATTGAATTGAAATAAAACAAATAAAATGATATATTATCATTTAAGATTTATAAATATGTTATAAATATCATATATATTCATTAAATCCATAATTAAAACCATCCCTAAGAGTAAGTGATGGAAAACAAATTATATCAGTTCAAGAGATGGTAGTACATCGTACACACAAATTATGGTTTTATTTCCGATTTGATGGAAGTGGATATAGATATAGGTTATTTCATTAACATGACGAAATATTAGTATATGTTAGATACTTATAATATTATTTCATCATATTTTAAAAATATTTCGTGGATTTTGAAGAATAAATAAAAGAAATATGCTCGTCTAAGAATGATACCTCTTTTTCGGACAACCTCCTTCGGTATACACCAAAAGCTTCCCTAGGTTTGTTTTATGATCACAAAAAGGAATATAAGATTTGAATAGGTATTTAAGGAAGGTATTTATTATTTATTGTATGAACCAAAATTATCTTGAAATGTGTATAAGATATTAGAGTGGTGTCCTTTTATAAGTGATGGAGGGAACCACTTGGAAATTCCCTAAAAGAACACAAAATGATAAAGTTATTAAAATGAAGAAATGATTTCAAATGAATATATATATTTGAATTTTTGATAGGATAAGGTCTAAATTTTATCATAAAATTGTATTTAGAAAATTTCAATGGGAAAACGTACCCTTGTAATTTGGTTTAACCCCCGGTTAACCTGTTTTAACAATACCTGCGATAATTAATTTTTATTATTTTACTATTAATTATGAAAAAAATTTAGTTGACCATATTAAAAAATATTAACTATTATTATTAAAATTGTGGAATAAATTTTACCAAATTAAATTCATATAAGTGGTATAATTTAATATAAAATTAAACTCATATTCATAATGAAAAATTAGTTTTCTAAAGGAAAAGTTTCCATAAGTATAAAACATTTTTACATCCAAATTCAACCTGAAATTGATTTAAATAATATGTATTGGATTAATAATTATATAATTTAACTAATTTTATTTTAAAATTATTTTAAAAAACATAACTTTGTAAATTATTTAAATGAAAAGGATGTTTTCAATAAAAATCGGTATTTTTCAATATTCATCGAAAAATTAACCTTTTCAGAAAATTATCAAAAATTCACTATAAGATATTTTTAAATATTTATTCCCAAAATTAAATTATTTTTTTAAAATATATTTTATAAATTTGTAAAAATTTAACTCTAAATTAAGTGCACAAAATGTGATGAAAAATAATTTTCCGGAAAATACATTTTTCATCAAAAAGATGATTTTATATTAACGTTATGACTAGTAATAATCATTATATAAAATTAAATTAATATAGATATATATAATCTATAAATTTATTTTAAATAATTATTCATTGGTTTTATCTTAGTTATTTTAAATGAAAAAAACCTTATTCACTTAAAAATAGTTTTACGAAAAAATGTGTTCTAAGAATAAAAATAGATTTATACGAAAATCATAAAAATTTATAATTAAAATGAAATTAATTAAATAATTATAAATAAAATGGATCATATATAACTTTAAGGCTAAATCCAAAATATAATCAAACTTTAATTTACATGATTTAATAAAAATAAGTGAAAATTTTATAAAAATCGTTATTTTTCACTATTCATTGAAAACCCATTCGTTTTAGAAAAACCCGAATATTTCAACCTAAGATAGTTTTTATATGAGGATTTAAATAAATTAAAATTTATCAAATACCAATAATGAATGTGTAATATATTAATAATATCTTCTGGGCACAATAATTCATAAAAACATATTTATATAATATGCATTTCTAGAATAATAAAATGTCTTCATTAAAAATTAAGTGCTTATTTCTTAAGATTTTATCAATAAATTTATATTTTATAGGACATATACATGTGTGTGTTTGTGTTTTTAAATAATATAATCATATTCATACCTTCTAATTTAATAGTTAGGTTATAATGGTTATGTTTAAAAAAATAATATATCTTGGTTCATTTAGGCTTGGTGTTGTGTGTCGAATTTTCTATCACGCATTGTTTTACTTTTAAAATATTTGGGTGTTGCATTCCACCCCATTTAAGAAATTATTTCCTCACTATTTTAACCTGAACTTGGTAATCAAAGTTTTTACATTTTAAAATTCCTTTCTTGAAATACCACTTTATAAAAAAATGGTTAATAAAATTTCTTTTTGATAAGAGAGAAAGGAAAATATGAAGGTCTTATAGAATATCAGATAACTAGGTTTCAAAATATGAAAAATGGGAAGTGAAAATATGGACATGGAATAAAATCAGAATAACTAAAGTTTTATGGAGAGTGAAAGATACTATTGATCATAAGAAAGTGAATAATTGTGAGACCACAAAACTGTAAATCTGTGACGGGTGAAAAGACAATTGATTTATCAAAAATAAAGTTAATAATATAACACATATGTTTTAGGATCCTTTTCTTGGATTTTAATAATACCTTACTATCTTGACTAAGTACATAAGTAAAATATACATACTTGACAACTAAAATTTTATCCTTTAATCAATTTCCACCACAATCTCATCTTTTTCACCAAATGATAAGTATTCAAGATGAATTCATTATTCATAGATCACAGAAATAAACATCTAATGAATCACATAATTCCAAAAAATGATAATAATTTATTACTCCTATATTTAGTCATCAACCAAAACCAAAATGGTTAGTAAAAGTAAAAATAATTCAAAAAATGAATAAACCTTCATATGATGAAATACAACATTAATCTATAAATCATCAACAGTAAAAACTAGATTTAAACATAGATCATTTGATAAATAATAAACTTAATATTATTAAAAATATTCATTAATAAGGTTGAAACCCAAATATTTGAATGATTTTATAACATATTCATCAAATAAAAATTTAACATTTATCTCCAAATGAAATCAATCACTCTTAAAGTCTTATAAAAAATTTATATTCCCTATTCAATTTTTGTATTCCTTTTTTATATATAACTTGAATCACCATAAATCTACTTTAAAATCATATATTATTCCAAAAAATAAAACAATCCTTAGATGTTTTAGGATTCATATAACCAAAAAATCATTGATAAAAATACTTCTACAACATAATTCACAATCACCAATACATAAATACATCAACCCTTTAACCTCAATGATTAGTATAACATAGATACATCCTTGGTCTAGTATTTAACAATTACAATTGGGAATTAACTCAGATAATGGTCTGGTTACCCACATTTAATACTAAAAACTATAACTAGATCTCTAGGATGAAATTTATTTCTCTCCATTGAACCCCTCATTTTTCTTCAGAAATTAGATTTTATATTCCCTTATATTCCACACATAAAACTTTTTCATATTCCTTTTAGACATTATCCATTTTATCTCTTCCCACGTTTATAACATGATGTAAATTGAGTCATCCTTCCTCTATGGTCTTCTCCACCCAAGCTCGTAGCTGGCTCCATCATTCTCTTCATTATTGGGTCCTAGAGTTGGTTTAGGTATAGGTAGTTAATCATATACCATGAAAAATGATTAAGAATAATCAAAATATTACTCACTCTAGTGATCAACCCATTTTTTTGCTCAGAATCACTGCATTATCTACCACATTTAGTTGAAATCCTTACACCCGGTTCAAGCCATTGACTAAAACCAAAAATCATGGTGTGAGAAACAATAATCATAATACTAAAAAATATTTTTTATGATTTATAAATTTTGAAACCGTGTTTTAAATCTATGAAACCTTAGTTTTAACCTAGGTCATATATTATTATCATTTATTCAATTCCTTAATGATGGTTTATAAATAGTTTGTGAATTTTCAAAACATTTCCTTTGGGAGTGTCAAACTAGGTGTGTAGAAAGGCCCATTATTATGCAATAGGTGATGATCAAATCAAAACCCAATGCGCAATTTTCTGATTCATTAACCCTAGGTACAACTATGCTAGATCCATATCCACATGTAGTACCCAGAGGGGGGTGTAATTTCTGGGAAACCACTCACTCTATCCTTCACCAAAATTCCATTGTATTTTCTTATAATTTAGCTTATACCTTGGATTCTTAATAAATTATTCTAGTCATAGTCCCCCAAAATAACTAGGCCATGATTTGATACCAAATAAACTGGAATAATCCTTTTAAATATATTAATATATAATATTTAACATAATCATTGATTAATTACAACCCAAATATCATGAGGCCTAGTGTCTTTGGATTCCTAGGATTATAATACATATAAAGGATAAAAACATGGAATTATTATTTTATTCTTCATAATGATATCCTAAATGAATTTTATCTCTTAAAAATTCATATTATGACCTTGGGAATACATAAAAGACAGGGTTGAGCTAAAAAAGCCTAGTAATGGAATAAACATGACAAGGAAACCTAACGTGTGAGTCAGAGGTATAACATGATATCATTAAAGATAAATCTCATGTGTAATCACATAGAATCCTAACCTAAAGAACATGATATCATAATATAATGGAATCATAAAAATGTGGAAGAAACATATAACATGATATAAACATTAATCAAGGCTTACTAGTTAGATAATATCACATGGTGGACAAAGTGACATAATGGATTTGGTTTACTCCCTAATCCCATACATAATGTCTCATGAGACTAAATCATTACCAAATGAATTAGAGAACTATATGGGTTCACCCATAATAAAATTTTCATGATTTATTTGTTACACAAATAGGAAATAAATCCTAAGGAATAAACTTAAGAATTACTTATGGAAAGAAAATGGGTTGTATAGTCTTGTCTCATATCATAATCAAAAGAGATTTCTTAAATAAGGAATATGATTCATGATCATAAGGAATGTATTAAACCATCAAATTAAGGGATGATAAGATAACTATATATTCAATAGTAATATATAAAAAAATATTATCATTCTATAACATTAAATATAGAGATAAAGTTAGTTATAGAGAGAGTGATCATAACCTAAATAAAATGGTTGTTTAAAAAGACCCCTTACCTTGAGTTTGACTCATCACATATGTACTTTATCTTCCTAAATAATAAACTTATATTAATTATTTACTTACTTAAAAACCTATTTCAAGTTTATTATTCCTTTTATTTTATTTATTTCCATGTTCTATTTATTTACTTAATCAATAAACTTCACATCGGACGTCTCGATGATATTCAGTTCATATGTCCAGAATGAATTTGGTATGTTGAATATGGACAATGAGGTCATTATTTAATCATATACAGAATATAAATCATGAAATAATAATAATTTTTATACATAAATTATAATTTTATATTTAAAAATGAAATATGGTTAAGAAAAATGAACTATGTTACAACATAGCGATGATAAGTTGTACATACGCATCAGTAACATTTCCATTTTACAATGATGAATATGGAAATAAGATTATTATTGCATTAACATTATAGAATTATAATTATATAATAAATAACATATAATTTTTAATGGCCCGGACCTCTCCGGCACTTTCCTTTGTCAAAAAGAAGGTCACAAAGTATCTTGGAGGGTAAAATGGACTTTTCCCACACTTTCCAGAATTTTGAAACTACACGCCATGTAGTTTGAGTACATGTCGTGTACCCCCTTTCCAAGTATACCCCGTGTTGCAGACCGTGTCCTTGCTGTGTGGAATAATGGGTGCACGCCGTGTGCCCAGTTCTACACCTCGTGTAGTCCTTCCCCGCATACGCATTACCAGTCAATGGTCGTGTACCGTGTTGGATCTATGTCCTTGTCGTGTGCAATAAATGAGTACACGTCGTGTGTCTAAACTACACGTCGTGTAGTCCTTCCCCGCATATGCATTACCCTCAAACCGTGTGTTGACCAGTCAACGGCCGCAGAGCCGTGTTGGAAGCTGCGTGGAGACCGTGTAAAATAACCGAGTTCACGCCGTGTACCATAAAGGACACACCGTGTACTTTTCCTTTTCTCTCCTATAAAAGGAGGTGTCCCCTCCTCCTTTCAATTAACTCCTCTCCCCCCTTCCTCTGAGCAGAGCTCTCCCAAGAGACTCGAAGGCTCCTTTTCTTCCATAACTTCTTCGTCCGAGCTCCGATTTACGATCTGTCAGCGGCCATAGGATCGTAACGATGAGGCGGAACTTCCGAGCTTGGATCCGTTGTCTTTCCTTTGGCCTTTCCTTTCCGACTCCACCCAAGGAGGTTTTTTCGGGACCCAACAGAAGTGAAGGACATCGAAGGACGTCTTCTAAAGTTGATCCAGGGGAGCGTTGTGATCATAACATATTGAGGTAGGGATCTTACCTTCGTCTCTCTAATTTTTTCATCATGCGGGGTGGGTATCCGCTTGTTTTCATGAGAAGCTGTTGAACCATTAAATGAAGTTAATAACTGGTTAAAGAATGGGGTTGGGAATTTTTGATTGATGTTACTTTATATCATGTGATATTATGTGGTGAAATGAATATGCTTATGCCTACTGAAAATCACGGTCGTTGGGGGACTTTTCTTGTGCAACTAAATGTTTCCCTATCTTTCTATACCATTTTGTGGATAGAACTTTTTGGAATTTGGTTAATCACGTAAAGTTGGCTGTTTAAAATCTGGAACCCTTGTGTGATCACCCCGGTTAAACAAAATGGAATAATGAAAATGTGGGTGTTGTTATGGATATGTGGCATGTGATGGGGGTGTTTTGTGGGTTGTTGTGGATCGGGTGAGTAGCGGGGCTGCGGTTGGCTTGGTTGTGGGTTGGTGTGAATGCTATGTTGGTGACGGGTAGTGGGGATGCGATAAGTGGTATTAAAGGGATAATGATGTACGCGTTTCAGTGCAGTTGTGGTTATGGTAGTTGGAAACGGGGCTACGGGGATGGGTGGAATGTGAATGGACTATGGGTTGTGAATAATAAATAAAAGCGGAAGAGTTAATGAATGGTGGGGCGTGGTAATGAAATAGAATTAATAATAAATGGGTCTGTTTGGTTAATAAGAAGGACTTGGTTGTGTTTATTGTGTTTTCCTAACTTGATTTGTGGATGGAAGGGTTATGTTTTATGAACGATCGATGTGGTTGGTTGTGGATAGTTACCTAGTAGTTAAGGAACTAAATAATCTAATTCTACTGAAACGTGAAAACCTAAATGGGGTTGGGATTTTTTTGTTGTATACATACTTCGTAGTATCAGTGCCGAGGCACGTGCTCAGTTTCTCTATTTAGAAGCCATAGGTTGGGCTGTGTGTTTGGTATATATACATATATGTATCTTTTGTGTTTTATCGCACCCCACCCATGTTGATCACTTAGTGTCGAACACTCCCATTTCATGGGAGAGGGTGTTTTTTCCTTAGTTACTATCTCCTTCCTGCTCCTTCTCCCCTAGGATATGATGTCTTGAGGAGACCTTACACCTAAGACTCTTCAGGTAGGTTTTGATTGGGGTGGCTTTAGCCCAATACTCTTCGGGAAGGTTCTACTGTTTCCCAAGAATCTTCGGGATGAGGGCTAGCTGTGTGCGGGCGGGAGATGTGGTTGTGAGGCCCAGGTGTGTGGGGGCGGGACATGTGGTTGTGAGGCCCAAGTGTGTGCGGGAGGGATACGTGGTTGTGAGGCCCAGGTGTGTGCGGGCGGGATACGTGGTTGCGAGGCCCAGGTGTGTGCGGGCGGGATACGTGGTAGTGAGGCCCAGGTGTGTGCGGGCGGGGAGAGTGTGGCAGTGTCAGGATGTTCACCATTAGGAAGAGCATCTAACTAAAGGGAAATGGTGCGGGGTACCCAATACTCTTGTTCTTATATACTACTACCTGTTGTGATTGTGTTTTTGGTGAGTGTGGCTGGTGAGGTTGGGTGGATAGAATTTCTTGCTAGGTTTCTTATGTTGTTCTCATGGGACATTAGGATGTCTCCCCACTTGTACATGAGATATTTTGGTTTCCCTAATGAGTATACTTGTATGCTCACCCTACGTTTACTTTCAGGTTTACAGGAGGACTACCAGGGCCGTGCGGGACCCTACTAGTCGGACAGTTGCAGTTGTTGCAGTTGTTGTTCTCTTGTTTTCTTTTGGTATTGTACTTTGAGCTTTCTTGTACTTATACCTTGTTATAAAATTATTTCAACATGTATGTGGGCTTGGTTTGGGTTTATTTCTATACACTTGTTCTTTTCCTTTTGTGTGTTTGACTTGTCATATTTCCCGATTCTAAATAATAAAAAAGGGTAATGCCTCCCATATTTCTGAAAACTCATACCCTTGGTGCTAGTCGCCACCCTGGGGCCTACTGGAGGCGGGAATCAGGGGTCATCATCTCCCTTTCACCAATTCCAACTCAGGAGGGGCATCTTTGGTGGGAGGGGGTCGGGACAGAATGGTATCAGAGCTGATGGTTGAGAGATAGGAAGGATTATGAAGTTAGGAACAGTGAGGATTGCATGGGATGGTAGGGTGACAATGTTAGTCAATCTTGGTGCGTGACATAGGCCAGGGAAGACCATGTGGGACACGGGATTTTAAGGGCCCCCGTGATCCGATGCAAGGACTCTGAGCCTACCAAACGACCAAGTGAAACTACATTGATTGAAGGGTATAGACCCTAGGTAAGGTACATGCATCATCATGATTGTGTTTTACTTGATTTGGGTGTTCTGGGAAAGAAATTGAAATAAAATGATAAAATAAAACCTTCAGTTTTCCTTACTACTTGGGCTTAAGAGATCCTTGTTTAATGTACAACTATGGCATTTGGATGTCGTCCCAGGGTGGCTCAGACGGCCAAGGCCCAGTAGATTCAGGCAGTCGATCAGTTGAGGATTGACCAAAAGGAGGAAGATAGCCAGTGGAAGAAGACTCTCCATTCTTTCCAGCGGCATACCCTCAAGAAGTACGAGGGTAGTACTTTGGATACAGAGATAGAGGGGTGGCTTGAGGATCTAGGGATCTCTTTTACCTTGATCTGTGCTCTGAGGGAGTACTGGGTTTCCCTAGAAGTCAGTCAGCTAAGAGGTGTGGCGCGACAGTGGTGGACACTCTACCTCAGATAGAGGATAGAGGTAGAGGTTCCATGTGCTGACTTTGAGAAGGAATTCCGAGAGGAATTCCTTTCTTCTATGATCAAGGCGGAGAAGCGGCAGGAGTAACTCTCCCTTCAGCAGGGGAGTTTGTCGGTACGAGAGCTAGGGATCAAGTTCAAGGATCTCCTGCGCTTTTCTCTGGATCTCTCTCCGAATGAGGAGTCTCGGGCGAGACGTTTGGAGGAGGCACTTCGTCCTTCACTCCAGTATGTTGTCACCCCCTTCACCCTTCTGACGTACTTGGTGGTACAGAAGAAGGCAGAGGTTGTAGAGAGGATTCCCTCACTGGGAGGTGCACCCCGAGAGGGGATCCAGCCAGGCTCGTCGAAGGGGAAGGCAGTCAGCAGCAGGTCTCCATCGACGGGACCTTCTAGGCTCAGGCCAGTGGGGAGCAGGCCCCAGCAGTTCCAGTTCAGATCTTCGGGTCCTCGTCCCTTTTTCACGAGCCCAGTACTGAGGTGTTTTTATTTTGGATTTTTCGGGAACGTTCAGAGTCGGTGCCCGACCCGAGCTCAGTACGGTGGAGGTGGGCAGGTTCAGCGCCCACCTCAGCAGCACCAGTTGCCAGCGATGCCCTTCCAGCAGCAGCAGGACCATTCTCCTCCGAGGGCAGACTTTGCGGGAGGAGGCCGACCTCAGGGTGCTCCTTAGGGACCTCGACCAGGGCGTGGTCGGGGAGGTGTCTGACATCATAGAGGCATCAGAGCTGGGCGTGGACAATTGCACGCAGCAGAGTTGACAGCTCTAGAAGGACTAGAGGTGGTGCGAGGTACGATTTGTTTGTTCAGCACTCTTGTTTCTTCTTTGTTCGATTTAGGAGCCTCGAACTCCTTTGTTGCACTTGTTCTAGCCCATTCTTTGGGACTAGATGTAGAGAGACTTCCCGTACCACTGGTGCTGAGTACACCAGTTGGAGTCCAGACCAGCGTATCTTGTGTTTTCCGGGGATGTGGGCTGACGTTGGGACCACATCGATCTAGTGGGGACCTTCTTCTGTTACAGATGCATCCATACGATGTCATCTTAGGCATCTACTGGTTGTTTTCTATTAGTGCCGTTATCAACTAATTCTGTGTAAGATTCGTGTTCTCTGACGCGGATGGGAAACATGTAGATTTTTTTGGTGAGAGGAGCTATCATGTAGGAATCCGGCGTGTGGAGCCTCTGCATTCCTTGTTAGGTGGGCTATCAGTGGTTCTAGCTGATACAGAGATGATGGATGTCCCAGAGGTTGTTGGGGAGTTGCTTGATGTTTTTCCTGAGGAGGACGTGACTCTACCCCCCCCCCCCAGCGTGACGTTGAGTTCAGGATAGACTTACAGCCTGGTGCCCATCCGATTTCGATGGCCCCTTATCGGATGGCACCTTCGGAGTTGTGGGAGTTGTGGATTCAGATTGACGATCTGATGGAGAAGGGTTTTGTTCGACCCAGTGTACCACCATGGGGTGTGCCAGTTTTGTTCGTGAAGAAGGTAGATGGTGGTCTCATACTACGCATAGACTACCGAAGGTTGAACCAGGTAACGGTCAAGAACCGCTATCCCCTCCCAATGATAGATGATCTCTTTGAACAAATGAGGGGAGCAGGTTGGTTTTACAAGATTGATCTATGATTTAGATATCATCAGCTGAGGGTAAAAGATAGTGACATCTCGAAGATGGATTTTAGGTGCAGGTATGGGCACTTCGAGTTTGTGGTGATGCCGTTTGGAGTTACGAATGCATCGGCTGTGTTCATGGGACTTATGAACTTTGTCTTTCGGGATTTTCTAGACCGGTTCGTCATTGTGTTTATCGATGACATCCTCGTCTACTCAAGGTCAGAGGAGGAGCACATTGATCATCTCAAGGAAGTCTTGGGAGTCCTTCGACACCACCAGCTTTACGAGAAATTATCGAAGTGTAAGTTCTTGACACAAGAAGTACACTTCCTTGGGAAAATGGTGTCTCAGCATGGAGTGTCAGTGGACTCATTGAAGATGGAGGCAGTTGTTTCTTGGGCAGTACCCAAGAGAGTGGAAGAATTTTGTAGTTTATTGGGGTTAGCAGGTTACTATCGGAGGTTCGTTTCGGACTTATCTCAAGTTGCTGCTCCATTGACAGCTTTGACGAGGAAGAACCAGGTCTTCTTATGGAGCGAGCAGTGCCAGATAGCTTTTGACTACCTGAAGGAGAAGTTGTTCAGTGCTCCCGTACTCAGGTTTCTAGATAAAGGGTTGTTGTATGGGGTGTTTTGTGATGCTTCTGGCCTTGTTTTGGGGTGTGTGCTGATGTAGAAGAAGGGATTCATCTATTATGGGTCGAGGCAGTTACGCCCTCATGAGCGTAACTATGCCACCCATGACCTAGAGATTGCAGCAGTAGTGTTCACACTGAAGTTGTGGCGACATTACCTCTTTGGGGAGCGCTTTTTGGTCTTCTCAGATCACAAGAACCTGCGTTATATCTTCTCCCAGCGTGACCTAAACTTATGGTAGCGGATATGGGTCAAGTTTCTCCAAGACTATGACTTTGAGATCTCTTACACTGAAGGTAAGGGAAACGTTGTGGCTGATGCCCTGAGCAGGAAGTCACATCAGGAAGTAGTTCGGGAATCCACTGATGCTTGGAAGGCGATGGGAGAGTTGGCTTCCTTGTACTTCGATGCCAAGGTACAAGGTGTTAGAGGCTGTTTGTTTCAGATGATGTTGAAGTCCTCCTTGTTGCAGTAGGTGGAAGAGTCCCAGTGGGGGGACTCCGAGGCGGAAGTGATGCGGGATCCTGTCGATCAGGGGAACGCTCCAGAGGGATGGTCAGAGGATAGCTGACATCTGATGCTTTTCCATGGAAAGTTGTTTGTTCCCGAGGCAATGCGTGAGGGAGTTCTCCTTGATTTCCATAGCTCAGCCTTGGAAGTACATCCAGAAGTTTCAAAAATGTACCGAGGCCTGAGGGAAGTGTTTTGGTGGCCTGGGGTGAAACGGCCAGTGGTGGAGTTTGTGGCTAAATGCCTAGTGTGTCAGCAAGTGAAGGCTGAACACTGTGTTCCCACTGGTTTGTTGCACCCTTTATATGTCCCTGAGTGGAAGTGGGATGACATATCAATGGACTTCGTCACAGGACTACCCAGAGCTTAGGGTGGTTATGATGCTATCTGGGTAGTAGTGGATCGGCTGACGAAATCAGCTCACTTCTTAGCAATTAAGGAGTCAGGCCCGGTGAGTACCTGAGCACCGAGGTACGTAGACGAGGTGGTACGTTTGCATGAAGTTCCAAAGACTATCATCTCAGATTGGGATACTCGGTTTACCTCACAAGTTTGGAGGTGGTTACAACATGCTTTTGGCACCCAGCTACTCCTTAGCACTGCTTTCCACCCCCATACCGATGGGCAGATGGAGCGGACTATCTAGACATTGGAGGTCATGCTGCGAGCATGAGTTCTAGATTTCAGAGGATCATCGGTATGACACTTGCCTTTAGTAGAGTTTTCCTACAACAACAGCTTCCACTCTACTATTGGCATGACATCGTATGAGGCTTTGTATAGAAGGCCATGTCTTTCACCCATTTGCTGGGCAGAGGTTGGTGAGATGGGTGCCCTTGGGCCAGAGGTAGTTCAGAGCACCACAGAGAAAGTCCATCTTGTACGTGAGAGTATGAAAGCGGCTTAGGACCGACATAAGTCTTATGTTGATCGTCGGAGGAGGCCTTTGGAGTTAGAGGTGGGATATCATGTGTTCTTGATGGTTTCCTCTCGATGGGAGCAGCGGAGGTTTGGGAAAGGGAGTAACCTCTCACCTAGTTTCATCGGACCTTTTGAGGTGTTGAGGTGAGTCGGTGAGGTGGCATACCAGCTGGCCCTGCCACCTCAATTGGAGAAGGTTTATGACGTCTTCCACATCTCCCAGCTTCGTTGGTACTTACACGACGACTCCCATGTTATCGACTGGGGAGAGTTAGATATGGGAGACGACACGACCTTCAAGGAACGACTAGTCAGGATCAAGGATCGTAAAGAGAATGTTCTTCGTGGATGAACCATTCTATTAGTTCGTGTGTTGTAGAGGCATAGTGGCCTCAAGGAGAGCACTTGGGAGCAGGAGTCACAGATGCACGCTCAGTACCTAGAGTTTTTTTGACTTGTGTTTTCCCTTGTTCTTCTGAGCTTTGTTTTGATGTTGTACTATGTACCTTTGATATATGGAATTCTTGGCTTGTCGGTTGTGAGACCTTTTGTTTCCTTGTTCCCTGGTAATGTGTAATATGTCCAGATGTGTGGGGAAAGGGAAAAACGTGACCCTTAATCGAGACGCATTAATGAGGATGTGATTAAACCCGTGTGGTTGAGTCAGTGCCGCCTAAAGTGGATAATATCTCGACATAGGAGAAGGAAATTCCCAAAACCCCATGTTTGGGTAGTGTGTTTGTTGTGTGGTGTTAGGGGTAGAACGAGTTGAAAAAAAACCTAATGTATAAAATTGGGAAGACCCAATTCTTAACCGAGATGCATTAATGAGGATGTGGTTAAACCCGTGCAGGTGAGTCAGTGCCGCCTAAAGAGGATAATATATCTACATAGGAGAAGTAATTCCTAACACATATGATTAGGGTTGTTGGTTGGGTTCCTGTTATAACGAGAACCCTAAGAGGTATCTTTTTGGGTTCCTCTCGGTTGGTTTTTGAATTCTTGGGGACGAGAATGTTTTAAGAGGTATCTGATGTAATGACCCAGACCTCTATGAACCTTTCCTTTGTCAAAAAGAAGGTCACGAAGTGTTCTGGAGGGTAAAATGGACTTTTCCCACATTTCATAAATTTTAAAACTACACACTGTGTAGTTTGAGTACACGTCGTGTACCCCCTTTCTGGGTATACCCCGTGTTGCAGACAGTGTCTTTTCTATGTGGAATAATGGGTGCACGCCGTGTGCCCAGTTCTACATGTCGTGTAGTCCTTCCCCACGTACGTGTTACCAGTAAATGGTCATGTTCCATGTTGGAGCTGTGTCCTTGCCGTGTACAATAAATGAGTACACGCCGTGTGTCTAAACTACACGCCGTGTAGTCCTTCCCCGCGTATGTGTTACCCTCAAACTGTGTGTTGACCAGTCAATGGCCGCAGAGCCGTGTTGGAAGCTGCATGGAGACCGTGTAAAATAACCGAGTGCACGCGGTGTACCAAAACGTACACGCCATGTACTTTTCCTTTTCTCACCTATAAAAGGTGGTGTCCCCTCCTCCTTTCAATTCACTCCTCTCCTCCCCTTCCTCTGAGCAGAGCTCTCCCAAGAGACTCAAAGGCTCCTTTTCTTCCATAACTTCTTCGTCCGAGCTCTGATTTACGATCCGTCAGCAGCCACTGGATCGTAACGACAAGGCGGAACTTCCGAGCTTGGATCTGTTGTCTTTCCTTCAGCCTTTCATTTCTAACTTCCACCCGAGGAGGTTTTTCCAGGACCCGACAGAAGTGACGGACGCCGATAGACGTCTTCTAAAGTTGATCTGGGGGAGCGTTGTAATCAGAACCTGTTGAGGTAGGGATCTTACCTTCGTCTCTCTAATTTGTGCATCATGCAGGGCGGGTATCCGCTTGTTTTCAGGAGAAGCAGTTGAACCATTAAATGAAGTTAATAACTGGTTAAAGAATGGGGTTGGGAAGTTTGTTATTGCTGTTACTTTATATCCTATGATATTATGTTGTGAATTGAATAGGCTTATGCCTACTGAAAATCACGGTTGTTGGGGGCCTTTTCTTGTGCAATTCAATTTTGCCCTATCTTTCTAGACCGTTTTTTGGATAGAACTTTTTGGAATTTGGTTAATCACATAAAGTTGGCTGTTTAAAATCTGGAACCATTGTGTGATCACCCCGGTTAAACAAAATGGAATAATGAACATGTGGGTGTTGTATTGGAAATGTGGCATGTGATGGGGGTGTTTTATGGGTTGTTGTGGATCGGGTGAGCAGTGGGGCTGTGGTTGGTTTGGTTGTGGGTTGGTGTGAATTCTATGTTAGTGACGGGCAGTGGGGCTACGATAAGTGGTATTAAAGGGATAATGATGTACGGGTTTTGGTGAGGTTGTGGTTATGGTAGTTGGAAACAGGGATGCGGGGATGGGTTGAATGTGAACGGACTATGGATTGTGAATAATAAATAAAAGCGGAAGAGTTAATGAATGGTGGGGCGTGGTAATGAAACGGAGTTAATAATCAATGGGTCTGTTTGGTTAATAAGAAGGACTTGGTTGTGTTGCTTGTGTTTTCCTAACTTGATTTGTGGATGGAAGGGTTATGTTTTACGAACGATCGATGTGGTTGGTTGTGGATAGTTGCCTAGTAGTTAAGGAACTAAATAAACTAATTCTACTGAAACGTGAAAACCTAAATGGGGTTGGGGTTTTTTTGTTGTACGCATGCTTCGTAGTAGCAGTACCGAGGCACGTGCTCAGTTTCTCTGTTTAGAAGCCATAGTTTGGGATGTGTGTTTTGTATATATACATATCTATATCTTTTGTGTTTTATTGCACCCCACCCATGTTGAGCACTTAGTGCAGAACACTCCCATTTCATGGGACAGGGTGTTTTCCCTTAGTTACTAGCTCCTTCCTACTCCTTCTCCCCTAGGCTGTGATGGTTTGAGGTGACCTTAAACCTAAGACTCTTCAGGTTGGTTTCGATTGGGGTGGATTTAGCCCAAGACTCTTCGGGAAGGTTTTACTGTTTCCCAAGAATCTTCGGGATGAGGCCCATGTGTGTGCGGGCAGGATACGTGGTTGTGAGGCCCAGGTGTGTGCGGGCGGGACATGTGGTTGTGAGTCCCAGGTGTGTGCGGGAGGGATACGTGGTTGTGAGGCCTAGGTGTGTGCGGGCGGGATACGTGGTTGCAAGGCCTAGGTGTGTGCGGGCGGGATACATGGTAGTGAGGCCCAGGTGTGTGTGGGCGGGGAGAGTGTGGCAGCATCAGGACGTTCGCCGTTAGGAAGATCATCTAACTAAAGGGAAATGGTGCGGGGTACCCAATACTCTTGTTCTTATATACTACTACCTGTTGTGATTGTTTTTTTGGTGAGTGTGTCTGGTGAGGTTGGGTGGATAGAATTCATTTCTAGGTTTCTTCTGTTGTTCTCATGGGACATTAGGATGTCTCCCACTTGGGCATGAGATCTTTAGGTTTCCCTACTGAGTATACTTGTATGCTCACCCTACGTTTACTTTCAGGTTTCCAGGAGGACTACCAGGGTTGTGCGGGACAGTACTAGTCGGACAGTTG
Organism: Viscum album; assembly: GCA_963277665.1. Lineage (NCBI taxonomy): Eukaryota > Viridiplantae > Streptophyta > Magnoliopsida > Santalales > Viscaceae > Viscum > Viscum album. The sequence continues at coordinate 1,782,331,537 of OY728129.1, read as the reverse complement.
GAGTTATTGAAGTTGTTGTTCTCTTGTTTTCTTTTGGTATTGTACTTCGAGCTTTCTTGTACTTGTACCTTGTTATAAAATTATTTAAACATACATGTGGGATTGGTTTGGGTTTTTTTCTATACACTTTTTCTTTCCCTTTTTGGTGGTTGACTTGTCCTATTTCCCGATCCTAAATAATATAAAGGGTAATGCCTCTCATATTTGCGAAAACTCATACCCTTGGTGCTAGTCGCCACCCCGGGGCCTACTGGAGGCGGGACTCATGGGTCATCATCTCCCTTTCACCATTGCCAGCTCAGGAGCGGCATCTTTGGTGGGAGGGGGTCATGAGATTTTTTAATTTAATATACTTATAAATATAGTCCATGTGATGATGTGATGAAGAACAAATCACATTGCTCTATGGTGGTGGTGGTCCACATGTACACAAAAACGACATTATCATTTTTCATTGAATGGAGAGGTAATAAAATAAATGATATATTATCTTTTGATAATGTTAAATATGTCATGAAGATAATATATATAAATTAAATCCACCATTACAATTATACATGTGATAAGGTTATGGAAAACAAATTACATCGGTACGTGAGGTGGAAGTCCTTCGTACACATGAATGATGGTTTCATTTACTATTTGATAGAAGAGGAGGTTGATATAGGGTATTCCATTAACATAAAAAAATCTTAGTATATGAGATATAATTACTTTATTATTTCTAAAAGTATGATACCATTTTAAGGAGGTGGAAAAATAAATAAAATAAAAATTCCTGGTTATTAACATTACATCTTCTTCGGATAACCACCTTAGGTTTACACTAAAAGAATACCTAGGTTGGTTTTATGATCAAACCAATGGATCTATTAAATTTGTAGGTATTTAAAGTAGTTATTTATTCTATAATTGGATAAACGAAAAGGATCATGAAGTATGGATAATAGAGAATAGGGGTGTCCTTTTATAAGTGGGGGAGGGAACCCACTTGGAAATTTCCTAAAAGAAAAGAAATTGAAATGGTCATTCTTAATAAAAATAAAATAAAATGACCATATATTCGAAGATGGGATAGGATAAGGATTAAATATTTCCATGAAATAGTATTTACACTATTTTAAATGTAAAAAATATCCTTATAGTTTGGTTTAACCCCTCGGTAAACCCGTTTTAACCTTAACAGTGAAAATTAATTTTTTTTGTTTTTATAATTATTTATGAAAAAATTAAGTTGAACTCATTAAATTATATTGATAATTCTAATTAAAAATATGGAATCTATTTTACCAAATTTAATTCATATAATTTGTTTAATTTAGTAAAAATATAAACTCGTATATGTGATGAAAAAGTAGTTTTCCAAAGGAAAAGTTTTCGTAAGTACAAAAAGTTATTATATAAAAATTAAAAAAAATTAATTTAAATTACATAAATTGGATTCATCCTAAAATAATAGAAATAATTTTAATTTTAAACTATTTTAAAAAAATAATTAACTTTTTAAATACTTTAAACAAAATTTTCAATTTCAATAAAATCCAGTATTTCCACTATTCATAGAAAAATTAATCTCTTCAAAAAATTATAAAAACACCCATTAAAAGATAATTTTGAAATTTTTATTTCAAAAAATTATTCCATTTTATCAAATTAATTTACTAAAATTAGAAAAAAAATATTTTAAAATAAGTGTGAAAACCCGAAGAAAAACAATTTTCAAGAAAATTAATTGTTTAACGAAAAGATGTTTTTATATTAACTCTATAAATAACAAACTTCATTATATGAATTTAAATTAATATATATATAGATATATAGTCCATAAATTTCATTTATATTGTTTATATTTATGGGTTATTTTAGTTAATTTAAATATAAAACATCATGCACTTGAAAACCGTCTTCAGAAAAAAAAAATGTATTTTTAAGCATAAAAATAGATTTATACCAAAATCATGAAAATTATTCATTAAAATGAAATTAATTAAATTATAAAAAATAAAATTAATCTTATTTCTCTTTAATACCAAAACCAAAATGTAATCATATTTTAAATTAATGGATTTAAAATAAATGATGGTTTTATAAAAGTCAATATATTTCAATATTCACTAAAAATCGAGTCTTTTTAGAAAAAACCTAAAAATAAAACCCTAAGAAAGTTTTGATATGAGGATTTAAAAAATTTTATAATTTATAAAAATAACATTACTAAAATTAGTGTAAATTAACTATATCATCCATGCATAAAAAGTAATAAGAATTATTTTTGAATAAAATGTAATTCTTAAAAAATATAATGTCTTCATTAAAAATTTAGTGCTTATTTACTAATAATTTATAAATACATTTATATTATATATATATATATATCATAAATCTGTTAATAATATTCATACCTGAAAATTTAATGGCTATGTTTTATAGTGTGACATTCTTTCGCCCCTTAATAAATTGTGTCATCATTATTTGAACCTAAAATTAGCAATCAAAGGTTTTATTTTTGAAAATACCATTATTGAAATCAAAGATTGTAAAAAGGGTTAATAAAACTTCCTATTGATAAGAGAGAAAGGATGATACAAATGTCATATAGAATAATACATAACTAGATTTAAAAATAGGAAAACATGATTCAAAAGTGGAAATATGGACATGGATGAAAATTAAAATGACTAAATAATGTATTATAGTGAAACAGGTCATTGATCCTAAGAAAGTGAATGATCATTATAACAAAAAACCATTAATCTATGAAGGGTAAAAAGGATAATGATTTATCAAAAATAATGTTTATAGGATAAATTTTTAAAGATGTTTTTCCTTATTTTAAATAATTCCTTACAATATAGACTAAGTATATAAGGAAAATATAATTAGCTGACAATTATAATTTCATTAATTAATCAATTTCTACCATAATCTCATATTTTTCACCAAATTATGAGTATTAAAGATGAATGTTTTTATGATTGAAGCATTATAATCCACTTTTAATTGATCACATAATTCCACATAAGGATAAAAATATATTATTCCTACTATTATAAATCAACTAAAATAAAAACATTTAGCACAAGGTAAGATAATTTACAAAATGAATAAATCATTATACAATGATATAAAAAATTAATCTCTAAAGCCTCAATAATAACACCCATAATTATACTTAGATCATTCGATAAACAAGTAACCTTAAAATTTTTCAAAATATTTCTGACTAAGGTGAAACCAAAATATTTGAATAATTTTATCACATATTTATACAAGATAAATTTAACATTTATCTCAAAATAAAATCAATCACTATTAAAGTCTCATACCAAAATGTATAAGACTTAATAATATATGATATTCATTTTTTATAAATAACTTTAATCACCATTAATCCACTGTAAATTCATATATTCTTTTAAAAATTAACATAATCTTTAGATGTTTCATGATTATTATAACCAAAATTCATTGATAAAAAAACTTTGATAAAAAAATTCATGAATACATAAATAACTCAATAATTTCACCTTAGTGATTGATATAACATAAGTCTTTACATGGACTAGGATTAAACCATTAGAATATCAAATTGAATTAAATAATTCCTTGGTTCCCCACATTTAATACAAAAAACTATAACTGTATATTTGGGATGAAATTTATTTATCTACATTGAACACCTCATTTTCCTTGAAAATTCATTGATATATTCCATAATTTTAAACACATAAAACATTTTAATATTACTTTTATACATTATCTTGGGTTTCCCCTCCCATATTTCTAATATGAATTAAATTGATCATTCTTCACTACATAGTACCCTCTACCCAAGATCTTAGTGGGCTCCATCATTATCTTCTTTGGAGAGTTCGAGAGATACTTAAGCTATAGGTTGTTAAAAATATATCATGATAACTAGTTAGGGATAATCAAAATATCTTTCATTTCATCCATTATCCCATTTTTTCACATAATCACTGCATTTTCCATTATATTCAGCATTGACATCATTCCTCATAGTTTCATCCATTAACTAAAACCCAAAAACATGGTGTGAACAACAATAATCATAATCTGAAAATTTTATTTATAAGATTTATAAATAATGAAAAAATTATTTTCAATCTATGAAACCTTAGGTTTAACCTAGGTAATCCATGATTATCATCTATTCAAGTCGTTCATGATGGTTCATACAGATTTTTTAATTTACAAAATATTCCTATGGGTGTGTCAAACTAGGTATGTAGCAAGGCTCGTTATCGCGCACTAGGTGATGATTATGTAAAGTCCCAATTCACCATTTTAGAATTTATTACCCCTAGTTACAACCTTGTGAGAGCCACATCCACTTTTAGTATCTAAATAGTGATGTAATTTCTTAGAAACCACTCTCTCTACTATTTACCAAAATTCTTTGATATTTCCTTTTTGACTTATCCCTAGAGTTATCACAAAATTATTCTAGTCCTAAAAATTAATAATTAATACTCCTTTATTGGATAGCTACTATAGTGAATCAATCCTTTTAAACATATTAATACATTATTTTTAATGTAATCATCGATTAATTATAACCCAAAGATCGTGTGGCCTAGTGTCTTTGGAATACTTGGTTCCAAATACATTGAAATGAAAATAAAACATGAAATCCTTATTTTATTCTACATAATGAGATACTAAATCCATTTAAGATCCCAAAACAGTATAAGACAACTTTTTTAATATATAAATGAAATGGGTGAGCTAAAATTCCCAGCATGGGAATGCACATGATAAGTAAACATAACGTGCAAGCCAAAGGTATAACATGATATCATAAAAGTGAAAGATCATGGGTTATCACATAAAAGAGTAACATAAATAACATGGTATAATAAGATCATGGAATCATTGGAAATGTGGAATAAACATAAAACATGACATAAACATGATTCTAGGATAACTTCCTAGACAATATCACATGGAGGAAAAAGTGCCATAATGGATTAGGTTTACACCCTAATCCTATACATAACATCTCATGAGAATTAATCTTTTCCAAATTCATTTGAACACTATATGGGTGCACCCATCATAAAATTGTCATTATTTATGTGTGATAAAAAATGGAAATAAATCATAAGGCATGAACATAACAATTACCCATGTAAAGAAAATGGGTTTCATAGTCTTTTCTCATATGATAATCAAAATATATTTCTTAAAGAAGAAATTTAAAACATGATCATAAATAATGTATTACCCCATAAAATGAAGGTATAATAATATAGGTATATATTTTAGAGACATATATTTAGAATTTAGAATCATTAATTAACATTAAATAGAGATAAAATGAGTTAGAGATAAAATGTCCATATCCCAAAAAAGGGTGGTTTATAGAGATCCCCTACCTCGATTTTGAGTCATCAAACATGTAATTCATCTTACTAAATAATAAAATTATGTTATTTATTTAATTAATAAAAAAATTCAGGTTTATTATACATTTTAAATTTTTTACTACCATGTTATATTTATTTACTTAATCAATTAACTTCACATCAGACATTTTGATGATATTCAGATCATATGTTCAGAATGAATTCGGTAGGTTGAATTTGGACAAGGAGGACATAATTTCATTATCTCTAGAATAAGAATCATGAAATAATTATATTTTTATAAATAAGCCGAAACATTAAATCAAACCATGAAATGTGGTTATGAAAAATGAACTATGTTATAATCATTGATACAGTAAGTCATACGTACGCATGAGTAATGTTTCCATTTCTCAATGTTCATTATGGAAAAAAGGTAATCATTATTATAATTTTTTAGAATGATAATTATATAATAAATATCATATGATTATTTTTAATATATATATATATATATATATCATCCATGTTATTTTGTGGTGAAGAAAAAATCACATCACTTCTTGGTGGAAGTGGCCCACACGTATATATGAACGACACTATCATTTTTTAGTGCAAGGAAAGGTAAGAGAGTAAATGATATGTTATATTTTAAGAATTATTAATATTTTAGGAATATTATTTATATATATAAATGTAATAAATCCATCATTATAACTATCTCTATGAGGAGGTGATGGAAAATGAATTATATCTATTCACAATGTGGTAGTCTGCAGTACCAACGAAGGACCGGTTTCATTTCCCATTTTATGAAATAAAATATTGATATAGGGTATTCCATTAACATAAAAATGTATAAATATATAGGATTTTATTATTTTATATAATCTAACTGGTTTAATAATTTGTTAAGTATGTGGAAGACGAAATAAAAGAAAAACGCTCGGTTAATAATGATACCTCTTCTTCAGACAACCTCCATATATTTACACAAAAATCTTACCTAGGTTCATTTTATGATAACAAAAACGAATCTCAGACATAGGTATGGATTTATTGAAGGTATTTTTTCAGGTATTATCCAAACAAAAATGATCTTGAACATTGGATAGGATAGTAGGGGGGGTTTCGTTTTATAAGTGGGGGAGGGAACCCACTTGGAAATTTCATTAAAGAATATAAAATGATAAAGTAATTATCAAGAAAAAAAGATTAAAAATGGAATTATATTATAAGTTGGGATATGTTAAGGTTTAAATATTAACATAAAATAGGATTTATACAGGTTTAATTGGAAAAAAATATCCTTATTTTTTTAACCCCCTAGTAAACTTGTTTTCATCTTAACCACGATAATTAATTTTTAATCTTTTTACTATTAATTATGATAGAAAATTAATTAGACATAATTAAATAATATAAATTATTATAATTAAAAATAATTAATTGATTTTACCGAATTAAATTCACATAAGGTTCATAATTTAATTTAAAATTAAACCCACAACGCGATAAAAATTGGTTTTCCAAAGGAAATTATTTTATAAGAATAAAGAGGTATTATATCAAAATTAAACATGAAATTGACTTGAAATAACATTAATTGGACTAATAATAATATAATTTTACTAATTTTACATTTAAATCATTTTAAATAAAAATTTCACTTTTAAAATGCATTATACAAAAATGAAGTTTTCAGTAACAATTGGAATTTTTTACTATTCATCAAAAAAATTAATCTTCTAAGAAAATTCTAAAAAATTCAATATAATATTATTTTAAAACTTGAATTAAAAAATTAATTTCATTTTTTCAAAAAAAATATATAATGTGGAAAAATTAAATTTAAAATAAGCACGAAAAACATGATGAAACACGATTTTAGGAAAATGGTTTTCCAAGGAAAAGATGATTTCACATTAATTCTATGAATAGTACTATTCAATATATACATTTAAATTAATATATAAATATATATATATAATTTAAATAATTCTTCATTAAGGTTTATTTTAGTTAATTTAATTTGAAAATTTTAATGCACCTAAAAAGAGGTTTCTAAAAAAATGTGTTATTAAGCATAAAAATAGATTTATACAAAAAACATGAAAATTGATTATTAAAACGAAATTAATTTAATTATTATGAATAAAATGTATAATATTTCACTTTAATAATAAATCAAAAATGTAATTGGACATTAAATTACAATATTTACTTAATAGAAATGATAGTTTTACGAAATTCAATATTTTCACTATTCACTAGAAAATCAATATTTTTAGAAAAAACCAAAACATTACCCCAAAAGATAATTTAGATATTATTATTTATAAAATGATATCATTTTTAAAAATATCACTTCTAAAATTGGTCTAAATTAATAATATCACCTATGCACAAAGAGTAATAAAAACCATTCCTTAATAAAACATGTTTTTGAATAATAAAATGTATTAATTAGGAATTGAGTTCTTTTTTACTAAGAATTTATCAATAAAATAATATTATATAGGATATATATATATATATATGATTCATAAAGTAGTTAGTCATATCCATGCTCTCTGATTTAATTTCTTAGTTAAAATGACTATTTTTAAATAATAATATTTAATGGTATGTTTAGGCTCGGTGTTGCGTGTATTATATGCTTGGAACATAGTTATCATTTTAAAACATTGGGGTGTTACAAAGACTAGAGATCCTCCAATCGAAACACAAGAAATTGGGTATGATAATCCAACTAGCATGATAGAGGAAAGAAGAGAACATTTTTAAGGGAATGTCCATCTATCTCTATCTGGGGTGACATAAGAGTGAATAACCCTGACTGAGGAGTTGAGGTGGATTAAGTTGGACAACCAAGGAGTGGGGAGAGGAATGGGACCCATCATGGAGGTATTTCCCATTATATCAAATGATTTTGGATCCATGTAAATGGTCTAGAAATCTTGAAAAATTGGGGGTGCATGAAGTGAGTTCTCGATATCCATCCTTAATTCCAATAAATATTTAAACAGTCGACTCAATAATATTTTTTAAATAACTAATTTAAAATTTATTAAAATTAAGTTAAATAAAATTCTCTACATAACTACATCTAATTCACCTAGATTTTTCATGTGTTTTGAATCCATGCCAACTTCATACATCAACCATCAGAGCTTCTCCATACAAACAAGTACTCCTAGCCCTTTGTCATATAGGGACCTAATATTGTGGTTCCATACCCACTAGTGAAAACTCTATAGTGTAGTTTAATTCTAACTAATACATAAGTGGGTTAATTTTACCCTTCAATACATGATCATTGATAGATTCTTTGAATTCCCACATCATCCATTAGTTTGGGATTCCCCACACCATTCGCACAAAAAAACTAACTTTTGAGCCACTGAGATAAGTAAGTTGTATGCTAAGTACAATATCTGGTCTAACCACACTTCCTATTACCATGTGAAGGTGAATGGGAAACTTGAGGAATTTAATAAGACCATCACTAACATCCTAAAAAATATTTCATGAAAAAATAATAAAGGTTTACATGATAAGCTCTTTAATTCCCCCTAGTAATATTGGATGATGTCTATAAATTCTAGTAGGTGACATGATACTACCTACTATATGGGATAAAGGAAATTATACTTATAGAGGTTTAACTATTTTTTCTTTGGATATCCATTTACAATCATCAGACACCAGATAAGTGAGCAGAAGTTCCATTGGAAAAGTTTGAAGCTCTTGAAGAAAATAGGATCCAGGTGTTTCATAACTTGGAAGGGTATTAGAAATGGGTGGTGCAAGAATTGAATAAAAAGGTTTTCCTATACTTTTTTTCTTTAGGGTGATATGTTTTTGGATCCTAGGATATCCAAAATACTTAGAAAGAAGGCATCAAAATAGGATCCTAAATTGGAAGGACCTTATGTCAATAATAATATCTACTCCAATGGTTCATACTCATTGATAACCATAGACTCATAACACCTCCCACTAATGATAGGTTTCTCAACAGGTACTTTTATTTAATGTATAATCTGATCTATAAAAATTTAAACTAAAAGTCCAAAAATCCTCAACACATGACATTAAACTATTGCCTTACATTGTGTGATAAATACAGGATGCCTCATGTGATAAATATGAGATGACTCACAAAACCAAATTACTCATCACATGACATTAAACTATAGTCATACCCTATGTGATAAACATGGGATACGTCATATAAAAAATATGAGATGACCCAAAAACAACAAATCTATTACATGACATGAAACTATGAGATACTTTAGGTCCAAACTAGAGAAGAATCCATACATTCAGAATTAGTCTCTTACCACGTCATGTGTTAAAACTATGTATGGCTTGATTCCTAGCCCCATGGAATATTTAGTGACACCTAGACTCATTTTATTAAGCCCCATCCACAAATTTACCCCCTATAGTGAGATAATATTTTCTAGCATTGGATCCCCATGGACTCTCATCTCATTGAACCCAATATTTCTAGTTAGTGAATCCACTCCACCATTAATACAGCTCCATGTCCTAGTCACATGAAAAGAAATTGTATGAAATCATCCTGTATGCAAGACATTAAACTACATTATACCTTATGTGACAAGACTAAGATTCCTCCTATGATAAGAACAATATTATTTGTGTGTAAAGTGTAATATGCATCATGTAATTGTCATCAGGTGATCCCCAAACAATCAACATGGGCCTCCTCATTATTTTTAATCCATGATCATGCTATATGGCATAATTAAAGGTTAAAAATCCCCCATATATATCCCTACTAATCCCAAGTAGTCCCTATGGTCCTCCTCCTAAAGTGTAAGCCCCAACCGTACTCCCCTGGCCTAATCAGTAGGCCAAGATCCCCTTATGACCCAACATGAGGAGGAAAAAATAGGTGAACCTAGTGTGAAACCCCAAGATATGTCCCCATTAATATGAACAACCCTCATGGGGGTTTAAATTTCAATATTATTCCTTGACCCCCCAAAAGGTTGAGATTCCCTCATGACCTGATATAAGGAATAAATAATAGGAATGTTAATGTATAATCCTTGTACATATCATCATTGCACATGATATTAAACAATGGTATACCCCATGTGATAAAAATTGGGTTACTCATGTGATGAGATGAGATGACTCTGGTGATAATCATAAGGAAATACAATCATCCCATAGTTTCTTCCACACATAATCCCCCAATCACACCATCTTTTATCCTAAATAGTTGTTCTTGGCCCTTGGTACAAGAACAACTTGGTCAATTCTAGACGACCTTGAACTATAGAAACCATGCATCATAATTGTATAATATTAAATTGTACTTTCAGTGATTTTTCTACATGATATTAAACTCCACAGTCAATATACCTATTACACAATGTAAAATTTCATGATCACTTGAGACCCCACTTTAGATCACACCCTCTTTTTTGGCATTGGTCATTTACTATGTTTTGAATTAGAATTATATGTGGTTTTATTCCTAGTTCTATGGGATATTTAGTGATTCCTAGATATCATCTCATGGTCCCAGCCAACCACCAACCTTTTTCAGGGGCTTTCCCCCAAGGAACATGCTCAATCCTCACCTGGTGATACACTAATCCAGTATACTCAAGTGGATGAAGGAATAATTACCAATGTGTTTAACTCCCACTAGATTCCCAATATTTTCCTTTCCATGCTTAATTACTTCCCCAATTCAGATCCACATCACCCTCCTAATCTAAACAATCCCCATAATGGTAATGGTTCATGACCACATTGGTTCATGTGTTTCATACATGTTCAATGATTGATCCCACATTTTTTAATCACATCCCTGAAAAATGTGATGGTGGAACCTATATTTAAAACATAATCAATAGTCCTTCCCTACCCATTAGTGACCCCTTTTAAGGGCCTAGATCTTGGAATTACTGATTTACCCGCCTTTTACCTCCCTTTAATCTAATGGAAAATTTCAATACCCTCAATGTTATTCACTCATGTGTTTGACAATGATGAACAAGAAAGTTATATTCATTTTACCTTCACTTTGAACTCCCTTATGACAAGAGGAACTCTCTACCACTCCTTGTTTATCAAATTAATATGGAATCATATAGGCATAGGAGTCTTAGTTGAATTTCCCCAATCATGTTTACTGTGTGCAATCATCCCTTAAATGGAATTTCATATGATCTGAACCCTATAACCTTAAACTAGGAGCCCAGTTCCATTTATCATGACCTAAAACTATGTACTTCTTGCCTCATGTATAGTTCATGTTTCACCGAGTCATCTTGGTTCTCTTTCCACATCGAGTTACTTCTCCTTCATTCCACAAAAACCTCCTTGAAACAAAAAATTTCTATAGTCAAATAACCATGACCTAAAATAGTGTGTAGCTCATTCTATAGATATTGATGTAGCACTAGGCATCATTATATCTCTTTTCACATTAGGATAATACCCCTTCAAACCACATATCCTTCAGAAATACCAACCCCATATGGTCCAAGTATTATAACCTTAAACTTATTAGAAGACCACGGTATAAGCTCCATGACTCTAAACTGGTTGCAATCCCCTTTTTTGGTCCCCTCTTAATGACCTTAGACCACGTATCTAGTTTCATTATGAATAAAAATTTAAACTACAAAGTTAGATTCATATCCTTTACCAAGAGGATGGACCCCTTTTAGTGTTGGTATCCTACTTCACAGTGTTTTAGAACTACATGTGGCTCTATTTCCATATTCATAGGATACATAGTGGCACCTAGAACTTTTTTCTTTGGCCCAACTAAAAATACCATCATAAAGTAAGATGATACTCACTATCATTATAACACATAGTCTTTTATTTATGAAATAAGTGTCAGTGATTGGATGAAAAAACTATCTCAAAAATAACCATATCATTCAAGAATCGTGACATTAAATTTCATTCAACTTGTCTCAAAGATGTCTCATATAAAAATAAGTATCCCTTGACCATTGTCAAATATACATGACCTTAAACTGGCAGTTTTGTTCCAAGAACCATGACCTTAAACTGTTTGTGACCTACCATAGAACTATTTTTTGGGCGTAGGGAGTTCTTGGTCCCAATTCACATCAGTTCATAAACTCCCTAGTTCTACAAAAATCCTCTTAGAGTACCACCATTGAGTCCAAGATATATGAACTTAAACTTGTAGTAACCTTGGTCCAAGCATTTTGAACTTGATTTATATGAAACTAAACCTCTATGGCCCCTAGTCTGTGTCTATTTTTCCTCATCATAGGTGCTTAGGTAAACTAATACCCCTTAATTCATTGTTTCTTTGATTGAGAGGAATTCTCGCCTTCATCATTGGTCTCCTACCACACCATATTCTAAAACTATTTGTGGATTCATTCCCAGTGTCATGGGAAATGTAGTGATTCTTGGATCTCCTTCCATGGGACCATATAAAAATCCTCTCTCCACCCACACCTTGTTTTGATGACCATTTCCCCATGGTGAGCCTTATCACCTTCACACATACTGATGCATTTTGATGCTTAATTGGAGGTGGTACATGCATTATGACACTAAACTATGTGAAAATTGTTTGGTATCAGGTCTCATTATCCCACTCTTTACATCAGGTTTATAATGCTTCCCCTACCACACAGACTCTTCTAAATGATTTTAACTCCATGAAATTAATCTAGTAGAACTGTTCCAAATATCATGACTTTAAACTATATGTTTACACCAGTACATATACCCCTAAATATGTACACATATGGTCCAACTAGCACAACCTTAAACTACCCCATGAAAAAGTCATATATGTTTGTTAGGTTGACAACATGTAGGGGAAACTTGAGAAAAAGTAAGAATTTCTACTTCTATGTCAACCTCATGACTTGAAAAATAATGAGGGTGTGAATGGAAGAGGTACAAAGTTGGCGGGACTCATCAATGAGACCTGGTAAAAGCATGGTTATTCGCACTATACCCACTATTCTAGGAAACATTTAGGGCCAAACCATAATTCAACCTACTTCACATGGTCCTCCCTGAGGTACCACTATTTTTGTTTCCTTCGTATATATCCTACTACCTTAAATGGTTGGGTTTTCATTCATTTCGGTTCACATGTCTTGGTCACAAGACACTAAACTGTACAACACATGTCCTGATAAATGAAATTAAACTATACAGTTCCATGGTTAATGTTATGCAACCTTAAACTAATGTAGTGAAATTTCCTCACTGTATGACAATAAACTATATGTGAAACATCCTTGAAACAATATGTTAAACTTCACACACTCCATACACATTTCATGGCATAAAACTATGAAGTATCATAATCCCTCTCCGAATAGGACCTTTTCCTCCATTAGCACTAGTCACCTATTACACCTCTTATGTTCTTTTATTGTTTCTTAGAAACCAAGATGATGTTCCCCTTGAATGGAAATTCTAGATTTGTATTAGACCGATACACCCACCCAATGTTCTCAAAACCACAGTGGTGTAATCCAAAGAGAGTTGAACTCGATATGAATATTCCATCAATCCACCCCCACACTTCATGTTTGACATGATTTGGATCCCCATTATCTTCTACTATCACATAGGCCCCCTAGTATGGATGGTTCCTAGCCAAAATGGTTCCCCACCCATCATATTAATAATATATAAAGAAATCTTGATGATAATTTTATGGGTACCATGTTTCTGACATGGTCAATAGTCAAAAAATATTTTGTATGTCCCCACCCCTGGTTGTACGATAGTGGAATCAACATTTTAAACATGTCCACAGTCATCCTATATTGGCCTGTCACTCCTTGGGTTCCATGTCCTGGATGTATCAATTCACACCCTTCATCATATCTTTTCATTCAAGTAGAATACAACACCTATGAAATTTGCCTACTCATGCACTTGGGCACATTAGGAATGCAAGCCAGTTGCGTGGATCTCCTCTCACCAACTAAGGCTTTCTTAGTCGGAAACCCAAGTGGATGATGGATCATTCTGAACCCACTAAGCTTAAAACACTCATATAAGTTATTGGACTTATATTTATCTCTTTTTTCTCACACTGATCATGACTCACATGAGATTAGATGTTAATATTTTATTTTATTTATAGTTTGACTGGGATGATGTAAAAGAAGTTATATTCATATGGTGAATTTAAAAAAAATATTCTAAAGCGATTATTAATAAGGATCATCCATAGGATAGAGCCTCCATTTAGTTTAACAAAATGAATCCACTTACCACTCGGCCTGGGCTAGGGACTACTCCAGTTTACAAAACCTTTGTCAGGTAGACACAAGGACTCACTACCACTCAGCTAGACCTACCTCTTCCTCTTCAGTGGAAGGGTGAACCACATCAGTTCATATCATCACTCTGCCTTATTCATCTTTGAAATCCACCTCCAAGGATTTATCCACCACTTCCTCAACCTTAGTTGTCACCAACTATACCCTCATTTGGTTTATGATATCTACCTTGGGATTAGTAATGGATTTTAACTACTATGATTCACCTTCCAACTAAGTAAGACCAGGTTCCATCACATGGATCACTTTTGTGCCCACAGATTTCTCCTTGTTACAAGAGGTGTCGATCTCCTTCCACCTTCCCACACTTTTTTTGGGATTAAATCCTAATCTAGTGTGTGGATACCACTGTTTTCCACCCTATTAGTCCCTTGAATTACCAGCTAGTGGTAAAGGGATCCCATCTGGCCTAATAGATTTTCCAATAGAGCGCAGGTGATAACATTCCACACACTCCTCGACACTCTTAATTGGAAAATAAGATTCCCCTTATCCATATTGGATATTGAGTCCTCAAATTCCTCAGATGATGCATTCTTGTATATGGAGAATGTCACCAAAACATTTGTAATAGGATACTCTTCATGAAATTTTTCAGATGGGATTAGATGCACATCCAAATGAAATTCATTTTCTTCTAAATTCTCGCCCACTTCCTACATAACCTATGGAACAAACTCAACCATCAAAGACTCATTGGTCACCATTGTTGTTCCACCAGCTCCATACACAACTTATTTTAGTTCTTCTAGGTTAGTCTTGATAACCGTATCCTCCTAGACCCCCTCTATCAAGGGAACAACCTACGCTACCCCCATTGAGATTTCAACATTTTCTATCACTTCCTTGACTATAGGTCCCACCAGTTCAATTATTTCCACTCGAATATGTGATTGAAATAAATTTTTCAGTATTCATAAGACACAAGGTTAGAGTAACTCTACTTGTGGTAGCATAAGAAATAAAAATAAATGAGTAATAAGACTTATGGAAAGTGTAGAGGTTGACCTAACGATCAATTATGTTAACCAGAATCCCTTCAATCAATATTATCTCTATGATGGTTGATTCCTAGACCATCGGAGGTAGATACGTAGCCTTATGCTTCAGATATATTGAAAATAAAGAAAACATTTAACACAAGAATCAGAGAATGGATTGTTAAAACATATAGGGAAAGGAAAGGACTAGAAATTACAAGGAGACATTGGAGGTTGTTGGGTCATTACCTTGGTCATGGGATCTTCCTCAACAATAGACCATTGGCCACCCATTAACACATGAATAGAATGAGGTACTATTCATGAAACTTCAAGGATTAGGGATTTCTCATCCTCCATCAGGGGTTTATCATGATTTTTCTCCACCATTATTCTTACCTACTCAAACAAAATCAAAAAGGGATAATAAAACAATCATGAAGGTGTAACGACCCGAAATTTTAAATAAATATTGTTTCCTAATTTTATGTGTTATTTTTATACTCAACAAAAATGTTTCATTTGGTAACATGAGTATAATTAAAATGAGACTGTTGGGTTTTGACTGTTATTTGACCATTGGTCAATATGACCGCTGGAAACTAAACGTTTTGACTATTGTCTCTAAATACAAGCAATCTTGGTTAATTAATATAGAAAGAAGATTCGATGGCCTCACCCAGTAGTCTTGGACCGATCGAAGCCCATCTAACAGAACTTGGGAAGGAGGTAGCACCACTGGGCTTTGCTCTGGACCAAACCCAAGCTGAACTTCATCGTATAAAGCTAGAACGGGATTGCATTCGCGAGAAGTTCAAACTGATAGAAATTATTACTCGTGCGATGTTGGCCGAGCCTCCCTCAGATTCTCTCACCTTAGCACACCTTACACTTAGGTCCTATGCTGGTGTGATAAGGGGCTATGTAAGGAGACCGTAACTGTCTTGTGTAATCCTTTGTTTTAAATAAAAAAATTTATTTCTTTTATGAATTTTCAAATGACCGGATAAATATAGTATGCATATTTTTGATGAATTTTAGAAAAAGGATATTTTAAATATGTTTATGTAAACCCTAAATAATTAAAAATGTGTAATGATTTTCAAAAAATGGTCTTCTGTGATTATGTTCAGTACGAAATTTAGAGTCTAATAAGATCAACTTGATTTTTGATGAATAGTAAATTATGAATAGTGATTTTATGATTAGGATTAATAATGTGTCCAAATGGATTAGTAATCTCACTTAAAGAAAGTATTAAAATAAGCTAGGCACTTTGATTAAGTAATGTGATTCAATAAAATGGTTAAATAACGGTTTCATAAATTATTATTCAAGTATTAGTTTTTTCGGATGAATAGTGTTTTTTTAATTAAAATTTTAATTAAAAATATTTAGAAAATTATTTTTATAAAATGGACTTCATTTTTGAACTCAGAGCATCGATATTATGTTAAGGTAATTTTTGGGGATTTTTCTGAAAAAAATAAATTTTCGATGAATAGTGTTTTTATTTAAAAATTAAATTAAAAATATTTAGAAAATTATTTTTATAAAATGGATTTCATTTTTGAAATCAGAGCATTGATATTTGGTTAAGGTGAAATTTTGGGATTATTCTGAGAAAGTTGAATTTTTGATGAATAGTGAAAATATAGTTTTTAAGTTACGGGTGTTTAATGACATCATTAAATGATGTATTAAGTATACATTCAATATGGTCGAATTATGAATAGTAAGATAAGGTGTGAGGTGTCCCAAGTGGCCAATACCATGGGCAAATACCATGGGCAAGCCCATGGTTTTGCCAAAACCACTAGTGAGGTGTCCCTTGGCCATTAATGCTTTGTCCCCTCACTTTCCCTATAAATACCAAGCCCTCCTCTCATCCATTCGACTCCCCACTCATTCCCAACGAATTTCTGGTCTCATTACCTCCCAAGGAGTCCTCCCAAGGTGCCCCCAAGCCCTCAAGGTCCCAACCTTTGAGGTTTAAGAGTTACATTTTAAGGTAAGGGATCCGACCTCTCTCTTTCTTTTCAAGTAATCTCTTTTATGTCATTTCTTTTATACTCCATGTTCTTATGTTGGAGGATGTTCTTTTATATTAATCCTACTGCCTATTTCATGTTCATATGATGAGAGACCCCCCCCCCCCCCCCTTGCTCTCATCAATTCGTTTTAAGAATGTTTAAGTGGTGCCGTTAGGATGCCGAATTTTTAAGGGATTCTTTCACCTTCCTCGTTTTCAAGTTCTATTTTCATTCAAGTCTTTCATGTTCCTTTTTATTATGTTGGGGTATGATCTCTAAATTATCATACTGATATTTTATGATCATATGATGAGAGACCCCATTTGATCGCTTCAATTCAGTATTTTGAAGTTTTAAGTGGCGCCGTTAGGCTGCCGAATTTTTAAGTGGTTCTTCACCCTTCTCGTTTCGAAGTTCTACTTTCATGTCAATTATTTCAAGTTCCTTTTTGTTATATTGGGGTATGATATCTATATATATCATACTGGACTCTTATGTTCATATGATGAGATACCCCATTTGATCTCTTCAATTCAGTATTTTGATGTTTTAAGTGGCGCCGTTAGGCTGCCGAATTTTTAAGTGGTTCTTCGTCCTTCTCGTTTCGAAGTTCTACTTTCATGTCAATTATTTCAAGTTCCTTTTTGTTATATTGGGGTATGATCTCTATATATATCATACTGGACTCTTATGTTCATATGATTAGAGACCCCATTTGATCTCTTCAATTCAGTATTTTGATGTTTTAAGTGGCGCCGTTAGGCTGCCGAATTTTTAAGTGGTTCTTCACCCTTCTCGTTTTGAAGTTCTACTTTCATGTCAATTCTTTCAAGTTACTTTTTGTTATGTTAGGGAATTATCTCTATATCTATCATACTGAACTCTTATGTTCACATGATGAGAGACCCTATTTGATCTTTTCAAATCATTTTTGTTGATGTTTAAGTGGCGCCGTTAGGCTGCCGAACTTTCATAAGAGAAATCTAATTTTTTGTCTTCCTTCCATGTTTTTCATTTCAAATGGTATGTCCTGAAAACTTCATTACCATGTCCATATATCCTTCTTATTCTGTTGCCCTACTGTTTTATGGATCAATTTTGAGTGGGTGACCCATGTCCCCTCTCTTTTCAATGTTTTCTAAAACCCCGAAACATAGCCGTTATGCTGCAGAATTTTCGTCTCAAAATGCCTCTCTCTTTTCTCAAAATTATTTTTTTGTTATAAAGTGAATACTCAAAGCTCTTATTTCTACAAGGGTATTGACATATATATCAAAATGTTCTATTTTCAATTCTGGGATTACATACATGAGACCCGCTTTCCCTTTCCGTGGGTTTAAAGTGACGTAAAGATCGTGTCTTTAAAGCAGTTTGTAAAACGTTATGACTATGAAATGAAACCCATTTATTTTATACTATGTGGGTTATTTATGAAATGTTTGATGATGATATATGTGGCTCACATGATAATAAAGGCAAATTTAAGGGTGTGCCCTGATAGTGCTCCAATGCATTGGGTAATGATGTAACCACTAGAGATTACAATTTTCAAGATACCTTGGTGAACAACCTTGGTAATTTTCAAATGACACCTTGGGGATGGACCTTGGTGATATGTTCATGATTGTCTATGTTAAATGATGTAGCCACATCTTCAAGTTATGAAAATTTTTTATTTTTATTATGATATGCCTCATGATTTCATTTTCATGCCTTAAAGTTCTTTTCATGACTTTATTGATGTATCTCAAGTTCATATGTAAAATGTTTCACTTGTTTCCCTTGCTGGGCCTTCTGCTCACCCTTCCTTTTGATGTATGTCCCCAGGTTATGAGATGCAGTAATGAGCCTAGGGTGAACATGAGGATAATCCTTTCAAGTGTTTAAGAAGAATGTTTTTTTGTTTCATGTTTTATGTTCCTTGTTTCCAAGACACTAAACCTTAAAGATCCTCAGTTCCGTGTAATGGAATGAAAGTTATGTTATAAAAAGACGTGATGCTATAGTTGGTATCAAAGGATGGTTTAGTTATTTGTGGAAATTAGGATATGAAAACTCTAGGAAAAACCCTATAGAAAAGTTTAATATAGTAAATCTTCCTTGTATTTTGGTGAGTATTGAGTAAGGGGTTGCCAAGCAAATACATCCCTGTCTGGATACGAGCAGGTAGAGGTGGCTCTGGCACAGATGTACATAGGGGTAAAACCCGAAAACACCGCTTTGAGCTAGACTCGAACGGGAACTGGTACACGACAACGGGCATTGCTGCACTCTTGGTTACGACACTCCCGGGGGATATGCTTTGGTAAATTCATAAGCTTGGTATGAACCATTGTTAAAGGAACAAAGATAAAATAAAATAAAGATTCACATAAGAATATATAATCATGGATAACCTAGATGGGAACCTAGGGGATCACAAGTTAGGGTATACTTTTCTTCTACAAGTTATCCTTATATGCTTTAAGTTCCTTTTCATGATTATTGGTTAAGTATTTAAGCCTCTAATTATACTTCCTCTTCTTAGTTAATGGTGGGAAATGGAATAACGTGTCCCAACAACCAATGTGATAGGAAATGCGACAATTTCCGTATTAATATGACAGAGATGATTAGGGGATTAAAAGATGATTATTATTTTGGAAGAAGTCCACTATTTTGGGGACCCTATATGATCGAGGTAAATAGATTACTATAGTATTTTCATTGAGGAGTAAGGTTGACTTATATTTTGAAGAATTGATGAATTTAAGGTGGACTTATAGTAATTTAGGTTACTTATGGGAATGATTAACCTATCTTGGGTAAAATATGTTTAGTTTAGCTACTTTTGTTATAAAATGTTAGGAGTGGTTGATATTGTCTGGAGATGAACAATGAAGTTGTTTTAGAAGACTATGTTATCAAATCCTTCTTGTATTTGGGTTTCAATCTTAGTTTGGTTTGTTTTGAGGAATTTTAAGGACCGTTATTTATGGAATGGTCTATGATGAACTTTGGGTAGTACCATGGAACTTTGAAGATTTAAAAGTAGTTTCCATTCCTATGGGATTCTTTCTTTTTGAAGAGTTGTTTTACCTTAACCTTTCTGTTTTTGGGATAATGTTTAAAGATAGAAGAAATAGATAGTTAATCTTTTGTAGATTATGTGATTCTATAGAAAATGATTCTTGTGATTTTATGAGACCAAGTGTTTTTGAATTCTCATCATTTGGAGAAAAGATTAGTGTTGGTAGGGACTTGTTAAAGGATGAAACTCTACTTGAAGGTAGGTATATTTTCTTATGTTTTTGTTCTATGTAGTAAATGAAATCCTAAAAATTATGAAAAGAAACGTAAAACAAAAATTTTGTTGGTTTACGTTTCCTACTAGGTAATCAAAGACCGTTTACACACATCATAAGTTTGGGATTTTCTCATGGTTAACTTTCTCCTAATCATGTTCTCTATAACTCTCCCTCAGAACTTGACCCTTTGTTTTCTCCTCCATGTCCATGTTTTCCTACATGGAACCCTAGTGTGGGTTAACTCGGGTGACCTTTGTACTTCCCTTTCTTTCTTTTAAAGTAATAGTTTTACTGACTCCTTTTCCGATGTGGAACTTTCAATGAAATTTCAAAACCCAGTTTTAAAAAATTGCGAGGACGCAATTTCTTAAGGGGGGAAGATTGTAACGACCCGAAATTTTAAATAAATATTGTTTCCTAATTTTATGTGTTATTTTTATACTCAACAAAAATGTTTCATTTGGTAACATGAGTATAATTAAAATGAGACTGTTGGGTTTTGACTGTTATTTGACCATTGGTCAATATGACTGCTGGAAACTAAACGTTTTGACTATTGTCTCTAAATACAAGCAATCTTGGTTAATTAATATAGAAAGAAGATTCGATGGCCTCACCCAGTAGTCTTGGACCGATCGAAGACCATCTAACAGAACTTGGGAAGGAGGTAGCACCACTGGGCTTTGCTCTGGACCAAACCCAAGCTGAACTTCATCGTATAAAGCTAGAACGGGATTGCATTCGCGAGAAGTTCAAACTGATAGAAATTATTACTCGTGCAATGTTGGCCGAGCCTCCCTCGGATTCTCTCACCTTAGCACACCTTACACTTAGGTCCTATGCTGGTGTGATAAGGGGCTATGTAAGGAGACCGTAACTGTCTTGTGTAATCCTTTGTTTTAAATAAAAATTTTTATTTCTTTTATGAATTTTCAAATGACCGGATAAATATAGTATGCATATTTTTGATGAATTTTAGAAAAAGGATATTTTAAATATGTTTATGTAAACCCTAAATAATTAAAAATGTGTAATGATTTTCAAAAAATGGTCTTCTGCGATTATGTTCAGTACGAAATTTAGAGTCTAATAAGATCAACTTGATTTTTGATGAATAGTAAATTATGAATAGTGATTTTATGATTAATATTAATAATGTGTCCAAATGGATTAGTAATCTCACTTAAAGAAAGTATTAAAATAAGCTAGGCACTTTGATTAAGTAATGTGATTCAATAAAATGGTTAAATAACGGTTTCATAAATTATTATTCAAGTATTAGTTTTTTCAGATGAATAGTGTTTTTTTAATTAAAATTTTAATTAAAAATATTTAGAAAATTATTTTTATAAAATGGACTTCATTTTTGAACTCAGAGCATCGATATTATGTTAAGGTAATTTTTGGGGATTTTTCTGAAAAAAATAAATTTTCGATGAATAGTGTTTTTATTGAAAAATTAAATTAAAAATATTTAGAAAATTATTTTTATAAAATGGATTTCATTTTTGAAATCAGAGCATTGATATTTGGTTAAGGTGAAATTTTGGGATTATTCTGAGAAAGTTGAATTTTTGATGAATAGTGAAAATATAGTTTTTAAGTTACGGGTGTTTAATGACATCATTAAATGATGTATTAAGTATATATTCAATATGGTCGAATTATGAATAGTAAGATAAGGTGTGAGGTGTCCCAAGTGGACAATACCATGGGCAAATACCATGGGCAAGCCCATGGTTTTGCCAAAACCACTAGTGAGGTGTCCCTTGGCCATTAATGCTTTGTCCCCTCACTTTCCCTATAAATTCCAAGCCCTCCTCTCATCCATTCGACTCCCCACTCATTCCCAACGAATTTATGGTCTCATTACCTCCCAAGGAGTCCTCCCAAGGTGCCCCCAAGCCCTCAAGGTCCCAACCTTTGAGGTTTAAGAGTTACATTTTAAGGTAAGGGATATGACCTCTCTCTTTCTTTTCAAGTAATCTCTTTTATGTCATTTCTTTTATACTCCATGTTCTTATGTTGGAGGATGTTCTTTTATATTCATCCTACTGCCTATTTCATGTTCATATTATGAGAGACCCCCCCCCCCCTTGCTCTCATCAATTCGTTTTAAGAATGTTTAAGTGGTGCCGTTAGGCTGCCGAATTTTTAAGGGATTCTTTCACCTTCCTCGTTTTCAAGTTCTATTTTCATTCAAGTCTTTCATGTTCCTTTTTATTATGTTGGGGTATGATCTCTAAATTATCATACTGATATTTTATGATCATATGATGAGAGACCCCATTTGATCGCTTCAATTCAGTATTTTGAAGTTTTAAGTGGCGTCGTTAGGCTGCCGAATTTTTAAGTGGTTCTTCACCCTTCTCGTTTCGAAGTTCTACTTTCATGTCAATTATTTCAAGTTCCTTTTTGTTATATTGGGGTATGATCTCTATATATATCATACTGGACTCTTATGTTAATATGATGAGACACCCCATTTGATCTCTTCAATTCAGTATTTTGATGTTTTAAGTGGCGCCGTTAGGCTGCCGAATTTTTAAGTGGTTCTTCACCCTTCTCGTTTCGAAGTTCTACTTTCATGTCAATTATTTCAAGTTCCTTTTTGTTATATTGGGGTATGATCTCTATATATATCATACTGGACTCTTATGTTCATATGATTATAGACCCCATTTGATCTCTTCAATTCAGTATTTTGATGTTTTAAGTGGCGCCGTTAGGCTGCCGAATTTTTAAGTGGTTCTTCACCCTTCTCGTTTTGAAGTTCTACTTTCATGTCAATTCTTTCAAGTTACTTTTTGTTATGTTAGGGAATTATCTCTATATATATCATACTGAACTGTTATGTTCACATGATGAGAGACCCTATTTGATCTTTTCAAATCATTTTTGTTGATGTTTAAGTGGCGCCGTTAGGCTGCCGAACTTTCATAAGAGAAATCTAATTTTTTGTCTTCCTTCCATGTTTTTCATTTCAAATGGTATGTCCTGAAAACTTCATTACCATGTCCATATATCCTTCTTATTCTGTTCCCCTACTGTTTTATGGATCAATTTTGAGTGGGTGACCCATGTCCCCTCTCTTTTCAATGTTTTCTAAAACCCCGAAACATAGCCGTTATGCTGCAGAATTTTCGTCTCAAAATGCCTCTCTCTTTTCTCAAAATTATTTTTATGTTATAAAGTGAATACTCAAAGCTCTTATTTCTACAAGGGTATTCACATATATATCAAAATGTTCTATTTTCAATTCTGGTATTACATACATGAGACCCGCTTTCCCTTTCCGTGGGTTTAAAGTGACGTAAAGATCATGTCTTTAAAGCAGTTTTTAAAACGTTATGACTATGAAATTAAACCCATTTATTTTATGCTATGTGTGTTATTTATGAAATTTTTGATGATGATATATGTGGCTCACATGATAATAAAGGAAAATTTAAGGGTGTACCCTGATAGTGCTCCAATGCATTGGGTAATGATGTAACCACTAGAGATTACAATTTTCAAGATACCTTGGTGAACAACCTTGGTAATTTTCAAATGACACCTTGGGGATGGACCTTGGTGATATGTTCATGATTGTCTATGTTAAATGATGTAGCCACATCTTCAAGTTATGAAAATTTTTTATTTTTATTATGATATGCCTCATGATTTCATTTTCATGCCTTAAAGTTCTTTTCATGACTTTATTGATGTATCTCAAGTTCATATGTAAAATGTTTCACTTGTTTCCCTTGCTGGGCCTTCTGCTCACCCTTCCTTTTGATGTATGTCCCCAGGTTATGAGATGCAGTAATGAGCCTAGGGTGAACATGAGGATAATCCTTTCAAGTGTTTAAGAAGAATGTTTTTTTTGTTTCATGTTTTATGTTCCTTGTTTCCAAGACACTAAACCTTAAAGATCCTCAGTTCCGTGTAATGGAATGAAAGTTATGTTATAAAAAGACGTGATGCTATAGAAGGGTCATTAGTTAGTCAAAACACATAATCTGGAGGATTTCTTCATTAGAAACAAAGTATTGTCATTTGGGGGAGTCTATGAGGGCATCACCCCCACAAGACTTATCTTCGGATCACGCATCTTGGTCGGTCATTCATATAGCTAATTGACCCCATGAGAGGTCTAGAGGGGAGGGAATATTCAGTAGCATCCTAACCCTATCTATCAAGGGGTGTGTTACCCCATATAAAATTACCACCTCCTCCATATCATTTATCTATTACACCACCTCATCATAGGGAGCCTATAATCCCACCTTTTCATGAACCAATCCACGAAGGTGAATCCCTTCTTCCTAAAGTTGCATCCATATTTCCTAGAAGAAGTTGAGCTATCAGATCATATCTCAGATCCTCAAGGAATTCGGGAATATGGTGTCATTAGGGATGTATGTGTAGAAAATTCACTTCCTCAAAGACACAAAATGCACCCATAGAACCACCCCAAGGGTGTTCCTTCCACCTGTGGCCACTTCTCTAGGAGCCTCAGGCCTATCTCTATGCCCCCATATGCTGCTACATTTTACACTTAGTCAATTGGAACAACTCTTCCTCCTAAATGTGCTCCCCTTACTACATCACACCCCCAGATTCTGAGGTTATGGGACTAAATCTTCTATATATTCCCAATAAATTATGTTCCTTAATATATTTCTAGTGTATATACTCTCCCATCCCTATATATACTCAGGGAAGAGTCCATAAGGGTAATTTTCTAGAATCATCTCATTTCTTAACAAGTACCCCTCTCACATGAATACACACCATATCTATAAATTCAATAATGGGTGGAATTTTGATCGTTCTCTACTATAAACCATAGGGGTTAGCTTGAAGACACATTGGAATAGGTGAACGAATTGGTATAGTAGAATATTGTTCATAGAAAACCTTGTAGTCAATCATTCCCAACAGTAATCCACCTAGAAATGATAGAAGATAAGGTATTTTATCCACTTACCCCATGATTTCATTTGTAACCATCCTTGTTGGGAGAAGGAACATGTGAAATGTGAAATTCTCCAATAGTCTAACCCTTGTGAGCACATCAACCTATCCCAACAGTAGAGGGAAAATCTCTACAATGTTCAAAATTGATGGCTAGAAATTCATGTCAAGAGCGGAGATTAGGTTTAGAAATTCATAGCCTCCCATGTATGTAGAAATACAACAATATAAGAAATTGAAGGGGTTGTAAACATGAAGAGGGTTCATCATTTTTTATATGTTTCTCATCACTTTATATAATTTTTCTTGCACCAACACTACCAGATTAATGTACTACCCCTCACTATCATCATTTAAATATTCAATGTTCTTGGACAAACCACCATGTGTGCAACACAGACAGGAAGTATCCACCCACTTATGAGAACCATGATAAATCCTACCAATCTGACCATAAAAGTGACATGATTCATAATATACCCCCATAAATGACATTTCCTTGTCTCCATATTCATCAAGTATGATTCATCCTTCCCTCTATAAGAAACCTTAAGGCACTGTAGAGACCTCCATAGTATCTTATATATGGAATAATTAAAAAATTATCTAAACCTGTACTTTAAGGGTACATTATTCATCCTCATATTGGACTCTTTCTCCCCTGTAACCATTCGTATCAAAACTTTTTCAATCTCCAAAATTTGTTACCGGTCATCACATATTTCATATTCAAGGAGGAACTCATCATACATTCCCCCATGTATAGGGATCCCAACAATCTAATAGAGACACTAGAGGTTAATCGCGTTCTCCCCAAGGTGTACATGAAAAGTATTAGTCCCCAGTGACCACCTAATTAGCAATTCAGGTTGGATATCTAGGTGGAAGTATATATGGAATTGTGAAGTCCACAATACATTATACAGCCCCACCCTCTCTAGATCCTCCTTAGAATAATTACAGGATTGGTATACCATTTATTCCCAAGACCACTCATCCATGAAATTGATGCTCTGTCATAGATCCCACTCTTCTATCAGGCCTTGATGATGGTATGCCAAACCCCCCATAAAAATAGTCTCATATTGAGGGGGGTGTCTCTTCAGCAATAACCTCCCCATTGACAGTCATCACAAGGTAACATAGGTAATGTTCTATGATATATGTGTAGACCTTC
Source organism: Viscum album (assembly GCA_963277665.1). Taxonomy (NCBI): domain Eukaryota; kingdom Viridiplantae; phylum Streptophyta; class Magnoliopsida; order Santalales; family Viscaceae; genus Viscum; species Viscum album. The sequence goes on along the minus strand of OY728129.1, from coordinate 1,782,304,370 downwards.
ACATAATAACCAGCTAGATCCCTCTCCCATTTGTACAACCTCAGGGAACGTCTGAACTAGTAGGTGGCTGTGTCTCAGATAACATTAGGTGTGAACACATCATACCTAAGTCCAAATCCATATAATGAATGTATCCTGCATAATAGATACTATCATAGTGACTCTATCATAAATTCATTAAGGGATTCATAATTCAATGTTATCCAGAATCTCTCTTGGATCATTATGTTCTCAGTCATCTCCCTCATTGAGTAGTAATAGCTTTGACACCTCCATCGACCAACTTCATGTCTTTTAAACTTTTCAAGATCCAGTTCACAAAATTATCATTCATGGTGTTTTTGTTCATGAAATTTCTCTAGTTTCAGAAATGCTATTTTCATAAGACACAAATTTTCAAGAGCTATAAGAATGGAAATCATGGAACACTCACAAAGGTCCTAAGTTTCAGAAAAATAGAGGTACATCTAGTCATACCAAAAATGCTCATGGTCCCTGATGGGACCTATCCACCTATTTATAGGCTTAAGGTAGGATCATATTTAATGAATAAGAGGTAAATATTTCTTTTTTTCATTTATTTTACCTCAAAATATGCCTATACTCTCCCATTTCATCTCCCATTTTGAGGGTGGGGGAATTTTTTATGCTAAAAAACATTATTGGAGATATTGAATAATGCATGAAGATGTCAAGGAAAATTTGACCTGAAATGAGCTCAAAATCCACCAAAGGGAATGGATTTATGAAATTAAAATCCTTTATAAATAAAAATATCTTTTTTAAGGTTTTCTAACTATTGTAAAAGATAACCCGCATGAATGACGATAATATCTTCTCAATGCATGTCTATGCGTGAAGGTCATCACCGATGTTAATAAATTCAAAAAAAGTACCTCCTAGACAGAAACTTTTTATTTAATGAGACTTACAACATTTTTGTTTCCTATAAGTACCTCCCTTCATCTTAAATTTAATGGGACATAACCTTTGTAATTTTTTCAAAATATTTGTATTGATAAAAATACACCTTCATGAGAAATAGAAGAGATGAATCCCTACAGGTTTCCATCTTTCACAAACTACTTCCTATACATTCATGAAACTCAAAGAACATGGTTGAGATGACAATTTTTAGGGTTCATAGCCTTCAAAATATAGGAAAACCACTCAACCTTATTGGGGTTTCTTGAGATAATTTTCTATTGAGAAAAATACTCCATGGGAACCATGACTTCACCCCAAGTTAGGGATACCTTGTTTTGAGATTCTCTTACCATCATGGAACCCCTAACCTTTGTAAACACACCTACATTTTTGGAACCCACTATACATGTCTTTACTTGATTCCTCCTTTCAGTAGACCCACCATGATAAATGTTGAGTGCTCAGTGGCCCTATAACATGTAAACCTGATTCACTTGTGCCCTAATCTTCTACACTACCTATATCTTCAACCCCCATGTCTAGACTCTTTGATTCAATAAAATCATGTATATTTACATCACCTATTTATCCTAATCATAGGCACCCTAACGTTGGGATCCACATTTTCCACTTCACCATGGTGGTGTTTATGCAGGACACCACCCAAAGGCTCCTGTGTAGTGAACACATAATCCCTGATGGTAGTGTCATCAAGGGAAACAACCTACCTTTTATTATTAGGAGAGTTAGTTCATTATCATCCACTCCAACCTAGAAATATACTCCACAGGTTTATGCCCCTCCAATGTCTAAGTATCAATACATTAAACAAAATATACCAACATCCTAGTCACACAATGTTAAACTGCATGAAAACATCCTCAACAAATGATATTAAACTATAGCTCTGACTTATTTGGGTAACACAGGATGTCATGTGTATGACTTGAATGAGATTTCACCTCACCCCTACCATGTGTGATGAACATAGGATTCCCTATGTATGATCATCATGGGATTCCACCTTCTGCACCACCATGGGATGATACATCTACAATGGGTAGGCTCTATGTGTAATCCACACACTATCTCTTATTGTCACTCCTTCCATTATGTGATCATACTAACCACATGATGATAAAATACATAAGACATTAATATCACATGACTTTAAGCTATGAATTTGAACTACATGGGTTTTGATCCCTGTCCCTTAACAGGGTATGTAGGACACCTCCCTAAGTTTAAATACTAAAACACTTGGGATACCACCCTGAGGTTCAATCTCGATCCCTTAACACCACCATTAAATGTACATGTCTTCCCCCTATAATGTGGAAACTCTGAAGTGTGATAAAATTTTCTCTCAGGATTTACTAAACCTAACCAACTTATCCCCACAAGATATTAAACCTTTGAAAAACCTATCCTCAGAATATTTTAAACATGTGATTCACTTATTTCCATAAGACATTAAATTTATAACCAACCTATCCCCCAAGATGTGAAATTTATGACTAACTTATCCCCATAAGATGTTAAACATGTGACCAACCTATCCCTACAATACATTAAACCTTTGACTAACATATCCTAAAAATATGTTAAGAATTTGACCAAACCTTCCCCACAAGACGTTAAACATGTGACTGAACCATCCCCACAAGACCCTAAACCTGTGACCCCCCACTAGATGATCCAGAATCTCAAATTCGTATAATGAACATGAGATTACCAAGGTAAAAATCCTCATAATTCTTATTCCCCCAACACAAATTACCCTATGATGGATTTGGGATTCCTTAAGTACTACACATAAGATGCCTCATATATGAGATTCCATTAAATTCAAAATAGGGAGAATTTATTGTTTCATAAGACCCCTACATACATAGATGTATATATTCCTCCAATGTCACCATCCACATTGAACCCAGGTATATGATTTGTCATGATAGTAGTAGTGTAATTAACTGGTGTCCACTATAAGATAATACTGAGAATAAGCTTTACAAACATGACTTAAATCTATGAGGGAGACCCATACTAACAAACAAGATCCAAGAATGATCCATCAAAGGAGTAATATACATCCCATCATCCTATTTTGTTCAAGGATCTAATATCACTAATCTTGGTGGTAGAGGCCACCCACCTTTGTAAAATGGGAATGTAGGGAAACCAACCAACCACCTCGTAGGAGGATAGACCAAATACATGGAAGAAAACCACTTCCGAAGAGTAAAGGATAGTGCACATCATCATGAATGATACACTTCCCCAGAGGAGAGCATAAAAAATTGAGTCATAAATTAGGGTGAATTTTTGGTTGACTCCATAATCCACCTTTATAAGATAAGTAAGGTATTAGTCATCATGATTTAGAGATATTCTCTTGAAGTGGTTAGTGATGGTGAAAGGTGTCACTAGATTCATTATGGATCTCCTTGTATGAGATGTTCCCACATGCTTTATCCCTTATAGACCCTTCAGTGAGAACTCCCGGTTTGGTATGGTACCATTCTAATAGTAATCCCTTACAATCACATCTTCTTTCTTGTGATAGAGATATAGAATAATAAATGTTTTCATTCTGCTTATAAGGGTCATGGATCTTGTGGTAGTTGAAGAAATTGAATTCTTTCTCAGTAATGATACCATATCTTATATAAAATAGAGATCTTTTGAAGATTACTCATAGACACAAATAAAAAATAAAACAATAATTCTGATCTGTGAAGCAAAAGTAAGAAAACATGATTAAAAAATTTTTTATGGGAAACTCACTAGTTTTTTTAATGAAATATTTAAGTCGAGTTCAATATTTTTGTTTTTATGGAATATTAAAAGAAAATGGATTTATGTGTTCAAAACCCAATATATTTCTTGTTACTGGAATATTCTTGTTGGGTTCACTATTTTTTGTTTGTATATAATACACAAAACAAAATGGTCTCACATGAGGGAAACCCAGTTTACTTATGGTTGTTGAAATATTCATGTCTAATTCACAATTTGTTTCATAGAATATATGAAACAAAAAACCCAATGTGTAGAAAACCCAATTAATTTTTGTTTATTGAAAGATTTATGTCCTGGACACTATTGCTTTGACCTAGGATGGGGTGGCCCGATGATTAGCCATGAAAGGTTTTGGGTAGTTGTATAATCTGTATATCAGCATCCTTACTCCTGTCTTAGATGGCCTCCAATGGGGATTATTCATGGAACTATAAAAACACAACGGATCCCACATATTTGATAAGATATGGAGTTTCTTTCCAAAGGAAAGTGATCAATGGATTTTCTTACAAATTATTCTTAGGAACTCACATTGGTTGAGAGGATGGGAGGTTAAGATCATCACACCCTATTATGGAGAATTATTTCCTATTGTTGGACTCTCATATAGATTTATGTTGCGTTATTTAATCATTCCCCAATCCCATTATGAGATTGGTTACCCAAACTCTAGTAATTGGTTTTTGGAATATATTAATGTTAATGTCTATAAATATCAAAGGCATATTTTCAATGAGAACATCTATATGTATCGTTGGTTATCCATTGATGACATTATCTGTATGTATCATACCATTTCCATATTTATCTTATTATTAGTTAGCGATGCAGGTCTATAAGTCAATATATTGTAAATCCATATATATGGGACCTCTAGATTTTATTACCATTCATGAAGGAAGAAGATTTTTATTGTACCATTATTAGGAAAATGAAGGGTTTTACTATGTATCTTTAAAAAATGAATATGAACCCATGTAGTTGGGTTCCACTTAAATTGTAACACCCATTGTTTTCTTTAATTCAATAGCTTGCGCTACACACAACACCGAGTTCGAGTGCACCATGACTTACCAAAGTAGCCGTTCAAAAGAGGTTATGAATAGTATTAACTAAATTTTGAACATAATATAATCCTTATAATTTTATAATCCATATTATGAGTTTTTTATACATAATGAAAAAAAATCATTTTTTTCAGATAAAAGAAGTATTGTTTTTTAAATGAAATTTTACTGACTTTTAATGGTGAACCCTTTTCAAATCAAATATTTGAAACTTTTATATATTCAATTTGACAAAATAAACATATTCAATATAATTGAGACCTAAGAATTTAGTTTCAATAATTTTTGGGTGTTTTCTGATAACATTTATATTTGGGTGATTAGTGAAAAATACTATATTTTAATTGAAAACAAATTTTTAATCAAAATATTTTGTAGTGTTAAATTATAAATTTTAATGGTTATGAAGTATAAATATATTATATTTTTACCATTTAATCCAATGTTATTCATTTTAAATAATTTCACTTCAAAATTAAACATAAACAAATATCAATCTTTTGTCAGTTATTATTTCTTAAAAACGCGTTTTTTGGTTTTGAAAATAGGAATTAATTTTAAATTAATAAATGAAAATTAAATGTTTTAAATTTGGTAAAATATAATTAATTTTTGAATTCATAATTTCAAAATTATCTTAAGGTGAAATTTTGGTATTTTTCTGAAAACATTCAATTTTTTATTAATAGTGAAAAACACTTTGTTAAAGTTTAAAACTGACTTTTTATTTAAATAATTAATTATTTTATTTAAATTTATTTTAAATAAAAATATATCTATAATACTTATATAAGTTCAATATAATTCATTTGAGTCATTTTATAATAAAATTAGATGTATAAAATTTTATTGAACTTTTTACCGTCTTTTACCCACCTCCTAGGAGCATTTTCAAATTTACATAAAACATAATTTTACTACTTCTGTGAGTTTAATTTCAAAACTTCGAGAGACATGGTTGATATCAGTAAGTAAAATTTGGTTCAATAAGATGATAATAATTTTTTGTGAATAGTAACTCTTTACTTTTATTTACCATAGTTAAAAGTAAATAGGGTAATTAAGGGTAAAATGATATTACTATTACCCTAACACATGTCCTAATTCTATTGGATAAGTTTAATTCGACAAAAATAACCCTTAGGAATAAATTATGATCCTTTAAGTCCACTTGGATTAGATTAGGACAATTATTATTATTTAATTCAAAGAGGAGTTAAAAGTGTTAAATTTAAAGTTTAATAACTAAACCATTTTTAATATATAATTACACATAAGATATATATTTGACTATAAATATTAATTATAAAGCTAAAAATATTTCATAAATAATGGTATTTTATTTATATTTTTTAGACAATGAATAATTTAATTTATTTATGACACAATGATGATGCAGTAATTACCTAATTAATGAAATAATAAAATAATTGATATTATAAATGTACAAATAAATGTAATTTGAGACTTTTTATGAATTCCACTAATTTTATTGGTTAATATAAAATGTTAGGGTTGGTTAGATGAATTTTCTTCGAAGTAATAATGATGTTATGAATTTATCAAAAACAAAATACAAAATAGTGTCAAAATTGAAAAAAATAGTTTTTAAAACAAAATTATATTATTTATTGATATTATATTCCTAAAAATATTAGGTTAGAAAAAAATACTTATATAATAATAGTTGTATCATTACTGAACCACTATGTGTTATCTTGGAAGTTTATAGTAAGTTTATTAACCACATAATTTAAAAATACAAAGAGACATGGTAAATGTCAAACTATTTAACTAAGAGTTAAATCTAAAAGATAAAGTTAATATAGTGATACAAACATGTCTAAAACCTATTGGTTGAGTGGTTTTTGACCCATACCTTCTATAACCTCTAAATAATTCATTTTTTATCCATTAGAAACCGAAAATTATGTTATTATAAAATAATATTTCAATCTTTTCCTAAGGTTCCCCTCACTCCTCTTATAAATGGGCACTTCCCCTTCTCTGAAATCCACACATTCAAAGCCATTATGCTCAGCCAACCACAGCCCAAATACCCTCCCAACTCTCCTAAATTCATTATAAAGTCCTTAAATTTTTCATAAAGCCAACCTAAGGAGATCTTTTGATCAAATCAAAAGGAAGAACCCAAAGAAGAGGTAAATATTTCATCACCTCTTTTAAGTTCTTTTCTTCTTCCACCTCTTATTTATTTGTTTTTTCTATTATAAAATAATAAATAAAGTATCTTATATACATGTTTATGTTATTATAAATATGTTACAACCATATTCAATATTTTATCCATCATATGAATGACATGTCACCATACGTGCGCACGTACGGCTTACCGTCTCTACATCGTGGTGTAGCTTGTTATTCAAACACTTCATCATTTAAACGGGTATAATAATGAGTATAAATGATGAAAATAATAAATATAACATGATAATTATTATTTATATATTATATTCCATCCAATTATATACGATTTTAATATCAAAAGAATGATATTGTCTCTCTTGCGTACGTACGGAATATTGTCTCCACGAACGCGATGAGATTCATTCCCCATCATATCCATTCAAGATTAATTTTCATTTGATGATTAAAAATAATGTTTAAAGACTTTATATAATTCTGAATATTAATAATACACATCCCATCCATAACAAATATGACTCATATAACAAATAATATAAAGGAAAAAGAATCAGTTAACACCCGAAACGATGATACTAATAAAATATTATTAGAAAAACAATATTAGATGATCATATATGATATCATATTTATTTATATAGTTCTTGTATAATTTAATAACAATTATTTAACTATTATACAAGATTTTAACATACCCTCGACCAATGAAAGTACAAGCTAAGGGGTTTTCATCTCACTTTTATTCCCGTGAGATTCATGCTATATTGCCACTATTTCCTTTTGTGTGGTGTATGTAATGCCCATGATTGTATTCTTTGTGTAATACACTTTAATTTATGGGTATTTATATCTTCATGTATGATACTTCTTTCATGGGGTGTAAGTTTCGTAAGTTACCAAATAGGTAAGGGGATTTCAAATCTCAATTTCCACTCATTGGGCTTTGTGCATACTTCATTGATTATTTTACTCCATGATTGTGTGTGGAATCACAATTTATTATTTGTATAGTAATTTCCACTCCCCTTTCTATGGATGTACTTTTTATACACATAAAAACTCCATTGATATATTCTCAAGTTATCGATATGAACTTGATAAGAGTAATTTTAACTCAATCTCCATTCATTGAGTTAAACATCCAATTCATTGGTGTAGTTTTCACAAGAATATGTGTGAATGTCATTAGGTTGATTTAAACTAAATATCTAATCATATCGAGTGTGTTTATATTTTTTACACATAATTATGTCATTGATTTATCCTTTACATAAGAATATAGTCTTTATAAGGGATTTTATCTCAACTTACATTCCATTGAGTCTTTTTTGTTGTTGTCTGTCAACTCACATTTGTTTGGTATATATACTATACATTGACATAGTCTATCATGAATCCCTTTATTCTCATGAAATTATAAAAAAATTATTACCTCAATTATTTTTATTCAAACTTCTCTCATTTGGTTGGGAACTCTAACTAAAATATCATTTTAAATATTTTAAAATTTTATTCTTCAAAATAATTCTTATTAATGTCCATGTTTTAAAAACGGTTTTATGGTTTTATTTATGTGGACATTAATGTTTTAAAATTAAAATTATTTTTAAAATTTTCAAAGTGGTATGGGACACTTTGATTCAAAAATCTATTTTAAACTGTTTCTTGATAAATTGTGATACTTTTAAATGTTTAAGAGAAAAAGGGGGATATTTATCTCAAATATTTTTTATGATTAACTTCATCTATACCAATATCCTTCATTATTCTCAATTGAGGTTGATTTATTATAATTCAATCTTCCATATTGTACTGAATGAGTTATGTCCGACTTTAGATGTGTTATTTTTATACCATTCATGGTTTATGGATAATGTATTGACATTTTGTATGCTAGTTTTAATACAAATGTTTATGTTAATTTCAAACCTTTTCATATGAGGAATTCATTGGACTTAGTAAGTGATGGGTGGAGCCCTCTATAGCTCCTCGATTCATCGGTAGATCTCATGAGACAAACTAGTGTCTTGGAACAAGGCCTTGACAAAATCATATTTGTAGTCTTGGCACAAGGCCTTGACTATGTGGTTTTGAAGTCTGTCATTATGTATTCCATCATTGTGAAAGTGGATATTGATATTGCATGTGATTATTAGACTAGTATAATATCAATGTGAATAAGTAAATGGAATTATTTGATTTTATCTTTGACATATTATGCTGAAGTTCAAGTTTAAAAGGATTTTGTTTTAGTATTATACATTTCCTTAAATGTTTATGCTTATTTATGAAAGTTTCCTCTTTATTGTTATCCTTAATGAGCATCTAAGATCACCCATTTCTAGGTTTTATTTTTCCCAGGATGCAAAAAAGTATATTATGAATGACCTACAGGGATATTCTATGGGATCTCATTGTTGTCTATGGAAAGAATGTAGTTGTAGTTTTCCATTTTATGATGTAATGTAAACCTTATGAATGTATCTAGTACTTCGAAGGCGACTAAAATAATTGTTCTTTGAAGACTTGATCTTTTGTGGTCATGCCAATGATACGTAATAATGCAACAACTCTGGGCTTCTAGGTTCAAGGAGTTATAGTTGGTATCAGAGGAATTTTAGTACAAACCATGGAATCTAGATTTAGATAAACTCATATTAGAGCACATAACCTTAAGATGGACGTTGAGGTAGTATAGAAGAACATCCTAAAATTTTTGTATTGTAGAAATTATGTTGGTTTTCTAAACAATACATCCTTGTATGGATACGAGCAGCTAGAGACGTCTTTGGCACAGATGTACCTAGAAGTGAAAACTTCAACAAGGATTTTCAAGCTTGACCCAAGAAATCTTGGTACACGACAATGGGTCTTGCTGCACTCTTGCTTACGACACTCCCAGGGGATATGCTTAGGATAATTCACATTCTCTTTACAAACTAATTTGAAGGATTTTAATATAAAATGAGAGTAAATAATTGTTGTTAATACTAAGGTGTTTTAGATTGAAAATAAGGTGTTATGATATTCTCAAAATGATTTTATGACTCAGACTATGCATTCATGTGCCAGTCAATAGATGGATTCCAAGGAATTCATAGTAACATTGAACATGATGTACAAGTTGAGCATGACGGAGGAAATGAGAAACAGAATGGAATGTTGATAGGTGTAAAAGATATTGTGTTCATGTTGAATCAGTTTTCCAAAAATATGATCAACAACATATATATTAACCAACTCCCAAACTCAACAAAGAAGAGAAATGATATGAATGAGAACAGCTACAGCAGTGGAGAACATGGAGAAAAGAAAGCTCAATTTCCATAATTTAGGAAATTTTAAGGTGACACCTAGGGAAGTGTCTCAATGGAACAAATAAATGATTTTTTTGTGGGAAATAAGGACCTAAACAAAAGAATTTCCAAGGAAAATGAAGAGTACTATGGAAGAAAATAAAAATTATCCCAAGAATCCATTTACAGTCATTTTCCATAAATGTAGGGGACCTGGGAATTACCCAAGTGAATGTCATATTCTATAGGATAACCCCTTGGTCAAGGAAGAACCTATGTGGAAATAAATTCATGGTCAAATGTTTAAAATTATTAGTGCTCTTTTTTGATGGGATTACTTTGGAAGAATTTTCTCTTATGTGTAACCATGTAGTTTATTATGTGAAAATGCTATTTTAGGAAGAATTGTGTTTTATATTGTTGATATATTTATAAATAAACATTTGGGTTTATATGATCCTTGAATTTTAGGCAATTACATGTTATTAAAATTTGGGATGAAAATGGGAGGTATGAGATAACATTTGTGGTGAAATTATATTATAGTTATTTTGAGGAATTTATCTCCTTTTGGGAATGTTATAAAATATAGTTTTTGAAAATAGACAACACGCAGACCATGTGACAACCCATCGCATTGGACAAGGCTGTAGGAATCGAACCCAAAACCATAGTACAATTGGGATTTATCACCTACCATTGGACTACGTGAAGTCCCTGGTTAGTGTGACTAATTATTTTTAGTTAAATGATTTTATTGATCAATAATATTTTGATTTGAGATCTAATGTCTTATCAAATGGATATCCTTAGTATAGGAAAATGATTTGGGGATTAAGTGATAAATGTTATTTTGGAAGATGTTCGCTCTGTTAGGAATACTATATTCCTAAGGCAAATAGAATACTATGGGATTTCATTTGAGGGGTAATGGTGGATTTTTTTCTATGTTTTTATTGTGGATTTATAGTTATTTGGGTTATTTATGGAAATGGTTAGCCTATCATATAGAATATGTGATTAGGTTAATAACTTTTAAGTAGGTGACTTTAAGAGTAGTCAATGTTATTTGAAAATACAATTTAACGTGGAAGACTGCATAATCAAATTCTTCTATGTTTTGGGTTTCAATATTATTTTGGATTATATTGATGGATTTTAAGGAGAATTGTTTATTGAATGGTATTTATTGGACTTTGGGTATTGTTGGTTTAATTTTATAAATTAATATCGGTATTTCTTCTTATAATGTATTATCCTTTTTGGGGATCATATGATCTTGTACTAACCATTTTGGTTTTGTTTAATCTCTAAAGACAAGGTAAATATATATAGTTTATCCTTTGTGGATTATGTGATTCTCTAGAAGTTGATTCCAGCACTTCAGGCATGACCAAGTCATCTTGAATACTCATCGTTTGAAAAAAAAAATTAGCTAGTGGTATAAATTTATTAAAGGATGAAACTATACTTAAAAAGTATGTATATATCTTTATGTTCTTAGTCAATCTCATAAATAAATTCCTCAAATTTATGAAATGTAACTTAAAAAAACATATCTATTTAATTTTTCTATTAGGAAACTAATGAACATTTATCTCATCACAAGTTTTTGGTTTTCTTATTGTTAAATTTATCAAAATAATGTTTTCTATAACTCTTCACCAGAACATGACACTTATTTTATCTTCCATATCCATGTTTTCCTATATGGAATCCTAGTGTGGGTTATCTCTGGTGACCTTTGTACTTATCTTTATTTCATTTAAAGTGATAGTTTTATTGACTCTTTTTCTGATGTGGGACATTTAATAAAGTTCCCAAGACAAATTTTAAAATTTCGAGGACACAATTTCCAAAAGGGGGGAATAATTTAACACCCCAAGATTTCATAGTAAGTTATTTTCTTTAATTCACTAGCCTGCGCTACATGCAACACCGAGTTCAAGCGCACCACGACTTACCAAACTAGCTGTTCAAAAGAGGTTATGAATAGTATTAACCAAATTTTGAACTTAATATAATTATTATAATTTAGAATTAATATTATCAGTTACTTATACATAATGAAAAAAAATAAATTCATTTATTTTTAGATAAAAGAAGATTTTTTTTTAAAAATGAAATTTTACCGCCTTTTAATGGCTAACCCTTTTTAAATCCAATATTTGAAACTTTTATATATTCAATTTGACAAAATAAACTTATTCTTTAGAATTAGGATATAATAATTTAGTTTCATGAATTTTTTGGTGTTTTCCTCATAACTTTCATATTTGGGTGAATACTGAAAAATACGATATTTAACTGAAAACAAATTTTTATTCAAAATAATTTATAGTGTTAAATTATACATTTTAATGGTTTGGAAGTATAAATAAATTATATTTTTACCATTTAATACAATTTTATTCATTGGAAATAATTTCACTTTAAAATTGAACATAAACAAGTATCAATCTTTTGTTAGTTATTATTTCTTAAAAACACACTTTTTGGTTTTGACAATGGGAATTAATTTTAAAATAATAAATACAACTTATATGTTTTGAATTTTTTAAAAAATATTTAATTTTTGAATTCAGAATATCAAAATTATCTTAGGTTGAAATTTTGGTATTTTTCTAAAAACATTCAATTTTTTATGAATAGTGAAAAACATTGTGTTATAGTTTAAAACCTACTTTTTATTTAAATAATTAATTATTTTATTTAAATTTATTTTGTGTCAAAATAGATATATAATACCTATATATTTTAAATATAATTCATTGGAGTCATTTTATAATAAAATTAGATGTATAAAATTTTATTGAACTTTTTACCGTCTTTTACCCACCTCCTAGGAGCATTTACAAATTTACATAAAACTTAATTTTACTGATTTTGTGAGTTGAATTACAAAAATCCCATAGACATAGTTGATATAAGTAAATAAAATTTTTTTCAGTAAGAATAAAATAATTTTTTTTGGATAGTAACTTTTTACTTTTATTTACCATGGTTAAAATTAAATAGGGTAATTAAGGTTAAAAATGATATTATCATTACCCTAACACAGGTCCTAATTATATTGGATAAGTGTAATTCGACAAAAATAAAACATATGAATAAAATATGATCCTTTAGGTCCACTTGGATTAGATTAGGACATTTATTATTATTTAATTCAAAGAAGAGTTACAAGTATTAAATTCAAAGTTTAATAACTAAACCATTTTTAATATAGGGTTACACATAAGATACATTCGACTATAAATATTCATTAGAAATATAAAATGATTTTCTACATAATGGTATTTTATGTATATTTTTTAGACACTAAATAAGTTAATTTACTTATGACACAATGATGATGTGGTAATTACCTAATTAATGAAAAATTAAAATAATTGATATTATAAATATCCAAATAAATGTAATTTGAGACTTTTTATGAAATACAATAATTTTATAAGTTAATATGAAATGTTAGGGTTGGTTATATGAATTGTTTTCAAGGTAATAATGTTTATATGAATTTAGAAAAAACAAAATACCAAATAGTGTCAAAATTGACATAAAAGAGTTTTTAAAACAAATATTATATTATTAATTGATATTATATTACGAAAAATCAAAGGTTCGGAAAAAAGACTTATATAATTATAGGTGTATCATTAATTAACCACTTTGTGCTCTCTTGGAAGTTTATAGTATGTTTATTAACCATATAATATAAAAATACAAAGAGACATGGTAAATGTCAAACTATTTAACTAAGAGTTAAATCTAAAATATAAAGTTAATATAGTGACCCATACCTGTCTAAAACCAATTTGTTGAGTGTCTTTATACCCATAACCACCTTATCCTTTAAATAATTCATTTTTTATTCATTAGAAACCTTAAATTATTTTATTATAAAATAATATTTCATTATTTTCCTAAGGTGCCCCCCACTCCTCTTATAAAAGGGCACTTACCCTTCTCTAAAATTAACACCTTCAAAGCCATTAGGATAAGAAAAAACCTACAAAAATATCCTCAAAACTATCCTCCATTAATCATAGAGGCCTTAAATTAGTCAGAAATCCAACCTAAGGATCCTGTTTGATCAAATCAAAAGGAAGAACCTGAAGAAGTGGTAAATATTTCATCACCTCTTTCAAGTTATTTTTTCTTCCACTTCCTATTTCTTTGTTTTTTATATTATAAAGTAATAAATCTAATATATTATATATACTGTGATGTTATTATAAATATGATACAACCATATTCATTATTTTATCCATCCTATGAATGACATGTCTCCATACGTGCATACGTACGGCTTACCGTCTCCATGTCATGGTGTAGTTTGTTATTCAAACACTTCATCATTTGGATGGGTATAATAATGAGTATAAATAATGAAAATAATAAATATAACATGATAATTATTCTTTATATATGATATTCCATCCAATTATATACAATTTTAATATGAAAAGAATGATATTATCACTCGTGCATACGTACGGAACACTGTCTCCACGAACGTGATGAGATTCATTCCCCATCATATCCATTCAAGAATAATTTTCATTTTATGATTAAAAATAATGTTTAATTAATTGATATAATTATTAATAAAAATAATATACATCCCATCCATAACATATATGACTCACATAATAAAGAATATAAAGGAAAACGAATCAGTTAACACCTGAAACGATGATACTACTGAAATATTATTAACAAAGAAATATTAGAGGATCATATATGATAAAATATTTATGTATATATTTCTTGTATAATTTAATAACAATTATTTAACTATTATATGGGATTTTAACGTACCCTCTACCAAGGAAAAGTACAAGATAAGGGGTTTTCAACTCACTTTTATTCCCGTGAGATTCATGATATATTGCCACTATTTCCTTTTGTTTGGTGTATGTATTGCCCATGATTGTATTATTTGTGTAATATACTTTAATTTATGGGTATTTAAATCTTCATTTATGATACTTATTCCATGGGTTTTAAGTTTCTTAAGTTACCAAATCAGTAAGAGAATTTCAAATATCAATTTTTACTCATTCGGCTTTACGCATACTTCATTGATTATTTTACTCTATGATTATGTGTGGAATCACTATTTATTATTTGTATAGTAATTTCCACTCCCCTTTCTGTAGATATAATTTTGATACACATAATCACTCCATTGATAAATTCTCAAGTCATCTATATGAACTTGATAAGAGCAATTTTAACTCAATCTTCATTCATTGAGTTAAACATCCAATTCATTGGTGTTGTTTTTACAAGAATTTGTGTTAATGACATCTGATTGATTTACACTGAATATCCAATCATATTGAGTGTGTTTATATTTTTCACACATAATTATGCCATTGATTTATCTTTTACCTAAGGATACGGTCTTTATAACGGATTTCATCTCAACTTACATTACATTGAGTCATCAATGTTGTTGTGCATCGACTCACTTTTGTTTTGTATATATACTGTACATTGACATAGTATATCATGAATCCCTTTATTCTCATGATATTATTATGTTTTTATTACCTCAATTATTTTTATTCAAACGTCTCTCATTTGGTTTGGAACTCTAACTAAAATACCATTTTAAATGTTTTAAAAATTTATACTTCTAAATAATTCTCATTAATGTCCATGTTTTAAAAATGGTCTTAAGGTTTTATTTATATGGAAAATAATGTTTTAAAATTAAAATTCGTTATAAAATCATTAAATTGGTATGGGAAACTTTGATTCAAAAATCTATTTTAAATAGATTCTTTATAAATACTGAGACTTTTAAATGTTTTAATGAAAAAGGGGGATATTTCTCTCAAATAGTTTTGATGATTAACTTCATCTATATCAATATCCTTCATTATTCTAGATTGAGTTTGATTTATTATAGTGTAATATTCCATTATGTATTGAATGAGTTATGTTTGATTGTGGATGTGTTATGTTTATACCATTCATGGTTTATGGATAAATTATTGACATTTCATATGCTTGTTTTAATACAAATGTTTATGTTATGTTTAAATCTCTTTATATGAGGAATGCATTGGACTTAGTAAGTGATGCGTGGAGCCCACTATATCTCCTTGATGCATCGGTAGTTCTCATGAGACAAACTACTGTCTTGGAACAAGACCTTGACAAAATCTTATTTGTAATCTTCCCACAAGGCCTTGACTATGTGGTTATGAAGTCTGGAATTATGCATTCCCTCATTATGAAAGTGGATATTGATATTGCATGTGATTATTCGACCATTATAATATCCATGTGAATAAGTAAATGGAATTATTTGATTTTATCTTTTCCATATTATGCTAAAGTTCAAGTTTGAAAGGATTGTGTTTTATTCTTATACATTCCCCTAAATATTTATGCTTATTTATGAAATTTCCCTCTTTATTGTTATCCTTTGAGTGTATGTGCTCACCCATTTCTATGTTTTATTTTTCCTAGGATGCGATGAATTATATTATTACTGACCTGTAGGGATAGTCTATGGGATCTTAGTGTTGTCTATGGAAACAATGTTATTGTAGTTTTCTATTTTATGATGTAATTTAAACCTTATGAATGTATCTAGTACTTCCAAAGCTACTAAACTAATCGGTATTTCGAGACTTGATCTTTTGTGATCATTCCAATGATACATAATAATGCACCGACTCTGGGCTTTTGGGGTCTAGGAATTATATAAATGGTCACGTCATACCTTTAAAGGTCATGTTCAAAGGACCAGTCCAGAGAGATTAACATCATATAGTAAGTATAACAAGGAAAAATATACTTAGTAGTGGTTTGTGTGGGACTTATGTATGAGAGGCCATTTTCTATTTACCTTGGATGGAATATGTCCTAATGAGGTTGGGTAAGTCTCAAAAGGGATATGGCCCTGTGAAGATTGGTCTCATTTGGAATATGGCCCAATGACAATAATGTGGTGATGAGAGGGAATATGGCTCTTTGGGTGGGGGAATGATTTTATTAGGAATATGGAATGATATAGGGAAATATCTATAGGGAATATAACCTTAGTGAAGGGGAGAGAAAATGGATGATGTTGGGTTTGAACCTTAGAGAAGAGTCATATGTATCCCCTCAAAATCAAAATCAAAATCAAAGCTCATGTAGTTTGAATTACATAGTTTAAGTTCATGTGACAAGATCATACCATAGAGTTTAACATCATGTTGTAAGTACATTGTTGTACAGTGTATTGTTTTTATACTATGACATTTTCATGTAGTTTAACATCATGTGACTATGACATCTATGTCAGGAAATGTGTGACAATAAAATGTTGATTGAGGCTTACACATATGAGGCTACCTTGAAAATATTTATTAGGAATATAACCCTTTGAAGGGATGAACCATGGGGAATATGTCCCTTTGAGAATTCAATATGTTTTTTAAGCATTATACATGGGAAGGATTCCCAAGGGGAAATTATACGGATTCTAATGTAATGATCAACCAATATCTCTAAACTCGTGTAAGTCATGATTAGTTTGATAAAAAAGAGATAATAAACAATCATACACATTGTATGGGAGCATCACATCAGGTTTGAATGGGGAATACACACTAAGGATACCTAGAGATTTTTCTTTCTCGTTGCCTCATTAATTATTCATGATTGATGAAATAATCAATAAGAACTTATTAGGTCACATGCCTGAAGTGAAACCTTATCATCTCGTATTCCTAATTCTTTCGAGGCCAGCATGGGGTATGGAATATAGATGTCGAAGGATACATACATTTAGTAATAAATAGTATTGGAATACTCTAGGTGGGATGCCTTGTCAAGTTATTCTCATTGGATATATTAGAAATTCACCATTGATGTAAGAGAAACTTATGTGGTATCATCTAGATAGGGATCCTCATAATCAAGAAAATATATGGAAGTGGTTCCACTAGGGGACCCACTTATCTAGGAAGACATCCTAGAGCCTCCTTTTATAAAGGTAATCCATGATCGAAGGGATATATTCTAATTTGAAAGCTTTGACTATGTTTATCTTGAATCATTGGAGGTGGTTTGGATGGGGACTCTTTCATATTATGGGATTATTTAACCTAGATATATATCTCAAAAAAGGGTCTTAAAATAGGATATATCTATTATTATATGATATTGAGGCCCAAGAAATCAAATATGAGAGGTCTTCCCTTAATTCCTGTTAAGAATAATTTTCGGACCACAAACGATTGGCCTAGTGCAGAGGGAAATAACCCTGGTGCATTGGGAAATTCACCTAGTTGAATGAAAATTTTCCTAGTACATGTGTAATTTTTGTAGTAAAAGTATAATTCACCTAGTAACTCATAATTATCGACTTATCTTATAATTATCCTAGTAACTTGGAAATTTTCTTTGTTTAAAAAATTATCCTAGTACTGGGAATTCACCTGGTACCATGGAAAGAGGCAGATGAAACTGATGGAAGGTAACTAATGTGAGGTGAGAGTTGTTGAGGTAGGTGTATAAACCATGTTTTGTGTGAATAATTATGACCTTGTGGATATCTTCATGGTATCAATAACATAATATAGGTGTCCTATTACCACTTTTATAGTATTATTCTCTTAGTCTCCAAAATTACCTCTAGTGTCAACAGAAGACTAAAACAGATTGTGAACTAGTCCCCTTTATCCTTATGTTTTCATCCCTTTTGAATAAGGGAAAGGTACATTTATAGTAATAATCATATTATTTAACCCTAAATGTTTTAAAATTCACTAATGTGTCTCGCCTAGTGCATCCTCAATTGGAGACCCCCTAGGAGGTTCGTTTTTATCACTTGTAATCCAACTTGATCATGGAGTGGGCCATGAGAAATAGTTTAAGAACATAGAGAGTTAATTTTGGAGAATAAAGGAATGTGATTTCCTAGTTCAAAATTTCAGAGATAACTTAGTTTTGTGGTTGGTGATCTATATGGTCGGAGGTTGGTGATCCTAGCTCACATGCAGATGTTTCTGTCTATATTGTGCATAGTACAACAAATCATGTGGTGTCCCAACTAGGATACCAACTTGGTGGAGGGAATTAGATGAACTTAATGGGAATGGAAACATCCATAAAAAGCTATGTGGAAACTAGGAAATTCACCTGGTTGAACATGTGGGATATCATGTGGTAACTAGATGATCTGCCTAGTAAAATTGCCTTCTCTTTGCAGGTCGAGGTGATTTGACTGGGATGAAATTGAGTATTTACCTTTTAAAAATTTAAGATTGGTTTCCCCATTTATTCAATTTTTATTTTTGATTCAAGGGTTTCAATAATTGTTTGAATAGGTTTAGAAGGGGGTGGATGAGAATTCTAAAAAATAAAATACTATGGGGAGGATATTACCCACGTTATGGATTTGAGTCTTCTCTTAAAATACTTCTTCTAATTGGA
Source organism: Viscum album (assembly GCA_963277665.1). Classification (NCBI taxonomy): domain Eukaryota; kingdom Viridiplantae; phylum Streptophyta; class Magnoliopsida; order Santalales; family Viscaceae; genus Viscum; species Viscum album. The sequence continues at coordinate 1,782,284,665 of OY728129.1, read as the reverse complement.
GGAAGTTGTCCACATTACTATTAATAAGTTATAAAAATGTGTAAAGTTATTCTAGGATAGGAAAAATAGGTAGGTATTAAAGAGTAATTATAAGGTTATGTGTTGTTTTAAGTGAGTGGAACTAAGATCCTTTTATGGTGGAAAATGTTGTTTGTTTCCTTGTAATTGAATGGTAGGTAAGGGTTAATTGTGGAATTACATGAGTTTGGTGATCTAGTTGAGGAAAGTGTGGTGTGGGATATAGTAATTACTTTACAACCTAACAAAGGTCTTATATAAAGTTATTATGTCAATTTAATTTATTAAAATTTGATCCAATTTATGTTAGTCATTTTTATCCTTACTAACCATGATTAAAAGTTAAACATGGTAATAATTTTTTTACTAAACATATAAGATAACCCATATTACCAAATTTGGATATCATGGATCTAAATTCGGAATTAATTTAACATAATTAAATTTATAAATATGATAAAATTAACTATTAAGAAATCTATAAAAAACGTTTTTATAGAAAAATAAAATAAGTGATTTTTATTTTAATTTCCTATAAATTATTTATTAAATCAATGTTAAATTTTTTTTATAAATTTAAACCAAATATTAGAGTTATAATTTAAAATATATCAACTTAATTTTTTTAGATAAAAATTACAAAATGTTTAGAAAAACAATTCTATTAAAAATAACTATTTTACCGTGGTAACTAATATTTATTTTGGTAATTTATTTTTTTGTTAAAAATAAAAATAAACTCATTACCAAATTTGGATATTATGATTACAAATATGAAATAAAAATAATTATACTAAGTTCTAGAGTCGATAAAAATTAATATTCATATAAGAACACATAATGCATAACAACAGTTTCTAGAAAAAAATGTATTTTCTTAGTATAAAAATGATTTATTCATATTCCATTAAAAGTGAAAATATTTGGATGAATAATAAATTATTTTCCTATATATGTTATTAATATATTCTACATTATTCAATTTTTCTCAATTGGTTTACAAATACATAATATATACAAAAATTATAATTCTTTAAGAAAAATATATTTTTATCACTAATTAATTTTATACCTAATTATTTTTTATTGATTACTTTTAAATATTCATTGGATAAATTTTTCATGACACTACCCATGTCATGGATCAATCCACAACTACCCCAAGACTACCTCCATAGGCCAGGGGGTGGTGACAAGCACCAAAGGTACAACAAACTCAGGGATACCTTTTCCTATGAACCTATACACACACAAACACGCAGCCAAATCAATGCAAAAGTGAAGACGAAAAGGAAACAAAAGAAAAAAACACTATCATATATAACCCAAAAACATGCATCGACCTCTAAATAGTATAGGTACAAGTGTTGTTAAGTACACTGAAAGGATAATGTGAAAAATACACACCCTACAAGAAAAGTCCCACAACCTGGCAGTAACTAAATAAGTAAAATAGCTAAGAGAGCCCCGCTCTAGTATCCTAAGATATGAACACTCTATATAGTCCAAGTACCTATATACCTAATATCATATGAATTAATGATCAACTTATTCATCATCTATATAACGCATGATAAGTGTGTTAAATTTCCATGCAGGGGTGAGTATAAAAATACTCAATAGGACACCACAAATAGGTTAAGGTTGAGAAATAAGAGAGATAACTAAAGAAGAAAGAAGTATATAGAATAAAGTAGAGTAAAGAGTAAATCTCCACTGAACAAGATAGTGAAAGAAAACTCATCCAAACACACTGATCTCAACACGGTGAGAAGATGAACTTCTTGTTGAGTCTTCACAACCTATAGTAGGAGAGTAGACTTGTCCAACCATGAGAAGCTATGCCCGAAAAGCACGTGGCATACCTCACGTGTCTTTGTCTCTCTTGGAAAGAGAGTAACCAAACCCCAAGGGTTTGGTACTAAAATAGGATATATTTATATATATATATATATATATATATATATATATATATATATATATTCTCAATCAAAGAATCCCAAATGAGAGAGTAAGGGGATCTCTATCTCATAGCTCAGCCCCAGAAAATAGTTTCCAACAGTTCCAAGAGGAACCAAGAACAATACACAGCATCCCACATGTCGACCCTAAACATGAATGTCAAAGGGACTTAATCAAAACACCTTGATACTATCCACTTTGGGCAGCACTGTCTCACCCTCATGGTTTAAGTCGTGTCACACGGATGTGTCTTGGTGGGGAAAGTGTCCCTCTACCTCAAGAGTCCCAAGATAGGTCAAAACATGCCTCGTCATTATGCCGCATGATCGAGATGTCATTTCCTAAGGTCGAGGACTCATTCCTAGCCTAGCTTGAGGGTTCCACTCTTGTCATTAGGTATATACGACCTAGTATATCGTGGGGGTGGCGGGTCATCACCTGGATGTCAACGGGGGCCCACTGCACATCCCCACTGAAGGTTAATCCGCTTGAGGGTACTTCCTGACAAGAATCATTACTGGGAACCATTTACCAGCCCTGCTAAAGGGTAGTACACTAGAGGATACCCAAAATTTCTATCGGGGTACCCACTACCCAACCCAGCTGGAGGGAAAGCACTAAACTTTCGTTGGGGAAGCCATTACCCATTCCAACTGGAGGGTAAACCCAAAACTACCATTAGGGAACCCACTGCCTAGCCTAGATGAAGGGTAAACCCAAAACTACCTTTGAAGAAATACACTGGACATCCCTGCTAGATGGTACCTCTCATAAAGCATTACAGAACTACACTTTCCATCCTTAATGAAAGGTACCTGTGATGACATTGTATGATCAATGTATACATTGGGTGTTTCCCTGGATAGGTTTCACACCCAGAACATCTCATATTGTATCTCTAAAGCCACTATGGAGGGCACCATCGCATTCTACATGTAAAAATACTCAGGATAGGCTAGTCGCATGCCAAAATCTGAGTCCAAAAAGAGATATGAGAGTTAGAAGATTCGTAAAGTGGTACATGAAATGTGTGGGGCCCACACATTTGTAACCCTATCTCACCACCTAGACATGTACCAAACCATACTCAAGTACTAAATTTTCCACTATTACCGACAAGGCATGCTAGTGTACTCCCAGAGTACATGTCGCATATGTCCCAAAAGGCTGAAAAGCGCACGATGCTCGTTGTTTGTCCGAATAGAAAAAACATAGTTCTACTAGAAGGTATTTTCAAATGGACCTAGATAAAAAAAACATCACACTGTTTCAATCCTTGGGGAAAAGCTTACAGGATTGACCATTAATTGGCATGAATCAGACACCCGATAAAGAATATGCATCTCTCAACATAGTATATGAATGGTGCTTCATGGGTACCATGATTTGATCCAGAAACACATCATATATATCACACTATTTCAATCCTCATGAAAAAACACATGGGATCAGCTATTTATTCATCCAAAATAGACACCCAGTGAAAAAGTTTCATTTCACTACAAATTCCCAAACCGATCTTCATGGGGCTCGCACCTCAACCTGTATTGAAATCTCGATATTGGTCTCAAAAGATCTACCTTAATGCCAGGATGACAATACCGCTGAATGCACAACGATTTGACGTTGCAAGTGGGAATTACGGTGGGTCAAAGTTTTAATAATAATAATATATTATTATTATTTATATGTTTCATGGACCCGATCTGGAAACCCAAAAAAAGAAATCCAATATAGTTCTAGAAATGTCTTTCTTGAAAATTGGTTTGTTCTGCCACATACGACACATCAACCATACACTCCATGTAGGCGGTGCGTTCAAATTAGCGTTTTGGAAATAATAATAATATTATTATTTTAAGGTGTTTTATAGACCTGATGCCTGATTCATATAATGTTACATAAAATTGTTCTTAAAAATACTTCCCAGAATATTGGGTCATGTCACCTCTGACGGCGTGTCAATCAAACTCTGCACGGGGGAGTTATGGAAGATTAACCATTTTAATAATATTATTTTTAAATTTGTAACAAAAATCCCCCCCAAAATTACACATGGAGCCACCCTGGCCACCATCCCACCATGATTCGGCCCTCCTACCGGCTCCAAATGTGCCCGGCCACCTTATCGGCTCCACCGTCCCACACAACCGCACTGCGAACCCCGGCATCTGCCGCCTGTCGCGCGCCACCGCACAACCTCGTCATCCCGATTGTCCTCTGCCTAACACCACAACCACGTCGCCTCGCTGCCAGACCACCCACGTTGGTGCTCCCTTCCACAGAACACTAGGATCACTCTGGTGATAAAAACTAGAATCAAGACTAGATCGGGGATCCTCGAAACCCGGTCTAGATAGACATGTTCTCCACTCGAAGAATCATTAATGTTTCAATGTGATGAAAATTAGCAGCTGCTTCCGCTAGCCGATATGCCTACTATGACGAATGAAACCTAAAATTGAGAAAATATCTAGACTCCTCAGATCACAACATTCACATATTTATGCTTCTCCCTATGATTCATCAGCATTTCGATGAAGTGAAAAGTTTTCGATGAAGAATGCAAAGAACGACGAAGAATGAGGGTTCCAGAAAATGAATCCTTCAATGGTCGTGCTAGTTTGGCCATTGACAATCACAAGTGAAGTAGTAAAAATGATAAATAATAAAATTAGATAGTAGAATACTAAATTGGGGAATGCATAATCTGAAAGAAGCATCCAACCTGGATTTTGGATCTAATGTTGCATTCATTCCGCTATGATCTTCTCGGATCTACAATCTCGTTGCAATCTGCCAAGAATCTGACATGTATTTTCCATCAAAAGGAGGAGAGGAGATATTATTCTATCCATGGAAGAAATTATCCAACCATTGGTCATTTTATTAATGACCTTTTTATAGAAAAACCATAATTTACCCACTAACAGTCGTGGGCTCCAAACATCCCACAACCCTCTTACTTTAGGTCATTCTTAGGTAAAACACCACACTATGAACTCAATAATGGTCTTGAATTTCCAATTTGTGTCCCCATTTAGAAGTTATTTGAATTAGTTTCCAAAATAAAATAATATTATTTAATTATTTTATTAATGGTTATGTCTACCATGGATTTTTCTACATAATACCCACACCGAAAAAATATATATCCCGCCTATGGTAAATGTCAAGCTACGGACTCAACTATCATATCAGATTTCTGATCTGAGATACCATTTAATAGATATCATTCTTATTTTGTGTGAATCATATAAAATATACTTAAATTTTTTATAAAGTTTATTTTGGACACACCGGGTCTCAAAATCGCATGTCGTCTCAGCACCTATCTCTGGAAATATATGTAGGAATATTCCAAATTCTTACAAGGGAAAAAATATATCTCTAAATAATTAAATCCTTCTATATTTTCATCCCTAAAATGTAAAAAAGAGAAAAAAATTGGGATATTGAGCTTTCACTTGGCTCTCCTGCTCCTAGGGAAACTCATGCATGTTTCAGTGTTGCGACAGCATGTGAACAAAAGGTATGGTCTGTGCACGTATGGTGTGATGATATCGATGAAGTGTGTAGGATTATGCATTTTTCTCCTTATCTATGACACATGGAAAATTTCATACAGTCACTCATGTTGTTGGTTTAGGTAAAGGCATTAGGCAACCTCACTAACACTCTACATGATCTTGAAATGCCGAATGAAAATTGGGGATTTCTTTCCTTCCCTGAAAAAAACCAACACACAAGACCTCAGCAAATCCTCTAACATATGGATAGTGTGCTCAATCTTCCCATCTATCTAGGGGTGAAAGGTTGTAATCAACTACAGTTGGTTCAAAAATTCCTTCCGTAGGCTTCTCCACAATCGTGATGTAAACCACACATCATTATTGGATACAAACATCGAGGGTAACCCGTGAGGGAATATGATCTACCGTATGTACAACGACCCCCAAACACTCCACCAATCTTTTCTCTATGATCACAAGGAAGTGATCCAACTTCGTGAGTCAGTATACTATTTCTCTTATGGTGTCATGGTCCTTTTCTATGCATAGAATCCCTATGATTAAGTACATGGATATGTCATCCCATTTCCACTATGATATTTCAAGAGCCTGCACAACCTACCAAAACTTAGTGCTTAGCCTTCACTTTATGATAGGTGATGCATCATGAGATGAACTCTTCTATGATTTGTCTCATGCCAGACCACTAAAACTGCCACTGAAAAACCCTACACATCTTCGCCACAACATGATGTATAGCTTAGAGAGAAGTGTGGAACTCTCACATCACCTCCTCCCACATCACAACCAGAACCACTTAATACCCCAAGAATAAGATTTCTGGATTCCCTCCATCAGAATATTTATCTGTTGCATCGCCTATGAATATATAAGTCATGAAAGACCTCACAGTTGGTGTCTCACAACTAGGACTCTCCCACGCTCTCAAGAAGAGAAGGAGTCAACACCATTGACTAAATAAAAATTGTACACTCCTACTCTGCTAGGGTCAACTGTAGGGAAGATAACTTCTCTAAAACTTCCCACACTAGGCGATCCTGAGATTTCATGTTATGGTAATCTTCTACAAAGTTTCCCTTTCCTAGAGTATATACTCTCTCAAAGTCATAGTCCTGTAGGAAGTTCAACCAGCATCAATGTACAGTTTTAGATCTCTTTGAGTGAAGACGTTCCTAAGAATCTTGGGGTTTGTGTGAACCACAAAGTGTTATCCTATATGGTAGTGTCTCTACATACTCAGGTAGAATACTACTATTTCTATCACCAAGTAGTGAGTCGCATAGTCCTTTTCATGGGGCCTCCATCACCTCGATCTGTACTTGATAACTATTGTATCAAGGTTGAAGTTGAGCATATAAAGGTACTAACAAATAGTTAAGGTGAGTAAACCCATCCAAAAATAAGAATATAGACACAGAAATCATGTGTCATACCCTACATGTCTTCACCTCTCTTGGATAGAGAGTAACCCCAAACCAGACACTATGCCAAACCCACTAGTGGCAACCCAAGCGAAAGGAGTTCAAGCATAAAAACTACACTAGAAATGTCAGGACCTGCTCTGACATTCCACTATAAAACTCTGCCATGAATGCACAAGTTAGAAGGAAAGATCCACCACACCTCGACACTAACTTATTTTTGAGGCACTGACACGCCCTCATATTTTTTCTCATGTCTCAGTGGGGGAAGAACTCTTCCTCCCTGTGCATTCAAAGATATGTTGAAAAACATTGATCGGGGGTTACACCAAAGCCCCGCATCACCCTGGTAAAATCTCAATAAAGAAGCAGGGATAAAAGAGTATCTCACATAGTGTCTAACAAGTTCTACTGAAAAATATATAAAATAAATAGAGCATACCTCTTACCATCTCATGCACTGTAGGATTATAGAAATCCATAATATATAGCTGCCTACAGCCCCGACCACCAGCTCCCTGAGCCTGATGTGGGACACCTAGAGGTGGTGGAAGGATCTTGTAGCATCGTTGACCAACCACAACTCCTCTTGCACGTATTCCAGCACTGCCTCCCCAGGGACCACCCTATCCCTGCTTGGGATATCCCTGATCATGACATCGTCTCTACCGTGGTGGTCCATCTACCATTTTTCTAGGATTCTTAGAACATGTGGTTGGGTAGTCTCATGCCATGTGACATCACCTATCACAGGCATAGAACCAACCCTTCCTAGGTTGACCCGGTTCTATGTGTTGTCTCCAACAAAGTTCCTGAGTCCAATCATGGGGAGGCCTCCTACATTGAGGCCATTCCAACGGATGTCTGTTAGCCACGAAAAATATCTCAACTCTTTAGTGGCCACTGCCAGGTCTAGCTAACTATCATTCCTCTAACAAACATATCTTTGTCACCAGTACCTAATCCAGCACCACGATATAGGTGGATATTCACAAGGGTACTACATTGGAATGAATCTCCCTGCAAAGTCCCTAATTGAACTTTTGTGCCCAGAAGTAGTCGTTATGAATCATGTCTAAAGAGTAGTGTGTAAGGTCAATGAACCTATATGTGAACTCTTCCATTGTCATCCCTCCCTGCTAAAGCCCAAAATCTCTTGATTCCTAATGGAGTGTAATAAGGAGGGGTATCACTCCTCATAGAAAATTTACGGGATGTCACCCCATGAGAGTACTGACTCATCGGGCATCTGAGTAACCAAACTCTATCAATTTCCAGCTGATCCATGGAAAATACTAGCTTCCAAATCCACTATCATATATGTCGATGTCTGAACAGACATGAAGAGGTAGATCACCAACTCTATACAATCCTCTTTTTCTAGAGGATATAGCTCACTGTGGAACCTCAACAGTCTCTAGTGCTGGAACTCGCAGAGTTCATTCTGCCTTTATGTGTCATCATCCTTCTCTACAGAGACTATTTTCTACTCAACATGTGGGGGGTGCTTCTACCAACCCACCTAGAGGATGTGTGATCATATGACGGACTCCAAAATAAGGCCTCGTCTCTCCATAAATCATCGTCATGAACCAGAGATAGTATCATAGTTTGTTTTCATTGAAGAGGCATCCTAAAACATACCGTGGAGTACCATAGTCAAATGAACACATACATATATATATATATATATATATATATATCAACCATAGTGGGGATCTGACTCGATGAGGAAATTCATGGAATAAATACTATATGATTCATGTACCAACTCATCACGTCGGTCGTTGCACCATCACTGGACTCCCTAAACTGAGAGTCGTTCTCGAGACATGTTGAAATTGTTTACCTAAATCCCAACCAATTCCCTTTTAGGGAACTTTTAAACCACATCCCAAGGAATGAACCAGCTCTAATACCACTTTTTCATAACCCAACCCATGTCGAGGCTCGATCCATAACTACCCCAAGACCGCCTTCATAGGCCTAGGGGTGGTGACAAGCACCAAAGGCACAACAAACTCAAGGAGGAATTTTACTAAGAACCTATACACACACACGTAGCCAACTCAATGAAAGAAGTTTATAGAAAAAAGAAACAAAAGATAGAAAATTGATATATATATATATATATATATCCCAAAAACATGCATCATCCTCTAATTAGTACAAGTATAGGTGATGTAAAGTTAAATAAAAGGAAAAGGTAAAAAATACACAACCAACCAGAAAAGTACCATATCCTAGTAGTAAATGAATAACTAAAATAGCTTAGAGAGCCCCACTCCTGGATCACAAGCTACGACCACCATATGCAATCCAATCACCTGTATCCCTAAGGTCATCTGAAGTCACAATCAACCTATTTTTTATCTTCATAAGGAATGATATGTGTAGGAAAATCCCATACAGGGGTGAGTAAAAAAATACTTAGTAGGATGACTTAAAATTTTTAAGGGGAGAAGTAAGAGATACAACTAAATAGGAACAAAGTAGATAGAACGAAGTACAATAAGGAGTACACCTCAACCCAACAAGAGAGTGAAATAAAACTCATTCAAACACATGGATCTCAATACGGTGAGAAGATGAACTTCTCATCGAGTCTTCACTACCTATAATAAGAGAGTAGACTCATCCAACCATGAGAATCTAGACACAGAAAGCATGTGGCACACCTCACTTGTCTTTGCCTCTCATGGAAGGAAAGTAACCAAAACCCAAGAGGTGGATACTGAAATAGGATATATAAATATATATGCTCAGTCATAAAATCCCAAACAAGAGAGTAAGGGGATCTCCATATCACATTTCATCCCAGAGAAAGAGTCACTAATAGTTCTAGGAGTAACCACCAATGATGTCCAACGTCCCACATGTCTTCTATGAACACGCAAGTCAAAAGGACTTAACCACTAAAAATTTATACTATCTACTTTGGGATGAATTGTCTCACCCTCATAGTTTTAGGTCATGTCACATGGACGTGTCTCGGTGGAAAAATTTTCCAGCTTACTTGAGAGTCCAAAGGTATATAAAATCACGTCTCGTCATTATAACACATAGTCAAGTGGTCATGTCTCAAGGTCAAGGACCCATTCCCTATAAGGACCCAGCCTTAGACATGTCGTAGGAGAGGACCTTATTCCGGTCTAGGTTCTAGAAAATAGATATATGGTTACAAAAACATCACAGATATAGTGAAAAGTTTAACAAAATGAAAAATATCATCTCTACATCCACGCGCTACAACAATGATAACCAACTCTGACAACCTGTGAAAAACATTTCACAAAATTGGGGTGAGCACAAATGACGCTCATTAAGTGGTTTTAAAACCTTCAATAAACACTTATAATCCATTCTTTGAAAAAATAGTTTCAAACTATTAGAAATTCACTTTTTTTTAAAAAAATACCATTTGAAATTACTTATGATATAAAAATATTAGTTCAATTTTTGGAAAATAATTATGTTCAAAACTATTCAAAAATAATCCAGTGTCTTTATAAAAACATTAGGAAATCTTCTGAAAACAAAACATCTCATCTGAGACTACTTGAGACGTATACTTTCATTTAAGGGTGGGTTCACTCCCCAATCCCTTCCTGTCACGCTCAAGAGTCAGGTTTTCTGAAAACATATTTAAGCTTGCGTTAAATACGTATACATTTCCACTGGGTTTCCATATATTAAACTCATAAACAACATTTTATACATAATTAATGAATGTGTAAAAATTTATATATACATATTCTTACACACACACATCTATATATATATATACTTTTATAAGATTTCATCTGCTTATTTTGAAGTAGTCGATTTACACATCAACTTATCTCTACACGATTTTTCGTACATACTTTTCCCTTTAGCGATTTATTCCTTTTAAAAAAATACTAACAAAAAATTAACCATGAATATATATATATAGTGCATAAGATATGAACAACTATTATCCAAACACAATTAGTGATGTCGATGCGCACGACGTGTCATTAATAGGAAATAATGGTCATTACCTATATGACATTCTTGAGTTAATTTATAATTCAATGAGTGTCGAAGATGAACATAAAAGCATGGCCATGTATCTATGTAGATGTGATGCTCATAATTTTGATAAAACATGTTGATATTTAATGTGTGTTTTTTTAGAAACATGATGATAAGCTGAAATAAAATTTCAAAATATTAATCGTCATTTTATCCATAAGAATATATATATATATACACATATATATACATGTATAACCTTTTAAAATAAAATAATTTGAATAATAAGAATAAAATCATAATAATATTTTCACCTTAAAATTTTTTAGAATAAAAGAAAACCAAAACTAGCAAATATAATTAATATTTAGGATGGTTTTGAAGTATACATATAAATATTTATACATATAAATCTGTATATACCATGGTATAAAAGATTAGATTATTCATAATCAAAACACTCTTTGAAATATTTTAAAAGAAGGATTGAAATCTATTTATATTAATCTTCATATTCATTATTATGTACTAATGTTTTGTAAAATAGAGAAAATTGAAAATAGACCCTTACTTGGCTTGGATGAGAGGCTCGGACCAGAGAGGGTTTGCTGAATTCTTGAGGAAGAGAACCCGTAGCATTTTTTCATGCAGGGTGATACTTCTCCCAAATTTATAAAACGGAAGGAATGACAATCTTATAGAAGAAATTGAAATAATGAATAAAATAAAATAACCAAACAAAGTCTCATGAGTGAATAGTTTTATTTTTGTTGTGTTTCACGCTACATTCAAACTAACATATTTTATTAATATTTCTTTTCCCTTATCATTATTTCAATCTTCATGTTCTATTACATCACCCTCAAAGGCCATGACTCGCACCTCAAATAAGAATTTGTCATTTTCTTTATATCAATATTTTTTATCATGTTTTTTATGTTTTTTTATTCTCTTATGCTAAATGTGACAAAACCTATTCCACTATTCAAACTTTTGACTTCTCAAACCAAAATCCACGCCACAAATAAATACAATCAATATATTATTTAAAAAAAGAAAAAAGGAGGTTCAATCAATCCTCTACATTCATGCCTCTTTATTATTATATATTTAATTATTCATTTTATTAATACCTCAAAAAGTTTAAACTATTAATAAATTGTACAAGAGGTTCCAAATGAATAAATATATATTATATATTATAACACCCCCAAATCACACAAAAAACGCTAAAGAGGATCTTTATTCATTTTAAAAAAAATTATTTATTCACGCATCTTTATTCATTTTTTTTATTTATATATATTCAAAATTTTATGATTTTTTATATGAATATATATATATAATTTGTTTTATTAAAATAAATATTTCAAATTAAACATTTTTTTATTTAACACATATATATTATGATTTTTTTCACAATATAACTATTATATGTATTTTTAATTTATAAATTTTATAAAACATAATATATCTCATATATTTATAAAATATGTTATCTTAAAATAATAATAATAATAATTTTAAATGTCATGTGCAATAAAATTATAATTTTATAATAATATTAATTTTATTAATATATAATTCAAAACTAATATTTTGATTTATATCATTATCTACCTAATTAGAATAAGTCTATATTTTTATTAAACAATTACATATATAAAATACATTTCTTGTTACTAAATATATTTTTATATGTAAATATATTATATACACACACATATATATATACTCAGAATTTCAAAATTAATAATTACAATATTATTAGATTATCACCATTATTCATTTATTTTGATAAATTGATTTACATATTTATTTAGCTTGTAAAATAAATTTTTATGAACCAAATATTATTTTATTAAAAAAAAATTATTAAAATTCATACATTAACATAATATTTATTTTAGTTTAAAAAGAAATAATGATCTCAGCAAATTCATTTCATGTTAGTAAATCTTTTTGAACACTTAATTTTTATTAATCTTGTTTTAATCTTTTATCTATATATATATATATATATATATATATATGTGACATAGATTAATTCAAAACATTATTTATAATAAAACATCATTCTTAATTATTTCAATTATTAGAACAACGTCTTTGAAAATATATTTGACGTCGTCGCGTATTAAAAACATGACATTATTTATAAATCAAAGTATTCATAAATTTTTATTTAGAAAATGCCTTCTTTTATAGTTTATTTATAACATTATTCATTTTAAATTATAATATATTTAAACTTATTCTTTTTTTCTGAAACTTGGAGCGTTACAATATTCCCCCCTTAACATAATTGCGTCCTCACAATTTGATTATCGGACTAAAACTAATTCTGAATTTCCATCTTTGGAATTTAGAAAACTAAGACCGTTAGATTTCTAGACACTAATGTTAAACGACAACATCTATTTCCAAAGTTGTCTAGACCATTCCTCTGATTCTAGGTGTAAGGACCCAGCCTTTGATATTTCATAAAAGAAGACCTTATTCCAGTCTAGGTTCTGGAAAATAGATATATGCTTATAAAAACATCAGAGATACAACAAAAAGTTAATCAAAATGAAAACATCATCTCTGCACCCACCGTGCTACAAGAACGATAACCAACTCTAAAAACCTGTGAAAAACATTTCAAAAACATGGGATGATCACAAATGACGCTCATAAAGTGGTTTTAAAACCTTCGATAAACACTTATAATACATTCTCTGAAAAAACTATTTCAAAACTATTATAAATACAGTTTTTAAAAAAAATACCATTTGAAATTACTTACGGTATAAAAATATTAGTTCAATTTTTGGAAAATAATTACTTTCAAAACTATTCAAAAATAATCCAATGTCTTTCTAAAAACATTAGGAAAGCTTCTGAAAACAAAACATCTCATTTGAGACTACTTGTGACGTATACTTTCATTGAAGGGTGGGTTCACTCCCCAATTCCTTCCTATCACGCTAAAGAGTCGGGTTTTCTGAAAACATTTTTAAGCTTTCATTAAATACGTATACATTTGCACTGGTTTTTCATATATTAAACTCTTAAACAGCATTTGATACATAATTAAATCATGTGTACAAATTTATATATAAATATTCTTACACACACACACACACAAACATATATATATATATATATATATATATATACTTTTATAGGATTTCATCTTCTTGTTCTGAAGTAGTCTATTTACACATCGACTTATCTCTGCATGATTTGTTGAACATACTTTTCCCTTTAGCGATTTATTCCTTTTAAAAAAAATAACAAATTAACCATCCAAATATATATATATATAGCGCATACAATATGCACAACTATTATCCAAACACAATTAGTGATGATGATGCGCACGACATGTCATTAACAAGTAATAATCGTCATTACCTATATGACATTCATGAGTTAATTAATAATTCAATGAGTGTCGATGATGAACATAAAAGCATGGCCATGTATCTATGTAGATGCGATGCTCATAATGTCGATAAAACATGTTGACATTTAATGTGTGCTTTTCAGAAACATGACGATAAGATGAAATAAAATTGCAAAATAATAATCGTCAGTTTATACATATGCATATATATATATATACACATATATATATATATATATACATGTATAAACATTTAAAATAACATAATTTGAATAATAAGAATAAAATCATAATAATATTTTCACCTTAAAATTCTTTAGAATAAAAGAAAACCAAAACCAACAAATATAATTAATATTTAGGATGGTCTTGAAGTACACATATAAATATTTATAAAAATAAATCTGTATATACCATGGTATATAAGATTAGATTCTCCATAATCAAAAAACTCATTGAAATATTTTAAAATAAGGATTGAAATCTATGTATATAAAATTGTATATTCATAATTATGTACTAAAGGTTTGTAAAATAGAGATAATTGAGAATAGACCCTTACTTGGCTTGGATGAGAGGCTAGGACCAGAGAGGGTTTGTTGGATATTTGAGGAAGAGAACCCATAGAATTTTGTTTCATATATGGTGATACTTCTCCCAAATTTATAAAATGGAAGGAACTACAATATTATAGAAGAAACTAACTAAAAATAATAAATAAAATAAAATAACCAAACAAAGTCTCACAGGTGAATAGTTTCTTTTTTGTTGTGTTTCACACTATATTCAAACTAACATATTTTATTAATATTTATTTTCCCTTATCATTATTTCAATCTTTACGTTCTATCACATCACCCCCAAAGGCCATGACTCATGCCTAAAATAAGAATTTGTCATTTTTTATATCAATCTATTTTATCATGTTTTTTTTATGTTTTTTTATTCTCTTATGCTACCTGTGACAAAACCTATCCCACTATTCAAACTTTTGACTTCTCAACCCAAAATCCACACCACAAATAAATAAAATCAATACATTATTTAAAAAAAAGAAAAAAGGCGGTTCAACCAATCCTCTACATTCATGCTTCTTTATTATTATATATTTATTTATTCATTTTATTAATACCTCAAAACATTTAAACTATTAATAAATTATACAGGAGGTTCCGAATGAATAAATATATAATATATATTATAACACCCCCAAATCACACAAAAAAATGATAAAGAGGATCTTTATTCATTTTAGCATTTTTTATTTATTCACGCCTCTTTATTAATTTTGTTTATTTATATATATTCACCAATTTAACATTTTTTTATATGAATATATATATATAATTTGTTTTATTAAAATAAATATATAAAATAACATATTATATATATATACACACAATTTTAGCATTATTTATAAATATATATATATATATAATTTGTTTTATTAATATAAATATTTCAAATTACACATTTTTTATTCAAAACATATATATTATGCGGTTTTCATAATATAACTATTATATATATTTTTAATTTAAAAATTTTATAAAACATAATATAACTCGTATATCTATAAAATATATTATCTTAAAATAATAATAATAATAATTTTAAATGACATGTCCAATTAAATTATAATTTTATAATAATATTAGTTTTATTAATAAATAACTCAAAACTAATATTTTGATTTATATCATTATCAAACTAATTAGAATAAGTCTATATTTTTATAAAACAATTACATATATAAAATACATTTCTTATTACTAAATATATTTTTATATGTAAATATATAATATACACATACATATATATATACTTAGAATTTCAAAATTAATAATTATAGTATTTTTAGATTATCATCATTGCTCATTTATTTTGATAAATTGATTTATATATTTATTTAGCTTGTAAAATAAATTTTTATTAACCAAAAATTATTTTATTAAAAAAACTTTTATTAAAATCCATACTTTAATAAAATATTTATTTTAGTTTAAAAAGAAATAATGATCTTAACAAATTCATTGCATGTTAGTAAATCTTTTTGACCACTTAATTTTTATTAATCTTGTTTTAAGATTTTATCTATGTAAATATGTGTGTGTGTGTGTGTGTGACATAGATTAACTCAAAACATTATTTATAATAAAACATCATTCTTAATTATTTCATTTATTAGAACAGCGTCTTTCAAAATATATTTGACGTCGTCGCGTATTAAAAACATGACATTTTTTAAAAATCAAAGTATTCATAAATTTGTATTTAGAAAATGCCTTCTTTTATAGTTTATTTATAACATTATTCATTTTAAATTATAATTTATTTAAACTTATTATTTTTTTTCTGAAACTCGGGGCGTTACATTCCCAACCCGGGTAGAAGGTGAAACTCTAGTCATTGGGTATTTGTGCCCTAGTATATCAGGGCGGATCATTACCCGGAAGTCGACGGGGACCCACTGCCAAACCCCACTGAAGGTTAATCCGTTGGAGGGTAATGCCCGACAAGCGTTGTCAATGGGACCAAATTCACAAACCAGCTGGAGGGTATGCCCAGAACTACCATCGGGGAACCCACTACCCAACCAAACTGAAGGGTAAGCCTGGTACTCCCGTCAGGGAACCCACTGCCTCTTACCAGGAACTACTATTGAGGAACCCACTTCCCATCCCTACTGGAGGGTAGGCCCAGAACTACCATCGAATAACTACACTAGCCATACCTACTGGATGGTACATGTTGGAAAGCATTAAGGAAGTACATTTCCATCTCTGTTGGATTGTACCTCTGATGATACTATAAGATTTCTATCGTAATCGAGTGTGGCCCTGGATAAGTGTCACACCTGAAACATCTCACCTTGTATCTTTGAAGTTACTATGCAGGGAACCATCACATTCTACATGAAAAAACACTCAAGATAGGCCAGTTGCATGCAAAAACACAAGTCCAAAATAAGGAGATGCAAGAGGTAGATGATTCTTGAAGTGGTACATGGTGCATGTGGGGCTCACATATCGTGTGACCCCACCTCGCCGCCTGTTAGTGTACTTATCCATACTTGGGCTCTAAACTGTGCAGTACTAACCACAAGGTGTGCTAGTGTACTCTCAGAGTACATGTCACATCTGGTCCAAAAGGATAAAAATCACATGATTCCCATTGTTTTTATAAATGGAAAAATGTAATTCTACTGAAATTCCTCTTCAAACAGACCCAGATAACCAAACAGATCACACTGTTTTAATATTTGTTGAAAAGCGCATAGGATCTACTATTTCTTTTCCTGAATCGGACACCTGATGAAGAAGCTACATCTCTTGGCATCGTACATGAATGGTGATTTTTGGGGACCACACCTGAACCTCAAAACACATTATATAGATCACACTATTTAAATCCCCACAAAAAAACACATGGGATTGGATATTAATTCATCCAAAATGGAAAATCAGAGAAAATGTCACATTTCTATGTAAATGAAAAAACCGAACTTCATGGGTCCCACACCTCAATCTTGTATTGAAGTATGGACATTGATATTAAAAGTTCAGACTCAATGTCACGATCACAACGTCACTGACGGTGCGTCGATTGGATGTCGCATGCATGAATTATGACAGGTCAACATTTTAATAATATCAATAATATTATTAATATTATTTGGATCGTTCATAGACCCAATCCAAAAACCCTAAAAATACATCCAATATTGGTCTTGAAATTACCATCTAAAAAACTGGGTTGTTCTACTACAAACGACACATAATCCGGATGCTCTATGTGAGAGTTGCATTCAAATTAGCATTTCAAAAATAATAATATTATTATTATTTTAAGACATTTTATAGAACCAATAACTGGGTTGGAAAAAGGTATCCAACATTGGTCTTTAAAATACTTCCCCAAAGATTGGGTCACGTCACTACTGACGGTGTGTCAATCAGACGTCGCACGGGGGGTTATGGCAGATTAACCGTTTTAATAATATTATTATTCAATTTAATAATAATAATAACAATTTTAAAAAAAATTAATATAAAAATTTCTACCCCCCCCCCCACCAAAAATTTCACGTGGTTCTACCCTTTTCGCCATCATGACATACTCCTGCCTCCTGCTAGCTCCCCACGCACCCAACCACCTTGTCAGCTCCACGGTCTCGCACAACCGCACTGTCGGCTCCAGCCTTCGCAACTAGCCATGTTCCACAGCACCGCCTCGTCGTCCCGGTCATCCTATAACTTACTCCCACACCGCACCATCGGACCACCCATGCTAGTGGTCCCTTTCGTCGACCACTAGGATCACTTTAGTGATCGAAAAAAAAGAACTGAGACCAGATCCAGGATCCTTGGGACCCGATCTACACAGACACGTGCTCCGCTCAAAGAATCATCAACATTTCAATGTGATGAGAAGTAGTCACCACATTCACTCATCGTTGTGCCTCCTTTGATGCCTGAAATAGAAACTGAGCATATATCTAGAATCAACAGATCACAACCATCACAGATCCATGCTTTGCCTCATGATTCTTTGAATTTTCGATGAATTAAAAAGTTCTTGATGAAGAACGTGAATAACGGTAAAGAATGAGGGTTCCATAAATCAAATATTTCAATGGTCGTATTATTTTAGCCCTCAAAAATTACATGTGTAACAAAGAAAATTATAAATAATCAAATTTGACAACTGAACCTTCAATCGTGGAAATCAGAATCCGAAAGAAGAATCCTACATGGATTATGGATTCGCTATTGCGTTTGTTGCACTCTAATATTGTATTTGCAATATCATCATGATACTCCAAGGATCAGATGTCGATTTTACATCAGAATGAGAGGAGGAGATCTTCCTCCATCCATGGGAGAAATTAACCAACCCTTGGTAATTTTCTTAATGACCATTATATAGAAAAAAACATTAGTTACCCGCCAACGGTCCCAGCATCTGAACATCCCACACCCTCTCAATTTAGATTGCGCTTAGGTAAAATATCATACTAAGAACTCAAAAGTGGTCTTGGATTTCAAATCTGAGTCCCTATTCATAAGTTATTTGAAGTACCATCCAAAATAAAATAATTTTACTTTATTATTTTAATTACAGTTATGTCCTCCATAGATTTTTCTACAAAAGACCCATGTCAAAAAAGTTATCTCATGCTTAGGGTAAATGACATGCTATGGACTCTACCGTGCCCTCAGAATTCTGATCAGAGATTCCATTTAAGATATATCCTATTTCTATCACATGCATAGTATAAAATATACTTAACAATTTTATAAAATTTATTTCAGGCACTCCAGGCCTTGAAATCACATACCGTCTCTATGCATAGCTCTGTAAATATATATAGAAATATTTAAAAATCTTACACAGAAAAACTAGGTCTCTAAAAAATTTTATCAATAATTTGGTATCAAAACATATCTTTTAATTTTACAAATACATCGAATAATTTTTTAAATGAAATTAATAATAATTATAATTAACACATATATACATAAGTATATTTCTATTATAAAATGTTTTAATTAAATGTTATTTTGGTTTTATATTTTGTTCTCATAATGTATCAATTTTAATCCTATATTATAATATTTTATCTCAATAAAATTTATAATGGTTTTATTTGGTCCATTATTGAATTTGAAAAATGTTATTCAAAATAGTATATAATTAAAGTAAAATGTATACTGAAATATCAAGGCATTACAGTGATGGTTAAAGAAACCATCGATGTTTTCACTTAGAATCGTCTAAAAATTTCCAAACATGTTATGGAGAACATACAAATTCACCTCCTTTAATTTTATATCGCCCACATAAATGATAGATATTATATGATATATTTCATTTTTCAATGCACAACTCATCACCTTTATGTATATATGATTTATCAAAACCTCAAACAAGGTACTTTGTGAATTTACATCCATATTAAGAAACATTATATCCACATTAGACAACAACAATTTTGTAATATCACTAACAAATATCCCATGTATATAAGTAGAGAAATTATTTAACTTGAGAGAATGTAAATTATATATCATTTAATTATTAAAAATATAATAATTTTATTCATTGGAAAATAAAACACCTTTGCATTGATAGAATTTTCCAGGGTAATAAACATTATCTAATAAGATTAAAAAGAAAAATATATGTCTATGACTCCACTTATTGTAGCCAAAACTTCTCAAAAACACCCTAATTGGGGGGTAAATTTAGATGTCAAAAACTTCTCACCTTCAACAAGATCTTTTTCATATATTGGAAATAATAATGCAAACTTATCATAATTAGCAAGACATCCAAGGTATCTAAATACTATAAAGTAAATATAGTATCATAGGATTTTTTTTACCACTAATGGTCACTCCAAGGAAAATATGATAACAATTTTTCATTGTACTAGAGAGATTACTTCATATTTTATGTGATTAGAAATTTAGAATATGTTCACAACCAATCCAAGGGTCACTCCACATTTTAATAGTATATCACAAAGAATATTCATGAGATTTTCAATATAAAATTATTGAGGTTGTTATTACTCTACTTTAAGTTCCTCTATTAGCTTATAAATATTTAAAGTATTTGTTCATATAGTTAATAAATTCTAGAATTATAAATTATCAATATGTATATAACACCTATTCCTCTTCTCTCTATGAAAACCATATGTAGATGTTCTTCCAATTCATTTTCCTTTTACTTCTCATTCTCTAAATTTCTATTTAAAATAATAACTCATAGAATGTCAAAAAATGTAATACTTTAAATTTTATTATGTCACTTGATTGTAGGTCCTTAAATCCATGGATTTTGAAAAAATTAAAGACCTTAACAAATTTCCATCAATTCCCATTATATAAATATAACCAAATATTAAAATTTCTAAAAATACCAATCCAACTCAGTATAGTCAATATTAGAAACACCTATGTTGAAGCCTACCTCAACCCTAAAACTATATGTAAAATAGCATGATCAACTATACCAGTCGATAGACCTAGTTATTTTTAAATTCAAAATCAACTATATCATTACCACCTATGGCATGATCTACCCTAGACATTGGTTAAACCTTCACTTGGAAAAAACTTATGAAAATACCTTCATAGTGACCTATTTCCATTTCTATAATAACTCTATAAATATTGATATCCAAACCACCTTACACTATGGTATAGAAAACTAATTCTCCTATTTTGGTTATTCATGCATAAAATACACTATGACATCAATTTTTCTTGTTTTGGACCTCCCCATTTCTTACATGAGTTTTTGAAACTCAAAACACCATCCACCATAGAATGTTCAAAATCAACTATCTATTTCAGTTCAATCGTCATCAACATATTCAACTGAAACATCATTGAACACTTGAGCTCCCCATTTCAAGAACATAGACTTAAATAATTATCTCTAAAAAATCATCTCTAATTCTTGTTTCTATAACACTATTTCACCTTCAAAATTCAAGGACCGCATTCTTCACTTCTATATCAGAAAAACTTGTCCGTGTTTTAATTTAGTAAAACACATTATACCAAAACATATTCAACATTATATTTTAGTTAAGGGATTAAATATTCACACCATAAGTACCCAAATGAAAAAAATGAAAATGTACTCCCATTATTCTAGATCAATAATGGAATATATGAGATTTATTTGGCATGGTGGGATCATCCTTCACTAAATCAATTCATGCCTTATATATCTTTATTTAATCTTTTCCAAGAATTATATCTTACTAATAAAATGATAAAGGATTTCTATATTTTATTTATAAAAATAAAAATATATTCTTCCAAAATATCCCAAATGTTCTAACACATTCATAGTAAAACATTATTGGTTACAAATTTTCAACAGTGATAGTCAAAATTTCCAACACTCAGCCTCTTAATTTGAACATTCACCCCCATTTTATTTTTTTACAATACATTTATAAATATATCTTCAAAATAAAATGCCTTTTCATCCGTGAGAAATGTATAGATTTATGATGAATTGTTACTTATCCCCATTAGGCCATAAATTAAAATGCTCTCTACTAGATTTTATTCTTTGATCTCCTTCTTTTATAAGGAAAATTATGGGGGTATCTTCACCAAATATTATCCACCATCTTCAACACCATAATTACACTATATTTATATATTTTTAACTCCCCCATTTACATATAGATACTTCATGATCTTTATCTCCTTCAACCATTTATTTTTGTGTTAAAAATCTATTATCTCTTTCCAAAAATAATAGACTTTCTTTATGTATGTTTAGAAATTAGTAATCCTCCAGCCTTTACTTCTTAAATTTTGTATATTACTTATACTACTCATTGTATTACTAGGGGATATAAAATTAATTAAATAAAAATATTTATGTATTTTTATTTTATATTCAAATATCTCTTTCACCAATAGTTTTAATCTTTATGATTTTAAGTGAGTAAAAATAAAAATTAGCAAAGAGTCATCAAAAAAATTCTAAGACTACTTATTCATATATCAATGTGGGAAACAAGATTATAACTTGATATATTCAATGTTTTACATTTCACTCACTTAATTCCATAAATATATGCAACTTGATGTTTTTATTTCCTATAAGAATCACTCTATGATATCAATCACAATTTCATAATTTAGTTAGAGAAAAAATAAAATACAAATATTGAGAGTAATTCCACTTGTTAAATAAATTAATTATATATGTTTAGATATTTTCTTCTCTCTTCATAGGGTTCTTATCAGCTACAAAATGAGGAAATAACCTATTGAATCCTTAGTAAAAACTATCCTCGTATTCATATGGTTCTTGAAACTGATAAAAAATATGATATTCAATATGGGAGTAACTTTTCTGTATCTTTTGATATCCTAAAAAATAAATAGTTTATTCCACCTTATTTAATCAATGAATAAATAAAACATGAAATACACTATGAACATTGTTTATTCCTTATCGAGTTCTCATCTTATTCCTTAAAGTCCTAAAAAACATGATATATACTTGATATAACCTTCCAAATAATATATGTCTTTCGATACCATATGATTATTCAGAATTTGATTTGATGCCAAAATTTCATTAGCTTGGATTAGATTTCATGTAAAAACCTCTATAACCCCTTAAAATTAAAATTTTAACAATATACTAGTTTAAGTTTATAGATTTATCTTTTATATAAAAGTGGATTTCTCTAAAATAACTTGTACTGATATTTAATTGATATAAGTGTTAATTTCTCTAAAACCAAATTGTGGGATCATATTCTTATAATACGTTCACCCTTTTTCAATGAAATCACCTCAGGGATAGAATCTCCACATTAATCTTGAATAATTCTAAAATTAGTTATAATAGTTATAGCTATGTGAATAGAGGTACTTCCCATCATTATTATGTAGAAACTTTTGGTTGGTATTAGTGAACCATCCATTTTTTAACATACATTCATTCCTTACTTGGGGTTTTCCTATAAATGATACAACTAGTAAAAACTTCACTGTAGATATTTTATTTTGAATTATATAGCTTATTTTGGGTGATATTTAACTCAAATATGAGACTAATCCCATATGTTCATGTTTCTATCTTTTATTATTATTATTTTCATTCATCATCATGATTGTTCTATAATTTGAGTTCTATTTTGTCAATATTATCTGATTTCATTTTTATGGTACTAGAGAGACTACTTAAGAATAATCCATGATTTTTCTATTAAATATCCATTAGAATAACCTTTCAATTATTTATCCTTGTTGAATCTCTCTTCAAGGTTTCAACCTCTATTCACATAACCAAGGAAAATTCCTTCTCCTATCTCAAATATTCACTACCTTACATTCAATGATAGCTACTATAGATAAACCACCAATTTTTATTGATTCACTCTTTTTTTTCATCCTTCCTCACAATTTATTGCAATTTCATAAATCTATTTTTCAGTGAAACAAATATTTATTTATTTCATATATGCCTCACCCTTGAAATAGAAATGGGGGTTAACTTTATGAAATATCCACCATTTTTATTTTTTTTAATCCTTTTTTTATAACCATAGTTAGAAGAGATAAAACATATAAAGAAAAAAAACATACATCACTTTTCTTTATTTTATTTTAGATGTTGTATCTCTCTACTTTCATCATTGATCACTTTGAATTTTTCATACACATAAATGTTGTATCCTATGTATGCACAGTAATATAAACTAAAATCTACATTTTTTTGAGAATCATTTATTCCTAACTTAGAATGAATATCCCACTTAATCACCAATTATAGATTTACTCATTTTTATGGTTGACCTATTAAGGACACTATAGGATGGGTCTACTTCTTTTAATTTAATGATATCAACCTTGTTTTAAGATCATTAATCTTCATATCCTTATCCTTTATTTGGATGCCCGTGTGGTTTATCCTTTAACAATATTCCTTTCCATATTTTATCCTCTCCTCATGTTGTAATTAAATATGGAAAAAATAACCTTTACATTCCATCTCCATGTTTATTTTAACTTAAACTAAATCTTCATGTTCTCCAAGTAAATCACTTTGTTCATCAATAAACCCATTATTGTATCTAATTATTTCAAATAAAACTCCTCTTTATTCAACCTTTGGTTCTACAATACCAATTATATCATGAATCCATAATTCAATCCATATAAACTTTCTTATTAATATATGTTAAAATGCAGGGATTGTATCTCATCTTCATCATGAAACTAAAATTATTCAGTTTGATATACAGTTTTCATTTTTACTTTTGAAATTATATCACCATCCTTTTCAACATATATAGGTGGATTTATACTTACTTATTTTCAAACAACATTTTGGGAAGTTCATTTCAGAATTATCAAAAATATTTGTCACACTTATTGCATTGGTTGTATCATTTTTCTCTAGGATTTTATTTTTATTTCTCCTATTTTTCTTTGCCTTTTGATATAAGGTAGTTTTCTCTGATTTTTACCATTAAAATATCATAATATTTGGATTTACAATTATATTATATGGAGGGAGACACCATAATTTATTCCTTTATGTGACCGAAATACATATCTTTTAATGTTTCCAATATTTTACGTATTATCACATAGTAAAGAGACTTCTTGAATATCAAGTCAATTGTGACACTTAAAAGAATGTTCATGACACTTTCATCATTAAATATTTTATCATGTATTTTGAAATCATCATGATAATGAATAATCTTAAGAAATCATTACCATAAGTTTGTAGAAAGTATGAAATCTCCTTCTTATACCTACAAAATTTTGTAACATTAAAAATAAGAGGCCACATGATTGAATCCTTATGAGTAGAAAATTAAAAAATAGATTTAGTAGATATATCTAAACATTAAAACCTAGATTTGATTCCACATATTGTGACTAGAGAGTTAAAATTTATATCATTAAAAAACCTAATAGGGGGTGAATCAAGGTTAAAACAAAATTGAGATTTTTCTCAATTTTTAACCCTCACCCACCAATATATTTTTCTCCCATGTAAGAAAGAGGATATTTCAATCTATCTATCCTTCAATTACTCTTACATCAGAACAAAATACTAATGTAGAACTAAATCACACATATACATAGGTATTTTTATTTATTCAAATGTATTTGACAATATCCGAGGATAATAAATTTATAAATGTTTCAGTGTACCCAAATCCACTATCATGAACTATTTAGTACATTCAATGTTTTTCTCATTATCTCTCCATGACAAGGTGTACATAATTTATACTAGTATTTTTATAGTGTATTACCACGCAAGGGTCACTTTATAATCATTCTCCTGCATACACTACATTAGGAGATTATTCATTGATTTATTGATGTGAAGTTCTTATAGGATCCTTAGAACACCCTAAGAGGGGAGGAGTGAATCAGGGGGTCAATTGTTTCTTTTCAAGTTATGGATCTAGATCCCACATTGGTATGAACTTGTTAAACCTATCTGATGAAATCGTTCAGTAATCTAACATTCACATAAAGAGATACAACACAACAATTTTACTTGGTTAACCACTAAGGGATAGTCCAAAGAGAATATTCCGATAGTGTTTTGGTCGTACATAAATCCACCAGTCATCATTAGTTTTATAATATATAAGTTCAAACACAATCACTCTATGTCAGGAAAACTACATTTACAAGATTTTAGGGATAACACATTAACTCCCTTATAACTCTTCTGTAGACCCCCCCCCCTAGCTCACTAATTTGGGTGATGTCTTACTCAGTTTAATGAATTGAAGTTCAAATTAGTATATTGGTATCTATATACTTATCCCTAAATATAATGAGACTTTACTTGTACTATAGTCCTGAGTTGATGCACTTGAAAGCACTGTTCACTTAAATCATAGTTTCAACACAGATATTTGCAAATCTCCTTCATGAAGATCATTCGCAAAGCTCATAGCCTTGAAAAAGCAAACCACCATCATAGAACAATAATTCATTACAAAATAACCAGTCATTATGAAAAAGTTTTTCGAGATGCCTAATCGTTTTTCAAGAATAAGAAAAAAATTCATGATGCTCAGGCTCATAATGAATACGTGATTTACAAATCTCTTATCACTCCCAAATTCATAATTATTTATCCTTTTCTCCAATTGTTTTCTTGTCAAATGAATTCGGGGTAGACGCCTATTTATAAGCACATCCCTTTATGAATATTTGATTCCTCTAGTAGATGAAATTAAATACTTGTTGAGAGTTAAATTTACATATTCTATATAATCACTTTAGAAAACTACTCCTTCAAATAAATAATAATTGAACACTATAATTACCATTGTTTCACTCCATATTATTTTACAATAAGATTGATGTGATCAGTGGAACTACCCATATCTTAATCATTCTTCCTTAAATAAACTAGATTTATTAAAAATGATATATCTTCGATCTTCTTCTCTATAAACTAAATGTATCAATCACGTTTTTTTATTTCTCATTACTTGTATCATATCTTATATAGAATAATTTTAATGTGTTTTAAGACTTGAATCCTTAAATCAGTATTAGGTATAAATTCTTATTCACCTAATTCTTCTAGATAATTACATGTGTACAACAAATTTTAAAGTGGAAAATTTATTCTAAATGGGATGAGTATATCTCTTGAATCATGAACCTTATCTCTATATTTTTTGAATTCAAATTGGTTATTAAAAAATATCTATTTTTTATGAAATCATGGTGTGAAAACATAACTTATGACATGATTCATTTCAAAACCCATTGTTTTATGATATTGCATCCTTGATTATGGTGTGGCATAGATAAACTACCAATACCTTTGAAAACCATAAGGTTATTCAAATTCATGTCCCAAAAATCATAGGGTTTAACCTTAAAGATATTTTCATTTCAACCACATTATAGAATTTTATATTAGGTTGTAGCGTAACCCATTTAACTTGTTTGAAAATTAATTTCCATTACATACTCTTTCAAATTGCAATTTTTCACTTCACAATGTTTTCTATAACTTTTCTATGTGGAATGCATTTATATAGAAAAAAAATTATGTTTCTTTCTCAATGGGATATCACACAACCTCATCATTTTACTTTATAGTGTCATCACATCTATTTGATCATGATATATTCCCCCACATTACATACTTATCAAATAACTTATTCGTACACATAAGTCACAGTGTGATACACATCCTTCATGTTGATATCCTTAAACTATCACCAAATTTTCACACACTCAAAAATCATGGTATGATCCTCCATAGTTTGTGGTGTGATTTATTTCCATCAGGGAAGAACTATTAATTTTACCAATATCCATTATCACATAACTAGTTTGGTTGCACTGTGGTTTTTCTTCCATCATGAAAATCACCTCTAAACTTCTCTAAATGATTCCATACAATATCCTAATTCTTCTGATGTTATAATATTCCAAAATGATAAATATTTATCTCGTCTATCATCCTTTAAATCCTTATAAACCACTCTTAAATATTATATTTCAATAACCTTCATATATAGAACTATCGAGGTATTCTTTCACCTTCAATCTCCATAAGTTTCATATAGTCACTAAAGTTACTTTAATTATTCATTTCCTAATCTA
Organism: Viscum album; assembly: GCA_963277665.1. Classification (NCBI taxonomy): domain Eukaryota; kingdom Viridiplantae; phylum Streptophyta; class Magnoliopsida; order Santalales; family Viscaceae; genus Viscum; species Viscum album. The sequence goes on along the minus strand of OY728129.1, from coordinate 1,782,256,176 downwards.
TACATTTGTTCAATGATTCTATATAAATACCAATACCATATATGTATATTATAATCCTTCTATGGTTTTAAAAATCTCCTTTTTCAAACATACCACCATTCAGTTTCTAATGTACTGTCCTTTTATGTAGAGACCCGAAGCTTATCGTACATTGACATTACATTACATTTGCGGAATACTTAGTACATAACAAAAACACACACACAAGGATCGTAATAGTTTATTGTCTTTGGAAACTCGGAACGTAATCTTCTAATCGTGGTGAAAGATCTTCAACATCTCCTATAAAGATCTTCCCTTTTTTACCTAAAACCTTTCTTTATATCCTGGGGAAAAGAAAACATAAAAGGGTGAGCTCAAATGCTCAGTAAGGGTAAACAAAAGAAATATCATTCACATCGTATTCATAAGAACATAACATTTTGGAAATCTTAACCTGCAAAAGAGATCATAATATCATAACATGGAATAAATCATAGAAGTGAAAATGAAAACATAACTTAAAACATTACTCATTGTGGCATACACACATAATCATAGAGAATCATTTCTTGTTAGTCAAGACTCATTGCCAAGACTATCTTAGTGGACAAAGTCCCTTTCTGAATCGATAATCCTCGTTTCAGTCCTGTTTCACTGAACCGGTATAACCTATCATTCCAGCCATGTCTATCTCATGAGATATAAAATCTTTACCCAATGCATTGGAGGGAGATATAGGTCCCACCCATCTCTTAATGATACCATTTTTATGTGTGCCACAAAATCATAAATCATACATCATTTCATAACCCATGTAATAAAAATGGGATTCTTAAACAACATGACATCATAAAACCATTCATATAAGATAATGGAATTCATAAACATAATTCCATCACAACATAGTCAAATCAATGTAAAAATATGGATAGAAACAGAACCCTTTATTACCTTAGATGGAAAATAATTTTGATAAAACACTTGAAATGAATTCTTGAGGAAAATATCCTTTCTTCTTTAAAATCAATTTCTTTTCACAAAACATCATGCAATTTTAAAAGAAAGTGATTTAATTGAAAATAGTCATGAAATCTTTTGGAGTAAGCTTCATGAAAATATGGATTTATAAAACCGTAAAAATCCGTTCGTGCCGTTTAAAAAAAACATTCTTCTCGTACTTTTGTCGGAAAAGTCAAAAAAGTACCTCGTACGAAAAACGACAAAAGATTCCTTTCATATCTTTTACTAAAAACTCACCGAAGGGTAAAATTGGATTTAAACAATTGTATGTGGATGTAAATAACATTTCATATTGAGGAAACATGTATGTGGATGATAAAATACACCCCAGTAAATACTTACGAATAAACAATCTCGGATAAAAATGAGATTGTGATATTTCCCTTACCTTAGGTCCGACTTGCTTTGTAAGTGTCCAAACCTCCTGTATAATGATTTAAATCATGTTATTGACTTATTACAGAATCATATTCATTGTTATGATATCATATATGGTTCACTTATGACATTATATTACCCGTTCTTTTGTAAACTCCATGTTAAAGAAGCGTTTTGGGTAAAATCGTTTCATTTATCGTAGGTGTTTTGACTTGTTGTTTCTTGACATCATTATTACTTATATCATGATTTACTTACTTCCAGAATATAAAATATGATTTATATATCATATATATTCAGTATATATATATATATATAATAGGTAGATAAATAAAATGAAAAACACCGTTCATGGAGACGGTAGTCCGTACGTACGCATGAACGCTGTTTTCCTTTCCTTATTGTCTTGAAATGGAAGTAAGTAGATGACATACATATGTATATATATACATAAATCCATTAGCTTTATAATGTCATATATTTCATTATTATTTCTTATATATACATTATTATCATTCTTAAATGGTTAACATGGAGAATGAATCTCATCGCGTCGTGGAGACGGTAGTCCGTACGTACGCACGAGCGATGATATCATTTCTATAAATATTGAATTGAATTGGAGTGGATTATACAATATATCAGAATCAATATGATGTTGTAATAACTATGTATTGTTATTCTTTACACCATTATACCCATCCATGTAAGGTGGTGGTGGAAAATAGATTACACCACAGCCTGGAGACGGTATTCCGTACGTACGCACGCGCGGTGATTTCTTTTTCCGTAGGATGGATAGATGGTGAAATAGGGTTGTTTCATACTTATAATAACATATCAGTATATGAGTGATACTGATGTTATTACTTCATAATGAAACAACCTAAGAAGAAGAAGTGGAAGAAGAAATAAAGATGAAAGAATTGGTAACGGTAATTACCTCTTCTTTGAAGTGCCTCTTTGAGACCTCCTCTTAGGGCACTAAAATTGGTCTTTGAGGAGACCAGAACCTCTAGGATGTTGCTAGGGAAGTGGAGAGGAGAAATTGGCAGGGGTTGGCCGAGCTTGAGTGCTCAAATTGGTGTGAGGAGGAGGGGGAGGAGGTGTCCTTTTATAGGGGAGGAGAGGGGCACCTTAGGAATATCTCAAAATATTATTTTATATTAAAGTCAAAATCGGTTTATAATGGTTCCAAAGGGTCTTATTTCGAATCTAAAGTGGGGATGGGTCGAAATCCTATCAACCAATAGGATTTAGACAAGTTTAGGGTATTATTTTAACCTTATCAATTAGATTTAACTCCAAGTTAAATAATTTAACTTTTACCGTGTCTTTTTGTTTTCTTTCACTATATGGTTAATAAACTTACTATAACATGCCAAACGAACCCCAAATTGTATATTATTAATACATATATCCTTATCTAAGTCATTTGGCCGAACCTTAGATTTTTAGGAATAAAATAACAATTAATAATATAATATTTGATTTAAAAACTATTTTGTGTCAATTTTGACACTATTTGATATATGATTTTTGTGAAAGTCATAAAAGAATTATATGTTCTAACCAAGTTGATTAAATCAACACTAATATATCATAGTAACCTATAAAATTAGTGAAATTCATAAAAAGTCTTAAATTACATTTATTTTGGTATTTATATTATCAATTATGTCAATATTTCATTAATAAGATAATTACTGCATCATCTTTGTGTCATAAATAAATTATATTATTTGATGTCTAAAAATTATAAATAAAATACCATCATGTAGGAAATCTTTTTAGCTTTCTAATGAATATTCATAGTCGAATTTATCTTATGTATAACCCCATATTAAAAATTATTTACTTATTAAACTTTGATTTTAACTATTTTAACCCTTCTTTAAATAAATTAATAATAAATGTCCTAATCTAATCCAAGTGGGCCTAAATGGTCATATTTTATTCCTAAGTTTGTTTTTGGTCGAATTACACTTGTCCAATAGAATTAGGACATGTGTTAGGGTAATATTAATATCATATTTACCCTTAGTTACCCTATTTACTATTAACCGTGGTAAAAAAAGTAAAAAGTTACTATTCACCAAAAAATTATTTTCATCTCATTGAACCACATTTTAGTCCTTGATATTAACCGTGTCTCTCGGATTTTCGAAATTCCATTCACAGAAGCGGTAAAATTAAGTTTTATGCAAAATTCAGTTTTTAACCTACCACTTAGTAGTTTCACTATTCATCAAAAATTGATGTTTTTCAGAACAATGCCAAAATTTCATCCCAAGCTATATTTCATATTCCGAATTCAAAAATGAAGTCTATTTTACCAAATTCATAACATAAAAGTTGCATTAATTAATTTTATAATTAAATCCCGCTGTTAAAACAAATAGTGTGTTTTTAAGAAACAATATCTATCAAAAGATTGACACTAGTTTATGTCTAGTTTAAATGTGAAATTACATCCAATGACCAACATTGTATTAAATTGTAAAAATATATTCTAAATATACTTTAAAACCACTCAAATTAATGATTTATCACTATTAATTATTTCGATTAAAAAAGTTGTTTTTAATTATAATTTAGTAATTTTCACTATTCATCAGAATATGAAAGTTATCCGAAAAGTACCAAAATTTCACCTTAGGCTAAATTCGATACTCCGAATCCAAAAATGAAGTCCATTTAGAGAGTTAAAATTTCTAAAATTTAAAAAGTGGTTATTACTATTCATAACGGCTAGTTTTAATAATATTTTAATAGCATATCATTGTTTCGTGAAACTCAGGATTACGTACCACACACGCTATCGAGGAAGGTTGCGATTGCGTGTAATGCAAGGCAAGTCAAGGATGCGTGTTGTGCAAGCTCCTTTTGGTGTAGCGTATAACACAAGACATTAGTAAAATAAAAAAAGAATATTTTTCATAAAATCTCGGGCTGTTACATTCTACCCCCCTTAAAATGAATTTCGCCCTCGAAATTCGTCGGGGTTATAAATGGTTTACTATTCGAAAGTTTCTTTAATAGAAACCCACATCGTAAAAGGGAATACCAAAACTTGGCTTTAAAAACTAAAGTATGAAATGTAACGATTACCCAAATAAACTAATCACTGGGTTTCCACATAGGTGAAAATATGGATATGGAAGAGAAATCTAACCCTCATGTTCTGATGGAGAGTGGTAGAGAACATGGCTATGGAAAATCCAGTAATCACAAATCCATAGATTTGTGATGATATAAGGTACCATCTGATTCATCAGGTATAAGATCACTAGGACAACATTTTTGGTTTTCAAGATCATTTCCCTAAAGTTGAAAATTTTCTTAGAATAAATACTTACTTTATTTTGGTACAATCTCACTTTTGTTCGTGACTTGAACAATTTCTACTTCATCTCTTAAATAAATGAAGTTGAATTTGTTATTTGTGAAGTGTTAGTAGATCATGTGATAGAATGACTGTTCATTCCATCTGTCTCAATCAAAAGGTTAGAAAAAGTTATTAAATATACATAAGTCATTCTATAGCGAGATTAATCATATATGGTTCCTAAAATGGACTTATACTTCATATATCATGCTGCTTAATATAATAAAACTAGTTTCTACTAAATAGGGACTTCCTGTAGGCCAGTGGTAGGCGATAAAGGCCAGTCACACTTCGGTTGTGGGTTCGATTCCTACAGCCTTGTCCGAAGCGATGGGCTATCGCCCGTCCTGCAGGTTGTCCCTTTTTCTAAAACTACGTTACTATAACATCCCATCTTCTATCCTTAAACAATACTAACTTATGTCCAACATAATCCAGTCTAATCTTTAGGCTTATACATAATACTGCAGTCCACTCTCATAATATAGTGACATCGATTACCAGAGATTTAATATTGTCGTTGATCCCCACATATCATAAGATATGTCTTGTTGGTCACATTCCAAACATTCAAAGTCCTTAATCATGTATTCTCTTGAATACCTTAGTGAAAACATGAGTGCAGTTAAAAGTTAACACTTTCCACATACCAAAATCCTCAAAATTCTATATACTCAAACCATGATATCACTTAGTCCTTATATCAATCATGAGCTCATGAATACTATCAAACATTTAATTTTCTCCTTATCCCTTCATTATGCGCATATCATCTACATTCCAAAAATATCTGAATAACCTTTCATGGATACTGGTAACATTAATCATACACTTTCAAAACACAAGGAAAGACAACAGTGTAACAATCCATATATGTCTCTTTATTCCAAAATTACACATGATAAACATGTAATCATTCCACTACATTCTCAAACCATTGACCGAGCTTCAAAAATTCTTTCATCTCACATATCATTTGTAGTCTCTTCATCATCATCCACATAAATACTACCCATATGACCATACTGATTCTCTTCATGAGTCTTTCCCTTAGGGCATTTGTTTGCATAATGCCCATACATTCCACATTTAAAACACTTAACCATTTTTGATGTCGTAGCAATACCATTATCCTCATCCATGGTGTTAACCGACCCTTTTCCTTTGCACTTACTTGCTTTGTTTCCTTCTTTTCCACACCCAAAGCATCTTCTAGTTCCCTTGAAACATTCTCCTTGATGCCTCTTCCCACATGATTTACATAGGGGAAATTGAACTTTCTTTCCTCTATGATCATCATGAAACTCCATCTTTCTCTTATTAGCCAAGTCAGGAAACTTACCAAATTTTACTTTATTGATCATATTATGAGATTGCTGATTCGGAATAATAATGATGTTTGGACTTCCAAATCCCATTTCATTATGAAGAATATCATTCCATTGTCCATCATATCCTCCATTATCGTGAATCATCTTGTTTCCAGCCATTTTCTAAAACCCAAAAAAAAATAGTGTGAGAGGTAAAAATCATAATAAAGGGAGAGTAACTTCAATATCTAACATCTTAGGTTAAATTCTAAGATCGTTACCATAGTTCTAGAACTATATCCTATACGTATACTTATCCTTAGGGACATCCCTAGACATACCTTAGAAATATCTCTAGGGATCTCACTAACGTTTTCGCATCCTAGTTTCCAAAGGTTGACTAAACCTTTCCTCTGATACCAACTGTAGAGACCCGAAGCTTATCGTACATTGACATTACATTACATTTTCGGAATACTTAGTACATAACAAAAACACACACACAAGGATCGTAATAGTTTAGTGTCTTTGGAAACTCGGAATGTAATCTTCTAATCGTGGTGAAAGATCTTCAACATCTCCTATAAAGATCTTCCCTTTTTTACCTAAAACCTTTCTTTATATCCTGGGGAAAAGAAAACATAAAAGGGTGAGCTCAAATGCTCAGTAAGGGTAAACAAAAGAAATATCATTCACATCGTATTCATAAGAACATAACATTTTGGAAATCTTAACCTGCAAAAGAGATCATAATATCATAACATGGAATAAATCATAGAAGTGAAAATGAAAACATAACTTAAAACATTACTCATTGTGGCATACACACATAATCATAGAGAATCATTTCTTGTTAGTCAAGACTCATTTCCAAGACTATCTTAGTGGACAAAGTCCCTTTCTGAATCGAGTAATCCTCGTTTCAGTCCTGTTTCACTGAACCGGTATAACCTACCATTCCAGCCATGTCTATCTCATGAGATATAAAATCTTTACCCAATGCATTGGAGGGAGATATAGGTCCCACCCATCTCTTAATGATACCATTTTTATGTGTGCCACAAAATCATAAATCATACATCATTTCATAACCCATGTAATAAAAATGGGATTCTTAAACAACATGACATCATAAAACCATTCATATAAGATAATGGAATTCATAAACATAATTCCATCACAAAATAGTCAAATCAATGTAAAAATATGGATAGAAACATAACCCTTTATTACCTTAGATGGAAAATAATTTTGATAAAACACTTGAAATGAATTCTTGAGGAAAATATCCTTTCTTCTTTAAAATCAATTTCTTTTCACAAAACATCATGCAATTTTAAAAGAAAGTGATTTAATTGAAAATAGTCATGAAATCTTTTGGAGTAAGCTTCATGAAAATATGGATTTATAAAACCGTAAAAATCCGTTCGTGCCGTTTAAAAAAACATTCTTCTCGTACTTTTGTCGGAAAAGTCAAAAAAGTACCTCGTACGAAAAACGACAAAAGATTCCTTTCATATCTTTTACTAAAAACTCACCGAAGGGTAAAATTGGATTTAAACAATTGTAGGTGGATGTAAATAACATTTCATATTGAGGAAACATGGATGTGGATGATAAAATACACCCCAGTAAATACTTACGAATAAACAATCTCGGATAAAAATGAGATTGTGATATTTCCCTTACCTTAGGTCCGACTTGCTTTGTAAGTGTCCAAACCTCCTGTATAATGATTTAAATCATGTTATTGACTTATTACAGAATCATATTCATTGTTATGATATCATATATGGTTCAATTATGACATTATATTACCCGTTCTTTTGTAAACTCCATGTTAAAGAAGCGTTTTGGGTAAAATCGTTTCATTTATCGTAGGTGTTTTGACTTGTTGTTTCTTGACATCATTATTACTTATATCATGATTTACTTACTTCCAGAATATAAAATATGATTTATATATCATATATATTCAGTATATATATATATATAATAGGTAGATAAATAAAATGAAAAACACCGTTCATGGAGACGGTAGTCCGTACGTACGCATGAACGCTGTTTTCCTTTCCTTATTGTCTTGAAATGGAAGTAAGTAGATGACATACATATGTATATATATACATAAATCCAGTAGCTTTATAATGTCATATATTTCATTATTATTTCTTATATATACATTATAATCATTCTTAAATGGTTAACATGGAGAATGAATCTCATCGCGTCGTGGAGACGGTAGTCCGTACGTACGCACGAGCGATGATATCATTTCTATAAATATTGAATTGAATTGGAGTGGATTATACAATATATCAGAATCAATATGATGTTGTAATAACTATGTATAGTTATTCTTTACACCATTATACCCATCCATGTAAGGTGGTGGTGGAAAATAGATTACACCACGGCGTGGAGACGGTATTCCGTACGTACGCACGCGCGGTGATTTCTTTTTCCGTAGGATGGATAGATGGTGAAATAGGGTTGTTTCATACTTATAATAACATATCAGTATATGAGTGATACTGATGTTATTACTTCATAATGAAACAACCTATGAAGAAGAAGTGGAAGAAGAAATAAAGATGAAAGAATTGGTAACGGTAATTACCTCTTCTTTGAAGTGCCTCTTTGAGACCTCCTCTTAGGGCACTAAAATTGGTCTTTGAGGAGACCAGAACCTCTAGGATGTTTCTAGGGAAGTGGAGAGGAGAAATTGGCAGGGGTTGGCCGAGCTTGAGTGCTCAAATTGGTGTGAGGAGGAGGGGGAGGAGGTGTCCTTTTATAGGGGAGGAGAGGGGCACCTTAGGAATATCTCAAAATATTATTTTATATTAAAGTCAAAATCGGTTTATAATGGTTCCAAAGGGTCTTATTTCGAAGCTAAAGTGGGGATGGGTCGAAATCCTATCAACCAATAGGATTTAGACAAGTTTAGGGTATTATTGTAACCTTATCAATTAGATTTAACTCTAAGTTAAATAATTTAACTTTTACCGTGTCTTTTTGTTTTCTTTCACTATATGGTTAATAAACTTACTATAACATGCCAAACGAACCCCAAATTGTATATTATTAATACATATATCTTTATCTAAGTCATTTGGCCGAACCTTAGATTTTTAGGAATAAAATAACAATTAATAATATAATATTTGATTTAAAAACTATTTTGTGTCAATTTTGACACTATTTGATATATGATTTTTGTGAAAGTCATAAAAGAATTATATGTTCTAACAAAGTTGATTAAATCAACAATAATATATCATAGTAACCTAGAAAATTAGTGAAAGTCATAAAAAGTCTTAAATTACATTTATTTTGGTATTTATATTATCAATTATGTCAATATTTCATTAATAAGATAATTACTGCATCATCTTTGTGTCATAAATAAATTATATTATTTGATGTCTAAAAATTATAAATAAAATACCATCATGTAGGAAATCTTTTTAGCTTTCTAATGAATATTCATAGTCGAATTTATCTTATGTATAACCCCATATTAAAAATGATTTACTTATTAAACTTTGATTTTAACTATTTTAACCCTTCTTTAAATAAATTAATAATAAATGTCCTAATCTAATCCAAGTGGGCCTAAATGGTCATATTTTATTCCTAAGTTTGTTTTTGGTCGAATTACACTTTTCCAATAGAATTAGGACATGTGTTAGGGTAATATTAATATCATATATACCCTTAGTTACCCTATTTACTATTAACCGTGGTAAAAAAAGTAAAAAGTTACTATTCACCAAAAAATTATTTTCATCTCATTGAACCACATTTTAGTCCTTGATATTAACCGTGTCTCTCGGATTTTTGAAATTCCATTCACAGAAGCGGTAAAATTAAGTTTTATGCAAAATTCAGTTTTTAACCTACCACTTAGTAGTTTCACTATTCATCAAAAATTGATGTTTTTCAGAACAATGCCAAAATTTCATCCCAAGCTATATTTCATATTCCGAATTCAAAAATGAAGTCTATTTTACCAAATTCATAACATAAAAGTTGCATTAATTAATTTTATAATTAAATCCCGCTGTTAAAACAAATAGCGTGTTTTTAAGAAACAATATCTATCAAAAGATTGACACTAGTTTATGTCTAGTTTAAATGTGAAATTACATCCAATGACCAACATTGTATTAAATTGTAAAAATATATTCTAAATATACTTTAAAACCACTCAAATTAATGATTTATCACTATTAATTATTTCGATTAAAAAAGTTGTTTTTAATTATAATTTAGTAGTTTTCACTATTCATCAGAATATGAAAGTTATCCGAAAAGTACCAAAATTTCACCTTAGGCTAAATTCGATACTCCGAATCCAAAAATGAAGTCCATTTAGAGAGTTAAAATTTCTAAAATTTAAAAAGTGGTTATTACTATTCATAACGGCTAGTTTTAATAATATTTTAATAGCATATCATTGTTTCGTGAAACTCAGGATTACGTACCACACACGCTATCGAGGAAGGTTGCGATTGCGTGTAATGCAAGGCAAGTCAAGGATGCGTGTTGTGCAAGCTCCTTTTGGTGTAGCGTATAACACAAGACATTAGTAAAATAAAAAAAGAATATTTTTCATAAAATCTCGGGCTGTTACATTTTATATTTAGTTTCAACTATAAACAAGATCATCTTGACATGTCCATACACAAACACTTGGTTATTGAAACATTCTATCATAGTGAATAAATATAACCTCATTTAGAATTTATTATCAACCATTTCAATATTTACTTCCAATAAAAATAAAAAAATAATTATCAAATTTATTATCAATAAATCAAATAGAAAACCATTGTATACAATAGTTTAATATATTCTATAAAATCAATATATGAAAAATAGGACAATAAAAATTTGTAAATAGAAAAACAAAAAACTAAATTGAAATCAGACATGATATCCTATAAATATGATAGTCATAAGAAAAAATAAAAAACAAAACAATGGAAATAAGATTGACATTTTATATATATAACATGTTTTAAGACATAAAAATAATATATAAATGACTAAATAATTTATAAAAAGTTTTTCAAGAATTAAAATTTATTTAATGAGTAAAATATTATATCTAAAAATAATAAATTGAATTTCAAAACTATTTAATCATTTTTGAATGTCTAAATTTTATTTTATTCTAATAAAAACTATTTTTGATTATTTTCTTTGAATTAAATATTTCGATGACACCATTCAGTTTTTGAAGAATTTAAATTTCAAAAAAAGTATATTTTTAATCAACTACTATAATTATTCTTAAAAACCAATATGACTCATATTAATTGAAAAAATATAAAAACTAATTCCATAATTTATTAAAAAAGACACCTCTCTTTCTTCTATGAATACACCCCATCTTTACCCATTTATCCTCACATACAAAACATCTTATATAGATATAATTTTTCCAAATTTTCTCTTAAAAATTCCTTTCCATTTTTTAATATATAATTTTTAAGAAAAATACCATCCTCTGATGTCTTAAGTATTATTTCAAAGGAGGTGTCCCAACGAAGGTAAAATTGTCTTACTTCACTTATTTTAATTTTCCTTCATGTATTAACCCTAGTAAACTCAAATTTACAACTCTAAAAAAATTATAAGCCTAGTATAATTATATCTTAAAGAAATTATAAAAACAATTTATTTTTTAGTTTTCCATTCTTTTAAATATTCTTAAAAACATTTCTCACACCATGGTATGTTTAAACAACATATGTGAGCGATTATGTTTTTTAGTAAAACATTTATCTTATTCTTTTAAAAATATTTATAAAGAATAATTATAATATTAAAAAATATATTAAGTTATTTTTATAATTATATAATTATAAAACATGGATAATATTATTATTATGAAAGATAAACCATCACAGTCGGTTTAATAGCTTAGAAAATCTTACTAAGAATTGTTTTAAAACCAAAATATATTTTAGAGTATCTATATGATTAATAATATTTTATACATATAGAATGAAAATAAACTCTATGTTAACCATTATATAACTTATGGAACCATGATACAAACACAATTGGCTGATACCATCTTACTATTGTAACATTGAAACCATGAAATGGTCAACTTAATGATCAACATAAAAAACATGAAAACTAATAAGTGATAAATAAATGAATAAAAATGAATAACAATAATTAAATAAAAATGAAAATATTTCATAATAAATTAAATAATCAATGTAATTTTATCATTATGGTGGTTAAAGTTATATCCAAAGTGATTCGGGACTCAAGGAACGGGGACTCTCAAACTCTTTCCTTTTATTTTAGGGTTATCCTCTCTATTTGTCTTTATTTTCTCTATTACTACACTAAATTTCCATTTAAATTTTTAATTTAATATATATCATGTTCAATTACATTATTCTAGGGAAATAAATTACTTTATTTCCATTGTATGAATCATTATCCACCTTTAATGACTTTAGTGATGTATTAATTTTTTAATCCACTCATTGATTATTATTATTATTATATTATTTCATTAAATTTTACTACACTATTAAAGGGATATATTCTATTATTATTTTTAGATCCAAACCATTTAATATGAAATATATCATATTATATTATTTATTTGGAGACCTACAATTCTATTCATTATTATTTTCATTGTGACATTTGTAATGCATCGTAACATAAAAACTCGTAACTACCAGGTTTATTAAAAGGGTTTCACTTTATTAAATCTTGAGGATATTTTAAGTTTAGTTTTTAGATAATTATGAAACAATATTACATATAAAATACTTAAAATAAAATTGTACACTCCCACTAAATTTCTATTTTATTTCAAAAAAAAATTGATTTTTAAATTTAAATTAATGTTTCATTCAAAACAATAATTCTTGTGAGAAATTTATTGTTTTTATAGTATATAACCAAATAATTCATATATTTCTTATTTATATGATAATGAAATAATAAAATATTTATGGGTGGTATTAGATGATCAATAATCAAAATCATACAACAGAAGCAATCATAGAATAAATAAATCAAGAATAATATGAAAGAGAAAACTAATAATCAAATATGTTGTATAACTAATATCATAAAAAAGGAATATATCCATGGATAAATTAAAAAAATAAATTATGACATGGATAAAAATAAATTATTTAATAATAATATAATTCATAATTTTTGATATCATAATCATATCATCATGGGCTTTTTCCAGGATAAGATAAACATACCTTAAAAGGTCTCATGCCAAGACTTCAGAAATAATTTTGCAGAAATACACCAAATACACAATATAGTTTGTATCATTAGACCTTCTAATTAATATAGGAGATATATTGGATCCCCCCCCCATCACTTTTAAAATCCAATACATTCATTATATGAAGGAAACAAACAAAATTTCAACACATAATATAAATATTTGTATTGAAAACAAACATATGAATATTAATCTTTTCCCCAGTCAATAAACAAAACAATGTGAATATAATCAATATAAATAAATAATGCAAACAATATAATTATTTTATATCCCCACTAAGGTATAATAATCATCAAAGTTTATTTACATAGATGAAAATACCATAAAACATTGGAACCGTTCTTTGAAAACTTGAGAAAAATATCCTTTTCTTTTCAAAAACTATTAAATAAAAAATTTCAGAATATTGAGAAAATTAATTTCATTGAAAATAAACATGTAAAATTATAAATTAAATTTAAATAGAAGAATTTTCATGACAATGGTAAAGTATTCTCATTATATATAAGTTAAAAGAGAACATTCGTTCCGAAAATTTGAAAAAATTCCAAAGCGACTCGTATAGAAAACATTTGAAATGCTTACTTTTAATTATTTTTAAAAATTTAAAATTAGTTTAGATGGCATTTAATACTATTTAAAAAGTAAATAATAACATTTTTGAAACATTTTATGAACATGTACATGGACAAGAAATATTTTGAAATGAAAACTTTAAAATAAGGTTTTAATGGAAAATCCCTTACCACGTGTTCTGAATCATTTTGTATGTTCTATAACCCATAAATAATAAAATTATATTTGTTTTATACATGATTAATAATAATTTTCTTGCCTATTCCATTATCATTATTCCTTTTATTTCATTTATTTTCATGACTTATTTAGTTACTAAATTAGTTAATTTCAAGTCAGATTTTTTTATGACGTTTGGTTCAAAGTCAAAAAACAATACCGGTAGTTTGAATATGATCAAAGGGATTACGGTTACATAATATCCAAAATCATATATATGTTATAATTATAATATTAAGTCCTTAATTCCATTCTTATGACTAAGCATTTTAGTCGGTATTAAGAAATGAAATATATCACTACATGGAGATGATATTTCATACATACGCATGTGTGATGTTTCTGTTTTCCATCGGATGGAAGGGTAAGAATATAGATGATATAATATATTTCCAAAATCATAATTATTTAATTAATATCCTATTTATACATGAAATCAATCATTATAAAAAACCAATAAAGGTGATGATAAAATGCATCACTTTTTGGATGTAGTAGTCCACACATACACATGAGTGATATTTTCATTTCTCATATGATGGAGATGGAGATGAATATAGATTATATCGTAGACATAATAACATATAGGTATAGTGGATATACTGATGTTAATATATCAACAAGGATATGACATAATTTAATGTGGTATAATAATAAATAAAATGAAAGAACTTTGATAGTAATTATACCTCTTCTTTGGGAAACCGCATTTAGCTAACACATTATGCCATCTTGGTTGATATTTTGGTGAGAATAGAGCCTCTAAGATAGATATAGAATTTTGGAGAATTGATTTGGGTATATATTGTTCAAGATAAATTTATAAGAATGTGTGAGGAAGATAAGAGGTTTTATTCCCTTTTATAAGTGAGGGGAGGGACATGCATGTAATTACATAATAGATCTAAATAATACAAAGTCATTTTCTTGTGAAAGTTGAAAAAAATGAAAAATAAATAAGTGGAAAGATAATATAAGTTATACATATCTTTAAAAAATAATATTTAGAAAAGTTTAAGTTTCTTTCTTACCATTATCTCTTAGTTTCACCCTACCGGTAAACTCATTTTAACCTTTACCATAGTAATATATTTTCCCTCGATTACAATTAATTATGAATAAATATTTGGTTGAAATTATTGCCTAATATTAATTATTATGATTATAAATTTTTAATCCATTATACAATTATCAATTTTCTGAAATTATAAAATATAGTTTTAATATATATGAGTATAACGTAATAAAAACCATTTTTAGAAAAATACTTTTTTTAAGCATAAAAATGAATTTTAAAAAACATTAATTATAATATTGATTATAATGGAATTAATTGGATTATGTTAAAAAGGTAGTCTTATTTTTCCTTAAAACTAAACCAAAACCAAAACCAAACTTGTGAATACTTGATTAAGATATAAGAACCCAAAAATACTGTTATTTGAATTAAAACATTACCTAGATTTCTAAAATGTTAAGCATAAATTTATAAGTTGAAAATTATATTTTAATATGAAATATATTACATATTAAATATATATTTTTTATATTAAAATGTTTTATAAACTTTAAAATTATTATTATTTCATGATAATGTCATAAAAGTGACATTATTTTTAAAATCAGTATTTTTTACTATTCACCAAAAAATCAACAATCACTAAAAAATAACAAAAAATTACCATAATATAAATTTAATATGATGTTTTCAAAAATTAAATTCATTTTAAAAAATATATTTTTCTAATAGTGTAAAAATAATAATTATAATTTATGCATAAAAAAATTAATAAACCCAATTTTTGATGAAAATGAATTTTTAAAGAAAAAATAACTTTTCTAAAACAATTGAGTGATTATTTACTAAGAATAAATTAATAAATTTTTATTCAAGAATAGTTTATAAATATATTAAATAATGTTCTTACTGGTATTCCAACCCACCAATACAATTACTATGTTATTGTGGTTATATTTATATAATAAATTTTTAATAATATATAACATTTTACTTTAAGATCAATGGTGCTTATTAATCAAATTATCAAACATAATGATATCTAAAACTAAATTATAGGGTTGTTAAATTATCCCACCCACCCACCCTTAAATAAATTTCATCCTCAAAATTTTATCTCAATCTTAGTAATCAAAGGTTTAATATTTGAAAATATCATTTTTGAGTATCGTAAATGAATATTTCTAATTCCTAAAGAATAAAAATAAATTTCTAATAGATCATGAGATCAATAAAATGATGAAAAATTATTTCCCATGTTCTTATATATTAATAAGATCCAAAAACTATTAGCACAAGTTATGATAATACCAAATATTAATACTCTTTCATATGAAGAAAAACTACCTTAATATCCAAATTCTCATAAATAACACTAATATTTACACTTAAATCATTCCATAAGTAACTAACCTTAAAACTCATCAAAATATTACGGACCAAGTTGATAACCCAAATATTAGAAATATTTGATAACAAATTCTTTTGAGATTAATTTAATATTTATCTTTAAACAACATTAATCACTCAAAAAGTTACATACCAATAATATATATTTCCTAATCATATAATCAATAAAATTGGATAATATTTCCCATAAACAAATTGAGTGTCCATAAAGACACAATAAAATCCTATGTGATTCTAAAAGATAACTCAACATTTATTCTTCAAATAAAATCCCATAATAGCTAAAAATATTTTCATTTGCCTTAATCATATATTGTTTCCAATATAGTTAACTTCTTCAAAAAAAATATTATTCACTTAGTCACCAAATCACTCTTTAATACCATAGTTATCAATATGATAAAACATATTTTCAATAAATTTTGTAACATTTTTACCTAATTAACCATAATTACCTTAACATCAAAGATTATATTAACCAAAAATATTATAAATACCATTAAACTTATGACCAAAAAATATAAAACAATTATTAATTTGTTCAAATTTTCACTAAAACATATACTAAACCCAAAAGTTGTATTCTAGTAAATTTCTCCCAAAATATATGTAATCTTATTAAATAGCTGTCATGTAGAACTTCAAAAGGGGTATATATGCCATTAAACATATGATCAGTCGTAGACATATTAACCATTAATTTATTCTAAAATTATAAAATTAAACTTATCTAAATAATCTTAACCTATAAAGTTATTTAAACCTTTCCTTTAATACCAACTGTAATGCCCCACAACTTAACAGACTCATAACTACATGATTTATTACTATAACACCCCAAATCAAACCATCAGGTTAATATCTGATAACTAAAGACCTAATTTGCACTTCTATGTATTCAAGAGTTTTTCAACTGGAAGTAAGAGTCTATTATCCATCGGTTGGGAGACCATACCCTCGGTATCATGTCCTTCCAAAAATAAAAATAAAACACGTAACAACTTAAAGTAAACAAGTGGAAATAAATAATATCAATGGGAACTCATGTTGGAATATAACTAAATTTGATTCCTATCAGGTAATAAAAACTAAATTAAATGTACATGAAGGTAAGTAAATAAATAAAATATTGTATCCCCTATAGTACATCACTATACTATTCTCAGCACTATGCTTCTCAACTCAACTATCTACCACAGACCCCTTTCCGTTTTCGAGATCCCTATGAATTAAGTCTTCACATACATCAAAACTCCCATACAAAGTGTAAGTAATATAACCTAGTAGAAAACCACTAATGGGTCCTTAAAATTAATGGAAAATAATAAAAGTGTATAACATGATAATAAGTAAAAGTGCACACAAGAAAACCAATTGTACTGAGAATCTATGTGCTAGAAAATCCTCCACGAACCTTATTTGTACTTGATTTTTCTCCTCGATGAAAAACTAATAAATGTTCATGGAAATGTTACAAGCATAATATCCATCCTAGATGATACTCAATAGTCATGCAGGCCCTAGGTCTCTAGTTCGGACCAAAATATTCCATCATTCCCAGTTTCTATCTCCCAGACCTGGTCAAATGGACCATCATTCCTTCTTTTTTCTCATGAGTTAGATCACATGGACTATCATGCTCCTAATTAAATCCACACTACACCATCATACCATATCATTCAATTTGTTCCAGTCATCATGTAAAACACAGTGTCAAGTAAACTCCCCCTTTAGGGCCACAAATCCATGATGGTTCTACCTATCACTTTGTTAGTATGCATAAAATAACAATATAATATATACTAGGTATAAACACATGGAAATATGGAATATAATAACAATACACACATAGAATATAAATAGTTTGAAGAAAAATACAAAACATTCACACATTTGATCAAACCCAACATGGTCTAAATCATATAAAAGAACAATATAATATCATGTTAATGATCATATAAATGACCTCTATATTTATAATAAAATTCTAACATCAAGGTTATTAGAGAAGAACTCTAAATTTCATCAGAGGATCGAAGACCTAACATGTTGCACACCCATAAAGAATAATGTCACATATCAAGGGATTCCTAAATCATGTTCTAGTTTATCGAGAAAGAGGGTGGAACTAAGTATTAAGAGAATTACTAGTAAATAATTTCATTCTTTAATCACATACCTTAAGGATTGCATCAAATTAATAAATTCTATGGTATGTCGGAAGTAATGACAATTCACTCGATTTGTTTCTGATAAAATAATGGATCATGATTTTGTCTTTATTCTAAAAGTGAGCCTTGCGAAAAACCAATGTTCATGAATACATTATAAATAAATCAATGGAAAAGTGATTCATGATGATATTTAAAAAGTAGAAGGTCTCATGATGACCATTCTTAGAAACATACCCAGAAATGTCCATAGTTCTTGATAATTTTATCTCTGATCATGGTGTTTTTCATTGATGCATTGAATCATCCACCAATATACTAATGAATCATCAAAGTATTATTGTTTTATCATTAATATTCCATCAATAATAGGTTTAGGAAGATAATTCTTAAATATTTACCCATTTAACACTCATCTTCCAAGGTAGATCATCATTTGATCAAGAAACATCATCAGCGTGCTTGATCTATCACCAATATTTGACTAAAGGGAGAAAATATCATTGAATATTAATGGAAACCATATATTCAACATAGATCCATGCATATATTATATGAAAGAATAAGGATTTAAAGTATATCTTAGATGATATAACCATTCTAGAATCACCAAATCAGTCAAATATTGGAGAACCAAGGGAGATGTACGGGAGAGGTCAAGGGTCATTACAGGGAGTCAAAATATTTAATTAGTTTAATTAGGGTAGGAAATTTATATTAATTTAAGTAGAAAATGAGTGTAAATTTAAAACATGTAGAGTTAATTAATTACACCCTCAAAATGATTTCACTAGCTACCGGGTGGAGTCTGAAGAACCATTACAGCCTGCTAGAATCCCACCAAAAGGCTAGTGGGTTTCACCAGTGAATAGGTGGGTACCTTACAGAAACCATCTTCCAATCCCTTAATCAGTTTTCCGATGAAAAATTATTGAGCCCTTATCCATAAAAAAATGTAACATCATGTTACTTTTTTTAGGTACTTTTAAACCCTACTTTTTTTATCATTCTTTGGTTGGGGTTTGTCTTGGGTTGTTTCGGGTTGAAAGTTGATTTTTTTAAACATTCTGGGATACGCATTTTTTTGGTGCATGGTTTTCCCAAAACATACACCCAACCAGTATAAACCATACAACCCCAGGTAGTGGTAGTTTTCATGGTTAGTCCATGTATTGAAAAACTATTCACCCACCTAGTATAAATCATGAACCCCAGTAGAGGGTTGCATAGTTAGGGTTCACAATTTTTCTAACCATGTGGACCTACCCAGCTAACCGTTTAAATAGTAATTTTTATTTATGAAACATATTTTAATAATACCTGAACCCATATTTTATCCCCATTAGTCCCTAAATCCTCATATCTCGATTTCTTAGCACTTGGGGGCTCTCACGAACCATATTTGGATCCTCCAACCCCTATGTTTCGTGAATTGAAGTGTTGATGGAAGATCTAATCCCTGTTTAGGTAAGTGGATATCCTCACATTCCTTCTCTCCTACTATCTCTTTCTTTCCTCCATATTATTTTTGGATCATTATTTGTTTGATTTATCTAAACACCATTGATTCAAATCATTATTTAAGGTTTTTTGAGATCGTTATTGTCATCGTTTATCATTGGAAAATCCCATTATAGGTGTTGTGTTATGTGATTATCATGTTTAAAGGTAGTTAGTTCCATTTATGTTTGAAAAATTGATTAAACCATTCATTACTTTATTATTTGAAATTTCTTTCAATTAAAATTTGAAAACCCAATTTGATGAAAATTGTAATTGGAATTAATTTGGTATGAAATTTTCAAAAAATAAAAATTCCAATGGAATTAGAATTTGGCATGTAATTTTAAATTTATGGAATTTTTTAATTGAATTATGAATTTAATTTGATAAAAATGGATTAAGTTGAATTGATGAAAATCTATAATTGATTTTTTTTTCAAATGGTATGAATTGATGAAAAACATGTGTTTAGTTTTGAAAGTAAATTGAAATTTTGAAAAGGAAAAGTGAGAAATTGAACTTTGAATATTGATTGATTTGAAATGAAATTATTTTTAATTTTTCAAATGATTTATTGATTGTGAAAATTTGATTCTGGGTAGTTGGTGGGTTATTCGGAATAAACACGCTTGGATGTTAATTCCCTAGCAACAAATTGATGATGAAAATGCTAAGAAAAATCAAGTCAGGTATATCATATTATTGATGGATGGTTGATGATTCATATTCATCCTAAGCTTGAGAGATATTTTTACACATGTTACATGATCACTGATATGAGAGTGCAAGGATCCTATAACTTGAAACAATCATATCATAATGAAAATGGCCATAATGTTTATTGTGACTGTTTTGATTATGAAACAACTTTACTCATTCCAAGTGATTTATATAAATTTTTTCATATTAAATTTTTACTTAATACATTATTTGAAATGTTTTCCATCATATTGAAATGAAAAGGATGTTTTGTTTTTAATATGAAATTGTATCACCATTCCATCTTTTATTTAAAATTGAAATCATGATTTGGTTTATTTTTATGGAATCATATTATGGAACACTTGATGAGACCCTATTGGGATTTTTATCTTACATCATACTTTTTTCTTCATGAATTTGTAGATTTTCTTCTTCCAGGTTCGAGTAAAAGGAAAATTCCTCTTGGAGGAGGTGAATATTCTTGTCCCTTTCGGTTTGGAGTGTGGATACATTCATGATGTTTGATTTTAATTTTTTTCTTTTTTGAGTAATTTATTGATGTAATGTTGGGTTTTTGATATAGATATTTGTTTTCTGGTACTTTTCTCCCATTGTATCTTTCAACATATTGATATGTATCTATTTCTTCAACAGTTTTGTGGAAAAAAACATTCCCACACTACAAGAAAATAACTTCTTATTGGCGGCTTAAACTGAGGCCGAATGGTTCAGGGACGGTTTCAAAAAACAGACGCTAAAGTTGGTGTGAGGATCCAATATGTGATGGTTCCTTAAATTTATTTGGGGTTTATGGTAAGTATCATAGAATGTGTATCCAGGGGAGGTTTTCTTCATTTTTGTGATGGTTTTCCGGCAAAATAATAAAGAGGATTTAGTGGTGGTTAAGACTACCACTAGATTAATAATGTGTCATATTTTGTAGTACTTTTATCCATAACTAATAAAAATGTACTATATTTAGTGTCAATTTGAACTACTGCTAAATGATGATTTAAAAAGAAAATCCAACTGAATATTACGCAACCCAGAACTACCCTGAAAAAAAAAACAAATGCACAAACCCATACATTTCATCTTTCAATTAACAAAAGACTACACAAGCATACACTATAACACAACTATTTCACCATAGGCCAGCAGTCACAACTATTTTCACCACTATATGAAATAACAAGCAACCACCACACAAACCCATACATTTAATCGTTCAATTAATAAACCATTTTCAAACATCAAAATGAAACCCAAACTCATCCTTAACAAAAACAACCAAACACCAATGAATCTTCAATGGAAGAACACATGTAACTAATATGTTGTATTCTTCTTTCAAAACAACTCATCCAAAAACTCTTCCCCCACCAAATTATCTAAATGAAGATTCTTGGAGAAGAGGACTCACTTCTTGAGCTCTAGATGAATACCCCCAATGAAAAGAGAAGCGTTCAAATGATCCTACGACACCACCTACAAATAAAAGGAAACTAGATCTTTGAAGTGTTCAAAATAATCTTTCACTTTCTGCTGACATTGCTAGACACTCATGATCTCTTTCCATTTATTTATCTTCACCACCTCAGGTATAAACCATCAGACAAATATAGACTTAAAATATTCCCACATCATCCCAACTTGAATCACTGGTGGGGAAAAAACACTCATTATTTTAAAGATGGACCCCCAAAAAGTCATATGACAACCCGAACTCTAACATCTTCAGGAGTTCCAAACACTCTGAAGACATTCTCAACATCCTCAAGATACTTCACTACCTCTAATGAACCTTGATTTCAATGGAATATGGTTAAAAACATAGGAGAACCATAAACAAGGCGAGACCCACTAGAAAATGTAGGGACCTTTTTGGGAATCATATTCTGAAGAACACAAAAATATTTATTTACAAATATATCTTTGACATCACTAGTGGATATATAATATTAAATACATGCATTTTAAAAATGAGTGAAATTGAATAATTCAAAATGAGTACAGTTTAAAAATATTGAAAAATGGATAATGAATTACCTTATAATCTTAATGATATTTTTAAATATTTACAGAGGTGTTTTATATTTATATTCAACACAAATCCTTGAAAAATAAATAAAATATTAAATATATTATTTTGGATCATGCGTATACAAATAATTAATTTATTTTCAATGGATTTTCATCACAAAATTTTTATCGAAAAAATAAAGGCTATTGTTATGTAATTATTTTAAAATGAAAATAGTAAATATATATGTTCTTATGTTGGAAGGATTAAATATTTATGATGAAAAATGAAGAAAAACAAACATAATTTTAGAGACATATAAATATGGTCAGTTTAAAGACACTTTTAGGGAGACTACTAATGATATTATCAATTATACATGCATCCCCCACTTTAAAATTTTTGTATTATACAAAATTTATCCAACCAAGACATGTTTTTGAACATTCATGATAGATAAAACAGTACACTGCCCAATTTGTAGAATGATCTGAATACCAAATGTTGATTGGGTTACATCTTTTCCTGAAAATTCTCTTAGAGAACTTGTATGGGAGTTTTTGTAAACATGGAAAGACAAGTAGAGGCATATAAACACAATAGTGAGAGTGGGGTAGGTAGCTTTACCTTGAGTGTAGGATTAGGTTCTACAACACTGTTTTCTTGGTTTCTTATGGGGGCTTACTACAATTTTCTTCCCTGCCTTCTCAAAGAGGGTAGGAAATTTTTGTTGCTAACTCTTTGAACATAGTCAAAAAAAACTTGGAATAGCCTTGATATGTAAAGATGGGAATGTAGTTATAGTTGATACTGTAGAACTCGATGAAATGTCACCAGCCTTCCTGAAACCAAACTTGGTGACCATGAATTTGGGATGGATCCTCTATTTTTTGTTAACCACAATTCTTGGTCACAATGTTTTGTTTTAGGAAGTTTTGCAATATTTTATCGAGTTCTACAGTATCATCTATAGTTGCTTTCTCATCTTCACATATTAAGGCTATTCCAAGTTTTTTTCACCATCTTCTATGCTTCATAAATAGAAATAGCCTACCCACTTTCATAAGGTAGGGAAGAAAATTGTATTAATACCCCATCCAAAAAACCAATAATACAGTGTTATCGAACCCTAATCCTATAGTCAAGGTGAATATACCTCTCCTACTCTCACTCTTGTGTTTGCACGCCTCTACTTGTCTATCCATGTTTACCGCAACTACCATATGAGTTCACCAACAGAATTATCAAGAAAAGATGTAATACAGTCAACATTTGGGTTTCAAATAATTCTATAAATTGGGAAGTGAATCTCTTTATGCATCGTGAACATTCAAAAACATGAATTGGTTGGAGTAATTTTGTAGAATAAAATGATATGAAATTTTAGGACATGTGTATATTTGAGCATGTCATTAGTAGTCTCCCTAAAAGTGTCTTCAAACAATCCATATTCATATGTCTCTAAACTTATGTTGTTGTTATTAATTTTTTATAATAAATATTTAATCCTTCTAACCATAATAACATATATATTTACTATTTTCCTTTTAAAATAATTCCACGTCAATATCCTTTCTTTTTTTGATGATAATACATTGAAAATAAATTAATTAAAACTCATAAGTATTAATAAGTACGAAAAGAGATAAATGGAAGTGAAAAAAACACAACCTAGGTAATTATAAAAAGAGTCATATAAGTACTAAAAAGTCAAAGTAAAAAAGGAAATCAATCATGGATAATATTATGTAAAATAGATGAAAAAGAAAAATCATACATTTATTAATTTAAAATAGATATCACGGGAGAAACACCCTAGGTTCACTAACTCTAGGTGAACCTAGTAATTCTATATCATCATAGCAGTGAGGCCAGTGAGGGATGCATAGGGGGGACTCGAAAGACAACAGGGGGCACCCAAGAGATGGCAGGGGGTGGCGCTCATTTTCATGCATAAAATTATGGATAATTCATAAATAACCTACACATATATAATTAATGATATATTAATAGTTAACCTATTTATTGTGGGATATATAATCCAAGTGCCACTGCGTTCATCATCATACATAATATATATGTGTTTCACATGAATATAAAAATAATTATAAATCCATCAAAAATAAAAAATGATAACCTGTGGAGATAAAACGAGAATCAAATGAAATAAATTAAAACATTTGGTAAATACACATCAATCATGATAATGAATCATATAGTATTTACAGTGTATTTAAAAAGGGTATATATTTCATCCAATAATTTCCCTAGTCATTAAAATATAAACTTTTCATTAAAATAATTATATTTTATAATATACAATGGTTATATCAAATAATATAAAAAATATATTAAAAAGGAATATTGATAAGAACAAAGAGAAAACAAAAGATAGATTTTGAAAAGAGAATTCATAACTTTATTTTTTAAATTTTTTATAAAAATAGAAAATGAGTCACATTCAATAGTTTTTTTCAAAAAGGGATTAAAGTATTTACAATGAAAATTTTAACAATAAAACATTGCCAAAATAGAATCTTAAAAATAAAGAGATTTTATGTTGAATAATCTTGGGGGATAAGGTAGTAAAAATTTAAATGTTTCCTTTATATATGTCATATGGTTTGAATTAATGGATGAGTATGAAGGAAATCATAAATACATTAGTATATCTTGAAAAGTAAGGATAATGGGTCCCAACTAATATAAAGTAATTATATTATAAATACTGTAAGAGTATGAAGGAGAGATAAAGAATATATTATCATGAACTATAAAGATTTGGAAGACCTCCTAAAAACCATATAGGGTACGAACATTGAATATTTATAAGAAGAAATGATGGAAGTAACACCTTAAAAGTAAATGGAAATAATTTAGTTATTGTTTTAATATTTTTAGTATATTACATATGAGAGAATATGGACCATTGATAAACAATATATGAAAAAAAGAAGGATCAAAAAAGAAAATCTCTTACCTCGACTCCTGAATCGACTTAGTAAGTGCGTCTTAACCCCTAAATAATAAAATTAATTTTATTAAATACTTAGTTTAGAACAATTTTTTATGTATATATGATTTATTATTGTTTATTTATGTTTTATTATAATCATTTTGTTTAATATTAGTGTTCATTTCCTTTATCAGAGGACTATTTTTTTCAAAGATCCAAGGTTGCATCAATTTATCAGTAATGGTAAAAATTCATAACAAATGAGTATATAACTCCATAATTTGAGTGAAATTGATTTAATTTCATTCCAAAAGTTCAAATAGTTCCAAATAAAAATTGTTATTACACTATATACTAAATTCAATTTTTAAAATTGTTATCATTTATTAGAGTGTTCATATAGGTGATTTGCCATCCATTTTTAAAATAAAAAGGGAACTAGTATGGTCATTGAGAACTCCCATGATACCTTGGTAGAGACCTATGTTGATGGTGAAAAAATAGAAATATCGTGGTTTGTACATATGGTCTATAAAAATGAATCATGTCCCATAATTATAATTCTTAGAGAGATTGACATTCCTATCATCAATGTGTGGTTTCGTATAAAATGCATATCCTAATAAACATCATCCATAGTTTAACTTAATCCTCCACAACAAAAAATGAGGTAGCTATATAATTGAAGATAATAACTACAGTTTTTTATTATTAATCAAACCATATATAAATATACCTAAATTGGGAGGTTGTGACTATAGTGCAGATAAGGGCTCGAGGGGCTTGGGATCTGGGGGCTAAGGCTAGGGATCAGCAGGTGAGGGCTTATCTGGTGAGAGATCGGTCTGTGAGGGCTTAGAGGGCTCTAGCACGGGTGATGTAGGTCTTTGAGGGCTTGAGATCAGCCAGTTATGGATTAGATTGCTCGATCTCAGGAGTCTTCGGTGAAGGCTTGGAGGGCTCCGGCTCAGGAGCCGACGGTGATGGCTTGGATGGATCGGGATCTGGCAACGGTGGCGGGGGGAGCTAGGATTCAGGGTCAGGGGAGTCAAGGTAGGAGGAGGGGGTCATGGGAGAAGGAAGGGTGTCTAGTGAAAAGTGTTTTGTTTTATTAAAAACTGAATATTTAGAAGTAGTTTTTAAAAAATTCCCATGAAATCCCAAAAAAAAATTGTTGGTTCACTAAACCGCCACTAAATAACAATTTTGGTGTAGTGCCACTTTTTACTTGTAATATATCAGGTGTTAGTAGCGAACTCATGGGGATTGAGAACGTCCTTCAGGACATGTTGATATCATCTTGGTTATTAGTGTACTAGGGTATCTTGAATGGTTCATGAAAAATTTGTATCAAAGGTGTGAGTCATACATCATTCCTTGATGTCTGTATGCGGTTGAGAGATCTTGTCAGGACTTAAGAGGTAGTTGTGAGTGAATTTCTATCCATATATCATCATAATGATCCTTAAGTTAACATGTATGGTTTGGGGAAGGAATCTTGAGGAATATTTCTTGTATTTTACCTACTTTAGATTTGGATTGGTTGAGATCCAAATCATTTTTCTTATTTAATGGGATTAATTTCCCTGTTTCTTTTATTTAAGTGTTGATATGAGTAATATTTTGATGTATTCAATGTTTTTTTCTGATTATGTTTTTCATCATACCTCTAATAAAACATGTGAATAGGATACTAATGGAATCTACTGATAAACAACAACGAGATAATCCTTCTCTGGCACGGAATCTTATTGAGATTATTGTTCATGTTGTCTAAGCTCTAGGACAGTCACCTACACCCATTCCCATTTAGTCTCCAGTAGTGGAACCTTAGAGGGATGAGTCTCCGAATTATTCTTAGTATTTCCTTCATCGTAAGACACCATTTTTTAAAGTCTCTAATAATCCTCAAGAGGCTAAGGATTGGTTTTTCAAGATTAAGATTTTGTTTGATTTCTTGGAAACTCTAGATGTAATTAAGGTGAAATGTTCCACCTTCAACATGGAAGGACCTAGAAGGAGATGATAGGACTTGAAGGTGTTAATGAAGAAACAAGAGGATTTAGATTGGAATGAATTTAAGGTTATTTTCACCAAATAGTTATATCCAGAATCTATGGTGCTGGATATGTCCATGGAGTTGTTCAAACTTGAGAAGGATGACAAGACTGCGACTCGGTATACGAACTGATTCACTAAGATTGATAAGTTTTCACATGATTTTTATCTAATGATAAGATAGATAATTGGAAGTTTGAGATGGGACTTTGAACTGATATCAATTCACAAGTTTTCTTTCACAATCTCCATTCTTATGATGATGATTTGGATAGGGCATTGATGGTTGAGCTTGACCTGGCTGGTAAGTCAGGGTTGACCGGGGTTCCTTTTTATCCCAATGTCAGTTAAGTGAGTTCAATTAAAGGGAAGAGTAATCGTGATGAGTCTCATGATGGATGTCAATATTAGGGTTCTTCTAGACCTCCTACTGTCCCTAGAAGAGGCACTTTAACTTTCTTCCAGTATAGAAAGACTAGGCATTCAAAACGGGTTTGCACTGGGGCACCCAATATATATAGTTCTTGTGGTCTTTCAAGAAACTTTTATTAGTTTTATTATAAAATTTATTCCCCACATAGTGGAATGGGATCATTAGAACCAAATATTATTGTGGTAAAATCATATACTTCACTATCTAAGTGGTACCAGCCACAAGAATTTGTAATGAAATTTATTCACACAGTAGAAGAATCTCCATAAGAAGCATATACAGGTCCATCAACCATTATAGGTACCATCACTATAGATTCAAATTTTTTGATTGCTTTATTTTATAATGGTGAATCTCATTCATTCATATTGAATCATATTTTGAATCTTCTAAACCTTCCCATGTATATTTTTCTTATGTGATGGATATTACAACACCCCTCTAAAAAACAGAGAAAAAGGTATTTATTATCTTGCTTGTGGTTTTTCTCTTCCATAGATCAATCTTACATGGGATTTTAAGGTTCTTGAAATAAAACCTCTTGATGTAATACTCGGGATGGATTGGATAATTGCTAATAAATCCTGAATTGAATACTATCTTTGATGGGTCTCCTTTAGCATACATGATGGAGTGTGTTGTGTCTTTCAAGGATATTGGGACCCAAGGTCAAGTAGAGTCGAACCCTCTTATCTAGAGATGGGGAAAGTAATATAATTGTATTATCGTGACCTAGAGTAGGAATCTTTTAGTGATGATATCCCTCTAGTTTTCATTGAATTTCCAAATGTGTTTCCTTTTGACTTCTCTTGTATTCTATTTATATGGAAGGTAGAGTTTCCTATTGATTTAGTTCTTGATACTCAACCAGTTTCTATACATACTTTCCATATGGAACAAGCTAAAAAGAAAGAGTTGAAAACATAGTTGGATAATCTTTTAGAGAAATAATTTTTATGCCTGAGCATGCCACCTTAGGCATTTCCTTTTCTCTTTTCTAAGAAAGATGATGGAACACTTCTTCTATGTGTTGATTACTGGTAACTCAAACGAGGTACGATAAATAAAAAATATACATTTGCATGGATTTATGATTTTTTGAATAGTCATAAGGGGTGAATTAGTTCTCAAAGAATGATCTTTAATCTTATTATCACTAGTTGAGAATAAAGGAATCTGGTGTTCATAAAACTACCATCTAGAGTAGGTATGTCCATTATGAGTATCTTGTCATGAAATTTGGTCAAACCAATGATCTTATAGTCTTCATGTATTTTATGAATAGGATATTCCATTATTATATTGATGCATTCATTGGGTTCATTTTGGATGGAATTTTTGTTTACTCTCAATATGAGGAGGATCATGTGCATAATTTGAGAGAAGTTATTGATTTTTTGAGAAACTAATAATTTTATGCCAGGCTATAAAAATTTTATTTCTGGATTTGGGAAGTGAAGTTCTTGGGACATGTGTTCTCAAAACATGGTATTTGAGTTGAAATTGATAAGGTAAAGGACGTTATGAAATGGGAGAAACCACATAATGTTTTTGAGATTCAGAGATTATTGGGTTTAGCGGGATATTTTCACCAGTTCATATATGATTTCCCAAAATTAGCATCTCTGATGACTGCTCTAACCTTGAAGGGAGTGAATTATTTTTGGGATGATAAATTTTAAAGTTATTTTATTAAGATGAGGCAGGTTTTGATTTCAACACCAATGTTGACTCTTCCAAAGGTTGGGAATGGCTATGTGGTCATCTTTGACGCATCAGGTTTGGGTTTGGGGTTTGTTCTAATGTAGGGTGATCATATCATTTCCTATATATATATATATCTACAGCTTAGGTCACATGAGAAGAATTATCCAACCCATGACCTTTAACTCACAGTTTTTATGCATGTTCTTAAGAGTTAGAGACATTACCATTTTTTAGAAAGGTTTATAATATATTCTAACCATAAGATCTTGAGTTATATCATATCTCAAAAATATTTGAATCTTCACCAGAGGGGTTAGGTAGAGTACCTGAAATTATTATATTTAAACATCACATATACCCTAGGTAAAGGTAATTTTATCACTGATGCTTTGAGCAGAAAACTTTTAACCGAGACCATGAAATAATCATAGGAATATTGGAATTTTATGACTCGTTTTTCACAATTTCATATAGGAGTTCTGGAAATAGGGGATGCGGTTGTTTTAGAAATTTTTAGTTGACCACCACTCTTCTCAAGATTATTCTTTAGGATAAGAATCTTGATGATTATTTCTATATCATTAGATACTCTCATCATGCCATGGAGACAATTTTTTATTGGTTGTTCTCAACATAAGGTGTTCTTTGTTTTTAGAACCAATTTTTTGTATCGTTCTCAATGAATAATTTTTTGATAGGATATTTCCATATGTCATAGTGCTAAATCCATCCAGGAACGAAAAATTTGTTTTATGACATTTTAAAATGATTCTGGTGGCTTTGTATGAGATGGAACAATACTGACTTTGTTTCTCACTCTTATACATGCCAACAGTTTAAGGCTGAGCATAAGATACCTTCAGGTTTCCTTCATCCACTTTTATTGATGACTTGGAAGTGGGATACGATATATATGGACTTTTTGGTTGGGTTTCCATGTGACCATAGAAAGAATAATTTTTTATGTGTTGTGATCAATAGGCTGACCAAATCAACTCACTTTATACCTATTCTATGTACAACCAAATTTAAGGAGCTGGGAAATAACTTTGTGAAATGATTGTTCATTTTAATGAATTTATGTATTCTATAGTCTCTGATAAGTATACCCATTTTACTTTTGACTTTTAGAGAGGCCTTTAGGATGAATTGGGACCTTAGGTTAATTTGAGTATGACATAACATCCCCAGATAGATGTCCAAATAGATAGGGCTATAAAAATTCTTGAGGACATACTTCATTCATTTGTTCTTGATTTTTTTGGATCTTGGGATGACCATTTTAGAATATTTGAGTTTTTTATAACAATTTTTATCATTTCATGATCAAAATGGATTCTTTTGAGGCCTTATATGACCAAACTTGTAAATATATATTGTATTGGTTTGAGATCAAGAAAGTTCCTTGGTTGGACTGAGCTTGGTTCAAGAGATGAAAGAAAATATTCAATTTACTTGTCTAAGGATGTTGAAGGAACATAGCTGGTATAAATATTATTTTGATTCACTCCATAGAACATTGGAGTTTTTAGTTGGAGACAAAGTGTTCCGGAAAGTTTCAACTCATTTAGACCATCAACAGCTTGGGTGGAAAGGGAAGTTTTCTTCTTATTTTGTGGGACCATTTGATTTTGTTGAGTATGTGGGGAAAGTGTATTACTATTTAGAAATTCCACCATAATTGAAGTTGATACATAATTTATTCCATGTATCTCTTCTATGAAATCATCTTTCCAGTCCATCTCATGTTTTGAGATGGAGTGATATTCATATTGGCCCATATTTATTCACGATTGAGCTTCCAATTAGGATTGTTGATTCTAAGGAAAATATACTTTGTGGGAGGATGATACCTCTGTTATGTGTTCTATGGAAACACAATTTTGATATGCATGAGGTGTGGGGGATAGAGGTATTGATGGGAGAGCAGGGGCCTCATATTTTCCATGCAGAAACAAAATATTTCTAGGGAAATAAAGTTTATATGATGTGGGGGATTTATGGTCTCATATTTTATATACTCTTATATCCTTATTTTTTATCATAATTTGGTTGGGATTTTTCCTCATGTTGATTCAAGTGGAAAGTTGAATTTTTTAGAACAATTATGGGATGTTCATGATTGGTGCATAGTTTTCCCAAACTATTCACCCACCCATTGTAAATAGTGAAACCCTAGGAAGTGAGGTTTCTCATGGATGGCATCTGGTTTGAAAAACTATGAACCCACCTAGTAGAAACGTTTCACCCCAGTAGAGGGGTACATGGTTAGGGAACATTATTTGTCTAATATTGTAGCCCTTCCTAACTAACCATGTGAATGGTAATTTTTATTTCCAAAATTATTTTAAAAATACCCAGACCCCTATTTTATCCACCACTCAACCCCAAATATTTATATCTTGATTTCTTAGTCCTTGGGGGCTCTCAAGGACCATTTTTGGCACCTCCAAACCCCATATTTGATAAATCATAGTGTTGGTGGAAGATCTGATCCCTCTCTGGTAAGTAGATATACTCCCTTACATCTCCACCACTCTATCTTTCTTTCCTCTACAGGGTTTTTTAGATCATCACATGTTTGATGGATCTAAACTTTGTTGATTTTAATCTTGATTCTAGGATTGTTTTTGAGATCTCTATTTTCATATTTCTTCATTGGAAAATCCCATTGCAAGTGTTGTGTTTTGTGATTATTGTGATAAATTGTTGGTGGTTTCATTTAAGTTTGGCTAATTGATTAAACATTAAATTTTTTTATGGTTTTAAATTTCTTTCAATTAAATTTCTAAACACCAATATGATGAAAATTATAATTGGAATTTATTTGGTATGTGATTTTGGGAAAAACCCCCAATTTCAATGGAATTTGTTTTTGGGGTCTAATTTGAAATTTATACAATTTTAAAAACGAATTGTTAATTATTTTTTAGAAGAATGGATTAAATTTAATTAATGAAAACCTATTATTGGTTTTACTTTTAAAAGGTATGAATTGATGAAAAAAATATTTATGATTTTGAATGTGAATTGGAATTTTGAAAAGAAAACGTGAAAAATTGAACTCTGAATGATGATTGATTGGAAATGAAATGATTTTCCTTTTTTAAATGATTGATTAATTGATTACATGAGAGCATGGGTAGTTAGTGGGTTATTTAGGATAATAACACTAGGATGGTAATTCACTATCAATGGATTGACAATGACAACTCAAACAAAAATCTATTTATAAAGATTGTATTCCTCATGAAACATTTATGGGTCCCATTCGACCAAATCCTGAGTAATGTGTGTACACATATTCTATGATCATTGATACAAGAGTGTGAGGATCCTATAACTTCAAACTATCATACCATAGGGTAGATGAACATTGTACTTGTTATAACTGTTTTGATAAATTCTATTGATTGTAAAACTTATTTACTCATTCCTAGTGATTTATATAAACTATTTTACATGAGATTTTTACTTAATCTATTATTTTAAAATTTTTCATCACTTTGAAATGAAAATAATTTTTTATTTTAAATAAAAAAGTGTATCACCATGGATTTTTTTATTTAAAATTGAAATCATTATTTGGATTATTTTTTGGAATCTTATTATGGAACACTTAGTGAGACCCTAATGGTATTTTTAGCTCACACTATACCATTTCATTTGGGTTTTTGTAGATTTTATTCTACCTAGTTTTAGTAATGGGAAAGAGCCTCTTGGAGGAGGTGGATGTTCTTTACCATTTGGTCTCAGGGTATTGATACCTTTAGGATGTTTGAGTTTTATATTACCTTATTTTTAGTACTTTGATGATGTACTATTAGGTTTTGGATATACTTTTTGTTTTCTGATACTATTCTCCCTTTGGATCTTTGAGCATAATGATATGTATATATTTTATCCACTATTTTGTGGTAAATTTTTTCAAAATTTTGTATTGTAAGATTCTAGCTTCTAGCTTCCAACCCCTGGGTATTAGGAATTCCCTCCATTCAATGTTGGGATTGGCTCAGTTATCATGGTACTAGGGTAATTGGTCCGGTTCGTGACAAAAAAACATCCTCTAAACAGACCATAACAAATAATAACTCAAAGGTAACTGAGAATTTATAAACTTAAATAGATTAAATTGAATCAGAACATATATGTTATAATTATCCCCCTATAACATATTCTCAACCTCAAGAAGTTCCTTCAAAGGTTCTTCTAAAATAACTCAAGACATTGAGCCTAAATAGTATCCTCCCACCCCTAAGTATCCTCCTAGATCTATCCATGAAACCATATAATCGAGACTAGTGGTAATGCATTCCCTTGAAAGAATTTATCACTTTGATCTATGATCAGCACTTGGCACTCCATGTAACATGTGTCAAGATCTATCTCAATATCCTCATAGTCAATGACATGCATGAAATCAGGTATATACATTTAGATTTGAGAAAAATTAAACACATTGTGCAAACCTTACTAATGAGAAGGAAACTCCATATGGTATTTTACTATCCCAATCCACTTAGTGATCTCAAAGGGTCCAACATAGTAGAAATATAGCTTATGTTGCATCCTCAAATGTCTTTTTCCTAACCAATGAGTCACTCTTAGAAAATCATGTTTTTCAACAACAAACTTCATAGATCTCCTCCTATGGTTTTAATAAGTCTTCTATTATGTTTGATCTATGATTAACCTCTTCTAAATTAGTTTCACTCTCTTAGAGGTCTCCTATATAAAATTGGTCCCCATAACTTCCATCCCACCTTCCTCATGCCTACAAAGCAATGAAGGACATGGACTAACATAGATATCCTCATAAGGTTCCCTCTAAATTGAGTCCTATTAACTATTTTTGTATTGAAAATCAACCAAGTCCAAGTGATTATCCCAAGATCCACCAAATTCTAGGGCATAATCCCAAAATATATCCTCTAATATATGAATTTTCCACTCTAACTGTCCTTCTTTCTGGGGGTGGTATGATGTGATCAATAATAGATAAGTCCCCACAGCCTTCTCTAAGACCTTAAAAACCATGTGGTAAAACATGGATCTCTATAAGATATAATAATCAAGGGAACTCCATATAATCATATAATCTCATATAAATACATCATTTCATGATAATTTATTAAGTTAGACTCGTGAATTGATAAGAAGTGATAAGCCTTCAGAAACTAATTGACCACTACCCAAAAACATTACATCTCTTCAGGGTCTTGGATAACCCTGTAACAAAGTTCATTGTGATGTACTGCCATTTCTACAGGGGCATAGGAAGTGTCTAGAGTAATCCACCTAGACTTTGGTGATCGAAATTTATTTTTTGGAAGGTAATACATAAGGAAATGAATCCAACAATGTTTATATTCATCCATGGCCACCAGAATTGTTGTATAAAGTCATGATACATCCTTTTATCTCTATAATGTACCTCCCACATGGAGGTATAGAAGTCTATCATCATCTTTTCCCTAATGGAAGTAGGGACTAAAACTCTCCCACATACCAGGATTGTGTCATCATCATCCATGGACCACTCAGGTATTGGGTCACCTCTAGATAGTCATTCCTATAGTACGGTGCATTCATGGTCAAATTCCTAACTAATCTTCATCAAGTTTACAAGATAATATTTGATCACTAAAGGGATTCAAGTCATTGATCCCTAGTCCTTAGAAATGTCCATACTCTAATTTTACAACAAGAACATCAGGAACTACTACTCACCCAAATGACATTTACCAAGATTTAGAGATATTTTCATCTTATGAATAAGATAATTGGAAACCATGTTACCTTTACTTAGTGAATAATCCATATAAAATTTGATCATTGATGAATACTCTTCCCAGTGCCTATACCTTATATTTAGATCATACAGCATGAATATATAACAAAGTATCTTATGGTTAGTGTAGACAAAAAACCTTTTCTAAAAAGAATTATGTCTCCAGCACTTCAAAGCGTAGACCACTGCTACCAGATCCAAGTCATGGGTAGGATAGTTCTGCTCATAGGGTCAAAGATGACATAACCCATAATCTATTTCCTACTCACTGTGAATTTGTACTTCTCCTAAACCAACACCTAATGCATCATAGTATAAATAATAATGGATCCTTATCGTGGGAATAATAATTAATGTATTTTTAGTCAACATAATCTTTAGCTCAAGAAATGTCTCTTCACACTAGTTTGACCACTACAACTTCACTCATTTTTTCATCAATTCAGTGATGGGTGATGGTAAATGGGAGAAATCCTAGATAAAATGTTTGTAGTGTCTAGCTAAACCTATGAAGATACTAATCATGAAAATATTTTGAAGATGTGTCTAGGACATCATTGCCTATACTTTATCTAATTTTATGGATATACTTGTGGTAGACACCACATACCCAAATAACATCACCACCAAAATCCAAATGTCCCAATTTTAGAGCTTTGTGTAAATACAGTGTGCTCAAATCCTACTCAGAACTATCTGAAGATTTCTGGAATTCTCCTCTAGGGTTGGTGAGTAGGTGAGGATATCGTTAATGAACACCATGATAAACAATTAAAAATATGGGTGTAAGAACTTATTCGTGAGAGCCATGAATATTATAGGTTCACTCATCACTCCAAATGGAATCACCATGTACTAATATGGCCCATAACTCCTCTGAAACTCCATCTTTAGGATGTCCTCCTCCCAAACCGACAACCACTGATAGACCGATCGAAGATCAATCTTGTAGAACCATCAAGATTCCCATAACTGATCAAAGACATCATTGATCCTAGGTAAGAGATATATGTTCTTCACTATCACCTCATTTATCTTATAGTAATCTATGAATATTTGAAGATTACAATCCACCTTCTTGTAAAACAAGACATGTACACCACACAGTGAAGTACTAAACCTGATAAATCCATTTTACTCCATGTTTTTGTGTTCCACCTCAAGTTATGTCTACTCGACTAGTGCCATATGATAAGGGGTATCGAAATGGGATATCCACATTGCATGAGTTATATCTTAATTTAAACTCATGTATCATGGGGAATCCCTATGAAATATTCCGTTAATATATCCTGATTGAGCTCCCAAACTAGAGGAAAATATGAGGTGTCCACCATAGACCCTACTAAAATATCCAATCCTGTAATATACACCATGATCATCCCATGATAGTTAAATTATAGGCCAACAAAGCCTTCTCATAGTTCCCATTATTTGGTCATCAGGTACTTCTTAACCTTGGGAGATGTAAAATAAACATATCTCCAATAAAAGTAAACGTGAGTTCAAAAACCAACTAGCTAGTCTATGCTAAGGATCCCATAAAAGGTCATAATATCTGGAATAATGAAGTCACAAAGATTTCGATAATTGGAAATGAATATAAGACATACTATAAATCACTAAATATGGACCACTTTCATACCCAATAGCGTATTAAGGGAAAATAACTCAGAGGGAATCTTGACCGGTAAGTCAAGTCCAACAACAACTTGTGTAGATATGAAGGAATGGGAACTAATGGTATTAAACAAGGAATTAGATAATGTAAAAGTGGTCAAGACCATACCTTGAACAGTATATGGTCCATTTACATCATCATTTAGAGTCTAATCCACTATATAAACATGGTTTGGCTTAACCCTATGACCTTATCGCTGAGATACATGACAAGTTTGAGTATTCATCACCTAATCCTACTGTTGAGAACCCTGATTAAATCCCTAGTTCCTCAACCATGTCTACCTCGGTCCCCACCTCAAATCTCTAGAGAATAACTTTTAAAGATGCACCATATGTTCACACTGCTTAAAATTTTTAATAGTCGTTCAACGGAACATTTGGCCATGTATGATCTTTCCACAAATGAATCACTATGGAAATACACTTAAGGGGATTGAAGAAATAATTCTATACTATAATTGTCTACAGACTCCCTAGTGCAAACCATCAACCTTAAAAATCCTTCTTTTGGAAGTAAAACTGAAATTTCCATTGGAAAATTGAAAAAGACTCACAACTTTATCTCCCTCTAGACACTTTGTGATTATCAAGTCCTAACAAAGCACCTCTATGAATCATTTCATGTAAGAAGACACCATCATAAATCTATTTTGATGATTTTATAACCACTGAACATAGTTTAGTATCAATGTACCCCAAAATAACTAATCAAAGAAGAGTTCATTGTTGTTTGTCCAAGTCAAACCTTCATATCTTCCTTTCTAGTTCACTAAACCCCACCATCGGCTAGTAGGTCCTTAAAAAATGAATGCATCCAACTTCACCTTGTTGTCCTTGGGTGTATCAATAATGTTAAATACACCCTTGATGAGGTATCTATATCCCTTTACATACTAATTTCCTTAAGTTCCCTAAAATTATAGTGGATATTGGAGCTGTAATTCTTTTCCATAGTCATCCATAAACCACTTTACCAATCCTCTCTGTATAGGAACAGGCAGAAGGGATCCATGATAAGGTGGGATACTACTTGTTCTACCTAATAAGGTGTAGTAGTATGGGATAATTCACACTCTATCACAATAGTTGGTGGAATAGGGGTTTCCTCCCCAGATGGAACACCCTAACCTATGTCAGTTTGAGGTTTCATTTTCCTTCTTTGAGATGGAAACTTCTGTAACATAAAAGAAATAGTAATACCCTTTAAGATAGATCTTAATCAGTCTATGGGATCACAGAGAGGTTTCCCTATAATTATACCCATAACCCATGGTACATCCCTCCTAGCACTAACCAAGGTCTCCATACCTACATGTTTGTCACAAACATATATATACAATATAACAGAAAACTCAAGTTCAACTAATTAATGTTGGAATAAATATATCATAACATTAAGATAAACAAATATATCACACAATAGAGAATACAAGTCTATAACAAATAGATAGAAAGATTCAAGGAATTAAATTAAAGAAATAGTATAAAACATAAAAAAATGTATAAAATGTAATATGATCCTAAATTCATACTCATGATGCATGAACACACCCGAAAATCCATAAAACTATAAAAATCATCTCATCAACAGTAACTCACAGGTTTGTTACACATGTGTTGGTTAGGCACATGAAAACTACCCTACCTGAGTCCCACAAAACTATCTCTTTTCTACCACACCCCAAGTATATATAAAAATAAAACAAGAAAATTTTCCTCTGATATAATTTTTTAACTCCCTGACCTGAACCATTGTGTCAATGTCGGAGAGACACAAGACCTCATATGTGCCCCCCCATACGCAAGATGATTTTGACTAGAAGGGAGGGTCTAAAATCCATTAATAGGATTATTATAACCTTAGTATCATATCCTTGCATAAATAAAAATATAACAAATAATATCATAGAGTAAAAAATTGAAAATAAAAAATATCAAACGGTACACATGGAATACAATAAACAAATTGGCTCTATATGATGAAAGCCAAACTAAAGTAAATGTGTATATAGGTAAATAAAAAAATAAAAAACAGTATCCTCATTATAATTTCCTTATATCACTCTCATATCTATGTTCCTAAACTCAAATTTCATCCGAAATCCCATTTCCAATACATGTATCCCTATAAATGAAGTCTATATGAACATCAAAATGCTCGTATAGGGTGTGAGTAATAAGATCCATTTGGACACCACCAATGAATCCAAGAAATGAGTGTATATTACTAAGTGTGTATAATATGGACATTAGTAAAATCACAAACAAGAAATCAAACCATACTAATAGTTTTTTCACTAACAAAGCTACCAATATCATCAGTAGTACTAACTTTATCTCCTTTCCAGAAAACACTGAGTGGCCATGGAAATTTTACAAGCATAGGATCCAGCCTCAATGTCGACCAATAGTTGTACAGGTCCTAGGCCTCTGGGTTAGGCCATAATATGCCATCATTACCTATTTAAATCTACTAGGTCAGGTCACATAGACTATCATTTCCCATATTTCATCATGGGTCAGATTTTATGGACCATCATACCCCCAGTTCATTCCATACTAGGATATCATACCTTATTTTACACTTTGTTCTAATCATCATGTCATATGTAGTGTAAATAACACTCCCCGTCTAGGGACACCAAGACACAATGGGTCCACTTATCACTTTGGTACTATGAATATAATAACAATATAACATATACCAAGTATAAAAACATGGAAATAAGGAATAACATAACAGTTAACACATAGTATACCAGGAGTTGGAAAAAACCCCAAAACATGAACATATGTGATCAAACTAAACATGAACTAAAATATATCAACACACATTTTCATATCATTTTAATTATCATATACATGTCCTATATGTTATAAAGAACTTCCTAACTAAATGTTGTTGGAAAAAACTCTAAATTTCAACAAAGGATTGAAGACTAAACACATGACACATCCACGTAGAATGAGATAATATGTCAAAGGATTCTTATATTAGGTTCTAGTTTACATAGAAAGAGGTTATAAAAATATCCATATAATTCCAAGTCAATAAGGTCATTCTATAATCACATACCCAAAGGATTTCATCAATGGGTTACTTCAAAGATATTATAATGAAGGAATTCCAATTCACTGAATCCATTATCAATCAAATAAAGGATCATGAATTAATTTTGATTACAAAAGATATCCTCTTCTCTAGATCATCAATCTATCCTCAATCCATAAAAAAAGAAGTGATTTTATAATGAGATTAAAGAAGGATAAGGTCTCATGATGATAATTCTTGAAAAACATACCTGGAAATGTCCATAATTCTTGAATATTCTATCTCTGTTCAAGGGGTTTGTTGTTGAAAATATAATCCTCCACCAATATACCAAGTAATTATCAAGGGATTACTATCTCATCATAAATCCACCAATAAGAAAAATTTTAGGAAAATGGTTTTTAAACACCTACCAATTGAATGTTTCTTTTCAGTGGTAGATCTTTATTCTATCATGAAACATCTTTGACATGCTAGATATATCACCAAACTACAAATAAAGTTAGAAAAAATAATTAGATTATTAAGGAGAACATATATCTGACATATATCTATGCACATATTATATAGAATAATAATAATTTGAAGTATATTTAAGAATATATTACCATTCAAGTATCATTATATTGATAAAAGGATGGAGAACTAATGGATATGTATGGGATAGCTCTAGTTTCATGTGAGGGAGTAAAAAATTTAGAATAGTTCCATTGGGGTCAAAATTAACTATTAATGCAGGTGTAAAATGAGTGGAAATTAAAACACAAAGGGTGAATTAATTACACCCTTAGAGTGGGTACACAGGCTAACCAGTGGACCTCAATAGTAAGCCATTGGAAGCACTAGATAGATGGTGATATGAAATTATTCATACATTGTTCCTTGAAAAATCACTTGGGTTTTTTAAGTTTCACCAACTAACTAGTGGGGTCTTCGGAACCATGAAGACCAACTGGATGCCCACTGGCTCACCGGTGGGTTCCAAAAGAAATCTTGTGGATTCCTTTCAGATACCTAATCCCATTCCATTCCCCATGTGTCCAATAACTAATTCTTATGAATTTAGCTATCAAAATTAATCTTATAAAATACCATAACAGAGAAGAACTCATATAGAATGGAAAATTTATAAACTTAATATCTCGTACATTGAATCAAACCTTGGATGTTATAATAATAAGGGTTTCACTTTCTAAAATTTCAAGCATATTTTTGGTTTAAATTTTTATAGAATTAGGAAAAAATCTGATATTTTATAACCTTACAATACAAATTTTCACTTTTACTAAATTCCCATTTTATTCCATAAAAATGGGATTCTTAAATTTAAACTCATGTATCATTTAAAAAATTCTATCAAGAACTTTATTATTTCTTCTTGTATATCCCTAAAATTATTCATATATATATATATATATTCTTGGTATACTGAGGAATGGAAAAATAATAAAAGGTGATCTCAAATTATTAATAATGAAAAGTGTACAATATAATCTATCATATAATATATAAAGCATGTATATTATAGTAGAGATAAAAAATAATGAAATATTTCAAATAGCTAGTATCATAAAAGTATAATATATCTATGTATTAACTAAAAATATAAATAATCCCCTGGATAACACTAACTAATTTAATAATGATATAGTTTATAATATTGGACATCAAAACCATACCATCAAGACCTTTTGAAAAGATATCATAACCATGTGGTCAATGCCCAGTGCCAATACATCAT
Source organism: Viscum album (assembly GCA_963277665.1). Taxonomy (NCBI): domain Eukaryota; kingdom Viridiplantae; phylum Streptophyta; class Magnoliopsida; order Santalales; family Viscaceae; genus Viscum; species Viscum album. The sequence continues at coordinate 1,782,213,764 of OY728129.1, read as the reverse complement.
AAATAATTTGGATTAAATACACAAAATACATAGTTTAGTTTTCCTCATGAGGCCTACCAATGCATCGATAGGCTATATCAGGCCACACTAGTCACTTACTAAGTCCAATGGAAAACTAGCATACAAAATGTTAATACTTTCCCCCGTCAATAAATAGTATATTGTGATGATAATACTTCTAAATAAATAAGTTGGATGGTATAATTATAGGGTATACTTAATAAATCATAATAATCTTAAAAGGATTTTTATGTAGAATAAAACTCCTCTAAAAGAATATTCAAGCCTTTTGTTTGAAAAGTTGATAAAAATATCACTTTTTTTTATAATATTTTAAATAAAAATTTCTCGAATATTGAGAAAATAACTTTCTTTAAAAATATACACAGAAACATATAAACTAATATTTAAAAATAATAATATTCATGAATGAATTAATGTTCATTCATTATGTATAAATTAAAATAGAACATTCTTTACACACTTTTTTTAAATTCTAAAAAGTGGGACGTATGAAAAGAAAATTAAAATAAAAATTTTAATAATTTGTAAATAAGGTCAAAAGTTACAATAAATGACCTTTATTAGTATTTAAAAAATAAATAATAACATTCTTGAAATATTTTAAAAACATATACATGGAGAAGAATGATTTTTAATGGAAAACATTAAAATAAGGCTTTAAAGGAAAATCATTTACCTCATGTCCCAAATTTTTTTGTATGTTCTATAACCCCTACATAAAAAATTATGTTAATTTTATAATTTATTAATAAATGATTTTAGGTTTATTGAATTATTATAATTCCTTTTATTTCATTTATTATTATGACTTAATTAGTTACTAAATTAGCTAAGTTTACGTCAGACATTCTTATGACATTCAATTTATAATCCTAAAACAAATCATTAGGTTTAACATTTTCAAATAGGTTATAGTACCATAATATCTATAATAATATATGTGTTATAATTATAATATTAATTCCTTAATTCCAACCTTAGGACCATCCATGTGAGGTGGTATTGAAAAATGAAATTTATCACTACGTAGAGACAATATTTTGTACATACGCACAAGCAACATTTACATTTTCCAATAGATGGAAAGGGTTAGAATATGGATGATATATTATCTTTAAAGTATAATAATTAAGTCATATTTATCATTTTTAAATATTAAATCTATCATTATAACTATCCATGAAACGTGGTGATGAAACACATCGGTTTACGGAGGTGGTGGTCTACACGTACGCATGTGTGATGTTTTCATTTCTCATAGGATGGAGATTGTGATGACTATGGGTTATACCATAGACATAATAACATATAATTATATATCAGATAATTATGTTAGTTTATCAATATGTTTATTATATAGTTGAATGAATTATAATAATAAATAAAATGAAACAACTCAGTTAAGATTTAAACTTCTTCTTTGGGAAACCTCCTTTAGCTTACCAATTAAGCCATCTAGGTCAGTATTTTGGTGAGATAAAATCCTCTAGGTCATGGTAAGAATTATTGGGAAGTTATTTGGGAAGATCTTAGTAAATATAAATGGATAAATATTTTTTATGATGAGATGATATTGGGTCCCCTTTTATAAGAGAGAGGTGGGACACACATGGAATTACATAAAATATTTAATCACATAATGTCATTTTCTTATGAAAGGGTAACCAAATGGACAATAATTAGAAGGTAAGATAATATAAGATTAAAATATCTTTAAAAAATAATATTTAAAAAAGTTCATGTATAATGTTTACCCTTATCTCTTAGTCTAACCTCCCATCGATAAACCTTTTTAACCTTTACTGTATCGATAAAATTTTACCTCAGTTAATATTCAATATGACCAAAAATTAAGTTGAAATTATTATGTAAAATTAATTACTATGATTCCAATTATGTAATTAATTTTACATGATTAAATTTCTTGAAGTGGTGAAAATTACTTTTAATATATTTACGTAAAATGGAATAAAAATGGTTTTAGAAAAATGTTTGTTTAAGTATAAAAATGATTTTATAAAAAAGGTAAAGTATAATGTTGATTAAAGTGGAATTAATTGGATTATTTTTAAGTAAATGGGGATTATTTATATTTAAAACTACACCAAAACCAAAAGTAACATTTTTAATACTTAATTAATATATAAAAACAAAAAAAAATATTTGAATAAAAACATTACTTAGATTCTAAAATATTAAGAAAGGATTTTTAATTTCTACATTATATTTTTATATGAATTATATTACATTTAAAATATATATTTTTTCTTGAATTTTTTTATAAACTTTTAATTAATTCTTATATCATGATAATTTTGTAAAATTGACATTATTTTTAAAATTAGTATTCTCTCTATTCACACAAAAATCAAATATTTATGAAAAACCAAAAAATTCACCCCTATCTAATTTTGATATTATTATTTAAAAAATAATTTTTATTTTATAAAATAAATTTTACAAAATTGAAAAGAATTAATTATATTTTCCACCCACAAAATTCAATAATTTTTTAAGAAAATATATTTTTTAAGGATAAAATAACTTTACTAAAAAACTAAGTGATTATTACCTTTGAATAGATTAATTTATCTATTTTATGTAAAACCATTATGAATATATTTCATAATATTGTTACAATTATTCATACCCTCCAATACAACGATGAGGTTATAATGGTCGCATTTATCTAATAATATTATAATCATATATCATAGTTCACTCTAAGATCAATGTTATGTGTTAAGAAAATTTTCAATCATAATGTTATTTTAAACTAAATTCAATGGGTGTTGTGACATTACTATGTAACTATTGAACACAATGGACTTTAATTATATTTTTTCAATAAAGTTTTAATATGTATTGGAGATTATTAGAGGGGGAGTGGAAGATTTGGTAAAGATGTATGAAGAATTAATAATCCTCATATCAATTGTGATTATTTTTGTGATGTTCTTAAAGTCCAAAACTTGTTTTAAAGGAGTTTCGTGTGATAAATTTGTTCATCACATGTTGAGGAATTTAAAAGGAGAATAATTGAAAGAAGAAAATGAAAAATATTATTCTGCATGATGACTTGTGGAGAGGTAAAGGAATTTTAGAGTGGATTGACATTAAAATAAATAATTATAATTATTCTTAGTTATTTTTTTAGTGAACCTTATAAAAAAACGGTTCACCACATAATCCACAAGGGTCATATTAATCTATGTTATAATGGGAGAAAACACAACCTCAAGGGAGAGCCAGCCCATGCTGCTCACATAGTGGCATGGGTGAGAGATCCTGTATTGGTAGGAAGATGTGTACATTGAGGTTCATAGGCATGTATGAGTTTGAACATAAAGGTGACAGGGCCACTACACAAGGGAATAGTGTGATGTAATGTTGGTGGGTGTGTGCCTGTGTGGTTTGGTTCCGAGAGAGAACCCCAAGCTACTCACATTTTTCAATCCTTTAGAACAGAATCTAATATATGGAAGCACTCAACTAAATAAATATATAAGGTGGGAATAGTATACATGACACACTATTCATATGTATTCAAAGATATGGAAATAACATTGATTAACCAATCAATCATATCTTCACCATCCAATCATTATGAGAAGTCTTCTTTAACCTCCCTACTCTAAAGGTTTTCTAAATACTAAATGTTCTACATGTCGTGAAGTTGTCATCATCGATCATAATGATCTCAGGTTTATGATATGATATCCATATAAAAGTGATTATAATATTTATGTTTGGTTTTTTTATTATCATTCAAGTATAAGTGATAAGGACAAGATATTTTCATGCATACAATAACGTAGTAGAAGGATCTATGGAATATTTGTATGCATGCATGGAGTTGAATTATAAGCATGCAATTATTTCAACATGAATGTGAGATAAACACCATGAAGATAAAATTAAATCCTATAAAAGAATATACATCATCATATGTTGTGTTACTTCAATATGATATATTTTATTTACCTAACTCTTTGATGATATTAATATCATCCTTTGATCAGCATGATTTGTGGGATATTTGACATAGCATGAATATCAAAGCTAAGGTGGTAGAACTCTCCTATAAAAGAAGGAGTATCCAACCTAAGGGAAGATACTTCTATTCTATGAGGCTCTTATTTTTTAAAATAAAAATAGATCGCTGTGAAGTACTCTTTGTTTTCATGAAAAATAATATTTTGTGGACTCTTGACTTGTGAATATCACATTTAGGAGTTTCATGAATAAACTATGATAACATAGTCTCTGATTTTTGTTGCACACATTTAATGAGCTTTATGAAGAACTAGTTCTGTGAATCCTTCCTATTGTGCATGAAGCTCCTTGTCTAATGTGAATATGAGAAGTACTGCCTCTTTATGTAAATTAAGCTTCACAAATCACTCAGTTGCACATAAGGATATTACATGATGGAATTAGGCTTGAGGAAGATAGGTCATATTGAGTTTTTTTCTATTGTATAAAGGAGGAGAGTGCATAAATAAATGATAATATCGTGTGCATGTATATGTTAATTCATTCATACATGAATGAATAATCACTAGAATAATAATTGAAAAATAATAAATAATTTTTCAATCGTATAAAAATATTAAAGACAATCAAATAGAAATGTTCTAGGGTTTAAAAATTTGAGGAGACCATGAAATGTATCATACGTGAATAAGAAACTCTTGTGATAATTGATAATTAAAAAGGGAAGATACATTGATTTGTGAAATATTATTCTTTCATAAAATTATACTTGAAGAAATTATGAGTATCTATTTTACACGTCTAAGTAATTTTGGGAGTTGGGAAGTGTGATACCACACACTTGTACACTTATTCAATTTTTTACAGAACCCATGTACACAATGGTACATGAAGGGTATTGAGGAACCATGAACCCAATTTATTTTTATAAGATAAAGTAGGAAGATACTTCAGGTATTCTTGTTTACACAATAGGTAACTACACAGATAGTGTAGACATTATACACATACCTTCCTGAAGCAGTACATGTATGTGATCACCAAGTACATGAACTTTCATTAATAACCAAAGACTTTACATAAAACTATGTAAAATTTGATTCAATAGTGCATTAAGTGAAACTTATATGAGATAGAAAATAAAATAATATTATAATATTTCATTTGTTATGGTTTAGTGTATTTGAGGTGATAATTCTATAAAAATATTAAATTGGGTTGTCCAATTTTAATCTTATATATGTTTTTTTAATATATTGTGTACATCACATGAACACATTCAATGAGGTCAGTAATTTATTATATTGAATAAATAATATCTATTTGATCATTATTTTACTAAGGTAATTGATCATATATAGGTTATCAGAATTATTGAGCAAGACCGATAAACTTGATTAATTTATATTAAAGGTACTTCATGGTATGCATGAGCAAGTTAGATCTTCCATGATCATGGTGTAATATCAATGTTTCTTGGTATAGAAACAACCTGTAGGTGGAAATAATTATCCCATAGTAGATCAAGCTCTAAAATAGTAGAAGGTTGGTGTGAACTCTAGTGAAACTATGTGAAGCAATATAAATATCATCTTTTCTGAATCAAGAGTGTGAAGGCTATTGTGGAATCTGGTCACACCATATGAAGTATTATAAATATCCTCATGTGTGATCTAGGGAGTTAAGATATACTATAACTATGTATCAACCATTGTAATTGATAAAAATATCCCAGTATAAAATCCATGTTTGGGGGGTCTAAATTCATGGTAAGTAGTGGGTCTTCATATCAAACATTATAAATACTATGTGTTGTGATATCTCTTATCATTTCTTCATATGAGGTAATATTGTGAAATATCATAGTGATGAGAAGAGTGGATAGAGGATATAACTATCCACAAAGGTTTAATTAAAAAAGTGATAACCATAAAATCCCTAAGGGTTATCTTGATCTATCTTATTGTGTGAGGAAGATCAACTACAATGGAGAGCTAGGCCAAGTAGCTCACATAGTGTAATGGGTGAGATCACTTACATAGGTAGGAAGGTGTTAATATTGATCCACATAGGTGTGAATAGGTTTTTGTGTGTGTGTGTGTGTGGTGGTTCCAGAGCCACCACACAAGGGCATGGCACAACGGCGTGTTGAAGGGTGTGTGTGTGGGGTGGTTCCAGGAGTAAGCCTTGGGATACTCACATATTACAAGCCTTTAGAATGGAATGTAAAATATGGAATCACTCAAACAACATAATATAAAATGTGGGACTTGTATGTGTGGCACACTATTCATCCATATTAAAATATAAGAAAATAATGTCGGCCACTCGATCAATCATATCTCCACCATCTGATCATATCAAGTAATCTTCTTAAACCTCTAAAAACATGATTTTTTTCTAAATGTCATAATTTTTTCATGCCATGAATATTTCATCATTAATCATACTAAGATTAATTTTTTTAAGTTATCTTGACCAAAAAATGATTAAAATATTTATGTCTGAATTTTATGAAGCTTGTGCAATCAGGACTATGAATAGCATGCTACTGGAATACGTGAAAAGAAGCAGTAGAATGATCTCTCAATTATTGATATGCATGCATGGAGTCGAATTAAAATCATTTCATTATTTCCCCATGCATGTGATATAATCACCATGATGAGAAAATTCAATCTCGCATATAAAGAGACACCATGAGTTTTGGAATCACCTCAATATGAGATATTGTTTTACCTAATTCTTCGATGATATTAATATCATCATTTTCTCGGAATTATTTGGGGGTGATTTTATGTGGAATGAATATCAGATATAAGGCTATAGAACTATACTATAAAATTATAATCACCAAGGGTGAGATATTGTTTTCCACTAGAGAGAGAAAACTCATTTTTTTTAAACAACATTGCATATGTGAATCTCTTTTTTTCAAAGAGAAGTTTTGTTGTCTCAAATAGTCACACAAAATATATCTAGTATTATTTAAACATGATAAGGATGGGAAATTATATGAATATTTTAAATATTTCATAAAGAGTAATATTCTTATATTATTTTACTAGTGTCTAAATAAGAATCCTCACACACTCACTTGTATGAAGGCACGGACAATGTGAATGGAATTGTGATATCACACACTTGTACACTTTTGTGAAGTTTGAGAGAAATTTTGTACACCCTAGTGAGTTAATAGTATTTAGAAAACATAAAGAATACTTCTTTCATGAAGAGGGAGGTGGAAGAGGGTTTAAGTATTCTTATTTACATATATAGTAGACATTTTAAACATACCTGTATGAAGTAATGCATATATGTGATCACCAATTACTTTCACATGCGTTATGAAACCAAGAATTTAAATAAAAAAATATTTCATTAGATCCAATATATTATTATTTGAAATATAAATAGGAGATAACATAAAATAATAAGATAATATTTCTTATGATAGGGTTTAGTGTATTTGAGGTGAGAATTATTTAAAGAGATTGAATTGTGTTGTGGAATTTTAATCTTGCATGAAATAATTTTTTAGATATTTTCTACATTATCCACACACATTTAGTGGGCCTAATACTTCATCATATAGAAGAAATAATATTTTTCTGATCATTGATTCACTGAGGTAATTGATCATATATTAGTGATCAAAATTATTGGGAAATACCAACAGACTTAATCATTAACTATTGAAGGTACTTGATGGTGTAAATGAGTAAGTTAGATCCAGTGACCTCATATAGTAAGATCAACATCTATTAGTGTATAAATAACTAGGAGGTGGAAGAGATCATTCTACAATGGATCTATCTATGAGAAATTATATGTTCGGTGTGGACTCTGGTAGCAATATGTAAATTAGTGTAAAGATCTTATTGTGTGATCAAGAGTGTTAAAGCTAGTGTGGCCTCTCGTGATACTATGTGAAGTAGTATAAATATCCTCTTGTGTGGAATTAGGATTTAAAAACCATTTTTACTATGTATTGAACATTATAATTGATAAAAATATTATAATGGAAAATCCTTGTAGGGGGGTTTAACCAATATGGAAATGAGTAGGTCTTTGTACTGAACCATATAAATACCACATGTTGTGCTATATCTTATCATTTATATATATGAGGTGAGACAATTAGTTATCAGAGTAACAAGAATAGTGGATCAAGGATTTAATCATCCATAAAGGTGAAGTTGATAAAGGACAATTCATAAAAAGAAAAATATATTACTGATTCACACCATCCCCCTATTAGTGGTCTCACATTGATCTAGTCTCTATAGTAACCCATTCTCTTTTAATTGTGTTTTTATGTTATGATTAATGTGTAACTTACTTACTATAGAGAACAAGAATTAATGACATATTATTATTTAATGTGTTTCCTAAAAATTATACAACTACCATCTCTAATAAATTGGGAAATTCTTATATCTTATGAGATATTATGTATGGTGTGTGGGAAATTCATGTGGAACATTTTATTGTTATTTCTTTGAAGTAGGCCTTGAATAATTTTTATGATAGTATTTATTATGTTTTTACCACATTATTATGATTTTCATGACTACCATTCCCCCTTTAATATCATTTCTCTTAATGATTTATGATTCTCCTCTTTTATAACCCCTTGATATGGTTATTGAAACTTTTGATATATCAACCTTATATTTATTATTATTATCAACCTAATTATATTTTTATATCATACTTTATTTTATGTATTCCCTAAGGATGTACTTTGTAGTGATAAGAGTATGATCATATATAGTAGTAATTATGAATATATAAATAAAATATTCTAATGTCTTTTTAAACAAATTATAATATTTAGCTGATCTCCCAAATACATTGGTCCTCTAGATTTATATATGTGAATTATCATACGGTGTTTATATAAAACATTAGTAATGTTATATTTAAGATACTTGGGTTTTTATGTGGTGTAATTTTTTTATTTTTCATATTAATCATGAATTTTATAATTTTTATATTGATGAGATAACTCTGAAAATTTTTAGAATTTGAATAATTTATAGTATGAATCTTATTTATGGAATTTATGTTTGGGTCACTTCAATTTCAAAATATCATCTATGTTGGCTAATCATAAGAATGTACTAAATTTTTTATATCTAAAAGTTGTTAGAAACCTATTTTTTATATTTTAAAAAATGGAAGAAACACAATAAATCATTCTAGTTTATTAATGAATTAATTACTAGTAGACACTTATAGCTTGTGCAATTGATTTTTTTTGGATATACTCAGGTGGCCAGTCTAGGAGGAATATAATATAGTTTTTATGATAGTGGATGATTACACTATATTCAAATGGGTTTATTTTTTGTCTCAATAAAATGATACCAAATCCATGTTCTCAATTTACTTTAATTTAGTTTAAAATTATAAGAGTTTCATGGTTTTTTTGTTAAGGACATAATATGGTGGATAGTTCCAAAACAATATCTTCCATTAGATTTATAGTCAAAATGGATATTATCCAAATATCTCTACGTTATCGAATCCATAATAGAATAGAGTAATTGGAAGAAAAAAATATTTTATAATCCAATATAGAATTCGTATTGGTGTTGGATTTTATTCAACCATAGTGAAGGATTTCAAGTATTGGAGTTGTTTATAATAATATTGAAGATAAATGAATAAAAAGTTGATGGTACAGTCTTCTTTAAGGGTTGGTGTCCTGAGAACCAACTGTTTTGTACTTTGATTACATGAACGTTCACTTATTATATTGTTCATAGTTTTTCATGAATATAATATAATAATGTCTTGGAATATTTGTTGCATTAATAAGGTCATGCAGGATACCCGCTATGATAAGAACCTTGAAATTCTATAACAATATTCTTAAATAAAGTTCTACGGTTGGATGACATACTATGATAGGACACATAGTATACATACCGTCATGTGAGAGTACTCGTAAGAAGACGAGACTCTCTCTCATGGAGTTCACACTTGGTAATCTCCAAGATGGGAGATTATGAGAACAAACCCGCCAGTAGCAATTCTGCATGTCTTGGTGTCATCGGACATTGTTATCTATGAGCGTGTGTAATGGTCCTTAGACTGGAATATTATCATTAACTCATGTCATGACTCGCACAATTAGATTTACTGACGAAAACCGTCACGCAGACAGTTGGCAGGAAGTAGGGTACGTTGGGTGCGTCACGAGTGACATGTTTTTAATGGATAAGTCGAGGAAGGATTTGTCCCTTCCATTTATGGAAGTTGATATATCGGCCCTTTGATTGAAATAGAACTGTCGCATTAAATTCCATGGACATGGTGTGAACGACGAGTTTATTTCAGGTAGTTAAAGAAAGACGGATCAAGCATATAGGTTTATGACACTACCATGAAACTTTATTGATGAGATATCGAGAAAAAGGGATTAAATTACACAGTAAGCATTCGTATGAGGTGATACGTCAATGAAGCATCAACTTATTTCTCTTGGGTGCCTTGACCCATTGCTAGACAGTAATCTTGGACTTTAGGTAAGCTCACCTAATCCCATCGAGAAAGAGGCCTAGAGGGTCACACACTAAGTGTATTAAAGTATCTCAAGTAGAATAAAGATTATTCCTGTACGTGGTTTAATAATTATTCAAGGAATCCTAAATTTTTTTAATGATGGTGGAAGAAGGAAATGAAAAACAAGATATACACGCCATGTATTAAAGATTACACGATGTGTAGTTTTTCATGGAAAACAAGTACAGGCCGTGTATTAATAATTACATGCCGTGTAGTTTTCTTTATGGAAAGGAAATGAATAAATGAAAACAAGATATACACGCCGTTTACATTGAATATACATGTCGTGTAGTTTTCAATGAAAAACAAGTACACGCCGTGTAGTTTTTCCAGTCGGGATTTTGAGGATATAATATTGTTTTAAATGATATTTATTATAATCAGCGTGGGCGCATGTCAAGGAATTAATTATTCGACATGGGGTTTTAAATAAGAGTCAATGAAATAAATAAAATGCGTAACGCGTTTATTTATTGTCATAACTCTACAAATTCAAACCTGATTATAAATATCCTCACAACCCCAACTCTTTTCCCACCTTACACACAACAATTCTGGAGAATTCTTTCAAGGCCGAAAGAACTTCTTCCTCCAAGAATGCTATCAAGACCGAGAGATATCCTCTTCCATCGGATCAAAACAATCTAAAGTGGACAATGCAAGAAAAGTTTTCTCCATGCTAGAACCCGGAGACTCCTTTGATGACGTCCCGAGATACGAGGTACACGTGTGGATCACCACTAGAGGAATTCTACACTTGGATTTTGTGACGCAACGACGAATCACATCAGAATATGATCAAGAACATCAATAAAGAAAGAAAACCCAAAAGGTATTTCTTTTAAATTGATTAAATTAATTATAATCAACATGTAACGATCCTACATAATGGTTTCGGGACTTTCTATTTCTTTTGTCTATTTCTATGATTCAATCCGTGGAGACCGGCGTTTATCATCGTATTGATCCTGGATTGATCATTGTTAATGACAAAAAGGCAAGTGGGAACATCCACCCATGCGCTTCCGCTGCGCCCGGAACCTTCATCTTCATTATAAATTAATTGAGGTAGTCTTGGACTTTATTTATAAGAAAGTGATTTGGAAGATGTTGTATAAATATACGGTTTTTCTGGAGGTGATTTGGAAGAATATACATAAAGATGTATTACTTCTATTTATGGGATAGAAAACATGTTATAAATATATAAATAACACCACGGTATACTTCACATCATATTAAATGTTTCGTGGATAAATTATATATTGATCTATGAGGTAAGTGACAAGGTGGCATCAGGTGTCATGTATGATTATGTTTTGTGGTTATTGGAGTGATTATTCCAAGATGAATAAATTCACAACCCAATAGAAAAATGAATTATTAAATTTAGACCTATATAAGGTTATTTTTATTCTATATATCTATCACTCAATCCCATGGAAGATTAATTGATAGTAAATTATACTATAGAGATTACATCATAATAAGACTGAGTTACATTATACTAACTTATTCTATAAGTTGGAATTGTGAATGGAAATACATACCATAAAGGTGACCCCCCCAGAATTTCAGTTTAGTGTTTCATGGTTATAAAAATGAAATCACACTAAAGTGGGTATTTTTTTTCCATAAAATAGCTAGAGTGGATATCTGGTGATCTTCTATGAAGTGAAAGTCATGTTGTGAAACAGATTACTATTTTATAATGTGTCAGTGAAAGAGGTTCCTTAGTTTTCATCATGTCATGAAATTAGGGGGTCTAAGTTGTGAATATTGGAGGTTAAGTAATTATGCTATAATTGTGTAGAACATGTTGTGGTGATGAAAAAATATAATTATTAAGAATCTAGTTTTTTAAGTGAGGAAATACATTACATTGTGATACTGTAAATCACATTGACTCATGGTTGAGTAAAGAAAAATATTCATAATTATATGCTCTTGTATTTTAGTGATTTTTTTATCCCTAAATTAAAACATTTTGAATAGAATTTTTATGAATCATTTATTACTAAGTCCATAGAGGTTAGACTTAGATAAATTCATGGAGTCTTCATAAAAAATATCGTGCTGACATTTCTGAGTAATTCATAGGAATTAATTTATGGAAGTAAAGAATGGTATTTTGGAAAGATTATGAATTAATTAGAAAGAATAATCCATGGTGTGTAAATATAAAAGATATTTGGAAATTATAAATCATTTAATATGGTGGATCTTTGACTGATATAGATATTTGACTTGGTGGAAGAGGAAAACGAAAATATAAATTTATATTTTTTGAATCTATCTTTGACCAAGATTTATTAGGTCAAATATTGAAAGTCAAGGATATTATTTAGAAAGGATTTAATGTAGAGTGAATGATTTCATATTAAATATTAACCTAGGATTTATTCATAATGAAGTATTTGACTATATATCTTTGAAGATATTAATGGATGTTCCATAGAAGGAGAAAGGAAGATTTAGTAAAGATGTTTTTGATAAATAAACAAAGGCATATCTATTGAATTTCTAGATCATTATAGAAATTACATGTGTAATGATGAGTTTAAAGGTTTTGGGTGCAGTGAATGCATTTTATGGGGTATGACCAACTCAAATTTTTATTATAAGTACTGATTAATCAAAGATGTACTTTAATGATAAATTTCATGACCTATGGAATTCAATCAAATTTTATTTTATGAGAGAAAGTTGGAACCAAAATAAAATATCATAACATTACGATATATAATAAAATTAAGAAATCAAATAATTTCCTTATGATGAATTATTTATTTATTGATAAATCTGAAAACATCTTTATGTCATGTCATTGCTACATTGTATGAATCGAGTGTAGATTCCCTATAGTATTTATCCACACAAACTCCACTTACCTTTAAATGTCACTATGGGAACATATGGGTTCTATCATGGTAAATCCTAATAATTTCATCATTCATATTTTATTTCCCTAATAATAGCTTCAAGAAGTATTTGGCTAGAACTTTATAGAATTGAGGGTGGTGGTGGTGGAGGATCACTCTCCATTCTTGAGAGTGTTCTTAGAAAGGGATCTCTTTAGGAACTTGAGATAATTCTATAGATGTTGTTACATACAACTAAAAAAAATGGAAACCATGCATAAAAAATAACCTAATTGGGTTTATATACTTCTAGGGGTATAAAATAATTATTCAATATGTGCCTTTATTATTTCCATAATTATTTTAGAACCCCATGTCTATAATAATAATAAAAACTATTTTTTATTGAAATGAGTAAAAATAGAAAATTTATTAAATATTATTTATTCAAATAATATTTAATATATATTATTACTCAGCAAATTATTAAACTCAGTCTGCCATTCCTCCACAAAATTTATCGATCCTTGAATAATGATTATTTTTTTAATAATTTAATATCACTTCCTTATTCCCTAAAAAATACCTAAATATTCTATTCACTAAATAGAAAATAAATATATATTAAATATTATATTCAAAAAATATTTTATCGAATAACTAGTGATGTGATATATGAAATAAAGGAATCTTGAATAATTATTAAATCGCATGTTGGAATAATATTTATTCAAATTTTTAAATAATAAATATTATTATTATTTAATTGAGGCTCTGGATACACTTAGTGTGTGAACCTTTAGGCCTATTTCTCAATTATATTAGGCAAATCGCCTCAAATTCCAAGGTTAGCATCTATAAATTCACCAAATAACCCATAGATAAAGAAGTTAGCATCCAAATGACATAAAACTTTTATGAATGATTATTGTGTAATATAGTCCCTTAATCATGATATCCCTAATCAAGCGGGTTTCATAATGGTTCCATCAACCTATTTTCCCAATGTCTTTTATTTGATTTTCCATAAATGAACTTTCCCTCCAAACACCATGGCTACAAATTTATTTAAACTATTTTATTTCCATCAAAGGGACTGAGATATCAACTTCTATTAAAGAATATAAGGAAAAAATCATTTGTTTCATTATTAAATAATTAAATATTACTCATGACACACCCAATGTATCTTAATTTACCGTGAACATATGTCATCGCAATTTTCATCAATATATAAAAGTATAAAACTCATAATATAAATTAATAACAATCTTTAAGTATAAGTATCAATACACATGTTCACATATATGATGTTCCAATGGCATATATAAATGTGGATTTCCTACTAGCATATCTCATTCTCATAATCTTCTAAACAAGAAATTAATAAGGGTGTATACCATGAGACGGTTCCTCCAAGTCATATGAGTCTCCCACCCTGATAGCATATATCATTTTTTCTGTCAAATTATTTCATCTATCTAAAGACTATATATATTTAAGAATATTATCATGGGAATTATATATTATCATCATAGTGGGGAACTACTATGGACTTTCAATATGGAAACTACTCTTAGGACATCATAACATTATATTTTATATATAAGATTAATAATTATGTGATAAGTGTTCATTAATATTAAAAACTATGAATATAGGTAATCATAAAGTTCACAAAATTTGTTTCTAGGGAACCAACTCCAACAGACATCCACTTGAACTAAATCCAACTACTAAGAACCTTCAGTCCACTAGTTCTCACATGATACTCGTGGTTTTTCTAAGACAATGATTTGGTAAAGGGTCCACATCAAGATCCTATAAAAAGGGTTTTATATAAACATCTTCTCTGGCTGCATCAGATGCTTCAATATACTCAAAATCTACTATATAGTTGACTACAACTGAATTCTTTGAACTCTTCCTACTCACGAATCCTCTGTTGAGACTGAAAGAATTTCCTGACAACAACTTCATATCATTATGATCTATTTAAAAACTATAATCATTATAAACCCTGATAAAAATATCTTCATCTCCTCTACATACCAAGAATATATCCTTAGTTCTTCTCAGACACGTAAGGATAGCCTTAATAAGATACCAATGTTGTTCACCTAGATTTTCTTTATATCTACCTACTATTCTTAATGCATAGAAAACATAAATTTTATAACTTAACATGGAATACATGATTAATCCTATCACCAAAGAATATGGGATCTTACTCATTCTATCTTTCCCCTATTGTGTTTGAGGACACATTTTCTAGGAAAGATGTATACCACCTAAAACTATAACTAATCCCAATTTTTATTGTTCCATACTAAATCTCTTTCGTATCTAGTCATGTTTTGTACCCTGAATTAGTCCAAGAATCCCCTTTGATCTATCACAAATGATCTTAATCCCTAGAATGTAGGCTATTTCACCAAATTTCTTCATGGAGAAGCATTTGTTTAACTAATCCTTAATAGACTATAAGACAGTTATTTCATTTCCAATAAGTAATATGTCATAAACATATACTATGAGGATAATAAATAAATTCCAACTAAACCACTCATAAACACATGTATCACATTCATTTGTAATGAAACTAAATTCTTTTTTAGTTTCATAAAATGAAATTGTCCATGACATGGATGCTTAGTTCAATCCATGAATGGATCTCTGTAGTTTTTGTATCCTTTTAACATCATATAGAGTCGCATAACATTATGGTTGTGTCATAAATACATTTACATAAGGTTCCCATTAAGAAAATTTGTTTTGACATTCATCTTAAAAATTTCTTAGTCATGGTAAGTTTCTATAGAAGTTAAAATTCTAATGGATTTTAACATGGAAACTAGAGAAAAGATTTTGTTTTAATCAAGTATTTGACGTTGATTAAAACTTTTAGCCACCATCCTTGCTTTATAGGTACTTAAATTACCTTCAATGAAAATTTTTCTCTTTAATACCCATTTTTACCTAATAGGCTTTACATCAATTGGTAGATTGGACAGAACACAAACTTGGTTTTAATACATGGAATATATTTCATAGTTCATGTCTTATTTCCATATTGCAACTTATGAGCTCTCTACTACCTATTTATAAGATATAGGTTCATTATTGTCAACCAATAATGATTCACCATCTTTTATGACAATAAAACCACATATATCTAGTTCTCTTACCTCTCAAGTGCTTATATGTAGTACTTGTATTTCAAGGACAACTTCTTCAATTGGGACCTATAGAATTTATTCTTGTACCAACTCTTATGTATCTTGAGCATCAACCACATCAAGGCTAATATTTATCCAATTATCCTTCTTTAGGATTGTATCCCTCTCTAGAAATATGTATTGTTTACAAACAACCACTTTCTTATATGAGGGTTTGTATAGGTAATATCCCCTGGTTTCCTTAGGATACCCTATAAAGATATACTTTGTGCCTCGGGGTGCTAGTGTGTTTTCTAAGATGGCCTTAACAAATGCCTTTCATCCCCATACATGTGTATGTGAAAAAATAAGTTTCTTTCCACACCATAACTCATGGTGGATTCTATTTTCCACTTTATTTGGTACTTGGTTTAATGTGTATTTCAAAGTTTATAATTCACCTCCTCAAAAGGATAATAAAAGATCTCTATGACTCACCATCGACCTCACCATGTCTAGTAAGGTATGGTTCATCATTTCACAAACACCGTTCCACTATGGTTTGTAAGGTGTAGTGAGTTTAAAAATAATCCCAAAATCCTATATAAATTTGATAATATCTTGGTTAAGATATTCCCCACCTCAATTAGATCGAAGCTTCTTCATCTACATTATAAGTTGATTCCCTAATTTATTCATAAATTCTTTGAATTTATAAAAAGACTCAAACGTATACCTTATCAAATATACATAGACATATCTACTTAGGTCATCATTAAACGTTATGAAGTAAGAATAACGACCTACATATTCTATTGAAGATGTTCCACACACATCAGTGAGTTCTAATCCTAGTAGCTTTGTGTCCCTTTCACCCAGTCCATAGAATAGTGGTTTGGTCATTTTTTCATATAAAAAATAATAACAACATTCAAGTGGTTTTATCTTAAAATATTGTAAATAACCATATTTATAGATCTTTTTCAAACATTTCTATTTTACATGACCAATATGGTGATTCCGCAATTAGGTGTTATATGAGTTAGGAGAACATGATTCATTATGAATTGATGAAACTTTGTTTTAATAATTTAATACATAAATAAAATTATTTTAATGTGTTATAACATAACATATTCTATCTTTATAAAAAAAAATTATTTACATACATGAAAAACATCTATATCTAGGCAGAATGTAGAAATTATGTTTTTAGTAACATTCTGTAGATAAAACTATCTATTATAACAATTATCATTCATGTTTTAATGGAATGTGGTAGTCTCAAATGGATAGTGTACCTAGCCTCTCACCTATTTTAGCTTAAAAATCCACTTCTCCTATATCTATTTTTCATAATCTACTTAGTTCATTATTTTGGAAACATTTTCAAGTAATACAATCATATCTAATACCTAATGTGTAGATATTGAAAGATTACATTTGATAACAAATTCACCTTTATCTTCCCCTTTATTCAGGGTGAAATTCCTCTTCCAATGGCCCTAAATTCCATATGAAAACATAATGACGCCTTTTACTTTACCTTCTTATATATATTCAACTTCTTGGAAGGATGGTGCTCAAGATATTTAGAATTTTTATTATTCTTTGGCCACTTTTCCGTGTTCTTCCATTTCTCATTCACTATAAGGATCGTGAGTTTTTCACACCCTATGACCTTTTAAACTTTGAAAATGAGTGTAAGAAGTTTGAAAATAATATTCTCACTATTTATTATGTTATAATTAATAATAAAACAGGATAAGGACTTGGGTAGTAAGGAAAGGATGGGATCTGTGCAAAACTCATCTGGGAATTTAGTTACCAAGATTTAGAAGCATTCAATGTATCCAGTAATATTTACTACATGATGCCTAGATAGCATAGGATCTCCAATATTTCATGTAAACAAAGAATTATATATCATGTATCTTTATTATCTCTCCTTCCCTTAATAGGGATCACTGGTAGCACCACGATTCACTATTTCATTTTCACCCTTCCACCACTGTGTTAAACTAGTTTTGTATTGAAATTATAAAACTAATAAAAAATTCACTTCATGTTTGATTAAAATGTTTTTTTTAACATTGTTAAAAAGTATAATTATACTTGTTTTGATAGTTACATTGTAGGTGGAGATGATTTGGAGGGCCCACGATGAAGTCTAAGAAAAATGGGCCAAACTATGCAGGATCCATGCATACCAGTGGACTCAACCATATACTTCTATAGAACCTTGCATCCGAATTGGATGAACGTTTTTTGGGATGGTCCAAATTTTATTGGGATACATTTTATTTTAAGGGACCCAAGACTCATTCTACCATCTGGTGGCCCAACTGACCAGATCTGTCTGGCACACTAAATCTGCATGAAGTCAAAAGTGGTGTTTTGTGATCTGTCCATATCTCGAGCTATTGGTGTACAAATGAATCCAAACTTTTAGTGAAGATATTAAATTGGTGTGTAAACAAGTTTTTAGTTTTTTAAAAAGAGATATAATTCTTTATAACCACATAAAACAATGGTCTAAGTGGTTTTACACAATTTGTGTTCCCAAAAAAACCTTCCACTTTGCCTATAAAATGATACCTTGGGAACCTCATTTGAAAGTTATAAACTGAAGAAAATATCTACCATTTCATATTCCTATAGTATTATACTCTTCATAATTGATGTTTTGAAGGCCAATATCTTCATGGGGGGGTCAATAATGAAGAATGAGTTCCACCCGAGCTTCCTCCTCCTCCTGGTGTCGAGCTAAATGGTGGGCATTCGTTGTGAGGGAGCTATACACATGCCAAAGGAGTTATGTTGTTTATATTATCTACTGGTTTGTAGTTATTTTGGTTTTAAAAAATTTCTTTCTATGTATCGTAAATTATTTCTTATGTGAATGCTTTTTTTGATGCATGCGATTGATTTGATCTTAATTTCTAACCAATCAGTGTGGGGTTTTGAGTTTGTGACTTGTGTTGTTCTAATTAGAGAACACAAGAATACTTTTCTTACCCACTTTCTTGATATTTCAATATACTTTGAAATATTTTATTTCATGCATATGTTTGGGACCTTGATAATAGGATTGTTATATCAAGGTGTGGTTCTTCAAGCAATGAAATAAAGGCTTAGGAATTAATCGGGATTCCAATTAATTTAAAACAAAGAATTACTCCAAACCTAAATGAATCTATAATAATAATGAACATGATATGTATGTAGTGAAACCAAAACGACCCCTTTGTATCATATTTTTTTCAAAATCCACTTTGTTTTTCAGTTATTAAGCTCTTTAAGTTATGTTATTTTCTTTAAACTATTTTCAAAATCAACCCCTTTTCAGTAAATTTTATTATAAATGCATACTCTAAACCTATCAACACTCATTTAGAGATGACCTAGGGTATGACCTATAATATAAATCAACCTTAAAATCAAAATCAATTTAATGTTTCATGACAATTCATTCAATCACAAAGGTGAGATGTCATTTTATATTCATCCATGTCCTCATATTTCTTATAAGATCATTATTCATGGATGATAGTATGAAACATTGGAAATATTTGACATTGTACAAATGTTTCTTATAGAGATACAACTATTCCTGACTAGTTATATGGTCAGGAATTTCATTAATATGTTCTTCCAATACATATTGTTTACTTTTATAGCATAGGAAAATGTGTAAGCACCTTTCCATTCTTGGAAATTAGCATCAGGGTAAATTATATCCTTATCAAGTGTGGATCATAGTCATAGGTTTGAATTCATATTTATTGTCATTTATATAATTAATAAGAGTATAATTTTAGTACTTTATCTGATAAAGGTGGTTAAATAAATATTATATTTATTAATCTCCCACTATTTTATCCAAACCCAAATTCCCTCACCATTTTCTTAAGAACATCCCATTGGTTGGAAATTATAGTGTAAAGGACACCTATTCCCCTTATCATAAACCATTATCAGGCCTGAAAAGTTATTTTAAGGGTTTTAGTTATGCATTAAAAATGGAAACCGCATTAACTCATAATTCCTTCATTTGTTGAGTGGAATCCCCAATCCTAAAATCCCTAAATTGGATTTCCTCAACCTTTGCCTCTTAGTTACACTAAGTCCTACTTGGGAAGTTAACCCTTGATGTGAACTATGCTAAGTCAACCCAAAAAATCAAGGTAAAATTCCCCAATAATTTAAAGCACCCAACTTGGTATGGTCAAGCACTTTAAATTATAGTGTAATTTTAACTTAATTAGTGTAATTCTATACCAATATAATATATATAATTGAGGGATTTTTTTATCTTTACTCAATAATTCCCAGATTGTTTCTTTATTAAATGATTTTTAATATTAATTATATTTACTTACATGATTAATCATTTCTTAGATAAATTTTATGAATAATATAATTATTTTAGTTCTATCTTGTATTCATGTAACTTCATTAATTTTTGTGATCATGAAAACACATACACAATGATATTAACCATGTAACTTTATAGAAATAAAATAATAATGTGATATGATCATGAGCTCTTACTAATTTTTATTTTATCTATTAGATGACAAACTAACCCTCAACCTAGTGGAATACATCTTAGACCATAACTTGGTTCGTGTTGCAGCATTAAACCTATCCACCCTTGTACCTCTTGGATTGGTTTCACCACTACTCCAAAATTTAAACACCTCCACTATTTTCGAATCTCAATCCATTTTAGAATATTTTACTCACAGGTATGTGAGGGGACCCAAATGATTAATTAAGGTTTTTACATAAAAAGAAACTATGGGAACATGGGACCTTACATAATGAGATGAGAGATGAAGTGAAATCCATCAATTTCATTTAATAATAAATTAAAAGAAAAAAACTCACATAAAAATGTATCTTCTATGATCATGGTCATCCACATACATTCAATTAATTACTCATTTAATAAAATTATCATTCAATTCCAATCATTCTTATTTAAGATAAATCATTATCGAATAAATTAATTATATTCTTTAATTAATTTATTTATTTATCTTAATTCTCGTATAAAATTTATTGATATTCTCATCCATCATAATTTTTAAAAATTATAATAAATTTATTTCAAATTAACTATGTACAAAACACGTACCTTAGAGGCCACAGGATGAGTAGTCATCTTAATTACCCAGTATGTATTATATTTGTATACTATTTAATCATGCAGCATATGGTATACATGACATATCACATAATTTTATGGAATGTACATAGTAAAATAAATGGAACATAGAACACATGTTATTTACATATAATTTAATGTTTCAATGAAAATAGAGTAATAACGATATTATAACTTATACAAGATATGTAGTTCCTAACATTACATATAAATTAATTAGGAAATATATATATAACCCACCACATGATCTGTATATAGTCAAATAAAAGACACACATAACACG
This sequence comes from Viscum album, assembly GCA_963277665.1. Classification (NCBI taxonomy): domain Eukaryota; kingdom Viridiplantae; phylum Streptophyta; class Magnoliopsida; order Santalales; family Viscaceae; genus Viscum; species Viscum album. The sequence continues at coordinate 1,782,191,693 of OY728129.1, read as the reverse complement.
TGATGATAAGTCTTAAGTAGTATAATAATTTAATTATTAATTCTATATAATTTGGTAATATACACAGCGTGTACTACCCGACTACATGGTGTGTTTATTTGTCACCATCTATCAGTAGCACATGCCTTGGGACATGGCATATAATCACTCCATATAAAATAATGGATTACACGATGTGTACATGGGATACAGGTCATGTGGTCGACGATTTATGTGGTAAAAAATAATATCGTTCATGTAAGAAAATAAGTTGATCGTATTTGATTAAAGGAGTACACATTGTGTATGAAATTTACATGTCGTGTAGTCCGACTAACCATGCACCAGGATATCCCAGTCAACATGCAGTGTATTTAAATATACACTACATGTAATAAATGAACATGTCCTGAGTTCATACCAAATTAATTCATGAATTGACTCGGTTCATTGAACATAGGTACACAGTGAGTACCAACATGCTACACATCATTTACTCTTATGTTATCCAGCCATAATCCTAAGCACCTCTAAATAAGTTATTTGAATGTTCTTTGTTCATTTAATTAATCAATATAGTTTATATTTGTGAGAAAAAGGAGGAATAAAATCATATATCACCATTCAGATTAAAGAACATGTTAAAATTGAATTGAAAAGTAATGATAAATGTGTAAATAAATCGATGAAATTTTAATAGTAATAAATAACTATGTGATTTAATGGTACCACTTTAATTTTATGGGCACAGCAGAAGCACCGGATGGGGTATGCCTGACTCATATTTTTATTGTAATAGATTAATCCAAGATGTACATCAATGATAAACACTATGACCAATGGAATTGAATCAAATATTAATTAATGAGATAACATAACAATCATAATGCAGGATCATCACATAATGATTTTAAATTAATTTAAGAAATTAAAGAATTTCCTTGTAATGAATTATTTCTTCATTGATGAATTTGACAACATTTCTATTTTATACCATTTTTTTATTATAGTAATCTATTATAGATTCTCTCTATTAAGGATCCACATGTTCTCTAGGAACCTCTAAACACCACTATTGAAATATCCTGGTGCTATATGGTAGATCATAATGATTACATAGTTTGTCTTTAATATCCTTGAGAATCTATTCAAGAAGGATTATCTTGGATCTCTTTAGAATTGAGAGTGGTGGTGTAGGAGGATAACTCTACATTATTGAGATAAATCTTGGAGAGTGATTTGCCTATGTTCTTGGGATGATTATTTGGATTTTTTTATAGATAACCAAAAAAAATGGTAGCTGCAAATAAAAATAACATAATTGGGTTTATATACTTCTATTGTTAGAAAATAATAATTACACATGTTCACTTATTATTTTTTTGATCCCTATGGAACCCCATGTCTACAATAATATTATTATTATTATTTGTTTAAATACACAAAACTAGATAATTAATTAAATTTTATTTATTTGAATAATATTTAATATTTATTATTTCTTATGAGGCCATTAAACTAAGTTCTCCATTCCTTCATAAGCTTTATCGAGCCTTAAATAATGAATATTTATTTAATAAATAAATATCACTGCATTATTTTCTAACAAATAGACAAATATTATATTCACTAAATATTAAATAAATATTTATTAATATTCCATGCACAAAATATACTCTCGGTTAACCAGTGACAGAATATATACAATCAAAAACATGAATAATTATTAAACCATGTGTAGGAATACTATTTATTCAAATTTTTATATAATAAATATTATTATTATTTAATTAAGGATTTGGATACACTTAGTGCATGACCCTCTAGGAAAATTTCTCAATTACATTAGGTGAATTAGACCAAAGTACAAGGAAATAATCTATTAACACACAAAGGAACCCATAGAGAAATAATATAATGTATCAATGAAATAAAACCTCATACAAATTCTTATTGTGCAATATAATCATTTTATTATGATATATCTAATCAAATAGACTGTTTTATAGTGTCATCAACCTATGTGCTTAGTGTATATTTCTTTGAATTTCCAAAATTGATCTTTCTCATAAAACACCATATCCATGGATTTATTTAGAATATATCATTTCCATAAAATAGATTGAAATATTAACTCATGTTAAATAACATAATGGAGAATCTATTCTCACATTATTTATTAATTAAATATTACATGTGACACACCCAACTTATCATATTTCATCATGAACATATATTATTAGGGTTTTGATAAATATATAAAATTACATGACTTATAGTATCCATTAATAATAATCTTAAAGTTTTAGTATCAATACACATGTCCTAAGATAGGAACATCGAATGACATATATAAATGTATATTCTATATTAGTGGGTCTTCTTCTCATAATCTCATACACTAGAAATTACCAAGGGAATACACTATGATAAGGCACCTCTAAGTCTTATGAGTATCCACCCCTGATGGCATGTATCATGTTTTAACCTCATATGATTTCATTTGGATATATATTATTTATATTCAAGGATATTTTCTTGGAACTTCATGGTTCTCATTATAACAGGGAACTGCTATGGCGTTTTAGTGAGATAGTTAGTCTTAATAAATTATACCATACTATATTACATATCAGAAAAATCATGATGTGTTTATTATTTTATTGATATCCAAAACTATGAATACATGTAATCATAAAGTACATCAAAGTTTGTTCTAGGGAACCAGCACCAATAAAATTTGACTCAAGTTTGATAAATATGGATGGATGAATTTTACCATAATTCTCATAGATAATTAAAGATATAAAATAAGGTAATCATGGATAATTTCTCTTAAATATAGAAAATAAAATTTTGGACATCTTGAAAAATGGATACATTTATTATCTCTCTAATAGAGGAGTTTTTAAAGGTGAAAATGGAATAAAGGAATGATATAAATTAAAATATTAGAATAATAGGAGAATTAAAGAGGGTGAGTGAAGAAAGAAAAAAGTTTGGAACTGATTGAGGATCTTACCAAGTCATAAGAAGAAATTATTCCTTCAAGGCTCGAAGAAATTAAATCTATTATCATTCTATTATTCACAACGTTCTTGATAAGAGAAGCAGTAATGTGGAGATTAATTAGAACTTATCTGCACTTGATGAATCAACAATAATGGTGATATTGTCTTTATATTGGCTTTAATTATAAATTTTTATTCATTTCTATAAGTAGTGAATATCTAGAGAGGATAAAGGGAGTTACCATTGTATGAGGAGTGACCCTATTCTTAGAGTAACCTCACCTAAACTCACCACCAAGCAGTGTGTTTTGTAGAATTTGGTATATCGACACATTTTCATTGTATTATCCTTATAGTAACCGTATTTGAGTGAACCAAGTAAAATTATTGTGTCATATGTTTATGTTTTACTTAATTTTTATAGGACATAAATTGGTTTGTGTGGTTTAAGTAATCATTGATCAAATTAAATTAAGGAAAATATAGGTAAAATAATAATTGGATAATAATCAAAATATTAAACTAAGAGTGACACTACTAACAATAAGGTCAATATCATTTAGTGTGGTGATATTTTATGATTATGTGATATAAATTGGAACAAGTTTCATACCATGATTCTCCCCTGGGTTATCTCTCAATAATGTCCCTTGTGGACTTAACAAGTTGTATCAGAGTGTAGGACAACCTTATAGGATTTTTTGTTTTCATTTGATCCAATTGTTTCTTTTATTTATGTCTTATTCTACTTTTAATGTATTTTGGTGAAATAGTAAAATGAAAGAATCTTAGGAATAAGAATAATAAAAAAATAGATCAAAGGGAATCCCATTTAGTGAAATATTTTTTATGAATGTATAAAAAATTACAAAATCTCTCAAAAGGAAGGTATAAATTATTATGATTGTGTATTTAATAATTAAATCAGATATTTTTTAGGATTAGTTCAGGATCCTAATATCCCATTTAACATTAAATATACTTATTATGAATAGATATTAAGAACTCAAAATGTGGAATCTCTTTTCCCATCAGAGGAGATAGATCTGGGGATAAAATATGAGGTCATAATCTAAAGAAGGAAAATGATACACATGATATCCATGTTTTAGGATTGAATATTGATATATAAAAGTTGAAAATCCAAAATAAAAGATTATTCTAATTGGAAACTAATGTAAGTGAAAATAATTATTCTCATACTAAGGAATTAAAGAGGAATATTCATGAGTGGAGAAGGTTAAACCTGGCTCTAAGAAGAATGACCTTCTTTAAAAATAAGATAAATATTTAAAGTCCTAGAATTATAAACTTGATATACATGTGGAAGAACTAGTAAACAAGATTCAAACTATGGAACAAGAGAAGGTGAACCTTAATGATTATATTACTCTAAGGAATACCAAGATAAAGGATAAAAGTGACATGATCTTATCCATTAGATGATGAAATATCAAAAATAAGGGATTATCAAGTATGAAATGAATTATCAATTATAATCATGAATAAAAATGATCTAGTAACTTTAAGAGGATTTTATCATTGTTAAGAAACAAGTGGAATAACTAAAAGCTAAGGGTGTGCCTATTCTAAAAGATTCATTAATTTTTTTATTTAATTATCTCCCAAAATGTGATACTAATATAAAGATGAATTGTTCTAAATTAAAGGAATAGAATAAAAATAAATATTATACAAAGGACTTATTCTATGAAAAAATTAGTATTGGACCATATATAATCCTTCTAATTTTTAAGATAAAGAAATTTGTGGGAGTTCCCAAGAAAATAAAAAATATTGGTTGTAATGAAACCACACTCATGATGTTATCTATAAGAGTTAAGGACAAAAGGATGCGTTTTAGTAGAATTTATAGAGGAAAGTTATTTTATTGTGGAATTGTTGGCCATATTTCCAGATTTATCAATGAAATGTTCGAAAATATTTCTAATTGTAAAGTTAATGTAAGTTTTTAAAAAATATAATTACCAAATTGATCAAGGAAAGTATTGATTATATTCCAATAATGATATACATGATAATAATTATTTTTAATAAAATATCAAGATACGTTCTTCTAGAATTAAAATAGAAACCAGTATGCATTTAGTGACATGTCTATTCTTTTAAGAAATAGATTTCATGGTATAGTTGAAGAAAATCATCATGCTAAAAGTGGTATTAAGAGGAGTTAAAAATATTTTTTTGATATTGAAACTATTAAATCTCATGTAAAAAAATATCTAAAGGTTTGATATATGTTTTAAAAGCTAATATTTCATGATGGGATAAACAAGACAAAAATATTTTTGGGAAAAGAAAATTCCAATAAGTGACATGTAAAGAGAACTGTGATAGAAAGATAACCCATGGAATAAAATATTTTGATTTAGGTTGTGAAGATAATAAAAAACATAAGAAAAATTAAGGGAATTTAATTATATTATCACCATTTCATATCTCTATATGTATTCCAAATTGAATGATAAATTAAAAGTAGTGTTCTTTTGTAACTCGTCAGCTTCCCCAATTGGAGGAAATTAGAGTATCCCCTCTCTACCCATATTTAAAATCTTTTAATTTTTTGGATAATTTTTGGTATTATGGTGAGATACAATCTATGGGAATATTATATTGAAAAATAAAGTGTTATCAAGGTATTATCTAAAATCCCAATTGGTGTTAGAGAAGTACAAGTGGTTCCTTTCTAAAGTTCCAATTATAAGCATAAGATCATAATAAGAGGCATCAAAGTAATAAAAATTTATATCAAGGTATAATTAAACTATTGGAATAAAGATCACATATTATTCAATTAGTATCATACCTTGATGATGGATGTGGAAACCTTAATAAAAAAGAAATAATAAAAAGGAGTTTCCATTATATACTTTCTTATCTAAAATGTGGTATCATTTGGTTATTATCTAGACATAAAAATATGCTATATTGGAATGAATATCCTACTCAGTACCAATTGTATATTTGGTGATAGAGATGAGAAATTTATGGGGTTTTTATCTAAATATTGTAAAGATGTTATCCACATCATCAAAGGAAATACACCCAATGGAGGAAAAAAGAAATATATTTTACCAAATTGGTATCTAGAGTTGTTCTATGGAAGAAAAAAAATATATAACTCACACACTAAGTGATTTATAGTTTATTCAATAATAATTTTGTGTATGTGTGATTATGTTTACAAGAAGATTCTTGAAATATGTCAATTCATCAAGTTTTATAAATTTTTAGAATTAAGTGAGTGAAATGGACAATATTGATGTTATTGACTTAAAATAATGTTTTCTACACCCTTAGTGGGCTTAGAGGTTTTTTATTGACTTTTTCTATGTTTTATGTTTACTCACTAAATATAATATAGAATGAATCTAAAATTAGATGATGGTTTTTAACCTGAATGTCAAATCCGGTATCATGGGGAATGAGTTAATATTGAGCTAGAAATTAAAGGATCCATGAAATTTATTATGAAATAGGGATACTAGTATCTCTAAATCATGGGTAAAATATTTAATAGACACTCCTAGAATAATAGAGATGATAACTGTAGTATTTCCCTTGAAAACCTAATAAGATTCGATAAAGGATTTAAGCTTGTGTTGTTTGACATAAAGAAGACAGGGGGAATGATTATGAATCTGAATGGGAGTTTTATTATCTATAAAAGGAAATTATCTTCCAAATATTCTACATTTGATACTTTTATTGGAGTATCTACTTTGGATTTTATGTCAAAGGGGGGGGAAGTGGAAACATCATGAATATGTGATTTGGGATGTAAATAACAATGGAGTTTTATTGGTATTAAAGATGGAAATATCATGGTGTTGGATTTATGATGAGTGATTATAACAAATCCAAAGGGGGAGATTGTTAGTATCCAATTGATAATTAATATTTGTTTTGGATATGTTATAATCCATAGTGAAGTACCTAAAGTGCTAGAGTTTTTTATAATCACATTAAATAGGAATGAATATGAAGTTGAAAATAGGGTCTTCATTGGAAAATCCTTGAGGTATGATTAGAGTTTCACAATAAGTAGGTAATATAAAAGAAGTTGGATAATATTGGGGATATTTTTAGAGGTGATTTGGAAGAATCTGTAAAAATATAGAGTAGTTATGTTTATAGGAAAGAAATTATAGCAACATGTCACGATACATTACATGTCAGATTAAATTTTTTTGTGGCTAAATTATATGATACGTTGTGAGGGAAGTGTCCAAGACATAGTAGGTTTCACTTAAGAATAATTTGTATCATTGAAGGAGTGATTGTGACATAAGGAATAAATCCATGCAGTAAAATACCACAATATTATATCAGAACCTACATAAGGTGAGTTCAAGGCCATATAGTAATATGCTAATCATATGGAAGATTATCTGATAATAGAACATGTCACAGTAAGTTATGTCATGCCACTATTAATCTACATCAAATTAACTTATTCCAGTGATTCTTATAGAGAAAAATGGTTTACACCATGAAGGTGACCCCATGGAAGTTTAGTGTAGCACTATCTGGTGATGAAATGGAAATCACACTATAGTGGTTATGTTTTTCCATGATCACTACCAAAAAATGTAAATTAGAGAAGTTTTTTTTCATTAAAAACATTTTAAAACGTCACTAATTAATTGGATGATATTTCACAAAAACATCATCAAATGAGGTGTCACTAATTTAGTGATGTTTGAAAATGTCTCCAACTTAAACAAGTTTTTAAATGTTACTAATTCATGACTCCTCATTTTCTGACTTTTTTTTTATAAATGTTGGTAAGTGACACCTAATTTACCATTGTTTCTATAAACATTCTTATTATTTTTTAGCGATGTTTATAAATATTTCTAATTATCAACATCTCATTTTTCAATGTTCTTTAGAAGCATCGTTAAATGACACATAATTAACAATGTTTCTTAAAAGCGTTGGTATTTTTTAGAATTTATCAATTTTACAAGATGAAAATACATTATCTCACATGTTGCACTCCAACACCTCCCCACTCTGTGCACACCTGCACTATGGTCAGGGCCCCTCATGTTGGGCAGACCCACACTCCCACATTACAAACCTCGATACGATGGTCGCCACTCACATGAGAAAGGAACCCATGTAGCAGAGGAAGAGAATCTTTCCTCCACCAAAATTCGAACATAGAACCTGCTTCTTAACACACAAACAGCAAACCAACTAACCTGTAGGTATTTTTGATAAAAAAAATGTATTAGAATATTTATATATATAAATATATTTTGGTATTTAAAAAATTAATATTATATATATATATATATAATTTTATATATTTATATACATAAACATATATATATATATATGTTTATATTTTATATTTATATTTTATGTTTATATATATATATATATAAGTTTATATTATTTTATATATACATATATATTTATATTTTATGTAAAGGTTTATATATATATATATATATGTGTGTGTATTTATATTTTATATTATATATATGTTTATATATATGTGTGTGTGTTTATATTTTATGTTTATATATATATATTTATGTTATATATATGTGTGTGTATATTAATATATATATGTGTGTGTGTGTGTGTGTTTATATGTGGGTGTGTGTTTATATGTGTGTGTGTGTTTATATATATATATATATGTTTATATTTATATATATGTGTGTGTGTGTGCATATATATTTGTATATATATATATAATTAGACATGTTTTAAAATACTAGTAAAAATGTACCTAAAATAGACATATTTTCTTAAAAGTGAGACTAAATTTAAAATATATAAGTGTTTTTATATATAAATATGTGTGTGTGTGTGTGTTTATATATTTATATATATATATGTATTTGTCTTTATATATATATATATATATATGTTTATATATATATGTGTGTGTGTGTGTGTGTGTTTATGTTTATATATATTAATATATATATATATATATATTTACATCAATGTGGGGAAATGATCTATATAAATATTTATATTTTTACAGTCATTTCCTGAAAAATGTCTCTAATTTAAGAATGTTTCCTACAGATGTCATTAATTTAATAAAATTTCCTTAAAAACAATGATAAATTAATGACATCTCTATAAAAACATAGCTAAATTAGCGATGTTTCCGAAAAATGTTGCTAAATTAGTAACCTTTCCTTAAAAACGTGGCTAAATTAGTGAAATTTATTGAAAAAATTACTAAATTAGCAATGTTTCGATGACAACCCTACTTTTTATTACACAATTAAACATAATTTATTACATAAACTTCACTTGATACAACATACAAGATCAAGAGTTCTAGTTTATTTGGGGATTAGTATCATTACATAACAACTTAAAACATGAAATACAATATCTTTATTTAAAACTTCCTTTACATGAACACTACATTCCCTCGTACTTATCATTGCATAGGATAACCTGAGGACATGCATAAGAAAAGGGTGAGCTATAAAGCCTAGTAAGGGAATAATCATTGAATAACATGAGGAATACAATACATGTTAGACAATAGGCATATCAATAGAGCACTAGAGAAGCATAAACATAAATTCATGATATATCATGATAATCATAATAGGGAAATATGGTAACAACACTTAACATGTAATTAGCATGAGCCAAGGCTCATTGCACATGGATCATGAGTAAACCCTCATTGCACATGAATCACGAGTAAAACCTCATTGTACTTGAATTATCATGATTCAACACCCATTGCACATGACGTATCATGATACTATATTTTACCCAATGCATTGGAGCGCTATCAGGGTGCACCCTTCTTAAACATTTCATTTCATGCATAAGTGTGCCACATGGATCATAAAACATTGAATCATTCAACATAATCATTTATTCCACGATAAACAAATGTGGAATACATACTTGAAAATATTTGAAAAATAAGTAAATGTGGATAAAGGTGAATACCCTTGACAGAGAAATGGGCATGATATTCACTACACAATGACTTTGGCTTGGAAAAGCACGGTGAAATTTCGGCAGTATAATGGCGTGACATAAGAACTCATAAAAATGGTTGATGAGAGAGAAAGGGATGTCTAATAATATTTACATGACATGGACAGTAAGGGTGTCATAAAGATACATGTCCCATCATATGTAATGGAATTTAGATTCATGATAAAAAATAATTACTTGAATGTAAATGGGGAGAGAGAAATTCCTTTCGGAATTTCGGCATAGTAACAGGTGTACATGGGAAGAATTTAATGAGAAAGAAAGGGGTCTACCATAATTAAAACAAAAAGAGTTCAGTATCGAGGAGGTGAGAAACCATACCCCAACATTTATAATTGAAAATAAAATGGAATAACAATTTAAAGAATATTGGACAAAAATGAGAAAGGAAGAAAAAACCCTTACTTGGAAGTGTGCTTCCAAAGGCTTGAGAGAGGCTTGAGAGAGGCTTATTGGGAGCTTGGGGCACCTTGGGATGATTATAGAGAGAGTATGGTAGAGTTTGGATGAACTTTAAAGGCTTTGATTGAGGAGTAAGTGGGAGATTGGGTGGGTTTATATAGGAAAGGCGGGGGAATTCTTTATTATTTAGGTTTGGGACACCTCACATTAAACTAATCCAAACCACAAACTAGACAATGGTTTTTGCCAATTTTTTTTGGAAAAGTTATGTGGAAAAAATATTTTATAAGTCTAAAGTCCTAACATCTTAAAATAATGGGGTCGCTTATGTGGAGGTGAGTCACACTCCTAAAGAAAATAATTTAAAACGACAAAATCTTTAATAAGTATTCAAGGGTCCACTAAAGCTTTGTAAAATAGATCAAACAAACCCAAAATCACATTATTTTATTGGTAAAATATATATTTTTTGAACATAAATTTTATAGTATTTTATTACATCACTATTGGGTTATTATGATGTCATAAAACAAAAGATATATTTAAACGGTATTTAATTTTTACCCAAAAAATTGACTGTCTTAGAAAATTATGAAACATTCACCTTTGGATAATTTTGATGTCCTGATTCCAGAAATAATATTTATTTTATATAAATAATTTTCTAAATATGTTAATTTTCACTTTTAAAATATAAACCTACATTAATTTAAAATTCATGGGTTTTGACAAAAATGGATTTCGAACATTAATAAAAATTACAATTGCATTCATAAAATTATAAGATAATTTATATTTAATAATAATAATAATATTTTATTAAAATATTATATAATTCAAAAATCTATTAATTAATTAAAATAGATTTATTAGTTGAACATTAACTAAAAATACTCTTTGTGTTTCAAAAACTATTTACAAGGTAACAATAATAAAATGAAAGTATATGCATTATTATATACCAAAATAATTTACATAACCATAGTACTAGGGTCTTGTTACATAAACCCTTAAAACACCCACATAAGACCAAAGAGTAAGGTTTGCGATAGTGACAGACTCTTGGGGTAGCTCGGATAACATTTCTTGGGTGGTAATCTCTATCAACTCCCACTTCTTTTGTAGGTGGTTCCACTCAAGATTAACGTGTTCAATCTCGGCTTGAGTTTGATCAAGAGCGAATCCCAATGAAGCCACCTCCTTTCCAATCTCTTAAAAATGGGATTCGTATGGGGCACGTCTACTGGATGAGGTCATCGCTTCCTTTGTCTTAGTAAATTGGATTTGTTAAATCCATATATTTATATTAATCATGTGATCACTATTCAAAATCTATATTAGCAACGATCACAATTATTAACATAAAACCAAATAATTTGGCATTTTATATAAACATTTTATATAAAGAGACATTTAATTAGATCAAGAGGTATTTCCATTAAGCAATGTTTGGGTCGTTAAAGTTTCCTTAAAATGTGGATAAATTAGAAACTTGTTAAAAAAACATCACCAAATTCTATTTTTTTTGTAGTGGATGAAGATAGAGTTGATAACTTTTTTTATTTACAAAAATTGAGGTCACATCATGAATAGGAGGGAAATGAAATAATGTTCTGATTAAAGGAGGTTATCAAGTTTTTTCACCACACCACAGAAGTAGGTGTATAAGCCATCAATATCAGAGGTAAAGGAGTTTCACCTTAATGGAGGAGAACATGTTGTGGTGATTTAAAAATTAACAATTGCATTAATTTATGTTTTTTATGTAAGGAAATTCATTACATCATGATGTTTTAGATTATGTCAGAACTGGGTTGAGTCAAGTAGAATATTAAAAATTTAAAGTTCTAAACATTTAGGGATTTTTTAGATCTAAATTAAAGGAGTTGGAGTGGAATTTTAGAGACACGTTTATGAGTTAATTCATAGTATAATGTTTTAAATAATTTCATAGACTCTTCCTAGAGAATATTGTGCATCCATTTATAAAAAATTCATAAGAAGTCATTGATGGAATTCAAATATTATATTTTTGAGATAGTAATCAAGAATTATGGTAAATTATCCATGGAATGTGAATAAAAAAAGATATTTGGATAAGATTGGATCATTTAATTGGGTGTACCTTTGATCGAAATGGATATTTGACTTAGTGGAAGTGGAAAGAGAAAATATGGATTCAAATTTTATGTATATATCTTTGACCAAGATTTATTAGGCCAAATATAGAATGTCATGAATATTATTTATCATGTATTTAATGGGTGGATAATATGGTTATCTTCAAGACTGACATAGAATTTAGTCATAATAAAATATTAAACTATATATATTTATATATATTAATGCAGCATCTATTGAATGTAAAATGAATATATGGTCAAGTTATATTTTATAATTAAAGGATATATTTTTAAATTATCTAGACCACTATGGTAAATTCAAGGGGTATGATGGATTTGACTCAAATTTTAACAAGTTGAATGGATGAATTTTCCCATCATGCTCGTGGATAATTGAATATCTAAATCAAATGGAAACATAGAAAATTTATATTAAATAATGAAAAATTTCTAGAAATATGGAAATCTTGAGATATTATTTATCCTTATAATAGTAGAGTATTCCACTATGAAAAAATAATGGAAGAATGAGCTAATTTACAATATCCAAACAATAAGAGAATTATAGAGAGAATGAGAAGAAATAAGCTATTCTGGAACTCATTGATGATCTTAACATAGGAGAAGAATAATTTATTCCTTCAAGACTCAAGGAAAGTTGACTTGCAATCTTAGATTTAACTTTTTCATTTTCAGATAGGGGGCGAAGAGATTTCTGGCTTGTTCTTGTTATGATTTTTGTTTCTTTTCTTGCATTTAGATCCCTGTTTGGTCTTGTGCCTTGTTGTTTAAAATGTTTTTCATCTTTATTTGTAATGGGTTCCTCCTTTTTCCCAGCATTCAAAAAGAGTTCTTTTTATTTCAATTTGAGGGGTTTCCCCTCTTCCTTTAAAAAAACTATCGTGATATTTTTCCAATATTTCCTTTCATTCCAAAGTTGTATTCCTTTATTAAAGTATATATCATTCACAGAATAGTGGTGGAGTGACCCTTGTAGTAGGAGTGACCTCAAGCTTAGAGTTACCTTTCCTAAAACCACCACTGAATAGTGAATTTAATATATTCTTGTATATTGAAACTTTATGATTGTATACTCCTTGGATTATCCTATTTTGGATTAACCAAGTAAAATTTTAATGTATTATGTGGATTATTTACTTACTTTCTAAAAGAAATATATCAATGTGGGTAGGTTAAGTAATCATTTGTAACACTCCAAGAATTTACAAATAGATTTAATATTAAATGAATGAAACACTAATTCTATACAAAACACCACTTTTTTATAACCTAGCCAATAAACATATTTTTTTCACCTCTGTGATTTGAATTTCGAAAAATTCACATACATGGTTGCATTTAGTAACATATTTAGAATCTAATAAGAAAAAAATTATTTTTTATGAATAGTAACATAGCCTTATGAATAGTAACATATCCTTGTGAATAGTAATGAATAGTAATGAATGGTGAATCGTACAAAAAAATAGAAACTTCATCCATGAATTTACAAATAAAATTTAGACACCTTAAAAGTAGAAAAAATGATCATAGTATATGTATTGGTATCTTCGGATGACATAAGTATTTTAATTAAAATTTTCTGATTAATTTAATAACTCAAAATGGAAATTTATTTTCATAAAATGTAATCACAAATTGTTACTTTATTTTCTTATGGTTATAAGATAATTTTATTGTACCTTGGTTAATTTCTCATGGTTTTATAAAACGAGTTATAGTTTTAAAGTTTTTTTGGAATAAATTAAGATTTTATTTAAAAATTAAATTAAAAATATTTAGAAAATTATTTTCAAAAAATGGATTTCATTTTTTAATTCTGCGCTTTGAATAATTATTAGGGTGAATTTTTGGTATTTTTCTAAAATAATTAAATTTTTATGAATAGTGAAATACGGTAAAATACCGTATATACGCATTATCAGTGAAATACGCTATTTATAACAACGTGGGTGATGTAAGTCTAGTTGGTTTGAACTCACATGCACTTATAACTATTATGGGTCACATTGGAGGAGGCCCTCTGAGCAGCATCTCTCCCACGACGCTCTTCACTAGGGTTCCCTCGGGGGTACCTCGGTGGGGGGAGGCCAGTGCATTATCTTCACCGTCTTCACCTTCGTCTCCCCCTTCCATCCCTCCCTCCTGGTTTCCTCACTCGGTGGTTTCTTTTTTGTGGTGTTACTATATTGTTGTTTTAGGTATGGATTTGCAAGGCGGTGGCTTCATCGGCCCGAGTTGGCGGCTCAGTGGTGGAAGTGCTTCTCGATTTCAACCCTCCCCGATTATTGCTGCTCTGGCCTACAATTCCGCTGCTGCTCTCCTAGTTGGTTCGCGACGGCAGTTTTACGGAGGCTTTGGGATGTGCGGATCAGTCGATGGTTCTCTGTGAGGCACATCTTATACTGACCTCATCTCGGGCTGCGGTGATGTTTCTTGTTTGTTGTATTCGATTCATTGCGGTTTCGTCTCAAGATTCTTAGTTTGGATTGGGTTTCCAGTGTGGTCGAGGCTCGCTGTTGAGGTCTCAGTCCTTCCAATCTTCCCTGGCTTTATCATTTCACTACTCCTCTCCCAGTCGGTCTGGAGGGGTGGTTTGCAGGAAGCTTTGGGATGTGATTCTCAAGCGGCCATCGGAGTTCAAGGTGTCTCGTCCTCGTCGGTTTTGGTCCTTTGTTCCGACTTTCGACACCAGTGGTGATTGTGTGATGAAGACGAAGTGTTGTTCCTTTCGGCGATGTCCTTGTTGCTGCTCGGTCATGTTGAAGACATTTTGTGTTTTCTGATTGATGTTTCTGTGTTTATCATATTTTCTGGTGTTGTGACCTTCGGCGTCGATGATTCTCGGAGGTTCTTGTCGTTGTTTCGTTCTGAAAATACCCGCTTTTTCTCTACTCTGGATCCAAGAGTCCTTTGTTCTCTTCGAGGTGGAGTTGTGTGGAGGCCTTTAAGGTCTTTGGGATGTGTTTCTAAGCGGGCGGCTTTGGGAGGTTGATGGTGATGACGCTTCGATCGTCAGCGGTGAGTTTAGGTTCGGCTTCGATATTGGTGGCCTTCTTTGTCGGCGATGGTTGATGAAGGGTGAAGACATTCAGTGGGGTATTTTTTCAAGGTCAATAGCTCTTTTATGATGATGATGGCCTCGGGTGGCCTTCCTCGTCGGTGATGGTAGACAAAGGGTGAAGTCAACCGCTACGTGTACGATGGTGATGTGTTTGGTGAAGAATACGGGTTCAGCTTCTGTCAGGGTGCGTATCACGAGGCGGTTCTTGGTCTGATGTGGTTGTGCATCCCGAGATGACGGCCACCGAGGCTGATGGTTTCAAATTTCAAATTTTGAAATGGATGTTTTGTTTGGCAGTATTGCGGAGTCATGGATGGTGTTGATAGTGGAGGATGGTTTTTCTATGGACCGGCTTAGGTTGGCACGTGGCGCAGCTTCTTGTGGATTTTGAAATTATAATGTTTCTGGTTTTTTATGATGCTGGGCTGTGATGGTTTTAAAGCTCTTGAATGATTTAATTTGGTTGGAACTCTGTAGAGGTTCACACTCAGCCTTTAATAGTGTTATTAGAAAATAAAAAATATGGATTTGAGGTATTATGGGTCACATTAAACAACACTATTGGATTTCATGAGGGAAATAATAAAATAATGAATAAAATATTCAAAATTCACTCCTCTCCTCCACTATAACCCCCCCCCCCCTCACTCCCTCTTCTCTTCACTCCTCTAAAGCCTTGTGCCTTGACTAATATCTACCCAAATAACCTTTCTTAGTCACTCCCCACCTTGCAGAGCTCTTGGTATTTCTAAAAAACTAAAACCTCTCCCCTAAAGAGGCTCTCAAGGAAGATTATTTCAAGAGGTAAATTCCTCTTTTCATTTACTTTATTTGAAGTTCTCTTTTATTTGGTATGTATTTAATGTTTTTATACCATGATATTATTTCCATTTTATTAAATCCTACTACTATTTTAGTATTATTCTATGAATATTTGACCCCTTTCCCATCTCTTTTTAATGTTTTCTAAAACCATATTGCATAACCATTATGTTGTAAAACATTTTTCTCAAAATCTCTCTCTTTTTCAAGAACTCTTATTATGTTATTATCTTTTAATTTCAATTGTATTATGTGGGGATATGTAATTAAATATCCCCATTAATTTATATATTATTTAATAATTATGAGATACCCTTTTTCTATCATTAATATATTTTATGAGTTTTTAAGTGATGTCATTAGGATGCCGGATTTTCATAAGGGCTTTCTCAACTTTTCATTTATTTTGAGTTCCTTTATTTTTCTTTACTCTAATCATTTCTTCCAAATATTTTGATGAATCCAGTATCCTACATGTACTTTAATTTTTTCAGGATAAAGGAATAATTTTTTATCATCTCTCTTTTCCCATTCATTTATACTAAAAATGAAAATACCACCAGAGATGTGCTTATCTACCACATTTAAGGATGATGGACTTTCAATTTCTATTACAATATTAAGTTATATTAATGAAACCGTTATAATGGTTGAAAAAGACTAAAATATATGTATTATGCCTCATCTATGGTTCTAGAATCATTGTTTACACATGGTTTTGATTTATAAATAAAAATGAGTTTGTTGTCTTCAAAAACCGAAAATTAACCCAAACAGTTTTCATTGAATGATGTAAATAATGATTCATATTCACTCCAAGTAACTAAATAAAATTTACAACCATTTATCCTTATGGATGTTCAATAATAACATATAACTTAAATTATGTACAAAAATCCTCATTTTACATGATTTTACATTCATGTATATAAGTATACTGATCATGAAACAAACGGACCCGAATAACAAAATTGAACCTATTAACCCATAAAAAAGTCCATTAATGAAATTAATAAGGTTATAATCAATATATGACATGTATAATAGGTTCTAGAAATATTAATTAATGAATTTTAATTGGTTATCCAGGACACTAAGACCATATGAAGAACACCATCGGACTTAAGTTAAGGGTTTTTCACCCGAACCTCTATTTTCATTCGGGTTACATTTATTATCTACTTACCTCAATTATATTATCATTAATTCATATTTACTCCTCATAATTTCTGTGTGAATGATCTGTATATCTGTTCCAACCATAATCCTTTCTTATTTTATGGGTAGTTACACATTTTAAGAGGAACTTTCAAAATTATTTCCAAAATACAAGCCCGATTCTAGGGAATTTCTCAAATTCTAACGTATTTTCAAGAGAACTCTACAATATATTTTTAGAAAACATTATATTTATAAAATCACCCATTTTATTATGAAAATTCTATCTTAATTTAGTTCTGGTTTTATATAATGACTTTTCCAAAAGAATTCTTCTTTTCAAAATAAAAGTGTATTTATCTCAAGAATTACTTAATGATTTTATAATATTATTTTCGTCTATTTCCAAACTCTTGTTAATTATTATGTATTATTGGGATTAATAATTTATTATTTTATCTACTATATTTTATTGTATGGTTTATGACTAGTTTGATTTTGGATGTTCTATCCTAAAACCATTCACCAAATTTACTCCAAATAGTTAGTGTTTGTGTTTAATGATTGGGAAAAGTTAGTTACATTTCATATGAGAGTTTCAATATGAATGTATAGGTTGTTTATGTTTATCCCTAGTCATATGAGAAATGAATTGGACTTATTATGTGATGGTTTGGGCCTTCTATAGCCCATCGATGCATCGGTAGGTCTCATGTGACAAACTACGGTCATGGCACAAGGCCTTGATAAAATGATTATTTATAGTCTTGGCACGAGGCCTTAACGGTATGGTTATAAGGTCCAACATTATGAATTACCTCATTATAAAAATAGTATTGATGGTTCATGTGGTTATTCAACAAGTATAATACCCATGATTGTGTTTTACTAAGGCATTATTTATTCATCTCTTATTTTTATTCCTGCCATAATGTGTTCAGATTTATTGTTAAAGGCATGTGTTTTTAGTTATTTAACATGAATAAAGTTTATGTTTATTATATCTTCCACTGTATTTATTACCCTTAATGAGCATTTGAGCTCACCCTATTCTTATGTTTCACTTTATTAGGACATGAATAAGTTTATTATGAATGACCTGTAGGGATAAACATAGAGTAGTGGATGTTCTCAATAAAACTTTTATGTTGTTTTTTCATTCAAGTTATAATGTGGAACCTATGTATGTATCTGGTTTTCCAAAACAACTAAACTACTTGGTCCTTCAGGATTTTATTCCTCATAATCATGACAATGTATTAAAATAATGCACCAACTCTAGGCTTCTGGGGTCGGGGCCTTACAGTTGGTATCAAAATAAGTTTACTGGAAAACATGGAAACTAGATATAGAAAAGGTAGATTAGTTAACAAAACCCTAAGATAGACTTTGGGGATAAGAATACAAGGACATCCTAGAATTTTAGTAAGGAATTGATTATGTGGTTTTTCAAGAAAATAAATCCCTGTCTAGATACGAACAAGTACAGGTGGCTTTGGCACAGATGTATATAGGGGTAAAACCCAAAAACACCACTTTGAGCTAGACTCAAAAGCGAACAGGTTCACAATAATGGGAATTGTTGAACTCTTTTTTCGATACTTCTGAGGGATATTATTTAATAAATTCATAAGACTATTATTAATAATTATGAAGGATTTATGTCCCCAAAGTAACCAAAGTATATGGTTCTAGGATTTATAATGCATAAATTAATGTTATGTGTTATACCATGTTTAGAGATATATAGAGTTTATAATTTTATGAGCTAATATATAATATGAAATTGATTATAAATAGAGCCTGGTAGAAGGAATGAGAACTTCACCAATGCACGATATGTGAAGAGTAAGAAGTATCATATCTCTGATGGTATTAAGCCATCATTTTAAAGGAAGATTGTCTCCCAAGTATCCTCATTATATGAGGAAATAGTATCATGTGTTGAAAAGGTACGTAAAGACTTCTCTGAGTCTTTTGACTTTAAAGGAAAGAAAAAGAAGAAGATGATGGTAGGTAAAACCATGGATAAAGGGAAGAAAGGAAATATCTATTTTCCAACATGTGATAATTGTGGAAGGAAACACCTTGGTATATCACTACTGCAAATATGGCCTTTATCAGTGCAAGAAAAGGGCATTAACAGCACTAGAAAAGTGTTGTTAATCAAGGCGAAGATAAAGGGGTCCCTTTTAACAATGCTCTAAAAAGTGCTGATAAAGGCCCCTTTTATCAACACTTAAAAAAGCCCTCATAAAAGGGGTCTTTTATCAATTCTAAAAAAGTAGTAATAAAGGAAACCTTTTATCAACACTTTTTTTAAGCACTGATAAAAGTAAAAAAATTTAAAAAAAATTAAAAAGAATATATAATGTGGGGGAGCTTTTAATAGCACTTGACCCCCACTTTTAACAGCATTAGGCGGAGCCCCCTCCCTCTCACTACACACTGCCTTTGCCTACACAACCCCCTCCCACTTGCGCCTGAGACCCTTGCTTCCACCAGAAAATGAACCCGAGACCTCCCCCTTTGCTCTCCTACACCTTTACCACTAAGCCATTTAGTTTTTTCTCCATTTAATGATATATCTATTTATTTTTATATATATATAGTTATATTTATTTATATATTAATATAGATTCATATTAATATAAATATATGTATTTATATTAATACATATATATTTATTCACACATAAATATATATATATATATATATTCTTATATTAATATATATTTATATCTATTTATATATATATATCTAGTTAAAAAAACTTATCTGTATGTTTATTTGTATATTAATATATATTTATAAGATTATTTTTAAATACATTTATAAAATATGATTTTTTATGTGTGTTTATAAATAAATACATACATACATATATACAACACACACACACATATAGACACACACACACACACACACACATATATATATATATATATATATTTACGAATAAATACATATATATGTGTATCTAAAAATCCATAGAATGGTAAAATGACTATAACTTATAATTCAGAAGTCTGTCTCAACTCCACAACCAGTAAAATAAAAGAAAATAAAAAAAATATTTGATATTATATGTGGTACAATCCAAGAGGACATCCGGATCAGAAGTTATACCTATTTAAATGTTAAAAATCAGGGTATCCTGACTAAAAACTCAGTATTGGAAGACTTATGGATCTTCTAGGCCTTTAAAAATGCGGAAAAAGTTTTACTTGGGTCACTAGTGCATAGACCTTGTCACGATATTTGATTTTATATGATGTAGAGCTCAAACGGACACCCATATCAGAAGTAATGGTCGTTTGAAGTTTTAGTTGCATTTTTAACTTATTTTAGATCTTTTATTAATTTTTTTGATTTTTTTTGTCTTAAAATTGTTATTAAATGGTTATTAAATGATGATAACTATTAAATTATTAATTAATAAGATTTTTTAAAATATTTTAAATCCATTTTCACCCAATTTATTATATATTAAATTTAATAGTATATTTATACTTATCTAAAACATATTTAAAAAATACTTGTTATATTTATATCAATATAAATATACTTATATAACAATATATTATTTTTCATGATTTTTTTTTACAATTTATCAGTGCTAGGAAAAAGTGATGATAAATCCCTTCCTTTATCAGCACTACTAAAAAAATGATGATAAAGGGGAACCCTTTAGCAACGCTAATAAAGGGGGCCTTTATCAATGCTAAAAAAGCATTGATAAAGGGTCACTTTTAACAGTGATTTTTTTAGTGCTGTTAAAAGTTCCCTTTATCATTTTTTTAGCACTGATAAAGGTCCAACCTTTATAAATTCTAATGTAGAAACACAGTTTTTTGGTAGCGTATTCTTGAGAGTAAAAGGAGTTTTCTTTAGATGTAGAAAAAAGGCCACTATGCTCATAATTGCAAGACAAGGAACAAATTTTCTTATATTCAATGATTTAAATGTATGAAGATGGGATACTATGTGAATAAATGTCCCAATCATCTAAGGAATATACCCTAAATGATGATTTTGGATAATGATCAAGTTATGATTCTACCACAGATGAAGTAGAAAGATTAATATACTAAGTCAAGAATCATGTCATTTCAATATTTTGTCAGTAATGTACTGGTTGTAAGAATTATGAGATATATAAATATTGTACTATAGTACTATTTCATTAAGTATTTTAGGTTATATGATTAATGGTATAAAGGATAAGTGATTCAGTAGAAAGATAAACCTTTTTATATATATCTGATGTTGAGATAATGATGAAGAAATGATTGATTTGGATAAGTACTGACTACCTTGGAACTGATTATTGACTAGTCGAGAAGTGGTCTATGATATCATCGATGGAGTTTACAATACTTTTGGATTTATGTAATACATCCAATAACATGTAGCTTACTTAAGGAGTACGGAAGAATGTATGTTTCAGATATTGTTTTTATGATAATTCAAGTTTTTACCATATTTCAAGAGGATACATGATGAAGTTATTCACTTGTTTGGAATGTGAATTTTAGAGTTGATTCTTTTTGATTAAGAGTTAATGATAAATTCATAATGTAAATTTAGAGACCTTCATTATAATGTGTTGAATCATTTTATTTTGGAATTTTTAACCATTTACGAAGTGGTTTACGTTGATCATTTTATGGGGTTTTAGAGTTTAATGTCACTACATGATGGTTTGATTATTCTTCCATGACCATATTGTCCAATTATAATGTGTTGTTTTGTAGTAACTAATGAATTTACCTTTCCTTTTATTAATAGGATATTTTAACCATATTCTTGATTTGAGTTTCCCACAAGGGAATTTCTAAGTATCAACCATTCACTTTCGAAGTTCAATTTCAAATTTTGAGGATGAAATTTTTGTAAGGAAGGGATAATGTAACACTCCAAGAATTTTAAAATAATTTTAATATTAAATTCATGAAACACTATTTCTATACAAAAAAACACTTTGTTATAACCTATCTAATAAACATAATTTTTCCACCTCTGTGATTTTAATTTTGAAAAAATGACATACATGGTTGTGTTTAGTAAGATATTTAGAATCTAATAAGACAAACTTAATTTTTGGGGAATATTAACATAACCTTATGAATAGTGACATACCCTTATGAATAGTATTGAATATTAAATTATACAAAAATATTATAAACTTCACCCATGAATTTATAAATACAATTTAGACATCTTAAAAGTGGAAAATGATCATAGTATATGTATTGGTATTTCTGGATGACTTAAATATCTTAATTAAACTTTATTGATAAATTTAATAATTTAAAATGGAAATTTATTTTCCTCAAATTTAATAACAAATTATTACTTTATTTTCTTATGGTTATACAATAATTTTATGGTACCTTGATTAATTTCTCAAGGTGTTATAAAACGAGTTATAGTTTTAAAGTTGTTTTTTAGAATAAATTAAGATTTTATTTAAAAATAAAATTAAAAAAATTTGGAATATTATTTTCCTAAAATATATTTCATTTTTTAATTCTACACTTCTAATATTGGTTAGGGTGAATTTTTGATATTTTTATGAAATACTTAAATTTTTATGAATAGTGAAATACAATAAAATACCGTATGTACATATTATCAGTTAAATAAATTATTTATGACATAATGAGTAATGTAAGGCCACTTAGTTCTAAATCACATGCACTTATTACTAATATGGGTCACATTAAACAATACTATTGGTTGTCTTGAGGGAAATAATAAAATAATGAATAAAATATTCAAAATTCACTCCTCCCCTCCACTATAAACCCCCCTCAATCTATCTTCTCTTATCTCATATCATGCCATGTTACTTGTCTAAGATCTACCCAAATACCCTTCCTTAGTCACTCCCCAGGTCCCAGAGCTCTTGTTATTTCCAAAAAACTAAAACGTCCCACTTAAAGAGGCTCTCAAGGAAGATTATTTCAAGAGGTAAATTCTTTTTTCATTTATTTTATTGCAAGTTCTCTTTTATGTGGTATGTATTTTACGTTTTCATATCATGATCTTATTTCCATTTTATTCTATCCCACTAAAATTTTATGAGTCTTATATTAATGGGTTACCCCTTTCCCCTCTCTTTTAAATTTATTCTAAAACCATGTTGCATAACCGTTATGCTGTAGAATTTTGGTCTCAAAATCTCTCTCTTCTGCAAGCACTCTTATTATGTTATTATCTTCTAATTTAATTTTTATTATATTGGAATATTTAATTAAATATCCCTATTACTATATATATTATGTAATAATTATGATATACCCTTTTTCTCTTATCAATATATTTTATTAATTTTTAAGTGACGTCGTTAGGTTGCCAGATTTTTGTATGGGATTTCTAAAATTTTCTTTTATTTTTAGTTTATTTATTTTTCTTTCTTATAATAATTTATTCCAAATGTTTTGATGACTACAGTATACTAAATATACTGGAATATTTTCAGGATAAAGGATTAATTTTTCATCATCTCTCCTTTCCCATTATTTTATACTAAAAATGAAAACACCACAAGAGATGTGTTAATCTATCACATTCAAGGACGATGGGTTTTTAATTTCTATTTCCATCTTCAATTATGGTAATGAAACCATTATTATGGTTTAAACAGACTATAATATATGTATTATGTCTCATCTATGGTTCTAGAATCTTTTTATACACATGATTTTTATTTATAAAGCATAATGAGTTCATTGTGTTCAAAAACATCAAATTAACCCAAATAGTTTTCATTAAATGATTTAAATAATTATTCATCTTCACTCCAAGTAGAAAAATGAAATTTACAACCATTTATCCTTATGGATGTCCAATAATAACATATAACTTCAATTCTAGACAACAATACTCATTTTAGAATATTCTTTGTTCATGTATATAAGTATACTGATCATCAAACAAACGGACCCAAACAATGAAATTGAACCTCTTAACCCATCCAAAAGGCCATAAATGAAATTAATAAGATTATAAACACAAAATTACATGTATAATAGGCTCTTTAAATCTTAATTAATGAATTTTATTTGGTTATCCAAGACACTAAGACCATGTGAATAACACCATTGGACTTAAGTGTTTTTCACTTGAACTACCGTTTTTCATTCGGGTTACTTTTATTATCTACTTACCTCAATTAAATTATTATTCATTCATATTTACCCCTCGTAATTTCTTTGTGAATGATTTATATATTTGTTCTAGCCATAATTCTTTCTTATTTTATGTGGAGTTACATAATTTAAGAGGAAATTTCAAAATTATTTTTGAAATACAATCCCGATTCAGGGGAATTTCTCAAATTCTTACATATTTTCAATAGAAATATATAATCTGTTTTCAGCAACCATTATCTTTCTAAAATCACTCAATTTATTATGAAAATTATATATTACTTCAGTTCTAGTTTTATATAAATACTTTTCCAAAAGGACTATTCTTTTTAAAATAAAAGTGTATTTATCTCAAGAATTACTTAATGATTTTATAAGACTATTTTCATCTAATTCCCCACTCTTGTTGATTATTATGTATTATTGGATTTAATCATTTATTATTTCATCTATAATATTTGATTTGATGTTTTATTATTAGTTTGATTGTGGATTTTCAATCCTAAAACCATTCACCAAATTTACTCTGAATGGTTAGTGTTTATGTTTAATGGTTGGAGAAAGTTAATTACATTTCATATGATAGATTCAATATGAATGTATATTTTGTTTATATTTATCCCTGCTCATATGAGTAATCATTGGACTTATTTTGTGATAGGTGGGGCCCTCTATATCCCCTCAATGCAGCGGTAGGTCTCGTGAGACAAACTATAGTCTTGGCACAAGGCCTTAACAAAATGATTAATTATGGTCTTAACATGAGGCCTTGACGGTATTGTTATGATGTCCTGCATTATGAATCCCCTCTTTATGAATATATTATTTATGGTTCATCTGGTTATTTGACTAGTATAATACCCATGATTATGTTTTACTAACACATTATTTATTCAACTCGTATTTTTATTCCTTCCATAATGTGTTCAAATTAATAGTTAAAGTCATGTGTTTCTAGTTATTTAACATGCCTAATATTTATGTTTATGATATCTTCCATTGTATTTCGTACCCTTACTGATCATTTTTTCTCACTACTTTCTTATGTTTCTTTTTCTCAAGACATGAAGAATTTTATTATGAATGACCTCTAGAGATAATCTTATAGTTTTGGATGTTCTCAATAAAAATTTAATGTTGTTTTTTCTTACAAGTTGTAATGTGGAACCTACATATATATATATATATATGGTTTTCCAAAACTACTAAACTAATAGGTCCTCTAGGATTTGATTCCTTATAAACATGCCAATTTATTAAAATAATGCACTGACTCTGGTATTCTGGGGTCGGGGTGTTACATCACTGATCAAATTAAATCAAATATGAGAAAAATAAAAATTGGATCATTATAAAAATAAAAACTTATCTAAAAACCTACTGAAAATGAGTTTAAGAAAATTTAGGGTAGTTAAATTTATGGATTAAGTGATTTAAATTGTAATAAGTTTTGTAACATAATTTACCACTCCCTATCAGTGTTTTTATAACTAAATACCCTTATGAATTTGAAAACTAGATTATTCAATAAATATAAAGTACTATACTTAATGAGTGAAATGGTCCAATGTACTTCCATATAAAATCATCTTATATAGATTTCTATATGGTTAAGTGAATATTACTAAGGATTATTATCAAGAAGTATCCATATGAATTATAAAAAGGGAGAAAACCTAAGATTTTTTAATTTTAATTGTTTAGTAGAAAAGTATATCTCATTAAAAATAATGAAAATATATAAATATTTGATGCAAAATTATATAAAGATTTGTTTTTGGATATTATACCAATGAAAATTCTTATTTTTTTTTTACCAAACGATTGTAGTTGTTAAATAATTTTTAAATGTAAAATTAATTGAAAATAATTCACTGCATAAGTCAAACATTTTGGTAAAACATGTTGAAGATATATTTGAAATAAATTTGGATGACACTAATACAATTAAAAGGATGATTGAAAGAGATGATGCTTTAGTTGACTAAAATACTGAGACTTCTAAATATTGACTAAGAGAGGCTATAAAAGATTAAAATATAAAAAATATATTGAAGATGTGGATTCTCAAATTAACATTAAAAATATAGTAAGGAATATATTTGATCAATATAATTTCATTTTATGGATAGTTTTAATGATGTCTTTAAAGCTCTAAAAGACTCCATCTGGGTACTTTCAGTGCAAGAAGGGTTGAATCAATCTATAAAGAATAATATGTCCTAAATTTTAATCCCACATGATGATCGGTAAATGATTGGAATGAAGTGTATTTTAGAGAATAATTTAGAGGATTATAGATATATTTTCAAGAATATTTCATGATTGGGTTCTCAACGATATAGTAAAGGATAAGGAATCGAATATGGTGACACATTTTCACCTATTTCAAAATTAAAATTAATTTTAATTATACTATATTATGAAGATTATATGGGATTAATGCCATATTAAAAGGATGTAAATATTGAATTTAGTAACGGAGTCATTTTTAATAATGTTTATATGAAACCATTGCCTCATTTTGAGCATAAAAAGAAGCCTCGTTATTTATTATAGGTAAAGTAGGCCCCTCAATATTGTTAAGAGTGGTTATATCTATTTTTATTACATAATAACTATACAAAAAAAAATTTATCTTACTTTGTTTTAAGATATATTTTTAAAGGAAATTTGAATTTTTCATATATATGAAGTTGAAATAATATTTGGATCATCAAGTCAATCCCTCTATATATAATTCTCTAAACTGATGGATAATGAATTTGAGTTGGGCCTCATGGATGAAATAAAAAAATTTATATTAATTAAAATATTTAAAATGAATGATGAAAGTTTTCAAAATTAGAATAAGTATTTAAAGTAACTTTTTAATATTTTTGTTTTTGATTCATGAAAAACACATGAACACCTATGAGTACTAGTTACAAGATAAATAATGACATAGAAGGAATTTTAATTGATTAGAATAAATTTTAAGGTATGTTTAGAAACCATATATATCTGTATTAACGTATATATTACTTCATATACAATGTTTTTATGCATAAAATATTTCAATGTAGTCCAAATAAGTCTCGCTTGATTAAATTAAAAATGGATTTTCAAATATTTCAAAGGTATAGTTAAACTTGGATTATTATATCCTTGCATAAATTATGAAACCCCATATCATTTATACACCTTATTTTATGATTTACCCCCAAAAAGTTACATATAATACAATACTTCATGATTTACATAATAAATAGGTGATATATATATCATTATAAGAGAATGATCAAAACATAACATGATGAAAGTAATAAATGTGAGTTGAGAGCCATATCAAGGTGACATAAAAGTGGTGAGAATCATAAACATGAACATCGAAGCATGGTATAATATTATAGAATCAAGGAAACATTGGATTATGGAAACAACATAAAACATAACATCATAATCATAAGTCAAGGATTACCACTAAAAAATCTTAAAATAGTGTGCTTACACTAGTTTAAAAAAATTAACATCGATTGTTTCCTTTTTAACATCAGTTATAAGGTACTGTTATTATTAGTGACATTAAAAGTGGTACTTTCAATGTTAGGTTTTATAAAATGATGTTGAAATATTTATTTCTGAGGCTTTGATTTTGATTATTCTAATAGAAAACATCAATAGTAAAATGATCAACTTTTGACATAAGTTTTTTAGAAAACCCATATCAAAGGTCAAATTCCATGTTGGTTATTAAAGTAACTGATGTGGAAAGCGCGTGATTTTTTTTAAACACAAATACATACTACCCACCTCAAATAAAACACAAGAAACAAGACTTAAAATTTTATAAACCAAATTACAAAAAAAAATATTTGACCTAATTTCATTTCATTTGGAAGGTTCTTTTGAATCGATATTTTGTTTTTTGATATTCCTCTTATTTTTAGTGAAGAATTTATATAGGAACCATGAAAATTATTGATAAATAATTTTTAACTTTGGTTGGTTAATATCTTGTGGAAGTTTTATCTTCATAACTAGATCAGAATAATTCTTCTTCATCATAAGAAAAATTATTAATAAGTTTATCGATAAAAGAAATTAATAATAAATAAATCAAATAATGAGAATAAATACCATGTTCAAATCATCAATTGAAGAAATGATAAAATAAATTATGTGGTTCTAAGAGGTTTAAAATGTTGAAAGAAATAGAATAAAAATTTATATAATTTAAATGAAAAAAAATTTATATGAAAAGGTGTTAAAGTTTAGGTGATATTTTAAAAATTGAAACATATGTTATAAAAAAAATTGAAAAACCAAACCCATGCATTTCAAATTATACTATTAACATTGGGTATATATATAACTAAAGTTAAATCTCTTCTCGTATCAGTATTTTAATTCTTGTTATATATATAACCAATATTAAAAACCAATGAAAATGGTTTTTAACTTCGATTATACAAATAAATGATGTTAAAATCTTAAGGGTAAGGGTATTTGCATCGGTTATTTATAGAACTGATGTAAAAACATTTTTAATGTTTTTTATTAAAAAATTGGAATTAAAACCAAAATATTAAAAGAAATTGTTTACTATTGTTATGATAACCTCACATGAACCATATATGGTTGCTCAAGAGATAAAAACATTACACAATTCAATGGAGGGCCATATAATTTTAGTGTCACCCGTCACATTCATATCATGTACAAGAATTAGTGTACCACCTAGATTACACAACATAAGAATGAATCTAATAATAATTAATAAATTGATAAGGATTTTGGGTTAAATACATAGAATTAATGAATAAATTAATTATAGTAACATCTTGGTTAATACCCTTGAGTTGAAATGGGGATGGGTATTCATAACAAAAAAGTTTCACATCGAAAATAAAGGGATAATTTTAGCAGCATAACTGGTGTACATAAAGTTTCATGGAAGGGTTTAATAAGAGTAAAATATGGTCTTTAATTACATTGAAATAATAATTATATTAAAATATATATGTAAAAATATATTCTAATAAAAAAAATTGAAATAAAATGGAATAATACAAAGAAAGTTACTCAATAAAGAGTAGAGAATCTCTTACCTTAAGAGGGAGCTTCTAAAATCTTGAGATATTCTTATTAAGATTCCTTGAAAACCTTGTGAGGGATTTGTAGAGGGATAGGGAGAGTAAATTATTGTTCATGGGGTTTTTAGTGAAGAGGAGTGGGAGTTCGGGTGGATATTTATAGAAAATGAGAGGGGAATTCGTTATTAATTTCTGAACATACATTTTGGAATTTATATGATAAAATAATAAAAACTAGAAACCATCATATGTTTTTTTTCCACGGTTTCTACAAAAGAGAAGTGGTTTTCAATATTTTATAATGATAAGAACCAAACATATTAAAATAATACTATTGGTGATGTATAACTGAGTCATGTTCATAAAAAAATTATTTTACAACCTTCAATATAATATAGGTTTTGAGGGATTCATCAAGG
Organism: Viscum album; assembly: GCA_963277665.1. Classification (NCBI taxonomy): domain Eukaryota; kingdom Viridiplantae; phylum Streptophyta; class Magnoliopsida; order Santalales; family Viscaceae; genus Viscum; species Viscum album. The sequence continues at coordinate 1,782,161,439 of OY728129.1, read as the reverse complement.
GAATATAAAATTAATAAAATAAATTTAAGAACACATTATTTCAAATGGGGTATCTATATTTGGTCAGGTATTCCATTTATAAAATTTTTTACATCAATTTTTGGATATTATGATATCATAATACATAGCATCTATTTATACCTCATTTAATGTTTACCCAAAAAAACTTATTGTCTCAGAAAATAATGAAAAATTAACTATTGGATAATTTCAATATGATAATTTCAAAAATTATACTTATTTTAACAAAATAATTTAATAAATATGATAAATAATACTTTTAAATAAAAAACCTTATTTACTATAGAATACTAGTTTTTATGACACTAACCACTTTCTAACCCTTATAAAAAATATGTTGGACTTAATTAAATTGTGTTATCATTTATATATATATAAATATTATTTAATAAAAATATTTTATGAAAATAAAAATTATTTTAATTATTCATGAATTTATCAAAATATTATTTTTAATCAAAACTATATTTCGAAAAAAAATATAATTTTAGTTTCTTCATATCAAAATCTAATTTTTATCAAACCCATTATTAATTAATATATATATAGTAATAATAACAAGGGATAAACCTAATAAATATTTTATTTAAAAGAAAATATATAGGGTCTAGATACATAACCCCTTATTACACCAGTGTATGCCCTAATGATAAGGTGGCTGATAATGGAACTTGATTGAGGTGGTTAGAAAAACATGATTTGGGTTGTGGTCTTGATAAGCTTGAAATTATCCTATAAATGGTTCTTTTTACATTTTAGTTGTTTATTTTCATCTTGGGAATGGTCTAGGGAAAATCCCCATTATTCCATATCCATTGGAATTTCTAATAAATGCGAATTGTAGGGTACAATCCTACTAGTATAGGTTATCAATTCTTCCATCTATTTCATTTAGACTTTATCATATCCCTTATTCTATAATAATCTTAATAATCCATATACAATGGCTATATTATCAATGGTTAGGATTCTCAATGATATTTTAAATTAAATTGTCTATATATGTAACTCCCCAAGGATTTAAAAATAAATTAAATATAGAATATAATGCAGAAAACACTGATTATTTATGAAACAACACATTTTTATTATAATTATTTAAAAAAATATAGTTTTAACCAAGCCATTAAACATACTTTTTCCTCATCTGTGATTTAAATTTCGAAAAATGGAAATAAACAATTGTGATTAGTAAGATATTTAGAGTCTGATAGAATCAACTTATTTTTTTGGTGAATATTAACTTGACCATTTTGAATATTAATGTTACCCTTATGAATAGTAACCTCACCCATGAAATTATACATAAAATTTAGGCACCTTATAAATGAAATCATGATATAATTATATCATGGTATAAGTAAGTGAATATTTTAAAATTTAAGTGTTGGTATTTTTGTGAGTAATAAATATTTAATTCTAATGTTATAATTAATTAATTAATTTAAAATAAAATTAACTTTCATAAAATGTATCCATAAATCAATATTTTTTTATCCTGTGATTTTAGTATAATTTAATAATACCTTAGTTAACTATTCATAATATTATAAAATCAATTTCAATTTAAAAACTATATTTAATGATTTTAATTAAAAATTAAATTTCTCATATTTAGAAAATTATTTTCATAAAATGGTTTTATTTTTTGAATTATATGCATCAAAAAAATTTCGGGTGATTTTTTTTGATTTTTCTAAAATACTTGAATTTTTAGTGAATAGTAAAATACGGTAATTTACTGTATAAATACATTATAAACTAAATACACTATTCCTTGAGTCATGGATGATGTAATCGCCCTTGGTTTTAATGAACATGCACTTATTATTGTATTTATTCATAATAATCAACACTATTGATTTTATTGAGAAAAATGATAAAATAATGAATTGAGTAATGGAAAATCACCCCTCTCATCCACTATAAAAACCATCCCTCACCCCCTCTCCTCATCACTCATCTAAGCCTTGAATCTTATCAAAGTTATACCAAAATACTCTTCCCTATTCTCTCTCCTCATATAGATGATATTGGCCTTACTAAAAGACCAAAATCCCTTTCCATTAGGAGGTTCTCAAGGTGGAGTATTCAAGAGGTAAAATCCTCTTCCTTTTCCTTTTATTTTCTTTTCAAGTTTTTTCTTTTATTATACTCTCCTCATTTCCTCTATCCAAATGATCATGATAATTCCATTATCATCTATATACTATAATTATATTTTTTTTAATGGAATAACAATCATTAATTTCCATACTCTCTCTTTTATTTTAAAAATGAAATCATCATATGGGAGGTGCCAATTTACAACCTTCGTGAATGAAGAACTTTTATTCATAAATTTATACTTCAAGGATAGTCTTTATATCATTTTATGGTTAAAAAATACTATAATATATGTATTATAACCTATTTAATGTTCTAAAACTAGTATATATAAATTATAAAAATTTATACGACAAAACTACTTCGTGGTGATCAAAGTACCGTCGTAATAATCTAAACGATTATCACTAATGTATTATCTAATGGTTCATACTCATACCATATAACCATATGATATATATAAACATTTAAACTTTTGGATTCTCATTAATAACATGTATCTTTAATTCTAGAGAATTATACCCATTTTACATGTACTCCATTACTTTTAAACAAGTGAACCAATCATGAAAACCAAGAAAACGAATACTCTCTAAAAATGCAATTAAACTCTATAACTCATCAATATTGACTTAAATGAACTTAATAAAATTATAATGATTAAAATAATCATATAAAATATTCTTAATTAATTAATTAATAGATTAAATTTGATTATCTAGGATGTTAAGGTCAATTTCATAACTCATTTGAACATAAGGTTTTCTCTCCAAACTCAATTTTTCATTTAGGATTACTCTTTCTCTCTCTTTACCCCAATGAAATTATTAATTATTATTATGTATTCATCATAAGTTCTGTGTTAATGCTATATAAATCTATAACAATCATAATCCTTCTTTATTTGATGGGGAGTTACATGTTTTATAATGATCTTTCTTAATCCTCCCTGATACACAAACCCGATTAAAGGGATCATCTTGATACGTATCCATTTTCAAGTACCATGTATAATTTCTTTTAAGAAACCATTGTTTTCTAAAATTAATAATTTTTTCATGCAAAAATATATTTTTTCATTATTTTCTTTATACAAACAATTATGAAAAATAAATATGATTTTTTCAAAAGAACTATTCTTTGCAAAGTAAAAGGGGTATTTCTCTTAAGAATTCCTCAATGATTTTATTAGAGTATTTTCATCTATTTTAACTACTCAGCTGAATTTTATGCGTTATTGAGATTTATTTCTTATTATTTTCATCTAACATATGTTATTAAATGGTTTATGACCGGTTTTACTATGTATGTTCTATCTTGATACCATTGACCATGCTACTCATATTGGTTAGTAATTATGATTATAGTTTGGAGAAAGTAATTTACATTTAATATGTTCAAGTTTTTTATATTTATCCCGATTCATATAAGGAATTAATTGGACTTGTAAATTTATGTGTGGGGCCTTCTATAGCCCTTCAATGCATCGGTAGGTCTCATGAGACAAAATAGAATTGGTTTTGGATGAGGCCTTACCCTATTATTTTTAGACGTCATGGCTATGGCCATGGAAATATGTTTCAGATGTCTAAAATTATGCATTCCCATATTATGATAATATTAATTGATAAACCATTTGATTATTTGACTCGTAAAATATTCATGTTTAAGTTTCATTCTCTTATGGTGATTTATATGGATTTAAGTAATCATCTTTCATTCTTACCATATTATGCTCAAGTTTATTTTTAAAGGCATTTGTTTTTTTTATTTACCATGGATAATGTTTGTGTTTATGATAAATTCCACTATATTACTTACCCATACTAGGAATCTGATCTCACCCATTTATTATGTTTTATTTTTTACCCGGGTTGCAAAGATGAATATTATTATGAATGGATTGAAGGAATAATATAAGGGTTCATGGGTGTTTTCAATGGAGTTGCAATGTTTTTTTCGTTCAGGTTTTAATGTAAATATTATGTTTGTATCTAGTTTTCCAAAACTACTTAACTATTCAGTACTTCAGGATGTAAATTTATTTTAAACATACCAATGTATCAATATAAGGCACCGGCTCTGGGAAACTTGGGTTGGGTTCCTTACCGTTGGTATCATAGAAATTTTAGTAGAAACCTTAGAAAATGGATTTAGAAAACATAAATTAGGGTACTGAAACCTAATATAGACTTTGAGGATAAGCATACAATAACATCCTACAATATTTTTAAGGTATATATTATTTGTATCTTTCTATAAAATACATCTATGTCTGGATACGACAAGTGGGCGTGGTTTTGGAATAGATGTACCTAGGAGTAACAACTCTGACAAGGTGTTTCAGGCCTGACTCAGGGTAACCTGGTACATGAAAACAAACCTTATTTTTCACCTAGTTTGACACTCCTAGGGGATATTCTTAGGATAATTCATATTTTATTTAGAAACCATTATGAAGGATTTAATTATAAATATGTCCCCAAAGAAACCATTCTTATGATTATGATATTATACATGCATAAGATTATAATTTATGTTATTTGTTTTTATAGTTAGGAATTATACATTATGATTCATAGATTAATTTAGTGTATTCAATTATTTATAAATGACGCCATGTGGAAGAAACTAAAATTATATCAATGCACATTTCCCATATAAGGATTTCCCTCATATGCAAGATAATTATGTTGGTTCTAGAGCTGCAACTGGTGTTGAACTACTTATAACTACACTAAGACAACTAACCCAGGTTATGAATAATAACCTTACCCATATGTAGCATCCTGATCCACAATGTGGAGGATAAATGCTAGCGTACTTTATACAATATTATATTCTATAATTTAATGGGACTACAAATCCATTCATAACAGAGCAGTGGATACGTTTCTTAGAGAAGATGTTTCTTGTTTTGGGAAGTAACAAAAGGGAGAAGGTTGTCATGGAATTTTTTCATCTATCAGGATGAGTTAATCAATTTTTTTTATTGATTCAAAACAAAAAGGAGGAGGAAGAGATTGAAAATTTGGAATGGAGGTATTTTAATAATATTTTCCTAGAAAAATATTTTCCTCACAAACAATGACCAGATATAGAAAATAGATTCTTGAATCTGAGGAAGAAGGTGGATAAGAATGTTTCTAAGTATGAAGACAACTTTATAAGGCTGGAAAGGAATTTCACAGACTACATACATAATATAAGGAGAAATATTGATCGATTCATTGATGGTTTAAAACTATTCATCATAATGGAACTAGTTTCTAACACATTCTCATTATACAAAGATATAGTATCATGTTCAATCAAGATAGAGAAATAATTTTCTATGTCATATGAATTTAAAGGAAATAAAGAGAATAATATGGTGGTGGAGTAAATATTGGATAAAGGGAATAATAAAAAATAGAGTTTTCCAACATGTGATACCTGTAAAAGGAAGCACCCCGGAGCCTACTTAAAATGAAAATGAGTCTATTACAAGTGTGAAGAAAAATTACCCCAAGCCTGGGATTTTAAGGGAAATAAAGAAGCTATGAATTTTCAAAACTACAATTGTAAGGAATGGGACACTATGAAAATGATTGTCTGAAACTTCAAGAAATGTTTCCTCAGAAAAGGCTATGAGAGTAAGGATGAGATTATGAGATCACACCAACTAAGGTTGAAGTTCTAAATGATATGGTTACAGGTACATTAATCATCTCCTAAAATTTAGATAAATCTTTATTTGATTCTGGATAATATTATTCCTCTATATCTTCCTAGTTTCCATTAAAAATTAGATATTTCCAATTCTCCTTAATAAGGGAGTTTTTAGTCAAAACTCCTAAGGGAAGTCTCATTGCAATAAATATGTGTCAGGAGGTTCCCATTATGAAATATAAAAATGATTTATCTACTAATTTTATCATCATACCTATGGTCAACTTTGACATAATCATCGGTATGGATTGGATTTCAAAATATGATGTGAAAATCTATTGTAAGAAGAAAGAAATTATGATTTGTAAGGAAGTTGTAGAATCCCATATCTTTAGAGTAGAAACATCACCATATTATTCTTATCTAGATCCACCCCTAGTAACTTTATTGAATTCAATTCTTGAGGAGGAAGTGAACATAATATCTATGGGTGAGGAAAGAAATATTCAAATTTAGGATGTACCTATAGTAAAAGAATACATTGATGTATTTCTAAAGGATTTACTTGGACATCCTATGGAGTGGGAAATTGAGTTTTCTATTGATTTAATTCCTAGTTCAAGGCCTATATCAAATAATCATTATAGAATGGCCATAATGGAATTAGTGGAGCTGAAGAAACAATTAGAGGAATTGAATGATAAATCATTTATCCATCCTAGTGTTTCTCCATGGGGATCCCACGTTCACTTAGTCAAGAAGAAAGATGCATTGATGAGGTTGTGCATTGAATATAGAGAAATCAATGTTATTACAATAAAGATCAAGTATTCCCTAACTCATATTGATGATTTATTTTATCAAATTCATGGAGCCCAATATTTTTCAATGATTGACCTTTAATCTAGAAATCATCAGTTGCATGTGAGGAAGGTAGATATTCCAAAGATAGCATTTTGAACCAGGTATGAGCATTAAAAATTTACAATAATTACTTTTGGACTGACTAATGCACCCTCTATTTTCATGGATCTAATGAATATAGTTTTTATGTAATATATTGATGAATTTTATGTGGTATTTATTGATGAAATTTTGGTATAGTACAAACGTTATAAAGATCATGAGAATTACTTGTGTATTATTCCGAAGACTCCGAGAATAAATGAGTTATATGGGAAGTTTAGAAAGTGTGAATTATAGCTTCAAAATATTTCTTTTCTTGGCCATATTTTCTCTAAGGATGGAATCTTAGTAGATCTTGTGAAGACAAAGGTAGTTTAGGAATGGCCTACACCATCAAACATAAAGTAGGTAATTATCAGTGTTTCATTCAGAACATTTCATGGTTATCTAACATGTTAACCAAGATTACATTTAAAGGGGTTTAGTTCATATGGACAGAATAATTTGAAGCTTGATTTAAAGAATTGAATTTTAGATTAGTAAATGATCGGATATTGACTCTACCTTCGGGAAATGGTGGATTTGTGATTTGTAGTGATGCCTCAAAGAAAGTACTTGGTTGTGTCCTTATGCAGAACAATAGTGGTATTACCTATGTATAAAGGAAGTTAAAAATCATTAACATAACTATACAACTCATGATCATGAGTTAGAAACTGTAATATTTTCTTTGATGATATGAAGAAACTATCTTTATGATGAAATATGTGAGATATATATAGATCACAAGAGTTTGAAATATATATTCTCATAGAAAGAACTAAACAAGAGTAAAATTCAATGTATTGATATACTCAAGGATTATAATTTTTCCATACACTACCACTCAGGAAAGGAAAATAAGGTGGCGAATACATTTAGCGGGAAGGATCATGGAGTTCTGAAAAAAAATGAGGATTGAAAAGGATCTCCTGTAAATAAATCCAGTAAGGATGGATATGAAAATTATTAGGGTTGGGGAAGCGTCACAACTTTTTTAAATTGTTTCCAAACCATATTTAATGGAAAGGATTAAAATTTCTTAGTCTGATGTTGAGAATATTCAAAATAAAATTAGTGTTGTGAATGATGTAAAGTCGGAGTACTATGTGTATGAGGATGGAATTATAAAATTTGGGAGGAGGCTATGTGTACCCTCTATCCCCTAGCTAAAACAGGAGTTATTGTATGATTCTCATAGCTCTAATTTATCTATACATCATGGTAGCTCTAAGATGTATAGATATTTGAAGGAACATTTCTGGTGGGATAATATAAAGTTGAAAATTGATGATTATCGATCAAGATGTTTATCCTGTTAATAGGTTAATGTTGTAAAAAAACATCCTAGGGGAGTCATGCATCCTTATCATATTCCTACATGTATATGGTATGAAATTACTCTGGATTTTGTCCCTAGGATACCCAATACTCCACGAAAGAGTGGTACAATATGGGTAAATATTGATCGACTTACCACATCTGCACATTTTCTCACCACAAGGCAGGATTTTCCACTAGAGTGCCTTACACATCTCTATATTAATGAAGTTGTAAGACTTCATGGAGAACCTCTATCAATTTTGTTTGATCGTGATACACAATTTACATCAAAATTCTGGAAAATCATTTAGAAAAATTTGGATACTGAGCTTCATTTGAGCACCTATTATCACCCTCAAATTGACAGGTAGTCAAAAAAGACAATTCAATCTTAAGAATACATGTTGAGATCATCATCCCTTGATTTTCAAGGTATGCGGGGTCTTTATTTAGCTTTTTTAGAGTTTTCCAACAATAATATTTTTCATTCAAGTATTAAAATTGAACCATATGAAGCATTGTATTGAAAGAGATGGTGTACACCAACTTGTTGGAATGAAGTTGGTGAAAGGATCCTTGTGGGACCAAAGCTTATAGAGGAAACAATAATAAAGGTAGAGACTATTCAAACCCATATCAAAGAATCTCAAAGCAACAAAAAGATATTTTCCGATAATCGAAGGAAGGGTTTGTAATTTCAAGGGGGAGATCATGTTTTCTTAAAAGTATCTTTATAGAAGGTTGTCATTAGATTTGGGATGAAAGGGAAACTGATCCCCAGTTACATTGGTCTTTTTGAAATTTTAGAGAGAGTTGAAGTTGTAGCTTATCATTTTGAGATTCCACCTAGACTTTCTAAGTTACACAATGTGTTCCACATCTCTTTATTAAGGAATTACATGTCAGACTCAATGCATGTCCTCACCTCTAAAAGAATATCATTTGAACCTGAATTATCTTACAATAAAGAGCCTATCAAGATTCTCAGCAATAAGGATAGGTGTTGGGGAATCATACGACTCAAGTGGTAAATGTACTTTGGATAAATCATAAAATTGAAGAGGCAACGTGGGACCTGAGAAACTTATAATGAATAACTACCTAAATATTTTTATGAGGTAACATTCTAGTAATTTTGAGGATGAAATTCTTTGCAGAAGGGAAGAATGTATCACTCTAAGGATTTATAAATAAATTAAATATGGAGTATAATTCACATAACACTGAGTCTTTACAAAACAACACTTTTTATTATAAAACATTAAACAAGATTGTTATAACTTAGCCATTAAATATTAATTTGTTGCTTATATTATTTGAATTTCAAAAAATTGATATACACAATTGCGATTAGTAAGATATTTAGAGTCTGATATGATCAACTTATTTTTTTGGTGAATAGTAATTTAACTTTTTTGAATAGTAATGTTACCCTTTTGAATAGTAATATGACCCTTATGAATAGTAACCTCACCCATGAAAGTATAAATAAAATTTAGGCACCATATAAATGAAAGTATGATATAATTATATCATGGTATAAGTGAATATTTTAAAAATTAAGTGTTGTTATTTTTCGGAGTAATAAATATTTAATTAAAATTTTATAATTAATAAATTGATTTAAAATAAAATTGATTTTCATAAAATGTATCCATAAATCAATATTTTTTTATTCTATTATTTTAGAAGGATTTAATAAGACCTTTGTTAATTTTCAGAGTGTTATAAAATAAATTTTAATTTTAAAATTTATATTTGATAATTTTAATTAAAAATTAAATTTATCATATTTAGAAAATTATTTTCATAGAATGGAGTTAATTTTATAATTCTACACATCAAAAAATGGTGAGGGATAATTTTTTGTATTTTTCTGAAATACTTGAATTTTTAGTGAATAGTAAAATAGGGTAATTTACTATATAAATAAATTATAAGATAAATACACTATTTTTTGAGTCATGGATGATGTAATAACCCTTGGATATAACTCACATGAACTTATTATTGTATTTATTCATAGTAATCAATAATATTGGTTGTCTTAATAAAAATAATAGAATAAGGAATAGAATAATGTGAAATCACCCCTCTCCTTCACTATAAAAACCACCCCTCACCCTATGTCCTCCTCACTCCACTAAGCCTTGAAGTTTTTCAAATTTATACCCAAACAAATCTTGCCTAGTATATCCCTATTTCCATGAGATCTATTTCTTACCAAAATACCAAACCCATTTCCTTAAGTATTTTCTCAAGGAGGAGTATTCAAGAGGTAAAATCCTCTTCCTTTTCCTTTTATTTTATTTTCAAGTTCTTACTTTTATTATACTCTCCTCACCTACTCTATAAAAATTATCATGATAACTCCAATATAATATATATGATATAATTATATAATGTTAATGGAATAACTATCATCAATCTCCTTACTCACATTCTTTTATGTTAAAAATGAAATCATCGTCCGGGAGGTGCCAATTTACAACCTTCGTGGATGATGAACTTTGGTTCTTTAATTTATTCTACAAGGCTGGTCATGATACCATTTTTATGGTTAAAATGGACTATAATATAGTTATTATAAACTATTTAATGTTATAGAACCTATATATGTACATAATACTAATTCATATGACAAGACTGCTTCATGGTGATCGAAATAACGTCATAATAATCAAAACGATTATCACTAAATGTCTAATCTAATGGTTCATACTCATACCATATAACCATATGATATATATAACCATTTAAAATTATGTATGATCATTGATAACATTCAATTATAATTATGGTGAATTATAACCATTTTACATGAACTCCATTACTTATAAACAAGTGATCTGATCATGAAAACTAAGAAAATGAATGCTCATAAACAATGAAATTAATCTCTATAACTCATCAATAAGGCCATATATAAACTTAATAAAACTATAATGATTCAAATAATTGTCTAAAAGTTTTTGAATTAATTAATTAATGGATTAAATTTGATAATCCAATATTTGAAGATCATGTGTAGAACTCACTCAGACATGAGGTAAGGGTTTCTCCCCGAACCTCCATTTTTCATTTGAGATTAAACTTTCTCTTTATTTACCCCAATTAAATTCTTAATTATAATTATTTACTCCTCATAAATTCTATATTAATGTTATATATATGTGTAACAATCATAATCACTCTTTATTTTAAGGGGAGTTACATGATTTATAAGGATCTTTCTCAATCATTCCCGATACGCATGCCTAATTAAAGGGAACGTCTCGACTTCTTACCCATTTTCAAGTACCATGTATATTCTATTTTAAGAAACCACTGTTGTTATAAAATTACTAATTTTTTCATGAAAAAGTATATTTTTTTCATTACTGGATTTATATAAATAATTTAGACAAATAAAAATGATTTTTCCATAGAACTCTTCTTTGCAAAGTAAAAGGGGTATATCTATCAAGAATTCATCGATGATTTTATCAGAGTATTTTCATCTATTTCAACACCTCAGTTGAATTTTATGATTTATTGAGATTTATATCTTATTATAAAAATATAAAATATTTTATTAAATGGTTTATGATCGTTTTGATTGTGGATGTTCTATCTTGATACCATTCATCATGCTACTCAGATTGGTTAGTAATTATGATTAAATATTGGGGGAAGTTATTTACATTTAAAATATTCATGTTTTTTTATGTTTAGACCCATTCATATGAGGAATTAATTAGACTTATAAAGTGATGGGTGGGGCTCTCTATATCCCCTTGCTACATCATTAGGTCTTATGAGACAAAACAAAATTGGGTTTTGGTCGAGGCCTTACCCTATTATTTTCAAACATCTTGGACAGGTCCTTGGAAATATGTTTCAGATATCTGACATTATGTATTCCCTCATTATGATATTAGTAATTGATAAAACATGTTATTATTTTAATTTTAAAATATCCATGGTTATGTTTTATTACCTTATGATCATTTATATGGGTTTATGTGGTCAGCTTTCATTACTTCCATATTATGCACAAGTTTATTTTTAAAGGCATGTGTTTTTAGTTATTCACCACGCCTAATGTTTATATTTATGATAATGTCTATTGTATTACTTACCCTTACTGAGAATCTGAGCTCACTACTTTTTTATTTTTTATTTTTTATTTATTATGTGAAGCTCAATATTATTATGAATGACTTACATGAATAATCAAAGAGATCATGGGTGTTTCTAATGGAGTTGCAATGTTGTTTTTTCTTTTAATTTATAATGTAAATCTTATGTTTTTATCTAGTTTTCCAAAACTAATAAACTATTAGGTCCTTCGGGATGCGACATCCTTGTAAAAATTCCAATGTATCAACATAAGGCACTGGCTCTAGGAAAATGGGGTCGGGGTCCTTAAAATATATTTTATTAATGCCCAAAATAACCAAATATGTAGATTGTTTTCTATAACTACATTACTTAATAAGGAATTAATCGATTTAAAAATTGAATTTAATTTATAAAATTTTGGGTTATTAAATTCTTCCCCCATTCAAAAATTTAAACTTCTAAATTTCATTTCATATACTAGTATATTTGAGGGAATTTATTTTTTTATCACTTCATCTAGTTCCCATGTTACATCCTAAAAATTTTGGTTCTACCACAACACTTTGACCAAGTGATTTGTCTTGTTTCATATAAATTTTTATTTATGATATAATATCTTAAATAGCTACTCATTGTATAAAATATCATTTTATAATGGTACCACCTCTAGATTCAGTACATTTGAGGGGTATGGTATCTATTTCCTCAAGATGGATACATGGAACACAGCATGTACTTTTAATATGTTAGGTGGGAATGATATTTGATAGGCCGCATATATAATGAAATCAAGGATATTAATGGGGACAACATATCTTAGACTAAGCTTTCCTTTATTCCCAAACCATGTGACTTTCTTCCATGGTGATATAAAAAGGAACACCATATCTCCAAACTCAAACTCAAGGTCTCATCAATGATTTTATGCATATATTTTTTGTCAACTTTTTTCATATTTCATATGATGTTGAATGGTTTAAACCTTCTCAATTATCTCATGGATAAAATCAGGTCCCATAAGTTTCCACTCTCTAACTTCATCCCAATATGTTACACCTCTTCCTATAAAAATCCTCATAAGGTGAATTTTGAATTCTATAATAGAAACTGTTGTTATATGAGAACTCTACTAAGAGAATGTGATGATACCAACATCCTTGTAAATCCACTAAACATGATTTCAGTATATCATCTAGAGTTTTAATGGTTTTTTTCAGGATTACTATCCTTCTGAGGTTGGTTAGTAGTTCTAAAACTCAACTCTATATCCAATGCTTGTTAAAATCCTCTCTATAACATAATGGAAAACCTCAGATATCGATCAGATAAAATGGAGAGTGGAACTCCATTTATTCTTTCCACTTAACTTATTTATATCTTGGTGATTTTCTCAAGAGAGAAATATTCCTTATTATAAATTAAATGCCCTAACATTTAAAATATATTAACTACCACCCATATAAAATTATTACCTTTAGATATTCTGGGGAGTCTTATGATAAAATCTATGGTTATTTTTTCACATTTACATACTAGTATGGAAACTGGTTGCATCATACCCTTAGACTTCTATCATTCTACCTAGACTTGTTGGCATACCAAGAGTCAAGAAAAAAATTCTACAATATCCCTCTTCATGCTATCACACTATATTTTTTATTTATATATCTCTAAATCTTAGTTAGTATTGGATGAATATAGTATTATTAGTTATGTGTATCATCCATAATTTCCTTATTTAGTTATAGTTTCTATGGGATATATATCTAGGTTTTAAAAATTATAACTCCATATTTAAAAAAGTCGAACTCTGTAATATTCTCTACATTTCCTTATAACTCCTCATCACCATTTTGGGCTTCCTTGATCCTCTTAAGAATATATTTTAGAGTATTTATTTGACCAAGTTAAGATGAAGAACCTTTTATTATTTACTTTTCCATCATTTACATGTATAAGAGGATTGGATCACTTTTAATCCTTATCATGGATGGGGTTATGGAATCATTCTACTCAGAGTAACTGAAACTTTTTTTCCCTTCCTAGGATGGTAATGGATTGAACAATCATAATCCTTGATCAACTCTAACCACCTTAGTTAGCGCATATTGATCTCCTTTTGTGTGAATATATACTTGAGGCTTTTATGATCCATCTATATATTACACTTCTCTATATAGAGATAATTTCACTAAATATTCAATGAGAATATCATTGCAACCAATTAGAGATCATTTTTTGGGTAGTTCTACTCATGTTTCATTAATTTGATAGAGGCATAAGCTATTACGTTTTCATATTACATAAGTACAAAACCCAAGACATTTTTTGATTCATCATTATAGATCACAAATCCTTCCCTATTGGTTGGTAATATGAGCATAGGTTTTGTAATTTTCCTCTTCTTTAACTCTTTAAATCTCTCATCACATTAATATTTCCATACAAAGTTCACTCCCTTACAAGTTATATTTGTTAGTTGTCTTGGAAAGTATGGTAAGTTTCCCACAAATCAACTATAGTACCCAGATAATCCAAAAAAACTATGGATCTCTATCATCGATGGTTGTTTTGGTCATCCTTTTATTGCCTTTATTTTCAATGGATCCATAGACATCCCTTTATTTGAATTACTACAAAAACAGTCAAGGGAAGTATCATCCTTTTAACAGCACTAAAAAAATGCTGATAAAGGGGGGGCTTTATCAGTGCTAAAAAAAGCGGTGATAAAGGGGAACATTTAACAGTTCTAAAAAGGCGCTGTTAAAAGTGACCCTTTATCAGTGCTTTTTTAGTGCTGATAAAGGTCCCCCCCCCCCTTTATCAGTGCTTTTTTAGCGCCGTTAAAGGAGACCCCTTTATCAGCAATTTTTTTAGTAATACTGATAAAGGGGGGATTTATCAATGCTTTTTCCTAGTGCTGATAAATTTTATGTTTCAAAAAAAATCATGAAAAATAATATATTTTTATATACGTATATTTATATTGATATAAATATAATATATATGTTTTAAATTTGCTTTAGATAAGTATAAATAGACTATTACATTTAATATATAAGACATTTAGTGAAAATGGATTTTAAATATTTTAAAAAATATTATTAATTAATAATTTTATAATTATCATTGATTAAAAATCACTTAATAACAATTTTAAGACACAAGAAATCAAAAAAAGTAATAAACAATCTAAAATAAGTTGAAAATGTAACTCAAACTTCAAACGGATATAACTTTTGATCCGAGTGTCCGTTTGAGCTCTACAGCATATCAAATCGAAGCCTGCGATGAGATCTACATGCTAGTTACCCAAGAGAACCTTTGTTCGCATTTTTCGAGGCAAAAAATCCCATAATTCTTCTAAAATAGAGTTTTTTGTCGGGATACCCCGATTTGTTAACATTCAAACAAGTATAACTTCTAATCTGAACGTACGTTAGGCCTGTACCATATATCATATCAAAGATTATTTCATTTTCATCAATTTTATTGGTTGTGGAGTTGAAACGATCTTCTTCATTAGAAGTTATGGTCATTTTAACATTCTATGGTTTTTCAAATACAAATATATATGTATTTATTCATAAATATATATGTGTCTGTGTGTGTGTCTGTGTCTGTGTGTGTGTGTGTTGTATATATGTATTTATTTATTTATTTATTTATTTATAAACACACATAAAAAACATATTTTATAAATGTATTTAAAACTAATCTTATAAATATATATTAATATACAAATAAATATACGGATAAAAAATTATAACTATATATATATATATATATTAATATACGAATGAATATATATATACTAATATATGAATAAATATATATTTATTATTATAAATAAATATATTTATATTAATATGAATCTCTATTAATATACGAATAAATATAACTATATACATATATATTAATATATGAATAAATATATATATATATATATATTAATATATGAATAAATATATATGTATTAATATAACTAAATATATTTATATTAATATGAATCTATATTAATATATGAATAAATATAAATATATATATAAATACATATCTATATCATTAAATTGAGAAAAAATGAAATAGCTTAGTGTTAAAGGTGAAGGTGTGCAAGGGGGGAGGTCACAGGTTCAAGTGCGGGTGGAAGAAAGGAGGTGCGCGCGTGTGGGGGATGCGCGGGAAGGGCACGGTGTGGTAGATTGTGAAGGGGGGTCCGCCAAGTGCTGATAAAGGGGGGGTCAAGCGCTGTTAAAAGCTTCCCCCTCGCATTATATAATTCTTTTTTATTTTTTTATTTTTATTTTTGACTTTTATCAGTGCTAAAAAAAGTTCTGATAAAGGGGTTATTTATCAGTTCTTTTTTAGCACTGATAAAAGGTGTCTTTATCAGCGCTTTTTTGAGCGCTGATAAAAGGGAACCCCCTTTATCTTCACCTCGATTAACATCACTTTTTTAGTGCTTTTAATGAACTTTTATAGCGCTTATAAAGGTCATATTTATAGTAGTGTTGTGATAACATGTCCTAGGAATGTTACTTTCTCCATCCAAAACTCGCATTTATTGTACTTGATATATAAATTTTTCTTATACAAGGTCTTGAGTATATCATTCAAATACTCCTCATACTCATCCTTTATATTGGAGTAGATAATAATATCATCAATAAATACTACAAAAATTTTCTCAAGCTAATATATAAAAACTCTATTCCTTAAATCCATGAAGATGGAAGGAGCATTTTTGAGTCTAAATGGAATCATTGTGAAATCATACTACTCATACCTTGTATAAAAAGAAATCTGGGGGATATCCTCCTTATACACTTTTACTTGATAATATATTGACTGAAGGCCCACTTTAGAGAAGTATTAGACTTCACATATATGATCAAACAAGTCATGAATCTGCAACATAGGATACTTTTTTATCATGGTCTTTTTGATCTCTTTATGATCAATGAATAGGTGCATTGACCCATCCTTCTTCTAGAAAAAGAAGACCGATGTTGTAACATCCCAGGTAAATAAAGAATATGACATTTTCATATTTATTAATTTTTGTGTATAAAATATTAATATTACTTTAATGGGAATGCTATTTTCAATGGCATACCCAATACGCAACAACGAGTTTCTTGGAAATCTTACGTTGCACTCTAATAATAAAATAATATTATTTCAAATGGTAGTTAACACGTAGTCGTTGTAATGGAAGTAATGAACAGAACTAACTAAAAAATGATTACATATGTTTTTTAAATATTTTTACATTTATCCAATAAATGTTAGAGGCTTAAAATGAAAATGAATCCAATTTTAAGCATAAATGTTCTAATATTCTTTAAAAGGTCAATTAACCGCCTTTTGATGGAGAACCCTTTTTGAATCTACATTTTGTCAATTTTATATTCTATATTTGACAAAATAAAATCCTTCTTTAGAATAAATACATCAAAATTTACTTTGTGTCAGTTTTTGGTATTTTTCGGATAAAGTTCATTTTTTATTGAATAGTGAAAAATTTTGTATTTTAATTCAAAACATCCTTTTAATATATTTTATTTATATGGTTATATTATATATTTAATTGGTTTTAAAGTTCAATTATAATATATTTTTACCATTTAATATAATGTTGGTCATTTTAATTAATTTCACTTTGAAATTGGACATAAACAAGTGTCAGTCTTTTGATAGATATTGTTTCTTAAAAACACGCTATTTGTTTTGACAACGGGAATTAATTATAAAATTAATTAATGAAACTTATATGTTTTGAATTTTTCAAAATAGAAATAATTTTTTAATTCAGAATATCAAATATATCTTACGGTGAATTTTTGGTATTTTTCTGAAGAACTTCAATTTTTAATGAATAGTGAAACCACTAAGTGGTAGTTAAGAAAACTGATTTTTCGTTTAAATGAAAGTTTACTTCTTCTGTTTATTGAATTTAAAAAATCCTACATACATGGTTATCATTATTAAGTAAAATTTGGTTCAATGGGATTAATATATTTTTTTGGTGAATAGTAACTTTTGAGTTTTGTTAACAGCGATTAGAGGTAATTAGTGTAATTTAAGATAAAACTAATATTATAAAAATATAAAAATATCTTGACACATGTCCTAACATTATTTTTTGAGTCATGGCTGACCAATAAAAACCATGGGTCAATTTTGGGGACCCCATGGAGCCACTTGGGGTGATAATGACATTAATACCTTTTATTTAAAGTAAAAAATAAAAATATCACAAACATGTATTGTTTTACTAAAAAAATTACATGGGGTTATATATGTTATATTTTTTTACTATAAATACTCATTATAAATATATAAATATTTCCTATAACATGGTAATTTTTTTATATTTTTTTATACATCAAAAAAATAAATTTATTTATGACACAAAGATGATGCAGTGTTTATGTCATTAATGAATGATTTAAATAAAAAAGTAGATGATGTTTAAAATAATATCCAAAACTTTTTCAATTCTTATTGGATAATTTTATTTCAAACATTTACCACCTTATCTTCGACGTTAATGAATTTGGGAGCTTTAGAAACCGAATTTCATTTTATAATAAAATAATAATTTCAAGATTTCCAAAAGAGCCCCTCCTCTCCCTTATAAAAAGACCCCACTTCCTACCCATCTCTCACACTTCTCAAGCCCTTTGGCTCGTCCAAAATCCACTCAAATAAGCTCCAAATGTCCATCTCTTCATCCTAGAAGCCTCACTTTGGGTAGAATCTATTCCAAGGAAGCCTTTGGGCTCAAATCAAAAAGAGTTACCCGATTTAAAGGTAATGTCCTCTCTTATGTTCTTTTGTTTTATTTTGCTTCTCCAACCCCATAAACTCTTTTTATTCCTTTATTTTGTAACAAAACCAGTATATTAAATATAGTAGGATGTTTTTATAAGAATTATTCTAGCTACACTTACACACACCTACGTCTAATGGTTAAAGAACATACTGTTTACGTGGATGGTGAATTTCTGCCTCACTAAACGATGATTGTTCAATATTCTTTGAACACATTCAAAGGTGGCCATTAAGATGTCACTATATTTATATATGATATATAATATTTTTATGTTTTCTTTAAGCTTATTTATTTTCCATTTATGGCATACCTTTATGGTTTCCATTATGGATAAACGCGATATCTTCATTTTAGGAAGTGCGGACTACCGCCCCCTCAAAGTGATTTGATTCGTTAATGCCATATGTGGGACGTGTAAAGGATGGAGTTAATAATATTACATATGATATTATACTGGAATTATAATATACCTTTATATCATTATTATTTCATTCCATTAAATACAAAATATAAATGAAAGTAGCGTTCATGCGTAAGTACGGCTTACCGTCTCCATGAACGGTGCATTTCATTTCTTACCTCTAAATGTTATGTAATATTATAAATTCATGTATATACTGTATATAAATGATATATATGATATCTACATCATGAATATAATTCTGGATATAATGGATATTTTACCACATGAACAACTTGTAATTATAAGGAGTTTATTTTTGACTCAAGAACCAATGATCGACAAAACGGTCGTTATTAACTTAAATAATTACAAAGTGTTCATAACATGGTAATAAGTGATATAAAAGTAATAATGAACTTGAAAAAGATTCTTAAGAAAGTATAAATTAACTCAAGTTTATTATTTAGGATATTAAAGAACGACCGAGTCAAGTTGGACACGAGGTAAGGGATCCTACCTCCCTCTTTCTTTTCAAGTACTCTCCTTTATGTCATTTGTTTTAAGCTAATATTTCTTATGTTTGGGGATGTTATTTTATATTCCTAATTATTTAATTTTTGTGTTCATATTATGAGGGACCCCATTTGATCTCATAAATCCATTTTTGGAAGTTTTAAGTGGCGCTGTTAGGCTGGCGAGTTTTCGTAAGGGATTTTTCATATCACTTTTATTCTCATGGGATTTATGTTGCATTTGCCACCATTTACTTTGACTGGTGTATGTACTTCCCATTATTCTAATCTTTGTGTAATATAATTTCGTTTATGAGTATTTACATCAATTTTTTATATTCATTCTTTCATGGGGTGTACGTTTCAAAAGTTACCCAAGTCGGTAAGGGAATCTTTCACCCTCCTCTTTTTAAAATAATTATTTTGTTAGGCCTTTTAATTTACATATTATTTTGTTGGGATATGTTCTTCTATATCCTTATTGATGTAAAACTTATTTCTAAGTTATTAGATACCCTTTTTGTCTCATCAACTCATTTTCTTTGAATTTTAAAGTGACGTCGTTAGGCTGTCAAGGGAACTTCTTAACCCAATTTTGATTTCTTTGGGTTCAACTTGTAGTTATTGAATATGTCATTATATGATTATGTGTGAATGACTCTGATTGTTTTACACTTAATATTCACTTATATTGGGTCTATTTAAATTTTTCACACATAATTATGTAATTGATTTATCCTTAATCTAAGGATACCATCTTTATACAGAACTTCGTCTCAATCTCCTTTCATTGAGGCATATTTTGTTTTATACACAACTTTCTTTTATACGGTGTATAAACCCATTTGATTTTTACTTTTATTCAAAAGGAATCTTTTTATACGAAGTGTTTTACTAAATGACAAAAGGGAATGTTTTTATCTTACGTATGCGGCGACAATGACTTCTCCACCACCGTGACCATTATTTGAGTTTCGGCTTCTTCTACAAGCCATAACTTTTTAAATGAAAAATAAATACCATATAATATTTTATGTATTTTGGTATTGAAAATGTATTTTGATAATGTTTTTATTATATAAATGTTTTGTATTGATATCTTGTGATTGAAATGTGGAAATTTTATGTTTCCTTTAAGCATGTTTTATGAGATACAATTATGTTATTGTTCTTGGGCATTGTTTATGAAATCGAGTGGTTCCGTGATAGACTAAGGTAGGGTGATCCCGAGATAGATATCCAATTCATTGGGTAACATGACAGAGGTAAATGTTAATGTTTCTCTTAAGTTATTTAGGGAATATACTGTGATGGGTATTCCAAATGTGACTCCCTATGTAGCTGTGATAGATACAATGTATGTATGTTATGTATGCCTCAAGTTACCTTCATGTATTATGATTTCTATGAGTTATTCATAAATATTATGATTTCATAAGGTATGTTAAATTACTTATGTTTTATGATTAAAGTGTGCTTTCATTGATTCTTATGTATATGTGGACTAATGTTTCCTTCCCGTATTTTTATATCCCTTACTGAGATTTTTGTGCTCATCCCAAACTTTTGAAATGTTTCTCCAGAGGACTTAAAGTGGAATATGGTCAAGGATGGGATCAAAGAAATTTCATGATGTCTAAAACATGGAACTATACATGACTCTTTTGTTCAAGAGTTTATATTTTTTGAAAAAAAAATGGAGACTGAGTAGATGTGTCTACCTCTTAATCTTTAGGATGTAAGAGTTATGTCCTAATTCTCTAAAACTATAAACCTGAAAAGATCCTCAATGTAAATTATTCATTTAATTCAATATTATGTAATTTTTTAAGTTTGGGTCTTTATAGTTGGTATCAAAGGTCGGTTTAGATAACTTTAGAGGTTAGAGTTTTGTTTAAGCATAAGTGACAAGTTGTGTATAACCACAATGGGTATTATATTAGACAGATTCATTGTTATTTATGAAAGTTGGAATGAGTTTGAGATAACTTGGATAATTATATCTTAGTTTTTATCTTCCTCTTTAGTACATGATGATTTTTTTGATATACTCACACTGAACTTTTTGGTTTTAGTAAATGGATGGATCTAGCAGGCACCAAAGTGAAAATGGGTTTGAAGGAAACTGTGGTGGTTCTCTGATTAGGAGACTAGATGAAATGGGGGATTCAATGAGAAATCTCATGATTATTCTAAACCAACTATCAAGAGTCATGATTAACCAGTTTAACCTTAGTGAGTTCTCTAATGCATCATGTACAAGAGAACCAACTCAATGTGGAAGTTCAGGTAATAATTATAAAGGTAACCATTAGGGTTTATATGATCCTTATTTTTGTGGTAATTATGTGTTACTATATGTTATGATGGAATATGAACGACATGAGATAAACATGAGGTTAAATTATGTTATGGTTATTTTTTAATATTTTATCTCTTTTTGGGGAATTTTATAAGAATTATGTAGTTTTTGAAAAATGACAACACGCAGACCGTGTGACAACCCGTCGCGTTGGAAAAAGCAGCGGGAATCGAACCCACAAGCAAAGTACGACTGGTCTTTATCGCCTACCACTGGACTACGTGAAGTCCCTGGTTGGTTTGACTAATTCTATTTAGTTAGATGATTTTATGAATCAAGAGTAAGTTTATTTTGGGTTATCTATGGAAATTATTTACCTATCATGAAGGATATATGATTAGGTTAATTACTTTTCAATATGAGACTTTAAGAGAAGCTGATGTTATTTGGAGATAAATGTTAAGATTTACCTCAGAAGACTATGTGATTAAATCCTTCAGAGATTTGGGTTTCAATCTTAGTTTTTTTTACTTTGAATAATTTTATGGATAGATGTTTATTGAATGGTCTTTGTTGAACTTTGGGTACTGTTTGACAAATTTTGGAGATTAGGAGTAGTTTTTCTTTTTGTAAAAAAAATATCCGTTTTGGGGATTATATAATCTTGTACTAACCTTTTTGGTATTGGTTTTGGTTAAGGTCTAAAGACATGGTAAATATATAGTTCTCTTTTGTGGATTAGGTGATTCTCAAGAAGTTGATTGTTGCTCTCTTAATGTGAACAAGTTATCCTAAATACTCATCTTTTGGAGAAAATATGAGTTTCTGTAAGAAATCTAGCAAAAGTTGACAGTCAACATGACAAGTAAGTATGTTTTCTTATGTTTTAGTTAATCCCATAAATAAATTCCTCAATGAAAAGTAACTTTAAACAAAAACATTTTCTGTTAACGTTTCCTACTGGGGAATCAAATACCGTTTAACCCATCACAAGTTTGTGATTTTCTGGTGGTTAACTTTCTCCTAGACATGTTTTCTATCACTCTCCATCAGAACATGATGGTTTTTTTTCTCCTCCATATCCATGTTTTCATGGAATTATAGTATCTGTTGTCTCGGGTGACCCTTGTACTTTTCCTTCATTCTTTTAAAGTGATATTTTAATTTACTTCTTTCCCGATGTGGGGCTTTCAATGAAGTTTCCGAGCCCTTTTTTTAAAAAATTGCGAGGATGCAATTCCCAAAAGGGGGGAAGGATGTAACATCCCAGGTAAATAAATAATATGACATTTTCATATTTATTAATTTTTTTGTATAAAATATTAATATTACTTTCATGGGGATGCTATTTTCAATGGCGTACCCAATACGCAACAATGTGTTTCTTTGAAATCTTACGTTGCACTCTAATAATAAAGTAATATTATTTCAAATAGTAGTTAACACGTAGTCGTTGTAATGGAGGGAATGAACAGAACTAACTAGAAATTTATTATATATGTTTGTTAAATATTTTTACGTTTATCCAATAAATGTTAGAGGCTTAAAATGCGAATGAATCCAATTTTAAGCATAAATGTTCTAATATTCTTTAAAAGGTTGATTAACCGCCTTTTGATGGAAAACCCTTTTTGAATATAAATTTTTTAAATTTTATATTCTATATTTGACAAAATAAAATCCTTATATAGAATCAAGACATCAAAATTTACTTTGTGTAAAGTTTTGGTATTTTTCCGATAAAGTTCATTTTTATTGAATAGTGAAAAATGCTGTATTTTAATTCAAAACCTCCTTTTAATATAATTTATTTATATGGTTATAGTATCTATTTAATTAGTTTTAAAGTTTAATTATAATATATTTTTACCATTTAATCTAATTGTGGTCATTGTAATTAATTTCACTTTGAAATTGGAGATAAACAATTGTTAGTCTTTTGATAGATATTGTTTCTTAAAAACACGCTATTTGTTTTGATAATGGGAATTAATTATAAAATTAATTAATGCATCTATATGTTTTGAATTTTTTAAAATAGACATCATTTTTGAATTCGGAATATCAAATATATCTTAGGGTGAATTTTTGGTATTTTTCTGAAGAACTTCAATTTTTGATGAATAGTGAAACCACTAAGTGGTAGTTAAGCAAACTGATTTTTCGTTTAAATGAAAGTTCACCGCTTCGGTGTATTGAATTTAAAAAATCTTACATACATGGTTATCATTATTAAGTAAAATTTGGTTCAATGGGATTAAAATATTTTTTTGGGTGAATAGTAACTTTTGAGTTTTCTTAACCGCGATTAGAGGTAATTAGTGTAATTTAAGATAAAAATGATATTATAAAAATATAAAAATATCTTGAAACATGTCCTAACATTATTGTTTGAGTCATGGCCGACCAATAAAAACTATGGGTCAATTTTTGGGACCCCATGGAGCCACTTGGGGTGATAAAGACATTAATACCTTTTATTTAAATTAAAAATAAAAATATCACAAACATGTATTGTTTTACTAAAACAATTTTTACATGGAGTTATATATGTTATATTTTTTACTATAAATACTCATTAGAAAGATAAATATATTTCATACGACATGGTAATTTTTTTATATTTTTTTAGACATCAAAAATATAAATTTATTTATGACACAATGATGATGCAGTGTTTACGTCATTAATGAATGGTTTAAATAAATAAGAAGATAATGTTTGAAAGAATATCCATCACTTGTCCAATTATTATTGGATGATTTTATTTCGAACATGGACCACCCTATATTTGACTGTAATGAATTTTGGAGCTTTAGAAACTGAATTTCATTTTATAATAAAATAAAAATTTCAAGATTTCCAAAAGAGCCCCCCCTCTCTCTTATAAAAAGACCCCACTTCCTACCCATATCTCACACTTCTCAAGCCCTTTTTCTCGTCCAAAATCTACTAAAATAAGATAAAAATGTCCCTATCTTCATCCTAGAAGCCTCACTTTTGGAAGAATCCTTTCCAAGGAAGCCTTTGGGCTCAAATCAAAAAGGGTTACCCGATTTCAAGGTAATGTCCTCTATTATGTTCTTTTATTTTATTTTACTTATCCAACCCCTAAACTATTTTTATTCTATTATTTTGTAAAAAAACCAGTATCTTAAATATACTTGGATGTTTTTATAAGAAGTATTAGAGCTACACTTACACACACCTATGTCTAATGGTTAGAGAACATATTGTTTCCGTGGATGGCGAATTTCTGCCTCACGAAACGATGATTGTTCAATATTATTTTAACAACTTCAAAGGTGGCCATTAATATGTCACTATATTTATATATGATATATAATATGTTTATGTTTTCTTTAAGCTTCTGTATTTTTCATTTATTGCATACCTTTAGGGTTTCCATTATGGGTAAACGTGATATCTTCATTTTAGGAAGTGCGGACTACCGCCCCCTCAAAGTGATTTGATTCGTTAATTCCATATGTGGGATGTGTAAAGGATGGAGTTAATAATATTACATATTATATTATACTATAATTATAATATACCGTTATATCATTATGATTTCATTCCATTAAATACAAAATATAAATGAAAGTAGCGTTCATGTGTACGTACGGCTTACCGTCTCCATGAACAGTGCATTTCATTTCTTACCTATAAATGTTATGTAATATTATAAATGCATGTATATACTGGATATATATGATATATATGATATCTAAATCATGAATATAATTCTGTATATAAAAGATATTTTACCACATGAACAACTTGTAATTATAAGGAGTTTATTTTTGACTCAAGTACCAATGATCGACAAAACGACCGTTATTAACTTAAATAATTACAAAGTGTTCATAACATGTTAATAAGTGATATAAAAGGAATAATGAACATAAAAAAGTTTCTTAAACAAGTAGAAATTAACTCAAGTTTATTATTCAAGAGATTAAAGAACGATTGAGTCAAGTCGGACACGAGGTAAGGGATCCTACCTCCCGCTTTCTTTTTAAGTACTCTCCTTTATGTCATTTCTTTTAATCTCATATTTCTTATGTTTAGGGATGTTCTTTTATATTCCTAATTATTTACTTTTTTTTACTTATTATGAGATACCCTATTTGATCTCATAAATCCATTTTTGGAAGTTTTAAGTGGCGTCGTTAGGCTGGCGAGTTTTCGTAAGGGAATTTTCATCTCACTTCTATTCCCGTGGGATTTATGTTGCATTTTCCACCATTTTCTTTGAGTGGTGTATGTACTGCCCATTATTCTAGTCTTTTTGTAATATAATTTCATTTTGATTATTTAAATCAATGTTTTATAGTCCTTCTTTCATGGGGTGTACGTTTCAAAAGTTACCCAAGTCGGTAAGGGAACCTTTCACCCTCCTCTTTTTAAAAGACTTCTTTTGTTAGGTCTTTTAATTTACATCTTATTTTGTTGGGATATGTTATTCTATATCCTTATTGATGTAAAATTTATTTCCAAGTGATGAGATACCCTTTTTTCCTCATCAACTCATTTTCTTTGAATTTTAAAGTGAAGTCATTAGGCTGTCAAGGGAACTTCTAAACCCAATTTCGATTTCATGGGGTTCAACTTGTAGTTATTGAATATGTCATTCTATGAATATGTGTGAATGACTTAATTTTTTTACACTTAATATCCACTTATATTGGGTGTATTTATATTTTTCACACATAATTATGTAATTGATTTATCCTTAATCTAAGGATACCATCTTTGTACGGAACTTCGTCTCAATCTTCTTTCATTGAGGCATATTTTGTTTTATACACAACTTTTTTTATACGGTGTATAAAACCTTTTGAATTTTACTTTTATTCAAAAGGAATCTATTTATATGAAGCGTTTTACTAAACTAAAGAAGGGAATGTTTTTATCTTACGTATGCAGTGACAATGACTTCTCTGCCGCCGTGACCATTATTTGAGTTTCGGCTTCCTCTACAAGCCATAACTTTTTAAATGAAAAATAAATACCATATACTCTTTTATGTATTTTGGTATTGAAAATGGATTTTGATAATGTTTTGATTATATCAATGTGTTGTATTGATATCTTATGGTTGAAATGTGGAAATGTTATGTTTCCTTTAGGTATGTTTTATGATATATGATTATGTTATGGTTCTTGGGCATTGTTTATGAAATCGGGTGGTTCTGTGATAGACTAAGGGAGGGTGAGCCCGAGATAGCTCTCTAATGCATTGGGTAATGTGAAGGAGGTAAATTTTAATGTTTCTCCTAAGAGATTTAGGGAATATACTGTGATGGGTATTCCAAATGTGACTCCTTATGTAGCTATGATAGCTACAATGTATGTATGTTATATGCCTCAAGTTACCTTCATGTCTTATGATTTCTATGAGTTATTCATAAATATTATGATTTCATTAGGTATGTTAAATTGATTTTGTTTTATGAGTAAAGTGTGTTCTCATTGATTCTTATGTATACGTGGAATAATGTTTACTTCCCGTATTTTTATATCCCTTACTGAGCTTTTTGTGCTCATCCCAAGTTTTTGAAATGTTTCTCCACAGGACTTAAAGTGGAATACGGTCAAGGATGGGATCAAGGAAATGTCATGATTTCTAAAACATGGAACTAGAAATGACTCTTTTGTTCAATAGTTTATATTTTGTGAAAAAAAATGGATACTGAGTAGATGTGTCTACCTTGTAATCTTTGGGATGTAATAGTTATGTCCTAATTCTCTAAAACTCTAAACCTGAAAAGATCCTCATTGTGAATTATTCATTTAATTCAATATTATGTAATGTTTTAAGGTTGGGTCCTTATAGATGTACCCCACGATGAATCACTTAGGCATATAAACCCTTTATCTAGATTCTCATATATATGCTTCTTCATCTTTTCAAGATAAAAAATTTTCATTCTATATGGAGTCTTGGATATTGGAATGTCTTTGGGAATAAATTTAATTGATAACTCCACCTATCTATTAGGAGTAAGGCTAATAAATTATTCATGGAACATGTCAATATATTCTCCAAAAATGGTTATGTTATGAAGGATGATATTTTACTTTATCTCAATAATTTGAGAAAGATACTCTTTAATATAAGGAAATAATATCCATGCTTGAGATAATGATTCAAAAAGAGATCCATCATCCTCCTTAAAATTGTATAGAATTGGAGATTGATTTGTAATACAGAGGGTGATTTAATTCTCTCAAAAAGTTATATTGTCTCTATAAAATTAAATCTAATCCATACCCATAATAGCATCAAATTCTGCTAAAGGGGGTATCACAAAGTTTTCTAGGAAGTTTAGTTTGAAAATATGGATAGGGGAGGAGTTATATGCTTCGTATACAATAATTTATCCATTTTCTATTTTCACTGATATATCCACTTCCATGTTTTTAATTGGTGTTTAAATAGTTATAATAAACTTTCATGATATGAAAGAATTCATAAAACTATGAATGATAACCCAACCTTTCAACTATTTTATTCAAGTTCTAATCATTTTCTTTATCCAAAATAGAGTTAGGGATGAACATTTTCAAAATATTAAACATAAGATAGTGAATTTATGAACATTAAATGGAAAAATCATAAATGGAATACATTTACTAACCTATGAATTTCTATGTTTCCATATAAGTTATTTATAATTTATTTCCTAACATAAAATGTTATGGTTATTTTTATTCCCATGATAATGGTTTATAAAGAACATGTAAATTTACCAAAACATATACCCTAGGAGTCTTAAACTAGGTGTAAAGAAAACCCTATTTTTCATGAACTTGGTGATGATAAACTTATTACCCAATTCACCATTTTTAGGTTTACTTATCCTAGGTACAACTGTGTTAGATCCACATCCACTTGTGGTAACCAAATATAAATTTTGTTGCATGGAAATAATGTACTCTATACTTTACCAAAGTTCAAACAT
Source organism: Viscum album (assembly GCA_963277665.1). NCBI lineage: Eukaryota > Viridiplantae > Streptophyta > Magnoliopsida > Santalales > Viscaceae > Viscum > Viscum album. The sequence continues at coordinate 1,782,132,266 of OY728129.1, read as the reverse complement.
GTTTCTTATGTTTAGTATTATCCTTAAATTTTCACTAAGTTTTTTTAATTCTAATCCCAAAAAATAATTAAGCCTTTCCTCTGATACCAACTATGACAAGTCATATCTTTTATACAACGTATTTCATTATTTATTATATAAAGATACACATAATAGAATCCCATAAGATGTAAAAGTGTGGTGTATTTGGTAAAATAGGTACATAGAATAATAACCTAAAATATAAATATAAATACATTATTTAAAAACTCCATAACATTCCCTAAAATTACATTGGTCATCAAATATTTTTCAAGATAACCTGAGGATGTACATAAGAAAGGGGTGAGGTATAAAGCCCGGTAAGGGAATAATCAAAACATAACATGAGGAACATAATACATGTGAGTTGAGAGGCATATCAAGGTGACATAAAAGGGATGATAATCATAAACATGAACATCAAATCATGATATAAGATGATAAAATCAATGAAATATAAGAATGTGGAAACAATATAAAATAATACATCATAAGCATTAGTCAAGGATAACCACTAAGAAATATTAACATAGTGTACTTAGGATAACCTCTTATACACCATACATGGTATATCATGAGATAAAAACATTACCCAATATTGTAGGGGTATATAATTTCATACCCCCCATTACATTCATATCTCTGTACATTTATGTGTGTGCCACATAGATCATATGACATAAGAATGTATTTTTATCACTTTTAGTCCCATGATTAAGGAGTGTGGTTTAAATAAATAGAAGTCCCAAATCAATGAAGGATAGTTTCATTTAGATGAAGGATAATAACAGTTTTATATAATGGTTTCTGAAAGGGTTTAATGAGAGTGAACGGTGGTCCCTAATTAGTTATATATCAGAAGCACAATGAAAGGGATGTGTAAAGACATATTCTAAAATAAATATTTTCAAATAAAATGTCATAATATAAATAAATTGATTAAATAAAGTAGAGTTGGATATAATCCCTTACACTTAGAGTGTGCTTCTAAAATAATGGGAGGAGCTTATTAAGATATTGGGAACACCTGGGTGGGTTTTAGAGAGGGATAGGGAGATGAAATTTGGGCTAAATAGGATTTGAGTGAAGAGGATATTTTTTTTAATATTTTATAAGCACAAGATTTAAATATATTAAAATAATTTCATTGGTGATGTGTAAGTGAGTTATTTTCAAAAATAATTGATTTTAAAACCATAAAATATAATATAGGTTTTGTGGGATTTATTAAGGGTTTATAAATTTAATAAAATAACTTTAAAAACTCATTAGTTTTAAAGGGTCTATATTTGGTCATGAATTCCCTTTATATCATTTTTTATATCACTTTTAGCTTATTATGATGTCATAATACTTGCTGTATATTTATACTGTATTTAATTTTAACCCAAAAAATTTGACTATCACAAAAAATCATGAAAAAATCACCATTGTCTAATTTTGACATGCTGATTTAAAAAATGATATTCACATTACCAAAATAATTTTCTAAATTTTATAATTTACACTTTTAAATAGAAATACTTATTTACTGAAAATTCTATTTTTTATGAGACTAACCACTTTCTGACCCTTGTTAAAATTATATTGATATTAATTATATTATATTATAATTTATATTAAAATAAATATTATTTAATAAGAATATTTCATGAAAATTAAATTTATTTTAAAAATTATTGAATTAATAAAAATATTTTTTAATCGAAAATATATATTTCCCTAAAATACAATTTTAGTTTCTTAATATCAAAATCCAATTTTTATCAAACTCATTATTCAAACATCAATATATAATAATTAAAAAAATAGATAAACATAATCATTATCTAATTTATAAGAAAATATAAAAATTCATACTACTATGGTATAGATACATAATTCCTAATTACACCAATGTATGCCCTAAAGGTAAGGTGTATGATGGTGTCACTTTCATGGGGTGGTTCAGGGAACATGGTTTGGGTTGTGATATAGATAATATTAAACTTATCCCATAAACATTTTCATTCATCTTTGATTTTTTAAATTTTATATTAGTATTATTCAAGGGAAAATGTCAGTGGTTATATCTCCCATGGATGCTTTGATAAATGGGATTTATAGGGTATAATCTTACTGGTTGAGGCCATCACTTCTGTCTATGTCAATTAGACTTTATAATAACCCTTAATATATACTAATTTTAATAATCACTAAACAATAAATATATTATCAATGGTTATTATTCTTAATTTTCTTTTGAATTTTACCATCTAGATATTTTATAATGATCCAAAATAACAAAGGAGTGCATTTTTTTTGAATAACTAAATTACTTAATTAAGAATTAATTCATTTAAAAATAAAATTTTATTTATAATAGTTTAGGTAGGTACATTACTTCTTTTGAGTTTTTGACTTACTTAAACTTAGATTTTAGATGATGTGAGATTGATAGATTAGACACTAATAGACTATGTTGATTTATTAGAAGTATTTTGGTTTTATAAAGTCTAATAAAGAAATATTCAATCACTTTGTCTGTTTTAGAAACAAAGTATGTTATTTTTGTAATCTTTTGTTCACAAACATTATGGATTAGATAGATATTAAGTGACTTTAGAATAATTTATGATAATAAACAGAGTGTGTGTGATAATTCATCTGTAATTTTTATTTTAAATTACCCCTTGTAGCACTCAAGTAAAAATCACATTAAAGTGATGCATGACTTTATTAGATAGCATGTTTAGAATTGGTACATTAGTTTTGAATTAATTTAAATAGAAAATTAGTCAGAAAATATATTTAATAATACTCTGGATGTATGTAAGTTTGATAATGTTAAACTGAATCTTGGAATGATATATATTTTATGGGAACTCATTTTAGAACTGAAAATATTGATATTGAATATTTTCATGTGTTTAATAATTTTTCAATTTTTTTTGAATCATCTAACAATTTTATGTATATATTTTTTCTAATAAGTTAAAATTGATAGAACACTGGATGTGTTAGATCTAAATATCAAAATAGTAGATACTTTTATTTTCCTAAGTGTATGAAATATTGAAATAATGTTGTGGTATATACATTAGGCCATGATGAAGCATCAATATTTTTATTATTTACTATTTTTACAATTCATAAAACATTATTCTCCAAATCTAAGAAAACTTACACTATTTATTATTTCAATATGATAATATATTAACAATTATGGGAGATGATAAAATATATACATCATCAGTACAGACACAATGGATTGATAGGTGGTGTACACTATGTAAACACTTTTTTGATGTGATACATTAATTCTCATAATACATTTTGATTCCTTTAATAAATATTATTCTCAGAAAACATGATATATGTATATTTTATCAAATAAAAGAAACATAAAATCAATTTAGTCATTGATTTTTAAAGTATTTTTTCTTTCTTTTTCAAACTATTGAAAAATTACCTTTTCATATACTTTTTCATTTGTGTTCCCTATTCGACTGAGAACTTACAGATTCTTCATTATTCTTAATTAAACTTTATAAAGTTAAATCACATTTAAAAACAGATAAATATTATATTTTCAGATTTCTTTTATATTTCCTTATTTATTTTATAATTTAATAATTAAATAATAAAGTGATAATGATTTATGACCTTGAAGAGACTCCAGGATGATCCATAAAAAATTGATGGGAAATAAAAAATATAACATTGATAGTGGTTCATCTAAGAAGAGATTATCAGTGATATATCAATCTTTGACCCCTTATAAATCTTCTAAAATGGTTAAAAAATAAAAAATTTAGTCAGTAGAGATTCTATTATATATAATTAGATTGTTATATCTAGATCCATGGAAAATGAACTTTTTTCACAGATAGGTTGGACATTTTTATGCTAACTTCAAGATTAATGATGAATAAGATCGTGATAATATGTCTTCCAAATTCAATGTTATGTACATCAAGATGACTTCTACTAAAATTAAATATGTGTTAAAAATGGAACATATATTAAATTATAGATTAGTTTGAAAGTTTTTACTCATGAAAAATGAATTTTTATATTAGTATATTAATAAATTATTTACTAGTAAATCTAAATATGAGAGTTTAAGAATGTTTTAACTTAATAATCAGTATAGATTCATTAAAAAATTCATCTGATTGAATTTATTCCAAGATTATTAGATTTCAGAAATGCTAAGAAGTGGAGTTTGTATATTTTTGATTTTATACTAATGAAAAATCCATTTACTTTAATTATAATTATTTTTATTTAGATAAATGATAAAATATTAATATGGGAGATGTAAAAAAAATTATTATATGGAAGGTTTATATAAAAATTCTTACAAAAAATAAATATCCTTTTTTTATAAAACAAAAGGAAATTTTACAAATGAAGTTTATTTTATATGATAAGGATAATATAACACGATACAAACTTCATGGGATTCATATAATCTATACTATATTAATTAACTAACTAGTCTAATAATTATTTTAATCCAATGGGTCTCCCAATAACACCTCTAAGTGAGATCATATAATAATTTTCTCCCAGTTAAAAAAAATAGGCGGTGATTATTTTCTCTTGTATACCTTAAGAGGAAGGCTCAATATAAAAAGTTATAAACTTGAATTTAATCAAAGATTTTCCTCAATTTAATTCATTAACAAGATTCTAAATAAAGTTTAGGATTCTCATAGAGACTATATTATACATTTTTAGTAAAAACAAAATATTTCATTTTTAAAGATTAGAATTTCTATGCTTCATACATAGAAGATGGTATTTAATACTATAAATTGAATTGGCATAAATATAGAGAATTTATTGAAAATTTTTGTTTAAATGAAGTGGGAAATTCTGAAATTGTGGATTTCATCGACACCCAACATTATATAGGTCAATAAAGTTTTATTTTTATACCCTTTAACCAATAATAAATAAGGATTACTACTTTTAAATCACTTAAAACAAATGAGGAAGTATCTTAGCATGTGGCATGATCATTATAAAAAAGGATGAATTGTATTAGAAATATAATGATAAAAAACTAGAAATTCCTCAGAACAAACCTATATAAGAGGTTAAAATTGTGAAAAATGTTTATTCTAGTGATGTTTACATTAAATAAATTCATAATAAAAAAACTAAAAGTGAATAAAATAAATAATGAAAAAGATGAATAAGAATATTCTAAAATAAAAAAATATCTATAATAAAAGTGAATCATGGATAAAATTACCAATAATGACGAAAATCATTGAGTATCCATCATTAAAGAGGATAAATATGTTATTATATTAGATCACAATATTCTTGAAAATTCATTTGTCATTACTCCATTAGTTTTTCAATCATATATTCTTATTAAAACATCACATTGAGTTTCCTAGAATCAACTACAAAAGTAATATGATTTGAAACACATATTAGAGTGGTTTCACCCACATTAATAGAAATCATAGAGAAAATAATTTAAAATTTTCATTGAAAAAACATTGATTCAAAATAGAAACTAGTTGAAGAAAATGAGAAACTATATATGGTGAAATAGAAATAAGTTAATGTGCAGGAAACATAAGTTGAGAAATAAAATTAGGATTAATTAAAAGAGAAATATGTTTTATATAAATAATAATCAACTATTTCAAAGGAATGTAAATATAATGTTAAATAAGTAGAAAAAACACAAAATCATTCACAATTTTTATATGTTTAACTATTTTTTAATCAATAATTTATTATTATTTTTTTGGATTTATTATTTCATATTGAAATTAATTACTCTATTATAGTTAATTATCTAATTCTTCTCTTTTGTTTTGATATTTTCAAAGTAATATGGATATATATAATCAAATATAGGTATCTTATGTTGGGGTAGATCCATTAGAGTGACTTGAATATATATAAAAAAAATTCAATTCTGTTATTTTAGTTTTATTTAGACTCATTTTTGTAGGATTTGTTTAGATTTTCCTTATCAAAAATGTGGAGATTATTAGATCCATGATAAAAAGATTCTTTTTTTATAACAATAACACTATCTATTTAATTCTATACTATATTTATTTATTTTTAGCTTAAATTTTTGTGAACTCATTTTCTCAATTTAGAACACCATATGTGACACTCATGATGTAGTTTCATTTCTAATAGAAATAATATAAAACATAAAGTCAATGATAATATAATCCATTATATATGAAGTGACATTCTATTTTGGTTCTTCATGGGTTAAATTTTAGTTAATGATTTTATCTTTATATTGACCATTTTTGAATTCATGTATCTTTGATCGCTAATTTTTATTGTATATTGAATGAAGAAAGATAATTGGAAGCCTATAGGTTTTATTTTCATTTTGATTTGATGGAGAAGATAAATATTTTCTATAGAAGATATTATCACGCAAATATTGTATTTAGTATTAGCACTAGAAAACATGATCATGATGCTCAGTGAATTTCTTTATTTTTTCTTATTTTGTGTTTCAACTATGATGGTGTTACATATATAACAGAGGATTTCATTCTAATTCAAATAAAAAATACAAGATTTTTATATTATCTATCTAACATATACTATGAATACACAACAATTAATTATTGACATATATATATAGATAATTTTAGAGAGTGAAAATTTAATGAGAAAAAACATAAGACAACATTGATGATTTATCAGTATATTGAAATCTACAGAATTATGAGAATTGAAGTATTAATGGTTTACTTTAACCAAACATAGACAACAATGAAGTAATAACATTGTATCAGGTACTAATATAGAGGTAAAATTCATCTAATTCCCTATTTTATTTTATCTAAAAATAGAACTTGGTATCCAACACATAATTAAACATGGATATGGGAATCATAAAGGTTATGTATACTAAAATATCTATCATTTCATAGTCATTTAGACCACACAGTGGTCTATCCTTATATGAACAAAAACATATTGTAAGATGGTATTTTTTGGTTGATGTATATAATATTATCATATTGTATGATAGTAATTGGTTAAACCATCATATTCCACATTATTTTTCATAATTAATTACAATGATTATATGATAATGATTATGAAGAGTTTGAATATCTCAAGAAATTATTTATGTTTTAAACAATGAATTAAAAATTTATGAGATTAAACAACCTTTGTGATTTTTTTTATTTTAAATAAAGATTTGTATTTTTGAACAACTAATATTTTTTAAAATGAATGTTTTATCTTTAGTATTGAACCCAGTCCATCTGAATAAGGTTTAATTTTTGAGAAATTTATTTTCCAAAAACAGGTTTCTAGAAATAGGTTTTCAATGTGAGCAGTACCAAATGTAGAATGTGTATAGAAGATGAAAGTTGTAAGTTCTGTAAATTTTTTAATTAGATTCACCATCGGACTCAGGTCCATTGACATGAAGAATCAGTTGATGTTTATATTAGAAAAAATAGGCTTGGCTAAATAGGTTGAATGAACACAGTGATGTTAGGAGTTATAATGTTCTTAAAATTTATAACCTTAAGTTAGATTATGCATTACTGGTTTTTAATTCTAAAATAACATTAGTTTTATATAACACTTATGATGAAATCATTATAAATAAAATGGGAGAATTGGTGTTTCCAATAAAATTGAGATTTTGTTGTAAATAAAGAAGGTATTGAATATAAGGGAAGTAATAATACTTTCCAATGTAAGTCAGATGATTGTTTTCCAATCTTGAAGTTATCATAAATAATGAACACTCTCATGATAAAATATTTTGAACAAATGGAGTATTAAAAAAGATAGTATCATTTCTATAGATCAAGAAAAAGTTTTCATCAGATCCAAAAGTACCGAGCACAGAATATTTCAGAAGTCTGGATGATTTATAGTTGATGAGGTTTGAAGAATTTCAATGTTGTGAGTGGAGTTTACATCATAATGATAATTCCATTGTAATTATAATTCCAAAATTATGAGGATTCCATTTGACTAACTCTGAAGAGAAATTTCAATTAGACTGTCTCTAAGTAGAAAAGTTGAATTAGATTAAGTTTTTGTTAGAAAGTCATATTGTAATGAGTAGAGGAAGAAAGTCATGTCATAATGAGAAGAGGAATAAAGTCATATTATAATGAGTAGAGAAATAAATTCATATCATAATGAGAAGATGAAGAAAGTAATATTATAATGAGAAGAGAAAATTAGTCACATTGGTTTGAATCTAAGGAATTTAATGGGAATTAATCTAATTAATTTAACAGACTGAAGTTTTGGAAGTTATATCAGACTAAAGAATAGTTATTATTTTTTAAAAGAATTATTTTGGAGTCAAAGTTGAAGTGTAGACGTGAGTGATTTTAATAGATTTGAAATTTTAGTAATTAGTAAAAGTTTTTCAGTTTCCTACCAAAATTATTCTAAGTTTCTTTTAAATATAAGTATAAGACATTTATATTTTTAAACTTTCTTTTTTGAGTGGAAAAGGTGGAGCATTGAAGAATTTGAGTGAGACTCCTTTCTGGATAGAGATCTCGATAAGAATATTAGGTAGATAAAAGTTTTCTTATCAGACTAAGTAAGATCGTACTAAGGAAGATCAGACTGAGTAATATCAGATAGAGGAAGATCGAACTAAGAATTTGAGCATAGTTTAAGAAGTGTATATTGAGAAAGGGAGAATCATATTGAGTCGATTGGACAGATTCAATCAGATTGTTTTAATCAGAATTAGGGTCATCGGACTTAGGAACTTTTATAGATAAGATTGAATAAATTATTTATATTTTTTTGTCTTGATTTTTATAAGAAAACTTTTCAAACATATAGTAGTTAGTATAATCACTTATATCGAGAGATAGAAGGTGTTTAATGGGATCTGACACACATTTTATTCACTTATTCTTAATAGTGAATTTTTATAGACCCACCAGAGTGACTATGTCAAGGATATAGGTTCTCAAACTAAGGATGAACCTTATAAATCGTTTTTTCTTTACTTTATTTCCCAATTTTTCATGTATGAGTATTTAGTAAAAGATGATAAGAAAATGAATTTCAATAGGTTTTAGGGGTTAAGTTTCTAAACTTATTAAAACTTAGAAAAAGTTAACAACTAATTTAGCCTCCCCCTTCCAATTGTTATTCGATATTTTAAATGTTAATTAGTATCAGATGGAAGGTTCCCTTGTTGAATCCTTATCTTGGATAATATCAATTATATCAATAGTAGATGAATTTCAACATTTAATGGAAAAATTAGTATGGATATGAATATAGGATGATTTTTTATCTCCTATCTATTGGCCTGGAATTTTTTGACGCTGCTAAAATTGGTTTTCTACCTATTGGGTAGGATTCCTCAATGAATTTTTCTTATAACAGAGATATTGAAGTTGATGAAAAAGATAGAAATATTATACTAATTTCCTTATCATAAATGTTTGTATTAAGGTGATGGGTCTCAAAACTTCAAAGACTATGTGAGACAAGTTAGAAAGTATTTTCAAAGGGAATACTAAATTAAAGGAAGAAAAGCTACAAATATGGTATAGTAAGTATGAAGAAATAGAAATAATAGATAAAGAAACTATTTATGAATACTTCACCAGAGTAAATGATTTTTTTTCAATATCATAGGATTCATAGATTTCCTAGAATATTCTACAATTAAAAAGACACTTATGAGAAACTTTTTAGGTGGGTTTGATTCTAAAATTTCTTCTTTATAACATAAAGATGGTTTATCTCTTGATGAGTTGGATAAATTTATTTTTTCTTATGAAATGATAAAAACTCAAATGTTCCAAAATAATGTTAAAGATGAAATGGATTTTGAACCCATAAGAAAAATGAAAATAAAATATACTGAATATATTGATCCTTATGACTCTAATTATAAAGAGGATGATGAGTTTAAAGAAAAAATCATATCTATTATATCCAAGAACTATTGAATAGAAAGTGGAAAATATAGAGGTAAACTTCTGGTCAATTTTTTTGAGTGTGGTGGAATCAAAAAAATTTCTATGAATTACCCCAAGAATAAATTTGGTTAATATCAAGATAGTTAGGATTAAAATCCTCGATGGAAGAAGTGAAGAAAAAATGATAAAGAAGGAAATTCATCCAACAAATATAAGAATAAGTTTATTTGGAATAAGATAATAATGTTGAGTAATAAATCTAAATCAAACTCAACCGAAAAAAATTATTCAGAAGATGAAATTTAAGAAAATGATAGGTTTTTCATTGAAAAAGTTGAGAAAGAAAAATACTCCTCAAATAGTGAAGAATAAGAAGGTGAATAGTCTTATAGAGAGTATCAGCTCAAAATCGAACTTTCTACATATCTTCATCAAAACAAATAACTTAATAAATAAGTCAAAATAATAAATAAGAAAACTGAAAAAATAACTGTAGGTGAAAAAGATATTATTAAGTAAGAATAATAATACATTCAATAGATCTTAAGTTACAAACTACAAATCGTTGAACAAGGAAACATGGTTGAAGATCTTATTAAGAAACTGAATGTTAAGGAAGAAGATGTTAACAAGTTATAATCAAAACTTCTTGAGTCAAAATGTACCTTGAGGAGGATTAATGAAAACTTCAACAAATACTTGGAATTAAAATATGATACATCTAAATACTCTGAAAAAACTCAAATCAATAATTGAGTGAAATTATCACCCTTTAAAAATAATGTTTCATCAGATCTTTCTAACATTTCAGGTGATAATAAAAGTTCTAGGAAATTATTTATTGATAAGAGATGTGAGAAACCTATCAAATATACAAAAGTTTAAAAATTTCATAGTAGTAAATAGGGACCACATATTTAGTATAATAGAGTAGAAAGAAGTTATCCACCTCAAACAAATTCAATGGATAAAGGTATTACTTCAGTAGAAATCAAGATTTTTTTGTTATAGCTGATGTTATAGAATTAATGGGAACATAGTTTATAATTTTTGGCATAAATGTTCACTTCCTAGAATAAGTTTTGAACAAATAGAAAGTAATATTGGAAGAAGGATGAGTAACTTTCCTAACCCATAAAAAGTTAGAAAGTAAAACACTCAAGATGTAAGAAAATTTCCAAAAAAAATAAATTTAATGTCTTGAAGAAGTTTTTGGAAGATTTTATCAAGCTTTTTATTATGCCAAAAGATGTATGAAACTCCTTTTGTAACAATGTTTTTATGGTATAAAATAAAAGGAAGTTGGAAATCAGAAAAATTAAGAAAGTGCTTTTGTTGTTAAGAAAACTTTAAAAGCAAGTAAAAGGAACAAACCATAGATAAATGATAGTGGTTTTTATTCAAATATGATAGGTGATATAAAAATCTAGAAACATTTTTAATGTCATTATTGATGAGGATTTAACTTCAGTAATGATAGTTCCTTAAAAATTAGAGGGATTTAAATGGTTGACATTAAAGTAAGAAAGTTGAAATCTAGGAAAGTGTTATTTGTTGATGGGATAAAACGCATCTTACTTAGTGTAATTCAACATTGTGATGATGGAAAAGAAGTTATTTTCGTAAAATATTCTTATTTCATCGGAAGTATGAAATATGAGAAATTTATCACAAAAGGATAAATAACTACTGGTAATCTGTTTCAACTTAGAGAGTTAAATAATTAATTTTACATGAGTGATAAAGATGAAAATAAATTGTGGCATTAAATACATGGGAACCATGGGTAGAAAAACACGAAAAAACATTCTAAAGTTGATGTTGTCTATTATTTTCCAAAATTAAAAATAAGAGATGAATTTATTTATGTTACATTTTAAAAAGGGAAGATGACTAAAAAAGACATAAGAGAGTTGGGATTCAGTCTACCAAACCACTTAAACTTATTCATTATAATTTATTTGGATGGATGAGACATTAATCAAAAAAATAATATTTATACTTTATCACTTTTATTGATGATTTCAATTGGATGAAAAAAATCATGTTTATGAAACATGAATTAGATGTTGGGGAAATGTTTAGATTTTTCAAAAAATAATTTGATAAATAATTGGTGGTTTATATAAATAAGTTAAGAAAATATAATGGTACTGAATTCACAAGAAATACTTTTGAAACTTATCTAAGAGATCATGGTATCAAACATCAGTATAGTTCTCTATATACCCCATAAAAATGGAGTATCACAAAGAAAGAATAAAATTTTGGTGAAAATAGGAATAAGTATGTTAGCAGAATAAAAAGTTTTAAAGTTATGTTGGAGATAAGATGTTATTTATTTTGTAAATGTTTAAAACAAATACCGATTGAGAATGGAAACCAACATGACTTCTTATAAAATGTGGTATAACAAAAAAACCTTTATTAAAGGACTTTAAAGATTTTTTAAGTCTATGTTTACTTAAAATCAAAAATATAGATCTATAAAATTTTGATGAGAAAGATGAGGAAGGAAATTTTATGGGTTATCCACCCAATAAAAGAAGCATCAAATGTTGAAGTAAATTCTTACAAGGTTTTTTGACTTATATGATGTGAAAGAAATTGAAAATAAAAATTCATTAACAAAAGTTGTTTAAAATGTTAAGGAGGATAAACTGGAGATTTCCAACGACATTAAAAGTGAGTCAAAACATCCATACCAAGATACAGTAGAATCCTGTGATGATGAAGGTTTAACTGGAACAAAAACATTGAAATTTCCTACCTTACAAATACATTTTGAGTTTGAAAACATTATTGGAAATCAAAAGGCTCTAGTCCAAACTAGAATAAACTATTATATTTTTTATATCATTTATTGCACATCAAAATTAAAAAATTTATCAGATGGATGTAATTTAACTTTATTAAATAGTGAGATAAATAAATAATTTTACTTTGAAAAACCTTATGGTTTTCAACTTGATAGTTATGAAAACAAGGTTTGTAGATTGAATAAATCCTAATATGGGTTGAAACAATACCCATGTTCCTAGTATTAAAAACTTTATAGTTGTTTGAGAATGTCGAATTTTCATAAAGGAAAAGTTAATAGAAACTTATATGTAAAATATTTTGACTCCGGAACTCTAATTATAAGTGTTTATGTTGATGATATAATTTTTTTGGGGGACCAATAAATAGTTTTTAATGATTTTTCTAAGCAAGTGAAAAAGAATTTTGAAATGACAATATTGGGAGAATTAACTTTGTTCCTTGTTTTTTAAGTTCAAAAAAATGAAAATTGCCTTTTATTAACTCAATAAAATTATGCTAGGGAATTATTAAAGAAGTTTGGGATAGAATAATTCAAATAAGTTATTAATCCTATATCTTTGAGCACAAACTTGAGTAAAGATAAGTCCAGAGAAAGTGTAAATTAGAAATAATTTTAAAATCTAATAGGAAGTATAATTTACCTTATAATCTCAAGGCTTGATATTGTTTAATTTGTGAACTTATTTTCTATGTATCAAAGTAATTTAAAAGAACCACATATTTTGGAAGAAAATAGTGTTTTGAAACATGTCAAAATAAAAACATCACATGGGTTGTTATACAATATAAATTATGAGATGAAGTTTCATGGTTATATTGATGATTATTGGGAAGGAGATTGTAATAATATAAATTCAACCTCAGGATGAAACTTTTTCTTGGGTGAATGTTTTGTGAGTTGTAATTGAAAGAAACAACATTCAGTAACTTTAACTACATCAGAATAAGAATATGTTTTAATTATTTTGGCTAGTACTCAGATGTTGTGGATGAAAGTTCAGTTAGAAGATTTGAATGAAAAAGTTTCTAAACCATTGAAGATACTTTGTGACAATTAGAGTTTAATTGATATTTCTAAAAATTATATCCAACAATCAATATAAAAAATTATATAATGTTTTACTTTATAAAAGAGAAAAAAAATTGTTGGATATCTTTTGCTAGAATATATCTAAATAAAGTATCAAATTGTTGATATCTTCACAAAGGCAATTCCAAAAGAAATGTTTGTTTATTTGAGGCTACAACTTCATATTCAGCCTCCACCAATAACTTCCTAAATAAAATAACGAATTCCCCCAACTTCTTTTGATTATATTGACAAAGGGGGAGAGAAAGTAACAAATTTATTTACTTTTTAATAATTTTTTACATATCTTTATTTTATGAATTTGAAGTTGTGGTTATCAGATAATTGGGAGATAAAAATAAAGGGGCAGAGAAAAAGAAAAGTGATAAAATATAAAAGTGAGGGGGATTTTATCTTTATATGCCTCTAAAATTGTCTTATAACTAAGGGATTGAATTCCTTAAAAACATTACTTTATCCATTAGTGTGAGTTAGGAAAATCTCTTTAGAGAAAGGGTATGTTTTGATAAATTTTTAAAACTTTGATTTATATCAAAACATGAGTTGTGAAAAAAAATTGAGAGTTGAAAAAATTATTAACAAGTTTTTTTAATAGATCCAGGAAAAGAGATTAAATAACCATTTTGATGTTTTTTTTACAATGTTTTGAATTTTTTTCCAATAACATTTTTTTAAAATATTTTTTTTATTTAGGATCGAACCCAGTCTATTAGAATAAGTTTTTGTCTTTGAGAAAGTTGTTTTTTGAAAATAGGTTTCCGGACGCAAGTTTTCGAAATGAGCAATACTAGATGCAGAAGGTGTAAGGAATACGGAATATGGAATTTTTGAAAAGTTGTTAATCAGATGCACCATCAGAATTAGGTCCATTGGCATGAAGAATCAGTTGTTGTTTATTTTATAAAAACATTTGGTGTGGAATGTGATGAATTAAGACAGTGATTTCAAGAGTTAGAAACTTCTTAAATTTTATAACTTTAATTCAGATGATGATTTTCTAGTTTTTGATTCTAAATATCATAAGTAATATATAACACATGTGATCTGATCCTTATGAAGAAAATGGGATAATAGGTGCAACCAATTGTATTGAGTTTTGGTTGGAAATAAATAAGGTTATGAAAGTAAGGAAAGTCGTAATATTTTACTATCTAAGTCTAATGATGCATTTCCAGTATTGAAGTTATAAATTATCATGAAAACTCTCATGATAAAATATTTTAAAGAAATAGAGGAAACATAAAGATTGTATCTATTCTATAGATCATGAAATTTTTTGCATTAGATCTAGAAGTCCCAGACATAATTGATTTTAGAAGTTATAAAGAATTATAGCAGATGAATTTTGAAAAGTTTAAAAGTTACGGGTGGAGTTTCCGTCTTAATGAGAATTCCAGCATTATTATAATTCCATCGTTATGTGGATTCTATGATACTGACTTTGATAAGGAAATATGATCGAACTAAATTTGAAGAGGAAAGTCAATCAAACTGACTCTGAGGAGGAAAGTTGAATCAAAATGAGTCTCTATTAGAAAGTCAGATAGTGATGATTAGAGGATAAAAGTAATATTGTAATTAGAAGAGGAAGAAAGTTTATCATAATGAGTAGACTAATAAATTCATATCATATTGAGTATAGGAAAAAATTTGGATCATAATGAGAAGAAGAAATTAGTCGTATTTGTTTGAAGCTGTGGTAGTAAATCGAACTGATGTTAAGTAATTTATCTAGGCTAAAGCTGAGGAAGTTACATCAGACAAAAGAAAATTTATTATGTTAAAAAATATGGTTTTTAAGAAATATTGAGGGTCTGAAGCAATCAAAGTTGAAGTTTAAATATGAGTGATTTTTGAATATTTTAAATTTGAGTAAATGGGAAAAGTTTTTCAGTTTCCCACCATTTATATTATTATTTTTCTATAAATAAAATCACAATACATTCAAACTTTTCAACATTTCACCTGAGAGAAAAAGGTGGAGAATACAAATAATTTTAGTGAGAGTTATTTCTGGAGAGATATCTCAATTATAAGATTATACACCTGAAATTTTTCTAAATGTACTGAGGAAGATCAGACTTAGGAAGATTAGAATAAAGAATATAAAACTGAGGAATATTAGACTAAGCATTTGATAAATGTTTCAGAAGTTTAGATTGAGAAAGTGAGCGTCATATTGAGTTAATCGGATTGTGTTCATTGGAGTGAAGGACATCATACTCAAGTTCATCAATCTTAGCAACTTTTTTAGAGCAGATTTAACAATTTATTTATAATTTTTTTGGCTCAATTATTTATAATAAAACTTAATAAAATGATAGTAGTCGGTATAATCGTTCATATTTGTAGATAGAAGGTTTCTAATAGGATTTAGCACAAGTTGTATTCATTAATTTTTAATAGTGAATTTCCATTAACCCATATGAGTGGCTATGGAAAGAATATAGGTCATCACATTAAGGATGAACCTTATAAATTGTGTTTTCTTTATTTCATTCATACTTTTCCATGAAGGATTTTTTACTAAAAGATGATAAAAAAATTAAATTTAAAAAGTTTTAGGTGTTAAGTTTTTAAAAGTATTGAAACGTATACAAATTTAACAACTGATTCAACCCCCCACCCTCTCAACTATTATTCAATCCTTAGGAACTTTAGAGATGTTACGAAATGTTTTATATTATTTTTCCATATTAAAAGAATTTAAAATTTGATATCATCAAATAAACTGTTCTATTTTAAATAAATAACATCATTATCATTGAATGTAACCTTGAAATATATATTAAGAAAATAATAATCTTAATTGTATAAAATTATTATTCATATTATTAAGTAATAAAAACAATTTTATATGTTAGTACAAAACCCTTCTTAGATAAATTTTTTTTAATGTTGTTCAACAAGTTTATCTAGATTATTATGAGAAGCATATGTGGTTTTACCTGAGGTTTTAAAGGCATTATATACAATATAAATGAAGGAAATTTAGTATCCATTATAATATTCAATATAATTAATTGTATTTATTCCATGGACATACTAAAGATATCCTTTATTACTTTGTTCAAATGTTTAATTATTCTTACAATTATTGTTGGAAATGTTCTGATAATGTGAATCAATTCAAGAAATGTTTTCCACATTTTTCCAAAGTGTTTATAATAGATAAACTAGGGCATGTGATGTGTGGGTTATAGTATTTTATTATCAGTAAAATTGGGTAAAAGTTCAAACTAGAAGTAGAAAAGTTACTTTTAGTGTCCAAAAATGTTTCTCCAAGAATAAAATTATGGTCATTGAAGCTTAAAGGAGGTGTCGGGAAAGAGGAATAATAATTCCATAAGATTTAATTTTCTGGTATACCTGAATGGGTTTAAGAAACTGCATGGAATTTCCATGTCAAGTATCAGAGTTATAGAAATAAATTATTAAATTTTAATGGTTATATGATACCAAATATGTATTTTAAAATTTTTGTAAACATATAGGAGTTCAAAATCAAGAAAATAATTTTTGGATATTGATTTTTTTATTCCATTTATGAATCAAAGGGTAGTTAAATTATTATTTGAATACAAAATAATATATCAATCTTATATAGATATAAATAAATATGGGTATAATTATCTCATTTCCCTTATATGATAAGAAAAGTTTTTTATTAACAAGTAAGTTTTATAAACAATATGAGATAATTATTTTAATATACATGTTTTATGATTCATTATATTCTATAGCATGGTTTGAAAGGAATATAAGGATAAAAATAGTTTTATAAAGGATAAAATGTTTAATCTATGATATTATGTAAAATATGATGGAAATAGTTCCCATCACCCAATAGTTGAATATTTTAAATAGAGACCTATTTTTAGAATAATTATCCAAACACAAAAAATGTTATATCTAATATGGATAAAATAGTTTATATTTTAACATTACCACTAAAGGAAATAAGTTTTATTTTATAAACAAAAAATCAATTTATATTTTACCATGATATTCTAAAAGTAAAATAGTTTATAAGTGGCTAGTGGGATAATTTTTTAAACATAAAGAAGTTTAAGGTTAATAAATAATAAATAATTCTAGTCAATGTTCATTGTGAATTTCACTTCATATCCTAAAAGAGTTTAGGGTATGATTGTAAAGATAAATGTAAAGAGTTATATTTAGTTACCATGAAATAATAAATATTGTTTCATATCCTAAAGGAGTTTAAGATATGTTATTAAAAAAGTATAAAGAGTAAAAATTACCAAAATTATCTCAAAAAAAACTTTTTGATGTAAATATTCCATGAATAATGATGATAATAAACTTAAATAGATTTTTAACAGACAAAAAAAGGTATTAACATCATAAAATTTAATTTTTTTATGTAATAAAGTTTGAATACCTTCTCAAATAGTTGAAAATTGGTAATATGATTCCTATGTTTCACCATTATTAAAACTTTATTTCTTCATAGATTTTACTCACTAAAAGAGTTTATTTGGAGGGTTTTATTAGATAGTTACATAGAAATATTTCAAGAGTTACATATATTTTCAATGAGTCTGAAAAAATTCAATAAATATTTTAATCATAAGGTAGAACTGATGATCTATAATATTTCATATTGTTTGATGGGTACTTATATATGGACTCATTAAGTATTCTTATAAAAATTTAAGAATATAAATTATATCAATTTAAACAAAAGGAAGACCCTATATTATTATCTATTACAATGGATACATATATTTTATGAAATGAAATGATAACTAACCTCTCAACGTATGACTTTGAACTATCTATAATTGATGTTTTTTATGTATTATTATAGTTTTTGATGAAAGTTTATAGTTATTATGAGTAGAATTTCGTATTGGGATATGAAAAATGCTCATGATGTACAAAATAGATTTTTGCACTAGATAACCCTATAAGTATATACCAAAGGGAGCGATGGTAGGACACTGTAGCAGTAGAAAGGGAACTGTAGTAGCGGAAGGTACTGTGCTCATACTGTAGCAGCATGGGTACTGTAGCAGTACTATTTATAGAATGGGTCTTAGGCCAAAAATTTGGGCCTACGGGCTATGTAATTGGATAAATTTCCACTAGACCCTCGGGCTATGTAATGGGTCTCCCTATACCCAATTAAAGAGGTATTTTCATTGCTTTAACAATAAAATGAGGCTTCGACCCCAACCTTTAAATAAAATTATATACCAAAGGGAGTGATATACACTGGGTCTTTGTAATGGTAGAAGTGAATGTTTCAAATTTGGATTTCCACAAAACTAAATATATAAAGATACTTAGCATGACAACATGCATACTTTGATACTTTTTTTACACAAACATTTAGAGAGGTCCTACCTGATTGTTGGGTGATTCCTATGAACTATGGATATCTATAGAGGAAGGAGTCTTTCAACTGCTTCTTAGTGATCTTGATTAACCTCTTGTGAAAATATTTGATAGGGAAGATCGATCATTGTAATGTATGTTATTATTATTCTTCATGTATATTCATACTAAATGTATAGATATATTATGGTGTTTATGGTGTTTTGGTTTTATTATTTCACTACATTTATAAGTTGGACATCCCTTTTAAACCCATTAATGTAAACATAAGTTATCACAGAAATAAGAAAATGTTTTTATAGAAACCGTGATCATAATACCATTGAGACAATTTAAAAAAATTATGTTTTTGAAATCAAATAATTCAACCATTTTAAGTTATCTTATTATAAAATGTATAATAAGAAGACTGAATTAACACCATTATGATATTTATATTCACTAAATCACATACTACAATTGTTTATCCTAATACTATACAACTTTGATCATATTGAAAGTGAGATTCAACATCGAGGTACAATATCAAATTATAGTTTTTTAATTTTTTGAAATAATTTATTTATTACTTTCCACTATATTTAATATTTAGCATTAACTTATGATTTTCCCTAAAAAAGAAAAAAAATTAATTGTTTATACTACAACAAAAATTATATTTGTATACAGTTCATATAACTTAACCAAAATCAATACATCTTGGTTATATCTCCATTACGAATATTTAATGTAATATATTTTAACTCACAAAAAAAATTAAATTATATTTAGTGTGATCTATATCTCACATTTAATTAGAGAGACTATGAAGAGTGAAGTGGTACTTAGTGTCTGAACCACTATTAAATTAAGTATGCTTTTATATATGTTTTTAATTTCATTAAATTTCATAATTTTTAATTATCACTTATAAAAATGGTAAATATATTTGGGAAAATGTAACATTCATATCAAATGCCACTTCATTGAATAAAAGGTTGGGGATGTATTTTTTAGGGTATAATATTTTCCAAAAAAGTGGAAAGAAAATGATGTGTTTACTAATCCACTACTAAATGATGCATTTTAAAAGTTGATGGAAATGATTATAGTTCAACCTATCATGAATCAAGGTTTGGGTATATATATTTTATCCCATTTACTCTAAATCTTTATATTATTTTTCCAAAGTAGGAAAACACAAAAACACAGTGTATGATTATGAAAAATATAATGATTTTAATAAGATTAGTCAAATTTAGAAGTAGTAAATTTATCATGAAGTTATTGATGAATTTTGAGGTATTCCTATAAGGATTCATAAGAATTTATATATGTTATTTCACTATTATAATAGAAGTTTTTCAAAAAGGGAGATAAAAATAGAAGAAAATATAAATAGATGAATATTCTAGAAAACATTGAAGTGATAAATAATCAATCTTTTTGCCTATACTATATTCACTCACATGGTCTTAGAGTTGATTTGGTTGATGTTTTATTTCTAATGTATTTAATTTTTCTCAATGGGTTCTACAAAACTAAAGAGATGGATTTATGATATATTAAAAAATTACAAATGGGGTTATTAAAGTAAAAAATGATTTTATAGCATTTATATGAATAAGTAAAGTTTAAATGAGATCATTAATCTAGGGGTGTTTTGATGTTTTTATGACCTTAAAAATACATTGAAGTCATAGAATTATTTATATGATCATTCAATAAGAAATACATGAAATTATTTTCAGGTCGAAATTTTGATCTTTCATATGGTAAAATTATTTAAATTTATACAAGATTAACAAAGAATTCTAAAAAATGTAATTTTTTTATTTGATAAAAATTAAAATCTGAAAAAAATAGTATCATTAATTAAATAGATAAATATTTCTACTAAATTTAATGCACATTTCTTCAACTAAAGGCAGTTAAAAAAATTTCTATCAGGCATAGTGTTGTGCATTGGCATAGGGAATCAGTTCAAATAAATTTCGTGGTAAGATTCACAATTATACTAAATATATTGGTAATGGATATGATTCTAATCAATAAAAGGGTTATTCATGATATTATATTCAATGAAGACATAATACCAAATGTAATATTATTTTTATAATCTATAAATTTCGTTGAATAAAGTTATTTTATATGATTTTCAATAAAAAATCCCATTTTAGGATTTCTAAAACATCCATTAATTATTTTTAAAATAAATAAAAAACTTCCAAAAATATATCTAAAATTATTTGGATAGATTTATAAGCGGGTAAAAAGAATAAATGATTAAAATTTATATAGAATAAAATTAAAATAATAAAATTTATTTATTTTTAAATTTAAAAAATCAAATTAAAGAAATATTAAAATATTTATATTGGAAACATTGGTAAGTGATAATAAAAGACCCTAGAGAAGAATATAAATTTATAAAAGTTCATTATCTCTTAATTATTGATTCTGAAACACTCATTTTAATAAATTTACAGATTTTATTTTGAAATGATGAATATAATGTATATAGAGTCTATTTTTTAGATTTTTATTATGTGATTTTCTCTCTTAAATAGTGATAAAATATTTAAGATATTGGGATATTTAAAATAAAAAATATTATATTGTCTTAGTTTAAGTATATAAACTAAATTCAAAAATAAACCAATAAAGTTTGATGAAAAATAATTTTCTTGATGTAAAAAATTCAATTTTTGTCTTTCATAGAGTTTTATCATGATTTATGGAGGATTATAATTTAGTTGTTGGTTTAATAAACGTTTTAACTTTATCTTTATTTTTAGGGTATGATTTTTTTTAAAATATATTTTTTGGAAGTAAAAAATTATAGAAATGGGTTTATGTTAAAATTATCTTTAAATATGGATTGTAAAATGAATTTAAACTCCAAAAAAATTTACCTTCAATGAAATTCCTAAGGAATTTAACATATTTCTTTAGAACAATTAGGAAATAATATTAAACCCCTTTAATTCATTACCTGAAAACTAAATAAGAAAAATTGAACTATTGTTTTAGTTTATAATATATAAGTATGTTCATTTCAAATTTTTATTTTTATTTTTATTTTTATTTTTTCCTTTATATATATATGAGAAACAAAACATTTAATAGATTTTAACTTATATTATATTTGGTATTACTATATATTAAATTAATATGGAAATATAACGAAAAATTCAACTTAGATATCCATTTTATAAGGGAGGGGGCGTAAAATCCATTTCTATTTCTAATGTGGCATTCATATTCCCCTTTTTATGAGCTAGAATAATTATTTTTCATTAATAATAATGCATTATTATTTATATAAAAATAATAATAATACACTAATAATAATTAAAAATAATAAATAATAATTTAATTAATAATAATAAGTAACTACTTTGTAATAATAAGTAGTAATTAAAGATATAATTAATAATATTTTTTTAAAAATTATTATTTAATTGATAATAATAAATAGTGAAAAGTAATTAGTAAAAAATAATTTGTAATATATAAATAATTAATTAATAATAATAATTAGTAATTAGTAATTAATTAATAATAATTTATAGTATAAATTGAGTTCAAAATAATAATTAGTTATTAATTAATACTTATTTAATAATTAGTAATTAATTATTAATAAATTAATTAAAAATAATTATCTATTAATAATTATTAATAGTTATTGGTTAATTAATAATTAATAATGACTAATTATTAATAAGGTGACAAACAGTTATTATTAATTATCAATAAAAATTAATTACCTTATTAATAATTGTCACATCCATAAATTATTTTAAAGGTATTTTTAATTTAATTTCCATTATTTCTTTGTTTTGGGGTTTTCTCATGCATTTTTGTGGAAATGGTGGGTTTTCAAAATTTGGCCCAAACCGTGAGCCCATTTCCAAATTAAAAAAAACAATTTTGTTTCTTTTATAACTCCTTCGTTTTTCAAAAACATTCATCCATTACAATTCCTACATGGCCTCCCATGACCTACAAAAACCACCATGTCAATTTGGAGCCTTTAGAAATCCATAATCATGGTGTATTTGAGTTTTTTATTAAGTAATTTGGGCATGCCCATAAGCCCATTTTTTTCTTTAAATTGTTTTTTAATTATTTAATAGCTCTTTCAATTTTTTTTCAGTGATTCCACCTCCCTCTCAAATAAAATATCCCTAGGATCACCCCTATTATCGGTTTCTCATTTTTGGAGCCCATTTGAACCATGAATTAGGGGAAAACGTTTCAGGGTTTCTCAAACCGTACATATTTGAGAAGGTAACTTGTTTCCCCCATAAATTGCTCATTTTTTCACTCTTTTCCCCCATTTCATTCCCCACATGACCTCCTCAGACTCATTCGATCCTCACTATCTGGTTTTGTTGCTCAGAGATTCAAAATTTGGTTGATTTGGGGTTATTTATTCAAGTTCTCTTCAAGTAAGTGTTTCTCTCTTTGATTTCTTCCATTTCCTTAGGGTTTCCTCCCTCTTTCTTGATTTTCTAAGATTTCCATAAGTTAGGGTTCGAACCTAGGTTTTGATTTGTTATCCTTTTGGTGTAATATTTAGGTTTTAGGTTCCTCTTAACTTCTTTGTGGTGCAGCAGTGGTGCGGTTGATGTTTCACCCCAAGATTTGAGGGATTCGACACTTTTGGTAGGTGGTTCCAAGTGTAAACAATTATTTATGAGTTATATTTCTGTATTCACTCATTCTTAATATTCCTAATACGTTTTTTGTGGTGTGAAAACTGTTCATTATTGATTTGGTTAAGAGTTTAATTTTATAGTTGCATTTTAGCTTGAAATTGGGTGTCTTTCATGTGTAACACTTGGGGTATTATTTGGGTGTATTTTATAACATTTAAAATTGGTTTATTAAATCTACTTTTGGAATTAAATTCTACTTTTGTAGGGTCTCAGTGTGCCATTGGGCTTAAAATAGGCTTTTTTTAATGGGTTTAAGGTGTAAAACCATGTTGTGCTTCTTGAAAGTGATTTTGAAAACATGTGGTTTTCATGTGGATTATTTGTGGTATTGTTTGAGGTATTTTTATAACACATGGGGGTGGTTTAATAAATGTTTTGGGGGCTTCCAATTCTATTTTTAATGGGTATTTATGTGATTTTTTCCTTGAAATATGGTTTTGAAATGTGTTTTATGTGAAAAGATTACTTATACTCCTTGGAATTGTTTTATGAAAGTTTTGAATGGTTTAATGATTTATGTAAGAGGTGAAACCATATTGGAAAACTATTTTGGATTTTTTATATTTTTAAATTTTCTATTTTAAATGTGAATAGGGATGTCATGTGATGTGTATCCTCTTGAAAATATTTTATAACAATGTTTAACTGATTTACTAAAATGTGAAACAGGTGTGAACGTGATGTGGGCTGTTTGTGTGAGTGTGATGTGAAAAATGGATTTTGTTTATGAAAAGGGTTTTATGAAACATGTTAGTGGGTTTTTATGTGATTTTTAGTATATTTGGAATGATTTTATAAAATTGTTTAAGGATTTTTTGGATTGTTAAAGTTATGCAAATTTTGTTGTGGGCTATTTTGGAGTGAGTTTTATTTCAAAATTCATTTGAACAAAAAGTGGATTTTGTGAATTGTGTGATGTACATAGGGAAGTTTGGTTAATTTTTGATGTTGAAGTGATATTTTCTTGTGAAAACTATATTTCTGGGCTTTTTGAAACTATTTGAGCACAAGAGGGAAACACGGGTATCTAGGTGGGTGGACGTGTACTAGTATGCTAGTGAATCTCTGGGGTTTGGGCTCAGCTTCACGTATCAAGATAAATGCTTAAAACACTAACTAAACTATGATTATGATGATTGGGGACCACTATGTTATGGGTATTCTCTCTACTAGTGTATCGTGTGCACGAGAACAGATATTGTGATGGTTACTCTCACCAAGATACGAGGTACCTTTGACCCACAACGAGCTAGTGCCTAGGGGTTATTTCCTTTTACTTGTGTTCATTGGATTATTTTTTATTACCATCATCATACGGTAGTTTTGGCTATAAATTTCAGTAGTTTTGGAATTTATTTTAAAATTTATTATTCTTTAATTTTCCCACTTGAAAACTGTATTAATTTTTAAGCTGCATCTTTTAGAAATTGTAACTTTCATTACCTGTTTATGAAAACTTGAAATCTTTTCATATTTGAATGTTTTTCACATGGAATATCTTATTGGTTTTATCCTACTAGTAATTATCTCACACCCTACTTACAACCTTGGGTGTAAGTAGACTCGGTTATTTTTTTTGTCACAAGTTGGGTATAGTTTTTAGTTCCAATGGTTCAGGTTTAGACCAGGTCCTTGGCGGTGATGTCTTATGGAGATGGCTTGAGGGTGGTGCCCCTTGCCTTGAGGTGGTTTTTGAGCTATTTATTTTTGGTTTTGTACCTTTTTTATATACCTTGTGAGATGTTTTAAACTATGTAATTAAGTTCTTAATTTTTGTAAAATATTGTTTGGTTTGATATATCTAGATTCGTTTTATTGGGTTCATTTGTTGTTTTAAGTTTATAAACTCGGGAAAATCATTACCAATTTTCATCTTATGATACCTGGGCACTTGTTCCAGCCACTGGAGATCAGGAATGCCCTTTGGTCCTTGTCACGGGTCAGGGTTGACACCGGTTTCGATGGCGGACAGATTTGGTTCTTGACAAAATGGTATCAAAGGAGGTTCAGGTTAACCCCTTGGGTCATGTAATTTAGAAAACAATCAAGATATTATAGAGTTAGGATTGTCACGGCATGGGAATCCAGTTATGGGTAGTGTTCCTAACCACCACACCTCATGATGGGATTCAATTCACCAGGAGAGTCAGGACTTATCTGAGTCCTTTGGTTTTCTTTGTTTGATTATGATTAGGGGAAATGAAAATAGAGTTGGGTTAATGGTCTTAGTGAGCTCACCAGGCCTGGAAAGCCATGTGGAGTCGGAGATATTTCCATATAATAGCCTTTGGGATGGTGAAGTTATTGGCATATGTCCACCAACCATATGTCCAAGTCACCAACCGGAACTAGTTTCCTCTCGGATTGTCTTGTGTCCTTTAGATTTGAAATCTTGTAAGTTTAGTTTTAAAGAAAAAATGACATGGTTTTAAGAATCATAAAGTTTTGTGAAATTATTTTCCAACAAAGAGGGAATTTTTGGATTTTTTAAATGGTAGAACATAATTTTCAGAATTATTTTGAAATGGAAAATGGTTTGTTTACACCTCTTTTAAAAGAAAGAAATATATTAATTTTGGTTTTGAAAAAGTGTTTCCAATAGAGTTTTCTAAACTATTGAAAGGTGTCTTAATGGGATAAGATGTTTTTAAATTGATGTTAATAACTTTAAATTGAGTTCTTATTTTAATGGTTGTTTCCTTATTAAATGTTTTGTAAGCTATAAATTGGTTTTGATCTTGTGCTTAGCGATCTTGAGAAAAAGGAAGTATTGGTTTACTATTTTGGTTTTGAAAAGTGGAATGAATTTTTGTTGTAACCTTTAGTGTTTTCATGAGTGACCACATGAATGGGGTTACATGTTATGATGTATGTTTGATGGCATGACTGGATGAGTGTTGGGATGGATATGAGGAGGGTTCCTGGTGGCATGAAAACATGTATGTGTGAGGCCCATGGGGTACCACTGGTGGATATGCTAATCGATGAACCGTTTGTTTTCAAAGAAATGTTTTTAAAGGAATACAAGAAGTCTTGATGAATAGTTTGGGATGGTGTGTATTATGTGTTTTGAAAGTATTGATGTGGTGGGATGTTTTAACTCCAAGAACCCATTCTATTTGAACTGTGTTTTGGGTTTTTGTTTGGTCGATAAGCTGGGTAGAAGGACCAGTTAGTAGTCTCTTCTGAGAAATGTTTTGGGACACCTTTATGGTGGTTCCCTTCATGTGTTTGGTTCTGGTTTTTTTCATGTTTTGACAAATATACCATCTTGGTTGGGTACTTGGGATCTATCTATGGATAAGGTGCACCCCTATTAAGGGTTAGTGCACAACTGAAGTGCAACCCAGATTGTTTTACTGTTGGAAAATCCTCCAGTTGATCAATGTAAGGAATCTTTTCTCGAGCTTTGTAGAATGATTCTACACCATTTCATTTATTGTTTTTTAGAACATATTTTAGTGGGAGAGTTATCGTGGTAGGTTGAAAGAGACCTCAATTTTCTAATCTATCTGGTTCGTCAAAGGTGCAAGTTGTCTGGGGTTGTCAGTATGGATAGAGTCTAAAAGGGCCTCTGAGTCCTTCGTAGTCTCTTCATATAAGGGGTTTATGTTAAAGCACCAGTGTGGGAAATATGGCCATGAGAGGTTATTATTTACACATTATAGAATATTGTGATGTTTGGGGATGTTGTATAAGGCCCTCTCCATGTATCATTTCCATCGGTTTCTTTGGTCATGTTCGGTGACACGTTGTAATGTCACGTTCTCATTTGATTATAAAGGTGAAGTTATACAATCTTTTGTGAGTATTTGTTTTTTCATAATTGTGTCTCCTTTTGGGAGATATCTACATCCTCTGTTTAAGAGAAAGGAGTTTATATGTTTCCTTTTTTTCTGTTGTTTCTCACCTGAAGAAACAAGGTGTGATGTGAGTGCATTCTCTAAGCCCTTGTTTCAATGAAATTTTGGGTTTGGGTAAAGTGAGTTTGGAACGTGTTAGGTCTGGTGAACCTATCTAAGATTAGGGTATAGTTTTCATGTAATCTAAAGGATAAGTTCAATTTAAGGGTTTCCAAAGCCTAACTATGAGGCTGAAGATGCTTTAACCGTTTGAGCTCTAGCCATAGGTCTCGGAGAGAAGCTGGCACGTAGTCAGGGAAAATTCCAGGGTCATTCAAACCCTTTTTCATATTCTTATCCTCTGTATGAAATATGTGAAAAGTTTAAACCTATGGTTTCATCATCTTTATTTTTTTGCTCTCATTCGATGGAAAGAGGTGTTGGGCATCTGGCCCATGTTCTCTACCAATGCCATTCCTTTCCTCATTAGTTTCCATCAAGTTTGTAGAGAAAGGTTTAAAATTTGACTAGACAGGTTGAGATCACAGTTTGCACATGGTTAATAGTAACCATGCCCCAGAAAACCATGCAAGTAGAAGGATCCACATGGTTAGCACATGGTTTCCCAGACTGTACAGACTAACCGTGAAGCCATTCAAAATCTTTAAATTTGGGTTCTTCTTGTGATGGCCCATGATGGCCGGTTAAGATGGTTTGTTCTTATGGTGAGGAGACACACTATGATTCTCATGTATGTTCCTTTTTAAATTTGTAATGTAAGTCTACCCTTGTACCAAGGAGTCTATTCGGTCCTCCCTTATTAGTGTCCTGATTCTATCTCGGGAAAAATTTGATTTGTCTCTTATGGTGGGGAGCCCATTTGTGTCTCCCCATACTAGTAACTCAGATTGGTCCCTGGTCTTGGCTTGGTGGTAGGCAACCTTGTTCGGAGATATCTAAATTCCAACATCTTCCTTGGGTAAATTTTGGGAGTAGACAATGCCCAATGGTATAGTTAAATCAAGGTAAGTGTAACCCTGTTCTTTCTTGTAGTTCGTTTGGGTAAATTGATGAAATCTTGTTCCAATAGTGTTTGAGAAGTTTTATTTTGGAATAAAATCTAAATATACTTGATAATTTCAGGAAGTGGTGTATTTTTTTGGTTTTTGATATTATTACTTCCTTTATAGATCAATTTTAGGTGTTTTGGCCTTTTTGGGGTGGGTGAAACTAGGCGAAGGAGTCCATTTTGGCCTTTTGATTGTGTTTGGTTTTTGCCTTTGGCCTTATTTTGGCTTTCTGAGGACATAATGTTTTATGGTGGGTTTAATTGTCATATACATAAATTATTTTATATTTATTTCAAATTTAATTTCCATTCTTTCTTTTTTGGGGGGGTTTCTCATGAGTTTTTGTGGAAATGGTGGGTTTTCAAAATTTGGGCCAAACCGTGAGCCCATTTCCAGATTAAAAAAACATTTGTTTCTTTAATAACTCTTTAATTTTTCAACATTTTTTGTCCATTACAATTCCTAAATTTTCTCCCCTGACCTACTAACACCATCATTTCAATTTGGAGCCTTTATAAATCCATAAGCATGGTGTATTTGGGTTTTTTATTAAGTAATTGGGCATGCCCGTAAGCCCATTTTCAGCTTTAAATTATTTTTTTAATTATTTAATATCTATTTCAAGTTTTTTTCAGTTATTCCTCCTCACTCTAAAATAAAATATCCCTAGGATCACCCTCATTATCGGTTTATCATTTTTGGAGCTCATGTGGACCACGAATTAGGGAAAACAGTTTCAGTGTTTCTCAAACCGTCCAGATTTGAGAAGGGAACTTTATTCCTTCATAAATCATTCATTTTTCACTCTTTTTCCCCCATTTCATTCCCCGCATGACCTCCTCATCCTCATTATATCCTTACTATCAGGTTTTGTTACTTGGAGTTTCAAATTTTGGTTTATTTGGGGTGATTTATTCAAGTTTTCTTCAAGTAAGTCTTTCTCTCTTTGATTTCATCCATTTCCTTAGGGTTTCCTCCCTCTTTCTTGATGTTCTAAAATGTCCAGAAATTAGGGTTCTAACCTAGGGTTTGATTTGGTGTCTTTTTGGTGTAATATTGAGGTTTTAGGTTCCTCTTAACATCTTTGTGTTGTGGCGGTGATGTGGTTGTTGTTTCGCACCAATATTTGAGGGATTTGACACTTTTGGTAGGTGGTTCCATGTGTAAAACATTATTGATGGGTTATCTTGATGTATTTACTCATTATTAATATTCCTCATATGTTTTTTGTGTTGTTAAAATTTTTCATGATTTATTTGGTTAAGATGTTAATTTTATTGTTTCATTTTAGCTTGAAATTGGGTATTTTTCATGTGTAACACTTGGGGTATTATTTGTATGTATTTTAGAACATATCAAATTGGTTTACTAAATCTTATTTTGGATGCCAATTCTGTTTTGGTAGGGTCTTTGTGTACCATCAGGTATGAAATAGGGTTTTTGAATGGGTTTAAGGTGTAAAACCATGTTGTGCTTTTTGAAAGTGATTTTTGAAAATGTGTGTTTTCATGTGGATCTTTGGTGGTATTGTTTGAGGTATGTGTATAACACCTGGGGTGGTTTAGTAAATGTTTTTGGGGCTACCAATTCTATTTTAAGGGGTATTTTTGTGGTTTTGTCCTTGAAATATGGTTTTGAAATGGGTTTTATGTGAAAAATATTTTGTATACTCCTTGGAATTATTTTATGAAAGTTTTGAATGGTTTAATGATTTATTTATGAGGTGAAACCATATTGTAAAATTGTTTTGTATTGTGTATATTTTGAAATGGTCCATTTTAAATGTGAATAGGGCTGTTATATGATTTGTATCCTATTGAGAATATTTTATAAAAATGTTTAATGGATTTACTGAAATGTGAAAGAGGTGTGAACATGATGTGGGCTGTTTGTGTGAGTGTGATGTGAAAAATGGATTTTGTTTATGAAAAGGGTCTTATGAAACATATGAGTGGGATGTTATGTGATGTTTAGCATATTTGGAAATATTTTATAAAATTTTTAAGGATGAGTTGGATTGTGAATGTTATGAAAAATGTGTTGTGGTCTATTTTGGTGTGAGTTTGATTTCAAAATTCATTTAAACAAAAAGTGGATTTTTTGGATTTTGTGATGTATATGGGGATGTTTGGTTAATGTGTGATGTGGAAGTGGTATTTTCATGTAAAAAATATATTTCTTGGCTTGTTTAATTTGTTTGAGCACAATAGGGAAACCCGGGTATCTAGGTGGGTGGACGTGTACTAGTATGCTAGTGAATTTGTGGGGTTTTCCCTCAGTTTCACGTAGCGAGATTGATTCTTAAAACACTAACTAAACTATGATGATGTTGATTGAGGAACACTAGGTTATGGTTATGATCCCTATTAGTGGCTCGTGTGCACGAGAATAGATATTATGATGGTTACTCTCACCAAGATACGAGGTACCTGGGACCCACAATGAGCTAGTGCCCAGTAGTCATTTCCTGTTGCTTGTGCTCATTGGATTATTTGTGCTTACCATCGTCATATGGTATTATTGGATTTAAATTTCAGTAGTTTTGGAATTTATTTTAAAATTCATGATTCTTTAAATTATCCCACTTGAAATCTGTTTTAATTTTTAAGTTGTATCTTTTAGAAATTGTAACTAGCATTACTTGTTTATGAAAACTTACAAGCTTTTCATCTTTGAATGCTTATCACATGGAATCTCTTAGTGGTGGAATCCTACTGGGAATTGGCTCACACCCTACTTACACCCTTGGGTGTAAGTAGACTTGGTTTTTTTTTCTCAGGTTGGGTACAATTTTTAGTTCTAGTGGTTTGGGTTTCTAGCAGGTCCTTGGCAGTGATGTCTTGTGGAGATGGCTTAAGGGTGGTTCCCCTTGCCTTGAGGTGGTTTTTGGGCTCTTTATTTTCAGTTTTTTACCTTTTTATAGTACTTGTGAGTTGTTTTAAACTATGTAATTCAGTTCTGAATTTTTGTAAAAGATTGTTTGGTTTAAGAAATCCAGATTCATTTTATTGGGTTCATTTGTTGTTTTAAGTTTTTAAACTCAGTAAAATCATTCCCAATTTTTAATTTATAATACCTGGGTACTTGTGCCAGCCCGTGGGGATTAGGAACACCCCTCGGTCCTTGTCATGGGCCGGGTTTGGTGCTAGTTTTGATGGCGGCCATATTTGGTTTGTTATAATAATTAATAATTAAATTTTATTGTTTATTAATAATGTGTCATTATTAAACATAAGTTACTATTACAACACTATAAGATGGAAATCTAAATCCCAAATTGGAAATCCAAAAGGATTTCAAGGGACACCACCCTTTTAAAATGGAGCATTGGGTAGATTTTTAGTTATAGTTTTGAATTACTTTAATAGAAAATTATGAAGAAAATAGCAAATAAATTTTGCTAAGAATTTATATATATATATATATATAAATAAAATAAATATTTAAAAATTAAATATATATATAAATATATTAAAAAAATAATAAATGATTTAATTTTTGTATTTTTTTACAAAATACATTAAAATATTTAATGCATTCTCTTAAGTTATTAAGGAAATGTGTTAAATACTATGATTTATTTTGCCAAAGGAAAATGCATTTGGGGCTTCAATACATTTTCTGATCCATTTTTATAAATAATTTTAAATGAGACCAATTCCATTATTTTTTGAAAAATCCAATTGAGAAAACTCTCATGGTATCATATATACTATTATATATGTTTGAGGGAAATTAAAATATAATTTATCTTAATTTATTCTATATACAAGTTTAGGGGTAATATTATACTCATTTGTATTTATTTTTGTGATTATATTGAATTGTATAACCTTGGGTGATATCATTCATGTCAAGTATATATTCATTCTTATAAAATTTTGGTACTTAAAAAATTCAGTGTTCTTTTCCACAATTTTGATTGGTTTAATAAAAAATAAAATCATTAAAAATTAAAAAATGGTCATTTTATCTAATTGATAAAAAAAGTTATACAATATTTTATCCTAATATATTGATAATATAAAATATATACATTGATTCACACCCTCCCTTATATATTGGTATCTCATAAGGGTTCACCTTGAAATCTACCTCCCTCTCTAAGGGTATCCCCAAATTTTCTCAGAAAATGCATCTAAATATTGATACATCATTAGAGTAAACTCCAACATCTTTTCTGTATCTACTTATCCCAAAACCAATGTGATTAACTATTAAAATATCAACCAAACACCTTAATTAATTTCTCTTTTCCTCCCTACATTTACATCCTACTCTCCCAATAAGGTGTAAATGAAACAATTTAGATAGGTAAAAGAAACCTTTAAATTAAATTATTCAATATTGTGTTTGAGTATTATAATCTATTCAATATAAATAGTAAAATTAAATATATCCATCTCGATAACTAGAGTGTCTCGAAAAACATCCATATTTAGTACCATAATAGTAAAAAAAGTGTAATTTAATATCAAACAATTTATTTCTCCCAAGTGTGTACTTATTTTCATTAAATAAGGAATTGTTTATATTTGAAAACCAAACTTATCCACTACCCATGTAGATGTAAAAGATTTGTAAACTTCATAATAGATGCAATCAGTAATGTACCTTATATAGTAGCAGGCCACACTTTTTTCCCCACTGGAGGATTCCCAATGATCAAAATATAAACTTGATCCTTATAAGTTTGGGTAATTCTATTCAACTAAAAGGATACATATTTTTAACTTTGATTAATTTTTGATTCATTCCTTCAAACTATATTTGGTGGTCAAGATCCACTCAACCTAGTTCTAAATTTCAATACATGTGATCCTTGTAGTTATTTAGATAATTAAATACTAGCCTCTTAAGCAAGTATATTTAATACATCCTTAAAATAACCATTACTCCACATTGATAACACTATATATTTTCTTTTGGGAAATGAGTATTTATGTTTTATGGGAAACAATATAGAAATAATTGTGTTTTGGGTCATCCGTTTATAATGGGATTTAGTCATTCCAAGAGTTCAACAATGGGATCAATCTCTCCATTATAAAAATAATTTATCTTTCATATTCTATCCTCTTACAATATTTATTATTCCCCCAACCTAAGAAAATAATCCACCATTTCTTGTATTTCCCATGATATCAAATTCCACAATCAATAGCATTATTAAAAACATTAGAATAATTATCTAGGAATAACATCACCACTTTTATTCTTATCATTATAGAATCCCTATATTGAATCTTCGAGCATAAGATAATCATTTTACTATATTTAAATAAAAATCAAAAATCAATGAAGTAATAAACATAGTTTATAATAGATAATTACACTTATTACAAATAAATAAATTCTCTAGTCTTCTCCATGAAAAGTGATTTGCGGTATAATTGGTGAATAAATAAGACTTAGATTCCACTCAAATAAAGGTTCTCATTAAACCTTTATTATGCAGTCATTTCCCTAATTGAAATGTTGGTACCTTCATCATATTAGTAACAAAATTTATATAGTTGGATTTATATGTAGGTAATAATTGAAAATTATTATTTATATTTTCTAAGAGATATTTAGTTAAATTTAGTCATGAGTCGCCCCTAAACACTATATGGTTATTCTTTTCAATACAAGTGGTTTTTTTATATATTTATGGTCTTACAAATTCATTTCCACAAGAAAATATGAATATCATAACTATATATCCATAGAAATTAATTATTCAAATGAGATAACTCTATAGAATTCACTAAACAACTCCCTCCTTATAATTAACTAGATTTATCACTCATGTAATTTTCTAAAATTATGATGAATATTTATTGAAAAAACACATGAAATTAAAAAATATTTTATAGTGATACAACATAATAGTTCTTTATGCCTAAGGGGGTTATAGAGTTGATTTAAAATACTTGGAAATAATTTTAAAAAAAATATATATTTACAAAACCACTTTATAAATCATGCAATTATAGTATATAAATTTTTTTCCCAAATTCATTATTATTCCGATGATAGACTAAAAAAACATGTAAACATTCATATCTACTAAATGAAAATATATGTCCCAAAATATTTACTAGAAATGAATCTAAGAATTATTCATTTATTTTCTCCATTTGAAATTTTAAAACACAATATTATCGATAATAAATCTCTCTTGCCCATCGAGAATCACTAGAATAGTCAAATACAATCAAATTTTTATTCTTAGGATACACCAAAATAATTTTTTCGAACATTTACTCCTTAAATAGAATCAATTTAAAAGATTTTATAAAACTGTAAATGAAAATACAACTTATTCATTATTAAAAATATTTCAAAACAAAAAAATATTCAAATTAGAAAATTCTCAAAAAAATTTAATTTAAAACCTATACAGATTATATAATGCCTGAATTAAAATGCAATATTTTCCACTATTGAGTTTAAGGAACCTATTATGATACAAAAAGGTTATAAATTTGGTTTTTAACCATTTTTTCAACCCTGAAATTCCATGGAAACTATCTTTTTTCCCTAGATATGTCAGTTACTCATATTTACATACTATACCTCATATATCAGCCTTTTTATCTCTATATCTACTGATAAATCACATCCATTTACAACATGGGATTTGATACCATTTCATAAATCCACACAAAAATTATTGATACATGAATCAGAGGTTTTAAAAGCCTTAAGTGAGTCCCTCAATCACCAATTTCTAGAAACTAGCATCAAGGGCTTATACATAAAAATAAATAGGGATGGGTTTCACTCATTGACACCTTATCACTTCATGGAAATATTTTACAAAAAAATATATCATGATGGGTTCATATATAAAACTATTACAAATACTTTTTTTATTTGGAAAACTTCTCTAATTTTTATATAGTGAAACATTATTTTTTAGGAATTTAAATAAATTAAACTAAAAAATAACTACCTTATATGAATGGAAGGAAAAATTTAAAAAAAATGGTTCATACACATAAAAATAATAAATCAAGTCCAAAAATAAATTTAGTGACCCTAAAAATATGAGTTCATCAAGGCTTACATGGATTTTATAAAATACTACTAAAAAGAGAATAGGGATCCCAAGTATCCACCACCAAAGAACCTCAAAAACTCAAATTGGCTATATATAATCAGACACCCACAAACTCCACCTCCCATATAGCCCTACCAAAGTATCAATGGTCTATCACTGATGAATAAGGAATTATTTTCTTCATCTATTGAATGAAATATAATATCGACATTCATATATAAGGTACGGATGTAATAAATGAGTAAAACATACTTAGTTTGATATCTCTAAACGATCTTGAATGATTTTATATGTATAATAAAAATATATTTTCTTATATAATTTTCTATAATTAATGCAAGAACCTAAGTCATGATAAAATTTAAAGGATTTAATATGTTAATTATTAAATAAATACATGATTACATCTATAAAGAAAAAAAATTAGGGTTAAAAATAAATAAAAAGATTAATATAAGAATATAAAATCAACTATTGGATTTATAACATGATTGAAAAGGAGTGACAAAATTCTTTTCACTACCTATAAGAAGAATAAAATATATAGTAGAAAAGGGGAAACCCTCATCGATCATAAACCTAAACTGAAAAATAAATAGTGAATCTTGGGTCTAAGTTATCATGAATGGAAAAACTATTTTAATACTTTAAGTTAAACAAGGAGTAAAAAACATATCTCTAAGAAGTAAAAACATTTATCTCTTTCCTGTGAAATTTAATCTCTAAATAAATTATCTTTAATTTAAATTTCCACCTTAGTGATATCCAGCATTCATTCAATGGGCTAAAAAATCTTGAGTTATGAGAATAGATAAATAACCCAAAAACAATGTCAACTAAGTAATTAAAGTTTATAATTTATCCAAGACCTACTAATACCTAACCTAACGCTTATAAAAAAAGATTGTGATTATCTAATAAATCCTAATGGATCTATATAATTGAACTGAGAAATGATTAGTAATAGAGAATCTAAAAAATACTATAATACCTTTAATAGTATTTAAATTATTCTCCTCAATCTTTCTCACCTAATAAATAGTGATTCCACATCATATATTGAAAAAATATGGATCCAAATATATCAAAAATATTTTCAATTAATGAAATTTAAAGTATAAATGAGATATAAGATTCTGTAATAATATTCCAATATCTAAACACAAAACCCCATTTTTATCAAATAAATCATAAATAAAAAAATATAAAATCTCTATGGGAGGAGAACATGAAATGGTAGATGATTAATAATAAGAAAAAAATAATAATAAGAATATAGATAGGTGATTTTGAAAGTAATTCATTAGATCTTGGTTGTATCATCTCAAAAATGGAGGAGGAGAATCATAGATTTGAGCGAGGAAATCTATGGGTTGTGATTTACTATCTATGGGTCATGTGGAATGATAAATATAAAGGAGTAGAAAAACAACCTAAAGAAAACTTCACATAATTTTTAATGAAATCAATGTTACTATTATTGTTTAATTAACCACACACTTTGTTTCAAACAGAAACCACTGATACATGATTTAAATCATGGGGCATCTTGTTTTTAGTGAGTGAAAACTTTCATTCTAAATGTGGGTGGTGGTTGTAACTTTACCAGTGACACCTTATAATGTACATTGGTCAAGAGGGTGGAAGTTCAGGCTTATCTCACCTTTTTTATTGGATTATTTACTACATTTGGACTTTCTTATATCTTTAAATAATATTCATGAATCATTCCAAAATCCTATCATGGGAATTGATAAAATTGTACCAATGGTTTCTTGTTAAAATATATCAATGTAAAAAAAATGTTTGTATATAGGTTCTCTGTTTATTTTTTTTAATTAATAATGCTTTAGTTTTAGGGTTCTACGGTTTAAAGAAAAAAGTTTGAGAAATCTAGTGTTTATCACCATCTAGGAAGAAAGTAGTAATTTATGGAGTTGGTATCATTCCTTTTAAATGGAATTACTATGTATCCTTGTTAACAGAATCAGAACCCATGTAGTTTGATCACATAGCGATTCAATGTTCATTTTCACCCTTACACCACTGTGTTAAACTTGTTTTATATTGAAAATTATAAAAATAATAACAAATTGAATTACATGTTTAAATCATTTATTTTTTATTTATCATTGTTAAAAATGGAAACTTTACTTTTTTGGATGATTCTATTTTAGGAGGAGGTGATTTGAAGGACTCATAATGATGTCCAAGAAAAATGGACCAAACTGCGTAAGATCCAGGAAGACTAGTGGACTCATCCACACACTTCTCCTGAACCGTGCATCCACATGGGCTGCAATTTTGTGTCATTTTCCAAAATGAATTTTTTTACATTCCATATGAAGGAACCCAAGACTCATTCGGTCATTTGGTGGCCCAACCGACCTGATCTGTATAGCACACCGAATCTGCAGGAAGTCAAAAGCGGGGTGTTGTGATCTGTCTATATTGTGGGATCTAGTTATCAAAATTGTGACAAAAATTCTGTGGAAATATCCAAGATGCAGGGATAAAACTTTTTTATTTTCCCAAAAGTAAGATAAATCTGTCTAGAGGTTTAAACTCATGTGACAATTGGTTTTAAGAAATCATTGTGCTCAAAACCACCTTCATGTTTTCCTATAAAATGGCACCTTGGGCTCCCCATTTGTAAGCTCTACCAGGAGGAAAATATTTGGTATTTTGGAGACCAAAAGGAGTCCTCTCATCATTTAAGGAGTTTTGGAGGACCCTATCCTCATAGGAGGATTGAGGATGAAGGTGAAGTTCCACCCGAGCTTCCTCCTCCTCCTGGTGTCGAGCTAAACGGTGGACGGTCATTTTGAGGGAGTTACACACACTTGGTAGGGAGTTACAGAACTTTTTCTTCTACTGGTTTAGTTTAATTTTTTTTTTATAAATATTTCACTTATTTCTTATCTTGACATTATTATCCTCTTATTTCATTTCTATTGATAAAATTAACTGAAACACTTTTTATTTCAACACCGATTGGGTTGAGATTTCAAGTGGGAATCTTGGGTTATTCTGATTGGACAAGATAAGAGTCCTATTATATCACACATACATAAGATTTCAGTATAATTTGGTAGCCTTTCTTCTCTATGCATGACACCAAACCATTTACAACATGATTGTTGTGTCAAGGGGTGGTTCTTTGAGCATCGTTTAAGAGGCCAGAGGGAAGTTGAGATCTTGACAACCCTCAACCAAAGGATTCCATTAAACCATGTGTATTTTTCAGAATTATGAACTCACCAATATGTGTATTGAAATTGAAATTGTATCCTTATCTCATAATTTAAAAACTCCACTTTTATTTATTAACTATTAAACTCTTTAAATCAAGCCATTTTCTTTAAACTGTTTTAAAACTACCCCTCTTTTAGTACTTCTTATTAAAAACAGACACTCTAAACCCACCAAATCTCTTTGAGAGATGACCTAGGGTCTTCCCTAGACTATAAATCAACTTTATAAATATAATAAATTTGATGTTTCATGACAGCGCGGTCAAATTTCGGCATCGTTGTCGGGGAGCGCTTTGGTTTTAGTGCGTGTTTTTTATAAGATTTTTGTATTTTTTGTGAATATTTATTTGTTTTATATTATACCTTTACCTATATTTTTGTTTTCTGATTTAATTATTTTGTAGGTTCTTTGCATGACGCATTCTTATTGGGGAGGTTTACCTCCTTTCAAACCCGAACCAGAGAGGATCCTACATCAGCGACACCGAGATGCACAAGAGAACCCATCAAAGGAGGACACACAAAACATAGACACTCTTATTGATCCTTATTCTTCTTCTTTTGGAACCAATATAAAAACTAAAATAAACTTGCATAATATGGCTGAAAATAATCGGACATTAAAAGAACTAACCTCTCCTGATGTTGATATCCAACCCACTTACATTCAAATGCAAGGCGAGGCACCCAATTTTGAACTATAATCTGGTCTAATTCATTTATTACCAAGATTACATGGACTTCCTGGAGAAGATCCACATAAACACTTAAAATAATTTCATATTTTGTGTTCTACATTAAAACCTACAAATGGGGATGAATAATAAGTAAAGCTCAGAGCATTCCCATTTTCATTAGAAGACAATGCAAAAGACAGGCTTTATTATGTTAATTCACCAATTAGAGGCTGGGCGGATATGAAATGCCTTTTTCTTGAAAAATATTTCTCAGCCTCTCAAACTAAAACTATAAGGAAAGAAACATGTGGTATAAGTAAATATCAAGGGAAAATATTACATGAATATTGGTAATGCTTTAAAAGGTTATGTTCAAGCTGTCCACACCACCAAATAAGTGATCAACTTTTAATTCAATATTTTTATGAAGGTTTAATTCCTATTAACAGAAATATTATTGATGTTGCTGCAGGTGGTTCCCTATTTGATAGAAAATCAATCTCTGCAAGCACCTTAATTGATAACATGGCACAAAACACTCAACAATTCGGTTCAAGGTCCAATATACCCATTCGAGGTGTCCATGAGGTGAAAAGTATTGAATTTGAAAGGAAGGTGGACACGAAGTTTGAAGAGGTAAGTACCCTTCTTTGATAACTTACTCTTTCCCATGGGAAATCCGAATCTCCTCCTCCCATATATTGTGGTATATGTTCTTTTGAAACACGCTACTCTGATCAATTCCCCCAACTAAGAGAAACTTCTGAGAGTTGTGAGACAATCTTTACAAGTCGCCCCTATAACCAACCCTTTAGGCAAGAACTATACTATCCATCCAATCCTGGGTGGAAATAAAACTGATCCTATAGGAAAGGGGGGTATTCAAACCAACCTCAACAAGCATGGAACCAACCAGGGTAGAGTAGTCAACCACCACCACCCAGAAATCCTCAACCACAACAAAGGTATTTCCAATAAACCCCTCCAAAACCTGACCCTATCTTAGAATACATGATGAAACAAATGGCTGCCAACAATATCCAATTCCAAAAAACCACCCAAGATACAAAATAATACCTAAAAACCCAATTAGGAAAACTTTCCAACTCAGTGGTGGGAATCCAGAGCCATGGGTCGGGTAAACTACCTTCTCAACCAATAGTTAACCCTAGAGACAAAGGAAATGTCTATGTCATCACCCTTTAGAGTGGAAGAAAACTAAAAATCCAAATGACCCCTCTACTAGAGTCATCCCCTACTAAGGAAACCACCATCCCAACTACTAGAAATGCTCCAAATGAGGTAGAACCTTGTCCTGAAAGAATCCCCTCCAATGGAAAGAGTGTGTCTATTGATGAGTCACTTATCCCAACAATCCCTCTTCCATTTCCACAAAGGTCCACCCAACCTATAAAACAAAAGGAAACTGAACTCAATAACGAAATTTTGGAGACTTTCAAAAAAGTACAAGTAAAACTTCCCTTGATTGATGTTTTGAAACAAATTCCAAGATAATATAAGTTTATAAAGAAGATTTGTACACACTAAAGGTGACTTAGAGGTGATTAGAAGGTGATCTTGGGGAGGAATGTTTCAGCATTGATAGATCCATCACTTCCCACTAAGTGCAATGATCCCGGAAGATTCTCAATTCTTTGCACCATAGGGGAGTATTCTTTTTCGAATTCTATGCTTGATTTATGTGCTTCTATATGTGTGATGCCTCACTCAATTTACTCTACATTGCAGGTCAAGGAACTTAATCCCACTATAATTATTGTTCAAATGGATAACTGGAGTATTGCACACCCTTCTGGTGTGTTAGAGGATGTTCTTGTGAGGGTTTAAAATTTTATTTTTCTTGTTGACTTTTATGTTCTTAAAATGGAGGATGATAGGATGAATGGACATGCCTCGATTATATTGGGTAGATCCTTCTTGAAAACCTCCAAAACCATAATTAATATCCATAATGGTACATTATCTATGGATTTTGGTGGTGACATTGTCCACTTCAATATCCTTGATGCCATGAACCACCCCTTAGAAGAACATTCATCTCTCTCTGTTAATTCTATAGACGTACTACC
This sequence comes from Viscum album, assembly GCA_963277665.1. Taxonomy (NCBI): domain Eukaryota; kingdom Viridiplantae; phylum Streptophyta; class Magnoliopsida; order Santalales; family Viscaceae; genus Viscum; species Viscum album. The sequence goes on along the minus strand of OY728129.1, from coordinate 1,782,090,358 downwards.
TTCCCTTGAAAAAACTTCATTTCACTCCCTTAATACCCTTTCTATGTTTTCTTCATTGATTTAAATTCTATGAAATGATTCATGCAATGATTGTTGTAGTGGATTATAAAAATGTCATGAATTTTTATTAATTGAAAATTTCTTGAACACTGAGGATCCAATGACCATCGATGATACTGCTAATATTATAAAAGCTCACTCCTCATCTGAGGATGATAACATTGAGTAGTTAGATGAGATCATTGACCTCTCACATTCACACACACTCCCATCAATCCAAAATCCACCTAAATTGGAACTAAAACAACTAACTCAAGATTTAAAATATTCATATCTTGAGAATGGAAACAAGTTTCCCATCATCATTTCTATTTTACTTCTTACTGAGTATGAATTGAGACTGATTGAACTTTTAAGGGAGTATAAACAAGCTTTGCGATGGATACTTGCTGAAATTACTGGTATTAGCCCATTAATTTGTACACATAATATTTTATTAAATGATGAGGCTAAACCAGTGAGGTAGGAACAACGTCAACTAAACCCAAACCACCTAGAAGTTATGAAAAAGGAGCTAACAAAATTATTGACTTCTGGAATCATTTACCCCATCTCTGATAGCCAATGGGTCAGTCCTGTTCAAGTAGTTCCTAAAATATTTTCCTTAGAGTAATCAAAAATTAAAACAATGAATTGGTTCCAACTCATGTGCAGAATAGTTGGCATGTCTTCATAGACTATCGCTGGCTAAACCAACAAACTAGGTAGGACCATTTCCCTTTTCCATTCATTGACCAAATTCTAGAGAGGCTAGTAGGTAAGTCCCACTACTATTTCCTTTATGGGTATTCTGGATACTTTCAAATCCAAATTTCCCTCGAGGATCAGAAAAAAGACAACCTTCACTTGCCCCTTTGGCACATTTGCATATAGGAGGATTCCATTTGGTTTGTGCAATGCTCCGGGTACTTTCTAGTGATGTATGGTTAGTATTTTTTTCAGATTACTTGGAGAATTGAATGGAAGTTTTCATGGATTATTTCACTATTTATGGATCCTCTTTTGATTAATGTTTGAGTAGTCTTGGTTTAGTTCTAGATCACTATATTGAAAAGAATCTTGTATTAAATTGTGAGAAATTCCATTTCATGGTGCGACAAGGTATAGTTTTGGGAATGGTATCCAGGTAGATAAATCAAAATTGGATGTCATTTCTTCCTTACCATTCCCCAAAAATGTATGGGATGTGCGGTATTTCCTAGGTCATGCTTTATTTTATCGTCATTTCATTCATGAATTTAGTAATATTTCACTCCCACACTCCCAGTTACTCCAAAAATAAAATGAATTTGTTTTTGATAAATAATGTGAGAAAATTTTTAATAAGTTAAAATGGAGTCTCATGTCACCCCCAGTAATCCAACCACCTTTGTGGGATTTACCATTTTAGCCCATGTGTGATGCCTCTAACTATGCAGTTGGGAAAGTATTGTCACAAAGGGTTGATCGAGCTCCACATGTCATTGCCTATGCCTCATGTACTTTGGACCATGCCTAAGAAAACTACACCAAAACTAAAAAATAATTCCTTTCCATAGTGTTTTCCTTTGATAAATTTATGTAATATCTTTTAGGGTCCAAAGTTATTGTATTCTTCGACCTTGCAGCCCTCTAATATCTCCTTAAGAAACAGGAATCCAAACCACACCTCATTCGCTAGATGCTCATCCTTCAAGAACTCAATATATAAATTAGATATAAAAAAGAAGCATAGAATGTGGTGGATGACCATATCAATAGGATCCACCCATCATCAGACATTGACTCATATCCCTGTATTTCTATAAATGAAATGTTTCTTGATGAGAAATTGTACTGAGTGCAAGATTTTATTCCTTGGTATGCTAAAATTGTATATTATTTGGTAGCATCTTGCATTCCTACTGATTTCAAAAAAAAACCATGTCGATTGTCTAAAAAATGAAACATGTTGATACATTTGGATTACCCCTACCTCTGGCCCACATATAGTGATCAAGTACTTAGGCATTGTGTTCCATATAGTGAGATTCAGTCTTTCCTTAGGTTCGTCCACACTCTTTCTTATGGGGGTCACTTTGGTCCCCAACGGACTACTCACAAGGTCCTCGATTCTAGTCTCTTTTGGCCAACATTGTTTCGGGATGCCCATGACTTCTATAAATATTTTCCTCATTGTCAAAGAATGGGGAATGTCTCTAAAATAAATGAGATGCCACAAAAACCCTTTCTCTTTCATGACATTTTTGATGTTTGGGGAATTGAATTTATGGGAACATTCCCCAATTCATTTGGTAACCTATATATTCTTTTGGCAGTGGATTCTGTTTCCAAATGGGTAGAGGCACGAGCTACAAGGACTGATGATTCTAAGGCAGTTGTAGAATTTTTGATAACCCAAATTTTCAGTAGGTTTGGCTTACCTAGGTTCATCATCAGTGACCAGGGTTCTCATTTCTGCAACTAAACAATGCAATCACTTTTGCGTCGATATGGGGTCGTTCATAGAGTGTCTACTTCATATCACCCACAAACCAATGGTCAAGCTAAGGTGTAAAATAGAGAGGTAAAAAATATTCTTGAAAAAATGGTTCAACCCAATAGAAAAGATTGGAGTCTTCGACTTAATGATTGATTATGAGCATACTGTACTTCTTTCAAAACTCCCATTGGAATGTCACCCTATTTTCTTGTGTTTGGAAAGATCTGTCACCTACCTGTTGACATTGAGCACTAGGCTGACTGGGCCAACTCTAATCTTTCTGGTGTAGGTGTTGAAATGAAGCTGCAAATTCAGGAGATGGAGGAAATGAGAAGAGATGCATATGAGAACTTCATGATCTATAAAGAGAGAACCAAGGCTTCCCATGACCATATCATCCTTCATAATCAATTTCACATTGGGAAGAAGGTACTCCTCTATAATCCAAGGTTGAAGTTGAATCCAAGTAATCTTTGTTCCCATTGGTTTGGACCATACACTGTTACTAACGTCTCTCCAATTGGTGTTGTCTAGGTTCAAAATGAAGAAACCAAGCAAACCTTCATAGTTAATGGTTAGTGACTAAATCACTTCTACGAAACCCTTCCAGATCCCCTGATGGAGTAACTCTAAGTTCAAGAAGAAGTCTACAAATAACACCCACCAGGTTTTATCCTTCCTTTCTGCATTCTATTTTTACAGTGAGGACAATGCACACTCTAGGTGTGGGGGATGGGTATATTCCTAGGTTAGTTAGGAATTTTCATCTTATTTATTCTTTTTCTCTTTTTAGCCTGTTTAATAGTATTGTTATTTTCCCCCTTTCTCTCCCACTCACCTTTGTGTGAGAATATTACTTTTTTAGTCCCACATTATCATGGAAAATTATTCTCGTTTAATGATGGAAGTTGTTGAAAATGCTTTTGGAATGTATGTATTTCATGTTGTTTTAACATTCAAAAAAATTCGAATGAAATATGAATTTCAGCAATAATTCAATACTACGGTGTGACTTTCTTTTGAAATTTAGTTCTTTGTCGATGATATAAATGGTTATATCATTTTGAAACCTTTGAGAAGAATGATTATATTTTTGTGAATAGTTTAAAGGAAAATTGTGTCCCTTAATCTCTACACACATCTTTTACCCAACCATGATGTGTGAAAATTTCTTAATTAATGGAAGGTAAATATGTGTTTGGTTTATTTTTCTCTATTTTACAAAATCATTTTTCCATTCGTTCGTTCCTTATCTAATCTATTTCATTACTGTATCAGATTGACTTGTGTGTGTGTTCATGTTATCTGACTATTGTCACCCTCAAAAAAAAAGGTTTTATATTGGGAAGGTTAAAAACCACCCTTCCTCTACCTTTGATCTTGTTATAACTATAACAATTAGTGTCATGAGGAGATCAAACATAGGTTGGGAGAAGAGTGTGAGATTTGTTCCAAGTGAAACTTTTGAAAAAATAATAAATGATGGAAGTGAATAAATGTACAACATATGGGTATATCTAGGTTTAGAGCTTATGGTTTGACATATAGGAATGATTAATTGAATGGGTCTTGAAATTTTATTGCAAAGGATGTGAGGAAAGTTCGGTTAAAAGGATCTTGTAAGTAGACAATTATTAAAATAACTTTTATTTACTCGATAAAAAGTTGAAAGAATGGAATGAAATGGTCATAACACACACACATGGAGAATTAGTGACATGATTAACTTTTGAATTATTTTTTTGATTGGTATCATGCATCTCTTGTAATTTCATTTGGATACAATTTTCAAGATGACTTTTTCAATGATCATTGAAAATAACTCCTCGGTGTGATTTTTTCTTTGATCACATTTCTATCAGGAATTAAATTTTCATGGAATGTTAAATATTTATGAATTTGGAAATATCTACATGAATAATTTTTTGAATTATGTATTTTCTCATGCCCAAGAGTGAAAATGTTTAGGTGTGGGGGTGTGATCGCACTACGATTCACTATTTCATTTTCACCCTTACACCACTGTGCAAACTTGTTTTATATTGAAAATTATAAAAATATTAACAAATTGAATTCCAGGTTAAAATAATTTATTTTGTTTTAATCACTTTTAAAAGGGGAAATTTTACTTCTTTTGATGATTCCATTGTAGGAGAAGGTGATTTGGAGGACCCATGATGATGTCCAAGAAAAATGGGCCAAACTGCGCAATATCCATGCAGACCAGTGGACTCATCCGCACAATTCTCCTGAACCGTACATCAAAATGGGCTGAAATTTTGTGGTCTGGTCGAAAATTCATTTATATAAATTTCATATGAAATAACAAAAGACTCATTCGGACATCTGGTGGAACAACCGACCTGATATGTCTAGAACACTGAATCTGCACGAAGTCAAAAGTGGTGTGTTGTGCTCAGTCCATATCTCGGTATAGAGTTGTCAAAATTGTGCCAAACATTCTATTGATATTGATAATAGGTGGTTATACAACGTTTTTATTTTCCTCAAAGTGATATAAGGCTGTTTGAAAGTCTAAACTCATGTGACAAGTGGTTTTAAGAAATTTGTGTGCTCAAAACCACCTTCCCGTTTTCTTATAAAATGGAACCTTGGGCTCCCCATTTGTAAGTTCGACTGGGAGGAAAATATCTGGTATTTTGGAGACCCAAAGGATTCCTCTCATCATCCAAGTAGTTATGTGGACCACTATTGTAACACCCCAATATTTCAAAGTACGTTATTTCTTCAAAGTAATTCAATAACTTGCACTACACGCAACACCGAGTTCAAGCGCACCACAACTTACCAAACTAGCCGTTCTAAAGTGGTTATGAATATTATTAACTGAATTTTTAACTATATATAATACTTATTCTTAGACATAATTAAGAACTAATTCATTTTTTTCAGATAAAAGAAGTATTTTTCAAAAAATGCACTTTTACCGCCTTTTAATGGTGAACCCTTTTTAAATCCAATATTTGAAACTATTATATATTAAATTTTACAAAATAAACTTCTTCTTTAGAATCGGGACATAATAATTTAGTTTCAATAAATGTTTTGTGTTTTTCTGATAACTTTCATATTTGGGTGAATAGTAAAAAATACTATATTTTAAATGAAAACAATTTTTTTAAGAGAAATAATTTATAGTGTTAAATTATAAATTTTAATTGTTTGGAAGTATAAATATATTATATTTTTACCATTTAATCCAATGCTGGTCATTTTAAGTAATTTTACTTTGAGATTGGACAAAAACAATTGTCAATGTTTTGATAGATATTGTTTCTTAAAAATACGCCTTTTGGTTTTGACAACATGAATTAATTTTAAATTAATAAATGAAACTTCTATGTTTTCAATTTGGTAAAATATACTTCATTTCTGGATTCGGAATATCGAAATTATCTTAGTGTGAATTTTTGGTATTTTTCTGAAAACTTTCAATCTGTGATGAATAGTGGAAAACATTGAGTTATAGTTTAAAACCGAATTTTTATTTAAATAATTATTTATTTTATTTAAATTTATTTTAGGTCAAAATAGATACATAATACATATATAAGTTCAATTTAATTCATTGGATTCAGTTTAAAATAATTTTAGATATATAAAAAATTTATTAAACTTTTCACCGTCTTTTACCCATCTCCTAGGAGACTTTGCAAATTCACATAAAACTTAATTTTTCTGCTTCTGTGAGTGGAATTTCAAAAATCAGAGAGAAAAAATTAATATCAAGGAGTAAAATGTGGTTCAATAAGATAAAAATAATTTTTGGTGAATAGTAACTTTTTACTTTTATTTACCACGGTTAAAAGTAAATAAGGTAATTAAGGGTAAAAATGATAATAATATTACCCTAACACATGTCCTAATTCTATTGGACAAGTTTATCTCGACTAAAGACAACCTTATGAATAAAATATTATCATTTAGGTCCACTTGGATTAGATTAGGACATTTATTATAATTTAATTCAAAGAAGAGTTAAAAGAGTTAAAATCAATGTTTAATAACAAAAACATTTTTAACATAGGGTTATACATAATATAAATTCGATTATAAATATTCATTAGAAATATAAAAAGATTTACAAAATAATGGTATTTTATTTATAATTTTTATACATTAAATAATATAATTTATTTATGACACAATGATGATGCAGTAATTACCGTATTAATGAAAGATTAAGATAATTGATATTATAAATACCTAAATAAATGTAATTTGAGCCTTTTTATGAATTAAATTAATTTTATAGGTTAATATGACATATTAAGATTGGTTATGTGAATTGTTTTCTAAGTAATAATTCTTTTATGAACTTATCAAAAACAAAATACCCAACAGTGTCAAAATTGACATAAAAGAGTTTTAAAAACAAATATTATATTATTAATTGATATTATACTCCTAAAAATATAAGGTTTGGCCAAAAGACTTATATCATGATATTTGTATCATTAATAGACCACTTGGGGGGTCTATTTGAAGTTTATAGTAATTTTATTAACCATATAATATAAAAATACAAAGAGACTTGGTAAATGTCAAACTAATTAACTAAGAGTTAAAACTAAAACATAAGGTTAATAAAGTTACCCAAACCTATATAAAACCTATTTTTTGAGTTACTTTAGACCCAAAACCACTTTGTCTTCAAAATAAATCAATTTGGAGCCATTATAAATCGAATATGAATTTATTATAAAATAATATTTTAAGTTTTTCCTAATGTTCCCCTCACCCCTCTTATAAAATGGAACTCCCCCTTCAATCTAATTCACACCTTATAAGCCATTTGACTCGGCCAACCCCTACCCAAATACCCATTAAACTATCCTTACTTCAACCTAGAGGCCTTATTTTGATCATAAATCCAACCTAAGGATCCCTTTTGATCAAATCAAAAGGAAGAAACCAAAGAAGAGGTAATGATTTCACCACCCTCTTTCAAGTTCCTTTCTTCTTCCACTTCCTTTTTCTTTGTTGTTTCCATTCTAAAATAATAAATCCAGTATATTATATATAATTTGATGTTATTATAATTATGGTAAAACCAAATTCATTATTCTATCCACCCTTTGAATGACATGTCACCATACGTTCGTACGTACGGTTTACCGTCTCCACGTCGTGGTGTAATTGTTATTCAATACATTATTATTTTGATGGGTATAATAATGATGTGTATTTGATTTAAATAATAAATATAACATGATTATTATTCTTTATATATGATATAATATCCAATTATATATTATTTTAATATGAAAAGAATGATATTTTCGCTCGTGTGTACATACGGATTACCGTCTCCATGACGTGATGAGATTCATTTCCAAGTTCACCATTCATAGATGATTATAAAAATATATACTACTAATAAGTATGTAATATATGACATAATAATTATACTGTAGAGATATATATTTATATATATAAGTATTTATTTACTTACATATATCTTATTCACTTACTTCCATTCAATACTATATGAAAACGGAAACAACGTTTATGCGTACGTACGGATTACCGTCTCCATAAACGGTGTTTTCCATTTCATATATACGTATATTATACATATTTATATTCTAAATATATATGATATATAAATCATGTTTTATATTCTGGAATTATTTAAATCTCGATCTAAGTGATACAATCAAGAGTAACAAGTTAAAACACGTACGATAAAGAAAGCAATTATTACCTGAAATGTTAATTTAACATGAAAATTATTATTAAATGGGTAGTATAAATTCATTAATGAATCATGTATGATATCATAAATATTAATATGGTTCTAGTATACATTAATAAAATACTAATATCTTCATACATGAGGTTAAACGAACCCTCAACTAAAGGAAAGTGCAAGGTAAGGGGTTTTCATCTCACTCCTTATTCCCGTGAGATTCATGCCGTATTTCCACTATTACCTTTGTATGGTGTATTTACTGCCCATAATTGTATTCTTTGTATAATACACTTTAATTTATGTGTATTTACATATTCATTTTATAATACTTCTTTCATGGGGTGTATGTTTCGTAAGTTACCAAATTGGTAAGGGTTAATTCCTCAATCTCATTATTATCCGAGATTGTTTATGTGTAAGTATTTACTGGGTCATTTTTACCATCCATGTCCATTTTTCATAAAAAAGATTTCAAAGTGAATATTTAAAGGATTTTTTAAAGGTACTCTTTATCAAGATCATAATTTTAAATGTTTTAAAGATTTATCTTTTTAAATCTTTTTAATTAATGTCCATATTTTCAAAATGATTTTAAGGATTTATTTATATGGACATGAATGTTTTGAAATGATAATTATTTCAAAAGTTTCAAAGTGTTATGGGACACATTGATTCAAAAATCCCTTTTAAATTACTTCCTTTAAAAATGTGTTACTTTTAAATGAGTTTACAAAAAGGATATTTCTCTCCAAAAGTTTTACTCATCATTTTCAACTATGTCAGCATCATTTATTGGATATTATTTTTTGATTGAGGTTGATTTATTATAATACAATCTTTCACATTGTATTGAATGAGTTATGATATGTTTGACTGTGGATGTTCTATTTTTATACCATTCATGGTATATGGTTAAAGTATTTACATTTTGTATGCTAGTTTTAATATGAATGTTTATGTTATATTTCAACCTTTTCATATGAGGAATGTATTGGACTTAGTAAGTGATGGGTGGAGCCCGCTGTAGCTCCTCGATGTATCAGTAGGTCTCAGGAGAAAACTAGATGTGGAATTGGCTGAGGCCCTTTCCCAATTTGATATATGGTTTTGGCCAAGGCCTTAATGATTTTAAGACATCTTGGTTGAGGCCTTGACAAAATGTTTCAGAATGTCCGGCATTATAAATTCCCTCATTATGGAAATAATATTGATGGTTCATGTTGTAACGAACCGAAATTTTGAATAAATCTTGTTTCCTAATTTTATGTGTTATTTTATTTTATTTTTATACTCAATAAAAATGTTTCATTTGATAACATGAGTATACTTAAAATGAGACCGTTGGGTTTTGACTATTATATGACCATTGGAAACTAAACGTTTTGATTATTGTCTCTAAATACAAGTAATCTTGGTTAATTATTATAGAAAGAAGATTTGATGGCCTCACCCAGTAGTCTTGGACCAATCTAAGCCCATCTAACAGAACTTGGGAAGGAGGTAGCACCACTGGGCTTTGCTCTGGACCAAACCTAAGTTGAACTTCATCATGTGAAGCTAGAACGGAATCGCCTTTGCGAGAAGTTCAAACTGATAGAAATTAATACTCGTGCGATATTGGCTAAGCCTCCCTTGGATTCTCTCACCTTAACACACCTTACACTTAGGTCCTATGCTGGTGTGATAAGGGGTTATGTAAGGAGACTGTAACTGCCTTGTGTAATCCTTTGTTTTAAATAAAAATTGGGATTTCTTCTTATGATGAAGTTTATGAATTTTCAAATGACCGGATAAATATAGTATGCATATTTTTTATGAATTTTAGAAAAAAGCATATTTTAAAAAAATTTATCTAAACCTTAAATAATTAAAAATGTGTAATGATATTCAAAAAATGGTCTTCTACAATTATGTCCAGTACGAAATTTAGAGTCTAATAAGATCAACTTGATTTTTTGATGAATAGTAAATTATGAATAGTGATTTTATGATTAGGATTATTAATGTGTCCAAATGGATTAGTAATCTAACTTAAAGAAAGTATTAATATAATCTAGGCACCTTGATTAAGTACTGTGATTCAATAAAATGGTTAAATAACGGTTTCATAAATTATTATTCAAGTATTAGTTTTTTCAGGTGAATAGTGTTTTTTTAAATTAAAAAATAAATTAAAATTATTTTGAAAATTATTTTTATAAAATGGATTTCATTTTTGAACTCAGAGCATTGATATTATGTTAAGGTAATTTTTGGGGTTTTTTCTGAAAAAATGAATTTTCGGTGAATACTGTATTTATTTAAAAATTAAATTAAAATTATTTAGAAAATTATTTTTATAAAATGGAGTACATTTTTGAAATCAGAGCATTTATATTTGGTTAATGTGAAATTTTGGGATTTTTCTGAGAAAGTTGAATTTTCAGTGAATAGTAAAAAAACAGTTTTAGGGTTTCAGTATGTTTAATGACATCATAATTGTGTCATGATGCTTCCATGAGATATTTTATGGGTTTTCCAACCAAAGGTTATGAATTATTGTATGGGGGGACCCATGTGTCCTAACTCCATGGGAAATACCACGGGAGAGCCATGCTTTTGAGAAAACCACTTGTGAGGTGTCCCTTGGCCATTAATGCCTTGTCCCCTCACTTTCCCTATAAATACCAAGCCATCCTCTCATCCATTTCGATTACCCACTCTCCCCCAATTAATTTCTGGTCTCATTACTGCCCAAGGAGTCCTCCCAAGGTTCCCCCAAGCCCTCAAGGTCCCAACCTTTGAGTTTTAAGAGTTACGCTTTAAGGTAAGGGATCCGACCCCTCTCTTTCTTTTCAAGTGATCTCTTTTATGTCATTCTTTTATGCTCCATGTTCTTATGTTGGAGGAGGTTCTTTTATATTTATTATAATTTCCTTTTATGTTCATGTGATGAGATACCCCCTCTTACTCTCATCATTTCGTTTTAAAAATGTTTAAGTGACGACGTTAGGCTGCCGAATTTTTAAGGGATTCTTTCACCCTTCTCATTTTCAAGTTCTATTTTCTTGTCAATACTTTCAAGTTACTTTATTTTGGGGTATGATATCTATATTTATCATAATTATAATTTATTTTCATATTATTATAGACCCTTTTTTATCTCTTCAATTCATTTTTGTTGAAGTTTAAGTGGCGCTGTTAGGCTGCTGAATTTTTAAGGGATTCTTTCACCCTTCTCATTTTTCAAAGTTCTACTTTCATGTCAAGACTTTCAAGTTCCTTTTTATTATGTTGGGGTATGATATATATATCTATCATACTGATATTTTATTTTCATATGATGAGATACCCCATTTGATCTCTTCAATTCAGTATTTTGAAGTTTTAAGTGGCGCAGTTAGGCTGCCGAATTTTTAAGTGGTTCTTTCACCTTTCTCCTTTTTCAAAGTTCTAATTCCATGTCAAGTCTTTCAAGTTCTTTTTTATTATGTTGGGGTATGATCTATATATCTATCATGATTATATTTTATGTTCATATTTTGAGATACCCTATTTGATCTCATCAATTCATTTTTGGTTGAAGTTTATGTGACGCCGTTAGGCTGTCGAATTTTTATAAGAGAAATTTTATTTTTGTCTTACTTCCATGTTTTTCATTTCAAATGTTATTTCCTTCAAATTTCATTACATTGATTCATATCCTTTATATGTTGTCCCTATAATATTTTTATAGATCATTTATGATTGGGTGACCCATGTCCCCTCTCTTTTCAACGTTTTCTAAAACCCTGTAACGTAGCCGTTATGCTGCAGAAGTTTCGTCTCAAAATGTCTCTCTCTTTTTCTCAAAATTATTTCATGTTATTAAGTGAATACTCAAAGTTATTATTTATACAGGGGTATTCACATATATATCAAAATTTTCTATTTTAAATTCTGTGATTTACATACATGAAACCCGCTTTCCCTTTCCGTGGGTTTAAAGTGACATAAAGATCATGTCTTTAAAGCAGTTTTTAAAACGTTATGATTATGAAATGAAACCCATTTATTTTATGCTATATGGGTTGTTTATGAAATTATTGATGATGATATATGTGTCTTACATGATAATAATTCAAATTTAATGGTGCGCCTTGATAGCACTCCAATGCATTGGGTAAAGACTTAATCTCTAGAGATGACCTTTTAGACTGATACCTTGGTGAATAACCTTGGTCATTTTTAATGACACCTTGGGGATGGACCTTGGTGAAATGAAATTATTGTCAAAATTAAATGTTGTAGCCACATCTTAAAGTTATGAAAAATTTTATTTTTATTATGATATATCTCATGATTTCTTTCTCATTCCTTAAAGTTCTTTTCATAACCTTATTTAAGTATCTCAAGTTCACATGTAAAATTTTTCTCTTTTTTCCCTTACTGGGCCTTCTGCTCACCCTTTCTTTTTATGTATGTCCCCAGGTTATGAGATGTAGTAATGAACCTAGGGTGAACATGAGTAGAAGCCTTTCAAGTGTTTAAGAAGAATTTTTTTTTATGTTTTCATGTTTTAAGTTCCTGGTTTCTAAGACACTAAACCTTAAAGATCCTCGGTTTTGTAAAATGTAATGAAAGTTTATGTGATAAAAAGGTGGGATGTTATACATGTGGTCATTCGACTAGTAGAATACCCCTTATTATGTTTTATTATTCCATTGTTTAATCACCTCATATTCTTTCCATAAAATTATTCATGTTTATTATTGGTAAAGGCGTGTGGTTTCAATTATTCACCATGCTTAATATTTATGTCATTTTCTACTATATTACTTACCCTTACTAAGTTTTTGAGCTCACCCATTTCTTATGTATCATTTTTCTAGGATTCTAAGAAGTGTATTATGATTGATATTATGGCTTAATCTAAAGGGAATAATGGCGTTCTCAAAGAACTATTTACGTTGTGTTTTATGTTGGAAATTGTAATGCAATGTTAATGTATGTAATCTATTTTCCAAGACTGCCAAACCGACCGGTACTTCGGGACTTGATTCCTTGTAATAATTCCAATGTATTAAAATAATGCACCGAATCTGGGTAACTGGGGTCGGGGCGTTACACATATCATCATAGGGGGATCGAGGATGAAGGAGAATTTCCACCCGAGCTTCCTCCTCCTCCCGATGTCAAGCTAAACGGTGGACGTTCATTTCTAGGGAGCTACACACACTTGATAGGGAGTTACAACACTTTTTCTTCTACTAGTTTTGTTTAATTTTTGTGATAAATATTTCAATTATTTCTTATATTGACATGATTCTTCTCTGATTTCATTTCTATTGTTAAAATTAAATGAAACACTTTTTATTTCAACACTAATTGGGTTGAGATTTCAAGTGGGAATCTTGGGTTGTTCTGATTGGACAAGATAAGATTCCTATTTATCTTGCACGTACATAATATTTCAGTATGCTTCGGTAGCCTTTCTTCTCTATGCTTGACACCCAAACCTTGACAGCATGATTGTTGTGTCAATGGGTGGTTCTTTGACCATCGTTTAAGAGGCAAGAGGGAAGTTGAGATCTTGACAACCCTCAACCAAAGGATTACATTAAACCATGTGTATTTTTTGGAATTATGACCTCACAAAGATGTGTATTGAACTTGAAATGGTCTCCTTATCTCATAATTCTAAAACACCACTTTTATTTTTTAACTATTAAACTCATTAAATCAAGTCATTTTCTTTAAACTATTTTAAAACCATCCCTCTTTTAGTTCTTTTTATTAAAAATAAACACTCTAAACCCACCAATGCTCTTTGAGAGATGACCTAGGGTCTTCCCTAGACTATAAATCAACTTTATAAATATAATCAATTTAACGTGTCATGACATCGCGGTCATAGTTCAATGCCACTTAATAGGACACACCATACCTTTTACGGTTGTGTGAAAAGGATGTCTTCCATACAGTTTAACATAATACAGAATAGATGGCTTGGTAAAATGTTCCTAGAAACAATTTATGTGGGTATTATACATGAGAAACCATTTTTATGGACCATAGAGAGGATATGGCCTAATGATGGTGAGTTGGTTTCCCAAGGAATATAACCTTGTGAAGTATGGTATTAGTGTGGCTAGGATGAGTATAGCCTAATGAGAATAATATTTTTCCATTTGGAATATGGAATAACAAATGAGATATGGTTATACCGAGATGAAATATAGTTATCTAGGTGGGGCATGGTTCCATAGAGAGTTTGAAAAAATGGAAGCACGATCCATAGGTAATATGTCCCAAATGGATGAAAGTGAGGTCTTAGAGGAAATATGGCCCAATGAGAAAGGAGATAAAATCCTACAAATGATAGGACCTTGCAAGGATGTATGTATATGATCTTATGAGGAATATGGACCTATGATTATAGACATGGAAGTTTAATGATGTTGGTTTTGAACATATGTGAGTTGTATCAAGTATCCTTCTTGATAGGAATCAAATCCCATGTACTTCATGTTACACAGTTTATGATTTTGTAGTAGAACTGTACCATGTAGTTTAACATTATACAGTGAGGATTTTGTCATGAAGATTTACATCATGAGACTATAAAATCATCCACATAGTTAAATATCATGCTATGAGGATGATTTTATCTTTAAAGGTGTTACAATAGAGGATTGATAAGGTAATATACATTGGGTATTCCCTTATTCCACTCATTAATTTGTTATTAGGATGATATCATTAATAAAAGAATAATGGATTGGGGCTTACACCTAAGGAGGAGGCCTATTTTCCTGATTTGATTAGTGATTTAGGTGATGGAATAGAGATATGTAGTGCTCACATTTAATTTTAGTCCCAAATTATTTCTATAGAACTAGGAGAACATGAGTGGGGCTTATACATGGATGTGTTTTTCACTGTTATAGCACAAGCGCGTCGAGAATGGATATGTAAAAAATCCATTCTCTCTCCCATGTTTACTTGATGGTTCATAGTTATGAAATAATTAATGGGAAACATATTGAGTCTTATACCTTGAAGGTAATTCCATTATTACATGGATCATTGATTGGAATGGGGATCAAGGATGGACATGCTATGTTGGGAGAGTTATTATAGTCGTCCTTATGATTAGGGCCCTTATTATTAAGGGAATGAATGATCAAAATTCTCCTTAGGAGACTATTAATTGGGTAGGATAACCATGAGTTTTCTTTTATCAATGGAATTTATGATTTAAGTGGTGTGTGATGGTCTTCATGCCCTAATCATGTGTGTTTGGCGGCTCTAGAAGAGGTTTTGGAATGACCGTTTTGGGGTTTCCTTGGAAAAAGGTAACCATAGGCTGATAAAATTCCCCTTCATAGAATCATTATGAGGATTTGTTTAGGAACCCAAAAATAGGTAATTCATTATGCTTAGCTCATGGGAGGTAATATTTTGTATGGTAGGTGTGTGATTGGATTTAGTCCATATAGTAGGGACATGATGGGAATTGGTATATACAGTATATAGGGGTATGGAGGGTTGACCCATATAGAGACCTCATATAGGAGGTTGTTTTACATATTAATCCTTATAAAGAGGTTGATTAATCTTGAGAATTAATAGAGTAAAATTATTTATATGGGATTTGAGTGGTAGATGGATCATAGGGTGGGCTCAAATGAGAATGAGGTAATAATCACTACATGCATGAAGAGTCCTCAAAGAACTAAGGCTCCATGTACTAGGCTTGTGAAAAAACCCTAATAGAAGGTACTTTTCCAAATTAAACTCATAGGGATCCCTCTAAAGGTTGATCTAGAATTTCCTAGGGCTTATCTGAGTCATATTCTTAATCTTTTCCTTTGTTCCCTTAATGTTTTCTTATCTCACTCTATCTATCCATTGAAATAATAACCCTAAGTATTTATAGGCATGGGTTGGTGAACTATTTTCCTAAATAAGAAGTGGAATAGTAGTAATTGAACAACCACATGGTGTATTGTCCAAATATATATGCATGATGTTTAATTAAACACTAAGTGATAATCCATGAAAGTGATCCCATCTCAGAATCGTAAGGTGAACTAGTGTGTAGTAAATGGGTGGTTGTGATGGAAGTATTCATAGAACCTATTAGGTTATATGTGGTGGTATTTTATGGGATCTCCCTATAACTATATGGTGGTTAATAAGTAGTGTAGTAGATCATATCTTTAGACTATATAGTAGGTGGGAAAAGATGTGGTTTGTATGTCATTGTTCTGCATGGGACGTTGGTTTTTGTGCAGTTAGGGTGGCTTGAAACCATGCATTGGGTTGGTGGTTGGGAAGTGATGTTTCATCTGGAAATAATATGATATATAGGTGTCCACCCAGTAATATTTCATCCTATAACCACATTATATGTATAAATTTTCATAGTGTATCATTTTCCCCTTTATATCTAGATTCTTCAGGCATCAACAAATCCCCCCCTCAAAATGGAGTCTGGTTGGAATGAAGAGGCATTAATTTCATATAGGTAAATTAATAACCATTTTATTACCACAAGATGTTCCTATAAGTTTCTTGTTCCATTCATATAATCACATAGTTCATCTGGGAATTATGTAGGGAAGCCGAAGAATCATGTCGCCCATTATAAATAAGGGGACCTCCCGCCCTCAATTCATTCCCTATTCTTATTTTGATAACTGGTCCTAACACCTAGATGACCTCCCAATTCCATAAAATTTCTTTCTATTAAAACAAAAAAAAATCATTTGGGAACTTAGTAAGAAGAATCATGATTCCATGTGGTTACTACATCGTCCATGTGGTTACTTAGAGTAATCTAACATTTGTGTAGTAACATTACCACTAGCCTAGTTACTATGTAGAGTTTGAGTTTCTGTATGGTTACTATTCATATTTTATCATGGTTACCACATGGAAAATTATACTTGGAAATTTCTTATTTATTTATTATTCAGGAATGTGATCTTATGCTTGGAGGAATGATTGGTAGGAACTGAGGATATCAGATCTACCAATATTTTTTATTTGATGACTCTGATTAAAAAATAATCCTTCATTATTAGGAATCCTAGTGACAAGCCCTAATATGATTTTATTCCCCTGAATTATGCCCTGGAGAATAATTTTTCATTAATACTTCTAGATTCCCCATTGTCTGACAAACTACCCATATACAACTTTGGGCTTGGAGATGATATATTGATTCTTGTGCCTGACCATAACATACCATCAATGTGGTTTATGTCTTCACTAAATGATATTCTAGAAAATGTATTTACTAAGATCCAACATTTTCTAGAGGTTCATAAAGGGACTACATATATCCTAAAAATCTCCATTTAATTATTACAATCAAGATCAAAATCATTAGCTTATTTTTTTAAAATATTCATTTATCCAAGATTTTTCACTAAACTGTCCTAAGGTAGGGCAAAGCCCAATGTGGGATTTACAAAATAGTGGTAGCTTTTCTTATGAATGGGCTAGGGCCTTCTAATCTTATTAAAGTTTTATAGTGTTTTCCAAACACCTAGGAGTAGTTTACCTATATAAGGTAGTATGGGTTTCCATATTTATAGTGTATCAAATAACCAAACTTCTCAAAAAACTATTTATTCATTAGTTTTCAAGTACCAATACCTTACACCTATTTAATGTTGAGGTAGGTATTATTTTATGGGACATTTATAAACTAGGGTAAATCCAAATATTTGTAAATATATATGATGAATTTCATCCCTCATCCAAATTCTGGGAGGATATAGGACAGACCCATCCTCTAACAGGCGATCTACTAACCATAGTAGAGAGAATTTTAGGCAGTTATCTCTGTGTTTATTATTTTATCCCATTAAAGTAGTGGGTGGATTCTTTCCTTAAACCCAATGGGAGAAATTTTAGATTTATACACTCAAAAAATTTCCCTATCCAATAAGCTATGAATATTGATGTCTCTATGATGGATGTGTGGTCAGGTGTCAAGGCTAATACCCTAATGGTGGAAGATTTTCTAGTGTAAGGCCATCTAATCAATATTGTAGTTTCATTTCTCACTTCAATTTATCTATTTTGGGACATGTATAGTAAGGTAAAATTTTGTGCTAAATTTATGGATCATCCCAATTATTGTATAGTTTGATAGCACAACACATGATTTTATAAGTTCTAGAATGCTCTAACAATTCATATTCCTAAATCTCATCCCAAATTGATTGGAATTGTCAATTTTTGGATAAGGTCCTTGAGAATTAATTATGACACTAACATGTTGAGTAATTACTTGTATTTCATCCTTGTTACTTATAGAGAAATACCATTTGGAATAATTTTTCAAAATAGTAGAGACACCCAAGAAGATATTTATTTTATCAATTCCTTCTAAGATGGGTTCTTAATGGCCTAAGTAGATAAGATAGTCATTTTAGAGCCTTCAATTACATATATATATGCATTCTAATTAAGGTTCTTATAGATAGTGTCTCTAAAAACTTCCACCAGGTTCATTAAAGAACAATATCTTGTTATCTTCCATCATATTTTGGTTATAGGGATGTGAAAAGATATAAATTTTGTGTTAGTATTTCCTTCTTCTAGTTCCCCAATTAACTTGTCACGGTATTGCACCAAGTTTTGTATGTATATTAAACCAAATTTTGTATTAGGTTAGGTATTATAACAGGTGAGAAACCTATTATCTTCCCAAATTCCATTTCCTAAAGCTACCTTATAGTAGATATTCAAACCAAAAGGTATTATGATGAACCACCCCATGGGTCATGAGGAGTCCATATCCTCACAACCCTTTTATAAATTAGGTGGTTCATGATTGATGCCTAAATTTAAGACTATGAGAAATATTAATGGTGTTGGTTCTACCCCTCCAATAGAAATTGATCCACCAGTGGAGACTTTTTCTTATGAATTAGGTCATGAATCCAATCAGAGAGTAGTCCTTAATGATTCAATAATGATAATCTCACAAAATAGATTTAGTTATTCCATTTTGGAACTAATCTCTGACTATATGCCTGTAGCACCATAAATCTAGAGTGTAGACCCTGAACTTAATTCCAAATATTTATCAATGTAAAAATTAGTTTGGTGTCAAGTCAAAACTATCCTTATAAAGACTCGGTAAGAGAAAATCCATGATAAGGCTTAGATACTTTTTAAACTCTTTCATGGATAGGTACCAAGAAGATTCTACTACTGGAACATACACATTCTCATTGGAAAAATCCTATATGTCTAGGAACAAATGGTATCATATGAATGTGGGATATATTTATTTAATGGTATGAATCTCTAAAAGGTGGTTGTAGAGGGGATACAGGAGAGTTAAAAAAATATTACTTCCTAAGAGTAGTTTCTTCATGGTTAGGTATCCATTCAAACTGTGAAAATTAAAAAATATAATACTCATGTGAAAAATATCATGGTGTATATTCTAAAGAAAACTATGAATCTCACAATATTTTTACAAAGAAGCTGAGAACTAACCACTCACATAAAACCAATCATTCCCATTGGCTGAGGAAGAACCTACCCAATGGGTGAACTTTTAGTTGTTTACTGGTGATTATTTCAAAACATTGGATGACTTAATAAACTCAAATAATCAAAATCTCTTATAGATTTTTAACTATTTATATTTTTTGTAATGATAAGGATAGACTCTAAGTTGTGGACACTCATCTCCCTCTCCTTTTTGAAAATGAATAAAAACAAAAAATTTCCTCAATCATTTTTTTTATTTTTTTATCCCTATTTAATTTTGGTTATCTCCATAACATAATCTATGAAAACATTGTAAAATAATATCAATATGAATTGAATTCTCTTGAATACAGTATCAAAAATGAAAAAATTAAATTGGGATTCTCAAACACATGATTCTGAAACATATCCTCCTAGGTGTAGACCATGGATAGGCAGACATAACTACTATTACTGTAACACTAAATTTAGTCTATTTAGATGTATTTTATTTGATGTTTTTAGGTTTTAAAAACTTTATATACATCTATTTTGGTGTAATAAAAGAGTTTTAAGTTGAGAAATTGATACCACAATGGATATTGATTTAGTTTTTCCACATTTATTGTCAAAACTATACACGTTGAATATTTTTTATAAAAATTTGTATTTTTTTATTATTGGTTAATTGCATGGATATTAAATTTCATATAATTTCTAAAAAAATATTTTATGATTGCTTAAAATATTGAATAAAATTATATTTGTTGATAATTCTTCTATTAGTCCATGCTGAGTATTTTCTTTTGAAAGTGTATTTTTATTTTAGAATTAATTTTCCTTATTCAGTGTGTTAATGTAAAAATTATTTATTTCAAATATTTGTAGATAAATTCCATATTTTATAGTTAAATATTTTGTGGAAAAAATAAATGACAGTGATTTTCATTTTCCTTTTTAATCATTTTATATTCACTTTGTGTTTTTAGGTTCTATTACCGCTACCACTCTCCCCTACTAAAACTAACCCCTTATGCTACTAGTGTTCCCTACTTTTTCTAAGATTCACCTTACTACTACAAACACGCCCAACTACCACTCACTTTTATTACTGTTAATACACTTTATACTATTAGAATAAAGATCATGTTACTACTACTATTCCCAATACTTCATTCTACTACCATTCCACCATGATACCATTACCACTCATTCCATCTGTTACCATTCCACTATAAAACCTTCCCTCACTTATATCCCTATTATCACCTTAAATGAAATGAATCAAAATATTCCCACTAAATATGGTATAAAGAAACTGTTATGATTATAATCGTTCGATGAACTTGTGGAAGGAAGTCAATATCAGATCTAATCATGATGAAGATGACTCAAATATGAGTGATGAAACCTAAATTATAGAGAGGACAAGATTAAATTTTGAGGATATTTTTAGGAACCAACCTTATGTGAACTAAGTTTTAGCATGATTAACATCAATCCAAGTATCACTAGTGTTGAGTGTGTATGGGGATTATGAACTAGTTTCTAAATATTGAAGTTTCTATATAAGGATGATGACCTAAGAATTGGTTTTGATTGATTGAGGAAGTATAAAAGAGAGTATAATAAGTTGTAGATGATGTGGCTCATGCCAAGATGAATTGTTTCTTTAAAAAATGCCAATGACTGATCTCAAAGGACGTTTGTGATATGAAATGACTTGATAATAGAACCTTGATTGATGTTGTGGATAGGGGATAGGTATATTGAAATCAATCAACCAAATATTAGAGAAGAATATTTGTGTTTAATTTGTAATTATATTCTTTGTTTTCTTGTATCTAATTCTATTATAGGGCCGAAAGAATAAGTGTAGTGGATCTCAAGGTCCCCAATTCTGTGTCTTCCTTACCAAATATTCATTTATGCTAGGTGTTCATAGAAATACCCAAATGAATTTTATAAATATGAGGTGTTATACCAATGTCTAGATAAAGTGATCATGAGGCTAATATTCAACACTAGAGATTCGGTACATAGGGGTATTCACACAATTTATATAGGTTGAGACCAAACCAATCATATTTAATAACTATCGAAGGTTTTAATGAAATTAATCTTGTCAAAGGAAAGCTGTTTTGAAATTTGAATATGGCTATGGATGAATGGGTATAGTTGTATTTATTAAGGATGGAATGGATGATTAAATGAGATGTTATAGAGAGCATGATACAGAGCTCAAATAAATCTGATGTTTATGAAATTGAATCTTTCCTAGTGTTAATATAAGATTCAACAAGGAAGGAGGTACCCAAGTCCAAAATTTAGAAATTCAATGCTAACTGTAGTTACAAAAGGATGACCTAATCATGTTTTTATCATGAGTTGATTCAATTTAGTAACAAATTCATGTTGATCTTGTAACTGATAAATTCATAGGAAAATTATAAAATTAAAGGGTACACTTATATGTTGGTCATGTGAAGAAAGGTTTTGATCATGGAGAATATTATGGTGATCTCACCACATTCAGGAGAGAGTGTATTTTGTTTCGGGATCTTGTCTTTCGTCACCTATGAAGATAGTGTACTGTGATAGATATTCCACAGGGAGGCCAATAAGATCATAATAGAGTAGTGAATATGATCTCATTCTAGGTGTTAGTGAGGAAATTTCTATTTATTTATCCAGAAGTATATGGAGTGAAGATAAGATGGATATAGGATAATTAGATAGAACATATAATATAGATAATTGGACTTAAATAATCTGAGATACACCAGTTACAATGAAGACTATTGGGTAGAATTAGATCACAGAGTGGAATTTATTGATTTAAAATAATCATTTTCCTCTCTTTTTTCTTCTTTTTTCTATGTTTTAATGAATTTTATTATAATAATATTCTTAAATATTATTGAACTAATCAAAATATTCAAATAAAATCTAGTTGGGTAATAATATTGTTCAATTGATATTTATTACTTCATTAATGAATCAATTTGGTTGGATGCAACTCTCATTTATTTTCATAAATAGTAAATTTTTAAAAACATAGAGTATCAGGGAAAACTAATTTTGATCAAAATTCAATTCCAACTATTTTATCATTTTTGGATTCAATCAATATGTTAATCAAGATTATGATATTAGCACACTAATTTCAACTGATAAATTGAACTTAGTAATAAATGATTTATCATTTAGTGTTTAGTTGAGTTCAACATTTTAAAATCTGTAAGAACTATTCATTCACAAGTTATCTTGATGAAAAATCTAGTTATCCTCCTTCAATTTGTTCTAGTAAGTTTAATTAAAATACATGGATGACAGAAAATCCTTATGAAAACCAATAAATCAATTTCCCATGCTTTATTAACTAATTTTATTCACTTTCTTTTGATCTACTACTTCTCTTGTTGGTTCACCAGGTCTCCACACTTTCTCTAGAACAACTCATAACTTTCATCATTGTTTCATAACCACAACCATTTCCATCACCCTCTTTTCATTGTTTCCCTTTGTTTTATTTTATATCTTGTATACACAAACACATACTCTAAGTTTGTTCCTATATATCAAACCCTTTTTACCATTAAACTAATCTTAATTAGGTTTATAAATAATTAATTTGACACAAGTCTAGTCAATGACCTATGTTTGGCTGGTTAAATTTTGGAATCGTTTCTAGGGAAGGCACATTCCACCAAGTCGATATAAAAATTTTCTTAAAAAAACTAATTGAAAACATCAAAAAATACCTATTTTTTAAAGGTTACTATGTATATGAAAACTAGTTCTACACTCAAGAACATAGAGCCCATAAACCCAGAAATTGAATGGTGTATTAGTGCTCTAAAATAGAAAAAGATCAAAAAAATGGAAAATAATAGTGGCGATAAAAAGTTGAATGACCAACAATCACAAAATATCAATCCACCTCAACCTGAAAATGACCTGATAGAGAGTGATAGACTTAGGTAATTTCAATTTTTGACTATTTCAAGCAACCTATCATGCATTAGGAAATCCCCTAGGTCTTGAAACTATAAGATCAAACAATATCAGTTGTATAAGTTTCCATCATTAATTGGAATTACCAATAAATATTCTCTTGACTTCATCAGGGAATTCTATTCTATCATGTAATAGATTTCACTGAAAGGGTTGAGTTAGTAGGATTTAAATTTGAGAGTCTTACCATTTTTCTTTAAGGTAAATGAAAAAACTTGGTTCTAACAAATTTATGAGGAAATATTTAATATGTGATATCTAAAATATAATTATTTTTCCATAAAATTCCATTCCAAGAGATTAATTACTAAAATAAGGAACGAAATCATTGGTTTTCTTTAGGATGAGGATGAACTAATCCAAAAAACTAAGGATGTATCTAGGGGTCTTCTTAGATAGTGTCTAAGTTACTAATTCACTCCAAAAAATATTATGGATGCATTTTACAATAGTCTCACCCCATAACAATAAAATTTAGTTGATTATTCTTCTAGATTTAACTTTTTTTTATAAAAAAAACTAAATAAATAAATTATATTTTTCACACATTGGAAAAAAATTCATAGCATTTGTGTTCTAGAAGGATAACCATTGTTAGGAAGGAAACCATATATTCTCCCCAAGATGAAGTTCAGTTTACTATATTTTATACTGAAAATATTCAAAAAAACACTAAGGGCTAACTAATACCACTTTGGAATGTTTTATTATTCACAATATTGTTGTCCTAATTTTTATATTATTTCCCAATCTTAAAAAATGAATGTTTCACTGGGTATAGTCCTAGGATGCAACCTAAGGATGAACCATTCTCAAATACTTGCAATAAGGGGTATAGAAACCATCCAAATTATTCCTGGAAGGAATAAGGAGCATTGATATATGCTACTCCCCATACTTTTTAATAGCTTATGTAACAATTTCAAAACTAAAAAAGGGATCAAATGTCTAATTCCCAAGATAATTTAAAGGGTTTTATTCATCAAATATAAAGTATAATAAATTCACATGAAGAAAATTTCAAATCCCAATTTTATAAACAAAAGGTACAAAATGATTTTGATGAGGCTGAGTTTGGTGCTGGGTTGCATAATCTAGAACTTAATATGGGGAAATTGGATAGAGGAGCACACTCTATAGATAAGGTAAAACTACAAATAACCACTAAAATAAACCCTATGGAAAATTCTATGGAATTTTAAATTAAGAGTGGTCTTTAAACTCACGAGGATTCTAGAAATAATCCAAAATCTACACAAAATTAAAAATCCTGATGAAACTGAGAACTCAAATTTATAAATTTATGAATCAATAAATATATAGATTCATTTCATGACTTTTAAAACCTATTTTCATGGTTGAAAATCAAAACAAAAAATAGATAAAAAAATACTAAAAACAAGGGGGAAAAGAAATATGAAGAAAAAATTAATGGAATACCCACTCTAAGTAAGAATTTTTCCCTAACAATGCCCTTTTATAAAATAACATATAAAAATAATCATTAAAAAGAGTTTTGAAACTTCTTGAGTCCTTAATAGAAACTTAAAAACACCATTCCTTTCATTGAGGACTTATTTCTAAATCTATATTTATCTCAAATCACTTGAGAAATTTTTTTCCAAAAAAAATAATTTGGAAGAATTATCCATATATAACCTCACATAAGAGTGTAGTTCTATATGAAAAAAATATGATACCTAATATTCTTTAAGATCTATGAATATTTTTTATACCATGCACTCTAGGAAGAAGTTTCATGTATAACTGTTTGGGTGACCTTCGTAAAAGAATTAATTTGATTCCACTATATTTTTTATAACACTCGGGTTTAGGAATACCATGACCCACCATTGTTTTTTATATCTTTAGAATAGATATATTACCCACCCAATTAAAATATTTGATGATTTATTATCTTTAAAATTAAATTGCTACCTTCCTATTGACTTTCTCATTATAGAAAAAAAGTGTGATCTGAATGTACCAGTAATATTGGGTATACCATTACTTTCTATAAGAGGAGAGGTAATTAACATTAAAATTGGTAAATTTATTTTCAATTTAGGGTAACCTAAATAGGAATTATATGTTTTAAAATAACCCATGAACCTTCACCAGTTCAGACATATTTTACAGATAAGTGTTTAGATCTAAAAGAACATATAGGTGGGAAATGGGATGAGTTTTTTAAGATTCTTGATGAAATCGATAGAGCGCATGAATTCCATACTAAAACTTTCATGGTTATCTTCTCAGTAGAAGAGGAAGAACCTGTTAATGAATTTTTAGGAGAGTTTATAGAACACTTAGATGGATTTTCTTTAAAAAAATTGAACAAAATTAGATAATATGGATATGAGGAACATAATTCTATGAAAAAAATTAATAAGAGTATGTTTTCTATACTAAATTCTTTAATAAGTATCTTAAGGGCCTTAAAAACCTCAGGTCCAAGTTTCTTCCCTCAATCTAAACACTGCCTAATCTAAAACTCATTACTCTATCATCACATTTCAAATATTCTTTTCTAGGTAAGTTCTCTATATTATATGTCACTATTTCATTTAAGATGGAAGGAAGTCTAACAGAGAGTTTATTGGATATTTTGATAAATTTTAAATATGTTATTGTATGGTACCTAGATGATATTAATGGTATAAATATATCCTACCACATGCATAAAATTCCCTTGGAACTGAACCAAAAACCTAAAGATAGAGCATAAAGAAGATTATACCAGAACATGAAAGAAGTGGTTTGGGAAGAATTAATTAGATTATTGAATGTTGGAATAATTTTTTCCATATTAGATATCACATGGGTTAGTCTTGTGTAATTGGTCCCTAAGAATAGTGGAGTCACAGTTGTCTCAAATGAGAATAACAAAAAAGTTAAATTTATGATAGAAAAAAATGGAGAGTCTTCATAGATTATAGGAAACCTAATGTTTCCACTAGGAAGGAACCTTTAATAATGAATTTGTTAGATCATATACTTGAGTTTTTGTTTAGTAATGAATTATTCTACTTTCTGTATAGAGACTCTAGTCACAACTAGATTTCCATTGCTCCTAAGGATCAGGAGAAGACCACCTTCACTTGTCTATTTAGGACATTTCCCTATAAGAAAATTCTCATTTTGTTATATGGTTATCTAAAAAAAATTCAAATATTAATTATGGATATTTTCCCTAAAATGATTTAAAGGATACTTAAAATTTTCATGGATTATTTATCAGTTACTATAAGTGAATTTGAAAACTGCCTTAATAACTTGGAAATTATTTTGGAGAAATTCTAGGAAACCATATTTGTTTTAAAATAGGAAAAGTGTCAGTTCATAGTTATTAAAGGGATATTATTGGTTAATAAGGTTTCTAAGAGGGGGATTTGGGTAGAAAATACTGAAATTGAGGTTATTTACAAGCCATACACTCATGAAAATGTTAATGGGATTAGGATTCTATTGGGGAATACTGGTTTTTATTAGAGGTTTATCAAGAATTTTTCTAAAATAACTAGGATATTAAGATAACTTATTATTAAAAAAACACCCTTTATTTTTTATTAAAATTTATTATATTAATTTAATTTTCTTAAGGAGAAACTCACAACTTCACCCATAATAATTTCCATGGATTGGAAACTTTCTTTTCAGGTGATGTGTGCTGAAATTGATGAGGTTATAGGAGTTGTTTTTTTGGGAAAGTAAGGATAAGAGGATTCATTTAATTTATTATTCTAGTAATATTTTTTATGACTCCATAATAATTATTGCACAACTATAAAAAATTAGTTGTTGTTATTTTTTCCTTGTGTAAATTTAGATAATAATTGATAGGGTCTAAGGTTATTATTTTCATAGTTCATTCATCAATTAAGTACTCACTGGATAAGAAAGACTCCAAACCAAGGCTTATGATATTGAAACTTTAGTTGAATGAGTTTGATTTAGAAATAAAGGGTAAAACGAAGATTGATAATGTGGTTTTTCACTACCTTTCTAGTTTTCCCATGACCCAAATTAAGGAACCAAAATATATCAACACCTTATTACCATATCAGAAATTTTTTTCTACCTCAGTGATGAAATATAATTGGTGTGAAGACTATACCAATTTCCTTGTTATTTTTTTCATTCCCAATTATATTTCATATAACCAAAGGAATATGATTATATCTGAGTTAAAGTATTCCTTTTGAAATTAACCTCTTCTTTTTAGAATATGTGATGATGGTATTTTGATGAGGTGTGTTATTGAGGGAAAAAAGTTACCCATCCTTGAGATCTATAATTCATCACCTTGAGGTGGACACCATGTAGGATAAAAAATACCCAAAAAGTTTTATAGGATATTTTTTACTATAAAATATTATTTAAGTGTACTAGGAGTCAATTGATTGGTTGGATAAATGTGAAAGGATGGGAAATGTTGGTAGAATGAAGGAGTTACCACAAAAGGTAATTACGGACATTGAAGTTTTTTATGTGTGGGGATTAGATTTCATGGGAACTTTCTTGTATTCTTATGGAAATAAATACATACTTATGAATGTTGACTATGTTTTTAAGTGGGTTGAGGTAGTTTCAATTCCAAACAACCATTCTTTAATTGGTGCCAAGTTCATCAAGAAGAAAAAAATTCTATGTTTGGAGTGACCAAATCATTCATCACTATTAATGGCACACACTTAAATAATTTTAAATTCAAATAGTTGATAGATAAATACGGATTTCTTAATAAGAATGGCCCAACTTATCACCCACATTCTAATGGTTCGATTGAATAATCTAACAGATATCTCAAAAATATTTTTGAAAACACAGTGTCAAACCCAAGGAAGGATTGATCTGTTAAGTTAGATGAAGTTTTATGGGACTAAAATATTACTTACAATACACCAATATGGATATACCCCTATATACTTGTATTTTTAAACATAGTTCATATTCCCATGGAATTGCATCATAAGTCTTATTTTGAATCAAATTACCTAAACTTTGATTTCAATAATTCTATTTAGATGAGGTTTTAGTATTGATTGAGGTGGAGTAAATTATAATAGAATCATGTGAAAATTATGAAATTTACAAATAATGAGAAAATCCTTTCATGACTAAATTATTCAGAATGGGTATTTTAAGGATTGTCAAAGGGTCTTACTATTCAATTATAGATTGAAATTTTTACCTACAAAATTGAAAACTAAGTGGTTGGGACCCTTTTTCATTATAATAGTTATTGTTAATGGGGATTTATATCTTTTTAGAGAGGATAACAATCCATTTTTAGTCAAGTAACAAAGAATCAAACGCTTATTTTAAGGAAATAAAAAGGTCTTAGATACCATATCCTTGCTTTAGAGCTAAATGTGTTGTATGTTTAATTGAAGACTATAAACTTAGTGTTTCCTGGGAACTAACCAATGCTTCTTGTTCAAATTTTTTTTAATTTATCATGTTCAATAAATATAACCCTTGTTGTTTATTCTCAAATTTTTAATCCCTTTAAATATTTTTCTAAGTGATAAACTTGGTGCAACACTATGGGAATTCATAACCTTTTAATATTAATGGATGGGCAGTATAGGTTGGGTGGTATGTTTATAGGTGCTACCATCGCATAAAGTCCTCAAGTGACCATGGAAAAGGAATAATCACATTGGATTATCTAGATAAAACCTCCTTAACTCATAATTTAGTTGAATATATATATATATATATATTGAAATTTAATTTCTAGATTATTATATCTATATTTTTATCCTTATAAGAAATTGAAAGGACTAACCAAAGGGTTTCACTCTAGGCTATAAATTATATACTTTTGAATCAACTTTAAAGATCAAAGATCCCACATTTTGGGAAGTGTTATTTAACTTTTTCATTTAATTTATACTCAATTTTCATTACATGGGGTTGGGAATTAGGTGTGGGGGAATCCTTATTATTTTGGTAGAACTAAAAACTATAAATATATTTTCTTGGAAGGATGGTTAGATTACTGATTACTAAGGAGTTGAAAAAAAATGAGATGAATTTAAAACTTGGAAATCACCCTTTCAAAATGCCATTGCATTCAAATGTTTTTATCATATTATTTTACCATGGTTCTGTTTAAGTGGAATTGAGAATTATTGTTCTATTTATAATAATCAAAAGCATGAACCTTTCAAAAAAATCTTTTGAAAATTATTTTGTATGTGTAGAAAATGTGTTGTTTTGAACATTCATAAAACACTTTTAACATGTTTTGAACTATTTAATTATCATTTTTGTTTGAATAAAAATGTTCTCCCAACTTAGGATTCAATATTGGGGGCAATTTGAGGTTTTAAGTGTGGTAGAGAGGGGTATTTCTCTATGCTAAGTTGTGCTTTAATTGTAAATATAAAAATCCCCCTAGTTTGTATAATAAATTCTTAAAAAAATTTAAAATCATTCAAAACATAGGGTCTTTGGGATTTAAGTTTCACGGTAATGTTTTCATGACTTGTGGATAATCTCGTGCTAGTGTTGAGGTTTTCAAAAATTCTGAACTTGTTGTATTTGAATGATTATTGAGTGAGGTTTTCCATTTTTTTTATGGAGAATCTTTTTAGTGATGGAGAAAGGGAGTGATATAGGATAGATCTTTTTGTAATTGAGAATATAATTTGTGGAAATTAGATCTTTAAAATTGAACCTAGGGGCATGACCTTTTTGAAACAAAATACCTTATGGATATAACTAAAAATATAATTATATAAGTATTTTGAGTCTAGTGTAAAATTCTAAATAGGGGTCCCATGGTTAATCTCTGAGACATTATGCACCTAAAAAATCTACTTGTGTATTCAATAAGTGTTTTTTATAATGCTATGAAAAAATTCATGGATTTATAAAAGGAAGTTCATAATTTAAAAATTGTATTCATTAAGGTGAATAAACCCAAATAAAGAAGGTAATAATTGACTTATAGGGAAATATTTTGAGTTTTATCAATGAAGTGAAAATGGATCTTTGATTTTTGGAACCTATGGGAAAGTGATAATTGAAAGTTCCTATTGTTCAGGTTTTAATTCCACTTAATTATAACTTTTATATACTCCTAGTACTAGAACATGAATTAAAATTGAATTAGAGGAATCTGATGATAAACAAATGATTAAGTGTGGGGGAATTTGATATGGATGTGTTTTATACACTTTTAACACATTTTTTGGTGTAACAAATGAGTTTTAAGTTGAGAAATTAAGATTATAATAGATAATGATTTTTTTTTCACAATCAGTGTCAAAAATGTACACATTGAATATTTTTTTATAAAAATGTAGAATTTTTTGTGATTATAGGTTAATTTTTTGTCTAATTAATTTCATATAATTTTCCAAAAAACATATTTTCTTATGGATAATAATATTCAATGAAAATATATTTTTCGATAATTCTTTCATTATTCCATGCTGAATGTTTTCTTTTGAAATTGTATTTTGATTTTTGAATTCATTTTCCTCATTAAGTGTTTTAATGTAAGAAGTAATTCTTTAAAATCTAAATAGTTAAATTGTATATTTTGGATTTAAATATTTTGTGAATAAATAAATGAAATTTATTCTTAATGTCATTTTTAATTATTATTTTTTCACTTTCTATTTATAGTTTCTGATATAATAATGTTCACCCTTTCTACCACTCACCCTTATTATTGTTATTATTTCTTACTTCTGCTAATGTTACCCTTACTACCACTACCACCCCTGCTACCTATCACCCCTACTAAGGTTAATCCATTTGATATAGTTAGAATAAAAATCCCAATACCTCTACCATTCCATTGTAATACTCTTCCCACTCCTTCCTTTTTCTATCATTTCTTCATGCTACTATTCTCACTCCTTCATTCTGTTATCTTTCCACTATGATAATATCACTCCCACATATCCTTGTTATTGCACTGGAGGAAATGAATTAAAATATTCCCATTAAAAATAGTATAAACATACTCATATGATCATCACATACTGATGAACTCATGGAAGGAAGCCAACATCATATCCAACCATGATGAAGATGATTTGAATTTGAGAGAGGAAACATGAACTATAAAGAAGACCATAACCCAAATAAAATTCAATATTGAAGATATTTTAAGAAACCAAACTTTTTTTAACCAATTTTAAGACTAATTAACACTAAGCTAAGTGTTACTAGTTTCAATCATGTATAAGGATTCCAAAACAATTTTCAGATCTTGAAGCTTCTAAGTGATTAAGAATACCCAAGACCTGGTTTTGATTGGTTGAAGAAGAATTTTTGATAGTATAAGAGGATATAGATAATGTGATTCACGCTTAGAGGAATATTTTTCTTCAAATTCAAATGATGATAAATCTTGGAGGATGTCAATGATATGAAATGAGATGGTAATGGAATCTCAGTAGATGAGATAAAGCTTGATGCACCACATATTGGAGAAGAATATTTTTGCTCAAGTTGTAATTGTGTTCTTAATTATCTTGTTTCTAATTCTATTATAGGACCAATGGAAGAATTATTGTGGATATTGAGGTCTCTAGTGTTTTATGTACCTTACCAAATATTGGTGAATGTCAGGTGTTTATTGAACATCCCAAATGAAGTTCATAAATTTGATGTTTTTGATAAATGAAGAAGTGATATTCACCTCTATTTAGATGTTTTTGGATGATACTAGTAATGACCATCACCAACCCAGTGACCAGATAAATGGATCATGAGTTCAATCTTTAAAACTATATATTTGGTGCTCAAGGTTATTCACAAAATGCATGGAGGTTAAGAGAAAATTGTTCTTATTTAAGAGTTGTGGAAGATTTTGATGAAATCAATCATGTCAAAGGTGAGGACTATTGAAATTTGAATGAATACATGGATGAATGGGTGAAGTTTTATTTACTAAATATGGAATGTATTATTGAATAATAAAATATAAAATAACTAATCTTGAGATCTAGTAGATATTATGTTTATAAAAAATTAAGGATTTGGGGTTTTTGGATAAGAGTCAAAAGAGAAAGATGTACCCATTGATATGATTTGGAAAATAAATGCTGACTGAAGTTTTGAAAGAATGGCTTGATCATGTGTTAATCTTGAAATGAATAAATTTA
The DNA here is from genome assembly GCA_963277665.1 of Viscum album. Taxonomy (NCBI): domain Eukaryota; kingdom Viridiplantae; phylum Streptophyta; class Magnoliopsida; order Santalales; family Viscaceae; genus Viscum; species Viscum album. The sequence continues at coordinate 1,782,057,507 of OY728129.1, read as the reverse complement.
ATGAATAATTGGTTTCAAACTCCTAATTGAGAAATTCATGGGAAATTTATGAAATTAAAGGGGACTCGTATGTGTAGATCATGTGAATCAAGGGTCTGGTCATGGAAAATATTTTGGGGATCACATTGCATTTAGATGAGAACATATTCAGTTTTGGGAGCTTTGGTTCGATCACCTATGAGGAATATGTATATATACATACATGCCACATAAAAGCTAATAATATAATCTCAAAGCTTTGACTATGAGATGATACTAGTTTTTTCATGGAAATTTTTATTTATTTTGGTAGAAGTATCTGGAATGAGGAGAGAAAAGATATGGTAGAATTGGGAAGAATAGAGAATAGAGAGAATGTAAAATAAATAATCCAATATACACTAGCTGGAGTGGAGACTGCAAGGAGAAATCAAATAATGAAGTGGAATGGATTGATTTAGAAGAATATTATTCCTCTATTTTTGATTTTTTTTCTCTTTTCTAATGGATTTTATTATAATCATACTATTTAATTTTATTAAACTAGACATGCTACCCTTCTAAAATCTAGTTGGGGAATGATATTGTTCTAGTGATATTCATTACATCATTCATGCATCAATTTGATAGGGTGTTACATTATTTAATTTCTTAAATGGTAAATTTTACAAAATATTGAGTATCAAAAAAAATGATCTTGGATGAAAATAAGTTACATCAGTTTTATCATTTGGGGATTCAATAAAGAAGTTAATCAAGCTTGTGAGAGTACCACACTGAGTTTGACTGAAAAATTGAACTTAGTGATAACTAATTTATCATTAATTTATTGAATGATTTATTCAGTTGAAGATATATAGGAATCATTTATTCATGGGTTGTATTGATGTAAAAACTAGTTAGTCTATTTTAATTAGTTCTAGGAAACGAAATAAAAATTCCTAGATGAGGAAAAATCATTATGAGAACCTTTCAATTGGTTACCCCTACTTTATCAACAGACTATACTCACTTTCTTTTTATCTTCTAATTTCCCCATTATTTTACCTAGTATTGACACTTGCACTAGCACAATTCATTATTTTCATTATTTTTTCATGACCATACCCATTTCTATCATCATTTTTTGGGTTTTATCCATTATTTTATTTTTTCTCTTGGTTATACAAACACATATTATGAGTCATTCCCTATGGATCGACCTATGTTCACCAGTAAAAAATTCTTAAGTAGGATTAAAAATAATTAATTTGACCCAAGACTAGTTAATGGCCTAGGTTTGACTAATTAGTATCCTCCTAGTGATGCCTCGTGGATAGATATATTCATAACTACCATCACTATAACACTAGAGTTGGTCCATTTAGATATGGGATGATGTATTTCCTCAATATGATAAGGAAAAAAAGGGGAATTTTTGGGTGAGGGTTTCAATGTTTAAAAGGGATCAATCACCCTAAAATTTCATGTCCATATGTCTTGTATATATCTTATGAGATAATATTCAATTTATAAGGGAATCGATGAGTGTGATAAATGTTTCCTAAGCTAAGAGGCCTAGAAAACATAGCATGACTTCTCTTTGGGATATATTTTTTATTATAAAATCATAATATTTTTTTTATATCACCTTCAATTTTTCCTTAGTGTCACATTATGTAGTTGTACAATAAAAGAGATCAAATTTTTTATATTACCCTTTATGGTTTTTTGACAAAATAGGTTTTATGCCATTTCTATTTAAATGCTCAGATTTTCCTAGATCCCCAAAGTTGTATACCAAATGGGTAGAGACTCAAATTTTGGGTTTTCATCCTAGGGAGTTTTATATCTCTTTCCTTAGGTTGCTTATGGTTATAAAATTTTGACCAACTTGGATAGTATTTTAGGAAAAATATATTTATACTAAATAAGATAAGGGAATATAAATGGAAATCTGGGTAAAGTAAACCCAATGTGAATGGGGGGTCAATTATCTCGAATTTAGGAAAAATAAAAGGATATTCTATATATTTTAATTCCATGGTTCTTGGGCTAAATATTTCTAATATTTTGAGTCAAAAAACATTAACCAAAATTTAAGTGACCTATATAGAAGCACGAGTGAAAAAACCCTAATGTGAATGAAGATTCCAGTGCTATCATATATCTGGATAGTATTATATATTTTAAGGTCTTAGTTCTTAGAATAATTAGGAATACTATTTACCTAGATTAGAAAAGACAAACAAGAGGTTAATTTGAAATCCCAATACCAGCATAGACATCTTCCAGGTGGTGCACATGGTTTAGGTTTAGGATGCTTGGACCAAGAGTTGTTGTGGTTTAGGTCCATATAGCTTTGAACATATACTGAAATGGTTTATGCTATAATATAGAAGAAACTTAACTCAATCAACCCAATCATAGTGACCATCACCATCAGTGGTGTAATACTTTAACACTATAATATTGTTCTAAATCTTTATTGTGTGATCTTTGGAGGTGGATATGATCTAGATATTTTTTATGAAGAAGGTTATGGAGACGACATCCCATTCTTAATACTTAGTCTAAAGGATATTGATAATTTAGGTTAAACATTTTGACTAAATTAATAGAATAGTCTACAAAGAAAGCACAAAGAAAAACCTGATGTGAATATAGGTTCTATGATGTTATAAACTATCCCAGAAGGTGGATTCAATTTAAGGTCATGAGGCTTAGATAATGGGGTTGTGTGTTTTAGGGTTACATGATGAATACTAATCAAAATTTCATGGGTGAGATGTCGAACCTCTTCTCTAAAGGTGAGTATGATGCACAAGTTCATAACATCTATGGTATTGAATCCACTTGAATATTTGGGTTATACTTTGGGTAAATCATAAATTTTGAATCAAGGTTTATGAGATGAGACATGTATGTCGAGGATAACCACATAAAATATTCGAATGATGAGTTATACTACAATGATGTGTAGGAATGCATAGATTAGATAACCTTCCCCTTATGATGTAGAGTCCCCTAGTTAATAGTACATATTGGGGGATCATATTTTGAGCCATATTGGGGTACTATATACATATTCAAATAGTAGTGACTTTTGTTTTTGAATATTCTATTTACCGATAGTTGTGAAATATTTATGAGGATTCAAACTATTGTGAAATGTAGTAGTTTTATAGAGTAAAGGGACATTCATAAAGGTTTTTGGAACCATAAAGGTTATGCAAACATGAATAGAACACACACGCGTGGTGAAGACACATGATATGTTATCAATCTATAATTTTACTAAACCAATGGGTCCAGCAAGTATAGCTTGAATTTTTCTAGGTCCATATAGTGGGCCCTGTGGTCTTTATGCCTTTTAATTTTCACTCTAATTTTTTCTTAAGAATTAAAAGTGGAAATCCAAGTGAGTGGAGACTTCAATTTTTCATAGGACATCCATTATGGGTTTTTAGACTGATAATTTTTATGTCTCTTTAATTATCAATTTAAGGCCTTATAATTTATACCATTGATTCATATAGTTTAAGGTTATATAGTTTTGACCAATAAACACTGATTTTAAGGTCATATAGCTTTAAAAAACAAGATATGTAGTCTATTCCATAAGAACAAAGTCTAATTTGATATGAATACAGATCTATTCTATTATATATTGTCTTAAAAATTGGTATATATAGTTTAAGTTCATGATTCTTGGACCAAGATATATCTAAAATAATGTGCACAACAAGGATGAGGTAGAATCTAACATGAATAAAGATCTCAATGCTAGTATATATTACCTCATGGGGAAGTGAACATATTTTAATGTTGTAGGGATTAGACAAAAGGGGTGAGAAATGGTAGCCTAAGTGGGGACAAAAGGCCAAAAATGTCTTGATTCCATTTGAACAAGGATTGGTGAAAACATAAATTGAAACTCAGGGTTCCTAGGTTATAATCAGTTATGTGGAATAAGTATGTAAGGAATAAATGCTAATCATATTCAAATTATGGGTTCCACTGTGATGTTGTGGGGGTGTAGGAAAATTAAAGGACCCTCTCCTTAGGATGTAGATGCCTCTTTTTTACAGACTATATTGGAGTTTTATATATAGATCCATATAGGGGAATGTATGAATAGTCAAACAGAAGTGTTTTTGGAATTGAGTACACTCATTGTTGAAAATTGTGAAATATTTAGGGTAATATGAGACACTTAAAGCATAAATTTTAATTTATTTAATATGTTTTTTAGTAATGGTGATCGAGTCATTTTATACTTTATCATTGCATGACTAGGCTATTACAATTCCCCAGGAGGGATTGGAAATGGATAGTGACTCATGGATGTTCCCCGGGAATGTGACTTGGAAGTTTCTATGTATCTTGAGGTAATAAGAATCAAGAAATACATAGTTATCATGTTTTTATAGATCCTTTAAACATTAGGATGTGATATTTATAAATGGGAATTTTATCTTAATGATTTTTTATATAGAAGCCCTATATAAATCACTATTACATGAATATAACCCTCATGTAGAGAAATTTGGATATGAAAAAAAACAACTCTTTATATTTTAAGTTCATGAAGGGTGGACCATATGTTGTGTAGTTTAATGCCATACAACAAGGAATCAGGTTTCGTATAGTTTAATTTCACATGATGAGGACCTTTATATGTGGGTTTTGTGTAGATCTGGCTCATAAAAAAATGATATGGCTTTGTCTTAGTGTAGAACCCATTGATGGAACCTTGGTGTGAATGAGGGACTCAAGAACTTGGATGAAGTGGGGGTTTGACTGTAATTTCTTGTTATTCCTAGGATAGGAGATCCATTCATCGCTATATATCATATAAAATAATAAGAATCAATCCACATGTAATTTTTATAGAGAGTTCCCTATACATATCATGCTCTTGTATTGGGGGAGGTATTTTTAGCATAGGTTCACAAATGAATAACTTCAATATGAATCCACATGCATAGATCTGGCTTTCACATAAGAGAGAGAGAATTTTTAGTAATATAATTCAAGGATGAATTTTTAATAGGGACCTCTATTTAAATCTATCTTATATGTAGGGTAGATAATTTTTATCAATCCGCACACAACTCTTATGATGATTCTTTTTCCTGAATTGAACTTATGTGCAGGGGAAGGAAAACGAGGTTTATATCAGTTTGATCCAATGGGAAAACAAACTATTACTATATAGGATCAAACACTAAGGTGAAAGATTGAATTTTCTTTGTTGAAATTCAGGGTTCTGCCCAATAAAGGAGATTCAAATATTAATATGTATCCTATAAAAATAGGAATCAATCTATAGTTGGTTCTTGAAGAGAATCTCCTTTTATAGATCTATCTCATGTGTAAGTAAAAGGGGGAATTTGACTTTTTTGTTGGAATTTGTGCAAAGGTATAGGTTAAAAGATCCATGTGTCACAATATATCCTATAAATATAAAAATCAATCCACATGTTGTTCTTATAACGCCCCCTCCTTATAAAGACCAGGATCCTTAATGGGGGAATCGATATGCTCGGGCATATATTGGTTTTTCACTAAGCACTCCTACACAGATATGGCTATTATATAGAGAAATTAATCCATACAATGTATGACACAATAAATAATTTAAAATCATGTCAGATGGACCACATCATCTCTTGTATTTAGACATGGTATATATTAGTCATGATAATTAGGCCAATCAAACAAGTCCTCTAAGATCATGTATCTCACGCTCATTATGAGAAACAATATAGGATTATAAAATCACTTATACTACACTATATCACCAATCAGTGAAAATTATAATACACACCACATGATTTAACATTTTATAGTGGTTATTTTGTTATATAGTTTATTGTCATGTGACCAGGATATAAGTGATAATAACTTTTTTGTCTTTCCAAAAATATGTTGTCATAAAAAATTTTGTCATGCTACTAGGAAGAAATAAAACTGATGTGAAATTATGCAAAGAATTTTCTGATAAACCTTGCATTAGTGGAAAGTGTGATGTATTTTAAATCCATTGAGATAAAGCAATAGACTCCATTGGAGTAAACCTTGTGTATAACATAGGTTACCTCAAAATTTGGTTAAATATTTAGAGGTTTCTTCCCTGGTATCATCTAATTTCAAATAACCAATAGCATTTCTCCCTAGACGAACAAGTGGATGGAAAATTTTATTTTTTAATACTCATGAAACATTTTTTTTTGATTAATTTATACGTTGTACAATGTGTGAAATATTTTATCATTGAGTTATTCTAGCTCATACAACTGATTCTAAGAATTATCATCCTTAGATAGAAAATTATATATTTTTATATGGAGTGAAGAAAATTGTACTTCAATGGGTAGGACTGCTTGTACCATATATGAGAAATATAGGGTAGCTTTTATAGTCGTATGGATTATGGTGTGATAAGCCCACAAAGAATTCCGATTTTATCGGGCCAAGAATTTATTTTATTTATCCACTTTATTTTGGAGTATGTTAGATATATTTTTATTGAATAACTTTATCTATCCATTTACAACTACATAGTGGTGGGATGAGTAGTAGAACTGAATTATATATTGCTAATATAGCCTTATCAACTCTAAAGAGAAGAATTTACTGCCATTTTCTTTCAATATTATAGAGGGATAGAAAATATAGTAATTATGTTTGTTTTTAGGAAGTTTATGATATCTTTTATTTTACTTCTTTGAGGGATATATCCTCATCCTACTTGGAGAATAATTTGGTGGTAGTATGAATGTATTTTAACCACATAGCTATAGCTAAGTAATGTGTCCCTATGAAGTATATTCCCTGTATGGAAAAAAAACAAGCATATTTAGTGGTGTGCAGTAACTCTGAGGGTTAATGGAAGAAATTGGAATGTACCTAGAATCCATGACATTTTCTGGTGAACTCCATGAAATCTTATGTCATCGATGGAAAAGATTATCCAAGCATCCTGATCTAGTGGGAGATATTGGATTCAGATTAATGAACATCACATGCATGTGGGTCGACTTCTTATATAATGGTAAGGATATCTAGTACTTCAATTAATTTGAGAAGGATTCCATCAAATCCCTATTTATAGAGGACGTTCTGGTAATTCAATCCATTTTAAAGGAAAAATTTTATTACCTACCATCGGATTAACTCTTTCTTTTCTCTGTCTAATGGAATAATTTTTCTTTAGAAATAGTCTAGTATGGGGGAAAATCAATCCAATAGTGGTATCTATTGGAAGGGAAATTGGATCACTTTATTACAGTTAGTTTTTTATCACATTTATCTACTCCATCTTTCATCCAATGAATAGAGACACCACCCTTTGATGTGCAATGTTGATGACTGTCTCATCTTGGTCTAGATCTACCAGAGTTATGGCTACATTATCTAATGCATCTACATGAGCAATTTTTGAATATAGGACATGATAAATCATAATATAAGATGTAAATTCAGCCATAAACCCTCATACATAATCAAGTAGGGTAATAATTTCCTTATTCTTAATATATTATTCTTCATTAATCAGCTTGATCATAAACTTTGAATCTCTCTTGATATTCTTGTCATATATCAGTATCTATAGTTCCAATACAAATCCTAAAATGAAGACTTGGTATTATACACCATTTTTGGTATATCCTTATGATAATAGTAACTGATAGGGAAAACTACCCTTTATATAGAGATAAGGAAAATTTGTAACTAGAACCTGTTGAACTTTGGGTTTTCCATCCTACTCTATATTATAATTCAAGAAGTGCCACAAAAATATACCTCACATTTCTAAGGAGTTGCAATAATGGAGAATACCTCTTCATAAATTAGTTCTATATCAAATAGGATTCTTTCTATAGTGGGATGAATTGTAAGAAATTATGTTAATGATTTCCCTTTGATTGACTTCGGTGGTATGACATGTATATAAAACTACTTATGGATGGCAGTATAATGGCCCATTATTTACATGTAGATACTAATTCAACATTTAAGGATATTTATTACACAACATAACAAAAACAATTTCATGACCATATAAGTTTATCGTCTTTAGAAACTAAGAAATATAAACAACTAATTTATAAAACATCCACATTTTCTCTCGCTTATTTCTTCATAAATAGATTCCTTTTGGACATATCTTACTTAATACCCTTCTTCATAACCTGTGTAAAAGAAACATATGAAAGGTTGAGATCAAATTCTTAGTAAGGGTAAACAAGGGAAATATAAATTATATCATAATCGTAAGAACATAACATTTCATAATCTTATCTTGCGTATAAAAGATCAAAATATCATGTCATGGGATAAGTCATAAAAGTGAAATGTAATCCAAATAGTCATAAAATAAGACATAAAATTTTGTTTCATACACACATAATCATAGAAAATCATTTCATATTAGTCAAGGCTCATTTCCAAGACCATCATAGCAGACAAAGTCCATTACTGAATCGAGTTCACTCCTCATTCTAACCTTGTATTACTGAACCGGATTTACATGCCCTTCCAATCATGTATATCTCATGAGATATAAATCTTTACCTAATGAATTGGAAGGATATATATAGGTCTCACCCATCTCATAATGAAACCATTCTTACATTTTCCACAAAAACATAAATCATTTATTGTAGCATAACTCATGAAATAAAATTGGTTTCTTAAACATCATTCCATCATAACATAATCCATATAAAATATAATTCAATCATTAACACAATAAAATCATAGTAATAATAGGGATATAAATATAACCTAATTTAAAGAGATTCATCTTAGATGGAAAATAATTTTGATAAAACACTTGAAATTAATTCTTGAGGAAAATATCCTTTCTTCTTGAAAAACATTTTCTTTTATCAAAACTCCATGAAATTTTAAAAGATAAGAATTTAGTTGAAAATAATATTGAAATATTGTAGTGGAATCTTCATGAAATTTTGTTTCATGAAACCATGAAAATCCATTCATGTCGTATAAGTTAAAAAACATTATCCTCGTTCTTTTTCTAGAAAAGTCAAAATACCACAAATCGAATAATGACAAAAGATTCCTTTCATACCATTTAATAAAAATTTATGAAAGGGTAAAATTGACTTTAAAAAATTGTATAATAATATAAATAATGTTATATAATTATGAAGAATGGATTTGGATGATAAATATACCTTAGTACATACTTACGTATAAACAATCTTGGATAAAAATGAGATTATAAAATTATCTCTTACCTTAGGTCTGATATCCTTTGTATGTATCTGAACCTCCTGTATAATGATTTAAATAATTTTATTGACTTATTCCATAATCATAATAATTTTTATGATATCATATATGATTATATTATCATCCTTTTGTTAGTAATATTTCATTGTTACTCGTTATTCGGATATTAGCTGCTTTATGTTCTTATGCAAGATTTGTCAGATATGCTCATGTTCCACTTATTAGGTTATAGTTAAATCATTTAATGAATTATATTATTATAATATATATAATATTTATTCATTTAATTAATTTATATAATAATTATTTCATGAAGATCATGTATAATGAATCGCATCGAATCTTGGAGACGGTAGGTCGTACGTCCGCACGAGTGATGATGTCATTCACTAAATTATTGAATGGTATTGAAGTGGATGGTGTATAATATTTCAAAAATAGTAAAATGTTATAATAATAATATATTTCTATTATTTCTATTATTATACTCATCCAAGTAAGGTGGTGGTGAAAAATATATTACACCACAGCATGGTGACGGTAAGTCATACTTACACACACGCGGTGATTTTGTTTTTTATAGGATGGATAGAAGGTGAAATATGGTTGTTTAATATTTACAATAACATATCATTATATGAGTGACACTTATGTTATTACTTTATAATTAAAATACTAATGAAGAGGAATTATAAGAATAAATAAGTTTTAAAGAATCGGTAGAAGAGATTACCTCTTCCTCGACGTGCTTCCTCTAAATCTCTTCATAGAGCACTAGAGTTGGTCTTTGAAGATGACTAGAACCTCTAGAATTAAAATAAGGAAGTTGAGGAGTAAAAATTTAAGGGTAGTTCTGAGCTTTAAGGATCAAAATGAAGTGAATATGTGAGGGAGGAGGTTCCCTTTTATAATTTAGGTGAGGGGCACTTTTGGAAACTCCATAAATAATAATTTATAATAAAATAAAACCCTACCCAAAAACCTCTAAAATGTCCCAATTTAGAATATGAGAAGATATAGGGTTGTAATATCATCAACCAATAAATTTTGGACACGTTATTTTTTAAATTTAAACCATATCTTTTTAATTTACACTTAGTTATTCTATTAAATTTTAATTGTGGTAATAATATTCTAAATATTTAATAGTTATAAATATTTACTTAGTTGGTGTTAATTGACCATAAATGGATATTTTATGACATTTTAGACCGTATAATCATCACTTTGTAATTTGTAAATATTTTTTTGATTTTTAAATAATATAATAAAATTTTATTTTTATAAAATATAAATAGTGTTAATTTTGACACTATTCATTTATTTAACTTTAAATAAACTCCACACATAAGATATATTCGGAAAAAAAAATTAATACACTCATAACATGTAATATTCACATAGAAAATTCATGGAGCACATTAATTAGTTCATATGATATTTATTTTAAAATTTATAAAACTATTTTTTTGATATTTCTATTAATAAAATAATATATGCATCACTATTGTGTCATCATTAATGATAATTATTTAATATCTAAAAATTATAAATAAGTTTCTATGATTTAGTAAATTATATTAGAATTATATGGACTATCTATAGTCAATATTATCTCCTAGTTATCCATATATAAAAATTAATATTCTTATATAAAAATAGATTGTGACATTTTATCACATTCATTAGTTTTTATTATATTCATGTCATATTCATAGGTAAGTGGTCATTAAGTTATTCTATTAGGAACAATAGATGATAAGGGTCGAATTTAGTCATCCAATAAGATTTTTATAGGTGTTAAGATAATTTTATAATATTATTTTTATCTTTAGTTACCTGATTTACCTTTAACCATAGTAATAAAAATAATTACTAAAGTTACTATTCATAATGCCCAAAACTAAAAGTATCCTATTAACATAATTTGGACTTAATGATTCCAAATACTCAATCCATTTTACAAAAAATAATAACATAAAAGTTCCAGTAATTAATTTAAAATTAATCTCGTTGTCGAAATGAGAAAAGGGGTTTTAAAAGTTAAAATATTACAAAAGATTGAACTGTTTTTACATCTGAATTTAATGTAAATTTAATTCTAATTACATACATTATATTCAATGATAAAGTTTTATTCTATTTATAATTTCAAATAATTCAATATTATAATTTAACCATATAAATTATCTCGATGAAAAAAGTTTTTTTTACTTAAAATTTAGCGTGTTTTTACTATTCATCAAAACATGAATGTTATCAGAAAAATATCAAAAATTCAACCAAAGTAAATTTTTATATCCCGCATTAAAATAAAATGTTTATGTTTTCATATAAAAATTATTAATGTGTCAAAATATTAATTTAAAATGGGTTCTCTATTCAAATTTGTAAAATTAATCTTTTTAAAAAATAGGTTTTTATACATCAAATAGGGTTTTATTCATACCCTATTACTAAAGTATCCATTAGATGAATAAAAAATATTTTATTAAGTATATAACATATATATCTCATTAATTTCATTACCAATATTAATTCAATCAAAAATAAAAATATCTAATTTATATTTTTCATAAATAATTGATATCCAAAGAATTCAAAATACATTTTCATAAGTTACTTATAATTATTCTCGCTAACCTAATGGCTAGGCTATAATGGTAATTTTATAATAAGCACGTCTTGCGGTTCATTTAAATTTATGATTGCATGAAAAGAAAGCTACTGAAGAATAAAAATTATGTAAAGAAAATATTTCATAAAAACGTCTAGGTGTTACATTTTACCCCCCTTAAACTTAATTTTTCCCTCAAAATTCGTCACTCGGAAATAAATAGATAAGGATACCTATCCTTCTTCATATCCTCAAGTTCCCATGTAACCTTTTCAAATTGGTGGTTCCTCCTTAAAACTTTAACCAAGGGAGTGGTCTTAATTTGCAGAAATTTTTCACTATGATCCAGAATCTCTATCGTTTTTTCTTTATAAGAAATATATTTCTCTAGCGGTACGACTTCTGAGCTTAGTACATGTGAATGAACGGGTATGTACTTTCTCAAGTGAGATACATGGAACACATCTTGAACTTGAGAGAGATTTGGTGGAAGCTCCAATTAGTAATCTACCTTCCCAACATGATCCAGAATTTCAAAAGGATCGATATACCTAGGGATCAGCTTAACCTTCTTTCCAAATATCATTACTCTCTTCCGGGGAGATATTCATAGGAACACCTTATCACCCACTTCAAACTCTAGGTCTTTTCTTCAGTTTTCAGTATAAATTTTTTGTCAACTTTGAGATGCTCTTATGTTTTGTTTAATAGATCTGACCTTTTCTTCTATTTCATCAACAAGATCAGGTCCTAATATCTTACTTTCCCCAACTACATCCTAGAAAGTTGGAGTTCTGCACCATTTTCCAAAGAGGACTTCATAAAGATCCATATAAATACCAGAGTGAAAGATATTATTGTAGAAAAATTCCACCAATGGTAGGTCTTGATCCCAACCACCTTTGAAATCCATAAATAAATCTCTTAACTTGTCTTCTAGAGTTTGAATTTTCCTATTAGATTAAACATATATCAAAGGATGATAAGTAGTGTTGAAACTTAACTATGTAACTAGATCATGCTAAAGACTTCACCACAACTTTGAGTTAAACCTCGAATCCTGATCGGATATAATAGAAAGTGGTACTTCATGCAATCTTACCACTTCTTTTACATATATCCTGGAAATTTGATCAAGATAGAAATCCTCTCTAATATAAATGAATTGTTCTGACTTCATAAGGAGATATACAATAACCTAGATAGAATTATTATCTTTGGATATTTTGGGAAGTCTAATAACAAAGTCCATAGTGATGTTTTCCCATTTCCATTCTAGTATGGGTAATGGTTGTAAAATAACCTTATACTTCTATTTCTCAGCCATAACTTGCTGACAAACCAAGCATTGAGAGACATATTCGGTGACATATTTTTTCATGTCATCCCACCATAAGTACTCTTTCAAGTCCCTTTATATCTTTTTGCTTCCAGGGTGAATAGAGAATGAATAACTATGAGCCTCATCCAATAGATCCTTCATTAATTCTGTTATGGGAGGAATACAAACCCGGTTCCTAAACCTTATTATTTCATCACAATCAAGGTTGAATTTCGGAACATTTCGAACCATATTTTTTAACTCTACATATTCCTTTTACTCCTCCTTAATCTTCATTTGTATAGATGGTTGAACATTCATTTGATAAAGATAAGATTTCCCCCCTTCCTTTAAAATTTCAAGATCCATCCTTTTCAAATCTATAAATATTGGATCTTTTGTGATCCTTATCATGGATAGGTTAGCATGGTCTTGTCGACTTAATGCATCTTCCACCTTGTTTACTTTCCCAATGTGGTAATGTATTGAGAAATCATAATCTTTAATCAACTACAACCATCTTCTTTGGTGCATATTCATCTCCTTTTGTGTGAAAATATATTTTAAAGTTTTATGATCAGTATAAACATCACACCTTTCACCATAAATATAATGCATCTATATATTTAATGAAAATATTACTGCAGCTAACTCCAAATCATGAGTTGGGTAATTTTGCCCATGGATTTTTAACTGTTTCGATGAACAAGCTATCACCATATAATTTTTCATGAGAACACATCCCAGCCCATTCTTGGATACATCATTATAGATCACAAACCTTTCTCCACTACAAGGCAGTGTGATCACATGTGCACTAGCTAACCTTCTTTTTAGCTCATTGAAATTCTCTTCACATTCCTCTGTCCAAACAAAATTAACTCCTTTTGAATTCAACTTGGTGATTAGATTAGACAATTGTGAAAAATCGTTTAAAAAACATCGATAATATCCATCCAAACCAAAAACAAATGTCATATCTCAATTACCATTTTTGGTCTCGACCAATTTTTAATAACCTCTATTTTTTATGGATCCACAGATATCCCCTCTCTTGAGATTATGTGGCCCAAAAATGAAACTTTTTGAAGACAAAATTTACAGTTTGTAAATTTGGCATAAATCTTATCCTTTCTTAGGGTCTTTAATACAATTCTCAAGTGAGCATCATGTTCTTACTTACTCTTTGAATAGATAAGAATATCTTCTATAAAGACTACCACAAACTGATCAAGATAGTCTCTAAAGACTCTATTCATTAGATCCATGAAGATAGTGGGGGAATTAGTATGAACAAAAGTCATCATTATAAATTCATAGTGTCCATACCTTGTAAGGAATTCCATCATTGGTATATCCTCCTTATTGACCCTTAATTGATGATATCCTGAATGAATATCAGTATTGGAAAAGTATTGAGCTCCACTTAGTTGGTAAAATAATTCATCAATGTGGGGAAGAGGATATGTGTTCTTGATGGTGATCTTGTTAAGTTATTGATAATCAATGCAGGGTCTCATTGATCCATATGTCTTCTTAACAAACAAAACAGGTGCTACCCAAGGTGACACATCAGGGTGTATGAATCCCTTATCAAGATTCTCTTGGAGTTGCTTCTTCAATTCCTGCAACTTAATTGGGGTCATTATATAAGGTTTCTTTGAAATAGTCATAGCACCTGATATGAGTTCTATTGAAAATGCAACTTCACGATTGGGTGGAATACCTAGAAATTCCTCTGGAAAGACATCAAAAAACTCCCATATAATGAGTTTATTCTTAATCATGAGTTTCACCCCAACCATTTGAGATAAATAACATTCATTTATAGTAATCAAGACCCATAATATGGGAGAAAGTTTTACTGGAATGTTATATTCATCTTTTCATCGATAGATGGTCATAGATTGATCTAGAATATTAAATTTGACTTCTCTTCCTTGGAAATTGATATGAGATCCATATAGAGAAATCTAATTCATTCCAAGAATCATATCAAATTCCACTCTAGTAAGGATCACAAGATTTTTAGGAAGCACTTTCCCACAAACATCAACTAGAGAAGAATTATAAATGTTTGATGTTACTATTGTGCTATTAGGATTTGTCACAGCGAACTCAACATCTAATTGTAGAGGTAGTACAACGATACCCTTAGAAAATTCTTCAAAAATAAAAGAGGGTGGATCCAGAATCAAATAAAACATTTTCTACTTTATATTGGATGGAATGTTTACCTTTTACCACTTCATTATTGTACTCCATGTCGCTGATGGTGATTGCATGTGAATTTCCTTTTTCTTTGGCCTTAAGAGTTTGTTGATGTCGATCATCATCAATAACCCATGAATTAGGGAATTAATTCACATAATGCCCCATTTCCTTGCACTTATAGCATTGAAGTGTAGGAGGTTAATTTTGTGTAGCCTTTTCTTTGTTCGCATAATTAGACCTCTTTTCCATCATTTTAGTATTAAACTACCCAATGAAATTCTTTTCCACACTTAAAACATTTACTAGTCCCTTTAAGAAAATTCCCTCCATGTAAAGACCTATAAATTCTATGGAAATTTTTTTTCTTAAAAACATGGGAATTTTACGAGTCCGTGAAAATTTACGGCGCTTGATTCTGAGGCCCGGTGTGCCCAAAATCAATTTCTGGAGTTTTTTTAGGGTACGTTCAGTAAACATGTGAGCGGGATTTTTTAACTTTTGAACCGGTGCTCAGAATTGAAATTCGAGGGCACTATTGAACTCACAGCACCGGTATTTGCTTAAGAAGACTTTCACCTCGACGGTAGTTGGTCAATAATAGAAGTTGGTTTTTGGAGTTTTTAAGAATAAAGTTAAATAAAAATAATTGTATGACCACCTGAGCATCTTAACCCCTTGAACTCCCCATAAATGGGGAAAACTCTTGAACTCCCCTCATTAAAGTGACAATCCACTTGAATTAATTAATGGAACATTAATTAATTAATTTTTGAAATCTTTTAAAATATTTTTAATTCATGCCAATAATTAAATAATAGACAAATCTATATTTCATTTTGGTTGGAATCTATTCATTTTGCAGAGCTTTGGAAGAACTTGGAAGAACTTAGAGAATTATCCTCCCAATGAAGAACGCCTCTTCCGCCAACGAGGAACCTTAGATCGAGGAATGAAACTGTCACCCACAAGGAACACCGACGACATCATCATTGACTTCGTCTTCTCCGAACTCTCCTTCCACCATCAACGATAAACGAACCTAAGTTAGGGGTTGTTTTACGATTGAGTTTTACCCTCCGTTCTCCATCGTATGTTGTGAACTTTGAGGCCAAATGTTATCACCATAACGTGGAGAGCTCGGGCCGCACGAACAAGGCCTGACCCTCCCCCTTTGTTTGTCCTCGTTTGATGTCGACGGAGGCAGAGCAATGACAGCTGGCATCGGGCCGGCCACAAAAGAATTCCAGCCGCGAAGAAACCAGAAGCGCAAGGCCATTGGATCGCTGGAAGAGCATGGCGTCGTCGCGCCGCGTGGAGGAGGAGAGTCGCGGTCAGGGTCGGTCATGGTGGAGGGGTGCGGCAACATCGCGCTGTGCCGGTGGTGCGGAGCGGCTAGCCGCTCAGCCAGTCGAGAGGAGCGGGACCCAGCGGGGTCCCGCGTGAGCTGGACTGGCGCCACCTAGCGTCGTTTTGGTTCCACCAGAATGTTTCAACCTTTCCGAAGCCAGGGGCATGCGCCTCCCCCCCTGGGCGCGGCTAGGGCAGGCCGCCGGGCCACCATCCAGTCGGGCCCCACGGGCCGCCGGCCAGACGGGCCACATGGACCGCCAACCAGCTGGGCCACGTGGGCAGCTAACCAGCCGGGCCATGTGGGCCACCAGGCCGGGCCGCCCACTCGGGTCAGGCCGCCCTCGGGTCGGTCCGCCCTCGGGTCGGTCCGCCCTCGGGTCGGGCCGCCCCCACAGGTCGGGCCACCCCCTCAGGCCGGGCCAGACCCTCAAAGTCGGGTCACACCCACGAATCGGGTTGGACCCCGGTCCGACTGGGTCGGACCGGACCCAGACTTGTTTTACCCGATTACACCTTTTTGCCCATAACTTGGGCTACTGGTGTCCGATCAATGAACCGTCTACGGTGACGAAATTATTAGTGCGAGACAGTTCTTTTGGAATACTCCACTTGAGTTTTGGACATAGTTGGGGTATGGTCGGGTTGTTTTGAACCTAAAATCCAACCGGGCCCCTAAAATGGAAATACCAATAACTCACAGACTGGGCGTCTGATTGACACGTCGTCTGTTGCGTTAAGATCCCTAGGACAAGGAGGACCTTTTAGATACTTTTTCATTGGTTTTCTTGACATTTGGAGTGTCGACCCATAGCTCATGGAGTGTATCCTCCTGGAGACGAGCGAGCGGAGTATGGAGACTTAGTAGCTGGCTGAGACCTGACGACTGTTGACCTTTCGACTTGTAGTGTTTAGACTAGCCCAGTGGGGAGTTCCTCTGTATGATAATGGAAGACCCACAGTGGGGAGCACCTCTGTGTGACACAGTAGACCCACGGTACTCGACAGGAGGGGTACCTCAGTAGGCTACGAGGGAGGAGCGCCTCTGTGTGAGCGCGGCAGACCCACATTGGGGAGCGCCTCTGTGTGAGCACAACAGACCCACAGTACTCGACAGGAGGAGTACCACAGCAGTCTAGGAAGTTGGGAAGCGCCTCTATGTGACGCGGCAGGCCCACTGTACTCTATAGAGTAGGAGTACACCATCAGCCGAGATTCCGACAGTTTGACTATGGATTTTACTTGCTACTACCCCATGAATGAAATCCTGGTTTGAGCTGAGTCAGTGACTTTTTAGTTTACCTCATGATTGATTTGGGTTACTATATAACTTAGTTATATGTCTGGGAATATACCTAAGTAAGGTTTATATGTTGATTCTTTACTTTGTGGTTATCCTTATTGGATATTGTGAGACCTTGAGGGTCTCAGGGTCCCTATTGAGTATCGTTATACTCACCCCTGCACAGGTTATGCCTGCACCTCATTGTTTTGGTTGCAGACGACGGACAACACTGACTGAGGCAGAGAGTAACAGGACTGGATGGTACCCGGAGGTGGACCACTCAGCATGACGGTACACGGAGCAGACGGACATACGTGGAGTCCTGAGGAGGACATCTGTACCTACCCTTCAGGTAGGAACCCTGGAGGACGACCCAGTAGCTGCTTTACTTTTCTTCAGTTGTAATTTTCTTCAGGTGTAATTGCTTTCTATTCTACTTTCACTAAACAGTTGGGCTTGTATTTCCGGCCCCTTTTACATTCCATCACTTCTTTTGTATTCAGTTTTACTTAGTGTCTTACTTCCAGCTTATACTCTGATTGTGTGTGTTATAGTTTATAACGGCAATGTCTTCCCAGTTTTAGGGATTTACGCCTTTGGTACTAGTCGCCAGCCCCTAGCCTATGGAAGGCGGGCTTGGGTTAGTCATAAAGTGGGCCTCGAGGATGGTTCATGACAAATTGGTATCAGAGGAGTCGGTTCTACCGCAGAACTTAGAACTCTGATCTTTCTTTTCTTTAAAGCAATAGTGTTAAGGGTACTAAGTGTGGTTTTCAGTTCGGGGAGTCCAATGTTGGTGGGGGCGGCCGACGTATCCATACACTAAGACCCTGACTTCTGATTTCTGACTCAGTGCACAAAAAAACTGATTGTGTGTGTGTCTTTAAAAGTTTTCTTAAGACAGATCAACCAGGTCATCTCACCAGGTATAATCTTTTGACCATGTCGCATCTGTTTCTTTCAGGATGCCTCCCCGCAGATCCCTGAGAGTCGTATGCTCTAACAGCCCGTCGAACGACAAGGACTTGGTGTAGGTCCCTTTTCCAGTTGAGGCACCAGTGGTACCACCTCCCTTTGGGCCACCGATAACACCATCCCCAGCAGTAGACGATGCACACCGCTTGAGAGTGTTGCATGAGTTCCAGCGCTAGAGGCCACCCAAGTTCCAAGGAGAGACGGACCCACAGGCAGCTGAGGATTGGATGGAGGCTATGGTGAGAGTCTTCAGGCTAGTAGGAACACCAGAAAACTACATGGTGATCCTTACTACCATCCTCCTTCAGGTAGCATTAGGTAGATGGTGGAGCCTGATGCTCCAGGTCCACGACGAGGCAGCGCTACTCTGGAAAGACTTTGAGAGCCTGTTCCAGGTGGAGTTTGTACCAGCCACCCTTCGTGCGGTGCAGATACAGGAGCTACTGCATCTACAACAGGGTAGTATGATGGTATCTCAGTACTTAGTGAGGTTCACCGACCACTCACGCTACTCCACTGATATGGTGTAGTACCCATTCTTTGGGGCCCGGACCTTCGAGCAGGTGTTCAGGCGAGAGATCAGGGCATCGATGATCTTCCTCAGCATTCCAATACAGGCATTAGTGTTAGAGAGAGCCCTATTAGTACAGAGTTTTCTTGCTGAGTAGTCACCAACAGCGAGACCCACTACTAGTCGACATGCAGCAGAGTCTTCTGCAGCTGGAAGTAGACAGATGATGCAGAGGTCCAAGAAGACCAGACCCATGGGTGGATGACTGCAGGACTCAGGATCTGTTTTACGGGGCACCCGAGGTAGTGACTTACCTGCCAGGAGCAGGCAGTGTTACTCATGCGGCGGGCAGGGTCACATGGCGCGTGACTGTCCGACCCGCCATTCAGATGATCAGTAGATAGTTGAAGGACCACCAAAGCAGAGCTAGAGGTTTGATCAAGGTGTTCTGCAGGGCATAGGCTGACGTGGATGAGGAGATGGTCGAACAGCTGGCGGTGGATGACGTTTCGAGGTGCTACCGCCACCACCACCAGGAGGACCACCCCGACCACAGGGAGCTGGCGGACAGGGGAGAGCTCAGCTTCAGGTAGCTGAGGCATATGACCATGGCGCTCCGAAGATGATTCAAGGTATGATATATGTCTACTCTACCTTAGCCGCGATTCTTATAGACATAGGTGACAGTCACTCTTTCATTGCCACTTCCCTCATTCGGAGCTCGGAGATTCCGACAGAGCCTTTGGCTCGATCCTTAAATCTAGAGACTACTACTGGAGCAGACTCTATGATTATGCACTAGTGTCGGTAGTGTGAGCTTACTCTAGGATGTGAGAGATTTGGCTGGGATCTCCTCATAGCGGCGTCGAGGCCTTATGACATCATCTTGGGTATGGACTGGTTATCAACAGTTCATGCTCAAACTGACTGTATTAGGTGCAAAGTGTGGTGTGTCCACACAGATGGGACCAGGTTCACCTTCACTGGTGAGAAGGGAACCTTTTTAGCACAACATGGACTTACTCAGAGGAGGGTGCAGCCGATCACTCACCAGTTGGCTTGCCATACCCTTGGAGCAGTTGATGTGGAGAGTCCAACTTATCTTATAGTGGTGGATCAGTACGCTAATGTTTTCCCTAGAGATGTTCCAGGAAAACCTTCTCATAGAGAGGTGGACTTCTACATTGAACTGTACCATGGGACAGCACTGATATCTACACCAGCATATCAGATGGCTCTCACGGAGCTTTGCGAGCTACGAGTACAGCTAGAGGAATTGCAGGGGAAGGGATTCATCCGGCTCGGTGTTTCTCCTTGGGCAGCCCCAATTCTATTCACCTAGAAGTTGGATGGGATCTTGAGGCTCTGTGTCGACTACCGTCTCCTGAACCAGGTGACCATGAAGAAAAAGTACCCACTCTTGATGATTTACAACCTCTTTGATCAGCTCAAGGGAGCGCGATGGTTCTCGAAGGTAGACCTCAGATCAGGCTATCACCAACTTAGATTTCGAGTGGAGGATGTGCATAAGACGGCCTTCAGGTGTCGATACGGCCACTACGAGTTCTTGTTTATTCCTTTAGGTGTAACCAATGCTCCAGTAGTGTTCATGTGTCTCATGAATTGGATTTTATAGCCTTACCTCGATCACTTTTTTGTGATCTTTATCGATGAAGTTCTGATCTACTTGACTACTAAGGAGGAGCATGTATACCATTTCCAGGTATTACTGGACACACTCTGAGAGAACCAGTTTTATGGTAAGATCTCGAAGTTCCAGTTCTGGATTCGAGAGGTTCACTTCTTGGGACATTTCATCTCGGAGGTTGGAGTTGCAGTAGATCCGGTGAAGATTGAGGTAGTACATTCTTGGGAACCACCCAGAAGTGTGACGGAGGTACAGAGTTTTCTGGACTTGGCTGGATACTATGGGAGATTCGTTCCAGACTTCTCTAGATTTGCAGCACCACTATCAGCCTTGACGAAGAAGGGTCAACACTTCGTGTGGTCGGAGAGATACCAGAAGAGCTTTCAGAAGCTGAGGCAGAGGCTGAATACTGCCCCCATCTTGATGCTTCCAGAGGAAGGCGTATGGTACGTAGTCTACTGCGACACATCAGGGACCAGACTCGGGTGTGTCCTGATATAGGAGTGAGATGTGATCGCGTATGGTTCTCGGCAGCTGAGACATCACGAGCAGAACTATTCTACCCATGACCTGGAGTTAGAAGTAGTGTTCTACGCCTTGAAGATGTGGTGACACTATCTGATGGGCGATCATTTTATAGTGTACTCTGATTACAAGAGTCTCAGATATATCTTCTCTCAGAAGGGCCTGAACCTAAGACAGCGGCGATGGCTTGAGTTCCTCCAGGACTATGACTTTGGGATAGTCTATACTCCTTGGAAGGAGATATTTGTTGCAGATTATATCAGTAGGAGATCTGGTATTTAGCTGCTAGGAGAGGAGATAGAGTAGCTAGCTACCTTACAGATATCCTTTATAGACCGAGATAGAGCAGCCTATCTATAATCTCTTACAGTCACTCCTCCATTTCATCAGAGAGTCAGGGAGGCGTAGTGTGGGGACACTGACTGTGAGACATGACGTGCTCAGATATCCATAGGGCAGGCACCTGATGGATTTTATAAAGGTGTGGAGCACGTCAACCTCTTTAGAGGACGTACCATGGTACTAGTAGCACATCAGAAGGAAGTGTTGATGGAGTTACACACTTCTCCTCTAGCGGTACATCGAGGGGTGGGGAAGATGTACTAGGACCTTCAACGACAACATTGGTGGCTAGGTATAAAGAATATGGTAGCGGAGTTTGTCTCTCAATGTCTCACTTGTTATCAAGTGAAGGCGGAGCACCAGGTACCATCAGGCTTAGTGCGTCCCTTAGAGGTCCCAGAGTGGAAGTGGGATGGGATATCCATGGACTTCGTGACGGGTCTTCCATGTACATCCAGAAATCATGATTCAATATGGGTGATTATTGAACGACTCACCAAGTTGGCCCACTTTCTACTGATCAGAGGGAAGGGTTTAGTAGAGAGCTTAGGACACCTCTATGTACAGGAGATAGTGTGTTTACATGGAGTACCCTCTTCTATTGTCACTGACCGTGACGCACAGTTTACTTCCTGGCTATGGAAGGGGTTGCAAGAGGCTTTCAGGATATAGCTACGTCTGATCACAACCTTACATCCTCAGAGAGATGTCCAGACCGAGCAGACCATCCAGACCCTCAAGGACATTCTCCACGCATGTGTCCTCAACTTTGGTCGCAGCTGGGAGGATCACTTACCTCTGGTGGAGTTTTCCTACAACAACAGTTATCACTCCACCATCGGTATGACACCCTTTTGAGTCCTTGTATGGTTGACCTTTCAGATCACCACTGTGTTGGAAAGACCTAGGGGAGTCAGCACTAGTGGGACTATAGATGGTATGGGCTACCATGGAGAAGGTGTAGATCATCCAGGAGTGGATGAATACTGCACAAAGTAGTCAGAAGACGTATGCTGATAGGAGATGGAGACCTCTGGAGTTTGAGGATGGAGACCACGTCTTTATACAGGTCTCACCTCGACGAGGTCTACGGAGATTTGTCCGAGGCAGAAAGTTATCTATGTGGTTCATCGGACCTTTCCAAGTCCTCAGCAGAGTAGGCAGGGTGTCTTACCGCTTAGCTCTTCCACTTCAGTTGCACCGGGTGCACGATGTCTTCCACGTATCTCAGCTGAGGAGATACGTTAACAACCCTTCCCACACCATCGACCATGGAGTGTTGGACATCGATGACGGGGCGACATTCACGGAGGTTCTAGTGGAGATTAAGGATCGACAGGAGCGGGTCCTATGTGGATAGTCAATACCTCTGGTGCACATACGCTGGCAGCATGGGAACCTCCAAGAGAGCACATGGAAGTGGGAGGCTCAGATGTGTACTCAGTACCCTCATTTGTTCCCTTAGTTCGAGTTATAGCTTACGGGGACGTAAATCCCTGAGGTAGGAAGAATGTAAAGACCTAGAAATTTTGAAGAAATTTTTTTTCTTAAATACATGGGAATTTTACGAGTCCGGAAAAATTTATGGCTCTTGATTCCGAGGCCTGGTGTGCCTGGAATCAATTTCTGATGTTTTTTTTGGGTACGTTGAGTAAATTTGCGTGTGGGATTTTATAACTTCTGAACCATTTCTCAAAATTGAAATCTGAGGGCACTGTTGAACTTACAGCATCGGTATTCACTTAAGAAGACTTTCACCTTGACGGCAGTTGGTTGAGAATGGAAGTTAGTTTTTGGAGTTTTTAAGAATAAAGTTAAATAAAAATAAGTGTAAGACCACCCGAACTTCTTAACTTCTTGAACTCCCCATAACTGGGGGAAAACTCTTGAACTCCCCTCATTAAAGTGCCACTCCACTTGAAATAATTAATGGAACATTTATTAATTAATTTTTGAAATATTTTGAAATATTTTGAATTCATTCCAACAATTAAATAATAGACAAATCTATTATTTCATTTTGGTTGGCATCTATTAATTTTGGGGAGCTTTGGAAGAACTTGGATGAACTTGGAGAATTATCCTCCCAACAAAGAATGCCCCTTCCACCAACGAGGAACCTTCGATCTAGGAACAAAACCATCGCCCACAAGGAACGCTGACGACGTCGTCTTTGACTTCGTCTTCTCTGAACACTCTTTCCACCTTCAACGATCAATGAACCCGAGGTAGGGGTTGTTTTACGATTGAGTTTTACCCTTATTTCTCCGTTGTATGTTGTGCACTTTGAGGCCAAATGTTATCACCATAACGTGGAGATCTCGGGCTACATGAACACGGCCCAACCCTCCCCCTTTGTTTGTCCTCATTTGATGTCGATGGAGGAAGAGAAACGGCGGATGGCGTCAGGCCGACCGCAAAAGAATTATGGCCGTGAAGAAACCAGCAGCCCAAGGCCGTTGGATCGCCGGAAGAGCGTGGTGTTGTCACGCCGCACGGAGGAGGAGAGCCGCGGCCAGGGTGGCCCATGGCAGAGGGGTGCGGCGTCGTCGCACTGCATGGAGGTGTAGAACCGCGGCCAGGGCGGGCCATGGTGGAGGGGCATGGCACCATCGCACCACGTCGGTGGTGAGGAGCGGCTGGCCGCTCGGCCAGCCGGGAGGAGCGGGACCCCGCTGGGTCCTGCGTGAGCTGGACCGGCGCCACCTGGTGCCGGTTTGGTTCCACCTGAATGGTTAAATCATTCAGGAGCTAGCCCCCCCCCCCAGGGCGCAGCAAGGGCAGGCCCCAGGCTGCCAGCCAGCCGGGCCGCCAAGCCGCCAGACAGTCGGGCCACACGGGCCGCCAGCCAGCACGACTACGCAGGCCAACAGCCAGCCGATCCACATGGTCAGCCATCCATCCAGGCCACGCGGGCCGCCGGGTTGGACCGCCCACTCGGGTCGGGCCGCCCCCTCGGGCTGGGCCGCCCACTCGGGTCGGGTCGCCCACTCAGGTCGAGCCGCCCCCTCGGGCTGGGCTAGGCCAGACCCTCTGGTCGGGTTAGACCCATGGATCGGGTCGGACCCCGGTCCGGACCCGGGATAGGTCGGGTCGGTCCGACGGGGTCGGGCCAGACCCGGACCTGTTTGACCCGATTACACCTTTTTGCCCATAACTTAGGCTAAGGGTGTCCAATCGATGAACCATCTAGGGTGAAGAAAATCTTAGACCGAGATGGTTCTTTTGGAATACCCCACTTGAGGTTTAGACATAGTGGGGGTACGGTCAGGTTGTATTGAACCTAAAATCCAATCGGGGCCCTAGAACGGAAATTTCAATAACTCACAGACCGGGCGTCTGATTGATGTGTCATATGTTGCGTTGAGATCCCAATGAAAAGTCAGACCTTTGAGATAATTTTTCATGGTTTTTCGTGACATTTGGAGTTTTGAACCATAGCTCGTGGAGCAGATCCTCCCGGAGATGAGCGAGCAGAGTACGGAGACTTAATAGTTAGATGAGACCTGACGACTGCTGACCTTTCGACTCAGAGTGTTTCGACTAGCCCAGTGGGGAGCTCCTCTATGTGAGCGCGGTAGACCCACAGTGGGGAGCGCCTCTATGTGATGCGGCAGACCCATGGTACTCGACAGGAGGAGTACCTCAGTAGGCTACGAGGGGTAGTGCCTCTGTGTGAGCGCGGCAGACCCACAGTGGGGATTGCCTCTATGTGAGCATAGCAGACCCACAGTACTCGACAGGAGGAGTACCACAGTAGTCCAGGAAGGTGGGAGGCGCCTCTGTGTGACGCAGAAGGCCCACTGTACTCTATAGAGGATGATTACACCATCATCCAATATTCCAACAGTTTTACTGTGGATGTTACTTAATACTACCCCAAGAATGAAATCCTGGTTTGAGATGAGTCGGTGAATTTTTTGTTTAACTCATGATTGAGATAGGTTACTAGATAACTTAGGTATATGTATGGGTATATACCTAAGTAAGGGTTATCTGTTGATTCTTTACTTTGTGGTTATCCTTATTGGATATTGTGAGACCTTGAGGGTCTCAGGGTCCCTACTGAGTATCGTTATACTCACCCCTGCATGGGTTATGCCCGCACCTCGTTGTATTGGTTGCAGACGACGGACAGCACTAACTAAGGCAGAGAGTAGCAGGACTAGATGGTACCCAGTGGTAGACCACTCGGCGTGACGGTACATGGAGTGGACGGACGGATGTGGAGTGATGAGGAGGCCATCTCTACCTACCCTTTAGGTAGGAACCCCGGAGGATGGCCCATTAGCTGCCTTACTTTTCTTCAGTTGTACTTTTCTTCAGTTTTACTTGCTTTCAGTTGTACTTGAACTTTACAGCTGGGCTTGTATTTCCGGCCCCTTTTACTTTCCAACACTTCTTTTGTATTCATTTTTACTTAGTGTCTTGCTTCCAGCTTATACTCTGATTATGTGTATTATAGTTTATAAAGGAAATTCCTTCCTAGTTTTAGGGATCTACAACTTTGGTGCTAGTCACCAACCCCTATCATATGGAAGGCGTGCTTGGGGTAGTCATGGCGCGGGCCCTGAGGATGGGTCATGACACTCCATATTCCTTTCCACACTTTGATCATAAGAGAAAAGTCATTTTTTTAGTGTTGTCTTTATATTTTCCTTTGAATTCCATTTTTCTCTTCTCATCAAACCCATATGACTAATGGGTTACTCCAATATACATCTCAACCTTGATAACACATCAAACAATTTCCTCATAACTATTAAAGTCCCTTATGGCTAATTCCCTTTGGAGACTTGGTTTTAAGACACTAAAGAATTGATCAATTTTACTCTCAATTTGGATAATAATTCCAAAAGAATACCTTGAAAGTCTTGTAAAATTTTATTCGTAGGTACCAATAGATTCATCATACTTTTCCTTAAGTTCAAGGAAAAACTTCTCCATATTTTTTCCAAGAATATGAGGACAGTACTTATTGAAAAATAAGCTCTTGAACTCATCTCATTCCATGGACTCAATTTCATCTCTTTTCCTCATATTCTTGATAAGATTCCACCATTGATCAGCTTCAACTTCCAAACGACATATTATTAAGATGTTTTTATCATGTTGAGAACATTTTAGAAATGAAAATATCTTTTTAGTGGTAAAAATCCATTGTTCAGTCATTAATGGATCAGAAAACCTGCTGAATAAAGGTAGACACTGCCTCATAAAGGATTCGATATAATATTTCTCCCTACTTTGGTTGTTTGGATGTCTGGAATGATTTATATATTTAGAAAGTTGTGTGAGTATGGCTACAAGATTTTTCATTCCATATCCTATAACATTTGGTTGCTCGAGGGGAAAAAATTTCATTTCCTGTCGCATTCAACATTAACGTAGTCCATTCAAGTTCCATCCATTTACTAAGACCAAGAAGAATAGTGTGAGAGACACTAATCATAATGGGAAAACCACACAATTCAAGAATAAAATTTTAATTTAGGAAACATTAAGTTTTATACTAGGTTATTCATAAACATCTCTACAACACTAGGATGGGATTGTAATCTATACTTAAACATATCCTTAGAGTTCTTACTAAGGTTCTCTCATCCTAGTTTCCAAAGGCTAACTATAACTTTGATTTGATACAAACTATAACGGACCATACTTTACATGTTTCTATTACTTCAACATTTAAGGATATTTATTACACAACATAACAAAAACCATGCCAGGAGCATATAGGTTTAGTGTCTTTAGAAATTGGAAAACATAATCAACTGGTTTATAAAACATCCACATTATCTCCCGCTTATTTCTTCATAACTAGAGTACTTTTTGAAAAATCTTACTTAATACCCTTCTTCATGACCTGTGGAAATGAAACATATGAAAGGGTGATCTCAAATTCTCAGTAAGGGTAAGCAAGGGAAATATCAATCATATCATAATCATAAGTACATAACATTTGAAAATCTTATCCAGTATATAAAATATCATAATATCATGTCATGTGATAAATTATAAAAGTGCAATGTAATCCCAATAGTCATATCATAAGACATTAAATATTGTGACATACACACATAAGCATAGAAAATCATTTCATATTAGTAAAGGCTTGTTTCCAAGACCATCATAGCGGAAAAAGTCTATTACTGAATCGAGTACACTCTCTGTTCCATCCTTGTATTACTGAACCATATTTGCATGTTATTCTAGTCATGTCTATCTCATGAGATATAAATATTTTCCCAATGTATTAGAGGGAGATATAGGTCCCACCCATATCATAATTAGACCATTCTTACATGTGCTGCAAAAACATAAATCATTTATTGTATCATAACCCATGAAATAAAATGGGTTTCTTAAACATTATTCCATAATAACATAATCCATATAAAATATAATTCCATAATTAACACAATAAAATCATAGTAATAATAGGGATAAAAACATAACCCTATTTAAATAGTGTCATCTTAGATGGAAAATAATTTTGATAAAACACTTGAAATTAATTCTTGAGGAAAATATCCTTTATTCTTCAGAAACATTTTCTTTTCTCAAAATGCCATGAAATTTTAAAAGATAAGAATTTAGTTGAAAATAATCTTGAAATAATTTAGATTAAGCTTCATGGAAATAGTTTTTCATGAAACTATGAAAATCCATTCATGTTGTATAAGTTAAAAACATTCTCCTCGTATTTTTTTTGGAAAAGTCAAAAAGTACCTCAAATCAAATAACGACAAAAGTTTATTTTCATACCATTGAATAAAAATTTACCAAAGGGTAAAATTAACATTAAAAAATTGTATAATAATATAAATAATATTACATAATTAGGAAACATGGATGTGGATGATAAATATACCCAACAAATACTTACATATAAACAATCTGTGATAAAAATGAGAATATAAAATTATCCCTTACCTTAGGTCTGATATCCTTCGTATGTATATGAACCTCATGTATAATGACTTAAATAATGTTATTTAATTATTCAAGAATCATAATAATTTTTATGATATCATATATTATTATGTTATCATCAATTTTTTAGTAACATTTCATTGTTACTCGTTATTCGTATATTAGCTGCTATATGTTCTTATGAAAGATTTTTCAGATAAGTTCATGTTCCACTTCTTAGGTTATAGTTAAATTATTCACATAATGATATTATTATAATATTTATCATATTTATTCATTTAATTCATGTATATAATCATGGTTTAATGAAGATCATGTAGAATGAAAAGCATCACCTTGTGGAGACAGTTGGTCGTATGTATGCACGAGCGATGATATCATTACCTAAATTGTTGAATGGTATTGAAATATATGGTGTATAATATTTAATAATATATCATATATATTTATTAGTTCCATAATTATACCAATCCAAGTAATTTGGTTGTGAAAAACATATTATAACATGGCGTGGAGATGGTAAGTCGTACATACACACGCGCGGTGATTTCATTTTTCATAGGATAGATAGAAGGTGAAATGTGATTGTTTCATATTTATAATAACATATCATTATATTAGTGATACTAATGTTATTACCTTATAATGAAACAAATAATGAATAGAAAGTAGATAAAGAAAGAAGTTTGAAAGAATCGGTAGAAGAGATTACCTCTTCCTCAACGTGCTTCCTCTAAGTCTCTTCTTAGAGCACTAGAGTTGGTCTTTGAATATGACCAGAATCTCTAGAATAAAAATGGGTAAGTTTAAAAGGAAAAAGGTTAGAGGATTTCAAATCTTGAAGGATCAAAATAAAGTGAATATGTGAGGGAGGAGGTGCCCTTTTATAATTGAGGTGAGGGGCACTTTTGGAAACTCCATAAATAATAATTTATAATAAAATCAAAACCTACCCAAAAACCTCAAAAATGTACCAATTTAGAAGATGATATGATATAGAGTTGTAATATCATAAAACAATAAATTTTTGACAAGTTATTTTTTCAATTTCAACCATATATTTGGAATTGACACTTAGTTTTTCTATTTAATTTTAATTATAGTAATAACATTCTAAATACTTAAAGTTATAAAATTTTACTTATATGGTGTTAATTGACCATAAATGGATATTTTATGAACTTTTATACCTTATAATAATCACTTTGTAATTTTTCAATATTTTTATGATTTTTAAATAATTTAATAAAATGTTATTTTTATAAAATATCAATAGTGTCAATTTTAACACTATTTATTTATTTAACTTTAAATAAAATCCACACTAAAGATAAGTTCAAAATAAAATATTTAATACACTTATAACATATAATAGTCACATATAAAATTTTTAGAGAACATTAATTAGTTAATATGATATTTATTTTAATATTTTTAAACTATTTTTTTGATATTTCTATTAATAAAATAATTTCTATATCACTATTGTATCATCATTAGTGGTAATTATTTAATCTCTAAGAATTATAAATAAGTTTATATGATTTAGGTAATTATTTTATATTTCTAGAGATTATATATAGTTGATATTATCTCCTATTTATCCATATATTAAAATTAATATACTTACATAAAATGAGATTGTGACATTTTGTCACATTTATTATTTTTTCTTATATTCATGTCATATTCATAGGTTAGTGGACATAAAGTTATTATATTTTTATAAATAGATAATAAGTGTAAAATTTAGTAATCCAATAGGATTTTTACGAGTGTTAATGTAATTTTATAATATTATTTTTACCTTTAGTTACCTGATTTACCTTTAACCATGGTAATAAAAATAATTACCAAACTTACTATTCATAATGCCCAAAAATTAAAGTAGCCTATTAAAATAATTTGGATCTACTGATTCCAAATATGGAATCCATTTTTCAAAACTAAAAACACATAATTGTCAGTAATTAATTTAAAACTAATCTCATTGTTGAAATGAGAAAACAGGTTTTAAAAGTTAAAATATTACAAAAGATTGAAATATTTTTACCATAAAATTTAGTGTAAAATTAATTCTAATTACATAAATTATATTTAATGATAAAAATATATTTTATTTATACTTTAAAACCATTCAATTTTATAATTTAACCATATAAATTATCTCAATGAAAAAATTTGTTTTCACTTAAAATTTAGCTTGTTTTTACTATTCATCAAAACTTGAATGTTATCAGAAAAATATCATTAATTCATCCAAAGTAAATTTTTATATCCTGGTTTAAAATAAAATGTTTATATTGTCATATAAAATTATTAATGTGTCAAAATCATAATTTAAAAGGGGTTATCCATTCAAAGGTGTAAAATTAAACTTTTAAAAAAATAGGTTTGTATACATCAAATAAGGTTTTATTCATACCCTATTACTAAATATCCATTAGATGAATAAAAAAATATTTTATTAATTATATAACATATATATCTCATTAATTTCATTACTAATAGTAATTTACTCAAAAATAAAAATATCTATTTTATATTTTTCATAAATAATTGATAGACAAAGAATTCACAATACATTTTCCTAAGTTAGTTATAATTATTTACATTAACCTAATGGCTAGGATATAAAGGTAATTTTATAATAAGGGCATCTCTTGTTTCGTTTAAACTCACTATTTCATGAAAATCAAGCTACTGAAGATTAAAAATTATTTAAAGAAAATATTTCATAAAAACATCCAAGTGTTACAGACCACCTACTATGTCAGCCATTTGGTTAGCATTGGACTATTGAAGTTATATTTGATAATGTCACTATGAGAGACCAAGTGGACCTCTTGATATTACATATAGTTTCTCAATTTTTAAACCAAGAAGATCAATGCAAGTAAATTCACCTCAATATCAAAGTATCAAGTCACACACTACAAAAAAAAATTATAATTTAGCAATGTTTTTTAGCCACATTTTTTCAAAAAATGTGGCTAATTTAGTGAATTTTTTTAAAAAAATTTAAAAACATGGATAATTTTAAATTTAGCTATATTTTTATGAAAATTTCACTAATGTATCCTTTTTTAAACATTTCTAATTTAGTGATGTTTTTTATCCATGTTTAAAAACATTGATAATTTTAAATATAACCATGTTTTTTAATAAAAAAACAATAATTTTGCTACATTTGTAAGAATATGTGAATAATTTATCAACATTTGTATGAAAATGTTGCTAATTTGGTGATGTTTTTAAGAAAATTTTTTTAATTTTAAATTTAGAAACCTTTTTAATAAAATGTGGTTATTTAAGTGACATTTTTACCACTATTTTAAAACATGGATACTTATATATAATTATAATTCTATTAATTTACATACATATATATTTATTTATTTATATTTATGTTTATATTTATATATATATAAATAAAATAACATATATTTAAATATCATAATATTAATCAATATATATAAACACACAGATATATATATATATATATATATATAAATAGACCTCGGGGTGTAGATTAGTAGTAGCTGACCCTATGGGTCTCGATGAAGTCTCAATATCAATCCTCAACAAGTTCTTCCCTAAATTTGTGTGTTGCATTCCTTTATTGGTAATGTATCCCCTTTCCTCACATCGATGTAAATATATATTTAGATATATATCTATATACACACACACACATATATATATATATATAAACATATAATATATATATATATATATATAAATTTACTTATATATAAACACTTATACATTTTAAATTTAGTGCCATTTTTTTCAGAAAACGTGAATATTTTAGTGAAATTCTTATCATTGTTTTAAAATGTGCCTAATTATATATACATATATAATTATAATTATATTAATTTTCATAGATATAAAAATAAAATTTTATAATTATAATTATATATATTTATATAAAAAAATTATATTGATATATAAATAAATTAACATATATTTAAATATCATAATATATATATATAAGACATATATCGTAGTAGGGGTGGAACCTGAGTGGTAAACCCCATGATCCTGCATCCAAAAGACCAGGGTTCAAATCATGGAACACCCCTTGGGGATTTATCATGCGGGCGGTGATGCGGGCATGACGCAGGTAGGTGGTGATGCAAACATGACACAGGCCAGGTGACGTGGGCCTGATGATGTACGCAGGATGATGAAAGCATAACATTTCACTAGGCATTCAGTCCATGTTTATGGGTCACTTAGCCTTGGGCCTATAAGCTATATGATGGGTCTACCTTTACCCAAATTGAATGAGGTCTTTGATTTCATAATAAAAGGAGGCTTCAGCCCCATTTTTTTAAAATATATATATAATACATATATATAAATATATATATATATATATATGGAAACACATATATAAATAGACACACACACACACACACATATATATATATATATATCTATGTGTGTGTAAACACACACATTCCCACATATAAATAAACACACACACAAACATACACACACATATATATTTAAAAACACATAGATATATATATATATATATATAAATATAAACATATATACAAATATATGGAGATATATATATATAAAAACATATTAATTATTTATTAATATGTCTTGTATCCCATCCTAGATCCAAAAACTGATGTGGGTGAGGTATCACTCAATCCCAATGGGCACTTCAGTTTTGTAATACCCTATAATATCAAAATATATATATAATATTATTTTTAAAAAAAATAAAATATATTAATATATATATAAATATAGCATATTATATTTTCATAACCCAAATTCATTTAGATTAGTTGGTCAGTTGCAGCATACAGGCTTCGTCTGGTCCTGTCTTCGAATCCCACAGCATGTAGGGGATTCGTTTGAATAGAGAGGTTGTGATTTCAGTGTTCTGACTGCATGTGCAGGGTGGGGTGATGTCAGGTCAAGGTTTCACATGAGGTGTGGTGACACGTGGGTTGTTGTGCAGATAGGCTATCAAAAAAATTTTATTTTTTTATAAAACATTTTATATCATGAATTTCAAAATAATAGCCACATTTATACAAAACATGGATATTTAATAACTAATTTACCAACATTTCTCAAAAACTCGAGTAAATTGTGTGTCGCTAATTAGGTATGTTTATAAAAATTTCCAATTAGTGACACACAATTTAACGATGTTTTTATGAAATATTGTTAAATTCATTAGTGACATTTTAAAGCATCAATAATGAAAAAAACATCACTAAATTGAAATTTAGATGTGGTGTTAGTCTCTATCATAGTTCTTCTTAGATAATAAATACAATTCTCTTTCCCTACATCATTATTTTATATGATAAAGTAAACAAGTAACTACTCCAAGGCTACCATATAATGAATAGTGTATTTTCTTATACTAGAGGAATCAACACCAGTGGGTTTGAGAGGTGTTTCTTGAGATTGTTGAAAGATTCCTGACTATCTTCATCCCACTGATAAATAGAGTTAATAAAATATATATTCTAGTGAGTTTCCCTATAAATTTTATGATATAAAACAAA
Organism: Viscum album; assembly: GCA_963277665.1. Classification (NCBI taxonomy): domain Eukaryota; kingdom Viridiplantae; phylum Streptophyta; class Magnoliopsida; order Santalales; family Viscaceae; genus Viscum; species Viscum album. The sequence continues at coordinate 1,782,023,012 of OY728129.1, read as the reverse complement.
TATATTTGAATCCTTTAAACTCTATGAGATTTAGAGGATATAGAATGTTAAGGATCACCTTGATCTTCCCAAGGTCAACATCGATTCCATTATTGTTTACCATGAAACTAAGAAATTTTCTTTGTGTGAACCTAAAATCACATTTAAGGGGTTTATCTTTAACATATGTTATCATAGTTTGTTAAAAAATGTCTCATGATTGGAAATATGATCACAACATTGATGTGATTTACCCCTAGATCCTCAATGTAAAATTCCATTATTATACAAAAAATGCCTTGAAGATATAGTGAATGGCGTGTTAATATGAAGAATAATCATTCTTCAAGTATAAGTTAATTACTCGATATAATTACACCCATTATGGTGCCTTAAAATTGGTTTCCTTCTCATATTTTTTATCCATTCAAATTTAGTTATATATCAAATATTAATCCATGAAGGATAGGGCCATGAAAATGGAAGTTGCATCGATCAAGACTATCATGATTAGAACTGGGAAGTCATCCTTTGGGGGAATATGGTTTTGATCCCTAAAGTTGATGAAAACGTTGATCTTCCCATTCTTATTTTTCATAGGGATGATGTTGGAAATACATTTTGGGTTTTAAACCACCCAAATATTTTTTTTTATAATCTTTTCAAATTTGGATTCCAATTTGTTTATATGAGTCAGAGGAATTCTCCAAAATTCTTTTTTATAGCTATGTAAATCTTCATGAAGACCCAAATAATGGGTGGACATATTTAGATCAATTATAAGAATTTATATATAATTGTATGAGAGTACATCTCATTTTTTCTTTAATAAAGAGTTGTATGCCTATTTCTCCTCAGGATACATGGAGACACTGATTAAGGTAGGCCGTAGGTCTTCCTCCATACCTAGATTCACTTGTCTGAGTTTATCGATGGTCATGGATAAACCTTCCTACAATTATAGGGGAATATCTAAGATTTTATTCATGTTACTTCACTACATCAACTTCAATTGAAGTATATTATGAAAGGAAATTTTCAATACCATGAGATAGCGTGAGGGAATTTTTATCTTTTGTGATTGATAAGGATGTGTATCTTGACTCTGAAGCTTCCAATGTATGGGAATTATCATCAGGGGAGTTCTGAATATGATCTATTTCTTATCCACCATCATTAGGTGCTAAAGAGGTGTTGATATCCTGAGATTTAGGAGATGGCATGGTGGTATTTTCATTTCTAACTGGTGATGTGGGTGTATTTTCTAATCAAAATAGTGATATAAGGATCTCCTTGGATATTAGAGAGAATAATAAACATTTTCTACTATGATTTTCACCTTATTAATTTTTAATGGTCAAAAACACTCTTTAATGTGTCAAATTATCTCATTTTAGTTGTTGGTTATTATATTGTAAATGAAGGAATCTTGGATATTGGAGGATTATTATGAAATCTTGTTAGAATATTAAAGAAACTTTTTTATGGATCGTGATATCTGATTGAAATATATTGATATAATATAAATAATATATAGGTGAAGAAAAATTCTTTAAGTGAATTTTATTAGTCCATTGTGGTGTTTGGATAGATGCAGATAGCATTGTCCATTCGGTGGTTCTTGAAAAATCCACCATTAATGAAAAAATCCACTAACCAACTGGAGGATTCTACAGAAGTCTTGAGAGTAACACCAAGTCCACCATATATCTAGTGGAGTCTACAAATTATCTAGTGGTGTTTAGTCTAGTCAAATATGCATTTATTATGGTCAAAGATACATAGAAATGGTCCTTTGCAACTTCCATGACCTCATTTTGATACTAGAATGTTCTCAAAGACCTTATAGACTATAAATATACCCTTTAAAGGAATTTAAACAAAAAATTATTTATTTCCAAGTGTTACAATCATAAAATTGTTTTTGTTCTCCAAAGTTATCATAATTCCAAAAGTGAGCTTACTTTTTAAATTTTTTCATCACTCTTCCACATCTCTCTTATTTTGTCCTAGTGCTTCCTTTTATCTTTTTGTGAGAATCAAGATCATGCTTAAACAAAATTTCTTCTAGAAATCATCTCTTTATTCCTATATTTATTCTACTTTTATTCTCACTATACCTTTTAAAGTGAGGGACTTTAGTTTCTCTCCAAAACTTTTAAAAGTAAAGTGATTACTTCTCTTTGAGGTTTTTAACGATAATCATTAAAAATATAAGGCCAACATTATTTCAATTTCTATCTACAAAAAATTAAAATTAATGGAGTTTTAGTATCTTGTATTATATTAATAAATAAACCAAGTTATTTTACACATATTATTACTTTAATTTTTTAACATAAACATCCAATTTACACAACCCAAGGATCAGGAGGCCTTCTCTTTGCAAGACTAGGTTAATAATACATTAAAAGGAAAATAAAACATAAAATATTTATTTTATTTTCCATAATAAGATCATAAATAAATTTTATCTCCAAAAACTTCATAGGATAACCTAGGGAATATATAAAATAAAGGTGTGAGCTAAAAAATAGTAAGGCAATAAAAAAAATAAAGAATCATAAAGTGTGATTCAAAGGTATAACATGATATCATAAAATAAAATTCTCAAGAGTAATCATAGTAGAGAATAACATTAAAAAAAATTGTATCATGAGATCATGGAAACATAGTAAATTTTGAATAAATAGAAAAACATACATAAGAATAAGTAAATGATAACTTCCAGGACATCATCACATGGTGGATAGAGACCAATAGTGGACTAGGTTTGCGCCCAATCTGACAAATAATGTTTAATGAGAAAAACGTTTTACCCAATTAATTTGAGTGTTATCTTGGAACACACAACATAAAATGTTCATGATTATGTGTTCCAAAAAAGTTAATCAATTATAATAATCGTCGATGGAAAGAAATGGGTTGCATAATCTTGCCTCATGGCATAATCAAAGGAAATTTCATAATGAAGGAATTTGAGAAATAAAATTAAGGAATGGATTACCCCATAAAATAAATATAGAATAAGATAGATATATATGTTATATAAATATATATATAATTTATAATAATTCCAAAACTTTAAATAGATATAAAAATCGATCTACAGAGAGAAAGGTTATAACCTAAAAAAAGGTGGTTTAGAGAGATCCCTTACCTCGATCCCAACTTGTCACATGCATTATTTATCTTCATAAATAATAAAATTATGTTAATTATTTAATTTCTTAATAAAATTTTTAAAGTTTATTATTCCTTTTATTTTATTTATTATCATGTTATATTCAATTACTTAATCATTTACGTTCATTTCAGACGTTTTGATGACATTTGACTCATATATCCAAAAATCACTTTGATAAGTTGAATAAGGTAAAATAGATTATTATCTCAACATATTAAGAATAATAATCATGAAATAATTATCATTTTTATGCATAATTTATACTTTTAAAATCAACCAGGAAATATAGTGATGAAAAATGAACTATGTTACAATCCTGGAGATGGTAAGTCGTACTTACGCCTAAGTAAATTTTACATTTTAAAATTTTCATGAAGGAAAGAAGTAAAGTGTTATTTTATCATTAAAGTATGATAATTATATCATATAAATCATATTTTTTATTTAAATACACTTATATATACCATCCATGTGATGTAGTAAAAAAATGAATCATGTTGTTTTATGGAGTTTGTAATCCACACGTGCACTTGAATGAAGTTATCATCTTTCAATTAATAGAAAGGTAAGAAAATATGTAATATATTAATTTTTAATAATGATAAATATTTCATTAATATAAAATATATACATTAAATACATCATAATAAATAGATTGAGATACAATGCTATAAAATGAATCACATGGGTTCGTGAGATGGTAGTCCATCATACACACGAATGATGGTTTTGTTTTCCATTTGATGGAAGAGGAGATGGATGTAGGTTATTTAATTAAAATAATAAAATATTAATATATTTTATATACTTATATTATTATATCATAATATTTTAATAATATTTGATGGGTATAGAGGAATTAATAAAATAAAAAAAATGCTCGGTTAAGAAGAATACATCTTCTTCAGACAACCTCTTTAGATTTGAACCAAAATCCTTAAAAGGAAGGTTTTATAATAAACCCAAGGAATATAATAAATGTAAATAGAAAGAATTAAGGGATTCTTATAGGGATTTTCTGAACCAAAAATCTTTATAAGTGTTGATAGGATAGGAAGGGTTCATATTATAAGTGGGGGAGAGAACCCACTTGTAATATTTGAAAAGAATAAAATATATAAATATATTATTCACAAAAAAAATGGATCCAAAATGAACCATTGCCAAGTATTATATGTTATAAGGTATAAATATTTCCAAATAATAGAAATTAGATAAGGTTTTAGGTTATTTTAACCCTTATCACTTTAGTTTGACCCCCTAGTAAACTTGTTTTAACCTTAAGTGTGCTAATAAATTTTTACTATTTTTACTATTCATTATGAAAAAAAATTAAGTTGAACTGATTAAATAATATTAATTATTCTTATTATAAATATGGAATTCATTTTATCAAATTCAATTAATATAATTTTTATAATTTAATTTAATATTATACCTAAAAAAACACAATGAAAAATGGTTTTTCGTAAAAATGTTTTTTTGAGAAATAGATGATATTATAGTAACTATATGACTAGAAATAATAATTATATGAATTAAAATTCATATAAATTTACATATAATATAAAAATTTTATTTAAATAATTTTTTATTATATATTTTTTTAAATAACTAAAATGGTTAAACTTTATGCACTTAAAAATAGTTTTCATAATACTATATTTTAAAGCATAAAAATATACTTATACGAAAATAATCAAAATGTATGATTCAAATGAAATTAATTATATTAATATAAATAAAATATTTCATGTGTTTCTTTAATACAAAATACAAAATATAATATTTATTTTAAATTACTTTATTTAATGAAAAGAAATTACAGTTTTAAAACAATTAGTATTTTCACTATTCACTAAAAAATAAATATTTTCAAAAAAATCCCAAAATTTTACCCTAATATAATTTTGTTTTCTAATTTAAAAAACTATAAACTCTTTATAAAATATAATTTCTAAAATTTCCAAAAAAATAATTCTCAAATTCACTCACAAAAAGAAATAAAATTTTCTTTTGAAGAAAACATATTTTTTAAGAATAAAAATGACTTTACTAAATATTGAGGTATTATTTACTAATAAATTATAAATACACTTCTATTTCATGGGAAATTTATATATTTCATAATTTATTTAATCCTATTCTTACCTTCTAATTTAATGACTAGGTTATAATGGTCATATAATAATATTTTATGATTTGTTTAGGGTCAGTGTTCTGTGTCATATATACTATCGAACATAGTATTCTTTTTAAAATAATGGGGTGTTAAATGCTCCCCCCTTTAATGAATTTCACCCTTGAAATTCCATATTTCATATTAAGGTGAAAAAAGGTGAGGGTTATTCTATTTTATGGATTCCTCTAATTCCCATGTTTCTCTTCGAATTTATAGTTCCACCATAGTACTTTTACTAGGTGAGATGTCTTATTTTGTAGAACTTTATCTCTACAGTCCAAGATCTTCATCGAATAACCCTTATAAGAGACACCGTTTTCCATCTATACCACCTCTAAATTCAGTACATGTGATGTATCGGGTATGTAATTCTTTAATATGAATACATGTAATATGTTGTTTACTTAAAAAGGGGTTGGTGGGAGTACTAGTTGATGAGAAATGGTTCAAATACAATCGAGAATCTCAAAGGGGGTGATGTACCTGGGAATTAGATTTTCCCTCTTCCCAAATCTCATGACTCTCTTCCATAGATATATGTAGAGAAAAAATTTATCCCTAACCTCAAACTATGTGTCTCATCAATGATTATTAGCATAGAACTTCTATCGACTCTGAGTAGCCCTAATGTGTTGATGAGTGGTCTTAACATTTTCTACCATTTCCTAGAACATTTAAGGTCTCAGCAGCTTGTGTTCACCAACTTCATCCCAACACTCAGGTGTTTTAAATCTATTCCCATAAAATTATTTGTAAGGATCCATTTGGATTTCTGATTGGAAGTTATTATTGTTTAAGAAATCAAACAAAAGAAGATATTGATCTCATCCTCATTTAAAGTCCATCAATCATGCTCTAAACATTTCTTCTAGTGTCTAAATAGTTTGCTCATGTTAGGCATTAGTTTGGGGGTTATAATTCATAATGAAGTTAAACTCAATATTTAGAGCATGTTGGAGAATCTTCTAAAACTTAATGGAAAATCTTGAATCTCGATTAGATAAAATTTATAGTGGTGTTCCATACATCCTTTCAAGTTGATTGAGTTTTAAGTCATCTCAAATTACAATTAAGTGAGTTGTCTTTGTAAAATGATCCACCACAATCTATAATATAATTATTTCCTCTATACTTCATTGTAAGACTGGTGAAAAATTCCATGGTATTTTTTTCCCATTTGTATATAGGTATGGGTAATGGTTACATCATCCCCTTAGAATTTTACCTTTAAAAATTCACTTACTGACATACAAGACAATTTTATTTATATTCCATGATCTCTTTCTTTGTATTTTCCCACCAATAGTACACTCATATATCTTGATACATCTTCATGCTCTATGAGTGGATGGAGAAGTTCAAGCGATATTCATCATTCAACAACTCTATTTATCTCATAATTTGATGGTACACATAGTCATGACCCAAATCTTACAACTCCTTCTTCATCAATTTTGAACTCTAATTATTTCCCTTTTCTTATAGCTTGAACCTTTTTGAATTTCCGCATTATCTCATTGATCATACTTTATCTTCTCTAGAAGTGATGGTTAAGAAAAAATTTATTAAATTAATGATGATGTTCTTTGTTTTATGATTCCCATGCCCATCCTTTACAAGTATAAGAATATTAGATCCTTGTCAATTCACACCAGTGATAAGGTTTCTAGAACCTTTATACTTAGAGAATCTACCACTTTATTTTATTTTTTGGGATGGTAGTGGATTGAGCATTTATAGTCCTTGATCATCTCTAACCATCCTCACTATCACAAATTAAGCTCCATCTATGTGAATACATATTTAATGATCTTATGATCCGTATATATTTCACACTTCTCCCCACAAAGATTATATGGCCATATTTTCAACATAAAGATCACTATAGCCAACTCTAGATCATGTTTTAGATAGTTTTTATCATGAAATTTCAATTAAATTGAGGTGTATGCTAACAATTTATTATTTTTCATTAGTGAATATCTTAACCCTTATTTGAAGCATCACTATATACCATAAAAAGTTACGCACTTAAGGGTAGTGTATGGAATATTATAGTGATAAGACTATTTTTTAACTCCTTAAATATCTCTTCATAATCACTAGTCTAGAAAAACTTTACCCCCTTCTATGTTATATTTGTTAGTGGGTATGAAAATAATGATAAGTTTCTCACAAATCATTAGTAATATTTAACTAGTTTAAGGAAACTATGAATATACATTACAGGTGTTGTTATAGGATAGTTCTTAATTACCTTTGTCTTATAAGGGTCCATATATCTCCCTTTTCTTGTGATAACATTCCCTAGGAATGATACTTCCTTCATATAGAACTCATATTTACTATACTTTGTATATATCTTCTCCTTTTTCAAACTCTTTAGCATAGTATTCAAATAATCCTCATGATCCTCCTTTATTTTAGAGTATATTAGGATATCATCTATAAATACTACCATAAATTTGCCCAGGAGATATCTAAAGACTATATTTGTTAAGTCCATAAATATTTTTGGGGCATTAATGATTCTAAAAGTCATTGCTATGAACTCATAGTGTCCATACCTTGTTCGAAAGGAATTTTGGGAATATCTTCCTTCTTTAACCTTAATTGGTGATATCCCGATTAAAGTTCAGCCTTAGAGAAATATTGAGCCCTACGTAGTTAATAGAAAAATTAATATATCCATGGTATGGGATAATTGTTCTTTATAATTATTTTCTTTAGTTTAAGATAATAAAAATAGAGGTGAATTGACCCATCCTTCTTGATGAAGAGTACCGGTACACCCCACGGTGAAGAACTCATGCATATAAAACCCTTTTCCTAATTATCTTGTGACTGACTTTTCAATTATTTTAACTTAATAGTGGTTATTCTATAAGTATTATTGGATATTCTCATAGATCCAAGTATAATTTCAGTTGAGAACTCAACCTATCAGTCATGAGGTATACTAGACAACTCTTCAGGGAATAAATCAATGTAATCTCCCATAATGGGCATGTCTTCATTAATAATTCTCTCCTTTTTCGCAATTATTTGGGCTAGATATTCTTTCTCATAAGGCATTAATATCCATTATTTAATAGAATATTCCAATGTATATTCATCCACATCCTAACAATTGTAAATAATTATAGGATGGCCAGGAATGTGAATATTTATATCCCTCTCTAGATAGTTGATGTTAGATTTATATAAGGACATCCAATATATGCCCAAAATAGAATCAAGCTCTACTAACGGGAGTAAGATGAGATTTCATGTAATATTAAATCCACAAACATTGGTTGGGAGGAGTTATATACTTGGTATTCAATAACTTCTTTATTTTTTGTTCTCATAAATAGATCAACCCCCACGTTTTTAGGTGATATTTGAATAGTTCTACTAAGTATGAAAGATATGAAAGAATTCAAAGAACTAGTGTAACTAACCAGAATTTTATCAATGGAAATTCCCATATTATAATTATTTCATATATTATAAATCACATAAAATCACTTTGATAACACAATAAAAACCTTATAAATGACGAATGAATGAAAGAAGAGGTATTTCTAGAAATTAAGGAACCTATCTCGATGGAATGGTAACCTATCCTTTTGAATAGTAATTTTACAATTAGAAATAGTTGTTAGACCAATATAATATTAATCTTATCTATGAAAGTATAAATAAAGTCTAGGAATCTTATCAATGATAATATGATATAATTATATCATAGTATGAGTAAATAAATATTTTAAAAATTATTAATTAAGTGTTGGTGTTTTTATAAAACATAAATGTTTATTTACAATTTTATAATTAATATAATGATTTAAAAGAAAATTTATTTTCATAAAATATATTATTAAACTAATATTTTTTTTGTCTTATTACTATAATATAATTTTATGAGGCCTTAGTTAATTTTTCAAAGTGTTATAAAATCAGTTACAATTTTAAAATCAATATTTTCCAAGTAAATGATGATTTTAATTAAAAATTAAATTTATCATATTTATAAAATTATTTTCATAAAATTTAGTATATTTTTTAATTATATAGGTCAAAAAGTTATTAGGGTGAATTTTTTTAATTTTCTAAAATGCATAAATTTTCCATGAATAGTAAAATACGATAGTTTACAATATAAGATAAATACATGAATTATTTAGTCATAGATGATATATAGATGATGAAAGCCCAAAATATCGAACTATAATTCATTATTTTAATATATTTTGTGATACTTATTAAACTATTCATAGTCTTGATCCAAAATAATAAACTAGTGAATAAAATAATGAAAAAACACCCCTCTCCTCCCCTATAAATACCACCCCTCACCACCTCCTCTCCTCACACATTATAAGATTTTTTCCTTATCAAAATTCTACCAAATAAAATTCCCAATCCCATCCCCCACATCAACAATCATTTGGTCTCATCAAAATACCAACATGTTTCCCCTAAGAAGGTTCTCAAGGAAGAGAAATTCAAGTGGTAAAAACCTCTTTCTTTTTCTTTTAATTTATTTTCAATTTCATTTTTTTCTTATCCTATCCTCGCCTAAAACTATAAAAGAGGAATTATAAATCTATTATATTTTATATACTGGAATTTTATTATTTTAATGGAATAATTTATCTTCAAGTATCTTATATTTTCCATTTTTTAAACATGAAAATATCATGTGTTGTGTGTCAATTTACCACCAACGTGGACAATGCGCTTTCATTTTTCACTAACACCTTCAAGTATGGTCATAAAACCATAATTATGGTTAAATAATATTTAATTATACATATAATAAGTTATATAATTTTCTATAATATTTATATAAACATGATGTTAAATAAAATGATATAAGCTCATAATGGTCGTAAAATCGCCAAAATTAATTAAATCATTTTCATTAACATTAAATCTAAAAAATCATCCTCATACCAAATAACCAAATGATATATAAGATAATTAAATCTTATGAAATTTTATTAATGACATATAATATAAATTCTGGATAATTATCCCTATTTTACACAAATTTCCATCCATTTATACAAGTGAACCGATCATGAAAACCAAGAAAACGAACACTCTTGGATAATGAAATTGAACACTATAACTCATTAAAATGGCCATAAAAGAACTTAATAAAATAAAAATGAATAAAATTAATGTATAATAGGTTCTATATTTGTTAATTAATGAATCTAATTTGATTATCTAGGATATTAAAATGAATAAATCATTCAGACATAAGGTAAGGGGATTCTCGAACCCAACTCTCTCTTTCTTTGGGTTTTCCCTATTTAACTCCATTTTCAGTATGTATATTCCTTTAATGTTCCTTAAATATAATTTCTTTTTTATTCCCTTTTATTTTCTAGGATATAAATGTTTCCAATTCGTTTTTATGAAAAATGCAATGATTTTTTCAAAAGAACTCGTCTTTCCAAAAATGTATCTTTTACTTATTGTGAGATTGTTTCTTCTTTACTAAAGATTTATGATTCTTATACCAAGTATGTAATTACTACTTTCCTTTGTGTAGATTAAATTTTATTTAGGAATTTATTCTTTCTGAAATGAAACACATTTCTTTTCATTGGTTATTTTATGTCTAAGATTGATATACATTCTATGTGGCATGCATGATAACGTAAATGTTATGATGTGACGAGTGATCTTGGAATTATATATAAATCCAATGAATTGGATAATGTGATGTATCTCATGAGATAAAGTGAAATATGCATGAACATGGTTCTATATTTGTTCACAACTATTTGTGGTATTTTACCACTAAGACATGTTGTTTCATTTTTATGCATTTCCACATTCCATGATTTTATCTAATGCTTCCTCTCATGATTATGATACCATGATTATTTTATGATGATAATGATTATGATCACCTGTTTTATATTGATTCATGTTCTTATCTATCCTATTATTGGTCATTTATCTCACCCATTTATTTTATGTATATCCTCAGGTGAATACTTTTACTAAGGAGAACATGAGGGCCAATAAGAAGCTGAAAAAGAAGGAATTAAATTAATTTTTATGTTTTATTATGTAAAAGTTATGTATTGTCCTAATTTTTTCAAGATACTAAACCTTTTGATCTTAGTTTTGTAACCTTTTATGTTGTTTATCTTTAAAATTGTGTAATAATCATGTAAAAAAGTAGGGTATATATTACTATAATAAAAAAGTATGTTTACTATTCTTCAAGGAATTACTAGCATACATGTCACCACATAAATGTTGGGATACACCTCAATCTTAGTGATATCATGTTCCCTTCCTTGTTCCCTGGTCCTTGAAGGATATTTTTGTTGATTGTCTCCAAAAAACCTTGGATTAGGGAATTGAACTGTATAATTCCAATGTTCCTTGAATTTGAAGCACTACACCATAATTTGAGTGCTGGTCTAAACCTTATTTTACTCCATTACATTAGTGGGTTTATTCATCTCACTTTTACATTGATTATTATTTTCCACACTTGAATTATCTCCTAGTTCCCTTCAGATAGTTTTTGGGATGCTTCTTCGCACACTTTTGAAAAATGAGATATTGGGTTTTATTTCCTCCATGAGATTTATCTATTGATACTCCCAAATAAAACTTTATTTTATGATTTTTTTTTCTATAGAACCATGTGACCACAATTAGTTTCCAATCTCCATTGTGACCATAAGGAAAAAATGAACAATATCTTCATAACTATAAAATTATTTATTTGATAAATCTTTTCATATACTTGGATTTAATCCACTAAATAATAGGTATAACTTACATTCAGAGATTATTATGAAGCTAGAGGCATGTCATGCAACCTTTGGGAAGTTTGCCTCATACGCCCTGATATACTCATCTTCCTTTTCATCCAGTTCAAGGAACTCCATTTCTATTTTAATATGGTGAGTTCAAGTAAAATATTTATTGAAAAATATTTACCCAATGTCTTCCCATTCCATGGAATCAGTATCCCCTTTAGGCATCATGTTCTTGATTATAATTCACAACTAATCAACTTCCCCCTCCATATGATACACAACTAATACTACTTTATCTTGTTCTGAGAATTGGAGTATTGAGAAAATATTAATTAAGTTAATCTATTGTTCCATGATGAGGGTATTAGAATATCCGCTAAATGTAGGAGGATGTTTTCATATAAAAGAATTTAGTGTAGCTTGATTTTTATTAAGATTAGGAGGGTGTTCCACATGATTTAATATATTATTCATAACTTGATATAGTTGATCCAGTACTTCAATTAATTTCCCATATCCATCTCCCATAAGGTTAGCCATATCATTGGGTAAATCAAGACATTGCCTATCACATTAGTTTTTTTCACAGTTTATCTTATTTTCCTCCATTAACTAAAAAACAAGATGATAATATATTAATTAATAAACATGAAAAAGGGGAAATTATAAAATTAGAAGGAATGAATTATAAATGATAAGTGTAACATAACTTTTTAGTCTCTATGTTTCAGTCTAGGTTATCCATGGTAATGTTTCCTATTATGTTTTCTAACATAAAAATTTGTCCAATTCCTTTATAATGGTTCATAAAAAATTTGTGAATTTCTAAAGCATATCCCTCATGTGTGTCAAACCAGGCATGTAGTAAGGCCTCTTTTTCATTAACCAGGTGATGATTAATTCAAGTCCCAATTCACCCTTTTATAGTTATTACCCATAAATACAACTATTCTAAATCCACATATACTTGTAATGTATATATAGGGATTTAATTTCTTTTAATCCACTCGCTCTATACTTTTAAAAAATTCAAAGATGTTTTCTTGTACTTAGACTTATCCTTAGGGTTATCACTAAATTATTCTAGTAATAATACCTAAAAATAAATAGACCTTTCTATGATACCAACTATAGTGACCCAATCCTTTTACATATATTATTACATTATTTTTTACATTAAAATACAATAAACACAACCCAATGATCATGAGACCTCGTGTGTTTGTAAGACTAGGTTCATAATACATCAAAAGGAAACTAAAACATAAAATCTTTATTTTATTATCCATAATGATCTATTAAACCCTTTGATTCCCTAAAACATCATAGGATAACCTAGGTAATACATAAAATAAAGGGGTGATCAAAAAATCCTAGTGAGGGAATAAACATAATCTGGAAGTATAACATGTGAGTCAAAGGTATAACATAATATCATAAAAAGATAAGGCACATGAGTAATCACATGGGATAATAACATAAATAAAATGATATCATAATATCATGAAACATATAAAATTTTTAAGAAAAAAAAGCATGAAATAATCATAAGTCAAGGCAAACTAATATGACATCATCACATATTGCATAGAGTTCCGTAGTGGATTAGGTTTATTCCCTAATCCCATAAATAATATCTCAAGTAAGAAAATATTTACCCAATTAATTGGTGTGATATCTAGGTGAACCCATAATAAAATTTCCGTGGTTATTTTTTACACAAAAGGGAATAAATTATAAGTAATAATTATAATAATCACCTAAGGAAATAAATGGGTTTCGTAATCTTGCCTCATAGCATAATCAAAGGAAATTTCATAATGAACGAATTTGATAAATAAACATAAGGCATGTATTACCCAATAAAATAAAGGTATAATAATCTAGGTGTATATGTGATATAAATATATATACATAATTTTTAATCATTATGTAACCTTTTAGGTAGGGAGAGAGATAAAGTGAGATAGAGAGAGAAATGTTATAACCCAAAAAAATAGGTGGTTTAGAGAGATCCCTTACCTCAACCTGAATTGTCATGTGCGTTATTTATATTCCTAAATAATAAAATTATGTTAATTATTTAATTTACTAAGAACTTTATTCAAGTTTATTATTCCTTTTATTTTATTTATTATCCTATTATATTCAATTACTTAATCATTTAGGTTCATGTTGGATGTTTTGATGATATTTGGATCATATGTCCAAAATCACTTTGGTAAGTTCAATAATATCAAAGATATTATTCTTTAATCATATTAATAGTAATAATAATGAAATAATTTTCATATACATCAATTATACTTTTAAAACCAGCCATTAAATATGGTTATAAAAAAAGTATGTTACAATCATGGAGAAGGTAGGTTATACGTGCGCATGAGTAAAATTTCCATTTTTCAAAAAATTTGGGGAAATAAGATAAGAATTATTTTATATTTAAATAATTATAATCATTACATAAATATAATATTATTTATTTAAATACACTTATATATACCATATATGTGATGCGGTAATGAAAAACGAATCACATCGCTTCGTGGAGGTGGCAATCCACATGTACACATGAATGACGTTATTATATTTCAATGAATGGAATGGTAATAAACTTTTTGTAATTATTAATATTATATAATGACAAATATTCCATTAAGATCATATATATACATTAAATTCATCATCAAAAATATTCTTGAGAGTCGATAATGGGAAACAAATTACATCGGTTCGCGAGGCGATAGACCGCCGTATACAAGAATGATGATTTCATTTCCAATTTGATGGAAGAAGATGTGGATGTGGGTTATTACATTAACATAATAAAATATTAGTATATTTTATATAATTATTTTATTCTATAAACATGTTTGAATAACATTTTAAGGAGGTATAATAATAAATAAAATAAAAACACTCAGTTAATAACGATACCTCTTCTTCAGACAACCTCTTTAGGTTTGCACCAAAATAAATTCTAGGGGTGTTTTATAATCAAATAAAGTAATATAAAACATGTTAATTGAATAAATTAAGGTATTTTTTAGGAATTGTACAAATTAAAAGCATCTTGAAGTGTTTATATGAGAGTATATGGGGTGACCTTTTATAAGTGGGGGAGAGGACCCACTTGGATGTTTTTAGAAGAATAAAATTTATAAATGTATTATTCACACCAAAGGGGTCCAAAAAAAATTATAAAATATTATATGATATAGGGTTTAAATATGTCCATAAAATATAAATTAGAAAATTTTATATGTTATTTTAACCCTTATATCTTTAGTTTAACCCTTCGGTAAACCTGTTTTAACCTCAAACATATAAACAAATTTTTACTATTTTTACTATTCATTAAGACCAAAAATTTAGTTGAACTTATTACCTAATATTAATTATAATTATTAAAAATATGGAATCAATTTTATCAAATTTAATTCACAAAAGTGTAATAATTTAATTTAAAATTAAACCAGCAAAACTCAATGAAAACGGTTTTCCAGAAAAAAATGCATTTTTCAAGCAAGTTATGATCTTATATTAACTCTATGAATAAAAATCATCATTTTATGAATTTAAATTAATATAAATATATATACATACAATTTATAAATTTCATTTAAATATTTCCTTATTTGGGGTTATTTAAATTAACTAAAATAGATAAACTTTATGCACTTAAAAACATTTTTTAGAAAACTGGGTTTTAAAGCATAAAAATAATCTTATACCAAAATCATTAAAATTGATTATTAAAATGAAATTAATTATATTACTATAAATAAAATTTTTTATATGTAACATTAATTCTAAATTAAAAATATAATGGGGATTCTAAATTATTTTATTTAATGAAAAGAAATGACGGTTTTACAAAAATCGGTATTTTTCACTATTCACTGAAAATCAATCATATCAGAAAAAAGAAAAAATTTACCATAAGATAATTTTTATTTTATTATTTAAAAAATTATATAATATTTATAAAATATCATTTAAAAAAGTTTCAGAGATTAATTATAATATTCTCTCCCAAATTATTATTAATTTTTTTTATGAAAAAATATTTTTGAAGAATAAAATAGATTTACTAAAAATTGAGTGATTATTTATTAGAAATTATCAATAAATTTTTATTATAAAGGAAATTTATAAATTTTTTATAAATTTTTTAATCCTATCCATACCCACCAATTTATGGGCTAGGTTATAATATTCATATAATAGTATTTTATGGTTTATTTAGGCTCAGTGTTGTGTATCGAATATGCTACCGAACATAGTTTTATTTTTAAAATATTAGGGTGTTACAATTAAATCCAAGGGAATAATACAATAAAACCTCAAAGAATTTGGGTAGGATACATGTTATTTCATCAAATAAATTTATCAGAACTCCTTTATCCAATCATGTTCTTTATTTATGCTTTCTCATTATATCTTTTTAATAACGATGTGTATCTACTTTCATACATTAATACGCTTAATCATTAATTTTATGATTAACTTATTCTTATATTATTCCAAATTTTTAAACATATATAGTTATTCCATTTTTCTTTTTCTTTTTATTTACTTGTATCGATTTTTCTTTTTATTGTCATAAAGGGTTTAAATTATCATCAAAATTTTTAAAAAGGTTTTTAGCCTTTAAGGCTTTAATTCTTATTTTATTTTTTAAAATGAAATCCATCAATATTCTTGTTATTTTATCATACTCTAAATTAAATTTTTTATCAAATGGATATTAAATTAAATTAAAAAAAATTATTTCTTTGTTTTTCAACTCTTTAAAATCTTAATTAGTTTTTAAAATCCTTAACTAGTTTTTCAAGAAACGTTCTTTTTAAAAATTAATTTTCACACCCATGGTTCACTTGAAGTAAACTCAATGGTAAATGATATATATTTTTATGGTACAGATTATGGTAATTTTAAGATATATATTTCTATATTTCTTATATATATTGGTTGTCCTGTGTTAAATATATCCATGCATGGTTATACTCCTACTACTGAAAATGAAGAAAAATGGATGCTCAGTGATATTTTTACTTTTGAATTAGATGGTAAAGAAATGAATTTCTTACATTGTGGTTTAGAATAAAATTAATTTAATTGAATTTATATATGAAAAAAATGACTAATTAAATATGAAAAATCTTAGAAGTAACACATGAAAACATTCAATGATACTATATTAGATATGTTTAGACAATACATTAATTGTTTTTCTAAGAATCTAAAAAAATTAATTAGTGAAATTCTTACATGGTTAAATAACATTTATAATGTTCAAAAGTCTCTTTACGATACTCTTTCTACATAGACTTTATTTAAGAAAATCCTTTAGTATTTTCTAATAAATTGGATACCCAATTTCACCACAATCCAAGAAGCTAAATACATATAGAACATGGATATTGCATATCTCATCAGAGATATCATGAAATATGAGATAAATATAAAAAACAACCAAAAAGGATTTAAAGGAGGTCAAATAGACTAAAAATTAAATTTCTTTTTATGGCATTCAATGATGACACTTACAGAAAAAACACCATGATTTTTCATATTTCCAAGAATATTAACAAATATAAGAAAAAATATATTTTTTCACTACTTCAAAAATGAAAATTTGTAAATGGGTGTTACTTGATTCAGTTTGAAAAATAAGGGTCACATTAATCCATATTCTTCCTTAAATAAAAAAAATTACCAATATAAAAAGTAAAGTAATAAATAACTAAAAGTTTCAACTTGGAGTAATATAAATGATTCAATTTCATCATCTGAATCAAGAAAAAAACTTTCTAGTGCCTCATGGACAACATTAAGTTATGTAACTAAGTAAATTATATATGTTCGGATTCTCTCTATTCTAATTATTTAACCTCTTCTTTAAGTTTTGAAGATATTATTTATGATATAGATCAACTTTAAAACTATTTTTGTGAACTTTCTTTAAAATATAAAGATATTAAAAAGAAATAAAATCTAGATATTTTTTTAAAGGGGTAAAATTTTAAAATAAAAAGATGATTTGGCTTTAAAAATAAAAGAACATAAAAATATCTATAATTTGGAATCTAAAATTAATGATATTAATAAAACTATTTCTTAATTCAACTATATTTATCAATATCTAAATATTATTTTAGGATCTCAAAATTTGTTAAAAGTTATTTAATAAAAGGTTTTTCAAAATAATCTAGTTTTTACAAAGATTCTAAAAAGACTAATTTTGTAAATAGAACTTCTAAAAATAAATTTATTAATTGTTTTAAGAAAAAAAATTCATATTTTCTATGAATTAAATTAAAAAAAATATAGATATGGTAGACCAAAAAACATTCATATCTCATATCACATTTCAAATGTAAAAGATTTTCCTAAACAATTTTTTATTCCAAAGTCTTTATTAGAGAACTTATATAAACCGAGGATATGGGTACCAGAAATATTAGTCTCTTAATATTTTGTAGGACAAGGGAATAAATAATAAAACCCAAAAATATAATTGGTATATCAATATTATGTGATCAAGGCACATGTGTTTTCATTCATCCAAATTAAATCATGTCAAAAACTTCAATAGAGGACATGTCACATTTAGAGATGATTTAAAAATTAAAATCACACATATCAGTTTGATTTATTTATACAACTATAATTTAATTAAATATATTTTATTTGTTAACAATTTTAAGAATAATTTATTAATTATTATTCAATTATGCGATAGTTATTCTATAAATACTTTTGAAAATATTTTTTATAATATTTTTAATTATAAATAAAAAATTATTTACCACATCCTGTTTTTAAAATGTTTATATTATAGATTTAAAGTCTCTTGAAAGTAAAAATGTTAAGTTTTAAAGTGAAAAGTATTTTTAATCATGGCTTTTTCATCATCACCTTGGTTATTGAAATAATCACTCTCTTTTCAAGCTCCACCGTAATAGACTAGTACATGATTTACCAAAGTTTTTTTAGAGACAACTTAGCTTGTGTGCCTTTCCAACTTATCAAGAAACAATAATATTGCTTAAAATAAAAAAGGTGTTTCCTTATCTAAATATTTAAAACATTCTCATCGTGAGCTTTTTTGACCAAATCAAGTCACTAGTATAGGAGGTAAATCTTATATCATTGTAATTATTAATTATTATATTATATTTACTTGGTTCTTCTTCATAGATCATAAAAATGAGTCTTGAAAAGTATTTATCATCTTTTCTAAGAAATTTAAAAATGAAAGACTCTACAAACTCTTATCCCATATAAGTGACCATGGTTGAGAATTTTATAACAAACACTTTGATGAAATTGTGATTCTCAAGTTTATCGTCATTCCTTCTCCACTTTTAGAACACCTCAAAAAAAAATGGGGTTGTTAAAAGATGAAATATGAACCTTTAAGAAATATATAGGACTCTATTGAGTTATTTTTAACTACCTAAACACTTTTTATATTAGGTAGTTAATACCAATTTTTATATCCATAATCATGTTCTCTTTATAACCATTTTAAAGAAAAAATCCCTTTTGAACTTTGGAATGGAAAAATCAAAAAGCTGGATACTTTAATTCTTTCAGTTGTAAATTATTTATCCTTAACAACAAGGATAATCTATGAAATTTGTAACCCAAATATAATTGAGTTATAATTCTTGGTTAATCAAAATCAAGTAAATCCTATCGATTCATCAATAAGAGGACCAATATCTTAAAAGAGTCAACTTAAAAAAATTGATGAAAATATTCCTAAGCCTCATCCTCAAATTGATGATGACATAGACAAAAATAGTTTGACATTACATAAACCTATATCTTATAAATAAATTGATATCATTAAGACCCCCCCCCCACCCCACCATTATACTTCTTTACCTAAGGCATGGGTTTAATCAAAAGACCATCCCCTTGAAAATATTATCATTGAATTACAATCTGAAACTCCTACTAAAAGGTTGATCTTAAATAAGGTTGAACATTAATCTTTTATCACAGACCTTTAACCTTAATCCCCTTGTTTTTCTATTAATAATGATAATTGGATACTTTATATGCAATAGGAATTAAACCAATTACAAAGGAACAAAATTTTTTCTCTTTTGGAATGACTCGATAATCATCCAATTATTGGCACTAAATGGGTTTTTCACAAAAAAAAACTAGACAAACAACGAAATACCACTTGTAGCAAGGTTATAATTGTTACTAAAACAATAAATAAAAAGAAAGTACTTATTATTTTGAAACCTTTGTCACCTTTCCTTACTTGAATCCATTATAATCTTATTGTAATTCACTAATCATATTAATTTTAAAATTTTTTAAATTGATGTTAAAAGTACTTTTCTAAATGGTTTGATTTCTAAACTTTTTTATGGATCAACCACCCAGTTTTAAAAATATTCAATTTTCAAATCATTTTATCAATTTAACCAAATCTCTTTATGGTTTAAAATAATCCCTTAAATCTTGGTATGAAAGGTTAAAAAACTACTTTTATCAAAATATTTTAAAATATGAAAAATTGATTCCACTATTTTTTTTAAAAATGATTTTTTACTTGATAGAATTTATGTTGATGATGTTATTTTTGTCTCAAATAAATAATATCATTGTAATAAATTTTATGATTTAATGAATAATTATTTTAGAAATATTTTTATAGGAGAACTCAAATTATTATTTGGTTTTTATATTTCTTAAAATTATAATGGAACTTTTTTAACTAAAGTATACATTCTAATAATATTTTAAAATGTTTTGGAATGGATCATTCTAAGGAAATAAGTATTCCCATGAGTAAAACTTTAAATCTGACATTGGATGAAGCTAGTAAACTAGTTTACAATAATATTTATAGAAGTATTATTGGATGTCTGTTGAACCTTATTTTGACCCATCCATAAATCATGTTTAGTGTTTTCACTTCTAGTCATTTTCAATCAAATATAATTGAATCTCATTTAAAAACTCTCAAAATAATTTTTTTATATTTGAAAGGAGCTAAAATCATTTTATTATTTTATCCAAAGAAAATATCCTTTTAAATTAATTGTTTTTATGAAACTAATTTTATAGTATTCAAACTATATATGAAAAGTAATAGAGTAACTTACCACCTACTAATAAAATCTCGTTTTTCATGGAATACTAAGAATCAAATATTTGTTACTCTTTCGATAGTTAAAGAAGGATACATAGTTTCCAATAGTTTTTGTGCCCAAATCATATGGATGAAACATACTCTCATGGAATTTGGGATTACATATGATCATGTCCCTTTCAATTTTAACAAAACTAGTGCAATTAGTATCTCTAAAAAACCTATCCAAGATTCTCACACTAATCACATTGATCTAAGAGGCCAAATTCTTATAGATCATTTTCAAAAATATTATATCATTCTTCAAATTATTTTCACCAACCTTGAACTTGTTGATATCTTTACTAAACACCATTATCTTGATCAGTTTTTCTTCCTTAAAGGTGAGTCAGTGATTATTATCCTATGATACTTATATCTTAAATTTGGAGAGATTGATAATTTTAAAAAAAATACATATTTAAAATTATTTTCCAAAATTAAATGTTTTATAATTTTTTATTAAACTAAATATTTTTTTCAAACATTTCATAATTTTGGTAAATTAAATTTAGTGTGATACTCCAAGAAAAAACTTTCTTATCTAGATACAAAAAAACGGATGTGGTTTGGGTGAAAATTAACCTAAAGGTCATTACCTCAAAATGGGCTGGTTGGATTTTTAATTTGATCTTAAAACTATCCATGAGAAGTGGTACATTACTTAGCACATGTTATGATTTTCATGGGGAATTTTCTATTCTTTATTAACATAATCATTTTTAAACCTTAATGATGTAATGGATTTACTTTGTTAAAATGTTACTTTGATTCTTTACTTTAGATGTTTCTTCTTAATTTTAAAATATTTCATTATTAATATTTTATTTATTATTTAGTTTTGTTCAATGGATTCTAGTATTTATAATGAATTATTTGAGGGGGGATATAATCTTAACAATATTTAAATTATCCTATAAGAGTCAGTATTTTTTTTATTTTTTTCAAAATTTTATTTAAATCTTGATATTTTTTAAAAAAACAAAAAAAAATCTCTCTTGAGCATATTTTTTTAAAAAAAAGTTGTTTTCTTTTATCTTGTGATTAACTGAAAATCACTATTTATAATTTAAGAAAAATTAAATTTAGTTTTTAAAATTTTTAAAACTCTTTTTTCTCTCTTAAAAGATCATTAATGATAATAAACATAGTTTTAATTTTTATTTATCTTATCTAATTTAACACTATTTATGAATTATATTAAATAATATAAATGGGAGATAAATCTATGGTAATGTTAATTAGATAGATCTCTGGTAAAAAATTATATAAATATTTTTTCAAGCTAATTATGTTATATATGTTTTTTATGGGGGGTAAGTGGTTTTTTAACTATGAGGAAGAGAAATATTTTAATAAAACATATCATGTTATACATATTATTTTCTTATTATTTTATTTTTATTTAATTTTTTATGATCATAAAAAAGGTGGATAGTTTTTTTATTCTCACTTTATTAAGTTTTAAATATCACAAACTCTATTTAACATGTCAAATGATATCATTTAAGTACATGGCATTAATATTGTAAATGAAGGGATCTTAGTTATTGGACGGACATGATAAAATCTTATTATAATATTAAATAAACTTGTTGTAATCCTATGATGGTTGATTAACATATATTTATATCATATAAAGAAGTCATAGGTGTAACTAAATCCTTAGAATGAATTTTAATATGACATGGTGGTTTTTGGACAACTGCAGATAGCACCAACTGGCCAGTGTCGGGCTCCGGCCAGCCGATGCCATTAGGCAGAACACCATTTATAGTAGGTGTCCATTGGATAATAGATAGAGGATCCACCAACCATATTTTTAAATTATGTAGATACACTCTTGAAGAAAAATTCCCCCATCCAATCAATGGGTTCTTTATAAGTCTAGAGAGTTAAAACAGATCCGTAGGCTACCCAGTAGAAGATATCAGTTATCGAGTGTTGTTAGTATAGGCTAGTGAAATATGAATTTATTATGGTAAAAGATGAATCAAATCAACCCCCCATGTCTTCCATGACCCTATATTGATTTCAAAATGTTTATTAATACCATATATCATATAAATTGACCCTTTAAAGGTATGGAAACACACTGATTCCTGATTTCTATATGCTATGATCATCGAAATTCTTCCATTATCTAAAGTGAAGTTGATTCCAAAAGTGTTCTTACTTTTTAAATATTCTTCATCACTCCTCTTCATCTCTCTCATTATCTCTGGGTACTTCTTATTATCCTTTTAAGAGAATAAATATCATTCTTGTATGAGATTACTTCTACCAAATCTCTCTTTCTTTCAATATTTATTCAATTTTTATGATCACTAACTTTTAAATTGATGGACTCATGTTTCTTTCCAAAACCACTTAAAGTCAAGGAAATAATTTTCTTCGAGTTTTTTATCTATAACCATAAAAAAATATAGGGTCAATTTTATTCTAGTTTCTTACTATAACCAATTAAAAAATAAGGTAATTTTTGTATATTTTCTAGAATTAAATACAAGGGATTGATAAAATAAACCCTCAAGAAATTAGGTTAGGAGGAATAGGGTTTTTTCAAAGAACATTAGTTGAACTCCTTTATCAAATATTGTTATTTATTTCATGATTTCATTCTTTATATTTTTAATAATTTTGTGCTTATAATTTCAGACAACAATATGGTAAGTCATTCATTTTTCAATTTCCTTATTCTTATATGCTTACATTTTTATAAACTCAAATAGACACCAACTAATTTAATATTATATTTTAGTGGTGGTTGAGGACCATGCATAGATAATAGTTCAGAAATGATTTAAAATGTTTTAAGAAAACTTAAATGAAGTAAACAGGAGATCGAATTGGTTTAGTTTCTTCAATAAGTGATGAATATACCAATAGAATATAAATTCAGGTTCATGTACTTAGTTTGAATTGTGATGTGACTAAAATTAGATGTTTTCATAATTGAAACTTATAAATCCTCATTCTTTTCCTTCTCTAACCAACAGAGATTGCGACGTAGTAGTGGGGCCAAGGTGCAGCTAAATTTTAACTTTAGTCTCTCTAATCTGCTACACTACACAACCATGATTGTGGCATAGTATAGCTCAATTATATAGTGGTAGTAAATCTCAAAATCATTAGATATGGTGGCCTATGGAATATCAGAGTTGGAAAGTGGCATAGTGGGTTCATTTCATCTGTATGATGAAGAAGATGCACGGTCATCCCCAGACGATGGAGTTTTGGTAAGTATGAATATTACCCATGTAGAAACACATCCCACATTGAAATATCAATCATTTGGGCTCTCATATTTATGTTAGTTAATATCATTTCTATCTAGTTAAATTGGATGGGTGTTATAGGACACCCTACACCACCGTGTGTCACCCCACCCTAGTGAAGCTTTCCTCCTACCACTGTGTGGATATATTCCCCACACATCGGTGTTCTCTTGTGTGATAACCCATGATAGTTATACTCTTCTTCCTTGTCATGTGGTTGGATTTCCATGTGAGGTGGCATAGATAGTAGGCCCTTATAGGGATTCTTATCTGGCTTACTTCCCTTTGGGTTGAGTGATAGCCCACTATCTCATTTTTTTAAACCAAGTCCCATTTCCCACTTCTTCTACACAACAAAAACAAAAAAAGTACTCAACAAAAAGAAAAATATGTATTTACTTATTTTTTATTTATTTTTCACATTTTTCATTAAAAAATAAAATCAACCAAAAATTAATATTATTAATTAAAACATGGGTGTACACAATTTAAAAAATGGCATTAATCAAATATTATTTAAAAATTTATATGAAAATTATGAACCCATAAAATCTCCCACACTTAAACTATGTTTATACTCAAGAATAAATATTCACTATGAATCAAAGAGGAAACCCTAATTCTACAATTATTAAAAATTAAAAATTAATGAAAAAATAAATTATAAATACAGTAAAGAGAATTTTTAAAATTCATATATAGAAATTGATTCCAACTCCTCGCTAGACACAATGTATTTGAACTTTTTGATAAAAAATTGATGGAACTTATCGTCACTTCCATTCTAGTATTTTAATTCATCATTATTAACATGACAAGTTATGATCTACCATGATATTTTTTTCTTCTATCATCACTCATGGTAAAATAAAAAAGGTGAATTTATTCTCATACGTTGAGTACATGCACCAAAATTATGAATTTGAAAATGATTTACTTTCTCTACTTAATAGAGAAAAATATCACCAAAAATAAATAGTACTTTGAAATAAGTATCATATGATTCCAAGGATTAAGGATAGTTGGAAATTGATAAAAACATTTAAAGTATCAAATAAGAGGTTAATATTTAAGTATTAAGCATGATAATTAAATTAAATCCTGTGAAATTATCAACTTCAAAAAGTGGCATCTCCCCCCCCCACTTCCCAATCTCAAAGTAATACCCTAATAAATAAAGAACAATGAAAGATTTACCCCACTAATTTTTTTCTTTTTTAATTTTTTAAAAAAATTATCTAGTAAAATTATCACATCTATTACCCAACCCCAAATGATAAAAATTATTAGTCAAGTGATGGTGATTTTTGACCCTCAATAACTCAACCCACATTTTTTCTTTTAGTGGGGTAAAAATAAAATATATTTTAATATGGCATTGGCCTTATAAAAAACTAAATTAAACACCAATATCATTATTTTAACAAGAATATACCATTTCCATTAAATCCATCTCCCCCTACACTTGAACTTTCAAAATAATGAAAAACACTAGAGATGGGTAGGAATGGATAAATTGGATTGAAATATGGATATTTCTAAAAAATTCCATTCATGTTATAAAAGGGATAAAAGGAGGATAAATGTTGGGTAGGTATAAAGGATAATGGTGACATCAAAAAGTTTCCTCAATAATATTTGAAGTGAATTTATACAGTCATCATTTTGATAAGTTCAAGATTTAAATACTAGTAGGTAACATGTCTCGAGTTATATCAAGAAATTTACTAAGAAATAATTGGTAAAATTGTACAAGAAACCTCTCAGGTATAATATCATTTAATTAAAGTTAATAAATCATGGAATATATCCTAAAAATAAAACAATTAACGGGAATTTCATCTACATGTGACTAAAAAAAATCAGGATTTTTTTATTTTAAATCCCTATGATTCACTCTAATCAATAAATCTCCCTATATTAATCATTTAATTTAATCAATTTTAAAATTAAAATATGGAATCATGGGGTTATTAAAAATTCTAAGTATCATATATCAAAATTGAAGCAGTAATCTAACTGTGGGCATGCATTTATCTTTGTTTTAAGCTTTAAAAAATTCTAGAAAATACAGGGGAGTTTAAGTAAATACTAAAAATTAAAAGGTTATTCCCCCTTTTCTTGAATCTCTTTTTTTTACTTTCTTGTTGTAGTAGGACCTTTTTCCTTGAATCACCATGTTTCTAAAAATCTAATTCAAACAATGAAATTTTAGTCTATTCTTATGAAAGTTTGAAAATAATTAAGGGAGTGTACTCCTAAAATAGTTCATAAAGAGAAATATAAATCATAAATCATAAAAAAATGTGGTTTTCCTATAGAAATTTCTTTTATTATTGTCATTAATATGAACCTTAACTCTTGAGGTTAAGTTACTGAGGGTAGGAATGAGGTTACCCAATCCAGATCTACAAATTTTCAAATTTGTGATCCTTCCATGTAGATGGATTCTCTCTCTTTTTTAGAAACCAATTTTACTCTTTCCTTGACTACTACCTTATCAATATCTATATTATCATTCCAATTTTTTGGGCCTTCTTGATAAATCAAAAGAAATCTCACTAATTTCCAAAACATTCCCACCCTCATTGAATGTTTTTTCGACAATATCTCCTCCACTATCTCCATGTTTTTTTAGGAACTTCTTGCCTTTTTTCTTATATTATTTATCATATTATTTTATTTAAACATTAGATACATCATCAATTATTTTATATAAATAAATTCCCTTAAATTTTGGAAATATATCCCCTATCAACTCATCACTTTTCTAATCCAATTTTTTTATCACCTAGAGAATACTAAATTTCACCTCTTCTCCACCTACTCTTAAACAAAATTCTCTACTTTTTAATTCAATAAATTCCATTCATTTTACTAAGAAGGGTCTTCCCAAAATGATTGGGGTATTATCCTTATATATTTCCATTATAAGTAAATCTTCTATAAAGTATAATCTGTCTACCATGATGATAAAATCTTTTAGTAGTCCTTGGGGACATCTCTTTATAGTATCTGCAAGTAGTATCATGACACAAGTAGGATTAATATCTCTTAATCCCATTCTCTTGAATTTTAATTATGAAATAATTTTTACACTTTCACTTAAATCATATAAATCACCACCAAACATATTATAACCAATGTCAATGGGAATAGAAAAATTACATGGATCACTTTGTTTCCTTGGAAGGCCCCTTGACACCATAGTTGAATAATCCCCTATCCTTAATTACTAAATATTCCTTTTATTTGTTTCCAAACCTTTCATGGAATATTTATAGGTAGTAATGTTTAAAATTTTCTCAGAAAATGGTATGTTGATGTGTATTTTTTTAAACATTTCCAGAAAAGTTTCCATTTTCTCATAAAACCTTACTTTCCTAAGTCACTCCAGAAATGGTTTTTGTGGTTGGTATAGTAGTGGGTTATCTCCTTAAACATACTTCTCAACTTTATTTTATTTTTAATTATTCTATTATACTATTTTTCTTACTTATACTGATTTTTCTTCAGTCTATCTTCCAAATTTCTCATCAAATTCTCATGTTTTCATTCCACTTCTCAAGGTGATGCCATTCAACTCACCATGTCTTGGTACTTTAGAATCACCTAATAAAAATACTCTTGGCCTATCTTTTAATTTTTTAGATATATGATTCATTTTGATTTATAAGTCCCTTATAACTGCACTTTGGTTTCATGATTCATCTTTTAATTCTCAAATGGAAGTGTCTTGATCCTTAGAATAGGTTATCAACTCCTTGAGTGTATCTCATATGATGGTCATAAAACTTTATAGGGTCTCTATCAGTGAATGTACATGACTCTTAACTGTTGGGACTTGGTGTTGGTGATTAAAACTCTGTTCCCTCAGTTGAAATCCTTGGCCTTGTTCTTGATTTTTCTATCACTGTTACAGTGGTTGTTGTGGCCTCTATCCATAGAAAAAAAATGTCTATTAAAATACAAATAATTGATTTATTTTCAATATATACCCTAGGGCTATTGATTTTCTATCATTGTTACAAGTTTCTTTGATATGGAATTCATCTAGGTGGAAACCCAACATTTTTCCACCATGTTCACTCCTTTCACTAGTCCTTGAAATGTTTTACACTAAAAGATATTACTGGACATTTTTCCAACAATTCATAAACCACCTCTGGTGGATTTCACATGAGTGAACCTCCAGTAGATAAATATATAATTTAATGATTTCTCTGTGGTAACCCTTTATAAAAGGTATGAATTAGTAACCAATTTCAATTTCATGATGAGTGAATCATCTTATCAAAATTTTAAATATTTATCATGCACTATATAAAGAATCTTACTTAATTTATCAAAATTTAAAATACATACCCATAAATCCATGTATTTAGGGTGGTAAAAACCTTGTAAAATATTTCCTTACCAGATCCTACCAGGTTGTGATTGAATTCAGAGGTTGGATATGAATCTATTCTCATGCCTTTTCCTTCAATGAGAATCTAAATAGGCTTAATCTCATTATGTTTATTTTTATGTTTTTTAATTTTAATGTACTATGAAATTCCAAAAAAAAATACCAATGTGAGAATTGGGGTCTTCATGTGGTAGCTAAGTGAATTTTACTGAATGAGTGATCATTTGAATGATCATTGGGTTTATCTCTAAGTAATATTCTACAACATGAGGTACTATGATGCTAATATAGACTCCCAAATTCAAGGGTCTTCTATAGTTGATTAGTTATTTAACCCTTTAGTTATATCCTTGAACCTCTTGGTGTGATTCCTTTCTAGCATATATTCCTTAATCATATCCAACTCCTTTTATTTATCTTCCATTTATTGTTTTCTATTCTTGTTGTGTGTTGTTATTCTATTTTATATTTGTCCTTTTGATCTAAAGATCAAAAGGAGGATATCATTCTTTCTAGATTACCCTGTTGTAGTATTCAGGCACTAAATTTGATCCTAAAACAACTGAACAAGAATAACAAGTGTAATAAGATGAAAAGGAGAGAAAAAAATCGAAAATTCATAAAAACCCTTAAGCATTTATAGTCACTTTTCCCCTTGTGATGGAACTAATTTTGATGTCGCACTAGAGAATTGTTAGTTCTCTCATGGATATCAAAGAAAAAAAATTAAACTCAAATAGACACTAACTAATTTAAGATTGTATTGTAGTGGTGGTCAAGTTCAATCCACATGTAATGGTGAAATAATGATTTAAAATGTTTTATGAAAACTTAAATTAAGAAAATAGGAGATTGAATTGGTTTGGTTTCTTTGATAAGTGATTAAAATAACAAGAAAATATAAATTCATGTTCATGTAATTAGTTTAAAATGTGATTTGATTAAAATAATATGATCTTGGAATTAAACCTTATCAAGTATCATTCTTTTCCTTCTCTAACTAATAGTGACTATGATGTAGTAGTGAGGCTGCAGTGCAGCTAAATTTTTACTTCAGATCCCTAATCCACTATGCCACATATCCATGGTATTAAAATAGTTGAGATTGATTATTTAGTGGTGGTGAATCTAAAACCCATTATCCATGGTGGCCTATGGCATAGCAGAGGTGGTTGGTGGAATGTTTGGTGTGATTCATCTATCCAATGAAGACGATACATGAGAAGCCTAGAACGATGGTGTTTTCATAAGTATGAATAATAATCATGTCAAAATGCATCCCACATTAGAATATCAGGAATATGGGATCCTATATTTATGTTATCATGTCCCATTTCAAGCTTGTTATGTCAAATGGGAGTCGTATGATGCCCTATGTCGTTGTGTTCCACCCCACACCGGTGAATCCTTCCACCCAATACCTTGTGGACCTATTCCCTACACGTTGGTGTGCTACCATGCACCGACTCACACTAGATATGATTTTCTTTCTTGTAATGTTTCCATCTCTCCCTATGGGGTGGTTTAGCCGGTGGGGCCTTCTTATTCCTTTTATATGGCTTGTTTCCCTATGGGTTGAGGGCTAGCCCACTGGTCCATTTTTTTAACAAAGTCCCTTTTCTATTTTTCCTACACAACAAAAACACACAAAGTACTCAAAACAAAGTTAAATATGTATTTCCTTATTTTTTTATTTCATTTTTAAAATTTTTGTTCAAAAATAAAAATGAAAAAAAATGAATATTATTAATTAAAACAAGGGTGTACACAATAAAAAATAATGAAATTAATCAATTATTATTTTAAAAATTTTATGAAAATTATGAACCCATAACTTACACTTTTATAAACATATATAGTTATTTCATTTCACTTTATATTTTGATTTACTTGTATCGATTGTTATTTTTATAGTCTTTGAAAGGTTTTAATTATCATCAAAATTTTAAGAGGTTTGAATACTTTAAGTTGTTAATTTTTTATATGTTTTTTAAAAATAAATTCATACCCCCCCCACTCGATCCATTTTATCCTACTCTAACCTACATTTTCATCTAGGGAATTATCATCATTATAGGGATTAGTTTCATCTTTTACACATGTGGACTCGGTTGATGTGATCGATACCATAAAGATAAAGTAAAACATTCCCAAACCTCAATCCTTTCTTATTCACCAGAGATTCGTATCTTCTTAGTTGAATAGTCTCATTTGTGTTTACCAGGGATACTGATCATTCAATATAGCCTTCTTATAGCGAAATTGAGGAATGAAATTCTTCTACTCTAATGGTGTAGAATTATTTCATTAATTCAAAGGTGGATATTTAAAGGGAACTTTTTCCAGATCATCATATGAAATAAATTTGTTCAAATTATTCATCATCTCATATTGTGTTCATATGACTTGATGATTCAAAAAATATAGAGTGAGTTCCTCAATTTGATTTATGGTTGACACATAATCTTCACCAAATTCATATAATGGGTTTATAATGCCTATTTCTATACTGTTAAGAGTATTGGTTAAAATGAAATTATTTTTTATTGATAGTTTTCCCTCCCTTAGATAGAATCCTATATCAATTTATTAAGATTCATGGGAATTAAAAGGGGGGCCATCATAATAGAGCACTTTGTTTAGTCCATTAACTGAATACTTAAGACACTAGTGGTATTATAAAGGAACATATATATAATTATGTATACATGGTATTCCTAATAGCCTGTTTAATTTTATTTCTTAACAAATAACCATAAACTTTGAATCACAGACAAGGACTCCGAATTGGACTCTGATCCTGATCCAGCCTAAAGGATTTTTCATGATCTTATTATACCCTTCTATTTTCAAGGTACAGGAAGACAAATTAACTTCATTGTAACCCAATAATCAATAATAAGATTTATTCTGGAGCTATTTTCAATGAGGTATTGATTAATTTTAGTGTTGTACATCTTTCTAGATATATACAAGGGCTTTATATGTCCCTATATGGAGGTCTTCCAATATTTCTTTTTGAATTATATGACAACATGTAATTTAACAAAATTAGTCTTTTCACAATATAATATTATAGAAACAACTACATATTTTAATTACTAAAGTCTTTGTAAAGCCTCATAAAGTGATTCCTAAATCTATTTTTAAAAATTAAGGGAAACAAGGGTTGAAATATTAGCTATAATAGCAGTAAGATTATTCAACATGTCAAACATATTGAGTATAGGTATATTTCTCTTATCATGAAGTTTTTCCTTATTCTAATATTTAGAAGTTGAGTTTCTGTAAGCTAATGTGTGCCTTTCCTAATTAGAGTTTGAGGGAATCTTTATCATATATGGATTGGGATGATCTAGCCTCACCATATTTTGATGTTGATAAGGAATATACTGAGTTTCCAATAAGTCTTCTAGTATGATTGGTTCTGAATGAGCCCTGGATAATTTAGGAGTATATTGGTGCTCCATCTATTCCTAATTCAGTTTCTATCTCTAATTATCTGTATTATATATGGTTTTAGTGAAGATATGACCTGAATTTCGGGATCTGTATCGGCCTTATCTTCCTCAACACCATTAAACTATGTAGATTATCTATCTTTCTTCTTGATTTTGTGAGGGGAACTCATGGTCATACACATATTCTTTATTGATAAAGATATTTTCCAAGTGAATCACATTGATAAGTCTATATTAGGGTTCCTTATCTGATGTGAATTTATCGTAATGATTTAGTGCATGTTGGACCATTTTGTAGTACAATTAATTTCCTCATAATGATAAATTCATGAATACTTGAAGTGTTTGAACTGCCATGGGAATCAACATAGGTTTCTCCTCTTTTATCTTACACTTCTTATATTGGTTGTGTTGGTTCTTAGAAGACTGGTGCTTATAGGGTTGTAGTGATGAAGAATTCAGCTCAATCATTATAGCAAGAACTGAGTTAATAACTAGTTGATTCATATATACCCTGAGAATGGGGTTCCCTTGGTTGGATATATTTTTGTTCATACAATGATAAAACTTATTTATTCTATTTTTTTGGAATTCCTTTCATTATTATTCCTATTTTTATATGAGGTTAAAAACACAATCCACTTTTGTTCCCAATTTGACTTTCCTGGAATCTTCCATCTTTTAGAGGATTTCATTGAAGAAAATAACTCTAAGATTACATGTCCCAATATTCAATGGAATTTATAGTAATTAGGTCATTCAATAAAACTAAATTCACTAAGATTACTAATATTTATAAAATTTAATTGCTTGTTCTCTCTAATTGAAATGAATTACCCAAGAACATGCTCATTTTGGAAAGAATAAACTTTATTCTTTCAATCTTCATATAGAAGGAACCTCTACTCTTTTATCCCTTATTGATGAGTATTCTTCTATTATTTTCACCCTTTAAGAGGATGTATCTTATGATATCACATAAATTTAAGTTATGAAGTTGGAATTAAAGTTGTATTAAGTGTAACTATCATTATTTTTTCTTTGTCAGTCCTCTTTACTTGGGTTTCTAGAACTAGATGATACTTGGCCTTTAAGAATCAAATAAATTCTTCTAATATTTATAAAACTACACTAAACTCATAGAATCTATCAAGGTATTTGAGTGGGATCAATTTTATTTTTAACTCTTCATATAGATTCCTATTCATATCTCTAAGAGATTATCGTATAGGAGTTTCACATTTAATAATTCAGTCAAACCTTTCCATCTATAAATAAAGTCCAAGACCCTCTCATTATCACACTTTTTTCAATTTAATAAATCAATAATCATCATATTTCTTAGTGTTTAGTTGAATTTATGGAGAAAATACCAATGAAGATATTTCACAACCGTGATGGACCTAGCTGGTAAGCTATTATACCAGATGAATGAATTTCCTTCCATAGTCTTCAAAAAACATCTGAGCTTGGCTTCCTCATGCTACTCTAGGTTTAGAATAATAGGTTTGTATTGAGATACAAAGTGATCTAAATATTTCTCTTAGTCTTTGGAACCGTTAAAAACTAGGAATGTCAAATTCCAAAATTTGGTTGGAGGAGGAGTAGTTTCTTCCCAGCTAGGATATTATTTCTTCTTAATCTAGACTAGTTTATATTTCCCTTCCATGTCCTCCATTCAATCTTCCATGGATTCTATAGAGTCAATAAGTTCTTTTGGGATAGTTGTATGGTCATACACTTGAGCATAATTTGGGGTAAGATCTTGGTATAACCTAATTTTCAGTGCTTTTTATTGATAACTTTTATAGGTCAAATTGGGTAGGTAACCTAATATATCTCTAAATGCTTCCCTTATGGGTGGAACTTTTGATATCCCTTATCCATCATGTCCAAATAAAATAATTGTTGAATTTTGGAGTCAATGGGATAAATATATTCTGATATCATTATAATATCATCGTATTCTTGTTGATAAAGGTGTTATAGAGGAGAAATGTGAGTTTCTGATTAGATTTTATAATTAGAATGAATATTAACCTTTAGTATTTTAGTGTTTATTCACCTGAGGTCTTCCAAATCTAATTCAAATCAAGAAAAAATTTCCTCAATAGTGAGATACTCGGTCACTTGAAGTGGTAGGTGGGATATAGACATGCCCTTTCCTTTTTCTTTAGTTGGAGAATTCTACGGAAAAAAAACTAAGAATTTAAGAGAACCACCAATTTTTAAAATTTTCTATGGTTTTGGGTACACACACCATCTTTAAATTTTCCTAGGTAAACTATGTTTTTGATAGAAACTTCCACATCCCACTCTTCAGTGCTAGCATCATACTATATATCATTGGTGTGGACAATGTAGATTACATTCAATGATACATAGTATAATTTAGAAACCATGTCCTCATTAAAATGGTAAGGGTATTGGTCGTCTCTTGAAACTTCCACATCCCTATCCTATGGGTCTTTCCTATCTTGTTAGATCATTTTGTCATATAGAACTTGTGAGGTTTTGACTTCTCCTTCCAATGCTCCCATGGAATTAATTTATAGAGGGTTGTCTGGAGGGAGTCTTTAGAAACCCTTACTAGATATATGCCCAAAGAGAGATTTAGCTCACTCAATAGGATAAACTATTAAAGTCTTTATTATCACATTTTTTCATCTTGAAAGAAGACTAATTTTCATAGGGGAGAAGAAAATTATGATATAAATGTGTGAAGACCTGTAGGATGGGGGTGATTTGGTTCCCTCATCTTGAAATTTTATACCCATTGGGGATTTTATGATCTTAAGGATGGTAAAAATTGTAATAAATTATCTCATTTGTATAAGATAGGGTGGTTTTTGTATTCTTACAGTCATTCTTTATTTCTATAGTCATGGATGCTACAGATTTCCTTTTGATTTTGTGGGATTTAGCCTATGCATGATCTAGATGCAGTTTATGTCCTAACTATGAGCTAATTACTGGTGATGATAGTTCCTTGGATGAGAATTTATATTTTCTCAAATGAGAATCCTACTCAACCTTTTTTTAGGATTAATGCAGTATTTTCTCAATGAATCTTCCCATAAAGTTCTCTATTTCTATGATTTGGGAATATACTAAATAGGGAGTGGAGTGAAGTACAATGATTCATGTTCACCCCATATTCTGTTGTTTATGTTGGATGTGGTATCATCAATCAATAATCTTAGTTTCTTTAAACTAATAAGGCACTCTTTATGGAGATCCTTATGCTTTCGTTCTAAATTTGACTGTCGTGGTACTAAGAGGGCATATAAGTTGATCTGGTGGTTAATCGCTATCATTATCTTAGCATGGTTTGAGTATTTATCATAATTTGGATACTTTAACTTAAAATTACAATGGGTTTTCGGAATATTTAGATTAATATAATGTATAAATTCCTCTATCAAAGTATTTGGGATGTTATACTAGGAACTGGATATGGGCTAGAACATAGATGTTATGTTGTATTTGGATAGTTATTCACACATGATAATGGACTTATATTTATCTTTTTTGAGATATTTTTCTAACTTATTTGACTAGATTATTCATTTCCTAGATGCCTTTTCAAGGGGAGTGGGAATTTTTAGAATTATTCCTTTTATACTAAAGATCGAATGATCTAAAGGTGGTACAGATAAAAATCACTACTCTAGCATATCTTCCAATTGAGAAGTGATATAAACTTCCATATATGAGGTTATTAGAGTAATTTTCCTTAGTCTCTTGAGTGAATATTAATATCGGGGCCTTCTCAGAGCAGTATCGTCAGGGGGAGGACCTTCTTTCCAAAATTATATGTCACTTTAGGGAGGAGCTTTTCATTGAATTCCATGGGTAGGGCCTCCATTTTTATTTACATATTCTCCATCATGTAGAGGAATTCCATTATGTATTGATGTATAGCTATAGTGATTTTTTTACATCATACACATTAGGGATTATATTCAGGGTGGACAGTGTTTTATGTGAAAAGTGGATGGCATTCTTGTCGATTGTTCTTCTAGTTGTGAGGAGTATTTTCATATATCTTGTTATGAAAAGGGTTCCCATGTTCAATCTTGATATTTATATGGGAAGGAAATTTTTGGTAGGTACTATAGGGAGGACCTCTAAGGTTGTTAATGGGAATATTTTGGGGAGGACCTTTACAACTGTGATTGCATCCCATCCTTAATAATGAGTCAGCAGATTCTTGGATCATTGTTAAAATATGTTTCAAGGAATAAATAATGATATCATTGATCAAGAAAGGGCTATGATCCTTCTCTTATGCTTTGGTATTCCCCTAGTGATACTTCCTCTTAAATTCTCTATGTCGGGAAGTTAGGGTCATGTAATACGCATAGAGACCTTCAAGTGGGAGTCCTCCTAGGTGACTCCCATGTTTCCATCAGATTATGCCAATGGGTCCCTTCACAATAGAAAATAAAGATCATTTGTATTTTTTTGTCAAAATTATTTTTGGGAATGAGTTTTTTCGGAAAAATGAGTTGTTTAAGAATTTTATAAATTTTTTCCTCAAGTGGATTAAGAAACATTCCTTGAGTAGGTTACAAAACTTTCCTTGAGAAATTTATAAAACTTTCCTTAAGAAGGTTAAGAAACATTACTTGTAATTTTTTGAAGTCGGATAAGAAAGTTTCTATACTAAGTCAGATAATGATGTGACAATATTCAAGTTCCTAACATCATGAAGAAACTCATGATCCAAAATGATTTTATACAAAGGTTTAGTATTCACAATATTACCAGAAAAAATAGGGATGATGTTGCCAGATAAAGGTTTTCAAGTAGTCTACATTTATAAGTTTGCATGAATTTATAAAAAATTAAAAAAGTTCAAAAGGGGTATAGTATATTTTTTAATAATTCAAAGTTTTAGCTGTAGTACAAAGTCAATATGATGTTTCAGATAGAGAGGGTAAAAAAATTAGGTGAAAGTTTTAAAAACATGAAGGAATGCATTGTAAAAAGTTTGAAGTTATGAATTCATGTAGTCCTTGGTTAAATAAGTCTATTATCTGAAGTTTCCATCAGATAAATATTGATCATATAGAGATATTTTACTAAACATTAGAAGAAGGAAACTCTAATGGCTTCTAGGAAGATAGGCATAATGTTTCATCAGACAAACTTATATGAAGTCAACCATTTATAGTAAAATTCTTTTACAATCTATACAATGTTTTCATTACATGATATGAAAATTACATGTTGGAAGTTGTAAAATGTTCAGGTAATAATTTTTTTGTTACAATTTGTATAAATTTTTTTACATGTTGTACAAATTTCATGTTGGAAGTTGTAAAAGATTTAGATAGTGAATTTTTTATTACAAGATGTACAAATTTTAATAAATTGAGTTGAAGTTTCATCTGTAAAAATTTTATTAATAGTACAATGGATGTAGGAATAGTAAAATATATGGATGAATATTACAATTGGAAAATTAATAGTTCAACAGATATAGGAACACTACACCATATGGAATAAACATTATGTCATATAGACTTTCACCATATAGTGAAATGTTGATTGTACATAATAGAGGAAAAATCCACTAGAAAGAGATATTCAGAATGAATTCATCAGATAAACATTTTCAAGAATAAGTTTTTAAATGACTCTATAAAATTTATGTAAAGTCTTTAACATTGATTATTCCATTCCATTTTCTCAAAATTTTCTTATCTAGAAATGTTAAGAAAGTTTGAATAAGTTTTTTAATGCTAAGTTTAATGAATTTTTAATAAGTTCCTTAAATTGTTCAGTAAGTTTGAAGAAATATTATTGTAATTGAGTTTAAATGAAACTTCAATAATATTCTAAAAGGCTTAAAAATTATCTAGTGAAATTTATTTGAGTGGGGGTTCTCAAATTTGAGTTTTTATTGGTTGAGAAAATTAATTTAAGTTCTCTCCTTTTATCCTATGAGTGAACCTATAAAAGAGGGTGTAATTACAGTATTATTGATAGAAATATAAACTGTTCATATATTTGAAAAAAGTAAAAGTGATTGAATTTTTAAAGTAGTGTGAGTTTCCAACCATATCAATATTTGGTTAAAAAACTTCATCAAACAGAGGTGTTGTGAGATATTGTACTAGAAAAAGGTATTGAGTAGAGTCAAAGGTGTTGTGTTTTTTTTATTGGAGAGAGCAGATATCAGATACATAGAGTTTTGAGGCATATCAAATGGATTTATACCAAAAGAAGTAATAGGTTCACCAGATGTAGTACATCAGATAAAGAATTTTTTAACAAACTTTTAATGATTTATTAAGAAATATTTATTATCCTATTTGGATCTTAAATAAGAAAAATTTATAACTGATGGGATTCATAATAATTTCCTATCAAGATTTAGAAAGAGTTGTATAGGAGTTATCTTAGTTTTATTCACTTTTTATCTTAGGGGATTTACATGCAACAATGGGATTCACCATGGGAATTATGTAGTCACCAACACTGGGGGTAAACCTTTTAAAAAAAATTTTCCCTCATTCAATTTTTTTATAATTTCATGCTTGTGAAGTTTTTATAAAATGATAATAAGGATAAAAACTCTAACATGTTATAGGGGTTAATTTCAAGATAATTTAATTTGTAAAAGATCACCACTAATTAAACCTCCCCTTATTAGTGGTTCTCAGAGTTTTAAGGAACTTTAAGTGGTATCAAATGAGGTTACCCCAATCATATTCTTATCATGGAAAATATCAAATCAATGAATAACATAATAATTATTAATTTCTATGTAAAAAATTACCATAGTTAGAAAAATATAATGATTCTTTATCCTCTGTCACATGTCCTGGGGATAATAAATGCTTCTAGAATTGGGTTTCAATCCATTGATAAATATGTTCCTATGACATTTTTTGATAAAATGAATCTTGAGGTTGATAAGAAATATTATAATATTATTCATGATTATCATAAAAAAATTACATTATGGTGATGGGTCTCAAGACATATAAGGAAACATGGGATAAACTCAAAATTATCTGTAAGTGAAATTTTAAAGTAAAGAAAACAAAACATAAAATCTAGAGAAGTAGTTTGAAGAAATTAGAATAGATGAAGAAGATTCTATTGAAAAATAATTTAATATATTTAATTAAATTGTTTGTAATGTCAGAGGTTTTAGATATGTATTAGAAGATTATATCATCATTAAGAAACTAATTAGAAACATTCCTCATATATTTGATGCTAACAAAAGATAAAGTTAATTTATCTCTTGGTGAATTTCATAACTTCATTTTTGTATATGAGAGGAGTAAAGATACAACATTCAAAAATAAGATCAATGATTAAATAGATTCTAAAAATATGAGAAACCCAAAAAACCAAGATTTTGATCATAATATTGTTGGACTTATTGATTCAAAATATAAGGAAGATGATTAAATGAATCATAGATTCATGTCTCTTATATGAAAATATTACTAGAGAGGTAAAGGAAAATACAGAGTCAAACTCTCACTTAAATTTTTTGAGTGTGGAGGCATTGGAAAATTTTCTATGAATTTTCCAAATAATAAATTTTTAGAAAATGATGATGATTATAAAGAAATTCCTAAATGGAAAAAGTTTAACAAAAGTTCCAAGGAAGATAAAAAATAAAATAGACATAAGAAAAATTTCTCTAGAAATAAGACTATGTTGAGAAAAAAAATTGAGTATTGTTATTTTGATAATAGTTCATTGGAAAATGAATCACCGAAAAATATTGGAACATTATTTTATAATTTTCAATAAAAGGAAGATACATCCAACATTGAATAATAAGAATTTGAAGAAACCTACATGGAATGTCAACTCTGATCATAACTTGTGGCATGAATTGAGAAAAACAAAAAACTCAAGAAGGAAGCAAGAATGTTGAAGAATAAAATTAATAATAAAAATAAAGGAAAGTAATAGTTCCTTAAAATAGAAAATATATACATTAAGGAGTTTAGAAACCTCAAGTTACAAGTTGAAAAATAAAGAAATGTGGGGGATAATCTTAGTAAGAAACTTACATCCAAGGAAGTTAAAATTTGTAAAACACAATCAAGATGCCTTAAAGTTTAAAATTACTTAATAAAGTTGAATAATAATTTAAAAAATATTTATAAGTAAAGGAAAAAATATATCAATATGGTGTAAGTAGTCATCCCATGAATTAGGTGACATCTATACTTTATAAACATTAAAGTTCATCTGAATGTTCTAACCTTGTAGGTGTTGGAAATAACTATTAGAAGTTTAGGGTTTAAAATGGATGTGATAAATATAACATATCAATAAAAACTAAAAATTATCCTAATAAGACTACTTCCCAATGCCTAGGGAGATCAAGGTGTGGAAGTTATGTTGAACATCAACAATATCATCAGAAAAAAGAAATCATTTTTCTATAGAACATCAAGATTCAATGGGTTTTGTTGATATGGAGGTATTTATGGGAACAAAACATATAACTATGGACAAAAAAATTATATACCTGAAAATATAAATGAAGTGAGGGTTAAAAATAGTATAATAAAATATATTTACTTTCCTATATTATATAAGGAAACAAAATAAAAAACATTAGAAGTTATAAAGTTCCCAAAAAAATAATTTTTATTTCCTATATGGAGTTTGTGAAAGATGGGATCAATTAATTCACTACTATAAATTATTTATGAAAACAATTTTTATAAAATTTTCTTATAATAATAAAGAAAAATAATCTAGGAATAATAAAGTAGAGGAAAGAGATTTTTTTTGTTGAGACTGCTCTAAAATCTAGAAAAAGGAACAAACCACAGATTATTAAAAGTAGTTGTTCCTCATAGATGATAGGTGATATGAAGATATTGAAATATATTGAAAAAAATGAGAGTTACCTTTGGTAATGATAGTTTCCTAAAAATTATAAGAATTGTAACATATGAGATTGAAACTCATAAACTAAAATCAAATGAAACTTTATATATTTATGGGATTAAGAACAATTTATCGAGTGTTATAAAACCTTATGATGATGATAAGGAAGTTATCATCATAAAATATTATTATATAATTAAAATTTCTAAATATGAAAAAAAATGTTACTGAGGGAGAAAGAACAAATAATAATCTATTCTAGATTATATATCTATCTAAATTATGTTACATAAGTGCGGAGGAAAAAAATATATTATAGCATCGAATATTTAGGATTCATGTCTAAAAAATTATGAGCAGAGTTTCCAAAGTAGTTGTTATAATAAACTTACCCCCACTAAAAAAATAATATTTTATTTGTATAATATTTCATAAAGGTAATATGGTTAGTGGAAGACATAAGAAAGTTGAAATACAATCCACCAGACCACTTGAGCTCATTCACTCTAATATTTTTTTCCATATGATACACGAATCAATAAAATGTGATTTTTACTTTATATATTTCATTGATTATTTCACTTATATGACCAATATAATGTTGATAAAATATAAATCAGAGTTTATATAAATGTTTAGATATTTCATAATGATATTTTAATGCTAAATGGTTGTTTATATACTGAAGTAGAGAACTAACAATGGAAATGTGTATAAAGGTAATTCATTTAAATTATATCTAATGAAACACTGAATCAAACACAAAAATAATTATTTATACACTCCTCAACAAAATAGAGGGTTTAAAAGGAAAAAATAGAAGTTTAGTGGAAATTGAAAGAAGTATTATGGATAAATTCATAATTTCTATGTTTTTTTGGAGAAAAGGTGTTATTATTATTGTTTATGTACAAAATATATGTTTTTTTGTCTAGAATATAAAATAACTCCTTATGATATATGGTATAAGAAAAAATATAAAGTGGTATACTATAAGGTTTTTGGGATTCATTGATTAATAAAGATCAAAAATCTGGATCATGGGAAGTTTAATCAAAAGTTAAAGAATGTATCTTAATGGGATACTCATCTGATGTAAAATGGTACAAGTGTTGGAAAAAAATATAAGTTTGTTGATTCCTTTAATTTCAATGTTTTTTTAAAATCATGTTTTCTTAAGAAAATTTGTTGAAGAATATAATGAAGATGTTACTAAAGATGGAATATTGACATCCAAAGAAGATGATATAAAGGAAAATAATGGTTCACCTATTTCATTAAAAAGTGATTCATATCATTCTAGTTATGAGGAAAGAAAGTTTGTAATAAAATCACTAAAGTTACATACATTAAAAAAAACAGGTTGAACTCGATGATGTCATTAGAAATCAAGAATCTCAAGTTCAGAAAAGAATAAAGTTGAGATTGGATAATTATACATCACTTATCTCATTGGTGGAAACACAATTAGTTTTATAGTAAATTTAACATGAAGGGTGGTAAAATTTAATAAATAAATAGTTAGATCAGATTGAGAAAAAAGTAAACTTGGTATCATGTTCCATGACCGATGATAAAGAGTGTTATATGAGTAGAATGGGTGTTCAAAAAAACTTAATAAACATTGTGAAGTTTCAAAAAACAAAGAATGGATTATTTTAAAAGGTTACTCATAGGTGTAAGGTGTTGAATTTGAAGAAACTTTTTCCCCTATTATGATACTTAAAAATATAATAATG
The DNA here is from genome assembly GCA_963277665.1 of Viscum album. NCBI lineage: Eukaryota > Viridiplantae > Streptophyta > Magnoliopsida > Santalales > Viscaceae > Viscum > Viscum album. The sequence continues at coordinate 1,781,979,947 of OY728129.1, read as the reverse complement.
TTCTTAGTAGTTGTTACACATTATTACAAAGTATATCATATGGATGTTAAGTCAACTTTATTAAATAGAGAAACTGAAGAAGAAATTTATATTGAGAAACCTAGTGGGATTTTACTTGATAAAGATCAAAACATGGTGTGTAAGCTAAATAAATCTTTGTATGGGTTGAAATAGGATCTGCATGCAAGGTACTCTAAACTTGACAGTTTCCTAAAGTATTTGAACTTTTCTAAAGGAATTTTTGACAGAAAACTGTATGTTAAGGAAATAAGAACAGGTAACCTTATTATCATTTTCTACATTTAAGATATAATTTTTGTAGTTGATAGGGATAAAATCTATGAATAATTATCTAAAAAATATATAAAAATTTTGAAATTTCAATGCTAAGAGATTTAACTTTATTCCTGGACTTATAAGTTCAACATAAGGAAAGATATATCTTTTTATCATAGTAAAATTATGTTAAATAATTGTTATAGATGTTTGGTATAGAGGATTCTAAATAAGTTTCAACTCCCATTTTTGTTGGAATAAATATGAGTAAGGATAAATTTGGGAAAAGTTTGAGTTGGAAATACTTTCAAAGGGTGGTAGGAATTTTACTCTATCTTACTACCTCAATACCAGACATTGTTTATGTTGTTACATTTTGTTCAAGAAATCAAAGTGATCATAATTAATCACATATTATTGAAGAAAATATAATACTCAATTATATTAAATTAACATCAAGTTATGGGATTTTATATAAAATATGTAATGATTTATATTTCCATGGGTAAACTTGTGTTGATTGGGATGGTGAGTGTGATGATAGAAACTCAACATTAAGAGGAACTTTATTCTTGGGGGAACTTTTTTGAGTTGGCATAATATGAATTAGAGTTCAGTTACCTTAAGTACAATATAATTAGAATATGTTTCTACCATCCAAGCCTATACACAAATGTTTTGGATGAACTTTTAGTAGGAATATTTGAGAGTGAATGTTTTAAAACAATTTAATATTCTTTATGATAATAAAATATCTACTTAACTCTCTAAAAATCATATACATAATTCTAGATACAAGTACATTGTTATTAAATATCATTTAATTAAGGAAAAAGTTTTTGGTTTCGATTTTATGCTTGAATACATTACTATAAAATATCTAATTAATTATTTTTCACTAAATATCTACCAAGGGAATGGTTTGAGGAATTGAGACTCAAAATATATCTTTAGACTCCACAAATGACTTTATAATGTTTTTAAGAAAACTCCCCACATTGATTTGGATTATGTTGTTAAAGGGGGATAAAAATTATTACTATGTACACTTTTTTATATGAATATGAAGATGGTATTATCATAAATAGGGGAGAAGTAAAATATTGAGGGAGATTTTATCCTATCATGTTTATAGATTTTCTTTTCACCGAGTGATATAATTCCTTAAAAAAATTGTCTTATCTACAAGTGTGGTCTCAGTATAATATCTATGAGAAAATATATGTTTTCAAAACCTTTGAAAGAAAAATATGTTGTTGGTTATAAAACAATATTTGTTTACAATTCTTCCAACCCATCAAAATAAGGATATTGAATATCCTTTATGATTTTGTTTTGTTTTGTATTTTTGGTCCAAAAATAAATTTGAATGTTTTTGTTTCAGGAAAAATGATTTGTTGAATAAATTTGGGAATGTTTTACTTAATAATGTTAATAAAATTTCCTCAAGAAGGTTAATAAGCATTCCTTATGGGTTGTTGAATATGGATAAGAAATTTTCCTTACCTGAAAGCTTAAAGGATGTTATTTTTTATTAATTTTTAATCCCTTTTTTAATTACGCTGAGGGGTGACCTTACATTGCCCATAGGCCCATAGAAACTATTCCCAATACAATTCCTTTGAAGGTCCAAAGATCAAAATCCCACCATAAATACTTCCCTTTAGATATTTCTTTAAAGATGCTCTTAAGTTCCTGAACTGAAATGATTATTAGCTAGAAAAAAACCCATGAAAGAATGCATGTGGCCTAGTACAAATGGAAAATCCATACCCTATCATTATTACAATCTAATTATCTTTTCTGGAGTTTCTTCCTACTTTATATGTCTTCTAGGATTGCACCTAGGAATCTGAACCCATTGATATTATTATTTTCTCCCATCGAATATGTATTTTCATTAATAATTTGGATGATGTTGTGATAGTAATCAAACTCTTAACGTCATGAATAAACTCAAGATCCAATATTAGTTCATATAAAGGTTTATTATACATAATGTTACCAAATAGAATATGGATGATGTTTCCTAATGGAGTTTTTCAAGTAGTCTACATTGCTAAGTTTGTGTGCATTTTTACAAAGTGAAAGAAGTAAAGAGGGGTGCAGTAAAATGTTTGAGAAGTTCAAGTTTGAGAATAATTAAAAAGTTCAAGCTAAAGATCTAGATGGATGGGGAAAACAATGTTAAAGGTTCAAGTGTTGCGAATTTGATGTTTCATGCTGTAAAAAGTTCAAAGTTATAAAGTTGTGTAATTTTTGAAAAATGAAGGAAATTATCTGAATTTTACATTAGAAAAAATATGATTAGATAGGTATATTTTATTAACTATTAGAAGAAGGAAAATTGGAAGGATACTAGAAAGATAGGTATAATGTTTCATCAAACAAACTTATATGAAGTCTACTGGTCATAGAAAATTTTTTATTTCAAGCTGTATAAATTTTTTTCTATATGTTGTAAAAAATTTATGCTTGAATCTATAGAAATTTTAGGTAGAAAATTTTTTGTTTCAGGTTGTAAAAATTATATGTTATAAGTTTTATAAAGTTAAGATAATAAATTTTTTGTTACAATATGTACAATGTTCAAGTAATAAATTTTAATTTACAATAGTAAAAAGTGGATGAATAGTCAAATTGATGTAATAACAGTAAAATAGATGGTTGAAAAGTACAATGGGTGAATGCATAATACAACAGATAGAGGAATAGTATACCAGATGGAATGAATAGTATATCAAATAAATTTTTACTAGATGGAGAAATGTTTATTGCACATGATAGAGGAACAATTCACCAGATAGTTATATTATTAATTAATTCATTAGACAAACATTTTATAAATGAAGTTATAAAATGACTTTACAAATAATATGTAAAGTAATTAATATTTACAAATTTATTTTTTTACTCAGTTTTTTCATATCTATCAAGTTTAATAATGTTTTAAGAATTTTCTTAATGTGTAGTTTAAGGAAGTTTGAATAAGTTACTTAAAGTCATTAGGTTGTTTGAATAAATTCTATTAGAATTGAGTTTTCATGAAACTTCAATAATATTCAATAAGTATTAATAATCATATAGTGAAATTGAGTTGAGCAGTATTTTTGAAATTTGATTTTAATTTGAGTGGTAAAATGAATTTTAGTTGTATTTTCTCCTACGAGCACACCTATAGATTGGGGGTAAAAGTAAAGTATGAGTTTAAGAAAGATATTTTGTTCATACATGTAAAAAGATGAAAAGTACTAAAAGTTTCAAAGCAATGTGAGTTTCCAACCATGTTAATATTGGGTTGAAGACATGCACTGGATAGAGTTGTGGTGAGAAGTTATACTAAATAGAGGTATGGGGAAGATTCAGAGGTGCAGTGTTTTATTCAATAGACCAAGTATAGATCAGAGGTTAAAATTTTTGAGGAAAATTAAATGGATTTAAACTAGATAAAGGGAAAGTATCACTAAATAGATTCTTACCATATGGAGTGCATCAGATAGATAATTTCTTAACAAAATCTTAGTGAGTTGTTAAGAAAATTTTCTTATCCTCATTGGATGGGAACATAAGAAATATTTTTAATTAATGGGAACCAATATAATATTATATTTGGAGATAAAAGGGTTTTAATGGGAGTTATCTCAGCTATATTCAATTTCTATCATAGTGTATTTTCATGGACTGGCAGGATTCACCATGGAAAGGATGCATCCACACACATTGGGGGAAAACCTTATAAATCTTGTGTGTCTTGATTTAATTTCTTATCATTGCATGCTTGTGAGGTTGTTATATAAAGTTGATATGGTTAAAAATTATTACAAGTTATAGGGGTTAATTTAAATATAAATTAATTTATAAATGATCACCACTGATTCAACCCCCCCCCCCCCCTCTAAATGATTATCATGATCCCAAGGAACTTCATACAAGAATGTGGGCTTACCTTTTGGTCAACAACAGGATATATCGATGGGATTATATGCACTTAAGGGGAGTTCGAGTATATTCTTTCACCTAAATGAATTTCAAAATATTTCAATAATTTATTGTAGAATTTATATGAATACAAGTATGCCTTAAAGTGCCCATCAAAATAGTTCAATGGTCTCTAGTTGGAATGGGAATATGGTAGCGATCCTATTTTCTATTCTTCATTAGAATCTACTGATGGTCCTCTTGAATGGGATTAGGAATATGTGCTTGGTCTTAAGTATCTCTCATAGTATACTAATGAGCTACTCCAGTGGTGGGATAATAAATATGTGATTGTCCCCTGTTGGCCATCACTATATTCCAGTGGTATCCTTAACCTACTATTTCTAGAATATTCTAATAGTCTCACAAGGAATCAAGTAAATTATCCTTTATTTTAATTTCCACTAGGATATGATGAAGGGATTATTTTATAGGAATGGGAATATGGGACCATTCTTCAATGGGAGTGGGGATATAATTCCACTCATATCCTCTAGTTTCCATTTGGATATGTTTATGATATTCATGTATGGGGGGAATAATATAGGGTTTCTCCTTGGTTTCTAATAGAATATGTCACCATTCTAATACTAATGTCACCAGAGTATGCTGGTAGACTTGACAAGTGGGAAATAGAATATGGGCCTACCCCTATTGGATTTTGGGATATATTGACTTGGTTCCTCCAATGATTCTAGGATATATTTTCATATTTACAGAGTCTGGATAGGTATATGGGCCTTCTTTCCATGTCCTCTAATGTATGTTAGGGGAATTATTTAGTTGAGGTAGAAATATAGTATTTCACTCCGTTATTATTAGTTTTCCACACCTGGATAGATCTCTTGGATTCTTGGATCTAAGTGCCATAGCATAGATCTCATGGGTGGAATCCTCAATGGAATGTGGAGGAATTAAGTTTGTACAATGATATTTATAGATATAGTTCATATGATTACTTTGAGGTGACTCAAGAATTGAGGTGAGGTTTTAGTTGACATAATTTTCCACCTCCCTGTGTCAAGGTGGGTACTTATAGTTGCATTATAAGTAAAGTCTCCTAAAATAGTATGAGACAGTGAAAAGTGCCACATAATTTACCATATTTTTCCTCTACTGGTTAGATGATCCTAGGATCCTACTAGTTTTGAGGCTCTCTCATACCACCTCCAAGGTGGGGATGGTATTGTTGAGGTGGTACTCCCTCACCAATACATTATAAACCTAGTTATAGAGACTATGAATTCATGAAAACTCATTTTTTTGGTTGAAGTGGAGTTATCAAGAGGGGGGTTAATTGAGAATCCAATAAAAATTTCCATTAAAAAATATTTTAAATCAAAATCCCCCAATTTACAAAAAAAATTAGTTAACTAATACACAAGGATATCCATGTTATCAAATAGCCTCTTCCATAGTTTTCATGGGAATAAATAGATTAAGGAAATAAAATAAAGAGTATTGAAGTACTCTTTAATGTTTTTTGGGTGTATGTGATTAACCTATATACAAATTAAACTAATAAAAACATAAAATTAATGTAAAAAAGGAAAAATAGAAAGAGTTTAAGTTCAATATATCATTAATGCAGATCAATTTTTAGTTGTTTAGAAGGGTTATCTTATCTTTCCAAAGTCTTCCTTTTATTATGAGATCATATGAAATGATCAAAAATGTTATTTCAAATTTATCATATATTCACAATATAAAATATAGTGTCTTATATTTTTGAAACATGGTATATGCACATGGGTTCATGTTTTCATGATTTGTTTCTCAATATTTGATCACTCCTTTTCTTGATATGATTCTCTATTTAAATAAATAAATCTTCTTCCAAAATATCTGTCAAAGGATAACCATTAAACATCCTCATACTCGGAATGAAATCTAACTGTATAAATACTATAAATTATCATTTAATTCTTTATAGATGGTCATTGGATTATATTATTAAAATATAATTTTAGTTAGGTGCAATTTATTTAAAATATTCCATGTTAGCTTGATTTCTCATGGGTGGTTCAACACTTCAAAAACTTTAACCCATTCCCTTAACAGGTTGTGTTTTATGATAATTTATTGTTTTACTAGAAGACGAATTTATATATCATATGGTATTTTCATTTGGTCTTGAAATCTCTTAGTCACTCTTATGGTCGATTTTGGAGCATGAAATTTCTACATAGTCAATCAATCAGTCATGTGGTAAATCTAATTGTCTATACGGTCTCTTCTATCCTTTATGAAATTATTCTAAGTTCCATATTTCTTCATGAGGTTAATAAAATCCTTTATACATTCAATCTAGTACATAGATAAATTTAGAGAAAAGGTGCTCATTTGACACATTGTCTCTTGTCTGTTCATGTGTTCAGTTGAGTTCCTTCATGTGTTTGTTCAGATACATAGGAATATTTTTATATATTACCAGAAAATAAAATATGTTAAAATAAAACATATAATTCATTAATAATAAAATAAAAATGATTTTAGATCATTAAAATGATGAATCTCTAGACTAATCCAATAATCGCCCCCTTTTTATGATCACAAATCACAGTATAAATAAATAAATAAATAAAGTGAAATAATAAAACATTTTAATAAATAATTCTTCCATATCATGCCATATATTATTTACTCCTTTCAGGATTATCAAAAATAGTATAGGTAAGAGTTTGATAATTCTAATGTAGACATCAAAAATACATTGGACGACGTTATCAAGAAACATAAAAATGATAATAAGATAACATGAAATATCTAGGGAACCAAGAGTGAATAAAATATATTTTTCATTAACTTCAAAAATCATAAATAATTAAAACAACCATATCATAATCCTTAATCAAAATATGATTTTGTAAGGTCTCTAATCATGGGAGGTTCAATATGTAATTTCTATTTATCTTTGGAGGGAGTGGGAGAAGGTGATAGAGTAATTCAAAGAGAAGAAGAAGTTCCTAGAATCAAATTTTATTTAATAAAATGTGTGATATTGTCAATATCCTTAGGAACACTTAGACCAAAAGGACTTGTATGAGATGTAAAAGCTGGAGTGGTAGGATTTGAAGCACTACTCATAATAAGATAAATCTAAGATATAATTTTAGTGTTGTATGTATATAGATAAGTTTCTAAAGGATGAGTGATATCATTTACAGCTCTTGAACCATGCTCAATAATTTTCAGGAACTCATTCTTATTAATCATGAACCGGTCTAGTAAATGGGCCATTACTTGTAGATTTTAAACAAGTGATTTAAAATAATATGCTAGAGGAGGCATCCTTAAATCCCTATAAAATAACCTAAACATTTCCTTTAGGTCTGACTTAGTGAAAATCCTATGTACAAAATACTTAATGGAACCCTTTATAACATATTTATCTTTGGTAGTTTTAACTATCTCAGCTTTAACCGTATCAAATTACTTCTCACTATGAGTAGAAATGTCCAACTACATCAAATTATTATTATCTTTGAAACTTTACAAAATATTTTCAATCTCCTTATGTACAATCCTTTGAACAAGATCTGCATCAATAGGCACAAGTGCAGGAGGGGGAGGAGGAGTTCTGGAAGAACTTAGGACATTATTGAGATATATCAGGTCTAAATTAAAAAAAATATTAATCAAATACATCAATATAGCTCATAATTGTTCTGTTAAACCTTCAAACTCACGAGTTATATGATCAAATTTAAGAAATAGATTTGGAAGAATATGGGAATCCACACTAGTAATGATAATGGTTATATCATATTTTCTACCATATTCACTAGCACTATCCAAAATCAAAAAAATTTCTTTCAAAACTTAAAATAACTAATTTTTGAACTAAGTAAAATTAGATGGTGAAATGAAGGAAGTAGAGGAAGATTGTTGATATGGATAAGGTCTAGGAGTTGATTCAGTGAAGACCATTTCTGAGGGTTAAAACACAGATCCTTCATCATCTAATATGTCAAACATAGGATTTTCAATATCTTAAATCAAATTTTTAGAACCTCCAAAAAGTATAAACTCTACTTGGGGAGATGAATCATAAATTGGACCACCTTGATGAGAAACATTTAAATCCTGAATTGGATAATAAGGTTTATTTGGTTCTATAAGAGTTTAACCAAACATATTCTATAAAATATCATTAATTGAGAGGTTCATCTTTCCTTATTCCTCATGAATAAAAGAGGAGGGAGACTACTAAACTATATTTGGAGATCTAGGAACAAGGTTTATGGTGTCACTAGCAGGTTTTGGTGGACTACCATCATTTTTTTCATCCCCATCATCATTGCATAGGGCTGGAGGATCCAAACTAATTATAGGGGTGTTAGGAGGTGTAGAGTAAAATATTAGTGCTCGTAGGAACCCAATTATTCCTTGAGGTATGGATCCTTTTACTTCCATAAATTCTCTATTTAAATTCTTAAATATGGCCTAATGTGAATGATCTTTGTGGTCATGGAGGTGTCAGGGATGTTTGGGGTAGGTTCAGAGCCTGAAACCTAGCTTTTGGGTTGAAAAAGTCCTAGCACACAGTTACAGCAGACTATGTTGGGTAGGTCAGATGGTTTTTTATAAACATACTAAGATGGATATAAGAAGGCTACAGGACACACAATTATAAAAAACATTCAATATAAGGCACATGTCTGTGTTTCCATGTCTAAAATTTTTATAGTATATATTTTCACAATTTCAGCATTATTAGACAAATTGTGTGAAGAAACCATATGGTGTTCCCTTCATATAGTAAAGGGTGAAAGGTTGGTGCATGGTTTCTTAAACAATGAATCCAAACCCTACGGCCCTATATTTTGGTTGAATTTACAAATTCACCCCTAATTAAATCTATTTCAACCCTAATTCTTTCATTCTTCTGTCATTGGATAGGTTAATCTCTTGATAGCTTTTTCTTTATAACTATTCTAGGAATCTAGAGATCGTCTCCATATGATACCAGAATTGAACATTGTATATCTTATGGTATCTTCATTGGTGAGTTCTCAATTCATTTTGTGTCATTACTCATTTGGTTTGGTATGGTATATTCTATTTAGGTACAAGATAATTTTCCATATTTTTAGGGTTCTCGTTCATTCTTTGATTTTCACCTGATTTGAGTCAAATCAAGAGTTTATACTACATGATCTCTCTACTACGAACCTATAGTAGGTGGTATCATACATTTCATTTAAATTCATAGTGTTTATATATGTCATTATGCCATGCATCCAATTATTAGAGTGTCGTACTTTAAATGAATATTAATCCATGAATTTAATTGATCTGTATAGCATGTACAACTAATGAGGCCATCAATGAATATTTATAAGTTATGGACCTTGATTTAGAACCACCCCTTGGGTGTGTTGATAATGAATTAGACCACTATATGTGGATTTTTGGAATTGGATTACATAGGGTGTTCCCTTTTTCCCCTTGCTTTGCGATGTCAAATGTTAATTGGATTGTGAATTATAAATTGAATCTATGAATTGACATGTGAGTTGAATTTTTATATAAATTTTAATTGAATTAATTAATGGGAAGTGTTGAAATGACCATGACCCTTGTCCCTTTCCATGTAATGGATTTCTTGATCATGATATGCTTGTGATAATTAATTTCCCACATGATTAGTTGATAGTAAAGCCTTCTAATCTTGGACAATTACATGAGTTGCCTTTTGAGGTGATATTGAATTGAAATTTTCTTATTGATGGCCTTGAAATGTTTAAATGAAATTGATTAAATGGTATTTAATTGATTAAATTCTTTTTCATTGGGTGACAAATGGATTCATTTATTAATTCCATGGATGGTCTCATTTCGATTTTACCATGCTTATGCCTGGGTGACACTTGGAATTCTTATATGGACTGCCAAGGATGGACTCATAGGGGATGAATATTATATTTAGAGTGATAATTGGGTTATATATGGATTTCCAAGAATTTAATCAAAGGGAATTTTATCATATATTCCATGGGTGATACTTGGGCTCCCTTAGTGGACCTCCAAGGATGGACTCAAATGGCAGGGATGTTATACCACACCTAAAGAGATACCTGGATTATTGTGAAGATCTCCATGGATGGTAATTTAGGGTGTTGGTTTATATTATACCTAGAGTGATACCTAGATTCCAAATTATTAATTTCAAGGATGGTCTTAGTTTCATAAATTATTAATGAATGAAATGGTTTATATGATGCATCTTCCAATCCAAATCACAATCTTAGATTTGGTTTTAATCTGACACATTATGGATGACCTGTTTAGGCATCCTTTGATCATGTTATCATGGGGATTTGGGGAATTATTATAGGTATAAAGACTTACTTAAATGAGTTTTAATTATTAAATGAACTTATTTATAAATGAGAACTTTGACTTTATAGTATGTTTACTTTCAGTACTTAATTTACATATTATATTGCTGCATGCACACTGTGACTGTTATATACTCCCTGGATAGATGATACTAGACCTTGGGTGGTTTCCTACTAGGATTATGTCTCACGCCCTGTTTGGGCCACCTTGGGGTACCTGAACAGACTATATGATTGCAGGTATGGATAAGGGAAAGTTCCCTACTATAGGTTCTTGATCACAACTTAGGAGAAGAGGAGCATGGGACTGATCTGAGGCTTATGATACTAGTTGGGATAATTTTTGGACTTTTTTACTTTTGATACATGTATTGTATTTTACTTTTGTGTACCTTTTTTGGATTTTATATTAGACACATGAATGTGTCATCATCATCTTTATATGAGCTTCCTTTGTGTATTATTATCTATTCCTGCTATTGATCTATTGTATGATTTATTTACTACTTATTCTACTTATCTGTCATTTTATTTCCATTTTTCTACACTCTGGTGATGAGAGAATAGTCACCCCATGAACACACCAAGGACCACTATGCTAGTTGGCAGCCTCTGGCATTTGGGGGGATGTGCTTAAGGCCATGTGGCCAACTGGGGTCGGGGCACTATTGAGTGGCATTCGGGTTTGGGATGTTACAAAGTGGTATTAGAGCATTCTAATCTGGTTTACTTTACTATTTTGGGAAAATAGAAAGGGATAACAATAAATTTTTATTTTTTAATGAGTTATTCCTAGACATAGCTAACCCACATACATGAAAAGAAAAATTACCTCGGATGAAATTGTTGTTTTCTGGATTTTGAATATTATAGTTGATTTGATTCCACCATTGGGTGATGCACTTGATTTATGATATTATTATTAATATGATTATGGGTTCTATTTTGTTGAAATATGATGTGATGAGTGTATCCTATCTCATTAATTGTGTTAGGAACTTTAGAGAAATCACATACCATGCATTATGTCATGTCATTTTAGGATACATTATTTGTTGCATTCTATTGTGCTAGGTATCGTGATAGTTATACCTATTATTGTGATCGACCTTCTAGAGATTGTTATGGTGTGAATCAAGTAGATTCCATACGTTGGTTTAGGAGGATTATGGTCCCTCAAGGATTAGAATTTTGAAAACCATTGGTTAAAATTTTTAATGAAATGTGATATAAATGTGAAATGAGTATGAATTCAAATGAAAGTGAGAATTAAAGTGGAAACTGAAACTGTTAAAGAAGAGAACGTAACCCAGACTCGACCTTAGTAGTGGGAAGTAGGTAGTATATCTTTCTTATATGTGATTTATATATCACCCAAACCTAATTCAAGGAGAAGTTAGAGGGGTGTGTTCTTATATATGAAGGCTTGTACCTATCCTATTTATATATATTCACTTTTGAGATGTAAACTTTGATAATGTTATTGATATGAGGTGTGTGCTTGGAATTGGTAGAGGTATTTCATTGTCACATCCTCTAGTCGTATGCTAGGAGGGTGGCGATGACCACACTCCAAAGACCATGGGATACCGATGGATCCTTTAGCGTCAGTTGTGGCACCAGTAGATGTATTAGATGTAGGTGTTGAGGCATAATTCTGGGAAGGATTTATGTGCTTCTTGAAGACCATTCAGAGAGCACCATGACCTACCCCAACTATGGCAGTGTTGATGTGTGAGTTCCAACAGCAGCATCTACCCATATTTTCAAGGGATGATGGACCACAGTCTGTGGATTCATGGATAGATACCATGAAATCTATCATCAATCACCTAAATACATCTCCTGAGAGGAGGGTAAAGCTCACTATATATATATATTGTGTAATTCTACTAATAGATTTTGGGATGTTATTACTCAGACAGATTTCCATTGGTAGATGTCATGGAGGTATTTTCATAGAGACTTCAATGAAAACTTCTAAATTGAGATGTTGAGGGAAGATAGAGACCAAGATTTCATGCACTTGGAGTAAGGTGTGTTATTAGTTATAGATTATTCATCCCATTTTACTGAGCTCCATCACTTCGCACCTATTCTGATGGTTAATGAGTCATCTAAATCCAGGTGATTCAAGGATGGTCTTAGGTACAACATTCAATTATAGGTGAATATCTTTTGGTTGACTATCATTTATGGAATATTGAATCATGTTCTTATCACATAGTGTAACTTGAGAGAGAGGTATTTAAGCATATAGACCTGGTAATACATTTATTGGTAGTAGAAATTGTCATCTAGAGATTCCACATGGTGACATTATCATCCAGATCACATACTCAGGTATCTAGGTGAGGTGATACAAATGCGGTAGGCTAGGACATATGAGACCTTAGTGCACGAGGGACCGAGTCGAGTACCGATCCTACAGTAAAATGGATCACCTATAGTGCTTATGTAGGAATTTTCCTCTAAAATCTAGTGAGATAGGGTCTGCAATGACACCATGCTCGGGATCGGATTCAGCATCTTCTAATTAGTTTGGGAGCTAGAGTGTAGCTAGTCAATCAGGTTGATTTGCTGATCGTGGTCGCGGTAGTCAGACCTCAGTTTTATAGTGAACGTAGAGTGGATCTACTCAAGTTATCCAAGAATTATCATAGGTCCATGATTTAGGATAGATATATGTAGTGAAACAAACCCTTAATGAGTAGGATCTCATAACTTCTACTATAATAGGTTCTATTCTAGTAGCCTCTACTTTATCTTCTTCACTTTCAGGTATGGGGGATTCGCATAGCTTTTGTAAAGACACAAAATTTTATCAATGGAAATTACCTTCTTATAATTATTTGATATAATAGAAACCACATAAAATCACTTTGATAAAACAATACAAACTTTATAAATGAAGAATTAATTAAATAAAAGGTATTTCTAGAAATTAAGAAACCTATACTGATGGAGTAGTAACTTGACCTTTGGAAAAGTAATGTGACCATTATGAATAGAAAATTAGATAATAGAATAGTAACCTCACCTATTAAATTATAGATAAAATTTATAAATCTTATAAATTATAATATGATATAATCATATCATAGTATGAGTAAATAAATTTTTTGAAAACTAACAAATTAAGTGTTGGTATTTTTGTAAAACATGAATATTTATTTGCAATTTTATAATTTATATAATGATTTAAAATATTATTTATTTTCATAAAATAGATTCACAAATTATTTTTTTTTGTCTTATGATTATAAGATCATTTTATGATACCTTAACTAATTTTTCAAAGTGTCATAAAATTGGTTATAATTTTAAAATCGGTATTTTTCTAATAAATGATGATTTTAATTAAAATTTAAATTTCTCATATTTAGAAAATTATTTTCATAAAATGAAGTCCATTTTTTAATTCTACATGTCTAAAAATTGTTAGGGTGAATTTTTTTTTATTTTTCTAAAATAGCTGAATTTTCTGTGAATAGTGAAATACAGTAATTTAAAATATTTAACAAATAGATGAATTTTTTAGTCATGTATGATGTATGGACAATGTAATCACAATAATATCTAAATATCCTTTTCCCTTTACTATATTTATTCATATTAATTAAAAATATTCATATTTTTGAGTCAAAATAATAAACTATTGAATAAAATAGTCAAAAACACTCATCTCTTCCCATATAAATACCACCCATCACCACCTCTTCTTCTTACACCTAAAAAGATTTGAAGATTTCCCAATTTCTACCAAATACTATTAAAAAACCCCTCCCCAATTTACAAGATCCATTTGTCTCAGCAAAATATCATATCCAATTTCCCTAAGGAGGTTCTTAATGAGAAGAAGTTCAAGACGTAAAACCCTCTTCTGTTTTCTTTTATTTTCTTTTCAAGTTCTTTTCATTTCTTATTCTCTCCTAAAATACCATAATAAAATTGAAATTATTAATAGAGTATCATATATATACTCAAATTTTATTATTTTAATGGAATAATCTATCATCAAATCTCTTCTCCTCTCCCTTTTATTTTAAAAATGAAAACATCATCCATAAAGTGTTAATTTATCACCTTCAAGGATAAAAAAATTTCATTTTCCTTTACCGCATTATATTATGGTCATAAAACATTTATAATGGTTGAAATTATTGTAAAATATATTTTATAACCTTTTTTATGTTCTATAACTAACATATATACATAATATCAAATTATAAAACAAAATGAGTTTGTTGTGATCGAAAACCCCCAAATTTAATCTAAATAATTGTCATTAACATTTTATCTAATGATTCAACCTCATATATAAAAAATAATAATATATAAGACTAATTAAACCTCTATAAATTCATTAATAATATATAATTTCAATTGTTTATAATTATCCCCATTTTTCATGATCTTCCATACATGTATACAATCAAACAGATCATGAAAACCAAGAAAACGAAGACTTACTAACGATGAAATTGAACTCTATAACTCATAAAAATGTATATAAATGAACTTAATAAAATTATAACCAATAAAATACATTTATAATAGTTTATGGACTTATTAATTAATGAATCTAATTTTATTATCTAATATATTAAAGTGAATAATCATTCAGACATAAGGTAAGGGGATTCTTGAACCCAACTCTCTTACTTTGGGTTTTCTCTCTCTCACTCCATTTTTAGTATATATTCTCCTTTAATGTTAATTAAATATCATTTCTTCAATTTTATTTTTTGGGATATAAATTTTTCCAATATAGTTTTATGAAAAATGAAAATATTTTTCCAAAAGAACTCTTCTTTCTAAAAAACACATCTTTTACTTATCTTGAGATTGTTTCTTCTTCACTCAAGATTGATGAATCTTATACTAAGTATGTTATTACCCTTTTATTTTTTGAACCCCAATGTTTTTAATGAATGTATACTTTATTAAATTATCATGAAACCCATTTCCTTTCCATGGGTTATTTTATGTTAAATATTGTTACATGTTCTATGTGGCATGTATAATTATATAAATTTTATGATGTGAGGGGTGTGACCAAAATTATATAGCAATACAATTCATTGATTAATGTGATGTATCTCATGAGATAATGTTAAATATTTATGAACATGATTCTATATTTTTTCACAATGATGATTTTATGATGATTCACATATGTTATGCATGAACATGGTGCTACCTTTATTCACAACTATGTGTGGTAGTTCACCATTGAGACATGATGTTTTATTTTTATGAATTTCCACATTTCATGACTTTATCTAATACTTACTATCATTATTATGATTATGATCCTGTGATTATTCTATGATTATTATTATTATTCTCACCCATGTTATATTGATTAATGTTCTTATCTATTCTATTGTTGGGCTTTTATCTCACCCCTTTCTTTGATGTATATCCTCAGACTACTACTTATAATGAGGACTAAATGTGAGCCACTAATAAGCTAGAGAAGAATTAATTAAATAATTTTTTTTATTTTTCTATGTAAATGTTATGAATGGTCCTAATTTTCCCAAGATACTAAACCTTTGGATCCTGGTTTTGTAACGCTATTATATTTTTTATATTTAAAATGGTGTAATAGTAATATAAGAAAATCACGATCATTATTGATTTATATTGGTGCCCATTTTATAGATACTTGGTCTTAGTGTTTATAATTCCAATGGATTCATGATGATTGACACTCCATTGGGGGATAGAACAGAGGATGTACGTTAGTGCAGGGAGTTCCCCATAGATATTGGTGAGTGTCACTTCGTATGGGACCTCTTTGTCCTTGAGATGATAGGATTTGATGTCATTCTTATGATGGATGGGTTGTTCCCTTTCATGCTTGCATTGATTTATATCTCTATAGGGTGAACTTCACATCACCATAGGGTGGAGAATTTATTCACAAGGGTGAATGGGATGTCCATACAAGCCAATATGAACCCAAGAATCATAGGATGGGTGGGATGATAGCCCAGATTGCCAGTTTATATCTGGATGATCAAGGAATAGGTCAAGAATATTTCCCTCCAGTGGTTGATAGTTTCGGGGATGTTTTCCCAGAAGAATTTTCAGGATTACCACCAGTGAGATAGGTAGAGTTCTTTAACAAGATAGTACTAGGATATGAATAGATATCCATTCCTCCATAAATTATGGATACTATTGATATGAAATATCTCTAGAGGTAGCTATAGTATTTAGAGGAAAATGGTTTTTATCTGATCGAGTACTTCTCCATGGGGTTCACTAGTCCTTTTTGTGAAAAGGTGGATGGTGCTCTCAGGATATCTGTGGATTACCAGAAGTTGAACCAATTGATGGTTAAGAACTAGAATCCTATACCATGGATAGATGATCTCTTTGAATAAATCTTAGTATCTAGGGTTTTCTAAAATATTTATTTGAGATCTGGATATCATTAGGTTCGTGTTAGACCACCATATATACCTCACATAGATTTTCATAGAAGGTATGGACTATATAAGTATTTGGTTATGTCATTCAATCTCAAGAATATGCCAACAGTATTCACGGAACTGATGAACTGAGTTTTCTATCCTTATATGGATTCATTTTTAGTGGTTTTCATGGATGATATCTTGGTGTATTCTCATAATCGATATGACCATGCAAAACATATTCAGATCGTATTAAATACACTGAGAGGGAATCAGTTATATGTTATGCCCACAAAGTGGCACTTATAGATAGATTATATTCACTTATTGGGACATATTATCTCAGAGACAAGAGTATCAATTGACCCAAAGAAGTTCCGAGATTTATCTTCCTGGGAGGAGCCCAAGAACATCTTTGAGGTATGAAGTTTCTTGGGGCTAGCTGGATATTACAGGAATTTCATAAAAGACTTCTCTTGCCTAAAAACACCACTTATGGGATTGAATAATAAGGGTTTGAAGTTTTTATGGTTAGATTCATATGAGACTAACTTTTAGGAGTTTAAAGGGATATTAAATGTAGTGTCTATATTGATTTTTCTAGATCTAGGCAGCAGTCACACTTTGTATTGTGATGCATCAGTTATCGGGAAAGGATCGGTCCTTATGAAGGGAGATAAATTCGAGGTGTATGGGTCTCGGCAGTTGAAGCCACATGAGGGTAATTACCTAACGCACAATCTCGAGTTAACTACAGTTGTTCACGTATTGTATTTTTGGATACATTACTTACTTTTAGAGCGATCTGTGGTGTACATGGACCACAAAAGCCTCAAATACATATTTACACAGTGTGGTATGAATCTGAGGCAGCGAAGGTGGGTTGAATATCTATAGTCCTTTGACTTTAGGATTTTCTATACACCTGGTAAAGATAATGCAGTGTCTGATGTACTAATAAGTAGGACTCAGATACAGGTAGTTCATCAAGCTAGTAATGAGTGGCAGCTTATGGATTTGTTCTCTGAGATGTACTTAGAGGTGCAATACAGTCAAGGAAAAAAATTTCTATCATCTTTAGTTGTTACCTCTACCCTACTAGATGGAGTAAGGATGAGGCAGCTATTGGATTCTGAGATCCTAGTCCTATAGGAGAGTGTGGCAGGTGAGGACCCTTCTCCAAGTTAGACTGTAGGTGGGGGTGAAATTCTCCATGCACATGGTTGTGTATGGTTTTCAGTAGACATGTGTGAGGAGCTAATGTGGGACCTTCATGCTTTAGTTTGGGAAGTGCATCCTCACATCACCAAGATGTATTGGGGTTTATATCACCAATACTAGTGGTCGGGTATGAAAATAGATGTAGCTAGTTTTTTCATGATTTGTTCCACCTATTAGTATGAGAATGCATAACACCAGCGACCAGCCATACATTTATAGCTGTTACTTGTTCCTGAGTGGAAATAGAATGATGTTGTGATGGATTTTCTTATGGGTTTACTAAGTTCATCTCGAGGTATTGATTCCATATGTGTTATTATTGAAATTACCACAAAGGTTTCACATTTACTACATATCAAGGATACCTTTTAAGTATTTGATATTGGGTGTTTTTATATCTATGAGATAGTATGACTTCATAGGGTCCTGTGCATTATCGTTTTAGATAGGGATGCCCGGTTTACATCTTGATTCTAGTAGAGTTTATAGAGTTAAATAGATATATAGGTTATTCTGAGTATAGTTTACCACCCTCATACTGATACCCAGTCAGCTCATATGATTCATGTTATTGTGGACATGCTACGAGCATGCATCCTGGATTTCAGGGGCTCTTGGGAGATTCATATACCCTAGGTTTAATTTTTCTATAATAATAGATTTTAGGATACCATACAGATGGATCCTTATGAGTATTTATATAGTAGGCCATTCTAATCACCCCTGTGTTAGTTAAAGGTAAGAGAGGTGTATATTCTTGGACCTCATCTTGTTCAGGAGACCATAGATAAGGTTCAGTTGATTCAAAATAATATGGATATTATTGAATCTCAATTTAAATCATATGCCAATCACATAATACAACCTATAGATTTTGTGTTTGGGGAGTTAGGTTTTCTTATATGTTTCACTAATTTTGGGACATTGGAGGATCAAGATATAGGGTAAGATTTTATCATGATATATCGGGCCATTCAAGATTATAAAGAGAGTCAGGTTGATATCCTATCGGTTGTAGTTACCTTAGAGGTACCAATCCATGCACAAAATCTTCTATGTATCTCAGTTACACCACTATAATTCAGACTCATCTCATGTCTTTCAGCCTAAGGAGGTTTAGTTATAGGCAGATGTGTCCTTCAAGGATCATCCTTTATATATTTTGTATTGTAGCATGAAGGTTCTCTAAGGTCATTCATTTCTTTTAGTATGGGTGTTATGGAATCACGGATGAGTACAGGATGAGACCTAGGAGAGGGAGGATGATGTATGATGACAATGTCCATAGTTATTCCCACACATTCTTGACCACCCTTGAGAAGGAAATTTGGGGATGAATTGCTTTAAGAGGGAAATTTTGTAAGAATCTAGTTCTTCCTTGAGGTATGGATCCTTTTACTTCCATCAATTCTCAGTTTAAATGCTTAAATATGGCCTAATGTGAATGCGTGTTGGGATCATAGAGATTTCGATGGTGTTTAGGGCTGGTATGGAGCTTGAAACCCAACTTTTGGGTTGAAAAAGGCCTGGAAAATGGTTAGAAGAACTCGTGCAGGGTAGGTTGCATGGTTACTTATAACCATGCTAACATGGATAGAGGAAGGATACATGATGCATGGTTAGAAACACCATACGATATAGGGTGCACGACCGCATGGCCATGTCTTAAATTTTGAAAATAGAGATTGTATGGTTTAATCATGGTTAGAAAAATCATGTGAGGAAGTTGTGCAATGTGCCCCTAATTACAAAAAATGGTGCATGGTGGGAACATGGTTTATCAAACCGTGAATCCCTATATTTTGGATGAATTTAAAATTTCACCCCTAATTAAATCTATTTCAACCCTAATTATTTCATTCTCCTCATGTTGGATAGCTTGATATGTTGAGATCTTTTTTCTTGATGACTATTCTAGGAATCAAGAGATCATCTTCATATGATACTAGAATCGAGTGTCGTCAGTCTCATTGGATCCACATTAGTGAGTTATCAATTTATTTTGTGTCATTCCTCATTTGGTTTGGTATCGTTTGTGCTATTTAGTTGTAAGATAATTTCCCCTATTTTTAATTTTCTTGTCCATTCTTTGATTTTCTCCTAATATGAGTCAAATCAGGAGTTGATACTGTATGAGATATCCACTACGAACCTACGGTAGGTGGTCTTGTGACTTTTTTTTAAAGTCATAGTGTTTATATATGTTGTTTTTTTGTGTGTCCAATTCTCATAGTGTTGCCCTTAAAATGAATATTAATCCTTGAATTAAATTGATTGATATAGTATATGCAATTAATTGGGCCATCAATGAATGCTTATAGGTTATTTACCTTGATTTAGAACCACCCATTAGGTGTGTTGATAATGAATTGGACCACTATGGGTGGATTTTTAGAATTTTATTCCCTAGGGTGTGCCCTTTTTCCCTTACTTTGGGAGGTCAAATGTGGATTAGATTGTGAATTATAAATTGAATTCATGAATTGAAATGTGATTTAAATTTTGATAGAAATTATAATTGAATTAATTAATGGGAAGGGATGAAATTACCATGACCCTTAGACCTTTCCATGTGATGGATTGTTTAAGCATGAGATGATTTTGATAATGAATTACCCGTGTGAGTAGTTGAGAGGCAAGCCTTCTAAGTTTGGCCAATGACTTGAGTCACCTTGTGAGGTGAGATTGAATTGAAATGTTCTTGGTGATGGCCTTGACATGTTTAAATGAAATTGATTAAATGGTGTTTAATTGATTAAATTATTTTACCTTGGGTGACACATGGATTCATTTATGAATTCCATGGATAAAATCATTTAGATTTTACCATGCTTATGCCTGAGTGACACTTGGACTCCTTATATGAACTTCAAAGGATAGACTTGTAGGGTATGACTATTATATGTCAAGTGATACTTGGGTTCAATATAGTTTGAAAAAAATAGACTCAAATTAAATTTTATCATATATTCCATGGGTGATACTTGGGCTCCCTTAGTGGACCACCAAGGATAGACTTGAATGGCAGGGATGTTATACCACACCTAGAGCGATATATGGGTTCTTTTGAGGATCTCCATGGATGGACTTGTAGGGTGTTGGTTTATATTATACCTAGAGAAATACCTATATTACAAATTAGGAATGCCAAGGATGGGTACATGTTCATAAATAATTAATGAATGAAATGGTTTATATGATGCATCTACCAAGACAAGCACAAGCTTCGATTCAGTCTTAATCTGACACATTATGGATGGCATGTGTAGGCATCCTTTGATCATGTCATCATGAGGGAAGCTAGGAATTATGAAAAGTCTCGAGACTCACTTAAATGAGTTTTAATGATTAATTGAACTTGTTTGTAAATGAGAACCTAGAATTTATAGGATGTTTACTTTCAGTAGTTCCTTTACATATTATATTTCTACCTACACACTGTGTCTGTTATATACTCACTGAATAGATGGAACTAGACCTTGGGTGGTTTCCTACTAGGATTGTAAGGGAAAGCGTCCTGCTACAGGTTCTTGATCATTACTTAGGATTAGGGGAGCATGGGACTGAGATAAGGCTCGCGATGATTGATGGGATACTTTTTGGATTTTTTTTAATTTTGATACATGTGTTGTATTTTACTATTGTGTGCCTATTTTGGATATTTTATTAGACACATGACATGTATCATCATCATTTATATATGAGCTTCCTTTTGGTATTTTTATCTATTTCTATTATTGATCTATTGTCTGATTTATTTAATATTTATTCTACTTAACTTTTATTGTATTTCCATTATGCTAAACTCTGGTGATGAGGGAATAGTCTCCCCAAGGACACACCTAGGCCCTCATTTATATTCAATAGCTTCTGGAATTTAAGGAGATGCTCTTGAGTCCATTTAGACAACTAGGATCAGGGCATTGTTGAGTGGAATATGGGTCCAAGATGTTACAGTTATCCCCTATCTCAAACATAGTAGGACTATATTCAACCATATTCTCATTTTCATAAATTCATAAATCTGTGATATTTGGGATGAAAAGTAAATATCCAAGAGTGCTCTCCCCATTGGGATTTGATACTCCTTCAATGGGTTCTACATCTTTTACAACCTTTAGAGATCGATCCATGATTTCTTCATAAACCCTCATGGATTCCTAACTAAGATAAATTTATAAATCCTCTTCAATATCATTATAATAATATTCATCCTCAACAACTTCATTAGGTTCAAAACCTAGATCAACTATATCTTTTTGTGTGGATGGATTCTTTAAAGCATTGTAATTCTCATACAACTAGTTTTCATCCTTAGACGAAATATTCTTCCATAGATTCCATCAAAATTTCATTATTTTATAGGTGGTTTGATTCAAACAGATACCACATGAATTAGTATAATTTTCCTCCCTCTGAGGAACAAGTCCCTTAAGTTATAATAAATATGATATGAACTTTGGAAAATATTGAGATTTTAATTGAGAAGAAATATTTCTAAAATATTCTATCTTCCTCTTAATAAATCTAGTTAGACTTATCTAGACACATTTCTTCATAAAATAAGTAAATAAAAAAATCTTGTTTCCTTAAAATGTTGAAATAAACTTTTCTATGAAAAATTTCATATTGAATGAACTTAAGAAATAGCATTCACTCCCCACTAAACTAAACAACATTAGGAATTCTAGGATTTATATTACTAGTTATATCCTTTAAGGATATTTTAAGCTAAAAATATGGATTATTTATAGGTTAATAACTTTCTCAATTCGTATAATCACATTTATGTAATACTTCTTGACTTTCATACCACAAATTTTAAGAAAAGTCATACTCTTTACCATTAATAACCATTTTAATGTGACCCCACCTTTCACCAACTTTAAAAATCATATTCATATAAAACCCTTTCATTAAATGAGTATAGAAGGGTATGTCACTATCCATGAACCAATCATTTTATCCTTGTTATCACACATCTCTACATACTATGGATTGACTCTATCTAAACCACTTTAAATCCATTTATTTTTATGGAATTAATTCATGAGTAATAAGGTGATAAATTAAGTGTTTTTTGGTTCCAATGAATATTTATCTTGATCTTTAAGAAGTTCATAAGGATTAAGAATCTCTCTCCTCAAATGAATGCTTCATTATGACTATCCTTGACTGAGATTCAAAGGTTATAAGGATGTGTTTTAGTGAGAAATGAGAGGTTGAAGTTAGGTTAGGTTTATGTTTTGAGACAAAAGATGTTATTTAGATTTTATTTAAGGATATTAAAAAACATTTAGGGATCCTAGAATAGTAAAGAGTGGGAATTTAAATAAAATTAATAAGAATACATGTGGTAGCTTGAAATAAGGCATGGTGTAATGTTTTTTTATATTACCAAAAATAAATTCAATCATGTCAATCAACAGTATGTTTAACTTGATCAACCATATGAACAATTTTTTAAAATAGCTTAATCATATACAAATAGTAAATCAATATTACTATATTAAAGATTAAAAGAAATTAGTTAATTTATATAAATGGAATAACTTATATTAATTAAATATTTAAAATATGATATACCAAATTAAGCATAAAATACTTAGACAAAGTTGATCATTCCTAATTCGTGTTTGATATAATTCAATCTATCAACATTCATAAGATTCATAAAAATATCACCAGATGATAATTATGTCCAATGAATTCAATAGTTATATCAACTTTTTGAAATTGATATCTAAAAAATTGATATTTTATATCAATATGTTTAGTCATGGAATGATATAAATAATTCTTAGGAATATTAATAGAACTTGTATTATCACAATCTATAAGGACATATCTAAATTCATATCCATAATCTAGAAATGTGTGTTTCATCCATATAATTTTTTCACAATAACTACCTTTAGATATGTATTTAGATTTATTAGTGTATAATTAAATATATTACTACTTAATAATACACAGGGATACTAGATACATGCCCAAAAAGTGACATGTTCCAAAGGTTTTTTCTATCTATATTATAGCCACAAAATTAGCATTAAAATAACTAATTCAATAGTATTTCCTATATAAATGGTTTGGTGTTTATTTTTCACCTTTATATCTTTTATATTACCTTGGTATACTTTGATATATTTTTCTAGAGGTTGTTGCATGCATTAATTACACTCTATATGTTTTATTCTTCTATTTATCTTACACTATTTTATAGATCTAGGTGTGTGCATGTGTATAGGTACATTATGATAAGGCCTCCCATCTCTTTTTTTCTACTCAGTGCTTATCACCAACCCCTGGCCTATTGTAGTTAGGCTTGGGGTGTCACTCTTGACTTATTTCTAGACCAGGCGGGTCCTCGGTGGTTTGAGTCATGAAAGTGACCTTGAGTCACATGGAGTTCAAGAACTAGGTAAGTTAGTGTTATTTTTATTCCCTATAAGTTTTTTATCCAATTTAGATTTCTCAGTTTCTATTTTTCTAGTCAAGATATAATTATTTTAGTTGTTCTTTATTTGTTTTAATATTAATTTAAATTATTATTTATTTCATTTCACATGGTCATCCAACGTATGAATGCATCATGCTATAATTTCAATAATATTTAACTACTAGTTAAATATATTTTATTTGGGAAAAATAATTATCACTTAGTCATATTTTTATTCCTTGGAACCTATTTTCAGCCTGAGGTGATCGGGAACACACTTTGGGTGTTTTCGCGGACTGATTCGGGCACCCGAGATTGGGTAGATCGGGATGGTTCTTGACATGGTGTATTTATATATCTATATAATGTGCTTATAATATACTTATATATTCTATTTATAATTTATTTATATACTTAACTACTAATTATAATTTATTTTTATTAATATAGAATTATTAATTTTTAATTGGTTAATTCTAAGGAGATGGTGAAGGGGTTGAGGATCTCTCGGAGGAGGTCAATAATGGAGATCATTAAATCTATGTTTTGGTCCTTTCTATGTTGTTTCCATGCAATCTTGTATTTTATTTCTTTTCTGGTGGGAGTTTCATTGAAGTTTCTAGTATTCCAAATCTCATTAGAGAAGGTAAGAGTATTTTTAATCGAGAGGGACATTTGGTGGTTGTTTTACATAAATATTTTACTCCATTCAAGGATGTGGCCCATAAATGAATAAAAATGAAGGGTGATATTGCTCATATGGTAGAAAATCATGAATCTATTTTGGATTTATTTAAAATATGTGATAATTTAATCATTTCTATAAAAAAAATTACTGATTAGAGGTATACTATGGAAATTGGTTGATCTTTTTTTACATTTATCTGGAGTATGGGGTTTTGGTGATTGGAAATGTATT
Organism: Viscum album; assembly: GCA_963277665.1. NCBI lineage: Eukaryota > Viridiplantae > Streptophyta > Magnoliopsida > Santalales > Viscaceae > Viscum > Viscum album. Next base: position 1,781,954,339 of record OY728129.1, on the reverse strand, counting down.
CAAATGGGTAGGTATTATTTTCATATTTTTTCCCTTTTTATGAATTTAAGCACCATGTGTGGGGATTTGGATATTTTTTTTGAATCTAGGAATATTTTTTTTCAAGAATGGGATGTTAGATTCAACCCATTTACTACTAGAAATAGTAGGTAATAGGTTGGAATTTTCCTAAATAGCCCTAAGGCCTTGAATTTTTATTTATTTTGGATGAGGATATTAGTATTCAAATTATATATAAAATTTTTCCTGGTTTTTTATTTACTTGTAATGATATTGGGGATGTTTAGGATAATTTTTTAAGGAGTTTGATATACTCACATTATTCCTTGAAGGGGAATGCTAAAGGTCATTACAAAGGGGAGATGATGAATCAGAATTTATAGGTAAATGGAATCTTGGATATTTTATGCTCTAAAAAGGGATATGTAAATGCTGGATAGAGATATGAGTTTCGGAATGATGATTATTTGAAGGGATAGGTTAATGGGAATTATGTTGTTAACAATTGTGGCCAAGGGTAAGTTTCTGCACAAGGTGAGCAGCTAGCTAGGGAGTTTAGGAATTGTGCATAGGTTGTTAATGTTTCATATATCCAAATTAATATTTTTGTGGTTGAAATTTGTGTGGATTCTATTAGTTAGGATCACTAATTGAATAAGTCATTAGAGTATAGTAATAAAATTATTGGAGAGGAACTAATTCTAGTATTGGTTAATGTTGCAGGCTCATCTAAGATGCAAAAGCAAGGGAAGATGGAAGATGTTGGGAAAGTATAGGATGAGAAAATTGATGTCAATGATGGTCATTATAATAATGAGTTTGATACGCAAGATTTTTTGGATCATGAATTATGGAAATAAAAAAAATTTTACACTAATAAAGGAACCTATTTTTTAGAACTATGAAAGAATAAGGATGAATTTGGAGCACCACTCTGTAGTGATCCTATAAATTTTTAACAGGCCCTTGAAATTTTGGAGGTCATTCCAAGCAAGGTTATTTCTACCAAGGATAATGGGATCAATAATTCCAATGTCTCTAATACCTAGGAAATTATTCTAACCTAAGTACATTGGTGAGTGGTAAGGTTAATAACTAGGTTAGAACCTCCAATTCCTTTTAAATACTCAATTTACTTGATGATGAGCCAAAGTTAAAGGATTTTGTGATAAAAAAAATGTTGAAAAAAACAATTCCACCACTTTCATTGATGGAGGGAGGTTATTTTATTTTTAAAAGTATTAAATAGGTAGTATATAAATCATATCAATGATCATGTTTAATGAAAGAGGACTAAGATGATTAAATTATTTCAAAACAACCTTCTAAAACTTAGATAAGAGGATAGCGTCCAAATAGATGGGGGTTTGGGGGATTATCATAATATAAAACTCTAATATCAGTCTTGGTATCTAGAAATAATTATTTTTCATTCAAATATACAAGACCAACCCCTTCTCTAGGAAGGATTTTTATGCTATTCTTTTAGTTGTTTTGGATTGAAGGAGGGTTTTTTTATCTGGCCTCATCCTCTCTCTTTCCTTTTATTGTTTTTTCTTAATAAAGGGGATTAAACCCAACTTTTTGTAATTAATTTGTAATCATTACTTAAAAATTATTAATTATTAATTACTTTTTATTAAAATTAATTATTCATTATTAATTAGTTAGTATTAAAAATTATAGGAGGTTTAAAATAAATAGATTTGTGTGTGTGCGTGTAAATTTTAAATACATGTATATATATTAATATATATTTACATGTGTGTGTGTGTTTATTTATAAATATATAAAAATATATGAATATAAATACATATTTTTATGTATTTATTCATTTTTATATTTATCTGTAGTTATATAATGTATTTAATTATTATTATTTTTGTTATTACATTTTATTTTATTTTTAAACATAGAGGGGGGTTTTAACCCCTTCTAATAATTATTGGCTATTTAGAACCCCTACTAATTTTTTAAATATTTTTTAATAAATTGAGTTCTATATTTAGTTTAAATTTTACCAAAACTTATTCTAAATTCATAACATAATTTATTAAAAATATTATAGAGGATTATAAACTAGTGCTAATTACTTATATAGGAGTTGTTTTCTAACCACTAGTAGGTGGCAGTTTAAAACACCAGATAATTTTTTATATTTTAAAAATAATTCTAGTTATATATTTAGTGGTGGTTTAAGTTAAACCATAGTTAAATTTTCCAAAAATATAAGTCATAGGAGGTTTTTCATACCCCCTCTAAAAACCGCCACTAATATACAATTTTTTTATAGTGAAAAACTTCTTCCATTGAAACATTTATACTAATTTTAGATACATTTAAAGCATTAAAACCCACTAGTAGAAAAAGGAATACACACCTTACCCTCATTTATATCATATTCCACTTCAAAATTGTTTAGGTTAGCTAGAGGATGCACAAAATATTTCACTACATCACTCACTGCATCAATCAAATAAATCTTGGAATGTGCCTCATCATTCCCAATATTTAATTATTTTAAAAGAACTCCAAGTTGATATTCACCATGGATAGAATCATCTTCCATGAAAGTAATCTTATTAAAGAAATCCACACACCCATTCTTGAGAATATTAACAATATGAATTGTATTTTTATGCACCTTGTAAAGAAAAAAATTATAAGGAAATCACATCTCAATCGAATCAAGTTAAGAATTTACAGACTAGTCTAACTTTTTTCGCCAATTATAATAAATAAGAAAATTATCATGCACCGCATTTTGATAAAACCTTATTTTCCATTTTAAATAAAAAAAACAAGGTATGTATCTCCATTGATATATCAAACTTTCTAAAAACCCTAAAAACTAAAGGATATGATAGGATTTTAGTCATAACATCAGTTTCCAATTGCATCTGTAAATATCCTTCATAAAATTTTCATAATTAAAATATCCAAAAGGATAATTTTATTTTTAATTCTTCATTACAATTAATTTTTTAATTATATGAAACATAGTGTTTTCATATCTCATATTAACATCGTTATCTTCTTAGTAAATCAAAGGTTTATTACTACTCTCACTATTTGTAGTCCCTTTATTGATTCGAAGACTAACTCTTTATCACTTTTAATTTTCATATTGATAAATGAAAATGCTATAAAGATCAAAATAACTTATGTTTTGATATTCCAAGGATATAATATTTTCATCAAATAATATAAATTTTTAAAATTTTCTTCAAAACCATCTAATATTAATGGATCTCACCATATTCATTATTAGTGCTTACAATTTCATTTAAAATTTTAAATAAATCATCCTCTAATTATTCTTCCATGATATTAATGTATTCAATTTTATTATGAAAATCTATAAATTGGCCTCTTTCACTCATTTTTTACTCATATATATCTATATATATATATCACATTGTTATTATTTTTCCCAAAACTCAAATATAAATTTTATTTTTTCAATGAGTTCATGTCTTCTTCATTTAATTCAATAAATATAAATGTAGAAATTTCTTATTGAAATGAAATATTAATTGAATTACTTGTTTTATTGATATTTTTTACGTGAATGTCATGATAAAATAGGTTTAGATATATAATTCACTCTAAAACATAGAATAATAATTCTACTCCTACTACACAGATCACACCAATAGTACATGATAGACATTTTACTCTTTCTACGTATAGTACAACAACAACATAGGACAATTGTTCTACTAATGTGAAGCATAGTGTGCTGACTTCACCGCATAACCATTATAACCCTATTAAATAGGGTACAGTTCATCATATACCTTAAATTCTTATTTTGGGCCTATTTTGAGTTATCCTAATATATTTTCATTCATAGGTATGCCGTATGTGGAGGATGTTGGGGTATTAGGTGGGATAGATATTGTGTATCCCTCTATTAGTCAGATCATGAATCAATTTACATAAAAATATTATATATTTTTCACCATTATCAGTATGTGTTTCAATTATATAACATTAATTTCTTAAATATTTATACTAATTTCATAATTTATATATTAAATAGACAAAATAATAATAGAAAGGATACAAAAATTAACACTCAGGGCATTTTTAATTTTATCAAATTAAATATAGTTGTCCCATTTGACACATCTTTGGTAACTATTGAGGATGAAATGGGCCTTTTTAAGTAGATACTAGGGTAGTTAACGTGTAATCCATTGTCCATCTCCATTAATTATCCTTTTTTGGAGTCATATTACATTATAATGGAAGAATGAGTTGATCAATATCCAAGTAAATGTGTTATCCTATTTATGTATTCATACATGATTACTTTAAAAACTAGTACTTAATATGTTAAGACCCACACCCATGGGGAACCCCTTCTGGTCCTACAGTAAGGATGAGAGTGACCCATGTGGCTAGCCTCCAATAGTCCCTGAGTTGGTGACTAGAATCCAGGGTTTATAACATGTGAATGGGTGACATTTCCCTAATATATCCTAGGAACATAGAATGAAATCCACTAATCAAAACCATAATATAAAATAAACCAAATCAGGTGATAATACATTATTTATAATATGTTATAAAAATATAAGTCTCTAAATAAAATACCAAGATAAAACTATTGGGTACTGACTTCGACCATAGCTCCAAGATCCGATATATTACTTCCCAAATCAATATAAAAATTCTCCCTAAAAACATGAAAAATATTTTATATATATAGGGGTGATCATAACATGTATACATAGTAAGATCATACTCAAAACACTTACACAAATTTGGAAGAAATTTACTAATGATATAGTGAATAAACAACCAAACCAACAGGAACCTATCAGGTCAACTATCACCCAGAACCATTAAGGATCACTCAACAAATATCACATCCAATTATAATAAAATATTATAAAAGGATATAATAATAAGGTACCATGTAACCACTTCCCTACTTTTGTGTCTCTATCACACCCCAATGTCAAATGTATTATGCTCCCAAACTCTTATACAGTCATTTCACAACACACAATATCCTATATCACAACCATACAACATGCTAAAATTATATCATTCTCATCAACCAATATATACTACCACATATCACATATCATCCACACATCACATATCAAGTATAGTATTATATCAAGAACATGATGGATTTCAACCTTGTGCCCTCCTCCTGCCATGTGAAACCCTCACCATATAACATCATACCAATATACAATAGGGTTTTCTAGTAAAACACATGCTACACCACATGATTGTAACTATATAAATTCATTACAGCTCATACTACACCTAGAAATGAGATAGGGGAAGAGGGAGTAGTCGGCTATTTTTTTCCTCTCCAACCTGGATGTTAGGGAAAACACCCATAACCCAAAACCTTTAAGTGTTAGTAATGTTATCTAACTTGGGTGGGTGTATATAAAATCCTACAGAAAATACAATGTATAGTACAAGCACACACAAACCCAACATAATTGGTTCACGACCAATATAGTACAATCACTACCCATAACCATCACCACACTACCCTCACCATACACTGCAACTGATTCCAACTATAACACCACAAGCCAACCCTACATCCTATTAAAAATAGCTACCATAACCAAGAACAATTCCCATCAATCTATATCATTTAACCCATTTCTATATTTACCATTACCAACCCAATTATAGTTAATGTACTATTAAATTTCATAATTAATGAAAAATCATTCAATCCATAACTCGCATTTATTTCATCCATTACCCCTTTCATTTCATGAATTTAATTTATATTAATGGTTTATTTCAATTCCAACAATACCAATTTCTAGGTTCATCATTACCAATTATATTCCACTACCACTGAGAAACTACAAAAAAAAATCCCACAAAAACTAGCCACACAATCATCCCATAATTATGCTTGCATTATTCTTTAAAAACATTTCAATGTGGGTGTAGCCTCACTACACAGTCTATGATAATAACCTAATCAATGCCACATAATCAAAAATAGAATAAAATAGCCACTATCATCAACAACCACTACCATAACCCCCCTTTCATTGTAAGAAACATCATCATAATCACCAAATTCACACAATCAATTCATTATCTTCTTTAAGTATTTATCCTTTTATGAAGGGTGATTCAAATAGATAAATCATAACATCAACACAAAACTTTCAGCAAAAACAATGATTTTAAATAATAGCATCAAACATGCATCAATAATATGAGCAATATCATGTAGATAATTAAACACATATGAAACACCCCTTCCCTTTAATTTATATTCAGTTTGGTTCAATATATTTATTAATTCAATCCATTCCATCCAACCAAAGAAATAAAATTTATGATAGTAAAACATTATGCACAAAATAGAAGATAGTTCTTGAATCCCCTTCCTTAATAGGATCTTCATAATCCACTGCATAAGAGGAAGAGATGATAATAAAACTATAACCCTAAAAGTGAACCCTCAATCAACTTAGATCATAGAAATTACCCATAAAAATCACGTCACAATGCTACCCCAAACTAACCTCTATCATTTCCTTGACCATCTATAGAAAAGGAACATGGAGTAAATTAAGGATAAAGGGGAAGAAACAAACATTTGATCATTAGAAATCAATCTCTCAAAGATAAGTATTAATTCTAGAAAAAGGTGTTGAAAGGATTCCCATAAATTCCTTAGAGTATCCCAAGATTCAAGGTAAATTGAGTAAATAGAATGGATTTTGGATAGGTCTCTTAATTTATACCCAGGTTGGAAAATAAAAAACAATAATGGTAAGGGGAAAGGATGCACCACAATGGGTTTAATTTAAAGGAATCTTAGAAATCATGGCATGGCCAATGTCTAGATCTGATAAAAATGGGTAGGAACCATGACACAATGCTAATATCCGTAGTGTAGAATCTATACTTTTGAAGCCAGCCACAACATAGAATAATAAACAAGTCATAGGGTATCAAAAATAGAATAATGTCCAAAATCCACCACCCAGTATCCACATTGTAGCAGAAAGAACCATGCAGAAATATTTATCCTTCCCTCTACCCAGATAAATCCTCATGCATGGACCATGACACAACTCAAAGGAATATGTAGTTGGGACCCTCAAAATAGTAGAGCCCCAAATATAGATACCATGGGTTCTCATACTGAAACTAGTCCAACCATTCCATATTAAATCTTTTTATTAACCTTTCATAGTGAAACATATCTCTTCACACAATATTCCCTTTCTTCACGAAATTTATAATGAAATTTTAGTGCAAAATATTCCCTTCCTTTCTCAAACCTTATCCTAGCACATATAGCACCCAATACACACAAATTAATTGTATGGGGAGGTTTGGGTCATTAAATTATACACTAATCAAATAATTATCATCCTATATAATAAAAACAAAACCCAAAGGAAAATACCACATGCACCACCAACCAATATCTCCATGAGAGATACATCCCAAACGAGACGATGCCATCAACCAATCATACCAAAAAGGGAAAAATTAATTAATTAAAGAAGTACTAATTTAAACATTTCATAAATAAGTAAATTATATATTCAAATAGCTTATGATATTGAACACTCATCATTAAATATTGTTCCCATGTACTCTCATTTGTACAACCATGCCTTCACAAAACTTAAATAAAAGGGATTAAGTTTCCATACAAAACCTTCCCCTGGTGATCAAATATCTCAAATGGTCAATCCACACATGTTATATATTAAACAAAATCCAAACCACCTTAATCAATAACACGGAAGTCAATGTGGATATATTGATGAACCTATGACACATGGAAGACATCATTAATCATATCCATATGTGAAGGGATATCCAACCAATAGCCACCTCATCAAGGTTACCCAAAGCCTCAAATTGACTAAAAACCTAAGGATAGATCTTACTAACCTAAACAAACCTCCACTTTCTAAAATGAGAGAAACCCTTAAGAACTTATGATCTCCAACCTCATAATCTAGAGGCATTCTCCTTTGATCTTCCTAAACTCTAACAGTCTTGTGTTGCTAGCATCCACACACAAACCATCAAAATGTTCCTGGTCATACTATAAACCACATATGGCCTAAGGAATGCTAACTCCCAAAATTATTTCAATATAATGGAGATTAATAAGACCACCCATAAATTTCATCAAATGGATCCACACCAATGGAATATTGATAGTTTTTTTATAAAAAAACTCAACCAAAGGAAAGTGCTTCACCCGCCAAAATCTAAAACAAAAACCCACAGCATATCCTACAATATCTAGAAGGTTGAATTAGTCTAGGAATCCATATGAGGATAGAAATAAGTGATAATTAATAAGTATGATAAAAAATAATGTTGTAATCCTCTCCAAACTCATGAGGTAAAATGAGGATCCTAATCAAAAATAATGGTCCTCGGTGCCACGTGAAGCTGAACCACCTCATCTACATGCCACCTCTAAATTTACCATACATGGATTTTAGTTATTGTCAATAAGGAATGTTTGAGAAACTTTTAATATTTTTTGGAAACATATATAAATTTATGTTGAATTTTTTTCCATTGTATATAGAAAAAAAGGAAGTGGATTTGTTTCCTGAATAGATTCAAAAAACCCTTACATTTGACGATTAATGTGTTGTTCTTCAATATAAAGGTAATTTTTTGATGATTATACATTGTATATAATAGTTTATAAGTTAATATAGAGTTTTTGAGAAGGCATGAATATTAGTTGAAGAGGTTCTAGAATTATTTTAGGTTTTATATAATAAATTTATGGAAAAGGAATTGAATCTACATAAGAATAATTTTTTAATCATCATCCCATAATCATTAGTCAATAAGAATCAATAAATATTTATAAAAAAAATTAATTGAGGCTATGTAAGAATTATTTTTCTACTAACTAAAATCCATTCAATACTTGCAAAAGGTTCATAACCGCTAGACAAGAAGTTGTGTAATATTCAAATGAAATATACACTGTCTATATAAAGGTGATCAAGAGTTGTATGAAGGTAAACTGGTTCTACACAAGCTTAAACTGAGCTATGTAAGGGTAATCTTAAACTCATGAAAGGGTAATCTATAGCAATTTAAGAGTCTTTATGACTTTGTTTAAGGGTCGTATCAGAAGTAAAGGACCAATATAAGGTTTATTTTTCAACTATATAAAGGTCATTTGGACCTACATATAGGTCATATGAGGATATCATGTATGACTTAAAGAAATCCCATAAGATTTATAAAGTCCTATGAAAACTAGAGTATCTTAGAATTCCAAATTTTATTTAATTTTAAAGAAGTTAAAATTAGACGATGCTTCATGTGATTATCATCATGGATTAAACATCACAGTGATTTGAATGAATTATGATTCAAGCTAAGAACTGGTAGAGAAACATTCATACTGTAAAGATTAAGAGTAATATATGGTGTTGTGTTTGGGTAAAATAGAATGTGAGAAATGGGAAGATGAATATGGTCATTCCATAGTTAATTTCATAGTGACTAAAACTGGAAGACTATGAACACCACGTCTTAGAAGTGAATGTTTCAAGAAAAATTTCCACCTATGAAAAATGATGAGCAATGAAATTTCATGGAGGTGGTTGTGGTGACTTTCTTGACATGATAATTATTAGTGTATAACGATGAGTAATGAACCATTGCCTATTTCTAGTGAATATTTTGATAATACCTTAAATATGGAAGTAGAACAAGTTCTACAATGGGAAGCTCCATGCCATAGGACATGTAATAGTGTTTTGTGATTCATGTAGACATGAAACAAACTTAATTACTTATGATATTTATGGAGAATAAAAAGGTCAAGATTTTCCAATATCACATAAGGAAATAAGATCAAGTATTAATAAATATTTATAGATATTGACTTGATTGGAATGAGAGGTTTGAATGAGTTAAAATATGAGAATAAATTATTGAGATTATAGGAGAATAAAAGTTTGAATATTATGAAAAAAAATATTCATGATGAACTCTATGGATGTATAATTACAGGTGAATAAAATGAAAGAGATGTGAGTAAAGATAATCATTCGATACTGCTAAGATTTTTAAGAAATATACTCAGTCAAAAAAATAATAATTATCAATGCATCTAGGAGATCATGTGTGTCAAAGGAATAAAGATAAGGCCTATTATATTCATATATCATAGAAGGAGAGTCCGAAAAATTAGATAATCCGCTATGATTAAATGTCACGGTGAGTTTGAACATTACTGAATGACCCAGGATAGGTGGATGTAAGGAATTGAAGAGTACATAGTTTAACATCTTTTATAAGAAGAGATGTAAGTAGAAGACTTGTTCACATGTAGGTTATAGTATAACTTAAAGAATAAGGACTATGAGAGGTATTCCATGCTCGTTGGGAGGCCTGGAAAGTGTGAGAAAAAAATAATAACCAGTGGAAGGATGGACTATGAAAGTTAGTATAAATACATCTAGTGTGATATTGGACCACATCCTAGGATTCAATATAATCATGGTTTGAGGCTATGTCATGAAACTAATTTCATTAATATAATAAGAATCCATGATTGGGGTGACTAACCAACCATGAAAAGGAGTAGGTCTTCAAGTACAAACCTTGTAAATCCTTATGTCTTATTCCTTTTTACATTCTATATATTTAGGTAAGTCTGATTGATAACAATAATATAGGATTGAGATATTAACTGGTCACAAAATTTTGATTAAGAAGACTATTTCATAAAAAGAAAAAAGGGATCACTAATTCACCCTCCCTTCCTCTCAATGATCTCACCTAACCTAGGGACTATAGCCTCTCTAGAAAATCCACAGTTCCTAACTCCCTGAAATCCAAGAATTGAGTTGAATTGTTAATCTAATCCATGATGACCAAAATATTTTCATATCTACACTGGTCTTAAGGTAAACTGGTGGAAAAATACATTTATATTTCCTCCCATTTCTACTTGGGAATATCCAATAATTGTAAAAAAAATACCTAGAACATGATTTTTAGCCTTCACCTTCTAATATACCAAGCATCAAGATATGCACTCCACCACTAACAACTTCATCTGGGTCCACCAAATTTAAACCCTTGAGGAATGATACATCTTGGACACACTAAGATTCATTGTCAGTATTAAGCTATGAAACTCACAGAGAACCTCCACATGCACTACCAATGGAATAAATATCCTCCCTTAAAACAATATCTGGTGTCATTCATCCTCATATAATCTCTTATCATCATCAACCTAGATAAAATAGACACACATCACCTCAACCTCTGAGTCACCCAACTAGGACTACTCCACTTTCCACAAAAAGGATGATTATGTTGTTATCTAATACAAAAAACACATACCACCAACCTCCTACATATTGATATACTTCACCACAAGATCTTAAATACTTATCCATACATATTTGAACTCCCATAAAATATCTCCCTATTACTTTCTACTTGGAAAATAAACAACTACCTTTCCTTTCCCCAAGGTATAGGGAATATAAAATTTGTAGTCTTATAAAAACTCCATCCACCGCCGCTATCACAAATTCAAATCCCTCGGAGAGAAAATATAACTCAAAATATTATGATTAGTGAAAACCAACAAAAAATCACCAATAGAAAAATGTCACCAAAGATACATAGAAAATACTACTTCTACAAGCTTAAGATCATTGGTGGCATAATTACACTCATAGGGATGTAACTTCTTAAACCCATATGATATCACTTCTATTTACTACATCAAGATACAACCCAAATTGATATGGGAGGAATCACTGAAAAATTAAAACATCACTCCCTCATTTGGAAACTAAAGGATGGGATCATTGATAAATTTATCCTTCAAGTAGTTAAATGTCTCATTACACTAATTGGTTCAAATGAAAGACATGCCCTTCTAGGTTAGGGAAGTTAATGAGGATAAAATCTAGGAAAATTAATAAATGAACCTTTGATAATGACCTAAAAGAACAAGTAAGGCACTAAACTATTCAATATTATTAGGTTCTTTCCAAGAAAAAATGGTCTTAATTTTCAATGTATCCACTGCCACTCCCCTTTAACACACTACATGTTCAAGGAAGTGCACCTCCCGCTTCAAAAATATACACTTGGAATTCTTCCATAGAGTTGGTGGTACTGAAGGACATGTAAAATAGCCCTGATATTCTCATAGTGATATTCCTATTACCATGATTATATGGGTATTTTTCCTTTGATAACTACCATTAAATGAACTAGGAACTCACGGAACACGGAGCTCATGAGTCCCATGAAAATAGCTGGGGATTTTATGACATCGAACGACATAAACACATACTCAAAGCGTAAAAAACCAAGAGATATTAGTAGTAGATCAAATTAATTACTTATTAATATTTATGAATTATATTTTATTCATCCATGTTTATTATAAGAATAATAGGCAATTTCTTCTTAAAAAATAAAACGGTTCTATTCTAAAAAATTTGTTTCTTTCATTATACTCTTTTATTAAAAAAATCCAAATTTTAGAATTTTAATTTAAAAAAATGATATAATTTTTTATATTATAAATTCAAAATTATGTTAGAGTAATATTTTGATAATATTCTAAAAAAATTTGATTTTTTGGTGAATAGTAGAAAATATTGATTTTTAAGAAAAATGTATTTTCTTTTAAAACATTGAAAATATATATTTTTATTTTGGATTGGTTTTAAAATTACATTAGATCCTTTTAATTATATTTAATTCAATTAATTTTACTGGGATCATCATTATACTTTTATTTGGCATAAAAATATTTTTATACTTAAAAAAGGCATTTATCTAAAAAATGGGTTTTCATCATGTTACGTGTTCTGATTTTAAAAGTAATTTTAACTAAATTTGGGGATTTAATATTGAAAAATGGATTTTAAGATTGGAATTAGGAATTTAAAATTTGGTAAATAGTTCAACCTCATTTTTTCATTATGAATATTAACTCTGGTAAAAAGTTAATTACCATGGAAAGAGTTAAAATGAGTTAAAAGGGTTAAAACGAGTTAAAGGGTTAAAACTAAAATGATAAGGGTTAAAATGACATAAAAACTTTTATAAATATTATTATATATATATATATATATATATATTTAACCTATATTATCTATTATTAAAATATGAGTCATTTTTGAGACACTTGGATTGATTAAGACATTAATATATTTTAATCTTTTGAAAAATTCCATGTGTCTCCTCTCACTCACTTATAAAAGGACACTATATCTCCTCTTTTATACACACTTAAAGAACATATTATCTTAGAAAATACCTACCTAAATCATTTCCTAACATCTATAATCATGTCCTATTATTCTTGGTGTGATCAAAATACCATCCTAAGAAGGCTTTACATATAAACATAAAGAGGTTTTCTGAAGAAGATGTATAGTTTTTAACTGAGTGCTTTAATTTTATTTCTTCTTTTACCACCTTAAAACCTATATTAATCATTTTAATATAATAAAATAAGTATCTAACATATAATATAATATTAATTTTTATTTTATAACCTTTTTTATTAACTCATCCATCTAATATAAAATGAAAACATTCCTCGTGCGTAAGTGAGGACTAACGCCTCACGTGATGATGTATTTCATTTTTCATCACCACCTCTTATGGATGGTCATAATAATAGATCCAAATTAAATAACATGATATATATGATATAAATTTTATTATTTAAATTTAAATAAATATTCTAATTCTTTCTTTACCATCCAATGAAAAATAAAAACACCACCCGTACGTACATGCGGACTACCACCTCGCGAACTGATATATTTTATTTTTCATCACTATTTCACATTAAATTTATATATAAGTATATTTAAATAAATAATATTATATTTTTTATATAATTATAATTTTATTAATATATAATAATAATTACCTTATTTCCCTCTCTTTAAAAAATGGAAAATGTTACTCATGCATATGCACGGACTACAATCCCCATGTTGTAACGTAATTCATTTTTCATAACCACTTTACATTATTGGTTTTAAAAATATAATTCATGTATTAAAATGATAATTATAACATGATTTATATTCTATAAATGATATAAAAATGTTCCAATTTACCATAGTCAACCTACTGAAATCATTTTTGACTTATGAACCAAATATCCTCAAAACAACCAAATTAAACTTAATCAATTAAGTTATTAGGAATAGAATGGTAATAAGTAAAATAATAGGAATAATAAAAATATAATGAAATTTAAAAATATTATTAATCAAGTTAATAATTAACATAAATTTACTATTTATTAATATAAATAATGTATGTGACAAGTCGGACTAAATGTAAGGGATATTCTATCTTAAAACCTGGTTTTAAAATGTTTTAAAAGTTTTTTTCCAATATTTTTTATCCATGTCCATATTTTTTATGGATGAGTAAATAATTAAATAAATGTATTAAAATTTTTATTTTAACTATAATTTTACTCTCTTACAATGGTATTCGAAATGAATCTTATTGCATAATTCATATGGAATGTTTTACTTTATTTGAAAATTATAAAAGGAATGTTTTTTAATGTATAAAACATCAATGTGTTTTCCCACTGCCACAAGAATTATTTTAAATTTGGATTCCTTTATAAGATTCCATGTTTTATTTACATAAAAACCCTTTTTAATTTTGTTCTATGTATTTTAGTTTCGAAAATGGAGTTGTAAAAGAAAGGGATATATCAATATCCAAAAATGTTTTACTTATGGGTTCAAAAGTATTTTTTTAGTTTGATGATAGAAATGAAATATTTTATGTGTTTTGTGTATTTCACAGTCATTGGACATTTTTTATGATGATGGGTGAGCCCAATATAGTTCTCCAATTCATTGGTTAATGATTATGTTCTCTAAATAATTGTATTGGAATTAACTGAGTAGGTTATTCCATTTGTAAGGGTTTTTATAATAATTATATAAAGATGATGTCCCAAGGAAAATACATGATTTTTCTATACATTAAAATTAATTTTCATGGAAATATTTTTATTTAATAAGGTAATATAATGATCTTTTGTTTAAATGAATGAATATTCACTTTAAGGGTAAAATATTTGTTTTTAAGAAAAAAAATTTCAAAGTTTCTTATGTTTTCTAAGAAACACTAATGACTATGATTTTGCCTTTATGTTTTATTATAAAGTTTTTTATGAAAACAAAATGGGCAGTAAATCAGATTTCATGTGTAAGTAAATTAATTTTTGAGCTCAAAGTTTATTATATTGAAGGAAAACTCGCTTATATGCTCTCATGGTTTTGAAATAGACTAATGGGTTTCTTTTCATCTTTGTATATGACCTGACTAAGATTTTTTTCTTATAAAATGTTTTCAAATTCTTTTCATAGGGTTTAAGAGGATGATTATAAACAATGATGAAGTCAAGTTGAAAATCATGAAGATTTTTTCAAGAAAAGAAAATGTGTTTTATTTTAAATGTATTGTATTATGAAAAAAATAGACATTGAGTTGATGTGACCAATTTTTAATGCATGGTTTTTTATATAATAGTTATAACTAAATTATCTAAAACTATAAACCTGAAATGATCTTTGGAAATAAATATTGGGTCCTTATAAATGATATCAGGTAAAGGTTCAGATAACTTTCGAGGTTATGATAATGTAAATAAGTAATATTAAGAGATTATATTTTAGGATTATCATGAGATATAATTTTCAGGTTAAAAATATTTCATTATCTAATCTATATCTATTTATAAAGTATTTCTATATATTAAATAGTAAATCTAAAGTAGAAACACTAAGAGGAAAATATCCTTCCAAATCAGTAACCTGGAATGGTTGAAATTGGAACTAAGCAGTTTTTTATTATGATTTCTCAGTTGACACGGACTTTTAATGGTGGTGGAATCCATGTTAGAGAGAAAATACACTCACCATAGAGGAAACTTTATATAGTAGAGCATTTCATGAAACAGAACCCTCTAGCATTCAATGGATCTCTTAGACCAATGGTAGTAGAGGGATGTATTAAAGATTTAGAAAAGATATTCAAATTTATGGATTGTTTAGAGAATAAAAATTTAATTCTAGTTATTTATCATTTTGAAGGTGAATCCAATTAGTGATGGTCAATGGTAAAGAATATAAGTGAAATAGACATGGTTGATTCCTTTGAAAGGGATGAATTTAAGAATATTTTCCTTGATAAATATTTTACTATGGTCATTTGACTCAGGATGGAAAATAAATTTTTGGAATTGAGGTATAAGGAGGAATATTTAGTGGTCATGTATGAAGTAAAATTCAACTGAATGTCAAGGTATTCACAAAATTGTATCTAAGATCTTGATGGTAAAATTAATCATTTTTACTTAGTATTAAAGATAAGATATCTAAGTTCATTAGATTATTGTGAATTTAAAATTTATAATAAACTAGTTTGATGTGAAAAAAAGGTACAAATGTATTTTTTTTCAATGATCATGTGTTATATGACAACAATAAGTAGGTGGTGGGAAATGGGGAAGCATCCATCAAGGAAATACAAAGGTGATAGAATCAATATTCCATCTTGTGATAAGTGTGGTAAAAATAATTCTAATGAATTTATTATAAAATATATGAAGTGTTTCTGATATAGTGAGTTTGTAAATGTGGCTCATGAGTGTAATGAAAAAGATCATAGTAATGATCAGATAATTAATGAAAAGTTGGTATCAATATGTTTCAATTTTAATGATATGGTTCATTATGTGAGTAATTTTTCGAATATAGTAATGAATAATGTAATTCTTTGAGATCATAAGTATAAAGTTGTGGTAAATGTTTTTGTGACTACTTAGGTGGTGATGTGGTGTCAGGTAAATTACTTTTTTATACAAATTATGTAAATGTATTGTTAGGTTTGGTGTTTTTAAATTCTTTCATTTCTAAGAAATTGGTTGTTAAATTAAAAATTTCACCTCAAGAAAAGAAGTAATAACTTTTGGTAAAAACACCTAAGGGTATTATTAAGGTAAAAACAAATTATCAAAATATTCATGTTATTTTTTGTGAAAAGGTTTTTCTTGCAAAACTCTTTTTTCCTATCCCTTGTAGTGTTTGATGTTATTCTTGGTATAGATTGGATTTTTTTATCATGAAAAGATAGATTTTAGAGCTAAAGAATTTATTTTTGTAATGGTTTTTAATTATTATATAAAAATGAATTCATACCTTTGATAAAATATCAAGAAGATAAGAAATTGATTAAATATGGAAATGAAAGTTATCTTTCACATATTATTGAGAAGAAGGGAACTATTCAAATTAGTGATGTTATTATAGTAAAATAATATATAGATGTATTTTCTCATGAATTTCTTTGTATTATACCTGATCAAGATATTGAATTTACCATTGACTTAGTTTCTAATACTAATCCAATATCAAAACCTCCTTATCAAATGGCTCGAGTGGAACTTTTTTAATTGAACAGTTAGTTTCAAGAGTTACTTTCTAGATGATTAATTCATTATATCACTTCACTATGGGGTGATCTTATTTTGTTTGTTAAAAATAAATATGGTTCCATGAGGATTTACATTGATTATAGAGAATTAAATAATATCACTATTAAGAATAAGTATTTACTACCGCATATAAATGAATTGCTTGATTAGATCTAAGGAGATTGGTATTTTTAAAAGTTTGATATCATATCTAGGTATCATCATATGGATGTGAAGTAGGATGGAATTATAAAGAAATAATTTCAGACTAGGTATAGGAATTATGAGTTTATGGTTATTCCCTTTATGTTGAAAAATGTTCAAACTGTATTTTTGGACCTTATGGATAGAGTTTTTCATGAGTTCTTGGATAAATTTTTTTTGTTTATTAATGGAAACCTGATATATTCAAAACGTTATGCTACTCATGAGAAACATTTGATAGCTTTTCTATAAACCTTAAAATAAAATAAGTTATATGAAAAATTTAGTAAATGTGAATTCTGGTTGTTATATATTTATTTCCTTGGACATATTGTAAATAAATATGGAATAATTATTGAGACAACTAAAATGAAATTGGTATTACAGCAGCGGTGGAACTGTATAAGCGATGGTACTATAGTAGTGGAGGCACTATAGCAGATAATGTAGTGGTGGAGGTACTGTAGCAGGTACTATAGCAGCATGGGTACTGTAGCAGTACCGTTCACCAAGGGGTCCTTTGGGACAAAAATGGGCTTTCAAGCCTTGTTTTCAGGCCTTGGGCCTTTGGGCTATGTAATGGGTCTCCCTCTTCCCATTATTAAAGAAGTCTTTTCTTTAAATAAAAAATTGAGGCTTCGGCCTTAACCTTTTAAAAAAACTAAATGTTTTTTGAAACCTTTTCTCATTTATCTATCCCACAAACTAAGTAAACTTGAAAAGAAGTTGAATTCATTAAAATGAAATAATGTGATGAATGTTTCAAAGAATTTAGAAGGAAATTAGTAAATGATCCAATTTCATCCCTATCATCCAGAAATGGTGAGTTTGTTATCTATAACGATTCTTCTTTGAAGGGACTTGGTTGTGTTTTGATATAGAATGATCAGTTAATTTTGTATGATTCACAAAAATTGAAACCTCATAAGCTAAATTATCATACACATGACCTTAAACTAGAGGTTGTATTGTTTGGTTTAAAAATCTATATATTTCATTTATATAGTGTAAAATGTGAAATACATGTTGATCATAAATTTTTACTCAAAAAGAATTAAACATGAGAAAAAGAAGATGGATGGAAATGATTGCGGATTATGACTAAAATATTCATTACCATATAAGAAAATAAAATACAGTATTTGATGATTCAAGTAAAAAATAAAATGCATCATTAGCTATGCTATGAATGGAACATGACTCTTTGGTTATTGATTTAATGAATGTTTTCCTAGAAATTGTGCACATATAAACTTCTTCTATTTTGTTTCAGGTCATATTGTAGTCATAATTGTTATAAATAATTAAGCAATCTTGGAATGGGGATCATGATTTATAAGAAAAGATAAAATTGGTTAGGAATGGTAATTTTCATGAATTTAACATTGAAAAAGTAGTTTTAAGATTCATAAAAATATTATTCATTTATTTTGATTCCTAGTTGAAAAAATAATTATTGATTAAAGCTCATAGCTCTCTATTTTCTATTCATCTTGGAAACACTAAAATGTATAGAGACCTATATTAATATTTCTAGTGGGATGGAATGAAAAAGAGATATTATTTACTTTAATATAAATTTTTTTACTTTTTAATAGGTTAGAGTGTAATGAAAATTACCAAAGGGGACATTAACAGTTCTAGGATTAAAATGGGAGAATATATCCATAGATTTCACGGTTGGATTACAAAGTATATCTTAATGTAATAATAAAATAAGGTTTATTGCTGATCATTTGACTAAATCTATGAATTTTATTCCCATTCAAGATAATATGAATTTGGATCATATTTCCAGAATTTATATTAAAGAGATAATCATATTTCATGGTGTTCCTATTTATGTTGTATCTGATCATGATCTCAGATCTACCTTTTTATTGGAAAAGCCTTCAAAAGTCATTGGGTACTGAATTAAATTTCAATATAGCATTTCATCCTCAATATGATGGAAAATAGTATTGAATGATTCATAATTTGAATGATATACTTTGATCTTGTTCATTAGATTACTAGGGAAGTTGGTATCAACATATTTCATTAGTTGAATTTTATTATAATAACAGTTTTCAATCTAGTATAAAAATGGAACCTTTTGAGGTATTATATGGAAATTGGTGATGATATCTAGGTTATTGGGATAAATTTACTTAAATAATATTTTTCAAATGATAATTAGAGGTAGATATTGTTGAGAAAGTGAAGAGGATTTGGTAGTATATGAGGGAAGTTCAGTGTAGGCAGAAAATTTATATGGATAACCATATAAAATATCATTAATTCGAGGTAGTCGACCTTGTTTTTATTAAATTATATCCATGGTAAAGTGTTGTGAATTTTGGTAGAGGGGAAAGTTAAGTCCATGGTTCATTGGACTATATAATATTTTAGGGAATATTGGATCAATTTCTTATCAAGTGTATTTTCCTCCAAGTTTATCTTAGGTACATGGTGTGTTTCATGTTTCACTATTCAAAAAGTATGTACTAAATGCATCTCATGTTTTGAGTCTCGAATTATTTCAGTTTGAAGATAAAATTTATTATGAGTAATAGCCTGTTTTTATTCTTGACCATAAATATTAGGTGTTACAGAATAATCTAATTCACTATTTTATGTTTTTTTGGAAAAACTATATGATTTAAGATGCAACATGGGAATTTGAAAATGTTATGAAGGAAGAATATTCCCACTGGTTTAAGAAGTGAATAAAAATTTTGAGTACATAGTTTCCAAAAGGTGTTAGAATGTGGAAACCTATGTAATATTAATAATAGATCAATTTAGTTCCTTATTAATATTTATAAATTATATTTTATTGATCCATATTCATTAAAATAATAATAAGTAATTTCTTAGTCGAAAAGAAAATAGTTTTTTTCTAACTAAATTGAGTTTCATGCATTATAATATTTTATTCAAAAGTTTAATTTCCAAATTATAGAATCCGAATTTGAGAAAAATGATATCATTTTTTATATCATAAATTCAAAATTAGATTATAGTGAGTTTTTGATAATTTTATAAAAAATTAATTTTTGGTTGAATGGTAGAAAATATTGATTTTTAAGAAAACTTTATTTTCATTTCAAGTATTTACAAAGTCTATTTGTGTTTTAGATTTATTTTCAAATTCCATTAGTTTCTTTTAATTATAAATAATTCAATTAATGCTCTTAAGATCAGCATTACACTTGAATTGGGTATAAAAATATGTTTATACTTAAAAAGGTATTTATCTAGAAAACTGTTTTCCATCACATTATGTGTTCTAATTTTAAAAGTAATTTTTACCACCTTTATATATTTAATATTGAAAAATGGATTTCATATTCGGAATCATGAGGTTCAAATTTGATAAATATTTCAACATCGTTTTTTATCATTATGAATAGTAACTTTGTTAAAAAATGCATCTACCACGGTAAGAGTTAAAACAAGTTAAAATGACCTAGATATTATCTAAATCCTATTGGATGATCATATTTAGAATCTTTAATATTAAAATTTTAATATGTGTCATTTTGGATCTAGTTGGATTGATTAATACATTAATATATTTTGATCTTTTGAAAAAATTCAAGTGTGTCATCTCCCTCACTTATAAAAGGACATCGCATCTACTCTATTATCCACATGTAAAGTGCCTCTTAAATCATAAAATATCTACTAAAATCATATCCTAAAATAACTCACCATTTTCTAGAGTTTTTTATTTAATCATAATACCATCCTAGGAAGTATTTACATATAAACCAAAGGTGGTTTCTCGAAGAAGAGGTGTAATTCTTAACTGAGTGCTTTCATTTTATTTCATATTTTACCTCCTTCAAATCTCTATTAAAAAAAATCATATAATAACATCAAAATATACAATATAATAAAATTTTATTGTTTGTTTTTTAACCTTTTTTCATCTACTTATCGATCTAGTGGAAAATGAAAACATCGCTCATGCGTATGTGCGGACTACTAACTTGTGAGATGAAGTATTTCATTTTTCATCATTGGATCTTATGGATGGTCATAATAATGGATAAAAATTAAATAATATGAAATATATCATATAAATTTAATTTTTTAATCATAAATATATATTCCAATTCTTTATTTACTATCTAATAAAAAATAAAAGCAGTGCTTGTGTGTATGTGTGAATTACCGCCTCGCGAACCGATGTGTTTTATTTTTCATCATCCCATCACATGGATGGAAAATATAAGTGTATTTAATGAAATATTTTTTTATCTATGATATAATTATAATTATTTAAAGTTAAAAAAATAATTACCTTATTTACCCTTTTTATGTTATCTATGATATAATTATAATTATTTAAAGTTAAAAAAATATTTACCTTACTTCCCTTATGTTCATTGAAAAATACAAACGTTGCTCACGCATACATAGAGACTACTGTATCTATTTTGTAACGTAATTTATTTTTCATAACCACCTTAAATAGATGGTTATAAAAGTACAATTAATGTAAGAAAATGATAATTATAACATTATTAGTATTATTAAAATTATATAATCATTATCCATTTGACCATAGTCAACTTACCAAAGTCATTTTGGACTTACAAACCAAAATTCTTCAAATTATCTGAAGTAAACATAGCCAATTAAGTGATTATGTATGAAATGGTAATAAGTGAAATAAAAGGATTAATAAAAATATAATAAACTTGAAAAATATTCTTAATCAATTAATAATTAATAAAATTTTATTATTCAAGAGGATAAATAACGTATGTGACAAGTCAGACTCAAGGTAAGGGATATTCTATCTTAAAACCTAGTTTTAAAATGTTTTGATGATTTATTTCTAATATTTTTACTCTATTTCCACATTGTTTTATGGATGATTAAATATTTAAATATATGGATTAAAAAGTTTATTTTACCTTTCCTTTTACTTTCTTATAAAGTTTTTCAAAAATAATCTTCTTGCGTACTTTATACGGAATGTTTAACTTTATTTACAAAGTAAAAAATGAATGGTTTTTAATGTATATGACGTAAATGTATTTTCCCACCACCATAATTTTTATTTTATATTTATATTCCTTTAAAATATTCAATGTTTTATTTATAGAAAAAAAAACTTCTTACTTTTTTCTGGGTATTTTACTTCTGATAATGCGGTTTAAAGGAAATGTATATATCAATATTCAAAAATGTTTTACTTATGGGTTTAAAAGTATATTTTTATGAGTTTGATGAGGGAAATGAAATATTTTATGTGTTTAATGTGTATTATGGTTCTTTTAAATTATTTATGATGATGTATGAGTCCTGTATATCTCTCCAATGCATTGGGTAATGATTAGGTTCTCTAAATAATTATGTTGTAATTAACCGAGTAGGTTATTCCATTTGTAAGGGTTAATTAAAGGGTTCTATGAATATGATGTCCCAAGGAACCTATATAAATTTTATATGCTTGTAAACTAATTTTCATGGAAATATTTTTACTTCATAAAGTAGTATAATGATCTTTTTTAAAGGAATTACTATGCCTTTTAAGGGTAAATGGTATGCTTTTAAGAAAAAAATTCCTTAGTTCTCACATTTTCTATGAAACCCTAGTGATTATGATTTTTCATTTATGTTTTATTATGAAGTTTTGTATTAAAAAAATTTGTTAATAAAAATTATTTCATGTGTAAGTAAATCGTTATTTTAGCTCATAGTTTATTATATCAAAAAGAAACTCTCTTTCATGATATCATGCTTTTGAAATGGAATAACGAATTTCTTTAATTATTTTATATTTCTATTGTTGGGATTTTTGTGATCATGTCATGTTTTCAAATATTTTTAATAGGTTTTAAGGATGATTAGGAAAAATAATTAAGTCAACTTGAAAATCATGAATATTTTTCAAGAAAATAAAATGTGTTTCATTTTAAAAGTATTGTATTGTGAATAAAATGGGCACTGAGTGGAAGTGACCACTTTTAAATGCATGGGTTTTTTATGTAAAAGTTATGAACTAATTCTCTAGAACTCTAAACCTGAAAGGATCTTTAGAAATAAATGAAAATGAATTCATTTTTAAAAAATAAATTAGGGTTTGGATAAGGATTATATACTTATAAAAAGTTCCCATAATGACATCTAAAAGTAGTCTTTGGTATATTCTTCTCTTTTACTCTCATCTTGTGATATCAAGACTCTAGATCAATATTTAAAAACCCATTGGGTCCCTTAAAGTGGTCAAAATATCTAGAAATCCTTGGAATAGGGTAATGGTTCTTAACAGTCACCTGATTTAACTGCTTATTTTCTATACACAACCATAGACTACCATCCACTATTTTAGAGAACAATACAGCGGTACCCCATAGTGACACATTGGGTTAGATAACCCTTATGTATAATATCATAAACCTAAATCCTTATCTCCCATAACTCGAAAGGTGACATCTAATAAAGATCCATCAAAATTGGAGAGGCACCAGTTTGAAACTATATCCCAAAGTGCATATCATGTCAAGGGGGTGGAATCACAATCTCATTAGAAAAACATCCAAGAATTACTTTATAACTATAGGGAACTCTACCACTTTCTCCTCCATTGAATCTAATGATAAGGCTTATAATTGAGATAGTAGTAGCTTTAAGAACGATCTAATGATCTTTCTCACCAATGAATACCACACACTAACCCTCCTTGTTGCAAAACACAACTCTCATTAGAAAGTAATAAATAACTGCACATATAGAGTACAAATAGTCAATGTAAATAATGATATCATATGGTTTTATCTAAAGTGTAAAAAATCATTAGATGAATTATTTTTATCTATTATCATCTAACAACCCTGGAACACATCAAGAATACTTGTGTGACCTCTAACTATCATAGTCAACACCATGGGTACTAAAAGCCTATCCACCTTGAACCCTAAGGATCATACCAAGATGAGTGAATTAGATGATTGAGGCACTAAAAAATCAAATGATTAATAAACCAAGTTATATGATAAATATATGGTACCTCTGATGATATTTTTTCCCTCTTGTGTTGGAACCTTCATAGTATAAAGTTTTCAACTTTTAGCTCCTCTGCCTCATTGTTTATGAACAACTCCATGGTTGTGTTCATCACTATGACCTTGAGGGTTGGGAACATCATGGGGATATCCTCTACAAGATATATCTCCTCTCAAATGGATATAATCTTACTTTTTATACTAGTGATATAGCCTATTAAGCAACTACAGTTGGGGATAATAATCAATTTGACCACCTTTTCCATATTGATCCCCAAGGAAGGTTGGGTACTGATGTTGTAGAAGGTCATGACCTCTACATGTGAATAACATATACTTGAAAATATCAGTAGATTCTTAGGAACTATTGGCCCTTAAAAAAGAGGTGTATTACTGAGGTCAACTTACCCCTGAAAAAAACCTCAGCAATCCAGATACTTGAGATCCTCCACTAGAAACGTTGATCCTCAAGGAACTTTAATGGATACCATATCAAGACAAACCTAGTTGAGCATGCATCCTCTCAAAAAAATCAACCTTATTTTACACCTATAAGTATGTAGGCAATGTAAATGGGGTGATTCTATATCAAATAATTGGATACATTTCCTCCTCCAAATGACAGGCTTGGGAATCCTTGTCCAGGAAAAGATCAGCAGAAAAGCAAAGGAAGTACTTGAAACAAAAACCATGCTCCAGTATAATAAGGTTCCCTTGGTGAAGTAATATCTTCTCTTTTATCTTCACTTATCTCATTTTTTAGGATAATAACTTTACTAAAAATTTCCACTTGAAATCATACCATGAAACATATTCCTCCTTCCACTCCCCAAGATACAAGATCCACCACTACCACACTGCTCTATGTATCTAACTAATAGCCATTGGAACCTGGTAGTCAACTCTAGCTTGGAAAAAACTGAAATAAATCATGAGATCCCCCATAAAACACTTTGTCTCCTAATCAATGATACTCCCCCTCATCCTTATCCATTCCCTAACATTAGAACTCACACAAATTCTTCCTCTACAGGCCATCCTCCTTAGTCAGGTAAATCCTTTTATGATCATCTAGATCATCCTGTTACACCTCTCCAACCTGAACCATATACAAATGATGACTGGTATGAATATATATAAGAAAGAAACCCTCTAATCCAAGTAGTGTGTAATTTTTTTAAGATTAATTTAATTGGATTCTTTTAACTTTCATATAATCAACCCAATTTAAAAAAATAAGTATGATTTATACACCTTTCCTAGGTCTTAACCCTACAAGAAGCATCAAGTATCTTAGAAAATTAAGTGATATTAAGGTCCTTTTGTTGGATCATAGTGGGCCTTAAAATAACATGGCATAGATGGTCTCCCATTCTTATTTCACGATCTACACTCAACTAATATTATTTCCCTACCAAACCCATAAAATCCCCACTAGTTCCTAACTCTAGTATCTACCCTCACTCTTAACCAAAAGATTTTATACCACCTTTTCATGACCCTTCCCCACTAGGAACTTGTCCTAAGCCTGCAAAAAGGATGATAGTGACCCTTAGTACTACCTCTAATAGGCCTCAGGGTGGAGATTAATATCAGAGGGTATATAACATGAAAATTAGAGTTATTTCCCTCGTATATCCAAGTAACATAACATAAAATCCACTGATCAACACTAAACTATAAAATAAACCAAATCCCAAGATAATACACAATACATGATATTTCAAAAAAATACAAGTCTCTAAATAAAATACCAAGATAAATCTCCTAGGAAACAACTCTGATCACAACTCTAAGCTCCAAGAAAGTATTGACCAACCCAATCTTCAAACTCTACCTGAACCCTCAAAAACACTTTATATATATAAGTTTTAGAATACCATGTATAATTGGTAGGATATTACTCAATAACACTAGTGAAAATATCAATGAATCGTACTAATTCTCTAGTGAATAAATAATTAAACCAGCATGCACCTATCAGGTTAATTATCACATAGCCTCACCAAGGTTCACTGACCAAATATCACATCTAGGTATAATAAAATAGTATTAAAGGATATAACAAGATGGTACCCTAAAGACACTTCCCAACTAATTTTTCACTCTCACACCTCAACATCTAATGTCGCGTGCTCCTAATCCCTTCTATAAACATGTCACAGCATACCATATCCTACATCACAACCATACCACAATCCACGTTAATTTTATCCTCATCATCTCATATCAATTTCCATATATCGCATATCATCCAAAAATCACATACCTGGTATAGTAGCATATCATGAACATGAAGGAAATCAACCTCATAAACTCCTCTTACTATGTATAACCCTCCCCATATCTCATCATACCAATACCCCATAGGGTCATCTAGTACACTACAAGATACACTGCATGATCATACCTCCCAAAATTCATTACATCACATACTATATGGGGAAGGGGGTAGGGAAGAGGTAAGTAGTTATCCATTTGTTTCTTCACCAACCTTAATTTTGGAAAAAAACACTTTAAACCCAAAACATTTATATGTAGGTAAGGTTATCCAAATTTGGTGTGATGAAAATAAAATATTAAGGAAAATACAATTTATAATATAAGAAAACATAAGACTAAACTAAAAGGTTCATTCCCATAATGTTACTATCATAGCCAACATCTATCGCCACATTACCTTCACCATGAACCACCACAACATCCAATTATAACACCACAAACTAGACTCACTTCCTATTCAAAATAGCCACTACAAATAAACACAATTCCCATCAAGACACATCATTTAACCCATTTCAAGACTTATTATTACCAACCATATTACATTTAATGTACCATTAAATTTCATACATAATGACAAACCCTTCAATCTATCACCCACATTTATTTAAATCATTACACAGTGATTTCATGTATCATTATTTTATGTGCAGTGATGGTTTGATTCAAGTCTAGTCAAACCCATTTCCAAGTTCATCATTTCATATTATATTCTTCTTCTATTGGGCAGCTACAAAACAATCCCACAGTAACAAGTCATGTTATCATCCCACAATGACTCTTTCATTCATATTTCCAATAATGTATGGCATTTGAAACCCCACTACACAATCTATACCAACAGCCCAACCAAGGACACATAATCACAACAATCGTACAACAACCAATTTTAGTAACAACCACTATCACCCCCCTTCTTTTCAAGAAATATCATCATAATCACCACATTCACACAACTAATTCACTGTCATATTTAAGTATTTATCCTTTATAAAGGTTTATTCTAATATATAAATCATGGTATTAACACAAAACATTCAATGAAAACAATTATTTTTAGAAACAATAATAAACAGGAATTAAGTACCTGATCAATATCATGTAAATAATTAAAAACATGTGAAACACCCCTTCCTCTAAATTTCTATTTAATCTAGTTCATTATCTTTATTAGACCAATCCATACCATCAAATCAAAGAAATAAAAGGCATGGTAGTCCCACATTATACACAAAATAGAAAAGAGTTATCAAATATATTACCTCAACTATAGCTTTAAAATATATTGGGAAAGAGGAATGGATGATGATAAGACCACAACCACATAAGGTAACCCTCAATATACCTAGATCGCAGCAATTTCTGATCAAAATCACATCACAATGCTACCCTAAACCAACCACTATCACTGCCACAACATATCTAGACAAGGAATAAAAAGGAAACCAATGATAAAGGGGAACATACTCACCTTGGATTTCCAAAAATTGATCTCTCAAAGATGAGGATTAAATCCAGAAAAAGGTGTTGAAAAACCTCCTAAAAACACCCCAAAGGTCACCTAAGAGTCAAGGGAAATAATATAAATAGAATATAATCTTTAGGGTCTTTTTAATTTATACCCAGGATGAAAAATACAAAACCATAGTGCAAGGGGGCCACACTGCAATGGGTTTGTGTTAAATGAATCCTAGAAATCATACCAAAATCAATACTTAGATATAATAAAGTTAGGGAGGAACCATAGTAGAATGATTATCTCCATGGTGTAGAATCTAGACTCATGATCCCCACCATGATAAAACATAAACATCGTGGTGAAAGGTCTCCAAAAATGGAATAATGACCAAAATAAATCACCAATACACCTTGCCGAAGCTAGAAGAACCATGTCGCAATCCTCTACCATCCCTCTAGATTGAAAAATCCTTGAACCTAGACCACAATGAAACCCAAAGGACTAAAATTCAGGGACCCTATAAATATTATAACCCCAAATATAAACCACTGAGGTTCCTATTCTATAACCCGTAAAATCATGTCGTAGATGAGCTTTTGACACACCTTTAATGCTAAAAAAACATACCTCTACACTATAAAATTAAATCCTAGTAGAAATTCTTGTTTAAACTCTACCCTTCCTTCCTCAAATCTCCTACTAGTACCGCAAACACCCAAAACATTTGAAGTAATGGGTTGGGAAGGTCTAGTTTTTTACATAGTATGTTAATAATCTATCTAAGTTTATATATTTTATTTATAGATATTATTCTATTTTGACATGTCAGGTTCAATTTCACATTCATGATCCTTGAAAAAAGTAGGAAAGAAATGAAAATATTTTAAGTGGTGTTTGTGGAATGAATTTTATAAAATTTATCTATCAGTTTCATATATTTATGAGAAGGTCCCTGAAGGAATTCTTGAGGATTAGGGGAATGAGTTTTTTAATCATCATCATGTAGCACTGAATCAGGTATTTTCTTATATTTAAATGGATTCATAAACATGTTTTAATAATATTTCAAGTATTATTGATATATAATTTCTTTAGTAAAATTCTCTAATAAATGATAAAATTTGAGGAAAGTAGGTTATTCTTTGCACATCTATTTTGAAGAGTTTTTCTAGTAAACAAGTTGGCATGGTATGTACCATTTAAATTATCACAATATATATATCTATAACACATGTAGTAATTTAGTTTCTGAAATTTATAGTTATTTAATTATTCAATATAAGAAAAAGAGTCAGGTTGTGATTTTGGGTGAATAATGATTTTGTTTGGTGTCCAAAAAAAAGAACAATAGTTATGTGAATGGCCCTATAGAAAACATTGGGGTAAAGATTTTGAATTACTAGTTTATGTTTTTAAATTAATTTATAAATTAATGTTATTCCATTTGAAGTAAAAAAAATCAAAAAAGTGTGGTACGCCAACCCTAATTAGTCATCTTATGTATCTAAGGATAATATTGCTTGAGTTTTAGGGAAAAAGAATTATGTTTGGATAGGGAATATGGGTTTTGGACCATCTACATCATTGTTCTTTACTAGGTTTCATACATATTTTACAACGACATCAAATATTGGGTGTTTTCAAGTTTTGGTGATCCATAATCATATAAATAAATTCATACATTGAGAAATACTTTTCAAGATCAATATTTATAGATTAAAACATATAATTATAAATTTTCATCTTTGTAGAGTTCTTAGATTCTTTTTTAGAGGATAATAGATAGTATTATATAAGAAATAGCCACACTGATAGGGAATTAAGAAATTAAATTTCATAAATTCACACTTATATTGTGATTTTTATTTATTAGATCCATTTGGTTTCAAATTAAATTATTGTTTTCTAGAAAATCTAATCAAATTATTAGATCCATTTAGGGATGATTTAGATAAATTTATAAATAGAAATTTTTTAAAGAAATAAGGATTCCTATGATATGATATAATGTAGTCAAAGAATATGTGATAAATTTTTTTATATAATTATATTATTTTTAAATATTATAATATTCCTACCTATATTTTATTTTATTTTATAATTAAAATATAAAGTATTAATAAAACATATCATCACATTGTAAAAGTGATCTAGTAGAGGGTCTTATTCTATGTCATAGTGAAAACATTTTTTATTCATCATGTTGCAGTGTATGAATAATAAATCTTTTAATTCATGATATCCATTCTTAGTAGGAGACTTCTTTTGGTCAAGGGAGTACAAAAAACTTTTTCAATTTATTCTATAAAGTTTTATTTATAATAGACATGTTTTATAATATCAACTTATAGAGTATGATTTTTCTATAGTGAGGTATATACAGTGGGTTCTATAAGAGAGTTATAGTATAAACATCACTTGGTTTATATACAATAACATAATGAAAAAATATTTTTTTATTTCTAAAATTTAATTTAAATTATAAATTTTTTATAATTTATTATACTTTTTCAAATATAAAATGTTCATATTATATTTGTGAAATGTTTATAAAATTTTATGTCACTTAAAATATGATATGTTCATGATTATAAAACTTGAAATATTTATGAATTAATTATTATAAACATATTTTTTATGATTTTTTTAATATGTTCATTATAAATATCCAGTTAGTTATTTTAAATGTAGGAATTAAAGGTGGGGATTAAGAAGAAAGATGATGACCAACATGCCCCATCTAGGGAGAGAAAAGGGGATATGGTATAGTAGATAATATGATATATTTTTTAACATTTTATGAATTGTAATATTAATCAAAAAAGTTTATGCCCTGATAAAATCTAGTCCTAAAAATATATTAAATAAAATTAATGTGATGGATTTATATTGAGGGTTTATAAAAATAATTATGTATTTCACCCCTAGAATATGACTCCACTAAAGGTGAGTAGGATCTTGGTATTGTGAAGGACCATATGGACCTGACCTGTATAAGATATTTCTTCGATGACACGTCTCCCACCTGATTTTCCTCTCTATAAGCATGTGTCACATGCAAGTGTATTTTTCATCATCTTAGATGTAGTGTCTCTATCCTTTTACACATATAATTACATGATTTTAAGAATAATTAACTATCAAATACAAACCAAGGATAGTAAATTAGAGTGTCTTTGGAATATTAGGTACATAATTAGAAATCATGAAACCAAAATAAAAACATCTTTTATTTAATATTCATAATGATATCCTAAATTAATTTGAGTTATTTTATATTCATATTATAACCTAAGGAATACATGAACAAAGGGATGATCTAAAAAATACTATTAAGGGAATAAACATAGAAATAAATCATAGCACATGGGTTAGAAGGAATAACATGATGATATAAAAAAGGCATGGAACATGAATAAACATATGGAAGAATAATATATAGAACATGGTAACATAGAAATGAGGAAGAAATATATAAAATAAAATAAACATTAGTCAAGGATAACTACCAAGACTATATCACATGGTGTACAAAGTCCCATAAAGGAATCAGGTTTACTCCCTATCCCAACATGACGTCTCATGAGACTAAACATTACCTAATACATTGGAGTGATATTTGGGTACAACCATTATAACATGTTCATGCATATGTGTTCCACATGAAGAATCAAACATAAGGGGTAAATATAAGGGTTACTCATGGAAAGAAATGGGTATCATAATCATGTCATAAGGCATAATCAATGGGCATATCATAATGGTTTCCATGGAATAATGGTTTAAAATCATACATGGGCATTAATAAGGTAAAATAAACATAGATAATGGAAAATTATGTCCAACTTAAGTTAAATCATTAAAAAATAGTATTTAAAAAATTTTAGAAATTAGCCACTTTAATGTGGCTTAAGGGAAAATATTAAAGAGACTTTAAAGAGAACAAAGGCATAATTTTTGTATAAACGTATAAATAAAATAAGATAGTTTTTTATGATGAAATGAGTGATTTTAAAAAATATTGGTGTATTAAAATATATTATGGGATCTACTTAAAATGGGTAAGAAATTTGGAAGTTCTCTTTAATCGGGCTTGCTTATTGCGAGAAATTGAGAAGCAGACCTTATAAAACTTGTATTTACATATAAAATAAAGAATAATTGATCTAGTTTCATATATTTGTAACATACACACATACTTTATGGGGTTTAAATAAGAATAATTAAGAATTAAATTGGCATAAATAGATAGAAATCATAACCCAAATGTAAATTTGGAGGTTCAGAGAGAATCCCTTACCTTATGTATGAAAGTGATCTTCACTTGAACTTAATGTCATGGATAATAAAATTATATCAATTAATTAATTAATTAAGAACCTATTATACATATATTTGATTTATTATAATTTTATTGTGTTCATTATTTAAATTTTGATGAGTTATATAGTTTAATTTCTTCGTTCTAGGAGCATTTGTTTCATGATTTTATGATTGGTTCCCTTGAGTTTAATTAAGGGGGTTTATTTAAAATAGAAGAAAAACTACAGAAGAGTAATTATATAATATTTATGCACCTCCATAATTTTAAATTATCCCATATATCATTTTTTTCATATATGATAATGATTCATTAGATAAAATGTTAATGATAAATGTTAGTTTTTTTTGGTGAATTTTCGATTATCATAAACTAGTTTTATATTATTATTTAATATTATGTTTATATTTTAGTTAAAAACATAAAAAAAATTAATGTACATATTATCATCTTTTTTAATCATAAAAATGGTTTTATGACCAGTCTTGAAGTTGGTAATGAAAAACTAAAACTTATTGACCCCGAAGGTGATGAATCGACACATCACAGAAGATGTTTTCGTTTTTAAGATAAAAGAGAGAAGAGAATAGATTAGATTATGAATATCCCATTAACATAATAAAATTATAGTATATGTATGATACTATATTTATCATGTTAATTTGGATAAGGGGGTGATGGATGGATAAAAAAAGAAATAAAATTAAAAGAGAAAGAGGGAGGGTTTTACCTCTTGAGTTTTGTCTCCTTGAGAACCTCCTTAAGGCACTTGGAAATGGTATTTTGGTGAGACTAGAAAGACCAAAATGTGGGAAATATTTTTGGGAGAGGAATTGGGTAGAATATAAGAAATATATAAATCTTAGAAGGTGTGAGGAGAAGAGGTGGTAAAGGGTGGTATTTATAGTGGGAGTTGAGGGTGTTTTTTATTATTTTATTCATTTATTTATTATTTTGGATCAAGACTATCAATAGTGTTGATTCTTGTGACTAAGTGTAGTAACTAGAAAATATGATTTTGAGATAATATCCACTTACATCATTTATGAATCAACCATGACACAAAATTTTATTTATTTACTTATAATGTTAAATACTGTAAATTACAGTATTTTACTATTCACCAAAAAATAAACTATTATAGAAAAACACCAAACAAATAAGTGAAACCATTTTTAAACATTTAAATTTAAAAAATGGACTCCATTTTATGAAAATAATTTTCTAAATATGAGAAAATTAATTTATAATTAAAATCATCATCTATTCTAAAAATACCGATTTTAATATTATAACCAATTTTATGACACTTTTAAAAATTAATTAAGGTATCGTAAAATTATATTATAATCATAATACAATAAAATATTAATTTATTAATCTTTTTTTTGAAAATAAATTTTATTTTAAATCATTATATTAATTATAAAATTGTAAATAAACATTTACGTTTCACATAAATACCAATTCTTAATTTATCATTTTTAAAACATTTATTTACATATTCCCTAATATAAATATATGTTATTTTCATTCATAAGATACCTAAGATTTATTTATAATTTTATAGGTGAGGTTACTACTCTATTGTATGGGTTACTATTACCAATGGTCACATTACTATTCCAATGGTCAAGTTACTATTTCATTGGTATAGGTTTCTTAATTTCTAGAAATACCTTTTATTTCATTCATTCTTCATTTATAAAGTTTTTATTGTTTTCTCTATGTTATTTTATTTGATTTATACTGTATAACATAATTATAAGAAGGGAAATTAGATTGATAAAATTCTAGGTCGTTACATTCTTCCCCCTTATGAAATTTCGCCCTCAAAATTTCATTTTACATACTAAGGTGAAAGTAGGTGAGGGATTGAATACCAAGATAATAAGTATAATAAAAGGAAACTTTGAACATAGAAGTATAAACTTATAAATGGAAATTATATCATAACATGTGATTCCCTAAGTTTTAATCTAGGTTATCCATGCTGGTAAAATTATCCCTAGGGTTCTTACTAAAGTTTTCTAATCCTAATCCCCAAAAATAACTAGACCATACTCTGATACCAACTATAGAGGACCTAGAATTTTACATATTTTATTGAATGATTTTAATCATAATTAACCATCAAATACAAACCAAGGATTGTAAAGTCTAGTGTCTTTGGAAGATTAGGTACAGAATTAGAAAGCATGAAACCAAAATAAAAAAAACTATTTTATTTGATCTAAATAATGATCCCCTAACTTCCTTTGAGCTCTTACATCTTCATATGATAACCTGGAGAATACATGAACAAAGGGATGAGATGGAACTCCTAGTAAGTGAATAAACATAGAAATAAATCATAGCACGTGGATTGGAAGGCATAACATGATGACATAAAAAGGCATGTAACATGAATAAACATATGGAAGAATAATATATAGAACATGGGATCATGTAATCATAGAAACATAGGAATTTGGAAGTAACATATAATATGAAATAAACATGATTCAAGGCTAACTGGCAAGACTATATCACTTGGTGGACAAAGTCTTATAAATGAATCAGGTTTACTCCCTGACCCAACATGACGTCTCATGAGACTAAACATTTCCTATTGCATTGGAGCACTGTCTGGGTATTCCCGTTATAAAATATTTATGCATATATATGCCACATGAATAATCAAACATAAGTGATAAACATAAGGGTTACCCATGGAAATAAATGGGTATCATAATCATGTCATAAGGCATAACCAATGGGCATATCATAATGGTGTCCATGGAAGAATGGATTAAATCATACATGAAATTTAATAAGGGAAAATAGTAATATATGATGATAAATTATATCAAATTGAAGTGAAATGATTAAAAAATAGTATTTATGAAACTTTAGAAATGAGCCACTTTAGTGCGGTTTAAGGAAAAACATTAAAGAGACTTTAAAGAGGATAAAGGCATAATTTTTTTATAAAACTAGAAATGAACTAAGATAGACTTTCATGATGAAGTGAGTGAATTTATAAAAATATTGGTGGATTAAAATAGATTATGGGGTGTACTTGAAAATGGGCAAGAAATTGGGAAGTTCCCTTTAATCGAGCTTGCTTATCGGGAGGAGTTGATAAGGGAACCTTATAAAACATGTATTTCCCTATCAAATAAAGAAGAAGTGAGCTAGGTTCATGTGCTTGGAACATACAAAATAGAATTTAGGAGGAGTACACAATAAGAATTAATACACTATGGGAAAAACCGTTATTTGCGACGGGTTATTTGCGACGGGAATAAATCTCATCGCAAATAGTCTGTCGAAAAGGTTATTTGCGACAGGAATAGGCGCCCCGTCGCAAAAACTTACACGCATATTGGCGCAATTTGTGCGCCAAACCGTGCGAAAGGGTATTTGCGACAGGTTGGCACCACCCATCGCAAATGTCGGGAGGTAGTAAGACCCAGTTGCGACGGGGGATCCCCCGTCGCAACTTGTTTGACCCCCGGAGGGCATTTGTGACGGGACCCGTTGCAAATAACCAACAGCGGTAAAAACCTATTTGTGACGGGATGTCGTCCCGTCACAAATAGTGTGTCGGCAGGTTACCTTTTGCGACGGGCCCCGTCGCAAATAACCTTTTAACCGCCGACCGTAATTAATGCGGCCGAAGGTATTTTCGACGGGTCTCGTCGCAAAAAGTACTATTAGCGATGAGATTCTCGTCGCTAATAGTCACGTCGCAACTAATCTAACCTATATATACCCCCCTCCATTTTTTCTTCTCTCCTCTTGGATTCCTTCTTTCTCTACTTCTGTAAACTCTAATTTTAGAGTGAAATTTTTTGAGAGTTAGTTTTTTTTACGAAGAAGTTGTGAAGCCGCCTACAATTATAAGAGATCAAGTTTAAAAGTATTTATGTTTTATTTAATTTAGTATTTATTTCATTTCTTTATATTAATTTTAATTATTGTTGATTAGATGTAATTAAGTTAGATTTAAATTGTTTTGTCATCTGTATATATTTGTAATAATAAAATTGAATTATTAGTACTAATTCTTAGTAATTAGTAATAATTAATAATTATTAACGATAATTTGTAATGCATATAAATAATTAACGGTAATTATATTTTGCAGTAATTAATAGTAATTAACAATAATTAGAAATACTTAGAAATAAATAGTGATAATTAGAAATAAATAGTAATAATTAGAAAAAAAATAGTAATAAATATTAACAATTAGTAATAAAAAGTATTAATTAGTAATAAATAGTAATAAATACTAATAAATACTAATAAATAGTAATACATACTAATAAATAGTAATAAATACTAATAAATACTAATAAATAGTAATAAATACTAATCAATACTAATAATTAGTAATAAATACTAATAATTAATAATAAATACTAATAAATAGTAATAAATACTAATAAATAGTGATAAATAGTAATAAATACTAATAAATAGTAATAATTAGTAATAAATAGTAATAATTTGTAATAATTACTAATAAATAGTAATAAATACTAATAAATACTAATATATACTAATAAATAGTAATAAATACTAATAAATGGTAATAAATACTAATAAATACTAATAAATAAAAATAAATATTAATAAATAGTAATAAGTATAAATAAATAGCAATAAATAGAAATAAATACTAATAAATAGAAATAAATACTAATAAATACTAATAAATACTAATAAATACTAATAAATACTAATAAATACTAATAAATACTAATAAATAGTAATAATCAGTAATAATTTGTAATAAACAGTAATAAAGAGTAATAAATGGTAATAATTGGTAATAATTGGTAATAATTGGTAATAATTAGTAATAATTAGTAATAATTAGTAATAATTAGTAATAAATAGAAATAAATAGTAATAAATAGTAATAAATACTAATAAATAGTAATAGATAGTAATAATTAGTAATAATTAGTAATAAATAGTAATAATTAGTAATAAATAGTAATAATTAGTAATAATTAGTAATAATTAGTAATAATTAGTAATAATTAGTAATAATTAGTAATAATTTGTAATAATTAGTAATAATTAGTAATAATTAGTAATAATTACTAATAAATACTAATAATTACTAATAAATACTAATAAATAGTAATAAATAGTAATAAATAGTAATAATTAGTAATAATTAGTAATAAATAGTAATAATTAGTAATAATTAGTAATAATTAGCAATAATTAGTAATAATTAGTAATAATTAGTAATAATTAGTAATAATTAGTAATAATTAGTAATAATTAGTAATAATTAGTAATAAATAGTAATAAATAGTAATAAATAGTAATAATTAGTAATAATTAGTAATAATTAGTAATAATTAGTAATAATTAGTAATAAATAGTAATAATTAGTAATAATTAGTAATAATTAGAAATAATTAGTAATAATTAGTAATAATTAGTAATAATTAGTAATAATTAGCACAACCAGATGGAGTACAGGCATCGTCTGACTCATAGTTTAGAGATGGAGTTTCCTCCACCATCTCATCCAACTCCTCCAACTCCCCCAGAAGATTATCCCCCCTAGTGATTTTTTTGTTCTGTTAAATACATTTGAATTGAACATTTGTTGTAATATGAACTATTTATAGTTTTTGTCTTTTATATTGGTGCGAATATTGTATAAATTTTTTTTATTATTTTTAATATTTTATTATTTTATTATTTATTATTAGTATTATATTTTTTAATGCTTTTTTATTTTAATATTATTATTATTATTATTATTTTATGATTTTTTTATTTTTTATTTTTTGAATATTGAGAATTTTAATATTTTTTATTTTTTTATTATTTTAATAATATTAATATTATTTTTTTCATTAATCATAATTTTATTATTTTATTGAGTATTTGCAAATATTGAGATTTTTTATTTTTTTATTTTTTTTATTATTTTAACAATATTAATATTATTTTTTTCATTAATCATAATTTTATTATTATTTTTTATTTTATTAAGTA
This sequence comes from Viscum album, assembly GCA_963277665.1. NCBI lineage: Eukaryota > Viridiplantae > Streptophyta > Magnoliopsida > Santalales > Viscaceae > Viscum > Viscum album. The sequence goes on along the minus strand of OY728129.1, from coordinate 1,781,915,526 downwards.
TTTGTGACGGGGCCTTTTGCGACGGGGGGCTCATTGTAAATAAATTATATTTTTTTTTTAATTGTGATAGGTTACTTTCCCATCGCAATAACTTTGTTGTGACGGGCTCATCGCAATAGGTTTATAACATATAAGTTATTTGCGATGGGTCGGTGTCCCGTCGCAAATACTTTTTGTGATGGGCTCGTCGCGAAAGGTTCTTGTATATATAATGTATTTTATTGGACATCTATTTACGACGAGACCGCTTTCCGTCGTTCAAGTAGAATTTGTTGCGACGAACCCATCGCAAAACGCCGAAATTCCAGTAGTGATAATTACATTGGGATAAAGAGAGAGAAAGTGTAACCCAAATGTAAATTTGGAGGTTCGGAGAGAATCATTTTCCTTATGTCTGAAAGTGTTTTGTACTTTCACTTAATGTCTTAGATAATCAAATTATATCCATTAATTAATTAATTCAGAACCTATTCTACATATATTTGATTTATTATAATTTTATTATGTTCCAGGAGAATTCATTTCATGATTTTATCATTGGTTCCCTTGAGTTTAATTAAGGGAGTTCTTGTAAAATGGAAGCAAAATTATAGAAGTGAAATTATATTATACTTATTCACATAAAAAAAATTAAATGGTTCCCAATATAATTTTTTTCATTTATTATAATTATTTTTTAGAAAAAATGTTAATTTTGAATGTTAGTTTATTTTGGTGAATTTTCGATTATCACAAACTAGTGTTTTTATTATTTCATATTATGTATATGTACTAGTTCCAAAATATAAAAAAGGTTTTAATACACATATTATAATATTTTTTAACCCTAAAAATGGTTTTATGACTAGTCCTAAAGGTGGTAATGAAAAATGAAAACTCGTCGTCCATGAAGGTGGTGAATTGACACATCACAGATGATATTTTCATTTTTAAGATAAAAAAGAGAAGAGAAGAGATTAGATGATAGATATACCATTAACAGAATAACATTCCAGTATATGTCTGATAATGGAGTTATCTTGTTACTTTGGATAGGGTATGTGAGGGAATGATAAGATTAAAGTGGAAATTAAAATAGAAAGAGGGAGGGTTTTACCTCTTGAGTGTCGTCTCCTTGAGAACCTTCGTAAGGAATTTAGAAATGGTCTTTTGGTGAGACCAGCATGACCAGAACATGGGGAAGAGGTTTAGAAGAGGAATTTGGAAAAATATAAGAAAAATCCAAATATTATAAGTTGTGAGGATAAGATATGGTGAGAGGTGGTATTTATAGTGGGAGGTGATGGGTGTTTTTGATTATTTTATTCATTTGTTTATTATTTTGGATCAAGACTGTAAATAGTGTTAATTTTTGTGACTAATTACAGTATCTATAGCATGTTAGTTCTATATAATGGCCACTTACATCATCCATGACTCAACCATGACTCGAAAATTCATTTGTTTACTTATAATGTTAAATACCATAAATTACCATATTTCACTATTCACTAAAAATTCAACTATTTTAGAAAAATCCCAAAAATACAACCCAACTATTTTTCAATGTTTAGATTTCAAAAATGGAATCCATTTTATAAAAATAATTTTCTAAATATGAGAAATTTAATTTTTAATTAAAATCATCATTTATTCAAAAAATACTGATTTTATTATTATAACTGATTTTATGACACTTTGAAAATTTAATTAAGGTCTCATAAAATTATATTATAATAATAAAAAAATATTAATTTATTAATATATTTTATGAAAATAAATTTTCTTTTAAATAATTATATTAATTATAAAATTGTAAATAAACATTTACCTTTCACAAAAATTCCAATACTTAATTTATCATTTTTAAGACATTTATTTACTTATCCCATGATATAAATATATTATATTTTCATTCATAAGATACATAAATTCTATTTATACTTTCATAAGTGAGGTTACTATTCTATTTTCTGGGTTACTATTCCTAATGGTCATATTACTATTTCAACGGCTGAGTTACTATTCTATTGGTATAGGTACCTTAATTTATAGAAATACCTATTATTTCATTCATTGTTCATTTATAAAGTTTTTATTTTTTTGTATATATAATTTTATGTGATTTATAAAATATAACATAATTATAAGAAGGTAAATTATATTGATAAAATTATGGGTCATTACTTCAAAGGCATTCCAAGCAATGCATAATGAGATTCCAAGGAACATTGCAAGATCTATTCTTCAAGATTTCCATAGTATGGGATAAATTTGATTCAATCCACAAAAGACTCCATCTAAAACGAATAGCATAGTTGATCACATGAATTATCACCCAGAGTTCTACCTCGTATGAAAATTCATTTTTAATGTAGTGATAGAAACATCCTTTGATAATGCCTCAATAGGTTATGTAGACCCCTCTACAACCCAAGGATCATGTTTCTACTAAAGTCTCACCATCAAAATTCACCTTAATCCAAGTTCAAATCAGTGATATCCAACAAATGTGCTTCATCACAAGTTCTTTTTTATCCTATCAAGTGCACCAAGAATGTGAAAAATAGACAGATCATAGATATCATTTTTAATTAAACCTATTTAGACATTAGAGTTTACTTGAACATATTTTTGGATTGAAATTATGCTTTCATATAAAGAGTCTAGATAATTGTAAAAAAACAATGTTATTCCATGAATTCCATTTAAATGAAACATTCGCTACTATAGTTGTCAATGAGAGGTTAGAGATATATTCACTATGGGTGGATTCAATGATGTATTCCATGATATCCAAAAATTCATTTTCTAGGTATATCTTGACCTTAAATAACTCTTATATGTACCCCCAAAATTTCATCACAAAAGAGAAATTAAAAATGGATGTTGTAGTCTTTCAACTTCCTTCCAACAAAGAGGGCAGGCTAAGACAAGTTGAATTTCATCTTTTTGGATTTGATCATTAAGAGGAATTTAGTTTTTTCATATATTCCAAAAAATAATAAATTTAGAGGGTGAAATAAAAGAATTTTTTAATTCAAAAATCCATTTAGACACATCAATACCATGATCACATTTAAGTCTGTGGTCTTCTCTAGTATTTAATCATCCATTGATGTTCAACATCTAAACCAATATATCTCTATAAGCATACTTATAATTCTATATTTTCAAAATGATCTCAATAGATATGATTCTATAAATCTCACTGATATCATGAGTCACCTTAGCAATTAATAATTGTTGGTCATTTGAAGGCGCCATCACAAATTCTTGAAGTGGTATGTCTAGTCATACGGTGCTCCAATAGTTAAGCTTGAACTGCCTACAAGCTACACATATTGATTATATCATCATTTCATAATAATAGGATTTCATTATATTCCAAACCATTGATGAAATATGGAATGATTACCCACTTTTCAACTTTTTAAAGAAATATATTTTTGAGAAACTGGGGAGCTTCATCATCAGAAGTGAGGAGATTCCGTGTGAATTTAGTGAGAAGGGTCTCATTGAATTTATAGAGGTCTTTTATGCCTAAACCATCATATCTATGGTTTTTGTGCATTGTTTACATTCCACTAAAATAAACTTCCTTTAATGAAAACAAACAGTCCATAAAAAGTTCATGATCATGTTGTGAAGTTTTTTTGATAAGGCTAATAGGTCATTTGTACAAGAAGAATTCATAAACAAACATAGATGCAATCATTGAATTAACTAAACAGATCTTCCTTTCATGGTATATTCCTTCCCCTTTCCATCTATTCATTCATTCTATAATCTTAGATCATATTTTCTCCACATTAAATCTCTTAACTTTCCCCTAAAATAATGGGACATCAAGATAATCAAATGGAATAGAACCTCCCTTGACACTAAGGGGTCAGAAAACTCTATTTTGTTTTGATATCATAATCTCTTATATAAACACAATAAATAATTTATTCCAACTAATAGATTTTCCAAAAAATTCTTCATAATGAAAAAATAAATTCTAATATCTTTGACTATCTCTTTTGATGCTTCCATAAAGGGAAGAATTTGGTTAACATATAATAGATGTGATGGTTCATGCAGATTCCTCCCAAACTTTATTAGCTTATAACATCTAGCATGTGTAAGATCAATTAGAAATTTTCTTAAATAATCCTCAATAATTTCAAATAGCATTCCTGGGAGAGGATCTCCTTGTCTAACACCTCTAGAGAACCCAAATAACCCCCTTGGAGAACCATTAATGAGAACAGATAGATTGGTACTTTTAATGATGACACCAATAAATTTAATGAAGGAATTTTAAAAGATATATTTTTTTAGAAGATCCAAAATAAAGCTCTATCTTATATTATCAAATTCCTTGGAGATGTCAATATTTATAGAAAATTTTCCACCCTTAGACTTTTTCTTTAAGAGATTGATGCATTATGAGGAATTTAAGAGGCAATTTTAAATGTTCCTTCTAAGGAAAAATCCAAACTAATTAGGAGTTACAAAACTTTTAATATTAATGAAAACTTTGAGATTGAATATTTTGTAACCTATAATATTATGTATTAATGTTATATATTAGTTTTTTTTATTTTACTTTCTAAATATATGTTGAATGTATTGGATCTGTATTTTTTTGCATGTAATGGTGTAGAATGTGGTTTGTGGGTGACATTTATTACTATAATTCCATAATTAAGGATAATTTTAATATCCACTAATTTTATCATGGAGGATTTAACCATGGTGAAATATTTTTCATTGGTTAAAACCACCCCTAAGTATGGTATATACGACAAAAAATATTGGAAAAAGTTTCAAAAAAAATGTTACTAATTTTATGGTATATAACAATTTATATGACTATTTTTAGAAAGATATTTTTGAAAACTACCACTAAGTTTACTGATAGTTATTTCATAAAAACTGATAAAAACAAAAAAATATTGCTTAATATATGTTAGAATAACTCCATGAATTGATTTAGTATCTTTTTTATAGCTTTAGAAATTGAAAATAATCAACTAAAATCATAGGTAATTTGTGGTTTCATGATAATCCAGTAAAAGAATCATGAAATAATTATAACCACTGTGAAATGAACATTGACCTACCAATTCGTGATGAATTTTATAAACCATCATGTGATGATGTATCAATGTTTAAAACCACTACAAATAATAAAAAAATCACTTCTATTAATACTTTTTCCAATGGTGGAAGATATCTCTTTGGAGGTGGATATAATTCATTCTAGTTTTGATATTATTATTTATGGTTATTTTTTCCTACACTAATTTTTTTCACATGGGTTTATAATGATTGAGTGATGATTCATTTCTAAGTTAAAAGTTTTATTTATGTTTAATGGTTGAAAACAAAATACAAGGGGGTTTATTACAACTAGGATGTTGTTTAAGGTTGAAGGATACCCCAATAGGTGGTTTTTGTCAAAAGGGGATATTTTTATTAGATATAGTGAAGTGGATGTGATGTGAGATGATGGTGTTGTATTTTTTTGTCAACATATTTTTGAACACTATATTAACAAATGAATCACATTCAATATTAGTTGAAACATTTTTTTATTTCAATTGAAATTAACTCAAAATTTTAGAAGTGATTAGAAGAGTTTTGAAAGCGAATTTTGGGGTTTGGATGTGTTTGAAGTGGAAGTTAGCATCGCTATGTTGTGGATATCACCAAAATGGTCGTGGTGTTTCATGAGAATCCTTTACTATGCCTTAGTGTTGTGATGATATCATCATAGTTCATGGAAAAGAAGGAAATATGGATTTTAAACCATGAAATGGGTGTTGTAGAAGTCATGGTGCCTACAAAAAAACATATCTACCACAAGGATTTTCTCTATGCCATGGTCATTTGATTTTTTTCTATGGAAAAAAAACATCAATTATGTCATAATCTATTGATTTTGGTCATGTTATGAAGTAAAACATGTTTAGGACTTTCTCTGGGATGATGAAATGAGATGTGAAATTGTTTGTTGGCCATGATGCCTGGGTAAATGCCAAAACATGATAAATTATGTCATGGTTCATTTGTTTTGATTGTGGTCCAAAGACATGAAATGTCAATCTTCATCACTTCAGGTTGTTGTAAATGGTAATATTGGTTGTTTTGGTTTTTTGGGAACCAAAATGGGACGAACTATGTCTTGGTATCACCTAAACAAGTCATGGTGTGTACAAAACAATTCTATTTACCATGATGAGGAGCTTTATGTCATATAAATCTAGTTTTTTCCATCATTTTGAAGTAAAACAACATGAACTATATTTTTTTGAGATCAATGTGGATATGGTGAGGATTAGTTTTAAAAAAAATTTAGAGAAGTTAAACTTGTTTATGCCGTAGTGACTTTAACGCATCACGGCTAAACAAAAATTCCATATTCAGTTGTTTCAAATAATTTGGCTCAATGTATGGTTCAAGGGATGCTAAAAGTAAATCTTTTAAGACCCTAAAATAAATCAATGGTGATAATTTTGGATTGATCTAATGGATTGAATCGAAATAGAAGAAGTTTATAATGGAAGTTGTCTTTAAAATTTTAATTTGAAACTCAAATTCCCAATGACAAAAAATATGTGTTTGTTGTGAAAAGTGTGTGTATAGAGAAAGAGTGAAGAGAATGTGGAATATTATCATAATTATGGAGAGTGTGTGATAGAGGTAGAGGAATAATAAGACTCCCAATAAGTTCATAGAATCTTCATTCATTAAATTCTTAAAGTTTAAATACTGGGAAAATGAAGTTGAAGTTCATGAAGAGAAAGTAGGTTGAAATGGTATGTACAACGGAGTTATGAGATTCTTATTATTTATTGAAGATAAAATGTTCATTTATCATCAATATTTCTCACTAAAAAAGATAAATAAGTGTTGGTTTGTCAAATATTTCATTCATCCACTATTTAATGAAAACATTTGTGTGTAAAGAGAATACGAGGAGTAGTTCCCCGCAAAAGAAAAGTATATTATTGGGTATTGAAGATTATTCTTATTCTACATTTTGAATATAATTTGTTTAATTATGTAGGAGACCATTGTATTAGTTAGTAAACATATTCATGTAACATGAGTTGAGGGATAATCTATAACAACCCATATTTTAATACACTTTGTTTCGTGATTTATTACATAAAGATATACATAATACAATCCCAATAGATCATGAATCCTAGTGTATTTGCGAAATTAGATACATATCATAACAAGTTAAAACATGAATACAATTAAATTATTGAAAACTTCCTTCACATGGTCCTAAAATTCCATCGCTCTTCTAAAACTGCACGGGATAACCTAAGGGAGTACATGAGAAAGGGAGGAGCTATAAATCTTGGTAAGGGAATAAATAAAGCATAGAATAAGGTAAATAAGTACATGTTATCCAAGAGGCATGTCAAGGTAACATAAATGGGGTTAGCATCATAATCTTAAACAATTAGGCATGGTATAACATGATAACATAAAGGCAACATGGGAATGTTGCAACAACAAAAAACATGAAATAATCATAAGTCAAGGATAACTTCCAAGACAACATAACATGATGGAAAAAGTATCATAATGGATTAGGTTTAATCCCAAATCCCATAAATTATGTCTCATGATACTAAAACATTACTCAATGAATTGGAGCACTATTTGGGTGCACCTATCATTTTCATGTCATGTACATGCATAAGTGTTCCACATGAATCATACAACATAAATATTCCTTTAATTAATTTTAATCCCATAATCAAGGAGTGTGGGTTATATACATAGAATTACCCAAAAAATAGAGGATTTTTAAATCTAGATGAATACTCTTGAGTGGAAATTATTATGGGTATTCAAAATAAAAAAAATTAGCATGGAAAGAAAATTAGAACATAATTCTTGCAGCATAATGGGGGTATGTAAAGGTTCATGGATGTCATGACCCGTCCCCCGGGGTCCGTGTCGTGACTAAACCAAGCCTGCCTTCCATAGGCTAGGGGTTGGAGACTAGCACCGGAAAGGTGTATCCCTAAAATGGGAAGACATTTTATTTTAACCTGTACAGACACGCAGTCCAAGAACACAACAAGAAGCAACCACGAAGTAAAATGCTATAGTAAAAGTGTACTGAAAGTAAAGGGGCCAGAATACAGGCCTAACTGAAAAGTACAAGTACAATTGGAAAGTAAAAATAAAACTAAAAGGTGAAAAGCAGAACCTAGATCATCCACCGAGGATCCTACCTGAAGGGTAGGTACAGATCACGATCAGTAGTCCATGTGTCATGTCATGTCAAATGGTCCACCTCCGAGCACCGTCCAGACCTAACTCATTTATCCTCGATCAATGTTGTCTGTTGTCTGCACAAGACACAATAAGGTGCGGGTGTAGCCCATGCAGGGGTGAGTATAGCGATACTCAGTAGGGACCCTGAGACCCCGGTATGTCTCCCAGAGTTCCACAAAGAAAAAACCACAAAGAAAGACCTTCAACTCAAGCACGAAGTGATAGACATCAACTCTACTTAGGTATATGCCCATACATATACCTAAGTTATCAAGATATACTCATCTCATATGTGAGGGAATAATACCATAAAGGTAACACCACGAAGGTAGAAGTACCACATAGGTAACGTCACGAAGATAAAAGTACCACATAGGTTACACCACAAAGACAACACCACAAAAGGTAGAAGTACCACATAGGTAACACCACGAAAACAACACCACGAAGGTAGAAGTGCCATGCAGGTAACACCACAAAGATAGAAGTACCACATAGGTAACACCACAAAGGTAAAAGAATCATCTCACAATAAGGTATAACTTAAGTACAGAAGTACAAATGATTAGTCTTAAGCTAGATCATATTATTCTGTTAAGAGGTGCTACTTCTGGCCTACACAAGATTGATAAGTAATAACCCCCGCTGACCCACATAGGATATGACCCGCACAGGATCGGTGTGTGCTGACCCACAAAGGATCACTAAGCGTTGACCCACACAGGATCTAATAGATTCTAACCCACACAGGATCGATAGATGCTGACCCACTTAGGATTGATATTCTTTCTTCACATTACAGCCAGCCACAGGATTCCTCGCACTCGGTGCGCTCGAGCTCCATAGAAATTGACCATTGAGATACCAGTCATACCTCGACCACAACTAAGCTCCACAAAGGAGTAACCCAAAGCACTTCCATGTCTTAAGGGTTCCAAAGCGACAGACGTCACGTCAATCAGACGCCTGGACTATGACCTATAGGCATTTTAGTTCCGAGGGCCTGGTTGGATTTAGGTTCGATCCAACCCGTCCATACTCCAAATTTTTCCAAAACTCAGGTGGAGTATACCAAAAGGACCATCTCACTTCAAGTGTCCCAGCACCGCAGATGGTCCATCAAACGGATGCCCGGATTTTAATTTATGGCCCTTTAAGCGGAACTGGGCCTGGTTGGGTCTGGGTTCGGTCCGACCCGACCCGATTCGTGTCGACCCGACTGAACTGGGCCGCATCGGGATTGTCCTATTGGTCTAAGGTCCAACCCGGCCCACAAGGGTGTGTGGCCCGGCCTGCTGGCCTCACGCTACCCGGCCTGTGAAGGCGCAGTCCGCTGGGCTCACGCGGCCCGGTCCACTGGGCTCGCGCGGCCCACTGACATTCGCGGCTTGACCTATAGTGACCCAAGACTTTTACATATAACATTACATGATTTTAAGCATAATTATACATCAGATTACAATCCAAGGATCATTAAGTCTACTGTCTTGGAAGACTAGGTACATAAAACATAAAACATGGGGCTAAAATAAACACTTCTTTATTCAATCTTCATAAAGAGCTCCTAACTTCCTTTTAGCCCTTACATATGCATAGGGTACCCTGGGGAACACATGAACAAAGGTATGATCTGAAAAGACCAGTAAGGGAAAGAACATAAGGATACGTCTTAAGCACATGAGTTAAGAGGCATGACATAATGATATCCAAAGCATGGAACATATAAAATTGTATCATATAATCATGTGATCATATAAACATGTAATCATATAAATGTGTAAGAATCATTAAAAAATTATTTATTATGGTTCAAGTCTAACCACCAATATCGTTTCCCATATTAGTACGGGCCAAAGCTAACTATCAATCCTGTTTCACATCGCATCTCATGAGACTTAACTTTACCCAATGCATTGGAGCTCTATCTAGGCACACACATCTCAACATTTTCATGAGTATTATTACCACATAAATAATCTTTACACATATATAATCATACATAATCAACCATTAATAAACATATGGATACCCATGGAAAGAATTGGGTACCACATTCATGACATAAAGCATAACCAATGAGCATAGCATGAAAGTGTCCATGAAAGAAAGGGATTAGAACATACATGGACGTTCATAAGATAAAATATGCATATAACATGTTAGGTGGTTTCAAATATAATTGACAATATATAATAAATGTATTTTAGAAACATTATCATTAAAACATTTTTGTGTGGTTTTAAGGAAAATACTATAGCGATTTTAAAAATAGAAAAGAGGGAAATATTTTATATAAAAACCAGAATTGAACCAAGAAGGTTTTCATAATAAAAGGACTAATTTTTAAAGAAAATGGTGGATTAAAACATAGGATATATTACACTTGAAATTGGGTAAAAGTTTTGGTAAGTTCCCTTAAAATAGGTTTGCTTGTCGGAAAGTTCTGAGGGAATCTTTTAAAAAGACATGTATATCCCCAAAAGAGAATGATGAAAGGGTCTTCATAAATGAATTTGGTAAAACTAAACCACATTTAGTATATATACATAAACAGATAAGATAACTCCACTTTGATATAAATAAAGATAAGGAAACTCGAATTAACAAAAGGGGTTCGGGTAGAATTCATTACGGTTTATTGGAATGGTGTCGGGTGTACCTAAGAGGTCTTGATGAGAGAGAAAAGGGGTTTCTTATCAATTATACATCATTAGTAAAGTATGGGGTAGGTGATAAAACATGCCCCATCATTTGGGATTATGCATAAAAGTCATATCATAGATGAAAATCTTGATTAAGAGAGAAATGGAGAGGATCCCTTACCTTAATTTCGTTGGTGTTTTCCACTTGTTATTAAAGACCTATTGAGAATTCCTCCTTTGAGAACCTCTTAAGGGGAGAGGTTTTGGTATTTTAAGAGGCTAGGAGCTTTTGGACGTGGGGGAGGATCTTGGGGAGATATTTGGGCAGAATATTTGCAAGGCACAAGGCTTGAGAGGAGTGAAGAGAAGAGGGAGTGAGGGGGGTTATAGTGGAGGAGAGGAGGGATTTCATAATATTTTAATCATTAGTTTATTATTTCTTCACAAGACAAGGAATAGTAAGTATTCCATGACCAAGAATAGTAATAAATTCATGTGACTTCGAACTAAGGGTCATTTACATCATCCATGACTCAAGCATGATGCAGAAATTAAGGTTTTAGCATTTATTGTGAATTGTCGAATTTTATTATTCATAAAAAATTTAAGTATTTTAGAAAAATCTCAAAAATTCACCCTAACCATTTTTTGACGTTTATAATCCAAAAATGAATTCCATTTTTCAAAAATAATTTTCTAAATATTATTAATTTAATATTTAATTAAAATCATAATTTATTATTAAAAACTAGTTTAAAAACATTTATTTACATATTCTAAAATATAGGTATATCTTACTTTCAACTTGAATATTATTTATATATTATCATAGGTAAGGTTACTATTCATTATGGTATATCACTATTCATAAGGGTACATTAATATTCATAAGGGTAGGTTACTATTTACAAAAAATTAATTTTTTCTTATCGGACTCCAAATAACTTACTGATTGCAACCGTGTATGTTAGATTTTTGAAATTACAAATACAGAAGTGACAAACTTATATTTAAAGGTCACTTAGCACTTATTAGTTCATTATGTTGCGTTTTCATGTGATTTTATGACATATTTATGAGAAGAGAATTTCCATTGAAAAACATTGGGTCGTTACATTCTTCCCCCTTATGAAATTTTGCCCTCGAAATTTCATTTTACATTCTAAGACAAAAACAATTGCGGGTACTTTTCCTTCATTACTTTATCTAGTTCCCATGATGCCTCTTCATACTTATGGTTTTACTATAGTACCTTGACCAGATGAGTATTCTTGTTGCATAGAAATTTTTCTCTACGATCCAATATCTTCACTAGCTGCTCCTCATAGGAAAGATCATCCTCCAACTATACAACCTCTGAAGAGAGTACATGTGAAGGGTCTGGTATGTACTTATTTAAGAGAGATACATGAAATACATCATGTACTTTCGACATGGTAGGTGGAAGTTCCAGTCGATAAGCCACAAGTCCGACTCAATCAAGGATATCAAAGGCTCTGATGTACCTGGGACTTAACTTCCCTTTCTTCCCAAACCTCATAAACTTCTTCCATGGAGATAATCATAGAAATACGATGTCTCCAAATTTGAACTCAAGGTCTCGTCGATGGTTATCTTCATAACTCTTTTGTCAACTTTGGGCTACCTTGATATGCTGGTGAATGGTTTTCGTCGATGGTTTTCACCTTCTCCACCATTTCTTTGACCATTTCAGGTCCTTGCAGCTTACGCTCACCGACTTCATCCCAACACGCCAGTGTTCTGCACCTTTTCCCGTAAAGGGATTCATATGGTTCCATTCGGATGCTCGAGTGGAAACTATTATTGTAGGAGAATTCAACCAATGGAAGATGTTGGTCTCATCCTTCTTTCAATTCCATATAACACACTCTCAACATGTCTTTCGGTGTCTAAATAGTTCACTCAGATTGGCCATCAGTTTGAGGATGATAGGTCGTAGTGAAGTTTAGTTCAATTCTTAGAGTGTGTTGGAGACTTTTCCAGAACTTCTAGGTGAATCTAGGATCACGTTTATAAAAAATAAATAGTGGTACTCCATGCAGCCTTACCACTTCTTTGATGTAAATCCGCACAAGTTGATCCATTGAAAAGTCCCCTCGAATCGCGATAAAGTGAGTTGTCTTAGTAAGACGATCCACAATGACTCATATAGCATTGTTTCCTCTATATGTCCTTGGAAGTCCAGTGACAAATTACATGGTAATGTTCTCCCACTTCCATGCTGGTATGGGTAGTGGTTGCATCATCCCCTTAGACTATTTCCTCTCAGACTTCACTTACTAACATACCAGGAACTTTGATGTATATTCATAAACCCCCCTTTTCATATTATCCCACCAAAATTTTTCTCGGAGATCTTGATACATCTTTGTGCTCCCTAGGTGGATAGAGAATGTTAAGCTATGTGAATCATTCAATATCTCCTTCTTTATCTCTGGATCGGTTGGTACAAATAATCATGTCCCAAATCTTACAACACCTTCCTCATCAATTTTTAAATTGGAGGATTTCCCATTTCTGATAGCTTCCACCCTTTTCTGAATTTCCACATATTTTCTCTGAGTATCCTTTATTTTCTCCAAGAGGGATGGTTGAGAAATCATTTGAGAAGGGATTGATAATGTTCCTCCATTAATTATCCCCATGTCCATCCTTTTCAAATATAAGAATATTGGATTCTTTTCAATTCTCATCATTAATAAAGATGCAGGATCCTTTCTACTTAGAGAATATTCCACCTTGTTTGCCTTACTAGGATGGTAGTGGATTGAGTAGTTATAATCCTTGATGAGCTCAATCCATCTTCGTTGGGGCATATTAAGCTCTTTCTGTGTGAATATGTATTTGAGACTCTTGTGGTTAGTATATATCTCGCATTTCTCCCCATAGAGACAATGCCTCCATATTTTCAACACAAGGATCGCAGCCACAAACTCCAAATCATGTGTGGGATAGTTTTTCTCATGGATTTTTAGCTACCTTGAGGCATAGGCTATCACTTTATCATTTTTCATTATCACACATCCTAATACCTTCTTAGAAGTATCACTATACACCACAAAGAGTTATTCGCTTATAGGGAGTGTGAGTATTGGCATAGTGATAAGCCTATTATTCAACTCCTTGAAACAGTATTCACATTCCTATGTCCAGACAAACTTTACTTCCTTCCATGTCAGCTTGGTCATTGGGTTTGAAAATTGTGAAAATTTCTTCAAAAATCGTCGATAATACCCAGCTAGACCCAAAAAGCTGCAAATATTTGTTACAGAAGTCGGCCTGGGCCACTCTTCAATTGCCTTCATCTTGGAAGGGTCCACAGATATCCCTTTGTTGGTGATAACATGCCCCAAGAATGATACTTCCTCCATCCAGAACTCACATTTACTGTACTTTGCATACGAATTCTCCTTTTTCAAATTCTTTAACACAGTATTCAAATGCTCCTCATGTTCCTCCTTGCTTTTGGAGTATTTCATAATATCATCAATAAAGACTACCACAAATTTGTCTAAGTAATATCTAAAGACTCTACTAATTAAATCCATGAAAATCATTGGATCATTAGTGAGTCCGAAAGGAATCACTATGAACTCATAGTTTCCATACCACATTCGAAAGGCAGTCTTGGGAATATCTTCCTCGCATTTAATTGGGGATATCTCGGCCGAAGGTCAACCTTATAGAAATAAATGTCCCCATGAAGCTGATCAAACAATTCATTTATACATGGAATGGGATACTTTTTCTTTATTGTTATTTTATTGAGATCACTATAATCAATGCATAGGCACATTGATCCATTGACGAAGAGGACTGGCACACCCCGCGGTGAAGCACTCGGGCATATAAAACCCTTCTCCATATTCTCTTGTAACTGCTTCTTCAGTTCTTCAAGATCTACGGTGGCCATTCTATAAGGTGTCTTTGAGATAGGAAGAGATCCAGGGATAAGTTCAATTGAGAAATCAACCTATCAGTTAGGAGGAAGACCAGGAAACTCTTCATGGAATACATCTATGTAATCCCTCACAATGGGCATGTCTTCAAGAATGATTCTCTCCTTTGTCTCAATCATTTGAGCTAGATATTATTTCTCACAAAGAATAAATATCCAAACTTGAGATGAATATTCTAAAGGAGACTCATCTTCCTCCTTACACTTGTAAAGAATCAGAGGATGATTTGGGATGTGAAAAGTGATCTCCCTTTCCTAAAAATTGATGTTGGATTTGTATAAAGATAGTCAATCCATGCCCAAGATAGCGTCAAACTCCACTAAAGAAAGTATAATAAGATTTTTTGGGAGGTTCAGTCCACAAACGTTAATCCAGGAGGAGTTATAAACCATGGACACAACAATTTCCCCATTCACTATTCTCATAGATAACTTTTCCTCCAAATTTTGAGGTGGTGTTTAAATAGTTCTAATAAACTTGCAAGATAAGAAAGAATGCGTAGAACTAGAATCAAATAGTATATTCTCTATTCTTGAATGAATAACTGAAATACCTATCACCACATCATTGTCCGACTCCACCTCAGTGGTAGTGATAGCATAAGCCCTTCCTTATTTCCTTGGAGGTTGTTGCTGATTGCCTTCGACAACCCTCATCTTAGGGAAATTGTTCGCATAATGCCCATGATCCTTGCAGTTGTAACACTACACTGCAGGCTGAGTGTTGATCTAAACCTTCCTTTCTTCTTCCACATTAGTAGTATTTTTCATATCCCTTTGGCAGTTCTTTGCCAGATGACCAAACTTTCCACATTTGAAGCAATTCTTGGTTCCCTTTAGACAGTTACCAGGATGCTTCTTCCCACAATTTTTACAAGGGGAAAAGTCAGTCTTATTTCCATCATGGGATTTTTTTGATGAACCACCCATGTTGTTCTCTATTTTTCGATTCTTGTCATTGGGCCCACGATACCACTGAGAGTCTCCAATCTCCATTTCAACCTTGAGGTCACAACGGACAATCTCCTCATAACTATCAAAGTCTCGAATTTCCAACACTTTTTGTAGACTCAGCTTTAGTCCACTAAAGAATTGATCCACCTTACTTTCAATGTTCATGAAAAATCCACATGTGTACCCTGCAATCCTTGTAAAGTTTGCTTCATATTCCCCAATGGACTCTTCTTCCTTCTGCTTAAGTCTGAGGAACTCTCTTTCCATCTTGAGACGGAGGGTTCGAGGAAAAAATTTGTTGAAAAACATAATCTTGAATTCCTACCAATCCATGGAATCAATTTCCTCTTGAGAATTTGTATTCTTGATTAGTTTCCACCACTGATCAGCTTCCCCATCAAAACGATAGACTGCCAGTGCAACCTTATCTTCTTCTGAGCACCGGAGGATGGAGAATATCTTTTCAATGGAGTTAATCCACTGTTCTGTGAGGAAGGGGTCATAAGATCTATTAAACATGGGAGGCCTTTTCTGCATGAAGGATTCTAAGGAAACTTACTCTTTCCTTGTAGGATGAGGGTGTTCCGCATGATTCAAGTTATTATTCATAACTCGAGCCAGCTGAGCAAGTACTGTCATGATGTTTTGAGCACCTGCTCCCGTCATATCAGGCATATCATTAGGGCAGTCTTCACATTGCCCATCACATTGTTTGTTAGAATGTGTTCTTCTATTTCCCACCATTAACTAAGAAAATAATGTATAATTAGAGTTCTTTAATACTTAGCCACAATCCATTTTTTTATTTTATTGAAAAACCACTTTGAGGGTAAGTGGGAACCAATAGAACCATTCCTCCAATAGAAAAACACACCCTCTTGAATACTTAGCTATTAAGCATAAAAAGGAAACTTTGAACATAAAAGGATAAACTTATAAAGAAGAATTATATCCTAACTTTTGATTCCTTAGGTTTATATCTTGGTTATTCTTGATATATTTCTTAACTTATATTCTTATGGGATTTTTTTGACCCTTAGCAATGGTTTGTGCTAAGCTCATGAGTCTACCAAAGTATATCCCCCAAGAGTGTCATAACCAAGAGTGCAGCAAACCCCATTGTCGTGTACCAGGATACCCTCAGTCAAGCCTGAAACTCCTTGTTGGAGTTTTTACTCCTAGGTACATCTATGCTAGAGCCTCCTCTACCTACTTGTATCTAGGCAGTGATGTATTTTATTGATAAATCACTTACTCAATACTAACCAAAATTTAGGAATGTTTTCTTATACTTAGTCTTATCCTTAAGGTTCTCACTATGGCTCTATGTTCTTAATATCCAAAAATAACTAGACCGTCTTCTAATACCAACTATAGTGACCCAAGCCTTTTACATATAACATTACATGATTTTAAGCATAATTATACATCAGAGTACAAGACAATGATCATTAAGTCTAGTTTCTTGGAAGTCTAGGTACATAAAACATAAAACATGGGGATAAAAAAACTTTTTTATTTAATCTCCATAAAGAGTTCCTAACTTCCTTTGATCCCTTACATCTACATAGGGTACCCTGGGGAACACATGAATAAAGGGATGAGCTGAAAATCCCAGTAAGGGAAAGAACATAAGGATACGTCTTAATCACATGAGTTAGGAGGCATGACATAATGATATCCAAAGAATGGAACATATAAAATCGTATCATATAATCATGTGGTCATATAAACATGGAATCATATAAATGTGGAAGAATCATTAAAAATTTCCTTAGTACATGTTAAGGCTAACCTCCAATCTTGTTTCCCATTTTAGTACAGGTCAAGGCTAACCGCCAATCCCATTCTGCATCGCATATAATGAGACTTAACTTTACCCAATTCATTGGATCACTATCTTGGCGCACCCATCTCAAAATTTTCATGAGTATTCTTACAACATAAATAATCATACATAATTAACCATTCATAAACATAAGCATACCCATGGAAATAATTGGGTACCACAATCATGGCATAAATCATAACCAATGAGCGTATCATGAAAGTGTCCATGAAAGAAAGGGATTATAACATACATGGATGTTCATAAGGTAAAATAGGCATATAAAATGGTAGGTGGTTTCAAATAGAAGTGAAATCATATAAGAAATGTATTTGAGAAACATTAGCATTAAAACATTTTTGTGCGGTTTTAATGAAAATACTATGGAGATTTTAAAAATAGAAAAGAGGGAAATATTTTATATAAAAACCAGAATTGAACCAAGAATGTTTTCATAATAAAATGACTGATTTTATAAAGAAAATGGTGGCTTAAAAAATAGGATATATTACACTTCAAATGGGGTAAAATTTTCAGGAAGTTCCCTTAAAACAGGTTTGCTTATCGGAAAGTTCTAAGGAGGGAATCTTTTAAAAAAACATGCATATCCCCAAAAGAGAATGATGAAAGGGTCTTCATAAATGAATTTTATAAAACTAGACAGAATTTAAAATATGTACATAAACAGATAAGATAACTCCACTTTTATATAAAGAAAGATAAGGCAAGATTAATGAACAAAAGGGGCTCAGGTAGAATTCGTTACAGTTTATTGGAATGGTGTTGGATGTTCCAAAGAGGTCTTGATGAGAGAGAAAAGGGGTTTCTTGTCACTTATACATCATTAGGATAGTATGGGGGAGGTGATAAAACATACCCCATCATTTGGGATTATTCATAAAAGGCATAGTATAGAGGAAAATCTTGATTAAGAGAGAAATGGAGAGGATCCCTTACCTTAATTCTGTTGGTGTTCTCCACTTCTTATTAAAGTCCTCTTGAGACTTCCTCCTTTGAGAGCCTCTTAAGGGGAAAGGTTTTGGTATTTTGAAGAGGATATGAGATTTTGGACGTGGGGGGGTATCTTGGGGAGATATTTGGGCATAATATTTGCAAGGAACAAGGCTTGAGAGGAGTGAAGAGAAGAGGGAGTGAGGGGGGGTTATAGTGGAGGAGAGGAGGAATTTCATAATATTATAATCATTAGTTTATTATTTCTTCACACGATAAGGAATAGTAAGTATTACATGACTAATAATAGTAATAAATGCATGTGACTTTGAACTAAAGTTCATTTACATCATCGATGACTCAAGCATGATGCAGAAATTAAGGTTTTAGCATTTATTGTGAATTATCGGATTTTACTCTTCATCAAAAATTTAAGTATTTTAGAAAAATCTCAAAAATTTACACTAACCATTTTTCGACATTTAGAATCCAAAAATGAATTCCATTTTTCAAAAAAAAATTTCTAAATAATATTAATTTAATATTTAATTAAAATCATAATTTATTATTAAAAACTATTTTTAAAACATTTATTTACTTATTTTAAAATATAGGTATATCGTACTTTCAAATTGAATATTATTTATATATTATAATAGGTAAGTTTAATATTCATTAGTTTGTATCACTATTTATAAGGTTATGTTAGTATTCATAAGGGTAGGTTACTATTCACCAAAAATTAAGTTTTTCTTATCAGACTCCAAATAACTTACTGATTGCAACTGTGTATGTCAAATTTTTAAAATTCCAAACACATAAGTGACAAAATTATGTTTAAAGGTCACTTAGAACTTAGTAGTTCATTATGTTGTGTTTTCATGTGAATTTATGACATATTTATGAGAATGGAATTTCCATTGAAAACATTGGGTCGTTACACGGCCCGCGACGGGGCGCGGCCCGCTGGCTCGAGAGGTCCGCCCGAGCTAGCACGAAATGGGAGCGGCCCCCTCCCCATTTGGAAGGTGAAGCGGCAGAGCCTAAGGGGTGCTTCCAGGTCACCCATGGAACCTGTTGCGGGTCCCACCATCATGGAATCGAAGTTGCGGCTTCCTCCCTCGGCAGCGCGTGATGGCGCGCCGCATCCTCCCACAGTCGTCTGGTGTCGGCCGCCCTGCTCGACTGCCAGGGCTGAAAAGCCAAGGCCCCTCTCCAATGGGAGCACGCAATGGCGCACCACATCACCTCTGTATTCGTCCGGTGCCGACTGCTCTGCTAACCGCCGTGGCATAGTGCCATGGCCTCCTCCTGCGGCACGCGATGGTGCACAGCCGCCATCGCAGCCGGCCGATGATGTCCACTGCCATCATCTGCAGTCCCAGGTCCTATCTAACCTGAAGGTAATGTTTGCGAAGAACACACCTAAATTCCAATAAGGGTGGAGGTTCTGCACCTTGTTCGTTTGGTCTGCACCCTCCACATTAGCTTGATAGCGAGAGGGTAGGATTCAACAATCAATTGGAATTATAACAAAAATAAATCCGTACCTCAAGAACGATTGGGAATGCCTGCGATTGAGGGGAAGGGTGTGCAATGCTAGTAAAATTAATGGGGGTTCATTTAATAAGAACCTTTCTAAATTCTAACAACACTGTTACATATGAATTTAAGGTTCAAGCCATTTAATGGATTGACACGCCATTGGTCCCATGTCGCCGCTTGTCCGTTGGAGGAAAAGAAATAAATAAATGAAATAACAAAGTTATTTTATTATTCTTTTAAAAAGTTCAAAATCTAAATTTTTCTTTATACCTACTATGTTTGAATTTAAGCCTTCTTTAAGAAAATCTCAGCACTGCGGATTCAACGATGCCCTCGGATTTTTAATCTAAACACCAGTTCACATGGATTTAGAATATACTATAGAACCTGGAGGAAGATGATTTCACATCGTGAACCCAGTACACATCATGAGTTTCCTTCATGGAGTCCAGACTGAGATATTCCAAGATTCATGGAATCCTTTCATACTGATAAAGATTAATTCTTGCACAACATGTTCACTATTCACATTGTGAGAGCTTCGAGAGAAGCATATTTGGATAAGCCTCTGCTACATCTTACAAGACATGAACTCATTTCACGTCATGAACTCACTTAAAATTATGGATTTTTATGCATTGTAACTGAAGGTTTGGCATAAAATACTATATATACACCACCAAGGCCACACCTTGGGATCATCTTGGATCTGAGGGAGATACACATACGACTTCTAGATGATGGGTGCATAGCTATGAATCCCTACTGTTTCTGTTATTCACTACTTATCTTCTTTGGGTATCCATGTTGCTTGTTTTCATCATGTATAGCATGAGTGAGTAGTTCATTCTATGTTGGGTGATGTGATTGTAGGGGGAAATTGTTAGGATTATTTCTATTTTATTTTCATGTTTTGGATTTCTCCAACTCTATTTCTCAATTCCAATTCTTCTTTATTTCATATTTTATAACCATTGTTTATGATATGAGGAGTTTCATTTTATTGTATCAATTAATTTCCCTAGTTAGTGTATGATCATTATGCAATATAGGTCTATTATGTTTAAATAGGGTTTTGGGTCACCTAATTTTGTGATTGATCCTAGTATATGATCATTCCAATGGTGAAATAATAGGATAAGTGTAGGGTACCCAAACTAAGGATCCCTAAAGAACCAATTTCAACACCAACTCATGAATGAACACGTGATCAATTAATCCCTAGAATATGAACCTGAAAAACATTGAACCTATAATTCCTCATCTCTTTATTTCAAACATTGTCTTTGCTACACTTTTTTTATCTCTCTAAACAATCAAACAATTACAATTTCAATTCATTTAATTAATTTAAAGCATATGGATCATACTTGTGGGTTTAACACTTGGGATTTCTGATTACTACCTTTTTAGTTAAATTTTATGAGTTTTTTATATTATTAAATTTTTGTAGCCCTATAGGAATATAATGACACCCTACAGGCTGTCAAATTTTTGGCACCGTTGTTGGGGATGATTTTTTTTACATTTAAATTAATTAGGAATTTCCATAACTATTTTTATTTTAATTCATTGTTTTATAATTGGTTGTTTCATGTTATTTTTTCATGTTCAAATCCATTTCATGACTACTCCACTCATGGGAAAAAGAAAATTGACAATCTTGAATATGACTCAAAGTTGGAAAGGACCATTCGCAAGCAAATGAAGGAAAAGGAAGACCTTAAGAAAGAACAATATATCATGTTTGGAAGGGATCAATATCAAGGAACTAAAAATGAGATAGGTCAAAGAGAAGGACCATAGATCCAAGAAAGAAATCAAGAGGTAAATCATTGATCAACTAAAAAAGACCCTCAAATGTGGGGATCAATCAAATTATTCTCATACCCCCCATTTCTACTCAACATTTCGAGATCAAGTCAGTGGTCAACCAAATGATCACACATTCACTCCAATTTGTTAGGCTATCTCATGAAGACCCGAACATGCACATTAGGAGTTTCCTAAAAATTTGTGACATGTTCTAGTTTTAGAATTTCACAAATAATTTTGTCAGACTATGCCTCTTTATATTATCATTAAAGGAAAAATCATGGGAGTGGATCTAAATTCTACTCCTGCATTCAATCACAGCTTGGTAGGATCTGGTAAGAAAATTCATAACTACATTTTTTATGCCCTCAAAGTTAATGGATTTGTGGGTAAGTATTCTAAATTTTGATCAATTTACTGAAGAATCATTATATAGTGCATGATAGAGATATAATGGTTTGATAACATGATGTCCACATCATTACATAAAAAAATATTTTATACAAACCTTTTACAAAGGACTTTCACAAGTAAATTGCTCGATAGTCAATGTTGTTGTGGGAGGTTCACTTATGAGGAAATCAACGGAGGAGAGTTAAGAGTTATTGGATGAGATAAAAAGAAACAATTTTCAGTGGTGGCCAAAAGAGGGAGGGGAAAAGCAGTTGAATGTGGTGGAAAATAATTGGATGGATGCTCAAATGGAATCTATGACTAGGAAAATTGATGCGATAATTAAGGTATATCTTTTTAACCCTTTATCCTTGGACCCACCTTGCATTAATCCTTTTTAATCTTATAAAATCCATGAATATCCTTGTTAGGAAATGATCGTAGTTACAAGCCTATTTTACCCATTCCTACCTTCCTCTAAATATATTGCATGATATTTAAAATAATAAGTGTGGGGAAGAGACTTTACATGGTGGGTAGGGTTATATTTTTATTGAGAATAATATTCTGGGGGTTTCCTTATGATTTCGGAAGAGTCCATGTATTTTTCATTGTATTTGATTATTCACCTTTCATGTTAAAAAATTATAAAAAACTTTTAAAAAAGAAAAAGGGGAAAAATAAGGGTTGATTCTTTAATTGTGATTACTTGTATCATAATCCCACTTTGAGATTAGGGGGGATATGACATTTATAATGGTATATTTTTATAGATATTATCTTTTGATATCATGCATTATGTTTTAGAGTCAAAAATCCTTTTTTATATTTACTTTTTATATCATTTACCCACCTATCTTGAAGCCTCATATTCATTTGATCCTAAATGGTGAAGCCATCATAATTATTTATGATCTCTATCTTTATGTGGTGGAGATGTTAGATTTCTTTTAAGCCTGTGGTAAGTGACATGTTCTTGAGGTATGTGTTGAACTATATTAACATTTGTACCTTGATTATGAGTGGAAATTTTCAAAGTAAGGTAAATTGAAAATGGATTTCATATTAATAATGAATTGAAAAATTAAAATGGATGAATTAAAAGTATTGTCTATTTCAAAAGAGAAAGGGTAAAATAATTGGTTGTCTTGTTTCCTTAGGAAATAAGGCATTGGTGAATTTTCATGTGTGATGTTTGAATATTTAATTTCTCATTTAATCAACTTTTTTTATTGACATTGAATTTAAATCATGGTAAGATGAACATCCTTTGTAGTATGTTGAGATTCTATCCTTGAGGAAAAGTATGAATTCAAGGGTGGGGGTAATTATGATATGAGTATTTCCAATTTTTGAACTATTTAACTTATTTTGTGATTTTTTGCAGGAAATAATGGATATTAGAAAAAAGATAAAAATTTAGGAGCTAAAAGACACTTCATGCTGCAACGCACTAGAATATTGAAGTTAGAATCAAAATTCACATGGAGATGGAGTAAACTATAGAACCTATAGGAAGATACTTTCACATCGTGAACTCAGTATATGTTGTTAGTTTCTTTCATGGGGTCAAGACTGAGATACGTTGAAATTCTTGGTTCCCTTTCACACTGATAAATTCAAATTATTTCACAACATGTTCACTATTCATGTCATGAGATTTGGGGAGAAGCATATTTGGAGAAGCCACCATAGCATATTATAAGATGTGAACTCATTTCACATTGTGAACTTACCGAAGTATAGATCTGTATGCATCATCACTGAGGTTTTGGTGCAAAATCATATATATACACCACCACTTCTGCACCTTGGGATCATCTTGGAGTCGGGGCAGATACACGAACGACTTCCAGACGATGGGTGCATGACTATGGAACCATGTTATTGTTGTTCTTTACTACCTTTCTTCTCTGGGTATCCATGATTCTCATTTTCATCATGTCTAGCATGAGACATTAGTTATTTCTATGTTGAGTGATGTGATTTTAGGGGGAGGTGTTGTTAGGGATTATTTATTTTTTATTTTCAGGTTTTGGATCATTGCAACTCTATTTCTCAATTCCAATTCTTCTTTTCTCATATTTTATTGTCATTGTTTACAATATGAGGAGTTTCATTTTATTGAATCAATTAATTTCCCTAATTGGTGTATGATCATTATGCAATCTAGATCGATTATATTTAAGTAGGGTTTTAGGTCACCTAGTTTTTTTATTGATCCTAGTATATGACCATTCCAATGGTGAAATTATAGGATTAGTGTACGGTACCTATATCAAGGATCCCTAAAGATCCAATTTCGACACCAACTCGTGAATTAACATATAATAAATTGAATACCTAGCACACAAACCTAAAAATCACTAAACCTAACATGCCTAATCTCTTGATTTCAAACCTTATCATTTCTACACTTTATCTCTATCTAATAAATCAAACAATTTAAATTTCAATTCCTTTAATTAATTTAGGGCATACTAATCATCCTTGTGGGTTTGACACTTGGGCTTGCTGATTACTACCTTTTTAATTAGATTGTTTTAGTTTTTTATATTATTAAATTTTTGTATCCCCATAGGAATTTAACATCTCCTTATAGGATATCAGGATCCACCTTAGTAGTTATGATGGAATAAGATTTTCCTTGCTGCCTTGGATTTTGTTGGAATTGATTGTCTCTCACAACCCTTGGCTTAGGGTATTATCTTACATAATGTTTGTGTTCCTTTCAATTGAAACATTATTTTTCTAGCTAAGGGTTGACTAGAGCACTACTTTCTTCCATCACATTAGTGGGTTTTTCTTGAAAACAATTTATAGTTATATTACCCTCCTTATCACACCTAAATCATTTCCTTGTCCCCATTAGGCAACTTATGAGATGTTTCTTCCCACACTTTTGACAAGTGGGATGTTGAGATTTCATTCCACCACTATATTTCTCCATCATTATTCCAAAATGAAACTCCATTTTTTTCTTTTTATCCCCATGAAAACCTTGATATTTTCAAATAATAATTTCAACTTTGAGGTAAAATTAAACAATTTCCTCATATCTATCAAAGTCTTGAAAGGCTAAGTCTTTTTGTAGACATGGCTTCATCCCACCAAATAAGTAGTCAAATTTTATTTTGGGGGTAATAAAAAGTCAAAGGCATATCATGAAAGTTTTGTGAATTTTTCCTTATTACACCTCAATGTATTTATCATACTTTTTCTTATGGTAAGGAATACCCTCTCCATTTTCTATCAAAATGTGTGAGGAAAATATTTATTGAAAAAACATTTTCTGGAATTCTTACCACTCCATCACTATAATCTCCTCCTCATTCTTAATATTTTTGACCAATGTCCACCATTGATCAGCTTCTCTCTCTATATGATAAATAGATAGCATGACCTACTCTTGTTCTGAGCATTAAAATATAGAGAAGATCTTTTTAATGAATTTGATACATTGTTTTGTGATTAAGGGATCAGAAGATCTATTGAAAGTCAGAGGTCTTTGTTGCATAAAGTTCTTAGGGGGGATTTGGGTGCCCCTCCTTATTCATGTTTCATTTCAAAACTTGAGTCAATTGAAAAATTATTATCATGAAGTTCTCAATTCTTGCTCCCATTGGGTTGGGAATTTTATTTGGGCAGTCATTACATTGTTCTTCACATTGGTTTTTGACTTAGTTCCTCTTATTCTTAGCCATTGACTAAAATAAAGGGAAAATTAGGGATGAGTATTTTTTAACTATTAAACACATAAATGGGAAACCATGAACATTAAAGAAATAACTCATAAATGATATTTATTCTTTAACCTGTGAACTTTTAGGTTTTTAATCTAATTTATCCATGATCTATTTCCTAACTTAAAATATTATAGGTATTTATATTCCCTTAATAATGGTTCTTAAGGAGATTGTGAATTTACCAAATAATATTCCCTAGGATTTTCAAGATAAGTGTGTATCAAGGCCCATTTTCATGCACTAAGTTATGATCAAGTTTAGATTAATGCATCCTTTTCAAGGTTATTACTCCTAGGTACCTCTGTACTAGAGCCACATCCACTTGTAGTATCTAGACAGGAATGTATTTTCTTGGAAACCACTTACTCTATACTTTACCAAAATTTAGAGATGTTTTCCTATGTTTAGTATTATCCCTAAGTCTTTTTCTAAAGTTTTCTAATCCTGATCCCAAAAATAACTAGACTTTGAACTGATACCAACTATGACAACCCGTATTTTAATACACTTTGTTTCATGATTTATTACATAAAGGTACACATAATACAATCCCAAAAGATCATGTGGCATAGTGTGTTTAGGAAACTAGGTACAAAACATAACAAATTACAATAGGAATACAATTACATTATTGAAAACTTCCTTAGCATGCTCTCAATATTTCATCATTCTTCTAAAACTGCACGGGATAACTTGGGGGTGTACATAAGAAATGGGTGGGATATAAAGCTCAGTATGGGAATAAAAAAAGTATATAATAAGGTAAAACAATAAATGTGATCCAAGAAGTTATATCAAGGTAACATAAAAGGGGTGAGAATCATAATCTTGAACAATAATTCATTATATAACATGATAATATAAAGGCAATATGAGAATGTGGAAACAACATAAAACAAGACATAAGCATAAGTCAAGGATAACTGTAAAGACAATATCACATGGTGAAAAAGTACCATAATGGATTATGTTTACTCCCTAATCCCATACATGGTGCCGCATGAGACTAAAACATTACCCAATGTATTAGAGCACTATCTGGGCACACCCATCATTTTCATATCATGTACAAGCATAAGTGTCTCACATGAATCATACAATATAAAGATTAATTTCATCGATTTTAATCCCATGATCAAGAATTTTGGGTTATATATTTCGAAGTACCAGATCAATGAATAATAGGTACATCTAGGTAAATACTCTTGAGTGTAAATAAGGATGGGTATTCACAACAAAAATGTTATGCATGGAAACAAATTGCAGGATAATTTTGGCAGCATGATGGGGGTACTTAAAGGTTTATGGAAGGGAATAATGATAGTGAAAGTGGTCTCTCATGACTTGGAAATAATAAGGGTTATAATAGAGATATGTAATAATATAATCCAACATGAATAATTGAAAATTAAAAGTCATAAGACAAAGAAGGTTCCTGAATAGAGAGGAGAATGAAAAGACCCCTTACCTTTATAGGGTGCTTCTAAAAGCTTGGGATAAGATTCATAAGAGTTGGGGTGAACCTTGGGAGGGATATAGAGTGGTAAGGATTAATTAATTTCATTCTCAAAGGATTTTTAGTGAAGAGTAATGGGATTTTGGATGGTCTTATATAGAAAAATATGGTAGAATTATTTATTAATTTCCAAACATAGGTTTTGAGCTTTATATGATAAAGTAATCAAAACCACAATCCTTATCATGGTGTTTGACCATGGTTTTTACCAAAGTGAAGTAATTTTCATTACTTTACATGTTTAATAACCGAGCTAATTAAAATAATACCCTTGGTGATGTGGAAGTGAGTCATGTTTACAAATAATTGTTTTTAAAACCATAAAATATAATATAGGTTTTGGATGATCCATTAAGGGTTTATAAAATTAATAAAATAACCTAAAAAACACATTATTTTGAAGGGAAAATATATATTTTGTTGTGGATACCATTTATGGAATATATTACATCACTTTTGAGTCATTATTATGTCATAATATATACCGTATATTTATACCATATTTAATTTTTACCCAAAAATTTGGCTCTCTAAAAACTATGAAAAAATAATTGTTGATTAATTTTGACATGATAATTTCAAAAATAATATTTATTTTATCCATAAAATTCTTTAAGTATGATAATTTACACTTTTAAATTAAAAATCCACATTTACTAAAAAATACTGTATTTTTTTACAATGATAGTTTTTTAACCCTTGTAAAATTTATTTTTGACATCATAAAATTATATTATCATTTATATTTAATATATATTATTTAATAATAATATTTTATTAAAATATATTTTATTTCCAAAATTATTGAATTCATAAAAGAGTGTCTTGATTGAAACTATATATTTTCCAAAAATACAATTTGTGTTTCATCATATCAAAATCTAATTTTTATCAAACTCGTTATTTAATCATTTAAAAAATAATATTAAAAATGTAGAGACCCATTTTTTTCCTTGTAAGACTTCAAAATATTTCTATATATATTTCCAAATCCAAGAACTGAGACGGCGTGTTATTCTGAGGTTGAGTGTGCCAAGAATTAATTTTATAAAAATATTAAATATATATTTTATATTGTGCGTGTGCAGATTCTTAAATAAAATGGGATAACTCTTAAATGGAAGTTCGTATTTGAAATATTAAACCAAATTTGAGTCTATAATGTGATATTTACCCTAAGAGATACCTAAAATAGGCTGGCATGGGGTGTTTGGATATCTTTCCCATTGGCGGTACATTCAGTGGATAAATTAATTAATTAATTTAATTAATTGATTTATTTTACCCTAACTGAAATATCTATAAGTATACTATCATGGAGATTTTCATAGGGTTACCCTCATAATCCTAATATATGTTGATAGCTTCTTCTTCCACCTTCTTTTGGTGAATCACCTCGAACGACGATGAAACTTCGAATCGGAGCGGATCAAGACACACCGAACGCAATGACTTCCTTTAATCATTGTCGAGTGCATTATTTGAAGAAGAATGATCCAATCTCCATGTATGACTCATTAATCTGTGTTTTACACCCTTTTTATTAAATTTATTGAGCATATTGAATCCTTTCTTGTATTTTCACCAATTGTGGACCGAGCATGTGCCTCTGTATTGAAATTTTAATTGGTTATTCTTGTTTTCTAACCCGAATATCATCATTCTTGATCGTTGGCCAATAAAGTTTTCCCACTGATGGTTAAACATATTTTATTATACATTTCTCTCCTAATTGCTTTGTTTACTTCACTATTAGTACCCCGTGGTCCTATTTAGACATTTTCAGTCGGTATCGATCTCGATCGAACCCCCTAAATTATGATAGATTAATGAATGAGGGATGAATCGATGAATCAAGCACAGATCTGGGATGTTTTCGAGACGTGGGTGATCATTTTGGTGATTGATATCCAAATCATCAATGAAGGAAGATTTTAGGGGTGTGTGGAACATGTGACGTATCTTTAAGGATCGACAGAATCTGATTTCTGATGAACGATAGGCGTAAACTATGACCCACATCCATATCCACTATTTTTTGGATGAAGATAGAGCCAGAATCGAAGTGGCGAGGCTAGATTTGAGGCGCAGATCACCGATCTGGAAAGCTATGAAAATACCAACTACACATCGTGTATCACTATGAACACATGGTGTGTAGCCCCTTGGTTGTGGCGGCTAGGGTTTTGGGATTTCATAAAGATGGCACACCGTGTAAGCTCCCTACATGTTGTGTACCACCTTCCCCATGTGGATGGGTCGTGTGACGGAGCACATGGCCAGGCACATGCCATATGCCCAAGTACACAGGCACGGCCATAGCACACAGGCGGCACCCCGTGTGAAGAGGCATGTCATGTACTGAAGTACATGAACATAGGTTAAAGTACACAGACACGGGGTAAAGTGCATGGACACGGCTTGGATACATGGACATGACCAAGGCACACGGGTGGGACCCCGAGTGGCATGGGAACGTCATGTATCTCCCCTACACACCGTGTTCCCATACATGGTAGGTGAGATATGTACCTCCAGAGACACAGCCAGGTGAAGGAGAGGGACCACATGTTGTGTGGGTCCCCTCACATGTCATGTTTCTTTGCTCCTTTTGAGGAAACTTCAATCTTCTATATCTCCTTCATTTGAACTCATATTTTGGCCTACGAGTAGCCTATACCAAGTGTTTTTTCATGTATAATGTGATGGTTGCATCCATTGTGGATTTTGGGATATTATGTGAAATATTTTGGGCACAACGCTTTTTGATGTGACACCTGAAGACGGAAGTGGTTAGACGAGATCACCAGAGGCTTCCTATAGAGTTGAACCCCCCCCCCCCCCATTAGTGTGGGTGTGGGTCCTATATAGTTACTTACAGAGTGGAACCCCCCCCCCCATCACACTAGGGCATGGGTCCTCAATCTATAGAGTGGAACCCCCATCATCTTGGGCGTAAGTCCTCTACCTACCGAGTGGACCCCCACCCCCCCATCACACTAGGGAATGGGTCCTCAACTTATAGAGTGAAACCCCCATCAGCTTGGGCGTGGTTTATCTACCTAATGAGTGGACCCCCCCCCCCTATCGGATAGGGTGTGGGTCCTCATGAAACTATAGTGGAACACTCCATCATCTTGGGCATGAGTCCTCTATAGATACATATAGAGTTGAATCCCCTTGACGTACCAGGGACACGTCTAGGTGAAGTATTGGGACCACACGTCGTGTGGGTCCCCTCACACGCTGTGTACCCCTTGGTTCCTTTTGAGGAAACTTCAATATTTCATATCTCCTTTGTTTTAACTAGTATTTTGGCCTACAAGTAACCTATCCTAAGTGTTTTTTTTTCATGTCAAATTTTATGGTTCCCTCCGTTGTGGATTTTGGGATACAATGTGAAATGTTTCGAGTACGGTTATTTTTTATGCGACACCCGATGATGGAAGTGGTGGGGTGGGATCACGAGAGGCTTCCTATAGAGTTTAACCCCCATATTGTGGGTTGGGGCCCTCTATAATCACTTACTGAGTGGATCCCCCCATCAGTATGGGTGCGGGTCCTTGATGACCAGAGTGTAACCCCCCCCCCCCATTATCGGATAGGGTGTAGGTCCTCGTGACACTAGAGTGGAACACACCATCAACTTGGGCGTGGTTCCTCTATGGATACTTACATAGTGGAACCCCCTCTAACACACTAGGTTGGGGGTCCTATACTTAGAGTTTATGGCCTCTTGACTGTGTGACATAGTGAAAAGATGTGGTTTGACTTGGATGGTTACTCATGGACAGACGTGTGAGACATTGGGCATCATTTATGGACTTTTGAAACTATTGGTAACTCTTTTTCTTGGAATGAGCTATGAGATAGGGATCCCATTACTCTCTCATTTGGAATTCTTTTTACTTAGCATATATATATATATATATATATACTTATGTATCCATACCTTTGGATTTGGTTACTCTCCTTCCATGGGATTCGAAGATGTGTGGGGTATGCCACGTGCTTTTTGTGTTTAGATTATCATGGTTGGATGAGTCTAATCTCCTACTATAGGTGGAAAAGACTCAATGTGTATTTTATAAACACACCATGTTGAACCCTTATGTTTGGATGAGATTACTCTTTCTTGGTTTGGGTTGAGTTGTTCTCTTTCACTACTACATGCATCCTATTTGTTATCTACAATATTTCATTTCCTATTGTATCTCTTATTACTCCCCCTTTAGCTTTCGGAGAATATTGTTAGGTATGTATATACTCACCCCTACATGGGATTTTCTTTCACGTGTTGTGTCTTATACAGATGACGGACAGGTCGGTGGTGACTTCAAAGGATCTTAGGGATACATGGTACTTTGGATCATGTATGGTGTTCACAGCTTGGAGATCAGGAGTTGGGATCTCTCAGTGTTTTACTTTATAGTTATTTCAGGTTGGGACATATTTTTGGTTGGGCATGTATTTCTCCCCTTTACTTTTCAGATTACATTATCATACTCTTAAATTGTCTAGAGGTTTTATATGCATGGTTGTTTCCTTAGTATTTTTTGAATCTTTTTTTATTATTCCTCTGCATTTCTGCATCAAGGTGGATGTGTGTGTGTAGGTACTTATAAAAAGTAATCCTCATGTCTGTTATTCCTTTGGAGCTGGTCGCGAGCCCCTGGCATATAGAGGTGGGCTTGGGGTAGTTGTGGATCCAGCCCCAGCTTGGGTCGGGTCATGACAGATTGGTATCAAAGGTGGTTTGATCCCTAAGATGGTGTTTGTAGTAGTCCCCTTATGAGGATTTAGTTAGGATTAGGGGAAAATGTCAGAGTGTCTCGAGTGCAGCTCTCAGTCTAGGAAATTCAGTGATGGTATGGGCGGCCGACGTACCCATTCACTAGGACCTTGACTACCTTCTTATCAACTCGGTATACCAAGACATTGATTGTAGGGATCAACGGTACATGCATCATATAGTATTGAGTCTTTGAATTTCCTTCTTGATTCAGCTCCTCATTGTTTATATATATATATATTTTCATTTGACCATGGTGCATCTTGATAACTTTCAGGATGCCTCCATGATGATAGTCAGTCAGGATAATAGTTCCAGATCATGATGACAATCTGATGAGCAATGAGGCCTCAGTTAAGGGTCCATCCTGTGAGCTTCCCCCTCCAGGTGGGCAGGTAGTAGCACCTTCACCTATTGAGAAGCAGATCGTCCCAGCAAAGTGGGTTGAGGATGCATGTAGGTTTAGCGCGCTCCAAGAGTTCCAACGCCATATGCTGTTGAGGTTCCATGGAGATTCAGATCCTTAGGTAGCATAGGATTGACTAGAGTTGGTGGTCTATGTTTTCAAACACATCCAGACGCCGATATATCGGGTGGTTGCATTGGTAGCTATAATTTTCCATGGAGAAGTTGGGTGTTGGTGGAGTCTTGTTACCCAGATCTATGATGAGTGGACGCTCTCATCACTACTATAAAATTGAGTTTATCCAGCGCTAGGGATTTAACAGATCTATCTAAAAACATTTTTAAATACCCTCTTTATAAGCACTAAAAAGGTGTTGTTAAAAGGGGTCTTTAACAACGCTTTTTTAGAATTGTTAAAGGGGGTCTTTAAAGGTGCTACAAAAATTGATATTAAAGGGATACTTTTATCAACACTTGTAAAAAAACACTGATAAATCCCCCCTACTTATCAGTTCTACTAATGAAATAAAAGAGGGTCATTTATCAGTGCTAGTAAAAAAGAGCGGATAAAGGGGGGGCTTTATTAGTGCTAGAAAAAAAAAGCACTGATAAAGGGTATATTTAAAAAAAAAATCATTCAGAGTAATGTATTAATATATTTATATATTTATATTAATATATATATATTATATATTTTTTAAATATGTTTTAGATAAGACTAAATAGGCATTTACACTTAATATATATGATATTTAGTGAAAATGGATTATAAAATAATTAAAAAAATTAATTAATAATTTTCTAATTATTATCATTTTATATTCATTTCATAACAATTTGAAGATAAAAAAATCAAAAAATTAATAAAAGATCTAAAATAAGTTAAAAACGTAACTCGAACTTCAAACGGTCATAACTTTTGGTCCGGGTGTCCATTTGGGCTCTATCATATATCAAATCGAAGCCTGCGATGAGCTCTACACTCTATTGACTAGGGGAACCCCCATCACTATTTTTTTGTGGTCAAAAGATACCTAAAAGTCCTCCAAAACTGATTTTTTAGTCGGGGTACCCCAATTTTTTAACATTCGATGGAATTTCAGCAGATTTTAAGGGGGTCTTATTGTCTTTTTTTAGTGGGGAATGAATTTATATCTAGGAATTACAATCATATTGATATTATGGTTTTGATTTTTTACCTTTTTTCACAATTTACTATTATTTATAATCAAATATATAATAATATATACATATTTTTTATATATTCACACATACATACAAAAAAAACATATTTTATATATGTATTTAAATATATATATATAAAGATATATATAAACATATATATAAATATATGGATTAAAAACTGTAACAAAATATATATAAATATATATATATCATATATAGAAAGAAAAACAATATAGGGGAGTGAAAAAGGCACTGGGATATGAGCACGAGGCCTCAGGTTCGAAACTGGTTGAAAGTAGGGGCGCGTGCGAGAGGGTATAATTATCTAAAGCACTAATAAAGGAGGTGGGAAGTTCTCATAAAAGGTGGGGTAGGAAGAGGTTCGAATAAAAAAATTATCCCCATTTATTAGTGGGGCCTTTATTAGTGTTTTTTTAGCACTGTTAAAGGCCTCCGTTAACAGTGCTAAAAAAAGCCCTGATAAAGGTGGTCTTTAACCGCACTAAAAAAGCATTTTAAAGTGCCCCATTTATCAATGCTAAAAAAATAATTTATAAAGGCCCCCTTTATCAGTGCTTTTTAGTATTGTTAAAGGGGACCTTTAACAGCACTTTTTTCGAGCATTATTAAAGTCAACCCTTTAACATATATCCCTTTTATTAGCACTATTAAAGGTTGTATTTGTATTAGTGCATGTCCTGACTTCCAGCAACTCTTTTGTGAGGAGTACTAACCCTCCTTGAGATCAGTTTGAATTCAAGATCTTCTGGAGCTACAGTTGGGAGGGATGATGGTGGATGAGTACGCAACGAGGTTCAAAAACCTTACCTGATACTCCTTGTACATGATCTGGGATGGATACTACCGAGCAAGAAAGATTAAGCAGGGACTCCGTAGAGAGATATGTGTCAGTGTGGTTCCCTTGTGCATCCCCACCAATGTCAGGGTGCTGGATTGGGCATTGGTAATAGATAGATTCCTTTCATAGGGGCACCGGGCATCATAGGGCTTAGTCGTCTGCCGCAGCTAGCAGACGCCAAATGATAGGATCTCAACATAGGAGACCTCCTCATGATCAGACTCAAAAACATGGTCAGGGGTATCATAGAGGGATAGGGAATCTCAGAGAGGGTAAATGATTTGCTTATGACGGGTGAGGTCACATAGTGAGATACTGCCTGACCAGACATGTTGAGGAGTGTGGGAAGATAGCTGACGAACCTCCATAGAGAGGCAACACTGTGATCAGGGATATCCCAGGTGAGGGTAGGGTGGTCCCCAATGAGGCAGAGATGGAACAGGAGAAGGAGGAGCTATGGGTGGTGGATGATGGTATGTTATCCTTCCACCATTGCCACCAGGTGGCCCACGTCAAGCTTAGGGAGCTGGCGGTCTAGGTCACAGACAGCTGCAGATTTTGGAGGCTTATGACCCTACGGCGCATGAGATGATTAGAGGTATGATCTGTATTTATTATAATATTTCTTTATTATTAGTAAATACAGGTTTCAATCATTCCTTCATCTTTATACACCTGATGCGAGAGCTAGAGCTCTCAGTTGAGTTCTAGTCCAGCAGCTTCATCTTGAGGTTCCTATAGGAAACCCTTCTTCTGTATCTTTTATCTGCCAGCAGTGAGACTAATTTCTTGGTGGAGAGAGATTCATGTGGTACCTTTTGGTCATCATGATGAAACCCAATGAAATAATCTTGGGTATGGATTTTTTTTTCATGGTCCAAGCCTAGATTGATTGTCACTGCAGATGAGTCATATGCCTATACACTAATGGGACGAGATTCACCTTTATGGGTGAGAGAGATCTCATGGAAGGACAAATGGGTTTTGCGAGCAGGAGGTTGTATCCCATCACCCATCAGTTGGTGAGTATATCCATTGGTTCAGTAGGCTCTTAAATCATCTGCATTCCTTCAGTTATGGAGGATTATATGGACATCTTCCCCAAGGACGTTCCAGAACTACCATTGGAGTGGGATATGGAGTTCTGTATCAACTTGTATCCTGAGACCACACTGATATCTTATATGGCATATCAGATGGACCCTAATGAGCTTTGGAAGCTGTGGTTGCAGTTAGAGGACCTTCGAGTGAAGAGTTTCATTAGGCCCAGTGTGTCCCCCTGGACAGCTCTAGTCTTGTTCGTTAAAAATGTGGACGTGAGTTTGCAGCTTTGTGTGTATTATCATTGCCTGAACTAGGTCACGATAAATAACAAGTACCCATTATCTATTATTAAAGAACTATTGGACTAGTTTTGAGGCACGAGATGGTTCTTGAAGATCTATATCTATTCTGGTTACCACCGATTGAGGGTTTTCGAGGTTGATATTCCAAAGATGGCTTTCTGATGTCATTACAGACACTATGAGATCCTATTGATTCCCTTTAGTGTGATTAATTCCCCCACCACGTTTATGGCTATGATGAACCAGGTTTTCTAGCCATACTTGGACTAATTTGTGGTTGTCTTCATCAAAAACATACTCATCTACTCTGCCTCAGAGGAGGAACATACAGAGCACTTGAGTTTGGTTTTAGATTTTCTTCGAGAGCACCATCTTTATTGGAAGATATTGAAGTTCTAGTTCTGGATTCATGAGGTTCACTTTCTGGGGAATGTCATTTTTTATCATGGTTAATTCAAGAACCCAGCAAATATTGATGCAGTTCTTGCATGGGATCCACCCAAGAATGTGTTAGAGGTGTAATTTTTTCTTATCTTAGTAGGTTACTACATGAGGTTTATGAAAGACTTATCTAGAATTTCAACCTCTTTGACCGCCCTGGTGTGAAAAGGGTAGTTGTCTACCTGGATTTTGAAATGTCATAGGGAATTCGAAGATTTGAGGATGAGGTTGATAACTTCTACTGTGTTGAGGCTACCATAGGAGGGCATAGAGTACGTAGTGTGATGCCTCAGAAGCTGGGCTCAGTTGTGTGTTGATGCAGCGGCAGATAGTTATCGCATACGAGTTGAGGTAGTTGATACCCCACGAGAATAACTATTTGACTCACAACTTAGATATGGAATTGGTAGTCTTCGCCCTGAGGATATAGAGACACTACCTTCTCAGGGAGTTCTTTATGGTTTTTTTAAACCATCAGAGTCTCGAGTATGTCTTCATGCCGAGATACTTGAACTTGAGACAGCAACGCTGGTTGGAGTTCTTCAAGACTATGACTTTGAGATAGTTTATACTCCATGGAAGGACAATGTATTAGTAGATTCCCTTAGTAGGAATTATTAGGCTCTCTTGGTGTATGAGGCTTCAGATCAATTGTCTTCCTTACAGCTGACCCTAGTGGAGTGGGAGGGTATAACTTTTCTTCAGTCGATGATATTGACTTCTCTGCTTCTTGAGTGTGTGAGAGAGTCTCAGCTGTGAGACATCGACTGTAAGGTATTATGTGACCAGATATCCATAGGTAATTCACCAGATGGATATTCTAAAGGAGATAATCATGTCATCCTTTTCCAAGGATGGACATTGGTCCCAAAAACGATGAGGGAGGAGGTGATGTGAGAGTTTCACACTTCTCCCTTAGCGGTATATCCTAGTGTGGGGAAGATGTACAGAGACCTTTGGTGGAATTTTTGGTGGTCTGTCATGAGAAAAAGCGTAATTGATTTTGTCTCTCGGTGTCTCACCTGTCAGCAGGTGAAGGCTGAGCACCAAGTTCTGGTAGGTTTGTTGTATCCCCTTGAGATCCTGGAGTGGAAACGAGACGGCATGTCTATGGACTTTGTGACAGGCCTTCCGTGCATAACGGAGGGTCATAACTCCATTTGGGTAATATTTTACCGACTCACAAATTTGGCGCACTTCTTTTCTATCAGGGAAATATTTTGGTGGAGTGTTTGAGGCAATCATACATATGGGAGATTGTTCACCTTCATGGGGTGACCTTGACGATTGGATCCAATCGTGACACGCAGTTTACATCATGGTTGTGGAGAGGCCTGTATGAGGTATTAAAGACCCAAATGAGGATGAGTATAGCCTTTCACCCTCAAACAGATAGGCAGACCAAGCACACTATCCATTTTTTGGAGGATATGTTGAGGGATTGCGTGTTAGACTACGCTTGGAGTTGGGAGGATCACTTTCCCTTGGTAGAGTTTGTGTACAATAACAACTATCACTCTACCATCGGCATGACACCTTTTGAGGCTCTATATGGGAGACCCTATAGGTCACCCTTGTGCTGGAAAAAGATTAGTGAGACATCGCTTGTGGGCCCATAGATGGTACAAGTGATGATAGAGAAGGTCCAGGTCATCCATGAGAAGATGAGGACGACCCATAGTAGAAATAAATCTTATGAAAATCGTCCTCATAGACCCTTGGAGTTCGAGCAGGGAGACCACATTTTCCTGAGAGTCTCCTCACGATGAGGATTGTGGAGGTTCGGTTGGGGAGGAAAGCTATCCCAAAGGTTCATCGGTCTATTTGAGATCTTGTAGAGGGTTGGAAATGTTGTTTATCGTATCGCCTTACCCCCACAGTTGAAGCGGGCACACGACAACTTCCACGTGTCGTAGTTGAGAAGATACGTGCATGATCTCACACACATCGTCGACTGGGGTGAGTTGGACATCGAGGATCGACAGGAGAGGACCCTAGGTGGACAAATCATCCCCTTATTTTGTGTGTTGTGGCGGCACAATAATGTGCATTAGAGCTCCTGGGAGTGGGAGAGCCAAGTGCAGTCTCAGTATCCCGAGTTGTTTGTTTAGTTTTGGTTTTAGGGAATGAAAATATTGAAGGAGGAAATGATGTAGAGACCCAGTTTTTATCTTTTAATACTTTGAAATATTTCTATATATATTTCCAGAGTTAGGCGCGGAGACGGCGTGCGATTTCAAGACCCGGTGTGCTTGGAATTAATTTTATAAAAATATTAAATATATTTTATATTGCATGCGTGCAATTTCTTAAAGAAAATGGGAAATCTTAAACAAAATCTCATATTAGAAATTTGATACCACAGTTGAGTCTAAAATGCGATGTTTACCCTAGAAACGACCTAAAATAGGTCGACACGGGGGCATTTGGACATCTATCCCATTTGCGGTATGTTTAGTGGATAAATTAATTAATTAATTTAATTTATTTATTTATTTTAACGTAACTAAAATATCTATAAGTATACATCCATGGTGATTTTCTCAGGGTTAGCCTCATAATTCAGGGATTTTTCTAGAGCTTCTTATCCCACCTTTCGTTCACGAATCACCTCGAACGACGACGAAACTCTGAATCAGAGTAGATCAGGACATAGCGAACGCAAACTTCCTTCAATAATTGGTGAGAGAATTATTTGATTATGAATGATCCAATCTCCATATAGGAATCGTCAATTTATGTTTTACACCCTTTTTGATTAAATTGAATGATAAAATCGAATCTTTTCTTGGATCTGTGCCAATTGTGGCCCAAGCATGCACCCGTGTATTAAAATTTTAATTTGTTATTCTTGTTTTCTAACCTAGATATACCCATTCTTGATTTTTGGCCAAGAACATTTTTCCAATGATGGTTAAACATTTGTTCTTGTGCATTTCTCCCTCAATTTTTTCGCGTTCTTCACCAGTAGGTTCCTGTGGTCCTGGTTCGACGTTGTTGGGCGGTACTGATCCCAATCGAACCCCCAGAATCACGATGGATCGACGCACAAGGGATGGATCAATTAATCAAGGATAGATTTGAGATGTTTGCGGGATGTGGTTGATCTTTTTGATGATCAATAGTTCAATCATAGATGGCAGAAGGTTTGGGGGTGTGCAGAACGTGCGATGTATCTCTAAGGATCGACAGGATCCGATTTCCAGAAAATGAAGGCCGAAAATAACAACCCACAACCAGATCCACTATTTTTTAGGGGATATAGAGACAGAATTGAAGCGGTGAGGCCGGATTTGCGGTGTAGATCACAGATCTCGAAAACTTTGAAAATCTCAACTACACACTATGTATCACTATAAACACATGGTGCGTAGCCCCTTGGTTGTGGCGACTAGGGTTTTGGGATTTCATAAGGATGGAACGTCGTGTAGGGTACCTACACACCATGTACCACCTTCCCTATGTGAATGGGTCATGTGACGGATCACACGACCAGACACATGCCATATGCCCGAGTACACGGGCACGACCAGAGCACATGGGCAGCACCCTGTGTGAAGAGGCACGTTGTGTACTGAAGTACATGAACACGGGTTAAAGTACACGAACACGGGGTAAAGTAAACGAACATGGCTTGGATACACGAACACGACTTGGATACATGGACACGGCCAAAACACACGGGTGGGACCTCGAGTGGCATGGGAACACTATGTATCTCCC
Organism: Viscum album; assembly: GCA_963277665.1. Classification (NCBI taxonomy): domain Eukaryota; kingdom Viridiplantae; phylum Streptophyta; class Magnoliopsida; order Santalales; family Viscaceae; genus Viscum; species Viscum album. The sequence goes on along the minus strand of OY728129.1, from coordinate 1,781,875,132 downwards.
CTACATGTCATGAACCCCTACATTGTAGGTGATCCGTGTACCTCTAGGGACACGTCTGGGTGAAAGAGTAGGAACACATGCCATGTGGGTCCCCTCACATGTCGTATACCCCTTGGCTCCTTTTGAGAAAACTTCAATCTTTAATATCTCCTCTGTTTGAACTCAGATTTTGGCCTGCAAGTATCATATCCTGAGTGTTTTTTCACGTAGAATACGATGATGCCATTCATTGTGGATTTTGGGATGCGATGTGAAATGTTTTGGGTGCGATGCTTTTTTGAGGTAATTCCTGATGATGGCATTGGTCAAGAGGGATCACCAGACGATTTTTATAGAGTGGAACCCCCCCCCCCCCCATCAGCTTGGGTCTGGGTCCTCAACAGTTACTTACCAAGTGGAACCCTCATATCAGATAGGGTGTGGGTTCTCGATGACCAATGTGGAACCCCCCTATCACACCAGGGTGCAGGTCCTCAACCTATAGAGTGGAACCCCACATCATTATAGGCGTGGATCCACTACAGCTACCTTCTGAGTGGAACCCCCCTATCAGATGGGGCGCGGATCCTCAATGACTAGAGAAGATCCCCCTTGTCACACCAGGGCGCAGTTCCTTGACCTATAGAGTGGAACCCCCCATTAGCTTGGGCATGGTTCCTCTACCTACCGAGTAGAACCCAGCCACCCACCCACCCACCCACCCACCCACCCCCATTAGATAGGGTGCGGGTCCTCGTGACACTAGAGTGGAACCCCCCATTAGTGTCGGCATGGGTCCTCTACATATACTTATAGAGTGGAACCCCCCTAACACACCAGGGCATGGGTCCTCTACTTGGAGTTTGTGGCCTCAGGACTGTGTGGCATAGTGATGATGCATGGTTTGACTTAGACGGTTTCTTATGGGTAGACGCATGAAATGTTGGGAATTGTTGATGGACTTTTGGAATTGTTAGCGACTCTTCTTCTTGGGTTGAGCGGTGAGATGGAGATCATATTACTCTCTCATTTGGGCTACTTTTGACTGAGCGTATATATATATACTTCTGTATCCATACTGTAAAGATCCAAGTTTTTCAATGGAAATTCCCTTCTTATAATTATGTCATAAAATAACATGAAAACACAACATAATGAACTACTAAGTAATAAGTGACCTTTAAACATAATTTTTTCACTTCTGTGTCTGGAATTTTGAAAATCTGACATACACGGTTGTGTTCAAAATGATTTTTGAAGTCTAATAAAACCAAAATAATTTTTGGTGAATAGTAACCTACCCTTATGAATAGTAACATACCCTTATGAATAGTGATATACACTAATTAATAGTAACCTTAACTATGATAGTATAAAAATAATATTCAAGTGAAAGTATGATGTACCTATATTTTAGAATAAGTAAATGAATGTTTTAAAACTGTTTTTTAGTAATAAACCATGATTTTAATTAAATATTAAATTAATAATATTTAGAAAATTATTTTTGAAAATTGAAATTCATTTTTTGATTCTACAAATCGAAAAATGGTTGGGGTAAATTTTTGATATTTTTCTGAAATACTTGAATTTTTTAGGAATAGTGAAATACCGTAATTTACAAAAATAAGCTAAATAAGCTAATTATAGAGTCATGTGCGATGATATGCTGATTTAAGCCCACATGGTTTGAGATAACAAGATAAAATTACTATTCTTTTTCTTTCAATATTCACTAGTCCTTCTCTTATGGGAAATTAATAAACTAATGAATTTTATATTAAGAAAACCCCTCTCGCCTCCACTATAAAAACCACCCTTCACACCCTCATTCCCTCACACCTATCAAGATCCAAGAATTATCTAAACTCTGCCCAAACATATTCCCTAACCCCTATCCCACGTTCAAGGGTTTCTGGTCTCATCAAAAGACCATGCATAGCTTCCTTAAGGAGAATCTCAAGAGGAGGATTTAAGAGGTAATTTCTCTCCCTCTTCTCCTTTAATTTCTTTTCAAGTCCAAGTTGATTTATTGATCTCTCCCCACCTATATTCATCAAAATGGTATTTTAAAACCATTATTATACATATAGTGTAATGTTATGATACTAATGGTATATTATATCATCCAACCACCTTTCCCTATTCCTTTTATTTTATTAAAGAGAACATTGTTCGTGAGGTGTTAATTTATCACCTTCAAGAACGACATGCTTTATTCTTCCATTTCTACCTTCAGATATGGTCATGAAACCATTTTTATGGTTGAACCAGAATTTGTTATATGTATTATTTCCTATTTAAAGTTCTGGAAATAACTTATGGCCATATTACTAAGTGATAAATCAAAACAAGTTCATTGTGATCGAAAAAATGCCCAAATTAACCCAAATAATCATCATTTAATTCTTATCTAATGATTCATCCACATGGATATAATATGAATCATTATAAGATAATTAAATATCCTGTAATATCATTAATAACATGTAATATTATTTTTGTATGTTTACCCATGTTCTACCCAAACATCAATTTAAGAATACAAATGAACCACTCAAGAAAACCATATGAAACAAACATTCCCAAATAATGTTTTTAAACTCTATAACTCATCCAAAGGCACATAAAATCACTTAATGAAACCATAATGAACCATATTAATGTAAACAAGGTTCTGGATTTCTAATTAATGAATATAATGTCATTATACAGGACATTAAAGAGAAGGAATCATTCGGATACAATGTAAGGGGAAATTCTCGAACCCAACTTTCATCCTTCGGGTTCTATAGTGACCCTACCTTTTCTTACATTACTATTACATAATTTTAAAGGTAAAAACATAATATTATTACACATATAGTATCCAAAGGTTTACTTTCTTGGAAAAACTAGGACCATACATAGCAATTACAACATCAAGCATAAACATTTATTTAATTTCTTCTTCTCTAGCTTATTATTGGCACTTGTCCTATCCTTAGTACATGTATCCACCTGAGGATATACATAAAAAGGGGTGATATAGAAGCCCAGTAATAGTATATATAAGAACAATATAGCATGGGATGATTATAATCATAACATGGTAAAAAGATCATGAACATGAGAGGAAGCATAAATATAAGACTTGAAATGTGGCGATGTATAAAAATGAAACATCATGTCTTAGTGGTTAACTAACACACATACTTGTGAACCAAGATATCATCTTGTTCAAAAATAATTTCACATTTAATCGTGATATTCATCACTTTACCCAATGAATTTGAGTGTTGTATAATTCTGGGCGCACCTGTCACATTTAAACATTCATATTACACTATATAATTTCGGGCACACCCGTCACATCATAACATTATCATTTATCATGCATGCCACAATGAACATATAACATAAATGAACATAAATAACCCATGAAAATTAATGGGTTTCATCTCATAAGAACACATTTATAAACATTGGGTTCCCAAAAGAAAGAGGGAATAACATATATGTTACAAGAACTGTCAATCTTGAATGAGAAGTAAAAGGTGTGTTCTTGAAAGAAGAGTTATTTTGGAAAATATCTAGTTTTTCATAAATACCAGTGAAAAACATTTATATCCCAAAAAAGGAAAGAAAATTATGAACACAATAATTTTAAGGAGTAACCATATCAAAAAAGAGAAAAAGAGGGAGAACCCGAAGGATGAAAGTTGGGTTCAAGAATTTCCCCTTACCTTGTATCTGAATGCTTCCTTCTCTTTAATGTCCTGTATAATGACATTATATTCATTAATTAGAAATACAGAACCTTGTGTACATTAATATGGTTCATTATGGTTTCATTAAGTGATTTTATGTGCTTTTGGATGAGTTATAGAGTTTAAAAACATTATTCGAGAATGTTTTTTTTATGGTTTTCTTGAGTGGTTCACTAGTATTCTTAAATTGAAGTTTGGGTAGAACATGGGTAAACATCCAGAACTGATATTACATGTTATTAATGACATTACAGGATATTTAATGATCTTATAATGAATCATACTATATCCATGTGGATGAATCATAAGATAATAATTAAGTGATTATTTTTTGGGTTAATTTGGGCGGTTTTTCGATCACAACAAACTTGTTTTAATTTATCACTTAGTAATATGGCCATAAGTTATTTCAAGAACTTTAAATATTATATAATACATATAAAAAAATTCAACCATAAAAATGGTTTCATGACCAGATTTGAAGGTATAAATGGAAGAATAAATCATGTCGTTCTTGAAGGTGATAAATTAACACCTCACGAACAACGTTCTATTTAATAAAATAAAAGGAAGAGGGAAATAGGTTGGATGATAAAATATCCCATTAGAATCATAACATTACATTAAATTTATAATACTGGAGATATAATACCATTTTGTATGAAGATAGGTGGGGAGAGATCAAGAAATGAACTCGAACTTGAAAGGAAATTAAAGGAGAGGAGGGAGAGAAATTACCTCTTAAATCCTCCTCTTGAGATCCTCCTTAAGGAATATAGGCTTGTTTTTTTTTTATTATACCAGTATCTCTTGGACGTGGGATAGGATAACCTGAAGGAAGAAAATTGGGTTCGTGATTTCCCCTTACCTTGTATCTGAATGCCTCATTCTCTTTAATGTACTGTATAATGACATTATATTCATTAATTAGAAATTTAGAACCTTATTTACATTAATATGGTTCATTAAGTGATTTTATTTGCCTTTTGATGAGTTATATAGTTTAAAAACATTATTCATGAATGTTTGTTTTTATGGTTTTCTAGAGTGGTTCACTTGTATTCTTAAATTGAAGTTTGGGTAGAACATGGGTAAACATCCAGAACTGATATTACATGTTATTAATGATATTACAGGATATTTAATGATCTTATAATGAATCATATTATATCTATGTGGATGTATCATTATATAAGAATTAAATAATGGTTGTTTGGGTTAATTTGAGCGATTTTTCGATCATAACGAACTTGTTTTAATTTATCACTTAGTAATATGGCCATAAGTTATTTCCAGAACTTTAAATAGGTAATAATACATATAAAAAACTCTGGTTCAACCATAAAAATGGTTTCATGACCAGATCTGAAGGTAGAAATGGAAGAAGAAAACTTGTCGTTCTTGAAGGTGATAAATTAACACCTCACAAACAACGTTCTCTTTAATAAAATAAAAGGAAGAGGGAAAGGGGGTTGGATGATATAATATCCCATTAGCATCATAAAATTATAGTAGATGTATAATACTGGGGTTACAATACCATTTGTATAAATATAGGTGTAGATATATCAATAAATTAACTTGAACTTGAAAGGAAATTAAAGGAGAAGAGGGAGAGAAATTACCTCTTAAATCCTCCTCTTGAGATCCTCCTTAAGGAAGCTAGGCTTGGTCTTTTGATGAGACCAGTACCTCTTGGACGTGGGAGAGGGGCTAGGGAAGATTTTTGGGTAGAGTTTAGAGAAGTCTTGGATCTTGAGAGGTGTGAGGAAATGAGGGTGTTAAGGGTGGTTTTTATAGTGGAGGGGAGAGGGGTTTCCTTAATATAAAATTCATTAGTTTATTAATTTCCCCTAAGATAAGGAATAATGAGTCTTGAATGAAAAAGAATAGTAATTTTATCATGTGATCCCAAACCAAGTGGTCTTACATCAGCATAAAATCACACATGACTCTATAATTAGCTTATTTAGCTTATTTTTGTAAATTACGGTATTTCACTATTCATCAAAAATTCAAGTATTTTAGAAAAATCCCAAAAATTTACCCCAACCTTTTTTCAACGTGTAGAATCCAAAAATGAAGTCCATTTTTCAAAAGTAATTTTCTAAATATGATTAATTTAATATTTAATTAAAATCATGGTTTATTACTAAAAAAATAGTTTTAAAACAATCCCAAATAATGTTTACCCATGTTCTACCCAAACTTCAATTTAAGAATACAAGTGAACCACTCAAGAAAACCATAAAAATAAACATTCCCGAAGAATGTTTTTAAACTCTATAACTCATCCAAAGGAACATAAAATCACTTAATGAAACCATAATGAACCATATTAATGTAAACAAGGTTCTTTATTTCTAATTAATGAATATAATTTCATTATACAAGACATTAAAGAGAAGGAATCATTCGGATACAAGTAGGGGGAAATTATTGAACCCAATTTCATCCTTCAGGTTCTCCCTCTTTCACTCCATTTTTGATATGGTTACTCTTTAAAGATCATTTGTTCATAATTGTATTTTTTTTCTAGGATATACATGTTTGTCTCTGGTTTTTATGTCAAACAAAATATTTTCCAAAAGAACTCTTCTTTTAAGAACACACCTTTTACTTCTCTCTTAGAGTGGATGGTTCTTGTAATATTTATGTTATTCCCTCTTTCTTTTGGGAACCCAAAGTTTATGAATGTGTTCTTATGAGATGTAACTCATTCCCTTCTATGGGTTAGTTAAGTTAACCTTTGATATATGTTCCATGTGTCAAGCATGATAATGATAAGGTTATGATGTGACGGGTGTGCCCGGAATTATATAGCGAAATATGAATGTTTGAATGTGACGGGTGCGCCCGGAATTATACAGCACTTCAATGCATTGGGTAAAGTGGTGAGACTGCACGGTGTGAAGGAATTCGTGATACTGCACAGTGTTCCACTCTCAATTGTCTCTGATTGTGATCCAAGGTTCACATCTAAATTCTGGAGGAGCCTTCAACATTCTTTGAGTGCTGAATTAAATTTCAGCACGGCCTATAACCCCCAAACTGATGGCCAATCTGAAAGGACTATTTAGACACTTTAAGATATGCTTAGAGCCTGCTCTCTAGAATTCAAATGTGTATCGGATCATCATCTACCATTGGTTGAGTTCTCATACAACAATAGCTTCCATTTGAGTATTCAGATGGCTCCATATGAAGCTCTGTATGGAAAGAGATGTAGAACTCCAACCTGTTGGGATGGAGTTGGAGAAAGAAAGCTACTTGGACCCGATCTTATTCAAGATATGATAGAGAAGGTTCAAGTCATCCAAAAACACATCAAAGCTGCTCAAAGTCAGAAAAAGATCTATGCTGACAATCATCGAAGGGACTTAGAGTTCGACGTTGGAGATAAATTCTTTCTGCGAATATCTCCATGGAAGAGAGTCATGCGATTTGGGAAGAAAGGGAAGCTAAGCCCAAGGTACATTAGCCCCTTTGAGATCCTTGACCGCATAGGATTCGTGGCCTATCATCTTTCACATCCACCAAATATGGCTCAATTTCATGATGTGTTTCATGTATCACTCCTAAGGAAGTACATACCAAACCCCTCACATGTACTAAACTCAAAGGTGGTGCAGCTGGAAGATGATATCTCCTATGAGGAGCAGCCAGTAAAGATTCTGGATTGGAGAGATAAGGTTCTACGCAACAAGACAACCCATCTTTTCAAAGTGTTTTGGAGGAACCATATGTTTGAGGAACCAACTTGGGAACCAGAAGAGGCAATGAAGGAGAAACACCCTCACCTGTTTGTGTAAAGTGAAATTTCGGGGGTGAAATTTCTTAAGGGGGGAAGAATGTAACGACCCAAAGTTTTTCAATGAAATATCCCTTCTTATAATTATGTCATAAAATCATAGGAAAACACAACATAATGAACTACTAAGTAATAAGTGACCTTTAAACATAAGTTTTTCACTTCTGTGTTTGGGAATTTTAAAAATCTGACATACACGGCTGTGTTCAAGATGATTTTTGGAGTCTAATAAAAAAAATAACTTTTGGTGAATAGTAACCTACCCTTATGAATATTAACATACCCTTATGAATTTTTATATATCCTAATTAATAGTAACCTTACCTATGATAGTATAAAAATAATATTCAAGTGAAAGTACGATGTACCTATATTTTAGAATAAGTAAATGAATGTTTTAAAACTGTTTTTTAGTAATAAACCATGATTTTAATTAAATATTAAATTAATAATATTTAGAAAATTATTTTTGAAAAATGGACTTCATTTTTGGATTATACACATCGAAAAATAGTTGGGGTAAATTTTGGGGATTTTTCTGAAATACTAGAATTTTTTATGAATAGTGAAATACCGTAATTTACAAAAATAAGATAAATAAGATAATTATAGAGTCATGTGTGATGTTATGATGATGCAATCCCACTTGGTTTGTGATCAAATAATAAAATTACTATTCTTGGTCATTCAAAACTCACTATTCCTTGTCTTAGGGGAAATTAATAAACTAATGAATTTTATATTAAGGAAACCCCTCTCCCCTCCACTATAAAAACAACCCTTCACACCCTCATTTCCTCACACCTCTCAAGATCCAAGCCTTCTATAACCTCTGCCCAAAAATCTTCCCTATCCCCTCTCCCACATTCAAGAGCTTCTGGTATCATCAAAAGACCAAGCCTAGCTTCCGTAAGAAGAATCTCAATAGGAGGATTTAAGAGGTAATTTCTCTCCCTCTTCTCCTTTAATTTTCTTTCAAGTTCAAGTTCATTTCTTGATCTCTCCCCACCTATATTCATACAAATGGTATTTTAACTCCAGTATTATACATATAATATAATTTTATGATGCTACTGGGATATTATATCATCCAACCCCCTTTCCCTCTTCCTTTTATTTTATTAAAGAGAACGTTGTTCGTGAGGTGTTAATTTATCACCTTCAAGAACGACAGGCTTTCTTGTTCCATTTCTACCTTCAGATCTGGTCATGAAAACATTTTTATGGTTTAAACATAATTTTTTATATGTATTATGTCCTATTTAAAGTTCTTTAAATAACTTATGACCATATTACTAGTGATAAAATAAAACAAGTTCATTATGATCGAAAAATCACTCAAATTCATCATTTGATTATTATCTAATGATTCATCCACATGGATCTAATATAATTCATTATAAAGTCATTAAAAATAATTTAATATCATTAATAACATTTAATATCATTTCTGGATGTTTACCCATGTTCTACCCGAACTTCAATTTAAGAATACAAGTGAACCACTCAAGAAAACCATAAAAAAAACATTCCCGAACAATGTTTTTAAACTCTATAAATAATACAAGGGAACATAAAATCACTTAATGAAACCATAATGAACCATATTAATGTAAAAAAGGTTCTGGAATTCTAATTAATGAATATAATTTCATTTTACAGGACATTAAAGATAAAGAAGCACTCGGATACAAGGTAAGGGGAAATTCTCGAACCCAAATTTCATCCTTCGGGTTCTCCCTCTTTCACTCCATTTTTTATATGGTTACTCCTTAAAGATAATTTTTTCATCATTTTATTCCTTTTATAGTATATAAATGTTTACCACTACTGTTTATGTCAAACAAATTTTTTTCCAAAAGAACTCTTCTTTTAAGAACTTACCTTTTACTTCTCATTCAAGGTTGATGGTTCTTGTATCAAGTATGTTATTCCCTCTTTGTTTTGGGAACCCAAAGTTTATGAATGTGTTCTTATGAGATGTAACCCATTCCTTTCCATGGTTTAGTTATGTTCACTTTTGATATATGTTCCATGTGGCAAGCATGATGATGATGATGTTATGATGTGACGGGTGCGCCCGAAATTATATAGCGCAATATGAATGACTAAATGTGACGGGTGTGCCCGAAATTATACAGGGATCCAATGCATTGGGTAAAGTGATTAATCTCATGAGTAAATTTGAAATTATGTGTGAACAAGATTCTAGCTTGGTTCACAGGTATTTGTGGTATTTAACCACTAAGACATGATGTTTCATTTTTTATGAATTGCCACATTTCAAGTCTTATATTTATGATTCCTCTCATGTTCATGATATTTTATTACATTACTATTACATCATAATATTATTACACATATAGGATACAAAGGTTCAATATCTTGGGCAAACTAGGACCATACATAGCAATTACAACATCAAGCATAAAAATTTATTTAATTTCTTCTTCTCTAGCTTCTTATTGGAACTTTTCCTCTCCTTAGTACATGTAGCCACCTGAGGATATACATCAAAAGGGGTGATATAGAAGCCCAGTAAGAGGATAGATAAGAACAATATATCATTTCATGAGAATAATCAAAACATGGGAAAAAGATCATGAACATGAGAGGAATCCTAAATATAAGACTTGAAATGTGGAAATGTAAAAAAATGAAACATCATGTCCTAGTGGTTAACCACCACACAGACTTGTGAACCAAGATAGAATCTTTTTCACACATAATTTCACATTTAATCATGATATTAATCAATTTACCTAATGCATTGTAGCACTGTATAATTCTGTGCGCACTCGTCACATTTAAACATTCATATTGCGCTATATAATTTTGGGCGCACCCGTCACATCATAACATTATCATTTATCATGCATGCCACAATGAAAATATAACATAAATGAAAATAAATAACCAGTTAAAAGGAATTGGTTTCATCTCATAAGAACACATTTATAAACATTGGGTTCCCAAGAGAAATAGGGAATAACATATATGTTACAAGAACTGTCAATCTTGAATGAGAAGTAAAAGGTGTGTTCTTGAAAGAAGAGTTCTTTTGGAAAACATTTGGTTTTTCATAAATACCATTGAAAAAACATTTATATCCCAGAAAAGGAAATACAATTATGAACACAATAATTTTAAGGATTAACCATATCAAAAAAGAGCGAAAGAGGGAGAACCCGAAGGATGAAATTTGGGTTCGAGAATTTCCCCTTACCTTGTATCTGAATGCTTCCTTCTCTTTTATGTCCTGTATAATGAAATTATATTCATTAATTGGAAATACAGAACCTTTTGTACATTAATATTTTTCATTACGGTTTAATTAAGTTATTTTATGTGCCTTTGGATGAGTTATAGAGTTTAAAAACATTATTCAGGAATGTTTGTTTTTATGGTTTTTTTGAGTGGTTCACTTGTATTCTTAAATTGAAGTTTGGTTAGAACATGGGTAAACATCCAGAACTAATATTAACTTTTATTAATTATATTACAGGATATTGAATTATATTATAATTAATCATATCATATCCATGTGTATGAATCATTAGATAATAATTAAATGATGATTCTTTGGGTTAATTTGGGTGGTTTTTCGATCACAACGAACTTATTTTACTTTATAACTTAGTAATATGGGCATAAGTTATTTCCAAAACTTTAAATAGGAAATAATACATATAAAAAATTCTGGTTAAACCATAAAAATGGTTTCATGACCAGATATTAAGGTAGAAATTGAAGAAGAAAGCATGTCGTTCTTGAAGGTGATAAATTAACACCTCACGAACAACGTTCTCTTTAATAAAATAAAAGGAAGAGTGAAAGGGGGATGGATGATATAATATCCCATTAGCATCATAAAATTATAGTATATGTATAATACTGGAGTTAATATACCATTTGTATGAAGATAGGTGGGGAGAGATCAAGAAATTAACTTGAACTTGAAAGAAAATTAAAGGAGAAGAGGGAGGGAAATTACCTCTTAAATCCTCCTCTTGAGATACTCCTTAAGGAAGTTGTGCTTGGTATTTTGATGAGACCAGAAGCTCTTGAACATGGGAGGGGGGATAGGGAATATGTTTGGGCAGATTTTAGAGAAGTATTGGAGCTTAAGATGTGTGAGGAAATTAGGGTGTGAAGGGTGGTTTTTATAGTGGAGGGGAGGGGTTTCCTTAATATAAAATTCATTTGTTTATTAATTTCCCCTAAGACATGGAATAGTGAGTCTTGAATGACCAAGAATAGTAATTTTATCCTGTGATCCCGAACCATGTGGTCTTACATCATCATAACATCACACATGACTCTATAATTAGATTATTTAGCTTATTTTTGTAAATTACGGTATTTCACTATTCATCAAAAATTCAAGTATTTCAGAAAAATCCCAAAACTTTACCCCAACCATTTTTTGATGTGTAGAATCCAAAAATGCAGATAACTTTTCAAAAATAATTTTCTAAATATGATTAATTTAATATTTAATTAAAATCATGGTTCATTACTAAAAAACAGTTTTAAAACATTCATTTACTTATTCTAAAATATAGGTACATCATACTTTCACTTGAATATTATTTTTTATACTATCATAGGTAAGGTTACTATTAATTAGAGTATATCACTATTTATAAGGGTATGTTAATATTCATAAGGGTAGGTTACTATTCACCAAAAATTATTTTTGTTTTATTAGTCTCCAAAAATCATCTTGAACACAACTGTGTATGTCAGATTTTCAAAACTCCAAACACAAAAGTGACAAACTTATGTTTAAAGGTCACTTATCACTTATTAGTTCATTATGTTGTGTTTTCATGTTATTTTATGACATAATTATAAGAATGGAATTTCCATTGAAAAACTTTGGTTCGTTATATTCTTCCCCCCTTAAGAAATTTCGCCCCCAAAATTTCACTTTACAAAAACAGGTGAGGGTGCTTCTACTTCATTGCCTCTTATGGTTCCCAAGTTGCTTCCTCAAACTTATGGTTCCCCCAAAACACTTTGAAAAGATGGGTTGTCTTGTTGCGTAGAACATTATCTCTCTGATCCAGAATCTTTACTGGCTGCTCCTCATAGGAGAGATCATCTTCCAACTGCACCACCTATGAGTTTGGTACATGTGAGGGATCAGGTATGTACTTCCTTAGGAGTGATACGTGAAAAACATCATGAACTCAAGCCATATTCAATGGAAGTGCAAGTCGATAGGCCACAGCTCCTATGCGGTCAAGGATCTCAAAGGGGCCAATATACCTTGGTCTTAGCTTCCCTTTCTTCCCGAATCGCATGACCCTATTCCATGAAGATATTCGAAGGAAGAATTTATCTCCAACGTCAAACTCCAAGTCCCTTTGACAGTTGTCAGCATATCTCTTTTTCTGAATTTTAGCAGCTTTGATGTATTTCTGGATGACTTGAACCTTCTCTGTCATCTCTTGAACAAGATCGGGTCCAAGTAGCTTTCTTTCTCCAACTTCATCCCAATAGGTTGGAGTTCTACATCGCTTTCAATACAGAGCTTCATATGGAGCCATCTGAATACTCAAGTGGAAGCTATTGTTGTATGAGAACTCAACCAATGGGAGATACTGATCCCAACCACCTTTGAATTCAAGAGATTAGTCTCTTATCATACCTTCAATCATCAGAATAGTCCTTTCATATTGGACATCAGTTTGAGGGTGATAGGCCATGCTGAAATTTAATTCAGTACTCAAATCATGTTGAAGGATCCTCTAGAATTTAGATGTGAACCTTGGATCACGGTCAGATACAATTGAGAGTGGAACACCATGCAGTCTCACCACTTCCTTCACATATATATTTGCAAGTTGTTCAAGCGAGAGATCTTCCTGAATAGTGATAAAATGGGTAGTCTTGGTGAGTCGGTCAACCACATCCCATATCACATTATTTCCCTTTGATGTCTTTGGGAGACCCGTGACAAAGTCCATAGTAACATTTTCCCATTTCCACATGGGTATAGGAAATGGTTGCATCATAACTTTGGACTTTTGTTGCTCAACTTTAACTTGCTGACATACCAAGCACCTTGATATATATTCCGCAATCTTTTTCTTCATGTTATCTGACCAGAATTGTTCTCAGAGATCACAGTACATTTTGGTACTCCCAGGATGGATAGAGAATGTTGAGCTATGTGCATTATCCAATAGCTCCTTCTTTATCCCAGGTGATGAAGGCACACAAAGCCGCATTCCAAACCGAATCACACCATCATCACCGATATGGAACTCCTACAGCTTCCCTTCCTTTACTGCATTCAACCTCTTTTGTATCTCCACATCATCCCTTTGTTCTTCCTTACTCTTCTCCTGGATGGATGGTTGCACAATCATTTGGGAAAGGAAGGATGTATCCCATTCCCTTATGATTTCCAAATCCATTATTTTCATATCTAATAATATAGGGTCCTTCTCAATCTGTAACATGGATAGAGTAGCAGGTTCTTTTCTACTTAGAGCATCAGCTACCTTGTTCGCCTTTCCAGGATGGTAGTGAATAGAGCAATCGTAATCCTTGATTAGCTCTAACCATCTCATTTGACGCATGTTGGGCTCCTTTTGTATGAATATATACTTTAGGCTCTTGTGGTTGGTGTATATGTCACACTTCTCACCATAAAGGTAGTTCTGTCAGATTTTCAAGGCAAAAATCACGGCTGCCAGCTCTAGATCATGTGTCGGGTAGTTCTGCTCATGGATCTTCAACTGTCGTGAGGCGTAGGCTATCACATTGTCATTTTTAATGAGTACACAACCCAAGACTTTCTTTGAATCATCATTGTATATCACAAAACTTCCTCCACTTTTCGGTAGTGTGAGTACAGGTGCAGTGATCAGCCTTATCTTTAGTTCTTTGAAGCTTCCCTCACATTCTTCCGTCCAGACATAATTTACCCCTTTCTTGTTAACTTAGTTAGCGAGCTTGACAATCGTGAGAAGTTTTTCACAAAACATCGGTATTACCCAGCTAATCCAAGAAAACTATGGATTTATATGACACTGGAGGACCTGGGCCATTCCTCAATCGCCTTTGTCTTTTAAGGATCTACAGAAATTCCCTCACTTGTGATCACATGTCCCAATAACATGACTTGCTTCATCCAAAAGTCACACTTACTAAACTTGGAATACAACTTATCCTTTCTTAATGTCGCCAACACAAGTCTTATATGTTCTTCATGTTCCTCCTTAATCTTGGATTAGATGATAATATCATCAATAAACACTACCAAAAAATTTTCTAGGTAATGTCTAAAGACTCTATTCATCAAATCCATGAAGATTTCAGGGGCATTAGTAAGTCCAAAGGGCATCACCAAAAACTCATAGTGCCCATACCTTATTTGGAAGGCAGTCTTCTAAATATCATCCTTCTTCACCTTTACCTGATGATATCCAGAATGAAGATCCACCTTTGAGAAGTATTGATCACCTCTTAACTGATCGAACAAGTCATCAATACTTGGGAGAGGATACTTGTTCTTTATGGTGATCTTGTTGAGTTCCCGATAATCGATACATAGTCTCATTGTTCCATCCTTCTTCTTCACTAAGAGCAATGGCGCACCCCAAGGTGATGCACTAGGGCGTATGAACCCTTTGTCCAGATGCTCTTGCAGTTGCTTCTTTAACTCCTCCAGTTTGATAGGAGCCATCCTATAGGGACACTTCGAGATAGGAGTAGCTCTGGGTATGAGTTCAATTGAGAACTCTACCTCACGATCCGGGGGAATTTCGGGTAACTCTTCAGGAAATAAATCACCGTATTCCCTCACAATGGGCATTTCCACAAGGTTGGAACTTTCCTTCGACTCAACCATTTGGGAAAGGTATGATTCTTCAGAGGGAATCAACACCCACACCATTGAAGGATTTTTATAAGGATATTCATGATCTTCCTTACATTTGTAGAGAAGCATGGGATGTTTCGGAATATGAAAAGATATTTCCTTTTCCCGAAAGTTGATATGTGCTCTATATATCAAGAGCCAATTCATTCCCATTATAGTGTCGAATTCCACCAAGGGAAGTATTACAAGATTAGCTGGAAGAATCTTCCCACATATGCCAATAGGAGAGGAGTCAAACACTTGGGTTTCAATGAACGCACCACTTGGTGTTTTTACAGATATCTCTACTTCAAGATTTTGGGGCTTCGATTCTATAGTTCTATCAAACTTGCAAGATATAAAGGAATGTGTATAACTAGAATCAAATAAGACTTTTTCCATTATTGAGTGAATAGTAAGTGTACCTTGTACAACTTCATTATCATGATCCACCCCCGCAGTAGTGATGGCATAAGTATTCCCTTGTTCCTTTGGCTTTGGTGGCTACTGACTCTGATTACCCTCGAGAACTCAAGGTTTTGTGCACTGGTTTGCATAGTGCCCTAGCTCTATAAAGTTGTAGCATTGAACCATGAGTGGTTCTCTCCTTTATTCTGCCACATTCTCCTTCCTTTTCATGTGTTTTCAACACTCTTGAGCATGGTGTCCTTCTTTCCCACACTTGAAGCATTTCCCCATCCCTTTCAAGCAGTTCCCATGGTGAAACTTTCCACATTTTTGGCATGTGGTCCGTTGAGTTTTCTTCCCACCTTTATTATTATATCCTCTAGCTTGAAACTCTATATTTCATTTCTTATCACCATATCCATGGGACCATTCTCCAAACTCAATCTCCACTTTGAGAGAACATCGAACAACTTCTTCATAACTCTAAAAGTCTTGAATTTCAAGAGCCTTTCGAAGGTGTGGTTTTAATCCACTAAAGAATCTATCAATTTTTCTATCATTGTTGATAAAAAAACCCGAAGCGTACCTTGCAAGACTTGTGAAATTCGCTTCATAGGTTGTGACAGATTCTCCTTCTTTTTGCTTAAGCTCTATGAATTTTCTCTCCATCTTTATAAGAAGAGTTCGTGGAAAATACTTATTAAGAAACATTGTCTTAAAGTCTTCCCATTTGATCTCTTCAATTTCCTCCCTTGTCTTGGTGTTCTTAATCAAAGCCCACCATTGATCAGCTTCTCCATCTAGACGATAAATGACTAGGGTCGCCTTCTTCGTCTCAGAACAGTAAAGCACAGAAAAGATCTTCTCCATGGAGTTGACCCATTGTTTTGCAACTAGTGGATCGGAGGATCCACTAAACGTTGGTGGTCATTGCCTCATAAAACAATCGATAGTCAGTTGCTCCCTCTTTGGTGAAGGAGGACATTCCCCATTATTATGGTTATTGTTAATAACCTAAGATAATTGGGTATCCAGAACCTTGTGTACATTAATATGGTTCATTATGGTTTCATTAAGTGATTTTATGTGCCTTTGGATGAGTTATAGAGTTTAAAAACATTATTCGGTAATGTTTGTTTTTATGGTTTTCTTGAGTGGTTCACTTTTCTTTCCTTTTCTAGGATATACATGTTCAACACTATTGTTTATGTCAAACAAAATGTTTTCCAAAATAACTCTTCTTCTAAGAACTCACCTTTTACTTCTCATTCAAGGTTGATGGTTCTTGTATCAAGTATGTTATTCCCTCTTTGTTTTGGGAACCCAAAGTTTATGAATGTGTTCTTATGAGATGAAACCCTTTCCTTTCCATGGGTTAGTTGTTTTCATCATTGATTTATGTTCTATGTGTCATTCATGATAATGATACTATTATGATGTGACGGGTGCGCCTGGAATTATATAGCGCAATTTGAATGTTTGAATGCGCCGGGTGCGCCCGGAATTATACAGCGCTCCAATGCATTGGGTAAAGTGATGAATCTCATGAGAAAATGTGAAATGATGTGTGAACAAGATTATAGATTGGTTCACAAGTATGTGTGGTAGTTAACCATTAAGACATGATGTTTCATTTTTATGCATTGCCAAATTTCAAGTCTTATATTTATGCTTCCTCTCATGTTCATGATCTTTTTCCCATGTTATGATTATGCTCACCCCATGCTAGATTGTTCTTATCTATCCTCTTATTGGGCTTCTAGATCACCCTTTTTGATGTATATCCTCAGGTGGTTACATGTACTAAGGAGAGGACAAGTGCCAATAAGAATCTAGAGAAGAAGAAATTAAATAAATTTTTATGCTTGATAATGTAATTTCTATGTATGGTCCTAGTTTTCCCAAGACACTAAACCTCTGGATCCTCTATGTGTAATAATATTATGTTTTTTATCTTTAAAATGATGTAATAGTAATGTAAGAAAAGGCGAGGTCTCTATAGTTGAAGGAAGTGGTGAGTCTGCACGGTGTTCCACTCTCAATTGTCTCTAACCGTGATCCAAGGTTCACATCTAAATTCTAGAGAAGCCTTCCACATGCTTTGAGTACTAAATTAAATTTCAACACGGCCTATCACCCCCAAATTGATGGCCAGTCTGAAAGGACTATTCAGATGCTTGAAGAGATGCTAAGATCTTGCTCTCTAGAATTCAAAGGTGGATGGGATCGGAATCTCCCATTGGTTGAGTTCTCATACAAAAATAACTTTCACTCGAGTATTCAGATGACTCCATATGAAGCTCTGTATGGAAAGCGATGTAGAACTCTAACCTGTTGGGATGAAGTTAGAGAAAGAAAGCTACTTGGACCTGATCTTGTGCAAAAGATGACAGAGAAGGTTGAATTCATCTAGAAACACATCAAAGATACTCAAAGTCAGCAAAAGAGCTATGATGAAAATCATCGAAGCGACTTGGAGTTTGACGTTGGAGATAAAGTCTTCCTTCGAATATCTCCATGGAAGAGAGTCATGCGATTTGGGAAGAAAGGGAATCTAAGCCCAAGGTACATTGGCCCCTTTGAGATCCTTGACCGCATAGGAGTCGTGGCCTATCGACTTTCACTTCCACCGAATATGGATCAAGTTCATGATGTGTTTCACATATCACTCCTGAGGAAGTACATACTGGACCCCTCACATGTACTAAACTCAGAGGTGGTGCAGCTGGAAGATGATCTCTCTTATGAGGAGTAGCCAGTAGAGATTCTGGATCGAAGAGATATAGTTCTACGCAACAAGACAAATCATCTTGTTAAGTGTTGTGGAGGAACCATAAGTTTGAGGAATCAACATGGGAACCAAAAGAGGTGATGAAGGATAAGTACCCTCACCTATTTATATAAAACGAAATTTCGAGGGTAAAATTTCATAAGGGGGGAAGAATGTAAGGACCCAAAGTTTTTCAATGGAATTTCCCTTCTTATAAATATGTCATAAAATCACATGAATACACAACATAATGAACTAGTAAGTTCTAAGTGACCTTTAAACATAAGTTTGTCACTTCTGTGTTGGGAATTTTGAAAATCCGACATACACGGTTGTGTTCAAGATAATTTTTGGAGTCTAATGAAAAAATAATAATTTTCGGTGAATAGTAACGTACCCTTGTGAATAGTAACCAAACCTTATGAATAGTAATATGACCCTTATGAATAGTAAATAATACAACATAATAGTAACCTTACCCATGAATAATTAAATAAAATTTAGACATCATAGAAAGTGACAATTTGACCTTAGTAAACGTTATGGTATTTTGTAAGTCATAAAAAATTAATTATAATTAATTAATTAATTTAAAATATAATTTATTTTCTTATAATGTGTTAATTAATTATCAAATCAATGCCTTATAGTTTTTAGATAATTTTATAAGACCCTACGTAATTTTTGAAAGCACTATAAAATCAGATTTAATTTTAAAAACTGTTTTTTAAGTAAATTATGATTTTAATTAAATATTAAATTAATTGAATTTAGAAAAATATTTTTCAAAAATGGATTTCCTTTTTGGATTCTAAACGTCGAAAAAAATTTGGGGTAAATTTTTGGGATTTTTCTAAAATACTTGAATTTTTTGTGAATAGTAAAATACATTAATTTACTGTATAAATACATTATAATTAAAACCCACTATTCCTAACATCACAAGTGATGTAAGCACCCAAATCATGAAATCACATGCCTTATTTACTATTCTTGGTCATGGATGACTCAATATTCTTTTTCTTAAGGGAAATTAATAAACTAATGAATTTTATATTAAAGAAACCCCTCTCCCCTCCACTATAAAAACCACCCTTCACACCCTCATTCCCTCACACCTCTCAAGATCCAAGAAGTCTCTAAACTCTGACCAAACATACTCCCTATCCCCTCTCCCACTTCCAAGAGCTTCTGGTATCATCAAAATACCAATCCTAGCTTCCTTAAAGAGGATCTCAAGACGAGGATTTAAGAGTTAATTTCTCTCCCTCTTCTCCTTTAATTTCCTTTCAATTTCAAGTTCATTTCTTGATCTCTCCCCACACATATACATCCAAATGGTATTTTAAATCCAGTATTATACATGTAGTAGAATGTTATGATGCTCATGGGATATTATATAATCCAACCCCCTTTCCCTCTTCATTTTATTTTATTAAAGGGAACATTGTTCGTGAGTTGTTAATTTATCACCTTCAAAAATGACATGTTTTCTTCTTCCATTTCTACCTTCAAATCTAGTAATGAAACCATTTTTATGGTTGAACCAGAATATTTTATATGTATTATCTCCTATTTAAATTTCTGGAACTAACTTATGAGCATATTTCTAGTGATAAAATAAAACAAGTTCATTATGATCGAAAAATCGCTCAAATTAACCCAAATAATCATCATTTAATTTTTATCTAATGATTCATCCACATGGATATAATATGAATCATTATAATATCATTAAATATACTGTAATATCATTAATAATATGTAATATCAGTTCTGTATGCTTACCCATATTCTACCCAAACTTCAATTTTAGAATACAAGTGAACCACTCAAGAAAACTATAAAAACAAACATTCCCGAATAATGTTTTTAAACTCTATAACTCATCCAAAGGAACATAAAATCACTTAATGAAACCATAATGAACCATATTAATGTACACAAGGTTTTGGATTTCTAATTAATGAATATAATGTCATTATACAGGACATTAAAGAGAAGGAATCATTCGGATACAAGGAAAGGGGAAATTCTTGAACCCAACTTTCATCCTTCGGGTTCCCACTCTTTCATTCCCTTTTGATATGGTTACTCCTTAAAATTATTTTTTTCATCATTTTCTTTCCGTTTCTGGGATATACATGTTTTTCACTGGTATTTATGAAAAACCAAATGTTTTCCAAAATAACTCTTCTTTTAAGAACTCAACTTTTACCTCTCATTCATGGTTGATGGTTCTTGTATCAAGTATGTTGTTCCCTCTTTCTTTTGGGAACCCAAAGTTTATGAATGTATTCTTATGAGATTAAACCCATTACTTACTATGGGTTAGTTATGTTAATTATTGATATATGTTATTTGTGGCATTCATGATAATGATAATATTATGAGGTGACGGGTGCGCCTAGAATTATATAGCGCAATATGAATGTTTGAATGTGATGGGAGCGCCTGGAATTATACAATGCTCCAATGAATTGGGTAAAGTGATGAATCTCATGAGTAAATGTAAAATGATGTGTGAACAAGATGCTAGCTTGGTTCACAAGTATGTGTGCTAGTTAACCACTAAGACATGATGTTTCATTTTTATGAATTTCCATATTTCAAGTCTTATATTTATGCTTCCTCTCATGTTCATGATCATTTTCCCATGTTATGATTATGCTCACCCTATGCTATATTTTCTTATCTATCCTCTTACTGGGATTCTAGCTCACCCCTTTTGATGTATATCCATAGGTGTCTACATGTACTAAGGAGAGGACAAGTGCCAATAAGAAGCTAGAGAAGAAGAAATTAAATAAATGCTTATGCTTGATGTTGTAATTGTTATGTATAGTCATAGTTTGACCAAGAAACTAAACCTTTGGATCATCTATGTGTCATACTATTAACTTGAACTTGAAAGGAAATTAAAGGAGAAGAGGGAGAGAAATTACCTCCTAAATCCTCCTCTTGAGATTCTCCTTAAGGAAGCTAGGCTTGGTCTTTTGATGAGACCAGCAGCTCTTGAACGTGGGAGAGGGGCTAGGGAAGATGTTTGGGCAAAGTTTAGAGAAGGCTTGGAGCTTGAGAGGTGTGAGGAAATGAGGGTGTTAAGGATGGTTTTTATAGTGGAGGGGAGAGGGGTTTCCTTAATATAAAATTCATTAGTTTATTAATTTCCCCTAAGACAAGGAATAGTGAGTCTTGAATGACCAAAAATAGTAATTTTATCATGTGATCCCGAACCAAGTGGGCTTACATGATCAGATCATCAAACATGACTCTATAATTAGCTTATTTAGCTTATTTTTGTAAATTATGGTATTTCACTATTCATCAAAAATTCAAGTATTTCCGAAAAATCTCAAAAATTTATCCCAACCATTTTTCAACGTGTAGAATCCAAAAATGAATTCCATTTTTCAAAAATAATTTTCTAAATATGATTAATTTAATATTTAATAAAAATCATGGTTTATTACAAAAAAACAGTTTTAAAACATTCGTTTACTTATTCTAAAATATGGATACATCATACTTTCACTTGAATATTATTTTTATACTATCATAGGTAAGGTTACTACTAATTAGGGTATATCACTATTCATAAGGGTATGTTACTATTCATAAGGGTAGGTTACTATTCACCAAAAATTATTTTTATTTTATTAGACTCCAAAAATCATCTTGAACACAACCGTGTATGTCATATTTTCAAAATTCTAAACAAATAAGTGACAAACTTATGTTTAAAGGTCACTTATCACTTAGTAGTTCATTATGTTGTGTTTTCATGTTATTTTATGACATAATTATATGAAAGGAATTTCCATTGAAAAACTTTGGGTCGTCAACCTTTTCTTACATTGCTATTATGTCATTTTAAAGATAAACAACATAATAGTATTAAACAAAGAGGATCCAAAGGTTTAGTGTCTTAGTAAAACTAAGACCATACATAACAATTACAACATCAAGCATAAACATTTATTTAATTTCTTCTTCTCTAGATTCTTATTAGCACTTGTCCTATCCTTAGTACATGTAGCCACCAGAGGATATACATCAAAAGGGGTGATCTAGAAGCCTAGTAAGATTATAGATAAGAACAATATATCATGGGGTGAGCACAATCATAACATGGTAAAAAGATCATGAACATGAGAGGAAGTATAAATATAAGACTAGAAATGTGGCAATGCATAAAAATGAAACATCGTGTCTTAGTGGTTAACTACCACACATAATTGTGAACCAAGCTAGCATCTTGTTCACACATCATTTCACATTTACTCATGATATTCATCACTTTAACCAATGCATTGGAGCGCTGTATAATTTTGGGCACACCCATCACATTCAAACATTCATATTGCCCTATATAATTCTGGGCGCACCCGTCACCTCATAATATTATCATTATCATACATTCCACACAGAACATATATCAATAATGAACATAACTAACCCATGGTAATTAATTGGTTTCATCTCATAAGAATACATTCATAAGCTTTGGGTTCCCAAAAGAAAGAGGGAACAACATACTTAATACGAGAACCATCAACCATGAATGAGAGGTAAAAGTTGAGTTCTTAAAAGAATAGTTCTTTTGGAAAACATTTGGTTTGACATAAACTTCATTAGAAAACATGTATATCCCAAAAAAAGTAAGATAATTATGAACAACTAATTTTTAATAATTGACCATACCAAATTGGAGTGAAAGAGGGAGAACCCGAAGAAAGAAAATTGGGTTCCAGATTTTCCCCTTACCTTGTATCTGAATGCTTCCTTCTCTTTAATGTCCTGTATAATGACATTATATTCATTCATTAAAAATCCAGAACCTTTTTTACATTAATATGTTTCATTATGGTTTCATTAAGTGATTTTATGTGCCTTTGGATGAGTTATAGAGTTTAAAAACATTATTCGGGAATGTTTGTTTTTGTGGTTTTCTTGAGTGTTTCACTTGTATTCTTAAATTGAAGTTTGGGTAGAACATGGGTAAACATCCAGAACTAATATTACATGTTATTAATGATATTACAGGATATTTAATGATCTTATAATTAATCATATTATATCCATGTGGATGAATCATTAGATAAGAATTAAATGATTATTGTTTGGGTTAATTTGAGCGGTTTTTCAATCATAATGAACTTTTTTTGTTTTATCACTAGTTATATGGTCATAAGTTATTTCCATAACTTTAAATAGGACATAATAAATATAAAAAATTCTGGTTAAACCGTAAAAATGGTTTTATGACTAGATATGAAGGTAGAAATGGAATAAGAAAACATGTCGTTCTTGAAGGTGATAAATTAACACCTCACGAACAACGTTCTCCTTAATAAAATAAAAGGAAGAGGGAAAGGGGGTTGGATGATATAATATCTCATTAGCATCATAAAATTCCAGTAGATTTATAATACTTGAGTTACAATACCATTTGGATGAAGATAGGTGGGGAGAGATCAAGAAATGAACTTGAACTTGAAAGGAAATTAAAGGAGAAGAGGGGGAGAAATTACCTCTTAAATCCTCCTCTTGAGATTCTCCTTAAGGAAGCTAGGCTTGCTCTTTTGATGAGACCATAAGCTCTTGAACGTGGGAGAGGGGCTAGGGAAGATTTTTGGGTAGAGTTTAGAGATGTATTAGAGCTTGAGAGGTGTGAGGAAATGAGGGTATGAAGGGTGGTTTTTATAGTGGAGGGGAGAGGGGTTTCCTTAATATAAAATTCATTAGTTTATTAATTTCCCCTAAGAAAAGGAATAGTGAGTCTTGAATGAACAAGAATAGTAATTTTATTATGTGATCTCAAACCAAGTGGGATTACATCATCATAACATCACACATGACTGTATTATTAGCTTATTTACCTTATTTTTGTAAATTACGGTATTTCACTATTCATCAAAAATTCAAGTATTTCATAAAAATACCAACCATTTTTCAATGTGTAGAATCCAAAAATGAAGTCCATTTTTTAAAAATAATTTTCTAAATATGATTAATTTAATATTTAATTAAAATCATGGTTTATTACTAAAAAACAGTTTTAAAACATTCATTTACTTATTCTAAAATATAGGAATATAGGTACATCATACTTTCACTTGAATATTATTTTTATACTATCATAGGTAAGGTTACTATTAATTAGGGTATATAACAATTTATAAGGGTATGTTACTATTTATAAGGGTTTGTTACTATTCATAAGGGTAGGTTAGTATTCATAAAAAAATATTTTTGTTTTATTAGACTCCAAAAATTATCTTGAACACAACCGTGTATGTCATATTTTCAAAATTCCAAACACAGAAGTGACAAACTTATGTTTAAAAGTCACTTATCACTTAGTAGTTCATTATGTTGTGTTTTCATGTTATTTTATGACATAATTATAAGAAGGTAATTTCCATTGAAAAACTTTGGGTCATTACATTGTTCCCCCCTTAAGAAATTTCACCCTAGAAATTTTACTTTACACAAACAGGTGAGGGTGTTTCTCTTTCATTGCCTCTTCTGGTTCCCAAGTTTCTTCCTCAAACTTATGGTTCCTCGACAACACTTTGACAAGATAGGTTTTCTTGTTGCGTAGAACCTTATCTTTCCACATGCTTATGAATGTATTCTTATGAGATGAAACTCATTCCTTACCATGGGTTAGTTATGTTCATTATTGATATATGTTCTATGTGGCATGCATGATAATGATAATATTATGAGGTGACGGGTGCACCCGGAATTATATAGCGCAATATGAATGTTTGAATGTGACGGGTGTGCCCAAAATTATACAGAGCTCCAATGCATTGGGTAAAGTGATGAATCTCATGAGTAAATGTGAAATGATGTGTGAACAAGATGCTAGCTTGGTTCACAAGTATGTGTGGTAGTTAACCACTAAGACATGATGTTTCATTTTTATGAATTACCACATTTCAAGTCTTTTATTTATGCTCTTCTCATGTTCATGATATTTTACCTATGTCATGATTATGCTCACCCCATGCTATATTCTTCTTATCTATCCTCTTACTGGGATTTTATCTCACCCCTTTTTATGTATATTCTCAGGTGGCTACATGTACTAAGGGGAGGACAAGTGCCAATAAGAAGCTAGAGAAGAAGAATTTTTGGAGTCTAATAAAATAAAAATAATTTTTGGTGAATAGTAACATACCCTTATGAATATTTATATACCCTAATTAATAGTAAACTTACCTATGATAGTATAAAAATAATATTCAGGTGAAAGTATGATGTACCTATATTTTAGAATAAGTAAATGAATGTTTTAAAACTGTTTTTTAGTAATAAACCATGATTTTAATTAAATATTAAATTAATATTATTTAAAAAATTACTTTTGAAAAATGGAATTCATTTTTGGATTCTACACATCGAAAAATGGTTGGGGTAAATTTTTGGGATTTTTCTGGAATACTTGAATTTTTTATGAATAGTGAAATACCGTAATTTAAAAAAAATAAGCTAAATAAGCTAATTATAGAGTCATGTGTGATGTTTAGCTGATGTAATCCCACTTGGTTCGGGATCACATGATAAAATTACTATTATTGGTCAAGGATGACTCACTATTCCTTGTCTTAGGGGAAATTAATAAACTAATGAATTTTATATTATGGAAACTCATCTCCCCTCCACTATAAAAACCACCCTTCACACACTCATTATCTCACACCTCTCAAGCTCCAAGCCTTCTCTAAACTCCACCCAAACATCTTCCCTAGCCCCTCTCCCACGTCCAAGAGCTCCTGGTCTCATCAAAAGACCAATCCTAGCTTCTTTAAGGAGGATCTCAAGAGGAGGATTTAAGAGGTAATTTCTCTCCCTCTTCTCCTTTAATTTCCTTTCAAGTTCAAGTTCATTTCTTGATCTCTCCCCACCTATCTTCATAACAAATGGTATTTTAACTCTAGTATTATAAATTTAATGTAATTTTATGATGCTAATGGTATATTATATCTTCCAACCTCTTTCTCTATTCCTTTTATTTTATTAAAGAGAACGTTGTTCGTGAGGTGTTAATTTATCACCTTCAAGAACGACATGATTTCTTCTTCCATTTCTACCTTCAGATCTGGTCATGAAACCATTTTATGGTTGAACCAGAATTTTTTATATTTATTATATCCTATTTAAAGTTCTGGAAATAACTTATGTCCATATTACTAAGTGATAAATTAAAACAAGTTCGTTGTGATCGAAAAACCGCCCAAATTAACCCAAATAATCATCATTTAATTATTATCTAATGATTCATCCACATTGATATAATATGATTCATTATAAGATCATTCAATATCCTGTAATATCATTAATAACATGTAATATCAGTTCTGGATTTTTACCCATGTTCTACCCAAATTTCAATTTAAGAATACAAGTGAACCACTCAAGAAAACCATAAAAACAAACATTCCCAAATAATGTTTTTAAACTCTATAACTCATCCAAAGTCACATAAAATCACTTAATGAAACCATAATGAAACATATTAATGTACACAAGGTTCTTTATTTCTAATTAATGAATATAATGTCATTATACAGGACATTAAAGAGAAGGAAGCATTCAGATACAAGGTAAGGGGAAATTCTCGAACCCAATTTTCATTCTTCAGGTTCTCCCTCTTTCACTCCAATTTGGTATGGTCACTTCTTAAAAATAATTTGTTCATTTTTATCTTACCTGTTATGGGATATAAATGTTTTCTAATGAAGTTTATGTCAAAACAAATGTTTTCCAAAAGAACTCTTCTTTTAAGAACTCAACTTTTACCTCTCATTCATGGTTGATGGTTCTTGTATCAAGTATATTGTTCCCTCTTTCTTTTGGAAACCCAAAGTTTATGAATGTATTCTTATGAGATGAAACCAAGTCATTACCATGGGTTAGTTATGTTCATTATTGTTATATTTTCTATGTGGCATGCATGATAATGATAATATTATGAGGTGACGGGTGCGCCCGGAATTATATAGCACAATATGAATGTTTGAATGTGATGGGTGTGCCCGGAATTATACAATGCTCCAATGCATTGGGTAAAGTGATGAATCTCATGAGTAAATGTGAAATTATGTGTGAACAAGATGCTAGCTTGGTTCACAAGTATGTGTGGTAGTTAACCACTAAGACATGATGTTTCATTTTTAGGCATTGCCACATTTCAAGTCTTATATTTATGCTTCCTCTCATGTTCATGATCTTTTTCCCATGTTATGATTATGCTCACCCCATGCTATATTGTTATTATCTATCTTCTTACTGGGATTCTAGCTCACCCCTTTTTATGTATATCCTCAGGTGACTATATTTACTAAGGAGAGGACAAGTGCCAATAAGAAGCTAGAGAATAAAAAATTAAATAAATGTTTATGCTTGATGTTGTAATTGTTATGTATGGTCATAGTTTCCACAAGACACTAAACCTTCGGATCCTCTATATGTAAAACTATTATGTTGTTTATCATTAAAATGATGTAATATTAATGTACGAAAAGGCATGTTCACTATGGTAATTTAGGCATAAATCATGGTAGGTGGTAACAAATAGAAGTGACATCACATAAGAAATGTATTTGAGAGACATTAGCATTAAAACATTTTTGTGTGGTTTTAAGGAAAATACTATAGAGATTTTAAAATAGTAAAGAAGACATTCTTTTATATCAAACCAGAATTTAACCAAGAAGGTTTTCATAATAAAATTACTGAATTTACAATGACAATGGTGTCTTAAAACAGAAGATAGAGTGCACTCGAAATTGGGTAAAAGTTCGGGAAGTTCCTTTAAAACGAGTGTGTTTGTTGGGAAGTATCGAGGAGAGATTCACTTAAAAGCATGTATATCCCCGAAAGAGAATGAGAGATGGATCTTAGAACATGAGTTTGGAGCATATAAATATAATGTTTTAAGTTCTACATAAAAAGAAAAGACAACTATATTTTGGTAAAAATAACGATAGAGCAACCCGAAGGAATAAAGGAAGTTCAGGTAAAATACATTATGGTTTATCAGCATGGTATTGGGTGTAACTAAGAGGGGTTGATGAGAGAGATAAGGGGTTTCTCATCACTTATAAAACATTAGGGAAGTATGGGGAAGGTGTATAAACATACCCCATCACTTGGTATTACACAAAAAGTCATAGCATAAAGAACAATCTTGATTAAGAGTGAAAAGGGGAGGATCCCTTATCTTAAATCTGTTGGTGCTCTCCACTTGTTATTAACGACCTGAATAAAAAAATTAGGCTTATTAATTAATAATTCCAGAACCTATTCTATATTCAATTTATTTATTATAACCCTTTTTATTTCATTCAAAGCCTTTTTGATTAGTTACAAGGTTCAATTTCATTATTCGGGATCGTTTGTTTACTTGGCTTTAAAAGATCGGTTCACTTATATTCAAGTTTGGATTATATGAAAGATGAAAGTGGTTGTCCATAATTGAAGTTATCTTATTTAGTTCATATCAAGGAGATTACATGGTTTTAATTTTAATTAGTTTACTTAGAGTGAATTCGAATTATTATATATATAACCATAGTGATAATCGTTTTTTATTAATCAGTGGATTTGATTACAAAGAATGTGTTTTGCTTTATAACTTAATTCCATTTGTACCAAAGGATTACAGAACCAAAAATAGGACATATATATATATATATATAACATATATAATAATCCGGTTCAACCATAACACAAATGGTTTCATGACCAGAATTAAAGATAATAATAGAAATTGATAAACAGTTGTCCTTGAATGTGTTAATTACCACATCTCAAATGGGACTTTCATATATATATATAGTTTTGATATATATATATGAATATGTACACTTCCAACTGTTTTAAAAACCCTAACCTCCTCTGTTGCCTGCTGTTTTGAGATTAGCATGCATTGGTGAAAGTGTTTTGTTTTCATCTCTTCATGCGAACTCTTCTTTTAAGAACTCACCTTTTACTTCTCATTCAAGGTTGATGGTTCTTGTATCAAGTATGTTATTCCCTCTATGTTTTGGGAACCCAAAGTTTATGAATGTGTTCTTATGAGATGAAACACATTCCTTCCATGGGTTAGTTATGTTCATTATTGATATATGTTCTATGTGGCATGCATGATAATGAAAATATTATGAGGTGACGGGTGCGCCCGGAATTATATAGTGCAATATGAATGTTTGAATGTGATGGGTGCGCCTGGAATTATACAGCGCTCTAATTCATTGGGTAAAGTGATGAATCTCATGAGTAAATGTCAAATGATGTGTGAAAAAGATGATAGCTTGGTTCACAAGTATGTGTGGTAGTTAACCACTAAGACATGATGTTTCATTTTTATACATTTCCACATTTCAAGTCTTATATTTATGCTTCCTCTCATGTTCATGATCTTTTTCCCATGTTATTATTATGCTCACCTCATGCTATATTGTTCTTATCTATCCTCTTACTGGGCTTCTAGCTCACCCATTTTGATGTATATCCTCAGGTGGATACATGTACTAAGGAGAGGACAAGTGTTAATAAGAATCTAGAGAAGAAGAAATTAAATAAATGTTTATGCTTGATGTTGTAATTGTTATGTATGGTCCTAGTTTGCCCAAGACACTAAACCTTTGGATCCTCTATGTGTAATACTATTATGTTTTTTATCTTTAAAATGATGTAATAGTAATGCAAGGAAAGGTTGGGTTGCTATAGTTTTCAATGTCTTAGAGTTTTTAGATAATTTTATAAGACCCTGCGTAATTTTTGAAAGCACTATAAAATCAGTTTTAATTTTAGAAACTGTTTTTTTAAGTAAATTATGATTTTAATTAAATATTAAATTAATAATATATAGAAAATTATTTTTGAAAAATGGACTTCATTTTTGGGTTCTACACGTCGAAAAATGGTTGGGGTAAATTTTTGGGATTTTTCTAAAATATTTGAATTTTTGGTGAATAGTAAAATACATTAATTTACCGTATAAATACATTATAATTAAAAATCACTATTCTTGACATCACAAGTGATGTAAGCACCCAAATCCAGAACTCACATGCCTTATTTACTATTCTTGGTCATGGATGACTCACTATTCCTTGTCTTAGGGGAAATTAATAAACTAATAAATTTTGTATTAAGGAAACTCCTCTCCCCTCCACATAAAAACCACCCTTCACACCCTCATTTCCTCACACCTCTAAAGCTCCAAGCCTTCTCTAAACTCTGCCCAAACATCCACCCTATCCCCTCTCCCACGTTCAAGAGCTGCTGGTCTCATCAAAAGACCAATCCTAGCTTCCTTAAGGAGGATCTCAAGAGGAGGATTTAAGAGGTAATTTCTCTCCCTCTTCTCCTTTAATTTCCTTTCTAGTTCAAGTTCATTTCTTGATCTCTCCCCGCCTATCTTCATCCAAATGGTATTGTAGCTCTATTATTATACATGTACTGGAATGTTATGATGCTAATGGTATATTATATCATCCAACCCCCTTTCCCTATTCCTTTTATTTTATTAAGGAGAACGTTGTTCGTGAGGTGTTAATTTATCACCTTCAAGAACGACATGTTTTCTTCTTCCATTTATACCTTCAGATCCGGTCATGAAACAATTTTTATGGTTTAATCAGAATTTTTTATATGTATTATGTCCTATTTAAATTTCTGGAAATAACTTATGACCATATTACTAGTGATAAAATAAAACAAGTTCATTATGATCGAAAAACCGCTCAAATTAACCCAAACAATCATCATTTAATTCTTATCTAATGATTCATCCACATGGATCTAATATAATTCATTATATGATCATTAAAAATCCTATAATATAATTAATAGCATGTAATATAAGTTCTAGATGTTTACCCATGTTCTACCTGAACTTTAATTTAAGAATACAAGTGAACCACTCAAGAAAACCATAAAAACAAACATTCCCGAACAATGTTTTTAAACTCTATAACTCATCCAAGGGAACATAAAATAACTTAATGAAACCATAATGAACCATATTAATGTACACAAGGTTCTATATTTCTAATTAATGAATATAATTTCATTATACATGACATTAAAGATAAGGAAGCATTCGGATACAAGGTAAGGGGAAATTCTCGAACCCAAATTTCATCCTTCGGGTTCTCCCTATTTCACTCCATTTTTGATATGGTTACTCCTTAAAGATCATTTTTTCATAATTTTATTCCTTTTCTGGGATATACATGTTTACCACTACTTTTTATTTCAAACAAAATGTTTTCCAAAAGAACTCTTCTTTTAAGAACTCACCTTTTACTTCTCATTCAAGGTTGATGGTTCTTGTATCAAGTATGTTATTCCCTCTTTGTTTTGGGAACCCAAAGTTTATGAATGTGTTCTTATGAGATGTAACTCATTCCTTTTCATGGGTTAGTTATGTTCACTTTTGATATATGTTCCATGTGGCAAGCAATATGAATAACATCTAATACTTATGTTGGCGGCATTAAGAAAGGAGAAGTTGTACGCCAAGTTCAGCAAGTGTGACTTTTGGATGAAGAAAGTCACGTTCTTGGGATATGTTATTACAAGTGAGGGAATTTCTGTGGATCCTTCAAAAACAAAGGCGATTGAGGAATGGCTCAGGCCCTCTAGTGTCACAAAAATACATAGTTTTCTTGGATTATCTGGGTACTACCGACGTTTTGTGAGAAACTTCTCACGATTGTCAAGCCCGCTAACTAAGTTAACAAGGAAAGGGGTAAAGTATGTCTGGAAAAAAGAATGTGAGGGAATATTCAAATAGCTAACGAGAAGGTTGATCACTGCACCTGTACTCACACTACCGAAAAGTGGAGGAATTTTTGTGATATACAGTGATGCTTCAAAGAAATGCATGGGTTGTGTACTCATGCAAAATGACAATGTGATAGCCTACGCCTCATGAAATTTGAAGACCCATGAGCAGAACTACCCGACGCATGATCTAGAGCTGGCAGCCGTGATTTTTGCCTTGAAAATCTGGCAGCGCTACCTTTATGGTGAGAAGTGTGACATATACACCAACCAAAAGAGCCTAAAGTATATATTCACACAAAAGGAGCTCAACATGAGTCAAAGGAGATGGTTAGAGCTAATCAAGGATTATGATTGATCTATTCACTATCATCCTGGAAAGGATAACAAGGTATCTGATGCTCTAAGCAGAAAAGAACCTGTTACTCTATCCATGCTGCGGATTGAGAAAGACCCTATCTTCTTGGATATGCAAAGAATGGATTTGTAAATCATAAGGGCAGGGGATACATCCTACCTTTCCCAAATGATTGTGCAACCATACATCCAAGAGAAGATTAAGGAAGCACAAAGGGATGATGTGGAGATACAAAAGAGGGTGAATGCAGTAAAGTAAGGGAAGCTTCAAGAGTTCCATATCAGTGATGATGGTGTGATTCGGTTTGGAACGTGGCTTTGTGTGCCTTCATTACCTGGGATAAAGAATGATCTATTGGAAAATGCACATAGCTCAACATTCTCTATCCATCCTGGGAGTACCAAGATGTATCGTGATCTCCGAGAATACTTTTGTTGGGATAACATGAAGAATAAGATTGATGAATATATATCAAGGTGCTTGGTATGTCAGCAAGTTAAAGCTGAGCAAAAAAAGTCTAAAGGTATGATGCAGCCATTGCCTATACCCATGTGGAAATGGGAAAATGTTACTATGGACTTTGTCACGGGTCTCCCAAAGAAGTCAAAGGGAAGTAATACGATATGGGTTGTGGTTGAACGACTCACCAAGACTTCCCATTTTATCGTTATTCGGGAAGATCTCTCGCTTAAACAGCTTGCAAAGATATATGTGAAGGAAGTGTTGAGACTGCATGGTATTCCACTCTCAATTGTCTCTGACCATGATCCAAGGTTCACATCTAAATTCTAGAGGAGCCTTCAACATTCTTTGAGTACTGAATTAAATTTCATCACGGCCTATCATCCCCAAACTGATGGCAAATATGAAAGGACTATTCAGACGCTTGAAGATATGCTAAGAGCCTACTTTCTTGAATTCAAAGGTGGTTGGGATCAGCATCTCTCATTGGTTGAGTTCTCATACAACAATAGCTTTCACTCGAGTATTCAGATGGATCCATATGAAGCTCTGTATGGAAAGCGATGTAGAACTCCAACCTGTTGGGATGAAGTTGGAGAAAGAAAGCTACTTGGACCCGATCTTGTTCAAGAGATGACAGAAAAGGTTTAAGTCATCCAAAAACACATCAAAGCTGCTCAAAGTCAGAAAAAGAGTTATGCTGACAACCGTCAAAGGGACTTGGATT
Source organism: Viscum album (assembly GCA_963277665.1). Classification (NCBI taxonomy): domain Eukaryota; kingdom Viridiplantae; phylum Streptophyta; class Magnoliopsida; order Santalales; family Viscaceae; genus Viscum; species Viscum album. The sequence continues at coordinate 1,781,841,180 of OY728129.1, read as the reverse complement.
TCAACGTTGGAGATAAAGTCTTCCTTCGAATATCTCCATGGAAGAGAGTCATGCGATTCGGGAAGAAAGGGAAGCTAAGCCCAAGGTATATTGGCCCCTTTGAGATCCTTGATCGCATAGGAGTCGTGGCCTATCGGCTTGCACTTCCACCGAATATGGCTCGAGTTCATGATGTTTTTCACGTATCACTCCTGAGGAAGTACATACTAGATCCCTCACATGTATTAAACTCAGAGGTGGTGCAGCTGGAAGATGATCTCTCCTATGAGGAGCAGCCAGTAAAGATTCTGGATCGAAGAGATAAGGTTCTACACAACAAGACAACCCACCTTGTCAAAGTGTTTTGGAGGAACAATAAGTTTGAAGAAGCTACTTGGGAACCAGAAGAGGCAATGAAGGAGAAACACCCTCACCTGTTTGTGTAAAGTGAAATTTCAGGGGCGAAATTTTTTAAGGGGGGGAGAATGTAACGACCCAAAGTTTTTCAATGGAAATTCCCTTCTTATAATTATGTCATAAAATAACATGAAAACACAACATAATGAACTACTAAGTGATAAGTGACCTTTAAACATAAGTTTGTCACTTCTGTGTTTGGGACTTTTGAAAATCTGACATACACGGTTGTGTTCAAGATGATTTTTGGAGTCTAATAAAACAAAAATAATTTTTGGTGAATAGTAACCTACCCTTATGAATAGTAACCTACCCTTATTAATAGTGAGTCCCTAATTAATAGTAACCTTGCCTATGATAGTATAAAAATAATATTCAAGTGAAAGTATGATGTACCTATATTTTAGAATAAGTAAATTAATGTTTTAAAACTATTTTTTAGTAATAAACCATGATTTTAATTAAATATTAAATTAATAATATTTTGAAAATTATTTTTGAAAAGTGAACTTCATTTTTGGATTCTACACGTCGAAAAATGGTTGGGGTAAATTTTTGGGATTTTTCTGAAATACTTGAATTTTTTATGAATAGTGAAATACCGTAATTTACAAAAATAAGCTAAATAAGATAATTATAGAGTCATGTGTGATGTTATGCTGATGTAAGCCCACATGGTTCGGGATCACATGATAAAATTACTATTCTTGGTCATTCAAGAGTCACTATTCCTTGTCTTAGGGGAAATTAATAAACTAATGAATTTTATATTAAGGAAACCCCTCTCCCCTCCACTATAAAAACCACCCTTCACACCCTCATTTCCTCACACCTCTCAAGCTCCAATACTTCTCTAAACTCTGCCCAAACATATTCTTTATCCCATCTCCCATGTTCAAGAGCTGATGGTCTCATCAAAAGACCAAGCATAGCTTCCTTAAGGAGAATCTCAAGAGGAGGATTTAAGAGGTAATTTCTCTCCCTCTTCTCCTTTAATTTCCTTTCAAGTTCAAGTTCATTTCTTGATCTCTCCCCACCTATATTCATCCAAATGGTATTGTAACTCTAGTATTATACATATACTGAAATGTTATGATGCTAATGGGATATTATATCATCCAACCCCCTTTCCCTCTTCCTTTTATTTTATTAAAGAGAACATTGTTCGTGAGGTGTTAATTTATCACCTTCAAGAACGACATGCTTTCTTCTTCCATTTCTACCTTCAGATCTGGTCATGAAACCATTTTTATGGTTGAACCAGAATTTTTTATATGTATTATTTCCTATTTAAAGTTCTGGAAATAACTTATGGCCATATTACTAAGTGATAAATTAAAACGAGTTCGTTGTGATAGAAAAACCGCCCAAATTAACCCAAATAATCATCATTTAATTCTTATCTAATGATTCATCCACATGGATATAATATGATTCATTATAAGATCATTCAATATCCTGTAATATCATTAATAACATGTAATATCAGTTATGGATGTTTACCCATGTTCTACCCAAACTTCAATTTAAGAATACAAGTGAAACACTCATGAAAACCATAAAAATAAACATTCTCGAATAATGTTTTTAAACTCTATAACTCATCCAAAGGCACATAAAATCACTTAATGAAACCATAATGAAACATATTAATGTACACAAGGTTCTGGATTTCTAATTAATGAATATAATGTCATTATACAGGACATTAAAGAGAAGGAAGCATTCAGATATAAGGTAAGGGAAATTCTCGAACCCAACTTTCATCCTCCGGGTTCTCCATCTTTCGCTCTTTTTTGATATGGTTACTCCTTAAAATTCTTGTGTTCATCATTGTCTTTCCTTTTCTGGGATATACATGTTTGTCACTGGTATTTATGAAAAACCAAATGTTTTCCAAAAGAACTCTTCTTTCAAGAACACACATTTTACTTCTCATACAAGATTGACAGTTCTTGTAATATATATGTTATTCTCTCTTTCTTTTGGGATCCTAATGTTTATAAATGTGTTCTTATGAGATGAAACTCATTCCTTTTCATGGGTTATTTATGTTCATTTATGTTATATGTTCATTGTGGAATGCATGATAAATGATAATATTATGATGTGACGGGTGCGCTCGGAATTATATAGCGCAATATGAATGTTTAAATGTGACGGGAGTGCCCGGAATTATACAGCACTCCAATGCATTGGGTAAAGTGATGAATCTCATGAGTAAATGTGAAATGATGTGTGAACAAGATGCTAGCTTGGTTCACAAGTATGTGTGGTAGTTAACCACTAAGACATGATGTTTCATTTTTATACATTGCCACATTTCAAGTCTTATATTCATGTTTCCTCGCATGTTCATGATCTTTTTTCCATCTTATGATTATGCTCACCCCATGCTATATTGTTCTTATCTATCCTATTACTGGGCTTCTAGCTCACCCCTTTTGATGTATATCCTCAGGTGGCTACATGTACTAAGGAGATGAAAAGTTCCAATAAGAAACTAGAGAAGAAGAAATTAAATAAATGTTTATGCTTGATGTTGTAATTGTTATGTATGATCCTAGTTTTCCCAAGACACTAAACCTTTGGATCCTCTATGTGTAATACTATTATGTTGTTTATCTTTAAAATGATGTGATAGTAATGTAAGAAAAGGTTGGGTCTCTATACATACCTTTGGATTTGGTTACTCTCCTTCTATGGGATTCGAAGACGTGTGGGGTATGCCACGTGTTTTCTGTGTTTAGCTTCTCGTGGTTGGATAAGTCTACTCTCCTACTATAGGTGGCAAAGACTCGACGTGTAGTTCATCTACACACCATGTTGAGCCCTTTGTGTTTGGATGAGGTTACTCTCTCTTTGTTTGGGTTGAGTTGTTCTCTTTAATTGCTTTCTGCATCCTATTTGCTATCTACAGTCCTTCCTTTCCTATTGTATCTCTTACTGCTCCCCCTCCAGCTTTCGAGACGTCCTACTATGTATGTATATACTCACCTCTGTATGGGTTTTGCCTCCATGTGTCGTGTCTTATGCAGACGACGGACAAGTCGACGATGACTTCAGATGAGCTTAGGGGTACCTAGTACTTTGGACCGCATACGGTGGTCGCAACTTGAAGATCAGGAGTTGGGCACTCTCAGCGTTTTACTTTCCAATTTTGTTAGGTTGGGACATCTTTCTGGTTGGGTGCGTATTTTTCCCCTTTACTTTTCAGTTTACACTACCGTACTCTTATATTGTCTAGAGGTTTTACATACATGGTTGTTTCTCTAGTATTTTGCATCTTTTTCAATTATTCATTTGCACTTTTGCATCGAGATGGTTACGTGTGTGTATACAGGTACTTGGGCAAATGTCTATCCATGTTAGTTATGTTTTTGGCACTGGTCGTCAGCTTCTGGCCTATAGAGGCAGGCTTGGGATAGTTGCAGCTTGAGCTCCGACTTGGATCGGGTCGTGACAAAAAAATGATAAATATGATCATTATTTAATTAAAAGAAAATATACAAATTCATATTGTTATGATCTAAATACAGTCTTTTATTACACTATTGAATGCCCTAAGGGTAAGGTGTGCGATGGTGTGATTTTCTTGGGGTGGTTCAACGTACATGATTTGGGTTGTGATCTCGATGAGCTTGAACTTCTCCCGTAAACGGTTTCATCCGTACTTTAGTTGTTGAATCTCGGTTTGGGCTTCATCAAGGGAAAAGCCCAATAATGTTATCTCCCTTGGAAGCTCGGATAAACTAACTTCATAGGGTGCAATCCTACTAGTTGAGGTCATCGATTCTTTCGTCTATATCAATTAAATTTTATCATAACCCTTAATATATTAATTTTAATGGTCATTGTACAACGGCTATATTATCAACAGTTATGATGCATAACAATCTTTTAAATTTGGCGAACCATATAAGTGTTCAAAATAGCCAAAGTAGAGCATATGTCTTCATTGCTTAATAATGCATTTATTTATTCCAAGAGGAAATTTCATTTATAAAAGTTTGAGTTGTTAGATAATCTTTACTTGTTTGTATCTTTGATGATTAGTGGATCATGTGGTCTCCTGTTTTCCAAATCGAACTTAAGGATATAGTCATTCGGTTTGAGTGGTGAACCTTACAAATTCATTATGCCCACAATGTTTGTGTTTCTTAAAATGGTGGGAAAGTGATAATAGCAAAAGTCAATCACTTTAACAGGTGACAAAAGCTATTCAGTGGTGGAATGTAAAAAAATATTCAGTAATTCACCCTCAATGAATCTGTGATGATTCTAATACCTATTGGTATCTAGATATTCTACAGCTTCATACTCCTTTTCTCATCTTTTAATCGTCTCCTTTTCTCATCTTTTAATCGTTGTGTTTGATCTTGCGTCGTTTCAAATCATTCATATGTGATGCTTACAATACATTGGCAACAAACACAACATAATATATTCATGGGAAACATCAATCTTCCCATAAATCTATGGGCATTTCATAAGCCTTGTTGGTGTGTCATGTAGTGCCAACCAGAGGGGAGAGGGTTGAAAAGATTGACATTTGGTGGGCGGAGTGTAAAACTGGTCTACCTGACAAGCCAACACCAATTTAACCAGATAGGAGGCTTCCATGAACCGTTGATCAAATATCAAAATTGTTATACTAATTTGTTTTAGGGTTTGTACGTCATATAAGATGTTGAAAAACATAGAAAAAGGAAGAGTGGGGCATTATCAATGTATGAGAAACCTATATTTCAACCTCTGGATATTTCATATTTGTTTAGGGATGTAAATCATCCCGATCAAACCACATAAATCTCGATGTTGTCATCGTTCTTTCCAAACACTATGGATGCTCACATATCATACAAACCCATTACAAACAATCGTGGAGAAAGAATTACAAAGCTACAAAGAAAACAGACAACACGTGCATGCAGAAAGCCGGAAAGACTCAAACTCGAGACCTCTCCAACACCCCCACAGGGCCGCTACCATACAAAACCGTACCAACAAAAAGAATACCAAAGGAACAAAATACCATTATGCATGGGAGCACACAAGTCCTATTGCTCTTTATTTTGGATACAAATGATATGGTGTCGGTGCAAGACGAAATAGTGGAGGGAGGGGTCAGGACCAAAACATTTGGTCTTTAAATGAGTACCCCTCCCCATTCCCATCCTCTAAAGGCCTTTCCTTGTAATCAAGCGTCCATTTCTCAAAGGTACAGTCGATGAAGTCGTAATAGCCACCATGAATTGCCAATGTGCCCTTCTTCATGTTTTCTTGTACCCATGGGTATGTTAATAGGTTCAACAATGAATGGTTAACTGATTCCTGAAGAACAAGGAAGTCTGGACTTCACCGAATCTTAAGGAAGAAGACCCATAAAAGCCCAAAAGCAATAAGTTTTGTCCACTTGGAGTTTCAACCTTTGTAAAGCTAATAGAACCAAGAAAACAAGTCACCTTTTCACAATGGCTGCACTGCTGATCAAAACTAAGGCTGGAAGCAGTAGCCCTCGTCCTTAGCCTTGCATTCTTCCCAACAAGCACCCAGCTTGAGATGAAGCTGTTCATCAGAAAATAATGAGAAATGGAAGAGGTAAGCTGTAAATAATGAATGAAGTACTTCAACCTTGAATCTGCTCCGTCCTGCATGCTCATAAGCGCCCTTATGCCACCACAACAACTGTGGCCAATAACCAGTATATTTTCAACCTGCAGAAGAAACTACTATTACCACTTTCACTTCTACCGATGAGCTCATTCTGCATATTTTGGTCACTACTCACTCGAGGTCAAAGAGAAGAAGAGCTTATAAGCTAAGGCTTGAGAGCTTACTTTTAAAAAATTTACTGCAAACTCGAGGGCTGCATTTGTTTCGGAGGGTCCATTCTGCATGCAAAAGAAAATCGAGTTGGAAACTGCAGGCATACTCATCCATTCTGTCCCAGAAGCTGGCATACCTCAAATGGTGGCACCAAATTTGCCACATTTCGAACCATGAAAGCTTCACCTGGTTGAAATCCCAAGATGTTGGATGGACAAACCCTGGAATCTGCGCATGCAATAACCATAAACTGCTCTTGGGCTATTAGCAATAGATTAAACAAGGTGCAGGCTAAAAAAACACAAAAGTGTAAGGCAAGTATGAGTAGAATGGTGGTCATGTAATACAATGATTCAGCTTCTGGTTCCCTGTTCAGCAAGTAGGAAGCAGCCCCACTTTGAGAAAGTTACACGAGTGCACACAAAACAAAAAGATTAATCAAAGCTTGATATGAAAGTGGTTCATTTTCACCTTTGGGGTTTGAGCTTTGGCAAGACTTTGGAAATGATCCAAGTTATCCCTGACCATATGATGTTCACATAAGAGAAAAATAATGACTTGTCTCAAAAATAACAACAGATGAGCAATAAAAATGCCTCTTACAAGTAATGATGCTTTTTAAATTTCAAAAAGTGATGTTTCATCCCACTGAACAATTCAAGAACATTTTCAGTCTCGGATACACTCTCAGTTAGTCTGCCGGTCATCCCTGGAGGCTCCCTTGAAGCCCTTAGTCGCAAAGCTGGTATCTTCCTGCAAATGACATTATGAAACACTGAGAAACATGCATATGGTCAGACGCATTCATCGCTGTCTTCTTGATAATTTAAAGAAACAAACACACAAACAGACACGCACAAAAACTTCTGCAGAAATTCTGAAAATTGCATTGCAGATTATGAATAAGAACATCCTTGGAGGTGGGCATTTAATTGAAATTAGCAGAAACAATATCCTTCAAAACAGAAAAACATAGATCTACTTTCAAGCACAAAAACTTTATATCAAGGTGATTTCTTTCAAGTAGACATGTTTCCAACTTCATCCAAAATAAGAAAAGTTCTGGCAACTCCTGTAAAGAGCTGGAAAGTGGCCAATACTCATGAAGATAATTGTACATTCTAGACATCCAAGAGTGCAAAGAGAGGGAAACAGCACTTAAATTGGAACCAATTGTTGGCAAAAATCCCCTCTTAGGTATTTTTGGGTTGCGTTTGTTGACAAATCTGATGGGGGATGTTTTCCAAGAAGATGGAGTTGTTTGAACAAAGGAGCATTTGGGAATTTTGTTCAAATTGGTGAAGCAGGTCTTCACCACGGCTTAGACCACGCCGTGGTGAATTCATCCAGGCCGTGTTGAAGATGTTTTCAGCTGGAGGTGGTGACCACGCCTGCAGAAGTGGACGTTTTGATCTGGGAAGTCACCTGTGCGAAACGGCCAAGTCCTCTACGGGCGTGTTGGTGATTGTGATCTGAAGGAGAACGCGCTTCATTAAAGATTTGTTTTTCGCGATGGCCAAAACAGCTGGTCGAAATGCACCACGCCGTTTCACTAGGTGTGGTGGCATGGGCGTCTACCTGTGCAACAGGGAGTAGCCCACTATGGGTGTGGAAGAGACCGTGGTGAACCCAATCAAACAGAAGTGTTGAAATCCCCTGATGTCGTGGTGTAAAAGTTAAGGGCATTTTGTTTCCCGTGGAAGAACTCGATTGAAGGATGTTAAAGTGCTAAGGCAGCACGGTGTGGACCACGCCGTGTCATTGAGTGTGGTGTCCTGGAAATCCACCTATGAACACGGGGAGGATAGTTAAGGCTGTGGAGCAAGTTGTGGTGATGGTGCGTTGAATAAAATTTAGAAGACTACCACGTTGTGGTGAAAAATATATGGGTGTGTTGCAAGCTGTGTCGGAGGTCGAGTCAGCAAAATCTGGGAGTTACTCGATACGGTTTTTGGGGTACCCACGGAAGTTGGAGCCATCGTTTTTCCGAACGGTTATGGTGCATTTTGAAGGCCTTAATTACGTGCATTCAATGGCATGGCTTGAATGCACATGGAAGAGCGAATTTAAAAGGGATTCGATTTAGGGCTGAAAAGGGCACGCAAAAAACAGAGGAAGAGCGAAGAGGAAATTCCAAATCTCACGAGAAAGTTAGAGAGTGATTCCAAATCTCGATTGGAAAGACAAAGTCGGAGATAGAGGTGTTCTAGGAGTTCCTTTTTTCTCTAGAAGTTCGACACAACTATGCTGAACAGAAACATCACATATAGTGTATATTCCAACACCATTGTTTGAAGAAGAAGACAACGTCGTGAGGAGCAGTGAGTTCACAGTTTTAGGAAAGTAGTGAGCTTTCCAATCGTTCGTGGTAGTGAACAGGAGGGTCAGTGGGGCCGCTTCAAACTTGTAAACGTTGAAGTTGTGAGCTTTTATTGTGTTTGGTACACAGACACATTGTCATGCATGCTTCTTGAACGTAACTCGATGCGGGTGAACCAAGTAAAATTACCTATGTCATTTACTGCTTTATTCGCACTAAAGAGAAAAAGGAAGAGATTGAAGTATTCCTCAAGCTGAGAGAACAAGATCAAAAATCAAGGATCATAATGCAATACCCTGATTCACCCCACCCCCTCTCAAGTTATATTCCTTGATAAAGGACCAACAAGTGGTACCAGAGGGTTGGTTTTCTTTGGGTGACATTCTCTCTCTCTCGAAAGCATGGCGATGATTGTTAACCACAAAGGCGTTTCCATCTTTGAAGGTAATAATTTTCAGTTATGGAAGAGTCGTATGCAACACTATTTCCCATCTTTGGGCATGCGTGTTTTTTTTTCTTGTCATGCATGGTATTTCTGCGAGAATAGACAGCGGAGCTTTATCAGAGAATGATCGTAGAGAATTGGATGCGGATGCAAAGGCAATCAATGCCTTAGGAAGTGCATTGGCCAATCCCATTTACACAAAGGTAATGTCTCATAAAACCTCTCATGTTATGTGGGAAAAACTTTTGAATATCTATGGAGATTCAAATGTTCATGAGGCCAAGTTACAGGTTCTATGGAATAAATATGAAGATTTGAGAAAGAGTCCAAATGAGACGATCAATGCTTTTTTCGATCAACTAAATGCTCTAGTTGAAGATATGCGCAGTCTTCGTGAGGATCTCAGAGATGAGAAGATTGTGAAGAGAATCATGAGAAGACTTCTTCCTCAGTTCAATGCAAAGGTGTCAATTCTATAGAACAAAGATCCAAAGGAAATCTCTTTGGACTGCTTGCATAGCACTCTAGTTGCATTTGAGATGAGGAATGAAGACAATGAGTCCAGGGTGAAGGAAAATTCGCATGAAGTGGCTTTTAAAAGCTATAAAGAAACTCGAGATGAAGAAAGTTTCAGAAGAAAAAGAAATTGATGAGATGATGTCCTTTCTTTCCTCTAGCCTTAGGAGAGGAACATAAAGTTTAAAGGTAAGCCTCCACTTGCTTGTTTCAAATATGGAAAAATGAGACATATTGCAGCTAAATGTCCCAAGAAATTTCAAAAGGGTGGTGAGGAAGATGTGAAGGGCAAGAAAAGTGCTTTTAAGAGAAAAAATTTGCTCTCACAAGAAGATGCAAACTCTGATGAAAGTGAAGTTGAAGAAGTCTAAGACTGCAAGGATCTCAATGAAGATGCATTAGCAGCTGTTACACAAGACAATGATAGTGATGCTGAAAATAATGTCGACGACATAGTTGATCTTCAGATTGAACTCGAGGCAGCCCTTAAGAAATTGATGTTTGGAGGGCCAGGACAAAGAAGACTAGTACAGTCGTTCATGACTCTAAACTCTATATACAGCAACAAGAGGAAGAGATATTAGAATTAAAATCTGAAATTGAAAAGCTTAAATCTGGAAATTCAGGAAGCTGAAGGAAAGAAATTGAGTTGAAACTCAAAGCTGAGAAGCAAGCCGGAATCATTGATGGGTTATCTAAATCAGTGAAAGACAAACCCAAGAGAATTGAATAGTTAGAAGAAGTCATAAAAAGGCAACGTAAGTGTGAGGATTAAAAGAGGCTTCTCACACTCAGTATGGCACCAAGTGGCTCAAAGGATATTTCTTCCGTCCAGGCCAGAAAGTTGAGGAATTCATTGAGGAAAGTATTCTCATTCCACAAGTACAACGCTTCAAAGACAGAGAAATCTGTTGTGGAGCATAATGGCATGAAGAAGACAGTCGTCGCTGGTGCTAAACCTCAAGCATCAACCCCTCAAAGGAAATTGGATTTTCACAACACTCAAAAAGGTACTTTTGGAGGAGTAAATGCTGAGAAGAAGATACCAAGAATCAAATGTTTTTTATTGTGGAAAGATGGGATACACCCAATATGTGTGTTCTATTGCAGAGATATCTCTGAGAACAAGATTCGCAAAAACAGGCAAGCAGGATTTCTACATCTTCCTATGCTTTTAATGGCTACTGTTTCTATTGTGAAGGTTTTGGGCACAAAGTTATCTATTGTGCATCAAGAGCAAAACAGATGGTGTCAGGAAAATCTCAGAAGGGCAACAAACAACATTTGAAATCTTCATCTGACAAATTGAAAGTTAAAAACAGATTCTCAGTATTGCAAAATGAAGAAGATTCAATGGAGCCGGAAGAAAAGCAAGTTCATCCATCATCAACAGAAGTGGACCGGAAATCTTGGGTGAAGAGAAGAAAGTCTGAAAAAGCTAATGAGGCTGAGATTGCTTTGAGAGCAACGGACAAGTCTGGTTTGTGGATTTTGGATAACAGATGCACATCTCACATGACAGGAAATGAACACCTCGTCATGAGCATCAAATATAATAAAGATGGCGTTGTTCGTTTTGGCAACGATGAGGGTCTCAAGATCATTGGATCTGGGAAAGCTAAAGATGGCGGTAAAGATTTCGAGCGAACATATGTGCTCTTTGTTGAAGATCACGATCATAATCTTCTTAGTGTCAATCAATTACGTGACTCGGGGTATGTTGTGGAGTTCAACAAGGCATGTACTGTTAGAGAAAAAGATGGGGAAGACAAACAAAAGGGCATCTTTACTTTGTTGATAAAGAGAATTGGTGTACGATGCCCAAGGAAGACAAGACAAGAACAAACTGTGGCACAAACGACTTGGCCATTTGAGCTAAAAATCCTTAAATCTGGTGAAGTTTAATGGAGCTCGAGACATCTTAAAGCTTACTTGTGATCACACTCACACGTGTGATTTTTGTCAAAAGGGAAAGATTATTCAAAAGAATTACAAGCCAAATAAGTCGAAGTCATCAAAACTTCTTGAGCTCGTGCATGTGAATGTATGTGGGCCAATTACACCTAAAGTCACGAACAAAAAAAGGTACTACGTCTTGTTTGTTGATGATTTCAGTAGAATGGCATGGCTTGTGGTAATAGCTCACAAATCTGACGTGTTTAAGTGTATCACATGATATCAAAAATGTCTCAAAGAAAGTCACATGACAACTTCAAAAAGGATACTTCGTTATATCAATCATACCATGGAATATGGGTTGTTTTACTACAGCAATTATATTTTATCTTGGGAGTTCATGTGTTTCATGGCTCGGTAAGAAACAAGATTGTATATCATTAAGCACCGCAGAGGCTAAGTATATTGCGACTACTCAAGCATGCACTCAACTGCAATGGATGAAACAACAATTTGAAGTCACTGGAATTGCTTTTATTTTGATCATGTGCGACAACTCGAGTGCTATAAACCTCTTAGCAAAAATCTCATACATCATTCAAGAAAAAAGCACATTGAGATTAAGTATCACTTCATAAAGGAGAAGGTTGAGCAACATTTGGTATAATTAGAGTATGTGTCCACTCAAGAGTAGATGGCAGATATTATGACATAGGCACTACCCAAGGTGGCATTTGAGAAGCATCGATTGGCTCTTAGAGTCCAACCGAATCAATCTAGCTAGATAGATTATGAAGGCACCCCCACTCCTCCTAGGGAAGTGCTCTCAAGAGTAAGGTATGACACTCTTTTACATTTCAGTGTTATATTTCCAACCCTCTCATGAAACCTTTCAGAGAAGTAATCTCTTTGGATTCGTTGACAAAGGGGGAGAGATGTCATTTGATCAAGAAGTTGTGCAAGTATGTCTGGAAAGGGGAGACTATTTCATGTTGAATCAGGGGGAGAAGTTGTTTGGATGGAGTGTTGATGATAATGGCTTCAAGGTATGTGCTCATGAGAATCTTTTCATTCAAATCTTGTTTCCCACACCGAGCATAGCTCACGTGGGCTTAGATTTGGTGATTAGTAAATCATTGATACATGACTTTGGAAGTTCAATGTTGAAAATGTGTATTTGAGAGTTGTTGTGTTTGGGAATTGTCAACAAACCCAAAAGAGAATATTGTTAGCAAAAATCCCCTCTTCGGCATCTCTGGGTTGTGTTTGTTGACAAATCGGATGGAGGATGTTTTCCCAAAAGATGAAGCTGATTGAACAAAGGAGCATCTGGGAGTTTTGTTCAAATTGGTGAAGCGGGTCTTCACCACGACTTAGACAACGTCGTGGTGAATTCATCCAGACCGTGTTGAAGATGTCTTCAACTGAAGGTGGTGACCACGCGCAGCAGTGGGCGTTAGGATCCAGGAAGTCACCTGTGCGAAACGGCCAAGTCCTCTACAGGCGTGTTGGTCATCCTGATCTAAAGGAGAATGCGCTTCATTAAAGATTTGTTTTCCACGATGGCCAAAATGACCAGTCGAAATGCACCATGTCATTTCACTGGGCATGGTGGCTTGGGCGTCTACCTGTGCAACACTGGGTAGCCCACTACAAGCGTGGAAGAGACCGTGGTGAACCCAATCAAACTTTAGTGTTGAAAGTCACCTACGTCGTGGTGTAAAAGTTGAGGGTGTTTTGTTCCTTGTGGTGGAACTTGATGAAGGATGTTAAAGTGCTAAGGCAGCACGGTGTGGACCACGCTGTGTAATTGAGCATGGTGACCTAGAAATCTACCTGTGAAACACAGGGAGGCTCGCTGCGCTCATGGAGTAAGTCGTGGTGGTGCTGCGTTAAATAAAATTTAGAAGACCACCACGCAGTTGTGAAAAATATCCGGGTGTGTTGCAGGCCGTGTCAGAGGTCGAGTCAGCAAAATCTAGGAGTTAGTCGACACAATTTTTGGGGTATCCATGGAAGTTGTAACTGTTGTTTTTCCGAACGGTTATGATGCGTTTTGAAGGCCTCAAATTACGTGCATTCAATGGCATATAGAGTGAATGCACGTGGAAGGGTGGATTTAAAAGGGGTCCAATTTAGCGCTGAAAAAACACACAAAAAACAGAGGAAGAGCGAAGAGGAAATTCCTCATCTCATTTGAAAGTTAGAGGGTGCTTTCAGATCCCTTATGGAAAGACAAAGTCAAAGATAGAGGTGTCTCGGGAGTTCCTTTTTTCTTTGGAAGTTCGACACAACTGTGCTGAAGAGACACATCACATATGGTGTATATTTCTATCACCATTATTTGAAGAAGAAAAAAACATCATGAGGGTGTAGGAAAACAGTGAGCTTTCCAATCATTCGTGGTGGTGAATTGGGAGGGTCAGTGAGACCGCTCCAAACTTGTAAACGTTTGAAGTGGTGAGCTTTTATTGTGTTTGGTGCACAGACACATTGTCGTGCATGCTCCTTGAACGTAGCCCGGCGCGGGTGTACCAAGTAAAATCACCCGAGTCATTTAATGCTTTATTCACTCTAGAGAAAAATAAAGGGTGAGATTGAAGTGTTCCTCAAGTCCACATATATGGGCCTGTGGTTTAGCAGGAAAATATGTCTTGTTGTTAACCCTGTCCCTAGTATGCATCCCTATGAGCCATTTGGGTTTTGATTCGTATAGCAGGGGTCCTGCATACAGCATGCAGGGTGGCATTTGACCAGGTTAGGAAGTAGCTTTTGATCTCAACCTTAATCCTGGATCCCGCCACATATGAGTACAAGCTTATAACACAATAAGATTGAGGAAATTCTCCCTTTTATTCCTATCTACGGGTTCACGAGTAAATCACTCGAGTTAATTTGAGCAATTGCTTTGAAAACACACTGTGAGAAGCCACTTGGGAGCTGCCATGTCAAAGTTTTCCATTATTTGATTTAAAGAGGAGATCCATGGCTGCGATGAGTATGTTTTCCAACAATAGATACCTTTCTACAACAGCCTAATGTGTTGGCCCATAAAGATAACAGTAACGAATTGATCACATAGATTTCTCCAAGCATTAAAAATCCTAACTACGTGAGCAAGACAAAATGGGAAGTAACTGTAAAATATTCCATTACTGAATGAGCAAGCAGCGGGATCCTAAAACACACACAAGGAACAGCACAGAACATAAGCAAGAAAATCATATTGTTTTCCGAGCTACTAGAACTCGATAATTTGAAGGCTAGTAAGACTGGTTGGTGAAACGAGGCAAGGTTCGTTGATCCAGGGAATCAGCAAATTTCATTCGATCAGAACAGGTGTTTTGCTTTTCTTAGCAAGCCAGGGAGATGAATTGAGTAGGAGATCTCCGACATAAAACCACGCGAGCACAGAAGAACCCTACTTGGAAGATATCCACAATCCCGGTCTGAATTGATCAAAGCTGTTCTTCGACTTAGGGATCTGCAGAACGAATCAGACGATCAGTATAGAGAAGCCACACCGCGGGCCATGCATATAAATTGCAAGGACACCAAAAAAAAAAGTCAGTGGGAGAGGGGTCACAGTTGGGGTAAAGAGCGGGTGGAGGGAAAACAAGTGAAACTGAAGAACGGCCATAAGAGAGATGCGAGATCAGAGAACTTTCCCGGTAAGGAAGGCAGAGAAAGGCGGGTAAAGCGTGTTGTCGCGGGCATTAAAAGTTGGCAAAGGTGCGCGCGCATCAGTTTGATCGACAAGCCCTCCCACGAAGGCGGAGAACTCGAAGCATATTCCACTTTAGGAACCATGCAGGTTCGTGTTTAAAATACAAATTCATTCCCCAGCGACTGGGAGTTGCACGGCCGAGATCCTCTCCAGTGAGGGAGGATGCAGTTCGGAAATCCGATGACCAAAATGCTGCCACGCAGACTGCTGAATCCTCCAGAAATGTGGGCAGCCGGATCCAGAAATTGATGAAAATGAATTTAAGAGGCCAAATTATCCTCCCAGATTTTTAGGCCCATTTCTAGGGGAGAAAGTCACTATAAATTGATTATTTTTCAGTGGAACTTGGTATAAAAATGATAATGGTACAAGGGTCCACGTTCTCCACTTTCATGACAAGAACATCTCACTAGAACCTTTCTATAATGTAAGAAATGAAGCAAATGGTTCGTATATGGCGTGAGGGCAATAAAGTCATTGATCACCTAGCCTCTAGCGGTTCAAAACTCTGACATTTCTTGCTTCTATAATCTGAATTTTTTGGAACCCGAGGGGTTAATATTATTAGAGGGGATGTCTTTGGGTTGCAATATTTTAGGCCCCCTAGTGTCCTGCTTTCCTTTGATTTGCCTTGTACTTTTTATTTTTCCAATAAATAAATAAATAAAAGAAGACTAAGAAGAAGTGAGCATACGACAAAAGAGAAAGAAAACCCATAGAGGATTAGAGAAACCATTTGAGTTATAGCACCCACTAACCCAAGCTGACAGTTATGATCACAACAAAAGCGCCAATTAAGCATATGACCAACTCGGTTTTTGTTGGATTCAATAGATTATCCACAATGTACCCAATGGAATTTTTCTAAATGATATTGACAAATATTTTCACGAGAACCCAGGAGAGGATATTTTTCGCATTAATTTATAACTAATTTAACAGCATGGATAAATACCTCAGTCTTGAGTTATTTCTTCGATGCAAGTGTTGATCGTCCAAATGTTGTTCATTTGTATTCTCATTGCGTTAATGATGGTCCAAAGTAGAGTTTTTCTAGTGGTGATCCATACATGCTCCTTTGATCTTAGAACGTCATCGATGATACTTCAGGTGCTAGTGCGACTGTACCGATTGTCTTGTATCGCTCTCATGATCGCAACCACAATCCCTTCAATCTGGAAGGATCGTCTCCAGATCTCTTCAACTTAAGAAGAATGAAGGAGGAAGAGAATCTTGAGTTTGAGAGAAAACTCTAGACATTCTTCAATAAGAGAAAATTCTCTAGGGAGAAGAATGTTGCACACAACCAATACCTCACAATTCTTACAATTGTTTATTTATAGACCCAAGGTTACAATTTCATATTAATTCATTGGACAAAAGCCCTTAATAATATGTTACACCCAAAAGGAGCCTCATGCCATGTAAAATAATAATATTTTTTTGACAAAGGAAGATGATATATTAATCACGGAGATCAGCAGTAACAGTGTCATACAACCATGATGGAAAATGATAAAGTCAGAGATGATTCGCGCCAGAAAGGCCAAAGGAAGCCAGCTGATGGGCTGCTTCATTTCCTTCTCTTTTTTATGAAAAAGAAGGAGCAGGCTGTGAAGTTTTGACTGAGCAAGTGGATTTTTTTTATAAGGAAGCCAAAAGGTTGGTGGCCACCATCATTCAACCTAATAACATTGATGATGGTGAGACAATCCGATTCAATGTGAATAAATTCTCATCCAAAATCTTTTGCAAAAGTCAGCCCGACAATGACAGGGAAGGCTTCAACAACAACGAGCTCCCAGAGAACGTGGTTTGATTCATTTTCGGCAGCAATGATTTGGCCATGATGGTCCCGGGCCAAAAGTCCAATTCCAACAAAGCCATTCTTAGAGAGAGACACATCGACATTAATCTTAAGGATCCCTTCTGGGGGAGGGCACCATCGTGAAACAACTGTGTGAGTGCGAAAGAGCCCATACTGATCAGAGTCCCGAATCCACCCCTCAATCCAGGTGGTAGCCCATTCAATCCAGAGCCCATAGGGCTTTGTTGTGTGATTAAAGATGAAGTCATTACATCAAACCCAAATGATCCAGGCCATGATGCACAAAGAGACAACTCTATCAGCAGTGAATGAAGAAGACCACAACATCAGCAGTGTTGGAAGGTCCGATGTCGTATTCAGCATAAGATCCGTAACAGAGCTCCAAGAAATCCATATCTCCTCCACCCCTAGGCACTGGATGATCGCGTCCAGAGGATATTCCAGAACACCCAAGCAAAGGGTACATTTCTTGTCATTCGTAACATGGTAGAAAGCGAGGAAGTCTATGGTTGGAAGGATAGCAGTGCAAACCTGCCACCAGAAATAACAGATTTGTTGGGGGACATATAGATGCCACATAGATTTTCAAATCCCCTCCCTTTCCTCGCACTGGGCATCAAGAGTGAGCCTATATCCTGACTTCACCGTATAGGATCCAGAAATGTCGTTGCTCCAAAAGAAACAATCTTTCCCCGCATCCATCACACAGGGGATGCTAAGAATAATCCTTTTGTCTCTTTCGTTGAACTATGAATTGATTTTATCCATACACCACCCAATCCCATGATCGTCAAACAAGAAGCGGATAGTGACATTCTCATAGCCAGGAAAGGCTGGGGAAGTAGCCCACATACCATCTTTATCAATCAACCAAGGATCAGTCCAAATGTTAACTTTCGTACCATCCCCAATCCTCCAACCCAATATTTTATTAAGTAAATTTTATGATCCCCAAGTTCTTCTCCATAGAAAATTGGGACAAGGGTCAAGAGAGGAGTTCTAGAAATCCGAGTGGGGGAAATATTTTGCACGAAGAATCCGTGAACAGGGAGAAGATGGATGAATCATGAGGCGCCAACCCGAGGAGCTTAAATAGGGACATGATATAACTATGGATAGACTGAAGAGTATCCTTGTTGAGAGATTCCTTACCCACTTTAGAAATTCTTTTCAGAGTCCACCCTTGGATTTTTTTCTCGATTCTATCCACCATAGACGAGAAAAAATCTTTTTTTGATCGTTTGACTAACATGGGAAGCCCAAGGTATTTGTTGTACTTATCGACCATTTGAATACCTGCAGTGAGACAATGCTCTACTCTCTTGGTCGGTGTGACACCAGTACTGAAGGAGATTTCTAACTTGCCCTGATTGATCGCTTTTCAAGAGGCCCTCTCATAAAGGCGGATCACATGGCAGATAGCGAGACATTCATTATGAGTAGCTCTAGAGAACATCGAACAATCGTCTGCAAAAAAAAGATGCGAAATAGGTGGGTTGGTCTGGCAAAACTTTGCCTGATGAATCAAATTAGCAGAAGCTGCCAAGGAAATGAGGTTAGAAAAAACATCATCCACCAAGATGAAGAGAAAGGGGGAGAGGGGGTCTCCCTATTAAAGGTCTCGGCTGGGTGAAAATCTTTGGGTGAGTCAACCATTGACATTAATCCAAAAGGCGATAGACAAAACACAATGCATGATCATATCTGTTCATTTTGAGCAGAAACCAATTTTTGTCAAAACGAACCAGAGAAAAAGTCATTTCACTCTATTGTAAGTCTTGGTCATATCCAGTTTCTAGGCCATATTACCTCTTTTCGCAGTAGATCGTGTTTTCATAGAATGAAACACTTCATGGGGCACAATGACATTATCTGTGATAAGCCTCTTTGCTACAAATGCACTTTGGTTTTTTGAGATAATAGCAGGTAACCACATGCGTAAATGATTGACCAAAATCTTTGAGAAGATCTTGTAGGAGACATTACAAAGATTGATTGGCCTGAAGTCCGAAGCCACCAGAGGTTTCTTAATCTTTGGGATGGGGGTAAGGATTGTCTCATTAATAGAGAATATGTAGATTTCCCCAGCCCAAATACCTTTCATTAGAGCACAAATGTCAGGGACGAGAATGTGCTAGTATTGATTGAAGAAAAGAGCATGAAAGCCATTAGGACCCGAGGCTTTTGTGAAATGGATATGTTTAAGAGCCTAAAAAATCTCATCATTCAAAAAATCTTTTGTGATTTGACGATTCATCTCATCGGTGATCGCATGTTTGATACAAGACTAAACCTCAGAAGAAATGATGGAATCTCCTACAGTATATAGTTTCTGAAAATAACATGAAATAATATTGTGGATGCCTTCAATATTGGACATAGTTCCGCCATCAGGGTGAATGAGGTACAAAATATTATTTTTGCGATGCCTAGAAGAAGCCTTCTGATGAAAGTATTAGGTGTTTGCATCCCCTTCTTTAATGTGGGTTTCACATGCACGCATTGCCCATAAGCTTTCCTTGATGCGAAGAGCCGTGTCCAGTTTTCTTTAGATAACACCAATTTTGGAGAGAATACCATCAGTAGTGGAACAACCAAGTAGGGCGTTAAGATGTATCTCCAATGAGTCATAGTGCTTGTCAGGTTGACAAATTTTTTATTGCTCCATGACCTCAGATTAGTAGCCAACTACTAGAGGTTAAAACCAATGTCCGTGTTTCCACCCTTCCAACATGATCAGATAACATCTTCACACTCATAGTATTTTACCTAGAAGCTTTCAAACTTGAACGGATTTCCCAAATCTTAGGTTGCATCCACTATGAGAGAAGTTGATAACAATAGGGCAGTGGTCTGAACAATTCAGCACTAGGTGGGCGATATGAAACATCTTGAAAATTTTGGTCTATTCCGTCGATCCCAAAAATTTGTCTAGACACTCTACAATGCGTGTGCATTCCATGTTCCTATGAAAACCAGGTGAAGGGACTACCTCCATAACCCAGATCAGCCAAATCCACCCTATAAATCACATCCCTAAAGCCTGACATTGAGGAAAAGGACCGACATGCTCCTCCGTGTTTTTTTCATTCTAGAATATAATCTCATTGAAATCACTTCCAAAGAGGATAGGTCCAGACATTCCTCATCGCAGTGAACATAGATGGTCCCAATATTTCCATTTATCATTTTGTGATGACCATCCGTAGAAACCCACAAATTTCCATAGTGGAGAGAGGTCATCATGGATGGATGCAACCACATGATTCAAAGAATACTATGTGATTCTGAATTCAATGTTATCCTTCCAAAGAAGACACAGTCCCCCTTAGTAGCCTTGGCGGGGAACCAAGAAGTAGCCCTGAAAGCCGCATTTGTACGCAATACCAGTGTTGTCCTTGTTTTCCAATATGGTTTCAGATAGAAAAACCATATCAGGGAGAATTTGTGCGCAATTTTTCTGGAGCATCCGAATCGTTCGGGGGTTTCCAAGCCCCCAACAGTTCCAACATAGGATTTTCATTACTCTAGGTAGGGCTAAGACATACCCACCACCGCCTATGTGACTTTAAATAACTTTCTGTCACCCACCACTTTCCACCTTTTTTGAAGTATTTTAGTCATCTTACAAGCCTCCAATCACTGTTTATGCTCTTTGGGATTCGTATTAATAGGATCACCACCCTTATCTATGAAATTCATCCTTTTCCACTTCTGATGGTTTAAAGGACTTGATGATGTAATCCCAATCATATCAGTTTCGTCTTGGTAGGTGAAACCTGGAGCAACAAAATCTAGACTAGGAGATGGCTCTGGTGGTTCAATACAGAGTTGTTTCAGCTCAGAAACCAGGTCTGGTGGTTCCTTACATTTTGACATCGGTCCAAATGGTGGTAATACATTGTCTTTCATAGAAGTAGGAACCCTGCTTGAGAAGACAACCAGGTCCATATTCTGACTCACATGTTTTTCCCTAGTTTTGGTCCCAGTCATTGCACTTCAAAAAGGCCATTCTTCCTCCCTTTGATCAAATTGATTACCCTTCGAAAAATCTGGTGGTCTAAGTATGATGACATTATTGTGTTCTGGTTCAGCCCACTTAGAGAAATCCTTCATAATTCAGTCTCGATCCTTTTGTTTTTTCCACCTCAAAAATGAATGCGGGTCCTGCGGTTTTTGCATGAAGCCAATGGCTACATTGCAGAATGATGTTTCCTTGTTCATTCTCCTTCTTCAAGTCACAAAATTTCTCTAAGTGTCCAATACACCTACAAAAAAAACAAAAAAATGGGAGCTTTTAAAACTCAAAGGATATCCAAGAGTTAGACTTCTTCATTTATAACAACAACCCCCTCATTAGTGGTTGTGTCACATCAACCAAGGCTCTGATCCACACCACGGGTCCCTAGTGAATTGGATCAAATCGATCCCAGTCCAAAAATTTACCAATGTGTTCTCCAATTTCCCGCATAACACGTCCTGTTCTACCCTGAAACTAGATTCATTTAATTCGTATCTAGAAAGGCGAGTAAGTTAGATTAATTTTCTGAATATCATCCCCACCTTTAAATTCATCCATGAGAATAAGATGGTTATCAAAAGACCATGGCCTACCTTTGAGAACCTTTTCTTTATCTATATCATTAAAGAATTCGAAGAAAAGAAATACCTCTCCCACTTCTTGTATGACAATGCCATCCTCCAATCTCCATAAATTTTGCAGAGTGTTTTTAAGGCCCCCCTGATTGAATGAACATTTTGCTAAAAATTTCCCAACCACCAGGAGTAACATGCGATGTTCAGAAAGGCATCTTCGTCTTTTCGTGTAGCAATTGATGCTTTCTCTTTATTAGTCAACGAAAGATTCTTCCACTAATTCACTAAATATGATTCCATGTCAAAAAAACCATGGTTTTTTTCTTCGGCTCCCGAGTAAAACCTATCATGAGCACACCCATTTTGCATACAAAACTCCCCTATGCGACCAAAACTTCCCTGCACATACCAAAAAAATCTCCCCGACACGAACTGAGTACCTGTGCCAGTAAAGCTCTCCACTCGCGAACCAAGCTCCAGTGCGCAAACTGAATTTTCTACGTGAACCAAACTTCAACGCGACCAAAAGAGTACTCCTTCGTGAAAACAAATCCCCTGCACAAACTAGAATCTCAATTCGCAAACCAACTCTTTTCTAGGAAACCTGCACGTGTAGAAACCCTTCGCGAACAGTCTTCCGCAAACAGCGAGCAACACCCTACACAACACCCTTCGCAAACAGCAGACATTACCCTCCATAAATAGTGTTTTGAAAACTGCCCTCCGCAAACAGTCCTCCGTGAACAATCCTCCACAAAAAATCCTTCATAGATACACTTCACGCCACGAGAAAAAAAACACTTCACAGACCACACCGCTGCGAACCGTGTATGAATCACGTTTCGTGCAAAGCTCTTCACGAATCGCATAGAATGATTCGACATTGAAATTGCGAGTAAAAACTTTCACATGCAAGATCCCCACGACCTGTGGAAGATGAAGGCGATGGGAATCACTGCACTACCCTCTAATCACGACCAACACCTCCACCAATCATCGAGGAAGAAAATGACGAGTGACACGTGCCTGTCGTGGGGTGTGGCAAAAACAAATAAAACCTAAGTTAAAATGTAGCAAAGTGGGTAACCTAAGTTGTCTCCATAGAGGAGTGCACAACAATTATATTTGTCACTTAAATTAAAGAAAGAAGAAAAGGTTCTTTTTGAAAGTTGTTTGAGTTGAAAAATAAAACAAGCAATTGAAATGAAAGGTTGAACACAAATGGATGAAGAGAGTGATGGGGTCAGGGTAGGATCACCTTTTGTAATGTCATCATAGTCAAAAAGATAATCTCACCTCTCTTCCTTTTGAATGACAAATGAAAGACTCCTCGATCGAGTCATCTATCACCCTTGATTAAAGAAGAAAATAGAACTCACTCCTATGTGCATGGAAGTTCATAAACAATTCCTAAACAACTAAGGCAAGTCCCGATCGGGAATTGTTGCTCCTTAGAACTCTAGAAAAAGTCTACTAGTTCCACACACGTGCCAACGATCGTTAGACACTCACCACCTAACACAATCTGCTCGATCGAGACAAATTGCACTAGGCAGAGGGAGATAAAAAAGTCTTTAACCAAAGATATTAAAAATGAATACACCAAACTCAAAACACGATCGCATTAAGAGAATTGGGAAACACTGATAATAGATGTCATTCAGAAGAAAGATAAGGTTTTACATTTAAGCACAAAACTCCGACATTACAAAAGAGAAACTCCCCCTTCCCCGATCACTCAAAGGTTTTACCCCTCCATGTGAAGGGTATTAGAGTTGAAAGGGGAAGAAGAGAGCATAATCAAACTAAGTAAAAAAAAATAGAAAATACAAAGAACATCAAGAACTCAATCCTCCAGCACAGCCCTTCTTGCACCTTCTTCAACCCCCTTGAATGGAAGTGAATACTCTTATTTATAGGATTGGGGAGTAGAAAATTTCCCTCCAAAATTACTCCCCCGAAAGTTTGAGTCCGGTTGGCATATTAAATGACCGATTTTGAGAATTGTTCCTTCTTGAAAGTTGTTCCCCTACATCTCCTCTGTCGACCCACAAAATTTGAGCTTAATTGGTCCACGTATGAAGGAGATATGGTCACATTACTCCGGATATTTAATTCTGTCCATGTGACTCTTCGTCTTCCACAACTCCAACTTACCATGACATTAAGATCTTGAAAACAGCCGATTCAGACGTGGCATCCTTAATGAAAGATGTTCATTAATTCCTCTTCCAGCTCCTTGTCGAATATCAGCTCCATTGGATCGGTCAGCTACGAGATAAAAGCTCATCATTAAAACATTCCAAATCTGTACACAGTTTTCGAGGCCTGGTTTGTGAGCTGAATTTGAGCTTCCAAATGATAGATTGAGCTTTGGGTCCAGAAGGATAAAATGAAGCCCAAGATGATAGAAACCCTACAAAAAAAGAATCATACAATTTGGATCAAAAATATAAAATATATGCCCGAAATACAGAAGCTCCACAAAACTGCTAAATTTCCAGAATTAACCGATTTCCACAATTAAGCCCATAATTCACCAAAAATACTAAAATGATGCAAATAAGATCAAATTGATTAATTGGAAGGGGTTAAATCATTGAAACACATATTAAAAATTATGAAAATATTATCTCTATCAATTCCCCCACACTTAGCACTTGGACTCCCGGACAAGTCAAAATCAAAATCAAATCAAACTAAATTCGAAACACATGCCATTGAGATCCACCAATTCCACACCATGAAATAAAATTTATCATGCCTCATACATAACCATTATTCCAAGTTCTCAAATCAGATAATTCAATATTTTTCCTCTTCATTTCTCCTCCCATGCACACAAGACACCTACCTCACATTGATTTTCTCTCATCTCACAAATATCAATTTTCAACAAAGTTTTTCTCATCCAAACCAATGCAAGGGTCACCATAGGTTTGAAAAACTCCTACTTCTCCACCCGATGTGAGTCAAGGACATTTGTTTATCATGAGGACTTTGAAAGGTTGTTCTGTGGCTTTTGGTTGGTAGGATTTTTATGTGAAAAATTCTGAGGCTGAATGAGGAAGGCTTGGCTCTTTTTGAAGCAAAATTGCACAATTCTAATTTTCACTCAAGTATGGTATCCTCCTCACTCCACTTAGAAGAAATTCAGCTCCATCATCATGAAATATCAAAAAATGTCCAAACAGCTCATCATTTCTTCAGCAAAAATTTCAATCTTCTTAAGCATGATTTTCTTGAAAGCTCCAGAAAAGGCACAGCTTTCTTCCTCCATTAGAAGCTCCAGAAAGGCACAACTTCTTTTATCATGAAAGCTCCAGATAAGGCACAACTTTCAACATAATGATTTTTCATCAGCACACACATCTCTTCAGCATTTTAATTTCCACCCAAAGTTTCACCAAATGAGGTAGCACAATACAAGACAGCTTCCCCAACACTTAAGTTCAACTAGATCATGCAATTTCACTTCAAGAGCAGGTTGGAAAGGGAAAATTGGCTTGTAATGTGGCTAACCTAACAGGTTGTTCATGGCTTCTATGGGCTACAAGGATTAATGTACAAGGTAGGCCATAATGAAAGGGATTATTTTGAAAAGGGGGCTTTCAAACCAAAGAAACGCCTCAATCATTTAAAACACATGCACCCCAAACCCTCAAGTTTCGAAAGGAATGAATCAAATTCTGGTTAAAACAAGCATGGTCTGGTTCTCTCAAGAAGTGAGATAAATGAAAAGAATATACAAATAATGGTTCAGAAGCCTCACAAGAAAATGATTTCAAAGATAATGACAGTGAGATGTGGCATGGGATTCAAAAACCTGAGTACTTTTCATGAAATTCCCAAAGAATTGAACTTGAAACAAAATAATTTTCAGCATTCATTTAAGCTCAGTTTCATGGAATAAATTGGTTCACTCAATGACATGGGTTTCAAAAATAGCAATGATAATCATTTCAGCTCAAAAGTTTCAAAAACACACCAAAAAACTGAAAAATAAACACACAAAAAAAATTTGGAAAGTCACAATTTTTTTTTTGAAAACAAACAACAAATGAAAATCCAAAACTACAAAGGTTCCCTCCCCCACACTTAAATGATGCAGTGTCCTCAATGCATTTAACTGGATTTAACATGTAAGCAGATTTTAGAATGAATCACAACAGCAAAAAAAGTGTAAAGGAGAGGTACAACCTGAATTATTGGTAATGCAATATTGAGTTAAGCTCCTAAGTGTTTCACACTAAAAACCTACAAGAAAAAGAACAAAACAAAACATAAGAAATTTATTAAAAAAATGAAAATAGAAATAAGATGAGAAAATAAGGATAGATCTTGGTTTAATCCCCCCAAGTGGGCCCTGGGTTTTGACTGCCTCCAGATGGGCAGTTTCAGTTGGTTATCCCCAATCTGAAGGTGGGTTGAGTTTCTTTATGATGAACCAACAAAACTTCTTCTTCACATCATGTGCTTCATCCTTTTTGTTCAGGACACCATGGGTATAGTACACAAAATCCACCCCTAGTACAATAAGATACAATTTTCTTGGTGGGGGTAGGATAAAGAATGAGTCCCCATATTTCTTGGTTTCCAATTTCACAACCATCTCTTCATTCTCCAGTGATTTCTGAAGGTATGCTGCATCATTGGAAAAATCAAAGGAATAGTCAAAGTATAATTCTATTTGAACAAAGTTAAAGCATGAAGTGTCAATATCATATTCATCCCTTCCAAAGTAAGCATCTTGCATCTCTTTTTCCTTAGGCAAATCCACTTGGATTCCCTCTTGAACTCCCTCCAATAAATTATCAACGTGTTTGGGTAGCTCTAACTTATCCTCTTTAAGCGTATCTTCCTTTTCTTCCTTGTCTGCCAACAAAATAAATGAGTTGTCCGAATCTGAAAATTTCAAGCAAGGGGAGGTGATACTCAATTCAGATTCAATAAAATTAGAATATAACGATTTCAAGAAAAGATCATCTCCCTGAGGTTTCTCGGCTTTATTTGGTTCTTCAGTGGGAAGTTTTTCTTGAAGTAGAGTGGTAGCAGATGGAGGAGGGTAGTCAGGCTCCTCAACATTCTCTTCAAATTCACCCATGTTGGTGGTGTATTCCTTCAATGATGATGTATCTTCTACATTATGAGGAACTGGGGGATCAAGTAGTTCCTCACACTCCTTCCAGAACATATCCAGATCTTGTTGATCTCCTATACTTACTGGTTCTTCAACATCAAGGATGAGTGGGGAATACACTTCCACCAATGGATCGGGTTTAGGTTCTGGTTGAGGTTCTTGATCCAATGTAACCTTCTCTATGGACTTCAATCTTTGATAATCAATGTTGACTTGATTCACCATGTCCATCAATTCATGAAGTGAGATACCTGTGACATGGCCATTCATCATTTGCTTGGCCAAAACAGTGAGTTCATCAAGCTTTTGAAAGAGGGATTCCTCATCATTATAAACCATTTTCCCCTTAAACTGTGAGTAATCAATCCAAGAAGAATAATTGCAGTTGGAATACATCATGTATTTTTTTAGATTTTTTTTTAAATAAAATAAATGAAAATATTTACAAAATGTTAGAATTAGATTGTTGGCACAGCCTCCCCGGCAACGGCGCCAAGTTTTGACACGTGCCTGTCGTGGGGTGTGGCAAAAACAAATAAAACCTAAGTTAAAATGTAGCAAAGTGGGTAACCTAAGTTGTCTCCAGAGAGGAGTGCACAACAATTATATTTGTCACTTAAATTAAAGAAAGAAGAAAAGGTTCTTTTTGAAAGTTGTTTGAGTTGAAAAATAAAACAAGCAATTGAAATGAAAGGTTGAACACAAATGGATGAAGAGAGTGATGGGGTCAGGGTAGGATCACATTTTGTAATGTCATCATAGTCAAAAAGATAATCTCACCTCTCTTCCTTTTGAATGACAAATGAAAGACTCCTCGATCGAGTCATCTATCACCCTTGATTAAAGAAGAAAATAGAACTCACTCCTATGTGCATGGAAGTTCATAAACAATTCCTAAACAACTAAGGCAAGTCCCGATCGGGAATTGTTGCTCCTTAGAACTCTAGAAAAAGTCTACTAGTTCCACACACGTGCCAACGATCGTTAGACACTCACCACCTAACACAATCTGCTCGATCGAGACAAATTGCACTAGGCAGAGGGAGATAAAAAAGTCTTTAACCAAAGCTATTAAAAATGAATACACCAAACTCAAAACACGATCGCATTAAGAGAATTGGGAAACACTGATAATAGATGTCATTCAGAAGAAAGATAAGGTTTTACATTTAAGCACAAAACTCCGACATTACAAAAGAGAAACTCCCCCTTCCCCGATCACTCAAAGGTTTTACCCCTCCATGTGAAGGGTATTAGAGTTGAAAGGGGAAGAAGAGAGCATAATAAAACTAAGTAAAAAAAAATAGAAAATACAAAGAACATCAAGAACTCAATCCTCCAGCACAGCCCTTCTTGCACCTTCTTCAACCCCCTTGAATGGAAGTGAATACTCTTATTTATAGGATTGGGGAGTAGAAAATTTCCCTCCAAAATTACTCCCCCGAAAGTTTGAGTCCGGTTGGAATATTAAATGACAGATTTTGAGAATTGTTCCTTCTTGAAAGTTGTTCCCCTCCATCTCCTCTGTCGACCCACAAAATTTGAGCTTAATTGGTCCACGTATGAAGGAGATATGGTCACATTACTCCGGATATTTAATTCTGTCCATGTGACTCTTCGTCTTCCACAACTCCAACTTACCATGACATTAAGATCTTGAAAACAGCCGATTCAGACGTGGCATCCTTAATGAAAGATGTTCATTAATTCCTCTTCCAGCTCCTTTTCGAATATCAGCTCCATTGGATCGGTCAGCTACGAGATACAAGCTCATCATTAAAACATTCCAAATCTGTACACAGTTTTCGAGGCCTGGTTTGTGAGCTGAATTTGAGCTTCCAAATGATGGATTGAGCTTTGGGTCCAGAAGGATAAAATGAAGCCCAAGATGATAGAAACCCTACAAAAAAAGAATCATACAATTTGGATCAAAAATATAAAATATATGCCCGAAATACAGAAGCTCCACAAAACTGCTAAATTTCCAGAATTAACCGATTTCCACAATTAAGCCCATAATTCACCAAAAATACTAAAATGATGCAAATCAGATCAAATTGATTAATTGGAAGGGGTTAAATCATTGAAACACATATTAAAAATTATGAAAATATTATCTCTATCAACGAGGTTCTTCGTGAGTAGTGAACACCACGATCTCGTCGGCCATAAAGAATAGACAGCTGGAAACCAATTGCATCCCAAAGCCAAAGAAGGACCAGAAGTCACAAATCTCAAGGAATCAGAAGCCACCAAGGGAAAAGAGACCGGTCGAGAGCTGAATGAGGCTCATAAACTGACTGTAGCCGGGTCCGCAAGATTGAGCAAGGCGGAACACCGAGGGAGAACAAAGACCACTAGACGTGAAAACCCTAGGAGGTGATCGGGACTTGGGGTCAAGAAAACGGAGTCACCGCACCAGGAATAACAGAGAGAGAACAACCAAAGAGGACCACCACTAGCACCGGTCTGAATAAAGTAGTCACTGCAAGAGGACTAAAGCCCTACAAAACCCTAGTAATTCCTAGGAGGGGGCTCTCACAGCGAGAGAGACTTTTTAAAAAAATAATAATATTGTTATTTTATTCCATGACATGTGTAGCAACCCGACCCCAGTAAGCTCAAAGCTGGTGTCTACTACCATTACATTTACGTGATTACAAGGAATCAAATCCCGAAGGACTCATCAGTTTTGTAGTCTTGGTAAACTAGATACATACATGAGTCTTGTTTTACAAATGAATACACCAATTACAACATTTTTTTTCATTTGAGGATAATAACTATATTCCATCTAGTGTATCCTTGCATAACTTTCTCAGTATACTTTAGAGAATCCTGAGGAAAGGAAACATAATAAGGGTGAGCTTAAATTCTTGGTAAAAGTAAAGTATAGTGAAAGCAATAATGAATCAATGAAAATAGTTAATGTGGTAAGGTAATAACTAAAGACACATGCCATGTAATCAGTAAATTGAGAAGGAATTTTGTAAAAAATATGACAAGATAAATAACTAAATACACATGCCATGAAATCAATAAACTGAGAATGAAATGCATTCATAGACTTTGTCATAGTGAAAATCTCATGGATAATAAATACTGAATCAAAATGAAGACAATGCTTAATTATTGAACGTCACGTTTTAGGCACATGAAAACCTATACCATCAAGACCTTTCATACGATGGTTTAAAACTATAGGTAGAAACCTGTTTAATCTGCATAACTAATTTGTCTCATTAGAACCTATCGATGCATCGAGGAGATATATAATGTCTAGGACCCACCTGATATTGTTTTTCCAAAGCATTCCTTATATCGAATAATTGATTTAATTAATAGACAATATTCCTTATCAAATATCCATATTGAAGAAAGAATATATATTTATCAATATTTCCCCAGATAATCAAATAAATGTCAAAGTAAATACTATATGTAAAAATGATATACAATTTAGGAAATAAACATATCAATGATAAATGATATGGATAATTAGGGGGAATTAAATATCTAATGAACATAGGAAATTGAATATTTCAAGGAGTCTAAAAGGAGCCAAGGAAGTGAATGTCAATACTATCCTTAGCCAAATAAATCATAAACCATCCAAATGAATAATAAGGGAAATATCAATACAACATATCCTAATTGGAGTAAAACTAAAGGGTTATTGTCATTGATTAATGGAAATATTATAAAAAGATATTTTAAAAACATTCTTGAGGAAAATGTCCTTTTGTTTTGAAAAACATTTTGAAAACCTTTTTCTTTGAAAACCACTTTAAAAAAACATAAAACATTATGTAAAGGGTTAAAATAAATTTGATAAATCATTTTTAAAAGGTTAAAAACATTTTTGAAAACATTTTTATAAAATAGGGTTTTTAGAATAAAATAGGTTCTCCAACTAAAGAGAGAAATAAAGTCGGATTTTCTTAAAAACAATTCTAAAATATTTTGAGTAATAAAGAGTGGAAAATGGTACTATTAATTAGAAAAGGTCATTAATAACTAGAGTAAAATAAAATTAAATGGTTTATTAGACAATGATGAAATAATTTTCTCTAATGTAGATTCAAGTGTAAACAATCCCGAACAAAATGAGATTGTGAAGTAAACCCTTGAAAGGACCATAACATTGATGTGAGAATCAGTAAATGAATATATTGTGTGTTTAAAATGTAAATACTCATAAAAAAAGTTTAAATACAACATTATATATTAAAAAGTGATCACACACATAATCTTAGAATATTAGTGACAACGAGGAAGTAATATAACCCAAAGAAAAGAAACTAGGTTATGAAATTCTTTTCCACTTGGTATCGCTTAATTCAAATACTCTTAGATGAAATAATTCAAAATGAAACTAAAAATACCATGATTATAAAATAATTAATGATATAATATATCAAAAGGGTTAGTATATACACCACATAAAAGAAATAAGTGGTGATAATGGTGTATGCCTCATAGAAAGAAAAGTGAGATAATAATCCCTTACCTTGCGTTTCCTTTCAGGAGAACGTCCTTTAAATTATTGTATAATAATTTTAAGCTTTTTAATAACTTATTATATAACCATATTAATATTTATTATATCATATATGATCTTATTATAATATCTTATTACTCGTTTGTTAGTAATCTTTCATTACTTTCTCTATTTCGGGTATTAATTACCTAGTTTCTCAAGTATGTTTTGACTTGTTACTTGTTGTTCCTATCATGGTTTCATCATATCCGAAATTTAAAACATGATTTAAATATAATATATATTCAATATATATGTATTTATAATAGTCCATAATATTTTGAGATAAGAAATGGAATGTATCTTCCATGGAGACGGTAGACCGTACGTACGCATAAATGCTACTTTCATTTATTTTTCATATTAAAAGAATGAAAAGTAAGTTATATATATGTATATTATAATTATAGTATCATATTTATTTTATATATGTCATATTGTTTTATTAAAACCATATTTTATTCATTCCATGTATAGTGTGAACGAATCAGATCACTTTGAGGAGGCGGTGGTCCACACTTCCACAAACGATGTTATCGTATTTACACAAAATGGAAAGCATAAGGGTATGTGTTATATAAAAATTAAAAAAGAATAAATACATTATAAATATCATATATATCATATATAAATATAATTTACATCATAATACCCAACCATGATAGGTGGTAAAGGAAAAATGGACGACATCGTTTTGTGAGGTGGTAGTTCGCCATACACATAAACGGTAAGTTCGTTACCCATTAGATGGAATTGTGTGTAAGTGTAGGTCAAAACCTTAGAATAAAAAAAATATCAGTATATTTAGGATACTATTTTAATTATATAATTGTGAAATAAGAATATTTTAGGGGGTGGATAATGAAAATAAAGCAAAAGAGCTTGAGGAAGGATGTTACCACTTCTTTGAGTAACTCATTTTGGTTTGCACAAAAGGGATTCCTTTAATGGATTAATGCCCAAATAAAGGTTTATAGGATGAGGGGAGGGTTTTTCAGGATCTATTTTGGTATACATTTATCAATACTAAGTGTCTTGATAGGTGTGAATAAGTGGGAGGGGTGAGTTCCTTTTTATAGTGGAGGAGGAGTAACATTCATGTAAATTTTTGAAAAGGGAATTCTACCCACGTTTTTATATAAAAAGTGGCTCCAATAATGAACCAAATTAGATACAATGGATTATATAGTCTAAATATGGCTAGAAAATATATTTTTTACAAGTTTATAGGTCACTTTTCCCCATAAGTTTAAGGTTTAGTCCCTTGTTAAGCTAATTTTTCTCATAATCACTGTAATTAATTTTAATCCCTTTCACAACTTTTTTTTTGTCAAAAACTAAGTTGAAATTATTTTAAATTATAAATTATTCTAATTCCAAATATTGAATCCATTTTTATAAATTCCAATCACATAAGTGGTATAAATTAATTTAAATTTAATCCTGTAGATGGGATGATAATGCAAGTTTTTAAAGTAAAAATGTTCAAAAGTTTGCTAAGTTTTTATATCCAATTTTAAAGTAAAATTGATTCCAATGAAATAAATTGAATTAATTTATATATAATTTATCTAATTAAACTTTAAAACCAATCGAAAAAATAATTTAACCTTATAAATAAATTAGATGAAAAAACAGTTTTGAATTAAAATTTGGTATTTTTCACTATTTATCAAAAAATGAAACCTCACGAAAGAATAAAAAAAATTCATACTAACATAATTTTTATGTTTAGATTTAAAAAA
Organism: Viscum album; assembly: GCA_963277665.1. Classification (NCBI taxonomy): domain Eukaryota; kingdom Viridiplantae; phylum Streptophyta; class Magnoliopsida; order Santalales; family Viscaceae; genus Viscum; species Viscum album. The sequence goes on along the minus strand of OY728129.1, from coordinate 1,781,808,202 downwards.
TTAAGTTTATTTTGACATATAAAATTTATAAAAGTTCCAAAAATTGGATTTAAAATATGTTCTCCATTAAAAGGCGGTAAAAGTACCTTTAGAAAAATATTGATTTTTATGTAAAATATTGGGTTTGCTCTTATCTTATGACTATAAAATCTATTTGATTGAATATATAATATAAATTGCATCAATATCACTCACTAATTTTAATTAATTTAATTTATTAGGATAAAACTACTTTGTGGGCATAAAAATAGTTTTCTATAAAAATATTCACTTTATATTCAATTGGTTCTTATATTCATTTCTAATTAATTTGTAACCAATGAATTAATTTTATATTTGTGTAAACCATATATTTTCACAATTTATTTGATACCATGTATAACCTCTAATTTAATTTCTAGGTTATATCTTATTGTAAATAATAATATTTTTAATAATATATTGTTACTCGGTAAAACTCGGTCTTGTGTTTAATGAAAGCAATAAAAGAAAGTATTTGTTGCGTGTAACACAAGATAACTCAGAATTGAATTCATTACAATCTATAGATTGAATTTATTCAAAATAGAAATTATATCATAAAAGTCTTGGGATATTATATTCCCTTACGCGCTTGGTGTTGTGTGTCATACACGCTATCAAATACAATGTTCTTATTTTAGAATTTTGGGGCGTTACAATTTTTCCCACCTTAATTAAATTTCATCCTTGAAATTTAAACTTGACCTTAGTAATATATTGTTTTTATATTTACTATGTTTAAATACCACATCATGAGAAGGGTTCGTAAAACATCCTCTAGAAAAGAGAGATTGTGGAGTAAAAAGGTCACATTGACTAACATATAACTAGGTCTCTAAGTAGGATAACATTAGTGGAAAGTGGAGATACATATATGGAGGGAAAATGTAAATATTTATAGAGAGTGATTGAGTTCATTAATCACAAATAAGTGAATGATCAGTGAAATGTTTAGGGCCTCAAAGCCATAAATCCGTGATGATTTAAAAGACCATCGGTTCAACAAAAATTAAGGTATTAGGATAACATTTTTTTATCATTTTCCTAATGTTGAGTATTTATTTTAATTCCTATGAATATAAGGAAATATATTTGGAACCAAGGATATTATTTTCTAGAAATGGAGTATTATTTGTGTTTGTTTTCAATCCTCTAATGGATGATCAGGGATATTGTAAGGAAAGGGATCATATAGTTCAATCCATAAGCAGTATTGAAGGTGACGTCGTTTCCCATCATTTACCAAATTTTTGAGGTCCAAAATTTGGAGAATAGAAAGCAATACAGATAGTGGATTTTCTTGAAGATATCATGAAAATATGGAAAAGGCATGAGTTTCATAGAGATGGGCTTCATGAAGTGTGTTTTGCAAAGATATGAAGATTATGATGATGTGCTCTATGATTACAAGAATTTGAGAATTGCGGTAATGCAGAGGTTTTACAAAAGGATTTGTGAGTGTAGCATTGCGACGATGTGAAGATATTTAAAAAAGAGCTATGCAGTTATGACGAGCATTGAGAATAGATAATTTTCATAGAGCTTTGTGAAGGGAGATGCGCCACGAAGACATTTTTGACCGATCTGGAAATCAGATCGGAAGAAGCAGAGCTCCACGTTCAACTGTGCCTATAAATAAGAGGCCACCCCTCTCCATTTTTAATGAACTTGAAAGAGAAAATCTGGAGTCGCTCTAATTTCGCGAAGCAAGGGGTGCTCTGCAGAGCTAGTTGTCTATACAAGCTTGTGCCTACCTTGGTCTTGAGTGAATTCAATGCTTCAAAGTATTGAGTGATTTGAAAATATGGGATGTTCTACATTGGTTCATCGAGCTTCGTGAAGTAAGGTGTTCCACAAAGGTAGTGTGCTTTATGACGGCAGTGGGTTCTGCAGAGGCAGATGAGCTTTGTGAAGGTGTTTTCTCTGTGAAGGCCTAATCTTTGTGAAGGGTTGAGCTCTGTGAAGTAGTGAGTTCTGCGAAGCAGTGTGCTCTGCAAATGGTTATACTTTGTAAAGGGTTGAGCTTCGTGAAGGGGGTTCTCAAAGGACAATATTGAATATTAGGTTTAAGTGGATAGGGATTTTAGGGGGCATCTACTCAGTTCATTGATGTAAGTAGTGTCTCATGCTGAACGAAGACAAAGATTTCAATGCCAATCTATTGAAGCGACCTTCAAGTTGATAAACTAAGTGAGTCTTCTCCAAAGGCGGTGAGATAGGGGGAGTCAATAGAAGTGTTCCATGGGAAACAATGAGCTATCCCTAAACCATTGTAAAGGCATTGATCAATACTGAAAAAACAACCTATACCCACGGTTCAAAACCATGGGTATAGCCCCCAAAACCGTGGGTATAGCTTATACCCTTGGGGTTTTGAACCCGGGACTCGCGCTAAGCCTCGCAATTGTGCCACCAACCGAGCTGGTCTTTTTATCTATTATATATACATATATTTTCTTATATATATTAATATTCGGTATTTAAATTCAAAAAAAGAGCCCGTGGGGTTTCGAACCCGCACCTCGGGCAGAGCCTCACGACCGCGCCCCACCGACGGACCAACCGAGCTAAATAACTTTTAAAAGTTTATATTTATATGTATATAAATATATTAATCTAAACCGTAAAAAAATGTCTTCCCACCAAAATTCTTCCGTGTCCCGCCTAATTTTCTTTCCCCGCCATAACGTGGGAAAGCTATACCCACACTTTTGGAGAACCGTGGGTATAGGTCTTCAAAAAAAACCCGCAATACCTACGGTTTTCAAGAACTGTCAGTATAGGTCTTTGAAAAATACCCTATACCCATAGTTTTCTCCAAAACCGTGGGTATAGGTCTTAAAAGAAAACTATACCCACGGTTTTTGGCACAACCGTGGGTATAGGGGTACCCTATACCCACCATTTTTTGCAAAACCGTGGGTATAGACCTGTTTTCCAGTAGTGGAGCCTAGCACACAGTGACTGTGACCGAACCTTGTAATACACAACTAGTGAAGATTAGTGATTTTTGGTATGACTGATACATTGTTGGAATATGCTACTTGGACGTAGACCTTTGTGGTGAACCAAGTAAAATTGTTATTCCCTCTCTTTTCATGCATTTTTCTGACAGGTTTAACAGGTTCCTACCAACGTGGGAATAAGATTCATCAGTTTAAAATAAAAAGTTGACACCCTGATTTATCTCTCCCCTCTCAGGGTGTTCTGGGCTCCTTCAAGTGGTATCAGAGCGTAAAGGTTGCTGGTGTTAAATCTGCTCTGTGCTGTCATAGAGAATTCAGTCAATGTTAGGGGAGTTCCTCTCTTCGATGGAAGTAATCTTCAGATTTGGAAGAAAAGAATGAGATCTCATCTGAGATCTTTAGGAATGGAAGTCCTCTTTTCTATTATTTAAGGAATTAAAGTTATTGATCCAAAAGGGCTGTCTTTGACTGATACAAATAAAAAAATTCTTGATGCAAATGCTAAAGCACAGAATGCTCTCACCGTGTCTCTTTCTGATCAGATCTATCTAAAGGTGATGAGATACACCTCAGCAAAGCCTATGTGGGAAAAACTTACAAATATTTATGAAGGAGATAGTAAAGTGATGGAGGTGAAACTACAAGTCCTTCACAATAGTTTTGATGATCTGAATATGCATCCTGATGAGAATGAAGATTCATTCTTCAATCAAATTACCAAAGTGGTAGGAGAAATTTGATATCTGGGTGAAGAAATCAAAGACATTGATATTGTAAAGAAAATATTAAGAAGACTTCCACCCCTTTACAATGTGAAGGTGTCAGCTCTTGAGGAAAGGGATCTTTTCAACCTTTCCCTAGATGATCTACTGAGAAGCCTGGTGGCATATGAGATGAGAGTCAAACTAGAAGATTTTATGACTCATGTAAGGAAGGAAATAGAATTCTAATCCATAGATAGACTGAAAATCATAGGATATAGTGGTTATGAAGATTATGATGAAAAATAAATTCTTTCTCTCATTTAAAAGAAACTCAATATGGGAAAAGGTAAATTTAAAGTTAAGTTACCCCATACTTGTTTTCACTGTGGTAGAGTTGGTCACATTGCCTCTCAGTGATCAAGAAAATTCTATGATGAAGAGAGTGATGCTAAAAATATCGATAAGTCTCAGAAAGTTTTTTCAAAAGTTGAGACTTAAAATCTGGAAAGAAATTATAGAAGAAGAGTTTTTTCTATTAAGAGGAAGATAATGATAATGAATTCTGTGAAGAAGAAGAACCAGAATCTAAAACTGGAAAACATGCCTCCATGATGGATACCATTAAAAAGTTAGAACCATCAATAGATAAAACTAGAGATAATAAGATGAACACTAATGTTGATCCCAAGTTGTAAATTAAGGATGATTTTTGTTAATCTTGAGAATAAATGTAACAGATGTAATAAGTGGAAAGAAATAGTGGAAGAATCATCAGAATATGTTGATTATCTTGAAGCTGAAATTGAATGAATGGAAGAACTAGTAAAAGTACAATCATCAATCCTTGAAAACATAGATGATGTAGTGTAAATAAATCTCATAATAAAAGAACATTCTAAGGTCATCAATGAACTTACTTCGAGACTGGAGGAGAAGTCCAAAATTTTTGAGAGAATTGAAGAAGAAGTTATTACTCTTAGGAGTAAATTCAAAATTGAATCAAATTCAAAAGAAGAAAAAAAGAAAATACAATTTGGAAGGTTCTTAGATACTGAAACATCAAATTAAATATATAATGTGGAATAGAATAAAGGAAAAATAAAAGTTATCATGTTGAAAAACCACCATAAGTGCTGAAAAAGGGACCCTTCAATCAAACTGAAAGGAAAATTGAATATTATCCTCAAACATTCAGAAATGACAGACAGACAAACTATTTTCCCGAGGAAGAAGGCATGAAGAGAAATAGAAGTGAGAAAAAATTTCCTCTCATGAAGTAACAGTTCTGTGGATATCTCGCTCATACCATGTCATATTGCAAAGAGGTGAGGATCTATCTGAATGGGGAAAATCTAGGAGTTCAAAGAAGGAGAAAAAATTCATATCCTACATCATATAGAAGAAATAGTTTTTATGGATATTGTTTTCATTGTTCTAACTTGGTCCATAAATCTGTACATTCCAGGCAGAGTAATGATAGGAGATATTCCTATGACACTCAGAGACATGTGAATACTTTCCAACCAGATGGTTTTCCTATCTCAAATAGGTTTTCTCCTTTGGAAGAAGAGTCTGAATATGAAGAACCCATGTACATGGAAGAGAGAATTGAAATGCCATCAGTTTCCCACACTCAATCTAATATCTCATGGAAAGAAAAGAGGAAAATTGAAAAATCCAATCTTCTAGAAGTATCCCTCAAAGTTACAAATAAAAACATCACCTAGATTATTGATAAAAGATGTTCATCCCACATGACGGGTAATGCTGACCTATTAATGAATGTCAATAAAAGGGCCGATGGGACAATGAGTTTTGGTAATTATGGTGATTTGATGATCAAAGGCAGTAGAAGTACTGAACTAGCTAATGGAGAGTTGGAGAAAACTGAAGTCCTTTATATGGACGGTCTGCATCACAATCTCCTTAGTGTAAGTCAACTAAGTGATGCAGGACTTATAGTGAATTTCAATCAAAAGGGTTTCACTATAAAGGGAAAGTCAGGAAATTATATAATGAAAGGCTATAGAACAAATGACAACCTATATCGGGTTGATAGTAAAGAGAAAATTTTCAATATAATAGTTGAAGAAGAAAACAACCAGTGGCATCAAAGATTGGGGCACATCAATCATCAAGACATGAAAAAGATATCTAAGCTAAATATAGTCACGAATATCCCCAACTTGAAGTGTGAACGAGAAAAGGCATGTGATTCTTGCATACGAGGGAAGCTGGTCTGCAGTTCCTATCAGCCAAAGAAGAAAAGAGTATCTAATCTTCTTGACCTCATTCATACAGACATATGCGGCCCGATAAATGTTGTCAGAACACATGGAGAAAGGTACTTAGTTATTTTAATAGATGATTACAATATAATGGCATGTGTTATGGTTATACAAAAATAATGAAAAGTGCTTGATTTCATGAAAACCTATCACTGAATCGCCATGAATGATACTAGACGAAAAAAAAGTTATGCAATCTGACAATGGAGGGGAATACACATCCACTGAGTTTGAAAATTACCTGGAGAAACATGGAATTTGGCATAAGGTGGTTTCTGTGAAAACTTCGCAATAAAATGGAGTAGTTGAGTGCCATAATTGATAGATGAACAACACGGCCAGGACTATACTGATTGAGAGTCGTATCTCTCACCATTACTAGAAAGATTCTGTTGAAGCTGCAGTGCACATTCAAAATCGAACATGGCTTTATATGGGAGAGATGGAGATACCATATGAATTGTGGAATAGAAGGAATCCTTATTTGAAATATTTTTGTTTTTTTGGAAGTAAATGTTTCATCTGAAACAAATAAGGAAATCAAGGGAAGTGTGGTGATAATGAAGACAAAGGAATATTCCTTGGATATCCAATGAATAGAAAAGCCTACAAGTGTTTTAATAAGAACTTGTGAAGGATTTTGGAAAGCAGTGATGTTAAGATCATTGAAGAGAAAACCACAAATTCTTCAAGGAATTCTATGATGATGAGATAGAAGATGAGGAAGAATGTAAACATGGAATAAATAGAAATATAGAAGTAGAGGAAGGTGTACAAAACTCTCAGGAGTCACATCATAATGTTGACTCAAAAGAGGAATCAAAAGAGAAAACCAAGGCTAAATATAACTCAACTAAACCTCATGGGAGAAATCAAAGAGAAAATATTGATCAATCCAACATCATTGGGGATAAAAAAGCACAAAAAAACAAGAAGAATGAGGAATAATGCACAATCTTCATTCTTATTAGTTTCAGAACCATCCTCGTTTTAAGAGGCTATCAAGGATGAATCATGGGTGAAATCCATGAATGAAGAGTTAGATAAGATTGACAAGAATCAGACATGGGATCTAGTCAAGAGACCTGGAGGTCATAATGTGATTGGTACTAAGTGGATCTTTAAGAATAAATATGACGAGCATGGTAATGTGATCCGAAATAAGGCACGACTGGTATGCAAGGGATATTCACAGATTGAAGGTGTCGATGTTGAGGAAACATTTTCTACGATGACTAGACTAGAGTCAATCAAGCTATTTCTTTCCATGGAAATCCAAATAGGTTATAAAGTATATCAAATGGATGTCAAGACAACATTCCTAAATGGTGTTCTTGAATAAAAAGTCTACATTGAACAACTAGTGGGTTTCCTGCTTGGAAATGATGAAATGAAGGTATACAGATTAAATAAAGCACTCTATGGACTGAAGTAGGGACCACGAGCATGGTAATATCAAATGAATTCCTATCTAAAAAAGATTAATTTCAAAATATGAGGAGTGGATCACAATATCTATGTGAAGAATTATCAGAAGGATCAGTTCATGGTATTGGTATATGTTGATGATATTATTTTCAGTGGAAGAAGGAAGGGATTGGCGGATGAATTTTACAATCACATGAAATTAGAATTTTAAATGTTGATGATTGGAAAACTCACATACTTCTTAGAGTTGTAGGTGATTTAGAAGAAGTATTGCACTTTTGTTTCTAAGGAAAAGTATACAAAATAGATGCTGAAGAAATTTAATATGCAATATTCCAAACCAATGGCCACTCTAATTGTGGTTGGAACAAAACTCAAAAATCATGAGGATAGGACGTCTGTAGATCCCACAATGTATAGGAGAATCATTGGAAGCTTACTGTACTTGACAGTGACACGAACAGATATTGTCTTTGCAACATGCTTAATGGCCCGTTTTTAGAGTAATATGAAGTAAGAACATATGGAGACCGTGAAAAAAATCACGTGGAACATTCAAGGTACTCATAATTACGGGTTATAATTCGCTGTAGGAAGATAGAGTGAACTATCAGTATTTTATAATGCTGACTAGGTTGAATATGTAGTGGACAGTAAGTCCACCAGTGGTGGAGTATTCTATATTGGAAAGAAATGCGTGGATTGGTTGAGAAAAAAAAGGAAAGTACTTCTCTTAGTATTGCTGAAGCTGAATATATCTCTGCTACCAAGGTGTGCACTCAGTTACTTTGGATGAAATAGTAACTGACTGACATATGTGATGAGGCGAAACAACCAATGGTGATTTACTATGACAACAATAGAAAAATTTATCTTACGAAGAATCCTATTCAACATTCTCATACGAAACATATTGAAATAAGATATCACTTCATCAAGGAAAAAGTTGAACAAGGCATGATCAAAATGGACCATGTGGGAACTGATGAGAAAGTGGCTGGCATTATGACTAAGCCACTATTAGAGGTTTTGTTTGAGAAACATTAGATAAATCTTAGTGTTTAGCCACCTTCTAGTGCATGAGGAGGTTACAGATATTCCCCTCTCCCTAGTTGTATTTACTGTGTTAATCTGTTTGTGGAAGTGATGCAGGTTTATGGGGGAGATACAATCTAGGGGGAGTATATTCTGAGCTCTAAAATGTTTAAATACCGGTCTTTGGGTTTATTAACAATGGGGTAGAAATGGATAAATTCAACGTAAAAAAGTGGAGGATGAAATGTTTTTATGGTTGTAGACTGTTTCCAGGAGAATGGATAATTTCAATGGAGAGATTGTAAAGGGATAAAACAATTTGGTGTCATGAGGAAGTAGTTAGAGAAATCATTCGAACACATGAGAACACGATTCATGTATCCCCTCTTGTTTTCTATAATGATCATTGCTCACGTAGACTTATAGTATTGGATGATTTGATTCTTGTATCTCAGGTTTTGATAGTGGATGGTGCTCTATTGAATTTATCTGCAGATTTCCAACAAACCCGAAGAGGGATATTATCGGAACCAAGACTATTATTTGCTAGAAATGGAGTATGGTTTGTGTTTGTTTTCAATCCTATAATGTATGATCAAGAATATTGAAAGGAAAGGGATCATACAATTCAAGCTGTAAATAGTATTGAAGGTGACGTCGTTTCCCAGTGTTTGCCAAATTTTTGGGGTCTAAAATTTGGAGAATGGAAAGCATTACGAAACGTGGGTTTTCTTGAAGATATCATGAAAATGTGGAAAATGCATGAGTTTTGTAGAGATGGGTTTCATGAAGTGTGTTTCACGAAGACATGAATATTGTGATGGTGTACTCTACGATAATGATAATTTGAGCATTACGGCAGCGCAAGTTTGACGGAAGGCTTTGTGAGTACAGCATTACGACGGCGCAAAGAGATTTGATGGATATATCTGTGGTTATGACAAGCATTACAAATGGGGAATTTTCATAGAGATTTGTGAAGGGAGACACGCTATGAAGATGTTTTTGACCGATTTGAAAATTGTGTTGGAAGAAGCGGAGCACCACCGCGCCTATAAATAAGAGGCCACCCCTCTCCATTCTGAATGAACTTGAAAGAGAAAATCCTGAGTCACTCTGATTTCATGAAGCAAGGGGTGATTTGAAAAGCCAGTTGTCTATGAAAGCTTGTGATTTTTAAAAAGAATACCTTGATATTGAACTAATTCAATTCTTTTAAGTATTGAGTGCTTCTCGAAGATGGGACATTCCACGTTGGCTCAGTGAGATTTGTGAAGTAAGGTGTTCTGCGAAGGCAGTGTGCTTCACAATGACAATGGGTTTCATAGAGGTAGTTGAGCTTTGAAAAGGTGTTTGCTCTGCGAAGGCCCGATCTATGTGAAGGTTTGACCTCTGCAAAGTAGTGAGCTATGAGAAGTAGTATTCTCTGGAAAGGTGTGTACTCTATAAAGGGTTATGCTCTGCAAAGGGTCGATCTTCGTGAAGGGGGTTCATAAAGGACAATATTGAATATCAGGTTTAAGTGGATAGGGCTTTCAATGTGCATCTACTCGGGTTGTTGATGCAAGCAGTGTCTCATGCTGAACAAAGACAAAGACTTCAATGCCAATCTATTGAATCTACCTTCAAGTCGATAAACTGAGCAGGAATTCTCCAAAGGCAGTGAGATAGGGGGATTCAACAGAAGTGTTCCATGGGAAGTAGTGAGCTATCCCTAAACCATTGTAAAGGTAGTGATCCTAGCATAGAGTAACTATGACCGAACCTTGTAATCCACAACTAGTGAAGATTAGTGGTTTTTGGTATGACTGACACACTATCGGTGTATGCTCCTTGGTCATAGACCTTTTTGGTGAACCAAGTAAAATTGTTGTGCCCTCTCTTTTCATGCATTTGTCTGATAGGTTTAACAGGTTCCTACTAATGTGGGAACAAGATCCATCAGTTTAAAAGAAAAAGTTGACACCCTGATTTACCCCTCCCCTCTTAGAGTGTTTTGGGGTCCTTTAAATATACTTACATAACATATTTCTATAAATAAAATTTTCATATTTTTTGTGCTTTGATCAATTTCTAATTCATCCCTTACACCGTGAAATATATATACTAGAATGAGCCCATTTTTTTAAGCACTAAAATTTTCTTTGAGTGGATATTAACACCCATAAAACAAGTCATTATATTTGTCTCTAACTAATTTACAAAACCAATATGATTAATAAATTAATATCTAAACCTCAAAAGTGATACCACCGATTCATCATTAACATTTATTCACCAAATTGTTTAACTAAAAGTAATTACACATTAACTAGGACATCACATAGGCCATTGGTATGTGTGAAACCCTTATCTCCCTTCAGTCACGGTTTCAAGCCCTACCACCATTTTGGATTTTATGGGTTGTCATTTTTGTACACTAAATTAATATAATTTCTATGACATTCCCAAAAAATTGATGGACATCCTTGAAATAAGGTTAATCACTGAATAGACTTTTAACTAAATTTTCAATATAACCTCAATACAAAAATACTTCATCCATTTTATTTCAACATAGGTCCTTCCTTGGTCTAAGATTTAACCTCGATCATTCATTTTCATTATATATTCAAATAATTCATAATGGTTGTTAAAGAAAATGTGAATTTACTTAAGAATATACCCTGGGAGTGTCAAACCAAGTGCACAGTAAGACACATTGTCTTGTATTTAGTTATGCTCAAGTCATGCTCGACACTCCTTTTCAAAGTTGTCACCCCTTGGTACATATGTCCCAGAACCACGTCCACTTGTTGTATCCAAACAAGGATATATTTCTAGGAATATCCACATAATATCTACCTTACCAAAATTCTAGGATGTTATTTTATACTTATCCTTAAGGTCTACCTTAGGGCTATGTTCTCTGATCTATGTTTTCCTAAATATAGTTCCTAAGGTTTCTACTAAACTTTCTCTGATACCAACTGTAACGATCCGACCCCAGTAATCTTAGAGTTGGTGTCTACTACCAATAAATTGGAGTGATTACAAAGAATCAAATCTTGAAGGACTGATTAGTTTAGTAGTCATGGTAAACTATATACATACATGAGTCTTGTTTTACAAATTAATACACTAATTAAAAAATATTTTTTTCATTTGAGGGAAATAACTTTATTCCATCTAGCTTATCCTTTCATAATTTTCTCAATACACTTCAGGGAATCCTGGGGAAAGGAAACATAATAAGGGTGAGCTTAAATGCTCAGTAAGGGTAAAGTATAGTGGGAGAAATAATGAATCAACAAGAACAATCAATATGAAAGGTAATAACTGAATACACATGCCATGTAATCAATAAACTGAGAAGGACGTGTATAAATAATATAGAAAGGTAAATAACTGAAAACACATGCCATAAAATCAATAAACTGAGAATGAAATGCATCCATAAAATTTGTCATAGTGAAAATATCAGGGATAATAAATACTGAATCAAAATGAAGGTAATGATTAATTATTAGATGTTATGTATGAGTCACATGAAAACATATACAATCAAGACCTTTCACAAGATGGTTTAAAACTATAGGTAGAATCCTATTTAATTTGCGCAACTAATTTGTCTCATGAGAACCTGTCGATGCATTAAGGGGCTATATAAAGTATGGGCCTCACCCATAATTACCTATCCAAATCATACCTCATATCTAATAATTGATTTAATTAATAGACAATATTCCTTATCAAATATTCGTATTGAATAAAGAATACAGATTTATCAATATTTCCACTGATAATCAAATAACTGTCAAAGTAAACAATCTATGTAAAAATTATATATGGTTTAGGAAATAAACATATTCATGATAAATGATATGGATAATTAAGGTAAATTAAATGTCTAATTATCACAAAAAATTGAATATTTCAAGGGGACTAAAAAGAATCAAGGAAGTGAACGTCAATATTATCCTTGGAAAAATCAATCATAAAACACCCAAAGGAAGAATAAGGATAATATAAATATAGAATATCCCAATTGGAGTAAAAATAAATGATTTTTTCATTAATTAATGGAAATATTATAAAAAGATCTTTTGAAAACATTATTGTGGAAAATATCCTTTTGTTTTAAAAAACCTTTTGAAAAATATTTTATTTGAAAATCACTTTAAAAAAATAAAACATTAAAAGGGTGAAAATGAATTTGATAAATCATTTTAATTTTTTTAAACATTTGTATAAAATAGGGTTTTTAGAAGAAAATAGGTTCTCCGACTAAAGAGAGAAATGAAGTCAGGTTTTCTTACAAACATTTTCTAAAATATTTTGAGTACCAAAGAGTGAAAAATGGTACTATTACTTGGAAAAGGTCATGGATAACCAGATGAGAATAAAATGAATTAGTTTATTAGAAAATTATTAAATAATTTCCTCCAATGAAAATTTAAGTGTAAATAATCCCAAACAAAATGAGACTATGAAGTAAACATTTGAAAAGACCATAACGTTGATATGAGAATAAATAAATGAATATATTATGTGTGTAAAATTTAAATCTACACAAAACAATTTGAAATACAATAGAATATGGTAAAAAGTTATTACACACATAATCTTAGAATATTAACAATAACGAGGAAGTAATATAACCCAAAGAAAATAAGCCGAGTTATGAAATTCTTTTCCACTTGGTAACGCTTAATTCAAAATCCCTTAGATGAAATAATTAAAATTAAAACTCAAAATACCTTGAATATAAAATAATTAATAATATAATATATCAAAATAGGCATTAGATACACCACACAAAATAAATAAGTGGTGATAATGGCGTATGACTCACGAAAAGAAAAGTGAGACAAGAAACCCTTACCTTACGTTTCCTTTCAGGTGAACATCCTTTAAATTTTTTTTATAATGCTTTTAAACATGTTAATAAATTATTATAGAACCATATTAATATTTATTATATCATATATTATCTTTTTATAATATCTTATTATTTGTTTTTTAATAATCTTTCATTATTTTCACTATTTTGGGTGTTAATTGTCTAGTTTCTCAAGTATGTTTTGACTTGTTACTTGTTGTTACAATCATAGTTTAATAATATCTAGAATGTAAAACATGATTTAAATATAATATATATTAATTATTTATTTATTTATAATAATCCATAATATTTGGAGATAATAAATGGAATGCACAGTTCATAAAGATTGTAGGTCGTGCGTATGCATGAACGCTACTTTAATTTATTTTTTCATATTAAAAGAATGAAAAGTAAATTATATATATGTATATTATAATTAAATTATAATATTTATGTCATATAGGTTTATTAATACCATACTTTATACATTCCATGTATAGCATGAACGAATCATGTTTCTTTGAGGAGGCAATAGTCCACACTTTAAAAAACGACGTTTTTCGTATTTACACAAAATGAAAAGCATAAGGGTATGTGTTATATAAAAATTACAAAAGCATAAAAAAATTATATATATAATATTTATAATATATAAACAAATTTTACCTCATAATTCCTAACCATGATAGGCGGTAAAGGAAAAATGAACAATATTGTTTTGTGAGGCGGTTGTTCGCTGTACACATTAACGGTTAGTTTGTTACCCATTAGTTGGAAGTGTTTATAATTATAGGTATAAAACTTAGAATAATTTTTTTAATTATATTGAGTATATTTTTTTATATAATAATTAAATATTAATATTTTAGGGGTGGAGAATGAAAATAAATAAAAAACCTTGAGGAAGGATGTTACCTCTTCTTTGGGTAACTCCTTTGGGTTTTCACCAAAGAGCTTCCTTGGACGGATTCATGTTCAAAGGGAGGATTATAGAATGAGGGGAGGTATTTTTATCATCTATTTGGTTAGATCTTTTTCAATCCAAATTGAATTGAGAGGTGTGAATAAGTGGGAGGGGTGAGTGCCTTTTTATAATAGAGGAGGATTGACATTCTTGTAAATTTATGAAAAGGGGATTTCACCCATGTTTTTCCTATGAAAAGTGGACCCAATAAAGAACAAAATTCTATAAAAGGGATTATAGGGTCTAAATATGTCTATAAAATGAGTTTTTTATAAGTTTCTAGGTCATTTTGGCCCTTAAGTTTAAGGTTTAGTTCGTTGTTAAGCTAATTTTTCTCATAATCACTGTGATTAATTTTAATCACTTTCACTAATATTTTTTGTTGAAAACTAATTTTACCTTATTATACATTATACATTATGATTATTATAAATAAGGAATCCATTTTTATAAATTAAAGTTGCATAAGCACTACTAAAAATTTGGGCATTAGCGACCGCCGTTGGCGGTCGCTAATGGTCTTTAGAGACCGCTCAGAGACCACTAATGGCAGTCGCTTTAGGCCCGACATTGTAGGACTATAGCGACGACCAATGGCGGTCACTGAAGGGGGACAAAAATTTGGCCTACAGGGATCGTTAGGCGGTCGCTGACCTGCCGCTCAGCCGAGCACTAGCGACCGCCATTGGCAGTCACTTAACTGATGCCCGACCAACCTATAGCGACTGCCAATGGCGGTCGCTATCCTGGAGAATTTTTTTAAAAAAATTTCACTGATGGTTCCCAAACAGCAGAAACCAAGTAAAAATCATAAAAAAAGAAAACAATTAAAAACAGTATAAACATCAGGATCCTCATAAACAATAAATGACAGACGTGCTTCATATTCAACGATCCAAACATGTCTAATCCATTTCAATCTTCTACTTCAATAAAACTACAATAAGATACAAAAAAAAAACAACTAAACAAAACAAACGTAAATTAGACATATTTATTCAATCAGTATATATATATAAAATAAAATTAAGTATGACATCAAATCATGGGTGATATAATAAATTAAACCCCCAATTTAATAAATTTTATCATTTTAGGATTTTTTTTCTTGTTTTGGAGTCTTTGGTTTAGCTTGTGGAAGTGTTTTGTGGTCTAAAAAGGAATGCTCTCCGCGCACATCGCGTGAAACTGTTAAAAACAACATATTTAGTCGTAACGTGCACACCACACATCCGATTGACGTTACGTCTTCTCCTACATGTCACGAATAATATTTCTATTATTTTCGTGTGATTTCAAGTCATTCTGAGGACATTTTCTTTGAATTTGACCGTTACACGTCGTTTTGGTGTTTTATGACTCCGGAAATGCGTTTCTGGTAACCATGGTCAAACGACACCTCTAATTGATGTACCATCTTCCTGACCATTTCAAAATTCACACCACGGTTGTTTTTTTATAATTTCCTGACATTCTGAGGTCATTCGGCTGGTTTTGACCACCCAACACACCCTTTTAGAGCGTGACAAACTGTTAAAAACAAAATATTTGGTTGTACTGCACACACCGCATGTCCTATTGATGTGTCATCTCCTCCTACATATCAAAAATAATATTTATATTGTTTTTGTGTGATTTCAAGTCATTCTGAGGACGTTTGCTCTGAATTTGACCGTTACACGTCGTTTTTGTGTTTTATGACTCCAGAAATGCGTTTCCAGTCCCCGCAGTCAAAAGACACCTCCGATTGACATACCATCTATCCAAACATTTCACAATTCACAAAAAAGTTTTTGTCGTATGATTTCATGACATTCTGAGGTCATCTGGCTAGTTTTGACCACCCAACACACCCTTTTAGAGCGCGCCAAACTGTTAAAAACGATATATTCGATCGTACCGCGCACACCACACATCCGATTGACATTCCATCTCCTCCTATATATCACAAATAATATTTCTATTGTTTTCGTGTGATTTGAAGTCATTATTAGGATGTTTTCTCTGAATTTGACTGTTACACATCGTTTTGGTGTTTTATGACTCCAGAAATGAGTTTCCGGTCACCACGGTCAAACGACACCTACGATTGATGTACCATCTACCCGACCATTTCAAAATTCACACCACGGTTGTTTTAGTATGATTTCATGACATTCCGAGGTCGTTCGGCTGGTTTCGACCACCCAACACACCCTTTTAGAGTGCGCCAAACTATTAAAAACAACATATTCGGTCCTACCGCTCACACCGCATGTCCAATTGATGTGTCGTATCCTCCTACATGCCACAAATAATATTTCTATTGTTTTCATGTGATTTCAAGTCATTATGAGGACGTTTGCTCTAAATTTGACCGTTACACGTCGTTTTGGTGTTTTATGACTCCAGAAATGCGTTTACGGTCACCGCGGTAAAACGACACCTCCGATTGAAGTACCTCCTGCCCGACCATTTCAAAATTTACACCACGATTGTTGTCGTATGATTTCATGACTTTCTGAGGACATTCGTCTAGTTTTGACCACCCAACGCACCCTTTTAGAGCGCGCCAAACTATTAAAAACAACATATTCGGTCATACCGCGCACACTTCATGTCTGATTGACATTAAATCTCCTCCTACATGTAACAAATAATATTTATATTGTTTTCATGTGATTTAAAGTCATTCTGAGGATGTTTGCTCTGAATTTGACCGTTACACGTCGTTTTGATATTTTATGACTCCAGAAATGTATTTCCGGTCACTGCGGTCAAATGACACCTTTGATTGATGTACCGTCTACTCAAAAATTTAACAAATCACACCACAGTTGTTGTCATATGATTTCATGAAATTCTAAGGTTGTTCAGCTGGTTTTGACCACCCAACACACCCTTTTAGAGCACGTCAAACTATTAAAAATAACATATTCGGTCGTACCGCTCACGCCACATGTCCGATTGACATGTCGTCTCCTCCTACATATCAAAAATAATATTTCTATTATTTTCGTGTGATTTCAAGTCATTTTGAGGACGTTTGCTCTGAATTTGACCGTTACACGCCGTTTTGGTGTTTTATGACTCCAGAAATGCGTTTCCAGTCACCGCGGTCAAACGACACCTTCGATTGACATAACTTCTACCTCAAAATTTTAAAATTCACACCAAAATTGTTTTTTTATGATTTCATGACATTCTGAGGTCGTTCGGCTGGTTTTGACCACCCAACGCACCCTTTTAGAGCGTGCCAAACTGTTAAAAACAACATATTCGGTCGTACCACACACACTGCATGTCCGATTGATGTTCTGTCTCCTTGTAAATGTCAATAATAATATTTCTATTGTTTTTGTGTGATTTCAAGTCATTTTGAGGACGTTTTCTATGAATTTGACTATTACACGTCGTTTTAGTGTTTTATGACTCTGAAAATGCGTTTCCGGTCACCGCGATCAAACAACACCTCCGATTGATGTAACGTCTGCCCAACCATTTTACAATTCACACCATGGTTGTTGTCATATGATTTCATGATATTCCAAGGTCATTTGGCTGGTTTTGACCACCCAACACACCCATTTAGAGCGCACCAAACTGTTAAAAACAGCATATTCGGTCGTATCGCGCACACCGCATATCCGATTGATGTTCTGTCTCCTCCTACATGTCACGAATAATATTTTTATTGTTTTCATGTGATTTTAAGTCATTCTAAGGAAATTTTCTCTGAATTTGATCGTTACACGTCGTTTTGGTGTTTTATGACTCCAGAAATGAGTTTTCGGTCACCGCGGTCAAATGACACCTCTGATTGACATTTCATCTACCTAACCATTTCATAATTCACACCACGGATGTTTTTTTTATGATTTCATGACATTCTGAGGTCGTTCGACTGGTTTTGACCACCCAACGCACCCTTTTAGAGCGCACCAAACTGTTAAAAACAACATATTCGGTCGTACCGCGCACATCGCACATTCGATTGATGTGTTGTCTGCTCCTACATGTCACGAGTAATATTTCTATTGTTTTAGTGTGATTTCAAGTCATTCTGAAGACGTTTGCTATGAATTTTACTGTTACACGTCGTTTTGGTGTTTTATGACTCCAGAAATGCGTTTCCGGTCACCACGGTCAAACAACACCTCCGATTGACGTACCATCTACCCTTACATTTTACAATCCACTCCACAGTTGTTGTTGTATGATTTCATGACATTCTGAGGTTTTTAGACTGGTTTTGACCACCCAACACACCCTTTTAGAGCGCACCAAACTGTTAAAAACAACATATTCGGTCGTACCGCACACACCGCACGTCTGATTGACATTCTGTCTCCTCCTACATGTCACGAATAATATTTCTATTTTTTTCGTGTGATTTCAATTCATTTTGAGGAAGTTTTATCTGAATTTGACCGTTACACATCGTTTTGGTGTTTTATGACTCTGGAAATGCGTTTCTGGTCACTACGGTCAAACGACACCTCCGATTGGCGTTCCGTCAACCCGAACATTTCACAATTCACACCATGATTGTTTTTTTATGATTTCATGACATTTCGAGGTCGTTCGGCTGGTTTTGACCACCCAACGCACCCTTTTAGAGCACGCCAAACTGTTAAAAACAACATATTCGGTCGTACCACGCACACCGCACGTCCGATTGACATGATGTATCCTTCTACATGTCACGGATAATATTTATATTGTTTTCGTGTGATTTCAAGTCATTCTGAGGACGTTTTCTCTAAATTTGACCGTTACACGTCGTTTTGGTGTTTTATGATTCTGGAAATGCGTTTCCAGTCACCGCGGTCAAAAGACACCTCCAATTGACGTACCTTCTACCCTACCATTTCAAAATTCACACCAATGTTGTTTTCGTATGATTTCATGACATTCTGAGGTCTTTTGGCTGGTTTTCACCACCCAACGCACCCTTTTATAGCGCGCCAAACTATTAAAAACAACATATTCGATCGTACAACGCACAACGCATGTACGATTGACGTTCCGTCTCCTCCTACATGTCAAGAATAATATTTATATTGTTTTCGTGTGATTTCAAGTCATTATGAGGACGTTTTCTCTGAATTTGACCGTTACACGCCGTTTTGGTGTTTATGACTCTCGAAATGCATTTCCGGTCACCGCGGTCAAACGGCACCTCCGATTGACGTATCATATGCCCGACAATTTCAAAACTCACACCAAGGTTGTTGTCATATGATTTCGTGACACTCCTAGGCCATTAGGCTGGTTTTGACCTCCCAACGCACCCTTTTAGAGCGCGCCAAACTGTTAAAAACAACATATTCGGTCGTACTGCGCACACCACACATCCGATTGATGTGTCGTCTCCTCCTACATGTCACGAATAATATTTCTATTGCTTTCATGTGATTTCAAGTCATTTTGAGGACATTTACTCTGAATTTAACCGTTACACGTCGTTTTGGTGTTTTATGATTCCAGAAATGCGTTTCCAGTCATCGCGGTCAAACGACACCTCCTATTGTCTAGTTGTACAATTGGAATAATGGAATAATGGTCTAATGACCATTTGGACTAACATCCAATTGTCCAATTGGACTAACGACGTAACGATCAATTATCCTAATGGCCTAAAGGTTAATTTTCCTAATGACCCAATGTCAAATTGTCCCATTTACCAATTCACCTAGTGCCCTAATAGCATAATGGCCTAACAACCAATTGTTCAATTGACCAAATGTCCAATTGGTCTAAAGACCAATTGTACTAATGTCCTAATGGCCAATTTTCCAAACATACTAATACTAATGTCCAATTATCTTAATGACTTTGTGGCCCAACAAACAATTGGAATAATGGCCTATTGTCTAGTTGTACAATTGGAATAATGACATAATGGCCTAATGACCATTTGACCTAACATCTAATTGAAAAATTGGCCTAACGGTGTAACGATCAATTATCCCAATGGACTAAAGGTCAATTTTCCTAATGACCCAATGTCAAATTGTCCCATTTACCAATTCACCTAATTCCCTAATGGCATAATGGCCTAACAGCCAATTGTTCAATTGGCCAAATGTCCAATTGGTCTAAAGACCAATTATCCTAATGGCCTAATGGCCAATTTTCCAAACATACTAATACTAATGTTCAATTAGCCTAATGAATTAGTGGACTAACAAAAAATAGGAATAATGACCCATTGTCTAGTTGTACAATTGGAATAATGGCATAATGGCCTAATGGCCATTTGGCCTAACATCCAATTAGACAATTGGCCTAACGGCGTAATGATCAATTATCCTAATGGCCTAATGGTCAATTTTCTTAATGACCCAATGTAAAATTGTCCCATTTACCAATTCACCTAATGAACTAATGGTATAATGGCCTAACAACCAATTGTTCAATTGGCCAAATGTCCAATTGGTCTAAAGACCAATTGTCCTAATGGCCAAATGGCCAATTTTCTGAACATACTAATACTAATGGCCAATTATCTTAATGACTTAGTGGCCTAACAAACAATTGGAATAATTTCCTATTGTCTAGTTGTACAATTGGAATAATGGCATAATGGCCTAATGGTCATTTGGCCTAACATCCAATTGGACAATTGGCCTAACTGCGTAATGATCAATTATCCTAATGGCCTAGAGGTCAATTTTACTAATGACCCAATGTAAAATTGTACCATTTACCAATTCACATAATTACCTAATGGCATAATAGCCTAAAATCCAATTGTTCAATTGGCCAAATGTCCAATTGGTCTAAAGACCAATTGTCCTAATGGCCTAATGGCCAATTTTCCGAACATACTAATACTAATGGCCAATTCGCTTAATGAATTAGTGGCCTAAAAAACAATTGGAATAATGGCCTATTGTCTAGTTATTAAATTGGAATAATGGCATAATGTCATAATGGCCATTTGGCCTAACATCCAATTGGATAATTGGCCTAACGTCATAACGATCAATTATCCTAATGGCCTAAAGGTCAATTTTTCTTATGACCCAATGTCAAATTGTCCCATTTACCAATTCACCTAATTCCCTAATGGCATAATGGCCTAACAACCAATTGTTCAATTGTCCAAATGTCCAATTGGTCTAAAGACCAATTGTCCCAATGGCCTAATGGCCAATTTTCCGAACATACTAATACTAATGGCCAATTATCTTAATGAATTAGTGTCCTAAAAAACAATTGGAATAATGGCCTATTGTCTAGTTGTACAATTGGAATAATGGCATAATGGACTAATGGCCATTTGGCCTAACATCCAATTGGACAATTGTCCTAATGGCATAACGATCAATTATCCTAATGGCCTAAAGGTCAATTTTCCTAATGAACCAATGTCAAATTGTCCCATTTACCAAGTCACATAATGCCCTGATGGCATAATGGACTAACAACCAATTGTTCAATTGGACAAATGTCCAATTAGTATAAAGACCAATTGTCCTAATGGTATAATGGCCAATTTTATGAACATACTAATACTAATGGCCAATTAGCTTAATGACTTAGTGTCCTAACAAACAATTGGAATAATGGCCTATTGTATATTTGTACAATTGGAAAAATGGAATAATGGCCTAATGGCCATTTGGCCTAACATCCAATTGGACAATTGGCCTAACAACGTAACGATCAATTATCCTAATGGCCTAAAGGTAAATTTTCCTAATGACCCAATGTCAAATTGTCCCATTTACCAATTCAGCTAACGCCCTAATGGAATAATGTCCTAACAACCAATTATTCAATTGGCCAAATGTCCAATTGGTCTAAAGACCAATTTTCCTAATGGCCTAATGGCCAATTTTCCAAACATACTAATACTAATGGCCAATTAGCTTAATGACTTAGTGGCCTAACAAACAATTGGAATAATGGCCTATTGTCTAGTTGTACAATTGGAATAATGGCATAATGGCCTAATGTCCATTTGGCCTAACATCCAATTGGACAATTGGCCAACTGGCCAATTTCCCTAATAGCCTAACAGCCTAATGAAAAATTTCCCTAATGAGTATCCTTTCTTATCCCAGCCCCCACCCACCAGAACAGCCCACTCCATACCCCCTCGGACAGCTCCCAACCCCCGGATAGAATGTCCATGAGTATCCTTTCTTATCTCGTCTCTAAAGACATATTAAACCACATCAATTAACTTGAAACTCACCAAAAGTGTAGACTTCCTAAAAACATTAAATTCTTCTTGATCATCACCAAGAAAAATAAATTTACCTTTTGAAACATCAATAACAACCCCACCAATAAAAAAAGAAACACACCTCGTGAATATGATGCGTCATGCGTGGTTATGACTGCTACCTCAATCCGGTGGGCCAGGGGCCTACAATAAATAAAAATTATGAAGATTTTCATAACAAAAATAATAGAAAGTAAATAAATAAATTTAGTATAAACCTGCATCGTATGATCCCCTGCACCATCACCTGGACGCACATATTCCCACAGTGTTCAAACCTCAGCGATCAATTGCGCATTTACCTCATCGAAAGTGTGTAACTGTGCCTCAAAATCTGACAACTGTTGTGTCATATGAGCAAAAACAGGACTGAAAACCACAACGCATGATACTGCAGAATGAGGAATCCCTGTTCCATAGGTCAAACCATATCCATGCCCGTCCCAACCAATAATGCGATGGAAGATCTCATCCCTTCGCATGGGAAGCTGTCGATGGTCCTCTGGCAGCTGTTCTAACTCAGCTTCAAATTGAGCCTGTGCAATATTTAAATATATATACATATATATGTTAATATACAAATTTATGTAAGTATTGGTAATGAGTACAAGCACTTACTATCAATGTTTTAGCCTCTGGATCATTTCGATCACGAGTCCTCATCCACACTAACATTTTATCAGTCGGTGCACCTTGCTCCCGTAACTATATATGAATAGAATATAAACACAAAACCATATTAATCAATAAATTAAAAAATGAATAATAAATACCTCATGTCAGATCTGAGACATGTGACGAGTCCCGAGCCTGTGAGGTGGTCCTTGCAATGCTCGATTCTCAAAATGGTGTGCTGACACCTCCTACAATCAATTAATTTAAATTTCAAACAAATCACACATTATAGAAAATATATATACAAAAATAAATATACAAACCAAAACATCCTCATTAGAACAATATGTAACTAAGTCATGCCACTGAGCCAAGAGAACACCTCTCGAGACTTTTTCCAGAATGTCTAGGGCACCCACATTTGGTACCCAGTGTTCCCTCTTGACTTTGTCTTTATAATCTTTCCACATATTACAACATTTTCTCATACACATGGGCAGGAATTCATCAGGGAATACTGTCAAATTATTATATTTAAGAAAAAAATCACATATGTTAGTATTGTTTATACATAGGGAAGAAATTAAAATAGTCTTATTACCTGAACCTCCCTCCAAAGATGGTCTAATGTGTCCTGAGGGATAGAATCCCAGTCACGTGGGGTCAATTGAAATCAATGTGGGTCACGTATGATATGACCCAGCTGACTAATAAATGCAGGGACATTCAGTCCCACATGATTAAATATCTCATCAAAGGAAACATCAAACATCGTGTCGAAATTCCATGATAAAATTCCACGACCAGGGCCTCTCTTGTGAGAGGAAGAAGCGGTCGAGTCTGATCCCGTTGAAAAAAATTTTATATATAATTTGATAGATGTTATATATATATATATATATATGTTTATCAATTATATAAAAAATAAACATAATTACATTCAAACATACCTCTACCCTGAGACGTAGATGGCTCAGATGGATGATGTGGATCTGCTACCTCTTCCCCTGACATGCCTCCAGTCATAGAAAACATTAGTAAGGGGACTATCCAAAGTGTCCAAAAGATAAATTGGATTGTTTTTAAGAAAATAAAACTTGTATAGTTGTTAATCAAACAAAAAGGGATTGAATAATTAGTTGTAAATGGATTTTAAAAAAATCAGAAAGTTAACAAAATAGATATAAAATTATGTACAAAACCAATCAATGCATAGCCAAATTTCATATTGAATTAATAAAAATTCAAGTAGCACATGAACCAAATTAAGAATACCTCAATGGGAAGATAAACCTACAATAACATGAAGATACCAAAAGAGAAATCACCCCAAATATTTATAAATGAATAAACTTCCAAAAGTGAGGATTAAAACTTACATGGATTTGTAAAATGGTTAGATGATTTATGATATCCTAGGATATTCAATACTGAATACTGGGAAAACAATTATACCTTTCATTAAAAATGAAAATATACCGTTTATCCTTCAATGGCCGCTCTAACCCAATAAATATCTTCTTCACGTTGAACTACGGTATGTTGATCAAGCTATTGGGAAACAAAGGGAATAGTCTCAGGTTCATCTTGTTCAAATAAAAACACTCCTCACCAAGATATTTTTATAAATACTTTCCAACTTAGATTCGAAGGCAAAGTAACGAAGAATACTTCTTCCGCTTGTGATGTCAAAATGAAAAGTTCATTATCAACTCGTTCATTTCTATATAACATATAGTTAAAATTCACCAATGGAAACTGATATTGATCAACTTTACATCCACGCACCGGATCAACCCAACTACACTTTAACAATATGTACTTCAACCCGTGTGCGTATACAACATTAATGATGTCTATCAATTGACCATAGTAATAACCAGAATCGATGAATGGAAAACTGATGCCACTGTTTTGTGTTGCTCATTTGTCATCAACATATTTAATACAAAATCGAAAACCATTAGCATCTATAGCTTTATAACGACGAGCTGTTATAGATTAACCCTCATCCAGTTGGAAAAATTCTTCAGTTAGCGTAGGGCCCCCTAACTCCCTCAGCTTATGAACCTACATAATTCATAGAATTAAATAATGATTTATGCAGAAAGAAATTAGTATAATACTTCACTCATAATGAAAATCAATTTATATGTACAAAATCCTTGAACCAATCATGAAATGAATCATAATGAGATTTTTTAATTTGATACTTAGTCGCACGATACATATCTTCTTTTATCTCATTAATGTGTTTCCTGTAAATGATAACGCGATGTTTAAATGATCAACTTATGCAAAAAAAACATGTAAAAGTTAAATAATAAAAGTGATAAGACACTTATTTCATTAATGGTGCAACTGATGGAGTATTGAACAAGATATATCGATGCGCTTGTATCCACTCGATGTTGTCCATATCAAATATGGTTCCTTCTCTAACTGGACCATCATGAATCCGAGAGGGCTTATCTAATTTTGTTTCAACATCCATAAGATATCCTGTACAAAAAGTAATACACTCATCCATCAAATAAACATTGGCTATTGATGCCTCTGGACGAGCTCTGTTGCGTACAAATCGTTTCAATGTACTCAAATACCGCTCAATAGGATACATCCACCTGAATTGCACTGGACCAACAACCATTAATTCATCAGTTAGGTGCACTATCAAGTGAACCATAACATCGAAAAATGAGGGGGGAAATAGTTTCTCAAAGTGATAAAGTGTAAGTACAATTCGGTCATGCAAAATTTTTAAATCACTCATTCGTTGATTTCTTAAACAAAGTTGTCCAAAAAATTACCCATCTCAATCAACAGATGAACAACATTAGGTGATAAGCAATCATAAATTGCGATTGGAATAAACTGCTAAAGTAGTATGTGATTGTCATGACTTTTCAACCCTTGCAATGTCCTGCTCGTCAGATTCACACACTTTGAAATATTAGAAGAGTAACCATCAGGCACATTGGGCATCTTTAAAATTGAAATAAATGTCTCTTTCTCCTTTTTAGTCATCATATATTGTGCATTAGACATATATTACTTGTTTCCATCAGCTAATTGTAAATGCAACTGTTTCCTTAAACCCATTTCTTCCAAATCATGACGTGCATTAACATGGTCCTTTTATTTTCCATTGACACCTAAAATCATCCACAATATATTATCACAATTTTTTTTCAATGTGCATGAAATCCAAATTATGCCTTAGCATGTAAGTTTTCCAATACAGAAGACTATAAAAAATACTTTTCTTTTTCCAATTGTGACTGCACTTCCTACCCACAACACGAATATTACGTAATGGATGATCCACCAAATCCTGAATTTCATATACCATGTGGATGTTTTCTTCCTCAATCTGCGATAACATTTCGACTCCTGTCATGATCTTTGGTGCTGGGTTGAACTCTCTAGAACCATCAAATGCCACTCTGTCCTTTCTGAACCTGTTCTGAGGGGGGAGAAAACATCTGTGACCCATGTATTCCCATTTTTTGGAATGTTTAATCCATACATATTTTTTACTTTTATTAAAATAAGGGAAAGAAAATTACCCTTTCGTACTCCAGCCTGATAAATTTGCATAAGACGGGAAGTCATTGATTGTCCACAATAATGTAGTTTGAACATTTCATTAGTTTCACAGTCATAAGTCATCACACCATCACCATAAAATTCATTCAACTCATCAATCAATGGCTGATGGTTAACATCAATCTTATCCCCTAGACTTCTAGGTCCATCAATAAGAGTGGAATGTAATATAAATTGTTGCTTCATACAAAGACACAGAGGAAGATTATATGGAACCAACACCATGAGCCATGTGCTATGAGTTGCACCAACCATAGAATTGAATGGATTGAAACCATCTGCTGCCAACCCCAATCAGACATTACAGACATCTTTAGCAAAGTCAGGATGTCTCTTATCAAAATCCTTCCATGCACGAGATTCTTCCAGGTGGGTTAACATATCACTTTAATGAATTCTTTATGCATTCCATCTCATTAAATTAGAAACTTTAGATGACATAAAAAATCTTTTCAACCTCGGTTTTAGGGGAAAGTAATGCATTTTCTTTACGATAATCAGTTTCCACTATATCGCAATCTGACTTTGATGAGTCTGATTTCCCCCATTCTCTTTCCACCTAGAAGCGCCGCAAACCGTACAAATATCCAAATGGGAAGTTTCCTTTCTAAACAACATACAGTTGTTTGCACATGCATCTATAGTCTCATATGTAAAACCTAAGTTCTCTGTCAACTTATGAGTATGGTAATATGACTCGAGAATCTTATCATCGATAGGAAGAACCTTTTTCAATAACACCAAAAACATGTTGAATGATGTGTCTTACCACTGATTCAAAGTCTTAAAATGAAACAACTCTATGATAAACATAAATTTATTATAAGAAGTATATCTAAGATATAATTCTATTTTTACATCATCAAGTGCTTCATAAAACCTCCTCGAATCACGATCTGCACTAGAGTGAAGATTTATCTCACCGGTCTCAAGATTCTGGATGTCAATGCCTTTAGGATTCAACCCACGTACCATTTTAGTAAGCATTTCATGCATTAGATCATTCATCCTTACATCAACATCCATCTGAACTACATCCGTATTTTGAAAACAAACATATTCTTCTCCACAACGAGTCCAACTCTTATAATTTTTCAGAAATCTGTTAAAGAATAGGTGTTCCCTCACAACATCTCACGTGAATTGATATCTGTTAGCACATTTTCTACATGGAAAACTAATATAGTCACTTTCAAATCCTCCAGTGAACTCAATAAATTTCATAATGCCATTGAAATATTCTCTAGACGTTCAATATGGAAGATCAATCTAACTCTTATCCATAATAATATCTGTATAACAAATATTCACACAAGACTTATTACATGAATTTTTCATATCAAATATATTTAAAATAAATACTAACCAATTGCTTGTGGACCATTGATAAAATAATCAAATTATATCTTTGAATAATAAACAAGAGAATAGATAATGGAATGTAAGTGAAAGACCATGTCATCGTTGTCATTTGGTATGGTAAATCTAATGATGATTCTATATTCAAGAGTCCCTAATCATATTTTGATCAAACAGTGAATACTTCATGCAAAAATATGTACAGTCTTCTCAAAACTCAAGTAAAGTGTGAAGTCTCTCATACATACACTGTCAAGACACATTGTTTCATATGCACAGAAGCCCGTATACACATGAACTTCCATTTCCACACTTTTTATTCACAGAAAATATTCATATAATCTTCATGAATGCCAAATTTTTGTTGTAAATTTCCCAAAATCAAAACTATTAAATAGAAATTAGGGCATACATGATTGCGCTATAAATCTGGAAGGGAGGGGAGCCGAAGGCGGTGCTGTGAGGGAGAGGAGAGGTAGTGGAGGGGAGGTGTGGCGGGGGAGGGGACGGGCGGCGGCGGCAGCGACGAGCTGGTGGAGGAGGTGGTGAGGTAGAGATGGTGAAGTGAGGGTGGGATGATGAGGGAGGGGATGGAGGAAAGCGAGGAGATGGAGCGGATGGGTGGCATCACCGAGGGGATGGGCAGCGGCCATGCAGGGAGGGAGGGGACTAGGTGGCAGCAGTGCGGCAAGGGAGGGGACAATGAGGGAGGGGATGGGCAGCAGCGGTGCAGTGAGGGAGGGGATGAAGAGGGAGGGGACAGGGGATGGCAGGGAGCTGGAGCGGAGGGCGGTGAGGGGACGAGGGACGAGCGGTGAGGGGACGGGGGATGTGGGATGGGTGGAGCGGAGTGGAGTGCGGCGAGGGGACAGGGGACGCGGGACGCGGGGAGCCGGAGCGGACCAGAGAGTGGTCAGCGAGGGGACGGGGGAGCCGGAGTGGAGGGCGGCGAGGGGACGAGGGACACGGGGAGCTGGAGCGGAGGGTGGAGGGCGACGAGGGGACGAGGGACGCGAGGAGCTGGAGCGGAGGACGGTGAGGGCGGAGGGGTGAGGGGATGGGGGACGCGGGGAGCCGGAGCAGAGGGAGGAGGGTGGCGAGGGGATGGGGGACGCAGGACGGGCAGCGGCGAGGGGACGAGGGGGAATCATGGGGGGGGGATCACAGGGTGGGGGGGGGGGGCGAAGTGTGTTTTTGCAAAGCCCAGCGACCGCCTTTGGCGGTCGCTATAGGCCACAAATAGCGACCGCCAAAGGCGGTCGCCCATGTCAGGGGGATTCAAAACCTATTTCTCTAGTAGTGAAGTGGCCGCCATATTAATTTAAATTTTATCCTGGAGATGGGACGACAATGTGGGTTTTTAAAGTAAAAAGGTTTAAGTGTTTGCCAAGTTTTTATATCCAATTTCAAAGCGAAATTGATCAAAATTATATAAATTGTATTAATTGATATAAAATTTATCTAATTAAACTTTAAAACTAATCAAAAGTATAATTTAACCTTATAAATAAATAATATGAAAAAATAGTTTTGAATTAAAATTCAATATTTTTCACTATTTATCAGAAAATGAAACTTCACAGAAAAATACCAAAAATTCACCCAAACCTAATTTTTATTTTTCTATTAAAAAAATGAAGTTTATTTTTATATATAAAGTTTATAAAATTTCCAAAAATTGTATTGAAAATAGGTTCTCCTTTAAAATGCGACAAAAGTGCCTTTAGAAAAATATTGTTTTTATATGAAATATTGGGTTTGATCTTATCTTATGATTATCAAATCTTTTTAGATGAATGAAAAAAATATTTGATTGAATATATATATATATATTCCATTAATATCACTCAATAATTGTAATTAATTTAATTTATTAGGATAAAACATCTTTGTGGGCATAAAAATAGTTTTCTATAAAAACATTCCCTTTATATTCAATTGGTTCTTATATTAATTTATAATTAATTCGTAACCAATGAATTCATTTTATATTTGTGTAAACCACATATTTTCATAAGTTAGTTAATACTATTTATAACCTCTAATTTAACGGCTAGGTTATATCTTATTATAAATAATATTATTTTTAATAATATATTATTACTCGGTAAAAACCCAGTCTTGCATGTAATGCAAGCTATCGAAGAATTTTTTTGTTGCGTGTAACACAAGCTAACTCATAATTTCATGCATTACAAGCTATAGATTGAATTAATTTAAAATAGAAATTATATTGTAAAGTCTCGGGATATTATATTTCCTTATGCTCTTGGTGTTACGTGTCATACACGCTATTGAATACAATGTTCTTATTTTAGAATTTCAAGGTATTACAACATGTGCTAATATACGCAATGATAAATATTATTTACAGTCTGAAAAATAAAAATCTATCATTAGACCAATAATTGGGTCCCCTCATCCTCTAACAATTATTGAATTCCCAAAACATTTATTTCAATATTCATGTAATTAAATAAATTACTTATTGATAAAAAAGTATTTTATTACCATGTGAGTAACAAGAGATAAATATTATAAATAAATAAATATTATATTCACAGTATAGAAAATAAAATATTTGTTTTTATATTCACATAATTAAATAAATTATTTATTACCTTGTGGACAATACAAGATAAATAAATATTATATGTTCACATAATTAAACAATTACCTTATGAATAAATATTTATTTAATATTTGTGATCATTTAATAAATCCTAAATAAATATTATTTCTTAGTCTGGAGAATAATATTTATCCCAAATTTAAATATGAATAATATTTAACTGATATTAAAGGAAACACTTTGTGTGTAACCTTATATGTCTATTTCTTAGTGACATTAGGCGAGATTGCTTAAAGTCCAAGATTACTGTATAGCAATGAGTCAAGGTTCCCATAGAGAAAGATGATACGTCATAGTGAATAAAACCACATACAAACACTCACTATATATTATAATCATTTTGTCATGATATCTCATCAAAAATATTTCACACCCATGTCATCAACCTATATGCTCGATATGTCTTTCTTTGACCATCTAAAATAAACCTATTGTTAGACCATGCCCATGAAATTTAATTTGACAGTTCCTTTTCAATAAAAGGGCTGAGATATGAAATTCCATAAAATTTGAAAGGATGAATTCATATTTGATTCATCAATAACACATCATTCATGATGCACCTAATGTACCCAAATTTTCCAGGAACTATCTCATTTTGTTTTATGGGAATACATCTAAGTGCACGAGTCACGACATGAATTAATAATAATATTATAGTCTAAGGAACATTACATATGCTATAATATAGGAATAACCAATGATAAATAAACATGAATAATTCCTACAGACGGGTCTATTGTATCACTTAAATATTTTACTCTATAATTTTTTCCTTTAAAATATAATGTGTTCAATAGGTTGCTTCACACACAACATCAAACCAAAATAAACCACAAAAGATTATATAACTATTATAATTTAGTCATTAATTTTATGGGTGTAAATAGAGGAAACCTATTTATGAAATACATTTAGAAATAATGAGAATTTTAAATACTTATGCATTAATAAAATTCTATTAGTGTATTTAGATAACTAATAAAACCACTGCATGCTTAAAAATGTATTTTCTACAATTATCTTTACATGCGATTTATTTTAGGAAACTAAATACATTATATATAAGGCATTATATTGATATAAAAAATATATAATATAATATCACTAATTTGGTTTGTAAATAATGGGAAATAAGAATAAGAATTATTAATACTTTGAAAAGTTACTTTCCTATAAAAAAAGATTTCCATTATATTTTATGATTTTATTTAAAAGTTAAATTATCAAATTTTAGAATTTCAATTTGATAAAATAAACTTAATTTTTAGATTAAACATGTAAATGTTATCTTAAAATTAATTTTTGGGATTTTTCTAAAATAATTGATTTTTAGATGAACAATGAAAAATACAGTTTTTATAAAAAAGTGACTTTTATTATTTCATTGGTATATAAGCATGGCATAGAAGTTTATCAAAACTTTTAATTTTTTAAAATATTTATTTAAGGAATAAATTTATTCATTTTAATTATATTTTTTAATTTATAAAACCTATGTTTAAACTTATAAAAAATGTAATATTTTAATTCTAATAAAAAACCATTTTTAGTCTTTTCATTTAATTAAACATTATTTTGGTAAAATTCAGTTTTAGATTTATTTTAAATCCAAATAAAATTTATTTTTTTTTATAATAAACTAATTTATGTCTTTAAAATTAACACCATTGATAATTTTACCCTACACATAATTTTTAATCTTAAAAACACACTTTTCGTAAAAATTATTTTAATGTGTTATGTGTGTTTCTTTTAAAATTAACACTTCTAACCATTAGAAATTTTATTTGATAAAATAATTTTAAAATTTTAAATCATAAGATTAAAATTAGATAAAAAGGTAAATTTTAATTTTGGTCATTAAAATTAATTACTAAGTTTAAAAATTAATCACCCTGGTAAAAGTAAAAATGGTAAAAATTGATTTACTAAGAGGAAATGACCCAAAACATGTTAATTTTTTTTTCCAAATGGATGGTTGAGGTGTGTCTCGTAAAAAAATAATGTCCCCTTACCCTTTTCCCCTCTTAATCCTTTTACCCTTCAATAACAACTTCAAATTTTTGATAATGTAAAGAGTGATGCCAAAATTGTCTCCCTCTTCACTTATAAAAGGGAATCCTTCTAACACTTCTTGTTCCACCATTCCCTTTGAATTTATTTTAAAAAAACTTAAAATTTTTTCCTAATATAACCCTATCCAACTTACTTAATCCTATTTTTACCATTATTTATCTTAAGGCATCTATTTACAATGACATTTCTAAGAGAAAACCCAAGATCTCTATGTGTGTATCACCTCCTTAATATTTTATTCTTAATATTACACTTTATAACCTATCATATACATAAAAATATAATTAAATCAAAATTATTATAATATTGATATGGTATTATATTAATGTAACAACCATTATTTATTTCTCTCCATCCACTGAGAAAAACTAAAGTGTCGTTAGTAAGCGTACGCGGACTACCGCCTCCATGAATCAACATCTTCTATTTTTCACACCACCCATAATTATTGGTTTTAATGATGTGGTTGATGAATAAATATGATATATATAATATAAATATTATTATGAAAATTTAAATTATCATATACCTTGATTCCCTCTCATTCTTTAATAAATGAAAATGTTAATCGTGCGTTGTGTAGATTACTGCTTCCACGAAGTAACATTTTTCATTTTTCATCATTATTTTCATTATTTATCCAAACAACTTTAAATATAATTAAATAACTTAAAAACATATAAATAAAATCATTATTATTATGTTATAATGATATTATTCACTTCCTTAACCATACTTACCCATTGAGATATAACATGTCTATGTTTGGGTTGGTTTAACCACCTACTTGAATAATGCTATAAGAATCTATCATGGATGAGTATGAGAACTTAAATACTAATATTATTACAATTTAATCATAAATTAATAATTATATTTTGGTTCTAAAATGGTTATATTAAGTATTTAACTCATCATTAAAATATCATATTGGATCACTAAAATTACCAAAACAAGTCGGAATCGATTCAATTTTCATGAAAATATAAGAAAAAACTATATAATAAATAAATATCTTATGATAATAAATGATCCATATTAAATTAAATATATAATTTTATGGTTACTAAAAAGGTATGTAATAAACTTAATTTAATTATTTATAAAGTTAGGTGCATTCTCAAAATGAATCAGGAACAAGTTAAGGGTTTGTGCTAATTCAAATTTCTTCCACGAGTTACAAACATTCTTATTGAACTCTATTATTCTAAGTTTGATTTATTATTCCTAATGAATAATTTTCATTTTATTTTCTAATTAATGTTTTTTCATTTTATAATTCTTCCTTATAACTACATTGTAAAATTATTCTTACCTCAAAGATTACGTTACTTGTAAGGGTTTATTATCTCAATTTTAACCCCTTGAGACATATTTCTTATTATACACCATGTTCTCTTTGGGATGGCATATATATTACCCTTTAATATTTTTAAGTCATGATTGTCTTATATTTTATGACATTCAATTTTCTATTTAATATCCTTTCTCTCATGGGGTTTGGACTAAAAATTTTCAAAAGCTGTAAGGGTTTTTCCTGAATCAACTTCCTTCTTGAGTCACAATGATTCATTTTTTACTATGGTTTTACAAGATGGATTTATTATATTCTATGATTATATTATAATGCCTATATTTGGGGAAAGTTATTTTGGTCAAATAAATATGGAAAAAGTGGGGGGGGGTGAATTTCTCTTTTAAAAATTAAATAAAATGGAAAAGGTAAATTAAAATCTAAAAAATATTGATATGATAAAGTAATAAAGTGATAAATTCGATAAAGTGATAAATTGATAAATCTAATACATATTAAAATTTTAATTTCAATATTTATTGAGTGAGTATACATAGTGAAAAATAAAAATATCAAATTTATGAAATTATGTGTCAATATTTAATGATGCAAGGTATAAATGAAAATAAAAGGTAAAGACAATTTGATAATGGAGTTCGACAATAGTTCAGTGTGATCCCCAACGTCTCCTCCCCTTAGGTTGAGAGGTTTATATTACTACTCCCTTAATCTTGGTGGTTTTCAAAAAACTTATCCCTCATGATTATAGTTGTGATAAACCTCTCTAGCTTCACCGGTAGCCAAAGAACTCATCCCTCACTTTTTTTAGTAGTGATATCCCATTGTAGAAGGAGATGTGAAGAAAAAGGTTTTATTAGTGAAAACTAATTAAAATTTATCTCCCTAATACCTCATAAGTATGAGTATAATTGTGATGATATATTAAGAGATTAAGGAATAATATATACTTTGAGATTGATGGATAATTGTATATTGTATCATTAGAGAATTTTTATAGGATTCTCTAGAGCTTCGCCTTTGGGGAGCCAAAGTTGAATCAAGGATCAGAGAGGCGTTGATGGTAACAAGTAGATATTACAAGACACCAAGGACCTACTTTTATATCCTAAAAAAAGATTATAAGGTTTTATAATTCACAAAGTTCATTGAAGCTGAAGAAGACAAAAATTATAGCATTTTGACCAACATTAAATGCATACTCATACTTGCTGTATCGACACCACCGACTACCCGGTGCACATCACTGGCTAAATGATGGGTCACCTGTAGCACATAGGTTCTAGAAAATCACCACCAACTAGCCTCTACTAGCTAGTGTACTTTTTTGAAGAATTCTGGAACACTTTATGGGTCACCGGTTAGCTGGTGGTATTCTTAGAGTTGGAGCTTCTGTACACATGGCACCAGTTGGCCGATGTAGTCTACAACTCTCCACCTTCAAGTGGAGCAACCCTTGCTTCCTTCTAAGGACTTATATTTATCTTCTAACTTGATTCCAAGATCTTAAATCATGATAAAAAATGGTCCTTTCCATTAATATCATAAAAATCCTTTTAATATGATTTAATATCTACATTTAGACCATTAATGACATGTGTTAAATTCAAATTAAATAGACTAAAATTCACTAAAATGAAAATTTTGTTAGTGTTTGAACTTTCTAAGTTAATTGTTTTGTTAAATTTCAATCAAATCACATTTATTTCATTTTAAATTGGTTAAAATTTATATGTTCATAATTTTAATTGGTAAATTTTAATTGATAAATTTTTTTCCACACATCATATGAGTTAATGAATTATACGTGCTCGTATTTTTTTCATATGTTATAATGTTTATATCAAATTTGTGTGTGTTTATTGTTTTTAATATGTTTTCATATTTTATATGATTTTGAGTGTTTATTATTATTTTTAGTTTAATATCACATTATATTTTAATTATTTAATTATTTTTATCATATGTACGAATATTGTTTTAATATTCATGTGTTATTTTTTTGTATTAAAATTATATATATATATATAATTATCTTGTTATATATATTTTATTTATCATTATATGTGTATATCATTATATATATGTATACGTCTATACACCTTGACTTGCCTGGTCCATGATCTGAGCATATCACGGTAGCACCTCATCGGTATGCACGACAACAACCTCACTGTTCACCTCCACCTCTGTTTGTGTGTGATCTCATCCATGAAAGTGGGTTTCTTCATCTATGTGATATTGGTGCTTCATCCATGCAGTTATTCTATGTGTATGTGCCACATGTATGTGTGACTATTGAACAACATATGTGCACCATCTTCTAACGCTGTTATCGATCTAGCTCCTTCAACAGTAGATTGTAACAAAACTGCTTTGGTACCGGTAGTACAGGGTGTAGGTTCTGGGCGCAATGAAAGCATGTGATGGATGGTTCCCAACACAAATTTTTGTCATGATCGATGATCAATCCGATATCTATATGATGATAAACATCATGATATATGAAACTGGATCAACAAAATCAGAAAAGAGTAATAACTCCAGAACCGGAGAGAGGATCATAACATATTATTTATAATTAATTTATTTAATTAAATAATTAACTATTTTGGAATTATTTCTTCATTGATGAATCTGGTGATAGATCTACACTTCACCATTTTTTTGTATGAATCAAATGTGGATTCCCTCTAGTGGTGATCCGCACATGTTCCGCGAATCTCTAGACGTCGCCGAAGGAATCTATGGGTGCTAGCATGACAGATCCTTGTGCTTGCGTCATCCACCTTTGATCTTTATGAGAACTGCTTCCAAATCATTCTCCTTGATCTGGTGGAGGAAGATTGTTATTCATTCTTGGGATAGTTTTTAGAGAAGGGAGCTCTCTATGATTGAGAGGATTCTTCAAATCCATTTTCCACAACCAACAAAATGAATTGACTCTTTGAGAAAATAATATAAATGTGTTTATATATTTCTAGGGTTAAAATAAAATAATAGCACAAGTTCCCTTAATTATTTGGTTAATCCCTTTTTAAACCCATGTCAAATAATAATAATAATAATAATATTTCTCAACATATGCTTAAATTGAAAATTATATTAAATATTATTTAATTAAATAATATTCAATATTTATTATTTTTCACTGGACCTAAAACCTCGGTCTATCATTCCTCCATATTTATCAGGCCTTTAATGATGACTATTTATTTATTAAATAAATATCACTACATTATTCACCAATAAATAAATAAATATTATATTCACTAATAGTAAATAAATATTTATTAAATATTCCACTCACATTATATTCTCTCAAATAACTAGTGAAAGAATATATACAATCAAGCATTCATGAATAATTACTAAACCATGTATGAGAATAATATTTATTCAACTTGTTAAATAATAATATATTATTTAACTGAGATTCTGGATACACTTAGTGTGTGGCCCTCTAGGCCTCTTTCTTAGTGGCATTAAGCGAAGTAGCCTAAAGTCCAAGGTTAGTGTCTAGTAACATGCTAAGACACCCATATAGAAATAAGTTAATACTGTAATGACATGATACCTCATACAAATGGTTACTATGTAATATAATCCCATTATCACGATATCTCAAATCAAGTAGGTTACATGTCGGTGCCATCAACCTATGTGATCGATGTCTCTTTCTTTGAATTTTCAAAAATAGAACTTGTTTATAGAACACCATGGTCATATATTTATTTAGGCTATATCATTTCCATCAAAGGGTCTGAGATATCAACTTCCATTAAAAAACATAAGGGGTAAATCTTTTCTCTTATTATTCATTAATGCAATATTACTCGTGATGCACCCAACATATCCTACCTTACCATGAATATATTTCGTCATAGTTTTCATTGATACATAAAAATACGTGATTAATAATAATCTTAAAGTCTAAGGACCAATACACACATCCAAAAATAGTAACATTAAATGGCACATATAATAGGGATTTCCTACTAGCGGGTCTCATTCTTATAATATCATACTGGATATTACTAAGGGAGTACACGATGAGAAGGTGCCTCAAAGTCTTATGAGTCTCCACCCCTGATATCTTATATAATTTGTGTCCCTAAAATGATATCATTCAACTATAGAACATTTATTCAAGAATAGTGTCATAGCACTTCCGGGTTCTCATCATAACAGAGAACTACTATGTCCTTTTAGTGCGACAGCTACTCTTAAGACATTATCACATACAATGTTATGTAGAAGAATAATAACAATGTGATAAGTAGTTTGTTAATATTGAAAACCATGAATATAGGTTATCATAAAGTATAAAGAATTTGGTTCTAGGGCACCGACTCCAATAGAGTCCCACTTGCACTAGGGACAACTGCTAATAACCTTCAATCTGCTAGATATCACATGATACTCATGCTTTTATTGAGACAGGACTTTAGTCAAGGGTTCCACCACATTCTCTTTTTTGGGTACTCTGTTTACTTCAAATTCACCCCTCTAATGAAAATCCCTCAAGAATTAATACTTCTAGAGTATGTGATTTGTCTGTTGGTGTGACCTTGTATCTTTTACAAGAGCCACCACTGCAGGATTATCACAATACAATGTGATAGGGTCTTTACAGATAGGTACCACATCAAGCTCCTAAACAAAGTTACGAATCCAAAAGGCTTCATTGGATGCATCAAAAGCCGCTATATACTCGGAATCTACTATAGAATCATTGAAAACTAGCTGATTTGAACTCTTCCAGCTCACAAAACCTCCATTAAGATAGAAAACATATCCTAATTTTGACTTCAGATCATTATGATCTGTCCAAAAACTAGAATTAGTATAACTCCTGATGACTAGATTCTAGTCTCCTCCACACATGAGGAACATTTTCTTATTTCTTCTCAGATACTTAAGGATATACTTAATAAAAGTCCAATGATGTTCTCTTGGATCTACTTGACATATTACTACCATGATCAATAAATAAGAAACATCAAGTCTATTACATAAAATGACATACATGATTGACCCTATCGCTGAAGCATATGGGATATTTATCATTCTTTATTTATCTTGTTGTGTCTAAGGACACATTTTCTTAGAAAGATGTAAACCATGTGACACTGGAATAGATCCCCTATTGGATTGTTCTATACTAATTATCTTTAGTATCTGGTTAACATATGTACTTTGAATTAGTCTAAGAAGCCTCTTAGATCTATCATGAATGATCTTGATCCCTAGAATATAGGCTGATTCACCTAAGTCCTTCATGGAGAAACAATTTTTTAACCAGTCCTTAATAGACTATAAGATTAGTATGTCGTTTCTAATAAGTAATATTTCATCAACATATACTACTAGGATAAAAACCTCATTTCCACCAAACCTCTTGTAGACACATGACTCACATTCGGTCTTAATGAAACCAAATTCATTTATGGCTTCATTGAATTGAATTTTCCATGACCTAGATGATTGATTCAATCTATAAATGGATC
This sequence comes from Viscum album, assembly GCA_963277665.1. Lineage (NCBI taxonomy): Eukaryota > Viridiplantae > Streptophyta > Magnoliopsida > Santalales > Viscaceae > Viscum > Viscum album. The sequence continues at coordinate 1,781,768,598 of OY728129.1, read as the reverse complement.
TCTATAACTTGAAAATCCTTTTGGTCTGACCTGGAGTCACAAACCCTTCTGGTTGTGTCATATATACATCTTCCTGAAGGTTCCCAGTAAGTAATGAAGTTTTGACATCCATCTTCCAAATATCATAGTCATGGTAAGCTTCTACAGTAAGTATAATTCTAATGGATTTAAACATAGAAACTAGTGAAAAAGTTTCATCATAGTAAATTCCTTGATGCTGTTTAAACCCTTTAGCCACTATCCTTACTTTATAGCTATTTACTTTACCTTCCATGTCCATTTTCCTCTTGAATACCCATTTACACCCAACATGCTTTACATCAACTGGCGCATCGACCAAAACCCAAACATGGTTCTAATACATGGAATCCATTTTAGAATTCATGGATTCTTTCCATCTTACAACTTTCGATCTTTCTATTGCCTCATTTTAGGAGATAGGTTCATCATTTTCAACCAATAATGAGTCACTATATTCAGTGACTAGGGAACCATATTACTATGGTTCTCTTACCTCTCTTAATCTCCTACACAGTACTTGTGTTTTAGGAACTACTTATTCTATGGGGACCTGTGGAACCCTGTTCCTACTCTAACTCTTATGTATCTTGATCGTTAACTTCATCAAAGTCAATCTTTGTCCCACTATACTTCTTGAGGATGTGCTCCCTCTCAAGAAATATGGCTTGCCTGGCGGTAGTCACTTTCTTGTATGTGGGTTTTTATAGGTATTATCCCTTTGTTTCCTTGGGATACCATGTAAAGATATAATTTGTGCCTCAGGGTGCAAGTTTTTTTCCTAAGAATACCTTAACAAATGCCTCACAACCCCATACACATGTATGTAACAAAATCGGTTTCTTTCCACTCCATAACTTGAAGGTAATTATGTTTTCTGCTTTAGTTGAAACTCATTTTAATGTGTATTCCACAGTTTGTATTACATATCCCCAAAAGGATAATGGAAGATCAACATGAATCATCATCAAACTTACCATGTCTAACAAGGTACACTTCCTTATTTCACTAACACCATTCCACTATAATTTATAGGGTGGAGTGAGTTGATATAGAATCCCAAACTCCTGTAGAAAGTCAATGAACTATTTGTTAAGATATTCACCACCTCAATCTGATCAAAGTTTCTTTATCTTCTTACCAATATTATTCTCTAATTCATTCATGAATTCCTTGAATTTATCAAAGTACTTAGGCTTATACCTCATTAATTATAAATATCCATATCTAATCAAGTCATTAGTAAAATTTATGAGGTAAGAATATCCACCGCTAGATTCTACTGGAAAAGGTCCACACACATTAGTGTGTACTAATCCTAGAAGCTCTATGACCCTTTCACCCTGTCCACCAAATGGCAGTTTGGTCATTTTTCCTTGTAAACAAGAATGAAATCTATCAAGTGGTTTTAACTCAGAAGAGTCTAAATAACCATCTTGATAGAGCTTTTTCAAACACTTCTCATTTACATGACCAAGGCAGTGATTCCAAATTTGGGTGTTATATGAGTCATGTGAACATGATTCGTTATCAATTTACAACACTTGGTTTTCATAATTTAGTAAATAAAGACCATTATTTAAAAGTGTCATACCATAACATATGTTGTTCTTATAAAAGAAATAACTTTTATTTCCAAACTTGAAAATAAACCCATCTGTATCTAGGAATGATACAAAAATCATGTTCTTGGTAACTATAGGTACATAATAATAATATTTCAAAACCAAAATCATTCCTATTGTCAATGAGAGGTGGTAGTCACTAATGGACAAAGTAGTTAGCCTTGCACCATTATCAGCTCTCAGATCCACCTCTCCTATGGAAATCTTTTAGAATCTAATTGGTTCCTGTATTTGGATATAGAGATGAGCCCCACAAGTTGTATCTAATACCCAATGTGTAGATATTGAAATATTACACTTGATAACGAACACACCTTTAGCTTACCCTTTATTCTGGGTGCATTTCTTCTTCCAGTCGTTTGACTTGCCACATGGAAAATATACTACCCCATTTTCCTTTCCCTGTCTCTGGATATTCTTCTTCTGGGATGGACAGTGCTCAGGAGCTTTAGACTGTTCATAAGTCTTGGGTCCATTTTCCTTGTTCTTCTTTTTCTTATTCACTATAAGGACTATAGATTTATCACACCCTATGCCCTTATACACTTGGAAAATCAAAGTAAGAAGTTTTGAAAACTCTTCTCATTATTGGTCATATTATAATTAATAATAAAACCAGAGAAGGTCTTAGGTAGTGATGAAAGTATGAGATCTGTACGCAACTCATCTGTGAATTTAATCCCTAAGATGTCTAGACATTAAATGTAGCCAATAATCTTGACTACGTGAGGCCCAAATGGTGTAGACTCTATAATCTTATTTGTAAACAAAGCATTGGAGATCTTGTATCTCTCTTGTCTTTCCTTATCTTGACAGAGATCCTGAAGGTGAGATATCATGCTATAGGCATCCATATCCTCATGTTGCTTCAAAATCTCATTGAACATGGATGAGAGCATGAAGCATTGGACATATGTATCATCATTCAAATGTTTCTCATAGAGAGATACCTCTTCATCATTGCCTCATTACTAGGTGAAACTAGAAAAGGTTCTTCCAGCACATATAATCTCCTTTCATGGTGATGGATGACAGGTAGACGCCTTTTCCACTCCTGGAAATTTATGTGGGTGAGAAGGTTGTCCTTATCAAGTATGGATCACAATGATATGTTTGATGCCATTTTATTATCATTTCTAAAAATAATATGAGCAGAGTTTTAGTACTTTATTTGATAAAATTTAGACAACTAAATAAATATTATATTTATTAGTCTCCCACTATTTTATCGAAACCCAATAGCCCTCACCATTGGCTTCAGAATTTTCTATTTCTTGGAAATTCTAGTGGCATGGATCCATATTTCCCTTCTCATTACCCCAACTTTGGTTGGTCAAGCAACTTGAATGGTTTTAGGTAGGCATTCCAAATTCCAACTACATTAACTCACATTTCCTTGATCTGTTGAGTGGATTCCCCAATATGAAAATAATTACATTATATTTCCTCAACCTTTGCCTCTCAGTTACACCAATTCCTGATTTGGAAGTGAACCCTTGATGTGAACTAAGTTAAGTCAACCCAAAATTTGAAGTTAGAATTCCTCGATAATTGAAAGCACCCCAACTTTGGCTGGTCAAGCACTTTGAACTATGGTTCGATTTTAACTGAAGTAGTGGAAGGATATAACAACTTAATATATATAATTGATAGATTTTATAATTTTATGCATAAATTGGAAATTATTATATTTATAACATTATTTTTAATATTAATTGGATTTACTGAAGTGATTAAACATTTCTTAGATAATATTTATGCATAAGACAATTTATTTTAGTTCTATCATTCATACTCTTTAATTTCATTAAATTATGTGATAATAACAAAACATCCATAATGAAATAACCATGAAACTTGATAGAAATAAAATAATAAAGTGGTATGATCATGAGCTTATATTAATGGTTAGTTTATCTAGTGGTTGATAAACTAACCGCTGACCTAGGGGAAAAAAACCTTGAACTGATTAAGGTTTGTATTAAAACTTTCCACATGCCCACCTATGTATCTCCTTGGATTGGTTTGACCTTAGCTCTAAACTTGAACCACCTCCACTAGCTTGGGAGATCCATTCTTTAAATATAACTTTTACTCACACGCAGGTGAGGGGAAAATGGGTTTACATAAAAGAAACCATGGGAATGCATGACCTACATAACAATAGGAGAGAAAGCACACATACCAACAATTTAATTTAATAATAAATTAAATGAAACCAACCACATACAAAGGTCTGGTCTAGCTCATGATCATCCACATGCATGCAAAGAATTATGAATTTAATAAAATTAGTATTCAATTCTTAATCATTATTATTTAAGATAAATCACACTTGAATTAATTAATTATTATCTTTAATTAATCAATTATTTTATCTTAATTCTTATCCTAATTTCCTTGAGATTATTATCCATTATAATTTTAAACAAATTAAATAAATTCATTTAAAATTAATTGTTTACATAAATGTAACTTAGAGGCAACATGATGAATACCCATCTAAATCTACCCAACATGTATTATACTCATATATAGTTTTACTTCTGTGACATATGGAATACATGAATTATCATGTAATTTCATGATGTGTACAATTACATTAATTACATTATTTTTTGGTCACGTTTTATGCTTCAATGTATGTAGAGTAACAACTGTAATACAAATCAAACATGATATGCAGATATGAACATTACATAGATATTAATTAAACATTTATATATATATAAATATTAAAACCTATCACATGGAGTGTCTTATCAACTTAATGACCACATGAAATAACATATCTCAAGGTTTATATAATATAATAAATAAATGTTAAATCTAGGTAATTTGGTATAAGTACATGATGTGTACATTGTGCTACACGGCATGTATTTCTCCCACTATTTATCCGAGACACACTCCTAGGTACTCTGTGTGTAAACTGTGCCTCAAAAATGGAGTACACAGTGTGTAAAATGGATTACATGGAATGTTTACTTTGAGTTACATGGTCACCAGTTAGGTAGGTCAAGTACGGTAATACACAACTCATCTATGACTCAAAGGGACTACATGCCATGTAAATGGGCTACACAACATATAATCCGGTTGACTGTGCACTACCTTGGTTAGGTTAATATGTGGTGTAAGGAATTTAATGCACCATGTGTAATCAATGCACATTGTTTGAATTAATTTCCAAATTAATTCATGATGCATTGTCCACAAGTACATAGTGAGTTATTCCGTTTACATGACATATACTCCCGTGTTATCTATCCAGAATCCTTGGTACCTCTGGATGAGATCATTGATTTTATTTCATTCATTAAATCAATTGATTTGATTAGATCTATAAGAAACTAAGGAGGAATAAGCAGATCTCAAAATTCAGATTAAAAGAATGATTAAACTTGAATTGAAAAAATAAATTACAAATGCATAAATCAATAATGATATTTAAATAATTATAAATAATTACATGACCCCTATAATACCACTTGTAGGTTCCATTCATAGTGGAAGCGTGCGATGAGCAATACCCAACATGGATTTTTTTCATGATCGACGATCAATTCAAGATATACACGATGATAAATGCCTTGATCCATGGAATTGGATCAACAAAATCATACAAGAGTAATAACACCAGAACCAGAGGGAGGGTCATCACATATTATTTATAATTAACTTAATTAATTTAAGAATTAACTTTTTTGGAATTCTTTCTTCATTGATAAATATGGTGATAGATCTGTGTTGCACCATTATTACATTGTAGTAATCAAATGCAGATTCCCTCTAGCGGTGATCCACACATGTTCCAAGAATCTCTAGATGTTACCAAAAGAATATTCGAGTGCTAGAATGGTAGATCCTTGCGCTTATGCTGTCCGCCTTTGATTTCTATGAGAACGGCTTCCAAAGTGTTCTCCTTGATCTGGTGGAGGAAGATTTCTCTCCATTCTTTGGAGCATTCTTAGAGAAGAGAGCTCTCTAGACTTGAGAGGATTATCTAAATCTATTGCGCACAACCAAAAAAATGAATTGACTCCTTGAGAAAATAATATAAATAGGTGTATATTGTTCTAGGGTTAAAATAAAATAATAGCACAAGTACCATTCATTATTTAATTAATCCTTGTGGAACCCTATATCAAATAATAATATTAATATTATTATTTCTCGACATGTGCTTAACTTGTGAATTATATTAAATATTATTTTATTAAATAGTATTTAATATTTATTATTTCTCACCAGACCTAAAACCTCGATCCACCATTCCTCCATATTTATCAGGACTTGAATAATAAATATTTATTTATTAAATAAATATCATTTCATTATTTTCCAATAAATAAATAAATATTATATTCACTAAATAGAAAATAAATATTTATTAAATATTCCACTCACATTATATTCTCTCAAATAACTGGTGAAATAATATATACGATCAAGCATACATGAATAATTATTAAACCACATTTGGGAATAATATTTAGTCAACATGGTAAATAATAATATATTATTTAACTATGATTTTGGATACACTCAGTGTGCGGCCCTCTATGCCTCTTTCTCAGTGGCATTAGGAAAAGAAACTTAAAGTTCAAGGTTAGAGTCTAGCAACATGAAAAGGTACTCATAGAGAAAGAAGTTAATGCTAAAATGAAATGATACCTCTAATGAACGCTTAATGTGTAATATAATCCCTTTATCATGATATCTCAAATCAAGCAGGTTGCATGCCAATGCCATCAACCTACGTGCTCGGCTTCTCTTTCTCTAACTTTTCAGAAATATAAATTTACTATAGAGTACTATGACCATGGATTTATTTAGGCTATATCATTTCTATCAAAGTACATGAGATATCAAATTCTGTTAAAAATAGAAGGGATAAATCTTTTGTTGCATTATTCATTAATTCAATATTAATCATGATGCAACCAACATATCCTACCTCAGTAAAACATCTATCATCATGGTTTTCATTAATACATAAAAGTACATGACTAATAATAATCATTAATAATAATATTAAAGTCTAAGGACTAATATACACATCTGCAGATAGGAACATTCAATGACACATATAAATATGAATTTCCTATTGGTGGGTCTCATTATCATAATATCCTACTGGATATTACCAAAGGAGTACACCATGAGAAGTTTCCTCAAAGTCCTATGAGTCTCCACCCCTGATAGCTTGTATCATTTTTGTCCCTCAAATGATATCATCTGGATATATAACATTTATTCAAGAATAGTGTTTCAACACTTTTGGGTTCTCATCATAGCGGGGAACTACTGTGACCTTTTAATGCAACAGCTACTCTTAAGACATTATTACATACAATGTTACATATAAGAACAATCATGATGTGATAAGTAGTTTATTAATATTGAAAACCATGAATACAAGTTATCATAAAGTACAAAAAAGTTGGTTCTAGGTCACCAACTCCAACACATTGGTGACAAAGGTAGCAGGACACCAATGAAGGTAGCTTGTCAACAACATTGGTATAACATATCAAATAATGTACAACAACATCCCAAAATTCCTTCTACAATAAAGTAAGCATCACACCCAAACTCATTTTATGGTAGTGGATAACTCTTCATTGTAGTAACAACAACACGCTCAGTTCTCTATTTCCACCTAGTGGTAGCAGTAGCATAAAAAGTAGCAGTAACATGTATAGAGGTAGCACACCTACATACTTCATGGTAACACTCTTATAGTAAGATAATAATGTAATAAGTGTTCTAACATCAATGTGATAATGGAATAATGTGATGATAGCAGTAGCAAAATAGTAATGGTAGTGGAAGCGGGACCTCAATAGTAGTGGAAGCATGACCTCGATGGTAGCATAACTTTCATTCATGGTAGTATATTTGTGTGACTGTTAGTTAAAAAATTTACTTCTGTTAGTTATAAAATATGCGACCATCTCACAACAACACAATCTCAACCGATATTTTTTTTAATTACTGCAACCTTTAAAAAATATTTTGATTGTTATTTTAATTTATAAAATAATTATATTTGTTAAAAAAATAAATATTAATATATTATTAATTAATTAATTTGTGCATAAATTATCTATTCAAAAACACATGTAACATATGCTGATCTATTTTGGTTTTTTTATTATTCAATTTATTTTAATAGTTCCATTAAATTAGAATACACATGTATAATCTAACAACTATATTGAATTTTTTTGGTTGAGAAATATCATTGGAAATATTTTTGGATTTAATGAGTTATAATTTTTTTTATTCATAATATATTTTTATATTGTTAAATTAGTAATTTAATATAAGTTTGTGAGAGTAGTTTTTTTTTTATTTTTTATTTTAAAAACTCTCATTTATTCTAACGATCATATTAGAAGTTATTTTAATGAGGTTTGTGTATAAATTAGAGTATGAAAAAAAATATTCTTTGAATACATGCCATGTTTAAACAAGTAATGATATGTTTTTATATTTTTAATATTTCTAACCATTGAATGATGGAGATGAGTTTAGTAAACTCTTGTATAATGAGAAGAAAAGGAGGGAGCTAGATGAATGTTGGCACTTTTTCTATAAATAAAGATCAAGGCATGATGAGAAATATAACTGATACATAATACTCGAGTAATGAGATCTTCTGCGACTAATGTTTCATTGGTGTGATCATGAAGGAACTTCAATGTTTTATTCATTAGTGATGAAGTGATCAAAGTTCCAAAAGCCACATAGACTTCCACATATTCTTCTCTTTGTTGATGTTCATTGTTTTATAGTTCCCGCTGTGTTATATTTTATTTCATATATTTTTAATTGTAAGAATCAGGTTATTCTTTTCCCAATAAAAAGAAATCACGGTATCAGTTATTCTAACTAACCAAAAGGAAATTACTTGGACTGTGACTCTTGAAAAAAAAGCCAAGTTAGTGAAGGTTGTGACTCCTATAAAAAGTCAAGTTGGTTGTGCCTCTGGGCATTGTAAAAGGTAGGATCTATAAATAAGTTATCAAAACTTTTAAAAGAGAGGTTTATTAGTGGGTATTGATCTTATTACCGAGTATATAGTACTGAATAGTAGAGTAGGATCTTAGTGATCGAAACTAATATAAAAATCATATGTTTATATTTTATTTCCACTCTATTATATTCTGAAAATTACATTATGTTGTTGCTTAATTTTATAATAAAATATGATTGATAATTTGTTTTATGATTTTAAAAGGACTATTCACCCCCCTATAGTCTATTATTTCCATCCATATGGGACCAAAAATTGTTATCAAAGACTATTCCTCTCGATGTAGGTTATATTTTTATATATTTATGTACTAACAATATCCTAGACCTAACATTCTAAGGAATAATATCAATTCTATAAGATGGAAGGTATTAATGAAAATTATTAATGGATACCTCAAAATCCATCATATTTTGATGGAATTAATTATGAGTATCGACAAGGCCGAATGTAGTAATACTTAAAGAAGTTAAGTGTGGATCATTAAACAATCACAGAGAAATAATAGAAATTATTTGAAGTTGATCTAGAGACACTTTTAGGTAACAATATGGAAAAGTATGTTTTAAATTATAAAGTAAAGAATATTTTTTACTGTACTATAAGTAGAGGCATGTATATCCATGTTTCAGCCTATAAGATATCCCAAGACATTTGGACAATACTAATATTTACTCATTATGGGACATGAAATCTTAAAATAACCAAGCTGGGAATGCTTCAAGCATAATACCAGGATTTCAAGATGTGAGAATATGAGTTAGTGAAGTAGTTGTTTCAACGGTTTACAAGTATTAAAAATGGAATGAGTTCACTTAGTGAAGCACTAGACAATAAAACTCTAGTTAAAAGGGTGATGATGACATTTTCAAAAAGATGGCATAAAAATATAGCGGTGATCAATAAAAGTAATCATTTTAAAGAGTGTACTTTAGATGAACTAATCAGTTCTTTGTAGAAGTATGAACTTAAATTGAAAAATATTGATGATGGGAAGTCTATAAAGAAGAAAGGTATTGATTTTAAACCTAATATTAATGAATCATCTAACTATTTTGAATTTGAGTTCCAATAAAGTGATAAAGATATGTCTCAATTTAACAAGAAAATTTATAAATTTATGAAAATAAAGGAGGAAAGAGGCGGTTCAAAAGGAAGAAAAAAAGGATTATAAGAAAGGTAATACTAGAAATAATAATGATTCTTCAAATCTAACCTATCATGAGTTAAATAAGAAAGGAAAAATTTAGACTAATTGTTCCAAACTCAAGTATTCAAAGAAAGACAAATAAAAAAGGAGAAAGGAAAGGAAAGTATTTTTTTGAGGATGGGATTGCTCAAACAATTCAGATTTGAGCAGTGACACAAAAAGTGAACAAGAGATAGGGAACTTACTTTGATAGATACACATTTTGAGGTACCTGAATCATTATTTACTCAATTGATAACCACAACTAATGTTGATCATAATGGAATCACTAAAGATGAAAAATAAAAAAAATATGATTTTAGTTCTTATTATGATTATGTGAATTCTAAATTCAAACAACTATATAAAGAAAATGAGGAACTTTAAAAGGAATGTGAAAATATGAATTCCCGCATTTTCCAGAATGAGGAATATAGAAATAATTGTGATTCTGAGATATTGAAACTAAAATAAAAAAATGACAGACTTAAATATTTTCTAGAAGTAAATGATAAAGATCACGAGAGAAGGTTTAATTCAGTCTTAGAGGGAATGAATAAATTTGATAATGAGATAAATAATATTAAGAAAGAAAATTTAAAATTGAAAAGTGCAACTTATGGTTCTAATGTAAAAGTATATGCTAATTTAGAAGAGATTCAAAAAGAGAATGTGGATTTAAAAAAAAGAAGTTGTGCTAATATTAAATAAATTTTGTCTAATTTTGTTCAAGATAAATAAAAATATGATAAAATGATTTATATGATAAAAATAAAACTAAAAAATAATGGTTTTGGTTATGACAGATTCTCACCAAGGATGTATAAGACTACTTTTTTTAAAATATCAAAAGGGATTATTTCGAGTGTTAAATGTTTTAAATGTAAAATGAAATATAATTATGACAATGAATGCCCTTTGAGATTTATAAAATCATTTTTCCATACTAAAAAATTTATTTCTAAATATGTTTTTTAAAACAATACATAAATAGATGTTTTTAATCTATTTGGGTTCCAAAATGTTTTTCTACTAATCTAATTGGACCCAAATTCGCATAGGCACCAAAACATTCTACTTGAATAATTTATTTCATGAAATATGCCTTAAAAGTATCAAAGACTTATGGTATCTAGACAATGGATGTTCAAGACACAAAATTAGTGATATTTCAAATTTTCTATGTTTTAATTCATATGATGGAGGCCTAGTTACATTTAGAGACAATTCTAATGGTTAGATAAAAGGGTGTAGAGAAGTAAGATTTTCAAAACTGTTATTATTTCAAAATTATTATTTATAGATGGTTTAAAACATAATTTAATAAGTATATCATAACTATGTGATGATGGATTAAATAAAATATTTGAAAATTATAAATGTACATTTTTGAAAAATAATATTTTTTTTATATTATGCAAATAGAAAAGATAATGTTTACAATATTGATTTTTATGATCTAACCAAATAAAAAGTTAAGTTTTTAAATGTTATATAAGTAGATGATATTTTATGAAATAAAAGTCTTGTACATGAAAACTTTAGACATTTACAAAAGTTTTCAAATCATGAACATGTTCTACAATTGCCAAAGTTAAATATAAGTAGGTATTTTATGTGTAATTTTTGTTTAAAGGGAAAGGAACATAAAGAAAGGTTTAAATATGTGAATGATGTTAGTACTGATAGATGTATTGAATTGCTAAATATTGAATTATTTTTTACTATAAAACCTACCATTTTAGGGGGAATAAAGTATGCATTTGTGATAGTTAATGATTATAGTAGATTAATCTGGATTTATTTCTTATCACTTAAAGTGAAACCCTGACCAAGTTTTGTACTTTCTATAAAATTATTCAAAAATAAAAAAATATTTCAATAATATATATTAGAAGGGATAGAGGTTGTGAATTTATTAATTTATAATTTGATAAATTTTATGAAGAGAATGAATATAAACATTGTTTTTCTCCCCCTAGGACACCATAATAAAATGGTGTGGTTGAAAGAAAGAATAGATCAATTCAAGAAATGGCTAGACCAATGCTTATTGAGTTTAATGTGCCTAAATATTTTTGGGTCGAATATGTCAATAAAACTTTTCATATTTTAAATAGATATTCTATTGACCATTTTTAAATAAAATCCCTTATGATTTTTAAAGGGTTTAAACCTAAAGTTGGATATTTTAGGCTGTTTGGTTGTAAAGTGTTTATTTTAAATAAAAAAGATAATTTGATAAGTTTTATTCTAAATGTGATGAAGGAATATATTTTGTAGAACCCTAGAACACCGAGAGAGGGGAGGGGTAAAACAGAGTGTCAACTTTTTCTTTTAAAGTGATGTATCTTGTTTTCACATTGGTGGGAACTTGTTAAACCTGTCTGATAGAACCATGCAGTAATTAAACATTCACATGCAAAGAGACAACACAATAGTTTTACTTAGTTCACCACCAAGGTTTAGTCCAAGGATAATATGCCAATAGTGTACTGGTCATACCTATATCCACTAAGCTTCACTATTTATTATGGAATACATAAGTTCAGACACATTCAATCTATTCCACGCACACTTTACAAGAATTTTAGGGATGGATCACTACCTCACTTGGAACACTTCTGTCGACTCCCCCTAGTTCACTACCTTGGGAGAAGTCTTACTCAGTTTAATAACTTTAAGGTAACTTCAGTAGATTGGAATTTAAGTCTTTGTTCCTAACTAGAATTAGAATCCTCTTTCACTATAGTCCAAAGTTTATGCACTTGAAATAACTATTCACTTAAACTAAATGTTCAATACTACTATTCCTGAAGCTCACCGCCTTTACAAAACCCCCTTTACGTTTCAAATAAATACCAACATTCATGAAACCACACACTTTCATGAATCGCCTAACCTTTGTGAAATGATCAGTCTTCATGAATCTCACAGCCTTTGTGGAACACACCTAGTCTTTGAAAAACTTCATTTTTTGATATGACTTAGAATCAATCAGTTCATTTCAATTCCTTTCTCTATGCTTAATCTCATGAAGTATTCCTGATTAGAAAAGATTTCAGGATTAGGTATACCTTCAAAAAATCAGAGTAAAATATCCCTTTCACCAATTATCTTCATGTCAAATTAAGTGGGGGTAGCCACCTATTTATAGGTGAAACCCTTTGTAAAGATATCACACCTCTAGTTTCCTTTTCGCAAACCTAAAAAAACATGTTTGTGAAGTTCATCTATTCATGAAGCTCCAGTGAAATTTAACCCATTCACAAATGTAGAGAACCAAGCTTGACGTACATGGAAATTACATTTATTTTGTAGAATACTTAATACATGACAAAAACAAACGCCCAAAGATCATTTTAGTTTATAGTCTTAGGAAACTCGAAACAAAATATTCTAATCATTGTGAAAATCTTCAACATCTCCCATAAAGATCTCCCCCTTTTGTTTTCCTACCTAAAACCTTTATTTATATCCTAGGGAAAATAAAACATATAAAGAGAGACATTAAATTATTAGTAAGGTTAAAGATGTAAAACATAAAACAAACCATAACATTTGAATGGTAAAACATGAACATAAAGTTTAAACATCAAAATATCAAGTCATGAAATAAATCTTGGTAGTACGTAAGGAATTGATCATAAAATAATATTAACCATGATAGAATAACATTGTAATAAAAAATGTAATTGTTGTAAACTAATAAGCACATAATATGATTTCCATATTAGCCAAGGCATTTCTTTCAAGACCATCATAGTGGACATATTCTAAACTAAACTAGGTTTACTTGCCGTTCCAGCCATGTATTTCTGAACCAGATTTACTCGTCATTCCATATCTGCATTACCAAACCAGATTTAATTTCCACTATAATCATGTCTATATCATGAGATATAAATCATTACCTAATTCATTTTAGGGAGATATAGGTTCCACCCATCTCACAATTAAATCATTCTTACATGTTCTACAAAAACATAAAACATTCATCATAGCATAATCCAAGAAATAAAATGGGTTTTTTAAACATCATTCCATCATAAAATAATCCATATAAAATATCATTCCATAATTAACATAATCAAATAAAAGTAATAATAGGTATAGAAACATAACCCTATTTAAGAGAGTCATCTTATATGGGAAATAAATTTGATAAAACACTTGAACTTAGTTCTTGAGAAAAATATCCTTTCTTCTTCAAAAACATTTTCTTTTATTAAATTACCATGAAATTTTAAAATAAAAGAATTTAGTTGAAAATAAAATTGAAATAGTGTATAGGAAGCTTCATATAAATAAGGTATCATAAAACCGTAAAAATCTATTCATGCCGTATAAGTTAAAAAAACATTCTCCTCATACTTTTGATGGAAAAGTCAAAAAGTACCTTGTATGGTAAAAAAAAGAAAGATTTATTCCAAACCATGTATTAAAAGTAAAAAATGAGTAAAAATGACTTTAAAAATACATAAAAAATAGTAAACATTTTATGAAAATATTTTTAGAAAATATGGACATGGATGATAAATATAACCCTAGTAAATACTTACATATAAACAATCTTGGATAAAAATGAGATTACAAAATTATCCCTTACCTTATGTCCAATTTCTTTAGTATGTGTCCAAAAGTCCTGTGTAGTGGGTTTAAACATATTATTAACTAGTAAAAGGACCATAATAATATTGATGATATCATATATGATTCACTTACAACTTTATATTACCCATTCATTTGTCAATTCCATGTTAAAGCAACGTTTTGGGTAATCATCGTTTTATTTATCGTACATGTTTTGAATTGTTATTCTTGATATTATTAATTATATCATGATTTAATTACTTACAGAATTTAAAACATGATTTATATATCATATATATTCAGTATATAAATATATATATAATAGATAGAAAAATGAAATGGAATACATCATTCATGGAGACGGTAGGCCGTACGTACACATGAACGCTGTTTTTGTTTCCTTATTGAATTGAATGGAAGTAAGTAAATGACATATATATACACATAAATAAAGTAGAATTATTATTTCATATATTTCATGATTATTTATTATATATAATTTTTAATCATTCTTGAATTGTTAACATGGAGAGTGAATCTCATCGCGTCGTGGAAAAAGTATGTCGTATGTACACACGAGCGATGATATCATTCCCATATTTTTTGAATTGGATTGAAGTGGATGGTGTATAATATATAATAATTACTATAATTTTATAATAATAATATATAGTTATCATTTCTAGCATTATACCCATCTAAGTATGGTGGTGGTGAAAAACAGATTACACCACGGTGTGGAGACGGTAAGCCGTACGTACGCACGCACAGTGATTTCATTTTTCGTAGGATGGATAGATGGTGAAATATAGTTGTTTAATATTTATAATAACATATATTTATATTAGTTATACTAATGTTATTAATTTATAATGAAAAAACTAATAAAGAGGAACTATAAGAAGAAATAAATTTGAAAGAATCAGTAGAAGATATTACCTCTTCCTCAACGCGCCTCCTTTAAATTTCCTATTAGAGCACTAGAGTTGGTCTTTTAAGAAGACAAGAACCTCTAGAGTGTAATTAGGGAAGTTTATAAGAGAAATTGGCAGGGTTTGGAAGATCTTGAAGGCTCAAAATGGAGTGAAGAGGAGAGGGAGGAGGTGCCCTTTTATAAGAGAGGAGAGGGGAACTTTAGGAAAATCTCAAAATATTAATTTATTATAAATTTAATTTCGATTAAAAATGGTCCAAAACTTATTTAATTATAATATAAGATTATTTTAGTTCTAATACGCATCATTTAATAATTTTTATAAAATTTTTGAATATTTTTTTATCCTCATCTTTTTGGTTTAACCCTTATTTTACCCTTTTTAATCTTACCGTGATATCATATTATTTACATATTGTGGGTTAATGTAATTACCATATCATGTAAAAAGACCTAAAAAAAGTTATCTGTCACATTTTTTTACTTATATTAACCATTTTTCCAAATATTATTTTTTAGGAATTTAATATCATTTAATAAACTATTTTATGTTTTAAGTTATTAATTATGTCAATTTTAGACACTATTCATACTTGATTTTTTTTAAAAATTCATAATAACTTGATTCATTTGAACCAATGGAATTAAATAATCCCTAATATGTCAATGTAATCCATAAAATTCATGTTTGGAATCAAAATATTCAAATTAAATTTATTTTAATATTTATAAATTTATTTATTTGAATCTTTCATTAATGAGGTAATCACTACATCATAATTGTATCATAAATAAATATATTTATCTAATGTCTAAAAATTATAAAAAAATATCATGATGTAGAAAATCTTTTTAGATTTATAATGACTATATATATAAGGCCCCAGCCTTAAACCTTACTTAATCTTGAGTTATTACAAGATTACACATTGAGGATCTTTTCGGGTTTAGAGTTTTAGAGAATTAGATCATAAAACTTGCATTACATTCCACATATAAACAAAGTGGTTACATAATAATAGTATTATTCTTTCCCATCAATGGAAACATATTTAAAATAAAACATGGATTCTTTCTTGACACTTTCTTGACACTATCATCATATCATGTACCTTTCCCTTGACCTGTGAAAAGCATTTCAAAAAAAACTTGGGATGAGCATAAAAAGATCAGTAAGGGATATAAAAATATGGAAAGGAAACATGGGTACATATATACATAAGAATGAAATCATACTTTACCCATAAAACATAAGAACTTTAACATACCTCATCAAATCATGAATAAATCATAGAAATCATACGACATAAAGGTAACTTGAGGCATTCATAACATTCTTACGTAGGGAGTAACCCTCTTGGTTACGTTTGGAATACCCATCACAGTATATTCCCTAAATCTCTTCGGAGAAACCTTAATATTTCAATCCTTCGCGTTACCCAATGCATTGGAGAGCTATATCGGGCTCACCCGCCCTTAGTTTATCACGGAACCACCCGTCTTCATAATAATGCCCAAGAACCTCAACATAATCATATCACATAAAACATGCATAAAGGAAACATAACATTTCCATATTTCAATCACAAGATATCAATACAACACATTGATATAAAAACATTATGAAAACCATTTTCAATACCAAAATAAAAGAAAAGTAAAACATGGTATTTATTTTTCTTTTTAAAAAAAAATTATGGCTTGTAGAGGAAGCCGAAACTCAAACAATGGTCACGGAGGCAGAGAAGTCGTTGTCGCCGCATAAGTACGACAAAAACATTCCCTTTTGACGTTTAGTAAACGATTCGTATAAAAAATATTCCTTTTGAATAAACGTAAAAGTCAAAGGGGTATATACACCGTATAAAAGAAGGTTGTGTATAAAACAAAATATGCCTCAATGAAAGGAGATTGAGACGAAGTCCCATACCTCGGGTCCGACTTGACTCGATCGTTATTTAATGTCCTGAATAATAAACTTGAGTTAATTTATACTTGCTTAAGAACATTTTTTAATTTCATTATTCCTTTTATATCACTTATTTCCATGTCATGAACACTATATAATTATTTAAGTTAAGAACGGTCGTTTTAACGATCATTGGTACTTGAGTAAAAAATAAACCCTTTATAATTACAAGTTGTTCATGTATCCATTATATACAAAATTATAATAATGATGTATATATCATATATATACAGTATATACATGCATTTATAATATTACATAATCATTTAGAGGTAAGAAATGAAATGCACCGTTCATGGAGACGGTAAGCCGTACGTACGCATGAACACTACTTTCATTTCTATTTCGTATTTTATAGAATTGAATCATAATGATATAAAGTTATATTATAATTCCAGTATAATATCATATATAATATCATAGTTCCAACCTTTATACGTCCCACATATGGTATTTAACGAATCAAATCACTTTGAGGGGGCGGTAGTCCGCACTTCCTTAAATGAAGATATCGCGTTTACCCATAATGGAAACCATAAAGGTATGCCCAAAATGAAAAATGCAGAAGCTTAAGGAAAAAATAAACATATTATATATCATATATAAATATAGTGACATCTTAATGGCCACCTTTGAAGGTTTTAAAAGAATGTTGAACAATCATCGTTTCGGGAGGCATAAATTCACCATCCACGGAAACAGTATGTCCTTTAACCATTAGATGTAGGTGTGTGTAAGTGTAGCTAGAATACTTCTTATAAAAACATCCTAGTATATTTAATATACTGGATTTTTTACAAAATAAATGAATAAAAATATTTTATGGGGTTGGAGAAACAAAATAAAACAAAAGGAGTCAAGTGAAGACATTACCTTAAAATCGGGTAACTCCCTTTGGTTTGAGCTCAAAGGCTTCCTTGGGAAGACTTCTGCCCAAAGTGAGGCTTCAAGGAGTAAGAGAGGGAAGTGTAGAGACAAAATGGGCAGGGTTTGTCCGAGCCAAAGGCTTTGGGAGTGTGGGTAAGGAGGTAGAGGCGGTGGCCTTTTATAAGAGGAGAGGAGGGGCACTCTTGTAAAGTTACAAAATGTTACTTTATTTTCAAAAGAGTTTAGGATTTTAAAGGTCCAAAATTGATGTATTTCTAGGATAAGATGATAAGGGTTCTAAATCCACTCATCCAATAGGTTTTGGACATGTGTAGGTCTTAGATATTACATTATCTTTCCATTTTATTTAAATCGTTAAATAATGAGGTAATCGCTGCATCATCATGATGTCATAAATAATTTAATTTATTTAAAGTCTAAAAATTATAAAAAAATACTATGATGTAGAAAATATTTTTATATTTCCAATGACTATTTATAATCAAAAATCTGACTTGTATAACCCCATGTAAAAATTGTTTTAGTAAAACATTTTATGTTTGTGTCATTTTTACTTTAACATTAAATAAAAAGTTATTTATGTCATTTCCCAACCAAAGTGGCTCCATGGGGTCCCCAAGTTGACCCATGGATTGTCTTGGTCGGCCATTACACATCCAATGAGGGTAGTACATGTGTCAAGCTCATCTCATATTATTAAAACATTATTTTTACCTTAAACTACACTAATTACCACTAATCGCGATTAAGAACTTAAAAGTTACTATTCACCAAAAAATTATTTTAATCTCATTGAACCATATTTTACTTCTTAATGAAAACCATGTATGTCGGATTTTTGAAAATCAAATCACAGAAGTGACAAAGTTTCATTTAAATGAAAAATCAGTTTCTTTAACTACCACTTAGTGGTTTCACTATTCATCAAAAATTGAAGTTTTTTAGAAAAAAACCAAAACTTCACCCTAAGATATATTTGATATTATGAATTAAAAAATGATGTCTATTTTAAAAAATTAAAATCATATAAGTCACATTAATTAATTTAATAATTAATTCCCACTATCATGACAAAAAGTGTGTTTTTATGAAAGAATATCTATGAAAAGTTTGGCATTAGTTTATGCCCAATTCCAAAGTGAAATTAATCCTAATGACCACCATTGTATTAAATGGTAAAAATGTATTCATATTACACTTTAATACCAATTAAAACTATAATCTAACCATATAATTAAATAAAATGAAAAAGCATTTTTGATGTAAAATGCAGTATTTTTCACTATTCATTAAAAAAAATGAACATTGTCAGAAAAATACCAAAAATTTATCCAATGTAAATTTCAATGTCCCAATGATAAAGAATATGTTTATTTTGACAAATATAGATTATAAAATTTTCAAAAGTTTGATTTAAAAAGGGTTTTCCATCAAAAGGTAGTAAAACAATCTTTTAAGAATATTAGTGTATTCCATGCATAAGGTTGTATTTATTTTCAGTTTAAGCCTATAAAACACTATCTTAATAATTAATAGACATAGATAAAAATATCTATTATTCATTACTTACTTGGGATGTTATATCCTTCCCCCTTTAGAAAATTGCATCCTTGCAATTTATTTACTTATCAAATAAATGGGGGTACTTATCCCTCATTGCATTTTCAAATTCCCATGTTGCCTCTTCTATCATGTGATTTTTCCACAAAACCTTTACCTGATTAATCACCTTATTCCGTAACACTTGCTCCCTGTGGTTAAGAATCTGGACCGGTTGTTCCTCATAAGATAGGTTCTCTTCCAGATGAACTACCTCTGGACTCAAAACATGAGATGGATCTGGCATGTACTTTCTCAACATCAAAACGTGAAAAACATTGTGTACCTGAGATAAACTCGGAGGTAAAGCCACCCAATATGCAACTGATCCAACTCTCTCCAAAATTTCATATGGTCCAATGAACCTTGGACTCAGCTTTCCTTTCTTACCAAATCTCATCACACTTTTCCATGGAGAAACCTTGAGAAAAACATGATCACCTACCTCGAAAGATAGATCCTTCCTCCGGTTATCCGCATAACTCTTCTGCCTGCTCTGAGATGTTCTCATGTGTTTCTGAATCAAATGAACTTTTTCTGCCATCTCTTCTACCAATTCTGGTCCCATCAGCTTTCTTTCACCCACTTCATCCCAAAAAGCTGGAGTTCGACACCGCTTCCCATATAATTCCTGAAATGGTGCCATCTGTATACTGGAATGAAAACTGTTATTATATGAAAATTCAACCAAAGAAAGATTTTGGTCCCAACTTCCCTGATAATCCATCGAACAAGCTCGTAGCATATCCTCCAAGGTCTGAATTGTTCGTTCTGACTGCCCATCTGATTGAGGATGAAATGATGTACTAAAATTTAATTCAGTACCCAATGACTTCTGAAGGCCTTTCCAAAAGTTAGAAGTGAACATGGGATCGCGGTCAGATACAATGGAGAGAGGAACTCTATGTAACCTGACTATCTCTTTAAGATACAAACTGTAAAGTTGATCTAGGGAAAAAGTATCTCGTATAGAAAGTAAATGAGCAGATTTGGTCAAGCGATCAACAATAACCCAGATTGCATTATTACCTTGAGAGGTCTTCGGTAATCCCACAACAAAGTCCATGTATATATTCTCCCATTTCCACTCTGGCACTAGTAAAGGCTAAAGCATCCCTTTTGGTAACTATCACTCTACTTTAACCTACTGACAAGTCAAACACTTCACAGTAAAATCAGCAATATCTCTTTTCATTCCATCCCACCAGTAATACTCCCGAAGATCTCTGTACATCTTAGTACTGCCAGGATGAACTGAAAACGGAGAACTATGAGCTTCACATAACAACTCTCTCTTCAACTATGAATCACAAGGTACACACAATCTCTTCCCAAATCTCAAAACACAATCATTATCAATGTTGAATTCAGGCAACTTACCTTTCTGAACCAGCTCTACCTTTTTCTGCAACTCACTGTCTTGCTTCTGTGCTTGCTTGATTCTTTTTGATAGAGATGATCTCACTGATACCTAATACAAAACAGAAGAACATCCTGCACCAACAACTTCTATTCCAAAGTTCATCAAATACTTAACCAAAGGATCACGTTCCAAACGCAACATTGCTAATGAAGCATTACTTTTTCGACTTAAAGCATCATCCACTTTATTTGATTTTCCTGGATGGTAATGAATTGTACAATCATAATCCTTGATTAATTCTAGCCATCTCCTTTGTCTCATGTTCAACTCTTTCTGAGTGAATATATACTTTAAACTTTTGTGATCGGTATATATTTCACACTTTACTCCATACAAATGATGCCTCCAAATTTTTAAAGTGAAGACAACAACAGCTAATTCCAAATCATGTGTAGGGTAATTTACCTCATGAGTTTTCAACTGTCGTGAAGCATAAGCAATTACCTGATCATTCTGCATTAGGACGCAACCAATTCCTTTCAATGAAGCATCACTATATATAACAAACTCACCATTCCTGGAAGGTAGTGCCAAAGCTGGAGCATTCACCAATCTTCTTTTCAATTCCTGAAAACAATCATCACATTCTTTTGTCCAGATAAACTTAACACCCTTCCGAGTTAGCTTAGTCATTGGACTAGATAACCGTGAAAAATTTCTAACAAACCTTCAGTAATAGCCTTCCAAACCAAGGAAGCTACGAATCTCAGTTACATTTGTGGTTCTTGGCCAGTCTTCCACAACTTTTGTTTTTGCAGGATCAACAGTTATCCCATCTTTAGAAACAATGTGACCAAGGAAAGAAATTTTTTGCAACCAAAACTCACACTTGCTGAATTTTCCATACAGTTTCTTTTCTTTTAAGGTTTGCAAGATAACCCTTAAATGTATTTCATGCTCTTCTTCACTTTTAGAAAAAACCAAAATATCATCAATGAAAACCACCACAAACTTATCCAAGAACTCATGGAAAATTCTATTCATAAGGTCCATGAATACAGAAGGTGAATTGGTTAACCCAAAAGGCATAACTACAAATTCATAATGGCCATATATTGTACAGAAATCGGTCTTAGGAACATGTTATTCCTTTACCTTCAGCTGATGGTACCCCGATCTCAGGTCAATATTTAAAAAATACTGAGCTCCCTGGAGCTGATCAAACAAATCATTGATATGAGGCAAAGGATATTTGTTCTTAACAGTGATATTATTCAAGGCTCTATAATCAATGCATAGTCTCATTGAACCATCTTTCTTTTTAACAAATAAAACAGGAGCACCCCATGGTGATGTGCTAGGTCGAATGAAACCTTTCTCTAATAAATCTTGCAATTGCTCCTTCAACTCTAAAAGTTCAATTTGAGCCATTCGATAAGGGGGTTTTGAAATTGGCTTAGCATCAGGAACTAAGTCAACAGTAACTCAACTTCCCGATCTGGTATTATTCCAGGAAACTCATCAGGAAAAACATCAGGATACTCATTTACCACTGGCACATCATTAATCTGAATAGTACCTTTATTTTCAACAATGTGTGCAAGGTAACATTCATTTCCATCTTTTACAAGTTTCTCGGCCTCTTGATATGTTATCAAAAGTAAGGGTTCATTCTTGTAAACAAACTGAAAGTCTTTCTGAAAAGAAACTTCTTTAGCTCTACAGTCAATCTTAGCATGGTAAATAGAGAGCCAATCCATACCCAGGATAACATCAAACTCTACTAGAGGTAGAACAATAAGGTTTGCAAGTAGGTTCTTTCCACATATAAGGATAGAAAGATTATTATAAATTCTTTTTGACTCAACATCTCCCCCAGGTGTTTTTACCAAAAGTTCAGGAGTCATTTCTTGAGATGATATTCCCATTTTACTAGAAAAGGTTTCAGAGATGAAAGAATGTGTAGACCCCGAATCAAACAACACACTGGCATAATCTGAAAAAACAAACAAAGTACCTGATACAACTTCATTTGATGGCCCGACATCTGCTGAAGTAGTTGCAAAGGATTTCACCACCCCTTTCTGCTTGTAGTCTAACTGCTTCCCATCACTCAAGCTCTTTGTCGGACACTCGTTTGCATAGTGACCCATCTCATTGCACTTATAACATTTCACTAACTGTAAATCAAATTTGGTCTTACCTTCACCTTGATCCTTTTTAGTGCAATCACGAGACTTATGTCCCATCTTACCACATTGGTAGCACTTTCCATAATTTAGAATACATTCCCCAGCATGCCTTTTGCCACATTTATCACAAACTGGAAACTTAGTTTTCTTACCATCAGACTTTTTTAAAGAATTCTTACCTTTCTCCTGCCACCTCGGTCTCTTCTTCTGTTGGTTGTTATAGAACACTTGATCATCGGCAAACTCCATTTCCACCTTCTCAGCACATCGAACAAGCTTTTCATAACTTTTAAACTCACAAGAAGCTAATTCCCTTTGATATTTTGGCTTTAATCCTGAGTAAAAACGGTTTATTTTACTATCAAGGATCTCGTATGAAGTTTGGAGCATACCTTGCCAATCGAGTGAACTTTGATTCATAAGCAGCCACAAAATCATCCTCCTGCCTCAATTATAGGAACTGTATTTCCATCCTAAGATGAACCACCTTAGGAAAATATTTCTCAAGAAACATACCTTTGAATTCGTCCCAGTGAAGAGCATTAATCTCATCGGCGTCCCTGATATTTTTAACCATAGAACACCACTGATCTGCCTCACCCTCCAAACGGTAAATAGCAAGACTAACCTTTTGATTGTCTGAACACCCCATGACATCAAAAATCTTATCCAGTGATTTAAACCACCCTTCAGCTAGCACAGGGTCAGATGATCCTCTGAATGATGGGGGATGTTGCCTCATGAAATGTTCCACCGCTAACATGTTCCTCTACGGTTGATCTGACTGATCTCGTGCATGGATACCACCACCATTTATCACTTGAGTCAATTGCGCCATTACTACAACAAATTGTTCAGTTCCAATTCCGACCATCTCAGGATGCTGATTTAGAAGGTTATTTCCTTCTACATGCCTTCCTAGCACTGCTTCCCTGTTTCCTCTACGGAAAACCATTCTAAAAAAACATGTCTTAGATGAAGCAACATGGTAATCTTCAAATGCTATATCATTTCAATTTGACCATAAAAAAAATATTTTTGGATAATCATTTAATAGAATTATAACTCACAAAGTTATCTAAACTGACCTCTGATACCAACTATCAGGCCCCAGCCTTAAACCTTACTTAATCATGAGTTATTACAAGATTACACATTGAGGATCTTTTCGGGTTTAGAGTTTTAGAGAATTAGATCATAAAACTTGCATTACATTCCACATATAAACAAAGTGGTTACATAAAGATAGTATTCTTCTTTCCCATCAATGGAAACATATTTAAAATAAAACATGGATTCTTTCTTGACACTTCCTTGACACTATCATCATATCATGTACCTTTCCCTTGACCTGTGAAAAACATTTCAAAAAAAACTTGGGATGAGCATAAAAAGCTCAGTAAGGGATATAAAAATATGGAAAGGAAACATGGGTACATATATAAATAAGAATGAAATCATACTTTACCCATAAAACATAAGCACTTTAACATACCTCATCAAATCATGAATAAATCATAGAAATCATACGACATAAAGGTAACTTGAGGCATTCATAACATTATTATGTAGGGAGTAACCCTCTTGGTTACGTTTGGAATACCCATCACAGTATATTCCCTAAATCTCTTCGGAGAAACCTTAACGTTTCACTCCTTTGCATTACCCAATACATTGGAGAGCTATATCGGGCTCACCCGCCCTTAGTTTATCACGGAACCACCCATCTTCATAATAATTTCCAAGAACCTCAACATAATCGTATCACATAAAACATGCATAAAGGAAAAATAACATTTCCATCTTTCAATCACAAGATATCAATACAACACATTGATATAAAAACATTATGAAAACCATTTTCAATACCAAAATAAAAGAAAATTAAAACATGGTATTTATTTTTCTTTTTTTTAAAAAAGTATGGCTTGTAGAGGAAGCCGAAACTCAAACAATGGTCACGGCGGCAGAGAAGTCATTGTCGCCGCATACGTATGAAAAAAACATTCCCTTTTGACATTTAGTAAACGCTTCGTATAAAAAAGATTCCTTTTGAATAAACGTAAAAGTCAAAGGGATTTATACACCTTATAAAATAAGGTTGTGTATAAAACAAAATATGCCTCAATGAAAGGAGATTGAGACGAAGTCCCATACCTCGGGTCCGAATTGACTCGATCGTTCTTTAATATCCTAAATAATAAACTTGAGTTAATTTATACTTTCTTAAGAACCTTTTTTAAGTTCATTATTCCTTTTATATCACTTATTTCCATGTCATGAACACTATATAATTATTGAAGTTAAGAACGGTCGTTTTAACAATCATTGATACTTGAGTCAAAAATAAACCCTTTATAATTACAAGTTGTTCATGTATCCATTATATAAAAAATTATAATAATGATGTATATATCATATATATCCAGTATATACATGAATTTATAATATTACATAATCATTTAGAGGTAAGAAATGAAATACACCGTTCATGGAGACGGTAAGCCGTACGTACGCATGAACGCTACTTTCATTTCTATTTCATATTTTATAGAATGGAATCATAATGATATAAAGGTATATTATAATTCCATTATAATATCATATATAATATCATAGTTCCATCCTTTATACGTCCCACATATGGTATTTAACGAATCAAATCACTTTGAGGGGGCGGTAGTCCGCACTTCCTTAAATGAAGATATCGCGTTTACCCATAATGGAAACCATAAAGGTATGACCAAAATGAAAAAATACATACGCTTAAGGAAAACATAAACATATTATATATCATATATAAATATAGTGACATCTTAATGGCCACCTTTGAAGGTGTTAAAAGAATGTTGAACAATCATCGTTTCGGGAGGCATAAATTCACCATCCACGGAAACAATATGTCCTTTAACCATTAGATGTAGGTGTGTGTAAGTGTAGATATAATACTTCTTATAAAAACATCCTAGTATATTGAAGATACTGGAGTTGTTACAAAATAAATGAATAAAAAGAGTTTAGGGGGTTGGAGAAGCAAAATAAAACAAAAGGACTCAAGTGAAGACATTACCTTAAAATCGGGTAACTCCCTTCGGTTTGAGCTCAAAGGCCTCCTTGGGAAGACTTCTGCCCAAAGTGAGGCTTAAAGGAGTAATATAGGGAAGTGGAGAGACAAAATGGGCAGGGGTTGGCCGAGCCAAAGGCTTTGGGAGTGTGGGTAAGGAGGTAGAGGTGGTGGCCTTTTATAAGAGGAGAGGAGGGGCACTCTTGTAAAGTTACAAAATGTTACTTTATTTTCAAAAGAGTTTCGGATTTTAAAGGTCCAACATTGATGTATTTCTAGGATAAGATGATAAGGGTTCGAAATCCACTCATCCAATAGGTTTTGGACATGTGTAGGTCTTAGATATTACATTATCTTTCCATTTTATTTAAATCGTTAAATAATGAGGTAATCGCTGCATCATCATGATGTCATAAATAATTTAATTTATTTAAAGTATAAAAATTATAAAAAAATACTATGATGTAGAAAATCTTTTTAGCTTTACAATGAATATTTATAATAAAAAATCTTACTTGTATAACCCCATGTAAAAATTGTTTTAGTAAAACATCTTATGTTTGTGTCATTTTTACTTTAACATTAAATAAAAGGTTATTTATGTCATTTCCCAACCAAAGTGGCTCCATGGGGTCCCCAAGTTGAACCATGGATTTTCTTGGTCGTCCATGACACATACAATGAGGGTAGGACATGTTTCAATCTCATCTCATATTATTAAAACATTATTTTTTCCTTAAACTACACTAATTACCACTAATCGCGATTAAGAACTTAAAAGTTACTATTCACCAAAAAATTATTTTAATCTCATTGAACCATATTTTACTTATTAATGACAACCATTTATGTCGGATTTTTGAAAATCAAATCACAGAAGTGACAAAGTTTCATTTAAACGAAAAATCAGTTTCTTTAACTACCACTTAGTGGTTTCACTATTCATCAAAAAGTGAAGTTTTTCAGAAAAAAACCATAACTTCACCCTAAGCTATATTTGATATTCTGAATTTAAAAATGATGTCTATTTTACAAAATTCAAATCATATAAGTCACATTAATTAATTTAATAATTAATTCCCTCTGTCATGACAAAAAGCGTGTTTTTATGAAACAATATCTATGAAAAGTTTGGCATTAGTTTATGCCCAATTCCAAAGTGAAATTAATCCTAATGACCACCATTGGATTAAATGGTAAAAATATATTCAGATTACACTTTAAGACCAATTAACAATATAATCTAACTATATAATTAAATAAAATGAAAAAGTAGTTTTGATGTAAAATGCAGTATTTTTCACTATTCATTAAAAAAAATGAACATTGTAAGAAAAATACCAAAAATTTATCCAATGTAAATTTCAATGTCCCAATCATAAATAATATGTTTATTTTGACAAATATAGATTATAAAATTGTCAAAAGTTTGATTTAAAAAGGGTTTTCCATCAAAAGGTAGTAAAACAATCTTTTAAGAATATTAGTGTATTCCATGCATAAGATTGTATTTATTTTCATTTTAAGCCTCTAAAACACTATCTTAATCATTAATAGGCATAGATAAAAATATCTTTTATTCATTACTTACTTGGGATGTTACAATATATATAAATATAGACCAGTTATATAACCATATATTTAAATAAATTTAGTAAAAGATATATGTTTAGGTTATAATTATCTTTACTTTAAATTAATTCTTATAAAATTTCATTTTCACATCCAAGTGAATCCATGGGGTCCCAAAAATCGATCCAAGGATACCCATGGTTATAAATATCTCATCTATTAGGATTAGGACATGTGTTAGGGTAATTTAATATTATTATAATATTATTTTTTACCCTTATTTACCAGATTTACCCTTTAACCATGGTAAATAAAATAATTACTGAAGTTACTATTTATAATGTCAAAAAATAAAAACTTCCTATTTACACAATTTAAACATTCTTATTAGAAATATGGAATCCATTTTTCCAAATTCAAAACATATACTTTATAGTAATTAATTTAAAATTAATTCCCATTGTCAAAACAAAAAAGTGAGTTTTTAAGAAGTAATAACTATAAAAAGATTGACATGTGTTTATGTCCGATTTAAAAATTAAATTACTTAAAATTAACTAAATTGGATTAAATAATAAAAATATAATCTAATTACACTTTAAAACTAATTAAAAATATAATCTAACTATATAAATAAATTCGATAAAGAGGCAGTTTCGAATTTAAATGCAGTATTTTTC
The DNA here is from genome assembly GCA_963277665.1 of Viscum album. NCBI lineage: Eukaryota > Viridiplantae > Streptophyta > Magnoliopsida > Santalales > Viscaceae > Viscum > Viscum album. The sequence continues at coordinate 1,781,739,867 of OY728129.1, read as the reverse complement.
ACTATTCATTAAAATTTGAATTTTACCAGAAAAATACCAAAAATTAAACAAAAGTAAATGTTTATGTCCCACTTCTAAATAATAATTTTATATTTTCAAATATATTATATAAAAGTGTTAAAAACTAGATTTAAAATGGGTGCGTCATCAAAAGGCGGTAAAACTGTATTTTTTGAAAAATACTTCTTTTATCTGAAAAATTGATTTTGTTCTCATATAATGTTCTAGAATATGTGTAGGATGAATGATAATGTTATATAAAATTAAAAATGTGGTTAATACTATTTCTAACAACTAGTTTATATCCCATTAATAATAATATTTTAATAATATATCGTTGTTTAGTGAAACTCGGTATTGCGTACAACGCAAGTTATCGAGGAAGGTCGCTCTGACATGTAATGCAAGCCAAGTCAGTGTAGTCCAAGACTCCTTTGGTGTTTTATATAACTTAGTCCAAACATAGTTCATTTATACATTGAACAAAATCTATACTCAGTGTTGCGTGAAATGAATTCTATCAAAAGAACTTGAAATTGTGTGTAATAAAAACCAAGAATAGTGTTGCATATACTACAAGCTAATAAAGTATTTTATATAGCACAACCTAATCTGTAGCATACAACACAATAAATCAATGAAATTAAAAATAATCTATCTCATAAAATCTCAGGGTGTTACATTTTACCCTCCTTAAAATGAATTTCACCCTTGAAATTCATCAGGGTTATAAAAGGTTTACTACTTGAAAGTATCCTTCATAGAAACCCACATCCTAAAAAAGAATACTAAAACTTCATTTTAAAAAGGAAAGTAATAAACATAACAGTTACCCAATGTAACTTATCACTGGGTTTCTAAATAGGATAACATAGGTGGGAAGTGAAAACATGGATATGAAAGTGGAATCTAACCATGAAGTTCTGATGGATAGTGATAGAGAATAAGGTTAAGAGAAATTTAACTACCAGAAATCCATAAATATGTGATGATTTAAGGGACCATTTGATTCATCGGATAAGAAGGTACTAAGATAACATTTTTGGTTTTCAAGATCCTTTCCCTAAAGTTGAATAAATTTTCAAGATAATAAATACTTACTTGATTTTGGAAAAATTTCACTATTGTTCGCACCTTGAACAATTTCCACTTCATCTTCAATTTTAAGAAATGAAGTTGAATTTTTCATTCTTGAAGTGTTAGCAGATCATGCGATAGAATGATAGGTCATTCCATCTGTCAGAAGCAATCAAATATGCATAAGTCCACCTATAGTGAGATTAATCGTATTTGGTTCCAAAAAATGGACTTATAATTCATCTATCATACCAATTGAATAAAATAAAACTAATTTATACTAACCAGGTACTTCTTGTAGGCTAGTGGTATGCGATAAAGGCCTGTCACACTTCAGTTGTGGGTTCGATTCCCACAACCTTGTCTGACACGACAGGTTGTCACCCATCCTGTAGGTTTTCCTTTTTCTAAAACTATAATATTATAATATTATAGAAATAATATTAAAAAAAATTAGCCTAAAAAAATACTATCGGATGCCCAACTTAATCCATTCCAACCTTTAGGATTATCCAAAATACTTCTATCCAAACTCACAGTAAAAAAAACAATTACAACAAAGGTCATATAACAATCATGTTAATACCATCATTTATCCCCCATAAATCATAAGATATATCTTATTTGTCACATTACAAACATTTTAATGACTTCATCATTCATTCTCTTGAGTCATGGTAATAAACGAAATTACCATATATCCTTATTAAAAATATGCATGTTTCCTTTTTCCAAAACTTATTGGATATATTCCTTAAGTCCCAAAAAGTTGTATACTTCATCCATGATATCATAACCCTCTTGTCAAAAACTCTATAATTAGTTCCCAAGAAACTATCATCATCCAATTTACTTATTCAAATCCAATATATCATTATTGAAACATAATTATCTTAACATACGAGACATATTAAGGGTTATCTTTCCCTTAATCATGTGTTCTCCAAGTATATCACCTTACCCTTAAATCACATTTTGGATCCTTAGAACTATTAAACATATACTTTCCAATCCTTAATGAAAAAATTATACTGAAAAGACTCATATATTTCATGATTAATATAACATAATCTTTGAATTCTGAAACATATACACCTAAATCATCCAACTTTATTCTTAAACTATTACTTAGGATCCATCATCTTTGTATTTTTGAAAATATGAATCACGTCTTAAGGTTTCTCAACCTCAAGATTCTTAGGTTTAATGTAAACAATGCTATAATAACATCACATACCTTTCACATGTCATTTACAATCTCTTTAACCTTAGTAGTATGGACAATACTTATACCATCATCATGATTCAATTCATGATATTTCCACTTAGGAAATCGATCTTCATTATTCCCATAATTTCCACATTTGAAACATTCAATGGTTAACCATGGTCTATATAGTTCTGGATATTGACTAACACCATAAATAAAAGTGTTAGAAATAAATATTAAAGATAAAAACACATAAGTAATGTAAATTACATATAATATTTCAATATATGATATCTTAGGTTTATTCCTAGGTTATTCATGATTATCACAAAAACTCTAGGATTTTAACCTATACTTTACTTATCATTAGGACATCCCAAGACACATCCTTAGAAATATCTCTAGGGATCTCACTAAAGTTTTTGCATCCTAGTTTATAAAGGTTGACTAAACCTTCACTCAGATACCAACTATAGAGACCCAAGATTGACGTACATGGACATTACATTTCTTTTGCAGAATACTTAATACATGACACAAGTAGATTCCCAAAGATCGTATTAGTTTATTATCTTTGTAATCTCGGAACAAAATCTTCTAATCACGGTGAAAGATCTTCAACATCTCCCATAAAGATATTTCCCTTTTGTTTTCATACCTAAAACCTTTCTTTATATCCCGGGGAAAAGAAAATATAGAAAGGGTAAGATCAAATTCTCAATAAGGGTAAACATGGAGAACATAAAACAAACCATAAACATTTGAAGGTAAAAACATGAAAATAAAGTTTAAACATCAAAATCTTTAGTCATGAAATAAATCTTGGCAGTACGTAAGGCATGGATCATAAAGGAACATTAAACATAATAGAATAGCATTATCATAAAACATGTAATTGTAGAAAACTAATAATCACATAATATGATTTACATTGTAGCCAAGGAATTGCTTCCAAGACCATCATAGTGGACATAGTCCATTACTAAACCGGGTTTACTTGCCGTTCAAGCCATATATTACTGAACCATATTTACTTGTCATTTCAGCCCTGCATTACTAAACCAGATTTATTTTCCGTTCCATTAATGTCTATCTCATGAGATATAAATCATTACCCAATGCATTGGAGGGATATATAGGTCCCACCCATATCATAATAAAATCATTCTTACATGTTCCACAAAAACATAAAACATTCATCATAGCATAACCCAAGAAATAAAATGGGTTTCTCAAACATCATTCCATCATAACATAATCCATATAAAAGATCATTCCATAATTAACAAAATCAAATCATAGTAATAATAGGGATAGAAAAATAACCCTATTTAAGAGCATCATATTAGATGGGAAATAATTTTGATAAAATACTTGAACTTAGTTCTTGAGGAAAATATCCTTTCTTCTTCAAAAATGTTTTCTTTTCTCAAAATGATGCACAATTTTAAAATAAAAGAATTTAGTTAAAAATAAACTTGAAATATTGTATAGGAAGGTTTTTGGAAATAATGAATCATGAAATCATAAAAATCTATTCATTCTATATAAGTTAAAAATACATTCTCCTCATACTTTTTCCAGAAAAGTAAAAAAGTACCTCGTATGGTAAACAAAATAAATATTCCTTCCATAACATGTAGTAAAAGTAAAAAATGGGTAAAAATGAATTTAAATATACATAGAATAATAGTAAACATTTTAAGAATTTTTTTTAGAAAGCATAGACATGGATGATAAATATAACCCAAATAAATACTTACGTATAAACAATCTCAGATAAAAATGAGATTACAAAATTATCCCTTACCTTAGGACTGATTTCTTCCATATATGTCTGAAACTCCTATATAGTGGGTTTAAACATATTATTAACTTGTAACAGAACCATAATAACATTTATTATATCATATATGATTCACTTACGACTTTATATTACCCGTTCATTTGTCAATTCCATGTTAGAACAATGTTTTGGGTAATAATCGTTTTATTTATCGTACGTGTTTCGAATTGTTATTCTTGATATTATTACTTATATAATGATTTAATTACTTCAAAAATGTAAAACATGATTCATATATCATATATATTCATTATATAAATATACATATATAATATATAGATAAATGAAATGGAATACACCGTTCATGGAGACGGTAGGTCGTATATACACATAGACACTGATTTTATTTCCTTATTGAATTGAATGGAAGTAAGTATATATATATATATATAAATACAGTAGCATTATTATTTCATATATTTCAGGATTATTTATTATATATTCTTTATAATCATTCTTGATTTTTTAACATGGAGAATGAATCTCATCCCGTTGTGGATACGGTAAGCCGTAAGTACGTATGAGCGATGATATCGTCCCCATAATTGTTGAATTAGATTGAAGTGGATGGTGTATAATATATCACAGTTATTATCATGTTATAATAATTATACATTGTTATTATTACCACTATTATTCCCATCCAATTAAGGTGGTGGTGAAAAACAGATTACACTACAGTGTGGAGACGATAAGTCGTACGTACACACGTGTGGTGATTTCATTTTTTGTAGGATGGATAGAAGGTGAAATAGGGTTGTTTAATATTTATAATAATATATAATTATATGAGTGATACTTATGTTTTTACTTTATAATGAAACAACTAATGAATAGGAAGTAGAAGAAGAAATAAATTTGAAAGAATTGGTAGAAGAGATTACCTCTTCCTCGACGTGCCTCCTTTAAATTTCCTATTAGGGCACTAGAGTTAGTCTTTTGAGAAGACCAGAACCTATAAAAAGTAACTAGGAAATTTTAGAAGAGAAATGGGTAGGGTTTGGACGATCTTGAAGGCTCAAAATGGAGTGAAGAGGAAAGGGAGGAAGTTCCCCTTTATAAGAGATGAGAGGGGCACTTTAGGAAACTCTCAAAATATTAAATTATTATAAATTAAATTTCGATTAAAAATGGTCCAAAACTTATTTAATTCGAATATAATATTATTTTGGTTCTAATACCCATCATACAATAATTTTTAGACAAGATTTAAATATTTTTGATCCTTATCTTTTTGGTTTAACTCTTATTTTACCATTTTTAATCTTATCGTGATATCATTTTATTTACACATTGTGGGTTAATGTAAGTACCATATCATGTAAAAAGACCAAAAAAAGTTATTTATGAAATTTTTGGACTTATATTAACCATTTTTACTAATATTATGTTTTTGTAATTTAATATCATTTAATAAACTATTTTATGTTTTAGGTCATGAATTATGTCAATTTTGGACACTATTCGTACTTGATTTTTTTAAAAATTTATAACAACTTGATTACTTCAAACCAAAGGAATTAACACATCACTAATATTTCAATTTTATCCGTAAAATTAGTGGATGACATCAAAATGTTCAAATTAAATTTATTTTAATATTTATAAATTCATTTATTTGAATCTTTCATTAATGAGGTAATCATTACATCATAATTGTGTCATAAATAAATATATTTATCTTATGTATAAAAATTATAAATAAAATACCATGATATAGGAAATATTTTTATATTTATAATGAATATCTATAGACATATATATCAGTTATATCACCCTATATTTAAATCGATTTAGTAAAAGATATATGTTTAGGTTATAATTATCTTTACTTTAAATTAATTCTTATAAAATGTCATTTTCACATCCAAGTGTATCCACGGGGTCCTAAAATTGACCCAAGGATACCCATGGTAAAAAATATCTCATAAAATAGGATTAGGACATATGTTAGGGTAATTTAATATTATTATAATATTATTTGTTACCCTTATTTACCAAATTTACCCATTAACCATGGTAAATAAAATAATTACTGAAGTTACTATTTATAATGTCAAAAAATAAAAGGTAAATATTTACCCAAATTGAACCTTATTATTCCAAATATAGAATATATTTTTCCAAATTCAAAACACAGAAGTTACAGTAATTAATTTAAAATTAATTTCTATTGTCAAAACCAAAAAGCGGGTTTTTAGGAAGTAATAACTATCAAAAGATTGACATGTGTTTATGTACAATTTAAAAATGAAATTAATTAAAATAATCTAATTTGTATTAAATGATAAAAATATAATCCAATTACACTTTAAAACCAATTAAAAAGATAATCTAACTATATAAATAAATTATATAAAAACGCAGTTTTGAATTAAAAAGCAGTATTTTTCACTATTCAATAAAATTTTGAATTTTATCAAAAAAATACCAAAAATTCAAAAAAAGTAAATTTTTATGTCCTGATTCAAAATAATAATTTTATTTTTTCAAATATATTATATAAAAATGTTAAAAACTAGATTTAAAATGGGTGCGCCATCAAAAGGTGGTAAAACTGCATTTTTTGAAAAATACTTCTTTTATCCGAAAAATTGATTTTTTTCTCATGTAATGTTATAGAATATGTGTAGGATGAATGATAATGTTATATAAAATTCAAAATTTGGTTAACACTATTCATAACAGCTAGTTTATATCCCATTAAATAATAATATTTTAATAATATATCGTTGTTTAGTGAAACTCAGTATTGCGTACAACGCAAGTTATCGAGGAAGGTCGTTCTTGTGTGTAATGCAAGCCAAGTCACTATAGTGAAAGATTAATTTGGTGTTTCATATAACATAATCCAAACTTAGTTTATTTATACATTGAACAAAATCTATACTCAGTGTTGTGTGAAATTAATTCTATCAAAAGAACTTGAAATTGTGTGTAACAAAAACCAAGAATAGTGTTGCATATACCGAAAGATAATACGGTGTTGAGTACAACACAAGATAATATATAGTGTACAACACAATATATCAATGAAATTAAAAATAATCTATCTCATAAAATCTCAGGGTGTTACATTTTACCCCCCTTAAAATGAATTTCTCCCTCAAAATTCATCAGGGTTATAAAAGGTTTACTACTTGAAAGTATCTTTCACAGAAACCCACATCATAAAAAAGAATACTAAAACTTCATTTTAAAAAGGAAACTTATAAACATAACAGTTACCAAATGTAACTCATCACTAGGTTTCCACATAGGAGAACACATGTGGGAAGTGAAAACATGGACATGAAAGAGAAATATAATGTAACGCCCCGACCCCAGCTACCCAGAGTCGGTGCATTACTTCGTAACATTGGCATGATCACAAGAAAGATCAAATCTCGAAAGACCGATTGGTTTAGTAGCCTTGGAAACACTAGATATATTCATAAGTTTTACATTACATCATAAAATCAAAAACTACTACAACAACATAATGTTTCCACAGTCCACACTACAATCCCCTCATAATATCCCTGCAGGTCATTCATAACTTACATCTTCACTTCCTGGGAAAAATAAAACATAGAAAAGGGGTGAGCTCAAATTCCCAGTAAGGATAACAATATAGCGGAAACTTTCATCAATAAGAATAAACATTTAAGGCAATGTATAACTAAAACAAAAGCCTTTTAAACATGAACTTTCAACATGGTATGGCATAAATAAAATGAAATAATGCCATTTACTTATTCACATGGATATTCCACTAACCGAATAATCACATGCAAAAATAAATAACCACTTTCATAATGTTGGAATGCATAATGCCAGACTATCATAACCACATAGCCAAGGCCTCGTGCCAAGACTACAAATAAGATTTTGTCAAGGCCTTGTGCCAAGACACTAGTTTGTCTCATGAGACCTACCGATGCATCGAGGAGCTATAGCGGGCTCCACCCGTCACTTATTAAGTCCAATGCATTCCCATATGAAAAGGTTTAAACATAACATAAACATTCGTATTAAAACTAGCATACGAAATGTCAATACTTTCACAATAAACTATGAATGGTATAAAAATAGCACATCCACAGTCAAACATATCACAAAACCTTCAATACAATATAGAAGTTTTGTATCATAATAAATCAACTTCAAATAATCTTAAAATCCATCAAAGGATGTTGACATAGATGAAATCAAAATTCTTTTTAAAGAAATATCTCCTTTTATTTTGAAATCATTTAAGATCCATATAAAATAAAACATTTTCTTTGAAAATATTCTTATAAGCTTGTAAGGAAAGCTTTGAAGATTTTATAACGGCGTAAAATAACCGCACCCGCCGTATAAGTTAAAAAAAACATTCTTACCTCAATTCTGTCGAAAAGGTTAAAAAGGACCTTGTTTTGAAAACGACGGAAAGATTCCTTTATAAACCTCTTATAAAAAGTCAAAAAAGGGTATAAATGACTTTAACCCATATTCTTGTAAATAGTAAAAATGTTTTGAAATACATTTTTAAGAAACATGGATGTGGATGATAAAGAGATCCCAGTAGATTATTATATAAACAACCTCGGATAATGAAGAGATTGTGAAATAACCCTTACCTTGTACTTTTCCTTGGTTGGGGTAGGTTAACCTCCTGTATAATGGTGAAATAATTGTTATTAAATTATACAAGAATCATATATATTAATATGATATCATATATGATCTTTTAACATTGATTTATTAATAATATCTTAGAATTATCATCGTTTCGGGTGTTAACTTACTCATTTTCTTTTATATGTTTTGTTACATAAGCCATGTTTGTTGTATCTTATTCATATCCAGAATGATATCAAGTCCTTAAACATAATTTTTAAATCATAAAATGATAATTATACTTGAATGGATACGATGGAGAATGAATCTCATCGCGTTCGTGGAGACGGTAGTCCGTACGTACGCACGAGCGACAATATCATTCTTTTGATATTAAAATAATATATAAATGAATGGTATATCATATATACAGAATCATTAACATGTTATATTTATTATTTACATGAGTTACACATCATTATTATACCCATCCAAATAATATTATATTGAATAACAATTACACCACGACGTGGAGACGGTAAGCCGTACGTACGCACGTATGGTGACATGTTATTCAAAGGGTGGATAGAATACTGAATATGGTTGTAACATACTTATAATAAAATCACAGTATATGTGAGATACTGGAGTTATTATTTTAGAATGGTAAGAACAAAGGAAGAAGAAGTGGAAGAAGAAATGAACTTAGAAAAGGGTGGTGAAATCATTACCTCTTCTTCGGGTTCTTCCTTTTGATTTGATCAAAAGGGCTCCTTAGGTTGGCTTTATGATCAAACTAAGGCCTCTAGGTTGTAGTGAGGGATGTTGGGAGAGTATTTGGGCAGAGTTTGGCCGAACCAAAAGGCTTTGAAGGTGTGAAGAAAAGAGAAGGAGGAGTGCCCTTTTATAAGAGGGGTGAGGGGCACCTTTGGAAAAGCTAGAAATATTAATTTATAATAAATTCATATTCGGTTTCTAATGGCTCAAAAGTTGACTATTAAAAGGATGAGGTGGGGATAGGTCGAAAACAACTCATCCAATATAATTTAGACAGGTTTGGGTACTTATATTAACCTTATCTTTAAGTATTAACTCTAAGTTAATTAGTTTCACTTTTACAATGTCTCTTTGTATTTTTATATAATATGGTTAATAAACTTACTATATACATCCAAGAGACCCCCAAGTGGTCCATTAATGATTAAAATATCATAATATAAGTCTCTTGGCCTAACCTTAGATTTTTAGGAATTTAATATCAATTAATAATATAATATTTGTTTTAAGAACTCTTTTATGTCAATTTTGACACTATTCAATAGTTGATTTTTGTGAAACTCATAACAGATTGATTACTTCAAACAAAGTCAATTAAATCAATCCTAATATATCATATTATCCTAGAAAATTAGTGTAATTCATTAAAAGTTTCATATTATATTTATTTGGGTATTTATAATATCAATTATGTTAATTTTTTACTATTTTAGTAATTACTGCATCATCATTGTGTCATAAATAAAATAAATTATTTAATGTCTAAAAATTATAAATAAAATATCATTATGTAGTAAATCTTTTTATCTTTCTAATGAATATTTATAATAGAAAATCCAACATGTATAACCCTATGTAAAAATTGTTCTTCTAAAAGATGTAAGCTTATGCCATTTTTATTTTTATTTTAACTTTATTAATATAATGTGTCCCTACCACATACAAGTGGCTCCAAGGGGTCCCCAAATTGACCCAAGGATGCCCATGGTCGGGTATGTGTCCACTAATAAGGTTAGGACACGTTTTAGGGTAATTTTGTATTATTATAATATTATTTTTTTAACCCTTATTTACCGGATTTACCCTTTAACCATGGTAAATAAAATATTTACCGCAGTAATTATTCAAAATGTCTAAAAATAAAAGTTACCTATTTACACAATTTGAACATCCTGATTCCAAATATGGAATCTATTTTCCTAAATTCAAAACACAGAAGTGGCAGAAATTAATTTAAAATTAATTCCCGCTGTCAAAACAAAAAGCGTGTTTTTAAGAGATAATAACTATCAAAAGATTGACACTTGTTTATGTTCGGTTTAATTGTAAAATTATGTCCAATGATAAACATTAAATTGAATGGTAAAAATATATTATAAATATACTTTAAAACCACTCAAATTCATAATTTATCACTATTAATTATTTTGATTAAAAAAGTTGTTTTTAATTAAAATTTAGAAATTTTCACTATTCATCAAAATATGAAAGTTATCCGAAAAGTACCAAAATTTCACCCTAGACTAATTTTGATATTCCGAATCCAAAAATGAAGTCCATTTTGAAATATAGAATATATATGATTTCAAAAAGTAGGTATTACTATTCACAACGGCTAGTTTAATTAGTTGTGGTGTGTGTTAGAACTCGGTGTTGCGTACAACACACGCTATCACATTATTCAAAGAGAAGCGTACCATAGAAGCTTGGGGTGTTACATTCTCCCCTCCTTCAAATAATTGCGTCCTCGCAATTTCTAGGGTATTACTGCATAAAAAGACTCGGGTGGTTCTTCATCATAAGTTCCTCGGGTTCCCATGTTGCCTCTTCCATCTTATGGTTTCTCCACAAAACTTTTACCAGACGCGTCGTCCGGTTTCTCAGTACTTGTTCTCTCGTATCAAGAATCTTGACGGGCTCTTCACAATAAGACAGATCGGGTTCCAGTTCTAATTCCTCATAGGTGAGTACATGCGTCGGATCAGGCATGTATTTCCTCAATAGAGATACGTGGAACACATCGTGAACTTTGGAGAGACTTGGCGGCATTGCCAATCGGTAAGCTACAACCCCAATTCGTTCTAGAATTTCGAAAGGTCCGATGTACCTGGGACTCAATTTACCTTTCTTACCAAAACGTATGACTCCCTTCCACGGAGATACCTTTAGGAAAACATGATCACCGACTTGAAATTCCAAATCCTTCCTTCGATTATCGGCATAGCTCTTCTGCCTACTTTGAGCTGCTTTGATGTGATTTTGGATTACCTTCACCTTTTCCACCGTTTCCTCCACCAGTTCTGGGCCTACAAGTTTTCTTTCACCAACGTCATCCCAACAGGTTGGTGTACGACATCTCTTTCCGTATAACGCTTCATATGGTGCCATCTGAATACTCGAATGGAAGCTATTGTTATAAGAAAATTCTACCAGTGGTAAATATTGATCCCACATACCCTGAAAATCAAGTGAGCAAGATCTCAACATGTCTTCTAAGGTCTGAATAGTCCGTTCTGATTGTCCGTCTGTCTGAGGGTGGTAAGCAGTGCTCAAATGAAGTTCAGTATCCAGGGATTTCTGAAGACTTTTCCAAAATCTTGAAGTAAAACGGGGATCACGATCAGAAACAATCGATAGGGGTACTCCATGAAGTCTCACAACTTCATTAATATATAGTCTTGCTAGACGTTCCAGGGGTAGATCTTCTCTTATAGCAAGAAAATGTGCTGACTTGGTAAGACGATCAACAATAACCCATATTGCATCGTTCCTTCTAGGAGTCTTTGGTAGCCCCATGACAAAGTCCATCGTAATATTGTCCCATTTCCACTCTGGTATGGGAAGAGGTTGCATGACTCCTCCAGGCTGTTGCCTTCCAGCTTTCACTTGTTGACAAACCATACATCTTGACACAAAATCAGCAATCTCCCTCTTCATGTTGTCCCACCAAAAATGTTCCTTCAAATCTCTATACATTTTGGTGCTCCCAGGGTGTATAGAGAAATTGGAACTATGAGCGTCATCCAGCAATTCCCTTTTTAGATCAGGTATATTGGGAACACAAAGTCTCTTCCCGAATTTCAAAATTCCATCTTCATACACAAAGTCTCTCAATCTCCCATCATTCACAACTTTAATCTTCTTCTGAAATTCTTCATCATCGGTCTGAGAACTCTTAATCTTTTCTAGTAAAGATGGTTTGGCAACCATTTGAAAAAGCATTGATGTTTCACCTTCCCTGGTTATTCCCATGTCCATCTTCACTAGATCCATGAAAATTGGATCCCTTTCAATTCTCATATTGTTCAAAACTCCATGGTCTTTTCTACTCAAAGCATCTGCCACCTTGTTTGCCTTCCCCGGGTGGTAGTGTATCGTACAATCATAATCCTTGAGTAATTCAAGCCATCTCCTTTGCCTCATGTTGAGTTCTTTTTGTGAGAAAATATACTTCAAACTCTTGTGATCAGTATAAATCTCACATTTTTCACCATAGAGGTAGTGCCTCCATATCTTCAAAGCAAAGATCACAGCTGCTAACTCAAGATCATGAGTAGGATAGTTTTGTTCATGAATTTTCAACTGTCGTGATGCATAGGCAATAACTCTATCATTCTGCATAAGGACACAGCCAAGTCCTTTCTTTGATGCATCACTATAAATAACGAACCCATCATTCCCCGATGGTAGAGTCAATATAGGATCATTGACTAATCTTCTTTTCAGTTCTTCAAAACATTCTTCACACTCTTTTGTCCAAACAAATTTAACCCCTTTTCGTGTGAGCTTCGTTAATGGGTTTGCCAATCGGGCAAAATTCTGGACGAAACGTCGATAATAACCTGCCAAACCAATAAAACTACGTACCTCAGTTATACTCGTAGGTGCTGGCCATTCTTGGATTGCCTTGGTCTTAGAAGGATCAACACAGATTCCATCTTTAGAGACAATATGGCCAAGAAAAGAAATCTCCTGAAGCCAGAATTCACACTTGCTAAACTTTCCATATAATTCATGCCTCCTCAGAGTCTTCAAGATAATGCGCAAGTGATTTTCATGATCTTCATAGGTTTTGGAGTATACCAATATATCATCAATAAATACCACCACAAATTCATCGAGATACTCCTTGAAAACTCTATTCATCAGATCCATGAATACAGAGGGTGCATTATTCAATCCAAACGGCATTATAGTAAACTCATAATGCCCGTACCTGGTTCGAAATGCTGTTTTCGGAATGTCTTCCTTCTTTACACACAACTGATGGTATCCAGATCGAAGGTCAATCTTTGAAAAGTATTGAGCTCCATGCAGTTGGTCAAATAAATCATCAATACGAGGTAGGGGATACTTGTTCTTTATCGTTATAGCATTGATCTCCCTGTAGTCGATACATAACCTCATAGATCCATCTTTCTTTTTAACAAAAAGAACAGGGGCTCCCCATGGAGAAACACTAGGGCGAATAAATCCCTTATTACTCAATTCCTCTAGTTGTTTCTTTAGTTCGACTAACTCTACAGTGGCCATTCTATAAGGGGTCTTCGATATAGGCCTTGATCCAGGAATCAAATCAATAGAAAACTCAACTTCTCGTTCTGGAGGATGTCCAGGTAAATCTTCCGGAAATACATCTAAAAATTCTTTCACAATAGGTACATCCTCTATTTGAACATTCCTTTCCTCACCGACAGTTATTTCATTCTCTTCCTCCCCGATAATTGAATTAAGTTGAGCTACAGGGGGTGGATCTAAATAAGAATTAGGTGGTGACGATTCTGCTCTAAAAATAAGGTGCTCCTTATCATTATCATCAAGAATCGTAACCTCTTTCTTCTTACAATAAATCTTCGCATCATAGTCCGAAAGCCAGTCCATACCGAGGATTATATCAAACTCAATCATAGGTATGACGATGAAATCAGCAGATAAAGAAAATTTATGTGCTCTAATGGGGACTGATTCACAAAACTTTGTTGCAACGATACTTCCCTTAGGAGTTTTAACTGACAACTCCCTTATTAAATCAAATTGGAAATATCTAATTTTCTTAGCAAACTGGGAAGATATGAAACAATGCGACGATCCAGAATCAAATAATGCATTTGCTAAACTTGAGGAAACCATTAAATTACCTGCCACCACGTCCTTCGGAGCTTCTACCTCAGCAGTAGTGATAGCATAAGCCTGGCCTTGATCCCTTGGCCTTTTCTGAGGTAAGTTCTCCTGACGCTTAGGACATGCATTTGCATAATGCCCCATCTCCCTGCAATTGTAGCACTGAACGTTGGTAGCTTCCTTCTTCCCCTTGCAATCATGAGCTTGGTGGCCTTTTTCACCACACTTGTAACAGACTCCCATTCCCTTCAAGCAAGTACCAGGATGTTTCTTCCCGTATTTACCACAAGATGGATATTCAACCTTTCCCTTCTTCCCCTTATTTCCATTCCCAGATTGATCAGCAGGTCTCTTCTTCTCTTGCTTTTCTTTAAAGTCATAAGACTTAGAGAATTCCTTTTCGGTCTTGATAGCACATGAGACAATGTCTTCGTACGATGAAAAGGATTGTGAGACTAATGCTCGACGGAGAAATGGTTTTAACCCATAAAAGAAACGATCAATCTTACTTCTTGGGTTGCGAATATAATCACCAGCGTACCTCGCTAACCTTGTAAAGTTAGCCTCATACTTTGTGACATTCTCATCCTCCTTTTGTCTCAGACTCAGAAATTGTCTTTCCATATCTGCTCGATGGTCGCGAGGAAAGTATTTTTCTAAAAACAGATCTTTGAACTCCCTCCATTCCATGTTTGATACTTCATCATCTTCCTTCATGTTTTGAATCAATGACCACCATTGATCAGCATCTCCAGTGAGGCGGTAAACTGCCATGGTAACTTTTTCCCTTTCACTACTCCCCAAAGCCTGAAATATTTTCTCTAGGGAAAATATCCATTGCTCAGCTACTAAGGTATTTGTACTCCCATTGAACGTTGGTGGTTGTTGTCTCATGAATCGATCTAACATTGATCCTCCACGCTGCGGATCAGGGTGCTCCATACGGGTAAGGTTATTATTCATAACCTGAGTAAGTTGTCCCAGTATGGTGATTAGCTGATCGGCACCAGTTGCATCACCAGCCCCACTATAATTATCTTGAGCAGGAGGGCAATCCCTACATGGAGTGCGCGCATTGATACGGTTTCCATTTCTTCCACTAGGCGCCATTTCTAAACAATGGCATAAACTAGATCAGTTTATGAATCAAAATACATAATCCCATACTTATAAAACACTTAACATAAATTGAACTATTTATGGATATAATCCATAATCATAAAAATGTTTTCTTTGAGGAAGTATATACTCATAAATCCTTCATAATGATTTGTAAAGAAAATGAGAGTTATCCTAAGCATATCCCCCGGGAGTGTCGTAACCAAGAGTGCAGCAAGGCCCGTTGTCGTGCACCAGTTCCCGTTCGAGTCTAGCTCAAAGCGGTGTTTTCGGGTTTTACCCCTAGGTACATCTGTGCCAGAGCCGCCTCTACCTGCTCGTATCCAGACAGGGATGTATTGCTCGGAAAACTCACAAGGTCTCTACAATACCAAAATTCTAGGAAGTTCTTCTATACTAATCCTCAAAGTTCATCTTAGGTCTATGTGCTCTAATCAGAGTTTATCTAAATCTAGCTTCCAAGGTTTGTACTAAACTTCCTCTGATACCAACTGTAACGCCCCGACCCCAGCTACCCAGAGTCGGTGCATTACTTCGTAACATTGGCATGATCACAAGAAAGATCAAATCTCGAAAGACCGATTGGTTTAGTAGCCTTGGAAACACTAGATATATTCATAAGTTTTACATTACATCATAAAATCAAAAACTACTACAACAACATAATGTTTCCACAGTCCACACTACAATCCCCTCATAATATCCCTGCAGGTCATTCATAACTTACATCTTCACTTCCTGGGAAAAATAAAACATAGAAAAGGGGTGAGCTCAAATGCCCAGTAAGGATAACAATATAGCGGAAACTTTCATCAATAAGAATAAACATTTAAGGCAATGTATAACTAAAATAAAAGCCTTTTAAACATGAACTTTCAACATGGTATGACATAAATAAAATGAAATAATGCCATTTACTTATTCACATGGATATTCCACTAACCGAATAATCACATGCAAAAATAAATAACCACTTTCATAATGTTGGAATGCATAATGCCAGACTATCATAACCACATAGCCAAGGCCTCGTGCCAAGACTACAAATAAGATTTTGTCAAGGCCTTGTGCCAAGACACTAGTTTGTCTCATGATACCTACCGATGCATCGAGGAGCTATAGCGGGCTCCACCCGTCACTTATTAAGTCCAATGCATTCCCATATGAAAAGGTTTAAACATAACATAAACATTCGTATTAAAACTAGCATACGAAATGTCAATACTTTCACAATAAACTATGAATGGTATAAAAATAGCACATCCACAGTCAAACATATCACAAAACCTTCAATACAATATAGAAGTTTTGTATCATAATAAATCAACTTCAAATAATCTTAAAATCCATCAAAGGATGTTGACATAGATGAAATCAAAATTCTTTTTAAAGAAATATCTCCTTTTATTTTGAAATCATTTAAGATCCATATAAAATAAAACATTTTCTTTGAAAATATTCTTATAAGCTTGTAAGGAAAGCTTTGAAGATTTTATAACGGCGTAAAATAACCGCACCCGCCGTATAAGTTAAAAAAAACATTCTTACCTCAATTCTGTCGAAAAGGTTAAAAAGGACCTTGTTTTGAAAACGACGGAAAGATTCCTTTATAAACCTCTTATAAAAAGTCAAAAAAGGGTATAAATGACTTTAACCCATATTCTTGTAAATAGTAAAAATGTTTTGAAATACATTTTTAAGAAACATGGATGTGGATGATAAAGAGATCCCAGTAGATTATTATATAAACAACCTCGGATAATGAAGAGATTGTGAAATAACCCTTACCTTGTACTTTTCCTTGGTTGGGGTAGGTTAACCTCCTGTATAATGGTGAAATAATTGTTATTAAATTATACAAGAATCATATATATTAATATGATATCATATATGATCTTTTAACATTGATTTATTAATAATATCTTAGAATTATCATCGTTTCGGGTGTTAACTTACTCATTTTCTTTTATATGTTTTGTTACATAAGCCATGTTTGTTGTATCTTATTCATATCCAGAATGATATCAAGTCCTTAAACATAATTTTTAAATCATAAAATGATAATTATACTTGAATGGATACGATGGAGAATGAATCTCATCGCGTTCGTGGAGACGGTAGTCCGTACGTACGCACGAGCGACAATATCATTCTTTTGATATTAAAATAATATATAAATGAATGGTATATCATATATACAGAATCATTAACATGTTATATTTATTATTTACATGAGTTACACATCATTATTATACCCATCCAAATAATATTATATTGAATAACAATTACACCACGACGTGGAGACGGTAAGCCGTACGTACGCACGTATGGTGACATGTTATTCAAAGGGTGGATAGAATACTGAATATGGTTGTAACATACTTATAATAACATCACAGTATATGTGAGATACTGGAGTTATTATTTTAGAATGGTAAGAACAAAGGAAGAAGAAGTGGAAGAAGAAATGAACTTAGAAAAGGGTGGTGAAATCATTACCTCTTCTTCGGGTTCTTCCTTTTGATTTGATCAAAAGGGCTCCTTAGGTTGGCTTTATGATCAAACTAAGGCCTCTAGGTTGTAGTGAGGGATGTTGGGAGAGTATTTGGGCAGAGTTTGGCCGAACCAAAAGGCTTTGAAGGTGTGAAGAAAAGAGAAGGAGGAGTGCCCTTTTATAAGAGGGGTGAGGGGCACCTTTGGAAAAGCTAGAAATATTAATTTATAATAAATTCATATTCGGTTTCTAATGGCTCCAAAGTTGACTATTCAAAGGATGAGGTGGGGATAGGTCGAAAACAACTCATCCAATATAATTTAGACAGGTTTGGGTACTTATATTAACCTTATCTTTAAGTATTAACTCTAAGTTAATTAGTTTCACTTTTACAATGTCTCTTTGTATTTTTATATAATATGGTTAATAAACTTACTATATACATCCAAGCGACCCCCAAGTGGTCCATTAATGATTAAAATATCATAATATAAGTCTCTTGGCCGAACCTTAGATTTTTAGGAATTTAATATCAATTAATAATATAATATTTGTTTTAAGAACTCTTTTATGTCAATTTTGACACTATTCAATAGTTGATTTTTGTGAAACTCATAACAGATTGATTACTTCGAACAAAGTCAATTAAATCAATCCTAATATATCATATTATCCTAGAAAATTAGTGTAATTCATTAAAAGTTTCATATTATATTTATTTGGGTATTTATAATATCAATTATGTTAATTTTTTACTATTTTAGTAATTACTGCATCATCATTGTGTCATAAATAAAATAAATTATTTAATGTCTAAAAATTATAAATAAAATATCATTATGTAGTAAATCTTTTTAGCTTTCTAATGAATATTTATAATAGAAAATCCAACATGTATAACCCTATGTAAAAATTGTTCTTCTAAAAGATGTAAGCTTATGCCATTTTTATTTTTATTTTAACTTTATTAATATAATGTGTCCCTACCACATACAAGTGGCTCCAAGGGGTCCCCAAATTGACCCAAGGATGCCCATGGTCGGGTATGTGTCCACCAATAAGGTTAGGACACGTTTTAGGGTAATTTTGTATTATTATAATATTATTTTTTTAACCCTTATTTACCGGATTTACCCTTTAACCATGGTAAATAAAATATTTACCGCAGTAATTATTCAAAATGTCTAAAAATAAAAGTTACCTATTTACACAATTTGAACATCCTGATTCCAAATATGGAATCCATTTTCCTAAATTCAAAACACAGAAGTGGCAGAAATTAATTTAAAATTAATTCCCGCTGTCAAAACAAAAAGCGTGTTTTTAAGAGATAATAACTATCAAAAGATTGACACTTGTTTATGTTCGGTTTAATTGTAAAATTATGTCCAATGATAAACATTAAATTGAATGGTAAAAATATATTATAAATATACTTTAAAACCACTCAAATTCATAATTTATCACTATTAATTATTTTGATTAAAAAAGTTGTTTTTAATTAAAATTTAGAAATTTTCACTATTCATCAAAATATGAAAATTATCCGAAAAGTACCAAAATTTCACCCTAGACTAATTTTGATATTCCAAATCCAAAAATGAAGTCCATTTTGAAATATAGAATATATATGATTTCAAAAAGTAGGTATTACTATTCACAACGGCTAGTTTAATTAGTTGTGGTGTGTGTTAGAACTCGGTGTTGCGTACAACACACGCTATCACATTATTCAAAGAGAAGCGTACCATAGAAGCTTGGGGTGTTACATATAACCATCAAGTTCTAATGGATAGTGATAGAGAAAAAGTTTAGGAAAAAGTTAACTACTAGAAATCCCTAAATCTGTGATGATTTAAGGGGCCATATTATTCATCAGATAAGAAGTTACTAAGATAACATTTTTGGTTTTCAAGATCCTTTCCCTAAAGTTGAAGAATTTTTCAAGGGAATAAATACTTACTTGATTTTGGTACAATTTCACCGTTGTTCGTGCCTTGAAAAATTTACACTTCATCTCAAATTTTAATAAATAAAGTTGATTTTTTCATTCTTGAAGTGTTATAAGATCATGTTATAGAATGGTAGGTCATTCCATCTGTCACAAGTAATAAAATATGCATATGTCCACCTATAGTGAGATTAATCGTATATGGTTAAAAAAATGAACTTATACATCATCTATCATACCAATTAAATAAAATAAAACAAATTTATACTAACCGGAGAGTTTCCATAAGCCAGTGGTATGTGATAAAGGCATGTCGCACTTCGGTTGTGGGTTCGATTCCCATAGCCTTATCCGACGCGAAGGGTTGTCGCCTGTCCTACGGGTTGTCATTTTCTAAAACTATACTATTATAACATTCCAGAAATAATATTATAAAAAAGTTTTAGCCTTAAACAATACTATCTGATGCCCAAATTAATCCATTCCATCCTTTAGGCTTATCCAAAATACTTCTATCCAAACTCACAGTACAGAAAAAAACAATTACAAGAAAGGTCATATAACAAGCATGTAAATACCATCATTTAGCCCCCATAAATCATAAGATATATCTTGTTGGTCATATTCCAAACATTTGAATGACTTCATGATGCATTCTCTTGAGTCATGGTAATAACCTAAATGACCATATATCCTTATTGAAAACAAGCATGTTTTCATTTTTCCCAAACTTATTGGATATATCCCTTAAGTCCCAAAAAGTTGTATACTTTATCCATGATATCATAAACCTCTTGTCAATAAATCCATAATTAGTTCCCAAGAAACTATAATCATCCAATTTACTTATTCAAATCCAATATATCATTTTCCAAACATAATTATCTTAACATACATGACATATTTAGGGCTATCTTTCCTTTAATCATGTGTTCTCCAAGTATATCACCTTACCCTTAAATCACATTTTGGCTGCTTAGAACTATTCCACATATCCTTTCCAATCCTTAATGAAAAAATTATACTGAAAAGACTCATATATTTCATGATTCATATAATATAATCTTTGAATTCTGAAACATATACACCTCAATCATCCAACTTTATTCTTAAACCATTACTCAAGATCCATCATCTTCATCTTTATGAAAATATGAATCATGTCTTAAGGTTTCTCAACCTTAATATTCTTAGGTTTAATGTAAAAAATACTGGAATAATATCACATACCTTTTAAATTTCATTTACAGTCTCTTTAACCTCAGTAGTATGCCCAATACTCGTACCGTCATCATGATTCTCTTCATGATATTTCCACTTTGGAAATCAATCTTCATTATTCCCATAATTTCCACATTTGAAACATTCAATGGTTAACCATGGTGTATGTAGTTTTGGATATTGTCTAAGACCATAAAGAAAAGTGTTAGAAATACATATCAAAGATAAAAACACATAAGTAAGGTAAATTACATATAATATTTCAATATATGATATCTTAGGTTTATTCCTAGGTTATTCAGGATTATCACAAAAACTCTAGGATTTTAACTTATACTTTACTTATCCTTAGGACATCCCTAGACATATACTTAGAAATATATCTAGGTATCTCACTAAAGATTTTGCATCCTAGTTTCCAAAGGTTTACTAAAACTTCACTCTAAAACCAACTGTAGAGACCCAAGCTTGACGTACATGGACATTACATTTCTTTTGCGAAATACTTAATACATGAAACAAACAGATTCCCAAATATCATATTATCTTATTATCTTTGGAAACTCGGAACAAAATCTTATAATCATGGTGAAAGATATTCAACATCTCCCATAAAGATCTTCCCCTTTTGTTTTCCTACCTAAAACATTTCTTTATATCATGAGGAAAAAAACATATAAAGGATGAGATAAAATTCTCAGTTAGGGTAAACTTGGAGAACATAAAACAAACCATAAACATTTGAACATAAAAACATGAACATAAAGTTTAAACATCGAAATCTTGAGTCATGAAATAAATCTTGGCAGTACGTAAGACATGGATCATAAAGGATGATTAACTATAATGTAATAACATTGACATAAAACATGTAATTGTTGAAAACTAATAATCACATAATATTATTTCCATAGTATCCATGGTATAGCTTCCAAGAACATCATAGTGGACATAGTCCATTACTAAACCAGGTTTACCTTCCATTCCAACCATGTATTACTGAACCAGATTTACTTATCATTCCAGCCCTGCATTACTAAATAGGATTTGATTGTCGTTCCATTCATGTCTATCTCATGAGATATAAATAATTACCCAATTAATTATAGGAATATATAGTTCCCATCCATCTCATAATGAAATCATTCTTACATGTGCCACAAAAACATAAAACATTCATTATAGAATAACCGAAGAAATAAAATGGGTTTCTCAAAAATCATTACATCATAACATAATCCATATAAAAGATCATTCCATCATTAACAAAATCAAATCATAGTAATAATAGGGATAGAAAAATAACCCTATTTAAGAGTGTCATATTATATGGGAAATAACATTGATAAAACACTTGAACTTAGTTCTTGAGGAAAATATCCTTTTTTCGTCAAAAATGTTTTCTCTTCTCAAAATTATATGAAATTTTAAAATAAAAAAATTTAACTGAAAATAAACTTGAAATAGTGTAGAGGAAGATTTGTTGAAATAAGAAATTATGAAACCATAAAAATCCATTCATTCTATATAAGTTAAAAAGACATTCTCCTCGTACTTTTGTTGGAAAAGTCAAAAAGTACCTCATATGGTAAACAAAAGAAAGATTCCTTCCATACCATGTAGTAAAAGTCAAAAATGGGTAAAAATGAATTTAAATATTAGTATAAAAATATTACACATTTTTATAAAACATGGACATAGGTGATAAATATAACCCTAGTAAATACTTACGTATAAACAATCTTGGATAAAAATGAGATTGCAAAATTATCCCTTATCTTAAGTATGATTTCTTCTATATGTGTCTGAAACTCATGTATAGTGTGTTTAAATGTACTATTAAATTGTAATAGAACCATAATAACATTTATTATATCATATATGATTCACTTATGACTTTATATTACCCGTTCATTTGTCAATTCAATGTTAAAGCAACGTTTTGGGTAATAATCATTTTATTTATCGTACGTGTTTCGAATTGTTATTCTTGATATTATTAATTATATAATGATTTAATTAATTTCAGAATTTAAAAAATGATTTATATATCATATATATTAAGTATATAAATATATATATAATATATAGATAAATGAAATGAAATACACCGTTGTTGGAGACAGTAGGGCGTATGTACACATGAACACTGTTTTTATTTCCTCATTGAAATTAATGGAAGTAAGTAAATGATATATATATATATATAAATATAGTAGTGTTGTTATGTCATATATTTCATGATTATTTATTATATATACTTTATAATCATTCTTGAATTGTTAACATGGAGAATGAATCTCATCACGTCATGGAGACGGTAAGCCGTACGTACGTACGAGCGACGATATCATTCCCATAATTGTTGAATTGAATTGAAGTGGATGGTGTATAATATCTCAGAATTAGTATCATGTTATAATAATCATATATAGTTATTATTTCCACTATTATACCCATCCAAGTAAGGTGGTGGTGAAAAATAGATTACACCACGGTGTAGAGATGATAAGCCGTACGTATGCACGCACGATGATTTCATTTTTCATAGAATAGATAGAAGGTGAAATAGGGTTGTTTCATATTTATAATAACATATAATTATATGCGTGATACTAATTTTGTTACTTTATAATGAAACAAATAATGAATAGGAAGTAGAAGAAGAAAGAAATTTGAAATAATTGGTAGAAGAGATTACATCTTCCTCGATGTGCCTCCTTTAAATTTCCTCTTAGGGAACTAGAGTTGGTCTTTTGAGAAAAATAGAACCTCTATAATGTAACTAGAAAAGTTTAAAAGAGAAATGGTCAGGGTTTAGGCGAGTTTGAAGGCTCAAAATGGAGTGAAGCGGAAAGGGAGGAGGTTCCCTTTTATAAGAGAGGAGAGGGGCACTTTAGGAAACTCTCAAAATATTAATTTATTATAAATTAAATTTTGATTAAAAATGGTCCAAAACATATTTAATTAGAATATAATATGATTTTGGTTAGAATAATCACCATCCAATAATTTTTAGACAATTTTTGAATATTTTTTTATCCTTATCTTTTTGGTCTAACCCTTATTTTACCCTTTTTAATCTTATTATGATATCATTTTATTTACACATTGTGGGTTAATGTAACTACCATATCATGTCAAAAAACAAAAAAAAGTTATTTATGACATTTTGGACTTATATTAACCATTTTTTTGAATATTATATTTTTAGGAATTTAATATCATTTAATAAACTATTTTATGTTTTAAGTTATGAATTATGTCAATTTTGGACACTATTCGTACTTGATTTTTTTTAAAAATTAATAACAACATGATTCATTCAAACCAAAGGAATTATATCATCACTAATATGTCACTTTCATCCATAAAATTTGTGTATGACATAAAAATGTTCAAATTAAATTTATTTTAATATTTATAAATTCATTTATATGAATCTTTCATTAATGAGGTAATCACTACATCATAATTATGTCATAAATAAATATATTTATCTAATGTATAAAAATTATAAATAAAATACAATGATGTAAGAAATATTTTTAGATTTCAAATTACTATCTATAGACATATAAATCAGTTATATAACCCTATATTTAAATCAATTTAGTAAAAGATATATCTTAAGGTTATAATTATCTTTACTTTAAATTAATTTTTATAAAATGTCATTTTCACATCCAAGTGAATTCATGGGGTCCTAAAATCGACCCAAGGATACCAAAGGTAGGAAATATCTCATAAAATATGATTAGGACATATGTTAGGGTAGTTTAATATTATTATAATATTATTTTTTACCATTATTTACCAGATTTACCCTTTAACCACGATAAATAAAATAATTAATGAAGTTACTATTTATAATTTCCAAAAATAAAATGTATATATTTAAAGAATTTGAACCTTAAGATTCCAAATATGGAATCTATTTTTCCAAATTCAAAACACAGAATTTTTAGTAATTAATTTAAAATTAATTCCCATTTTCAAAACCAAAAAGCAGGTTTTTAAGAAGTAATAACTATCAAAAGATCGACATGTGTTTATGTCCAATTTAAAAGTGAAGTTACTTTCAATGACCAAAATTGGATTAAATGATAATAATATAATTAAATTACACTTTAAAACCAATTAAAAAGATAATCTAACTATATAAATAAATTAGATAAAAAGACAGTTTTGAATTAAAATGCAATATTTTTCACTATTCATTAAAATTTGAATTTTATCATAAAAATACCAAAAATTCAAAAAAAGTAAATTTTTATGTCCCTATTCCAAGTAAGAAGTGTATTTTTTCAAATAGATTATATAAAAGTGTTAAAAACTAGATTTAAAATGGGTGCTCCATTAAAAGATGGTAAAACTGCATTTTTTGAAAAATACTTCTTTTATCTGAAAAATTGATTATGTTCTCATATCATGTTCTAGAATATGTTTAGGATGAATGATAATATTATATAAAATTCAAAATGTGGTTAACTCTATTCATAATAGCTAGTTTATATCTCATTAAATAATAATATTTTAATAATATATCATTGTTTAATGAAACTTGGTATTGCGTACAATGCAAGTTATCAAGGAAGGTTGCTCTTACGTTTAACGCATGCCAAGTCAATGTAGTGAAAGATTCCTTTTGTGTTGCATATAACACAATCCAAACTTAGTTCATTTATAAATTGAACAAAATCTATACTCAGTGTTGCGTGAAATGAATTCTATCAAAAGAACTTGAAATTGTGTGTAACAAAAACCAAGAATAGTGTTGCATATACCAAAAGCTAATACGGTGTTGCGTATAGCGCAAGATAATCTGTAGCGTACAACACAAGACATCAATGAAATTAAAAAGAATCTATCTTATAAAATCTTAGTGTGTTACAAAGAATATTATCATAGTCGCAAAGATTCATTATTAACCCATAACACATTCGTGATGCTTGTCATAGTTGAAAAGAACACCATCAACCGATCACACACTCACGATACTTGTCATAGTTACAAAGAACACTATATTTCCATCATGCATTCGCGAAGCTCCATACCTTAACAAATATCATCCTTTTGAGAAACCCAGTCATTATGAAACTCATGAATTTACCATATTTGAGAAGACTCAATCCCAAAAAACCACCTTTCACAAATATTTCTCCTTACTTATGATTTTGAGCCCAAAAAATTAGCAAATTCTGGGATAAGGCACCACCTTCAACACTGTAGCCAACTTTTACTATAAGATCACTTTCCATGTAAACTTCCTGATCAACCCAATGTGGATCGACAAAAAACACAAACTAGAATCCATTTCTAGCTGCCAGCTATGACATGCCTTGGTTCCAACAATCTCCCCCTTTGAGTTTATTTGCAATATGTTAGATAAATTCAATAAAGCAATGACCTCAAACAAAAACCTGAAAGGTAAGAAAATACTCATCCAACACTATAAGTCTATATGAGTAAATCTCATTGTATAAAATAGGAGGGGAATCATGAATTGGGTTATCATGTTTCAGAATTCTTAAAGATTCCCAAGAAAAGATATGATAAATGTAAAATTTTTCCTCATAACACCTAATTCTCATCATTTCACAAAATTATTGCATGGTTTGTCAAGATCCTACAACTAGAAAACCTTTATTATATTGAAATTATCTATTCTCCCCCTTTGGAAATAAACCCAAAGACCCTATATTTGTACTTATAGAGCTAAAAAAACCTCATGGATCGTATCTCCCCCATAAAAATGCATCACTTCCATAAATAGATTAAAACAGTTAACACAAATGGGGAGAGGGGGATAACCGTAACCTCCTCATGCATTGGGAGGTAGCTGAATACCAAGGTTCAACTGATGTTTCTCAAATACATGTGCTACCAATGACATAGTCAGAATATCATTCACTTGGTCATCAGTTCCAATATGCTCCATTTTAATCACACATTGTTCAAAAGTTTCCTTAATAAAGTGATATATGATCTAAATATGTTTTGTATGAGAGTGACGACCCATATTATTTGTAAGATCGATCACACTTTTTTTTGTCATATTGAATCACCATTAGATATTTCACCTCATCACCAATATCAGTTAGTTTTTTCTTCATCCACAATAGATGAATGAAATCCTCTGTAGCCGAGATATACTCTGATTAAATAGTACTAAGAGAAGTGCTTTCTTGTTTATTGCTCAACCAGACCACACGTTTTTTCCCAATGAAGAATGCTCCACCACTTGTGGAATTTCTATCCACCACATCTATAGTTCAATCAACATCCAAAAATTTCTATAATTAATTATCTCTTACTGTAGTAATATATAATTCAAAATTGATAGTACCTAGAATATATCTCATGATTGTTTTAACCGCTTCCAAATTTTATTCCTTTATATTACTTTGAAAGAGGGCCACTAATAATGTAACAGCCCGAGATTTTATGAAAAATATTCTTTTTAATTTTATTAATGTCTTGTGTTGTACGCTACACCAAAAGGATCTTGCACAAAACACATCCTTGACTTGCCTTGCATTACACGCAATCACGACCTTCCTCGATAGCGTGTGTAGTACGCAATACCGAGTTTCACTAAACAACGATATGCTATTAAAATATTATTATAACTAGCCGTTATGAATAGTAATAACCACCTTTTAAAATTTTAGAAATTTTAGCTCTCAAAATGGACTTCATTTTTGGATTCGGAGTATCGAATTTAGCCTAAGGTGAAATTTTGGTACTTTTCGGATAACTTTCATATTATGATGAATAGTGAAAATTACTAAATTATAATTAAAAACAACTTTTTTAATCAAAATAATTAATAGTGATAAATTATTAATTTGAGTGGTTTTAAAGTATATTTAGAATATATTTTTACAATTTAATACAATTTTGGTCATTGAATTTAATTTCACATTTAAACCAGACATAATCAAGTGTCAATCTTTTGATAGATATTGTTTCTTAAAAACACGCTATTTGTTTTAACAGCGGGATTTAATTATAAAATTAATTAATGCAACTTCTATGTTATGAATTTGGTAAAATAGACTTCATTTTTGAATTCGGAATATGAAATATATCTTAGGATGAAATTTTGGCATTTTTCTGAAAAACATCAATTTTTGATGAATAGTGAAACTACTAAGTGGTAGTTAAAAAACTGATTTTTTCATAAAACTTAATTTTACGACTTCTGTGAATGGAATTTCAAAAATACGAGAGTCACGGTTGATGTCAGTAAGTAAAATGTGGTTCAATGAGATGAAAATAATTTTTGGTGAATAGTAACTTTTTACTTTTATTTACCACGGTTAAATGTAAATAGGGTAATTAAGGGTAAAAATGATATTAATATTACCCTAACACATGTCCTAATCCTATTGGACAAGTTTATCTCGACCAAAAAAAACCTTAAGTGTAAAATATTATCATTTAGGCCCACTTGGATTAGATTAGGACATTTATTATTATTTAATTCAAAGAAGAGTTAAAAGAGTTAAAATCAAAGTTTATTTACTAAAACATTTTTAATATAGGGTTGTAAATAAGATAAATTCTATTGTAAATATTCATTAGAAAGCTAAAACGATTTCCTACATGATGGTATTTTATTTGTAATTTTTAGACATCAAATAATTTAATTTATTTATGACACAATGATGATGCAGTAATTATCTTATTAATGAAATATTAACATAATTGATATTATAAATACAAAAATAAATGTAATTTAAGACTTTTTATGAATTACACTAATTTTATAGGTTACTATGATATATTAGTGTTGATTTAATCAACTTGGTTCGAACATATAATTCTGTTATGACTTTCAAAAAATCATATATCAAATAGTGTCAAAATTGACACAAAATAGTTTTTAAATCAAATATTATATTATTAATTGTTATTTTATTCCTAAAAATCTAAGGTTCGGCCAAATGACTTATATAAGAATATATTTATTAATAATATACAATTTGGGGTTCTTTTGGCATGTTATAGTAAGTGTATTAACCATATAGTGAAAGAAAACAAAAAGACACGGTAAAAGTTAAATTATTTAACTTAGAGTTAAATCTAATTGATAAGGTTAAAATAATACCCTATACTTGTCTAAATCCTATTGAATGATAGGATTTCGACCCATCCCCACTTTATATTCAAAATAAGACCCTTTGGAACCATTATAAACCGATTTTGACTTTAATATAAAATAATATTTTGAGATATTCCTAAGGTGCCCCTCTCCTCCCTTATAAAAGGGCACCTCCTCCCCCTCCTCCTCACACAAATTTGAGCACTCAAGCTCGGCCAACCCCTGCCATTTTCTCCTCTCCACTTCCCTAGAATAATCCTAGAGGTCCTGGTCTTCTTCAAAGACCAATCTTAGTTCCCTAAGTGGAGGATTCAAAGAGGCGTTCCAAAGAAGAGGTAATATCCATTACCGATCTTTTCAATTTCTTTCTTCTTCAACTTCTTCTTCTTTAGTTGTTTCATTATAAATTAATAACATCAGTATTACTTACATACTGATATGTTATTATAAATATGAAACAACCCTAATTCACCTTCTATCCATCCTACGGAAAAATGAAATCACCGCACGTGCGTACGTACGGAATACCGTCTCCTCGCCGTGGTGTAATCTATTTTCCACCATCACCTTACAAGGATGGGTATAATGGTGTAATGAGTAACTATTTATGATTATTATAATGTAATATTGATACTGAAATAATATATATATACTCAAATACAATTCCACGATCATAGGAACGATATCATCACTCGTGCGTACGTACGGAATACCGTCTCCACGATGTGATGCGACTCGTTCTACATGATCATCATTACATAGTAATTATATAAATGAATTGAATGAATAAATATGATATATGTTACACTAATACCATTCTGGATATAAGGTATCTATAACCTTAAAATAATAATAAGAATTTATTCGGCAAAACACGCATAAGAACAAAAGGCAATAAAGACCCGAGTAACAAGTAACAATGAAATATTACTAACAAGAAGCTAAGAATATAACCATATATGATATCATATCAATATGTATGATTCTGGAATAAGTCAATAACATTATTTAAACCATTATACAGGAGCTTCGGACACGTACAAAGCGAATCGGACCTAAGGTAAGGGAAAATATCACAATCTCATTTTTATCCGAGATTGTTTATACTTTGAAATTTACTAGGGTGTATTTTATCATCCACATCCATGTTTCCTCAATATGTAATGTTATTTCCATCCACCTAAAATTGTTTAAATCCAATTTTACCCTTCGGTGAATTTTTAGTAAAAGATATGAAAGAAATCTTTTGTCATTTTTCGTACGAGGTAGTTTTTGACTTTTCCGACAAAAATACGAGAAGTATGTTTTTTTTAACTTATACGGCATGAATGGATTTTTTAAAACATTATTTCAAAGAAGTTTCCTTTACAAGTTTTCAAGCTTATTTTTAATCAACTTCTTTTAGTTTAAAATTTTATGACATGTTAAGAAAGGAAAAGTGTTTTTGAAGTAGAAAGGATATTTTCCTCAAGAATGAAGTTCAAGTGTTTTATCAAAATTATTTTCCATCTAAGATAATAAAGGGTTATGTTTTTATCCCTATTATTATATTGATTTGATTATGTTGTGATGGAATTATTTTTATGAATTCCTTTATCATATATGAATTTTTTTATGATGTCATGATGTTTAAGATTCCCATTTTTATTACATGGGTTATGCAATGATGTATGTTTTAAGATTTTGTGGCACACATAAGAATGGTATCATTATGAGATGGGTGGGACCTATATCTCCCTCCAATGCATTAGGTAAAGATTTTATATCTCATGAGATAGACATGGCTGGAATGGTAGGTTATACCGGTTCAGTGAAACAGGACTGAAACGAGGGTGACTCGGTTCAGAAAGGGACTTTGTCCACTAAGATAGTCTTGGCAATGAGTCTTGACTAAAAAGAAATGATTCTTTATGATTATGTGTGTATGCCACAAAGTTTCATGTTTTAAGTTATGATTATTGGTATTTCATTTCACTACTATGATTTATCCCATGTTATGAAATTATGCTCTCTTTTGCAGGTTAAGATTTCCAAAAGTTATGTTCTTATGAATATGATGTGATTGATTTCTCTTTTTTTTACCCTTACTGAGCATTTGAGCTCACCCTTTTATGTTTTCTTTTCCCCAGGATATAAAGAAAGGTTTTAGGTAAAAAAAAGGGAAGATCTTTATGAGAGATATTGAAGATCTTTCACCACGATTAGAAGATTACGTTCCGAGTTTCCAAAGACACTAAACTATTATGATCCTTGTGTGTGTGTTTTTGTTATGTACTAAGTATTCCGCAAAAGTAATGTAATGTCCATGTACGATAAGCTTCGGGTCTTTACAGTTGGTATCAGAGGAAAGGTTTAGTCAACCTTTGGAAACTAGGATGCGAAAACGTTAGTGAGATCCCTAGAGATATTTCTACAGTATGTCTAGGGATGTCCCTAAGGTTAAGTATACGTATAGGTTATAGTACTAGAACTACGCTAACGATCATAGAATTAAACCTAAGATGTTAGATATTGAAGGTACTCCCCCTTTATTATGTTGTTTTCCCTAGCATGATTTTTTCCTCTCACACTATTCTTTTTGGGTTTTAGACGATGGCTGGAACCCGAAGGAACCGTGTTGATCAATGCAATGGACAATGCAATGATTGTCCTCCTGAACAAACAACTGTTATGGGAGATGGAGTGAAAAATCTTATTGCTATCCTTACACAAGCTATGAATCATTCTGGACTTCCAAATGAGCAGAGAAAGGAACAATATTCTATTGGGTCCTTCATGAGGCAACGCCCACCTTCTTTCAGTGGGACTTCCGATCCACTTGTTGCTGAACAATGGATCAGTACCACTGAAAAGATATTTTCAGTTCTTCAATGTTCTGAACATGATAAAGTCATCTTAGCAGTATATCGTTTGGAAGGTGAAGCTGATCAATGGTGGAATCTTATCAAGAATACGTGGCCAAGAGATGAAATTGAGTCCATGGAATGGGATGAGTTCAAGAACTTGTTTTTCAGTAAGTACTTCCCTCGTATTCTTCGAACAAAGATGGAGAAGGAGTTTCTTGAACTAAAGAAAAAGGATGATGAATATGTTGGTATATACGAAGCGAATTTTACAAGACTTGCAAGGTATGCATCTGGCATTATCATCCAACCTTAAAGTAAAGTTGATCGATTTTTCAGTGGCTTAAAACCAATTCTTCGAAGGGAATTAGGTATAAGAGACTTCAGTAGCTATGAAGAAATTATGCGTTGTGCTATCAAGGTAGAAATGGAAGTTGGTGTTACATATCCATCTCATGGTTTTGACAAGAAACGAAAGATGGAGTTCAAGGAGAAATCTCAGAATAATGGTGAAAAGAAGATGAATGTTTCCTTATGCAAAAAGTGTGGAAAGAAGCATGGTGGAGATTGTCTTAAAGGGACTAGAAAATGTTTTAAGTGTGGAAAAGAAGGTCATCGAGCAGTTGAGTGTCGAAGTAATGGAAAAAGGGTTTCTAATGCTGTGAATAAAGAAAACACTACAGAGAACGCACCACCAACACTTCAATGCTTCAAGTGCAAGGAAATGGGGCATTATGCTAATAAATTCTCTAATCCAAGGGTTAGTGATGATCAACATGAGAAACAACTGAAGGCAAAGGACAAAGGGAAGTCACATGCGATCACTATTGGCGATGTTGAATATGACAACGATGTGGTGGAATGATTAAGTGTTTATGTAATGGGATTCCAAAATAATATTGTATCATGGAGTATTGGAATATTTATGTATTGGTCTAATGTGGTATTCAAAGTAATTGAGATATTTTTGGAAATAAGATGATATGCGCATAATGAAGGGAAAACGAGAAAACAAAATGTTTAACAGTATTCATGAGCTCATGATTGATATAAGGACTAAGTGATATCATGGTTTGAGTATATAGAATTTTGAGGATTTTGGTATGTGGAAAGTGTTAACTTTTAACTGCATTCATGTTTTCACTAAGGTATTCAAGAGAATATGCGATTAAGGACTTTGAATGTTTGGAATGTGACCAACAAAACATACCTTATGATATATGGGGATCAACGATGGTATTAAATCTCTGGTAGTCGTTTTCACTATGTTATGAGAGTGAACTGCAGTATTATGGATAAGCCTAAAGATTGGAATGGATTATGTTGGAAATAAGTTAGTATTGTTTAAGGATAGAAGTTTTTTCGATATTATTGATGGGATGTTATAGTAATATAGCTTTAGAAAAAGGACAACCTGCAGGACGGGCGACAGCCCATCGCTTCGGACAAGGCTGTGGGAATCGAACCCACAACCAAAGTGAGACTGGCCTTTATCGCCTACCACTGGCCTACAGGAAGTCCCTGTTTAGTAGAAACTAGTTTTATTATATTAATCAGTATGATATATTAAGTATAAGTCCATTTTAGAAACCATATATGATTAATCTCACTATAGATCGACTTATGTATATAATTTTTGCTAACCTTTTGTTTGAGACAGATGGAATGACCCGTCATTCTATCACATGATCTGCTAACACTTCACGAATAACAAATTCAACTTCATTTATTTAAGAGATGAAGTGGAAATTGTTCAAGGCACGAACAATAGTGCGATTGTACCAAAATAAAGTAAGTATTTATTCTAATTCAAATTCTTCAACTTTAGGGAAACGATCTTAAAAACCAAAAAATGTTGTCCTAGTGATCTTATATCTGATTAATCGGATGGTACCTTAGATCGTCACAAATTTATGGATTTGTGATTGTTGGCTTTTCCATAGCCATGTTCTCTACCACTCTCCATCAGAACATGATGGTTAGATTTTTCTTCCATATCCATATTTTCACCTATGTGGAAACCCAGTGATTAGTTTATTTGGGTAATCATTACATTTCATACTTTAGTTTTTAAAGCCAAGTTTTGGTATTCTTTTTTACGATGTGGGTTTCAATTAAAGAAACTTTCAAATAGTAAACCATTTATAACCCCGACGAATTTCGAGGGCTAAATTCATTTTAAGGGGGGT
Source organism: Viscum album (assembly GCA_963277665.1). Taxonomy (NCBI): domain Eukaryota; kingdom Viridiplantae; phylum Streptophyta; class Magnoliopsida; order Santalales; family Viscaceae; genus Viscum; species Viscum album. The sequence goes on along the minus strand of OY728129.1, from coordinate 1,781,705,325 downwards.
AGAATGTAACAGCCCGAGATTTTATGAAAAATATTGTTTTTAATTTTATTAATGTCTTGTGTTGTACGCTACACCAAAAGGAGCTTGCACAACACACATCCTTGACTTTCCTTGCATTACACGCAATCGCGACCTTCCTCGATAGTGTGTGTAGTACGCAATACCGAGTTTCACTAAACAACGATATGCTATTAAAATATTATTATAACTAGCCGTTATGAATAGTAATAACCACCTTTTAAAATTTTAGAAATTTTAGCTCTCAAAATGGACTTCATTTTTGGATTCGGAGTATCGAATTTAGCCTAAGGTGAAATTTTGGTACTTTTCAGATAACTTTCATATTCTGATGAATAGTGAAAATTACTAAATTATAATTAAAAACAACTTTTTTAATCGAAATAATTAATAGTGATAAATTATTAATTTGAGTGGTTTTAAATTATATTTAGAATATATTTTTACAATTTAATACAATGTTGGTCATTGAATTTAATTTCACATTTAAACCAGACATAATCAAGTGTCAATCTTTTGATAGATATTGTTTCTTAAAAACACGCTATTTGTTTTAACAGCGGGATTTAATTATAAAATTAATTAATGCAACTTCTATGTTATGAATTTGGTAAAATAGACTTCATTTTTGAATTCGGAATATGAAATATAGCTTAGGATGAAATTTTGGCATTTTTCTGAAAAACATCAATTTTTGATGAATAGTGAAACTATTAAGTGGTAGTTAAAAAACTGAATTTTTCATAAAACTTAATTTTACCGCTTCTGTGAATGATATTTCAAAAATCCGAGAGACACGGTTGATGTCAGTAAGTAAAATGTGGTTCAATGAGATGAAAATAATTTTTGGTGAATAATAACTTTTTACTTTTATTTACCACGGTTAAAAGTAAATAGGGTAATTAAGGGTAAAAATGATATTAATATTACCCTAACACATGTCCTAATCCTATTGGACAAGTGTATCTCGACCAAAAACAACCTTAAGTGTAAAATATTATCATTTAGGCCCACTTGGATCAGATTAGGACATTTATTATTATTTAATTCAAAGAAGAGTTAAAAGAGTTAAAATCAAAGTTTATTTACTAAAACATTTTTAATATAGGGTTGTAAATAATATAAATTCGATTGTAAATATTCATTAGAAAGATAAAACGATTTCCTACATGATGGTATTTTATTTGTAATTTTTAGACATCAAATAATTTAATTTATTTATGACACAAAGATGATGCAGTAATTATCTTATTAATGAAATATTGACATAATTGATATTATAAATACCAAAATAAATGTAATTTAAGACTTTTTATGAATTAAACTAATTTTATAGGTTACTATGATATATTAGTGTTGATTTAATCAACTTGTTTCGAACATATAATTCTGTTGAGACTTTCAAAAAAATCATATATCAAATAGTGTCAAAATTGACACAAAATAGTTTTTAAATCAAATATTATATTATTAATTGTTATTTTATTCCTAAAAATATAAGGTTCGGCCAAATGACTTAGATAAGGATATAGGTATTAATAATATACAATTTGGGGTTCTTTTGGCATGTTATAGTAAGTGTATTAACCATATAGTGAAAGAAAACAAAAAGACACGGTAAAAGTTAAATTATTTAACTTAGAGTTAAATCTAATTGATAAGGTTAAAATAATACCCTAAACTTGTCTAAATCCTATTGGATGATAGGATTTCAACCCATACCCACTTTATATTCGAAATAAGACCCTTTGGAACCATTATAAACTGATTTTGACTTTAATATAAAATAATATTTTGAGATATTCCTAAGGTGCCCCTCTCCTCCCTTATAAAAGGGCACCTCCTCCCCCTCCTCCTCACACCAATTTGAGCACTCAAGCTCGGCCAACCCCTGCCATTTTCTCCTCTACACTTCCCTAGAATAATCCTAGATGTCCTGTTCTTCTTCAAAGACCAATCTTAGTTCCCTAAGTGGAGGATTCAAAGAGGCGTTCCAAAGAAGAGGTAATATCCATTACCAATCTTTTCAATTTCTTTCTTCTTCAACTTCTTCTTCTTTAGTTGTTTCATTTAAATTAATAACATCAGTATTACTTACATACTGATATGTTATTATAAATATGAAACAACCCTAATTCACCTTCTATCCATCCTACAGAAAAATGAAATCACCGCGCGTGGGTACGTACTGAATACCGTCTCCACGCCGTGGTGTAATATATTTTCCACCATCACCTTACAAGGAAGGGTATAATGGTGTAATGAGTAACTATTTATGATTATTATAATGTAATATTTATACTTAAATAATATATATATACTCAAATACAATTCCACGATCATAGGAACGATATCATCACTCGTGCGTACGTACGGAATACCGTCTCCACGATGTGATACGACTCATTCTACATGATCATCATTACATAGTAATTATATAAATGAATTGAATGAATAAATATGATATATGTTACACTAATAAAATTCTGGATATAAGTTATCTATAACCTTAAAAGAAGAATAAGAATTTATTCGGCAAAACACGCATAAGAACAAAAGGCAATAAAGACCCGAGTAACAAGTAACAATGAAATATTACTAACAAGAAGCTAAGAATATAACCATATATGATATCATATCAATATTTATGATTCTGGAATAAGTCAATAACATTATTTAAACCATTATACAGGAGATTCGGACACGTACAAAGCGAATCGGACCTAAGGTAAGGGAAAATATCACAATCTCATTTTTATCCGAGATTGTTTATACTTTGAAATTTACTGGGGTGTATTTTATCATCCACATCCATGTTTCCTCAATATGTAATGTTATTTCCATCCACCTACAATTGTTTAAATCCAATTTTACCCTTCGGTGAGTTTTTAGTAAAAGATATGAAAGGAATCTTTTGTCGTTTTTCGTACGAGGTAGTTTTTGACTTTTCCGACAAAAATACGAGAAGTATGTTTTTTTTAACTTATACGGCATGAATGTATTTTTTAAAAAATTATTTAAAATAATCTTCCTTTACAAGTTTTCAATCTTATTTTTAATCAACTTCTTTTAGTTTAAAATTTTATGACATGTTAAGAAAGGAAAAGTGTTTTTGAAGTAGAAATGATATTTTCCTCAAGAATGAAGTTCAAGTGTTTTATCAAAATTATTTTCCATATAAGATAATAAAGGGTTATGTTTTTATCCATATTATTACATTGATTTGATTATGTTGTGATGGAATTATTTTTATGAATTCTTTTATCATATATGAATTGTTTTATGATGTCATGATGTTTAAGATTCCCATTTTTATTACATGGGTTATGCAATGATGTATGTTTTAAGATTTTGTGGCACACATAAGAATGGTATCATTATGAGATGGGTGGGACCTATATCTCCCTCCAATGCATTGGGTAAAGATTTTATATCTCATGAGATAGACATGGCTGGAATGGTAGGTTATACCGGTTCAGTGAAACAGGACTGAAACGAGGGTGACTCGGTTCAGAAAGGGACTTTTTCCACTAAGATAGTCTTGGCAATGAGTCTTGACTAACAAGAAATGATTCTCTATGATTATGTGTGTATTCCACAAAGTTTCATGTTTTAAGTTATGATTATTGGGATTTCATTTCACTACTATGATTTATCCCATGTTATGAAATTATTCTCTCTTTTGCAGGTTAAGATTTCCAAAAGTTATGTTATTATGAATATGATGTGATTGATTTCTCTTTTGTTTACCCTTACTGAGAATTTGAGCTCACCCTTTTATGTTTTCTTTTCCCCAGGATATAAAGAAAGATTTTAGGTAAAAAAAAGGGAAGATCTTTATGGGAGATATTGAAGATCTTTCACCATGATTAGAAGATTACGTTCCGAGTTTCCAAAGACACTAAACTATTGTGATCCTTGTGTGTGTGTTTTTGTTATGTACTAAGTATTCCGCAAAAGTAATGTAATGTCCATGTACAATAAGCTTCGGGTCTTTACAAATAATGTTGAAAATATGATATTTTTATGTCTTTTAGTTAATTATAATAATATTATAATGATTCTATTATATAGTGTTGGATCCACATAAGTCTCATCCTTATGATTTCCAAGTTTTGTCCCAACCACAATCAGAGTCGACATTTGTTTGGAGTCATGCATGTTAAATTTCTTCAGAAGATCTCTTTCATATTTTTACTGATAAATGAAGGTGTAATCCTTATTTTGAATCACCTATAACCCCAATAATTATGTGTGTTCACCAATCATAGACATTTCAAATTTTTATTTCACATGATTAGAAAATTAATCCACTGATCCCTACCTTCTTCCACCAAAAATAATATCATCCACATATATAAGAACCTTAAATTGATCTTTTTTAGAATTATTCACATAGATATTAGGGTTTAAACCTCCTCTTTTAAATTATATATTCTTAAAATAAGAATCCAATTGAGAATACCATGCTCATGGTTCCTTCTTCAGACTTTAGAGTGCCTTATTTAATCTAAAAACATTCATCTCATCATTTCCAATCATAAAACCCACTGGTTGTTCAATATAAACTTCTTCTTCAAGAACACCATTTAATAATTCTATTTTGACATCCATATGATAAATTTTTTACCCTTTTTAAATTTCCATGGAAAGAAAGAGCCTGATCGACTCTAGTCTAGCCACTGGAGTAAGTGTTTCTTCAACAACAATTCCTTCAATTTGTGCATAGCCTTTACACACTAAGCGTTCCATTTTTCTGATCACATTTCCATGCTCATCGAATTTATTTTTAAATATCCACTTTGTTTTAATCACATTGTGATTTTTTGGTCTCTTAACAAGACCTCTCATCTTTTTTTTGTCAATCTGATCCAATTCTTTATTCATGGCCTTAACCCATGATTCATCCTTTAATTCTTCTTCAAACAAGGTTGGTTACAAAATTTATGAGAAGGAATAATGTGATTTATTCCTCATTCTCCTTATCTGTGTAGGTGTGATCCAATCCCAAATGATGCTGGATTAATCAATTTATTCTATTCTATTAATCTTATGAGATTCTGATGAGGTTTCTTCATCAAGGTTTTACTCTTATTTTTCTTCTTTTGAATCATCATCATTTTGCAATTCCTGATTGTTTTACAAGCCTTCCACTATTTCTAAATTTTAATTTGTCCCTTGTCCACTTTTTTCTTCATCTTTAATCACATAAATACGTAATATCCTCAAGGTATTTTTGATTTTATCCCCAATGATATTGACATCAATGCTTTCCAAAATCTTTCTAAGGAGATTATTTTAACATTTGTAGGATTTAATATTCATTGAATATCCAAGGAATATTCCCTCATATACAATATCACCATGCTTTCCTTGATTTCCTTATTTGATTCGAATGAAACATTTACTTCTAAAAATATGAAAATAATTTGAATAGGGCTTATTTCCATACCATATCTTATATGGTGTCTTTGTTTCTCCCATAAAAATCCCTATAAGATTTTAAGTGTACACTGTTACGTGAACAACCTCTTTCCAGTAATGATGAGAAACATGACTCTCAATCAATATAGTTCTAGCCATATTTTTCACCTATTGATTTCTGTATTCAATAAACCCATTTTGTTTTGGGGTTCTTACTATAAACACCTCTTGATTTATCCCATGTTTTTCAAGGTAATTTTCAAATTCAATAGATGTGTATTCTACTACACTCTCTAATCATAGAATCTTGATTGTGTGACCAGTTTCATTCTCAGCTCTTTGATGATAGCTCTTCACGTAATCAAGCACCTTATGTTTTCTCTACATAGAAACTACAAAATCCATTATACTATAATCATCAATAAAAATAATGAAGTACTTCTCTCCATTTGTGCCATCCACATTCATTAGACCACATACATCTATGTGGATAAGATCACGCATATTTGATGCCCTTTTGTTCTTGGAATATATGAAATCTCAACCATATTTCCTCACATGCATGCATCACATGTATTTTCTTGATCACTATTCAGATTGGGTAGGTCAAAAACTATTTTAGGATTAGATATATGTTCCATGATCTGCTGATTAATGTGACCCAACCTATGGCGACACGAGTTGTTTTCTTCTTCAACTATTAAGTAACAAGTGTTCTTTTTACTGTCAACCTAGTATAAATTTTCATCAATTCTACATCCTTTCATAAGGGAATTACCTATATTTAATTTGTTAGTGAACCCCTTCTGATTAAATTTTAATATCATTATTTAGTCACAAAGTTTACTCACACTCAGGAGATTGTGATGCAAACTGTCAATGTATAGATCTCTAGTTTTCATCAGATCATCATTTTTCAGTTCTATATTTCCATTGCCTTTGATATTTAAAGCACCATCATTTCTGAATCTCACTGTTCCATCAACCATTTTATTAACATAATTAAAAATATCTTCATTTTTTGTCATGTGAGATGAGAATCCACTATCAAGAATTTAGGTGCTACTGTTCTTTGTAGCTTTGAGATCAATTTATGAAATATCTATTTTCTCAATATTCTTCTTTTCCTTCCATGGGATACTTGATTGGGTGGAGGCTAATGATGTCCTTTATAATATCTTTTCAAAATTCATGGGTTAAAAATACTGATATTCTTCTTCTAAGGGATACACTTTATTTTTAATAGAAACTCTGCTTAGTTCACGGGTATCGACTTGTCTCTAAGTTCTGTAGGTATTGTTCCCGCATTTCCTCTGTCTATATTGAATAAATTTATGGACACAATTAGAACAGTGAAAAAATTATCTATAAAAACTATTTCTTTTATATGATGAATGATATAGTCTCTTTATACTTTATTGAATTATAGGTACTTCCCCATTAAGATATCTCCTTGCCTCTTCACAGTAAAACATGGTATGGCCCATAAAGCCAAAAAATTGACACTTCATAAGGGAAAAAATCTTATTACTTCCATTCCTCCACATGTACTATTCTTTTTTAACTCTTATATTCCATGTATTTATATTCAATTATTTCATTATAAATATAATCCATGATTCTTCATTGTTCTTCCTTTCCTTTTAAGTATGAGATCTCATATCTAGTATTTCATAAGAATCCAATGAAATTAAAACATGAAAATTTTACCTCTTCATCACCAGAATTACACCTTGTTTTTAGTTCCTTGATTGATTCTAAAATACCAAATCCTTTCTATAAACTAGTATTATAAATAGATGAAACATTAGGTTTTGATTTTACCTTGTCTATAGAACTTATCTTATGGGATTAATTCCTCTAATTCTTCTTATTTTTTCATTTTTTTACATAAATAAAGTCTTATAAACTTTTCTATAAATTTATTCTATCTTCATCCACATATTCATAGATAAAATTAAATTTGAAACTACATTTTACAATACTTTTCCATGGTCATGTTCTCTTGAAATTTTCCTAGAGTAATCAATATTAATGCTTCTTTGATCTATTTTAAAGATAACTCTATGTATGCTTAATAGAAAAATTCCTTCCTCCAAATTTTTTCATTAAAATCTAATTGAATATTCCATGTATGAAATGAGATATTTTTTACATTATTTTAAATGATTTATATCAAACACTAGAGCATTAAATGTGGATTTCATTTCTCTTCAAAAATTTTAGATCAAGTTATAGAAATAAAAAATACAATTAAAAAACAATCCATATGATACAATTTATTGGTCTTTCAATAGAGTCTTAGTGTGAGATTACTCTAGGGGTGAATCAGTAGATGAAAATTCATTACCAATTTAATAAAATGTCCCTTCAATGCCTCAATTTCCCTAACATAACTTGGATTTTCATCCTTGAGGGTAACTTGCTTTTGTATTTCATTGGATACTATTTTGGTTTCTCGGTCTGTTTTATTGTGAATTCATAAAGTAAATAGGGACATGATAATTTACTTGGTTCACCATCACTATGATATGCCCAGGGAGAATGAATCAGTGTTGTTTTTTTGCAATAAATCACTATAAAGCAGACCACACTTATTAATGGGTTTGGTTAAGGTCACTCCTTTCCTAGGATCACTGTCTTACAATATTTATAGTCCACTCACTATCTCACAAGGATCACTATATTATTTATTCTCCTTTTCTGACTACATCAAGGTAGGATCTCTACATAGTTTATGGAAATATATCCACCTTCAATAGCTTCACTTTCATGGTTTTACAGAGTGTAGATAGTTGTCATTGAATTCCTCTTTCTTCTATTCATAGACTTTCTATGATCTCCCCTGGAACAATATTCTTCCTACATATAGAAAAAAAGTATAGAATATCACATTCACTGCATAACAATGATGTCTCCCTTTTACCTTTGGAATAATATTCAATAGGTACTGATTAATTATTCTTATTTATATAACCACATATAGAATTCATTTATTCCCATGAGAAATGGATATTCAAAATTTTCATGTATCTCTCTATATAATTTCTTCCAGTCAATCCATCGCATTCAAATAAGAAGGTTATGCACCCATTATTTTGGATACATGTCAATATAATTATGTTCTATTCCAATCAACCTAACTCCTCCATAGAAATACTATATGATCTAATCCTTTTTTATCCAACCAAATAACTGAATTATGGCTAATTTCTCTCTCCTTTACTGCATGAATTAATTACCATTTTAATTCAATGATTTAATTCTAAAAACCCCTTCCTTTTCAGAGTGGAATCATGATATAAAATTGAGACACATGATTATGGAATAATTTAAGATACATCTAATCATATACATAATTAATTCCCCCAAATTTTGTGCTACACCTATTAATATACCCTTCATCATGACATTGTGAAAAGTGTTTTCCTATTTTGACTCCAAAAAATAGGGAACTATGGTTTTGTCTCCTTCTATTGACCATTTTGTCTTGTATCTCAACCTATCAACCCCATATTCCATCAATCACCACCCCACCGATAATGGGCTTCTTGTGTTTTACATGAATCCTATTAGACCTCTACACCTTGATATTTGGAGTACTCCATCTCATGTTGTCCCTTTTTAACTACATGTCATTAATGTAGTACGTTATCTCAAATACAATGAGTCTTCACCAAATGATTAACTATTTCCCCCAAAAAAGACATGCAGTATGACATGGTCCATCTCATGATGACCATATCCATTCCATAACCTCCACTATAAGTTCCTTATGCTTATTTTTCTTAGGAACATGTCCATCATACCACGGCCTTACCTATGACCATATTAACCTTGAAAATTTCTCACATGTTCTTTGTAATTCTACCATATGTAACTCAATGGAATGTTCCCTTTCTAGTTTTATATGTTGGTATTTTATTTATCCACCAAAAACTTCTCTATAGCATGGTAACACTTGGTTCATCATTCACCTTCACCATACCCAATGACATTTGAATGGTGGTTCCCGTATTGAAAAAAATCAATAGAATGTGACTTGTGTTAAGGCATGTTACTCCTCTTACTTTCTCTAGGAATCCTTCAAAAATATATTTGAACATATCTTGACCCTTTCATCTCCTTATATAATACCTTTAAACTTTAAAATTTCCTCTAGATACTATTATCATAATGTAGATAATGATTCCAAAAAAACAATCTTCATTATTCCATGTCAATAAATCCCATCATCAGTAAAACAAGCTCATTGATGAGAAACCACCAAGATTAACCTTTTCCTTCTTCTTTCCTATCAAGTTCATCATCTTTATTATCATCATCCTTATTTTCAAAAAATCCAGTAGACAATCCTTTGGGATTCCTAACATGAATACTTATTACATGCATAATATTACATAATAAATTATATTTATTATGTAAGATTCTACAGTTTAAAAAATAGGATATTTTTAGACTGAACTATTATAAGGAAAATTAAATCAAAAGATGCTGAAGAAATTATCCATTGTTTTAAACACCATGTTTATTCTAAAATATTGTGAGTCAAGATGATAAAAATATCATTCATTCCATGGAGAAGATGATCATACCATGAAGTTGAGTTGGAAATAAAGAATCAAGCTAAAGTTGATTCTATGAAATGAGAAACATTGATGCTATGACGAGATTCCGTACTATAAAGATATTCATATATGACAATATAGATTTAAATTCCCATATATATTCTCTAAGTTTTTAAAGAATAAAATCTGTATTGACTTAGAGGATTAAAATAATATTTTATTGACTCAAATTAATTGAGATAAAAGATAGAGATATTTTTTTACCAAATCTAATGAGGAGATCACACTATTGAAAATCAAGGAAGATTTATATTTTAAAAAATATAAAAATATATTCACATAATTTTATCCAAGGATAAAAAAATTCTAGAAGAAAAAAATGAATGTTGTGGTGTAGAGAACATTAAAATGAATACCAAAATAATATTTCTATATATCAAAGAAAATATAAACTGACGACATCTAGGAATGAAGATACTCATCATTTAGTAATAAGAAATATGAGTTAGTCCTATGATAAATATATATCATTTATAATGATAGATAAGGGAAGAAGATCAACACTATTTCTTCTGTGTAGAGACTCATGGAGAAGTGAAAGCCAGGAACTAATTCCTACCTTAAAATATCTTCATATCATAAGGAGAAGAGTTTAAGAATAAGACCAATGTTCATATTGGTATAACTGTAGATAATTTTTTAGTAAAATTAAAATTTATTGATGAATAATATATTATTCCACAACTTCTATGACATCCAAAGAAAAAGGAAGATATTTTTTTAGGAGTTTATTAGGAGGACTATTGAAGACTATAGGATACCAATATAATTCAATCACAACCATTCGAAAGACTAATGATCTATTAGGATATGGTTTCTATTACATTACATAGACTAAAGATGTACTCTAAATTAATTTTGAACATTCCTAGAAAATATTCTAGGAGTTGAGGATGGTTAGTTACCCTATCATGTTTTATGGACTTGCATAATAGAGTGAATATATTTGTCTCCAAACATGACCTGAAAAAAATAAGGAATAGATTCTCATTTAAATGTCGAACCTTATAAAAAACCAGTGTTCTATTATATCCTATTTACTTACTATATTTCATGTAGTGTTTGGGTGATGAGTGTGTATTAATATATCCATATATCTTAATCGGGTTAGAATTTCAAATATCTTGAGGGTATAATTAAGTGATAAAGATAAATTTAATAAAATAGATTAACACTGATTCCACTTCCCTCTCAGTGTTCCTTTATGAACCACTAGGCACTTCATTTATCTCAATGTTCTTTGTCTATTAATTATGTATAATATTTTTTATAATATTTATAGCTCTTGAGTTATCACACATTATTGAAAATGGTTACTTTACATCAAAACAAAATGTCCTAAATCTATTTCTCCATCTAGAGAAATTGAGTAAAAAGTTGAGTAGCCACAATATATTAATATTTTTTTATTTCTCAACTAAATAAAATATTAATAATTTCTTAGGTAATAAATACACAATCCTCTATTATAGAATGGACCCCATAATGTCAACTGACAATCATCCATTAAAGTAGCCTAATATGAATCTATAAATTACTATTTCCCCTACTATGATGTTTTATGATAAAATAGTCTAAAATACATCATGTGTTTGATTAAATAAAGAATTATTATTACTGGAGTTAAGGGGATTTATTTATGGTAGCTTTGGTATTATGAGACCTGATAGGTGGTAATCACATTGTTGATTCACATCTCTATTAAATTCAATAAACTTCCAATGATATTCCAACCACTACTAGAAAATTACCTTATACCAACAGTTCCAAGAACTATTGGAAAGTTTATCTTTGAGATAACACTATACCAATAGTTTTCTATAAACCATTGGTATAAGTGTTTTAGAATTACATTTTTACCAATAGTTAATTAAACTATTAGTATCTGCAACTATACTTACAGTTACAAAACCATTGATATAGGATCCCACTACACTAACCTAATAACCAGCTTATATCGACACCTCAATCACCATTCAACCAATATATTTTTCCCTATAAATAATTGTATATACTCAACCAATCATAATAAACATTAAATATGTCAAACATATTGTATAATTCATATTTAATCAGTTGATAAATTTTAAAACTAATCATAACACATATATAATCAGTTTTCATCATCAATCACCATCTGCATGGTTATTTATAAAATATCAAGTCATAAATGTAGGGGATTTATAACACTTCTAGAGTTTATGATTTTTTTTCCAAAAAAAGTTAATTTCTTCGATAACTTCTTTCAAATTAAAACATTAGGTTTTAAAAAACCAAAATATTCTCTTAATATTATGATTATTTAAACATTGTCACACCTAGACTTCATATTGAGGTATGTTTTTAATTTTTAATTTTTATCTCATGATTTTATCTTCCCTTTTTAATAATTGTTTTGTTGGAATACGGACTGATCTTGACATTAGTTGTGTGCTTTTTTGCACTGATAAATGAACGCTGACTTGACAATGCCCGACATGCGGGTAGGGTACGAGCGAAGCCGAGCGGCCTGCCTAGTGTGCGGGTGGAACTTTTTATTATTAATGTTTTAAGCACACAATTTTTTTATTAACTTCATTAGTATTATTATTATTATTGATCCCTTTATTAATTTATATTATTAATTTTTTTTATCATTTATTTTAGATTGGTTTAGTTTTTTAGGTTCCTATTCCACTTTTTTTTATTATTTCTATTCATTTTCTTTTCCCTCTTTTTTTATTATTTCTTTTATATTTTTTTTCTTTTATTTATTCTCTCCCTCACACTCTCTCCCTCACATGGTGCATTGTTCATTCGTAAATCCTTCTCTCCCCTAGTCTACACAAACCCTAGCATCCCTCCTTGCTGCTTTTCACCTAACCACAACCCTCGGCCCTCCTTCGCCGCTCTTGCCAGACCAGCCTCACGCCAAATACCACTCAAACTAAGCCTCCTCTTGCACCGTTTTTTCTCCCCTCCCCTTGACACTACTTTCTCTCCCTCTCTCTGGACAAGCTTTCGTACCATCCCCTCGGATGGAACTCAAACTGGCGGTCCTCCCCGCTCCTGTCCAACAACCATGTGCACCACCTCCCCTGGTTCGGCCGAAGCTCCAACAACCCCCTCCCTTGGCTGTGCCTCTTTCTGACGACCTTCCCCCTTTGTTTTTCCGGTGTCACGGAAGCTCCGACATACTTCATCGACCTTCAGCTGACCTCCTGCACCCTTGTTGTAGGTGCGTTCCCATTCTACCACTTGTAATTCAATATTTGGTGGTGTTTTCAAGAGGTTTTTGGCTTTCCATTGGTTTTTTTGACATCTTGAACCCAATGCCTTGTTTTAAGATCTGTTATAGATCCCTTACAGGGAAAGCGTCATGTGGTGGGAATTTTGTGTCATCTTGCGAGTTTTTTCCTACACTGAGGTAGGTGGTTTCACATGTAAGGATTATATGATTAATTATGTCTCTTGTTTAATTTATTTATTAAATTTATTAATTAGTTTTAATTCATGTAGTTAGTTTTTGTTTGCAACTTAAAGTGTCTTTGCTCTAATGGTAGTGCGTCTGTGAATTTCTAGTGTTTGTTAAAATTATGCAGATAGTCTGTTAGTATGTGCAGGAGACATGGATTGTATTTTGTGGTGGCATTAGTATGATTCTGGTTATAACAGGGGGTTTTTGCGTGGGTTTTGGCACCTTGAGTCATGCATCACATTTTTAGAAAACTATTTAATAAATTTTTCTAGTGTTAAATAATTTTAGTGTGGTATTTAAAAATTCTGTAGCTATTTATTTGACTATGTGAGTAGTGCAGTTTTAGTTTTGGAAAATCTTTGTTGTGCGTAATGTTTCCAAAATGGGTTTTTGTGTGTGTGATAGTGTGGTGTAGAATTTAGATAATACTCTTGTGTTTTGCGCATTTGAATTTAACAAGCATGTGAACTTGAAACTTTTGAGCACAAATGGGAAGCCTCGGTACTAGGTGGGAGGACTAGATCTAGTGTGCTAGTGATATGGGAGTAGCTTTGGAACAGTTTGGCTTAGCTGGTTTGATGATTACAACACTAACTAAACTTTAGATGAAGATTGGAGACCACTAGGTTATGGATGCATTTCCCCACTAGTGGCTCATGCCCGAGAACATATATTGTTGTGTTTACTATTTCTTTTTTCACCAAGACACAATGTTCTAGGGTCCCACTCTTTCTTTCTTTTTCTAGTACCTATAGGGCCTCTCCCACTTTGGTGATCTTGGATTACATCGCACCCACCATCGACATACAGTGTGGATTTTTTGTGGCATGAAATTAAAAGTGTTTTATTGTTAAAATAAGTGAAACTGTTTTATTTTTAAATAAGTAAAAGTGTTTTTAGTTATAAAGGAGTAAAAGTGTTTTATTCTTAAAAACCAATTTTCTATTAAAGTTATTTTTATTGCAATTGTTTCTATTAGAATTGTAAAAATAGTCATTTCTTTTCCTTGGTTAAACCTGTAACTGCATTATCATTTAATCTTTATATGTGGAATATTTTTTTGGGTGTCATCCTATTGAGAGTTCTCTCACACCCTTCTTACACCCTTGGGTTTAAGTAGATTTGGTCATGTGAGATGTAGGTAAAGGTAAGGTGTTTGGAAGTGGTGGTCTAGGCTGTTAGCAGATGCCTTGGTGCAGCATTAGGGAGATGACTTGAGGGTGGTGTCCTCTCGCTAGGTGGAGGTTTTTGTATTGTTTTTTAGTCACCCCATCAAGTGGTAGCTCTTGTTTGGTTTTCAGTTTAAACATGCAAATCAAATTTTGGTTTTTGGTTAAAGGCACATTTGGTTGTGACTTCCATCTTTGGTCTATTTTATATTGTTCATTGATTTATTTACATTTGTTTATTCGGGTAAATCGTTTCCAAGTTTTATTTTAATACTCGACAATCATTCTAGCCTGTGGGGAATGAGAATGATCTTAGGGCCTTGCTACGGACTAGGTCGGGCATTAGTTCGGATGGTGACCTGATTTGGTTCGTGAAAAAATGGTATCAAAGGTAGGTTTTATTGTTTGGGTTATTTTATTTGGGATGAGTCTAGATAGATAGGAGCTAGAATTGTCGGGGCTCGATGTCTTGGTTGTGAATTGGGTTCCTGGCCAGCACACCTCGTGATAGACCTTGAGTCACCATGGGATGTCAGGATGCTTGTTTAACTTCTCATCTAGGTGGACCGTGGAGGCTGCAGACTGTACATGGGAATCGGGCGAGGGAGAGGTGGTTTGGTTATTATGTTTCTCCTACATGTTTGGGTTACTGATGTCTATTATTCATGCTGATTTGTTTTCAATTTTTATGTATTAACGATGTTCTTTTATAATTATTGATCCTTGCCGCAAGATGCATCCCCAGAGAGATTACACGCACCCATGATAGGAAGCCGGAGAGATTTCTCCTTCTCCACTTGATCAGAGATTGGTAGAAGCTGTGGTCCGAGCTGTTCAGGCTTTAGTACAAGGGGAGACTACTACTCCCACATATATTTCTGCTAGAGGAGATGAGTCTGTCTCTAAGAAGGATAAATCTTAGGAGTTTCTGAAGAATAAACCTCGTTCATTACGAGGTAGCTCAGAACCTCAAGAGGTGGAGGAATGGATAGAAAATATAGATCATATGTTCTAGTTCCTTGACACGCCTGAGGAGGTAAGGGTGAAGTGTGCCTCATTTCATCTAGAGGGTCCCAATCGCAAGTGGTGGGAATCAGTGCTTCAAGCTGGGAAGCATGAGGAGATGAGTTGGAAGGATTTAATGTCTATCTTTAATGAGTAGTATTGTCCTGAGTTCCTATCCTATGCCAGATCCCAAGAGTTCATGGATATTTCACAAGGGGATCAGACAATGATGGAGTATGAAAATAACTTTGCTGAGCTAGTGTGGTACGCACATGATATTGTTTCAAATAAATCTTGGAAAGTTCGGATGTTCGAGAAGGATATTTGACTAGAAATTTTCTCTTAGGTTTTCTTGTTCAAGATGAGAACTTATGCTGAGGTGGTCGGTCATGCTTTCATGATCGATATTGATCAGAGAGGAAAGTAGGGGTTTCCTAGATCAGTGTCAGGGTTTGGCAGTGGCAGTTTATCTAAGAAGAAGAAGAAGTGTGATGATAAAGGGAAGACGAGTGGTGGTAGTTGAGGTCATCCTCCTAGACAGACTTCATCTGGGGATTCTGGTGTAGGGTCCGTGGTGTGACATTAGTGTGGGAAAGTAGGATACATCTAGCCTACATGTCCCTCCCCTCATAGGCCTTATTATCAATGCAGAGTTATGGGACACACGAAATGATTTTTTAGGGTTTTTTTCCCTTACCAGATTGGGACTAGATCTGTGGCTTCCAGATGGGTATCAATTCAGTTGAAACCAGCCAGGATGAAGATATCTTATTTTGGTGGTCATGGTGGAAGGACCAGATCGTCTTCTGGGCAGAGCCAGATCAGGGAAAAGCCACAGGCGAGCAGTTGTTCCCAGGTAGGGACTAGGAGTATGCATACTGTGGGTCAGGAACCAGTGGGATCTGATGTAGGACCTCCAACTTTTTGAGGTACCATTATGATTTCATCTTCTGTAGCTATAGTTTTATTTGATACTGGTGCTTCAGTTTCCTTTATATCTTCCCATCTTATGAACCTAGTGAACCTACCAACCGAATTGTTTTCTTTTTCCATGGATTTGGTAACACTGTTGGGGAAAAATAGGGATCAAGGCCTTAGGTGTCCAACATATGCGCTCTCTATGTCAGGAGTCAAGATGGAGTGGGATTTAATGGTCCTAGATATAGACTTGTTTGATGTGATCCTTGGAATAGAATAGATGGTGAAATTCCAAGCGCATATCGACTGCTATCGGCAATGAGTTAGTTTTATGGCATCTGATGGGATTCCCAAGGTATTTCTTGGGGAATGGGATCCTTGGTAAGGTCGCACGAGACTCCCACTTCCTAAGATGAGGAATATTTCTTATCAGTTATCATCGCTCACATTAGAGTATGATAGTGACACTTCTTAAAGTGGATTACCTCCTGTAGTATATGAGTTTACAGAGGTATTCCCAGATGATTTTTCAGGATTACCCCTGGAGAGGGAAGTGGAGTTCTCGATTGAGTTGGCACCGGGAACACAACCTATATATCTTCCCTCATATTTCATTCCCCCCCACCGAATTGAGGGAATTGAAGATACAATCGGATGATTTGAAATCTAAAGGATTCATTCACCTGAGCATCTCTCCTTGGTCCGCCCCAGTTTTATATGTGAAGAAGGATGATGGAACCCTCCAGTTGTGCATTGATTACCTAAAATTGAATAAGTTCATCATCAAGAATAAATACCCTTTGAACTAGATTGATGATTTGGTCAACCAGTTGAAGGGGGAAAAGTGGTTCTTTTAAATTGACCAGCGATCAGGATACCACCAACTCAGGGTGATAGAAGCAAACATCCTGAAGACAGCTTTTCGGAGTAGGTATTGTCACTTTGAGTTCTTGGTCATGCCCTTCAGATTGAAGAATGCTCTATAAGTTTTCATAGAACTCATGAATAGGGTTTTCCACCAATATCTAAACTCCTTTTTCATGGTATTTTTGGACGACATCCTGGTATATTCTTGATCCAATGAGGAGCATGAGAATCACATGCAGATTGTTTTGGGCACGTTGCGGGATCACCACTTGTATGCCAAACATTCAAAGTGCACATTATGGATCAGGGAAGTGAAGTTTCTAGGGGAATGTTTTCTTAGAACAAGGGGTTTTAGTGGATCCTGAGAATATCAATGTAGTGATGTGGTCGCGTTGTCGAGCGAGTCAAATTAGATGTTTTTTTTAACTAGAATTTCTGCAGTATAGAAGCAACACTAGGTCATATATCGAAGGAGACTTAGATCATTAGTTACAAAATGAGGTTATGATTAAGAAAATAAAAGGGTAATGATGCTTTATAAAACTTTGGTTTTTTTGATTTAGGAACAGAAATTGAAAGTATATTACTACTGAGAGAAAATGGTTGGAGAAATCGTAATCAACCCAGGTAAGTGTCCCTTGATGCTCAATCCATCATTGCTCTCAAGGGAAAGGGAATGATCATTGATTCATTGATTTTATACATACTAAAACCAATAATGGTATGTGAGTTATTATTAGGTTACCACCTAGGATTTTATTGATCAACGATATTGATTATCGGTAACCGCTCAAAACCAAAAAAAAATGAATCGATGTAAAAACGGAACTCAATCAAGGAATCACATCAACAACGTGATGAGATGACCAGATTTGTGTCAATGATAAAAATATTCCACAATACAAGAAATTTCATATTAATAGGTTAAATATTCTAGATTTTATCAACCAAATCAATCCATTTTCACACTCATGAAAGGGAGAGGGTGAGAAAAGAGGCAACTGCACTCAAATCATCACAAGATCCAGGTTATGCATGGAAGCATGTGAATTCTTGTTCCTTTGATTTTTATTTGATCATTCCAGAATAAAAAAAATTTAGAAGGTATAAATGAAGAACAATTGAAAAAAACTTGGAAATCAATTACCTTATGAGGATTACAAGTGTGGAGCTCAGAATTACAACAAAGGACACACCCCAAATTGATCACTAAGAGGTTTAAAAGTACACGAGGGAGAAGAGAAATAAAATTGGTGAAGAGAGATCACAAATTAGAACAACCTTAACCCCTGGTCGTGAAACATCATAGAATGAGGGGGAGGAGTTATTTTATGGACAAAAACATCACACTTTCCACAAAAGTGGTCAAGTGCCTAAGGGACTAGGTCACTATTCAGGACAAAATTTTTAATCCTTCTTTATCCAAATGGTTGACTAAACAAAACGCATTAAATTGTCATGAAATTCGGCGGAGATGTGAAAATTAAAGATATCTGTCCATGGGAGGTAGAATTATCCCAATTGTATTTCTGAGGCCCGAGTTATGGTCCAAATACAGATGGGTGGTCCAATCTAGCCCGCCCGAAATTTCTTCACATTGTGGGCCTATTTTGGGTCTCCAAATGGATGAATTGGGCCTCATGATCTTCTAGAGAAATGTATCCCACATTTTTTTCACTCATAAAACCATTTGTATTCTAATTGTATGCACAAATTATCCACAGTACAAATAATTGTCTATATACATGCTTGGGCTCTTGCGCAGTTTGGCCCATTTTGCTTGAATTCCATCACGAGCTCTCCAAATCACCTCCTCCTAAAATGTAAACACCAAAAAAAGTAAAATTTACCTATTAAGAAATGATAAAAATTAATTAATTGATTAAAAAATAAAGTTAAATTTATTATTATATTTGTGATATTCATTAAAAAACAAGTTTAAAACAGCAGTGTATGGGTGGATTTGAATAGTGAATCACTATGCGATCACACCCGCACACCTAAACATTTACACTCTTGAGAAAAGTCACATATGAAAAAAATGATGCATGTATATATTCCCAACATCATG
Organism: Viscum album; assembly: GCA_963277665.1. Taxonomy (NCBI): domain Eukaryota; kingdom Viridiplantae; phylum Streptophyta; class Magnoliopsida; order Santalales; family Viscaceae; genus Viscum; species Viscum album. The sequence goes on along the minus strand of OY728129.1, from coordinate 1,781,685,768 downwards.
AAGTTTTAAAATTTGAGTAAATTTAAATTCATTAAAGTAACATGATTAATGCACAAACCACACTAAGGAGTTCTTCCTAGTGAAATTGAAAAAAGATGTCTCATAAATTATATCACAATGAAATTCAAAGAGATTCATGATAACAAATTGAGAAAGGAATTAAAAATTCAACCATGCCACTAACTCTCCATGTGTGTGTGTAAATACCATTACATGCTATTATTTCCACTTTCTATCCAATAAATATAAGTTATTTTAACATTTTTTAGCTTAAAAGATTTTGTCCACCGAACCAGCACTACATCCTTTGCAATCATATTTCAAGACCCACTCACTTAAGAATTCCTGGAAGTCAAACCATAAGCTCCCAACCTAGATATCCCTATATGTTTCACATTTCATCACTCCTCTCATTTTTTTAGAAGTTTCATTTGGAACAAATCTTAAACTTATCTCTCAACCCTTGTTTGATATCCTCACGACACTAATTGTAATAGTTATAAAAAGATAAAAGGTTGAGTAGGAGTTATTTTTGACCTTCCCAAGACACAACCCAATTTTTGTTTTGATTTTATTGAGGGCGTGAAATAGTCAGATATCAGGTACACATGCATAGGTTAATCCAGTACAATAATGAAACAGATCGGATAAGGAACGAATGTATGTAAATATCATTTTAAGATGAAAAATATTAACCCAACTTATATTTACCTTCTAGTAAGTAATAAATATTCACACTTTGTGGTTTGGTGCAAAAATTTGTTGAGATATCAGTGACACTGTTTTCCCAAAAACTACTCACATAAGGGGCATCAATCATCTCAATGGTTTCACATAGATACAACCATTTATATCATTGACAGAAAAACAATTCACTAAAAATCACTCCATGATGTTAAATTCATACAAATATTCATTCCATAACAGAGAGATGTTTCATAAAATGTTAAAACAACATGGAATAAAAAATTTCAACATGCATTTTTAGCAAGTTCCATGATTTGGTGACCATAAGGGGGGGGGGTAAAAATACCATAAAGAAGGAAAAAAAGAGAAGAAATAATAAAGACAATGAAAAACCTAATGAACCCAGAAAGATGGAGAAAAGTGAAAATACCATAAAGAAGGAAAAAAAGAGAAGAAAGAAGAAAGATGATAAAAATCCTAATGAACCTAGGAATGTATCCACCCCTCACACCTAGAATGTGAAGTGTCCTAACTGTAATAATTAAGAATGTGAGAAGGAAGGATACAACTTGGTGTGTTTCACTGGTATGTTGCTTCTAGAAGGTGGATTTCCTCCACCAGATTCTTTGGAAAATCCTCATAGAAGTGTTTAAGTCACTGCCCATTGATGGTAAGACTTCATCCACTCTGCTCATGAAAAATATGTATTTCACCAAAAGGGTAAACATTAGATACAATATAAGGACCGATCCATTGAGAACGAAGATTACCTGGTTGGAGCTTTTGCCTAGAATTGTACATGAGGAACTTTTCACCAATATGGAACTTCCACTAATGAATCATTCTGTCATGGATAGCCTTTTTCTTCTCTTTATAGATTCACGAGTTCTCATATGCATCATGTTGAATTTCTTCCAACTCTTGAATTTGAAGCTTCCTTTGCTCACCTGCATCTGAAAGATTCATATTAAATTGTTTAACATCCCAATATGCACGATGTTATACCTCCACTAGGAGGTGATAATACTTTCCAAACACAATTCTATATGGTGACATTCTGATTGGGGTTTTAAATGCTATATGGTATGCCCAAAGTGCATCATCCAAGCGCAAACTCCAATATTTCCTATTGGGTTATACCATTTTTTCCAAGATTCTATTAACTTCCCGATTTGATATTTCTGCTCGTCTGTTAGTTTGGGGGTGATATGTAGTGGAGACTTTATGATCAACCCCATACTTATGAAGCAAATTTTTCATGTTGTGATTACAAAAATGGGAACCCTGATCACTAATGATGAATCTCGACAAACAAAACTGACTAAAAATCTGGGACCTCACAAAATCAACAACAAATCACAAGTCATAGGTCCTAGTAGCCTTTGCTTCCACCCATTTAGAGACGTAGTGAATAGATAACAAGATTTATATGAATCCAAATGAATTTGGAAAAGGCCCCATGAAGTCAATGCCCTATGCATCAAAGAATTCACAGAATAACATGGGCTATTGGGGCATTTCATTCCTCTTGGAGATATTCCCCGTGAATTGACAATGACTACATGACTTTTAAAATTTATGGGCATCCCTATATAATATTGGTTAATAAAGTCCTGAGTCAAGGACCTTTAGAGCTATTTGTTGAGATCCAAAGTGGCCCTCACAAGACAAATTGTGAAAAAGGTCAAAACAGAGGTGAACTCATGGTCAGTGATACACTGACGAACTACTTGGTCTCCACAAATTCTCTACAAATACGGGTCATCCCAAATGTACCACCGAGAATCATGTTTAAGTATTTGGGATTGGGAAGTTCTGAAATTAGTGGGGACCCTAGATGTTTCTATAAAATTCACAATGTCCACATACCAGGGGGTAAGGTACACAAGATCACAAAGGTTCTCATAAGTAAAGAATTCTCCAATAGGGAGGGATGGGTCAACATGATGGTCTAGTGGTGGATAAATCCTACTAATGTGGTCATATTACTCCCCTCTTATCTCTAATATCAAGGTCAAACTCTTAGAGGAGGAGCATCCACTGTATGAGGTGGGGCTTAGCTTCAGGTTTCTTTAAGAGGAATCGAAGGGCAACATGGTTAGAAAACACAATCACTTTTGACCTAAGTAGATATGAATGAAAATTTTCCAAGGAAAACAAAATAGAAAGGAGTTCTTTTTTCAGTGATTTTGTAGCTTACCTGGGCAGGGTCAAGGGTACGTGAGGCATACACAATGACATGAGGAGCCTTCTCAACTCTTTGTGATAAAACTGCCCCAACTGCAATGTTAGAGGTATCACACATAAGCTTGAAGGGGAGATTCCACCTTGGTAGTTGGATGATGAGAGGTGATGTGAGACTCCTTTTTAGTGAATTGAATGCATCTTCCCAATTTTTATCAAACACAAACTCATAATCTTTTTACAATAATTGGGATAATGGAAGTACAATATTACTAAATTCTTTAATGAATCGGCGGTAAAAACCATAATTAACCAAGAAAGATCACACCTCAAGAAAATATTTTGGATATGGAAGGGTTGAAATTAATTCAATTTTATATTTATCAACTTGAATTCCCTTATTTGAAATGGCATGCCCAAGAACTATCCCCCTCTCAACCATAAAATGGCATTTCTCATAATTTAAAACAAGATCTTTTTCAATGAAACAGAGGAGGAAAGAACCTAGGTGTTCCAAATAATCATCAAAAGAAGAACCATATACCATGAAATCATCCATAAATACTTCCATACAACTCTCAAGGTACTCAGAAAAAAAATACTCAACATACATCGCTGAAAAGTAACAGGAGCATTACATAGACCAAATGACATCCTTCTGTATGAAAATGTGCCGAATGGACAAGTAAATGTTGTATTTTATTGATCATCAAGGGCTATATGGATTTGGAAATAACCTAAATAGCTATCAAGGAAAAAATAATGGGACTTACCAGTCAATCGTTCTAACATTTGGTCAATGAAAGTTAGAGGAAAGTGGTCCTTCCGCGTGGCTTGATTCAGTTGACGGTAGTTAATATAAACTCACCAACTATTTTGCACACGTTTTGGAACCAATTAATTCCTTTAATTTGACACAACTGTTATTCCTATTTTTTTAGGAACAATTTGGACAGGGCTAACCCATTTACTATCAGATATAGGATAAATGATCCCCATTGCAAGTAATTTACTGACTTCCAATTTTACCACTTCAAGGAGAGTGGGATTCAACCGGTGTTGATATTGTCTTATGGGCTTAGCCTCCTCATCCAAAATTATATGGTGTATAAAAATAGATGGGCTAATCCTAGGAATATTAGCCAATGTCCATCCTATTTTCTTTTTACACTCTCTTAAAAGTTTCAGCTGTTTCGATTCCTGTTGTGGAGAGAGGTTATTGGAAATAATAATGGGCAATTTGTCAATACCCTCAATATATGAATATTTTAAATTAGAAGGAAGTTTTTTAAGTTCCAACACTGGTGGTTTATGGATTGAGGGAGGGTTTTTAGGGGGAGTGAGGCCCATGAAACTGTCTATATGCTCATGTTTATTCTATAAGGATATAGAATCTATTTAAATGAGATTTGCAGAATCATCGATAGTCATAGGTACCTCAGAATGAACATACTCATCAATTAAAGCACAAAATTTGCACTTTTCAGAACCCACACAACACTCAAAACATAAATTTAAACTCAAATCATCCAAGGTTGAAAACGAGGAAAATGAATTAGAGTATGGGTTGATGAGAAAATTGTGTGTTTGCGGATCATTTGATAGAACTTCCATTGAATAGATAGGAAGAGTGGAGTGCTCTTCAACAAGGTGTTTCATAGCCTCAAGGATGTTAAAACTTACCTTTTCTCCTCTGAACTCCATGGATAGTGTACATTGTGAACGTTGATGATCGTCTTTGTTGTTTTGAATAATGGCCTCCCAGGTATGAGAGGATCATGTCCTTGGGTTCAAGTATATTCCATCTCAAGAATATAGAAATAAGTGGTGAATATGAGATTATTCAATCTTACAAGGACATCCTCAATCACTCCTATTGGATGCATAATACTCCAATTTGCAAGTTGCATGACAATTCCTATTGGTTTAATCTCTCCAAGCTGTAGAGAAGTATAAATAGAGTGAGGCATTACATTAATATAAGCACCTAAATCTAGTACAACATCAGAAAAGAAGGTATCCCCTATGGTAGAAGGTATCATGAATGTTCCTAGATCCTTGCACTTAGTTGGAATTACTGGTTGAATCAAGGCCGAGACATTCCTCCCCAAGTTGAATCTCTCATTCCCCTTCAGCCATCTTCTATGGGTGAAAAGTTCTTTAAGAAATTTGGAATAACAGGAAATTTTCTTGACTACATCCAATAAAGGAATATTAACTTGAACTTTTTTTAATGTATCCATTATTTTAGTATCAATCTCATTATTAGAATTTTTCTTAGATTTAGAGAGTCTTTAGGGGAAAGGAAAAATAATGGATTGTTCATTTGAATCATCAATGATAATTTGATTACTCTTTTTATTTTTTTTCTTCATTGAAATCTTTTATGGGTGGAGAGAGAGTGTTTTCAAGAGGGGGACATACCTGTTTCATAGAATCAGTAGAAGGAGATACTTATTTACCACTATGAAGTGTAACTGTACATAAATTACCTTTGTCCTTTGGATTGTAAATGGGTTGGGATGGTAGTTATCCAGAACCTTCCATCTTAAGCTCACTGATGGTGTTTTCCAACTACCCCACTTGAGTTCATAGGTCTTGAATTGCATATTGTGTGGTCTATTGGAACCATAGGTTTTTTGTTTCCATTTGTTTCACCATATCCTCGAGGCTTGATTCATATTTGGGAGGATGAGGATGATTGTTTTTATAATTTGAAGGATAAGAAGGTTGCATACCTTGGCCTTGTTGATACTAATTTTTCTTAGGGTAGCTTGAGTTTCCTCCTTGTCGGTAATGGGGTTGTTCTTTCCACCAAGGATTTGGATTTGGCCTAAATTGTTCTTGCTTGAAGGGAGGTGCTTGTTGGAATGAATGCCCTGGTTACATGGCTACACAAGACTCAAATGAATCTTGAAGTTGTGGGAACTGGTTAGAAAAATGAGTATTGTCAGAAAAAATACCACAATGTAATGGAACAGGAGGAGATTGTGAGTTACCTTGTGCTTGAGATAATTGACTTAGAAGGGTATGCATCTCATCAAGATTTTAATATATCTTTTATTCTAGAGATGGATGACTTACCTCATGAACTCCTCGGGTTGGTGAAATAGTTCGTGTACCAAATTGTTGTGCATTTTGAGCCATATTGGCTATTAAGTCACGAGCGATAGAAGGAGTTTTATCAACCAAGGCACCACCAACTGCTGAATCAATCATTCCAAGATCCATGGGGATAAGTCCCTCATAGAATTATTGGATTAATAGTTAGTCAATAATCTGGTGGTGGGGGCATCTTGAGCAGTGTCGTTTGAATCTCTCCCAGTATTCATGAAGGGTCTCTCCTTGTGATTGCCTAATGCCAGAAATTTCATTCCTAATTGATGCTGTTCAGGAGGAAGGAAAGAAATTCTCTAAAAATAGTCTTTTCAGGTCATTCCAGCCCTCAATTGTGGTAGGGAAATAGTATATCCAATCTTTGGCTACACCATCAAGGGAGAAAGGGATGGCCCTAAACTTAATTAAGTCCTCAGAGACATTTTAGGGTTTCATGGTGGAGAAGACTATGTGAAACTCTTTGAGATGTTTGTGAGGGTCCTCACCAGGAAGACAATGGAATTTGGGAAGTAGGTGGATGCGGCCTGATCTCTGCTAAAAGTTTGCTGCTTCCTCAGGATATTGGATGCACGCATGTTGGTACTCCACATCCGGGGTGGTTAGTTCTTTTAAGGTTCGATTATTTACATCCATGTTTTCTTGGGTTTGACTGGGTTCAATTTTTGATTGGTTTATGACCACTTGAGGTTCCACAAGGAGTTCCTTAATATTATTTGATTGACCTTCTCTATATGTCTTGATTTGTGTGTGAAGTGGATTTTCAATTTCTGGGTCAAATTCAAGCAGTTTTTCTTTTTTTGATCGGGTCATGAAAATAAGTTGGGAAGTTTTTTTTATGATTAAATATGTATAAAATCACTTAATAAGGGTGAAAGGTTAATATAATGTTATAATATATAATTATAGAGAGATTTATAGAGAAGAATAAGAAGAGAGAGAGAGAGAGAGGAAGAACACAGAAAAACAGCCACAAATAGAAACAGAAAACCAAAACAAAAACAATAAAATGGGGGTAGGGTATTTAAAGGAGTACTAATTAAGAGGTAAAATAAATAAATAAAAGGAAATAAAGAAAAAATGATCTTGGCTCCCTGGAAACGGTGCTAAAATTTGGTCGTGTTGTCGAGCGCATCAAATTAGATGTTTATTTTTAACTAGAATTTCTGCAGTATAGAAGTAACCCTAGGTCGTCTCTCGAAGGAGCCTTAGATAATTAATTAAAAAATGAGGTTATGATTAAGAAACTAAAAGGGGAATGAGGTTTTATAAAACTTTGGTTTTGTTTATTTAAGAACATAAATTGAAAGTATATTACTACTGAGAGAAAATGGTTAGATAAATCATGATCAACCCGGGTAAGTGTCTCTTGATGCTCAATCCATCATTACTCTCAAGGGAAAGGGAATGATCATTGATTCTTTGATTTTATACATACTAAAACCAGTAATGTTATGAAAGTTCTTACTAGGTTACCACATAGTATTTGATCAATCAATGAAATTGATTATCATCAACCACTCAAAATCAACAAACATGAATCGATGTAAAAAAGAAACTCAATCAAGGCATCACATCAACGACGTGATGAGATGACTAGATTTTTGTCAATGATAAAAATATTACAAAATACAAGAACATGCATATTCATAGGTTCAAGCTCCTAGATTTTATCAACTGACACAATCCATTTTCACACTCATGAAAGGGAGGGGTGAGAAAAGAGGCAACCACACTCAAATCATCACAAGATCCGGGTTATGCATGGAAGCATGTGGATTCTTGTTACTTTGATTTGTATTTGATCATACCAGAATAAACACAAATTTAGAAGGTATAAATGAAGAAAAATTGACAAAAAACCTGGAAATCAATTTCCTTATGAAGATTACAAGTGTGGAGCTCGGGATTACAACAAAGGACACTCCCCAAATTGATCACTAGGAGGTTTAGAAGTACATGAGGTAGAAGAGAAATAAAATGGGTGAAGAGAGCTCTCCAATTATACTAACCTTCACCCCTGGTCTTGAAACATCATATAATGTGGGGTAGGAGTGATTTTATGGACAAAAACATCACACTTTCCACAAAAGATGCTAACTGCCTAAGGGACTAGGTCACTATTCAAGACATAATTTTTAATCCTTATTTATCTGGATGGTTTACTGACCAAAACACATTAAATTGTAATTATATTATCTTTAGAGTTGTTAATTTGAGGTAGATATCCATGAGAGGTGGAATTATCCCAATTGGATCTCTGAGGCTCGAGTTATGTCTCAAATACAAAAGGGTGGTCCAATCTGGCCCGCCCAGAATTTCTTCACATTGTGGGCCTATTTTGGGCCTCCAAATGGAAGAATTGGGCCTCATGATCTTCTAGATAAATGTATCCCACATTGGTTTTTTCTCATATCCCATTTTTATCCCAATTGGATGCATAAATTATCCACAGTACAAATAATTGTCCACATACATGCTTGGGCTCTCGTGCAGTTTGGCCCATTTTGCTTGAATTCCTTCACAAGCTCTCCAAATCACCTTCTCCTACAATATAAACACAAAAAAAGTAAAATTGACCTATTAAATAGTGATAAAAATTAATTCATTTATTCAAATATAAAGTGAAATTTATTATTATATTTGTAATATTCATTACAAAACTAGTTTAAAACAGTAGTGTGAGGGTGAATTTGAATATTGAATCGCTATGCGATCATGATGACGTGGGAATAGCTAAGGAATGTGTTTGCGATAAAGAGTTTTCTTGACCTGGAAGGTTATTAAAGGAATTTTTTTGTGATTTATCAAGGCTTTCCTCCTCCATGATCACACTCACCCAAAAAGGGGTGAATTTTGAATGGATCCCTCAGTTCCAAGAATCCTTTGAGGAGTTGAAGTGGAAGTTGAACACCACACCTATGTTGATATTACCCGAGTCTATGAAGGGATATGTGGTTTATTGTGATGCTTCAGGTACAATCCTTGGGTGTGTACTCATGCAGGATAATCATGTGGTGGATTATGGTTCTCACTAGCTCCGGCCGCACGGGAAGAATTACTCGACTCACAACTTGGAGTTGGCAGTGGTGATGAACACACTGAAGAATTGGTGTCACTTCCTCTTCGGGGAGAAATTTTTGGTCTATTATAACCATAAGAGACTATCCTACATCTTCTCTCATAAGTATCTCAATCTGAGGAAGCGCTATTGGACCGAGTATCTGTAGGGATTTGAGTTTGAAATTGTCTATACCCCAGGCAAGGCTAATGTGGTGGATGATGCTTTCAGTAGGAAAGTACCAGTGTATGCATTAAGGAAGTCCATTTATGAGTGGAATTTTATGGGGATATTTGCCCAGATGCACTTGGAGACCAAGGATCACAACAAAGGTGCATTATTGGCCCGTATTCAGTTGACTCCTGCCCTTCTGGAATTGATTCCGCGAGAGCAGCCTGATGATGAGCTATGTTAGCGGTCTATGCAATTTATTCATGGAGGAGAGACTTATTTAGAGTGGAATTTGTCTCTTGAGGGGATTTTATGATTCAGGGACCATGAAATGGTGCCGTTATCCCTACGGTTGGTGGTAATACAGGATAACCACTAGTATTAGTGGGCTGTCCATCCTGGTACTACCAAGATATATTACGATGTTCATTGCAAGTTCTGGTGTCTAGGTATAAGATGAGACATATCCAACTTTGTATCAAGATGCTACACTTTTCAGAAAGTTAAGGCAGAGCATCAAAGACCATCTAGACTACTTCATCCCTTACCCATTCCTACCTAGAAGTGGGATGAGGTCACCATGGACTTCATCATTGGCTTGCCTCATACACCTCAAGGAAGTAATACTACTTGGGTAGTGATTGACCATTTGAAAAAGTCATATCACTTTATAACGATCGTAGATACAACATAGGTGGATGACCTGGGCCATTTGTTTGTTCAAGAGGTGGTCAGAATTCATGGTGTGCCATTAGTGGTTGTTTCTGACAGGGACCCCTGCTTTACCTCTCGGTTTTGTGGAGGTTTCCAGAAGACTTTGGGGTTATATATTAAGATGAGTATGGCATACCATCCTTAGAAGGATGGCTATACAGAGTGGGAAAATTATATTTTGGAGAATATTCTTCGCGCATGTGTGTTTGATTTTGGAGGTTCATGGGATAGCCATTTGGGATTGGTTGAGTATTCTTATAATAACAGTTACCAATCCTCTATTAGAATGTAACACTTTGAGGCACTCTATGGTTGGCCTTGTCGGTCTCCTTTGTGTTGGGATGAGGTAGGAAAGACCTCACTTTTGGGACTGATCATTGTGCAAGAGACATCTGAGAAAGTCAAGTTGATTAGACAAAAATTATTAACAACTTAGAGTCACCACAAATCTTATGCTGATCAGAGGCATCAAGATCTTGAGTTTTTAGTGGGTGACTTGGTGTTCTTGAAGGTGGCCCTTTTCTTGGGTCACTGCCACTTGGGAAAGTAGGGGAAGCTGACGTTGAGGTACGCTGGGCCTTTTGATATTATTGAGCGGATTGGCAAGGTGGAATACAAGTTATCTTTTCCTTCTCAGTTGGCATTGATTCATGACGTATTCCATGTCTCCCACCTGAAAACGTATAATCCCAATCCGTCACATGTGTTGAATTGGATAGAGCCTGTCTTATCAGTGTTTGAGCGGCCAGTGCAGGTAATGGATTCTCAAGAAAAGGTGCTTTGTGGAAAGTCCATTCCTTTGGATTGCATTATTTGGCAGCATGGGAATGACGAACATGAAACTTGGGAGTGGAAGTCATGGCTTGGGAAGAAGTACCCATTTCTATTCTCCGATTAGGCTTTTAATTGACTTTATGAGGGCAGAAAGTTTTCATGGTGGAGATAATTGTCACACCCAGACATCTTATTGCCTCTGAGGATTTCCTCGGTAAAGGGAAGGACCAAGATGGGGGCGATAAAGAAAATACGAGTGGATCGGCTATTCGTTCCTAAAACGATATAGCACAAGGTGGGAATAAGAGGATGGCCGAGTGTGAAGGAACCTTGTCTATGACTCCAAGAAGAAGAACTAGGAAATAATACTCCTATCTCCCGCATCCGGAAAGAACCATATCTGCTTTTAATCAAGATAGTGGGATGATTATTACCTTTAAAAAAGATAGCTTGGTCAAACAGTCCTGTGGAACCCAACCACCTCTGGATCAGTCGAGGAGCTGGGAGTTCGATAATATTGGGAGGCGGCACGGACCGACTTCTATTTGGGAATCATCCACTGTGGAAGATGAATCTTGTATGGGATACAGAGATGAATATGGGTACTATGATCTGTAGTGTGGTGTTGTTTATTTTGTTTATGGTTGAATTTTAGGTGTTGGTTTGTGGATTTGTAAATCATTTGGCGTTGTTCTGAATATTTCTTTGAACCTTGTTTTGGGTACTGAAAACCCATAAACCAGATTTAAAAATGGAAAAAATGATTAGCACTAGTTATGTTTTTAATTTTTAATTTTTATCTCATGATTTTATATGACCTCTTTAATAATTATTTTTTTGGAATGCGGGCTGAGCCTGACATTAGTTGTGCACTTTTTGTGATGATAAATGAACGTTGGCTTGACAATGCCCGATGTGTAGGTAGGGCACAAGCGAAGCCGAGTAGCCTACCTGGTGTGCGGGTGGACCTTTTTATTATTAATGTTTTAAGAATATATTTTTTTATTAACATTATTATTATTATTATTATTGATACCTTTATTAATTTATATTATTAAATTCTTTTATCATTATTTTATTTTATTTTAGATTGGTTTAGTTTATTTTAGGTTCCTATTCCACTTTTTTTAATTTCTATTCATTTTCTTTTCCATATTTTTTTATTCATTATTTTCTATTTTTTTTCTATTTCTTATCTCCCTTACACTCTCTCCCTTGCCTGATGCACTGTTCATCCGCAAATCCTTTTCTCCCCTTGTTTGTACAAACCCTAGCATCCCTCCTTGCTACCTTGCACCTAACCACGACCCTCGTCCCTCCTTCACCACTCGCACCAGACCAACCTTGCGCTGAAGCCTGCTTGAACCAGGCCTCCTCCTATGCCATTTTTTCTCCCCTCCCCTTTCCACTGATTTCTTTCCCTCTCTCCATACTAGCTTCCATACCACCCCCTTGGCTAGAAATCACACCGGTGGTCCGCCTCGCTTCTATCCAGAAATCGCATGCACCACCTCCCTTGGTTCGGTCGAAGCTCCAACAGCCCCATCCCTTGGTCACGCCTCTTTCCAATGGCCTTCCCCCTTTGTTTTTTCGGTGCCTCAAAAGCTCCAATAGCCTTCATCGATCTCTGACCGACCTCCCACACCCTTGCCATAGGTGCATTCCCCTTCGACTTATTATTATTCAATATTTTGTGGTGTTTCCATGAGGGTTTCAACTTTTAGTTGGTTTGTTTTTGACATCTTGAACCCAATTCCTTGTTTGAAGATCTATTATATATCCCTTGCAGTGCAAACATCGTGCAGTGGGAGTGTTTTGTCATCTTGTGAGGTTTTTCCTACACCGAGGTAGGTGGTTCCGCATGTAAGTATTATCTGATTAATTCTTATGATTGTTTAATTTATTTATTAAATTTATTAATTAGTTTTAATGCACGTAGTTAGTTTTTGTCTGAAACTTAAAGTGTCTTTTCTTTGCTGGTAGTGCGTCTATTAATTTCTAGTGTTTGTTAAAATTATACAGATAGTCTGTTAGTATGTGCAGGATCTGTGTCTTGTGTTTTGTGGTGTTTCAGTATGATTCTAGTTATAACAAGGGTTTTGTGTTTGGATTTTTTCACCTTAAGTCATGAATCGCGTTTTTGGAAAACTATTTAATAAATTTTTATAGTGTTAAATAATTGTAGTGCGGTATTTAAAAATTCTGTAGCTATTTATTTGATAGTGTGAGTAGTGCAGGTTGAGTTTTGGAAAATCTTTGGTGTGCGTAATGTTTCCAAATGTGTTTTTGTGTGTGTGACAATGTGTCATAGAATTTAGATAATAATCTTGTGTTTTGTGCATTTGAATTTAACAAGCCTGTGAACTTGGAACATTTGAGCACAAATGGGAAGCCTGGGTACTAGGTGTGAAGACTAGATATAGTGTACTAGTGATACAGGAGTGTCTTTGGCCTAGTTTCACTTAGCTGGCTTGACGATTACAACACTAACTAAACTTTATATAAGGATTGGAGACCACTAGGTTATGGATGTGTTTCCCTACTAGTGGATAATGCACGAGAATGTATATTATTATGTTTCCTATTTCTTTTTTCACTGATACATGATGTTCTAGGGTCCCACTCTTTCTTTCTTTTGCTAGTACCCATAGGGCCTCTCCCACTTTGGTGCTCCTGGATTACATCGCACCCACCATCGACATACAGTGTGTCTTTTGGGTGGTATGAAAGTAAAAGTGTTTTATTTTTAAAAGAAGTGAAAGTGTTTTATTTTTAAATAAGTAAAATTGTTTTTAGTTATAAAGGAGTAAAAGTGTTTTATTCTTAAAAACCGCTTTTTTGTTAAAGTTATTTTTATTGCAACTGTTTCCATTAGAATTGTTAAAATTGTAATTTCTTTTCCTTGGTTAAACTTAAAAATGTAGTATCATTTAATCTTTATATGTGGAATCTTTTTTTTGGGTGTCATCCTATTGAAAGTTAGCTCACAGCCTACTTACACCCTTGGGTGTAAGTAGATTTAGTCATGCCAGATGCAGGTAAAGGTAAGGCGTTTGGAAGTGGTGGTCTATGATATTAGCGGACTACTTGGTGCGGCGTTGTGGAGATGGCTTGAGGGTGGTGTTCTCTCGCCAGGTGGAGGTTTTTGTATTGGTTTTTGGTCACCCTACCAAGTGGTAGATCTTTTTTGGTTTTTAGTTTAAACATGCAACTCAAATTTTGTTTTTTTGTTAAAGGCATGTTTTTTGTGACTTTCATCTTTGGTCTATTTTATATTTTTGGTTTATTTATTTAATTTTTTTTATTTAGGTAAATTATTCCCAAGTTTTATTTTGATACCCGACACTTGTGCCAGCCCATGGGGATCGAGAACACCCTTCGGGCCTTTCCACAGACTAGGTCAGGCATCGGTTCAGATGGTGACCCGATTTGGTTCGTGACAAAATGGTATCAAAGACAGGTTTTTCTATTTGGGTTATTTTATTTGGGATGAGTTTGGTTAGACATGAGCTAGGATTTTTGAGGCTTAGTGCCTTGGTTTCAAGTAGGGTGCCTGGACAGCACACCTCATGATATAATTCGAGTCTCCATGGGACATCAAGATGCTTGTTTAACTTCTCCTCCCGGTGGACCGTGCATGCTGCAGACTATACATGGGCATTAAGTGAGGGAGAGGTGGTTTGGTTTTTATGTTTCTCTTACATGTTTAGGTTTCTGATGTCTATTATTCATCTTGACAATTTTTTTTTTCAAGTTTGATGTATTAATGATTTTATTTTATGAATTTTTCTCCTTGTAGAAAGATTCATCCCTAGAGAACTTACACACACCCACAAGAGGAAGCTAGAGAGAGTTATCCTTTTACGCTTGATCAGATATTGGTAGAATCTGTGGTCCGAGCTATTCAGGATTTAGGAAAATGGGTGACTCCTTTTCCCACACATATTCCACCTAGAGGAGATGAGTCTAGCTCCAATAAGTATAAATATCAAAATTTTCTGAAGAATAAACCTCCTTCATTCTAATGTTGCTCAAAAACCAAAAGAGGAATGGCTTGAAAAGATAGAGTGTATGTTTGAGTTCCTTGACACACTTGAGGAGGTCATGGTGAAGTGTGCCTCATTTCAACAAGAGGGTCCGAATCACAAGTGGTGGGAATCAGTGCTTCAGGCTGAGAAGAATGAGCAGATGAGTTGGAAGGATTTCAAGGATATCTTTAATGAGAATTACTGTCCCTAGTTCCTAGCCTACGACAAATATTGGGAGTTCATGGATCTTTCACAAGGGGATTAGACAGTGATGGAGTATGCAAATAACTTTTCTAAGATAGTATGGTACACCCCTAAGATTATTTCAAATGAATCTTAGAAAGATTGGAAGTTAGAGAAGGGGCTTCAACCAGAAATTTTCTCTCATGTTTTCTTGTTCAAGATGGGAACTTATGTTGAGGTGGTCAGCCATGCTTGCATGATAGATATTGATTAGAGAGGAAAGTCGGGGTTTACTAGATCAGTCTTAGGGTTTGGAAGTGGAAGTTCATCCAATAAGAAGAGGAAGCGTGATGATAAAGGGAAGAAGAGTGGTGGTAGATCATGTCATCCTCTTAGAAAAACTTCATCTGGGGCTTCTGGTGTAGGGTCCGTGGTGTTCCATCAGTGCGGGAAGGAAGGACACATCTGGCCTGCATGTGCCTCCCCTCCCAAGCCTTGTTATCAATGTGGAGTTATGGGACACATGCAATGCTTTTTCAGGGTTTCCTTCCCTTAATGGATTGGGACTAGATCTGTGGATTCAAGGGGGGTATCAGTTCAGTCAGAGCTAACCAGGATGACGAGATCTGATTTTGGTGGTCATGGTGGCAGGACTGGATCATCTTCTGGGCAGAGCCAGATCAGGGCAGAGATATAGGCGAGCGGTCGTTCCTAGGTAGGGACTAGGAGTCTGCATGCTATGGATCAGGAACCAGAGATCTGATGTAAGACCTTCAACTGTTTGAGGTACCATTCGGATTGCATCTTCTATAGTTGTAGTTTTATTTGATACTGGTGATTCAGTTTCCTTTATATCTTCCCATCTTGTGAACCTGTTGAACCTACCAACCGAACTGTTATCTTTTTCCATGGAGTTGGTAACACCATTGGTGAAAAAGAGGGATCAAGGCCTTTGGTGTCCATCGTGCGTTCTCTCTGTGTTAGGAGTCGAGATGGAGTAAGATTTCTTGGTCCTAAATATGGACCTATTTGATGTGATCCTCGACATAGACTGGCTGGTGCACTTACAAGTGCATATCGACTGCTATTGGTGATGAGTTAGTTTCATGGAACCTGATGAGAGCCCCCTAGTATTTCTTAAGGAATGGGATCCTCGG
This sequence comes from Viscum album, assembly GCA_963277665.1. Classification (NCBI taxonomy): domain Eukaryota; kingdom Viridiplantae; phylum Streptophyta; class Magnoliopsida; order Santalales; family Viscaceae; genus Viscum; species Viscum album. Next base: position 1,781,669,695 of record OY728129.1, on the reverse strand, counting down.
TCAGGTCGTGTAGGACCCCCACTTCTTGAGTTGGGGAATCTTTCTTATCAGTTATCATCGATCGCATCGAAGGATGATAGTGACTCTTATCAAAGTGGATTAAATCCTATAGTAGATGAGTTTCCAGAGGTATTCCCAGATGATTTTTCAAGCTTACCCTCAGAGTAGGACATGTAGTTCTTGATTGAGTTGGCGCCGGGAACACAAACTATATCTCTTAACTCATATCACATGGCCCCCACTTAATTAAGGGAATTAAAGATACAATTGGATGATTTTGAATCCAAAGGATTCATTTGCATGAGTGTCTCTCCTTGGGACACCCTAGTTTTATTCATGAAGAAGGCCAATGGAACCCTCCGGTTGTGCATTGATTACCGGAAATTGAATAAGGTGACCATTAAGAATAAATACCCTTTTCCTCGGATTGACGATTTGTTCAACCATCTGAAGGGGGAAAAGTGGTTATCCAAAATCAACCTACGATCAGGATACCACTAACTCAGGGTGATAGAAACAGACACCCCGAAGACGGCTTTCCAGAGCAGATATGGTCACTTTGAGTTCTTGGTCATGCCCTTTGGATTGACGAATGCTCTGGCAGTTTTCATGGAACTCATGAATAGGGTGTTCCGCCAATATTTCAACTATTTTTTCATGATATTTGTGGATTAAATTCTAGTATATTCTAGATTTGAGGAGGAGCATGAGAATCACCTACGGATCATTTTGGGCACTTTGCGGAATCACCGCCAGTATGCCAAACTTTCAAAGTGCACATTATGGATCTGGGAAGTGAAGTTTTTGGGGCATGTCATCTCCGAACAAGGGGTTTCAGTGGATCTTGAGAAGATCAGTGTAGTGATGAAGTGGGAACAACCGAGGAATGTGTTTGAGATCAGGATTTTTCTTGGCCTGACAGGTTATTACAAGCATTTTGTTTGGGATTTCTTGAGGCTTGCCTCCTCCATGACCACACTCACCTAGAAAGGGGTGAAGTTTGAATGGATCCCTCAGTTCTAGGAATCCTTTGAGGAGTTGAAGTGGCGGTTGACCACCGCACTTGTGTTGATCTTACCAAAGTATGGGAAGGGTTATGTGGTTTATTGTGATGCTTTAGGTATGGGCCTTGGGTGTGTACTGATGCAGGATAATCATGTGGTGGCTTATGGTTCTCGCCAGCTCTGTCCGCACAAGAAGAATTACCCGAATCACGACTTGGAGTTATCAGTGGTGATGCACACACTGAATAATTGGCATCACTACCTATTTGGGGAGAAATTTTTTGTATATTATGACCATAAGATCCTAGCCTATATCTTCTCTAAGAAGGATCTCATTCTGAGGCAGCGCCATTGGATCAAGTATCTGTAGGGATTTGAATTTGACATTGTCTATACCCCAAGCAAGGGTAATGTGGTGGATGAAACTTTGAGCAGGAAAGTACTAGTGCAGGTGTTGAGGAAGTCCAGCGATGAGTAGAATTTGATGGGGCTCTTTTCCTAGATGCACTTGGAGACCAAGGAGCATAACAGAGGTGCATTCTTGGCCAATATTCAGTTGAATTTTTCCCTTATGGAATTGATTCAGTGAGAGTAGCCCAGTGATGAGATATATCAGTGGTCTATTAATTTTCTTCATGGTGGGGAGACTTATTCAGAATGGTCTTTGTCTCCTAAGGGGATTTTATGCTTCAGGTGCCGTGCAGTGGTGCCGTTATCCCTAAGGAAGGTGATGATGCAGGATAGCCACCAGTCTTAGTGGTCCATCCATCTTGGTACTACCCAGATGTATTACAATTTTATTTTCCAGTTCTAGTGTCTAGGTATGAGAGGGGACATAACCGACTTTGTCTCGAGATGCTACACTTGTCAGTAGGTGAAAGAAGAGCATCAGAGACCATCTGGACTACTTCATCCCCAACCCATTCCTAACTGGAAGTGGGACAAGGTCTCCATGGACTTCATCATTGAATTTCCTCATACACTTTAGGGAAGGAACACTATTTGGGTAGTGATTGAACATTTTACCAAGTCAGATCACTTTACCCCAATCATAGATACAATGAAGGTGGATAATATGGGCCGTTTGTATGTTCAGGAGGTGGTAAGACTTCATGGTGTTCCATCAGTGGTGGTTTCTGATAAGGACCCCCACTTTACCTCTTGGTTTTGGGGAGGCCTTCATAAGGCTTTGGGGTCACATATTAAGATGCGTACGATATACCATCCTTAGAAGGATGGCCAGACGGAGTAGGAAAATCAAATTTTGGAGGACATGCTTCACGCATGTGTGTTGGATTTCAGAGGTTCATGGGATATCCATTTGGGATTGGTTGAGTTTTCTTATAATAACATTTACTAATCCTCTATTATAATGGAACACTTTGAGGTGATCTATGGCCATCCTTGTTGGTCTCCTTTGTGTTGGGATGAGGTAGGCAAGACCTCACTTTTGGGACCGAGCATTGTGTATGAGACATCTGAGAAAGTCAAGTTAATCAAACAATGGTTATTGACAGCTTAGATTCACCACAAATATTATGCTGATCAGAGGTGTCAGGATATTGAGTTTTCATTGGGTGACTGAGTGTTCTTGAAGGTGGCCTCTCGGTTGGGTCACCGCCTCTTGGGAAGGTTTGGGAAGCTGATGCTGAGGTATGTTGGTCCTTTCGAGATTATTGAGCAGATTGGCAAGGTGGAATACAGGTTATCTTTTCCTTCTCAGTTGACATTGATTTATGATGTATTCCATGTCTCCCACATGATAAAGTATAATCCTGATCCATCACATGTGTTGAATTGGGAGGAGTTAGAGATAGAGCCCGACTTATCAGTGTTTGAGCGACCAGTGCAGATAGTGGATTCTCAAGAGAAGGGGCTTTGTGGAAATTCCATTCCTTTGTCTCACATTCTTTGGTAGCATGGGAATGAAGAACATGAGACTTGGGAGCGGAAGTAATGAGTTGAGAAGGAGTACCCATTTCTATTCTCTGATTAGGCTTCGAATTGACTTTCTGAGGGCGGAAAGTTTTCATGGTGGGGAGAATTGTCACACCCAGACTTTGTGTTGAGGTATGTTTTTAATTTTTAATTTTTATCTCATAATTTTATCTTCCCTTTTTAATAATTGTTTTTTTGGAATATGGGCAGATCTTGACATTTTTTGTTCACTTTTTGCGCAAATAAATGAACTCTGGCTTGACAATGCCCGATGTGTGGGTAGGGCCCAGGCGAAACTGAGTAGCCTGTTTGATGTGCGGGTGGCCCTTTTTATTATTAACATTTTAAGAACATTATTTTTTATTAACATAATAATAATAATAATTATTATTATTTATCCATTTATTAATTTATATTATTGAATTTTTTTATCATTTATTTTATTTTATTTTAGATTGGTTTATTATTTTTTAGGTTCCTATTAAACTTTTTTTTATTCATTTTCTTTTCCCAATTTTTATTATTATTTATTTTCTATTTCTTTTTTTTCTTTTTTTTCTTCTCTCAATCACACCATCTCCCTCACGCAGTGTACTATTCATCCAAAAATCCTTTTTCTCCCATAGTCTGCACGAACCCTAGCATCCCTCCTTGTTACCTTGCACCCAACTATGACCCATGGCCCTCCTTCACCACTCTTGCCAGATCATCCTCCTACCAAAGCCCGCTCAAACTAGGCCTCCTCCTGCACCATTTTTTCTCCCATCCCCTTGACACTACTTTCTCTCCCTCTCACCGAACCAACTTCTGCACCACCCCCTCGACCGGGACTCACACTGGCGGTCTGCCTCGCTCCTGTCTAGCGGCTACGTGTTCCACCTCCTTTGGGTTAGCCGAAGATCCAGAAGCCCCATCCCTTGTCCACACCTATTTCTAATGGACTTCCCCCTTTGTTTTTCTGGCACCGCAGAAGCCCCGGCAACCTTCATCAATCTTCGAATGACCTCCCTCACCCTTAATGCAGGTGCGTTCCCCTTTGACTACTTGTTATTCAATCTTTGGTGGTGTTTACATGAGAATTTATACTTTTCATTGTTTGTTTTTGACATCTTGAACCCAATTCATTGTTTTATGATCTGTTATAGATCCCTTGCAGTGTAAGTGTCGTACGACGGAAGTTTTTTGTCATCTTGCGAGGTTTTTCCTACACCGAGGTAGGTGGTTCCGCGTGTAAGTATTATCTGATTAATTCTATTTCTTGTTTAATTTATTTATTAAATTTATTAATTAGTTTTAATGTGCGCATTTAGTTTTTTTTGTAACTTAAATTTTCTTTACTCTGCTCATAGTGCATCTATTAATTTATAGTGTTTGTTAAAATTATACATATAGTCTGTTAGTATGTGAAAGAGTTGTGGCTTGTGTTTTGTGGTTGATTCAGTATGTGTCTAGCTATAACAAGGGGGTTTTTGCGTGGGTTTTGGCACCTTGAGTCATGCATCGTGTTTTTGGAAAACTGTTTAATAAATTTTTCTAGTGTTAAATAATTATAGTGTGGTCTTTAAAAATTATGTAGCTATTTATTTGACTGTGTGAGTAGTGCAGGTTGAGTTTCGGAAAATCTTTGGTGTGCGTAATGTTTCCAAATGGGGTTTTGTGTTTCTGATAGTGTGACACAGAATTTAGATAATACTCTTATGTTTTGTGCATTTTAATTTAACAAACCTGTGAACTTAGAAATTTTGAGCACAAATGGGAAGCCAGGGTACTAGGTGGGAAGACTAGATTTAGTGTGCTACTGATACGGAAGTGGCTTTGGCCCAGTTTTACTTAGCTAGTTTGACAACTACAACTCTAAATAAACTTTAGATGAGGATTTGAGACCACTAGGTTATGGATGTGTTTCCCTACCAGTGGATCGTGCATGAGAACATATATTTTTGTGTTTCCAATTTCGTTTTTCACCGAGACATGATGTTCTAGGGTCCCACTCTTTATTTCTTTTTTATAGTACCTATAGGGCCTCTCCCACTTTGATGCTCTTGGATTACATCACACCCACCATCGACATACGGTGTGGCTTTTGTGTGGAATGAAAGTAAAAGTGTTTTATTTTTAGAAGAAGTGAAACTGTTTTATTTTTAAATTAGTAAAAGTGTTTTTAGATATAAAGGAGTAAAAGTGTTTTATTCTTAAAAACCGCTTTCCCATTAAAGTTATTTTTATTGCAACTGTTTCCATTAGAATTGTTAAAATAGTAATTTATTTTCCTTGGTTAAACTTGCAACTACATTATCATTTAATCTTTATATGTGGGATATCTTTTTTGGGTGTCATCCTATTGAGAGTTAGCTCACACCCTACTTAAAGCCTTGTGTGTAAGTATATTTAGTCATGTAAGATGCAGGTAAAGGTAAGGCATTTGGAAGTGGTGGTCTAGGCTGTTAGCAGACTACTTAGTGCAGCGTTATAGAGATGGATTGAGGGTGGTATCCTCTCAGTAGGTGAAGGTTTTTGTATTGGTTTTTAGTCACCCTACCAAGTGGTAGCTCTTGTTTGGTTTTCAGTTTAAACATACAACTCAAATTTTGGTTTTTGGTTAAAGGGATGCTTGGTTTTGACTTTCAGATTTGGTCTATTTTATATTATTGGTTGATTTATTTACATTTTTTATTCAGGTAAATCTTTCCCAAGTTTTATTTTTATACCCGACACTTGTGCCAACTCGTGGGGATTGGAAACACCCTTCTGGCCTTACCGCGGACTGGATCGAGTGTCAGTTCAGATGGTGACCCTATTTGGTTTGTGACAAAATGGTATCAAAGGTAGGGTTTGCTGTTTGGGTTATTTTATTTGGGATGAGTTTGGTTAGACAGGATCTAGGATTATTAGGGCTCGGTGTCTTGGTTGCCAGTAGGGTGCCTGTCCAGCACACCTCGTGATAGACCTCAAGTCTCCATGGGATGTCAGGATTCTTGTTTAACTTCTCCTCCAGGTGGACCATGTAGGCTGTAGACTGTACATGGGCATCAGGCGAGGGAGAGGTGGTTTTGTTATTATGTTTATTCTATATGTTTGGGTTGCTGATGTCTATTATTCATGTAGAATTTTTTTTTTTTTCATGTTTTATGTATTAATTATGTTCTTTTATGACTATTGATCCTTGCAGCAAGATGCCTCCCAAGAGAGCTTACACGCACCCACGAGAGGAAGCTGGAGAGAGTTCTCCTTCGCCACTTGATCAAAGATTGGTAGAAGCTGTGGTTTGTGCTATTCAAGATTTAGTATAATGGGTGACTCCTACTCCCACACATATTCTAGCTAGAGGAGATGAGTCTGGCTCCAAGAAGGATAAAGCTCAGGAGTTTCTAAAGAACAAAACTCCTTCATTCCAAGGTATATCAGAACCTCAAGAGGTATAGACATGTCTTGAAAAGATAGAGCGTATGTTTGAGTTCTTTGACACACCTGAGGAGGTCAGGGTGAAGTGTGACTCATTTCATCTAGAGTGTCCCAGTTGCAAGTGGTGGGAATTAGTGCTTCAGGCTAGGAAGCATGAGCAGATGAGTTGGAAGGATTTAAAGGCTATCTTTAACGAAAAGTACTATCCTGAGTTCCTAGCCTACGCTATATCCTGAGAGTTCATGGATCTTTCACAAGGGGATCAGACAATGAGGGAGTATAAAAATCTCTTTGTTGAGCTAGTGCGATTCACGCCTAAGATTGTTTCAAATGAATCTTGGAAAGATTGGAAGTTCAAGAAGGGGATTCAACCAGAAATTTTATCTCAGGTTTTCTTGTTCAAGCTGGGAACTTATGCTGAGGTGGTCATTCGTGCTTTCATGGTCGAGATTGATTAGAGAGGAAAGTTGGGGTTTCCTAGACCAGTGTTAGGGTTTGGAAGTAGTAGTTCATCCGAGAAGAAGAAGAAGCTTGATGAGCAAGGGAAGAAGAGTGATGGTAGCTCAGGTGATCCTCTTAGAAAGAATTCATCTGGGACTTCTGCTGTAGGGTCCGTTGTGTGCCATTAGTGTGGGAAGGCAGGACACATCCGACCTATATGTCCCTCCCCTCCCATTCCTTGTTATCAATGTGGAGTTATGGGACACGTATAACAATTTTTCAGGGTTTCCCACCCTTACCAAAGTGGGACTAGATCCGTGGCTTCTAGAGGGGTATCCGTTCAGTCAGAGCCGACCAGGATGACAGGATCTCATTTTGGTGGTCATGGTGGTAGGACCAGATTGTCTTCTGGGTAGAGATAGATCAGGGCAAAGCCACAGGCGAGCAGTCATTCCCAGGAAGGGACCACGAATATTCATGATGTGGATCAGGCCCCAGCGGGATCTGATGTATGACCTTCGACTGTTTGAGGTACCATTCTGATTGCATCTTCTATAGCAGCAGTTTTATTTGATACTGGTGCTTCAGTTTTCTTTATATCTACCCGTCTTGTGAACCTACTAAACCTACCAACTGAACTATTATCGTTTTCCATGGAGTTGGTAACACCGTTGGGGAAAAAGAGGGAGCAAGGCCTTAAGTGTCCATCATGCTCACTCTCTGTGTCAGGAGTCAAGATGGAGTGGGATTTCTTGTCCCTGGATATGGACATGTTTTATGTGATCCTCAGCATGGACTACATGGTGTGCTTCCAAGTGCATATTGACTCCTTTCAATGAAGAGTTAGTTTTATGGCACCAGATGGGAGCCCTTATGTATTTCTTGGGGAATGGGATCCTTAGTTAGGTCATGTGGGACCCCCACTTCCTGAGTCGAGAAATATTTCTTACCAGTTATCATCGCTCACATTAGAGGATGATAGTGACATTTCTTAGAGTGGATTACCACATGTAGTAGATGAGTTTCCATAGGTATTCCCAGATGATTTTTCAGTCTTACCCTCGAAGCGGGATGTGGAGTTCTAGATTGAGTTGGCACTGGGAAAACATCCTATATCTATTCATTCATATCGCATGGCCCCCACCAAATTGAGGTAATTGAAGATATAACTGGAAGATTTGGAATCCAAAGGATTCATTCACCTGAGTATCTCTCCTTGGGCTGCCCCAGTTTTTTTCATGAAGAAGGTCGATGGAACCCTCTAGTTGTGCATTAATTACCAGAAATTGAATAAGGTGACCATCAAGAATAAATAACCTTTTCCCTGTATTAACAATTTGTTCGACTAGCTGAAGGGGGAAAAGTGGTTCTCCAAAATTGACCTGTGATCGGGATACCACCAACTCTGGTTGAGAGAAGCATACATCCTGACGACGACTTTCTAGAGCTGGTATGGTCACTTTGAGTTCTTGGTCATGCCCTTCGGATTGACGAATTCTCCAGTAGTTTTCATGGAACTCATGAATAGGGTATTAAACCAATATCTATACTCCTTTTTCGTGGTATTTGTGGAATACATCCTGGTATATTCTAGATCTGAGGAGGATCATGAGAATCACCTGCAGATCATTTTGGGCACTTTGCGGGATCACCGCCTGTATGCCAAACTTTCAAGGTGAGAATTCTGGATCAGAGAAATGAAGTTTCTGGGGTATGTCATCTCAGAACAAGGGGTTTTAGTGGATCCTAAGTAGATCAGTGCAGTGATAACGTGGGAACAACCGAGGAATGTGTTTGAGATCAGGAGTTTTCTTGTCCTGGGAGGTTATTATAGGTGTTTTGTTCGGGATTTCTTGAGGATTTCCTCCTTCATGACCACACTCACCTAGAAAGGGGTGAAGTTTTAATGGAGCCCTCAGTTCTAGGAATCCTTTTAGGAGTTGAAGCGGTGGTTGACCACTGCTCCTATTTTGATATTACCATAATCTGGTAAGGGATATGTGGTTTATTATGGTGCTTCAAGTATAGTCCTTGGGTGTGTACTCATACAGGATAATCATGTGGTGGCTTATGGTTCTCGCCAGTTTTGGCTGCATGAGAATAATTACCTAACTCATGACTTGGAGTAGGTAGTGGTGATGTATGCACTGAATATGTGGCATCACTACTTATTTGGGGAGAAAATTTTGGTCCATTTTGACCATAAGAGCCTATCATACATCTTCTCTCAGAAGGATCTCAATATGAGGCAGCTTCATTGGATCGAGTATCTATCGGGATTTGACTTTGACATTGTCTTTACCCCGAGCAAGGGTAATGTGGTGGCTGACACTTTAAGAAGGAATATACCAGTACAGGTGTTGAGAAAGTCCAGTGATGAATGGAATTTGATGGGGCTCTTTACCCAGATGCACTTGGAGACCAAGGAGCACAACGATGGTGCATTCTTGGACAGTATTCAGTTGACTCCTACCCTTCTGGAATTGACTCCAAGAGATAAGACCATTGATGATCTATGTCAACGGTCTATGCAGTTTCTTCATGGTGGGGAGACTTCTTCAGAGTGGCCTTTGTATCCTGAGGGTATTTTATGCTTCAGGGGTCGTGCAGTGGTGCCATTATCCCCACGGAAGGTGGTGATGTAGGATAGCCACTAGTATCAGTGGTCCATCCATCCTAGTACTACCAAGATGTATTACGATGTTCTTTTCCAGTTCTGGTGTCCAGGTATGAGACGGGACATAGATGAATTTGTTTCGAGCTACTACACTTGTCATAAGGTGAAAGTAGAGCATCAGAGACCATCTGGACTACTTTATCCCTTACCCATTCCTACCTGGAAGTGGGACGAGGTATCCATGGACTTCATCATTGGATTTAATCATACAACTCAGGGAAGGAACGCTATTTGGGTAGTGATTGAACATTTTACAAAGTCATCTCACTTTATCCCCATCATAGATACAATGAAGGTAGATGATCTGGGCAATTTGTATGTTCAGAAGGTGGTCAGACTTTATGGTGTTCCGTCAGCGATTGTTTCTGACAGGGACCCCCACTTTACCTCTTGGTTTTAGGGAGGCCTCCAGAAGGCTTTGGGGTCACAGATTAAGATGAGTACAATATACCGTCCACAGACATATGTCCAGACAGAGTGGGAAAATCAGATTTTGGAGGACATGCTTCACACAAGTGTGTTGGATTTCAGAGGTTCATGGGATAGCCATTTGGGATTGGTTGAGTTCACTTATAATAAAATTTAACAAACCTCTATTAGAATGGAACCCTTTGAGGTGCTCTATGGTAGGCCTTTTAAGTCTCCATTGTGTTGGACTGAGGAAGGAAAGACCTTACTTTTGGGACCGAGCGTTGTGCAGGAGACGTCTGAGAAAGTCAAGTTGACCAGACAACAGTTATTGAAAGATTAGAGTTTCCAAAAATCTTATGATTATTATAGGCTTCAGGATCTTGAGTTTTTAGTGTGTGATCGAGTGTTCTTGAAGGTGGCCCCTCTCTTGGGTCACCACCGCTTGGGAAAGCAGGGGAAGCTGACGCCAAGGTATGTTGGGCCTTTTGAGATTATTGAGCGGATTGGTAAGGTGGAATACAAATTAGATTTTCCTTCTCAATTGACATTGATTCATGATGTATTCCATGTCTCCCACCTAAAAAAGTATAATACCGATCCGTCACATGTGTTTAATTGGAAGGAGTTGGAGATATTGCCTGATTTATTAGTGTTTGAGCAGCCAGTGCAAATAGTGGATTCTCAAGAGAAGGTGCTTTGTGGAAATTCCATTACTTTGGATCACATTCTTTGGCAGCATGGGAATGAAGAACATGAGACTTGGGAGTGGAAGTCATGGGTTGAGCAAGAGTACCCATTTCTATTCTCTGATTAGACTTCAAATTGACTTTCTGAGGACAAAATGTTTTCATGGTGGGGAGAATTGTCAAACCCGGAATTCATATTGAGGTATGTTTTTAATTTTTAATTTTTATCTCATGATTTTATCTTCCCTTTTTAATAATTGTTTTGTTGGAATGAGGGATGATCTTGACATTAGTTGTGCGCTTTTTTCACTGATAAATGAATGCTGGCTTGACAATGCCTGACATGCGGGCATGGCATGGGCAAAGACGAGTAGCCTACCTGGTGTGCGGGTGGACCTTTGTATTATTAACATTTTAAGAACATAATTTTTTTTATGAACATTATTATTATTATTATTATTGATCCCATTATTGAATTATATTATTAAATTACTTTATCATTTTTTAATTTTAATTTAGACTGTTTTTTTTAGGTTTCTATTCCACTTTTTTTTATTTCTATTCATTTTGTTTTCCCTGTTTTTTTATTCTTTCTTTTCTATTTCTTTTTTTATTTTATTTCTTCTCTCCCTCACACTATCTCCCTCATGCGGTGCACTGTTCATCCACAAATCCATTTCTCCCCTGGTCCGTGTGAACCATAACAACCCTCCTTGATGCCTTTCACCCAACTGTAACCCTCATCCCACCTTCACTGCTCTTGCCAGACCAACCTCGCGCTGATGCCTGCTCGAACCATGCCTCCTTCTGCACCATTTTTTCTCCCCTATTCTTTCCACTTCTTTCTCTACCTCTTGTCGGACCAGCTTCCGCACCACCCCCTTGGCTGGAACTCACACCGGCGGTCTTCCCCACTCCTGTCCAGTGACCACGCGTGCCACCTCCACTGGTTCGGCCAAAGCTCTACCAAACCCATCCCTTGGCCACACCTCTTTCCGATGGCCTTCCCCCTTTGTTTTTATGGCACTGTGGAAGTTCTGACAGCCTTCATCAACCTCCGACCATCCTCCCACACCCTTTCTATAGGTGCGTCCCCCTTCGACTACTTATTATTCAAGATTTGGTGGTGTTTACTTGAGGTTTTCGGATTTTCATTGGTTTTTTTAACATCTTTAACCCAATGCCTTATTTTAAGATCTATTATAGATCCCTTGTAGTGAAAGCGTCATGCGACGAGAGTTTTTTGTTGTCTTATGAGGTTTTTCCTATACCGAGGTAGGTGATTCCATGTGTAAGGATTATTTGATTAATTATATTGCTTTTTAAATTTATTTATTAAATGTATTAATTAGTTTTAATGAGCACAGTTAGTTTTTTTTTGCAAATTAAAGTGTCTTTGCTCTACTGTTAGTGCATCTGTGAATTTATAGTGTTTATTAAAATTATGCAGATAGTCTGTTAGTATGTGCAGGAGTTATGGCTTGTGTTTTGTAGTGGAATCAGTTTGATTTTGGTTATAACAAGGGGTTTTTGCATGGGTTTTGGCACCTTGAGTCATGCATCACATTTTTGGAAATCTGTTTAATAAAATTTTCTAGTGTTAAATAATTGTAGTGTGGTCGTTAAAAATTCAGAAGCTGTTTATTTGATTGTGTGAGTAGTACAGGTTGAGATTTGGAAAATCATTGGCATGCGTAATGTTTCCAAATAGGTTTTTGTGTGTGTGATAGTGTGGCGTAGAATTTAGATAATACTCTTGTGTTTTGTGCATTCGACTTTAACAAGCATGTGAACTTGGAACTTTTGAGCACAAATGGGAAGCCTGTGTATTAGGTGGGTAGACTAGATCTAGTGTGCTAGTGATACAAGAGTGTATTTAGCCTAGTTTCACTTAACTGGTGTGACGATTACAACACTAACTAAACTTTAGATGAGGATTGGAGATCACTAGGTTATGGATGTGTTTCCCTACTAGTGGCTCATGCACAAGAACATATATTGTTGTGTTTCTTATTTCTTTTTTCACTGAGACATGATGTTCTAGGGTCCCACTCTTTCTTTCTTTTTCTAGTACCTATAGGGCCTCTCCCACTTTGGTTCTCTTGGATTACATCTCACCCACCATCGGTACACAATATGGCTTTTGTGTGGCATGAAAGTAAAAGTGTTTTATTTTTAAAATAAGTGAAAGTGTTTTCTTAAATAAGTAAAAGTGTTTTTAGTTATAAAGGAGTAAAAGTTTTTTATTCTTAAAAACCACTTTTTTGTTAAAGTTATTTTTATTGGAACTGTTTCCATTAGTATTGTTTAAATAGTCATTTATTTTCCTTGGTTAAACTTGAAACTGCATTATAATTTAATCTTTATATGTGGAATCTTTCTTTTGGGTGTCATACTATTGGGAGTTAGCTCACACCTTACTTACACCCTTGGGTGTAAGTAGATTTGGTCATGTCAGATACAGGTAAAGGTAAGGCATTTGGAAGTGTTGGTCCAGGATGTTGGCAAACTAATTGGTGTAGTGTTGTGGAGATGGATTGAGGGTGGTGTCCTCTCACCAGGTGGAGGTTTTTGTATTGTTTTTTGGTCACCCTACCAAGTGGTAGCTCTTGTTTGGTTTTCAGTTTAAACATGCAACTCAAATTTTGGTTTTTAGTTAAAGGCACGTTTGGTTGTGAATTTCAGCTTTGGTATATTTTATATTGTTGGTTGATTTATTTACATTTGTTTATTCAGTTAAATTGTTCCCAAGTTTTATTTTTATACCTGACACTTTTTCCAAACCTTGGGAATCAGGAACGCCCTTTGGGCCTTACCGCAGACTAGGTCGGGCATCGGTTCAAATGACGACCTGATTTGGTTCGTGACAAACATGACCATTACAACCTAGCCATTAAGCATGGAAGTACGAATAGAAATTGTGATGTGTTAAATATTATATATAATGGTTATATATTAAAAATGTATTAAATTATTTATATTTTTCAAAAAGAGATTTTTTTTTTCAAAAAAATGTTTTTAATTATTTTTTTGAACAAATAATATAAGTAAAATTTTAAAATTTTATAAAATTTAACTAAAAAAATGAACTTTATTTTTGAAATCAATATGTTAAAGTTATCTTTGAGTGAATTTTTGAGAATTTTCTAAAAAGCTTAATTTTTTTGATGAATAGTAAAAAAATATTGATTTTATTTAAAAACTTCCATTTCATTAAAATTATTTAAAAAGTTTCATGTTATTTTAAAATTATTTAAATGTAAAATTAGTTCAATTATATCATTATTAATCTAATTTATTTCATTGGAATCAATTTCAAAATGAAATTTTATGTAAAAACTTTTATACTTTTGAGATATGTTTCCATGGAAAATCATTTTCTCGTCAAATTTGAAGGTTTAATTTTAAATTACACACTTAAACTTATGTAAATTTATTTTATTAAAATGGATTAAATATTTCAAATAAAACTAATTAATATTAGTTAATAAGGATAATTTAATTTTTAGTCATAATGAATAGTAAAAATTATACAAATTAATTACTGCAGTTAAGGTTAAAATGAAGTTTTGTGCGTTACATGAACCTATGTTAAAATAAATTTTCCAAAAAAATATGATTTATATTTAATATTTTTTTTAAATTTATATTTAGTGGGTAAAATTTATCTAATAAGTCTTATTTTTTTAGGAATATGGGATAAATCACCTAGGTAAATAAATAAATAACTAGTTACCATAGTGAAAACTAAAATGCTAAAATTAAGTAAAAATAAAGAATATAGAATAATATGTTTAAAACATGTTTTTGGGTATTTTTTCGGTGTTTATCAACCATATATTCACTAAAAACCTTTAAATATAAATTTTGGAGGCTCTTTGGGTGAGAGTAACTTCTCATTATTGAATAGTTTTGGGTATTTACTAAAATTTCAACCCTCCTAAATAATAAAAGTACACTTCCCCTGCTCACTTAGTCACACCTATTAATCCATTTGGATCAACCAAACCCTACCAAAATCTCTCCACAAATCCTTATCCATGTTCTAGAGCTACTTTTATTCCCAAGTACTAATCCTAGGGTCTTTAATAAGATATTTAAAAAAGGTTTCTCTAAGTGAAGTTAATTATCTTCTCTAAGATGTTTGTTTTTCTACTTATTCTCTTACTACATTCATTCATGTACTAATAATTCAAATATAATAAAAAAATAATATAAAATAAACTTAGATTTTATTATTTTTATGTAATAACCTATATCCATCTCCTCTTCAAACAAATGGGAAAAAAAACCTTCTGTCATGTTTACAACAGACCACGACCTCGCGAACCAATGCAATATGTTTTCCATCACCAGCTCCCACATATGGATATAATTATATATTTAACACATTTATATTATAATTATGATATAATTATACTTTTTGAATTACAATATCACATATACCTTCTTACTTTCCCTTCTATGGGAATATGATAACATCGCTTGTGTGTACAGCGGACTACCGCCTCACAAAGTGATGTGATTCATTCTTAAATTATGCTTTACATGGAAGGTAATAAGGATAGTTTTAATAAAAATATGTGATATATGTGAAATAAAAATTATTATATAAATTTAATATATTATTTATTTTCCTTTCATTTCATCCGTCAATAAAATTGTGACATCATTCATGCGTACGTACAACCTACAGTCTCCGTGAATGATGTAATTCATTTTCAATCTATAGCTTTATTGTATAAATCTACATGCATATATAATGAATATATAAGATATTTATATCATAGTTAACATTTTAGATATTATTGAATCATGATAAATATAAAATTACCAAACATACAAAACCAAAACATACATGACAAACAAAGTTATAATTACCTGAAACATGATGTTAACAAGGGATTATTAACAAAAATGTAATAAAATTTCATCAGTAAATTATATATGGAATGGTAAATATGAGTATGGTTATGTAATATATTTATAATAAACTTATATTTATTTTATAGGATATTCAAAAATGTACAAAGGAAGTCAATACTTATTGTAAGGGATTTTCATCTCACTTTTATTTTTATGGGGCCATGACTTATACACAAAATTTTTCTTTTTTGTGGTTTATATACTATCCATGCATTTATTTTATGATATTTACCATGATTATTATGGGATATACAAATCCATATAATTTTATTGATTTCATGGGGCTTAAGATTCAAAAGATACCAAAGTGGTAAAGGTTTAATGTTACAATATCATTTTTAATGGGACTGTTTATTATATGCTTCAAATGATGAGATATCATGACCTACCTCTCATGAAAATCATTTATTTTATTTTACTTTGGTTATTTATGTAAAATATAATATAATTTCATTTTACTCTCTTAAATTATTAATGATACAAAAATAATATTTTTTAGGAAAAATAATCTTTATTTATAATTTTCTAAATCTATTTTTCTTATATATCCATGTTTAAAAAAAGGTTTTGTTGAAATATTTTACTATTATAAATTTATTTTAAGGAAAATTTTACCAATTTTTTATTTTAAAAAATTCTTTAAAAATAATCTTCATGTCATTTTCCAAACAAGGCCCTTTTCGATTTTACTATAATTTAAAAGGAATCTTTATTTTACCATGTACAATATAATTTTTTTTTCCACCATCATGAATGAATAATTATTTAAATCTTCCATTATAAATTTTCAAGGTTATTTTCAAATAAAATAATTTCAAAAATGTTTTGTCAATTTTTTTTAAAAAGTGATGTTCAAAGTAGAATTATATTTTCCTCAAAAAATGATCTAAGTGATCTTTCAAAATCATATTTTTATCTAAGATGACATACTTTGAAATTACATATGATTTACTGGGGATATATCTAATTTTACCAACCTTATTCTTTTTATGGATGATTTATGATTGTGATGAAGATATGTTTATAAAACACATTCCTTTTCCATGGGATATGGTATAATGAATTGATGAGATGATTATGGGACTCATTTCCTTTCTATGGGTTTTACTAGGTTGGAATATTTATAAGACCCTTTTTTCTTTTCATGGGTTATAATATGATGAATGTTTTATGATATTTTGGAATATTTATGTGTGGTTTTCATTATATGATAGTGGTTATGTTATCACCAAGTATGGTGGTTACATTATAACCAAGGATGTTGGTTATGTTAAAACATGGACGGTGGTCACATTATAACCAAGGATGGTTGGGAACTATATCCTCCTCCAATTAATTGGGTAAATATTTATATCAGATGAGATAACATTGGGAAAAAAGTTAACGGGTTTGATTCATAGTATAAAATAGTCCAATAGTCTTGATCTATAATGTGAAACAGGTTAATGGTCTTGATCCACAATGGAAAACAGACCGATGGGCTTGATCTATAATGGGAAACCGATGATGAGGCTTGATCCACTCTGTTTGATTGTCCAGGTAGTTAACCTTGACAAATTAAATGGTTTCTATACCTATTTTGGTGCTACACTTTTATGACATGTGATTATAGTTCATGAATTATGATGATTTCACTCTTATGAATCATGTCTTTGGGAATGACAATTCTTTATGACATGACTCATGTTTATGTTCTGTGATAGTTTGGGTGTGAAATTTTCAAGTTATGATAATTATATCATACCATTATTCTTAACTTATTATTTCATGTGATCATAGAATGATATCTCCCATTCTTACTCTTACTGAGCATCTGATCTCACTCTATCTTTTGTTTCATTTACCCAAATTATGAATAAAGGTTTTAAGAAGGGTATGTTTATAAAGAGTAAAATAGGGGAAATATTTTTGTGATATGTTGAATATATTTCATTAATTAATATTATTGTATATCTAGTCTCCAAAGAAACTATACCATTATAGTCCTTAGGCATGTATTTGTGAAATTTATTAAGTTGTCATCTAAAAGATGTGATATTTATATATGAAAATCTTGGGTTGTTATTGGATCATTATATCCCTCATTTCCACCATTACTAACATGTTAATACCTATCATTACCATCATCATGAACATCCTCACTAGAATCGTTTTAATTAACATATTAATCACTAGAACCTCTAGGAAAGTTTTTGTCCCCACCACCTCTAATACCATCATCACCCGATGCAACTTAGTCCTCACTATCATCACCCTTGTCACATATGTCATTTTCTTCAACATCATATAATTAATTGATCATTTTTACTAATTATATTCTTCTTTATGTCTCCAATATTTTTAATTTCATACATTGAAAAATAAATATGAATTGAATTGGAAATTCAGTACTAATGGGTAAGTAGAACAGTCAATAAGAGGTAAAATGACATAATTAATGAATAAAAATTACCAAGACAAACAAGTGATATGTAGAGACATAAAATAATTTAATAATTTAGAAGTTATTCTTACTAATAATGATAAATTGATGTTTTATTGATTGTTATTTTTATTGGTTTCCAATTACTCTAGTTAATGGGTTAATAAATAAAGACTCACAATTTATTTAATTTTTTTTACATAAGGTGTTTATGAAAACAACTCAAATGTTTCCAAATGAAATTGATAAAATTACTTTTTTTAGATGGGTCTCTATATTTTATAATGAATTATTATAATTATTTTATTAATAAAACTAAAATATAAAGTGAATTTTTAACTCTTTTGAATATATTTTATATATTAATTTCCCATTGACATTAATTAATTTTTATTTATGAATAAAGTATAGTTACATTACTTTCAACATTGAATGATCCATGATCTATAATAGAAAGGGGTGAAAACTTATGTAATTTTTTTAACTTAAATTCATGAATCATAGTAATCATAAAGGTAAACCCCATTAGATTTATTAGTGTATAAATTCAATGAAGTGGTCACAATGGGACACAATATCCCCTTAGATTAATGATTTGGAATATGAATCACCCTTTGAGGTTGGTGTTTTAGAAATACTACTACCTTAATTATTTAATTGTATATACATGGTCCCCCCATGGATCCATTCCTTAAGAACATGATGTTTGGATATGGCGTTACCTTGGTTCCCTAGAAGAATACCCATTATTAGGATTTTATGGTTTGTAGAAATGATGTTTCTTCACTTGTTCATCATTAGTTTAAATGTAATTTATTTCACCATCATGGATTCTCTCTTTAAAATATATAAATTCTAACACATCTCACTTTCCTTTTTAATAGACTAAATAGTATTTTTCTTACATGAAGTTTAAAATAGCACGACTAGGTTTACTTTTCCAAATTTGTGTATAAATCACACGGAGAGACCCTAAAATGCTAGATATTCTCCCACCATACATATACCCTTGGGTGTATATAGATTATATTGTCTATATTTTTAGTGATTTTGAGTAAAATTGATCCTTTTTATAGTTATTAGCCTATTATACCACTGTGGATAAGTGGTGATAGTGGAACATTAGGGTGTTTGGGTTTTATATGGAGTTAATAATGTCTTTATTTTTATTTTCACAATGTTTAAATAAGAAAGTAACTTTTATAGATTGAAAATAAATAAGTATTTGACAGAATATTTTCAATGTCTTGTTGTTATAATGGTTTGGAAATGTAAAGGTTTATGTCATTATACTTTCAAATATAATAGATTTAAATGGATTGAGTTGGTATTAATAAAAGTTGTTTGATATCATTAGGTTTTTATTTAAATTAATGTAATGTATTTTATTTATTTTCTATTAATTGTTTTGGAATCAACTATGTGTTTTTATCTGGTCGAATTGTTTTCACATATTATTATCATTGTTTTAAGGGTATTTCATTGTGTGTATTTTTATTTGACTTGTATTATAAATATTTTTTAAATTTATTATATTTATCCATTGATGATATGATTACATAAAATGGAATGTAACCTAATTCAATTTAAAATTTAGGGTGATAATAACATAACCATTAATAGATAATTATTTCTATAGAGACCTAATTGGTGATATGTTGATATTTAATTTTATAGGTTAGTGTCCATTATGTATATTAATATTGAATGTTATAATTTAAAAAAAAAATCATTTTTTAATTTTTTTAGTATAGTCTTCACTGAATTAATTTCTAATTAATATATTTCATTTTAATTTTTTATTTTGTTTAATGTTATTTTAAATAAGTAAAATTTAGAAAGTTAGTATATTTAAACTAGATCTATTAAAAGGTAATTTCCTTGGAATCTATTTTAATTACTTTTCTAAAATGTTAATAATAAATCATTTTAGAACTATATTTTGAAATAATTATTGATTTTATACTAAACCACGAAGAGTATATGAAAGGGGACATTGAATCTACAATTTTATTGAATTTTTTAAGGTGATTTAAGGGAAAATTCTATGACTGATATCTAGGATATTCTACTTGTTTTTATTACATTAAGTTCATTTTTAATATCACGATTGGTTCATATTTTTAATATTTTTTATGATAAAATAATCATGTTTCCATTAATATACTTTAAAAACTACAATAATAAATGTTTTTCATGAATTCATAATTATTAATTGGTTCTCTTTTTAAATTATTGAATTTTGATTACACATTGTTGAATTTAGGATTGAACATTCATGTTTAATCCTTTATTTTCAAGGGTTTATTTTCATAATAAATTATAACTTGAAATTGGTTAGACATTTAAATACATTTAATTAATAGCATATAACATGTAAATTAATGTTTTAATATAGTGGTTTAGGATTTTGGTCATTTACATTTGTTTTTCAAAATGATATGAAAAATTAGTAGTTTTTATAAATAAAGGTATATTCTGGGCATCGTAAATTATATATATATATAGGATTTTATTCATATTTTATCTTGAAAAAAATCATGTAGATTTTAATTTGAGAACTTATAGTTAAAATACATTTTTATTGGGGTCAAGGGGATATATTTGGGATGAAAAGGTTTAAAAGGATTTTTATTAAATTGAAATTTATGGTTTTAATTATAGGGATTTTGAAAATTGAGGTTGGGTTTAAGTTATTTTATAGAATTTTTTGGAAGGGGAATCAATGTCAAGGCATAAGGACTTGTTTGGGCATGGTGTATTTTTCAGAAAGTCTTTTTAAAGTAATATTAAGTTTTCCACTATTATTATTAGAATGAAAGTTTTTTATTTTAATTTTTATAAATATTTTGGGAGTTTAGTTAGATGATTGAAAGGTTTTTTTGATGATTAAGATTCTTTTAGGATCAATTGTTATTAAACTTGTGTTATTTAAAGCACATTTAGGTGGAATGTCATTTTTTGATTATGAAATTTTAGTTTAAGGGTATATTTATTTGGTGTATATATATGCTGAAAATGCATGTTTCTAGTAGATTTTACAATATTTAGTTGGTATAGACTAGATTAGTATTACTTGGATTGAAAAATGATCATTCATTCTTGAACCATGTGTAATAATCCAAAATATGCGTATTTTATTTGTGTTTAATTGATTTTAGTCATGAGATTCAAAAATGACATGACTAATAAATGAAATTTCATGAAACTTATAATTTTTTTTATTATAATGAGTGATATAATGAGGAATATGTATTGATATTTTTTTTCTAAAGTCTAAAATATGTCTCTAATAGATTTAATTTAGTTTCTAGAAATTATTGGGAAATTTAGGGTTTAAATTTTGAAAAAATAAGACACTAATATATTTTAACACATTCATTGGTATACTCTTTAAATTCAAATAGAAATAGTTCATAGATAAATCATTTTAAATCCAAAATTATATTAGAATTTGTTTTCGAATGGATGTAATGATTCTTTAAAAAAATTTATATTATAGAGAAAGTTTTTTTAAAATAACATCCTCAACTTAAAAATGTAATAAATCAAATTAAATATAATGAAAAAATATAATTAAACCAAACATACCCTTATAAAATGAAACCAACATAAAAATTAATTAAACAACTAAATAGATATGTATTTATCATGGAACGAATTTATTAGATAAGAACATTTTCCCACACAACATTAAAACTACTTTATTTGGAACATATGTTTTTATATGATAAAACATTCATAAATCCAACATGATGTAATTCAATATCACATAGATATAGAAAATATCTAATAAGATAATCTAAATACCAATTTTAATATGAAATTAATAAAAACATACTAGTAGATAACCAGAGATATCATAAGAGATGGAATAATATAAAATCAATGAATAATAGTTTTAACCCAAATAGTGTATAAGACATGGAATAACCAATAATTAATACATACTATCAGATTATGTGGAAGTAGTGAGTGACTATTAAATGAACAATCATTAATTATAAAAATTTATATTCAAACATTTCACACCACATTAAATTTAAATTAATTATATTTTTTGTGAATTTATTAATTAAAAGAATACTAATAATGGGTAATTTCATAACCCCTTAATACATTTACAAAAATAAATTACCACAAATATTAATGATATAATCCTCTAATATATACTATATAAAACAATATTATATTAGATTTGGGTAAAGGTGTCATGTAATAAAATTTTACAAAATAAATCATCTATGATCACATTTCTTAGTAGATACTATAACAAATATAATCTAAATTAATTTCAATTAAATGAAATAGAAAGAAAAACAACCCAATGTATAACAACCCTGCTCTTTATTACACACTTAAACCTGATTTATTATATAAACTATTCACTTGATACAACATGGAAGATCGAGTGGTCTAGTGTATTCGGGGCTTAGGATCATTACATAACAACTTAAAACATGAAATACAACATCTTTATTGAAAACTTCCTTTACATGACCACTACATTCCCCCGTACTTAGCATTGCATGGGATAACCTGAGGACATGCATAAGAAAAGGGTGAGATATAAAGCCCAGTAAGAGAATAAACATGGAATAATATGGGGAATATAATACATGTTAGACAATAGGAATATTAATGGATAACAAGAGAAACATGAACATAAAGGCATGATAAATCATGATAATCATAACATGGAAATGTGGCAACAACACTTAACATGGAATTAGCATGAACCAAGGCTCATTGCACATGGATCATGAGTAAACCCCCATTGCACATGAAGCACGAGTAAAACCTCATTGAACTTGACTTATCATGAGTAAACACCCATTTTACACGAAGTATCATGATACTATACTTTACCCAATGCATTGGAGCACTATCAGGGCACACCCTTCTTAAACATTTCATTTCATGCATAAGTGTGCCACATGGATCATACAACATGGAATCAATCATCATAACTTATTCCACAATAAAGGGATGTGGAATAAATACATGAATATTTATAATCAATAATTAAATGTTAAAAAAGGTGAATACCCTTGATAGAGAAATGGGCATGGTATTCACTACACAATGACATTGACTTGGAAAATCGTAGTGCAATTTCAGCGGCATAACGACATGAAATAAGAACTCATACAAAATGGTTTATGATATAGAAATGGGTGTATAATCATATTTAAATGAAATGGAAAGTAAGGGGGTCATATAGATACATGTACCAACAAACTTAATGGAATTTAGATGCATAATTCAAAAGAATTACTTGGATGTAAAAGAGGAGAGAGAAATCCCTTACGGAATTTCGGCATGGTAACAGGTGTACATGGGAGGAATTAATGAGAGAGAAAGGGGTCTCCCATAATCCAAACATAAATAGGGAAGTATGGGGTAGTTTAGAAATCATACCCCAACATTTTTAATTGAAAATAAAAGGGAATAACAACTTGAAGAAAATTGGACAAAAATGAGAAAGGAAGAAATCCCTTACTTAGAAGTGTGATCCCAAAGGCTTGGGAGAGGCTTGAGAGAGTATTCTTGGGAGATTGGGGCACCTTGGGAGGATTATAGAGAAATTAGGGAAGGGTATGGTCGAACTAAAAAGGCTTTTATTGAAGAGGAAGTGGGATCTTGGGTGGGTTTATATAGGAAAGGAGAGGGAATTCTTTATTATTTAGGTTTGAGACACCTCAGATTAAACTAATAAAAAGCACAAACCAGACCAAGGTTTTTTCCCATGGTTTTTTCCAAAGGGGAGTGGAAAAAAATATTTTATAAGGAAAATGGCCTAACTTATTAAAATAATAGGGTTTCTTATGTGGAGGTGAGTCACACTCTCAATGAAAACAATTTAAAAAGGCAAAATATTTTATAAGCCTTGAAGGGTCCATTAAAGCTTTGTAAAATAAATAAAACAAACCCAAAATCACATTATTTTAATGGAAAAACATATATTGGCCTAACATAATGTTTATAGTATTTTATTACATCACTATTTGGTCATTATGATGTTACAAAACACATCATATATTTAAACAGTATTTAATTTTTACCCAAAAATTTGACTGTCTCAGAAAATTATGAAAAATTCACTGTTGGATAATTTTGACACCCTAATTCCAAAAATAATATTAATTTTATCTAAATAATTTTCTAAATATGTGAATAATTACTTTTAAAATAAAAACCTACATTTATAAAAAATTCATGGGTTTTGACAAAAACTGCTTTCAAACCTTAATAAAAATTACAATTGCATTCATAAAATTATATGATCATTTATATTTAATAAAAAGAAATTTAATAATAATAATAATATTTTAATAAAATATTATTTATTTTAAAAATCCATTAATTCATCAAAATATATTTCTTATTTGAATATTAACCAAAAATATTATTTGTGCATTAAAAAATATTTACAAAGTAACAATAATAAAATGAATGAACATTCTTCATACAAAAATAAGGTACATAGTCATAATGATAGGGTATTGTTACATAAACCATTATAACACCCGCATAAGACCGAAGGGTAAGGTGTGCGATGGAGATAGACTCTTGGGGTGGCTCAGATAACATCGCTCGGGTGGTAATCTCTATTAACTTCCACTTCCCCCATAGACAATTCCGCTCAATCTTAACGCGTTCAAGATTGGCTTGGGTTTGGTCAAGAGAGAAACCCAATGACACCACCTCCTTTCCGAGCTCCGACAAATGGGCTTCATACGGGGCAAGTCTACTGGATGAGGCCATCGCTTCCTTTGTCTTAGTAAATTGGATTTGTTAAAGCCCTATATTTATACTAATCATGTGATCACTGTTCAACAGTTATATTATCAACAATCACAATTCATAACGTTATTTTAAAATCCAAAAACATAAAAACCAATGAAGTTCACATTTTTTATAATCATAATAAGACATTTAATTATATCAAGAGGAATTTTCATTAATGAAAGTTTGGGTCGTTACAATCTTCCCCCCTTAAGAAAAATCACGTCATCACAATTTGATTACATATAAAAAGAACTTTAAAATTTAAACACGACTTCAAGGTTGCTTACCCACCACCATTAAGCATTACCCAACCCTCATTATCATATTGATCACAGAGAGCTAGGGCCCACTTAGTGCAATAATAATTCAATTCACATTCAATGTCTTCCACTTCCTTAGTCTATACGCAGTCCATGCAACATGGATCGTACTGATGGAAAATATGATGCACTTTTCGAATTTTTTTAACGTATAGTTTAAAAACGTCACCATGTACCAGGTTTTTGTAAAATAGTATGAAAGAGTTAGATTTGAAATTTTTGAAATGTGGTTTTTCTAATATATTGTTTATGTTTCTAAAAAAACTGGAAGACAAGAAAATATATATATAGGCTGCTCGGAGGTCTCCCTCTTCAGAAACTATTCTAAAATCAAATAATGCATCATACTCTCTGGATAGGGTGAAATATTTTAAAATACCCTGACGGTACCTCCCTCATCTTGAATGGTGGCAGAGTTGGGAGCTTAATATTTGATCATAGGTGTTCCATGATCCTTGATGATTCTGTGGTATGGAGGAGGTGTTTGATATGTCGTAGATCATCTTGTAAGAAAGTTCAACATTAGAAAAGGTTTAGATATATGCGAGCTTGAATTCACAATAATTATAGCTAGTAAGTCCTTAGGAAGAGACAAGAGTGTTGTATAAGGTTCTTCCCCTTCCATCTTGAAACTATCCTTTATCCTACTGATGAAACATATCAAATTTTGAGTTACCCTCTAGACATGATAAAATTGTGATAAAAAAATACTTAAAGTATAATGATTTATTATGCCTTAATGAAAAATAAATTAGGGGTAACACATAGAGGGTAATCCAATGACAAAATATATGACTTATAAATAGCTTTTATTTCCTTAACTTATGAATATATTGGCTTCAGTCTATGTTATCCATAATCTACTTCCTAACATATATTCTTAGGGAATTTTTTTAAGTACCTTAATAATGGTTTATAATAATCTTTTGAATTTACCAAATAATATCCCCTGAGAGTGTCATAACCAAGAGTGCAGCAAGGCCCGTTGTTGTGCACTAGTTCCCATTCGAGTCTAGCTCAAAATAGTTTTTTTTTCGGGTTTTACCCCTAGGATACATCTGTTCCAAAGCTGCCTCTACCTAATCGTATCCAGACAGGGATGTATTTTCTTGATAAACCACTTACTAAATACTCACCAATACTTAGGGATGTTTTTATTATACTTATTCTTGTCTCTAAGTCTTCATTAGGGTTTTCTAATTCTAATCCCAAAAACAACTAAACCTATCCTCCGATACCAACTATAACAACCCTTCTCTTTATTACACACTTAAACATGATTTATTACATAAACTCTTCACTTGATACAACATGGAAGATCTAGAGGTCTAGTGTCTTTTTGGATTAAGATCATTACATAACAACTTAAAACATGAAATACAACATCTTTATTGAAAACTTCCTTTACATGACCACTACATTCCCCTGTACTTAGCATTGCATGGGATAACCTGAGGACATGCATAAGAAAAGGGTGAGCTATAAATCCCAGTAAGGGAATCAACATGGAATAACATGAGGAATACAATACATGTTAGATTATAGGAATATTAATTGATCACAAGAGAAACATGAACATAAAGTCATGATAAAGGATGATAATCATAACATGGAAATGTGGCAACAACACTTAACATGGAATTAGCATGAGCCAATGCTCATTACACATGGAGCATGAGTAAACCCTAATTGCACATGAATCACAAGTAAAACCTCATTTCACTTGAATTATCACAAGTCAACACCCATTTCACATGATGTTTCATGATACTATACTTTACCCAATGCATTGGAGCGCTATCAGGGCACACCCTTCTTAAACATTTCATTTCATGCATAAGTGTGCCACATAGATCATACAACATGGAATAAATCATCATCATTTATTCCATGATAAAGGGATTTGGAATAAATACATGATTCTTTATAATCAATAATTAAATTTTCATAAAGGTGAATACCCTTGATAGAGAAATGGGCATGGTATTCACTACACAATGACATTGGCTTGGAAAATTGTAGTGCAATTTCGGAAGCATAACGACGTGAAATAAGAACGCATAAAAATGGTTGATGATAGAGAAAAGGGTGTCTCATCATATTTACATGAAATTGAAAGTAATGGGGTCATATAGATACATGTCCCAACAAACTTAATGGAATTTAGATGCACAATTCAAAAGAATTACATGGATGTAAAAGAGGAGAGAGAAACCCCTCACGGAATTTCGGCATGGTAACAGGTGTACATGGGAGGAATTAATGAGATATAAAGGGGTATACCATCATACAAACATAAATATGGAAGTATGGGGGGGGGGGGGGAGAATGAGAAATCATACCCAGACATTTTTAATTGAAAAAAGGGCATAACAACTTAAAGAAAATTGGACAAAAATGAGAAAGGAAGAAATCCCTTACTTGGAAGTGTGATCCAAAAGGCTTGGGAGAGGATTGAGAGAGACTTCTTGGGAGATTGGGGAAACTTGGGAGGATTATAGAGAAAGGATGTCAGGGTATGGTTGAACTAAAAAGGCTTTTATTGAAGAGGAAGTGGGAACTTGGGTGGGTTTATATAGGAAAGGAGAGAGAATTCTTTATTATTTAGGTTTGGGACACCTCACATTAAACTAATAAAAACCACAAATCAGCCCATGGTTTTTGCACATGGGTTTTGCCAAAGGGGAGTGGAAAAAAATATTTTATAATTTCAGTGTCCTAAATTCTTAAAATAATAGGGTTGATTATGTGGAGGTGAGTCACACCCTCAATGGAAACAATTTAAAAAGACTAAATGTTTTATAAGCCTTGAAGGGTCCATTAAAGCTTTGTAAAATAAATCAAACAAACCCAAAATAACATTATTTTAATGTTAAAACATATATTTTCCGAACATAATGTTTATAGTATTTTATTACATCACTATTGGGTTATTATGTTGTCATAAAACACATTATATATTTAAACGGTATTTAATTTTTACCCAAAAATTTGACTGTCTCAGAAAATTATGAAAAATTAATCATTGGATAATTTCAACATCCTGATTCAAAAAATAATATTCATTTTATCTAAATAATTTTATAAATATGTGAATAATTAATTTTAAAATAAAAACCAACATTTATCAAAAATTCATGGGTTTTGATAAAAATTGCTTTCAAACCTTAATAAAAATTACAATTGAATTCATAAAATTATATGATCATTTATATTTAATAAAAATAAATTTAATAATAATAATATTTTATTAAAATAATATTTAATTAAAAAGTCCATCAATTCATCAAAATAGATTTCTTAGTTGAATATTAACTAAAAATATTATTTCTGCATTAAAAACTATTTATAAAGTAACAATAATAAAATGAATGCACATTCTTTATACAAAAATAATGTACATAGTCATAGTGCTAGGGTCTTGTTACATAACCCATTATAACACCCTCATAATACTGAAGGGTAAGGTGTGCGATGGTGATAAACTCTTGGTGTGGCTCAGATAACATCACTTAGGTGGTAATCTCTATTAACTTCCACTTCTCCCGTAGTCAGTTCTGCTCAAGCTTAACGTGTTCAAGATCAGCTTGGTCTTGGTTAGGAGAAAAGCCCAATGATGCCACCTTCTTTTCAAGCTCCAATAAATGGGCTTCGTATGGGGAAAGTCTACTAGATGAGGCCATTACTTCCTTTTTCTGAGTAAATTGGATTTGTTAAAGCTTTAAATTTATACTAATGATGTGATCACTGTTTAACAACTATATTAGCAATGGTCACAATTCATAATGGTATTTTAAAATATATAAACATAAAACCAATTAATTTCACATTATATATAACCATAATAAGACATTTAATTAGATCAAGAGGAATTTTCATTAATGAAAGTTTGGATCGTTACACAACGAGATGTCGATTTCTGTATGATACCAAGATAAAAACAAAAATTATTTTTGTGAGAATCTATTATTGACCCAAGAACCCCCAATTTGATACCGAAGAAGAATATAATTAGAAAATAAATTATTGGGGGGATATTTCTTGGGATAATCGAGGGGAGGTTATGTGCAGGAAGGGGATAATTGGGATTATTGGGGGGATGAGAGGCAACACATAGTAGTTGCGGGAGAACCATACCAACGATTTTAAAAAACCATTGGTATAAAATACCCTATAATAATGGTTTTAAATACCATTGGTATAGGGTCCCAATTTTTACTCTATACCAACTATTTTAATAAATATTTGGTATAGGGAATCTATACCCATGGATTAATGAAACCATGTGTATAAAAGTGTTGGTGTAGGTTGAAATTCTATGAGTGTATATTTCATTACATCAAAGTTTTATCTGTCGTTATCCTTTTTACAAATTTATCTGAGTTACAATTGGTGTCATAATTATCCTATAATCCTCTATTATAAATATATTCAACACCACATTATCAAATTTTTATTGATAAATAAAATTTTCCTTCCTTTCTTGTGTCACCTATAAACCAAGGATAAATGATAACTCATTATTTCATTACATCCCAAAATTTAACCTCAAAGATTTTTTAATGATCTTACATTATGATTCATCCCATCCTTAAAAAATTATTCCATCCACATAAATGAGAACCTAAATCCTTTGACCATTATCTTTCTTATATAGAGATTGTGATTAAATCTTAGTTATTAGAACCCAATGTTTTTACAATTTTGATCAATATTAGAATACCATGATATTTGTGCTTTCTTCAACCCAAACTATACCTTATTAAATTGAAAAAACTTTCCCTTATCTTCATTTACAATAAAAATATCTCATTTATAGATGGAAAACTATTCCTAAAGTAATACATTAAGTAATACTGATTTGAAACCCATTTTTAATATCTTAAATATTAATAGAACAATAATTTTCAAGAGTAGTTTAATGGTCTCTAATAGGGATATGGGAAAACATGTCTCATCTATATTAATACATTAAATTTGGGAATACCCCTTGAACACCAGTCATGCCTTGTTTTTAACTTCCTTGTCCATATTTATTGAGTTTTTTTATATATTACCCACTTGGTTTTAATAACTTGTATATCTTCTACTCATGGAATAATTTCACAACATTTATTATTATCAATTTCATCAAGTAATTCATTCATCTCATTGATATAATTATCAATTTAAGTGTCCTACTAAAAATTATTTATTTATTTTTGAGATAGAAATGATGTTTTTTATAGATCCTTAATTATTTTAGATTTCAAAAGAGATGTCGAGTCACTAATGATGTTTTCTTCATTGATTTCAGACTTTCTTCTTATCTTTCATGAAATTGTTTAACATGTATCATTTACCTCATCATTGATGTATTAGTTTGAATTTAATTCATCCCCTTTATCTCCAACTAGGCTATTCACTTGGAATCCCATTATTATATTATTCTATCATTTTTTAATAAAATTTACAACTGGTTTGAGAATTCCACATGTGTTCCAAACAAACAATGTCTTGAATTTCAATAATTTTTCCCAGCATTTTATTAAATAATTTATATGATTTTATCTTGTATGAGTAGATAATAAATATACCTTTATCCCGATGAGACTCAAACATCCATTGTTACTCTTTTTTGAGAATAAATCCTTTTCTCCTAAAAATTCATAAATATTCCAACATTATATTATTCCAATACCACATCTCATAATGAGTATTATCTTAATTAAGAAAAAATAAATATCTATTTTATTTATATATTGATATTGAAACTTCTTCATTCTAGTATATTTCTAGTAGTAATTTTTTTAATGATCATTATTAAGGGTACTTTTTATTGACTTAGTTCCTCCT
Organism: Viscum album; assembly: GCA_963277665.1. Classification (NCBI taxonomy): domain Eukaryota; kingdom Viridiplantae; phylum Streptophyta; class Magnoliopsida; order Santalales; family Viscaceae; genus Viscum; species Viscum album. The sequence continues at coordinate 1,781,638,841 of OY728129.1, read as the reverse complement.
CTCTACCACATAGTTTTATTCTGTAATTCTCACTGCCCAAACATGGATCCTTATCCCATGATTTTAAGATATTATTACACTTTATTATTTCTAAATTCCATTCCATTATTATTACATAATTTCTAAATTTTCATCCAAATAATTTTCTATGAAAATATATGATAATTTTTAACACACTTGAACACTTCATATTTATTTAGAGATCCCCATTATCCATTCTATCATGCTTTAATCGTCAATGAATAAAATGTAAAACCTTTTTCCACCCATCAATTTATATGATATTTTACCACACACATAAATATGTAGCAAATAAAGATACATTATTGACTTCTTATCCTTTAGCTATATTTATTCCAAATCATCTTTCCCTTTCAAAAAGTATCACACATGAATGTTTAGGGACATCACTAGGTTCTTAATTGTTCACCATGTCTTCCAAGTCCTCTTTGTTTATGTATCCAAGTATTTTGTTCCATAAAATGTTATATACTTACTTGATCAAGAAACATACATACTCTTCTCCACCAATGATGTAGATATTCTTTCTTGCGCAGAAAACACACAACATTGAGTTATACTGAAAAATAATATAATAATATTATTTTAAATGGTAGTTAACGCATAACCACTGTATTAGAAGGAATGAACATAACTAAATAAAATATGATTATACATGTTTTTGAAATGTCTTTACATGTATCCAATAAATTTTAGAGGCTTAAAATAATATCGAATCTGATTTTAATTATTAAATAATCTAATTTTTTTAAAAGGTAGTTTTACTACCTTTTGATGGAAAACCCTTTTTAAATTTAGTTTTTGTAACTTTTATATGTTCCATTTGATAAAATAAGATTATTATTTATAATTGGTACATCAAAATTTACTTTGGGTAATTTTTTGGTATTTTTATGATAAAGTTTATTTTTTAATGAATAGTGAAAAATACTGCATTTTAAGTCAAAACTGTCTTTTCATATAATATATTTATTTGGTAATATTATATTTTTAATTGGTTTTAAAGTGTAATTAGATTATTTTTTTATCATTTAATCCAATTTTGGTCATTGTAAGTTATTTAAATTTTCAATTAGACATAATCACATGTCAATATTTTGATAGTTATTAGTTCTTAAAAACCCGATTTTTGGTTTTGACAACGGGAATTAATTTTAAATTAATTTCCGCCACTAATTTATTTTGAATTTGAAAAAATTTATTCAATATTTGGAATCAATAGGTATAAATTGTGTAAGTAGGTACCTTTTATTTTTAGACATTATTAATAGTAACTTCTGTAATTATTTTATTTACCATGGTTAAAGGGTAAATCTGGTAAATAAGAGTAAAAAATAATATTATAATAATATAAAACTACCCTAAAACGTGTACTAATATTATTGGATGATATATTTCTGACCATGGTATCCTTGGGTCGATTTTGAGACCCCATGGATCCACTTTGATGTGAAAATGACATTTTATAAGAATTAATTTAAAGTAAAGAAAAATGTAACATAAACATGTATATTTTAGTAATTTTTTTATATATGTTTATATTAGTGATATCTTAGACTATACATATTAATTTTAAATTTAAAATATTTCCTACATCATGATATTTTATTTATAATTTTTAGACATCAAATAAATAAATTTATTTATGACACAATGATGATGTAGTGATTACCTTATTAATGAAATATTTAAATAAATGAGATTATAAATATTAAAATAAATTTATTTTGAAACTTTTTATTCCATAAAAGAATTATATGGATGATTATTACTTTTTATATTTGAATTATTGAAGTTTTTTTGAAAGTATCAAGTTTTTATTGATTTTTAAAAAGTCATGATATGAATAGTATAAAAATTGACATAAATGAGTTTTTAAAACAAATATTATTTTATTAAATTATATAATAGTCCTAAAAATATAAGATTCGGCCAAATGACTTATATAATATTTAAAATGTTATTAATGAACCACTTTTGGTTCTATTGGCATTTTATGGTAACTATATTAACCATATAGTATGAATATACAAGAAGACATGGTAACAGTTAAATTAGTTAACTAAGGGCTAAAGCTAAATGATAAGGTTAAATTTGAAAAAAAAACTTGTTTAAAACCTATTTTTTGAGAGTATTTAGAGAAATATTCATATTATATTCGAATTAAATTAGTTTTGGACCTTTTGAGAATCGAAATTCATTTTATAATAAAATAATCGTTCAAGACATTCCTAAAGTACTCCTCCTCCCTCTTATAAAAGGCCACCACCTCTAACCCCTTACTCACAACTCTCAAGCCCCTTGGATCATAAAAAATCTTACCAAATAAGATCCCAACATACCTATATTACTCTTCTAAGCCTTACCTTGGGTAGAAGGTAATTCAAGAAAACCTTTTAGCTTAAATCAAAAGAAGTTACCCAATTTGAGGTAATGTATTCTCTCAAGATTCTTTCATTTATTTTCCTTCTCCAACCCCCTAAACTCTATTTATTCAATTATTTTATAAAATACAAATATATTTAATAATATAGGATGTATTTATGTTAACTATTCAAACTAAAATTATACACACCTCCATCTAATGGATACGAACATACTATTTCTCTGTACGGTGAACTACTGCATCACAAAACGATGATTGTTCGATCTTCCCCTAACAAATATCATGGGGGAAATTATGATGGAAATTTATTTATATATGATATATGTTATATTTATATTTTCTTTATGATACTATTATTTTTATTTACAAACATACCTTTATGATTTTCATGATGTGTAAATATGCTAATTTCATTTAAGTAAGTGCGGACTACCGCCCCCTCAAAGTGACATGACTCATTCATGCCATACATGGAACGTATAAAGGATGAAGTTAATGAAATTATATAAAATATATATCATATGATATTATAATTTAATTATAATATACCTATGTATCATTTCATTTTTATTCCTTTAAATATGAAAAATAAATGAAAGTAGCGTTCATGCTTACTTACGGCTTACTGTCTCCATGAACAGTGCATTTAATTTATTATATTCAAATGATATGGACTATTATAAATACATATATACTAGATATATATGATATATATGATATCTAAATCATTAATATCATTCTGGAGATAATGGACCTTTGACCACATGGACAATTTGTAAATATAACAAGTTCATTTTCGACTCAAGCACCCAATATCGACAATACGACTGATATTAACTTTTTATTTTTATAACATGGTAATAAGTGATATAAAAGGAATAATAGACTTGAAAAAGGTTCTTAATAAAGTATAAATTAACTTAATTTTATTATTTAGGAATAACAAGAAACATATGTGATGAATCTTACTCAAGGTAAAGGACATTGTCTCAATCACCTTTCATTCAGGTATATTTTGATAATATACATCTCCTATTTTATACGGTGTATAATAAAAAACTTTTAATTTTTATTTTATTAAAATAGAATCTTTTTTATACAAATCATTTTACTAAATGACAAAAGAAATTTTATTAACATATGCGGTGACAACGACCTCTCCATTGCTGTAATCGTTATTTGATATTTGGATTCCTCTATAAGCCTTACTATTTTTAAAAGGAAAAGAAATACCTTATTTCTTTTTTGGTTGTTTTGGTATTTAAAATGGTTTTTGAAAAGAATTGAGTATTTCAATATCTTGAAATGATTTCTTGTGATTGAAAATGAAATGTTATTAGTGAAATGTTGATATTTTCAATTTTTTATGTGTTATGATTATATAATGGTACTTGGACATTTTATGGGTGGTTATGTGATAAACCAATTATAGGTGGTTACATGATAAACCAAATGACGGGTGGTTTTGTGATAAACCAAGGACAAGTGGTTACATTATAACCTCCAATGCATTGGGTATGGAAGTCGGCCATATGTCTATTATATTTAGTGATCTATGTGGAAGTCGACCATATGGTTATTAAATTTATGTATGTTTATGTCCCAGGTTACCTTATATGCTATTTGTTGTTTTATATGGGATTTATGGTAATATTTTGGTTACAAAAAGGGTAAGTAGTGATCTTATATTTAGTGAAGTGTTTTGCTACTTCTTTAAGGTGAAAAGTATTACTTTATGATAAAGTATTCATGGTTTACATGTTGTTTTGAAAAACTAACAGTTTACTTCTTTATATATCCCTTACTGATCTTTTTATTCTCATCCCAAGTTTTGAAATGTTTTTCACAGGACTTAAAGATGAATAGGGTCAAGGATGAGATCAAGGAAAATTCATGGAACTAAACATGTTTATTTTTTATGAGGTTTTGTTTTATGAAAAAAATGGATAGTAAGTAGAAGTGTCTACTTGTAATATTCAAGTTGTTATGTATAAGTTATGACCTAATTCTCTAAATCTATAAACCTGAAAAGATCCTCAATTTAAATTATTAAATTAATTCAAGATTATGTAATGTTTAAGGTTGGGGCCTTATAGTTGGTATCAAAGGTCTGTTTAGATAACTTTAGGAGTTAGATTTTTTTAATAGAATATCCATAAATGGTTTTTACATTATGGTGAAATTGAAATGATATAGCATTTGAAGATTACCATGTTTATTCATCTAAGATATGTTTGTTCAGATTGGTTTTCCACAGAGGAAACATGGCTACTATGCTGGGAAGTCATATTGAGGAGAATAACCTTCCAATTCAGCATCCTGAGATGGTCTAAATCAAAACTGAACAGTTTTTTGCAGCGATGGATCAGTTAACATAGGTGATAAATCGTGGTGGTGTCTATGAAAGAGATCATCCAGACCAACCATAGAGGAAAATATCTATAGAGGAGAATTTCATGAGGCAACATCCCCCATCATTTAGAGGATCATCTGAGCCGATGCAAGATGAAGGAAAGATCAAATCACTTGAAAAGATTTTTGATGTCACGAGGTGTATAGAAAATAAAAAGGTTAGTCTTTCTGTTTACCATTTTGAAGGAGAATCCGATCAGTGGTGGTCGATGGTTAAAAATATCAGGGATAGTGAGGAGATTAATGCTCTTGATTGGGATGAATTCAAAGGTATGTTTCTTGAGAAATATTTTCCTAATGTGGTTCGACTTAGGATGGAAAAAAACATTCTTGTAATTGAGGCAGGAGGATGACTCAGTGGATACTTACGAAGTAAAGTTCGCTCGACTGGCAAGGTGTAATTCAAATTTTATCCAAGATCTTGATAGTAAGATAAATCAGTTTTACTCAGGATTGAATCCATGATATCGAAAGACATTAACCTCTCGTGAATTCAAAATCTATGAGAAACTTATTAGATGTGATGAGAAATTATAAATAGATTTTATGATGATCATGTGTTCCATGAGAGAAATAAAAATAATAGGTCCATTTGGTAGGCAAAAGGAAAGTATTCATCAAAGAAGTTTGGAGGTAAGAAAATTAAATTTCTATCTTGTGAGAAGTGTGGTAAAAGGAATCCTGGATAATGTCTCAAAAAATATGAAAAGTTCTTTTGGTGTTGTAAGACTGGTATATTTCTCATAATTTTAAGGAAGATGATCAAGCAGGCAATGAAAAGCCAACAATAAGATGATTTAGTTGCAACGAGTTTGGGAATTAGGCCAATGTGTGTCAAAAGTTGATTACCTAGGGTGGAAACCAGAAAAATCAAAAGCAGAAGGGTGTGGAATTTTTTTTTTCTATTACTACGATTGATGTGGGACCATAAAATGAAGTGGTATTAGGTACTTTGTTTTTCCAGATTATACCAATGTGTTTTTTGATTTAGGATACACACATTCTTTCATTTATGAGAAATTTTTAGGTAAATTTGGAATTCCACCTCAAGAAATGAATCCAGAAATTATGGTAAAAACACATGGGGGAAATGTAGAGGGAAAAAGTAATTATAAGAATATTCATATCCTTATATGTGGAAAGAACTTACCTGGAAACCTTGTCATTTTTCCTCTAGTAGAGTTTGATGTTATTTTGGGAATGGATTGACTTTCTATTTACCATACTAAGATTGACTGTAGAGCTAAATATGTTTCTTTTCAAAAATAATTTCAATTTTTTTACAAGAATGAAACCTTAAATCTGATAACATATCAGGAAGCTGAGAAACTAGTGATAGATGGAAATTAATGTTACCTTGCATATGTTGCTGAAAAATGGAACTATTCAGATTAATGATGTGCTATTAGTAAATGAGTGTCTTGATGTTTTTTCTGATGATTTTCCTGGTATTATATCAGATCGGGAAGTTGAAGTTACTGTTGAATTAGTTCTTGATGCTAATAAAATTTCAAAACTTCCTTATAGAATGGCTCAAATTGAACTTTTAGAGTTAAATAAACTATTGGAGGAGTTGTTAGATAAAGGTTTCATTCGACCTAGCACATCACTTTGGGGTTCTATAGTCTTTTTTGTTAAAAAGAAAGATGGTTCAATGAGAATTTACATTGATTATAGAGCCTTGAATAATATCAATGTTAAGAAAAAGTATCATTTGCCTCATATCGATGATTTGTTTGATCAGCTCCAGGGAGCTTAGTATTTTTCGAAGATTGACTTGAGGTCGGGGTATCATCAGTTGAAAGTAAAGGAAACATACATTTTAAAGACCACATTTCATACTAGATATGGCCATTAAAAATTTTTAGTTATGCCTTTTGGGTTAACTAATGCACCTGCTGTATTCATGGATCTTATGAATAGAATTTTTTGTGAGTTCTTGGATAAGTTTGCGGTTGTGTTTATTGATGAAATTTTGGTATATTTGAAATGTAAAGAGGAACATGAAAGTCATTTAAGGGATGTCTTGAAAACCTTAAAAGAAAAGAAATTATAATGTAAATTCAACAAGTGTGAGTTTTGGTTGTAGAAAATTTTATTCCTTGGTCATATTGTTTCTAAAGATGGCATAACTGTTGACCCTTCTAAAAAAAAGTTTTTGAAGAGTGGACAAGACCTACCAATATCATAGAGATCCATAGTTTTCTTGGTTTGGCAGGCTATTACTGAAGGTTTTTGAACATTTTTCATATTTATCTAGTCCACTGACTAAGTTAACTCAAAAAGGTGTTAAATTTATCTTAAAAAAATAATGTGATTATTGTTTTCAGGAATTGAAAAGAAGATTAGTGAAGGCTACAACATTGGCATTACCTTCCCGAAATGGTGATTTTTTATCTACAATGTTGATTCGTTGAAAGGAATTGGTTTTGTCCTAATGCAGTATGATTAGGTAATTTCTTATGCTTCACGTCAGTTGAAAACTCATGAGTTAAATTACCCTACACATGATTTAGAATTAGCTAATGTAGTTTTTTGATTTAAAAATTTGGAGGCATTATCTCTATGGAGTGAAATGTGAAATATACACTAACAACAAATGTTTGAATTATATATTCACTCAGAAATAATTGAACACGATACAAAGGATATGTATAGAATTAATCAAGTATTATGGTTGCAAAATTAATTACCCTCTAGGAAAATAAAATAAAATGGATGATACTTTGAGTCAAAAAATTAATGCTACATTAACCGTGTTACTTTTGGAATAAGATCCTTTTATTAATGATTTGATGAACTTTGACATAGAAGTTATTAGTGCAGAAGATCCCTATAGTTTGTTTTAGGTTTCAGTGAAATCATCTCTATTAGATATAATTAATAAAGTAAAGAAGGAAGACATTGAGTTGTAGAAAAAGGTAAAATTGGTTCAAAAGGGTAAGTTTCTTGAATTTAACATCGATAAAAATTGTGTTTTGAGATTTGTAAAGAGATTATGTGTGCCTTGTGTTTCACAGTTGAAGAAAGAGATGTTATGTGAAGCTCATAGTACTCCATTTTCAGTTCATCCTAGTAGCACTAATATGTATAGAGATCTTAAGGAGTATTACTGGTGGGATGGAATGAAAAGAGATATTGCTAACTTTACTGGGAAGTGTTTGAATTGTCAAAAGGTTAAAGCTAAGTGACATTTATCAAAAGAGATGCTTCAGCCTTTATCAGTGCTAGAGTGTAAATGGGAAAATATATCCATGGACTTCATTGTGGGATTACTGAAGACATATCGAGGTAATAATGCAATCTGGGTTATTGTTGATCGATTAACTAAATTTTCTCATTTCCTTCCTATTTTAGATACTTTGTCTCTAGATCAATTTTCTTGATTATATATTAAAGAGATAGTCAGGTTACATGGTGTTACCCTCTCCAATCTATTTGATCGTGATCCCAGGTTCACTTACAACTTTTGGAAGGGCCTTTAGAAGTCATTGGGTATTGAATTAAATTTTGGTACAACTTTTCATCTGCAATCAGATGGGAAGTCAAAACGAATAATTCAGACATGGGAAGATATGCTACGTGCTTGTTCAATGGATTACCAGGGAAGTTGGGACCAACATCTTTCTTTAGTTATGTTTTCTTATAATAATAGTTTTCATTCCAGTATACAGATGGAACCATTTGAGGCATTATATGGAAAGCATTGTCGAACTTCAATTTTTTGGGATGAAGTAGGTGAAAGGAAGTTGATGGGACCATAATTGGTAGAATAGATGGGAAAAAAAGTTCAGTTGATTTATAAGAAGATGAGAACATCTCAGAGCAGGTAGAAAAGTTTTGCGGATAACTAAAGGAAGGATATTTATTTCAAGGCAGGTGATCATGTCTTTCTCAAAATTTCTCCATGGAAAAGTGTGATGCATTTTGGTAAGGGAAAGCTGAGTCTGAGGTTCATTGGACCCTATGAAATCCGAGAGAAATTTGGATTAGTTTCCTATATATTGGATTTACCACCAAGTTTATTCTAGGTACACAATCTTTTTCATGTTTCAAATGTTGAGAAAGTATATGCCAGATCCATGTCATGTTTTGAGTCCAGAGGTAGTTCATTTGGAAGAGAATATCTCTTATGAGGAACAACCAGTCTAGATTCTTGACCAAAGATAGCAAGTGTTGCGAAATAAGGTAATTCATATAGTAAAGGAATTTTGAAAAAACCATATGTTTGAAGAGGCAACATGGGAATCTGAAAATGATATGAGGGATAAATACCCCTACTTATTTGATAAGTAAATAGAATTGCGAGGATGCAATTTCCAAAAAGGAGGGAAGGATGTAACGTCCCAGGTAAATAAAGAATATGAAATTTTCATATTTATTAATATTTTTGAATTAAATATTAATTTTACTCTAAAGGGGATTCTATGTCTGATAGAATACTCAACACACAACAATGGTTTTCTCCGAAATCTTACGTTGCACACAACATTGAGTTATACCGAAAAATAATATAATAATATTATTTTAAATGGTAGTTAACGCATAGACATTGTATTGGAAAGAATGAACATAACTAACTAAAATATGATTATACATGTTTTTTAAATGTCTTTACATTTATCTAATAAATTTTAGAGGCTTAAAATAAGAACAAATCTGATTTTAAGCATGAAATACTCTAATATTTTTAAAAGGTAGTTTTACCTCTTTTTGATAGAGAACCCTTTTTAAATCATGTTTTTTTTCACTTTTATATGTTACATTTTAAAAAATAAACTTCTTATTTAGAATCTGTACATCAAAATTTACTTTGGTAATTTTTTGGTATTTTTCTGATAAATTTTATTTTTAATGAATAGTGAAAAATACTGCATTTTAAGTCAAAACTGTCTTTTCATCTAATTTATTTATATGGTTAGATTATCTTTTTAATTGGTTTTAAAGTTTAATTAGATTATAGTTTTATCATTTAATCCAATATTGGTCATTTTAAGTGATTTGAATTTTTAATTAGACATAAACACATGCCAATCTTTTGATAATTATTACTTCTTAAAAACCTGTTTTTTGGTTTTGAAAATGGGAATTAATTTTAAATTAATTTCTACCAATTATGTGTTTTGAATTTTGAAAAATTGATTTCATATTTGGAATCAGGAGGTCCAAATTTTTTAATTTTGTACCTTTTATTTTTAGACATTATGAATAGTAACTTCAGTAATTATTTTATTTACCATGGTTAAAGGGTAAATCTAGTAAATAAGAGTAAAAAATAATATTATAATAATATAAAATTACCCTAAAACGTATCCTAATTATATTTGATGATATATGTCCGACCATGGGCATCCCTAGGTTGATTTTGGGATCCCATGGAGCCACTTTGAGGTGAAAATTACATTTTATAAGAATTAATTTAAAGTAAAGAAAAATGTAACATAAACATGTATCTTTTAGTTAAACAATTTTTATCTGGGGTTATATAAGTGATATATTTAACTATAAATTTTAATTAGAAATATAAAAATATTTTCTACATCATGGTATTTTATTTATAATTTTTAGACATCAAATAAATAAATTTATTTTTGACACAATGATGATGTAGTGATTGCCTTATTAATGAAAGATTTAAATAAATGAGATTATAAATATTAAAATAAATTTATTTTGAAACTTTTTATGCCATACACTAATTCTATGGATTATTATGACTTTTTATATTTAAATTAATCAAGTTTTTTGGAAATAATAAAATTTTTAGTGATTTTTAAAAAGTCATGATATGAATAGTATAAAAATTGACATAAATGAGTTTTTAAAACAAAATGCTATTTTATTAAATGATATAATAGTCCTAAAAATATAAGATTCGACCAAATGACTTATATAATTTTTAACATGTCATTAATGAACCACTTTTTGTTTGATTGGAATTTTATTATAAATATATTAACCATATAGTATGTATATACAAGAAGACATGGTAAGAGTTAAATTAGTTAACTAAGGGTTAAAACTAAATGATAAAGTTAAATTTGAAACCAAAACTTGTACAAAACCTATTGTTTTAGAGTATTTAGAACAACAATAATATTATCTTATAATTAAATTAGTTTTGGAACTTTTGAAAATAGAAATTCAGTTTATAATAAAATAATATTTCAAGACATTCCTAAAGTACCCCTCCTCCCTCTTATAAAAGGCCACCATCTCTAAATCCCCTTGTATCATACAAACTCTGCCCAAATAATCTCCCAAAATCCCTATATTCCTTCTAAAATCCTTAACTTGGGTATAAGACAATTTAAGAAATCCATTTATCTTAAATCAAAAATTGTTACCCGATTTAATGTAATGTATTCTTTCATGCTTCTTTCAATTATTTTCCTTCTCTAACCCCCCAAAATCTATTTATTCCATTATTTTATAACAAAACCAGTATATTAAATATACTATATTGTTTTTATGAGAGGTATTTGAGCTACACTTACACAAACCTTTATCTAATGGATACGAACATACTGTTTCTGTGTACGGTGAACTACTGCCTCACGAAACGATAATTGTTCGATTTTTCCCTACCACCTCTCATGGTGGCCATTATGATGGAACTATATTTATATATAATATATATATAATATTTATATTGTCTTTATGATACTTTAATATTTATTTACAAACATACTTTTATGATTTTCTTGACGTGTAAATACGATAAGTTCATTTGATGAAGTGCGGACTACCGCCCCCTCAAAGTGTTGTGACTCGTTCATTCCATACATGGAACGAATAAAGGATGGAGTTAATGAAATTACGTAAAATATATATCATATGATATTATAATATAATTATAATATACCTATGTATCATTTAATTTTCATTCCTTTTAATACATAAAATGAATGAAATTAGCGTTCATGTGTTCGCATGGCTTACCGTCTCCATGAACAGTGGATTTAATTTATTATATCCAAATGTTATAGAAAATTATAAATAAATAAATACTGGATATATATGATATATATGATATCTAAATAATTAATATCATTATGGAGAAAATTGAATTTTGACCACATGGACAATTTGTAATTATAATAAGTTCATTTTCGACTCAAGTACCCAATATTAACAAAACGACCGATATTAACTTTTTATTTTTATAATGTAGTAATAAGTGATATAAAAGGAATAATAAACTTGAAAAAGGTTCTGAATCAAGTATAAATTAACTTATTTTTATTATTCAGGAAGAACAAGGAACATACGTGACGAATTATACTCAAGGTAAGGGACTTTGTCTCAATCTCCTTTCATTGAGGAATATTTTGATAATATACACCTCCTTATTTTATATGGTGTATAATAAAACCCTTTTAATTTTAATTTCATTCAAAGTGAATATTTTTTCTATGAATCATTTTACTAAATGACAAAAGGAATGTTTTTAACGTATGCGGCGACAATGACCTCTCCGCCGCCATAATCATTATTTGACATTTGGATTCCTCTATAAGACTTACTATTTTTAAAAGGAAAAGAAATCCCTTATTCCATTTTTGGTTATTTTGGTATTGAAAATGGTTTTTGAAAAGGATTGAGTATTTCAATATCTTGAAATGATTTCTTGTGATTGAAAATGAAATGTTATTAGTGAAATGTTGATATTCAAAATTTTTTATGTGTTATGATTATATAATGGTACTTGGACATTTGATTGGTGATTACACGATAAAACAATAAGGAGTGGTTATGTAATAAACCAAATGATAGGTGGATCTGAAATAAACTAAGGATGGGTGGTTACGTTATAATCTCCAATGCATTGGGTATTGAAGTCGGTCATATGGCTATTCCATTTAGTGATCTGTATGGAATTCGACCGTATGATTATTCTATTTAAGTATGTTTATGTTCCAAGTTACCTTATATGCTATATATTTCTTTCTATGGGATTTATGGTAATCTTTTGGTTACAAAAAGGGTAATCAATGAGATTATATTTATTGAAGTGTTCAACTACTTCTTTAAGGTGAAAAGTAATACTTTATGATAAAGTATTCATGGTTTTCATGTTGTTTTAAAAAACTAACAATTTTTATTCTTTATGTATCCATTAATGAGCTTTTTATACTCATCCCATTTTTTGAAATGTTTTTCACTAGACTTAAAAATTAATAAGATCATGGCTGGGATCAAGGAAAATTCATGGAACTAAACATGTTTCTTTTTTTAAGAGTTTTTGTTTTATGAAAAAAATGGATAGTGTGTAGAAGTGTCTACTTGTAATATTCAAGTTTTTATGTATAAGTTGTGACCTAATTATATAAATCTCTAAACCTAAAAAGATCCTCAATGTTAATTATTAACTTAATTCAAGATTATGTAATGTTTAAGGCTAGGGCCTCATTATAACAATATAGTATTGTTTGAGATTAAATATAGGAGATATTAAAATAAATAGAGGAACTAGTTGGATGGATGATATGTGACATATTTTCTCATTCCATAATTGGTGTGATTTATGAATAATCTTATTATTAATACTAAATAAGGTTAAATTTTGGAGAATATTTCTAAGCTATACTATAGGATAACCAAACACACCATAAGAGGTCTACTATTAGAATAAGCTTTTATTTTTTGAAATATCTGTGAAATTAATCGGATAATTTTAGAGGTGATATATGAGAATGATTTTTTGATTAACACATATTAGAAACATAAACAACATAACATGGTTCCTTATATAAGATTCATCAGTGAAATTTGAAGGATTTAAGTGTGATTAAATAAATTGTTCATAATATATATTTATTTCAAAATGAGGTTTTTATTGATGAAGTAATAGACCACGCCACAAAGGTATCTCATATAAGGCTAATTTTAAAAGTTTAAAAGTTATGTGAGATTAAAAACCATAATCTATGTGAATATAAACCCATGGTAATTCAAGAGTGATAAAAAAAGAAGATAATGACCACACTGAGGTGTATTCTATATAATATTAACAAATATTAAAGATTATATTGTAGGATAAAGACATGCCCTAGTGAGAAGTTATGATAAATTGAAGTGGGACTAGAATGTGTTGAATTAGATAAATCATTCCATAGTACAAGAATCTTTCCAAAACTGGTAGATGGATGAGAAAGAATTTTCTACAATATAACAGTTGAATTGTGGGGGATGTGATTTGGATGAATGTTATAAATCTATATTTGTTGATGTTATATGGAATTGTGTTATGAATAAGAGTTATGAATTGATATGTCCTCAAGATCTAGTCAGATTTGAGAATATTTTTTAGAAAACTTTGTGATCCTCAAAGAAGTTTTAAATAATACATTTAGTATATTTTTTTAATCTGGTTTTTGTCTATGGATCATGCCCACTATGAAACACATAATTCCATAAACTAGTGAGAATCTGTGTACATAATGTAACAATGAAATATCTTTCATCTTGATGTATAATTTTATGGAAAATTATAATGTTTTGATTTGAATTTTAGTATAGTAAGTTTTGAATCAAGATTAAGGGAATTAAATCTACCAAATTGAACTTATTTTACCACATTTAATTATATAGGACATATGGAATGATCATTGGAGATTATAGACAGATAATTTTATCCAAACCATTGGTTTAAGGGTCATATTATTGTAAGGGATTTAAAAAACCTTCGTTTAGTAGTTCTTGAAAAAAATATAGTGAATTGATCATATTGTAAAATTTGGTTTATTTAATAATAATAGATAAGATCCCATGAGGTATTTATATCAAAAAATCCATTTCTTTTATGATAAAAGGATAAAAGAAGAAAATTTATTTGTCTTTCCACATTTGGATATTGAACATGTAACTGAAAATTATTATTTTAGCATGAACAAATCTTTATCTAGAATAATTACTGCTACAATATCTGATTCAAAGATAAATATTTAAATCTCACATCATGGAGTTAATTTCATATTGATCTGAATAGGAAGAGTGTAGTGAAGTGGAGATAAATAGATAATCTATTTAGGAATTGAATATGAAAGTATATTCAACAAACCATGCTTATATAGATGAGTCATTTATTTCTGCAAACTATTAGAGATACACTCATGTCTATAAATAAAATTTTCCCTCACTGAAGTAATGAATGAAGAAGAATAAGAGGGGGTGTCCAATTGGTCAGTAGTGAGTCATTATTATACCTTATAATGATAATGTTTATTGGTATGGACTGAAGATTACCTGATGTTTAAGGGTAAGATGGAAAGGAATACAAAATTAAATCTCGAGAATAATAAATCTCCCACCTAGGTATATGACATTTATATCCATGTTAAATCAATTTCTCATGTTTTTTTGAAATGTTATTGATAATATTGAAATTTATATTCTCCCATGATGAATAATGTGGATGGTGATTCAACGGAATAAGTGAAAACTACATCTAGTCATTACTATGAAGAATGTATATACAATTATAAAGATAAAATCCAATCCTTATATAAGAAGGTGGTTCAAATGGAGATCATTCATCAAATGGAATTTTTATTCATAGAATATCTACCCATGGTAAATAAAATACTAAATAAATTTTAGGTTTCCATGAATAAAGAAATTATGAAAATGGGTGAAAAACTGAAGGTCTAATTTTACATACTTGAAAAACATTCACATGAAGTGGGAAATACCAATGTCCATGAAGAAGGAACTAAAAGTGATAATTTAACCTCTCAAAACAAAACTTGAAGAGAGGATAAAATTCAAAATGGAATCTAGCACGTGGTAGCAGGAAATGGTTTCCTAGTTAAAATAGATATATGTGAAGATAAAATAACATGAGGGGGGGGGGTGATAACCTCTAATTAAAAGAAGAATATTCTTCTTATTGAAGCATAAATAGGTAGATAAATTATATTTTAAAATTTGAAATTAGTGTAAAATAGAAATTTATTGATAAATCTAGAATATTATTCTCTCAAATGAAGGTAGCTAGAAATTTATACTATTTTAAAGTCAAGGGACACACCATATGGTCGTGTCTAAAATCCCAAGGGATCAATGATGGAATAAATTTTATTGTAACAACATATAAAATAAGGAATCAATATACGAGGTATGTTTTAATATGAGATGTATTATTTTTTATAACAGTAGATATATGGAGGAAAATTAATGCAAGGGGAATAGTAACTAAGTCATAAGGTAATAATTAAAACCTATAAAAACATTAATGTTTTCACCCACATAAAATTGGTTGTGGTAGAAAATAGATTTAATATATTTTGAAGAAATAAGAAATGGAGATAAATGATGGGTACACCATGAACCAATGATGGTATACTCACAACATCCCTTATGAAAATAATGAAAACAAATATAGAGGTGAATGAAATAGGCTAATCCAGATATGGTAACAAAGGATGTGCTCGGAAATACTCACAAATGATAAAAAAATTGTAGGTAGTATTAATGACTATTAAATAGGAAAAGCATAAAGAATGTACAAGTGGTTTTAAAAAATATACCCCAAGGTAATAGGTGACGACCAATATAAGTTACCACCAACTGAAGATGAATAATGATCACAGATGCATCAATAATGTGTCAGAGGAATAAATTAGAAGAAGTGGTATTAGTTTCACTGTGAAATTGAAACCCAAGTCAATGAATATGAATAAAACTATAGAAAATATCTTGACCATATTTTTTATAAGTAGTGTTACACAAAGGAGAACCACTAGAAAGGAATGGATGTAAGTTGAAATAAATGGGATGGTTCAACATTACCAACCATATTCCTATACTTTAGGTTGTTCAAGAAGTACCTAACTCCCTATGTATTTTAATGTTCTTAACTATTTGTGAAGTGGTTGATGATTAAGGGGGTGATAAAATCAATGGGGTATTGATGTATTGAAAGATATACATTCAAAAAGTGGGGTCCAAGTTATTGAAGTACTCACTTGGTATTAGGACTGAAAGAAAGTTTAAATTGTATCAAAGGACAAATATTAATCAATAAGTGGTGTAAAGGAACCAAATTTTATATCAATTGTGAATCTATAATTACATGTTGGGATGAACAAGATCAAATGATATAGATATTGATTTGGAATTAAAGTAGTTTCAACATATTATTTGAGATATCTAGTGCTATCAATCCAATTTTTTGGGATCATTATATGATATTTGGAAATATTTCAAGTGATATGAAACCACCAAGAATAAAAAAACCTATCATGTAGAGAATAATATATGCATATGTAATTCTTGTTTATTTGTTATGTTCTAACAAAATGGTATCAGTTGACAATTTTTTAGGATACTAAAAGATAGGGAATGGAAACTCTTATATTGTACATCAATGATTGGTACCCTTATGTTGATATTTTTCTCAATATTTGGTGTCAAGATTAAAATAAATTAAGGGGGAGTTTCTAATAAGCATTCAAAGATATATTAGGCCCATTTGAGAAAATATAATCCCTATGAATAAAGGATGATCTTGGACATGAAGTGATATCATATGTTTATCATAATAGGGGGTATGAATTAATTTGGTATGTGGTATGACTCACACAATTGTTCATTTATTATTTATTCACCAATAATATTGTATAAGTGTGATTGAGGTCATGGGGAGGATTTTTGGAAGGAATTAAGATATTAATCTATAATTTTTTTATAGAAGTAAGTTAGTAACATGGATTTGTTTGACATGAATTAGGATCTTATTTCCCACACTGAGTCACTTTTGATTAGTCCTATAGGATTTGTTAATGACTCATTTACAAGTTAGAAATTAACTCACTGTAGCTGAAAGTGAAAGTGGTTCAGATCATGGAAAATAAAAACAAAATTTTTTCCAATAAGTGGTCGAGAAATAGTTGAAGATGATTCAAAAAGTATTTGATAGAGCTAAGAGTTTTGGATTTCAAAAAATTGAATGAAATGGGATATATTGATCTTGAAATTAAAAAGGATAGTTCTAACTCTATAAATCTATAATTTCAAAATAAGTGGTGATGTAGCCTATTACCACAAGACTCTAGTGTCAACCGTAGAGATAATTTTGAGAAAGATTTTTTAAAAAAAATGAGAGTGGAGCTGACCAGATACACCTTCGGAATTATATAGTAAAGGGGGATAAAATTAAATATAGAATAAAAAATTAAATTGCCTTTTAATTTTATTATCACAGGGGGAGAAGAAAATTCACCATAAATCCATACATATATTTTTAATAAATGGAGTTTCATAGTTGAGCATGATTTATGGTATAATTGAAAAAAATATGAATGGGGATAATGTTGATGCAAAAGGTTTTGATTCAATTTTCAGTCAATTACACTTAAATATTTTTTCACATGATGGAAAAGATGGCAATTATTAATGGATTTATGAGAATAAGACAATGATATTCTTAATTAACACAATGGTGATATTATTAAAATAGAATATGGTTACAAATAATGATAACCACATTTTTTGAAGGTAAAAATGGATTATTCTATTTTATTGATGTATTGGAAGAAATAAAATATTTTATGAACATATTTGGAAAAGAATAAATGTGTTTTACTGATGAAATAAAATCATGCGATGACAACAATGATCAAGAATCAATAAAATCACATGTAATATTAAATAGAGGATATATCAGAATAAATGGAGGATATAGTTAGATGTTAACATAATGGAATAGTTGATCATGCGAAAAAAGGCATCACATAAAAATGATCTTACTGCTATGTTAGATTAACTCTGGAGAATCATGGGAGGCTACATCGAAGGAGAAAATACCA
Source organism: Viscum album (assembly GCA_963277665.1). Classification (NCBI taxonomy): domain Eukaryota; kingdom Viridiplantae; phylum Streptophyta; class Magnoliopsida; order Santalales; family Viscaceae; genus Viscum; species Viscum album. The sequence continues at coordinate 1,781,620,211 of OY728129.1, read as the reverse complement.
CTATACAAGATGTCTCATATAAGAATAATATATTTTTTAAATATATGTGGGATTAATCATAGATGTTAAAAGAAGATATATAAGAATAATTTCTAGTGTAACACACCATAAAAATCTAAATCACAGCACATGATTCCTAATGTAAAATTTATCTGTGAAATCCAATTGATCCACATGATATTAAATAGATTAAATATAACATAATTCTAAAAATAAAGGATGTGTTTTATATAAAGGAATAGAAATCACTATAAAGGTATTTCAAATAAAAATAATTTTCAGTTTTTTAAATCTACATGAGAATAAATAACATAACCTATATAAAGTTAAAACCAAAAGAATTTTGGAGTGTTGTGTCATAAATGTGAAGACCATGATTTGGAGTATTCCATGGAATATTAGTCTATAATGAAGAGAGTCTTGTATGATGAATTTTTACCATAGTGATAAATTTGGAGAAATTATTTTGAGTGTGTAATGTGATGGAATAGAAGAATCATTATATAGTGCATGGATCACACTACAACTAGTAGAGAGCTGTGATGGACTTAACTGTGACATAGAAGCTATGTCATGAAGGATGTGTTTCTGGAAGAAGGTTATAATTATCGATTTTTTATTGTTTTAATGAAATGTTCCATGAAGAAGAGTTATACACTGTTAAGTGTTCAATATTAGGGGAGATTTGAGAAAGATTTTGGAGAGCACATTGTAATCCATAAAGGATATTCAGATGAGACATTGAGATTTTCTTGGATCTAGTCAATGATTGATTATTACCCCATAGTTAAATACATCATACTACAAAATATAGAGAAATGGAGTATTCCATTATAAAATATAGTATACTATTATGTGATGTGTCAGTTTCTCAAAAATCCAAAATATTTTGTTGAATTTTAAAATAGAAAGTTTCAACTTTATATTTAAGTAATTGACTCAACCCAATTTAATTTATTTGACAGTATTTAATTATCTATGATAAATGGAATTATGATATATCATTATACAAATATTATTTGATCCTAACCATTAGATAAAGGGTTGGATGCATGGAAGATATTTTAAACAAACTGTTTTAGTAGTTCTAAAAAAATATATAATTGATCATATTAAAATTTTAGGTTTAAGTAATAAGAAGTTAGAATATCCCATGATGTATTTACTTTAAAATAACTAGTTATTTTAAGAGAAAAGTATCAAATAAGAAGAAAAATGAGATATATTTCATTATCTAACTAGAGATGAAGAATAAAAAATATTATTTAATCCTGAAAAAATATTCAGAAGGAATAAGTGTTAGTAATATATATAATTGGAAGGAAAATATTCAAATCCCAAATTAATGAGTTTATTTTATCCCTCTTTGAAGTGAAATTTCATAATAAATTAGATATAAATAGAGTATCTATATAAGAATTGAAAATGTAAGGAGATTTGACACCTTGTGATAATATGGAATAGAACAATATGTATCTATATTATTGAAGAGACCTTCACATATATAAATTTATTTTACCTTTACTAAAGCAACATACTAGAGAGAAGAAGAGAGGGTGGTCCTTGAATCAATAGTGAGACTTTCCTAAACCATGTAAGGGTAGCGTGTCTTTTCATAGAGTCATCTTGATAGAGAAATCTTGTATCCAATAAGTAGTGTTTGATTGTGGATTCTGGTATGAAAAAAAATTTACATGTGTATGTTCCTTGGATTATCCCTTATTGTAAAACCACATAATATCATTGTGTTCTTGTGTTTTATTTTATTTTATTTGTGTTTGGTAATTCATTTTCATCAGTGATGATAGAAAGTGATATTGAACATGTTGCATCCAATGAGGGAAAATTATTCTTAAATGAAAATGGACTTCAAGGGAAAAAATTATTTGGTGTGCACCTTAATTCACCCACTCATTGTGTTCTTACATACAATTTGGTCCCAAAAAGTTGTATCAAAGCCTAATGGTTCTGATTTTAAGTTAAATATTTAAAATCACTTTTAATATTTTTTTTTGTGAATGGATTCAATGTTTAATCTGACTATTTTAACAGGTATTAGCTTTTATGTATGAAAACTAAGATTTATTGGTTTCTCTAGGATTGTAGTGAAGAGATATTGGCATAATTCCTAGAACATGTTTACTATAAAAGAATAATAATTGATATCATGATAAAAAGATAAATAATTTTTAATAGAGGTATCATCTATGAAGTATTAAAGAGAACCATTCATTGAGATATTTCTTATGAAATTAGGTATTTTTGTTAGAAATATATGGAAATAAATGGAAGAAAATAAGTATTGTTGGCCTACCTCAAGAGATAAATGGAAATTTGGTTGTTTTGAGAAACCAATGAACAATTCTAGTGAATACTAAGGGTAAATGTAAGACGAGAAAGAATATGAAGAAGACTCTATAGTAGAATAACACACACTCTGAGGCTTGTGATATTTATATCAATGTTGAATATGTTTCTCAAATTATTTTGTTTGATTATCAAAAATGTAGAAAACTGTATTCGCCTATGAAGAATGATTACTAATTTGATTTAATGGAAGAAGTGGAAATGAAATATAATCATCAATCAAAATAATTTTCATATAGTGACCAAGATAATATCTAATCACTATATGAGAAGTTGGTTCAACAAGATATCATTTATAAATTATAATATGGATTGACAGATGATCTTTTCATATAGAATAAATGATTAAAGAGATTGGACATGGCCTTTAATAAAGAAATTATGGAAATGGGTGCCAAAATGAATGTCTAAAGAGACCTACTTGAATAAATTTCACATAAAGTGAAAAAATAGCCATGAAGAAGGAACTAAAAGATATAATTATCCACATCAAAACCCAAATCTAAGATAGGATGAAATATATAGAGGAACCTAGATCAAGGTTAATGGAAATAGTTTACCACTAAAAGTAGAATGATAAGAATATAAAGGAGATCAAAGGAAGACAAAAAACTTTTAATGAAAGAAAGTAGATTTCACACATGAAATCATTAATAGGTGGAGATAGAAAGTTTTCAAATATTAAATTGGTCAAAAAATAATAAATTTTTATGATAAATAAATATGATAAGACTCCCAAAGGATGGTAGAGACAATGTGATATTATTTTAGTGAAATGAGACAAACTATGAGTGAGTGTATAGAATCCCAAGTGCTTAAAGATGAAAGAAAATATGATACAAAAACATCTCAAATAAGTCATAATTATACATGGTATAGTTTAATATTATATTTTTTATTTTTTAAAATAAATATATATATATATAATTCAGGAAATTACAATAAGTGAAGCACTAAATAAGTCACGAGGAAATCCACTATTCTTATAAAAAACAATAAGAAAGATTGTAACAAAATAAAATATATTGTTCTTGAAAATAGATTTATTTCATTGTTGGAATGAAATGAGAGGTTTAAATGAGGGTGTACAAGGATCCAATAATAGTACACCCACAACATGCCTCATGAAAAGGGAAAAATAAAATATGTAGGAGAAATGAATATGATGCTCTAGGTATGATGAAATATGATGTGAATTTTAAGGAAGTATCACTATTGATAAAAAAATCAGATTTAGTCTTGTTGGATATTGAAGAGGAGAATCATGAATCATGTCTAATCAGTTTTGAAAAATATACCACATTTTGAGAGTTAAATATGAGTTGATGAACTCTCCTATTGGAGAGGAAGGATGGTTAATGATTAATCAACAATGCATTTAAGAAAGAAACATGCATAAGTGTGATTAATCTCACAATGACAGTGAATCCCAAACCTAAGAAGATAGAGAAATCTAAATAACATATCCATAGTAAAGATTGTACAAGTGGTTTCACAAAAAATAGAATCATAAAAATAACTTGGAATCAAGTTTAAAGCAAAGGGTTAAATAACCATGATCAACTACATTTCTCTACTTGAATATCTTTGGGATTTACCCCTCTTCACATGTGTTTAAATGTTTTTAACTATTGATGAATTAGTGGATGAGTAAGGAGGAGAAAAATCCATAGGGTGTTCAAGTGCTGAAAAAATGTATGAAATACATGATTTTATAATTATTGAAGTTCTGAATTAGTTTCAATATTGAATAAAGTTTCAAATAGTATAAAAGGAAAAATAAAGAAATAGAGTTGGGAGACCACTTTGGATATAAAAATTGAATCTAAAATTGCATGTTGTGATGAAAAACCTCAAATAATATAGATCCTAATCTAGAAATAAATTAGTTTCAAAGAGTTATCTAAAATATCTGGTGGTATAAATCCAATTTTTGGTAACCCATAAGTGATATCAAGCCATATTTCATTTGATATCATACCACCAATAAGGGGAAGGCGGCTCAAGTGGAGAATCAAGTATGATTATGAAATTTGTGCTCATTACTTATGAGCTATCAAAATGTTATCATCTGTTTTTTTTGTTTTAGGATACTAAAAGCTATTGAAAGGAAACTACAATGGTGTATATAAATATTCAGAATCACTATGATTATATTTATCTCAATATTTGGTTTCATGATTAAAATAAATCAAGGTGTATTTGGTGATAATAATTAAAAGACTTTTTTTCCTCATTTTAGAAAAGCGAATCCCTATAAATAAAGGACGATATGGGATATAAAATTATATCATGAGTTTATTTTTAAAAGTGGTATCAATTGGCTCATAATATGTTATGAATCACACACTTGGTACTTTAATTTTTATTCACTAAAAATCTTGTATATGTTTGATTGTAATCAAGGATATAATTATTAGAGGGAATTAAAATATAGTTCTTTAATTTATTAAGGAATTAAGTGAGTGACATGGAATACATTGACATTATTCACTTAGAATCTTATTTTTAAACAAATTTCTGACTCAATTTCCTTTGAATATTTTTTAATGATTTATTTCCAAGTGGAAAATTCACTCAATATAGATAAAATAAAAAGTAGTCCAGAGCATGAAAGGGGAAAATATTTAATTTTAAAATAAGTTCTTAAGTAAGAGATAAAGATAATTTAAAGATTGGTATAAAGAGATAAGAGTTCTGGATGTCAACAAATGGTGTCTAATGAGATGTGAAAATTTTTCAATTCAATTTTGGAGGTCTAACTATATAAATCTAGAATATCAGAAGTGGTCATATAACCTGCTCTAACAATACTCTAGTGAGAAACATAGAGAATATTTTGAGAAAGAATCATATTGACAAAGGGGGAGTAAATCTAAGAATAAAAACTAAGGTAGTTTTTTTAATAGAGGTGTATAAAATTAAAAGAAAAATAATGAATTATAAGAACATTGAATTTTATTTTTTTAAGGGAGAAGAAAATTCATCCTAAATCAATGTTCTTATTTTAAAAAAATATAGCTATATAGTGGAGCTAGATTTATGGGAGAATTGAAAAAATGTTCCAAAGGGAGATAATGTTAGAAACATAGGTTTTTCATTATATATTTTTTCCAATTATAGTTAATTATGTTTGCACTTTATGTAAATTATAGAGAGTATGAATAAATTTATGAGAAGAAAAAGTTGACATTCATAGTTAACCCAATAGTGATATGATTGAAATAAAAGATGGTTACTATTCATGGAAACAAAATTTTTTTATAATAAAATTAGATTATTATGGTCTATAAAAATGTTATAAAAAATGTAATCATTCACGAAGTTATTAGTAGCATAATTAACATTATTTAGAGAAGAAATAAAATCAAACCATAATAGCTGGGACTACACTGCAATCCAGTCCCATGTGTGACTAAATATAGGCTATTTCATAATAAATAGAGGTGATTGTTAGATGGTTACAACATGGAATAAATTATCTTTATATAATAACTTTCATGTAAAAATTATCGTATTACTTCCTAATATTAACTCTGGAGAAGCTTGGGAGGATACAACATAGGAGAGATGACCATTTATCAAGAGGTCTCAAGCCAGAATGAGTTTGAAGTTTCTAAAAGCTATGTGAGATTAATTAGATAACTTCAAAGAATAAATATGAGAATCATTTATATAGTTCCATAATGTAAAAATATAAGGCATGTCGTAAGATTATTCATGTAAGATTCATCAGTGAAATAAAAAATTGTTATGTGTGATTAAATAGATTTTGTATAAGATAAATCAGAAGCTGAATAAGGCGTTACATTGTGAAGGAAAAAATATCTTTTTAAAGGGATATCACATAAGAATAGATTGTAATATTTTAACACTACATGATATTAAATTACATTAGATATGGTAGTATAAACCAAGGAGAATTATAAAGTGTTTTTCTGTGATATTGATGGAAACACTACATTGAATGCTACATAAGAGTAACATATGGTGAAGGAAGGTTTGTGGGATGAATCCATGTCATAGTGAGAAGTTTTTAGAATTAGGTTCAATAATGGAATGTGATTAATCAAAGGAATCATGATCCAAAACTCAAATCATGACCAAACTTGTAGAGAGATGATAATCATATCATTGTGACATAATTTCTATGTTATGGAGGAAACATTTTGGGTAGAATACCAGTAATCTCAATCAGTTGGGGTTTTAGGGAATAAAATTTTGATGAAGAGCCCCACATAATAAAAATTTCAAGACTAGAGGATATTGAAGATGATTTTGGAGACCATATTTAATTTCTTATAGGAGTTTTGAATTAAGATTTTGACTGGATTTTGTGGATCTAGTTTCAGACTGAGGATAATGCTGCAGTGAAATCCATATTGCTAAAAATTAGATAGAATCAAAGTATATCACAATAATTTATTATATTCCACACTATGATGTGATAGTTTTCATAATATAATTAATATTTTGTTTGAATTTAAAAAGTGGATGTTTTGGATTATGATTCAGGGAATTGAATCAACCTAATTTTATGTATATTCTCACATTTAATTATGTGAGACAAATTACATGATCTATCAGATTATAGGAGGATGATTTGATCCCAACCATTGGATCAATGGTTGTATTCTTATAATATATCTATAAAAAATTATTTTCTTTGTTCTTAAAAAATTATATAATTAATCAAATTTCTATAGAAGTGTTTAAAAAAAAAGAAGTGTAAAGATCCCATGATAGATTTACATTAACCTATATGGTGCATTGATGAGATAAGGATCAAATAAGGAGTTGTATTTACATATATAGTTATTGAATAAGGAATAAAAAAATATTAATATATCTTAGAATAATCACCATTTAGAATAAGTTCTCCTATTTATTTTATCTGGAAGGAAAAGATTTAGTTATCATATAAAGGAATTGATTTCATCTATCTTGGAAGAGAAACAATGTAGAAAAGTGGATCTAAATGATGTATTTATTTGGGAGTAAAAGAAACAAATATATTTGACACCTTATGCCAATATGGAAGATAACTTCATATCTATAAACTATTAAAGAGATGCTCATGATTATAAACCATATTTTCCTTTATCAAATCAGTTAATGATGGAGGAGAAGATGGAGTGGACCTTGTATTGATATTTTGTCCTTCTTAAACCTAGTAATGGTATTTAATCTTAGCATAGAGTGTATGGGACCTAAAAATCACGAATCCAATAAACATTGAGTGATAGTGGATTCTGGTACACTAACACATCACAATTTTTATGGTCCCAGGATTACTATTTGATGTTATACCATGTAAGATCCTCGTGTCCTTGTGACTTACTTTCCTACATATGTGAATGATATTTTGAGTGATGAGATAAATTGAGATTTTCTGTGTTCTTTCCAATGAAGTAATAAGATACATACAGGAAGGGGAATTCAAGGAAAAAGTTTTATTTAGTGTTCACCATGATTTCCCCCCCTCTCAGGGTTATTACATTCAGTTTGTTCTAAAAATAAAACATTTTAAAACATTTTCTTATTATACACATTAATTAAAAGAATAGTTTATTTATTCAACTTTTAAAATTAGTTTTAATGAAATTATAGTTTCATTTTTAAAACCAATTCGCAGTTCCTTTTCCCAAAATGAAAAATTTAATAAAGAATATTGTAACACAGATTTAAGAAAATAATTTCTTTATGAAAATATGACTAATTAATTACAAAAAACTAGACATTAATTAGTTTTAGTGACACATGATTAACATAAATCTTAAGTTTTATAATATATTAATTATACAGAGAAATAATAAATGAAAACATCTTATGAAAAATAATAATAATACTGTAATTTGGTAATAATGTTTTTGACAATTTGTACAATATATTACTAATCGAAAAACAAGTATAATAATAAAGACTAATATTGAAGACAATTAAATTAATTATATACTAGTAAAGTGCATGTATCATGATTAAATGAAGAAATTATCTAAAAATTATAAACTCATTATTTAATATGAAATATATAACATGATTTAATAGCTAATCTACATAATAATTCAAAAATAATTTACTAAACCAAAATTAATTTTAAAGATTTAGAATGTAAATTACTAATAAATCTTAATAATACACCACTAACAAGATAAATTTAGTAAACAAAAACATGGAAAATATTTGAGTGAATTTAATCAATCATATAGTAACTAATAAGGTATATGGGAAAACATCATTTACTATATTAGTTGGTATTTAATTTATTATGGCCTTTCACATATATGAGTTATAAAATAAATCAAATTCACATGCCATAATATTCCAATATATATTATAATGCATGAATTGACACAAGTAGTGGATCCTAGTCAATCCCTATAAATTTCATGAGTTACAATTCATCATACCTGAGACATTTAGACAACCCCACACTCAATCCTATGGTGGATATATTATATTATGACATCACTTGGTAACTTTAACTCCTAATATAAAGAGGTTGACCAAGCTTGTTCATGGATTAATTCTAAAGTACCGAACATCTTAGATCATGTATATGAAAAATGAAAAACCTTATAAAATAATATCTCTTTGATACCAATTTGTAATTTGCATGACCTCAATACCTATTCTTTAGTCATATCATGTGTTCTACCACCCCAAGAGAATTACCTGATTACCAAGGTCTGTATAATAGTACCATAGGCCTAATTCTATATTTGTTGAATGATTTAACCCATCTAAATTAATTCCTAGGTCATAACCATTTTTTACAAGTAATTGGTAAGACTCATCTAAAAATAGGAATTTCTAATAGGCAAAAATAAATTACATAAAAAATAATAACATGAAGGTAACAATGAAATATATATACGAGGGTAACCAAACCATACAAGGTCCATCCAAAAATATACAAAAAAGTAAAAACTAATGTTAAGTACAAGGAGGTCCTTAAGAAAACAAAAACTAAAAACTATAGAAGAATAGAAGATGTTCTAAATAATCCTCCAATTATACATACTAATAGCACTAATACTACATGGATTCAGAATACCTAAACTCATACTAGCATAACAAGTTTCAATAAAACACCCCATAGGTATACTTATACCTTTAAAACATGAAATTCAATAAGGATATCTTCATATCTTCCAGAGTTTTCTTACAATGTGTGAGTGTATACATACTCAAGGAACTAAAAACATGCCTTAAAACAATAGTAAATATCCAGCTACATGCATGAACATGTTTAATCATTTGTGTAAATATAATAAAATAATTTAATATAAAATAAATACTAATAAAATATAAATAATAATAAACAGAACATTGATATATTAATTATAACACACGTTAAGAAACTCCCAATATTGGGACGGTCCATACCTACTATACCTTCTTCAAGCCTAACACTTGAAATATGAGATGACTTAGAAATGGTAACCATGTCACCCATCTTAGTAAATAATATATGTTAGTGTATAAAACTAGTTCCATGGATATAAAAAGTTTTATATAATAATCAAGGTAAAATCATATCCAATAAAAAGGGGGAAGGGGTATACTGTAGCCAGGGCGAAAAACCTACTCTATTCAACCATATATGTCAATAGTTGACATGCTTGATTATATTTCATTTGATAAGAATATATGCACATGTGTATTTTAGAATTATTTTCATCTATCAAAATAGTATCCATGCTCATGAAAAACTTTAATCATAATAATTAACCTACTTACTAACATGCAATGAAATATACTTTCTCCAGTATCAATCATTAGTTACTATACTAGCCTAATGAGATTAAAATTTACACATCATCTTTACATAAATAATAATAGTATTCATGAAGTATAAATTGTGATTACATTCAATCTTATAGAAATAGACCGAAAAATATCACAAATAAATATATTTTAGGTTATTTGTGGAACTCTAGTGTCCATTCATACCAAATTTTAGTTTCCATGTGAATAGAATTTTTTAGGTTTGTTTAAAACAAAATATATGAGGTCTTAGTTTCTTACATGAGAAACATATAGTGTGAAATAATGATATAATATGTAGTATGTAAAGTTTTTTTGGCCATGAACAATACATACCCATTGTAATACAATTACAAATAAATCGAGACAAAATTGCTAAACTAAGACTATAATTTTAAATACTAATGTTCTTTTCAAAAGGATTTTCCATATTTAAAAATTATTTAATAAATAATTTTAGGATTTGAATTAATTTATAATTAATAAAATCATTAAACCCAAAACTATCACTATGCTAAAAGAAATATACTTGGAAATATATTAAAAACATTTGATTTGAAAACTATACCTTTTAATGTATAATAAAATATAAGTTTATAGAAGAAGAATTTATTTTATAATGTTGAGATACAATTTAATGATTTTGAACTAACCAAAAGAAAAAATTATACATCATATATAAGAAATACATTTAGTATTTGGAAACATTGAGTTTTATTTAAAAAATATTTCAATAGTAAATACCTAACATATATAAGAATCAATTTCCCTTTTCTAGCTATATAACCCCACCGTTACTTAACTATTGATGAAAATAATAATAAAATTTAAGTTTAGATCATTGAAATATTACTCAACCAATTTTTATTGAAATAAAATTATTTCAATATTGAGATATGGTAAAGGAAAAATGAAGGGTGTTCTTAACAAACCCAACCAGACCACTTAAAAACTAATTTTAATGGCCTCACCCTATTTAAAAAAACAAAACAAGATAACATAATTCACCAGTTTACCCATCTAACAAGAGAAATTAAATGATTAGAAATTTATTCTTGAACAACAATGAATTATCATGTTTGAAAGTTATATATAAAAATATAATAGAATAATATTTATTGTCTATCTAGGAAAACTATTTTAGGAATGTTCAATATAGTATATTAATGTTTCGTTTAAAAAAACAATGAATAATTTTCTTAAAAAAACAATCATTTGGTTTGTGATGAATGTCTTAGAGGAAACAAGAATAGGTTTACCCAACACAAGAATTATTTTAAAATGTTACTTTGAATGTATTTTATTTATTATTTGAGATACCAATGGAAAACTATTCATTCATAATTCTAAAAATAGTTTATTACTCTTTTTTATTGATTTGGAAAATAACTAAAAATATTTTTTTAGGAATATCCAAGAAATTCACTCAAAAATTTTAGTGTCCCTAACTTAACCATATATGAACTTTATCCATAAAGAATGATCCTTGATAATCCCTTAAAATTCATTAGAAAAAAATCCCTTAGAAAATCACTCAAATAAACCAGCCACTATAATAAATAAAGGATAATACCTAATAAACACCAAGGTTGATAGCATCCAAATTACACACAAGGATATAACAAACCTAAGCCTCAAGAAAACCAACAAATATAAACTTCAATTTCACTTTAATATTATGAATAATATAAAAAATAGTACCCTGGTAACTTTCTAACAAAAAATCTGCTAATGGAATGGGATCGAACCCTATTGGCTTCCTTTTGAAAAATGAGAAGGAAACCCTAAGTCAATATGTGATTTCACCATGTTTTGGTTAAATCAAAACATCAAATCCCGAATTCCGATAAGGTATATTATATAAAAATAATTGAATGTGGAATGAGAGAATAGTAGATATGTAAGGGAAACATTTTACCTTTAATCAGTGAAAGAAACCCCCTTAAAGAATCCTTGATCCATGGGAAAGAGAGACACAAAGGAGATGGGTGAGAGAGAGACTCATAGGGGAAAGATCCAATGACAATAAATAAGGGTTGGGGTTACAAAACAAAGTTCTAAAGAAATTATTGTAAAAATATCATTTTTCCTACTTAAAAAAAGATTTTTGGAACACATCTAAACTTCATTAGAATCAGTTAGAACACTAGTGGAACTCCAATATTTTAATGGATGGTCCATCATAATTCTTGTAAGATCGTTAAAAACTCTACTGGCCTCCTACTACGACCCCCCAATTTGATTGTACTACACCAAGAACTACTAGACCTCCACCAAATATTTCGAACAAAACCTCAAACTGCACCCAAAGACAACAAATAATTCATCATCATACTTTCAAATTCAATAAAAAATATAGAGAAAAAATGGATTATCCTTAGAAACCAAAAATTTAAATCTTCCCATGTTTCCATCACCAAAATTCCCAATATAACATAAAATTTTATTTAAATTAATTCACAAAAAATGGGATATTATAATAACAAATCCATATATGAGTGTACATTTAATGTGATGTTTGACCCTACTAGTCACAAATGAACCCAAAAAAATTGTCTAATTTGTTTTGGGATTATACGCATGTTTAATGAATTTTTAGTATCAAATTAACTATTTTTAGTGTATGAAATGCATTTTTAATTTAAAAATTATTTAAAATTCAAAATAAAAACTCCTATACTTTCTACTAAAACAATACATCTTATTATAGTTCAGTTAATTCCTTCAAGATGAAAAGAAATTGATGATCATTTTTCTACAACTTTATGAGCTTACTCAGATTTGACTGTGTGATGTATATTTTTCACTTAAAAAAATATTTACTTATAATACATATTTAATATCATTTCAACTAAAATAGACATCATATTGAGAAAAAAATTTCAATATCAATTAAGATCTATGTTTTTTATGAAAATTTGATAATATCCCCTAAATGTAAGACATGAAAAACCTAATTACACATAATCAAAAAACCTATAAAGACTAAAGATACATCTAGAGGCAAAAGAAAAGAAGTAAAATAAAATACAAAAAATATAGTATAAAGGATTGAAATAGTTAAAATAAGGAATATAATAATAAATTTATATTCCTTATACCATGAAAATGATGATATATAATGTCATTTACTATTTCTCATCTAGTAGGTTGGAAACTTGTAAAATATTTGAATTTAAAAAATACCTTAAAGTCTTGATGAACAATATCATCTTGAAACTAATTCATAGTTAACTAGATGAACATATTGATCTCTAGAACTTGTGTTCTTTTTATATATAATTTATTATAAGTATTTTTATAAACTTTAACACCCCAAGATTTTATGGTATGCATCTTTTTAAATTTAATAACTTCAAAAACTTACGTTGTATGCAACACTAAGCTTTAATGAACAATGATATACCATTAATATTATTGTTTAAAAATAAATTATCTTCTAGTCGTTAAATTAGTGGTTATGAATAGGATTAACTAACTTATGAAAATATATTATTGAATTCATTTGTTACCAATTAATTAGAAATAAATATAAAAAAATTAATATAAAGGGAATTATTTTATAAAAAATGTTTAATTTCGCACAAGTGTATTGTATAAAAATAAAATAAAAAAACACATTTTTTGGGTTTTATTAATTAAATATATATATATATAATATTAAATATAATGTTTAAAATTCATTATAAGTGTTTTATAGACTTGATATAAGAAAAAATCCAATTTTATAAATAAAAGATGTATTTTTATAAAAAGATAGTTTTACCGCTTTGTAATGGATCACTTATTTTAAATTTCTTTTTTTCACACTTTTATAAGTTATATTTGAAAAAAATAAACTTCTTATTTTAAAATAGAATAAAAAATTACTTTGGTTGATTTTTTGGAATTTTTCTGATAAGTTTCATATTTTGATTAATAGTTATAAAATATTTCATTTTAATTTTATTTTAAATAGGTTGAGGCTCGAGTTCCCTTTTTTTAATGATAAAAAGAAATATAAAAAGGTGAGGAGATAGAAAACTGACAAAAAAGTACAAAAAAAACAAGCAGAAAAATACATCTCAACCGACTGGAGAGAGAGAGCACATACTGTGACAAGAGGATATTCCGCCCCTACCATAAGAGTGGAGACCCCTTCTCCAACTATTTACCAAAATCCATGGGAAATATACATCATTAGATTGTATGAAATCTGAAACTTTCCTCAAATCATCCACAGTAGGTGCACCTGCATTTTTTTGTCCATAGTCATCACTGCTCTCAGAAGCCAACATTTCAAAAATAATTATGAGTGATTACCTTCATTTTTACTTTCAATTTAATATATAGATTAGGATTATGGATTCTTTATTCTCCATTCCATTCACATTCAACGACATGAAATAGTACTATGGGATGAAATCTAATCGGAGTTACCTCATTTAGCTTAGAATTCCCATATATTTTCCCTGTATCTTTTCTAGTAGGTGGACGTCCAGCTTCCAGGAAAGGCATGTTTATATCCATAAAAAATCTTATGGTGAGACTGAAAAATAGAGTGAATTTCACTCTTTTACATAAGGGATAGAAACACAGGGATACTCACTGCAAGAAGTAGGGGTAGCAGATGCAAGAGGAGAACAAACTTCTTCAACAGTGACTTTTCTTATAGATTTTTTAAGTCAAAAATAGATATTATCGAAACATGATTATTATAAAGATATAAAAGTTTATACTTTCCTTAAATAGGGATTGTATTGGTTGAAAAATATCATATTTATTTATCCTTTTAAAAATAAACTACATCCAACTTAGCCTTCCCCCTGCAGTTCTTATCAAATATGCTCTTTTATTCTTGCTATATGTTGTTGTACACTGCCTATTGAGTAAAAAAATCCATGGAATCTTGACTTTAATCTAAATCTTAATCAAGATATTCATCATAAAGACCTATGGTTATCGTTTCCTTAAAAGAAACAATGTCATTCATATGTTCCCTTTATTCCAAATCAGCCTAAGAGATTGTGGGTTTATCTTGATAGGACAAGTCAACATTAATACACAGTGTACTATCTAGAGTTGGTGCATAATTCCTGAACTAGTCACTTTATATGTTTTAATTTTTTATAATAGGTAAATCTGATCTATTAACTCTCTATGTTTTCATTGGATATAAAAAAATTTCAACCAGTTCAACATTTTTTCTCTAAAAACTCATTTTCTCGTTCCGTCAATGGGATTAATCTTAAATAATTTTATCCAATTATTTGTTTTTATTTTTTAAAATTTGATTCCATATTTGAAATCATAAGATCTAAATTTAGTAAATAGATCCCTTTTATTTTTGGACAATATGAATAGTACCATTAGTATTTTTTTAATTACTACAGTTTATGGTAAATTAGGAAATTGAGGGTAAAAATAATATTATAAGTATTATAAAATTATCCTAAAACTTTTCCTAATTTTATTTGATGAATTATTATCAACCAAAATAATCCTAGGATCTATTTTATGGTCTTTTAGAGCCACATGAATAACGTTAATTCCCTTATAGTATTTTATTCTAAGGAAAGTCAAATATGTCATACTCATGTTTGTAATAAGTATTACATTTTTTATATATAGTTATTCATAAGATAAATTTGAATATAAATATTTATATTAAATATTAAATGTTTATATTTATCAAGATAATTTATTTTTAATTTTTAGGCAAGAAATAATTAAATTAAAGGCTTTCACAATGACGATGCAGTAATTGTTTAATTAATGCACATATCAAATAAATATTATTAAAAATATTAAAATATACATAATTTGATATATTTAATGTAATAAATGAATTTTATAGATTACATAATCATATTATTGATTTATTAAAGTTTTTTGTTTTGAATTTATCTTGTGTATTTACTTTTTTAAAAATGTTAAGAAATAAATAGTGTCAAAATTGACATTAATGATATTTTAAAATAAATAATATTTTATTAAATGATATAGATTCATAAAAATAAAAAATTAATAAAAATTATTGATATAATATTGAAAATTTAATCCATGAATCATATATGGTTCTTTTTTCATTTTATAGTAACTTTATTTACCCTTAAAGGGCTAAGTTTTCACAGTAAGTGTTAAATGGTTTAACAAAGGGTTAAAGCCAAATGATATGGGTTAGAATGTGAAATAAACTTGTCTAAAAATTATTTTTAGAGATTATTAAGACCCATAATCATATTATATTATAAATAAAAAACGTTTGGGCTTTTTTGAATATTAAATTAATTTATATTAATGCAATATTTTTTGATCTTCCAAAAGTTCCCCTCACCCCGGTTATAAAAGAGAACCTCCTACATCAATTTATCACACCCATTTGAGCCTTATATATCGACCAATCCCTAACCATTACTACTTCTAAATTCCCTCACTTCATCATATAATCCTTTTTTGGCCATAAATCTAACCAAAGAAGTCGTTTTGTGAAAATCAAAAGGATATGCCCAAAAACGAGCTAACGTTCATCAAAGAATGTTTTTGTTTTATTTATTCCTTTAAACCCTTAAAATATGTTTATATAATGTTTATATAATAACCTCAGTATCATAAATAAACTTATATGTTGTTATATTATGTGTTTGACCTATAATCCTACATACTTTCATCAAATGGGAAATGCAATCATCATTCATGTGTTTGACGGAGTACCGCCTCACGAACCAATGTTGTTTGTTCTTCCATATCCACCATTTATGGTTGAGAATAATGAAGGAATTTAGTTTTTTATATGATATATGTGATATTTAGGATATATTTATTCCTTAAATATTATTATATAACACATAACTCCATGATTTCTATTTTGTGTAAATATGATAATTTCATTTATAGATGTGTTGACTACTGCCTCCTCAAAATAATGTGATTAATTCACAATTTACATGGAAGGCATTAAGTATGAGTTTAGTGAATTTATATGATATATTTGACATAATAATTATACTATATTTATATGAATTAAACTATTTATTTCAATATTAAAGGAAAAAATGTAAACAACGTTCATGAGTACGTACGACCTACCTTCTCCATGAACGATGTATTTAATTTTATATTTATATATCTTATAGATTATTAGAATTAAATATATAATAAATATATATGATATTTATATCATGGTTATAGTTATGTATATGATGAAATCATGGTATAATTAATAGGATAAAAAATATAACAAATCAAAACACATGCGAGAAAGCGGTTATTACCCAAAATGAACATTAACATGGAATTTTTAATAAATGGGTAATATAAATTCATAAGTAAAACATATACGGTATTATTGAAATAAATATGGTTTTGGGATATATTTATAATCAAACTATATTTATTATATATGAGTTTAAATCATGATCGACTAAATGAAGCATATTGTAAGAGGATTAATCTCAATACCCTTTCCTTGATGCATAGTTTGATGTTATACACCCACCTTGTTTTATGAGGTGCATATACAGAACCTTTGACTTATCATGTCATTAATTTATTTATTATCAAGTTATTAAAAGTTTTTTTTTAAATTTTATTCTTTCATAGGGATTATGACTTAAATTTACAGATTGTTATGGGACACCTTGAATGTTTAAAGATTTAATTATTAAATATTTTTCACCATGTCAGTATTCTTGATAATATTTTATATAATTATTTATATAAAATAATTATAAAAGAAATTTTATTTATATTTTTAATTTTATTCAATGGTTTTCAAAAATAAATCTTTTTACGTGTTTTATATGGAATGTTTTGGAAAATGACAAAATTAATGTTCAATTCATGACATATAAGGCAACAATGACTTTTTCGCCTCTATAGCCATTACTTTATTTTCTCTTCATTTTAAAGACTTCACGTTTCCTTAAATAAAAATCCATATTTATATTTTCTGGTATATTGGTTTTTAAAATAGGTTTTCAAAGAAAAGGTTTTTTTGGTATTGAAAATATATTCTTAAAATAAAGGGGTATTTTTATACGAAAGTGTTTTTCATATGGGAATAATAAGATTTTTTCAACAAATTTTTTTCAGTGATATCATTTAAATTATTTTCATCCATGTCAACATACTTCGTTTAATATTGTACATCATTTTATGATACCATATTCCATACTTTATTATATGGTTTATGGTTAGTTTTAATGGGGAAGTATTGATATACCATATGACTAGTTATTGATTTTGTTAAGATATATTGATTTAGTTTTATTATTTATTCATGTGAGGAATGAAGTTAACATGAATGAATGGGTGGGGACTGTATATATAAAATCATCTCGATGAATTGGTAGTATATTGAGACAAAATCAGTTGGAGACAAAGCCTTCATGTTTGTTTCCAAGCAGTTTTAAATTATAAGGTGGATATGTATTAACTTAAACCAAATGGGTTTAAACCCACAAAATTAAACTGTCTTGAGGATAGATCTTGACAGTAACTATCTTAAGGATAGAGCTTAGTAGTGTAGATGTAAAACATTATGAATTCTATCATTATTATTATTCCATGTTATTATTTGATTAGTTAGATAATCCATGGTTAGGTTTTAAGCTCATGTGATTATTTATATGGCATTATTATATTATCTTTTATTCTTTCCATATTTATTATTAATTATCAATTCATGTTAAATTTCACTATACTTTACCCTTATCGATAATTTGAGCTCAACCCTTCCTTATTTTTTATATTTCTCTAGGATTCCCAAAAGTCTATTATGATTGACATGCATGGTTAATCTTGGAGAATAATGGTGTTCTCAAAGAAAATACTTTATTTTATTTTATTTTTAAAATGTAATTATAATTTTAAATATGTATCTAGTTTGTAATTAATACTAAACTATTCAGTCCATTTGGATGCAATCTCTTATATCTTATTCCAATGTAATAAAGTAAGGCACTAACTATGGGTAACTGGGGTCTTAATCATTACAACTAGTATAAAAGAAAGTTTACTATAAACCTTGGGAATTATATTTAGGAAAACATTTATGAGTGAATGAATCCTGATGATAGGATTTGAAGATATAACCAAATAAACATAGCTTATAATTTATAGATTATTTATACAAAAATATTTAATTTCGGTTAGGTGATTCAATTTTTCTGAGATAATACATTTTGTTTCATAATGTTATGATAAAATATATTATACTCCATTTTTTTTGAAATGGTACCTAGTGGAGTTAATGGAAACTATATAAACATATGTAATTTATGTATGAATTCCCCCTATAAAATATAATGATGTTGGAAATGGAGTTGGAACTAATGCTGAAAAACTGATATATATACTGGGACGACTGACTTTGGTTATGAACAAAAACCTTACCTATATGGAGCAACCTGATCCACAATTCAGAGGAACATTGTTATAACTCCTCCATAATTAAATGGGACTAAAAATCCATATGTATATAAGAAATGGATAAGTTTTACAGAAAATATATATCTTTGTTTGGGAAGTAAGGAAGGTAAAAGGTTTTCTTGGCATTTTATCACCTCTCGGGTGATACAGATCAATGGTGGTCGTTGATTCAAAACATGAAGAAGGAGGATGAAACATCAATCATAGAATGGAAAGATTTTAAAGAAATTTTCTTAGAAAAATATTTTCCTCATAAACAACAAGTAGATATGGAGATAAAATTTCTGAGTCTAAGGAAAAAGGAGGATGAGAATGTTGTTGAGTATGATGAAAAATTTACAAGATTATCAAGGCTTGTTATGGACTATATACATAACCCCAAGAAGTTATATTAATTGTTCCTTTTATAGGTTAAAGTAATTCCTCTTAAGGGCATTAGTCTCCCAAAAATTATTATCATGCGAGGATATAGTTTCATGTTCTATCATTGCAATGAAATTAAAATAAATTTTTATGAGTTCAAAGGGAATCAAGAGAAGAAGAGGATGATAGAGGAAAGGATGAATAAATACAATAAGGGAAAGATGGATTTACCTACATGTGAAAATTGTGGAAATAATCACCCTAGGAAGTGCTTTAAAGGATTGGTAATTTTTTATAAGTGTGAAGAAAAGAATAACCAGGAAAAAGAATGCAAAGAAAAGAAAGAAAAGACTAATATTCAATGTTTCAACTATAGTGAAAAGGGTAACTAATAAAATTAATATCCCAAGCATCAAGTAAATATACCTTAGAAGAAGCAAAGGGATCGAGGTCAAACTTATAATATTACTATAGTCAAAGTGGAATAATTAAATTATTTGTCTTCTCAGATTCAAGATTTATATTTTAAGAGTATTTTATCAATGATACTCTGGTTATAAGAATCATAATATATATAAGGATTATACTATAGTACTTATTCTTTAAGGATTTGGATGCATGCATGTTTTCAATAAGGTTTTAAAGAGATCAAGGTATTCATATATTTGGAATGTGATATTAAGAGTTACATTATGCTATTTAGTGAATCTAATTTTAGAAATTTAGTGATATTTTTATAGAATGTTTGAACTTTGAATTTGGAAATAAGTATTTTTAATAAGTCTTATGGTAAATACTTATATAATCGATTAAGTTGAACTTTGGATATCATTTTTTGAGGTTAAAGTATATTTTATTGGATGAATTTTTTCAACCTTTTTGGTTTTAATAAAAATATAGAGGATGCAGTAAATACATGCAGACCATATGATTCACCATAATTGCTTTAGGAATAAAAATCCGTCTTGAATATCCATCTCCAAGTGTACAAAATGAAGTGAAAATGGATCGAAACACAACCAAAGGATAACATTATGAAATTTAAAAAATTCATGTAAGTTTTCTTGAGTGATTTATATAGATATTAAAAGAATCCCTCAACTTTAGGAAAAGTATTTTGAAACAAAAATGTTATATATTTACTTTTATTACTAAAAATTAATGGTATTTTAACCGTTCATAAGATTTTCATTTTTTTGATGGTTAACATTCCAATGACCATGTTCTATATCACTCTCCATCAGAACTTGATAGTTATATTTATCTTCCATGACCATTTTTCACTTTCCACTAATGATTTTATATTTGAAAGCCATAAATTTTGGTGACCTTCATATTTTCTTTTCCCTCTTATTAAAAGGATGTTTTATTAACACTATTTCTGATGTGGATTTCGCACACATGAATTTTCAAGTATCTACCTTTGAATTTTGAACTGAATTTCCAAATTTTGAAGAAAAAATTTATTAAAGGAGTGGATAAGGTAACACCCTATGATTTTTTGCTATTTATATTTTTAAATTTAATCTCTTTGAGGGATTCAATTTCACATGACACAAAGATTAAACAAAACACGATATACTATTAATATTATTATATAAAATGAAACAGTCTCATAGATGTTAAATTGGTGATTATGAATAGGATTAACTAACTTATGAAGATATATTATTGAAGTAATTGGTTACAAATTAATTATAAATAAATATAAAAACTTATTTAATATAAAGGAAATGCTTTTATAAAAACTATTTAATTTCACACAAGTGTGTTTTATACCAATAAAATAAAAAAATCACACTTTTTGGATTATATTAATGAAATATATATAGTATATATTCAATATAACGTTTAAAAATCATCCTATGTGTTTAATATACATGATATAAGAACAAATCTAGTTTTATTCATAAAAGATTTATTTTTTATAAAAAGACAATTTTACCACCTTTTGATGGTGCACTTGTTTAAAATTTTGTTTTTAACAATTTTAAAAATTCTATTTGAAAAAAATAAATTCATTATTTTAAATTGGAATATAAAAATTTTCTTTGGTTGTTTTTTTGGTATTTTTTTTCTGATAAGTTTCATGTTTTGATGAATAGTGATAAAATATTGAATTCTATTTGGAAAAATATTTTTCATCTAAATAATTTATAGTTTTAAATTATATTTTTAATTAGTTTTAAATTATAATTAGATAATTATTTATAATTTAATCAAAGGTAGGTTATTGGAAACAATTTCACATTGAATTTTCATACAAAAACAATTCTATATTTTGAATGTTTTCACTTTAAAAACTCGTTTTCTTATTCTGTTAGTGAGATTAATTTTAAATTAATTTTATCCAATTTTTATTTTTTAATTTTTAAAAATGTATTAAATATTTGGAGTCATAAGAAAAAATTTAGTAAATAGGCCCCTTTTATTTTTAGACAATATGAATAGTAACTTTATCATTTTTTAATTACCATGGTTAAGGGAAAATTAGGTAATTAAGGGAAAAAATATTATAAGTTTTATAAAATTACCCTAACAGTTGTCCTAATTTTATTTTATGTGTTATAGTCAACCAAAATAATCCTTGGGACTATTTTGTGGATTATTTGAGCCACATGGATTACTTGAATCCCTTTATAGTATTTTATTCTAAGGAAAGTCAAATATGTCATTCTCATGATTTTAGTAAGTTTTACATTTTTTATATACGGTCATTCAGAAGATAACTTCTACTATAAATATTAATTTTAAATAAAAAATGTTTATATTCATCATGTAAATTTATTTTTAAAATTTTGGGAAGAAATAATTAAATTAAAGGCTTACACAATGACGACGCAGTTATTATTTAATTAATAGACATATCAAATAAATGTTATTAAAAATATTAAAATAAATATAATTTATATAATTAATGTCATCAAAAAAAATTCTAGATGACATAAAAATATTATAGATGTATTAATTTTTTTTTCAAGTTATCTTTTAAAATGATATATTTAGAAAGTCAAGAAATGAATGGTTTCAAAATTGACATTAATGATATTTTAAAATACATAATATTTTATTAAATGATATAAAATTCATGAAAATATATAATTAGTCCAAATTATTGATATAAGGTTTAAAATTTAATCCATGACTCATTTATGGTTCTTTTGGCATTTTATAGCAACTATATTAACCCTTAAAGAGAAAAAACCGTTGTTGTCAGGTAAGAGTTAAAGGGTTTAACTAAGGATTAACTCCAAAATATAAGGGTAATAATATGACCTAAACTTGTAAATTTTTTTGAGAGGATTTAGGCCCATAATTATCCTATATTAGAAATAAAACACTTTGGATCCATTTTGAATTAAAAATTAATTTATATTAATTTCATATTTTTTGAGTTTCCCAAACTACCCTTCACCTCGATTATAAAAGGGAACCTCCTCCCTCACTTCCTCACAACACCTTGAGCCTTCTAGATAAGACAAAAACCATAAATATCTACACTTAAACTCCATCCCTTAGTTATAGAATACTTAATTTAGGAACAAATCCAAACCAAAAAGTCATTTTGTGCAAATCAAATGAAGATACTCAAAGAAGACGTAACGTTCATCAATAAATTTTTTTTATTTATTTCTTCCTTAAACCCATTAAAATATTTTTATTTAATTTTAATATAATAAAATCAATATCCTAAATATTTTTACATGCTATTATATTAAGGTTTATACCTACAATCACACACACTTTCATCAAATGAGATACACAGTCATCATTTGTGTGTGTGACAGACTACTGCCTCACAAACTGATGTTGTTCATTCTTCCATTTCCACCTTTCATGGTTGGGAATAATGAAAGAATTTATGTTTTTATATGATATATATGATATTTATTATTTATTTGTTATTTTTAAGTTTTTATATAACACATAACTTCAAGATTTATATTTTTTGTAAATATGATAACTTCATTTCTTGACGTGTGGACTACCGCCTCCTCAAAAAAATTTTATTCATTCACAATTTACATGGAATGTATTAAGGATGAGTTTAATAAAATTATATAATATATATGAAATAATAATTCAACTATAATTATATTTATTACTTTTTTTTTGTAATGTCCTGACCCCAGAATCCCAGTGCCGATTCATTATTTTAATACATTGGCATAATTAAAAGGAATCAAATCTTAAAGGACAGATCAGTTTAGAAATCTTGGAAAATAGATTACATATGTGAACTTTTCATTACAATTTCCAATATAAAATATAGGATAGATAATCCTTTGATAACACCATTATTCCCCTAGCTTAACCCTTCATATCAATTATTAAACAATTCTTAGCTTCCTGGGAAAATAAAACATAAGAAAGGCGTGATCTCAGATGCTTAGTAAGGATAAAAAATATAACAGAAGCTATCACAAATAAGCGTAAACATTTAAGGCAAGGTAAAAAACTAGAAAAAAGCCTTTTAAAAAATTATCTTCATCATAATATGTCAATAATAAATAGAATAATTCCATTTAAACATTTACATGGACATTCTACTTGTAGAATAGTACATGTAAAATCCACAACTAATCTCATAATGAGGGTATGCATAATGTGAGACATCATAACCACTACATCAAGGAATTTTTCCAAGACCATGCACAAATATTATATCAAGGACTTGTTCCAAGATACTAGTTTGTATCATGAGACCTACCAATTCATTGAGGGGCTATAGTGGGACCTGCCCGTCACCTAATAAGTCCAATACATTATTTATATGAAAAATGTGATACATAACATAAACACTCATATTAAAACTAGCATAGGAAATGTTAATACTTTAACAATAAAACATAAATGGAATTAAAATATCACATACCAAGTAAAATATATGATAAAACATTCAATATAATATGTAATATTTTATCACAATGAATCAATATCAATTAAGCATAAAATCCAACAAAGGATGTTGACATAGATGAAAATAATCTAATAAAATCATTAAAACTTTTTCAGATAAATATACCTTTTTAATTTGTAAGCATTAAAATTCTCAAAATTTATAAAATAAGATATTTAAAATACATTTTTTAATCAAAGTGTCCCATACCATTTTGAAACTTTTAAAAGTAATTAACACTTTAAAACATTTATGTCCATATAAATAAATCGTTAAAACATTTTTGAAAACATGGACATTAAAGAGAAGGTTTTAGAAGTATAAATATTTAAAAAATTTATAATGATGTTTTTGTTAAATATTATATTAAATAAAACCTTAA
The DNA here is from genome assembly GCA_963277665.1 of Viscum album. Classification (NCBI taxonomy): domain Eukaryota; kingdom Viridiplantae; phylum Streptophyta; class Magnoliopsida; order Santalales; family Viscaceae; genus Viscum; species Viscum album. Next base: position 1,781,595,018 of record OY728129.1, on the reverse strand, counting down.
AAATATTCCTTTTGAAAACGTTTTTAAGAAACATGGACACTAATGATAAATATGTCCCAGTAAACACTTATACCTAAACAATCTTGGATAATAATGAGATTTCGAAATTAACCCTTACCTTAAGTATGATACTCTCTATATGTGTTCTAAACTACTGTATAATGTTTTTTAACATATTATTAACTTATAATAGAATCATAATAATATTTATGATATCATATATGATTGGTTTATGACTTTATATTACCTGTTTATTAACAATTCCAAGTTAATGCAACATTTTAGTTAATAATAGATTTCTTTATCGTATGTGTTTTGAATTTTTATTCTTGAAAGTATTACTTAGATCATGATAAAATGATTTATATATCATATATATTAATAATATAAAAATATACAATACATAGATATATGAAATGGAATACACTGTTCATGGAGATGGTAGGCTGTACGTACGTATGAACGCTGTTTCCATTTTATTATCATATTGAGTGGAAGTTAGTGAATGAAATATATGTACATTCATATATGTATATATTATTACAGTATAATTATTATTTCATATATTTAATACTTATTATTAATATATATTTTTATAATTATTCTTGGATGGTGAATGTAGAAGATGAATCTCATCGCGTCGTGGAGACGGTAAGCCGTGCACATGCATGAGCGACTGTATCATTTCATTAATTGTTAAATGATGTGGAATTTGATGGAATATTAATTGTAAAGAAATAATATAATGTTATATTTATTATTTAATTCATTTATATTCATAATTATACCCATCAAAATAAAGTAAAGATGAAAAACAGTTACACCACGACGTGGAGACGGTAAGCAGTACGTATGCATGCATGGTGATATTGTTTTTCATAGGATGGGTAAAAGGAGGAATATGGTTATACCATAATAATAAAAACATCTAAAAATATATTATATTCTTCAGTTATTATTTTAGTATGGTAACAACTTAGTAAGATAAAGTAGAAGAAGAAAAAAACTTTGAAATAAGGGATAAAACGATTACCTCTTCTTCGGGTGTCTCCTTTTTATTTGCAAACAATGACTCCTTAAGTTGTTTTTATACCGAACGAGTGGAATATAGGATGAAGTGAGTGAATTTTGGAGGATATATGGGTATGTATTTTCCTATCCAATGGGATTAGGAGGTGTGAATAAAAGAGAAGGATAAGTTCTATTTTATAGGAGAGGTGAGGGTACTTTTAGAAATCCTTGGAATATTAATTTATTATAAATTTATTTTCAGTTTATAATGGATAAATATTGATTTATTTAAAGGTTAATATGAGTATGGGTATATATAATCTCAACCAATAGGATTTAGACAAGTTTAGGTCATGAATTTAACCTTATCTTTTGGCTTTAACCCTTAGTTAAATAAGTTAACTCTTACCATGTCTTCTTGTATTTTTATACTATATAGTTAATATAGTTACTATAAAATGCCAAGATAACCCCAATAGGATCATTAATGAAATTTTTAACACTATCAAAGTCAATTGGTGGAATATTATTTTTTTATGACTATTATATCATTTAATAAAATAGTGTTTTTTTTAAAAATTCATTTATGTCAATTTTGACACTATTTAGTAATTGATTATTGTTAAAGTAAAAAAAACTTTATTAATTAGAAAAAAAGAATTAAATCATCCCTGAAATGTCAATTTTATCCAAAAAAATCTTTTATGTCACCAAAAATCATAAATTACATTTATTTTAATAATTATAATATCATTTATTTCAATCATTCTTTAATAAAAGAATCACTGAATCATCATTGTGTCATTAATAAATTAATTTATTTAATGTCTAAAAATTATAAATAAAATACCACAATTTAGGAAATATTTTTATCTTTCTAATTAATATTTATAGTCAAAGAGATCAATTATATATCCCCATATTAATTTTTTTAGTAAAAGATACATGTTTGTGTTATATTTCTCTTTACTTTAAATTAATTATTATAACATGTCATTATCACACCCAAGTGGCGCCATGGGGTCCTAAAATCGACCCAAGGATGATATTGGTTTTCCATATCTCATAAAAAAGGATCAAGACATGATTTATAGTAGTTTTATATTATTATAATATTATTTGTTTTACCCTTATTTACCTGATCTACCCTTTAACCATGGTAAACAAAAATAATTACTAAAGTTACTATTAATAATGTCAAAAAATGAAAGGTAATTATTTAAAAAAAATTGGACATTATGTTTCAAAATATGGAATCCATTTTTCCAAATTTAAAACACATAATTTTCAATAAGTAAATTAAAATTAATCCCCATTGTCAAAACGAGAAAACGAGTTTTTGAAAGTAAAATCCATCAAAAGATTAATATGTGTTTATATAGAATTTCAATGTGAAATTACTTACAATAACTTTAATTATATTAAATGATGAAAACTTAATCTAATTATACTTTAAGACCAACTAATAGAATAATGTAAAAATACAAATAATTTAGATGAAAAAATAGTTTTGAATTAAAATGCAGTATTTTTCACTATTCATTAAAATATGAATGTTATCACAAAAACACAAAAAATTTATCCAAACAAAATTTTTATATCCCAATTATTAATAATAATTTTATTTTTTTTTAAATTGAATATATAATAGTGTCAATTATTGGATTTAAAAAGTGTTCGCCATTAAAAGGTGGAAGACTGTATTTTTTGAAAAATACTTCTTTTATCTAAAAAATTGAATTTTTTACTTATATTATGTATAGGAAAAACATATGATGAATGTTAAAATTATATGGGGTATATATAAAATTAAAAATTTGGTTAATAATATTCATAACTATTTTTTAAACGGCTAGTTTGATAGGTCATGTTGCACTCGTACTCAGTGTTACGTGTAGTGCAAGCTATTGAATTTTTAAGAAGAAGCATACCATAGAATATCAGGGTGTTATATTCTCCCCTCATTCAATAAATTTAATCTTATAAATTTAAATTTGGAATCAAAATATATGGGTTAGACTTTTGAAAATATATTTATTGAAATACCACATCGAAAATTGATTAATGAGACCTCCATTTTAAAATAAATAAAGGGAAATATGAAGGTCACTGAAGATAACATATACAATGATTCTATGCAGAAAAATATGGGTATAAAAGAAAAAAAACTAATGATCATGTTCTGATGGAGATAGATAGAGAACAAGATTATGAAAGGGTTAAGAACCATAAAGGTACAAATCTGTGATGATCCATGGGGCCATTTGATTCATCACAAAAGAATATACTAGGAAAACATTTTTGGTTTAACCAGAGTTGAAGAATTAATTTAATTAATAGATTAATAATATATTGAACCATATTTAATTGATATATAGAGTTTCATCTTTTAACTAATTCCTACCAAAAACTTATCTTTATCTTCAAAAGATAATAAAACTCAAAAAAATATTCTATTTATCTTAATCGTATAAGGTTCCAAATATAAAATTATACAATTTAAATAAATTAAACTATGTTATACTAAATAGGGAATTACTATAGGATAGTGGTATGCATTAAAAAATTGCCACACTTTGGTTGTGGGTTCGATTCCCGCATCCTTGTCCAATGCGATGGGTTGTCGCCCGACCTGTAGGTTGTCATTTTTATAAAACTATATTATTATAACATTTTAAAAATAATCTTAAGAAATGTATTAACCTTAAAAATAATATCCAAAGTTCAAATTAATCCACTCCCACCTTTAGAGTTATCCAAAAGACTTCTATCCAAACTCTGTCTAAAAGTTTTCTAAATCTCTAAAATCAATTATAACACCAGATTCTCCAAACAACGTAATATTTCTCTTATTATCATATACTGAATATATGATTACCTTCATCATATTAAAACCTTAATGAAAAACATGTGCTACAGTACAATCCTTATATATATATATATCATATTCTTTTTATAACCAGAATATAATTCTTGAATCCAAAAACAAAAATACATTTACTATTCCACTTCGACCGTAGTAACAACATAAGCTTGACCTTGATCCATTTTTTTATAAGCCATATTTACTTGATTATTTGGACAATCATTTGCATAATTTCCCATATCTTTACAATTATAGTATTGCACAACTTCTTTCTTTCCCTTACAATCATGATCTTGGTGACCTTTTACTCCACATTTGCAACAAAATCCCATTCCTTTCAGGCAAGTACCATGGTGCTTCTTCCCAAAATTATAACATATGGTAAAATACTTATTTTTATTTTCCCTTTATCTATATATTGCTCCACCATTTTCTTATTCTATTTTTTTACTTTAATGTCGTAAGACTAAGAGAATTCATTTTCTGTCTTGATAGCATATGAGACTATATCCTCATATGATGAGAAAGATTGTGAGACTAGTGCCCATTGGAGGAATGATTTTAACCCATAAAATAATCTATCGATATTACTTCTTGGGTTACGTATGTTGTCTGCAGCATGACTCGCTAACCTTGTGAAGTTAGCCTCATACTTTTCAACATTATTATCCACCTTTTTCCTCAGACTTAGAAATTGCCTTTCCATATCAGCTCGCTATTCACGAGGAAAGTAATTCTCTAGGAAAGTATCTTTAAACTCCCTCCATTACATATTTTCTACTTCTTCATCCTCCTTAATATTTTGAATTAACTAACACCATTGATCCACATCTCCGGAGAGATGGTAAACTACCATGAAAACCTTTTCCGTTTCATTACTTCCCAAAGTAAGAAATATTTTCTCTAAGGAACTTATCTATTTATCAGATATAAATATATTTATAGTACCATTGAATTTTGGAGGTTGTTGTATAATGAATTATTATAACATTGATCTTCTGTGTTGTGGATCAGGGTGCTCCATATGGGTAAGTGTTTTATTCAAAACCCGAGTCAACTGTCCCAGTACAGTTATAAGCTATTCAGCACTAATTGCATTTCCAGCTCCTCTATAATTATCTTGAACAGGAGGGAAATCCCTAAATAGATTACATGCATTGATACAGTTTCCATTTTTTCCACAAGGTTCTATTTATAAACAACTACATACACTAGATTAGGTTATGAATCATAATGCATAATTCCAAATTAGTAAAATACTTATCATAAATTGAAATATTTATGAATATATAATCCACAATCATAAATATGGTTCCTTTGAGGACATATTTACTCATAAATCCTTGATAATGGTTTGTAAATAAAATATGAATTATCCTATTAATATCCCCGAGGAGTGTCAAACCAGGTGCACAGTAAGGCCCACTATCATGTACCAGGTTACCCTGATTCAATCCCGGAACACCTTGTTAGAGTTTTCACCCCTAGGTACTTCTGTGCCAGAACCACATCCACTTGTAGTATCCAGAAAGGGTAGGTATTTCTAGTAATATCCACATAATATATACTTTAATAAAATCCTATGGGGTTCTTCTAGACTTATCCTCAAAGTATATCTTAGGGTTATGGTCCCTAATCTAAGTTTTCAAAATATATTTATAAGGTTGTTGCTAAACTTCCTTTGATACAAACTGTAACACCCCGAACCTAGAATCCTAGAGCTGATGAATTATTTTAATACATTGTCATGATTATAAGGAATAAAATCCCAAAGGACCAATTGGTTTAATAGTTTTGGAAAACAGATTATATACATGAACTTTTCATTACAATTTATAACATAAAATACATCATAGACAATCCTTTGAGAATGAAATTATTCCCCTAGTTTAACCCTACATATCAATTATAAGACACTTCTTGGAATCTAGGTAAAATAAAAACTAATAAAGGGGTGAGATTATATGATCATTAAGGATAAACAATATAGTGAAAGCTATCAAAAATAAGAATAAACATTTAAGGAAAGGTACAAAACTAAAACATAATACTTCTAAAACATTATCATCAGCATAATATATAAAGAATAAATAAAATGATTCCATTTTAACATTTACATAGATATTATACTAGTCAAACAGTCACATGTAAAATATCTAACTAATCTCATAACGATGGAATGAATAATTTTGAACATCATAACCACTACATCAAGCCCTCTTGCCAAGACCATACATAAATATTCTATCAAGGCCTTGTTCTAAGATACTAGTTTGTCCCATGAGTGGTATTAAAATAGAACATCCTTAGTAATAAATATCATAAAACCTTGAATACAATATGGAAGATTATATCATAATAAATCAATATCAATTAAGCATAAAATCCAATAATGGAATTTGACATAGATGAAAATAATCTAACAAAATCATTAAATTTTTTTTAGAGAAATATCCATTCTTTACTTTGTAAAAATTAAAAGTTTCACAGTTTATAAAATAATAAATTTAAAATAATTTTTTCAATCAAAGTGTCCCATACCCCTTTGAAAGTTTTGAAAGGAATTAATAATTTAAAACATTTATGTCCATATAAATAAATCGTTAAAACCTTTACAAAAACATGGAAATTAAATAGAAGGGTTTATAAGTATACATATTTAAAACACTTATAAAATTTTTTTGGTTAATTATTCCCTTACATAAAACCTTAAAAATATTCCTTTTGAAAACATTTTTTAGAAACATGTACATGAATGATAAATATGTCCCATTAAACACATATACATAAACAATCTCGGATAATAATGAGATTTCAAAATTAACCCTTACCTTAAGTCTGATACTCTCCATATGTGTTAAAAAATCCTATATAATGGTTTTTAACATATTATTAACTTATACAAAAATCATAATAATATTTATTATATCATATATGATTGGTTTATAACTTTATATTACTTGTTTATTAACAAATACAAGTTAATACAACGTTTTAGATAATAATCGTTTTCTTTATCATATGTGTTTTGACTTGTTATTATTGATCATATTAGTTAGATAATGATTAAATTATTTATATATAATATATATTAAAAATATTAAAATATTTAATAGATATATATAGGAAATGGAATACACTGTTCATGGAGACGGTAGGTCGTACGTACGCATGAACACCATTTCCATTTTCATATCATATTGAGTGGAAGTAAGTAAATGACATATATGTATGTTCATATATGTATAAATAATTCTAGTAGAATTATTATTTCATATATTTCATACTTATTATTAATATGTATTTTTACAATCATTCTTGTATGGTGAACATGGAAGATGAATCTCATCGCATCGTGAAGACGGTAAGCCGTACGTATGCACGAGAGACAGTATCATTTCCTTAATGGTTAAATGGTTTGGAATTGAATGGAATATAAAGAAACATTATCATTTTATATTTATTATTTAAATCATTTATATTCATCATTATACCCTTTGAAATATTGTATAGATGAAAAAATGTTTACATCATGGCGTGGAGATGGTAAGTCGTACGCACACACACATGGTGATATTGTTTTTCATAGGATGGGTAAAAGGAGGAATATGGTTGTCCCATAAAAAAAAATCTCAGCATATATTATATGATGGAGTTATTATTTTAGTATGGTAACAACTTAGGAATAGAAAGTAGAAGAAGAAAAGAACTTTGAAAGAAGGGTTAAAATGATTACCTCTTATTCAAGTGTCTCGTTTTTATTTTCCCAAAAAGACTCATTTCGTTTGTTTTATTACAAAAGTGAGGCCTCTAGGATAAATTTATGGAAGTTGGAAGGATATTTGTGCAGGTTTTGGCTATGAAAAATGGTTTTATGTGTTAATAAAAGAGAAGAATAAGTTCCCTTTTTATTGGAGAGGTGAGGATACTTTAGGAAAGTTTTGAAATATTAATTTATTATAAATTGAGTTTTAGTTTACAATGGATCAAAAGTGATATATTTTAATGATAAGATGAGTATGGGTCTAAATAATCTCAAATAATAGGTTTTAGACAAGTTTATGTCATGAATTTAACCTTATATTTTGGATTTAACCCTTAGTTAAATAAGTTAACTCTTACCATGCCTTCTTGAATTTTTATACTATATAGTTAATATAGTTACTGTAAAATGCCAAGTTAACCTCAAGTATATCATTAATTTATTTTTTAACACTATTTATGTTAGTTTTCCAAATATTATATTTTTTTAATATTATATCATATAATAAAATAGTGTTTGTTTTACAAATTCATTTATGTCAATTTTGACACTATTTAGTAATTGATTTTTTAAATCCATAACAACTTTATTCCTTTGAAAAAAAATAAATCATCCATAAAATATCAATTTTATCCAAAAAATTTGTGGATGGAACAAAACATCTCAAATTACATTTATTTTAATAATTATAATATCATTTATTTCAATCATTCATTAATAAGGGAATCACTGTGTGATTAATAAATTTATTTATTTAATGTATAAAAATTATAAATAAAATACAATTATGTAGAAAGTAATTTTATCTTTCTAATGAATATTTATAGTCAAAGAGAGAAATTATATAACCTACATTATTTTTTTAGTAAAAGATACATTTTTGGGTTATATTTCTCTTTACTTTACATTAATTATTATAACATGTCATTATCACAGCCAAGTGGCTCCATGAGGTCCTAAAATCAACCCAAGGATTCTCATGGTTGGATAAATATCATACAATAGTATTAGGACATTTGTTAGGGTATTTTTATATTATTATAATATTATTTTTTACCCTTATTTACTCGATTCACCCTTTAACAATGGTAAGTAAAAATAATTATTAAGTTACTATTCATAATGTCAAAAAATAAAAGGTAATTATTTAAAAAATTTGAAATTTATAATTCTAAAATGAAATACATTTTTCTAAATTTAAAACAAAGAAGTTGTAGTAATTAAATTAAAATTAATCCGCATTGTCAAAATGAGAAAATGAGTTTTTAAAAGTAAAAACCATTAAAAGATTGATACATATTTATATCAAATTTCAATATGAAATTACTTCCAATGACTTTCATTATATTAAATGATAAAAACTTAATCTAATTATCCTTTAAAACAAAATGAAAGAATAATCTAAAAATATAAATAATTTAAATGAAAAAGAAGTTTTGAATTAAAATGCAGTATTTTTCACTATTCATTAAAATTTGAATGTTATCAGAAAAACACTAAAAATTTGTCCAAATTTTTTTATGTCCTGCTTCTAAAAAAGAATATATTTTTAAAAATTGAATATATAAAAGTTTCAAATATTTTATTTAAAAAGTATTTTCCATTAAAAGGTGGAAAAGTACATTTTTTAAAAAATACTTCTTTTATCTAAAAAGTTGAATTTGTTCTTATAATATGTCTAAGAAACACATAAAATTATAGTTAAAACTATATGAGATATATATAAAATTAAAAATGTGGTCAATACTATTCATAATTTCTTTTTAAACAGCTAGTTGGATAGGTCACGGTGCACTCAAACTCGGTGTTATGTGTAGCAGAAGCTATTGAATTATTAAGAAGAAGTATACCATGGAATCTCGAGGTGTTACATTTTTACTTTAAATACAATAAGAAAATGGAAACAATGTTCATTCATAAATAAGACCTACCATCTCCATGAATAATGTATTTCATTTTATATTTCTATATTAAATATATTATTATAAATTCATATATACTGAATATCTGTGATATTTATTTCATGTTTATCATTATAGAGATGATGAAATCATGATATAATTAAGAGGATAAAAATAATAATAAATAAAAACACATGTGAAAAAAAATTGGTTGTACCTAAAATGTAACTTTAACATGGAATTGTTAATAAAAGGGTAATATAAATTAATAAGTAAATCATATATGGTATTATAGAAATTCATATGGCCCTTTTATTGATTTATAATAAACCGATATTTATTATACAATAAGTTAAAGCACATTTGACTAAAGGAAGTGTAAGGTAATGGAATTCATCTCAATCTCCTTTCATTGAGGCATAATTTGATGTTATACACCCACCATATTTTATGAGGTGTATATACAAACCCTTTGAATTATCATGTCATTAATTTATTTATTATCAAGCTATTTAATGTTTTTTAAATGTTATTATTTCATGGGGAATATGATTTAAATTTTAAAAGTGGTATGGGAAACCTTGAATGTTTAAATATTTAATTATAAAATATTTTTCTCCATGTCAATATTCTTGATATTATTTTATATATTTATTTATATAAAAGTATTATAAATTATATTTTATATATATTTTGAGTTTCATTCAATGTTCATAAAAAATTAATCTTTTTACGTGTTTTATAAGGAATGTTTTGACAAACAAAAAAAATGTTATATTCTTACTGTATATAGAAACTATGACTTTTCTGAAATCGTGGACATTACTTTGTTGTTATATTACTTTTAAATATTTAATGTTTACTTAAATGAAAAAACTTATTTATAATTTTTTATTTAAAATGGGGTTTCAAAGAAAAGGGTGTTTTGGTATTGAAAATGGGTTGTTAAAAGAAAAGGGTATTTTTATACGAAAGTGTTTTTCATATTGGATTAATAAGAGTTTTTACTCAATATTTTTTTAGTGGTCACATTTAAAGTATTTTAATCTATTTCAACATCCTTTGTTGAATCTTTTACAAAATTTTGGTTTTTCTCTTATGATACCATATTTTATACTTTATTAAATGGTTTTTGGTTTGTTTTAATATGGAATTATTAATATAACATATGAATAGTTATTTATTTTGTTAGTACATATTGATTCAATTATGTTGTTTATTAATGTGAGGAATTCATTGGAAATGAAATAATATGTGGGGACTGTATATATAAAATTACCTCGATGCATCAGTAGTCTCTTGAGATGAAATCATTTGAAAAAAACCCTTCATGTTTGTTTGCAAGTAGTTTTAAATTTCCAAGAGGATAGATCTTGACAGAAATAAGACAAGTTTCTATCCATAGACGTAAAATTATCTTAAGGATAGATCTTCATAATAACTATCTTTAGAATAGATCTTGATATTAAATACATACAACATTATGCATTCCATCATTATTATTATTCCATGTGATTAGTTGATTAGTTAGAATATACATGGTCAAGTTTTATGCTCATGTGATTATTTATATGGCATTATTCGATCATCTTTTATTATAGAATTATTTATTATTTATTATTAATTTAGTTTAGCTTTTGTTGTATTTTACCTTTCGGATCATTTGATCTCACCCCTCTCTTATGATTTATTTCCCCCCAGGATTCCAAGAAGTCTATTATGACTGATATTCAAGATTAATTTTGGAGAATAATGGCATTCTCAAAGAAAATACTTTTTATATTTTATTTTTAAAATGTAATTATAATTTCAAATATATATTAATTTTACCAAGACTAATAAACTATTCGATCCTTTGGGATATTATATTTTTTATATTATGCTAATGTAATAATCATGGCACTAACTCTGGGAAACTAGGGTCAGGGTCATTACAAAAAAACAAACTATAGTTATTTTATTAAAAAAATTATCAAAAATTACAAGTGGTATAATAATATTTCAACAATGTCTCTCAATGTGAGTTTATATATGGTAATTATTAGTTTATACAAATGTTTTTAGAAAACACTATTTCAATGGTTACTAAAAAAGATAGTGAGAGTCTAACACCATTCTTCCTTGAAGTGGAAACAAAAACCTTTAGGTTATTTTCAAAAACCCCTTTTACTAAATAATTAATATCTTTGGGGATAACATCAAATTTGAAAAATAGTTCAATGATATCATCCCCAAATAAAACAGTGATATCATAAATTAATTTATTAAGAATTCACTAGAATAAGAATCCAATTATAATTAATAAAAATTTTTATTTTATAAAAATAGTCTTAGACGAAAAATAGAATGTAAACAAAATTATCATGTATTCCCATATCCATTATGTAATTTTCATTATCTACATGTTTAGTTATAAAACCAATTTATCATCACTATTCTATTTAAGAATTATTTGTGCATTATCTCATATGATCCAAAAATAAGGTGGTAAAGAAAATTAAAGGCTAAAATGAAGGAAAAAATCTTTTATGCGATACCATTTTGTGAAAATAATGTATGATGTGTAATGAAAGATTAAGACAGCACCGAGGGTGGTAGGAATTAAAAAAGGGACTACCTTTATAATATGAAAATTTTATTATTCATAGATACCTCATACCTAATCAAATAACCTTATATAAAAGGGAAAAACAAAATAAATAATGAACAAGATTTAAAACATTGATATCTTACATAATGCATAAAAAAACTCTCAAAAGACTTATTAATTTTGAGATGTATATGTAAATTTAATATATATGATAATGAATAAAAATCTAACAAAATCCAAATAGATCCTTGGTACTAAGAAAATTTTGATGAATTTTAAAAATCACATCCAAAGCAATAAAAAATGATAAAATGAAAATAATAATGACAAGGAACAAATATATTGGAATTTTAAAAATCCTATTTGTAGTAAGGTGTACATTAATAAAATATTAATGTAAAAAATGTAAAGGAATGATTCTATATAAAAATTAAAATTACCAAACTAAACCTTATGTAGATTCAACCAAACATTATGGATCAAAGAAAAAATCATATATAATTTAACTAAAAATAAAAGATTAGTAAATACCTTAATAAATAAATATTGAATTAATGGAAACATCAGTTAATCAATAAAAATATATAAAGTTATTAAGGAAATTAGTTCAATTAAAATGAAACATGTTTTGTACCTTTTTTTGATATTAAATGTTGTAACAAAGATATCCCTTCCTTGATCGCTGATCCATATGTGTATGCAGGAACTCAATAATATTCTCTATCTCTTTTAAAACCAATTCATATATAATATTATTTAATAAGAAAACAATATTATGAATTGAAATGAAGAATCTATATTTTCATGGAAATAAATAAGAGGATATTTTTCATGTGAAAAACACATGAGACACAGGTAATTGGAAATAAAAGGATAATAAATGGAAATTAGATGAACAATGATGGTGTACATGGGTATTGGCTATTGATATAGGGGTCTATATGGGGTTTTGGGTAGATAAGGGAAGTTTGTTAGTGGTGGGGTATAATATTGGTGAGTTAGAATGGATCAAAGGTGGAAGCTTCTGTAAAGTTTTGATTAGGGGTTACTAATTGGTGATAAAGTGTTCAAGGCAGTGGTTCATTAGTGGATATGGATTTTAAGGGGATATTTTTAATAAGGGATGAGGGGATGGGTGGCGGTTTATAATTTTTTGGGTAACTAGTGACCAAGAGTAGTTGGTCACTAATAATACTTTGTGTGAACTTCAAATAAAAGTAGCCCATTTCTACCTCTTCTAAAATTAAATTCCCTAGTAGTAGAATAGACATTTATTTCTAAAAAACCATGATAAAAATCTGAAAGTTTCATTTCATGATATTTTTCTAATTATATGGAAATCTATTAAAGAAGTCATCCATGAAATGATTAAATAGTGGATTAGCATTCATAATGGGTAGATAAATCTATAAACATCTCAAAATTTAACCACTACACAATATCCTTGAAGAACCATTATAAGTCTAAACCATTATGCATGTTTCTTGATAAATTTATATACAGTAGAACACATAATCATATGCATCTCAACTCATAATTTACCCATCATATATATTTTCTAGTGTTGAGGCCTTACATTGTCCATTCAGTTAACCCTTACATAAATCATCTAACAATGAACCTTTATACATCAATATCCTCTCTTGCAAGATAAACATATACACTTATGCCAAAATAAACACATAAGTGGATTCTAAGCTTTATTTAATAATAATGTGTGTGACCTCCCAAAATCTAATCACCCACCATGTCCAAAAAAAATTATTTTCTAAAAATAAATGAAATTCCATTAAATTGAATCTATTCCAGCCCATTAAATTTAATTTAAATAATTGAATAATTTTTTTATTTTAAGATTTTTTTTGAAAGAATATACATACCATTTTAATTACTTTGGGAAATATAATTTTTTATTTTTTACAAAACAATTTTTAAATAAGAGATAAAAATGCACTAAAGATAAAATCATAGTGTGGTGGTATTATAGAAATCATGGTTTTTTCTAGGGAAAACCATGTTGTGGTGAATGTTACCAAATCATAGTTTTTTTCATGATAATGCATGCATCATACGCTAATGCATGTTATTTGATTAATCCTCCATATAATCAATCATGATCAGTTTGAGAATCATGTTAGGATGATTCTATGAGTTTTAATGGGTACATTAGTTATTTAAGTAATAAATAATTGTTCATTATGATGAGATAATAGGTACATCGAGATGTAAATTCTGAAATATTCTAATTAATAGGCCAAACACTTGAGAAATTTTTGGGATCATTGTAGGACTATATAAATACGATCATTATTTTTGACACCCACCAAATGAGTACCAAAAAATCCACAAAGTAAGAAATACCTGAATATGGGTATTATTTTTGCCCACAAATAAAAGGAAGAATATGTTGGCTAGAAATCACATATCACATAACCTTCTAAAGGACACATGGTTGCATGACCATCATAAGGTCATTCAAATAGAATGAGAATGGTCATGCACAAAAAATAACCTACTAAAAGATCCCAATAAGTCACTTTGAAAAATACTTCTTGTTCTTGTAAAGGTATCCCAGGCAATCAATATTCATGTAATGGTTGCCAGATGAGTACCTTCAGATCATGAGACATGTCTATAAGCATATTCCTAACAATCCATCCATAAATACTTGGAAAATAAGGATAAATATATCCAAAATATGGGATCCTTTCATAGTCATAAACATCTTACGAACCTCCCATGTGGTTTTCAAGACACAGAGGAAGCTCTGGTGACATGTTTTCCTAATCACACAAGATCCCACCATAATTTCACCTGATTCATATGAAGGTCCTTATACATGTCCAAGATTCCTTGTGCTCCCCCTCTAGCTCCAAATAAAAATATAAAGGTTTGTCTATGTTAATTCTTTTACATCAGTGCATGACAATTTACTGGTCACATGAAACATCACCAATGGTGGGAGTGATTTTATTTGAGAACACTCATTCCAAGTCATGAGATCCACAAACTTTGTAAAATAAACAGGGAAATAGAAAAGGGAAATGACAAGATCCTCTTGAGATGGGATGATAGGTTGATCTTATGATAACAATGCCATATTCCCTAGGAAATCATTCTTGATCATACGAGTCCCCCATTGTAAAGTCATCTTGATCTCACAAAGTCCCCCTAGAGAGCTATCCTTGTCCTATAGAAGACCCCAGACATGTCATATCAAATCACATGAGATCCTTTCAACAATCATCCTAGTCTCACGAAGGTCCCTTGGCATGTCATACTAACATTTTGAAAGCCCCTTGACATGTCCACATAATTAAGAAAGACCCCTTTGATTTACCAAAATACAAAAAATGGGGAATTAACTGGATGGTCTCATAGTTCCTGAAAATCAAGTGACACCTACAATAGGATTTCCTGGGGGGCATGACACAAAATCCCTTCACCAAATTCGTCTTGGATTTTAACGAAATTCACCACAAAAATTGTTGTATAATCGGGGTGGATAGTCCTATAAACCCCATCATAAAAAAATATATCTTTGAATCCTCTCACTGGTGATCCCAAGCATCAGAGTGAACATTTTTGTAGCAGCCAATCTGATGATCTCAATGGTTTTTCTTTTGGTAAAATCTAGAGAATGATCTAAGGGACCACAAATCATGCATGGGCCCTTCAAGTGATCACTTGAGATCATGAAAAAGACCTCTGGTGGGTTTTCAAATTACGTCCCACATATCTTCCCTTCAAGTGATCACTTGAGATCATGAAAAAGACCTATGGTGGGTTTTCAAAGAATGTCCCACATATCTACTGGATCATGTGAGACCTAAACAAGATATCCCTAAACAAATATGAGGAAAAGATAGAATAAAAACTAGAATAAAGGCTAAATATGGGATACTTATGAAAAGACAGATTCCTTGATCCTCATGCACCATGCATGACTCATCCAGATCATGTGACAGAATTAGGGCATGTCACTCAAGTCATGTAATATCCCCTTTACATACCACTTGGATCATATGATTTCCTATAGACATGTCAAGTAAGTCATGTGGAACCCTTCAGGCTTGTCTCCCAAGTCTCACGAATCCCTATGGGATCACCATCTATACCTTTTGATGTCATATAGACATTTCCCCAATGTTATGTGGTGACACAAGTTCATATCATCTAGGTCTCGTGGAGCCCTCTGGTCATACCAGCCATATCATGTGGCATACTCTAAGTGCGTCAGCTAGGTTGTGAAATGCTTTCTATAAATGACACATGAGTCTCATGAAACCCTCAAAGATCACCATAAAGATCTTATGATGAAACTAAGACATGTTATCTAGGTCATGAAATGTTATTTTTAAAAGTCAACCTAGATCATGAAATGTCCTCTGGATAAGTCATCCAGGTCATGGAACACTCCACAAACAAGTCAACTCTGATCACATGATTTTCTTCAGACATCCTCAGCCATGTCTTGTGACATCCCTCAAAAATGTAAACCAAGATCATGTTATTGTCACTAGGATATGTCCGGTAGAAAACCAGACATGTCTTGTAGACAACCAAACCATTAAAAGTGGATGTATTCGGACATAATATCCTTGTATAGTTGGTATATTAGGGAATCCTCAATGTGTAATCCCTATTAAAATTGAACTATTATGACCCTGATTCCTATTATAACCAAGATACGTTGGATTCCTTCCTAAGGATCATTCTCCTTATTAAACATTGAAAAGGGATTTCCTAGAACATAATCATTTCATTCATAAGTAGTGATACTAACTAATTTTTATCCCTTTTTTCTCACACCGAGCATAGGTCACATGGGATTAGGGAGTTGTAATGATCATATCATTCATGTCATAAGCCTCTACCATGATAAGGATAACCTTAGTGTGTAAACCCCAATCATCAGTATAATATGTTATATCCTTCATACAAGGTAAACCTCAGTGTATAATCCCTGATGAAACTAAACTATGATGATTTTAATTATTTCTATAACTAGGATACGTTGGATTCCTTCTAAAGGACCGAACTCTATATTAAGTATATAAGAGGCTATCATAACTTGTTAACCCCATATCCCTATGAAATAAGACTGATTAATTACTATCCCTTTCTTCTTATGATGATCATGGAAAATATAGGATTAGGGAGTTATAATAATCACATCATTTTCATCTGAAATTTCCACCCGTTAGGGTGACCTCAGTGTGTAAGCCCCAATCATTGGAATGATATAAATACCCCCATGAAAGGGTATCTACCTCAGTGAATGTCCCAAGGGCATGATTGAAATATGATAAATATGATCCCAACCATAACCAAGATATGTAGGGTTCCACCTTGAGGATCAAAATCAAATACTTGGTGCTCAAGTGATAAAAAATATGTCCTTTCTACACGGTGTTAAACTACACAAGTTTAATAAACTACATATATTTTTATTCTTGTTGTAAAATAGGATATGGAGGATTACTCATAATGGATCAATCCCATTCTCGAAATATTAACCACCTCACTAGATGAAAATAACTCTAGAGTGTCTGGTTATACAACTTTAATGTATAATTAGCTACCCACCAATGGAAAATTGATGAAGAACCTTAGACTCATTTATATGGATTCTCCAATAAGATCCTCCCTTTTTTATATAAAGGATTTAACCAATGATCATTTTTAGGGTAACTAGTCCCATATCGGGATTAGGAAGAGATTCTAAAACTTATCTTAAATATCTAGGAGAGTCTCAGATGAGGAAAAAATTACACCCAAAAGGGTGTGATGAGCTCGACCTCCCACCCCCCGACCAATGTGAGTTCCTAAGAATTGTTAGGTCTGAACCCCCAGAGGACCACCTACCTTTGGAAAGCAGGCTCGTGCCCAGTTATGGATGTGAGAATCATTAGGAGATTTATTTAGGGATAAAAAATGGTAAACATAACTTGAATGACTAAATAAACACATTGAACTCCCAACAATCAAACCATTGTTCCAAGCCAATCACATATTTCTAATGAGTCCACATTGCCCAAAGAATGTCGCAGTAAAGCCAGTGGCACTTTTCACTACATCCAACCGCTTCAGAAAATTATCCCCAGAGTGAAACAATCACCAGCTTCAGAATTTGATGAAGGTGGATCAAGGATCCAACTATGTATCTCTTCCGGTTTTGGAGTGATAAGGAGGGATCTTATATACTGCTGTTTCCAGAATCATCCCACCAGATCCCTTTATTCACCAGATCAGTTTACCATCCGACACATGGCCACCTCTAATCCCAATGTGTAAGCATCCAGTTAGGATAATTGTATCACTGAGATGGGGAGAGGGAGAATTAGTGATACTTTCTATTTTATATTACATTTTAATTGAAACAACCTTTGCCTCTTGTTAAAGGTTATATTCCCAGCTGAAAAAAATTCAAACACACATCCACATAAACACAAGCATTAATAAGTTTCACTATTTAATATGAATAGCTATGTACTTGGTATGATTTGGAGATAATAAAATACTAGAAACATATACTAGACAAAAATACTTGGATTACAACAAGTAGGATATGCTTTCACTAATGTAGTACTTTGAAGAAAACCCAAAAGTACATGTGCACCCTTTTAGTAAAAATAGGATAATACAATGTTTGTGTAACAAATCATGCTACCTGTGCTTATATTAAATTTCAATAATAGTATTAATTGGAAAAAAATTCTTCAGTTTCATACCCATAAGATGATAAGAATATCTTTGTAAAATCCCAAGTAAGTAATGAATAATAGATATTTTTATCTATGTCTATTAATGATTAAGATAGTGTTTTAGAGGCTTAAAATGAAAATAAATACAATCTTATGCATGGAATACACTAATATTCTTAAAAGATTGTTTTGCTGCCTTTTGATGGCAAACCCTTTTTAAATCTATATTTTGACAATTTTATAAGCTATTTTTGTCAAAATAAACTTATTATTTATGATTGGGACATCAAAATTTACTTTGTGTGAATTTTTGGTATTTTTCCGATAAAGTTCATTTTTTAATGAATAGTGAAAAATGTTGTATTTTAATTCAAAACTGCTTTATAATCTAATTTATTTATATGATTAGATTATCTTTTGAATTAGTTTTTAAGTGAAATTAGAATATATTTTTACCATTTAATCCAATGGTGGTCATTGGAATCAATTTCACTTTGAAATTGGACTTAAACTGGTGTCAATCTTTTGATACTTATTGTTTCGTAAAAAACACGCTATTTGTCATGACAGTGGGAATTAATTATTAAATTAATTAATGTGACTTATATGTTTTGAATTTTGTAAAATAGACTTCATTTTTGATTTCAGAATATCAAATATAGCTTAGGGTGAATTTTTGGTAATTTTCTGAAAAACTTCAATTTTTGATGAATAGTGAAACCACTAAGTGGTACTTATAAAAACTGATTTTTTGTTTAAATGAAATTTTGCCATCTTTGTGTTTTGAATTTAAAAAATCCGACATACATGGTTTTCATTAAGAAGTAAAATGTGGTTCAATGAGATTAAAATAATTTTTTGGTGAATAGTAACTCTTAAGTTTTTAATCGCGATTAGAGGTAATTAGTGTAGTTTAAGGTAAAAATAATGCTTTAATAAAATGAGATGAGCTTGAAACATGTCCTACCCTCATTGGATGTGTCATGGACGACCAAGAAAAACCATGGGTCAACTTGGGGACCCCATGGAGCCACTTTGGTTGGGAAATGACATAAATAACTTTTTATTTAATGTTAAAGTAAAAATGACACAAACATGAGTTATTTTACTAATTTTTTTTTTACATGGGGTTATACAAGTCAGATTTTTGACTATAAATATTCATTAGAAATATAAAAATATTTCATACATCATAGTATTTTTTTATAATTTTTATACATTAAATAAATTAAATTATTTATGACATCATGATGATGCATCGATGACCTCATTATTTAACGATTTAAATAAAATGGAAAGATAATGTAAAATATAAGACCTACACATGGCCAAAACCAATTGGATGAGTGGATTTCGAACCCTTATCACCTTATCCTCGAAACAAATCAATGTGGGACCTCTTAAATCCGAATACCATTTTAAAATAAAGTGACTTTTCTTTACCTTCCAAGAGTGCCCCTCCTCTCTTATAAAAGGACCCCACCTCTACCTCCTTACCCACACTCCCAAAGCCTTTGGATCGGACAAAACCTACCCATTTTGGCTCTCCACATCCCTATATTACTCCTTGAAGCCTCACTTTGGGTAGAAGTCTTCCCAAGGAAGCCTTTGAGCTCAAACGAAAGGGAGTTACCCGATTTTAAGGTAATGTCTTCACTTGAGTCCGTTTGTTTTATTTTGCTTCTCCAACCCCCTAAACTATTTTTATTCATTTATTTTGTAACAAATCCAGTATCTTAAATATACTAGGATGTTTTTATAATAAGGATTCGAGCTACACTTACACACACCTACATCTAATGGTTAATGGACATACTGTTTCCGTGGATGGTGAATTTATGCCTCCCGAAACGATGATTGTTCAACATTCTTTTAACACCTTCAAAGGTGGCCATTAAGATGTAACTATATTTATATATGATATATAATATGTTTATGTTTTATTTAAGATTCTGTATTTTTTATTTTGGGCATACCTTTATGGTTTCCATTATGGGTAAACACGATATCTTCATTTAAGGAAGTGCGGACTACCACCCCCTCAAAGTGATTTGATTCATTAAATACCATATGTGGGACATATAAAGGATGGAGTTATGATATTATATATGATATTACACTGTAATTATAATATACCTTTATATAATTATGATTCCATTCTATAAAATACGAAATAGAAATGAAAGTAGCGTTCATGCGTACGTACGGCTTATCGTCTCCATGAACGATGCATTTCATTTCTTACCTATAAATGATTATGTAATACTATAAATGCATGTATATAATTGATATATATGATATATAAATAATGATTATAATTCTGGATATAATGGATACATGAACAACTTGTAATTATAAAGGGTTTATTTTTTACTCAAGTACCAATGATCGTTAAAACGAACGTTATTAACTTAAATAATTACATAGTGTTCATGACATGGCAATAAGTGATATAAAAGGAATAATGAACTTGAAAAAGGTTCTTAAACAAGTATAAATTAACTCAAGTTTATTATTCAGGAGATTAAAGAACGACCGAGTCAAGTCGGACCTGAGGTATGAGACTTTGTCTCAATATCCTTTCATTGAGGCATATTTTGTTTTATACACAACCTTCTTTTATATGGTGTATAAACCCCTTTTAGTTTTACGTTTATTCAAAAGGAATCTTTTTTATACAAAGCGTTTAGTAAACGAAAAAAGGGAATGTTTTTGTCGTACGTATGCGGCGACAACGACTTCTCCGCCACCGTGACCGTTATTTGAGTTTCGGATTCCTCTACAGACCATACTTTTTTTTAAAAAGAAAAATAAATACCATGTTTTACTTTTATTTTATTTTGGTATTGAAAATTGTTTTCATAATGTTTTTATATCAATGTGTTGTATTGATATATTGTGATTGAAAGGTGGAAATGTTATGTTTCCTTTATGCATGTTTTATGTGATATGATTATGTTGAGGTTCTTGGGAATTATTATGAAGACGGGTGGTTCTGTGATAGACTAAGGGCGGGTGAGCCCGATATAGCTCTCCAATGCATTGGGTAACGCGAAGGAGTGAAACGTTAAGGTTTCTACGAAGAGATTTAGGGAATATACTGTGATGGGTATTCCAAACGTAACCAAGAGGGTTACTCCCTACGTAAGAATGTTATGGATGCCTCAAGTTACCTTTATGTCTTATGATTTCTATGATTTATTCATGATTTGATGAGGTATGTTAAAGTGCTTATGTTTTATGGGTAAAGTATGATTTCATTATTATGTATATATGTACTCATGTTTCATTTCCATATTTTTATATCCCTTACTGAGCTTTTTATGCTCATCCCAAGTTTTTTTGAAATGTTTTTCACAGGTCAAGGGAAAGGTACATGATATGATGATAGTGTCAAGGAAGTGTCAAGAAAGAATCCATGTTTTATTTTAAATATGTTTCCATTGATGGGAAAGAAGAATACTATCTTTATGTAACCACTTTGTTTATATGTGGAATGTAATGCAAATTTTACGATCTAATTCTCTAAAACTCTAAACCCGAAAAGATCCTCAATGTGTAATCTTGTAATAACTCAAGATTAAGTAAGGTTTAAGGATGGGGCCTTATAATCTTAGTCTTTGTTAAGTAAAAATTAGTTCAATTTTTCCAGTCTAATTCTTCCTTGTATGATTCTTCCAAGTATGATTTTCACTGGTACGATTCTCCCAATCCGATTCTTCCAGGTATGATTCTAAATATCTGATTATTAATCCCAATATTATGATTATCTAAATATGATTGACAAGATGAATATGGTATATACTTGAAAACTATAATAATTAAACATGATGATCTTCTGAATACAATTTTGAAACTTCTTATTTTACTTCTCTATCAATACTTCTTCAAAAAAAGTGAATACATAAACTTCTTCTTCTCTATAAAAACTCTAAGATTATCTATATTCTAAATCGAAAAATACATTCATTAGAAAAATTAAAAAGTACACTAACCTTATATAGGTGACCCATGGATGGTTTTGACGGGAATCCCAAAATCTTTCTTGCTTAATCAAATTCCACCAAATATTGATTTCACTTAAATTTTAGGTGCATTTATGACTTAGTCAACTCTTCATGAATCTTAAAAACTATTCTACAATATCATATCTTATTTAGACATTATTTTCAATCATCATTCCAATTTCAATTCCTAAGTCCAATTTTCTTAATACAATGCTCTGTACCAAATGGAGAGAAACAAAACACTCTTTGAATTTCAAGCTCCCCCTCGGCAATAAATCAATATATTTTCTTCAGAAATTATCATGATTTATTTGAAAAGTGATCAAATAAATTCAAAACACTTTAAAATGGTTTACTACATTATTGATTGATCTCTACAATTAAAATTTTCATCAACCTCAACTGAATTATTTTTCCATAAATATTTGT
Organism: Viscum album; assembly: GCA_963277665.1. Classification (NCBI taxonomy): domain Eukaryota; kingdom Viridiplantae; phylum Streptophyta; class Magnoliopsida; order Santalales; family Viscaceae; genus Viscum; species Viscum album. The sequence continues at coordinate 1,781,571,744 of OY728129.1, read as the reverse complement.
TAAAATAAAATATGCCTGAGTATGATGTAATGCTGAATATGATGGACCGATGTCATCAGCTTAAACTTCAGTTACTTCCATCTTTTACAAAAATTTTCCTATATCCTGAATTCCTTCATGAATTTCAAAACATTAAAGAAGAGAATCAACAACGTTAGACTTACAATGGAAAGTATCGTAACTTTCCATTCCTTCCAAATTCTTTCTTTCCCTTACAGACTAAGTATGATTGTCCAGAGAAAAATATTTCTTAGTATTATTTCCATGAATATGATCTAACTCAGTATGATTTTACTAGGTATTATCCTTATGATTATGATTAGTTAGGATATTTTTTTCAACAACCTTTTTCTTTCCATCTAGATCCGATTAATCTAAATACAATCATCATCATCTATTTCTTCTCTTCCACCATGATATGATTAATCTGGGTATGATTAAGAACACATATTTCCCCCTTTTTTCCATCATTATTGTATCATAATTTATCCAATAAACTTATGATTTATGTGAAATAAAAATCATCAATGTATCATCACATTTCTATCAGATCCATTTTGAATCCGATTACAATCAATACATCATTATAATCTTATCCTATTCCAGACCCAAGGTGAGTTTGATCAAAAACTTTTCTTCCAAACAACTTTTTCTTGATATGATAGAATTTATTAAACAAAGTGAGTCTTATTTTTCTAAAAACAATTTTTGAGTCTGATTTTCAACTAAATACAAAGTGAGTTAATTTACTTTATTTAAACAAGCTTTCTTGATGACAAAAGAAAACACTTGAAAATAATAACCTTCATCATTATCTTGGTAATAACAATATACCCCTTTGGATTTTGTTGTCAAATAAGTTTCATAAATCACAAATTTTTTTATCCTCAAGAAATGGACCACTTTTCAATAATTCTGATCCCACTAGAGCTAACTCATTATAAGAAACAAGAATTATTGACAACAAAAGAATGTTGTCCAAAAACAGTGATTAAGAAAACCTTCTTTATCTTCCTTCCTCAAGTATTTTTCTTTCCTAAAAAACAATACAATTTTTTCCTACAAACAATCCATCAATCAATTAGAATAGTTCAACCACAATATAATGTTGAATTCTTAGCTTACCGAAAAATCCATCTTTTTATCTGAAATAAAAAAGGGTTGATTTATGAAAAAATTATCCCCTTGAAAATACAATCCAAAGGTAAGATGAGAGAGGGAAAAACACATACCTCATCCTTAGTGAGAAAGTGGTTAGACCCCCATGTCCAACCTCAATTTAGAGAATGATTCATTTGGTAAATGTTTTTTCAAAATGTAAGCAACTTATTATGATGTTAGAATATATTACAACTTCAATTCATTCTTCTCCATATTATCTTTGATGAAATGATATTTTATATCAATATGTTTTTAATGATAATGTTGAACTGGATTCCTAGTGAGATTGACTGCACATTTATTATCACAACCCAAGAGCAAAGGTAACTTCACTTCAACAAGTAAATATTCCAATTGAGTTTTAATCAACATAAGTTGATTAGTGGATGGAGTGGAAGCAACATAATTAGCTTCAACTATAATAAGATTTACTAAATTATGTTTATTTGAGTTCCAAATTACACAATTCCTTCATAGAAAGAATACTCCACCAGATGTGGATCTTAAATCATCAACATTTCCCACCCAATCAGCACCTGAATAATCAAACAAGTCAATATTATCTGAGCTATTATATTTGATTCTAAATTATATTGTGCCTTTGATGTATCTAATAATTATTTTTCCAGGATGTAAATGTGATTCTTTTGGATTACTTTGAAATCTTTCATATAAGGTAAAAACATAAACAATGTTGGTTCATGAGATAGTCAAAAATAAAAAACTTCTAATCATATTTTTAAATTCTTTCTGATAAACTTATTTTCCTTATCCATATTTAGAGAAATTTGTTCCCATTGATATTTAAGTGGAAATAGGGTTTGATTTTTCCATGCCTAACCTCTGAAGAAGTTCCTTACCATACATTTATTTAGAAAGAAAAATGTATTCCTTCACTTATTGTATTTGTAACCCAAGAAAGTATTTAATTTCCACCAGCATAGAAATTTGAAAACCCATTTTCAACTCTTCAAAAAATCTTTCACAACTTCTTTCATCATTCCCAGCAAAGATAACGTGATCAACATAAACAATTATTATGAGAGGATAACCTTGACTTTTTTGATGTAAAGATTTGTATCAACTCTTCCCTTCTTGAAAATCATATTTCTTAAGAAAGTATACAATTTGGAATTCCATTCTCCCAGATCTTGTTTTAGTCCATACACTGCCTTATTCAATATTTACACATAACTTTCATCATTACTAATAACAAATCCACATGGTTGTTCAATATAAACTTCCTTATCAGGATCACCATTCAAGAATGTGGATTTAACATCCATTTGAATGATCTTGTAACCTCATTGTGTAGAAATAACAAAAATGATTATAATTGTTTATAAACATTCCACTAGAGAAAATAATTCATCAAAATAAATACCTTTAATTTGTGAATACCCTTTGAAAACACATCTTTCCTTGATTCTTATTACTTCACTTTCTTCATTCAACTTGTTGTGAAAAAACCATTCTGTACCAATGATATTTTTATTTTCTAGATTGTGTATGAGCTCTCATATATCATTAGTTTCAATTTTATCCAACTCTTAATTCATGGATTAATCCTATTTCATATTCTCAAAAGCTTCTTTTACAAAATTAGGCTCCACTTTTGAATACAAAGAAGCATGTGTAATGGAATTTGTTGTTTTTCGTTTTTGAACCTTATGATGTTGATCACCAATAATTTTTTTGAGGTTACACTTTCTTTATTAGCCTAGGATGTTATTTTCAAGTATCTTCATCATCACTAGAAATAGCTGAGTCTGATTTTTATTCTTGAGTAGGTTTACAATATTCTATATCCTTATCAGAATTGTCTTCAAGAAAATCTTCTCAAACTTATCATCTTCCTGAGTATGTTTGTAAAATCCCAAGTAAATGAAGAATAATATATTTTCATATTTATTAATATTTGTGAATTAAATATTAATTTTACTTTAAAAGGGTTGCTATGTTCGATAGCGTACCCGATACGCAACAACGGATTTCTTTGAAATCTTACGTTGCACACTAATAATATAATAATATTATTTTTAAATGGTAGTTAACTCCTAGATGTTGTATTGGAGGGAATGAACAAAACTAACTACAATATTATTATACATGATTTTTAAATGTATTTACATTTATCCAATAAAAAGTTAGAGGCTTAAAATATGAATGAATCTAATTTTAAGCATAATTTACATTTAAAGGACGATTTACCGCCTTTTAATGGAGAACAATTTTTAAATCTAGTTTTGGTCACTTTAATACATTCTATATGAACAAATAAAATCCTTCTTTAGAATGGGGACATCAAAATTTACTTTGGGTAAATTTTTGGGATTTTTCCGATAAAGTTCATTTTTTAATGAATAGTGGAAAATATTGTATTTTAATTCAAAAGTGCTTTTTAATCTAATTTATTTATATTGTTAGATCATCTTTTTATTTGGTTTCAAAGTTAAATTAAAATATATTTTTACCATTTAATCCAATGTTGGTCATTGGAATAAATTTCACTTTGAAATTGGACATAAACAAGTGTCAATCTTTTGATAGTTATTGTTTCTTAAAAACACGCTATTTGTTTTGATAATGGGAATTAATTTTAAAATTAATTAATTCCACTTATATTTTTTTAATTTGGAAAAATAGACATCATTTTTTAATTTGGAATATCAAATATAGCTTAGGCTGAATTTTTGGTATTTTTCTGAAAAACTTCAATTTTTGATGAATAGTGAAACCACTTAGCGGTAGTTAAAAAACTGACTTTTTCATTTAAATGAAATTTTACCACTTCTATGAATTGAATTTAGAAAATCCGACATACATGGTTGTTATCACGAAGTAAAATGTGGTTCAATAAGATGAAAATAATTTTTGGTGAATAGTAACTTTTGACTTTTATTTATCGCGGTTAAAGGTAAATAGGATAATTCAAGGTAAAAAGAATATAATAATAATTCAAAATTGTATTAAAACTTGTCCAAAACTTATTAGTTGAGTCATTAATGACCATGGGCATCTTTGGGTCGATTTTGGGACCCTATTGAGCCACTTGGGAGTGATAATGACAATTTAGATTAATTAACTTAAAGTAAATGCAAAAATGAAAAAATCAAATATCTTTTAGTAAATTAATTTTTAGAAGGGTTATATAAATTATATTTTTGTATATAAATATTAATTGGATATATAAAAAGATTTCCTATATGATAGTATTTTTTTAATAATTTTTATACATCGAATAAATTAAATTATTCATTACACAATAATGATGCAGTATTTACCTCATTAATAAATGATTTAAATAAATAAGATTATAATGATTAAAATATTTTCCAAAACATGTCCAATTCTGATTGGATGATTTTGTTTCTACCATTAGTCATCTTATATTCGACTATAATGATTTTTGGACTATTAGAAACAGAATATCATTATATTATAAAATAATATATTCACACTTTCCTAAAGAGCCCCTCCTCTCCCTTATAAAAGGAGACCACTTCTAACCAATTAATTACACCTCTCAAGCCATTTGTCTCATCCAAACTCTACCCAATTAAGCTCCCTACATCCATCTACTCCTCCTATAAGCCTTACCTTAGGCAGAAGTCACTTCAAGAAGTCCTTTGGTTCAAACCAAAGGGAGTTACCCAAATTAAAGGTAATAGTTTCTCTTAAATTGTTTTCTTTTATTTTACTTATCCAACCCCTAAAATCTTTTTATTAATTTATTTTATAACAACACCAGTATCCTAAATATACTAGGATGTTGTTATGTGAAGTATTATAACTACACTTACACACACCTCCATCTAATGGATGAAGAACATAATGTTTCTGTGGATGACAAACTAACGCCTCACGAAACGATCATTGTTCAAATATCTCCAATCGCCTCTCATGGTGGCCATTATGATGGAAATATATTTATATATGATATATATTATTTTTATTTTTACTTTATTCTTCTGTATTTTCCATTTATATCATGCCTTTATGGTTTCCATTATGGGTAAACGTGATAATCTCATTAGAGGAAGTGCGGACTACCTTCCCCTCAAAGTGATATGACTCATTCATACAATATGTTGTACGTATAAAGGATATATTTAATGATATTATATATGATATTATAATGGAATTATAATATACCTATGTATCATTATGTTTTAATTCCATTAAAATAAGAAATAGAAATGAAAGTAGCATTCATGCGTACGTACGGCTTACCGTCTCCATGAACGGTGCATTTCATTTCTTACCTCTAAATGTTATGTACTATTATAAATACATGTATATACTGGATATATTTGATATATAGGATATCTAAATAATTAATTTCATTATGGATATAATGAACTATTGACCGCATGAACAACATGTAATTATAAGAAGTCCATTTTTGACTCAAGTACCAAATATCGACAAAACGAACATTATTAACTTAAATGATTACATAATGTTTATAACATGGTAATAAGTGATATAAAAGGAATAATAAACTTGAAAAAGGTTCTTAAGCAAGTATAAATTAACTTTAGTTTATTATTCAGGAGATTAAAGAACGATCGAGTCAAGTCGGACACGAGGTAAGGGACTTCGTCTCAATCTCCTTTCACTAAGGCTTATTTTGTTTTAATACATGACTTTCTTTTATACGCTGTATAAAAACCCTTGAATTTTCAAAGGGATTCATTTTCTACGAAGCGTTTTACTAAACGAAAAAAAGGAATGTTTCTTTTAACGTAAGCAGTGACAACAACCTTTCCACCGCCGCGAGTATTATTTGATCTTTGGCTTCCTCAACAAGACATAATGTTTTTAAAAGAAAATAAATACCTTATACTATTTTCCGTATTTTTGTTATTGAAAATGGTTTTGAAAATGGATTTGTTATGTAAATATATTTAAGTGATATATTTTTATTGAAATGTGGAAATGTTTTCTTTCCTTTATATTTGTTATAAGTGTTATGATTTTATATTGGTACTTGGACATTTGATGGGTGGTTACATGATAAACCAAATGACGGGTGCTGCCGTGAATACCAGGATGGGTGGATACGTTATAACCTCCAATGAATTGGGTATGGAAGTTGGCCATATGGCTATTCCATTTAGTGATATGTGTGGAAGTCGACCGTATGGTTATTCCATTTAAGTATGTTTATGTCCCAAGTTACATTTATATGTTATGTGTTATTTATATGGGTTTTATGGTAATATTTTGGTTACAAAATGGTAAGTAATGATCTTTTATTCAGTGAAGAGTATTTAATACTTCATAAAGGTGAAAAGTATTACTTATGTTAAAGTATTCATGGTTTACTTGTTGTTTTGAAAAACTAACTATTTTCCTTCTTTGTGTATCCTTTATTGAGATTTTTATGCTCATCCCAAGTTTTTTAAATGTTTTTCATAGGACATAATGTGGAATAGGGTCAAGGATGGGATCAATTAAAATTCATGCTGTCTTAAACATGGAACTAGACATGACTCTTTTTTTCAAGAGTTCATGTTTTGTAAAAAAATGGAAACTGTGTAGAAGTGTCTACCTTGTAAATATTTTGAGATATAATAGTTATGTAATAATTATCTAAAACTCTAAACCTGAAAATATAGTCAATGTGAATTATTCATTTAATTCAATATTAAGTAAGGTTTAAGGATGGGTCCTTATAGTTGGTATCAGAGGTCGGTTTAGATAACTTTAGGAGTTAGGGTATTGTTAAATTAATTTACATAAAGTAATTTATGATAATATTGAAATCATATAGCATTTACAGATTACCATGTTATTTAGACTAAGATATTTCTGTGTTTAGAATGTTTTTCCACAGAGGAAACATGGAAGCTATGTTGGGACGACATCAGGAGGGAGACAACCTTCCAAACCAGCAACCTGAGATGGTCGGAATCAGAACTGAACAGTTTGTTGCAGTGATGGAACAATTGACTCAGGCTATAAATAGTGGTGGTATCCATGCACGAGATCGGCCAGATCAACCGCAGAGGAACATGTCAGTAGTGGAGCATTTCATGAGGCAAAATCCCCCATCATTCAGAGGATCATCTGACCCCGTGCTAGCAGAAGGGTGGATTAAAGGACTGGAAAAGATTTTCGATGTTATGGGTTTTTCAAAACATCAAAAGGTTAGTCTCGCTGTTTACCTTTTTGAAGGTGAAGCTGATCAGTGGTGCTCGATGGTGAAAAATATCAGGGATAGTGAGGAGATTGATGCTCTTGATTGGGATGAATTCAAAAGTATGTTTCTTGAGAAATATTTTTCTAATGTGGTTTGTCTTAGGATGGAAAAACAATTCCTAGAATTGAGGTAGGTGGATGACTCAGTGGCTTCTTACGAAGCAAAGTTCACTCGACTGGCAAGGTATGTACCAAATTTCATCCGAGATATTGATAGTAAGATAAATCGATTTTACTTTGGACTGAAGCCATGATATCGAAGAGTGTTAGCCTCTCCTGAGTTCAAATGTTATGAAAAACTTATTTTATGTGCAAAGAAGGTGGAAATAAAGTTTGCCGATGATCAAGTGTTCTTTGAAAAACAACATAATAAGAGGTCCAGTTGGAAGGCAAAGGGGAAGAATTCATCAAAGAATCCTGAAGGTAAGAAAACTAAATATCCATTTTGTGAGAAGTGTGGTAAAAAGAATCTTGGAGAATTTTTATCAAAGTCTGGAAAGTGATTCCGGTGTGGTAAGTATGGTCATATTGCTCGTAACTGTACGAAATATGAACAAGCAGGCAATGAAAAGCCATCAGTAATATGTTTTAAGTGTAACAAAATGGGTCATTATTCAAATGAGTGTCCAGCGAAGAACTCAACTGAGGTAAAGCAGTCAGACTAAAAGCAGAAAGGGGTGATGAAATCCTTCATAACTACTTCAGCAGATGTTGGGCCATCAAATAAAGTAGTATCAGCTCCAGGGAGCTCAATATTTTTCGAAGATTGACTTGAGGTTGGGGTACCATCAGTTGAAAGTAAAAGAATCAGACATTCCAAAGACCGTGGTTCATACTAGATATGGACATTATGAATTTGTGGTTATACCTTTTGGTTTAACCAATGCACCTGCTGTATTCATGGATCTTATGAATATAATTTTCCGTGAGTTCTTGGATAAGTTTGTGGTTGTGTTCATTGATGATATTTTGTTTTATTCCAAAAGTAAGGAGGAACACGAAAGTCATTTAAGGGTCATCTTTCAAACCTTAAAAGAAAAGAAAATTTATGGGAAATTCAGTAAGTGTGAGTTTTGGTTACAACAAATTTCTTTCCTCGGTCACATTGTTTCAAAAAATGGCATAACTATTTATCCTACTAAAACAAAAGTTGTTGAAGAATGGCCAAGACCCACAAATATAAACGAGATTCATAGTTTTCTTGGTTTGGCAGGTTATTAGCAGAGGTTTGTTGAAAATTTTGCCCAGTTATCTAGTTCAATGACTAAGTTAACTCAAAAAGGTGTTAAGTTTATTTGGATAAAAGAGTGTGATGATTGTTTTCAGGAATTGAAAAAAAGATTGGTGAATGCTCAAGTTTTGGAACTGCCTTCCAGAAATAGTGAGTTTGTTATCTACAGTGATGCTTCATTGAAAGGACTGGGTTTTGTCCTAATGCAGAATGATCAGGTAATTGCTTATGCTTTACGTTAGTTGAAACCTCATGAGTTAAATTACCCTACACATGATTTGGAATTAGCTGCTGTTGTTTTTGCTTTAAAAATTTAGAGGCATCGTCTGTATGGAGTGAAGTGTGAAATATATACTGATCAAAAAAGTTTAAAGTATATATTCACTCAGAAATAATTGAACATGATATAGAGGAGATGGTTGGAATTATTCAAAGATTATGATTGCATGATTCTTTATCATCCAGGAAAATCAAATAAAGTGGCTAATGCTTTGAGTCAAAAAAGTAATACTTCATTAACCATGTTATGTTTGGAACGAGATCCTTTGGTTTTTGATTTGATGAAATTTGGCATAGAAGTTGTTGGTACATGAAATTCTTCTGTTTTGTTTCAGGTGTCAGTGAAATCATCTCTATCAGACAGAATAAAGCAAGTGCAGAAAGAAGATAGTGAGCTGCAGAAAAAGGTAGTGTTGGTTTAGAAGGGTAGGTTGTCTGATTTTAACGTTGATAATGACTGTGTTTTGAGATTTGGAAAGAGATTATATGTGCCTTGTGATTCACATTTGATGAATGAGTTGTTATGTGAAGCTTATAGTTCCCCATTTTCAGTTCATCCTAGAAGTACTAAGATGTACATAGATCTTCAGGAGTATTACTGGTGGGATGGAATGAAAAGAGATATTTCTAATTTTACTGTGAAGTGTTTGACTTGTTAGCAGGTTAAAGCAGAGCGACAGTTACCGAAAGGAACACTTCAGCCTTTACCGGTGCCAGAGTTGAAATGGGAAAATATATCCATGGACTTCGTTGTGGGATTACCAAAGACATCTCGAGGTAATAATGCAATCTGGGTTATGGTTGATTGATTGACTAAATCTGCTCATTTCCTTCCTATTAGAGATACTTGGTATTTAGATCAACTTTCTCGGCTGTATGTTAAAGAGATAGTCAGGTTGCATGGAGTTCCCATCTCCATTGTATCTGATTGTGATCCTAGGTTTACTTCTAACTTTTGGAAAGGCCTTCAGAATTCGTTGGGTACTGAATTAAATTTTAGTAAAACTTTTCACCCTCAATCAGATGGGAAATCAGAACGAACAATTCAGATATTGAAGGATATGTTACGTGCTTGCTTGATGGATTATCAAGGAAGTTGGGACCAACACCTTTCTTTGGTTGAATTTTCATATAATAAAAGTTTTCATTCCAGTATACAAATGGCTCCATTGGAGGCATTATATGGAAAGCATTGTCGAACTATAGCTTTTTGGGATGAAGTAGGTGAAAGGAAGCTAATGGGACCAGAATTGGTAGAAGAGATGGCAGAGAAAGTTCGGTTGATTCAGAAGCACATGAGAATAGCTCAGAGCAGACCGAAAAGTTATGCAGATAACCGGAGGAAGGATCTTTCTTTTGAGGTAGGTGATCATGTCTTTCTCAAAGTTTCTCCATGGAAAAGTGTGATGCATTTTGGTAAGAAAGGAAAGTTTAGTCCAAGGTTCATTGGACCTTATGAAATTCTGGAGAAAGTTGGATCAGTTGCATATAGAGTGTCTTTACCTCCAAGTTTGTCCCAGGTACACAATGTTTTTCATGTTTCGATGTTGAGAAAGTATATGCCAGATCCATCTCATGTTTTGAGCCCAGAGGTAGTTCAGTTGGAAGAGAATATCTCTTATGAAGAACAACCAGTCCATATTCTTGACCGTAGAGAGAAAGTGTTGCGGAATAATGTAATTCACCAGGTAATGGTTTTGTGGAAAAACCATATGTTTGAAGAGGCAACATGGGAATTTGAAAATGTTATGAGGGATAAATACCCCCACTTATTTTGATAAGTGAATAAAAATTGTGAGAACGCAATTTACAAAAGGGGGGAATGGTGTAACATCCCAAGTAAATGAAGAATACAATATTTTAATATTTATTAATATTTGTGAATTAAATATTAATTTTACTTTAAAAGGGTTTCTATGTTCGATAGCGTACCCGATACACAACAACGGATTTCTTTGAAATTTGACGTTGCACACTAATAATATAATATTATTATTTTTAAATGGTAGTTAACTCCTAGCCGTTGTATTGGAGGAAATGAACAAAACTAACTACAATATGATTATACATGATTGTTAAATGTATTTACATTTATCCAATAAAAAGTTAGAGGCTTAAAATATGAATGAATCTAATTTTAAGCATAATTTACATTTAAAGGCCAATTTACCGCCTTTTAATGGAGAACCATTTTTAAATCTAGTTTTGGTCACTTTAATACATTCTATATGACCAAATAAAATCCTTCTTTAGAATGGGGACATCAAAATTTACTTTGGGTAAATTTTTTGGATTTTTCCGATAAAGTTCATTTTTTAATGAATAGTGAAAAATATTGTATTTTAATTCAAAAGTGATTTTTAATATAATTTATTTATATGGTTATATTATCTTTTTAGTTGGTTTTAAAGTGAAATTAAAATATATTTTTACCATTTAATCTAATGTTGGTCATTGGAATTAATTTCACTTTGAAATTGGACATAAACAAGTGTCAATCTTTTGATAGTTATTGTTTCTTAAAAACACACTATTTTTTTGATAATGGGAATTAATTTTAAAATTAATTTATTCCAATTCTATGTTTTTAATTTGAAAAAATAGACATCATTTTTTAATCCGGAATATCAAATATATCTTAGGCTGAATTTTTGGTATTTTTTGGAAAAATTTCAATTTTTGATGAATAGTGAAACCACTTAGTGGTAGTTAAAAAACTGACATTTTCATTTAAATGAAAATTTACCACTTCTGTGAATTGAAATTCGAAAATCCGACATACATGGTTGTTATCAATAAGTAAAATGTGGTTCAATAATATGAAAATAATTTTTGGTGAATAGTAACTTTTGACTTTTATTTATGGCGGTTAAAGGTAAATAGGGTAATTCAAGGTACAAATAATATTATAATAATTTTAAAATTACCTTAACACTTATCCTAATCTTATTGGTTTAGTCATTAATGACCATGGGCATCTTTGGGTCGATTTTGGGACCCCATTGATCTACTTGGGAGTGATAAGGACAATTTAGATTAATTAACTTAAAGTAAAGGCAAAAATGACAGAAGCAAATATCTTTTAGTAAATTAAATTTTAGAAGGGTTTATATAAATTATATTTTTGTATATAAATATTAATTGGAAAGGTAAAAATATTTCCTAAATGATACTATTTTTTTATTATTATTTTTAGACATCGAATAAATTAAATTATTCATGACACAATAATGATGCAGTATTTACCTCATTAATAAATGATTTAAATAAATAAGATTATAATGATTAAAATATTATCCAAAACATGTCCAATTATGATTGGATGATTTTATTTCGACCATGATTCATCTTATATTCTACTATAATGATTTTTGGACCATTAGAAATGGAATATCATTATATTATAAAATAATATTTTCACACTTTCCTAAAGAGCCCCTCCTCTCCCTTATAAAAGGAGACCACTTCTAACAAATTCCTCACACCTCTCAAGAAATTTGGCTCATCCAAACTCTGCCCAATTAATCTCTCTACATCCCTCTACTCCTCCTAGAAGCCTTACCTTAGGCCTAAGGCACTTCAAGAAGTCCTTTGGTTCGAACCAACGGGAGTTACCCAAATTAAGGGTAACAATTTCTCTTAAATTGTTTTCTTTTATTTTACTTCTCCAACAACTAAAATCTTATTATTCCTTTCATTTTTAACAAAACCAGTATCCTCAATATACTAGGATTTTTTTATGAGAAGTATTCTAACTACACACACCTCTATCTAATGGATGAAGAACATAATGTTTCTGTGGATGGCAAACTAAAGCCTCACGAAATGATGATTGTTCAAATATCTTTAACCGCCTCTCATGGTGGCCATTATGATGGCACTGTATTTATATATAATATATATTATGTTTATGTTTTCTTTATGCTTTTGTATTTTCCATTTATATCATTCCTTTATGGTTTCCATTATGGGTAAACGCGATAATCTCATTAGAGGAAGTGCGGACTACCGCCCCCTCAAAGTGATATGACTCATTCATACCATATGTGGTACGTATAAAGGACAGATTTAATGATATTATATATGATATTATACTGGAATTATAATATACCTATGTATCATTATGTTTAAATTCCAATAAAATAAGAAATATAAATGAAAGTAGCGTTCATGCGTACGTAAAACTTACCGTCTCCATGAACGGTGCATTTCATTTCTTACCTCTAAATGTTATGTACTATTATAAATACATGTATATACTGTATATATATGATATATATGATATCTAAATAATGAATTTCATTCTGGATATAATGAACTATTGACCGCATGGACAATATGTAATTATAAGAAGTCCATTTTTGACTCAAGTACCAAATATCGACAAAACGAACATTATTAACTTAAATGATTACATAATTTTTATAACATGGTAATAAGTGATATAAAAGGAATAATAAACTTTAAAAAGGTTTTTAAGGAAATATAAATTAACTTTAGTTTTTTATTCAGGAGATTAAAGAATGATCGAGTCAAGTCAGACAGGAGGTAAGGGACTTCATCTCAATATACTTTCATTAAGGCATATTTTGTTTTAATACACGACCTTCTTTTATACGTTGTATAAACACCCTTTAATTTTCAAAGGGAATCATTTTCTATGAAGCGTTTTACTAAACGAAAAAATGAATGTTTCTTTTAACGTAAGTGGTGACAACAAGCTTTCCGCCGCTATGAGTATTATTTGTTCTTGGGCTTCCTCAACAAGTCGTAATGTTTTTAAAAGAAAATAAATACATTATACTCTTTTACGTATTTTTGGTATTGAAAATGGTATTGAAAATGGATTTTTTATATCAATATATTTAAGTGATATATTGTGATTGAAATGTGGAAATGGTTTCTTTCCTTTATATTTGTTGTAAGTGTTATGATTTTATACTGGTACTTAGACATTTGATGGGTGGTTACATGATAAACCAAATGACGGGTGGTGCCATGAATACCAGGACGGGTGGTTACGTTATAACCTCCAATGCATTGGGTATGGAAGTCGGCCGTATGGGTATTCCATTTAGTGATATGTGTGGAAGTCGACCGTATGGTTATTCTATTTAAGTATGTTTATGTCCCAAGTTACCTTTATATGTTATGTGTTATTTATATGGGTTTTATGGTAATCTTTTGGTTACAAAAGGGTAAGTAATGATCTTTTATTCAGTGAAGAGTATTTACTACTTCATAAAGGTGAAAAGTATTACTCGTGTTAAAGTATTCATGGTTTACTTGTTGTTTTAAAAAACTAACTATTTTCCTTCTTTGTGTATCCCTTATTGAGATTTTTATGATCATACCAAGTTTTTGAAATGTTTTTCATAGGAAATAATGTGGAATAGGGTCAAGGATGGGATCAAGGAAAAGTTATGTTATCTTAAACATGGAACTAGACATGACTCTTTTTTTCAAGAGTTCATGTTTTTTAAAAAAATGGAAACTGTATAGAAGTGTTTTCATTGTAAATCTTTTGAGATATAATATTTATGTCCTAATTATCTAAAACACTAAACCTGAAAATCTACTAAATGTGAATTATTCATTTAATTCAATATTAAGTAAGGTTTAAGGCCGGGTCCTTATAATGTTTGTCTTGTTCTTTCTTTTCAATTACTCTCACATCATTTGAATCAACAATTCTTCCTATTTCTTTGTTGAACCATCTATATACTCTTCCTTCTGGAGCATATGTAAGAAATATTCCATCTTTACCTTTCTTCTTAAACTTTCTATAGTTTCCACCTTTCTTCTTTATATTACATGGACTCCTGAAAGCATTAAAGTTTTTCAAACTTGGATTTTTTACATAAAACATTTCATATGGATTAATATATGAATGAGTCATGTATAAAAAATGGTTTTGAATATAAATAATAGTACTCCTATCTTGGCTCCAAATGTAATGAGAAAGGTCATGTTCAAGTAACATGGTTCTTCCCATTTCCACCAAACTTCTATTCTTTATTTCAGTAACTCCATTTTTTTAGGAGTATATGGTTTAATATACTCATACCGAATTCCATTATTCTTAATATAACATTCAAATTCTTTACATCTACATTCACCACCATTGTACATTCTCAACTTCTTCACTAAATACTCACATTCTTTATTAGCTTTCCTTCTGAAACATTTAAGAATTTTTAAAGAATCTGATTTATGTTTCATATACATAAAAAAATAATGTGATTAAAATAATCAAAGAAATTAATGAAATAATTACCTCCATTTATTGATTTTTTGATCATTTGACAATAAATATCGTAATGAATCATATCCAGGGGTTGTTTCGAAAAAATATAATCTTTCTTATGCACTGAGTTTGTAATATTTCCTTTCTCACAAATAGTGCAACACAGTTCTATTTTTCTTGGAAAGTCATGAATGCCAAAAAATCTATTTATTTTAAATAACTTTCTCATGTTTTTTGACCCATATTTCCTAGAATTTTATGCCATAATTGATTATCTTCCACCATACTTTTGTAAAAAGAGTTTTGTATTTCACTTTCCCGAAACAAGTTTCCTTTTGTATGTTGTCCTCTTGTAATAGTCTTTACATCTTCCTAGAATTTCACAAAAAACCCATCTTCTTTGAATATAACATTGTTAACCTCATCAAATAATTGTGAAACAATTATAATATTGTGTTTTATCCCATCAACATACAAAGTTTTCTTGGATTTTCATCTTCTCTTTCCAAATGACAACTGATCCAACACCTTTAATTTTCAGGGAATCATTTCCAAATGCCACTATTAATTCATTAAAGTATTTCAAATTATTCAAAAATTTCAAATATCCTTTCATATAAGAATAAAACCCACTATTAAGAATCCAATGTTGTTCTCCTTTTTTGATTTCAATGCAGTTTCAACAACAAGTGCTTTATCTTCTTTCTTCACCTCCAGCTTTTGAGAATTATTAAGGAACTTTTTTTATGCTGGAAATAATACAAGACATCATTATGCAAGGTTTCTAGGTTGACAACATATTTCATAAGTAGTTTTCAATGGTTGGAAACTATTTTTAATATTTACTCTAACCATTTTAGGTTTCTTCAAAACAACCTTCTCATAATTATTTCTCTGTGGAGACTGACTCCCCCTAAACATTTTCATTTTATAACCTGTGGAATAATAGTAATGTTTTTAGTTGAACCAATCCATATTTTTCATATGTTCTAATCCAATACTATACTAGAAATAGACATAGAAATATTAGTTTCTTCAGAAGCATCAAAACTGAATAGAATTGTGAATTCCTTTCTCAGTCAACTTTTTCTCTTAATTTTCTGAGCCACTATACTTTTGTATGTCAATCAAAGTCTTATTTTTCCTTTTTTATTTATCAGAACCATAAGTATTTGAAACATTTTTGGATATAAATTGTTTCAAAATATTTTCAGATTCAATATTCTTTAAGACTTATGAATTCCCAAGCTTGTTAGTCTTGACCACATACATAACTTTCTCAGATTCCTTCTTTTCAGAAATAATTTCATATTTATTATCAAACTTTAAAGATATATTTTATTGATCCCTATCAGGTTTCTATTTTGATGAACATTAACCAAGTTTAGAGATAGATTTCATGAAACATGTATTTCTCTATTCAGCTTTTGAATGTTTTTGTTATACAAGTTCAAACTCTTTTTTTCCTTCAGCTTCACTTCCAGATACTCATTATGATTTTTTATTCATCTAGATATTTCTTAAAATCTTCAATCTCTTTTACCAGCCTTTCTTTTTCATCAGAAAAAAATTATTTTTTTCTTATTGGGGAGGATTATTCTTCCAACGTTTTTTCTTTTCAAGCCCTCTAATCATCCTTACACATTCTTTGAACTCTTATTTGAAATGAAATTCAAGTTGAGTTTCATCTTCTTTAAAACTACTGCTTATGAACTCTTCATCATTAAATGTTCTAAAAAATGTATTTTAAACACCAAACTCAACAATTTGTTTGGATTCAACATCACTATATTCTTCTTCTTCATCTTTAGATAATAAACTTCTTCTTTTGGATTAGAAGAATTTTCTATCTTTCCTTGTGGAATATGATTTTCCTTTATCAACCTGTTTCATCCATGATCTTCTTAGCTTCCTTTATTATTCATCACTATATTTTTATTTCATTTTTAAGGACAATTGGACACAAAGTGACCATCATATCCACATTCAAAACATTTCAGGGGATGTTTACCTTTGTATTTATATACACCTCTTCTTACATTTTTAGAAAACAAGGATAAAATTTCATTAATTTTTTTTACATAACTCATTTTCAGAATCGGATTCACCAGCTTCATCTCCAATAAGAATATTATTTAAATTTTCTTTCTTCATATCCTAGAAAGACATTTCTCTATCAACCTTTTTTTATCTTAATATCTTAATCCCTTCACATTTCATATGTAATGAGAGTGCTATGTAAGTCATCAAGAGATAATGTTTCAGGATCTCTGTCTTCTAATGAAGAATCATTTACACCAAAATTTTTGGGAATGCTTCTCAAAATATTTGTAAAAACTATAAAATCATATAAATTTTTACCAAGATATATGATAGTACTAACAATGTAATTTATGTTGGTAAATAATTCTCCAACAGATTCGTACTCCCAGATCTTCAAGTATTCATACATCAATCTATAGAATTTATGTTTTCCCTTATTTACTTTTATATTGAATTCATATATGTTTTTTTTAATTTTTCTCATATACCTTTGGTTGGGAAACACTTTCACCATTAGGAATTCACTTTTATAAAGTGATGATAATATAACATTCTTGGTCCTTCCATTATTTTCAATATTCTTCTTATCAACAGATGTAAGAGGTTTTTTAAAATCAATAGGAGGAAACCCATCTATTACAGCTTTAAGAATATCATATCCAATAGAAATAAGATAAAACACATTCTATCTTTCTAGATATGATAATTATTTCCATAAAATACCCGAATACCTTTACTGTTCACATAATTCAAATTCTTCATCAGAAAATAATAACCAAAGGAAACCTTCGGCTATGATACCACTTATAAGTGCCTAATCAGGATAATTGTATCATTGAGAGGGGGAGGGGTGAATCAGTGATAATTTTTCTTTTATGTTCCCTTTTAATTGAAACAACCTTCACCACTTTTTAAAGATTCAATTCCCTAGTGAAAACAACTCAAACACACATCCACAAGAACACAAGTATTTATAGGGTTCACTATTCAATACAAATAGCTATGTACTTGGTGTGGTTTAGAGAAGATCCAATACCACCTAATCCAATAGAAAAGAATCCTTAGATTACAATGAGTAGGATATTACCTTTCACTCATGTTGTACTTTAAAGATAATCCAAAAGTATGTGTCCACCCTCTTAGCACAAATAGGGTAATACAATGTTTGTGTAACAAATCATGTTACCTGTTCTTATTTTCAATTTCAATAAATGTATTATTTGGAAAAAATTATTCAATTTCTTACCCATAATATGATAGGAACTTAATATACTTTTTTAAGGAAAACTCAGTCCGATTCTTCCTGGTACGATTCTTCCAAGTACAATTTTCACCAATATGATTCTCCTAGTCCGATTCTTCCTGGTACAATTATCCCAATCCAATTATTCATCCCAATATGATGATCAACTGAATATAATTGAAAAGATGAATATGGTAAAAAAATGAAAATGATAATCACTTAATATGATGATCAATTTAATATAATATTGTGATTTTATCTATTCTCATTTCACTTCTCCGTCAAAACATATTCAAAAAAAGTGAATATGGAAGTTTCTTCTTCTCTATAAAAGAATTTAGACCATATCTCTTCTATAGTGAAAAATACATTCTTCAGAAAAAGTAAAAAGTGAACTCATCTTATATAGGCGACCCATGGATGGTTTTGGCAGGAATCCAAAAATCTTTCCCTCTTAATCAAATTCCACCAAGTCTTGATTTCACCTAAATTTCGGGTGCATTTATAACTTAGTCAACTCTTCTCATATCTTTTTTATTCTTCTATAATATTAATCTTTTGTTCAGTCCTAATTTTCAATCGTTAGTCTGATTTCAATTCTTGAGTCCAATTTTCTCAATACAATGCTATGTACCAAATGGTGAGAAACAAAACACTTTTGAATTTCAAGATCCCCCTTGATAACATATCCATCTATTTTATTCAATAATTTTATTGATTTATTTGAAATGAGAACAAAGTAATTCAACCCCCTTTAAAATGGTTGACTATATTGTTGATAGATCTCTATCATTACAATTTTCATTGGCCTCAACTATATTACTTTTCCATCATTCTTTGTTAAAAACAATTATCCTGAGTATGATGGTATGCCGAATACGATGGACCAGTGTCAATAGATTCAACTTCAACAACTCCCTTATTTCAAAAACTTGTGCCTCTATAATGAATTCCTTTATAAATTTTAAATCATTTTATAATTTCTTAGATATCATCAAACTTACAACGGAATGTATCATAACTTTCCATTTTTTCTAGATTTTTTATTTCCTTCACAACTTGAGTATAATTTTCTAGAGTACGATATTTCTATGTACAATTTCCCTAAATATGATCAGGATGAGTACAATTTTACTATGTATGATCATTCTAAGTATTCTTATCCATAATTCATTTTTCAGAACCCCTTTTCATTCTATCCAGATCCAATTAATCTGAATAAAATTGTCTACATCTATTTATTCTCTTCCACATGGACACGATTAATCTAGGAATGATCAAGAACACCTCGTTTCACCATTCTTCCATCATGATTTCATCATAAGTTCTCCAATCAACTTATGAATTTTGTGAAATAAAAATCAGTAAAGCATCAACACATTTTTATCAGAAATATTCTGAATTTGATTACAATCAATACCTCATTACAAACTTCTCCCATTCCTGACCCAAGATGAGTCTAATAAAAACCTTTTCATACAAACAACTTATTCATGATTTTTTCCCTTGGAATTTGGGGATGACCTCCTTGATTGAAGGTTCAAACATTCCAATCGGTTTCTAAAGGGTTTGTTCGTAGAACCGGAAACATCCAATGATTCCACATCCATTTGGACCTACTTTCCAAAGGTAGGTTCTAATTAGTTTATGGACTGATGATGCTTAGGAATTTGCATTGGTCGAGAGGATGGGAGGTCAGACTCATCACACCTTTTTAAGGGGAATTATTGTCTACTCCGTGACTCTCTTTATAGATTTAAGTTATGTTCATGAATCCTTATTACATTACCAAGTATAAAATGAGCTTTCCTTCAGATCTGACAATCAATGATTAAATATATAGGAAATTTAGAGAATCTTTTATATGTATTCGAGTTTCTTCATCGATAGAGAATCATCTGTATTTTTTAGAGATTCTTAGTCAATGGTATCCTTTAATACATAAAAGTCTCTTGGTCATTATGATGACCATACTAGTTTTAAATCCACTCAGTGGGGCATTTGAAGTTTATTGTCATTCATAAGGACATGGATTATTTCAAAGTTGGGATCGTACCCGCTGATGGGCTACCTACATATCCTTTTTTAGAAAAGGAATCATAACCCATGTAGTTCGAGTAAGGGAGTATGATGTTTATGATTGATGGATCAAAGAAGGATTTCCTAATTACTTTTACACTCTAAGGTCACGTGAGTCATACTCGGTGTGAGAAACAAGAGGTATTGGTAAAAATCAGACAATTGTGCCATGAAAGATGCAATCATAAGAAATAATGTGGGACTTATGTATGTATGACTTCCCAGATAAATGAAGATTAGGATTTACTTCAGGGAAGAAATCCAGGAACAGGTTCCATAAATGTATATGAAGATTTTTAATACTCTAACTTGGGGATTACTCCTGAAAAGGAAGCCAAAATTAGGGGAGGACTTATGATTGGGTTTTACTCCTGAGAAGGAATCCCAGATCAAAGGTAAATTAGGACTAGTTAAGAGGAATTAATACTGGTACTACTGAAAAGGAGGCCCTGGTTAAGATACTTAAAAAATTAAGGGACTTGGGGTCTACTCTTGAAGAGGATGCCCATATTTGAGACTGGGGCTTACTCTTGAAAAGGAGGCCCAGGTTAAGAGAAATTAAGATTAGGGCTTACTCCTAAAAAGGAGGCCCAGGTTAAGGAGTTCTCTCATCTTAAAGGATGAGGTTGAATGAATGAAATCTCAATCTTTAGTGACATAAAGATGTGTAAATCACTAGGTTTTGAGAGATATTCCACAGAATTCCTTTCAGATAAGGAAGTAAAATCAATAAATCATTCCATAAATGGCTTTCAAGAGTGTCTTGAAGACTGAATCTTGAATAGGAGAGGTTGAATGGCTTAAGAGGGGTGAAATGGGCAATAAGGGCACCCAAAGAGGCAAGGGCGCGCAAGTCCTGGCAGGCGCGCAGGTACTGCGTGGGCGCGCAAGTCCTGGTCGTGTAGGTATACCTGCACGACACATGGGTACATGTGTGATGGTTAACTAACAGTGTAATACTTGAGATACTTTTGGTTAAAGTCTTTAGAATCATCTTTATGTTCTTCCAGAAGAGTGGCGCACAAGTTCTATTGAAGGATTTAGGCGGCGCGCAAGTGTGGCCATTTCCCTTAAGGGATGTCCACTCAGGCGCGCAAGTGTTGATGAGTTTCAACACGTAGGCCTTCCACCCCCTCTTTAGATCTTCCGTTCTAGGTAATAAATTACCTTAGAAGTGTTTTGGAATCTTTGAGAAGAGACTAGGGCGCCGAGAGCTCAAATATGAGTTCTGGAAAAATTACTCCCGAAATGGGGGGCCCACAGGGTCTATTTATAGGCTAGAGAAGAGCCCGAGCGGTTATCACTTAGGGCTCTCAAGTCACTTATGCGACCAACTTCAGCGCGCAAGTGTACTTGCGCGACCATTGCGGCGCGCAAGTATACTTGCACGACCATTGTAGAACTTTTGCGACCCTTTTGCAATGTTCTTTTTATTCCTTCCTTTGTCAATTTTTGATATTTTTCCAAAGGTTGAATCACTTTGAGCTAAGATATTCCCCTTTTCCAATCTTTAGACTCTGTGATGAAAGGAGTGTCAACAAAAGTCCCCCCTTAGAGTTGGATCCAGAGAGAAAAGAGGATTTAACTCTGAGGTGAAAAAGAAAAACAAGGAATCTAGAAGTTTAAAGTCATGCATGTAGGACATAAAAAGGCTAATGTTTAAGGTTGAAATAACTTTGACTGAAATGGATTAAAATTGACTCAATTCCTTGACAATTTATCTGAAAACATATTACCATACTCAAGTACGAGGGAAAATATGTAAACTTTGACTTAAGTATATTCGAATATGAGGAGTGATATTAAAAAGAGATAAAAGGCATTAGAAGAAGTAGTTCCCAAGAATGAAGTTACCATTATTTAACAAACCCGTTAGGGGGTTGAATTATGCAGGGCCACCTAAGGGCATTGGCTGCATAGTCAAATAAATAGTATCTTTTGGCTGACAGGTCTGTTATGTAGACTACTTATGCAAGGCCACCTAAGGGCACATGCTGCATAGTTAGGAAAAATAACTCTTAGAAATTCACTTTCCTAGTGCTAGAAAGCCAATGAAAGTTTATGAATATTCAAATTTTCCAAAGTATAGAGTTTTCTGTATGGAAATAAGTACTTGAATATGGAGAAGATATTTCCAAACAAGATTATCGAAGAACTGGATGGATATCACTCCTACGAAGGTCTGACCCAAACATAGGGAAGGAGAATATAAACCATATACTTAAATACTTTCAGATCATGAAAAAGGATGTGGGACAAATATATTAAGGATGGCTATTTTTGAGGATCCCTACATACTGTCATTTAAGATCAATAAGGACAAAATATGCTTTCTTCCCAAGAATGAAGTTACCATTATTTAACAAACCCGTTAGGGGGTTGAATTATACAGGGCCACCTAAGGGCATTGGATGGATAGTCAAATAATAATATCTTTTGGTTGAAAAGTCTGTTATGCAGACTGTTTATGCAAGGCCGCCTAAGGGCACGTGCTGCATAGTCAAGTAAAAGAACTCTCAGAAATTTGACATTTTTGTGACTAAAAGTCAAGAAAAGGGCTATGAAGATCTGAAAATATTTAAGGTTAGGATTATGACACATAAAGATGGATATTTTACAATGTATACAAAGATACACAGATCAATTCTAACCATAATCATGTTGTGGCTGGGTATTGAATTGAAATGTTGAACTTCACTACGTATCTCATAAGGATGGGAATCAAGCCATACATAGTTCTTAAATTACAGTTTAATGTTGCGTGGGACAAAAGTATTAGAGATCTTAGTTTAGGGTCATAGAGCTTGGACCATTGTAATAAATACAAAGTGTGTGTTTTCATGAGGAATTTTCAGCCAGGGAACTGAAAGTGGAATTTGGGGTTAGGCCCAAAGACTTGGGACAGGATTCGAGGGACACTCAAATGTTCCTACGTATCCCATAAGGATGGGAATCAAGCCCACGTAGTTCTAGAAATACCCACTGTACAGATTTGGTTCTTACATGTGAAGGGTGAAAGGGGACTCTAGTGAAATGATGGTTTAACCCAAGATAAAAAGGTTCGGGCATTTCCATGTATGCACGTAGTCTTTGAAATGAAACATGATTGAAAAATCAATGTAAATAATGCTTCACTCTTAGGTGAGGGTATTAAAGAATATTGTAGTTTATTGTCATACTGGACAAAAGTGTTGTATAGTTTAACGTCGTATAACAAGGACGGAAGTGAACCAATGTACATATATTGATTCGAGGGTCGGTTTCACAAATCAACATTGTATGAGATGGAGGTGAACCGATGTGAAGATGTTGGTTTTGGGATTGAACCTTGGGAGGTTGCCTACGTACCCAGCCTGGAAGGCAAGGATAAAAGTTCGCATAGTTCAATTAAAGAATGAATTAATAATCAAGTTGTTCTTGGGGACAACGATCTAAAAAAAAGATGGTGTTGGGACTTACACATGGTTAGTAGCCCAGAGAGAGTGTTATGGTTGAGGTTTTCTCTAAGCTCATGTGATTCATACTCGGTGTGAGAAACAAGAGGTAACAACAACCTTAACGATGCACAGTTTAATGTCATGTAGGACATATAAAGGGACTATGCAGTTTAAAGTCTTACAGTTAGGACTATTGGTGATGCATAGTTTAGTGTCATGTAGCAGGGAAAAAGTACAGTTTAATGTCATGTAGGACATATCAAAGGAATCTCTATACAGTTTAGTGTCATGTAGTTAGGATGATGAAGACAACATAGTTTAACGTCATGTTGGACAAAAAGACGACTGTGCAGTTTAATGTCATGTAGTAAGGACAAAAGAGTACACCATTTAATGTCATGTTGGACGTATTGGGGAATTTTTTCATAGTTTAACATCATGTTGGATGAAAAAGGGACGATACAGTTTAGCATCATGTTGGACGAAAGTGCGAATAGTTTAAGGTCATATGCATGGACCGTGGATGGTGCAGTTTAATGTCATACTGGACGTAAGGGACTTCTGTACAGTTTAGCGTCATGTAGTTAGGATGTCACAGTTTAACGTCATATGAGACAAAAGGGATACAAATAGTTTAATGTCATATGTATGGAGCGTTGCTGTATAGTTTAACATCTTATAGAAAGGATGATGAAGGGGACACAGTTTAATGTCATGTTGGACGTATGTGCAAATAGTTTAGGGTCATATGCATGGACCGTTGATGATGCAGTTTAACGTCTTGCTGGACGGTGGTGCAGTTTAAGGTCATACCGGACCAATGATGATATATTTTGTGTTTATACAAAATTATTCTTCAAATATCTGGCATTGGTTGGAGTAGTGATGAGTTATCCATCCATCGAGATTAATGAATAAGCTCCATTGGAGTAGACCCTATGTATTGAGTAAGGTCCTTCCCATTTTGGATCAATCTTGGGAGGTTTCTTTCCTAGTATCATCGGAGTTCTGAGAACTAATACCAATTCTCCCTGAGTGAATGAACGAAGATAAACTTTTTTGTTAAAATCTCGTGCTATTTGATTCTAATAGACTTCCAAGTGGTGAAAAGTGCACAATCTTTTCTCATCTAACCATTCCAATTCATTCACTCATTTTTGAGATTGTTTATCTATAAATGATTGATCAAAAATGGAAACTCTGAGTGAGGGTAGTTGAACTTCAATTAGAAAGACTGCTTCCATTCCATATACTAATGAATATGGAGTTGACCGCGTTGCAGTGCGGGTGGTAGTCTAATAATCCCATAAAGCATGAAAGATTTTATCAGGCCATGATTTCTTATCTTTATCCACCATCTTTTGCAGTATGTTTGAAAGAGTCTTGTTGAAGGCTTCAATCTGGCCATTGGTCGCTACATGATACCGAGATGAATCTTTGGATTTGATGTTGTATTCTTGATACAACTTCTTCACCTCGGATGAACAAAAGTTGGTGCCATTATCCGTCAATATGGTATGAGGGACACCAAATCTGGTAATGATGTTAGACTTGATGAATCTAACAACGCATTTAGAACAAACTTCCTTGAGAGGTATTGCCTCTTCCCATTTGGAAAAGAAGTTAGTTGTAGTAAGAATGTACTTAAACTGCTTGGCCGTAGCCGAAGGGTAATGTCCCACCAAATCCATTCCCCATGTGGAAAATGGACATGAGTATTTAGCTGTATGAAGAAACTCTGGAGGTTGATGAATAAAGTTGGCATGTACTTGGCATGAATTAAACTTCTTTGTGAAATCAACACAATCTTGTATCATTGAAGGCCAAAAGTATCCAAGCCTTTGAATCTGATCAGATAGTCTATGTACAGACTGGTGGGCACCACAGACTCCTTCAAGCACTTCTTTCATGATAGCCATTGTCTCTTCACCATAAATTCATCTGAAGAGAACTCCATCAAAACCAAGTTTGTAGATAATTTTCTCTAGGTGATCTAGGCTATCATAAAGAGTAAAATTAACCACACGTCGCCGAATTTGTTCTTTCTCGGCTCTATCAGGTGGAAGTGTTCCATTTTGAAGGTATTCCCTGATAGGTGACATCCATCCTGTAGTATGAACATACCATTCAGGAATGGGACTAATTTCATTAATTTCCTCTATTCTGATTCGAACATAAGGTGAAATTGCATGACAGTGGGCAATACTGATGGTTTTCTCGTACCAATTTGGATCTGCCAGGGCTGTGGCTATATTATCCAGTGCATCATCTTGAGCATTTTGGGATATTGGGACATAAGAAAATGTCGGTTCTGAAGGGAATTCCCCCATTAACTCTCTGACGTAATCATACAAAGGGATTAGTTCTTCTTTTCTGATGGCATAATCCCCATTGACTTGTTTAATTACCAGGTCTGAATCACCTTTCACCTTTATGTGATTCACTTGTGCTTGAAGCGCTAATTCCAAGCCTGTGATGAGAGATTGGTATTCTGATTCATTATTGGTACCACCTTCCCACAATAAGAAGGAATAAGGTAACACTGCCTTTTCTGGAGAAATGAGCAAAATTCCTAAGCCAACTTTGTTGAATTTAGGATTTTCCATTTTCCTCCCTGTTGGACTTCTGGAAGCACCATCAAAATACATTTCCCATGCTTGAGGACTTTCTAGAATAGAGAAGACTTCCTCATCAGGGAGTTCAATATCTAAAGATGTGTCTTCCACTGAAGGGTGTTCATCCAGGAAATCAGCCAAAACTTGGCCCTTTATCGCCTTTTGAGACAAATACTAAATGTCGAATTATTGCAAAATAACTGCCCACCTTGCCAGACGTCATGTAAGCATTGGACGACTAAGGTTTAATTTGAGCGGGTTATTGCGAGATACCAATTGGACCTCGTGATGTTGCAGGTAGTGTCTCAACTTCTGAACTGCAAAGACTAATTCTAGGAAGCACTTATCAATACTTGAATACCAGGTTTCCGCTTCAAGCATAGTTTGACTGAGATAGTAGAGGCTATTTTCATTCCCAACATCATTCTTTTGAGCAATAAAGGCACCCAATGATCGCTCTAGAGCTGTCACGTAGAGGATAAGTGGTATTACTTCAACAGGTGGCATGAGTACCAGTGGACTTAAGAGGTATTTTTTGAGAATATCTAATGCTTCTTGACATTCTTCAGTCCACTGGTAAGTGACTCCCTTCTTCATCAATTTGGTGAAGGGTAAAATTTTTCCTGCCAAATTGGCGATGAAACGCCGAATATAAGCTAAGTGTCCTTGAAGTCCTCTTAATTATTTCAAATTTTGAGGAGGTGACATACCAAGGATTGACTTGGTCTTATCAGGATCGACTTCAATAAAACGATGGCATACAACAAAGCCGAGAAATTTTCCTGAGGTTACCCCAAAAGCACATTTTAAGGGATTCATCTTCAAAATATGTTGTCAAAGCTTGCGGAATATGACTTCCAAATAATCCAAGTGATTAGAACGTTGTTTGGATTTAACCATCAAATTTTCTACATATCATTCAACAAACTTCCCTAAGAAGGGTTTTAAGATACGATGCATGACACGCTGATATGTTGCACCTGTATTCTTTAAACCAAAGGGCATTACTCGGTAGAAAAACACACCCTGAGGGGCTCTGAAGGCTGTGGATTCCTCATCTTCTGGGGCCATTCAGATCTGATTAAATCCGGAATATCCATCCATGAAGGAAAGTGCTTCATAGCCAGCTGTTTCATCAATTAAAAGTTCTGTAATCGGAACTGGGAAATCATCCTTAGGACAATGCCGATTAAGATCTCTGAAATCAATGAAAACTCTAATTTTTCCATTCTTATTCTTTATAGGGACAATATTATCCAACCACTTGGGATACTGAACTTCTCTAATGAATTTAGATTTGATAAGCTTATCCACTTCAGCTTCAATTTTGGAAGCATAAGTTGGGTGTGTTCTTCTCACGGATTGCTTAAATCCTCGATGTTCTTCTGGTAAACCCAAATGATGAATAGCAACATCAGGATCAAGACCGGGAATTTTTGTATAGTTCCAAGAAAATATATCTCTATTTTTCTTTAGAAAAGAAATATACATCTCTTTCTCTTCAAGAGTCATGTTCGCACTAATTAAAGTGGGGCATGGATATTCTTTTGTACCGAGATTTATTTCTCTGAGTTCATCCATAGTGGTAGAGATACCCTCTTCAAATGCTGTAGGAGCATCTCTGAGATCTTCCTCTTCTTCTTCATCATGTGTTTTTTCTTCCGTTTCTACTTGCATAGTAGATGATAAAGCATAATTTTCATAATTCGAAGATATGTCAAAATTTGCATATCATGAATAAGAATCTTCCATTTCTGACCCGATTGATGATGAAGGGTCTTCTTTGTCTAATAAAGAGGAGATGATGGATTGAGAATAGACATCATTTTTCACCTCCAATGTTGCTATAACTTATTCTGGCCTAATTGGCGAAGTATAGACTTGTTGGATTTCAGCAGATGAAATGAAGATGTCACTATTTGTGCTTTCATCACTACATGGTGGGTTACCAATTCCTCCCATGTTGTCTGGCTCGATTTCCATAATTGACATTATATATCTTTCCATAAGAGTATTTTTATTTGGGTCTATCTTGTCAATTTGACTGATAGGAAACAAATAATCTGTACTCACATGTGTAAATGGATTTAATAGAATTTTCTCCAAACCATATGGAGCATTAACTTTGGTAATCTCCTTTTTTGTGGATTTCTCCCTTCCCTTCATGTGATAGAATTCCGCCTCAATGTATTTACACTCGCATGTCTTGAATGGGGCCTTATCACCATACAATGTCCCAAAATGACTATCAAAACAATATTTGAGACATTGATGGTATGGTGAAGGGATATCCACATGTTGATGTAGCCAGGGTCTTCCAAGAAAGATGTTGAAAGCTGAGTCTTGATCAACAACCACAAAATCTGAATTGGATACAAGATCTCCAAACTGAGTTCTGAGTGTAACTTCGCCAAGTGGTTCTTGGTCATTTTTATCATATCCTTGTAACATCATGGTAGAAGGAGATAAATCCGATTCCGTGAGGCCCAATCGACTAAGTGTACGAATGGACATGAGGTTGACTCCTAAACCATTGTCAATGAAAGCTCTTCGGACGTCTACACCATTGACCTTGCCAGATAAGTACAAAGGTCTAATATTCCCATGCACAACATCATATTCATCTTCATCAATAAAAGATATTATTGCATGGCATTCTGCATCATTATTCTCTATGTGATAGACTTCAGTTGCAGCAATTTCAGTTTAAAACTCCAAAGGACTCAACAAAGCCTCAATGAGTGCTTCCCGAAGATCTTTTGACAGATTCAGAGCATCCAGAATTGATAACTTGGCTGGTACTTGGGACAAGTGTTTCAATACATCATACTTTTGATCCAGAGGTCTGAGTTTCCCAACAGGAATATGTGGTTTAGTAGGTACCTTGGAAGCAGATACTTGGGAAGTTGATACATCTTGTATTGGGATAGGAGTTGGCAATATTTATGGTTTTGGAAGATTAGACTGATTAGATCCATTTACTTGCTGAGAGGAAGAATATGGAACCTTCAACCGGTCTTCCAAAATAACTGTGCTAGGACTGAATTTGCTATTGGTAGAAGAACTTGCTTATTCTTGCTGAGCTCGCTGAAGGGCTCTACCACGAGTTTCTGCTGCGTACACAGTTCTAGAAGGGGTAGAATTATAATAGTGGATTATGAAAGATCCACGTCTTCCCCTGTATCCGGAGCCTCTGGAACTTCCTCTGATTACCCTGTTTGATACAGGGAATTCAGGCTCATTGAAATCGAAACTACGACTGGCATATAGATCCGTTAATTGAATCATATTAACAGAACCAAAGATTAACTCTTCGTCTGATGAAGACTCTGCCTGATTAGCCCGTTTAGGATATGCCATTTGGTGGGACGGTGCCCTTGGCTTTGAAGTAGATGGCATGAAGTCTGCTAGAGTAAAATACAACTTAGGCTTTGACACATACTCATCTTCTTCTGATTCTTTTTCTTTCTTTGAATCATGCCATTTATTTGAGGACTTTCCCTCTGACGAAGAGGGTTTTTCTGCAATATTCATGGCAGAAGACACAATCGGTTTCTTTAATTGTGTTCTTAAAATAGCATGATTTCGATTGATTGTCTTTTTGACCATCCAATCATCATACTTCTGTAAATTTTTTCTTTTGACTTATTGCCATTTGCCTTCCTCCTCTGGAACTGTAGCAGTAACACATTCTACCTGAGGTGAAGAAACTTTTAGTTTGACTAGTCCCGAGTCGAACATCTTTTTCCGGAGGTCTTTGAAGACAAAAAACTCCTAGATGGGATGCCTCCACATTTGATGAAAAGGGAAATAACTGGGACGGTCTTAATCTCCTTCCTTATTTGGCCTCTTAGGCCTTGGAAATTGAACTAGATTATTTTCCACAGCCGAAATGAAGTAACCAGGAACTTGTTCATTTCGGAAAGAGTAAGTTTTTCACTTCAGATCCTCAAATTGTTTTCTTCTTTTATCTCTTTGATCATCTGGACAAAACGGCCTTTGTTGTTGGTGATCAGGAGGTGGAGCCCTTCGAGAAGATGAAGGTTTTGAAGTAGAAACAGGTACAGGTGCTTGTTTAAGCATAATTGTAGCAGTTTCTGCTTTACCCATTCTCCTTCCCGGAGCTGATGGAATTACACGAGATTTATCCTTAGCATATATAAGGGAATCTTCAATTTGCAGAGAAATTGAAGTAAGGTCTCGAAACCCTCCTATGTATTTCACAGGGATCAATGGCGTGCGTAACTCGTCACACAAATTTTCCACACAGATTGGCAACAATTCTTCCTGAGGGAGTGATAATCTTAGGGAATATGTTAATCCCTTCCAGCGAGCAATGAAATATGAGACCCTTTCATTCTCTCTTTGCTTACAGTTTGTAAGATCAAAAATGGTTGTCTTTGGAAAAGTTGAGTTGAACTGAAGAAGGAATTGTTGACGGAGATCTTCCCATCCAGTAATTGACCGGGATTGCAAGCTTGTATACCAGACAAACGTTGGTCCTTTCAAGGTTCGTACGAAGCAAATGAGTTTTACTACTTCTTTCTGCTATGAAGTTCCCATCATTGGATCACAACAAGACATGTAATGCATTAAATGCTGTTCAGGGTTGCCTGATCCATTGAAAATAGGGAATACAGGGTTTCCAAAATAGGATGGAGGAGAGATTGAATCTACCCATTTAGGGTAAGCTTTCTTTTCTGGTTGAACCTACGCACATTTCCCTTCCATAGTTTCTAATCGAGCTGTTAATGACTCAATGGTAGTTATTAACTTTTGAGAAACATCCGGTTGAACTTGGACTTGGGTAGGTGCAATGACTGGAGCTTTGATAGATGTGGTGGTTGGTGCTGCAACTGATGGTAGCACTGCCAACTGTTGTTGCACTTGACCCGTAGGATTAGACCTGTGAGGGTGTACTGATAGAGGAGGATATTCTTGAACCATCTCAGTAGATGAAACAAATTCCCTTGGCTGACTGACTCCAGCACGCCTAAGAAGAAGACTACCCTGAAGTAGTTCTGCATTCAACCTCCTTAATTCCTTCATTTCTTCCTCCTATTGTGAAAAACTTTGCTCTAGTGAGAGCGATTGGCCTTCTCCAGAGGAAGGATATGTAACCTGATTCTTTCCCCTCCCTTTGTTAGATCCTTTTTGGAGAGGGGGAAGTGGGTTACTTGAAGGATTACCTAGGTTCTGAGTAATCCTTTGATTTCGTGTACGCACACCTTCTTCATTTGTGTCGGTACGTACATCTTCTTGACCAGGAACCTCTTCATCTGAGTCCCTTGAGTGAGCCTCATCTGGTGGATCAGCAACAACAACATTGATGACCTTGATTGATGCATAACACATCGCATCCCTTCTATCAGCATTTCTGTGATATTGTCTTCTTCCATGTATTTGATGAGACATTGCCTTTTGTTGATTCGATCCCTCAGGAACTTCTTGACGAACCGTAATTTAGAGGGAATCTCCTAATAATTTGGCTCTTCGTTCTTCTTGAGGCTTCTTCCCCAATCGAGAAAAGACCGAATTTATCTGAGGAGGGGATTGATTATTTGAAAAAGTCCCCGGTCTGGTGGACTGGGGCTATTCCTGCTGTTCCCGCTCAACTCCTCGAATCCTATTTGTTGATTCCGAGGGTTGGTTTAAAAGAGTCCCCAGTCTGGAAATCTGGGGTGGCTCTTGACATGCTATGTCTAAGACTTTCTTAAAATCTCTCCTGATATTGTGAACCTTAGTCCGGAAATTAGCTGGATGCATTAACCTGTATCCACTTTTATCACCTGGTTCAAAAGACCGTTGGATGATTTCCAACACTTATATCACTTGATGATGTGCTTGCTCCATACAAGATGCCTATTCAATATTCTCGTTTGCTTGATGCAAGAGTAATTCAACAACTTGTTCTCTGTATTCTTGATTTTGAGAGGAACTAGTTGAGGCCTGTTCATGGGCAAGCTTTTGATTACAAACAAAGCCCATTGACTGTGGCCGACCATGGGCAATAACATTTCATGAGACCATTTTCGGCGGGCTTTTCTAATTGGAGAGAACCGTGAAATGTAGTGCTCCATGAACACCCCATCCTCTGACATGAATACCAGATGGGGAATTGGCAATTAACTTAAGCAATCTTCTTAGTGCGCCAAGGCATGAACGTTGAAGGGATCTCTGCTGCTTTTCAGCCTTTGGATATCGAGATGCTGATAGAGATGCCAAATCGATCTGACGTTGTAACCCTTCTATTATCTTAAGATGATTTTCATATTCATCATAAGATAATACTTTCTTCTTCAACTGACAAAGAGTTTTCCATATGTTGAGATGAATATCATTAATTCCATCTTCCATCAACATCTTTGGAATGTCATATTGAGAGTCATCCAAAGTCCAAAACATGATTGGTACTTCACCTTTTTTCAGTTGTTTTCTCATGTTCAACATTTCCTCTTTATCATTCAATGAATATTCTTCTACCTGATTTGACCAAAGTTGGTGTTTCTTTGTTGCTCGGATTCAACAATATTGGTAGAGAAATCATTGATCAAACTAGAAGATGCATGACTTAGGGGTGGTTCAGAGAATGACCTACACCTTGGGCTATCTTTTGATTGAGAAATTATTTCACCTACTAGCAATGAAGCATCAGACATGACTGGTTTCTCATTTGTAAGTGCCTCAAGATAATAGGGCTTTCTTGGCACTACATTTTCCACTGAAGCATTTTCTGGGCAATGTGCATCACTACTGTGGAGAGGACTTTCGTATAGAAATTCATCATCATGGGGAGGACCACCATAATGGGTTACAACAAAAGATGAGATCTCTTTCTCATTGGTCTTATGACCATACAGAGGGTTCCTATGGCTCTCATATGAATATGAAACTTCGAGATCGACCAAATTGTCATGAAGCAAGCCTTCATGAGGAAGTGTCTATTGAAGACCTTTGGAATTAATGTCCCCACTATTGAGAAATGAGGGAGTAGAATATTGAATTGCAACAGATAACTATCTGAGGGCTTCAAGAACTCCAGCATCGAGAAAGGCCTTGTTATAGATTGGCTTTTGATCTCCTGACTGTGCTGGGCGAGTCTTTTTCTTAGACGTCTTATTACTCGCTTTGGAAACCACTTGTTGATGAAATTGGCTGCTCTGAGCAAGTGTATGTGCCTGATCAGGAAAGATGGCCAGGTTAGGCTGATGATCTCTACTCAAATCAGGTGTATGTTTCTGACTTGGTTGTCTGTATGATATGGGGGAGTATGCCCCACAACCCTCTTGGATTGGAACAAATGTGTGTGTCTGTTCCAGAGTGAACTGTTGATGTGTCACTCCACTGGTAGGGATAGATTTATATGTCTTTCCCTGAGATGCCGCTGAATTTGTTATAATATCCTGACAGGCATCCAGGATATGAGCAGGAATTTTCTTTTTCTCTTTCACCATTGATAGAATATGCTTGGTCACTTCAGCTGTCAGAAAGGGGATATACGTCCATTCCGTGCTTGGAGTAGGTGTGTGTGCCTGCTCCTGTCCTCCTTTTCCTGTCGGTGAATCCTGACAGTACTCAAGTGTAGGGGTAGAGAGTTGAGTCTACCTCCTGTTTGTCGCCGGAGCTTTCCGACTGACTTCTCTGAATGCTACCAAGCGAGACTGTTGGTAGGCTTGATCAATACTAGCAGGTGTATGTGCCTACTGATTGCACTTCGCCGAACGTGGTTGACGAGATCCATCATGTGTAGTCAGACGAGCCTGCTGACTAACTAATGATGTATAAACAGGTGTATGTTCCTATCTATAATACTCCGACGGAATTTCCTGACGGGATTGGCGTGCTGCTGCCAGATGAGTATACTGGAAAACGGAATTAAAACGGGTAGGTGTGTGTGCCTGCTCGTTGCTTGCCACCAAGTTAGGTTGGTGGACTTCTCTGGAGATGACAAAGATGAGAACCTGCTCACTTTTAACCGGATTTCACCTCTGGCGCTTAGTATTGCCTGCTCGGGTTTGAGGAACCTGAGCCGAACGCCTGGAGTCAGTACCCTCATCATGTTGAAGGCGCACTGCTACACGAGTTTGGTGGTGATTGTTGGTGGGATCCCTCGGGAAGGACTCATGTCTGCTTGATTTAAGGCCCTGAGGGACCTTCTCATTCACTTCCCCAGAATAAGGGAGCGAATGGTGATTTCATTCCAGGGATAATGACCAGAAACGGTTGGAGATGGTAGTTAGCACCTCCTGCTTCTTGATCACTGTTCGTTGTTTTTCAGACGACCGGTGTGAGTTGTTCACTTGGAGGGCTTGTCGGGCAGCCTCTAGAGTTGGGATGGTACCGTGTTGACGATACTCCTTAACCAACGCATTTGATACCCAATGTTGAAGACGCTGAGTAGGTGATGTCATCCTCCGATCGGACAACGATCCAGTAGGAGCAGCAGCAGTGGCATTCGTAGCAGTGGTATTCATAGGTGTGAACATGAGAGCAGCCAGTCTGGAAATGCAGAAGATCTTGGAAAAGAGTACCTGTTTGATATAATATATGTAATCAAGATAAATTCAGCCACTACATCTTTTGGATGAGAACATATGTAAATTATTGTTTTTGTTTGCCCTCTCATTGAGTTTTAAATAGGGGCCTAACAAATAGGTAAAACATCATTTTAACTTGGTTAAGGATTCACGTCGGGTTCACCATTTTTGGTTTCCCTCAGAATTTGGGGATGAACTCCTTGATTGAAGGTTCAAACATTCCAATTGGTTTCTAACGGGTTTGTTCATAGAACCGGAAACATCCAATGATTCCACATCCATTTGGACATACTTTCCAAAGGTAGGTGCTCATTAGTTTATGGACTGACGAGGCTTAGGAATTTGCATTGGTCGAGAGGATGGGAGGTAGAACTCATCACACCTTTTTGAGGGGAATTATTGTCTACTCTGGGACTCTCTTTATAGATTTAAGTTATGTTCGTGAACCCTTATTACATTACCAAGTATAAAATGAGCTTTCCTTCAGATATGACAATCAATGATTAAATATGTAGGAAATTTAGAGAATCTTTTTTATGTATTCGAGGTTCTTCATCGATAGAGAATCATATGTATTTTTTAGAGATTCTTAGTCAATGGTATCCTTTAATACATAAAAGTCTCTTGGTCATTATGATGACCATATTGGTTTTAAATCCACTCAGTGGGGCACTTGAAGTTTGTTGTCATTCAGAAGGACATGGATTATTTCAAAGTTGGGATCGTACCCGCTGATGGGCTACCTACGTATCCTTTGTTTTAGAAAATGAATCAGAACACACGTAGTTCGAGTAAGGGATTATGATGTTTATGATTGATGGCTCAAAGAAGGATTTCATAATTAATTTTACACTCTAATCTCATGTGAGTCATACTCGGTGTAAGAAACAATAGGTATTGGTAAAAATCAGACAATTGTGCCATGAAAGATGCAATCATAAGAAATAATGTGGGACTTATGTATGTATGACTGCCCAGATAAA
The DNA here is from genome assembly GCA_963277665.1 of Viscum album. Lineage (NCBI taxonomy): Eukaryota > Viridiplantae > Streptophyta > Magnoliopsida > Santalales > Viscaceae > Viscum > Viscum album. The sequence goes on along the minus strand of OY728129.1, from coordinate 1,781,535,682 downwards.
TGAAGATTAGGATTTACTTCAGGGAAGAAATCCAGGAACAGGGTCCATAAAGGTATATGGAGATTTTGAATACTCTAACTTGGGGCTTACTTCTGAAAAGGAGGCCAAAATTAGGAGAGAACTTATGATTGGGTTTTACTCCTAAGAAGGAATCCCAGATCAAAGGTAAATTAGGACTTGTTAAGAAGATTTAAGACTGGTACTCCTAAAAAGGAGGCCCAGGTTAAGAGATTTAAAAAATCAAGGGACTTGGGGCCTACTCTTGAAGAGGATGCCCATATTTGAGACTGGGGCTTACTTCTGGAAAGGAGGCCCAGGTTAAGAGAAATTAAGATTAGGGCTTACTCCTGAAAAGGAGGCCCAGGTTAAGGAGTTATCTCATCTTAAAGGATGAGGTTTAATGAATGAAATCTCAATCTTTAGTGACATAAAGATGTGTAAATCACTAGTTTTTGAAAGATATTCCACATAATTCATTTCAGATAAGGAAGTAAAATCAAGAAATCATGCCATAAATGGCTTTGAAGAGTGTCTTGAAGACTGAATCTTGAATAGAAGAGGTGTAATAGCTTAAGAGGGGTGAAATGGGCAAGAAGGGCACCCAAAAAGGCAGGGGCGCGCAAGTCCTAGCAGGCACACAGGTACTGTGTGGGCACGCAAGTTCTGGTGGTGTAGGTATACCTGCGCGACACATGGGTACATGCGTGACGGTTAACCAGCAGGGTAATACTTGAGAGAATCTTGGTTAAAGTCTTTAGAATCATCTTGAGGTTCTTCCCGAAGAGTGGCATGCAAGTTCTATTGAAGGATTTAGGCGGCGCGCAAGTGTGGCCATTTACCTTAAGGGATGGCCACTCAGGCGCGCAAGTGTTGATGAGTTTCAACACTTAGGCCTTCCTCCCCCTATTTAGATATTACTTTCTAGGTAAGAAATTAACTTAGAAGTGTTTCGAAAGCTTTGAGAAGAGACTAGGGCGCCAGGAGCTCAAATCCGAGTTCTAGAAAAATTCCTCCCGAAATGGGGGGCCCACAGGGTCTATTTATAGGCTGCAGAAGAGCCTGAGCAGTTATCACTTAGGGCGCGCAATTCACTTGCGCGACCAACTTCGGCGCGCAAGTGTACTTGCGCGACCATTGCGGCGCGGAAGTATACTTGCGCGAACATTCTAGAACTTGCACGACCCTTGTGAAATTTTCTTTTTATTCCTTCCTTTATCAATTTTTGATATTTTTCCAAAGGTTGAATCACTTTGAGCTAAGATATTCCCCTTTTCTAATCTTTAGAGTCTGTGATGAAAGGAGAGTCAACAATGATATGATAGAATTTCTTAAACAAAATGAGTCCTATTTTTCTAGAAGGAATTTTTGAGTCAGATTTTCTACTAAATACAATGTGAGGTGATTTCCATTCTTCAAACAAAATTTATTGACAACAAAAGACAACACTTGAAAAAAATCACATTTATCATTAGCTTGGTCTTAATGCTATTCATGAGAAACAAGGAATACACATTGGTCATGAAAGGCTCTGGATAATTGTGGGAGGAATCATATCCCCACCTCCACTGATGATGTATGCTAGCATATTATGGCAGTACCTAGTGATAAGGGTCATATCACTACTCACTCAAAACAAGTCTTTAGACATATTCCAACAATAGGTATGGGGGATACAGATATCCCTACCCCTATGCATGAGGTCCATCAACATATTCTAGTGGACCAAGGAGGATAGAAGTGGGAACATACCCACAATTAAATTAAATATATCTTCTAGTACAATGTGGAGACATAAAATGTATAGGGTTACATTCCTGTGCACGCTTACTAAAATGTCATTACATTTTAGTAACAGCTGAAGAACTCCATTGAAATATTCTGGAACTAGTACAGATACATGGACATACGCATATTAATATCCCTATAGCCATGGAAACAAAACACTTTGATCATTATGAATAAGTGTTTTCTCCAAAGAAGGAAAATACTATTTCTATCATCCAGGAGGATTATCGGTACATTATAGTGAAGGACGAGGCATTGGAATGAGCTCATACTCCCATTACAAATGGGTCTCACCAAGTGAGAGTGACACATGCCTCAGGACATGCTCATATCCCCATCATAAAATCCCATAGACATATTCCAAATTCCCAGGATCAGAATAATATCCCCTTTCTAGATAGGGATGGAAAAGTGGGAGAAGAACATGCCTTAGGACATGGTCATATTCCTGTTTAAGATTACTATTTCCATACTCGAGAGGCCCAATATTAGGCACATATCTCAATTTTGGATGAGGATAAACAAATGAGAATGGAACATGCCTCAAGACAGGATCATATATCTTTTAGTGAATCTACCCAGCATATTCCATTAGATTACAGAAGCCAGACACATGTTCATGCCTTCATCGATGAACAATTACACCAACCCTTCTGAGGATATACATAAGGAGGCTCATATACCTTATCCCATTCCAATGGTCCATCATCATATTCTAACGGGGAATTCATATTTATAATGGTCTCATATTCCCATTCCATCCAGGGATCACCAAGTGAGAAAGGGACATGCCTTAGGATAGGCTCATATTCATGTAAAAAAGACCAACGACATACTCTAAAGGATCTGGTTTGGGACCATGTCCTTATTATGACCAGGGATCAGCAAGTGATAATAGAAAATTCCGGAGGAAATGCTCATATTCCTATCATTAATGAAGAATCTAATTAGAATATTCTAGCATCTTCTCAACAGTGGGATCATACGCCTACAGTACCAAATAATTATAAATAAGATATGACAATAGTCATATTGTAGGATCATATGAATGTGTAATTACAGAAGTTAGTTCAACATATTATGTCCACGATGAAGAATGAGGCCCATATCCCTAATATGTTAAATTTTAGTTTCCTTTAGATTATTCGAGTCATGTTATAAAAACCACAAGGGTCTGTTAAATCTTTAACCGAAGTATAAGACAATCATTAATTGGATAATCCTCCTCATGCAAGTGTGGAGATGGATCGTAGGAACTCTACTGCTGAAATCCACCATGGTTAACACCCACATGGTGATATCTCCCACAAATAAGGGAATAATCCCATTTCTTAGACACCTCCGTATAGAGATATGTTCAAAACTCAAAATACTTCATATAGAGAGGTTCCTGAAACATCAATGACAACCTTTTATAGTTCCTCATCAACATCTAACAAGACTCCACTTCAGTATGTAGGCAAACCCTAGAAACACCTTCTAGGGTACGAATAGATGTAGGAGTGTAAGTCTGATAAAAATAAAGACAATATTAACACATGGATATAACTATCCAGAAACAACCTCCCCACCATGTTCTATCCCCAAGTTACTTCTCACTATGAGATCCTAGATGAGAAATAAAAATATTTTATTCCTTATCTTATCTAAAATATGTTGGAAAATAATCTAAATGATGTATAAAAACCTACCTTATATAGGATATCAAGGTCACCATTAGAACATCAATATACTCTATTGTTAGATAGACCTTGTTGCTATCTCCATGTCCTAAGACCAAAAAATGAAAAAACACAGTGCAAATCTACAACACGATTGCCTCCATTGCATCACAACTCTTTGAAAGTTGATATTTGAAGCCACATCATGTATCTATGTTTTAGGATACATAATTTATGGAGTGTTACACTTCAATACACCTTGGAATAATATATTCTTTTAGATATGGAATCCTATAATGTCATAGCCTTTGGAGAAAGCTGGGGACTAGGTAACACTCAAGCCAGTTGGTCACTACAACTAAATTATACCCCTTCAATAGTTCCAACACATCACAAAAAGAGGAAGAGGATAGAAAAAAAATAATTGGGCCCCACAATGTAATAGGAATTCATTTCAAACATGGAATCTGAGTTTACAATAGACCTAATGAAATCCCATAGAAACAGACTCTCATTGTGGGCTACCATTTCACCCCTCTCCTACATGAGAACAACTTTTCCACATCCAATAGGCTACAGTAGCAGTTTACATAGGATCCATCTAGTAGAAAACCATCCCATCGGGTTGGGGGAATATCTATCACCACCTCCACCCCTCAAATCAAAAATTCCCAAGAGGATCTGGACATATAGATAGCAGTTTCAAAAAACCCCCATCCCATTGGAAGGGGGATGGTGTTACTGATGTGTGTATGCATTTTCATACATTCTATTAAGCATAAAAATATGTTTTCACTAGATATACATTCTTTTAGGCAAAAAATGATTTTTTTAGTTCATTGTGATTTTCATGTGTTTTCCTGTCAAAGTCACATATCGGTAGTGATCAGACTTAAAATTAAAATACAATTGGTGTGTACTTCATAAAAACATGCTATGTAACCTTTCTCCAACATGGTTTTTCCTGACCAATTACACACTCATATAGCCATCCAAATAATACATGTCATGTACAACCAGATAACATGTTGTGTAGTCCATTACAGAAGCAGTAGGTGGATAAATTTTACTCTACACACCATGTGGGGTGGCAAAAAATGACATGTACCCCACCAACTGACCACAGACATGTCAAAAGTCAATGGGAGGCATGGTGGACCACATACCAGTAGAGAAAATGAAGAAATGATAGTTGAACTGAGTACATGACGTATACTATAGGGCATATTCCATGTAATACAATTTTATATAAATAGAGAGGTTGCCCGCCATTCAAGGTTGGTACTCTTGGGGGTGGTGTTGTTGCTCTGGCAAATGATCTCCCCTGAACCCAAATGTGTGTTTTAATTTCGTATTTTCATTTCAATTTTAGTGAAATTCTTCCCATTTCATCATTTTTTATTCTCATACCCATGGTAGGGGTTGAAGTTATGCTCGACCCACAAACCATGACCATGGTTATAAGAGGCTAGTTTTCCCATTTTTGGGTTGTAATAAGAATATATGTTGTTGTAATTTTAATTATGAGGTGTTGTTTTTATTATGATCATTGATTTACAATTACTTTAATGAACTAAATATGATAATCATTGTTGGTGTTGTATCTGACCAAGAACAACACCAATGGAGACAGCTAAAGGAGTTACAGTGGGTGAACCCATGACCACTGGATGAGATGGTTGTAATGACCCAAAAATTCATTAATGAAAATTCTTCTTGGTCTATTTAAATGTATTCTTATGGTTATGTAAAACATATGCACATATTTGGTTTTATGTTTTGGATTTTAAAATACTGTTAAGAATTGTGACCATTTCTAATATATCCATTGAACAGTGATCACATGATTAGTATAAATATAGGGCTCTAACAAATCCAATTACTCAGAAAAAGGAAGCAATGGCCTCATCCAGTAGACTTTCCCTGTATGAAGCCCATTTTTCGTGCTCGGAAAGAAGGTGGAATCATTAGGATTCAATCTTGACTAAGCCTAAGATGAGCTTGAACACGTTAAGCTTGAGTGGAACCGACTATGAGAGAAGTGGAAGTTAATAGAGATTACCACCCGAGTGATGTTATCCGAGCCACCCCAAGAGTCTGTCACCATCGCAAACCTTACCCTTCGGTATTATGTGGGTGTTATAAGGGGTTATGTAACAAGACCTTATCACTATGACTCTGTACATTATTTTTGTATAAATAATGTGCATTCGTTTTATTATTGTTACTTTGTAAATAGTTTTTAAAACAGAAATATTATTTTTAATTAATATTCAACTAAGAAATCTATTTTTATGAATTAATTTATTTTTGAATAAAATAATATTTTAAAATATTATTATTATTATTAAATTAATTTTTATTAAATTTAAATTATCGTATAATTTTATGAATGCAATTGTAGTTTTTATAAAGGTTTGAAATCTATTTTTGTCAAAACCCATGAATTTTCAGTAAATGTCGGTTTTTATTTTAAAATTAAAAATTAGCATATTTAGAAATTTATTTATATAAAATTAATATTATTTTTGGAATCAGGATGTTGAAATTATCCAATGGTGAATTTTTCATAATTTTCTGAGATAGTCGATTTTTTGGGTAAAAATTAAATACCGTTTAAATATATATTGTGTTTTATGACATCATAATGACCCAATAGTGATGTAATAAAATATTATAAACATTATTTTCGTCCAATATATGTTTTTCCATTAAAATAATATGATTTTGGTTTTGTTTGATTTATTTTACAAAGCTTTAGTGGATCCTTCAAAGCTTATAAAACATTTTGTCTTTTAAATTTTTTTCCATGAGAGTGTGACTCACCTCTATATAATCAAACCTATTATTTTAAGAATTTCGTCCATTGGAATTATAAATTTTTTTTCCACTCACATTTGGAAAAAATCATGGGCTGGTTTGTGGTTTTGATTTGTTTAATGTGAGGTATCGCAAACCTTAATAATAAATAATTCCCTCTCCTTTCCTATATAAACCCACCAAAACTCCCACTTCCACTTCACTCAAAGCCTTTGTAGTTCAACCAAAACCTTATCTCCTATCTCTATAATACTTCCAAGTTGCCCCAAGATCCCAATAATCCTCTCTCAATCCTCTCCAATGCTTTTGGGATCACACTTCCAAGTAAGGGTTTTCTTCCTTTCTCATTTTTGTCCAATTTTCATTAAGTTGTTATGCCCTTTTAATTTCAATTATAAATGTTGGGGTATGTTTTATAACCTCCCCAATACTTCCCTATTTATGTTTTTATGATGGGAGACCCCTTTATCTCTCATTAATTCCTTCCATGCACACCCGTTACCATGCCGAAATTCCGTAAGGAATTTCTCGCTCCTCATTTGCATTCAAGCAATTCTTTTGTATTGTGTATCCAAATTCCATTACTTTTTTGGGACATATATCTATATGAACCCATTAATATAAATTTAATGTACATATAATGAGACACCCATTTCTCTCTCATCAATTTTTTTTATGAATTCTTATGTCATGCCGCTATGCTGTCGAAATTGCACCACATTTTTTCCAAGCCAAGATTATAGTGTAGTGAATACCATACACATGTCTATATCAAGGGTATTCACCTTTATGCACGTATACACATTGAATGGTACTTTAATGCATTTATTCCATGTTCTTTAATCATGGAATAACTTATGATGTTGAATGATTCCATGTTATATGATCCATGAGGTACACTTATGCATGAAATGAAATGTTTAAGAAGGGTGCACCCTAACAGCGCTCCAATGGATTGGGTAAAGAATAGTATCATGATACGTCATGTGAAATGAGTGTTGAATCATTCTAATTCAAGTAAAATGAGTTTTTACTCGTGCTTCATGTGCAATGAGGTTTTACTCATGCTCCATGTGTAATGAGCCTCGGCTCATGCTAATTCCATGTTAAGTGTTGTTGCCACATTTCCATGTTATGATTATCAGGCTTTATCATGGCTTTATGTTTATATTTCTATTTTACTCCACTGATATTCCTATTGACTAACATGTATTGTATTCCTCATGTTATTCCATGTTTATTCCCTTACTGGGCTTTATAACTCACCTTTTTCTTATGCATGTCCTCAGGTTATTCCGTGCAATGCTAAGTTCGAGGGAATGTAGTGGTCATGTAAAGGAAGTTTTCAATAAAGATGTTGTGTGTTTTATGTTCTAAGATATTATGTAATGTTCATAATCCCTAAATACACTAGACCTCTCGATCTTCTATGTTGTATCAAGTGAAGATCTTATGTAATAAATCATGTTTTAAGTGTGTAATAAAGAGAAGGGTTGTTATAGTTGGTATCAAAGGATAGGTTTAGTTATTTTTGGGATTAGGATTAAAAAACCCTAGTGAAGCCTTAGAGACAAGAATAAATATAATAAAAAAGTCCCTATGTTTTGGTGAGTATTGAGTAAGTGGTTTATCAAAAAAATACATCCCTATTTGGATACGAGCCACGTAGAGGTGGCTCTGGCATAGATGTATCCTAGGGGTAAAACCTGAAAACCCCACTTTGAGCTAGACTCGAATGGGAACTGGTGCATGACAACAGGACTTGCTACACTCTTGGTTATGACACTCCTGGGGGATATGCTTTGGTTGATTCACAATCTTATTATAAACCATTATTAAGGGTCTTAAAAAAACACATCTAAGAATATATGTTAGAAAATAGATCATGAATAGAATAGATTGAATCCTATGGATTCATAAGCTAAGGAAATAAAAGTTATTTATAAGTCATAAGTTTTGTCCTAGGATTAACCTTTATGTGTTACCCCTAACTTTCCTTTTATTCCAGCCAATGGTCGGTAATAGGAGGACTTGGGCTAACAATCGATGTGAAGATCAATGTGATGATTGTTCTAATGAGATCCCCAATCCGACGGGAGCAGAAATCACAAACTTTGTCACGGTACTCTATTAGTAAACACAAGATTTTAATAGAAATATGGGTCAAGAGGAATGTTCAACCCCCCTAAGAAAGAAAAATTTGCTATCGAGAGCTTCATGAGACAAAGGCATCCTATTTTTAATGGATCATCCGATCACTTAATCACTGAACAATGGATCAAATCCATTGAAAAGATATTCTCCATCCTTCAATGTTACAAACAAGAGAAGGTTATCATGGATTCTTATGATATGAAGGGTGAAGCTGATCAATGGTGGACATTGATCTAGAATACAAAGCCTGAGGAGGAGATCAAGGAATTGGAATGGAAGGATTTATGGAATATTTCTTTCGATAAATATTTTCTGCGCACCCTCATACTTAAGATAGAAAGGGACTTAATTGACCTCAAGTAAAAAGATAAAGAATCTGTCAGAGCATATGAGGAAAACTTTACAAGGCTTGCATGATACATCTTTGGCTTTGTTGTTACCCCAGAATGCAAGGTTGACCGCTTCTTTGGTGGGCTAAAACCTAGCCTACGGAAAGCTCAAGGAATCTGTGACTTCGACAGCTATGAGGAAATTATCCGATGTGCCATCAAGGTAGAAATGGAGATCAAAGAATCTCAGGGGTATCATGGGTATAAAAATTGTAAGGTGGACTTCAATTCTAGTGGTCCGATGGATAAATCCAATGGTGATAAGAAAATCCATCACCCCACTTGCCAAAGGTGTGGAAAGAAGCGCCCTAGAAATTTCCTGAAGGGGACGAAGAAATGCTTTAGGTGTGGAAGAGAAGGGAACCCTGCCATTAACTTCTCACAAGAAAAACCCATGGTTGTGATAGATGAGAGGAACACTCCGTTCGACTCTCAATGCATTGTTCATTACTTCAACTACAAAGAACCAGAGCATCTTGCAAATCAGTGCCCTAAGCCAAGAGTTTTTGGAGGCAACCAACAACCTCCAAGGCATCAAGGGTGAGTTTTTCCCATCACTACTACCGAAGTGAACCCCGAAAACAAAGTGGTGACAGGTACGCTAGTTATTCATTCAAGAATAGAAAACACACTTTTTGATTTAGGTTCTACATATTCTTTTATATCTCAAAAGTTTAGTAGAATAATCCCAACACCACCACAAATCGTGGAAGTAATGATGTCGGTGAGTATGGAAAATTGGGAAATCATTGCATCCCATGAGTATAACTCCTACCCTATCATAATCTGTAGATTGAAATATTAGGAAATCTTTATCATACTCCTTTTGGTGGAATTTGATGAAATTATCGGCATGAATTGTCTTTATTTATATAGATCCAACATAAATTGCTATGAGAGGGAAATCACTCTCTATGTGGAGAATCGACCCCCGATTCTGTACAAGTGAAACGAGGAGGATGATTCTTCTTTAACTCTATCATCTTAAGTGTGTATATTACTACCCTATAAGCACACATATCTGTCTCATATGATTGAGTATAAGGAGGAAACCATCCTTGAAGACATGCCTATTTTGAGGGAATTCACTGAAGTGTTTCCCAAGGAATTTTCTGGTCTTCCTCCTAGAAGAGATGTTGAATTCTCAATTGATCTTATACCTGGGGTGTTTCCAATATCCAAGACTCCATATAGAATGGCTGTTGTGGAGCTTGAGGAGTTGAAGAAACAACTACAAGAGAATCTAGAAAAAGGGTTTATATGCCCAAGTGCTTCACCATGGGGTGCACCAGTCCTCTTCGACAATAATAAGGATGAGTCAATGCACCTTTTCATCGCTTATAGTGAGCTTAAAAAAATCATGATAAAGAACAAGTATCCTCTCCCACGAATTAAAGACTTGTTTGATCAGCTGTGTGGAGAAAAATACTTCTCCAAGGTGGATTTTCTGTTGGTATATTATATAGTAAGGGTGACGAAGGAAGATATCCCCAAGATTTCTTTTTGTACAAGTTACGAGCACTATGAATTCATAATAATGCCTTTCGGACTCACTAATACTCTAGCGATCATCATGGACTTGATAAATAGAGTCTTTAGAGATTACAATGATAAATTTGTGGTAGTATTTATCGATGATATTATAATATACTCCAAAACAAAGGAGGATCATGAGAACCATCTAAGAGCTATACTAGACACCTTGTTAAAGGAGAAGCTCTATTCCAAATATTGCAAGTGTGAGTTCTGGTTGAAGGAGGTCTCATTCTTGGTCCATATCATCACAAGCAATGGGATATCTATGGATCCTTCCAAGATAGCTGCAATAGAGGGATAGCCAAGACCAAAATCGGTAACATATATCTGTAGATTCTTGGGGTTAGCTGGATATTATTGACGATTTGTGAGAAATTTCTCACGATTGTCCAACCCTCTTACCAAACTAACTTGGAAGGGAGTAATGTTTTCTTGGAGTGATGAATGTGAAAAAAGCTTCATGGTATTGAAAATGAGGCTTATCACTGTGCCTGTGCTCACTTTACCCACAAGTGGAGAACTTTTTTGTGGTATTCAGTGATTCTTCGAAGAAGGGCCTTAGATGTGTGTTGATGAAAAATAAGTCATTGCCTATGCTTTATGCTAATTGAATTTTCATGAGTAGAATTATCCAACACATGATCTGGAGTTGGCTACAGTGATCTTCACTTTAAAAATTTGGCGGCATTATCTCTTTGGGGAGAAATATAAAATATATATGGACTACAAAATCCTCAAGTATATATTCACACAGAAATAGTTGAACATGCACCGATGAAGATGGTTAGAGGTAATCAAAGACTATGACTGCTCAATCCATTACCACCCTAGGAAGGAGAACCAGGTGGCAGATGCTCTAAGTAGAAAGGACCCAACGACTCTATCATTGATGATAATTGAGAAGGATCCAATCTTCTTAGATTTGATGAAGATAGACATGGGAATCACAAAGAAGGGAACATCATAAATCCTTTCACAAATTATTTATTAACCGTCTCTTTTGGAAAGGTTAAAGGATGCTCAAAATGATGATGTGGGAATTTAGAAGAAAGTGGAAGCTATTAGAAAAGGGAAATCCTCAAAGTTCAATGTTAATGAAGATAGAATTGTTAGATTTGGGAAAAGACTATGTGTTCCATCAAGTCCAGAGCTGAAGAAGGAACTTTTGGATGATGTTCATAGTTTAAATTTCTCTATTCACCTAGGAAACAAAAAGATGTATCAAGATCTCTGAGATCATTATTGGTGGGATAATATGAATAAGGAGATCACTAAGTATACATCAAAGTGCCTGATGTGTCAAAAAGTGAAGGCAGAGAGGTAGAAGTCTAAGGGGATGATGAAACCATTGCCCATACCAGCATGGAAATTAAAGAACATCACCATGGACTTTGTCATCGGACTTCTGAAGACATAAAAAGGAAACAATACAATCTGGGTTGTTGTGGATTCTCTTACAAAGTTTGCACACTTCATTGCAATTCAGGGGGATTTCTCATTGGATCAACTAGAACAGATATATATCAGATATGTGGTAAGGCTGCATGGGGTACCACTATCGATTGTATCTGATAGAGATTCAAGATTCACATCTAAGTTTTGGAAGAGTCTTCAACATGCTCTAGATACTGAGATGAACTTCAGTACATCTTATCATCCTCAAACTGATAGCCAATCCGAGCAGACTATCAAAACACTTGAAGACATGTTGAGAGCTTGTTCGATGGACTTAAAAGGAGAATGGGATCAACATCTTCCTCTGGTTGAGTTCTCTTATAACAATAGTTTCCACTCAAGCATCTGAATGGCACTATATGATTCCCTATATGGGAAGAGGTGAAAAACACTGACATTTTGGGATGAAGTCGGTGAGCGTAATATGATAGGACAAAAAATGGTCGATGAAATGTTGGAGAAGGTGAAAACCATTTAGTAGCATATCAAGGCATCCTAGAGTCGACAGAAGAGTTATACAGAAAACCGTTGATGAGACCTTGAGTTTAAAGTTGGACACATGGTATTTTTACGCATATCTCTATGGAATAGGGTCATGAGGTTTGGAAAGAGAGGTAAGTTAATTACAAGGTACATCAGCCCCTTAAAGATTCCTGATCATGTTAGGGATGTGGCCTATCAACTAGAAAATCTACCTACCATGGACAAAGTACAGAATTTCTTTCATGTATCTCTCTTAAGGAAGTACATACCAGACCCTTCACATGTACTCTCTTCAGAGGTAGTATAGTTTGAGGATTATCTTTCATATGAGGAGAAACCAGTGAAGATCTTAGATTGTAGGGAAAAAGTCCTACGAAATAAGACAATGCCCCTCGTAAAGGTGTTGTTGCAAAACCACAAGTTTGAATAAGTGACATGAGAATCAGAGGAAGTGATGAAGTATAACTACCCTTTTCTTTTTTAGTGTGGGAAAAGGAAATTTTGAGGGCGAAATTTCTTAAGGGGGGAAGATCGTGACGACCCAAAAATTCATTAATGAAAATTCATCTTGGACTATTTAAATTTCTTCTTATGGTTATGTAAAATGTATGAACTTATTTGGTTTTATGTTTTGGATTTTAAAATACCTTTATGAATTCTGACCATTGATAATATATCCATTGAACATTGATCACCTGATTAGTATAAATATAGGGCTTTAACAAATCCAATTTACTTTGAAAAAGGGAGCGATGACCTCATCCAATAGACTTTCCCCATACGAAGCCCAATTTTTAGAGCTTGTAAAGGAGGTGGCATCATTGGGCTTCACTCTTGAGCAAGCCCAAGCTGAGCTTGAACATGTTAAGCTTGAGCGGAACCGAATACGGGAGAAGTGGGAGTTAATAGAGATCACCACCCGAGCGATGTTATCTGAGTCACCCCAAGAGTATGTCACCATTACACACATTAACCTTCAATATTATGCAGGTGTTATAAGGTATTATATAATAAGATCCTAGCACTATGACTATGTACATTATTTTGGTATAAATAATGTGCATTCATTTTATTATTGTTACATTGTAAATAGTTTTTAAAACACAGAGTATTTTTAGTTAATATTCAACTAAGAAATCTACTTTGATGAATTAATGTATTTTTGAATTAAATAATATTTTAAATTATTATTATTATTATTAAATTAATTTTTATTAAATATAAATTATCGTATAATTTTATGAATGCAATTGTAGTTTTTATTTAGGTTTGAAAGCTATTTTTGTCAAAACCCATGAATTTTCGGTAAATGTCAGTTTTTATTTTAAAAGTAAAAAATTAAAATATTTAGAAAATTATTTAGATAAAATGAATATTATTTTTGGAATCAGGACATTGAAATTATGCAACAGTAAATTTTTCATAATTTTCTGAGACAGTCGAATTTTTGGGAAAAAATTAAATACCGTTTAAATATATAATGTGTTTTATGAAATCATAATGACCCAATAGTGATGTAATAAAATAATATAAACATTATGTTCTGCCAATATATATTTTAACATTAAAATAATGTGATTTTGGGTTTATTTATTTATTTTACAAAGCTTTAGTGGACCTTTCAAGGCTTATAAAACCTTTTGTCTTTTAAATTGTTTTCCTTGAGAGTGTGACTCACATCCACATAAGAAACCCAATTATTTTAAGAATTTTGGACATTTAAATTATAAAATATTGTTTTCCAATCCTATTTGAAAAAAACCATGGGCCAAAACCATGGTCTGTTTTGTGGTTTGGATTAGTTTAATGTGAGGTTTCCCAAACCTAAAGAATAAAGAATTCCCTCTCCTTTCCTATATAAACCCACCCAAGATCCCACTTCCACTTCACTCAAAGCCTTTTGAGTTCGACCAAACCCTGATATCCTCTATATATAATCCTCCAAAGGTTCCCCAAGCTCCCAATAAGCCTCTCTCAAGCATCTCCCAAGATTTTGGGATCGCACTTCCAAGTAAGTGGTTTTCTACCTTTCTCATTTTTGTCCAATTTTATTTAAGTTGTTATGCCCTTTTAATTTCAATTATAAATGTTGGGGGTATGGTTTCACACCTATCTCATACTTTACTCTTTATGTTTGAATGATGGGATACCCATTTATCTCTCATTAATTCCTTCCATGTACACCCGTTACCATGCTGAAATTTCGTAAGGAATTTCTCTCTCCTCATTTACATTCAAGCAATTCTTTTTTATTGTGAATACAAATTCCATTAAATTTGTTGGGACATATATCTATATGATCCCATTACTTTCCATTTCATGTACATATGATGAGACACCCATTTCTCTCTCATCAACCATTTTTATGAATTCTTATGTCAGGTCGTTATGCTGCCGAAATTGCACCACACTTTTTCCAAGCTAAGATCATAGTGTAGTGAATACCTTACCCATGTCTCTATCAAGGGTGTTCAACTTTATGCATATATATGTATTGAAAGGTAATTTTATGTATTTATTACATGTTCCTTAATCATTTAATAACTTATGATTTTTAATGATTCCGTGTTATATGATCCATGTGGCACACTTATGCATGAAATGAAATCTTTAAGAAGGGTGCACCCTAATAGCGCTCCAATTCATTGAGTAAAGTATAATTTCATGATACTTCATGTGCAATGAGTGCTGAATCTTTCTAATTCAAGTGCAATGAGGGGTTACTTGTGATTCATGTTCAATAAGGGTTTACTCATGCTCCATGTGCAATGTGCCTTGGATCATGCTAATTCCATGTTAAGTGTTGTTTCCACATTTCCATGTTATGATTATCATTATTTATCATGCCTTTATGTTTATGTTTATATTTTACTCCATTGACATTACTATTGAATAACATGTATTGTATTCCTCATGTTATTCCATATTTATTCCCTTATGGGGCTTTATAGCTCAACCTTTTCTTATGAATTTCCTTAGGTTATCCCATGCAATGCTAAGTACGAGGGAATGTAGTGGTCATGTAAAGGACGTTTTCAATAAAGATGTTGTGTGTTTTATGTTATAAGATATTATGTAATTTTCCTAATCCCAAATTACACTAGACCTCTTGATATTCTATGTTGGATAAAGTGAATATTTGATGTAATAAATCTTGTTTAAGTGTGTAATAAAGAGAAGGGTTGTTATACTGGTTTCCAGTAATTTAGGGGTAAATAACTTAATGTGTATTTGAATACTCATTTAATAGACCAAGGAATTGACATTTAAATACATAATTACATTTTATTGGACTATGAAATGGTAATAGGATTGAATCCCCATTGTAAAATTTTTCCATAAATAAATTTAATACTAAAGAATGATTATTGTAGTAAACCTTAATTGAATTGTAACCTCAACACGTTGTTTTATGATTATTCTACACTTTATATTATAACTTTTTTTTTAAAATAGTTTCAATATTTCATTTTATTCCTTTCATTAATTTTGTGTATATTATCAACCAAGACTGACATGAGTCAATCTGAATCATTGGTTTTTTTGTTTCCCTATGAGATCGACCTTGAATACCACTAACTACCTAGTTAGTCTAATTATATGGGAATATTTTTTTCCAATTTTATACACCTTGTGATAGGAGCAGTCATATTATGGAACCATTTTTAGGGACAATGTAAATAATTAGTGTGAGTATCATTTAAGGTTGGTTTACCCATAATTTTCATTTTTCTTTCTTGGATTCTTTTATAGAGACCCTCAACCCCACTTACTATGGATTTTTATTCAAATGGGGTATGGTAAAATCCACTTGGGTGGATTTTTATCTGAATGATCTAGCGATGTTGTACTCATACCTAAAAGATTATTATCCCTACATGGATGATGGAGTTCAATAAGAGGAATACCCATTTACATTCTTCACCCCACCTATTCCTCCTTCACTTCTAGAACCATCTTCAAGTAATACTGAAAGATTAATATCAATGATGGAAGAAATTACCACACACCATTTATACCAAACTGAAAGGTTGGGATGAATTGTTGCTCTTGTCGAGAAACTTTTAGAGATAATCACTCATATGGATCAGCTGCCTAAGTTTGAGGCTAGGTTTTCTAACCCTAGTTCAACTGAAGAAGCTTTCTATTACATGGGCCCCACATGTTATAAACTAGAAATTTTAGAACATAATTTTCAAAATTAAAACTTTTAATATGGTACTACATCATATCAGTTTAATACTGAAGTAGACCACACATTTATTTTAGAAACCCAGTTGGTCATTTACCTGCTTTGAAGGAATCATATGATTATATTTAGGTTTTGAACATAATGAGGTAGGAACCTTAGGATGTGGTGGATGTACAAGATCAGAACAAGTCACAATACAACCTTTGACATCTATTGGCTACATAAAAGTTATATTGTAAGATACCGCCTAGAGCATCTAAAGGTCATGAAAATTGGATAAAAGATGAGGGTATTGGGAACATGTGGTGGTTTGCATAGTGGAAACCACACCAGCCTTTTAATTATGGTTAAGTAATCATAACTCAATTAGATCAAAATACCTAAAGCATATGATCTTTCTAGGAGGAAACCCATCCAATCTTCTCTCTATTATTTTCTATTTTTAATAAACACACACTGTATAATTCTTCTACACATGATGTGTACCACTCCTTTCTTCTGGACACTATTTAAATAAGAATAAAACACAAATATACACCATGTTTAACTTCTTACATGGATTGTACTTTTCTTTTAATTTTTTAATATAACATTTAGTATAACTAATTATTAATTATGTTAATTAGCTAGAATGATTCATGTCCTGATGGTAGGGTCGTTGGAGTGTATTTGAGCCATCACCAGTTCGATTCGCTCCGAACCTGTCTTTGGTACATGTTTTATTATTTTACATCCTATTTTTTAAGTAAACGTTATGTGTAATTTTTCCCAAAGTAAATAAAACTATTTAAAAATAAAAAACCAATGGTGGGAATGAATTTTCTGGAAGGGTCATATCCCACAAATCCAAAATACCTAGGTTCGAGTCTTTTTAGCATGTTCATTTACATCCTTTTAAACTTAAATAAAACCACAATGTGTGTATTTAGGTAAAATTCATGTGTTCCATGTTTTTATTAATAATTTAAAACATTTTCAAACATAATAAATCAACCAAGAGTGATGTGGGATAATTGGAAGAGTCGTAGTCTAGGGTTCAAAAGACCTAGGGTTCGAATTCATCTAATATTCCCATTTCATCTCATTGTTTAACTACTTAAAACCACACATCGTGAATTCATATTTTACTCATGTAGTATTGAAACTAAACTTTAAGTATTAAAAGTTGAAAAAAATTTATAGCACTAAAACCTTTGCTCTAGTGGTTGAGGTCTTGCATTCGGATCGGTCGGTTTCCAGTTCGAATTGCATCTTGAGCACCAGACTGAAGGTTATAGTTCTATTTTCTGAATTTTAGAACACATGGTAGTAGTCAATCCACCCACATAAACATCATCCGACCATGCTACATCAACTAATGAGGCCCGAACTCAAGTTTATCTAGTAACAGCTCGATCCCCACTCCATCCTTTCCTTGTTTTCGATGAACGACATCCTATAGCAGACATGCTGTGAAAAGTTTCATGATGAACCATTAAGTTGAGTGGAATATTCTTAGATATAACATTTCTTTAGTGTTTGGGTGTATGGGAGGATATTAAGGATATCCTCAAGCACATACACCTGATAGAATCAATCTAGTTCAACACTCCTACCTACAGAGATTTATTTTTATAGTTTTCTATGACATTCAAGTTTAATGGGCCCACCTACCGCCTGATGCCCAGAGATACAATGACTCCTTCCTAATTCTGGCTGAGCATATTCCACTTTTACCTGACCATGTAAGAGTTTGGATGAGTGTGTGACCTCTACAAACATCCATCCATCCACCCCTTATTGACACCATCACTTTCCCGAAGCGATCTGATCTCATTACAATGTGGCAGGAACTTATTGGGACTGCCCACAAGTACACCCCCACTTCCCTAAAAGAGAACTCTCATAATTTCCCCTCCCACCTATTTCATCCATCATTGTTTTAGTTCTATCCTCTTTCCATTACACAAGTATGTGGGTTTCGTGTTAGGACGTAATATGGAGCTTCTCACATGTATTTTATGGCATGAATATATTGAACTGCCCTTCTTCTAAGCCTCCTACTTCTATTCCATAATCCATGGTCATCAGGGAAAACTAAATGATAGTTTCTATGCCACACATTTGGAACACTACTAGGGGGTTTTGATCCATATATCCCTCACAATCTCTTAGGATCTCCCTAGAGTATGGAATTCATCATGATTATAAACATGAAGATGGTCAAGTGTCGATGAGACAACTTTGTACGCGTGCAGGATGCCCTGGCTCTAGTTGAGGTGAGAGATGAACCACCTTCCCCTGGTGGTTCTGCTGATCAGGTTCCACCACCTCCACCAGAAAACATACCTTCTCCACTAGCAGATCTTCCTTCTTCTTCTCTTCAATCTTCTTATTCCATCCCTTCTTCTTATGGCCCATCCACATCCCCACCTCCACCCACACCCATAGATTATCTCCCAATATCCCTCCACTTGGCTATCTTGGATCACCTCCTAGACACATTAAAACATTTTTAGGACCTCATGGAGTTATGATTGGATTCCATGGCTCAGATACTCGAGAAGATGGGGGCATGATGATCCTCATCCTGCAACACTTAGGCCTTCCACTTCCACCAAAATATTCTCCTCCTTCAGATCCTTAGATATTAGTAGCACAACCCCCATTGACAACTATAGCCACAGATTCAATTCTATTATCCACCGTTAGACTAAATGCTACTTCCATTTATTTTAACATGAACGATTTTAGAGTTGGTCCCACCACGCAAAGTGAGTACCCATACCTCCAGCTTCCACTATAGTTTCTCTAACTCTGCTTGACCATGTTGTTACTGACATTGCCTCTTCTGAAGCGACACTGTGACTATTATTGAAAATTTAGTTCATTATATATATATATATATATATATTTCTATTCTTATGATGTGATGGTTTATGTGCATGAATAAATTCTTTTTCCATTTCATCGATAGTCATAGGTATTCTTGAGTGTTATGGGTATCTCATTTTCAACTTCTATCCACTTTTTTCGAGTTCATCATGATGGGAGTATTATTTTAGTGTTTATTTTCATTTCTTTACTTTTAGTTGGGATTAAAATTTTCACTACTCCCTTTTTCCCTAGACCACTTGAGTTATTCCATAACCTATTCTATTCCTTGGTATTTCACTTGGAGGAACATGTTCTATATTATGTTTGATGGAGAGTATCAGACTACACTAGTCTTTTCCTCTAAACTGATCTAGGAGACATCATTAATAGATGAAATATTTTAAAATGTGGAAATTTCATGATTAATTATAATTATAAATAATAAATAAATAAATGGTAATTTTATAAGTTACATACTTATTTTAATTTTAAATTATTTTAAAACGATTATTGATAGTTTGATTTTTGATTTAAATTCTTCACTATTTTTCATTTAGTAGACTAATCATGTTTATTCATGTCATGACCTGATTGACCCTTCATTCTCCTCATTATTGATATGTATTTTGATCCCTTTTACATATTATTTCTCTTACCCTCTTTCTTGAGATGTTTTTTGGGATATGCATAACTACTATAAATTGTGAGTTTTTCTCTTCAAAATAGGAATATTTTAAATCAATTTAAAATGATTGAGGAATCTGTTTGAAATTTTTAGCCCCTTTGACCTTGATACCTACCTTAGATCTGACCTTTATAAAATCATTAGAAACCATGAACTAACTTGATAGGAAGCCATATTACAAGCCTATTTATCCTTCCCACCCCAACTCTTTGATAAATTTTCATGATTATTGATTGAATATTATAAAAGGGAGTTTGGATATTCAAGTTATATTTTCATGAGATACCATGAAATTAAGTGTGGGGAAGAGTGCCTATTTTTTCATTTTGGATGAAGGGTTTAGAAACCACTTTTTATTGTATTCCTAAGTGGTCCTAGAAAAAAAATTCTTACAAAGAGGGGCCAAATTCATTCATTACACTTATTGTGTGTTTGCGAACCAATATTAAAAAGAGAATATCATGGTGATGGAAAATTTTTAGAGATCTTGTTGGGGGTGCATCTTTATTACGATTTGTTATTGAATACCATTCTTTATTATTTAAGAATTAATCCTCCTTTTTTATCCTTAGATATTATTTTTCACATCTTTACCGAACTACCCTCTGCCTCCAAATCATTTGAACCTTATTGAAAGAGCTCATGATTTTTGTGATTTAATTTCTAAGTGGAGAATGAGAATCCATGAAAGCCTATGAATAGAGTGAATATAATTGAGATTGAAAAAACTCAGATTAAATGATCTTGAGTGATGAGTGGGACATTTTATGGTGAGGTAAATCATCAAGTGGCATGTGTGTTTATGGAAAGTGGAAAAATTTGAACAAAAGAGGATGAAAGACTTTAATTGAATTATAAATGAGACATGATTGGAATATATTTGAATTTGAAATATGTTTTATACCCATTAAAATCCTATGTTATGGATATAGTATTTATAAGTGTAATTAGTTAAATGAATCCCTTTTAAGAGTTTGGATTCTATTAATGAGATGTTTAGATTTTGTTTGAGGGTGAGAAAACGACTAATTGTGGAGGGGTTTGATATGCCCAATTTTTTTATGCATCTTCATACATTCTATTGATCATAAAAACATGTTTTCATGGGATACAAATTATTTTATAGAAAAAATGATTTATTTCTATATTTGTGGTGATTTTTAGGTTTTTTCCAGTAAAAGTAAAAAAATCAGGAGTGATCAGACTAAAAATAAAAATATACATAGTGTGTACCCTAGAAACACACATCATGTAACCTTGCCCCAACACAGTTTATCCAGACTAAGTACATTCCCATGTAACTATCCAAATCATACACGTTATGTACTACCTGATAACCTGCCATGTAGTCCCTTCTAGAAGTGGTTGGTGGTTGAAGATGACTCTACATCCCATATGGGGTGGTACAACACACCATGTACCCCACAAACCGATCTTCGATGTATCAAAAGTCAATGTGAATCATAGTAGACCACCTACCAGTGAAGAAAACTAAGAAAACTAGTTGACCTGAGTACATGAAGTGTACTATAGGGTAAAAACATTGAAATCTAATTTACTATAAATAGAGAGTATTCCCTCTATGTTCAAGGTTGGATACTCTAGGGGACATGTTTCTGCTCTGCCGAATGATCTCCCCCAAATCCAAATTTCTATTTTCCTTTCCTTTTTTCATTTAAATTTTTGTATAATTATTCCCCTTTCCCCCTCATTTCCTCTCATACCCAAGGAAGGTGTTGATGTTATTCTCAACCCACACACTTTGAGTGTGGTCATAATAGGCCAATTCTCCCATGTTGGGGTTCTAACAAGATTATGTGTTGTTGTAATTTTAATTCTGATGTGTTGTTTTTATTATGAAATTTTCTTTACAATTCCTTTAATGAAATAAATCCCATAATCACTATTGGTGTTTTATAAGACCAAGAACAACAAAAATGGTTACAACTAAAGGATTTGTAATGGGTGAACACATATCCATTGGGTGATATTGTTGCCATTGTTTTAGGGGTAAATAACTTAATGTGTATTATAATACTCAATTAATAGACCAAGGAATTGATATTTAAATACATGATTACAAGTTATCGGACCAAGAAAAAATAATATGAGTGAATCCTCATTGTAAACTATTTTCATAAATAACTTTAATATTAAAGAATTATTACAGTAGTAAACCTGAATTCAATTCCAACCCTGACACACAATTTTATGATTTTTCTTCACTTTCTTCAATTTTAATTTTATTTCCCAAATAGTTTCACTCTTTAATTTTGTTCCATTCATTAATTATCACTTTATAATGAACTAAGATTCATTGAACTCATGCTAAATTATTTCTTATTTACTTCCCTATGGGATCAATCTTGACTGTCGCTAACTACCTATTCAGTCAGATTAGAATGGAATAGTTTTTTTTTCAATTTTCCACACCTTGTGATTGGAGTGTTCACGAGAATTTATATATCAATTGAAATCAACAAGTTCATCATCGCTTGAGAGGGTCCTGAGGAAATCAATGGTGATTATAGATCAAACCCATTCCATTGGGTTGAGAGAATTTATATCTAAATCACCATCACCAGGTTCATCATCCCCTAAGATGGTATTAGGTAAATCAACGACAATTCAAGATCAACCCAAACCCACTGAACTAGGGGGATTTATATCTCAATTACCATCACTAGGATCATTATCCATGGGAGGGTCCTGGGGAAATAAACAGTGGTTCTAGATCAACCCTATTCCACTAGGTTGGGTGAATTTATATCTCAATTACCATCCTAGTAATTATCAAATCCTAGACTGGAAGCATAAAATCATCAACAATAGGATCAATCAATGCCAATTGTGGCCCCAGATAGGTCCTAGCCTGTAGGGATGGGGAATTTTCATCATTATCATCACCATAAAGGGAATCAAACTTCTCTAGGTTGGGAGGAAAATATTGATGGTTAGTATCCCATAAATTCCTCCTACCAGAAGACAACCCTATGTTATTTGGTGTCGATTTAGCAATCATAAACCGAAACTCCCTCAAGGTAACTACTCATAGGCCGAGACCCCGCTGTTATATAGAATCGATTATGAATCAAAAATCCCTCATAGGTCACTACTCATATTGGGTCACTACTCCCTATGTTATTTGGTGCATATTTAGCAACCCTATGTTATATGGAGAAGGAAATCAAACCCCGTTGGGGTTGTAATCCATAATGTCCCAATATGGACAAGGGTTTGAGAAATGAAACTAATACAGGAAGTACAGAATCATCCTATTGTGTTGAAAGTAATGACACAATAATTATTTCATGATACACCTCTATAAATGTCATCATTATCAACACAAATGATAACGTGGATAAGGAAATAGATGCAGAGGGAAAAAACATGGAAAAAATTGCTAAAGTGGAAGGTGATCTGGATACACCAACCGAGGTTGCACAAAATCAGAACTAGACGAGGATCCAAAACATGGAAATTACGAATATAGAGTTTCCACCTCTATAGTGGAACACTACCAAAGATAAAGGGAAATGTGTGGATATATCCCAACCACCACCCCAAAAAGTCAAAGATCATTCCATAGAGAAATGAATAACACATTTTGAGAATAAGATACAAAATTGAAAACATCTCAATGAGGAGTTACTCATGGTGGAAACTTCCGCATGGGTATTGTCTTTAGATAAAGGATAATATTCATCCTCCCATACATCCATAAAGAGATGATCCACCAGAAAGAGCAGCATCTGAGCATCATACCATCTCTGTATCTGGGAAGTTGGTCTACATAAATGAGGAAATCAAAGATGATTATGAATACCCCCTATTAGGAAGACATCATCTTCATAATTCGGATATTCATTCAGTCTTTTCATGAATTGGGAATCAGTGGGAGATAAAAACAGGTCCTCCTCATCAGGCCCCACCCACTATTCATAGACTAGAGGAGGATCAAAAAATAGTACCTCCATAATTTCTCAATACTATTGAGTCCCTAGGTACTTGAATGGATGTCATGGAAGGGAGACATTCACCCATTCAACCTAAAGAAGAATCCATAGCCCAATGGGTGGATGCCACTTTTCCCCCACCCAATTTCAAAAATCCTACCTTCTGTAACTTTGACAGTGTAAGATACCATAGAAATAATCTCACTCACTTAGTATCATAATGGGGTCTGATGATGGTCCCTTGAGATTAGAAGAAGGAAACCAAGATGAGGTGATTTGTATAGACTCTAATTGGGCTGACCATTGTTTGGTACAACAACCTTCTAATAGGATCCATTGCAGGATGAGAAGACATTGATTGTTAATTCATTTACTAGTTCATATCAACTCTAACGAAAATGAAAACCATTTACCTAAAGAAATACAATAAATAAGAAAATTAGAAAGTTTGAAAATTTATATCTAGGTAAAGGGGTTAAACCTACTCACTCAACATCCCTCTATAATAGAAAAAATTGCTTGAACTCTGCATTGAAAATCTATGGGATGAGATGCTGAAACCTCTGATCCTAATAAGATATCGAGGTAGGTTCTGTGAGTTTATAGAAATATACTAATGTTGGAAAGACTCCATTTAGTGAACTTTACCTAAATCTCAGCTCATTCCTTCTGTACAAGGGAAAAGGCATAGTAAAACAGATAAAACTATTGTCACTCTCAAACCAGTAACAGTTCCAATCATGGAACCAAAGAAGGTCCCAAACCATCCAATAAATCATTTCAAATGGAAACAACCACAAAATATACCCCAATCAGAAGCACGTAGAATTTATGGTCTCTTGGGATTTGAGGAACAAATAAATAATGCCAACTCCTTCTAAAATGAACAAGTCCCAGTTATTTTCTTACATCCATGTACAATAAACTGATCAAGCTATCATATCCCCAGAATCCCAATGAGTTCAACCACATCGATCCTCCTAACTAATACCCTTTTAATAGAAGTCTGGGTAGATTTTTTCATCTTCAAGGACATTCTCTAAAGCATGTTCGATTCTGGATAGGTGATGTTGGATAACTCCCCAGATCAGGTTGCCTGCATATCAATTTCCCAGTTATAGGAAGAGGGTGATTGGCAGAATATTTTGGCCAAGAATGAATATATGTTCAAAAATAGGATGACTTAAGAAGTAGTTGACTGAGCTTATATGACCTTAAGAGTGCAGTTGTGTTGACCAATAATAGT
The DNA here is from genome assembly GCA_963277665.1 of Viscum album. Taxonomy (NCBI): domain Eukaryota; kingdom Viridiplantae; phylum Streptophyta; class Magnoliopsida; order Santalales; family Viscaceae; genus Viscum; species Viscum album. Next base: position 1,781,510,464 of record OY728129.1, on the reverse strand, counting down.
TCTTCTACCAAGGGAGGTGACATTAAAAATGTCCCCTAAACTGAAACTTACTTTTTTATTTTTTAGTCACGTTTAAGGGGAAGTGAGAACCCATTACAGTACAAACTATAAAGCTTAAAACATAAATATATATATAATATCCATTGAAATCTAATTTAAGTCTATTAGATGCAGTATTCCTATTTAAATTCCAAATAAGTCCATTTACCTCTAAATCTGAGTCATCCTTGATGAGGTCTTCGAACCAATAAGACAACTTATCCCATGTTGGAATGAAAACCTACATGTTTAACTTCTATAAATTGAATCCTCTTACCAAAATACAATCTTTCTTTTTGACCCATTCCATCTACACATTATTACTGTGCACATGTAGCAATCTCTCTATCATCTTATAACCATCCTCTTTTGAGGTGTTAATCAGAAGATATTTCTCCAAAATTTCTTCCTCAGATTACATAATTATTTCCTATAACTTCCCTTCACTAAAAGAAGGCCTCATACATATGAACTGAGGATAAAAGGGACAACATGGGCGTAGTCGGACCCTATAACACCCCAAAAACTCTAAAGGAATAATATTTTAATCGATAACATATGTGACACACAATACCAAGAATAGAAAGAAATAAAACCTCTCAAGAAATTAAGATTTTAAATAAATTTAATATATTCTATGTCCTCTAATTCACAAACACCAATTTAGCATGTGTTATACTCAAGAACGAATTTGTTTGAGAGTTTACCTTACACTCAAGACTGAGTTTTATCGAACAATAATATATTATTAAAATTCTATTATTTAATATAATAACCAAGAAGTTAAATTGGAATTTATGAATAGGACTAACTAACTTAAAAATATATATTTCATAATTCAATGGTCACCAACTAATTAGAAATGAATATAAAAACAATTGAATATAAAGGAAATGGTTTTATAAAAAACTATTTTTATACTCCCAATGGAATTTTGTCTTAATAAATTAAATTAAATACAATTATTGAATGATATTAATGAAATATATATTATATCCTAAATATTTGTTTTTAAAATTCATCCAATAGATTTTATAAGTATAATATTAGAACAAATCTAAATTTATGCATAAAAAGCTATATTTTTCTAGAGGAAATTTTACCGCCTTTTAATAGTGAACCTATTTTAAAACTGAATTTTGGAAATTTAATAAATTTTACATGAAAAAATAAACTTCATATATAAATGTGTAATTTCAAAATTATCATAGGGTTAACTTTTTCTATTTTATGGTAAAGTTTTATTTTTTGATTAATATCGAAAAATATAGAATTTTAATTAAAATATGATTTTTTTCTAAATAATATATAGTGTTAAATTATATTTTTAATTGTCTTTAAAGTATTATTTGATCAAGTTTACAAATATTAATAAAATTTAATTCATTGTAATTAATTTTATAATTAATTTAGATACAAAAATGTAGTGAACCTTTGAAAATATTCACTTCAAAAACATCATTTTCCATCCTGTTTATGGGATTGAGTTTAAATTAATTTCTATCACTTCATTGATTATAATTTGGAAAAATGTTTTCCATATTTTTAATAAGAATAATATATAATTTATAGCAATTTAAAAATATTTTTTGACCAAAAATATTAGTGAAAAAAATTAAAATTAATGGCAACGATTAAGGTGAAGTTGGGTTCACTTACTGGTTAAAATTTAATATTAAGAGGGTGAATGACCTAGAAACGTGTCCAAAACCCATTTTATGGATATATTTAGAACAAATTACTCTTTAATTTAATTTGGTTCATTATTGGAGGAACATGATTTAAGGGATACATCCCAATAGTTTTTACCTTTTTATATTTAAAAGAATGTCACTACTCCTTTACCAAAAAAGGGCACTCATACCACTCACTTATTCACACTTCACAATCCATTTGAATCATAAAAAACCTGACCAAATAGACTCAAAAAATACCTAAAAAAATACTATAATAATATATTTTGGAATAAATCAAATCAATTAAGGATTCTGGTGTAAACTAAACGGAGTTACATGAAGAATATGTCATTTTCTTCAACAGGAACTTTTGTTTTCTTTCTTTCTTCACCACTAAAATTATTCTTATATAATTATATATAATAAAATAATTATCTCCAATATACTAAAGTGTTTTAAATTTAATTTTAATACCTTAAATCTCACACACTTACATCAAATGGGTTATGTAATCATCGTTTGTGTGTACGACGGGCTACCGCCTCGCGAACTAATGTGGTTCGTTCTTCCATTTACAACTTTCAAGGTTGGGAATAATGAAGAATTTATAGTTTATATATTATATATATGATATTTATTATTTATTTATGCTTATGGAATTATTATATAACTCATACCTTCATGCTTTCCATTTTTTTGGAATACAATAACATTGTTTCTGGATGTGTGGACTTCCACCTTCTCAAAGCAATGTGATTCATTCATGATTTATATGAAATGTATTAAGAATGAGTTTAGTAATTTTTTTGATATATATGGAATAAAAATGAAACTAGAATTATAATATACCGATAAATTATTTAATTTTCTGTCTTTTAATATTATAATAAAATAGAAGCAACGTTTATGTGTATGTACGACCTACTATCTCTATAAACAATGCATTTTATCTCCTATCACTAAATATTATGGATTACTATAAATAAATATATGCTCAATATATATTATATTTACATCATGGTTTAAATAATGGAGATATTTAATCATGATCAATGTAAGGGGATCAAAAAATAAAAAGTCAAAACATACTCGAAAAACTAGGGAATTAATACCCAAAATAGTGAAAATAATGAAATATTTTTAAGAAAAGGGTAATAATATATTATAATAATATAATATATGATATTATAAATACAATAAGTTTTCTATTATATGTTTATAACATTCTTAAAATCATTATACATTAGGTCAAACAATATTCAACTAAAAGGAAGTGTAAGGTAAGTGGATTTCTAGTCTCACTTTTATTTCTGTGAGATATATTCCATATTCACCACTAATTTAATTTTTGTGGTTAATATACTTACCTATGACATGTGATATCATTAATTTAATTTATTTAATGATATTAAAAGTTTTAGTTGATTTTATTCTTTCATGTATCCCATTATTCAAAAGTTACACATATAGTAAGCTATTTTTTCTCAATTTACATTTCATCGAAGCTTATTTGTCAATATACACCAATTCACATTAATGTGTTGTATATAATACACATTTTAATTTAGTATAATGATTAAATAATAATTAATGGTATTTTAATTTTCACTTGTAATTATCTCATCCAAGGGGTTCCACTTGAAAATTATCAAGTGGTAAAAGTTAACTTTGCAATATCTCCTTATTTTCTATTTTTTAACCTTGTACTTAGAAAATCACTTCCTTATAATGATTTTTATTTTTTAAATTAAATATATATCAAGAATCCATATTATTTTATGATTGATATTATTTTTTCCTAAATCACATAGGTTTTTTCCATATGACATTCACTTTGATAATTATTTTATTAATTGGGGAAATATTGATAAATTAATATTCTTTACTCAATATAGATAATTTATAAGGTGAAATATTAAGTTGATTATTTGATATTTTAGGAATGATTTAGTCCTAAAGAAATGGGTGGGGATTGACTAATTATATACCCTCAATGCATTGGTAGTATCATGAGATGAATTAGTTGGCCAAATAAAAGTAGTTTTAAACTATTTTAATAATATATCGTGATGGTAAGGTTCTATGTACCTGGGAAACATGAAGTCCAATATTTAATAATTGGCTTCATTTTAGTTATTATTATATAGAGGATTTTCACTATGAAAAAAATCTATTAATGCATTTTATTCTTATTTTATTGATCAAATGGAATTTTTTTCCAGTTAATTTGCTTTTAATACCAATTATTCCTTGTCTTATCATGACATTAAAGTTATTTGAATGGAATGTTTGTTTAGTTATTTAACTTTCCATACTAATTATTCCTTATATTATCTTGATATTCAGGTTATTTTAATGGAATGTGTGTTCTATTATCTACCTTCTTATATTGATTATCCCCATTGATTCATTATTTTTCCACTATATTTAACCCTTACTGATCATTTGAGATCACCCTTATTTTTTTTCCTTTACCCATAATTTCATGAAGCTATCTGTTTCTGTTATGAAGGTATTCACTATAAGGAATAATTTTATCCTCTAAAGAAAAATATTATGTTGTAATTTGAGTATTAAAAATGTAGTTTAAGACTCATTTATGATTATAGTTTACATAGACTACTAAACTATATGATCCTTTGGGATTTTATTACTGGTAATTACACCAACATAATGGTATTAAGCACCATATATGGGCTTATGGTGTTAGGGTCATTACAGTTGGAATCAAAGGAAATTTAGTAGCAACCTTTGTAAGAATATTTAGGAAAACATAGATTAGGGAACATAACCCTATGATAGACTTTGAGGATTATCATAGAAACACAAATGTATTCATTATCTTAAGAGTTATGGATACCATCAGAAGATTATTAGATTATGGTTAAACCTATTTTCTATTTCTTAAACACCTATTTTAGATTTTATGTGATGGGTGTCTACCAAGATTAAGGACATGTTGGAGAAATTTACACAAAGTATATGTTCTAGTGGAAATGTTTTTTGAGGAATAACACCTTTACATTTTATAGAAATAATTTTATATGTATTGATAACCATTATGGTTAATATGATCATTAATGAGATTTTAATAATATTAAAATAAAATTATCATACTTTGTAAATAAAATCGGTTGTCTAGAAAACTATAGTGAACTGTTATTTAATGATTACATTTCAATGATGTCCATCATATTTTTGGATCGTTATAGGAATTCTATTAATATAGTTTGGACAAAAGTACAAACTGCATTCAGGGTGACAACTTGTTATATTTGGAAAGGTGGTGTAGCTTGAACCCATGACCGAAGAACAATAAGTGTTTCTCACCTACCACTGGCCTATATGATGTCTTGTTTAACATGTCATTATTTATATTTAAATAAATTGAGAAATAAATATTAATGATGAACTATTAGTATTAATTCCTTAGTTTAGAGATTATTTTATTAACCATAATGGTTTTGGAAAACATTTAGAGACATATGAAAAGAATTTTCAATATTTTTAGATCCTATGATCTATTGGATGTAAATTTTAGCACATCAGATATAAAAGTTCATTTTTGGATATCTATTTCTTGGAGTAAGGGATGAACTGTAAATTGATTGAAGCACAAAAGAAGGTTGAAATTGTGTTTATAGAAATATATCAAGTAATTATATTTCCATATATTCTTATATAGTAAAATAATTCCTAAACTTTAGAAAAAATGACATTGAATTAAACTTATATCCTATTGTCATAATTTTTAATGATATAAATGACCTTTTCACACCTATTTGAGTTAATTTTATGAGTCCCTAAACATTCCATTGATAATTAACTTGTTTGTGATCAATGACCTCAATAACTTCCTATAAATATTTATGATTTTACTTTAGGTCCACATCTTCACATTCCACCAATGTTCTCATACTTAGAAACCTAGTTATATGTTATTCCTTATGATCTTTGTACTTCCCATACTCTCTTATTAAGAAGATATTTTATTTACTCTTTTATAATGTGGAGTTTTAAACAAAATGATTTTTAGAAATAAAACTTTATATTATTGTGATCAAGTTTAAATTATGGGGATGCACTTTATTTAATGTGGGAGAATTTTACACCATAAAATTCTAAAATGATAACATTTTATTTGATAGTAGGTATGAAACGCAATACCAAGAATATAATGGAATAAAACCTATCAAGAATTTATGATTTTAAATAAATTAAATCTATTATATAGCTTCCAATACATGAAAATCTATGTTAGCTTGCATTACATGTAAGAAGGGATTTGTTTGATAGATTTTATTATACACAAGATCGAGTTTTAATGAAAAATAATATATTATTATTTAATATAATAAACCAGACATTAAATTGGTGTTGATGAATAAGATTAACTAACTTGAAAAAATATATGGTTGAATTCAATGGTTACCAATTTATTATAAATGAATATTAAAAACAATGGATTTTTCAGAACGAGAGGGTATGGATATTCCATCGGGACCAGCCTGTGCTTGCATGGGAAGCCTAGCCAGACAGCCATGCAAAGGTGGAGAGAAACTATCATGATGCATATGCTGGGGAGGGGCAGTTCCTTGTAGATAGTCTGGTTGAATTCCCTTAAACATTCAGGTCATATAATATCCTAAGCCTACAAGCCTTGTAATCTCTGAGACTATGAGCCTTGTAAGGGTTCCCCCTTATCCCTTGAAGGGGGGGGGGGGGGGGGGGTTAACAAAAATCAATAAAAATGAAGGCCTTCGGGCCATTCAGTCATTTTTGATGAATAGTGAATACTAAATTTTAATTAAAAACTAACTTTTATCTAAATAATTTATCTTGTTAAATTATATTTTTAATTATATTTAAAGTATTATTAAGTAAATTTTACATATATTAATAATATTTTGTTCATTGGAGTCATTTTTATATTTAATTTATATATAAAAACTCAATGAACTTTTGAACATTTTTACCTTCTAACTAGATTTCTCGTCCTATCTACAGGATTAATTTTAAATTAAATTATGAAAAATTGAGTTATTGGAATTTATAAAAATGTATTTTATATTTGTATTTTAAATAATTTTTAATTTCTATTATGTTCAAATTATTTTTTGATGAAATTATTTGTAAAAAAAATAAAAATGAATTACAGCGATTAAGGTGAAAATGAGTTTACTTACTAGTTAAACATTAATTGTAAGAGGAAAATGACCTAGAAACTTGTCCAAACCCCATTTTATGGAGATATTTATACCATATAAACTATTTTATTTAATTTGGTTCACTAATTTAGGCACATGATATAATGGAGACCTCCCAATAGTTTTTATCTTTTATATCTACAAGAATGTCAGCCCTCCTCCACTATAAATGGTCACTCATACCCCTCACTGATTCACACCTTTCAATAATTTTTTATCATAAAAAACCTACCCAAATAAAATACCATAATACCTACCCTCATAATTTAATCCTCAATTTTGACATAAATAAAAATAAGAAATGATTTTGGTATAAAAAGGGAGTTACTCAAAGAAGTGGTGACGTTATTCAACAAAAACTTGTTTTATATCATTCTCAATCCCTTAGATTATTATTATATATTGATTATATAATAACCAAATTATTTTAATATAATTATATTTTATTATGTTAAGGGTATAACATAAATTTTCACACACTTCAATCAAATGGGAAATACAATCATCATTCGTTTGTACGGTATACTACCACCTTAAGAATCGATTTCGTTCATTCTTCCATTAACACCTTTAGATGTCACAAAATTTGATGTATTTATAGTTTTTATATGATATATATGATATTTTTAATATCATTTATCTTATTTAAAACTTATATAACTCTTACCTTTATGCTTTCCAATTTGTGGGAATAAGATAACAATGTTTGTGGATGTGTGGACCACTGCCTCCTCAAAGCAATGTGAATTGTTCTGGCTTTACATGAAATTTATTAAGGAATATTTTAATAAAAATATGTTATATATAAGAGATAAAAATGATAATTTAATTATAATATATATATATATATATATATATATATATTACATTTACTTTTATTTCTTTTAACGCGACAAGAAAATCTAATTAGTGTTCATTTGTACGTATGACTTACCGTCTCCATGGATGATGCATTTCATCTCATATCACTAAATATTATGGATCAATATAAATAAATATATAATGAATATATATAATATTTAAATCAATATTTAAAATTTTTATATGATTAAATCATGATTTATGTAAGAGTAACAAAAAATAATAAGTGAAGACAGACTAAAAAAATTAGGCAATTAACACCCGAAACAATAAAAATAATGAACCATTATTAACATAGGGGTAATAAGATATTATAAAAAGATCATATATGATATTATAAACATTTATTATTATTCTATTATATTTTTATAACATGATTAAAACCATTATATATGATGTTAAAGATAATTTGATGAAAAGAGATTGTAAGGTAAGGGGATTTATAGTCTCACTTTTTTTTATGCGAGACTTATGACATATTCACCACTAGTTTATTTTGTGTGTTTTATATACTTAAAAATGAAATGTTATATCACAGATTTAATTTATTTAATGATATTAAAAGTTTCAATTTTTGTTATTATTTCATGGAACCCCTGATTCAAAAGTTACACAAGTAGCAAGGGATTTCATCTCAATTTATATTCCATTGAAACTTATTTTTCATTATATGCCAATTCACATTAATGTGGTGCATATAATACCATTTTGTAATTTAATACCTTATTCACTTATAAATCATGGTATTTTAAGTTTCAATTTGAATCATCTCATCCAATGAGTTTTGACATGAAAATGACCAAGTGGTAAAATTTATCTTCGCAATCTCACTTTCTTTTGTGATTGTTAACTTTTTTCTTAAAATAATCACTTAATTATTATAATTTTTATTATTTTACATTAAATTTCTATAAAAGATGCATATTATTGTTTTATGGATATTATTATTTCCTAAAACATTACCATTTTTACATGTAATGTTCACTTTGATAGTTATTTGATAATTGGGTAAATATTGATAAATATGTATTCTTTACTTAAAAAAGATATTTGATAAGGAACAATATTAAATATTTTATTATGTATTTGATGAATGATTTTTACCTAAAGAAATTTTTGGGCCCCGATTAATGATATCCCCTCGATGCATTGGTAGTATTATAAGGTGAATCAGTTGGCCAACTCAGATTAGTTTTAAATTGTCTTGAGAATAGATCTTGACAGTAAAGATTCCATGTTCCTGGGAAACATGAAATCCAATATTAAATCATTTCATTTATTTCAGTTATTATTATCTATTGGATTATCACTATGAAAAAAATATAATAATGATTTTTATTCTCATTTTATTGAGTGAATGGAATGTGTGTTTAGTTATTTGTGCTTCTATACCAATTGTTCCTTATCTTGTCATGATAGTCAAGTTATTTTAATGGAACATGTCTTAAATTATTTACCTTACCATACCAATTATTCCTTATGTTATCATTGTTGTCAACTTGTTTGAATGGAATGTGTGTTCAGTTATTTACTTTTCCATATTTATTATTCTCATTAATTCATTACTTTCACCATTGTATTTTTCCCATAATGAGTATTTGAGATCACCCTTATTTTTTTTCTTTCCCAAGGATTCCATGAAGTTTACTATGGCTGTTATGTAGGTATTTTATATAGTGAATAATGTTATCCTCAAAAGAAAAAAAATATGTTGTAAGTTTTGTATTCCAAATGTAATGTAAGACTCTTGTACGTATATAGTTTTCCAAGAATAATAAACTATATGGTCCTTCATGATTTAATTACTATAAATCATGCCAATATAATGGTAGCAGGAACCTACTCAGGGATTCTAGCGTACAAGTCTTTATGGACCCAATATTTCAGTCACATCCCCACAGAGGATATATATGCACCTGAGACCCATGGGAAAGGGCTCTAGCAAGCCCAGAAAAGACATGGAGATGTCTCAAAACCTTAAAACGGTCATACACACCCAATAATCTTGCATGACTGCCTAGAGGGGGTGAAATTATCCAATCATCATTGGCAATGAGGAAGACTGGCATGAACCACACCACTAGAAGTAGATGTTTGCTCGATCTCGGAACAAGCACCAAACCTGTTGACCAAAAATTAAAAAGCTCATAAGCCACATTTTAAGGAGAAACCCCGCCTTAGGAATCATCGAACTCTAGAATAAAATAATGACATTCTAAAATAACTTGATATATTCTCAGCCATGCTCCAAATCCTAGATATGATCTATATTTCAAAATAATTCAGAGAGGCACTCTTTGTAGCACTCTATATCACACAGGAGTTCAAGACATAATTTTTTGAAGCCAAGGTCTGTCGAGTGGAGACCATGACAGTAGAATACCATGTAATGATCTTGTTCACATAGTAGGATCCAGAAGAGGTCATCCAGGGACACATCAGACCCCTCTATGTTTTGGGTAGACTCAATAATTTTTACATATTAAGGGATCTGATTGAAAATGGTTCTAGGATAAATCTCATATTGATTTGAACCCTCTAATGTTTGGGGTATAGTGAAGGGGATTTTTCTACCACAAAGATGACCATTCAAGGGTATGATAACCATGAGAAAAGAACACTTAGGAATATCATGCTCAAATATTAGTTTGGGGATCCCACATCTGATGCTGAGTTTATAGTTATCTAGAAAGACACTGTATATAATGTCTTACTCAGATGTCCTTGGCTCCATAGCCACATGGTTGTACCTTTAACATTACATTGATGTATGAAATCCCCCATCAATGGAAAGGTTGGTATACTACATGGTGACAGTCCCCCCTTTGAGTATTGTAAATCCACATATTCTAAAGAAGGTTTCTACAAAAGGGAAGGAGAAAAACCAATGTTGGATGATGATATATAGGTTTCTACCCCAAAAGACTTTGGGAATGCCCCTAAAAATACATGTACAATTCTCTAAAATTACTATGTGCTCCCTATAAATCTATTTAAGAAAATAGACATGATCCCAAATGTTCAATCTACTTATGTACCAGGTGATAGTGTAAAATAAAATTAGCTCCAAAGTCTCTCTGTAATGACTCTAAGAGAAGGGTATGATAATGTATTTTCTCATGGCCTCTCTCACCTCAATAGTTATTGAAATTACCCAAAATTTCTAAATTGGTCTAAAACTTCCTCCACATGCTCAGAGATGGAATAAGAAGATGTTGACTTTAGGAATTCCCCTCTGGAATTCAAGGAAGGAAATTCCACCACCATTGATGATCCCATGCAAGTAAATCTAAAAACATATGTAGACCCACTACCTACACTAATTAGTTCCACCATGACCCTCTAGGATTAAGGGATGTACATCAAATTTCTAAAGAAGAACCAATATGTTTTCTCTTGGAACTATATGAAAATTCTAGGACTAAATAAAGATGCTGATACACACTATCTCGGGTTACCTGGTAACCATCGAGGCTTTAAGAAATAATCCATAAGGATTCACCCTCTCATGATACGAATGTAGAGGTTTAATTTGAAAAAATGGTCAAGGAAAACGTTTTCTGAGAAGTGAAATACCCATGATGTCTAGGAAATATTGTCCCCATTAAGAAAAAGAATGGGAAAATTAGGATCTTCATCGATTTCTTAGACCTTAATCGATAATGCCCAAAGAACGATTTTCCATTACTGATCATAGAACTATTTATAAATGCAACTAATGGTTTCCAAGACCTTTCCTTTATGGATCGGTATTCAGGGTACAATTAGGTAATGATGTCCCCTGAAGATGAATAATCCACTACCTTCAGAGCACCCAAAGGTATCTTTTTTCCATCAGTTCATTCCCTTTGGCATAGAGAACATTGAAAATACTTATCAATGCACCATGTATCATATGTTCAAACCCTTATTTTGAAGAATAGATGAATGTTATGTAAATTAACTGGTGGTCAAATCTCAACAACTAGGTGATCTTTTCATAGATCTTCCAATGGTATTCAATAAGTTGAAACGATATAGTCTGAAGATGAATCCACTAGAATGAAAATTTAGAGTAACATAAGGGAAGTTCCTTGTCTTTGTGGTATGCCATTATGTCATAGAGGTAGAAACAAATAATACTCATGTTATTTCATCAATTTCCCCCCCTAAGAATCTCTAATAACTAAGGGGACTCAAAGGGAACCTCACCTACATTTAGAGTTTCATAGCCAACATATCCATAAAATCTCTCCCTTCCACCTCAATAATAAAGAAGGGAGGGACTTTTAAATGGGATAGTGACTAGAAAGAATCCTTTAAAAGTATCAAGTCCTGTCTGCTACACCCATCAGTCCTGATGAATCCAATGGAGGGAAAGACACTCATCTTATATGTGTATTAATGATCAGTTTTCCCCCTCCTCGCTTAGAAGAATGACGGAGGAGTTAAATTAGTCTCCACTAAATCAGCTAAACAATGCTAGTTACTAAGACATGATACTCAGATGTTGAGAAGAACTACGTCATGCTCATATTTGTAGTGAATGAGATGATGCATTACATGAATCACCATGAATTCCATATGGCCTCTCGTATTGATCTGTTCAAGTACATCCTTGACCATCAAATATGGATTGAGCATTTGTACTAATGGGAATTAGTTTTTTAAGAACATGATAATTAGTTTATGTTAGAGAAGGAGGTGAATGGACAATCCTTATTTGATTTCATTGTGGAGTATCCTACCCTATAAATTCACCAATGGACACCAAATTTCCATATGAATAGGTTTTATACACCCATGAAACTCCCCAGAAATGGGACATGTATAGAGATGGAAGATACCAAAGTCCTAACAGAAAAAGGATGGAAAATTCAAAGCTCAATCGGGTTGGATTAGGGGATGTGTTTGTTTGTTCATACAAAGCAATTTTGACATACTATTTCTCACTATTCAAATTCTGCAAAAATAATGAGGAAGAATACCAATACCTCATCACTAGATTAGTACTAGACTTATATCTATATATATCCTAACTAAATTTCAAATGGGATTAAAAAAAGTGATAAACAAGATCAATTGTGAATATTCCATAAAAAGGAAGAATTGTACCTGCTCACTAGATTCATCAGGGGATTAATAGAAGAGTTCCCTTTTGATACCAAATTGCATCATGTTCCTCGGTCATAGAATGCATCTAGTGACTAATTGGTGAACATTTACATATTCATGGCCGACCAATATTAGGAGGAATTAATATTCCGTATCATTCACTGAAGAATGGTCTCGTCGATCATCATATGTGACATGGAAGAAATAAATATTGTTAACACTAACCCATAGAATTTTGAATTAATATCCACACCTGGAAGGATGGGTCCCATAATTGGTTATATTTAAAATGGGATTATCCTAACAGACCAAGATTAAAGGGAATAGATTCGGCACTGTATAGAAAACATTACCCTTAAATATGGTAAAAATGATAAAAGATCCCTCTAAAAGAGAATATTTAAAAAAATCCTCCACAAATTCATAGTAGAAAGAGATATTCTCACCATCATGGATGTATTCCATGTGGGATCATGCAGCTCTCATCCATCTAGGACTAGGCTCTCCCACCAAATAAAAAGTCTAGGTTACTTCTAGAAAACCATGACACAAAACTTTGTGAAATTCACCAGGAAATGTCATGCATTCTAGATCCATGAAAATTTCATCCATAAACCCCTTTAATTTCTACATACAACTGAATTTTCCTGGCCATTTGTCTTATGGGGAATGGATATTTTTGGGACATATCCCCCAACCATAGCTAAGTCGTTCAAGTACATCCTTACTTCCACTGACTTCTTTTTCAAATTGGGAAAGACAATACCCATCAAGGAATTTGTGATAAAAAATATTATAATGTTCATAAAGTCCCATATCATCACCATGTTTGGGGTCCCATGTAAAATATTTACAAAAAATGGCATGAACTTATATTCTGTGGAGTTGATGAAATTATACCAGGGGTATAACATCGAGTCCAATCACTCATTCCAATATCATTTAGTAAAAAAATAGACAAATAGATACCTTTAAAAAGAATTTTTCAAACTTACTTTAGAATATAGTGAATAGATTCAAGAAGACCTAGATGGATGATGTGGATATATTTTTACATAGTTTTTCCACATCTTTTATTTAATTTTTTATTAATTTAATTAATTATTATGTCACTTTTTAATAAAAAATGGAACTTTTGTAATTTTATCACTACATTTGTTAATTAACCATTTTTTATAATTAAATAAGTGTTTTTAGTCCTTTTTTATAGTATTTCTAAGTATTCCAAATATATTAAATTACTTTTTAGTTTAATAATCTTAATCTGGTTAATAATTTTAAATGTCTTTTAATTAATTAATTATTCTTTTTTATTTTCATTAATTTAATTCAGTTTTCAATTTAAGACTTTACTATTTAATTCTGATTTATTGACTTTACTTTTTAACCGGGTCAATTATTATGCTAAGTAATTAAGTTTAATAATTAAGTTAATTAAGTACTGTGTTTTTAATTTTATGTTTTCATTTTGTCATTTAATTAATTAACTTTGTCGTTTAATAACTCTAGTTAATTCTATTTATTTTAATTATATGTTTGCAGTTATTTAATTGTAGGTGTTCTGCATTTTTTTAGACATAAATTAAATTAATGTTAACTTTAATAGTATTAGTTAATAATTAAGTTACTTTTAATTGTATTTTGTTAGTTAATTAAGTTGGTTTTTAGTTAAAATTAATTATTTAATCTTAAACAGATTAGTTAAATTCTCTTTTGTGTTTATTAACTAGTGTTGTTCTTTTTATTATCTGTTGTAAGTTAATTTTTATTGTTATCATTTTTAATTTTTAACTGCCGGTGAGTGTCGCACCGATGTTATGTCACACCGAAGTTCTTTATAACTATCAGTGAGTCGTAACTCACCGATTACTTTGAAACACCATCGGTCTCTCGCGATGCACCATTGTTGCGACGCATCGATCCTTCCATCGGTTTTAGTCTCATTTATTTTGAACTATAGGTGAGTCATAGAATCTCCGATCCATTAAATCATCATCGGTTTCACGTCGTGCCGATTTCATTTCAATTTTATAATTTTCGGTGATTTATTTTTTCGGTGAGTCGTCACACGCCGATCTAATTATTTTATTTTCTTCTGCTGCAACTGATTTTTTTATTACTTTTATCGGTGAGTCAATGACTCACCGATTGAAAATTTCCTCTATCGGTTTCACATGTTTTCACTCTCCTCATCGGTCTTTTATTTTTTTATGCACTCACCGTTAGTTTATCATTTTTTAACAATTGGGCTCTGGTTTATTTTGAACTAACGGTGAGTCCTCCGACTTACAACTCTTCCCTCCTCCTGACTCACCGTTCATTAACACACACACACACACACCGATTGTTCACATTTTTTTATCTTTTTCTTCCTCTGTGTCTTTGCTTCGAGGTGCCCCTGCTTCATCATCAGATTTGTTGCTCCATTCAACAAACTCATTTCAAAAAGCGCAATCAGATTCAAACAAAATCTAACTCAAAATAGAATACATATCCATCACTTTCTTCGCTTCGGTTCAAATCTATTTTTGTTATTTACCACAATCTGGTGAAGAATACATAGTAAAGGTATGCCGCTAGAGCTGTAGTTCCGGGGTCAGGAGGTAGAGCTGAGGCCGTTGTGCGCCACTGAGCAGAAGAAGAACCCCCGCTGCTGCGCCCTGAAGGAACCAAGGTGTGCTGGGGTTTCTTGCCACACTACTTTTCTGAAGCACGGAGGACCACCACTGGAGAGAAGCCGAGCCACTGGCCCTCACTGGACCAGCTGCTTCGAGGGGGTCCATCGTGCTGCTGTTTGCACAGGAGGAGGCGACTGCTGGCTTGGAGAGGGAACCGAGGGTGGCTTCTGTCTGGTGCTGGGGAGCTGAGTTGCCGTCGCTATTGGAATTCAAGGAGGAGGCGAAGCCGCTGAAGGCCAAACTGTTTGTCGACGCAGTGCTGGAGTGAAGGAAAGCGCTGAACCAGTTGAGATGCGCACTGCCGTGAGATTTTGAGGAGGAATCACACTGGAGTTCTATGAGGACGAGTCGCCAGTTCTGAAAGTCGTAGTCGCACCATCTTCTGTTGAAAAATCTAGTGTGCTGCAAGCTGAGATTCGCTGTGGAGCTGAGGAAGAAGCCCATGCCCGTTGCTGGTCTGCCACTGCACTGTTCGAAGGAGAGGATATCGCTAATGGAGTTGGCCGTGCCTACTTGAGGAGCTCGTGCAGCCGCTGCAAACCAGAGGAAGCCCTACCCCTCCCCCATGTCGCGCCGTGGATTTGGGGAGGGGTATGATAAAAAAATTAATTAAAAATTAAATAATATAAATTGATATAAAGATAAAGTAAAAAATATAATAATAAAAGTATAATTAAAGTAAAGAAAAAAATGTAAAGAAAAAAAAAACAAAAGTTAAAGTTAAATTACCTTTTAATAAGTGAATTGAATATAATAAAATTTATAAAATTAATAAACTTAAAAAATTATAATATTAATAACTAAATAAATTATAAATTTAATTATAAAACTAACTTAATAATAAGTTTTATTAATTAATTAATTTACTATTAATAGTATAAATTTATAATTAATAATAAATTAAAAATAAACTATAAAATATTCTAATTAATTTAAAAATATTTAAAACTTAAGTTTTAATTCTAATTTATAAATTAAAATAAACTAAATAATAAATTAATCTAACAATTTAATTTCTTTAATAGTAATAATTAAGTTATTAATACAATCTTAAATATTATCTTATTTATTTATTTATTTATGTTCTTAATTTTTAATAACTTAGTTTAAAGTGTTAAAATTAATAACTTATTAATTATATCTATTAACTTAATTAAATTAATAACTCCTTAAGAACTTATGTTTTATTATAATCAATAATTGTATAAATAATATAAAAGTAAATAATTATCAATTAACTTTAGTTAACTATTAACGAGTTAAAATAACACTTAACTTTAAAATTAACCATTTTTTATTCTTTAAGTTCGTTTTATTTATTTTTCTTTTCTAACTTTGCAGGTTCATTCAAAGGACTTAAATGTGTCCAGGTGCATGCAACTACCTCAGCAGGAGTTAGTTAAAGGGGAAATTCTAGCGCGGCGTGCTTGTCACGAAAAAACACACATTTTGCAGTGCGTGGGTGAAGAACTTTGAATTCGGTAGAGGATGTTGCAGTGACGTGTAACAGATGACAGAAGATACTTAAGTAGAGCAAGCAGCATATTTTGAGGGGCATTCATTCACTGGGGAGGCAGACTCTCATTCATCATTTTCACAATCACATCAGATGAGAGAGAGGACGCTCATTCGTTCCATGAACATACATTGGAGAGCAGATCCAAGGATGCTCATTCATTCCACGAACACACCGGTCTCGAGAGCGGATACCCGAGAGCAACACTGGAGACGAGCCATAGACTAAGGAGCCCGAAAGCAGAGTGTCACTTGGGGAGTTCTTCTTCCCTTTGTACTTTGTGTTCGTACTCTGTTTTTGGATGTTTTTCACTGCTATAATCAAGATGATCATAGGTTAATATTTTCTTAGATTTGGAATTCATTTCTACTAGTTTATCTTTAAAACTTCTTCAATTAATTAGTTTTTTCAGAATCATCTTTAATCAGTGAGATTGAACTATGATTCTATGTTTAGTTAATTCACCTCTCAATTGATTTCAAAATTAATAATTCAAATTCGACTGGAAAGGTTTTTTTGAATGCATCTATCAGAATTTTAATGTCTTTAACTTTGGAAATTTATGGCGAGTTTATTTCCAAATTTAATCCTTTTCAAAATTCTTAGCAGTTTGGTTAAGTTTTAGTGTGGCGAACTCTAAAACTTAATCTTCTGCCTGTTGAATTTCCTATCGAAGGAGATTCTTCAGCATGTTTTTGAGGAGTGATTCAATAAAAGTGATGAAGAAGTCAATTATTTTAACTAGTAGATTATATTTCCAGAGTGAATTTTGTGGATCTTAGCTCCTTTGTCTCTATTGCTTAATGTTAGTTTGCTATATTTCTTAGTTTAACAGTACTTAGTATAAAATTTTAGCTTCTCTGTTGAAAAACTTGTTTCATCATCTTGTTTTCACTTCATCGCTTAACTAAATAATAATGAAATAAAAAGTTGTTTACCTCATTGCTGAAAACAGTGAGGTCTTTTGTTTTAAAACCATAGAATTTTCTCATCTTCCTTCTCTGTGGTTCGACCCTGCACCACTGTGCTAGTGTAGGTTAATAAATGTAATTTTGAGGGCTATGACAACCTTCGGACTCTTCAATAGATAAGATACTCCATGATTTATGGGCCTACCGTACCACCACACGTACTGATACACAAGAAACACCATACTATTTATTGTATGGAACCAAAGCAATATTTCCTATAGAATACAATTTAACTCTCTTTGAATATGAATTTTTAAAAAATCTTGGATGATGAGAAATAAAAAATGTGGTTGTATGAGTTGGAGAGGCTCAATGAGAACATGTTGTGTAAATTTCACAACCTTGAAGTCTATCAGAATCAAATCACACAGGCCTTTAATAAAAAGGTTTGATTCTATTAATTACTTTAAGGATAACTGGTGTTGGATCTGATAACCCAAATTATACTTGGGAAGAAGCCTCCAGAGCTATAAAACAAATGGTAAGGGACTTATATCATCCATAAGGTCTCTCAGAATGGAGCCTACTCATTGTCCATAATGGATGTAGAACATGTATCACCCCCACAAAAGAAATATTTCTTAAGAAATACTTTACATAATCTACCCTCAAGAATCTCATTTCCAGACCACACAACGTTAAACTGCAGGGAGACTATCCTAGTCACATGATGTTGAACTGCAAGGATCCCCAATTCTCATCTTCATTCACAACAGGTGACCCTCGTCCTATCAGCAAGATGTTAAACTACACAATTTATTATGTCCCAAACACATGATTTTAAACTATACAAAACATTTCCTTTCTGCATGATGATAAATTTCATAGAATATTTCCTCAACGCATGATGCTAAAATGCACAGGAAGCATTGTCTCACTAAACATTCACCACACATGAGATATATCTATGAAAAAGAAGGATGAAATTTCCCCATCCCAATGTGGGAATCAGATCCACATAGGGAATATCTTCATCCAATAACTATATGGGGCTTTATTACTATCATAACATGATATATAGTGACACCCATATCTCTATTCATGGTCCCAGTAGTAAAATTCCTCATCTTTCAGGTTGATTCACCCATTCCCTCATCATATGATGTTAAACTGCACAACTAATGTTCTTACCGAAAGAAACTAAACTGTATGGGTTTCTAGAACTATATATGGCTTCATTATCATTTTAATGAGATATATATGGATTCCTCTTTCTTATATCTTGGTCCAACTTCCACAAGATAACAAATGACTCTATCCAACTTCTTAATCACCTCTACATGATGAGAGGAACCATTGATTGTCCTTATTTATCACTCCAATAATATCTCATTTGAGATTAAGAGTTTTAGTAAGTGGTTACCCACATGGAAAATGAATACCAACGCATGATAGGCTCATCATGGTCTTAAATGCAACAACTTAAAAGACACACTATGAGTCCTCGCCACATGATGTTAAACTACATGGTTGATCTCCCTTGCATGATATAAAGCTGCACATTCATATGTACCTCACTAGATAGGACTACTATTGTTGGTGCTAGTCTCCCTCCTCACCTCCATACAATAACTACGTGTGACTTGATTCCTATCATCACATGATATGTAGTGATGCCTAGATCTCCAACCCAAGGTCCAATCACAAAAAATAAACATAAAAATGAACTCCCTTCATAAGTATGGGTCAAAAGTGAATAGGGTTCCATTTTACAATAACTACATGTGGATTTATTCCTATAACCATGGGATATGTAGTGACACACATACTTCGACTCTTGGGTTTAGCCATAATATTCAATTTTCATGCCAGGATCCTATATCCTTGTTGCACAACATTAAACTGCATGGTTCCTGAAGAACAATGTATGGATTCATTCCATTCATCATAGGATACATAGTGATGTACAAATCCCCAATCATGGGACCATATACAATAATCAATGGAATTAGTTCTCCCCTTTATGTATGGTTTAGACCATTATAGAGAGTTTCCCATTTATAAACTATGTGTGGATTGATTCATGACATCACATGATATGTAGTGACACTCAGATATCCAATATTATGTCCATATACAACAACCAAAGAAAACATGCACCCCAACTCTAAAAATGTTTAGTCACTATTGACATAGTGAAAAGATTTACATGCACTTTTTCATAGAATTTATGAATGTGAACCTCACTTAGACCCAAAATGATGATATTGAGAAGAAACACATATTTATGTTAGAAGAAGGAGGATATTAGATTTCCACGTGTCATGACACAAATATACCTCGAGTGGAATTGACAACTTCATAGTGCAGGTCTCCATTTTTCTAGGGGGTCAGTGATGGTAGCGAAGGGACCAACACGAAGGGCTAAGACCACAACCCGATAGTGATCATGAGAAGGTGTGCAGGGGTGTAGCCACCATAGTAAAGAACAATGTTTTCACCCAAGTGAGTCTCCCATGTACCCCAAGCACCATCAATGTGCAAGTACCTACGCGGAACCCTGAACAATCGAGCTGCATGAGACACTAGCAAAAAAAAATACACCTTCACCAAAGTTCTTATATTTTCCTATTAATAGACCCCTGGGTTCTTCATTTGTACAAAAGAATTTTCCTGAAGGACAATTGCTGCTCTGGTCTCCCTAGTACTTTTCTCAAGTCCTATGAAAACATCTAGGTAGTTTTACAACACATAAAAATAGGAAATTAAAAGGGTGATTGTGAGATTTAAGTCCACTTAGTGAAAACAATAAACAACACTTGTGTGACATATTATCCTAATCCATAGTAAACGAATATTTGACTGAGGTCCACTTATTTAGATAGGGACTTACGCAACTTACCATCAAGAACACCTATGGAGACTCCTGAAGGCTTGAGCAAGGTATCTCCCAAGTGTAGTAACCTAGGTCATCTGTTGCCCAAGGTGCTATCTATTTTCCCAGGCCTACTTGTGTGGAGTACCCCTTGAATAATCCTCCTTGATAATCCATCTCTTATAGCCTATGCAATCCATGCATTGGGCCTTATTAAAATCCATTCATGGTTGAACCTATCTTCCTTTGGATCCCCTGTCTAAGAGGGATAATTTTTAAGGCTCCACCAAGACCTCATGATCTACAAAACCTTAGGAAAAGGAACTTCAAAGTGTCTCCCAATTTTATTTGTATTTACAGGTTTAGAGGTTTCCCACACTTGTCCTACAACAGGGTCAGGATCCTCGGAATGTATGTAGATTTATATATCTACGGTCTTGAGGAAACTTACCCTAGGGAAAGTGTTAAGGAGTTCCTAGTCTCAAATTCTTGGTATAGGACTCTGTCCATCCCTTATCATCTCTAAGAACCAAAGCATCCAGTTCAGAGTAGGGAGGATAAGGATTGGGTTGGAGTTGGTGGCCTAGAACCAACTACTTTGTAATTTATTCATTAAATAAATACCTTATCACATATTGATTGTTATTCTGTGTGACAATGCATGTGATAATGTCCTAAGGACAACTATTGCATTAAAGGGTCATGGAGGATCCCTGCCATGATGAGAACCTGGAAGTTCCATAACATTGTTCTTGAATGTATGTTCTATGGCCGGATGATGTTATTTGAGGGAAACAAATAATACATGCCATTAGGGGTGAGGACTCATAAAACTTTGAGGCACCTTCTCATGGTGTGTGCCCTTGGTAATATCCCGGAGGATATTATGAGAACAAAACCCGCCAGTAGGAAATCCACATTTCATAGTGTCATTGGATGTTCCTATCTACAGACGTGTGAATTGGTCCTTGTACTTTAAGATTATTATTAATGGGTATTACAACTCGTACACTTAGATTTATTGATGAAAACTGTGACGACACACTATTTGAAGTGAGGTAGGATACATTGGGTGTGTCACAAGTAATACTGCATTAATAGATAATGTGAGAAAGGATTTGTCCCTTCTATTCCATAATGAATGTAGATATCTCAGGCCATTTTATGGAATTGATATTGCATAAATAAATCCATTTCTATGGTATGGAATGGGTGAGTTCACTTCCGAAAAGTCAAAGAAAGAATAATCAAGCACATTGGTTGATGGAACTAGCATGTACCCCACTTGATTCGAGATATCATGAAAAAGGTATTATATTACACAGTAAGTGTTCGTATGAGGTGAAACATCATTGCAGCGTTAACTTCTTTCTCTATGGGTTCCTTGGCGTGTTGCTAGACGCTAACCTTGGACTTTAGGCAGGTTCCGCCTAATTCCACTGAGAAAGAGGCCTAGAGGGTCACAAACTAAGTGTGTCCATGTATCTCAGTTAAATATTAATTTAACAAGTTAAATAATGATTATTCTTGAATGTGGTTTAATAATTATTTAAGGATGATTGATCACATTTATTTTGACCCTAGTTATTCAAGAGAATATATTATGGGCGAAATAATATATATTAATTAATTATTAATGCAGTTACATTTATTTAAGAAATAAATAGACATTACTAAAGGTATAATAAATGTCGTGGAAGAAATAAATAAAAATGAAAACAAGATAAACACGCCGTGTAGTTTTCATGGAAAATGAGTACACACCGTGTATTAATGATTACACGCCATGTAGTGTTTCCATTCGAGATTTTGAGGAAATAATATTGTTTTATTAAACGATATTTATTATAATCAGCGTGGGTGCATGTCAAGGAATTAATCATTTGACATGGGGGTTTTAAACAAGAGTTAATGAAATAAATAAAACATGTAACATGTTTATTTATTGTCATAACTCTATAACCACAAACCTGATTATAAATATCCAAAAAAACCCAACACTTTTCCATAGAGAATCGTTGTGCACAACAATTCTGGAGAGTTCTCTCAAAGCTGAAAGAACTCTTTCCTCCATAAACGCTCTCAAGACCGAGAGAGATCCACCACCACCGGATCAAGGAGATCAAAGGTGGACATCGCTAGCAAAGTTTCTTCTGCGATATCACCCGGATATCCCTTCGGCGATGTCCAGAGATACGTGGAGCATGTGTGGATCACCGCTAGAGGAATCCTACACTTGGATTCTACAACGCAACAATGTATCACACTGGATCATGAATAGAGACATCAACGAAGAAAGAATTCCATCAAGGTAATTCTTGTCAGTTAATTAAATTAATTATAAAAAACATATGATGATCCCATATCTATGGTTTTGGGACTCCATCTTTTGTTTTTCATTCATTGTTCTATTTTGAAGATCCGACATTTTACATCATGATGGATCTCTGATTGATCATTGTTAACGCTAAAATTAATGTTGGGCCGACCCAACAACGCGCTTCCACTGTGCCCCGAACCTATAAGTGGTATCAGAGGGGTCAAATCGTTGATTATAATTATTTAGTTTTTTGTTGGTGATTTACACATTTAATAATTTAGTTGTTTCAATTCAAGTTAATCGTTCTTTAAAATCTGAATCTCGAGATCTATTCGTCCCCTCTCATTTCTCGTTCAACTTAAAGAAACTAATTTTTCTTTTAATTTTGATTAAAATAAAATAGAGGACCTCATCCGAAGGTTCCAAACGTTCCTGGCCATACAACACCAGAATACACTGCATGTATTCAGAAGTACACGCCGTGTAGTGTAAGTTCAATGCATTGGAATGGTCCACCAAATCAGGCCATGTATTGGATCATATCTAAGTCATTTATGACACTGTGTGTTGACGAGGAACAGGTGGCGCTTGGTTTCCAGATTACACGACGTGTGGTCCACTGAACACGACGTGTAGTCCCTTTAGGTTGGGATTGGACCATGTACCCCATACACAGATTGCCTAGCTGGAAACCGTGTAACGTGGATACTACACGGCATGTGTCCAACTGAACACGCGGTGTACTCCGAAAATTTCCAAAGTACATTAACATGCCATGTCCCCGGGCGCGTACTTTGGATGGAAGATGAAGAAAAGTACACGCCATGTAGTCGGAACTACACGCCGTGTACTCACCCAAATTACGCATATTTATTAAAATTTATTATTATATTATACAAACCCTTGAGACGTGTACCATAGTGTAGGCGTAAAGATGAGGCACAACACATGATAGGTGTTTTATATATACTTGTTTAATTTAACATCTGCATAATGAATAGAAATTCACCAGATTGCCTCCAAGGTACAAGTTACGTACAAGGATAATTTTAAATGAATTTATTTATTTAAAATTATGATGGATGAGAATCACAAGGAAATTCAAAAAAGGGTTTAAGATAAAAAGATTGATTAATTAAAGATAATTAATTGATTCGAGCATGATTTATCTTAAACAAGAACGATTAAAGAATTTAATGCTAGTTTTATTTATGCATAAATATCATTGCATGTATGGATGGTCATGAGCTAGACCAAGACCGTGGTATGTGAATGGGTTCTTTTAATTAATTTATTTAAATTAAATTTGTTGTCCTGTGAGCCTTCTCCTCATTAATATTTAGGGCCTGCGCACCCAAGGATTCTTTTATGTAAAACCCACTTTTACCCCTAACATGTGTGTGAGATAAATGCATATGTAATGGATGGATCTCCTAAGATAGTGGAGGCGGCTCAAGTTAGGATCCACGGCGAAACCAATCCAAGGAGATACAAAGGTGGACAAGTGGAAAGTTGTAAACACGAACCCGAAAGGTTCAAGGTGTTTCTTCCCTAGTTCTTGGGTTAGTTTATAAAACACAAGATAAACTAACCAATAGAACAAGCTCATGATCATACCATTTATTTTATTTCTATCAATTACATGGTTTATTTATTTTGGGTGTGTTGTCGCGATCACACAATTAATTAATTAAACAAGAAAGCAAGATGGAACTAAAATAAAGACCGACTTATGCATAAATATTATCTTAGACATGGTTAATCACTTAAGTATATCCCACTTAATATTATAAATCATGTAATCAAAGATAATAAAATGTCAATTTACATATAAGGATAAAATCCCTAAAAGAAATATTAAGTCGGTATAGCCTTCCAAAATCTTGGTTAGAATCGAACCATAGTTCAAAGTGCTTGACCAACCATTGTTGGGGTGCTTTCAATTATCAGGGAATTCTAATTCAAGGCTTTGGGTTGAATTTACTTGGTTCACATCAAGGATTGACTTCCACAGTATGACTTGGTGTGACTAAGAGGTAAAGGTTAAGGAAATCCAAAATAAAAGGATTTTAGGATTAGGGAGTCCACTCAGAGGATCAAGGAGCTGCGAGTTAATGCAGTTGGAATTTGGAATTCCTACCTAAAAAATTTCAAGTTCCTTGACCAACCCTAGTTGGGGTAATGCGAAGGGAAATATGGATCCTTTCCACTATAATTTTCAGGAAACAAAATATTTCGAAGTCAATGGTGAGGGCTATTGGATTTAAATAAAATAGTGGGAGACTAATAAGTATTAATTTATTTATTTTTCTCAATTTTATAATAAATTACTAAACCTTTTCTCATCTTAATTTGTAGAAACAGAAAGAAAAATGACTTCAAACATATCATTTCGAACCATACTCGAGAAGTAAAACCTTCTCACCGACACCAATTTCCAAGAGTGGTAGAGGCATTTACACGCCATCCATCGCCATGAAAGGAAATTGTATGTGATAGAAGAGCCTATTCCAATTGCACCTGGAAAGGAGGTCAGTGGTGAGGAACTATCTCTCTACATGAAACACATGGATGATTCCATAGATGTCAAGTGTTTCATGCTATCGTCCATGTCTAATGATCTCTTGAAGCGACATGAAAACATGGACGTGTATAGCATGATGTCTCACCTTAAGGATGTCTACCAAGAGAAGGAGAGACATGAGAGATATGAGATCTCCAACACTTTGTTAACAACTAAGATTGGAGAGTTTGTGCCAGCTGGGCCTCATGTAGTCAAGCTTATTGGATATATAGAACGCCTGAACATCTTAGGGATTAAGTTCTCGGATGAGTTGCATACAGATCTAATCCTATCTTCACTGCCCAATACCTTCTCTAGTTTCATTATCAACTATAACATGAGAAACAATGAGAAGAGTCTATCAGAACTTCTAAACTTAATCCTCCAGGTAGATAAGGACATGGGGCATGAAAAACCCACAGTCTTTATGGTGAATAAGAAAAGGAAGGACAAGGAAAAGGGGACAAAGACTTATAAATGGTCTGAATCCCCCGAGCGCCATCCTTCCAAGAAGGGGAAGATACATATCCAGGGCAAGGAATGAGAGGTGGTGTGTTTTTCATGTGGAATGCAGGGACACAAGAAGAGGAACTGCACCTAGAAGTGTGGGGATGCTAAAGGTGCATTCCTTATCGAGTGTAATCTTTCTATTTCTACTCATTGGGTATTAGATACAGCTTTTGGGGCTCACATTTATATTAAAATATAGGAACCAAGTATATTTAGAAAGATTACCAGAGGAGAGGTGGATCTTTGAGCTGCCAATCGCGCAAGGCTGGCTACATTGGCTATTGCCGATTACCACCTCTCATTGCCGACTGGGATGATTTTGGTTTTACATAACTGTTATTATGTGCCTAGTGTTACCAAAAACATAATTTATGTATCTTATTTGGTTATAGATGGATTTATTTTCATGTTTGGAAATACGGGTTGTCTCTTTTATAAGAACAACATATGTTATGGTATAAAAAATTTAAATTATAGTTTTTATGTATTAAATTATGAAAACCAAGTGTTGGAAATCGATAATGAAAAAAACTCACATGACTCATACATTACCCAGTTGTGGCATCACCGTCTAGGTCATGTAAATGAGAAGCACTTGACAAAACTCTACCAATATGGCTATTTATACTCTACTGAGCTAAACCACTTGATAGATGTCACACTTGTTTACAAGGTAAAATGACCAAGCCGTCTTTCAGTGGACATGGTGAAAGAGCCACAAAGCTTCTAGGATTGGTGCACACAGATGTATGTGGACCATTTCCAATAGAAGCTTGAGGTGGATATTCTTACTTTATTACTTATACTGATGATTTGAGTAGATATGGCTATGTCTACTTAATGAGGTATAAAAGTTAGAATCCTTAGAGAAATTTAAGGAATTCCAGAATTAAGTATAGAATTATCTTGGTAAGAAGATAAAGAAACTTCAATCGGATCGAGGTGGAGAATATCTGAACCAAGAGTTCATCGATCTTATATGAGAGTCTAGGATTCTATCTCAACTCACTCCTCCTTATACACCACAATGGAATGGTGTTATTGAAAGGAGGAACCACACCTTGTTGGAAATAGTGAGGTTGATGATGAGTCATGCAGATCCTCCATTATCCTTTTAGGGATATGAATTACAAACTGCAGCATACACATTAAACTAAGTACCAACTAAGGTAGAAAATGGAATTCCATCCGAGTTATGGAATGTAAAGAAACCCATTTTATCGCACACACGTGTATGGGGATGTGAGGCATTTTTTAAGGCCTTCTTAGGTAAAAAACTAGCACCCCCGGGCAAAAAGTGTATCTTTATAGGATAACCCAAGGAAACGAAAGGATATTACATATATAAACCTTCAGACAAGAAAGTGACTATTGCCAGACAAGCCATCTTTCTCTCGAGAGAGCACATCCTCAAAAAGATAGCGGGAGAAAGATTGACTTCGATGAAGTTGATGCTCAAGATACACATGATTTGGTATAGGAACAAGTTCCAAAGGTCCTCATGGAAGAGGTTCTAGAAACATAAGTACTATGTAGGATCTCAAGAGAGGTAAGGGAACCAGAGAGATTTGGTTTTCCAGTCACTGAAGTTGGTGAATCATTATTATTGGACATTCATGTACCTATCACCTACAAGGAAGCTTTAGAAAGCTCAGAAGCTGCAAGATGGATAGAAGCTATGAATTTTGAGATGGATTCCATGTATCAGAACCAAGTCTGGGTTCTTTTCAATGAGCCAGTTGATTTAAATCATGTTGGATGCAAATGGGTATTTAAGAGAAAACTGGACAGGGAAGGTCAAGTTAGCACTTATAATGCAATGCTAGTGGCTAAAGGATTTAGGCAACGTCAAGGAATTGACTATGATGAAAACTTCTCTCTTGTTTTCATGTTTAAATCCATTAGAATCATAATTTCCATAGTATCTTACCATGACTACAAGATTTGGAAGATGGATGTAAAAACATAATTCCTTAACGGGAACCTTCAGGAAGATGTCTATATGACACAACCAGAAGGGTTTTTGACACCAGGTGAATCCAAATGGGTTTTCAAGTTTCAGAAATCCATTTATGGATTAAAGAAATCATCCAGGTCATGGAACATTCAATTTGATGAAGACATAAAGTAATTTAGTTTCATTAAGAACGAATGTGAGCCATGTTTTTTTAAGCGGTTTTATGGGAATGAAATCATTATCCTAGTAGTATATGTTGACGAAATATTACTTATTGGAAACGATTTACCGGTCTTATAGTTAGTTAAGGACTGGCTTAACAAGTGTTTCTCCATGAAGGACTTGGGTAAAGAAGCCTATATTCTAGGGAACAAGATTATTCATGATAGATCCCAGAGGCTGCTTAGACTAAGTCAGGGTACATGCATTGACCAGATACTAAAGAGATTTAGTATGGAACAATCGAAGAGGGGATTGGTTCTAGTGTCACATGGCCTACATCTTTCTATGAAAATGTTTCCTCAGACACAACAAGAGAAAGATAGAATTAGTAAGATCCCAGACGCTTCAGCTATAGGATCCATCATGTATGCCATGTTATGTACCGGGCTTGATGTTTCCTATACACAGAGCATGGTAGGCAGATATCATGTAGATCCAGGAGAACAACATTGGACTGCTGTTAACACTATCCTTAAGTATCTGAGAAGAACTAAGGATATGTTCCTGGTGTATGGAGGAGATGAAGAACTTTTCATCAGAGGGTATGTTGATGCTGGTTTTCAGACAGATCAGAATGATCTGAAGTCGCAATTTGGATATGTTTTCTATCTCAATGGAGGAGCTGTGTGCTTGAAGAGTACAAAGAATCTAGTTTTCGCCGATTCTATAGTAGAGTCCGAATATATAGTGGTTTATGATGTAGCCAAGGAAGCTGTCTGGATTTGTAAATTTGTCTAGGAGCTTGATGTGGTTCCTTGAAGTAAAGATACTATCACGTTGTATTGTGATAATACTGCAGTGGTGGATCTTGCAAAAGAACCAAGGTAACATCAGCAAACAAATCACATACTCCAGAAGTATCACCTCTTGAGGGATTTCTATCAAAGGGGTGAAGTTTCAGTGAGCATAGTGTCCACGGAAGAGAATGTGGAATACCCCATGACTAAAGGCCTATCTCAGCAGAAGCATGAATATCATGTGAGAGTTAGCAGGTTAAAGGTTGTTAGTAGTTAGCTCTAGTTCAAGTGGGATTCTGTTGGATTTGGTGGCCTAGAACCAACTAATTTGTACTTTATTCATTAAATAAATACCTTATCACATATTTATTGTTCTTCTACGTGACAATCCATGTGATAATGCCCTAATAATAGTTGTTCCATTAAAGGGTCACAACGGATCCCTGCTGTGATGAGAACCCGAAAGTGCCATAACACTATTCTTGAATATATGTTCTATGACCTAATGATGTTATTTTAAGGACACAAATAATATAGGCCATTAGTTATGAGGACTCATAAAACTTTGAGGCACCTTCTCATGGTGTGGGACCTTGGTAATATCCAGGAGGATATTATGAGAACGAGACCAGCCAGTAGGAAATCTACATTTCATAGTGTCATTGGATGTTCCTATCTGCGGGCGTGTATATTGTTCCTTGGACTTTAAGATTATTATTAATGGGTATTACAACTTGTGCACTTATATGTATTGATGAAAACTATGACGACACACTATTCGTAGTGAGGTAGGATATGCTGGGTGCGTCACGAGTAATATTTCATTAATAGATAACGCGAGAAAGGATTTGTCCCTTCTGTTCCATAATGGAAGTAGATATATCATGCCCTTTGGAGGAATTGATATAGTCTAAATAAATCCATGTCCATGGTAAGGAATGGGCGAGTTCACTTTCAGAAAGTCAAAGAAAGAATAATCAAGCACATGGGTTGATGACACTAGCATGCAACTCAGTTGATTCGAGATATCATGACAAAGGGATTATATTACATGATAAGAATTCGTATGAGGTGACACGTCATTGCAGCATTAACTTCTTTCTCTATGGACGCCTTGGCATGTTTCTAGATGCTAACCTTGGACTTTAGGCAGGCTCCACCTAATGCCACTGATAAAGAGGCCTAGAGGGTCACACACTAAGTCTCTCCACATATCTCAGTTAAATATTAATTTAACAAGTTAAATAAAGATTATTCCGGACTATGGTTTAATAATTATTTAAGGATGCTTGATCGCATTTATTTTGACACTAGTTATTCAAGAGACACTACTGAAAAAATGACCTATACCCACGGTTCAAAACCGTTGGTATAGCCCCCAAAACCATGGGTATAGGATATACCCACGGTTTTGGGAACCGTGGGCTGGAACGACGTCGGGATAGGGGTCTTGAACTATACCCACGGTTTGGAAGAACCATGGGTATAGGTGTGTCACACACCAACACCCTTTTATACAACATGGTAGGGCAATTACCCCACGATTTTCAAACCGTGGGGAAATTATGTTTCAAAAATCGCGGGTGCAGGGATTCAAACCCGCGCCGCACGGACGGACTCAGCGCTGCAGTACAAGAGAGGACCAACCCAGCTGATGAAGTTATATATTTATACAGATAATTTTATTATAATATATTAATACAAATGTAGTTATCTAAAAAATGTGCTGAGCGGGATTCGAACACACAACTTGCAGGGAAGGAGTACATTGGCAAACCAACTACGCTACGAGGATTACATTTATATAATTTTACGGTTTTATATTTATATTAATATTGTCGGTATATTTTAAAATATTCCATGCCGATATTCGAACACAGCACTTCACAGAATTTAAATGATAACTAATCCAATAGAGCCACCTAATTTATATTTATAAATATTGGTTTCCGTATAATTATATTATTTAAGACATTGTTCCCGTGTAAAATATATTTCGTCCCACGCAATTTTTTTTCCATTTTTTCACCCCGCCATAACGCGGGAAACCTATACCCACGGTTTTGAAAAACCATGGGGATAGGTCTTTGTAAAAAATACCCCCTATACCCACTATTTTTCCAAAACCATGGGTATAGCTCTTCACAAAAAACCCATACCCACGGTTTTGGTAAAACCGCGGGGATAGGTCTTCAAAAAAAATCTATGCCCACGGTGTTGACAAAACCATGGGCATAGAGGACCTATACCCACGGTTTTGGAAAACTGTGGGTATAGGTTCCCATACTATCCCTATACCCACGGTTTTCCAGAACCGTGGGTATAGGGGGGACCTATACCCACGGTTTTTCACAAAACCGTGGGTATAGGTTGTTTTTCCAGTAGTGAGAATATGTTGTGGGTGAAATAATATATATTTATTAGTGAGTAATGCAGTTACATTTATTTAAGAAATAAATAGACATTAATCATGGTCTAATAAACGTGGTGGAGGAAATAAAGAAAAATGAAAACAAGATAAACACACCGTGTACATTGAATGTACACGCCATGTAGTTTTCATGGAAAACAAGTACACACTGTGTATTAATGATTACATGCCATGTAGTTTTTCCAGTCGGTATTTTGAAGAAATAATATCGTTTTATTAAATGATATTTATTATACCCAGCATGGGCGCATGTCAATAAATTAATCATTCAACATGGAGGTTTTAAATAAGAGTTAATGAAATAAATAAAATGCGTATCACATTTATTTATTTTCATAACTCTATAACCTCAAACCCGATTATAAATATCCTCACAACCCCAACACTTTTCCACAGAGAATCGTTGTGCACAATAATTCTAGAGAGTTCTCTCAAGTCCGAAATAACTCTTTCCTCTAAGAACGCTCTCAAGACTGATAGAGATCCACCACCACCAGATGAAGGCGATCAAAGGTGGACATCACAAGCGAAGGTTCTTCCGCGATAACACCCAGAGATCCCTTCAACGACATCCAGAGATACGTGGAGCACGTATGGATCACTGCTAGAGGAATCCTACACTTGGATTATAAAACTAAATAATGGATAACACCGGATCATGACCAGAGACATCAACGAAGAAATAATTCCATCAAGGTAATTTTTTTCAATTAATTAAATTAATTATAACCAACATACGATGATCCTATCTCTATGGTTCTGGGAATACCTCTTTTTTTTCATTATTTATTCTTTTCCGAAGATCTGGCATTTTACATCATGAAAGATCTCAGATTGATCGTTGGTAATGCTAAAATTAACATTGGGCCGACCCACTAACACGCTTCTGCTACGCCTAGAACCTACAAATCACACATACTTTTTCCATTGAGCATTGAATGGGATCCTCCTCTTGCTACAGAACCAATTCCAGGGTATCCATCCTGTTGTAAGCCCCTATCATTTTATGTGGGATGTTGGGGTCTTGCTCCTCTCCACCTCTATGTCCTTCACCTTAATTCATTCCCTACCTTGTACTCTCATCTAATGTACAGTTAAGAGAGGGATGTTTTGTAACCTCGGACTATTCTTCCGTAGCACTGACCTCTTCTGTTGTAGCCCCAACCTCTTCCACCAGTGAAGGGGGAAAACATGTGGTTTGTAAAATCTTCTATTTCCTCTTATTTCTCACACCGAACATGACTCATGCAGGATTATAGGTTAGTGATGATCATGAAACCCAAAAAATATACATAAAGGATTAAAATATGAGAATAATGATTCCTGTTAACTAGGTTATGTTGGAAACCCACATAGGGACCAAGGTAAATAGGTATCCTCATTAGGAATAATCCCCAATCATAATACCCTTAATCCAGGTATCCTCCTTAGGAGTAAACCCCGAGTTAATCCCTCAAATAACCATGAGTTAAAGCATCCCTCATGGTTCCTTCACAGAGGAAATCATTGTCACGAGTAACCCCAAACTATCATCTTAAAGGGCCATACTCTCCTACAAGACATAACCTTGAGGTACTCCATTGGTGTGGGTGCTCACCAAATAACTACGTGGTCTTATATTCCCAACCAAATGGGATACGTAGGAAACCACCCTAATGTTCAAAACCAACACCCCAAACCAACCCTGTTCTTCTAGGATATATCCCTAGTAGGGTCTTGTTCAACTTAGAAATTCATATCAATTATAGGTTCCTTGGGCTGTTTAGACATAAGAACCATACTAAAATTTTCTTAGGAACCTTCCTCCTAGACATCCTTGCCACATCACGCTAAAATGTATGGTTGGGTACTCATCACATGAACATAAAAGGTATGATGCAACCCATCAAGCATATCTAAACTATGTGGGTTCGGATTCCTTTCACAAGGATATGTAGGAAGCCTATTTTTGGGTTTGATCCCAACAAAAAACAAATCTCATATCTATGTATGATGATAAATTCTAGAGTGAAATTCAACTACTTGGATGACTATAAACTCCAGAGTGACATTTGTCTATCTTGATGACAATAAACTTTAAAATGACTCACTATGGGGCTAGAAAACTAGCACCATCTGAATAACGTCGAAAGAATATATAACTAGTATATAAGAGGATATCATCAATGAAGAACCATAAATACATACAAATATATCCATTGACGACGAACCTAAAATACATACTGATGATTCTAAATTACACACATGCTAATAATCTATTGCTAATATTGGGATAATTCACATCATACTTGGGAATTAATGAAGTATTATTGAACATATCATAAATCTATAAGATATTCTCAGATTAGAAAACAATTTCCCCCCCAAAATTGTGTGATGAGCCTGACCTACCATCCTCTCAACCAATGTGAGTTCTTAAGCATGATGGGTCCAAATCCCCAATGAGTGCCTTCCATTAGAAAGAAGGTCCCTTTGGATACAGAACCATTTCATGTTTCCAATTATATGAATTAACTTGTTGGAAACCATTTAAAAATAATAAACCATCATCATGCACAAAATTAGAGGGAAAGAAAAAATGGTGAACCTAACGTGAATGACTTACTATGACATTTACTTCAATAAATGGGATGTACTTTTCAGTCTCTGTCGGACCATTCTATTTCTCAACGAAGTCTCATTTCTATCAGAAACAAAAAATAGTGAACCAAACATGAATCCTTAATCAAGATGATAGTGTCACTTACCTGTTAGTCCCATTGAATTATCAAGGGAAATGATGGCTGGACATGTAAATCAATCATGCATGTGTCCATAAAAAATGATGCTTTAATAGGGTTTTCTTGATCATGTCTATTATATATCCTCAGGCACTTCCTTCCAAGAACTCCATTCAATACAATGGCTTCCTTCATGTTTTCAACAACGAATTCTCTGACTGCTACTCAGGATAGATCTTAATTCATGAGAAAGATGTCATCACTAACTCAGCATCTTCAACACTGGGTATCAACCTCACTAGTCTGATAGTACCGTCAAAATGGTACGATACCAACCTTGGAGGCTTCCCAACTATCCCTACAGATCAACCAGTACCACAAATAGTATGTTCAACGATGATAGATGGTCCAAAAGAAGATGGGGCCGACAATCATCTTTAACCATTTCAGGATCTTATCGCTAGAAAGAAAAAACCAAAAAATCCCATATTTTAGGGAGGCGGATCAAGAGGCCACCTATGGCCTCATCCCAAATACATTGGGGTCCTTCTCAAGGTCTCATAACAACAATCTCTATCACAAACACCATATGTTAGTGAATCCTCAACATGATTAGGGTGTCACCTTTGGCTATCTAGCACAGGTCCCTCATACTCAGGCATGCAAGACAGCCTATCGGCGACAAAAAACGGCTAATAGGGAGGACGTTCACACCTTTCCCCCATTCAGAGAAGCCAACCAACCCAATTTGGAAAAAAATATCTAAATGAAACATACACCTATCCTCCTTCCTTTGGCTAGCCAGTAGACTAACCTGGTGGAATTCAAAGAAGCCCCCTAAGAAAATATAGTGGAAACATGCAAGTAGGAACATACACCTACCTACACCCACCAAGCATTCTAGTAGACTCATCTCGCAGCACTCAAAGAAGTATTTTGACCATGTTTGGTAGAAAATAGTGAGCAGTCACACACACCTTCCAACATTTATCAATTTTTTCAGAATCCTCATCTAGAAGTATGTGGAAAAATGAATCGGAAAGTGCTGATGAAAATTATAGGGAATACTCAACTCTAGTCCCATGAATACTATCAGTATCCACTGATAAGAAAGGGAGGACAGAAGCAGACACATACACCTACTCTAGATGAAAAATAGATGTATATCCCTATTATGGTTCCTAAATTCACCAAGAATATCATGGAAATTGTAAAATGGAAGATGCAAATTCCTTCCCATATCCTAAATATTTTCTAGTATATCATCACAGTGATGACAGTAGTGCCTAAAGGATAGACATATAACTCTATCCTTATAAATGGGGTGGATAATCATCATAACACCCCAAAGAAAACACATACCTCTACTCTCATCCAGGAGGGTCATGGGTAAAAGTCCACCATAATATATGAACATCAGGATTGGGAACATACACCATTTTTATTCTGAGGTAATCAGTATATTCCACTGTCCACTATAAGTTTGAAAAAAAAACTTTCCCATGATGAACACTTTTCCTAGAAAGTGGACCCAATCAATCATGAGAAGGAATCTAAGAAGAAGTCTCATCAAACATGATTGGAAAATCAAGATTCGATCTATGATTAGGCTTCACTTGACACTGGAGTTCTTGAAGCCCTCAGATGTTTAACTGTTGTTGCTGAAGATCCTACCATCCCATTAACCAAGTTACGCGAGAAGTAGTAGTAATTTTTAAGGTCAT
This sequence comes from Viscum album, assembly GCA_963277665.1. Lineage (NCBI taxonomy): Eukaryota > Viridiplantae > Streptophyta > Magnoliopsida > Santalales > Viscaceae > Viscum > Viscum album. The sequence continues at coordinate 1,781,474,423 of OY728129.1, read as the reverse complement.
CATCAAACACTTCACCATGAATGCTTTATTAATGGAAATAATTCATTTAATCTCAAGAGCCTATCTCTTGATGAGATCCATGAAAACCCTATGTGTGTCTAGAAGACCGAGGAGCAAGAGGGAATTCCCATTGCTATAATCCACCATGATGGTCCTCCACATGATGGAGATCCCTGCAAATATTCTCTCTGTGGTAGTGATTCGAATTGTCAAAAGAATTCTTCAATTGGTAATATAGGGATGATAAAGCCCTCTTATTATGAGGCACTTACAAATACAAGACTAATCATGTCTGATTCCTTATCACTGGTAGGTGAAATTTTTTCTCAACCAGAAGATATCCCAAAGAAACAGTTATTCTCTGAACCTCCCTTGGGGAATTTTCCTTCCAATATAGTAAAGGAAACCCCAACTGATCCCATTTCTTGTGGTAAAGAAATCAGGAAGCGTCCAATCAGGTTAGACCAGGTTGAGGAACCTCTTATGAAATATGCATAAGATCTGCTAAACATGAGGAAACAACTAGATAAAGATGACATACTAGTCATGTTATGGCCTTTAGACACCTCTCAATATTGCATTATAGAGGTGTTGGAGGAAGATTGTATGCATGACATCTGCCTCAACATATGGAAAACTATTCATCACCTAAAAACAAAGGTATTACCCTGTAATAAGTATCAAATTCATGTCAGGGTAATAAAAGGGTTACAACACCAAATTGAATTGGAATATCGACTGGCTTCTCGACATCCAATGATTGAGAAACAAAATAGATCCCTTCAACGTGCATTCCTCGATGCATTAATGTGGTTATGAAAGTTTATTACAGATACCCCATTTGATTTTTGTATCCGAGGATGGGGTGTACATTGAGAATTTTATTTCACTATGATCCCAAGCCAACAAAGCCCACAAAATGTGGAATCATGCAATGTCATTTCCCCAGGACAACTACAGAAAACATAAACTATTCATGAACAAAGATATACTCAATAAGAACATGTCTCGAACAACTCTCATCAATGTCAGACCAAAAAAGAGAAATCTATTGAGATACTCTTGTGACATGCATCTTAGAACATTGAGCAGGTGTCCCTCTTATAGGATTTCAGCTATTAGATCAAGAAATTTTTAGAAATAACACAACAGTATTCCGAAATGGGTGATTTAAGTGAATGTATAATAATGAACCCATCCCACATTTGGATCAGAATTTGTAAAATCATAATAGAAGCATCAGTAATATCATACATAGAAGTTTGAGAACAACCCCATCCAAAAGGTATGGGTTTTTTAGTCAAAACCATAGTATTATCCAACCAAGCCCGAAGGGTTGTGAAGGATGAAAAAGAAATGCACTAGCCCTTACAGATGGAGGATTTTCACCTCAAAAATCCCCCCTTTAATGCGAGTCAGTTTACACCTAATTAGGGAGGATGTAGAAGGGTTAATCCTCTCAAATTTTATCATCTCGTGATTTAGAGAAATCACTTGTAAATCACATGACTTAAATCTTTTGGAATTCTCTTAGGGTCACTGTCCATCAGGTAGTTATTATAGAACCAATGAATAAGAGGAAAATGTCTCGTTGAGGGTCCATAATAAGGTGATCTCATAAAAATTACAATAGAATGTCTATGATGAACTATGAATTTGTGATAGTCATTAATGCCATCATTGAAGACCCTCTAGAAGATAAGGCCAATTTAGAGGATTCTAAAGAATAAGTCCATATTCATGAGACAGTCCACACTAAAATGAATATAGATGGTGGGCATACCTGAAACCAAAGGCTCCCCCAAAATTTGGGTATCCCCTCAAATAATCCACCTCTACCACCTCAAAAGGAACCTAATAAGGGAAAAGGTATGGGCCATACCATGTCTCAACTTCCCCCTAGAGAAGGCCAATCCATTTCACTAGAGGAAATATTTTCTCATTAAGAGGATGAAATGTGATAGTTGAGAAGACTCACTATAGAGTTAGTCTGAAGTGGTATTCCTACCAGATATGGTCTGCAAGTAGACCCTCAACTCAGACCTCTAGTTGTCGCACCTCAAAAAGATGACTTTACACAATAATTGAAGCATACATGAAATGTACACCCAACATGGGACATCAATTACTAATATATTTGAATCCCACAATAGCAGATCTATAATTACCTCCATTAGGTACATAATAAGAACATGATCATGCACATTTTTTCAAGGCTTCCCCTATTGGTTAGCGATGATAGATACCAGTAGTGCCACCAACAGTGGTCTTTCCAATCACCGCACCTGTACAAGTTCCATCTACCACACCTATTCAAGTCTCGACTTAGCTAGATATTCCTTGAATTCTTATGAATAACATTGAGAAACTAACAACTCTATTGGAATCCATGTAAGGAAAACATGCGCTAGTCCAACCAAAATAGAAGGCTTAACCTAAATGGGTGGGTCCTATTCCTTATCTTACAAACATTGGGAGTCCTACATTTCTAATTTTCAATGGATTGGGAGATACAGAGAAGTACTTGACATAATTCATCTCTCGCTATGATCCCATGATGGGGTCCCCTGAGCAACAAGAAGCAATAAAACTTAGATGCTTCATACAATAATTGTAGGGGCCATACTTTTTATTTTATATGAGTTTTTAGTCTCAATTGATCATATTATGGGATGATATTCATCATAAGTTTATCTTACATTTTAGGTCCACACTACAGAAGAAAATAGTCTTTGATCTTAAAATTTTCAAACAAAGGGAGAATAAAAGAGTCTCAGATTTCATTTCTTAGGGGAAAGGATTGAATTACTCCTTCAACCTATTGAACCATCAAGAATAGATGTTTCTTATATATTTATCAAATCTCCATGACAAGTTGTGAAAACCATTGATCCCTATGAAATATGCAGGAGGGTTTTAGTATTTGGCAGGAATTTCTCAATAATTGAAAAAATACACCACAAAGACCAAAGAAAAGTCTCAGTTAGTCCAATCAGATTAGGGAAGGAGAAAAACAAAGGAAAAGGCCACTAAAATTACACTTAAGTAGGCCCTTTTACCCACTACTACAAAAATATTTCACAATTCTATAGGGCTCTACCTCCTATGCGTCAACAGCAACAACCACCTCGTCAATATGATCAAAGATATCAGAGGTGGAGACAATTTGAGGAGTTGAATAACAAGGTCTATTCATTTTGGAATGACCAAGTCACCAACTACTTAATCTCAGCTTTATAAAAAAACTTAGTCCAGTTTACAAATCCCAAGAATCCTAACAAAGAGGGCGATCAGGATATCCCAAACTATTAAACTTTCCATAAAATTTTTGGGCATCCCATCCAAGAGGGTTTTTTTCAAGGACCTCCTACAATATTTGGTGGATTCTGGGAAAGTGAAACTGAAAAATTCACTAGACTAGGTAGTATACATTTCTGTTACTGATCCATAGAAAGAAGGTGAGTTGAAATAAGTTAAAAGAAAGCATGTATAGAAGTTCGATGACTGGATGGTTAGAAAAATAATCAATCTGAATCATGACATTATACAAACATAGCCGAAACAACCAACTGTTCCTCCTCCCAATTCTTCTATAGAAAAGAAATATTTATCAAAATCCTCATCCTATGAAGGTTAATCAGCAAAGAAGCGACATTGAAAAAATGATAAGGAACAAACAAAAGAAGATGATATCATGTTAAGGAAAAAGTTTTCCTTAACCTTAGCAGATTTCATGCCAACCTTTTCAAAAGCATGGGATCTTCCCTGCCAAATGGTAGAACAAGAGTCGACCCCCCAGGTAGAATATTCATCATATGAGGAGTTGATATTTGGTTCTGTTAATGTTACACACTTAACTGATCCCTACTCAAATGATTATACTAATTATGAACCTGATTTCCCTACAATTTATTAGGGAATTGGGGGAATAGGTTGATAGGGATGAGTATATAGGGGAATACATGGTTGTGCTAGAAGCCACTATTTCAACCAAACCCCCACTGAAACTTCATACACATCTAAAAACCATGAGAAATCTCTCAAAAAAACTCAACATGAACAAGGGAGTTATTCCTCTACACATGACAGGGTCTTCCCTAACATGATTGTCTTAGAAGGCTAGTTAGAGGATACAACACCACCTCCTCAGTAGGTAGGCGGACCTAGCTAGCCTAATACACCAAAAACATGATAACTTACAACTCCTTCCCCAAGAAATAGCTCATCCACATCAGGAACATCAGCTCCTAAAGTGCCTGCAAAAGAGAATCTTCATTATAGAAAATGCAGACCACTAGATCAAAAGTATGATGTTTTGAATAAACTGGCCTAAGATATAGCCAAGTTATAAAAATTGGATGCTCTGAGTCTTCAAAAATACCTATGGGAAGAACTCATTCTAGAATTATCAAGCCCTCAAAAAATTTTAGTTGAGGTCACTGGTGATGATATAAATATATTATGGAGAATGATCCAGTATAATTACATGAAGTCATTTCCTTCACCAACCAAGATGAGGATACCATCAGAAAAGGAAATTTTAGACGCTTGTATATATCCATCATGTTAAATGACATTGATAACCAATGAACCTTCATTGACAATGACTCAGGAGTCAACCTGATAAATGTTTGGATAGTTTTTCAACTTGGCCTCGATGAATCTAACTTGTATCCATCCAATATGATGTTACAGGGTTATGAAAATAATTATAAAGAACCTCTTGGAAATATCATGCTCATAACTCAGTTTGGAGATATTGTGTCTGACTCAAGGTTCATGGTGGTTCATCAAAAAACCACATTCAATGTTCTGCTGGTATGACCTTGGCTACATCAACATGTAGTAATTCCTTCATCATACCATGATATCTCAAATCTTCTATCAATGGTCAAATTGGGACATTTGAAAAGGCCCTATTCAAATCCTACAATACATAATACATTGATGCAGGGCTCTATCACCATGAGGGGAAGCAATTAAGGGATAATGATGCCACTGAAATCAATACCCAAAATGGATTGGAGATGATTCCAACTAAACCTTTCAAGAAGATCAGTGTAGATTAGGTGTCTCCTTTTAATCAAATTTAAATGGTGGGTTAGAATTCACATTTTAATTCAGTGGATTCTGTAATGTCACCCATGAAAGTTGAGCCCCATGTAACTGGAGAAGTTATCAACCCTCTAAATGATAATGAATGATTGAATGAAAATATCTTCATTATATCCCCTGAGCTTCTACAAATGCTGATTCTGCTAGCTGAACTAGAAGAATCCATCTTGACTATAAGGGAAATATAAGAGACTCATTCTAAATCCCTTGTTTCCCCTTCAGCACTACAAGAATGTTGAATACTAGTAAGTGAACTGAAAATGATTTCCTCAACCTATGGATGTCGGAATGGATACTCCCCTTTTCCATTAGAGGAATTTGTTTTATTATTTCCTCCCAAGGAAGAAGAAAAAATAGTACATAATAAGGAAGAGGAAGAGGAAGAAGAAATAGATCTCAAGGATCACCCTCCAACATTTGTGGAAGGTGTCTCCAACACCATTGATGAACTCAAAAAAATAAATCTGGGTAAAAAAGAAGATCCACACCCCACACTAATTAGTGAAACCATGAATCCCGATGAATAGGAGGAATACCCCTCCTTCATAAAGAAACCCCGAGATGTGTTTTCTTGGAATTAAACAGAAATTCCAAGACATGATCCTGAGGTGGACACTCATCATTTGGGTTTCACAGAAGATCACAGAGGATACAAACAAGCAGCTAGGAGGAAACACTCGACTAACACCTCCAAAATTGTGGCTGATTTAGAAAAAATAATCAAGCATGATTTTATCATAGAGGAACAATACTCTAAATGGATTGAAAACATTGTCCTTTTGAAAAATATGAATAGGAAAATAATAGTTTTCATCTATTTTAGATATCTCAACCAGAATTTCCCCAAGGACGACTTCCAGGTTCCAATTACATAACTCCAAATTGATGCAAGGGCCAATTATCAAAACCTATACTTAATTTATGGCTACTTAGGGTAAAATAAAATATTGATTTCTTTAGAAGATGAATAATACACATCCTTCAGAGCACCTCAATGAATATTATGTTATTAGGTAATTCCATTTGGCTTGAAGAATGCTGGTTCCACATACCAATGCACTATGCATCACATATTCAAACCATTATTAGGAAAGTTTGTCGAATTCTACATTGATGATGTTGTGGTCAAATACTAAAAACACTCTAATCACCTAGATAACCTAGAAACCATCATCAACAAACTTAGACAACATAATCTGAAGATAAAACCCTTGAAATGTGCTTTCAGGGTAACCATAGGAAGCTTTCCTGGATTCATTGTTTTCCATAATGGCATCAAATCTGACCATCATAATACTAAATACATCATTTTCATGTCACCTACTCAAAACTTGAACGAGTTCAGAGGACTTCAAGGAAAGTTGGACTACATTCAGTGCTTCATTTCCAACCTTGCAGGAAAGTGTTTACCCTTAACCAAATCAGTGAAGAAGGGGGTAACATATCAGTGGACCAATGACTCTCAAGAACCATTTTATATTCTCAATAAATAGCACTTGATCCCACCAATATTTATTCCACATATTGAAGGAAATCCTCTCATTATGTATGTGAAATCCTTAGAGAGATCACTAGGTGATTTCCTCACACAAAAGAATGATGTTGAGAATGTAAACAACCATTATTATCTCAGTCAAACCATGTCCAATGGAGAGACTCGATATTCAGATATTGAGAAGATCTATCTATAATTAATATTTTTTGTTCATAAGTTGAGGAACTACCTGAAGCACCACATGATCCACTTTTTTCTCATGATAAACCACTCAAATTTATCCTTAGTTGTCTTATGATGACATGACATCTGTCATGGTGGGAAATTATCATGTAGTAGTTTGATATACAGTTTGTGCCTTAAAAATCAGTTAGAGGACAAGCATTATAAAACTACCTCACTAAGCACCCATATGTAGAAGAGACATAATTAAATATTGAACTACTCGATGAAGAAATCTTCTCTATTTAGAAAATAACTAAAATATGGGAAATGTATTTTGAAGCTTCTTCTAGGAGTCCATTAGGGAAGATAATGGAAGACCCTAACCTTAAAAAAGTCTAGTTAGGAGTTGTTCTTATCTCCCCCCCAAAAGAAAGTGTTTTAGTAATATTTCCTGTTGTCAAAAGGCGGTACTAAAAATGAGGTAAAATATTATGCTCTCATTGCAGGCATAGAATTGGAACTCCAAGTACCAGTGAACCACCTAGAGGTGAAGGGTGATTAATAATTGATAATAAAGAAGATCAATGGGGATTATTAAAAAAAAAGAGGATCTAATTACCCTATGTGATCATGTATGAGGTTTAATAGTAGAATTCCCCCCAGATCCAACAGTAACTCACATACTATGATCATAAAATTATTGGGTAGATGATTTGGAAAATGTAGTTATATCTTTGGAAGATCCAAATAGGTACAAAACATTCATCAAATTTTCCCATCATCAAATGGTTTCACCTTTTTTTTTTACCACATGTGGAATGGATGTTGTTGGACCATATCCTCCAACTACGACTAAGCAGTTCATGTACATCCTTACTGCTACCGATTTCATCTTTAAATGGGTTGAGGCAGTACCTGTCAAAGAAGTCAGAGCCAAAAGAATGGTTAGCCTTTTTAATGCTATAATAATTACTATATTTTGTGTCCCTCACACCATTTTGATGGAAAAAGGTACCAAAATCTATTCTGGTAAGGTAGATAAGCTATATCAGGAATACAATATCAAATATAGTCATTAATCTTGATATCATGCAGTGGAAAATGGAAAGATAAAGACTTTTAATAATATGTTTTCTAAAATACTCTAGAATATGGTGGATAAAGATAAGAAGTGATGTCTTGATAAGATCTTCCATGACTTATGGGCACTGGACTACTACTCATACTGCTATGTGAGAAACCCCATACTCATTGGTGTACATAATAGAAGCATCTTTTCCCATTGAGGTTCACTTTCCATTTCTATATATTTCCATTTGTAACTAGATATACATAGATGATAAATACCAGAAAAGATTGGATGGGATAGAGAAAATGGACAAAAAGAGATTGAATACCTTGCATCACATAGTGGTATATTAGAATCCGATAGTATGAGCCTTTAACAAGAAGTTATGTCTTCATTAATTATTAAGATGAGAATTGGTATTGGTCTTTAGGACTCCGATGGGACCAAGAAATAAGCCTTTGGATCTTGAGACAAAGTGGGAGGGACCTTAATCCTTACATAAGGTCCACTCTAATGGATATTATTTCTTAATCTCAATGGAAAGAGAACTCACTAGAAGTCCAACCAATGCAAGATTTTTGAAGAAGTACTTTTTTTAATCAAACAATATTTTTCTTATCTACAGGTCTCTAAATTTCATAGCACCATTTGTATCTATGTTGAACACTGATAAACTGTGTAGCATCATCGTTCTTATCGCATGATGATAAACTACATGACATGAGGTCCTAGCTGTAGGACATTAAACTGAATAACACCATTTATCCTAACCATATGAAATTAAACTGTATGGTTAATGTCTAACTTATTTGATGTTAATAAATCCACAAGAAACTACAAGTATAAATTCCTTTTAGTCCCTCAAAATATGGGTATCTTTCATGCATAAACCTCACTTACATCATTTTCACTCCCTAGTGGAACTTGATCCCCATTCCTCCCTGTGTTTGGATCAAATCTGCATGGGGAATAACTATAAAAAGAAATACATGTTGCTTGATTCTCATTACAATGAGATATGTGGTGATTCTCATATCCCCAATCTCGGACCCAACTGCAACCATAAATAAATAATTTCCCTTTTTCTTGTGTATAAAACAAATATATATTAGGAATTATTCCAGAACACATGGATTTATTCTCATACCATTTTGTGTCTTGATCCAAACCATTATTCTGGAAAATATATGAAAAATATTTAAGCCCCCTTCCTCACATAAAACCTCAGTTGGGTTGGGAAACCTTTCCAAGAACTATGTGTGGATTGATTCTCATCCCATTGAGATACATAGTGACACATGGATCTCCAATCACGGGTCAAACTACAATTTTAATACCCCCCCACTCCATGTGTATGAATCATATTTGCATGGAGAAATTTATAAAGAAATTTGTGTTGCTTGATTCTTTTCCCTGCAAGACACATAGTGGGCATCTGGATCTCCTATCTCAGGTCCGTCCATAATGTTTAAAATGTCCCGTCATCCCCTATGTTCATGAAACAAACCTTCACAGGGATCATTTACAAGAACTATGTGTGGCTTGATTCTTATCCAATTGGGATACGTAGTGATGCTTGAATCTCTAATCCTAGGACCAGTCAAGATTTTGAAAAAGGAACCCCCTTCCTTTTCCCTGTGCATGAACCAGATCTGCATAGAGAACCTTTCTAAGACTTATACCTTGATTCTCACTAAAATGAGATGCACTGTGATACCTAGACATAATTCTTTAGGACCTACCATCAATATAAAAGTTATCATAAGTCCCCTTTACCACATCAATGTCTGATTAGTGCGAGGAACAACCTTGGAGAACTGAGGGTGGATTGATTCATGCCCAAACAAGATACATAGTGATGCCCAGATCTCCTATCTTGAGTCTAGGTGTGATTAAGTCATAAATCCTTTTTACTTCTTGTGTATGAATTAGATTTATACATGGAGTCTATCTTGGACCACATATGGCTTGATTATCATCCAAAAAGATATATAGAAACATCTGGGTCCTACACATTGGTTTAGCCGCCATGTTTTCATCCTTTCACGTCAGTTTATCTTTGTCATTACCGCATGACATTAAACTGCAGGGAATCTCAAGAACTAAGTATGGATTGATTCTCATCCCAATGAGATACAAAAATATTCTTGGGGAGGGACCTTTTTCGGCCTCCAAGGGAACGTCGTTCCCCTTTTCCTCCCTTTCCAAACATAAATTTGATCCCTCCCTTTCCAGAATGTTATCTACACCTGAAGGTTCCTGATTTGTACAAGGGAAAACCTAATCTTCCATTGTCACTCATGGAATTCTATGAAGCTTCGTCGTTACACAACCAGACTCTGATTGCTCGTTTTTCATGGAGAAGGACATCGGTGGATTCTTTCAACAGACGTGTCTTCGGTTCGTGAGGTCTTCAGAAAAGGGATACTTCTGGTTTAATAGACAACAAAAACTTAATGGTGTGCTTCTCGTCGGAGGAAGACTTGATCAAGGCCTGGTCATGCGTGCCTCGCAGCTGCAATGGGGCTAGATTCTACTTTCTCATATGGACTTATGAATATCATATGAAATGGGACTTTACTTCGGCAACGACTTGGGTTAGTTTTCCTAATCTTACTCTACCTTTCCAGATTCCATCAATTATCAGAATGGTGGGCAATATCATTGGAAGGTTTCTGTGCACTGATAGTCATACAAAGGCTTTGGGCCACCCGGTCAATCCAATGGTGTGTGTTGAGGTTGATGTATCTCGATAGCCCCCAGATTTTGCTTGGATAACCATTGGAGAGGAGTATCGTTTTAGGCAACAATTTGTGTATGAGTCATGGATGGACTTCTGTTCAGATTGCAAGCGGCTATGCCACTTGAAGGAGAATTGCAAAGTGAGTTCGAAGAGATATGGGGTTGTGGATAGTGGTGTGGATGGGTCCTTGTGCTAGAGGAAAGGGGGAATGAAGTTTTCTGAGGCAGCTATGGTTGGAAAGGGTGAAGGCCTGGACAGGAGACCCCTGCCTAGTATGGACGCACAGAAGAAGGAACTTGAATAGGGAGTTGATACCTACAATCATGGTAAGCAGCTGGTGGCCTCTTCTTTGGGTCCGCAACAGGGATGGGGGTTGGAAAAAACTGGTATGAACACTAATGAAGGGGAAGGGCTGCCTTCTTCTACATCCGCAAGCACAAGCAATGGTTCCTCAGCTCAGTTTAAGGTGGAAGTGGAAGTGGCCAGTACAGAAGGAGATGGGGAGTTCCACTAGGATGCAGAGGACCAAAAAATGGAGATGTCATTGATGAAGGTAACCTGGACTGGGAAAAGGCATCAAGAGGAGTGCGATTGGAAAGACCCATTACTAATGTTCAGGTTTGCAATAGTTTTCATTGTCTTAGAGTGGATGACTCAGGAATGGATTTGGAGGAGGTAAGGTCTCAGGAGTGTGCTGGTAAAGATGTCTCAGACCCCCATTTTCAAGTTGTGGTGTTGAAGAAGGTTCACGAGGGGCATAGCAGTGACGAGGTCCTTCACTCTGAACCACAAGATGCTGGCTCCAATGCATATTTTCAACCGGTCAATGAGTTTAAAGAGGCTAGCGAGGTGGGGAAAGAACTTGAAGGTGTTTCGATCAGTCCCTCCTTGGAAGGGCGGAAGGGTAGTCATAAGGGGAGGAAGGATTACTCCTTACCCCTTCCTATGGAGACACGGTCAGCGAAGAAATTGAAAGGAAAAATGTTGGACAATCATGGAAAGGCAGGTGTTGTGGCTGAACAACACTTGGATCTGATCATGAGCTCAGAAGAAGAAACAGAGGAAAAAGTTTTGTATCTTAATGCAACTGAAGAAGAAGCCGCTAAAATGATGGGGAGACCATTAAGGTTGACTCTTAATGAGGAACAATATGCTTGGGTTGATAGGAAAGACTCGATATTAGTTGGAGATTTCAGAAACGAGAAGATAAATCTCGAGGAGTATATTAAGAAATGGGACAATCTGAACATTCGAGTTGAGGATCTTCTCACAGATGCACCTACCACTCAGATCACATCTTTTCCCTGGAAACTTTTTAGGGAACCAGACTCGGGTAATATCAATTTAATCTTTAATAACTTTGGTTAAGTCATTAGCGTTGGTTGGTTTGTTTGAGAGGAATTCATCTGCTTCTGGCTCTCCTTTTCATTTGGTGTTGTTATTTTGTGTGTTTTTTTCCAGAAAAATACTTGGGTCTGCTTAAGAAGAGGACCAGAGCATGAATTCTTCACCGATTCTGTCCTTTTAGACTCGGATTCTTGAGAGGGCATGGCTTCACCATTATTTATGTGCCCGTGTATTGCTGCATGAGACTACTTGCTAAAGGGTCATGCTTGGTGAAGTCTTTTGTCATGAAGCATCAGCTGGGAGGGGAAGATCCTATAGTTTGTTCTGTGTGAGTTGTTTTGTTTCATGCCTTCTGGACTTCATGGTTTTTCAATTTTCCCTTAAAAGTGTTTTTTATAATAAAAAACTAATTTTTAGTCATTCTCAGACTGAACACAGCTCATGTGGGATTAGAAGTTTGGTAAATGATTTATCTACATAAGTAAGGTGTATGTATTCATATTGATCATATTTTGGTCCTAGTTGAAAGACCTTAAAAGTCACACCACAAATCCTTATCACATGATGGTAAGCTGCACAATCCTTTAAATAATTACGTGTGGCTTGATTCTCATCCATATCAGTTAGGTAGTGAATATGAAAAATTCAATCCTAGTATGAACCATTGAAAAACATTTAAAGGTCCCCTACTCTCCCATGAATGAGTCAAATTTATATAGGGAGATCCAGTACAAGTTCTCACTTTACACATGAACTTGATCAGTTAGAACTACATGTGGATTGATTCTTTCTTTGATAAGATATATAGTGATACTTCAGATCTACACCTTGGCCCATCGACAATATTCCTTTTTTACATTGGAATAACCCATGTCCTTTCCATTAGAAATTAAACTTCATAACCAATGTCCTTACCGGATGACTTCAAACTATATGAGACCTATAGAACTACGCGTGGATTGATTCTAATCCGATTAAGATATGTAGTGAAGCTAATTCCATAATCCCTATCCCCATCCATGGGGTAAAATAAAATTCCCCATCTCTTGTATAAAATCAAAAATCTATTCATGATCATTTATTTTGGGCCCTCTCCTTAGAGAACCCAGTAGGAAAGCAAGAGATATCCCCCGTCTACATATGAGATAAATTTGTGCAAGGGACTCCAAATTAATGGCCATTATCGATATAATGCTTCCTTTATGCTTTGAACAATTCCCCATTTTCATGTTATACTCTTAATCTTGAATAGTTATCGATCTTCATAACCTTTCCTTATATTTTAGTGATAGAATGTAAAAATTCTTGGGAACTCATTTACCTAACCATGAAATACATTCCCTAGTTTGACTTGCATAAATTGACCCCATAATGGGGGTTTCATCCTAAGGATTCCACTACATGAGCATGCATTACATGCCCTAGTTGGACTTGTATAAAACAACCCTCATAATTGGTTTTCAACCAATGGTAACTTTGATCTTAGGATAAGACTATCCTATACCTTTAATCTTTTGACAATAATATGCTAGAATCATCAATTTAAAATCAGTAACCATCCTCTGCATATTTTTCCCATTTCTTTTATCCTGAACAGAATGTCTTCAAGACCGTGGTTTACATTTTCCCTCATCATATGTTCAAAGCATACTAGAATAATCTTGGTCCATTTAACCACATAGTATCCATCACTTTCATAATATTATGGTCCTAGTCGTATGACAAAAAACTATAGGCACCATACTTCTGACGCTTGGGTCAGACCAGTGTAGAGCATCCATTTCCCCAATTATTTGGATATTCTGACTTGAAATACCCCTTCTGTATTCAGGTACTTCTCCAAAAACGATATTATGTTCTTGGAAAAATCCTAATCTCCATAAATTTGCATCAAAATTTAATGATAGAATGTTATAATTATTGAGAGATATTTTACCTAACTATGAAGTACATGCCCCCATTGGCATTGCATAAGTCACCCCCATAATGGGAATGTCAAGCTAAGGATTATGGTACTTGACCATGTAGTACGTTCCCTAGTTTTCCTTGCATAAAACAACCCTCACAATGATTTTTTTCAAGAAGTGGTAACTTCATTCTTGAATTATACCTCCTATAATGTCATATTCCATTTTTCTTATACCATGATTTGGATTAAAGAACTCCAAAACCATAGATTAAAATTTCCTCCATCCATAATAGAATATAGTAGCACATTTACAAAAATATTACCAAGAATCATAGAATTGTTAAACCTTCGGTCAGAGAAAAATACCTTAAATTATAGACCCATAATTTTTTTCATGCATGATTTTAAACTATATAGAATAATGGATTTACTGCATGACATTAAATTTCATAGAATAATTTCCTTTCTGCATGACTTTAAACTGCACAATATAATGTCCTTACTGCATGACTTTAAACTACATGATAACTTTGACCTTTCTCAAAAATGAAGCCTTATCCTCCTAAAATTGGTTATCTAACAAAATGTACCCCCTCCACACATCAATTTCATGTAAAAGTGGTGTCCCATTTGTGTCCTATGTCGAAAAAGATATTCCCTTCATCTTTAAAAATATTACCTTTTCAAAACCACCCCTTTTGGTATTGAGAAATCTTAATCTTCATAAAATTACTTCACCCAATAGAAATAGAATGTCAAAATTCCTAGGGTCTTCTTTACCTTACTATGTAGTATGTCCCCCCATTATCCTTGCATAAGTCTACCCCATAACGGGCCCATCAGCCTAAGGATGCCACTACTTGACCAAGATTTGTTTGGGTTATCATCTCAAAAACCATGGTCAAAGTTGTTCAAGCTAAAACAATATCCCTTATAGTCCAACATGCATTAAATTAAACACCCAAAAAAAGATACATAATACTCAAAAGGTTTTAAAACACACAAAGAGAACCCAAGACAAAATTTTATTCTCAGATAACTAGACCTACGCACCGTATGGTTTAGAAAATATCAGGTAATTAAAAGTTAAAAGGCATAAATCATGTTAGGATAAAAACCCAAAAAGGGTGGCCTAAGAAAATGCCAAGTCTCACTCACTAAGTCTCTTTGATATTAATCTTAGGAAAAAATTATGGTGATGACATAGAATACACAATGTTTGTAGGGTTTTCTATATGACCCAAGTAATAGTCAATCTATGCTCACTAGACGCCTTGGTTTAGGAAAAAGTTAAATAGTCCCATCCCTATCATTGCATTATTGATTAGATGATATGAAGATATAGGGCTATATAAATAACTTTTGACATTATGATTATAGGAGGAAAATAGTAATGAAGAAATATATGATCAGAAACAAAATTCTTTTCATTTATGCAGAAAAATCAAATAAATATACACAAAAAAGAGTCTCTCTGTCATATATGAAAAGAGGATTTCAACATAACTCTTTATCTATTGAACGACCTCCAAATCCCCATCAGATACTTGTTGAATATTATTCTATTGAAACTTATTCTCTCTAGGCCCCTAGCTTAGGAAATATTAGAGCATCCATCCAAACATGATGTAGCTTTAAACCGCACCAAATGATCTTGGAGAGCATCAAAGTGCCCTACTATTACCTTAGAAAAATAATCTATTCATTCCAAATGAATCTAATTTAGGGGGGGGGGGGGTTCTTCACACATTGAAATGTGTTCCATGAACTTTTCCATAGAATTGATGAAAGTGAACACCACTTAGACCCAAAATGACAATCTTGAGAAGAAATAAATCATTATATCGGAAAGACTAGATTGGATTTCTATGTGTCGTAGCCCAAAATGACCTTGAGTGGACACTAAAACTTCACAATGTGACTCTCCATTTTTCATAGGGGAGAGTGATGGTAGTGAAGGGAACAACCCGATAGTGATCCCAAGAAGGGGTTCAAGGGAACACCCCCCATGGTAAAGAACAACACATTCACCCAAATGAGTCTCCCAAGTACACCAAGCACCATCAACGCATAAGTACCTACTCATAACCCTACGTGACCGACCTGCGCGAGACAGTAGAATAAAAAGACACCTTCACCAAAGGTCCCATATTTTACTATAAATAGATCCTTGTGGACTTCATTTGTATAGATGAATTTTCCAGAATGCAAATTACTGCTTTGGTCTCCCTAGTGCTTCACTCAAGTCATCTAAAACTCTCTAGGTAGGTTTATAACACCTAAAAATAGGGAATTAAAAGGTGGATAATGAGACTTAAGTCCACTCAGTGTTAAAAATAAACAACACTTGCATGGATTATTCACCCAACCCATAATCAATGAATACGAGTATGAGGTCCCCATATTTAACTAGGGAATTGGGCGACTTACCTCTAGGAACACCTATGGAGACCCTAGATGTCTTGAGAAAGGTCTCACCCAAGTGTAGTCCCCTTGACGGTCCTTCACCCAAGGTGTTACCTATTATCCTTGGACTAATTGCATGGAGAACCCATTGAGTGACCCTCCTTGGTTCTCCCTACCTTCTAGCCTAAAAGATCCATCCATTCGGCATTATTCAAATCCATTCATGGCCATCCATCTTCTCCTTTAGCACCCCTGTCTGAGAGGGATCATTTTGAAGCCTCCAACAAGACCTCTTGTGCTACAAAACCTTGGGTAAAGTCAAATAATCATGTATCCTAGTTGGATTTTTATTTCTATAGTTATAGGTTTCCCAAACTTGTCCTACCAGAGAGTTAGGATCTTTGGTACATCTGTAGATTTGTATATGTATGTTCATAAGGACCCTTACCCTAGGGACAATGTTGAGGAGTTCCTAGTTTTGGATTATGGGGATATGACTCTATCTGTCCCTTATCATCTCTAATACAAAGAGCCTCCAGTTCCTAGTATGGAGGATAAGGATCAAACTTTATTTTCCATTCAACATGTAATGATATCCTTCTCCTCCTCCTATGGAACCAATTTCAGGGAAGCCATCCTAGTGTAAGGCCCTATCCTTTCTTTTGGGAGGTTGCAGTATTTCTCTTCACCACCTTTGTATCCCTCACCTTCATTCCATCCTTAACTTGTAATCTCCTAAAATGTAAAGTAAAGAGAGCAAAGTTATGTAACCCTAAACTCTTCCGCTATAGCCCCAAACTCTTCCACCAACAAGGAGGAAAAACACGTGGTTTGTCAAATCTTCTAGTTACTCTTATTTGTCACACCAATCTTGACTCATGTAGGCTTAGATGTTAGTGATAATCATGACACCCACACAATACACCTAAATGATTAAACTATGAGAACCAAGATACATAGGAAACCCACTTAGGATCCAAGCTCAATGAGCATCCTCCTTAGGAATAATCCCCAATCATAATCCCTTAATTATAGTATCCTCTTTAGTAGTAAACCCCGAGTTAAGCCCTCAGATCATCATGATTTAAAAAATCCATCATGGTCCCTTCATGGGGGAAATCCTTCTCAATATTAACCCCCAAACTATCATCTCAATGTACCATACTCCACTAAGATACATACCCTTGAGGGACTCTATAGGCGTGGGTCCTCACCAACAAACTACATGGGATCTGATTCCCATCCAAATGGAATAGGTATGAAGACTCCATAAGGTTCTAACCCAACACCCCAAACCAACCCTATTCTTCTAGGATATATCCACAGTAGGGAATATTTCAACATGGAAACTCATATCCCATCTAGGTTCCTTAGTTTGTCTCGGCATAAGCCTGACACTAAACATTTACTATAAACCTTCTGCCCAAACTTGCTTTCCACATGACATTAAACTGTATGGTTGGGTCCTCATCACATGACCTTAAAAGGTAATATGTTACCAATTAAGTAGCACTAAACTATGTGGGTCTTGATTCTTTTCCCAAGGATATGCAGGAAGCCCATTTATGGGCTCGACCCCAACATCAAACACATCCCTTCTCCCTAGATAATGATAAATTACAGAGTGAACTTAATCTACTTGGATGACTATAAACTCCAAAGTCATATTCGTCTACCTATATGATAATAAACTCCATATTTCCAAAATATGTGGATATAAAACTAGAATCATCGTAATAATGACCAAATAATCTCTAAGTAGTATATAAGAGGATATCATTAATGTAGAACCTTGGATACATACAAATATATCCATTGATGAAGAACCTTTAATACATATAGATGATTATGAATTCCACACATACTAATAATATATTGATAATAATGGGATAATTTACATCATACTAGGGAATTAATGAAGGATTCATGAACATATCTTAAATCTATAAGAGTGTCCCAAAGTAGGAAAACATTTCCCCCAGAAGGGTTTGATGAACTGGACCTCCCATCCTCTCGACCAATGTGAGTTCTTAATCATCAGGGGTCAAAATACCTAATGAGTTCTTGCCTTTGGAAAGTAGGTCCCTTTGTATACATAACCTATAGAGAAAAAAACTCTCAAGGTAACATTGCATCATTTTTGAGTTGGTTTTGTTTGTTGGAAAAGTAGGTTTTCATGGTAAATTGTCTTGTTCTAGAGATGTTGATGACAATATTTGATGAAAAAGGACCATGAAAAAGTAATGGAAGATCTATAGGTGGTAAAAATAATAGATATAAGGTGGTACCATTTTGTAGTGTTTTCCAAAATTTTTGGGTCCAAAATGCGGAGTTTGGCGAGCATTGAGAAAAGTGGATTTCCTTGAAGATCTCATCAAAATATGGAAAAGGAATGAATTTTTCAAAGATGGGCTTCATGAAGTAGATTTTGAAAAGACATGAATAATGTTGATGGTGAGCTATACAATTATGATGAGCTTCTCAAATGGAAGAGGTGAAGAGAATTTTGAGGGAGCATTGCAATAGTGATGCAAAGCATTTGATAGAGAGAATTAAGACAAAGAAAAATTTTAGTGGTGATTTGAAAAGGGAATATGTGACACAAAGATGATTT
Source organism: Viscum album (assembly GCA_963277665.1). Lineage (NCBI taxonomy): Eukaryota > Viridiplantae > Streptophyta > Magnoliopsida > Santalales > Viscaceae > Viscum > Viscum album. Next base: position 1,781,455,560 of record OY728129.1, on the reverse strand, counting down.
TGAATAATCTGAAAATCACTCTAAAAGAAGCCGAACTCTGCATTCGACCACACCTATAAATAAGAGGCCACCCTCTTCATTCCGGGGATGAGCTTAAGTGAGAAAATACAGAGTTGTTTTTATTTCATGAATCCATGGGTACTCCACAAAGCATGGTTTCAAAGAAAGTATTGATCAATGTAGTAAGACTATCCTAGTCTTGAATAAGGTCAATTCCTCTATGTATAACGAGCTTCATTAAGAAGGGGTGTTCCACATTGGCTCAGTGATCTTTGAGAAGGAAATCACTCTGTAATAGCCTGAGCTCAGCGAAGGATTGAGCTCTGCAATGGCTAGATCTCTGTGAAGTAGTTAGCTCTATGAAGTAGTGAGATCTGCAAAGCAATGTGCTCTGTGAAGGTGTGTGTTTTTCTAAGAGGCAGGAACTTCTCAAAGGCTTGTTTGAGATTTGGGAAATTGGGAACTTCGTGAAGCAGTGAACTTTATGAAAGTATGTTCAAATGATATTTCCTAGTGTTCAGTGGAAAATGGGTATTCATTAGTGGATGAAAGTGGGAATTCAATAGAGAATATAAATACAATGTAGGATGTATTCATTAGTTATAATGGAAGGACCTACAAGTTTTTAAACTGTGAGTAAATATTTTGGTGATGTAGTGAGTACACTTTAGTCGAGATGGAAATGAGCATTAAAATTGTGATTGGGTTTAAATCAGGAGGGAAAATGATTCTAATTCAAACTTGTAAACAATAGTGTTCTTATAGTGGATTTGGTACATCAACACATCACCGATGTATGCTCCTTGGACATAGCTCAGTGAGAGTGAACCAAATAAAATTGATGTTTCCTGTACATGCTTTAAGGTTTGTTCATACTCTGCAATGGGAAGGATAGAGAAGAGAGTTTTGTCTACCAAAAAAACAATATCAAAAGGGGTAGTTGTTTTAATCTTTCATACCTTGATTCACCCCCTAAGGGTATCTAGGCTAGTGGACCTAATAAAACCATTGGGTGTTTCTAGTTCTATGAATTAACCCATTGTAAACCCTTCAGAAATAACAAAACATCATGGGGTGTTAAATCCTAGGGAAACAAATGGAGAACATGATGAGAATGACTTAACTATGAAATTTCCTTCAATAAAAGGTATGTACAGGTCTGTTTCTGTAGGTCCATTCTATTCTCAACTAATCCATCATAAATAATCACACATTCTCATTTTACCTACGTACGAGTCAGATCTTCATACATACTTCTTATGCACATAATATATCTTGCACATTTTTTCATTTTGGTTCCTATATCCTTACCACATGACCATAAACTACAAGGAAAAAATCTATCCTTACCGCATGATGTTAAACTAGAAGGAAACTTTCCTGGTCAGATGACATTAAAACTACATAATAAAAATATACCCACTACATGTATTTAAAATGTGTAGGCCATCATCCATTTTAATCCCTTCTCAAATGACCATAGGAGCCTCACCTCAGTCAAAAAAAGTACAAGGGTACTTCTTCCACCTTTTATAAATCTCAATTCATAAATCACACTTAATGTTTTGAGAACCTCGGGTTTCTATAGACCTTTCATTGCCCATGGGAAAGAAACAAGATCTCTACTCTTGACCATTATATCAATGCATAAGTGTTCATACCTACCTATGAGAGACATATTAGCTTTATAAGAAGGGATTTCTAACCCCTGTTAAATTTCCATCCCCATGGCAGGACTCAAATCTGAGGGTGTTCTAGGGCATACCCAGTGTTATTTTCCCATATCATTACTCATGACCTGAGAACCTTGATCCATGATTTAAAACATTTTCGTCTCCCACTCAGAAGGATATTGGGGTGATCTTGACCCCTAGTATCCTAATTGGGATCTTGTGTAACACCACCCTCATATTAGATCTACATGCTTCATGACCTTAAACTGCCTAAACGTTTTTCAAATATATACAACCTTAACATCTAGCCTTCGATGGACCAAATCAAAAGACCTTAAACTACTTAAAAAATAGACAAAAAAACAGTCAGGTCAAAAACCTATAAATGGAATATTGAGAAAAATCCAATTCTTTTCTCACTAAACTATTCATCTCTAGAGTTTATAAAAAAAATCAGGGTGTAGTTAAATAAGTAATAAAGCTCATAAGTCTAACTTGGATCCATATTAAAAGAAAAGATATGTTTGTGGGACCCTATTTTTTAGAGAAAAAGTTAGAGTAATGATTTTTCACATCTCCTCACCATGAGAACTTATTCTCTAGGTAGTGACACAACATTTAGGGTGCTTGAAACCATGTTGGATATTACACTTTCAACAAATCCAACATCATGATTTGAGTGCCTAGGATCATCTTAAACCTTCCACGACCCTTGAAAAAAGATACATAGCTTCAATAGACACTTTTGTTTGACTATACGTGTGTTCATATGGATCCAGTATATGCACCTATGGTTTTCAACCAAATGTGTCACTTTAAAAAAAGATATTTATAATCCTTGTGTGCCCTAACTTCTATGTGGTAGAACCCAACACATCGGTGTGTTCTAGGATATTCACAGCCAGATTTTTCCCATATCATCTTATTGACCCGAGCACTTTGGACCATGATTTACAATACCCATAACCAATCTATTCAAGGGTATTTTACATACTCTATGTTACCTCACTTTGTATTACACCCTTTCTAAAAGTAGGGATGAGACACTCCATCACTGAAACATTTGATGGCCCATAACTCATGACTCAAAACCACAGGGTGTAGGAGTTATGCTTCACAATTTATGAGCTAAATTTCTCTAGGGTGTCATAACCCTACCTGGATATCTTTCATCCATAATAAACTTCTTCTTATGGATGATTGAGTTTGTATAAATCTTTCAAGACCCTTGGAGAAGGGTGGGAAAAAATTTGTTTGACTATGCTATTGATGCATAAGGTCTTTGACCTATCAACCAATAGTATCTATTTCTTATAGTAAAGAAAACACATCCTTATGGAAGAACACAACTACTCAGGGTGTTATGGTTCATTCCCAACATTTCATTCCCATCGTATACTCAATAACTCAAATGACCAGATTATGACTTACATCATCCACATCCCTACTATCCTGGTGGAACCAACATCCTAGTATTTTTACCTAAACCAAAATACCCTATAAATATTCCATATCCCTTAGAGATGAGTGGAGAGACATTTGATTGACCATTCTATCAATTCATAAGGGATTTGACCTACCAACCAACATAATTTAATCCTTATAAGAAAGCAGCTCTAGTCCTCATGATCCCTAGAAACACCACAGTGGAACTCAGAACCTTAGGGTGTATTCGGTCATCCATGGAATTTATGATCCATATTTTATATTCAATAGTATAAGGTTTTAGATAACATAACCTAAACTACAAAAATAGAAGGTCCAAGATAATATATGATATATTATAATAATAGAAGGTCTGAGAAACAAGACCCTAAAATAAAACGATAGAAGGTCCATGCTAAAATACCTTAAAATAAAATGATATATGTTCTGAGCTAAAAGACCCTAAACTAAAATGATTAATGGTTCGAGATAAAAGACCATAATATACAACAAAATAAGGTCCAAGTTAAAATACCCTAAACTATAGTGATAGAATTTCCAAACTAAAAGACTATAAACTATAGTGATAGAACGTCTAAGCTAAAAGACTTTAAACTACAGTGATAAAATGTATATTCTAAAAGATCCTAAACTAAAATAATAGATGGTATGAGCTAAATGACCCTAAAATACAATGATAGAAGGTCCAAGATAAAATAACCTAAACTACAGTGATATATGGTCCGATCTAAAAGTCCTTAAACTATAGTGAAATAAGGTCCATGCTAGAAGACCCTATACTACAATGATAGAAGTTTAGAGCTAAAATACATTAAACTAAAGCACAACAACGATTTAGTATGAAATAATTTAAAATATAAAAAGATTTTAGTGCCCACCATATGTCCTTAGAAAATATAAATCTATGCTCACCTAGTATATTTACTTTGGAAAAGTATAGATCACTCTCCCTATGGCATATATATTCTACCCAAGCTATCCTTCTATGAATCATGTAATCTAAGGATAGATAGAATAGAAATATGAATAAATAATCCATATTGGTGGGAATTCGTGAGTATTTCTCAATAATAATCCATTAGTGTTCAAACAATCAAATCAAGTAATTCAAATATACATGATATTATGAAAAGGATGGGCATCATCTATGATTCATGGAACACTATATCAACAAAATGTAAGGCACATCATGAATGAAAGAAAACCATAAAATAAAATATAAAGTTCCATAGATCCATTCATTGATAACATGTGAAAGGAGGAATCTACACATTTCAGAGTCTCTTTAAGTATTTCCTAAAAAAATACACACCTAAAATCAAACTACAATAAGGTTCAATCAGATAATCTGGACAAGTCAAAAGGATCCTGGAAAAGCATCGATTGAACATCAAAGTGCCTCCCACCCCCATTTTTCTACTTATTTCCCAAGACAGAGTATCTTTATTAATGTAGAAAACTCATAAACTCTTTTTTTGAGTAGTATCTAGTGAGGATAATGATGTTGAAAGATCATAAATTGATCCAGCTAATATCTCAACATATCTCCTTATTTTCATAGTCAATATATCCATTTGGGGGTGCATCTTAGATATAAACTGAAGGTTCTATTCCAATGCCTCTAAAGGTTCCTCTATCAATTTGGATTAGGAATCACTTTCATTAAGGTCACATGATCCCCTCTCACCAAAACCCAAATTGTTCCACTTACGGATTATTCATCGCATGATTTCATATAATGATTGGTGGCCAAATATAATCCCCCCCCCCAAATCATGAAAAAGATAAAAACAATGTTCCTCTTGGTCAAAAAATGTTCTTAGACGAGTCTTAGAAATTAGGGTATGAATCAGCTGCCAAATCAACCTATTTTGTGTCTGAGATTCTATTGCTAATGAAGTTGGTATTCCAAAAGGAAGAAAAAATGGTTTAGATAATAATGTAGAAGGATATGAAGACACATATAATCCTATCTTAATAGGAGCATCAAATAGTTCTTGTGTCATAGGGCTAATTTCCTCAATATATTTTAACTTGCTATCAGGATGGTCAATGCCAGGATGATGATGCATCCTTGAATATTCGATTGATTCCTGAATAAATTCCATTATTCCTATTTAAAGGGGGGTTGGTAAGGAAAATTGTGTTTCTACATGGTGGAATATCCATCTCAAAACACCACCCAGGTAAGATTCTAGACAAGCTAGGGCATAATTATAAGCAAGGAAGGAATAGGCTTCAACAAGCTGAAGGATGATCTCAACATTGGTGTCTTCATGTGCCAATATCAACTAGAACTAGCAGATGATATTTGGGTATCACTCTACCCACATTATATCTAAATGAATAGGGGATACCCTTTGGGTGTATCCAAACTATAAATAAAACTGAGAAGGTTTATATTGCTCACAAATAATCATCTCATCCAACCTGGATGTAAGAATCCCATTCCTAAGAGATATCTTGTATGACTTTTCATCAAGAGAGATTCCACCATTATCAAATATTTTTCCAATTGGTGTAGGATAAGGTATAAAATCAAAATGATCAAGTCAACTCAAAACATCAGCAACCTCACCAGGGCCTAATGATATTTCCTCAACACTGAGTATGTTCAGCAACCTAAAAATAAATAAGTCACCAGGGATATCGATGGTATTGTAGTAACCATAATAGTGAAAATTCTCCCATATATAGACAAAAAAAATTGGAAAGGACCACTGAACCTATAAGATATGTTTTCCTATTGAATGTGGACCATACGTAGGTAATGACATGCAAGAGTTGGTACCACTAGATTGAAGAATCGTCCCTCTTCTAGTTAAACTTCTATCACCTTTTTATTGACCCAGATTCTTGAGAACATGTCCCTAGTTTGGAAGATCCACCTATTAAGAAATATGGACATGAAGCCTACAATCCTAAGGATTATATATATCTTCATCTTTACTATGTATCCTAATGAGGTACGATCCCAAAATTTTAAAATATCTTAATACGAATTAATATTGTCAAAAACCTTCCAAAAATGGAAATGATGGGGGTATATAGCAGCCGAACTTTCTCCATTATGATAAATGTATATGTTAATCCAATATTTGAAAGAGATTATAGAGTGTATAATAATCTTTATTCTTAAATTTTCCTTCAGGATGTTAAGAATATCCCACACCAATACTGGAGTTTTCAAAGGGTCATCACAGATCTCTATGGTAGGAAGGAACTCATTTGCATCTCTCCAAGAGGGGGCGTCCCACCCAATTGACAGATATATGAGAGGAAAATTCTCACCTCATCATTGAAACATATGAAATTAGTTGGTTCTAGGGAACCAATAACTAAAAAATTCCATGAGAAGATCATAATAGTGATAAATGATGAATTTTGAAAGCCATATTTCATGATAAAGGTGGATAGTGTATAGTTGGTTAGAAAACTCTATATAGATTTTCCTAACTCAGAATGGCCATGAACACTCATCAGAAAAGTTTCCACTAGGGAAAAAATCCCACTTTAAATACCACCATCACTCGAGTTGTTCAAAGAAGAGGGAAATATACTTGAGTAACTTTGAGGGATGTGCAGATTGGTGAAATTACTTCCATCTAGGCCCAAAGGGTATTTTTCCAGCATATAAAACAACAACTGAGACCATTCTTCCACTAGTTTTTCATCCTTATAAACTGTCATATGAATGCATCAAATGGAAGTTGACTTCCAACAAGATGACAGATTTTAGTCCAGACAAGGGATGAAAACATCATCCAATTTTCCAAATCCATATAATGGAAGATAGTGTGATAAAGGATAATTCTAGATCTAGGAAGGGAGAAGCATTTTCATAGCCATGTTTTTAGAGAGAATAAGATATTGAGGGTTGGAATTATGATTCCTAGTAATAATAGACCTATATTTAGTTGTGTATAGGGAAGTATGATGAGATTTGGAATATATCTTCATAAAAGTAAGAACCATATGTCAGAAAAGTGAAAAGCCCAAAAAGTGAAATTAATGATTCTCGTAGCCTCATGTGCATCATGAGAATCATCGATGAGATTTTTGTCTGAAAAAAGGATTCACAAATCAATTGACTCATGAATGATATTACAAATCAAATCAACCCATAGAAAATCATAAAATAGAAAGACCCATCATTAGACTCATGATTACATGACCATGAAATGGTCAAATGAAATGCATATTATTAAAAGGATTATATTATTGAGTCAGTAGATCCTATGAAATGTCTAAGAAAACATTGCAGACATATGGTCAATGTTCAAGAAATTATTGAAATTTAGTTTGTGGTTTAGTCGTAAAAACTCTTAGGAAAATAAATTCTTGAGAAGTGGTTATAATTAATTTTTCATGTGAATGGATCTCATGATCGGTTCTTGAAAGAAGGTCTTGTGAAAGGGTCACACAACAAAGGTAGTTTACAAGGAATTACTTGGAACACCAAAAAGAACCTGGAAGGCCAAGCATCACCCAAGATATCAATTGGTGATAGATGCAAGGCCTTCGGTGGGCATTTAATTTACTCAAAAGTGACCCCATGTCCCCATGGATTTCACCCATGAGGGAGGGGATTTTTTTGAAACCTATCAAATGAGAATTATAAAATTCAAAAAGGAAGAAATACATTAATATGGGTATTATTTTCCATGCAAATCAAAGTAAGAAAATAGTGGACAGAACTCATAGATCACGTAACCCTCCAAATGACATGTGATTTCATGACCATTAAAAGGTATTGGTCATGGTTATTTATAGAGTATAACCTACTAAAATATTACACAAAGACACTTTGGAAAAGTCTCCTTATTCTTATTAAGTTATCCCATACCATCGATGATCATGCGATGACTTCCAAATGAGTTCCTATGGATCACACAAATTTTCAATAAGTGGACGCCATAAAATAAATCCAAAAATACTTTTAAAATAAGGATAAGATTATACAAAATATGGGATACTTTCATGGTCATAAACATTTTTCAATTAACCTATACGGTTCTCAAGACACCACATAAGCCCCAATGAATTTTCCGCTTGATTGCACTAGATCATACTGGGATGTCACCCTCATCACACGAAGGGCCTCATACATGTCAAAGTGGTCTTTGACACCCCTATGGATCCAAAGAAAAATATAAGGTTTTGTCCATGTTAATTCTCATGCATCACCACAAGACCATTTATTGGTCACCCGATGCATCACTAATGGGGAGAGTGATTGTCTTTGAAAAAACTCATGCCAATTCATGAGATCCAAAACCTTTATAAAATAAATAAGTAAATAAAAAGGGAAGTGATAGGAGACTATTTTGAGGGGAAAATATACTAATATTATGAAAACGGGGTCATATGCCATAAGAAATCATCCTTGATCACATGAGGCCCCCCTAAACAAGTTATATCGATCTAAAAAAGGAATCCAGAGAGAAATCCTTATCTTTCAGATGAACCTAGACATGTCAACTCAAATCATATGAAATCATTTCAATAGGCATCCCGATCTTGGAAAGGTCCCTAAAAATGTTAGACTGAAATTGTGAAAGCCTCATGGCATGTCCACATTATTTGGAAAGACCCACTTGATTGACCAAAATCTAATAAATGGGGTGTTGGTGGGATGGTCTGACAGTCAATGAAAATCATGTGACACCCATGGTAGTATTTTTTGAGGTATTTGACACCAAATCCCTACACTAAATATTTCCTAGATTTGTTCAATATGCGCCACACAATTTGGAATTTAATCGGAGTGGTAAGGCCTATAAATACCCACTCTATCATAAAAAATACATATTTGGATCCTCTATCCACACACCCATGCATTGGAAATATCCTTTGGAGCATCCAATCTCTCATTCACAAAGGTTTTTCATTAAGTAAAATCTATGGAAAAACCTAAGTGATTATGAATCATGCATGGTACGTTTGTGTGATCACTTGAGACCACATGAATGACCTCTGGTGGGTTATCCAAAGAAAATCCCACATATCTTCTAGATCACGTGAGGCCTAAACAAACTAGCCATCAAAAAATATAACTAACATATGCAATAAAAATTGGAATAAATACTAAAGATGGGATATTTATGTGAAGAAGAATTCATTGATCCTCATGCAGTTCAGAAAAGTCATCCAGATCATGAAACAACATAAGGGAATGTCACTCAAGTCATGTGACATCCCTTTGACATACCACTTGGATCATGTAATGTCCTATGAACATGTAAATTAATCCACACGGTGACCTACGGACATGTATCCCAAGTATCATAATGTCCCATTTTCTCTCTATCCAAGTATTGTGATATCCTCTAGAAATTTTACCCAAGTTATATGGAGAAAAAATTGCATATCAGCTAGGTCTTGAGGAGCACTTTGGGTCTGCCAGCCCGATCCTGTTGCACCATCCAAGTGTGTCAGCCTAGCTATGCAATTCACTCGGGACATGACATTTGAATCCCATTAAAAACTTCGATATACCCACTAATATCTTGTGATAACACCAAGACTTTTCATCCAGGTCATGCGATGACCTCTATAAATTTCAACCTGAATCAAGATATGTCCACTAGATAAGTCATCAAGGTCATGCAACACTCCCCAAACATGTAAAATCGGATCATGTGATTTTATACTTGAATAATCAGTATATAATTTCTATATCCTCCAATAATGTCAACCTAGATCATGTGATTGTCTCTAGGATATATCAGGTTGACAACTGGAATTGTTGGGAAGACAAACAAACAATTTCATGTGGACGTATTGAGACAAAATAGCCTTGTCCAGTTGGCATATTAGGGATTCCTCAGTTTGTAAGACCTTATCAAATTGAACCATGATGAAACTAATTTTTTCTATAACTATGATATGTAGTATTCCTTCTTATGGTCTGATATCCATATTAAACATTCAAAAGGGGCGTCCTAGAACATAAGTCATGCATTCATAAGCAGTGAGACTGATTACTTACTATTCTTCTTTCTCACACCAAGTATAGCTCACATGAGATTAGGGAGTTTAAATGATCATATCATTCACATCACATGTCTTTACAAAGAAAAGGGAAACCTCAGTGTGTATTTCCTAATTGTAAACACAATATGATATGTCCCACATACAAGGGAAACCTCTATGTGTAATCCCTAATCAAACTGAACTATGATGAATAAGATTCCTTCCATAACCAGGATACGTAGGACACATTACTAAGGCCCAAACACTATATTAATAATATAATGGGATGTATGAACACATCAATTCAGTATCCATATGCAATGAGACTAATTAATTATTATCCATTGTTTCCTATATTAAGCATGGATCCTATAAGATTAGAGAGTTTTAATAATCACATAATTTACATCTTGAATCTCCACCAGTCAGGGGAACATCAGTGTGTAATCCTTGATTAGTGGTATGATATAACTACCTCCTATACAAGGATATCTACCTTGGGGAAATTCCCAAGGGTGTGATTGAAATATAATAACATTGATTCCTTCCATATCCAGGATATGTGGGACTACTTATTGTTGTTCAAGCTCAAATAATTCGTGCTCAAGTTACCACATATATATCATTTCCGTATGAAGATAATCTACATGGTTTTAATGAACTAAAAGGGTTTTAATTCCTATTGTACAATGGGATACATAAGATGACACGTAATGGATCAATCCCATACTTGAAATATTAACCACCTCCTTGGATGAAAATAAACTCTAGTGTACCTAGTTATATAGATTAAACATATAAGAAGATACCCACAAACATGAAATTTATAAAGAACCTTAGATACATACAGATGGATTCACCAATAGGATCCTTTCTTTTTCATATAAAATATTTATCCTATGATCATTTTGTTAGGGTAACTGATCCTGTATCGATATTAGTAAAAGATTATATAACATATATTAAATATATAAGAGAGTCTTAATTTATGAAAAATTACTCCCTAAAAGGTTGTGATGAGTTTTACTTCCCATCCTCTCAACCAATGTGAGTTAATAAGTGTCGTTGGGTCTGAAACCTTAAAGGACCACTTTCATTTGGAAAGAAATATTGTACTTAGTTATAGATGTGGGAGCTATTGGAAGTTTCCATTAGGGTTAAACAAATGAAAATTTTGACTTTAATGATTGTATAAATCCATTAACCCCCCCCCCCCCCCCACAATAAAACCATCAGTCTAGGATAGCCATATTTTTTTGTTGAAACAAAAGTAGTGAAATAGATGATAAATCCTTTAACTATAAAATCTTATTCACTAGATAGAAAGGAATGATTTCCTAGTTCTCATTGGGCTATTTAGTTCATGTCACATCAGTGGTACTTATCCTCAGTATATGTGAAAAAGGATATATAAAGTCATTACAATATTATTTTATTACTTAGTTATCCCTCAAAATTAATGTTCTCACTCTATTACTCCCTTTCTATTTAAAAAAATAGTATACCAGACCATTGGGAAGAGATGATCCTTAAAAATAATTGGGATATTCATTCATCCCATGTATACCCTTGGATGAAGGTGTATATTGGATACTTATTTGTGGCACCTATTAAGCTCATGTAGAGGTTCATGGATAGACTAGACCATAAATGAAAAAGTAAATGTTCTTCAATTTTTATTTATTCTAATATGAATGGATATATCCTTTTGAATAAACTAACTTTGGTTTGTAATTTCTATTATGTTCTGATAAGATTTTTACCTCCCAAATCCCAATAATGCTATAAATAGAACTTCTATGTTGATTATATTGAGTTTTTGAATATTATAAAAGTAGGAAGATATTATTTTCTATAACTTAACATGTTTAATGAAAAATAGTCAGGGTTATTGATGTTTTTATAACCATGACATAGTTTGAAGATGAAACATGCATGGTTTTATAAATGAAATTAAAATAAATCATTATTTGGGAAAATTAGAAAAGAAAAGTTTTATGACAAAGAGATCATTATAAATATGATAGTTATATTTCACGGTTTAATAATAAAATAATAGTGGTTAGTATTGAAATAATATATTCTTAATAGAGTAAAGAAATTACTGTGTGAAACCATGTAATGGTTTCATAATTAGGATTTCTAAAAACTATGTTAAAAAATATTCACCTAGATAAAATGATTATAGTTTTCCAGGAAAAGAGTTTTCATATGGGAGAAATACATGAAGTTGTCTCTTATTAAAATGATCATGGTTATTCAATTTTAAAGTAAAATTATTTTTCATAAAATTTTCACAAACCTTTGCAACCATGGACCTAAAGGGAAAACTTCAAATTAAAAGGAGGATTTAAACCATACCAATTGTTTTGGTGAATGTGATATTGATTCAAAAGGGATTTAAAAATATTATCAACTTATAAATTGTTTATAAATTTCAAAAAAGGGTGAAATATAAAAGTGTTCATATTTTTTATGAAATATTCATAAATTTGAATATGAAATTTTCATAAATATAGATATGAAATGTTCATAATAAAGTCCTTAATTTAGAATTTTATTTAAACTATGCCAAACAGAGTTTTGGTGGATTTGATAATGGTTTAAGTAAAGTAAAATATATGATATTTTTTTTATAAAGTGTTTACATAAAATATGATATGTTTATTTGATCATAAAAGTTTTCATAAATATCAAATGTTTTTATTATGAAGGAGTTCATAATAAAATATAAAATGTTGATGTTTATTTATTTTATAGAATATTCATACAACATGTTTAATTACAATGTTTTTATAATTTAAATATTTATGAATTGTTGATATATTTTTATCTTATATATAAATTTATGAAATGTTCCTTTATTTTTTTATTCCTATTTTTATATTATGAATGGATATATGATTTAGTTTAAAATGAAATACTATTTATTATAAATTTCATACGATGTAAATAATAAGATATGTGTTAGGTACATCATAATAATTAGTAATTTTTAACCATGAATTTATTTTTTTTGTGTGTTATTAAAATTAAAGTGAATCTTGGTTATGATTTATAAATATTAAGTGTTAGGAATTTATTGGAATTGAGGTATCTCTTGAGTATTGATCTACTGATATTGGAAATTTTGATTGGAATACTCACTGTCATAGAAACTTTAGATTTTTCTAGCAAAATTGGGCATTGAAAATATATTTCAACATGCTTATCCTTATTGGGATTTTGTTTTCATGTGATTATAATCATTTACATGAAAGGGTTTCATGTACCTTATACATGGAATAAATTTGGATATATTTGAATATAATTAGATTTTATTTTTGGTTAAGTCAAACAAATAAAAATTTGTATTAATATGTTCTTTACATTTTAATTTGATTATAGTTATAGGATACTAAAATTAAATTATAGTAAGAAGGAGAAAATATAGGGAATACATGAGATAAGTTTTTAAATTTTAAATAACATTAAAGTACTATGTATTTGTTTAGTATATGTGGAAAAAATTCTAAGAAGTGGAAATGGAAAAAGAATCACATGAAAACACTATTTGTCATATTGGAATGGAAAAATATTTTCCATTATTTGAGTGAAAATGGATTCTTATCTAAAATATATAGAATCCCACTAACATAATTGGAAACAAAATTTTTAGGAAAAAGGACCATTAAGAAGTTTCAAAACTCTATAGGTTTCCTCCCCTTACTCATATATCCTCAATTTATATTACACCCCCATCAAACCATAGCTCACTAAAATAATTATGAGGATTGAAGTGTGTGATCTTGCTAATGATCCCCCAATAACACCCCCACTTTAACCCTATCATGATTGAGGTGTTTAACCCTACTTATCTATGATGATATTTATCCCTAAAATTTCCTTAAAAAACATCCCCATTCTAAATAGGTGTCTCATACAACTACGTAATTAGAAATTGAAGGAAGAGATCATCAAAATAAAAATTTATATTTGAATATTATACATGATTTTATATTTGGTTAAATAATTATCATTATTATATGTCTAGTAAAATATTTCGAAGATGGATTTATACTTTTTTTATTACCCTTCTTGTCTATTATTTTTCTTTAGTTGATTTATATTTTAAAAATATTTTCAATTATGGATATATATATTAAAAATTATTCTTCCAAGAGATTGGATTTTCATAGTGACACTTTTTTTTATGTTTTCTCCAAAGAATTTTAATTTTATTTTCTATTTTTAAAATTATTAAATTATTTTTTAAATAATAATTATAGTTTGTGATAATTTTTAGAAATTCTGAAAATTAATTTAAATTATAACATTTTTTTTCTATTGATAATTAGAGTTTGTATTTGATTATATTTGAGTTCTATGAATTAAATATGCAGTTCATTTATTTATTTATTTATTATATTTTATCAGAAAAGATACTGTATTCATTTTTTTATTTTTTTGAGCATGGTCTATATGTGCAAAACATATCGGATAATCGTGCATGCAGTCATTTGATTGTGAGAAATTTGACAAGGGGGCCAGGTAACCATGACAAGTGGAAATATTTAATGAATTTATACCCCAATTTTAAGTGAAATGTTAGGTTTGATAACCTAACATTTGTATGATGAACACTATATTTGTAAGATGAACACAACATTGATATTCCCCGAGTTAGGTTTGACAACCTAACGTTTTTAGGACAAACCCTATGTTATTGAACCACACATTTGAAAATGAACACCATGTTGGTGCAGTTGATCTCCGTATTTAGAAGATGAACTCCACACTGCATAAGATTATGGTTGTTACTATCATAGGCTTGACTATACATGTGATATGATCAAGGGTCCGAGCAGGAAATATTTCCTCTAGTTTTTTTCTCTAACATGATACATGAACTTTACCGGAGCTCAAAGAAAATAAAGTATTGGTATTATAAGTACTTGAACTTGGAAGATAATGTTGCACTGAGATTTGGTTAGGGATGGGTTTGATGAAGAGAATGTCACACGTATGAGAATAAAGATGGTTAGCTTTATATTTCCTAGTGAAAATTATAGAATTCATTATAGTTAGTGAATAATATATAATGAATCTGGGATTATTATAGTATTCATCATATGTTTGAGTAAGTCAATTGCATGTACATCTACTAAATCATTTTTAAGTAGAAAATTGTCATAATGTGACCTTTTCAGAAATAGATTTGAAGGACCTATTAGAGAATACTACATGGGAAATCAAGCTATGAGTAGGAGAATGTTGACGAATTTGTTTTTCTAAAATGTTATTTTTTGATAAAAATGAGGAAACATTAGATGTAACAACCCTTCTCTTTATTACACACTTAAACATAATTTATTACATAAAATTACACTTAATACAACTCCAAGGATCGATAGGTCTAGTGTATTGGGAAATTTGGAACATTACATAACAACTCAAAACATGAAATACAACATCATTATTTCAAAATTCTTTGACACGACCAACTCATTCCTTTGTACTTAACACTGCATGGGATAACCTGAGGACATACATAAGAAATGGGTAATCTATAAAGCCTAGTAAGGGAGTAAACAAGGAACAAAATGAATAATACAATACATTTTAGAAAATAGGCATATCAATGGAGCACTAGATAAACATTAACATAAAGGTATGATATAACATGATTATCATATCCTAGAAATGTGGCAACAACATACAACATGATATTAGCATGATCCAAGGCTAATTAAACATGGATTGACATGATTGAAACCTCATTTAACATGAATTATCATGAGTAAACCCTCATTTCACATGGTTTATCATGATACTAAACATTAACCAATGCATTGGAGCACTATTTGGGCACACCCTTCATAAACATTTCAATCTCATGCTTAAGTGTTTCATATAGATCATATAACATGGATTCATTCAACAACATCATTTATTCCATGATAAAGGAATGTGGAATACAGACATGAAATTATATAATAAATTAGTATATGTGTATAAAGGTGAATACCCTTGATAGAGAAGTGAGTATGGTATTCGCTACACGATGATTTTGGCATGGAAAATCACAGTGCAATTTCGACAGCCAAACGACATGACATAAAAACTCATAAAAATGGTTGATGAGAGAGAAAGTTTTATACCATAATATATAAATGAAATATAAAGTAATGGGGTCATATTAATACATTTCCCAACATAAGTTATTTGGAAATAGAAGATGTAAAATAATAGAGAAACTTAAAGAAAGAGGAGAAATGGAATAACTCTTATGAAATTTCAACATGATAACAGGTGCACATGGGAGGGATTAATGAGAGAGAAAAAGGCCTCCCATAATTAAAACATAAAAAAATCAGTATGGGTGAGGTTAAAAAACATACCCCACCATTTTTAAATTAAAATAAAAGTGTGTAACACTATAAAGAAACTTGGATAAAAATGAGAAAGTAAGGAAAGCGAGGATACCTTACTTGAGTGTGTAACTTCAAAAGCTTGAAGAGGGGATTCATGAGAGCTTAGGGCGCCTTGGGAGGATTCTAAAGAGTGTAGGACTAAGTAGGGATGTGTTCCAAGGATTTTTATTGAAGATAATTAGGATATTGGGTGGGTTTATATAGGAAATGAGAGGGTAATTATTTAATGTTTCACAAAATTAGGTTTTGGAATCTATATAATTAAACATTCAAAACCAGAAAAATTCCAATGGTTTTTGACTATGGTTTTATACAAATAAGAGTGGAAAAAATTATTTTATAAGGAAAAGGGATGAATATATTAAACTGTTAGCCTTTCTTATGTGGAGGTGAGTCACATTATTAAAGAAATTAATTTAAAATCATAAAATATATTATACATTTTAGAGGATTTACTAAGGGATTAATAAAATAAATAAATAAAATATATAAAATCTCATTATTTTAATGTTAAAACATATATTGGGTTGATAATACCAATTATAGCAATTATTACATCATTTTGGGGTCATTATAATGTCATAAAACACAAAATTTATTTATACGGTATTTAATTTTACCCAAAAATATGACTATCTCAGAAAATTATAAAAAATTCACCATTGGATAATTCTGAAATCCTGATTCCAAAAATAATTTTCATTTTAGCTAAATAATTTTATTAATATTTGAATTTTAAATTTTAAAATGAAAACCGACATTTATTGAAAATTAATGGGTTTTGAAAAAAACATTTTTCAAACCTTAATAAAAATTATATTTTAGTTCATAAAAATTACATACTCATTAATTATTAATAAAATTAATTTGATAATAATTTATTATTAATATATTAATTATTTAAAAAATTCATTAATTCCTTAAAATAAATTCTTTAAAAATTCTCTTTTTATTTTATCTTATAAAAAATATAACTCTTATCAAACTGATTACCTAATCATTTAGAGGTTAGTAATTGATATAATCATAATTTATAAGAATTGTTTTATAGTATTATTAATTAAAGAACCTTATTTTAATATAATAATGTATATATTTCTCAAAAGTACCATTTTTACCTAAAAAATAAATAAATCAAATTCATCAATTTTTTTAAGAAAGACTATTCTCATAAAGGAATTGATGGAATGAAACTTTTATTTATAAAAATGTATTAAAATATAAGTAACTAATACCTTATTACATAACCCCTTATAAAACTCGCATAATACTTAACGGTAAGGTGTGTGATGGTGATAGACTCTTCGGGAGGCTTAGATAACATTACCTGAGTGGAAATCTCTATTAACTTGAACTTCTCTTATAGGAGATTATGTTCAATATTAATGTGTTGAAGCTCAACTTGAACTTGATTAAGATTGAATCCCAGTGATGCAACCTCCTTTCCAAGCTCCAAGAAATGAACTTCATACAACCTGAGTATACTGGATGAGTCCATCATCTCTTTTTTCTATGTCGAAAGATTTTTTTTAAAAACATATATTTACATCAGTCATGTGATCAATGTTCAATGACTATATTATCAACAGTAATGATACTTAACAGTCATTTAAACCCAATAATATTAAAAAAAAGAGTGCATGTGTTTTCTATATCCATAAGACATTAAAAGAAAGGGAATTTTATTCATAAATTATCGTGTCGTTACAACATTACCCCCTTAAGAAATTTCACCCTAGAAATTTTCTTTTCCTATACTAAAACATAATAGGGTAACTATACCTCATCACTTCCTTTGGTTCCCACATTTCTTCTTAAAACTTGTGGTTTCTCCACAACACCTTGATGAGGTGCATTGTCTTATTTTGTAGAACTTTTTCTCTATAATCTAAGATCTTCACCAGCTTCTCTTCATAGGAGAGGTCATTCTCTAATGGGACCACATATGGATTGAGTACATGAAATGTGTCAATTATGTACTTCCACAAGAGGGATACATGGAATACATCATGTAATTGAGACAAGTTTAGTTGGAGTCCTAGTAGATAGGCCACTTCTATGATGCGATCAAAGATATCAAAAGGGATGATGTACCTTGGACAAATATTTCCCTTATTCCCAAATCTCATCACTCTCTTACATGGTGATATGCGGAGGAATACCATGTCTCCAACATCAAACTATAGTTTTCATCGATGATTGTTTATATAGCTCTTTTATCAACTCTGAGAAGATTTTATGTGTTGCTGGATGTTCTTAACCTTCTCCACCATTTCTTCGACCATTTATGGACCTAGAAGTTTTTTATCCCCAACTTCATCCGAACATGCTGATATTCTACACATCTTCCCATAAAGGGCTTCATAAGGAGCCATTGGGATTCTTGAGTTGAAACTGTTGTTATAATAGAACTCTACCAATGAAATATGTTGGTCTCATCTGCCTTTGATGTCCATTGAGAAAGTTATCAACATGTCCTCAAGTGTCTATATAGTCTGTTTAGATTGGCCATCAGTTTGAGGATGATAATATGTACTGAAGTTCAGCTCAGTATTCAGAGCATGTTGGAGACTCCTCCAGAACTTAGAGGTGAATCTTGGATCTCGATTGGATACAATCGATAGTGGTACTCCATGTAGCCTTACCACTTCTATGATGTATATCTGTGCTAGTTGATAAAAATAGAAATCATCTTGAATGAAAATGAAGTGTACAATATTTGTAAGATGATCCACAAAAACCTAGATAGAATTGTTTCCTTTGGATGTCTTTAGAAGTCTGGTGATAAAGTCCATGGTTATTTTCTTCTATTTTCATTTTGGTATGGGTAATGGTTCCATGATCCCCTTAGAATTATGCCTCTTAGCCTTCACTTGCTGATATACCAGGCACTTTGAGTATACTCAATGACCTCCTTCTTCATGTTATCCCACCAATAATTCTCTTAGATATCTTAATACATCTTTTTGTTTCCTAGTTGAATGGAGAAATTTTAACAATGTGCATCATCCAAAAGTTATTTCTTTAACTCTAGATTTGATGGAACACATAGTCTTGACCCAAATATCACGATTCCTTCTTCATTAACATTGAACTCCAAAGATTTCCATTTTCTGATAGTTACCACTTTCTTATGAATTCCCAAATCATCTTTTTCATCATCCTTTAAACTTACCAAAATAGATGGTTGAGAAATCATTTCTGAAAGGATTGATGATGTTCCCTTATTTATGATTTCCATGTCCATATTCATCAAATCTAAGAATATCAGATCATTTTCAATTCTCATAAATGATAGAATCGATGAGTACTTCCTACTTAGAGCATCCTACACCTTGGTCTCTTTCCCAGGGTGTTAATGGATTCAGAAGTCATAGTAATTGATTAGATCTAACCATCTCTATTGGAACATATTCAAATATTTTTGTGTGAATATATACTTGAGGCTTTTGTGATCTGTATATATTTCACACTTCTCCCCAAAGAGGTAATGTCGCCAAATTTTCAAAGAAAATATTACTGAATACAACTCCAGATTATGTGTTGGATAGTTCTTCTCATGAAATTTCAATTTCCTTGAAGCATAGATAATGAATTTATCATTTTTCATCAACAAACAACCCATTACCTTATTCTAAGCATCATTGCATACAATGGAAAGTTCTCTACTTGTGGGTAGTGTGAGAACGGTTGGAGTGATAAGACTCCTTTTTAACTCCTTTAAGCTATCTTTGCATTCATAATTACAAGAAAACTTGACTCCCTTCTGAGTTATCTTGGTAAGAGGGTTTGACAATCGTGAGAAATTTCTTATAAATTAGTGATAGTATCCAGCGAACCTAAGGAATCTACGAATATCTATCATAGATGTTGGCCTCATCTATCCATTAGTTTCATTTTTCTTGGAGTGATCCATAGATATCCCATTGATTTCGATGATATTCTCCAAGAATGAGACTTCCTTAAACCAGAACTCACACTTACTATAATTTTCATAGAGCTTATACTTTCGCAAGGTCTCTAGTATAGTGTTTAGATGCTCCTCATGCTCCTCCTTTTTTTGGAGTATATTAGAATATCGTCTATAAATACTACCAAATTTTTTGTTGAGGTAATATCTAAAGACTCTATTCATCAAGTACATGAATATTTTTAGAGAATTAGTGAGTCCTAAAGGAATTAATATGAATTCATACTGCCCGTACCTTGTACAAAAAGTAGTCTTGGGGATATCCTCCTTCTTCACCCTTACTTGGTAATATTCTGAATGCAGATCCACCTTGGAGAAGTATTATGCTCCACATTACTGATCGAACTAGTAATCAATTTGTGGAATAGGATACATTTATTTATCATGATTTTATTGTGATCATAATAATCAATGTAAAGATGCATTGACCCATCCTTCTTCTTGTTTAAGAGGACTGGTGTACCCCATGGTGAAGCAGTTGGGCATATAAACCCTTTACCCAGATTCTCCTGTAGTTGTTTCTTTAGCTCCTCAAACTTGAGAAGAACCATTCTATATGAAGTCATTAATATTGAAAATTCCCCAGGTATGAGATCAATAAATAATTCAACATCTCTTCTAGGAGGAAGACCAAACAATTCCTTGGGAAACACTTCAGTGAATTCCCTCAAAATAGGCATGTCTTAGAGGATGGTTCCTTCCTTAGATTCAATCATTTAAGAAAGATATGCATGCTCATAGGGAATTAATATCCATTCTTGAGATGATGGTTATAAATAATATTCATCCTCCTCCTTTCAATTGTATAGAATTGGGGGTTGATTCTCCATATGGAGTGTGATTTCCCTATCACAGAAATTTATGTTGGCTCTATTTAGGGAGTATGATGAGGTTTTTTGGTAAGTTCAATACAAAAACTGTGATAAGGGAGGAATTATATTCATGGGATGAAATAATTCCACATTTTCCGTTCTCACCAAAATCTCTACTTCCATGATTTATGATGGTGTTTGGATTGTTCTACTAAACTTTTCAGATATTAATGAATGAGTAGAACCATGGATGATAACCCCACCTTTAAATTTTTTATTTTGGTTCTAAATTATCCGATATACTCTTTGGATGATTAATTTTAAACTATTAAACACATAAAGGTGAATCCAATGACAAAATTTATAACTTATAAATTACATTTATTTCCTTAACTTATGAATTTATAGGCTTCAATCTATGTTTTCCATGATCTGTTTCCTAATGTATATTCTTATGGAATTTTTTATTAATCCATTAATAATGGTTCATAATTATCTTATGAATTCACAAAAGAATATCCGATAGGAGTGTTAAACCAAGAGTGCATCAATACCCATTGTCGTGCACCAGTTCCTGTTCAATTCTAGTTCAAAGAAGTGTTTTCAGGTTTTACCCCTAGATACATATGTGCCAGAGCCACCTCTACTCATTCACATCCATAAATGGATGTATTCTCTTGATAAAAAACTCAATATATACTCAAAAAAATTAGGGATTATTTTCATATACTTATTATTATCCCTAAGGCATTCACTAGAGTTTTATAACCCTAATCCAAAAAATAACTAAACCTATCCTCTGATACCAACTATAACAACCCTATTCTTTATTACAACATTAAACATGATTTATTAAATAAAATTTCACATAAGAAAACTCTGAGGATCAAGAGGTATATTTTCATGTAAAATTAGGAACATTACATAACAATATAAAATTTTAAATGCAATATCTTTATTTCAAACTTCTTTGACATGACCTACTCATTCCTTCATACTTAACATTGTATGGGATAACCTGAGGAAAAACATAAGAAAGAGTGAGTTATAAATCCCTTTAAGGGAGTAAAAAAGGAAAAACATGATGAATACAATACATGATAGGCATTAGTAATATCAATGAAGTATAATAGAAACATGAACATAAAGGCATGATATATGATGATTATCATTATAAGGAAATGTGGAAACAACATACCACATGATATTAGCATGGTCCAATTCCCATTGCACATGGATTAGAATGAGTAAAAACTCATTTCACATGAATTATCATGAGTAAAACCTCATTTAACATGATTTATCATGATACTAAACATTACTAAATGCATTGGAGCACTATCAGGGTGCACCCTTCACAAACATTTCAATCTCATGCTTAAGTGCGACACATAGACCATTTAACATGGATTCATTCAACATCATCATTTTTTACATGATAAAGGAATGTGGAATACATAAATTAAATTCTATTATAAATAATTATACGTTTATAAAGTTGAATACCCTTGATAGAGAAATGGGAATGGTATTCAATACATGATGATTTTGGTATGGAAAATCGCGGTGCAATTTCGGCAGCCTAACGACGTGACATAAAAATTCATAAAAATAATTTTCGAGAGATAAATGTGTCTCCCATAATATATAAATGAAATTTAAAGTACGTTTATCATATAAATACATGTCCCAACAAAAGGTATTTGGAAATAGAAGGCATAACATAATATAGAAATTTTAAGAAAGAGGAGAAATGGAATAACTCTTACGAGATTTCAGCATGGCAACATGTGTAAATGGGAGTGATTAATGATAGAGAAATTCGTCTCCCATAATAAAAAAATAATAAGGGAAGTATGGGGGATGTTATAACACATACCCCATCATTTTTAATTGAAAATAAAATGGTGTGACAATATAAAGAAACTTGGATAAAAATGAGAAAGTAAAGAAAGTGAGGATCCCTTACTTGAGAGTATGACTTCAAAAGCATGAAGAGGGGATTCTTGAGAGATTGGGGAACTTTGGGAGGATTATAAAGATGCAAGTATATAGTAGTCACGTGATCCAAGTATTTTTAGTAAAGAGAAGTGGGATCTTGGGTGGATTTATATAGGAAATGAGAGGATAATTATTTAATATTTCACAAACTTAGGTTTTGGAATCTATATAATTAAATATTCAAAACAAAGAAAATCCCATGGTTTTTCCCATGGTTTTTTAAAAATATAAGTGGAAAAAATTATTTTATAAGGAAAAGTTCGGAATATATAAAAATATTATTCTTTCTTACGTGAAGGTGAGTCACATTATTAAAGAAACAAATTTAAAATCATAAAATATATAATACATTTTGGAGGATTCACTAAGGATTTATAAAATAAGTAAAAAAAAATATAAAATCAAATAATTTTAATGTAAATACATATATTATTCCTACAATACTAATTATAGTATTTATTACATCATTTGGGGGTCATTATGATGTCATAAAAGAATATGTTTTATACAGTATTTAATTTTTACCCAAAAATTTGACTGTCCCGGAAAATTATGAAAAATTCACCATTAGATAATTTAGAAACACTGATTCAAAAAATAATATTCATTTTATCTAAATAATTTTCTAAATTAGTGAATTTTCACTTTTAAAATTAAAACAGACATTTATAAAAAATTTACGAGTTTTGACAAAAATAGTTTTCAAACTTTAATAAAAATTACATTTGACTTCATAAAAATTATATAAAAATTTATTATTCATAAAATTAATTTGATAATAATATTTTATTAAAATATTAATTATTAAAAAAATTCATTAATTCCTTAAAATAAGTTCTTTAAAAATACACTTTCGGTTTTATCATATAAAAAATTTAACTCTTATCAAACTGATTATCTAATCATTTAAAATTAATGAATTGAAATAAAAATCATTTATAAGAATTTTTTTTACAGTATAATTAATTAAAAAACCACAGTTTAATATAATAATGTATATATTTCTCAAAATTACCATTTTTACCTGAAGAATCAATTTAACAAATTCATCATTTTTTAAGAAAGACTATTCTCATAAAGGAATTGATAGAATAAGACTTATATTTATAAAAAGGGACTACTTAATAAGTAAATAATACCTTATTACTTATCCCCTTATAACACCCAAATAAGGCCTAAGGGTAATGTGTGTGATGGTGTGTAAGAACCTGTGTTTTTCCAGACTGTCATTTTGAGTAGAAATTTGAATTTTTGCTTTTGGATGCTTGTGAGGGGTAATATTGTCATTTTCCAAAACCAGCTGGTCTCAGATAATTTTTTGTACAACTCCGTTGGTCCTAGAATATGTATTTTACCCTAGGAAAGAAGTTCAGAGGAAATTTGAGCTGTTCAAATTTTAACCGAATTTTTAATTTTTAATATTATTAAATTAAATATTAAATTATTTGAACAGGTTCATTTATCAATAAATTCTAAATGGAGCATCGGATTTAGATTTCATATATTCCATTGATTCCTTAATGGGTATTTTAGCCTAGGGAAGGCATAAACTAATGGAGGGTGCTGGTGCTGGCCCAGACCCCTTTTTCTTCTTTTCCTTTTCTTTTCTTTTCTTTCTTCTCTTATTTCCTCCTCCTCCTCCATGTGCACGTCTCTTACACTGACCCCTTGTCTCTAACCTTTTGTAGATATGGATATTGAGAAAGAGGGAGAGTTGGGAGTCAAGAAGGGTACCGATTCGATGCTCTCGACGCGCTGAGTCGGCATGCGGCAACCTGGAGCCGTGAAATCAATCGAAGCTTCAGCGGTTTCCACTCAAAGGTAGGGCCATTTATGATTTCACCATATATCCCCTTAAAGAATGTTTTTTTAAGTATTTAAAGCCTTATATTTCTTTCTTGTAATCCCATGGGGCTCGATCTGTTGTTTCGGGGGCGAAAACGGGCGTTTCGGGCGTTTTCAGGGATTTCCCATCGAAAAACCCCAAATACACGGTGTGTATTCCAGGGGTACATGCCATGTGATCTTATCATTCGGGAAAGAAGAAGTTTTGTTAAGTACATTCAGTGTAATTTTAGTACACACCATGTAGTGGGTGGCTCTGTGGCTGGCCGTGTGAAATTAAACATGGAATAGTGGTTTTTAAGGAGTACACGTCGTGTACTTTGAGTACACACCGTGTACTTTGAGTACACGCCATGTAGTGGTACTTGGGAATGTTTTTTAGTAAAAACACCCATGGGGTGACTTTTTTTTTGAATATTACACTTCATGTACATTAAAGTACACATCGTGTACTACTACACAGGTAGGCCCAATGTGTTCTGGCCATGTGCTCAGGCCATGTACTGGTTCAATTTAGTAATTTTGGGATATCTTATGATCTAGAAGTCAGAATTGGGGG
Source organism: Viscum album (assembly GCA_963277665.1). Classification (NCBI taxonomy): domain Eukaryota; kingdom Viridiplantae; phylum Streptophyta; class Magnoliopsida; order Santalales; family Viscaceae; genus Viscum; species Viscum album. The sequence continues at coordinate 1,781,429,866 of OY728129.1, read as the reverse complement.
TGTGATTAGTCTATTCTGATTGTTTTTTCATGTATATTGCAATGGTGGAATCCTTTTTAAATTTAGAGGTAATCTAAAGGGGTTTTGGGGGGTTTCTATCTAAATGGAGGGGTTCTTCATCTAGTTATCGAGTTCATTTGTCACTAGAGAGTGAGACTTGGCGTGGATGATAGGTTGGGTGTTCGGACCAACTTAGTTGAGACCTTTAATAGGATATGATCTAAGAGTTATCTCCCATAACCATTCTTTATAGGATGCTTCTCTAGTGAGATGTTCCCTTCTGGCTTATGAGGCTTTGAGACCAGGTACTTTTATAGATCCCCTGAGGGATGCCTTTGCTTGTGTGCTGACCTAGGGAGTCCCTTGTAGGATCTCTCTCTTGTTCTTCCTTTGATAGGAACCATGTTATGGAATGCATATGTTGTAATTCGTTTGATAATCCCGTGTAGGATTTTTCCCTTGCTCTTCACCAAGGATCCCGCGTTGGATGCCTTTGCTCGTGTTTACCTGGAGGATCCCGAGTATGATGCCTCATCTGTGTTTGACTTGAGGGACCCTGCGAGTGCTCATTGTTTGACAGACCCAGAGTTGTTATGTCAGGTTTGGGTAGAGATGGTGATCAGGTGTCACCTAGAACCCTTTCTAAACAGGTGATCCCTTTGGGCTTTGGATGTATTGTTGGGTTGGGTGTTCGGGACACCTCTACTATTTGTTTATATGTGACTTGGTTTGTTGTTGCTGTAGTGTTTACCAGAGGTGATTCCTATTTGGTGGCTACTATACTTGACCCGACACATATTTCTTGTTTTTCAGGATTCCTACTATTCCTTGTGTGCCTGAGTAGAGGTGGTTTGATTGTAAATTGTGTATTTTACCTTACTATGGATGTGTTTTCCCATGTTGCTTGATTTTGACCATTTATTCTAGCTTTTCCTATTAGGCTTCCTTTTTTACATGCTTAATATTTTTAGGAGGGAGTGGTTTTATCTGAAATGTTTTAATATGTTGTAGACTGTTAGACAAGTAGTTCTTGAGGTTTACTTTGTCCGTATTTCATTGCTATGCTCATTGACTTACATCAGGCCGCGAAAACCTGGTATAGGAGACTATAAGGGGAATTGAATGTGTGAGATTCCTCAGAGAGTCTTTGATTACACATGACTTTAAGGGGAATTGACCAAGAGTGCTTCCACATAGAGTCTTTTTTATGCATGAGACCAAAGGGGTTAAACCGTGAGAGCTTCCCAGTTGGTCATATATTATGTTGGACCTAGGGGGTTAGACTGTGAGAGCTACCCAGGTGGTCATATATTATATTTGACCCAGGGGTTAGATTGTGAGACCTGCCCAGGTGGTTGTATATTATGTTGGACCTAGGGGTTAGACTGTGAGAGCTTCCCAGGTGGTCGTATATTATGTTGGACCCAGGGGTTAGACTGTGAGAGCTACCCAGGTGGTTGTATACTCTGTTGGACCCAGAGGGGTAGACTGTGAGAGCTACCCAGGTGGTCATATACTATGTTGGACCCAGGGGGTATTGACTGTGAGAGCTACCCGAAGGTTGTTCATAAATTATTTGATGCTATGTTAGACCCATTGGGTTCAGACCATGAAATCTGCCTAAGTGGTCGTGTGTTTGTGATTGATGGCTTGTTGAAGAAAGGGGTTAGATTGTGAGATCTTCCCAGAGGGTTTCTTTATTTTCATTAGATTTCGCAGAGATATAATTCCAGTGTTGTCCGAGGCAGGTACATGTCAATGGGGTTATAGACCCAGAGACTGACTTATTGATACACAACTTGAGTGGCACGATGTCCAGCTCCATGCCATTGAATAGGATGTCTGGGAGATCGGGCTTATGGTCCCAAGGATCGACTACTGATGTTGTTTCTTGTTATTTGAATCACTTAGTCATGAATATTCATATATATGTATATGTGTATGTGTAGGGGACTATACATGTGTACGTATATAGATATGGACATCCATGGTGGCACTTGCTTAGTTGATAGAGATTTCATACCCTGAGTTAGACTGTGGTTGCACGTTTGGTTTACTTATTTTTGTTTTGTTCCAGTGATGCTGAGCACATTGTTGTTGCATACACTTTTAGCAGCACAGTTGTAAGTTGCTTGTCGGGGTTCCCTACTGAGATTATTTCTCACCCCTGCATGTGCACCTCAGTGTATGTGTAGACATTATGTCTACTTTTGTAGGTTGAGCATGAGTTGCATGGTGGATAGGGTTGGGGCCCAGTGTTGCATGATCGAGCAGAGCTGCTCGAGTGGTTCTACTGATCGGGCTGCTGCAGTTTAATTGTTTCTGGAGATTGAGTATGTGGAATGGCTCGGAGTTTGTAGAAGAGACCTGTACTTTTACTTTCAATTTCTTTTGTAATTTTATCTGTATGGTCAGCCCGGTGGGTGACCATTGTTGTATTTTATTGCATAGCTATTCGGGATTTTAAAACATTTTACTATTACAACTTGTTCTCTTTCAGTTGTTTATTGCTTCCACACTATGTTTACTTTCCGCTGTGTATGATACTTAGTTATTTTGGATGTTTTCTTACTCTGGTATGGGGTCATAGTCTCTCCACTATCACACCCTAGGCCCTCAATGCTAGTTAGCAGCCTCTGGCATATAGGGAGGCTCGCTAGAGGCCTTGTGGTGAACTGGCTCGGAGCACCGGTTTAGTGGCTTCTGGGTCGGGACGTTACAAAGTGGCATCAAAGGAGTTTTCTTTCCTGGTCATTACTATTTGGGATATGGTAGACATGAGTATTAGGAATGTGTCGGAACCTGTGATGGATGTCAGGCTGGTGCGTCGAGATCACTTGTTCCGGTAAGAAGTCCTGGTTTCCAGGGTTTGGGATTGCTGTTCTGATATTGCGATGTTATAGTTGTATATGATTTTCGCCTTGAGAGACGCACATGTTGTGTGGTGTTTTGATTTACTATGGATCTCTGGATCTTGGACAATGGTAAGATTCTAGGGATGGATTTTGACACTTGGCCATCAAAGGCAAGAGGTGTCTCATGCATCATACTAGGCACATATGATTCACAGCATATAGTCCTGCTAGTGTGTGTTTTTACTAATGACAAAGACTTTTGGGTCTGCTTACACATACTTTTTTACTCTGATGGTAGGTTATGTGGATCTATGTTGAGGCGTTGGTGTGGGGATGATGACTCAGTCCTTTTGCACAAGTGGTGTAGTGACCCCAATTGTCCGATATGGCACGTGGTGCCTTTCTATTTAACCCTTATTGGGTGTTGTTTCTAGGGTCTGTGGTTATCTAGTTTGATCGTTGAGAACAATGTCGATAGATACCAAGGATTTTCTTGTGAACTGGAACTCCTTGTGTTATTGCTGTATACAGATACATGATAAGTGTTAGTTCAACTTATCTCTTCTATTTTGTTTGTGACCTCCAAGGAGTCATTCCTTCTAAGGATGCTTGGAGAGGATCGAGGCACTTATAGGTTGTGTTTTGGTTTTTACCTTCTTGGGTCTTTGTGATCTTTACCATCTTCTGAGTGGTTTTGAATCTTTTGGGCTAGGTGGTTAGAACTTGTGACCCATTTGTGAGGCTTCTTCTATAGGGCTAGGTGGAAGGCCTTGAGACCCTTGGTTTTGACTCAAACCCCTTGTAGGTCGATTTCAGTTCTGTTCTAGGGAAACCTGTGTGAGAATGGTTGGCCCGTGTTTTCCAATGTCTTTTGGCGGTGTTTTTTTTCGCGACTGATTTCGATGGGCAGGACTGTTCGAGTGCCTGACCTGATCGACCAGTGTTTCTCATGTTGCTTTTGTGGGTGGCATCATTTGAATCTAGATCAGTGAGTGGACAGGTGCGAGCCGAGGACCAATGTTTCAAGACTTTCTGTGGACTCGGATTCTGGAAGTTGTGTTGAAATGTCCTTATGTTGTAGATGTGACTTTATGAAATTTCAGGTTACTGTGAAATGGTTGACCCATGCTTTAATCCTGGTCAGGTTTTGGCAGGATGTTAGTGTGGCTCAGAGGGAGTTAGACACACCTTTGTTGAAATCTTAGTGTACTCCTGTAAAACATGATCATGAGATATCTTGATTCGTCTTGAGAATGCTGAGAGAGCTTTGAACATACATCAAACTCCTTTTTTTCTTTCTTAATGTTCATCCCTGTTGAGGATGGAACCTGTTTTGGTTTTTCTCTTGGAGAAGTTTGAGAAAATCCATATGGTGGGGAGTGCACCATTGTCCTTTTGAGGGTGGTTTTACTTGTTTAGGTTAAACTTCGGTGTTTTCCAGTGGGCTCTTGAGCTCAAAGTCTTCTTTTAAGATGACGACAAGGGTATTCCTATGGTGGGGAGTACCAGTTTGGTCGTAGTTGAATATCTTCTATATAGAAGGTGGTTGTTAATTCTACAAGGCAGGTCATTGGATAGTCAAAATAGATTGGTGGTGCAGATGCTCGGGTTATGATAATGGTTGTTGGTTCTTTCACTGGGCTTCTCAGGGACGAGAAAGATTATGGTGGGGAGTTTGTAAGAACCCGTGTTTTTCCGGACTGTCGTTTTGAGCAAAAATTTAAATTTTTGCTATTGGATGCTCATGAGGGGTAAAATTGTCATTTTACCCTAACATCTGATCTCAGACAATTTTTCTGACAACTCCATCGGTCTCGGGATAAGGATTTTACCCTAGGATAGGAGTTCGGAGGAAATCTGAGCTGTTCAAATTTTAGCCGAATATTTAATATTTAATATTATTAAATTAAATATTAAATTATTCACGTAGGTTCATTTGTCAATAATTTCTAAACGGAGCTTCATATTGGGATTCCTTCTATTCCATTGAGTCTGGAATGGGGAGTTTAGCTTAGGGAAGGCATAAACTCATGGCGGGCGCTGGGGAAGGCCCAGACCCCTTTTTCTACTTTTACTTTTCTTTTATTTTCTTCATTCTTTTCTTTCCTCCTCCTCCTTATACACATATCCTACACATCCCCCTTGGCCATGACCTATGGGAGATATGGATATTAGGAAAGATGGAGAGTTGGGAGGCAATAATGGTATCGATTCGAAGCTCTCAACGCGCTGAGTCGTCGTGCGGCAACCGAGAGCCGTGAAATCAACCGAAGCTTCGACGGTTTCCGATCAAATGTAAGGCCATTTATGTTTTCACCACATATCCCTTTAAAAAATGTTGTTTTAAGTCTTTAAATCCTTATATTTCTTTCTTGTAAGACCATGGGGCTCGATATGTTGTTTCGGGGGTGAAAACGGGCGTTTTCAGGGATTTCCCGTTGGAAAACCCAGAATACACAGCGTGTATTCCAGGGGTACATGCTGTGTGTTCTTCCCGTTTGGGGAAGACAAAATTTTCTTAAGTAAACTCCGTGTACTTTGAGTACATTCCGTTTAGTGGGTGGTCGTGTGGCTGGTCGTGTGAAATAGAACACAGAATAGTGGTTTTTAAGGAGTACATGTTGTGTACTTTGAGTACACACCGTGTAGTTGTACTTGGTCATGTTTTTTAGTGAAAACACACATGGGGTGACTTTTATTGAACAGTACATGCCGTGTACAGTAAAGTACATGCCATTTACTATTACACCGTCAGGCCCAATGTGTTCTGACCATGTGCTTTGGCCATGTACTACTTTAATTTAGTAATTTTGGGATATCTTATACTTTGGAAGTCTGAATTGGGTGTGTGAGTAGTCGATTCTGAGTATTTTCCCACGTATATCACAATGGAGGAATCATTTTTGAATTTAGAGGTAATATAAAGGGGTTTTTGGGGTTTTCTATCTAAATGGAGGGGTTCTTCCTCCAGTTATCGAGTTCAGTTGTCACATGTGAGTGAGACTTGGCGTGGATGATAAGTTGGGTGTTCAGACCAACTTAGTTGAGACCTTTAATAGGAGAGGGGATATGAGCTATCTCCCGTAACCATGCTTTAGAGAAAGCTTCCCTTGTGAGATGTTCCCTTATGGCCTATGAGGCGTTGAGATCGGGTACTTCTATGGATCCCTTGAGGGATGCCTTTGCTTGTGGGTTGACCTAGGGAGTCCCTTGTAGGATCTCTATCTTTTTCTTCCTTTGATAGGAACAATGTTATAGAATGCATATGTTGTACTTCATTTGTGAATCCCATGTAGGATTCCTCCCTTTCTCTTCACCAAGGATCCCATGTGGGATGCCTTCACTCATGTTTACCTGGAGGATCCCAAATATGATGCCTCCTCTGGGTTTGACTTGAGGGACCCAGCAGGTGCTCATTGTTTGACTGACCTTGAGCTGTAATGTTGGGTTTGGGTAGAGATGGTGATCAGGTGTCACCTAGAACCCATGCCAAACTGGTGATCCCTTTGGTATTTGGAAGTATTTTTGGGTTAGGTGTTCGGGCCACCTGCACCGTTTGTTTATATCTGACTTGGTTTGTTGTTGCTATAGTGTTTACCGGTGATGCTTCCTGGTTGGTGGCTACTGAGCCTGATGTGATGCATCTTTCTAGTTTATCAGGATTCCTACTATTCCTTGGGTGCCTAAGTAGAGGTGGTTTGATTATAAATAGTGTGTTTTACCTTGTTGTGGATGTGTTTTCCCATGTTGCTTGATTTTGACCATTTGGTCTAGCTTTTCCAGTTAGGTTTCCTTGTTTCCATGCCTAGTATTGTTAGGATGGAGTGGTTTTATCTGACATGTTGTAATATGTTGTAGACTATTAGCCAAGTTGTTCTTGAGATTTACTTTGACCGTATTGCATTGCTATGCTCGTTGACTTACATAGGTCCGTGAGAACCTAGTGTAGGAGACTATAAGGGGAATTGACTGTGTGAGCTTCCTCAGAGAGTCTTTGATTACACATGACTATAAGTGGAATTGACCGTGAGTGATTCCACAGAGAGTCTTTTTCTGAATGAGACCAAAGGGGTTAGACTATGAGAGCTTCCCAGGTGGTCGTATATTATGTTGGACCCAGGGGGTTAGACTGTGAGAGCTGCCCAGGTGGTCGTATATTATGTTGGACCCAGGGGGTTAGACTTTGAGAGCTGCCCAGATGGTTTTATATTATGTTGGAACCAGAGGGTTAGACTGTGAGAGTTTCCCAGGTGGTCGTATATTATGTTGGAACCATGGGGTTAGACTGTGAGAGCTGCCCAGGTGGTCGTATACTATGTTGGACCCACAGGGGTAGACTGTGAGAGCTGCCCAGGTGGTCGTATACTATGTTGGACCCAGGGGGTATTGACTATGAGAGCTACCTGGAGGTTGTTAATAATTTATTTGATGCTATGTTAGACACGTTGGGTTCAGACCATGAGACCTTCCTAGGTGGTCGTGTGTTTGTGATTAACGTCTTGTTGAACAATGGGGTTAGATTGTGAGGGATTCCCCGAGGGTTTCTTGTTTTTCATTACCTTGATCAGAGATACAATTCCAGCGTGGGCCAATGCAGGTGCATGTCAATGGGGTTACAGACCTAGAGAACGACTTATTGATACATGGCTTGTATGGCACAACGTCCAGCTCAATTCCCTTGAATAGGATGTCTGGGAGATCGGGCTTATGATCCCATAGATCGACTACTGATGTTTTTTCTTGTTATTTTAATCACTTAATCATAAATATTCGTATTTATGTATATGTGTATAGGTATGGGACTATAAATGTGTATGTATATAGATATGGACATCAATGGTGGCACTTGCCTAGTTGAAAGAGATTTCATACCCTGAGTTCGACTGTGGTTGCACGTTTGGTTTTCTTCTTTTTGTTGTATTCCAGCGATGCTGAGCACATTGTTGTTGCATACACTTTTAGCAGCACAGTTGTAGGTTTCTTGTCGGGGTGCCCAACTAAGATTATTTCTCACCCCTACATGTTCACCTCAGTGTACGTGTAAACCTTATGTTTGCTTTTCAGGTTGAGCATGAGTTGCATGGTGGATAGGGTTGAGGCCCAGTGTTGCATGATCGAGTGGAGCTGCTCGAGTGGTTCTACTGATCAGGCTACTGCAGTTCGATAGTTTCTGGAGATCTGGTACGTGGATTCGTTCAAAGTTAGTAGCAGATCCATGTAATTTTACTTTTAGTTTATTTTGTACTTTTATCTATATGGTCGGCCGAGTGGGTGACCATTGTTGTATTGTATTGTATAACTGTTCGGGATTTTACAGCATTTTACTATTACAGATTTTTCTATTTCAGTTTTTTATTGCTTCTACCCTCTGTTTACTTTCCACAGTGTATGATACTTAGTTATTTCCATTTTTTTCTTACTCTGGTATGTGGGTATAGTCTCCCCATTATCACACCCTAGGCCCTTGATGCTAGTCAACAGCCTCTGACGTATGGGGAGGCACGCTTGAGGCCTTGTGGCGAACTGACTCAGAGCATTAGTTTAGTGGATTCTGGGTCATGACTTTACATGGAGATAGAATCTTGGTGTGGCTCAGATAACATCACCCGATAGATAATCTCTATTAACTTGAACTTATTCTATAGGAAATTCTATTCAATATTAAAGTGTTGAGGCTTGGATTGGGCTTGGTCACGAGTGAATCCTAGTGATGCTACCTCATTTCTGAGCTCCTAAAAATGACCTTCGTATGGCTTGAGTCTACTGGATGAGTCTATTCTCTCCTTTGACTATGTTGAAAGGATTTTTTTTAAAAAACTTATTTTTATATTAGTTATGTGATCACTGTTCAATGAATATATTATCAACGGTAATGATACTTAACAGTCATTTAAACCCAATAATATTAAAAAAAGAGTGCATGTGTTTTCTATATCCATAAGACATTAAAAGAAATGGAATTTTATTCATAAATGATCAGGTTGTTACATTAGACATGGGTTAAATGATAAAAAAAGAGGTATTGAGAACAAAGCACATAGAGGAGAACCAAAAGATCTTATAGAGAGCTTGAAGAGGATCTACTCTTGATCACCTTGATTAAGATGAATAATAAAGTTTACTCATACTCTTCAATCATATCTAGAAATTTTTTTAGTGGTCGTAAACAAGTGGATTTGAATGGTGATTTTTTTCATATTTTTCTAACATTTATTTTGAATTTGTAATTTTATCTATATTATTGAACATTAAAATGAGATCATTGATTTATGTTTGATTATAAAATAACTTTATTATTATTTTTTATTCCATTATGGTAGTGTAGAATCATTTATTAGAGTATGTCAATCTATTAATACAACTTTTAAGTTCAAGCAGAGTATGAGTTTAAAGTCAATCATATTTGTTTAAATTTACAAATACTCTATTAAGGATTGTGAGTATAGATGGAGTTTACTATGCCATTTTACTCAGTTATAATTGAGTGAATTGATTGAATTTTATCAATAGGTGAATAATGATAGATATCAAGGCTATTGACCTCATTTTAATAAACTTAATTAAACATATTATTTGATATTTCAATCTAGGTATTTTGAAAATTATAATTTTAAATTTCTTTTAGAATAATGAAGAGAGATTGATTAATGAGGTTTTCCTAAATATTTCTTCTGAATTTGGTTAATTTTAATGCTTATTTTTTTCTATTGTTTCCATTTTTAGTATCTTAGAATATTAATGTTGTTTTATTCTAGTAAACAATTTCCCCCTAAAAAATATAAAAGTATATATATATATATATATAAAGGACAATAAGAAACTCTTAAAATAAAATCTCATAGGAGACAACCCTGGGAACTATAATATTGTATAATTTTAGTGGAGAACATGAAGTAAGATTTAATAAAATGTTAAAATTATTAAAACTCAATCAGAGTAGTTTCTAGGGATGGTTCCAAATCGTTTACAAAAAAAAGAAAAAAATCACGATCTGCTTGAAAAAAAATGTTTAAAAAACAAGTTAATAAAATTTATATATATATATATATTATAAATTAACCTTGAAAATTTTTAAATAGAAAAATAAAATAATATTAGGTTATAAATAGGAAAAAAATAGAAAAAAGTTTATTCAAATAATTTTTTTTTGAAAAAACTGAAATATAAAAAACAAAATGATGAATTATTTTTTCAGAACAATAGTCCACCGTCCAAACATAAAAAAGGATAAAAAATAATATTGAAGTATCTAATTTATCGTGACATTGAAAACCTAAAAAATTATTTAGGATACCTTGAAATATCCTCAGTTTTTGAGCTTTAGTTAGCCTTGATACCTCATTCACCAAAATTCCATGTTATGTCAGGAGATGATCCCCACAAGAACATACTATAATTCCACATTGTGTATATAATCATGAAACCCTATGGAATTAGTTAGGATCAAATAAAAATGATAGAATTACCATTTTATATATAAGGGGTGGACAAAGAGTGGTTGAAATTCTCTCAATCCAATTCTATTGGAAGTTGGAACCAACTTAAGAAAATATTACATCAGAAAGTTTTTCTAGCCTATATGACTGCCTCGCTTTGAATGAATATCTGTATGATTTGGTAGTCATAAGGGGAGAGACTACATTAATATTGAGAGATATTTAATAAGTTTTGTTCTATATATCATCATCACCGTATTTTTTTTTATAAATTTCTTATTCAATATTTTTAGGATGTTTTTTTCTTAATAGATAGAATTACAATAGATACTACTACTGGAGGAATGTTAGTAGATAAAGAAACCAATAATGTATGTAATATTGTGTCTTATATGGCCCAAATTTACCAATAGTTTTGTACTAGGGGATTAGTTCATGTAAAACCAGATATGAAATTGCATACTTCTAATTTGAATATTGTTAAAATTTAAGGTCAGTTGAGTGATATCAACAACATTGTGAGATAGATTTAATCTAACTCAATCCATTCAATAATTAAATCTAAACTAGTTTTTATAATATATAAATACTATGTAATTTTTTATTCTCAAGATAATTTCAGCGATTAATTTACACAATTGAAAGAAACTATTGAAAACTTTAAGGGGATTTTCTTTGGAAATCCTTTCCATAATAACCCAAATAGTTAATTTCCCAATTAAAACAACCAGTATATGCCTTTTAAATCCAAATAAAATTTTAACCGAGGATGTAATTATGAATATAAATATATTTTAAGGAATCATAAACAACAAAATTTCTATAAAAACAACATAATTCTAATCAATATACCTGGTATTCTCATCATCAGTTTGGTAGCCAATCTAGTGTGAATTTTACATCTTTTCAGAATCAAGATAACCAAAACAACAAAATAATCAAATAAATTATTCAAAAATTGAAGAGATGATTAAGAAAAGACATGAAATTTTTCAATAAAAAATGTGATATTACAGAATATGGTAACTCAAATGGTTCAAATGGAAATCTAAATAGTGGATTTAAAAGTCAAATAAGCAATAGTTTTCTATGAGAAACTTAACTAAACCCAAGAGGAGGATATACTGTTAATAATTTAATTCTAAGAAGTATAATTGAAATTAAAAACCCTTAATATGAACTTAAGTAATACGAATATAAAAATTAGAGTAAAATTTTCAATGAAATGGAAATCCATGTGAAGAAATCACAAAATCAAGAGTTAAATTTGTTAATGAACAAGCTTTCCACAAACCTATTGGAAAAGGAAAAAAATAAAAAAAGGAATAAATTTAAATTGAAATAAATTGTAATATTTTATAAAATTTATGGTGTCTTACAAGGGGAATAAAAAAATTTAAGATGACCTAAAAATGTACAGAGAACCATCCATACAAAATGTGCAGCCAACCTATGAAGAATAATGTTGAAACTAAAATGGATAAGGAAGTAATTGAAGCTTTTATGAAAGTAAATGTTTACATTACCTTATTAAATATTTTGAAATTTATCCCTAGATATTATAATTTTTTTAATGTAATTTGAAATCAAAATTGGAAGTTTAATGGAGGAAAGATTGTCAAGTTAGGGACGAAGGTTTCCTTGATGACCCAACATTCTCTTACTCTTCAATGAAATGATCCAGGTATGTTTTCTATTCTTTTTGTTATTGGAAATAAAAAATTTAAGAATTAAATTTTATATTTAGGATCCTATATAAATATTATACCTTATTCAATTTTTTATCTATAGAGGTCGTAGAGATCAACCGTTTTTGAATAGTGATCCAAGTAGATAATAAATGTTTAGTTAAGCCAGCTAGAGTCACTAAAGTTGTTTTTGGTAAGGGTAAAAGGTCTTGTTTTTCAGATAATTTTTATTTCACAGATATAGATTATAAAATGTTTAGCACACATGAGCCTTTTATATTAGGGATACCATTTTTTAAAATCTAATTCTAAAATAAATATTCAAAAAATGACTTTATCTTCAGTGTTTTGTGGATAAATAGTTAACAATCATATCTCCGAATCAAGGAAACAGCCTCTGGAAGATCATTCCACATAACAGGTTAAAATTATTGATTATATTTATATAGATTTGCTTCTAGATTTTATTCAAAATAACCAACCTCAATTTTTTTAGGAAATGATAATTAACATAAAAATGAAGATGTTCGAACTAAAAATTATGACATTTTCTACAATGATTTTGAAACAAATATTTTTTTTGAGAACATTTCATGATTTTTTTGACATTTATAAACAAAAAATAGTGAACGTATAAGTTTTTTACTAAAAAAATGTTGAAATGGATGAATATTTTTTTTATGTTTTTTGGAACATCTATGGAAGCTATAAATCCCAATTTACTTTGTAAAATTGGATATAAAATGAATGAAATTGATATAAATTTTGTCAATAGAAAAAAATATAAAAAAATTATTTTTCTGACATTTTTTTATGTGAATCCACTATTTTGTTCTTTATATATTCTCAAAATATCATTTAATATTTACCTAATGTTATTTAAATTAATTATTAACCAACTTTTGAATATATAATGTGAACATTGTTTGAGAATAATCACTCCACTACTTTAGAGTGTTGTAAAAAAACTATGATAGAGAATATCATTAAAGATAAAATTGAACTTGATGACCCTATAGAACATGTTTTCTAAGAGGAAAAACAAACTATAGTAGAACTTAAGGACTTTACTAAAAATTTTAAGTATACCTACTTTGGGGAGAAGAAAAAAATTCTAGTCATAATTGCAAGTGGGTTGTCTAGTGAACAAGGGAAACAAAATTTAGAGGTCCTTATGAATAATAGGAAGGACATAGGTTGGTATTTATATTATTTACCATGAATTAGTCCTTAATTGTTTATGAACATGACACATTTAGAGTATTATTCAAAATATGTTAGACAATTATAGATGATATTTAATCCTTCACATCATATAGTAGTTAAGAAGAAGGTTACTCCCTTATGGGATATTGGAATAATTTACCCAATTTAACATTTTCAATGGGTAAGTCGATAGTATATTGTTCCTAAAATGATATGGTTTAGAGTTTTAAATAATAAATTTGGAGATTTAGTGCTTGATAGGTTTCCTAATAAGTGGAGGGTGTGCATTGATTATAGGAGGTTAAACTCATTGACAAGGAAACAAAAATCTCACTTTCCTTTCCATGATCAAATTCTTAAATGTTTAGCTGGTCAATACCATTATTAATTCCAGGATAGGTTTTGAAGATAACTTCAAATGTACATTACCATAGAATACCAAGATTAAAAAAACTTATAGATATCATTTTTGTATCTTTTATTATATGATAAATTAATTTAGACTATGTAATTACTATACCGACTTCCATTGGTGCATGCTTGTAATTTTTTCTAAATTTATTAAATAATGTTTGGATGTGTTTATGGATGATTTTACACATTATGATCCATATTATGAATGTTTTCTAAGAATTTGACCATTTTTTCTTAGAGAACATATTGAAAAGAACCATGTTTTGAACTTTGTAAAATTCATTTTTTTTGTTGAGAGTGGAATTGTTCTAGGTCATGAAGTGTCTAGAAATGAAATTAAAGTGGATAAGTCCAAGTATTACTTAATATATTTAATATATATTCCTAAGACTATGAAATATATTCAACATTTTCTTGGTAATTCAATATTCTATGTAATATTTCTACCAGATTGATTTTCCTTTGATAAGTCTTATGCAGAATGATTTTCCTTCTATCTTTTGTGTGAAGTGTGAGGAAGCCATTAATGAACATAAATAGAATCCAGTTTCCCAAACAATATTTAAACCACCTAATCGGTACTTACCTCTTGAATTGATGATTAATTAATTATAATTATCTTTAGGGGATGTTGATGGGTTGATAGGATAAAGGAAATAACATTTCAATGATCACGCTTCTAAGAATCTTGGTGCTACCTAATCAAATTCAACATCAACGGAGAAGGAATTGATAGTTTTTTTTGTTCCCTTTATAAATTTAGGTTTTATCTATTGTGATATGAAGTTGTGGTTGTCACTGACCATATTCTATTATATATCTCATGAAGAAACAATATCAAAAACCAAGGATTCATAGATAGATCTTGTTAGTTCAGAAATTTGACCTTGAGATCCAATATAGGAAAGGAATTGAAAAAAAATTATTTGATCATTTTAGTATAATTAATTCTAAGTTATGTTAAGATAAATTATATGTCAGGACCATTTGGGATTTCTTCACTAAGGTGGAATTATATTCTTTTACTTTTGATAAGAGAAAATTGAATTCATAAATAGAGAATTACATAGCTTGAAACATCCTAAGATTTTATAGAATATTATTTTTTGAATAAAGTTAATTTTTTTGATATCTTGTGTTAAATGAAACAAAGAGTTTAATTTGTGTTACATGCAACACTGAGTTTTAACAAAACATGACAGTCTATTAATAATATTATTTTAATAATATCATTATTACATAAATGATAAAATTATTGGAATGAATAAGAATAACCAAATTTCAAATATTAAGTATAATGGTTTTATATAAATAAAATATATTGATAAAAAATAATTACTTTTTGGAAAAGTATTTAAATATTTCAAAAATACTATTTTCGAAAAAAAATTCTTTTTATGATAAATAATTAAATTAATTTTTGAAACCTTAAAAAACATTAATTCGATAAAATAAACTTTATCTTTGAAATCAAAAGCTCAAAATTATCTTAGCAATAATTTTTTTGGGTTTTTTTGATAATATAAAATTTTCGATGAATAATGAGAAATACTGGTTTTTATTAAAAGAAATATTTTCATTCAGTTAATTTATAAGTTAATTTTTGTTTTATAATGGGCTTTGAATTATAATTAGTTTAATTATATATCAACTAATCTAATTTATTTCAATGGAATAATTTTTATTTTAAATTTTGATGTAATTGTTTTTAACTTTTGAACATTTTTTCTTTGGAAAACCTCTTTCTCATCCAATTTATTTGTTTCATTTTAAATTAAAATTTGCTACATCTATAAATGGAATTTGAAAAAATGGATTTAAGATTTTTGATAATAATAATTTATATTTGATAATTAGTAAAACTTAATTTTATTACCAGAATGTATTTTAGACAAAATTAAAAATTATTTACCATGGTTTAGGAAAAATTGGTTTACTGGGACTCACTTGAACTTCCATTCATTAATTCTTTTTGACAACTCCTCCTCTATAATATGAGGAGAAGGTGCAGATCATCTAGGAGCAGATGAAGACTGCATAGAGTAGACATAATTCCTATGCTGATAGGAGATGGAGACCACTGGAGTTCGAGGATGGTGACCACGTTTTCCTATGGGTCTCACCTCGACGAGGTCTACGAAGATTTGGCTGGGGCAGCAAGTTGTCTCCACGATTCATCAGACCTTTCCAGGTCCTTACCAGAGTAGTCAAGGTGGCTTACCGCCTGGCCCTTCCACCTCAGTTGCACAGGGTGCATGACGTCTTCTATGTATCTCTGCTAAGGAGATTCGTGCACGACCCAACCCACATCATCGATCATGGGGAGCTAGACATCGATGACATGACGACGTTTGCGGAGGACCCGGTGGAGATCGAGGATCGACAGGAGCGAGTCCTACATTGACGGTCGATTCCTCTGGTGCGCATTGGGTCATCTAACCCCTACCCAAATAATCTCTCAAGATATATCTCTTCCACCTAGAAGCCTTACCTTTGGTAGAAGTCACTTCAAAATTTTCTTTTGGTTCAAACCGAAAAGAGTTGCCTAAATTAAAGGTAACAATTTCTCTTAACTTCATTTCTTTTACTTTATTTATCCATCCCCTATCCATTTTTTCCTCTCTATTACAACAAAACTAGTATCTTCAATATACTAGGATGTTTTTATGAGAAGGATTCAAACTTCCCTTACACACATCTCCATATAATGGGTGAAGAACATAACGTTTCTGTGGATGAAAAACTAAAGGCTCATGGAACGATGATTGTTTGATTATCTCCTACCACCTCTCATGGTGGCCATTAATATGGAACTATATTTATATATGATATATATTATGTTTATTTTTTCTTTAATTTTCTTTTTTTACATCTATAACCTACCTTTATGGTTTCCATAATGGGTAAATGCCATAATTTCATTTGAGGAAGTCCGGACTACCACCCCTCAAAGTGACATGACTCGTTAATGCCATATGTGGGACGTATAAAGGATGGAGTTAATGATATTATATATGATATTATACTGGAATTATAATGAACCTATATATAATTATGTGTTCATTCCATTAAAAATATGAAATATAAATGAAAGTAGTGTTCATGCGTACGTACGGCTTACCATCTCCATGAAAGGTGCATTTCATTTCTTATCTCTAAATGATATGTAATATTATAAATATATATATATATATACTAGATATATATTATATATATGATATATAAATAATGAATATCATTATGGAGATAATGGACTATTGACCACATAGACAACTTGTAAATATAAGGTGTTCATTTTTGACTCAAGTACCAAATATTGACAAAATGACAATTATTAACATAAATGATTGAATAATGTTTATAACATGGTAATAGTTTATATAAAAGGAATAATAAACTTGAAAATTGTTCTTAATCAAGTAGAAATTAACATTAGTTTATTATTCAATATATTAAAGGACAAACGGGTCAAGTCAGACACGAGGTAAGGGCCTTTGTCTCAATCTCCTTCCATTGAGGAATATTTTGTTTTATAAACGACTTTCTTTTATACTATGTATAAACACCTTTGACTCTTCATATCATTCAGATGGAATCTTTTCTATGAGTTGTATTACTAAATGACAAAAAATAATGTTTCTTTTTAACGTAATCGGTGAAAACTACCTTTCTGCCGTCGTGAGTATTATTTGATCTTTGGATTCCTCAACAAGACAAAATGATTTTAAAAGGAAAATAAATACCATATACTCTTTTAAGTATTTTGGTATTGAAAATGATTTTGATAATGGATTTGTTATGTCAATATATTTAAATGATATATTGTGATTGAAATGTGGAAAAGTTAACTTTCCTTTATGTTTATTTAATATGTTATGAATATGTTATGATTATTGGGAATTGTTCACATATACATGTGGTTCTATGATAAACCTAGGCTGGGTCAGCACAAGATAGCTCTCCAATTCATTGGGTAATGTGACGGAGGTAAATGAGAATGTTTCTCCTAAGTGATTTAGGGAATATATGGTGATGGGTATTCTAAATGTGACTCCCTACATATCAATGAAAGATACAACGTAAGTATGTTATGGATTCCACAAGTTACCTTTATGATTTGTGATTATTATGTGTTATTCATAAATCTTATGTTTTCATGAGTTATGTAAAAGATTTTATGTTTTGTATGTATTGATGAACTAATGATTTCTTTATTTATTTTATAACCCTTATTGAGCTTTTTATGCTCATCCCACATTTTGAAATGTTTTTCATAGGAATTAAAGATGAACAGGGTCAAGGATGTGTTCAAGGAAAAGTCATGCTGTCTAAAACATGGAAATAGACATGAAACTTTTTTTTAAAGAGTTTTTATTTTGTGAAAAATGGAAACTAGGTAGAAGTGTCTACTTTGTATTTTTGAGATGTTATGTAATAGTTATGGACTAATTCTCTAAAACTCTAAACTTGAAAAAATCCTCAATGATAATTATTCATTTAATTCAGTATTATAAAATGTTTAATGCCGGGTCCTTATAGTTGGTATCAGAGGCCATTTTAGACAACTTTAGTAGTTAGAATATAGTTAAATTAATATCCATAAATTATTTTCAGTTTATGTTATGATTGAAATGATATAGAATTTATAGATTTCCATGTTGATTTACCTAATATATTTCTATGTTCCGAATGGTTTTCTGTAGAGGAAACATGGAAGCTATGTTGGGACAACATCAGGAGGAAGACAACCTTCCAAATCAGCAACCTGATATGGCTATAATCGGAACTGAAGAGTTTGTTGTAGTGATGGAACAATTGAATCTGGCTATATATGGTGGTGGTATCCATGCACAAGATCAGCCAGATCAACCATAGAGAAAAATGCCAGTAATGGATCATTTCATGAGGAAAAATCTCCCATCATTCAGAGAATCATTTGATCTCGTGATAGCAGAAGGGTGGATTAAAGCACTGGAGAAATTTTTTGATGTCATGGTTTTTTTAAAACATCAAAAGGTTAGTCTTGATGTTTACCATTTTGAAGGTGAAGCTGATCAGTGGTGGTAGATGGTGAAAAATATCAGGGATAGTGAGGAGATTGATGCTCTTGATTGGAATTAATTAAAATGTATGTTTCTTGAGAAATATTTTCCTAAGGTGGTTAATCTTAGGATGGAAAAAAAATTCCTGGAATTGAGGCAGGAGGATGACTCAGTTGCTACTTATGATGAAAAATTCACTCGACTGACAAGCTATGCTTCAAATTTCATATGAGATCTTGATAGTAAAATCAACCATTTTTACTCAGGATTAAAGACATAGTATCGAATGGATTTAGCTTCTCATGAGATCAAAAGTTATGAAAAACTTGTTCATTGTGCAGAGAAGGTGGAAATGGAGTTTTCTAATGATCAGGTTTTCTTTGACAAACAACTGAATAAGAGGTCGAGGTGGCAGGAAAAAGGTAAGAACTCTTAAAAAAAGCATGATGGTAAGAAACTAATGTTTTCAGTTAGTGAAAACTGTGGTAAAAATCGTACTAGGGAATGTCTTTTGAATTATAGTATGTGCTACCGATGTGGTAAAATGGGACATAAAGCTCATAATTGCACTGAAAAGGATCAAGGTAATGGTAAGTGAAAATATGATTTACAGTCAGTAAAATGTTTTATGTGTAATGAAATGGGTCATTATACAAATGACTGTCCAACGAATAACTCAAATAAGGGGAAGCAACCAAACTACAAGGGGAAAGGTGTGGTGAAATCCTTTATAACTACTTCAACAGATGTTGGGTTATCGAATAAAGTATTATTAGGTACACTGTTTGTTTATTTAGATTAAGCCAATGTGTAGTTTGATTCATGGTCAACACACTCTTTCATTTCATAGAAGCTTTCTCTTAAATTGGGAATTCCATCTCAAGATATGAATACAAGACATATGGTAAAAACACCTAGAGGAAATGTTGAGACAAAAATAAAACATAAGAACCTTCCTGTCCTTGTGTGTGGGAAGAATCTACCTAAAAACCTTATTATTTTTACTCTAGTAGAATTTAACATTATTTTGGGTATTGATTGGATTTCTATTTATCATTCTAATATTTACTATAGAGATAAAGTGGTTTCTTTTCAGAAATGTTTTCAGTATTTGTACAAGAATGAACCCTTTATTTTGATAATATATCAGGAAGATGAGAAACTAGTAAAATATGGAAAAGAATGTTACCTTGCACAAATTTGTTGAAAATAATGAAACTATTGAGGTTAATGATGTGCCAGTGGTAAATGAGTACCTTGATGTTTTTTCTAATGAGTTTCCTAGTTTTATACATGATCTGGAAGTTGAATTTACTGTTGACTTAGTTCTTGATGCTAATACAATTTTAAAACCCCCTTATCAATTGGCTAAAATTGAACTTTTAGAGTTAAATAAGAAATTGCAGGAGTTACTAGATAAAGGTTTCATTCAACCTATCACATCACCATGGGGTGATCCTGTCTTATTTGTTAAAAAGAAATATGGTTCAATGAGACTTTCCATTGATTATAGAGCATTGAATAACATCACTGTTAAGAACAAGTATCCTTTGCCTCATATCGATGATTTGTTTGATTATCTCCAGGGAGCTCATTATTTTTTCAAAGATTGATTTGAGGTCGGGGTACCATTAGTTGAAAGCGAAGGATGCAGATATTTTGAAGGTCGTGTCTCGTACTAGATATGGCCATTATGTATTTGTATTTATGCCTTTTGGTTTAACCAATGCACCTGCTGTATTCATGGATCTTATGAATAGAATTTTTCATGATTTTATGGATAAGGTTTTGGTTGTGTTCATTGATTATATTTTGGTTTATTCTAAACATAAATTAGAGCATAAAAGTAATTTAAGGGTTGTCTTACAAACCTTAAAATAAAAGAAACTGTATTGTAAATTCGTCAAGTGTGAGTTTTTTTTATAAAAAAATTCTTTCCTTGGTCGAATTGCATAAAACAATGGCACAACTATTGAAACCTCTAAATAAAAAGTTGTTGAAGAATGGACAAGACCCACAAATATAACCGAGATCTGTATTTTAATTGGTTTGGAAGGTTATTAGTAGAGGTTTGTTGAAAATATTGCAGGCTTATCTAAACCATTAACTAAGTTAACTCGAAATGGTGTTAAGTTCATTTGGACAAAAGAATGTGATGATTATTTTCAGGAATTGAAAAAAAGATTGGTTAATGATCTAGTTTTGGAACTGCCTTCCTGAAATGGTGAGTTTTTTATTTACAGTGATTCTTCATTGAAAGGAATTGGTTTTGTCCTCATTCAGAATGATCAAGTAATTGCTT
Source organism: Viscum album (assembly GCA_963277665.1). NCBI lineage: Eukaryota > Viridiplantae > Streptophyta > Magnoliopsida > Santalales > Viscaceae > Viscum > Viscum album. The sequence continues at coordinate 1,781,408,923 of OY728129.1, read as the reverse complement.
ATTCTTCACGTTAGTTGAATCCTCATGAGTTAAATTACCCCACACATTATTTGGAATTAGGTGCTGCTGTTTTTTCTTTAAAAATATGGAGGCATCATTTGTATGAAGTAAAATTTGAAATATATACTGACCAAAAAAGTTTAATATATATATTCACTCAAAAATAATTGAACATGAGACAGAGGAGATGGATAGAATTAACCAAGGATAATGATTTCACGATCCTTTACCATCCGGGAAAAGAAAATAAAGTGGTTGATGCTTTGAGTTGGAAAAGTAATGCTACATTAAACATGTTACGTTTGGAACGAGATCCTCCAGTTTTTGATTTGATGAAAATTGTCATAGAAGTTTTTGGTACATGAAATTCTTCTGTTTTGTTTCAGGTGTCTGTGAAATCATCTCTATCAGACAAAATTAAGAAAGCACAGAGGGAAGGCAGTGAGTTACAAAAAAGGTAGAGTTGGTTCAGAAGGATAAGTTTCATGATTTTGATGTCGATAATGATTTTGTTTTGAGGTTTGGGAAAAGATTATGTGTGCCTTGTGATTCACAATTGAAGAATGAGATTTAGGTAAAGCTCATAGTTCACTGTTTTCAGTTCATCTTGGAATTACTAAGATGTACATAGATCTTTGGGAGTATTACTGGTGGGAAGGAATGAAAAGAGATATTGTTGATTTTACTGTGATGTTTTTGACTTGTTAGAAGGTTAATATAGAGCAGCAGTTACCGAAAGGGATGCATCAGTCTTTACCGGTTCCAGAGTGGAAATGAGAAAATATATCCATGGACATCGTTGTAGGATTACCGAAGACATCACAAGGTTATAATGCAATCTAGGTTATTGTTGATCTATTGATTAAATCTGCTCATTTAATTACAATTTTAGATACTTTGTCTCTAGATCAAATTTATAGGTTGTATGTTAAAGTGATAGTCAAGTTTCATGGAGTTCCCCTCTGCATTGTATCTGATCATGATCCTAGGTTTACTTCTAACTTTTTGAATGGCCTTCAAAGTCGTTGGGTACTGAATTAGATTTTGGTACAACTTTTCATCCTCAATCAGATAGGCAGTCAGAACAAAAAATTCAGACCTTGGAAGATATCCTACATGATTGTTCACTGGATTACCAGGGAAGTTGGGACCAACATATTTTTTTGGTTGAATTTTCATATAATAACAGTTTTCATTCTAGTATACATATGAATCCATTTGAGGGATTATATGAAAATTGTTTTCGAACTCCATCTTTTTGGGATGAAGTAGGTGAAAGGAAGATGATGGGACCAAACTTTGTAGAAGAGATGTTAGAAAAGGTTCAGTTGATTCAGAAGATCATGAGAACAGATTAGAGTATGCAAGAACATTATGCGGATAACTGGAGGAAGGATCTCTCTTTTGAGGTAGGTGATCCTGAATTTCTCAAAGTTTCTCCATGGAAAAGTGTAAAGCATTTTGGTAAGAAGGGAAAGTTGAGTCCGAGGTTCATTGGACCTTATGATATCCTAGAGAAAATTGGATCAGTTGCATACAAAGTGGCTTTACCTCCATGTTTATGCCAGGTACACAATGTTTTTCATGTTTCGATGTAGAGAAAGTATATGCCAGATCCATCTCATGTTTTGAGCCCAGATATAGTTCAGTTGGAAGAGAATCTCTCTTTTGAGGAATAACCAGTCCAGATTCATGACCATAGAGAGAAAGTGTTGTGGAATAAGGTAATTCACCAGGTAAAGGTTTTATGGAAAACCATATGGTTTAATATGAAACATGGGAATCTAAAAATTCTATGAGGGATAAATACCACCATTTATTTGATATGTGAATAAAAATTACGAGGATAGAATTTCCAAAAGGGGGGAAAGATGTTACATCCCAAGTAAATAGATAAATAATACATTTTTATTTTTATTAATATTTGTAAATTAAATATTAATTTTACTTTAAAGGGGTTTCTATGTTCGATGACATACCCGATACTCAACAATGAGTTTCTTTGAAATCTTACACTGCACACTAATAATATAATATAATTATTTTAAATGGTAGTTAACGCCTAGTCTTTGTATTGGAGGGAATGAATATAAGTAACTAAAATATAATTATACATGTTGTTAATTTTTTTTTACATTTATCCAATAAAATTTAGAGGCTTAAAATTTGAATGAATCTAATTTTAAGCACAAATACTCTAATATTCTTTAAAAGGCCGATTTACCACCTTTTGATGGAGAACCCTATTTAAATATAGTTTTGGTCACATTTAGATTTTATATTGGACAAAATAAAATAATTTTTTAGATTCGGGACATCAAAAAAAATTTGGGTAAATTTTTGGTATTTTTCTGATAAAATTCATTTTTATGAATAGTGAAAATACTGAATTTTAATTCAAAACTTCCTTTCAATCAAATTTATTTATATGGTAATATTATATTTTTAATTTTTTTTAAATTTTAATTAGATTATAATTTTACCAATTAATCTAATTTTGGTCATTTAAATTTATTTCACATTGAAATTGGATATTAACAAGTGTCAATCTTTTGATAGTTATTGTTTCTTAAAAACACGCTATTTGTTTTGACAACATGAAATAATTTTAAATTAAATAATGCAACTTATATGTTTTTAATTTTTTAAAATAGACATCATTTTTGAATTTTTAATTTCAAATATAGATTAGGCTGAATTTTTGGTATTTTTCTAAAAAACATCAATTTTTGATGTGTAATGAAACCACTTAGTAGTAGTTTAAAAACTTACTTTTTCATTTAAATGAAATTTTACCGCTTATGTGAATTTATTTTCGAAAATTTGACATAAATGGTTGTTATTAGTATGTAAAATTTGTTTCAATAAGATAAAAATAATTTTTTTGTGAATAGTAACTTTTTCCTTTTATTTACCGATGTTAAAGGTTAATAGGGTAATTCAAGGTAAAAATAATATTATAATAATAGAAAATTACCTTAACACTTGTCATAATCTTATTGGTTGATTCATTTATTACCATGGGCATATTTGGGTCGATTTTAGGTCCCCATGGATCCACTAAAGAGTGATAATGACACTTTATTTTAAATAACTTAAAGTAAAGGCAAAAATGACATAAACAAATATCTTTTTGTAAATTAATTTTTACATGGGGTTATATAATCCATATTTTTGACTATAAATATTCATTGTAATTCTATAATGAATTAATACATCATGGTATTTGTTTTATAATTTTTAGACATCAAGTAAATTAAATTATTTATGACACAATAATGATGCAATATTTACCTCATTAATAAATGATTTAAATAAATAATATTATAAATATTAAAAAAATATAAAAAACCTTTCCAATTATTATTTTATAATTTTATTAAAACCATTATGAATCTTATCTTCATCATTAATTAGTTTTTGACCTTTAGAAACCGAATATCATCATATAATAAAATAATATTTTCACACTTTCCTAAAGTGACCCCTATAAAAAGCCCTGACATATAACTCATTCCTCACACCTCTAAAGCCCCTTGGATCGTCCAACATCTTCCCAGATAATCTATCATGATCCCTCTCTTTTACCTAGAATCATTACCTTTGGCAGAAGTCACTTCAAGAAGTCCTTTTGGTTCAAACCAAATGGAGTTACCCAAATTAAAGGCAACAGTTTCTCTTCATTTATTTTCTTTCATTTTACTTATACAACCCCTACAATTTTTTTATTATTTTATTTTATAAAAACAACAGTATACTCAATATATTAGTATTTCATTATGAGAATTATTGAAACTAAGCATACACATATCTCCATCTAATGGGTGAAAAACATACTGTTTCTGTGGATGACAAACTAATGCCTCACGAAATGATGATTGTTCGATTATCTCCTACTACCTCTCATAGTGGCCATTAATATGGAACTATATTTATATATGATATATTTTATGTTTATGTTTCCTTTATTCTAATGTGTCTTACATTTATAGCCTACCTTTATGGTTTCCATAATGGGTAAATGTGATAATTTTATTTGAGGAAGTGAGGACTACCGCCCCCTCAAAGTGATATGATTCGTTAATTCCATATGTGGGACGTATAAAGGATGGGGTTAATGATATTATATATGATATTATACTTGAATTATAATATACCTATGTTTCATTTTGTTTTCATTCAATTAAAATACGAAATTTAAATGAAAGTAGTGTTCATGCGTACTTATAACTTACCGTCTCCATGAACTGTGCATTTCATTTCTTATCTCCAAATGATATGTAATATTATAAATACATATATATACTGGATATATATGATATATATGATATCTAAATAATTAATATCATTCAGGAGATAATGGACTATTTTTGACATGGACAACTTGTAAATATAAGGTGTTCATTTTTGACTCAAGTACCAAATATCGAAAAAATGACCGTTGTTAACATAAATGATTGAATAATATTTATAACATGGTATTGAGTGATATAAAAGGAATAATAAACTTGAAAAAGTTATTATTAATTTATAAATTAACTTTAGTTTTTTATTGAGTAGATTAAAGGACAAATGGGTCATGTCGGACACGAGGTAAGGGACTTCATCTCAATCTCCTTTCATTGAGGCATATTTTGTTTCATACATGACATTATTTTATATGGTGTATAACCACATTTTAATTTTCATTTCATTCAAATGGAATATTTTTATACAAGGCGTTTTACTAAATGACAAAAAATAATGTTTCTTTTTAACGAAAGCGGCGACAATGACCTTTCTGTCGCTGCGAGTATTATTTGATCTTTGGCTTCCTTGAGAAACCATAATGCTTTTAAAAGGAAAATAAATACCATGTAATCTTTTAAGTATTTTAGTATTGAAAATTATTTTTGATAATGGATTTGTTATGTCAGTATATTTAAATTATATATTGTGATTGAAATGTGGAGTTTTATTCCATCCATTATGTTTGTTTCATATGTTATGAATGTGTTATGGTTCTTGGGAATTGTTTACATATACAGGTGGTTTCGTGGTAAACCTAGGGTGGTTGAGCCAGAGATAGTTCTCCAATGCATTGGGTAACGTGACTGAGGTAAATGTGAATGTTTCTCCTATGATATTTAGGGAATATACTAGGATGGGTATTCCAAATATGACTCCCTACGTAGCTATGAATGCTATAATGTATGTATGTTATGGATTCCACAAGTTGCCTTTATGATTTTTGATTACTATGTGTTATTCATAAATCTTATGTTTTTATGAGGTATGTAAAAGAATTTATGTCTTGTATGTATTGATGAAAAAATTATTTCTTTCATTATTTTATAACCCTTACTGAGCTTTTTATGCTCATCCCAAGTTTTCAAATGTTTTTCATAGGACTTAAAGATAAATATGGTTAAGGATGTGTTCAAGGAAAAGTCATGTTTTCTAAAATGTGGAACAAGACATGACACCTTTTTTTTCAAAGAGTTTTTATTTTTTGAAAAAAATGGAAATTGAGTAGAAGTGTCTACTTGGTATTTTTGAGATTTAATGTAATAGTTATGGCTTAATTCTCTAAAACTCTAAACCTGAAAAGATCCTCAATGTGATATATCCATTTAATTCAATATTATGTAATTTTTAAGGCCGGGTCTTTATATTTCCTTTTTTCCTTGTAAATTACTTTCTCTGATTTCTTCTTTTCAATAGTGAAATCATCTTCGTGTTCCTTCAATACAATTCCTTGGGTGCTTCTTCCCACAATCTTATCATAGAGGAAACTAAAACATTTTTCCACTATGGTATCCATTACCCAAAAACTCAATAAACTTTATGGTTCTCTACTTTACTAATTATGTGAGTTTGTTTCGGTGCAAATGGTTAATCATATATAGTAATAACTAATTAAGAAAAATCCAAACATCCTTCACTCCATTAATCAACCCATTTGTATTCCCATAAAAAATTATCCATCAACATCAATTTTAACAAGGTTCTTTCTATTTTCCCCATATTTACTAAAACCAAAAATAAAATGTGTGTGAAATATTAATCATAGTGGGACACCACACAATCCTTAAAAATAACATATATTATATCAAAATAATTCCATAATATATGTAATATAATACACCTTTTTTTATCCTAGGTCATTCATATCCCTCATCAATTTAAACAATTTTTGATTATTTATAAATTTTTTGTAAATTTCCAAAACATATCCCCTGGGAGTATCAAACCAGGTGTGTAGAAAGGATCATTTTCATGCACCAAATGATGATCAATTCTAGCTCAATGTGCCCTTTTAGAGTAATATCCCCATGTTACATCTCTTCAAGATCCACATCCACTTTTGGAATCATTAAATGGATTTAATTTCTTGGAAACCAATTTCTCTATCCTTTACAAAAATTAAAGGATATTTTTTATACATTAACTTTTCCTTATAATTATCCTTAGAGACAACCGCAATCATATCCATAAAAATATACCTTGAGATCTATATAAGTATTTCACATCCAAGTTTTCAACTATTAACTAAAAAATTCATTTTATACCATATATAGGGACCCAATATTATTATATATAGATATGACATCATTTTATATTAATATTCTATCTGTTACAAAAAACAAATGCTTGAGGACCATAATAGTTTAGTGTCGCATAACAATAGGAATAAAACCTTATAATTTGGAGAATGGTGATCAATGTCTTCAATAAAAATCTTCCCCATTAGTAATATTACATATACAACGTTATTCATAATAGGGGAAATGAAATATAATAAAGGTTCAGTTTATATGCCAAAGAAGGGTAAACAATGAGATACGTAAGAATAACATGAGAATAATTGTTTGAGAAAACAAGATTAACATTTGAAAACCATACCATGCATATTAAAAATCAAAATACCAAGTCATGGAAAAAATATTATCATTTCATAATACATGAATCATAATTGAATCAAACAGAATGATCTAAGTGAGAATAACAGTAGTATACAATATATAACTTTAGCATACATATATGCCTATAAAATCATTTTATTAGTTGAAAAATACCACTTCCAAACATATCATAACACCCTATACATGGCTAAACCTCTTGGGAGGGATACACCACTATCCCCAGTGGAAACCCTTTCCTTATAATGGAATAGAATTAGTCCCCAATATGCTATAATATTCATGCTTCACCCTTGGACCATCATTGTGGAAAAAGACCCTTACATAATCAAGTTACACATCATTATAGTATAATCTATCTAATGAGGTATGAATCATTATCCAATTCATTAAAAAGAGTTATAGGTCCCAAAAATCATTGTATATAATGTAACCACCATACTTGATATAATAAAACCATGGTCCATGGTTATTATATAACCACCTTCACATAATAAATATCAATAATATATGATCTACAAGATCATGAATCATTCAATATATTAGAACCCATGAAAATAATGGTTTATATAAAAATTTAATATTAACATAACCTATAAAAAATAAATTGTTTCAAAATAATTTCATTATTTAATTAGAGTATTACATTTTGAAAAATATTTTGGTTTCATTAAAATTTTTCTATGGTATAACCAGTTGAATATAAGTGGCTATCAAAAACAAATTTTCATCATAAACATGAAACATTCATAAAAAAATAATACATATATCCAGGGGGAATATCACTAGTAAAGAATAATTTACATTAAATGATGTCATCTTATATGGAAAATTATATTTAAGAATACATCACATGGAACATTTCTTGAAGAAGATGACATTTCCAAGAAATCACTTTTTATATTTTAAATCACTTTTTAAATATTTTTACTATAAAATAAAATTTGAAAACTTTTAATGTAAGCTTTAAAAATAATATAAAAATCTTATAGAATAAAATATCCTTTAGGTTTGTAAAGAAAACTTTTTAAAAAATAAAAAAATTTAAAAATCATTTTTTTGGAAGAAAAATGGTTTTCGACTGGAAAGATCTTTTTTAAATTTTTTTAAACTCTTGGGTATATAAAGAGAGGAAATTGTTGGGAAACATAATTCATAAAAAATAACCATAGGTTAATTAAATTCATGTGATTCTTGATATATGGACCATTATATTAGATCATTAGAAACATAGTCATAAACTATCTTGATAAATTATGAGATTGTAATATAAAAGTATTTCAATAATGGTAACATTGAATTATAATCCCTATTAATGAATTAAATTAAATGAAACATAAAATACCATGGGAATAAATAAATTCATTATATTATATTTCAATGGTTTTGTATATACACCTTATAAAACAAGATAGGTTCATAACATGACATTAATATCGAAGAAGAAAATTTGAGAAAACAAATCCCTTACCAATTTAGTGATCTTTTGATTCATAACCCTAAATAAATGATAAAATTAATTTAAATGTTAAATATCATGAAAATAAGGGTATTAATTACATAACATGTCAAGGGTATAGTATATAAATCACAAAAAATAAATGTGTGGTGAACTTTCATATCTCTCCCAGTAATAAATTAAACACCAGAAATCCCTTACCACAGTAATATAATTGATCTAAAAAACACCTTGAAAGAGAGATTAAAAAAAGTATTTATAAATCCTAATAAATTTCAGGTTATTTATCATAAAATACATTAATGCGAAGTATATACAACACATAAAAGAAACACATGGTGAATATGGAATTGTTAACACAAGAAATTAATCTGAGAATGAAATCTCATACCTAAACTATTGATTTCATTCATGAATGTAAAAACAAACTATATAATAAAAAAATGTTTGTTATAAATATATTAAAGACCCATGTTCATATATATCAAACAATATTTGGATTTTATATGAACTTTTTCTTCTCGTTTATTAAAAATTCCGTGTAAAAGTCATATTTTTGGCAATAACTGCATTATGTTTTGTGTAGGTTTAGACTTGTTAGTTTTAGACATATTAAATAAATCATGGTTCAATAAAATAAATAATGGTAAACATGATATAAAAATCATATACATTAATTATTTTTAATCAATGACTAATCTATAATATTTGGAGACAAAAAAATGGAATGCACTGTTCATGGAGATTGTAGGCAATACAAACACATGAACTTTGTTTCCATTTTCTAGTAAAATTGAATAAAATAAAGGTAAATAAAATATGGTAAATCTAGAAACAATTTTATGTTATATATATAAAATAATATTATTATAAAACTACAATTAACTTCTATGTAATGAGTGAATAAATCATACTACTTTACGAGTTAGTAGTCTACTGTGCGCTTGATTGACATTATCATATTTCAAAAAATAGAAATAATGAAGGTAAGTGTGATATAATTTTTAAAGAATAATAATATCCTAAAAATCATATATATAATAAATCCACCATTATGACCATCGTTTATAGGTGATAATGAAAAAACACACAACATTGGTTCACGTGGCGGTTGTCTGCATTAGACACGAATGTCGATTTCATAACACATATGATTAAGGTGAAGATAGTTGTTGGTATTTCACTTAACATAAGAATATATAATTTTATGTATGATACTAAGGTTATTTTATTAATATGTTATATTAATAATGGTTCGAGGTGGAGGAAAAAATGAACTAAAAAAACTCATTTGATGAATGAAACCTCTTCTCTATGTATCCTTGATAGGTTTCCACCAAAAGCCTTATTAATTTGGTTTTATATAAAACTAAAGTCTTGTTGGTTTAGTGTATTTACGTTTTAAAGTGATTTATAAAGGTTTTTTTCTGATCAAATTGTTTACAGATATATGAATAACTTAGGGGAGTGAGTTCCATTTTATACTAAGGATAGATGGCATTTTTATAAATACTGAAAATTAGTTAATGTTGGTGGGTCACTCTTACCTCATGTGCCTACAAAATAGATCAATAATGAGGTGGAGAAATTATATTTTTAATGAAAACTACACTATGAAAATGAAAAACATTTTTTATCATGTTATTACATAGTTTTTTTGTTTACATAATTGTATCCTTTTAGTTTTCACAAGAGTAACTTGTGTCTTTTTATTTACCTTTGTAATTAATCCATTAAGAATAAAATTAAAATTATTTTTATTATACTATTTTTAATTAATAATTATAAATATTAATCTAATTTATTAAATAAACAACAAATTTTTTGAAAATTAATTTTAACTTAAGAAAATTTAATGCGCAAAACCATGTTTTATTGTTAATCATTATATATAATTATAAACTATTTTTACTAATAATTTTGGTAAAAATTAAAGACCACCTTATTAGATAAAATAAAATATTTTTATTCCTAATATGGAATACATATTTCCTATTTTCATTCACAAAACTAAAAAATTTTAATTTTAAATTTATCCGACAGACGTAATGAGAAAGTAGGTTTTTAAAGGAATGTTTTTTAAAATATTAAAAAGTCTATAAATAATTTAATTATAGAATTAATTAAAATGTAATAAATTTTATTAATAGATTTATAATTTCACTAATGTAACATTAAAACCAATTTAAATATAATTTTAATTTATCGATGAAAAAACAAAAAGACGATTTATAAATAAAATTCATTATTTTACACTATTAATCAATACATAAAACTTTTAAGAAAATAAAAAAAATACTATAAAAAAATTTTGATATTAAAATTTATAAAATTAATTTTATCTTCCAAAATAATTTTTTTCAAAAGATTAAAAATTAATTTTAAATCATAATCCCAGGGGTGTTAAGATAAATTTCTTTTATAAGGTACAATTTTAATTGTGAAATTGGATTTTGGATTATATATTGTTTATAAAACACATAAGATGAATGTTAAAAAATTTATTTAATAGATAATATTTTAATTTCATTAAAATCATTCAAAAAAATTTATCTTTTTAATTTACTAATTTAAAACTTATATGTGGGTAAAAATATTATTATTTATAAAATATATCAATTATATTAAAAAAATTTTATTTTCATTTATAATTATTTGGTCACAAAAAAAATTCATTATATTAAACTATTTCAACCATATATTCCCAATTTAGTTAATTATTTTCATGTATACTATTCCAACAGTTATGTGATAACTATTACATAAGTAGTAGTATATTAATAGTATTCCATGTTTGGTTAAACTTCATGTTGCATGTATCACAAGATAAACTCAATATTATGTATAACACAAGACAAACATAATGTTGTGTGTAATGAATTCTATATGTAGTTTTATATGTAACACAAAATATAGAAAATATTAAAATTGTTTGAAAATAAAATTCAAAAAATCTTCGGGTGTTATAATAATTATTCAAATGTTTTTTCAGTAAGACTACTTAAAAAATTCAACAGATGAAGATAAGAGGTAAGATCTTATACCTTATGAGATTCCTTTATAATATTATGTGAATTACTAATAGAGAAATTAATAAACTTGGTAAATGATATAAGATCATCTGGATCATCTTGAGTATGTGTATCAAACCATTGTATTCACTGATCATTAATATTTTAATATTTATATTATTCCCAATTTCAAATTACCTTATATATAAAAGTTATGAGGGTAGTAAAAGATGATCCAAGGAATATATTATATATATTTTGAAAATAATATAATTTTTTCCAAGACATGTTTCATGAATATAAAAATAATAACTAATAATTTTTCAACTATATAGACTAATGGATATCACATTAATAATAATATGTTAAGGAGTACATTGCGTATAACTTCAAGTGATTAATGAGTATTGTTTATTAAAATAAGGCCTTAAAAACAAAATAACATAAATGAAACACAATGTGTATCTCCATAAATAATCCTATAGACACTAAGGATATTATGATCTCTTATTAGTCTAGATTATCTATATTTCGATAATAGGGAAGCACATAAAAAATTTTAGATAGTGGAAGTAGGATAGTATTAAATGAATTATATGATGGAGATGAATATGGGTTCTAATAGGAACATATTATTCACTAAGCTCAGTAGGAGTAGTTTTTCTAAGATACATATATTATGTATAGAGTTAGAAACAAAGAGATGGTTTTCATTCATCAAGAAATTTTATATGGTAATCGATAAGAATAAATAATCTTGCAAAGTATAATTAAATGTTAACCTATAAATATTGTACAATATATATGAATTAAATAATTGATTCTATGTAACAAAATATAGAGGCTCTGTATTTTGGATTATTATAGATTTGGTATTGGTAGTGGGTATTCATGAAAGAATGTATATTAATGGTCCATGATGATATTAATGAATCATGATTAATAGCTTTATTTAATAACTGATTCATAGGTATTTTAAATGATTTAAATTTTATTTCTACCATCATTTTGAAATAACACAGAATTATACTTTTCATAACAAAATATTTTGATCATTAAATTTGGCTATAGGTGTGAACGAAAATTACCATAAATGGATCCCTAAAAAACATGTCTACATAAAAAAACTAGATGGGTGAGTGATATCAATTAATTCCAATAAGATATGAAATATTTATATATCCATTTGTTGATAGAATAAATAACGGTTATCACAAAATATCCAATTGTAATAATTACTTTATGTGAGACTAAAAGATGTTAGTGGATGCGTTATTATTTTTGAAGATAGATTTATTGATTACATAAGGAAAACATATATTTCCTATTAAACATTTTCCAAGACTATATAATGAATTTCTCTATGAATACCATTAAAATATATACAAGAGTTATAAGAAACATGTTTTGTATACATTGATCTATGGGTGGATGTATTTACTCATATTACAATCCTTGATAATATGGAACAATTAAGGACTAAATTTTTGACTATGTCACATAGAAAATACTATCACCATATATCTTGAATCAGAAAATTAGAATATAATAAATATAATTTAAAAACCAAAAATGTTACGATTCTATATAATATGACATTATATATGTTGATGATTTTCATTACTTTTGAATGTTGTAAGAAGCTCAAATATTAAGAAAAACATAGAAAACTATACAATATTGTAGTTAAAAATATCCAATAGTACATGAGAAAGTATAATTTGTTGTTTTCCTAGGAAAATAAGAGAAAAAAAAATACTTGTTTAGGAAAAATAGACTAGTTTTATTTTGGATCGTTTTGATATATGATAATATTGATGCAAAGGTAATATGAAATTATAAATTATTATAACATGTTCTTTCCATATCTATTGTAACTGAATATGTTTTGGATTTCGATGTATCTTAAGAAGTGTTTAAGAAATTATTTGTTTAATATTGTGATATACAATATTTTTATGATTATTAACAGATTATGATAATATTTTACAATGATATTATAAAAAATGATAGATTTGTGACCTGTAATAAGTTTTAGATACTTGGTAATATCACTACATGCATAATTTCTTCAAAGATATAGGGGTTGATGTAAGCATATACTCTAAAAATAAATGTTTTAGTTCTAAACCTAGTAAAAAAACGTGTAAATCCTGAAAAATATATCTCTACACATTTTATTAATGTTTAAAATTTGATTGCTGACAAGTTTTTTTCCATTGGATCTACTACAAAGTATGATTCTATTAGAGTTTTTTCACTTGAATCACCAAATTTTTACTATATATTGCCTTTATATTCAAATTATTCAATATTAATTAATTTCTTATCACATGATGATTTTTATTCAATAAGAAATTAAGGTTATAGTGTATTAGATAATAATTCACATTAATAGGTCATATTAGTTCCCTACTTTGATGATAAACTTGATGTTTTGTGATGTTATTCTAAAACATCGTCCATACCGTTAAGATAACATTCTATGACGGGACACATAATATGTTGGATTTTACGTTCATGTACTCTTATACAGTTGAGAAATTATTTTATCAAGTTTTCACTTGGTAATATTCATAAAATAATATTATGGGGACAAGTACACTAATAAGAATCCCACATGTTTATATTGTAGTAAAATTCCTACATAAAAAAGTTGTTAATGATATATTGAGATAAGATAATTATAAATGCATATTATGAGTCATGCACGTTGTTGTATTCCAAAAAAATAGTATTTTTATATAATCATAGTGGATTAATATGAATTTGGTGGATCACAATGGATATTTTACTAATGAATAAGTCAATATAATATTTAAACCTCCCTTTTACATAAGTTTGTATCTTATGCCTTTTGATTAGAATGAAACCATAGAACTTGTGACACCAAAATTTTTTGTTATTTTTTTTCAAATGATGTAAATTTTGTTAAGGGTTTTAATTTTATGAAACACAAAATTAATCTTACACTACTTGTAATATATGCTTATCACACATTTCATGAAAAAAATAAGCTTTATGAAAAGCATGATATATTATTAATGTCATTTTTTAAATGTTTCCATTATAAAAATGAAATTAAACATAGTGATATGACTAGTAATAATTATTTTTAAATATTTTTTTTAACTATTTTATATAAATAAGAAACATTGATAATAAAATTCATTATTTCTCGTAAAGTCTATATGTTTCAAAAATACTATTTTCTCAAAACAATTTTTTTAATATATTTATGTGAATAGTAATAAAATTAACATATCAAATATTATGAAGATAAAATTGATCAAATAAACATAAATTTTGAATTATTTATAAAAAAGCATCATTGGTGGATTTTTTTGAATTTTTATAAAAATTTTAAAATTTTTATTTACAGTGAAAATACTGAATTTCAATAAAAAACTACCATTTCATTTAATTTTTTAAAAAAGTTATATTATATTTTTAATTGGTTTTATGGTAAAATTAGTTCAATTGTACATATATTAATAATTTTTAGGTTATTTTAATAAAATTAATATTTAAATTGGATATAAAAACATTGTAAACTTTTGTTTATTTTTCTCTATAAAAATCTCCTTTCTCAACCTGTGTCAAAGATTTATTTTAAATTAATTTTTGAAAATTTTTACAAAAACATTTATAGAAATGGATTTAATATTTTGAATCATCGTAATTTATAATTTTTAATATGGTATTATTTATTTTTTGATTAAATGAATTGTAAATGAGGTTAAAATTAATTACCTCAAATATGGTAAAAATGAGTTTACAAAGGGTTAAAATAAATATATATGTTTCATATTTACATATAATCTTTTGAAAAAAGTATTTTTATTCCAAATTTAGACCATATAATGTATAAGGTTATATTTTGAACTATTTAGGACTCTTTTTTGTAACACCTGATGCTTCCACGGTACGCTTCTCTTTGAATAATACAATAGTGTGTGTTTTACGCAACTTTGAGTTCTAACACACCACAACCAATCAAACA
Organism: Viscum album; assembly: GCA_963277665.1. Lineage (NCBI taxonomy): Eukaryota > Viridiplantae > Streptophyta > Magnoliopsida > Santalales > Viscaceae > Viscum > Viscum album. The sequence goes on along the minus strand of OY728129.1, from coordinate 1,781,393,548 downwards.
AGCCGTTATGAATAGTAATACCCATTTTTTTGAAAATTTATACATTTTAACTTTCAAAAGAGACTTTATTTTTGGATTCAGAATATCTAAATTAGATTAGGGTGAACTTTTGGTACTATCTGATAACTTTCATATTTTGATGAATAATGAAAAAAAACTATATTTTAATTAATAACATATTTTTTAATCAAAATAACATATAACGATAAATTATAATATTTAGTGGTTTTAAAGAAAAATTAGATTATATTTTTACCATTTAATCCAATGTTGGTCATTAGACGTAGTTTCACATTTAAATTGGACAAAAGGAAGTGTCAATATTTTTATAGTTATTATTTCTTAAAAACACGCCTTTTGTTTTGACAAAGGGAATTAATTTTAAATTAATCTATGCCACTTCTGTGTTTTGAATTTAGAAAAATGGATTCCATATTTATAATCAGGAGGCCCAAATTATGTAAATAGGTAACTTTTATTTTTAGACATTTTGAAAAATTACTTCGGTAAATATTTTATTTACCATGGATAAAGTGTAAATCCGGTAAATAAGGGTAAAACAATAATATTAAAATAATATGAAATTACCCTAACATGTGTCCTAAACCTATTGTATGATAAATTTCCAACCATAGGAATCTTTGGATCTATTTTGGGACACATAGATCCACTTGTAACTAATAATGAAACTTTATATTAATTAAGTTAAAGTAAATACAAAAAAGACATAAGAATATATCTTTTAGTAAAACAATTTTTACATAGAGTAATACATGTTATATATTTCACTATAAATATTAATTAAAAATATAAAAATATTTCACACATATTGGTATTTTATTTATTATTTTTTTTGACATTGAATAATTAAATTTATTTATGACACAATGATGATGCAATATTTTACTTATTAATGAAAGAATCAAATAAATGGTATTATAAATGTTAAAATAAATATAATATGAAAGTTATGATGCCATAAACTAATTTTATAGGTTAATATTACATGTTAGTATTGATTAAATGAATTTACTTCAAATTAATAATGTTGTTAAGACTTTAAAAAAATCAATTATTAAATAGTGTCAAGATTGACATAAAGGAGTTTTTAAAATAAATATTATATTATTAATTGATATAATATTCTTAAAAATATAAGGTTTGTAAAAATGAATTATATTATGATAGGGGAATCATTAATGAACCACTTGAGGTTCTCTTAAAAGTTTATAGTAAGTTTATTAACCATATAATATAAAAATACAAAGAGACATGATAAATGTCATATTATTTAACTAAGAGTTTAATATAAAAGATAAAGTTAATATAGTTACCCAAACCTATCTAAAACCTATTGGTTGAGTGGTGTTAAACCCATACCTACCTTATAATTTACATAATTTATTTTTGAGCCTTTAGAAACTGAAAATTATTTTATTATAAGATAATATTTCTAGCTTTTCCTAACGTGTCCCTCACCCCTCTTATAAAAGGGAACTCACCCTTTCCTCAAATTCACATCCTCAAAGCCTTTTGGATCTGCCAACCCATACCCAAATACCCTCTCAACTGTCCTCACTTTATTCTAGAGGCCTTACTTTAGTCATAAAGCCAACCTAAGGAGCCATTTTTATCAAATCAAATGGAAGAACCTGAAGAAGAGGTAAATATTTCATCACCTCTTTAAAGTTCTTTTCTTCTTACACTACCTCTTTATTTGATGTTTCCATTCTAAAATAATAACTAAAGTATATTATATATACTGTGATGTTATTATAAATATATTAAAACCATATTCATTATTATATCCATCCTTTGAATGACATGTCACCATACGTGCGTACGTACGGTTTACCGTCTCCACATCGTGGTGTAATTATTATTCAATACATTATTATTTGGATGGGTATAATAATGATGTGTAATTGATTTAAATAATAAATATAACATGATAATTATTCTTTATATATTGTATACCATCAAATTATATATTATTTTAATATCAAAAGAATGATATTGTCACTCGTACGTATGTATGGATTACCATCTCCAAGAATGTGATGAGATTCATTCCCCATCGTATCCATTCAAGACTAATTTTCATTAGATGATTAAAAATAATGTTTAAAGACTTAATATCATTCTTAATATGAATAAGATACATCCTATCCATAACAAACATTACTTACACAACAAGAATATAAAGGAAAACAAATCTGTTAACACCCGAAACGACGATAATACTAAGATATTATTAACAAAGAAATATTATAAGATAATACATGTTATCATATTAATGTATATGATTCTTGTATAAATTAGTAACAATTATTTAAAAATCATACAGGAGGTTAACCTACCATCGACCAAGAAAATATACAAGGTAAGGGTTAATTCCTCAATCTCATTAATATTCAAGATTGTTTGTGGGTATGTTTTTACTAGGACATATTTATTATCCATGCCCATGTTTCATAATATAGTTTTCAAAGTGATTATTTTTAAGGGACTCTTTTATTAAAACATCCTTTTAAATGTTTTAAAGATATATTCTTCTAAACCTTTATCATTAATGTCCATGTTTTCAAAATGGTTTTAAGGATTTATTTATAAGGACATGAATGTTTTAAAATATTAATTCCTTTCAAAAGTTTCAATGTGGTATGGGAAAATTTGACTCACAACTATATTTTAAATGAATTCCTTTATAAATTTTGTTACTTTTAAATGATTTCATGAAAAAGGGATATTTATCTCAATGATTTTTACTGATCATTTTCAACTATTTCAACATCCTTTACGGGATATTATTCTTGATCGAGGTAGATTTATTATGATACAAATCTTTCATATTGTATTGAAGGTTTTGTGATATGTTTGGCTGGGGATTTGTTATTTTTATAATATTCTTGGTTTATGGATAAAGTATTGACATTTCTTATTCTAGTTTTAATACAAATGTTTATGTTATGTTTAAACCTTTTCATATTTGGAATGAATTGGACTTAGTAAGTGATGGGTGGAGCCTGCTATAACTCCTCGATGCATCAGTATGTCTAATGAGACAATCTAGTGTCTTGGCACAAGGCCTTGACAAAATCTTATTTGTAGTCTTGGAACAGGGCCTTGACTATGTGGTTATGAAAGTCTTGCATTATGCATTCTATCATTATGAAAGTGGCTATTGATATTTCATGTGATTATTTGATTAGTAGAATATCCATGTGAGTAAGTAAATGGCATTATTTTGATTTATATTTTCCATATTATGATGAAGTTTATGTTGAAAAGGCTTTTTTTAGTTCTATACATTACCTTAAATGTAGATACTTATTTATGAAATTTTCCCCTATATTGTTACCCTTACTGATAATCTGAGATCACCCCTTTCTATGTTTTATTTTTCCTATGATGCGAAAAAGTATATTATGACTGACCTGTAGGGATAGTTTATGGGATCTCAGTGTTTTCCATGGAAACATTGTTGTTGTAGATTTCCATTTTATGATGTAATGTAAACCTAATTAATGTATCTAGTACTTACAAGTCTACTAAAATAATCGGTCTTTCGAGACTTGATATTTTTGATCATGCCAATGATACGTAATAATGCACCGACTCTAGGATTCTGGGGTCGGGGCCTTATAGTTGGTATCATAGGATGTTTAGTACAAACCTTGGAAACTAGATATAGATAAACTATGATTAGAGCACATATCCCTAAGATAGAATTTGATAATTATTATAACATAACTTCCTATAATTTTTGTATTGTAGAGATTTTGTGAGTTTTCCAAGAAATACATCCCTGTCTGCATACGAGCAGGTAGAGATAGATCTGGCACAAATGTACCTAGGGGTAAAACCCAAAAACATCGTAATGAGCTAGACTCAAAAAGGAACTAGTGCATGACAATGGGCCTTGCAACACTCTTGGTTACGACACTCCCGAGGGATATGCTTAATATAATTCTCTTTTCATTACAAATCATTATGATTGATTTAAGAGTATATACCTCCTAAAAGAAAATATTTTTATAATTATGGTTTATATCCATAAACTATTCAATTTACATAGGGTATTTTACAAGTTTGGAATTATTCATTGCAATTCATAAACTGACCTAGTGTGTGCCATTATATAGAAATGGCACCCAGTAGAAGGAAGGTGAACTCCAGCAATACGTATGATCCAAAGAGTAAGATAGATCATATATTTCACGATATTAAGCCATCATTTATAATGGAAATATTCTCCCATGTATTCTCATCATATGAATAAACAGTATCATGTGTTAATAAGATAAGTAAAGAATTATCTCAGTCCTATGGATTTGAAGTGAATAAGGAGAAGAAAAGGATGGAAGAGAGAAAGATAGATAAGGGGAAGAAGGAAAATAAGGATTTTCCCATATGTGATAACTGTAGAAAGAATAACCTTGGTAAATGCATGAAGGGAATGAGAGTTTTTTATAAGTTTGGAAAAAAGGACACCAAGTACATGATTTAAAGGGTAAGAAAAAAGTTTCAAATTTACAATGCTTCATACGCAAGGAGTTGGGACACTACATGAATCAATGTACAAATCATCAGAGTATACCCCAAATGCTGCTATTGGATAATAATAAAGTTATGATACTACCGAAGATGAAGTGGAATGATTATATTTCTTACGTTGTAATTAAATTATTCTGTCATTTGAGTATTCTATTAATGATGTACATGTTATAAGAATTATAGAGTATATAAGGATTGTACTATAATATTATTTTATAAAGGACTTGAGATTGTGTGGAACCAAGAAAAGTGACTCAATAACCTGTTAATTTTTTGGAAGATATATGGTTTATAGAATGATAAACAATAATATGGTTCTAATACCGAGGTAGTGATTTTTGGAATAGTACATGATTGATTTGGATAAATTATATTGAATATTCTTGAATACCTTGAAACTGATTAAGGATTTTTATATTCCATCATTATTGGGGTTTACAAAATTTTTTGGATATAAGTAGCATATCCATTATTCTATAAGTAATAATGGAGCATGAATGATATCAATAAGGTTTTATAGTAATTCAGGATGTTGTAGTATTTTAAAAGAATCAATGATGAAGGTGTTCACATGTTATTACATTGCAAAAAGGGTCTTCATTGTGTTTACCTTCCTTATAAATTTTGGACTGTCAGTTTGGACAGAAGTATTTTGGATAATTCTAGTTTGATATTATTTTTGAATTTCCATAAAAAGGATAACCCAGAGGTCGGTTGGCAACTCGTCGCGTCCGACAAGGCCGTGAGACTTTAACCCACAACCGAATGGTGACAAGGGAGTATCACCTACCCCTGGCCCACGTGATGTCTTGGATTGAATAATGCAGTTTTTTTAAAAGTTCGGGTAGATGAATTATAAATTCATTTTTTATGGAACCCTATATGAATAGGTTAAATAAAACATATTTTTTTAAGTTCTATTACCTTTTAGAGTGAAATATGAGTTTGTGGTAGAAATTAGTTAAAGGATAGAACTCTACTTGTCAAGTATTTTCTTTTCTTCTCTTATTCTCTGAAGAAATTAATTCTTAATCTTTAGGTAAGGGATATTAAAACTAAAAATGTGTTATCCTAATACCTTATGTTTGGTTAAACCGATGATATTTTAAATCATCATAGATTGATGGGTTTGAGGCCCTCAATTCTACAATTGGTTGCGACTGACGACCTCAATCACTCCCCATAAATATTTACGTATTTCCTCCAATTATGTGTCTCTAATTTCCACCAATGTTCTCCTAATTCAGATCAGAATTTGGTGGTGAATTTTTCATTCCCCTTTTCCTCTTATTAAGACTAAATTTTATTAACCCAATTTCCTATGTGGTTTTCCCACAGAGGTATTTTATATTTTCAACCATTTATTTCTGAAGAACTATTTTAAATTGCGGGGACACAATTTATTGATGGAGGGAAGAATATAACACCCCAATCTTCCACTATATGCTTCTCTTTGAATAATACAATAGCATGTGTTGTACGCAACTTTGAGTTCTAACACACCACAACCAATCAAACTAGCCGTTATGAATAGTAATACCCACTTTTTAAAATTTTATACATTTTATCTTTCAAAATTGACTTCATTTTTGGATTTATAATATCTAAATTAGATTAGGGTGAAATTTTGGTACTTTTCTAATAAATTTCATATTTTGATGAATAGTGAAAAATACTAAATTTTAATTAAAAACATCATTCCTAATCAAAAATTATTTATAGTGATAAATTATAATATTGAGTGGTTTTAAAGTATAATTAGATTATATTTTTACCATTTAATCTAAAGTTGGTCATTAGACATAATTTCACATTTAAACTGGACAAAAGCAAGTGTTAATCTTTTTATAGTTATTATTTCTTAAAAACACGCTTTTTATTTTGACAACGGTGTTGACGCAGAAAAAAGCCTGTAACTCCCGGAGGAAGTTTCGGAATGATGAAGCGAAGTCATATTCGGAATCATAGGCTCGATCCGGAGGCCCAGGAAGTGGTGCGCGAAATAAAGGAGGATCCGCGCGCAAAAATGTTCTGCGCGCGAAGTGCTCCTGGGATTCCAGGAATTGGACCGGTGAGGCGTGCAATAATTGCGCGCCCTGTTTCTCCGCGGCGAGATTTTGCGCACAAGCGGTTCCCGGCGCGGAAAACTTCGTGTGCCGCCTGGATTCCACGCCAGAGGTCGCCTATAAATATCAGGTGACCCTGAACGGTTTGGGGGTTGAGGAATCCGAAGCGACTCTCGTGCGCGCAATTCGGCTCCCCCCGCGCGAAAGATGACATCCAGGTAATATCGAATTCCACACAACCTTTCCCTGGAGTTCGCCTTTGCGCGCAACTCCACCGACTTCAGTGAATTTGCCCCTTTCCCCGGTTTCCCCACTTGCGCGCAACCGTGGGCCGCGCACGCAATACCCTGCCATGCGCGCAAAACTTTGCGCGTAATTCCCTCTTCGTGCACAATTCCATTACTCCTATTGCGCGTCGTCCCGGTGTTTTGCGCACAAATTGTCCCTTTTTCGCATGCAAGGCCGAGGACCCCTCACCTTGACGCCCCTTGGCTGCCCCCTACACCGGCACCTGATGTCTCCCCTGCCGGGCCTGCGCGCCATGCGTTGTTTTCCCGCATGGCCTTCCAGGCTCATGCGAAGTAACCTCAAGGTCCCTTGGGCCGTGTTTCCCATTGTGTTTCTTTGCCTTATTCTTCTCCGCATAGGCACACTAACGGCTATTGCTTCTTCTCATAGCCACACTAACGTGGACCCCCCGGTGGTTTGCCCTGCGACCCCCTTTCACCATGGCCTTGCTGATGCCTTCCCTTCCACAAGGGGTAGAGGGCATTGGGCATGTAAGCCCTAGGGGTGTGGAGAAAACCCACCTCTTCCAAGCTGCAGGATGTTACACTGCTAAGCACCTCGTCCTTAACACAAGACGTTAAACTGTGGTCCGACCCCGTGCTTCGCACGCAGGGTCCCCCCAGCTCGGACATTTTTTACGCCCACTCGTCTCCACGGGAGTGGACTCTTCCTCACATGGAATGAGATCCTTCTTGTTGGAGCGGCGTTTGTCCGCGGGGGAAGGGCTGCCTCAGAGTGTAAGCCCATAACCTTTCGTACGGATGATTGCACCGGTGCATCTCTATACTTCCCCCCTGCCAAGGCCAGTGGAGTCCTTATCCCACTGCGCTTTGTCGCACCACGGGCCTCCACCCTGGAGTAAGCCCCGACACCAAGGGCCGCTAACAACTCGTAAGCCCCTATTTCCTCTTTGGGCTGCTCAATGCATAAGCCCCATTCCACTTCTCACAGACGCACCCTCCGCGACGTGATCGTCTGGTCCCTGGTGCCTCTTGTTTCCCACACCGAGCATGACTCACGTGGGCTTAGAGTGTGCATCGACCATGACATCCTCCTATGGGCCGCCTCAGAGCGTAAGCACCATCCCAGCAAACTACGTGGACTTTGATCCGTGCTAATGCATGGTACGTAGGAAGCCTCCACGAGGTTCAAGCCCACCACCCGATCGTCCCGACCTCTCCATGTAGGTCCCCTGACCACCTTGGGCTGCCTCAGAGCATAAGCCCCAAATATCGCGTCCCGCATGACATTAAACTGTATTCTGTTCCGCATGACGTTAAACTGTGTTCCGTCCCGCATGACATTAAACTGTATTCCATCCCGCCTGATGTTAAACAGTATCCTGCCCCGTATAACGTTAAACTGTATCCCGTCCCGCATGACGTTAAACTGTATCCCATCCCGCATGACGTTAAACTGTATTCCGTCCCGGATGATGTTAAACGGTATCCCCCCTCTTGGGCCGTCTTAGAATGTAATCCCCATGCTTCACCCCACCATCCATCCTGATCCTTACCCGGGCTGCCACATCCTGGTGAGATCATGCCACACTTTCCCACTCCATGTCATACGGGAGGCCTCCCATGTGCTGGCCCCAACATCGGTGTTCCCCCTAGGGATCCTTTAACCCTAACCGTCTCCACAAAACGTTAAACTCGCGACATACCCCATGTTAAACATGGGAAGCTGAGGAAAACCTCAGATGGTACACATTCCCCGCGTTCGATGTGTGATGCCTCGGGCTTCCGCGCCCTCGAGAAGCCCGGTGATGAGGGACCAAATACAGACATGCCGACGATGCCCCAACGTGACCATTCTCCTCACCGCAGGTTGCTGTCCCGACAAGACCCCTTGGAGAATCTTGACGGAAGCAGTGTAATTAACTGGCGTCCATGTAGATATGGCACCGGGAATGAGCTTCACAAATCCGTCTTAAATCTTTGAGGGAGACCCAGACTAGGTGACGAGCTCCGAGGAGGAATCCACAGAAGGAAGAACCAACATCCCATCATCCCGGTTTAGATCAAGGAGCAGACGTCCCTGAACAAGGAACAGATGCCGCCCGCCTTTGGAAAGCGGGAATGCGGGGCCACAAGCAGCGCGCCCTCCCCGGCGGACGGACGCGTGTGCCCCGACGAAAGCATCAGAAAAAAAAATGGTGAACCTGACTTGAAGCTCTTCTCCTCAATGCGGGGAATGGTAGCTGTTGGAGCATCGGAATAATAGCATGTCACCAGGTCCGGGTAACCCTCACCGGGACATGAACCCGTTAGGGGTCGAGGCCGTCAGGATGTTGACTACTCCGTTCTGTGACGTCGTCAGCGTGGTTCCCTCTCGCCGACCACTGAAGACGGAATGATGTTGGGCCTTGGTTGCCGATCTCCTTTCCTGTTGATACTAATGGGTTCATCTCCCTGTTTCCAGGAATCAGATCACTGCATTCGGAGCTCGATCGCCACCTGCCCACCGGCGCAGAGGCAGGGGCAGTGCCGACGCGGCTACCCCACGCAGTCCCACCTATCCCATGGTCGCTCCGACTTCGACCGCTGTAGCAGCTAGGCGCTTGCGCCCCCTCTCCCCGTCATAAATCATCCAATGGAGGGTGATCAATAACCTAGTTCGTAGGTATGAAGAGGAAGGGATCATCCCCACCAGGGGTATGGACCGCTTGGATCTAGAGGTGGTCGTGCCTCACCACCATCGCCACCCTCGAGGGCCGCGCAAGGAGCCGCCGCTCCCCACACCGACGTTCAACCGCTTCGGGAGCCTATCCCCGGAGCACTGTGACACATCCCCCCCCCCCTACGCCAATGAGGTGGGGGATGTCCGGGTCCACCCGATCGGCGATCCATCACAGGGGTTACCGGCAAGAACCCCCGCCAGGCTGCGTTGACGCCGCTGCCCGACTCCCCGAGCCGAGGAGCAGGCAATCTTCTTGCCCGCACCGCCGGCTCCGGCTCATCTGACTCGACGCCAGCGTCGGGCACGAGTGGGGGAGAATGCCCGTCCTAGGGCACCAGCATCAGCAACCATTTTGGCCAAAACAACTGCTGATTCCTGTTCCCAGATCCCTGCACATGTCGAGCAGGGGCAGCCACGTCCCCGACTGGGATCGAAACCCCGACCGCCCTGTAGGCGGGTTGGGTCAAATCTCTCAGTCGCGGACACTGGCAATGACCACTGCGGGCCAATCCGCGGTAGTGCCGCTCACCATGAAGGCTCATCCCATGCCACCGATCTGGGAAGCCGAAGGCTTCTTCGCGACGGCTATGCTTTAGGTATGACTTCTTTCAGCACCCACTGCATGGGGTATGAGGTCACTCCCCCTACCGCCGGTTGCGAGCATGGAGGCGTTGTGTATCCAGTCACTCACTCACATGGAGGTCCTCCCCATGTCCCTTTCGACATCTGTCCCGGTGCTTCTCGCACCCCGGCCTTCGGTCCCCTCTTCCCCAGCTCTATTGTGGCCGAGGGACCCGATGACGGAAGTCATCCTTACCTTGAGGAACTACCCAGGGGCAGGAAGGCCGGGCACCGTCGCCGTCGGAGGAATGTCAGGGGAGTCCGGACAGGAATCAGACCAGTCCGTTTCTCAGATTATGAGGTAGAGTACGACTCGATGATAGAACCCCCCCAACCTTTCAAGTTGAGGGCAGGGATGGGGACACAACGCATCAGTCTCGTACTCCCCGAATGCGAGATCTGTATGATTCACTCCTCCCTTCGAAGGTATATCCAGGAGGACGAGGATTTGGCGTACCGCCAGGGATCAAGCCTGCAGTTGCCACTGATCTCCTCAGAAGCACCTCCCGCCCCTGTTAGGGAGGATGATGAACCTTTCTTGGGACTGACGGAAGGATTGCGAGGCGACACACCCTCGGCAAGCACCGACGTTGTGACAGGAGGCCCATCCACCAGCCCATCCTATCGCGACGTGGCTGCCAGGGCACTGCAACCTCGGAAGGATGACCTAGGGATCAGCGGCCAATCGGCCTGTTCACCGTATTCCCCGCCGGCCAGCCCACCGCCCCGACGGCCTGCCTCAGCGCCATTTCCAATTCCCCGACTTTCCTCGGTGGACGAGCAGGGGCAGAAAGTTCTGGACCCCAAGCCGGAGCCTTGGAGCCGTTCTTGCAGCGGTCCACTTCCTTGAGAAGTTTTGGCCGGTCGCAGAATCGGGTTTTGATGTGCCAGAGTCACTCACCCCGGGAGAGTTTGAATGCTTCCGCCTGATTCTTCAGGTGACTCACTCCCGCCTCCAGCATCAGCTAGCACCTTATCCCGGGAGTCAAGCACATCTCGAGGAGATTGGTGAGTAGTGCCGCTGGGTTGACCTAGCAGCACTCCCCGCGGTCCGGCACCCCGAGTAGCTGGGCCTCCACGAGGCCCTTCAGCAACAATGCGTCCAGAGTTTTCAAGTACTCTGAAGAGTTATTGAGGAGGCCACCCCCCACATGAACGTCCGTGGGTGGGGGTAGTACACTGCTCTCCTCTTCTGTGCGATCCGCCGGCAGCCCAATCCACTGGGCTGCCCTGATGGAACGTTGCCAAGGGCAGTAGCAGTCAACATGGATGAACCTTTAGATAAGGGAAACATTGTGGAGACCCTCGACGGGGACTCACCCCCCGAGGACAGGTCGCTGCTGGACCCATCTAGGAGGATTACTTGCCAACAGAGGAGCCTCCTAGGCCTTCCTGTACACAAGGAGGCACTAGCGCTGAGATGAAACATCGGCAAGGGTAAAGAGCCCGTCGGGTCTGTCAAACTCGCCGACCCATCTGCCTCAGTGTAGAAGGCAGAGGAATATCCCAAGAAGGCCACGCTGCGCCAACAGCTAGCCGAGCAAAAAATGCTGGTTGATGAGCTCCTGGACGAATGCATTGCAGAGCGGCGGCCTGTCTACGGCAACACTAGACCAGGACAGCAGGGGCAGGAGCATCTACCCCTTGCTGAGATCCCCCCGGGCAACCGTGACCGTGTCATGTTCGCCGATAGGGGAGACACTGGAGCCCATGGCAAGAGGGCATGATATGTTTCGCCGAACCCTCCCGAGCAGCGAGGCAACCTGGGAGACCCTGCTCGGTTTCCTCCCACCTCTCCGACAGCCGCTCCGCCAGCTGCCCCCCGATCCGCTGAGCGCGACCATCGTATCGAAGAGCCTGGCAATGCGCTTGTGGTTAGAGATCCCCGTCAAGACATGAATCTGCATCCGGATGATCTAATGGAAGTACTCATCGCTCGCTTGGAGGCCCTGGAAACTCGTTAGGTGGCGATCCCACCGGATGGCAAGCCGTACCCCGCATGGGTGGATGACATGCCGGCCCCTCCAGGATTTGGGAATCCCACTTTTTCCCCCTTTAACGGGACCAGAGACCCACCACAGCACTTGGCCCACTTCAAATTGAGGTGCGGGCCTATGTTGGGGACTCCGGTGCAGCAGGAGGCTGCCAAGCTTCGGTGCTTCGTTCAGACGCTAGAGGGACCAGCGTTCGTTTGGTACAGCCAGCTCCCTGTTGGATCAGTAACTAGCTAGGAGGACCTTCGTCGACAATTCATCTACCAGTTCAGTTCCACAACCCAGAAGACGAACATTGCAGACCTCTTCAGGTGCAAGCAAAGGCCCGACGAGCGAGTCGCGGACTTCGTCGCCCGGTGGAAGGGGCTCACGTACTCCCTTGACATGCCACTGACTCAGGAGAAATTACTGACGATGTGCGTGGGGAACGTCAAGGTGGAGTTGGTTCCTTCCCTGATCATGCAGAATTACCCTGGAGGGTTCCGGGACTTCTCGGACAAGGCTCAGCACCTCGAAGAAGCCCTGCAACAGGCCAGTCAGGCACGCCCGCTGCCTCCTGTGATCTCTTCAAGGAGAGCCTCCAGAGCCGATCCCGCTGCTGTGGTGCATATATAGGCCCCCAGATAGCTAGAGTTGCTTCCGATGAGGCCATCTCAGCAGGCTCATAGGGGTCCACCCCCACAGCCTCCGGCCCAGCAGCGACCGCCTCAAAATCGGCAGGCGCCTCCGCGTAACGCACCGCCACCACCTAGGCGATGTAATCCGGCTCCGCCTCCTCGGCCTGCTCCTCCGGTCCCTGGCCATGGTCATCCCCCAAGAGTCCCCTTTACAGGCATAAGGAATTGAGCTTAATCGTTTGGCGAGGCCCAGGTCCCCTGTTATTTCTGCAGCGCCTTGGAGCAGAGGATCGTGCGGCTGCCTAAGTGCCGGAAGCCAGAAGAGGCGTGTCTCACGGATCGCCCTGACTACTGCCCTTATCACCGGTTCCTGGGACACCCCATCCAACAATGCTATGTGTTCAAGGACTAGCTCCAAGACCAGATTGACAACAACATAGTCAGGTTGGGCCCAGCCCCGGCACAGGTGGCAGGTGTCTTCGTGGGATCAGATGGTAGTAGTGACGACGGGGACGGGTGGGAACAGGTTTCTGACCGTGGGTCCTGGAAGTATAACGACTGGATGGCCCGTAGGACGGTCTCCCATTCCCATGGAATCATCCATGCCCGCCTGGACCGGCCAGATCCCTCATAATCCGCGAGCGCCGCTTCGGCCTCGTCGTCCCAGCCTACTTCTTCCCAGAAGAGTAGGCGGCGACACAAGAAGAAAGAACGCGCTCTGCCATTGCCGTCATCTTCTCGCACGCTTGGCGATTTCATGCCCCCGGGAATGGGGATACCTCTGAGACCCCGTCCGTTAATGGAGGAATCCTCGACCGAGAGCCTGGGGTATGCTTCGGTTAACACCATAGAGTTGGTAAATCCCTTTGTGGCTCCCGACGACGAGGAGCGCTGGGTGAATCTCCCCGAGAGCTCGGGGTACGGTTCGGATAACACCGTAGAGTTGTTAAATCCCTTTGTGGCTCTCTACGACGAGGAGCGCCAGGTGAATCTCTCCAAGAGCCCGGGGTACGCTTCTGTTAACACTGTAGAGTTGGTAAATCCATTTGTGGATCCTGACGACGAGGAGCGCCAGGTGAGCCTCCCCAATGTCCCCAGCCGTCGTCAACGTCGACAGAGACGTGGCTACGTGAATCACTGGGGCACGGCGGTCGTCACCTCCAGTCAGGCCGTGCACGCCACCGAGACCAGGCAGCAGACCCGGTGTAGAGAGCAGCACTCGCGGCTCCCTCATCCGCCAATGACAACAGGTTCGCTTCCACCACCGTCCGTGTTGCTGGATCGGGCGGAATCGCCTTGCCTGCGTCGCAACCAGCCCAGCCCTGCCGCTGGCCGACTACGGCCTCCCGGTCCTAGCATGGCAGCCACCTCTCGGGCTTCTGCTAGTGAACAGCGGGACGTGCCTAGTACCAGTCAGTCACCGGTCCCTCCAGCAGGTCCCGTCATGCCCCCAACCACAGAGCGACCTCCTGTAAGCAGAAGCTCGCGTTTGGCGTGAAAGTATGATGTCCTGAAGCATCTGGCCAGCATTCCGGCGAGGCTTTCCATCTTTGAGGCCCTCCGCCTGTCGTCTGAAATGTGTGAGGCGCTCGCCGATGCTCTGAGGAGCCCCCTCCAGTTTGAAACGGAGGTATCGGCCACATAAGCCTTCCACACTGAGGTGATTGAGGATGATGAATTTCAGGTGGTTATCTCATTCTCCGATGAAGATGAAGACCCTCCCATTAGGGGCACATCCTCCCGTTGTACATCACCGGCCAGTTCAATGGCATGGAGGTCCGTTGATGTCTTGTCGACAGGGATTCTGGGATTAACTTGATCCCAACTCGGACACTGCAAAAACTGGGGTTCTCCAAGGATGACTTAACTCCCTCCGACCTCAGAATCCAGGGGTATGACAGGACCGAGAAAACTCCACTTGGAAAGATTCGTCTGAAGACCCAGTTCGGCAGCTTAATTTCCAATACTGAATTCATGGTTGTCTCTCAGGACACTGCCTATAACGTGTTGATGGTCAGGCCGTGGCTCCATCTTCACGCAGCGGTTCCCTCATCATACCATCAGTGCCTAAAATACACCCTTCAGGGTCGAGTGGGTGTGCTCCAAGGATATGAGTCCTCGTTTTCCTCTTGTAAAGCTCGTTACCTGGACGCAGACTATTACAAGAGCAAGGACAAGCAGATCCTGGCAGGTGAGGTTGAGCCTGCCGCTGTCGCGAGTGATCCCTGGGCAGGTTTGGATGACGGATATGTCTTCCCAATCCATCGGTTGGAGGCCAAAACTCCCGATATGGGAGAGTGCTTTGTTGTCTCGGGTACCAGAGGAATGCATATTTCCGGGTCTAAGCGACGACAGGAAATCACCTCGTACTCTTACACCAACCAGGCCCGGGTGATCCCCGAGCCTCCTACCCCCGTACGATATCGGGACGTTGGGCTTATGGAAACGGCGGTGTGTCATACGTGCATGTTTCGCCAAGCCGAGATCGACCGGCTCAGGCCAACGCGACACCACTGCTTCGATGACGTAAAGCGTGGCCCCTTGGGCCGTAGGCCGGATGGGATTGGATCAACCGCATTTGTCGCTATGGTCTCCGCGGTGCATGAGCCTCCCGTCGTGATGACCTCTGCCGCCCAGGCCGGTGCTAGCTCCCCATCAGGGTCGAGTAGCCCCGAAACAGCTCCCCCCGTGGACGATCTTTCCCCAAGAAGAGAAGAAGACATGGAAGATGCTCCTCCTTACTTTTAGGAGGGCGTCTCCGCCACGGTCGATGAGCTCGTACAGGTGAACCTCGGTAGTGAGGTGGACCCGAGACCCACATTGGTCAGCGCCGCTATGCCTCCCGAGGAACGGAAACGGTACATAGACTTCCTCAGACAGCACCGTGATGTGTTTTCCTGGAGTTATGACGAGATGCCGGGACTAGATCCCCAGCTAGCCGTCCACCGTCTTGGCCTCCCAGCAAACCATCGCGGGTTCAAGCAGCCTCCCAGAAAAATGCAACCCTTTCACGGTGCCATGGTTGAGGCCGAAGTTGATAAGCTCATTAAGTCCAACTTCATCAGGGAAGTCCAGTACCCCAGGTGGCTAGCCAACATTGTTCCCATCAAGAAGAAGAATGGGAAGATTAGGGTCTGCATCAACTTCCGCGATCTTAATCGCCACTGTCTGAAGGATGACTTTCCCCTTCCCGTGACAGAGTTTTTTATCGACGCAATGGTCGGGTTCCAAGCCCTCTCTTTCATGTATGGGTACTCTGGGTATAACCAAATTCGGATGGCCCCTGAGGATGAAGAGTAAACTACCTTCAGCCCCCCCCCAGGGCACTTTCTGCTATCGGGTTATGCCTTTAGGCCTGAAGAACGCCGGTGCCACCTATCAATGGGCTATGCACCGCATATTCAAGATGATCCTTGGGACTCTGGTGGAGTGCTATGTAGATGAACTAGTGGTTAAATCTCGTCAGCACCAGGACCATCTCGAAGACCCTGAGAAAGTGTTCTATTTGCTCCGTTCTCTTCACTTGAAGATGAACCCGTTGAAGTGTGCCTTTGGGGTCACCTCCGGAAAGTTTCTTGGCTTCATCGTCAGGTATCAAGGTATCGAGATCGACCCTGAGAAGATCAAGGCCATCAGTCAGATTCCTCCCCCGAGTAATATTCGGGAGCTTCGAGGCCTCCAAGGCCACTTAGCCTATATACGCCGATTCATTGCGAATCTTGCCGGCAAGTGTAAGTACTTCTCTCGGCTCATGAAGAAAGGCACCGCTTATGGGTGGGGTGAAGAGTGCCAGACCACTTTTGAGGAAATCAAGCAGTATCTGCTTCAACATCTGGTCCTGATGCCACCTGTTCCCGAAAGGCCACTGGTCCTTTATGTGACCGCCCTGGAGCGATCCCTCGGCACCCTTCTCGCCCAGAAGAACAACGAGGGAACAGAGAATAGCCTATACTACCTCATCCGCATGCTCCTCGACGCGGAGATTAGATATTCTCCCATCGAGAAGAGCTGCCTGGCGCTCGTATTTGCCGTACAGAAATTGCGGCACTACTTGCAGCACCATGAGGTACAGTTGGTCTCTCGGGTAGACCCGTTGAAATACATCCTGAGTCAGCCTATGTTGACTGGCCGATTGGCACGCTGGGCGGTGATCCTCCAGCAGTTCGACATTAGGTTCGTACCTCAGAAGGCCGTCAAAGGACATGTGTTGGTAGACTTCTTAGCTGCTCATCCAACCTCTACGGACCAGTCGCTGGATATGGGATTCCCTAATGAGGAAATCCTCTCACTCGATCACGCCACCCCATGCTGGCAGATGCACTTTGATGGCTCCTCTCGAAGCCCTACCGGTAGAAGGCTCAACGATCATAGGCTTAAGAGAGTGGGCCTGGGTATCGTCTTCATCACCCCGGAGCAAGACGTGCTGCCATATTCATTCTTATTGTCAGAGGGATGCACCAAAAATGAGGCAGAATATCATGCCCTCATCACTGGCCTCGAGTTGGCTCTGGAGGTTAACGTACCCCACCTGTATGTAAAAGGGGACTCTGAGCTAGTCATCAAGCAGGTTAACGGTGACTACGCTGTCAGGAATCCAGAACTCGTGCCGTTTCTGGAGTGCACCCTCCATCTAATGGATAATTTCCCCTCCCAACCAGATGTCATTCACGTTCCCCGGTCGCAGAACAGTCGAGAAGATGCTTTGGCCAGCCTGGCCGCATCACTCGCGGAGCCCGAACAGGATGACCTAATCATCCACGTGGCGCACCGAAGAGTCATTGCTCATGTTATCCCGGAGGGCGGTCGTGGCCCACGGGTGAACCATCTCACCACTAGTTCCCCTTCGTTGGGACCCCATGGGGTTCCAGGCGTGGTGATCGAGATAGTTCCTGACTGGAGGACACCCCTAGTTGAATATCTCCGGCACGAAAATCTTCCGATGGACCGAGCGGAGTGGGAACGAATCTGGCACCGTGCGCTGCAGTTCACCCTTCAAAGCGGTCCCAGTTGTGAGCAGCTCCTCTACAGGCGCATGTTTGATGGTGTTCTCCTCCGTTGTCTTCAAGGAGTTGAGATCCCACAGGTCATGCAGGAGGTGCACGCTGGCTCCTGTGGCGCCCACCAGGCCGGGTCAAAGTTGTCCCACCAGATTCGGAGACTGGGATACTTCTGGCCCTCCATGATCCACGACTACATCGAGTATGCCAAGAGGTTCCATGCGTTCCAAGTTCATGCTAACTTTGTGAATCGGCCACCGGAGCCTCTCCATACTACTATGTATTCTTGGCCCTTTACAGTCTGGGGGTTGGATGTCGTAGGGCCCTACCTGTCGGCGACGGCCCGCCAGTGCCGGTTCATCTTAACCTCCATGGATTTCTTCTCGAAGTGGGCAGAGGCAGCCCCGCTTAGGGAAGTCAAGGCTGGTTCTATCTCCGACTTCGTGAGTTCCAATATCATTCACCGGTTTGGAATACCTCACGCTATCCTCACGGATAATGGATCCAACTTCCGAGCGGCCGAGCTGAAGAGATCGTACGCCAAGTACAACATTCGCTCGAACCACACCTCCCGCTATCATGCGCAGGCGAATGGACAGATTGAGGCATTTAACAAAACCCTCTATAAAATTCTGCAAAAAATGGTTGGCCAGAACAAGAAAAGTTGGCCGGACAAGCTCCCCAATGCCCTCTGGGCTTATAGGACGACGACTCGCAATTCCACCCAGGTGACCCCGTATTCCCTGGTGTACGGAGCTAAGGCCGTCCTTCCTATTGAGGTCCAACTTCCCTCATTGAGCACGGTGGTCAACGACCAGCAAGCACCAGACAGAGTTGCCGAGATCCGTCTAGCTGAATTGGAAGCGCTGGACAAAAGTAGGCTTCGCGCTTTACATAACCTGGAGAGGCATCAGAGTAGGATGGCTCGAGCTTTCGATAATAAGGTTCACCTCCGCTCCTTCCTACAAGGTGACCTGGTGTTGGCTCTCAGAGCGCCAATGATTCCCGGCAGGAAACCACCCAAGTTGGAGCCCAAGTGGGAGGGACCTTTTATTGTCCACAAGGTCTATCCCAATGGTGCATATTACCTGGTGAATATGGATGGGGAGCGTATCACTCCTCCCACCAACACCAGGTTCCTCAAGAAGTATTTTTCCTAAACTGTACGGTCTAGCATGACCTTAAACTATATGGTCCTACATGACCTTAAACTGTACGGTCTAGCATGACCTTAAACTGTATGGTCCAACACAACCTTAAACTGCACTCTGCCCTACATCTGGGCTCCATGGTCCGAGCTCTAAGACCTAAAACTAAGATCCTCTTGGTCCGAGCTCTAAGACCTAAAACTAAGATCTATATTCCATCCAACATGATGATAAACTGTATTGGCAAGAACTACGTGTGGCTTGATTCTCATCCTTATGAGATACGTAGGACCTCCCAGACATTTCGTCTCGGGTCCAGCACAGGAATTACCAAATTCTGCCCTTTCTTCATTCTCTGTCCGAGCTCTAAGACCTAAAACTAAGATCTATATTCTGTCCAACATGACGTTAAACTGTATTGCCAGAACTACGTGTGGCTTGATTCCCATCCTAATGGGATACGTAGGACTGCCTGAATGACTAGACGTCAGGTCTAGCCCCATATCTTAGGAGATCCCACGATCTCCTGGTGCTCAGGGTGTTTGGCATTACGCCCCCTCTTTTGCCCAGGGATCCACCATCTCTTGGCCTCTCTCGGACTGAGCCCTCTGACCCTTTCCAGTGGTCTGCTGATGTGCTCAAAGCACTCTGTTCTAGAACTTGGAGTGCCTGATTCGACTTAGGCAAGTTCCATCCACTTACCAAGCTCCGTGTTCCCCTTCATTCGGGCCCCCGTCATCCTTCATACCCGGAGGGACCCCCAAGAACGGCCTGGATACAATGCCCAAGGGCTCTCCTACCGTCATGGGCCAAGGAACCCGAGGGTTTCAGGCAACAAATTGATACAAATCCCGCGTTGCGAACATGGTCAGTGGTTGATGCTCATTTGTTTGTCCCCATGGCTAACACGACAGGATGTTGTGTTGCGAACATGGTCAACAGTAGTCCTTAGTCGTCATGTCGGTTCCCCAGGACCTGAATATTGGTGGCATGGTTCATGTCATGTTCCGCCCCACCGCGCCAAGGTGGAATCTCGACACTCGTTGTACTAACCCTCAGTACACCCCCGCACGTCAGACAGACCGAGCTGCGTAACGGTGTCTCTCGAGGCTCCCGCGATCTGAGCGCTAGAGTATGTGCTTGGGTCTCTTCTTTACGGGTTGCATGCCACTTGACCTTCATCCCCTTAGGGGAGTGAGGAGTTTCCCAGATGTTGCGTTTCGGGCCCAGCATAGCTGGGAGCTAGCATCTACTGCCCCTCCCGGATTGTTGAACCCTCATAGGCCCCCTTTGCCCGAGGCTCCTCTCTCGTTTGGTCCAAACCATATGACCTTAAACTGTGTTGTTGGTCCAAACCATATGACCTTAAACTGTGCTATTGGTCCAAACCATATGACCGTAAACTGTGTTGTTGGTCCTATCACACGACCCTAAACTGTGACATTATCATCCTGGCCGCACGACGAAAAACGACACTGCATTGTGGTGACCTCGTTGTAGAGGACATCACGTTGGGTATTGGTTTTATGCCATGCCATTTGTAAACGCCTATCACGGCTTGATGCTTGTGGCGACACCGTGGCCTGCTACTTTGGGCCTGTCCCTTCACAACAAAAAAAAACCACTCACCTTAAAGGAAAAACAAGATTTATCAAATGCCGCTTCTTTTAGAGCAAGGGCCACGCCCGCACTCCCCTTTTCCCTTGGCACTGGTATCTTACCATGTCACTTTCAGAACTACGTGTGGCTTGATTCTCATCCTTATGAGATACATAGGAACGCCTGGGGCACTTCCCCTCTGGTCCAGCCTACCTCCGTGTTCGGTCCCTCGACTCGAGCATTTCCCCGGAGAGCACATGTTAAGTAGGGCTTAGGTCCTCCTTCACATCGGGTTTTTTGTAGCCGCCTGGCCATGTGTCCGTTTCTCCCCTATCCTCATGGTCTGAGCTCTAAGACCTAAAACTAATATCCTCATGGTCCGAGATCTAAGACCTAAAATTAAGATCCTCATGGTCCGAGCTCTAAGACCTAAAACTAAGATCCTCTTAGTCCGATCTCTAAGACCTAAAACTAAGATCCTCTTGGTCCGAGATCTAAGACCTAAAACTAAGATCCTCTTGGTCCGATCTCTAAGACCTAAAACTAAGATCCTCTAGGTCTGAGCTCTAAGACCTAAAACTAAGATCCTCATGGTCCGAGCTCTAAGACCTAAACTAAGATCCATATTTCGTCCCGCATGACGTTAAACTGTATTTCGTCACGCATGACGTTAAACTGTATTCCGTTCCACATGACGTTAAACTGTATTTCGTCCAACACAACGTTAAACAATATTTTCAGAACTACGTGTGGCTTGATTCACATCCTTATGAGATACGTAAGACCGCCCGGACGTTTCGTCTTGGGTCCAGCCCTAGGGATAGCTGAACACCGTCATTCTTTATTGTCGGCCCCTCGACCCAACTTCATGAGAAATGGTGTAATCAGGATATCTACCTCGAGCATGTTCGGGATGCCCCATGGTAATGATGGGAAGCAGCAGTTCTCTCTCCAAAGAGGTCCTGCCTAGAAATTGGGACGACCCGTGATCAGGTTGGTACATCCGCCTAATGCACCTTCTCCCTGGCGGCGCAATATCGAGAGTGTTGGACTCTGTTCGAACAAGCCACCACTCCACCTCCCGCGCTTTGCATTCCCCCTTATTCGGACCCTCATTTCCTTTCACGTTTGACGGGACCCCCTAACAGTATGGATGCTCGACCTATGGTCTGCCTACTATCCTGGGCCAATGTTCCGGAGAACTGGTCATGTTTGACGGGACCCCATAACAGTATGGATGCTCGACCTATGGTCCGCCTACTGTCCTGGGCCAACGTTCTGGAAAACTGACCAATGATATTTGAGTTAGGCCCCATGTTGGGAACATGGTCAGCGGTCAGCCCTCATTTATTGTCCTCCCATTCCGGGCCAATGTGATATGGGTGCTGTGTTTCCGCCATGGTTGACAGTTATCCTCCATGGTTGCGCCCCATTGGGTTCCGAATTTGGGCAGCGCGATGCACCCTTTCTCTCCATCCCCCTGTGTTCGTATGGATTTCAATGCCCCCGACATTGCCCCGCTCATGTGTTAAGGCACATTGAGAAGTCGACACATCAATCGGCCCGGGGTCTCTTCAAAAGTCCAGGCCCGATTTTGGACGCCTGGAGCTTGTTCAATGCCCCACAGTTGAACAGAATGATGGTACGAGCACCTCTTGCTTCTTGCGTTGGGCATGTCCCACATTAGCCTAGGGGTGAGTTGTTATTCGTTTCGAAGCTATTGTTGAGCGCATTAAACCAAGGGTACAAAAGAGTGGATTTGGCCATATATTGGATTGAGACGATGAGCAATATAGGCAAAAAGTTCATGAGATGGAGAAAACAAAGCCCTCAGGGATTAGCATGCTGAAGTGATCTTTCCAGCACTGCTACCCTCTGGCTAGTAGCCTCCAGGACCGCTTTTTTCTCTTTGAAGACTCTCTCCCCATCAGCCACCACAGAACGAAACTCATCAGCCCTAGCTTGTGCATGCGCCCGCTCTCTTTGAAGCACGATCATCTGGTGACTCGCCTCCACCAGTTGTTCCTGGGCATCAGCCAGTTGGGCGGTCAGTTTCTCCACGAGCTCAGAGCATGTTATGATGAACACCTCTTTATCTGACGCCTGCCCTTCGAGGTGCCAGAATTCTTGCTCCGCCCTCAGTAGTTCTTGAGCGCTCGTAGATCCTTCCTGGAACTGGGAAATGTTGGTGCGCCGGCTGCTCTCGCGAATCTTCTCGGCCATGTAATCACGGACCGTTAGATGAAGGCGCTGAGCGTCAGCCCCTCCGGCGCACAGGAAGCGCAGCCAGGTATGAAGTGATCTCATCCGCCTCAGCCAATCAGACTGGGGATGCCTGAGAAAGTGCTGGATACACTTCCACCCCTTTCGCCGTGTCATCCGTCTCTCCTCGGCTGCCTCTGAGTTTGAGTCATCAATCTCCTCAGGGTCGGCAGGTCGGTATATGGGGAAGGCCGCCAGCAAATCGGAAGTAGGATCCACCCCAGGGATGTCTTCATGAGGAATAGAATCCTCGATGTCCGGGAAACCTTCCCTCGCCCCAGCAGTAATGACGCCTCCAACAGCTTCCGACCGCGTTCTGGGAACAGCGCCGCTGATGTCCGCTGCCCTCTGTTCATCTATTGTCGGGACCGACTCAGTGTAGAGAGCATGTTCCGAGCGAGGTGGTATGTCCGCCGCTAGTCCTCTTGCGGATGGCCCGGGCTCCGCAGCCTGACGTGCCTCCAGTGTTGAGATCACTGCATGGGGCATACGCTGGTCAGACATGATCTCTTGACACCAAGCGCCAGTAGTGAAGCGTGAGACTTACAGGAATCCAGAGCTTCGGTCCCCAGTGTTCCGGCCGCTGTAGGAGCCTCCATAAGGGGAGACCCCTCTATGCTGGTTAATTCAATGATGGGTGTCAGATCCCAATCATGTCCCACTGGTTCCTCTCCACCTTCCTCGGGTGGGGATGCCCGTCCACCGCTCAGCTACTCCTGAGTAAGATGGGGAAGTGAGTTAGAAGTTGGAAAGTAGAATGGATGAATGAGGGAAATGAATGAAGATAGAGAAAAACTTCAAGAATCTCGGTTATGTCGAGATCAGAGTCGGCAATCTCACCACTCTCTCGGAGACTCCCTTGGTAGGTCGCCCCTTGAGAATCCTCACCTTTGGGCTCCTCTTCTTCGTCTTCTCCCTCACCTTCGTCCTCTCCGGTTTCCTCCTCCCCCTCCGGCTCTTCATCACTGTCGCCTTCTCCCGGCGACATCGCTCCTGGATCATGCTCCTGGCTGAGAATCACTTTCACTAGGAAAGTTGGCTCCACACGCTGCCCCCTTTGGCGTGCGTATGCGTCCATGGCCGTCAGATAAGCTTGCCGCCGATGAAAATTTACTCGGTCGGTAATCTGAACGAGCCTGACCTCCGGCAGTTGGATCCCATTCTGCATTATCTTCTGCCAGATGGCTTCGATGCTCAGCGATTGCCGCAGGGTCATCCAGGTCGACCACAGTGCCGAGAGAATTGTGTCTTGAGAAGGTTCAAGCAGATATCTTATCTGCTTCCCAGGCAGTTCCCTGGCCGCCTCATGTGACCCACCTGCGGGTAACGAGGACGTGAAGGCACCATGTGATGTCCTCGCTGCGGAATTCCCGGCTTGCGCAAGCCTCGCTACCTGGCGCGCCCTTGGTTCTCCCCTTCCGACGACACCTTCCCTTCTTTCCCGTCGCCCGATTTCAGTGCGAGTAACCTCGAGTTGCCGGATGCGCTTGCGTAATAGCCCCTCAGGGTACGCGATGGTCCAGTTTTTGGCATATTCGGTTGCTAGGCCGGCATCGACCCCGGTGGGAGGGAGAGTAACGAATTCGCCAGAGCCGAAGGTGGTAAACATCAACCACATTTGGCGCAGGATGCATGGATTCTTCTCATGCCAGACAGCCATGAATACCTTCTTCTGCATTCGCTGGAGGCACCCGAACTGCTTGGCGAATCGGGATGGCACGTACGGCTCGCAGATCACCTTCCCGTCGATCCGAGCCACGAGCACCCCGCCCCGAATGCTCTGGAAGTATTCCTGCTATTCCAGAGAGCCTCGCCTGTTGTCCACCAGCTGGCCAACCGGGGTGGGGAACGAGCTGAAGTTGAAGTTGGCATGGTTACCAATGCGGATCCTCACGCCATCCTCAGTGAGCGTCAATGGCGCCACCCCTGCAATGTTTAGAAAGGACGGTCGCAAGCCATTTCCCGGAGTACGAACGATGTTTGGGAAAGTATACCCACCGAGATGAGCCGCCACCCAGCCATGGAAGACCTGGAAGGGACCACAGATGTAACACCCCAAGCTTCTATGGTACGCTTCTCTTTGAATAATGTGATAGTGTGTGTTGTACGCAACACCGAGTTCTAACACACACCACAACTAATTAAACTAGCCGTTGTGAATAGTAATACCTACTTTTTGAAATGATATATATTCTATATTTCAAAATGGACTTCATTTTTGGATTCGGAATATCAAAATTATTCTAGGGTGAAATTTTGGTACTTTTCAGATAACTTTCATATTTTGATGAATAGTGAAAATTTCTAAATTTTAATTAAAAACAACTTTTTTAATCAAAATAATTAATAGTGATAAATTATGAATTTGAGTGGTTTTAAAGTATATTTATAATATATTTTTACCATTAAATTTAATGTTTATCATTGGACATAATTTTACAATTAAACCGAACATAAACAAGTGTCAATCTTTTGATAGTTATTATCTCTTAAAAACACGCTTTTTGTTTTGACAGCGGGAATTAATTTTAAATTAATTTCTGCCACTTATGTGTTTTGAATTTAGGAAAATGGATTCCATATTTGGAATCAGGATGTTCAAATTGTGTAAATAGGTAACTTTTATTTTTAGACATTTTGAATAATTACTGCGGTAAATATTTTATTTACCATGGTTAAAGGGTAAATCCGGTAAATAAGGGTTAAAAAAATAATATTATAATAATACAAAATTACCCTAAAACGTGTCCTAACCTTATTGGTGGACACATACCCGACCATGGGCATCCTTGGGTCAATTTGGGGACCCCTTGGAGCCACTTGTATGTGGTAGGGACACATTATATTAATAAAGTTAAAATAAAAATAAAAATGGCATAAGCTTACATCTTTTAGAAGAACAATTTTTACATAGGGTTATACATGTTGGATTTTCTATTATAAATATTCATTAGAAAGATAAAAATATTTACTACATAATGATATTTTATTTATAATTTTTAGACATTAAATAATTTATTTTATTTATGACACAATGATGATGCAGTAATTACTAAAATAGTAAAAAAATTAACACAATTTATATTATAAATACCCAAATAAATATAATATGAAACTTTTAATGAATTACACTAATTTTCTAGGATAATATGATATATTAGTATTGATTTAATTGACTTTGTTCGAAGTAATCAATCTGTTATGAGTTTCACAAAAATCAACTATTGAATAGTGTCAAAATTGACATAAAAGAGTTCTTAAAACAAATATTATATTATTAATTGATATTAAATTCCTAAAAATCTAAGGTTCGGCCAAGAGACTTATATTATTATATGTTAATCATTAATGGACCACTTGGGGGTCGCTTGGATGTATATAGTAAGTTTATTAACCATATTATATAAAAATACAAAGAGACATTGTAAAAGTGAAACTAATTAACTTAGAGTTAATACTTAAAGATAAGGTTAATATAAGTACCCAAACCTGTCTAAATTATATTGGATGAGTTGTTTTCGACCTATCCCCACCTCATCCTTTGAATAGTCAACTTTGGAGCCATTAGAAACCGAATATGAATTTATTATAAATTAATATTTCTAGCTTTTCCAAAGGTGCCCCTCACCCCTCTTATAAAAGGGCACTCCTCCTTCTCTTTTCTTCACACCTTCAAAGCCTTTTGGTTCGGCCAAACTCTGCCCAAATACTCTCCCAACATCCCTCACTACAACCTAGAGGCCTTAGTTTGATCATAAAGCCAACCTAAGGAGCCCTTTTGATCAAATCAAAAGGAAGAACCCGAAGAAGAGGTAATGATTTCACCACCCTTTTCTAAGTTCATTTCTTCTTCCACTTCTTCTTCCTTTGTTCTTACCATTCTAAAATAATAACTCCAGTATCTCACATATACTGTGATGTTATTATAAGTATGTTACAACCATATTCAGTATTCTATCCACCCTTTGAATAACATGTCACCATACGTGCGTACGTACGGCTTACCGTCTCCACGTCGTGGTGTAATTGTTATTCAATATAATATTATTTGGATGGGTATAATAATGATGTGTAACTCATGTAAATAATAAATATAACATGTTAATGATTCTGTATATATGATATACCATTCATTTATATATTATTTTAATATCAAAAGAATGATATTGTCGCTCGTGCGTACGTACGGACTACCGTCTCCACGAACGCGATGAGATTCATTCTCCATCGTATCCATTCAAGTATAATTATCATTTTATGATTTAAAAATTATGTTTAAGGACTTGATATCATTCTGGATATGAATAAGATACAACAAACATGGCTTATGTAACAAAACATATAAAAGAAAATGAGTAAGTTAACACCCGAAACGATGATAATTCTAAGATATTATTAATAAATCAATGTTAAAAGATCATATATGATATCATATTAATATATATGATTCTTGTATAATTTAATAACAATTATTTCACCATTATACAGGATGTTAACCTACCCCAACCAAGGAAAAGTACAAGGTAAGGGTTATTTCACAATCTCTTCATTATCCGAGGTTGTTTATATAATAATCTACTGGGATCTCTTTATCATCCACATCCATGTTTCTTAAAAATGTATTTCAAAACATTTTTACTATTTACAAGAATATGGGTTAAAGTCATTTATACCCTTTTTTGACTTTTTATAAGAGGTTTATAAAGGAATCTTTCCGTCGTTTTCAAAACAAGGTCCTTTTTAACCTTTTCGACAGAATTGAGGTAAGAATGTTTTTTTTAACTTATACGGCGGGTGCGGTTATTTTACGCCGTTATAAAATCTTCAAAGCTTTCCTTACAAGCTTATAAGAATATTTTCAAAGAAAATGTTTTATTTTATATGGATCTTAAATGATTTCAAAATAAAAGGAGATATTTCTTTAAAAAGAATTTTGATTTCATCTATGTCAACATCCTTTGATGGATTTTAAGATTATTTGAAGTTGATTTATTATGATACAAAACTTCTATATTGTATTGAAGGTTTTGTGATATGTTTGACTGTGGATGTGCTATTTTTATACCATTCATAGTTTATTGTGAAAGTATTGACATTTCGTATGCTAGTTTTAATACGAATGTTTATGTTATGTTTAAACCTTTTCATATGGGAATGCATTGGACTTAATAAGTGACGGGTGGAGCCCGCTATAGCTCCTCGATGAATCGGTAGGTCTCATGAGACAAAATAGTGTCTTGGCACAAGGCCTTGACAAAATCTTATTTGTAGTCTTGGCACGAGGCCTTGGCTATGTGGTTATGATAGTCTGGCATTATGCATTCCAACATTATGAAAGTGGTTATTTATTTTTGCATGTGATTATTCGGTTAGTGGAATATCCATGTGAATAAGTAAATGGAATTATTTCATTTTATTTATGCCATAACATGTTGAAAGTTCATGTTTAAAAGGCTTTTGTTTTAGTTATACATTGCCTTAAATGTTTATTCTTATTGATGAAAGTTTCCGCTATATTGTTATCCTTACTGGGCATTTGAGCTCACCCCTTTTCTATGTTTTATTTTTCCCAGGAAGTGAAGATGTAAGTTATGAATGACCTTCAGGGATATTATGAGGGGATTGTAGTGTGGACTGTGGAAACATTATGTTGTTGTAGTAGTTTTTGATTTTATGATGTAATGTAAAACTTATGAATATATCTAGTGTTTCCAAGGCTACTAAACCAATCGGTCTTTCGAGATTTGATCTTTCTTGTGATCATGCCAATGTTACGAAGTAATGCACCGACTCTGGGTAGCTGGGGTCGGGGCGTTACAGTTGGTATCAGAGGAAGTTTAGTACAAACCTTGGAAGCTAGATTTAGATAAACTCTGATTAGAGCACGTAGACTTAAGATGAACTTTGAGGATTAGTATAGAAGAACTTCCTAGAATTTTGGTATTGTAGAGATTTTGTGAGTTTTCCGAGCAATACATCCCTTTCTGGATACGAGTAGGTAGAGGCGGCTCTGGCATAGATGTACCTAGGGGTAAAACCCGAAAACACCGCTTTGAGCTAGACTCGAACGGGAACTGGTGCACGACAACGGGCCTTGCTGGACTCTTGGTTACGACACTCCCGGGGGATATGCTTAGGATAACTCTCATTTTCTTTACAAATCATTATGAAGGGTTTATGAGTATATACTTCCTCAAAGAAAACATTTTTATGATTATGGATTATATCCATAAATAGTTCAATTTATGTTAAGTGTTTTATAAGTATGAGATTATGTATTTTGATTCATAAACTGATCTAGTTTATGCCATTGTTTAGAAATGGCGCCTAGTGGAAGAAATGGAAACTGTATCAATGCACGCACTCCATGTAGGGATTTCCCTCCTGCTCAAGATAATTATAGTGGGGCTGGTGATGCAACTGGTGCTGATCAGCTAATCACCGTACTGGGACAACTTACTCAGGTTATGAATAATAACCTTACCCGTATGGAGCACCCTGATCCGCAGCGTGGAGGATCAATGTTTGATCGATTCATGAGACAACAACCACCAACGTTCAATGGGAGTACAAATCCCTTAGTAGCTGAGCAATGGATATTTTCCCTAGAGAAAATATTTCAGGCTTTGGGGAG
The DNA here is from genome assembly GCA_963277665.1 of Viscum album. Lineage (NCBI taxonomy): Eukaryota > Viridiplantae > Streptophyta > Magnoliopsida > Santalales > Viscaceae > Viscum > Viscum album. The sequence continues at coordinate 1,781,364,083 of OY728129.1, read as the reverse complement.
TAGTGAAAGGGAAAAAGTTACCATGGCAGTTTACCGCCTCACTGGAGATGCTGATCAATGGTGGTCATTGATTCAAAACATGAAGGAAGATGATGAAGTATCAAACATGGAATGGAGGGAGTTCAAAGATCTGTTTTTAGAAAAATACTTTCCTCGCGACCATCGAGCAGATATGGAAAGGCAATTTCTGAGTCTGAGACAAAAGGAGGATGATAATGTCACAAAGTATGAGGCTAACTTTACAAGGTTAGCGAGGTACGCTGGTGATTATATTCGCAACCCAAGAAGTAAGATTGATCGTTTCTTTGATGGGTTAAAACCATTTCTCCGTCGAGCATTAGTCTCACAATCCTTTTCATCGTACGAAGACATTGTCTCATGTGCTATGAAGACCGAAAAGGAATTCTCTAAGTCTTATGACTTTAAAGCAAAGCAAGAGAAGAAGAGACCTGCTGATCAATCTGGGAATGGAAATAAGGGGAAGAAGGGAAAGGTTGAATATCCATCTTGTGGTAAATGCGGGAAGAAACATCCTGGTACTTGCTTGAAGGGAATGGGAGTCTGTTACAAGTGTGGTGAAAAAGGCCACCAAGCTCATGATTGCAAGGGGAAGAAGGAAGCTACCAACGTTCAGTGCTACAATTGCAGGGAGATGGGGCATTATGCAAATGCATGTCCTAAGCATCAGGAGAACTTACCTCAGAAAAGGCCAAGGGATCAAGGCCAGGCTTATGCTATCACTACTGCTGAGGTAGAAGCTCCGAAGGACGTGGTGGCAGGTAATTTAATGGTTTCCTCAAGTTTAGCAAATGCATTATTTGATTCTGGATCGTCGCATTGTTTCATATCTTCCTAGTTTGCTAAGAAAATTAGATATTTCCAATTTGATTTAATAAGGGAGTTGTCAGTTAAAACTCCTAAGGGAAGTATCGTTGCAACAAAGTTTTGTGAATCAGTCCCCATTAGAGCACATAAATTTTTTTTATCTGCTGATTTCATCGTCATACCTATGATTGAGTTTGATATAATCCTCGGTATGGACTGGCTTTCGGACTATGATGCGAATATTTATTGTAAGAAGAAAGAGGTTACGATTCTTGATGATAATGATAAGGAGCACCTTATTTTTAGAGCAAAATCGTCACCACCTAATTCTTATTTAGATCCACCCCCTGTAGCACAACTTAATTCAATTATCGGGGAGGAAGAGAATGAAATAACTGTCGGTGAGGAAAGTAATGTTCAAATAGAGGATGTACCTATTGTGAAATAATTTTTAGATGTATTTCCGGAAGATTTACCTGGACATCCTCCAGAACGAGAAGTTGAGTTTTCTATTGATTTGATTCCTGGATCAAGGCCTATATCGAAGACCCCTTATAGAATGGCCACTGTAGAGTTAGTCGAACTAAAGAAACAACTAGAGGAATTGAGTAATAAGGGATTTATTCGCCCTAGTGTTTCTCCATGGGGAGCCCCTGTTCTTTTTGTTAAAAAGAAAGATGGATCTATGAGGTTATGTATCGACTACAGGGAGATCAATGCTATAACAATAAAGAACAAGTATCCCCTACCTCGTATTGATGATTTATTTGACCAACTGCATGGAGCTCAATACTTTTCAAAGATTGACCTTCGATCTGGATACCATCAGTTGTGTGTGAAGAAGGAAGACATTCCGAAAACAGCATTTCGAACCAGGTATGGGCATTACGAGTTTACTGTAATGCCGTTTGGATTGACTAATGCACCATCTGTATTCATGGATCTGATGAATAGAGTTTTCAAGGAGTATCTCGATGAATTTGTGGTAGTATTTATTGATGATATATTGGTATACTCCAAAACCTATGAAGATCATGAAAATCACTTGCGCATTATCTTGAAGACTCTGAGGAGGCATGAATTATATGGAAAGTTTAGCAAGTGTGAATTCTGGCTTCAGGAGATTTCTTTTCTTGGCCATATTGTCTCTAAAGATGGAATCTCTGTTGATCCTTCTAAGACCAAGGCAATCCAAGAATGGCCAGCACCTACGAGTATAACTGAGGTACGTAGTTTTATTGGTTTGGCAGGTTATTATCGACGTTTCATCCAGAATTTTGCCCGATTGGCAAACCCATTAACGAAGCTCACACGAAAAGGGGTTAAATTTGTTTGGACAAAAGAGTGTGAAGAATGTTTTGAAGAACTGAAAAGAAGATTAGTCAATGCTCCTATATTGACTCTACCATCGGGGAATGATGGGTTCGTTATTTATAGTGATTCATCAAAGAAAGGACTTGGCTGTGTCCTTATGCAGAATGATAGAGTTATTGCCTATGCATCACGACAGTTGAAAATTCATGAACAAAACTATCCTACTCATGATCTTGAGTTAGCAGCTGTGATCTTTGCTTTGAAGATATGGAGGCACTACCTCTATGGTGAAAAATGTGAGATTTATACTGATCACAAGAGTTTGAAGTATATTTTCTCACAAAAAGAACTCAACATGAGGCAAAGGAGATGGCTTGAATTACTCAAGGATTATGATTGTACGATACACTACCACCCGGGGAAGGCAAACAAGGTGGAAGATGCTTTGAGTAGAAAAGACCATGGAGTTTTGAACAATATGAGAATTGAAAGGGATCCAATTTTCATGGATCTAGTGAAGATGGACATGGGAATAACCAGGGAAGGTGAAACATCAATGCTTTTTCAAATGGTTGCCAAACCATCTTTACTAGAAAAGATTAAGAGTTCTCAGACCGATGATGAAGAATTTCAGAAGAAGATTAAAGCTGTGAATGATGGGAGATTGAGAGACTTTGTGTATGAAGATGGAATTTTGAAATTCGGGAAGAGACTTTGTGTTCCCAATATACCTGATCTAAAAAGGGAATTGCTGGATGACGCTCATAGTTCCAATTTCTCTATACACCCTGGGAGCACCAAAATGTATAGAGATTTGAAGGAACATTTTTGGTGGGACAACATGAAGAGGGAGATTGCTGATTTTGTGTCAAGATGTATGGTTTGTCAACAAGTGAAAGCTGGAAGGCAACAGCCTGGAGGAGTCATGCAACCTCTTCCCATACTAGAGTGGAAATGGGACAATATTACGATGGACTTTGTCATGGGGCTACCAAAGACTCCTAGAAGGAACGATGCAATATGGGTTATTGTTGATCGTCTTACCAAGTCAGCACATTTTCTTGCTATAAGAGAAGATCTACCCCTGGAACGTCTAGCAAGACTATATATTAATGAAGTTGTGAGACTTCATGGAGTACCCCTATCGATTGTTTCTGATCGTGATCCCCGTTTTACTTCAAGATTTTGGAAAAGTCTTCAGAAATCCCTGGATACTGAACTTCATTTGAGCACTGCTTACCACCCTCAGACAGACGGACAATCAGAACGGACTATTCAGACCTTAGAAGACATGTTGAGATCTTGCTCACTTGATTTTCAGGGTATGTGGGATCAATATTTACCACTGGTAGAATTTTCTTATAACAATAGCTTCCATTCGAGTATTCAGATGGCACCATATGAAGCGTTATACGGAAAGAGATGTCGTACACCAACCTGTTGGGATGACGTTGGTGAAAGAAAACTTGTAGGCCCAGAACTGGTGGAGGAAACGGTGGAAAAGGTGAAGGTAATCCAAAATCACATCAAAGCAGCTCAAAGTAGGCAGAAGAGCTATGCCGATAATCGAAGGAAGGATTTGGAATTTCAAGTCGGTGATCATGTTTTCCTAAAGGTATCTCCGTGGAAGGGAGTCATACGTTTTGGTAAGAAAGGTAAATTGAGTCCCAGGTACATCGGACCTTTCGAAATTCTAGAACGAATTGGGGCTGTAGCTTACCGATTGGCAATGCCGCCAAGTCTCTCCAAAGTTCACGATGTGTTCCACGTATCTCTATTGAGGAAATACATGCCTGATCCGACGCATGTACTCACCTATGAGGAATTAGAACTGGAACCCGATCTATCTTATTGTGAAGAGCCCGTCAAGATTCTTGATACGAGAGAACAAGTACTGAGAAACCGGACGACGCGTCTGGTAAAAGTTTTGTGGAGAAACCATAAGATGGAAGAGGCAACATGGGAACCCGAGGAACTTATGATGAAGAACCACCCGAGTCTTTTTATGCAGTAATACCCTAGAAATTGCGAGGACGCAATTATTTGAAGGAGGGGATAATGTAACACCCCAATCTTCTATGGTACGCTTCTCTTTGAATAATGTGATAGCGTGTGTTGTACGCAACACCGAGTTCTAACACACACCACAACTAATTAAACTAGCCGTTGTGAATAGTAATACCTACTTTTTGAAATCATATATATTCTATATTTCAAAATGGACTTCATTTTTGGATTCGGAATATCAAAATTAGTCTAGGGTGAAATTTTGGTACTTTTCGGATAACTTTCATATTTTGATGAATAGTGAAAATTTCTAAATTTTAATTAAAAACAACTTTTTTAATCAAAATAATTAATAGTGATAAATTATGAATTTGAGTGGTTTTAAAGTATATTTATAATATATTTTTACCATTCAATTTAATGTTTATCATTGGACATAATTTTACAATTAAACCGAACATAAACAACTGTCAATCTTTTGATAGTTATTATCTCTTAAAAACACGCTTTTTGTTTTGACAGCGGGAATTAATTTTAAATTAATTTCTGCCACTTATGTGTTTTGAATTTAGGAAAATGGATTCCATATTTGGAATCAGGATGTTCAAATTGTGTAAATAGGTAACTTTTATTTTTAGACATTTTGAATAATTACTGCGGTAAATATTTTATTTACCATGGTTAAAGGGTAAATCCGGTAAATAAGGGTTAAAAAAATAATATTATAATAATAAAAAATTACCCTAAAACGTGTCCTAACCTTATTGGTGGACACATACCCGACCATGGGCATCCTTGGGTCAATTTGGGGACCCCTTGGAGCCACTTGTATGTGGTAGGGACACATTATATTAATAAAGTTAAAATAAAAATAAAAATGGCATAAGCTTACATCTTTTAGAAGAACAATTTTTACATAGGGTTATACATGTTGGATTTTCTATTATAAATATTCATTAGAAAGCTAAAAAGATTTACTACATAATGATAGTTTATTTATAATTTTTAGACATTAAATAATTTATTTTATTTATGACACAATGATGATGCAGTAATTACTAAAATAGTAAAAAATTAACATAATTGATATTATAAATACCCAAATAAATATAATATGAAACTTTTAATGAATTACACTAATTTTCTAGGATAATATGATATATTAGGATTTATTTAATTGACTTTGTTCGAAGTAATCAATCTGTTATGAGTTTCACAAAAATCAACTATTGAATAGTGTCAAAATTGACATAAAAGAGTTCTTAAAACAAATATTATATTATTAATTGATATTAAATTCCTAAAAATCTAAGGTTCGGCCAAGAGACTTATATTATGATATGTTAATCATTAATGGACCACTTGGGGGTCGCTTGGATGTATATAGTAAGTTTATTAACCATATTATATAAAAATACAAAGAGACATTGTAAAAGTGAAACTAATTAACTTAGAGTTAATACTTAAAGATAAGGTTAATATAAGTACCCAAACCTGTCTAAATTATATTGGATGAGTTTTTTTCGACCTATCCCCACCTCATCCTTTGAATAGTCAACTTTTGAGCCATTAGAAACCGAATATGAATTTATTATAAATTAATATTTCTAGCTTTTCCAAAGGTGCCCCTCACCCCTCTTATAAAAGGGCACTCCTCCTTCTCTTTTCTTCACACCTTCAAAGCCTTTTGGTTCGGCCAAACTCTGCCCAAATACTCTCCCAACATCCCTCACTACAACCTAGAGGCCTTAGTTTGATCATAAAGCCAACCTAAGGATCCCTTTTGATCAAATCAAAAGGAAGAACCCGAAGAAGAGGTAATGATTTCACCACCCTTTTCTAAGTTCATTTCTTCTTCCACTTCTTCTTCCTTTTTTCTTACCATTCTAAAATAATAACTCCAGTATCTCACATATACTGTGATGTTATTATAAGTATGTTACAACCATATTCAGTATTCTATCCACCCTTTGAATAACATGTCACCATACGTGCGTACGTACGGCTTACCGTCTCCACGTCGTGGTGTAATTGTTATTCAATATAATATTATTTGGATGGGTATAATAATGATGTGTAACTCATGTAAATAATAAATATAACATGTTAATGATTCTGTATATATGATATACCATTCATTTATATATTATTTTAATATCAAAAGAATGATATTGTCGCTCGTGCGTACGTACGGACTACCGTCTCCACGAACGCGATGAGATTCATTCTCCATCGTATCCATTCAAGTATAATTATCATTTTATGATTTAAAAATTATGTTTAAGGACTTGATATCATTCTGGATATGAATAAGATACAACAAACATGGCTTATGTAACAAAACATATAAAAGAAAATGAGTAAGTTAACACCCGAAACGATGATAATTCTAAGATATTATTAATAAATCAATGTTAAAAGATAATATATGATATCATATTAATATATATGATTCTTGTATAATTTAATAACAATTATTTCACCATTATACAGGAGGTTAACCTACCCCAACCAAGGAAAAGTACAAGGTAAGGGTTATTTCACAATCTCTTCATTATCCGAGGTTGTTTATATAATAATCTACTGGGATCTCTTTATCATCCACATCCATGTTTCTTAAAAATGTATTTCAAAACATTTTTACTATTTACAAGAATATGGGTTAAAGTCATTTATACCCTTTTTTGACTTTTTATAAGAGGTTTATAAAGGAATCTTTCCGTCGTTTTCAAAACAAGGTCCTTTTTAACCTTTTCGACAGAATTGAGGTAAGAATGTTTTTTTTAACTTATACGGCGGGTGCGGTTATTTTACGCCGTTATAAAATCTTCAAAGCTTTCCTTACAAGCTTATAAGAATATTTTCAAAGAAAATGTTTTATTTTATATGGATCTTAAATGATTTCAAAATAAAAGGAGATATTTCTTTAAAAAGAATTTTGATTTCATCTATGTCAACATCCTTTGATGGATTTTAAGATTATTTGAAGTTGATTTATTATGATACAAAACTTCTATATTGTATTGAAGGTTTTGTGATATGTTTGACTGTGGATGTGCTATTTTTATACCATTCATAGTTTATTGTGAAAGTATTGACATTTCGTATGCTAGTTTTAATACGAATGTTTATGTTATGTTTAAACCTTTTCATATGGGAATGCATTGGACTTAATAAGTGACGGGTGGAGCCCGCTATAGCTCCTCGATGCATCGGTAGGTCTCATGAGACAAACTAGTGTCTTGGCACAAGGCCTTGACAAAATCTTATTTGTAGTCTTGGCACGAGGCCTTGGCTATGTGGTTATGATAGTCTGGCATTATGCATTCCAACATTATGAAAGTGGTTATTTATTTTTGCATGTGATTATTTGGTTAGTGGAATATCCATGTGAATAAGTAAATGGAATTATTTCATTTTATTTATGCCATACCATGTTGAAAGTTCATGTTTAAAAGGCTTTTGTTTTAGTTATACATTGCCTTAAATGTTTATTCTTATTGATGAAAGTTTCCGCTATATTGTTATCCTTACTGGGCATTTGAGCTCACCCCTTTTCTATGTTTTATTTTTCCCAGGAAGTGAAGATGTAAGTTATGAATGACCTTCAGGGATATTATGAGGGGATTGTAGTGTGGACTGTGGAAACATTATGTTGTTGTAGTAGTTTTTGATTTTATGATGTAATGTAAAACTTATGAATATATCTAGTGTTTCCAAGGCTACTAAACCAATCGGTCTTTCGAGATTTGATCTTTCTTGTGATCATGCCAATGTTACGAAGTAATGCACCGACTCTGGGTAGCTGGGGTCGGGGCGTTACAGTTGGTATCAGAGGAAGTTTAGTACAAACCTTGGAAGCTAGATTTAGATAAACTCTGATTAGAGCACGTAGACTTAAGATGAACTTTGAGGATTAGTATAGAAGAACTTCCTAGAATTTTGGTATTGTAGAGATTTTGTGAGTTTTCCGAGCAATACATCCCTTTCTGGATACGAGTAGGTAGAGGCGGCTCTGGCACAGATGTACCTAGGGGTAAAACCCGAAAACACCGCTTTGAGCTAGACTCGAACGGGAACTGGTGCACGACAACGGGCCTTGCTGCACTCTTGGTTACGACACTCCCGGGGGATATGCTTAGGATAACTCTCATTTTCTTTACAAATCATTATGAAGGGTTTATGAGTATATACTTCCTCAAAGAAAACATTTTTATGATTATGGATTATATCCATAAATAGTTCAATTTATGTTAAGTGTTTTATAAGTATGGGATTATGTATTTTGATTCATAAACTGATCTAGTTTATGCCATTGTTTAGAAATGGCGCCTAGTGGAAGAAATGGAAACTGTATCAATGCACGCACTCCATGTAGGGATTTCCCTCCTGCTCAAGATAATTATAGTGGGGCTGGTGATGCAACTGGTGCTGATCAGCTAATCACCGTACTGGGACAACTTACTCAGGTTATGAATAATAACCTTACCCGTATGGAGCACCCTGATCCGCAGCGTGGAGGATCAATGTTAGATCGATTCATGAGACAACAACCACCAACGTTCAATGGGAGTACAAATCCCTTAGTAGCTGAGCAATGGATATTTTCCCTAGAGAAAATATTTCAGGCTTTGGGGAGTAGTGAAAGGGAAAAAGTTACCATGGCAGTTTACCGCCTCACTGGAGATGCTGATCAATGGTGGTCATTGATTCAAAACATGAAGGAAGATGATGAAGTATCAAACATGGAATGGAGGGAGTTCAAAGATCTGTTTTTAGAAAAATACTTTCCTCGCGACCATCGAGCAGATATGGAAAGGCAATTTCTGAGTCTGAGACAAAAGGAGGATGATAATGTCACAAAGTATGAGGCTAACTTTACAAGGTTAGCGAGGTACACTGGTGATTATATTCGCAACCCAAGAAGTAAGATTGATCGTTTCTTTGATGGGTTAAAACCATTTCTCCGTCGAGCATTAGTCTCACAATCCTTTTCATCGTACGAAGACATTGTCTCATGTGCTATGAAGACCGAAAAGGAATTCTCTAAGTCTTATGACTTTAAAGCAAAGCAAGAGAAGAAGAGACCTGCTGATCAATCTGGGAATGGAAATAAGGGGAAGAAGGGAAAGGTTGAATATCCATCTTGTGGTAAATGCGGGAAGAAACATCCTGGTACTTGCTTGAAGGGAATGGGAGTCTGTTACAAGTGTGGTGAAAAAGGCCACCAAGCTCATGATTGCAAGGGGAAGAAGGAAGCTACCAACGTTCAGTGCTACAATTGCAGGGAGATGGGGCATTATGCAAATGCATGTCCTAAGCGTCAGGAGAACTTACCTCAGAAAAGGCCAAGGGATCAAGGCCAGGCTTATGCTATCACTACTGCTGAGGTAGAAGCTCCGAAGGACGTGGTGGCAGGTAATTTAATGGTTTCCTCAAGTTTAGCAAATGCATTATTTGATTCTGGATCGTCGCATTGTTTCATATCTTCCCAGTTTGCTAAGAAAATTAGATATTTCCAATTTGATTTAATAAGGTAGTTGTCAGTTAAAACTCCTAAGGGAAGTATCGTTGCAACAAAGTTTTGTGAATCAGTCCCCATTAGAGCACATAAATTTTCTTTATCTGCTGATTTCATCGTCATACCTATGATTGAGTTTGATATAATCCTCGGTATGGACTGGCTTTCGGACTATGATGCGAAGATTTATTGTAAGAAGAAAGAGGTTACGATTCTTGATGATAATGATAAGGAGCACCTTATTTTTAGAGCAGAATCGTCACCACCTAATTCTTATTTAGATCCACCCCCTGTAGCTCAACTTAATTCAATTATCGGGGAGGAAGAGAATGAAATAACTGTCGGTGAGGAAAGGAATGTTCAAAAAGAGGATGTACCTATTGTGAAAGAATTTTTAGATGTATTTCCGGAAGATTTACCTGGACATCCTCCAGAACGAGAAGTTGAGTTTTCTATTGATTTGATTCCTGGATCAAGGCCTATATCGAAGACCCCTTATAGAATGGCCACTGTAGAGTTAGTCGAACTAAAGAAACAACTAGAGGAATTGAGTAATAAGGGATTTATTCGCCCTAGTGTTTCTCCATGGGGAGCCCCTGTTCTTTTTGTTAAAAAGAAAGATGGATCTATGAGGTTATGTATCGACTACAGGGAGATCAATGCTATAACAATAAAGAACAAGTATCCCCTACCTCGTATTGATGATTTATTTGACCAACTGCATGGAGCTCAATACTTTTCAAAGATTGACCTTCGATCTGGATACCATCAGTTGTGTGTGAAGAAGGAAGACATTCCGAAAACAACATTTCGAACCAGGTATGGGCATTACGAGTTTACTGTAATGCCGTTTGGATTGACTAATGCACCATCTGTATTCATGGATCTGATGAATAGAGTTTTCAAGGAGTATCTCGATGAATTTGTGGTAGTATTTATTGATGATATATTGGTATACTCCAAAACCTATGAAGATCATGAAAATCACTTGCGCATTATCTTGAAGACTCTGAGGAGGCATGAATTATATGGAAAGTTTAGCAAGTGTGAATTCTGGCTTCAGGAGATTTCTTTTCTTGGCCATATTGTCTCTAAAGATGGAATCTCTGTTGATCCTTCTAAGACCAAGGCAATCCAAGAATGGCCAGCACCTACGAGTATAACTGAGGTACGTAGTTTTATTGGTTTGGCAGGTTATTATCGACGTTTCGTCCAGAATTTTGCCCGATTGGCAAACCCATTAACGAAGCTCACACGAAAAGGGGTTAAATTTGTTTGGACAAAAGAGTGTGAAGAATGTTTTGAAGAACTGAAAAGAATATTAGTCAATGCTCCTATATTGACTCTACCATCGGGGAATGATGGGTTCGTTATTTATAGTGATTCATCAAAGAAAGGACTTGGCTGTGTCCTTATGCAGAATGATAGAGTTATTGCCTATGCATCACGACAGTTGAAAATTCATGAACAAAACTATCCTACTCATGATCTTGAGTTAGCAGCTGTGATCTTTGCTTTGAAGATATGGAGGCACTACCTCTATGGTGAAAAATGTGAGATTTATACTGATCACAAGAGTTTGAAGTATATTTTCTCACAAAAAGAACTCAACATGAGGCAAAGGAGATGGCTTGAATTACTCAAGGATTATGATTGTACGATACACTACCACCCGGGGAAGGCAAACAAGGTGGCAGATGCTTTGAGTAGAAAAGACCATGGAGTTTTGAACAATATGAGAATTGAAAGGGATCCAATTTTAATGGATCTAGTGAAGATGGACATGGGAATAACCAGGGAAGGTGAAACATCAATGCTTTTTCAAATGGTTGCCAAACCATCTTTACTAGAAAAGATTAAGAGTTCTCAGACCGATGATGAAGAATTTCAGAAGAAGATTAAAGCTGTGAATGATGGGAGATTGAGAGACTTTGTGTATGAAGATGGAATTTTGAAATTCGGGAAGAGACTTTGTGTTCCCAATATACCTGATCTAAAAAGGGAATTGCTGGATGACGCTCATAGTTCCAATTTCTCTATACACCCTGGGAGCACCAAAATGTATAGAGATTTGAAGGAACATTTTTGGTGGGACAACATGAAGAGGGAGATTGCTGATTTTGTGTCAAGATGTATGGTTTGTCAACAAGTGAAAGCTGGAAGGCAACAGCCTGGAGGAGTCATGCAACCTCTTCCCATACTAGAGTGGAAATGGGACAATATTACGATGGACTTTGTCATGGGGCTACCAAAGACTCCTAGAAGGAACGATGCAATATGGGTTATTGTTGATCGTCTTACCAAGTCAGCACATTTTCTTGCTATAAGAGAAGATCTACCCCTGGAACGTCTAGCAAGACTATATATTAATGAAGTTGTGAGACTTCATGGAGTACCCCTATCGATTGTTTCTGATCGTGATCCCCGTTTTACTTCAAGATTTTGGAAAAGTCTTCAGAAATCCCTGGATAATGAACTTCATTTGAGCACTGCTTACCACCCTCAGACAGACGGACAATCAGAACGGACTATTCAGACCTTAGAAGACATGTTGAGATCTTTCTCACTTGATTTTCAGGGTATGTGGGATCAATATTTACCACTGGTAGAATTTTCTTATAACAATAGCTTCCATTCGAGTATTCAGATGGCACCATATGAAGCGTTATACGGAAAGAGATGTCGTACACCAACCTGTTGGGATGACGTTGGTGAAAGAAAACTTGTAGGCCCAGAACTGGTGGAGGAAACGGTGGAAAAGGTGAAGGTAATCCAAAATCACATCAAAGCAGCTCAAAGTAGGCAGAAGAGCTATGCCGATAATCGAAGAAAGGATTTGGAATTTCAAGTCGGTGATCATGTTTTCCTAAAGGTATCTCCGTGGAAGGGAGTCATACGTTTTGGTAAGAAAGGTAAATTGAGTCCCAGGTACATCGGACCTTTCGAAATTCTAGAACGAATTGGGGCTGTAGCTTACCGATTGGCAATGCCGTCAAGTCTCTCCAAAGTTCACGATGTGTTCCACGTATCTCTATTGAGGAAATACATGCCTGATCCGACGCATGTACTCACCTATGAGGAATTAGAACTGGAACCCGATCTATCTTATTGTGAAGAGCCCGTCAAGATTCTTGATACGAGAGAACAAGTACTGAGAAACCGGACGACGCGTCTGGTAAAAGTTTTGTGGAGAAACCATAAGATGGAAGAGGCAACATGGGAACCCGAGGAACTTATGATGAAGAACCACCCGAGTCTTTTTATGCAGTAATACCCTAGAAATTGCGAGGACGCAATTATTTGAAGGAGGGGATAATGTAACACCCCAAGCTTCTATGGTACACTTCTCTTTGAATAATGTGATAGCGTGTGTTGTACGCAACACCGAGTTCTAACACACACCACAACTAATTAAACTAGCCATTGTGAATAGTAATACCTACTTTTTGAAATCATATATATTCTATATTTCAAAATGGACTTCATTTTTGGATTCGGAATATCAAAATTAGTCTAGGGTGAAATTTTGGTACTTTTCGGATAACTTTCATATTTTGATGAATAGTGAAAATTTCTAAATTTTAATTAAAAACAACTTTTTTAATCAAAATAATTAATAGTGATAAATTATGAATTTGAGTGGTTTTAAAGTATATTTATAATATATTTTTACCATTCAATTTAATGTTTATCATTGGACATAATTTTACAATTAAACCGAACATAAACAACTGTCAATCTTTTGATAGTTATTATCTCTTAAAAACACGCTTTTTGTTTTGACAGCGGGAATTAATTTTAAATTAATTTCTGCCACTTATGTGTTTTGAATTTTTGAAAATGGATTCCATATTTGGAATCAGGATGTTCAAATTGTGTAAATAGGTAACTTTTATTTTTAGACATTTTGAATAATTACTGCGGTAAATATTTTATTTACCATGGTTAAAGGGTAAATCCGGTAAATAAGGGTTAAAAAAATAATATTATAATAATACAAAATTACCCTAAAACGTGTCCTAACCTTATTGGTGGACACATACCCGACCATGGGCATCCTTGGGTCAATTTGGGGACCCCTTGGAGCCACTTGTATGTGGTAGGGACACATTATATTAATAAAGTTAAAATAAAAATAAAAATGGCATAAGCTTACATCTTTTAGAAGAACAATTTTTACATAGGGTTATACATGTTGGATTTTCTATTATAAATATTCATTAGAAAGCTAAAAAGATTTACTACATAATGATAGTTTATTTATAATTTTTAGACATTAAATAATTTATTTTATTTATGACACAATGATGATGCAGTAATTACTAAAATAGTAAAAAATTAACATAATTGATATTATAAATACCCAAATAAATATAATATGAAACTTTTAATGAATTACACTAATTTTCTAGGATAATATGATATATTAGGATTGATTTAATTGACTTTGTTCGAAGTAATCAATCTGTTATGAGTTTCACAAAAATCAACTATTGAATAGTGTCAAAATTGACATAAAAGAGTTCTTAAAACAAATATTATATTATTAATTGATATTAAATTCCTAAAAATCTAAGGTTCGGCCAAGAGACTTATATTATGATATGTTAATCATTACTGGACCACTTGGGGGTCGCTTGGATGTATATAGTAAGTTTATTAACCATATTATATAAAAATACAAAGAGACATTGTAAAAGTGAAACTAATTAACTTAGAGTTAATACTTAAAGATAAGGTTAATATAAGTACCCAAACCTGTCTAAATTATATTGGATGAGTTGTTTTCGACCTATCCCCACCTCATCCTTTGAATAGTCAACTTTGGAGCCATTAGAAACCGAATATGAATTTATTATAAATTAATATTTCTAGCTTTTCCAAAGGTGCCCCTCACCCCTCTTATAAAAGGGCACTCCTCCTTCTCTTTTCTTCACACCTTCAAAGCCTTTTGGTTCGGCCAAACTCTGCCCAAATACTCTCCCAACATCCCTCACTACAACCTAGAGGCCTTAGTTTGATCATAAAGCCAACCTAAGGAGCCCTTTTGATCAAATCAAAAGGAAGAACCCGAAGAAGAGGTAATGATTTCACCACCCTTTTCTAAGTTCATTTCTTCTTCCACTTCTTCTTCCTTTTTTCTTACCATTCTAAAATAATAACTCCAGTATCTCACATATACTGTGATGTTATTATAAGTATGTTACAACCATATTCAGTATTCTATCCACCCTTTGAATAACATGTCACCATACGTGCGTACGTACGGCTTACCGTCTCCACGTCGTGGTGTAATTGTTATTCAATATAATATTATTTGGATGGATATAATAATGATGTGTAACTCATGTAAATAATAAATATAACATGTTAATGATTCTGTATATATGATATACCATTCATTTATATATTATTTTAATATCAAAAGAATGATATTGTCGCTCGTGCGTACGTACGGACTACCGTCTCCACGAACGCGATGAGATTCATTCTCCATCGTATCCATTCAAGTATAATTATCATTTTATGATTTAAAAATTATGTTTAAGGACTTGATATCATTCTGGATATGAATAAGATACAACAAACATGGCTTATGTAACAAAACATATAAAATAAAATGAGTAAGTTAACACCCGAAACGATGATAATTCTAAGATATTATTAATAAATCAATGTTAAAAGATCATATATGATATCATATTAATATATATGATTCTTGTATAATTTAATAACA
Source organism: Viscum album (assembly GCA_963277665.1). Taxonomy (NCBI): domain Eukaryota; kingdom Viridiplantae; phylum Streptophyta; class Magnoliopsida; order Santalales; family Viscaceae; genus Viscum; species Viscum album. The sequence goes on along the minus strand of OY728129.1, from coordinate 1,781,348,679 downwards.
ATTATTTCACCATTATACAGGAGGTTAACCTACCCCAACCAAGGAAAAGTACAAGGTAAGGGTTATTTCACAATCTCTTCATTATCCGAGGTTGTTTATATAATAATCTACTGGGATCTCTTTATCATCCACATCCATGTTTCTTAAAAATGTATTTCAAAACATTTTTACTATTTACAAGAATATGGGTTAAAGTAATTTATACCCTTTTTTGACTTTTTATAAGAGGTTTATAAAGGAATCTTTCCGTCGTTTTCAAAACAAGGTCCTTTTTAACCTTTTCGACAGAATTGAGGTAAGAATGTTTTTTTTAACTTATACGGCGGGTGCGGTTATTTTACGCCGTTATAAAATCTTCAAAGCTTTCCTTACAAGCTTATAAGAATATTTTCAAAGAAAATGTTTTATTTTATATGGATCTTAAATGATTTCAAAATAAAAGGAGATATTTTTTTAAAAAGAATTTTGATTTCATCTATGTCAACATCCTTTGATGGATTTTAAGATTATTTGAAGTTGATTTATTATGATACAAAACTTCTATATTGTATTGAAGGTTTTATGATATGTTTGACTGTGGATGTGCTATTTTTATACCATTCATAGTTTATTGTGAAAGTATTGACATTTCGTATGCTAGTTTTAATACGAATGTTTATGTTATGTTTAAACCTTTTCATATGGGAATGCATTGGACTTAATAAGTGACGGGTGGAGCCCGCTATAGCTCCTCGATGCATCGGTAGGTCTCATGAGACAAACTAGTGTCTTGGCACAAGGCCTTGACAAAATCTTATTTGTAGTCTTGGCATGAGGCCTTGGCTATGTGGTTATGATAGTCTGGCATTATGCATTCCAACATTATGAAAGTGGTTATTTATTTTTGCATGTGATTATTCGGTTAGTGGAATATCCATGTGAATAAGTAAATGGCATTATTTCATTTTATTTATGCCATACCATGTTGAAAGTTCATGTTTAAAAGGCTTTTGTTTTAGTTATACATTGCCTTAAATGTTTATTCTTATTGATGAAAGTTTCCGCTATATTGTTATCCTTACTGGGCATTTGAGCTCACCCCTTTTCTATGTTTTATTTTTCCCAGGAAGTGAAGATGTAAGTTATGAATGACCTGCAGGGATATTATGAGGGGATTGTAGTGTGGACTGTGGAAACATTATGTTGTTGTAGTAGTTTTTGATTTTATGATGTAATGTAAAACTTATGAATATATATAGTGTTTCCAAGGCTACTAAACCAATCGGTCTTTCGAGATTTGATCTTTCTTGTGATCATGCCAATGTTACGAAGTAATGCACCGACTCTGGGTAGCTGGGGTCGGGGCGTTACAACAGACCCTCCGAGGCGACCCCCCTCGTGAGATGCGCCCCAGAATGGTATACAACTTCGCCATCACGGGAAAACCCAATTTGAATCGTTTGTTGGCGGCCATGGAGCCCGCCATCACCAAAGTCGCGGGATGGACGCCCATCCTCGCGTCCCACACCGGCAGGAGCCACCCGCTCAGGAAGGCAGCAAGGAACTCGGCATACCAGACGTTCGGGTCCCGGGACTCAATGACGCGGTAGCCCCATGATTGGTATTGCCCTGCCTCTAGGGTCTTCCAGTATGACCTGTCTTTGCTCCTCTAAGTCGCGGTTGGGCACTGTTTGCCCCATCCCGAAATCTTGACGGCGGGATCCTTCTCAAGGAACAGGCTGAACCAGCCCTTGTAGTCGATGTCCTTCAGGAAGTCCTTGACCCCCAGCCTCTCCTTGGCCAGCTGCAGCAGGTGCCACGTCAGCATAGGCATCCACGACCTGTCTCCCCAGGTGTTTTTTGGAGGAACGAACTCTTCGTATTGGTAACCCTCCAGTGGGATACCGCCGATGCAGTGAACATCCCAGAGACTGACGCCGACTTCCCCATGATGAAGGTGGAACGTGTTGGTGTCAGGAGATCACCGGGTGAATAGCTTCGGTCCGAGTTCAGGATGGCGGTGGAAATGGAACTGTGATGTCCACACCGCCTCGAACAGGCCGATATACCGCAGTTCGTCTCCGAACTGGTCACAGGTATGACGAACCCAGAACGCCCAGGCCCATTCGCTGGTGAAGTTACCCCCAGACCGCAGGTCCCAATCCTTCAGTCAGCCCTTCGTTTCATCCGTGATGCTCTGACGGAACGTGCTCGCGTAGAGGTCCGGAGAATCCTCTGCCACAGGCTCGTCCCCGGTAATGGTCCTAGTCCTCTGGTTCAGGACATATACATCCATGTGTCTGGTTTCCCTGGCAGGACGACCGTTGTTGGTGATGTTGTAGTGAGGATTTTCGTCCTCCTGAGTCACCCAGGACCGCGGTGTGTCCACCTCGAAGCCCGACAGTGGTACCTCCTCCAGGATGCCAAAATTCCAGAGTGGGAGGTTGTCCGACAAGGGATATGCCTTTTGGGCCGGAGTTAGTAGATTTAACAAGGTGAGATTGTTGGAGATGATCACCTTGGCGCCATATACCTCCTCGTTCGCCGCCATCTCTGTCCTACGGGCAGCGACTTCCCCCTCATCGACTCGGTTTGCAGCCATCTCGAATTTTTCGGGAGTTGGAAAAAATCAGGATGCGGTGCACAGAATCGGAGTGTTCGGCGCACAATCTGGCTGAGTTGCGCGAAATCCTGGAGTTGAGCGCGCAATCGGCATGCTAAGCACAGAAGATCCCGGTTTGGCGTTAAATCACGGCCAAATTTCGGAAGGAATTCCGCGCTTCCAGTGTGTTATTACGCGTAGCCGTGGAACGATTTTGCGCACGAGAGCGATAAGCTTATCACGCGGAAAAAGAGGAAGTACGGATTTGGGACCCAGCGCCCCTTTTTATAGGCGAGACCAGGGTTCCGCGTCACGCGGAAAGAGGATTCCGCGCGCGTCCAGAATTTTGTGTGCCCCATCGAAATTTTGCGCGCAACTGGATCAGGGGACTCCGCATTCCGGTGTTTCGGCGTTTCCCTTGGAATCCGATTGTTGCGACCTCTCGCTGATCCAATTCTAAGGGGGGGAATTTTTTGACGCCGAAAAAAGCCCACAAATCAAGAAGGAAGTTTCGGAATGATGAAGCGAAGTCATATTCGGAATCAGAGGCCCGATCCGGAGGCCCGGGAAGTGGTGCGCGAACTAAAGAAGGATCCGCGCACACAAATGTTCTGCGCGCGAAGTGCTCCCGTGATTCACAGAATTGGACCAGTGAGGCGCGCAATAATTGCGCGCCCTGTTTCTCCATGGAGAGATTTTGCGCGCAAGCGGTTCCTGGCACGAAAAACTTCGCGCGCCGCCTGGATTCCGCGCCGGAGGTCGCCTATAAATATCAGGTGACCCCGAATGGTTTGGGGGTTGAGGAATCCGAAGCGACTCTCGTGCACACAATTCGGCTCCCCCCGCGTGAAAGATGACATCCAGGTAATATCGAATTCCGTACAACCTTGCCCCTGAGTTCTCCTTTGCGCGCAACTCCACCAGCTTCAGTGAATTTTCCCCTTCCCTCGGTTTCCCCACTTGCGCGCAACCGTGGGCCGCGCGCGCAATACCCTGCCGTGTGCACAAAACTTTGCGCGTAATTCCCTCTTTGTGCGCAATTCCATTACTCGTATTGCGCGCCGTCCCGATGTTTTGCACGTAAATCATCCCTTTTGCGCGCGCAAGGCCGAGGACCCCTCACCTTGACGCCCCTTGGCTGCCCCCTGCACCGGCACCTAATGTCTCCCCTGCCGGGCATGCACGCCATGCGTTGTTTTCCCGCACAGCCTTCCAGGCTCGTGCGAAGTAACCTCAAGGTCCCTTGGGACGTGTTTCCCAATGCGTTGCTTTGCCTTATGCTTCTCCGCATAGGCACACTAATGGCTATTGCTTCTTCGCATAGCCACGCTAACGTGGACCCCTCGGTGGTTTGCCCTGCGACCCCCTTTCACCATGGCCTTGCTGATGCCTTCCCTTCCACAAGGGGTAGAGGGAATTGGGCATGTAAGCCCTAGGGGTGAGGAGAAAACCCACCTTGTCCAAGATATAGGACATTAAACTGCTAAGCACCTCATCCTTAACACAAGACGTTAAACTGTGGTCCGACCCCATGCTTCGCACGCAGGGTCCCCCCAGCTCGGACATTTTTTACGCCCACTCGTCTCCACGAGAGTGGACTCTTCCTCACATGGAATGAGATCCTCCTTGTCGGAGCGGTGTTTGTACGCGGGGGAAGGGCTGCCTCAGAGCGTAAGCCCCTAACCTTTCGTACGGATGATTGCACCCGTGCATCTCTGTACTTCCCCCCTGCCAAGGCCAGTGGAGTCCTTATCCCACTGCGCTTTGTCCCACCACGGGCCTCCACCCTGGAGTAAGCCCCGACACCAAGGGCCGCTAACCACGCATAAGCCCCTATTTCCTCTTTGGTCCGCTCAATGCGTAAGCCCCATTCCACTTCTCACGGACGCACCCTCCGCGACGTGATCGTCTGGTCCCTGGTGCCTCTTGTTTCCCACACCGAGCATGACTCACGTGGGCTTAGAGTGCACATCGACCATGACATCCTCCTATGGGCCACCTCAGAGCGTAAGCCCCATACCAGCAAACTACGTGGACTTTGATCCGTGCTAACGCATGGTACGTAGGAAGCCTCCACGAGGTTCAATCCCACCACCCGGTCATCCCGACCTCTCCATGTCGGTCCCCTGACCACCTTGGGCTGCCTCAGAGCGTAATCCCCAAATCTCGCGTCCCGCATGACGTTAAACTGTATTCCGTCCCGCATGACGTTAAACTGTATTCCATCCCACATGACGTTAAACTGTATGCCGTCCTGCATGACGTTAAACTATATCTCGTCCCGCATGACGTTAAACTGTATCCCGTCCCGCATGACGTTAAACTCTATCCCGTCCCGCATGACGTTAAACTGTATTCCGTCCCGCATGACGTTAAACTGTATCCCACCTCTTGGGCCGTCTTAGAATGTAATCCCCATGCTTCAACCCACCATCCATCTTGATCCTTACCCGGGCCACCACATCCCTGTGAGATCATGCCACCCTTTCCCACTCCATGTCATACGGGAGGCCGCCCACGTGCTGGCCCCAACATCGGTGTTCCCCCTAGGGATCCTTTAACCCGATCCATCTCTGCAAGACGTTAAACTCGCGACATACCCCGTGTTAAACATGGGAAGCTGAAGAAAACCTCATATGGTACACATTTCCCGCGTTCGATGTGGGATGCCTCGGGCTTCCGCGCCCTCGAGAAGCCCTATGATGAGGGACCAAAGACAGACATGCCGACGATGCCCCAACGTGACCATTCTCCTCACCGCAGGTTGCTGTCCCGACAAGACCACTTGGAGCTTCTTGACGGAATTAGCATAATTAACTGGCGTCCATGTAGATATGGCACTGGGAATGAGCTTCACGAATCCATCTTAAATCTTTGAGGGAGACCCGGACTAGGTGACGAGCTCCGAGGAGGAATCCACGGAAGGAAGAACCGACATCCCATCATCCCGGTTTCGATCAAGGAGAAGACGTCCCTGAATAAGGAACGGATTCCGCCCACCTTTGGAAAGCGGGAATGCGGGGCCACAAGCAGCGCACCCTCCCCGGCGGATAGACTCGCGCGCCCCGGCGAAAGCGTCGGAAACAAACGAAAATTAATTTTAAATTAATATCTGCCACTTATTTGTTTTGAATTTAGAAAAATGGATTCCATATTTATAATCATGAGGTCCAAATTTTGTAAATAGGTAACTTTTATTTTTATTCATTTTGAATAATTCTATCGGTAAATATTTTATTTACCATGGTTAAAGGGTAAATCCGGTAAATAAGGGTAAAAAATAATATTATAATAATATTAAATTACACTAACATGTGTCCTAACCCTATTTTATCATACATGTCCAACCATGGGAATCTTTGGGTTGATTTTGGGACCCCATGGAGCCACTTGTAAGTGATAATGACACTTTATATTAATTAAGTTAATGTAAATACAAAAATGACATAAGCATATATATTTTAGTAAAACATTTTTTACATAGGGTTGTACATGTTATATCTTAAACAATAAATATTAATTAGAAAGATAAAACTATTTAATACATAATGATATTATATTTATAGTTTTTAGACATTGAATAATTAAATTTATTTGTGACACAATGATGATGCAGTCTTTTCTTTATTAATGAAAGAATCAAATAAATGGTATTATAAATGTTATCATAAATATAATTTGAAAGTTTTGATGCCATACACGAATTTTATAGGTTAATATGAAATGTTGGAAATTGATTAAATGAATTTATTTAGAATCAATAAAGTTGTTATAACATTAACAAAAATCAATTATTAAATAATGTCAAAATTTACACAAAGAAGTTTTAAATAAAATATTTTATTATCAATTGATATAATATTCCTAAAAATCTAAGGTTCAGACAAATGAATTATATAATGATAGGTTTATCATTAATAAACCACTTGGGGTTCTCTTGGAAGTTTATAGTAGGTTTATTAACCATATAAAAAGAGACATGGTAAATGTCAAACTATTTAACTAAGAGTTAAATATAAAACCTATTAGTTGAATGGTTTTAAACCCATCCCCAACTTATACTTTAAATAATTCATTTTTGATCCATTATAAACCGAAAATTATTTTTTTATAAGATAATATTTCTAGATTTTCCTAAGGTGCCCCTCACCCCTCTTATAAAAGGGCACTCCCCCTTCCCTCAAATTCACATCTTTAATGCCTTTTGGCTCAGCCAAACCCTGCCCAAATACCCTCTCAACTGTCCTAACTTCATCCTAGAGGCCTTCCTTTAGTCATAAATCCAACCTAAGGATCCCGTTTGATCAAATAAAAAGGAAGAACATGAAGAAGAGGTAAATATTTCATCACCTCTTCCAAGTTCCTTTCTTCTTCCACTTCCTATTTCTTTATTGATTTAATTATTAAATAATAACTCTAGTATATTCTATATACTGTTATGTTATTATGAATATGGTAAAATCATATTCATTATTCTATCTATCCTTTGAATGACATGTCACCATACATGCGTACGTACGACTTTCCGTCTCCACATCGTGGTGTAATTGTTATTCAATACATTATTATTTGGATGGGTATAATAATGATGTGTAATTGATGTAAATAATAAATATAACATTATAATGATTCTGTATATATTATATACTATCCAATTATATATTATTTTAATATCAAAATAATGATATTGTCGCTCGTGCATACGTACGGATTACCGTCTCCACGAACACGATGAGATTCATTCCCCATCGTATCCATTCAAGACTAATTTTCATTAGATGATTAAAAATAATATTTAAAGACTTAATAAATTTATGAATATGAATAAGATACATCCTATCCATAACAAACATTAATTATGTAATAAGCATATAAAGGAAAACAAATCAGTTAACACCCAAAATGATGATAATACTATATATTATTAACAAAGCAATACTAAAAGATCATATATGATATCATATTAATGTATATGAATCTTGTATAATTTAATAACTATTATTTCACCATTATATAGGAGGTTAACCTACCCTCTACCAAGGAAAAGTACAAGGTAAGGGTAAATTCATCAATCACATTAATATTCAAGATTGTTTATGTGTAAGTTTTTACTGGGACATATTTATTATTCATGTCCATGTTTCATAAAAGAGTTTTCAAAAAAATTCATTTTAAGGGACTCTTTTATTAAAACATCATTTTAAATGTTTTAAATATTTATTCTTCTATACCATTCTCATTAATGTCCATGTTTTCAAAATGGTTTAAGGATTTATTTATATGGACATGAATGTTTTAAAATATTAATTCATTTCAAAAGTTTCAAAGTGGTATGGGACCCATTGATTCCAAACTATCTTTTAAATAACTTCCTTTATAATTTTTTTTCTTTTAAATGATTCCATGAAAAAGGGATATTTCTCTCAAAGATTTTTACTGATGATTTTCAACTATGTCAACATTATTTATAGGATATTATTCTTGATCGAGGTTGATTTATTATGATACAAATCTTACATACTGTATTGAAGGTTTTGTGATATTTTTGACTGTGGATGTGTTATTTTTATGACATTCTTGGTTTATGGATAATGTATTGACATTTCATATGCTAGTTTTAAAACGAATGTTTATGTTATGTTTAAACATTTTCATATGAGGAATGCATTGGACTTAGTAAGTGACGGGTGGAGTGTAAAGACCCGTAAAATTCAAGGAAATTTTTTTCTTAATTTTCTTTAGAATTTTACAAGAGCGCGGTTTCAGACGGCACCTGATTCCGAGGTCCGGAGTGCCCGGAATTAATTTCCGAAGTTTGGCTCGGGTACGTTCAGTGAACGAACGAGCGGGAATTCCTAACTTTTGATCCGGTGCTCGGAATTGAAATCCGAGGGCACCGATGAACTCACAGCGCCGATATTCGCTTAAAGAGACCTTTTCGGGAGTTTCGTTTGTTGCGGGTTGAGAGTTAAGTTTTGGGGTTTTCAGTTGAGTTAAATAAAATTTGTGTAAGACAAATTTTATTTTTAGTTTGTTAAAAACCTACCTAACGGGGTTGGAAGTGGGACCCACACCCACTTAACCTCCCTTGGGAGGATTAAGTGTGGTGGGGCCCACACGAACCCCTAGACTTTTCAAATTCCCTTAACCCCCTCTTAATTGACTTAAGTTACTTAATTAATTTTGGGGGTTAAACTCTTTTGAATTTCAAACTTTTGAAATTCTTTTATGTTTTGTAATAATAAAATAAGATGTTATCTTATTTTATTTTGGGTTGATCGTTTGTCTTCTTGAGAGGTGGAGAGCTCCTCTTCTACTTCTTCAAACTCAACGAAGAACGCGAAGAACGTCGTTCTTCAACGAAGAACTTCTCCGCCGAAGAACACGATCCATCCGCGACGCCGTATCCGCGACGCGACGTACTTCTTCTGCGTCATCTCTTCCGCGACGGTTTTCCGCGACGAACGCCATAGACAACGACTCTTCCTCCGACGTCAAAGGAATCGACACCGATATTCCACGACTACGTCAACGTGTGATTATCGAGAACGCCGCACCTCCTTTCTTCGTTCACTGTGACAACGAAGGGGACGCCACCTCTTCTTCGGACAACCTTCGTCGGCGTACAAGGATTCGCCAACGACGTGCCTCATCGGACGTATCTCTTCGTCAACGGAATTGACGAACGACTTCCGCGACGCCCGATCTCCGCGACGTCGACTTCCGCGGACATAGTCGAATCCTCGAACTTATACCCGAGGTAGGGGTTGCTGTTTTCACTTTGGTTTCCTTTTTCTTTTCTTGCTCGTGGTTCGTATAACTAACGTGGGGATGTTGATTATTTTAAGATGCGTTATTGCTTAACGTGAGGGGGGCCGGACCGCATGAACACGGCCGAACCCCCTCCATCGTTCATGTTTAATTCTTGCGATGGAAGCAAAGTGGCGTGGTGCCGTCGCACCACGCGGATTACCGTGCGTTTATTTTACGCAACGCCGTCGCGCTACGCCGAGGAGAATCTTCAAGAACGCGACGCCGTCGCACCGCGTTGGAAGGAATCATGGTACGGCGAAGGGGCGCGGTGCCGTCGCACCGCGCCGGACGACGAACACCGCGGCCGGTTCCGGGCCGCGGCGGAAGAGAAAACCGGCGGCCGGGCTGCCGGCGTCGGAATCCGAAGGGGGAACCGGAAATTACCGGTTCCGTTGGAGAAAACCGGCCGGCCAGCTGGCCGGCCGGAAGGCATTAAACCGGGAAAATTAATTCCCCGGCCAGCCTGTAAAACCCCCCTCTTTAAGAGGGGGCGGTTCCATGTAAGGGGGGGGCAACAGCCCCCCGGTTCTTTATTTTAAATCGGCCCCCACGTGGGGGGCCGATTGTTGCAAAGGCACGGCACAAGCCGTGCCGCCTTGACAAACCGCGGGGCTTAGCCCCCGCGTGCGCCGCCACCGCGGCCCGCCGCAGCCGCCACCGCGGCCCGCCGCCGCCGCCACCGCGGCCCGTCGCCGCTGCCGCCGCACCGCCGCGCCGCCGCGCCGCCGCCGCCGGCCGCCCCGGGGGGGGGGGGGGGGGGGGGTCGGGCCGGGTCGGCCTGGACCCGGACCCCCCCCGTTTCGAACCAGATTCGGTTTTTGGCTCATAACTTGAGCCTCGGACCTCCGAATGACGAACCGTCTGCGGCAACGCGATCCTTGGATCGAGATGGTCCTTTCGGTATATCGCACTCAAGGTTTCGGATTACTTTGAGTTCGGCCGGGTTGGTTCGTTCACGAAACCAACCGGGCCTTCGGAGCGGAAACACTCATATCTTGAGCCACGAACGTCCGATTGACGCGCCGTCAGCCGCGTTGCGTTCCTCTTAGTGAAACGGATCTTTTGGCATACTCCGCCCGAGGTTTGGACGCAGGTGGAGTACGGTCGGGTTGGTTTTGCCTTAAAAACCAACCGGGCCCCGGAGACGAAAAAGCCAATAACTCACAGACCGGGCGTCCGATTGACGCGCCGTCTGTTTCGTTGACTTCCTCTTGATGAGACGGAACTTTTGACATACTCCGCCCGAGTTTTGGATACAGTCGGAGTATGGCCGGGTTGGATTGTACTCGAAATCCAACCGGGCCCCTGGAACGGGAAAGCTAATATCTTTCAGACAGGACGTCCGTTTGACGAACCGTCAGCGGCGTTGGTGGTTACGTTTAGTAACGGTCCCAATGAGTATACCCTATGGGAGTTCGGGGTACAGTTGAGATACGGCCGGGATTGGTTTCGCTCTCGAAACCAACCGGGCCCCTGGGACGAAAAGGCTAATAACTCACAGACCGGGCGTCCGATCGACGCGCCGTCTGTTGCGTTGAGACCCCTGTGACGAGACGGTTCTTTGAGACACTTCTTCGCGGGACTTTGAGATACTTGGAGTATCGACCAGTAGCTCGTGGAGCGGACCCTCCCGGAGACGAGCGTGCAGAGTACGGAGACCGTGTAGCCGGCTGAGACCTGACGACTGCTTGACCGACTCGACTTGGAGTGAGTCGACTAGCCCAGTGGACGGAGCGCCGGTATTTGGCTGCAGACCCACGGCGGACGGAGCGCCAGGTAGTTGGCAGCAAACCCGCGGTACTCGACAGGAGGAGTACCTCAGTAGGCTATTTGGGCGAGCGCCCGGTATTTGGCGACAGACCCTCAGCGGACGGAGCGCCAGGTAGTTGGCCGCAAACCCGCAGTACTCGACAGGAGGAGTACCTCAGCAGTCTTAGGTTAGTGAGCAGTACCGCGGAGTCGTGACAGGACCACTGCACACTCCAGAGACGGAGCTCTTCAGCAGTTACGGTTTCGATAATGAAAATCCTGGTTTGAGCTGAGACTTTTTACCTTGTGTTTACCTCATGATTGAGATGGGTCACTTGCTAACTTTGGTATATGTATGGGCATATACCCGGGTAGTGGTTATCCGTCGTTTTCACAATTCTTGTGTTTCCTCATGATTGAGATGGGTTACTTGATAACTTAGGTATATGTATGGGCATATACCTAAGTAGAGTTTATCTGTTGAGATCTTCTTGTGTTTATCCTTGTTGGTTTTAGTGAGACCTTGAGGGTCTCGGGGTCCCTACTGAGTATCGTTATACTCACCCCTGCACGGGCTATGCCCGCACCTCGTTGTGTTGGTTGCAGACGACGGACAGTGCTGACAGAAGCCGAAGGTTCGAGGACTGGACGGTACCTAGAGGTGGACTATACGACGAGGCGGTACCCGGAGGAGGACCACTGGGCGGGACATACTCGGAGCGGATGGCGGGACCCAAGGAGCAGAGGAGCTATCTGTACCCACCCTTCAGGTGGGATTTCCAGTGGACATCTCAGCGTAGCAGCTTTACTTTTCAGTCGCTGTTTTCCCTTTCGAGTTGTACTTTACAGTTGGGCTTGTATTTCCGGCCCCTTTTTACTTTTCAGCTCTTCTTTTTGCACTTAGTGTTTTACTTCCGCTTGTACTCTGTGGTGCTTGTATTCTTTTATAAAGGCAATGCCTTCCCAGTTATCGGGATTTTACGCCTTTGGTGCTAGTCGCCAGCCCCTGGCCTATGGAAGGCGGGCTTGGGGTAGTCACGACACGGGCCCCGAGGACGGGTCGTGACAAATTGGTATCAGAGGTGGTCGGTTCTACCGCAGACTCTGATCTTTCTTTCTGTGAAGCAATAGTGTTAAGAGTAACGAGTGTGGTTTTCAGTCCAGGGAGTCCAGTGTTGGTGCAGGCGGCCGACGTATCCATACACCAGGACCCTGACAACTGATTTCCGACTTTGTGCACGAAAACACTGATTGCGTGTGTGTTTTCAAAGGTTTTCCCCCTTAAAACAGCTCAAACCAGGTCAGCTCACCAGGTATAATCGTTTGATCGTGTTACGTTGTTTCTTTCAGGATGGCCCCACGATGGCAGCCAGCTAGGGTTCCGAGAATTGAGCGTGCTGACAGTCTGTCGAGCGACGAGGCTTCGGTACAGGGCCCTCTTGCAGTTGAGGCACCAGCGGAGGCACCAGCGGTACTACCATACGTTGGGCCACCGATGCCACCAGCCCCAGCAGTAGGCGATGCACGACGCCTGAGCGCGCTGCACGAGTTCCAGCGCCAGCGACCGCCCAGGTTTCGTGGGGAGACGGATCCCCAGGCTGCAGAGGACTGGCTGGAGGCAGTGGTACGAGTGTTTAGGCTAGTGAGGACACCAGCAGACCTCATGGTGATCCTCGCTGCGAGCCTACTACACGCAGCAGCAGGTAGGTGGTGGAGCCACTTGTTTCAGTTTTGCGATGAGATGAACTTCGCATGGGAAGACTTCGAGACCTTCTTCAGGGTGGAGTTTGTGCCAGTATCTCTACAACCCGAGCGTGTACAGGAGATTCTGCCTTTGCCGCGTGTTTTTCGATCAGAAGCCGAGTCATCTGTGGGCAGTAGACAGATGATGCAGAGGTCCAGGAGGACCAGACCAGCAGTTGGGCGATCTCGGGTTTTAGGACCGGTGGTGCAGGGCACCCGGAGTGGGAACAGAGCTAGCCGTGCAAGGAGCAGGTTGTGTTACTCATGCCGCGGAAAGGGTCACCTGGCACGTGATTGTCCGACTCCTCGATCCGCAGGCTTGGAGGGAGCCACCGAGGTTGAGGCAGCGACAAATGCTGGAGCTCTGGGAGCAGGTGGACAAGGAAGGAACTAGTGGATACGTCTTTTGTACTTCTAGTTCCATGTTGATGTTGCTTTTGTGTAGCGTCTTGTATTATGAGCTGCAATAATAAAAGACGCATACCTTTGTGATGTTTTCTTTCCTGTCCTCTTTTGTGATGTTACTAAGAGGTTCCAGTTGACTGTTGACTTGACCCTCACTTGTGAGACATCTACTGGAGGAGACCCAGTTACCACACACTGATGCCGACAGTGTGACTCAACCCTTGGAGGCGAGAGTAACGGTTGGATCTCTTAGTAGTAGCGTCGAGGCCTTACGACGTCATCCTTGGTATGGATTTGTATCATCCATGTTAGGATTGACTGTTTTAGGCAAAGAATGTGGTTCATCCAGGGGATGAGACCAGGTTTCTCTTTTCGGCAAAGAAGAAATCTTGCAGCTCATGTGGGACCAGAGATGGTCCGGGCCACGTCAGAGGAGGTCCATGTCATCCAGGAGCGGATGAGGATAGCACAGAGCCGGCAGAAGTCATACGCTGACAGGAGGCGGAGGCCACTAGAGTTCGAGGATGGTGACCACGTCTTCCTGCGGGTCTCACCTCGACGTGGTATTCGGAGATTTGGCCGAGGCGACAAGTTAGCTCCGCGCTTTATCGGACCCTTCCAGGTCCTCAGCAGGGTTGGTGGGGTGGCTTATCGCCTGGCTCTACCACCTCAGTTGCACCGGGTGCACGACGTCTTCCACGTGTCTCAGCTGAGGAGATACGTGCACAACCCGACGCACATCCTTGACGATGGGGCGACTTTTACGGAGGTCCCGGTGGAGATAGAGGATCGACAGGAGCAGGTCCTACATGGACGATCGATTCCTCTTGTGCGCAACAGATGGCGGCACGGGAATCTCCAGGAGAGCCCATGGGAGCGGGAGGCTCAGATGCGTGCTCAGTACCCTCTTTTGTTTCCCTAGTTTTTGATGTAGCTTTACGGGGACGTAAAGCCCTGAGGTGGGAGTAATGTAAAGACCCGTAAAATTCAAGGAAAATTTTTTCTTAATTTTCTTTAGAATTTTACAAGAGCGCGGTTTCAGACGGCACCTGATTCCGAGGTCCGGAGTGCCCGGAATTAATTTCCGAAGTTTGGCTCGGGTACGTTCAGTGAACGAACGAGCGGGAATTCCTAACTTTTGATCCAGTGCTCAGAATTGAAATCCGAGGGCACCGATGAACTCGCAGCGCCGATATTCGCTTAAAGAGACCTTTTCGGGAGTTGCGTTTGTTGCGGGTTGAAAGTTAAGTTTTGGGGTTTTCAGTTGAGTTAAATAAAATTTGTGTAAGACAAATTTTATTTTTAGTTTGTTAAAAACCTACCTAAGGGGGTTAGAAGTGGGACCCACACCCACTTAACCTCCCTTGGGAGGATTAAGTGTGGTGGGGCCCACACGAACCCCTAGACTTTTCAAATTCCCTTAACCCCCTCTTAATTGACTTAAGTTACTTAATTAATTTTGGGGGTTAAACTCTTTTGAATTTCAAACTTTTGAAATTCTTTTATGTTTTGTAATAATAAAATAAGATGTTATCTTATTTTATTTTGGGTTGATCGTTTGTCTTCTTGAGAGGTGGAGAGATCCTCTTCTACTTCTTCAAACTCAACGAAGAACGCGAAGAACGTCGTTCTTCAACGAAGAACTTCTCCGCCGAAGAACACGATCCATCCGCGACGCCGTATCCGCGACGCGACGTACTTCTTCTGCGTCATCTCTTCCGCGACGGTTTTCCGCGACGAACGCCATCGACAACGACTCTTCCTCCGACGTCAAAGGAATCGACACCGATATTCCACGACTACGTCAACGTGTGATTATCGAGAACGCCGCACCTCCTTTCTTCGTTCACTGTGACAACGAAGGGGACGCCACCTCTTCTTCGGACAACCTTCGTCGGCGTACAAGGATTCGCCAACGACGTGCCTCATCGGACGTATCTCTTCGTCAACGGAATTGACGAACGACTTCCGCGATGCCCGATCTCCGCGACGTCGACTTCCGCGGACATAGTCGAATCCTCGAACTTATACCCGAGGTAGGGGTTGTTGTTTTCACTTTGGTTTCCTTTTTCTTTTCTTGCTCGTGGTTCGTATAACTAACGTGGGGATGTTGATTATTTTAAGATGCGTTATTGCTTAACGTGAGGGGGGCCGGACCGCATGAACACGGCCGAACCCCCTCCATCGTTCATGTTTAATTCTTGCGATGGAAGCAAAGTGGCGTGGTGCCGTCGCACCACGCGGATTACCGTGCGTTTATTTTACGCAACGCCGTCGCGCTACGCCGAGGAGAATCTTCAAGAACGCGACGCCGTCGCGCCGCGTTGGAAGGAATCATGGTACGGCGAAGGGGCGCGGTGCCGTCGCACCGCGCCGGACGACGAACACCGCGGCCGGTTCCGGGCCGCGGCGGAAGAGAAAACCGGCGGCCGGGCCGCCGGCGTCGGAAGCCGAAGGGGGAACCGGAAATTACCGGTTCCGTTGGAGAAAACCGGCCGGCCAGCTGGCCGGCCGGAAGGCATTAAACCGGGAAAATTAATTCCCCGGCCAGCCTGTAAAACCCCCCTCTTTAAGAGGGGGCGGTTCCATGTAAGGGGGGGGGGCAACAGCCCCCCGGTTCTTTATTTTAAATCGGCTCCCACGTGGGGGGCCGATTGTTGCAAAGGCACGGCACAAGCCGTGCCGCCTTGACAAACCGCAGGGCTTATCCCCCGCGTGCGCCGCCACCGCGGCCCGCCGCCGCCGCCACCGCGGCCCGTCGCCGCCGCCGCCGCACCGCCGCACCGCCGCGCCGCCGCGCCGCCGCCGTCGCCGCCCCGGGGGGGGGGGGGGGGGGGGGTCGGGCCGGGTCGGCCTGGACCCGGACCCCCCCGTTTCGAACCAGATTCGGTTTTTGGCTCATAACTTGAGCCTCGGATCTCCGAATGACGAACCGTCTGCGGAAACGCGATCCTTGGATCGAGATGGTCCTTTCGGTATATCGCACTCAAGGTTTCGGATTACTTTGAGTTCGGCCGGGTTGGTTCGTTCACGAAACCAACCGGGCCTTCGGAGCGGAAACGCTCATATCTTGAGCCACGAACGTCCGATTGACGCGCCGTCAGCCGCGTTGCGTTCCTCTTAGTGAAACGGATCTTTTGGCATACTCCGCCCGAGGTTTGGACGCAGGTGGAGTACGGTCGGGTTGGTTTTGCCTTAAAAACCAACCGGGCCCCGGAGACGAAAAAGCCAATAACTCACAGACCGGGCGTCCGATTGACGCGCCGTCTGTTTCGTTGACTTCCTCTTGATGAGACGGAACTTTTGACATACTCCGCCCGAGTTTTGGATACAGTCGGAGTATGGCCGGGTTGGATTGTACTCGAAATCCAACCGGGCCCCTGGAACGGGAAAGCTAATATCTTTCAGACAGGACGTCCGTTTGACGAACCGTCAGCGGCGTTGGTGGTTACGTTTAGTAACGGTCCCAATGAGTATACCCTATGGGAGTTCGGGGTACAGTTGAGATACGGCCGGGATTGGTTTCGCTCTCGAAACCAACCGGGCCCCTGGGACGAAAAGGCTAATAACTCACAGACCGGGCGTCCGATCGACGCGCCGTCTGTTGCGTTGAGACCCCTGCGACGAGACGGTTCTTTGAGACACTTCTTCGCGGGACCTTGAGATACTTGGAGTATCGACCAGTAGCTCGTGGAGCGGACCCTCCCGGAGACGAGCGTGCAGAGTACGGAGACCGTGTAGCCGGCTGAGACCTGACGACTGCTTGACCGACTCGACTTGGAGTGAGTCGACTAGCCCAGTGGACGGAGCGCCGGTATTTGGCTGCAGACCCACGGCGGACGGAGCGCCAGGTAGTTGGCAGCAAACCCGCGGTACTCGACAGGAGGAGTACCTCAGTAGGCTATTTGGGCGAGCGCCCGGTATTTGGCGACAGACCCTCAGCGGACGGAGCGCCAAGTAGTTGGCCGCAAACCCGCAGTACTCGACAGGAGGAGTACCTCAGCAGTCTTAGGTTAGTGAGCAGTACCTCGGAGTCGTGACAGGACCACTGCACACTCCAGAGACGGAGCTCTTCAGCAGTTACGGTTTCGATAATTAAAATCCTGGTTTGAGCTGAGACTTTTGACCTTGTGTTTACCTCATGATTGAGATGGGTCACTTGCTAACTTTGGTATATGTATGGGCATATACCCGGGTAGTGGTTATCCGTCGTTTTCACAATTCTTGTGTTTCCTCATGATTGAGATGGGTTACTTGATAACTTAGGTATATGTATGGGCATATACCTAAGTAGAGTTTATCTGTTGAGATCTTCTTGTGTTTATCCTTGTTGGTTTTAGTGAGACCTTGAGGGTCTCGGGGTCCCTACTGAGTATCGTTATACTCACCCCTGCACGGGCTATGCCCGCACCTCGTTGTGTTGGTTGCAGACGACGGACAGTGCTGACAGAAGCCGAAGGTTCGAGGACTGGACGGTACCTAGAGGTGGACTATACGACGAGGCGGTACCCGGAGGAGGACCACTGGGCGGGACATACTCGGAGCGGATGGCGGGACCCGAGGAGCAGAGGAGCTATCTGTACCCACCCTTCAGGTGGGATTTCCAGTGGACATCTCAGCATAGCAGCTTTACTTTTCAGTCGCTGTTTTCCCTTTCGAGTTGTACTTTACAGTTGGGCTTGTATTTCCGGCCCCTTTTTACTTTTCAGCTCTTCTTTTTGCACTTAGTGTTTTACTTCCGCTTGTACTCTGTGGTGCTTGTATTCTTTTATAAAGGCAATGCCTTCCCAGTTATCGGGATTTTACGCCTTTGGTGCTAGTCTCCAGCCCCTGGCCTATGGAAGGCGGGCTTGGGGTAGTCACGACACGGGCCCCGAGGACCGGTCGTGACATGGAGCCCGCTATAGCTCCTTGATGCATCGGTAGGTCTCATGAGACAAACTAGTGTCTTGGCACAAGGGCTTGAAAAGAATCTTATTTGTAGTCTTGGAATAATTCCTTAACTATGTGGTTATGAAAATCTAGAATTATGTATTCAATCATTATGAATGTGGCTATTGATATTTCATGTGATTATTTGATTAGTAGAATATCCATTTGAGTAAGTAAATGGAATTATTTTTATTTATATTTTCCATATTATGATGATGTTTATGTTGAAAAGGATTTTGTTTTAGTTCTTTACATTGCCTTAAATGTTTATGATTATTTATGAAATTTTCCTCTATATTGTTATCCTTACTGAGAATCTGTGCTCACACCTTTATATGTTTTATTTTTCCCAACATGCGAAGAAGTATATTATGACTGACCTGTAGGGATAGTCTATGGGATCTCAGTGTTGTCCATGGAAACAATGTTGTTGTAGATTTCCATTTTATGTTGTAACGTAAAACTTATGAAAGTATCTAGTACTTCCAAGGCTACTAAACTAATTTTTATTTCGAGACATGATCTTTTTGATCATGCCAATGATATGTAATAATTTACGGACTCTGGGCTTTTGGGTTCGTGGCATTACATTTTTTTCTGTGATAAATTTGGGAGCATCAAATCCCTTTAAAAAATACCTTGTGTGTCCTCTCTCCATATATAAAGACTACCCCCATTCCTTTCTTCTTCATAGCTTCAAAATATTTTGTTTGGCCAGAACCTACTAAACTAACTTTCCAAGTTCACTCTACTCATTCTCAAAGACCTATATTAGTAATAAATCCATTTTATTAATTCTTTTAGTGTAATATTAAGGAATATACTATAAGAAGAGGCAACATTAATCAATAAGCATCTTTGTTTTATTTAATCCTCCACCCCGTAATTTTTTATTATATAATGAATATATAATAAAAATATAATTTTTATGTATTTATAAGTGTTATGTAAAATTAATTTCCTAAAACCATCTCCACTTCCATCAAATGAGTTATGAAATCATTATTCTTGTATATGAAGGTCTACTGCATCACGAACAACCGTCATTTGTTTTTTCCATTAAAAACATTCATTGCCGATAATAATGATGGATATTTTTTTGTATAAGATACTTATGATTTTATTCTGATTATTTAATTATTATATTATCCATACTTTAATTTTTTTTATTTTTGTGATAATATGACAACATCTTTTGTTTTTACAGTAGATTACAGCCTCACGAAGTGATGTGATTTGTCCATGCATTACATAGAGTGTATTAAAGATGGGTTTAATAAATATATTAAATATATTTTACCTAAAAATGATTCTATAATGATAATATATCATTTTATTTTATTTTTTTCAGTCCAACTAGACAATTGAAAATGTGTTCATGTGTATGTATTTTCTACCGTCTCTGTGAATGATGTATTTCATGTTCTATTACTAAATTATATAGATTACTATAAATACGTAGATATATATATAGTGAATATATATGATATTTAAATAAATTTTATCATAATGGATTATTTATCCATGGTAAAAATAAGAGGAAAAAAACATAACAAATCAAAACATATATGGAAACAAAGCGATTATTACCCGAATAACAACTTTAATATAGAATTCTTAATAAAAAACAATAAAGGTCATAATAAAATTATATTTGGTATGATATATAGAAATATGTTTCTATAATAGATATATAATAAAAATAATTTATTATAAATGAGGTTTGAATTAGTAAAAATGATGAAAGGACATAAGGTAAGGGATTATGGTCTCAACATTCTTTCATTGAGGCGTATGTTATATTATCCACCTATATTCTTCCACGAGGTATATATACATACACTTTGATAGGTAATATCATGAATTTATTCACCCTTTTGATATTTTATATTTCATTTAATGTAAATCCTTATTTTTTATTTTGATTCAATGTTACCAAAGTGGTAAATATTTTATTTTACAATCTCAGCATTTAATTCGATTATTTATGATTAAGTCTCCAATGTTGAACTTTAAGGATATAACTCTAAACAATTATCATAAATTTTATTCTCCTCTAGTTTTTATAGATCTGTTAAATTAATTGTACCATTTTTATAATCTCTAGTATTTTAAGTAATAATTAATTTTTAAAGAAAATATGACTTTATTTATCTGTTCGGTTAGAAATATATTTTCTTCCAAAAAAATATTTTCTAAAAATGTTTTCCAAAAATGTATTATTAACATTTTTTGATTTTTAGATGAAATTTTTACACATGAATTAATTTGATGAAAATGTTTTAAAATTAATAATCCTGTAATATTAAAAAACAATTCTTTTTGGATTTTATCAAAAAGTAGAAATGAATATTCGTTTTATCATGTACGACATGAAACGAATTTTATAATGTCATGAAAAATTATTTTTTTCAAATAATAATTTATATGTTTTCATGTTTTTTACCATGAAAAATGATTTCATAATGTGTTAATTTGTTTAATTATTTTTGTAAAGTAGAACTGATATTTTCCTCAAGAAATGATTTAAATAATTGATCGAAATTATTTTTATTATGAGATTTTATCTATTTATATTACATATTCATTATTAGAGATATAATACAAGGATAATATTCATATTATTTCTCATAAGGGTTTATGTTTTAATGGTTGGATGTTTATGAAACCTATTTCACTTCCATGGGGTATACCATGAGGGAATGATTATAAACCTTGCTTATTTTCAAAATTTAGTCTATGATAAAATGGTTTTGAAACATATATATTTTCCAAAGGATATGATTTAAGGAAATTTTTATTATTACCGTATCAATTCATGTGTTATAATATGAAGAATATTTATAATTTTTTTACACATAAATATTCTATTAATTATGTGATGGGTGGGACCAATATATTCGTCTAATGCATCGGGATAATATTTTTATCTCATGAAATAAAAATTTCTGGAATGGGAGTGAAACCGGTTCAGATAGATATGGATGGAACAGGGGAGAACCATGTTCAATATGATAAGGTTGGAACTTGAGTGGACCAAATTAAATAAATAATGGATAAAATGGGTAGTGAACCTGGTTTTTTATGACACGGATGGAACTACGAGTGAACTAAATTTAGTAATGGAATATTTCCACAATGATGGTCTTTTTAGTGATCCTTGATTTAAATGGAAAAGTTTTTCTATGCTTATATACATGCCACAAATTCCATGTCTTGTGTCGATATTTTCCTCTCATGGATCATGTTATTTGATTCCCTTATGATTCTTGTCTCATGAACTGCTAATCATTATTATATGACTCAATAGTATGATATTTGATGTGTATGTTATGGTTTTCATATGTTATGGTCATGTTTTCATACACTTATGTTCATGCTATAATTAACTTTCTCCCTTGATTACCCTTACTGAGAATCAGATCCCACCCCTTCTTATGATTCATTAAACCATGTTATGAAAATATGTATTATGTATGATACATATAAGAAGGGTGGTAGTTGTGAATAATGTATTGGGAGATAACATATCTCACTTACGGATCACTTTATAAATTTACATGTTTCAAAATGAAATATACTATTATATTCCCCTGGCATGTTTTTATGTAATATGATGAATAATTATAAAGATGATGTAATGTATATGTATGGGAATACTAGGTCACAATTAATGGCATTAGAGTATAGGTTGAGGTAACCATTGGAAAATAGGATGAAAATACCTAAGTGAGATCCCTAAGGATATTTTTTAAGGACAAGTATAAGGATGAGTCAATGTATAAGAAAATGTCCATGCATTTTGGTAAAGGAAAGAGGGATTAGTTTCTTAGATATACATCCCCGTCTATATATTACATATGGATGTGGATCTAGAACAAGTATACTTATGGGTAATAACCCAAAAATCACCATATTGATCTAGAATCGATCCGGAATATGTTAAAGACAATGGGAATTGAAAATCAACTAGTTTGATACTCCTAGCAGATAAGATTTGAAGATTCAAAAAATCATTATGAACCATCTAGATCAAAAAAATAAAAGATTACTATGAATGGATTAATTCAAACACATGGTGTCATAGATTAATGAAGTTTTCTTGATTTAGAAATCATAGAATATAGTTTTCATGATTATGTGGTTAACACTATTATTATTATTTCTTACTATACTCTTTTTTTAAACCCAATGGATGGAAAAGAAAGTAGACATTCTAATGCTGAGTGAGATAGACAATGAAATTATTTTCCTCTTGAAAATCAAAACATTACAAGAGATTGAATGAAAAACCTCATTACTATGATCATGCATCCTTCTGACGTAATGAATCATATTGGACATCCAAATGAAAAGTGGAGGTAAAAATATTATGTTGAGTCCTTCATGAGGAAACATATAATATCTTTTATTGGGTCTTTGTACCTATTAGTTACTGAATAATGGATAATTACCACTAAGAAGATATCTCCTACCCTCCAATATTCAGAACATGAAAAATTCATTTTATGTGTCTACCATTTGGAAGGTGAAGAAGTTCAGCGGTGGAAACTTATCAAAAATATGAGGAAACATAATTAAATTAACTCCATGGATTGGGATTAGTTAAAGAACATATTTTTCAATAATTACTTTCCTCATATTCCTTGTAAGATGATGGATATGTAGTTCATTGAGCTAAAGAAAAATAGAAGATTAACCTGTTCATACCAACGAGAAAATTTTTACAATACATGTGAGGTACGCTTCATGTATTATCATCTAAACTAAATGTAAGGTTAAAAAATTCCCCAGTTTATGAAATCCATATCTCCAAACATCCACTAGTGGAAATATGAGACTCTACATCAGTTTTTTTAGTTTTTGGCGGCATGTTTTTTTTCTGATGGTAATAATGGAGATGTTAAAAATAACTTTTAATGATTGTTCTATGAAACCAACCCTGATACGTGTCTAGTAATGATTTTTGGCATTCGTTATAAATAAAACTAATGCCAAAATCCCAATATTTTTTACCCTTGGTTCTGGTTTTATTTATAAATGATGCTGATATATGATTATTAGGTCTAGTTATATTTTACAACTAATGTTGATTCGACACAAAATTTTTTCTATAGGGTATTCAATGTTAGTTTTATAAGATAACTAATCCCAAAATTATAATATATAATTTTTGGAATCATTTTATATATAACCCATGCTAATTTTTTTTGGAATGTTAGTTATCAATAGAACCGATGTTGAAACATATAATGTTTTCAAAAAAAAAATTAACACAATAAAACCCCATAATCTAAAACATGTATGATAAAAAAAACTAATAGCTATAAAGCATAAAAATAACTAGAAATCATATTGTCATATCTAAATCAATGTATTAAAATATCACAACCCATACAAACCAATCCAAAAGGTGAACCCAAAAAATGGACAAAGCTAATTCCAAATCCAGATCTCTATGTGACCATCCATCACTACCATCCCAACCCACAAAGAAGGAAATATTAAGCAAGAGAACCAAAAATCTCATGATGGACTTCCCTTTACTTGTATCCTATAAAAACAAATCTACATATATACAAAGGCATATGTAGGGAATGGAGAAAGCATCCAGTAAGATACCACCATGAATCTATATATTGAAAAATTCCATGAAACCATTAGTTATAACGTTATAACAAAACAAGATTCATAAATTTATTTCATTTGACAATAATTTTATACCAAAATAACAATTTAGTTCATTTAAAATATTCCACATTCAAATAATCCATGAATATGACAATTTACATAGTAGATAAATAGATAGAAATGATAAAAATCATTCATTTTAAAACCCTATGGTAAACATGTGATCAACCAAACATGAAACATTACAATCAAGTATTAAACCAAGATCATTTTGGGATATATCATATGAGAATACATACTAGGACACATGAAGTATCACTATGTTAACGTAACATAATTCATACTAATACTGAGTTCTAAAATAGTTTATCAGTATCAATCCTATCTATAATCTTCCATGTCATAACAGATACCTTACCCCTAGTGGTGTCAAACATAGTAATGATTTCATATGTCCATAACCTGAAATACCCAAGAATTCAACAGAATGGTTCTTCCATTATAAAACAATAAATAATAAGATTAAAAAATAGTTTGTGTGTGAAACATTTCAAAAAAATAAAATTATCACAAATTTCCTGTTAAAAATGTCTCTTTCATTTTCAACCAAATAAATTGGTTTCTATAAACCTCAAGTCTTTTATTATCATTTTCCATTTAAATCCAAATTTTCGAAGAATCAAAATCAAATAATAACATGAAATCAAATTAAAATTCAACCCATTATTTTTTTCATGATTTATAGAAACAACCATAATTTAAAAACTTAATCATAATTACATTATTTATATAAAAATATTTTAAACTAGAATAAAAAATCACTTACCTGATAGTTTATAAAATAATCAGTCACAAATATTGAAGGATTTTTTTGAGATCATTAGGATCAAATGCCTATTACAACCATAGAATTAGTTTTTGAACACTTTATTAGAAAATATAAAATTATTTGTAAACATTAAAAGAAACATACCTGATAATTTAATTCACAACCAAACTTATAAAATAGTTCACAAAAAAATATCGATGATGGGTCTTATCATCATTCATATACAGATCATTATAATTTAACATTTACAATATCATTGATATTCAAATAAAAAATACTATTATATAAAATATAAAATAATTATTATAACTAACCTCATTAAATTTAGACACAACCCTAGATGTGATTATCTCATACATAAATTATAAAACATAATAACTACATTCCACGCTTCCACTTTGACAATGAAACTGAGGTTTTAAAACATTAAAATGATATTAAAATCTGAGATATATATATATATATATTAAATATAAAAATATTACGAAATATTAAAATATTTACAACTAAATTCACATATTATTTTGATTTTGTCTACTTTTCCTTCAACTCATTTTTGTTAAACTGTTTTCATGATATTCATTGTTATTTATGTCAAATAATATAACTTTGTAATAAATTAAAATTAAATAAAAGGAAATTATAAAAAGGTAGAAAAACTTCTTTTTTAACAAGGTGATAAAATCATTATGAACATTACCCAATAAATAGAAAACCCAGTGTAGCATGCATTACATTTGGAAGAATATGCCGAACATCCAATGCCGTCTTCAATAAAAAATTTCCACATTTAATGAAATTAATATAAATAATATTTCATAATTGTATTAATTATATTACCCATCATGAGGTGGAAAAACCAACATCCAATCACCATAATTTATAGTCTCTCAGATATATATTTAATTCTATCAAGATGTTCCATATATTTCACATCTATTGAAATGAATTCTAGATCAATAAGACCATAGGTATCCGTGGTTTCATTTTTCCTCAAAAGCATGTGTTGATACCTAATTAGATATTTAATATAGTAGGTCATTTAAAATTATCATTACTTAAATAATTAAAAACTTAAACATAAATTTACTTACATGTAAAACAACTTAAATACATTCACACTAATCTCTTCAAACTGAATGAAATCATTGTTATTTTTTTTAATATTTTCCATGGATATAGTTTTTCACATATTTCAGCCATCATCTGAAACTCCTACAAATTATCCAATGAAGAAACAATATGGGATAATATTTTTATCCTAATAGAAATAGAAGTATGTTGAAATGGTTACCTCTAGAACCTTATGTTTTTTCCTTTGTATCATTTATTTTGATTTTACATAATCCTTTAATTATTAAATATAAAAAAAGTAATGTACAATTAAATGTAATTAATATTTAGAAACAACACAAACCTTGTATGATATATAATTAAGAAGGTTTTTTGGACAAACTAGAAAATGACCTACGTAATCCCCAACTATGGTAACCTCTTTGCTAGGAAATGGTAAGAGAAAATTAGTATCAATAATATTAGTCATAGGCACTCTGAAAAAACCCAATTAGAAATACTGGTGGTGTACAGAATCCCCAAAAATATGTATTACTTCATACGCTTCAATACGTACATGTGTATCTCCAGAATAAAACTCACAATATAATGATTGGTCTGAATAAGGAGGTAGAGGATCTGAGGAGGAAGGATGGGTGAGCTTGGCCAATTGGTTAGTCTATACATGTTGTGCATCCGACTGTGAAATCTAAAAAGAATGGGTAATCTAGGCATCCTATGCATGAGGAATATGTTGTGATTGTCTTTTCAATAGTTTAAACATAGATTTCAAAATTGATTGAATTTATTCACCCATGAAATGTTTCAATTCATTCATCTTAGCTTTTAATGAATCCATTTCTTGGTATCTTTAATGCTTCATTTGATTACCAAAAAAATCCTAATACAAACACCTACAAGATATCCTCTTACTCGGCCTGGGTGTGCCTGTTTTTTTAACTTCGTTCCTAGGATATCCATCCCACCCACATGGATAAATTTTCATTGGATATCTTTATCCATCAGATCATCTTGAAATATCAAATGAAATTTTTATATCAATTTTTTAATATAAAAAATACCAACATAAATGACAGATAAAAATATATTTACATATAATTATTTCAGCTAATTTTTTATATTTCACTATATGATACATTTCATTATTCCTTCTCACACGTTTCCCTTTTTTATGGTGAGTTGGAGGAGATGGAGGAAAAAACTGGACCTCTTTTTAACCACCAATAGATCAAGCTCTTAATGATATAAATTTTTCTTCAATAATTTTCTACTCCAAAAAATAGATACCCTTCACACGATAAAGTGTGAGGGTATACATTTCTCAACATGATATATTGATGAGAAGTCGTAGAGGCCTACTATATAAAAATTAACTAATAATTAAATAGATAAATATATAAAATAATTTACAATATAAAATAATTATCATACTTGAAATTTTTTTGAATGTCAATTGTGAACAAATTTCTTCCACGTATTGGAATCGATAAAATCATACATGGGGCATGTGTTTTCATGCGTTTTATTTCCAAAAACATATTTTTTCTTCAATTTTGTTTTAAAATATTTTCATCACACTACCACCAAAGAGGGATGACTTTTTCTAATTTCTTTTGTTTCCTCAAAATTGAAAGTCATTTGTAATGGAATAAATTTAATATGTTATATAAAATATTTAATATTCATAAAATAAGATGAAATTAATCAATTGAGATATTTAACAATCACTGAGTCCCAAAGATACTATTTCACTATCCTGCATACAGAATTCCAATAAGGAAATAAAATACCATTCCTGTAACAACTCTGCAT
The DNA here is from genome assembly GCA_963277665.1 of Viscum album. Lineage (NCBI taxonomy): Eukaryota > Viridiplantae > Streptophyta > Magnoliopsida > Santalales > Viscaceae > Viscum > Viscum album. The sequence goes on along the minus strand of OY728129.1, from coordinate 1,781,321,110 downwards.
TAATATATAACTGATAAACTAAACTACATTTGGACTAGTTGCATTGTTATTAACATTAACACGAATAAGAAATATCTCATCTCCATGAGAAAGTAATAGTTTTATTAAACATGTCATACAATTTTTACTAACTCGAGAACTTAATTTCTCTATATTAATAGGAGAAGTCTCCTCCTATTAAGACTCATCGGTAGTCCTAGAAATATTTTTTAGCAATTAAAAATTCTCATTCATTAAATATGTATATTACTGAATATTGAAAAATATGATAAAATAGATATACCTCGGTAACTTCCCCTCTGTCTCTATATATAAAATTGATAGAAGAAATTGTAATGAAATTTTCTAGACCAGCATATTGTTAGAAAACAGAATATTTTTAAAAAATGATGAAAAATACAAGTAAAAAAGAGTCACACCTTCACATGATTCAAAAAAAGAATCCAAATATAAATAATTACTAGAACAATTATGAGACTAATTTAGTTTTATCCCATATTCCTTCATCATGATCATTATGTACATCATTCACTAAGTATTCCTTATAGTCAATGAAGTCATCCTAATATCATGTAATAGATGAATAAGACTCTTGTAAATCAATAATATCATCAACATCATCTTCATCAACCAAATGGTATTTTTTTCCTTGAAAAACGACAGACCACTGATCATTAAATGGATCAATGACATAAAATATCTACTTTTCAAGTTTCGTTATGATAAATGGTTCAACATTTTAATTAAATCATTTCAAATCAACCCATTTAAATCCACAATCAACATATTTCACACCACTTTACCTATAAACCCAATTACACTAAAACATAGTGACTCAAAATTTTTTATAATCAATTTCCCATATATCATTATGAACTGCAAAATATGTTGACAAATTTGAAATTGGTTTTTTATCTTTTTCACTAAAAAAATGCACTACTTTAGCTATAACCATCACACCAATTTTTTTAATGGAACTCTTGTCATCCAGCTATTTGTGTAAAATATATACCCATTAATATCAAAATCAAACCTTGTTATCACATTAAAATATGTTTCTCCTTCCAACCATTTATACTTTTATGATACATATATATCTGTGCTAACTTTCTCTTTAAATAATGAATCAAATGGATTTTTATGCTAAATCATCAACCAGTTTTCATTTCTTTTTGGATATCGTATCTTTAATTTTGTAATATGTGATGATATATGTGATTGAACATCATATCTACTGTTCAAAATGAATAAATGTGTTTGCATCACTTCGTCACATGAAATAAACATTACCTTGAAGCCCATAATCCATCGTCCATCACTATCAATAGTCACATTTCGAGACATATGGAGACCAATATGCTCTATTTCATATAAATAATATTTACAAAAAACAATCCCCTCTCCCAATTCATATTTTTAAAATATAGAAGCCTCCATTTGAAAATTATTTTTAACATATCCCTTTAAAATTTTCATATCTCTTTCAAAATGATAACTCCAACATAAATAAATAAGACCACATACACTCATCTCACGCACTAAATGAATCTATAGAAAAACCATTACATAAAAAAATATAGGCTGAAAATAAATTTCAAATTAAAAATGAATAAGAGTAGCTTTGTTATCCAACTCATCTAACAAATTTAGATCAACACCTTTGAAACAAATGGATTTGAAAAAATTACAGAACCTAATTATAGTCTTTCTGATAGCTAAAAATGATATACCTTGACGTACGACTGGAATTAGTTGTTGTATCAATACATGACAGTCATGAGATTTCATACCTAATAATTTTCAATACTTTACTGACAAAAAATTATTCACATTTGAAGAATATCCACTATGTACTTTTATACCGTACATACACTAAAAACATTCAACTTCTCACTCTTTATTAATGTGTAAAATGTCGGAGGTAAATATATATTCTTTTCTTTCATAGTGGGAGACAAATATAAATGTATTCTCATTGTTATCACATATAATATATAATTCAATCCATATTTTTTTATTCCTTTAATGTAACAAAAAATTCCTATCAAACTACCACAAATATTGTTTTCCTAACACGAATAACATCAATGTTATGTTTTATACCTAAAAATTTCCAATAAATTATTTCAATAAAAATAGACTATTTCTTGTAGATATTTTTTTGAAGACCAGAACTACTTTTCCTTCCAAATGTCGAATCAATATTTTTCAACCTGTTGTAATATTATTCACCTAAAAATTTTGTGGGGTAAGATTTTTTTTAAACTATTAAATTCTTTTTTCAATATTTTATAAGGATGATCTATTCTTAAAAATCATCAATGCCCCTTGTACACTATCTTTCTTCCATACTACAATTGATAATATAATGTCTGTTTGTTGCAAATTGGAAATTCATTATGTCCCTTAACACTGTACCCATATACATATCCATATATAGGATAGACATATAGGTTGAACATTGTCATATCATGCAAAAGAAAATAATCTTTTTTGTATGCATAAAAAAAATTAACACCCGTCTCTTATAGAATATTGAAATAATCAATCAATTGTAAAAGATACACATCAATATCATTTCCTAGATTATTTAGTCTCGAAATCAACAAGCTCATCATAACATATTTTATATTCATACAGATCTGTGGGGGTAATTTTCAAACTACCAAAAAATAGGACATGGATTATATTATCCACTTATGATCTGATATAGATTCATTCCATCGATACACACTCTCATTATGAGATTTCTAACCTCACCTCTAAAATCAAGATAATTTTTATCAAATCTCTTCCAGTGTGATTAGTAATAAGTGTGACATAATTTACCCTCAAATATGCATTCATCTAAATTCCATCATATCCATTTGTATCAATTGATTTTTGAAATAGACACCCCACATGAGGAATTATTGGAAGGTATAAAATTTATTTATCATGAGCTTTGATTTCAGTTCATGAGAATGAATCAATGTTAATTTATTAGAATTATTTTATGGGATTATTTGAAGGAATTATTTGATCTAGCTTGAGGTACGATGTAAGTACTTGAGAATACATCTTAATTGACTTTTCATCCCTCATATATCTTGTTGTTCTACATGTAGTACATTTTCATAAAAATAATATTCTTTCCTATACAACAAACATTCATTGGTGTATGAATTTATCTTTTTATACCCTAATCCCATTGGTAATAATATTATCTTTTCATTATAATTGGAATTTGGAAGCTCGTTGCCTTCTAGAAGTAGTTATTTTAAAAGATAAAGTATGTAATAGATACCTTTATCGGTCCAATAATTTCATTCATCCATGTTAATCAATATCAAAAATACTGATAACATTATATATTTACTACAACATGGGAATAATGATCTTTTAGAACCCCTATAAAAACATTCAACCATTTCTATTTTTTTAATGATTTCAACACCTAAATCATAAATTAATTCCTCAATATGATCATCTATCACATTATGAATATTTTAATTAACATTATATATAGAAATTTATAGTTATTTCAGAATTCCATATTCAATGAGTACAATTAAGGATAAAATAAAAAAAATGAGTAGATCCTTGATTTATCTAGAATTTCACTTTCTTATATTCAATCACTTCACAAATGGATATCAAATAAAATCTATTATTTGAGGATTTATTTTATCAAATTACAAGAAATCATCAACTCCTTTTTCATATTCATTAGCTGTTCTTAATAAATTTATCCAATTATGATCCATTTAATGCCAAAAATAATAATATAATCAGTGATATATTAAAACATATAAATACATATATATATATATATATATAAATTTTAAACATTAAAAAATACAATAAACTAATACTACCTTTATTTTATATCAAGTTCATTTTGACTATAATGTTATTTTCAAACCAAAGGTGAAAAAGAGTCATTTAATCCACAATAATTCACCATTAATCATGAAAAATTTCAATAAAAATATCCCCTAACATAATTAACTTAGAATAACATTAATTTATCATTTAATAATATAAATTCTTATAAAACACATTCAAAATATTATTAACAACTGAGTAAAACCAAAGAGAAACTGATTTATTTACTACTATAATCTAAACACCTTAGAAGATATTTCACTTGAAGAAGATTAAATATGACTAATGGAATATACTTATACTAATGAAAATAAACAAATTTGAAAATTCAATTTCATAAAAAATAATTTCATAAAATTTTAAAATATGAAAAGTAATCATAGTAAACAAATTCTAACAACAACATTAATAATTAATAATAAATTTCATAATAAAATGAAGTAATAATTAAAAATTATAATTAAATATTAACTAAATTATATATAATATTTCAAAAAATAAAAAATATTCAGATTTGAAGATGTTAAATTCAGATGTTTCTCCTTCAAATTCTTTGGAATAAAAAACATCAAGATCTAACAAAACAAGATATATTTATAAAAGATAATCTTGATTAAAGAAAAATAAATCAAAAAATATTATGATATGACAATGAAGAGGGTTTTGTGTTCCCAAAAAGGTGGTTTGAGGTGGTTCAGGTGGTTGTCGAGGTGGTTCGAGGTTGTTCCACTCGAATAAAGGGTATAGATGAAGCTGGCGCCATCACGAGTCAAGGTGGATCGGGTAACCATCAGTAACGTCATGAGTTGGGTGGTTGTCAAGGTGGTTTGAGGTGGTTTGAGCAGATGAAGTGGTGTGAATGAGACGAAGTTGTTGTGAGACAAGGTGGTTCAGGTAATATTGGTGACACTGGGAGTCTTCATAGATAAATAAAAATAAATTTATTTAAGGTTTCATGGTTGAACGATGTGGTAAAATTTTAGAAATGTTTTAGAATGAGTTCTTTAAAAACTGTCTCTTAACATTTTTTTGGCATTGGGTTTTATATAAACCAATGATGAATTAAATTTTCGTTTGGTTTATGGGTGTCAGTTTTGTTCAAATGTGATGTAGAAACCATAATGTTTTCCCTTTTTAGTGTTGGTTTTTGTAGGAAGTGATGCTGGAAACAGTACAATGTTAATGTTTCAGTGATGGTTCATACTTGCACCGAAACCAAAAATGAAATATATTATGGTTTCTATGTCAGTTTTTATAAAACCAACACTAGAACCATCTTCTATAAACATTCTGCATCAATATTTATAAAAAATAATGCTGAAATGTTTTCTTTAAACTATTTTTCATCAGTTTCTTAGAACCCATGTCAAAATTACATCATTGAATCCCTTATTTGTACCAGTGGGTGTCATCTCTAATAGACATCAACATCTATGAAGGAATTTCTCATTGTACAATCACTATGGAAATGGAGGTTGGAGTTACATATCAATCCCATGGTTTTGACAAGAAAATTAGGATGGAGTTTAAAGGGAAATATAATAACCATGAAGAGATGAATATGAGTTTTCATTTCTGATCAATGTGTGGTAAAAATCATATAATAAATTGTCTTAGGGGAACTAATAAATTTTTTAAGAGTGGAATGGAAGGTCATTGGGAAATTGATAGATGAATTTATGGGAATAACTTTGATAACTATATTAATAGTGAAAAATATTCATAGAATATACCATCCATTCTTCAATGATTTATGTTTATGAAGAATGGGAATTATTATAACTAGTTCCCAAACCCAAGGGTAAAATATGATGATTGATTTTAGAAACATATTCTGTTAAAGGGCATGGGGAAATCTCATGCGATCATTATTTCTCACAAGGGGTGAGATAACAATGTGGGGAAGGGTGTACATTCAATCTACTATAGAAATACTAATGTCTTATTTAACTATGGGTATACCCATTCTTTAATATCTGATGAATATTATAAGTGAATCAAGATTACACCAAGGTGATTAGTTATATAATTATTCATGGAAACACCAAATGGTATGATGATTATATATCAACTCAGTGATTCTTCTCCAGTTCAGGTTCATGGGAATATTCTTCTTAAAAATATTTTCATTCTTCCTTTGGTTTAATTTAATGTCTTCATAGACATGGGTTGATTTCTCTTCATAAACCCCACATTAAATGTCAAGTAAGGGAAGTCATATTTGATATTTCAAACCAACCTATTGAGATCTATTAAATTTTCAATAATTTCAAATATTTGATGGATGATACATCTATTTTATGGTTATAGATTCTCTTTTAGAAGGGGTGTTTATCTCGAATGGTTGGGGCATAACATGACCTTGATAATATTCCTATTGTGCAAGAATTTGTTTATTTTTTTCATAAATGTTTTACCAATATTACACAATACATGAAGTTGAGTTCTCAATAGAATTATACACAGTTTCATCCCAATTTCAATGAATCTATATAGAATGATGCTGATAGAGTTACATAAAATGAAGAAGAAACTCTTTGAGGACATTGAAAAGGGATTCATTTGGCCATGTGTGTCATCTTGGTGTGCACCTATTCTTTCTGTTAAAAATAATGATTGTTCAATGAGAAACTACATTTATTATTGATAGTTGAACATGATCACAATGAAGAACACATATCATCCACCCCATAATGATGACTTCATCAGTCTATTTCTCAGAGATTGGTACTTTCCCAGGATGGAGCTTCATTTTATATATCATCCATTAAGAGAAAATAAGGGGGATATGACCAAGTGAGTAATCTATCTGTGTTATAGAATCTATGAATATATAGTTATTACATTTAGTCTTAAATATTCTCATAAAATAAATGTGGATTTAATTAATAGAGCCTTTAGGGATTATCTTGATCAATTGGTGGTAGTATTTACATATGATATTCTAATATACTCAATGATAAAGGAAGAGCATGAATACTATGTAATAATTAAACTAAATACACAAAGTAATGATTAATTAAATGAAAAAATTATAACGTGTGAATTTTAGGTACAAAAGTTTGCATTTTTTGGGTCACATAATCTAAATAGAGGGTATATCAGTTAATCCATCATAGATAGAGGGTTTTGAATGTTGGCCCAAACCAACCATAGTGACTGGGATCTAAGTGTTTTGGGTATAATGGGTTATTAAAAATAGTTTGTTGATAATTACTCATGACTATCTATGTTACTAACCTTGTTAACATAGAAGTGAGACAAGTTCCTTTGGATAGACGAATGTGAGGAATGTTTCGTGGAATTATAGAGAATATTACTATATAATCCTTTTCTTACATTTCCCCAACAGAGGATAAGGATTTTTAATCTATAGTGATGCATGCAATAATGGAATGGGATATTATTTTATACATAATTACATGGTTATATCTTATAACTAATAAAAATTTATGGTTTATGTGAAAAACTAACCAATTCATTATTTTGAGTTATCTTTGGATTTTTTTAATTTAATATATAGTGGAATAATGTTTATTAATAAAAGAGTGATATATACAATGATCACAATAGTTTAGTGTATATATTCACACTTAAGAAGATGAACATGCACAAGGGAAGATTATTATATTTCATTAAATATTTATACTACTCAATACATTACCACACTGGAAAAGAGAACAAGTTAGATACTGCCCTGATTCGAAAGGATTAAACTAGCTTATCCATGAAGAGATCAAAAAAATCCAATATTTCCTAATTCATAATGAATATATCCTGAAATATTTAATGAAGAGGAAAAAATTTATCTTACTTCATTGAATTCTCAACCATCTACCCAAGCGATGATTAAAGAGTCATAGAATAATGTTATAGCGATTCAAAAGAATGAGATAAATGATCTCGAGTTCAACCATGATCATGATGGAATGATAATGTTAATAAACTTTTTATGGGTTCTATACAAAAAATATTTGAAGAAGGTTTTTTAGAGGATTCTCATAGTTATTAATTAAATATTATTCTTATATGTACTATTATGTATAGATATTTTCAAGAATACTTTTGTTGAGATGGAAAGACGAATGATAAAGATGAGTTCATATATTTCTGTTTTTCTTCAAAAATTTATGGATGAAAGAAAATTTTATAAGGGGTTGTTATGTAATAACCCATAATTTCATGGTACATTATCATTTTTAATAAATTCAATAGTTTTTTCAACACGCAACACCAAGTTTGACCGCACCAAGATCTATCAAATTAACTGTTTAAAAAGCAGTTATGAATATTATTAACCACATTATGAAATTTATAAATTTTAATTTTTTTCAAAATAGACTTCAATTTAGAATTTTGAATACCAAATTAGCTTATGGTAAATTTTTGGTATATTTCTGAAGAGTTTAAATTTGTGATTAATAGAGAAAAATAAGACATTTTTATTAAAAATAAGACATTTTTATTAAAAAACGAAATTTTTAATTTAAATAATTATTTTAATTTAATTTTTTTAATATAAAAATAGATAAATAATAAACATATTAATTTGATTTACTTCATCGTAATTGTTTTTATAAAATAATTAGATAAAAAAATTTATTGTACTTTTGAACGTCTCTTTTACCTGTCTTCTCGCCACATCTACAGGATTAGCGCTAAATTTTATTTTATCATTTATATGAATTGAATATCAAAAAATAGACCTACATGGTTATAATTAGTTTTTTTTTCTAATTAGAACAACATAATTTTTAATAGTAACTTTATTATTTTTTACCACTATTATGGGAATATCGAGTAAATAAGGGTAAAAATAATATTATAAGCATTAAAATATTACCCTAAAACTAGTACTAATATAATTGGATGAGTTTTTTTAGAATAAGAAAAATTAGGTATATTTATGGATCACATGGATCCACTTGTATGTCTTTTATATTTTTATAATATTATATTTTATGAAAATCTAATTTTGTTATACTTTTGTTTTTAAAATGTAAAATAATTTTAATAGGAGGTTATATAAGTGATATGGTTGGATATAAATACTCATTATAAATATAAAATTTATATATATATATATATTGGTAATTTATTTATAGTTTTAGAAAATATATATTTACATTAAATTATTACACAATGATGATGCAATAATTAATTTGTTATGGGAGGAATCATATAAATTATATTAATAATAGTAATATAAATATCATTTCACATATTTGATGCCATATAAGAATTTTTTGGTTGACTGTGACATTTTAGGGACTAGTTAATATATTTGTTATCTAACAAATCACATTTTAATGATTTTATAAAAATTCATATAATAATTATTATCAAAATTGATAAAAATGAGATTTTAAAAATAAATATTATTTTATTAAATTATATAAATTACATTAAAATATATATTTCAAACAACTAACTATTATTATGTTAATGAAGTCTTAAATGGTCCAATTGGGGTTCTTTTGACTTTTTATAGTAACTATATTAACACTATAGCGTAAAGGAGACAAGTTTTCATGGTAAGAGTTAAATTTTATAACTAATGGTTAAAGTCAAAAGATAAGGTTAGTTTTGTTATATAAACATGTATAAAATTCAATGGACTAATAATATTAGACCCTAATCACATTATTACCCATTTTCAGTTGTTTAATTCACATTTTTCAAGGAAAATAAATTTTATATTATTTAAATCAAAGAGAGTTAAAAAATAACACTATCTTGTATTTAACAACTTTTATGTGTCCACATATAGCCAAAATTATTTTATGAATGAATAAAAATGTTTATTTTAATATAAATGATTTTTTATTATATAAATTTACATTGAATTTTTAAAAGTTATATAATTACATTAAAATTCACTTTAATTCTAGAACTTTATTTATTTAATTAAGATAAAAATATAAAAATTGATTTTAAAAATAGTATGTTTGATACATTTTGTTTTATTTAATGTTTCTAATGAAATAACTTGATATATAAGATATATTGTATATGTTTTAAATAATTTTTGTCAAATTTTCAATTATTCTTAATGTATCTGAAGTGAAAATAAATTAATAGTATTTTATTTTTTTAATAATGATATCATATTGAATTAATATATTATTAAAATATTTATAAATAAAAAAGTGTTAAATAATTACAAGGGGATGGGATATGTTTGAAAATGTACTATAATTTTCATTTAGGGACTTTTTAAGTATTTGGATCAAGTATAGTCATATTATATTTTTAATCTTTTGAGAGTTTCCTAAATTGCCCCTCCATCTCCTATAAAATAGAACCGGTACTTCTCTTTTATTCACACTTCTAAAACCATTTGTCTCGCCCAAAAAATACCCATTAATCCTCTAAACATTATTAAATTGATCATATATTCCATATATTGGAAATAAATCTAACCTATGAGTTCCTTTTGTGGAAATCAAAAAGAGATACTTGAAGAATAAGTAATTGTTTTACCACATCAATTCAATTCAATTTCTTTTTTTACATCATATTCATTTGGTTTTCCATAAAAATTTAACCAATCCATAATCATATATATATATATATATATATATATATGTTATTATTATTATGGTAAAATCATATTCCTCCTTTTATACATCAAACAAATAACAATATCACCACCATTGTTAACATATGACTTACTTCCCCCATGTTGTGGTGTAATTTATTTTTTATCACTACATTATTTGGATGGGTATAACAATGAATATAATGGATAAAAATAATTAATATTTAAGTATGATGATTCTTTATAGTAAATATGACATCCAATTTACCACTGTTTAATTGTTAAGGGAATGATACTGTCACTCGTTCATACGTACGACGTAACATATCTACAATGTGATGAGATCCATTCAACACGTTTACCATTATACAATGATTATAAAAATATATATAATAAATAAGGATGAAATATATGAAATAATAATGATATTTTAATAATATATATATATATATATATATATTATTTAATTTCTTCAATTCAATGCGGCAAGAAAATAGAAACAACATTCATTTGTACGTAGGATCAAACGTCTCCATGAATGTTGTATTCCATTCCATATATATTATGTATGTATATAATTATAAATTGAATATATATGATATATATATATATATATATATCATTTTTTACATTCTAGTATTAATTAAATCATGATATAAGTAATTGGATCAAAACTAACATGTCAATACACATATGATAATCAGAGTGGTTGTTACCTGAAACATTTCCTTAACATGGAATAGTTAATAAACTGGTAATATAATGTCATAAATGAATTATATATAGTAAAATAAATATTATTATGATTCTAGTACAAGTTAATAATATGTTTAAAACAACTATATAACGGTTTTATACACATACAGAGTGAATCGTACATACAGTAAGGGTTAATTTTGCAATCTTATTATTATCTAAGCTTGCTTATGAGTAAATATTTACATGGACATATCTATCATCGATGTTGATGTTTCTTAAAATAATTTTAAAAATTTATATTTTTATAGTTAAATTTAAGTTTATATTTAACTAAAACATCGTTTTAAATATTTTTAATATTTATTCATCTAAATAATTATCATTCATGTCCATGTATTAAAAATGGGTATTATGGATTTATTTATAACAACCTGGATATTTTATAATGTTTACATTCATATTTTCTAAAATGATTCGAACTGGTATGGGACACTTTGATTCAAAAATATATTTTTATATTTATTCTATTATAAGTGTGTTCTATTTGAATAAATTATTTCAAAGTAGAAAGAGGTAATTGGAAAGAGACATTTTTAAAGGATTTATTAGTGTATTTTAATCTATATCATAATGATTTATTGGAACATATTCTTAATTGAGGTTGATCTTTTATGGTATCATTTACCATATTTTATTTGATGCTTTATGATCATCTGGATTGTGGTTGTGCTATTTAGATTCTATTCATGGTTTATGATTAGAATACTCATATTTTAAATACTATTTTTTTTATAAAAATGATTATATTGTTTTTGATTCACCATTTTCATATGTGGATTTTATTCTACATAGTAAGTGATGGAAAGGGATTTCTATATCCCCTGAACGCACTGGAAGGTCTGATGAGAGAAATTACATATGGAATTTTATAAGGCCTCACCCATTTATTTTCAGATATGAATTTTTCCGAGTGCATAACCATTTATTTTCAGATGTCTTGGATAAGGCATCGATGGTATGTTTTATATGTTCAACATTATGAATTCCCACATCATGTGATTAGTTATTGATATTAAATGTGTTTATTCCAATAGTACAATATCGATGTAAATGGTTAAATGACATTAATTTATTATTGCTTCCATATTATGCTCATGAATATGTTTAAAAGGGACGTGTTTTAGTTTTAGAACATGCCTTAAAAGTTTATTCTTATTTATGAAAGCTTATATGGTATTCTTTACCCTTACAGTGAATCTAAGCTGACCCCTTTGTTCTGTTTTATTATACCAGGATGCCAAGATGTGTATTGTGATTGATATTCATTATCAATCAAGAAATTAATGGCGTTCCCAATGGATTATCTATATTGTATTTTTTTTGAATTATAATGTAATTTTAATGAAATTTATCTATTTTTATGACTGTAAATCTAGTTAGTCCTTTAGGATTTTATTCCATGTAATCATACTAAAGTATTAAAATAATTTACTGAATCAGGGAATATAAGGTTGTGGTGTTACAGTTGATATACAAGGATGTTTAGCAACAAACTTGGAATGTAGGTTTAGAAATCAAAGATCAGAAAACATATCCCATTGAATGACATTGAGAATATGTATAAGTATATGATATCAACCATTAAATTTCGTAATGGATTAACATGGTTAATTGTATGGACTTTTGGATTGAGAAGAAGATAATATCATTTAGAGGTCCTATAAATGATTCTTTAGTAATATGTCACTATGAATAGTGTTTCTAAGATTGTGATTTACTTTTTTGTTGATGGTTAAAATCAGAAAGGTTATAAGTGAATGAATGTAATTCTGATAATGAAGAGACTACAAAAGAAAAATGAGTTGATGGAGGTATTAAGGAATAATATGTTGAAGAATAGTTAATGGTTTAAGATTGAAGTTGAATGATTAATGTTATTTTTAATTTGGATCCATGATTAGTTACATAAATAGATCAATGTCTATAATATTTAGGGGAAATATCAGGATTCTGCTATAGTAATTCTAATTTATAGATATGAAAGCACAAGAGTTTTCATTAAGGATTTAATGGTGATAAAATATTTTGTATCTGACAATAAGAGCTACCTTATGTTGTCTAGGTAATCTGATGTTAAGATTGATTTTTGAAATTTAGAAACCTTTATGAATAGTGAATTTGGATGGAATTATTTTGGTTGAGTCATAGAGTTGGAATTAATTATGTTGAACATTGGATATTATTTTTTGAAGATAAATTATGATTTATTATATATATTGGGATAATTATTTTGGTTTCTGTAAACATTTATTGGATGATGTAAATAATTTTGTGCTTTATGATTTATCAAAAGTGTTTAGTCATGAAAATATCATTTTGAACCTTCATTTCTAGGTGTAATGGATGAAGTGAGGATAGATCGAAGCATAAAAAAAGGATGAGATTATGATTATTACAAGGAAAAAATTCAATTAAGAGTTAATATGAATAGTAAAAAAAATCTTCAACTATAGGGAAAGGATCTTGAATCCAATGATTTTATCCTTGTTCTTTTTCTAATCAATCAAATAGTACATTAGATCATCATAGATTTATGACTTTGAGGACCTCAATTTTCCATTTTTTTTACCTTGTTTGTGATTGATGGCCTCAATCACTACCTATAAATTGTTATGTTTTCCCCCATGTACGTATCTCTACTTTCCACTAATAATATATTATTTGAAAGCCTAATATTTTTGCATCCTTTATATTTATCTTTCCTTGTTATTAGGATTATGTTTTGATAACCCTATTTTTTATATGTATTTTTCATAAAGGTATTTTATAGTTTCAAACATTTATTTTGGAAGGGAAATTTAAAATTTCAAGGATATAATTTATTGAAAGAGGGGAGAATGTAAAACCACAAGATTTTACAGTGTGTTATATTTTTAAATAAATTAAATATCCTGCACTAAACGCAACACCAAGTTTGAGCGCACCATGATCTATCAAACTAGCTATATAAAAAGTGGTTATGAATACTATTAAGAACCTTATGAAGAGTTTAAATTTTATTTTTTCCAAATAGACATAAATTTGAGTTTAGAATATCAAAATTATCTTAAAGTGATTTTTTGTATTTTTTAGAAAAGGTTCATTTTTTGATTAATAATGAAAAATTATATATTTTTATTAAAACCCATATTTTTATATATAATAATTATTTGATATATAATTTATATTAAATGTAGAATTGAAAAATAATATAGAAATTAATCTAATTTAGTTTATTAGAATTGTTTTTATAATCAAAGTAGATATAAATATTTATTTTACATTTTAATGTCTCTATTACCATCCTTCTCCCGACATCTATGAGGCTAGTATTAAACAAAATTTTTATGTTTATGTAAATTGAATTTAAAAAAATAGGAATAAATGGTCCTAATTATTATGATTTTTTTTTCTAATAGGAATAACATAATTTTTTTTGTGAATAGTTACTTTAGTATTTTTTTACCATGGTTGAGGGTAAATTTGGTTACTAAGGGTACAAATAAAATTATACGAAATATAAAATTACACTAATAATTTTCAAAATTTTCATGTATGACTGCGTTTCTAAAATATGAACCATTGGGTTGATTTTTAGAACACTACGAGCCACATGGATAAATTTAATATATTTACTACATTACTTTTAAAAAAACTCCATTTTTGTTATAATATTGTTTTTAACTTGTAAAATATTTTTAATATGAGGTTATATAAGTGATATGGATAACTATAAAAACTCATTATAACAAACAAATGTTTACATATATCATAGTAATTTATTTATAATTTTATAAAATATATATTTAAATTAAATGGTGACATAATGATGATGTAGTAATTTATTTATTAAAATAAAATTCAAATAAATGTTTTTAATAATATTAAAATAAATATTATTTGACATATTTTAATCCATACAATTTTTTTTGGTGGTATGTGACATGTAATGGATGATCTAATGTTGGATTTTCGAATAAATCAAGATGTTATGATTCTATAAAAAGTCAAATAATAAAGAGTGCCAAAATTTACATAAATCAGATTTTAAAATAAATATTAATTTAATAAATGATATAAAATTCATAAAAATAAAAACCATAATGATAAAGGCTAAATAAATGATCTAATTGGGATTTCTTTTGTCATTTTATAGTATCGACATTAACACTATAGTGTAAAAAAGGAAAGTTCTTACAGTAAAAGTTAAATTGTTTGACTAAGGGTTAAAGATAAAAGATGAGGTTAAATTTATGATATATACTTGTCTAAATTTCCTTGGATGAAGATGATTCGTCTCTTATCACATTATTATTGATTTGGAGTTGTCTAATAGACACATTTCCATGAAAATAAATGATATATATTTTAAATAAGAGATAGTTACAAAATATAACAATATTGTATGTAATATATTTTATGTGTCCACATAGGGAAAAAATCAATATTTGAATGAATATAAATGTCTAATTTGATATTAATGAAATTATTTTCAATAAATTAATTTATAATTAATTATTATAAGTAATATAATTACATTAAAATTCACTTCAATTGAAAAACAATATTTATTTAATTAAAATAAAAATAGAATAAATGTTTTCAATAATATTAATTTTGTTATATTTTTTATTATTTAATGAGTACAACAAATTTCCTAGATCTGCATGATATATTTTAGAAGTGTGAAAGCATTATATTTGAATTCCCACTTTGACTTAATGTATTGAATGTCAAATTAAATTAATACTACTAAATTTGACAATAGTGATATCTTAATAAATTAATAAATTAATAAATTATTTTTAAATCCAAAATATGTTTAATAATCACAAGGGTATAGAATATGGTATTAAATGTTTTATAATTTTCATATATGGGAATTTTTTATGTTATTTGGATCTATAATAGTCTTATTATATTTAAATATTTTTAGAGTTTCCTAAAGTGCCCAACCCCTCTCTTACAAAAGGACACATCTACTTATCTTTTATTCAAACCTATAAACACATTTTTATCATCCAATACCTACCCATTACTCATCCAATATTGATTCAATTTATAATGGAGGACATAATTTAGGTATAAATCCTACCTATTATGTTCTTTTGTGAAAATCAAAAGGTGATACTCGTAAAAGAGGTAATTGTTTTACCAATTCAATTAAATTTCTTTTCTTCTTCTATTTACCTATGTTGATTCCTTAATAAATTAATAACAGTAGTATCATACATATACTGATATGTTATTTTTATTAATTTAAAACCATATTCCTCCATTTATCCATCATATAAAAAACAATATCAACATGTGTTTATATGTACGACTTACCATCTTCACTCCATGGTGTAATTTTTTATCAATATATTCTTTGGATGGGTTTAATGATGAATATAATGCTTATAAATATTGAATATGACATGATAATGGTTCTTTATAGTTAATACTCCATCCAATTAAATTCCATTTAACCATTAAGAGAAAGGCACTGTCGGTCGTGCGTACATATGGCTTACCGTCTCCACGACGTGATGAGATTCATACTCCACATAAACCATTCTAGAATGATTATAAAAATATATATAATGAACCAATATGAAATATGTGACATAATAATTATACTATAATATATATATATAAATATTTCATTTAATTGCATTTATTCAATACGATAAAAAAATGGAAACAACGTTTATTTGTATGTACAACCTAGAATCTCCAAGAACAATGTATTTCATTCCATAATTTATATATACGTATATATTTATATTCTAAATATATATGAAATATATATTATGTTATATATTCTAGAAGTAATTAAATCATTATTTATGTAATTGCATCAGGAATAACATGTCAAAACACATATCATAAACAAAGAGGTTATTTACCGAAATATCGCCTTAACTTATCATTGTTAATAAAAGGGTAATATAAAGTAAAATATGAATAATATATAATTTCATAAATATTGTTATGATTCTGATACAAGTTAATAATATTTTTTTTGAACCATTAAATAATATTTTCTTACATGTTTGGAGGGATTCAGACCAATGATAAGTGTTAATTTTTCAATCTCATTATTATCCGAGATTGTTTATGTGTTAGTATTTACTAGGAAATATTTATCATCCATTACCATGTTTCTTAAAAATGTTTTCAAAATGAATTATTTTAATGTTCTATGTAAGTTTTTCTTTAACTAAAAATAAATATTAAAAGTTTTTAAGATTTATTCTTCTAAATATTTTTTCATTCATATAATTATTTTCAAAATAATTTTATGGATTTTTTTAAGGAGAAGAATATTTTTAAAAGAAAATTTTCAAATTTCATTAAAATGTTTTGAAGTGGATTGGGACACATTTATTGAAAAATAATATTTAAATTCCTTCTTTTATAAGTGTGTGGCTTTTGAATATATGATTTCAATGTAAAAAAGGGTAATTTGTCTCAAGATCTTTTTAATGATTTAATTAGACTATTTTAATCTATATCAATAACCTTTTTGGATCTTATTATTAATTAATGATGATATTTTATTATATAATTTACCATATTTTATTCAATGGATTATGATGAGTTTGATTTTGGTTGTGCTATATAGATACCATTCTTGGTTTATGGATAAAGTATTCATATTTCATATACTAGTTTATAATATGAATGGTTATATTGTTTATGTTTAACCATTTCTATAGGAGGAATGTATTGGAATTACTATGTGATAGGTGAGACCTGATATATCCCATCAATGCATTGGAAGGTCTCATGAGACAAATCATATATGGACTTGTTCGAGGCCTTTACAACATATTTTTAGATATGGGTTTTTTTGCAACCTTAACCATTTATTTTCAGATGTCTTTGATAAGGCCTCCACAATATGTTTTTTATATTTGGCATTATGAATTTTCCATATTATGACTTATATAATATATCTGACATTATCAATTGTTAAAAAATGTTTTTAGCAAGAGTAATATTATAACAGATGTCACGAAGCGAATCTGGTTGCCACCAATACCGGCGCCAAACCCTGCCCGTGGCAAGGACCGAAGGGAGTTACCTATCCCCATAGGCTGGAAAAAGTTCCCAAGTATCATTAATTTTGGGTTGGTAATGATTTACTCGAGTATGAAAGCATAAAACATTAAAAAAATCCTTAATATAAATCTGAAATTTTCGAGCCAAACAAGTCTTAAGAAAAAAACCAGAACTGAATAAATTTATTTAAAGATAATAATAGTGGTCCAAATACGAATATTGACAGCAGAAATACATCGCCATAGACTCCACATGACAAGGGGTCATCACACATAAGTCGTCTCCACAACTCCGCACCAAGGATGGGAACTAACACCCCAAACCGCCACCACCCAAAGACTTTCCTTTACGGGAGTCGAACATAACCAAGTCTAATTACACCCAAGGGGTGTAAGTAGTTTTTGAGCCTAAGACCAATAGGTTATCACCCAATGAATACAAAGATAATGCAATATAATGTGAAATAACAAGCAGTTTTAGTACTCCAAGAAATACAGTGATAAATTATAATAAATGAAACTTTCAATTGAAAATAGTTTTCAAGATAAAATCTTCAGAACATTCACACATTTAAATAGAAATTTTAGCTAATATAATTTAATAACAAAAACACCCCATGACAGGAAAAAATACCAAAAATACAATGAGCCACAAAACCGTGAACACTCTTAGGCAGTAGATAGTCTCGGCCCCCATGCACAACGTACCTCAGTGTAAGGTAACCATAATAAAATATGTTTTCGTGCACAAGCCACTAGTAGGGAACATACCCATAGAATAGTGGTCCCCATTAATCAACCATATATATTAGTTAGATTTTTCGTTATCCAAATTCTATGTGAAATAGGGACAAAACCCATCTGGTCCACTTGCCGTACTAGTACACATCCGCCCCACTTATGTACATAGGCATCCCCTTTGTGCTCAAAAAATTTCAGAATGCTACATAAATTCATTTTCATATCAAACACCACTAATGGTTAGATAAAATCAGTTAAGTAGATACACAAATTTTATACAACTTAAAACACACAACAAAACACTTTGATTTTCAATAAAACTTCTCAAAACCTCCCATTGTTTTTCACTCAAAACTCTTTAAAACCCACACTTTTCACACTAAGTGCACAGTTTTAAATTACCAAAATATAAAGTCCAGACCAATATATTTGAATGAAACCTAAAAATAAATTTTTTGGCACCCCCAAGTGATCCAAGAAATGATAAATTTGTAAAACATCCATTTTCACACAAACATGACACTTAAAAATCACATGTTCCACAAACACCATTAAAACCTCTTTTTGCACAAAAAACAAATGGGGAAAATAGTTAAAACATAGTTTTAAGCCCTATTAAAGTTAAATAAAATAAACAAATTATTTATAGTGCGTCTCCAATTGAACCCATAATAGATTTCTTGGAATAACCCCCAATTTCACCAAAAAATGGAACTTCAAACTCATTTTTAATACTAATGCCACAAAAACTAATTTTGACAGCCATAATAAAATGAAATAAACATGAAAATATAAAAAACACATCAAGATAATTCACATAAATTTCATAAAAATGGAATCACCTACCAATTTGACAAAAACCCTTAAAACTCCGTGCAAAAATAAAATCTCACCACCCTTGCACCAAGAGAGACCGAGATCAAACCTAAAACAACAAGAATTGACCAAGAAAACCAAAGGTTAAAACATAGGTTCAAAACCATAGATTATGGAAAATAGTAACCTCATGGATAAGTGAATAAACCCTAGGAACAATGAATGAAACCCTAAAAAAATTGAAAGAAGTGTGAAATAGACTCACTTACTTGATGGATCTTGAAGAATTTACCAAAATACAGCAGTAGATGAATTTTAAAATAGTAAAAACTTCAATGGGGTTTGAAGAAGTAGGATAAGGTTATTTAGGAACTATAATGGAGGATAAATAGTAATAATTGAGAGATTTAAGAAGGAATGAAGTTACCTCTTTAATGTTTGTCGATTTCAAAAACACTATAATGTTCTACACTAATTCGCGATGAACAAGAGCTCCAAAGATGGGGGAAATTAGCTGGGCATTCAATTGGCTTAAGTGGGAATGTATGAGACTTGGAATAATCTAAAAAATCTGTAAAATATAATAACATATAATTCAACAAATGTTGTTTTTTAAAACTAGAAATGGGCCTTCGGGCTGGCCCAATTCCTTTAATAAAAACACCAAATACACCATTATTATGGATTACTAAAGGTGAAAAATTGTAATGGTGGGGTTAATAGGTAAGGGGAGTCCATTTAGGAATTTTAATGGTCAAAAAATATTAAAAAATGAAAAAATTAATAAAAGTGGAAAAAATTTATTTTTAAATCTGGAATTGGGCTCACAGTTTGGCCCAATTCATGAAAACATACCCTGGGCTGATGATAGCCCGAATGCAAGTCTATTTTTAAGAACCACTTTGCTCCCTTCAACTGATCGAACAAATCATCTATTCAAGGAAAATGGTATTTGTTCTTAATTTTTACTTTATTCAGCTTCTGATAGTCAATTCACCCCCAGAGGGATCCCACAGTCGTTTTTGCGAACAACACAGGAGCGGCCCAAGGAGAGATGCTCAAGCGAATGAATCCTTTGGATTATAAGTCATCCAAATGTATCTTTAATTCCATTAGATCAGTGGGGTCCATGAAATAAGAGGGAAAAGATATTAGCTATGTTCCTGGTGCTAGGTCAATCGAAAACTCCACATCCCGCTTTGGGGGAAACCTGAGAAATCATCTGGGAATACCTCCATAAACTCATTCACTAAATGAGGTAGTGAACCCTCAGGGGAAATACCAATGTACTCTAGCACGAGTGATGACAACATGAAGGTAATATTTCCCAACTCTGGGAGTGGAGGTCCTGCACGACCTGATCGAGGATCCCACTCTACACAGATAACCTGATGACTCCCATCAGGTGTCGTGAAACTCACACTCCAGCTATAGAAATCGATGTGTGCCTGGAAGTGTACTTAAAATCCATGCCGATTATGACGTAAAAATATCCATTTCTAATACCAATAATTCCCACTCCATCTTGACCCCTCACATGGTAAGTGCACACGATAGGAACCTAAGACCCTGATCTTTATTCTTTCCCAGGGGCCTAACCAACTCCATCGCGAAAGACATCAACTCAGTTGTAAAATTCATCATGTCCACAAAACGGTGAGAAATAAATGAAACATTGGTTCCATTATTGAAAAGAGCAGCAACTATAGAAGATGCGATCAAAATGGTACCTCGAACTATCGATTGTCCACCTATGATCCTACTGGTGCCTGATTCATCGCATAGAGATGTCCGGTCTCTACCTGAGGATGACCGCTAGTTTGTGGATGTTACATGAACTACATATTCCTATAGGATGACCCAAACTTACCACCATGGCCGCCAAATCAATATCCCCCAGTCCTCGATGGATCAGATTGAGCTGGAACTCCTCTTAAAGCCACTGACCCTGACCCACTCATAAGTGGACGTGCCACACCGTAGAAGCGCAGTAAATTCCCCATAGCTCCCCAATTGTAAAAAGACATTGGAGGAAGTGTACAAGCTGGTCTTATGTTCTCGGGCTTCCCACACTACTGGCACATGAAATATCTCTCATCAGAAGCCGCAGAAAAAAACTGCCAGGAAGAGTGGCCTGAACTGCCACCTCCTTTCTTCACATGATCCCCTCGCTTCATTTTTCTTCTCAAATGAGCTACCACTGCCCACTTCTAATTCTGAACCAAAGAAACCAGACCATCCTTCTCTATCAATTTCCACCATGCACGCTCGATAAAAAACCTCAACATATGTCCTCAGTTTAAACCAAAACACCTGGGAGTATATCTCTAGTCACAATCCTTTCTCAAATCATTGCTCCATCACCTTCTCATTAGAGAATATTTATGGAGAATACCAAACCAACTCATCTAAATGGTTGGCATAATCCATCCCAGATAGATTCCCCTGAACAAGGTTCGTGAACTCTCCGGACCTAGCATAATCCAACACCTCAGGGCAGTACTGTACATTGAAGATGGCCTTGAAATCTCCCTAGTGCAATGCTCAATCTTCCCAGTCTGAAGCACTGAATCCCACCACTTAAGGTTGGGACCCTCCAATAGAAATGAGGCACACTTCACCCTTATCTCCTTAGGTGTTTCCAAAACTACAAACATACGCTCGATCTTCTCGAGCCATTCCTCTACATTCTGGGGTTCTGAGCTACCTCAAAAGGTAGAAGAATTGTTTTTCAGAAACTCATGTGCTTTATCTTTTCTAGGAACCATATCTTCATCCATAATAGAAATAGGATTAGGAGAGGGTCCCTATCCCAATTCTTGGACATCCCGAACCATAGCCGGGGCTAGCCTCTAATCGATCGGTGTGGGAGAACTCTCTCTGACTTCCTCCTGTTGGCCCCTGGGAGCTTTTCAGGGAGGCATGTTGCTACAAAAATTCAATAGTAAAAAAGCTATAGTCAATACCACAATTATGAATATTTTAATCGAATACATCAAATATAAATATTATAAAGACATTTCAGTATTAAAATAAACAACTACTCCACCCTCGACTAGTGTCCATGTGTGGTCTGTAGCCCACACGTCTCACCTAGTAGTGAAGTTAATCATACAATTACAACATCCCATGGTGACTCAAGGTCTTCCATGAGAGGTGTAGGACATGAACCCTACTAGAAAGAATAATACTGAGCCCTAACATTCCAAGATCCTGTTTATCCCGACTCATCCAAAAATATTAACATAATCCAAAAACATTAACCTCCTTTGATACCATTTTGTCACGAACCAAATATGGTCACCACCAATACCAGCACTAAACTCTGCCTGTGGCAAGGCCCGAAGGGAGTTCTCAATCTCCACGTGCTGGCACAAGTTCCCGGGTATCATTAATTTTGGTTTGGGAATGATTTAATCGAGTTTGAAAGCATAAAACATAAAAAACAATCAATAATATAAATCTGAAATTTTGGAGCCAAACAAGTCTTATGAAAAAACCAGAACTGAATACATTGGATTAAAGACAATAATAATTGTCCAAATACAAATAAATATAGTAGAAAGTAATCCCCAAGGACTCCACATGACAAGAGGTCATCACCCACATGCTGTCTCCATCACACCGCACTATGGATGGGAACTAACACCCTGAACCACCACCACCCAAAGACTTTCCTTTACCTGAGCCAATAATAACCATGTATACTTAAACCCAAGGGGTTTAAGTAGGGTTTAATCCTTATACAAATAGTATTTCACCCAATGATTCCAAAAATCATTAAATACAATGTGAAATAGAATGTAGTTTAAATACGCAAAGAAAAGCAGTGATAAGTTACAAGAAATGCAACTTTCAATTGAAAATTGTTTTGAAGTTAAAATTTTCACAAAATTCACACATTTAAATAGAAATGTTAGATACTTTAAAGTAATTCCAAAAACATCCTAAGACAAGGGATAATATAACAAATACCATGAGAAAAAAAACCGGGAACACCCCTAGGCAGTAGATAGTCTCGGGCCTCATGCACCTCGTACCTCTGTGTAAAGTAACCATAGTAAAATATGTTCTCATGCACGAGCCACTAGTATGGAACATACCCATAACCTATTGGTCCCAATAAATTATCTTTATATTTTATATAGAGTTGTTGTTATCCAATTGATAAGTGAAACAGGGACAAAACCCATCTGGTCCACTAGTCGTACTTGTACACATCCGCCCCACCTAGGTACCCGAGCTTCCCCCATTGTTCTCAATCAATTTCAGAATTCTACATGAATCCATTTCCAATTCAAACACCACTATTGTACACATAAAATAAATATAGTAGATACACACATTTAATACCACTTAAACCACACATAAAAACACTTTAATTTTCTATAAAACTTCTTCTCAAAACCCCACATTGTTTTGCACCCTAAACTCATTAAAAACCACACTCTTCACACTATGTGCACACTTTTAAATTACCAAAACAGAAAATTAATCCCAATATATTTCAATTAAACCAACAAATAAATTTTTCTGGGGAATCCCCAAGTGAACCATGAAATGATAACTTTGTAAAACCACCTTTTCACACAAACATGACACATAAAAATCACATATTCAACAAACACCATTAAAACCCATTTGTTTCAGCAACCAACAGTGGGGATAAACATGAAAAACATTATTTTAATCCCTATTATAGTTCAATAAAATCAAATAAGTATTTATAGTGCATCCCCAATTGAACCTTTAAAAATTTCTAAGATTAACCCCCAATTTCACCTAAAAATGGCACTTCAAACTCATTTTCAATACAAACACCACTTAAACTAATTTTGACAGACATAATAAAATTAAATAAACATGAAAATATAAAAATAATCAATACAATTCACATAAATTTAGAAAACATGAAATCACCTAAAATTTAACGAAAACCCTTGAATCTCTATGCGAAAATCAAATCGCACCACCCCCACACCAAGAGAGACCTATATAAAACCTAAAACCACAATAATTGACCAAGAGAACTTAAGGATAAACCCTAGGTTTAAAAACCTAGATTTTGGACATTAGTAACCTCAAGGATAATGGTATAAACCCTAATAACAATGAATGAAACCCTATGAAAATTGAAGGAAGAGTAAAAGAGACTCACTTACTTGAGGGATCTTGAAAAATCGTCCCAAATACACCAGTAGATGAATTTTAAAATATTAAAAACTTCCAGGTAGGTTCTAAGAAGTATTTGAAGGTTATTTAGTAACCATAATGGAGGAAAAAGATTACGAATTGAGAGAGTTAATAAGTAATGATGTTACCTCTTCAATTCTGGATGATTTGAAAAACCGTAAAATGTTATTCACTAATTTGTGATGAAAAAAGATCCAAATAATGGGAAAATAGCCTAGGTTTGCGTCTGTGTTTCATAGTCCTGGGTGAGACTTGGAATCATAAAAAAATCTTTAAAATTGAATAAATTATTAATTAAACAAATTTTGTTTTTAAAATTGGAAATGGGCCTTCGGGATGGCCCAATTCAATAAATAAAAACACCGAATACACCATTATTATGGTTTACTAAAGGTTTCAAATTTCAATGGTGGCGTTAATAGGATCGGGGAGGCCATTTAAGAATTAAAATAGGTAAAAATATTAAAAAATGAAAATGTTATAAAACAAACAAAATTTATTTTTAAATCTGGAATTGGGCTCACAGTTATGCCTGATTCATAAAAACTCACCCATTCCTCCATAAAAGCTTGGGAAACCCCCAAAAAAAGAATGAATGGAAAATAAATAAAATAAACATTAAAATATGTCATGTATGTGACAATTGAAACTAAAAAAATAACCTTCAAAAATAGTTATTTTATTATTAAATGATTAAAAACATAAATAATAAAATTGACAAGGATGAATAATAAACATGTATCTTCTAACACATCCAGCTGGCACCACTATCCTAAACATATAAATCTGACTCATAACTCTCTTTAAATGAACCTAACATGAATCATGTGAATTTTTCCAAGTTCATGCCTCTACATAGCCTTAGGTACACACTCACACCACCATATGCTAGAAACTTGTGTTTTGTTATTAAGAAACACTTGTAAAATGAAGTTTAATACATTTCAAAAAGAAAAAATAAACCATGAATCCCAACATTATTTAAATTAATATAATTTAATATAATGAAAGAAAATGAAAAATCTTTCAATGTTAAAGATATAAATAAAGGTTTTTGATACCGGTAAATAATTTCCAAAACTATCTCAAACATCCATTTCTAACACTAAGTGGATAACGAAAAATATCATCTTCTAATGAAAAGAAGGAATCCAAATATCTACTAGTGACTATGGGTATCTGAAAAATATAACATAAAGTTGAATTTCTATTTAATTTAAGATTCATTTTTTGATCATATAATACTTATCTAGAAACCATAAGGCTTCCAAAACAAATACAACATCCTAAAATGTGTGATTTAAATCAGTCTTCTCATTTATGTTAATATAATGAGATATATTTTTATAATATTCATCTTCACAACATAGAATGGATGCACAAAAATAGTATAAATATAAAATATAAACCATAAAAAATAACTCAATATACCTAAAGGATCTATACATTATCATATTTGGGTTTACCTATTTTAATAGAGTCTCATATTTATGTAAGGATAAAGATAAATCCATCCTTTAGCTCATCCCATCCAAGCAACTTGTAGAGAAATCATACAACATATCCCACCATGGACAACATGTAGATCCCTATACCATTATTTACCCATGGGAAGGGGATGGTGTATTCATATTTGGGGCCTCTTCCAATTCCATGCAATAGGGGAAGGGGTATAAAAACTCAAGGAATCGTGAGTGTATCCCATCATCAAACATTAGATGATTTCTATCTAGAAAAAAATATAGAAAGAATATATATATTTATATATATGTCTTAAATCCAAAATTCATTATAATCTACTCCCAATATTGTATTGATTTTCAAAATATTCAAATAAATAAAATATCATTATTATTTACATAAATGAAACAAATCAGGGTTCGTTAATAATTTCATCATAGAAACCCAATAACTCAATAAATCTAGAAGTAGTTATTATAGTGTGATCAGACTTAGTTTTCATATAATAAGTTAAGTTTTTAGCTCATAAAATTTCAATATAAAAATGCTACATCTTTGTTCATTACAAGATGTATTTCAATCAGGTATAAATGTGTGAAAAAATCATAGGATACACGACACCATTATTTTCAAGTTACCTAAGAATAAAATAATACCCATTATAAAAATAATATAATGGATTATTTATGATTCTTTTAAATGAATAATGATATGTATTTTACTCAAATTATGGAGAGAACATGTTTACATTTGTAAACTACTATGTTGTTGGCTAAGAATAGTATTGTTTATAACAAATAAATACCTAAAGAAAGAAAAATATTGTGTTAAAGGTTGGGTGTTTAAGAAATTTTTATTACCATTAATAATTAAAATTTCATATCAAAATTAATTCTTTTATAGAGTGTTTATTTTAAGGATAAGAAAACTTTTGTGTTATAATTGCACCGAAATATTTTCTTTCCCCCTTGAACAATTGGAAGAAGTGACATGAGAATTATTTAAGAAATATGAAAAGTTTTTTTAATACTAGGTTTTGGTAAAAATGTTTATTTTTTAAACCTATACAAAACATGAATTCATAATAAAGTAATATAGTGAATAATTTAAAAATATTATAATCAATTCTAAAAAATTAATGAATCTATTCACATTCGGGTATCACATCATTCCATTACACTTGGAACCAATCCATTTGTTACCTCCCCACCGATGAAACTCTTAACCAATGTTACATTTTGATTAGTATCTTATAAGTCATAAAGGTTGATGTGGAAATAAATTATTTAATTGATATAAAATTTTTATTTCATAAAAGAGATGATTTTGTTTTAATATTATTAAAAATTATCATTCTTCTTATCATAATCCACGAAGGATAATGTTATCATTATATTAACATGATGACAAGTGTTTAGGAGGGTATAATTTAAGTTAAGTAAAATTTTTAAATAATTTCACAATGTTTAATCACCATATTAAAATAAACCAATTCTATACACTTTTAGGTATATAAGAAATAATTTTATGAACACATAGATGGTGTAATAAAAAACTCAATTCCATAAAAACATGATAAAAACATAGGTGATTATTTTACAACATAGTATTAATTAAATATAATGACATACACTTTTTATCTTAAATAAAAAAAATTAACCATTGAATAGATTCTCTATGCTTACATTAATAGTTTTATAAAGGGGAAAAGAATGAATATGAATCAAATATAGATATAAAACACATAACTAAAAATATTATAATTAATCAATCTTATCCATAAGTTTTAAAACCATAATTTAAAACCATAATTGTTAATCTATAAATCCAAATCCATGTATATGGAATGGTTTTCCTAAAATCAATTTTAATTCCTAATAAATGTATTCCATAGAAATATTTTATTTACATCTAAAGAAAATGAAGCTGATTTTCATTTAGTAGATTATGAAAAACTTGTGGAAGGTGATTATATGAATGTAATAAGTCGTTTCATTTGTGTTGGAACAAATAAGAATTCATTTAGCAATTATGATTCCACAATTACTCTCTTAAATAATCATATAATTTCCTATAATATAGTAAAACACTATCCATAAATATGTTAATTTATTTTCCTATAAAACCCAAAATTCTAATATTATATATGTAATCAATTACAAACTAAAATGTAGATGGATTCCCCCAATTATTATTTTAAACACCAATGAAATTTAATACCCAATTAATTCAAACCTAATATGGACTAAATTGAGATCCAAACTAAATAAAAATTTAAGCAAATTCATTATTCAAAGTAACAATATTAAAACAAAAAAAATAATTTTTGAGAGGAAACCCACAAAGTTATTCTATAAACTAATCTATACGAACCAAAGGAATTTATATGGGTTTATCCCTAACTTTAGTGAATTACCTATTCATAGAACTCTTTCAGGGTAATAATACTAGAGAAAGGACACAAATATAATGAAATAAGCGGCTATAGGGGATATTAACATGGATTTTAAATAAAAAACTACCAATATTTTACCTTGGATCAAATAGATAAGAGGAGTTTAAAAGAAAAGCCAAAAGGGTGCGATGAAGGGGAGTTCAATTTTCTAGAGGAGAATGGGTCCAATGATCCATTAATGAGAATTATAATAATTAGGGACAAACAACTACAAGTAATGTATTTAATTTTAAAATATGGAAATTCCACTATGTACCTGTCATGGGCCCTACATGTTTGTAGTGGCACCAAGAGGCCCACCTAGAATCTTCCTTGAACACTATGTGACCCATAGCCATAGCTAGGTCCTAGATCCAAAAAGTAGTTTTAAACTGTAGGTGGTACATCTATATTACACCCAAATCCCCAAACTTCTTCTTGAACATCAAACCATTTTCATAATAACCTATAAAAGTACCATAAAAATTCTGTTTATATAGAAAATTTTTATAAAATCACCTTACAAAAAATCCAAAAAATAGAAAATTTTCATGATTCAATTAATAAAATTCCTAAAATATTTAATTAGAAATGACACAGTTATTTTATATCTTATCTAAAAATTTCTCCCCAATTATCAGGAATCCTCCACCCACATTCTACAACATTCATTGAGTCCTCACCATTTTTTGTGAACCTAGCCCCTCACTCTCTCTTCTAAGGAACACTACACTAAAATCAATACTCCTTTATTTCCAATCCTTTATCAATACTAATTCCTAATTATTGAAACAATTATAGATCTCCTCCTCTACCTATTATTTCATGTATACTACAAAACACATGTTGAAATTTTATAAGTTTTTAGGTTATTTAATAAATCACATTACAATTTTTTTTTTCTAAAAATCATAATACTAGAATATTTAATTTTTATTGATGATTTATCTTCAAAAACAATTGTTTATGTTTTTTACCTGGATGTTTCATATTTCAAATATGTATTGTTTTTTATGTGTGAATTAAATTCTAATTTTTTATGTATTTATTTTTTTCAAAAAAAATTTCAAGTAATTATAGAAAATGAAAATTTTACATAATTAATTTATAGTTATATGTTTTATTTTCAACATGTTTATTTCTATATATTATGAATAAATTATTTTTATAATTTCAAATTATATAATTATTTTATTTATATTTTAATAAAAATATATGAATAAAAATTTATTATTAATATTATTATTATTTTGTTATATATTTTAGAATCCTAATATACATTTTGTAATTTTTTTAATATATTATATTATATATATATAGTTATATATCTATATATAAATATGTGTGTGTGTGTGTGTATTCTTTGATTACATAAACACTAATATAAAATATATTAGTATTAAAGAGAATAGTATTTATAAGATAATTTAAGGAATTATAGATATATATATATACTATATGAAATGTATAGCATTTAAATAATTTATGGTTGTTTTTTTTGTTTTCTTATCCTTATTGTTCATTTTTACTATTAATGTTTTAATTAAAAATTGAGTATTTTATATTGTGTTTATAAAAAATGTATTTTAAATTCAAAATATAAAATAACTTATATTCTTTATTTGATAGTTTCTATAAGTTATAATGAATTGTAGTTGGATTAGTGTAATGTGAACTAGTGATATATATATAAGAAATCGGTTGATGATTTCTTGGAATTTACTAGATGATATAATATAAATGGTGAATTGTTTTACTACCTATACATACAGGGTTTAAATATGATGAAATTGTGATCCATATATATCAATGATCATTTAAATTTCAATGGTTTTGATTTGATTTATAATTCCTGGATATGAAATCATAGAATGAATCTAAATTGAAGATCTAATCATGATGAATATTTTTAAAATGATAAATATGATGAAATAGATGAACTGATTCATTATATTAAAGTGGATTCAATTACAAAAACACCAATGATTTACTAACTATATGGTAATTCTAAAAATAAATTGTATCTAAGTTGTATCTAATTCATGTGTTTACCTATGGTGTTGACACTAGTTAACATGAAATCTACAATATTATGGGGGAAGCGTTTTTTAAAAATTTTCTACACTCGTTGAAAGATATATTTCAAGAAGTTAGTGGCATGTATGATTCTAATTACGATAAAAAATATTATGTCTATGAGATTAGTGTAGAAAAATATACGTGCATGAAACTATTATTATTCATTGTATATAAAATAATATGAATGCTTGTTAGTGTTTCCTAACCATGGGAAATTATAGAGTAATTTGAATGAATGATAACATGTAGATTAATCTATTATACCATGTACCAGAAATCATGTTAATGTAATTTGTTATCTTATTATACTTTCCAATTTGAATCAATTATTTTAAATTAAAATTTTATTAAAATACTAAGATAATATAAATATATGAAAATATATGATTAAAAAACTAATACATCCAATATATTCCACATAATGGAATAAAATTGATAACAATATTACAATATTCTAAAACAACATTTAAAATCCTAGAATTAGACTGTTAATTGATAAAACACACACATATATATATTGTGTTATAGAAAACATTTTTCATGGAGTATTTTATTTATAATTTACAATTTTTTAACACATATTTATATAAGGAAAAAATATGATGGTTTGAATTATTTAAAGACTAATTAATCCTATAAATTTTATTTATATATACTTGTTGAAATTAATTGATTATTTGAAATTGTTATGGGAGGATGGTATCAATGTTTTTAATTCTTATAAAAAATATATTTTCCAATATCTTACAATGATAATTATCACAGTAAATGATTTCCCAAAATATGGTTTTTTTGGATATTGTCTTCAGGGATATAAATTATATATGGTTTGTAAATAAAGGACTTCATTTTGGTAACTATATGATTGGCAAATAATAGTGTAAATAGGTCACTGATTATTTATTGTATGGATCACTCTTATTGAATATTTTACAAATAATAATTTATTGACTCCAAATAATATTATATTTTTCGAAAAACAATTATCATTAGATTGGTATTTTGAGTTGGTGAAAAACATTGATTTGACATTTATAAATTCATATCTATATTGTAATGATATAAATATATATAAGAAACACTCAATATTTACTAACATTCCTTAAGGGATATTTGATGAAGTAAAATATAACTTTCATTTGATTCATATTCATATGAATATTTGAAATAGTTTTATTGTTTTTTTTGATTTTAATGGTTAGAATAAAGATGAATTGAATGCAGTATTAGAAATTCTCATTGGATTATATATGTATTAAGTTTCAACTTCAGATGTAAAAAATATAATTGAGTCCAAAATTCCATAAGTTATCCAAGAATAATAAAACCAAATTTTTTATATGATTGGATTTTCTTATAAATAATTAAGGTTATTGAAACCCCTATATATTTTAAATTTTATATTCCTTTAAGATCTAATTTGTTCAATTGTGTGTGATTCATGAAGCATCAAACCAAAATGAACCAAATAACAGTATATAAACTATTCAATGTATCCATATAATTGGGACGTAAAAATAAATCCAATTTAATTATTAGAAATATGTTTAAATAAGATTTATGTTCATTATCAATGCAATGAAATTTATAAATTAAATCAGTGTAGCTAAATACCAAATTAAACTACTTCATGATTTAAAGTGTAACCTTTCTAAAATTTTAATTTTTATGTAAAACAAGATATAGTATGGATTAAGTAAATTACTAATATGAATAATATTTTAACACATGCTCTATATGTTATTTATAAGAAATATTTTTTATAATAGTTAAATTTTTTTAAAATTTTATTTTCCTATGAAAATAATTGCCATAAAATTTTAATGTTTTTAGTTTAGAGATAAATTATAAATTTTTTTAATTTTAATTTGAAAAAATTATATTCAGTTTTATATTAATTATATCAGTATTATCTTAAAATTAATTTTTGGTATTTTTCTGAAATAGTTTAATTTTAGGCGAATAGTTAAAATATAGTTATTCAAAAACTGTAAATTTCAATTATTATTTAATAAGAAATAAATATAAGTTTATAAACCCTTTTAATTATACAGATATTAAAATATATAATTCTAATATATATTTTTAAATACAATTCTTAATTTAAAATTTCTATGGTTAAAATCTCATTTACTTTAGTTTTATTTACCTATAATAGATACTCTTTTTTTTGTCTTTTCATATATTTAAATATTATTTTCAAAAAATTATATTTTTTCTTTTAAATCCACAAAAAAATTATTTGGTTTATAATAAACAAATTTATATCATGAAAATAAAATTTGTTGATATTTTTATTTTACACATAACCCTTAGCCTTAAGAAAACACTTTTTAGAAAATTCAGATTTTACTCGATACAAGATCTATTATTAAAATAGATTTTTCATAAAAATATAAATTTTATTTGATAAAATATATTTAATATTTGGAATAGTTTGGTCTAAATTATATAATAAATAATTTTTTATTAATAGTCATTAAATTTAAATTACTTTGGTTAAAACCTATTACAATGGTAAAATCTAAAGAAATAAAATTAATAAAATTAATAAATTAAGGGGTAAAGTGCTTGAAATTTTTTGAAAACATGTTTCTAATTGAACAGTGGAGATAATATAGAACTTATATCATCCTCAAAACAATTATTTTTTATTTTGTAGATACATGACATGTAGAACATGTGATCTTTTTGTATTATGTTGAAATATTTAAAAAAGTTGGCATTATCAATCCTTATAAATGAGGCATCCCACCAATACTTTAATACCCCTAAAAGTATCTTTTTACCTCTTAAAAAAATACCATTATTCCTTCCCCTATAATCATATTTCATCCTCTTAATTTTATGTTAATAAGATATTAGAATATATCCACCCTATCCAAGGACTCTTATAAGGTAAATTCCAAGTTCCCAAGGTGAGTACTAATTTTCAAAAAATTATTTTATTTTATATATAAATATTATAAATATATTTTTATCATACATATATAATTAAATAATTATTGTTTTTGTACATAATTTTATTATTATAATGGGATAACTATTAACCACCATGCCCCTTTTTATTGAAGGAAAACAAAAATTACATTGATGAATGGGTGAAGACTACTACCTCTACGATGCGTAATATTTCATTTTTCATAACCAAAAAACATGAATTGTAATATTTATTAATTTAATAAATAATTATGTTATTTATAACATATTTTAGATTGATAAATGATAAAAAATACTTTACAATTTCCCATTTCAATGGAAAATGGAATCATCAAACAAGCATACGTGCATACTTTCGCGTCTTTGGAATGATTGATTTCTAATTTTTCTATTCATCACACCATTCATGGATGGTAATTATACTGGGTTCAATGGATAAATATTATAATCTTGAAATTATTAATTTTATATTATAAAAGTTTTTAAGACTTATTAATAATATGATCAATAAATAATCAGGGTAATTTTAACCATCCAAAAGAGAATTCTATGATAAAATAAATAATTTATTCATACTATATAATAACATCATATAAGATATCATATTGAATTAATTGTATCATATTATGATATATATCACTAATAAACATTAAATATCATCATTATGATTATGTTATAATGTTATGGAAACAAAATCACTTCATAATCATATATTAATTATAGTATGTTATGGTTTGGGTTAGTTCAACCATGAACTTGAAAAATGCTAAACATTTATGTAATGGATGACAATGTGGAGGTATTTTCTAGTAATATATGTTGTAAATAAGTATATAATTATTTTTTTAAATTAAATTGTTAAATTAATATATAACTCATTAGTTAAGAAAACAATGTATGTTTGTGAAATATCATTAAAACATGCTCATCACCAATTTCATCATTAAAAATTGTAACTAAAACTTTCATAGAAATAATTTATTAAAAAAATAAAACATAAATTATAGTACAATTTACAATAATTTAATAATGAATATTGGTAGAATAGTGAATAACAACACATCTATTATGAATCTAGTTCGAAACAATCAATATTACTTACACATGATATTTAGAATAGATAATAACTTGCTAATATAACTATGGATAATTATTATAAATGAAGCTTCAATAATATTACATATTTAAATAATATTTTAAAATGATTATTAATAGAGTTATATTTTCTATATAGGAGGTTATATATCATTTCAACTAGACAAGAATTAAGATAGTGGTTTTCTTTGTCCAAATTATCATTCTTTGTGACATGATACATGTTATGAACAATATCTTGATTGTATGGTATTAAATTGAGTGAAAATACAATTAAAATTATATACATTAATACATTTTATTTCATGTTATATTCTAATAGAAATGATTTTATTTTCTTAAATTGTATTTTGGCTAATGTATTACCCTAATCATAAGAGTTTTTTGTAACAAAAGTTTCATTCATTGAGTTTTATCATTAAATTATTATTATATCATATAAGTTTGGTACATTATGCCATTTCATTGAATTTTGTGAAAATTTATCATTTTTTTAAATTTTTATCATATAAACCACTTTTCAAATATTTCTTGCTTTATGGTGTTTGTTTCCTATATGTGATATTAATAACTCAAGTCTCCTTTCATTGAGTTATAATACATTATATTTGACTTTTATTTTTTATATATGGGATCTCGCAACCCATAAATTTATGTTATGGTACATTAATTCTATATATTGGGATAACTTCCTTTAAATCAAAATATTTATAATTAATTAATATTTTCCCCAAAAGTATGTCATTATTATGAATAATTCCAATCCTATTTAACTAAAGTTTCTCCTCCTCATAAATATATTCCATTCCCAATAAATGATTCAATTATAATTGAAAACATAATTATGTGTCATCTCATGTGATCTGTATAATTTTATTCTATTATTTTTAGATGATTTTTTACTCTATTTAAGATGTTTGTTTTTAATCAATATTCATAAAAATATGAAATTGTTTTCCATTTCACAATTTTTTTTTGTTATGTAGACCAAATTTAATTGGATATCTACATTTATTTTTGAAGGCTATATTATTGGATATTATATCTAATTGTAATTGTTTTTTAAAAAATATTCACTTACCCTTTTTGAATATTAATTTTTAAAGTTACCCATAATTTCGTCTTTCAAATAATGTTAATTGTTTACCCTAAAAATACGATTACATTTTTTTATCCAATTTTTTTCATAATCATAATAATTCACCATAATTGAAGTTATAAATCATTAAATAGCCCCTATTTTAAAATAATTATAATTTTGGAGGATTTAACTCATGGTAGAATGTAATCCAATTCTTGATCCATTTTTTAGTGGTTCCATTTGTAGAACTCTTCACTAAATGGTGTTTTTCATATATAACCACATAATTCTATGTTTATTTTATTATTGAGCTGATATAATATTTTTTTAACCATCCAAATTATTTTTCAAGATGGATTGTGATCATGTGATTTCTTATTATCTTCTAGGGAAGTTTTAGTCAATCCTTATATTTCATAGGTCCATTAATATGGTTATTTCTGATTATGGATGGTGGAATATGTATTGAAATCCATTATATTTTTTATTCCAATAATGATATTTGTTGGAAATGTTGATTATATTTTCTTAATATTTTTATACGATGAATGTATTGGACTTGATCAGTGATGGGTGGGACCATTTATAGATAGTGCATCATTTTATTGAATCCTTACATGAGAAAAACAGTCTTTGATATTTTTTGTGTATGTGTTTGTACAATAAAATATATTTGAAACACATGGAATTAAAGATAATATTATGATGTCTTGGTTTATTTCATGAAATTTGGTTCTTGATATTTTGAATTTCCTCTCTCAGAAACCAATTATTATTATGCTCACATTTATTTAATGATTTTTCAAAAATGGATAGGCTATGCTCACGATTTATTTTGATTATGCCACTATTTTCATTATCTATTCATTCCATATTATTTTTAAACATATTATCCTCAATTATGGTCATTGATTATTTTCAATTATATTTACTATTACTGGGAATTTGAGCTCACCGATAATATGTTTTATTTTCCCATGTCATGATGAATTGTATTACATGATAAACATCTAACTGAATATCATGTATGGGGAATTTTGAGGTGTATTTTTAAGATTTATTAAATATTATGTAGTTTCTTATATAATGGGAAACATATCAATTTAATGATGCACACAAGGGATTTAATAGTAAAAATTTATTCTTTTATTATATATAAATTTAATGATAAAAGGATATACAAGTGTAAGTTACTCAATATTTATCGGCAATATTTTTTTATTTATGGGTAAAATTCGGTCTCTCTATTTCATTTCAATGTTTTTATGTAATTTATGCACTTATCAATAGTATATTTTGAGGGTGTGGGTTTGGGGTGATATAATATTTCTTTAAATGAGATAATTGTTCTATCCTTAAAACATTTGATGTAAGTTAGACCAAAATATCAGGATTTTTCGATTTCGTTAAAATAACTTGTACATTTATATTATATAGAATAATAATGGTCTTTTTCAGAATAACTATCATCAAGGTGTGATAATTTTTTGAATTCAATTTATATAAAAGTTATGGATCTAGATTCATTAGAAAATATCGAGAAGATATTTTTCAATATTCATTAGCAACTGGAAATGTGTTTTATGCCATATTTATTTATGATATAGTCCAATAATTTATGTTTCATTTGGCATGAATGATAGTTTTATATGGATTAGTATACATAGGTATGATATACCATTTTAAATTAAATGTGATTATATTGAAGGGATATGTTTACAATCCACATCGATCATATGCTTCTATTTATGGAAATTATATTTCTATACTGGTGTTCACATTTTTTATGGATTGTTGAGTTTGTTAGTTTTCCAATATCAGTCCATGATGGATCTGATATTGGAAAAAAGGGATCCATGAAAAAAATCACTGATATGTGAAAAAATATTTCATGAACATTTATAAATCTTGAATAACACATGCGATATTCTTTCACATACAACATCCCATATCAACGCATTGGAGAAATTTTTTCTAATGAAGAAAATATATGTGTTCAACGATGGGAATTAAAAACAGTTTTAGTATGGGTTTAAGAGAACATGACTAATGTTTTAGATACATAAAAACCATTGAGATGGATTTTGGGTGAAAATTGTTTAAATAGGATAACGTGTCCCTTGTAGGAAATTAATTGATATATAATTTTTAACCATATAATAATACAAAAAAAAGTTTTGAATAATTGAGTAATGGTTTTCACTATAGAAACACAATTTTTTAGGAAAAAAAAACTTAATTTTTCCCTTAATATCCTATTATAAATTTATTGAAGATATATGGAAGATGAATTGAATCAAATTTTCAGTACTATTTTTGAAGGATTAATTGGTCGATTTTAAAATTAGGGTTATACATGATTTAAATTTTATATGTTTTTGACCAATAAAAAGATAGGAGGTCTATCCTATTTAATTCAAAACCATATGCTTTTTTGAAAATATCAACTGTGTTGATGAATTGTGTGAGATATTCACATCCATGATAAGATTATCAATGGATATTAAATACTCTAAAATAGTCATGGTTTTTTATATCGAAGGATTATGAATGAACATGATAAATAGTTATTCAGTATTCTCATAACACTGTCGGTAAAATATAACCATTTTAGTTTTTTTACTTTCTAAACGTTAACAATTTTGAAGAATATTATTTTTAATTTTTATTATTGTTTAATTTAAATATTTTTACAAATATTTTAAATATTCATCTTAATACCTAAAATTTTTGTTACATGTAAAGATAATATATTTCTATATTTATATCCTTTTTAGTATTACTTATGTTTTTTTCTCTTAATTTTACCATTTCATGTCTCATACATGATATGAAATTATATATTATTTAGTTACTTATTAAATTTATAATTTCTACTTGATTGTATAATAAATATAGTTTCATTACACACATATATCAATTTTATTTTTATAGTTTATGTAAAATATAATATCAAATATGTTTAAATATTTTTTTATACAATTTAATGGCCTGTAAATGTTTTCAATTGAATATATATTGTGAATACATTAAAATTTTAACTTTTCATCAACTTTTATTTCATTTGATATATATTTTTCGTGGTTGGAAAATTTTTAATTGTTTGAAGAATTATTTAAAGATATATAGATTAATTTTATACTAATATTTAGTATTTTGATTTTTAAGAACATGTTGGATCAAACAGTTGAGTCATATTTATCTTCTGTATATTATCATTCACATCCTTTTATTGAAGAGCATAATCATTTTTATATACAATATCCTCCTTCTTCTACATGGAAATATAATAAATTCACAGTTGGTAAACATGGTTGTACAAATTTACTTTGATTATCAAACACTAATATAAATAAACGTAAAACAATTATTTTTTTTACAAAAACAATCCCATTGGTCCAAATAAATCATAATTTAGCTATTTCTCAGTTAAATATCTCAAAAAATATTATTTTATATTATTGTTAGAGGATTATAAACCAGTAACAACCACCATTCATGAAATCCAACATCTTGTGCAAGAATCAAATCCATCTAAAATCTTACATTGACACTATGTGCCCGAATGGACCGAAGGCCTTCATTTTTATTGATTCTTGATAACCCCCCTTTCAAGGGATGAGGGGGAAACCTTAAAAGGCTCGTAGGCTCAAATATTACAAGGCCCGTAGGATTAGGAGATTACATAACCCAGAGGTCTTAGGGAATTCAACCAGACTATCTACAAGTAACTACCCCTCCCCAGCATCTGCATCATGATAGTAGCTCTCCAACTTTGCATGGCCGTTTGGCTAGGCTTCCCATGCAAGCACAGGCTGGTACTGATGGCATAGCCATACCCTCTCATTCTGAAAATCCATTTGGTTCTTCTCTAGTGAGTGCACCTACTCCGAATCCTCTTATGGGGCTGCTCCTTTTTTGTAGTGTGTCTGGGGAAACTGCATGTTTCTCGAAGGCCTTGAGGTGGCCCGAGGGCATTAAAGGTGGCTCGAAAGCCCTACTGACCCAAAGGCTTGGGTGGCCTGAAATCCTTAAGGACTCCAAGCCCAAACCAGTGGCCCAAGGTGAATAGTTCCAGCTACTACAGTACCGAAAAATATTACGTCTCACAATAATAGTATTACGTCTCACAATAATTTGACACAACTCGTAGAACATTTTGGTTTATATTCTTTTAAAAATAATTACTTATGAAACTTATTTTATTAAAATTGTTATCATTTCACTATAATTGATCTATACATTATACCCCTCTAGGATACTTATATGTTACAAAAAATTTTATAAACTTGATAAGTTCATTCATAATAAACGTTTGAGATCAAATAACCAATATGGATAGACAAAAGTGGTAAAAATAAAATATCTTAAGTGGTCATAAGATGATAATATGTGTATAATTATGATATATATGAAATTTATACAAAATATATTCTTGGTAAAAAATAATGATATAAGTAAAAAAGTAATAAATCAAAAGAGTGTGTAAACATAATCCAAAAAATAAGATCAATTAAATAATGACATCAAGATATGATAGAAATGGGGAACAATCATTAGTATACGTAATATTACTGTAATTCCTTGAATCAAATCACCAGGTCTATGAAGAGGTGTTATATGACCTCTTTCATGCCCCCATATTCAATAGACTATTGACTAATGGTGAGGGCTTAAAAAATTGGAAGACTATTTTCCATGTACCATGTGTATATTAGAACTACACTTGTAGAAGTATTGTAACATCCATAAACCATCACACTCTGATCAAGTGCTAAAAATAAAATTTTTATAAATATGGATGTGACACCAAACAAAAAGGCCCAATCTTTGTTAGAAAAAAGTTACAACATCATCATAAAATATTTTATCACATTTACACAGAATGACTTTTTAGGATTAATGATTAATAGAATTAAGAAAATCTATTGTATAATAGTACCCTGGTCCTCAAGTGTTCATTTTCCCCTAATATACCCACCTTTTTCATATTTATTAATAGTGACTAAACTTATACCATGAAATCCCTCAAAAATTAAACCCTTATAGAAATAATTTATGTAACACCATTTTCCCTAACCTGGGGAAGTATACAACATAATACGGGTGTGATTAAAGATTCAGTAAGGGTAAATATATCAACTAAAAACTAAAAGAAATCAATGAACATAATATGTGAATAAGGGTATGATGAAACAATCAAATTGAATGATCATAACAGAATATAATTCATACACATAAAAACATTGATCATTAAACATGTGATTTGGATAAAAACAATTCAATGGTAACTGTCAAGAGAATCAATAATAATGAGCTATGTGATTTAAATCATAATCATATGAACCATTAAAAACTGAATGGAAATAGAGATAAAATGTTATGGTATCATGAAAAATTATCTTAACCACTAGTGATAACTAGTTTCAAAGATAACTGGATCCTAGTTAAGACTATAGTAGAACACTCCCTGGTTAACTCACTCGTACTTTCCTATAAATACATGAATCATTAACCAATGCATTATTCAAATATATTGGTCTCACCCTTCATATAATTTATATCAAGAACACCCTTAATCATGATCTATATCATTAACACCCATCATAAATATTAATTTATAAGTTCCATTCATGAATATAACACATGGAATCTTTCATTTTCATCATCAATCTTTTAATTATACTTGAATTCCTTAAAAACTTGATTTACCCATGGAAAATATATGGATTTCATGAAAATATTTATAAAATAGTCATTTTATGACATCTAGAGAAATAAAATGGATGGAATAATAAGAAAATATTCATGAAGATAATGAGTAATCATTATAGGATGTTGATATTAATGAAAAAACATTAAAAAACATATAAAAATTTCATTGAAAATAGAAGAATATAACCTTTTATTTAGGTACTATTAAAAACTGCAAATTAACCTAAAATAATAGTTATAACCATGTGAAACTGGAAAGGAATATTAAAATAAAATAATATATATAATGTGTGGAAAATTCAGTCAAATTAGATTTTTTAAAAAAATCCTTTCACTCTTTGGTAAATCATGTAAAAATGTTTCATATGGGAATTGTTTAAAAAATTATTTTTTATACCTTTTTATAAAATTCCAAATGTATTTAAAACTGACTTTTAAAAAAATCAATGAAGTATAGTTAAAAAAATTTGATTTTTTTGAAAACATGGATATTGAAGATAAAATATTCCCAACCAAAACAAGAAATAATTTTATCTTTTTGAAAAATATTCCTTTGATCATATTCATAGACAAAGGGAGTAAAATGAAAAATAAGTCATAGAAAAATAACAAATAATAAGAGGATAATATTAGTGATATATTTATTGAAAATATGATCATATAATTTCCTCCACAATAACATTATACATAAACTATCCTAAAATAAATATATATTGAAACATAAAATGTTCGTCTCTTTTGTAATAATCAAATAAAAACCATTATAAGAAATAATGTAACATAAATTGATAAAAAACCTAAATTTCATGATGTTATTTGTCAAATATAATTCATGGTTTATTAATTAATACCTACACAAAAATCATAGTACATGACATGAAACATGTCTCAAAAAACGAGTTTGAGAAAAATAAAATCCTTA
Organism: Viscum album; assembly: GCA_963277665.1. Taxonomy (NCBI): domain Eukaryota; kingdom Viridiplantae; phylum Streptophyta; class Magnoliopsida; order Santalales; family Viscaceae; genus Viscum; species Viscum album. The sequence goes on along the minus strand of OY728129.1, from coordinate 1,781,278,438 downwards.
CGAGGATCATAACATTAGAAGTGATAATTATCCCATTAGGGGATTATGTGAAAATATTTAAATCTATAAAAACATATGGAAATGTTTCAAAAAATTTGATGTCAATTCACACATGATAAAGGAATAACAAATTAAATAAATAAATTAATGGAAATTTAGTTAATAAACCCCATACCTCGTGTCTGGACTCAATACATACGTTCACTAAATCCTACATAATAAACTAATAAAAATTAGAAAATTTTATTGGATAATTATATAGTATAATTAATTTATCATCAAACTATTTTTTTCAATTTTCAAAATGAAAATTTTAATTACTTGATATTTTATGTCCACATCGTGTGTTCTTAGGGCATTTGTTTCCTAATTGGAAAATGAAATTGGTATATTGACCATGGTCCAAGGGGTTATAATTTAGTCATATCCATGATAATAATAATAAAATAATTAGCATTTTTATACATAAAATAAAATTTTATAATAATAAATGGATGTATTATTTTTAAAAAAATGAAATTACTTCATAGATGTGGTATTACACATGCACACATCCGTGGCATTATCATTTTTAACGAGTGGATATGTAAGAAGGTATGAAATATCTTATAATAATCAAATCATAATTATATCATAAATTATCTTAATAAAATTTCTTTTGAGTTGGTGTTATAAAATGAAACTCATCTCTTCTTAGAGGTGGTAGTCCACACACAAAAAATAAGGAAGTATTTGTTCCTTGTAGTATAGAAAAGAGATGAATAATGTAAGGAACCAACCCATTTACCCTGGTAAATCAATAACTGAGTTGGTCAGCACATATCCTGAAATGAATTCTTGATCCCCACAGTTTGGTGAATATCACCCGACATCTTATAAAATGAAATTGGGAATGAAATTAAAATAAACAATACATGACGAAGATAAAAGAATAAGTATGCATACTAGAAGATCTCTACAAGGAAGAGTCTACAAGAAGTTAAAAATCTATAAAAAACCCAATTTAAAATAAAAATAACCAGATAAAAAATGAATGATAAATAGTATTCTAATGAATTATACTCATCAATTCAAAAAATCAACATCTATAACCACCTCCATGTGGTGCATTACCCCATGTTGAACCTAGAAAGAGGAAGTCTACAAATACACAATGTAACTAGAAGGGTGTGATCTAAAATACTAGTAAGGTATCAATAAGGATTCCGTAATAAGATGCCAAATTTTAATTAACCAATAAAATCATTCATGTTTAAATAAATAGATATTTCAATTCATGGAATAATTAAAACAAATTTTTCATTACATTTCAAATAATGGAAAAACTTCAAAAAATGGCTTCAAAAAAATTTATATAAAATATTTTATATAAATACATTAGCAATGTAAAATTTTTGTATGATAATTCCGGAATACGAGATCCTCACACTCCTAAAGGTTATCATGGAAATATATATTGATATATGTCCCTCTAATACTACCCAAATGTGACTCTTTGCTATCCCATTAGGGATGTGACCAGATACACTATGCTTTGTTTTAGATGTAAAGCATAAAAATAGAGATACCCTAATAAATCACTAACTAAATAGGATTTAATGTTCTCTAGTACAATCAATGATGTGAAATTTATTTTAAAACTATTCAAAATACAATTCATCCCATTACCCCATTTTAAAATTTCTAATTTTAGTTTTAAAATCCAAAACACGTGTTTTTAATCCGACATTACTTTTTCCAAAATAAAACCACTTGGTTATAATTTATACCATTTCAAGCAATTTTTATTAAAGACTATTTTGAATTCAATTTCACCAAATCAATTTCCAAATTTATATTCATTAATTCTACATAAATTTATTAATCACACCAAAATTAAATGGAATTGGGGGGTTTTCAAAATTTCATGCCAAAAAACTAATTTCTCAACCAAATCCCCCTATTTAATGTAATTAGGATTTTAATAAAAAGAATCAACAAAGTTTCATTTAATTTAATTGAAATAAAACTATTGAATTTAAAAAAATAAATTCATTTTTAATCAAATAAGGCCATCATAACTAAACCTTATACCATTCTCATAGACACAAAATGATCACAATGGAAATAGCCAACAAGAATGAAGGCACAAAAGTTCTAGGAACTAAACCTAGAAATATGACTAAATAATTTGGATTTTTCACCCATCAATACAAAGATGATATATCAATTTTCATGCATAAAAAAATAAATAGATGAATATATAGGGAGATGGCTTTCCAAAAAAGTCACACCTCAACTGCAACAATGACTTATCAATAAAAGGGACAACATAGAAGGGGTTAAGGGATTCAAAATCACATGGGTATAGATATTAGTTTTAGAGAAAGAAAATTTGGAGAGTAGTAAATTGAATTTCCCGCCAAGCGACAAGTTTGAAAATAAAACATGGGACATTACACGATGTGTCACCCTATCACGAACCAAGATAGGTTGACATCTGAACTAGTACCTATCCTAGTTCGTGGTAAGTCCCAAAGGTCATTCCGGATCCCCATGGGTTGGTAGAAGTGCCCAGTTTTAACTATTAGCAAGTCGGAATGATTTACCAGAACAAAAAAAAAATCAACAATGTAAAATAAAAAAATTTATAAAAATACAACCAAACAATCCCTTAGAGGATTCCAAAATTCTGGTCGTTTACAAAAAAACCACAAGAAGGCTAAAAAAGGATCAACAAACCTTCTCCAAATACCACCATAAGGAAATGGAAACATATACATCAATCATTCATTGTGACACCACCGAAGACAAAGACATGAATCCCATACCACCTTCACCAAAACCTCTTCCCTTACTGATATAAAAAATGATCAAGTCTGCATACACACAATCGTATAAGCATGGTGTGAGCGATTTCCTAGTAGGAATCCACCCGAAATGTATTCCATGTTCCAAATGTAAAAATTATAAATAAACCAGAAAGATTAAATAAATGAAAAAAGTTCCAAAATAATTTAAGGGAAACAATTTTTATATAATAATTCTTTGAATGAAATTAAATTTTAATCAAAACACCTTCACCCATGATGTAACCCAAATTACAGTGTAGGCTGATGGTGAATGATACATAGCCAAGAGCACTAACATGGGAGAGGGCCTATGGGTTCAAGCTAGTAATGGGACCCTAGAACTTCATGACTCTATCTAATGTGTTATAGTAACCACAACCATCTAGGTTCTTGTGCATGATCCACTAGAGAGGAGATTCCTCCAATCTTTTAGTGGTCTATGATCATCATCAATGATTAGTTATATTTGTCATTGTCAATTTTTCTAAGTGAAATTGGGTTGTAACAACATATATATCACTAGAAAACTATTCCTAGTCCACCATCCTATCCACCCAGGCTTCTCTTATTCCTCAACAACTTTCACATTTCACACATGGTATCAATTTTATGTTTCACAAGCCAAACATGGTGCAAAAACATACTAAAGTCACCATTTTCATACCCAAACCAATTATTAAGACCATGAATCAAACAGAAACACATTCCTACCATGATTCACATCACAAAAATCATTTTATAAATCATTTAATAATTTAGTAAAACATTTCAAAATTACACAATAAGGGATTATATCAAGATTTCACTAATTTATCAGGCAAAGTAAAACTAAAAAATATCAATTACATATCCAAAATCCTCAAAAACTACCTATCCACCACATTTGTAATTTAAAAAACTTGATAAGATCTGAATTAAGTATAATAAATTCATCAAGAATTTTTTATGCATATAATAACCTACCTTTTGTGTATAAAACCCCAATATATTGTGTTAAACTCCCACCACACCTCAATTGCACTTGAATGAAGAAAGATTGATATTATACCAAGATATAGAACCGAAGATGTCAGGAAAGAACCCTAATATCCCAAACCTAGGGATGATGAAAAGTAAACCCTCAAAATAGAAGAGGAAACCCAATAATAGAGGGATATTGAGAGAAGAAAGAGAACTTACATGAAGATTTGAGGATGAATGACACCAAATATGGAAAGAAATTGAATATCCAAGGGCTATGGAAGGGGGGATAGATTCACCTAGGGAGGAAAATCTTATAGTAGGAGAGAACTGGGGTGTTTTGGGGGTTAAACCCAAGAGAAGAGGGAAATTTTAATATTTTGGTAGATCAGTTTGGTTAGTCCTCATGGTTTTGGAAATATTTCGGTCGATGAACATACCATTTTTTCTGAAGGGGACATATTGCAAGGTTACCTAGAGAAAGTAGTACAACATGATGTAGGTTCTATTTCTTACTGCCAATTTCTTGGGATTGAGTACACTTACTTCTAACTGTACTAAAACCTATCATAGAGGCATTCCCTCCAAAAATTCTATCATTCTTCAAGAAAATTAAAGAAAAACCCATGGGAAAAAAATAAAATAGAAAAATACATGGAAAAGAGATCATGGATGTGAAAATTCTCCCCCCATAAAAACATTCCACCCCAAAAATTCAACTCAAAACATGATCGGAAAAAAGAAATGGGTACTATTTCTTGACCCAAGATTTTCACTCCCAAGATTCATGTGAATCATTCCCATGCAGCCAAAAGAAACATCCCAACATAATTTATTTCTACCAAATCACCTTCTATTAGGATTCCACTATCCATACCGGTCATTCAATCACATGACATGTTGGACTCTATCTCTTACTATTCCCAACTCAATACATGTGATGGGTATGGGTTATACTTCTTCAACTGTGAAACTTGAAAGACATCATTAATCGATGTCAATTGGGAAGTCAATGCCAACCTGTATGCCTCCCTACCTATTTTCTCAGAGATTTTAAAAGGGACAACATACCATGGCATTAGTTTTCACAATTTTCCCAATCATCGATGGCCTAAATGAGGGGCCACTTTTAGGAAAACCCAATCACCCACAATGAACTCCATATCTCGATACCTTTGATCAGCATAAGAGTTTTGTAGAATTTTGGATTTCAATAACTACTTCCTGATCAGCATCACTTTCTTTGACGTCACTTGCACAAGGATAACTCCCAAAAATGATATTTTGCCTACATTATCCCAACAGAAAGGGGAACGACAAGGATGAACATAGAGAACATCAAAGTGAGCAATTCAAATAGAGTATTTGTAACTATTATTATATGATAATTACACCAACCAAAGATGACTATCCCATGAACCTCCAATTTCCAAAACACGTGAAAGAATAATCTCTTCTAAAATATTATTTTCCCACTCCATCTGACCATCTGTTTCCAAATGGTATGTCATTATCATCTTGATCTGCAACACTAATGCTATTTGAAGGACTTACCTGAACCAATAGGTAATGTGGGGGTCTTAGTCAGAAACAATCACTAATGGAACACCATGAAGCTGAACCACTTCATGAATATACAACTATCCCAGATCATTCACCGTCATTGAATCTCTGATCGGAATGAAGTGGAATGATTTGGTCAAATGGTCCATTATTACCCAAATGGAGTTCAATCCTTGAAAAGTATGAGGTAATAAAATAATGAAGTCCATGATGACCTCGTATTACTTCTAGGATGGAATGGGTAATGGATGAAGTAAACCAGATACCCTTTTATGCTCTGTTTCCTCCTTCTGATAAGTTCAATATCTCGAGAAAATGTTAGTTATTCCCCACATCATATATGGCCACCCAAACTACAAAAAACATCATAATACATCTTGGAAGCACTGGGATGGATGTCCCACTAAGACTGGCTTCTATCCTACACTAGCACCATCATTAGAGATACTGGTACCACGAAACGTTGTTTAAAACACAGAATCCCCTAAAGAGATAAAGACCATACATAGGACATATTCCCACCATGATGAAACTTCATATACTACTGACATAGATCATCGTTATGCTTCTCCTGCTTAACTGTCTCTAGAAAGGGCAGAGCCAACTGCATGCCTGGAAATCCTTTTTTTTTATTTTCAATAGCCGGTTTAATGGGTTCCGGTGCCCAAGCATACAACCACATGCTTTCTAGGAATACCCCTCCACTATCTTCCTTGGCCCCAAGTGCATCTAGGCATGAAGCCCTATCATGGATCACATATAACTAGACTTACTAAAAACCTACAATGAAACCTTTCTTCATAAGGAATATTCCACCACATTACCCATGCTTGGTGTATAGACAATATAAAAGTGTAACCCTTACAAATAATCGATCCAATGGTGCTGCCTCATATTGAGATCCTTCTATGAGAAGATTTAGGATAAGTTCTTGTGATCAGAGTAGAATAAAAACTTTCCCCAAAAGAGGTAGTGACACCATGTATTTAAAGAATGCATCATCGATGGTAACTCCACGTTATGGGTTAGGTATTTAATCTCATGTGGTATGAGTTGGTGAGAACCACATGCCACCAAGTAATTATACAACATAAGCACACCCCCAAGACCCATTCCTAAAGCATCGCAAAAAACCACATTCCCCATTCCTAATTCCAGTAGGATCATTATGGATGAGGTGGTCAAATGCCTCTTTAGCTCCTCAAATGATACCTGACACATTGGGCTCCATACAAACTTAACACCAATCTAGGTGAGTTCGATCATAGAGGTGGGAAACCATGACCAATCTCAAATGAACCACGTATAATACCCTACATATTCGAGGATTCTTCATTTCTCAAACACGTTATTTGGATGGTCCCATGACATAACCCCATTTATCTTATCAGGGTCCACCAAAACCCCCAGTTGTTTTTTAAATTACATGTCCTAGAAACATTACTTCCTTGATTAGTAAAGTGTATTTTCAGAATTTCTCACAAAGATGATGATTCTACATAATTCCAAAAAAACCCCAACATATGGTTCACATGCTCTTCTTTAGATTTAGAGTAGACTATGATATCATCTAGGAATACAAAAATGACTGAGTCGAGATACGGGTGGAACACCCTATTCATGAGTTCCAAAAAGACCACTAGAGAGTTTTTCAATCCGAATGGAATGACCAAATACTCCATGTGTCCATACCTACATTGGAAACCACTTTTTTAATATTCGCCTCCTTCACCCTAACCTGGTGGTAACCTAAACATTGGTTGATTTTAGTGAAAAAAATTTCCCTTTTCAGTTCATCTACTAAACCATAAATCCAGGGAAAATAGTATTTTTTCATGATGGTTACCTTATTCAGCTTCTAGTAAACAATGCAAAACTAGAGTGATCCATCTACTATCTTCACTAACAATATAAGAGCGGCCCAAGGAGAGATGCTCGAGTGAATGAACCCATTGGATTCCTAATCCTCAAAGTTTTTCTTTAAATCCCTAAATTTGATGGGGAAATAAGAAATGAGGGAAGATATATCATATGTGTTCTTGGTGCCAAATCAGTTGTATACTAAAGGTCCCTCTTAGGGGAAAACATGAAAATTCATCCAATAATACCTATGTGAACTCTTCTACCATGTGAGATAATCCTCCCTCATGAGCATCACCATCATCCTCTATCATGAGCAATGATAATTAGATGGCAATTCTTCCCATCTCCAGGAGTGGACATCCATCCGAACCCAACTAAGGATCCAATACTCTGAGGAAAACTATAGAACTTAAATCAGGTTCCATGAAACAAAATCACCACCGATAACAATCCATGTGCGCTTAGAACTTCCTCCATCTAATCCATTCCAAGGATCAAATAAAATTGGTCCAAATCTAGGACCAATAAATCTAATTTCATCTCATCCACTGACACAGAGGGTATAGAACATGGTATACTGACACCATAATCCTTTTCCCTGCCCAATGTCATCACTAAATATAGTGCAAACTACAACAACCCGGTTGGAAAATTCAATAGGTTCACAAGACAGGAAGATACAAAAGACATTGATGCAGAAGTATCAAATAAAACTGTAGCTATGAAAGATTCAATCATAATTGTACCTCGAACAATCGAGGGACATGAATCCTATCCCATTTGTTCCTACTCCACATCATGTTGATGCATGGTATCTATCTAAGTATATCCCCAACCACTGGCCTACGACTCTACTTTGAGAAAAATCTAACCAGAAGGAGACATAGTACTGCAACCTCGACCACAAAACTGAGATCCCACCATCCTAGATTGTTTTGATCGAGCTATCATTCCCCTGGAAGCCACTGATCATGCATCTACCTGGTAAGAATGTGTAGCTCTGCAGAATTATTATAGGTTCCCCAATGCTCCACATTGATGATAGGTTTTTGGAGGAGACATGCAATATGTTTCAAGGTGGCCCACCTTCCCTCATTGGTGAATAAGACAAACCGAGTCTCAGAATCCATAGTGGAAGGATTCTTAGAAGTATTCTTAGAAGGATGGTTAGTGATACCAACTCACTTCTTCCCTTTCTCATAACACTTCCACTTTTATTCTGATGAATTTCCACTACCCATCACTGACATGGACCAATAATATTTTTAGCTACTCTAACGGTCAATCTCCACCATGAAACCTTGGTCGAAAAATTCAGTATAAGTATTCCTCATGAACATAATGACCTGATAATATATCTCTATACACAAATCATTCTCAATCCTTTGTGTCTTCATCTACTTGTTTAAGACGATCTAGGAAGCTTACCGAACTAGCTCAGTGAAATGGTTAGTGTACTCCATCATAGATGGGTCCCCCTGATCATGATCCATGATCTCTTTGGATCTAGAATATGACGAGACCTCAGAGAAATACTGGTTGTTGAATACCTCCTTGACATTCTTCCAATTCATCTTCTCATGCTTCCCATCTTGAACCATTATGTCCCACTACCTTCTACTGGGAACCTCTTTGAAAAGGGAAGAAAACTTCACCCTGACCCTGTTAGTGGTGTTGAAGAACTCAAACATGTTCCATATATTATCAATCCAATCCACTAATTCTTGAGGCTATGAACTACTTCAGAAGGAATGAGGTTTATTTTTCAGGAACTCTTGGGAATTCTCCTTCTGAGAGTTAGGCCCAACTTCCCTAACTGGAGAAAAACATGACCTGTTCCCTATCCTAGAGCATGAACTACTTGAACCACATCACCAATCAACCTTTGATCAGGTGGTGAGGGATAAATATCTTCGTCTTCTTCCCATGGTAGCAAGGGACTCTTCTGGGGAGGCATGTTTCTAAAAAATGCAACAGTCGCATAAGAAAATCCTTAATACATCAGGCATGATAAATATTAACAAAAGAAAAAAACATCAATAAACTAAACTTCCAAGGTAACAAAATGATAAAACTAATTCACCCTCACCCAGTTTCCACATATTTTCTACAACATTCATGTCCCACCTATAAGAGAATATAAAAAAATATCCCAACATTCCATGGAGAATCTCGGTCTGTCACGAGGTGTCGTGGCCAGACACCCTTCTTGCAACCATAACTCTTAGCCCCGACAGTCCAATCTTATATTTATCCAGACTAATCCCAAAAAACATACCCCAGAGAGATAAAGATAGATCTGATACCATGTTTTCACAAACCATGCCATGTTATCATCTGAACCAATGCTCAACCCAGTCTGTGGAAAGTCTCAATGTGTGTTTTCAATCCTCATGGGCTTGTACAACTGCCAGGTTATAAATATAATAAAGTGTAATCAACTTACCCTAATATATAAACATAAAAAAAAATAATGCAAAATAAAACAGAGCTTTAAAAATAAAACAAAAATTCCAAAAGAGGATTTCAAAATTCAGTTTTACATGTCTATATAAAAAACACAATAGGGATACAAAAAAAGTGACCAAAAACCTTCTCCAAAGACCACTAAATGGTAAGGAGAACATCCCCCTCTAGTTATCCCTGTAACAACTCCCACGAGGAATACTAGTATGATGCCATCGAAAATAGATTCCATAATGTAAACAATGAAAAGATAAATTAAAAAGGAAGTTTATGTAAATGAAAAGAACTTCCAAAGAAAATATGGGAAATAATTTTTATATAAAAAAATGATTTCAGGGAAATGAAATTTTAAACCAAACACCATCATCAATGAATTAACCCAAATTCCACCGTATGCCGATAGGGAATGCTACATAGAGAAGAGCACTAACATGGGAGAGGCCCTATGGGTAAAAGCTAGTAATAGGACCATAAAACCTCGTGTATTAGTGTCATGTGATATAGGAACCACATCCATCCATGTTCTCATGCATGAACCACTAGATAAGAGAAACATCAAAACTTCTAGTGGTCTCTGATTATCATCAATGTTTAGTTGGAGTTGCTATCATCAATAAAACTAAATGAAAGTAGGTCATATCCACTTTCATATCACTAGAACACTAGTCCTATTCTACCATCTTAGCTACCTAGGATTCCCATAGTTCTAAAAAAGATTCATATTTCACACATTGTATCACTTTTATGTTTCACAAGCCAAGCAAGGCACAATAGCACACCCAATTCAGCATTTTCATACCCAAAACCATTTTTAAATCCAAATAACCCCAAAACAAATTCCGAACATGAGTCTCATAAAAATAATAATTTAATAAATCATTTACTCAATGAATACAACATTTCAAATGTTTACAACAAGGGATTACATCAATATTTCACCAATTTATCAAGTAAAATCCAATTAAAAAATCAATTTCATATCCAAACTCTTAAAAATGACTTTCTATCCAAATTTATAATTTATAAAACATTTTAATAACACATGAATTCCTAATAAATTCACCATGAATCATTTATGTACATAATCACATAACTTTTCTATAGAAACCCCCAAATCTACTACTAGACACCAATTACACCTCTATCAATCCAAAAGGAACGAAGATTGAGAATTATTCAAAGATATCGAACCAATAACATCATGGATGAACACTAAAATGTGAACCACAAGGATGGAGATGTGGAAACCCTCAAAATAGAAGAGGAAGCACTAGAATAGAGGGATATTAAGGGATGAAATAGGACTTACTTGAAGATTCAAGAAATAAGCACAACAAATCTTGTAGAAAATTGAATCCCCAAGGGGGGTGGAATGAGGGGGAGGTGCACCTTGGGGGAATATCCAATAGGAGGAGATAAATGGGGTGTTTTGGGGTTCAAACTCGAGATGATAGAGATATTTTAATGTGCTTTCATATATGCATGGTTAGTACACACTGTTTGGGAAACCATGTATTAACTGTGTTGACCATTCTGTCAAAAGGGGAAATCTTGCACAGTTTCCCAGAGAAAAGAGCACATCCATGTGGAATCCATGCAGTTGGTTTTGTCTCTAGCTACATGGTTTCCTCTAATTGTGATTAGTTACTACTAACTGTGCGCAAATAGTGTATAGAGGAATTCCCTCCCAAAATTCTCTATTTTCATAAAATATTCCATAGAATCCCCAAGGGAAAATATAGACAAAATAAAATAGAAAAATACATGGACAAGAGATAAAAAATGTGACAACCCCAATTTCATGTTGGGTAATTGAAAAAACAAATAATTTACAAAACTACAAGTTTCCATTTGTTACAAATTGGTTTATTATTATTTAGGAACATACATGTCATGTAACAAGAATACACGGAATGTAAATCCCTCTCCATCTACTGAACCAACATGTTTTATATTAAGAATCAAGAAAATGTATGACTTCACCATTATAGGTATCCTCCCAATTCCTTCATAACTGAACCAATAAAATGAAAAAGGAAAACAACTAAAAGGATTTAAATTTACCTCATATAAAGGTAACATGATGTTACACCTCCCCAATATAAAAACATTCTATGCCTTGAAATCCGATTAAGAACCCTCCATATCGAAATGTTAAGGCTAGTTCTCTATCATCAATGCATATCTCTCCCATGTCTCATTAGAATATAAACAATGCGGCCATAACACTTAAAGAAATATAACCTTACTTGAATGATGTAACTTGGTTTCATAATGAACTATCCAAAATGGTCTCTCTATCATGGATAAATCATGTTTAATTTATGATCACTCTAGTTTTGGTCATGAGATGGATCACAGAGATACTTTCAGAGATGAGATACATGGATCACGTTATGTATCAACATCAACTATGGTGGAAGTTCTAAATGGTATGAAACATTCTCCACCTACTCAACAACCTCCAAAGGTACCACAAAAAGAGGAGCATGTTTCCATTGCATCCAAATTCATTGACTTCCCTAATGAGGTAAATCATTCAATAAGACCTGGCCACCAACCTAAATTTCTACGGTCTCTGACAATGTTCAAAATAATATTTATACTAACATAATGTTTTCAGAATTCTCTAATGAATCAATTGATTCAATGATCTAATCTATTGAACCTAGCTTGGTCCAACAATAGAACATTCACCAATCTTCAATCGAAACAACAAAGATCTATAAAGTTGACGATACAATACCTCAAAAGGATCCATTCTAATCATAGACTATAAACAATTGTTTTGAAAAAACTCATCCAGTGGAAGATGATCATCCCAAGCTCCACTAATTCCGATAACACACATGCATAGAATATCCTCAAGAATTTTTATAGATCTTTTATATGGACATTTGACTACAGATGGTATTTTGTTCTCAAACAGACTTGAGATCCTAGTTCCTCATGAAGGCCTCTACAAAAAAGAAAGTGAAAAAAGGATCCCTATTAGATACTATGTTAGTTTGAAATCTAGAAAAATGAACAATATCCTTCACATGATGATTTTACAACTCCCTAACATTATCTATATCATGAATGGGTAAAAAGTGATCCTATTTGGTCTGTATATAGTTCATACCCCTTATCAAATTCTTTATTATATAGATATACTAAAGCCAACAAACAAATCCACAGATATCTAATCCAACATCCATGTAGTTACTAAATGTTGCTGAATTAAATTCCAAGTTTTCTAGTTCTCTTCCTTGAACTATTTTCATTTATAACAATGATATACAAATTCAAAAATTCATAATCCAATACAAGGACACAAGATTCTACAAAACCTGTCACAGAACATCATTGTAGTTCCTAGGTGCACTACCTTCTTATATTTATTGAAATCACAATCACTGCATTCCTTACATCTAAACACAATAATTAAATTTTTATAGCATAAAATTACCTTAGTGGAGAATGACCAGTAAACTATGGTATCCCCACCATAAAGAGGGTATCTAATGACACAAAACTCATAATTAGGTAGTTGTTCGAGAATAATATTATCTAGAAGGGAGGATTTCATCCAAACACTATCCAAAGTAACCCCAACCCCTAATTTTGGGACTCCAATATGCAACTACTCAATGAGATACATTAAGTTCCACTCTCCGGAAGATTATTTCATGGAATGGGTCATATGTTCCATACTCAAATCATATTCAATGAAATTCCCTTTCCTAATGATATATGTAATGTCCAAGTCAAATGATTCTAGGTATTCCACCCACACCCTTTGAGGAATATTAAAATATTTTTGAGAGAATATATAGAACAAGATATTTTTGTCTAACTACTGAGTAAACCTCTCACTATAATGGGATTGTCGCTTCCTCTTAAGTGTATACAATAGTGATGCAAGTTCAAGGTCATGGGTAGGGTAATTTTATAGTGTTTCCAAATCTGAAGAGATCAATTATCGAAAAATTGTTCACCTTTCATAAGAATGAAACCCAAACATGGACTTGATGCATCACAGAAGAGCATATAGCACTTCCTGGACTCTGGAGAGACAACACTGGAACATAAGTCAAAAGACCACTCATCTCAAAAAAATAATGCTCACATTTTTAATCCCAAGGAGAAAGTTATCCCTTCTGAGTTATAGTGTTCATCATATAGGCTGTCATTGATAATTCCTCTATGAACTAGGAATAATACCAAACTAGATCCAATATGCTATGAATATCAAAAAAAAATCATGGTTTTTCTAATGCCATAACATCCATCACCTTTTCAAGAACAAATAAAATACCATGCTCCTACAACATATGTCAATAAAATTTAACTTCTAGAATCCAAAAAAATATTTTTAATTCATTTCATAATTTATGTGACTTCTCAACAATTCCTGAACAAAAATTAGATGATTCACATGATCCTTCTTAGACATAGAGTAAACAAGGATGCCATCCAAAAATACCACAAAAAACAATCAAGATACTTATGAAATAATATTTATTGAATCTATGGAGGAAATAGATTCATTTTTAAACAAAAAGGCATGAATAAGTAATCATAATGGTTATACCTACTCTAGAATGTGGTTTTATGAATGTCAGATTCTTCTATTCTTGAATGATGGTAACCAAATCAAGGGTCGATCTTTGAGAACCACTTTTTCCCTTTAAACTGATCAAAAATATCATCAATCCTTGTCATTAGATACTTTTTCAATAAGGTAAATAAATTGAGTTTTTGGTAATTAACACATAGGCAGAGTAAACCATCCGCTTTCTTAGCAAATAGAATCAGTGATGCCCATGGTGAAACACTTTGTCTTATAAAGAATTTCTCAAATAGATCATCCAATTGAGAATTAACTCATTCATTTCAGAGGGTTATATTCATTTAAAGGGAATATAAACTAGTTGAGTACCAAGAACTGAGTTGACAGAAAACTCAACCTCTCTTAACTTTGGAAAAATAGTGAAGTCAGGAAGAAAAACATCGAGAAACTCGATAACCACTAGAGGTGGATCATTTCTCAAATATTCCTGCTCCATATTAATAGGAAAATAGGTATTAATTTTACTAAATATAGATAATAATATCTTGATATACTATACCCTGGACACGAATCTCCATGAAAGACATGAAACACACTATTATATGTAGTGAAGCAAACCTTCTATGATAACAATAAATATGTTCTCTATTAGAAATGAGCCAATCCATCCATAAAATGATGTCAAGAGGCTTCACATTTTGAAATAGTAAACTATGGAAATAGAAACATCTGATAAAGAGAAAACACATGTTGGAAAATGGATACTCTCCTCTCTCTTTACTCTAAGGGGTGTAATAATATCCATCACATAAGATACAATCTTCATAGGAATATTTATCATATTAATAATACGGGATGAAAAAAAAGAATTAGATGAACTAGTATAAAATAAAAAAGTAAAAAATGATGATACTATAGTTTTTCTTCCTCTCATAATCATTGGAACCACATATTCATTCCCTAGATACTCTTCCACTATGTAAAGAAGCATCACTCTAGATTCATGTGGCTGGAACACCTTTTTCCTTGAAGTATCTAATTACCCACAATTTTTGAAGGTGATGACGATCCTGAGCCACTAAATAGTTTGGAATAAACTTGGAAGAACTCAAAAGGTGAGCCATGAATATGAAGGAGCCACAAATCCTTGGAACTTTAGTGAAAACCCTCTTAGAATTTCCAAGCCTTCCACACTAGTAGCAAATAGAAGGGATCATTCCCATCACTTTAGGAGGATTGAAAAAATATTTATTTCAAGATCCACTAAGAGAATGCTCAGATTTCTCTTCCACTTAAATGAAAAAACACTACTATTGGAAGGAAAATAATCTCCCCTTAACATTGACATTCCATCCTGGTCCATTTCAAACACCAACACTCTAAACAACACACCATCATATGAGAAAAGCATCAGTAATAAAACCAGAGAATGAATATCCACTCAAATTCACAACTTGAATCATCAAGTATTCATCTTCTCAATTGATATAGTCTTGGGAGAAAATTAAAAAGGAATAAAATATTTATTTGAATATTCTTCTACAGTTTTATCACCACTATTGAGTATGAAACACTAAATAGGCTTAGCCAAAAACATCGACTCCAGATAGAACTGGATGATGAAAAGAACATTTATTTCTTTGATATCTAATACCTCATTCTTCTTATCCATCAAAATTATTTCCACCATCTTCTGCATAGTCTCTACAACATGAAGTTGGATCATATCACCATGATTTGATTAGGTGTTTCAAAGAACTCAAAAACCCATTCATTTATTCTCAACCATTCATCAACCACCTTCATATCATTAGAACCATTGAATTTTGTTGTCTTCTGGAAAAGAAACTCTTGAGAATGATTCTAGAAAACATTACCCTAAAGTTCCATAACTATAGACTGGATGGGAAATGATGCAGGTTGTTTTTCTAGAGCTTAGAAATGGTGTATAATCTCCCTTAACCATATATAGGTTCACAAGAGGATTAGCTCATTGTGGTTCTGTAGAAGCTTCCTAGAAGATTCTATTTTCACATCTTCTCATAGGAATGATGCTACACAACATCAGAAGGAAAAAAATATTACATTAGATTAATACTAAAAAGGAGAAATAGGGAAATTAATCCCAACATATAGATAAGCATGATCTAGAATTCAATTTATCCAAATCAAAAGTAGGGAAAAGACTCAAACTAATCCTCAAGGAATCTATCCCAAACCACCCCATTAGATTTATGGTTTATTATGGTGAAATCTATTAAGGAACTCAATAAAAAATACCTCCTATATATACAAAATATTACACAATGTGTACTAAATTCAATGCATGAATCTAAACCTAGATATCTAATAACACTTTTTCATGAACTAGCTCGGTTACCATGGTAACTTGATAATGGAGATGGTCTTGACGTGAAACGAAGGGAATTCCAGATCCCTATGGGTTGGAAACTAGCACCTAAGATCAAATGAAGTAAAAGTGGGATGGATATTTCCTCAAATAATTATGAAGCAAGATACACATATCTGCATGAATGCAAGAATAACCCCACTAGAAAGAATTTATAAAAATTCAAACATGTATAAAATACCAAAAGTACTATAAAAAAGAAACATAAAAATAAGATAGATAACCCATATCCCAATATACGCAACTCTCCAAGTTTGAATATCACCAGCTAGAACCACCTCCAATTAGTGGTTTACCCTTACTCGAGCCTAGTAGGTGTAAGTCCCCAAACACCCAAATGAACAACTAAAGAATGGGCTAAAATCTAAATAGTTTCACACCAAAAATTCCAAAATAAAATGACATCATTGAAATAACCATCATATTATTTTATATTTAAATAAATAGATATGGCAGTTCAGAGCATAATTAAAATATTTCATTATTTACATTTTATATGATAGAGATACTTTAAAAAAATGGATTCACAAAAAATATATATATATATGTTTATATAAATTCAATAGGTATGTAAAAATCGTTACAATCATTATCACAAACTAATACACCATAAATAAAAAATCGAGCAACATGGTCATCTTACAAGATGTACGATAGTTCCATTATATGAGATCTTCACACACTCAAATGTTATCACAACAATATGTGTATACACACATCCCTATGACACTTTCTAAAGGTGACACATCACTATCCCATTATGTATGTGACCTATTACATTTTTTTGATTCAGTTGTAACATGTCAAAAATATTTTTATCCTTATAAATCACTAAATAACTAGGATTTTATGTTCTCTAGTACAATTGAAGTTAAGAAATTTATATTAAAACATTTAAAAATAAATTTCATCTAATTCCCCCATTCTAAATTTTCAAATTTTCCATTTAAAACCCAAAACATTGGTTTTTAATCAAACATCCCTTTTTATGAAAAAAACTACTGGGTTTTTTATCAAAATAATTTCATGACATCTCTCTCAAAGACTATATTGAAATAAATTTCATAATTTAAATTCCAAAATTTAAATTCTACAATTTTCTATCAATTTCTCAAACACAAAAAAATTCAATGGAATTTGGGGGTTTTCTCTAATTTTTTTTCAAAAAATACAATTTCACATTCAAATCCCCCATTTTAATAGAATTGGGTTTTTAATAAAAAATTGATATAAGAGTCATGTATTGAATTTAAATTAAATAATCAACATTAAATCAAGAAATTTGGGGTTAATCAAATTTATCCATCATAATGGGACCATCTACCTTTCTCTTGGAAACACAAATCCCACAACGGAACCCGCAAACAAGAATGAAAGGGAATAAGATCTAGGAACTCAACCTTGGAATTATATTCCTCAACACAACATTTATATCCATAAATACCGAGATGATTTGTCAATCTCCAAGGAGGTGCAGAGAAATAGATGAAGAGATATAGAGAACTCTTACCCAGACAGTCACAACGCTACCTCACCAATGATCGTTCGGTGAACAAAATGACTCGAAAGGGTTTGAGGGATTCAAAAACACCTGGGAATAGATCTTAGGATGAGATCAAGGAAATAGGGAGAAGAGGAAATATAATTTACATCCAATCCACCTATATAAAAACAACACCCAAAACATTAAACGGCCTGTAACCCAATTTTATGTTATGTAATTGAGAAATCAAAAAAATCACAGAAAAAGACAATGCCTTTAATTAAAAATGGATTTATTATTATTATATAACTTTACTGTTGTGTAAAAAAAATATAAAATAAGTAATTCTCTTGTAGGATATAGAAAAAATAGGTTTTATGTGGATAAGGAAACATATCTCTGACTTCATCATTATACGTATCCTTTTAATTCCTTCTCATCCCTACACAGATAATAAAAAAAGAAAACCACGATGATGATCAAAAAATAATTTAAAGAAAGTTAAAAGTATTTTAAAAATAATTATACACCAATAACATAATAAAATCTTAGTATATTAGATATACCAATTTCATTATAATGGAATTATTAACAAATAATTTATAGAGGTAAAACAAGAAGTAAAATTAATGTGATTGGTTAAAATAATGACCTTTTCTTAGAGAGATCACCTTTATATTTCTTCATAAAGGGCCTAAGAATGGTTTCTAAAGGGAAAAAACTATAGAACTATAATAATTATATTTAGACTAGTTTTTGGTAATTATTTTGGAGATAAGTGGATCAAGGTGGTTTGAGGAAGAGGTGGGGTGATGTATCATTTTAGTGAAGAAAAAACACTCCTTGAATTAGTTAAAAGATTTAAATATATAAAATTTGGTTTAATGTGAATGTGGAAGAAATTTTATATATATTGTAAAATCCCAGGATTTTACGGTATGCCTCTTTTAAGCTTAACATCTTTTACAGCTTATGTTGCACACAACACTATGTATAAAATTACAACTTACTATTAAATATTAGCATGACCATTGGAATAGTAATTTCACAATTAAGTTTTTTAATTTGGTAATTAGAGTAATAACCTCACATACGAAAATATTAATATAATTTTGGTATCTAATAAATAAAAATATGATATATTTATATCATTGAATAATTAAATTAATGTTTTTAAAATGCAAAATTTAGTGTGGGTATTTTGGTTAAACGTAAATTTTCATTTTAAATTTCATAATTAATATAATGATTTAAATTAAATTTATTTTCATAAAATATAGTCACAAATTAATATTGTGTTTCCTTTTTAATTTTAAGAAAATTTTACGAGAACATGATTAATTTTTCAAAATGTCGCAAAATCGCATTGAATATTAAAATTGGTATATTTCAAATAAATAATGTTTTTTTAAAACAATTCTGATATATTGAGATTTATTTTCATAAAATGGAGTCTATTTTGAAATTTACACATTTAAAAATGGTATTTTTCAATGTTTGGGGTTTTTCTAAAATTGTTGAATTATTGGTGAATAGTCAAATAAGATAATTTACGATATTTAACATTATAATTAAATAAAAGAATTGTTATGTCATGTTTGATTCATGGAATATGTAAGTGGATATTATATATAACTCACATGCTCTAGTTACTATACTTATTAATAATAATAAAAAGTATTGAGAGTCTTGGGCCAAGATAATAATCAAATGAATAAAATATTCAAAAACACCCCTCTCCTCCTACTCTAAATACCACCCCTCACCAACTATTCTTCTAAAGCCTTATAATGTTTGGATATTTATTATAATTTTAAAACTTAATCTCCAAAACAACTTACCCACGTTCTAGACTTTCTAGTCTCACTATAATTCTATCTCCATGTTCCTTATGGAGGTTCTCAAGGATACAACACTAAAGCAGTAAAACCCTCCTTCTTTCTATTTTAATTTCTTTTCTTTTCTTATCCTCTCCTTTCCCCCCCTATGAAAAGTTTCATGGAAACAATATTATCATTAATATACTATAAATTTATTATTATAAAGTAATATACAATATCAAAACTCTTCCCCTCTACTTTTATTGTAAAAATGAAAACATCATCTATGATGTGTCGATTCACTGCCTTCATGGATGAGGAGTTTTTATTTTATTTTAGTGACTTCGAGTATGATCATAAAACCATTGTTATTTTTAAATAAGATTTTATTATATATATATATATATATATTATTTTATATCATATTTTCAAACCATACATAAACATAATATTAAATAAAATGAAACAAGATCCTAATGGTCGTAAAAATAGAAAAAATAAATTTTTAGATTTTCTTCAACATTTTATCTAATGAATCATACGCATACTATATAACCAAATTACATATGAGAACATTTAATCTTATTAATGTTCATTAAAAAAATAATTTCACTTTTGGAGACATTAGTCCTATATGAGAGGAACTTCTATATAAATACTGAAGTGAACAGACCATAAAACCATGAAATAAACACTCTCAGAACAATGAAATTGAATGTTTTAACTCATCTTAATGGAAATAAGTGTACATAATAAAATTTTAATAAATAAAATATATATTTAAGAGTGTATGAATTAAGTAATTATGGATTATAATTTGATTTTACATGACATTAATTATAAGGGAAGAAGTCTTTTAGAAATAGGGTATAGAATTTATCATCTCATTTTTTGAGAGATATTCATTATACACCACTAATTCTTAGTATGTGGAGTATGTATACTTGTCACAATCAGTTTTTTTCATGTCCTGGTTTTAATATGGTTCGTTTGAAATCATGATTTTTTTCTTGGGTTTTGGGACAGTTGAATTTTGAGTTTTGAACTTTCATCTATGTCTAATCATCCAATAATGGGTTCTCTAATTAATGTTTGATAGTTTTTAGAGAAAAGGGTGGTGGCTTCATGATTTGGGCCAACTATGAGCCAATAATAAGATTAAAAAACTATTTTTTTTCTTTTATACCTCCTTATTTTTCAACATTTTTCACTAATTTAATTTCCCACTTGGCATCCACAGACATATTCAAACCACCATATCATTTTGTACACCCTTATGAATTCATAATCATAGTGTATTTGTGGTATTTATTCAGGTATTGAGCCACCCGATGATCCCATTTCTAGTTTTAAAAAAAATTGTATTCTTTTGTATCTTATTAATTTTTAATATGTTTCAGTGATTACACCTCTCAATCAAGACCATGAACCCTATGAGAACTCCCATGTCTATTTTACCACTTTATAGATCATCTTAGTCACGTATTAGGGAGAAATTTCTCAAGCCTTCTCAAATTTTCCATATTTGGTAAGGTAATTTGTTTCTAGCATGAATCATTTATTTTTCCCCTTTTCATCCGTAATATTCTTTCCATTTTTATTATAGATCTAAGTATCCTCTAAAATAATTACTAATCCATTCCATTTCCTCTAAGGTTGTAGATATAAGTGAAGATGAAGAGTTCTCTAGTTTCCAAGGTGAGATTCCTTCTCCTTTCTCCTCCCTCTTCATTCTCATTCCACTTTATATTGGTTTCCTATTATCCCAAGGTCATTAATGACATAGTTTTATGTTATATAATTATTATTTATGGGGTTTTGGTTCATTTAGGGCTGGTCTTCATAGATTTAGAGTGTCGGGAACCGCGGTGGGTGATATCGGGTGTGCAGTTCCTTTCTGCCATGGTTTTGAGGTAGGTTTCACATTTCACATTTCCTTTTTATTTAAGAGTCATATTTTTAATGTTTTTTTCAACATCTTAATATTATGAGTATTGTTTCATAATCATTAAATAAATTTATTTTGTGATCAATGTGTTGTTTAAGCCATGCTTTGTTAAAAGTAGTGTTGTTATGTTATAAACTTGCACACTAAGTGTTTGTTTAAATGTTCCATTATATTTCACACCTGTTTTGTGATTCATAGAACCTGTTATAGAAATTTAAATAAATTTTTGGGATGAAAATTTGGTTTTATATCCTTTTTAGTGGTAAATAGAATTTTATGTATTTAATGGTGCATGCCTCGGTTTCGGGAAAGTACCATGTTTTCTTTTTCATGCACAAGGTGATGAAAAAATGATTTGTTTAGATTATGAAAAATATTGGAATCATATAAATAAATATTTTTTGGGGGTTCCTTATGTGGTTTCCATGCTGGTTTTGGATTTCATAAAGAATGTGTTTTGGTTTTTAAGGTGTTTTGGCTTGTGTGGCCAAGGGAAGGCCTGTTTGGAACTTTTGTAAAAATGATTGTGCATTCATTGTATGATGTCTATATTTTCAGGGTGGTTACCCATTTTTTGAATATTAAAATGTTATTTTGGGATCCTTTTATTTCATTAATACATTTCTTTGGTTTTACCCCCAAATGGGTTTTGTTTTGTAACATGTTTTGGCCCGAGTTGCACGAAATTGTCCAGATTAGCATCCTTACAAAAATGGTTTTGCATGGGATGTGTAACCTGAATGTTTTAAGGAATTTTTAGAAAACATTATCTAATATATTTGTATTTTATAAACTTCTTTATTAAATGTGAAAATTTTCTCCTTTTTAAACATTAGTTTTGATAAACGATTAAGGGATTGTTTGGAAACTTTGTGAAAATGGTGATATTGTTTATTATGAAAACCTCATGTGGATGTTTCTTATTCCATTATTGTATGTATATAATGTATGGTACATAAATACTAATTAATCATTGGGATAAATATTGAGGGTGCCTCAGGATGGACTCTTTATGTTCTTTTTGATTAATGTCATGAGATCGGTCCTTGGAGTGACTCAGGGTGATGTTTTTTGTGAATTATCATTATATATATTCAGTGATTAGATGCTCACCTGACATCAATTAGCTCACACCCTTTTTATATACAAGATACATGGGAACCTGTAATATTGAGAGAAATTTCTAAGAATGATTGATACACTGGTAGTGGATGGACTGACCAGTTTCCCATAGTAGGTGGATAAATTTTGGGATTATTACTATGGGATTGGGCCCCTCGGTCTGTCTTGAGTTAAGGTGTTTGGGCATTTGGGAATTTTGATTTTCATCATGTGTGGAATTCCAATGGGGATAGAGTCTAATGTATTAGATCATTCTTGTTTGTTCTTGATCACCTAGGTTCACCCATGCCTATTGGCATTGAGTTGCTTATTGTTATGAATATGATTCTTCTACATATATTTACATTTCCCTTACTGTGTGATTACTATCATTTCTTCTATTGTACATTTTTTCTTGGAACATGTTGTTATTATTTTTATAAATTTTATGAAAATGATTTTCAAATTAAAGTAGTGTAGCCTTTTTGTACAAATCATAAAATGTAAACATCACTTTCCCCTTGAAAATGCTATTGGCACACTTGTTGTATGAATCTAGTTTTGGAAATGAATACGGAAAATCAAATGTACATTGTTTTTGAGTAACTTGTATAAAAAATTACTTTAAATTATTTTAGTTCAAACATGATATTGATGAATATTTTATTTTAAAGGATTTGTATTGGGAATAGGTTATCGGGCTAGCCTACAGATTTTTAATACTCATGCCTATAGTTTTATTCTTTTTTATCCCTTATGCAGGTTTCATCTTGAGTTCAGTCTCCTTTAGGGTCATGGGATCATTGTGTTGGATAGTTACCTGAGAGCTCACATAGAGTTAGTTGGTCACCATGTCTGGTCATTTTAGTTTTTCCATTCAGTTATACTTTTATTTTTGTCGTATAATTGATTTTTGTAAATTTTTATATAAATGTGAATTGCTCTATCAATTCTTTCTAATTTTTTCATTATTATTTATATTTGGGAGATATTATTCCCATTTCTACTCTAATGATGCCTAGAACTAGTTTCCAGCCATTGGGGATCCAGAATGCCCTTCGAGCCACGCCACAAATTGGTTCAAGTGCCCGATTAAGGGTCGACATAGGTTGGTTCATGAAAAAATGGTATTAGAGGAGTTCATCTCCAAGTTGACCGTTCTTTATAGAGTTCCCTTTGACATTTTGGGATTTCAGGGTATATGGAGTAGGTTTATTTAGTCTTTAGGGTTAGGTTCGTGAAGATCATCATGAACTCTTTCTCATTTCGACCCTTGAGTGTTCATCAGAAGTCCATTTTTATTAGTGTATTTGGTTCGTATTGATTGTTGTGTCTTAGGATATGATAATGGGATTTGGACTAATGGTCTCCATCAGTTCTTAGGGATAAAAAGCTATGTAGAGCCATGACAAGGTCCAAATAAGGATCTCCATTTTAGTGGTGTGTTTGACATTTGGCGACCGACCATATTCTCAAGTAACTTACAGAAAATAGTTCCCTTTTGTGGGTATCTTAGAATTTTCTTGAATTCAGAATTTTGATTTGAAAATCCTTGTGTGAGAATTGTGAAAATGGGTTTTGAAGGAATGGTTGGTTATTGAAAAGTGGAAAAAGGGTTTTTAAAATCTAATATGATAAAGGTTTTTGAATTTTGGGTTTTTTGAAAAAAATCCTGGGGATAAAGAAGAAATGATTTAATGGGATTGAATTTTCATAATATAAATGAATGGTTTCTTGAAATGAAATGTTAGGAAATCTTGGATTATATTAAAGTGATTAGTAACATTGTTTTGAATGGGGTGTTTTGGTCTGTTGATAATTGTTTGAATCTAATGAATTGTTTTTTAAAATTTTGTTTTGAGAGGCAAGTGTTTTTATGGAATGGGTTTCCTGGCATTGTGGTGGTCGGATTATGAATAGATACCATGCTGACTTATTGAAAATGGGAAAGAGCTATTTGGAATAGAATGATTGTTTTGGATATTCTATTTAATGAAATGGATTGGGTTTTTAATCAAATGGTTTTTGATGATGTGTGGTTTGTTTTGTGAAATCTGAAAATAGTTTTTGATTTGGTAGTTAATGTGTCTTTGGAAGGTACATGATTTTTTGGAGTGATGATTGTTTTAGTTTAGGTTTTGGTGTTTCAATGGGTTCTCACATGCATGGTTTTACTGATATATGTATTAATGGATAGTATTTCATGGTGGTTATGTTTTTGGGGTGGCACAAAAATATGTATATGAGTGTGACTTGATGAAACACCATTGGTAAACGTGAAAATCCACCAAGTTGTTTTGTTTTTCAAAACTGTTTTAAGTTAAAAAACAGTGTTTTATGTTATAAATTGATGGTTATGTGTCTGGTTTTTCCTATATCAAAGAAGTGTTTTTTATTTGGCATCCTTCCTTGTGATATGGAAGTCATACTCTTCTTCTAACTTGATATGGTTTCTGTTGGGAAAAAATCCCACAAGGCATCATTGATGCATTTTTGAGGTGATTGTGTTTGTCGAAAAAGTGAGCCTCCATGTTGTGTTTGTTGAAAAAGTAGACCATGATGTATGAGTGTGTTGATAAAGGGGGATTAGATGGTTATTTTTCGGGTTCAAGGGATGCTTTCAATAATCCATGATTGATTGAAGAACCTTGACAAAGGAAAGAATGATCTGGAGGCGGTAAAAAAAGAGTAGATACAAGGTTGCACCATTTTCCAGTGTTTTCCAAATTTGTGGTCCTGAAAATAAAAAAAATGGAGAGATGTGTTTTTGGAAAATGGAGGTGCACGCAAAATTGGGGCAGTGCATGAAAAATATACTGGCGGGTGAAAAATCAGCGTGGTGTGCGAAAAATCAGCGCGCTGTGTGGAAAAATGAATTGTTGTGAAAAATATTTGTGATGTGCATGAAATATTTTCATGGTGCACGAAAAATGAAATTGGTGCATGAAATATTTGCGGGATGCATGAAATAGAGGGATGAAGTTTTTCACACAAGAGGTATTTCGTGGTCCAAATCTTGAAAATTAGAAAAGGCATGAGGTGTGCGAAATATTGGAGCAGTGCGCAAAAAATGGTGTTGCGCGGAAGATGTGTTTTTCACGCTCGAAGAGAATTACGCGCTCAAGGAGAGTTTTTCACGTGGGGTTGATTTTGCCTATAAATATGAAGTGAACCCCATCTATTCGGTGTAGCTCAAGATGAAGAGATTATCCGAGCTCTGGCGCGCGAAATCGGAGTGCACAAGAGAGTTGTGAAAAAACAATATGTTTTCACATAAAAGAATAGTTTGCGCGCAAAGCAGAGGTTGCGAGAAAAGAATAATTTTTCACGAAAAGAAGAGGCTGCGCATAAAAGTAGGCCGTTGTGTGAAAAACTAAGTGTTGTGCAAAAAGTGAATTTCGCACAAGAATAGAAAATTACGGGCAAGGCAGTGTAGAGGTTGTGTGTAAAAGTTTTTGGGTGTAAAATGATTTATTGTGCGTAAAAGGGGTGTTGTGTGAAAAGTGAATTTCACGCAAAGACAAATAATTACGCGCAAGGTGCAGTAAGAGATGCGTGTAAAAATTGTAGTTTCCTGGTACATCCGGTGAAAAGTGAGATTCATCTGCAGGTGAAAGTGGGACGTCAACAGAGAATCTATCAATAGTCAAGGATACAGATTTCATTAGAGATATTGAAGAGACCAAAAGGTCTATAAACTGTGAGTGGTTCTTATGAAGAAGCAGTGATCTCAATTCAGTTGAGAGAGAAGTGATTTCTCAAATTGCGAGGGGTTGTAAACTAGGAGGGACAGTGAGTCCACTTCGAACTTGTAAACAGCAGTGCGCTTATAGTGGAATTGGTACATCGACACACTGTTGGTGTATGCTCCTTGGAAGTAGCCCAGTGATGCTAAACCAAGTAAAAAAACATTGTGTTCTATGCATTATTTAAGTTTTATTCATACTCTGCATCAGGAAGGAGAGAGGAGAGGGTTTTATCTAACAGCAAAAAAAGATTAAAAGGGGTTGTTGTTTTAATCCGTCATACCCTGATTCACCCTCCCCCCTCTCAGGGTATCTAGCCAGTGAACCTAACAATTGGTATCAGAGGGAAAGGTTGATATCAGTGTTTCTATCTCAAATGGAGGTCACTAATCATAAAGGGATTCTGATCTTTGATGGGAACAATTTTTAGCTATGGAAGAATTGGATGCAACACTACTTATGATCTTTGGGAATGGATGTGTTTACAGCAGCAATTCATGGTATCACAGTTGATATTAATAGCAGTTCATTATCAGAAGATGAGCGAAGATAATTGGATGATGACGCAAAGGGAATCAATTCTTTGGGAGGAGCCCTATACAATGCTATATATACCAAGGTGATTTCATGAAAAAACATCTCATGCTATGTGGGAAAAGTTGTTGAACATATTTGAAGGAGATATAAAGGTCAGAGAAGTGAAGCTTCAAGTATTATGGAACAAGTATGAAGATCTAAGAATGAACCCTAATGAGTCTGTTGATGGATTCTTTGAAAGGGAAAATGTTGTTGTTGAAGATATGCGAGGTCTGGGAGAAGTCCTTGAAGACATAATGATTGTAAAGCGCATCTTGAGGAAACTTCCACCGTGTTTCAATCCGAAGGTTTTAGTACTAGAAGATAAATATCCAAAGGATCTAACATTGGAAAATTTTCATAGTACCTTGGTTGTATATTAAATTTGAAACGATGATAATGAGGTTCTGGAAAAGGGAAAATCTAAAGAAGTGGCATTCAAGGCCATGAAGAAGCTCACCATTGAAGATTATTAGGAAGAAGAAGAGATAGATGAGGTGATGTCATTCCTCTCCTGAAACCTTCAAAGAGGAAAAGGAAAGTTTAAAGGGAAACTTCCACCAGCCTGTTTTCGATGTGGGAAGGTTGGTCATCTTGTAGTAAGGTGTCCCAAAAAGTTCGAAGAAGATGATGATGTCGAAGAAGTCGAAATTCCCAAGAAGTCATCGGCCTATGGGAAAGGCAAGAAACAGTTCAAGAGAAATTTCTTTAAGAAGAAAAATATATTTTCAAAAGAATGTGATAGTTTAGATGAGTCTGAGGCTAAGGAGGTTGAAAGGATAGAGAACTGCAAAGATCATGGACAAATTTCTATAGTGGCAGGTGTCGGTAGTTCTTAGTAGAAGAATAAAACCAAAGGTAATGAAGAAGAAGAAGTTTAAGGAAGAATAGATATGCAAGCTATGTTAGAGGCTGCTCTTGAGTAGATAGATGTTTGGAGAGCCAAAAAAAAATCTAACAAAGTTGTTCATGACGCCAAACTCTATATGTTGTAGTAGGAAGAAGAGAAGTATGAGTTGATGGATGAAATTGAGAAACTCAAGTAATCAACACCAGAGAAATCAGAATCAGTTAGTGAGTATTAAATCAATATTTAAGAATACAAAAGGAAGATCGATGGCTTGAAAAACCCAAAGGAAGATCACGTCAAGCATATCAAAGAGCTTAAGGAGGAAGTTGTCGGTATGTGGAGAAAAGTTAAAGACCAGAAAAAACCTTTTATTACCAACACATTATTGGGAAAGAAGGTCATTACAAATACAGAAAAGATGAAAGAGGATCCTAATAGTTCAACAGGAAAGAAGCAGAAATTGATCTCAGACATTAAGGTTGTTTCAGGGATTGATCAAAAAAATAAATCTGTGAAAATTGAAGTCAGACCGCAATCACCCATCCCGAGATTGATGGTTGATTTAGTCATAAAACAGAATCAGAATATTTAGAGATGTAAAGAGGAAAATCATACTGCAGAAGTAACATGAAGGAATGCACCTTATATTAGGTTTTAATGTTGTGGAAAGATGGGACATTCACAGTATCTGTGTTCCATAGAAAAGAGATATCGAAGAGAACAAGAACAAAGGTTGCAGCCAAACTGAGAATGGTTCTTTAGAACATATTTCAAAGGAAACTATTTTTGGTGCAGAGGATTTGGGCACATGGCTA
Source organism: Viscum album (assembly GCA_963277665.1). NCBI lineage: Eukaryota > Viridiplantae > Streptophyta > Magnoliopsida > Santalales > Viscaceae > Viscum > Viscum album. The sequence goes on along the minus strand of OY728129.1, from coordinate 1,781,249,451 downwards.
GGTACTGCACTTCAACCATACATAGGAATATGAAAATGCAGAATCAAAATGTTCGGAAGCAGCAAATCAATAAACCAAAAGGCGATTTAAAAATGAAAAATAAATTTGCAGCTTTGCAAGATGAAGCTGGTCCATCATAATCTGAGAAAGAAAAGATGTCTCAATCCAATCCATGTATGAAGGAAAATATATGGACCAAAAAGGAGAAGGATGAGAAGGTCGTGGTGGCAGAAATTTCCCTTAAAGCATCAGATCGCTCTAGAGTGTGGATCCTTGATAGGGGTTGCACATCTCACATGAAAGGAAATAAGGATCTTGTTACAGGAATAAAATATGATAAGGAAGGAGTTATAATATTTGTAAATGATGAAGTCATGAAGATTATTGTCATAGGAAAGGCCATGTTTGGGGGAAAAGAGATGAGACTTGCTGATGTCTTGGTAGTAGAAGGCCTCAGTCACAATTTTCTCAGCGTCAGTCAACTATGTGAATCAGGACATTCTATAAGGTTTACTAAAAAGATGTGTGTCATCAAAGGAAGAGATGGGGATGCAGTTCTATAGGGAAATAGAACAAAGTTAAATCTATACCTCATAAGTGGAGAAGAATATATGTGTTTAATGTCTATAGAGGAAGAAAACAAGTTCTGGAATAAAGGACATGGTCATCTTTGACAACCATCCCTGGAAGATATGTTGAAGTGTGATGCAGGAAGAGACCTCCCTAAGCTATTACGTGATTGTACTCACATGTGTGATGCATGCCAATAAGGGAAGATTTCTGAAAGATGTATAAGGCAGTGGAAAAGAAGTCAACAAGAGTGATCAAATTGGTGCATGCTGATGTTTGTGGTCCTATCACACCAAGAGAAATTGACAAAAAGATGTAATTTGTTCTTTTAATTGATGACTATAGCAAAATGGCATGGGTATTTGTTATTTCCCATAATATTGATGTGTTTAGCAGCTTTAAAAAGTACTGGAGGGAGTTTGAAAGGATGCTTAGATAGAAAATTTTGAAGCTTTGTACTGACAATAGTATGTAATTCACAAATATTCAGGTGGAAGGCTATCTCAAGAAACATTGGATAAGGCATCAAGTTTCCTCCATAATAACTCCACAACAGAATGGAGTGGTTGAAAGGAGAAATCAGATCATCAATAACATGGACATAATGATGCTCATTGAAAAAGTCCTACCAGAGAAATTTTGGAAGGAAGCAATTTCGACATCGGTCTACATTTCTAACAGGGCTTTGTTGTGTCTAAAAGAAGAAAAGACTTCATATAAGATGTGGTTTGGAAAGAATCCGACGGTGAAATACTCTCTAATATTTGTAAGTAAGTGCTTTATCCTCAACAAGGAAAAACATAGGAAATATGATTCATGAGTAGATGAAGGGATATTACTTGGATACTCAGGAAAAATTAAGGCATATAAATGGTTTAACAAAATGCTGGGAAACGTAGTTGAGAGAAATGATGTCACTGTAGTAGAGAATGAGGAGATCATTCAACAGCGTAGTAAACAATTTCTTGATGAGAGTGATGAGGAATAAGAAAATGCATGGGGAGTAGAAGTGGATGATGTTTATTCAAAATAATATACTGATGATGAGCATGAAGAAGTAAAATCTATATCTGCACAAAAGCAAAGGAGATAAGATAAAATTGAAAGGCAGAATATCATTAGTGATTAGTCAGCTCCAGTTAAGACAAAAAGAATGAAATCACTACAGCAGACATCTTTACTATCACAGGTTGAGCTGAAATGCTTCTCTAATGTAGCTGAAGATGAAAACTGGATTCAGGAAATGAATGAAGAGGTAGATCAGATTGAGAAGAATCAGGCGTGGGGGATTGTTTCGAGGACAGCAGATAAGAATGTCATCAGGACTAAATGGGTCTATCGCAATGAGATGAATGAAGATGGCATAGTGATTCAGAACAACGAATGACTAGTGTGCAAGGGATACTCCCAGATAGAGGGAATAGATGTTTATGAGACATTTTCACCACTTGTGAGACTAGAGACAATCAGATTATTTCTAGCCATTGCAGTGCAATGGGAGTTCAAAGTTATCCAGATGGATGTCAAATATGTATTCTTTAAATGGGTTCGAGAGGAAGACGTGTACATTGATCATTTAGATGGTTTTCTAATTCATGAGGATGAAAACAAGGTTTTCAAACTGAAGAAGGTGTTGTATGGGATAAAACACGCACCAAGATCAGGGTACTCAAGGCGTGATCAGTACTTTAAAAAATATGGTTTCCAACGTGGGGGAGTTGATTATAATATATATTTCGACAAAAATAGTAATAAAAGAATGATGCTCTTGTTTTATGTCGACAACATAATATTTGGAGGATTAGATGAAGCTCAGTGAAGAATGTTTTCTGAATTCATAAAATGTGAGTTTGAAATGTTAATGATTGGAGAGCTAACATTTTTTCTTGGTCTACAGGTGACACAAGGAAGGAATTAAACATTAATTTCTCAATCCAAATATGACACGAAGGATTTGAAAAGATTTTTAATAGAAAATTACAAGGATATAGAGACTCTGGTTGCTACCTGGATGAAATTATAGAAAGATGATATTGTCAAGGTAGTTAATATCACAGAATAACGGTTTATTATTAGGAGTTTACAGTACCTGACAACGACGAGACCTGATATTGTTTTCCCACCTACCAAGAAGCACGATATCCAAGAAATCATAAGGAAATACACTTGATTGAAGTTAAAATAATACTTCGGTATATCAAGGTAACGATGGACTTCAGCTTGATGTATAATGGAAAATCTCAAACAGAGTTATTGGGATATACTGATGCAGATTGGGCCTTGTTCAGCGGATGATATGAAATCAATGTCAGGAGGTTCATTCTATCATGGTGTCTTGTGTGTTTCTTGGCTAAGAAATAAGAAATATTTAATTTCTCTAAGCATCGTAGAGGCTGAGTATATTACAGGCACTCAAGCATGCACCCAGTTATTGTGGATGAAGTAGCAGCTTGAAGATATGGGAGTTGAAGTGAAGCCTCTGATCGGAATCCAGTGTGATAACTCAAGTGATATCAATCTTAGAAAAAATATAGTTCATCACTCAAGGACAAAGAACATTGAGATCAAGTATCATTTCATCAAGGAGAAGGTGGAGCAATGGCTTGTGAAGTTGGAGTATGTGCCTACAGAGCTACATGTTGCAGATATTCTAACGAAGGTCTTACCCAAAGAAGCTTTTGAGAGGCATCGATTGGCTATGGGAGTCTAGTCGACTCCCCGCACTTGAAAAGTGTGGATGTGGGTCCACACCCCCTCTCCCCAAGGTATTGCGTGTTTTCCTCTAATGCACTAATCTGTGCTCTTTTTGATGTTGCAGACCACAATGGAGTGAACTTTGGGTTTGTTGACAAAGGGGGAGAAATAGTGACTCCTCAAGTGGGAAAAACTGTGGCTAAATAAGGGAGACAATTTCTTAGTCAAAGACATGAGGAGAAGTTGACAGGTGGAGCAACAAGATAGGGGAGAGGAATGAGATAGTGGGAGTTTAATGAAAAAGAGGAGTTGAAGCTATTAGAAAATAGTGAGTGTTTGAAATCTGACGATGCTTGAAGTGATCGATCAAAGAATAGATATCACGACTGCTAAGGATTATGATAAAAGAAGACAAGTGATAGTGAGAGAATGTTTCTAGCGATCAATAATTGGTATCAGTTTTCTAATTGGTATCCACAGTTGGTGTCATAAATGAAGTGTTTCATTCATGAAATTTTCATTTACTCTTGTTTCACATGCCGAGCATTGCTCATGTGGGCTTAGAGTATGTGTTAAGTGAATCCTTGAATGCTATCAAAATCAAAATAGGCGAAGAGTGGTAGTGGATGGAAGAAGATTTAATGAGTTATCAATGTGTAGAGAATTTTTTTGAGAAGAGTTGTCAACAAACCCAAAGGGGGAGATTGTTGGGAAAAAATCCCTCAAGGCATCATTGATGTTTTTTTGAGGTGATTGTGTTTGTTGATAAAGTGGGACTCTATGTTGTGTTTGTTGACAAAGCCAACCATGATGTATGAGTGTGTTGACAAAGGGGGATTACAGGGTGATTTTTCATTTTCATGGGATGCTTTCAACAATCCATGACTTATTGAAGATCCTCGACAAAGGAATGAATGATGTGGAGGTGGTACAAAAAAGAGCAGATACAAGGTGGCACCGTTTTCCAAAGATTGCCAAATTTTTGGGCCTGAAAATGAGAAAATGGAGAGATGTGTTTTTATAAAAGGTCGGTGCATTGAAAATTAGAGCAGTGCATGAAAAATATAGTGGCATGCAAAAAATCAGTGTGGTGCACAAAATATTAGCGTGGTGCACGGAAAAATGAAGAGTTGCATGAAATATTTGCGCGGTGTGTGAAATATTTGCGTGATGTGCGAAAAAGGAAAGTCGTGCGCGAAATTTTTGTGGGATGTGTGAAATAGAGGGATGAAGTTTTTCACACAAGAGGAATTTCGAGGTCTGAAGATAAAAAATTTGAAAAGGCATGAGGTGCAAGAAATATTTGAGTAGTTCTTGAAAAATGGTGTTGTGCAGAAGATGTGTTTTTCGAGCTCGAAGAGAATTATGCGCTCAAGGAGTGTTTTTCGTACGGGGTTGATTTTTCCAATAAATATGATTTGACCCCCCTCTATTCGTTGTAGCTCAAGATGAAGAGAGTGTCCGAGCTCTGGCGTGTGAAATTGGAGTGCACAAGAGAGTTGTGCGAAAACAACGAGTTTGCGTGTAAAAGAACTATTTGCGCACAAAGAAGAGGTTGTGTGAAAAGAATACTTCTGTGCGAAAAGCACAGGCTTCATGTAAAATCAGGTCATTGCACGAAAAAGGAAGCGTTGCATGAAAAGTGAATTTCATTTAAGAATAGAAAATTATGCGCAAGTCAGTGTAGAGGTTGTGTGTAAAAGAGGTTGCGCGTAAAATGATTTGTTGTGTGTAAAAGGGGTGTTGTGCGAAAAGTGAATTTTCCACAAAGACAGAGAATTTCACGCAAGGTGCAGTAAGGGATACACGTAAAAATTTCAGTTGCCCAGTACATCTGGTGCAAAGTGAGATTCATCTGTGGGTGAAAGTTGGACGCCAATAGAGTATCTATCAAAAGTTAAGGATGCAGATTTCATTAGAGATAATGAAGAGACCTACAAGTCTATAAATTGTGAGTGGATCTTCTGAAGATGAAACGAGCTCACTTATGTTGAGAGAGCAGTGAGTTCTCAAATTATGATTGGTTGTAAACCAGGAGGTATATTGAGTCCACTTTGAACTTGTATAAAGCATTGTTCTTATAGTGGAATTTTTACATCAGCACATTGCCAGTGTATGATCCTTGGAAATTGCCCAGTGAGGGTGAACCAAGTAAAAATCGATGTGTCATGTGTATGCTTTATGTTTTATTCATACTATACATTGGGAAAGAGGGAGAAGAGGGTTTTTTCTAATAGTATAAAAATATTAAAAAGGGAAGTTGATTTAATATGTCATACCCTGACCCCCCCTATCAGGGTATCTAGACTAGTGGACCTAACAATATCTCATTGGTGGCTCGATTTTGGAGAAATGTTCAGCAGGTTTATAAATATGTGTTGGATTTTGTGATGTGGTGACACATGGTTCTCCAATGTCATGATTTTTATGTGATCAACCAAATGATTCATTCTAAATGTTAAATCTACCTCTTCTAATGATGGACCTGCCCATTTATTGGAATATAGAGATTTTAGGGCTTGATTTTAAGTGAATTTCTGTTATGGTTTCCCTATTTGAAGGGGTATTTTTGCTCGGTGAGGTTACTGTGTTTCTCCATGTTTCTTTCCCATTCTGATCCTCATTCAGAGTGAGATAAAATAGAGTTGTATATATCTAAGTTCTTATTTTGGGAAAAGTGTGTTGTTTAAGGAAAAGAGTTTCATAGTGTCCCATGATATGATGTTTCGTCCTATGATGGTTATGATTCACCATGTGGAACTAATGGGAAGAGTTTAAATTAGGTGTTTACACATCCTAACTATGATTTAGGAGATACTTCATCCATCAGAGCTCTATTCATAGGTCTCAGAGTGATACTGGAGCATAGCCAGGTGTCCTAGGAATGTGGGTAGTATTTCTATACATGTGCCTATACCACTACATTGAGGTAGTTCATTTATTTAATTTGTGGTTTCAGTAGCCGAATGATTGGGTTCTCTTCCCTCCCTACCCCATTGGGTGGGTGTTTGGATCAGTGTAGAGAGTGTTGGCCCAATTCTTGTCCCCACTTTTCGGGAGTGGGGGGATTAAATGTTAATGTTTTGTTCCTCTATACATGGGTTGGTAAATTATTTTGGGTGAATTTCAGTGGGCATGTGTGTGAGAGACCTAGTCCTAGTCAATGTTGAATTCTTATTTGGTCATTTATCATAGGTTCTTAGTGGTGGGGTGAACCACCATGGGTCTCGTAGAGATTCCACCTATGAAATTGTGGAGTGATAGTGATTAAATAATGGTGGGGAGTGTATTCCTGAATCCCCTATAATATTTGGTTTTTGTGAGTGCTCTTTGGTTTGGGTGATCTTTCGGTTCATTTGGATGTGGCCCAATAATTTGGTTCTTGGTTTGGTTGTGGACGTAGTGACTCGATCATTTTGTTCATTCTCAGGAAGTGGTTGGGAGTCAGTGTTTTAGTTGTGGTAAGAGGATTAAAATACAACTATGGTGGATAAGTTCTCATTAGATTCAAATGAAATTACATATTGATATAGAATCCTTTAGTGTTGATCAATCAGCTGGAATGTGTTGTGGCTTTTCGAGGGTGGAAAGTTTTAATGGTGGGGAGAATTATCACACCCAGTTTTTTTCTTATCTTGGTTTTGATCTAGTTCATTAGAAATTACGATCATTTATACAGGTTATGGGTAAGATGAATGTCGAGTTTCTAACTTCCTTATATGTCTAATCATAGTTCAATGGGTTCCCCAAATATTGTTTGGGAGTTTTTTGAGAAAATGGTTGTTACATATAGATGTGGGCCAACTGTGAGCCCATTTTCAAATTTAAAAACTAAATTTGTTTCTTTTATATATCCTTCATATTTAAACATTTTCCACTCATTACACTTCCCACATGTTCTCCCCTGACCTATTAAAACCACCATATCCTTTTGGACCCCCTTATGATTTCTTAATCAAAGTGGATTTGGGGTAATTATTCAGGTATTGGGCTATCTCATGATCCGATTTACAGTTTTAAAAAAAGTATCTATTTCATTTACCTATTCTTAATTTTATTAAATTTTTAGTGAGGTCTCCTATCACTCGAGCCTAATAACCCTATAAGAACCACCATGTTCCATTTTACCTTGTTGGTTCTCATCTTATTCATGTATTAGGTAAAACATTATCAAGGTTTCTCAAATAATCTATATTTAGTAAGGTAATTTGTTTATTTCGTGAATATTTATTTTTTTACTTTTCCACAAAAATATTCTTTCTATGGTCCTTCCTAAACTAAGGATCATCTCCATGAATTTCCAAGACATTCCATTTTCTGTAATGGTGTCTATCTAAGGTAAGATGAAGATTTCTCTAGTTTCCAAGGTGAGTTTTCTTCTCCTTTATCTTCCCTCTTCTTTCTCCTTCAACTTTCTTTTAGTTTCCACTTCTCCCCAAGTCATGGATGACCTAGGGTTATTGTAGGATCGAAATACAATGTAGATGCTCAAAATAAAAGAGGGGGTGAATTGTATACTTTAAAAATTCCTTTAGAACATTCAAAGATGGTATAAAACATTCTATTGTTTAACAATGAAAAACAAGGTAAATTCACAAGACCTCTTAGTTCTACAAACTTGCTAGATTCTGGAAATATGGATCTAGAAATGAAACTTAAGAGAAGTTTTCAAGGAAAAAGATTCTACCTTAAAGTGTATGAAATTTTCCTAATCAGAATATACAACTATAAGAATATATATCATAGTTATAGTTTCCTTATTAATTAAAATGTAGTAGAAATAAAACTTGAAACAATACAACTAAGAAGTATGAAATCTTTTAACCCAATGAGTAGGGAATCCAACCACGTCAGATAAAGGTCTATTGATTTAAACATTTAATAAAGTCTATCTTACCCACACCAGGGAAATCCCTCAATAGGAATATCAGCGTATTTCTTTCTATCCCCGCAAGCCCTTGAAATTCAAGGTAGTCAGAACCTCTATCTTTCTTATCAAAGAAGTATTTGAACTTTAAGGTAGTCGATAACTCTGTATTATTTATCAAGGAAGTACTCAAACATTAAGGTAGTCAAAACCTTTGTCTTCCTATCCAGGGAATCCCTCGATTGTACACAACAACAATCAGATTCACACGAAGAAAACTTAACAAGATGTTTAGTACGCACAAAGCATGAGAGTCTTTCTCTATAGAAATCACTTTAGCAGCATGTAATATCTATATTTGTTGAACATTAATCAAAGTTGTGAGCTCGTTCAAATGAGATCCTATTTATAGTTATTTTCCCAATGGTAGGCTCCACCCTCTAATAGTCATATTTTTCCTTGAATCTCAGAGGGAACTGTACATGTGTCAATCAAACAACGGTAGGTTAGAAATAGAATGCACGACATCATTTCCTAACTATAACAAGTAAAATATTTTTTCTCCATCAAATCTATTTTTTAGAGTCTAAGGAAAAAAAATTCTGAGTCTAGGAGGAAAACATTTGGAGTCTACATTACATAGATATTCGGATTCATTTTTTCATGGAATTCTAAATCAGAATTCTGTAGACTTTAGTGTATGAATTCAAAGTAATTAGGAACCTGAATTCTAAGGAATTAAGAACCTAAATTCTGAGGAATTTGCAACCTAATTTCTGATGAATTTGGATTCTAAATTTTAGAGAATTCAGAGTCTGAATTTCAGAGAATTCGGAGTCTGAATATCAGATAATTCTGAGTCTGAATTTATGTGAATTTGGTGTATGAATTTCATAGAATTCAGAGTTTGAGTTTTAGAGAATTCAGAGTCTGAATTTTAGAGAATTCAGAGTCTGAGTTTCAGAGAATTCAGAGTTTTAATTTCAGATAATTCGGAATCTGAATTTCTGAGAATTCGGAGTCTAAATTTATGAACCTAAAAATAGAATAATCCATATCTAAGTATTTATAGAATTCTCAGGTTTTAGATATGAAACTGAATTTTACACTTTAGTAATAAAAAGAGTTACGAACTAAATCATGAACAATGAAAACAAATAATAGGATAAAATTTCCTTGGGGAAGAAATAAAATTTCTTTATTAAGAAAAATATTCAGGGAAATAAAATTTTCCTTGAGAAAGAGTGTTTGTGATTTTCAATACATAAATTAATAGAAAAGTCACAAGGAAACCATATTGACTCAACAATATTCCCATTTTTGGAAAGCACTAACATCCTTACGAAAAATAATATATGGACTTTGAAATTTTATGGACATGAAAATAAAAACATATCTCTCTATACCTATGGATAATAGTGAATACGACTAACTCCCACTTAGGCTATGGAATCACTAAGGATTGTATTCTTTATTTCCTGAATGAGATTTTTCATTTTCTTGCATTCGAAAAATATCATTGATAAGAACAATCTTCTAGATGAACTCCCTCTTACTTATAAAATTCTCTTCTTTACATTGAATTATTTTTAGCATTCGTTTCTCCCCCTTTGTTATTTTGAAATATCAATAGAGGGAATTGAAAAAAAAATTGGTACCTTGAACATTAGTACCAATCAACCAAACATAAGGAGAACAAAAAAAATTCATTAAGAATGGATGCATTTGTACAATGAGTAAAATATAATAAAAGATCGAATTGAAATGAAATTATCCCTCTTTGTCCTTCAGTATCAGCTTCTTCATAATTGTTTTTATCTTATTGAGCTCTTTGCGATCTTCTTCTAATCACTTAAGCAACTAATCCTGGTCTTCACTTTTAATCTATAATGCTTTAATTTTCTCTTCCTAAGACTTAAGAATGTCTGCTGGAGCTTTCAAGAGTTATTATTTCTTAAAAAACTATTCTTCAATCTCCATTCTACGATCTCTTTCCCTTTTCCAATTCATGGCTATAGAGTTAAGCTTTCCATTTAAATCATTGACTTCCTGCTTCCAAGTAGTCTCGTCAAGACATAAATTTTCCTCAAAACTACATGAATGATCTATAATCTTCCCATATTCAGTACTAAAATCATCCTTAGCATTATCATTGAATTCATCAAAAATTATCATTTCTTAAATAACATTCTATGAACAACTTTTCATCTTCATACATGATCTTTTATGTTCCTCATAACCAATGAGTAAAGTATTGAAATCTACATCTAGTGCAACACATTTATCCATCACCATGGAAACTGATTCTGACTTTTGGTTTATGGTATGCTGAAGAATATGACATCTGGAATCTATGATTGGAAATAATAGAATAGTATCAACCAACTTCTTCAATGACTGGACAATAAAATCATGTTCATGGGAAGATGATTCTGAATCCAAAAGTTTGGATAGTGAGGATTATTTTTCTATATCCTCAGCATTCGTCTTTTATGAGGCACAAACATCTTTCTTCTTCACTATGGTTTTACTTGGTGTGCCTACAACCACCTTCTTTCCCTTATTTGATCATGAAATTATATCTTATTCTTTAGGAGATTCATGCTCACTATCAGATAGCTGAACAATATTTTCTTCCTTAATGCCTTATTTCAATGCATCAACCACTAGATCTTCTGGATGAATAAAATCATGATTAATACATTCATCATCTGTTGGCTTATTCAATTCTTATTCACTCTTATAATCTTTTCCTAGGGTGGAAATTTTTGAGGATTCATCTTTGGAAGTCTAGCTTGATAATTTCACATATGGACTTTCCTTCTCATTATACTCTTCAACTAGTTTTATAACATCATCAGATTCATTCCCATCTTCTTCTTCCTCCTCTTCTTCTTCTATTTATTCTTCCACTTCCTGAGCTATTTCTTCTTCTTGAAGCGATTCTAGAACCACGACTTTCTTTCCCATAGTCTCTGGTAATGGTTCTGTCAAAAAATATCCGGGTACGAGAATTTGTTCAGAGGCTCTTTCAGTAGCCTTGAGAAGGGATTGAATGACTTCTTTTGACAATTTCTTCCTTTGCTTTTTTTGTTTTTGTTCCTTTTTAAGATTCTCAGTATCCTTTTCCTTAAATGATTTTGCTTCAGCAGGGTCCAAACCAAACTGAGGGTCCCCTTCCTTCCTGTTCTTCTTATCTTTTATCCACTTAGCTACAACTTCATCAGGATATGCTTTTTTCTTCTTTGGCTTTGGATGTGCTGACTGAGATTTCTTTTCCACATGGGTTTTTTATTTCTCTTCTGGCTCCTTATCCTTTCTCTTCCTTCCACCTTTCGTAGAGGTTTCAACCACTTCTAGATTCATTGACAAAGCTTCTAAATACTCTATAGAAATATCACATAATTTTAAGGATTCACTAGAAAACCCAATCTACATTATTTTTAATGTGTCATCACTCAACAAAAAGAATCTGTAATTTATTGGCTTGCAACTGCATGGGATTTTGAATGACTAAAGGCAACGGACAATGATCTTTGAAAGAATGGATAGATACATAATAATATGAGACTTTTTACTTCCATTCCTGATATTTTTAATCATTACCATGATATACTTAATGATGTTTATCTTCCTTAGATTCACCAAGAAATCCAAAATATAAAATCCACTCTTCTTCAAGGTATATTTATCCCCATTCCTTGGAATAATAAATCCTTGAACCCTTATTTCATGAATCTTAAAATTTTTTGAAAGATGAATGATCTTCAGAGTATTCACTCCTTTCAAACCAAGGCATTCTATTGCCTTCTCCTTGTTAAAAGATCCCGATTCATCAGCTAATATGTGGGTAAAAAAATATGCTTCTCCTTTATAAGGGATACTAATCAGACTCACAGACATGTTGTATTAAAGGGAATAGGGTTTTCTATTACACTTGAAAGAAAATTTATCTTTCCCTCCTTCATTGAAAAAACTAACAGATTCATACAAATCCACCATCAACTCTGGATATACTAGATCCTATGATTTTGGCTTTGAAATACACAGGCTCTCCCATCCATTCAACTTAATGTTTTAGGAAACAATAGATTCATATTTGTCAAGGAATTTTTGATCCAATAGCCTCTCTCAGTATATCTTCCATTTAGAGATTTCCTTAACAGTTGAAATTTCTCTCTAAGGAGAAGCTTCAGCAGACATCCCAAACTGAGGAAACTTTTGAAGATTTGAAACGGCCTTAAAATACAGAGACAGATCTTCAACATGCAAAATCATGAAAATAATATGTGGGGAAAGCATTGAGGAGGCTTTATATAGGTGATTGAGGTGACAATTCAACATCCAAACTTAATATAATGGTTAAAAACCATCTGGTCAAATCTGATGGTTGATATGATAACCAAAGAAATATTTTGATAGGTTCTGATATTTTGAGTTTTTTTAATATATACATTCAGATTTAAGAAAAAGTGAATCCAAAAGTTTCTTAAAGATAAAAACAACAACAAGTAAAAAGATGATTACGAAAACATAGGAAAGAAAACACAACTTCTCGATTGCTAGGAATCTTATTCGTAATGAGGGGAAAAATATTCTTGAATAACTTTAGATTACAAAAATATTTATTTCAAAAAGAAATTTAGAGTACGGGAAAAAAGTTGATTATGGAAAATTTTGACTCCGTAAAAATTTGATTACGAAAAAATTTTTGATTATGGAAAGAAAAATTGATTACGAAAAATTTGACTAATAAGAAAATGTACTCCCCCTATGAAAAGAAGTTTCTTACTATAAAGATATATGTTTCATGAATAAGTTAATATGGAAGATTACCTTATAGTAATCATTCATAACTTCTGTTTAATGTATTCAAATCTCTCAGAATGTAATGATTTTGTGAGGATATCAACAAGTTGTTCTTGTGATCTGATAAATTGAAGAATGATATATCCTTTTCGTGTGTAATCCCTAATAAAGGGATTCCTAATATCTATGTTCTTTGAACGAGAGTGATGTGCAAGGTTTTAACTTAAGGAAATGACACTAGTATTATCACACAGTATTTGTGTTTTGGTAAAAATCATACCATAGTCTATGAGTATGTGTTGTATCCACAGTACTTGAGCACAACAACTTCCAGCTGCTATATATTTAACTTTAGCAGTGGAAAGTACTACTTAGTTTTTCTTTGTTTCATGAACAAGAAACTAAAGAATATCCTATGAAATGATAGGTTTCAGATGTACTTTTCCTATCTATTCAACACCCACCAAAGTCAGAATTTGAAAAACTTTTAAAAAAAATCATTTCCAGAAGTATAAAAGAGATCTAAATACATGGTTCCCTTTAAGTAGCAAAAAAATATTTTCACTTTCTTTAAATGAGATTCCTTAGTATTATATTTCTATCTTGCACATAAGCATACTGAAAACATTAAGTCTGGAAGACTTGCTATCAAGTAAAGTAGACATCCTATCATACATCTAAAAGATGTTTGATCTACTACTTTCCCAGCTTCATCAATATCATGTGAATTTGAGGTACCACTGTGAGTAATTATACTCTTAGTGTTTTCGTATCCTTACTTTTTAAGAAGATCATTAATATACATATATTGGGATATATAGATTACTTCTGGTTTTTTAGAAATTTTAAAACCAAGGGAAAATGTTAACCCACCCATCATACTCATTTCAAACTCAGATTTCATTAGATCCGCAAAGGAATTAGTTAAATATTGCTGAGTTAAACCAAATATAATGTCATCAACATAAATTTGAACAATCAAAACAATTTTTTTATATTTCTTTATAAAAAGGGTTGGATCAGCATTTCCCTTAACATAATTGTTTTGTAACAAAAACCCTGTAAGTCTATTGTACCATGCTCTAGGGGCTTGTTTAATTCCATATAAATATATGGTATGTTTGAAAACATTTTCAAGATGTTTTGAGTCTTCAAAACTAGGAGGTTGTTTAAAAAAACTTCCTCATGAACATAAACATTATAAAAATCACATTTAACATTCATTTGAAATATATTGAAGTTGAAGAATACTGCAAAGGAAAATAGAATACAAAAGGATTCATGTCTAGCTACTGGAGCATAGGTTTTTTCATAGTCTATTCCTTATTGTTGATTATATACTTTAGCAACCAATCTAGATTTATTTATTACTTTTATTCCATATTCATCACACTTATTTCTGAAAAACCATTTTACTCTAATAACAGAAGTTTCCTTAGGTCTTTTAACCAAGGTCCAAGATTTATTCCATTTGAATTCATTTAGCTCTTCTTACATAACTTTTATCCAATCATCTTCACCTAAAGATTCATCAGTGCTTTTCTTGTTTTAATTGGGAATGGAAATCTAGATGTTCTATTTCATTTCATAATGAACTTATTTCCCTTATAGGTTGACTTACATCACCAATGATACTATCACTGGGATGATTCTTAAGAAACAACTGATTGGGTTTTGTAAAACTTGTTCATCAACATATAGTAGGAAATATTCTAGGGTAAGTTTGATAGAAAAATTTTATTGAACATTTTCCTTATCAAACAGATCTTCTATAAAGGGTTGATAATTAGTTTTTGAAAACACATATGAAGATGTAGGTTGAGTTTGTTTAAAAAAAAGGATCAGTTTCATCAAATTTAACATGTACTATTTCCTCAATAGTATAAGTATTTTTATTGAAAACTCTATAAGCCATAGAAGTTGTGGAGTTGCCCAAGAAAATTCCATCATCATATTTTGGTGAAATTTTTTAAAGATTATATTTAGTATTCAGAATGAATACCTTGAAACCAAAAACCTTGAAGTTTGAAAGTCTAGGTTTTCTACCATTACAAAACTAATAAAGAGTTTAATTAAGAAAAGTTATAATCAAAAAATGATTTATAAAATAACAAGACGTACATACAGATTCCACCGAAAAATGTTTGGCTACCAAATACTCACTCAACATGGTTCTTGTTATCTTTTGAAAAATTATGTTTCTTCATTCAACAACACCATTTTTTGAGGAGTTCTTGGTGCTGAGAAGTTATGAGTAATTCCTTTTCTACTATAATAAGTTTCAAAATTAGAAATTAGAAATTCTCCTCTATGATCACTATGAATAGTTATCAAAGAAATATTTTCCTCATTTTTAACATGGGCTCTAAAACTTTTAAAATAAAGAAAAATCTTCAGATTTCTTTGCCAGAAAATAGACCCATATAAATCTAGTGTAACCATCAACTAAGACAAATACATAATATTTTCCTCCAATGATTCTAGTTTTTGTTTGACCAAAATGATCTATATGCAGCAACTGTAATGCATTAGTGGTTGAGACTTCACTAACCAATTTAAAATATTATTTATGTTTCTTTCCATATTGAAAAGGATCAAAAACTTTTGAAGAATCAAATAAAAGCTCTGGTAGAGCCTTAACTAGTCTTTTCTTAGAGAGCATGCTTAGGTTTTTAAGGTTACAGTTTCCTAACCTTCTATGCCATAACCAATAATGATCTTCTATTTCACTAAGACAAGGTAGATCTTGGCTCCTATGGTCTTATAAGTTTAGATTGTAAACATTATCTTGCCTATGGGATGAAAGAATAAACTCTTCCTTGGAATTGTGTACTAAAAACTTATCAATCCTAAGATTCACATGGTAACCTTAATCACATAATTTAATTATGATAATATGGGTGTTCCTAAGACCCTTAATTAATAAAACATTTTAAATCAAAGTTTTTCCAAGAAAAAAAATATTACCTATACCAATAATTTTACCCTAATCATTATCTCTGAATGTTACTTTTCCTCCCTTCATCTTGATAATCTTTTCAAAGACTTTTTTGTTACCGATCATGTGCTGGGAACATCCACTATCTATTTACAAGGTATTGATGTTGGTATTATCTTTACTTTCCCAGAAATAAGAGTGTTAGACTTTCAGAACCTAAAATTTCTTGGATCCGGAAACTTCAGAAGGAAAAATTTTAAGAATCCACATTTTCTTTGAAAAATAAGCTTTATGAAAACCTAAAGACTGATTTTTTTTAAAGAACAATTCTTTTCCCAATGCCCACCACACTGACACTTGGTGCATAATGGAGCACTTTGAGGTAAATAATAATTTTTACTAAAAATCGGTTTTGAATGAGTATAACCAAACCTAGAATTATTCCTTAAAGGTCGAATATGGGAATACATCTTATCAATATTTTCCTTAGATAAGGTAATGTTTTACAAAATCATCATCAATAAAAATATTTCGGACTTCACTCTAATAACTAAGTTCTTATCCTCAAAAACAATAGTTTTAGAACTAGAGCTAGGCTCTAAAACATTTTTCATAGAAATTACTTTTTTTAGATCCTTAGAAAGTTTATTCTTATCATAATTAACTTCTTAAAGGTTTTATAAAATACATTCAAAACCATAATCTTTCTTATCAAGATATTTAGAAAAATATTATACATCTTTCGTAAGAATAGAAATTCTAGAATTTTCCTTGTTAAAATTTCTCTTGACTTTTGAATTTTCATTCTCATAAATCTTAGAAAACCTAGAAATTTCTTCATATATAGGTAAAGTATTATCTTTATCATAAGAATATTATTCATCTAAGGATTCCAAATATTTACTATCACTATAATTAGAATTCAAGAATACATTGGTTATGGATTCACCATTGTGTACCTTGGCCATTAAACAATGATTTTGAATAGGTAATATGGAAAATAAACCCAGATTTTTCTGACCAGAAGATTCATACTCTGAGGACTCATCTGACGAGTATCCACCACTGGCACTCCAGGTGTCATTAGCTTTCAAAACATTATAGGCTTCAAATTTTTAGTATTTTTTTGTTTTCCTCCCAGAATGCTTTTCCTTTATATCATTTTTATTAAGTATAGACCAATCAGGTTTTATATTCCCTGATATTTTGAACTCATAGCAAGTGAATTCTGAGTCTTTCTTGTCCTTTCGTTCTCTCTTCATATATCTATACTGAAAGTATTTATTCCCAACTATATTGTTCATCCTTCGGGAATGATTAGCTAGTTCATTCTCAGAATGTTCACTTTCACTTGATTCAGATAAAACAATGACCTTATACGACTTGGATATAGTAACCCTTTCAGGAGTCTTGGCTTTCATATGATTTGAAATAGTTTTAAAAGAAACACTTTCATTTCCATTATTCTTCTTATTTAGATCATCATCTCTTTTCATTCTTGTCTCAGGTTGAAGCAGAGTTCCAAAAAGCTAATCAAGAGTAATCTGTGAGACATTCATATCCCCATCAATAATTATTCTCTTTTATTCCCACTCATTAGGAATGATATCTATAATCTTTTCCATAAGTGCCTAATCATATAAAACATTTTTACCCATGGATTATAAACTATTAACAATAGTTATAAACCTCTATTTTACCTTGCATACTGGTTCTACAAAAGGAAATAGAAATCCTTGATATTCTACTCTAAGAATATCTCTTCTAGTTTTGATAAATTTTTAAGTTCCTAAATGAGTAACCTCCAATTTCATCCTAATAAAATTTTAATCTTGATAAGAAGAAATTTTTCTATATATATTCCTACTCATGGAACACAACAATGTATTGCATTCCTTGTAGTTTAGTTAATATTCTAACATTTCTTGATTAGTAAAAGTCATGACTTCCTTATTAAGAATCTTGTAATCTCTAGTAAGAATTACAAAGTTCTCCACTCCAGTGTTACTCAAAAAAGTCTTACTAAGATCTATCCAATATTCATAATCATTCCCATCAAATATAGGTGGTATAGTAGGATTAATATTTTCAATCGAACCAACATTCATTCTTACCATCTAAAAGAAAATATCTTTCCATAGAATCTTGTTAGTAATAAATGTTTGTAAACAGGGAAAAATATCATAGGTAAGGAAAATATAGAACAAATTAAACATGAGAAAGAAAATGTATATGTGAATATATTTATTTCAGAGACCTCCTCTGATACCAATTTTTGGATCGAAATATGATGTAGATGCTCAAAATACAATAGGGGGTGAATTGTATACTTTAAAAATTCCTTTGGAACTTTAAAAGATGGTTTAAAACAATCTATTGTTTAACAACGATAAGCAAGGTAAATTCATACGACCTTTTAGTTCTACATACTTTCTAGATTATAGAAATATGGTTCTGGAAATGAAACATAAGAGATGTTTACATGGAAAAAGATTCTACCTTAAAGCGTAAAGAATCTTACTAATCAAAGTATACAAGTATAAGAAAGTATAAGATAGTTATACATTTCTTATTAATCAAAATAAAGCAGAAAATAAACATGAAACAAGTATGAAATCTTTTAACCCAAAGAGTAGGGTGTCCAAAAACTATGGATAAAGGTCCCTTGATTTATAGATTCAAGAATTTCTGTCTTACCTGTACCAGGTTAAGCCCTCGATAGGATTATCAGAGTTTGTCTTCCTATCCCCAAAATCCCTCGAACTTCATGGTAGTCATAACCTATGTCTTTCTTATCAAGAATGTCCTCGAACTTTAAGGTAGTCGACACATCTGTCTTATTATCCCAAGAAGCCCTTGATTGTACACGACAACAATCGGAGTCGCATGAAGCAAGATAAACAAGATATTCATTACGAACAAAGCATTATAGTCTCTCTCTCTCTAGAAATCACATATTATCATGAAATCTATATAGTTGAATAACATTCATCAATGTTGTGAGATCGTTCAAATGAGCTTCTATTTATAGGTATTTTCCTAACTGTTGGATCCATCCTCCAATGGTCATATTTTTCCTTGAATCTCAGAGGGACCTGTACACATGTCAATCAAACAATGGTTGGTCAGAAACAGAATTCACGACATCATTTCATAACTATAACAAGTAAAATATGGTGGATCTATCAAATCTATTTTTTAGAGTCTAAGAAAAAATAATGTTCGGAGTCGAAGAAGAAAAAATTTAGAGTCTATATTAAATGGATATTCAGATTCTGTTTTTCAAATAATTCAGAATCAGAATTCTATAAACATTAGAGTATTAATTCTGAGGAATTCGGAACTTGAATTATAAATAATTGGGAACCTTAATTCTGAGGAATTCATAACCTAAATTCTGAGGAATTCAGAACCGGAATTCTGAGTAATCCAGAGTCCAAATTTCAGAGAATTCTGAATAAGAATTTTAGAGAATTCGGAGTCTGAATTTCAAAGAATTCAGAGTAAGAATTTTAAATAATTAAGAGTTTGAATTTCCGAGAATTCAGAGTCTGAATTTCATATAATTTTGAGTCTGTGTTTCAAAGAATTCATGGTATGAATTTCAAATAATTCAGAGTCTGAGTTTCAAAGAATTCAAAGTCTGAATTTCAAGGAATTCTATGTCTGAATTTCAGATAATTTGGGGTCTGAATTTTAGAACCTAAAAAAAGAATACTCCATATCTAAGTTTGTAAAGAATTATGAGGTTTTAAATATGAAACCAAATTTTACACTTTCGAAATAAAAATATTTATAAACTAAATCATTAACAATGAAAACACAGAATAGGAGAAAATTTCCTCGAGGAAGAAAAAAATTTCTTTATTAAGAAAAATATTCAGGAATTTTTTTCCTTATGATAGAGTATTTGTGATTTTCAAAAAATAAATGAATATAAAAGTCATAAGGAAACTTTATTGACTTAATATTTATTTTATAACATTATTTTTATGGGGTTTTAGTTCATTTAGGTCTGGTCTACATAGATCTAGAGTGTTGGGAATCGCGACGGGTGATATCGGGTGTGAGGTTCTGTTCCACCATGGTTTTGTGGTAAGTTTCCCATTTCACAATCACTTTTTACTTAAGAGTCATATTTTTTGTGTTTTTTTCAGCCTCTAAACATTATATGTATTTTTTTATAAGAAATCAATTATTTTTTTGTTCAATGTGGTGTTTATGCCTTGTTTTGTGAATAGTTGCATGGTTTTGTTAAAAACATACAGAACAAGTGTCTGTTTAAATGTTATCTTATCTTTTGAACCTATTTTTGGATACATAGAACCTGGTTTAGAAAATTAATTAAATTTCAACCAAAAAATTATGTTTTATAACCATTTAGCATTAAATATAATTTGTTTTCTTTAATGTTGCATGCCTCGTCTTCAGGAAAGTCCTTGGTTGGTTTTTGTGTGCACAAGGTGATATAAAATGATTTTTTAGAATTTGAAAAATATTTTCAGCATCTGAATCAATTTTTTATGGGGTTACTTATATGGGTTTTATGCTATTTTTGGTTGTCATAAAGTAGGTGTTTTTCTTTTTAAGGTGTTTTGGTATGTTGAGCCAAGGGAAGACCCATTTTACACTTTTGTAAAAATGATAGTGCCTTGGTTGTAAAATATGAATATTCTCAAGATGGTTAGACATGTTTTGAATCTAAGAAAGGTATTTTGGGGTCCTTATATGGCTATCCAATGTGTATTTGATTTTACAAACAAATGGGTTTTGTTTTATAACATGTTTTGTCCTGAGAAGCCTGAAAATGGCCTGTTTGGCATGCTAATAAAAATGGTTGTTCATTGGATGTGTAAATTGAATGTTTAATGAAATTTTTTAAATTGTTTTTCTTCAATAAAAGGTGTGTATACACCTCTTTATTAAATTTGAATATTTTACCTTTGGTAATTTTTTAGTTTTTGAGAAATGCTTAAGGGCCCGTTCGGTAACTTTGTGAAAAATGGTGAAATTGTTTATTATGAAAATCCCTGGTGGATGTTTATCATGCCAGGTTTGTATGTATATAATAGTTGGATGCCTTTACTGATGAATCATTTTGATCTATTATGATAGTGCCTCGGGTCGGACTTTTTAGGTTATTTTTGATTAATGGCGTGAGATCGGTCCTTTGAGTGACTCAGGTTTGTGTCTATTGTGAATTATTATTATATATATACTGTGATTGGATGCTCAACTAGAATCAATTGGATCACACCCTTTTTATACTTATGAGACATGGGAAACTTCCATATTGAGATAACATTATATGAAATATTGATACATTGGTAGTGGATGGACAGAACTATGTCCCATAGTAGGTGGATATATTTTGTGTTTATTAATACGATATTGGGCCCCTCAGTCTATCCTAAGTTAGGGTAGTCGAGCATTTGGTAATTTTGATTTTCATCATGTGTGGAATGCTAATGAATATGGATTCACATATATTAGTACATTCTAGTTTGTTCTTGTTCTTTTAATTTCATCCATGTCTATTAGCTTTCAGTTGCTTGTAGTGATGAATATTATGCTTGTATATATATTTACATTACCCTTATTGTGTGATTACTATAGTGTCTTATTGAATTTTGTTTTTCATGGAAAGTGGTGGGATAGTTTTTATAAGGTTTATGAAAATGGTATTCAAATGAAAGTAGTTTTTCTACTTTGTAGAAATCTTAACATTTAAACATCACTTTCCCCCTGAAAATATTATTGGTACACTGGTTGAATGAATATAGTTTTGGAAATGAATAAGGGAAATGACTTGTACTTTGTTTTTTATTAACTTGTATAGACAACATAGTTTAATATATTATAGTTCAACATTGAAATTGATGTTTCTTTTATTTTAATGGATGTGAATTGGGAATAGATTATCAGGCTAGCTTACAGAGTTTTAGTACTCACGCCTATAATTTTCTTATGTTTTTATCCCATGTTCAAATTTCAGCTTGAGTTTTGTCGCCTTGAGAGACATTGGATTATCGTATCAGAGAGTGACTAGATAGGTCACATGGAGAGAGTTGGTCATTAGGTCTGGTCAGTTTAGTCTTATGATTCAGTTGTATATTCAGTTTTGTCGTATAGATGATGTCAGTTCAATTTTATATAAATGTGTACTGGGATATACCTTTATTTTGTCAGTTGCCTTTATGTTTAAATTTGGGAGTAATCATTCCCTTTTCTACTATAATGATGACTTATAGTAGTTTATAGCACATGGGGATTGGGAACACCCTTTGTTTGATGCCACAGAATGGTTTAGGTGCCCGGTTCAGGGTAGACCCAGGTTGGTTCCCAAAAATACATCCATTTGATATATCATAAAATTAATCCATTTATATTAAAATAATTAAATATTTAATTTAACAATTATTACTTTTATTTTTCAATTAGTCTAACTGATTATAAGTCGTAAGGTTATTTTAATCCCAATTTCCATTATTTGGGTTACACTTCAACTCCAATGATTATATCATGGTATAATTATTTGTGAAATTAATTAGGATTATATTATGTTTTTTTTTGAACTTTTTTTTTGTGTTTTTGCAGATGATACACATAATGTAATCATTTTGTTAATGATAACACATTCTTTTTAAAAATGAATCTTTAAATTATATTTTTTTTTCAAAATATAAAATGGACAGTTTTATTAAAAATTTATACAGCATGAGATATTTTTCTATTTCCAGAAGAATTAATACCTAGAAGAATCCTTTAAAAGTTTACAAGGTTATTTTCAAATAAAATGCGTTATTTTTTAATTTAAAATATTTCTAAATAAATTATTTCAATGTAATAGTGGTATTTCACTCATGAAAATTTCAATAATTGTTTTCGTTTATTTTCACAATGTCAACACTATTTGTTTGATTTTTTTATTAATTGGGCTTTATCTCATACAATACAATCTATCATAATTTGTTTAATTTTTTATGATCAGTTTTACTGGTGATGTTCTATTTTGATTCCATTAATCATATTATATTGGACATTTTGTGATTATGTTTTTGTTTGGGGAAATTTATTAACATTTCATATGCAAGTTTAAAAATTAATTTAAATGTTTATAATGTTTCACCAATTTCAAATGATGAATTCATTAGAATTTGTAATTAATAGTTTGTTTTCACTATTGATACTAAAAACATTTGTAGGTCTCATGAGTCAAACTAGTTTTAGTATTTATCAATGTATTACCCTATTATGTATGGTGTCACAACTAAAGCCTTGATGGTATTTTTATGATGTCCCACATTATAAAATACCGAATTATGAGATTATTTTTTGAAAATTAATTGGATTATTATACTAGTATAATATCAAAGGATATGTTTTATTCAAATGTGATTATTATATTGAATTATTTAATGATATTATATTCCTTCCATATTATGCTGAATATTATGTTTTAATGTCATGTGTTTTTAGTTATTCAATATTCAATATTTTTTATGTTTATTTATGATATACTCCATAATATTTTCACCCTTTTTGAGAATATGATATCACCCCTTTATAATATTTTTTTCCAAGTATTCCATGTTTTATATTAGGATTTACATGAAGGGGTAATCATGGAGAATAGGGATGTTTCCAATGGATTTTCTATGTTTAATTTCATTTCTAGATGAAATGAAATACATATGTTTTTAACAAATTTTCAATGATACTGAACTAATATATCCTTTGGGAATCAATATATTTTACTTTGTACAAATGTAATAATGTAAAGAATCAGCCATGTCCTAATAGGGTTGGGTTATTTATAATTCATATCATAATATTATAGTAAAAACTTTGTTAAATTTATTTAGTAAAAAACATATTATGGAAATATAATCCTATAACTGAAATTGAAAATATTCACAAGGAAACCATGATCATAATTTTGATATTAGTTATATATAAATTTTTTTCAGTGTTTCACTATATTTAAAATTTCATAATCTAATCTAGTGTATGAAATTTTTTAGAATTTGAACATGGTGGATAGAATGGAAACATTATCAACACATGTATTCTATGTTTTCATTTCCCTCATATTCATGTTAATGATGTCAGAGATAGAGATAAAATTGGAATTGAACATTTTTTAACTATATTGGGACAAATGGTTCAGGGTATAAGAAATAACCATACTCCCATGGTTTAGCTCGATCCACAACATGATGTTACAATTCTAGACAGCTTCATGACAAAAACAAACACCATCATTAAATGGGAATACAAACAAATTTGGAGCTGAGAAATGGATATCTTCCATAGGAAAGATAATTATCACTTTGGGAAGTAACAAAAGTGTGAAGGCTATCATTGAATTTTATCATATATTAACAGATTTGTGTTCATGGTGGTCATTATTTAATAACACAATGAAAGAGGATATAATTATAATTTTGAATGAAGTATTGTAAGGAAATATTATATGAAAACTATACCCCTCATGAATAGTGAGTGGTTATAGAGAGAAAATTCTTGAGTCTGAGAAAAACAGAGTATGAAAACATTGCAATGTATAAATCCAACATTTAAGGGTTATCAAGGCATCCCACAAACTACATACCTAATCCATATAGAAATAATGACCATATCATTGATGGCATTAAACAAGTTCTACAAAGGGAACTAGCCTCCCAAATATTCTCATCATGTGAGAATATATTATCATGTCCCATCAATGTGGGGAAAGTATTTTCCATGACATATAGATTTGAAGGGAAGCCTAATATGAAAAGGGATATTGAGTACTCAGGAAAAGGAAATAAGTAAAACTGGAAGAAGATAAGTATATAATCTCCAACATGCAATAAATATGGAAAAAATTTCATTTGACATTCCTATTTGGAATGGGAGTTTATTACAAGTGTGGAGAAAAAGGCCACCAGGCCAGTGGTTGAAAGGGAATAAAATAAGATGTAATTGTTCAGTTCTTTTGTTATAATTATATGGGACACTATGCACATGATATCCCAAGATGTCATGGAAATATTACTTAGAAAAGGGAACAAGCACATACTTATGCAATCACAATAGACGAGGTTTACATTCCTAATGATGTGGTGTAATGTTCTTGAATCATATACTCATCTTTAGATAATGATTTATTTGATTCAGTATCATAACATTCTATTATATATTATTATTTTTCAATTAAAATTAGATATTCCCAATTCACCGGGACAATGGAGTTTTCAGTCAAAAAACATTATGGAAACCTTATTACATCAAATATGTGTCATGAAGTTCATTTTATGACACATAAACATTCTTTAATTTCTTATTTCATTGTGATAACTTTTGTTCAAATTTATATAATCATTGATATGGACTATAAATCAAAATATAGTGACAAAATTTATTGCAACGATAATGAAATTATGACTCCTGATGAAGATTTTGAATTTCTTATCATTATAGGGGAGAATACATGATTTGAGACATATATATATCCACCATTAATATCTACTATAAATGTGATTCTTGGTAAAGAATATAATATAAATAATTCTGATGAAAAAAGTTATCTTTATATTTAGGATTTAACTATTGTACAGAAATACATTTATATATTTCCAGATGAATTATGTAACACCCTGAAATTCTAAACAAAGAACCTTATATCCAATAGAGTGCATGAAATGTGACACCAGGAGCGTAAGGGAATATAATTCCCTAATACATTAAAATATTTTCATTATTTTAAATATATTTTATATATTATATATTTGGTATTTCACACACTAATGAGTTATCTTGTGTTATACATAAGAGATACATTTTTTGAAAGCTATCATTACACACAAGACTGGGTTTTACAGAATAATGTTATATTTTTAAAATATTATTAGTATTTAGGAAAAGGTTTAACTATGTTATGAAAATAAATGGTCAAATAAAATATAAAATTAATTCATTTCGTACAAATTAATAAAAAAATTAACATGTAATCCAATTGAATATAAAAGAAAATATTAGTATTTTTATGTTCACAAAGCCATTTTACCCAAATAAATTTATTTAACAACAATTAATTAGGGTTATTAATGTGATATATATAAATATTATTTACTCAATAAAATATATTTTATATTAATCCATTAGGTTTTATAGGTATAATATAAGATCAAACCGAATATTACATATAAAACATTATATTTTTATAATGGTAGTTTTGTCGCCTTTTCCAAGATAACCAATTTTAAATCCAATTTTTGATCCTCTTATAAAATTAATATTTCCAAATAAACAATATTTTTTTAATATAAATATAATAATTAGGGTATGGTTCATTTTTGGTATTTTTCTGTGAAGATTCATTTTTTATAGAATTGTGAAAAATACAGAAATTTAACTCAAAACTACATTTTCAGCTAATTTATTTATAAGGTAAAATTATATTTTAAATTTATTTAAAATATGAATTTGATTATAGTTTTATAAATTACTCTAATATAGGTCATAAATATCAATTTTACCTTTAAATTGGGTGAAACAACATAACAATCTTCTGGATGTTTTTACATGAAAACCCACATTGTCAACCCGTCCGTGGGATTAAATTTATATTACATTCTATCACTTATATGATTCTAATTTAGAAAAATGGATTCCATATTTGGAATAATAACAATTCATAATTTATAATAATAAAAAATTAGGTTTTCACCAAAAATATTACTGAATGTAATTAAAATTAATTATAATGATTAAGGTTAAATTAACCATAATAAGAGACTAAACCATAACCGTGAAGCCCAAAATGACCTATAAAAGTTTCCAAAATATATTGGACAGTTGTATATAGACCCTATACTATATTTTATAAATTTTTTCCATCATTGGATCCAATTTAGACATTAAAAACATTGTAAGAATTTATTTTTCAAATTATTACAAGAGTGCAACTCCTCTACTATAAAAAGCATCCAATTATACCCACTACTCACACCTTTAAAACCATATAGTTTTGGCCAATATCATAATTATTAACTTCCAAAATCCCTCCAGTCTACAATTAATCCTCTTTTTTTGGAAGCGTTCCAAATAATCTATTTTTTATAATCCAAAATAATTTACCTGATTTTTTTGGTAGTGCTTTCCGAAATTATATTTTCTTTCATTTATATTTCCATAATATCAAATATTTTTATTCATATAAATATAATAAAATTTGTCTCTAAAATATACTTCAACTTTTTTGAATAATTATTAGACCTAAACTAACACATGGGACCACCTAATGGTTAATAAACATAATGTTTCTATGTACGGTGATCTACCTCCTCACGAAATGATGATTGGTCATTTTTTCATTACCAACTTTTATGGTTGGAAATTATGATGAAAAATTTGTTTATATATGTTATATATTATATTTAATATATATTTATATTTATTTAATACTATTTATAACTCATACATTTAATACTTTTGATTTTTTATTAGTACGATGACATCATTTTGGAAAGTGTGGACTACAACCCACTCAAAATGATGTGATTTGTTCACACTGAACATGGAACCCATTAAGGATAAATTTAATAAATACATATGAAATATATTTAATAAATAGGTTACTATAATTATAGTATATATAAATATGATTTACCTTTTCCTCTTTTAGGATACAATAATTAAATGAAGGCAATAATATTGAATACGTACGGACTACCCTCTTGATGAACGTTTCATTCCATTTAATATGTCCAAACATTATATATTCTTATAAATATGTATATATAGTATATATATGATATTAAAATCATGTTTTACATTCATTATATGATGATACCATGATATATTTAATAAGAACAACAAATAATAAGTTAAAACATACTCAAAAAAATATGCAATTAACAACTGAAATAGATAAAAGAATGAAACATTGTTAACAAAAGGAAAATAAAATAAAATAATATGATAATATATGTTAAAATATGTATTAATATGGTTTGTTAATAAGATAGTTACATTATTAAAACTATTATACATGAGGTTAAATGATGTCTTCCTGAAAGGAAACACATGTTGAGGGATTCTTATCACACATTTAATTCCATGTGGCATATGTCATTTACACCGTTACCACTTTTGTGTGGTGTATCTTCTACACATTTTGGTATATTATATCATTAATTCATTTATCGTCATGGTATAATAATTTTTCACATTGAATTGCCTCACTAATGGTGTTTATCATGAAAATTACAAAGTGGTAAAATATTATTTTTGTTATCTCAATTTCTTTTATGATTGCTTTCTTTCTCTTTAGAAAATCACTTAATTTTGATTAATTATCTTGGGATATTTCCTTAAATATATTTTGAAAGATATTATTATTTCCTAAACAATATAACATCATACATATGGTTTCTACTTTAAAATTTATTTGATTAACTAGGGAATTATTAATAAATCTGTATTTCTTATTCTATATGGTAATTTGTTAAGGCATATTTTTTATTTCTATTATTAAATATATAGAATTATTTGTACTGGAAATGAAGGGTCGAGCACAAACATTATATAACTCTTTGATGCATCGACAAGTTCTCATGAGATAAAAATATTGGACAAATTAAACATATTTATATCCATGCTTTTAAACCATCTCGTGAAAGGTCCTGGTGGTATAAGTTTTCATGTGCCTTATATATGACATAAAATAAATAATCATTTTCCTCATTTAGATGTAGTTGTAATTTATTATGATATTTTTCATCTAAATATCTATAGATGTAATTAATTCCCATTATTTTAACTTATGCCATTATTTCTAGTTTTACATTTCCATATTAATAAAATAATGCATCGGCACCAGACTTATGAGGTCATGGAATTACAGTTGGTATTAAAGTAAATTTAGAAACAACCATGGAAACTGGATTTAGAAAACATATATTGGGAAACATAATCCTTTGCTAGACGTAGAGGGTGTATATAGAAGAAGATCCTTGAATTTTGGCAAGGTAGATATTATTCTCGTATTCTTAAAAAGAGATCCATTTTTGAAAACTATGAGTGGGTGTGGTTCTACCACATATGTACCAAAGTGTAATAACTACAACAATGTGTTCTAGGCATGACTCAAGGTATCCTGGTACATGACAATGGTCTATACTATGCAACTGGTTTGACACTCCCATGGGATACACTTGGGATAAAGATAATTTTATTTACATATCATTATGAAGGATTTAGAAGTATAGATATCCCTAATGAATCGATGTTTATGATTATGAGAGTAGCTGTAAATAAATTTCTTAATTTATGTGATGCCATATTTTGAGTATTAAAAAGGTCATATTTTTATGGGCTAATCTAGTATATGCCTTTGATTTTGGATGGACCCTAGAAGGAAGAATGGAATCAGTACTCATGGAATATATAGATACATCCATGCTAAGTAAACTAATACTAGTGGTATTAAAACAGAGAATGATATAAAAATATTAGGGATAAATAATTTAATTATGATACATATCCTTTCCCGAATGGAGAAACTTGTTCCGGTATAAGATTATCAAATTTTGGACAGCATTATCTGATTGAGGCCCCCATCATTTGTTGGTACTACTAATATAATGGAATCCATGTAATGGATTGTGTCATTGGAGAATATATTCATGTAATTAGGATGTAGTGAAAAGTAAAAGGTTACCCATGAAGTATGTTGTTTGAATTTAGATTCAGAATAGTGGTGGTATCTGATTCCGAATACTGAAGAGGAATAAGGAATAGAACTCACGGAATAGAGAACATTTAAGTATAAATTATTTGATAAATACTTCCCTCATGATCAATAAACTAAGATGAAGATAAATTTACATAGTTTAATGAAAAAGGAATAAGATAGTATTGTAGATTATGATGCTACATTTACAATGCTATCTCGGTATGAATTAGATTATATATGAACCATGGAGTGAAATATTTAAAAATTAATTGAAGGACTTAAGCCAAGTACTTTAATGGAGTGGGTTTCTCAGAATTTCTCATCCTATGAAGATATAGTTTTATGTGACATCAAAATAGAGAATGAATTCTCAAGATCATATCTATTTATGGGAAAATAGAGAAGAAGTGTTTATCCAAGAACCATGAAAAAGGGAATGAGTAAATGAAGATAAAGGGAACGAAAGATTCTTAAGCATGTGATAACTATGGAAAAGAATAAACCATGTAAATATGTCAATGGATTTGGAGATTCATTCAATTATGGTGAAAAAGGTTCACCGAGAAAAAGAATGCAAAGGGAAGAGGGAAAATGTTTTTATTAATTGTTAAATTTTTAATGAGATTGGGAACTATAAAAATGAATGACCCAAGAGTCAAGGGAATATAACACCAAAGACGATATGGTATGAAGTTCAAGAATGTTTTATTGAAACAACCACAGAGAAATGATTAATTTTCTTCCCTATTTTACCCTAATTATTTTTGTAAAAGTATTTTATTTATGATGTTCTAATTATATGAATTATTAAATATTTAAGGATTATAAATAATTAATTTATCATTTAGTATTTCAGATCATATGTTGAGTTTTAACAATAATATTTCTTCATTATAAAGATAAACATTTTATAAAATACATGATTGTGGGGAATATAGCCCTTAATATATTACTAATGTTGAGATAATGATGAAGAAATGATTGATTTGGATAAGTGTTGACTACCTTAGAACTGATTAAATACTTTTCAACAACTAGACTATGATATAATTGATATAAATATTTTTTAATATAATTATTATATCCAATAACATGTGTCTTATATAATTAATAAGGATGAATTAACGCTTCTAATAAGTTTTTATGGAGATTCATGTTTTTAACATACTTCAATAAGAGACCTAATGAAGATAAGACCATGTTTGGAATTCCAAAATTTATAGATAATTCATATTGATTAAATGATAATGATAAGATAAAATTGTAAATTTAGTGACCATATTCTTAATTTTTTGAATAATAATTTTTTGAAACGGTTAACTATTTATGAAATTGTTTATGTTGAATTTTCTATCTGGTTTTAGAGATTGATATCTTCCATCACTATATAATGAATATTTTTCCATGAGATGAAGTACAAATAGGTCAATTCATGACCAAATGATAGTGGTGTTCTTATATAAACAATCCATGAAAGTATATTTACTTATATTTAGAAAAAGTGAATGAATTAATAATCTATATGAAAAATGATATTGAAACCAGAATTGTTTTCTTGGTACCTTCATTTCCAATGAATGAAATGGCCCCTTTTATCATCATGGATTTAAGGATTTTTGATTGTAAACCTTTTCATAATCATGTTCTTTATTACACTCCACTAGAAAATGATTGTTATATTTTTCCTTTATATACCTGTCTCTATTTCCCACCTATGTTCTCCTACTATGGAACATAGTTATGTGATTATTTTATTTTCCATTATATCTTATTAAGAAGATGTGTTATTAACTATATTTTCAATGTGTGATTTTTAAAAATATTTAATTTCAAATATGAATCACTCAACTAGTGTTATAAATTTTTAATTGGGAGGACAAAATTTAATTAAGGTGGGGAACATGTAACACCCTGAAATATTAATGTAAGAATTTCATATTCGATAGAGTTCATGAAACATAACACCAAGCGCTTATAGGAATATAATACAATGATACTTTAAAATAAATTTGTTATTTAAAATATATTTGATATATTCTATATTTGGTAGTGCACAGAACATTGAGTTAGCTTGAGTTACATAAAAGAGCGACTTTCTTCAAAAAGTTACATTACACGCAAGGCCGAGTTTTACCGAATAATGATATATTATAAAAAAAATTTAGTAGTTATGAAAAGTGTTAAATAATCAATCAAAATATATGGTCAAATGAATATAAAATTAATTCATTTTTCAAATTAATTATAAGTGAATATGAAAACAGACTGAATATGAAGGAAAATATTATTATTTTTATGTTCACAATGCTTTTTTACCCAAATAAATAAATTAATTACAATTATTAGGTGGTATTAATGTGATAAATATATATATTATTTGTGAAATCAAATATTTTCTTTATTTATTCACTAAGATTGACAGACATAAGATAAGAAAAAACCAAGTATTGCCTTTAAAACACTATATTTTTGTGTAAAGGTATTTTTGTTTCCTTTTAATGTAGAACAAAATTTTAATTCAATTTTGACCATATTATAAATTTTATATTACAAAATAAACATAATATCTGGAATAGAAAAATAAAAAATATGTTTGGATATATTTTTTATATTTTATGTGTATATTCATTTTTAATGAATAGTGAAAAATATTGTAATTTAACTAAAAAATAATTTTTCATATAATTTATTTATAATGATTAATTTAAATTTAAATTGGATTAAAATTATAATTAAATAATATTTTTATAAATTAGTTCAATTTAGTTCATTGGATTCAATTTCACATTGAAATTGGGTAAAAACATATTAAGATTTTATACATTTTTACTTTAAGGGTTCAAACAAAACTAACATACACATCCTTCTAATTGGTAATGAACATACTATTTCTGTTTATGGTTAACTACCACCTCAAGTATTGATGATTGTTTATTTTTCCATTACCAACATTAATGTTTGAAAATTATGATGGACACTAAATTTATATATATTATATATTATATATTATATTGATTATATCTTTATACTTCTTTAATCATATTATAACAAATACATTTAATACTTTATATTTTCCGTTAATAGGATTACATCATTTCAGGAAGTTTGGTGTACCACCCCCTCAAGGCGATGTGATTCGTTCACACTAAACATGCAATGTATTAAGGATAATATTAATAAAAATATATGAAATATTTTACATAAATAGGGTAATATAATTATAATATAAATTTATATACATATCATTTACTTTTCATTCTTTTATGATATGAAAATGGAATAAATGTATAATTCATGCATATATACAAACTACTGTCTCCATGAACGGTTCAGTTCGTTTCTTATAAAAAAAAATTATAGTTTATTCAAGATACATATAATCTGGATATATATATATATATATGATATTAAAAAAACTTTTTATATTATATTGATGATTAATCCAAGATATGTTTAAAAAGAACAACAAATAAAAATTTAAAACATACACGAAAAACTAGGAAATTATCTATGAAAATAGTTTAAATAAAGAAAGGTATTGTTGGGGTCCTTGCCGAGTGGTTATGAAAAATCTAGAATATTTAATCATACAGGGTTCTAACATTGATATCCCGAATATTTGGGAATTTATGTGATGAAGATGACATATTGTCCCTACAAACAGTAGGTGTGGTCTTGGTCATGATAGGGAAGGCTCAACAATAAGGGGATGCTATGTCTATTGATGCATGTGTGTTATGTGGTGTGGGTATTATCGGTGGGAAATAAGTGTAGTGGATATCGAGGAAATCTGTAGTAGAGGAGGAATTCATGCACGATGGGAGAAGTGATGGTGACAGGCATCTGGGAAGAGGTGTTCATCGGCGATATTGTGCGACAGGATGGAGGGAGATTCTAAGCAGACTCGAGGCAAGGCTTTGGTGGTGAGATGTGGGATGAGATCACTAGTGGGATCAATAGGATGGGTGCTTTATATAGTGATATCTCTACCTTTAGTGGGGAGCATCTCAAGTGATAGGTTGATCAGGTGGGTAGTTTTGAAGATCTATTATGGGATTTAATCCTCCAATGGGCCATCAGTAATATAAATGGGTCCCCTATTCCTATGAAAAAATAAGAGGGTATTTTTTTTGGTTTAATAAGAGTATTCATACCAAAATTTAAAAAATAAAGGTAATTAAAAAATGAGTAATAATATAATATAATAGGATCATATATGAAATCATAACTATTCATATGGTTCTGTAATATGTTAGAAACATATCCAAACTATTATGCTTGAGGTTAAAGGATGTTTACATGAAATGAAACATAAGGTAAGGGATTATTGTCTCAATTCAAATTCTATGACTCATAGGTCATTTACACCACATACCACTTTTTTTTAGTTTATCTACTGACCATTTTAAAATATTAGAATATGAATTCTTTTTTATTTATGGAATTATAATTTTCACATGGAATTTCCATACCCCAGGGTTTATCATGAAAATTACCAAAGTGGTAATTTTTTTAATCTCACTTTTTTTATTTTAATTTTACTCATTAGACAATATATTAATTGTAATTTATTGGGAGATAGATATTATTATTTCCTAAACTACATATTTTTATACATATGTTGTTTAATTTTATGGTTATTTGATGAATTGGGGAATTATTAAAAATCAACATTTCCCATTCAATACAATTACATGATAAGGAATATTTTTTATTTTGATTATTGAATATGATAAATTATTTGTATTGGAATTGAAAAGTGGGTCTAGGACATTATTTATCCCCTCAATGCATCAACATGTTATCATGAGATGAATAATTAGTCCAAATTAAATGGTCATATATTTTTGGTTTTGAATGACCTTAACAGTATAGGTTTTTATTTTTCATATAAATGATGTCCAATTATTAATCATTTTCTTCATTTATATACAGTTATTATTTATCCTTTATATTTTTCATCAAAATATATATGGTTGGAATTTATTCTCAATTTTTTTATTTATGGAATGTGTTTATGTATTTCCTTTCTATATTAATTATGCCTTATCTAGTTATATAAATGGAATATCTATTTAGCTATTTACATTTCCATGTAGATTGATTCATTATTTTTTCCATTTTATTTACCCTTATAGAGCATTTGAACCCACCATTATTATTTTTCATTCCCCATGTTATGAAGAAGTGTAATTTGAATAAGCATTCAAGGATGTAGTTTTTTAATTATATATTTTTTATGTTTCATTTTTTCCTCCCAATGTATTATGAGAATAATTTATGTAATTTTTATTTTCAATAATGAAAAAATATTAATTTATTAAGGATTTGTTTCCTTGTAAACATTCCAGTGTAATAAAATAACTCCCAGACACTGGAATTCTAGGGTTGGGTTATTACAAATTACATGTACATCCTTGAAAGCGAGAAGCTGACTTTTCTACTGATTTATCTCTTCAAGAACTATATCAAAGACTCTTTTTTGAATTTATGTGGAGGAGTTAGTATATTATACAAAAAAACTAGAAGTATTCAGTCGTAATAGATTTATATACCCTTGTGTTTGACCATGGTGACCTCATGTTGATTTCATTAGGAATAAATATGGATCTATGAGGCTATGAATTAATTATTAGGAGATCATTACTATTACAATAAAGAAAATTTATCCTTTTCCTCAAATTGATGAATTATTTTACCAACGTCATTGATCTCAATATTTTTCAATGATTGATCTTCATTATGGATATTAAGAATAACATTTAAAGAAGGAAAATATTCCAAAGGCATAATTTTGAACAATGTATAGAAATTACTTGTTAAAAACAATTCCATTAAAACTGATTAATGTACCCACAATTTTAATAGATCTAACAAACATATTATTCAAAAAATATCATGATAATATTTTTTGGTATTTAATGATAATATCTTGGTGTACTAAAAAATCATTGAGTACCATGAGAACCACATGCAGATTGGTCTAGAGAATCTTAGAAGAAATGTGTTATATGAAAAGATTAGCAAGTGTGAAATTTGGTGTAACACCCCAAGCTTCTATGGTACGCTTCTCTTTGAATAATGTGATAGCGTGTGTTGTACGCAACACCGAGTTCTAACACACACCACAACTAATTAAACTAGCCGTTGTGAATAGTAATACCTACTTTTTGAAATCATATATATTCTATATTTCAAAATGGACTTCATTTTTGGATTCGGAATATCAAAATTAGTCTAGGGTGAAATTTTGGTACTTTTCGGATAACTTTCATATTTTGATGAATAGTGAAAATTTCTAAATTTTAATTAAAAACAACTTTTTTAATCAAAATAATTAATAGTGATAAATTATGAATTTGAGTGGTTTTAAAGTATATTTATAATATATTTTTACCATTCAATTTAATGTTTATCATTGGACATAATTTTACAATTAAACCGAACATAAACAAGTGTCAATCTTTTGATAGTTATTATCTCTTAAAAACACGCTTTTTGTTTTGACAGCGGGAATTAATTTTAAATTAATTTCTGCCACTTCTGTGTTTTGAATTTAGGAAAATGGATTCCATATTTGGAATCAGGATGTTCAAATTGTGTAAATAGGTAACTTTTATTTTTAGACATTTTGAATAATTACTGCGGTAAATATTTTATTTACCATGGTTAAAGGGTAAATCCGGTAAATAAGGGTTAAAAAAATAATATTATAATAATACAAAATTACCCTAAAACGTGTCCTAACCTTATTGGTGGACACATACCCGACCATGGGCATCCTTGGGTCAATTTGGGGACCCCTTGGAGCCACTTGTATGTGGTAGGGACACATTATATTAATAAAGTTAAAATAAAAATAAAAATGGCATAAGCTTACATCTTTTAGAAGAACAATTTTTACATAGGGTTATACATGTTGGATTTTCTATTATAAATATTCATTAGAAAGATAAAAAGATTTAATACATAATGATATTTTATTTATAATTTTTAGACATTAAATAATTTATTTTATTTATGACACAATGATGATGCAGTAATTACTAAAATAGTAAAAAATTAACATAATTGATATTATAAATACCCAAATAAATATAATATGAAACTTTTAATGAATTACACTAATTTTCTAGGATAATATGATATATTAGGATTGATTTAATTGACTTTGTTCGAAGTAATCAATCTGTTATGAGTTTCACAAAAATCAACTATTGAATAGTGTCAAAATTGACATAAAAGAGTTCTTAAAACAAATATTATATTATTAATTGATATTAAAATTTTAAAAATCTAAGGTTCGGCCAAGAGACTTATATTAAGATATTTTAATCATTAATGGACCACTTGGGGGTCGCTTGGATGTATATAGTAAGTTTATTAACCATATTATATAAAAATAAAAAGAGACATTGTAAAAGTGAAACTAATTAACTTAGAGTTAATACTTAAAGATAAGGTTAATATAAGTACCCAAACCTGTCTAAATTATATTGGATGACTTGTTTTCGACCTATCCCCACCTCATCCTTTGAATAGTCAACTTTGGAGCCATTAGAAACCGAATATGAATTTATTATAAATTAATATTTCTAGCTTTTCCAAAGGTGCCCCTCACCCCTCTTATAAAAGGGCACTCCTCCTTCTCTTTTCTTCACACCTTCAAAGCCTTTTGGTTCGGCCAAACTCTGCCCAAATACTCTCCCAACATCCCTCACTACAACCTAGAGGCCTTAGTTTGATCATAAAGCCAACCTAAGGAGCCCTTTTGATCAAATCAAAAGGAAGAACCCGAAGAAGAGGTAATGATTTCACCACCCTTTTCTAAGTTCATTTCTTCTTCCACTTCTTCTTCCTTTGTTCTTACCATTCTAAAATAATAACTCCAGTATCTCACATATACTGTGATGTTATTATAAGTATGTTACAACCATATTCAGTATTCTATCCACCCTTTGAATAACATGTCACCATACGTGCGTACGTACGGCTTACCGTCTCCACGTCGTGGTGTAATTGTTATTCAATATAATATTATTTGGATGGGTATAATAATGATGTGTAACTCATGTAAATAATAAATATAACATGTTAATGATTCTGTATATATGATATACCATTCATTTATATATTATTTTAATATCAAAAGAATGATATTGTCGCTCGTGCGTACGTACGGACTACCGTCTCCACGAACGCGATGAGATTCATTCTCCATCGTATCCATTCAAGTATAATTATCATTTTATGATTTAAAAATTATGTTTAAGGACTTGATATCATTCTGGATATGAATAAGATACAACAAACATGGCTTATGTAACAAAACATATAAAAGAAAATGAGTAAGTTAACACCCGAAACGATGATAATTCTAAGATATTATTAATAAATCAATGTTAAAAGATCATATATGATATCATATTAATATATATGATTCTTGTATAATTTAATAACAATTATTTCACCATTATACAGGAGGTTAACCTACCCCAACCAAGGAAAAGTACAAGGTAAGGGTTATTTCACAATCTCTTCATTATCCGAGGTTGTTTATATAATAATCTACTGGGATCTCTTTATCATCCACATCCATGTTTCTTAAAAATGTATTTCAAAACATTTTTACTATTTACAAGAATATGGGTTAAAGTCATTTATACCTTTTTTTGACTTTTTATAAGAGGTTTATAAAGGAATCTTTCCGTCGTTTTCAAAACAAGGTCCTTTTTAACCTTTTCGACAGAATTGAGGTAAGAATGTTTTTTTTAACTTATACGGCGGGTGCGGTTATTTTACGCCGTTATAAAATATTCAAAGCTTTCCTTACAAGCTTATAAGAATATTTTCAAAGAAAATGTTTTATTTTATATGGATCTTAAATGATTTCAAAATAAAAGGAGATATTTCTTTAAAAAGAATTTTGATTTCATCTATGTCAACATCCTTTGATGGATTTTAAGATTATTTGAAGTTGATTTATTATGATACAAAACTTCTATATTGTATTGAAGGTTTTGTGATATGTTTGACTGTGGATGTGCTATTTTTATACCATTCATAGTTTATTGTGAAAGTATTGACATTTCGTATGCTAGTTTTAATACGAATGTTTATGTTATGTTTAAACCTTTTCATATGGGAATGCATTGGACTTAATAAGTGACGGGTGGAGCCCGCTATAGCTCCTCGATGCATCGGTAGGTCTCATGAGACAAACTAGTGTCTTGGCACAAGGCCTTGACAAAATCTTATTTGTAGTCTTGGCACGAGGCCTTGGCTATGTGGTTATGATAGTCTGGCATTATGCATTCCAACATTATGAAAGTGGTTATTTATTTTTGCATGTGATTATTCGGTTAGTGGAATATCCATGTGAATAAGTAAATGGCATTATTTCATTTTATTTATGCCATACCATGTTGAAAGTTCATGTTTAAAAGGCTTTTGTTTTAGTTATACATTGCCTTAAATGTTTATTCTTATTGATGAAAGTTTCCGCTATATTGTTATCCTTACTGGGCATTTGAGCTCACCCCTTTTCTATGTTTTATTTTTCCCAGGAAGTGAAGATGTAAGTTATGAATGATCTGCAGGGATATTATGAGGGGATTGTAGTGTGGACTGTGGAAACATTATGTTGTTGTAGTAGTTTTTGATTTTATGATGTAATGTAAAACTTATGAATATATCTAGTGTTTCCAAGGCTACTAAACCAATCGGTCTTTCGAGATTTGATCTTTCTTGTGATCATGCCAATGTTACGAAGTAATGCACCGACTCTGGGTAGCTGGGGTCGGGGCGTTACAGTTGGTATCAGAGGAAGTTTAGTACAAACCTTGGAAGCTAGATTTAGATAAACTCTGATTAGAGCACGTAGACTTAAGATGAACTTTGAGGATTAGTATAGAAGAACTTCCTAGAATTTTGGTATTGTAGAGATTTTGTGAGTTTTCCGAGCAATACATCCCTGTCTGGATACGAGCAGGTAGAGGCGGCTCTGGCACAGATGTACCTAGGGGTAAAACCCGAAAACACCGCTTTGAGCTAGACTCGAACGGGAACTGGTGCACGACAACGGGCCTTGCTGCACTCTTGGTTACGACACTCCCGGGGGATATGCTTAGGATAACTCTCATTTTCTTTACAAATCATTATGAAGGGTTTATGAGTATATACTTCCTCAAAGAAAACATTTTTATGATTATGGATTATATCCATAAATAGTTCAATTTATGTTAAGTGTTTTATAAGTATGGGATTATGTATTTTGATTCATAAACTGATCTAGTTTATGCCATTGTTTAGAAATGGCGCCTAGTGGAAGAAATGGAAACCGTATCAATGCACGCACTCCATGTAGGGATTGCCCTCCTGCTCAAGATAATTATAGTGGGGCTGGTGATGCAATTGGTGCTGATCAGATAATCACCGTACTGGGACAACTTACTCAGGTTATGAATAATAACCTTACCCGTATGGAGCACCCTGATCCGCAGTGTGGAGGATCAATGTTAGATCGATTCATGAGACAACAACCACCAACGTTCAATGGGAGTACAAATCCCTTAGTAGCTGAGCAATGGATATTTTCCCTAGAGAAAATATTTCAGGCTTTGGGGAGTAGTGAAAGGGAAAAAGTTACCATGGCAGTTTACCGCCTCACTGGAGATGCTGATCAATGGTGGTCATTGATTCAAAACATGAAGGAAGATGATGAAGTATCAAACATGGAATGGAGGGAGTTCAAAGATCTGTTTTTAGAAAAATACTTTCCTCGCGACCATCGAGCAGATATGGAAAGGCAATTTCTGAGTCTGAGACAAAAGGAGGATGATAATGTCACAAAGTATGAGGCTAACTTTACAAGGTTAGCGAGGTACGCTGGTGATTATATTCGCAACCCAAGAAGTAAGATTGATCGTTTCTTTGATGGGTTAAAACCATTTCTCCGTCGAGCATTAGTCTCACAATCCTTTTCATCGTACGAAGACATTGTCTCATGTGCTATCAAGACCGAAAAGGAATTCTCTAAGTCTTATGACTTTAAAGCAAAGCAAGAGAAGAAGAGACCTGCTGATCAATCTGGGAATGGAAATAAGGGGAAGAAGGGAAAGGTTGAATATCCATCTTGTGGTAAATGCGGGAAGAAACATCCTGGTACTTGCTTGAAGGGAATGAGAGTCTGTTACAAGTGTGGTGAAAAAGGCCACCAAGCTCATGATTGCAAGGGGAAGAAGGAAGCTACCAACGTTCAGTGCTACAATTGCAGGGAGATGGGGCATTATGCAAATGCATGTCCTAAGCGTCAGGAGAACTTACCTCAGAAAAGGCCAAGGGATCAAGGCCAGGATTATGCTATCACTACTGCTGAGCTAGAAGCTCCGAAGGACGTGGTGGCAGGTAATTTAATGGTTTCCTCAAGTTTAGCAAATGCATTATTTGATTCTGGATCGTCGCATTGTTTCATATCTTCCCAGTTTGCTAAGAAAATTAGATATTTCCAATTTGATTTAATAAGGGAGTTGTCAGTTAAAACTCCTAAGGGAAGTATCGTTGCAACAAAGTTTTGTGAATCAGTCCCCATTAGAGCACATAAATTTTCTTTATCTGCTGATTTCATCGTCATACCTATGATTCAGTTTGATATAATCCTCGGTATGGACTGGCTTTCGGACTATGATGCGAAGATTTATTGTAATAAGAAAGAGGTTACGATTCTTGATGATAATGATAAGGAGCACCTTATTTTTAGAGCAGAATCGTCACCACCTAATTCTTATTTAGATCCACCCCCTGTAGCTCAACTTAATTCAATTATCGGGGAGGAAGAGAATGAAATAACTGTCGGTGAGGAAAGGAATGTTCAAATAGAGGATGTACCTATTGTGAAAGAATTTTTAGATGTATTTCCGGAAGATTTACCTGGACATCCTCCAGAACGAGAAGTTGAGTTTTCTATTGATTTGATTCCTGGATCAAGGCCTATATCGAAGACCCCTTATAGAATGGCCACTGTAGAGTTAGTCGAACTAAAGAAACAACTAGAGGAATTGAGTAATAAGGGATTTATTCGCCCTAGTGTTTCTCCATGGGGAGCCCCTGTTCTTTTTGTTAAAAAGAAAGATGGATCTATGAGGTTATGTATCGACTACAGGGAGATCAATGCTATAACAATAAAGAACAAGTATCCCCTACCTCGTATTGATGATTTATTTGACCAACTGCATGGAGCTCAATACTTTTCAAATATTGACCTTCGATCTGGATACCATCAGTTGTGTGTGAAGAAGGAAGACATTCCGAAAACAGCATTTCGAACCAGGTATGGGCATTACGAGTTTACTGTAATGCCGTTTGGATTGACTAATGCACCATCTGTATTCATGGATCTGATGAATAGAGTTTTCAAGGAGTATCTCGATGAATTTGTGGTAGTATTTATTGATGATATATTGGTATACTCCAAAACCTATGAAGATCATGAAAATCACTTGCGCATTATCTTGAAGACTCTGAGGAGGCATGAATTATATGGAAAGTTTAGCAAGTGTGAATTCTGGCTTCAGGAGATTTCTTTTCTTGGCCATATTGTCTCTAAAGATGGAATCTCTGTTGATCCTTCTAAGACCAAGGCAATCCAAGAATGGCCAGCACCTACGAGTATAACTGAGGTACGTAGTTTTATTGGTTTGGCAGGTTATTATCGACGTTTCGTCCAGAATTTTGCCCGATTGGCAAACCCATTAACGAAGCTCACACGAAAAGGGGTTAAATTTGTTTGGACAAAAGAGTGTGAAGAATGTTTTGAAGAACTGAAAAGAAGATTAGTCAATGCTCCTATATTGACTCTACCATCGGGGAATGATGGGTTCGTTATTTATAGTGATGCATCAAAGAAAGGACTTGGTTGTGTCCTTATGCAGAATGATAGAGTTATTGCCTATGCATCACGACAGTTGAAAATTCATGAACAAAACTATCCTACTCATGATCTTGAGTTAGCAGCTGTGATCTTTGCTTTGAAGATATGGAGGCACTACCTCTATGGTGAAAAATGTGAGATTTATACTGATCACAAGAGTTTGAAGTATATTTTCTCACAAAAAGAACTCAACATGAGGCAAAGGAGATGGCTTGAATTACTCAAGGATTATGATTGTACGATACACTACCACCCGGGGAAGGCAAACAAGGTGGCAGATGCTTTGAGTAGAAAAGACCATGGAGTTTTGAACAATATGAGAATTGAAAGGGATCCAATTTTCATGGATCTAGTGAAGATGGACAAGGGAATAACCAGGGAAGGTGAAACATCAATGCTTTTTCAAATGGTTGCCAAACCATCTTTACTAGAAAAGATTAAGAGTTCTCAGACCGATGATGAAGAATTTCAGAAGAAGATTAAAGCTGTGAATGATGGGAGATTGAGAGACTTTGTGTATGAAGATGGAATTTTGAAATTCGGGAAGAGACTTTGTGTTCCCAATATACCTGATCTAAAAAGGGAATTGCTGGATGACGCTCATAGTTCCAATTTCTCTATACACCCTGGGAGCACCAAAATGTATAGAGATTTGAAGGAACATTTTTGGTGGGACAACATGAAGAGGGAGATTGCTGATTTTGTGTCAAGATGTATGGTTTGTCAACAAGTGAAAGCTGGAAGGCAACAGCCTGGAGGAGTCATGCAACCTCTTCCCATACCAGAGTGGAAATGGGACAATATTACGATGGACTTTGTCATGGGGCTACCAAAGACTCCTAGAAGGAACGATGCAATATGGGTTATTGTTGATCGTCTTACCAAGTCAGCACATTTTCTTGCTATAAGAGAAGATCTACCCCTGGAACGTCTAGCAAGACTATATATTAATGAAGTTGTGAGACTTCATGGAGTACCCCTATCGATTGTTTCTGATCGTGATCCCCGTTTTACATAAAGATTTTGGAAAAGTCTTCAG
Source organism: Viscum album (assembly GCA_963277665.1). NCBI lineage: Eukaryota > Viridiplantae > Streptophyta > Magnoliopsida > Santalales > Viscaceae > Viscum > Viscum album. Next base: position 1,781,205,880 of record OY728129.1, on the reverse strand, counting down.
AAATCCCTGGATACTGAACTTCATTTGAGCACTGCTTACCACCCTCAGACAGAAGGACAATCAGAATGGACTATTCAGACCTTAGAAGACATGTTGAGATCTTGCTCACTTGATTTTCAGGGTATGTGGGATCAATATTTACCACTGGTAGAATTTTCTTATAACAATAGCTTCCATTCGAGTATTCAGATGGCACCATATGAAGCGTTATACGGAAAGAGATGTCGTACACCAACCTGTTGGGATGACGTTGGTGAAAGAAAACTTGTAGGCCCAGAACTGGTGGAGGAAACGATGGAAAAGGTGAAGGTAATCCAAAATCACATCAAAGCAGCTCAAAGTAGGCAGAAGAGCTATGCCGATAATCGAAGGAAGGATTTGGAATTTCAAGTCGGTGATCATGTTTTCCTAAAGGTATCTCCGTGGAAGGGAGTCATACGTTTTGGTAAGAAAGGTAAATTGAGTCCCAGGTACATCGGACCTTTCGAAATTCTAGAACGAATTGGGGCTGTAGCTTACCGATTGGCAATGCCGCCAAGTCTCTCCAATGTTCACGATGTGTTCCACGTATCTCTATTGAGGAAATACATGCCTGATCCGACGCATGTACTCACCTATGAGGAATTAGAACTGGAACCCGATCTGTCTTATTGTGAAGAGCCCGTCAAGATTCTTGATACGAGAGAACAAGTACTGAGAAACCGGACGACGCGTCTGGTAAAAGTTTTGTGGAGAAACCATAAGATGGAAGAGGCAACATGGGAACCCGAGGAACTTATGATGAAGAACCACCCGAGTCTTTTTATTCAGTAATACCCTAGAAATTGCGAGGACGCAATTATTTGAAGGAGGGGAGAATGTAACACCCCAAGCTTCTATGGTACGCTTCTCTTTGAATAATGTGATAGCGTGTGTTGTACGCAACACCGAGTTCTAACACACACCACAACTAATTAAACTAGCCGTTGTGAATAGTAATACCTACTTTTTGAAATGATATATATTCTATATTTCAAAATGGACTTCATTTTTGGATTCGGAATATCAAAATTAGTCTAGGGTGAAATTTTGGTACTTTTCGGATAACTTTCATATTTTGATGAATAGTGAAAATTTCTAAATTTTAATTAAAAACAACTTTTTTAATCAAAATAATTAATAGTGATAAATTATGAATTTGAGTGGTTTTAAAGTATATTTATAATATATTTTTACCATTCAATTTAATGTTTATCATTGGACATAATTTTACAATTAAACCGAACATAAACAAGTGTCAATCTTTTGATAGTTATTATCTCTTAAAAACACGCTTTTTGTTTTGACAGCGGGAATTAATTTTAAATTAATTTCTGCCACTTCTGTGTTTTGAATTTAGGAAAATGGATTCCATATTTGGAATCAGGATGTTCAAATTGTGTAAATAGGTAACTTTTATTTTTAGACATTTTGAATAATTACTGCGGTAAATATTTTATTTACCATGGTTAAAGGGTAAATCCGGTAAATAAGGGTTAAAAAAATAATATTATAATAATACAAAATTACCCTAAAACGTGTCCTAACCTTATTGGGGGACACATACCCGACCATGGGCATCCTTGGGTCAATTTGGGGACCCCTTGGAGCCACTTGTATGTGGTAGGGACACATTATATTAATAAAGTTAAAATAAAAATAAAAATGGAATAAGCTTACATCTTTTAGAAGAACAATTTTTACATAGGGTTATACATGTTGGATTTTCTATTATAAATATTCATTAGAAAGCTAAAAAGATTTACTACATAATGATATTTTATTTATAATTTTTAGACATTAAATAATTTATTTTATTTATGACACAATGATGATGCAGTAATTACTAAAATAGTAAACAATTAACATAATTGATATTATAAATACCCAAATAAATATAATATGAAACTTTTAATGAATTACACTAATTTTCTAGGAAAATATGATATATTAGGATTGATTTAATTGACTTTTTTCGAAGTAATAAATCTGTTATGAGTTTCAAACAAATCAACTATTGAATAGTGTCAAAATTGACATAAAAGAGTTCTTAAAAAAAATATTATATTATTAATTGATATTAAATTCCTAAAAATCTAAGGTTCGGCCAAGAGACTTATATTATGATATGTTAATCATTAATGGACCACTTGGGGGTCTCTTGGATGTATATAGTATGTTTATTAACCATATTATATAAAAATACAAAGAGACATTGTAAAAGTGAAACTAATTAACTTAGAGTTAATACTTAAAGATAAGGTTAATATAAGTACCCAAACCTGTCTAAATTATATTGGATGAGTTGTTTTCGACCTATCCCCATCTCATCCTTTGAATAGTCAACTTTGGAGCCATTAGAAACCGAATATGAATTTATTATAAATTAATATTTCTAGCTTTTCCAAAGGTGCCCCTCACCCCTCTTATAAAAGGGCACTCCTCATTCTCTTTTCTTCACACCTTCAAAGCCTTTTGGTTCGGCCAAACTCTGCCCAAATACTCTCCCAACATCCCTCACTACAACCTATAGGCCTTAGTTTGATCATAAAGCCAACCTAAGGAGCCCTTTTGATCAAATCAAAAGGAAGAACCCGAAGAAGAGGTAATGATTTCACCACCCTTTTCTAAGTTCATTTCTTCTTCCACTTCTTCTTCCTTTGTTCTTACCATTCTAAAATAATAACTCCAGTATCTCACATATACTGTGATGTTATTATAAGTATGTTACAACCATATTCAGTATTCTATCCACCCTTTGAATAACATGTCACCATACGTGCGTACGTACGGCTTACCGTCTCCACGTCGTGGTGTAATTGTTATTCAATATAATATTATTTGGATGGGTATAATAATGATGTGTAACTCATGTAAATAATAAATATAACATGTTAATGATTCTGTATATATGATATACCATTCATTTATATATTATTTTAATATCAAAAGAATGATATTGTCGCTCGTGCGTACGTACGGACTACCGTCTCCACGAACGCGATGAGATTCATTCTCCATCGTATCCATTCAAGTATAATTATCATTTTATGATTTAAAAATTATTTTTAAGGACTTGATATCATTCTGGATATGAATAAGATACAACAAACATGGCTTATGTAACAAAACATATAAAAGAAAATGAGTAAGTTAACACCCGAAACGATGATAATTCTAAGATATTATTAATAAATCAATGTTAAAAGATCATATATGATATCATATTAATATATATGATTCTTGTATAATTTAATAACAATTATTTCACCATTATACAGGAGGTTAACCTACCCCAACCAAGGAAAAGTACAAGGTAAGGGTTATTTCACAATCTCTTCATTATCCGAGGTTGTTTATATAATAATCTACTGGGATCTCTTTATCATCCACATCCATGTTTCTTAAAAATGTATTTCAAAACATTTTTACTATTTACAAGAATATGGGTTAAAGTCATTTATACCTTTTTTTGACTTTTTATAAGAGGTTTATAAAGGAATCTTTCCGTCGTTTTCAAAACAAGGTCCTTTTTAACCTTTTCGACAGAATTGAGGTAAGAATGTTTTTTTAACTTATACGGCGGGTGCGGTTATTTTACGCCGTTATAAAATCTTCAAAGCTTTCCTTACAAGCTTATAAGAATATTTTCAAAGAAAATGTTTTATTTTATATGAATCTTAAATGATTTCAAAATAAAAGGAGATATTTCTTTAAAAAGAATTTTGATTTCATCTATGTCAACATCCTTTGATGGATTTTAAGATTATTTGAAGTTGATTTATTATGATACAAAACTTCTATATTGTATTGAAGGTTTTGTGATATGTTTGACTGTGGATGTGCTATTTTTATACCATTCATAGTTTATTGTGAAAGTATTGACATTTCGTATGCTTGTTTTAATACGAATGTTTATGTTATGTTTAAACCTTTTCATATGGGAATGCATTGGACTTAATAAGTGACGGGTGGAGCCCGCTATAGCTCCTCGATGCATCGGTAGGTCTCATGAGACAAACTAGTGTCTTGGCACAAGGCCTTGACAAAATCTTATTTGTAGTCTTGGCACGAGGCCTTGGCTATGTGGTTATGATAGTCTGGCATTATGCATTCCAACATTATGAAAGTGGTTATTTATTTTTGCATGTGATTATTCGGTTAGTGGAATATCCATGTGAATAAGTAAATGGCATTATTTCATTTTATTTATGCCATACCATGTTGAAAGTTCATGTTTAAAAGGCTTTTGTTTTAGTTATACATTGCCTTAAATGTTTATTCTTATTGATGAAAGTTTCCGCTATATTGTTATCCTTACTGGGCATTTGAGCTCACCCCTTTTCTATGTTTTATTTTTCCCAGGAAGTGAAGATGTAAGTTATGAATGACCTGCAGGGATATTATGAGGGGATTGTAGTGTGGACTGTGGAAACATTATGTTGTTGTAGTAGTTTTTGATTTTATGATGTAATGTAAAACTTATGAATATATCTAGTGTTTCCAAGGCTACTAAACCAATCGGTCTTTCGAGATTTGATCTTTCTTGTGATCAGGCCAATGTTACGAAGTAATGCACCGACTCTGGGTAGCTGGGGTCGGGGCGTTACATTTGGATTCAAATATATTCTTTTCTTTCCCAAATTTTCTCCTTGTAAGGAATTTTATTTTATCCTTTAAAAAATAAATTATATGAATGGGAAACACCAACGAACATAAAGGAGGTACTTAGTTTTCTTGTTATATTAGGTTACTATCGGCATTTTGTTCAGATTTGATCCAAATTAGCTAACTTGTTAACCAATCATACTCATATAGGGGTTATGTTTATTTGGACAAAGTAATGTGAAGAATAATATGATGAATTTATGTATATATTATTTAATACTTTGATAATAACTATACCATTGGGAAATATTGGTTTTGTTATTTATAATTATTCGTCAAATAAAGGATATGGATGTGTCCTTATGTATAATGATTGAGTTATTTTCTATGAAACAAGGTAGTTAAAAAATCATGAATTGAACTATCCATATAATGATATTGAGTTATCAACTGTAATCTTTGAAATGATTATATGGAGACACTATCTCTATGGTGAATGATGTGATATATATACATATCACAAGAGTTTGAAATATATCTTCTTATAGAAAGAAATCAACATGTGAAAAAAATGATTGCTTGATCTCCTAAAAGATTATGATTGTTCGATACACTACAACCTAGTGATGGAAAATAGGGTAGAAGATGCATTAAGGAGGAAGGATCATATAGTTCTAAAAAATTTTGATTGATAGGGATCCTATGTACATGGATCAAATAAAGCGGTATATGGGAATTATCAATGATCGTGAGACATCACAAAATTTTAAATTTTTTTCAAAACCACATTTATTAATATATATAAAAATTTATTAGTTTGATGATATGAAATTACAAAAGAAAATTAAATATGTGAATGATGGTAAATTTTTGGACTTCATATATGAATATTGAATTATAAAATATAGGAAGAGGCTTTGTGTTTCATCTATACACAAGCTAAAAATAGAATTACTGGATGATTCTCATAGAATTAATTTTTATATACATTCTTGTAGAACTAGTATCTATAGATATTTAAAGTAATATTTTCTATAGGATAATATGATTTAAGAAATTTGTAATTTTGTATCAAGATGATTATTTTTCCAACAGGTGAAGGCTGAAAGAAAAAATCCTAGATAATTCATACAATATAAACATTTTCCTACATGGAAATGGGATGACATTTTTATTGATTGTTTCACATTATTATGAAATACTCGAAGAAAGAATAATTCAATATGGTTAATTGTAGTACAAAATAATAAATATTCACATTTGCTTTCTATAATAGTGGATTTTACACTATTGGTCCCCAAAAAACTCTATATTAATGATGTAGTAGGAATTAATGGTGCACCTCTATCAATTTTGTCAGATGAAGATATATGCATTACATCAAAATTATAGAGAAGAATTAAGAAGGATATGGATACTAATCTTCATTTGAGAACTGATTATAATCCTAAAATAGTCAAGAAGTCAAAAAGGAATATTAAAAAATTATATGACTTATTGAGATCAGGATCAATTGAAGTTCAAGGTATAAATGATCCATGTTTACCATTATTATAATTTTTCAATAACAATAGTTTCCAATCAAGTATTCCAATGGAATCATATGAAGCATTATATGTCAAAATATTTCACACTCAACTTTATTGTGACGAATATGGTTAGAGAATTCTTATTGGACCATTACTTGATATGGAAACACCAAAAAAGAAAAATACTATTCAAAACCATATCAATGTAGCTGAAAGTAGGAAAAAAAGTTAAACTGACTACCGAAGAATGTATTTAGACTTTGAAGTGGGATATCATGTATTTCAAAAATTATCTCCATGTAATGGTGACATAAGGTTTGGTAAGAAAGGTAACTATGTACCAGGTACATTAGACCTTCTGAAATTCTAGACATAATTGGAGTTGTGGCTTATCATTTGGAAATTTCACCTAGCCTTTAAAAATTACACAACATATTTCACATCTCTTTGTTAGGGATGTACATACCAGACCCAACACATGTCCTCACTTATGAAGAAATAGAATTGTAACATGATCAATCTTGTAAAGACTTTGAAATTCCGTGGATTTTTTTTAAATACACGGGAATTTTACGAGTTCGCAGTTTCTGACGGCACGCGATTTTGAGGCCCAGAGTTCCCAGAATGATCCGTCGAAGTTTTTTAATCTTAATTTAACGGGTGTATGCAGTTTTCCTGAAAAAGTGGTGTAACTCTTAAAAGGTTACTTGGATCAGAAATATGAGTCCACTGTTGTGCTCAAGATGGCGGGTTTACCCTAGGAGTGACTTAAGTTTAGTCGGTGCGAGCCTCCTGTGAGAAAAACCGAAAATGGCATAACTGTAAATAAAATAATTAAATAAAGTAATTTTATTTTTCAAATGCTTATAACTCACAAATGGTAACTCAGATTGAAAATCCGAGAGAACCACTAAACTCGTGAGGGTAGGATTTCTTCAAGAAGATACTAACTTGGGTTGGCGAGGGCCACCAGAGAAAGCTAGTTTTTGGCCGTAAACAAAATAATTAAGTGACAATTTTTTTAATATAAAATTAATAACATTTAAACAGTGACTCAGATTGGAAATCCAAGGGTACCGTTGGGTTATTTTGGGAATGTTTCACCTAGGTAGAGCCTAACCTCAACCGTAGTGGGTCGAGGATGGCTATTAATAATTTTTTGAAGTTTTGTTTCAGTACGTTCAGTAAAGGTATGTGCGTGTTTTTCTTTCTTTTGAAATAATGCTTGGAATTGAAGTCAGAGGATACCGATGAACTCGCAGCGCCAGTATCCTCTTAAGGAGACCTCTACCGCAGTTGTGTTTGGTCGAGAGTGGAAGTTAAATTTGGGGACTCTTAATAAATTAAATAAAATTTATGTGTTACATAATTTTAATTTAGTTGGTGGTTATTATCTTCACAGGGAAGTGGGAGGTGGGGCCCACAAAAACACCAAACCCCCCAACTCCCTATGTAACTCTCTTTTAATTAAGGGAGTCTCTTAAACTTCTAACCCTCCCTTTTAAATTTTGAAAAATCTCCACCTCCCACCTTCTCTCATTAATGTGCCAGCACCTTTAATTAATTAATTGAGCTTTCACAATTAATTAATTAATTTGTAATATTATGAATTCTTTTGAATTTATTTGAAATGCGTGGTAATATTAAAATGATAGAGTGGATTTTGTTTTATTTTGGTTGGCATAAACCTTGTGGAGAGCTTTGGAGTATTGGTGGAGCCTTGGAGAAATAGGGAGAGCCTTCCTCCAATGAAGAACGTCGGTTCCACCAAAGAAAGACGTCACGACTCCTTCTACCATCTTAAAACAGAGCGAGGGAGGGAAGCACCACCGCCCACGAAGTACACCTAGGTCATCGTCTTGACGTGACTTCACCGAGCTCTATTCCCTCCAACGTTGACGGAATGACATTCGTCTTCCGTGACACTGTCTTCCACGACTTTGACAATGATATTTGCATCGTGGTAGGAGGAATTTGGATTATTTCTTTTATGTAATAATTGTATCCACAAACATTGACGTTTATTTTGGAATAATGTGGAGAAAATGTTATCATTTAACGCGGAGGGATCGGGCTGAACGAACACGGCCCGACGACCCTCTATTGATTCTTGTTTTCCTTGAAAATGGAGGCAGAGCCGGTATGGCCCGGTGCCGTCGCACCACGCCAGAGGAATGAGGCTGCGGCCATGTAGGCCAAGTTGGTCGGAAGAGGCGATGATAATCGGAGGCGGCGGCCGCGCGCCGTCCGCATGGAGGAAAACTGCGGCCCGCATCCGTTGGCTGCTCAGCCTGAAGAATCAGCCGACCACTGTCGGCGGGGCTGGTGAACCGCGACACCAACAGGTGCCGGGCAGAGGAGACGTGGCCCACAACCGCAGGCCACTTGGCTGGCGAACTGGCCAGCTACCTACTAGCTGGGCTGAAGGGTTGCGGCGCCGCATGGAAGAGAACTGCGGCCCGCTGTGCAAGCCGCGTGCGCCGTGTAGAACTAGCTGGCTACAGCCGACCGGGCAGGAGGGGGCACCATTTGGAACCGTCAGGCGAACCGAACCGGCCGGTAGCGTGGACCAGGTCCGTGGGTGGGCCCGCTCCACCGGGCCGGGCTGACACCCCAACCAGGTTGGACCCACTGAACTGGGTCGGGCCGACCAGCCACTGCCCACTAGGCTTGACGAGCCGGACCCGACTTCGCTTAAATACGAATATCTTCAAGACTGCGCGTCCGAACATCGCGCTATATGTGGAACTCAGACCCTTGCGATGAGGTGGTACTTTTGTGATACTCTAAGTGAGTTTTGTATGAGTTTTTAAAATGTCCAGGTTTGGATCGAGCGTAAATCCAACCGGTCCCCTGGAACGAAAAAGACCATAACTCTCAGACCGGGCGTCCGATTGACGCGTCGTCTGTCGCGTTGGGTTTCTTTTGATGAGACAGAACTTTGAGATACATCAACTTAGGAAATTGTGATATTTTATGTATCTACCCATTTGCTCGAGAAGAGGACCCTCTCGTAATCAAGCGTGCTGTGTGTGGGAACCCTAAAACTGGATGCGACTACGATGACTACTATACTGGAATCCTCTATGTGTTCGACGACAACGACTACTATACCAGAATCCTATGTGGGTTTGATAGTTCTGACTTCTGTTCTTGTATCCTGTGTGGGTCCAACAAAATATCTGGTCCTGTATCCTGTGTGGGTCCGACAACTTAGACTATATAGCTGGTCTTATATCCTGTGTGGGTACGACAGCTTAGATGAGATAGCTGGTCCTGTATCCTGTATGGGTCCAAAAAAGTATCTGGTCCTATATCCTGTGTGGGCCTGACTGCTTAGATGATCCAGTAGCTACCTCTGATCATCTATATCTCTCTACTATTGTGGAATACCTGTATGAGTTGAGTCATGTCTTTCAACCATTATCATCGTGGTGATTGGATTTACTTCCTTTGTGGAATTGGTTTGTGCTTGGGCTCGAGAGTTGGAGTCGGACTGAGATTGGTAACTTAGGTATATGTATGTGAATATACCTAATTAGGTTTGGTTGATACTTCTTGATTGTATATTTCTTATTTTGTAAATCCTTAGTGGATATTGTGAGACCTCAAGGGTCTCGGGGTCCCTACTGAGTATCGTTATACTCACCCCTGCACGGGTTATTCCCACACCTTTTTGTGTTGGATGCTGACGATGACAACGTTGACAGAGGCCGAGAGCACCACGACTGGATGGTACCTAGAGGTGGACCATGCGACGAGTCGGCACACGGAGGAGACTGACAGACGTGAGTGATGAGGTGGCCATCTGTACCTACTCTTCAGGTAGGAACCCCAGAGGATGATCCAAGAGTTTCTCTTTACATTCAACTGTTTTTCCCTTTTTACTTGTAATTTTTGTTCAATTGGGTTTGTATACTGGCCCATTTACATTTCAGCACACTCTTTTGTATTCAGTTTTTCTTAGTGTTTACTTCCTGTTGCGTACTCTATTATGTTTTTTTAATTTTATAAAGTCAATGCCTATCCAGCTTAGGGATTTACGCCTTTGGTTCTAGTCGCCAGCCCCTAGCCGATAGAAGGTGGGCTTGGGGTAGTCACAACATGGACCCTGAGGATGGGTTGTGACAAATTGGTATCATAGGAGTCGGTTCTACCACAGAACTTGAACTCTTATTCTTTTAACGGCAATAGTGTTAAGTATTTAGGGTGTAGTTATCAGTTTAGGGAAACTGGTTCTGGTGCGGCGGTCGACGTATCCATACACTAGGACTCTAACCACTGATCTCCGACTTAGTGCATGAAAACACAGATTGCGTGTGTGTTTCCTTTGAAAAAGTTTTCTTCGTGAACTCTTTGAGTCATCTCACTAGGTATAACTTATTGACCGTGGTGAACCTGTTCCTTATTAGGATGCCGCTTCATAGATAGCCAGCTAGGGTTTCCGAAGATTACACGATGACGGTCCACCAAGCAACGAGGCTCCGGTTTAAAGTCGTATTTCTACATTGGCACCTTCGGGTGGTGTACCAGGAGAACCACCAACCGTTGGGCAGCAGATACCACCAGTCACATTGGCGGACAGTGCAGACCGACTGAGCGCGTTACATGTTTTCCAGCGGCAGAGGCCTCTGAGGTTTCGAGATGAGACAAATTCCCAGGCAGTAGAGGGCTGACTGGAGGCGATTTCTAGAGTTCTCCTCCTAGTTGAGGCACCATTAGAGAATATGGTGATCTTATCTACTAGATATTTTTAGTGAGTGACCATGAGAATGTTCCGCATAGTGATGAGGCCTCGATACGTGGACCATTACCCGAAATAGTACCTCTGGGTAGTGTGTCAGCTATATCACTGCCTGTTGGTCAGCAGTTGCAACTGGAAGTACCGATAGAGGACACTTGTAGGCTTAGTGCCTTAAACGTTTTTTAGCATCAGATACCCCTCAGGTTCCAAGGTGTGCCCGACTTACTGGCAGCTGAGGAATGGCTTGAGGAGGTGGCTGAGAGTTTATTAGAGCTTTTATAGCTTCGGCAGGACGATGTGTCGGTAGATGAGTATTCATCGAGGCATACTGGTATTTCCTGGTACTCGATGAATGTGATACAGTCAGTGCTTTAGAGCTCAGACCTCTGACCGAGGTGTGTTTAAGGATATCTGAGCCATCAATTTTTCTTCTATGTTTTCCTACTTATGTTTGGGTTCTAGAGAGAACCTTTGTGGTTGAATGTTCTTTGGTTGAGCGGATACATCCAGTGAATGTTAGCAGTGGGAAGCTGTGAACTGGCGCCAGTCTCAGAGACTTGGGTGTGTGAGATGTTTCAGGAAGAGGAAGTGTTAAGGACAGATGAATCTACTGGGCAGTAGACGTATAAGTAGATCTAGGAGAGAAGCATGAGGTGGTGAACATTCTGACATGTTGCAACCACCTGCCTTTGTTGTTCCCGTTAGTCTTAGAGAGTTAGAGGACTGGGAAAGAGATTAGCTACATGTGGTCAAGGAGTGTGACCCAAGGGCTCTAAGAATGATTTGAGGTATAGTATATGTCTACTACTAGCTACCGTATCAATAGACATAGGTACCAATCATTGCTTCCTTCCATAAATCTTGTCCCAGACCTAGAGTTTCCAGTTAAGCCGTTGACTTGACCCCCACGTCCGGATATACCTATGGGAGGATACTTGATAATCACACTTACACCGATGGTGTGATCTGACCCTTGAGGTGAGAGTTTCGGTTGGAACCTCTTGGTGGCAGCGTCGAGGCCTTATGATGTTAGTTTGGCTTTGAACTGGGCAACCACAGTTCATACACAGATTTACTGTATTAGGAAAAAGGTTGTGGTTTATCTATAATGCTGGGATGGGTTTTCCTTGGTCGGAGAAAAGGAAAACCCATGTAGCAAAGGTTGGAATCATGCATAAGAGGGTGCAGTTGATCACTCATGAGTCAAACAGACTTACCATTATGCTATACTTCTCCAGAGTTGCAACACCACTATCAATTTGGGAAAAGAAGGAGAACATTGTAATATATGCTCTCAGTAGAAGATCAGACATTCAGCTGCTAGGAGAGGAGACAGAGCAGCTATCCGCATTGCAGATATCATTTGTGGATAGAGATGGAGCAGCCTTTCTATAGTCTCTCACAGTCACTCCTCCACTTCTTCAGAGAGTTAGGGAGGCGCAGCATGGGGATATTGACTATGAGACGTGACGTGATCATATATCCATGGGGCAGACACCTGATGGTTTTCTGAAGGTGGGAGCATGTCATTCTATTCAGAAGACGTACCATGGTACCAGTTTAACTTCAGGAGGAGGTCTTGATAGCGTTCCACACATCCCCTTTAGCGGTACAACCAGGTGTGGCGAAGATGTATCGAGACCTCCGACGATAGCATTGGTGGCCAGGTATGAAGAAGGAAGTAGCGAAGTTTGTCTCTCGATACATCACTTGTCAGCAAGTGATGACAGAGCATCAGGTACCAGCAGGCTTGGTTCATCCTTTATAGGTCCCAAAGTAGAAGTGTGATGATATATCCATGGAATTTGTGACAGGTCTTCCATGTACATCCAGGATATGGAGACCTTTGGAGTTCGAGGATGGTGACCACGTCTTTCTACGAGTATCACCTTGATGAGGTCTACAGAGATTTGGCCAAGGTAGAAAGTTATCTCTGTGATTCCTTGAACCATTCTAGGTCCTCAGTAGAGTAGGTGAGGTGGCTTACTGCCTGGACCTTCCTCCTCAGTTGCATCGGGTGCACGACATCTTCCACGTATCTCAGCAGAGGAGATATGTGCCCGACCCATCCCACATCATCGACCATGGGGAGCTTGACATCGATGATGGGGAGACCTTCACAGAGGTCCCATTGGAGATCGAAGATTCACAGGAGAGGGTCCTACGTGGATAGATGTTTCCTCTGGTGCCCATTCACTGGAAGCACAGGAACCTCTAGGAGATCACATGGGAGCGGGAGGCTCAGATGCATGCTCAGTACCCTCATTTGTTTCCCTAGTGTGTGTTGTAGCTTTATGAGGATGTAAATCCATGAGGTGGGGGTAATATAAAGACCCAGAAATTCTTTGGATTTTTTTTAAATACATGGAAATTTTATGAGTCCGTGGTTTTTAACGGCACGCGATTTCGAGGCTCGTAGTGCCTGAAATGATCCGTTGAAGTTTTGGTAAGCTTAATTTAACACGCGTATGCAGTTTTTCTAAAAAAGTGGAATAACTATTAAATGGTATCTCATATCAGAAATGTGAGCCCACCATTGCGCTCAAGATGGCGGGTTTACCCTAGGCGTGACTTAAGTTTAGTTGGCACGAGCTGCAGTGAGAAAACCTGAAAATGGCATAACCATAAATTAAAAAATTAAATAAAGTTATTTTATTTTTCAAATGCTTATAACTCACAAACGGTAACTTGGATTAAAAATCTGAGACCACTGCTAAACTCTTGAGGGTAGGATTTCTTTAAGCAGATACTAACTTGGGTCGGCGAGGGCCACCAAAAAAAGTTAGTTTTTGGATGCAAACAAAATAATTAAGTGACAATTATTTTATTGTAAAATTCATAACTTTTAAACGGTAACTCAGATTGGAAATCTGAGGGTACTGTTGGGTTCATTGGGGTGTGTTTCACATAGGAAGATCCTAACCTCGACCATTGTGGGTCGAGGATGACAGTTAATAATTTGCTGATGTTTTTTTTTCGGGTACGTTCAGTAAATGTACGTGCTGGTTTTTCTATCTTTTGAACCGATGCTCGGAATTAAAATCCGAGGACACCGATGAACTTTCAGCGCCGATATTCTCTTAAGGATACCTCTACCTCAGTTTCTTTTGGTTGAGAGTGGATGTTAATTTTGGAGATTCTTAATAAACTGAATAAAATTTATGTGTTACATAATTTTATTTTAGTTGGTGGTTATTATCTCAAAAGGAAATTTGGAGGTGGGGCCCAACCCCACGTAACTTCCCATGGGAGGATAATGTGTGGTGGGTCCCACACGAACACCAAAACCCTTAACTCCCCATATAACTCTCTTTTAATCTAGGGAGTCTCTTAAACATCTAACCCCCCTTTTAAATTTTGAAAACTCTCAACCTACCACCTTTTCTCATTAATGTGCCAACACCATTAATTAATTAATTGAGCTTTCAAAATTAATTAATTAATTTATAAAATTATGAATTCTTTTGAATTCATTTGAAATGCATGGAAATATTAAAATGATGGAGAGGATTTTGTTTTATTTTTGTTGGCGTAAACCTTGTGGAGAGCATGAGAGTATTGCTGGAGCCTTGGAGAAATAGGGAGAGCTTTCCTCCAATGAAGAACATCGGTTCTATCAATGAAATATATCACGAATCCTTCTACCTTATTTAACCGGAGGGAGGGAGGGAAGCACCACCGCCAACGAAGAATACCGAGGGCGTCGTCTTGACGTGACTTCACTGAGCTCTATTTCCACCGACGTTGATGGAAAGACATCCATCTTCTACGACACTGTCTTCCACGATGTCAACAATGATCTTTGAATCAAGGTTGGGGGAATTTGGATTATTATTTTTACGCAAGAATTGTATCCATGAACTTTGACTTTTATTTTGGAATGATGGTGGCCAAAATGTAATCACCTAACACGGAGGGGGAGGTCCGAACAAACACGGCCCGATGAATCTCCATTGATTCTTATTTTCATTGACAATAAAGGCGAAGATGGTAGGGCGTGGTGTTGTCGCACCACGTCCGAGGAAGGAGGCTGCGACCATGCAGGCTGAGGCGGTTGGAAGAGGCGACGGCGACCGGAGGCGGGGGCGACCTGAGGCGGCGGCCGCGTGGAGGAAAACCACGGCCTGCATCTGCGGTCCGCTCGGGCTGAAGAACTGGTCGGCCACTACCGGCTGGGCTGGTGGACCATGAAACCAACAGGTGCCGCGTGGAGGAGAGGCGGCCTGCAACCGCAGGACGCTCAGTGGGCGAACTGGTCGGCCACCTGCCGGCTGGGTTGAAGGGCCGCAACACCACTCGGTGCCGCACAGAAGAGAACCATGGCCCGCTGTGCGGGCCACTAGAGATGGGTAGAACCGGCCGGCTACAAATGTCCGAGCAGGAGGGGCGACGCCGCTTGGCACCGTCGGGTGAACCCAAAGGGCCCGCAGCGCGGGCCGGGTCCGCGGGTGGGCCCGCCCCACCGGGCTGGGCCGACCCCCAAACAGGGTCAGACCCACCGGGCCAGGTCCATGGGTGGACTATGCTCAACTGGGCCAGGATGACCCCCAGTCGGGTCGGACCCGCCGAACCAGGTCGGGCCGACCTGCCACAACCCACTGGGCTTGACGGGCTGGGCCCGACTTCGCTTAAATGAAAATATCTTGAAGACTGTGGATCCGAACGACACGCCGTCTGCGACACTGGGACCCTTGCAACGAGGCGGTAGTTTGGAAATAATCTAAGTGTGTTTTGGATGGATTTGGAAAATGGCTGGGTCTGGATCGAGCGTAAATCCAACCAGTCCCTTGGATCAGAAAAGCCAATAACTCTCAGACCGAGTGTCCGATTGACGCGTTGTCTATCACGTTGGGTTTCTTTAGATGAGTCGAATCTTAGGGATACATAAACTTAGTACTTCGTGATAGTTGATGTATCGAACCCTTTTCTCTAGGAGCGGACCCTCCCAGAATTGAGCGTGCTGTATGCGGGAACCCTAGAGCTGGCTGCGACTGCGACGACTACTGCACTGGAATCCTCTGTGGGTTCGACGACAATAACTACTGTACCAAAATCTTGTGTGGGTTCGACAGTTCTGACTTCTATTCTTATATCCTATGTGGGTCCAACAGAATAGCTGGTCCTATATCTTGTGTGGGTTCGACAACTTAGACGAGATAGCTGGTCATGTATCCTTTGTGGGTCTGAAAGCTTAGTCGAGATAGCTGGTCTTGTATCCTGTGTGGGTCTGACAGCTTAGATGAGTTATCTGGTCATGTATCATGTGTGGGTCCAAAAACTTATCTGGTCCTGTATCCTGTGTGGTTCCGACACCTTAGATGATACAGTGGCTACATCTGATCATCTATATCTCTCTACTATTGCGGCATACCAGTGTGAGCTGAGTTATGTCTTTCAACCATTATCATCATGGAGATTGAATTTACTTTGTGGAATTGGTTTGTGCTTGGGATCGAGAGTTAGATCAGGACTGAGATTGGTATCTTAGGTATATGTATGGGCATATACCTATGTACGATTGGTTGATACTGCGTGATTGTATCTTTCTTATTTTGTTAATCCTTAGTGGATATTATGAGACCTTGTGGGTCTCGGGGTCCCTATTGAGTATCGTTATACTCAGCCCTGCATGGGCTATGCCCGCACCTCATTGTGTTGGATACAGACGACAGACAACGCTGACGGAGGCTGAGAGCGCCATGACTGGACGGTACCCAGAGGTGAACCTTTTGATGAGTCGACACACGGAGGATACATAAGGACATGAGTGCTTAGGTGGATATCTATACCTAACCTTGAAGTAATAACCCCAGAGGATGATCCAGGAGCTGATTTTTACTTTCATCTATTTGTCCCTTTTTTACTTGTACTTGTTGTTCAGTTGGGTATGTATAATGGCCAATTTACCTTCCAACACACTCTTTTGTATTCATTTTTACTTAGTGTTTACTTCCTGTTGCGTACTCTGTTATGTTAGTCTACTTTTATAAAGGCAATGAAATCCCAGCTTAGGGATTTATGCCTTTGGTGCTAATCACCAGCCCCTGGCCTATGGACGGCGGTCTTGGGGTAGTCACGGCATGGGCCCTGAGGACGGGTCATGACAAATCTTATTGTGAAGATACCAAGAATATATTTGATACTAGATAATAGTTTTTATGGATTTTGATGACTTGACACGTAAAATAACTTTGAAGAAAAAACATAAAATTAAAGAGGAGATGTTGGAACGAGAAGGATTTATTATGAAGAACTACCCAAATATTCTAATGATGTGAAATTAAGGAAATGATGAAAACAAAAATTGAAGTATAAGAGAATGTGACCTACCCCCCCCCCCCAAATTTAATTATATGTCTCTATTAAATTTAACATCTTCAACATCATAGGTTGCATGAAACAACAATTTTAAAACCATGATATACTATTATATATTATCATGACGATTGGAATAGTAATGTGTCTTTTAGGAATAGTAATATGGCCATTAGTATAATAAACCCACCTTTGAAAGCATAAATAAAACTATGGAATCTCATTAATAAAAATATAACATATTTATATCATAGAATAGGTAAATAAATGATTTAAAAATGATAAATTAAGTTATGGTATTTTTCAAAATAAAAAATGCTTATTTAAAATTTAATTATTAAAATAATGATTTAAAATAAAATTTATTTGCATCAAATAAATTCATAAATTAACATTTTGTTTCATTATAATTATAATATAATTATATGTGACCCAAATTAATTTATGAACGTGTCCTAAAATCTTTTATTATATTGAAATCCGCATTTTTTTATAAATAATGAAATTAGCTAAAATAAATTTTTTCATATTTGAAAATTTATTTTCATTAAATGGAAGCCATTTTTCTAATTTACTTGTGAAAAAATTATTAGGGTGACGTTTTTGGATTTTTCTGAAAGTGGTGAATTTTTGTGAATAGTGAAAATCAGTAATTTACATTGTGGAAAATTATAAGTAAATAAATGATTTTTTGAGTCATAGATGATGTAAGTGGAAATTATATTGAACTCATATGCTCAAATTACTTTACTTATTCACAAGAATAAAAACTATTTACCGTCTTGAGAAACAATATTAACAAAATGAAAACAATAACCAAAACACCCATCTCCTCCAACTCTAATAACCGGCCCTCACCACCTCTAGTCATCCCAAATTATAAGAATTCTATACTATTTTTATTATACAAATTTCATCTCCCAATCCTCTTACCCATTATATGGCCTTTCAATTCTCACCAAAATTCCATTTCTAGGTGCCTTAAAAGGGTTCTTAGGGAGACGACACTCAAAAGGTAAACCCCTCCATCTTTCCCTATTAATTTATTTTCTTTTTCTTGTCCTCGCCAAAACAACCCCATTAAATTTGGAATGATAACTCTAGTATCATAAATATTCTTTAATGTTATTGTAAAAATGGAATATTTATCATTAGAAATCATATCTAATAATTTTACTTTAAAAATGATAACATCATCTATGTTGTTTCGATTCATCACCTTTGTGGATGATGAGTTTTAGTTTCCCATTACAAGCTTCAAGGATAGTCATAAAACTATTATTATGGTTAAATGTTTCTTTAATATACATAATATATCTAATATTATATTCTAGAACCCATACATAAACATAATATTAAATAAATTGACATAAGTTTTTGATAGTTGTAAAAATAAAAAAAAATGTTGTGAAATTTTCATCAACATTTTATCCAATGAATCATCATCATGACATATGAGCAAATGATATATGAGACCACATAAACATAGTTAATTTCAATAATAAACAATAATTTTACTTCTAAATAAGTTATTCTAATTTTACAATAACTCCTATATTTATACTCAGGGGAACAAAAAATAAAACCAAGAAACAAATGATCCTTGATAGAACAAAACTAAACATTGTAACACATAATAAAGTAGATAAATGAACATAATAAAATTATAATACATCAAATATTATATGAAGTTTTTATTAACTGAATTATTAAGGAATCTAATTTTAATGTCCAAAACATTTAGTATAATTGCTAAACACATTCAGACATATGGTAAGAGATTTCCCACCTCATTGTTTTCTTGGATATATGCCTTATTCTCTAGTTGTTCCATTTTTTATTGGGTATGTATACATACAATTGATATATCATTTAAAAAATACCTCTATACTTATGGTATTTAAAATTTTATTTGATAATTATTGCTTTTTTGGGGAATGTGTTCAAACTTATTATATGTGGTAAGGGAATTATTAACCCAATTTCCATTATTTGGGTTAAACCACTACTCCAATTATTATGTAATTATATGATTATGTGTGGAGATAATTTTGATTATATTAGGTTCTATTTACACTTTTTTTATTTGGATTTATAGCTGATATAAATAATCTATTCATTTGATTAATTCCCACACATTATTTTAAAAAACTTGTTTAAATATATATATTTTCCAAAATATAAATGGAAGGTTTGAAAAAAAATACAAAAATAGATAATTTTCCCACATTCATGAACACAGAATTTAAATTTTTATATGGTTATTTTCTAATAAAATGTTTTCATTTATAATTTCACATCATTTAAAATAAGTGATTTCAAATTAAAAGTGGTAATTCTATCAAGAGATTTTCAATACTTTTATTAATGTATTTTTATATAAATTAACCCGCATTATTAGATCTTTTTCATAATTAGGGTCTGTCTATTATTATACCATATAAAATATTTTATTTAATTTTTTATGATCATTTTTAATGTGGATGTTCTGTTTTGATAACATTCATCATATTATACTGGGTAGTTTATAAATATGTTTATTGTTTGGGGAATGTTGTTAACATTAATATGATAGTTTTGGTATGAATATATATGTTTATTATACTTCAAAAAATTCAAAAAAAAAATTCAATGGGCATAGTAAGTGATGTGTGGGGCCTGCTATAGCACCTCGGTGCATCGGTAGGTCTTATGAGACTAACTAGTTTGGGTATCAGTTGATGTCTAGCCTGATTATGTCTTGTGTCTTGGTCAAAACCATGATGGTATGTTTATGACACCTCATATTATGAATTATATCATTATTAGGATAGTTATTTATAATTCATGTGGTTATTTGACTAGTAGAATATCGATGTCAATGTTTCATTCTATTTTTATTATCATATGGAATTAATTGACCAACTTTTATACGTGCCATATTTAGCTCAAGATTCTGAATTAATGAGATTTTTTTATTTATTCACCATTACATATTTTTATGTCTCTTTTTGTTATCTTCCTCTATATTCTTACCCTTACTAATCATCTAATATCACCCATTTCTTATGTTTTATTTTTCCCCATGATAGGATGTTGTATATTTTGATTGACATGCTGGGATAATCTTGGAGACTAAGGAAATTTCCGATGGATTTTATATGTTTTATATCATATAAATATTTAAGGTAATACTTATGTTTTTATCTAGTTTTCCAATGCTATTAAACTATTCTATCCATTATGATGTGACCACTTGTACTTAGTAACCATTTAATAAAGTAAGGCACTATCTCTGGGCTACTATGGTTGGGGTATTTAAATAATTCGAATATAGGATGATGATAAGTCAAAAGAATCATAATAAGATTTGTATACAAATTTAACTGATGTTTTAACATTTATCTATTAATTTTACTCCCAGTTAACCCTTTTAACTATTATTGTGATTATAATTGTTTCACTCTTTTTGGGTTAATAAAGTTACTATAGAAGGAAAATTTACTCATAAATTGATTTTTTTTATATTATTTACTATATACTATTTAATTTTTTGAGTATATTTTTTATGAACTTTAAATCATTTAGTAAAATATTTTTTAACATAAAATACCATTAAATTATTTTTTGTAACTACGGACATAGTTTAACATTAAATACATCATGATAAAAATGGGATTAAAATAAATAATTTAATACATTATAAATATATAAATATATATATATCTAGAAAAAATCATCGATCATAATAATATAACCAAATTTTATTAATTTTATTGTTTTTAAAATAATTTATATGGATTTTTCTACCATTTTCAAAAGAATTATGTCAGTGTTGTGTAAAATTTAGAGTAATTATTACATCACAATAGAAAATAAATTACTATAAATAATTGATTCATATTTTAGTGAACTATTTATAACCAATAATGAACTGTTTTTTGTCTTCATGATAAAATATTATAAATATTAAAACATAGAGAATAGAATTTTGTATTTATTATTCAATTAAAATAGAAATGTATTCATTATCAAAAAATAGATCCATGTTTTAATATCTTCAAATAATAGATGAGTATGGTAAAACTAAAATCATAAAATAAATATAATCATTGTGTTATAAATATCATAAATGCGTTATGAAATTAAATTAACCGTTAATTACCAGATTTATGATTACCACGATGGGAAATATTTATTATGTTTACTATTCATTTTTATTAAGATAATGTTTAATTTTTTTTAAAAAAAATCTTTATTATTATAAATATAAAATAAAATTTACCAAATTTGAATTCAATAATAAAAAAATTTAAAATTAAATTAATTCCCCAAAACCTAGTAAAAATAGTTTTCTATAAAAAATGATCTTTTATTAAATAAATATATTGATAATAAAATTAAGAATAATGTCAAATATAATGAAATTAATTGAATTAGTTTTAATAAAAAAGAATTAATTACATTTTAACATAAATTCGTAACAAAATTTGAAATTTTTTATTATTGAATGTAAAAGACAAATTTCTAATAAATTTATATTTTTCACTATTAAATGAAAAAAATAATAGTTTAGTTAAATATGAAAATATTACCCAAAATTAAGTTTTATATGATCATTTAAAAAATTATTACCTTTATTGAATATAATTTATAGCATTTTTAGAAATTAAAAATTATATTCCCTCATGAAAATAAATAAAAACAATTTATGATGAAAAACAATTTTCAAAGAAAAAAAATTAATTTACTAAATATTGAGTTCTTAAATTTATATTGAGTTGGACCATTATACATATAATTTATAATGTTTTTTATAATCATATATTAAAAATCAATGACTAGGTTATAAAATTCTTATTTAATTAATTATATTTCATTTTTTGTTTAAGATTAATTTTTCATGTCTCATACACTATTGAACATAATGTTCTTTCAAAATATAAGTGTATTTCATTGTAATTGATTTATTAAATTTTGTTATTTTTATTTTATCTTGATATATATAATCAATGGTAAAACAATTGAAATTACCCTTTTAAAAAAATCCAAATCATAAAAAATGTTAATAAAAAATCCTTTTTGAATAACAGAATGTGAAATGAAAATGTCATATATAATAAAAAATAATTATATTTAAAAATAGGATAACAATATAGGGAAGATAACACATTGACGTGGAAGAAATCATTAATTTCCAAATAATGATAGAGAGTAGTAGTAAACATTGATTATATGATAGTGATGATCCTGAGAATGTTAGTGAAAAAAAGACTAATAAACAATGAGTTGCAAAATAGCACATCACAACCTTAGAAAAGAATTTTTGAGAATATATATTATTATTTGAAAATCACTTTTTGGGTGATCGGGAATTCATTTAACATCTAGACTGAGAACATAAAAAATATACTTACATTATTTTCTTTAAATCCATAAACACAATTTCATCTATTTTTGTGTGTGTTTTAATACATTAATACATTTTTATTTTCTTTTAATCTTGACGATGAATATGAATATTTAATTCTTAAAGCACAATAATGGAAATCTCATTGGACATAAGGTATATAAAAGATTGAAAAGATTGTATTTATATATGTATTAAAAATTAAATTGATAACACAAAGTATGATAATATAGAAAATGAAAAAATAATTACATGAATAAAAAATTCAATAATCTAAAAATTTCAACTATAATACCCAAAGTTCAAATTAAATCATTTCATATATATTTAATACTATATAAAAAATAACCACACTAGGAATATATTTGATTCATATTTTACTATATAAAATTAATCTTACATCCCAAAATACAACAGCATTAATCCAAAAAACCCCTTCATGTAAAAAACATGATAAAACTAGGTGTTAATTGATCATGTATCCAATAAAACATCTCCAAAAATATCATTAATCTCTTTAAAATCATGTTACATAAAAACTCAAAAGGGGTGTCTATGCATTTGAACTCATGATCAACCATGAGGTTATAAATCCAAGGTATTATCCACAACATTTTATATAACCTCAAATAAAAACATTATAAACTATTTGGTGATCTAAATACCTTTTACGATAGAAATTATAACATCCTTGAACCCATACTCCAAGATCAAATGATCAAAAAATAATCTTTACATTTCTGGATTTGATACAAAAAACACGACCCAATTCCAATAATCTAAAAACATTAACAAAAAATAATATATTTGGTCACTAACCAACCCTTGGAACTCTATGGTGCATTGTTTTAAGTAATTAGGAGAAACACTTACTTAACCATACCCATGTCCCCTAGTGATCATTTTTAATAATATAGCCATATTTTCTTATTCGAAAAATTTTCAACAATATAACACATAAATTCTTCACAAATGAAACCTTTATAAAAATAATTGATTTAATATCCTTATTCACAACCTTTGGAAGTGGAATATACAATAATGGTTAGCTCAAATTCACAATGAGGTAAGACATAATAAATAACAATTTAATTTCATAAATGACTATATGATGAGAATAAAGGTATTATAAAATATTCAGTGTTTATGAAAATAACAAAAGAAAATTCTTACCCCTCAAAATCTGGATCATTAAACATGTTATATGGAATAAAGTATTTTCAAATGAAAGAACCATGGGAATAAATAATCTTATGCCATGTGACTTAAATATTAATCACAATAACAATTAAAGAAACATAGTAATCATAAATAAAGTGTGTTTGTATCTTGAATCATTATCTTCCATGTTCAATCATGTATGAAATATCAAAAGTGTAGTTGGATCCTTAGTGGAAATCTCCCCATTATAAGTTATTTTTATTACCTTTAATGATAAGGAACACTTATGAATGCATTGGAGATCTATGACATACACACCGTTAATATAAGCTATATTTCCCTCATACATCATCTTCTAATATATCAGGTACCCCAATCATCATAAATATTTTCTAAGTACCATACATGAATATAACACATGTATGTTTTCTTTTTCATCATCAATATTTTAACAATAACTTTCATTTCTTTACAAAATTATTTACTCATGGAAAAGAATTGGGTTTCATGGAAATATGATTAAAAAACATTGAATGTAATCCAAAGAGGTATGATGGATGGTATTATAAGATAATATTTCCAATAAGGTGTTGGTGGATTATTTATCATTTTTGGGACTCTATTATTTCACACAAGTCATCCTCGAGAAAGGTGAGAATGTGTGGAAATTTTATGATCTAATGAAAATAATCTAAAACATTTTGGTATTCAGTGACTGGAAAATTATAGCCAAGGGTTGTGGCTACTATCACATCATAGTCCCATCAGATTAATGAAAGTGAGCAGTCAAGATCTAACAACCACTTTCCCTGAAGCTCAGATTCCTTCAAATTCAAGTGTGGGATAAAAACATCCATCCTTACATGGTAAAGAATACTCACACATTTTTGTTTATTGAAATATGTAATCTAAACTAGTTATATTGGCACCTACGCATAATTATTTATATTGCATCATTGGTTTGAAATATGATTAGAATGGATAGGTGGACTAACATCCGATGTTTTAGGCACCATTCCCATATTCTGGTTGAGTTCAACATGTCTGGTTTTATTATGGAGGAGGTTGTGTTGACTATTAGAGATGATATCATTAATTTATAAATTCATTATGAGAGAAAACCAACGTTTTTTACAAGGTGTATGTTCATTAGACATAAAATTTTAGAGTGAAACTGGGACAAGGAGTGTACAATATGAAATTTTAAGTGACATGATATCACACATTTTTGGAAGAAAGGAAAAGAGAAAACTCGAAAGGGTACTAACATCCCTAGGCCCTCTGGGTCCAATAGGTCTTTGGATGAAGTATGAAAACCAATAAAAATTATAGTGAACCTATTTTCATCAATACTAGTGATGAAAAAATTGTAAAGGCTAGAACTAATATGTGCTATAATGAAGTGATTTTGTAAGACAAGGAAGTTGACCATCATGAGATTAAATTAGGAACTTTAATCTCCACGCCTGATGCAGATGCTGCCCCATTAGAGGGTAACCATGAAAAGAATGATGGAAATTCCCCTTATCCTCATTTTAGTGGATATTATGGGAATGAAATACATATAATGGTTAATATGTAATTCTTCACACTTGGAGAAAAACCTGGTAATGATGTAGTGGGGATGAAACCTACTGGGGATCCACCAAATGGTATTTAGAAACAAGGCGTACCCCTACAGAAATCTCCCAAAAGGGAGGATACCATGCAAGAGCTCTCCATGCCCAATACTTAGTAGGTGACATAGACTCATGGTGACCATGAAATCAATTCTCTCACTAAAACACTTGCAGTGGAAAGTGAATCTCAGCTAATGGGATGTCCTCATGAACAGGTTGAGCCAAATCAGCATACGGCAGTCGGGGACCTGCCTAATTCAAGCATCTCAGTTGATCTAGAGGAGTTTCGAACAACATATGGACATTCTAGGGTCCATGTCACCTGACCAATAGTTATTTGTGCCATGGAGGAAACATTATTGGAATTCAGTTCATGGAAGTACCTTATTCCAAAATTTCCAAGAGACAGTTTTAAGGTAATGAAGAACTAGACCATTTTCCCTCTGCCAGTAGGTTCACACCCTTTAGTGGGAAGCTTTGGGCAGATGTGTTTAATGGAACTCAACCACCTACAGAGACTGATGATCATGATAGAAAATAATAAGTGGAATCAGATTCAAAATATTTTAATAATATAAGAAGAATGTAAAAAAGGAAAATTCCAGGTCTTCATGGCACATGAGAAAGGACCAACAACTATGGAAGATATCTAAAATTATGAAACTCATCTATTGGAATTTCCAGGGGATGGAGAAAACACTAAGGGCTGGAGCCCTTATTTATTTTATCCTATTAAATAATCCATATCTCATTGGGATGGAAATGCCTTAATTTCTCTTTTAGAATTAGAAGAAATTTTGATGGGACTCTTTGGGACAACAATTTTCTCTATTAATTATCACAAATGCAATATAGATCATTTATGGGTGTGTTTGAATGAATAAACATAGACTAATACATGAATCTAGAGAAACCAATGTTTCATGATTAGCAGCAACAACCAATGTCATAATGTGAAAGTATCGTTTTTCTATTATTCTATATCTTACGTCAAGAGAAGGGACTTATGGAAAGAGCTTTATGATCCATTGAGAATGTGGCTAAAAATGGGTGATTATGGGTGATTCCAACACAGTTCTCACACCTGGGAGAAAATTGGTTTATGCTTCAAATAAAAAATAGCTAATGTATTATCAGCATGTATTGACCAATGTAACTTTGTTCAAGTCCCAATTGTAGGAAAAGATTTTACATAGTGATGATGGAAATAAAATTGTTGGAAATATAGAAAACATGAAAAATGTTTTATTCATATGAATGATAGGAATGTTTCTAGTGGTATTTTGGGTTAAAATTTTCCCAACCACCACATTGATAATAATCCCATTATTTTTGAACTATTCACCATGGTAAGAGTCTCCATAATCCACTTTTTATTTAACAAAGGATGGGATATGATTAGAGGGTGCATAAGAATCATTTTTTTGTGGTAGAAGTTGGACCCTTTGGGGAATACGCTATATAGGCTAGCTATAAATTTAAAAAATTCAGAGAGAATGATACTGGTTGTGAGGAATATATCCTTCTCATAACATGATAGTGATATCTTGAATTCATAATGATATCATCCAAGCATCATGAATAGATAACAATATCATAATTTCTCTCATAAGAGTTACAGGCTAATGATAAATTGGATATCACTATAAAGGAGTGGTTTGAAAGAAACTACTTTAATTTAAAATGGTAAAAATGAGGATACAATAACATAAAATAATTTCAAATTATTCATAGTGATAAAATGGTTAATGCTGGGAACACTGTGATCCGCATAAATACAAATTTTCATACCACTAAAAATGATATCTCAAAGGAAGTGGTTGATTATTTTTTGTGATATTTATATAGATAATGGTCTGAATAACTCTTCAAGGATGATTTGAAATATCTACCCTTGTATTGATGAATAATAAAATAATAACCTTATCAAATATTCAGGAATGGATGAGGTGAATGAGTTCTAGTTTTCTCTCAACATGGATAGTGCTCTAGGATCATATGGGTTCACTAACAACTTCATTATGATTTATTGGGAAATTATATAGTATTATCTTGTAAGTGTTTTAAATGATTTATATATTCATTCTTATCTTACTTATATAATTAATTCAAACTTCATTTCTTTAATTCCCAAAAATGATAACGTAGTTGATGCCATGGACTTCAGGCATGTGTCCCTTGGAAACACCATCCCTAATGTAACTAGATGAATCATGGTATTCTGGATGGGAGAGCTTCTAAATAATCTCATCACTCCATACCAGTAAGGGTTCATTCCAGGGTGATGCATACCAAATTGTCTTTTTATTCCTCATAAAGTGTTAATTTCTTATGAAAAATGACAAAGGAAAGGAATGTTTCACCCAATATTGACATATCCACATCATTTAAAACCCTCAAGTTTCATTTTATGCTCAACATACTCAAGAGAAATGAATTTTTAAACACATTTTTAAAATTAATAACTTTTTTCATTTCATATGAAAGGATCTCTTTGTTAGTTAATTGGACACTAAAAAGGTTCATCCAATTTTGTAGAGGAGTTATTCCAGGGGAAACACAATTTGGGATCCTATTTTCTATTGTGGAATATTACCTTAGTGAGTTTATTAATGACCTTTATCAAGTTGGTTTGTACAAAATAATCATGTCTAGGAAGAATTAGCTAGTTCCATCACACTTATTATATACAGATGACATCCTTTTTTTGGTAAATCATCCTAGAGAACCATATCTTCCATTCAAGCCCTCCTTACCCATTATTATGAGGTGGTGGTGTAATTCATTAGTTGGTGAAAGTATTTCATTGTATTTTATAATGGATTATTTGTGCACGAACAGAACAAGTTCACTATGCGCCTTGGGCGAGAAAGGAAACTATTACTTTCAATTAACATGGAGTTCCATTATTTAGGGGCACAGTGAAAATCCAAATTCTAGGAGGAAACATCTCTAGAATTTTATATCAACTTTCCAAATTTAATGGAAGATATATATCACTAGTAGGAATGGCGTGCTTGGTGAATTTAGTCATTACTTGTAAATTGTTTTATTCCTTTTCTGTCACAAGTTGTCCCAGATCTCTCATTATAGAGCTACAATGTATGATTCAAAATATTATCTAGATGAGATTTATAAAGGAGAGGAAACTTGTCCCTGTTGCATTGAAAAAATGAAATAAACCTATTGATAAGGGGGGTCATCACATCTAAGTTCTCAAGATATTCAATGACGTCCTGATTTATAAGTTCACATAGAGATTATTAACCACCGATAACCCCTCCTATAATTTTTTAATTATCATGTTCAATGAGAGGTAGTTGGATGATTAATCACA
Organism: Viscum album; assembly: GCA_963277665.1. Lineage (NCBI taxonomy): Eukaryota > Viridiplantae > Streptophyta > Magnoliopsida > Santalales > Viscaceae > Viscum > Viscum album. Next base: position 1,781,177,160 of record OY728129.1, on the reverse strand, counting down.
ATACCTTGGATCATCAGTTTGATCTTCAATCAAGATTTATTTCCAAAATATCATGTGTGATACTGTGTGGATAGCTATTAAACAATCTTCTCCCAACTTCTAGAGTGCCTCTTGGCTTGATCAACCTCTTAATGATAGGATGGATGTCCCATTTTACAAGTCAGAAATGAAATTTTCTAAATTCATCACACACAAGATCATCCTTAATATCCTATTATAAATTGAAATGGTAATCTCAAACTAATAATTCATTGATGTGGACACACTTGTTTAGATTCCCAATATCATTGGGCTCTTTAATTGCATGGACTATTACATGGATTATTGCAATGTTTCAACCAAATTCCATCATGGATATCTCATTTTAATGATATTTTCATAAGGACTTTTAGATTCACTCCACTAGGGAGAATTTGGAGGAATAAGTTACCAACACATGTTTAGTTGAAAATTTTTAGGATGATCGGTGTATTATCTTGTGATATTTTTCTATAAGATGAAGAAAATATCCAGTATCTTTTCATTAATTTTGATTTTTAAGGGGGTTTTGTGGGATTATACAGCCAAAATATTTGGGATTCACATTCATGCAAGCTATCAGTTGGGTGACATTCTATATTTTCATAGTAAGGATGAAAATAGTGCTCAAGTCTATAATCTCTAACTAGTTAATGCTACATCGGTTTTTTCTTCAATATGAAAGGTACAAAAGGCAAGCTTTCTTAGGGATGCGTTACATCTATACATGATTCTATTGTAGAGCTTCATAAGGAAGTTCATGAAAGTACCAAATTCTAGAATGGTGGTATGTAGAACAGTGTTGAGTATCTAAATATCCATAGGCTTCTTAATGATTCAGGCATGTCAAAACTCCCAATCATTCATAATTATGTGAGATAGATCACTTCTATTGGAGCACATATCAAGGTCAATATAGATGGTACAACCTCTGGAATTCCAAGAGCATCAGGAGGATGAGTTATTTTTCAATCATACCATGGATTTGTCAAAGGATGTTTTTATCAATATATTGGTTTCATAACTATCTATGAAGCTAGACTATGGGCGATGATTCATTCCATTCGACACGTTTCCCACCATTGTTGTAATTACCTATGAATTGAATCATAATCTAATGTTTTGGTTAGTTCCATGAACATGATGAACATGAATATCCCATGGAGGCCACTGCCATAATGGATTGAGTGCCTCTCCTAGGTGGAAGACACTGGTTTTTTTGTCTATAATGCATATCAGGAAGCTAACCAAATTATGGTCACTCTCTTAAAGAAGATGATCATGGGAATAAGTATGATGTAGTATTTCCAGGATCCATATTTCTACACAACATTGACTAATGATGAAATGTGAGTAGTGATATTTTCTCACCTTTGTAAACACCGTTTTAATGGTTAACTTTGTATGTCTTACCCCTTTTTATTAATAATTTTAAGGACTTGACTCATTTGGATCCAATGTTATCTTTTTAGAGAAATTATTAATGGATGTTAACAGTGAGGAAAATACCTATAAAATAATATTTAAAAAAAATCTTTGAAAATAGGTTAAAATATATTTTTCTTTTTCTATGTTTGAAAACTATAAATTCCAAAAATATTTAGAAAAGTAATCTCATTAAAAATAAAAATGTAAAATTTTAAATGATTATTTAATGAATGGAATATTAATGATGGTGGGAAATGTAAGTTAATTAATACATGTTAAAAAATTTATAAAATAATTTTATAAAATTTGAATTTTTATTTTAAAAAATTATATCTAAACAATAATTGGATTATATTAAAAATTTAGTGAAAAGATTTTTTATATCAATGATATGGAATGTAAAATATTCTTGAACAAAATGAGAAATAACAATTGTATTTATTAAAAATATTATTTTGTTATTCACAAGAACAAAAGTTTGAAAAATTATAAGTAATAATTATAACAATATATTTCATAATATTACAAGAAGATATATATGGTTTAATGAAACAATGTTTTATAATTTTATTCAGAGTAAAATTTGAATATAAATTATCTTGGAATAAAATAATATTTTAACATAAAACATTTCTTACTTTGGTAACGTTTAAATAAAAATACATTAGAATAATTAATGAGATAATCATAAATAAATCATGTCAATTTCATGAATTTATTATAGAAAGTCATTCATGTGGATATATGGGCACTGTAAAAATAAATCATGGTTCGTGATAGGAAACATATTTCAAGAAAATTGGATTCCCCTAAAGAAATCCCTTACAAAGGTCATAAATTTTAAACAGATAATTAATCCAAGAAGTGATTGTGAGAACATAAATAAATCCACAAAATAAATCATTAATACTTGATAAAATTTTAATTATCAATTCTTATGTAGTTATTAAATAATAAATTCAATGTGTTGCTTCAAAATGTAATTAAATAAAATTGAGTTTTGAAACACATTACCTTGAATCCCAACCTGATACGTACATCCTTTAAATACAATATAATACAATTGTGTTAAAACAATAACTATTTAAGAAACATTTTCAGGTTTATTAAGTTATAATTAAACCATATATTTAATTTATTTTAATGACATATTTTATTTTACAATTGCTTACGTCAATGTTAGGGGTTTTGAGAGTGATCGGTTCATAATTACCAAATGAATTTGGTAGCATGACCATAGACAAAGGTTTATTATTTGCATCATCAATAGAATAATAATAATAATAATTTTTTTATAAATAAAATAAATTTTTATCTTCATCCATTGAAGGTAGACATTAAAAATTGATCACATCCCTTCATAGAGGTGATATTTCACATGCGTGAATGAGTGAAATTATCATTTTTAAACTAGTCGATGGGTAAGAAGGTATGTAAATTATTATATATATAGAACCATAATTAGTTCATGAATATAATACTTTTTTATTATGAACATCCTAATAACCATACGTGAGATGTGGTTGTGAAATATAAAACACATCTCTTTATGGAGGTGGTATTCTACACATACACATGAACAATGATTTTTGTCATCATATTAGGAAAAAAGAGATGAATATGATTATAATATTAACTTAATTACATATCACTATATGCAATTTTATAATGTCACTATAATTTTATTGTTGGGGAGGAATTAACGGAGGTATGAGAAGAAGTAAAATGAGTGTGATCGGTCAAAACGATAACCTCATCTTAGAGATACATTCATTTGATTTCATCTTAAGAACCACATGGATTGTATTTTAAAGAGAGGTAAAAAATATAACATGATGAAATATTTTTATAAGACGTGTTGGTAGTGTCTAGAAAATGTAATTGGATCATGTTAGTGTCATGAATAGTAGAGGGGTGGGGTCCTTTTATAGTGATATAAGGGGCACACATGGAATTACTTAAAACATTTAAATATATTAAATATTTCTCATTTATAATTTTTACCAAGTTGATATAATTCTATTTTTGGATAATTATAATTGAAAATACTTTAATACATGAAAATTTAGAAAATTTTAGGGTTTGTTTTTGACCGTGTCTCTAACTTTTAACCCCATGATAAAAAATTTATGGATTACCGGGATCAAAATATTTTTTCTCTTTGGGGTCAATATAGATATACTAAAAGGAATGTAACCCATAAGTGGATAATGGTTGATATTATATTCTATATAATATTCATGTGGACAAAGGTTTTTATGAATTTTAAATTATTTAATGACATATTATTCAATAAAAAATAACAATAAAGTGATTTTCGGGACTATTCACATAGTTTGACTTTAAGGAAATCAACATAGTAATAGAATTAGAATATAATTTTTTTACACAATAATAACATGATATAGTTTTATAAAAAAATATATCGAATAAAATAATTCAAAAAATTATATTATTATTAATGTTTTTAAAATCATTTACATTATTTTTCTACTCATTGTACTAGAAAAATATCATCTTTACTTATGTATTTAAGGAACGTGTTTCGTCACTTTAAATTATAAATAAATTACTATAATAAAAACAACATTTTCACATTAACTATTTATAATAAAATATTAACTCTTTTTTCCCTATAAAATAATATTAGATTCATTAAAATAAACAGAGATGGATTTTTTATTTTTTCGTTACATAAAATAACATTAAATTAGTTATATAAGAAAAAAAGAACCATGTATCTACGTTTTCTAATATTTTATGAGGATGGTCAAACTAATATCATAAAATAGAAATAAAGAATCTGTTTTTACATCATTAAATCATCCTCCCAATATTTTAACTTTAATTACACAATTTACTACTATCAAGGAGATAAATTGTAACCATATGTACTATTCATTATAAACTCAAATAAAGAGAGAATATTTTAAAATCTTTGACATGATGATTCTAAATATATAATCTATTTTGTGAAATTCATTCCCTATAAGTTTCAAAAATCACTTTTCGAATAATCCAATAAGAGGTGATGAAAAATGGGTTTCTAAATAAATCCAATTTAAGTATAAAAAAATTATAATAAAATTTAGTGTAATATAAATTCCAATGATATTATGTAATGACCCAACCCGAGAAGCCCAAATATAGTGCTTTATTTTAATACATTTTCATGATTACAAGGAATCAAGTTCTGAAGGACCGATGAGTTTAGATGTCTTGGAAAATAGATTACATACTTTAATTCACATTAAAATTTCAAACAAAAAATACAACATATATAATCCTTTTTTAATTCCATTATTCTCATATCTTATACCGGAATATAAATGATAATACAAATCATGGATTCCTGAAAAAATGAAACATAAGAAAGGGGTGAGATCAGATGCTCAGTAAGGGAAAGAAATATAGCATAAGTTGTCCTAAATAATCACAAACCTTTATGGAAGGGTATAAATTTGAAAAAAAACCATTTAAACATTAATTTCAGAATAATATTTCAAGGATAAATCAAATAATGTAATTTAATTATTCACATGGATATTCTACTAGTCCAATAAACACATGTAACATTAATAACTAATCTCATAATGATGGATTGCATAATGTCAAACATCATAACCACAATGTCAAGGCCTTGTGCCAAGACAGTAAATATGAATTTTGTGAAGGCCTTATTCCAAGACACTATTTTATCTCATTAGACCAACCGATGCATCGAGGGGATATAGCAAGCCATGCCCGTCACTTAATATGTCAAATGCATTCCTCATGTGAAAATTTTGAAACATAACATAAACATTCATATTAAAATTAGAATACTAAATGTCAATACTTTAACCATAGACCATGAATGGTATAAAAATAGAACATTCATATTCAAAAATATCATAAAACATTCAATAAAGTATGGAAGACCTATTATAATAAAAAAACCTAAATAAAAAAAAAATATCCAGTAAAGGATGTTGACATAGTTGAAAATGATCAGTAACTCTCTTTGAGAGAAATGTCCTTTTTTGTGAAATCATTTAAAAGTAAAACATTTATAAAGTAAGTAATTTAAAATATTTTTTTAATAAAATTTCCCCATATCACTTTGAAAAATTTGAATGGAATTAACATTTAAAAACAATCATGTCTATATAAATAAATCTTTAAAATAATTTTGAACACATTGACATTAATTAAGAATGAGTCAGAAAAATAAATAATTAAAACCTTTAAAATGTTTATAATGCTAAATATTCCCCTCCAAAAGACATTAAAATACTACTTTTGAATACATTTTTTTGAAATATGGACATGGATGATAAATATGTCCCTGTAAATACTTACATATAAACAATCTTGGATAATAATGAGATTGTAGAATTAACCCTTACCTTGTACATTCCTTTAGTCATGGGTATGTTTACCATCATGTATAATGAACAAAGTATGATATTAAATTATACTATAACCATATTAATATTTAAGATATCATATATGATTCATTTATAACTTTATACTACACATTTAATAATAATATCCATGTTATAGTAACATTTTGGGTAACAATGGATTTCTTTATCGTATATGTTTAAACATGTTATTCTTGATTATATCACCTAGATAATTATTTAAATACATATAGAAATTAAAAAATGATTAATATATCATATATATTCAGAATATAAATATTTATAATAGATAGATATATGAAATGGAAACCCCGTTTATAGAGACAGTAGTCTTTACTTACACATGAATGTTGTTTTCGTTTTCTTATCATATAATATAAAACTAAGTAAAGAAAATATATTTATATAAATATATATATTATTATAGTAGAAATATTTTTTCATATACCTCATAATTAATCAATATATATATTTTTATGAAAATTATTTAAGGGTGATCGTTGAAGATGAATCTCATTATGTCATGGAGACGGTAAGCCGTACGTACGGAGGAGCGACAGTATCATTCTATTGATGGTGAAAAGGGGTTTAATTGGATTTTATATTATATATTCAGAATATTTACCTTGTTATATTCATTATTTAAATTAATTATACTCATTATTAAACCCATCCAAATAATGTAGTGATGAATAACAAACTACACCACGATGTGGAGACGGTAAGTCGTACGTACGCACACATGTTGAATTTGTCATTCAATGGATGGTAGAATAATGAATATGGTTGTACCATATTTATAATAAAAAATCATAATGTATAAGGTACGAGATTTATTATTTTATTATGGTAATAACAATGAAAGAAGAAGTAGAAGAAGAAAAAAACATTGAAAGAGATGATAAAATAAATACCTCTTCTTCGGGTGTTTCCTTTTTATTTGAACAAAAGGGCACATTAGGTTGAATTTATTCTCAATTAAGGCCTCTAAGTTAATTTGAGGGTAGTGTGGAGGAGATTTGAGAAGGGGTTTTCCATGAAAAATGGCTTTGGAGCTGTGATTTTAAGAGAATGGGAATTACCCTTTTATAAGAGAAGTGAGTGGCATATTAGGAAAAGAGTGAAATATTAATTTATTGTAAAATTATATTTGGTTTATAATAAATACAAATGGGTTTATTTCAAGGATAAAGTGGTAATTGGTAGATATACTCTCAAAAAAATGGTTTTGGACAAGTTTAGGTCACCATATTATGATTATCTTTTAGATTTAACTATTAGTTTAATAGTTTAAAATTTACCATGTCTTCTTGTATGTTTATTTTACATAGTAAATATAGATACTATAAAATGGAAATAGAGCCTAAAGTGGATTATTAATGAAATATATAACAATATATAATTCATTTTTCCTAATATTAGATTTTTTAGGAATATTAAACCATTTAATAAAATTATATTTTATTTAAAATCTATTTTTTTTCAATTTTGACACTATTTGGTAATTGATATTTCATAAAGACATAAAAACTCGATTCCTTCAATACAAAAGAATTAAAACATACCTAATCTTTAAGTTTCATCCATAAAATTAATCGATGGCATCAAAACATTCAAATTATTTTTATTTTAATATTTATTATATCATTTGTTTTAATCAAACATTAATAAGGTAATTACTTCATCATAATTATGTAATAAATAAATTTAATTATTTATTGTCTAAAAATTATAAATAAAATATCATGAGGTTGGAAATTTTTTATCTTTATAATGAATATTTATAGTCTAATTTATCTTATGTATAACCCTATATTAAAAATATTTTCTGTATTACCATTTGAATTTAACACTTTTAATCCTTCTTTAAATATAATATAATAAATGTATTAATATAACCCATGTGAATCAAAAAAGATAATATTTATATCCTATGGTTTATATTGGTTGAAATATACTTATACAATAAAATTACGACATGTGTTGGAGTAATTTTATTTTATTATAATATATTTTTACCTTAATTACCTGATTGAATTTTAACCATTGTAAATAAAATTAAAAAGTTACTATCCACAAAAAAATTATTTTCATATTGTTGGAAAACAATTTAATTATGTATGTAAATCATGTATGTCAGATTTTTTAAATTCAATTCATAGAAGCGATAAAATTACGTTTTATGCAAATTAGGAAATGTGCTGAGAAGGTGGGTAAAAGATGTTAAAAAGTTCAACAAATTTTTATATAACTAATATTATTATAAAATGACTAAAATGAAATAAATTGACTAATATATATATTATGTATCTATTATCACTATAAGACAAATTTTAATTAAAAATAATTATTTAAATTAAAAGGTCGATTTTTATGTACTATACAATATTTTTCACTATTCAACAAAAATTGAATGTTTTCAATAAAATACAAAAAAAATCACTTTTAGATAATTTTGATATTCCAAATTAAAAAATGAAGTCTATTTTATCAAATAAAATTCTTATGAGTGTCTAAAATTAATTTTATTATAGTTCTCAAAAGGACATAAAAAGTAGTTCTTTTAAGAAAATAGTTTTTCTAAATATATAACTATTTTAACAAAACATATTCATTTCAATATAAATATGTTGTATTTATGTGAAAAAAATTCTAAATAATATTTAAAATTTATTTGTTACTATCATATTACAATATTTATATAATTAAAAAATATATCATTTAAATAATTATAATAATAATGTGTTGTTTCACAGAAACTCAATATTGCATTTTACGCAATCCAAGTCAGTGTTTCATGAAATATAAGATTTGAAATTACATTAAAAAGATAACTTTATATGAAATACTGAGTGTTACATTCTCTCCTCCTCAAATAAATTTAATCGTCGAAATTTGAAATTGTTCTTTGAAAAAAAAAGGTTTAAAATAGAAAATACATTTGTGGAAAACTCAAATTGGAAATATGGTTAACAGAATTTACACTTAATAAGAGGGAATGGGAAATGAAAATTTCACCAACAATTTTGTATTTCGAAAAAAGAGAAATTGTTTGGAAATTAGAGACACAAAATTGGAAGAACAAACGTAAATATTTATAGGAAGTTATTGAGGTATTCAATCACAAAAAAGTGAACAATAATTGGAAAATTGAGGTCCTCAATGTCAAAATTCTTTGATGATTTCAAATATCATTAGTTCAACAAAACATAAGGCATTTAGATCACACATTTTTTAGATACTTTATTTTTTTTAAGAGGATGGATTAATTTACAATAAATATAAGAAGTCAAGAAAATATACTTGATTTAATTACCTTTCATAATCATAATATCATAATTTGGTCGTGCTTCAATCTATTTTCACTTCATCCCTTACACTAAGAAATAAATGTTCAGAAAATTGGTTTAATTTTTATTCTTGAAGTGCATTCGATGAATCATCAGGTCCACAAGTATTCCTTTAATCTTCTGAATGTTTACTGAAAACCAAAAGTTTAGGTCAATGTATCTAGTAAATCATACATTAACCTCAAACAAAATATCAAGTGTTCAACTTACTCAATTCCAACCATTATAATTATCCAATTTACTTGTTTCCAAACTCACAGTCTAAAGATTTATTAGGAAGGTCAACATAACATAATGAAGGTCACTTTTATTACATAACAAGATGTAAATACCTTCATTATGCATTCTATTAAAACATGGTAACAACTTGAATTACTAAAAAACCTTATCCAAATAGGTATGTACTTCCTTATTCTTTCTGTAAAACATAGCATAATGGATACACTCCTTAAATCCAAAAATATTTCAATCTCCAACAATGATGGAATAAATAACAATTAATTAGTTCCAAGGTAGTCATGAATATACAATATAATTTATCCAAATCAACTATCTCTTATCCCAAAATTACTACCTCATTATCAGAACCATATAAAGGATTATCTTTCTCTTAACCATATATTTTCCAAAACATTTAACCTTCCATAAAGTCATTTTTATTGGTACAACACAATCTCAAATCCTCAATGAAATAGTAATGCAGTACAATCCTTATTTATTTCAACAATTCATATAACTAGTAAATTATTGATACAACATTCAAATGACATAGTTCATCAATATTAAAAAACAAATACATTAATTATTCCATGAAGACTATAGTAACTTCTTATGCTTAACTTTGATCCCTTTGACTCTTTAAGCTTTATTTCCTTGATGTTTAAGAAATCTATTTGTGTAATTCCCCATTTCAGTATAGTTGAAAATATGGATATTAGTATTTTATTTCTTCCATTTGAATTTTTTCTAATGTCCCTTTTTCCACACTTATAACAAACACCCAGTCCTTTCAATAACTTCCTAGAGTGATTTTTTCCATAGTTACCATATATGGGAAAATCATTCTTTCCCATATTCCCTATGTATATATTTCTCTCACCCATCCTATTCTTCTCTGGATTCCCTTCAAATACATATGACTCAGATAACTTTTTACGTATCTTATTAACACATTATACTATTTCATAATGCAATTAGAATGCATGGGAGGCTATTTAACTTAAAAAAGATGGATTAAGACCATGAGTGATATGATCCTTCTTACTATTTGGAATATGTGCATTTGTGGGGTAGTCATTCCTTCTACTACGAACCATTTCTAAACAATTCCGTACACTATATTAGGCTATTAATCATAATTCATGATTATAAACAAGTGAAATAATTTAATTAAATTGAAAAATTTATGCATTTCTAAAACCATAATCATAAGAACAGATTCTTTTCAGAAATATTTAATCTTAAATATTTCACAATGGTTTTTAATTAAAATGTGAATTATCCTATGCATAACCCCCACAAGTGTCAAACAAGGTGTGTCATATGGCCTATTGTTGTGTATTGGGATACCCCGAGTCCGACTGAGAATAACTTATCATAGTTTTCACCTCATGGTACGTCTGTACCAGAACCACGACCACTTATAGTCTCTAAAGAGGGATGTATTTCTTGGAAGACCCACACAATCTCTACCTTAAAAAAATTATAGGAAGATCTTCTATAGTAATTTTCAAAGCCTATCACAGGGTAATGTTCCCTAATCAGAGTTTATCTAAATATAGTTTCCAAATTTATTGGTAAACTTTCTATGGTACCAACTGTAATTCTTGGACCCGAGAAGCACAAAATCAGTGCTTTATTTTAATACATTGGCATGATTACAAGGAATCAAGTCTCGAAGTACCGATCATTTTTGCATTCTATGAAAATTGATTACATACATGAACTTCACATTATAATTCCAAACATAAAATACCACATAGATAATCCTTTGATAATTCCATTATTCTTTTATCTTAAACCTGCATATAAATCATAATACACTTTATGGATTCCTGGGAAAATAAAACATAAGAACGGGGTGACCTCAGATGCTCAATAAGGATAAATAATGTAGTATAATCTACAATAAATAATCATAATCTTTTAGGGAATTGTATAAAATCGAAACAGAAATACTTTAAACATAAACTTCATCATTATATGGAAAATAGAAATCAAATAATCCCATTTATTTCACATGGATATTCTACTAGTCTAATAATCATGTGTAACATTAATAACTATTCTCATAATGTTGGAATGCATAATGTTGGACATCTTAACCACAGAGTCAATGCCTCGTTCCAAGACTCTAAATATAAATTTTTTCAACGCCTTGTTCCAAGACACCATTTTGTCTCATGAGACCTATCAATGAATAGAGGGTTTGTATAGGGCCCCTCCTGCAACCTACTAAATCCAATGCATTCCTCATATGAAAATTTCAAAACATAGCATAAATATTTTTTATTAAAAATAGAATAAGAAAGGTTAATACATTAACCATAGACCATGAATGGTATAAAAATAGAACATCCACAATCAAACATATCATAACTCATTCTATATATTATGGATGATTGTATTATAATAAAACAATCTTAATCAAGAATAATATTTAGTAATGGATTTTCACATATTTGAAAATGACTAGTAATACTCTTTGAGAAAAATATCCTTTTTTGTGAAATCATTTAAATGTGACACATTTATAAAGGAAGTCATTTAAAATAGATTTTTGAATCAATTTTTTCCATAAATCTTTGAAACAATTGAATGGAATTATCATTTCAAAAAAATCATGTCCATATAAATAAATCTGGAAAATCATTTTGAAGAAAAGGACATTAATTAAAATGATTTAGAAAAATAAATCATAAAAAAATTTAAAATTATGATACTTATAGAGATTTCCTTCCACAAAACCTTAAAATGTTCCTTCTGAAAAAAATATGAAGCATGGAAATGTATGATAAATATGTCTCAGTAAATACTCACACATAAACAATCTCGAATAATAATGAAATTGAGAAATTAACTCATATCTTGTACATTCCTTTAGTCGATGGTACATTTAAACTCTTGTATAATGACCTTTTTATGTTATTAAATTATACTATAACCATGTTAATATTTATTATATCATATAGTATTCATTTAGGACTTTATACTACCCATTTAATAATAATTTCCATGTTAAAGTAACATTTCGTGTAATAACCGCTTTCTTTATCGTACGTGTTTTAACTTTTTATTCATGATCGTGTCACTTAGATCATGATTTTACATAAATACATAATATAAAAATTGATTTATATTTCATATATATTTCGAATATAAATATGTATAGTAGATATATATATGAAATTGAAACACCATTCAGGGAGACGGTAGTCCGTACGAACGTATGAACGTTGTTTCCGTTTTCTTATCGTATTGTATGAAAATAAGTAAATGACATATATTTATCTAAATAAATATATATTATTACTATAGAAATATTATTCCATATAACTCATAATTAATCTATATATATATATATATATATATTTATAAAAATTCTTGAATGGTGATTGTTGAAGATGAATCTCATCGCGTCGTGGAGACGGTAAGCCGTACACACACACAGGTGACAATATTGTTATATTGATGGTGAAAATGTGTTTAATTAGATAATATATTTTATATAAATAATTTTTACCATGTTATATTAATTATTTAAATAAATTATACTCATTATTATACTCATACAAATAATTTAGTGTGGAATAACAAACTACACCACGACATGGAGATGGTAAGCCATACATACGCACGCTTGGTGAATGTTTCAGCAATATGATGGATATAATAATGAATATTGTTGTACCATATTTCTAATAACATCTCAGTGTGTAGAAGGTACTAGAGTTATTATTTTTTTAGGGTTACAACAACTAAAGAGGATGTAGAAGATGAAAAGAACTTTGAAAAAAGTAATAAAATAATTACCTCTTCTTCAGGGTGTTTCCTTTTGATTTGAACAAAAGGGCTCCGTAGGATGGTTTTATTCTCTAGGTAAGACCTTTATGTTTAATTTATAGTAGTTGGGAGGATATTTGATCATGGTTTTTCCAATCCAAATGGCTTTCGAGTTGTGATTTTATGAGAATAGGAAGTACCCTTTTATAAGAGAAGTGAGTGGCACTTTTGGAAAAGATTAAAATATTAATTTATTATAAAATTATTTTCGGTTTCTAATAGCCCCAAATGGATTTATTTCAAATATAAGGTTGGTATAGGTATAAATAATCTCATTCAATAGGTTTTATACAAGTTTAGGTCCCCATATTAACCTTATCTTTTAGATTTAATTCTTAGTTTAATAGTTTAACTTTTACCATGTATTCTAGTATTTTTATACCACATGGTTTATATAGTTACTATAAAATGGAAATAGAACCTCAAACTGTTAACTAATAAAATATATAACATTATATAAGTCATTTAGAGGAATCTTAGATTCTTAGGAATATTATATCATTTAATTAAATAGTATTATATTTAAAAAAACATTTATGTAAATTATGACACTATTTAGAAATTAATTTTTGTTAAAGTCATAACAACTCGATTCCTTCGATCCAAAGGCATTAAATCATAACTAATATGTCAATGTAAACCAAAAAATTAGTTTATTTCATCAAAACATTATTATTATATTTATTATTATATTTATAATATCATTTATTTAATCATTCATCAATAAGGTTATTACTACACAATCATTGGGTCATAAATTCATTTAATAATTTAAAATATACATTTTGTAAATAAAATACCATGATGTAGGAAATATTTATATATTTATATTGAATATTTATAGTCTAATTTATCTTTTGTATAATCCCATATTAAAAAAATTAGTTATTAAAATTTGAATTTAACACTTTTAACTCTTATTTAAATATAATATAATTAATGTCCTAATCCTACACAAGTGAATCAAATAGGATCGTATTTTTTTTAAAAAGTTTTATTTTGGTCAAAAAAAACTTATCCAAAAGAATTAGGACATGTTTTTGTTTAATTTTATATTATTATAAAAAGATTAAATTAAATTACCATATTTACTTTTAACTGTGGTAAATAAAATTCAAAAGTTTCTATTCACCAAAAATTATTTTCATCCTATTAAACAGAATTTTACTTAAATATGACAACTATGTCTATCGGATTTTTAAAATTCAATTCAACAAAGTGGAAAAATTATGTTTTATGAAAATTTGCAATTGTGCCTAGAAGGTGGGTAAAAGACATTAAAATATCAATAAAATTTTCCATATCTAATATTATTATGAAATGAATCTAATGACTTAAATTGGACTAATATATGTACTATTTATCTATTTATACTTTAAGATAAATTTTAATTAAAAATAATTATTCTAATTAAGAAGTCAGTTTTTATGTATTATATAGTATTTTTTACTATTGGTTGCCTCTGAGCGGCATCGCCTCTCCCCTTTCGTCGCGACTAGGGTTTCTTTCGATCTCTCGATCCTTCCCTCTCCGGCCTCTTCCTCCTGAGTTTCCTTCTCTGGATCATCTCGGCGGATCGTCTCGACGGCTGGGTCGACTCGGGTGTCGTTGCGACTCAGTCGATAGGCGGACGAGATTCGTTTCCTTCGAAGGATGACGATGGATCTGGAGCGGCACGGGGAGGGGAGGTCTTTGTCTTCTATTTCCTTGTGATGTTTTTCAATGGTGAAGGTTGTCTCTTGGAGTTTTCATTTGTGATTGAAGGACTTCTGGGATTGGGTTCATCCTGTCATTGTCCCCTACCTGTGGCAGATTTTATTCGGAGGCCTCTGGTGCCCTCTGCCATGGTGTTACAATTCTCCCATTGGCGTTGCACTACAGGATTCTACGGCACTCCTAGTTCGGACATATGGGTGTAGGACCGTTTTATTTGGCAAACTCTTTGGATCATTCTGGGGCCGTTCTCGGTAGCACAGGGAGGTCCTGTGGTGAGTCCCATGGGGGTCGTTTCCTGCGGCGAGTGTGTGCCATGGATTGGCTTGAAGATTTTTGTGAATCTTTGATCCTACGATGGTGAAGTCTGAGGAGTTCTTGCCGGCGATGAACAACATGGTTTTTTGATGGTCCAGATGTCTGATTTGGTGTTTGATGGTGTTTTTGGAGATTAAGATAACGGATGATACCGTCATCGGTGAAGGGTGGCGCATGATGGTGGTCATCGACGGTGAAGATGAAGACGGATGCTGGTGAAGTTCTCTGGTTGGCCAGTGGATGCAGGTTTGTCTGATTGATGTGATGTGTCTGCCGAGGAAGGTCGCAGATCGAGGCGGCGTAGGTCAGGCATGTGTGGTTCAATGCTCGAGGCGTGATTCGGGGTGTGCGGCTCGAGGCATGACTGGTAGTGCAGATTGTGGATTTGGTTTTTTGAAATCTGAAATTATATGGTAGTTTGGTTCTTTGGTTGCGAGGTAATGGGTATGGTGATGTTCTGTAATGGGTCCCAGAAACCCTTAAACCGGCTTTCTGAAAATATAAAAAATTATTTGCGGCAGTATTTTCCACTATTCATCAAAAATTGAATGTTTTAGAAAAATACCAAAAATTCACCCTAAGCTAACTTTGAAATTCAAATTTCAAAAATGATGACTATTTTACCAAATTAAATTTTAGGAGGGCCTATAATTAATTTTATTATTGTTCACAAAAGTACATAAAAAGTAGTTCTTTTAAGAAAATAGTTTTTCTAAATATAAATCTATTTTAAAAAAACATATACATTTAATTGTAAATGTGTTTTATTTATGTGATAAAATTATAAATAAAATTATAAATTTATTTTTTACTTTTCATTTTACAATATTTATTTAATAAATAAATATATCATTTTAATAATTATTATACTAATTGTTTGTTTCCCAGAAACTCAATCTTGTGTATAACGCAAGCCAATATGGTGTTGTGTGCCATATAAGCAATTAAATTACATTAACAAGATAAAATAATATGAAATATTGGGTTGTTACATATTAGTTGTTTTATGTTTAATAAAAGTGAAATAATGGAATTTTAAAATAAATTAAAAATAAAAACAAGAAATTAAAAATACTTAAATGGAAATAACTGTTTTCAATAAAAATTTTATTTTTTAGTATTTACTGAAAAATTAACGAGCTAAAAAAAATTATAAAATATGTCATTTGAATTTAATGTTTTCTGATTTAATAATTTATATCATTTTTAGGAAATAAAATTTCTAAAAGTGGTTTAAATTAATTATATTATTCTCTTACAAAAATAAATAAAATCCATTTTGGAAGAACACAAACTTTTGATGAATAAAATAGTTTTAATAAAAATTTATTGATAATTTCCTTATATTTTTTCTTTTAATATGTTTTGAGTGTGACCACTTTATTTTTATTTTATAATTTTGTTACTCCTATTCATATATACCAAAACAATTACTATCTTATAATGATATTTATTTAAATAAATCGATTTCATTGTTCATTAAACTCTATGATTCTTATAATATATTCTATCAAACATAGTATTATTTAAAAATATCATGGTAGTAAGGGGAAAATAAATTAAGGGGATGAATCAATAATCATAAGAAGCATAAGATGAAGCGGAAGTAATGATACAATCACAACATGCTATACCAATAATAGATACAATATTCAAGTCAGACAACAATCAAAATAGGATCCTCACATGTAGAAGATCAGTGTATAAAGGAAACAAATTAAAAATAATAAAAAATGATATATCACTGAAAATGAAACCAAAGTATGTCCTAACACCTCATCTATCCACCCCCATCCACCTACCCTATAGCATGATGCAGGTCCCTTTCCCATAGTTGGATCCCTATCCATGAAGTTTACATGCGCATCAAGATGGCCATGTAGGGTGAGAGAAAAATCATAATATGAAAAAAATAATATTCTATGATCATAAATTACACAATTTTTTTTTCTAGTTTTTTAATTTTTATAAAATATACCTATAATTAAAAAAACCCCCAAGTCATTGTGAAAAAACCATGATATTATGAACCCTGAATCTATCTTCATCAGCTCCTTACCTATATGGATTTTATATCAGAAAACACTAGAGTCAGTAACTTCCCATGACTTTTGCCTATGGAAAGGTTACACCCTCAACAGAACCTCAAATGATCTTGTATATTCTTTGGAGGTCATCATATCCATTTTTTAATCCCCTAGATTCTTAGGAAGTTATCATATAATAGACCCATCAAGTAATTTCATAAGAGTTTATCATAAGATAAGGGGAAAAATAAATTAGGTGCTTCATTATTATAAGATTAAAATTAAATGAAAACACCCCCTAAATCCAATAACTCAAATATCCCAACTAGATCCCTAGCCATGATGTCTATATACGAATCAAGATGTCCATGTAGGGCGAGAGAAAAATCACAAAATGCCAAAAAATGGTCCCTGAAGAGAAATTGCACAACTTTAATCAGGTTTATTAATTTATATAAAATAAATAATTAATTTAAATAACCCACCGAGTCATCATGAACTATCCATGATACCATAAACAATGAATTTACCTTCATCATATCCTTACCTTTAAGGATTTTTTTATAAGAAAACATAAGAGTTCAGAGTTTCCCAAGACTTGTACCTTTGGAAAGGTCACACCTTCAACAATACCTCAACCCATCCTTTTTATTCTTGGGAGGTCATCATATATATTGAACCATCCCATAGATTCTTTGGATTTTATCATATAAATAAACCCATCCTATAATTTTATGGGAGTTTATAATATGTAACTAGAAATAAAAAATCCATTGCATCATTAGTATAAATTATTAATTAATTTAAAAAGCCACCCTAATACAATAAATCACATATCAAAGCAAAACTAGTCTATGAAATTCCCACATAGCTCCCAAAAAAGAAAATTTTCTTGTTAAATAGTATTAAATTCACTTATAAATCCATGTGATGTTTTAATTTACCCATGCCATATCCCTCCACACTCCATCTAAGATGTCCACTAAACATTCATGAAGTAAACCGATCACTCCATCATATCATGAAGAAGTCATGTAAGTTCACTAACACACCCACATGCAAATATATTCATGAATCATTTTGAAAACATAGTAAATGGTATATAAGTTCCTTCTATTAGTGAAGCAAAGAAAAAAACAATGACCAAAACCTTAAAAAATATTGTCACATTGAAACCCAAATTTCATCAATATATTATGTCATTAGGGTGTGTGGAAGTGTAGAATAAGGAGAAATTAAGAGAAACATGGATCAACATCATGAGATTAATTAGAATTAACGCAAGATACCATTCACAAAATGTTCCACTAGAATCCACCATGAATTGAAGATGAATGAGCTCAAAATTAAATGTAAGGAGAATCATTTAGCCAAAATACCAACTAAGGTTCATGGGGAAGAAGGGGGATGGTTTTAGTGGTGTTACATGTTAAATTAATATACATTTACTTTAGAAACATATTCCAAAATGTTGGTCACAATGTGAATATAACTTCATACTATGAAACACCATAGAAAAACCCCCTTGAAGATTCATCCTAATTATTTAATTGTATGATGGACACCATCCCACATCAAATCTCTACTTATATAATATTTTAGCTTTTAGTACCCCTATTTCTCTATAACCCATTCAAGATTATCATTGACATTTCAAATAGCCAATAATGGGAATGATTAACATGATTAAGTATAATTAAAATTTTATCATTCCTCTAATTCGAGGAGTGTTACAAAATATCCCAATAGAGTATTTTCATCCTAGAGAAGTTTTTCTAGTGGTCTCTATAAAACATATCTATCCACTATCTACCATGTATGTTCATCAAATGAAAAATCCACCTGCAACATGGAATCATCAATATAAATGAATTTTTAGGTGTCTAACATGTACTTCTGAAGCTATGTCACATGAAATGAATCATGTATACATTATTTTTAGGCAGTGGTGCCATCGGTATGCTATCATCCTAATCCATTCAAAAATATCCAACATACTAATAATCTGTGGGTCTATATTATCCAGTCTCCTCAAACTTCAATTATCTCTTTTATGTGTTTCGTATAAAAATACAAGAGAATTGATGATATACCCTAGGAGAATTCACCCTCAATCGACATATGAACACTATTAAAATTGAGCATATGTTGTATGTGTTTAAATAAACTACATCCACTCATTGGTCTTCTGAATCCTCGTAGAGGTCTCCTGCACCAGGCACGGTCTATAACACCCCATGTAATGACCCATAAATTAATATATAAAATTCCATTTATTTTTAATTATATATTTTCTTTTATTTTGTTATATCCAATTGGATTCAAAATACTATTATGTGTCATTAGTATTGATAATATAGCCGCTTGACAATGATCACATGACTAGTATAAATATCAAGTTTTAACAAATACTTTTAACATAGACAAAGGAACTATTGGATTCAACCAATAAGAACATACCATATAATGACCATTTATCAAAGCATTAAAAGGAGATATCATTTATGAGATTTCCCCTAGACTATTCCCAATTTGAGATCCAATATGTTATGCATGATCGAAACCTTTAATGGTAAATGTTCAAACTCATCGAGATCACCGTCCAAACCATGTTAACTGAACGACCACATGAAATCCCCACTATCACAAACCGTACTCTAAGAGAATATCCTAGTGTAATAAAAGGATATGTATCAGCACCCTATATTTTTGATCATGTACATTATTTTTCTATAGAATATTGTATATACTTTAATTCTGTTAATGTTACATTATAAAATCTTTTCAATAAAAAAATAGTATTTTTGGTGAACTAGGAAATTTATTTTGAAGAATTAATTGATTTTTGAAAAAAATATTATTTTAATCAAAATTTATAATTCAATTACTTTATTCAAGTTTAAATGATTATATAAATTTTATGATGTAAAAAGTAATTTTTATTATGGTTTGAAAAATGTTTTGGTCAAAACCCATCCTTTTTAAATATATGCAGGGTTTTATTTTAAATGTAAAAATTCAAATACTTAGAAAGTTATGTAGATAAAATTAATATGTTTTTTTTGAATTCAGATATCGATATTATCCAATGATGAGTATTTAATAATTTTCTCTGAAAAAAACGCTTTTGGGTAAAAATTAAATTTCATATTGTTATATAGTGTGGTTTCCAACCTCATAATGATCCAATCATGTTGTAATAAATAAAATATAATGAATATTTCACAAAATATATATTTTTATTTTAATATAATTTTTTTTTTATTTTTGGTTGTTTAATTTTATCAATTCAAACCGAATCCTCAAATACTTATAAAATATTTTAAGATTTTAAAATAATTTCCTTAACAGTGTGACTCACCTCCACATAATCAAGGGAATTATTTTAATATCATCGGCCCCTGGCCTTTTAAAATAGTTTTTTACACTCCCATTTGGTAGAAACCATGCACAAAAACCATGGGATGTTTTGTGGTTTTGAATATTTTATTGTGTACTGACCAAAACAAATATAATAAATAATCCCCCTCTTTTCCTATATAAACCCACCCATGATCCCATTTATCTTCACTGAAACATTATTAATATCTTAAAAACTCCACTATTTACTCCCTATAGTCCTCCCAAAGTGCCCCAATCTCCCAATAATCTTTTCCCATGGCTTTGGGATCACCCATACAACTAAGGGATCTTCTTCTCTCCTCTTTAATAAAGCACTCCTTTGGTGATATATCTTTTAATTTCAATTCTCATATATTGGGATATGTTCATACATACTCCCCTTAATTTTTATTTTATTTAAAAATAATAATATAATCATTTCACTTTAATTAATCCATCTGTGATCCATTACATATAAATGTTACCATGCCAAAATTCGGTAAGGTATCTTCCAATCTCCTCTTTTATCAACAACTCATTTTGTGATTTGTATTTTAATTTCAATTCACATATATTGGGATATTTTCATATATACTACCCTTACTATCAATTTTATTTCTAAATAATAATATCATCCCTTCACTTCCATTAATCCATTTGTGACCCTTTATATACACATGTTACCATGCAAATATTCCATAAGGGATCTTCCACTCTCCCCATTTATCAAGAACACCTTTTATGGTATGTCTTTTAATATCAATTTTCATATATTCGAATATGTTAATACATACAATCTTTACTATACATTGAATTTATATATAATTAGTGCTTACTTTGACTCACATTAATCTATACATGATCCTTTATATACACCGGTTAATATGTCGAAATTCCGTATGAGATTTATCTCCCTCCTATTTTTATCAAGCACTTCAATTATGATATGTCATTAAATTTCCTATTTCAAATGTTAGGTTACATTATTACCTATCCCACAAACTATCCATTTTATTAATAAATGATGAGATACCCCTTTCTCTATCATCAAACTATTTTACAAATTTCAATTTGAATTCGTTATGCTGCCGAAATTTCACCACAATTTTCCATGCCAAAAATCATTGTGTAGTGAATACCATACCAATTTATCTATAAAGGGTTTTCCCATTTATTCTCATGTACATATTGATTGGGGACATACATGTATGTATTCTAAATTTCTTTTTCGTGGAATAAATAATGATGTTTAATGAATTTATGTTTTATGATATATGGGGCTCACTTATAAATGAAAACAAAATGATTATGAAATTTGTGCCCAGATAGTGATCCAATGCATTGGGTAATGTTTAGTATCATGATAATCCATATGAAATGAGGGTTTACTCATTCAAATTATAGTGAAATGATGGTTTACTCAATAAAATTCATATAATAATATGGTTTACTCATGATAATACATGTGCAATGAGCCTTGGCTCATGCTAATATCATGTTTTGTGTTATTTCCACATTTCCTTGTTTTGATTATCATGATTTATCTTTCCTTTTTGTTCATGTTCAATTTTATTCTCTATTGATATACCTATTGTGTAAAATATATTTTCTTCCTCATGTTATTCCATGTTCATTCCCTTATTGGGCTGTGTAGCTCACCCCCTTCTTATGTATGTCTTCAGGTTATCCCATGAAATGCTATGTATGAAGGAATGTTGTGGTCATGTTAAATAAGTATTAAATAAATATGTTGTATTTCATTTTTATGTTATTTTATAATGTTACTAATTTTCTAAAGAAACTAGACCTTTTGATCTTTTTATTTTTATTAAGTGCATATTTCTGTAATAAATCACGTTTAAATATGAAATAAGATTAGGGTTGTTATAGTTGGAGTCAAAGCATAGGTTCAGTTATTGTTTGGATTATGATTAAAAAAATATAGAGAAATCCTTAGGGATAAAAATAAGTATAAGAAAATAATTCCTAAATATTTGTGGGTATATAGTAAGTGGTTTATCAATAAAATATATCCCTACCTGGATACGAT
This sequence comes from Viscum album, assembly GCA_963277665.1. Taxonomy (NCBI): domain Eukaryota; kingdom Viridiplantae; phylum Streptophyta; class Magnoliopsida; order Santalales; family Viscaceae; genus Viscum; species Viscum album. The sequence continues at coordinate 1,781,154,407 of OY728129.1, read as the reverse complement.
CAAATAGATATGGCTCTGTCACAAATGTATCTACGGGTAAAACCTGAAAACCCCACTTTGAGCTAGACTTGAACGAGAATTGGTGAACAATATCATGACTTTCTACACTTCTCTTTTGAAACACCCAAGGGATACACTTTAGTAAATTCATATTCTTAGTATGAACCATTATTATGTGACCAAAAATCTCATAATAATATAAGTTTATAAATAGATCATCGATAACATAGAGTGAGGCCACGAAATTTTTCGTTAAGGAAATAAATTCAATTTATATGTTATCTCTTACTTTTCATTAGATTCCCCTTTATGTGTTTTTGAGTTTAAGATAATCATCCCTAAGTATATGTTGTATAATGTAGAGAGAGAATAAAAAATTGAAAGGTATGGTTACCATCCGATGTTCTATAAATTATTTTATTTCAAAACAATTAGTAGAACAATCCAAACACTACCATAAAGCATGGAATTAGAGGTTTTGGTGAAAACTGAAAATGTGGAAATTATAACATCCCAATAATATAACACCTCCTCTGTCTCAATTTTTTTATTAAACATTCTAAAATACCTAATCATACTTACCATGCTTGAAATACATTCAATTATGAGCTTGGATTGGATTTCTCTATATAAACCCGACATAAATTTCCCTGAAAAGGAAATCACTCTCCATTTGGAAAATCAACCTTCGATTGTATACAAATGCAAGGAGGAGAATGGATCTTCTTCTTCACCATCATTGAAATCATGGATATTACTAAATTATGAGAACAAATATCTTTCTTAGATGATTTATTATGAGGATATAACCATCCTTGAAGAAAATCCTACTGTGAAAGAATTCGCTGATGAGTATCTTGATGAATTTCATAGTCTTCCTCTAAGAGGAGAGGTTGAGTTTTTGATTGACCTTATACCTATGGTATTTCCAATTTACAAGACTCCATATAGAATGGATGTTATGGAAATTGAGGAGGCAAAGAAAATAATACAATATAATCTGGTTAAAGGCTTCATATGAAAAAGTGCTTCACCTTGGGGTGCACCAATAATCTTCATCCAGAAGAAGAATTGGAATATGTTCCTTTTCATTGATTATCATGAGATCAAAAAAATCATGATAAAGAACAATTATACTTTTCAATTAATTGATTACTTGTTTAATCGTCTATGTGGAGCACAATTCTTCTCTACGGTGTATCAACGGTGATGATATTACCATGTAAGGGTGAAAAATAAGGATATTCCCAAAACTGCATTTCATACAATGTATGGGAATTATGTGTTCATAGTGATGACTTCCGAAGCCACTAATGCTCCAAAAAAATTCATGTATTTGATGAATATAATATTTAGTGATTACCTTGAAAAAATTTTGGTAGAATTTATGGTGACATTCTAATATACTCTAAAACCAATGAGGAGTATGATGAGCATCTAGGCACTAAGCTAAAGACCTTGAGAAATGAGAAGATGTATGGAATGTACCACAAGCATGAGTTCTGGTTGAAGTAAGGATCATTATGGGGGAATATCATTACAATCATTGGGAAATTTATGGATATGTCCAAGACAAAAGTAATTGAGGGATAATTGAGGAAAATATTTGTGATATATTTAAGTATCTTCATGGTTTAGCAGGATATTTTCGCCGATTTGTGGGAAATTTCTCATGATTTTCAAAACCTCTTACCAAGATAACATGGAAGGGAGTAAAATATTATTGGAATAATGAATGTGATGAATGATTCATGGATTCTAATAATAGGCCTATCACTTCCATTGTGTCATACTACCAAAAATTAAGTATCTTTTTGTAATCTTCAGTGATTCTTCAAAGAAGGTATTAGGATGCGTGTTGATGAAAAATGACAAATTCATTGCTTATTCTTCAAGGAAGTTGAAAATCCATGAGAAAAACTACCCCACACACAATATGGAGTAAGCAACTATGATAATTGTGTTGAAAATCTAGTATAATTTTCCCTTTGGTGAGAAGTGTGAATTATATATGGGTCCTGAAAGACTCAAATATATATTTACTCAGAAAGAGATGAATATTCACTAACAAATATGGTAAGAGCTCGTCAAGGATTATTAATTATCAATCCACTACCATCCTAGGAAAGTGAAAAAGGTGGTAGATTCCCTATGTAGAAAGGTCCCAACAATTATATCATTAATGATAATTGAAAAGGATACAAAATTCATAGAGTTGATGAAGATGGAAATGGAGATCATAAATAATTCAACATCAGAAATCCTTTCACAAATGATTACTCAACAGATTATTTTATAATGGATAACGGGTTATAAAAAAAATAATATGGGAATTCAGAAGAAAGGGGAAACTATAAAAAATGTAAAATCCTCAATGTTCAATATTAATGAAGAAATAATTATGAGATTTGGGTAAAGACTATGTTTTCCATCGAATCAAGAGTTAAAGAAATAATATTTGGATAATTAACATAGATAGAATTTCTCCAATAACTGAGGAAACACAAAGACGTATCAATATCTTCGAGATCACTATTAGTGGGATAACATAAATAAGGATATCACTGAGTATACAACAAAGTTCCTGGTATGTCATCAATTTCGAGGATGAGTGGCATAGGTATAATGGGATGATGAAACCATCACCTATACTAACATGGAAATGGGAAAACATCACCATGGTCTTTGTCACTGAACATTTGAATACATCCAAAGGAAATAATGCTACATGGGTTTTTGTGGATCATCTTACAAAGACTCCATACATCATTGTTATTCGAAATAATTTCTCACTGGATCAACTGGCATGAATATACATCTGAGAAGTGTTATGGCTTCATGGATTACCACTATCAATTGTGTCTAATCAAGATCCATGATTCACCTCTATGTTTTAAAAAAGTCTCCAGCATACTCTGAACCTTGAACTAAACTTTTTTACTGATTAAAATCCTTAAGATGATGGCCAATCTGGGCATACTATAATAACACTTGAGGACTTGTTGAGATTTTTCTCAATGGACATCAAAATATTATGGTAACTACATCTTCTTTTGGTGGAGTTATCTTACAAAAAGAGTTTCTACTCAAGTATCCAAATGCCCCTATAAATACATTTATGGGAAGAGGTGATTAACAACATCATGTATAGATTTAGTTGGGAACGAAAACATCTATGTCTAGAAATGGGTGAAGAAATGTCTGATAAGTTTTGGAGAATCTAGAAGTACATCAAAGCTTCTCAGATTTGACATAAGAAAAATGTGGACAATCATAAAAAAGAACTACATTTTGATGTTGGAATCATGTTATTACCCCCCCATATCTCCATGGGAGATAGTAATGAGAATTATAAAGAAGTTAAATATTAATCAAAGTTACATCAACCCTTTTAATATTCTTTATCACATCAGTGCGGTGGTCTATCAAATATTACTCCCACCAAACCTATCTCTAGAACATGATGTATTCCATGTTTCCCTCTTAAGTAAGTATAGCATAGTCCCATCACATGTAATCAATCCATAAGTGGTACCATAGGTGAATGACCATTCTTATGAGGATAATCATTTGAATATATTAGACTATGGGGAAATTCTTCTATGAAATAAGACTATGACCCTCGTAAAAGGTTAGTGGAGAAACCAAAATATTGAATAAGTAATGTGGGATCGAAGGATGTGATGAAGTAGAGTTACTGTAATCTATTTCAATGTGAGAAAAGTAAAATTCGAGGGAGAAATTTCTAAAGGGGGGAGGTTGTAACGACCCAAACATTTATGAATAAAATATCATTCCTTTGGAATTAAATATATTTTTTTTGTTTTTTATATCCAATAGGATTCAAATGACCATTATATATTATTAATGATGATAATATAGTCACTGAACATTGATCACATGACTATTATAAATATTAGGTTTTACCAAATCCTTTTAACTCAGAAAAAGGAGCTGATGACTTCAACCAGTAGGATCATACCCTATAAAGCACATTTATCAGAGCTTCTGAGGTAGATAGAATTTCTAGGCTTCTCCCTAGATCATTCCCAAGCTGAGATACAACAACATCAGCATGAGATAAACCATTTATGGTAGAAGTTAAATCTCATCGAGATCATGGGACAAACCATGTCCACCAAACAACCCCATGAATGCCCCACCTTCACACACCTTACACTTAGGGAATATGCTAGTGCAATAAAATGATATGTATGAAGACACTAACATTATTTTAACATACATTATTTTTTTATATAATAATGAAATTAATTTCATTCTATTAATGTTACTTTGTAAATTATGTTTATCACAGAAATAATATTTTTGGTTAATTAAGAAATTAATTTTGATGAATAAATTTATTTTTAAAATAAATAATATTTTAAGGAAATATTATTATTTAATTACTTTTATGAAATATAAATGATCATATAATTTTTATGATGTAAAAAAGTTGTTTTTATTATAGTTTGAAAACTGATTTGTCAAAAGCCTTCAGTTTTCCATAAATGTATGTTTTTATTTTAAAAGAAAAAATAAAATATTTAGAAAATTATTTAGAAAAAATTAATATTAATTTTTGAATCAGGATGTTGAAGTTATCCAATGTTGAATTTTTCATAATTTTCTCAGACAGTCATATGTTTAGGAAACAATTAAATAAAAAATAAATATATTGTGTGTTTTACAACATCATAATGGCCCAATAGTTATGAAATAAATACAATAAAATGTATATTCAACCAAATATGTGTTTTACCAATAAAATAATGAGATTTTAGATTTTATTTTTTTATTTTATAAAGCCTCAGTGAATCATCCAAGACTTATAAAATATTTTAATATTTTAATATAATTTCCTGGAGAGTGTGGCTCACCTCCACATATGAAAGGGAAATATTTTAATATGTTCAGACCATGGCCTTATAATATCATTTTTCCACTCCCCATTGGAAAAAATAATGGTAAATAATAATGGGATGGTTTATGGTTTGGAAATATTTTAAATATAGTGTCTAAAACCAAAATAATAAAGAACCCCCCCATTCCTATATTAAACCACCCACTCTCCCATTTATCTTCACTAAAAAACCATGATACTTGTCCAAATGATTATATCTACTCCATAGAGTCCTCAAAATACCCCCAAGCTCCCAATAATCCTCTCCCAAGCCTTTGTCATCACACATCAATGTATGTGATCTTCCTCTCTCCTCTTTTATCAAGCACGCCTTTTGTGATAAGTCCTTTAATTTCAATTCCCACATGTCAGCATATGTTCAAAAATACTCCCCTTACTGTCCATTTGATTTATAAATAATGGTATATTCCTTTAACTTCCATTAACCCATCTGTGATCCTTTATATACACTTGTTACCATGCCAATGTTTCATAAGAGATATTCCTCTCTCCTCTTATATCAAGCACTTATTTTGGGATAGGTCTTTTAATTTAAATTCGCATATGATGGGAAATATTAATACATACTACCTTTAATATCCATATTATTTGTAAATAATTATATATTCCATTCACTTTCATTAATCCATTCATGATCCGTTATATACACTTTTCACCACGACAAAATTTTGTAAGGGATCCTCCACTCTCCTCTTTTATCAAACACTCCTTTTATGGTATGTCTGGTAATTTTAATTTTCATTTATTTTATTATGTCCATACATACTCCATTTACTTTAAATTTTATTTATAAATAATTATATATTACTTTTACTCTCATTATTCTATCCATGATCCATTATATACACTGTTTACTATGTTGAAATTCTGTTAGAGATTTCTCTCTCACCTCTTTTTATCAAGAACCTCAATTGTGATATTCTATTTAGATTTGAATTTATTTTTTTGGGTTACATTATTACTTATCCCCATTAATTTAGATTTCATGAATAAATTATTATAAAACTTTTTCTCTCTCATCAGCCCCTTTTATGAATTTTTATTTGTCATCGTTATGCTGCCAAAATTGCATAACGGGTTTCCTTGCCAAAATAATAATGTAGTGAATACCATAATGATTTCTCTATCACTGGTAGTAAAATTTATTATCATATACATTTTTATTCTTTACATACATGTATGTATTACAACTTCCTTTTTCATGGAATAAATTGAGACGTTTAATGAATACATGTTGTATGATCTATGTGGCACACACAAACATGATAATGAAATGATTATGAAGGGTTCACCATTATAGTGCTCCAATGAATTGGGTAGTGTTGAGTATCATGATACTCCATGTGAAATAATGGTTTACTAATTCTAAATCAATGCAATTATAGGTTAATCAATATAAATCAAGAGCAATAATGGTTACTCATGCTAATCCACGTGCATTGAGACTTGACTTTTTCTAATATAATGTTTTATATTGTTTCCACATTTCAAGGTTATGATTATAATTCTTTATCATGACTTTATGTTCATGTTCCTTTTTATTATCCATTTATATACGTATTGTCTTACATGCATTTTATTCTGCATGATATTCCATGTTTATTCCCATACTGGGCATTATAGAGCACCCCTTTCTTATGAATGTTCTCAGGTTATCCCATGCAAATCTCAGTACAAAGGAATGTTGGGGTTATATAAAAGAAGGTTTTAATAAAGAAATTTTATTTCATTTTTATGTTGTTATGTAATGTACCAAATTTTACCAAAACACTATACCTTTCAATATTCTAAGTTGTATTAAGTTCCACTTTATGTGATAAATCAGGTTTAAATTTAAAATAAGTTCAATGTTGTTGTATACAAACACTATTATATGTGAGCTATGGTTTTTGTACTATATTGGAATAGGATAAAAGGGATAAAATAATCGTGTTTTAATATTTTAATAGTCTTAGAGACTATATACATACATCATTCTTAAATAATACTTGAAAATAATAAATAAATCATAAAATTTTTTTGACACCATATTTATTTCTTCTACTATATCACTTTATTCATTCATATATCCCTTCGTCATATTGTAGGTAAAGTCAAACGTAATGAAGGGTGAGGTCGAATACTCATTCTGGGAAGTCATTCAAAAAATATATCATAAAATAAATGAAGTATGAATAATATGGAAGAGGTAAATGAAAAAAATCAATATAAAAATTATTAGAAATAGTGTAATAATACAATTTATATCATAGACACATAAATAATCAGATGGATAACAATATAATGTTTCATAATGATAGAGTGTATAATGATAAACATAATAATCTCTATATCAACATCTCATTCAAAGATATAATATATAAATAGGTAATGTGTATTCCATATAACCCTACTAGTTAGTCTCATGAGACCTTTTGATTTATCAAGGGGTTATAACGAGCCTCTCTCATCGTATACTAAATTAAATTAATTAATTAAATGAAATAAATTATTAACAATCAATGTCATAAACAATATAAACATTCATATTAAAAAACTAGTATAAGAAATGTAAATATTATCCCAAATAAAAAACTTTAAGAACATGATCATAATGCATTGAGAGTAATATTCCATAATGTATCAATAGTGTGTATCCCCAAAAAATAATAAGATTATTTAAATGATATTAACATATATGAATGTATTATAAAAATAACATAAGAATATTTTATGATGAAAATATCATTTTCAACGGTGAATTCACATAGATTAATGTTTGGAAAATTCAGAAATATTATTTAAAATATTATACATTGAAAATAAACATGAAAATATTTAATTTAATATTCATGGAAAAGAATATCCATGACAATGGTAAATTTTTTTCAAGATGTATATATGTTAAAATAAGGATTACATTCACACATTTGAAAAAAGTACCTTATTTAAAATATGAAAAGGATGATAATTATTTTTTATTTTTACATAATGTAAAAAATCATAAAGATTATTCTAAATATTAATGGGAGTACATTAAAAATTTTATTTAAAACATTTTAATGAACATAAAGACATGAAAGAAAAAGTTTCGTGGAATAATAGAAAATAAGACATGTTTTTCTTAAAATAGTATTTTGGTTATTATGAGTTACAAAGAAGTTGTATATAGATCTAATAATTGAAAATAATATCAGTAAAAAATTATAATAAGATTTTTTGGGTTTAATATATAAATATCCTATATTTCCTACAATGGAATCATAAGAATAAAAAATCTTGAATAAGGATGGGACTTTGAAATAATCCATTACCACAATATCATAATTCCTCATATGCGATTTTAACTTCATGTGTATTACATTTAGATTTACTATTCATCATTAAAAAATATATATAATTATAATATTATATATGATCTACATATAACATTTCAACAATCATTCTGTAACATTCATTCATTATTATCATTATTTCAGGTGTTTACTAATTTATTTTTCATGCACGTTTTTGAATCATATGTTATAGTTTGTGCCTCTTTATCATGGTTAAATAATCTAAATAATTTTATTCATGAAAAAAATATCATATATATATATATATTCAGTATATAGGTATCAAAATCATTAATTATAAGAAAACATTAAAAACATCACATCACTTAATGGAGTTGGTTTTCCATACAAACACATGAGAGATATTAAAATTTATTAAATGGTGGACTTGAAAGAATCTAAATGATATATTATATTTGAATAATCATATTTATTTTATAATTTTCACTTATATTAATTTTTTAAATATTTACAACTATCTAATTATTGTGGTGATTAAAAATGAATTTTTCCACTACAATGAGATGGTAGGTCGTACGTACGTAGGCACTATGTTTTCTTTTTTCCATTTAAGCGAAGGGAGGGGGAAAATTATCATAAAATGATCATAATAACATATAATTATATTTATTATAGGGTATTTGATATTTTAGGAGGGGTATAGTATACTAAAAAGAAGTATAAGAAGAAGAAACATTGAAAGAGTCGGTAAAATGATTATATTTTCATTGAGAGACCCCGTTTTTCTTAGACATTAGGCCTTATTATGACGGTATAAGGTGAATGAAAAAAGCTCAATGAGTAAGGGATATATTATATTAAACTTTTTGGAATGTAATTTTCTAATATATAGTGCTTAATGTTTCTAAATAAGGGAGGAGAAGAGGTTCCTTTTATAACTGAGTGGAGGGACACACATGTAATTACATTAATGATTTAAATAATACAATGTCATTTACTTATTCTTGTATAACCAAATGGACATTAATTTTCTTCTATGATAATATATGTTTTAAATAGATTCAAAGAATAATATTTAGAAATTTACTTAACAAATTTGAACCCAAATCTGTAATGACCCGGAAATTTCAAGGGATTTATTTAATTCTTTGGAATTTTATGAGTATGCAGATTCAGACGGCGCCTGATTCCGAGGCCCAGTGTGATCAGAATCATTTTCTGAAGTTTTGTTCGAGTACATTCAGTAAATGTACATGTGGGATTTTCTATCCTTTGAACCGGTGCTCGGAATTGAAATCCAAGGACCCCAATTGTTGACGCTCCTTTCCGTCACAGAGTATAACGTCTGAAAAAGGAAAATACCTTAGTCCAAAGTGATTCATCCTTTGAATAAACATAAAAAATCGACAAAGGGATGAAGAAGGAGAACACTGACCATAGGTCGCGCAAGTTCCCTCATGGTCGTGCAAGTACACTTGCGCGCTGCCTAGTGGTCATGCAAGTATACTTGTGCGACGCCTAGTGGTCGCGCAAGTGACTTCTGCGACCTAAGTGGTAACCGCCCGGGGTCTTCTCCAGCCTATAAATAGACCCTGTGGGCCCCCCATTTCCGGGAGGATTTTTTCCAGAAACTCAGATTTGAGCTCACGGCGCCCTATTCTCTTCTCAAAGCTTCCGAAACACTTCTAAGGTAATTTATTACCTAGAATGGAAGATCTAAAGAGGGAAAGGAAGGCCTAAGTGTTGAAACTCATCAACACTTGCGCGCATGAGTATCCAGCCCTTAAGGGAAAAAGGCCACACTTGCGCGTCGCCTTACTCCTTCAATAGAACTTGCGCGCCCCTTTTTTGGAAGAACCTCAAGAGGATTCTAAAGGCTTTAATCAAGAGTCTCTCAAGTATAACCCTGATGGTTAACCGTCGTGCAAGTACACCATGTGTCGCACAGGCATACCTACATGACCAGTACTTGCGCGCCCACACAGTACCTGTGCGCCTGCCAGGACTTGCGTGCCCCTGCCTTTTTGGGTGCCCTTATTGCCTATTTCACCCCTCTTAAGCCATTCCACCTTTCCTATTCAAGATTCAGTCTTCAAGACACTCTTCAAAGACATTTATGGAATGATTTCTTAATTTGACTTCCTTATCTGAAAGGAATTCTATGGAATATCTCTCAAGACCTAGTGATTTACACATATTTATGTCACTAAAGATTGAGATTTCATTCATTCAACCTCATCCTTTAATATGAGAGAATCCTTAACCTGGTTCTCCTTTTCAGAAATAATCCCCAGTCATAAGTCCTCTAATATGGGCATCCTCTTTAGGAGTAAGCCCCAAGTACCTTAATTTTTGGGCATCCTCTTTAGGAATAAGCCCCATATCCCCTAACCTGGGCTTCCTTTTCAGGGGTAAGCCCCAGTCTTAAATATGGTCATCCTCCTTAGGAGTAATCCCTAGTCCCCTAATTTGGGCATCCTCCTTAGGAGTAAGCCCCAAACCTTAATTCCCTTAACCTGGGCCTCCTTTTCAGGAATAAGCCCAAGTCTTAATTTCTCTTAACCAGTCCTAATTTACCTTTGATTTGGGATTCCTTTTCAGGAGTAAAACCCAATCATAAGTCTTCTCTTAATTTGGGCCTTCTTTTTCAGGAGTAAACCCCAAGTTAGAGTATTCAAAATCTCCATGAAGCACATATACCTTTATGGACCCAGTTTCTGGATTTCTTCCCTAAATTAAATCCTAACCTTCTTTTATCTGGGCAGTCATACATACATAATCCCTACATTATTTCTTATGATTGCATCTTTCATGGAACAATTGTCTAATTTTTTCCAATACTTATTGTTTCTCACACCGAGCATGACTCACATGAGCTTAGAGTGTAAAAGTAATTGTGACATCCTTCTTTGAGCCATCAATCATAAACATAATACTCCCTTACTCAAACTACAGGGTTCTGATTCTTTTTCTAAACAAAGTATACGTAGGTAGCCCGTCTACGGGTTCGATCCCAACTCTAAAATAATCCATGTCCTTCTGAATAACAATAAACTTCAAGTGCCCCACTTAGTGGCTTTAAAAACAGCATTGTCATCATAATGACCAAGAGACTTCTGTATAAATGTGTCGAAGGGTACCATTGACCAAGAATCTCTAATAAATACAGATGATTCTCTATCGATGAAGAACCTCGAATACATACAAAAGATTCTCTAAATTTCCTACATATTTAATCATTGATTGTCACATCTGAAGGAAAGATCATTTTATACTTGGTAATGTAATAAGGATTCACAAACATAACTTAAATCTATAAAGAGAGTTCCGGAGTAGACAATAATTCCCCTAAAAAAGGTGTGATGAGTCTGACCTCCCATCCTCTCGACCAATGAAAATTCCTAATCCTCATCAGTCCACAAACTAATGAGCACCTACCTTTGGAAAGTAGGTCCGAATGGATGTGGAATCATTGGATGTTTTCGGTTCTACGAACAAACCCGTTAGAAACCGATCAGAATGTTTGAACCTCCCATCAAGGCGGTCATCCCCGGATTCTGAGGGAAACAAAAATGGTGAACCCGACCGGAATCCTTAACCATGTTAAAATAATGTTTTACCCATTTGTTATGCCCCTATTTAAAACTCATTGAGAGGGCCAACAAAAACAATCATTGAAATATGTAATCATCCAAAAGATGTAGTGGCTGAATTTATCTTGATTACGTCTGTTATATCAAACAGGCACTATTTTCCAAGATCTTCTGCATTTCTAGAATGGCTGCTCTCAAGTTCACACCTGTGAATACTGCTGCTGTAAATGCCACTGCTGCTACTCCTGCTAGATCGTCGCCTTCTCTAAGGACAATATCACCTACTCAGTGTCTTCAATGCTGGGTATCAAAAACACTGGTTAAGAAGTACCGTCAACATGGTACCATCCCAACTCTGGAGGCTGCCCGATAAGCCATCCAAGTAAACAACTCACATCGGTCGTCCGGACAAGGACGACCAGTGATCAAGAAGGAGGCGGTGCTGACTACCGTCTCCAACCGTTTCGGGTCTTTATACCCAGAACACAATCACCATTCACTCCCTTATTCAGGGGAGGTGAATGAGCAGGTCCCTCAGGACCTTAATTCAAACAGACAGGAGTCCTTCCTGAGGGCTCCCACCAACAATCGCCGCCAGACTCGTGCAACAGTGCGCCCTCAACATGATGAGGGTACCGACTCCAGGAGTTCGGATTAGGTTCCTCGAACCCGAGCAAGAAAGACGAACCACCAGAGGCAGAATCCAGTCAACAGTGAGCAGGCTCTCATCTCTGCCATCTCCGGAGAAGTTCACCAACCTAACTTGGTGGAAAGCAAGAGCATGAACATACACCTTCCCGTTTTAATTCCGTTATCCAGCAGAATCGTCTGGAAACATCACGCCAATCCCGCCAGGAAATTCCGGCAGAGTACTATAGGCAGGAACATACACCTGTTTATAAATCATTAGCTAGTCAGCAGGCTCTTATGACTACATATGATGGATCTCATCAACCACGTTTGGAGAAGTGCAATCAGCAGGCACATACACCTTCTAGTATTAATCAAGCCTACCAACTGTCTCGCTTGGTAGCATTCAGCGAAGTTAGTCAGAAAGCCCCAACAACAAATAGGAGGCAGACTCAACTCTCTGCCCCCACACTTGAGTACTGTCAGGATTCACTGAAAGGAAAAAGATGACACGAGCAGGCACATACACTTGCTCCAAGCCTGGAATGGACGTATATTCCCGTTCCGGCAGCTGAAGTCACCAGACATATTCTATCAATGGTGAAAGAGTAGAAGAAAATCCCTACTCATATTCTGGATGCCTGTCAAGATATTATAACAACTTCAGCAGCATATCAGGGAAAGACACATAAATCTATCCCTACCAGTGGAGTGACACATCAACAATTCACTCCGGAACAGACACACACATCTGTTCCAGTACAAGAGGGTTTTGGGGAATACTCCCCCATATCATACGGACAACCATGTCAAGCACATACACCTGATTTGAGTAGAGATCGTCAGCCTAACCTGACCATCTTTCCTGATCAGGCATATACACCTGCTCAGAGCAACCACTTTCGTCAACAAGTGGTTTCCAAGGCGGGTAAGAAGGCATCTAAAAAAAGACCTGCCCAGCACAGTCAGGAGATCAGGAGCCAATCTGTAATAAGGCCTTGCTCGATGCTAGAGTTCTTGATGCCCTCAGAAAATTATCTGTTGAAATTCAAGATTCTAGTCCCTCATTTCCCAATAGTTGGAACATTAATTCCGAAGGTCTTCAACAAACACTTCCTCATGAAGGCTTGCTTCATGAAAATTCGGTCGATCTCGAAGTTTCATCTTCAGATGAGAGCCACAGGAACCCTCTGTGTGGTCAGAAGACAAAGGAGCAAGATATCTCATCTTTTTCTAGAACCCATTATGGTGGTCCTCCCCATGATGATGAATTTCGCTGAGAAAGTCCTCTCCACAGTAGTGATGCACATTGCCCGGAAAATGCTCCAGTGGACAATGTAGTGCCAAGAAAGCCCTCTTATCTTGAGGCACTTGCAAATGCGATACGAGTCATGTCTGAAGCTTCATTGCTAGAAGGTGAAATACTTTCTCAATCATAAGATAGCTCAGGGTGTAGGTCATTCTCCGAACCACCCCTAAGGCATGAATCTTCTAGTTTGATCAATGATTTCTCTACCAATCCTGTTGAATCCAATGAATCAACAAGGAAACACCAACTCTGGTCAAATCAGGTAGAAGAATCTTCATCAAATGATAAAGAGGAAATGCTGAACATGAGAAAACAACTGGCGAAAGGTGAAGTGGTAGTCTTGTTTTGGCCTCTGGCTGACTCTCAGTATAATATTACAGAAATGTTGACGGAAGATGAAATTCATGATATTCATCTCAGCACATGGAAAACTCTTTTTCAGTTGAAAAATAAAGTATTATCTTATGATGAATATGAAAATAATCTTAAGATAATATTAGGGTTACAACGTCAGATTGATTTGGCGTCTCTATCAGTCTCTCGATATCCGAAGGCTGAAAAGCAGCAGAGAGCCCTACAACGTTCATGATTTGGTGCACTAAGAAGATTACGTCAGTTAATTTCCAATGCCCCATCTGGTATTCGTGTCATAGGATGGGGTGTTCATGGAGAACTGCATTTCACGGTGCTCTCCAGTCAGCAAAGCCCATCGAAAATGGTCTCATGCAATGTTATTTCCCATGGCCGGCCACAGTCAATGGGCTTTGTTTGTAATCAAAAGCTTTCCCAAGAATAGGATTAAACTAGTTCCTCTCAAAATCAAGAATACAGAGAACAAGTTGTCGAATTACTCTTGCATCAAGAAAACGAGAATATTGAACAGGCCTCTCATTTGGAGCAAGCATGTCACCAAGTGACAGAAGTGTTGGAAATCATCTAACGGTCTTTTGAACTGGGTGATAAAAGTGGATACAGGGTAATGCATCCAGCTAATTTACAGACTAAGGTTCGCAAGATGAGGAGGAATTTCAAGAAAGTCTCAGACATAGCATGTCAAGAACCACCCCAGCTCGCCAGACTGGGGACTCTTTTAAAACAACCCTTAGAATCAACAAAAAGGATTCGGGGAGTTGAGCGAGAACAACAGGAACAGCCCCAGTCCACTGGACTGAGGACTTTTTCAAATCATCAATCCCCTCCTCAAAGAAATTCAGTCTTTTCACAATTGTGGAAGAAACCTCAAGAGGAATGAAGAGCCAAATTATCAAGAGATCCCCTCCAAATTACGGTTCATCAAGAAATTCATGAGGGCTCGAATCAAAAAAAGGCAATGTCTCATCAAAGACATGGAAGAAGACAATATCACATAAATGCTGATGGAAGGGATGCGATGAGTTATGCATCAATCAATGTCATCAATGTCGTTGTTGCTGATCCACCAGATGAGGCTCACTTAGGGGAATCAGATGAAGATGTTCCTTCTCAAGAATATGTATGCACCGACACAAATGCAGAAGGTGTGCGTACACAAAATCAAAGGATTACTCAAAAATTAAGTAATCCTTCGAGTAATCCACTTACCCCTCTCCGAAAAGGATCCAACAAAGTGAAGGGAAAGAACCAGGTTACATATCCTTCCTCTGGAGAATGTCAATCTCTCTCACTAGAGCAGAGGTTTTCACAATAGGAGGAAGAAATGAAGGAATTAAGAAGGTTGAATGCAGAACTACTTCAGAGTAGTCTTCTTCTTAAGCATGATGGAGTAAGGCAGCCAAAGCAATTTGTTGCAGCTACTGAGATGGATCAATAATATCCTCCTCTATCAGTACACCCTCACAGGTCTAATCCTACGGGTCAAGTGCAACAACAGTTGGCAGTGCTACCATTAGTTGCATCACCAATCACCACATCTGTCCAAGCTCCAGTAATTGCACCTACCCAAGTCGAAGTTCAACCGGATGTTTCTCAAAAGTTAATAACTACTATTGAGTCATTAACAGCTCGGTTAGAAACTATGGAAGTGAAGCGTGCACAAGTTCAACTAGAAAAGAAAGTTTACCCTGAATGGGTAGATTCAATTTCTCCTCCATCGAGTTTTGGGAACCCTATATTCCCTATTTTCAATAGATCAGGCGGTCCTGAACAACATTTGATGCATTATGTGTCTTGTTACGATCCTATGATGGGAACTCCGAAGCAGCAAGAAGCAGTGAAACTCAGATTCTTCGTGCGAACCTTGTAAGGACCATCTTTTGTTTGGTATACAATCTTGCAATCCCGGTCAATTACTGGATGGGAGGATCTTCACCAAAACTTCCTCCTTCAGTTCAGCTCAACTTTTCCAAAGACAACAGTTTTTTATCTTAGAAACTATAAGCAAAGGGAGAATGAAAGGGTCTCTGATTTCATTGCTCTATGGAAGGGATTAACATATTCCTTGAGTTTAGCACTACCTCAAGAAGAATTTTTTCCAATCTGTGTGTCAAATCTGCGTGACGAATTACGCACGCCGTTAATCCCTGTAAAATACACAGGAGGGTTTCGAGACCTTACTTCAATCGCTCAGCAGATTGAATATTCCCTTATACAGGCTAAAGATAAATCTCGTGTAAATCCATCAGCTCCAGGAATGATAATGGGTAAAGAAGATTCTACTACAGTTATGCTTAAAAAAGCACCTGTACCTATTTCTACCTCAAAACCTTCATCTTCTCGAAGGGCTCCACCTTATGATCACCAATAACAAAGGCCTTTTCGTCCAGACAATCAAAAAGATCAAAGACAAAAACAATTTGAGGATCTGAAGAGAAAAACATACTCTTTCCAAAATGAACATGTTCCTGGTTATTTCATTTCGGCTTTGGAAAAAAATTTGGTTCAATTGCCAATGCCCAAGAGGCCAAACAAGAAAGGAGATGAAGACCATCCTAATTATTTCTCTTTTCATCAAATGTTGGGGCATCCCATCCTGGAGTGTTTTGTCTTCAAAGACCTCCTGCAAAAGATGGTCGACTCGGGACAAGTCACATTGAAAGGCTCCTCAGCCCAGGTATCATGTGTCACTGCTACAGTTCCAGAGGAGAAAGGTGAATGGTAAGAAGTCAAAAGCAAAAATGCACAGAAGTATGATGATTGGATGGTCAGAAAGACATTCAATCGAACTCATGCTATTTTGCGAACCCAATTAAGGAAACCAATTGTGTCTTCTTCCATGAATGTTGCGGCCAAACCCTCTTCGTCAGAGGGAAATTCCTCAATGAAATGACATGATTCAAAGAAAGAAAAATAATCAAAAGAAGATGAGTATGTGTCAAAGATTATGTTGTCTTTGACTTTAGAGGACTTCATTCTATCTACTTCAAAGCCAAGGCACCGCCCCACCAAACGGCACAACCTAAACAGGTTAATCAGGCAGAGTGTTCATCAGACGAAGAGTTAATATTTGGTTCTGTTAATATGATTAAATTAATAGATCCATATACCAGTCGAAGTTTCGATTTCAATGAGCCTGAATTCCCTATATCAAACAGATGAATTAGAGTAAGTTCCAGGGGCTCAGGATACCGGGGAAGATGTGGATCTTTCAGAAGACACTATTCCAATTCTAACCTGGCTAGAACTGTGTACGCAGAAGAAACTCATAGTAGATCCCTTCAGCGAGCTCAGCAAGAACAAGCAAGTTCTTCTACCAATAGAAAATTCAGTCCTAGCACAATTATTTTGGAAGACCAGTTGAAGGTTTCATCTTCTTCCTCTCAGCAAGTAATGGATCTAATCCGTCTAATCTTCCAAAACCAAAAACATTGCCAACTCCTATCCCAATACAAGATGCGTCAACATCCAAAGAATCTGCTTCCAAGGTACCTGCTAAACCACATATTCCTATTGGGAAACGAAGACCTATGGATCAAAAGCATGATATATCAAAACACTTGGCCCAAGTACCAAGAAAGTTATCAATTCTGGATGCTCTGAATCTGTCAAAAGATCTTCGGGAATCTCTCATTGAGGCTTTGTCAAGTCCTCAGGAGTTTGAAACTGAAATTGCTGCAGCTGAAGTCTATCACATAGAGAATAATCCTGCAGAATTCCATTCAATAATATCCTTTACTGATGAATATGAAGATGATGTTGTGCATGGACATATTATACCATTGTACTTTTCTGGCAAGGTCAATGGCATGGATGTTCGAAGAGATTTCATTGACAATGGTTCAAGAGTCAACCTCATGCCCATTCATACACTTCATCGATTGGGCCTCACAGAATCTGATTTATCTCCTTCCACCATGATGCTGCAGAGATATGATAAAAACGAACAAGAACCACTGGGTGAAGTTACACTCAGAACTCAGTTTGGAGATCTTGTATCCAATTCATATTTCATGGTTGTTGATCAAGACTCAGCCTTCAACATCTTGCTTAGAAGACCCTAGCTACATCAACATGCAGCTATCCCTTCATCATACCATCAATGTCTCAAATATTGTTTCGACGGTTAATTTGGTACATTGTATGGTGATAAGGCCCCGTTCAAGACATGTGAGTCTCAATACATTGAGGCAGAATTCTATCACATGAAGCAAAGGGAGAAATCCATAACAAAGGAGATTACCAAAGTTAATGCTCCATATGGTTTGAAAAAAAATCCAGTAAATCCATTTACACATGTGAGTATAGATCATGTGTTTCCTATTAGTAAAATTAAAAAGATAGACCCAAATCAAAATACTCTTATGGAAAGATCCATAATGTCAATTACAACAATCGATCCAGACAACATGGGAGAAATTGGTAATCTACCAAGCAGTGATGAAAGCACAAATGGTGACGTCTTCATTTAATTTGCTGAAATCCAACAAGTCTATGCTTCTCCAATTAGTCCAGAAGAATTTATAGCAACATCGGAGGTGAACAATGATGTCGATTCTCAATCCATCATCTCGTCTTTATTACCCAAAGAAGACCCTTCATCATCAATCAGGTCGGGAATGGATTCTTTTTCTTCAAAATATACAAATTTTGAAATCTCTTCAGATCATGAGAATTCTACTTTATCATCTACTATGAAAGGAGAAACGGAAGAAATAACACATGATGAAGAAGAAGAGGAAGATCTCAGAGATGCTCCTCCAGCATTTGAAGAGGGTATCTCTACCACTGTGGATGAACTCAGAGAAATAAATCTGGGTACAAAAGGAGATTTACACCCCACTTTAATCAGTGCGACCATAACTCTTGAAGCGCAAGAGATTTATATTTATTTTCTAAAGAAAAATAGAGATATATTTGCCTGGAACTATATAGAAATGCCCGGGCTTTATCCTTATGTTTCTACTCATCATTTGGGTTTACCAGAAGAACATCAAGGATTTAAGCAAGCCGTGAGAAGAACACACCCAACTTATGCTGCCAAAATTGAAGCTGATGTGGATAAGCTTATAAAAGCTAAATTTGTCAGAGAAGTTCAATATCCCAAATGGATGGATAATATTGTCTCTGTAAAGAAAAATAACGGACAAATTAAAGTTTGCACCGATTTCATAGATCTTAATCGGTACTGTTCTAAGGATGATTTCTCAGTTCCGATTACAGAACTTTTAATTGATGAAACAACTTGCTATGAAGCACTATCCTTCATGGATGTATATTACGGATATAATAAGATCCGAATGGCCCCAGAAGATTAGGAATCTACATCCTTCAGAGCCCCTCAGGGTGTGTTTTGCTACCGGGTAATGCCCTTCGGCTTAAAGAATGCAGGTGCAACTTATCAGCGTTCCATGCATCGTATCTTCAAACCCTTCTTAGGGAATTTTGTTGAATGCTATGTAGATGATTTGGTAGTTAAATCCAAACAACATTCTAATCACTTGGCTGATTTGGAAGTCATATTCTGCAAGCTTCAACAACATAATTTGAAGATGAACCCCTTAAAATGTGCTTTTGGGGTAACCTTAGGAAAATTTCTCGGCTTTGTTATATGCTATCGTGGTATTGAAGTCGATCCTGAGAAGACCAAGTCAATCCTTGGTATTTCACCTCCTCAAAATTTGAAAGAATTAAGAGGACTTCAAGGACACTTAGCCTATATTAAGCATTTCATCGCCCATTTAGCAGGCAAAAGTTTACCCCTCACCAAATTGATGAAGAAGGGAGTCACTTACTTGTGGACTGAAGAATGTCAAGAAGAATTAGATATTCTCAAGAAATACCTCTTGAGTCCACCGGTACTCATGCCACCTATTAAAGGAAGACCACTTATCCTATACGTGACGACTCTAGAGCGATCATTGGGTGCCTTTCTTGCTCAAAAGAATGATGCTGGGAATGAAAATAGCCTCTACTATCTCAGTCGAACCATGCTTGAAGCAGAAACCCGGTATTCAAGTATTGAGAAGTGCTGCCTGGAATTAATATTTGCAGTTCAGAAGTTGAGACACTACCTAAAACATCATGAGTTCCAATTGGTAGCTCGCAATAACCCGCTCAAATTTATCATAAGTCATCCAATGCTTATAGGACGTCTGGAAAAGTGGGCGGTTATTTTTCAGCAATTCAATATTCAGTATGTGTCTCAAAAGGCGATAAAAGGCCAAGCTCTGGCTGATTTCCTAGCTGAACACCCCTCAGTGGAAGACACATCTTCAGATATTGAACTCCCTGATGAGGAAGTCTTCTATATTCAAGAAAGTGCTCGGGCATGGGAAATGTATTTTGATGGTTCATCCAGAAGTCCAACAGGGAGGAAAATGGAAAATCCTAAATTCAACAAATTTGGCTTAGGAATTGTGCTCATTTATCCAGAAAAGGCAGTGTTACCTTATTCCTTCTTATTTTGGGAAGGTGGTATCAATAATGAAGCAGAATACCAAGCTCTCATCATATGATTGGAATTAGCACTTGAAGCACAATTGAATCACTTAAAGGTGAAAGGTGATTTAGACCTGGTAATCAAACAAGTTAATGGGGATTATGCCATCAGAAAATAAAAACTAATCCCTTTGTATAATTACGTCAGAGAGTTAATGGAGGAATTCCCTTTGGAACCGACATTTTCTTATGTCCCAAGATCACAAAATCCTCAAGCTGATGCATTGGCTAATATAGCCACAGCTCTGGCAGATCCAAATCGGGACGAGACAACCATCAGTATTACCCACCGTTGTGAAATTTCACCTTATGTTCTAATCAGAACAGAGGAAATTAATGAAATTTGTCCCATTCCTGAACCGTATAGTCATACTATAGGATGGATGTCACCTATCAAGGAATACATTCAGAATGGAACACTTCCACCTGATAGAGCTGAGAAAGAACAAATCCGGCGACGTTTGGTTAATTTTACTCTTTATGACATCCCAGATCAATTAGAGAAAATTCTCTACAAATGTGGTTTTGATGGAGTTCTCTTCAGATGCATTGATGGTGAAGAGACAATGGCTGTCATGAAAGAAGTGCATGCAGGAGTCTGTGGTGCCCACCAGTCTGGACATAGACTTTTTGATCAGATTCGAAGGATTGGATACTTTTGGCCTTCAATGATACGAGATTGTGTTGATTTCACAATGAAGTGTCATTCATGCCAAGTACATGCCAACTTCATTCATCAACATCCATAGTTGCTTCATACAGCTAAATACTCATGGCCATTTTCCACATGGGGAATGGATGTGGTGGGACCTTACCCTTCGGCTATGGCCAAGCAGTTTAAGTACATTCTTACTGCTACTGACTTCATTTGCAAATGGGAAGAGGCAATACCTCTCAAGGAAGTCATCTCTAAATGCGTTATTAGCTTCATAAAGTCTAACATCATTACCATATTTGGTGTCTCTGATACCATATTGACGGACAATGCCACCAATTTCTATTCATCCGAGGTGAAGAAGTTGTATCAAGAATACAACATCAAATCCAACCATTCATCTTGGTATCATGCAGCGGCCAATGGCCAGATAGACGCCTTTAACAAGACTCTTTCAAATATACTGCAAAAGATGGTGGATAAAGATAAGAGGTCATGTCCTGATAAACTCTTTCATGCTTTATGGGCTTATCGGACTACCACCCGCACTGCAACTCGGTCAACTCCATATTCATTGGTATATGGAACGGAAGCTGTCTTTCCCATTGAAGTTCAACTACCCTCGCTCAGAGTTTCCATTTTTAATCAATCATCTACAGATGAACAATCTCAAAAGCGATTGAATGAATTGGAACGGTTATATGAGAAAATATTGTGCACTTTTCACCACTTGGAAGTCTATCAGAATCGAATAGCACGATCTTTTAACAAAAAAAGTTCGTCTTCGTTCATTCACTCAGGTAGAATTGGTATTAGTTCTCAGAACTCCAATGATACCAGGAAGGAAACCTCCCAAGCTTGAGCCAAAATGGGAAGGACCTTATTCAATACATAGGGTCTACTCCAAAGGAGCTTATTCATTAATCTCAATGGATGGAGAACTCATCACTACTCCAACCAATGCCAAATTTTTTAAGAAATATTTTGTATAAACTGCAAAGTACTTTTCTTCATCCTTGCTATATGACGTTAAACTATACAGCAACAGTCCATACATACGACCTTAAACTATTTGTACTTTCGTCGTCCTTGCTATGTGATGTTAAACTATACAGCAACGATCCATACATATGACCTTAAACCATTTGTACTTTCTTCGTCCTTGCAATATGACGTTAAACTATACAGCAACGGTCCATACATATGACCTTAAACTATTTGTAATTTCATCATCCTTGCTATATGACGTTAAACTATACAGCAATGGTCCATACATATGACCTTAAACTATTTGTACTTTCGTCGCACACGACGTTAAACTATGAAAAAGTTCCCTAAATGGTCCAGTATGACCTTAAACTGCAACTAGGTCCAGTATGACCTTAAACTGCATCATCAACGGTCCATGCATATGACCCTAAACTATTTGAAAGTCCCTTACGTCTAGAAAGGCATTAAAGTGTGACGTCCTAACTACATGACGCTAAACTGTATAAAAGTCCCTTACGTCTGGAAAGACGTTAAACTACATAATCATCAAAGGTCCTGTATGACCTTAAAATACACCACCGTCCAACATGACATTAAACTGCACCATCCACGGTCCATGCATATGACCTTAAACTATTTGCACTTTTGTCCAACATGACGCTAAACTGTATCATCCCTTTTTCGTCCAACATGACGTTAAACTGTGAAAAAGTCCCTAATGCGTCCAACATGATGTTAAATGGTGTACTCATTTGTCCTCCCTACATGACATTAAACTGCATAGTCCCCCTTTCGTCCAACATGACGTTAAACTCGATTGTCCCCATAGTCCTAACTACATGACGCTAAACTGTACAGAAAGTCCGTGATACGTCCTACATGACATTAAATTTTATTTTGTCCCTACTACATGACACTAAACTGTGCAGCACAATTAGTCCTAACTGCAAGACTTTAAACTGTATAGTCCCTTTATATGTCCTACATGACATTAAACTATGCATCGTTAAGGTTGTTGTTACCTCTTGTTTCTCACACCGAGTATGACTCACGTGCGCTTATAGAAAACCTCAACCATAACACTCTCTCTGGGCCGCTAACCATGTGTAAGTCCCAACATCATTTTTTAGGTCGTTGTCCCCAAGAACAACTTGATCATTAATTTATTCTTTAATTGAACTACACAGACTTTGATCCTTGCCTTCTAGGATGGGTATATAGGAAACCTCCCAAGGTTCAAGCCCAAAACTAATCTCTTCACGTCGGTTCATCTCCATATCATACGATGTTAATTCATGAAACCGCCCTTAGAATCAATATCTTTACATTGGTTCACTTTCGTCCTTGTTATACGATGTTAAACTATAAAAAACTTTTGTCCAGTATGACAATAAACTACAAATTTATTTGATACCCTCACCTGAGAGGGAACCATTATTTTCATTGATTTTTCAATCATGTTTCATTTCAAAGACTATGTGCATACATGGAAATGCCCGAACTTTTTATCTTGGGTTAAACCATCATTGCACTAAAGTCCCCTTTCACCCTTCACATGTACGAACCAAATTTGTACAAAGGGTATTTCTATAACTACGTGGGCTTGATTACAATACTTATGGGATATGTAGGAATGTTAGAATGTCCCTCGAATCTAGTCCCAAGTCTTTGAGCCTAACCCCAAATTCCACTTCCAGCCCCTTGGCTGAAAATTCCCCATGAAAACACACACTGTGTATTTCTTACAATGGTCCAAGCTCTATGACCCTAAACTAAGATCTCTAATCCTTTTGTCCCACACGACGTTAAACTGTAGTTTAAGAACTACGTATGGCTTGATTCTCATCCTTATGGGATATGTAGTGGAGTCCAACATTTCAATTTAGGACCCAACCACATCATGATTATGGGTAGTATTGATCTATGTATCTCTGTATACATTGAACAATACCCATCTTTATGTGTCATAATCCTAACCTTAAATATTTTTAGATCCTCATAACCCTTTTCATGGCTTTTAGTCGCAAAAATGTCAAACTTCTGAGAGTTATTTTGCCTGACTATGCAGCACGTGCCCATAGGTGGCCTTGCATAAACAGTCTACATAACAGTCTTGATAGCCAAAAGATACTATTATTTGACTGTGCAGCCAAAGCACTTAGGTGGCCCTGCATAAATCAACCCCCTAACGGGGTTGTCGGATAGTGGTAACTTCATTCTTGGGAAGAATGCCTCTTTTGTACTTATTTGTCTTAAACGACATTATGTAGGGATCTGCAAAAATAGCCATCCTTAACATATTTGTCCCATATCCTTTTTCATTATCTGAAAGTATTCAAGTCTATGGTTTATATTATCATTCCCTACGTTTGGGTCAGACCTTCGTAGGAGTGATATTCATCCAGTTCTTCGATAATCTTGTTTGGAAATATCTTCTCATATTCAAGTAACTCTTTCCATATAGAAAACTATATACTTTAGAAGATTTTAATCTCCATAAACTTTCACTGGATTTTAGCACTAGGAAAGTAAATTTCTGAGAGTTCTTTTTCCTGACTATGCAGCACGTGCCCATAGGCGGCCTTGCATAAACAATCTACATAATAGACTTGTTAGCCAAAAGATACTATTTTATTTATCTATTCAGCCACTGCCCTTAGGTGGCCCTGAATAATTCAACCCCCTAACGGGTTTGTTAAATAATAATAACTTTATTCTTGGAAACTACTTCTTCTAATGCCTTTTAGCTCTTTTTCATATCATTCCTCAGATTCAAATATTCGTAAGTCATAGATTACATATTTTCCCTCACACTTGAGTATGGTAATATGATTTCAGATGAATTTTCAAAGAATTGTGTCAATTCTAATCCATTTCGGTCAAAGCTATTTCGACCTTAAACATTAGCCTTTGTATGTTTGACATGCATGACTTTAAACTGCCAGATTTCATGTTTTTTTCTTTTTCACCTCAGATTCAAATCCTCTTTTCTCTCAGGATCCAACTATGAGGGGGGACTTTTGTTGACGCTCCTTTCCGTCATAGAGTCTAACGTCTGAAAAAGGGAAATATCTTAGTCCAAAGTGATTCATCCTTTGAAGAAACATAAAAAATAGACAAAGGGATGAACAAGGAGAACATTTCCTATAGGTCGCACAAGTTCCCTCATGGTCGTGCAAGTACACTTGTGCGCTGCCTAGTGGTCATGCAAGTATACTTGCGCGATGCCTAGTGGTCACGCAAGTGACATGCGCGACCTAAGTGGTAACCGCCCGGGGTCTTCTCCAGCCTATAAATAGACCATGTGGGCCCCCCATTTTGGGGAGGAGTTTTTCCAGAAACTCATATTTGAGCTCCCGGTGCCCTAGTCTCTTCTCAAAGCTTCCAAAAAACTTCTAAGGTAATTTATTACCTAGAACAGAAGATCCAAATAGGGGGAGGAAGTCCTAAGTGTTGAAACTCATCAACACATGCGTGCCTGAGTAGCCAGCCCTTAAGGGAAAAAGGCCACACTTGCGCGCCGCCTTACTCCTTTAATAGAACTTGCACGCCCCTTTTTTGGAAGAACCTCAAGAGGATTCTAAAGGCTTTAATCAATAGTCTCTCAAGTCTTAACTTGCTGGTTAACCATCGTGCAAGTACACCATGTGTCGCGCAGGCATACCTGCGCGACCAGTACTTGCACGCCCACGCAGTACCTGCGCGCCTGCCAGGACTTCTGTGCCCCTACCATTTTGGGTTCCCTTCTTGCCTATTTCACCCCTCTTAAGCCATTCCACCTTTCCTATTCAAGATTCAATATTCAAGACACTCCTCTAAGCCATTTATGGCATGATTTCTTGTTTTCACTTCCTTATCTAAAAGGAATTCTGTGGAATATCCCTCAAGACCTAGTGATTTACACATCTTTATGTCACTAAAGATTGAGATTTCATTCATTCAACCTCATCCTTTATGATGAGAGAATCCTTAACCTGGGTCTCCTTTTAGGAATAATCCCCAGTCATATGTCCTCTAATATGGGCATCCTCTTTAGGAGTAAGCCCCAAGTCCCTTAATTTTTGGGCATCCTCTTTAGGAGTAAGCCCCAGATCCCCTAACCTGGGATTCCTTTTCAGGAGTAAGCCCCAGTCTCAAATATGGCCATCCTCTTTAGGAGTAAGCCCCAGTCCCCTAATTTGGGCATCCTCCTCAGGAGTAGGCCCCAAACCATAATTCCCTTAACTTGGGCCTCCTTTTCAGGAATAAGCCCCAGTCATAATTTCTCTTAACCAGTCCTAATTTACCTTTGATCTGGGATTCCTTTTCAGGAGTAAAACCCAATCATATGTCTTCTCCTAATTTGGGCCTCCTTTTCAGGAGTAAGCCCCAAGTTAGAGTATTCAAAATCTCCACGAAGCACATATACCTTTATGGACCCTATTCCTGGATTTCTTCCCTAAAGTAAATCCTAACCTTTATTTATCTGGGCAGTCATACATACATAAGCCCCACATTATTTATTATGATTGCATCTTTCATGGCACAATTGTCTAATTTTTACCAATACCTCTTGTTTCTCACACCGAGCATGACTCACGTGAGCATAAAGTGTAAAAGTAATTGTGACATCCTTCATTGAGCCATCAATAATAAACATCATAATCCCTTACTCGAACTATGTGGGTTCTGATTCCTTTTCTAAAAAAAGGATACGTAGGTAGCCCGTCTACGGGTTCGATCCCAACTCTAAAATAATCCATGTCCTTCTTAATAACAATAAACATCAAGTGCCCCACTGAGTGGCTTTAAAAACAGCATGGTCATCATAATGACCAAGAGACTTCTGTATAAATGTGTCGAAGGGTACCATTGACCAAGAATCTCTAATAAATACAGATGATTCTCTATCGATGAAGAACCTCGAATACATACAAAAGATTCTCTAAATTTCCTTCATATTTAATCATTGATTGTCAGATCTGAAGGAAAGCTCATTTTATACTTGGTAATGTAATAAGGATTCACGAACATAACTAAAATCTATAAAGAGAGTCCCGTAGCAGACAATTATTCCCCTAAAAAAGGTGTGATGAGTCCGACCTCCCATCCTATCGACCAATGAAAATTACTAAGCCTCATCAGTCCACAAACTAATGAGCACCTACCTTTGGAATGTAGGTCTGAATGGATGTGGAATCATTGGATGTTTCCAGTTATACGAACAAACCTGTTAGAAACTGATCAGAATGCTTGAACCTCCAATCAAGGCGGTCATCCCCGGATTCCGAGGGAAACACCAATGAACTGGAAATGCTGGTATTCGCTTAAGGGGACGTTTATCGGAGTTGCGTTTTATGCAGGTTAAAAGTTATCTTTTGAGGAATTCATAGTAAATTAATAAAAATTTTGGTACACAATTTTATTATTTAGTGGTGGTTATTTCCTCCCCAGAGGAGTTAGAGGAGGGGCCCACACCCACATAACCTCCCATGAGAGGATTTAGTGTGGTGGGGCCCACACGAGCCCCAAACCTTTCAACTTCCCTTAAAATCCCATTAACTACCCTTTTTTGAAAGTCTTGGAATTCCCATGAATTAACGAGGCCACCTCTACTCCCATAAATTGTGCCAACCCAAATATTTAATATTTACTTTAATTAACTTGGGTGTTAATAATTCTTTTTGAATTATTTTGAATTGGTTGGAAAACATTTTAAAATTGGGAGAAGCCTTACTTTAATATTTTCTCGGAAAATATTTTAGTGGAACCTTTGGAATTAAAAGAGAGCTTTATCCTTCCATGAAGAATGATGTTCTCTCCACGAATAACTTCATCCATTCTTTTTCCTCCGCGATAAGGGAGAAGACATCATCCGTGAAGAATGTCGACTATGCTTCCTCCTCGGACGCACCCGACATCATATTCGAATCCTCTTTCCACGGCTCGACGATGTGTAGCATCAAAAACGAGGTAGGGGTTTTGTATAATTCTACATGAATAAATTATCTCATTCATGTTGAAATCATTGCAATGTCTTCGGCCAACTGGTACCGCCTAATGCGGAGGCCCCGGGCCGAACAAACACGGCCCGAAGACCCTCCAATGTTTTCTGATTTTTTATTCGCGATGGAGCCCTATTGTAGTAGGCGACGACGAGAAAAGGCGGTAGCCGCGTGCAGGCTACGTGCGGAAGAACCACGGTCCGCAATCGCGGGCCGCTCGGCCGAAGAAGAACTGGACGGCCGTAGCGGGCTGGGCTAGTGTAACAGCGGCACCGCATGGCGCCTTTCTGTGGAGGTCCGTGGCCCACACCCCATGGGATGCTTCGGCAGGTGAACCGGCCGGCTCGTCGTCCAGCGGGTTGGAGGAGGTCGCGACACCACCTGGTACCACGTGTGGTGGACAGCAGCCCGCCCAAACGGGCCGATCGCGCAGGAGAAGCCAGCCGGCTTCGGCCGGCTGTGCAGGAGGGTGGCATCGCTCGACACCGCAGGTTCGGGAAGTCGGGGGGGCCGCACCCCCCCACTCAGTGTCGCTCGTCTAGTTAGATGAGCCGCGGCTAACAGGTTGCTGGGCCGCGCCCCACCGGGCCGGGACGCGCCCTTGCGCGGGCCAAGCTGCCTACCATAGGCCATACCATGCCCCACCAGGCCAGACCACACTATATCGGGTAGGGCTGACCCCTTATCCTGTTCGGACCCGCTGAGCCAGGACCGGTAGACCTGCTAGCCCACCGGGCTTGACGGGTCGTTCCCGTTTCACTTAAATGCGAATAACTTCACGACCGTGCATCCAATCGATGCGCCTTCTGCGGCACTGGGACCCTTTCGACAAGGCAGTCCTTTAGCGTTACTCTAAGTGAGTTTTGGATGAATTTAGAAAATTGTCAGGTTGGTTCGAACTCAATACCAACTGGGCCCTCGGAGTAGAAACACTTATAACATAAGGACTAGACGTCTGATTGACATGAATTCAACTAAGTTGGTTTCCTTTTGAAGAGACGGTTCTTTTGGAAAACTACACTTTAGGTTCAGATGTTGTTGGAGTACAGTTGGGTTGGTTTGAGCCTAAAAACTAACAGGGCCCCTGGAACGGAAAAGCCAATAACTCTCAGACCGGACATCCGTTTGACGAACCGTCAGCGACGTTGGTAAGTTCATTGTGAATCAGTCCCTTTGAGTATACCCCATGGGAGTTTGGGGTACAGTTGAGATATGGTCGGGTTGGTTTGTACACAAAACCAACTGGGCCCCTGGGATAAAAAGTCTAATAACTCACAGACCGGACGTCTGATTGACGCGCCGTCTATTGCGTTGAGACCCCTATGACGTGGCGGAACTTTGAGATAATTTTTCATGGGACTTCATGACACTTGGATTATCGACCAGTAGCTCATGGAGCGGATCCTCTCGGAGATGAGCATACGGAGTACGGAGACCTAGTAGCAGGCTGAGACCTGATGACTGCTTGTCCGATTCATTTCAGAGTGACTTGACTTGCCCAGTGGGGAGCACTACTGTGTGAGGTAGTAGACCCATGGAAGAGGAGCGCTAACATGTAAAGCGGCAGACCCATGGTACTCGATAGTAGGAGTACCTCTGTGGGCTATCAGGGGGAGCGCTACTATGTGAGGCGAAAGACCCATAGCGGGGAGTGAAACTGTGTGAGGCGACAGACCCACGGTACTCGATAGGAGGAGTACCTTAGCAGTATAAGGTTAGTGAGTAGCACCTCGGGGTCACAACAAGACTACTGTGATCGATAAAGGAGTAGTTATCCAACATCCATGGTTTCGAAATCATGAATAAAATCCTCGTTTGGGGTGAGTCAATGACCTTTGTGTTTTCCTCATGATTGAGATGGGTTACTTGATAACTTTGGTATATGTATGATCATATACCTAAGTAATGGTTATCCATTGAAATCATACTTTGTGGTTTATCCTTGTTGGATTTTGTGAGACCTTGAGGGTCTTGGGGTCCCTACTGAGTATAGTTATACTCACCCCTGCACGGTCAATGCCCACACCTGATTGTGTTGGATGCATACAGCAGAAAACACTGACCGAGGCTGAGTGTACGAGGACTGGACAGTACCTAGAGGTGAACCTCATGACGAGACGGTACCTGGTGATGTCTGACGGACGTGGAGTGTTGAGGAGACCATTTGTACCAACCATTAAGGTAGGAACCCAGAAGACGACACAGGAGATGCTTTCACCATTCAGTTGTTTGTCTTTTTCAGTTGTATTTTTCTTCAGTTGTAGTTGTACATTTTTTTTGGGCTTGTATTTCTGGCCCCTTTGTATTTTAAGCACACTTTTTATACTAATTTACTTAGTATTTTCTTCCTCTTGTACTCTGGTAGTGTGTGTTACATTTTATAAAGGCAATGCCTTCCCAGATTTTAGGGAATTATGCCTTTGATGCTAGTCGCCAGCCCCTGACCTATGGAAGGCGGGCTTGGGGTAGTCACGATACGGGCCCCGAGGGACAGTTCATGAAAAATTGGTATCAGAGGAGTCGGTTCTATCGCATAACTCATGACTCTGAAATTTCATTCTGTGAAGCAATAATGTTAAGGGTATTGAGTGTGGTTTTCAGTCCAGGGAGTCCAGTGTTGGTGTGGCGGCCGACGTATCCATACACTAGGACCATGACCTCTGATTTCCGACTTAGTGCACAAAAACACTGATTGCATGTTTGTCTTAAAATTTTTTCATTAAGTCAACTCAACTAGGTCAACTCACCATGAATAGTATTTTGACCGTGTCGCATCTGTTCAGGATGCCTCCACACAGACAGTTAGTTGGAGTTCTGAGAGAGTACCCGATGATGGCCCACCGAGCTACAAGGCTCCGGTGCAGGACCCTCTTTCTATGTTGGCACCTTCGGGTGGTGTACCATCAACACAACCACCCGTTGTGCAGTAGATACCACCTTCCACACTGGCAGACGGTGCACACCGACTGAGCACATTGCACGAGTTCCAGCGGAAGATGCTCTTAAGGTTTCAAGGTGAGACAGATTCACAGGCAGTAGAGGACTGGATGGAGGTGATTTCTAGAGTTTTCCTCCTATTTGAGACACCAGTAGAGCATATGGAGATCTTATCTACTAGACTTTTTCCGTGCGTGACAACGAGGTTGGTCCACATCATGACGAGGCTTCGATACGTGGACTGATGCATGAGATAGTACCTTCAAGTAGTGTGACAGATATATCACTACCCGTGGATTAGTATTTATGACTGGCAGTACAGATAGAAGACACTTATAGGATTAGTGCCTTACATGTGTTTCCACACCAACTACCCCTCGGGTTTTGAGGTGAGCCTGACTTAGAGGCGGCTGAGGACTGGCTTGAGGAGGTGGCTGAGAGTTCTCCAGTTCTTATATAGCTTCGTCAAGACGACATGTTGGTAGCTGAGTATTCATCGAGGCATACCGATCATTCCGAGTACTCAATGAATACGATACGATCAGTGCTTTAAGGATCAGACTACCGAATGAGGTGTGTTTAAAGGATACTCGGGCCAGTAATTTTCCTCTATGCAGTCCTATTTATGCTAGGGTGTTAGAGAGAAACTTTGTGGTTGAATGTTCTTTGGCTGAATAGATACAGCTAGTGAATGTTAGCAGTGGGAAACCAGGTAACTGACACCAGTCTTAGAGACTTGGGCGTGTAAAATGTTTTAAGAAGAGGAAGTGTTAAGGACAGATGAATCTGCAGAGCCACAGATATGGAAGCATAGCTAGGAGGGCAGCATGTGGTGATGTACATTTCGACATGTTACAAAAACCCGCCTTTGTAGTTCCCACCAGGCTCAGGGAGCAGGAGGCAGGGGAAGAGAGTAGCTGCATGCGGTCAAAAAGTGTGACCCAAGGGCTCTAGGAAAGATTAGAGGTAGGGTTTGTGTCTATTACTAGCTGCCGTATCAATAGACATAGGTACCAATCATTCCATTCTACCACGGATCTTGTCCTAGACTGAGAGTTTCAGTTGGAACCTCTTGGTGGCAGCGTCGAGGCCTTACGAAGTTATTTTTGGTATGGACGGGGCAACCACAGTTCATACACAAATTGACAGTATTAGGGAAAAGGATGTGGTTTACCTACAATATTGGGATGTGTTTTCCTTGGTCGGAGAAAAGGAAACCCCATGCATCACAAGATGGAATCATGAATAAGTGTGTGCAGTCAATCACTCATGAGTCGACCAGACTTAGATTTGTGTCAGAGTTCTCCAGAGTTTCTGCACCACTTTTAGCATTGAAAAAGAAGGGGAAACCCTTCATGTGGTCAGAGAGATGCCAATAGAGCTTTCAGGAGCTGAGGTAGAGGTTGACCAGTGCGCCCATCCTGAGGCTACCAGAGAAGGGGCAGATCATCCAGGAGCGGATGAAGATTGCACAGAGCAGACATAAGTCCTATGTTGGTAGGAGACGAAGAACACTGGAGTTCAAGGATGGTGACCATGTTTTCCTACAAGTCTCACCTCGACCAGGTCTATGGAGATTTGAGTGGGGCGGTAAGTTATCTCCACGATTCATCGGACCTTTCCAGGTCCTCAGCAGAGTAGGCGAGGTGGCTTACCGCCTAGCCCTTCCACATCAGTTGCACCAGTTGCATGAAGTCTTCCACATATCTCAGGTGAGGAGATACGTGCACGACCCTTCCCACATCATCGACCATGGGGATCTGTACATCGATGACTGGGCGACATTTATGGAGGTCCCAATGGAGATCGGGGATCGACAGGAGCAGGTCCTATGTGGACAGTTGATTTCTCGGGTGCGAATTCGCTGACAGCACATGAACCTCCAGAAGAACACTTAGGAGCGGGAGGCTCAGATACGAGATCAGTACCCCCATTTGTTTCCCTAGTGCGTGTTGTAGCTTTACAGGGATGTAAATCCTTAAGGTGGGAGTAATGTAAAAACCCGGAAATTTCAAGGAATTGTTTTTAATTCTTTGGAATTTTTTGAGTACGCGGATTCTAACGGTGCCTGATTCTGAGGCCCGGTGTGCTCGGAATCATTTTTAAAGTTTTTTTCGGGAACATTCAGTAAACATACGAGTGGGATTTTCAATACTTTGAACTGGTGCTCATAATTGAAATCTGAGGACACCGATAAACTCACAACACCGATATTCGCTTAAGGAGACCTTTATCGCAGTTGCGTTTTATTCGGGTTGAAAGTTATCTTTTGAGGAATTCATACTAAATTAATAAAATTGTTGGTACACAATTTTATTATTTAGTTGTAGTTATTTGATCCCAAGAGGAGTTAGAGGGGGGGTCACACGCACATAACCTCCCACAAGAGGATTTAGTGTGGTGGGGCCCACACGAGCCCCTAACTGTTCAACTTCCCTTAAACTCCCATTAACTCCACTTTTTTTGAAACTCTTGGATTTCAAATGAATTAATGAGGCCACCTCTCCTCTCATAAATTATGCCAACCCATGTATTTAATGTCTACTTTAATTAACTTGTGTGTCAATAATTCTTTTTGAATTATTTTGAATTGGTTGGAAAATATTTTAAAATTTGGGGAAGCTTTACTTTAATATTTGCATGGAAAATATTTTGGTGGAACCTTTGGAATAAGAAGAGAGCTTCATCCTTCCATGAAGAACGATGTTCCCTCCATGAAGAACTTCAAACTTTCTTCTTCCTCCAAGACAAGGGAGAAGACATCGTCCACGATGAACGTTGACTACGCTTCCTCCTCGGATGCACCCGAAGTCATCTTCGAATCCTCTTTCCAAGGATCGATGACGTGCAACATCATAAATGAGGTAGGGGTTTTGCATAATTCTATGTGAATAAATTATCTCATTCATGTTGAATTAGTTGGAATGTCTTCAGCCAACTACTGCCCCCTAATGCAGAGGGCACGGGCCGAATGAACACGGAACGACGACCCTCCGATGTTCCCTGATTTTTATTCGTGATGGAGCCGTGTTGGAAGAGGCAGCGACAAGTGAATGCGGCGGCTACACACCAGCCGCGTGAGGAGGAACCAAGATCCACAAACGCGGGCCGCTCGGCCGAAGAAGAACCGACCAGCCATAGCTGGCCGGGATGGTGGAACCGTAGCGCCTCATTGCGCCGCTCTGTGGAGGTCCACGGCCCGCACCCCATGGGCCACTTTGGCGGGTGAACCGGCTGGCTCATTGACCGGCCGAGTTGGAAGAGGTCGTGGCCCCGCTTGGTGCCATATGTGGTGGAAAGCGGCCTGACCAAGCGGCCCGCTCACACTGGAGAAGTCGGCTGGCTTCGGCCTGCTGGGCAAGAGGGCGGCGCCGCTCGGCACTGCCAGTTCGGGAAGTCAGGGGGCCACCCCCCCCTGCTCTGCGTCATTCAGCCAGTTGGATGAGCCACGACCAACAGCTGGCCGGGCCACGCCACCCGGTCCGCACCACCCGGGTCGCACCACCCGGGCTAGGCCGCGCCCAGCCATGGGTCAGGACATTCCCCACCGGGCCGGGCCGCGGTATATCGGGTCGGGCCGACCCCTTAGCTGGGTTGGACCCGCCAGCCCACCGGGCTTGACGGGCCGGGGCTGTTTCACTTAAATGCGAATAACTTCACGACCGTGCATCTGATAAACGCACTTTCTACGGCACTGGGACCCTTCC
This sequence comes from Viscum album, assembly GCA_963277665.1. Classification (NCBI taxonomy): domain Eukaryota; kingdom Viridiplantae; phylum Streptophyta; class Magnoliopsida; order Santalales; family Viscaceae; genus Viscum; species Viscum album. Next base: position 1,781,119,530 of record OY728129.1, on the reverse strand, counting down.
GACGCTTCATCCCTTTTTCATTACTCAAAGTAAGTTTTGGACGACATTGGAAAATGGCCGGGTTGGTTCGGACACGAAACCAAACGGTCCCTCATAGTGGAAACACTTATAACTTAAGAACCAGAAGTCTGTTTGATGTTCCATCAACTATGTTGGTTACCTTTTGATGAGATGGTTTTTTTGACATACTCCACTTGAGGTTCGAACGTTGTTGGAGTACAGTCGGGTTGGTTTGAGCTTAAAAACCAACCGGGCCCCTGGAACCAAAAAGCCAATAACTCTTAGACAAGACGTCCGTTTGATGAACCGTTGGTGGAGTTGGTAAGCTCGTTGAGAATAATTCCCTTTAAGTATAAACCATGGGACTTCGGGGTATAATTGAGATACGTTCGGGTTGGTTCATACACGAAACCAACCGGGCCCCTAGGAAAAAATGATAATAACTCACAGACCGGGCGTCCGATTGACGCGCCGTCTATTGTGTTGAGACCCATATGACGTGGTGGACCTTTGAGATACTTCTTCTTAGGTCTTCATGATACTTGGAGTATCGAAAATTAGCTCAAGAGAGGATCCTCCTGGAGACGAGCATACGGAGTACGAAGACCTAGTAGCTGGCTGAGACCTGATGAATGCTTGTCCGATTTGTTTTGAAGTTATTTGAATAGCCCAGTGGGGAGCACTACTGTGTGAGGTGGAAAACCCATGGAGGAGGAGCGCTACTATGTGAGGTGGAATACCCGCGGTACTCGACAGGAGGAGTACCTTTGTAGGCTATCAGGGAGAGTGCACTGTGTGAGGCAGCAGACCCATGGCGAGGAGCACTACTGTGTGAGGTGGCAGACCCACGATACTCGACAGGAGGAGTACCTTAGCAGTCTAAGGTTAGTGAGTAGCACCTCGGAGTCACAATATGACTACTGTGATCAACAGAGGAGGAGTTCTCCAGTAGTCGTGATTTCTACATCATGAATAAAATCCTAGTTTGAGTTGAGTCAATGACCTTTTTGTTTTCCTTATGATTGAGATGGGTTACTTGATAACTTTGGTATATGTATGGGCATATACCTAAGTAAGGGTTATATGTTGAATTCAAACTTTGTGGTTTATCCTTGTTGGATTTTGTGATACCTTGAGGGTCTCGGGGTCCCTACTGAGTATCGTTATACTCACCCCTGCACGGGCAATGCCCACACCTCGTTGTGTTGGATGCAGATGACAAACATCGCTGACCAAGGCTGATTGTACGAGGAATGGACAGTACCCAGAGGTGGACCTCACAACGAGACAGTACCCTGTGGAGTCTGACAGACGGGGAGTGCTGAGGAGACCATCTGTACCTGCCCTTAAGGTAGGAACCCAGAGGATGAACCAGGAGCTTATTTCACCATTCAGTTGTCTGTCTTTTTTAGTTGTATTTTTATTCAGTTGTAGTTGTACCTTTTTGTTGGGCTTGTATTTCCAGCCCCTTTGTATTTTCAGCATATTTTTTATACAAATTTACTTAGTATTTGCTTCCAATTGTACTCTGGTAGTGTGTGTTTCTTTTTATAAAGGAAATGCCTTCCCAGGTTTTAGGGAATTACGCCTTTGGTGCTAGTTGCTAGCCCGAGGCCTATGGAAGGCGGGCTTGGGGTAGTCATGATACGAGCCCTGGGAGATGGTTTGTGACAAATTGGTATCAGAGGAGTCAGTTCTACCATAGAACTCAGGACTCTAAAAATTATTTCTATGAAGCAATAGTGTAATGGGTATTGAGTGTTGTTTTCAGTCCTGGGAGTCTAGTGTTGGTGCAGCGGCCAACATATCTATACACCAGGACCCTGACCTCTGATTTCCGACTTAGTTCATAAAAACACTGATTGTATGTGTGTCTTAAAATGTTTTCATTAATTCATCTCAACCATGTCAGCTCACCAGGTATAATCTTTTTACTGTGTCGCATCTGTTCAGGATGCCTCCACGCAGACAGTCAGTTGGAGTTCCAAGAGAGTACCCGATGACGTCCCACCGAGCGATGATGCTCCGGTGCAGGTCCATATTTCTATGTTGGCACCTTCGGGTGGTGTACCAGCAGCACCACCACCCATTGTGTAGCAGATACCACCAACCACACTGGCGTATGGTGCACGCCGGCTAAGCGCGTTGCACGAGTTCCAGCGGCAGAGGCCTCTGAGGTTTCGATGTGAGACAGATTCCCAGGTAGTAGAGGACTGGATGGAGGTGATTCCTAGACCTTTCCTCCTAGTTGAGACACCATTAGAGCAGATGGTGATCTTAGATACTAGACTTTTTTCATGCATGTCCACGAGGTTGGTCCACTTAGTTATAAGGCTTCGATACGTGGACCGATCCCTGAGATAGTACCTTCTGGCAGTGTGACAGCTATATCACTACCCATTGATCAGTAGTTATGATCGGCAGTACCGGTAGAGGATACTTGTAATCTTAGTTCCTTACATGTGTTTGAGCATCAGCTACCCCTCAGGTTCTGAGGTAAGCCCGACTCATAGGCGGCTGAGGACTCGCTTGAGGAGGTAGCTGAGAGTTCTCTAAAACATATATAGCTTCGTCAGGAAGAAATTTCAGTAGTTGAGTATTCATAGAGGCATACCGATAATTCCGGGTACTCGATGAATACGATATGATCAGTGCTTTAGGGCTCAGACTACCGAATGAGGTGTGTTTAAAGGATATCTGAGCCAATAATTTTCGTCTATGCATTTCTACTTATGCTAGGGTTCTAGAGAGAACCTTTGTGGTTGAATGTTATTTGGCTGAACGGATATAGCTATTGAATGTTAGTAGTGGGAATGCAGGGAACTGATGCCAGTCTCAGAGACATGGGTGTGTAAAATGTTTTAATAAGAGTAAGTGTTAAGGAAAGATGAATCTGAAGAGCAGAAGGCATGGAAGCATTGCTAGGAGGGAAACATGTGGTGATGTACATTTAGACATGTTACAACAACCTGATTTTGTAGTTCCCACCAGGCTCAGGGAACAAGAGGGTAGGGGAAGAGAGTAACTTCATGTGGTCAAGGAGTGTGACCCAAGGGCTCTAGGAATGATTCGAGGTACTCTCTGGGTCTATTACTAGATGTTGTATCAATAGACATGGGTATCAATCATTCCTTCCTACCATGGATCTTGTCCCAGACCAAGAGTTTCGGTTGGAACCTCTTGGTGGCAGTGTCGAGGCCTTACGATGTTAGTTTGGGTATGGACTGGGCAACCACAGTTCATACATATATTGACTGTATTAGGGAAAAAGGTTGTGTTTTACTTACAACATTGGGATGGGTTTTCCTTGGTCGGTGAAAAGGAAACCCCAAGTATCACAGGATGGAATCATGCATAAGTGTGTCCAGTCAATCATTCATGAGTCGGCCAGACTTATATTTGTGCCAAACTTCTCCAGAGTTGCTGCATCGATTTCAGCATTGAAGAAGAAGGAGAAACTCTTAGTGTGGTCAGAGAGATACCTGAAGTGCTTTCAAGATCTAAGGTAGAGGTTGAAAAGTGCGCCCAACTTTAGGCCACCGGAGAATGTGTAGATCATCCATGAGAGGATGAAGACTGCATAGAGCAGATATAAGTCATATGCTGATAGAAGACAGACACCACTTGAGTTTGAGGATGGAGACCACTTTTTCCTATGGGTCTCACCTTGATCAGGTATATGGGGATTTGTCCGGGGCAGAAAGTTATCTCAAAGATTCATCGGACCTTTCCAGGTCCTCAGCAAAGTAGGCGAGATGGCTTACCGCCCGGACCTTCCACATTAGTTGCACTGGGTGCATGATGTCTTCCATGTATCTCAACTGAGGAGATAAGTGCACGACCCGTACCACATCATCAACAACGAGGAGATGGACTTCGATGATGGGGAGACATTTACGAAGGTCTCGGTGATGATATAGGATCAACTGGAGTGGGTCCTATGTGGATGGTCGATTCCTCTAGTGGGCATTTGCTGGCAGCACGGGAACCTCCAGGAGAGCACTTAGAAGCGAGAGGCTCAGATATGAGCTCAGTACCCCAATTTGTTTCCCTAGTGTGTGTTGTAGCTTTATAGGGATGTAAATCCCCAAGGTGGGAGTAATGTAAAGACCCATAAATTTCAAGAAAATTATTTTTTTAATTTTTTGGAATTTTACGAGTACGCAGATTCTGACGGCGCCTGATTCCGAGGCACGGTGTGCTCGGAATCTTTTTTTGAAGTTTTGTTCGGGTATCCTCAGTAAACGTACGAGCAGGATTTTCGATCCTTTGAACCGGTGTTCAGAATTGAAATCTGAGGACACCGATGAACTCGCAATGTCGGTATTCGCTTAAGGGGACCTTTACCACAGTTGAGTTTTATGCGTGTTGAAAGTTATCTTTTGAGTAATTCATACTAAATTAATTAAATTGTTGCTACACAATTTTATTATTTAGTGGCGGTTACTTCCTCCCAAGAGGAGTTAGAGGTAGGGCCCACACCCACATAACCTCTCATGAGAGGATTTAGTGTGGTGGGGCCCACACGAGCCCCTAAACTTTCAACATCCCTTAACCTCCCATTGACTCCCCTTTTTTTGAAACTCTTGGAATTCCCATTAATTAATGAGGCCACCTACCCTCTCATAAATTATGCCAACCCAAATATTTAATGTCTACTTTAATTAACTTTGTTGTCAATAATTCTTCTTGAATTATTTTGAATTGGTTGGGAAATATTTTAAAATTTGGGGAAGCCTTACCTTAGTATTTTCTTGGAAAATAATTTGGTGGAACCTTTTGAATTAGAAGAAAGCTTCAAACTTCAATGAAAAACGAAGTTCTCTTCACGAAGAATTTCATCCTTTCTTCTTCCTCCGCGACATGGGAGAAGACATCGTCCACGAGGAACGTCGACTACATTTCCTCCTCGGACGCACCCGACGTTATCTTTGAATCCTATTTCTGCGGCTCGATGATGTGAAACATCATAAACGAGGTAGGTGTTTTGTATAATTCTATGTGAATAAATTATCTTGTTCATGTGGAATTCGTTGGAATGTCTTCGGCTAACTGTTACCGCCTAACGTGGAGGGAGAAGGCCGAAAAAACACGACCTGATGCCCTCTGATGTTTTCTGATTTTTTATTCGCAATGGATCCATGTTGGAAGAGGCGATGACGAGCAAAAGTGAAGGTCGTGCGCCGCCCGCGTGCGGATGAACCGCGGTACGCAACTGCGGGCCGCTCGGCCGGAGAAGAACTGGCAGGCCGTAGCCGGCCGGGCTGGTGGAACCGCGGCAACCCATGGTGCCGCACTGTGGAGGTCTGCGGCCTGCACCCCGGGGGTCGCTTTAGCGGGTGAACTGGCCGGCTCATTGGCCGAACGGGTTGGAGGAGGCCGCGGCCCCACCTGGCGCCGCGTATGGTGGACAACGGCCCGCCCAAGCGGGCCGCTCCCACTGGAGAAGCCAGCCGACTTCGAATAGCCGTGAAGGAGGGCGGCGCCGCCAGTTCGGGAAGTTGGGGGGCTGCACCCCCCGCTCCGCGTTGCTCCTTCAGTTGGCCGAGCTGCGACCAATAGCTGGCTAGGCCGCGCCAGCCGGGCCGTACCCCACCGAGCCAGGCCACGCCCTTGCACAGGCAGGGCTGCCTGCCACGGGCTGGGCCATGCCCCACCGGGTCGGGCCTTGCTATATCGGGTCGGGCCGACCCCTTAGCCGGGCCGAACCCACTGAGGCAGGATGGGCCGACCCGCCAGCCCACCGGGCTTGACGTGCCGGGACCATTTCACTTAAATGAGAATAACGTCACGACCGTGCGTCCGATCAAGAGGCCTTCTGTGGAACTGGGACCCTTGTGTCGAGGCAGTCCTTTTTTGTTACTCTAAGGGAGTTTTGGATGACTTTGTAAAACGGCCAGGTTGGTTCGGACTCGAAACAAACTGGGCCCTCGGAGTGGAAACGCTTATAACATAAGGATCGGACGTCCGATTGACGTGTCGTCAACTACGTTGGTTTCCTGTTGATGAGAAGGTTCTTTTGGCATTCTCCACTTGAGGTTCGAACATTATTGGAGTACGGCTGGGTTGGTTTGAGCCCAGAAACCAACCGGGCCCTTGGAATGGAAAATCCAATAACTCTCACACCGGACGTCCGTTTGATGAACTGTTGGCGAAATTGGAAAGTTCATTGAGAATCGGTCCCTTTGAGTATAACCCATTGGTGTTCGGGGTACATTTGAGATATGTTCAGGTTGGTTCGTACACGAAACCAACCGAGCCCCCGGGACAAAAAAGGAAAATAACTCACAGACCGGGCGTCCGATTGACGCGCCGTCTATTGCATTGAGACCTCTATAACGTGGTGGACCTTTGAGATACTTCTTCATGGGAATTATTTACACAAGGAGTATCGAATAGTATCTCGTGGAGAGGATCCTCCTGGGGATGAGCATACGTAGTATAGAGACCTAGTCACTGGCTGAGGCCTGATGAATGCTTCTCCGATTCGTTTCGAAGTGACTTGACTAGCCTAGTGGGGAGCATTACGATGTGAGGTGGCAGACCCATGGATGAGAATAGCTACCATGTGATGTGGCAAACCCACAGTACTCGATAGGTGGAGTAGCACTATAGGCTATCAGGGGGAGGGCTACTGTGTGAGGCGGCCGACCCATGGCAGGGAGCGCTACTGTGTGAGGCGGCCAACCCATGATACTCGATAGGAGGAGTACCTCAGCAATTTAAGGTTCGTGAGTAGCACCAAGGAGTCAAGACATGAATAATGTGCTCGATAAAGGTGGAGTTCTCCAGCATCCGTGGTTTCGACATCATGAATAAAATCTTGGTTTGTGCCGAGTCAATGAACTTTTTTTTTCCTCAAGATTGAGATTGGTTACTTGATAACTTTGGTATATGTATGGGAATATACCTAAGTAATGGTTATCCATTGAAATCATGCTTTTTGGTTTATCCTTGTTGGATTTTGTGAGACCATGAGGGTCTCGAGGTCCCTACTGAGTATCGTTATACTTACCCCTGCACGGGCAATTCCCGCACCTCGTTGTGTTGGATGCAGAAGATGGATAGTGCTGACCGAGGCTGAGTGTATGAGGAATGGACAGTACCTGGAGGTGGACCTCGTGATGAGACGGTACCCAATGGAGTATGACAGACGTGGAGTGCTCAGGAGACCATCTATACCCACCCTTTAGGTAGGATCCCGGAGGACGAACCAGGAGCTGCTTTCATCATTCTGTTGTTAGTCTTTTTCAGTTGTATTTTTCTTCAGTTTTAGTTGTACCTTTTTGTTGGGATGGTATTTTCGGCACCTTTATATTTTTAGCACACTTGTTATACTACTTTACAAAGTATTTTCTTCTGCTTGTACTCTGGTAGTGTGGGTTAAATTTTATAAAGGCAATGCCTACCCAGTTTTTAGGAAATTACGCTTTTGGAGCTAGTCACCAGCCCCTGGCCTATGGAAGGCGGGCTGGCGGTAGTCATGATACGGGCCCCGGGGGACAGGTTGTGAAAAATTGGTATCATAGGAGTCAGTTCTACCATAGAACTCAGGACTCTGAACTTTCTTTCTGTGAAGCAATAGTGTTAAGGGTATTGAGTGTGGTTTTCAGTCTAGGGAGTGCAGTATTGGTGTGGCGGCCGACGTATCCATACACCAGGACCATGACCTCTGATTTCCGACTTAGTGCACAAAAACACTGATTGTGTGTGTGTCTAAAAAAGCTTTAATTAATCCATCTCAACCAGGTCAGCTCACCAGGTATAGTCTTTTGACTCTATCGCATTTTTTAGGATGCCTCCACCCAGACAGTCAGTTGGAGTTCCGAGAGAGTACCCGATGACGGCCCACTGAGAGAAAAGGCTCCGGTGTAGGGACCTATTTCTATGTTGGCACCTTCGGGTGGTGTACCAGCAGCGCCACCACCCGTTGCGTAGAAGATACCACCGGCCGCACTAGCAGACAGTGCACGCCGACTGAGCGCGTTGCACAAGTTCCAGCGGCATAAGCCTCTAAGGTTTCGGGGCGAGACAAATTTCCAGGCAGTAGAAGACTGGATGGAGGTGATTGCTAGAGTTTTACTCCTAGTTGAGACACCAGTAGAGTAGATGGTGATCTTAGATACTAGACGTTTTCCATGCGTGACCACGAGGTTGGTCAGCTTAGTGATGAGGCTTCAGAACGTGGAACGATGCCTGAGATAGTACCTTCGGATAGTGTGACAACTATATCACTACCTGTTGATCAGTAGTTACTATTAGCAGTACCGGTAGAGGACAATTGTAGGCTTAGTGCCTTACATGTGTTTCAACATAAGCTATCCCTCAGGTTCCGAGGTGAGACCGACTCATAGGCGGTTGAGGAATTTCTTGAGGAGGTGGCTGAGAGTTCACTAGAACTTATACAACTTCGTCAGGATGAAATGTCGGTAGCTGAGTATTCATCAAGGCATACCGATCATTCCAGGAACTCGATGAATACAATACTATCAGTTATTTGGGGATCAAACTACTGAACGAGGTGTGTTTAAAGGATATCCAAGACATCACTTTTCCTCTATGCATTCCTACTTATTCTAGGGTGCTAGAGAGAACCTTTGAGGTTCAATGTTCTTTGGCTGAATGGATATAGCTAGTGAATGTTAGCAGTGGGAAAGCAGGTAATTGATGCTAGTCTCAAAGGATTGGTCGTGTAAAATGTTTTAAGAAGAGGAAGTTTTAAGGAAAGATGAATCTGCAGAGCAGCAGACGTGGATGCAGAGCTAGGAGGGCAGCATGTGGTGATGTACATTTTGACATGTTACAACAACCCGCCTTTGTAGTCCCCTCCACGCTTATGGAGTAGGAGGGAAGGGGAAGAGAGTAGCTACATGCGGTCAAGGAGTGTGACCCAAGATCTCTAGGAATGATTCGAGGTATGATCTGTGTCTATTACTAGCTACCGTATCAATAGACATAGGTACCAATCATTCCTTCATACCACAGATCTTGTCCCAGCCCGAGAGTTTCGGTTGGAACCTCTTGGTGGCAACGTCGAGGCCTTACGACGTTAGTTTGGGTATGGATTGGGCAACCATAGTTCATACACAGATTGACTGTATTTAGGAAAAAGGTTGTGGTTTAACTACAACATTGGGATGGGTTTTCCTTGGTCTGTGAAAAAGAAACCCCAGGCAGCACAAAATGGAATCATGCATAAGTGTGTGAAGTCGATCACTCATGAGTCGGCCATACATAGATTTGTGCCAGACTTCTCTAGAGTTACTGCACCGCTTTCAGCATTGACAAAGAAGGGGAACCCCTTTGTGTGGTTAGAGAGATGCCAGCTGATCTTTCAAGAGCTGAGGAAGAGGTTGACCAGTGCACCCATCTTGAGGCTACCAGAGAAGGTGCAGATCATCCAAGAGTGGATGAAGACTGCATAGAGCAGACAAAAGTCCTATGCTGATAGGAGACAGAGACCAATGGATTTAGAGGATGGATACCGTGTTTTCCTACGAGTCTCACCTCGACGAGGTCTACAAAGATTTAGCTAGGGCGGCAAGTTATCTCCACGATTCATCGGACTCTTCCAGGTCCTTAGTAGAGTAGGCGAGGTGGCTTACCGCCTAACCCTTCCACATCAGTTGTATCGAGTCCATGATGTCTTCCACGTATCTCAGCTGAGGAGATACGTGTATGACTTGTCCCACATCATCGACCATGGGGAGGTGGACATAGTTGATGGGGAGACATTTACAGAGGTCCCTATGGAGATCGAGGATCGACATGAGTGGGTCCTACGTGGATGGTCGATTCCTCTGGTACGCATTCACTGGCAGCACGAGAACCTCCAGGAGAGCACTTAGGAGCGGGAGGCTCATATACGAGCTCAGTACACCCATTTGTTTCCCTAGTGTATGTTGTAGCTTTACGGGGACGTAAGGCCCTGAAATGGGAGTATTGTAAAGACCCGAAAATTTCATGGAATTTTTTTTTCTAATTCTTTCGAATTTTAAGAGTACGCAGATTCTGACGACACCTGATTCCGAGGCCCGGTGTGCTTGGAATCATTTTTTGAAGTTTTGTTCAGGTACATTAAGTAAACGTATGAGCAGGATTTTCTATCCTTTGAATTGGTGCTCACAATTGAAATATGAGGACACCAATGAACTCGCAGCACCAGTATTCGCTTAAGGGGACCTTTACCGTAGATGCGTTTTATGTGGGATGAAAGTTATCTTTTGAAGAATTCATACTAAATTAATAAAATTGTTGGCACACAATTTTATTATTTAGTGGCAGTTATTTCCTCCCATGAGGAGTTAGAGGTGGGGCCCACACCCACATAACCTCCCATGAGAGGATTTAGTTTCGTGGGGCCCACATGATCCCCTAACCTCTCAAATTCCCTTAAACTCCCATTAGCTCCCCTTTTTTTGAAACTCTTGGAATTCCCATGAATTAATGAGGACACCTCCCCTCTCATAAATTGTGCCAACCAAAATATTTAATGTCTACTTTAATTAACGTTAGTGTCAATAATTATTTTTGAATTGGTTGGAAAATATTTTAAAATTGGGGGAAGCCTTACATTAATATTTGCTTTGCAATTATTTTGGTGGAACCTTTGGAATTAGAAGAGATCTTCATCCTTCCACAGAGAACGGTGTTCTCTACACGAAGAACTTCGTCCTTTCTTCTTCCTCCGTGACAAGGGATAAGACAACATCTGTGAGGAACGTCAACTACGCTTCTTCCCCAGACGCACCTGACGTCATCTTTGAATCCTCTTTCTGTGGCTCGACGATGTGCAAAGTCATAAACGAGGTAGGGGTTTTGTATAATTCTACGTGAATAAATTATCTCGTTCATGTTGAATTCGTTGGAATGTCTTCAGCCAACTACTATCGCCTAACACGGAGGGCATGGGCCGAACGAACATGGCCTGACGACCCTCTGATGTTTCATGATTTTTTATTCATGATGGATCCATGTTAGAAGAGGAAACAATGAGCAAAGGCGGTGGCCACGTGCCGGCCACGTGCAAAAGAACCGCGATCCGAAACCGCTGGCAGCTCGGTCAAGGAAGAACCGGCCAGCTGTAGCCGGCTGGGCTGGTGGAACCGCGATGCCACATGGCTCCGCGCTGCGTAAGTCTGCGGCCCACACCCAGTGGGCGGCTTTGGAGGGTGAACCGGCCGGCTCGTCGGCCGGCTGGGTTGGAGGAGGCCGCAGCGCCGCCTGGCGCTGCGTGTGGTGGACAACGGCCTTTCCAAGCGGGCCGCTCGCGTTGGAGAAGCCATCCAGCTTCAGTCGGTCGGGCAGGAGGGCAGCACTACTCGGCGCCTCCGGTTCAGGAAGTTGGGGGGCCGCGCCCCCCCACTCCGCGTCGCTCGGTCAGTTGGCCGAGCCGCGGCCAACAGCTAGCCGGGCCGTGCCAGCCGGGCCGGGCCGTGGAAACCGGGCCACTTGCCATGGGCCGGGCCGTGCCCCACCAGGCCGGGGCACGCTCTATCGGGTCGGGCCGACCCCTTAGCCAGGTCGGACCCGCCGATCCAGGACATGCCAACCCGCCAGCCCACCGGGCTTGACGGGCCGGACCCGTTTCACTTAAATGCGAATAACTTCACGACCGTGCATCCGATCGATGCGTCATCTACGTCACTAAGACCCCTGCGACGAGGTGGTCATTTTTTGTTACACTAAATGAATTTTGGAAGACTTTGGAAAACAGCCGGGTTGGTTCAGACTCGAAACCAACCAGGCTCTCGGAGCAGAAATGCTTATAACTTAAGGACCGGACATTCGATTGATGTGCCGTCAACTACGTTGGTTTCATTTAGATGAGACAGTTCTTTTGGCATACTCCACTTGAGGTTCGGACATTGTTGGAGTACAATCGGGTTGGTTTGAGCCTAAAAACCAATCGGGCCCATGGAACGGAAAAGCCAATAACTCGCAGACCGGACGTTCGTTTGACGAACCATCGGCGACATTGGTAAGTTCATTGAGAATCTGTCCCCTTTGAGTATACCCCATGGTATTTCGGGGTACACTTGAGATACGGTCAGGTTGGTTCGTACACGAAACCAACCGGGCCCCTGGGACAAAAAGGCTAATAACTCACAGACTGGGCGTCCGATTGACACGCTGTCTGTTGCGTTGAGTCCCCTATGACGTGGTGGAACATTGAGATACTTCTTCGTTGGACTTCGTGTGTAAGGACCCAAAAGTTTTGAATAAATATTGTTTCCTAATTTTGTGTGTTATTTTATACTCATCAAAAATGTTTCATTTGATAACATGAGTATAATTAAATTGAGACCGTTGGGTTTTGACTGTTATATGATCGTTGGTTAATATGATTGCTGGAAACTAAAAGTTTCGATTATTGTCTCTAAATACAAGTGATCTTGGATAAATAATATAGAAAAAAGATTCGATGGTGCCATCTAGTAGTCTTAGGCTGATCGAAGCCCATCTAACAGAACTTTGGAAGGAGGTAGCACCACTGGGCTTTGCTCTGGACCAAACCCAAGCTGAAATTCATCGTGTGAAGCTAGAACGGAATCGCCTTTGCGAGAAGTTCAAACTAATAGAAATTAATACTCGTGTGATGTTGGCCGAGCCACCCTCAGATTATCTCACCTTAGCACACCTTACACTTAGGTCCTATGCTGGGTTTATAAGGGGCTATGTAAGGAGACCCTAACTGCCTTGTGTAATACTTTGTTTTAAATAAATTTTTTGATTCTTCTTATGATGAAGTTTATGAATTTTTAAATGTCTGGATAAATAGAGTATGCATATTTTTGATGAATTTTAGAAAAATGATATTTTAAAAATTTTTATGTAAACCTTAAATAATTAAAAATGTGTAATGATTTTCAAAAAATGGTCTTCTACAATTATGTTCAGTACGAAATTTAGAGTCTAATAATATCAACTTAATTTTTGATGAATAGTAAATTATGAATAGTGATTTTATGCTTAGGATTAGTAATGTGACCAAATGGATTAGTAATCTCACTTAAAGAAATTATTAATATAATATAGGCACCTTGATTATGTAATGTGATTCAGTAAAATGGGTAAATAACTGTTTCATAAATTATTAGTCAAGTATTAGTTTTTTCGGGTGAATAGTGTTTTTTTAATTAAAAATTAAATTAAAAATATTTAGAAAAATATTTTTATAAAATTGATTTTATTTTTGAACTCAGAGCATCTATATTATGTTAAGGTAATTTTTGTGGATTTTTCTCAAAAAAGCAATTTTCAGTGAATAGTGTATTTATTTAAAAATTAAATTAAAAATATTTAGAAAATTATTTTTATAAAATGAAGTTCATTTTTGAAATTAGATCATTGATATTTGGTTAAGGTGAAATTTTGGTATTTTTCTGAGAAAGTTGAATTTTCAGTGAATAGTAAAAATACAGTTTTAGGGTTTCAGTATGTTTAATGACATCATAACTGTGTCATGATGATGTCATGAGATATTTTAAGGGTTGGCCGACCAAAGTTGATGAATTATTGTATGGGGTCCCCATGTGGCCTAACTCCATGGGAAATACCATGGGAGAGCCCATGGTTTTGAGAAAACCACTTGTGAGGTGTCCCTTGGCCATTAATGCCTTGTCCCCTCACATTCCCTATAAATAACCACCCTTTCCTCCTTTAGTTTTCACTCTCAACTCTCCCCCAACGAAGACCTAGTCTCATTACCTCCCAAGGAGTCCTCCCAAGGTGCCCCCAAGCCCTCATGGTCCCAACCATTGAGTTTTAAGAGTTACGTTTAAGGTAAGGGATCCTACCTCTCTCTTTCTTTTCAAGTAATCTCTTTTATGTCATTTCTTTTATGCTCCATGCTCTTATGTTGTAGGATGATCTTTTATATTTCTCTTACTAACATTTTCATGTTAATATTATGAGATACCCCCTCTTGCTCTCATTAATTCATTTTACGAAAGCTTAAATGACGCCGTTAGGTTGCCGAATTTTTAAGGGATTCGTTCACCTTTCTCATTTTTCAATGTTCTACTTTCATGTCAAGTATTTAAAGTTCCTTTTTATTATGTTGGGGTATGATATATATATCTATCATTCAGATATTTTATGTTAATATGTTAAGAGACCCTATTTTATCTCTTCAATTCAGTATTTTGACGTTTTAAGTGGCGCCGTTAGGCTACCGAATTTTTAGGGGATTCTTTCACCCTTCTCGTTTTCAAGATTTATTTTCATGTCAAGTATTTCATGTTCCTTTTTATTATGTTAGGGTATGATATCTACATCTATCATACTTATATTTTATGTTCATATGATGAGATACCCTATTTTGTCTCTTCAATTCAGTATTTTAATGTTTTAACTGGCATCGTTAGGCTGTCGAATTTTTATGGGATTCTTTCACCCTTCTCGTTTTCAAGATCTATTTTCATGTCAAGTCTTTCATGTTTCTTTTTATTATGTTGGGGTATGATCTATATATCTATCATACTTATCTTTTATGTTCATATGATGAGAGATACTATTTTATCTCTTCAATTCAGTATTTTAAAGTTTTAAGTGGCGTCGTTAGGCTGCCGAATTTTTAAGGGATTCTTTCACCCTTCTCGTTTTCAAGATCTATTTTCGTGTCAAGTCTTTCATGTTACTTTTTATTATGTTGGGGTATGATATCTATATCTATAATACTGATATTTTATGTTCAAATGATGAGAGACCCTATTTGACCTCATCAATTCAATTTTTTGAAGTTTTAAGTGACGCCGTTAGGCTGCCGAATTTTCATAAGAGAAATCTTATTTTTGTCTCCCTTCCATGTTATTCATTTTATATGGTATGTATTTAAAATCTCATTACCATGTTCTTATGTCCATAATATTCTGTCCCTCTACTTTTCTTTGGATCATTTATGAGTGGGTGACCTATGTCCCCTCTCTTTTCAATGTTTTCTAAAACCCCGAAGCATAGCCGTTATGCTGCAGAAATTTTCGTCTCAAATGTCTCTCTCTTTTTCTCATATTATTTTATTTTATTAAGTGAATAATCAAAGCTCTTACTTATAAAGGGGTATTTACATACATACCAAATTGTTCTATTTTAAATTCTGTTAATTACATACATGAGACCCGCTTTCCTTTTCCTTGGGTTTAAAGTGACATAAAGATCACATCTTTAAAAGCAGTTTTTAAAACATTATGATTATGAAATTAAACCCATTTATTTTATGCTATATGGGTTGTTTATGAAATGATTGATGATTATATATTTGGCTCACATGATAATAAAGAGTAATTAAAGGTGCGCCTTGATAGCGCTCCAATTCATTGGGTAAAGACTTAATCTCTAGTGATGACCATTTTTAACGAAGCCTTGGTGAATAACCTTGGTAATTTTTAATGACACCTTGGGGAGGGACCTTGGTGAAACGGAAATGATTTTCAATGTTAAATTTTGTAGCCACATCTTAAAGTTTTGAAATATGTTATTTTTATTATGATATTCCTCATGATTTCTTTCTCATGCCTTAAAGTTATTTTTCAGGACTTTATTGATGTATCTCAAGTTCACATGTTAAATGGTTCCCTTGTTTCGCTTGCTGAGCCTTCTTCTCACCCCTTCTTTTGATGTATGTACCCAGGTTATGGGATGCAGTAATGAACGTAGGATGAACATATAAAGAAGCCTTTCAAGTATTTAAGAAGGATGTTTTATGTTTTCATGTTTTATGTTCCTGGTTTCCAAGACACTAAACCTTAAAGATCATCAGTTTTGTATAATGTAATGAAAGGTTATGTTATAAAAAGGTGGGATGCCATATCGTGACACTTGGAGTATCAACCAGTAGCTCGTGGAGCGGATCCTCTTAGAGATGATCATATGGAGTACGGAGACCTAGTAGCTGGATGAGACCTGATGACTGCTTGTCCGATTCGTTTCGGAGTGACTTGAGTAGCCCAGTGGAGAGCACTACTGTGTGAGGTGGCAGACCCATGGTAGATGAGTGCTACTATATGAGGTGGCAGACCCATAGTACTCGACAGGGGGAGTACCTCTGTAGTCTATCAGAGTGAGCGCTACTGTGTGATGTGGCAGACCCATGGCGGGGAGCGCTAATGTGTGAGGTGGCATACCTGTGGTACTCGATAGGAGGAGTAACTCAGTAGTCTAAGGTTAGTGAGTAGCACCGTAGAGTCGTGACAGGACTACTGTGATCGAAAGAGGAGGAGTTCTCCAGCAGCTATGGTTTCGACATCATTATTAAAATTCTGGTTTGAGCTGAGTCAATGACCTTTGTGTTTTCCTCATGATTGAGATTGTTTACTTGATATATTTGGTATATGTATGGGCATATACCTATGTAATGGTTATCCATTGAAATCATACTTTGTGGTTTATAATTGTTGATTTTGTGAGACCATGAGGGTCTCAGGGTCCCTAATGAGTGTCATTATACTCACCCCTACACGGGCGATGCCCGCACCTCATTGTGTTGGATGCAGACGACAGACAGCGCTGACCGAGGCTGAGTGTACGAGGACTGGACAGTACCCGGAGGTGGATCTCATGACGAGACGGTACCCAATGGAGTCTGATAGACGTGGAGTGCTGAGGAGACCATCTGTACCTATCCTTCAGGTAGGAACCCGGAGGACGAACTATGAGCTGCTTTCACCATTCAGTTGTCTGTCTTTTTCTGTTGTATTTTTCTTCATTTGTAGTTTTACCTTTTTGTTGGGCTTGTATTTCCGCCCCCTTTGTATTTTCATCACACTTGTTATACTACTTTACTTAGTATTTTCTTTTGCTTTTACTCTGGTAGTGTGTGTTACATTTTATAAAGGCAATTCCTTCCCAGTTTTTAGGGAATTATGCATTTGGTACTATTCGCCAGCCCCTAGCCTAAGGAAGGTGAGCTTGGGTTAGTCACGATACGGGCCCCATGGGATGAATCGTGATAATATCTCTTAGTTTAACCTCTTGGTAAACCCACTTTAACCCAAACTGTGTTAAATATTTTTTACTACATTTATATTTCATTATAACAAAATATTAATTAGATCTTATTAAATAATATTAATTATAAATAATAAAAATATTTAATATATTTTTTAATTTTCATTTTTTTTATTTGGAAGAAATAAATTTTAATATAAGTATAGAATACACAATGAAAATCGCTCTTAGAAACTTGTCTATTAAAAGTATAAAAATTATTGTATAGAAAAAAATTTAATGTTGATTATAATTTAAATAATTGGATTTTAGAAAAACAATTTAATGTTACGTTTCATTCAAAATATAATTTTTTTGAAATAATCTCGTAAATAATTAATTAATAAAGAAGAACAAAAACGTTTTTTTATTTGAACAAAAACATTCCAATGATATTCAAAAACATTACGCATTTATTTCTAAGTTAAATTATATATACATATAATTATTAATACATATATATTTCCTATAAAAAATATATTAATAATTTAACATTTTTTCCATGTCATTATAATGTCCTAAAAGTGAAACTATGCATAAAATTAGTATTTTCACTATTCACCAAAAAATGAATTATTTCTAAAAAATATAAAAAATTAACATTCAGATAATTTTGACTAGTTGTATTAAAAAATGATACTAATTTAATAATACTAGTTTATAAAATTTCTGTATGCATGTTTTAATCACATTATTTAAAAAATCTATGTTCATTATAATATTATTGTTTATAAAGGAATGATTACATTCCATAATTGAATATTGGGTGTCACATTCATTCCCCTTAGAAAATTTATTTATGAAAATTTCTATAATATCACATCAAGAAAATATGTGTGCTTTTTCCATTGTAACTACTTCAGGTTCAATCATCACTTTCTTTATAATGTGGTTTCTCCAATGTACCTTTACTAAATGATACGTAGGATTCCTCAACACTTGTTCTCTACTATTATGAATCTCGATTATCTCTCAACATAAGATAAATAATGATCATATAATATTTCCTTATATTGGAGTAAAAGAATTATATCTTATATGTACTTTCTTAAAATAGGATGTAGAACACATCATGATCATTAGGGAGGCTTGGTGGAATTTCAAAATATAAGGTTCCAACTTCTATTCTTTACAGAATTTAAAATTTCATAATATACCTATAGATTAGTTTTCTCTTTTTTCTCCAATTATTTTAACAATATTCTATGGAGATATCATCTATAAAACATGATCTCCCACATGAAAATATAAATTCTTCTATCAGTTATCTGAATTTTTCTTCTAATTTGAAATTCCATAATAGGATTTTGAATAGTATTTAATTTCAGCATTGTATTCTTAAAAATATTTAGTCATAAAATCACCCTTTCACAGAATTCATCCCAACAAGTTGAATTATGAAAAACTTATATTGAAATTCTTCATAAAATACCTTTTTCATTTTTGAAAAAAATCTTTTATTATATAAAAATTACAGAAATGATAAATAATAATACCACATACCAAAAAAGTGTAGTGATAATGATCTTAATTTGTATTATAATATTTGAATTGTTCTTTCAGACTGACCATCACTTTGAGGATAGTAGGAAGTGATAAATTTTTTCTTGGTGTCAAGATCCTTTTGATGGATCTTCGGGAGTTTTGTTGTAAACCCTGAATCGTAATCAAATACAATCAAATGAGGTTCAACATGTTGCCGCAAAACATCATTAAAATAGAACTGCATGAGGTGATGAAGAAATAAATATTCCATTATAGTAACAAAATGTGCAAACACGTGATGTAAATAAAAAATAACCCATATAGTAAAATTATTTCAAAGATTCTATTGAAATCCATTGAAATACTCAATAATAATATAATTCCATTTTCATACTGGGAATTTTTAGATGTTACATGACACCTTTAATATGTTTTCTTTCATCAATTACCCATTGATAACCCATATATATTAACACATAGTTTGCAATTTAATGCTTCATATTATCTCACAAAAAAACATTCCTTTAAATAGAAATATATTTTTTTACTACCATAATGAAGATAAACTTTTTATCTGTGAGCTTCATCTAATAACTATATTTTCCACTCATACATGAATGGAACACATAAACTCTTTCAAAATATTAAAATACCAACTTCCCATATGATTTATAAAAAGATTCCATTATACACAAAATAGATGTTTTTTTATTATTGTTATCATTTGGATTAGAAGTTTTTGTTTTCCCCAATAAGGTTGGTTTATGAATTATTTTGAATCGATGAAATGTTTCCCATTCTTTAATGACACTCGTATCTAATTTTGAAATTTTCATGAATATAAGCTCCATAAGAATCCTCATTTTAGTAAAAAAATACATTACCATTCCTACTCAATATATTTATTACCTAGTTTTACATAAAGGGATAAAATTTATTCAGAAATAATATTCATTAAGTAGTTCTAACCATCTCCTTTGCATCATATATTTCTCATTTTGTGATAATATGTATTTAAAAATATTTGTGATCCACATACATGTCACATTATTAACCATAAATATAATACCTTAATAACATAATAAAAGAGAGTATTTCTTACAAATATAAATCATTGGTTGGATAATTTTAATCTTGAATTATAAACTGTCGTGATGTATAGGATAAAACTCTATCATTCTACACAAGGACACATATATTTCCTTTCTTTGAGAAATCAATATACATAAAAAAAATCAACCCTTACCAATGATGAATTAAATATCAATGAATTGGCCATTTTACTCATTATTTATTTTAGAAATTATTTATTTTTTATCCTTATAATGTTAAACCCTTTATGTGTCAATTTTGATAATTGTTTTTCCGATCAAGAATGTTTTTTGAAAAAAATACTCAATTGTAATATTCTAACAGAATTAAAAAGTGTACCTTGATTATATTCATTGGGATTGGACATTATATCACTATAATTGTATTCTAGGTATCAAATATTATTCCATAAACACAAAAAATATTATGTTGAAAAGAATCTCCAGAATTCACATTCTCTTAATCTTACAGATAACCCATTTTCTCTGATATTTTCATGAATAATTCTAAAATGAATATTATGCTTTAAATTTTTTTAAAGTATATCAGTTTATCATAAAAAATACCATATTTAATTTTTTTGAAACAATCCATGAATTCAATTCTCACCATATCCATAAAAAATTGGTTTATTTGTTAATCCAAAGGGAATAACTTTTAATTTTTAATTTCCATACCTCGTACAAAATGACATCATTGGAATATATTTGTTATTTTATTGTAGTTGGTGATAACCATAATGAAGATAAATATTTTAATAATACATATCTCCCTAAATTTGATCGAAAAATTCATAAATTCTTGGAAAATGGTGTATATTTTTTGTATTAATTCCCTTGATTTTACTTTAATTGATGAAAAAACTCAAAGGCCCATATTTTTTTATAAAAAAATGAATAAAGTATCCCCATGGTGAAACATAAGGCATATAAATACTTTATAAGAAATCTCATAAAATTTATTCTTCAATTCTAGTAATTCAATTATCACATTTTTTTAGAGTCATAGGTATAAGATTTATTTCTAGGATGAGATCAGTAAAAGACTCAACTTCATGCTTAGGTGGGTGTCTATGAAGTTCTTTAGGAAATGCATCAATGTATTTTTTACAAATTGATATAACCTCTACTCTAAATATAAATTTACCAATCATAGGTGATGTCTATTATTCTTCCCAATGATTTCACTAAGGATATATACTATAAGG
This sequence comes from Viscum album, assembly GCA_963277665.1. Taxonomy (NCBI): domain Eukaryota; kingdom Viridiplantae; phylum Streptophyta; class Magnoliopsida; order Santalales; family Viscaceae; genus Viscum; species Viscum album. Next base: position 1,781,098,760 of record OY728129.1, on the reverse strand, counting down.
GGATTAATACGTGATTCTAATGATGTAATCTCCCCTATAAATACAAGTGACTCCATATCTCCATTATAAATAATAGTATCCTCCTATCGACAATAAATATAACAATTTTAATTGGAATGTGAATAAATACCATGGATTATATAAATTGTTTTCATATTTATTAGAATCATGATTAAAAATAGGGAATGTTTATGTCTTATAATGGGGAAATAATTACATTTCCTTATTACAGTTTGATTTCCACTAGGATTTTTTGATGGTAAATATCTCTTATTATTGTTATAGAAATATTAAATTTTCATTGAAAAAATGATAGATATAAAATATTGAAAATATATAGAATAAATAAATAGATAAATCTGATGTCATGTAGAATATACATTCCACTATATATTTCATAACATAAAACACAAATTTAGTGGTCACATACGATCAGATTAGATATCTTGGAATTTTCTAAGGAAAATACACTTGATTCTTGGTTAATTCTTTTTAATAGTTCCACATGTCTATACAGTTGAATAATTAAACATGGTAAGCTTTTTTATTACCCTTGTAATCATAATTTTGATCTTCTATCTCTCTATACATGAATAAAAATCCCATTCCAATCAATCTCATTACACGTAGTTTATTTACAAATTTATTTAATGTTTGAAATGGAACCATTCTCGTTTTCCAATTTTCTATATTTACAGTTCAACCATTCTTATCCAACTACATTATTTCTTATTTTCTCTATAAAATATATGAATTAGATATTTATTTCACTATATTTATGTGAATTGATACCACATCATCACATGGAAAAAATGTATGAGATAATAATTCACTTCAATGGATAAGATGTTTCTCATAAAAAATGATCAATCTCGTTCTTTAGATTACATACATAATTCATATCATTTGTTGGTATCTTTATAATGTTATCTTCATATTCAAAAACATTTTCACTTTTCATTCACCATATATTGAATAATTTCATATCCCTAATATCTTACATCTCATGAGGAAGGTGTTTCTAATTGAATATCTCATTTAATATATTCCTACCTATACAATTTGTTTCCTTTGACTCATTCGTGTTTTGGATCAATGACCATCATTTATCGATGTGTCCTTTAAGATAATAATTTTTTATGATAAATTTTTTTATATCACTACTTCCTCAATGAAGAAATATATTTTATAGGGACATGATCTATTGATCAGTTACCAATGAATTATTAATCCCATTGATTGAAGGGGGATTATAATTAATTAAATTATCTAACATTGTAGAAGTATTTTAGGGATTATAAAGGTAATTTATATGGGAAAGGATACTTTTAATAACCATAGTAATCTTCCCCTATATAGTTATAATCTCTTCTTCTGCAGCACATGCTCTAGCTCTAGATTCGTCTTCATTACTAATAGGGTAATACCTACATAAACTATGTATATTGTTATTATTTTTATCTCATATGATATGAACTATTTATATATAATTTCATATACAAAAATAACTTTTAACTTTATAAATTATAATTCCAAATATGGTGTAACACATTACAAAAAATAAACATTTACACAAAACTGATATCAGAATAATAAGCTTTGTATCTTTGGAAATGTCCTTAAATCATACAAATATTTTGAAATATTTCACAATGGTATGTGAAGTTCATGTAAATCAACCAAATATTATCCCCTAAGAGTTTCAATTCAGGTGTAAATATTTTGGACCACTCATCATTAACTATTGTTGATATAGTTCATACCGAATCTTCCCCATTATGACTTGGAAACCCTATTTGAATTTCATTCATAACCACCTCCATATGCCAGTATCCGAACATGGAGTTATATTCTAAGAAGACTATGAAATTCTTATTTTTTAAAAACATTATGATATTATTCTATACATTTACTTATCCTTAGATATTTTCATATTTTTAGGATCTCTTATATATGTTTTCCAAAATAATGTCAACAGGGTTTATACTAAAATTACTTTTATTCGAAGTATAACACAAAGACTCCATTAAAACAAAGTTTGTGGTTGTTTTATTACATTGGTAAATGATACATCGAATCATGTACTAAAGGATAGAATAATTTATTATCCTTTTCAGACATGATACAAACATGGTCCATAAATTGCAAATGAAAAATGAAATAAAACAAAAATATTCTTATAAAAAATTAGATATTTTTTCTAGTATATCACTAAATTCATTAATATATCCCTTCATGGAATCCTTGTGAAAGGAAAAAATAATAAAGTGGAAGATAAGATTCTCAATAAGAATAACTATATAATAAATTCTATCATAGAATGAATAAAGAATGAATAATAAAAAAGAGATAAATAATAATCAAATATTTGATAAAAATAATATCATAAATGAGGAATAAATACAAGTATGTAATTGAAAAATAAATAACCAAATTTATAATAATGAATATTTTCATAATTATATAATGAAAACTTCTAGTCATAATTTTGTCACTATTAAGGCTTCATTCTATGATATCCATCATAAATAGGTATGTTATATATAAAATACCCAAACTATTTTTTTTCATGACACCACCCATTGAATTTATGGGATATAACAAGCCCCACCTATCTCATACTATGTATAATGAATTAATCATAAAAAAATGAATAAAAATCAATACTTATTCAATTTAAAAATAAGAATTGAAAAATATCAAAAGAAATGTTAATATTTATCCCAACAATAAATAAAATAACATGATAATAATCCATCCGGAGTAATATAGATAGTGGTATAAATATATTATATACCTATTGTAGAATATGATTTATAAAACTCTATCAATATATATGAATAAAATTTATAAATATTAATATAATATTTATAGAAGAAAATATCATTTCCTTTTTGAATCACTTTTATTTATATCTAAACATTACTGAATATTAGGGAAAAAGATTCATTGAAAATAACCATTTAAAAATTTAAATTAATATTCAAGGTGAGAAATAATCATTATGAAGAAAAAACCAATTCATGTTGTATATATTAAAATAAATATTTTGATCACACCTTTGAAAAAAGTACATCATTCTAAAAATTATTTGAAGATTCATTTTTAGTATTATTTTTGAATGTATACCATGTGAAAAAATGAATTTAATCAATAATTATATAATATTAACATATTTTTTGAAAACATTATAATGAATATTTCAATATGGGAAAAAACTATTCCCGACCATATTTAAAAACATGTATTTTTCTCAAAAAAGTAATATTTTCATCATTTTGAGTGCCAAAGAAGTTGAAAATAAACTAATATCTGAAAAAAAATATAAATATATTTCAGGGAAAACCTAGATGTAAGAAAAACTAAATAAGGATGAGATTGTGAAATAATCCCCTACCTCATGTTTGAATTGAATCTTTTGTGATTTTGACTTCCATTACAATAAATTTAGAATTATTATACTAATATAATATAAAAATATACATACCTTTAACATCATATATGATTCCTTTATATCATTTCAACTCCCATTCATTGTCAATATTTCATTATCAACCCAATTTTAGGTGTTAAATAGTTTTTCCCATATATGATTCTATTCAGAAGATATGTTCATTAACTATTGATTATGGTTATATAATATTTTTAATAATAATATAAAAATCATATATATTATTTATATATATATTTATAATCATCCTTTAATATAGGAAATGATAAATGAATCACATCACATCATGGAGGTGGTAGTCCACATGTATAAATGAGTGACATTATCATTTTTAATAAGTGAGATGCTACGATGGTAAATGGAATATTATACATCCATAGTAATAAATATTATATAAATTTAAAATATTTTCATTATTTGTATCCTAAAAAACACCCATGTAATGTGGGGATTAGATGAAATTCACTACTCTGTGGAGATGGAAGTCCATACGTATGCTTGAGCGTTGTTTTAAATTTACATTGATGTGAAATGAGGTGGAAAATGGTTTCCCTATAATCCAAATAAAATATATTTATTTTAATGATATCATATTAATTTTGATAGTATTTTTCTATAGTTTTTAGTATTTGTAAAAGATGAAGAAACATTTTAATGATTGGTAAATAAAATTGGTACTTATTTGAGAGACCTCATTTAGCTTACACATTATTCCTTCATAGGATGGTTTTAGGAGAAGACCATAAATTCCAAAAAATTGGAATGATTATTTTAATATTTGTTGGAGGGTCATGACTAAGATAGTTTTCTCAATGTTTGTTATTAATGGAGGAGAATAGGTTCCTATTTATAAGAGTGGGGATGGACACACAAGGAAATAGTTAAAAGATTTAAGTAATATGAATTTATTTTCTTATGAAAGTGGCCCAAAATGGCTCATAAATTGAATTTATGATTACATAATGTTAAAATATCTCCAAATAATAATATTGATAAATGTTTAATTTTCATGTTACTCCTTATAACTTAGTTTAACATTCAATAAATTCATTTTAACCTAAAATGTTATAACACATTTTTATCATTCACACTATTCATTATGAAAAAAAAGGTGAGTTAACTTTATTAAATGATATTAATTATTCTAATAAAAAATGAAATACATTTTAAAATATTTAATTACTATAATTGGAATAATTTTATTTTAATATAATTATGAATAATTCCACAAAAATATCTCTTCGAATAATGTTAATTTAATATATAAAAATGATTTTACAGAGAACAAAATATAATGTTGGTTATATTAGAATTTAATGTATTATTTTAAATAAAAGGGTAAAATTTTTATATCAAACCAAACTAAAAACTAACGGATCCTATTAATTACTTGAATAAAATAGAATAACATAAAATAGTTTTAATTTAATAAAAAACAGTACATAAATTTTCCAAAATGATAATAATATATTTATAAGATTAATATTATATTTTTATATAATTTATATTTCTTATTTAAAATATATTTTTCATAGAATATTTTTTTTATAGTTAATTTTATTCTAATACGATTATTATTCCATATAAGTTTCAATTTGTGAAAAATCTTTTTTTCCATGATTAACCAAAAAATCAATTATTTCTGAAAAATTTAACAATTTTACCATATGATAGTTTTGATAGGATGAATAAAAAATGGTAACCATTTAGTTAAATTCAATTTATTATGAATTTTGTTTTTAATCATGTTAATGAATTAATCTATGATCCACAGAGTAAAATTTCTTTTAAATAAAATCATACTTACTATAATTGAATCTCAATTTTACAAGGTTTGATCACTAATAACTCACCCGTCTCATGAAAACAAAACATGGACCATTATGCTTGACCATCAAGAGCCCCAAATGGTGTCATGTGAATATGTTCGGAATGGCCCGAAGGCCTTCATTTTTTTAATCCACCTTTCAAGGGGTGAGGTGGAACCAATACAAGGTCTAACGGCTTAGAAACAATTACACGAGCCATAGGTCTTATAGAGAATCACCAAGACAAGTCAACTTGGAAATACTCCTCCCTAGAATATATCATGAAATCAGCACTCAACCATCACATGGCTGGTTGGCTAGTTATCCTATGAAAAGCTGCACATGCCTGGTACCGATGGAAAAGCCATACCATCTCATTCTTTCAACTCTGGCTAGCTCTTCTCTAGTGAATGTGCCTTACCTGAATTTTCATCTGAAGCCTTGTCCCTTGTAGTCTGACTGGTACTTCTTCATTCATGTGGCCCGAAGGCCTTGGGGTGGCCCTAAGGCCTTAAGGTGGCCCGAAGGCCTTGAGAAACAACTCGCATGATGGCCTTGGGTGGGACAAAAGCCTTACAGGACCCGGGGACCAAACCGGTGGCCCAAAGGCCCAAATGGATGAATTCTTCTGGCTGCTATAGAACAGAATAGTGACTGCTAGAGTACTACTACAGTTTCTACTACAACACCAAACAGGTACTACTATAGTACTGCTACAGTACTGGAAATTATCCTCCAGCTGGATTTGTTCTCAGGTCTCTTAGATGCACTTGCCGAGTCCTCACCAATTGGGCTGAGGCTCATGTACGGTGTCATGTTAATATAATACTTCAATTTTCTATCATAAAAAAATTTCTCCCAGAGCTAGATGGTTATTTTATAATGCACAAAAATGAAGGATATATTCTATGAGAAAACACTTTATAATCCAATCCACTTTCTATGATTTTCTATCTATCTATGAGTGATATACTATGATAAATGTTTTTATAACATATAATCTTCTGAAGGACTTTTTAAAAATCATGATGTATTTTTTGCATCTCGATCTGATATGATACTAGAATGTATATCATGAAGCCACACCATTTCACACACATACATCCAACCCAACTCTTCTACGAAATGGGTCTCCCAAAAAAATAAAAATTTCTCAATAATTAATGAACTAATGGAATACTACCTATATAAAGTCATAACTCATTATAGTTCATGTATGTTTTATAAAAAATAATATCATCACTTCATCTTATTTCCACATAGGCCCTGGGAGAGGTGGATGTAACCCAACAAGTTTCTGAGGCTTTAACTTCTGTCTTGTTTTGGTAAAGTGACTAACCACAATACCCACAAATATTCTTTGTCTCCCGATCACAAAAAATGATATCTCATATCATAGTACATTTTTGACTGTATTGGATTTACCTCACACTATGATTTGTGAGAGGATCTCATTAACTCCACTCTCATGGATGATGTAACTACAATAATTTTATAAACATATTAGAAATAATAAACTTTATTCATTACATATTATTAATTTTTAATCTTGAATTTACTATCTAAAATTTGGGGATCATTACAGTTTATGTTATTATATATTTAGATTATCAATCTTCAAAAAATAAATATTACATAAAAAGGTAGAAACATCCACCTGATATCCTTTTTTCATATGATAAAAATATTTTATTATATTAAAGATTTTAATTTAACAAAATATCAGCATAACTTTAATCTTGACCTCCTCATTGTATCGACTCATCCTTAAAATCCTATGATTTTTTTTAAATATGGGATGATCACAAAAATCATATTAGTGAACATACAAAAGGAAATAAAGTAACACATTAGTCCATGAAAATTCATAAATATTTACTTTTTCAAAAAAAACATTACCCTAAAATTTTTTTTCCAAAGAAATCAATATCCATACTAGAAGAATATCATAAATCCTTTATTAAGAAATAATATTAGAAAACTAAACCCATAATTGTTTCATTGGAATCATGTAAAACTCACAAATACTTTTCATTATGTTGTACATTTTACTCTTAATATATATCATATATTTTTCTTTCAACAAAATCTAATTAACATACCTTATGAAATCATATGACTTATATAAAAACACATTATATTTATAGATAAATCATATTGGTAATTTGGGACATTATCTTAACAGATCCTTAAAAATTATAATAACCAATACTGTTAACTTCCTACATAATTTTTTGGTGCTAATAATCATTATCCAATGAATTGGAAGGCTATAACGGACCCACACATCTTTGGGTTACAACATAATAAATCTTCCTTCTTTTATATCAGAACAAAAAATAAAATATTTATAAAATTAAAATCCATAATAATAATAAATTCCCATAAACTATTAAATATTCATAATAAAATAATGCTTTAATTTCGATCAAAATATTCTTCAAATCCATAAGAAGAAAATATGGTTATATAAATATCCATTATATTTAATAAAATGTTTTGAAAATACCAAAAATGAATGGAAGAAGGGTATTTATTTAATAAAAAAATGAAATCTTAAAAAAGAAGAATAAAATAAAATAATGGATATGGAAACAATAAAAACTGCTGATTTCATATATTTTGGAATAAAACATTCCTTTTCCTTTTTTTCAAAAGAATCCCTATAATATATGCACAAAGATTCTATTTAAAAAAATTTATTTAAAGTAAAAAAATTGACATAAATTTATTTTTATAATTATTTTTTATCCATAAAAATACATCTAAAAAATAATTTTATGAATATGGAGAAGGAAGAAAAACATTTTGATAATAAATCATGAGATCAATTAAAATGATGTTTTTATTGTAAAGTGTCCCATAACCGAAGGTTGAATCATCACTCATGTTCTTTATCTTAGTGAATAATGATTTTTTAAAACTATTTAATTTAAAAAGAAATTTTTCCATGTTTATTATAACTTATATATTTTATTAGCATTTAGTAATAAATTAATTAATCAATTAATTACAAATCATATATTTTGATAATATTTGTGTCATTAGCCTGAAATCAATTCTCTATGTTGAATATAGAAAAAGTGGTAATTATTAACTATTGTAAAAAAAATATTAATCATGATATAATTATTATTTAATACCTGATTTATAATTTTAAACCCAACCATGAATGGTGGTTATGATAAATGAACTATGTTATAATCAGGGAGATGGAACGTCGTACTCACACATATGTAACATTTCTATTTTTCAAATAACATGAAAGAATAAGGTATGTATTATTTTAACATTATATACTTATCATTATATCATAAAAATTATATAATTTCATTAAATACAATTATGTACGACTTCCATGTGATGTGGTCATGAAAAAGAAAAGATATCTTTTTGGGGATGTAGTAGTCCACATGTAAGAAGAAATGTCATTGTTATACTAAAATGAATGAATAAATAATAAATTAGATGATGTATTATCTATTTATAATGAGAATTATTTCATTAATATCATATATATATATATATAAGTATATTCAATCAATCATCATAACCAGGAGTGAGATGTGGTGATTGAAAATGAATTACATCTATTTGTGAGAAGATAATCCACCAAACACATGAACTATTTTTCTAAAAACCTCATGGAGTGTGAATGGGGGATTTTATGGTGGTGGAATAAATTTTCACATTAGATACAAATAACTAATTCTTTTCTAGTATATTTAAAATGAGTATTTTAGTTGATCAAGAAACACCAAACAGTTCCATTATTCAAAGTATTTCAGGAATGATCTTTCTATAGTCAGGTGGTCATTAAGAGATTGATCCACTGATGATTAGGGAATCCCATTGGTTGAGAGGATGGGTGGTATATAAAATAACACTCTTTTTGAGATAATTAATTCATAAATTTATCACCTCTTATAAATTGAATAGATATACATAAATCCTTTATTATATCCCAAATATGGAAAAAATAACTCTACATTAAAAATAAATTATAAGAATGAATTGATTCTAGAATCATCTGTATGTTTCATAAGATATTTACAAATGGAGAAATAAGTATTAATACAAGGTTCTCCAACAATTAAAAATATTTTAAAAAGGATTAGATATTATTCTGTCTTTTCTTATTAAAATGTTGGTTTTCAGCCACACAGTGGGGAACTCATGAATTTATCATCATCTATGATGACAAGAGTAGTTTTATTGTTAGAACTGGTCCCATTAAATGGGATTATTATGTTTCCTTATGAATGGAATTAGAACCCATGTAGTTTAGTTCCACTTATCAGGAAACATCATACTTGTTTTGGTCATGTAAAGGGGAACAAACAATGATGTTTATCATCATGCGATAAGAAAATATATAATAAACATTTCTATCAAGGGTTGGTATGGGACTATTTCCAAACCATCCTAAAACTCAAGATGGGATGTAGCCTACAATTATGTATGTGACTCTTGTAGGAATATGGACGGGATAATACTTGTGAATGTTTGAGTTTCTTTCTATGGACCATAGGGAGTATTCTAACATTTTCCATCTAGAAAGTAATCAATGACCATGTAGTTGGGAAATATGTGGCTTATAACTTTGGAGGAGGCTCTATTTTTCATCATCAAGAATATGAAACATTGAATGTTTTATCTTGTGAGGAATATTTCCCATTGGGGTAGAGATAATAAGATTGGTAATTTTATCAAGTAAGAGGACCATTGGTAAGGTGAGGGGAAGAAAAAGAAAGGGAATATCCTCCTCATATGAGTATTTGATTGTGTGGATATCTTGGTCATAACAAACATCTTAGACCATGTGAGTCATGATATATGTGAGTAAAAAGTGGAATTAGAAGATTTAGAAAACCTCACAATCTCATTCATCCATTAGTGGACGAGAATGGGTTTATGAAAGAAAGAAATTGTTTTTATTTGTCCATATATCCACTAATTTTCAAGCCTTAGGGTTTAGAGTAACACACCCATATGGATATTGACCACTATAGACACTTGGGGGGTACTCCTTGAGAAATTACATAGTCCCGTTTTTTTGAGAGGATGATTAGAAGATAATGCATTATACTGCATTAAAGGAAAATAAAAGCTATTACCCTAGTTATATGAATTAGAGAGGTCCCTAGAACTGCCGCTAAGGTTGAGTTCCACATTACTATGGGGATGAAATATTTTAATTATCCTATGTAACATATCTATTATGTATTTTAATTATAGGACAACATTCATTGAAGTAATTAACAATAAAATTAGAGACACACTAATGCTTTGTTTGTTGTTATCATTTATGTATGGTGGAATCCATGGATGATATTTTTTACTAGTTCAGGAAGGGGACTATATAAGGCCTAGTGATTCATGAGAGAGTATTATAGATATAGTTGTTTGTATAGTTCATGGAGGGGCCAAGGTAAGGTCAGATGCAATCTATAATGGTCTATCCTGCATACAACTGACCATGAAGGGGTCTAGGTAAGGCCAAACACTACTCACAAAGACATTATCATGTATTTTATAGTTCACAGAGTTGTTTTCCAAAACAAATTTCTTTGAATTGGTTTTCTATAAAAGTTTTTTAGTGTTTTTGTGTTGTTATATGAGAGGCCACCATTTATGGGTGGTTGGATGGGTTCTATTTCATACCTTAGGATATATAGTACCTGATTACTTACTAAAATTGTTTTTTTGGATATTTATTTATCCTTTTTATCAATCCATGTTTGGGTTTTTATAGGGGTATATATATACAATTTTTTGTGGGTTGTCTAGTAGCAAAAAAACCATTTCTTATGGGGGGTTTTGGGTTATGGGGGAAGGGGAGGCTGAAGGTGATTCTTCACGTAATGAAATAAAATCTATTTGGGGGGGGGGTCAAGGTGATTCCTCTCCTCCTAAATGAAAATTAATTTTTTTTTGGGAGATAGATAATACAAATCTCCCTAAAAATAAAAAATATTTTTATGGGGCCTCAAGGTTACACCTCACCCTGCAAACAAATGTTTTTTGGGGGGCACCATGTGGAGTTTTGAGATACATACCAGGTGTGATTTTTAGAAAAGGGGGTTCTATTGCAGCACTGGATCCCTGGATGATTTTATCAACATGAAATGTTTTTCATTACTTTTTAAATCCTTTAAAAAATAATATTATCCCTATGATATTCCATAAAAACAATACCAGACCAAAATATGCCTCCAGCTAGAATGGGGTCTGATCTACAAAAATATGAGTCAATTTTGAGGAAGAATTCAGTTTGGTTGGATGAGTTTTAGGTTTGAAGGGGACCCAGAGATAGATCCACACATATTAAATGTGTGATCTTGAATGGAGTCATTTTTTAACTAGTGAACATGTGAATTGTTTTCAGGTTTTACCTTGCAGCGTAGTATCCTTCCATGCATAGTGATTTCCCTTCCCAAACATCCTCTTAAACATAAAAAATCCATATCATCAAAGAAAAAGTATTTCATATGACAAATTAAATTCCTTTTTGGAATCTTTTTATCAAAATAGTGGTTTAAAGCTCTTTGTATTTAAATTTATCTATTACGTAGTATTGCTAACATGCTATATGGGTCACATTAAATAATAGAGAGGTCGAAAAAATACTCTGAGTGGCTTTTCAAGTTGAAGAATCTGATATATATTTAATAATTTTCCATTAAATATGGATAAAATGGATATTAAATAGAATGTTTCTATAATTAATGTAATGTGATAATCTTTAATTGAATGCTTTTCTAGTCGTTTCAATCATGATATTAGCCCACATTATGGACAATTTGTGGAGCTTATGTGTGTTATCCTAAAAATATATCCTATCATATAATGGTTTTCCCATTATGGGATTAGGATCTTATATGATGTCCCTTTTCTAAAACCATGTTGCAAAATTAAACCCTTTGATTGTATAAATATGTACATCAATGAACCCCAAGGAAATATCTTGAAAAAGGGGCCATATATTCATGAACCCATTTTCGAAGGGTTAGTTTTGGACTACAGCTCTTTCATAGTTGTTGGAATAGTTGTGAGAACCATAATCAGATACCATTTATATCACTCTATTGTGAGGAAATTTATGTTCAATGATAGGATTAGATGGTCATCAATGTAGAATATTCACCCTAGAGAATCGTTCAGTCTACAATGGGGTTGCCTTTTTTTCACCGGAGATATAAATAGATATAGATGAATCGATGTTCATAGGATTTTTGGGTGTCATGGGAATTTTATAATTAAAATATATACATCATCCCTCGCATACTTAGGTGGTGGTACTGAAATACTAATACATTCCACATGGTGCATGGGGAAGTTAGAATTAGTCTTTTGGTTATACGGATGACCACGGGGGAACCCATCATGCTTGATATGTCGAATTAGTTCCTTCATCCCTTAATAGTGTAGGATGACCCTAGAGAACCACTCTACATGAAAGGGAATTATATAACCTATCACAGAATGTTAAGAATGTCATTACATACCAAAGTCAAGATATCCCTTTTTCTGGATGGATTTATATTTTTTTCTACACAAAATGGTCAAGAACATCATGTGAGGAGGACATGGATGTGTCCTACTCATAGAACTCAGATACTTTCTAGTACACACTAGTAGATGCTCTATAAAGATCAATTTGATTAATGGATTTGAATGTTTTCCTTAAGGATGATCAATTGGTTCGACTAGCTGTTTTATTGGTGATGTTTTTAAGTGTCTGGTTGATACCAATGCATGAATCATGAAATGGTGGTATAGTTTAATCCATTTTAATGGACACATAGTTTTTAAATGGTATATGGGCTAACCTGGGGATCCCAACATTGCCATAAATATATCACAATTTGTTATGAATTAGAAGGGGTAGCCTACCTACAAAATCACAGAACCCTTTAAACTCTTATAGTGATTGGTAGAATCTCATATGAGCTGTATGAATTTATCACTGCCCATAGAATTTTAGATGCTCGATTCAGGACCTTCTAAAATCGTATAAGTGGAGTGAATCCATTGACATTGGGCTCAATTTAGGAGATGGACATGCTCAATTATAATGATAATTTTATATAGACCCAAAATTCATCCGTAGTCGGTACCCTAATAAATGATGCATTTGATGATAATAAAATAAAAGGGAGCCTCATATCATTATTTGAGGGAGTCATTCTTATCATAATTAGTGAAAAAATGATATGTGAAGGGTATTCACACTTTATACTAGGCAATTAATATTAATGTGTCCAAAATAGGTTCCCTATGTCGATTAATGGTGCTTTTCATGAAAAGAATTTTATGAACACTCTCCATATTTGGTTGATGTTTACCTGAGTTGATAGAATATCTCAGACTGAACAACTTCCAAAATATAACAATCATGTACATGTGATTTCATATACATAATCTTCCATCTACTCATACCCAAATGGCCAAATAGAAATGATAGTAACCATTGTTAAGGGTTCACCATTAGATGATTTAAAAGAGGGAGAGGATCTTTTAACAGATGTGGTTAGGCTAGAAAATGGGATTACACTATGGAAATCCATCCTTTATAAAATTTAGTATAATAGGTTAAGGGTCATGGGTCTATTTCCTCAAAACACTGATTTCCCCCATGGAAAAACCTACTAATCCATCTTCCCATGTTATCGTCCCCACAGATACTGCATATCCCACAAAATAGAGGGAGTGGGAAACGTGGATGCCTTCCTTACCTATTAATGGGATTACATCATTCATCATAAGGAAATCGTTTGTACTGGGTATTGTGGAATATGGTTTTTGGAAAGAATTTATGATATAAAGTATCATGACTTGGAGTAAGCTCATATATGGGGCCTTGATACACCCATTAATTTTCTCTGAGGTCAATTCATATTTTTGAAATGTGTACTTGTGATATTAAAACCCTAATAATGTGAGAGTGAGGAAAATAATATTGGTTCATATGGGATTATTGAGGTATAATATTCATTTCCACTGAAACTGAAGGACGTTTCTTTTTCCTCATATTGTGAAAATTTAATGTGACCCACCCAAGGGGAGTAGTACATGAGATGCCAAAATAGTAGGTGTGTTGAATTGACCCCACCCATCCTATAAAGTTAGACTCATCTAAATTATTAATCCCTATCATGGGTTCATTTCACTATTCTTGAGGATAACGAGACACCTGGAAAATGGATGTTTTTCTAAGGAAATAAGGGTTGTCCTTCATGTAGAGGAAATTTATTTTTCTAGATATGAGATGATTAATAAAACTGAATATATCAAAATATGATAAAATTATGATGTGGTTTGTGCATATCATGAGTATATGGAAGCCTCCATCCATGTATTCAAATGGTTGTAACAATTGGTCTGACTAGGATAAGGAAATGTTAGTGGAGAGGGTGGAAATGAATGATTTCAGTGAAGAGGTAAATAAGATCTTGCATAGACTCTCTTTTTCTCCCACTATAATGTTTTTCCTTTATTCTCCCCCATTGTTAGGAGTATATGGGTATTTCATCACCCATTCTTTCACCGGAATATATATAGGGAGGAACTACTGTTTGAATGGATGTTCATGAGGATGAAAGGGTTGTTTAAGAAGGCTCTCCTAGGAAAAACAGTCACATGTGAGTGGTTATTTCAATTCCAACAAGAGTAATAGCACCCCCTCTACCACCCACTATGTTACCTATTAGAATATCTTCATGGGAAATAATATTTCTTTGGAAAGTGAAGAAGTCAGAAAATCACATCTGATCTGGTAATAAAAGAAACATTTTCTCCCATCTCACTTTATTTTTTATGCTAAATACATGGTTGTGTTAATGAGTCAACCAATGATGGGCTTGGAATAAGATCTAATATTATAGAAATAATTTTTTTAGAAATTATTGTTTCAATGAGGTTTGGATTAGATAAGGGACGGAGTTTAGCAATAAATATTTAGGAAATTTTGCGCTCTTGTGTGTTAATTTATCAAGATTAAATGAAAAGTATCCCATCTTAAGAAGCGATTGAATGGATTAATAATTATTTGGGATTTATTGACCTCATTCCCATGGAATATATAACTGGGGAATAATTATCAGCATGGGACCAAGAAGGTCTAAGAAACACTGTTATTCCTTATGGGCGAATGATTATCCTTGTGTGATCAATGTCGAGGAGCAAACTATTGGAGTTTATTGATATACCAGAACATGAACATGTTATCTATTCCTCCTTGAAAGAGTTTTATCATGATTACCACACACAAGAAGGATACCCTCCACTTGTAATTCATGCTAGTGTGGTGATGAATAGTGAGGAGGTTAGTTCATTAGAAAATGATGTTGATTCTACCAAAATTTTAACTATCTCATATCCTTCTTAACGAGGTATTGATTGTTGAATACTCACTAAATTTTTATTATGTATTTCTAACCCACATAAAGGCTGGTGGATTTTTTTTATCACAATTGGGCCTAAGATGTTGGGTTTATGAATTGATACATATCTCATCAAAGAAATCACCATGCCACGCAAAGTTTTAGTATAGATTCAGAACACTGAACTAATGTTTGGGTATATAGGATGTCTTTTTATTTGAATATAGGCCCATGAGTGGGGTCAGAACTAGTACTAGGACAATCTATGAAGTTTTTGTTCATAAATAGGAGAGGTGGTTCATTTTTATGTTGTGGTTGGACCAGGGTGTTGG
This sequence comes from Viscum album, assembly GCA_963277665.1. Taxonomy (NCBI): domain Eukaryota; kingdom Viridiplantae; phylum Streptophyta; class Magnoliopsida; order Santalales; family Viscaceae; genus Viscum; species Viscum album. Next base: position 1,781,082,784 of record OY728129.1, on the reverse strand, counting down.
AGTCTAGTTTCACTACATATGACATCTTAGAAATAATAAATCCTTATATATTTCATGGAGGGAGGTTGATGGGAGGCCAACACCCATCCAAGTGGTCTTATGGTAAAAGGGCCTTTTCAATATCAAATTCAACATGACGAATGTGACATCGACCATGATGTTTAACATCATGGATTAATGATTATTGGTACTCCTTTTATGAAATTTCATCTAAGACCCTATTAAACATAAGAATAACAAATATTTATTGATCATGATACAAACCCTTTAACATAACTCATAATCCAATGTGATCTATTATTGGTGTGAGAAACAAGGATTGGAAAAAGATCAGTTACCCATTGTTTCTGATGCTTTCACCGGGTTGCGCGTGTCTGTCTTATTCAGGGACGACAAACATCTATTTTTTTGGTTGCCCCGCATTCCCTCTTTCCAAAGGCGGGCGACATTCTCTCCTTATTCAGGGACATCTGCTCCGTGATCAAAACAGGATGATGGGATTTTGGTTCTTCCTTTTGTGGAATCCTCCTCAGAACTCATCCACTAGTCCAGGTCTCCCTCATAGACTTAAGACGTTGTTTGTGAAACTCTTCATGGCACCATATCTTCATGGACACTACTTAATTACTCTACTTCTGTTAGGACATTCCAAGGGGTCTAGTCAGGGAAGCAACATTTGGTTAGGGGAGTAGTCACTCTGGGCATCACTAGTGTGTCTGGATGCTGGGGAATGGTGCATCTTTCTTCTGTACCTTATTATATGTCTTCTCGAGGGCGCAAAAGTCTGAGGAATCCCACATCGAACATGAGGAATCGTATGCCATGGGCATGTATCTGAGGTTTTTATCATCTTCCCATGTTTAACACATGGTATGCCGCAAGTTTAACATCCATTGGAGACATATCGGACTGATCAGAACATTGACTAGAGTGGATTAGATGGAAGAACCCCTGGTGGGAACACAGATATTGGGGCCAACGTGTGGGTGTAGAGACCCGTAGCCTGACGTAAATGGACATTACATTACATTTGCGGAATACTTAGTACATAACAAAAACACACACTAAAGGATCGTAATAGTTTAGTGTCTTTGGAAACTCGGAACGTAATCTTCTAATCGTGGTGAAAGTTCTTCAATATCTCCCATAAAGGTCATCCTTTTTTTTTTACCTAAAACCATTCTTTATATCCTGGGGAAAAGAAAACATAAAAGGGTGAGCTCAAATGCTCAGTAAGGGTAAACAAAAGAAATATCAATCACATAATTTTCATAAGAACATAACTTTTTTGGAAATCTTAACCTGCAAAAGAGAGCATAATTTCATAACATGGGATAAATCATAGTAGTGAAATGAAATCATAACTTAAAACATTACTCATTGTGGCATACACACATAATCATAGAGAATCATTTCTTGTTAGTCAAGACTCATTTCCAAGACTATCTTAGTGGACAAAGTCCCTTTCTGAATCGAGTAATCCTCGTTTCAGTCCTGTTTCACTGAACCGGTATAACCTACCATTCCAGCCATGTCTATCTCATGAGATATAAAATCTTTACCCAATGCATTGGAGGGAGATATAGGTCCCACCCATCTCATAATGATACCATTCTTATGTGTGCCACAAAATCATAAATCATACATCATTGCATAACCCATGTAATAAAAATGGGATTCTTAAACAACATGACATCATAAAACCATTCTTATAAGATAAAGGAATTCATAAACATAATTCCATCACAACATAGTCAAATAAATGTAAAAATATGGATAGAAACAGAACCCTTTATTATCTTATATGGAAAATAATTTTGATAAAACACTTGAAATGAATTCTTGAGGAAAATATCCTTTCTTCTTCAAAATCAATTTCTTTTCACAAAACATCATGCAATTTTAAAAGAAAGAGATTTTATTGAAAATAGTCATGAAATCTTTTAGAGTAATCTTCATGAAAATAAGGCTTTATAAAACAGTATAAATCTGTTCGTGCCGTATGAGTTAAAAAAAAAACATTCTTCGTACTTTTGTCGGAAAAGTCAAAAAGTACCTCGTACAACAAAAGATTCCTTTCATACATATTACTAAAAACTCACCGAAGGGTAAAAATGGATTTAAACAATTGTAGGTGGATGGAAATAATATTACATATTGATGAAACATGGATGTGGATGATAAAATACACCCCAGTGAATACTTACGAATAAACAATCTCGGATAAAAATGAGATTGTGATATTTCCCTTACCTTAGGTCCGACTTGCTTTGTAAGTGTCCGAAACTCCTGTATAATGATTTAAATCATGTTATTGACTTATTACAGAATCATATTCATTGTTAAGATATCATATATGGTTCACTTATGACATTATATTACCCGTTCTTTTGTAAACTCCATGTTAAAGAAGCGTTTTGGGTAAAATCGTTTCATTTATCGTAGGTGTTTTGACTTGTTGTTTCTTGACATCATTATTACTTATATCATGATTTACTTACTTCCAGAATATAAAATATGATTTATATATCATATATATTCAGTATATATATATATATATAATAGGTAGATAAATAAAATGAAAAACACCGTTCATGGAGACGGTAGTCCGTACGTACGCATGAACGCTGTTTTCCTTTCCTTATTGTCTTGAAATGGAAGTAAGTAGATGACATACATATGTATATATATACATAAATCCAGTAGCTTTATAATGTCATATATTTCATTATTATTTCTTATATATACATTATAATCATTCTTAAATGGTTAACATGGAGAATGAATCTCATCGCGTCGTGGAGACGGTAGTCCGTACGTACGCACGAGCGATGATATCATTTCTATAAATATTGAATTGAATTGGAGTGGATTATACAATATATCAGAATCAATATTATGTTGTAATAACTATGTATAGTTATTCTTTACACCATTATACCCATCCATGTAAGGTGGTGGTGGAAAATAGATTACACCACGGCGTGGAGACGGTATTCCGTACGTACGCACGTGCGATGATTTCTTTTTCCGTAGGATGGATAGATGGTGAAATAGGGTTGTTTCATACTTATAATAACATATCAGTATATGAGTGATACTGATGTTATTACTTCATAATGAAACAACCTAAGAAGAAGAAGTGGAAGAAGAAATAAAGATGAAAGAATTGGTAACGGTATTTACCTCTTCTTTGAAGTGCCTCTTTGAGACCTCCTCTTAGGGCACTAAAATTGGTCTTTGAAGAAGACCAGAACCTCTAGGATGTTTCTAGGGAAGTGGAGAGGAGAAATTGGCAGGGGTTGGACGAGCTTGAGTGCTCAAATTGGTGTGAGGAGGAGGGGGAGGAGGTGTCCTTTTATAGGGGAGGAGAGGGGCACCTTAGGAATATCTCAAAATATTATTTTATATTAAAGTCAAAATCGGTTTATAATGGTTCCAAAGGGTCTTATTTCGAAGCTAAAGTGGGTATGGGTCGAAATCCTATCAACCAATAGGATTTAGACAAGTTTAGGGTATTATTTTAACCTTATCAATTAGATTTAACTCTAAGTTAAATAATTTAACTTTTACCGTGTCTTTTTGTTTTCTTTCACTATATGGTTAATAAACTTACTATAACATGCCAAACGAACCCCAAATTGTATATTATTAATACATATATCCTTATCTAAGTCATGTGGCCGAACCTTAGATTTTTAGGAATAAAATAACAATTAGTAATATAATATTTGATTTAAAAACTATTTTGTGTCAATTTTGACACTATTTGATATATGATTTTTGTGAAAGTCATAACAGAATTATATGTTCGAACCAAGTTGATTAAATCATCACTAATATATCATAGTAACCTATAAAATTAGTGGAATTCATAAAAAGTCTTAAATTACATTTATTTTGGTATTTATATTATCAATTATGTCAATATTTCATTAATAAGATAATTACTGCATCATCGTTGTGTCATAAATAAATTATATTATTTGATGTCTAAAAATTACAAATAAAATACCATCATGTAGGAAATCTTTTTAGCTTTCTAATGAATATTTATAGTCTAATTTATCGTATGTATAACCCCATATTAAAAATGATTTACTTATTAAACTTTGATTTTAACTATTTTAACCCTTCTTTAAATAAATTAATAATAAATGTCCTAATCTAATCCAAGTGGGCCTAAATGGTCATATTTTATTCCTAAGTTTGTTTTTGGTCGAATTACACTTGTCCAATAGAATTAGGACATGTGTTAGGGTAATATTAATATCATATTTACCCTTAGTTACCCTATTTACTATTAACCGCGGTAAAAAAAAGTAAAAAGTTACTATTCACCAAAAATTATTTTCATCTCATTGAACCACATTTTAGTCCTTGATATTAACCGTGTCTCTCGGATTTTCGAAATTCCATTCACAGAAGCGGTAAAATTAAGTTTTATACAAAATTCAGTTTTTAACCTACCACTTAGTGGTTTCACTATTCATCAAAAATTGATGTTTTTCAGAACAATGCCAAAATTTCATCCCAAGCTATATTTCATATTCCGAATTCAAAAATGAAGTCTATTTTACCAAATTCATAACATAAAAGTTGCATTAATTAATTTTATAATTAAATCCCGCTGTTAAAACAAATAGCGTGTTTTTAAGAAACAATATCTATCAAAAGATTGACACTTGTTTATGTCTAGTTTAAATGTGAAATTACATCCAATGACCAACATTGTATTAAATTGTAAAAATATATTCTAAATATACTTTAAAACCACTCAAATTAATGATTTATCACTATTAATTATTTCGATTAAAAAAGTTGTTTTTAATTATAATTTAGTAATTTTCACTATTCATCAGAATATGAAAGTTATCCGAAAAGTACCAAAATTTCACCTTAGGCTAAATTCGATACTCCGAATCCAAAAATAAAGTTCATTTTGAAAAATAAGATTTACTGGATTTCAAAAAGTGGTTATTACTATTCATAATGGCTAGTTTTAATAATATTTTTATAACATATCGTTGTTTAGTGAAACTCGGTATTGCGTACTACACACGCTATCGAGGAAGGTCGCGATTGCGTGTAATGCAAGACAAGTCAAGGATGTGTGTTGTGCAAGCTCCTTTTGTTGTAGCGTACAACACAAGACATTAATAAAATTAAAAAGAATATTTTTTTATAAAATCTTGGGCTGTTACAGTGGGTGGCTTCCCGAATGTTGTTAAATGGAATAGGGAATGGGGTGGCATGATTCCACCGGGATGTGGTGGCCCGGGTAAAAATCAGAATGGCTAATGGAAGGTTCTATGAAAGGGATGGTGAATGGGTTGGAACCATCATGAGGATGATGATGGTTTGGGGATTGAGCCTTGGAGGGTATTCCGATGTATCCCCATGGCATAGAATCAAAGTCCCCATAGTTCCGAAGTTTGGATTCGGTGAACCGACGTGAAAGTGGACCTGGGGTCCAATGGTTATTGGGATTAAACCTCATGGAGGCTTCCAACGTACCCTCCCTTAGCAAGGATCAAATACATCGTAGTTCAGATGATGTGGTGAACTGACGTGAAGGGGGTTGGAATGACCGGGTGTTGAGATTGAACCTCGTGTAGGCTTCCTACGTACCCTACCTTAGAAATGATCAAATACCACATAGTTTAGGATGATGTGGTCAACCAATGTGAAGGGGGTCAGAACGACCGGGTGATGGGATTGAACCTCATGGAGGATTCTTACTTACCCTACCTTAGCAAGGATCAAAGTCCATGTAGTTTAGGATGATGTGGTGAACCGATGTGAAGGGGGTTGGAACGACTAGGTGTTGGGATTGAACCTTGTGGAGGCTTCCTACGTACCCTGCCTTAGCAAAGATCAAAGACAACATAGTTCAAGATGGGTGTGGGGCTTAAACTCTAGGCTTCCCAAGGTTTTGGTGAACTAATGTGAAGGGGGTCAGAATGACTGGGTGTGGCTTGAACCTCTTGGAGGCTTCCTATGTACCTTGACATGGCAAGGATCAAGGTACCCATTGTTCAGATTGGGACGTTGGCGAACTGACGTGAAAGAGGACCTGGGGTCCAATGGGTGGTGGGATTTAACCTTGTGGAGGCTTTCTATGTACCCTGCCTTGGAAAGGATCAAATTCCATGTAGTTCAGGATGGAGGATTCAGTCTAACGTCATGTGGGATGGGGGAGAACTGACAGGAAGGTGGACCTGGGGTCCGATGGATGTTGGGATTGAACCTCATGGAGGCTTCCTACATACCCTTCCTTAGAAAATAACAAAGACCATGTAGTTAAAGATGGGTGTGGGGCTTAAAATCTAGGCTTTCCAAGGTGTTTGTTTAGGGTCGGTGCTTGCTCTAAGCTCATGTGAGTCATGCTTGGATTGAGAAACAAGAGATAGTAGAGACCTGATGATCATGTCGCAAAAGGTACGTCTGTGGGATGTGAAGTGGGGTTTACACGTGGTTAGCGGCCCAAGAAGAGAAGGATTGGGACTAACTCTGGGATGGAGGCTTGATGTGACAAAGCACAGTAGGAGAGGGACTTGGGACCGAATAAAGGAGAAGCACCATTCCCCACCATGCTCTTCTATGGCCGTAGGGATCGAAGATTAAAGGAGGAGTAGGGATGCTGCGTCCTGCAAGAAAATCTAGGGCCTTACACCAAGGTGGATTCCCTTTCCCCGTGGATAAACACCACTCTGATAAGGTGGATATCATCCCCTGTGAGGGGTGGTCCCATCCCCATAGAGATGAGTGGGCATGGAGAATGTCCAAGGCGGAGGACCCTGCATGCATGGCATGGGGCGAGGACACAGTTTAATGTCATGTGCTGAGGATGATGGTGCTTGGCAGTTTGACATCCTGAAGCTAGGACGAGGTGGGTTTTCTCCGCACCCATAGGACTTACATAACTGGTACCCTCTACTCCTTGGTGCAGAGAGGGGACAAGCAAAGTCGTGGTGAGGGGGTGTCATGGAGAGAACCATCAAGGGGTCCACGTTAGCGTGACTATGCGAAGAAGCAACAGCCGTTAGCGTTCCTATGAGAAGAAGTATGAGGAAAAGAAACACAATTGACAGTATCATCCAAGGGACTTTTAAATCACACCGTGCAGACATGGAGGGTCACACGGGAAAAGGAATTTACAAGTACATGGGTTCATAGGCATGGGCCTTGTGAACATTTGATGTTCTGTGTGGCGAAGGGCACATGTGAAAGAGTGTCCTTCGCGAAGTGGGGTTCCCTAGCCTAAGCATAAGGGAAGAGGTTCATATGGGAGTTGCTTCGTGATGTGGAGAGGCATTCACGGAGCACTGCCTCATGGAGAAAATGTTCCTTGCAAAGCAAGTTTCTGTGAAGCAATGTGCTTCGCGAAGTATAGTGACCATGCCTTAGCTTGTGGATCATGTGTACATGATTGGTGTTTCGTGAAGCATAAACAATCCGTGATGACCCGGATCCCCTTGGGGATCCCCTTCCTTCGCGAAATCCATTAGGCTTCTCGAAAGGCATCCCTCTCGAAAGAGGGGATCAAAACGAGACAATGGGATGACACTTCACAGAGCAGAAGTACCTCGCATTGTTCATGGTTCAGAGAGTAGAAAGATGCTTCACGATTCGGGAGATAGGAAGTCGGAAGGTTGGATTGTCCGTCCCTTGGGCTCAGGGGAAGATCGGTATTTATAGGAAAGAGGCGCCGCGAAGCAGAGCATATGCGCCATGAAGAGGGAGTTGGTTGATTCACGGTAGGCTCACGAACATCAAATGCGGTCATGGAGCGTCCTGCCTCCTTGATTCGGGGTAGGCTCTCGAACATCAAATGCGGTCGTGGAGCATCCCAAGTCCTTGCTTCATGATGGGATCGCAAACGTCAAATGCGGTCATGGAGCATACCGCCTCCTTACTTCACGGCGGGATCGTGAACGTAAAATTCTATGGCGGAGCGGTCCGCCTCCTTGCTTCGGGGCGTGCTCCCAAACGTCAAATTTGGTCGCGGAGTAGCCCACCTCCTTGCTTCGTGGCGTGCTCATGAATTTCAAATGCAGTCACGGAGCATCCCACCTCCTTACTTCATGGCGGCCGCGGTGCTGTGGGACTCCGTGAAATGGCTTCGTGAGGTAGTCAATGGTGCCTTCATCTCGACTTCTTCTCTATCCCATATTTTGGAACCCAAAAATTCCCCTGCTCAGACATGGAGCTGTGGAGAGATCAAGGGTCTATGTTTGAGGGTAATCACCAAAATACTTGGTTGTTCACGATGCTGTTTCGTGAAGAGGGCTCGTGAGGCGGATAGGGGAGGCGTGGGCTGAACGCGCCACGAATCTTAGCGCGCTATCGACACTCCGCGAAGCTCCGACAACTATTAGCTATAAATTGGGGAGTTACACTCTCTTTTTTCCTTTCCCTTCTCTGCGAATTTTTTCATTTTCTCTCTCGATTCGTGAAGCTCAACGTACTCCGCGAGTGCTCTCTGCGAACAGTATTCATGGAACATAGAAAATCCTCGAATCTGCCTTTGCGCTCCGTGATCTGGTGATTGAACGCCTAGGGAGAGATTTGAAAAAAAGACTTCTCGAAGAGTCTTCATGAACACTCCTAGTGAACGAGCTTCACGAACAAACCCAGAAATAATCCAATTTCCAAAACATAATGTCCCACCAAGAAGCTTCCCATAGGTTTCTTGTGGACTCCGCCCAGAGAGATGAGATAGATAACAGTCTGGGGCTAGGATATATATTCCGTAGCCACTCAGACCATAGTTAATTGGTGGAGGTACTATCAGAGTGCTAGAAGAACTACCCATTACGTAGAAGGTTTAATTTCTGTGGTTTCAGGTTGAGGGATGACGTATTCATCCGTAAAGTAATTAGGGATGAGCCAGCTTACTAGTTTTGGAGCACACCATGTCTGTATCATTGGTTCAGAGAGGATGATGGTCATGCCCGGGAGGACTTCACGCCCCTCATTGCCGACTTATTATAAAACAATCTGAACAACGTTGATGGGAAGGCATTTTAGCCAGAGACGTCTCCTCCTCTGTACCGAACTATCCTCAAGGTGGCGTTGAGGAACCTGAAGAAGGGGTGCTCTGAGGAATGGGAACTGTGCCAGAGCGGAAAATTCACAGATGATTGGGCATGGTCCTTCTAGGTAGGCGCCTTGTGTGAGGAGTTCAGAGTGGAACTGAGAAGAGTGGGCCTGTATGAGGCAACTTTGGCTTCCCAGTTTCACATCTACTAGCTGAAGCAGCTAATACCGGAGCTGTTGAGCCGGTGGTCTCCAGGGACCAAGACCTTCCACCTGTATCATGGGGAGGTTGGAATCAACTTATGGGATGTGTATCAGATATTGGGGGTCCTGATTTTGGGGGCGATGTACGACGAATTCCTCTCTGCTATGGGTGCGTGGGAGGATCCGGAATAGATGACACGGCTGGGGTTGGAATTGATGAAGCTCGTGCCCGGGGAGGACAAGGAGGCAATAAGGGATGTCCACTTCAGGCGGTGGTTCAAGAGATTCCTAAACTTCCCAGAAACAGGCAGTTTCCGGCGAGGCCTCAGACTCGCCCGAAGGGGGCTCGGAGTAAGCAACACTTATACTGGCGGCTGTTAGAGGATAACTAGTGGAAGACTTGGGGCTTCAGTGTTAGCACTGAGGAACAACCAATATTTAGGCTGGCTGCATTCATCACGAATCTCACTTGTGGTTGGATCCCGTCGGTGAGGGATACCAACATGGGAGAGAGACCAAGCACTTTCATCATGGTGTTGACATTGGCGACAGGAGGGCGGTTCAACCTAGGGATCCCGATGCTCGCCAAGTTTTATAAGATGTGGTGGCACATCAGTGAGGGGAATAGGCCAGAGGGTATGCGAGCCATTCCCCCTCATGTACGGTTGGGTAGCGGCACACATCATGGGGATCTATGAGTATCTGAACCCTATCTCACCTCCAGGGTTGAACTTCTTCCCCTCAATTCTCAACGCCGTAGGGAGTTTTTCGGCCAAACTGACCGTATCATCGGTGCTGATTCGAGTCTGGAAGGTAGAAGAGTTAAACTTTCACATATTTTCATTGCCAATGGGGGCCTTTACGGATGATGGTTGGGGAATAGAAGAGAACCGAGTCTACCTCATGGCCTTTAGAGGTGGAGTCTTGGTGGCTAGGGTTGACCGCGAGCACATCTTCGAGCCATACACCCCACACCGGTTTGTAAGTCCATTCAGGTGCTTCCAACGACTGACCCTCATAGGTATACCTGGAGTTGCGTCATGAGGAGCACCCGTGTATGATGAGGCAGATATGTCTCATGTTCACACGGGAGGATGGGAAGATGCGGAATGTACTGTCTCCGCCAACTTTCATCCTCGGACTGGTGAAGGAATATGCCCATACCTGAGAGACGGCCTACCCAGGGGAGATTCTGAAGCGGCCAAGTGTCCTAGTATGTGATGAAGAGCTTCCACGACCTCGGGGCCGAAGCTCGAATGCAGTAAGGGAATCCCACAGTGGCGGGGATGTTGTAAAGGAGATACCCGCACCAGTTGAGGTGGAAGAAGTAGCAGCGGATCTGGCGGCGACAGTTGACCAGATGGTCCCAGAAGTATAGAGTCATCCAGAGGGGCGGCCATTGAGAAGATTCTATAGGATTTCTACTTAGGCCCCAGGGAAACAGCTGCGCCATATTGACATGCTGGAAAATGCTATCTTTCTGGAGGCCTAGGACATCTGGGAAGTCAACCGACAATTCCCCGGCCCATCTGAGTTATGGCAGCACCGTAACTGCCTTAGGATGGACTTGCTGGGGATTGCCCTCTCAGAGAAGGTTTTGAAGTATCCAAGGTAGAGGCAGAGAAATATATGGCCAAAATGAAAGAATTTATCCATTCCCAGGGTGCCCCGCGCCTGATGATAGAATGAGTCAAGGTGCTGTTGGATCAGGCGGTCCCTTTGCAATTGTCAGCTGCTGACCTGAGGGAGTGCTTTCCTCTATAGAAAGAATCAGAAGAGTCATCATGGGGAGATGAGGCAGGTAGAGGGAGTCCTTTGGAGGAGGGTGAAGTTAGCGACCAGTCCTAGGATATCGAAGATTTTGCGAAGGCCCTCGAGGTAAAATCCCATGTTCCTACCTCAAGGTCTGCTATTAGGTTACTCTAGGTTCCTTATCAGCATCTGTACTTTGTAGGAGGACCTTGTTAATATGCCTCATTCTCACCTCTCAGTGGGTGCCAATGTGGGACCTTCAGGTTCCACACCCATGGCTGCATCAAATTCCATGTTTGGCGGGGCCAAGACACTTGAGGCGGCACCCCCAGAGTCTCTAGGCATGCAAACCATATACGGGGGGCCACGTCTCGGGGTACCGTCGACATCATCCCAAGAGAAAGACAAAATATTTGATCTCTATAAGAGTCCTCTACCAAATTTACGATGGACTTCACCTGACCGCATTTACTGAACTTCACGTCCCTTTTTTGGCGTGTACAGTCCTTCAATTGTCCTGGGCCAGTGCGGCGAAGTTGGTCGGGTCTTCTGGCAGCGCCCTTCCCAGAGGGATGGTAATAGTTGTGGAGGTGGACATTCAACCTGACAAAACCGTAGCACTACTGATGATTTGAAGGGGGGCCAGTGGGGCTGCGCCTGACGTTATTGAGGCGGGATCGGATGATGAAGATCAAACAGACACTGTAGGCCCCGCTACGCCAGATCCAATGCCAGACGTGGACCCGACTGTGTAGTTCTTGGGGGCATTTCCTGCATACGAGACTACCGACCACGTCGACTGGGACGAGATGACTTCTGATGGGGAAGACAAGAAAATAGTCTGTCTCTGATCGTGGAAGATTATCACATTCTCATCAATGACACCCACAAGCACTATGGTTGGATGAGATGGATAGACTATGATGGCGACTGCGTGAATTGTGTAATGGGGGAGTGGATGCACAACGTCCTCACATGCTCATCTGAGATCTTATGGGGTAAAATATTTGGGAGTATGACTGTGGCCTTAGTGTGGGATGGCAGCGAAGGAAGGTGGTAGTAATAAAGAGTCTCCAGGAGGCTAAAAACGAGGTCCAGCTACTGCAGAACCAGGCGGACGAGCACTCGACCTCCCTCAACATGCAATCTGAGCTAGTATTTCAATTATAGGACCAACTGGAAGAATCCAAAGAGGTCCTGAAGCGAGCCTCTGAGGAGATGACCGCCATCCGGGCCGATGCAGAGCGGGCCCAGATTGCGGCCAAATAATTGCACGCTCTCTCTGCTGAGGAGAAGCAGGAGATGAACAGGCGACATCAACTCCTGGACGCCACCAGCCAAAGGGTGGTGGAGCTACTACGCTCTTTTGACGAGGTCAACCCATCCATGGGGGGATCACCCCTTGGGTATTGTAATGATTACAAACCCTCAAACATACTTTCATTCTTTAATTGTTTGATGTCGTAGCATGCATGTGTTTTGTTGTTTACATTGGTTTATTACATCCTTGTGATGTTCACGGAGCATCCAAAGATCATTCCCTAAGCTCACGTGGGTCAGTCCCGGTGTGAGAAACAAGGGATTACTACCTTATAACCTCACCCGAATGTAGGAATGTAAACCAAGCTTTGTGCATCAGGGGTTTGAATAACCGTTCTGGATTTCTGAGAGGAAATGGGAGAGACCTGACTGGAGAATGAATTTATCAGAACAACCGAATTACCGTCTTCCTGGTGTGCTCTTGTGCACGAACGGGGTAACTCCAGGGGTGCTGAAATCAATCAGAACAGATGGGAATGGAAGGTGTGAATCATGATACCCAAAATACGGAACATTGTGGGGGTGGAATGACAATAATGAATAAATGTAGACCATATTCAAACCACAGTACCCTTATTGTGTTATCCTGGAATAGGGATAGAAAATAAGGGTCGACCACTGACCATGTTCGAAACACGGGGCCTGGCTAAAAATGTCATCTGTTAATCTTCCAGAACGGTGGCCCAGGAAAATAGGCGGGCCATAGGCCGAACATCCATACTCTTATGGGGTTCCCTTACACATGAATGTGGATGAGGGTTTGAATAAGGATCACACAAAGCATGGAGGGTGGAGTGATGGATTGTTCGAATATAATATAACACTCTCGAAATTATGCCATCATGGTGGAAGTACATTAGATGGGCACATCGGTATGATCATGGATCATTCAATCTTTTAGACAGGACCTCTCTAGTGAGGGATCCGTCACTTCCCAATGCCATCTTGGGGTATACCAAACTTGTTTCGGGAAGAATTGCAGTTACATGGTTCCCTACAAGGGGTCAGGCCAAGGGGCCGACAGTGAGAAAGGATGGGATCTGTGATTCCCAGGGTTGGACCCTAGGTTAAATTTTTGGCTGTCTCTATGTATCCCATAAAGATGGGAATCAAATACTACATAGTTCTAGATGCATAGTTTAACGTCATGCGGGTTGAGAAAGGCATGTGTGGAAATGGCTGTGCTAGTACACGTCCTACCAGAACAACTAAGCCCACGTGAGTCGTGCTCAATGTGGAAAACCAGAAGTATTGATGGGACTTTCATAGAATAGGGAGGCACACATTATGGATGATGAGGAATTAGATGACTGACGTCCCATTTATGTTGACCTTCCCATATAACACACCTAGATGTGCTGAAGAGTAGAGCCAAGTATGTTGGAATTCCACTTGAACATAAGGGAGTGGAAACATGTGAATCCTGATACTTGAGATCTGGACCGTAATGATGGTGGTGTGATGATAGGGGATAGAAGTTGACCGTGTTTGAAACACAAAATCCATATCACATTGTCCTGGAATGGATACAGATAGATGAGGACCAACCGCTGAACATGTCCGAAACACGGGACCTGTCGCAAATGTTGTCATGGGTCCTTAGGGACTTTGGCCCGAATTGGTAGGTGAGCCAAGGTGGCATGAGACCAGGACGTGAATGGGATCCCTTCAGATGTGGAAGAGGATGAGAATCCAAATAACGATCTCACAAAACTTGTACATGGAACGAGGGGAATGTCCCTGTGAAAATTACAAACATCAGGCTCTTTGCCTAAACGCATCTCAATAGGACTATGAGAGGTATCATAAAGAGAGAGTCGAGTCCCCTTCTGAGGATAGGGGTCTTTGGGACACACACTTCTAGCTTAAGGTCCTAGGGTGTACCATTAATGGGGGATTGATATAATAGAATGTGTGCAGGGCGGCGAAATAGCCAAATGTGACCACATTTCCCATAGTGAGATAATAGTTTTGGGTCATAGAACTCAAACCATGGATGATAGGGAGTGCGACAGACACATGGTGGGGTTCTAGGTCAAGGGACTGGAAATGAGTGTTAAACTGGGTCCGAGGCAAGGTGCTCAGACGTTCCTATATATCCCATGGGGATGGGGATCAAGCTGCATGTAGTTCTAAAGACGGCATGGCAAGATACCAATGCTAGGGAGAAAAGGGGAATGTGGGTGTGGCCCTTGCACCCCAAGAAGAGGTATTAGATAAATCTTGTTTCTCCATTAAGATGAATGTGTTTTTTTGTGAAGCGACAAGCCTAGGATGAAAAGTACTAGTGGTGCCACAAGAATCAAGTCGTACGCAGGCATTGAAAAATGGTACGACGTGGGATCGATACCAAACATGGTGTCCCCTTGAGTGAGGACATCACGATGCAGTTCCATTTTTCATCATGTGGTCAGGATGATAATTTCATAGTTTAAAGGTCATGTGATGGGACCAGACGTTCATTTTAACGTCATGTGACACAGACGTAGTAGAGATGATGCTAAGTGGTGAATTTGTATGGTGTAATAAAACACACCCGACGTGAATGGGGACATAATCCCATACCACACCATACACAATTATGAGAATGGAACCTCAGGCCTAGGAGCCTAAATAGTTGTAAGAGGGTAAAGGGGAAAGAGGGACAAGATCCCAATTGAGCTGGACCTGAAAACGAGATGTTTGGGTGTTTCTATATACCCCATGAAGATGGTAATCAAGGTATACGTAGTTCTAAATGAGATATTAGTTTATGGTCTTAGGGCTCGGACCATGGATGAGAGAAGATATGGTAGGCACATGGTGTGGTCCTTTCAAAACCCGACGTAAGTGAGGACCCATGAGGTTCTCGATACACCATATTTTCCTCAGAGAGTTCGGGGAGAGGGGCCGAAATAGAGGGCAGGAATCTAGATTCTTGGGGATGGACCCGAAGACGGGATTCTCGGGCGGGCTACGTATCCCATGAGGATGAGAATCAAGCTCTATGTAGTTCTGGAAGAGATCTTAGTTTATGGTCTTAGATCTCGGACCATGGATGAGCGAAAATCCTCCAAGTTAGTTTAGACCTCAACCGGATCCCCAAGCCCAAGTGAGTAAAATTCAATGTGGGAAACAAAGGTGGAGGAGGTTTGTTGCAATACCTAGAACGCACTGCAAAGGGGAATCAGTGCGAAGCTCCGAATGATGCCCTTATCACGACTTTTGTCCTCCTAACGTGCGAATGTGCACTAAGGAATAATACCAAGAGTTTCGAAGTTACACTTGAACATGATGAGGTGGAGAAGCATGTGAATCATGTAACCAACATTTTAGGCTTAATGGGGTTGGCATGGCGATGGAGGACAACTGTTTACCGTGTTCGAAACACAGTATGCATATCGCATTATCCTGGAATGCAAACAAAAAATAACCATCGACTACTGACCATATTCGAAACGCGGGATTTGTATTGGATTGTTGTTCGTGACCCTTGAAGACATTGGCCCATAATAGTAGGAGAGCCCTTGGGCCCAACATCCATGCCATTTGGGGGTCCCTTCCGGTGTGAAAGGTGACGAAATCCCTAATGAAGGGGAGCACAAAGCCTGAAAAATGGGTGGAAGCATGTCCGAGTGACTCCGACATTCCAAGCATTAATCCAGAGTACCCTTAGGCACATTTTTTAATCACCAAAGAGGACCAAGGGGATCATATTGAGAGCAGCTTATTTAAAAAGATTACTATAGAACATGGGGATAGAGAACCCTGAGTAGAAAGAGGTATATGGCATGGTTGTTACAAACCCAACATGAACGAGGACATAATCCTGTACCACACCATAAAACCCTAAATAGAAACTTGGGCCGGGGGCCCAAAAAGGCAAAGGGGCCTGAAGTTGGGCCTCGGTCAGGAAGGACCAACCGGTTTGAATTTTAACGTCTTGCAGTGCGGACAAAGAGAGGATAAGGTATATCATCTGGGGATGTGTACGTCACGACGAGTAACCCGACGTAAATGTGGACATAATACCATACCACACCATACAATCCCATAAAAGTGAACTTGGGCTGGGGACCCGAGAATGCCAAGGGGCCAGAAAAGATAAGGGGCCTGAGGCTGGGCCTCGGTTAGAAAGTCCCGACCAGTTTGCAGTTTAACATCTTACAGTGAGGATAGAGAGGGGCGTAAGATGCCCCAAACAAGGGAGGTGTACGACGCAACGAATAACATGACATGAATGAGGATATAATCCCATACCACAGTGTAAACCCTATATAGGAACTTGGGCCAGGGGCCCGAAAAGGCCAAGGGGCCTGAGTCTGGGCCTTGGTCCGAAAGGCCCGACCAGTTTTCAGTTTAACGTCATGTAGTGAAGATGAAGAAGGGATAAGGTATCTCTTCCAGGGATGTGTACAACATGGAGAGTAACCCGATGTGAATGAGGACATAATCCCATACTACACTGTACAATCCCATAAGAGAGAACCTGGGATGGGGCCCGAGAAGGCCAAGGGGCCGAAAAAGACCCAGGGCCTCAGATGGGAAGGCCATACATCCTCTTATATGGTTCCTGTCTTGTCACATGGGGCCCAATAATTGGAATTTCCGGAAGGGGTTTCATCTCTTGGAGATACAGCGGGGTAGAACGAAATGCTGCACTCAATGTTTGGGACATCTTGGGGTGGTCCTAACATCGCAAGACAGCCGTTGACCATGTTTAAAACATAGCGCCCCTATAGTGACCGTTCGAGGGCCCTTCTGGATGGGGAAGATGATGGAGTCCCAGTCAAATTAGTGGGTGAAGAATAGCTGTACCCATATCTGAAGGAGGAAAACGTCTCCAAAGAGTGGGACGTACAACCGGATCGAGGTTAGCTTGATGTGAATTGGGGAAAAAGTCTGCACCCCTACCATATGTCTTGACCCAAGGGGAAGAATCTTGGCGTTTATGCTGGGCCAACAGACAAAATGTCTGGGCGTTCCTACGTATCCCACAAGGATGGGTATCAAGCCCTACGTTGTTCTTTAAGGCCATGAATTTTAAAGTCATACGGTGAGGATATGTGAGAATAGAAGAATGGGGAGTAGGCACATGGCGTGACCGCTATAATTTTGGCATGAGCAGGGCTAAAAAAGCCTACACCATATCATGCGAAGATCCTCTGAGAGAACTATACCCATGGGGGGTAGTTAAAGAGAAGTGTTTGGGGCTTGGCTCAAGATGAAACATCTCAGCATTCCTAAGTATCCCATGAGGATGGGAATCAAGCCATACGTATTTATAAAGGCACAGTTTAACGTATTGCGAGACGATGCAATGTTTAAAGTCATGTACGACTGAACAATTTAAGGTCATGTTGTACCGGCGTGTAGTTTAGGGTCATGTAGGACCAAATAGTTTAGGGTCATGCTGGACAAAACAGTTTAGGGTCATGCCGGAGCTAGTGTCTTAGGAAAAGAATTTATTGAGAAACTTGGCATTGGTGGGAGGAGATATACGCTCACCATCCATGGTCACCCGAGAGTATGCTCCTTTGGGGTAAACCCTATGGACTATGTAAGGTCCTTCCCATTTAGACTTCAACTTGGGTGGTTTCCGATCAAGGATCATTGGTTCCTGGAGGGCCAATACCAAGGCTCCCTGTAGAAATGAGTGGGGGAGAACCTTCTTGTTGAAGGCCCTGGCTATCTTATTTTGATGCCTTTCTAGATTGTGCAGGGCACGAAGCCTATTCTCGTCAAGATCTTCTAATTCATCCAGAAGAATTTCGGCTACCTTATCCAGTGTCTGCTGGTCATAGACCACTGTGCATAACGAAGGCAACTAAATCTCAATTGGATGGATGACCTTAGCTCCGTACACCAGGGAATATGTGGTCGCCTGGGTGGAATTAAGAGTCGTCATCCGATATGCCCAAAGGGCATTGGGGAGCTTGTCCGGCCAACTCTTTTTGTTCTGTCCAACCATTTTATGCAAAATTTTAGAGAGGATTATGTTGAATGTCTCGATCTGGCCATTATCATGCATGTGATAGCGGGAAGTATGGTTCGAATGGATGTTGTACTTGGCGTACAATTTCTTCAGTTCGGCCGCTCGGAAGTTGGTGCCGTTATCGATGAGGACGACAAGAGGGACTCCAAATCGGTAGATGATGTTGGAGCTCATGAAGTCAATGATAGAACGGGACTTGAACTCTTTGAGAGGAACTGCTTCTGCCCACATAGAAAAGAAATCCGTGGCGGTCAGGATGAACCTGCACTGGTGAGCTGTCGTCGGTGGGTATGGTCCCACGACATCGAGTCCCCATACTGCGAATGGCCAAGAGTACATGGTGAAATGGAGAGGTTTTGGTGGACTATGCATGAAGTTATAATGAATTTATCATGTGTGACATCTCTTGGTGAACTCGATGCAATCACGAATCATGGAGGGCCATAAGTACCCCAATCTCCGAATCTGATGGGACAGCTTCAGCCCAGCTTGGTGGTCACTACAGGAACTAGCGTGAACCTTGTGCATGACCTGAGAAATGTCAACTCATTGGATGCAACAGATGAGAACACCATCAAACCCACGCTTGTAGAGGATCTGGTCAATAATAGGACCACTCTGGAGGGTAAATTGCAGTGTGCGATGTCCGATTTTCTCGCGCTCGGACCGTTCAGCCGAGAGGCACCCATTTTGGAGATACTCGACAAAGGAGGCTCTCCCATCGGGGGTCACTTCAACCACTGCATCTGAAGAACCTATGGGTCCTAATGCGGAGGATCTGGCGGTAATATGGATTACCCGTAGGCTGTCCTCCTCCTCTAGGGTGATGGGGGAAATGACTCTCTGGTGTGCCACATTTATAATCAGGTCATCCTATTAAGGCTCTATAAGTGATGCAGCTAGGCTGGCAAGGGCATCGGCTTGACCGTTATGAGATCGGGGGACAGGAGTAACCTCCGACTGAGATGGAAACTGGGCCATTAGTTGGTGGGTGTGCTCTAACAATGGTATGAGCTCTATCTTTCCAACAACATAACCACCATTGATTCTCGTGATGACTAGTTCGGAATCCCCTTTCACATGAAAATGGGGTACATCGATCTCGAGGGCTAGCTCGAGGCCAGTGATAAGAGCTTGATACTCTTACTCCTTGTTGGTGAAACCTTTTGACAACAGGAATTAGTATGGCAGCATGGCTTGAACCAGAGTAATAAAGACAATTCCTAGGCCTACTCTGTTGAGTTTGGGATCATTGAGCCTCCTGCCGGTGGGGATCTGGGAGGCACTATCAAAGTGCATCTGCCAACACGGGATGACAAGATATACTGAGAGGATCGCCTCTTAGGGAAAATCCAAGTCTAGCAATTGGTCCGTGGAGGCTGGGAAAGAAAGTCTTCCAATGCCTATCCATTGATAGATTTCTGAGGGAAAAACCTGATGTCAAACAACTGCAGGATTACCGCCCACCATTCTAGATGACCAGTCAACATGGGGCAGTTCAGAATATACTTCAGCGGGTCTACCCAAGACACCAGCTGTAACTCATGGTGTTGCAAGTAGTGTCACAATTTCTGTACTGTGAATACCAGCACAAGGAAGCTCTTCTCGATGGGGGAGTATCTGTTCTCTGTATCAAGGAGCATGAAGCTGAGGTATTAGAGATTGTTTTCCATCCGCTCATTGTTCTTCTAGGTGAGAAGGGTGTTGAGAGATCGTTTTAGGGTAGTCACATACAGAATCAATGGTTTTCCAGAGATTGGTGGCATCAAGAATGGAGGCTAGAGTAGATACTTCTTGATTTCCTCACACATGGTCTGGAACTCCTTGTCCCACTCGCAGGTAGATCCTTTCTTCATGAGCCAAGAAAATGGCTTACACTTTCCAGCCATATTCACAATGAATAGGAATATGTAGGCTAAGTGGCCTTGTAAACATCGATGCTCCCAAATATTGCTCAGGGAAGGAATCTGGATGATTGCCTTGATCTTCTGTAGGTTGATCTCGATGCCCCAATACCTGAAAAAGAAGCAAAGGAACGTCCCAAAGGTGACCCTAAAAGCACACTTCAATGGGTTAATCTTCAAGTGGAAGTAAGGGAGGAAGCTGAACAATTTCTCAAGGTCCTTGAGATGGTCCTCACGCTGGAAATATTTGACCACCAGGTCGTCTACATAGCATTCCACCAACATCCCGAGGATTGGCTTGAATATGCGTTGCATGGCCTGTGGATAGCTGGAACCTGCATTCTTCAGGCCAAGGGGAATAACCTGGTAACAGGAAGTACCTTGGGGAACCCTAGAAGTGGTGGAATCTTCATCCTTGGGATATCCAAAGTAACCATCCATGAAGGAGAGGTCTTGGAACCCATCCGTAGCATCAATCAACAATTTTGTCACTGGAATGGGAAAATCATTATTTGGACAGTGACATTTGAGATCACAGAAGCTGATACAGACTCTAATTTTCCTGTTATTCTTCCTGACTGGCACAATGTTGGCTAGCCACTTGGGGTATTGGAACTCCTTGAAAAAGTTTTCTCTGATGATATTGTCAACTTCCGCCTCGACCATGGCACCATGAGAAGGGTTCATCTTTCTAGGAGGCTGCTTGAACCTGTGATGGTCTGTCGGGAGACCGAGGTGGTGGACAACTACCTGAAGATCTAGTACTGGCATCTCATCGTAACTCCAGGAAAACCCATCACGATGTTGTTTCAAGAAATCTATTTACTATTGATGTTCCTCGAGGGACATGGCAACATTGATCAATGTGGGTCTTAGATCTACCTCGCTACCAAGGTTCACATGTAGCAGTTCATCGATCTTGGTAGAAACGCTTTCCTCAATGGCAGGGGAACATCCTCCAGATCCTCTTATTCATTTGTGGAGGAGTGATTCCCAGCCTGTGAAGCTTCCTCTGGGTCGGAAGAACCTGATGGGAGGCTGGTACTAGCCTGGACAACAGTGGACAACATATCAGGGGATTCACATGCCGATGATACCATAGCGATGAAGGCAGTTGATCCAATCCCCTCTGGTCTTCAGCCCAAGCGGCCACACGTGATGATATCAAAGAAATAGTGGCGCGTTGGCTTGATCTAGTTAATCCTAGTCTAGAAAAATAGACACGTATGATGTACTGTTGTTGCCATGGGGTGGACATCCCAATATCGTATGGTGGTAGGAGGTTCTGGTATCACCTGAACTTTGTTTTTATAGGAGTATCAGGTGATTTTCTGCCATCTCTTGGACTTGTGGATATGAATGCCACTTGTACCAGAGACAAAAAATAATTTCCCCATGTCCTGGGTTGTGGGCTCCAATTGATGGATCAGGAAGACGTAGGCGTCATCTAGACCCGACTAAGGGTCAGTTGTGACCGTGGAGGGCTCAACCTCACTGGCCATAACCTTCTTATCCTTTATCTTATAATAGGTAGCATCCAGGTAACGAGATTCACAAGAGGCGAAAAAAGATGCATCACCTTGGAGTACGCCAACTTGACCATTTAGGGAGTACTTGAGGCACTGGTGAAACGATAAGGGGACTACTGCGTATAGGTGGATCCATGGTCTGCCCATCAATGTATTGTACGTGGTGTCCTAAGAGACAACCATAAACTTGGTATTGGAAACTAGGCCACTGAACTGGGTCTTCAAGTGGATCTTGCTGACTGGGGTCTGTTCTTTCCTATCGTATCCCTGGATTCTTAAATCAGAGGGGTTCAGGTCATCTTCGGATAACCCCAGTGTCCGCAGTGTTTGCATTGGGATAAGGTTTATCCCGGAGCCGGTGTCAACAAGACAGCGACAAACCTCCACGCCGTTAAATTGGCTAGTGATGTATAGCAGGCGGATGTGCCCCTGTTTGGGAGATCCTTCATCAGCTTCTGAGAACAAAATGATGTCATGGAATTTGACATTCTCAACTGTTTCATCATGAAAGGATTCTATAGATGCTACCTCCGTCTCAAACTGGAGGGGGCTTCTTAAAGCCTCATCGAGGGGCTCACACATATCCGATGACATGGGAAGGGCTTCAAGGATAGAAATCCTCATTGGGATGCTGACAAGGTGCTTGAGGACATCATACTTCTGCAATAGGTGTGGACTTCTGCTTACAGGAGGCCGCTCTGTGATTGGAGGCATAGCGAACCCTACCGGATGGACCAACAACTGGATTGTGCTGGGTATATCCCACTACTCACTGGTCAAAGCCTGAAGAGTAGCTGCCGGATGAGGACCATATGATAGAGATTGGCCTATATCCAGGTGAGACTGGTCACAGTTTGGATGAGGTATCTCTGCCTGATCCAGTAGCACAAACGGTGGTAGAGGTTGTCCTGACGACACTAAATGAAGAGGTTGCGCATGCTGGGATCTGTGATGGGCCTACCATCAGGTCTCAGTGGCATGCATGGACTACCTAGAGGTGCCAACTGATGTGCCTCGATGACCCATATGGTTGCGGCTCCACCGACGTTGGCATCGGCTGGGGACGTTGGGGAGGTTCGCCTGGTGCTCTTCCTAGTCGGGAGTCATATAAAGTTTTACCAACTCGATGGTGTTAAACAAAGCGTACCCTTGACTATCATGTGGAGAGTGATATAATACTGGATGAATTCCGAGAGGGATCCCCATCTCAGGGGGCATGAAGTCGCCGAGAGTGTGAAACAATGTTGGCATTGGCAGGGCACATTGATTTTTCTTGCTCCGCCAATGCTTGCTATTTTGGGAAGAGGCCGAATGAGATGATGATACAGAAGTGGTGGACAAAACTTCTAAAGGCTCTGACTGATTTGGGCGTGCCCGAATGATGCGATGGGCATGAGCAACTATCTTGTAAGCCATCCCGTTTCTGTACTTCTGGGACCCACTATTAGAAACCTACTGCCACTCGCCTTTTCCATTGCTACCACTGTTTGGCCTTATAAAGACACCTGCCACTTGTGCCGGGGCTAGACCCAGCCTAACCATGTTGTTATTGACTTGGTATTGAAGCCAGTTTTTGAACATATAGCACTGCTTGAGGGTGTTCCCCAGAATCTGAAGATAGGGGAAGTATTTGGGGTGATCAGTGATACTCACATCTTCTGGTATTCTGTACTCAGGAAAGTGTAAAATACCTTGCTCTAGGGTTCTAAAAGAGTAACCAATAACATGATTCTTTCTGAACAAGTAGGTCAGATTTTTTCTCTCCGGAAAGGGGTCCCTTGGAGCCTGGACATGATGAGGATCCGGAGGAGCCTGTCGTGGAGGTGGGACCTGATTATCCCACCTAGGCAGTGGTGGCACATTACGCGGAGGTGATTGCCGATTCTAAGGATGCTGATGAGATAAAGGTTGTGCTTGAGGATGAGTGCCTCTGTGAAGATATAAGGGAGATTCCACTGGTAGAATCTCTAGTTTCCTAGGGTCTTCTATTTGGTCCACCGTGGTGGGCTCATCTCTGGCAGCTCTCCTCGCTAGAATTACAAGGGGCAACAGACGTGCCTGGCTAGCCGGTTGCAGGGATTCTTCAAGGAACTGGGCCTTATCTTAGACGTCTTAGAACCCTCCAGGATAGTTCTAAGTGATTAGGGAGGGAACCATCTCTGTCTTGACATTCCCTACACATATCATCATAAATTTATCCTGGGTCAGTGGCATGTCAACGAAGTATGTAATCCCCTTTCATCGGGCGATAAAGTCCGCGACTCGCTCATCAAGACTTTGTTTGCACTTGAAGAGGTCCGCGATGCTAGTTTATCAGGTTGTATATCTTAACTGGTAAATGAATTTCTTGTGAAGGTCCTCCCAGCTGGTTACGGATTTGATGGGGAGCTGACTGCACCAGATGAATGTCGGCCCCTCTAGTGTCTGAACAAAACAACGGAGCTTGGCAGCCACCTGCTATGCTGGAGTCCCTAGCATAGGCCCACACATTGAGTTGAAGTGGGATATGTGCTACAGTAGGTCCACCATACCGTTAAAGGGGGATAAGGTGGGATTCCCGAAACCTAGAGGTGCTGGCATATCATCTACCCATGCCGGGTTTGGCATTACATAAGGTGGGATTGCCACCTGTCATGTTTTCAATGCCTCTAGGAAGGAAATGAGTGCCACCATTGTATCATATGGATGGGGGTCCCTGTCTTGATGGGGGTCCCTAACCACGAGCGCATTGTCGGGTTCTTCAATACGGTAGACAGGCTCAGCGGGCCATAGAGCGGCTAGTGGAGCGACTTGCGGGGAAGCTGGGGAATCTGAGCGAGATTCATTGGATTGCCGAACTATTTAGTAGGGTTTGGCGAGACAAATCTCTCCCTCTTTCCGTGAGCTCTGGCTTCAGCCCTATCTGTAGGAGTGGTATAATTAGGGTTTCTTGGGGGAAGCTTTCCAAGGAGTAGTTGTCCCTGCCCCTGCTGCCCCGATGTAGGATCACCGTATTCGGGCCATCACACAACAGTTCATTCGTCCTGGAGTTCATCGACCAACCACTTTTTCTCAGCATATTGCTGGCGCAACGTGACTTTATCAGGGTCCTCCTCCGTCTTTTTCATGGAGGCAGATGGGTTGGAGTTCTTGACAGCTCCGATGCGCTCTTTTCCCTTACTAGAATTCCTGCTGAGTACCAACTACTCTGTGGGCGCAGGGAGACCTAGGAGGTTCCTCTGCTGATGGTTAATCCTCCCCGACACCCTCAGGAGGTAAGTATTCATCAGGAAGATCTAGATCTTCCTCATTGTCCACTATATCAGCCATGTTGACCGTGACCTTTCCCAAGGGCACATCCTCGATGTCGCCCAGGAGGTCGGGCTGACACTGGATATGACCAAAGAGGAGGGCAGCGTACTTCCCCCATCCGTGAATTTGCATGTAGGGGGGGTAGCCTCCTTGATAATTTTGTGGTGTACCTTGATACTCTGAATGCATTGCTGCTGGAGAGCCTCATGGTGACCTGGTGACTCGGGGCACTGAGCCACAGGGAGTGCGGCCAGATCGACTAGAAGAAACTTCTCACTAATGTCTTTGAAATATGCTTGGCCCCATGGATAAACCATGCGTTGATGATGAAGACTGAAATGTGTCATCCAGAGGGTGTAGCGAAAACACCCAACTTTCTATGGGGTGAGGGATTCTGGTATGCAAATATTCGGTGCTACCACATGACAGAACTTCTCGGGGAAGTGGTCTGCTACGAGGATGTTCTAGAAGCTCCTCGGCTTAGATTCAGAGTCTGGACCTTCATTACCCCACTTGTCAACTGGTGGTGGGTGAGGAACTAGTAGTGGTACTGAGGCATACCGCTAGTAAAGAAGGCTGGCCGGTGGAGAGTTCGTCGAGCAGGCTGACTGGCCACCAATTCTCGGGCTGTCCTCTGAAGAGTATAGTGACCTGGAAACCATTTCGCGATAAGTGGGGCAGACGGCCGTCGTTCTTAGATCAGGGGCTAGGGCTGCTGGTGATAGGCTGCGATGCTACTCTCCTGCCATTGGTCCCCAGAATATCTCTCTGTGATCTCTTATGGAGTTAGATAATGCTTCAGGTGACAATGGTGGTGATTTAAATACAGTAACCTGTGGGGTGACAAAATTTTTATCCTCCTGGATATACCTGCAGAGGGAGGTGGGAATCCTGTGGACCTCACATTCCAGGAACACGAGGCTGATGCGCCTTGTTCCAGCCCCATCCCTTGACTCAGATGAGTGAGGGGAGGGTTCCTGAGCTGAGTCGTACTCCGCTTAAGAGTCTGATAAGTGTACTGGTTTGATCTATGTCCGGGCCTTCCTAGGATTCTTCTTGTGGAGGCGGCGACCCACCTTCCTACCCTTGGGTGGATCCTCGGGACATGGCTGATTCATAACATGGGGTCCTTCGACCACACTGGAGTTGGGGAGGAGAGGGTTTCCACCCGAGAAATCCGGGGTGTGAGGAGCACCGGGAAAAATGTTGAAGGGGACATGTGGAGGACCTCCATGAATAGCGCTGGAGCAGGAAAAACCACTTCTGGGACCGAAAAGAGGACATTCATTGATTGTGGAGAAGACATAGGGAGGATCCCCACACTGGAGAGAGAACAGATGTGCGATGTCCCCACACTGGCGATCGAGAGTAGGAGGAGTGACTCCATATCCAGTGTGGTGGGCACGGGAGAGACTTCCGCACCGAGAGTCACTTCTGTGGGGCAGACCTTCATTCAGACCGGGGGTAGTATGGGGCCGACCTCCATGCTGAGCCTCAAAGTGGGGAAGACCCACACACTATGTGGTAGTGGTATGGGGAGGACCTCCGTACTGGGAGGAATCACTGCGGGTAGGTTTGCGGTGACCACTGTTCGTGCCTGCAACCAGGAGAGTCAACCTGGCCTGCCCATGGGGTGGTTGGGGACTCGATCCCGGTTGGGCATATAAGATCCTTTACTTAGTGTGTGTATGGACATGCTGATTTGTGTCGGCGGCAGCTTGGGCCATATTAGCCATTGACGTTGATGCCCCTTGGAGGGTGTACTCCTCTACTCTTGCCCGACGCTGGCATCGGGTCAGACGAGCCGGGGCTGGTGGAGCAGGTGCATAGCTTACCTACTCCACTAGCATGGCCAACTGGCAGCGCTGACGCGGCCGGGTGGGAGCCTCACTGGGATCCCCTAGATCAGGACTCTGAGCGGGATGGACCGGACATCGCCTACCTCATCAGCGTAAGGCAGGGAGTCGTCAAAGCACTCTGGGGATAGGCTCCCCGAAGCGGTTGTATGTCGGGATGGGGAGCAATGGCTCCCTGCGCAACCCTCAGGGGTGGTATTGATGGTATGGCGTGGATGCCTCCAGATCCAGGCAGGCCATATCCAGCGTAGAGATGATGCCCTCATCCTCGTAACGATGTACGAGGTCATTAATTACCCTTCGTTGGATAACTTCCGATCAAGATATTGGGTGTGGGAACCCCACAGTCGTGGACATAGAGGCCGTTACAGAAGTGGTGAAGCCACGTGGAGCGAATGTTTTGGCGTTTCCCCTGCCCCTGTGTAGACGGGTGGGTGGTGATCGCGTTCCTAAGGTAGCAACCTGATTCCTAAAAATCAGGGAGACAAACTCATCAGTGCTGAAAGAAAAAGGAATCTAAAACCAATTCCCCAGTGCCATCCCATCTTCCATGATCGGTATGAAGGGTCCATGCTGAAAACATTGCAGAACAGGATTTCCAACGTCCCACTGCCCCAACTTCTAGTGAGTTTCACACGAGGTCCGCTATTTTCTTGGCGAGACCCGGCGCCGAATGTCTGGATCCGGTGACATGTCAATCCATTGATTACCCAAGAGCTACTAATCTCTATATTTGAGGAGAAGAACTTCATGTCAGGTTCACCATTTCTATTTCTGAAGTTTTAACTAGGGCGCATGCGTCCGTCTTGTTCGGGGACGAGAGACATGGATTTTTTTTGTTTCCCCGCATTCCCGCTTTCCAATGGCAAGCAGTATCCTCTCCTTATCGAGGGAAATCTGCTTCATGATCGAAACAGGATGATGGGATGTTAGTTATTCCTTCCATGGATTGCTTCTAGGAAATCATCACCTAGTATGGGTCTCCCTCATAGACTTAAGACATTGTTCGTTAAACTATTCTTGGAACCATATCTTCAAGGACACCAGTTAATTATGCTGCTTCTGTCAAGACATTCTAAGGGGTCCGGTCAGGGTAGCAACCTTCGTTTAGGGGAGTAGTCACGCTGGGCATCACTAGAATGTCTGGACACTGGGGATTGGTGTGTCTGTCTTATTTCCCTTATTATAGGGCTTCTCGAGGGTGAGGAAGCCCGAGGAATCCCACATCGAACGTCGGGAATCGTATTCCATGGGATTGTATATGAGGTTTTCCTTAGATTCCCATGTTTAACATAGGGTATGCCGCAAGTTTAACGTACAAAAGAGATGGATTGGAGTGACCAGAACACTGACTAGAGTGGATCAGATGGAAGAACCCCTAGAGGGAAGGACGATATTGAGTCCAACATGTGGGTGGATTCCCGAATGCTGTTAAAGGGAACAGGGAATGGGGTGGCATGATTCCACCAGGATGTGGCGGCCTAGGTAAAAATAAGGATGGCTAATGGAAGGTTCTATGAAAGGGATGGAACCATCATGATGATGATGATGGTTTTGGGCTTGAGCCTTAGAGGGGCTTCCTACGTATCCCCATGGAAGGGAATCAAAGTCTCCATAGTTCTGGAGGTCGGCGTCAGTGAACCGACATGATGGTGGACCTAGGGTCCAATAGTTATTGGGCTTGAACCTCAGGGAGGATTCCTACATACCCTGACATAGAAAGGATCAAAGACCTCATAGTTCGAATGATGTTGTGAAATAACGTGAAGGGGGTCAGAACGACTGAGTGTTGGGTTTGAACCTCATGGAGGCTTCCTATGTACCTAGCCTTAGCAAGGATCAAAGACCACGTAGTTCAGGATGATGTGGTGAACCGACGTGAAGGGGGTCGGAATGATCAGGTGTTGGGATCGAACCTCATGAAGGCTTCCTACGTATCCCACCTTAGAAAGGATCATAGACCACGTAGTTCAGGATGATGTGGTGAACTGACATGAAGGGGGTCAGAATGACCGAGTGTTGGGGTTGAACGTTGTGGATACTTCTTACGTACCCTGCCTTAGCAAGGATCAAAGACCATGTAGTTCAAGATGGGTGTGGGGCTTTAACTCTAGGCTGCACAAGGTGTTGGTGAACCGACGTGAAGGGGGTCATAATGACCGGGTGTTGGGCTTGAACCTCGTGGATACTTCCTACGTACCTTGCCTTTTCATGGATCAAAGTCTTCATAGTTTGGAGTGGGGCATCGGTGAACCAATCTGGAAGAGGACGTGGGGTCCAATGGGTGGTGGTCTTGAACCTTGTGGAGGCTTCTTATGTATGCTGCCTTGGAAAGGATCAAAGAACTCGTAGTTCAAGAAGAAGGATACAGTTTAATGTCATGCGGTACATGGTCGAACCGACGTGAAGGTGGACCTGGGGTCCGATGGTTGTTGGGCTTTCACCTCATGGAGGCTTCCTATGTACCCTGCCTTAGCGAAGATCAAAGACCGCGTAGTTCAGGATGGGTGTGGGGATTAAACTCTAGGCTGCCCAATGTGTTTTTTCATGGCCGATGCTTCCTCTAATATCATGTGAGTCATGCTCGGTGTGAGAAAAAAGAGATAACAGAGACCTGATGATCACGTCGCAAAAGGTGCGTCCGTGGGATGTGAAGTGGGGCTTACACATGGTTAGTGGACCAAGAAGATAAGGATTGGGACTTACTCTAGGAAGGAGGCCCGAGCCGACAAAGAACAGTGGTAGAGGTACTTGGGACCGAAGAAAGGAGAAGAAGCTATCCCCACCATGCCCTTCGCTGGCCCTGGGGATCGAAGATGAAAGGAGGATCAGGGATGCTACCTCCTGCAAGAAAAGATAGGGGCTTACACCAAGGTGGATTCCCTTTCCCCGTGGAAAAATTCCACTCCGATAAGGAGGATATTATCCCCTGTGAGGGGTGATCCCATCCCCATGGAGATGAGTGGGCATGGAGAATGTTTAAGGCGGGGGGCCATGTGTGCTTGGAACGGGGCGAGGTCACAGTTTAACGTCATGTACTGAGGACGATAGTGCTTGGCAGTTTAACGTCCCGCAGCTCGGATGAGGAGGGTTTGCTCCGTACCCCTAGGACTTACTTAACCGGTACCCTCTGTTCCTTGGCGTAGAGAGGGGACATGAAAATACATGGTGAGGGGGTATCATGAAGCGAATCATCAAGGGGTCCACATTAGCGTGGCTATGCGAAGAAGCAATAGATGTTAGCGTGTCTATGTGAAGAAGCATGAGGTGAAGAAAAGCAACGTGCAGTATCATCCAAGGGACTTTGAAATAAAACAGTGCAAACCTGTAGGGTAACATGGGAAAAGTAATTGCCATGCAGAAGGGTTCATAGGCATGGGCCTTGTGAAGCTCTGTTGTTCCGCATGGCAGAGGGCACTTGCGAAGGGGTGTGCTTCGTGAAGTGGGGTGACTTAGACTAAGCATAATGAAGAGATGCATATGGGAGGTTCTTTGCAAAGTGGAGAGGCATTCTCGAAGAACTACCTGATGGAGAAAAGGTGCCTCGCGAAGCAAGGTGCCGTGAAGCAATGTGCTTCATGAAGTACAATGACCCTACCTTAGCATGTCGATCATGTGTACATGAAGGGTGTTTTTTGAAGCATAAATTCTCTGTGATGACCCGAGTCCCCATGGGGATCCCCTTCATTCGAAAAATCCCTTAGGCTTCGCGAAAGGCATCCCTCTTAAAAGAGGGTATCAAAACGAGACAAAGGGGAGACACTTCATGAAGAAGAAGTACCTTGCACAACTCATGGTTCGCAGAGCAGAAAGATTCTTTGCGATTCGGGAGTTGGGAAGTCGGAAGTTCGGATTTTCTATCCCTTGGGCTTAGGGGGAGCCCGATATTTATAGACAAGAGGCGATGCGAAGCAGAGAATATGCGGCGCGATGAGGGAGTTGGTTGATTCGCGGCGAGCTCACGAATGTCAAATGCAGTCACGGAGCGTCCCGCATCCTTGCTTTGCGGCGGGCTCGCGAACATCAAATGCGATCGTGGAGTGTCCCACCTCCTTGCTTCGTGGTGGTCTCGTGAACATCAAATGTGGTTATAGAGAATCCCGCCTCCTTGGTTCGTGGTGGGCTCACGAATGTGAAATGCGGTCACAGAGCGGCCCACCTCCTTGCTTCACGGTGCCCTCGCGAACGTCAAATGCGGTCGTAGACCGGCCCGCCTCCTTGCTTCGTGGCGCACTCGTGAATGTAAAATGTGTTCACAGAGCATCCCGCCTCCTTGCTTCACGGTGGCTGCAGTGCTGGGGGACTTTGTGAAATGGATTTGCAAGGAAGTCAATGGTGCCTTCGTCTCAGCTTCCTCTATGTCTCGAATTTTGCTTCCAACACCCATATGGAAGAAAATAGAATTATGTATTGTGGAATTTGAACATGTGGTTGCTGGATAAGGATGTAGGATCTGATCATTTCTATGTATCATAGTGGAATGAGAATTAAGACATACATATTCTAGGAAACCATGTATTTTAACATCATATGGAAAGGATGAAGGTAACTTGATTTCACTAAAACAATGTGTGATATAAGGTTTATAGGGTGATGGATGTTTTCACATGATTTAGACGTGATGATAGAAATTGTGAGCCATGATTTTGGGGGTTCTCAAATAAGATAAGTGAAAAGGGAAAATAATGTAGTGAATAAGCATAGACCAAGATAAAAAAATCATATTATAGAACTCATTTATTGGGGCATACTGATATAAAATAGTTTTCTCCTGAGGATGAAGTTTCATCTAGTAGAAATTCCTTTTGAGGATGACTTATGTAGAGACAAATATGGGAATATTATAAATAGTAAAAAAAGGTTTTCTTAGGAATCAATCATTCAGTATACTATGGAATTAGAATGAATATGGTGTTCCAAATTTTCTCAGGAGAAAAAGTTTTATTTTTGGAAGGAATGTGTCAAAGAATAAAGGAAGAATTTGGATTGGCATCTTCCATGGAATGTGAAGTTCCCAACATAGATATCTTTTAAATGTAGGGGAGGGGGAATTTTCAATTCAATGTGACTCCACATGAGACATAAGGTATTGGTTTCACTATATGACAAACTAAGATAAGTGTTAAGGCACAAGTAGTTCTTGGATATAAGTGTGGTGGTAGACCAACACCTAGTTTTGTGATCTGCTCATGTGGGGACCAAAATTCTATGATGTTTTAATTTAGAAAACATTATGTCAACCATTCAGTTTTATATCATGCATTAAGGATGTATTCATATAGTTTAATTTCATATGAGAAGGATGATGAGATATATATTTTAGATAATTATAACTCGAACTACAGAATCTATTTGTTTTAGTTTGTACGACTAAGACTATGTGATGTTCCATTTCAAGTCTTTCATGTAAGACCAAATTTCATGCAGTCTATCATAGCATGAAAAGGATGAGTAATGAGAATTTACTAAATTGAGTAATTTTTGAGAAATAATTCATTATTATGGGTGTAATGTTTTCCCCATCCATTGTGATATGGGAGTACGCTCTATTTGGATAGAGTTTATGTATGTTTTAAGGTCCCTCAAAATTTGGTAATTTTTTTGGGTTCTTTACATGTATCATTAGATTCTACAGAGAAACCAAATACTCATTAATTTAAGAAACATAGAAAAAAATTCTTGTTGATATCTCATGATATTTGGTTTTGTTATATTAACAAATGAGGTATGCTATATGAACATTTCTCATATAGTACATCAAAATAATCAATATTCTTCTATGATTGCTTATCATATAAGATTTTTCCATATATAGTAACTCTAAGTGGGGTAAAATTTGACCTCAATGGGTATCAATATCTCTATTTCATAAACAATCGAATATGGGGTTACTTGAATAACAGTCCAGGATGTTTTTGGTAAGCAGACAAGGCATGAAGGATCTTACTGGACAATATTTTTTCCCTATCCATCATTTTCGGGAGAATATTCAATATAGTTTAATTGAAACCCTCTGTCTATATATTTTCCTTCACATTGTAGTGAGATGAATGGGTGAATTTGATATTGTACTATAGTCATAAATTCATCAATTTAAAAGAGAATATGTTTGTGTAATTATCCATCAGTGATGTGTGTGGGACACAAAACCTAGTGATTAGGTTTTTTTCGGGAAATTAATGATGATTTTGGCCCATAATTCCTGATAGGTATCACCAAATCCCATTTTTATAAGAAGACAATAGAAGTAAGGATGTATTTAAATTGATTTTCCATATATGGAGGGTAGCTCCCTCCAAAATACATTCCTCATATAATGAATATGCAGGACTATTTAGTTATATTAAAAAACTCTAGTGTATAATGGTTGAGGTTAGAATGTACTCTAAAGGAAGAACACATTTTGAAACATTTTGTACAATCATTTTTCATCAAAAGTAAAAATACCAAATATTCTTGATTTGGTGAGAAATCATGGTTCTTGAATGATGGGAATCATAAGTTCCATTATAAACACCTACTATTGTGGCATTAAAATCCTCCCCATCATTGAATATGAGGATAATTTCATCAAAAAATCACTTATAAGGAACCATATGACGAACTGATCTATTATAAATGGTGAAATTGATCACTAATCATTAGATCTAGTCTTTTTAGATCATTATAATAAAAGGGAACCATTTTGGGGGTATTGTGGGATGGTAATAATCCAGTTATTTTCATCATTAACAGGTTCATTAGTAATATTGATATCACTGATCTCTATCATGTTGTTTTGTAAAAATTGTGATACTATTCTATGATGGGAAACAATGATGATCATTTATCCCTGATTTGGATATTTTAAACCAGTAAGAACATTATAAAATTAATCTTCATGAGAATTCTAGGAACACATTACATGAGTTATTTTTTCCTCATAGGTGAACATTACCATCAACTATTGAGCACAATAAAGCAGGGGGACAATTTTTTTTTCTGAATTTTGTAATAACCATTGATATAATTAATTAAAAATTTATAATAACATTTTATTATCATGTGGGTAACCAATATATAAAAATACATCTCCAATGATGCAATGAGGGCTTGGTATTTTTCCCCAGGTTTAGTGCTTCTTCAAATAGCAGAAAAGAGTGAGGTGGAATTTCCTTTGATGGAGAAATGTGAACGACACCGAAAACATCATTGTGGATATTGAGGTATTACATTATTTTTATGATTAGGATTATAGATGAACCATAAATGTAAATTTCCTAGTTTTTGGTATTGTTCTTAACATAGATGTTTTATTTATATAGATATTCGATACTCATTGACCCTTCTACTATAGAGGGATTCTCTTAAATGAAATTTTCTATGACCTGACCTGGTATCCCCTTCAACTATATGAACTATATGTTGAACTACAAAAAAATGACAAAAAATCATGAAAAAAATCTTGTCAACATGGGATGAAAAAGGATATATTTGAGTGGGTCATTTTGAAAGATCAAACTGACTGCATGGTGCTACAGATAATGCCATATTTTATGAATTGAAAAAACTCAACTCCTTGTTCTACTTTTCGATATCTTAATATTGTGTCTTAGTGTTTCTCGTAGTGAGACTGAGAGAATTTTGGTTTTTTAACAATAATAATCAATTTTATGCAAGAGGAATCCAACTAGTGACCATTCTAGGGTTTTCATGTGGATAATGAGTGACATTCTTTCAACTAGAGAAATCATCACTACTGGGTTCAAGAGATATTTCTATAGAATATTGAATGCTTAATGGATGTCCTCATTCCATTGAAACATGAACCCTCTCTTGATTAACCTAGTGAATGGAAAAAAATTCATCTTGTTTTTCTATAAAGTGTATAATATAGGAATGGATCCCCTATAGTACTCTAAAATAAATAAGGTTTTGAGGAGGTGAAGTACCTAGAATTTAGAAAGTATGCTCAAGTTCTATTTCAATGAAATGATGGAATATGATAAATACACGAAAATTTATGGAGGTAATATTAAAATCTCATTTTAGGGTATTAATGATCAGTCTGTGTTGTTGATCTATGTAAAAATGATTCCTATATTAGCAATGTGATAGTAACTTTTCCATAATTTTACTACAAAATCATCATCTTAAAAATTGTATGATCTTCCTAGGATGGTTTGATGATGTGATGCATAGAATAGTGACATGTAGTTCCAACATTCATTAAACTAAAAGGAATCACCCAGTAGTGGAATACTCATTAGGGGTCCAAAGTAAGATTACTTTTCATCATCTTGGTCTATTGGTATTTCATTATACAATAAATATCCTTCTATGATAGTGATTTATTGAAATCTAGTCATTTCATCAAGAAAATGTTATGTAATAGGAACTGGGAATTCATCTTCTGGATAGTGCTATTTGGGGCCTCTAAAACCAATATCTGACCAATATTATTCTAGATGGGGATAATGTTGGATATCTATTTTAGTTACAATAATTTTTAAATGAAATTAAATATTAAAATGTTTTCAATTTCCACTACATTCATGGTAGCATGAATTAGATGTGTCCTTACAGATTCCAGATTGTAACCAATGTGGTATCATGGAGATCCTATGTTATGGTAAGACACTTTCGGATATATACATGGAATAAATTTTTCATTCAAAACAAAAACATCTCAATTATTCTTTATAAAATAGAAAAAAATTCCTACTCATTGAGTGGAATAACTGTACTGAGCAACGTTGGTCACTGATACACCTATGTAACTATATTTATGTATCGTAGCTCATTGATGCATTGAATAATCCTTCCTACAATGCATGAGGAGAATCTCTATTGATTTTTCATCAACTTCTGCATTTTATTATTCATCTCCCTATGTTTCCATTTCTGGATTTACAAAATATGAGGGGCATTAAGGTTTGTGGAATGGTTAGTATGTTGGGATCTAGCTTTTAAGAGTGATATCATGACATCCATAGGTTTAGAGAATGATGTAGTGGAATAATGAAGTTATAGGGATAAAATTAGAGCATTTTCATTTGAGGTATCTCTCCTAATAGATGAATTAATTATATCTTCAATGCCCTCAGATTCAACTAATGTGGCCAACATCATGAAGACAAGTGTTCACATCTATGAATCTGCTTTAATGTCTTTGACATGACTAATTGAAAACTCATATTCATCACTGAGGTCTTTAAATGGGTTATCTGGGGTCATTTACATTCATTTTGGAGTGGTAACTCGAGAGAAACCATAAGTTATGGTTTTCTTCCATTATACTAAGAAAAATCTAACATGAATATATTTAATTTCACAACACTCAAACAGATCACTTTCACCATGTAATGTCCTAACATTCCCATTGCTATAATATTAATGGAATTTATTTTATGATGAAGTGATAACTGCATTCAGAATGAATCAAGCCCTTCCGAGTATGAAACTGAAAGATCTATCCTACAGGATCACCAAGAACTCAATTTTTATCACAAGACTCCCAAAATGAGCTATGACATAAATGGGGTTTAGGGGTTTCTATTCACTTTTATAATACCCTTGTAGTGTTATAGTGTAAGGGGATAAATCAACTTCAGTTTATCCTAGTCGTTCATGTGTCCTAAAAGGATTGAGTTTAACTCTTGATCCATAATTAATGAAAATTCAATATATTTAAATATTATATAATTTTCATGATACGTATATGGTACTATTATGTCCCTATATAATATTATATCAATCCACCTTAGTACAAGTGGTAACTACCTGATAGTCATCATTGTAAATATATTCATGATATACCTCGATGGAATAAACATCATATTCAAACTCATGAGGTCACAATAGAGTCTATAGTGGTGCATCCTGAAGATTCTCTAATAGATTGATAGAATTCTATAATTTAATGCTTTCCTGAAACTTTATCAAATTTCTTCAGGACTTCGTTCTTTTAGTCCACAGTCCTAAATATCATATTGGGGAATGGTTCCACTGAAGGAGTTTTTGTATTTGACATTCCAAGGTAGATATTTCAGGTTGTTTTGTAGATGAGGAGGGAATTTTTTCTATTGTTGGATTGAACATCCTTGACCATCCCAATTTCCATGACTGGTCATGATGTCACCTATTCGTCCACTGGCCTTCCAAAAAGAATAGTTCTAGATATATTTTTCCCTGTGTTAAGAAATATTGTTTGTAATTTTGTACATGTTTAAGGGATTTCACATGTGTCTCAATAGAATAGATAGATCCAACATGGATTTAGCCTCCATACAATGTTTGATTGTGGTTTTGCATCCCTTTATTTCATTAGTTACTATGGACTAGATTCATGTCTCCCAAATTTGGATTGGAAAGATCCAGTTGATAATTACAGTCATCATAAAATATGGGATCCATTGAATCTATGAAATTATATTATATAATGATTAATTCATTTTCTAGGGAGCACTTTAATTGATGGGACAATTCCCATTGTATCATTTGGTAGGTAGACATCCATTATTTTTAAACTGAATTCAGGGTGTCCAGGAGAGTAAATAAATACATTTTATTAGGTAGAGGGTCATCTTCAAATGTTTGTTCCCTTCCATATGGACATATTGTTTCAAAATATATTAACCGTTTTAGGGTTGTGTAATTTAACAATTCATTTGAGACATAGTAGAACCAACTGGTAGAACAATTTATTTTTTAATAGTTAATAGAGAATAATATGAGTTTGGTTTATTGATTTTATATTCATAAAATATCTAAAATTCTTCTCATTCTTTCCAGTAATATGGTTTCATTCACCCTATTTCATTATAGAGACATTGGAAACACACACTAGCTATGATGGTGATTTTACCAGTTTGAACTTCCTAAAATCAACCATTTTTTTCTAGACATATTTGAAAAAAATAGTCTTTGATGGTGTGCCACAATGTTTGATGAAAGAAAAAATAATCCATGTGATCAAGAAGATTGAATTTTTCAATACTCTTAGGTTTTTGGAGTGTAAATGTAATTTCCATGGAAACTAATATGTATCCAGGAACCTGCTCATCTTGGATGGAATCGACATTACTTTTATATTCCTCAATGTAGGAGAATTTATGTACCCTAATTTCTCTTGATGAGTTTTTTTTCTTATATATCTACCCGGGAAGAGTGCTACATGATAAGGTCTAGTATTTGGTTTAAGATCCAGTGCAATAGTTGGTTTTATAGTGGTGATTATAGTCTCTTATTTTCTCTTCTTCACTCATCTGGCTACTGGTAATAATGGTATTTCTTCTCTAGTTCACAAGATGATTTATTACAGTCATTGAAAAAATTTATAAAGGTCTCAAAACCTAGTCATTTATATAATGGTAATGATAATTTTTCACAACTCATATTGTTTTATTCTATGAAAATACCTAAAAAATTCATCCATGAAAATTGAAAATCTTGGGAGTAAGTTAGACCATTCAATCAACAAATGATTCCTAATTATACATTTTCTTCACTATTTGTAGTTCGATATGTCGAGGCCTGTTGTATTCTATAGTGTTGGGTTAAAGTGGAAAAGAAATTGTCTCTAAATGTTTTCCAATCCTTTTTTCGACCCTATGAGTAAATATGTGTATGATATGAAGTTTTTTGACTGTAAGGTTTGTACAAAAAACTGATTGTTGGTGGTACTTATTATATCAATGATACTATCATTGGTCCACATTGAGATGAAAAATGCAACATATGATGCTCTATATCTTCTTAACAATCTATTTATGGAAATATAGAATTCCAAAAATTAAGTGGGGGGTAGATTCATCTACCCATTCTAGGTAACATTTCCTTTCTGGCTGTACTTATAAACATTGTCCTCCATAGAATGTAGTTGGTATAACAACAATTCAATGGTGTCAACATGCCATATGGAAATGGATAACTGAGAATAGACTAGAGAATGAGCCATGAATTGATAAACCAGATGTGTTGGTTCTAACCACACTTGTGCATGATCTGTCTGATTATATCTTGAATAAAATTGTTATATTATTTTTGACAACAAAGGGCTGTATCAACATTCAACAAAAAATGAAAAAATTACTTATACCAACAGTTTGGATACGTTGGAATAGGTCCCCAAACTGTTGGTATAGGTAAATATAAAAAAAATGTTACAGCGGAGGTTTGAACCCACAACCCGTGGGTTATATATCAATGAATTTACCTCTATCCTACAATTACCATTCTGAATAAATTTTGTATATATATATATATATATTTATATGTAATTCATATATAGATATATTTGAGGATATTTGACAAAATAATTCATATAAAATAAGGGTATCTATCCCAATTGTTTTGAAAACCGTTGGGATAGATACCCACCCTTTCCCAATGGTTAATCCAATCAGTTGGGAAAAGTGGTATCAAAGTATACCATTTTTCCAACAGTTTGGACAAACCAATTGGAAAAGTGGTCTAAAAGTGGGTTTTTACCAATAGTTTGGAAAACCGTTGGGAAATGGTATGCCTCTCCCAACAGTTTTCCAAACCATTGGGAAAAGTGGTGTCAATGTTGGATTTTCCCAATAGTTTGGAAAAACTATTAGGAAAGCCATACCCTTTCCCAACGTTTTGACCAAACCAGTTGGAGAAGTGGTCTAAATGTTCAATTTTCCCAATTGTTTAGAAATACCATTGGGAAATCCATTGCCTTCCCAATGGTTTGGCCAAACCGTTGGGAAAAGGGGTTTAAAAGTGGGATTTCCAAATGGTTTGGAAATACTATTGTGAAATTTATACCTTTTCCCAATGGTTTTGCCAAACCATTGTGAAAAGTGGTCTCAAAGTGTTATTTCCCAATGGTTTAGAAAAATCGTTGGGAATGGGGGCCCATAGCAATGATTTTGAAAAAACATTGGGATAGATTTTTGGCATATTTTTTATTTCTAATAGTAACCTGTCACTATATCCAAATAAATTGTTTTTCGTGATCTTTTATTAATCAGAAATTGTGAATCTATTTTCCCCTGTATAAAAATCTCTTATTTTTGAGTAATTTCATCTGAAGGAGTGGAATGAGGTTCTATTTGATGAATTTATCCATTTAGAATATTACCCCTATGTAGTTTGAAATCATTCATTCTATGTTCACTCATTTATGTTGCACAATATGCCAATATATCCTATAATGTATGGGGTTAAACACCCATAGGTAACATGTTATATTGAACAATAGACTTACAATTTTCATTGGTAGATTCCCATTGATGGTGATGTAATTTGGGATTCAAATAATTTTTAAATTTTTTTGTAATCCTCCTATTTCTGGTGTGCACACCTTCTTTGGTTATTTTTTCTGGATCATATTTTAAATGAAAATATTCTTCACTTGTTCTCCCACATTTTCCTGATTTTCTATCGCATTAGCAAGAATTTTTCTAATTATTTTCAGTAATGCAAAGTAAATCATGATAATTTCATCAATATCTGAATAATGGAGGATTTTTTTTCTCCAGAATT
Source organism: Viscum album (assembly GCA_963277665.1). Classification (NCBI taxonomy): domain Eukaryota; kingdom Viridiplantae; phylum Streptophyta; class Magnoliopsida; order Santalales; family Viscaceae; genus Viscum; species Viscum album. The sequence continues at coordinate 1,781,042,415 of OY728129.1, read as the reverse complement.
GTCTACTGGAAGAATTGTGATTCTTAATATAGGTTTTTCTCTTTATGGTTAATTTTTTATTGTGACTAACACATGATTTCATCCTTTATTTCAATTATCCTTTTGAAACTATCTTGTAGAGTGTGATCTTAAAGAAACCACTGCATAATTATTTTTTTCATCCTTTAAGAAGAAACTACATCAGATGATGGGATGAAGTTATTTTTTTTGAACCCATCCCAAATGAGAAAATATAGATATTCACTATGGAAAACATTGAGATACAAAAAAATTCCCCATTCCCATGGGATAAGGTTACATCTATTCTATTTTCACAACAGTTTAGGTGTAATTATTTTGTCACATTGGTTGGGTTAAAAACGTCATGAGCCATATATCCAAGGGTTTCCCATGTACAATCGCATTTATAGTTTCTAAAACTACCATTATGATATTAGGTATCTTTTTCAAAAAATGGGTTGGTTTCATTGTATGATTTTACCCTAGGCCATCAGATTCCATAGATATTGGCCTTGTCTGAAAATTGGATTCCCTTAATTATGTGGCTTCATCAATATTATTAGGAGATTTATGTATGAGTTTTTTGATGGATCACTCTCTTGGGATGATCTTCTTTAAGAGTTTGGATGTGTTGGTTCTTTATTTGAATCTCATTTGTTGTGAACATAGGCTATTTCTAAATTTCTGACTGAGTAAATGTCATCACATAATGTGATAATTTGTTGGATTTTCTAATTTTAGAGTGATGTAAAATTAAATTCCCTATGTATTCCCCTTCCTATGATATGAACACAAAATGAGGTGTCTGCGATCAGTTTCTAAAGATCTTTTGACACATCGAGACATGTGCATTAAATAGATCCTTACAAGTTTACCATTTTCAGGTTTCATGCAACTAGGAGGGCCCCAATGTTGATTTGATGGAAAGTCAATTATATTTTTATGATGTGTCTTAGAAATTAATAATAATAAAATACATTTTTCAAGATGAAGAGTAGTCTATATATAAAAGAATATGTTGTTCACACATTCCACTAAAAATTCAAATTGAATGTTGAATTGTAGAGTGTATAAAATCCAACACATTGCTCGTATATTATCCTTATTAAATAGTTGTTCCATGATCATTAGGTGTCCTTCACCTCTTAAAAAATATTCATCAACTAGATTTGACTAATGTAGAAATTTCCATATGCATTTATTTTAAATAACATGGTCGACGTGAATTGATTATGACATATTGGTTGGAAGATGATCAAAGGTATATTAATGGAATGGCCATTTCCATGGGATATCATCTAGTAGATAATGAATATATTTTATTAATGAAAAGGAATATGGCGTGACTATCCTCATTTCCCCAATCGCTTCACAATATGAGGTATTCATTAATATTGATTTTTCATCGGGAGGGCGATCATAATTAAATGGGGTTTCATTATGAGGAAGAAATTCCAAGATAATTCCATCATATGGTGGAATACCATCAAGACTAGTTTTTCTACTATAAGGAGAAATTCTACAATGATTACCCTGGTGAGGAAATTATAGGAGGACAATATCATGGTGAGAAAATTCTTGATATTTTTTCTTCTATTCAAGAAGTGGGTTAATCTGTTTCTCAATGGGAAATTGTCTCTTTTGATTAATAAAATTATGGTTGTAATGTACTACTTTATAGTATGATCTCTGAGGATGTCCGCTAGATCTGCTGATAGAAAATTTATTTGGATGACCTTTCTAATTGATCTATTATCTCTATAATTTGATAATGGTTGAGTAGGATCTTGAGCTTCCAAATGAAAAATTATTTTTTTTACGAACATCATAAATCAGTAGAGAATGATTATGGATTATATCTTCATCATCCAATTTTGGTTAGTGTTATTTTTAGATGATTTCTTACAGGCGATTAGTGTTTCCAACTATGTGTGATGAATTTCAAATACAGGAACCATTTTGAGTATCTCCCTTGATATTGTCATAATTATTTGAATGGTATCAAGACATTTGGTGGGGATATGTGCCTGACCTGGAGTGACAACCATTTTAGGCCAATATCCTTTAATTGGAATATATATATGGGTGTAATTTGATTATCCTTTTATCATGGTATTTTTACAATGATCCTCCTTTTATATATCAGAAATACATGTTTTCTATTGAGGTACTGTCATATAATATTGATGATTCAGTTCATATTTGGAGGAATGGTTCTATTATAGACTTCATTTCACCACAAACTTTATAATTATTTTTATAAAACTAATATATTGTTGAAAAAATTATTTCTTTTCATCTATAATTTCCAGATGTAAGGGGTAAATTTTAAAGAAACAATGCGAATATGTTCAAATTCAATATATTGAGAAAGGATGTATACCTAATCTTATGATCCGTTTAATAAAAGTATAAAACAATAAAAATTATGTTTGGATAAGAGATATGTTTCTACCCCTATTTTATGTTGGGATATTCCAAATGGTTTCTCCAGATGCCTCTAATCTTTTATGGGTGGATGTGTGGGTACAGGTAGGGGTGTGCACCTACTCATGGTTTCCAACTGTATTTTGTAATCAAGGTTCTATTGAAGGAACATAGGTATTTTATTATTCCTTATGACTAGTTTCAACCCTTGTTGGGATGTCCTGAGTGATCGAGCCTGAATGACTTCAGATGGACACTTGAGGGTGGAAGTCTCCTTAAGGTAAGGGTATGAATTCTATTGGAGTTGGAGATAGTGGTATCATTTAGAATCCCATAGTTTTGAACCTTGAGTTTTTGGGATTAGTTTTTTACTGACATCCTTATAAACCTTCATTTGATAAGGTATGAACTTTTTGATGTGATTTGGGGATAGACATCTGAAATGGTTTGAAACAGAAACTGGTACCATTGAATTTTAGGCCACCAACCTTAATTTAGTGGATGTTGGGTTATAATTGGTCCATAGATGGATTGAAATGAATCATAGAGTGTTTTTATAGTACCATTTTAGTTTTAATATTGAATTATAGGATTTTAAACCAATAACTATTGATTTTGGGTCAGTGAAAATGTCCTCTAATTTGATGAGACCCCTGTTTGTGTGGCAGTAGATGCATAAATTCAGGCTAGTTGGTACAATTTAAATGGATTTATGAGAGTTATTATAAAAAGTAATTGATAGATAAGAATAAAAGGAAAACCCTATTAAATAAAAATATCAATAATTGATCAGATGAATAATTAATTTTTCAAGATCTAAGTTTTTTCGTATTTCATTTTTTGGTTGAAAGGTGTATAACATGTGGGCAAACAATTATCTCCATAACGGGTTCAAATTGGGTTCAACATTTCTATTTCATCATAGAAACCTATGTGGGTAAAAAATAATGTTTTGTGGTGTTTTGGTATTAACATTCAAGTCATACAAATATTTCTACATCTATTCGAAGAGGTTTCTAACGAGTATTGTTTCTGGAATTGAAAACACCAAAAAATACCTTATTTGAGGTATTTCATGGAACTTCATTAAAATGGCAGGTAGTCAATGGGAGAATTCTCCAATAATTGTTTGGTACCCACATTGATTGAAGGCTAGGTGATTGGGCTCATTAAACCCTTTTAAGGGAAATTATTTCCTACTCATGGACCCTCTTATAGATTTAAGACATATTTGTGGATGCTTTATTAAATCCATAATATGGGACATGTCGCCACTAAATTATCAAAACAATTAATAGAATGTATTGATTTTTGAATAATATTTATGTAAAAAAGGATCTTTATTGAGAGATACATCTTTGTGTACCCCAATTGTTCCATATATGGTTCCCTTCTGTAAACATATTAGATATAAAAAATCTCATTTATTATTATGATATTGGTTTTAAGACACACTATGGGGCGCTCTAGAATTAATCATTAACTTATAAATTATGTGTTGTTTCAATGTAAAAATTGGGCCCATGGTATGGGATTCCTAATATTCTTTTGAATGAAATATTAACCCACATTGTATAGTTTCACATAAAGTGAAACATTATAGATTTTGAGGTCATGTGAGAAGAACCAAACCGTGAAGTTTATCATCATGTGAAAATGATGTCTAGGAAAAAAGTGTCTAGTCAAGGGTCGTTATGGGACTTATGATGAAAGAACCTGAGGTACCTAAAATGGATGTAGCCTCCAAGGATAGATGTGAACCTTCTAGTAATATGTCCCATATAATATTAATGATAATTTGATGTACTTGTTTTATTCTTTAGGGATGCATTCTACGTAACTCATTTAGAAGGGAATCAAGTCCCATGTAGTTCAAAAATTTGGGACAAACACAAATAGAGGTGGCCCTATTTTTTCTCATAAAGAGTGTAACCCTTTGAAGTTTTTTCTCTAAAGGAGTGTGAACCTTTTTGAGGGTGATAACATTATTGGAATTCATACTCCACTAGTGGCCCATAGGAAATATGAGAGGATGATCTGGAAAGAGAATATCCTCCCAAGACATGTATTTGATCATGTAGATGTTATGGTCATCCCTAACCTCAATGAAAAAATGTTTCATTCATTGTGTGAGAATTAATAGGATGTGTAACATTTTGTTGACAACAAAATATTCTTTGTATACTAGTGGATGATACTAGGGATACCGAAGTGAGAAAGGGCATTGATGATCTCATGAATACTCTTGTTTTCAATCCATGATTATTGGACTGAAAGACATGTATGAATATAGATCAGAAAAAGGACTAGGTGATTACTCCATGGAAGATTCACTATTCCCTGTTTTAAACTTTATTAGATATGGATAATGTAGTAACCCTAATCAATTGGAAAGGAAAGTGGTTTCCCCTATTTTCTGAAATGGTGAGGTCCCTGGTACTTCCTCTAAGATTGCGGTCCTCATTACCAGTGAGATAAATAATTATAATCATCCAAACATCCTTACCCACTACAAAGGATAATTGTTGCATATGTTTTAATATGGGAATGCACAGAAAAATGAGAAACTTTCTATTGTTTCCTTTTCGAGGTTCATACATGGATGGGGGCCACGATGGATGATATTAATGACAAGATTGAAAAGGGGCACATATGTGGTCTATAGATTGGTTTGAGAGGATGACATATAGAGTTATTTGGATAGTTTGTAGAGGGGAAAATGTAATCCTGAATGCTACATCAAAGGGTCTATCCCAGGTATTGTATTTTTAAGGGGCTATGGTAAGGTCAACTTCTATGCAAAAAAGATTAAATCTTGCATACTACCATTCATGAAATGATAGTTCTCTAAATATATTCTCTATAGATTCTTTTTCAAAAAACATTTACTATGAACATGGTTTCTTTTGTGAGAGACCACCCTTTTTGGGTGGTCGTGTGAGTTCCATTTCTTAAATTATGTTATTCAATAAGTGATAACCAAATGAAATCACTTACTGTAATAGTTTATCTCTTTTTTTCACTCATCCTTATGTGTGGTTTTTAAAGGTTTGAAGATATAACCATCATCATGGGTTTTCTGGAAGTAATAAAAAAACCATTTCCCAGGGGGAATTTCAGGTTTTAGGGGTTTTGAAGGTAACACATCACCCAAAAAATGATAATCTCTTTATGGGAGACCTCATGGTTTCTTCATTCCCCTCAAAATAATTTTTTTGTGGGGTGGGAGGGGGTGGTGAAGACAACTTTTCGAGATAAATGATTTTTTTGTGGGGGATCCATGAAGATTGGTGACCTGCCCAGATGGCATGCTATGCAGAAAAGGGGGTTTAATTTTTCCTATAATTCCTTTGACAATTTAACTCCACGAAATGGTTTTATTTATTTCTTTTGGATTCCAAACTCACAAAAGCCTTATGATATTCCACATGAACTTTTTTGGACCTAATAATAAATGATTGTTTTCCAATTTGGTGGAAGTTAAGATGGATATATGTATTCTATTAACATAATAACATATATATTTTAAGAAATTAATTTTATTTTTTTGACATGGTTGATAAATATTTGATTGAGATTGATGGAGAAACAAAAAGTAAATGGTTTATTAGAAAATAAACCTCTTTTTTGGACATCCTCTTTAGGTTTACACTTAATTACTTATTAAGATAGTTTTATTATGAATAAAATGACACTAGGATGTGGGGATGGATTTAGGAAATACATTTGGGTAGGTCTTGGATGATATAGAGTTCTAAAGATTTGTAAGGAAGAGATGGTAGGAGGTCACTTTTATAAGTAAGGGGAGCGAAAATCATTAAATTAATTAATGTTTTAAATTAACATAAATTAATTGTAATTATAAAATTGTTCAAATTGTTCATAACTCAAAGAAATTATCATTATGTACCTAAATACGTGCATACAATCAAATTTGGACAAGTTTACGTTATTTTTTCTCCCATGTATCTTTGTTTGAAACCCTAACCCTTTTGAAACATAACAAAATTTTGAGGGATTTTTACACTAAAGGATTCAAGAATGTTACAATAAAACAAAAAGTGACCCATTAATGGATCAATGTTTATATTATAAATAAAACCACATTCACATACCCAGAGAAAATATTTTAGTAATTTAAAATCATTTTGGAGTATATTATTTTTTATAAAAATCATTATTTTCATTTTTGAATATATTAAATTTAATTTTAATTTTAGAGAAACATGAAAAAATGGAATTTTTATATAATCAATTAACTCATCATTGATAACATATATCTATATATAAAATTCAATAGACACTATAAGTCACCCAAAAATATTACTTTTTATGATATTAAAATAATTTAATGAATTTTAATACTTATTGAACAAGAATTATGTATACGATTCATAAGAATTTAAATTAATTATTTCAATACAAAAAATAAAAAATAAAATATTGTGATAAAAATAAATCACTTATATTTTTGGTAAACATTTATTAATGAAGTTAAGTTTGTTTTTTCCATATAAAGAAGTTTATAGATATTAAAAGGAAGAGAGTGAGTTTTTAGACTTTATATTTACATAAAAAAATATATAAGTCAATTTTTCTCAATAAAATTTCATTTTTAACCTAATTAAAAATATTTACCCATAATCGAGGTGAAAAATATTTACTATTATTACTATTAATAATGAAAAAAACAGAAGTACTTACCATATTTGGTCACCCGAATTCTAATTATGGAATTAAATTTTCTTGATTCAATTTTTAAATGTTTCATAAATTAAATTAATATTAAATTTCAATGAATAATAAAACATGTTTTTAGAAAAAATATCTTTTAAGGCCAAAATTAGCATATACCAAATTATGCTATAATGATAATTCATATGTTATTAATTATATTATTTATAATATAAGGATTGTTATGTTACATTAATATCCAATAGGACTTTTAATTTTATTTTTTTAGTGAAAAATGATAGTTTTAAAACATTAGTATTTTTCACTATTCATTAAAAAAGAAAATTTAAAATAACTACCAAAATTTCACCCTATATTAATTTTGATATGATAATTTATAAAAGGAATTTCATTTTATAAAATTAAAATTCATTAATTTGGAAATTAATCATTTAAATTAAACTATATGATGCATTAATCCTGAATTTGTTCAGAAATAAACATTTTTTTCCATTTTTGTTGAAAAATTACATAAAATTATAATAATAATAATGAATTTGTAAAATATAATTACAGAATTGGTTGTTAAAATATTCCCCCCTTTATTAAATTTCATCCTTTCAATTTTAATCCTTTCATAAATAATGGGGGATATCATTCCCTCATAGCATTTTTAGATTACCTCGTTTCTTCTTACAGCATATGGTTTTCAGGAAAAATATTAACTTGATGAATTACCTTATTTCGAAATATTTTATTCATATGATTATTATTATAAATAAGTTATTTTTCATATGAAATATTTTCTTCTAACCAAAATTGGGAAAGGATCAAAACAAGAGATTATAAGGGAATGTATATTCTTAACAATGATATATGATACACAAAATGTACATTAGATGAATATAGGGTCAAGACCACTCAGTAAGAAACTCGTTCAACAACCTCCAGGATTTAATACATTCTAATGAACCATGGACTAAACATCCCATTTTTTCCCAAACATAGAACATTTTTCCATTTATATATTTTATGAAAAACATGTCCAGACTCCATAAATTAAGGATCATTCCTATAGTTATATGCATAGGTTTTCTACCTAATCTGATTTATAATAATTTTATTCGTAATTATTTTCACTTTACCAACAATTTATTATAATAATTTTAATACCCCTAACATTATTTCCTCTAATCCATCCCAACTAAATCAAGTCTCACACTTCATTCCATATAACTCTTCAAATGGAGAAATTTATATATTGTAATGAAGAATATTATTGATAAAAAAATTAAAAAAATTATGATATTGATCCCAAAATCGATAAAAATACATTGAATAATCATTATGAACATCCCCCAAAGCCTATATATTACTCTCATATGTTCAATCAGATTAAGGATAAAAATCTATATTAAAATGTAATTCAGAACCCAAAGTCTTAAGTAGTCCATTAAAAAGAGTATAGGTGAATCTGTGATCATGATCAGATATAATGGAAATATAGAATCCATGTAATCTAATTTTATACTTTAGATAAATTTTGGATTGTTGATCTATAGATATATAATATTTAATTGGATTAAAATGATAATATATAGTTAATCAGTCAATAATGTCCAAAATAACATTATTACCTCAATATGTCATTAATAATACCACCAAAAAATCAATAGATATTCTCTCACATATCAATTATTGAATTGGGAATGGTCGAATCATCTCCATTAGAAATTTTTATTTGAATTTAACATATTGGAAGGTTGAAAATTTCAAGGCTAAATATTCTGTAATATTATTCATTCCATCCCACTATAAATATTCCCATAGTCCTCTCTATATTTTTTTCTATGATGATGATTAGAAAATATAGAACTATGAGAATCAATAAATAGATATTTCTTCAACCAAGGGTATGATGAACCACATAACCATTTGATGAATATTAAAACACCGTATTTTTCAATATTAAATTTAGTAAACATATATTTCATATACAATTTTTCATTTTTCTGTTAAACATAGTCTTCCATCTAAGATTAGTTAATACTATCTAACTAATATGATTTTACTAACACATGAAATTATAAGAAGGGTTTTAATACAAACACAATTTCTAGTCCAACACTCATCGAATCATTAAATAAGTGATCATTTTCACGATACAACATTGTTTATGATTCATTATCTTTCTGAATCAATGTGATAGCTAATATTTTTTTTACGTTGATGATAATAAATTATGCATTCACAATCCATTATGAATTACAACCATCCCCATTATCCCATGATCAATTCATTTCTGGTGAAATTATATTTCAAACTTTTAAAATGAATATATATTTCGCACTTTACTCAAAATAAATGATTTGTCCAATTTTATGAAGAAAACTGTATAGCTACCAGTTCAAGGTCATACATACAAAAAATTTCTTAATGATGTTTTAATTGATGTGAAGCATAATAAAGTACCTGATTTTTCTAAAATAAAATACAACCAAGAACATTCAAAGAATCATTTTTGTAGATAACTAATTCGCCATTTCTATGTGAAATGGATAAAACAATAGAATGAAGTAATCTTCATTCAAATTCCATGAAACATTCACCAAAATATACTATCCAAATGTTACTATGATTGTTTTTAATGTGGATAGAAGGGTAGATGAAAATTAAAATATTTTACAAACCAATAGATAATATCCTTTTGATCAAATAAAAATACAAATTTTAGTAATATTTTTATGACTTGAAAATTAATAAACCACATTAGTTTTAGTGTGATCAGAATTTATTCCATATTAATTTATGATATGTCCAATAGTTAAATCTATTATAACAAAAATAAATATTTTTTAAATTTTCCATATAACTTATTTTATTTTATGGTTTTCCTAATATTCCAATAATGATTTTTTTATCATCATAATATTTTTAATAAATAAAAATATAATTGAAAAACATAAAAAAAGTAATCTAAATATTCATGGGAAAATATATTCATAAGATTGATGAATAATTATAGGGAAATTATCAACCCAATGGTAATAACTAGAAATATATAATTCCCTTTAATAGTATGGAAGTATGTCTTTGAGATTTCATCTTTTTTCACCATCAATTGAGGAAAAAAGGACTTATGATTAACAAAAAATATAACCTACCATGATATGATGAAACAAGGCATCAATATGAGGAAATGGATACTCATTCTTAACAATAGTGTTATTAGATTCTATATAATCAATGAATGTATCCATGGACCAATATATCTATTTTAAAAACAAAATAGAGGAACCCCATGATGAAGTACAAGAATGAATGAATCCTTTATCAATAAATTCATGTAAATTATTATGCAATACCATAATATTTACATGATCCATTCAATAAAGGTGTTTGGAAATTCTATTATAATTAAGAACTAATTAAGATGTAATCTCAAAATTCCATATTGGTATAATATAATATAACTCATCAGGAAAAAAGTATAAATATTATTTTACTACTCGAACATTATTAATTAGAATTGGTCCCTCAACTTTATCTGTATAAGAAAGATAACATTCCTTTCCACCTGTTAATAGTTTCACATACTCTTGATATGTTATCAAAGGTATAAATTCATTACTATATATCAATGGAAATTCATCTTAGAAAATAAATTCATTTATTGTTTATTCTATAATTAAATGATATGATGAATTCCAATCCATACCTTGAATATCATTTTAAAATTAGAAGGGTAACAAGTATTGAAAGTAAATACCTTCCCCATTATAATATGAATATATTTGTAAATTTTAACAACCAAAATAATACCCCAAGGTGTATATACTAGAATAAATGACTTTATTTATTGAGGTGGTGTGTTTATTTTAAATTTAATTCCTTTCAAACTATGTAGACCCTGAATCAAACATGTGATTATGATAATCTAAATAAACATGTAATTTACCCTCTAGCACATTTCTTGATGTCCTAACATCTAAAAATTTAGTCATATAGGATTTAACCACATAATTATACATAATGTTTTGATTTATCTTATCATTAATTCTATTCATCCGACATGCATCCTCATATTGAGCCATCTCATTACATCTAAACCACCTTATTGCATATTTATCAAAATAAGTCTTACTACTAACAAGATCGATTTATATCCAAAAATTATACATAATACCTAAAATGAAACATCAGAATAACTTACCATATTTCAAAAATAAAACCCCCAAGGTTCTTTATACCACACATATCACAAATAGAAAAGGTTGGTTTTCGTATCTTCAAATTTCATTAATGGAATTTTCCTATTCCAATACCACATGGGTTGCTATTTCTTTTTTATTTCTTAAAGAACATGATCATCATTAAATTAAATTTCATTATTTTTATCACAATGAACATGTTTTTCATAACTTTTATATTCATGAGAGGCCAATTATATTCTATGTATGAGTATAAATCCTATGTAAAACTGATTACATGCAAGATCTCAGATAGAATATTTTGTATACCATTATAATTGGGTAGTGTTTTATAATATTTGGAAGATAAATCATCCCACCTTTCATTATTTATATAATTTATTTTTTATCCTATTTTAAACAAACCATAAGAAAATAATTCACATGAAAAATATTCTTAAAGGAATCACAATCCATGGAGTAGATATCTTATCATTCTATCGTATTTTTAAATATTTACCACCATTGATTGGTATTAACTTCCAAATTGTAAATAGTAATATTTACATTTTGATTAGATGAGAAACCAATAAAATAAAATATATTTTCTTAATAAATAATCAATCCTTTAGCTAAAAATGTGGAGTAAGATCAACTAAATGTTGAAGGGTGTTGTCTTATAAAATGATCCACTAATGACATGTTCTTAAATGGTAAATGCAGTTCCTATCTATAATGGATACCTATATCATTTTATTTTTATGTCAAATTATCTATCACAAAAATGAATTATGCAGTTCCAATTTCAACCACTCCATGTTGTTTATTTATATGTATATTAACCTTTTAGTGCATTCATACTTTAACTTCCATATTTATTATATAGAATAACATTTTTAATAGATATAGTTTATATTAAACAACATGGAAATCTGAAAACATAATATCATGATTAAAATTAACATGAAATATATACTTTATCATAATATCTAAAATTAAATATACTTACCATTTTATAACAATGATAAGTACTAATCCATCAACATTGTATAATCTTGAGTTTTATATTGAATGTTTAATTTTTTAAATTTGATGATTTTTATGGTATATAGTTTGGTATAATTAGTTAATCACCCTTACATAAATAAATAATACATAAAATTGTGGACACATCTACTGTGTATACATTTTAACCCCATTATAATAAATTTATCATATAAAAAGTTTCCCTATCATCAAATATCATCACAATTTTAATTTTGACTTCACCCATGTCACTATAAATCCATCGAAACATGTGTAAAATATTGAAATGTTGGTTGATTAAAAAAAGTATAGTAATTTACATATAAAAAGAAATAAAGAAACATGTTATTCTATGAACACTGATAAAAATTGGCCTTTTCAAAATAAATAGTGGGAACCAATTGAACTCTTACTTACTAGATAACTTAACTTAACTACTAAAAACATTTAATAAAATATATTAAATGAAATAATAAATTAAAAATAATCACACAAATTTTCCTTTGAATTTAAAAATATTTCATTATTATTTTCGAAAAAGATATCAATTCCACCCGTTAAAAGTATAATAGAATATCTATCAATAAAAAACCCATTGTCATACATTATGAAATCATAGATTATTTATATAAAAACTCATAGCTACAATAGATAAATCATGTAGGTAAATTGGGAAATTATCCTTATAAGAACTTTATAATTAGAAAAACTAATATAGCCAACTTCCACCATAATTATCCATAGAACATAATCATTAACCAAATAATTGGAAGGATATAATGGACTCACCCTTTCTAAGATTATATCATAACTACCCATCTTGGTTTTTATCAAAATCACATGTCCTTAGTTTATAACAGAACCATCCATCATCATAACTAGTACAAAAAACCAATATATAATCATAATTAATATAATATATTATTTCCATAAAAATATTATAGGAAACCATACAAAAAGTAAACATTTTTATATATAAAAATATTCAATGTATTTGAAAATGTTTTTTGGAAAAACTTAAAAAAAGAAAAAATATGTTTCTTTATTGTAGAGAACATGAAATATATTAAATAAATACAAACATGAAATAATTATTTTGGTGGTGGGATAAAATTTTACAATGTATATGTCAAAACAAAAATTACCTCAACATTTTAGTCTAAATGTTTCATATAAAACACAATATAAGATTCACATTAAAACCCATTTTAATGAAAGTTAAAATAAAATTTAAATTTTCTTTATAATCCATTTTTTTCAAATGAATGTATCTATAAATTAATTTTAAGAATGTGTACATGGAATAAAAAAATTCAGAAAATAAATATCTAAAAAATTTAAAAATTAAATTTCAATGTAAAGTGTCCCTTATAATGATTCTGACTCATCATGTTCGCTATTTAACATCCAGAATAAAATGTTTATTCAAATTATTTACATTATAATGAAATTATTTCATGTTTATTATTCCTTTTACTTTTACCATGTCTTAATATATTAATTCCACCTTATATGTTTAGATGATATTTAGCTCATATTCAAAAAATGTCATCAGTAGGTTGAATAATGTAATTTTTTTTATTCCATAATGTCCCAAATAATAATCATGAAATAATTATTATTTTTATAAATCAGTTATAATTTTAAATAAAACCATGGAAAAGGTTATAAAAATGAACTGTTTTACAATCATGTTGACAAAAGGTCATATATAATATAACACCCCCAATGTTAGGTACATGACTATTCATTCATGTATTTTGAGTTAACATATTGATTAGGTTATTTTAAAATTGGTAATGAGGGGGTTTTAAAGGTTTTGGATGATTTTATATTGGTTCACAGTTTGTGTATAGTTAGTGGAAACAATAAACCACCTCTAGGAAACTATACAATGGATGACATTGAGAAATTTGCTAGTACATAGTTGTCACATGGAATGGAAAAACCATGAGACACAATATGGGGAAACACGAAACAAAGAATAGTAGAAAAATTATTGGTACATGGTTTTACTAATCTTGTGATTCCACCGCGTAGAGGAATGGATTGAAACAATAACACCACACAATTTACACACGATTTTCCAATCTGTGCAGACTTACCATGTGGTGTATAGTTGGAACCGCTAAAATTATGGGTATGATTAGAATTAACTCCCCAAATCTTCATTAAATGTCATATCACTCATGATACTCAATAAGGTTTTTTGCTAAGCCTTTAGAGATGGTACTATTTGATCTGTAAATGATTATTAGTTAAATTATTGTATGTTGGAGATTCATATTCATTAGTAAGTACCCATTCATCATTATTATTCTTATATCCATGGTTATTGTATCTATATATACTTTATACCATGTGTTTCAAGGATAGATATATGAGTTATAAATTTTTTATGAAAAAATATTGTTAGATCGTTTAATGGAAATGTTATTTATGATTGGATGTTGGATTTCTATTGTGTCGTTCTTCATTTTAGAAAACTGTTTTGAGGTATGTGTTTTCTTTCTTATATCCACATAAAATTTCACATAAATGTTAAGCATTTATTAAATTATATTCATGGATTTAATTTAAAATCCTTTTGGGATTCTTGATTGAAACTCATTTTGTTTATAAATTTTGAATTTTAGAAAAAATGCATAGATTTCTAGAAAATTCATTTTGTTTCTATTTTTAGAATGATAACTTTTAAATAATGATTTTGTTTTGAAACATGTATTTTTTTTAAATTCTATAATGAATGAAAATTATTTATCTGGAATGGTTTGGGATAGGAATGTAGTATACAAGGCTTGTGTGAGTTCATTCATAGAAATTGACCTCAAAGAAGTTGTGTGTTCTATTATTGAACCTTGTATTCATCACCTAGTGAAAACTTGTTGGATAAACAAGAGACTGATTATTAATATTGAACTATCACCTAGGAGTGAATTGTGTCTTTGTGGAGATATGGTTTTGTGTATTCCAAATAAACAAATATGATATTATAAGTGAAAATTAGTTATTTTAAAAACAATTTATGGTTATTATTGAACTTGTTTATGGTTGAGATATAAATTTATTACACTAATTTAAACTATCTTATTTAGATTATCCTGATAATTTTTTTTATAGTGGAATGAGTTGGGAAGTAATTTGGGTTTAATCTTACTTTGTATATAATCACCCCATTTTTGGGAATTATTGTGTTCTTTTATATTTGGTAAAATGAGACATGGGTAAAGGAAAGCTATATAAGTTATTTAGTGAATCTTCTGGATATTGTTGGAATTGAATATTCAATTAGATCTTGGATCGATATGGGTGTTTCATGTCAATTTAACTTTTGATTTTTTAGTTTTGAAGTATTTTTTAATACTTGAGGATGTATTTTGGTTTCCAATTACTTTATGTTATGTTTTGTTGGTTTTGTTTTATTTTATGTTTTATTATTTATTCAGGAATTATTTATAGGTTTAGTCAGTTATTGTGTATATAGTCTAGATATTTTATCTTTAGAATAGAAAATCATCCCTAAATTTTCATGAAACCCTTTGTATTTATTTATATCCATTAGTTTCTTGGGGATGCCACCTAATACATCAAAGAAACCCCACAACTTCTCAATCTAATGAAGAGGATTTTGATGTAACAAATGGTATATAATTTTTCATTCCTTGAGATAGTAATCCTTCAGTCTAGGTCAGTCCAAATGTATTTTTTGGAAAAATGGTATCAATTTTTTTAGTTATTTAATTCAGTTATTAGTAAGGAAATAGTTGTTTTTGAACTTTGATAAAGACCATAAAAGAGAATAGATATCTTTTTTTATAATTAACAAAAATCTATCAGGGAAGTTGGGTATTAATGTGTTTGGAGACACATCTATGTGTCTTTCCATCTCATCATCATGGGTTTATACCATGAGAATTTCATGACATGAAATGGTATTTGGATATACCACTAGGAATTAAATGTTTATTTGGAGTTTACTGATTTTTAAAAAGGATAAAAACATATTATTTTTGAATGTAGTGAAACGGTTATTTTAATGGATGGTTATAGTACATTTAATAATAGTGGAAATGTTGACAATGGATGAATTGGGGAATGATGTGTTGTGATATATATTGAGAAATTGTTTCATAATACATAGATATTACATTGTTTTTTATTAATATTAATTACATTACACACACACATTCATTAAGAGCATAATAGTTTAATGTCATTCGATACAAGGAAACAGAAAAAACAATCCCATAGGTAAACTTCATCATCTCCCACTATAATATTCATAACTAGTAACCTTCTAATAAGTATACTATGTAATAAATCTTTTCAAAAACTGTGGAAAAGAAAGAAAAAACAATTGGTGAGGTTAGATGATTAGTAAGGTTAAACAGGTGAGATACACGAGTATAACATGATCGTACAAGTATGAGAACATGAGGATAACATGTGGATAACATACCCCATATATCAATTATAATAAAAATGAGTCATATAATAAATATTTTATTTTCATAAGACACAAATAATATGATAATCAAAGAACATGATCCATGAGAGAATACCATCTCTATAATACATATATTTGGGGCATGCATATAAGAATATAAAATCATTTTCATATTAGTCATAGCATACTACCAAGGCTATTATAAATGAATGGGTTCACATCCCAAACCATAATAGTAGTAAAGGTTTAATCCCCAGACCACCATAGAATATAACAAGTATCTTCACTCCACATTCCAGTCCTTTTATATCATGAGATATAAATCGTTACTTGATATATAGTAGGGGGATATAGGTCCTTTCCTATCTCATAATGAAAACTATACATGTTTGTTCCATAAGATCATAATAAATTCATAATATTATATTTCATGAAATAAAATGGGTTTCATAAATATTTCATCATATCATAACGTATTTAAAATAGATGGGTTTCATAATCACTTCAACATTCCATTAGATCATATACCATGGAAAGAAGTAGCTTTCATAGGAATTTTATCACTGTATAACCCATCTAAGAGAAGAAGGTGTTGTAAAAATCAAGTCATCATCAACATAAATTGTTAATAGAATGAATAATATTCTTATCCTTGGATAAAATCCCCAGTTAGTTATAGAAATCATTAAATGATGTCATCATATATGGAAAATGATTTTTATCAATCATTTAAAATATCTTGATGAAAATATCATCCCATCTATGAAAACTTTTTTTAAAACATAAAACATTTTTAAAATAATTTTTTTTAAAAAAACAAGAATACATATAAGGGATTCTTCATATAAAATATTTTTCATGACAACATGATGTTTTCTCCACCTCTTATATCTAAAAACAAATATTCCTTTTACATTTCCAGTAAAAGAAAAATAGTCATTATTTTGAAAATAATATGAAT
This sequence comes from Viscum album, assembly GCA_963277665.1. Taxonomy (NCBI): domain Eukaryota; kingdom Viridiplantae; phylum Streptophyta; class Magnoliopsida; order Santalales; family Viscaceae; genus Viscum; species Viscum album. Next base: position 1,781,024,690 of record OY728129.1, on the reverse strand, counting down.
ATTCCATTCAAAATTATTAAAAAAATCAAACATGGTTTAAAAATTATTTTAATGACAATAAAATAATAATAAAACATTTTTTAAAACATATTAAATAAATGGTTTTGGAAGAAAATAGATTTCTCACCGGGAAGAGAAATAATTTTATAATTTCATAAATAAACTTAATCCATTATTTTATATACAAAATAGTGATAAAAATTTCATATTACATGAAAATATCATGAATTAATATATAATAAATAAAATCATGTTTCTTGATATGTGGATCAAAATAATTTTTCATCAGAAAAAATTATAAAAAATCCTGATAAATAAAGAGATTGTATCTTAAAATCATTACGACTTTGGTATCATTGAATCGTAATCACCATAATGTAATAACAAAAAATGTGGATCGAAATATTATGCGGTTAAATAAATTTATTATATTATATGAATGAGGGTTTCTATGTACACATTGTGAATGAATATATTTCCATAGCATAACATATGTCTCAAAAAAGGAATATTCATTCAAAAATCCATCACCACATTCGTATCTTTTGAACCATAAACCCCATAAACGAGAGACCATAAAATTGGTATGTCAATTCACATATTTTTAGGTTACTAATCATAAAATACATTTATGTGGAGTATATACAATATATAAATGAAATAGGTTTTGATTACAACAAATTTCTAATATATTTAAAAGGTGAGATGAAAATCCATTACCTTAATTCTTGACTTCTATCATAGACATTAAAAACTCATTTATATTAAATATAAATTTTTTATTAATGTCTTATTGATCCATATTAATATATATCTAAATAAGTATGAATTTTTTTCACCATTTATTTCCCACTTATTATCTATTCTATGTTAATGTTATGTTTTGGATAACAACATCTTTGTTTTTCGTATATGTTTTGATTTTTTTTAATATTGGTCCTTTTATAGTGAAAATGATATCATAATATATAGAATTTTAATCCTGATATACATACATATATATATATAATATTACTTATGTTTTTATTTATAGTAATATATAAAAGACAGAGATAAAAAATTAAATAAACTATTCATAGAGATGGTGGGTGGTACGTACACATGAACATTATTTCAATTTTCGTGATGCATTGAAAAAATGAAATGTAAATGGTACAATATAATTCAAAAACATTTTTATGTAATAAATATTTCATATATTAATGAATATAATACCTATTATTTTCCATGTAAAGTGTGAACGAACCACATCACTTCACAAGGAAGTACTATTTCATACGCATGAACTATGTTATTGTATCCCAAAAAAATGGAGAGAGTGATGCTATGAGTGATATAATGACTCAAAAAATATAATAATATCATAAATATAACATATTTATAAAAAACTATGTAATTATTTCAGGCCTCGAGATGTGGTAATTGAAAACTAATGGCATCGGTTCGCGATGTGGTAGACCACCGTACATATGAACAATGATTCCATAACTCGTTTGATGGAAGCAGAGATAGTTTTAAGTTATTTTCAAAAAAAATAAACATTTATGTATGTGTATTATATTTAGGATATTATATCATAAATTTATAATATGAATTTAAGTAAATTTAGTATTAAAGATAACTAAAATTCTTGATGATAGACATTACCTCTTTTTCATGAATCCTCATTTAGTTCCCACCAAAATCCATCCAATGTTAGATTACTGTAAAAAATATGGCATAAAGAATATGATAATGGATGTTGAAAGGTGTATTTGGAAGGTATTTTATAAATCAAATGTATTTGAATGTGTAACAAACGGAGGCAGAGTATTACCTTTTATATTTGAGGTGAGTGACATGCTCGAAATTTGTTGAAATATAGAATTCCACACTTGTGTTGTTTCATGTATTAAAGAGAAAATAGATTAAAATTCTCAAACCTAAAAGATATAAGGTGATATATGAACATATATTGCGTGTTGTAAATGTTTTTTTGTTATTCTTAACACTTGTTTTTTAAATTAACTCCAAGTAAAATCATTTTTACCTTAACCATGATGAATAATTTTTACCACTTTTACAATAAATTTTTATTAAAAATTTAGTTGACCCTAATAAATTAAAATGATTCCATATTTGTAATCCATTTTTTAAAATTCAATTAATAGATGTTTAAATTTTTTATTTCAAATTTATATTTCAAATGCGATGAGAAAGTGCATTTTTAAAGATAAAATATCAAATATTAACACAATGTATATTTCAATGATTAATATGGAATTGATTCCAAGGAACTAAATTCAACTAATGGATGTATAATTTAACTAATTTTACATTAAATCAATTTTAAAATATAATTTCACATCATAAATAAATTAATTTAAAAGTTATATTTCAATTAAAATTAAGTATTCTTCTTTATTCCTCAAAAAATCAAACAATATAGAAAAATAAAAACAACAACGTAAGATAATTTTTTAAGGATAATTTTATAAATGATGTTTATTTTATAAAAATAAATTTTGAAAAGTGTGAAAAAAAAAATTTAATTATTTTTTAGAAAATTAAATGCACATAATTTAATTTAGAAATAATCATTTTCAAAACATATAAAACCCTTAGTCAAATTAAGTACATTTTCATCAATATTGTTCCTTTATGTAAAAAAATTTAATTAATGACTGGAAATTAGTTATTAATATACATATTGATATGTTTAATAGCTAAGTTATAAACATAATATTTATATAACTTTTAATAATATATCATGGTTTTTTTTAAAACTCAATGTTATGTGTAATGCATTCTAACCAAGTGTTGCTTTTATTTTATGTTAAACATGGTGTTTCATGTAACAAATCATAACATGTTATTTCATGTAACACGAGAACTGAAATAAATTTAATTTATTATAAAAAATAATTCATAAAAACAGAAGGTGTTACATTGTACCCCCCTTTAAATAAATTTCTCCTTCAAATGTTTTTACTCTAATAGAAACAAATGAGGATAATTGTTCCTAATAACTTCTTAAATTTCCCATATTTATTCCCCAAACTAGTTGTTTCATTAATAAATTGTGACCAGGTGGGTGGTATTATTTTTTAGATCTTTCTTTGTATGATTCAGAATCTCCACCTGATGTTCTTGAAACGAATGAACATAGACCAGTGGTATGACCTCTGTGTCTAGTACATGTGATGGGGTAGGTATGTACATACACCGTAGAGATACATGGAATAAATCATGGACAAGAGAGAGGTTTGGTGGAATCAACACGCGATAATCTACCATCTAGATATGATCTAGTATTTCAAAGGGACTGATATACGTACGTCTTAGTTTCCCTTTCTTCATGAATCTCATAAAATTCATCAATAGAGAAACTATTAAAGAAAAATTATTATAAACATTAAATTATAGATATTAATGGAAATTACCTACATAAATATTCACTCATCTCTAAGCTACCATTATTTGTTTCCAAATGGATTTAACCTTTTCTTCCACTTGTTCAGATATCTCGAGTCCCAATATAATTGCTTCCTGAAATTCATTCTAGAATAAATTATGTCTAGATTTCATTCCAAACAAGGATTTATCAAGAGACACATGAATTTTTGAGTGAATTATATTTTTGTAAAAAAACTAAAATAGAAGAAGTTGTTGATCAAAAATAAATTTTTAATCTAAAGAAAATGGTCTCAAAATCTACTGTAGGGTTTTAATTGTTCTCTCATATAGAACAACTATTTGGGGATGATAGAGAGTTTTGAAACTGAAATTCATTTCAATATCACGGTGAACAATGATTCCATAACTTGTTTGATGGAAGTTGAGATAGTTTTAAGTTATTTTCTTAAAAAATAAACACTTATGTATGTGTATTATATTTAGGATATTATATCATAAATTTATAATATGAATTTAAGTAAATTTAGGATTAAAGATAACTGAAATTCTTGATGATGGACATTACCTCTTTTTTGTGAATCCTCATTTAGTTCCCAACAAAATCCATCCAATGTTGGATTACTGTAAAAAAATATGGCATAAAGAATATGATAATGGATGTTGAAAGGTGTATTTAGAAGGTATTTTATAAATCAAATGGATTTGAATGTGTAAAAAATGGGGGGAGAGTATTACCTTTTATATTTGAGGTGAGTGACATGCTCGAAATTTGTTGAAATATAGAATTCCACACTTGTGTTGTTTCATGTATTAACGAGAAAATAGATTAAAATTCTCAAACCTTAAAGATATAAGGTGATATATGAAAATATATTGTGTTTTGTAAATGTTTTTTTTGTTATTCTAAACACCTGTTTTTTAAATTAACTCCAAGTAAAATCATTTTTACCTTAACCGTGATGAATAATTTTTACCACTTTTACAATAAATTTTGATTAAAATTTTAACTGACCTTAATAAATTAAAATGATTCCATAGTTGTAATTCATTTTTTAAAATTCAATTAATAGATGTTTAAATTTTTTATTTCAAATTTATATTTCAAATGCGATGAGAAAGTGCATTTTTAAAGAGAAAATATCAAATATTAACACAATGTATATTTCAATGATTAATATGTAATTGATTCCAAGGAACTAAATTGAATTAATGGATTTATAATTTAACTAATTTTACATTAAATCAATTTTAAAATATAATTTCATATCATAAATAAAATAAATTAAAAGTTATATTTCAATTAAAATTAAGTATTCTTCTTTATTCCTCAAAAAATCAAACAATGTAGAAAAATAAAAACAACACCGTAAGATAATTTTTTAAGGATAATTTTTTAAATGATGTTTATTTTATAAAAATAAATTTTGAAAAGTTTGAAAAACATTTAATTATTTTTTAGAAAATTAAATGAACATAATTTAATTTAGAAATAATAATTTTCGAAACATATAAAACCCTTACTCAAATTAAGTTCTTTTTCATCAATATTGTTCCTTTATGTAAAAAAATTTAATTAATGATTGGAAATTAGTTATTAATAAACATATTGATATGATTAATAGCTAAGTTATATCCATAATTTTTATATAACCATTTTAATAATATATCATGGTTTTTTAAAACTCTATGTCATGTGTAATGAATGCTAACCGAGTGTTGATTTTATTTTATGTTAAACATAGTGTTTCATGTAACAAATCATAACATGTTTTTTCATGTAACATGAGAAATGAAATAAATTTAATTTATTATAAAAAATAATTCATAAAAACGGAAGGTGTTACATTGTACCCCCCTTTAAATAAATTTCTCCTTCAAATGTTTTTACTCTAATAGAAACAGATGGGGGTAATTGTTCCTAATAACTTCTTAAATTTCCCATATTTATTCCCCAAACTAGTTGTTTGATTAATAAATTGTGACCGGGTGGGTGGTATTATTTTTTTATATTTCTTTGAACGATTCAGAATCTCCACCTGATGTTCTTGAAACGAATGAACATAGACCAATGGTATGTCCTATGTGTCTAGTACATGTGATGGGGTAGGTATTTACATACACTTTAGAGATACAGGGAATAAATCCTGGACAAGAGAGAGGTTTGGTGGAATCAACAAGCGATAATCTACCATCCTGATATGATCTAGTATTTCAAAGGTACTGATATATGTTTTTCTTAGTTTTCCTTTCTTCACGAATCTCTTAAAATTCATCCATACAGAAACTATTAAAGAAAAATTATTATAAACATTAAATTATAGATAATAATGGAAATTATCTACAAAAATATTCACTCATCTCGGAGCTACCATTATGTGGTTCCAAATGGATTTAACCTTCTCTTCCACTTGTTCAGATATCTCGAGTCCCAATATAATTCCTTCCACAAATTCATTCTATAATTAATTATGTCTAGATTTCATTCCAAATAAGGATTCATCAAGAGACACATGAATTCTTGAGTGAATGTTATTTTTGTAAAAAAACTAAAATAGAAGAAGTTGTTGAACAAAAATACCCCTTAAATCTAAAGAAAATGTTCTCAAAATCTACTCTAGGGTTTTAATTTTTCTCTCATATAGAAAATCTATTTGGGGATGATACAGAGTGTTGAAACTGAAATTCATTTCAATATCACGGTGAACAATGATTCCATAACTCATTTGATGGAAGTGGAGATAGTTTTATGTTATTTTCTTAAAAAATAAACATTTATGTATGTGTATTATATTTAGGATATTATATCATGAATTTATAATATGAATTTATGTAAATTTAGGATTAAAGATAACTAAAATTCTTGATTATGGACATTACCTATTATTCGTGAATCCTCATTTAGTTCCCACAAAAATCCATCCAATGTTGGATTACTGTAAAAAATATGGCATAAAGAATATGATAATGGATGTTGAAAGGTGTATTTGGAAGGTATTTTATAAATCAAATGGATTTTAATGTCTAACAAAGGGAGGGGGAGTATTACCTTTTATATTTTAGGTGAGTGACATGCTCGGAATTTATTTAAATATAGAATTCCACACTTGTGTTGTTTCATGTATTAAAGAGAAAATAGATTAAAATTCTCACACCTAAAAGATATAAGGTGATATATGAACATATATTGTGTGTTGTAAATGTTTTTTTGTTATTATTAACACTTGTTTTTTAAATTAACTCCAAGTAAAATCATTTTTACCTTAACCGTGATGAATAATTTTTACCACTTTTACAATAAATTTTGATTAAAAATTTAGTTGACCTTAATAAATTAAAATGATTCCATATTTGTAATCCATTATTTAAAATTAAATTAATAGATGTTTAAATTTTTTATTTCAAATTTATATTTCAAATGCGATGAGAAAGTGCAATTTTAAAGAGAAAATATCAAATATTAACACAATGTATATTTCAATGATTAATATGGAATTGATTCCAAGGATGTAACGCCCCGACCCCAGCTACCCAGAGTCGGTGCATTACTTCGTAACATTGGCATGATCACAAAAGATTAGGTCTCGAAAGACCGATTAGTTTAGTAGCCTTGGAAACACTAGATACATTCATAAGTCTTTCATTACATCATAAAGTAAAACAAAACTACAAAAACATATTGTCTTCATATCCCCTCACACTATCCCTGCAGGTCATTCATAATATACTTCTTCACATCCTGGAAAACATTAAAACATTAAAAGGGGTGAGCTCAGATTCTCAGTAAGGATAACGATATTGCGGAAGCTTTCATAATTAAAAATTAACAATTAAGGTATTGTATAACTAAACAAAAGCCTTATTAAACTTGAACTTCAGCATAATATGGAAAAAGTAAAATCATATAATGCCACTTACTTACTCACATGGATATTCTACTAGACAACTAATCACATGAAAGATCAATAACCACTTTCATAATGAGGGAATGTATAATGCCAGACATTCTGAAATATTTTTTCAAGGCCTCGACCAAGACGTCTAAAATGATTAAGGCCTCGGACAAAACCATAAATCAAATTGGGAAAGGGCCTCGGCCAATTCCACATCCAGTTGTCTCATGAGACCTACCGATGCATCGAGGAGCTATAGCGGGCTCCACCCGTCACTTATTAAGTCCAATACATTCCTCATATGAACAGGTTTAAACATCTCATAAACCATAACATAATCGTATCACATAAAACATGCATAAAGGAAACATAACATTTCCACATTTCAATCACAAGATGTCAATACAACACACTGATATAATAAAAACTCTTTCAAAACCATTTTCAATACCAAAATAAAAGAAAAGTATAACATGGTATTTATTTTTCATTAAAAAAAGGGTATGGCTTGTAGAGGAAGCCGAAACTCAAATAGTGGTCACGGCAGCGGAGAAGTCGTTGTCGCCGCATATGTACGACAAAAACATTCCCTTTTTTCGTTTAGTAAACGCTTCGTATAAAAAAGATTCCTTTTGAATAAACGTAAAAGTCAATGTGGTTTATACACCGTATAAAAGAAATTTGTGTATGAAACCAAATATGCCTCAATGAAAGGAGATTGAGACGAAGTCCTTACAAAGATAATTTTTAAAATAAAATATATATATTATGTGTATTCACTATAGGTACAAATAATGAAAGTAAAAATAAAAAATAAGACATAAGAATATCATGACATAATTTGAAAGTAGGAGATTAACCCAAAGAATGGAAGTTGGGTTAAGAAGTTCCCTTACCTCATGTCTGACTTGACTCAACCGTTCTTTAACCTCCTGAATAATAAACTAGAGTTAATATATACCTTATTAAGAACCATTTTAAATTTCATTATCCTTTTTATATCACTTATTACAATGTTATGAACATTATGTAATTATTTAAGTTAATAACGGTCATTTTGTCGATCTTTGGTACTTGAGTCAACAATAAACTTCTTATAATTACAAGTTGTTTATGTGGTAGAATATCCATTATCTCCAGAATTATATTCATTATTTATATGTCATATATATCATATATATCCAGTATATACATTCATTTATAATATTACGTAACATTTAGAGGTAAGAAATGAAATGCACTGTTCATGGAGACGGTAAGCCGTACGTATGCATGAACGCTACTTTAATTTCTATTTCGTATTTAATGGAATGAAATCATAATGATATAAATCTATAATATAATTCCAGTATAATATGGTGTATAATACCATTTACTCCATCCTTTATACATCCCACATATGGAATTAACGATTCAAATCACTTTGAGGGGGCGGTAGTCCGCACTTCCTAAAATGAAATTATCGCGTTTTACCTATAATGGAAATCATAAAGTATGCCATAAATGAGAAATACAGAAGCATAAGTAAAACATAAACATATTATATATCATATATAAATATAGTGACATCTTAATGGCCACCTTTGAAGGTGTTATATGAGTGTTGAACAATCATCGTTTCGTGAGGCAGAAATTCGCCATCCAAAGAAACCGTATGTTCTTTAACCATTAGATGTAGGTGTGTGTAAGTGTAGCTAGAATAATTCTTATAACAACATCCTAGTATATTGAAGATACTGGTGTTGTTACAAAAGAAATGAATAAAAATAGTTTAGGGGGTTGTAGAAGAAAAATAAAACAAAACAACATTAGAGAAGACATTACCTCAAAATCGGGTAACTCTTTTTGATTTGAGCCAAAGGCTTCCTTGGGAAGAGTAATGCCCAAAGTGAGGCTTCTAGGAGTAATAGGGGGAAGTTGAGAGAGTATTTGGGCAGACTTTTTCCAAGTCAAATGGCTTGAAAGTGTGAATGAGGTGGTAGAGGTGGGGGCCTTTTATTAGAGGAGAGGAGGGGCACTCTTGGAAAGTAAGGAAATTTTACATTATTATACAATGAGTTTCAGATTCTAAAGGTCCCACAATTATATAATTCGTGGCTAAGGGGATACGGGTTCGAAATATACCCATCCAATAGTCTTTGGACAAGTGTAAGCCTTGTATTGTACATTATCTTTTCATTTTATTGAAATCGTTAAATAATGAGGTCATCGCTGCATCATAATGATGTCATAAATAATTTAATTTATTTAATGTCTAAAAATTATAAAACAAATACTATGATGTAGTAAATCTTTTTATCTTTCCAATGACTATTTATAGTCAAAAATATGACATTTTTATCCCCATGTAAAAATTGTTTTAGTAAAACATTTCATGTTTGTGTCATTTTTTACTTTAACATTAAATAAAAGGTATTTATGTCATTTTCCAACTAAAGTGGCTCCATGGGGTCCCCAAGTTGACCCATGGATTGTCTTGGTCGGCCATGGAACATACAATGAGGGTAGGACATGTGTCAAGCTCATCTCATATTATTAAAGCATTATTTTTACCTTAAACTACACTAATTACCTCTAATCGCGATTAAGAACATAAAAGTTACTATTCACCAAAAATTATTTTAATCTCATTGAACCACATTTTACTTCTTAATGACAACCATGTATGTCGGATTTTTGAAAATCAAATCACAGAAGTGGTAATATTTCATTTAAATGAAAAATTAGTTATTTAACTACCACTTAGTGGTTTCACTATTCATCAAAAATTGAAGTTTCTCAGAACAATGCCAAAATTTCACCCTAAGCTATAATCGATATTCCGAATCCAAAAATGAAGTCTATTTTGAAATATAAAATTTATATAATTTTAAAAAGTGGTTATTACTATTCATAACGGCTATTTGATTAGTCGCGGTGTTTTAGAACTCGAAGTTGCGTATAATGCAAGCTATTGCATTATTGAATGAGAAGCGTATTGTGGCAGCTCGGGGTGTTACATTCTCCCCTCCTTCAATAAATTTCATCCTCGCAATTCGAAATTTTTCTTGGAAAATAAAAGGTTGAAAATAGAAAATACCTTTGTGGAAAACCCACATCAGAAATAAGATTAATAAAATTTAGCCTTAATAAGAGGGAAAGGGAAATGAAAAAGTCACCACCCAATTATGATCTCGATTAGGAGAACATTGGTGGCAATTAGAGACATATAATTGGAGGAAAAATGTAAATATTTGTAGGGAGTGATTGAGGTCATCAATCACAATCAACTGTCAAATTGAGGGCCTCAAAGCCTTCAATCTATATGATTTAAAATATCATCAGTTCAAAAAGACATAAGGTATTAGGATAACACATTTTTTTGTTTTAATATCCCTTTACTAAAGTTTAAGAATTAATTTATTCATTGAATAAGAGATAGGTATATATATATTTATGCTTGACAATTAGAGTTTCAACCTTCAACTCATCTTTCACTCAAAAAGATAATAGAACTCAAAAATATTATACTTATCCTAATTGTATAAGGTTCCAAATGTTAACACATACCATTTAGATTAGTAAAATTATTTTGTAATAACCGGGGACTTCCTATAGGCTAGTGGTAGGAAATAAAGGCATGTCTCACTATGATTGTGGGTTCGATTCCTACAGCTTTGTCCGACGCGACGGGTTATGCCCCACCCTATAGGTTGTCCTTTTCCTAAAACTATAGTATCATAATATTCCAAAAATAATATTCATAAATTTTTTAACCTTAAACAATACTATCCAAAGATCAACTTAATCCACTCCAACCTTAATCCACTCCAACCTTTATAGTTATCCAAAACACCTCTGTCCAGACTTTCTCTAAAAGGTCTCTTAATTCCAAAATCAATTTATCAGATTCCCCAAACAAAGTAAAGTTTCTCTTATTGTCACATACTAAAAATATAATTACCTTCATCATATTAAAACCTTACTGAAATCAACAAGTACTACAGTACAATCCTTATATATATATCACATTATTCTAATAACCAGAATATAATCCATGAGTCCAAAATCACCAATACATTAGTTATTCTTCTTCAACTGTAGTAACAGCATAAGATTTTCCTTGATCCCTTGGCATTTTCTGAGGTAAGTTTCCCTGACGCTTAAGACATTCATTTGCATAATGACCCATTTCTCTACAATTGTAGCATTCTACTTTGATAGCCTCTTTCTTTCCCTTGCAATCACGAGCCTGGTGACCCTTTTCTCCACATTTATAACAAACTCCCATTCCTTTTAGGCAAGTACCAGGTTTATTCTTCCCACAATTATCACATAATGAAAAATCGTTCTTTCCCTTTTTCCCTTTATCTGTCTCTTGTTCCACCGTTCTCTTCTTCTCTTGCTTTACTTTGTTGTCATATGACGTAGAGAATTCCTTTTCTGTCTTGATAGCACACAAGACAATATCTTCGTATGATGAGAAGGATTGTGATACTAAAGCTCGACGGAGAAATGGTTTTAACCCATCAAAGAAACGATCAATCTTACTCCTTGGGTTACGTATATAATCGGCAGCATGCCTCGCTAACCTTGTAAAGTTAGCCTCATACTTTGCGACATTCTCATCCTCCTTCTGCCTCAGACTCATAAATTGTCTTTCCATATCTGCTCGATGGTCACGAGGAAAGTATTTTTCTAAGAAAAGCTCTTTGAACTCCCTCCATTCCATATTTGATACGTCATCATCTTCCTTTGTGTTTTGAATCAGCGACCACCACTGATCGACATCTCCAGTGAGGCGGTAAACTGCCATGACAACCTTCTCCCTTTCGCTACTCCCCAAGGCATGGAATATTTTCTCTAAGGAGTTTATCCATTTCTCAGCTACTAATGGATTTGTACCCCCATTAAATGTTGGCGGTTGTTTCCTCATGAAGCGGTCTAATATTGATCCTCCGCGTTGTGGATCAGGGTGATCCATACAAGTAAGGTTATTATTCATAACCTGAGTGAGTTGTCCCAGTATGGTAATAAGTTGATCAGCACCAGTTGTATCTCCAGATCCACAATAATTATCTTGAGCAGGAGGGCAATCCCTACATGGAGTGCGTGCATTGATACGGTTTCCATTCCTTCCACTAGGTGCCATTTCTAAACAATGGCATAAACTAGATTAGTTTATGAAATAAAATACATAATTCCATATTTGTAAAACACTTTACATAAATTGAACTATTTATGGATATAATCCATAATCATAAAAAGAAATGTTTTCTTTGAGGAAGTATATACTCATAACCCTTCATAGTGGTTTGTAAAGAAAATGAGAATTATCCTAATCATATCCCCCGGGAGAGTCGTAACCAAGAGTGCAGCAAAGATCGTTGTCGTGCACCAGTTCCCGTTCGAGTCTAGCTTAAAGCGGTGTTTTCGGGTTTTACCCCTAGGTACATCTGTGCCAGAGCCGCCTCTACCTGCTCATATCCAGACAGGGATGTATTGCTCGGAAAACTCACAAAATCTCTATAATACCAAAATTCTAGGAAGTTCTTCTATACTAATACTTAAAGTCTATCTTCGGGCTATGTGATCTAATCAGAGTTTATCTAAATCTAGATTCCAAGATTAGTACTAAACTGCCTCTGATACCAACTGTAACGCCCCGAGCCCAGCTACCCAGAGTCGGTGCATTACTTCGTAACATTGGCATGATCACAAAAGATCATGTATCGAAAGACCGATTAGTTTAGTAGCCTTGGAAACACTAGATACATTCATAAGTCTTTCATTACATCATAAAGGAAAACAAAACTACAACAACATATTGTCTTCATATCCCCTCACACTATCCCTGCAGGTCATTCATAATATACTTCTTCACATCCTGGAAAACATTAAAACATTGAAATGGGTGAGCTCAGATTCTCAGTAAGGATAACGATATTGCGGAAGCTTTTATAATTAAAAATTAACAATTAAGACAATGTATAACTAAACAAAAGCCTTATTAAACTTGAACTTCAGCATAATATGGAAAAAGTAAAATCAAATAATGCCACTTACTTACTCACATGGATATTCTACTAGATGAATAATCACATGAAAGATCAATAACCACTTTCATAATGAGGGAATGTATAATGCCAGACATTCTGAAATATTTTGTCAAGGCCTCGGACAAGACGTCTAAAATGATTAAGGCCTCGGCCAAAACCACAAATCAAATTGGGAAAGGGCCTCGGCCAATTCCACGTCTAGTTGTCTCATGAGACCTACCGATGCATCGATGAGCTATAGCGGGCTCCACCCGTCACTTATTAAGTCCAATACATTCCTCATATGAACAGGTTTAAACATCTCATAAACCATAACATAATCGTATCACATAAAACATGCAAAAAGGAAACATAACATTTCCACATTTCAATCACAATATATCAATACAACACATTGATATAATAAAAATGCTTTCAAAACCATTTTCAATACCAAAATAAAAGAAAAGTATAACATGGTATTTATTTTTCATTAAAAATAAGGGTATGGCTTGTAGAGGAAGCCGAAACTCAAATAGTGGTCACGGTGGCAGAGAAGTCGTTGTCGCCGCATACGTACGACAAAAACATTCCCTTTTTTCGTTTAGTAAATGCTTCGTATAAAAAATATTCCTTTTGAATAAACGTAAAAGTCAAAGTAGTTTATACACCGTATAAAATAAATTTGTGTATAAAACCAAATATGCCTCAATGAAATGAGATTGAGAAGAAGTCCTTAAAAAGATCATTTTTAAAATAAAATATATATATTATGTTTATTCACTATAGGTACACATAAATATAGTAAAAATACAAAATAAGACATAATAATATCATGACATAATTTGAATGTAGTAGATTAACCCAAAGAATGGAAGTTGGGTTAAGAAGTTCCCTTACCTCGTGTCTAACTTGACTCAACCATTCTTTAACCTCCTGAATAATAAACTAGAGATAATATATACCTTATTAAGAACCATTTTAAATTTAATTATACTTTTTATATCACTTATTACAATGTTATGAACATTATGTAATTATATAAGTTAATAACGGTCGTTTTGTCGATCTTTGGTACTTGAGTCAACAATAAACTTCTTATAATTTCAAGTTGTTTATGTGGTAGAATATCCATTATCTCCAGAATTATATTCATGATTTAGATGTCATACATATCATATATATCCAGTATATACATTCATTTATAATATTACGTAACATTTAGAGGTAAGAAATGAAATGCACCGTTCATGGAGACGGTAAGTCGTACGTACGCATGAACACTACTTTCATTTCTATTTTGTATTTAATGGAATGAAATAATAATGATATAAATGTATAATATAATTCCAGTATAATATGGTGTATAATACCATTTACTCCATCCTTTATACATCCCACATATGGCATTAACGATTCAAATCACTTTGAGGGGCGGTAGTCCGCACTTCCTAAAATGAAATTATCGCGTTTTAACCATAATGGAAATCATAAAGTATGCCATAAATGAGAAATAAAAGAAGCATAAGTAAAACATAAACATATTATATATCATATATAAATATAGTGACATCTTAATGGCCACCTTTTAAGGTGTTATATGAGTGTTGAACAATCATCGTTTCGTGAGGCAGAAATTCGCCATCCACAGAAACCGTATGTTCTTTAACCATTAGATGTAGGTGTGTGTAAGTGTAGCTCGAATCCTTCTTATAAAAACATCCTAGTATATTGAGGATACTGGTGTTGTTACAAACGAAATGAATAAAAAGGGTTTATGGGGTTTTAGAATAAAAATAAAACAAAACAACATTAGAGAAGACATTACCTCAAAATCGGGTAACTCTTTTTGATTTGAGCCAAAGACTTCCTTGGGAAGAGTTATGCCCAATGTGAGGCTTCTAGGAGTAAGAGAGGAAAGTTGGGAGAGTATTTGGGCAGAGTTTTTCCATGCCAAATGGCTTGAAAGAGTGAATGAGGTGGTAGAGGTGGGGGCCTTTTATAAGAGGAGAGGAGGGGCACTCTTGGAAAGTAAGGAAATTTTACATTATTATACAATGCTTTTCGGATTCTAAAGGTCCCAAATTTATATAATTAGTGGATAAGGGGATAAGGGTTAGAAATATACCCATCCAATAGTCTTTGTACAAGTGTATGCCTTGTATTGTACATTATCTTTTCATTTTATTGAAATCGTTAAATAATGAGGTCATCACTGCATCATAATGATGTCATAAAGAATTTAATTTATTTAATGTCTAAAAATTTAAAAAAAAAATACTATGATGTAGGAAATCTTTTTATCTTTCCAATTACTATTTATAGTCAAAAATAGGACTTGTATAACCCCATGTAAAAATGGTTTTACTAAAACATTTCATGTTTGTGTCATTTTTTACTTTAACATTAAATAAAAGGTATTTATGTCATTTTCAAACTAAAGTGGCTCCATGGGGTCCCCAAGTTGACCCATGGATTTTACTGGTCGGCCATGGCACATCCAATGAGGGTAGGACATGTGTCAAGCTCATCTGATATTATTAAAACATTATTTTTACCTTAAACTACACTAATTACCTCTAATCGCGATTAAGAACTTAAAAGTTACTATTCAACAAAAATTATTTTAATCTCATTGAACCACATTTTACTTATTAATGACAACCATGTATGTCGGATTTTTGAAAATAAAATCACAGAAGTGGTAATATTTCATTTAAACAAAAAATCAGTTATTTAACTACCACTTAGTGGTTTCACTATTCATCAAAAATTGAAGTTTTTCAGAACAATGCCAAAATTTCACCCTAAGCTATAATTGATATTCCAAATTCAAAAATGATGTATTTCATAAAAAATTCCAAACATATAAGTTTCATTAATTAATTTTATAATTAATTCCCGCTGTCACAACACATAGCGTGTTTTTAAGAAACAATTTATATCAAAAGATTGGCAATTGTATATGTCCAATTTCAATGTTAAATTAATTCTAAATACCACCATTGGATAAAAATGTAAAAATATATTCTAATTATACTTTAAAACCACTAAATAGTATAATTTATCACTATAAATTATTTTGATTAAAAAAAGTTGTTTTTATGTATTTTTCACTATTCATAAAAAATTAGAAGTTCTCAGAAAAATACCAAAAATTCAACATAGGCTAATTTCAATATTCCGAATCCAAAAATGAAGTCCATTTTGAAATATAAAATTTCTATAATTTTAAAAAGTGGTTATTACTATTCATAACGGCTACTTTGATTAGTCGCGACGTTTTAGAACTCGAAGTTGCGTATAATGCAAGCTATTGAATTATTGAATGAGAAGCGTATTGTGGCAGGTCGGGGTGTTACAAAGGAACTAAATTGATTTAATGGATGTATAATTTAACTAATTTTACATTAAATCATTTTTAAAATAAAATTTCACGTCATAAATAAATTAAATTAAAAGTTATATTTCAATTAAAATTAAGTATTCTTCTTTATTCCTCAAAAAATCAAACAATGTAGAAAAATAAAAACAACACCGTAAGATAATTTTTTAAGGATAATTTTATAAATGATGTTTATTTTATAAAAATAAATTTTGAAAAGTGTGAAAAAAGTTATTTATTTTTTAGAAAATTAAATGAACATAATTTAATTTCAAAATAATAATTTTCAAAACATAGTAAACCCTTACTCAAATTAAGTACTTTTTCATCACTATTGTTCCTTTATGTAAAAAAATTTAATTAATGATTTGGAAATTAGTTATTAATATACATATTGATATGTTTAATAGATAAGTTATATCAATAATTTTTATATAACTATTTTAAAAATATATCATGGTTTTTTAAAACTCAATGTCATGTGTAGTGCATTCTAACCAAGTGTTGCTTTTATTGTGTGTTAAACATGGTGTTTCATGTAACAAATCATACCATGTTGTTTCATGTAACAAGAGAACTGAAATAAATTTAATTTATTATAAAAATAATTCATAAAAACAGAAGGTGTTACATTGTACCCCCTTTAAATAAATTTCTCCTTCAAATGTTTTTACTCTAATAGAAACAAATGAGGATAATTGTTCTTAATAACTTCTTAAATTTCCCATATTTATTCCCCAAACTAGTTGTTTCATTAATAAATTGTAACCAGGTGGGTGGTATTATTTTTTAGATCTTTCTTTGTACGATTCAGAATCTCCACCTGATGTTCTTGAAACGATTGAACATAGACCAGTGGTTTGACCTCTGTGTATAGTACATGTGATGGGGGTAGGTATGTATATACATTGTAGAGATACAGGGAATAAATCATAGGCAAGAGAGAGGTTTGGTGGAATCAACAAGCGATAATCTACCATCCTGATATGATCTAGTATTTCAAAGGTACTGATATATGTACGTCTTAGTTTCCCTTTCTTCGTGAATCTCATAAAATTCATCCATAGAGAAACTATTAAAGATAAATTATTATAAACATTAAATTATAGATAAAAATGGAAATTATCTACTTAAATATTCACTCATATCTGAGCTACCATTATGTGTTTCCAAATAGATTTAACCTTCTCTTCCACTTGTTCAGATATCTCGAGTCCCAATATAATTCCTTCCCCAAATTCATTCTAGAAAAAATTATGTCTAGATTTCATTCCAAATAAGGATTCATCAAGAGACACATGAATTTTTGAGTGAATGTTATTTTTGTAAAAAAACTAAATTAGAAGAATATGTTGATAAAAAATACCTTTTAAATCTAAAGAAAATGTTCTCAAAATCTACTCTAGGGTTTTAATTGTTCTCTCATATAGAACAACTATTTGGGGATGATACAGAGTGTTGAAAATGAAATTCATTTCAATATCAAGGTGAAAAATTCTCCATAATGTTCAGGTAAACCACATATAATGATAATACACATTGGAATATGGTACTCCATGATACATTACCTGTTTTTTATGTCGTTCCATTCTTATTCAGAGACAATAATTATTTTATAGTGATGAAGTTTTCTAACACCACTTTGAGATAAATAACAACACATATAGCTTTATTACATTTAGATGTTTTGGGGAGTCCAGTGAAAAATCCATAGTGTTGTGTTTCCTTGTTATTTTCTAGTATATTAAATGGATGTGACATCCCCTTAGGCATTTTTCATTATTTGGTAACTTTCTGACATACCAATCGCCAATATACAAACCTTAAGATATCTATCTTCAATTATTCCCACAATAAAAAATATACTTTCAAACATTGATACATATTTGTACCACCCATATGAATAAATAATGAATAACTATGAGGTTCATCTATCAAATCCTTCTTAAAATGTTTTGTGGATGGTGCACACATATTAATTATGAACCTTATCATCCAGACATGTTCATGGTTAAGCATAGAATCATTTTTATCATTCCACTTTTGCTCTACATCTACCTTCTAATACTATATTATCATCAATTGGATATAAGGTTCAGCATTAAACTGAAAATTGTAATATTTTCCATTGCTCTATTATTTATAGATCCTGCCTTTGAAAATAATTATTTTTTGAATCTTTCATAATACTAACCCAGGATAATCTATAAGGATTCTTTTGACTCAAAGCAGTAATAATTGTTTTTGGTCCCTGCGTGGTAATATATTGAGTAGAAAAAAAAATAATCAGATCTAACCATCTTTATTGGCATATATCCAATAACTTATATGTGGATATATACATTAAAATTCAATATTTCATAAATATCTAATCTTTTCTCTATAATGATAATTTCTCTATATCAATAATTTAAAAAATGCAGCTAACTCCAAACCAAGAGTTGTGTAATTTTGATAATTAATCATCAATTTCAATGTGAAATAAGCTATAACTATTCCATTATTCATAAGAACGCATACAAGTCCATTATTGGATGCATAATTATTGATTAAAAACCATTATACACTATAGGGTAATTTAATAAAAGGTGCACTATCTAATATTTACTTCCGTTACCTAAATTTTCTCTCACATTCATATATCTAGAGGTAGTTTGATCCCTTCTAAGTTAACATGCTCATAGGATTATATACTCATTTGAAATTCTTCACCAATCGTCCATAAGGTCATGATGGACTATGAAATGTATGTATCATAGTCACTAGTGTTTTTCTGGCCAACATTCAATAGCCTTCGTAATATATGGATACACTGACTGATAATTATATTTTTATTGAATTTATAAAAAAAGAAATATATTTATGGAGTATGATAGTGGTAAAGATCAAAAGTTTAGAGCTTAATAATTAAATTAAAATCAATTGTTAGGGAGACCATACAAAAATACAAAATGAGATGCTCTTCTGAAGCTCCGTTACTTTCTAAATCATCAATAGAAAAGCTTCCATATCTCCATATGTGACCAAACTCTATAACATGTTCCAAAATCATCCTCCCTTTCCTAATAAACTATGATAGATCTCGTGAAAAACCGGTCCATCAATGCAACATTCTATGCATAATTTTATAATCCAATTCCACTTCATTGAGAATAGCATTATAAAGTATAAAAAACAAAAGTACACTAATTAGCACCATTTATTCTACTTCTAAGAAGTTGACTATTCCATATAAGGTTATAAGAAAAAAAGAGTCCAATCCTCTGCCATCATGAACCAACCCTCTTCCATTCATGGTCTCTTCTATACATGAACCATCATCTTTTTTACTTCATATTTCTTGTAGGTGGATACCAACAAACCCCAACCCCACTGCCTCTATCATTTACAACTATATTTTTAACCACCCTTAGGAGAAACATCCTTAGAGGGGTCAATCCATACTAACAAGTTTAAATTCTACCTAGCTACACCACCATAAAACATACACAAACCTGGATGAAAGGTTGATAATAAAACATTCCCTCCCTAGCATTGTTCATTTCTTCCCCCAAAACCTAGCCTAACATTAATGAAATAAATTTCCATGCCTTTTCCACTTCACTATTTAAATACACCCCCAAGAACCATGTAGACAAAAACTCAATAATGGAATCCTCTACTTATTCCATGACCATGAATTAAAAATGGAACATTGAATGTTTTCTTTATATTTTCTCCTTCATTATGGTTTGTTGTACAATTATCATGTGATATTCATGATATTTATTTCACTTTGTAAATAATAGAATATCATCTATAAGGACTACCAAAAACTGATCAAGGTAATATCTAAAGATTCTATTCATTAAATCATTGATGATAGTATTGGAATTATTAATAATGAATGGAATCACTATATATTTTCATAGTGTAATCCTTGTATTTAATGTTTCTTATATATATTCACCATCACAACCCTCAAATGATTATATTCATAATTTAGGCCAATCTTAGAAAATTATTGAGCTCCAAGAAATTGATAAAACATTTCATCAATATTGGTAAGTGGATACTTGTTATTAATTTTGATATTTTTCATCTCTAGATAGTCCATACATATTCACATTGATCCGTATTTATTTTTTTAACAAAAATTTTATGTACAAACAAAGGTGAATTTTTTTTCCAAATGAGTCCATTTTTTTTGGTTTTCCTGGATTTTTTTATTTAATTCATATAACTCATTCAGGGATATTCCATATGGAGACATCGAAATTCGCCTGGCACTAGGTTTGAATTCTATTGAGAACTCGTCTTAATGTTTTAGAGGAAGTCTAAAAATCTCTTCTGGAAAGATATGAACAAATCTCCACATAATAGTAATATCATTTATTTCATGTTTTCCCCCAACCGTTTGAGATACGAAAACCCCTCCTTGATGGAAATTAAGACCCATACAATTGATATGAAATCCATTAAAAATTCATACATATCATTACATTGATATAAGATCATAGGTTGGTGTTGAATATAAAATGTGATTTCCCTTCCTCAACAATTGATGTGGTATTGATGTTGAGAAAGACAATACATTCCCAATATAACATCAAATTCAACCAGAGGAAGATTGATAAGAATTTTAAGAAACAAATTCCCACCAACATCAACCCAATAGGAATTATAGACATGTGATGGAATCATAATACTTTTATGGTTTTTTCACTTTTAATTGTACATCAGATCATTTGGGTGGTATCTTGACTCCCTTAGAAAATTCATTTAATATGAAGGGATGGGTAGATCCATATTCAAATAAGATAATAGGAACTCAATGCTGAAAGGTAAGTGTACCTTTCAATATTATGTCATTACACCAATCATTAAAAATATTGATCACATGATATGCTCATATTTCTCTCATTATAATAGGTTGCTAACATCCATCATCATCGTTAACCTTTGGATTTTTTAATTGGGTATCTTAATGTCTGTACTGCTTGTATTTGAAACACTAGAGTGTGAGTAGTGAATTATATATCTATTACCTCTATTCAAATCAATATATAATTTCATCCCATCAATTTAAAAATAAATTACGTATTGAACTTCTCTTCTATACAAAAAATCATTTACCACTCCCCTTAATTAAATTTCTTCAATTATCTTTTCAATTCTTGTAAAATAATTGAAATATGATCATCTTATCTCCATGGTTCACAGATGTTAAGTTGAATTCAATTTTTCTCTTCTTTTAAAAATCATGATATTTATTGGTAACTCTAACCTCAATTTCTACCATAAAAGAACATTGAAAAATTTATTCCTAGATATTGATTTCCTATATGGATAATGACCATTACATACTTGGTTTTAATATATTTAATAATTGAACAATAATAATTTTAGGTTGGATGATAATACCATATGTGTACCCCACATGTCTTGAAAAATATTCTTTATAGGTACTAATGGATAAACCATATTTTATGTTTTGGAAAATGAAATCCTTCTAAATTTGTGTAAGAATAAAATGAGGATATTGTTTATTGAAAAATATGTTGTTGAAATCATTGTAATCCATGGATTCAATTTCATCTTGTTGCCTCATATTCTTGATAAGAGTCCACCACGTCTCCCATTTAAATTTATAATAATATATAACCAAAATGACTATTTAATATTCCCGACAATGGAGAATGGAAAGTATATTTTATGAGGTTCGGATATATTATTTAGTTACTAGTGGATTATAATAACCAATGAAATAATTTGTAAATTAACTTAAGAAGGACTCAACCAAATGTTTCTCTATCTATTGATAATTTAGATGTCCAACATGATTCATATCATGAGAATGTTTTGGGAGGAGAAAAAATTGATTTTTCATTCCATCTCCCATAACAATCGGTTGCACATGAGGAAAATCATTTCGTTGGCCTTCACACTTAGAAATATCATGGTTACTTCTGGGTATGACCCTTAACTAAACCCAAAATTCATATTATAAGAAAAAATAATCATGATGGGGAACCACATAAGAAAAAAATGATATATTATATATCTAAATCCAAAAACCTTATTAAATATATAAACTTATAGTTTATCATTATTCATTAATTCTCTTCGCCTATTTAAATCCTTGAGGATGGTTTATCAGGACTATGTGAATTTCCCATGTGTATCCCTCGAGAGTGTCATATGAGGTGTGCAGTAAGGATCATTGGGATGTGCAAGGTGACAATAGTGTCTAGATCAATACTCCCTTTTAGAATTATTAACCCTAGGTACCTCTGTGCTAGAGTCGCATCCACTGGTAAAATCTAGATAATGATGTAATTTCTTGGAACTGCTCTGTCTATCCTTTACCAAATTTCTATGAAATTTTCCAATAAATAGACTTGCCCTCATAATTATCATTAGACATTCCATCGGTGATATCACTAATGTTTTCTCAATGTAGTTTCAAAATTTTAACTATAACTAACAGATGATACTTCCTAAATAAAACCAAGATTATCATATAATGATATAACATCATTTTTAAAAATATTCATTACATTAAAAAAAACAAATTCCAGAGGACCGTAATAGTTTAGTTTCTTTTGAAATATGGAAACACTAATAATGGTTCTATAGGTGAACTACATCATCTACCATTATGATATTCACTACAAGAACCCTTATTATACATATCATAGATAATACAATGCATCATAAACAATGGAAATTCCTCCTAATAATGGGTGATATTAGTTTCTTGTTAAGGGTAAAAAGAGAGATACGTAGGCATAACATGACCACAAGTAAATGATATCATTATCACAGTAGTGAAAAAAACAAGATTTAACATCAGGTTTCAACAAATGCTTATAAATGAGACATAAAAAATATTCTTTTCGCAATCGGTTTTCTAAAAATAAACATAGAAAATGATACTAGGCTTATTTTTCAGCATCTGTTAAATAAACACACAAACGTCGAAAAACCATCAGATGCTTGTTTTACACATCGTTTTTATAAAACTGATACTGAAAACAACATAAGGGACATTTTTTTTGCATCCATTTAATAATGAAACATACACTAAATATGTAGTATTCTTTATTAAAATAATTTGGTGTCAGTTTCCATAAAAAAGGGCACCAGAAGTTAATTTTTTTTAAAACAATCAAAATATTACATTTCCAAAAAAATAAAAATCTATGTAATAAAAAAGAAATATATAGTAATCAAACATCATTTATAATTGTCTAAAAATCTATAAAAACATACATGATTATATGTAGTCAATCAAAAAATTATCCATGAATTTGTACTATAAAGTAGAATTATTAAACATGTAACTAAAATTTAAAACAAGATCAATGTTGGTTATTATTGAATAATTCATTTGATATCATCAGTTTCATATACCTTTTATTAAAAAATAAATTTTTTTTGAACACATTTTATTTGGAAATGGAGATATTATTCATATACATTAGAATATACATACCTTAAATCATAAGAAGACATAAAAAATAGTTTGTAAACAAAGATTGAAGATGGGTTAGTTTAGTTTGGGGATAAGACTGGTCATCATTGAATGTATACAATAACATTGATTGATATGAGATTAAAAAATACATTACTATGATAGAAAATATAAATTATATAATATAAGTAACCTTGTCAAAATTAGTAGTTACCCTAGTTGTGATTATCTCATACATGAATTATATAATTTGATAACCACATTCAATATTAACTTATTGATGAGGAAAATGTGTTCATAAAACATTAACATGATAACATATATCTCTATATATATATCTAAAAATCAGAATAATATATAATATAATAAATAATTACATCTACTTCCACAAATTGGATTTCATTTTCTTTCTCTATTGAAATCTTTTTTGTGTTAAAATTTTCCATGAACTGCATAATCATACGTATGAACTAATAATACCTGTATAAACATTGAGAATTTAAAAAAATGATGTTATAAAAAAACAAAAAAAACATAACTATTTAATAAGGTGGAAATTTATTTACAATCTCTAATAAAGAGAAAAACCAATATATGGGAGATTCATATGATAATATTAAACATAAAATCTCATGCCCACTACAATAGAAATTTTTTAAAATTAATGAAATTATAATGATCATCAGTTCATAATTATGTTTTTGTTCTTACTTATCAACAAATGGAAATAAACAACACCCAATATTTGTATGTGATAATATCTCACATTTATATGAAACTCTATTAGCATTATTCACATGATGAACATCCCTAGAAATCTATACTAGATCTAAAAAACTATAAATGGATGTTATTTAATTTTGTATAAGAATCATGTAAGGATAACTATTTTAAAAAAGAAATATAGTTAGTTAATTTAAACAATGATTGATTACAGAAATAAAAATTTAAATGAAAATTTAATTACATGGAAAAAAACTGCAACACATTCAGGCCAAGCTCCCTAAAATCAACGAAATGCATGATATCTTATTTTTGTATTCTAAATGGAAAATATTTTCATTATTTTTCAGATATCATCCAAAAATCAAATATATTATTCAAGAAGTAGAAGAATGAGAAAATCTTTTTATCCAATTAAAAATATCAAAAGTATCTACTGTTGATTATTATAGATCCTTTTGGTTCATTTCTGCAAATTCCTTTTCTTTTAGATAATAATATATAAGTTAAATATTAGAAAACTTTATAAGTAATTTTCAATCATATGTAATTAATATTTAAAAAAACCATACCTCATATGTAATATAATGAAGAAGACCAGTTGTCCAAAGTAAAAAATATGACCAAGACAATCCCCAGCTCTGGTAATCTCCTTAGTAAGAAATTATAGTAGAGAATAGGATTTGTAATATCAAATATTAATACTCTAATTGGGCCCATATTCATAGGCTGATGATGTACAGAATCCCCAAAAAAAATTCATGAGTCCTAAGGAAACTATATGTACATGAGGATCTCCAGAAAAAAAACTCACAGTATATGTTTTTCTTTGAGAGAGGAGTTGGGGGATCAATTTAGGTATATTGGGTATGGTAGTACCGCTGGGATGGATGTTGATGTTGTACAACTAGTTGATAAGGCCCGGAAGGCTGCATAACCAGTTGAGCATTCTTAGAAGGATTCACAAAATGTTATTATCCTATAAATTTATATATCAATGTCATTTGCATGACTGCATGAATTTGATCACTGATAGGCAATTTTAAAACATTTACTTTAGATTTTAAGGATTCTATTTCTAGGAATCTTTATTGAATAATCTGATAAAAAACATTTTTGAATACTAACACCCACATGAAATCCTCTAACACGGATGGGGTTTTATTCCTTTCCAAAAGCAGTGGCTAAGATGTTCATCATACCCTCAAGGATAAAAGTAAAATGTGTATCTTTCCCCTGAAGTTCATCCTCATATGATAAATGAAAAAGTTATATTAGTGTTCATAATTTATAAACTACAAAAATAAATGAAATATTAATAATATTTATGTATAGTTTTATCAGAATCTTTTTTATATTTCCCTTTATGATAATTTTCATTTTTTATCATTCTCTCTCTTTTCCATTTTTCATGGTGAGTGGGGGAGAAGGAGGACTGAACTGGACTTCATCAGAACCACTAGAGGAGTGATTTCTTAGTACTTCAAAATTTTCCTCAATCATTTATTCTTCAACAAATGATACCCTACATGTGATAATGACTAAGGGTATAGCTTTATAAACTTCAGATCTCAATAAGATTTCATAGAGGCATGTTATTGAAATGTAAAACTTGTTGAGAGGACTCTTTATTCAGAAGTTATTCCTTTTTTTCCATCGATGGTTTCTTGGACTCATTGTGACCAATTTTCTTGGCTCCAACCTTATCCTCAAAAGGAGTTGGAATCCATATAATTATTTACGGATCTCTTCCCAAAATTTAACTAATTTTTTACATTGTTCTCTCCTGAATAATGCTGGAAGAGTTTTTCCCTTCAAGGATAGGTCATAGAAATCCATGACCCCTAAGGGTGTGGAAAAAGAGTTGTAGAACTCTTAGGGTTCTCCTCAGAGTGTTTTTATTGTATCCTTGCTTCAAGAAGATAAGTATTTAGGTTATATTCCATCTTCATCAAGAAATTGGATATGGTTCCTTGATAATTGGGTTTGTTTGTTAAAAAAATACCATTTCCATGAAGATGTGAGGTTAGTCAAAAGAATTTTATGGGCCTGTCACTCAATCAGAGTCGAAGGTGGTGGGGAGGCTGTTTCATTTTTGAAATGAAGGTATCTCTATCTTGAAGACTATGTTGGTCCCCTTGTAATGATCTCCTTGATTATTTGGAATTCACGAGGTCTGGGGGTGGATGCCAAAAAATATTTCATTAATTCTGGGTCCAGAATGTTTTAGTCCTCTTTGGTTATCATTATAGAGACAATGGAAAACAATAGTAGACTAATCCTCTTCTCCAAGGGTTTACGGTGCATGGGATTCACGCATGGGTTTCCCATGAATAAAAATATTTGGAATTTTTGGAAGTGTAACATTCATGTGGAGTTGTTTATCCATATGGAAAAATGTATTGATACCAAGATTTTAGTATGGGTGGATTGAGTTTTTCTTCTTTATTTTGACACTAGTTTTGATGTTAATTTTAGAGGGGCTCTATGGAGTGTCCTAGAGTCATTTAATTTTAAGGGCTTTCATTTGTTTTTGGGATGTGACATTAACAATATTGTGGATATTTCAGAGAAAAGTGGCGTTACAGAGATCATTAAAAAAATTCAAGATATCCAGAACTTCTTAGGATCAAAAGGTCTTATGGATACGGGGTTTTCTGGTAACAAGTTCACATGGTGAAATAATAACAAGGTAACTAAGCATATTTAGAGTCACCTTAATAGATTCCTAATAAATATCCATGTCCTCTATTACTTTGGATAGGAATTGTTTAAGCATTTAATGTTTTCACTCTTAGACCAATCCCCACTAGTGGTGGATCTCAAAAGGACTGTTAGAGGGAATAATTTTTTGTTTTATTCAGCTAATTGACATCTGGATGAATGTTTCATGAGAATGGAGATGTACTTGTGGAAAGGGAAGCTGGAGGGGAGGTGTTGGGTTGGATTTTCCAATCGGCTAAGGTGACTTAATAAAGACATACAATAATCGTTTGTTAAAATTTCTGAGGAGGACTTCGGTGTGGAAATGATGAATGAGTAAATTGACATCATGTAGGAGGATCATCAATATAGGTGGGACGGGATTTCTTTTTCCATGTTTTGTGATAAGAGAGTGGAAATGTCTGACAAATTATTGGAAAAGGAAAAGAGCTACAATCAAAGAACCTATATGTGTTTTCTTAAAGATGGTGACAGGAACATGTCCTTCATCCAAGCGTACCTAAAAGATAAGAAATGTATAGAAGATAATCTCAGTGTGAATGATGGATCCTTTATGTCAAACATGGATGTGTTTGGTAAAATGGATCTTGAACACATTGGGGGAATTTTGGAAAGTATATATTTTACTATGGATTACTCCTATTCGGTGGAATTAGAGGATGAATTTTTGGAGTGCATTCCATAGATAATGTATAGCTCTGATAACGACCATTTAATTTAGTTATCAAATGAGGAGGAGATCTAGGAGACTGTTTCCAATATGTCTCATTAATTTTCATTGGGACTAAATAGATTAATTGGGGCCTTCTATATGTATGCATGGGAAGTAGTGGGTGATCACATGGTAGAGGCCATTCTGGATTTTTTTTCAGGGTGGATCCCTTCCTAGGAGAGATTCTTCCCCGAGAGTGATCCTTGTCCTGATGGTTAAGGACCCCTCAAGTCATAATCTCTATAGACCCATATTCCATCATAACATCACCTATAAATCCCAAGCTGGTCTTATATTCATAATGATGAATGGTTTCATTCCAATGTGGGTATCAAAAGAACAACATATAATTATTAAAGGAAAGATTATGCATGGGGTGATTGTGATGGCTAATAATATGGAGCATGATATTAACCAAATATCAATGGGTTCTAATGTTTTTATTCAAGTTGACAAAGACAAATCTTATAAAAAATTGAGTGGATCTTAAGCATTGGTGTTTTGAGGAAACATGGTTATCATGAGTGGTTTTGTGACCTCTTTTTTCAGGTGTTTCTCTTCCCTTGGGATCTTTATTTACTTTATGGGGAGTGGCTTTGTGTTCTTAAAAATCATGCATGGTGTCATTCAAGGTGATCCTCTATCTCATTCTTTATTTATTTTTGAACAATAGGCTACGTCTAGGAATATCCATAATATTATGCAGGAAAGAATAATTCTAACATTCTATAATCACAAGGAAAGTGTTATTTTCTCCCACCTAATATTTACAGATGACATCTTTATTTTTTTAATGGAAGTAGAATATAGCTTCTTTGTTTATTGGAGTTCATTTCCACCTATGGAGTTTTGATTGGACAATACAATAAAACAAGGAAGGTCTATGTTTTCATCTCAAAGAAGTGTTCTGGCATGCGATGTATGAAAATTCAAAATCTTATGGGGATGATACTGGTTCATTTTCTAATGACCTATTTCAAAACTCCTCCTTCCATTGGCTATATCAAGAAGATCTAATTTGATGTTATCATTAATAGGATGCTGGGAAGAATCCATAACAAGATAAAAAAAACTCACGTATTTAGGTGGACATGTGGCATTGATTAACAGTGTGTTAACATCCATCCCCATGCATATTATTTCAACCATTTTACCTCCAAAGGAAAAATTGATAAAATGGAGAATGTTATGAAGAAATTCCTATGGGATGCTTATCTTATACGATACTGCCACTGAGCCTCCTAGAAATTCTAGGCCATGCTGGTTGATGAAGGCATTGTCGGTATACATGGCATCCCAAAGACCATGAAAGGCATGCAAGCCTGGATTGTATAGGATATCATTGAAGGTGAGTCATTGTGGATTCCATAATCAGATCCAGATAGAGTAATCAATGGGAGAGTGGAGAGGCCCATATAGGATGACCCTCTCACATGGAACAGTATTTGTTGCACATTCTGGAAGAGTTCCAAGGTTATTCCTGGTGCATTTTGGGTAAAGGTGATATCAACTTCTGGAATTCCAAATGGGTAGGGGAGAGGCTATTATACTCAAGATGTCTGGATCCATTGAGTTCCTTTAGAGAAGCAAGAGATTACCCATAAATGGTAATGATGCTTGTCTCTCAAAAGTAGTAGGATGTGTTCATTAATATTCTCTTAAATGATGAGGCAAATAGATGTTGTTTCATGGGATTGATGTTAGGAGTTTTCTCAGCTCGTGATTACCTGAAGCACCTCCATGTCAGGGAGGAGTAGAATATATGGGCCGGTAAGTTATGGTCGAAGGTGTTCCCCACTAATCTTAATTTTCTTGTTTGGAATTTAAGGTTCCATATGATTCCAACCAATGATAATTTCTATAAGAGAGGCATCCAACTGGGCTCCCATTTTTTGTACGTTTTCAAATACAAGAAATTTTGGTGCACCTTTTCTTTCAGAGAGAATGGGTTTCTTCCCTGTGGTCCTTCTTTAGGAAACATGCCTCCTTCAGAGTGGAGTAGTTCTTCATGAAATATTTCCTCACTTCATGGCTACATGGAATGGATTTGAATGGACTGGAGATTAAGGTGCAGAGTACCATTTTCACTATTGTTTGTTGGAAAATTTGGGGTGCCTGTAACTAGGTTAGACTGGGGAAAATTCTCTCTCATTCCTTTATAAATATTAGGTTGCAGTAATTGTTGGGGGAGATGGGATCCATTATTAAAGAGAGTAAAAATTTGATCTCCTTATCCAGGTTGCTAAACATGCATTACATGGTTGACATGTCGATGTGTAGATGGATTAAGTGGGAGCTTCCTCTAAATATAATAAAGCAAAATGTTGATGGAACTTACATGAATGGCCAATGGAGAGGTGCGTGGATTCTTAGAGACTTGTTGGTTTATAATTTCTTGGGATTCATTGCTTTTTATGGTCTGGGATTTTCATTGGTGGCAGAAATAAGGGTACTCCATTCTCATCTTAGGTTATTAAAAGTTTTTGGCCTCCAAGTGATGGAAGTCGAGTCGGACTCCAAATTTTTGGTCAATCTTATTCAGGAGATATACAGTAGTCTAATGGATTAACATTACCTCTATAGAAGATTCATGTTGGAAACTAATGAAGGCCAGTTGGTAAGGCATATTTGGAGAGAATAAAACTTTTCAGCTGATGCTCTTGCTCGCATGGGGATTCTGAATGACACTCTCACCATATTTGATAGTTTGGGATCTCTTCTGTTGTAGTATAAATGTTTTTTTTCAAGGGGATTCTTTGGGACTTCACCATTTCCATCTTCCTTGAAGATTTTGATGTATTATTGGGGGATATTGAAACCCTATTTTATTAAAAAAAGTTAAATTTCAGTCAATATAACTACCATATAGAAAGGATTCTTCATGTTGAATGGAAATATATTTATTCCTTGTATCTAAATCTATAAACTAATACATGAGGTATGGGTTTTATTTTTTATTTTTTCCAAAAACACAAATTTTTTTCAACATAGTTTTGAAATATCTCCATCTAACCACTTCCAAAGTAAGCCATCATATCTTAGTTGCATTTTTTGATTCAAAAATTAATGTAATGTGTAATTTAATAAAATAGAAATTATTCATTTAAAATATTTCATATTCATAAAATACAAAAAAATAAATCAATTGAGAAGTTATGACATTACAACCTCCCAAAGCTGATCTTTATCCATATTTTTTATGACCATCCAATTAGTAAATAATATGCCAATCTCATAGTGGCTTTGAATGGAGATATAACTGATAAATTTTGTTTCATTTGGTCCAGTTTCATTATTATTATCATCAAAAGAAATATGTAATCACTCATATCCATGATCAAGTGAGTGTTTTTGTGAACATGTAATTCCATGATTACAAACTCCAGATCTTGATTTCATAAAATTATTAGTAGAGGACTCCACTGCTGGGGTCTCATCAGTAGTCCTGCAATTTTTATTTGTAAACTAATTATTTTTTTCCTAAAATAATAATATTAATGTATATTTAATAATATGAAAAAACAAAATACCTCGATACATGTTACATTATCTATGTATCGATATCTATCATTGGAATAGACAATTATAATGAAATTTCTTTGGACCTACATTTTATTAGAAAATTGAATAATTAAAAAATAGAAAACTAAAATATGTAAATAATAGAAATACACACATGTGTTAGTTAAAGAAAAAAATAATGATGTTATGATTCTCAACCCAAAAATATATATGTGGAAAACTATTAATTATATACTATACGTTTAAATTTATAGAAACATTTATAAATATAATATTGAATATTTATTAAATAATACAATTTCTACACATGTAAAATTTAAGAAAGAAAAATAATGTAAATAATTACCAGATTAATTAGTAGGGTATATTATTGTTTTACCATATCCATTAAACATGATCATTTCGTACTATATGCTCTATTTATGATTTATAATCATTGTTATCTAAATATAATGTCATCTAAGAAGAAGAATAATATAAATCAATAAAATAATCATCATCCTCATCATCCAAATGGATTAATTTCCCTTGAAAAAAATAGAGCATTGATCATTTGATGGATCACTGACATAAAATTTTTGTTTTTCATGTGTGGATATGATAAATGGTTCCCCCTTGCAACTAATTATTTCTAAATCAACCACTTTAAACCCATATTCATCATGTTCCACATCAATATAAATTACAACCTAATTAAACATAAACATGGTCAGTCTAAATTTAATATAATTCATTTTCCATATGCCTTCAAGAACTCAAAAATATGGCATTGATACTGAAATTTGGATTTTATCATTGGACTTGAAAAGTGCAGTGCTTCTATGAAGTCTATCACACCAACATTTTAAATGGTACTCTTATCATCCAAATTTAACATGTAAAATGTTTATCCATTAATATCAAAACAAGACAATGTGATCACATTAAGAGAAGATCCACTTTTCAATCACTTTAATTTTTTTGGTACATATATATCTGTGGTGAAATTATCTTTAAAACACGAAACAAATATATTTTTATTCTCAATCATCATCCACTTTTCATTTCTTTTCTAAAATCATAACATTAATTCATAAAAATGTGATGATATATATGATTGAACCTCATATGTGTTATTCAAAATGTAAAAATGTTCCTACATCACTTCATCACATGGAATGAACATTACCTGTAAGCCTCAAATCCCTCTAAATTCACTACCAACTATCATACAATGAGATACAGGGAGACCAATATGCTCCACATCGAATACATGATAAATAAAAAACTCAATCACCTCTTCCAATACATATATTTTTTTTAAAATAGAGGCCTCTTATTGATAAGGATTTTAACATAAACCAAAAAAATTATCTTATACTATTCAAAAGGATAAATCCATTGTAAATAAATAGGCCCACATATTCTTATCTCACACACCAAATGAATTAGAAGATGAAACATTGTATTGAAAAATGTTTGTTGGAAATACATTTCTAGTTAAATAGAATAAGAGATACTTTATTATATAACACATCTATCAAATTTTGATCAACTACAATCCTAATAAAGAATTGGAAATAATTAGATAACTTGATGATTGTCTTTTTATAGGTTTCAGAAACATACCATGCAGTGTGATAGGTAGAATTTGTTTCATAAATACACAACAATCATGAGATTGCATACCTTTTAATTTACAATCTATTAATGACTGCAAATTATTCACATTTGAAGAATAACCATTGGGTTCATTATTACTATGACTACACTGAAAAAAAATTCTTCTTTTCAATATTAATTAATATTTGACAAGAAAGAGGTAAATATTTTATATTTACTTTCATAGTGGGATATAACTACTAATTTATTCCCATGATATCAAGTCTGATACATCATTAATTTCATCTTTTATCTTTCTTTTTAGGTCTAAAAAAGATCCAATCATACTGAAACATATGTTTTTCTCAATATGCATAAAATAAATGTTCTATTTTATCTCTAAAAATATCCAATAATATAGTTTGAAAAATATAGAATGTTTCTTAGAGATATTTTTTTGAAGACCAGAACATCTTTTATTTCCAAATGTTGAATCAATATTTTTCACCCTGTTATAATATTATTCAACTGACAATGGTTTAGGTGGAAGGTTGTATTCCTATAAAATGTTAACTAATTTTTTCAATCTACGATGTGGATGATCACTTTAAAAAAAATATTTTATGATCCATGTACACTATCTTTCATCCATTTTTTAATTGATAATATGAATTCATTTCATCACAAATTAGACATGATTTATGTCCATTAACACTATATCTAGATATGTTTCCATATGCAGGAAAGTAATTTATAATGAACATTATCAAATCTCATAATATAAAATACTATTTTTTATATATCTAAAACATTCACACCTCTCTCTCATTCCAATTTCAAATAATCAATAAATTATGAATGAAATAAATCAATATCATTTCTTGGATATTTTGTTCCATAAATCATTAAGCTCATAAGAACATATTTTTTCTTCAAACATAGATGTGGGGACAAGTGGTAAAATATAAGAAAAATAGGTTATGCAATATGTTGGCTACTAAGGGTCTGATATGGATTCATTCCATCAGTACACAATCCAATTATGTGATTTTTAACTTCAATACCAAAATCACAAAATTCATTATCAAATATCTTCTACTGTGGTGAATCAGTAGTGTGACGTTGGTTACCATTAGACCATTAGTTATGTGCTTATTTGAATTCCATCTTAACATTTTTATGTTAATTGATTTTAAAAATAGACACTTCAAACAGAAATTTATTGGAAGGTACAAATGTTTTTATTAGGAGATATGATTCTGGTAACTAATAATGAATCACAGTTGAATTATAAAAAATTAATGAAAAAAATTAATGGATGGTATCATTAGAATGTACTAAATTGATTTTTCTAGAGGTTAGATGAGAATAATTGAAAATGAATATGAGCTTAAATTTTAATATATTTAATATCAAGATTCCCCAAATGTAGTACAAATTAATAAATATTTATATTATTTCTTACACAATACATAATCATTATAGAAAAAATGAATATTTTTATACCCCAATCCCATTGGGAATAATACTTTCTTCGCCTAATAATTGGAATCCAGAACCATATTTCATTCTGTAAGTAGCTATTTTAATATTTCATGTATGTTGGAGAAACTATTATCACCCCACCCATTTATTTCATTCAAGTTAACTACTCTGAAAACTGCTGATATGAATGTATATTTATTACAACCTACGAATAATGGTTTCTCAGAATATCTATACAATCATTCAAAATTTTCTTTTTTTCAATGGTTTGTACTCTTAAAACATGAATTAATTCTTTAATACTTTCCTTTGCCTCATTATGAATAATTTAATCAACATTAGATATTGAATATTCAGTTATTTCACCCTATCAGATCTGACTTGTATAATTATGGCCAAAACTATATCAAATGAGATGCTCCTTAATTTCATTGGATTTTAACATTCTAATATCTGAACACTTCAAACACGGATAGAAAATAAAATCAATGTAGTGAATATTTTTTTAGAAAATTCCAAGAATTCATCATCTCCTTTTTCATATTCACTTGTGGTTCTTCATAAATTTATCCAATTACGATCCATTTAATCCCTGCTATTTTTATATGACCGGGGAATATATTAATACATATAAACATTTAAAATTATATATATATATAAATAAATTTTAAAAAATATTCAAATTCAATAAAAATTAATAGTAACTAAATTATAATGTCTTAGTTCGCAAAATATTATCAAGAGGGACAACAACATCTCTCAAAAAATACGACATGCCTTCAAACCACATAAATATCAAAATATAACATCAATGTGATAGAAAACAGTAATTACGTAAATAATATATAATGTAGTGATATTTTTTATATAAAATTTCAAATTATATTCACATAAAAATATCATATCAATGGTTGAATAACATTTTCGAAAAATTAATTTGAAATATAATTATATAAAATCACATCGACCACCCCTAAAACATTATCATAATATTTTTTATAAAACCACATTAGTTATTTCACAATATCATTCCAAATATTCATATAATCATTATTAAGAAAATATCCAAAGATAAAATTCTACTTTAAATCAGATGATTTAGGTGAATTTATTCAACTTCCACTATTTTTTATATTTTCCTTTTATTAATTCATCTACATTCATTATCTTCATCGACTGAGTAACATTCACTTATCATTAGTTATCTAATATAATAAAATATAACATTTATCACTATCCTTTTCTATCATCTCATCATAATAGATCAACTTTAACAACATTATTGTAAAAGTTTTATCAAATCATAAATCAATATTTAAGACACATCGTAATTTCAAAATGAATATATAAATGAAATATATTTTACATATCATTGAAACACAAAAATATTAATCAATATATATCATCATGAAAATTTTATGATTTTATCAATAAAAAATTAATGAAATAAACTAGATATAATTACAAAATTTATATATAATAATCACCTACATACAAATGATTTAAATAATAAATCATCAATAAAAGTAAATGATAAATAATTTTACTTAAAAATTAAATAAAAATATCCAAAATTCAGATTTTACCAAGGAAAATGGGTTCTTAATTTAAACATCATCCCTCGAATTCACCCTATAAATAAAAAATGCAACAACTAACAAAAATGTTTTTAAATTGAATAATAAATAAATAAAAGAAAAAAAATCAAACCGTGGTTGAATGTTGCCCAGAAAATGGGTTGTGAAGTGATATATTTACATTGATGATGAAATAATGATTGAGAATGTGGAATCGAACCCAAAATCATGAAATAATGATAAATATAGAAGAAAATAACCAACAATAGCTATTGTCATCACATGTCACTGCCATCGATTTCATCGTGTGGGAGAGAGTGGGTTTCATCATTCGAAAAAAAATCAGGGTTTTTGATCCTGTAAATATTTTTAAAACTTTTATTTGTTGGTTATTAGGAAAACAAATGACAAATAGGGATCTACAGTTTATAAGATATAAATCATAAGGGAATTAAATAACATGGGAACCGACATTAATTTGAAGTGTAATTATATAAAATCACATCGACCACCCCTAAATTATTATCAAAATATTATTTATAAAACCACATTATCATTTCATAATATCATTACAACTATTCATATAATCATTATTAAGAAAATATCCAAAGATAAAATTCTACTTCAAATCAGATGATTTAGGTGAATTTATTCAACTGCCACTATTTTTTACATTTTCTTTTTATAAATTCATCTACATTCATTATCTTTATCGTCTGACTAACATTCAATTATCATTAGTTATCTAATATAATAAAATATTACATTTATCACTAACCTTTTCTATCATCTCATCATAATTGATCAAATTTAACAACATTGTTGTAAAAGTTTTATCAAATCATAATTAAAGATTTAACACACATCGTAATTTAAAAATGAATATATGAATGAAATATATTTTACATATCATTGAAACACAAAAAAATTAATCAATATATATCATCATGAACATTTTATGATTTTATCAATAAAATATTAATGAAATAAAATATATATAAGAAAAAAATTTATAAATAATAATCACCTATAAACAAATGATTGAAATAATAACTCATCAATAAAAGTAAATGATAAATAATTTTACTTAAAAATTAAATAAAAACATACAAAATTCATATTTTACCAATGAAAATGGGGTCTTAATTTTAACATCATCCCTCGAATTCACCCTAAGAATAAAAAATTCAACAACTAAAACAAATATTTTTAAATTGAATAATAAATAAATAAAAGGAAAAAATCAAACCGTGGTTGAATGTCGCCCAGAAAATGGGCTGCGAAGTGATATATTTACATTGATGATGAAATAATGATAGAGAATGTGGAATCAAACCCAAAATCATGAAATAATGATAAATATAGAAGAAAATAATCAACAATAGCTATTGTCATCACATGTCACTACCATCGATTTCATCATTTGTGAGAGAGAGGGTTTCATTATTTAAAAAAAATTAGGGTTTCGTGATCCTGTATAATTTTTTAAAACATTTATTTGTTGGTTATTAGGAAAACAAATGATAAATAAGGATCTACAATTTATAAGATATAAATCATAAGGGAATTAAATAACATGAGAACCAGAATTAATTTGAAATATAATTATATAAAATCACATCAACCACCCCTAAAACATTATCATAATATTATTTATAAAACCACATTATCATTTCATAGTATCATTACAACTAGTCATATAATCATTATTAAGAAAATATCCAAAGATAAAATTCTACATCAAATCAGATGATTTAGGTGAATTTATTCAACTTCCACTATTTTTTACATTTTCTTTTTATAAATTCATCTACATTCATTATCTTCATTAACTGACTAACATTAAATTATCATTAGTTATCTAATATAATAAAATATTACATTTATCACTAACCTTTCCTATCATATCATCATAATATATCAACATTAACAACATTATAGTAAAAGTTTTATTAAATCATAAATCAATATTTAACAAAAATCATAATTTCAAAATGAATATATGAATGAAATATATTTTACATATCATTGAAACATAAAAACATTAACCAATATATATAATCATGAACATTTTATGATTTTATCAAAAACAAATTGTGAAATAAACTAGATATAAGAACAAAATTTATAAATAATAATCACCGATATACAAATGATTAAAATAATAACTCATCAATAAAAGTAAATGGTAAATAATTTTACATAAAAATTAAATAAAAACATACAATATTCAGATTTTACCAAGGAAAATGGGTTCTTAATTTTAACATCATCCCTCAAATTCACCCTAAGAATAAAAAATGAAACAACTAACACAAATATTTTTAAATTGAATAATAAATAAATAAAAGAAAAAAAATTCAAACCATGGTTGAATGTCACCCAAAAAATGGGTTGCGAAGTGATATATTTACATTGATGATGAAATAATGATAGAGAATGTGGAATAGAACCCAAAATCATGAAATAATGATAAATATAGAAGAAAATAACCAACAATAGCTATCGTCATCACATGTCACTGCCAACTATTTCATCATGTGGGAGAGAGAGGGTTTCATCATTTGAAAAAATCAGGGTTTCGTGACCCTGTATAATTTTTTAAAACTTTTATTTGTTGGTTATTAGGAAAACAAATGCCAAATAGAGATCTATAGTTTATAATATATAAATCATAAGGGAATTAAATAACATGGGAACTAACATTAATTTGAAGTATAATTATATAAATTCACATTGACCACCCCGAAAACATTATCATAATATTATTTATAAAACCACATTATCATTTTATAATATCATTCCAACTATTCATATAATCATTATTAAGAAAATATCCAATGATACAATTCTACTTCAAATCATATGATTTAGGTGAATTTATTCAACTGCCACTATTTTTTACATTTTCTTTTTATAAATTCATCTACATTCATTATCTTCATCGACTGAGTAACATTCACTTATCATTATTTATCTAATATAATATAATATTACATTTATCACTAACCTTTTCTATCATTTCATAATAATATATCAACTTTAACAACATTATTGTAAAAGTTTTATCAAAACATAAATCTACATTTAACACACATTGTAATTTCAAAATGAATATATGAAGGAAATATATTTTATATATCATTGAAACACAAAAACATTAATTAATATATATCATCGTGAACATTTTATGATTTTATCAATAAAAAATTAATGAAATAAACTAAATATAATAAAAAAATTTATAAATAATAATCACCTACATACAAATGATTGAAATAATAACTCATCAAAAAAAGTAAATGATAAATAATTTTACTTAAAAATTAAATAAAAACATACCAAATTCAGATTTTACCTAGGAAAATGGGGTCTTAATTTTAACATCATCCCTCAAATTCACCCTAAGAATAAAAACTGCAACAACTATCTCAAATATTTTTAAATTAAAAAATAAATAAATAAAAGAAACAAAATCAAACCGTGGTTGAATGTCGCCCAGAAAATGGGTTGCGAAGTGATATATTTACATTGATGATGATATAATGATAGAGAATGTGGAATCGAACCCAAAATCATGAAATAATGATAAATATAGAATAAAATAATCAACAATAGCTATTTTCATCACATGTCACTACCATCAAATTCATCATGGGGGAGAAAGAGGGTTTCATCATTTGAAAACAATCAGGGTATCATGATCCTGTATAATTTTTAGAACTTTTATTTGTTGGTTATTAGGGAAAAAATTACAAATAGGGATTTACAGTTTATAAGATATAAATCATCTGGGGAAAATCCTTACTGCTAAATATGAACCACATCAAGAATTCTGGGAACCGGTAGTCGCTGAAGTTATATCCATCCTTGATGGTTTGATACTCACTAGAGAATGTGGATGGGGTGATATCATCACTGAGTCTGATTGTCTTAACATAATCAATGCTATTAGTCACAAAAAAGGTGGACTCCAGTCTTTTGGCATTATCATCAGCAGAATTCTCTCATTTCACCAATGCTTCTCTTTATGCACCATCTCCTTCACCAAAAGGGAAGGTAACAACACGGCCCATCATCTAGCGTCCTCAGGCCCATTCAATACTTCCCAGCTCTGGTTGGACAATTTCCCTTCATGGCTTTGCACATGTACTTCTAATGATCTTTGACATTAATGTTATATGATTTTATTCAAAAAATATATTTTTGGCGTACACATAAGTATAGAAAATAATTTCCATATCATTCAAGGATTATTTAAATGATATCATAGTTGAGTGGGTTCATTATCTGAACAATAATAGTAGTAAAGTTTCACTCCCAAGAACATCATAGTGGAAAATATCTCTTACTAAATTAGGTTTAATCCCCATTCCAATACTATCTATCTGATGAGAAATAAATATTTATTCAACACATTGGTAGGAGATATAAGTCCCTCCTGTCACATAATGAAAACCATATTTATGTGTTAAATAAGATCATAATGCATTAATCATTTCATATACCAATAAATAAAAATGTTTTTATAAACATTTCATCATATCCTAACTTATTGAAAATATATTGGTTTCATAAACATTTCACTATTTCATCAAATTATAAGCCATGGAAAAAGAATTGGTTTTGATATAAAGATTATCATTGTAAAACCAATTGAAATAAAATGAGTTTTATAAAAATCAGGAAATCCTAAACATATACCATTAATAGAATGAATAAAAATATTATTTATGGAACATATGACCATTAAGATATGGGAAACATTAATGGATTTTATCTTGGATAAAAAATGATTTTGATTGATCATTAAAAACATTTCTTGTGGAAAATATCCTCTACACATTGAAAAAATATTTAAACAAAAAATTTATCACTTTTAAAATAATCATAATGACATATAAATAATACTTCAAAAAATAATTTTCATGATTATGGGAAGTTATTTTAATTATTTACGCAATAAAATAATTATTTCATTCAAAAGATTTGTAAGTGGTTAAATGGGATTGTTTGGATAAAGACATGAATATTTAATTATAATAATTTTTTAAATAAGTAAAAAATATAGGTAATTTAATTTAAAAATAATTGGTTAAAAAAATTAAATTGAAAGACTTTTTGAAAAATTATTTTGGTAATAAAATGGATTTTCGGATGAAGTGATAAATAAAGTTTTGAATTTTCTTCAATACATTCCCCCACAATTTTGAGTACCAATGTGTGAAAAAATGGTACAATTACTCTAACATATCATTAACAAGAAGAGGAGAATGAAGTTCATGAGTATCATGAGATATATATCATAATGAGTAAGGGTTCCACCTCACCCCTTGAATGGTGGATTATGAAAATCAATAAAAAATAAAGGCCTTCGGGCCATTAGAGGTTTGTAGCATAAAATCGTCATCGCCTTGGTTTCATTGAATCATAAGCCCCATAAATGAATAATATAAAATGGAACATAAAATATATTTAGGATAAATAAATTCATTATATAACAGTTAAATGGGGTAGTATATACTTATTGTGAAAT
The DNA here is from genome assembly GCA_963277665.1 of Viscum album. Lineage (NCBI taxonomy): Eukaryota > Viridiplantae > Streptophyta > Magnoliopsida > Santalales > Viscaceae > Viscum > Viscum album. Next base: position 1,780,982,686 of record OY728129.1, on the reverse strand, counting down.
ATTATTTTTTCATAACATAATGTACGTCTCAAAGAAGGTATATTGAGATAAAAATATCTTACAAAAATGGTAACTTTTGAACCAAAAACCACATTAATGAGAGAAACTGTAATGGATATGTAATAAACTATAATATTTACAATAATAATCCTTATATAAATTCATTTTCATTATATACATCATAAAAATTAAATAGGTGGTGAATATGGGATGTGTCTCATAGAAGTAAAAAGTGAGACAAAAATCCCATACCTTAAGCCTTCAATTCTATCATACATGTTAAAACATCCTATATAATAAATATAAATTTATCATTTATACTTTTGAGAACCATATTAATCTTCATATTATAATATATTATTTTAAAATGATCTCTTATTACCCTATTATTAACAATTCAATGTTAATGTTACATTTCAGATAATAGCCTCTTTGTTTGTCACATATGTTTAGATTTGTTATTTTTGGCCCAATTACATTGATAATGATTTAACAATATCATTATATTTAAATATTATATAAATATAATATATATTATTTTTACATATATCTACATAATCTATAAATTATTGATAAATAAAATGAAATCCATCTTTCATGGAGACGATGGGTCGTACGTTCACATTAACACTATTTCAATTTTCTCAACATTTTGATATAAAGAATGTTAATTGATATATTATCATTATAAAATAATTTTAATTTCTTATATATCACATTTGTTAATAAAATACATCCTTATTAAATTCCATAAAAAGTGCGTGAACAAATCACATTGTTTCGTGAGCTAGTAGTCCGCCGTACGCATGAGCGACCTTATCATATTCCCACAAAAATTAGAGTATGGAGGTATGTGTGATATAATGATTATATAATTATAATAATAAAATAAATAATATATATAAACAATAAAATCATCATTATTTCAATCCATTAGGAGTGGTATTGAAAAAATAAATGACATCGTTTAACAAGATGATAGTCCCCCATACACAAAAATGAGGATTTGCAACCCATTTGATGGAAGGGGATATTTTCATAGGCCATGAAGAAAATATAACAATATATCAGTCCATTGAATATACATATTATATTATATAATCATGGAAAAATATTAATTTAAGTATGGGGATGAATTATTAAAAAAATATTCATTGATGAATGATACATCTTCTTCATGAATCCTCATTATATTTTAAAAAAATGAAATACTATGTTAGATTTATGTAAACTATAATGAATATTGGTTGAGAGGGGGAATTTGGGTAGTTTTTTGGCCCAATATTGGCCAATCGAAAAGGATATTTGGGTTTGAGTTTGAGATGATAGGGGTTTCCTTTTATAAGTTAGGTGAGTAGGGCACTGGTTTTTTTAAATAATGAATTACACTCCCACTTTTTCGTGTCCCAAGGCCCCAATAATATACCATTATAGATAATAGAATATATAAATTAAAATTATTTCCCTTAATTTGATGATGGAAATTTTTTGGATTATTTTTAAACCCTATCATTTTTAGCTTAACCCCTGGTAAATCCATTTTTACCTTAAACGAAGTAAATTGTTTTTTCTATTTTTATTATAAATTTGGATAAAATATTTATGTTAACAATATTACATAATATAAATTATTCTTATTACATATATATAGTCTAATTTACCAAATTTAAATAAAATAAGTGATGTTTACTTAAAATCAATCTCGTAGATGTGACACCAAAGCGAGTTTTCAATGTGAAACTGTTCAATATTTTACAATGTTTTTGTACCACAATTTAATATGTAGAAGATTAAAATAACCTATCTTGGATTAATATACGTATAATTGAACAAATTTAAAGTTAATAAAATTATAAATATAATTTAACTTTTTAAATAAATTAAATGAATAAGATTTTTTCAATTAAAATTCATCATTTTTCATTATTCTTGAAAATTTGAATCATTTTATGAAAATCCAAAAATATCACCCAAATCTAATTTGGACGTATTGATTTAGAAAATTAAATTCATTTGAAAAATATACTTTTCTAAAACTGCCAAAAATAAAAATTATTGTTTTTCATAAAATGATATAAAACACATTTTTTAGTAAATATTATTTTCAAAACATAAAAATACTTTTTTGATAATTAGGTACATATTTTTATAACAAGTTTCTCTTATGTAAAACCATTATAATTAATATTTAAAAATTATTTATTACTATTCATATAACACAACTTAATGGATAATTTATAATTGTCATGTTTACCTAAAAATATTTATAATATATCATCATTTTGGTAAAACTAAATGTCATGTGTAATGACAGCTAACCCAATTTTGTGTGTTGTAGAAGATTAACTTGGTGTTGTTTGTAATGAAAAAATAACATACTATTTCATGCCACAAAATCTATCAACAAAATTGAATTTATTAAGGAAAAAGAAAACCATAAATACTAATTTTGTTACAATATATGTTGTGGTTCTAAATTGAAATTGATAAGTCTTCAGTTTCACATGAGTGAGACTAATAAGAGTTTAGTTCTAGTCATACAAAATGAGACATAGTAAGAATCATAGTAATCAACTGGAGGTGCCTGCTGAAAATGTGGTCGCACCTAAGCCATAGGTGAACCAAAATCATATCCAAAGCTTTGAAAATGATTTTTAGGCCTTGTATATGGGTAATTGGGATGATGAAACATAGAAAGTGAACCATGGGGTTTTGTTGAAAAAATTGAATCTACCATTTGTTATGGGGTATTCCAAGCTAGAAAAGGCAGATGTCTAGTTGAAAAGGATGAATTGATTCATTGATTTTTTGTGAATCCTGTAGAGATTAAAATAAAGATGGAAATATATATACTAGAGTATTTTTCATGATATTGGTGGGAATTATAAGTTCATTATAAATTGGTTAAATCATGACACTAGAGAATTTTATATAATTATTTAAAAAACATTTCTATTCCCAGTCCTTTCTAATTACTAAAACAACATAATTTTTCGATGTGATGAAATGGAATATCTCAATGAAGAGGTATGCAGCTAAACGTAGGAATTTAGTGTAATGAACCAAATAATTATCAATAGAATTTGTTCCTTATTATATCAACTTAATATATTAAAAATCACATAAAATCACTTAAATAAAATAACAAAATCCCTATAAATGAATAATTAATGAAATGGGAAGTATTCATAGAATTTAAGGGACCTATACCTATGTAATAGTAATTTTACATTACAAATAGTAATATTACACTTATGAATAGTAGACAAGAAAATATAATAGTGACCTCACCCATTAAAGTATTAGTAAAATTTATATATATTATAAATGAAAGTATGGAATAATTTCATAATAGTCTAAGTAAATCAATTATTTGAAAATTATAAATTAGATGTTGTAATTTTCCACAATGATAAATATTTAATCAAAATTTAATGATTAATTTAATAATTAAAAAACATTCATATAATGTATTCATAAATTATATATTTTACGTCTTATGATTTTTTATATGTTCATGAGAACTTATTTAATTTTTCAAGGTGTTATAAAATCAGTTATAATTTTAAAATATGTATTCTATAAGTAAATGATGATTTTAATTAAGACATGAATTACTCATATTTAGAAACTTATTTTCATAAAATGGATTTAATTTTTAAATTATACACACTAAAATATTATTTGGTTTAATTTTTGGTATTTTTCTAAAATACATAAATTGTTCATGAATAGTTAAATATGATCATTTAACAAATAACTTAAATGCATTAATTATTTATTAATTGGTGATGTAAGGCATATATAATCCTAAAATATCAAAATATCCTTCATTATTTTAATAAATTAAGAAACAAGTCTCAAACTATTCATTACCTTGATCCAAAATAACAATGTAATGAATATAATAATAAGGAAACAGTCCTCTCCTTTACTATAAATACAACCCACTACCACCACTTCTTGTCACATCTCTCAATATTCGATCATTTCCAAAATTCTGGAAAACCTATTACCTAGACCCCCCCATGTCTATGAGCTCTTGGAAGCATAAAAATAACAATCCAAGGTTCCTTGATGATTATCTCAATAGGAGAATTCGTGATGTAAATCCTCTTTCTTTTCCTTTTAATTTCATTTCATTTATTATTCTCTCCTCACCACCCTTAATAAAAATTTAATGATAAATCTAGTAAATGAAATAAAAAATAATTATATCATGTTTGTGTAATATTAATCATTAACCCACTCCCACTCTCAATTTTATTTCTAAAATGATATTATCTCCCGTGATGTGTCTATTTACGAACATCATGGGCGATGCACCATCATTTTCCATAAAAATATTCACGGTTGTTAATAAAAAATTATAATGATTGAAACATATTATAAAATTTATTTTACAACACTATTTATTTTCAGATACTAATATATGTACGTAATACTAAATGATAAAAATCCCTGTTTATTGCGATTGAAAAACTGCCATAATATACCTAAAACTATCATGATTAACATTTATCTAATGATTCATCACAATATAATATTACTAAATTAATTATAATATTATTTAAACATATAGAATATCATTAATAAAATAAAATAATAATTTTAGATATTTATACACATTTTACATGAACTTCCCTTCATATATACAAGTGAACTGATCACGAAAAAATTGAAAATAAACTCTCACAAAGGATGAAATTAAAATATATAACTCATCAAAAATCCCAAAAATTAACATAATAAAATCATAATGAATAAAATTCATGTATATACTGTACTTGATTTGTTAATTAATTAGTATAACGTTATTATATAGGATATTAATGGGAATAATGTATATCGACACAAGGTAAGGGGAATTCTCAAACCCAACTCTCTTTCTTTGGGGTTTCCATCTGTCTCCCCATATTGAATATATATATTCCATATATGTTATTTCATCATCATCATATTATATTTTATATGATATATATGTTTTTAACTTGGGTTTATGACAAACAACTTGTTTTCTAAAAGTACCATTCTTTCAAAAAACACACCTTTTAGTTCTCAAAGATAAATTCTTATTCAATTAAGGTTATTTATTCTTATATCACGTATGTTATTTTATATTTATTTTGGGAACCAAATAATTATGAATTTATTATTTATGAAATGAAATCATTTTTACATCAGTTATTTTATGGCCAATATTGATATATGTCCAATGTGGCATGCATAATAATGTAAATGTTATGATGTGACAAGTGCACCTAGAATTATTTAGTGCATTGTAAATGTTATGATGTGATGGGTGTGCCCAGAATTATATAGAACCCCAATTTATTAAATAATTAGAATGTATCTAATGATAAAAGATATTTTTTTTGAAAATTATGTTATCCATGTTCACAACCTTATATGGTAGTTGAACACTAAGACATGATGTTTATTTTTTATGCATTACCACATTCAGTTCCATTATATAATTCTTCCTATCATGATAATGATTATTATGTTATGATTAGGCCCACACCATGTTATATTTATTAATTTTCTTATCTATCCTCTTACTAGGATTTTAGATCACCCCCGTTTTTGGTAAATCCTTAGGAAATTACTTGTACTAAGGATAACACAAGGTACAATAAGAATATAGGGAAGAATTAATTAAGTAAATGTATATGTTTTCATTTGTATATGTTATGTGTGGTCATAGATTTCAAAATAAACTAAACCTTTGGATCCTGGTTATGTAATGATTTTATGTTTTTTATTGGTATAATGATGTAATAGTGATATAAGAAAAAGCATGGTTTCTATAATTGGTATCAGAGTATGGTTTATTTAATTAGTCAATTAGTATTAGGGAACCGTAGTGAAAACCCTTATTATAAGACTATGTATAAATATGTACCCATGATTTTTTTAGGAAAATCATAAATATAGGGATCCCATAATATATTACTTTATACTTAATTCCATAAAAAAATAAATTATTTTTTCATGACTTGTTGACATATTATTTTTTCTAACATTTTATTTATTAAAAAATGGTGGAAACTGGGAGAAAATATAAAAAGAACCAGTGCATGTGACAATTGAATGATTGTCTAAACGACATCCACAATGCTTTGGGAGGTGAAGTTTAAAATTTATTTGCGATGCTTACCAGGGTGTCTAAGTTTATGAAAAATATGATGAATAATGTGGAACACCCCCCTTCACATCAGAGGGAGAAACTAACTATCGAGTGTTTTATGCAGCATGAACCATGAATGTTTAGTGGATCTTCTTATCCAATATTTGAAGTATAGTGGGCTAACTCAATGGAGATGATTTTTTCTATGCTTCATTGTTCCGAGATAGAGAAGGGGACTCAGGATAATTATCATTTAGATACATAGGTTGAACAATGGTGAGAATTGGTTAAGAACACCATGTCGAGGGATGAAACTCCAGAGATCAAGTGGGAAGATTTCGAGAAAATGTTTCTTGACAAGTATTTCCCTCAATCTCTTCATACAAAGATAGAGACAGAACTCATAGATCTTATGAAAATGGAATAAGAATATGTAAAAACCTATGAAGAATAATTCCAAAGACCTTAAAGGTATGTTTGGGGTTTTATTATCAACAATGATAGAAAATTGATATATTCTATAGTGGTCTATCACCACTCCTTCAAAATGCCCTAGCCATTAATGACGTTGGTTATTATGAAGAAGTTTTTCGATGTTCTCTTAATGTGTGAAGATGTATGGAGGATAGTCTCATGAATTAATTGACAAAAAATATAGAGATCAATATAGGAGATCTAATGAGAAAGGTGGAAAGAAAACATAACCACCCACATGTAAAAAATGGGGGAAGAAGCATCATGCGTACTTCTTCAAAGGGATGGGGAAATTCTTCATGTGTGGGAGAGAAGGTCACCAAGATCATGAATATTGAGCGAAAATGAGGAATCAAGAAAATGTGGTGTATAAAATGATAGGACCATGCGTGGTCCAATGCTATAACTATAGAGAGAAATGGAACTATTAAAGACAATGAACTAAACATCGAGTCCTATATGGTAATCAGTTTCATCAGCCACAAAAACCAAAGGGGAATGAAAAGGCTTATGACATCACTGGTGTATAAGTGGAGCATGAAAATGAAGTCATACAAGTAAAACATTCTATTTACTCAATGATAGAAAATGTTTTATTTGATTGTGGTTATATGCATTCTATTAAATCTTTAATGTTTCCTTGAACTATTGAATCAATTCCCCAAAAAAAATAAAGTAGAGGTATCTATAGAAAAACTAAGTTGTGAAATCATTAAAACCCAAGTGTCGGAATCCTCCTTTACTTGTGAATGTGGGAATATTAATCTAGATATTATTGTGATAATTCCCTTGGTATAATTTGACTATATAATGGGAATGGATTGGCTCTCATTATAAATAGAACATATAAACATTTGGGGGAAATGAAATATCATTTAATATTAAAACCCATCCCATTATCCTCTACAAATGAAAGGAAGATCATGAATATCCTTTGGAAAATCCTTAAACAAAGTGGGTGCTAATTACTTATAAAGAAGCATACATCTCTCAAATGGTTGTGTCATTGGAAGTTATCAAACTAGTAGAAATGACAATTTTTTGGGAATACAGTGATGTATTTCTTGAAGAGTTACCCATAAATCCCCCATGATATTGAGGTATAGTTATCAATATAAGTCATAACTAAAGCTAATCATATCTCAAAGAGACCATATGGGATGATTCTTATTGAATTTGTGGAGTTAAAGAAGTAGAAACAGGATCATTCCGACAAAGGGTTCATACAACATAGTGTATCAACTTGGGGTGAGATAATATAATTTTTCAAGATAAGGATGGATGAAAGCAGGTATCTATCAATTATCAGGAACTCAACAAGATCTCTATAAATAAAAAGTTTCCACTTCAAAGGATTGGAAACATGTTTGATCAGTTACAAGGAGATCAATACCTCTAAAAGGTGGATCATTATTCTTGATATCATTAGCTAAAGGTGAAGAAGGAAGATATTGAGAATACATCCTTTCATATAATGTATGGGCACAATATGCTTCTGGTGATGCCATTCAGACTTACTAATTCCCCGAAAAACATTAAAGATTTGATGAGTATTGTCTTTATACAATACCTCAAACGATTTGAGGTATTTTTTATCGATGATATTATCATCTACTCTAAGATCAAGGAGAAAATGAATAACATCAAAGGATTGTGTTGGAGACATTATGGAAGTAGAAGTTGTACACCATGTTCAGAATGTGTGACTTTTGGATGTAGTAAGTCACATTCTTGGTACATGTGATGTACCTGATTTGTGTATACTTTTTCACACATTTTATTTAGAATAAAAACATGTTTCCCCGAAATATATTTTTTTTATGGTTGAATTTTTTTATTTTGGTTATTATAAAAAATTTCAGGATGTTTCCAGCCAAAAGCACAAATCGTGGCTGATTAGAAGAAAAATTCACATATACATGGCATGTACTCTTCTTACACACTGTGTATATTTTGACCCATACATGGATCTACCATAGCGGATACATGCCCATATTCTAGGCCTGAGATTACACACTGTGTACATGAAACTTAGATGTCATTTACAACTATTCGAGGATTGGTTGGGGTCCAAAGATACACTTACACGTCATGCGTGGTGGCACTGCACACCGTGTACCCCACCAACCGACCACCGACGCATTCAGAGTCTAGAGGTGGTGCATTTGATCACCTACCAAGTCATAAAATGTGTCCATGTAATCTTGACCTAAGTTCATGGCATGTACTTTTCAACACTCTATGTATTTTAAAAATTTAAAAATACAAGTGTTGTCCTGCCATTTTCGATAGCCAAGAAGGGGGGAAGAATGAAGAGATAATCTGAGAATGAGAAGGTGAGAAGAGAAGAGGAGAAGATTTACTGATTTACCTTCCCCAACTATCCTGAACTAGAGGCTTCCATGATGTGTGAATCAGGTATTATTGGTTTGGTTTTCAAGATCTACTCCATAAGAGGATATATTTCCCGTGTGTTGGGGCTATAGACGATTATTGTTTGAATTTAACCAGTTGTATTTTTGTAATTTTTCTATTCATGTAATTCTAAATTTATCTCTTTAATCTTGTTTAATGCTACTGGAAATTCCATATCGGTAAAATAATAGAACTTTAAAGGATCTTCAAGATGAATAATGTTAGGTACACCAATGATCATTGGGTACATATAACATCATAAAAAGGGATGAACTTAAAAAAACCAATCAGTTTAGGACCAAGGAATATATCACTTAATGTTTTATGTAAAAATCACTCGACAGAGGGGTTCCACTACATTCAAACCCAGTATGTATGAGTTATTATGAACAACAAGACCTCAAAAATCAATCAATTAATTGGTAACCTTAAAAAACCCATAGCCTCGACATAGATTCTCTATTTGTCATCAAAACCAATTTCCACACTTTTGTTTATCGTTTAAGAAATTAATAAAAAATAGAGGAAGAAGTATTTTCATAAATGAAACATCAAAAATCAACTCTAAAGTTCAGAGAACATTCACTGAATTAATTTCAAATAAGGGAAACAAAACATTCCTTTTTCCCCCTATGGCTCGACCCCATGCTTGCACTATACAGGTTAAGAATTATAATTTGGCCGTCTGAACATAATACTTCGGAAAAAATTGACAAAATTATGGAACCATTGCTTGGAAGGAAATTTAACATTGTTTTGTTAAATATAGTTTGGAACAAATAACATTAAAATAAAAATAAAAATTCCTACAGAGTCCACATACACCGCCCATCTTTATGGAGCCGTAATATCCTCCATCGACCAACATTAAAGAGTTCCTACCAAGGTTCCATCGGAGTCCACCTTCAAAACTTATTACAGAGTGTGGCTAGCCACCACAATAGCCACAATAATTTCTTCTTTAAAGGATACCATACAACCAGTAGCCCTACTTTTCTCTATATCAGCACAATGTTCCTCCACCTCCTCTGGAAAACCCTCCACGACGTACTCTTATGGAGTACGGACTACCTTCGATCCATATAGTGGATACGGGAATAGTTCGACCACTGTTTCAAGCCCAACACATTGAAATCAAACTGGCTATTATCTAGATGATCCAGAATATTTTCCAATTCAGTGGTTTACCGTGTCATTACCCAAAAACTCATCTCTCCAACTTCCTAGAGATCTCTAATACATTTTGTTACCATGGAGTGTCAGAATATTCCATTCATCTTCACCTCTTCCCATTCTCATTAAAGTATAAGGTGATGGACTAGATTAAGGGACTACCTCAACAATCCATCCTCACCTGGGAGGCATTAGCCCAAGCATTCTTGTCCATGTACTTTCCACTATCGAAGAAGGTGACACTACAAAACGATATCCACAACTTCCAGCAGCATGACTTAGAATCCTTATATGAATCCTGGGAGTTTATCAAGGAGATGCTATGTAAATGTTCACACCATACACTTATTCTATGGATAAAACTACAAACCATATATGGATGCATGACCACAAACACTAAATCTGTATGGATGCTGCTGTTGAAGGAACGGTAATGGAGAAATCATTGGAGGAACTCTTTGACCTCTTTGAGGATATGTCAACTAATAGATTAGAGTGGAACTCAGATCATGGAAATTAAATGAGTGGAATGCACAACATTGACACCCCCATGATGATCGTTTACCAATTATATGTGGTGTCAAAGAGTATTAATGCCTTGATCCTGGAGAATGAATCTCATTTTCAAGTTGCAAACCATCCTGCATGAAAAAAATGTGGTAACAAGCACATCATTGTTGAATACCTAGGGTCAACTGCCAACCCATCAAGAAGAAAAGTGAGCTACATTTCTCAGAATTGAGCACTGAATATGTACCCTTAGTACTAGAACCCACCATAGAATGTACATATGAACATAATTTACCAGCAGGAACAAAAAAAATCCTCCCACCCATAGACCACCTGGCTATGGTCAACAATAGTACCAGAACCCATATCCAAGACAAAAACTGTATGGGACTTATCGAAAGAAAGGGTACCAAAACCCTCACCCACAACCACCCAGGTAGCCACCAACTGCACCAAATACACAAAAAACTCACCATGAACCCCCATCAAATCTTGGAGAAATGATGAAAACAATTATCACCAAAACTGAAACACAATTCCAAAACCAGGAATATTCCATTTGATACTTGGAAAATCACATTGGAAAAATACCAAACCATCTCTCCTCAAGGAAACCCATTACATTAAAGGTTAACACTAAGAAGAACCTGCGATAAGAGGCCAATGAATTTACTTTACAATGTGCGAAGGAGCTACCTCAGACACCAACTGAAAAGAAAGGTGAGGCAATAAATCTAGATAAACATTCACCCTATTCAGCTGAAGAAACCACAATATAGGACCAATACTCATAAAAATAACCATCAAACGGGAAGGATACCTATCATGATAAGGGAAAATAGGTGGTCAAGCCTTTTGATCCTTCCTTACCATTTCCAAAGAGTATGAAGTAAATGAAGCTGGATCGCCAGTTTGGTAAATTCATGGTGGTATTCTTAAAGCTTCACATCAATATCCCTTTCGTAGAATATTTAACTTAGATGCTAACGTAGAAAAAGTTCATGAAGGAGATTCTCTCAAAAAAAATATGGAGGATTTAAGGACCATTTCCTTGAAAAGGTAATGCTCATCAATGGTACAGTTCTCACTTCCCCTAAAACTCCATGATCCAAGTAGTTTCACAATCACATGTAACATTGGATCCTAGGAGTTTGGAAAATCTCTCTGTGACTTAGGATATAGTATTATCTTGATTCCCTTGGAGTCTTCACGAAGCTAGGTCTCAATAATATCAAACCCACATGAGTAGCCCTCCATCTAGAAGATTTCTCCTTCAAATATCCCAAGGGGATACTCAAGGATGTACCGGTGAATGTAGAAAGTTTAATTCTCCCTACCGACTTCAAACCCACATGCAAGAAATTATATGCAGTAGAGAAAGTGATCATGGATGATCAATCTAGTCCTTCTATGATGTGAGGTATGATTCTTCTAAATTATTTCCTTATGCATGATTTATATGAAACAAACATTTAAAACTTATTCCTACCTTCTCATGCTATTTAGCATAAATTTTTGCAGGTTGAGATGATGGAATCTATGTGGAAACATCAAAATCCTCATATCTAATGATAATTTCTTTACATTTGTGTAAATATTTTTCAATAAATATCAATGGTGAAAAGATACAATGGGATTTTTCTATGCCTGAGATATATGTATATGACTTGATTCTGGGCATGGATTTTTTGACATCATTGAAGGCCCACATCAAGTATTTTGGCTAAAGGGATAGTTTCAAATCTCATTATATCTTCAAGTATATCATTATAAGAGATTTGGATTAAAGGATAGTAGAGAATGCATTTTACCATCAGTTGATAGAAATATCTCATGTTAATTAGAAGAAATGATATTTGAATCATTAGATGAGATTGAGAATAAATATTTTTCAACTGCTGATCACCAATTTCCTAATAATTTTTTCCAAAACATTCTTGCGTTTTCTACTAAAAAGATTCATTGAGTTTGTCATTGATCTACTTTAAATAATTTTCAATATATCACATTAATAATTTAGGATGAAACAAATATATTTTAAGTAATATAATGTTAAGTTAAAAGAGTTGTAAAAAATAGAGTTCATTCAACCATGATCATCTCTATGGGCAGCACCCATTTTTATTTTAATGAAGATAGATGTAACTCCTAATATTTGTAAGAATTATTGTAATCTTAACCAAGTAACATTAACAAATCAGTTTGGTATTAAAAAAATTGATGATTATTTTAGATTAATTGTTGGTTGTTATTAAAGTATGACTTATGTTTGGTGATGTGGCCTTTTTTACACACTTTCTAAAATCTGTTTTGGTGTTATAACTAAGTTTTTTTTATAAATATGTTTTCTAATTTTAGAATATATTTCTGTTTGATAATATTTTAAAATCAAATTGTCTTTAGAAATATCATTTAAATGTTTATTTTTTGATGATGAATTGAATATTTTTTATGTTCTCATCTTTTAAATTATTTTTTATGGAAATAAATTTGTTGTTTTTAATTAAAAAATAAATTTTAAAAAATTTTGAAAGAAAACATTTGGGATAAAATAAATTATTTAATAAAATTATATTTCTTTATTATTAAACATTTATTGTGACTCAATATTTTTTTAAATTATTCTTTCAATTGAGAATGCTTATTATTTTATGATCATAGATGTAGTCTCTAGATAATTGAAAATGAAAAATATTTTTAATTATTGTATTTTAATTTTTTTGAAATTATTTTTTATAATTTCATAAATTTATTTCACTTTCCATATTTTAAGATAAAAATTTAATTTTAAGAATAATTTCTTATATTTTTATTAATTTAAATTTTTTAGATTGATAAAGATTTCATTCATCCACCACCAGCTAGTTTCACCACGAAAAATACACTACTAGTTGTAGAGAATCCAATTTTACCACCTTCCCCTGACACTGGTATATGAAATATACTTTTCTACAAACATATTGCACTTATAGCCTCTCCAAAACCTATATCTACCACTACCAACATCTTTTGTCCCGAACAGTAGTAGATCATAATCTACCTCCAGTCAATTATATCTATCACTAGTGTAATACAACCACCACCAATTACGATTTTAGCCTATATCTCATTAGCCCAATATCTACAACTGCACCCCTTCCACCTATAGAACACATCTACCATTCATCCTACCACCTTATCTCTACATCCACCACTAGCCTCAATCGAATGAAACACCCCACATCCATGATCGTTGCCTCATCTACATCCACCATCGGTCCCACATCATTGATTTCTAATCACCGGTAAACCAATATCTACTAGTCCAATACCTCAACCAAACCACACCAATGGTAGACCATCTCAGTAGTTGTACCCCCTATGATCTAGCCACACCACCACTAAAATATCATCAATAATATCCTAAAAAATATATCTAGATGAATGCCCCATTACTGACTATCCAATATTGTATGAACAAAGAACCACCATAGATTATTGAGTAACTGACAGCCATCACCACAACGACACCATAAAAAGAGACCCTCAGCATATGTTTCACTAGCCAAATCAACCTCATAAAATAAATGCCACACCCCATTCGACTGAGTTAGAGTCGTGACCACAAGAAGATTTGATTCTATTTGTCTACATCTCCTACCACAGGTAGATATAAATCTATAGGTTCATGCTCCCAATCAACTTTAGGTCTAACATGGTCAAGTGAAGATGAGGGTTCCACTATCATCATTGCCTCACTAGATCTTTCTTTAAGATCCATGTCTCACCTTCCATTATTGTATCTGGATCCTCTCCCACAACTCTAAATGAGACCCGAAGAACCCTTTTTCTCATAAAAATGAAGAAATGGTGGCAGATTAGGGGACAAAGAATGAAAAGAAAAAAGAAAAATTAATATATAAATAAATATAAAAAGATAAGTGTAGTAGATAATAATAATAATAATAATTGTATAGAAACAAATTAAAGATATATATATAAATCAAATACTATTAATATATTTATGTATATATATATATATATTAATAAGTATATATGTTTGTAAATGCATTTATTATTATAATAGTTATATAATTCATTAATATTAATAATTATAACATGATAATACATTTTCGTATATATATAATATGCGTTTAATATAATTAATTACTATATATATACACACACATAGTGGTTGAGACCCAAATTGAAGTTTTTATTTCTCAATTTTCTTGACTATTTTAATATATCTTGGTTGAATATGGTTTGATGATTGTCTTAAAAGAGATCATGGGAATCGAATCAGGGATCGAAGGTTTGAGCATCCTCACCTAGAAATCATCGCCCCTGTAACATTCTACATAGGGAGATTTTGGGTGGGGGTCATGCTTCATGGAACAAGATAAGAATTCTATTGGAGGGGATTATTCACTGGTAACCATTATAGAGGAATATGTATAGTGATAATTCCATGTAAAGGTTAGAGAGAATATCTGGGAGTTATAAAAGGAGTTGGTGATGGAAGATGAAAACATAAGTAGATTCAAATAAAAGGAAAACTTAAACATTCCAAGATCATGACATCACACCATAAACCACTTTCTGTAGTGATCAGTGGAGTATATATTTTTTATATTGTGATCTATTATAAATCAAATGGGAGCTACAAGAGAGAGAATGAACTTCACCCTTTTCTTCTATTTTCATAATTTAATTCAATATGAACTTACCAATTTTAGAATCTTTTAACATATGGAATGTGATCATTATTTTAGGATAATCATTACTAGGAAAATTTACTGATATAGGTGACATATTATAATTTTTTAAATATTTTCATTACATTTTCTTCTCTCTATCTCTCTATCTCTATATCTCATCTAAAAATCATTTCTAAAAAACATTAATTATTAGTGAAAAACTAATTTGATTTGGGTTTATTTCAAATTTCATTCAATGTGAGAATTTAAATTAAGAGTAAATAATTCTCAAGAGATAGTATCAAACTGATTTCAACTGAAGAAATGAACTCATAGATAACTAATTTTTTCTCACTCAATGATCGAATGACCTTTAGAGTTGATTTACAATAAATTATATTCAGTGAAATGTTGACCTGATGAAAAATTGTGTAATCCAAATTGAATAAGTTTAATGTGTTTCAATTAAAATGAATCAATACAATAAAATAAACTTTTAGTAGTAGTTTAAACGATGAAAAAATTTTACAAGATAGTTTTTCCAAACTCCTTAAATGACAACATCATAATCCAAAAAGATTTGGTTCCGTCCATTTATATGGTGATTCTAGGAAGTGTCTACAAATTATTCTTTGGTGGATATAATTCTATTTTTAGCATAAATTCTCTACGAAAAAATGCCCATGAGTTGGAACCTATTTAAGCAATTATTAAAAGATAAATTATATATCCACTATTTCAAATGATGTTAATTATTTTTAAGATAATTGGAAGATTTTTAAATAGAAACTACTAATATGTTGACCATATATAGCGTCAATTAAAAACACCACTAAATAATTATGTTTAAAAAATCGGTAGATACTGCATCCCAAGAAAATCAATAAAACATAAAAAAACATCAACCATCTATCATACACACCAACGTAACATAAGTACTATGACTATTATTAAATCTATACCATAATATCATAATAATGAGATGATAAATAGGCCAATACATAAAATGTATAACATAATAGAGAAAAACCAAAATTCAGAGCGGGAAACCTCAATGTGAACCATGGGAACCAACAAAAACCATTACAAAATGCAGTCATACAATATAGAAAATTTGTGTTAAACAAAAAATTATGAAATATAATGATGAGATTCACATTTAAGAAATAAATAATAATCATTTATATCATTAATGAATTAATATAATGTTTAAGTAATAATGGGAAACTCTGATGATCATAATGAGAGAGTCCTATATATAATTAGGTGGATCTATCTTCATATTTATTAATTATGTTCCTATATGATAAAATCATATATTACTCCAATAATTATAACTATATTGTAGTAAAAATATTCAGGAAAAATCATATAACAAAAGACCATAGTGAGAGTCTCATCGTTATTGGCATATAGACCATCTTTTAGTCTCCCACATAGATTTCAAGGGTTCCCATGATAATGGAGACAAATGGTGGTGAAACTTTATCATATATCAATAACAAATCAATAAGATATCACATTGAAAGCCATAAAAATGTCAAAAATCTTCCATTACTATACAAACTTCTTAAAAATCACACATATATTTCTCACATAATAGAAAACAATAATCACAATTCTATCATAGGATCTATTATCATATATTAAACCAGGATTTATTTGGGAATAATCCATGTGTGTAACATCATTTTTGAAAACAAATATTGTAAAATGTTTCATACAGACCTTTGGATTTAAGATAATAACCATATATATTAGAACATCCTAAAACCACTTTATAAACCTCCTATTATTAAGATACATTCTTCATTTTTATTTTTCAAAATACTAGAAAAATGAAGTAAAAAATCCCTTTAAAACCACTAAGTCCAATATATCATATATATATATATATATATAAAAACACAACCTTGATAAACATCATTGAAAACCTCATAAGAATAATGTCATAAATAAGAAACATTAGACCATATCAAAGAATCTTTTTCACCTCATATGTTTTTTAGAATGGAAATGTTGTTGTTGATATGTTAATCAGTAGAAAATATTTTTTTTTGTAATTGTGGATTTTTGTAGAGGATTTATTATAATGACCCAAAATATTAGAAGTTAAATTTACCTTTTGATTTAATTAAATATCTTATTTTGTAAAATGGATATAGGAAACATATAAACTCAATATGTTTTATTATATCCAATGTGATTAAAACTACTATTATGTATCCTTAAAATTGATAATATAGTCATTGAACAATGACCACATGACCAGTGTAAATATAGGGTTTAAAAAAATTCTTTTCGATATAGACAAATGAGGTGATAACCTCAACCAGTAAGATCATTCCCTATGAAGCCCATTTATCAGAGCTTATAAGGGAGATAATATATCTGGCCTTTTCCGTAGATGAATCCCAGGATGAGATCCAACAACTTAAGCTTGAGTGAAACTGTTTATGAGAGAATTTAAAGTTAATTGAGATCACAACCCATACCAAGATCGCCGAGATCCCCATGAAAGACCCACCATCATACACCTTACTCTAAGGTAATATGCTGATGTAATAAAGGTATATTTATCAAGACCCTATCATTATGATTATGTACATTATTTTTGTATAAAATAATGAATATGGATTCAATTTATTATGGTTTTTAAAGTTAAAATATAATTTTTGGTAAATATTTAAATTGAATTATGAAATATATTCAGATGAATTAAAAAATAAAATTTTAATTAAATATTATTATTAAATTACTTTTATTAAATACAAATGCTCATATAATTTGCATGAGGCTAAATGAAATTTTATTATGGTTTAAAAGTTGCTTTTGTAAAAACCCCTTCAATTTTCAACAAATGTCATTTTTTATTTTAAAATTCAAAATTTAAATATTTAGGGAAATATTTTGATTAATTGAATATTATTTTTGTAATCAGGTCTTATAAATTATCCAATTGTGATATTTTCATAATTTTCTAAGACAATCAAAATTTTTGGGTAATAATTAAATATAATTTAAATATATAGTTTGTTTTTATGACAACATAATGGCCCAATAATGATTTAATGAACACTAAAAAAAGTAAATTAGGATAAATATATGTTTTAGAATTAAAATAATGTGATTTTAGATTTTTTTGACTTATTTTATAAAGCCATAGTGAATCCTCCAAAATGAATACTATATTTTTGGATTTTAAGTTCATTTATTTAATAATTTTGTTCACTTCCATGTAAGCAAGGGTAATATTTTAATATATTATTCCCATGGCCTTATAAAATATTTTTTCCACTATTATTTGTAAAAAAACATTAGAACAAACCTTGTAAAGGGTTCTGGTTTTGAATATTTAATTAAATATATTCCAAAACCTATGTTTGTAAAATATTAAGTAATTCACCTCCCATTTCCTATATAAACCCACACAAGCTCCTACTTCTCTTCACTATGTTTACATGGATGATGTCCTTACTATGTCCTACCCTATCTGGAATCCTATCAAGGCTCCCCAAGCTCTCAATAATCCTTTATTCAATCTTTTTAAGTAACACACTTGAGTAAGGGTTCCTTATATTCTCATTTTTATCCAATTTTTATTATATTGATACTACCTTATAATTTCATTTAAAAATTATAGGGTATGTTTTTTAATATAAAACATACATAAATTATTATGTTTTAATTATTAGATCCCCTTTCTCTCTCTTTAATCCCTCCCACAGACACCTTTTACCATACTAAAATTTAATAAGTCTTATTCCATTTCTCATATTTCTTCAGGTTTCGTTATTATGTTATGCCTTATATTTAATAATAATTTATGTTGTAAAATTTATTTATATGATATTATTACATTCCTGTTAATGTATATATGATTAAATACCTATTTATTTCTCATAAAAACATTTTATTAATATTTACGTTACCCCGTTAGGCTGCTGAAATTGCACTATGAATCTCCTTTTCAAAAAAAATTTATAAGTGAATACCATACCCATTCCCTATCAAGGGTGATCGCTTTTATAAATATATAAATTTTAATTTATGACTTAAATTTATTTATTCCACGCCCCACTATCATGAAATAAATTATGATGATCAATGAATGAAATATAAATGATCTATGTGGGACACATAAGCATGAAAATGAAATGGAAGTGACAGGTGAAACCAGAATTATATAGTGCTCTAATGCATGGGGTAATGTATAGTATCATGATATGTCATGTTGGTACAAGGGTTTAATTGATTCCTTTATGTTACCTTATCCAATATCATGTCTTGACTGTTTATCCATAACCTATGATGTACTGTTTTAAGTTGTATCAACATTTCAATGTTATAATTATCATGCTATATCAGCCTTCATGTTCATGTTTCTTTTATGATCCATTTATATGAATATTTTCTAAAATGTATTGTCTTCCTCATTTTTTTCCATATAAATTCCATTATTAGTAAATATAGCTCACCCATTTCTTATGTACATCCTCATGTTATCCCATGAAATGTTCAGTATGGAGTAATTTTATAGTCATGTAAAGGAAGTTTTCAATAAAGATGTTTTATTTCATGCATCAAGTTGATATATAATGTAAGTAATTTTTAAAGGCAGTATACTTCTAGATATTTTAGGTTTTATTAAGTGTAATATTTTTTCATTAAAATAGATATGAAGGTAATAAAAAATTATGGTTGTTATAGTTGGTATTAGAGGAATGTTTAGTTATTTTTGGGTCTAAGATTAGAAAACTAAAGTGAAATGAATAAGGATAAAACTAAGTATAAGAAAAACATACCCAAATATTTTTGAGTATAGAGTAACTATTTAATCAATAATATACATCCTTTTATGGATATGAACAAGTATATGTGGCTATGACATAGATATATCTATGGGTAATACCCAAAAACCACACTTTGAGCAGGTCTTGAATACAAAGTAGTGCACAATAGTGGGCCATGATGAACTCGGGGTTTTACACTCCTAGAAGATATGCTTTGGTAAATTTATAATCAATGTTTGAACTATTATTATTGGAACCAAAAACTCCCTTAATAAAATACATTATGAAATAGATCTTGGATAACATGGATTGAATCCCACACATTAATAAGTTAAGGAAATAATTGTAATTCATAAGTTATCCCTTTAATATCAATGGATTCTTCTTTATGTGTTTACTGGATTCAAATAATTACAACTAATTTTTCTTTTATTCTAGCCAATGGATAGTAATAGGAGGAATCTTTCTAACAACTTATACGAAGATAAATGTAATGACTGTCTTAATGACATGCCCAAACTGATTGGATCGAGAATCACCAACATTTCTATAATACTCTATCAGTTAACTCATGTTTTGAAAAGATAACATATATAAAGAGGAACATCATACCCCATATAAGAATAAACGTGTCTCAATAGAGATATTGATGACAAGAAGGCCTCTAACATTAACTAGATCATCAGATCCCTCAGTCATCGAACAATGGATCAACTCCACTGGGAAGATCTTATCCTTCATTCAATGTTATTAACACGAGAAGTTTGTTCTCATTTTTTTTAATATAGAGTGTGTATTTGATCAATGATGGAAATTTTTCAATATATTAAGCATTTGGAAGAAATCAAGGTGATAGGATAGAAGGATTTTTGGAAATTTCTTTTCGATAAATATTTTTCTCGCACCCTCCGACATAATATGGAAAGGAATTTCCATGACCTCAAGAAAAAAGATGAAAATTAAATTAGATCATATGAGGAAAACATCACAAGGATTTCATGATATGACTACGGCTTTTTTGTTATTCCTAAATTCAAGATTTACTACATCATTGGTGGGATAAAACCTATCCTACAGAAATACCTCGTGATCTGTGACTTTGATAGCAATGAGAAAATATTCCAATGTTCCCTCTATGTTGAAATGGAGATCGAAGAATCTCATCGGTATCATAGGAATAATAAAGGGATGGTGGAGTCAAATTATAGTTGTTTAATATAGATATCTAACAGTTCCAAGAAATTTCAACATCCCACTTTCCAATGGTGTGGAAAGAGGCACACTATAAATTTCTTGAAGGGAACAAGGAAATTCATTAGCTGAGGTATGTAAGGTCACCTAGCTTGAAATTACGAGAAAGAAAAACCTACTACTACGACATAGGAAATGAATTCCCCTATAAAACTTCAGTGTCTTGCTCTTTGTTACTAATGAAAGAAACCATAACATTTCTCAAATCAATGCACTATGCCAATAGTATTAGGAGGCAACCAACAACCTCCAAGGCAACAAGGGAGATCTTTCTCCATCACAGCTACCGAAGTGAATCCCGAAAACAATGTGGTGATAAGTACACAAGTTATTCATTCTAGAATATATAATTTTCTTTTTGATTCTAGTTTTATTAATTAATTTATATCCCAAATGTTTAGAAGAAAAATCCAAACACCACCATAAAAAATGGAAGTAGATATTTTAATGAAAAAGAAAAATGGGGAAATTATTTCATCCCATGAATATAACTCCACTAGAATCACAATTTGTGGATTGAACTTATCAGAGAACCATATTATACTTTCCTTGGTGGAATTTTATTCAATTCATTGCATGGATTTTTTTTCCCTATTTATATCCAATATAAATTTTCATGAGAGGGTAATCACTCTCTTTGTTGAAAATCAACCCCCAATTCAATACAAGTGCAATGAGGTGGATGAATCTTATTTACCACCATCATCCAAATCATTCATTTTACTGACATATGAGCATGAATACCTTGCTTATTTGATCTATTATAAGAATGAAACCATTCTTGAATACATGTATATTGTGATCAAATTCACTAATGCGTTTCCCAAGGAATTTTATTGTCTTCCAACTATTAGAGATGCTTAATTCTTGATTGATGTTATAACTGGGGAGTTTCCAATTTAAAATACTCCATATAGAAAGGATATTGTCTAACTTGAGGAGATAAATAAACAACTATAAGATAATCTGAATAAATGATTTATACACCCAAATTCTTCACCTTGGGGAGAACCAGTACCATTTTTCAAGAATAATTATGGTTTAATTCACCTTTTCATTGATTTTCATGAGCTCTAAAAATTATGATACAGAATAGGTACCCTTTTCCATGAATTCATGACATGTTATATTTTGTATGGGGAGAATAATACATCTCCAAGGTGGATCTTCAGTCATGATATTACCAAGTAAGGGTGAAGAATGAAAATATCCCAAAACAAAGTAGAAAATAAAAGCTATAAAAAAAGTAGAAATGAACAAGATTAATTAAGTGTGATCAACCCGGGGTACTGTCATGATGTTCATCCTTAATCACTTCATGATATAGGGTTATGATATTTTTATCCCTAGTTTGTAACACCTAGAACCATAATGTTACTAAGTTTATACTATTATACCTCCTATGGTTTAGTCTAAAACACACAATGATTCACCAGACACTGCCAATGATTGGGTGATTTGTGTTCGACTTCATAACCGAAAGTCACCAAGGAAATGCATGAAGAAATCAATGTGTTGTCCAGGTTTGTAAGTTATTTCATTGTGATACCATGAAATAAATGTACATTACCTAGACTTTTCTATTGTGAGTTCAATTCTCCAATATGAACCACAGAAACACGACAATTGGAAGGGGGAAAAGAATGTGGTGAACGGTGTGTGAAACATCACTTGAATGGGTACCCCCAAAAATAATTATATGAGTTGAACAATACATACCATTAAAAAACTAAAAAAAGAATATAGGATGATTAAAAACAACACAAAAACCTGGAATTAAAAAGATCATTCAAATATTACAAACATGAATCATGGGATTAACATCACGTTCCGCCCCGGGTGATCACAAGGGGTTTAGAATCCCATGGGAGGGGAAGAAGTAAAAGATATTGAAGTACCACTTCCTATAGCCTCCATAACATCTTGGTATGATGCAAATACCTCTTTGGGACTCCAAAATTGCAGCACCTTGCCTCTGTTTCGAACTCACAAATGTGGTGCCCAAGGTTCCAATTTATAAGCAAAGTATGAGGTGGTTTTGGGCACCCTGATTTCAATAATCCGCTTGGTCCACGGTTTTGTCCAGCCATACAGTCATAAATCACTTTGGAAAAAAATAAAAAAGTTGTTTACAGGCACCATTTCTACCTCCATGAAAAATTTTGCGACCGGAAATAGAATATAATAAGAGATAATGTTGAAATACAGAGGCACTATTTTGACCCTGTGCAGATCCAATTTATTGGACATATCAGTTTGTGTGGGCCTCTTAATGAACAAATTGGGCTTCGGTTCCTTCATATGATATGAAGATAATTCAATTTATGACCATCCCACAGTTTTTCAGACCATTTTAATTCACGGTTAACTATAAAAATGAATTTTATTCCACTCGTTTTTATAGATCATGTGCAGATTGGACCATCTTTCTTGGACTTCATAATGGGTCCTCCAAATCACCTCCACCTACAATATAATATTCAAAACAAGTAACATTGAACTTTTTAACAGTGTTAAACACAAAATAATTGAATCAAACATGGAGTTATATTTGTTATTATACTTGTAAGTTTCAATACAATACCAGTTTAATACATTGGTATAAGGGTCAAATAAAATAGTGAATCGCGGTACGATCACACCCCCACACCAAACCATTTTCACTCATGGGCAATGTATAATATTCTAATCATGTCCCATTCCTAAATCATAGGTTTGAAAACATAAAATATTATTTTTAAATTAAATTCATCACGTCTCATTTATGTAATCAATTTTCCTATCATTATTCTTTTCTCACATTCAAATTTGTTCAACTTCATTTGTTAACCCACGCAACATGTTAAAACGTACCTCACCTAAAAAATTTCCCTCGTCACTCAAGGAACATATGAAAATGGAGTTATGATATTTTCTCGGATTTCATGAGATCTTACCATATTCTTGAAAATATTCTAAGTTTTCTATCGATAGAAACTAGTGCACTACTCAAGAGGACTTTCAACAGGTTGTTTTGAGGTTCAAGGGTTGGTAGGATTTAATGTTTAAAACTCTGAGGCTAAAGAGGAGTATTTAATATATTGTGTACAAAACATTTCAAAATTCATCAAGTGTTCACAATGAATAGACACACTCAACACCTCACAAAGTGTATCACCTCAAACTCACTCTCCCCATTGTCCATTTCGGGGGTCACAACCAAACAATGAATAATAATGAGTAAACAACCTCTTTCTCCATTTTCTTCATTTGTTCCATTTCTTTTTTTTTGAATGTACATAACTGTATTTTTTAGTTTTGTTTTTGGAGATAAAGAGGGAAAAATTTATAAAACAATGATGTAATATGGCTTCTGAACCCATTGCCCAAGGAAAATGTAGGCACACTTTATATCAACCCATAACAATGATTCTCTCCCCAGAATTACCATAAAAAACCCTCTCACCCACACTTGCTGAAAATAAACAAGAATATACACAATATATGGTTAGGTAGGGATAAGATAGCTTGTAATGTGTCTACTTAATAGGCATTTCATGGTATCTAAGGCTTAAGAAGGATAAAATGTAAAGGTTGGAAATATAGAGTATAATTGTACAAAGGGTTTTTCAATAAATGATTACCTCTATCATGAATGTAGCATACTTGAATATTATTGCTTCAAACAGAATCAAGGAATGTTCTAGTTTCTCTACATGACCCTAGACTCTAAATAAAGTGATTAAAAGGAATAATATGCAATAAAGGTATTATAATGTCTCTCGGGTAAGGGATTAAAATATTAGTCAGGGCTAATGAGGCATGGGTTTCAATAATCCATTAAACACATAAGAATGATTTGAAAATAAAAATTATAGAAAATGATTTCATATCAACATTCATATGAATTATTTTCTCCAAAAATAGTGGATTTTTCAACACAATCAACTCAAGAATGAAAAAAGATTTTGGATATTCATTTTAAGATCATTTTTATCCAAAAATACTAAATAAGGAAAAATAAAAAAAATAAAAACACTTTTTTTGTTTTGTTTATTTTTTATTTTTTTTATTTTTCTTTAATCCTAACTATGACATGTCACCCTCCCCACACCTAAAAGTTACATTATCCTCAATTAATTTATATTAAATTAATATACAAGTAAATAAATGGTAGAGAGAAGGGACTACATGCTAAGTGGTTTCATATGTGGAATCTATCAGTTGGATTTCCTCCATGACATGCTTTGGAAATTCCTCATAGAAGTGTTTTATCCTATACCCATTGATAGTAATTCTTTGTCAACACTTCTCATGCCAAACCTATATAGCACCAAAAGGGTAAACATCAGTAACAGTATAAGGATCGAGCCCTCGGGAACGAAGCTTACCTGGGTAGAGCTTTAGCCAGGAATATACATGATAACCTTCTCTCCAATATGAAACTTCTGCTGATGTATCATGATATCATGGATAGAATTTTTATTTTATTTATAGATTTTGGATTTTCCATATGTATCACATCGAATTTTTTCCAAATCTTGAATCTGAAGCTTCCTCTGGGCACCTTCATCTGAAAGATTCATATTAAATTGTTTAACAACCCAATATGCATGGTGTTCTACCTCCAATGGGAAGTGACAAGCCTTTCCAAACACAATTCTTTATGGTGACATTCCGATTGGGTTTTTATAAGATTTATGATACACCCAAATTTAATCATCCAAGATAAAACTCTAATTTTTCTTATTGGGTTGTGTCATTTTTTCAATGATTCGCTTATCTTCCTCATTTGATATTTCTACTTCTCCGTTAGTTTGGGGGTGATATGTTTTAGAGACTTTATGAACAAACCCATACATATGAAGAATTTTTTTTCATGTTGTGATTACAAAAATTTGAACCCTGATAACTAATGATGAATCTCGGTAAACCAAACCTACCAATGAAAGAGATAAAAGAAAGTAGAAATGAACAAGATTAATTAAGTGTGATCAACCCAGGGTACTCTCATGATGTTCATCCTTCATCGCTTCAGGATATACGGTAATTATCTTTTAATCACTGGATTGTAAAACATGGAACTAGAATGTTACTGAGTTTATACTGGGATACCTCCTAGGGTTCAGTCGAAAACACACAATGACTCACCGGAAACTGCCGATGATTGAGTGATTTGTGTTCGACATCATAACCGAAACTCACCAAGGCAACACACAAAGAACTCGATGTGATGTCTAGGGTGGTATATTATTTCATTATGATACCCTGACATAAATTTACATGACCTTGAAAGTGCTTATGTGAGTTCAATTGACTAATATGAACCACACAGACACCGCAATTGGAAGGGGGAAAAGAAAGTGGTGAATGGTGTGTGAAACATCACATGAATGGGTACCCCCAAACATTATCATATGAGTTGAACATGATATAATAGTACATAAATAAAAATATAATAATAATATAGGATGATGAAAAAAACTCAAAAAACTGGGAATTAAAAATATCATTCAAATATTACAATCATGAAGCTTGGGATTTACATCACATTCCTCCCTGGGTGATCACAAGGGGTTTAGAAACCCATGGGAGGTGAAGAAGATGAAGTTGTTGAAGTAGAAATTTATATAGCCTCAAGAACCCCTTAGGATGATGAAAATACCTATTTGGGACTCCAAAATAGAAGCACCTTGCCTTTGGTTTGAACCCACAAATGGGGTGCCTAAGGATCCAATTTATAGGCAAAGTAAGAGGTGGTTTTGGGCACCCTAATTTGAATAATCTGCTTAGTTTATGGTTTTGGTCAGATATAATATCCTATATCACATTATAAAAAATTAAAACTTTGTTGGCCAACACCTTGTCTATCTCCATGTCAAATTTTACGGCTGGCTATGGAATATAATAAGAGATATTGTCGAAATACAGAGGCAATGTTTTGACCCCATGCAGATCCAATTTATTGTACAGATTAGTTTGTATGGGCCTCTTAATGAACAAATTAGTCTTCAGTTATTTCATATGAAATTAATCTAATAACTTTTCTGACCATCACACAAAGTTTCAACCCATTTGAGTTCACTTTAAAGTAGAAAAATGTGTTTTAGTCCACTAGTGTTCTTGGATCATGTTCAGATTGGCCCATGTTTCTTGGACATCATCATGGGTCCTCCAAATCACCTTCACCTACAATATAATTATCAAAACAAGTAAAATTGTCCTTTTTAGCAGTGTCAAAAAAACTTAAATCAAACATGGAGTAAAATTTGTTATTATACTTGTAATTTTCAATACAATACCAGTTTAATACATTGGTATAAGGGTGAAATGAAACAGTGAATCGTGGTATAATCACACCCCCACACCGAAAAATTTTCACTCATGGGAAATGTATAATATCCTAATCATGTGCCATTTATAAATAAAAGTTTAAAAAACTTACAATATTTTTTTGAAATGAAATTCATCATGTCTCGTTTATGGAGTCAAATTTCCTATCATTTTCCTTTTCTCGCATTCAAATTTGATCAACTTCATTTGTTAACTCATGAAACATGTCGCAACCTACCTCACATAAAAATTTTCCCTCTTAACTTAAGAAACATATTAATGTGGAGTTATGCACTTTTCTCATATTTCATGAGATCATACCATATGATTTCAATGATTCTAATTTATCTACTGGTAGAAAATAGTGTACTACTCAAGAGGACTTTCAATAGATTGTTTTGAGGTTCAAGGGTTAGTAGGATTTAATGGTTAAAAATATGAGGCTGAAGAGGAGTGTTTAATATCTTGTGTACAAAACAAGTCAAAATTCAGCAAGTGTTCATAATGAATATACACACCCAACACCTCACAATGAGTATCACCTCTAACTCACTCTCTCCATTGTCCATTTTCTGGGTCACAACCAAACAATGAATAATAATGAGTAAACATCCTCTTTCTCCATTTTTTTATTTTGTTAAGTTTCTTTTTTTTCAATGTACAGAACTATATTTTTTTAATTTTTTGGGATATAAAGAGGGAAACATGTATAAAACAATGATTTAATATGGCTTCTGAACCCATTTACCATGGAAAATGTTGGAACCTTTTATATCAACCCATAATAATGATTCTCTCCCCAGAATTCCCATAAAAACACCATCTCACCCATACTTGCTGAAAATAAACAAGAATATACACAAGAAATGGGTAGGTATGGATAAATTAGCATGTAATTTGGCTACCTAATAGGCATTTCATGGTCTCTATGGCTTAAGAAGGATAAAATTTAAAGGTGGAAAAAATAAGTGATAATTGTACAAAGGGCTTTTCAATGAATGATTGTCTCTATCATGAATGTGGAAAACATGAATCTTATGGATTCAAACAGAATCAAGGAAAGTTCTAGTTTCTCTACATGACCCGAGACTCTCATGAAAGTGACTAAAAAGAAGAATATTAAATAAAGCGCTCAGAATATCTCCAGAGTAAGGGATTAAAATATTGATTAGTTTTAATGAGGCAAGGGTTTCAAAAATCCATTAAACACATAATAATTATTTGAATGTAAAAATTATAGAAAAATATTTCATATCAACATTCATTTGAATTTTTTTTCAAAAAACTGTAGAATTTTCAACATAATTGACTCATGCATGAAATTTTTTTTGGATATTCGTTTTAAAATAATTTTTTGTCTAAAAAAATAAGGAAAAATAAAAAAAATAAAAAAACTTTATTTTTTGTTATGTTAAATTTTAATTTCTTTTTTTCTTTAATCCTAATTATGACATGTCACCCTCACCCAGACCTAAAAGTTACATTGTCCTTAATGAAATTATTTTAAATTAATAGAAAAGTAATTAAAAGATATGGAGAAGGGACAACCTGCTACGTGGTATCATATGTGGCATCTATCAATTGGATTTCTTCCACGACATGCTTTATAAAATCCTCATAGAAGTGTTTCAGCCTTTTCCCATTGATAATAATCTTTTTTCCTCTCTTCTCATACAAAACCTATATAACACAAAAAGGGTAAACATCAATAATAGTATAAGGAACGAGCCATCGAGAACAAATCTTTCCTGGGTGGAGTAGTAGCCTGGAATTATACATGAGAACCTTCTCACCAATATGAAACTTCCTCTGATGTATCATGATATCATGGATACCCTTTTTCTTCTCTTTATAGATTCGCAAGTTTACATATGCATCATGTTGAATTTCTTCCAACTCTTGAATCTGCATTTTTCTATGCACACTTGCATCTGAAAGATTCATATTACATTGTTTAACAGCTCAATATGCATGGTGTTCTAGCTCCAATGGTAGGTGACAAGCCTTTCCAAACACTATTATGTATGATGACATTATGATTCGGGCTTTAAAAGTTGTACGACACGCCCAAAGTGCATCATCCAAGTGCAAACTCCAGTCATTCCTATTGGGTTGTACCATTTTTTTCAAGATTCTCTTAACATCCCGATTTGAGATTTCTGCATGTTCATTAGTTTTTGGGTGGTATGTTGTAGAGACTTTATGAGAAACCCCATACTTACGACGCAATGTTTTCATGTTGTGATTACAAAAATGTGAACCCTTATCACTAATGATGAATCTCGGTAAACTAAACCTACTAAAAAATCCGAGACCTCACAAAATAAACAACCACACGAGATTCATCGGTCCTATTGGCCTTTGATTCCACATATTTAGATACATAGTCAACAAGAAATAAAATGTATAAAAATCGAAATAAATTTGGAAAAGTCCCCATGAATTCAATTCCCGATGCATCAAAAATTTCACAGGATAACATGGGTTGTTGGGGAATTACATTCCTCTTGGAGATTTTCCCTATGAATTGACAATGACTACATGACTTGTACAATCTATGGGCATCCCTATACAATGTTGTCCAATAATGTCTTGAGTCAAGAACCTTTCAATCTATACATTTAGAGCCAATGTGGCCCCCATAGGACAAGGTGTGGAAGAAGGTCAAAAAGAGGTGAACTCATGGTCAGGGACACTCCGACGAACTACTTGGTCACTACAAATTATGCACAAGTATGGGTCATCCCAAATGAACCACCGAGAATCATGCTTAAGTATTTGGAATTGTGAAGTGCTAAAATTTGTGGGGACCCTGTATGTTGCTATAAAATTCACAATGTCTGCACAACAGGGGGTATGGTCTTCAACATCACAATGGGTATCATGAGGGAAGAATTCTCCAATGGGGATGGGTGAGTCAACATGATGGTCCAATGGTGGGGAAATCCAACTAATTTGGTCAGCTACCACATTTTCCACTCCTCTATTATATCTAATCTCAACGTCATACTCCTGGAGGAGGAGTATCCACTGAATGAGGCGTTTATTAGCTTTAGGTTTCTTTTGGAGGAAACGAAGGGCATCATGATCAGAAAAGATAATGATTTTTGACCCAATAAGATATGAACAAAATTTTTTCAAGGAAAAAAAATAGAAAGAAGTTCTTTTTCAGTGGTTTTGTAGTTTTCCTGGGTCGGGTGAAGGGTACGTGAGGCATATTCATTGACATGAGGAGCCTTATCAACCCTTTGTGATAAACCTTCCCCAAATGAAAAGTTAGAGGCATCACACCTAAGTTCAAAGGGGAGATCCCACATTGGAGGTTGGATGATGGGAGGTCATGTGAGACTCCTTTTTAGTGAATTGAATACATCCTTACAATTTTTATCAAACAAAAACATAGAATCCTTTTGTAATAACCGACACAAGGGAAATGAGATCTTACTGAAGTCTTTAATGAATCAGTGGTAAAAACTAACATGATCCAAGAAATATCGCACCTCATGAACACATTTTGGATATGGAAGGGTTGAAATTAATTTAATTTTTGATTCATCCACTTGAATCACCTCTTTTGAAATAACATGTCCAAGAACTATACCCCATCAAACCATGAAATGGCATTTCTCATAATTTAATACAAGATATTTTTCTATGCAACGATGGATGATATAACCTAGATGATCCAAAAAATCATCAAAGGAAGTTTAATAAACTGTGAAATCATCCATAAAAACTTCCATGCAATTTTATAGGTACTCTAAAAATATACTCAAAATACAATGCTGAAAAGTACCTGGAAAATTACAAAGACCAAAAGGCATCCTTCTGTATGAAAATGTGCCAAATGGATAGGTAAATGTTGTCTTTTATTGATCCTCAGGGGCTATATGGATTTGGAAATAACCTAAATTTCCATCAAGGAAACAGTAATGGGACTTACCAGCCAATCTTTCTAACATTTGGTCAATTAAAGGTAGAGTAATTTGGTCCTTCTACATGGCTTGATTATATCGATGGTTGTCAATATAGACTCACCAACTCTTTTCCACACGAGTTGGAACAAATTCATTCCTTTCATTTGACAGAACTGTTATTCCTAGTTTTTTAGGCACAATTTGCACTGGCCTGACCCATTTACTATTAGATATAGGATAAATGATCCCCACAATAAGTAATTTACTAACATACAATTTTACCACTTCAAGGAGAGTGGGATTGAACCGATGTTGAGATTGTCTTACGAGCTTATCCTCATCTTCCAAAAGTATATGGTGTATACAAATAGTTGGGCTAATCCTGGGAATATCAGCCAATGTCCATCCTATTTTCTTTTTACATTCACTCAGAAGATCAAGAAGTTTTTATTCCTGATGTTGAGATAGAATATTAGCAATAATGATGGGAAATTGGTCAATACCCTCAAGATAGAAATATTTAAATTAGATGTAAGTGGTTTTAATTCTAACACTGGGGGTTTTTGGACCAAGGGAGGGGATTTAGGGGGGTGAGGTCCATCAAACTCTCTATCTTCTCATGTTTATTCTCTAAAGATAGATAATTTATTGAAGTGAGATTTTTCGAATCATAGACGATCATGGGTACTTTAGAATGAACACACTCATCAATTAAAGTAAAAAATTTACACATTTTAGAACCCACACAAAACTCAAAACATGAATCAAAACTCAAATCATCCAAGGGTGATGAAAATGAAAATGAACCAGAATTTGGGTTGAGGCGAGAACTATGTGTGTGTGAATCATTTGAGATAACTTCCATCGAATATATAGGAAGAGTGGAGTGATCTTCAATGTGATGTTTTATAGCCTCAAGGAGGTTAAAAATTACATTTTCTCCACCAAAATCCATGGACAATGTACCATTGTGAACGTTGATGATTGTCTTTTCTGTTTTGAGGAATGGCATCCCATGTATGAGAGGAGATTTTCCTTGGGTTTGGGTATCTTCCCTCTCGAGAATGTATAAATCAGCAGGGAAGATGAGATTCTTCACTCTTACTAGGACATCCTCATTCACTCATGTTGGATGCGTAGTACTCGGGTTCGCTTGTTTCACGACAATTCCTATTGGTTGAAGCTCTCCAAACGGAAAAGAAGTATACACGGAGTGAGACATTACATTAATGGAAGCACCTAAATCTAGAATAACATCAGAAATGAAAGTTTCCACTATGGTATACAATATTGTGAATGTTTCTAGATCCTTGCATTTGGTTGGCATCACTGGTTGAATCATGATCGAGACATTACTCCCAAAGTTGACTCTCTCATTCCCCATTCAGTCTCATTCTATGCGTGCAAAGCTCTTTATGAAATTTGGCATCTCTAGGGATTTGTTTTATTGAATCCAATAAAGGAATGTTAAATTGCACCTTTTTAAATGTATCCATTATTTCTTTATCAAAGTCACTATCATAATCTTTCATAGATTTAGAGAGTATTTGGGGGAAAGGAAGAGGAATGGATTGATCATTTGAATCATCAATGATAAATCGATTACCCTTTTTGTCTTTTTTTTTCATTACTTGAAATTTTTGAGGGTTGGGAAAAATATTTTTCACGAGGAGGAAATACCTATTGTGCAGGATCAGTAGAAAGAGATACTTTTTTACCACTAAGAAGTGTAACTTCACATACATTACCTTTTTCCTTATGATTGAAAATTGTTTGGGATGGTAATTGTCCAGAACCTTGCATATTAAGCTCACCATTGGCATTTTCCAACTACCCCACTTGAGTTCGTTGGTCTTGAATTGATGACTATGTGTTCTATTGAAACTGGAGGTTCTGGGTTTCCATTTTCTTTACTATGTCCTTGATACTTGGTTAAGATTTGGGAGGAGGAGGATTGTTTTGAGATGTTGATGGATATGAAGGTTTCATAACTTGTCCTTCTTGATACCAATTCTGCTTGGGGTAGCTTGAGATTCCTCCTTGTTAGTACTGGGGTTGTACTTTCCACCTGAGGTTTAGATTTGGCCTGAATGTATCTTGCTTGAAGGGAGGTTCTTGTTGGAATGGACGCCCTAGGAACACAGTCATACAAGACTCGGGTGAATGCTGAACTTGTGGCCACTGGTCTGAAAAATGAGTATTGTCAGAACAAATACCACAATGTAATGGAACAGGAGGATATTGTGAGTTACCTTGTGCTTGAGATAATTTCATTAGATGGTTATGCATCTTATCAAGTTTATTATCTACCTTTTGTTCTAGGGATGAATGACATACCTCATGAACTCCTAGGGTTAGTGAAATTGCTCATGTACCAAATTGTTGTACATTTTGATCCATTTTGGCTATTAAGTCATGAACGGTGGAAGAAGTTTTATCAACTAGGGAACCACCAGGTGTAACATAAATCATTACACGATCCATGGAGATAATTCCCTCATAGAAGTATTGTATTAATAGTTGTTCACTAATTTGGTGGTGGGTGCAGCTTGAGAAAAGTCTTTTGAATCTATCCCAGTATTCATGAAGGATCTCTCCTTGTGATTGCCTAATTCCATAGATTTCTTTCCTAATTGATGTTGTTAGGGAGGTAGGGAATAAATTCTATAAAAAGAGTCTTTTATGGTCATTCCAACCCCCAATCGTGGTAGGAAAATAGTATATCCAATATTTGGCTACACCATCAAGGGAGAAAGGGAAGGCCCTAAACTGGATTAAGTTTTCAGATACATGGATGATATTCTTGGGTTTAGTGCATCTATTTGTATGCACCTAATACTTTTGGATGATGAGGCTAAGCTAGTAAGACAATCTCAATGCTGATTCAATCCCACTATCCTTGAATTTTTAAAATTAGAAGTGATAAAATTACTTTATGAGGAGATCATTTACCCTATATCATAGATTAAATGGGTTAGCCTAGTGAAAATTGTGCCTAGAAGAAATAGGAATAACAATTGTGTCAAATGAAAGGAATGAATTGGTTCCAACATGTGTGAAAAATAATTGGCGAGTCTGTATTGACTACTTTCGATAGAATCAAGCCATGCAGAAGTACCACTTTCTTATACCTTTCGTTGACCAAATGTTAGAATGATTGGATGGTAAGTCCCATTATTGTTTCCTTGTTGGCTATTCGAGTTATTTCCAAATCCATATATCCCCTGAGGATCAAGAAAAGACAAAATTTACCTATCCATTTGACAAATTTCCATACATAAGGATGCCTTTTGGTCTTTGTAATGATCCAGGTACTTTTCAGCATTGTATGTTGAGTATATTTTTAGAGTACCTAGAAACTTTCATGGATGTTTTTATGGATGATTTCATAGTTTATGGAACATCCTTTGATTATTTTTTTAGCTCACCTAGGTTCTATCCTCCATCTTTTCATAGAAAAATATATTGTATTAAATTATGAGAAATAAAATTTAAAAGAGTAAGTTCATCCTAGGTTATCACTTGGGGTGGATTGGACATATTTCTTTTTCCATGATATTAATTTCTTATATTTGAAATGGGTTAATTTAAGAAGATCAAACAATATCATCACTTACTCGTTTAATACCCACACACTTTAATACTAACCACCTATACAATTGAAGGATAAAAGTTTTGATCACTTCAAGGTAAAGGTTAGTAATAGCACTTAAAGTGTGTGGCCTTATATTCAACAAGGATGAAGGAGTTCAGAGATTTTGAAACAAAATTCTCAATTAAAAGAAGTGGTTATACATAAAAGGGGTGATAAATAACATCCAATCCAACCCCTTTCTACTCCCTTGGATCAACCCATAATTGGGTTATCCCTCCATTGATGCTATAGTTTCAATGGAAGAAGGAAGTAGACTCACGAGGGAGGAATTGAAGAAGTAAGGAAAAAAATAAAAAGAAAATTATCACTCCCCCATTGTGTGAATAATTTCACAAGTTTTGGTGTGACTAAATTCACACCTTGAGGCAACGGTATCAACATGAGATGTAGAAGAACATAATAATAAGAGAAGATGAACTTTTATTAAGAAACTGGGATGAATTAAAATAACTTACATGTGGAAGTCAAACTTGAGGCAAAAAAAATCACAGAATAACATTGTAATGAAAGAAAGCTTAAAAATGATGAACTCCTCCACCAAGTTAATTCAAATTAATCTAATGAGTTGATCCAAGGTTATCTCATGGGGTGGATTGGATGAATTCCTTTTTTAATGACTTCAATTTCTTATATTTGAGATGAGATTATTTAAAAAGATCAAACAACAACATCACATACTAGTTTAATACCTACACCCTTTAATACTAATCACCTATTCACTTGAAGGATCAACGTTTTTAGGAATTCAAGGTAAAAGTTCATTTTAGCACTTGAATTGTGTGGCCTTAAATTCAACAAGGACGATGTAGTTTAAAAATCATCAAATAAAAATCTCAATTAAAGAAGTGATTAGACATTAATTGGATGATAAATAACATACAATCCAGCCCCTTTCTACTCACTTTGATCAACCCATAAGTGGGTTATCCCTCCATTTATGCTATGGTTTCAATGGAAGCGGGATGTAGAATCATGAGGGAGGAATTGAAGAAGAAAAGAAAACAATAAAAAGAAAATGGTCAATCCACCGTTGGGTGATTAATTTCACAAGTTTTGGTGTGAATAAATTCACAACTTGAGGCGACGGTATCAAAGTGAGATATAGAAGAACAAAATAATAAGAGAATAAGCACTTTTATTAAGAAACAAGGATGAATTAAAACAACTTACATGTGGAAGGCAAACTTGAGACAACAAAATCACAACATAACATTACAATGAAAGAAAGCTCAAAAGATCATCCAATCCTCCACCACCAATACCTTAAATAGGAATTTTGGGATCCTTGGGTAGATCCTCCAACAGTACAAAGCATCCTTCTTTATTATTGTAGGCCTAGGGTGGTGGAAATCTTGTGGAACTTGGACTTTTCCACTCTTGACCCGAGGTGGTAGCCAGATTGAAACCACAGAACAGATGAATCAAAATGAACTTCAAGATGGATGCATTAGAGTGGGCCAAAGAAGAATACAATGGATCTCCAGATGGATCCTAATAGTCTGATAACTTTGGTCCCAAATGGATATGTGGTTTCGGATATATGATTACATTGTTGGGCTATTTTTCTGGGCTGCAGAATCGAGCCCAGAATTTTATCTCTAAATTGGGCCACCTTAATAGCCACCATGGAGGACAAATTAGCACTATCTTCTGCAGAGTGATTTGTTCCTATATATTTCTTCTATCATAATAAGATATTTTGGCTTCATTGGTCTTGTATGTTGGGCCCCACATTCTCCTCAGTGGGATGGTGTCCAATCTGCCTTCTCCAGAATTGTTTACCTGAAATCCCATTTTGGTGGTCTTCCAATGTGAATATTCCAACACTCCACCAGTATGAATTGTTCCTAATATAATTAGAAACCTGAAAATTAAATATGAAAATAAAATAATGATCCTTGGGTATTTTAGGAGGTGTTAAAAAATGTACAATGTAATAGTTCGTTTTAATGTGGAATTACCATCATAATGTGAAATGATGTTCAAAATGTAAAATGAATTAAAATGGTGTTTATGAACAATAAATAACATGCATATTATATATATTAACAATGAATATTAGCCTCATTCAGTGTCTAATCACACCTCCCAACATGAATTTTTCTAGTCCCGAGAAAAATATATCTCAACAATATGAAATTTGAATTCCCTCTTCCAAAAACAATTTAATACAAATTGATAATGAAAAACCCTTTTACCAAACAATCATGAAATCCATAAAATATTATAATACAAGATAGTTTCATAAGAAGATCCCAATCCCAATTCCATTCCTTTGTTCAAATTCATCTCCATATTTCATCCGATATCAATTAAGAGTGATGATGTGTTGTGCATCGCATTAGACATGGGGGTTTATCTTTATTAAAGAGGGAAATGATGGAAGCTCTAGGTGGAATAACATTTAAATATTATTATGAGTACTCAAAAAAAATTTATTTTTTTTTCATTTTTTTTTTGTAATTTTTCCTTTGTAATTGAAATTGCACTCAAAACAGTCAACCCCAGTACGAGACTTTGTCGATTACACCCAGGCTCAAAGACCTTTGGGCACCAAGTGAAGCCCACATACTCAAGAATAATCAACAATTAACTCAGTCAAAAACAAATTCATATTACCCAAAATAGAGATAAAATTACTAACTCTGGGCAAGACAACTATGGAGTCACGATCCCCAAGTGCCGAAAGCCACGCATTAGGTCATTTCATTGCTCTATTCGCAAATTTATTGTTTTTTAATAATTTTTTAATTAAATACTCATATTAAAACTAAAATAATCTCCAAAAATATGAAATTTATTTGGGTGAACCCATGAACTCAACTAATTCCCCACTATCCAAAGGACGTTCATTGTGATCTTTTTTTATTGGGATGAAAATATAAACCATGAAATATCAAATTAGCCAGCCACACTTTACAAAATATATACTCTTGAAATTATACATGGATTAAAATCAAAATCAGGGCATTCTAAATTATTTGATATTTAGTTTCAAAGTGTGCAATGTCTATTATCATTTTCAAGGTTAAAGATATTTTTCCTTCCATTAAGGCACACTTTTTTTTAAATCATTCAATTTTTTGACACAAAATCATTTTTTTATTTTATCTCCCCCCCAACATAAAATAACATTGTCCCCATTGATTAAAGAAAACAAAATTTAGGATGGTGTAGAGGCATAGAATGGGAGTTCAAAAAATAAATTGAAAACGAGGATCGTGGAATGAAGTCCCCTAGTGGTTGAAGTTGAAATTATTTCTACTCCCTTTTAATCCCTTGATCTCGATGTCACTCTGAGAATTTCCTAGTGGGAAAAAATGAAAAACAAGAAAACAAACAATATATATATATATAATAACATAAGTAAAATATAAGTATATATATATATAAGAATTATAGAATAAGGAAGCACAATATGCTGCATGTTAGTGGTATGCGCGCGCCCCTATCTCCCTTCGGTCCCAGGTTCGATTCCCCACGGCTTCGCTGGTTGTGATGGGGTTTTCTCCATGACCTATGATGTGGCCTTTTAATTTTATTATTAGTATTATATTTATTTTTATTTTAACCTACAAACACCTAAAAATAAAATGAACTGAAGATACATTGTCTTCTTTTTAAATTTCTGGGTATGATATTACTCAAGGATCACCCCATGTGACACTGATGAATATGGCGCTCCTCATTCATACCCATCCATACTTATAATAGAAGAACATGTAAAAAGACTTATTTTTTTTAAATATCAAAATGATTCATTAATCCTATTTAAAATATAATTTTTATTAAAACAAAAAAATGATTGGAAACTTGAATACCATGGGTTTCCCCCCTTGCAGAACTTTGTTTAACGTCGTTAGCCTGACATGGACCCACTAACTTACCCAATACCAATTTTCCACATTTTAAGGAAAACATATTTCTCCATGTCCATATATTGAGATTGATTCTTTTTTTTTTATAATTTTTTGTCGTGTGAAAACCTATGTTCTATAATGATTGGTAAAATCCATGGAAAATCAGAAACTGTTGATCCATTTTTTTAGTCTTTCCAAAGACATTAAGAATCATTACCTATTTATTGGTTCAAGATAAGAAATTGTTAAAATTGTACGTTTTTGGCTATCCTCAATGAATGTAAACTTGAGGGTGGATGGAAAGTCCCTTTGTTCATGTTTGGGTAGGCTAACACTTTCAAGAATAAGTTGGCACTTGGAATCAAACTAAATTTCATTTTCAAAATTTCTCAATAGAATTGGTTCTTTTGGAATAGAAGATTCAACCACAAAATTGGAAAGACCAATTTTAAAAATGGTTATGGACTCAATGTTTGTGATTTCTCTCAATGGTTCAACGATTAGTGTTTTTTAAAATTCATTAATGGAGTTATACTTAGGAGACTCAATCCATGATGTCAAATTATCCTCTTTTGAATCCAAAAAGTCAATTTCCTCCTTATTTAAAGACCCTTCAATAGTTCCTTGATCCTCTTCATCAATCCCAAATCCAAAGGTCTGTTATTCAATAAATTTATGAGAGGTTTGTGGGAGAAAAGAGTCTTCTATCGATGATGAGGAAGGGATAACATGACCTAAGAAAGATCTGTCACGACCCGCCCTCGGGGCCCGTGCCGTGACTACCCCAAGCCTGCCTTCTATAGGCCAGGGGCTAGCGACTAGCACCAAGGAAAAATTCCCGGTAAAAAGGGAAGGCATTTCCTTTGAAAAGTAAACAAGCACCACAGAGTAAGCAAGCAGAAAAGTAAACACTAAGTAAAAACAGAGTACAATTGGAAGTGCGGAAAAGTAATGGGCCAATATACAAACCCAAATTGAAAGTAAAGTACAACTCGAAAGGGAAAACAGAAACTGTAAAGTAAAAGCCGCTACACCGAGCTGTCCACTAGAAATCCCACCTGAAGGGTGGGTACAGATAGCTCCACTGCTCCTCGGGTCCCGCCGTCCACTCCGAGCACGTCCCGCCCAGTGGTCCACCCCCAGGTATCGTCCCGCTCTGCAAGCCTCAACCACGATCAATGCTGTCCGTCGTCTGCAACCAACACAACGTAGTGTGGGCATAGCCCATGCAGGGGTGAGTATAAGCTACTCAGTAGGGACCCCGAGACCCCTGAAGGTCTCCCAAAATCCACAAAGGATAAACCACAAAGGAAGATACAATCACGTAGTAACAACCGACAATGCTTATGTATATGCCCATACATATACCTAAGTCATCAATTCCAATACGCTCCGACCTCCGAGCCCAAGTAAAATTCAGTACACACAGGAAAGTATACGTATTCCACACAGGAAAGCAAAAAGAAATCCAAACAGGATAGCACAACACAATCCACACAGGAAAGCAACAGGATTCAGCTCACACAGGTATACTTCTTCGAAAGACGATAAAGATGATCTCTGATCCATCTAAGTCATCGGACCCACGAAGGATCGATAGGTAACTAACCCCTGCAATGACCCACACAGGATCGGGCCCACACAGGACTTGTAGGCGCTGGTTCACACAGGACCGCTGAGCGCAATGACCCACACAGGATCGGACCTACACAGGATCGGGCCCACATAGGAACTGTAGCACTGATCCACGTAGGATCACTGAGTGCTGTAGTCGTCATCGAATACACCAAGTATCTCTGTACTGTCGTCGTCGCAGTCACAGTAGTAGTAGCAGTAGCAGTAGCAGTCACAGTCGCAGCCAGCACTAGGGTTCCCGCACACAGTAAGCTCGTTCGGGAGGGTCCGCTCCACGAGCCGAGAGGCTGATACATCAACTGTCACATATCCCAGAGTTGATGTATCCAAGAGTTCTGTATCGTCAACAGGAACTCAATGCAACAGACGGCGCGTCGATCGGACGCCCGGTCTGAGAGTTATTGGCTTTTTCGTTCCAGGGGCCCGGTTGGTTTTAAGGCAAAACCAACCCGACCGTACTCCACCTGCATCCAAACCTCGGGCGGAGTATGAAAAAAGATCCGTCTCACAAAGAGGATCTCAACAAAGCTGACGGCACGTCAATCAGACGTCCGTAGCTCAAGATATGAGCGTTTCCGCTCCGAGGGCCCGGTTGGTTTCGTGTACGAACCAACCTGGCCGTACTCAAAGTATTCCTAAACCTTGTGTGCGATATACTGAAACGACCGTCTCGATCCAAGGATCGCGTTGGCGCAGCCGGTTCGTCAATCGGAGGTCCTTAGCGCATGTTATGGGAAAAAGACCGAAATCGATTCGAAAACGGGGGGTCCGGGTCTGGGCCGACCCGGCCCGACCCCCCCTTGGTCGGCCCGAACCGTGTTGACCCGAACCGGCCCGGCAGGCAGTGCGGCCCGTCGCGGCGGCGCGGTCCGGCACGGCGGCGCGGCCCGGCCGGCGGCGGCACGGCCAGGGCGCCGCTCAGGTGCCATGCGCGGGGGGCAAAGCCCCCGCTTTTCTTCGGCTGGTGGCGCGGCTGGATGCCGCGCCTTTGGTAAAACGGCCCCCCCACGTGGGGGACTTATTTTGAGAAAAAAAACGGGGGGGGGGGGCTGCCCCCCCTTTGTGAAACTGCCCCCCCCCCCCATTATGGGGGGCCAATTTAACCGCCCAGGGGAATTTAATTCCCCCGTTTTTGCACCGTCCCGGCCGGCCGGCTTCTTCTCAACAGGACCGGCATGGGCCGGTCCTCTTCCATTTTCCGGCACCGGCGGCC
Source organism: Viscum album (assembly GCA_963277665.1). Classification (NCBI taxonomy): domain Eukaryota; kingdom Viridiplantae; phylum Streptophyta; class Magnoliopsida; order Santalales; family Viscaceae; genus Viscum; species Viscum album. The sequence goes on along the minus strand of OY728129.1, from coordinate 1,780,940,669 downwards.
CGGCTGGCCGCCGGTCATCACGTCCCGCCGCGGCCCGGAACCGGCCACGGCCTTCGTCGTCCGGCACGGTGCGACGGCACCGTGCCCTTCCGCCGCGGCCCCGCTCTGGCCGTCGTGCCATCGGTTTCCTTCGACGCAGTGTGATGACGTCGCGTTCATGATGAATCTTTCCACGGCGCGGCGCGACGGCGCCGCGCAATAATTGTCAAATGATTCCCGCGTGGTGCGACGGCACCACGCCATCTCGTTCATCCACAAGAAAAATAATATTCAACAACAAAGGAGGGGGGATTCGGCCGTGTTTGTGCGGTCCGGACCCCCTCTCGTTAGACGATAACACATAAACATTTATCCTCAATATTGTCATGCTAGAACCAAGAACGAGAATAAATAAATAATCAACAACAAACCCCTACCTCGGTTTCAAGAACAATGATCGTCAATGACCTGCGGAAGACGAGCGTCGCGGTGGTCGGCGTCGCGGAAAAGGACGTCGATGTCGTGAAGCGAGTATTCGAAGTTCTTTGACGACGATTTCGTCACGGGAAATAGTCGCGGAAGAGATGATGCGGAAGAAGACGTCGTCGGTATCGCGGGTATGGCGTCGCGGAAGACGATTCCCTAGAACGTGGCGTTCTTCGTCGATGTCCGAAGGTTCTTCGCGTTCTTCGTCAAAGTTTGAAGAAGAAGGAGAGAATTCTTCAAAACCTCTCAAGATGGCTAGAGAATTCTAACCAAAATAAAATAAGCTAAGGTCTTATTTTATTTACACAACCAAACCATTTTGAAATTCAAAGGTTTGAAATTAAACAACTCAACCCATTTAATAACCCAACTTGTCAAGTTAATTAAAGAGGGGTTATTGGGAGTTTAAAAAGAGAAGATGAAGAGTTATGCTTCGTGTGGGCCCCACCACACTTAATCCTCCCAAGGGAGGTTAAGTGGATGTGGGTCCCACCTCTAACTCCCTTTGGGAGAAGTTAACCAACAAGTTAAAATAAAAATTTGTATTCCACAAATTTTATTTAACTTATTCTAAATTCCCAAAACTAACTTTAAACCTGCAATAAAAGCAACCTCGAAAATGGTCTCCTTAAAAGAATATCGGCGCTGCGAGTTCATCGGGGCCCTCGGAATTTGATTTCGGGCACCGGTTCAAAAGTTAGAAATTCCTGCTCGTTCGTTCACTGAACGTACCCGAGCCAAACTTCGGAAATTGATTCCGTGCACACCGGGCCTCATAATCAGGTGCCGTCTGAAACCGCGTTCTTGTAAAATTCCAAATGAAATTAAGAAAAAATTTCCCTTGAATTTTACGAGTCATTACATTACTCCCACCTCAGGTCTTTACGTCCCCGTAAAGATAAATCAAAAACTAGGGAAACAAATGAGGGTACTGAGCACGCATCTGAGCCTCCCGCTCCCATGTGCTCTCCTGGAGGTTCCCGTGCTGCCATCTGATGCGCACAAGAGGAATCGACCGTCCATGTAGGACCCGCTCCTATCGATCCTCTATCTCCACCGGAACCTCCGTAAAATTCTCCCCATCATCAACGTCATGCTCCCCATGGTCAATGATGTGCGTCGGGTCATGCATGTATCTCCTCAGCTGAGATACGTGGAAGACGTAGTGCACCCGGTGCAACTGAGGTGGTAGAGCCAGGCGATAAGCCACCTCGCCAATCCTGCTGAGGACCTGGAAGGGTCCGATGAAGCGCGGAGATAACTTGTCGCCTCAGCCAAAACTCTGAATACCACGTCGAGGTGAGACCCGCAAGAAGACGTGGTCGCCATCCTCGAACTCTAGTGGCCTCTGCCTCTTGTCAGCGTATGACTTATGTCGGCTCTGATCTGTCCTCATCCGCTCCTGGATGACCTGGACCTTCTCTGTCGTGGCCTGGACCATCTCCGGTCCCACAAGTGCTGACTCCCCAGGGTCTGTCCAGCACAAAGGAGATCTACAAGGTCAGCTGTACAACGCCTCGTATGGTGTCATCCCGATGGTGGAGTGGTAGCTGTTGTTGTACGCAAACTCCACCAAGGGTAGGTGGTCCTCCCAGCTATGACCAAAGTCGAGGACACATGCGCGGAGCATGTCCTCGATAGTCTGAATGGTCCTCTCCGTCTGACCATCCGTCTGAGGGTGAAAGCCTGTGCTCAGACGTAGCTGCGTCTCGAATGCCTCCTATAACCCCTTCCAAATCCAGGAAGTAAAGCGAGCATCTTGATTGGAGACGATAGATGATGGAACACCATGGAGCCATACAATCTCCTGGACATAGATACGTCCCAAGCTCTCCACTGAGCCCTGCTCTCTGATGGGTAAGAAGTGAGCCGACTTGGTGAGTCTTTCGACAATCACCCAAATGGAGTCGTGACCTCTGGAAGTACGTGGAAGTCCAGTGACAAAGTCCATAGATATCCCGTCCCACTTCCACTCTGGGACCTCCAAGGGTTGTACCAAGCCTGCTGGTACCTGATGCTCTGCCTTCACCTGCTGGAAGGTGAGGCATCGAGAAACGAACTCTGCTACAGCCTTATTCATGCCCGGCCACCAGTGTTGTCGTATGAGATCCCGGTACATATTTTCCACTCCTGGATGTACCGCCAAAGGAGAAGTGTGAAACTCTCTCATCACCTCCTCTCGCAAAGCGACTGGTACCATGGTACGTCCTCTGAAAAGGATGTCGTGCTCTGCTCCAAGGGAGAAACCATCAGGTGCCTGTCCCAAGGATATCTGTGCACGCTGTGTCTCACAGTCAGCGTCCTCACGCTGTGCCTCTCTAACCCGCTGCAGTAGTGGAGGGGTGACTGTGAGAGACTGAAGGAAGGTTGCTCCATCTCTATCCACGAAGGATATCTGCAAAGAGGCTAGCTTCTCCGTCGCCTCCTCAATTTTTTGAATGCCAGTCCTCCTGCTGAGGGCATCGGCTACTACGTTCCCCTTCCCAGGAGTATAGACTATCTCAAAGTCATAGTCCTGGAGGAAATCGAGCCATCGCCGCTGTCTCAGGTTCAGGTCCTTCTGCGAGAAGATATACCTGAGACTCTGATGATCAGAAAAGACTGTAAAGCGGTATCCCATCAGGTAATGTCGCCATGTCTTCAGAGCGAAGACCACTGCTGCTAACTCCAAGTCATGGGTAGCGTAGTTCTGCTCAGGCGGCCTCAAATGTCGTGATACATAGGCGATCACTGCCCACTCCTGCATCAGGACGCAACTGAGTCCAGTACCTTATGCATCGCAGTAAACTACGTATCCAACTCCCTCCTCAGGAAACCTCAAGATAGGTGCGCTGGTCAATCTCTGTCTCAGCTCCTGGAAGCTCTGCTGACATCTGTCTGACCACACGAAGGGTTTTCCCTTCTTCGTAAAAGTTGTGAGTGGTGCCACAACTCTAGAGAAGTATGGCATGAATCTCCGATAGTATCCATCTAGTCCCAAGAAACTCCGAACCTCAGTCACGCTCCTGGGTGGCTCCCATGCTATCACAGCCTCGATCTTCGCAGGATCCACTGCAAATCCCGCCTCAGAGATAACGTGTCCCAAGAAGTGGACCTCACGTATCCAGAACTGGCACTTCGAGAGCTTACCATAAAGCTGGTGCTCTCAGAGTGTGTCTAGTACAACTCACAAGTGGTATGCGTGTTCCTCCTCAGTCATCGAGTAAATCAGAATATCGTCGATAAAGACCACGACAAACCGATCAAGGTATGGCTGAAAGATCCTGTTCATGAGGACCATTAACACTGCTGGAGCATTGGTTACACCGAAAGGCATAACCAAGAACTCATAGTGGCCATACCGACATCTGAAGGCCGTCTTCTGCACGTCCTCGTCTCTGACTCTGAGCTGATGATAGCCTGACCTAAGGTCTATCTTCGAGAACCACCGTGCTCCCTTGAGCTGATAAAAGAGGTCATCAATCCTCGGTAGCGGATACTTGTTCCTCACTGTCACCTGGTTCAGGCGATGATAGTCAACACAAAGTCGCAAGCTTCCGTCCGACTTCTTGGCGAACAATATCGGGGAAGCCCAGGGTGAAACACTGGGTCGGATGAACCCCTTGCCCTGCAAGTCCTCAAACTGTACCCGTAGCTCTCGAAGCTCGGCGGGGGCCATCCGATATGCTGGAGTGGATATCGGGGCTGTCCCGGGGTACAGGTCAATATAAAAGTCTACCTCTCTTCGAGGAGGTCTCCCGGGAACATCGTTGGGAAAAACGTCTGCGAACTGATCCACCACTGCAGGAAAACCAGGACTCCGCACGTCAACTGCTCCAAGGATGAGTCTAGCCAAATTATGAGTGATGGGATGTCCTCTCCTCCGCGGAAGTCCATCCTGTGCTGCGAAGGCTCCCTTCTTGCCGGTGAAGGTGAACCTGCTCCCATCGGTGCGTACACATCGCACCTTGCGCCTAAAACAGTCAATCTGTGCATAGACCGTAGATAACCAATCCATTCCCAAGATGACGTCGTAAGGCCTCGACGCTGCTACAAGAAGATCCCAGCCGAAGCTCCCACCTCCTAGAGTAAGCTTACACTGTCGACACCAGTGCGTAATCGTCGAGTCTCCTCCCGTAGGAGTCTCTAGCCGTAAGGATCGAGCCAACGGCTCTGTCGGAATCTCCGAGCTCCGAACAAGGGCAGCGGCTATGAAAGAGTGACTCGATCCTGTGTCAATAAGTACTTCAGTAAGGGTAGAGTAGACACAGATAGTACCTCGAATCATCTCAGGCGCGCCGTGGTCGTAGGCCTCAACTGCCTGGAGTTTTGCCTGTCTCAGCCCGCCAGCTCCCTGTGGTCGGGGTGGACCTCCTGGTGATGGTGGTGGCAGAGCCTCAAAGCGTCTCCCACCACCTGCTGCTCGCCCAGCTCCTCTGCCTCGTCCGCCTCCTCCCTGCGGACCGCCACGGTCGACCCTCTGCCTCTGCCTTGGTGGTCCCTCAACCGTCTGCTGCTCCTCGACACGGCGGGTCGAGCAGTCACGATCCATGTGGCCCTGCCCGCCGCACGAGTATCACTGCCTACCTCTCGAAAGACTGACTCCTCGCTGTGTGCCCCGCACTGCTGAGCCAGTGTCCTGAGGTCGTCTGCCTGAAGGTCTGGTCTGCCTGGACCCCTGAGTCATCCGTCGACTGCCTGCTGCAGATGACTCTGCCATGTGCCGCCCTGCGGTGGGTCTCGGCGCTGGTGTAGACTCAGCAAGGAAGCTCTCGATCAAAACGGCCCGCTCTAGTACTTCTGTCTGAGTCGGTATGCTGAGGGAGATCAGCGATACCCTGATCTCGTGTCTCAAACCCTGCTCGAAGGTCCGGGCCCGGAAGAATGGGTCCCGTACCATGTCGGTCGAGTAGCGCGAGAGATCAATAAATCTCGCCGAGTACTGAGTGACCGTCATGCTGCCCTACCGCAGATGAAGAAGCTCCTGGATACGCACCACACGAAGGGTGGTTGGGATGAACTCCGAGCGGAAGAGGCTCTCAATGTCCGTCCAAAGAAGAGATGCCTCATCGTGCACCTGGAGCATCAAGCTCCACCATCGTCCTGCTGCTGCGTGCAGTAGGCTCGCAGCGGGGATCACCATGAGGTCTGCAGGTGTCCTCACTAGCCTAAAAACTCATACCACTGCCTCCAGCCAGTCTTCTGCTGCCTGGGGGTCCGTCTCCCCACGTAACCTAGGCGGTCGCTGGCGCTGGAACTCGTGCCGAGCTCCAAGGTGACGTGCATCGTCAGCGGATGGTGCTGTAAGCATCGGTGGATTGGCGGGTAGAGCTACCGCCGGTGCCACTGCTGACAAAGGGCCCTGCACCGAGGCCTCGTCGCTCGGTGGGCTGTCATCACGCTCGACTCTTGGAACCCTAGCTGGCTGTCATCGTGGGGCCATCCTGAAAAGGAAACAGGTGCGCCACGGTCAAAACAGTATACCTGGTGAGCTGATATAAAGTAATCACAAAGAAAACTTTGAAACAGACACGCAATCAATGTTTTCGTGCATTAAGTCAGAAATCAGTAGTCAGGGTCCTGGTGTATGGATACGTCGGCTGCCGCACCAACACTGGACTCCATGAACTTATAACCACACTCAATACGCTAAACATTATTTATTCTCATAGAAAAGATCAGAGTTCGCGATAGAACCGAACTCCTCTGATACCAATTTGTCACGACCCATCCTCGGGGCTCGTGCCGTGACTACCCCAAGCCCGCCTTCCATAGGCCAGGGGCTGGCGACTAGCACCAAGGCATAATTCCCAGTAAAAAGGGAAGGCATTGCCTTTGAAAAGTAAACAAGCACCACAGAGTAAGCAAGCGGAAAAGTAAACACTAAGTAAAAACAGAGTACAACTGGAAGTGCGGAAAAGTAATGGGCCAATATACAAACCCAAACTGAAAGTAAAGTACAACTCGAAAGGGAAAACATCAACTGTAAAGTAAAAGCCGCTACACCGAGCTGTCCACTGGAAATCCCACCTAAAGGGTGGGTACAGATAGCTCCACTGCTCCTCGAGTCCCGCCGTCCACTCCGAGAACGTCCCGCCCAGTGGTCCACCCCCAGGTATCGTCCCGCTCTGCAAGCCTCAACCACGATCAACGCTGTCCGTCGTCTGCAACCAACACAACGTAGTGCGGGCATAGCCCATGCAGGGGTGAGTATAAGCTACTCAGTAGGGACCCTGAGACCCCTGAAGGTCTTCCAAAATGCACAAAGGATAAACCACAAAGGAAGATACAATCACGTAGTAACAACCAACACTGCTTAGGTATATGCCCATACATATACCTAAGTCATCAATTCCAATACGCTCCAACCTCCGAGCCCAAGTACAACTCAGTCCACACAGGAAAGTATACGTATTCCACATAGGAAAGCAAAACGAAATCCACACAGGATAGCACAACACAATCCACACAGGAAAGCAATAGGATTCAGCTCACACAGGTATACTTTTTCGAAAGACGATAAAGATGATCTCTGATCCATCTAATTCGTCGGACCCACGAAGGATCGATAGGTAACTAACCCCCACAATGACCTACACATGATCGGGCCCACATAGGACCTGTAGGCGCTGGTTCACACAGGACCGCTGAGTGCAATGACCCACACAGGATCGGACCCACACAGGATCGGGCCCACACAGGACCTGTAGCACTGATCCACGTAGGATCGCTGAGTGCTGTAGTCGTCGTCGAATCCACCAAGGATCTCTGTACTGTCGTCGTCGCAGTCACAGTAGTAGTAGCAGTAGCAGTAGCAGTCACAGTCACAGCCAGCACTAGGGTTCCCCCACACAGCAAGCTCGTTCGGGAGGGTCCGCTCCACGAGCCGAGAGGCTGATACATCAACTGTCACATAGCCCAGAGTTGATGTATCCAAGAGTTCTGTATGATCAATAGGAACTCAACGCAACAGACGGCGCGTCGATCGGACGCCCGGTCTGAGAGTTATTGGCTTTTTCGTTCCAGGGGCCCGGTTGGTTTTTAAGGCAAAACCAACCTGACCGTACGCCACCTGTGTCCAATCCTCAGGCAGAGTTTGCCAAAAGATCCGTCTCACTAAGAGGATCTCAACAAAGCTGACGGTACGTCAATCGGACGTCCGTAGCTCAAGATATGAGTGTTTCTGCTCCGAGGGCTCGGTTGGTTTCGTGTACGAACCAACCCGGCCGTACTCAATGTATTCCGAAACCTTGAGTGCGATATACCGAAACGACCGTCTCGATAAAAGGATCACGTTGTCACAGACGGTTCGTCAATCGGAGGTCTGTAGCTCACGTTATGGGAAATGGCCGAAATCGATTCGAAAACGGGGGGTCCGGGTCCGGGCCGACCCGGCCCGGCCGGCGGCGCGGTCTGGCACGGCGGCGCGGCCCGGGTGCTGCTCGGGTGCCATGCGCGGGGGGCAAAGTCCCTGCTTTTCTTCAGCTGGCGGCGCGACTGGATGCCGCACCTTGGATGAAATGCCCCCCCCACGTGGGGGCCTGCTTTTGAGAAAAAACGGGGGGGGGGGGGGGGGGGCGCTGCCCCCCCTTTGTGAAACCGCCCCCCCATTATGTGGGGCCAATTTAACCGCCCAAGGGAATTTAATTCCCCCGGTTTTGCACCGTCCCGGCCTGCCCGACCTGGCCGGCCGGCTTCTTCTCAACAGGACCGGCATGGGCCGGTCCTCTTCCATTTTCCGGCACCGGCGGCCCGGCTGGCCGCCAGTCATCACGTCCCGCCACGGCCCGGAACCGGCCGCGGCCTTCGTCTTCCGGCAGGGTGCGACAGCACCGTGCCCTTCTGCCGCGGCCCCGCTCCGGTCGCGGAGCCTTTAGTTTCCTTCGACGCGGCGTGACGGCGTGGCGTTCATGATGAATCTTTCCACTGCGCGGCGCGACGACGCCGCGCACTAATTGTCGAATGATTCCCGCGTGGTGCGGCGACACCACGCCATCTCGTTCATCCACAAGAAAAATAATATTCAAGAACAAAGGAGGGGGGATTCGGCCATGTTTGTGCGGTCCGGACCCCCTCTCATTAGACGATAACACTAAATCATTTATCCTCAAGATTGTCATGCTAGAACCAAGAACGCAAATAAATAAATAATCAACAACAAACACCTACCTCGGTTTCAAGAACGATGATCGTCAACGACCTGCGGAAGACGAGCGTCGCGGTGGTCGGCGTCGCGGAAAAGGACGTCGATGTCGTGAAGCGAGGATTTGATGTTCTTTGATGACGATTTCGTTGCGGGAAATCGTCGTGGAAGAGATGACGCAGAAGAAGACGTCGTCAGTATCGCGGGTATGGCGTCGCGGAAGACGATTCCCGAGAACGTGGCGTTCTTCGTCGATGTCCGAAGGTTCTTCGCGTTCTTTTTCAAAGTTGAAGAAGAAGGAGAGAATTCTTCAAAACCTCTCAAGATGGCTAGAGAATTCTAACCAAAATAAAATAAGCTAAGGTCTTATTTTATTTACACAACCAAACCATTTTGAAATTTAAAGGTTTGAAATTAAACAACTCAACCCATTTAATAACCCAACATGTCAAGTTAATTAAAGAGGGGTTATTGGGAGTTTAAAAAGAGAAGATGAAGAGTTATGCTTCGTGTGGGCCCCACCACACTTAATCCTCCCAAGGGACGTTAAGTGGATGTAGTTCCCACCTCTAACTCCCTTTGGGAGAAGTTAACCAACAAGTTAAAATAAAAAATTGTATTCCAGAAATTTTATTTAACTTATTCTAAATTCCCAAAAACTAACATTCAACCCGCAATAAACGCAACCTCGGAAAAGGTCTCCTTAATCGAATATCGGCAATGCGAGTTCATCTATGCCCTCGGAATTTGATTCCGGGCACCGGTTCAAAAGTTAGAAATTCCCGCTCATTTGTTCACTGAACGTACCCGAGCCAAACTTCAGAAATTGATTCCGGGCACACCGGTCCTCAGAATCAGGTGCCGTCTGAAACCGCGTTCTTGAAAAATTCCAAAGAAAATTAAGAAAATATTTTCCTTGAATTTTACGGGTCTTTACAAGATCTCACCTCACGAACACATTTAGGATATGAAAGGGTGGAAATTAATTTAATTTTTGATTTATCCACTTGAATTCCCTCTTTTGAAATAACATACCCAAGAACTATCCCCCATTCAACCATGAAATGAAATTTCTCATAATTTAATACAAGATCTTTTTCTATGCAACGACGGATGATATAACCTAGGTGAGCCAAAAATCATCAAATAAAGTTCCATAAACTGAGAAATCATCCATAAAAACGTCCATGCAATTTTCTTAGTACTCTGAAAATATACTCAATATACAATGCTGTAAATAACCTGGAACATTATAAAGTCCAAATGGCATCCTTCTGTATGAAAATGTTCCAAATTGACAGGTAAATGTTGTATTTTGTGGATCCTAAAGGGCTATATGGATTTGGAAATAACCCGAATAGCCATCAAGGAAGCAATAATGGGACTTACCAGCCAATCATTATAACATTTGGTCAATGAAAGGTAGAGGAAAGTGGTCCTTCCGTGTGAAGTCTGACCTTGAGATTAGTGATAATAGAGGAGTGAAAAATGTGGTAGCTGACCACATTAGTAGAATTTCCCCTCTATTTAACTATCATGTTGACTCACCCCTCCCCATTAGAGAAATCTTCCCTCATTAGACCCTTTTTTATGTTGAGGACCTTACCCCTGGTATGCAGACATTGGGAATTTTCTTGCAACATCAAAGGTCCCCACTGATTTTCTCACTTCACAATTCCAGACACTTAATCATGATTTTTAGTGGTACATTTTAGATGACCCATACTTGTGGAGAATTTGTAGTGACCATGTTGTTCGTCATTGTGTCCCTGACCATGAGTTCACCTCTATTTTGACCTTCTGCCACACCTTGGCCTGTGGGGGCCACTTTTGCTTTCAACATACAGCTCGAAAGGTTCTTGAAACAAGAAATTATTGGCCATCATTGTATAGGGATGCCTATAGATTTTTCAAGTCATGTAGTCATTGTTAATTCATAGGGAATGTCTCCAAGTGGAATTAAATGCCCCAACAACCCATGATATTCTGTGAAATTTTTGATGCATGGGGCATTGAGTTCATGTGGAATCTTCCAAATTCAGTTGGCCTTTTATACATTTAATTGGTAGTTTACTATGAATCTAAATGGGTGTAAGTAATGGCCACTAGGACCGATGACTCTTTTGTTGTTGTTGACTTTGTGAGGTCTCAGATTTTTAGTAGGTTTGGTTTACCAAGATTCATAATTAGTGATCAGGGTTCACATTTTTGTAATCACAACATGAAAAATTTTATTTATAATTATGATGTTTTTCATAAAGTCTCTACAACATATCACTCCAAAACTAACTGACAAGAAGAAATCTTAAATTGGTAAGTTAAGTGAATCTTGGAAAAAACTGTACAACCAAATAGGAAATATTGGATTTTGCGCATGGATGATGCAATTTGGGTATACCATACATCTTTTAAAACCCCAATAAGAATGTATCCCTACAAAATTGTGTTTTGAAAGGCCTCTCACCTCCCAGTGGACGTATAACACCATGAATATTGGGCTTTTAAACATTGTAATATGATTCTTTCAGATGCAGGTGTGCATAAGAAGCTTCCAATTCAAGAGTTGGATAAAATTCTACATGATGCATATGAAAAATCCTGAATCTATAATGAAAAGATAAAGGATATTCATGATATCAGGACACATCAGAGGAAGTTTCATATTGGTGAGAAGGTTCTCATGTATAATTCCAAGAAAAAGATCTACCCAGGTAAGCTTCATTCCTGATAGATCTTTCCTTATACTATTACTGACGTTTACCCTTTTAGGGCTATATATTTTTTTCATGAGAAGAGTGGAAAAAGGATTACTAACCATGGGTAGAGGCTGAAACACTTCTATGAGGATTTTCCAAAGCATGTCGTGGAGGAAATCCAACTGATAGATGCCACATATGACACCACTTAGCTGGCTGTCCCTTCTCCCTACATTTTATTTAATTTTATATTTATTTTAAATAATTTCATTGAGGACAATGTAAATTTTGGTTGTGGGGTAGGGTGAGATGTCATAGTTATGATTAAAGAAAAAAAAATATATTAAAATTAAATAAAACAAAAAAAATTGTTTTCATTTTTTTATTTTTCCTTATTTTGTGTTTTTAGATAAAAAAGGATCTTAAATAGAATATCAAAAATCATTTTTGATGCTTGAGATGATTGTGTTGAAAATTACACTATTTTTGGAAAAACATATTTCAAATGAATGTTGATATGAATTATTTTTCTATAATTCTTATTTTCAAATCATTCTTATGTGTTTAATGGATTTTTGAAACCCATGACTCATTAGCACTAACCAATATTTTAATCACTTAGCCGAGAGATATTCTAAGCTCTTTATTGCATATTCTTCCTTTTAATCACTTTCTTGAGATTATAGGGTCATTTAAAGAAACTAGAACTTGCCTTGATTCTTTTTGATGCCATTAGATTCAAGTATGCTACATTCATGATAGATACAGTCATTCATTGAAAATCCCTTTGTAGAATTATCCTCTATTTTTTTCACCTTTACATTTTTATCCTTTTTAAGCCATAGAGACCATGAAATGCTTGTTAGGTAGCCACATTACAAGCTAATGTATCCCTACTTACCCATATCTGGTGTATATTCTTGTTTATTTTCAACAAGTGTGGATGAGAAGGTGTTTCTATGGGAATTATGGGGATAGAATCATTGTTATGTGTTGATATAAAGGGTGTGTACATTTTCCTTTGGCAATGTGTTCAGATTCCATATTACATCATTGTTTTATACTTGTTTCACTCTTTATCTCCAAAAAACTAAAAATATATAGTTCTGTACATTGAAAAAAATAAATAGAATAAAAAAATGGAGAAAGAGGATGTTTACTAATTATTATTAATTGTTTGGTTGTGACACACAAAATGGATGATGGGGAGAGTGAGTTGGAGGTGATACACTTTGTGAGGTGTTGAGTGTGTATATTCATTGTGAAAACTTGTTGAATTTTGACATGTTTTGTACACAAGAGATTAAACACTTCTCTTCAGCCTCATATTTTTAAACATTAAATCCTACCATCCCTTGAACCTCAAAACACCCTTTTGAAATCCCTCTTGAGTAGTGCACTAGTTTCTACCAGTAGAGAACTTAGAATCATTGAAAGAATATGGTAATATCACATGAACTCTGAGAAAAGAGCATAAATCCACTTTCATATATTCCATGAGTGAATAGGGAAAAATTTTAGGTGAGGTAGGTTGCGACATGTTGCAAGGGTTAACAAATGAAGTTGAACAAATTTTAATGTGAGAAAAGAAAAATGATAGGAAAATTGATTCCATAAATGAGACATGATGAATTTAATTTTTAAATAATATTGGATGTTTTCACACCTCTGATTTGGTAATTGACATAATTAGGATATTATACATTTCCCAGGAGTGCAAATGTTTAGGTCCGAGGGTGTGATCGTACCACGATTCACTATTTTATTTCACCCATATACCAATGTAATAAACTGGTATTGTATTGATAATTACAAGTATAATAACAAATTTCACTCCATGTTTGATTAAATTATTATGTGTTTAACACTGTTAAAAATGGAAATGTTACTTGTTTTGATAATTATATTGTAGGTGGAGGTGATTTTGAGGACCCATGATTAAGTCCAAGAAAGAGGGGCCAATCTTCACATGATCCAAGAACACTAGTGGACTAAAACACATTTTTATACTCAACTGTGCATTCAAATGGGCTGAAACATTGTTGTCTGGTTCAAAATTTTCATAGATTCATTTTATATGAAGTAACCGAAGCCCAAGTTGTTCATTAAGAGGCCAATAAAAACTGATCTGTCCAATAAAGTGGATCTGCACAGCTTCAAAACTTTTCCTCTGTATTTCGACAATATCTATTATTATATTCCATATCCGGCTGCATACTTTGACATGGAGGTATACAAGGTGTCGACCAACAAATTTTTTTTCAATGTGATTTATGACTGTCTAAATGGCCAACACCCTGGACCAATCGGATTATCGAAATCAGGGTTCCCCAAACCACCTCATATTTTGCCTATAAATTTGCACCTTGGGCACCCCATTTGTGAGTTCAAACTAGAGGCAAATTGATTCCATTTTGGAATCCAAAATAGGTCTTTTCATCATTTAAAGAATTCCTGGAGGCTATGAGAAGTTCTAATTCAACATCTTCTTCTTCTTCTTCCCTTCCCATGGGTTTCTAAACCCCTTGTGATCACCTGAGGAGGAACGTGATGTAAATCCCAAGCTCCATGTTTGTAATATTTGAATGATATTTTTAATTCCAGGTTGTTGTGTCGTTTTTCATCATTCTATATTATAATTTTTTTGATTTATGTACTGGTATGTCATTCTCAAATCATATGATCATGTTTGGGGGTACCCATTCATGTGATGTTTCGCACACCGTTCACCACTTTCTTTCCCCTCGTCCAATTGCGGTGTTTGTGTGGTTCATATTGGTTAATTGAACTCACATAAGCGCTTTCAAGGTCATGTACTTTTATTTCATGGTATCATATTGAAATAAAAAAAAAACTAGGACAACACATCGATTTCTTCATCTGTTGCTTTGGTGAGTTTTGGTTATGATGTTGAACACAAATCACCCAGTCATCGGCGGTGTCTGGTGAAACATTGTGTCTTTTTGACTGAACCATAGGAGTTATACTAGTATAAAATCAATAAAAGTATGGTTCTAGGTGTTACAAACCAGGTATTAAAAGATCATAACCCTATATCATGAAGCTATGAAGGATGAACATCATGAGAGTAACCCGGGTTGGTCACACTTAATTAATCATGTTCATTTCTACTTAGTTTTATTTATTTCATTTTCTATTTTCATATTTAATCATAAAACCCCCAATTTTTACTATACCTCATTCCACTTCTTATTTCATAATCGAAACCCTATTATTAAATTAATGATCTAAGGCTCCGTCGAGAGAAAACCTAGGGTTGCTGCTATACTGCCGAAATACTATATCGTCTCTCGACGAAGCCTTAGATCATTAATTTAAAAATAGGATTTTGATTTTGAAATTATTAGTGGAATGAGGTTTTTAAGACTTGTGGGTTTGATGATTAAATATGAAAATATAAAATTGAAAGCGATAAAATAAAGTAGAAATGAACAAGATTAATTAAGTGTGATCAACCCGGGGTACTCTCATGATGTTCATCCTTCATCGCTTCATGATATAGGGTTATGATCATTTAATACCTGGTTTCTAACACCTAGAACAATTATTTTACTGATTTTATACTAGTATACCTCCTAGGGTTTAGTCGAAAACACACAATGATTCACCAGACACCGCCAATGATTGGGTGATTTGTCTTCGACATCATAACTGAAACTCACCAAGGCAACACACGATGAACTCGATGTGCTGCCCAAGTTTGTCTGGTATTTCATTTTCTTACCATGAAATAAATGTACATGACCTTTACAGTGCTTAGAAGAGTTAAATTGACCAATATGAATCACAAAAACACCGCAATTGGAAGGGGGAAAGAACGTGGTGAACAGTGTGTGAAACATCACATGAATGGGTACCCCCAAACATGATCATAGAGGTTGAGCATGACATACCAGTACATAACTAAAAAAAATAAGAATATAGTATGATGAAAAAAACACAACAAACTAGAATTAAAAAGATCACTCAAATATTACAAACATGAAGCTTGGTATTTACATCACGTTCCTCCTAGGGTGATCACAAGGGCTTTAGAACCCCATGGGAGGGAAAGAAGAAGAAGATGTTGAAGTAGCACTTCCCATAGCCTCAAGATCTTCTTGGGATGATGAAAAGACCTCATTGGGACTCCAAAATGGCAGAACATTTCTTATGGTTCGAACTCATAGATGGGGTTCCCAAGGTGCCAATTTATTGGCAAGTAGGAGTTGGTTTTGGGCACCCTGATTTCAATAATCTTCTTCGTCCATGGTTTTCGCCAATCAGACAGTCATAAATAACTTTGGAAAAAACCAAAAAGTTGTTGTCCGAAACCATGTATACCTCCATGTCAAATTTTGTGGCCGGATATGGAATATAATAGGAGATATTGTTGAAATACAGAGGCAATGTTTTGACCCCGTGCAGATCAACTTTATTCGAAAGATCAGTTTGTATGGGCCTTTTAATGAACAAATTGGGCTTCCATTCCTTCATATGATATGAAGATAGTTCAATTTTTGACTATCCCACAATGTTTTAGCCCATTTTAATTCACAGTTAAGTAGAAACAAGAATTTTAGTCCACTGGTTTTCTTGGGTCATGTGCATATTGTTCCATCTTTAATGGACTTCATCATGGGTCCCCCAAATCACCTCCACCTAAAATATAATTATAAAAAAAGAAAAATTTCCCAATTTAATAGTGTTAAACACAAAATAATTGAATAAAAAATGGAATGAAATTTGTTATTATACTTGTAATTATCAATACAATACTAGTTTAATACATTCGTATAAGGGTGAAATAAAACAGTGAATCGTGGTACAAACACACTCCAACAATATTAATGGACTCAATGAATATAGAATTTATATATTACCTCTAAAAATTAGTGTTAGTACTTATTGATGATATTCTAATATATTTTATAATTAAGAAGGAGCATGAAGATAATTTAAGAAATGTTTTAAAGACTCTGTGAAAGGAAAATCATTATGCCTTGTAAAACAATTGTGATTTCTAGTTAAAGGATGTTTCATTATTGGGGGTTATAATCATAAGTAATGGGATATATGTGGACCCTTCAATGAAATATGCAATTAAACGATGGAAGAGGCCCACATCTATGATTGATATCCATAGTCCTATTGGATTAGTTGGTTATTATCACCGATATTTGAGAAATTTCATATGATTTTCAAACCCTATAACAAATATAACTCGGAAGGGATTCAAGATTTCTTTGAATATTGAATACGAATATATATTTAAGGAATTGAAAAGGAGGATCATCACTGAACATGTCGTCACACTACTGAAAAGATGAGACATTTTCATGGTATTCAGGGAATTCTTGAAGAAGGTCCTAGGATTTGAGTTGATGAAAAATGAAAAAGTCATTGCCCAAGATTCAAGGAAGTTGAATGTTTAGGAGAAGAACTATCCAACACATTATTTTGAGTTGACTGTAGTGGAATTAACTTTTGGAATTTGGATACCTTCCCATTTTGTGAGAAGTGTGATATATATATGGACCACAAAATCCTCGGGTATATATTCACATATATATAGTTGAATATGTTCCATTGATGATGTTTAAAGCCGATCAAAGAGTATGACTGCTCAATTCACTACCATCTAATGAATGTGAATAATGTGGAAGGAACATTAAGTAGAAAGGATCCAGCAACCCTTTCATTGATGATAATTGAGAAGGATATGATCTTCTTACACATGAAGAGGATGGAATGGGAATCATAAAGGAAGGAAAAACATAAATCCTTTCACAAATGATTTCTCAACCATCTATTCAATAGTGGATAAAGAATTATCAAAGAGTTGGTGGGGGTATTTTAGAATAAAGTGAAAACTATTAGAAAAGGAAAATCCTACGAGTTCAATGATAAATAAAAAGTTGTTGTATGATGTGGGTATAGACTATGTGTATCATCAAATCACGAGTTAAAGAAGGAGATATTGTATGATTCACATAGCTTAACCATATCTATCCACCAAAGAAGAAAAAATATGTATCAAGATCTCTAAGAACATTATTTGTGGGGAAATATTAAGAAATGGATTATAGAATATACATCAATATGTCTTTTATTTCATCAAGTGAAGGAGGAAGTGAAAATTCTAAGGGGATTGTGAAACCATTAACCATAACTACATGTAAATGGGAAAACATCACCATGGACATTGTTGTCGGGAATCCAAATAAATCTAGAAGAAACAATGCTATCGGGGTTTTAGAGGATCGTCTTTTGAAGACTGCACGCTTCACTGTGATTCAAGAGGATTTATCATAGGATTAACTTGCACAAATATATATTATAGAAGTGGTTAGTCTACCTGGAGTACCTCTATTTATTGTATCCAATCAAGATCCAAGATTCACCTATATGTTTTGGAAGAGTCTCCAACATTATTAGAATGCTGAGTTAATCTTGAGCTCGACCTATCACACCCATACTGATAGCCAGTCTGACCAGACTATCCAGACACTTGAGGACATATTGAGAGCATACTCAATTGACATTAACAGAAGATGGAATAAACACATTCCTCTAGTTGAGTTATCATACGAAACTATTTTACACTCAAGCATCCAAATGTCTCCCTATGAATACCTTTATGGGAAGAGGTGAAGAACACCTACATGCTGGGATGAAGTTGGGGGATGAAAACTACTAGGTCCTAATATGGTTAGGGAACTGGTGGAAAATGTTAAGACCATTTTATAGCACATCAAGGCTTCTCAGAGACTACATAAAATATTTGCTGACAATAATTGAAAAGAGATAGATTTTGATGTTTGAGACATGGTATTCCTCATAAAAACACCATGGAAGAGAGTAGTTATATTTGAAAAGAAGTTAAATCTTAGTCCAAGGTACATCGTACCTTTTGAGATCCTTGATCGCATCAGAGCGGTGTCCTACTTACTAGTACTACTACCTAACCTATCAAAAGTACATGATGTATTCCATGTATCCCTCTTGAGAAAGTACATACCATACCCATATCATGTACTCAATCTATATGTGGTACCATTGGAGAATAAAATCTCTTATGAGGATAATACAGGGATGATATTAGATCATAGAGACATGTTCTTAGAAATAAGACAATTCTCCTGCTCAAAGTGTCTTGGAGAATCCATAAGTCTAAAGAAGTAATGTGGGAACCAGAAGAGGTGATAAAATAGATTTACCCTCATCTATTTTAAAGTGGTAAATGAAAATATCTAGGGAGAAATATTTTAAGGGGAGAATACTGCAATGTCCCGAACTATTATAAGTGAAATTTACCGTTTGATTTAATTAAATTACTTCTATTGTAAAATGGATATATAAAACACATGAACTGTGTTTGTTTTATTATATCCAATTGTATTTAAATAACCATTAATTATCATAATGGTTGATAATATAGCTATTGAACAGTTATCACATGACTAGTATACATATGAAATTTAACAAATCCTTTCAACAATGGTAAATGTGTTGATGGACTTAACCAGTAGGAATATTACCTATGATGCCCATTTATATTATATTCCAAGAGATATAATATTTTTGGTATTTTCCCTAGACCATTTCCAATATTACATATGAGAACATAAGCATGATCCAAACCGTTTACAATAGAAGTTTAAGCTCATAGAGATCACTGCACAAACCATATTCACCAAATGGACCCCTGAAAACCCCACTATCAAACACCTTATAATCAGACCACATATTGGTGTAAAAAAGGGATATATATATATAAATATCCTAACATTATGATCATGTATATTATTTTGGTTTAAAAAAATAAATATTCATTCATTTTATTGTTAATTATAACGCCCAAATGGTATTTTAGGTTATTAATAAAATGGAATTAAAAAATTTATTTTGATAAATTAATAAATAATCTTTTAATAAAATAATAATATTAAATTATTTTTATTAAATATAAATGATCATATAATCTATATGAGGCCAAATGAAATTTTTATTAATGTCTAATTTTTTTTGTCAAAACCTGTTAGTTTTCAATAAATATCAGTTTTTATTTTGAAAGTAAAACTTGTCATATCTTGAAAATTATTTGGGTCAAATGAATATTATTTTCATAATTAGGATGTTGAAATTATCCAATTGTGAATTTTTTAAAATCTTATGAGACAAAATTTTTTTTTGGTAAAAACTAAATACCATATTAATATATATTGGGTCTATGACATCATAATGGCCCACTGGTGTTGTAAAAAACATAATAAAAGGTATATTTGGCCAAATATAAGTTTTACATTTAAAATATTTCGATTTTATATTTGTTTGAATTATTTTATAAATCCTTAGTGAATCCTCCAAAACGAATATTATATTTGATGATATTAAGTTCATTTCTCCAATAATGTGATTCACCTCTACATACGTAAGGTTAATATTTTAATATCATTGACCCATTGCCTGAGAAATTAATTTTTTCTAATATTATTAAAGAAATACCAAGGAAAAACCCCATGGGATGGTTTGGGGGTTTGAATATTTAATTATATAGATTACAAAAAATATGTTTGAGAAATATTATAGAATTTCCCTTCCATTACCTATATAAACCCACCATTCTCCCACTTCACTTCACTCAAAATCATTAGAGAAAGTCCTTACTCAGTCCACCCCTATCTAGAATCCTCCCAAGGTGCCCAAATATCTCACGAAGCCCCTCTTCAAGCTTTTGAAGTCACACATTTGAGTAAAGGTCCCTTCTATTCTCATTTTATCCATGTTTCCTTATATTGTTACACCCTTTTATTTTCATTTAGAAATTATACGATATGTTTTTTCACCTCCCCCATACTACCCT
Source organism: Viscum album (assembly GCA_963277665.1). Classification (NCBI taxonomy): domain Eukaryota; kingdom Viridiplantae; phylum Streptophyta; class Magnoliopsida; order Santalales; family Viscaceae; genus Viscum; species Viscum album. The sequence goes on along the minus strand of OY728129.1, from coordinate 1,780,920,520 downwards.
TATTATGTTTTAATGATCAGAGACCCATTTATCTCTCATTAATCCCTCCCATGTACACACATCACCCTGACAAAATTTCATAAGAGTTATTCCATTTATCCTCTTTCTTCAAGTTTCATTATTATGTTATGCTTTCTATTTACAAATTACATATGTTTGGATATATATTTATATAACCCTCGTATTTTCCATTTCATGTATATATGATGAGAGACTACTTTATCTCGCCTAAATACTTTTATGAATTTTTTATCAATCCTTTAGGATGTTGAAATTACACCATTAATCTCTATTTAAAAAACGAGTAAGTGAATATTACACCCTTTTCCTATCAAGGGTGTTCACTTTTATACACATATTTCTTTTTATCTCGGAATTACATGTATTTATTCAACACCCATTGATCATGGAATATATAATTATGATGAATGAAACAATGCATTATGATCTATGTGGCACACTTAAGCGTGAGAATGGAATTCAAGTGATTGGTTCACCCGGAATTATATAGTGCTCCAATGCATTGGGTAATTATTAGTATCATGATAAATCATGTTGGTACATGGGCTTACCTGATTCCATTATGGGACTTTTTCCATTATGTTGTCGTATCAGTTTATCCTTGACCAATGATGTTGTATTTTTATGTTGTTTCCACATTTCCCTGTTATTATTATCATGTTATATCATGCCTTTATGTTCATCTTTCTTTTATGCTCTATTGATATGTGTATTTTCGAACATGTATTGTCTTCCTCTTGTTATTCCATATTTATTCCATACTGGGCTTTATAGATAACCCATTTCTTATGTATATCCTCATGTTATCCCATGAAATGTTATGTATGTAGGAATGTTGTGGTCATGTAAAAGGAGATTTTAATAAATATATTGTATTTCATGTTTTCAGATGACATGTAATGTAATTAATTCCCAAATACAATAGACTACTCAATATTAAGGGTTGTATGAATTTCAATTTTATATCCTTAAATCATATAAGAACATAATAAAAAGAACAAGTTAGTTATATTTATACTTTTGGAAAATGGATACATGAGAAAATATGGTACATTGGGAAATCCTAAGAGAATAATAATAATGATTTTAAGGGAAACATCAGATGAAAACATTGAAAATAAAAAAATCATATTGGTTTCTTATAATATAAGGAAAATACAATTATCCCCTACCTCAAACTACAATATGGTTTCTCAATCCCTATATGTGTGTTAGTTTTTAATGAGTGTATTTACTCATAATCACCACCACAGAATCCATGTTCAACCTTAATAACTACTTAAAAAACTATGATCAACACCTTCTCTCTCTCCATCCCCACTCTTTGCTACTGGCACCTATATGAAAATTTGTTTGAAATTTAAATATTGATATATATTTAAATTTAAAATTACAACCAATGAAAGTATGTGTATTAAATTATCATGATGATGTGTGATTTACCGAGTCTATCAAACAATTCATCGATGCAATATTACCAGGGACACAACCAGACATCTTATGATATAATTCAACAAATGATTTATATAGAGTAGTGGTATAATAGAGTAACATTTTCACAAAGAGATTAATTTTTAAAAAATATGAATTCAAATATATAATTGAATTAAATTGAACCACAATGAATTAAAATTACCTTTATCTAAAAATCAAATACATTATTATTTATTGATTGAGAAATATGTATACAATTATAATATGAAATCAGAAAATTAACTAGTTCTAATGCCAACTGGAGAATAATCTACCAAAAAAATCTGAAAACATCATCAGTGGGGACCCCATTATAATCAATAGGGACAAATAGCTTCAATCCATTTAGATATGAGACATTTTAACTATTCATATTTTTCTCGGTAATAACACTGTTTTAATATTTTCTGGAAAATAGATATTTAAATAAAAAATTGATATATATTAATTCACATTATATATTTTACCTATAACCACCAGCCTCCAATATCCTAATAAAGATATAAAAATTCAACTAGGAGTATGAAAAATAATTCACCTTGTAATTAATAACTTTTAAATATGTAATATTTTCTTCTGAATAAATAATTTGAAAAATTCATTCAGAAAAATTAAATTTATAAATGATAAAGAGGCCCAATACAGACAATAAACATATACATAGGTATGATGATGAATGAGAACCAATATAAACAAATATAAAAATCATGTTTTCAAAATAAAATAAATCATGCATAGAAATCAATTTAAATATGAAAAAATATCCACAGTACGGGAAATAAATAACATAAAATATATTCAGTTGATATGTTAATGGATGATTTCACATATATTCATTATTTATTTCCATTATGTCATTATATGTCTCCATCATTACTTCATTTTCTAAATCCACCCGTGCAAGTCTATTTTATTAAATTTTTTATTCAAAAAATTAGTGTTCTTCTTAAAGTTGATGGGATTCAATGTCAACGGTCAAATATTCCACTTCATCACCCATATATATTATGTATCTATTTCTACTGAGAACAAAATACACCCCACACTTCATCAATGACATATTCTTCATAATATATCATTTTTTAATAAAATGAGATGATATATGGATAATTTAATTCACTGTAACCGACATCCATCTTGAATGTGATGTAAGTAGAAGTAAATTGCAAGGAATATATTTTAATACCCCTACTAATGTCGACCAATTTTCATTTGAATAAAAAAACCAAAAAATTACGGGGGTAACTTATTTTGATAGTACCAGTAAACTCTCTATATTATCATATTTCAAAACTATAAATTTAGAACAATTATATGTTTTTAAAAATTATTCCTGATCGGATTTATGAAATGTAAATACATTCACTTTGTAAGAATCATATATTTGAGCTTATTTTAGAGGACCTCATGTTACCAATGTAAAATTTTAAGAAAAACATACCCATGTATTGGTATTCATGTTATAAAAAATTAATATAAATTAATTGATTTAAAAAATATATTTTTCAACCTAACATATGTATTGATTGAAATATTTATGAACATCCACAATGTGAAAACCATTCTACAAGATCTTCATTAATAGATCTTGTTATATCTTTTTCATTTTTTATTCAACTTTTCATTCGACTACTTGTTTTTATTCAGAGATTTTCCATTAATGGATATGAAATTTCACTATTCAGAATAAAATATCTATGTGCCTAAAATAATTTATTTTTTGTCTAGGTAACATTTGAAATCATCCAAATTGATCTCTCAATTGTAGGAATTATTTTAGAATTTCATGTAGTTGAGACAGATTTGGTTTTTCATCAACATTTATAAATCAATTGAATATTATATCAATATCATTAATGTCTCTAAATCAAAAGGTAATACACTCCTATGATAAATACCATTCAAAAATAAGGCCTTCTGGCTGAGATTTATTTTTCACATATTATTTACGATGACCAAGGTATCTTTAGAAAAAATAAATTAAACATATTTGCATATTTGATTATGTTCTAGGAATTTTATAATTATGATGAAAAATATATAAATAAATTTTCTCTTAGATGGATACATCTATTGATAATTCATAATACCTTCTTAATTAGTTTCCTCAGATAACTGTATTGTTAAATTCATCACGACAGTATAAATATATGGAAGAAAGATCATCTCAAATAAAAAAAAGAGTTAATAAAGAAACCAAATTAATTATTTTCAAGCTTATATCATCAAATATTTTTCTCATATACTGTTTGGATGAATCTGAAAAATTGGAGTTCAACTATAGTTTTATTTTTCAAGTACCAATATACCCGATTCCAACCGAAGTAACTGATTTAATAGAATATCTGGATGGAGACTTTTCCATAAATGTATCCTTCAATGCTTTATGTAAAGAAAATATGAGATGTTACTTCAATACCCATCAAATTCCTTCATATGTTTTAAACTTTAAATAATGTATATGTATCCCTATTTTTCATTTCCAAAATTATCGGAACATACATTCCATTATCATCTAGCCATAGATAAAGATTTATAGTCATTTTTCTATGACCTATCTATCGTTGAGATGATCATTTAGTTTTCCATGCTAATTAAGCAATGTGAAGATAAAATTGTAAGAAAAATTCTTCTCAATATACATGACATCCAGACTATGATGCAATAAATTAAATTCCATATATATAATTTGGAAGAATATACGTTTTTTTTCTTTTGCATTACAATTTCAATTGATGATGTAATTGAAACCCATTTTCCATGATCATCCAAATGATACACCTTCCAAAATTTTTCTTCATCATTTTACAATTTTTATAATATTTTAGAACCTATCAACAAATGTTTTTGTGGTCTACTATCAATATAACAATTGAATTTTGACTTGTTAATTTGAAATGTATGAGATGTGTTGAGAAATAAACGATGACTATAGATGCTCCATTTTTTACTATAGGAATATTTGGCGGTGTGAATATCATAGCTAAAAATTGGACAAGGTATTCCCTTGTAAGTGTATCAACTGAAAAAGTTACCATGTCCATAGAAGTAACTAATGCTCCACATTAGAGAAATTTTCATTTTGAACATTGTTCTACAAGATGAATCATATGTCTCAACATTATTTCTCCTTAACTCATGTAATTAATAAATTAGAGGCAGTATGTATACATAAATTTCATTTCAAATAATTGTTTCCTAAATAATCAATAAAACGATAATATTTTGTAGCATACACATCCATGGAGGTAGATTGTAAGGGATCAAAACCGACGACCAAATGTTGTTATTGGTACTCAAATTTTAAACGGATGGAATCATTTGGAAACCACTCCCAATCACACATTCAAAGTATAATATGAGAAATATTGATGTAGCGAATCATATTCATTATAGGTTTTTAATGTATTCGATGCTTCATTAACCCATCATTGTTTTTATCTATAGAATTGTACATCATGTTCTTAGTGTTTTTTGATAGAATGAATAATCTATGAAGGTGTGGTTTTAATGGGATGTAACTCAAAACATTTTCAGGGTTGTTCTGTTTTTTCTTATTCATCATTGTAGTATATTTATTTGGACCTCTAACATCACCAATTAACATCTATCTAGAAGATCAATATTTTTTCAATCCATTATACATGATTCTGAACCCTAATAATTAATAAACTCATTTGGATAAGAATGGTTTTTTATATAATTCAAACCAATATTTTAAAAAAAATTATCATATAATTAAAATACATATAGATCATAGCTTCAAGAAAGGTGTCATGTAACAATTATAATATCATGTACACCACCTAATATTAATTTCTATATATTAATTTGATATGGTAAATCTTCAGTATAAAAAATTGTTTTGAATATTTTAGACATCCACTACAAAGCTCTTGATTTCCATCATTAACTAAATAATTAAACAAAATTGTCTACTCATTGATGTTATCTATTACATTAGTCTCTATATAATCAAAAAGAATATCCAATTATATCTTAATATATTGATCAGGCAATCTAATAGACCCTAAACAACACTTTTCATGTTACTAATAGTAGCACCAAAAAACAGGTTGTTCTGATATGTTTTGATATTGATTATATTGTCTTGCAATGAAATAAATCATTTATAATTTTTTAAATTACATTTTCCATTGTCAAAAAAGTTGAGATCTCACTATCTTGATTGACATAAGTGTTCAAGAATTCTGTAATGTTTGATTCTCTATGGAAAATCTAATAAAAATATTTATCATGGAATTTCTACAATATAATGTGTTCCTAGACATAATATCTCTTTAACAGTCTTAAAAAATTTTATTTTGGACATGGAAATCCTATTATTTCATCAATGTATTGATTTGAAATTCAAAAAATCTAAAACCTCCTCTAGACCCTTAGCATAATATGGTGTTTTCCTCAGTAATGTGATACAACTTTTATCTAGATATACGACATTGTGCCTAACCATTTTTATTGAAAATTAAAACACATAAGTATTACTATGTAAGAAAGGCTGAAATTTGAAGTGAATGAAATATAACCCATGTAGTTATATAGAATGTGATATAATTAATAAAAATATTAAAGTAAAAAAATTAAATCAATCAGGGAGATTATATCATGAAATTAATGTATGATAAAAACTATACAATTGATAATTTAAAATAAGCATCATTGGAGAAAAACTATAGAGTAACTATGTCTAGGTGAATATAGAAATTCTATGTCACCCTAATAGCGGATTTATAGTTATAACACATCTATACATAGAGGGGGTGTCACATAATATTTCACTAGAATTTATAGTGGCAGGGGACATAATCTTATCTAGGATAGCCTACCCAGGACACCATTGTTTATCATAAGGTTTAACAAACAATAAAAATCTCTAAAAAACTATTTTATTTAGAATTAAAAGAACAAGTACCTTTACAATCTATGGGATAAAATGGGTATGATATCTATCTCTAATTGGGTATTACCTTTGAATTTTCATTAGTTTATAGAGTACTGATTCAATTGGTAACCTCATTAATCCTTATCTAATACCCAATAATCAATATTTGAGAATCATTTTTCCCTTTTACATTTGAAAATCATTCTCAAATGTATTTTTACCCTCTTTATATTTTTAATAAATCTTATTATATATGTTGGAAATAAATAATGTAATAATTTCTAATACCTCAATGATTTCATAGCTTCATAAATATATATATATAAATTATAAATTTCATATGATAATGATAAACACATTAACTATTAATGAAATTTATATTTTAAATTTATTGATTTATGTTTTTATCATTCATGCTACAAACAGAAGTAGTGATACAAAAAAAATGAATCACATTATTCAACCCATGGTATCTTGAAATTCCTTAACCTTTAATTTATTAGATTTTACCAAAAACAAAATTTTAATTTATGCAAAAATGTATACATGAAATATAGTCATATATTTAGATGATCATAAAATAGGCACCACAACTTCTAAATATTCAACAGTAAAAGTTAATGACCGTATAAAATAATAGGAAATTATCATAAAGGTTCCCTAATTAATGGATGATTTGAAATACAAATTGATGATTCATTATTTCAAATAATAAATTCATTTAAAAAATAGAAAAGGATACAGTGTATAAATCAATTCATAAGGATTCATAAATATGACATCCTTAAATAAAAACCCAGAACATCAAGATTTGGAATAGGTTTTTTAAACTCCCCAACATTGAAAATGGTGGAGTTAGCCATCCTTAATGAGGTTCAAACCAACCTAGGGGAAACAATGTGACCTAAAAATAAAAAAAAACAAAATTAAAATTGATCCAAAATTGAAGAAATTTACAAAACACAACCTAGAATCAATGTAGGCGTGTTGTGGAGAAAGAGATGAAGTAGTAGGTGAAAGTTCAGGTGAGTGAGTAGAGCAGCGATGGTGCAACAAGGGTTAAAAAAAGTTATTTCTTTGGAAAGTGTTCAACGAAAGAGGGAGCATCATGTTGGGGTTTAATGGAACATAGAGGGTTATGGTAGATATGGGACCCGTTAGATATTTTTTTTGGTAAATATGGGAAGAAAGAGTGGTGCAATGAGGGAAAAAGTGTGGAAATAAGGGATTGGGGGAGAGACTGGTTAAAGATTGGCCCTTTTCTTTTAGGTATCATAGGATAATTGGGGTATAGGTGATGAAGGAGGATATATATTTTGGGAGGGGGATCAAGGGAGAGGTTAGAGTGAGATTGTGTGGGAAGTATAGTTCAGGGGAAGTATGGAAAGAGTACATAAAAAAATAGATTACTTGCAGTTTTTCTGAAACTACATATAAATTATTTTATTTTTATTTTCACATTTTTGAATCCATCACTAACAAGAAGATTAAAAATATTGTATTTGGTGTAGAGGAAGAATAAGTTAAAACAATATATAAATTAACCAGCCAATTTTTTAATATTCATTAATTGTTGTTCTCTTTATTTTTTTGGATATTCTATTTTTCTTAATTATGAATTGACACATTTACACCCATAACCCCATATATCCACATTATTCTCACCTCTTCATCACTATCCTCACATAATACATGATATTAATTGTTTAATTTTTTTGTTTCCTTGTTTTCTGACACTCATAACTTATTCCTTCCCCATGGTTTAACCTTTCTTACCATAGTACTAGTTATATGTAGTATGTAGGGTTATAAATATTCAATTTTCATGATTATAATGTCACACATGTCAAATGTTTTCACAATTGTTGAGGAAGGCACATGAGACCAAGTTTTGAAACAAAATGAAAATTAACATATTACAAAAACAGATAATAATAGAAAGACAAGAAATAAATAAAATTAAAAAAACAAAAACTATGTAAAAGAAAAAAACATAAAAAAAACATTAAAGTTGATATTGTATAAAAATATTTGTTAAAATATTATACCATTGATCCCATGAATCTAAAAAATGAGATAAACCAAATATAATTGAAGAAAACAGAGAGAAAGTCATAATATAGTACAATAGAGTAGATATGAACATTAATAATCCACCTCCTGGAAATTAAAATCAACCTGGAAATGAGACGACTGATAGGCACAATTTGAGGGAGATATTGTTTCCCACTATCACTAATAATAAATTATGTAGTTGGCTCACATATAGGTCCAAAAGTTACGAATTAAATTAATACATGTTGTCCCATCATTTTACCTTCAATGGAATGTACAATAAATATTATCTTGACTTCATTAGGGACATCAAATTTAGTGTACAATAGCTTCAACTGAGAGTCCTAAATGAGGAAAAACATAATCTTATAGTGTTTCCATTTTACCTCAATGGAGATGCATGGACATGGCTTCATTAGTTATAAGAGGAAAATATTTTCCTCTTGGTCCATATCTATAATGCCTTCACCATGAAATTATACCATAGGATAATGAAATATTAAATCAGACAAAAGATCACTGGTTTCATACATGATGAAGAAGAACTATACCATGTAGTTTGGAATTGATTTAGGGGAATACATTGATAATTACTAAAATACCAATTAACTCTCTAATTACTCATTGAAGCATTCTATAGTATCATTACACATTTTAAATTATCATTGGTGGACCAATCATCTAGATAGGATTTCAGTGATATAAATTCCATTGAGGTGAATAAATTTTAAAATAATTTGGAAAAAACTCACAACATAAATGATATATAACAAGGAACACTGTGATGAATGAAACCAAAAATATTCCAAAATATGAGGGAAGTGTTTTTTTATTTTACAATAAAAATAATAAAAACACCCATCAAGAGTAATTCCATCATTATGACATGTTTTAGAATTTACACTCTTTCTATCCCAATTTTGACATTCCTTCCCAAGATCTAGAGAAATACAATTTTATTGGACATGGGCCTAGGATGAAACATAGGGAGGCCCCATTTTTAATCACTTATAATCAAGCGTATTGGAATCACCCAAATATTTATTAGAGGGATAACTGAGTTTATCATCCAACTACACCCACTGGTTTTCAAAAACCACCATGGAAGTAATCTGATACCTAACCAAAAACCGAATCATCAAACACTAAATATAAATGGGTATGTTTTAATTTCTCATTAGTTGATTTTTAAACATAACTATAAAAAATATTTTTAAAATGTTCAAATTTATTGACAGAAGAAATATCTTGAAATTAAAATTGGACAATTTTCGAGAGAAGCTGGCAGTAGAGACTACTGTAAGATTCCAAGTACCACAGATGTGAACCACATAGAAAATGTTATGGTTGTGACTAATATAAGTGGTCCAAAATCCCACCAAGAATCCAAAATATATCCTCAAACATTTGAAAAGTAAAAAACATTTAAATCAATAAATTAAAATATAGAAATTGTTGAATCTGAAATTTTTTACAACAGAACTGGATGTACTCTAAATGTTGTTATACCAACTAAATAAACAAGATGATGACATGAAAAATAATGAAAATAAATTATAAAAAAGATTAAGAGAATGTTGAAGGGGTACATAAATTTTTAGAAACATTTATTATATAATTCTTTTGCCATAAATAATAAAAAAATAAAACCATGATTATATACTATTGAAATTTCTCAATATTTTAATAAAATGGAAATTGACATTACCTTTCTATAAGAGTTGAGTAGAATCCTTTATTATCTAACATAACTTAAGAAAATCTAATCAAACAAAAAAATACGAGAAATATATTCTAGTTACATTCTAACATGTGAGTGTGGTGATTTTTTTATAGAATAGGATAACTACCACAAATGAAGACCTAGGGATATTTTTATCACATAAATTTTAGGGATGTAGGTGGATAGTTTAACTATCATTGTGATCATGTAGAATGAATTAATTTATATCTAATATATCCTTTTCATCCCTTGATATTAAGAGTTTCCAACCCAACACTGTTTTCTTACAACTAATTTATAGATCAATCACTTACCCAATTTGTTTAGTATATGATTTTATATTGGGAGTAAGAAGGATACTTCTGCCTAAAGATTTACTAATATTGGATATAGAGTGTGACCATGAGGTATATATCATCTATATAGTACCTTTATAACTATATGGTTAATCTTTCATAAGTGTACAAAATTGAAAATTAATCTTCAATATGGGTGTCAAAAATAAGAATTCAATGTTTTGAATATAATTTAAGAACCCACACATGACCCAATGTGTACTATATATGAACTTTTTAGAGATGAAGAATCTATTTATGAGGAGAAAGAGGAGTTTTGAGTATTCTTAATGATATCAATGGTTCAGCTAATATCCCCATAGAAACCTACATTGGGATTAGTTCTCGTAATGAGAAGGATCCCTTATTTGAGTTTTAGATGGAAATATGGGATCACCTATATGGATTATCATCAGAAAATGTTTTTCCCCCATAAGACGAGTCTAAATTTATGAAAATGTTTTCTGGAAATAAAAATTATGAATATGAATTATTCTACACTACCTTATTTAAGAGAAATCATGAGGATGGTGATCCACCCAGGCCCATGTTTCTTCGCTCAAGATAAGTACCACTCCATCTAGAGTATTATTCCCTACCATACCAATAGTTATTCTTAGGTTGGTCATAGATTGATGTTATTCAATTCAAGGATGAAAAATTTGACAAAAAAATATAAAACCAAGTGGGTATGACCCTTCACCATATTGAGAGTTATTATTTCTGTTGATATAGCTACAGTTGGAGAGGAAAATAATCTAGTTTTTTTCAATGGATAGAGAATCAATAACTTGTTTGAATGGATTCGAAATGATTTGGTTTCAATTTTATTTCTTGATGGATAAATTTGCATCAAACCAAAACGAGAACAATAAACTGCGTTTTTTTGGACCAAACCAATGGTCTTGTTCTACATTATTTTTATGTTCAATTTTTTTAAATAATGATAACCCATTATTTTGATTATCCACTTTGTGATTTCTTTGAATATTGCTTAATTTTATCTTTACAGTACATAAACGTGTGGAAATTAAATAGTATTTCAAGTCCAAATAGATTAATATAGTACATATTTTGGAAAAATCTTCCCTCACCCAATCTTTCTTTGATTTTAACTGAACATTAAATTCTATATTCATATGCCTATTTTCATGAAATTGTACTAATTTGACAGGACCAAACATATGAATTCAATAAGGGTTAAAAAGAATTAAATTTTTATTAAAATAGTCCAAGCTCCCACACTAATGGAAGTGTCATTTTTCTTTATTCCATTTTAGTTATTTTTAAACATTTCTTGCATGATGATGTGAACTAAATTTAGAGGGTACCCCACATTGTTTTTGTGAAAAATGTGCACCTAATTCTTTTCTTGTATATTAGGTTATAAAATTATAATGAGTTAAAAATTGATATGAGCTTCATTTTGAACCCATCATGCACCAATTTCATTAACTTCCACACAACAATTATTGTACAACATTGGTGATCATGATACTATATGAACTACATTGAAAATTATTTTTACCTATTTAAAACAATTATGATCTTTAGAAAATAATTGTTTAGAGAAAGATATTCGATATGTGGAAATGGGTTTTTTAAACATTTTTGTAAACCCATCAACATTATTTAAATATTTAATCTCCCTTCTATTGTAAACTAAAGTTTCTATTAACATATGACTCAATATTTGGGTCAATGTTGAGTTTTATATGTTGCAGATAGGGGTAATTGTGTTCTAAGATGTGATTTATTTCTAGACACTTCAAAATCCCCCTTAATTTTATTCAACACAATGGACAAAAAATTTAAAATTCATTCACACCCATAGGGTTTTACCGATCGTTTTATAGGTATGTTTTGTTCATCATGGAGGATAATAACATGTCTTTTATTGAATCATTAATTGATTCATAATTTTTGGGGAAATATGATTAATGTGGTTCATAAAAAACTATTATTATGGACATTCTATTAAGGAACTAAGAAAGGGTGTGATATAGGATAGATATTCATAGAATTATGATCTTAAATTAAGTAATTGAAAATTTAAACTCAAAGCTATAAGAAACAACCTATGAAATAAATTCAAATTAGAGAAAAAACTCAAATAATAATCATATAATACATTTTAAACTAATTTAAAATTATAAAACGATATCCCACGATGATTCATTAAGACTAGTCCAGAAGGTGAGTTTTAGTAAATAAATAAAATTGAATGTTAATATGTCCCTTTTATAGTTCTATATACAAACCTTTGGATAAGAATATTTTTAAAAAAAAAGCCCTATCAAAATTGGCTCATTATGGTGGGGAGACTTGGAAGCTACATGAAGTGTAGGACAATAGAAATTTATGAAAATTATTTGAGTTGTATCAAATCAGAGGTAATAATAAAATAAAATTTTAAGAATCATTGAGAATGTGTAAATTGATAGTGCCTTTTGTGAAGATTTTTTTTTTCTGCTTTTATCTTACCCATCATTACTATTAGAATTGGAACATGAATTATAATTCGAGTATGGGACTATGTTACTTTATATATTACACATAAAATTTTAAATGATAAATGAAAATGTTCTCCCTTATTTCCTAGTCGGTATTTTAATTTAGGGAGGACATTATGTGAATATTTCATTTGAAAAGCCTAACTCTCATATTTTTTCCTATATTTCCAAATACCTTGATCTGGTTTATTTTGAGCTGTCATTAAATAACCATTTCCTATGTTTTACAAATATAAATATCATAGAATTGTTTGAGGGAAAAAAATATTAATGCATGGGGGAGTTTGCTGGGTCCTTTTTTGACAAAATTTTCCTCATCCTTTTTGGTGGAATAAATGTGTTTTTGATTTTTAATATGTGATCTAATTAAAAATAATTTTCCATAAATTAATTTTTTATTAAAATATATCTTATTTGTAAATATCATTAAAAAAAATTTGGGATATGATTTGAAATTTTTTTATGTGCACTAATTTTCAATTTTTTATGTGAAATTATTTTTTTATTGAAAATATATTTTGAAAACTATTTAGAAATAATATAATTTGGATTACATTAATTCATTCATTTTATTCCAATTATTTTTTTTGTAAATAAAAAATAATTTTTTTTGTTTTTTATTTAGATTGTATTTTATTTTCTGATATAGGATGTATTCTTTTCATAAATGAAACTAAAAACTATTTTTTATCATTGAGTTTAAAAAAAATCAAAAAAATTCTTTTATAATTTAATGAATTTATTTAGAATTTATTTTTTGAAATTAAATTTTTTATTTCAAAAAACATTTAGTATTTTTATTATGAAAGTCATTTTTTATGATTTAAAATATTTTGATTCATTCATCGGTATCCATTTCCACCACTAATGATCTTCCGCCAGTTGTAGAAAATCCACCTGAAACAGTGAACCCTACCACCAATAGATCACATTTACTGGTCTTCCAACATCATCCGATATTGGAAACTTCACATACTGTATCCACCACTTCTTCCATCTACTAGTCTATCCACATGTTGATTGTTATCTTATGATAGTCAAACAGATCTACCCTAAGTCCAATGCATATACTACCAAAATGGGAATTTAATGTTCGCCTCATATTCCATACATCTATTGTTTCAGTGATACCACTAGTATAACACATCAACTAGATTGTATGCATACTTTCCATCACATCTATTACATCCTATTCATGGATTCCACTCAAATGTTCCACAAGACCAGTTGGACACATTAAGTGAATAATATCGACTAAAATGAAAAAGAAAGATGACTAGTAGAGAATGCCTATGCTATTTTTATGGGGAGACTATGCCTTCTTTCCGGAGTGTAACACAGTATGATAAAAATTAAATTGAAATAAAAGAATAAATAAATCAAATTTTGAAATGATAAATTAATAATATAAGAATATGTAAATAATTTAAGTATTAATCTCATGTACCCATGATGATTATACAATTCATGTATTTAGAAAACCTCTAAAAAGGCTTACATGGTAGGTGTATAATACATATAAAAAAACCACAAATAAAAAAATATTTCCCAACTAGCATCATGAGCCTTTGTTTTATCGTATGCTCCTTAGATCAAATGAATGAATCTGTAACATGTAGTAGTGTGCTCTCCCTTATCCATACCAACAAACATATAGTCTATATGGGTACCCATCGGTGGCCCAAACAGGGTTTGAGATACAATCCTAGTAGGAAACCACCAAATGTTCTAATTATATCAATATATTGAGTGTATAATTATAATAGTGAGAAAGAATTAATAGAATATATAAAGGATGTACTAAAAGTAAATATCCTCTAAAGTTCTAGGTTCCTGTAGACAATAGTCCATTGCAACATAGTTATGACATAGCTAAAAATTCTCAAAATAAACTATATGTCCTATACAAATTTATAATAAAGATTCATTTAATCATCCAGTCTCATATTAATAAACGTATTCAGACCTAGAACATAACCTATAATCCCCCCATATTAATGTGATCATGAGGTGACTAACAAGGCCACTGACATTGTATAAGACACTAATAGAATCAAAACATATGATTTGGGTTAGTGATGTTTCATGATCATCCTTGGAATTCTTTATTTTGAATTGATATATGAATCATGGAATAATATCAACCAACACCCTTCAATCCCATCCTGGGAATTCCACCTTATAATCCTTGTTTCTCTTTAGGTGTGGAATAACATCACATCTCACTGGGTGCATTCTCAGTGGTCTGCTAAGGGGGGTCAATTGTCACCCATGGTATATATGATCAAATTCCCTTTGAGTATTTCCATTAAAATCCATAAGGATTCTATGCATCACTCATGAGTTTAACAATATTCCAACATGATTGTATCCTTGGAAATTCATATAATAAGTCCATGTGTCACTGAAGCATATGCAAGACAGTAGCCAAATGAGTCTATCCATGGTCTTCTTATAAAACCCATGTTTCACCTAAGTCATATGAAACCAAGTATTCAATATCAGTAGATGATATGGAAGATCCCTCTACCATGATCATTTAAATCGTGGACTAAACATCATTTAAAGGGTGTCACTTAGGTAATTACACACACGAAATAAATTAATATATATATAAACACTCATAATTTATGAGAATAGAATGACACCACCTACCATAGGTCCTTAGTAGAGGGATCTTCCATATCATCTATAGATTTAGATCATATCAAGAGAAAAATGAAGAATGGGAGAAATCCCTAAAAATATGGAAATGTAGAAATAATCTATATAGCACATCGGATACCTAGAAGAATGAGGAAGAAAATAATAGTAATTTATATCATATAGATATGGATTTGATGCTTCTGAAATATATTTATTCCTAGATCATATGGAGAAGATCTTCCACTTTCTAAATTAGGCTTCGTAGAGGATCTCTCAATGGGTGAGTGTCGGTGCAAAAATCTTGAACGTAAAGAAGGGACGGAAAAGAAGCCTTGCACGCTACCTCGCGAAGCTATGGCGCGAAGAACCCCTCGAGCATCGCGGCCGCCACAAAGCACAGGAGGCGGTAACACTCCGTGAACTCCCTGACGATCGCGAGCCCACCGCGAAGCATAGGAGGCGGTAACACTCTGCGAACGCCCTGACGTTCGCGAGCCCACTGTGAAGCACAGGAGGCGGTAATGCTCTGCGAACACCCAGACGTTCGCGAGCCAGCCCCGAAGACCATGAGTCAGTAACGCACCGCGAACGCCCTGATGTTCGCGAGCCCGCCGCGAAGCACCAGCCGCCCCTTCACGCCGCGTGAGCTCTACTTCATGGCGCCCCTTACCTATAAATACTGGGTTCCCCCTGAGCCCAGAATATGGACGATCCGACCTTTCGGCTTCTCAGCTCTCAAATCGTGAATCACCCTTTGCCCCCAGGAATCATGAGCACTGCGAGGTACTTCTAATTTGCGAGATGTCTTCTCCCTATCTCGTCTTAAGCCCCTCTTCTGAGAGGGATTCCCTTCACAAAGCCTAAGGGAATTCGCGAAGGAAGGGGATTCCCAAGGGAACCCGGGCAGCCGCGGAGCGTTTATGCTTCATGAAACACCCATCCGGTACTAGTGATCCACATACCAAGGCAGGGTCGTTGTACATTGCGAAGAACACTTCTTCTCAGCACCTTGCTCCGCGAGGCCCCTCTGCTTCGCGAGGCAGTTCTCTGCAAATACTATTCCACTTCGCGAAGCACCTTCTAGTCACACCCCTGCCCCATGCTAAGGTTGAGGCACTCCACTTCACGAAGCATACTCCTTTGCTTGGAAATTACTCTTCCCGTGAGACCCTCCAGGTTTGCACGATGTGATTTCAAAATCCCATGGACAACACCACCAGTAGTGTTGCTTCACCTAATGCTTCTTCGCATAGGTACGCTAACGGATATTGCTTCTTCGCATAGCCATGCTTACGTGGACCCCTCGATTGTTTGCTCTGCGACCCCCTTTTACCATGTCCTTGCCAGTACCTTCCCTACCCCAAGGAATAGAGGGTACCGGTTATGTAAGTCCTAGGGGTGTGGAGTAATCCAAACTCATCCAAGCTACAGGACATTAAACTGCCAAGCACCTCGTCCTCAACACATGACTTTAAATTGTGATCCGCCCGTGTGCCTCGCACGCAGGGTCCCCCCAGCTCGGACATTTTTTATGCCACTCTTCTCCATAGAGACGGGGTCACCCCCTCCCCAAGGGATGATATCCTCCTTATAGGAGTATATTATGTCCATGGGAGAAGAGAAACCACCCCGGTATAAGCCCCAAGCCTCTCTTGTGGAAGGTATCACCCATGCACCTCCGCACTTCTCCACAGCCAAGGCCAGCGGAGGGCGTGATAATGAACGAGGCACCTTCCATAGTTGGTCCCAAATCCCTCTCCCGGCACACTTTGTCGCACTTCGGGCCTCCATCCTGGAGTAAGTCCCAGCACCATGGGCTGCCTAACGCGTAAGCCCCTCTTCGCTTACCACAGACGCACCCTTCGCGACGTGATCATCAGGTCCTTGATGCCTCTTGTTTCTCACACCGAGCATGACTCACGTGGGCTTAGAGTAAGCATCATCCATGGAAATTCCCTCGTCCAATATGATGTTAAACTGTATGCCCTCATCCAACATGATGTTAAACTGTATGCCCTTGTCCCGCAATGATATTAAACTGAACACCCATTCTGAACTACGAGGTCTTTGATCCATGTCACGACATGGTACGTAGGAAGCCTCCACGAGGTTCAAGCCCATCCGTCATTTCTTCACGTCAGGTTCCACCCTCGTCCAACATGACGTTTAACTGCATTCTAGTCGGACGGCAAGCCGTTGTGACCAACCCGAACTACGAGGACTTTGATCCATGTCAAGGCATAGTATGTAAGAAGCCTCATGAGGTTCAAGCCCATCTCCCATCGGACCAAGGTCCCTCATTTACGTCGGTTCGTCGACACCCACCTCCATTCCCGAACTACAAGATCTTTGATTCATGTAAAGGCATGGTACGTAGGAATCCTCACGAGGTTCAAGCCCACCACAAGTGGACCCTCAGGTTCACCTTCACGTCGGTTCGCCGAAAAATCCCATCTGAACTACGAGGTCTTTGATCCATGTCACGGCATGGTACGTTGTAAGCCTCCATGAGGTTCAAGCCCACCTCTCGTCGTTTATTTATGTCAGGGTTCATCTATATCCCACACGACGTTAATATGAATTCCGTTCCAGCGGCAAGTCGTTGTGACCAACCTGAACTATGTGGTCATTGATCTGTGCTAAGGCATGGTACATAGGAAGCCTCCACGAGGTCCAAGCCCACCACCACTAGGACCCCCTGGTCCTCCTCATTCACGTCGGCCTTCCGGCATCCAACCTGAACTACATGGTCTTTGATCCATGACAAGGCATGGTACCTAGGAAGCCTCCCAGAGGTTCAAGGCCACCACCTGTTGGTCACTCCGACCTTCTTCACGTCAGGTCACCAGCACCTGGGCGGCCTAGTGTGTAAGCCTCATACCATCCGGACCAAGGTCCTCATTCACGACGGTTCTCTGACACACCATTCTGAACTATGAGGTCTTTGATCCATGTCAAGTCATGGTACGTAAGAAGCCTTCACGAGGTTCAATCCCACCACCAGTGGACTCCCGGGTTCACCTCCATAGCGGTTCGCTGATGATGCCCATCGGGCCAAGGTCCACATTCATGTCGGCTCGTCAGCACCATCCCGAACTACGTGGACTTTGATTCCCTACCACAGGGATATGTAGGAGGTCTCTTCGAGGCTCAAGCCCAATCTCACTGTCTCCCTTGTGATAGTCCCATCTCAGTCCCCCTCCGCTTCATCCACCTATCCGTCATCCACCTTGATTCTAACCCGGACCGTCATATCCCGACGAGATCATGCCATTCCGCTCCTCTTCACAAAATTTAGGAAGCCACCCATGGGTTGGCCCCGATATCGGCATCCCTTCAAGGGAAATTCATCAATTTGATTCACTCCAGCTAGTGTTTTGATCAGGCCGACCCGTCTCCGCGGGACGTTAAACTTGCGACCTACCTCGTGATAAATATGAGATGCCTGAGGAAAACCTCAGATGGCACGCCCTTGGTGTAACCGTCTCCCCTAGATGTTAAACTTGCGACCTACCTCGTGATAAACACGAGATGCCTGAGGAAAACCTCGGATGGCCCACCCATGGAATAACCGTCTCCGATGGACGTTAAACCTGAGACATACCCTATGTCAAACATATGAAGATGAGGAAAACCTCAGATATATATACCTAGGGCGTATGATTCCCCGCCCTTGATGTGGGATGCCTCGGGCTTCCACGCCCTCGAGAAGCCCCATGAAAAGGGAAAAAAGACATACATGCCAGTTCCCCAGTATACAGACACGCTACTGATGCCTCGACGTGACTACTCCCTCGACTGAAGGATGCTGCCCTGACCGGACCCTTTGGAATGTCTTGAAAAAAGTAGTGTAATTAACCGGCGTCCATGGAAACATGGCACTAGGAAGAGTTTCACGAATAACTTGTTAAATCTATGAGGGAGACCCAGACTAGGTGACGAGTTCTAAGGAGGAATCCATAGAAGGAATAACCAATGTCCCATCATCCTGGTTTCGATCAAGGAGTAGACGTCCCTGAATAAGGAGCGGATGTCGCCCGCCTTTGGAAAGTGGGAATGCAGGGCTACAACAGCGCGTCCTCCACAGACGGATGCGCGCGCCCAGACAAAATCATCAGAAACAGAAATGGTGAACCCGACGTGAAATTATTCTCCTCAATGTGGAGATTAGTAGCGTTCAAGACACCAGTAGATTAACCTGTCATCGGATCCAGATATCCGGCGTCGGGTCCCACCATGAAAATAGCGGGCCTGGCGTGAACCTCACCGGAAGTTGGGGCAGTTGAACATGGGGAATTCTATTCTGCAACGTGTTGGTGTGGATCCTTCTTACAGATGTGGAGAATGGAATGACACTGGGGAACTGGTTGTCAATCCTTTTCCTCGCAGTGCTGATGAGTTGATCCCTCCATTTCCAAGGAACCAGGATGCTGCTATGGAGACACGATCACCGCCTGCTCGCCTACGCAGGGCCAGGGGCAATACCGGCATAGCCACCCCGCATGGCTCCACTTCCGCCACGATGGCCTATACATCCATGAATATGGGGTGCCCAAGTCCCCTCTCCCTGTCAGAGATCATCCAGTGAAGGGTGATCAAAAAACTTTTACACAGGTACGAGGAGGAAGGGGTCATCCCAACTTGGGGTATGGCCCTCCTGGACCTGGAGGCATCCAGGCCCCGCCATCAATGCCGACCTCAAAGGCCATGCGAGGAGCCCCTCCTCCCCACCCCAATGTTCAATCGTTTTAGGAGCCTGTCCCTGGAATGCCTCGACGAATTCTCACCTTACGCTTATGAGGCGGGTGATGTCCGACTCGGCCCGCTCAGAGTCCCAAGTCAGGGGCTCCAGGAAAGGGCTCCCACCCGGATGCATCAGCGCCTCTGACCGGATTTTCCAGAAGAGCATGTAGGTTATGCCCCTGCACCACCTGCGCCAGCCCGTCTGACCCGACGTCAGCGCCGGGCCCGAGCTGAGGACGCTCGTCAAGGTGCGTCGATGTCAACAAGTACTATGGCCCGAGCCATCGCTGACGTATAGAATGGAGTCCCTGTATACACTGAGTAGGGGCACTCCTTCACCCGAAGAGGACCGAGGCTCCAACCGCACCATGGGCAGGTCGGGTTGGCTCTCGGGGTTACAAGCCTGAGTGGTGATCTCCCCGAATCAATTCACGGTAATGTCAACCCGTACGGAGGGCCTCCCCGTACCACTATTCTGCAGAGCGTGGTCCTCCCCCACTCCGAAGCTCATCACAGAGACATGCCTTGTGCTACCCCCATCTCGAAGAAAGACCTTCCCCGCAGTAGTGACGCTCGGCGCGGAAACCTCTCACGCGCCCACCATGCAGGTTATGGAGTCTCTCCTCCTGCCCCCAAACGTCGATGTGAAGGCACTGCCCATCCGATCCCTCTCCAACATGGGGGTCCTCCCTACATCCTCTCTACAACTGGCGAAGGTCCTCCTCGCCCCGGCAACTTGAGGAGTGAAGGTCATCCTCGCTCCGCCCACGTGGGTACTATCCATGGAGGCCCTCCCCATGTGCCCTTCGACATTTTCCCAGGTGCCCCTCGCACTCCGGTTATCTCAAGAGGGATCCCTCTCCGCCATGGTGTCAGCGCCGCCCCGAGACCACATGTTGAGGATCAAACGTGTCCCGAAAATCCATCTAGGGGTAGGAGAGCGGGTCGTCGCCACCACAAGAAGAGTCTTGGGAAGGCCCTGGTGGAGATCAAACCTGCCCATTTCTCAGACTCTGAAGCAGAATGCGACTCAGCGATGGAACCTTCTCCCCGATCCTCCGTGTCAAGGACTGGGGCAGGGACCAGGCACATCAGCCTCATTCTCCCATAATGCGAGGTCCACCGGATTCCCGACTCCCTCCACAGGTACATCCAGAAGGAAGAAATTGTAGAAATGCCACAGGTCCCGACTGCACAATCACTACCGTCGTGACCAGAATTTCCATCTACCTCTACCAGAGATCACGGGGAGCTATTTTGGGGACCAACGACGGTAGAGAAATGGCGTAACCCATCGACGGTGGCCGCAACTCCTATGCCAGAAGCTGTGGCTATCATCCCATCGTATCGTGATATCATGATCAGGTCACCTCACTCTTCAGAGGATGGCCCGTAATTCAGCGGTCAGTCAGCTCATTCACCGTATTCTATGCCGCCAAGTTTACTATCCCAGCGGTCCAGCTCGGTACCACTACCGGTCCCTCAGCCGCCCCCGGTTGATGAGTGGGGAAATACAAGTCCAGAACCCGAGTCCGAACCCAAGAGCTACTGGAGAATTCTTGCAGGGAATCACTTCCTGGAGAAGTTCTGGCCGACGGCAGCGCCAAACTTTCACGCACCAGAATCCCTTACCCTAGAGGAAGTGGGGTGCTTATGCCAAACCCTATGGGAGACACACTTCCACCTTTGTTACAAGCGGGTGATGTACCCCAGGAGTTGAGAGCACTTTGAAGAAATCGGCGAGCAATTCCGCCTGATCGATTTGGCCGCACTCCTTGTGGACCAGCACCCTGAGTCACCAGGTCATCATAGCACCCTTCAATGGAAATGCGTTCAGAGTTTCAATGTACTCCGCAGAGTCATCAGGGAAGATACCCCCCATGTGTAAGTCTGTGGCTGGGGACACTATGCTGCTTTCCTATTCAGCCCTATCTGACGGCAGCCCGATTCGTTATGCGACATTGAGGACATACCCTAGAGAGGGGTCGCGGTCCACATGGTTGACGTAGTGGAAAAGAAAGACGAGCTTGAATTTCTCGATTGAGACTTACCCCCCGACGGCGTACCGCCACTGCTGGACCCATCAGGGAGGGTTACCCGTTGGTAGAGGAAACTTCTAGGCCTCACTGTACCCACCAAGTTGTTGGTACTCAGTTGAAATGTCAGTAAGGGTAAGGAGCATGTTGGAACTTTCAAGAACTCCGACCCGTCCGCCTCTATACAGAAGACAGATGAAGATCTTGTGAAGGTCGCGTTACGCCAGCATCTTGCTAAGCAGAAGAGGCTGGTTGACGAACTCTTGGTCGAGCGCGCTATAGAGGAGCGACCCGACTATGGTAATCCCAAGCCGGGGAAGCAGGGGCAGGAACAATTCCCCCCGGTGAGATGCCTCCGGGCAACCATGATCATGCTACTTCCAAAGACAGGTCAGAAGACGGAACTTTTGGAAAGATGGCGCGATACACCTCGCCAAACCCTCATGAATGACGGGGCAATCTGAGGAATCCGGCCTGGGTTCCCCCAGCTGCCCCGCAGGCCGTTCCGCCAGTCGCTCCACGAGCTGCTGAAGCCTTCTACCGTGTCAAAGAACCTGGCAATGCACTTGTGATTAGTGTTACTCGTCAAGACAGGGCCCCCCACCCGTATGATCTTGTAGCAACACTCATCGCCTGCCTCGAAGTGTTGGAAACACGGCAGGTGGCAGTCCCACCAGATGGAAATCCATACCCCGTGTGGGTGGATGATATGCCCGCACCCCCTGGTTTTTGGAAACCCACTATCTCACCCTTAAACGGGACAGGGGACCCGCCACAACACTTGACCCACTTTTCTTCCAGGTGTGGCCCCATGCTGGGGACTCCAGCCTAGCAAGAAGCTGCCAAGATTCGATGTTTCGTACAACCATTGGAGGGCCCTGCATTCGTCTAGTACAACCAGCTCCCTATCGGATCGGTGACCGGTTGGGAGGATCTCCGCTGGTAGTTCCTATAATAATTCAGCTCCACCACGTGAAAGACTTTCATCGCAGACCTATTCAAGTGCAAACAAAGGCCTAATGAGCGAGTCGCGGACTTCATCGCCAGGTGGAAGGGACTTACATACTCCCTCGACATGCCACTCACTCAGGAGAAATTACTGATGATGTGTGTAGGGAACGTTAATACGGAGATGGTTCCTTCCCTGATCACCCAGAACTACCCTGGAGGGGTCCGGGATTTCTCAGATAAGGCTCAGCGCCTCGAGGAGGCTCTGCAACAGGTCAGTCAGACACGTTTTCTGCCCCCTGTGATCCCAGAAAGGAGGGCTACCAGAGCTGAACCCGCCGCGGTGGTCCAAATAGAAGCCCCAAGGTATTTGGAATTACTGCCAGCAGCACTGTCCCCGCAACCTCACAAAGGTCCTCCACCTCAAGAACAGCCTCCTGCCCAGCAGCGACCGCCTCAGAATCGACAGGTTCCCCCGTGCAATGCGACACCACCACATAGGAGAGACAATCAGGCACCGCCTCCTTGGCAGGCCCCTCCGGCCCCTCACCAGGGCCAGGCCCCCAGGGCCCCCTATCCAGAAAGAAGGCACCAGAGCTATTAGTTCAATGAAAATCAGGTCCCTGGCTACTTCCGAAGTGCTCTAGAGCAAGGGATTGTGCTCCTACCTGAGTGCAGAAGGCCGAAAGAGGTGAATCTCACTGATCACCCCAACTACTGTCCTTATCATCAGATTATTGGGCACACCCTCAAGCAATGCTATGTGTTTAATGACTAACTTCAAGACCAGGTCGACAACAACATAGTCGGGTTGGGACCGACACTAACACAAGTAGCGGGTGTCTTTGTAGGGTCAAAGATCGGTAGCGACAGCGAAGGCGAGTGGCAGCAGGTTCCCAGTCGTGGGTCCCAGATATACGACGACTGGATGGCTCGAAAAACCATCACCCATGCCCATGGTATCATTCAGGCACGCCTGAATCAGCCAGAGCCTTCGAGGGAAGTAGCCAGTACCTCTGAATCGTCTTCACAACCGACCTCTTCCCAAAAGGGAAAGCAGTGACGACGCAAGAAGAAGCAACGCCCTCCACCACTACCATCGTCATCCCACATTCTTGGAGACTTTATGCCCCCTGAAATGGGGATTATTCCTAGAATTCTCCCAATGGTGGATGACTCATCGAGCGATAGCCAGTGGTACGCTTTGGTTAACACCATGGAGCTGGTAAATCCCTATATGACTCCCGATGAAGGGGAATGCCAGGCGAGCCTTCCCAACGTCCCCAGCCGATGTCAACGTCAGCGGAACCAAAACCATGCCGGTCGTCAAAGCACTTTAGTAGGCACTTTCAGCCAGGTCATGCACGCTACTGAGACCGCACAGCAGTCTCAACGCAGAGCTCCGCATGCGCAACCTCATCTGATGTCCTCAGTTCACTCTCCACCGCCCTTTGTGGTACTAGATCAGGCATAGCTTCCTCGTCTGTATCACAGTCAGTCTTTCCCGCCTACAAGCCAATCTCCGCTGTCCGATCCTAATCCGGAGACTACTCTACAGGTTTCAACTAGTAGGTAGTGGGATGTACCCAGCACTAGCCAACCACCGGTTCAACCTGTAGGACCCGCTATACCTCCAATTGCAGAACAACCTCCTGTAAGCAGAGGCTCGTGCTTGGCACAGAAGTATGATGTCTTGAAGCACCTGGCCAACATTCCAGCAATAATTTCTATCCTTGAATCCCTTTTCCTATCGTCTGAAATGCGTGAAGAACTTGCTGAGGCCCTAAGGATCCCCCTTCAGTTTGAGACGGAGGTAGCAGCTATGGAAGCCTTCAACGCTGAGGAAATTTAGAATGCCGAATGTCAGGCAGTTATCTCATTCTCCGGTGAAGATGAAGACCCTCCCATACATGGGCATATTTTTCCACCGTACATCACTGGCCACTTCAATGGCGTGGAATTCCACCGCTGCCTCGTTGACACAGGTTCCGGGATCAACCTAATCCCGACTCGGACACTACAAAAGCTGGGTCTGTCTGAAGATGATTTGACGCCCTCCGACCTTAGAATCCAGGGATACGATAGGACTGGGAAATCCCCAGCCGTCAAGATCTTCCTGAAGACCCAGTTCGATGACCTAATTGCCAGCACCGAGTTCATAGTTGTCTCTCAAGACACCGCCTACAACGCATTGATGGGTAGTCCATGGCTCCTTCTGCATGTAGTGGTCCCTTCGTCGTATCACCAATGCATCAAATACTCCCTCAATGGTCGAGTAGGCATGCTCCAAGAAGATGCGTCTTCTTTCACCTCTTGTGAAGCCCACTATCTGGACGCCGATTATTATAAGAGCAAGGATAAGAAAATTCTAGTAAGTGAGGATGAACCCGCCCCGGTCACAAGTGATCCATGGGCAGGCCGGGATGACACCTACATTTTCCCGATCCATCGATTAGAGGCCACGAACCCGGACATGGGGTAGTGTTTTTTTTGTTTTGGGTATGCAAGGAAGGCGCGTTCCCATGTCCCAGCGACGATAGAAAATCACCTCATACTCCTACACCAAATAGGCTCAGGTGATCCCGGATCCTCCTACCCCTGTGCGGTACCGGAATTTCAAGCTTATGACAACGGCAGTACGTCATACGTGTCTCTTCCTCCAAGATGGAATCAACCGACTCAGGCCGACGCGTCACCACTACTTTGATGTAATCAAATGTGGCCCCTTGTGCCGAAGGCCAGATGGGATAGGATCGACTGCCTTCATTTCTAGGGTCTCAGTGGCGAGTGGGTCTCTTGATACGATGACCACTGCTGCCCAAGCCGGCACCAGCTGCCCATTAGGGTTCGATAGCCCAAAAGAAGCCCCATTTGCCGGAAACCCCTCCACGGGTGGAGAGGGAGATCTGAAGGATGATCCCCCCACCATTGAGGAAGGCGTCTCTACCACGGCTGAAGAAATGGTACAGGTGAACCTTGGTAGCGAGGCAGATCCGAGACCCACATTGATCAGTGCAGCCATGTCCCTCGAGGAGCAGCAGAGGTACATAGAATTTCTCATGAAACACTGTGATGTGTTTGCCTAGAGTTACAATGAGATTCCAGGACTAGATCCCCAGGTAGCTGTTTACCGCCTGGGCCTCCCGTCAAACTGTCGCGGGTCTAAGAAGCCCCCAGAAAGATGCACCCTTATCACCGTGCTATGGTTGAGGCCGATGTTGACAAGTTTATCAAATCCATCTTCTTCAAGGAAGTCCAGTACCCCAAGTGGCTTGCCAACATTGTGCCAGTCAGGAAGAAGAATGGGCAGATAAGGGTCTGCATCGACTTCCGCGACCTCAATCGCCACTACCCAAAGGATGACTTTCCCCTCCCGGTGACCGAGTTATTAATTGATTCTACGGCCAGGTTGCAAGCCCCCTCTTTCATGGATGGGTATTCCGGGTACTACCAGATCCGGATGGCCCCCGAGGATGAGGAGTCAACTGCCTTTAGGGCTCCCCAAGGTACCTTTGGTTACTAGGTTATGCCCTTCAGCCTGAAAAATGAAGGTTCCACTTATCAGAGGGCCATGCATCGCATATTCAGGCCAATTCTCGGGATACTGGTGGAATGCTACATGGATGACCTAGTGGTCAACTCACGCTAGCACCAGGACCATCTCAAAGACCTTGAGAAAGTGTTCGGTATCCTCCGTTCCCGCCACCTGAAGATGAACCCGTTATAGTGTACCTTCGGGGTCACCTCTAGGAAGTTTCATGGCATTGTTGTTAGATACAAGGGCGTTGAGATTGACCCAGAGAAGATCAAGTCCATTAGCCAAATGCCTCCCCCGAGCAATATTCAAGAACTTCGAGGTCTCCAAGGCCACTTAGCCTATATACGCTGATTCATCGCGAATCTGGATGGAAAGTGTAAGCCCTTTTCCCAGCTCATAAAGAAGGGAACCGCCTTCGAATGGGATGAAGAGTGTCGGACCGCCTTCAAGGAAATCAAGGAGTACTGACTCCAAACATCGGTTTTGATGCCACCCATCTCTGGAAAGTCGCTGGTCCTTTACGTGACCGCCCTGGAACGATCCCTCGGTGCACTGCTCGCCCATAAGAATAATGAGGGTATGGAGAACAGCCTATACTATCTCAGCCGCATGCTTCTCGATACGGAGATCATATACTCCCCTATCGAAAAACGCCACCTTGCTCTCATTTTTTCCGTACAGAAGTTACGGCATTACCTGCAGCACCATGAGGTGCAATTGGTCTCTCCGGTAGACCCACTGAAGTACATCCTAAACCGGACCATGTTGACTGGCTGACTAGCACGGTGGGAGGTGATTCTCCAGCAGTTTGATATCAGGATCGTACCTCAGAAGGACATTAATGGACAGGCGTTGGCAGACTTTTTAGCTGCCCATCCAACCTCTGCGGATCAATCCATGGACCTGGATTTTCCTAATGAGACGATCCTCTCAGTTGATCGTGTCATCCCATGTTGGAAAATGCACTTCGACGGTGCCTCCTGAAGCCCCACCGGTAGGAGGCTCAACGATCCTAAGCTCAATAGAGTGGGCCAGGGAATTGTCTTCATTACCCCAATGCAAGTCATCCTACCATACCTGTTCCTATTTTCAGAAGGCTGTACCAACAACGAGGTAGAGTACCAGGCTCTCATCACCGACCTTGAGTTGGCCCTTGAGATCGACGTGCCCCATCTACATGTGAAAGGAGATTTTGAGCTAGTAATCAAGTAGGTAAATAGAGATTATGTTGTTAGGAAGTCGGAGCTTGTGCCATTGCTGGAGTGCACCCTCCGCCTAATGGCCCAGTTCTCCTCTCGGCCAGAGGTCACCAATGTTCCTTAGTCACAGAACGGTCGAGCTGACGCTTTGGCCGGCTTTGCTGTGTCGCTCGTGGAACCCGAGCAAGATGATTTGATCATACATGTGGCACACCATAGAGTCATTTCCCACATCACCCAAGAGGACAATGACGGCCTGCAGGTAAGTCATCTCACTGTCGGGCCCTCTACGTCAGGGGTCCCGGGTTCATCAGACACAGTGGTTGAAGCCACTCTCGACTGGAGGGCACATATTGTCGAGTATCTCCAAAATGGTTGCCTCCCAGACGACCGGGCTGAGCGCGAGCGAATCCGACACCGCGCACTGCAATTTACCCTTTAGAGTGGTCCCAGTCTTGAGCAGATCCTTTATAAGCGGAGCTCCGATGTCATTCCCCTCCATTGCATTCATGGAGTCGAGATTTCTCAGGTTATGAAAGAGGTCCACGCCAGTTCCTATGGTACCCATCAAGCTGGGCCAAAGCTGTCCCATAAAATCCAGAGGTTAGGATACTTCTGGCCCTCTATGATCCATGATTTTATCGAGTTTTACAAGAGATGCCATGCGTGCCAAATTCATGACAACTTCCTGCATCGGCCACCAGAACCTCTCCACTCCACCAGGTACTCTTGGCCATTTGTGGTGTTGGGACTTGATGTAGTGGGACCATATCCACCAGCGACAGCTCGCTAGTGTAGGTTCATCCTAACTGCTACCAATTTCTTCTCCAAGTGGGCAGAGGCAGTTCCACTCAAAGAGGTCAAGGCCCGTTCCATCGTCGACTTTGTGAGCTCCAATATCATTCACCAGTTTGGGGTCCCTCACACTGTCCTCATCGATAACGGAACCAACTTCCGAGATCCTGAGATGAAAAATTTGTACGCCAAGTACAGTATTCATTCGAACCATACCACCCGCTATCATGCACAGGAAAATGGGCAGATCGAGGTGTTCAAGAAAACCCTCTCTAACATTCTGGAGAAAATGGTTGGTCATAACAAGAAAAGTTGGCCGGACAAGCTCCCCAATGCCCTCTGGGCTTATCGGATGACGACTCACAATTCCACCCAGGTGACCCCATATTCCCTGGTGTATGGGGCTGAGGCCATCCTACCCATTGAGATCCAGCTTCCATCATTACGCACTGCAGTCTATGACCAGCAAGCGCCAGATGAGGTGGCCAAAATCCGTCTAGCTGAATTGGAGGCACTGGATGAGAACAAGCTTCGCGCCCTTCACAATCTGTAAAGACATCAGAATAAGATAGCAAGGGCCTTCAATAAGAAGGTTCTCCTTCACTCTTTTTTGTAAGGCAATCTAGTTTTGGCCCTTCGAGCACCAATGATCCCCGGTCGGTAACCACCCAAGCTAGAGCCCCAATGGGAAGGACCCTACATCATCCACAAGGTTTACCCCAATGAAGCATACTCCTTGGAAACCATGAATGGTGAACGCATAACTCCTCCCACCAACGCCAAGTTCCTCAAGCGATACTTTTCCTAGGAAAAAAGTGTCCTGCACGACCTTAAACTGCATCTTCGTCCTGCAAGATGATAAACTGCAAAATGGTCTGAGCTCTATGACCTTAAACTAAGATCTCCCCCAGTCCTTACTGCAATACGTTAAACTGCAAGCCATTCAGGCCTTCCTGGCCGAGGCTCAGCCTCAAGCCCCTTGGCCCTGTCCTTACTGTAAGACGTTAAACTGCAAGACAGTCAGGCCTTTCTGACCGAGGCCCAGCCTCATGCCCCTTGGCCTCCTCAGGCCCACGGCCCCCGTCCTCACTACAAGACGTTAAACAGAAATCCAGTCAGGCCTTCTTGGCCGCGGATCAACCTCAGGCCCCATGTCTTTTGTCGACTCAGGATCTCTTATCGGATTGTATGGTGTGGTGTGGGACTATTTCCTCATTCACGTCAGATTACATTCCGTACCGTACATATCCCCAAATTAGATGAATCCCTTGTCCAGCACAACATTAAACTGCATG
Source organism: Viscum album (assembly GCA_963277665.1). NCBI lineage: Eukaryota > Viridiplantae > Streptophyta > Magnoliopsida > Santalales > Viscaceae > Viscum > Viscum album. The sequence continues at coordinate 1,780,890,297 of OY728129.1, read as the reverse complement.
GAGCTTCCAGAACTACGTTTAGCTTGATTCATGGGATACGTAGAGAGACCCTAGTATTTTTCCCAGGGTCCATCCCATATTTTCTATGGTCTTACAAGACCTTAAACTGCATCCTCATCCTGCAAGATGATAAACTTCAAAATAGTCCCAGCTCTATGACCTTAAACTAAGATCTCTCCCCGTCCTCATTTCAAGACATTAAACTGCAAGCTGGTCAGGTCTCCCTAACTGCGGCCCGGCCTCAGACCCCTTGATTTTCCCCGACTCACCCTCTTGCGGGATTGTACAGTGTGGTGTGGGACTACGTCCTCATTCACGTCGGATTACATTCCATTCTGTACATATCCCCAAATGAGATGCATGCTATATCCAAAATGACGTTAAACTGCATGGCCGTCAAGAACAACGTATGGATCGATTCCCATCTTAATGGGATACATTGGAATGCCCAGACATTTCGTCTGTTGGCCCATCCCAAAATCCAAATTCTTCCCCTTGGGTCAAGACATACGACGTGGTGTAGGATTACGTCCTCTTTCACTCCAGGTTACTCGCCGCGCCGTACACCTCCCCAGATGAGATATAGTTATCTCTTTCCCTCGTCCTTACCGCAAGACGTTAAACTGCAAGTAGGTCAGGCCTTCTTGACCAATGCCTAACAATCAGTCCCCTTGGCCTTTTCGGGCCCCCGGCCCAGGTCCTCTCTTATGAGGGTGTATGGTGTGGTGTGGGATTATGTCCTCATTCATGTCGGTTTATTCATTGTACCGTACACCTCCCCTATTTGGGGGTATATTACTCCCCTCCTCGTCTCGCATGACGTTAAACTTCATCTAGAGAATTACATGTGGCTTGATTCCCATCTTCATGGGATACGTAGGATCACCTGAATGTCTAGGCTTTGGGTCCAGCCCCATCTCTCGGGAATCATCATCCCACCTTGGCCCCTTGGTTTACCCTTCCTCCACGAGGGGATTATATGGCGTGGTATGAGATTATGACCTCATTCACGTTGGTCTTGTAATAACCACGCTATGAACCTCTCATTCTCAAGATGCTTCGTTGACCCTTTCTGACGGTTCACCAATGTGCCTAAGGGTACTCCGGTTTATTACCTGGAATGTCAGACTTTAGTCGGACACGTCCGCAACCGTCTTCCAGGCTTTGAGTATCCCTTCATCAGGGCTTCCGTCATCTTTCACACCCGGAGGGACCCCCAAGAATGACCTGGATACTATGCCCAAGGGCTCTCCTACCGTTACGGGCCAACGCCCCCGAGGGTTTTGGAAAAAAATCGATAAAATCCTGCATTGCGAATACAGTAAGAGATCGATGCTGGGTTGTTGTTCCCACTTCATTCTAATGTGATATAGATACCGTTTTCCACCACAGTCAACAGTTATCCTCCATCACCATGCCAAATCCCATTAAGCCCAATGTTTCGGGTACACGATTCACATCCTTCTTTACTTAATCTTGTCCAAGTAGAGCTTCGAAGCTCTTGGTACTACTCCTCAGTGCGCATCTGCTCGTTACGGTTACAAAGCCAAGTTAAAGGTGTCCTTCGGGGCTCTCTATCGACCCCCCTTTGATGGATTCCCCACATATTGAGATAAGGATTCCCCCCCTTGTTTCCCACACTGAGTTTAACTCACGTGGGCTTAGGGATCGGGTTGACGTCTGTGCTTACTCGGGAAGTTGTCACCATCCATGGTCCGAGCTCTAAGACCATAAACTAAGATCCATCTAGAAATATGTTTAGCTTGATTCCCATCCTCATGGGATACGTAGGACCGCCCAGACGCCTTTTCTTCGGGTCCAGCCCATTTGGGGAGCTAGTCTCTCCCCCCCACTTTTCACCTCTTACCTCTATGTAGGCCCCTCGGCCTGAGGTCTCCCTCTCAGAGTGGCATACAGTGTGATGTGGGATCATGTCTCCATCAATTGTGTTTCATGACACTGCGCACATTCCCTGCCTAGCATCACCTCTGCTACATCTATGCTGCATGATGTTAAAATGCATGCTTGGTCCTGTCATAGGACCCTAAACTGTGACATTATCGTCCTGGCCGCACGACGAAAAACGACACTGCATTGTGATGGCCTCGTTGTAGAGGAAATCACGTTGGGTATTGGTCATGTGCAATGCCATTTGTCAATGCCTATCACAACATGATTCTTGTGGTGACACCAGGGCCTGCTACCCTAGGTCTGTTGCTTCACAAAAAAAAACCCACTCACCTTAAAGGAAAAATGATATTTATCAAATTCCGCTTCTTTCAGTGCAAGGGCCATGCCTGCACTTCCCTTTTTCCCCGTGCACTGGTATCTTACCATGCCACCCTTCAGAACTACGTATGGCTTGATTCTCATCCTCATGAGATACGTAAGAGCCTCTGGGAACTTCCCCGTAGGCCCAGCCTAACCTTCATGTTCGGTCCCTCAACTCGAGCATTTCCCCATAGAACACATGGTAAGTAGGGCTTAGGTCCTCATTCGCATCGGGTTTTGTAACTGCCACACCATGTATCCCCTTCCCCCCTTACCCATTCATGGTCCGAATTCTAAGACCCTAAACTAAGATCTCCCTGTTGGAAAGGAATCTACCCCCTTGATCTAATACGTCTCGTTGTCATATTCATATGTGTTTTGACAAAGAGCCTGAAGTGCGGGATTTTCATGGGGACATTCTCCTCGTCCCATGACCAAGCTTCATGAGCTCGCTATTTGGATCCTCATCCTCTTCCGCATCCAAAATGACACTCGGATGACATGGATACTAGGCCTAAGATCTCTCCATAGATGCTGGACCTAAGGGCCCTCCAATCGTTTCGGGCCAAAGTCCCTAAGGATCTTTGACAACATTTACGACATGGACCCGTGTTTCGAACATGGTCAACGATCAACACTCATTTTTCTATCCCAATTCTAGGATAATTCTATATGGACGTTGTGTTCCCGCCACTGTTAGCAGTCATCCTCTATCGTCACTCTACCGTCATTATGATCCAACTCTCGAGCATCACGATTCACACATTTCCACTTCCTCATGTTCAAGTGGAATTCCAACATATTCGGATCTATCTCTTCGCGCATCTAAGTGCGCCATATGGGCATGTTAGTATCATGGGGCTAGTATTCCCCAAGCGTCCCTTCACCCTATCCTTCCCTTTTCTATGTCGGGAAAGTCCCACCACTACTTCTTGTTTCCCACACCGAGCATGACTCACGTGGGCTTAGTAGTTTTGGTAGGATGTGTACCAACTCGGCCAGGATTCTCATCATCCTGCATTACGTTAAAATATGCTTCTAGAACTGCGTATGGATTGTTTCCCATCCTCATGGTATACGTAGAGACACCCTGGTATTTTACCTAGGATCCAGCCCATAGGAATTTTCCTCTCTGTTCTCCTCTAGAACTACGTATGGCTTGATTTCCATCCTCATGTGATATGTAGAGACACCCTGGTATTTTTCCTAGGGTCCAGCCCATAGAAATAATTAATCCCATCCTTCCCCTTTCCGCCCCCCTGGACTGACCCCTCGCTAGAGAGGCCCTGTCCCAAAGAAGGAAGGATCCATGACCAAACCAATGCGCCCATCTGGCGTACTCCCACCACGGTGGTGTAACTACATAAGTGTTGGATTCTGTTCGGACAAACCATCGCTCCATATTCTATGCTTTGCGTACCACTTTTTCTGACCCTCGTCCCCTTTCATGTCTGAAGGGACCCCCTAACGACCTGGTCTCATGCCTCATCGGCTCACCTACCGTCCTGGACCAACATCCCGGAAGACTGGTCATGTTTGGAAGGACCCCCTAACTGTATGGATGCTCGACCTAGGGTCGGCCTACTGTCCTGGGCCAACGTCCCAATGGATTGACCGACACTATTTGTGAATTGGTCCTGTGTTTTGAACATGGTCAATGGTCGACCCTCATTTGTTGGCCCCATTTAAGGCTAATGCAGTAAGGATATCGTTTCTCCGCCACGGTTAACGATTGTCCTCTATTGTCACGCCATCCCCGCAATGTTTTGAATCTTGGGTATCGTGATCTACACTTCCCATTTCCATCTGTTCGGACCGATTTTAGTGCCCCTGGCATTGCACCATTCGTGAATAAGAGCACGCTAAAGAAACGGTAATTCGGCTGTTCTAAGGACCTCCTTCTCCAGAAAGGCCTCTCCCACCTTCTGGAAATCCGGACTGGTTATCCAAACCTGGGATACCCGTAGCTTCTTTTCCTCTCCCATGATGGGAGGGATGATGAGGAAACTATCTCCTATTTCTCACATCAGGATTGACCCACATGAGCTTGGGGAATTGTTCCCGGACGTCCCGCCAACATTATCTGGATGTAATGAACCGATGAAAACAGTGGAAATCGTGCATGCTACGGTATTCAAGGAAAAAGTGAAGCGCTAAAGTACCATTAAAAGGTTTGTAATTTGTTACAATACCCAGGGGTCAACTCCCCCCATGGATGGGTTGACCCCGTCAAAAGAGCGTTGCATCTCCGCCACCCTTCAGCTTGTGGCATCCAAGACTTGCTATCGCCGACTCAACTCCTGCTCCTCCTTAGAAGCGGTGGGGTGCCGTTCATTAGCCTTGGCTCTGGCCCTTTCTACACCAGCCTGAATGGCATCCATCTTTCCAGAAGCCTGCCTCGTATGGTCTTCTGCCTCTGGAAACTGGGCCTTCAACCATGAGATCAGCTCAGATTGTGCATTAAGAGAGGCTGAGTGCTCATCTGCCCAGGTCTGCATCTGTTGGACCTCGCTTTCAGCCTCCCGGAGCTTATTGATGTTGGTCGCCTTCCTCCACTGCCATCCCACGCTGAGCATGTGATCATACTCCCGGATCTTCTTGGCCATGAGATCTCGGATGAGCGCATGAGGACGTTGGGAATCCACTCCCCCAACACACAGTTCGCGCAGCCTCGAGCGAAGTTTGTCCATTTTTTCATCCATAGCGTTTGGGGGGTGTCCTTGATGAAGCGTGTGATCAGCTTCCACGACCGGCGGTGGACTATGCTGTTGTCCTCCCCATCGGAGGCCGTTTCTTCCTAGTCTGCGCGATTGGAAGGCTCGTACGCAGGATACGCCCGTAAGAAATCCTCAGCAGGATCTGAATCTGGTGTTGAATCTGGCACGACATCTGGAACTGGAGCAGGCATGATGGGACTTAGGATGGCTGATTGATCTTCTTCATCAGACTCCACTTCAATAACCTCAGGCATGACCCTGCTGGTGGCCCCGCCAGTGATAGTGTGTGTAGCAGCTCGGGGAGATGGGGGGAAAATATCCACCATCACCGTTATGCCCCTAGGAGGGATGCCGCTAGACATCCCAACCAGCCTTTCCGCAGCAGCCCATTCCATTCGAAGAACTGTACGAGAGAGAGAGACACAAACATTAGTTGGCACAATCTACATGTGACAACAATGAATCCAGTAGAGGAAACTTACGAATATCAATCTCTTGGGGCTTCTCGGGAGTCGATGCTGATGGGACCCCAAGGCGTGGCCCTCCGTATACTGTTGGAAGGTCTAGAGATTCCTAAGGAGCCACCTCGGGTGCTCTGGCCCCACCAGACGTAGAACTGGACACAGCCGTAGGTGTGGGTTCTGAAGGTCCTGCATCGTCACCCGCCAAGGGGCAAGAGCGAGGCCTACGTACAAGTTCCTCCTGCATGGTTCAAACATCGGTGAGAAATCCGTGATGGCCCGAGAATGGACCGTAAGGAAATAAGTTCAGAATGCTACCTCGAGAGCCTCTGCGAAATCATCAGAATCTGTGTCTTGGTCTCCGAATTAGCCCTCCTCCAACGGGTCCCCTCCACCAGCCTCATCCTCTCAAGAGGAGTCCTCTGATTCTTCCGGATGGGGGAAGCACTCCCTCAGTTCGGAGGCTGATAGCTGTGGGGGGACCATCCGATCCAGTAGTACCCTCACCCGGTCTGTCATTGGGCATGGGACACCACTGGAGTGGACGTATTCCTCCAGCTCGTCCAGGTATCGCTCCGCCTCCGCCAGAGACTCCGTGAAAACCAGCCCGGACTGGGCCTATTCACGGTAACTCCATCCCAAGACGATTCAAGTGCGCCCATATCTCGGGTGGGCTGAGGAATTGCTTGTTGAAATCCCAAATGTCCCAGGCCTCCGAGAAGACCGCATCCTATGCCACATCGATATGACGCAGCCACTTCCCCAGATCTTGGGTGGATATCCTATGAAATCCCCTCGGTGGCCGCCCCTTTGGATGGCCCAACTCTTCCGGAATCACCAGATCCTCCGCCGCTACCACACCCTCGGCCGACACGGGTCTCACCGCCATGGTGGCCCCGCCACCACGAGAGGCCCTTGCTGCCCTCCGACCCCGACCTTAGGATAGAGGAGGCCCACCGTCACCGAACCGAATAGTTGGCAGCCTCAGCATCTCCCCCGAATAAGCAGCCTCCCAGCTAATGGCATAATCCCTCACCAATCCGAAAGCGGCGGTGGATGGAGGCAATGCAATATGCATCTTCCCATCTTCCCGTGTGAACATGAGCCACAACTGCCTCATCACACACATGTGCTCCTCGGGACACACCTCCCATTAGACCTACAGGGTCAGCTGCTGGAGGCACCGGAACTGCCTCTCAAAGCGATGCGGTGTGTACGGTTCACAGAGCGGCTCATGATCCACTCGTTCCACCAAAACTCCACCTCGAAAGTCTAGGAGATAAGCTCGGTGCTCTTCCGTTCCCTGCCTGTCATCAGTGAGTATCGCTGTTGGCAATGGAAATGGGTGGAAGTTAAACTCATCCATCCTCCACAACTGGTTCAGCACCATCAACACAGTTAGTTTGAATTGGAAGCTCCTAGCCGCATTTAGAATTGAGGGATGGAAGTTCGATCCCAGCGGCGAGATAGGGTTTGGATACTCATAAATTCCCCTGATGTGTGCCAGAGTCCACACATACAGAAGGTGGAAGGGACCACATATCCTTGGCGGCTTCTTTCCCTCGCTAAGGTGTCGTAGCATCCTGTACAGCTTGGCGAGCATTGGAATCCCCAGATTAACCCGTTGCCCCATGGTCAGCACCGACGCCATGATAAACGAGCTGGGCCGCACCCTCATGCTGGTATCCCTCACCAGTAGAATCCAACCGCAGATAAGGTTCGTGATGAATGCCTCTAGCCTGACTATCGGTTTCTGTTCAGTGCTGACACTGAATCCCCAAGTCTTCAATTGGCTGTCCTCCAAGACCCGCCTGTACGAGTGCTCCTTGCCCCGTAGAGCCTCCTTCGGACAAGTTCGCGGCCTCGGAGGAAACTCTGGATTCTCCAGGAAGTTAAGGAACTACTCGAACCACTTCATAAAGTGTACATCCCTCACTCCTTCCTTGTCCTCTCTAAGGTCCAGTGCCATCATCGCCGACGCAAGTCATGGCATCTGCTCCGTATCCTCCCATTATCTCATGACGGGGAGGAACTCATCATAAGTGGCCCCCAAGATCGGAACCCCTGAAATCTGGTGGACATCCCACAGGCTGATGCCCACCTCCCCATGGTGCTGGTGAAAAGTATTGGTTCTAGACGACCATCTGCTCAGCAGCTCCGGCATCAGCTGTTTGGGTTGGTAAATGTGGAATTTGGAGGCCCATGCTGCCTCATACAAACCCACTCTCCTCAGATCATCCCCAAACTCCTCATATGAGGCGCCTACCCAGTAGGCCCATGCCCATTCATTGGTGAAGTTTCCACCCTGGTGCAGGTCCCACTCATCGGACCATCCCTTCTTTCGATCCTACAACGCCACCTTCAGCATGGTACGGTATAGAGGAGGGGATGTATCCGGTTGCAGTGGCTTCCTGTCAATATTTTTCACATGGTTGTAGAGACAGTCGGCGGTGATGGGTGTGAGATCCTACCGTGCATGACCATCATCCACCCTGAACCACTGGCAGTAGCATGGCGTGCTCTTGAACCAGCAAGCGGGTTCGTCCCTACTCGCCTTAGGGATGAAGACGTCATCCCTCAGCCCGAAGCCATACAAGGGCAGTTTCTTCCACTGCGAATAGTTATTCTGACCCTATGATAACAGTTATGTCAAATAAGTATGGTCCGAGTGTCTTCAGAACATCTCCCATAGTCCCAGACAGTTAGCCATCTCGTCCCTCCGGGTGGCGTCTGCAAGGACCCCCAATACAGCCTCTCGATGGGCCATTTCGGTTTCGGCACTCGGAAAAGGATTTTTGTTCGAACTAGATCGCGAAGCTTGCTCGCAAAGATCCCTCGCAATGTTCAGGCAGAGAAACAAGCCATGGAGTCTGGCCTAGTCTGGAAAAAAGAATTTCGCTTGGCGTGGTCACGAAGTCATAGACCCGCGGTTCACCGCGAAGCTCAATTCGTGAAGAGCAGACGCGGAGTACGCGGAGGTTCGTAAAGTTGAGAGCACAAGAGGACATGAGTCATGAGAGGACAAAAGAGAGGTCATCCCCCCTATTTATAGGTTGCGACCCCGGAGCTTCGCGGCACATCCCGCCCACGCGGAGCATCGCAGCGCGTCCGGACCGCGTGGCCGCCGACAGCTCTGCGGGCCCCTTCGCGAGGCCGCATCGCAAAACGCCGATAATTTTGGCGATTTTCCCTCAGACTTCGACCCTTCCTCCCTCCGCGGCTCCAAGTCTGAGGGGGGGGGGGGCATTTGTTGTTGCCAAAATATTTCATGCACTGAAGGGATGGAAAAGAAGCCCTGCGCACTGCCTCGTAAAGCTATGGCGCGAAGCACCCCCCGAGCATCGCGGCCGTCGCGAAGCACAGGAGGCGGTGACACTTCGCGAACGCCCTGACAGTTACGAGCCCGCCGCGAAGCACCAGAGATAGTAATTCTCCACGAACGCCCTGATGTTCGTGAGCCCGCCCTGAAGACCGTGAGGCGGTAACGCTCCGCGAACACCCTGACGTTCGCGAGCCCGCCGTGATGCACCTGCCGCCCCTTCGCACCGCGTGAGCTCTACTTCACGGCGCCCCTTGCCCATAAATACTGATTTCCCTCTGAGCCCAGAAGATGGACAATCCGACCTTTCAGATTCTCATCTCCCAAATCGCAAAGCACCCTTGACCCCCTGGGAATCATGAGCTCTGTGAGGTACTTCTACTTCACAATATGCCTTCTCCCTGTCTCATCTTGAGCCCCTCTTCCGAGGGGGATTCCCTTCGCAAAGCCTAAGGGAATTCGCAAAGGAAGGGGATTCCCAAGGGAACCCGGACAGCCGCAGAGCATTTTTGCTTCGCGAAACACCCATCTGGTACTAGTGGTCCACATTCCAAGGCAGGGTCGTTGTACATCATGAAGCACACTGCTTCTCAGCACCTTGCTCCAAGAGGCCCCTCTGCTTCGCGAGGCAGTGCTCCGTGAATACTATTCCACTTCGCGAAGCACCTCCCAGTCACACACCTGCCCCATGCTAAGGCCGAAGCACTCCACTTCGTGAAGCATACTCCTTTTCTTGTAAATTCCTCTTCCCGTGCGACCCTCCAGGTTTTCACAATGTGATTTCAAAATCCCATGGACAACACCACCCGTAGAATTGCTTCACCTAATGCTTCTTCGCATAGGCACGCTAACGGCTATTTCTTCTTCTCATAGCCATGCGAACGTGGACCCCTCGATGGTTCACTCTGTGACCCCCTTTTACGATGGCCTTACCAGTACCTTCCCTCCCCCAAATAACAGAGGGTACAGTTTATGTAAGTCATAGGCATGTGGAGTAAACCCACCTCATCTGAGCGGCATGACGTTAAACTTCCAAGAACCTCATCCTCAAAAGATGACGGTAAACTGTGATCTGGCCCCATTCCTCGCACACAGGGTCCCCCTAGCTCGGACATTTTTTACGCCTCTTGTCTCCATAGAGACGGGGTCACCCCATCCACAAGGGATGACATCCTCCTTCTCGAAGTAGCGTATGTCTTGGGGAGAATGGAAACCACCCCGATATTAGCCCCAATCCTCTCTTGTGGAAGGTAGAACCCATGCACCTCCACACTTCTCCACTTCCAAGGCCAGTAGAGGGCGTGATAGGGAACGAGGCACCTTCCATCTTTGGTCCCAAATCCCTCTCCTGCCGCGCTTTGTCGCACTTCGGGCCTCCATCCTGGAGTAAGTCCCAGCACCATGGGCCGCCTAACGCATAAGCCACTCTTCACTTCTCACGAACGTGCCCTTCGCGACGTGATCATCAGGTCCTTGCTGCCTCTTGTTTCTCACACTGAGCATGACTCACGTGGTCTTAGAGTAAGCATCGACCATGGAAATGACATCGTCCAGCATGACGTTAAACTGTATGCCATCGTCCAGAATGATGTCAAACTGTATTCCCTTGTCCCGCAATGACATTAAACTTCACACCCATTCTGAACTACGAGGTCTTTGATCCATGTCAAGGCATGGTACATTGGAAGCCTCCACGAGGTTCAATCCCATCTGTCATTTCTTCACGTCAGGTTCCACCCTCGTCCAACATGACGTTAAACTGCATTCCAGTCCGATGGAAAGCCGTTGTGACCAACCCGAACTACGAGGACTTTGATCCATGTCCAGGCATGGTACGTAGAAAGCCTCACGGGGTTCAAACCCATCTCCCATCGGACCAAGGTCCCTCATTTATGTCGGTTCGCCGACACCGACCGCCATTCCCGAACTACGAGGTCTTTGATCCATGTCAAGGCATGGTACGTAGGACGCCTCACGAGGTTCAAGCCCACCATAAGTGGACCTCCGGGTTCACCTTCACATCGGTTCACCGACGAATCCCATTTGAACTACGGGGTATTTGATCCATGTCAAGGCATGGTACGTAGGAAGCCTCCATGAGTTTCAAGCCCACCTCTTGTCGTTTATTCACGTCAGGGTTCATCTTCGTCCCGCACGACGTTAAGCTACATTCCGATCCAGTGGGAAGTCATTGTGACCAACCTGAACTATGTGGTCTTTGATCCGTGCTAAGGCATGGTACGTAGGAAGCCTCCACGAGGTCTAATCCCACCACCATTGGGACCCCCCCTAGTCCTCCTCATTCACGTCGGCCTTCCGGCGTCCAACCTCAACTACGTGGTCTTTGATCTATGACAAGGCATGGTATGTAGGAAGCCTTCTAGAGGTTCAAACCCACCACCTGTTGGTCACTCCGACCTTCTTCACGTCAGGTCACCAGCACCTGGGCGGCCTAGTGTGTCAGCCCTGCACCATCTGGACCAAGGTCCTCATTCACGTTGGTTCACCGACACACCATTCTGAACTATGGGGACTTTGATCCATGTCAATTCATGGTTCGTAGGAATCCTTCACGAGGTTCAAGCCCACCACCAGTGGACTCCTGGGTTCACCTCCATGGCAGTTCACTGACGATGCCCATCGGGCCAAGGTCCACATTCACGTCGGCTCGTCGACACCATCCCGAACTATGCAGACATTGATTCCCTACCACGAGGATACATAGGAGGTCTCTTCGAGGCTCAAGACCAATCTCACTATCTCCCTTGTGATAGTTCCATCTCAGTCCCCCTCCGCTTCATCCACCTATCCATCATCCACCCTAATTCTCACCCAGACCATCATATCCCAGGGAGATCATGCCATTCCGCTCCTCTTCACAACATTCAGGAAGCCCCCCACGGGTTGGCCTCGATATCGATATCCCTTCAAGGGAAATTCATCAATTTGATTCACTCCAGCTAGTGTTTTGATGAGGCCGACCCGTCTCCGCTGGACGTTAAACTTGTGACCTACCTCGTGATAAATATGAGATGACTGAGGAAAACCTTGGATGGCATGCCCTTAGCGTAACCGTCTCCACTGAAAATTAAACTTGAGACCTACCTCGTGATAAACATGAGATGCCCAAGGAAAACCTCGGATGGTATGCCCTTGACGTAACCGTCTCTGCTGGACGTTAAACCTGCGACATAACATATTTCAAACATAGGAAGCTGAGGAAAACCTCAGATATATATACTGGGGCGTATGATTCCCCGCGCTCGATGTGGGATGCCTCGGGCTTCCACGCCCTCGAGAAGCCCCATGACAAGGGACAAAGGACAGACACACCAGTTCCCCAGCATACAAACACGCTACTGATGCCTCGACGTGACTACTCCCCCAACTGAAGGTTGCTGCCCAGATCGGACCCTTTGGAATGTCCTAACAGAAGCAGTGTAATTAACCGGCGTCCATGGAAACATGGCACTGGGAAGAGTTTCACGAACAACGTATTAAATCTATGAGGGAGACCCGGACTAGGTGATGAGTTCTAAGGAGGAATCCACAGAAGGAAGAACCGACATCCCATCATCCCGATTTTGATCAAGGAGAAGACGTCCTTGAATTAAGAGCGGATGCCGCCCGCCTTTGGAAAGCGGGAATGCTGGGCAACAGCAGCGCATCCTCCATAGACGGATGCACGCGCCCCGGCGAAAGCGTCGAAAACAGTGAGGTTTTTGGGAAAAGGAATAATATAAAATTTGGTTTGAAATAATAATTAATTATGGGAAAATGGTAAATTAAACAACAATTATTGGGTATAATGGTTGGGCTGCACAGTTGGCCAATCTATGCACCAACCGTATACCCACTGCTATAAAGGAGGCCCCGTGTATGGTTTGTATAGATGATTTGTCTAGCTATTTTCAAACCATATCCCATCCCACTATAAAAAACTACATTGGGTACCACATGGGTGTGTACCTTATATTTTATAGTTTTAAATCCATTTGAGATCCCAATTATCTCTGTCATTACTTGTTCAATTAGTAGTAATTGGGAGACATTCCCCACATAGTTTCTACAAACTATGTAAGAATCATTTTCACTCAAAAAGAAGGGTTTTGGGCTTCGAACAAGACTTGGACACCCTTTATAGCTCCATAACTTCTAATTCAATCAAATTAGGACATATTTAAGAATTTGAACTAAAACATTACACAATGAAATGGATTCCATACCCCAAAACGGTGGTTTCTTACCAAAATCCCCTAAAATGCAATTCATTTATTATATTCCTTCTCAAGGATGATCAAGAATCACTATAAAATAACACCAGCCTATATTATAATTTTTTTCCAACTCCCTATTATAGTTATATACATGGTTTGTATTCCTTTGTATAAGTACTAAAGAAACATACCATCCTCAGAGAAACTTTATGCTATGATCCACGATATGAATCTGTTTCCCATCAAAGTATGAATCCACTTATAACTCAACCTCATTGCGTTGAAAAACATGAGATGTGTCTGAATAATAATGGTGCATTAGAGATATGTGGATGATTTCAGGAAAAGACTACTAGCATTGATGTAACTGAAACTAATAGGCTACCCGCCCAACTCTCTCTAGAATCTAGAATGACCCTACATATCGCGATTAATGTTCACCATGTCTCTGGATCCTCTAATGTCCTATCCTTAGTGAGCCACATAATATAACAACCCTTCTATTTATTTCTAATAAATACATGATTCATTACAAAACATTACGCTCAATACATACCAAAAGATTGATATGCATATTTTTATTATAAATTAGGTCCATTACATTACAACATAAAATGAGGAAAATCATCATCATTATTTAAAACATCTATAAAATTCTAGTACATAAAAATAAATGGGATAATATAGGGGAATACTGAATAAATGGTTGTCCTATAAATCCAAGTATGAGAATAAAAATTTCACAACTTAAAGAGATTAATACATGTTAGAATATAGAAAGGTCAATGGGGCATAAAATTAGTGAGAAACATAAACATGCATAGAGAGGCATGACATAGCATGACAATCGTAAAAGGGACATGTGAAATGTGGCAACAACATAAAACACCACATCATAATCATATGTCAAGGATGACTTCCAAGGAATAATGATAGAAATAGTCCCATAAAATAATCGAGTTTACTCTTAATCCAATCATGATGTCTCACGAGACCAAATATCACCCAATTTATTGGAGTGATATATAATTCTAGGGGCACTCGTTACATTAATTTCAATATCATGCATAATTTCAAAATAAAAAATAAAAAAATATTTTAATTTATCATCTAATTTTATTCAATGATAATAGATCCTAGTATAATTAAATTTAAGTCCCCAATCATAAAATTATTAGTGCATAAACGTGAAAACCCTTTGTCAGAAAAGGGTATAGGTATTCACAACACATATGTTTGGTTTGGAAAATAGATGTGAAATTTTTGTAGTATAAAATTTTCACTCAAAATTGATAAAATGGATTAATGAAAAAGGGGCCTATAATCAAATTTAAATAAAAAGGATAGAAACTGGGAAATGGTAATAAAATACCCCAACAATAGGAATTGTTAATAGTAGGCATACGATAAAAATGAAACTCAAATAATGCAGAGAAGGAAAGGATCTCTTACCTTGAGTGTGTAACTTCAAATTATTAATAGGATCTTAATGAGATCTTGGGGGAACCTTGGGTGGAATATATATAGGGGAGGGAATAATAGGTACTTTACCTAAGAAATTTGAGTTCTGATAAAGGTTATCTTGGTGGGTTTATATAAACAATTAGTGGGGAGTTATTTATTTTTTCTCAAACATGTTTTTTTGGAATCTCTATAATAAAATAATCAAAACCCAAAAAATAAACATGGTGTTTTACCTTGGTTTCTACCAAATGAGAGTGGTTTTAGTAACATTAAAATTTTAATGGACATACATAATAAAATATAACCTCTCGTATATGAAATTGAGTCATACTTTTAATAAAATTATTTTAAAACCATAAAATATATTAATGGTATTGGAGGACTCATAATGGATTTTTAAAAATAATAAAATAAACATAAAATTTCATTGTTTTCATGGGAAATCATATATTTTGTTTTTTATACAATTTATAGTATCTATTACATCATTTTAGATCATTATGATGTCATAATAGTCATTGTATACTTATACCGTATTTAATTTTCACCCTAAAAATAGACTATATTTGAAAATTAAGAAAAATTAACGATCAGATACTATCATAATTTCAATTACTAAAAAAATCATTTTATGAAAATATTTTTCAGTATATTTTTATTTTCACTCTCAAAATAAGAATCAACATGTATTGAGAAATGATATGTTTTTTTCGATAATAATAGTTTTTGAACCCTTATAAAATTTTTATTTGACCTTATAAAAAATATGATCATTTATATTTGATAAAAATTATTTAATAATAATATTTTATTAAAATATTATTTTTTTAGAAATATATTAATTCATTAAAAATAAATTCCCTAATTTAATTTTAATACTACCCCATTATATTTTTTTTATTTTTTTGTATAAAAATAAAAAAAATATAATGTAACAATAATAAAAAGTAAACACATTTATTATTATATAAAAAATAGTATACATACTCATGTTTCATGGGTATTGATGCAAATCCGATTAATACATTAGAAAAAAACCCTAAGAGTAAGGTGTGAGATGTGTGAGACATTTATGGGATGGTTCGCCATATATGGTTTGGGTCATGATCTAGATGAGATTAAACTTCACCTTTATATATTTATGATCCTTCATAAGTGGGTGGATCTAAGATAGGTCTTAATAAAGGTAAAATATCAGTGACGATATATACATCTAATGCTACGATAAGTTGGATTCATAGGGTATGATCTTAAATAATGTGGCCAAAAATTCCTTTTTCTGTGTCAATTGGATTTGCTAGAACCCTACATATATAATAATCATATGATATCTATTCAATTAATATATTATCAAAGGTAATGATGTTTTAGTGTATTTTAAATATGATAGGGAATGAAAAATCAAATAATTTCTTGTCTCTTATATATTAATAGTATATACTAATTCGTATAATTAAATCACAAGGATAATTTTATTTATATTAGTTTAGGTATTTACAATATTCCCCCATTGAGAAATTTCACCCTCAATATTTTATTTTCAACACTCTAAAATATCTAAGGATAATTTTGTTTCATTGATTCCTATGGTTCCCATGATTCTTCTTCAAAATTGAGGTTTTTCCATATCACTTTAACCTAGTTCATTTTCTTAATTTGAAGAACTTTTTCACTATGATAAAAGCTCCTCAACGGATGCCCCTCATAAGAAATATAATTTTCCAATGATACCTCTTCATGATTGAGTACATGTGAGGGTTATATTATTTACATCCTTTATAGAGATAAGTTGAATACAACACATACTTTAGATAGTTTTAGTGGGAGTTCTATTTTGTAGTTCACTACTCTGATATGATCAGGGATACTAAAGGGATCGATGAATCTGGAACTATGATTTCCCCTTTTTTTAAAATCACATCTCATTTCTCCATAGAGAAATGAGTAGAAATATCGTTTCTCACACATCAATATCTAAGTATCATTGATGATTTTCAGCATAGCCTTTTTTCAACTATGAGAATCCTTGATGTGTTTTTGAATGGTCATTCCCTTTACCACCATTTCATCCACAATTTATGGACATATTGGTTTCTGTTCCCCTTCTTCATCAAAACATGAATGTGTTTTTTACCTCTTCTTATAAATGGATTCATAGGAGTTCAGTTATTTTCTATAGTGGAAAATTTTATTGAATGAGAACTCCACTATAGGTATATGTTGATCCCATTCTCATTTAAAGTCAATTGGGAATGCTATAAACATGTCGTCATTTGTTAGGATATTCTGCATAGATTTTACATCAGTTAGAGGGTCATAATATATTGTTAATTCCAACTAAGTATTTAGGGTGTGTTGGAGACTCTTTCAGAATATAGAGGTAAATCAACAATATCAATCAGATACAATTGATAGTGATGTTCCATGAATCCTCAACACTTCTCTAATGTATATATTTAATAGTGGATTTACTGGAAATTCATCTCAAATATAAATTAATTGATAATTATTTATAAGTATATCCACTACAACCTATATAGAAATATTTCCTCTTGATGTTTCTGGATGAATAGGGACAATGTCGGAGGTGTTTTGTTTCCATTTCCATCTATGAATGGGTAACATTTCCGTCATCACACATGGATTTTTTCATTTCTTCATTCGATTCTGAAAATAAAATACATCTTGATATATATTCCATTATATTATTCTTCATATTTTTCCCTAATAGTTCTCTCGAGGAACTCGATACACCATTGCTCTTCTTGAGTGGATGGAGAAAGTCAAACTATATGCATTATCCAGTGGATCCTTCATTTACTCTAGATTTTATGGAACACATTTTTGTGACCCAAATCATAAAATGCATTATTCAATACTATTGAAATCTGAGGATTTCATGTTTGTTATAGTTTCCACATTCTTCGGAATTTCTACGTCATTTCACTGAACATCCTTTATCTTCTCTAGAAGGGATGATTGAGAAATAATTTGTGAAAGGATTGATAAGGTTTATTAATTATGGAATCCCATGTCCATTTTCTTTATGGTTAAGGATTTCAGATCCGTTTCAATTCTTATCAGTGACATAATTACTCTATCCTTTATACGTACACAATATTCCAATTTTTTTTATTTCCTAAGATAGTAGTGAATTGAGCACTCACATTCCTTCATCATCTTGAACCATCATTCTTGGTTCATATTCATCTCCTTTATTGTGAATATATATATATATATATATATTAGGATATTGTGATCTATATATATTTCAAACTTATCCCAAAAGAGATAATGCCACTATATTTTCAATGTGATGTTCACTATAGCCAACTCTAGATCATGCATTGGGAAGTTCTATCTGTGGACATTCAACTCCGTAGAATAATATGACATCTCCTTTTCATTTTGCATTAAGACACAACCCAAGGCATTATATAACAAATTATTATATACCATGAAGTGTTCTCAACTTATGGGTACTGTGATAGTAATTTTAGTGATAATCGTCTTTTTCGAATCCTTGAAAATATTTTCACATTCATAATTCTAAGAAAAATGACTCCCTTACATGTTAAAATGGTTCAAGTGTTTTATAATCATAGAAAAGGTATTTCAAATTGATGATAGTACCCAGATAATCCACGGAATCTATGAATAACTATCATAGTTATTGGCCTCAACAATCTTCAAGTTGCTTCACTTTTTGAAGGTTCCTCAAAAATATTATTTCTTATTATGTTATTTCCCAACAATCGGAAACCCTTCTACTAGAACTCATATTTTATATAATTTTTATAAAACTTATCCTTTCATAAGGTATTTATTACAGTTCTCAGATGATCCTCATGGTCCTCCTTGGTGTTGGTGTATATTATAATATCATCTAAAAATACTTCATCAAATTTGACAAGGTAATCCCTAAATACACTACTCATCATGTTAATGATGATTTCTTGAGAATTATTGAGTCTGAACTGAATTACTATTAACTCATATTGCTCATAACTTGTACGGAATGTAGTCTTGGGAATATCCTCCTTCAACATAACTTGGAAATATCTCAACCACAATTCCACATTGGGGAAGTATTTCACTCGACATAGTTGATCAAACAATTAATAAATCCACGGTAGATGATACTTCATCTTTATCATATCTTTTTGAGCTCTTGATAATTAATGAAAAATAAAATGCCTCATCTTTATTCTTTATGAATGGGATTATTAAACCCCAGGGTAAATCATTTGGGTGTATGAAACGTTTATCTAGATTAACCTACAACTAATTCATCAAATCCGCAATTTTCACAACTACCATTCAATTAAGAGTATAGAATAATGGACATGATCTACATATAAGGTTGATTAAAATTTTAACTTCTCTATTATGATAAAGAATTGGAAATTACTAAAGACACACCTATACACATTCTCTCACAATTGGAAAGTCTATTGGGATGACTCCTTTTATAGCCTGAATCACTCGATCTAGATACGCTTGCTTGTAGGTAATTAATATACATTATTGAGATGTTGGTTCTAAGTGATATTCATACTCCTCTTTTCACTCGTACAAAATCAAGGGTTGATTCCTTATACATAGGGTGATTTTTTTCTCATTACAATTTATGTAGGCTCCATATTGGGAAATCCAACCCATACAAGGAATTGAATAAAATTACCCCCAAGGGAGTATGAAAATGATTATTGGGAATTTTATCCCAAATTATTTTTATAGGGGATGAGTTATATACTTGGGATGAAATATTTTTCACATTTTCCATTTTCACCAACAACTCTACTTCGATACATTATGGTGGTGTTTGAATAGTTATACTAAACAATCATGATATAGAGGACTATAAAAACCCATAATCAAATGTACATTCTCTATTCATTAATTAATTACAAGAATACTTCATACCGCATTGTCGTTGGGATCCACCCAGCGGTTGTGATGGAAAAAGATCTACCTTGCTACCTTGTAGTTGTTTCTTGTCTTTGAAAACCCTTTATAAAGTGAATTGGTTTTCAAAGTTCCATGATTCCTTGTTGTTGAAGAAATGAAAAATTCACTAAAGAGTGAAAAGAGAATTCTATTCCTCCATCTCATTAGTGGGTTTCTCATGTCATCAATCTCAAAATGGTTTTCCTTCCTTCCCACATGCAGAGACCTTAATTTCTCCTACATTACTATTACATGATTTTAAAGGTAAAAAATATAATAGTGATTGAAAAATAGTATCCAAGGGATTACTATCTTGGAAAAATTTGGACCATAAATAAAATTTACATAATAAAACATGAAAATTATTTAATTACGTCTTCTCTAGCTTCTTATGGGCCCTCATGTACTTCATAATTTATAAATTCACATGAGGATATACATCAGAGAAAGGGGTGAGAAAATATCCCAGTAAAACGATAAATTAGAACATGAATCGATATAACATGGGCGAGAATAATCATTATAATAATAAAATTATTATAGGGATCACAATTAAAATCATTATAGGAATAATTAGAAAAATTCATCGAATGTGAAAATTCATAAAAATAAAACATCATGTCTTAGTGGTCAAATAACACTCATTTTTCTGAATAGTATTAGCATCATGTTCAAGCATAACAAATATAAATAACCAAAACATCATCGTTGTGAAAAAAATATAGAATCATGTTTAGGAATGTTTCACATTATCTCATTAGATGCATCAAATTAACTAATGAATTTGATAGATATATGTAGAGACCCGTATCTTGACGTACATTGACATTACATTACTTTTGCGGAATACTTAGTACATTACAAAAACACACACACAAGGACCGTAATAGTTTAGTGTCTTTGGAAACTCGTACTATAATCTTCTAATCGTGGTGAAAGATCTTCAAAATCTCCCATAAAGATCTTCTTTTTTTTTACCTAAAACCTTTCTTTATATCCTGGGGAAAAGAAAACATAAAAGGGTGAGCTCAAATGCTCAGTAAGGGTAAACAAAAGAAATATCAATCACATCATATTCATAAGAACATAACATTTTGGAAATCATAACCTGCAAAAGAGAGCATAATTTCATAACATGGGATAAATCATGGAAGTGAAAATGAAATCACCATAATCATAACATGAAACTTGAAACTTTGTGGCATTCACACATAATCATAGAGAATCATTTCTTGTTAGTCAAGACTCATTGCCAAGACTATCTTAGTGGACAATGTCCCTTTCTGAATCGAGTAACCCTCGTTTCAGTCCTGTTTCACTGAACCGGTATAACCTACCATTTCAGCCATGTCTATCTCATGAGATATAAAATCTTTACCCAATGCATTGGAGGGAGATATAGGTCCCACCCATCTTATAATGAATCCTTTCTTATGTGTGCCACATAATCATAAACCATACATCATAGCGTAACCCATGTAATAAAAATTGGATTCTTAAACAACATGACATCATAAAACAATTCATATAAGATAAAGGAATTCATAAAAATATTTCCATCACAACATAATCAAATCCATGTAATAATAGGGATAAAAACAGAACCCTTTTATTATCTTAGATGGAAAATAATTTTGATAAAATACTTGAACTCCATTCTTGAGGAAAATATCCTTTCTACTTCAAAAACATTTTTCCTTTCATAACATGTCATACGACTTTAAAATAAAAGAAGTTGATTAAAAATAAACTTGAAAACTTGTAAATGAAGTTTCTTGGAAATAATGCTTTAAAAATCCATTCATGCCGTATAAGTTAAAAAAAACATTCTTCGTACTTTTGTCGGAAAAGTCAAAAAGTACCTCGTACGAAAAACGACAAAAGATTCCTTTCGTACATATTACTAAAAACTCACCGAAGGGTAAAAATGGATTTAAACAATTGTAGGTGGATGGAAATAATATTACATATTGATGAAACATGGATGTGGATGATAAAATACACCCCAGTAAATACTTACGAATAAACAATCTCGGATAAAAATGAGATTGTGATATTTCCCTTACCTTAGGTCCGATTTGCTTTGTTCGTGTCCGAATATCCTGTATAATGGTTTAAATAATGTTATTGACTTATTACAGAATCATACATATTGATATGATATCATATATGGTCATATTATTAGCTTCTTGTTAGTAATATTTCATTGTTACTTGTTACTCGGGTCTTTATAACTTTTTGTTCTTATGCGTGTTTTGTCGAATAAATTCTTATTCTTATATTTAGGTTATAGATAATTCATTTACAGAATGGTATTAGTGTAGTATATACCATATTCATTCATTCAATTAATTTATATAATCATTATGAAATGAAGATCATGTAGAACGAGTCGCATCACATCGTGGAGACGGTATTTCGTACGTACGCACGAGTGATGATATCGTTCCTATGATCATGGAATTGTATTGGAGTATATATATATATTATTTCAGTATCAATATTACTTCATAATAATCATATATAGTTACTCATTACACCATTATACCCATCCTTGTAAGGTGATGGTGGAAAAATAGATTACACCACGGCGTGGAGACGGTATTCCGTACGTACGCACGCGCGGTGATTTCATTTTTCCGTAGGATGGATAGAAGGTGAATTAGGGTTGTTTCATATTTATACTAACATATCATTATATGAGTGATACTGATGTTATTACTTCATAATGAAACAACCTAAGAAGAAGAAGTGGAAGAAGAAATAAAGATGAAAGAATTGGTAACGGTAATTACCTCTTCTTTGAAGCGCCTCTTTGAGACCTCCTCTTAGGGCACTACAATTGGTCTTTGAGGAAGACCAGAACCTCTAGGATGTTTCTAGGGAAGTGGAGAATATATTTTGGCAGGGGTTGGCCGAGCTTGAGTGCTCAAATTGGTGTGAGGAGGAGGGGGAGGAGGTGTCCTTTTATAAGGGAGGAGAGGGGCACCTTAGGAATATCTCAAAATATTATTTTATATTAAAGTCAAAATCGGTTTATAATGGTTCCAAAGGGTCTTATTTCGAAGATAAAGTGGGGATGGGTCGAAATCCTATCAACCAATAGGATTTAGACAAGTTTAGGTTATTATTTTAACCTTATCAATTAGATTTAACTCTAAGTTAAATAATTTAACTTTTACCGTGTCTTTTGGTTTTCTTTCACTATATGGTTAATACAGTTACTATAACATGCCAAACGAACCCCAAATTGTATATTATTAATCACTATATCCTTATCTAAGTCATTTGGCCGAACTTTAGATTTTTAGGAATAAAATAACAATTAATAATATAATATTTGATTTAAAAACTATTTTGGGTCAATTTTGACACTATTTGATATATGATTTTTTTGAAAGTCATAAAAGAATTATATGTTCGAACCAAGTTGATTAAATTAACACTAATATATCATAGTAACCTAGAAAATTAGTTTAAGTCATAAAAAGTCTCAAATTACATTCATTTTAGCATTTATAACATCAATTATGTTAATATTTCCTTAAAAGGGTAATTACTGCATCATCGTTGTGTCATAAATAAATTAATTTATTTAAAGTATAAAAATTATAAATAAACTATCATTATTTAGGAAATCTTTTTAGCTTTCTAATGAATATTTATAGTCGAATATATCTTATGTATAACCCCATATTAAAAATGTTTTAGTTATTAAACTTTGATTTTAACTATTTTAACTATTCATTAAATAATATAATATTAAATGTCATAATCTAATCCAAGTGGACCTAAATGGTCATATTATATTCATAAGGTTGTTTTTGGTCGAATTACACTTATCCAATAGAATTAGGACATGTGTTAGGGTAATAGTAATATCATATTTACCCTTAGTTACCCTATTTACTATTAACCGTGGTAAAAAAAAGTAAAAAGTTACTATTCACCAAATATTATTTTCATCTCATTGAACCACATTTTACTTACTGACATCAACCGTGTCTCTCGGATTTTTGAAATTCCATTCACAGAAGCGGTAAAATTAAGATTTATGAAGAAATTAATTTTTTTAACTACCACTTAGTAGTTTCACTATTCATCAAAAATTGATGTTTTCAGAACAATGTCAAAATTTAATCCTAAGCTACATTTCATATTCCGAATTCAAAAATGAAGTCTATTTTACCAAATTCATATCATAGAATTTGAATTAATTAATTTTATAATTAAATCCCGCTGTTAAAACAAATAGCGTGTTTTTAAGAAACAATATCTATCAAAAGATTGACACTTGATTATGTCTGGTTTAAATGTGAAATTACATCCAATGACCAACATTGTATTAAATTGTAAAAATATATTCTAAATATACTTTAAAACCACTCAAATTAATAATTTATCACTCTTAATTATTTCGATTAAAAAAGTTGTTTTTAATTATAATTTAGTAATTTTCACTATTCATCAGAATATGAAAGTTATCCGAAAAGTACCAAAATTTCACCTTAGGCTAAATTCGATAGCCCGAATCCAAAAATGAAGTTCATTTTGAAAAATAAGATTTACAGAATTTTAAAAAGTGGTTATTACTATTCATAACGGCTAGTTTTAATAATATTTTAATAGCATATCGTTGTTTAGTGAAACTCGGTATTGCGTATTACACACGCTATCGAGGAAGGCCGTGATTGCGTGTAATGCATGGCAAGTCAAGGATGCGTGTTGTGCAAGCTCTTTTTGGTGTAGCGTACAACACAAGACTTTAATAAAATTAAAAAGAATATTTTTTTATAAAATCTTGGGCTGTTACATTCTACCCCCCTTAAAATGAATTTCGCCCTCGAAATTCGTCGGGGTTATAAATGGTTTACTATTCGAAAGTTTATTTAATAGAAACCCACATCGTAAAAAGGAATATCAAAAACAATCTTTAAAAACAAAAGTATGAAACGTAACGGTTACCCAAATAAACTAATCATTGGGTTTCCACATAGGTGAAAATATGGATATGGAAGAAAAATCTAACCATCATGTTCTGATGGAGAGTGGTAGAGAACATGGCTATGGAAAAGCCAGTAATCACAAATCCATAGATTTGTGATGATATAAGGTACCATCTGATTCATCAGGTATAAGATCACTAGGACAACATTTTTGGTTTTCAAGATCATTTCCCTAAAGTTGAAAATTTGAATTAGAATAAATACTTACTTTATTTTGGTACAATCTCACTGTTGTTCGTGCCTTGAACAATTTCCACTTCATCTCTTAAATAAATGAAGTTGAATTTGTTATTCATGAAGTGTTAGCAGATCATGTGATAGAATGACGGGTCATTCCATCTGTCTCAAACAAAAGGATAACAAAAATTATATGCAAAAGTCGATCTATAGTGAGATTAATCATATATGGTTCCTAAAATGGACTTATACTTCATATATCATACTGCTTAATATAATAAAACTAGTTTCTACTAAACAAGGACTTCCTGTAGGCCAGTGGTAGGCGATAAAGGCCAGTCGCACTTCGGTTGTGGGTTCGATTCCCACAGCGTTGTCCGAAGCGATGGGCTGTCGCCCGTCCTGCAGGTTGTCCTTTTTCCAAAACTATATAACATCTCATCAATAATATCGAAAAAAACAAACAATACTAACTTATGTCCAACATAATCCATTCCAATCTTTTAGGCTTATCCATAATACTGCAGTCGACTCTCATAATATAGTGAAAATGATTACCAGAGATTTAACACCATCATCGATCCCCATATATCATAAGATATGTTTTGTTGGTCACATTCCAAACATTCAAAGTCCTTAATCATGTATTCTCTTGAATACCTTAGTGAAAACATGAATGTAGTTAAAAGTTAACACTTTCCACATACCAAAATCCTCAAAATTCTATATACTCAAACCATGATATCACTTAGTCCTTATATCAATCATGAGCTCATGAATACTATCAAACATTTAATTTTCTCTTTATCATTCCAAAAATATCTGAATAACCTTTCATGGATACTGGTAACATTAATCAGACAACAGTGTAACAATCCTTACATGTCTCTTTATTCTACAGTACCATGAGATTACTTATACAACATTACACATGATAAACATGTAATCATTCCAATACATTCTTAAACCATTGTCCAAGATTCAACAATTCTTTCATCTCACATATCATTTGTAGTCTCTTCATCATCATCAACATAAATACTTCCCATATGACCATACTGATTCTCTTCATGAGACTTTCCCTTAGGGCATCGGTTTGCATAATGCCCATACATTCCACATTTAAAACATTTAACCAGTGTTGATGTCGTAGCAATACCATTATCCTCATCCCTGGTGTTAACTAAACCTTTTCCTTTGCACTTACTGGATTTGTGTCCTTCTTTTCCACACCCAAAGCATCTTCCAGTTCCTTTCAAACATTCTCGTTGATGCCTCTTCCCACATGAATTACATAGGGGAAATTGAACTTTCTTTCCTCTATGATCATCATGAAACTCCATCTTTCTCTTATTAGCCGAGTCAGGAAACTTACCAAATTTTACTTTATTGATCATATTATGAGATTGCTGATTCGGCATAATAATGATGTTTGTACTTCCAAATCCCATTTCATTATGAAGAATATCATTCCATTGTCCATCATATTCTCCATTATCGTGAATCATCTTGTTTCCAGCCATTTTCTAAAACCCAAAAAGAATAGTGTGAGAGGCAAAAATCATGCTAGGGAAAACAACATTATGAAGGGGGAGTACCTTCAATATCTAACATCTTAGGTTTAATTCTATGATCGTTAGCGTAGTTCTAGTACTATAACCTATACGTATACTTAACCTTAGGGACATCCCTAGACATACCTTAGAAATATCTCTAGGGATCTCACTAACGTTTTCGCATCCTAGTTTCCAAAGGTTGACTAAACCTTTCCTCTGATACCAACTGTAGAGACCCATATCTTGACGTACATTGACATTACATTACTTTTGCGGAATACTTAGTACATTAAAAAAACACACACACAAGGAACGTAATAGTTTAGTGTCTTTGGAAACTCGGACTATAATCTTCTAATCGTGGTGAAAGATCTTCAAAATCTCCCATAAAGATCTTCTTCTTTTTTACCTAAAACCTTTATTTATATCCTGGGGAAAAGAAAACATAAAAGGGTGAGCTCAAATGCTCATTAAGGGTAAACAAAAGAAATATCAATCACATCATATTCATAAGAACATAACATTTTGGAAATCATAACCTACAAAAGAGAGCATAATTTCATAACATGGGATAAATCATGGAAGTGAAAATGAAATCACCATAATCATAACATGAAACTTGAAACTTTGTGGCATTCACACATAATCATAGAGAATCATTTCTTGTTAGTCAAGACTCATTGACAAGACTATCTTAGTGGACAATGTCCCTTTCTGAATCGAGTAACCCTCGTTTCAGTCCTGTTTCACTGAACCGGTATAACCTACCATTTCAACCATGTCTATCTCATGAGATATAAAATCTTTACCCAATGCATTGGAGGGAGATATAGGTCCCACCCATCTTATAATGAATCCTTTCTTATGTGTTCCACATAATCATAAACCATACATCATAGCGTAACCCATGTAATAAAAATGGGATTCTTAAACAACATGACATCATAAAACAATTCATATAAGATAAAGGAATTCATAAAAATGTTTCCATCACAACATAATCAAATCCATGTAATAATAGGGATAAAAACAGAACCCTTTTATTATCTTAGATGGAAAATAATTTTGATAAAATACTTGAACTCCATTCTTGAGGAAAATATCCTTTCTACTTCAAAAACATTTTTCCTTTCATAACATGTCATACGACTTTAAAATAAAAGAAGTTGATTAAAATTAAACTTGAAAACTTGTAAATGAAGTTTCTTGGAAATAATGTTTTAAAAATCCATTCATGCCGTATAAGTTAAAAAAAACATTCTTCGTACTTTTGTCGGAAAAGTCAAAAAGTACCTCGTACGAAAAACGACAAAAGATTCCTTTCGTACATATTACTAAAAACTCACCGAAGGGTAAAAATGGTTTTAAACAATTTTAGGTGGATGGAAATAATATTACATATTGATGAAACATGGATGTGGATGATAAAATACACCCCAGTAAATACTTACGAATAAACAATCTCAGATAAAAATGAGATTGTGATATTTCCCTTACCTTAGGTCCGATTTGCTTTGTTCGTGTCCGAATCTCCTGTATAATGGTTTAAATAATGTTATTGACTTATTCCAGAATCATACATATTTATATGATATCATATATGGTCATATTATTAGCTTCTTGTTAGTAATAGTTCATTGTTACTTGTTACTCGGGTCTTTATAACTTTTTGTTCTTATGCGTGTTTTGTCGAATAAATTCTTATTCTTATCTTTAGGTTATAGATAATTCATTTACAGAATGGTATTATTGTAGTATATACCATATTCATTAATTCAATTCATTTATATAATCATTATGAAATGAAGATCATGTAGAACGAGTCGCATCACATCGTGGAGACGGTATTCCGTACGTACGCACGAGTGATGATATCGTTCCTATGATCGTGGAATTGTATTGGAGTATATATATGTATTATTTCAGTATCAATATTACTTCATAATAATAATATATAGTTACTCATTACACCATTATACCCATCCTTGTAAGGTGATGGTGGAAAAATAGATTACACCACGGCGTGGAGACGGTATTCCGTACGTACGCACGCGCGGTGATTTCATTTTTCCGTAGGATGGATAGAAGGTGAATTAGGGTTGTTTCATATTTATAATAACATATCAGTATATGAGAGATACTGATGTTATTACTTCATAATGAAACAACCTAAGAAGAAGAAGTGGAAGAAGAAATAAAGATGAAAGAATTGGTAACGGTAATTACCTCTTCTTTGAAGCGCCTCTTTGAGACCTCCTCTTAGGGCACTAAAATTGGTCTTTGAGGAAGACCAGAACCTCTAGGATGTTTCTAGGGAAGTGGAGAAGAGATTTTGGCAGGGGTTGTCCGAGCTTGAGTGCTCAAATTGGTGTGAGGAGGAGGGGGAGGAGGTGTCCTTTTATAAGGGAGGAGAGGGGCACCTTAGGAATATCTCAAAATATTATTTTATATTAAAGTCAAAATCGGTTTATAATGGTTACAAAGGGTCTTATTTCGAAGATAAAGTGGGTATGGGTCTAAAGCCTATCAACCAATAGGATTTAGACAAGTTTAGGTTATTATTTTAACCTTATCAATTAGATTTAACTCTAAGTTAAATAATTTAACTTTTACCGTGTCTTTTTGTTTTCTTTCACTATATGGTTAATACACTTACTATAACATGCCAAACGAACCCCAAATTGTATATTATTAATAAATATATCCTTATCTAAGTCATTTGGCCGAACCTTAGATTTTTAGGAATAAAATAACAATTAATAATATAATATTTGATTTAAAAACTATTTTGTGTCAATTTTGACACTATTTGATATATGATTTTTTTGAAAGTCATAAAAGAATTATATTTTCGAACCAAGTTGATTAAATTAACACTAATATATCATAGTAACCTATAAAATTAGTTTAAGTCATAAAAAGTCTCAAATTACATTCATTTGAGCATTTATAACATCAATTATGTTAATATTTCCTTAAAAGGGTAATTACTGCATCATCGTTGTGTCATAAATAAATTAATTTATTTAAAGTCTAAAAATTATAAATAAAATATTATTATGTAGGAAATATTTTTAGCTTTCTAATGAATATTTATAGTCGAATTTATCGTATGTATAACCCCATATTAAAAATGTTTTATTTATTAAACTTTGATTTTAACAATTTTAACTATTCATTAAATAATATAATATTAAATGTCATAATCTAATCCAAGTGGACCTAAATGGTCATATTATATTCATAAGGTTGTTTTTGGTCGGATTACACTTATCCAATAGAATTAGGACATGTGTTAGGGTAATAGTAATATCATATTTACCCTTAGTTACCCTATTTACTATTAACCGTGGTAAAAAAAGTAAAAAGTTACTATTCACCAAAAATTATTTTCATCTCATTGAACCACATTTTACTTACTGACATCAACCGTGTCTCTCGGATTTTTGAAATTCCATTCACAGAAGCGGTAAAATTAAGATTTATGAAGAAATTAATTTTTTTTAACTACCACTTAGTAGTTTCACTATTCATCAAAAATTGATGTTTTTCAGAACAATGCCAAAATTTCATCCTAAGCTACATTTCATATTCCGAATTCAAAAATGAAGTCTATTTTACCAAATTCATATCATAGAATTTGCATTAATTAATTTTATAATTAAATCCCGCTGTTAAAACAAATAGCGTGTTTTTAAGAAACAATATCTATCAAAAGATTGACACTTGATTATGTCTGGTTTAAATGTGAAATTACATCCAATGACCAACATTGTATTAAATTGTAAAAATATATTCTAAATATACTTTAAAACCACTCAAATTAATAATTTATCACTATTAATTATTTCGATTAAAAAAGTTGTTTTTAATTATAATTTAGTAATTTTCACTATTCATCAGAATATGAAAGTTATCCGAAAAGTACCAAAATTTCACCTTAGGCTAAATTCGATAGCCCGAATCCAAAAATGAAGTTCATTTTGAAAAATAAGATTTGTAGAATTTTAAAAAGTGGTTATTACTATTCATAACGGCTAGTTTTAATAATATTTTAATAGCATATCGTTGTTTAGTGAAACTCGGTATTGCGTATTACACACGCTATCGAGGAAGGTCGTGATTGCGTGTAATGCATGGCAAGTCAAGGATGCGTGTTGTGCAAGCTCTTTTTGGTGTAGCGTACAACACAAGACTTTAATAAAATTAAAAAGAATATTTTTTTATAAAATCTTGGGCTGTTACAATATATAATTTCAGGAACACCCATCACATCAAAAAATTTACATAATAATTCATTCCACTTAGAATTTATATCAATATTAGATATAAAATAACCCATATAATGGAAGGGATTTCATAATAATTTTATAAGGAATAAATTATTCCATAAAATATTTAGTACTCAAATTATAAAGGCAAAAAAATATTTAGTTTAAGATTCATCATTCATGAGTGAAGAAGAAATAATCTATAGATAACTAAAATATATGATTTAAAAAGAATATTTCTATTGAAAATAAATATTTGTTTATATTAAACACAAGTATAACACTTCTATATCCTAGAAAATAAAATTTATATACAAAGAAATTATATATTAGGATTATTAAATGAACGTCCCTAGTGATATTTGAAAAGAAAGTGTAATAACCTAGAGAAAATGAAATTAGGAATGAGAATCCCTTTACATTGGGTACGAATTATTTCCTTAAATTAATATCCTGGATAATAAAATTATATTCAATAACTAATAAATCCAAAACCTATTATACATTTTTTTGATTTATTATGCATTTATTAATGTCATTTCCCCCATTTTTATGAGTAAGAGAGTTTAATTTCATCATTCAGGAGTTCTCAGTTTCTTGGTTTTCATGATTTGTACACTTATATCGATGTATGGATGGTCATGTAAAATTAGAATGAAAATGAGCCTCAACCCAATTGGCGAGGTATCCTTAAGTGCATCTACAAGACCCAGGTTCAAAACTAGGTAGAGGCATATTTCTGGGACGTTGTAGCAGTACTCTAGTAGGCACTGTAGTAGAATTGTACACTGTGCGGGTACTGTAGCAGAACTATACACTGTGCAGGTACAGTAGCAGTTACTGTTTGGTACTGTAGCATCTAGAACTATTCACCGTGGCCACCAGTTTGGGATTAGAGTCCTTAAGGCTTTCGGGCCACCTATGCCATTGGGTAAGTCGGGATTTCAGGCAACCTTTAAGGCCTTCATGCCACATCAGAGCCTTCAGGACACATGAAGTTGCCCTAGACACACTACAAAAAAAGAGCAGCCCTAGAAGAGGATTTAGAGAAGGTGCACTCACCAGAGCAGAGCCAAATGGATTTTTCAGAATGAGAGGGTATGGCTATGCCATCAAGACCAGCCTGTGCTTTCACAGGAAGTCTATCCAGACTGCCATGTGAAGGTGGAGAGCTACTACCATGATGAAGATGCTGGGGAGGGGCAGTTCCTTATAGATAGTCTGGTTGAATTCCCTAATACCATTGGGTCATGTAATCTCCTAAGCCTATTTTCCATGTATTCTCTGAGC
The DNA here is from genome assembly GCA_963277665.1 of Viscum album. NCBI lineage: Eukaryota > Viridiplantae > Streptophyta > Magnoliopsida > Santalales > Viscaceae > Viscum > Viscum album. The sequence goes on along the minus strand of OY728129.1, from coordinate 1,780,858,598 downwards.
CTACGGGCTTTGTAAGGGTTCCCCATCATCCCTTGAAAGGGGGGTTATAAAAAAATCAAAAAAAAATGAAGCCCTTCGGGCCATTCGGTCATGTAAAATGAGAATAATTGTCTAGAATAGAAATTATATGTTATTAGTAAATTTAAAAGTGTATAATTGGTCTTATAAATCTATTTTTCTATAGAATTATGTGATTGATGCGATTAAACTTTAATGAAAACATTTTACATTACCTTGAATGATCCAAAGGCCTTCTTTTAATTTTATAATGGATAATTCCCATTTTTAAGGGTTGAAGGGGAACCCGTACATGACCCGTAGGCTAAAGGCCCAAGGACTGACTGACCCGTAATACGTGACCTGAAGGCCCAGAGGAATTCCCCGATCATTACTAGACCTGTAGGACCAACCCACTAGAACTTACCATCCCCAGCTTCTTTTTCATTGATCACCCAGCTCCCCACCTTTCATTGCTGATCGACTAGCATTGCCTCGTACAAAGCTATATGGTGCTTGGTCCCGATGGCGGCTGCCATACCCACTCATTCTTCTAATCTGGTTATCTCTACTTCTGGTTGTTCCTACTCTTGCTGCTCAAATCCTCTTCTAGGGCCAGTTCTATGTGAACTGGGCGACTCTATGGTCTCTGTGGCCCGAATGCCCTATGGCCTTAAGCCATTTGATGACACAAAGGCCCTTGAGACCTGAAGGCCCAAACTGGTGGCCTGACGACCCAAATCGATTGAATAGTTACAGATGCAATAGTACGAAACAGTAATGGATACAGTAACTACAACAGTATTGCACCAGTAATCTACCAAACAGGATCCCTTACCACTCGGGTACGGGCTCGTTGGCACAACATTCTAGATTAAATTTGGGAATTTTTCATAAAAAAAGACTTGATTGGTTTTATTATTTAATATTATTTATAAATGTGTGTTCCATATAAATATTATAAGATACATTTTAAAATATATTTAAAACATTATAATAGATTTAGAACCATATATGATGGCGGTAAAGGTAAATGAAAATTTGTCGACCTTGACGACGATAAATCAACACCACACAGATGACATTTTCATTTTTAAAATTAATAGAAGAGGAGAAGAAGTCTGAGTATGGATTATTCCATTAAAATAATAACATTATAGTATATATAAGATACTAGAGTTATCCTCCAATTTTATGAGAATATTATATGAAAATAAATGGAATTGAAATGAAAAAAGGAAGAGGATTTTACCTATTCAATTCTTCTCCTTGAGAACCTCATTAGGGAAATTTGTTTTAGAATTTTGTTAATATATAAGGTTCTTGTAAGTGAAGGGGGGATTGAAAATATGATTGGTAATAATTTTGATAAGCTTTATCTCTTGAAAGGGGTGGGGAGAATAGGGGTGATAGGTGCTATTTATAGTGGAGGATATGAGTGTTTTTTTGAATATTTTAATCATTAGTTTATTATTTATTATCAAGACTATGAATAGATTTATTCTTATGAATTAATATACTAATGAGATAATTATATTTTTATATTGTGTTTATTAAATAACCAATTAATCAAGAAATGGTGATATTAATTTATACATATATAAACCATAAATTACCATATTTCACTATTCATCCCATATTCAACTATTTTAGAAAAATAAAAAATATTCAACATAAATATATTTCCTTTTGTAGATTTCAAAAATTAACTTCATTTTTTGAAAATAAATTTATAAATATGATAAGATCAATTATTAATTAAAATCATCAATTACTCAAAAAATACTGAATTTAAAATTATAACTCATTTTATGACTCATAAAAATAAAATAAGGTCTCATAAAAATATATTATAATCATATGAAGAAAAAATATTAATTTATGAATAAATTTTATGAAATAAATTTTCTTTTAGATCATTACATTAATTATAAATTTTAAAATATGTATTTATGACTTATAAAAACAGAAATAAATAATTCCTCATTTTTAAAACATTTATTTACCTATACCCTAAAATATATTATTCATATGTTCATTTATAGGATAATTAAATTTTATTTATTATTTTATAGGTGATTTCACTATTTTATTGGATGGATTTCAATTTCTAATGGTCATGTTACTATTCCAAGGGTCATGTTACTATTCCATTAGTACTGGTTTCTTTTTTTTTTCTAGAAATACCACTTATTTAATTTTTTTATTAATTTATAATGTTTTTATTGTGTTATGTATTTCATTTTATGTGATTTAAAATATATAGAAATATTATAATATGTTAATTAAAACTGATATAATTTTATATTGTTACATTCCACCCCCTTATGAAATTTCACTGTTGAAATTGTATTTTTCAAATTGTGGTGAAAAATATGACAAAACTTCTCCTTCATTGATTCCTATGTTTCCAATGTTTCCTGTTTGTACTTATGGTTCCAATATATTACATTGAGGTGGTGAGTTGTCTATTTTCATTGAAATTTATCTCTATGAACCAAATATTCACAATATGATCCTCATAAGATATATCTTTTTTCCAACTATACCACCTCTGGATTTAGTACATGTGAGGGATCTCTTATGTACTTCCTCGAGAGGGATATATAGAATACATAGTGTAAATGAGACATTGTAGTTGAATGTTATAGTCAATAGGCCACATCTATGAAATGATCAAGAATCTCAAAGGGGTCAATGTACCTAGGACCGAGCTTTCCTTTATTCCAAAATCTCACAATCCTATTCTACGGAGATATTTGGAGGAATACCATGTCTCCATCCTCAAACTCTAGGTCCCCTAGAGGATTTTTGGCATTGATCTTCTATCGAATATGGGCTACATTAATGTGATGCTAAAGTTTTTTCACCTTTTCCACCATTTAATTGAACAGTTCAATTCCCAGATACTTATACTCACAGACTTCATCCTAGCATGTCAGTGTTATGCATGTTTTCCCATATAGGGTTTCAAAAGAGTGAATTGGTTGATCGAGTGGAAACATTTTTGATAAGAGAACTCAACCACATGAATATATTGGTCTCATTCTCTACTTAATTCCACATTACATGATCTCAAAATATATTCTTGTGTTTTAATAGTCAACTATCATTGTCCATAATTTTGTGGATGATAATCCATACTGAAGTCCAGCTCAGTGTTTAGAGGATGTTGAAGAATTTCCCATAGAAAGGAGGTGAATATCATGTCTTGATTCGATAGAATAAATAGTGGTACTCTATGGAGAGTTAACTCTTATATGATGAATATCAATGTATGTTTATCTATTGATAATTCATATAGAATTGTTATAAAGAGAGCTATCTTGGTAAGAAGATCAACAAAACCCATATAGAATTGTTTCCTATAGAAAACATCAGATGTTCGGTAAAAAATTAAATGGTGACGTTTTCCCATTTCCATGTTGGTATGGTCAAGGGCTTCATCATACCCTTAAACATCTATCTTTCATCCTTCACTTGCTGATATACTAGTCACTTTCATGGATATTATACAATCTACTTATTTATATTATCCAACCAATTGTTCTCTCAGAGATCTTGATATATATATATATATATATATTTTTCCCTCTAAATGAATAGAGAAGGTTAAGATACGTGCGACACATTAATGATAATTAATTATATATATATCTGATAGTACACATTGTCGTGACCCAAATCTTATAATTCCTTCCTCATAAATTTTATACTTTGAGGATTTCCCCTTTCTCATAGCATTAACCTCTTACTAAATTTCCACATCATTTCTTCGAGAGTCCTTTATTTTCTCCATAAGGGAAGGTTGAGAGATAATTTGAAAAAGGATTTATTATGTTAATTAATTAATTATTCACATGTTAATACTTTTCAAATATACTAATATTTGATCCTTATCAATTCTCATCATTATTAATGTTAAAAAATCTTTTCTACATTGAACATATACCAACTTATTTTTTTTACCATGATGGTAGTGGATTGAATAGTCATAATCCTTGATGAGCTCTATCCATATTCATTAGAACATATTAATATTCTGCTATGATAATATATCTGGTTCTCTTGAGATTAGTATATATTTATAACATCTCCTAATAATGATAATGACCCTGTATTTTCATTGAAAATATCACAACTACCAACTCCAAATCATGAGTGAGATTATTTTTCTCATGAATTTTCATCTACAATGAGTCATAGTCTATCACTTTTACATTTCTCAACAGTACACAACCAAATACCTACATGTAAGAATCACTATATACAACAAATAGTTCCCCATTTGTTGGATGTGGGAGTAATAGAATGATTATATGATTTTTTAATTTTTTGAACAAGTCTTCACACTCACTGGTATAGAAAAACATTCATCCCTTAGAATTCACCTTGGTTAATGTGTCTGAAAACCATTGGGTGTTCTTAAAAAATCATCGATAATACCCAACCCAACCAAAGAAACCATGGATCTCTTTTAGATTTTTATTATTAAGCCACTTTTCGATAGACTTTGTCTTAGAATGGTTTATAGATATTCCTTTTTTGGTGATAAAATTCCCTAAGAATGATAATTCATCCAATTAGAACATAGATTTATTGTAATTTTCATAATGATTTCCCTTCTCAAAGTCATCATAATATTATTTAAATTCTCCTCATATTCCTCCTTTCTCTTTGAGTATATCAAAACAGAGTCAATAAAGACTATCAAAAAAAATTCTAGGTAATATCTAAAGACTCTATTCATTATGGTCATTAATTTTTCTAGAGAATTAGCTAGTATGAAATGTATCACAGTTAAATCATGGTGGATGCACCTCATTTTAATGTAACTATTGGGAATATCTTCCTTCATCACTTTTAATTCATTATATCCTGATGGAAGCTCCGCCTTAGAAAACTACTTGGTAGAATTTAGTTGACCGAACAAGTCATCTATCTATGGTTGGGTATAATTGTTTTCAGTTATGATTTTTTTGAAATCAGGATAATCAACGCGTAGGTTCATTGATCCAACATTCTTCTTGATGAAGAGGAATAGTACACCCCATGGTGAACCACATAGACATATGAAACTCTTGTCTAGACTCTCTTGTAACTGATTCATCAGTTCTTCCAACTCAATGGTGGCCATTTTAAAAGATTTATTTAATATTTGATGAGATTCCAGAATAATTTAAATTGACAAGTCAACCTATTGGTCATGAGTAATACCACAAAATTAATTAGGGAACACATCAGTGTAGTCCCTCACACTAGGATTGTCCTTGAGAATGATTTTTTTGTCTCAATCATTTGATCCATGTATACTTTCTCATAAGGAATTAATTTCCCAGTAAGAGAATATTATTCTAAAAGTCATTCTTCTGCTTTCTTATAATTGTACAGTGTTGGAGGATTTCTTGGGATTTGGTTAGTGATATCCCTTTTCCCATAGATGATGTTGGATTTATATAATGATGGCCAATCCATTCCCAAAATGGCATCAAACTCCACCAAAGGAAGTAAGACTAGATTTTTAAGGAGGCTCCGTCAAAAAACATTAACCATGTCAGATTTATATAATTTGGATGAATTAATTTCAAAATTTAATTTTCTCATAGTTATCTCAAACTCCATATCTTGTGGTGTTGTTTGAATATTTTGACTAAACTATATAGACATGAATGAATTTTTAGATCTAGAATAAAGTAGTATGTAATCTATTATTGAATGAATGACCAGTATACCTATCACTACATCATTTTTAGTCTCCGTTTCATTTGTTGTAAAGGAATTAGTTTTCCCTTTATCCTTTGTAATTGGTGGCTATTGATGCTAGTTACCCTCGAGGACTTAGAGTTTAGTGCACCAACTTTCATAGTTACCTTTCTCCCTATTGTTGAAGCAATAAACCATGGGTATTTCTCTCCTTTCCTCCACCACATTATCATTCTTCCTCATGTATCTTATACAATTATGAACATGGATTCCTTATATCCCACACATACCGCATTTATTGATCCCTTTTAGGAGATTCACATGATACTTCTTCACATATTATTGGCACGTGGTTCTTGAAATTTTTTTCAACATTTATCATCATATCCCCCATCATGAAACTAAATCATTCATTTCATATCTCTATATCCATTGTACCATTATCCAAACTACATCTCTACTTTTAGAGCACATCAAATATATTCGTTATAACTCTAAAGGTCTCAAATTTCTAGATCCATTCAAAGGTGTGGTTTTAAATAACTAATGAATCTACTCCATTTTCTATCATTGTTGAAAACAAAACCATAGGAGTACCTTGGAAGCCATGTGAATTTTTTCATATGTAATGATAGATTCACCTTACTTTCCCTTCAACTCTATTAATTGTCTCTCTACCTTTATAGGAATATTTTGAGGGAAATAGTTGTTAATAGATATTTTCTTAACATATTGCCACATCATCTCATCAATTTATTCCTTTGCCTTGGTGTTCTTAATCAATTATCATCATTGATAGGCCTATCTATATAAACCATAAATGGAAATAGTCATCGTATCTGTATAAGAATAGTTAATCATAGAAAAGGTCTTCTCCATTGAGTTGACATAATGTTCTATGATGATTGGATCATAAGATCCACTAATATTTAGTGGGTTTTTTCCATATAAGAGACAGTATGGACTGTTTTCCCTCTTAGGTGAAGCCATATGTTTCACATTATTTAGTTTATTATTCGTAGCCTAATATTGTTGGGTAACCATCACTATGAAATTTTGATCTCCGCCTCCCAAGGCATTAGAGATGTCATATCGGAAATCACTATATTTAGCATCACATGGGTTGTTATACTATTTTTATTAAGTTCCATAAAGTTTCTAAAATAGAAAAGGTTTGAACAAAAACAATTTAATAATTAATTAATTAATAATTTATTCAATTGTAAAATTAACTCTTGAGACTTATCATATGGGGTACCTATGTTTTTCTTTTTTCTAAAACAAATATTCATGTATTTTTTCCTATACTTAGTATCATACTAAGGGTTTTCTCTAATGTTCTCTAATCAAAATTTCAAAATTAACAAAACCATTTTATGATACCAAATACAACACTCCATATTTTTCTTAAATTACTATTACATCATTTTAACGATGAACAATATATATGTGTTACAAAACCCAGATCCAAAGGTTAAATGTCTTTGGAAAATTAGGACCAAACATAACATTTATATAAGAAAACATAAACAATATTTAATTTCTTCTTCTCGACCTTGTTAGAATCCCTCAAGTATTCAATTGTAAAAATAGTCACTTGAGGATATATATCAATGAAAGGGGTGAGATAAAATACCACTAAGAAGATACATAATAACATGAATCAATATAACAGGGTTGAGAATAATAATTATCATAATAAAATAATCATTGTACCACCATCATAAGAATTATAGGAAGAATTATAAATGGAAATGAAATTTGGAAATTTATAAAAATGAAATATCTTGACTTATTATTCAAATACCACTCATAATTGAGAACAAAGATAATATCATGTCCACGGGTAACATATGTCAATAACCATAACATCATCATTGTGAAAAAAACATATCATCATTTTCACAAATATTTCAATTTATTTCATGAGGTACATCACAATACCCAATTCATTGGAGCACTATAGAATTCCTGGTGCACCAGTATCATAATAACATTTACATTACCATGCATGACACTTAGAATTTATATCAACCATGGAAATAAAAACACCATAGAATGGAATTGGTTTCATGAGGATTTCATAATTTATTAATTTATGAATACACATTGGAATTGTAAAATTGTCAAGGAAAAATGTATTTGGTGTAAGATTCATCATTCCTAGGAGAATAAGAAATAATATTAAGATTTGTAAAAGATATTATTTAAAAATGATGAGTTGTTTTTGAAAAAACTAGGTTATTATCATAAGATAATGTATAAAACATGTATATCCCAAAAACGTAAAGGTAAAAATAGTGAAATTATATTTTAATAGTATTAAATGAACATCCACACTAAAATGAAGCATTAATGAGGAATAACACTGGGAAATGAAATTGGGATTGAGAATCACATTACCTTATGTCTAAATGATTTATTCAATTTAATATCCAATAAAATAAAATTATAGTATTTTATTAGTAATTTAAGAACTTTTTACACATGTATATTAATTGTTATAACATTATTATGTTCATTTTTTACATTATTATTACTTATGAAGTTTAATTTTATCGTTCAGGAGTGTTCGTTTTCTTGGTTTAGATGATCTCTTCACTTGTATACATTTATGGATGATCTTGTTAAATGAGAATAATTTTTCATAATTGAAATTATATTTTATTATTTATCTTATTGAATCATAATTCGTTTTATATATAATTTGGTTATATTATATGGGGTTGATTTGTTAAAAATAATTTATGGAAACCATTTATATTAATTTTGGCGGTTTTCAATCAAAATGATCTTTTTCTGTGATATTTTAATATTATGTATATATTTTAGTTCCATAAAATTAAAAAATTTATTAAATAAATTTCAAAATAAATTTCAATCATTTTAAATATTTTTGGGCTGTATTTTATGGCAGTAATGGAATATTATATGTTTTATACCTTGATGGTGAAAAATCAACACCCCACGAATGTTTTTTTAATTTTTAGAATAAATGGGAGAACATAATTGGTTTGATGATGAATTATTCCATTAACATAATAACATTAAAGTATATATATGATACTAGCATTATCATTCCACATACATGGTGATAAGATATAAAAAGAACAAAAATTAAAAAAAAATGAAGAAAAAATATGATTTCACCTTTGGAATTATTATCCTTGAGAACATCTTTTGGTAAATAGATTATTGGATTTTTTTGAAAAAATGGATACTAGATGTGGTGGAGGGGATTGAAACATTTATTGTGTATATATTTTATATGATTCATGGATTGGAAGGTGTGAGGAGAAGAGGTGATGAGGGGTGGTATTTATAGTAGAGGGGAGAGGTGTTTTGGATTATTTTAATTATTAGTTCGTTATTTGGATCAAGAAAATGAACAGTTGGATTCCCAAGGATAAATATAGTAAATATACTATGATATTTTGTGATTATGGTGCTTAAATAATCCATCACTCAATAAATAGTTAATATAATTTATAATAATATAAATTGTAAATTGATGTATTTCACAATTCGCCAAAAATTTAATTATTTTAGAGAAACCCCGAAAATTCACCCTAATAATTTTTCTATGTCAAGATATCAAAAATTAATAGCATTTTAGGAAAATAAATTTCAAATTATGATATATTTAATTTTTAATTAAATCATCATTTAGTTTAAAAATATATATTTTCTAATTATAACTAATATTATGACACTTTGAAAAATTATTTAAGGTCTCATAAAAATATATTATAATCTTATGAAAATAAAATATTAAATTGGGAATACATTTTATGAAAATAAATTTTCCTTCAATTCATTAAATTAATTATAAAATTGTAATTCAATATTAATGACTTACAAAATTACCAACAACCAATGCATCATTTATAAAAAAGTTATATTCTTATACCATGATATAAAAACATCATATTTTCATTCATAAGATGCCTAAATTTTCTTTATACATTCATAGGTTTTGTTAAAACATTATTTTCTAGATTACTATTAATAATGGATATTTACTATTTCAAGGGTCATGTTATTATTCTATCAATATTGGTCCTCTAACATCTGTAAATATATCTTATTTCATTCATTCATCATTAATAAAGTTTTAATTGTGTTATCTATATGATTTTTTTTGATTTATACTATATTAAATATATATATATATATAAGAATGTAATTTCAATTATTATAATTTTAGATTGTTACAACACATATAATGAATTTCCACACCCCCCTTAGGAAATTTCTGGGGTGCTTATTTTTCATCATTGACAAGAGGGATATAGAATTTTTTTAGCACATTTACATTTATCAATAGATCCATCAAAATGAAACTCAAGTTTCCATTTCTTATCCCTATTATGCACTTGAGATTCATTTATCTCCATTTTGACTTTTAGGTAACATCGATCAATTTATTCATTGCTTTTAAACTATCAGATCACAAGGGATTTTCATAGACTATGCTTCATACCACTAATGAAGCAGCCAAACATATATTTGGGGGAAATAAAAAAGATGTAATCATATCATTCAAATAATTTGATATTTTCATAATATTCCCTAATATATTGGTCATCTCCATAGATTAAGGAAATATACCATTTCATTTTTTGTCAGAGTGTTCAAGGAAAGTATTTATTGGAATAAAAGGGAATTTTTTCCACACCCTAACTTTAATATTTTTCAAAGGCTCATAATATTTATAATTTTCCACCACTGAGCATCTTATCCCTCAATATGATAAAAAATATGTACATCCTCTTCTTTTTTGGAACATTGAATATTGGAGAAGATATTCTCAAGGGAGTTGATCAATTGTTTGGAAATTAAGGGGTCATAGGATCCAATGAAATTCTGAGAACTTTATTTCATAAAGGATACAACTGCACCTTATTCGTTCTTTAATTGATTTGGATTCTCATCCTAATATAGGTTTCTATTAATCACTTATGTCATATGAGAGTATATTCATAATGTTTTTGATTCCCGATCCCATTGGGTTGGGCATCTCATTGCATCCATCATCACATTTCTTGTCACATTTGTTATTTATATGGATTCTCCTATTTAAGGCCACTGGATATAATAATGTGAAAATAAGGGAATATAACCATTAAAATATTTAATATATAAATGGAAATATATTGACATTATAGGGATATCATATAAATTTAATGTATTGTATGAACATCTAAATTTCAAGGCATCAATTAATGTTATCCATGATCTATTTTCTAATGTATTGTCTTATTGGATTTTTTTGTTCCCTTAATAAATATTTGAACAGAGAAAATGGATCTAATAAATCATATCCCCAAATAGTTTCAAGGAAGTTGTGTAGAAAATCAAATTTTTGAGCACAACTTCCCTGTCCACTGTAACTCAACATAGTGTCTTTGGGTTTTACCCCTAGGTATATCTGTTTCATAGCAACATCCACCTTTAATATCTAGCTATATATTTATTTTATTGGTAATAAACTTAAGTTTTACTTATTAAAATGTATTATTGTTTTATTATATATAGTCTTATCCCAATGGTTTTCTCAAAACAATTTCATTCCTAATGAAAAAAATAACTACTGTTTTACTTTGAAAAAAAATATAACAACTCTTCTCTTTATTTTACATTAATTCATGATTTATTATAATACTACCCAAAGGATTTATAAGTTTTGTGTATTTGGGAATTGGGTACATTAAATGAGAAATTAAAAAAAAGAAATAACATCATCTTTATTTAAAATGTTTTTAACATGCTCATACTTAAAACTGCATGGGATAACCTTGGGACATCCATAAGAAAGGGGTGAGCTATAAAGCCTAGTATGGGAAGAATCATGGAATTACATGAAGGCTGTAATACATGTTATACCAAAGGTACATAAATGGTTTATAAAATATTTTATAATTATAAACATGAATAATAAGGCATGATATATAATTATTATCATAAAGGGAAGATGTGAAATTTGGTAAGAACATAAAACATTGCATCAAAAAAGTGGTCAATGAAAATGGAAAAGACATCATGATGGATATTGTTTTATAAAATAAGATGTTTTACTCCCTATAATAACATGATTTCTCATGAGACTAATCATTACCCAATGCATTGGAGCATTATATAATTCTGGGTGCACCCATCACATTCATTTCATTATCATGCTTATGTGTTCCACATAGATCATAAAATATGGAATCATTTATCATAAAATTTTATTCCAAAATATTGAAGTGTATAATATATACATGTATATCCCAAAAAATAAGTATGTGTTCATAATTTGGAAAACACTTGATTGGTAAAAGGGTATGTTAATTCTATACACATTTGTTTGGCATGGAAAATCGTAGCAAAAGTTTTACAGCATATCAGCCTTATAAAAAAAATCATAAAATGGTACTATGATAGATAAAGTCTTCTATAACCATTTTTAAATAAAACATAATATAATATAGACATGTAAAAACATATAAGAGCATTCATAATTCTAAATAGAAGGCATACAATAATTAAGAAACTTGAATAATGAAGAGAATGAAAGAATCCCTTACCTTGAGAGTGTGGCACTAAATTCCTGGGAGGAGGTTTTTATGAGAATGGGGGAACCTTGAGATGACTCTAGATATGTGAAGGAAGATAAGGGACATGCTTAAATTATTTTTAGTGAATATAAATGTGATAATTGTTGGGTTTATATATATAAGCAATTAGTGGGAAATTCTTTATTATTTCTCAAACATAGGTTTTGGACTCTATATAATAAAATAACCAAAACCAAAAACATTCCCATTATTTTTTATCCATGATATATAAAAAATGGTAATGGTTTTAATTATTTTAAAAGTCCAATGTTGGATCATAAAAAAATAGTACCCTTTGTTTTGGGGATTTGAGTCATTCTCGTAAAGAAATGATTTTAAAACCTTAATATATATTAATGTTTTTGAAGGATTCAGAAAGGCATTATAAAATTAATAAAATAAAAATAAAATCACATTATTATAATGGTAAAACATATTTGTTTTGGATACCATTTATAATATATTATTACATCATTTTGGTTCATTATGATGTAAAAATAAAACATTTATATTTATATCGTATTTAATCATAAAGAGAAAATTCTATTGTCTCAAAAAAATATGAAAATTTCACCATTTTATAATTTTACGATTCTAACTCCAAAAATAATATTACTTTTATTTAAATAATTTTATTATTATGTGTATATTATCTTTTCAAATAATAATTGACATTTTTTTAGAAATACTGGGTTTTTTAACAATAACGGTTTTCGATCCTTTATAAAAATACATTTGACTTTATAAAAATATATTAGATCATTTATATTTGATAAAAAATTTTAGTAATAATACTTTACCAAAATATTATTTATTCAAAAAATACATTAAATCCTCAAAATTAATTTATTTATTGTATTTGGATATTACTCGAAAATACAATTTTTTTTTTCCTCTTAAAAAAATAAAAAACATTTATTAATCAATAATAATAGGATGAAAATTTATTCATTATTCTATAAAAAAATATTTACATACTCATATTGTTGGGGTCTTAATACATATCCCTTTATGACACCAACCAATTACCTAAGAGTAAGGTGTGAAATAGTTATACTTTCATAGGGTGGTTTGACGAAAATGGTTTGGGTTGTGATATATATGAGCTTAGTCTTCTTGAGATTATGGTTTCAAAAATTTTTAAGTTTTTGGATCGTAGATTGGTCTCAATCAGGGGAAAATCAATGTGACTTAATCTCACTTTGATTCTCAAATAAATGGGCTATATAGGGTACGATCTGATTGGTTGAGGACATCACTTCCTTTTTCTATGTCAATTAGTTTTATTAGACCATATATTTATTGTAATCATATGATCACTTCTCAAGGGCTATATTATAAATAGTTACAATGCATAATGGTATCTTAAATATGATATGATATAATAAAACAAAATGAATTTATGTGTTCTATATATCCATTGTATCTCATAATTCTTATAATTAAATCACAAGGGGATTATTTTTTATAATAGTTTAGGGTGTTTGACTTAAAAAAGACCGGATACCCTACCTCAAACTGTAGATTTCATCTATAGCGATCAACAAATTTTTTTTTTCAAGACTATGCAGTAGACATCAGCCTTCAAATCAACCAAACCTAGTATCTTGTCTTCTATACTAGATGAGGACCATACATAGCTGACTATCTTGCCTCTAACCAGAGAATGGGTGATCAGAATGGCCTCTCGTACAAAGCCACATAATGTGGTATATAAATAGTAACCAGAAATCTATAGTTGTGGGAAAATTAAGATAGCGTTATTCGTGTCTCTCAAGTGCCCCTAAAATCTAGGTTTCATTCTCATAACCTGACCCGATGAACCTATATCATACGATTTGACTGGAAATTATTCTAAGGATGCTATTTTGTTCCTAGATACACATGTGTACCTAAAGCTCTATACATCCCTTGCTAGAACAATGATGTTATCCAGGTGTCCCTATCTGAAACAACATAATAGGGCCCCATGAACTCATACTATCTCATATATATATATATAACATCCAATACCCATAATCTAAAAATGATTCCTTTATAGGTAGGAAAGGATCAACCATTGTTATCTTATCAACAACAAACCACACATAATCTCTTCCTAAATGTGACATCAGTAAACCAGTCAAGAAACCATCGAAATATCATCACAGTTCCTCTCAATAATGGTAAACTAATATAAAAGATTGAATGTTCATTTTTGTTCTATAATCACCTAGTGATAAGTGGAACACCTCATGACAAAGATATATACATATCATTTCATACCCAACCACTAGTATTGGTGATGTAAATCTCAATACATCATAGAGATACCAGGATGTGTTGTCTAATATGGAGAATGAATGTATCAAAATAGCTCATCAGGCATGTATATTGAAACCCATACAGGGCCATGTAAGTACAATATCATATCGTTGAATAGGGTAAAATTATGAAGAGGTTCATAACCATTAACACTCTATTGTAGGACTATGACCTTTGAATCTGGGAGCTACATAGTCCTCACCCTATCCATATATGTAGATTTCATTATAAAGATTGATAGAAAATTCAATCCTGGACATTATTTCACCTCCAAGTGCCTCTCATAGAACAAAGACATAATACACTACTCAATAGTGTTTTGCTGACCTCCATGTATCAGAGTCCTCCTCATTTCATCAGCCAGTACATTGCCTTTAATAGGAGTGTATGAATGATATAATTTTAAAGACTATATGCATTCAACCCTCCTTCAATACCTCAGATTCAAATCTTGTTATATGAATAAGTACTTTATGATTTTTTTGTTTTATGTACACCAAAAATGCTATCCTAGTAAATAGTGTCTCCAACATTTCAATACATGAAATACTACAGCTAACACGAGATCATTCTTTGGGTAATTCAACTTATCTTGAGATTACTACCAAATACCGTACACAACATCTCTATCCCTCATCATAATAAATTATCATATACCAATACATGTTGCATTATAGTAATCAATGTGACATCTTCCTAGATCTAGACATATCTGTATCATTGTTGAAGTCAATCATATTATCATCTTGTAAAAATGGAATCAATAGCATCTAACACTAAAAACTTCACCCCCTTCTTAATAAAATTAAGGACTGAGAATTATAGGCATGAGAAGTCCTATATGAAAAACATATAATATCGAACCAGCCCAAGAAACATCATATATCAAATTCATTTTTAGTATTCTCCTTTAAAACTACTACTCTAATATTCTGTTGGTCAAGTTATACTTTGATCTCTAATATAATGTCGTCCATGAAGTGAATCTTATCCACCAAGAAGTAGACCAGTGTGACATTAAAAAATAAATGATTCTCTTTTAGTGTATATAATATCATATTTATATTTTTAGCATAGTGGTGTCAAGTGTGATAATACAACAAGATATCGTCCGCAAATACCATAAAATATCCATATAAGGATAGAACACTGGTTCATTAGTTCCAAGAAAACCAATGGAATGTTCGTGAGACCAAACAGATAAACAAAATACTCTTATACACTAAACCTACTATGAATGGATGTGTGAGGTATTTCCAATGGTCTAACACATACATGATGAAAACCAAATATAATGTAAATCTTCATGAACACCCAATCTCTTAAAAACATATCCGAGAGATCATCTATATGCAACTGAGGATGTCGGATTTTAAAGGTTAGTTAGTTCACTTTTTGGTAATCTAGAAGTATTTTTAGGGTACAATCCACCTTTTTTGCTAAAGGAAATAAAAACACTATAAAAAAGTATTGGGTTGGATAAACCCATTTGACTCTAAATTCTGTAACTGCCTATTGGGATTAGGAATCTCTTAGTAGCTAGATTATATAGAAGAAGTATTGATAGTATAGATCATGGTTCTATATTGATATAAAATTATTCCTCTCTCACTAGAAGTAATCTAGAAATTTCATTTAAAAAATCCTTAAAATGATCAACCACTCAAGGGAAAAATTCCTAATGTGTTCCATGATCATCTTGATATAAATTCACTATCATGACATTCATCACACCCGACCCATGATGCTTTGTTATAGATCATCTAGCCGTGACAATCCATTCATAGTTATGAATAAAATATCCAGCCTATGGAAATGTGAATGTCAAAATTCATATAAAGTAATCAAAAAATCATGAATTTGAACTAACCAGTCTACACTGAGAATTATTTCAAAACATGTCAACTCAAGGAAAAATAGGTCACATATGATGTCACGCCAACCAATCCCATTAGAGAACTACCTTAAATATCATATTTCTACCATTATAATCCCCAATGGAGTATCAAACATCATAAGACAAATAAAATTCCAAAAACATAGCCGAAGGATCTCCATAATGGTCACATATATAAATCTATTTGAAGCCATTGTATAAAATATGGAAGATGATATTGTATAGGCTACAAGAATAATACCTCTCCTAGGGGATGGTTTTTGATTCTTCTCATGAGGTTTCAATTTCACTATATATATATATATGGCCTGATATGCTTCCCTATGATATAGATTAGCTACCCTGAACAGATCCACTCGATTTTCACATCAAATCTATGGTCTGAATACAATGTCTGTGTCCACCACTTTGGCCTAATCATCTAGTTTTACTCAACTTCCCTGTTTGGTAAGAATTTTCATGCCCAGATCTTCCACGTGGATTCAGTGCATCCCATATATCACTAGATGGAAGATGAAAATATTTTAAGAAGCACTCTAGATGACCCATTTGTCTATAGGATTGGCACTCGACTATGTCTCTCATGGGCTAAGGTATTATATGTCCCAGTCTAGAACACTGGTGGCACCTAACATGACTACCTAATTATATAATCCGGATGATAATATCAGAGAGAGGATTCACTAGATGACTATTCCAACCACTGGTCGATGCGGTACTAGATATAGGGACCAAACCTCCCAAGCTCACACTCCCATCCTATCTTAATTTATTCTCTATGATAAGATCGTAATTAAATATTCCACTAAAATTGGTCAGTCAAAATAAATTAACATGTGATCATATGTCATACCTGAGACTATCCTCAAATTTATTTTTGTTAGATTTTTCATCACCCATTAGAATAGTTATGAAGCAGTGGAAGTCTTTAAAATATGCCGAATAATCCATAAATTATAACTTTCCCTCCTCTAATTTCATGAACACTGATGATCCATCGGCCATCAATGTCTCGTGATAAAACTAGTTATATAATCTCACATGAAAATCCATCAAATCTGTATCCTAATGAAGAAATGTTTGAGTAGAGATATTTACCCTCCTCTTCGGAGGTGTCTCGATATTCTCAAAGATAGATATCATGGCCTCTAGCCATTAATCCATATATTTTGGTCCCCCATCCCTTAAAAACAAGGTTGGATTATTCTTCTGAAAATAACACACCAACTTTTCTATACTAGGGTAAGTAATGGTTTTTGCTAAATGGTCTGCATGAATAACAAAAATTCTTAAAATCATTATTAATTTTCTCCGGTATCATGAAAAATATCTGGTTCCTCAGTAAGCAATAATATAGGATCAATTAATATCCTAGGGCCCACCACCTCTAGAGCATGATCACCTCCTCCCTCCTGTTGTGTGATTGGAGGATGTCATAGTGGAATAAATCTACAAATACTGAGCACAAACTGCAGATCATGAATGATATCAATGTTCATAGCTAATAGTGTACATATTGAAATGGGATAGGTATAATCCTTCTTATAAATAATCGCACCGCTATTCCTACTCCTTGAGTAAGGTTTGGGAATCGTACAAATCATATAAAATCCAAACATACTTCCCACTTCAAACTACTATGGCTAGGCATGGGTCATGTTCTCTACTATGAATCATTTCCGATTACATTTAATTTTCCTATTTATTTCCATTATATCATGAAAATTTTAATTGGTTGAACCAAAAGGTTCACTATATTCCAATTCATAAGGGCATATACTCCACATGAACCAAAATATAGTATACACCTAATCCATACCATAACACATTCTAGTCCATGAAACTTATGGTCTATGAATTAACATTAAATGATTGGTTTCTTACAATGATTAATATAGTCCAAACAAGAAATCAATCCTTTGGTTATGGCCAGCACTCTAAGTACCAAGCATGTTTTTCAGTCCACATTACAGATCATCTATCTAATCAATAGGTAAATATATCATTTAACATATCAAAATATCTTGAAATCAAGTAATGCATCTTATATGGAATTGAATAAAGCAAGGAATGTGTATTCTAATAGGTTCTAAAAATGATGTTTGAGAGGAACAACCACATCTCATTAGGTTGAATCAAAATAGAATAAAAAATTATATCAATGATAAGATCACAATTCCTTTACATCAACCAAATTTGGAATCAATCAACCAAAGTAGACAAAATCCTACAAACAAAAACAATCATTTAAGGAAATTTGTCTTTTCTTGTACATGGGATAACTACGCCTAGGGAAAACTCATTACCAAATTCCCATTAATTGATATCCATGACAATAGTCTTGAAATAATAAACCAGAAAAAGAATTCTCGAATTCCACTTTGTAACATCATGGACTCGGATACCACTGAACAGTTCCAGAAGCAAGGTTGGCCACATAGACTAAAGAGCATCTCCCCAAAATATAGTGGTTTTCGAATAAATATTAGGGATACAGTGTGTATGTGTGGAAAATATTACCACCTAATAGAGTGTAATACAATGTAATAATAATGATATTCAAATAGATGAATCCTTAAAAAATAAATAATATGATAAATAATGAAGATGAGAATATATAAAAAATTTCCAATGTAATCTCATGTACACTTGATAATGATACAAGCCATATCTCAAAAAAAACTAGGAAAATAGTTATACATGGTATGTGTACAATAAAAGTAATAAATACAAAAAAGGCTAAAATATATCCTAGATAGATTAATCAGGATCATGTCAATCATGTACTCCATTGATCCTAAGAAGTAATCAGAAACATATAACATGGAACTTACCTTTATCAATACCTACAATAATATATTTTTTTCATGTACACATTGGTTTCCCAAACAAGGTGTGAGATATAATCCTAGTAAAAGACTACCCAAAGGTCAAACATCATCTAGTTTATGAGTATATATTAATAAAAATGTATAGGATGTAATAGAATGTATAAAAAATGTACTAAAAGTCAAAAACCTAAAAAGGTTTATGTTCTGATGGACACCTATCCTCTACTACATGCTTCATACAGAGACATAAAGTCTTGGAATAATCATTAATCAATATTCCATTTTATAATATGTTTTATTTAACCATTCAAAATGTTTTTAATAAATGTATCATGACCTATCATGTAGGCCAAAACCCTCAATGTGAATGTTAGCATGAGGTGCCTAACAATCCACCATCGTGGTGTAAGTCTCTGATCGAATCTAAACATGTGAAATTTTTTGTAAGACACTATATAGAAGTAATTTATTTCATTGATAAATTAAGAACCTAAACCCATCCATGTGATTACGTATTTGGAATCAAACTATCACTCAAGGAACAATATGAACTAAGAAACTGAAAAAACATGTTCCAGACATTCCTCATTGAAATTCGGGTATCTCTCTAGGTGTGGTATAACATCACTTCTCATTGAGTCCGTCTAGGGAGGTCCACCCACACCGTCATGTCTGTAGGGTTTTCAGGAAACCTCTAGGCCTTCTGGGAAACCTGATATATAGATGCATAGACAAATTCTAGAAGGAAACAGGTCTAGAGGAGGATTCAAGAGCAGGGTGCATTCACCAGAGCATGGATAACATATTTGGAAGAATGAGATGATTTTTCATTTCCATTAGTTATGGGATTGTGAATCTATGCACAAGACATCTAGCAGAACATCCATGAAACATTAGAGAGGTAATCACGATGCAGATGCTGGGGAGGGGTAGTTTTATGTAGTCATAGTTTGTATGATTTCTTTAAAACCTACTGGTCTTGTAATGTCTCCAAGCCAATGAGAAATGTAATATCTAATCCTATGAGCCTTTTAAGGGTTCACTCTAATACCATGAAACAAGGCTTATCAAAAATTAATAAAAAATAAGGCCTTCATTCCATTCAGGTAGGATTCCATAGATGAAATTCATATAAGAACCCATGTGTCAGCTAAGGAATATAAAAACATGCCTTCAACATCAATTAATTAGGTCAAGGTCATCACAATTATCATTTATATTTAACCAAACCTAATAAGGTTTCTAATGACCTTGTTTATACATAAAATATCTGGCTTTATAATTAACTCATATGGGAAGTAATAGAAGAAATTATTTTATCTCATGAAGTACAATGAAGATCCTAAAAGGTGTTTTTTTAATCATAATCTGATGGATTCATGATGAAAACCATTAGAAGGGTGTCTATGGTTCCCAGGGTTGAGGAATGATGGGGAAAACACTCTTGTGTAAAGAGGACCCGACGATGTACAACATTCCCTTATGGAATATTCAGAACTAGGAATTTTTGAATGAGGAGAATATAAAGATACTAGGAATATAAAGTGTCTTGATGTCGGTTCCAATGAAATATAATAGAAAAGATCCCTAGCAACCTATTCTTCTAAGGGGAGTGGGTGTGCATAGTTTGGTCAGAGTTAGGGGACATCATGGGAATCACTAGTTATCATGAGCATGGGTCTAATTTTATATACTACTAGTTTATAGGATTTGGTATTAAGGTATTTTAACAGAAGGATTGATAATTGATCCATTTAGAAGGATTCTAGAGAATCTAGAAGGAGCTTAATAACTCTCAAACTGATGGTGTTCAATTCTCAGAAAGGACCATGACCATCAGGACTGATTTAATTTTGGTCGACCAGGCCTCTATCTTTAAAAACTAGGTTTATTCTTCATCACTCAGACCCATTCTTGAATGTTTGACTCAGGATTATCTTATCCTATACATTAATCAGATGTGTTTTCTTAGATAGAAACCTCTTATCTCCAGCATTAAACTCAATATCAATGGATCTTTCGATTCAGGCCTCATGAGGCTAGGTTGTGTGGTTTGGGATCATTAGTGGGTTGTTTCCATTAAATTTACTGTGATTTTAGACAATGGGGACTCACTCTTGGAATAGGCTATGTATTTGATCATAGGAATTATCTGATACATTAATGATAATATCAATGTGACAGAGGTTGAAAATAACATCATCACTCTTCATAATTACCTTCATAGATAATGTACCATCCCTTGGTTGATCTCATGTGTTATTGGGATAAACATGGTTCATTTGAGTAATTAGTTTAATGTTATTCACACTTGGAGGGAGGTAAACAATGTTTTTTATTTATGTGCCTCCATGTCATGGTATTATGAGAGGGTTTTTGGTTTCCCCATCAATTGGGATATTACAGAGGGGGTGAATCTTGTGGAAGAAGATGCACATGGCCTTATTTACATTCTATCTCCACAATCATTGTTCATCATCCAATGTGGTGGTTTTTTTATATTATGTGGAAACTTTTAGTGGAATACAATATAATGTTAGTGGTATTAGTAAAATCCCATAGTAATGGTAAACAACACACATCAAGGGTGACCCAATTCAAAATATATGCCACCCCTGGTGATCAATTTTTTTAATCTACACTCCAATGGGGATGTTCCAATGCATGGTCCATATAATTTAAGAAATTTCCAATGGGTATCATTAATTATATTTGTGACACATATTAGTTTATATCAAATATTAAACTCCATTTCAATGGAATCATGTCGGTAATTTGTTTTACGACATAAGTGTATATATATAAAAACTATAACAGTAAGGGAGTATAATAAGACCACCAACCGTTGATCCATAATGGAGTGATCCTCCAGTATCAACTCCAGATTTGATACATATCGGAAGATAAGTGAATAAAAGTCCAAATCCCTGAAAATAGAGAAATTTATCATTCACCTAAAGATCAAAACTGATACTAAGAAGAACGTGGAATGACGCAAAAATCAATAGAGATCTTATTAAGATGTATTTGTTGATTCTGATGGATATTTGATTCATAATTCAGATAGAGATGATATTTCTCATGATATATTAAGATTTAAAGAGCATCTATAAATGTGTGAGGTTGTTGTGCCGAGGAAGAATAGAATATTAGGTTTAAAAATAAGGATTAATTAAGGGTTAAATGTTAAATTCCCCCGAAATCCATGGGTCACATGACTTGGTGGAATGATTGACCAATCAGTATACCAACTATGTTACCACTATTGTAATAAGGGTTACCTCAGATAGTTGGAATGAATGGTTTGACTAACAGTGCAAAAATCATGAAATAAACCATTATCAGAAACCATAGAAGTTGTTTCATAGGCATGCACCTCAAATCTCAGAGTTTTTAAAACTATTTGGATCTCGCTGCTTTATGTCCATCCTTTCATGTTTAGTAGTAATTTTTCAACTTACCCCACATGGTTTTTTAAAACCATGAATAAAACATTTTCTAAAAAAATTATGGGTATCATGCTACGAATAATACTCAGACACCCACGATACTTCAATGATCACAAAGGAACTCATATCTAGCTGTATTTAAGCATTTAAAGCAGAAATGTTTCAAAAGAAAGTGATTTATACCTCATGAAAGAATTGGGTTCTTACCCCCCCGAAAACAACTCATCCCTAAATTGCCTTATCAAGGATGGTCATGAATTGAAAGTGAACAACTCTTTCCATTGTGATCATACATCAGTCTCCTACTCCCATGTCTCATCCTATACATGGTCTCAGTTCCATAAAACATTTACTAAAGGAATTGACTTGCCTTGTATAAAATTTGGTCTACAAACCAAAATAAAAATATGTTGTTGCTTAATCAAATCATATACATGAAACTCAATCTCATCGGGCATAAAAACATGAGATGTGTATGAATTATAATGGCACAACTAACATATGTGGATGAGCATATATATTTACTATTACCTCTGAGGAAACTTAAACCAATAGTCTACTAGCATGAATCTCTATATAATATTGAATGAATTAAAATATCACGATGAAATTATACCTTTTATCTGGATACTCTTGTTTCCCAATCTTGATAAGACAGATACAAGGCCTGATCCCCAAATACAAACTCTCGAGGACATATTCAGGAATTGGAATAATATTTATTCTCAAGACTAAAAAGTATCCATCCACCTCAAAATCAACTGGACATGCTCTATAGTATCATGTACGAGATGAGGTCCAAACATAGTTGCCTCTCCAACCTCTAACCATAATAGGGGTTATTGGTATGGCCTACAGTATAAATGTTCATAAGGCCCCATCTGAATAGTATGTTAAATGTATTGTTGTAGGATAATTAAAATACATCTATGTGACTCTCCCAAGAGCCACCAAAATTGAAGGTTCAGGATTACATCATATCCTAAAGAACCTATATTAATTCCTCTGATTGTCCATCAGTCTGAGGGAGGTCTGTTATACTAAGAAGAGCCTATATACCTACCAATATCTACAATCCTTTATAGAACTATGATATAAATTCAGCATCCTTATCAGAAAATATAGTATGGAGGACTCATGATGTAATACTATATGAAACATATATATCCTCCCAAGCTCATAAATATAAATGGGTTGATTTATAGTTTGGAAATGATCAATCATTGTGATCCTATCAACAAAAACCCATACTTAATAATTTCCTCATGGTGACCATGGTATCCCAATCACTAAATCCATCGAAACATTAACCCATTTCCCCTGTGGAATGAGAAACTATTGTAAAATTACAATCGGTTTATAGTGTTCCACCATCACCTGCAGATATGTGGAAAACGTCATGACAAAACCAGCTATATCAATTTTTATACCCGACCACCATTATTGGCGATGTAAATCAAGACAAATCGTAGTGATTCTATGATGAACTTACCAAGATAATTCATGAATATCTTACATGAGTTCCTCATGCATGTACTAAAAAACACATATGCGACCATGTATACACAATATTTCATCCATGCATATGGTCTAACCAAGTGTTTGTTCCCAACTACCTCACTCTCTTATAGGACTAGGCATGTAGAATATAATAATTCCCACATCCTCACTCTATAAAGATGTGTATAGATCATAGATAAGGATGATAGAAAAGTATTTCCATGATTTTCCTTCAGCTCCAAGTGAATCTCATAGAACAAAACCACAAGCTGATACTGGCTACTAGCTAGCTGAACAATTTGTATTTGAGTTCTTCTGAATAGTGGATTGGCCCCTGTATTTTCATTAATAGGAATAGAAGAATGATCAATGTCTAATGACTATATGTATTCAAACTACATTCACTTCATCATATTCATATCACACTATGTAAATTTATACTTGAGTATTTTGTCGTTTGGGTACTCCAAAAAATTCAATCCTAGTAAATAGTTTCTTTGACAACATAATGCATAAACTATTATAGCTAACTCAAGAGTTTACTATGGTTATTTCTTCAAGTGTGGCCTTAACTTCTGGGACCTGTATGGTATGACTCTGTCCCACTACATAAGAACCGCTCTAAGCTTGATACCTGATGCATCGTAGTAAGTAGTGTAACTCTTAACCAACTCTGGAAAATCATTATCAGTAATAAATTCAATCTCCCATTCATCTTTTAAAACACTGAATCACATGAATCATACAATAAAAACATCTCACCCATATTATTCAATCCATGTGAGGAATATATACATTTGATAAGTCCCATATTAAATCCCTATAAAATTTTTCCTACCCAAGAAACTCCATATATCAAATACATTCTTGGGATGATCATAAAAAGTTATAGCTCTCACCTTCTTTGGGTCAATGGTTATTACTGTCTCTGAGATGATGTGACCCATGAAGTGAATCTTATCCATCCAGAAGTGTCACCCTGTTAGATTATCATAAAACAGATTCCCTCTTAGAGTATCCAATATGATCTCAATATATTTTACATGGTTATGTTGAGTGTGAGAATACAACAAGATATCATACATGAATACCATACAAAATGAATCTAGATAAGGATTGAAATATCAATTAATAAATTATAGGAAAACTAATGGAATGATTATGAGATCGAACATCATAACCAAATATTCATCT
Organism: Viscum album; assembly: GCA_963277665.1. NCBI lineage: Eukaryota > Viridiplantae > Streptophyta > Magnoliopsida > Santalales > Viscaceae > Viscum > Viscum album. The sequence continues at coordinate 1,780,833,124 of OY728129.1, read as the reverse complement.
GATGGTCTATCATGCACAATATGATAACCATATCACAATTCAATATTCAAGAACACCCAAGTTTGAAGTAGGTGTTTGAAGAGATCATCTATCTATAAAAGGGGATACCAATTTTCAACCACTAGTTAGTACAATTTATAGTAATCCACAGATATCATAATGGAACCATCCACCTATATTTAAAAGAGGTCCAGCGAACCCCATAGAGAAGTACTATATTGTATAAATCTATTTGACACTAAATCATCTAGCTAACTATTGAGCTTGTGTATCATAGTATTATCCATCCTGTAAGGAGGAATGAGTACCATTATATCTTATTGAACTATATTTATAAAGAAATATACCTCTCTTACTAGAGTTAATCCTAAAAATTCATCTAAGAAAACATCCCTGAAATGATCATCCACTAGAGGTAATTATTCCAAATGTGTTCCCTATTCTGCCTGATATAAACTCACAGTCTAAGTTGTCATCCTATCTAGCCCACAATGCCTGGGTATAGCTCTGCATTCCTTGGAATCCATTTCAAACATATGAATTTACTCTCCACTCTCTTTTGACGTGAATGTCACCCTTGGATGGTTGAAATAAATGAATTAATGAAAGGGAACTAACCAATAGATCATATGAATGTTATCAAAACCTATCTTCTCCAAGAAAATGAGGTCCCATATAAAGTGCCATAATCCAATATCAAGGGTGAAATCCTAGGACTGGTGTACGTCCTCCTTTCTAATCCTAAAAATAGTATCATGCATTTCGAATCCATCTAAATTTTGACCAGTAAAACTAATCCACACCTCAATAGGAATAGATATAAATGTATGAGAATCACATGAATTTAAAGAGAATAGTTATAGTTAAGAATACTAGAATTGCACCTATAAAAGATCATTTTCTACGATTCTACTCCACAGGTGCCAGTTGTAATGAGTATGTCGGTCCTGATCCCTTTTCCTATGATACATCCCAATAACCCAGAGCAGATCTTCTCTACTGTCACTACAAATCTGGGATATGACTTCCATGGCCATGATCGTAGCCTTGGCCTGTTCAGAAATTTGTACTCCAGTTCCCTTCTTGATGAGAAGCTACTGACACCTCTTCTACACATGGAGTTGGTTAAGACCCTCCCTAACTGGATTCTAGAGTAAATATTTGGAAAAATCGCAATATATTAAAAATATTTCCATGGGATTAGTACTTTACTGGGTCTCTCATACAGTTAGGTCTTATATTTCATGATCTACGAAACTAGTTTCACCTGACATGGCTACCTATGTATATCCTATGGTAGCTCATATCACCATGTAGAATCTCCATATGATGCTTTATACTACTGGTTGATGTTGTAGAAAAGATGGGTACCAAAACTATATGGCTCTCACCCCTACCCTCTATTAGGTTATTCTCTATTATAAGTTTATAATTAAATATTCAAAAAATATGATTGTTCTGAAATAAATTTACCTCTAATCAGATGTCATACCAAAGACCATCCTCGAATCTCCTAGATTAAGATAGCTCATCACCCCTCACAATATGTATGAGGTGTTGGATATCTATTAAAAAAGTTGAATAATCCATAAGTGATATCATGAAAAACTCCAAGTGTATGGGAACTCTGGATCTATCATCCCTCCACATCTTAGGATAAAAATGTCTATTGAAGAACATTTAAAAATCCATCCAAGAAATCTCTAGGTGATAAACTATATGATTAATAACACCCCACCATATTTTGGGAAAATCACACAAAATATAACTAGAAGTCATTACCCTACTCTCAGTAGGTGTCTATAGATTCTCAATGATATAGATTATTCCCTCTAATAATGACTCCTCAACCTATGGTTTACTATTCACTACTAGAAAAATGAACAATACCCACTTTTCAAATACGTGGGTATAGCCTCCAAAACTGTGGGTATAGGCTATACCCATAGTTTTGGGAACTGTGGGAAATCGAGGCATCGGGATAACTCCCCAACCTATACCAATGGTTTTCAAAACCATTGGCATAAATTTTTTTCCACCGTGTCAAAGCCTCCTACCGTATTACCCTGATGTCAAAACCTTATACCCATGGTTTGAAAACTATAGGTATATATTTTTCTACTAAAAAGGAGTAGCATGTGTTGAACCCGCGACCTACATTTCATACTCGGTGAGCCTGACCACTCAAGATGCTTAACATACATGCTTATTTATCTATATTTTCCTAAATATATTAATTGACATCCCAATTTAAAAAACTTTCCTACGGGTTTCGATCCCACATCTTTATCTCCATGAATCTAATGCCTAGCCAACTAAGCTAGATTGGTTTTATGTTAATATATCTCTATTTATTTTAATATATTAACATTTCACCCTATATTAGAAAAAATAAGCGGTCATCGAGTTTCGATCCTACAACAGCAACGAACCATATACAGTGCCTAAAAAACTAACCTATGAAGCTTTTATCCTTATATAACTGTATTTACTTAAATATATTAATCATAACTGTGGGTATATGAGAGAAAACCATGGGGATAGGTTTTCTCATCAATTTTTTTTTCTGCCCTGTAGAATTGTTTTCCCCACCATAATGCAGGAATGATATACCAACAGTTTTATAAAAAAGTGGGTATAGATCTTAAAAAAAAATCTATACCCACGAATTTTCCAAAACCGTGGGTATAGGTTTTTAAGAAATATTCTTATGCCCACGGTTTTAAAAAAACAGTGGGTATAGATTTCTTTTTTGGCACAATTTTCCAAAATTGTGGGAATAGGTCTTAAAAAAAATACCTATGGTTTAGGAAAATTGTGGTAATAGGTTTCTATATTACCCCAATACACACGGTTTTCAAACCTTTTGGGTATATGAGTGCCCTATACCAACAGTTGTGGGAGAAACCGTGGGTATAGGGCTATTTTCTAGTAGTGATCCCCAAAAAATGAGGTTGGATATTGCTATTAAAAATCAACTCCAAATCCATTTTTTGTCATTTATAAAATCAAATTTTATGGCTATGTTTTAACTATAGATAACAAGATTCAAAAAACTACAACACATTGAAAAAACTACACCACATCCAAAATCAAGTAGAAAGACATCACATCCAACTTCTTCGGCACCAATGTGGTATGCCACCAAGATTTTCAAATTCAAATCTGATAAACATAAAATAGATTTTTAGACCGTTTCCATCTACCATCATTATGATTTGATCCAAGATACACACCACGTCATGTAAATAATGAACCACACACCTTCCATGATTCTCTCTGACGTTATATCCAACATTCAGTCACCTCCATCACCATCTCTTCTCGGAACCACCACCTTCATCGTCACTATTTTCACCACCAAAGCATCCATCACCGTCATCCCCATCCTCATCACTAGACACTAACATCGACATCATCAACGTCTACAACCAAAATCACCTTTCACCTTTAACATCCACTCCATGCACATCATAAGAGCACACAAATCCATACACATCTCCAAAACACCCAAAAAACAAAAAAAAATTAACATCCCCATCATCAAAAGAAACCAAAGAAAAGAATCACCAGGTGAAGATCCATGGAAACCCATAAACTCATATGAACACATCACAAAACCTCCTCACAAGACAACACAGCCAACCAACATGAGAGGGTGCAAAGAACATGGAAACTAGAGCATTTCACCAGCACTGGGGCCTCAGGAGAGCCTAACCACAACACCATCACCATAAAAAAATCATGGCCTACTAAAATGAAGTCACCAAGAGACACTAAACCACTCCAACTGACATACCAGAGCCCTGGGGTGACCACCATAAAATCTGACTCAAAGAGAGAGGTGGTGACTAGGTGCCAGAGAAAAGTAAAAAGAGTCAGAAATCCATGATGGAACACAACTTTGAGACCCAAGATTAACCCCAGAATGAACTAAAATAAAGAAGGAGAAAACGTGCTTGATTGAAAACCTATTAGAAATCATGGATTGAAACCCTAAATAGGACCCAAAGAGATGAAGAAACAAAAGAGTAGGTCACCAAGTGGAAAATCACTAGACCTAATAGAAAAAATGGTTACAGGGGAGGGACCCGGCAAGAATTAAACCAATAGATACCTCTAAAATCTCAAAATACATGCCTCAGATCTAGAATGACTTCCAAATTCAAAACTAAAAGCAAATATATTGAAATATGACACATACAATCCTTCCTATAAATAATCAAACCCCAATTCCTTCTCATTGAGTCAGGTTTGTGGGACTTATATATCTTATAAAAATATGAGATACTTCCTACTTCCAAAAAATATTTTCAGGTCTAGGTTAACTTCTCTTCTAGAAAATATCAGTTTACATTCAATTTTCAATTTCATTTCCATTATATCATAAATAATTTTATGTGGCTGAACCAAATGGTTTACCAAATTATGATCCATATTGGCCCATATTCTTCATGAACCAAAATATGGAATCCACCCAATCTATATCATAACACATTCCAGTACATGAGACCAATGGTTCATGAATAAATGTACCATGATTGGGTATTTAGGGTGTATACTATAGCCCAATCCATAAAATAGTACTTACTCTAGAACATGCACTCTAAGTACCAACCAGGTTTATTATTCTATTGTATAGATCATATATAAAATTAGTAGGTATATCTATCATATAACATATCAAAAAAATATGTAATCAAGAAGTGCATCCTATATGGTATGTAAAAATGCAAGGAAAGAGAATTAATTGTGGTGCCTAAAAGGGTGAATCAGATGGGATACCCGAATCTCATTGGATTAAAACAAAATAGAATACAATATCATATAAATAAAAACATCACAATTCAATTACAACACAAAATTTTAGAATCAAATCAAATATAATAGTAAAAATCCAGCATGCAACCATTTTTATTTTAGTCAATTTGGATTTTCCTTTATGTGGGATAGCTATTATGAGGTATAAATCATTACCAAATTCTAATTCGCTGTTATAAATATCTGTTTAATCCAAATAATAAATTAGAAAAAGAATTATTTGATACTAATATGTAACATCCCAAACCTAGATTACACTCTGAATTTCCCTTATTCGAGTTGGATAGAAGTCCTCAAGCATATCTCTATAAATTCAATAGTCTTCCGACTAATAGCAAGGGCCAAAGGAGTGTCTATAGGGAGAATATTCTCTCTTTCTAGAGTGTAACAGAGTTTTATAATAATACCAGTACAATATAATAAATATTAAATAAATTAGTTAGATGATAAATGATCAAGAAATGAATATATAAATAATCTCAGAAGTAATCTCATGTACTCATGATGGTGACGCAATTCATGTCTCTGTGAAAATTAAAAAATAGGTATACATGGAAGGTGAAAAATGTATGTCAGAAAACCAAAAAAAAACAAAGTTATCTCATCTAGAATCATGGTCCTCATCTTGGTCATATGTGATATTTCTCTTAATTAGAAATCATATATATATAGTAGATCACTTTCCGTTATCCATACCTTCAGTCATATAGTCTATTTGGGTACCCATCGATGACCAGAATGGGGTGTGTGATAAAATCCCAGTAGGAAACCACCCAAAAGAACTAATTTCATCACAATAACGAGTATATAATAAATATAGAATAAATGAAGTAATAGAATATATAAAGGATGCACTGAAAGTAAACAACATATAAGGTTCATGGTTCCCTAGGACACCGTCCCTCTCCTACCAACTTTTTCATTATAAAGAATATCTCTGAATAGATAGTCAGTCATGAATCAATTTATAATAGTATTTCATTTAATAATTCATTATAATTTTAATATATTTATCGAGACCTTACACATATCCCAACATCCCCTACCTGAATGTGATCAAAAGGTTTCAAAAAAGGCCACCAACATGTTATAAGTCCCTCACAAAATCCAAGTTTTTTATTTTTCATAGAATACATATCAAATAAATAATTTCATTAATAAATCAAATAATAACACTATCCCATCCTTAGAATTCCTTATTTTAAATTAAGGCATCCCTTAAAGAATAACATGAACCAAGAACGCTACAAGCCCATCATGGGAATTCATAATTGGACTCCTTGTATATCTCTAGTTGTGGAATAACATCACTGCTCACTAAGTCTATTTGTGTAGGTATTTTAAGGGACATGAAGTGTCGTCCATGGTTTATATGATCAAATTCTATCTAAATCAATCCTTGAAAATGAATAATACGTCTTGGTATCACTTGATCATAATATAGTAACCACCATGATTTTGTCCTTAGAAACCCATATAGGGAGTCCAAGTGTCACTCAAGTGTAAGAAGGAAGTACCCAAAGGATTATATCCATGGAGTTCATATAAATACCCATATGTTACCCAAGGAATATAAAATCATGAATTAAATATCCATTTTATAATTCCAAGGTAATCACCATGATCATATCAATTTAAGGTCACCTTAAAAGTTGGCTACTGACATGGGATAAAGAAGGCTCATCCTCATAATTAAATTATGCGGGAATTTAAATATTATGAGAAAGTTACACCTAAACAAGAAATTACAAGGAAGGAGAATAAATTCATCATCATCCTTCCCTTTAAAATAATTATTTCAACTCACAATTCATTTAACAAATCAATTTACAATTCAATTCATCCATTTACATTATATAGTATGGGTAAATAACCCACCTCAAGGGTAACCCAATTCCAAAGTTATTCCTCCTGTGGTGGTCAAATTTATTAAACAACCCACCAAAGGGGTGGTTCAAATTCATGGAATATAATATTTAATAAATTTTCAATGGGAATCATTAATTACATGACCCATGAAAATCAATTTAAATCAAGTATTTAACTCCATTTCAAGTTCTCTTCTCTATTAATTGGGTGAAAAACACAATGTTTTATATATAAACGCTCTTACATTGAGGTAAAAGTATGATACCACCAACTGTAGGTCCTTAGTGGAGTTATAATCTAGTATTAGATCCAAATTTGTCTCATGTTAGAAGAAAAATGATGAAAGGGAAAACACCCTAAAAAAAGGGGAAATTATCATTCACCAAAATGGTGAAGATGATACCAAGAAGAATGAGGAATAAATAGAAAAAAGGAATGGAAATATTACTGATATAGATTGGATTCTTTTGATGGATCTTGATTCTAATAAGGGATATAGAAGATATTCCACATCATATATTAGGATTGAATGAGGATATATCAAAGGGAAAGGATATCATGTACAGTAAGAATTGAAAATTGTGATGGAAATAATGATTTATTAAGGGAGAATGTTAAATTCAACAAAAATACATAGCTCACATGGTTTGTGCACATAGTTGGCCAATCATTTGACAATCATGCGACCACTAATATAAGAAGGGGAACCTCACACGGTTTGTATTCGCTATTTGACAAACAGGGAACAAACTGCATCTCGACCCACTATCAGAAACAGATGAGGGTTCCACAAGGGTATGCGCCAAAAAAACACAGTTTTTTCAAACAGTCATCACTCCCCTTCTCTCTACCCATCCTTTCAAGGTCATTAGTAACCATATAACCTACCCCACATACATTGTCTATCAACAATACAACATGCCTTTTTATCCCAAAATATTGGGTTCTTGACACTGAACAAGTCTCAGAGACCCCTAAAATGTCCAGGAACTCAAAGGCATTCACATTTGACTATGTAAACTCAATTAAACTAAAAATTAATTTAAGAAAAAGGATTTCATAACTCAAGAAAAAACGGAGTTCTCACAACATCCACTGTGAGCCTCCACCAGTGGTAGTACCCCATATCGACCGATGATGTATCCTCCAAATAAACTATTTTTTCCACCATTATCCACCTCTAACAACTATTAGATCGATATATAATGATCAACTACCTTATCCTAGACACACTGAATCATGACCGTCACTATGGTTGTAAAAACAACATAAAACCATGCCATTGCGGAAAAAACACTATGGTTCATTTAAATAGAAAATATGATGAACATGCCTGAGATGGATGCACCATTGATGAAAAACACTATTTTAAGATCACAACTCTAACATAAATGGTTTATGAACCAATAACTACCACAGAATATGAACCACATGAAGTCATGCTCCCAGTGTGTTTCCCTAGCCAAATTGACCTTAAAAATAAGTGTCATACCGTGATCCACTATTTCAGAGTCTCTAACAATGGTAGATTGAGATCTAAAAATCCACATATCATTCCACTGGTGAATCCCAATATACTATTCCAGCATCTCGAGCCACCTCATATATGGCATGGAAAAGTGAATATAAGGTCGGTATTGTTATCAACATGCCATATGTACTTTTCTAAAGAATCATGTCTCACCAACCCCTATTAGATTGAAAACCCCATTAAAATAATGAGCTGAGACCCCGAGTACCCTTCCCCCTCCTTAAAATAAAAAATACGTGGAAAATAAGAAAGAAAATAAAATTTATAAAAATGTAAAATGAATTGTTATATAAATATATATAGATTAATATAATAAATTTTATAATTATTATTATGTGTATAGAAATAGAAATAGAAATATATAAATATATATAATGATATTAATAGGTATATGTAAATATATATATTTGTATAATATTTATATGTATGCATGTTTGTAAATTTTTAATAATTATAATTTTAAATATAATTCATTTATAATAATAACTATAAAAAATAAATTTCCATAGATATATATTTATGTAAAAGTAAATTTAAATGTATATATATATATATATATGTTAATATTAGTATAATATAATTTCGCAATATATACACACTCAAAAATATATATTTATCCTAAAAGTCGTTGATACCCAAATTAGAGATTAATTTTTCTCAATTATCTTGACTGTTATCTAATTTCATCATTGAATTAGTTTTTATGATTGAGTTAAAGGAGATTATGGGAATAAAATTAGGGACTGATGTTTTGAGAATCTTTAATTTTTAATCAAGGCCCATAAATTTTCCTCTTAGAGAGAATATGTCTGTGGGATTGTGCCACATGGAATAAGATGAGCATTATTTTCAGAGGGGCTTGCTCTATAGTCACCATTGAAGAGGATGACGAATAGTGAATGTACTACATGGAGGAAAGAGATATCGTCTAGTAGATATGGTATGATCTATTTATATATGATGAACAACACAGTATGTGTCAAGAATATGGAATAATTAACCACTCTGGGAGAGGGATAACACACCATTCACCACTTACATCAGGGAGGTGTGGAGAACATATATGTCTCATTAAGAGATAAAATATTCAAATAGGAGTTAAATAAGGGAGAATAGTCTTTACAGTTTTCATCTTCTTACTTCATTAATTTTATCATGGACTTCCCTATTTTATATTATTTTAATATGTTGAATGAGATCATGATTTTGAGCTAATAACCCATAATGAAAAATGTTTAGATGGATTACATATTTTAATTTGTTCATTTATTTTCTTTACAAGAAACACACACACATATATATCCCTCTATTTCAAAAAACATTTCTTTTAGAATTATATGTATCAATGAAAATTGATCTTGATCCATATTGAATTTAAACTTTATTTAATCATAGTATTTGACTAAAAAATCTATCAATCATAATATATATTAGCACACTGATTTCAATTGAAATATGTAACTCAATGATAAATTAATTTTTCTCACTTAGTGATCGAATAATCTATGCAGGTTTTTAGTTATATAGGCAATTCTGTCAATGGTTGAACTGATGAAAAATCTACTTAGCCACTTTGAATCAGTTCAAGGTGATTGAATTAAAATTAACCATTAAAAGATAATAATTAGAGAAAAATTCCATCTAGTTTCCCCCAATTCATAAATTATTGTTCTGATTACTTTTGATAATCCTCAAGCATTTCAACATTTCTACCCTCACACACACATTCACCATCACAATATTAACCATTCCCATCATAAATTCAAAACAATCCATAAATTTTAATTGAGATATCTTGTTTTTTTAGTTTTTCTGTTTTGGGTCACCAGAAACGTAGTCCTTCCTTATGGTTCAACCATTATTTCCATAAAACTAGGTATAGGTATTATTTAGTCTTATAAATATTAAATACTCATGAGTACAATGACACACTTTTCAGTCATTATATCACCAATTTCGAGTTCTAAAGGAGGATATTCCAAGTATTTCTTTTGGAAGTAGATGTCACCATTATAAGTATGTAGTTGTGCCTTTTGTTTTTACAAAAGAACCCATAATAAATATGGAATTGATAAATCAAATCATTCAATGGTCTCTAGATTAATTGTTTTTTATGTTTATAAAATACATAGTGGTTTATTCTAAGAAAAAATTGGATCATGAGAAACACTTGGCTATTATGTTGGGTATCTTATGGGAAAATCTTCTTTATGGTTAGTTATCAAATTATCACATTTGGGATCAAGATATGGACTTCCTTAGGTATTAAATTTATGAAAAGGTATTTCTATAGATCATTATGATATATATGTTCTTATCTCTTGGATACTACCTAAAATGTTTGAAATATATATAGATTCATTTAATTAGTTGGATAATATAGTCATTTTCTATGATATGTTTCATGATACGATCAACCGATAATAACTTCTAAAGGTAATGGAGTCCATTTTTAATGTAATAAGGAATTTATAAATCCATTTATGAAAATAAGGTCAGAATTAATTCATCTCTTATCCATATTTTATCAGATTATGGATAGTAATATGTTGTCTATTGTGATTTATTGGGGTATGGGTATGCTTTTTCTCATGATGGGAGATCATTTTGTTTCTTATAGATCATGATAGTTATAGGTTCATGGGAAAATTAACTCAATTCCTAATTTGATGTTTGATATTGTATATCTTCTTATGAATAATTGGTTTCATTATCTAATTCGTTTTGATTTCATGATGTTTACAGACCATTAGTGTTTGGAACACATTTTCTCAAACTGACATTTTAATTTATGGTAGCACACATGGATGTAGTATCTACAGATCATTGACATTTAATTTATTTATACAATAGGTAACAGGAACTCATTAGTAGATTCATTTAGTAGGAATTAATATACTCATTTTGATATTGAGGTTTTAGACCATTGTAATATGATGGAGTTAATAGTGGATATGCATCTACATTGGTTGTACAATGTTGTTGTTTCATTTTTCATTCATCTTTCATTTTCCTGATTTGATTGAGAATGTTAGAGTTTCTCAAACATTTTATCCTGATTTTATACTATCAACTCCAAAATCAATGGTTGGGATAAAATTGAGATTTGATGCCAGATAGGATTTGATGGTTGTGGTTTAGAGATCTTTAGTCATTCTTTTGGATTATTAGTGTCATATTATTAGTTCCTACCACCATTATAGATGGGATATTTATCATGGAATAAAAAATTTGTATAATGTTTTGAAATAATATTTTTACTCTATTGTAAAAAAATGTGCTGGTGTGTAGTATGTCTCAAAATTCCTCAAATGTATATAGGTAATGGAAAACCATCGACAAACACCGGCTATACTACAAACATTATAGATCATGATGTGGAAATGAGAGAAGATAACCATGTATTTTGGGATTGATCTAACAATGATGGCCAGGAAATATGATTTCATTTGGGTGATAGTGGATCATCTCAAAAATTTGTCTCACATCATCCATATTAATGAAACTAATATGGTGTAGGACTCATACAAACTATATAATTGAGAGACTATAATGATTCATGGAATTCCAATCTTGATTTTATCTGAATGAGATACAATTATTATGTATCATTATTGTAAATACTTAAAGAAATCAATAAAAACATAGTTGAATATAATAATAGATTATCATCCTCAAATGGATGGACAGTCTGAACAAACAATCCAAATTTTGAAAAATATTATTAGGGATTTTGTTAGGGATTTTAATGGATCTTTTGGGGAGAATATAACTTTAGGGGATTTCATAGACAAAAAATTTTAATGCCTTGATATATATGGATAATTTTGAAAAATTTTATGGGATCCATTATAGTTGTCCATGTTTTTTTGGAAATAGGTGATACATCACTAATTGGACCCATCCTTATGCGAGAGATAAGATAAAAGATTCAAATGATTCGAAAGAGGATGGATATGACTCATAATTGAAAAAAATCATATGTGGAACATAATTGATGAACATTTATATTAGATGTGAGTGATCATATGTTATTTTAAATCTCTCTACAGATTGAAAGTCATCATTTTGGAAAGCAGATAATGCTTTAACAATGGTAAATAGGCCCTTTTAGGATACTTGAATTGGTTGGCAGGGGTGGAACATCAATTTGTTTAACCATTAACTTTTTTCAATACACTATGTGTTTCCTATATCTTAATTTAATAATTATTAACATGATCTTGACCATGTGGTTTTATGTGATAAAATTGATCTATAGATGGATTCTATGTTGATTTAGTTGTGGACTTGGATTGTGTATTGACATCATATGGCATTGTTTGGGATAAATAATAATTATATTATTTGTTTTTTGGAATCATGGTAACATTTAGGATAAAACATGGGAGTGTGATAAAAATTTTTACAGAATTTTATCAAAATCATCAGTGAAAACATGGAATTTATACTTTTAAGGTATGGAGATGATAATGGAGTGGTGAATTTAGTAACCATGGTTTTCAGTGCATGTCACTTAATTATTTTTTTACACTAAAATTTTTGGTTTATGTTTTGGATTGTTTTTAGGGAATTTTGCGGGGGTATGGAGATTTTTATAAAGGTTCATGATTTGTTTAAGATTAGTAGAAATTGTGCACCAAAATCAAGAAACCATGTATGGGGTGAAAATCGGCATGGGAAGGTGAAAAGTTGGTTCATGGTTTGGACCAACTATTTGAATTGATGTGGTGAAACCATGAAACCTTTAACAATGTGAGATACATGGTTGTATTCATGTTAGAATATCTGTGTGATCCAACCATGTAAGGGTTTTTCTTAGTATTTCATCATTGTATGGTTGGTGCACAATTTTTCAAACTATATGGTGCACAGTTGGTACCCCTAAAATTTTGGACCAATCCCAATTAACTCAGTTAAGCCTATTAAGTTTCGTAATCACTCTTTATCCAAAATTTGTTTTTAATCTCATGCTTGAGAGGTGGATCCCTTCAATCTAGAAGTGATTTTTAGGCGAATCAATGTGTGTTGGTGACCAAGGTTAATTGTTAAGTATCATTTCATCCACATTCTACAAAGGTTTGCAGTTCTTATCTCTCTCTAAACCATAGATATAGTCTTTTATAGATATATATGTCTGTTATTTGACATTTATGATGAAATATTGTTGAATCTAGTGAACAAAGCATGGTTTGTGATCAGATATTGGAGTTTTCTTGTGCCGTTTTTCATTTTTTTCCATCCATTCTGAGGTAGTGGGATTCTATATAATCTACCCCTACATAGACCATGAAATATAAGTATTTATGAATTTATTTTCTCAATTTTTTTTGAAATCACTGTGTGAATCTTAATCACAACCCATTTTTATTAGTGATTTGGAATTTGGAAGAAAATTGGCGGATTTCTAGAATACCCACTTTTTTTGTTATAAATTGTTGGTTTTATAATTATGATTATATTTTCACATATTTAATGAACTATTTGAAATTTATATAATGATTGAAAATTTTTTATTTGGATTTTTTCCAAAGTTATTTTGGACACACGGTTGTTGTGAGAGAATTCATAGATGTTTCCCTGTGTAAGGGGTGTGTTCCACAAGGGAACCTAGAATTTGTCACCGTATAATGTATTGGCAGCTCAAAAAAGAGATAAATCATGAGTTGGGATTTTAATATGGGAAATGCATGATGTGTGTGTCTGTGGAGACATGGTTATGGGTATTCCAAATAATTGAAAATGGTTTATTAGGGGAACTATTTTCCTTTGAAAATTTTTATGGTTTAATAGAAGTTATTTATGGCTTTGATATATAAAATCTAAACTTCCTTTAAACCATATTATATAAATTGTGGCTAAATGTTTTCTCTATGTTGAATGATTTTGTAATTCACTAGAGAAATCCTACTATTTTTAGACTCAACCGATTATTGTTCACCATTATATGTTCACATATATTATTTATCGGGACACCAATAAAGGAATAGTATCTTCGTTAATTAGTGAGGCATCCAGATACCATGGTAATTACATGTAGAGTTTTAGATAAAAGTAGTTTTGGTGTTTCTCGCTGATGTCACATGTGAGTTTTTATTTTTATGGAATTTTGTTCTCTTTGAGTATGTCTTTTGGTTTTCAAATATACTTAGATATAGTATATTAGTTTTGTTATGTTTTGTGTAGTATTTTTTACTAATGCATCATTTAGAGATTTGGTTGGTTATTGTTTACATAGTATGGATGATTTATATATAAAGGAACAATAATCCCATTTATTTTATTGAGGATCTTTTAATTTATTTCCAATCTTTGGTTTCTTGGGGATGTTACCTAATTCCATTTAGCACACTCACAACTTCTTAGGACAATGAGGAGGGGTGGTATGTTACATGTACAAAAGAGTAATGATTCCATTTTTTAATTAATATTATAGAGTGAAAGTAAGTATTATTATTAATTTAAATAATTATTATTATATCTTAAATATAATATTATTTCATTAAGTTCTCCTATATAAAACAACCATTTTATGTGGAAATGAAAAGCAAATCACATCGCTCTATGGATTCTGTAATCCAAATGTATCTATGAATGATATTATAATACATCAATGGATAGAATGTTAAAAATTTATATTGAATTTTATATTTTTATAATGAAAAATGTTTTATTAGTATCATATATATAAATTAAATCCATCATTACTACCACCTGTGAGAGGCGGTGATGAAAAAAATTCATCAGTCTATGAGGTGTTAGTCATCCTCAGACACGAATGAAGGTATCATTTTCCATGTGATCTAATAATATATGTATATAAGTTCATCCAATAAGATATCATTATAAAAGAAAAGGTCAAATATTTTTTCTATAATTTTAGAAATATTTATGATTCTTTGATTGATAAAAATGGAGAAATAAAATGAAAGCATTCGGTTATGAACTATACCTCTTCTTCGAGAAACCTCTATTGGTTTACACATAAATCCTTGTTAGGATGGTCTTTTGATAAATCCATGATCTCTATTTAGTGTTAAGGGATTTAATTAAATGATTTGGGTCAGTATTGGATGATATAGAGTGCTCATAAGGTGTGAATATGAGAGGAGATGAGGTTACCTTTTATAAGTGATGGTGCGAACACTTGAAATTGTATAATGTATTACGTTAATATAAATTATTTTTTAGGGAAAAGTCGATCAATATTGATATAGTATAAATATATAAAGAGGAATTTTCTAAATCCTCTCATAAAATCAAATTAGGACAAGTTTAGGTGACATTTTCAGCCTTATATCTTTGTTTCAACACATATTATCCCATTTTAAAATTACCATTGTATCTAGGATTTTTTTAAAATGAATTGGTCAATAGTATTTCTATATAAGGGATAATTATATATAAATGTGTAATTATTAATATTCTACACCATATCCCATTCAATTTTCTAAGGATATGTCTTTAGTAATTTTAGATCATTTACTAAAACCATATAAATTATAAAATAAAATTATTGTCATTTGTGAAACAATTATTTTAAAATAAATTTTCTGACAACATGATTGAATATTAATTTTAATATAATACATTCACACATATGTAATATTTTATATATAACTACACAAATCTGGGGAAACTATAAATCATCCAAAAAATATCTCTTTTTGTTAATTAATAATTAGATACTTTATTTTTTTACTGCTTACAAAAGCACCGTGTTAGTGTTTCATAAGTATTTAGTGAAATTATATCATTATAAAAAACAAAAAATAATTAAAAATGTTGAAATTAAATCATTCATATTCAATTAAAAAATTATAACTAAACATATGTTATTTCTTCCCTATCACAATATTTTATAAATATTAAATTAAAGTGACTATAATTTTGTACCATATATTTACTTAAAATAATATATACATACTTTTCAAAGATAAATGGAACATAATTTATGTCAATTATAATAAATATGAGTATGGTTGAAAAGTAACCCAATACGTTAATTTATTATTTTATGGCTATTTTAATCCTTATCATATTATTTTTAACTTTACTTACCAAATTTATTGTTTTTGGGGAGACATACATTTATTTCAAATACTATTCATAATAGAAAAATATTTAATTTTTTTAATTTTGGGTAATCATGAATCAAAATGTGAAATACGTTTTTGAGGATTTATTTTTGATCAGTGTAAGAAATTAATCTTGGAATAACATGCAATAGAAAAAGGAAAACATTTTTTAGATAAATGTGTTTTACGCCAAAAAATGAACTTATAACAAAATAGTATATACGAATAATTTTGTTGTTATTAATTATATAATTTCTAACATTACCAAGGTTTTTACACATATAGTATGTTATTCCTGTCGATGGGAAATGTAGAAACATAATCACATCCCAACAAGTGCTCTCATATCATAATGTAATCTAAAAAATATTCCGTTCCATCATTTACACGATATAATAATAATATCTAGTAAAAAAGGATCATATATCACCACCCCTTGTCCCACAGATGTTACCACATGATAGTACACTTGCAATGTAATAAGATATAATTTCAATTCTAATATCAATAAGCCCATCTCCTCCAATATCCTTATAATGACCACAACCCTAGTATCCACAACATGGATGTAGAGACCCGAAGCCTGACTTACATAGACATTACATTAGATTTGCGGAATACTTAGTACATAACAAAAACACACACACAAGGATCATAATAGTTTAGTGTCTTTGGAAACTCAGAATATAATCTTCTAATCCTGGTAAAAGATCTTCAACATCTCCCATAAAGATCTTCCTTTTTTTATACTTAAAACCTTTCTTTATATCCTAGGGAAAAGAAAACATAAAAGGGTGAGCTCAAATGCTCAGTAAGGGTAAACAAAAGAAATATCAATCACATCATATTCATAAGCACATAACTTTTGGAAATCTTAACCAGCAAAAGAGATCATAATTTCATAACATGGGATAAATCATGACTGTGAAATGTAATCACAATAATCATAACTTAAAACATGAAACTTTGTGGCATACACACATAATCATAGAGAATCATTTCTTGTTAGTCAAGACTCATTGCCAAGACTATCTTAGTAGAAAAAGTCCCTTTCTGAACCGAGTCACCCTCGTTCCAGTCCTGTTTCACTGAACCGGTGTAACCTACCATTCCAGCCATGTCTATCTCATGAGATATAAAATCTTTACCCAATGCATTGGAGAGAGATATAGGTCCCACCCATCTCATAATGAAACCATTCTTATGTGTTCCACAAAATCATAAACCATACATCATAGCATAACCCATGTAATAAAAATGGGAATCTTAAACATCATGCCATCATAACATAATCCATAAACAATTGATATCTTTTAACCATAAGAAAATTGAAACCATTTAAATCATAGAGACATTTTACTTGAAACATACACATATGAAATAATGTCATCTTATATGGAAAATATTTTTGACAAAACACTTGAAATGAATTCTTGAGGAAAATATCCTTTCTTCTTTAAAATCATTTTCTTTTCACAAAATTTCATGAAATTTTAAAAGATAAGGGTTTTGTTGAAAATAATCATGCAATCTTGTAGAGGAAGCTTCTTGAAAATGAGGCGTTATGAAACCGTAAAAATCTGTTCACGCCGTATAAGTTAAAAATAACATTCTCCTCGTACTTTTGTTGGAAAAGTCAAAAAGTACCTTATATGGTAACCAAAGGAAAGATTCCATTCATACAATGTGGTAAAAAGTCAATAAAGGGTAAAAATGACATTAAAAATTCATGGAATAATGGTAAACATTTTATGAAAGCATTTTTAGAAAACATGGTCATGGATGATAAACGTAACCCCAGTAAATACATACGTATAAGCAATCCCGGATAAAAATGAGATTGAAAATTTATCCCTCACCTTAGGTCCGACTTGCTTTGTAAGTGTCCGAACCTCCTGTATAATGATTTAAATAATGTTATTGACTTATTACAGAATCATATTCATTGTTATGATATCATATATGGTTCTTTTATGACTTTACATTACCCGTTCTTTTGTAAATTCCATGTTAAAGAAGCGTTTTGGGTAAAATCGTTTCATTTATCGTAGGTGTTTGGACTTGTTGTTTTTGACATTACTATTACTTATATCATGATTTACTTACTTCCAGAATATAAATTATGATTTATATATCATATATTTTCAGTATATATATATATATATAATAGATAGATAAATGAAATGAAACACACCGTTCATGGAGACGGTAGTCCGTACGTACGCATGAACGCTGCTTTCCTTTCCTTATTGTCTTGAATGGAAGTAAGTAGATGACATATATATATATATATACATAAATCCAGTAGATTTACCATGTCATATATTCCATTATTAGTCATTATATATACTTTATAATCATTCTGGAATGGTTAACATGGATAATGAATCTCATTGCGTCGTGGAGACGGTAGTCCGTACGTACGCACGGGCGATGATATCGTTCCCATGGTTGTGGAATTGTGTTAAAGTGTATGTATACTTTTTCAGTATCAATATAACTTTATAATAATCATATATAGTTACTCATTACACCATTATACCCATCCTATTAAGGTGGTGGCGGAAAATAGATTACACCACGGCGTGGAGACGGTATTCCGTACGTATGCACGCGCGGTGATTTCCTTTTTCCGTAGGATGGATAGAAGGTTAATTAGAGTTGTTTCATTTTTATAATAACATATCAGTATATAAGAAATACTGATTTTATTACTTTATCATGAAGCAACTAAAGAAGAAGAAGATGAAGAAGAAAGAAATTGAAAAAGATCGTTAATGGATATTACCTCCTTTTGACGCGCCTTTTCTTAACCTCCACTTAAAGAACTAAGGATGGTCTTTGAAGAAGACCAGGACCTCTAGGATCATACTAGGGAAGTGGAGAGGAGATTTTGGCAGGGGTTGGCCGAGCTTGAAGGCTCAAAGTTTTGTGAGGAAGAGAGGGAGGAGGTGCCCTTTTATAAGGGAGGAGAGGGGCATCTTAGGAAAATCTCAAACTATTATTTTATATTAAGGTCAATTTCGGTTAATAATGGTTCCAAATGGAGTTATTTCGAAGATAATGTGGGTATAGGTCTAAAGACTCTCAAACAATAGGATTTAGAGAAGTTTGGGTTATTATTTTAACCTTATCAATTAGATTTAACTCTAAGTTAAATAATTTAACTTTTACCGTGTCTTTTGTTTTCTTACACTATATGGTTAATAAACAAACTATATGAAGCCAAACGAACCCCGAGTTGTTTATTATTAATATATCTATCCTTATCTAAGTCATTTGGCCGATCCTTAGATTTTTAGGAATTAAATAACAATTAATAATATAATATGTGTTTTAAAAACTAATTTATGTCAATTTTGACACTACTTGGTACATGATTTTTATGAAATTTATAACAGAATGATAAGTTCTAACCAAGTTACTTAAATAAACTATAACATGTAATATTAACCTATACAATTAGTGTAAGTAATAAAAAGTCTCAAATTACATTTATTTGGGCATTTATAAAATCAATTATGTTAATATTTTCGTAAAAAGGTAATTACTGCATCATCGTTGTGTCATAAATAAATTAAATTATTTAAATTATAAAAATTAAAAATAAAATACCATTATGTAGGAAATATTTTTAGCTCTATAATTAAAATTTATAGTCTAAATTATATTATGTATAACCCTATATTAAAAATGTTTTAGTAAATAAACTTTGATTTTAACTCTTTTAACTCTTCTTTGAATTAAATAATAAGAAATTTCCTAATCTAATCCAAGTGGGCCTAAATGATAATATTTTACACTAAAGGTTGTTTTTGGTCGAGATACACTTGTCCAATAGGATTAGGACATGTGTTAAGGAAATATTAATATCATTTTTACCCTTAATTACCCTATTTACTTTTAACCGTGGTAAATAAAAGTAAAAAGTCACTATTAACCAAAAATTATTTTCATCTCATTGAACCACATTTTACTTACTGAAATAAACCGTGTCTCTAGGATTTTTAAAATTCCATTCACAGAAGCGGTAAAATTAAGATTTATGAAAAAAATTAATTTTTTAACTACCACTTAGTAGTTTCACTATTCATCAAAAATTGAAGTTTTTCAGAAAAATGCCAAAATTTCACCCTAAGCTATAATTGATATTCCGAATTCAAAAATGATTTCTATTTTACAAAATTCCTAACATATAAGTTGCATTAATTAATTTTATAATTAATTTCCGCTGTCACAACAAATAGCGTGTTTTTAAGAGATAATAACTATCAAAAGATTAGCACTTGTTTATGTCTGGTGTAAATGTGAAATTACATCCAATGACCAATATTGTATTGAATTGTAAAAATATATTATAAATATACTTTAAAACCACCCAAATTAATAATTTATCACTATTAATTATTTCGATTGAAAAAGTTGTTTTTAATTAAAATTTAGTAATTTTCACTATTCATCAAAATATGAAAGTTATCCGAAAATCACCAAAATTTCACCCTAAGCTAATTTCTATATTACGAATCCAAAAATAAATTCCATTTTGAAAAATAAAATTTAAAAAATTTCAAAAATTGGTTATTACTATTCATAACGGCTAGTTTTAATAATATTTTAATAGCATATTGTTGTTTAGTGAAACTCGTTATTGCGTACTACACATGCTATCGAGGAAGGTTGCGATTGAGTGTAATGCAAGGCAAGTCAAGGATGCGTGTTGTGCAAGCTCCTTTTGGTGCAGCGTACAACACAAGACATTAGTGAAATTAAAAAGAATATTTTTCATAAAATCTTGGGCTGTTACATTCTACCCCCCTTAAAAAGAATTTCGCCCTCGAAATTCGTTGGGGGTTATAAATGGTTTTACTATTTTATAGTTTCTTTAATAGAAACCCACATCGTAAAAAGGAATACCAAAACCAATCTTTAAAAACGAAAGTATGAAACGTAACGGTTACCCAAATAAACTAATCACTGGGTTTCCACATAGGTGAAAATATGGATATTGAAGAAAAATCTAACCATCATGTTCTGATGGAGAGTGGTAGAGAACATGGCTATGGAAAAGCCAACAATCACAAATCCATAAATTTGTGAAGATCTAAGGTACCATCTGATTAATCAGATATAAGAGCACTAGGACAACATTTTTGGTTTTCAAGATCGTTTCCCTAAAGTTGAAGAATTTGAATTAGAATAAATACTTACTTTATTTTGGTACAATCTCACTGTTTTTCGTGACATGAACAATTTCCACTTCATATCTTAAATAAATGAAGTTGAATTTGTTATTCGTGAAGTGTTAGCAGATCATGTGATAGAATGATGGGTCATTCCATCTGTCTCAAACAAAAGGTTAGAAAAAGTTATTAAATATACATAAGTCATTCTATAGTGAGATTAATCATATATGGTTCCTAAAATGGACTTATACTTCATATATCATACTGCTTAATATAATAAAACTAGTTTCTACTAAACAGGGACTTCCTGTAGGCCAGTGGTAGGCGATAAAGGCCAGTCGCATTTCGGTTGTGGGTTCGATTCCTACAGCCTTGTCCGACGCGATGGGCTGTTGGTCGTCCTGCTGGTTTTCCTTTTTCTAAAACTATATTACTATAACATCCCATCAATAATATCAAAAAAACTTCTATCCTTAAACAATACTAACTTATGTCCAACATAATCCATTCCAATCTTTAGGCTTATCCATAATACTGCAGTCCACTCTCATAACATAGTGAAAACGATTACCAGAGATTTAATACCATCGTTGATCCCCATATATCATAAGATATATCTTGTTGGTCAAATTTCAAACATGTGAATACCTTAATCATGTATTCTCTTGAAGAATGAATACCCATTGAACCTTAGTGAAAACATGAATGCAGTTAAAAGTTAACACTTTCCACATACCAAAATCCTCAAAATTCTATATACTCAAACCATGATATCACTTAGTCCTTATATCAATCATGAGTTCATGAATACTTTTAAACATTTCATTTTCTCGTTTTCCCTTCATTATGCGCATATCATCTTATTTCCAAAAATATCTCAATCACTTTGAATACCACATTAGACCAATATATAAATATTCCAATACTCCATGATACAACATTATTTTGGAATCCCATTACATAAATACTTAATCATTCCACCACATCGTTGTCATATTCAACACCGCCAATAGTGATCGCGTGTGACTTCCCTTTGTCCTTTGCCTTAAGCGGTTTCTCATGTCGATCATCACTAACCCTTGGATTAGGGCATTTATCAGCATAATGCCCCATTTCCTTCCACTTGAAGCATTGAAGTGTTGGTGGTGCGTTCTCTGCAGTCTTTGCTTTATTAACATCATTAGAATCCTTTTTTCCATTACTTCGACACTCAGCTGCTTGATGACCTTATTTTCCACACTTAAAACATTTTCTAGTCCCTTTAAGACAATCTCCACCATGCTTCTTTCCACACTTTGAGCATAAGGAAACATTCATCTTCTTTTCACCATTATTCTGAGATTTCTCCTTGAACTCCATCTTTCGTTTCTTGTCAAAACCATGAGATGGATATGTAACACCGACTTCCATTTCTACCTTGATAGCACAACGCACAATTTCTTCATAGCTACTGAAGTCTCTTTTAGCTAATGCCCTTCGAAGACTTGGTTTTAAGCCACTGAAAAATCGATCAAATTTACTTTCAGGTTGGATGATAAATCCAGATGCATACCTTGCAAGTCTTGTAAAATTCGCTTCGTATATACCAACAGATTCATCATCCTTTTGCTTTATTTCAAGAAACTCCTTATCCATCTTTGTTCGAAGAATACAAGGAATGTACTTATTGAAAAATAAGTTCTTGAACTCGTCCCATTCCATGGACTCAATTTCATCTCTTGGCCTCGTATTCTTGATAAGATTCCACCATTGATCAGCTTCACCTTCCAAACGATATACTGCTAAGATGACTTTATCATGCTCAGAACATTGAAGAACTGAAAATATCTTTTCAGTGGTACTGATCCATTGTTCAGCAACAAGTTGATCGGAAGACCCACTGAAAGAAGGTGGACGTTGCCTCATGAAGGGCTTAATAGAATATTGTTCCCTTCTCTGCTCATTTGGAAGTCCAGAATGATTCATAGCTTGTGTAAGTATAGCAATAAGATTTTGCACTCCATCTCCCATAACATTTGTTTGTTCAGGAGGGAAATCATTGCATTGTCCATTGCATTGATCAACTTGGTTCCTTCGGGTTCCATCCATCGTCTAAAACCCAAAAAGAATAGTGTGAGAGGCAAAAATCATGCTAGGGAAAACAAAATTATAAAGGGGGAGTATCCTCAATATCTAACTTCTTAGGATAAATTCTATGATCGTTACCATAGTTCTAGGACTGTATCTTATACGTATACTTATCCTTAGGGACATCCCTACACATACCTTAGAAATATCTCTAGGGATCTCACTAACGCTTTCGAATCCTAGTTTCCAAAGGTTGACTAAACCTTTCCTCTGATACCAACTGTAGAGACCTGAAGCCTGACTTACATGGAAATTACATTAGATTTGCATAATACTTAGTACCTAACAAAAACACACACACAAGGATCGTAATAGTTTAGTGTCTTTGGAAACTCGGAATATAATCTTCTAATCCTGGTGAAAGATCTTCAACATCTCCCATAAAGATCTTCCTTTTTTTATACCTAAAACCTTTCTTTATATCCTGGGGAAAAGAAAACATAAAAGGGTGATCTCAAATGCTCAGTAAGGGTAAAAAAAAGAAATATCAATCACATCATATAAATAAGCATATAACTTTTGGAAATCTTAACCTGCAAAAGAGATCATAATTTCAAAACATGGGATAAATCATGGCAGTGAAATGTAATCACAATAATCATAACTTAAAACATGAAAATTTGTGGCATACACACGTAATCATAAAGAATCATTTCTTGTTAGTCAAGACTCATTTTCAAGACTATCTTAGTGGACAAAGTCCCTTTCTGAACCGAGTCACCCTCGTTCCAGTCCTGTTTCACTGAACCGGTATAACCTACCGTTCCAGCCATGTCTATCTCATGAGATATAAAATTTTTACCCAATGCATTGGAGGGAGATACAGGTCCCACCCATCTCATAATGAAACCATTCTTATGTGTGCCCCAAAATCATAAACCATACATCATATCATAACCCATGTAATAAAAATGGGAATCTTAAACATCATGTCATCATAACATAATCCATAAACAATTGATATCATTTCATCATAAGAAAATTGAAACCATTTAAATCATAGAGACATTTTACTTTAAACATCCACATATGAAATAATGTCATCTTATATGGAAAATATTTTTGACAAAACACTTGAAATGAATTCTTGAGGAAAATATCCTTTCTTCTTTAAAATCATTTTCTTTTCACAAAATTTCATGAAATTTTAAAAGATAAGGGTTTTGTTGAAAATAATCATGCAATCTTGTAGGGGAAGCTTCTTGAAAATGAGGCGTTATGAAACCGTAAAAATCCGTTCATGCTGTATAAGTTAAAAATAACATTCTCCTCGTACTTTTGTCGGAAAAGTCAAAAAGTATCTTATATGGTAACCAAAGGAAAGATTCCATTCATACAATGTGGTAAAAAGTCAATAAAGGGTAAAAATGACATTAAAAATTCATGGAAGAATGGTAAACATTTTATGAAAGCATTTTTAGAAAACATGGTCATGGATGATAAACGTAACCCCAGTAAATACTTACGTATAAGCAATCCCGGATAAAAATGAGATTGAAAATTTATCCCTTACCTTGGGTCCGACTTGCTTTGAAAGTGTCTGAACCTACTGTATAATGATTTAAATAGTGTTATTGACTTATTACAGAATCATATTCACTGTTATGATATCATATATGGTTCTTTTATGACTTTATATTACCCGTTCTTTTGTAAATTCCATGTTAAAGAAGCGTTTTGGGTAAAATCGTTTCATTTATCGTAGGTGTTTGGACTTGTTGTTTTTGACATTACTATTACTTATATCATGATTTACTTACTTCCAGAATATAAAGTATGATTTATATATCATATATATTCAGTATATATATATATATAATAGATAGATAAATGAAATGAAACACACCGTTCATGGAGACGGTAGTCCGTACGTACGCATGAACGCTGCTTTCCTTTCCTTATTGTCTTGAATGGAAGTGAGTAGATGACATATATATATATATATACATAAATCCAGTTGATTTACCATGTCATATATTCCATTATTATTCATTATATATACTTTATAATCATTCTGGAATGGTTAACATGGATAATGAATCTCATCGCGTCATGGAGACGGTAGTCCGTACGTACGCACGAGCGATGATATCGTTCCCATGGTTGTGGAATTGTGTTAAAGTGAATGTATACCTTTTCTGTATGAATATAACTTTATAATAATCATATATAGTTACTCATTACACCATTATACCCATCCTATTAAGGTGGTGGTGGAAAATAGATTACACCACGGCGTGGAGACGGTATTCCGTACGTACGCACGCGCGGTGATTTCCTTTTTCTGTAGGATGGATAAAAGGTTAATTAGAGTTGTTACATATTTATAATAACATATCAGTATATAAGAAATACTGATGTTATTACTTTATCATGAAGCAACTAAAGAAGAAGAAGTTGAAGAAGAAAGAAATTGACAACGATCGGTAATGGATATTACCTCTTTTTGAGGCGCCTTTTCTTAACCTCCACTTAAAGAACTAAGGATGGCCTTTGAAGAAGACCAAGACCTCTATGATGATACTAGGGAAGTGGAGAAGAGATTTTGTTAGGGTTTGGCTGAGCTTGAAGGCTCAATGTTGTGTGAGGAAGAGAGGGAGGAGGTGCCCTTTTATAAGGGAGGAGAGGGGCATCTTAGGAAAATCTCAAAATATTATTTTATATTAAGGTGAAATTCGGTTAATAATGGTTCCAAATGGTATTATTTCAAAGATAATGTGGGTATGGGTCTAAATCCTCTCATCCAATAGGATTTAGACAAGTTTAGGTTATTATTGTAACCTTATCAATTAGATTTAACTCTAAGTTAAATAATTTAACTTTTACCGTGTCTTTTGTTTTCTTACACTATATGGTTAATAAACATACTATATGAAGCCAAAAGAACCCCAAGTTGTTTATTATTAATATATATATCCTTATCTAAGTCATTTGGCCGAACCTTAGATTTTCAGGAATTAAATAACAATTAATAATATAATATTTGTTTTAAAAACTAATTTATGTCAATTTTGACACTATTTGGTACATGATTTTTATGAAATTTCTAAAAGAATGATAAGTTCAAAAAAAGTTTCTTAAATCAACAATAACATGTCATATTAACCTATAAAATTAGTTTAAGTCATAAAAAGTCTCAAATTACATTTATTTGGGCATTTATAACATCAGTTATGTTAATATTTTCTTAAAAATGTAATTACTGCATCATCGTTGTGTCATAAATAAATTAAATTAGTTAAAGTCTCAAATTTACAAATAAAATACCATTAGGTAGGAAATCGTTTTAGCTCTCTAATTAATATTTATAGTCGAAATTATATTATTTATAACCCTATATTAAAAATGTTTTAGTAAATAACCTTTGATTTTAAATCTTTTAACTCTTCTTTGAATTAAATAATAATAAATGTCCTAATCTAATCCAAGTGGGCCTAAATGATAATATTTTACACTTAAGGTTGTTTTTGGTCGAGATACACTTGTCCAATAGGATTAGGACATGTGTTAGGGTAATATTAATATCATTTTTACCCTTAATTTCCCTATTTACTTTTAACCGTGGTAAATAAAAGAAAAAAGTTACTATTCACCAAACATTATTTTCATCTCATTGAACCACATTTTACTTACTGACATCAACCGTGTCTCTAGGATTTTTGAAATTCTATTCACAGAAGTGGTAAAATTAAGATTTATGAAAAAAAAGTTTTTTTTAACTACCACTTAGTAGTTTCACTATTCATCAAAAATTGAAGTTTTTCAGAATAATGCCAAAATTTCACCCTAAGATATAATTGATATTCCGAATTCAAAAATGATTTCTATTTTAAAAAATTACCAACATATAAGTTTCATTAATTAATTTTGTAATTAATTTCCGCTGTCACAACAAATAGCGTGTTTTTAAGAGATAATAACTATCAAAAGATTAGCACTTGTTTAAGTCTGGTGTAAATGTGAAATTACATTCAATGACCAACATTGTATGAAATTGTAAAAATATATTCTAAATATACTTTAAAACAACTCAAATTAATAATTTATCACTATTAATTATTTCATTTTAAAAAGTTGTTTTTAATTAAAATTTAGTAATTTTCACTATTCATCAAAATATGAAAGTTATCTGAAAATCACCAAAATTTCACCCTAAGCTAATTTCGATATTACGAATCCAAAAATGAATTCCCTTTTGAAAAATAAAATTTACAAAATTTTAAAAAGTGGTTATTACTATTCACAACGGCTAGTTTTAATAATATTTTTATAGCATATTGTTGTTTAATGAAACTCGTTATTGCGTACTACACACGCTATCGAGGAAGGTCGTGATTGTGTGTAACGCAAGGCAAGTCAAGGATGCGTGTTGTGTAAGCTCCTTTTGGTGTAGCGTACAACACAATACATTAGTGAAATTAAAAAGAATATTTTTTATAAAATTTTGGGCTGTTACAATGGAGGTCAATTTATTCCATTAAATCAAGATAAAATAAATAAAATACCAATGGACTAAATAGTTTATTAGTCTAGTAAACTAGATAAATTATTGATTAACACATTACAAAAAATAACACAATGTATTTTCTTTGAGATAATCATTAATCCCCCTATCATATCCTTGTATATCAATCAGTATACACTTCTAGGCATCCTTTAGAAGGTAAACATAAGAAATGGGTGATATTAGATGCTCAATAATGGTTTAAATACAATGGAAGATAACATAGAATTAATAAAAAATGAGTAATATTAAAAAAATGATGATCAAATAATTGAATATAAATAATTAAATTATTTTCATACTTATTCATGGATAATATAAGTATTAAAATAATCACATAGACTTCAACAACTGATTTCATAACGATGGAATGCATGATGTTGTACATGTTACACATTCCATTGAGGCCTTGCATAAGAAATATAAATAAATGGGTAAGGTCTCAACAAAATATCAAAACTATTTTGTCTCATGAGACCTGTCAATGCATTGAGGTCATATGTAATTCTTGGCCACAAACATCACAAAATAAGTTCAATTAATTATTTATATTTAAAAACAATTGAACTTGGTCAAATTTCCATTGAAATAAACAATTTTATATATTAAAATAAATATAAAACTAAATTACAATACATTCCCAAGTCAATCCTATCATACACCTTATAGATAAATATTGTGGATTACATTTTTATTATATTGCATAATATTGAAAAAAATTGTTTACGTTGATGAAATTATGATAAATATATATATGAAAAATTTATTGATGAAAATAGGGAAATCATCTTGAAATCACTTATTTAAAATATAATGATTTCAAAAATATTATATTAAATATTTTCATTGAAATATCCTTCTATAATTTTGAATAAATATTTATATAATTGAGTGTTTATAATGACAGGAAATTCCATTCTTATAGTGTATATTAAAAAAATTATTCCATTTACATTTTAAGAAAAAAATTACAATTTAAATTATTTGGGAAATTAAAATAATATTTCTTTTAAAATAATTTATATAAATTCAAACTTGGGGTAAAATTTATTTAATAAATAAATTTATTAATATTTAAAAGACTCATTAAAATATTTTATAGAAAATATGGTCAGGTAAGAAAATAATTCCCGACCGAGTAAAAAAATAATGTCTATTTTCATTAAAACCATTATTTTGATGTCATTAGTATTAAAAGAGATGAAAATAAAAGGAAATTTTGTTATTATGTTTAATACCTAGGGTAGAAGAAAATATATTGGGTCAAATATTTATAGTAAATAATTACCTAAGAGGGGACTGTGGTACGACACTCTCCTAGTCCCCCGTACTTTGCGTTTTTTTGTTTCCTTCACCATAATCTCCATAGAATGTGCTTACCTTTCCTAGGGTTCGATCCTATTTTATCCATATAGCCATACCTATCATTCATAGAATGTCTTCTGAGGTGGTTTTTTATCAAATCTTCATTGATGATATATCACTCTCTTTAATTGCCTCAATTTGGTCATTAATGTCTTCATCAGCATCCTATGTGACCTTTCCACCTTTTCACATCCTTAGATCTGATCTCTCTTGGCATGATTCAATGCCCCTACATGGGTTTATAGGTGTAAGTTGTTCATTAGGTGGTGTTTGTTCAATGACAGGTGGAGGTTCTCACTTATGTGTGTCAGTTGATGTCTCTCTCGTGAGTGGTGGTTTGCAGGGGTCTAATTATAGTGTTTTCGGATGGCTGCTAGGGCCTTAGAGTGGTGATCGGTGTTTTAGTATGCATGAAAGCCTAGGAAGGATTTATTTAGTGGATCACTATTGGTGGGTCATAGGTACTTATGGCTTGTTTTATGTCTTGGCAGCATTTTACCAGTGGCTTGGCCGACATTCTGGATGGTCTTACCTTCAAATGGTAGTTGATTGGTTTTTGAAAGCGGTTCTTGCTCTGTTTTGGCTAACATGGATGATGGAACTCTAGTGGGTTTTCTCTATTGTGTTTTCTTGGATCTAAATGTCTATTAGGGAGCATAAATCATGGTGGGAATTGGCCTTCATCTCTTTTCATTTGGTAGGCATTTTTTTCTTGTAGAAGGTGTCAGGTGGGCGACCTCAAAAGAGGTATGGGTGTGCTGACACACATCAATCAACCGATTTTCCTCACCCGATAGATGGATGGGTACCTTTATTAATTTATGTATATATTATCTATTTGATTTTGTGGTGAATTAGGTCGGCAGTGTAGTGAGTCCCTTGCTTGCACCATTAGGTGGGAGACTCGAAAGAGAGACATGTGTGCTGGAATCTGTCATCCTGTTCACTTCCCACAATTCAGTGTGGGATGAAGGAGTGCATTTCTATTGTTGTGTCTCCATCACGAAGAAATTAATGGAAGGGGGGAAGAAAATAATCTTTGAATGAATTCTCATTTGAATTATTAGATAGTGTGATTACAATTCTTTTGGCATGTTCTTGTTATGAATTTCGTTTCTTATTTGACATATGGGTCCATATAAGGCCCTTGTGCCAGGTTCGTTTTGAATCATACATATGGTCCTTGTAATGGGTTCCCTCTATTTCATGGTTTCAAAAGGAGTTTTATTTTTTTAATTATCAACAAAGGGGTATTTCCCACAACTTTTTGGAAAATTTTTACCCAAGTAGATACATAAACAAAAACAATCAAGAATAATGATGATATTGTGAAATAAACCCTTACTGAAAGTCTGAAATATTGTGTATGTGTTCAAAGATCATATATAATAAATATATATTCATTATAAATCAATTATATTTCAAAAATAATATATATCAACCCATTTATAATATGCTTATAACCCCATATCAATCATTTACTAAATAGTTTTTATTAAAATCATTTTTTAGGGTGATAATTACTTCATTTTTCATATATGTTTTGGTTGTGTAGATTTGGTCTTACAATTTAATAATTTTTTCATCATAAAAATAATTTTAATAATTATATAAATATCAAATTTATTTATAATATATAAATATATAATAATCCAAAAAATGTATAGATAGAAAAATTAATTACACCATTGATGGAGACAGTAGGTCGTACATACAAATGTTGTATGTTTTCAATTTTCAACTGATGAAAAGAAATAAATTTAAATAAATATTTACTTTTAATAAATCATTATTACATCATATATTTCAATAATATTTATTAATAATATCTTATTACTATCTATGTAATGAGGAAATGAAAAATGAATCACATCACTTAATAAAGGTGGTAGTCTACGCATATGCCTGAGTGACGTTATCATTATTCATTTGATGGAAAAGTGGGTTGATAATATTGGTTTAAAAATAATAATTAAATTTATGTATATTTAGTATACATATTTTTTTATTTGATGATAAATACTCCATATTTTGATAAGGTAAAAGAAAATGTAAAATAAATTGATGGGTTAATGAGATTAACTTTTCTTTGGAAAAGACTCATATAGATCGCCTCCTAAGGATCAAGGGCATGTAATATAGGAATAAAAGTCTATAGAACATTGATAGGGATGATTGGAAAATATTTTTTTAAGGTTTTTGTGGAGATATATTGGTTAGTGTTTGATGAATAAAAGAGAGAAGGGTTCCCTTTTATAAGGAGGGGAAATAATATTCTATGAAATACTAAAATAATTATAGTATAAAATAGTAATTCTCAATAAAAATGTATCCTAGGTTCTATAGATTATAATAAAGAGTGTATACGGTTTAAAATCATCTGGAAATGAAATATAGATTGGTTTTGGGGTAATTTTAATCCTTATCATTTTTTTATCCCCTTGGTTCACTAATTGTAATCTTAACCGTGTAATATATTGTAAATATTAAAGGGGTAGTATTTTACTTATAAGTTAATAATTTGACCAAAAATGACCAATTAATTATATTTAGACCATTAATCATCATAATTGTATAATTTCATCATTTTTTTGATTTAAAAATAATTTAATAATATATTTTTGTCTTAAAATACTATTAATGTCATTTTAAGAACAATTCAATTAAGTTGACTTCAAAAACAACATGAAAAAAAATTATTTTTAATAAAAACCTTAGAAATATATAAAAAATTATTCTACCATAATAATAAACTAAAATTGAATTAAATTGAATTTTTTCAAAATCATTTATTTTATTTTTCTGTTAAATGAAAAATATTTATTTCAGGGTTTCATAATAATTTATTGAAATTATTTAATAAAAAATATATAAATAAATTATCATGATAAAAAATAATTTTTCATATAAATTACCATTTAGAATCGATCATATAATCTTTTTATCCTTATGTTAGATGTTTAGAAATATTAAATTCAAGGGATAGACAATTTCTATTTAATCATTATATAAATGAATATAAATTCCATAATCAAAGAATAATGAAACAAAGTGGCCATATATTATTGACATTTAAGGAAATGGTTGAACTAATAACATAAAATATGGAAAATGAATGTGTTGGGTTTATTTTTCAACCTTATATCATAATTTAACAGCATTTTAGCCATTTTACACTTAGTGTAGTGAGAAATGTTCACTATGTTTAGTATTCATAATGACCAAAACTAAAAGGGACCTAATTACCTAATTAAATCCAATTAATTCAAAATATATTTTCTTTTTTTCAACATTCATTCTTGGGAAGTGGAATAATGAAAATTTTAAAATTAATATGTAAAAGTCAATGAAAAACAGTTTTAAAAATGTTTTTAGACATAAAATGTATTTTCTATTACCCCATTTTTAGTAAAAAGTTGAGATTAATTTTAAAATATTTTCATGAATATATAATAACATAATTTAATTAAAATCATTAAAAAACAGAAATTAATTAAATTTATTAAAATAACAACACATGGAATGAAAAAAAGTTTTTCTGATATATGTTTTTATAACATTAAAAGTGGTATTATTTTCATTTATAATGAATTGATTACCATTGAATTAATTTTATACCTGTTTAAACTATAATTTTTTTCATGATTCATGTTTTCATATTCATACACATATATCTAATGGATATGTAATAATTATCAATTTAAATAATAGTAATTCAACAGTTTATCTTGGTTCATTTGAAATCAGTGTTGCATGTAGTGATTGATGAAAAACATTATTTATCAAGAAGTATATCAAAAAATTTAATGGTGTCACATTCTACTACCCTTTAAATGATTTTCACCTTTAAATTATATCACTCTGATACAATCAACATCATAACTATATGCCTAATTGCATCCTCAGGTTTCCACATAGCTTCCTCAAATGTATGGTATTTCCACAAAACATTAACCATTTTGGTGGCATTATTTTGTAGCAAATTGTCTATATAATACAAAATCTCTATTTTTTGTTTCTTATAATAGAGATCATGATTTATGGATATTCCATATGGTTTTAGTACATGTGAAGGATGAGATATATACTTCTTCACGATAGATACCTGGAACAAATCAAGATCTTGATAGAGAAACATTAGATGTGCTCAGTGATAATATCTCATCATAATATGATCTAGAATAGGGGTGTCCATGGGTTGGGTCGAGTCGGTTTCGGGGCGTTTCGAGACCCGACCCTACCAAAAAAGTGTGGGTCGGGTCGGTTCGGATCATATGCTTCATGAGCAGCTGACCCGACCCAACCCAACCCGTTGGGGTCGTGTTACCCGATGAATGTCTGAAGGACCCAACCAAACCAAACCAGCTGTGGGTCGTGCCAGTTTGGGTGAGGTTCTATGTGTAAACCCGAACCAACCCAACCCTGACCCGAACCTGACCCCAAAACAACCAGACCTAACCCAATGGACCCGGAGCTAGCACCCCAGACCCAACCCCCACCCATACCACCCTACTATCCCCCTCACTATTTCACCAGCCCCCTTCCCTCCTGCATGCACCAACCCATCCCCCTCCCCCTTCACTACACCCCCACCATCCCCCTATCCCCTTGCAGAACCAGCCCCTACCCCTCTCTCCCTGCCTTACTACACCATCCCCCCTTCTTGGCACAACCCATCCCCCTCCCCTTACTACACCATCCCCTCCACCTCCCCCTGCCCTTGCACCATGCCCTCCCCAAACCCACCATCCCCTCCCCTACCCTGAAATCGCCCACCCCCTCCCCCACTAGCCCCTACCTCCCTTGCCCTGTTGCATCTTTCCCCTAAGCCTAGCCCCCCCCACCAAGACCACGCCCTCACCCTCCCCATTACACCATCCCCCTGAACCCTGGACTAGGCTCCCCCAACCAGCCCCAACCCTATGCACCACCAACACCCCTAACCTCCCCCCCCCCCAAAAAAAACTAGCGCCAACCCCTCCCCCAAGAACTGCACCCCAACCAGCCCCTTATCCCACCATATGCACCAGCCCCTCCCCCTACCCTGCCCTGCTAGCCCCCTGCCCTGCACAACCCCTCCCTCCCCCATGCATCAGACCCTCCGCCCTGCCCTTGATTGCACCGGCCTCTCCCTCACCCAACCAGAACCTCCCCTGCCCTCCACCAGCCTATCCCCCTCCTCCCACCTGCCCCTACCCCTTTCCATGCTGCACCACCCCCCCCAGACCCATCCCCCCACCCAGACCACCCACCTCCCCCTACCCACTTGCACCAGCCCCATGGCCCCTAGACTAGGCTCCCCCCACCATACCCATACCCTCTATCTTAGTACACCAATACCCCCTGTACCGGCCCCTCCCCCTCCACCAAACACTACACCACACCCTGTACTACACCCCCTTCACCAGCCCCTCCCCCTACTCTCTGCACCGACCTCTCTTCCTCCCTCATGCCCTTGCTTGCACCAATATCTCCCCCACCCCTCCATCCCCAACCCCTACCCTGCACCAGCCCACCCCCTCCCCCAATAGCCCCTTACCCTCCTTTCCCTGCTTCACTAGCCCCCTGGACCCTTCCCCTAACATAGACCACCCCCATCCCCACTTGCACCAGCACCCTACCCCCTAGACAAGGCTCCCCCCACCAGTCCCCCTACCCTGTGCACCAACACCCCCTCCCTCCTTCACCAGCCCCTCCCCCTCCACCCCAAACTGCACCCCCACCTAGTAATGCACCCCCTACACCATCCCCTCCCCTACCCTATGCACCATCACCCCCCTGCACCAGCCCCTCCCCCTCCCACATCAATGCACCACCACCACACCCTATCCCCCATGCTGGACCATCCCCCTCCCCCCGTGTCCTGCTGAACTAGCCCCCTGCTCTGCAAAACCCCTTCCTCTCCCCCCTGCACTAG
Organism: Viscum album; assembly: GCA_963277665.1. NCBI lineage: Eukaryota > Viridiplantae > Streptophyta > Magnoliopsida > Santalales > Viscaceae > Viscum > Viscum album. The sequence goes on along the minus strand of OY728129.1, from coordinate 1,780,797,729 downwards.
CCCCTCCCCCCCTTCCCTTGATTGAACCAACCTCTCGTCCACCCCACCAGCCCCTCCCACTACCCTGCACTATACCATCCCCCTCCCCTACCCCCACCAGCCCCTACCCCCTGCCATGCTGCACCAGCCCCCAAGACCAAGACCCCCTCCCCCTCCCCACATGCACCAGATATCCCCCTTCCCCTAGAATAGGCACCCCACCACCATCCCACTACCCTAAACACACCAAACCCAACCTCCCCCCTACAACCCTTCCCCGGACCACCACACCCAACACTGTACACTAAAATATTTATTTACATCAGAATTATTACATATAGTCACACAAACACATATCTCAGACAAAAATAACATCTAATTTAGAAAAAATTCCATCAAGAAAATGGTTCATATCAGGATACATAAGATCATAGATATTTAGAAAATGTGTATGATGCTTTGTATTATAGTTAAAAAACCTGTAGATTGAAGAAATTAGCTAGCATCCATTATAGCTTTTGAGAGAAGAGACTCCACCATCATTCACCCTATATAAGTTAAATGTTTTGGACCATTTAATAACAAAATAAATGAGGGAATAAAATATAAAATAGAAGAAAGAGTGTTTAGTATGTAATGATCAATTGTACAAGACTAAGAAAATTAATAAGGCATAAGACAATTCTAATAACAAATAAAAACATGTGGTTGTAGTTAATGAGGAGTCATCCACAAAATATCTCTTTAAAACTATGATAGATGAACCAACTTCACATGAGGAATAAATTCATTGGAAGAAACTATATATTATTTGGGGGAGATCTATGTATTTTTTGGCAATATTATGAAAAGAATTTGTAAATCAATAATAAATTTATACCTTAAAAAGTAGTGATCCATCCATCATCCATGCTTATTTTACTTTAAATATTGAAACTTTGGTAATGAATTGTGGTGGTGGATGATTTAATATCTTCAGAAAACACAACAAAATAATAAACAAGTCAGTGTTTTAGTTTTTCAAACAATGTTTTATAATTATCAAATAAAAAATCAAAAAAATCATAATTCATTTAATTGTACCTAATTTAATTGATTACACTTCTTCTAGTTTCTTTTGAGTATTAATTGTTTTAGACTTTCTAAACCAATTTGGTGAGAAAATTAATTCTTCAACGATGTTAGGAATAAAACTACTATGTAACGGATGAAGGACTCATCGTCTTATACTAAAAGATGGCTTTAAAGATATTGTAGTTAATGTAATTGCTAGAATAAATCTATAAATGCATGAGAGAACATGATATTTTCTTTCCTTTCCTTTCCACCAACTTAAAATATCAAATCCTTTGAAATCATATTCACAATCCTGAATCTCGAGATATCTCTTTACTTCGTTCCTTTGTTGGGTCAATTGCCTTTTCCTTTTCATTAATCTATATGAATATTGCCATTTCTCATTATTCTAACTATTGGTACTGGCATCATGAATATGGGTCTCTTGATGGGAACATGACTCAAATTTATCAACAATTGGTATGGGATATTTACAATTGTAAAACTTATAGAGATTATTCAGAACATCAGTTAACTTACTGATCAACATATTTTTTTCTTCTTCATCATCAAACATCATTTCAAAACTATCTCGAACATATTCTAATTTATATCCGGGATCAAGAAAAATCGCACATGTAATATATAATTAAAATTTGAACCATTACCCCAATACTTATCCAACTTATGCTAAATTTCAATAGCCATTACACTCAAAATAATACCCTGAATCATCATCCATTTTTTGATTTTTATATATATGTCACAAAGAGTAGGAAAGAATGTGTGACATGTCACATGCATAGAACATTAATACTAAATAGTGTTATCATAAATGTTTTTAAGAACATGACAAATAAATGAGAACGCTCCTGATCATATGTTGTAGGAGCCCCAACTTCACAGACAAGAGAACTCCTAAAACTTATGTCCTCCTCAAGGTGATTAAATACTTTCCCATACATCTCTACATTATCCAAATTAATGTAACTAGAATTCCACCTAGTAGGCACTACAATAATTATGGCCTGTTTTTTAGGAATTTTTAACTCCTCATCTATGCTCTTGAAAAGAGCAAATATTTATGGAGAACATCTAAAATATTTGTAGGAAACATTGATACTAGAAATTGATGTTGATATTTTATTTATCTCATCACTAATAATAAGGTTTAAAATATGTGTACAATATATCATATGCATATACTCTCCATTAATAATAGACCCATTCCAATAATTAACCATCCTCACCAAATAACGGATTGCTGTATTATTTGAAGTAGCATTGTATATGGTAACAATATTAATATTTTTAATCACCCATTGTTTCAATGTGTGTTCTAATACCCATCCAATTGTTTCCCCTTTATGATCCGCAACAAGACAAAACCAGATGATTTTTTTATTTAAGATCAAATTATCATCAATAAAATGTGTAGTCACACACATATAATTCATATTCTGAATTAATGTCCATGTGTCGGTGGTAAGGAATACCATGTGAGAGAACATAACAAACATAAACCTCAATTTTTCTTTCTCATCCAAATATAACTACAAGAAACCCCTAAAAACAATTTTTATATATAAAACATGAAATTGACATTGAACAACTTCAATAAATTATCTAAAACCTTCATTCTCAACATATTTAAATGACAACTCATCAACGATTCTCATTTTAGAAAGAGCTATTCTGAACTCTTCTTAGTATAAATGAGCTACTGAAATTTTAACTATCCCATCATCCTCATCTTCACAATTCATTGTAAGAACAATAGTGGTTTGAAATTTTTCATGATTTTTGTGTGGATTTTTGTTGCACCTTCTCAAATGACTATTAAAATTACTAGTTCCATGTTGTCCAAATGCGCAAGACTAATATTTTGTACAATAATTACAAATATCCATTCCATTTTTCTTGTGAAAGTGATACCAATATTGAGAAATTCTATAACCAAGAGGTTTATGAATTGTTACCTTCATATTAAGAGGAGACCTCTTACCCTCACATTCTTCTACTGGTATGAAACTACCCCCCCCCCTTCCTATTTCTATTAAATGGGTATTTGGAGTATACCTCATCTAAATTTGGGTTCTTGCCCCAACTGGGGGATTAGAACCACTTATTTTATCAAATTCCATGAATCACTAGCTATTGTCAGTTGTGTCACACACACCCCTTGCAAAATGAGGAGAATAAATTTTAAACCAATATATAAAATTGTAATTACAAAAATACAAGGATATTTAATGATAATATTTTTAAGATCCAATTTCTTTAAATGATTATGAGGTGCATCCTACCTTGAGTACAACAGAATCTTAAGACTACCAGGCTACCAGAAGTAAACTAGTAAACCCCAAACTACCACCATCGATGGAAAAATAAAACACAAAGGAATAAATGAAACCAATGATAGTTGTTCCTCGTGTAAAATTGGTATATTATCATCCAAATCATCCTAAAAGTCCCACAAAAAACAACATAACTGAACCAGAATTTTAGTGGTGATAAATGGAAATGAAAATTATTACTAAACCCAAAAATGAATCTTATAGAGGTTGTCAAACTAGGTAAGCAGTCCATTTGTGACTAAACCAGCGTTTTACAATAGAAAAACAAAACTAAAGGGTCATAATGGAAAAAATAATTTAAAATATAATGATAAAAAATGAAAAACTTACCATGAATTACTACCATGACAGACCCACACGCAATCGCAACAACATACTGGAGGAGAAGAGGAGACCTAGGCCAAACCAAGGGCTTTCTTTTATTCCCAATCCCAAACCTGATTGCTGGGAAGGTGTATTTTGGGGGAGGAAGAAAGAGATGTGACCTATTTTTTGGTGGGATCAGAGGTGTGAAAGGAAGAAAAAGATGGGAGGAGGATGGAAGTAGGGTTTTTCGTAGGGGATGGAGAATAGAGAACAGAAGGCATGAGGGGTTGGGGAAGCATGAGGAAGGAGGAGGATGGAGGAGAGGGGGTTTAATTTCCTCTCCTATAGTCAATAGTGAGGGAAGGGAAGAAAGGGAGTAGGGTAGGGTCCCTTCACCATGTAAGGGAAGAGATGGGTCACGAGGGAGCGAGGCTGATGTGAGCGTGAGTCAATCAAGCGAGCGAAGAAGAGGGAGGACTAGATTTAGGGGGGGGGGGGGTTTGGCTGCTAGCACCCATCAGGTCATAGGTTGGGTTGGGTCTAAATGAATCCAACCCCATAACCAACCCAACCAATGTATGATTTGACCCGTTATGAACCCAACCAATGTTTTTTTCTTTGTAACCTGACCAGACCTGACCAAACCCAATTGGGTAGGTTTGAACCCGTTAGGACGAGTCAGTTCTGGACACCCCTAATCTAGAATCTCTAATGGGCCAATATACCTAGGGATGATTTCTCAATTATATTCAATTATTAGTGCCTTATTCCTTAGGGAAATTCCTATAAATATTTTCTTAATAACTTTATACTCTAGAACTCCTCATTTAGTGTCCACCAAATGTTTTTGTCAACTCTTAAAGACCCATTTATAATGTTGAATGGATCTAAGCTTCTCTGTTATTTAGTCATCTATATAAGATCCTAATTTCTTTATTTCTGAAACATCATTATTACATGTTAGAATCCTATTCATCCATCCATATTAAGATTAATATGGTGAAATCTAAATACTTATGTGATAGTTATTTTAATAAGAAATTCCACCAAAGGAACTTGTTGATCACACCTACCTTTGAAATCCATTGGGAAATCATGCAACATGTATTATAGAGTTTAAATGGTCCCCTTATTCTGAAAAATTCTCTAAGGATAATAAGAAGTGTTGAAAGCAAACTTTGTAAATAGAGCATACTAAAGTATTCCACATAGAATCTATGTAATATCACATCCTGAATGAAAACAATAAGATGTGGTACTCCATGCATCTTTAAAACATACATAAAATATATTTTTGAAAGTGATTCAATGTATAAATATTCTACATTAGTAATGGATTTTCTTGACTTGTATGTTTATCAACCGCAACCCAAATAGAATTATGGCCCTTTGAAATTTTATAAATTATTACACATAATCTATAGTGTTTATTTATGATATGAAATATTGTATAAGTAATGGTTATAACAACACATTAGAATTTAGTTTTTCATCCACAAATTTTTAATAAATTTAAAAATATGATACATACTCTTAAATACCCCATTACATATTACCCCACCAGAAATACTCTTTCAAATCACTATACATCTTTATACTTACAGGATGAATAGATAATAAAGATCTTTGAGAATAACCCAATAGTTACTTGTTCATGTATGGTGTTGATGGCACACAAACTAATAGTAGAAAAATTATCTGTATAACATGATCATGGTCAATCCCATGAACATTACTCAACTTCTTATATAATTCAACATATTCATCCTACATCATTTTAATCGTATAATGGATGGATGGTTGATAATTCATATGAGAATGATATGTAATATCTTATTTCATCATTGTTTGGTGATCCATATTTCATAAATTTAAAAATTTGGATATCATTATCTTTTCATAATGGATAATGTAGCACAATATTTATTTCACACAAAATCAGACAACTTATTTTCCTTCATTATGTGGTATCGTATTTTGTAATCACAAGAATGATATACATACACCATATTCTTGGGTGCATATTCAAATATTTCTAGGTAAATATAAACATTTAGATTTTATGATTGGTAGATATATCACACTATTCACTATATTTATAATGCTTGCATATCTTCAATTGAAATATATGGTTTAATATTTTATGATCATTATAAATACTAAACCATTCACCATACATTTAATGCGTCAATATTATCAATTCAAAAATTACCATTTTCTACCCCAAATTATGATTCGGGTAATATTTCTCTAAAATTTTTAATTTTTGAGAGGCTTGTGATATTACTATGAAAATATCCATGAGGATTCAAACCATTCTATTATTTTATGCATTAGTATAGATAATAAATACATCTTTATTTTATGGTAGTTTGATCATATGTAAACTAGCAAACTACATTTTATGTTTTTTAAAACATAGTTCACATTCATCTATAAATTAGAACATAACCCCATTCCAAGTCAACATAGAAAGTGGAATAAATAGTAATGAATAATATCTCAAAAATGTTTTGTTTTATACATTTAACTGAAGAGAAATATTAATTTTGGTTATCATGGTCGGTCAAGGAAATTTCCCTAAAAATTTTATCATTGAATTATCCACATATATACCCTCAAATAGGAATGGGTGACCTATAAATTAATGTTTCTAAATCCAGAATTCACCATGGTAAATTAAGAATAAATTCTCTACTACCTCAGTGTCTTAAAAAAATTAAAAAACATTCTTTGTTATCTTCCTTTCTCTGAATATATAAGAATATACACTACAAATACTACCACCAAAAGATAATAGTAATATCAAAACAATATTCATTAAATCCAATAAGATGAAAAAATTATTCATAAGACAAAATGGATTTACAATAAATTCATAATGACCATACCTCATACGAAAGTATTTCTTGGGTGTGTCCTATTTTTTTACCCTTGGATAATGATATCAATATAAAAAATCATGAAAAAATATAGTTATCCTTTTAATTGAAAAAAATAAATCATCGATAGGGTATATGATATTTTTTTAATAGTAATATAATTATATTCGTAGTAATTAATACAATGGTTCTTTGAACCATCATTATTCTTAACTAAATAAATATTTTCACCCCCTGAAAAAATACTTGGATGAATGAATCATGGATATTTATTATCATGTAGTTTATTATTCAATTATTTTAAGTCAATATGGGCTATTATATATCAAATATTTGAAATATGAAATGAACAAAGTATGAGTTTTATTGAAAAATAAACAACATTATTTAAAAGAATTATCATAATGTATTTAATAAAGACATAAAGAAATTCCAAAAAAATATGTATATTTTATATGTATATTTTATCCCCATTCATTTGAGAAAAATATCCCTAGTGAATAGGTTGAAATATATATATTATTGACATAATATCAATTAGGTTCTCATGTTCATCCTCATACTGATAGATGATTGATGTTTGTTTCAAAATATCAAATGTAACATTCCTCCATTGACAATTGATATGTGTTCTATAATGATAGATTAAATCCATACACAATATTACATTACATTTAACTAGTTGAGGAAAAAATATATTCATATGAAGAACATCCCCAAAAGCATATATCATAGGCGATTTATATCTTTTAGATGTGTCCATATTATTATTAACATAATTCACTACCGACTCAATATAAATTCATTGCATTGATGATTTTATTTCTATCTAAAATAATCTAGATAAACAATTTGTTGGTAGAATAAGAATCAAATAAACCATTTTTCAAAATGAGAATAGTTGATGAATGTTCCCTTTACAAAATTATTAGGAAATTCTAATTTATTTTTAGTAATTCTATAATTTTGTAATTCTCCTCTTTTATTGTTTTAATGTATTTTCCCCTGATTTTTAGGGAAATGGTTGGAATAGTGCCGCATATTCTTTAGGTTTAATTTATTTTACTTTGATAGATTCTCCCTTTCCCATTAATTTATGATCATAATGGCCTTTTATGAAAACATTAATCAAACTCATTTTCCGTTTAATCATATATTACACTGTTTTCTTCCACATGTATCACATGTTATAAAATCACCATTTCTCTTCAACCCCTTGTCTAATTTTTTATATTTCATACTATAATTATCTTTATTTTCCTTGGAATCCATATGACATAGATAATTATTTCATTTTCATAACAACAGATGTTACTATATCCTTATATATTGTTAATGATTATGATACTATTTCACTTTGAATATTTTGATCAATCTTATCAATAAAATGATCAATAATTCCCTTTGGATTACATTCATTGTCCAAAAAATGCTTTTCTAACAAAGTAATGTTTTCCTCATGCTTAGAAAAATTTTCATCTTCCATTCGTCTTAGCCTCTAGAATTTCTCTTTCATATCATCTTGGTTTTTTCAAGGAAGATATTTTCTTAGAAAGGTGCCTCAAAATCATTCAAATCCATAATATCTATTTCTTCCTCATACTTAGTGCATAGAATTAATGACCACCATTGATCCAAAACCTCAATGAGCTAATAAAATACCTTGAAAACCATCTCCCTATAATCACATCCCAATATTGTAAATATCATTTCAATGGAAATTATCCACTCCAATATACAAATTGAAAACATGTTTTATGGAATGATTGAGTTGTTTTAAAATTAAATTATATAACATTGTTACACCCTCTTTTGGATTAGTAGACTTCTTCACACATGCAATGTTATTGCTTACAATATGAGTCAGTAACCCTAATATTGTATTAATTGGCTCAGTTCCAGAGAGAGATCCATATATAGCTTCATTTTATTTCCCATGAGGGAAATCCATTCATAGAATATCTGCATTGAAAAAATTTCATTCGATTCTCATAGGAATGTTTTCATAATAATGTCATACACTAGAGTAGCTCATATCATTATGAATCATGATATATAATTTTTATAATATTAAAATACTAACCTAAATTTAATATTTATAAATAAATAATATCATAATCATATTCATTAACAATTTTGTAATATTATAAATTATAAAATTATTTCCAAACCTATATTAATTTACTGTAAATAAAACTTGATTTATTGTAATAATTTCCCTCCGAATGATCAACTAGGTGTTTAAAATGGGATAATGCAACATCCTCTTGAATGATGGATGATATATACTCTGCTAATTATTTTTGGTGTTATTTCCACTAGATGAATCTATTACAAAACTACATGAAATTTTTTTATGTAGTTATGGATATATTACTAGAAAAACCAATAAATATCGACCTTAATAAAAAAAATATTTTATCCTAGACATAAGATTATCTGCAATGTTGGTCATATGGTAATGTAATCTAATATATATTTTCCAAAATCTCTATCCAAATGACTCTACTAAAAATCTTCTTCATAAAAAATCTAAATAACATGAATCTAGTATCCTAGATATAGTGAATAATTTATTACATTTGCACATGTTACAAGAGAAATCAACTGAATGGACCGAATAGTTTAGTAATTTTGGAAAACTAGATAAATGATTGAATTAAAAATCACAAAAAATAAAACATATTATATTATTTGAGATATTATTATTCCATCTATAATTTATTTTAATATAAATTATAATACACTTACTATCAAATTGGGGAGATTAAACATAAGAATCAGGTGATCAAAGATTCACATTAAGGGTTTTCATAAGAAGAAGATAACTTCAAAAAAATAAGGATATAATAATATGGAAGAAATAAATGAATTTCATGTATTTCCATATATAAAATAACATGATCTGGAAATTTATCCATGGATATCATAACTATAAATATAATCACATGTACATCATTAACATATCCTATAATGATGGAATTTATAAGTCCCTACATCTTAAACATTAAATTGAGGCCTTGGTCATGAAATCTACATAAATGGGTAAGGCCTTAAGAAAATATCTAACCTATTTGTATCATAAGACCCACTAATGCATCAAGTGGCTATGTAATTTTATTCTCCACCCATCTCATTAAAAGTATGACTCATTATGTATATAAATAAAAAATACAACAAAATCAATATTCTTTAAAATCCAATAACTACCCATATTGGAATAACTATCCTATAAAATATAAAATCCTTCCTTAGTAAAACAGATCATAAACCATCTAGAGAAATATGGTTTATTGTATCATTATATTACATCATAAAATTTACTAAAAGATTTTGGAATATACGAAAATATGTTAAAAAGATCAATGGAAAATTTATTTAGTAAAATACCCTTTTAAATAAAAAATACCTTATTAAAGAACTAAATAATTTAAAATTATTATAGGAAACATTTTCATTTAAAATAAATTGGAAAACCTAGAAGGAAATATTAAAATCATTTATTATTCACGATGAGGTAAATTTTATTCATACCATGTATGTTAAAACAACGATTCCTTTTATATTTGCAGTAAAAAGTCAAAATTTCCATGTTTGGAAGGAAATAATAATATTATATTAAACCATTTTTTAGTGGTTAAAGTAGAAACAAATAATTAATAAATCATTAGATAATAGGAAAAACGTTTTCGAATCATTTAATGGTAAATATCGACATGGAGGAAAATGATTCATGATAGAGTAGGAAAACAATGTTGATATTCCTCAAACACAATATTTAAGTAACATGAGAATATAAATATAATAAAACAGAAGGAAGACATAAAATTTACAAAAATTACTAGATGAAAATAACTTATTCATGGTTTAATATAGAAATATAAAATAATTCATCTAGTTGAGACTTTAACAAAACAATACTAAATAATGAAGAGATTGAGAAATAAACCCTTACCTTTGGTCCAAAATTCTTTGATAGTATTCAAACATCATATATAAAATATATATAATAATTATAAATATATTATGGTACCATTTTATAATATATTAGAATGTACAATATTATCTTATAAACATTTATCAACCATTAATTAATTCTGTTTTATTAAAATAATTCTCTTTTGTGATTTTTGTGTATTTCATGTATGTTTTCGTTTTGTACTTTTAACCCTTAGACGTTGATCATGGTTCCATAATAGGTTTAATGTTAATAATGATCTATATATAATATATATTTTTTTATACCTATATTAATAATCATCAATAAATGGTTTTATAGTAAAATTAATTACACAGTTCATGGATAAATTAGGTTATACATACATATAAACAATGTTTTCTCTTTTCATATGATTGTAGGAAATAATGGTAAATAATAATTTAATTTTATATAATCATAATAATATCATACATATCATTTATATTTATTATATATTTCATTAATATAATTCATGTAATGTAAAAATGAAAATTGAATCCCATAAGTTAATAAGGGTGGATGTCCCCTACTATATATGAGGGACATTATCATTTTTTAATTTGATGGAAAAAAGTGTATATAATGGCAGTTTCATAGTCATAATAACTATCATGTATATTTATTATACCTAATTTACTATTATATGATAAATAAAATATATTTATATGAGGAAATAGAAGATGTAAAAACAAAGCGATTGGTTAAGGAAGCTTCCTCTTATAGGAAAGAAGATTTTTAGATATCCTATTATGATAGTTGTGTTAGAATAGGAGGAAACAAACATACGTAATTTGGATAAGGATGGTGGGGATAGATTTTTGAATTTTTTGTTTGATCCTGATGGTTCAATTTGGTGCAAATAAAATATAATTTTCCCCTTTAATAAATATGGTAAATGATAATCTTGGAATTAAAAAAAATATTAAATTATTACTAGGTAATTAATATTAAAAATGATTCAATATTAACATAGTTAAAAATGTAGGATAATTTCTAATTATCACTATCTAAAGGAAGTTAGATGGGTTTTTGTTTCATTTTAAACCATGTGTTTTGATTTCACCCTTTGGTTAACCAATTTTAATTATCACCACTATGTTGAATTTTAAATATTAATGGGTTATAATTTTCCTTATAAGTTATCAATTGGATCATAAATGAACATGAATCAATTTATTACCATTTATCATCCTAATTTCCTTCTTTGATGATTTTTATGATTTTCAAATAACTTAATAAAATATTTTTATCATAAAATATTATTAATGTCATTTTATGAACTATTTTAATAATTTTACATTGGAAAAAAATAAAAAATAATCTAAATAAAAACCATCACACATTTTTCATATGGTATTTTTATCTAAAAAAATTAATGGATGACAAATATTCACCAAAATATTACCAATTTTTATATTTTTAAAACCATTTATATTATTTTTCTATTAGTTGAAAAAATAATATATCAGCATTGAGTATGGATTTAAAGTAACTATTTAATAATAAAAATTTATAGATAAATTTTATTAAAAAAATAAATAATTTATTATTAAAATAATTATTTATAACTGTATTATACTCTTTTAATCCTTGTGAAAATAATTTAGAGGTATTAAATTTAAGATAATTACTTTTTTTATTTATTCACTCCTTAAATTAATATAAAGGTCTTAATCAATGGAAAATTTCACTAATTGAAAAGATAATAAATACATGTATGGAAAGGTCTAAAATAATCTTTTCAATATTTAAGTAATTAATTTTTTTGTTTGATTTTGAGACCATATATCTTTTTGTAACCCTATTTTAACACTTTTTTTCTCATTGAGGTGGTAAATAAATTCCACGTTTCCTAATCACAATGATACAAAAAAAAGAAGTATTTATAAACATTGAACATCTTTATTCTAAATATGGTATCCATTTTCAAGATTCATTCATTATAAGTAGATGTAACCAATTTTTTTATAGTTTTTGTCAACTCAATAAAAAATTGTTCTTATATACATTGTAAGCACAAAAATATATTTATTCATTTATCATGGATTGTAAAAACCATATATGAATGTTAAAAGATTTTATTGAACATATAATATACAAATCAAATTAAACTCATTAAATAGTAGTTATTAATTTAATTTATTATAATAAAAAAAATTCCCTAAATTTTTTTTTTTTTATTTGTATTTATTATCAATTGGATTTTAATTAATTCATTGTATATATGTGTAAAAAGTAAATTATTCATGATATTTTTCGTTTTATTAAGACCCTCTAATCAAATGATTAGGGAAAAATTGTCACATTAAGTAATATTTTTTCAATAGTATGTTTTGATTCATTTAAACTAGGTGTTTTATATGAAGTAATATAAAGAAAAAATATTTATTGATAAATAAATAATAAAATGTCTATGTGTTACCCTCATACTATTTGACTTTATGAAAACATTCCTCTTACCAGTGGTATACTTCATCTGGAATTCAAATGACGGCAAGTACTCGACCCAACATATATATCATAAGTTCAATCCATGTTAATAAAATATGTACCAAAGGATTTTACTTTTACTTTAGATAAAATACTTCTCACTAATGAAATAGTGGTGAAATCATTTCAAATATTAATCCATGGTTGAAAAATCTTGGTCACGATTAAGTTTTTTTTCTCATGTGGTAATAACTAACAAGATATAAAAGTGAATACCCAATCTCCCGATATCAAGAAAATTCCTGATCCAACTCATGATGAGAAAAATTAAATTTTGTGACCAATGATATTTATGGAAGAAAAAAAAATTCAACGGATCATCAATAATATTTCTCACTCCAATAATTCATCCTCATATTATTCCTCCCTTAAGAATGCTAATATTTTCTGGGTAGGTCCAGTCATAAATGGTTCTATTATAGAAAATACCTATATAAAATTCCATTCATATCCATAAAACCTAAGGAAACACCAAATCTAAAGAATAATCATGGGTTAATACCAATATATAACTTCCTCTTCCATATCATTATCTACATATAACCATTACTCAGAATCCCCATGCCCAATGATGTGTATCACGTCAATCCTAAAGTGACCCTTTCCAAACATGGAATAAATCTAATGAACATAAAGTCTGATTAAAACAATCTAAAGAATCATATAATAGAATTATGAGTTCTGAGAGTACACTAGAATGTAGTCAATTAAGACCACAATTAATGATTCTATATAAGGGTAAAATATCCCATTAATGAGTCCCATGAACACCAGTAGAACATATTTCAGATCAAACATAATAATAAGATACTCATATAACCCAAAACTAATACTAATAGATATATTTATTTGGTACTCATTCTCGAACCTTGGATGATGGAATCTATATTTTAAATCAATCTTGTAGTGTCACTGGTCTCCACATAAGTAGTTAGAAAACCAGTTATCATTGGTAATAAACACCTTATTTTAACCAAAACATGGTTAATGTTGTGTCCCTCCATGTACAACTGAATACATCTATCATCATTTTTATTATGAAAAGAACCAGAACAACCAATAGAAAAGTACATAGGTAGATAAATCCCTTCACATACAGGTCATAAAGGTACAATTTGGGATTTTTTATCTATGATGGTTCCCTTAGATGTATGGGAGTAAATATATTTCATTCTCTCTATACTACAACAGTGATTAACTAAATTCTCCTTCCATGAGGGAGTCCAAAGAAAACATCTGGAAAGAAATCCATTTAATATTCCACCGTGGGAGGAAAATTGGTTTGGCCTATCATTATATCTTCTTCAAAAACCATACCTTTCACTTATGTTGGAATATCCACAATATGGCTATGGTATAGTCATGCTCTGTCAATGAAAATACATCATTACATAATAAGAATTTACTCATATCACATATGGTAGGTAAAATAATCCCATATTTAATACCAATTGTTAAAATCTTTAATAAAGATCGACCAATATATACCAAAAATAAAATCAATACTTTTTATCTTGAAAATAAAAGAATCCTACATATTTATGTAAGATACAATAACTATGGAATACTCTAGGAAATTTTAAACATGGTCTAACCAACTCTCAATAGGTTTATCAAGTGATGACAAATAGTGGAGAAATAATTTATGTAGATATCTAAAATGATAAAAAATTGGAAGATATAACTGAATGAGGTAAACTAGTATATATAAATGTAGTGGAGAGGTTAAATATAACTAATGGTGTACCTCTAACAACTGATGTTAGGTTTCCACTATCTGATGGAGTATAACCCAATACATAAACTCTATCATCATTGGATCCTAAAATATCCCCTCATGATCTCTTTCTCATTAGTGGAACTAAAATATAAAGAACCTGTAACTACTATTACTAACATCCCTATATTGTTCCATGGATAAACTCCCTCAAAGAATATCAAGTATTATTATGAGGTTTCCCTAACATGGACCATGATACCTTTTTCTACATTGAACATTTTGAATAACTAACTATGAAATTATTCAATTATGATGAGAAAGATTTTCCATCCTGCTATAATAATGATATTCCTTTAGATGAAAATTACATATATTCTGTTAATGACAAGGTTACCTACAATGGACACAAAAATGGGGAGTCCCTCCTAAAGATAGAAGGTACAAAAGCCTAACCTTCCCCAAATATATGTCACCAACAGAATTATTTCCTCTGGTATCCTCTTCTTACAACTAGAATAAGTCCCCTCAACACCACTCGATAATCTTTCATGAAGAATTTGTGCAAAATCATTCATAATAGCCTTTTTTATTTTCGTTCTCAATGGTAATAGAATTTATAACCACATAAAAATTTGTTGTTAGGTCAAAATTTTATATCGAGAGAGTTATCTTTAGATGAAGACCAATAATTTTTTTTAATAAAACTCCTTAAAAAACAAGAAAAGAATAAATAATATCAACTATCTAATATGTGTCACATACTCAAACATCATCATTTCTCTTATTGGAGTTCCATTATCAAATGGGATTAGACATCCTCAGTGCTTGGAGAAATAATTCCACAATGAAGGGGTTCTTGAAAGCATCATATGGGAGAAACTCACGTATCTATGCCTAGAAAATTGAGCTTCAACTTATCTTAGATGGTATACGTATCTAAAATGCTATTTCATTCACCTAAAAATAAGTAGGTGTTTCTTGGAGGTTTGGTGATTCCATTAATGTGCTCTATCTATCATTCAGTATCACGAGTTCCACCCATAACATGAATGGTTATAAAATTATGAAAATGAATATCCAATACATAGTTAACAATCATGATTCCTCCCCTATGGGAATGTACTCTATCTATTCGCACCATGTGGAAAACCCCAAGATGAAGGGATTTCTGCCTAAACCATCTAGGTAGCCATTGGAGTGTAATATTCTACATCATCTGGAACATACAAAGTTAGTACTAGAGATTTCCATGTTATATGAATGTTCTCACCATAGTCCCTTGGAAGTACCACATGATGTTGAATTGGTTTAAATGTCTTAAATTTTATGATAGATACTCAAAAACATTATACTAGCTTAAATAGTCTTAAATTTTTAGTAGTTTAGATAAAAATATAAGAACAACAAAACCCTATGAATTAGATTTTATAGAAACCCACAACCACAAGGAAGAGCCCCTTCGAACCTACAAAGGGATGATTCTCAAATCATTGTACTTGAACTTTAGTCACATTTATAATGAAAAGGTAGTATACATGATGAGAATATATTAATTTAATACCATTAATGATATATTTAGAAAAACCTAAAATATTTTATTGGTTGAATTTATTAAATTTAACCTATCAATCACAAGAAATAATGGATATTACAAGTGAAAATATGTGAATATCCATGATTCTTGAACTCATGTTCTATTTTCAATCTAGGCAAGTGACATTTTTGAAAACCATAACAAAACAATAACTCCCAAATACCACATGAAACTATAATGTAATGACCAATAACCATAACCCCACTTCCCTAAAAACATGTAGCTCCAGGATACGTCCATTTTAGCTCTCCTACCCGAGTCCCATAATCATATATCTATTTTTCCAAGTCCCAAACAATAAAATTAATAAAAAAATGATATGATGCCATTTTTTAATTCCCTAACCTAAATCAACAAGTTTGGGATAGGGTTCCACCAGAGCACATGTTAACATCCCCATATACAAGTAGTTTCTGGCATGTTGTGAGGAATAAAATGAATCATATGGAGACTATGCCCCCCCTATATTAGGTGTATTTTGGAGTAAATCATATCAGAGATGAATTAATGATGCAGAAATATCAATAATAATAAGAAGCATGCAATAAATCAGAAGAAATAATAACATCACTATATTCTATATCAATATTACATACACTACTCATGTCACACATCCATCAAAAAGGGATCCCCATCTACAGAGAATCAATTTACTAAAGAAATAAAATAAAAAAATAAAAAAATAAGATTCATTGTAAACGGTTTTGTGGTATGTTATGACATTACCTCAATACAACATGCTAAACCTACTAATCTTCCTAATGTGGGTTCCTTTACCTTATATGGTTCCATGAACATGAAGTCTACACATGCATCAAGATTCCCATATATGGTTTAACATTAATGTCAATAGTAAACCACCAATGATACATTAAAATTAATGTAATAATTTTATAAAAATGGATTCATAACTAGAAAATAAATAGATATTTGAAAAACAACCCACAATGTCATTGTATGCTAACCTAGATATAAAAACATTGACACTATTTTAATCAGATCATTATTAGAAATGGTTTCCTTTCAAAACAAAATATTCAAACATCACACATAGCCCATGAATATGTATAGGTAGAAACCTCAATGTCTATATGACCCATCATATGGATTCCTGAGAGGTTATCATATACACTAAACCATCTAATGGATTCATGTCATGTCTAACATCCAAAAACATTCTAGAGATGTATTGATCTTGTTTACAAGTATTATTTTTCTCGTATTGAGTATATATTTTTGGGGTTTTATCTAGGGTTATTTTGGGTAGGATTTTTATGTTTTTCACAGTTGTTGTGGCCATTTCACATTTAGTGAAAGATTTCCCCAAACCGTGTGCCCTCTCTTAGCAAACCACAAAACCCATGATTCATGGGGATTGCATAGTTAGATAATAGTTTAGAAATTTTTTTTACCTCTTAGTAGTAACGATGCATCCCCCATGAAGTAAACCAATATTTAGGGATAATGTCGGGCTTTTATATTAAACCATGAATGTGGAAAATTAAACCCACAGAAATTAGATCGAAAATTTACAAACCCCTTGATGTTCACCCAATGTCAACCCAAATCTAACCCCATGAATTCCAATCAATTTTTTAGGATTTAAAACAAATTCATGGGTCTCTCAAACACTATTCTTGATGAATCATTGGCTGGATTGAAAAATTAGAACCAGTAATGGTATGTGGCTTCTTCCTGATGATAATTCATTATCTCTTGTCTCCATTTATAGATAAAAATGGGATGGTTTTTCTCTGTTGGTGATTTATGTTGATCTAGGTTTTATAGATCATGATTTAATTGATATTTGATGTAGGTTTTGTATCTAAATCTTCTTCTTTATTGTGATCATGAATGTGCTACTTCCAGTTTGGGATTTCTATTTTCTAGCTTTCATCATCAATAGTGAGGTAGGTGGTCAAAATTCAAATCTTGCTGTCTTTAATTCCAATTTAGTTTTGTATTTTGGAATTTTAGTGATCATGTTTTAAAAATGAATCTTTAATTGAAAAAATTAA
This sequence comes from Viscum album, assembly GCA_963277665.1. Lineage (NCBI taxonomy): Eukaryota > Viridiplantae > Streptophyta > Magnoliopsida > Santalales > Viscaceae > Viscum > Viscum album. The sequence goes on along the minus strand of OY728129.1, from coordinate 1,780,779,348 downwards.
TTGATTAATTATTTTTTGGAAAAATGGAATTGATTAATTGAGTTTCCATGTAAATTTGAGTTGATGTAAACTTGGGGAAATTATGTTGGGCAATTGTGTTTATGAAATTGGTGGTATTGGATTAATTAATTAGTTATTTAATTGATTGAATGATGATATTGGGGAATTGATGGGAAATTGGGAATGAGAAATTGGGAATGTGTAATTGGTCAACTAATGTAATTAAGAATTAAATAATAATGGTGATTGTTATATTTTTGTCTTGAACTTAATGGGTTATTGGGTTATATGATTAGAATATATCAAAATGTTTTAATGGTCTTTTGATTATAATATTCCATGTGATTGATGTATTGAACCACAATTTGTTTTGATTGTTTAAATTGTATATTAATTGATTTGAAATGTGATAAGAGGGTTCATATTTATTAACCATGATATATGTGATATATGTCATATATGTGTGATTGATTAAAGAGTGTGGGACATAGAATGGTGCTCCCAATAACTATATGTGAATTGAGGTATGGGATTGGGATCGAGGATCCAATTATCCCTATTTATTTTTTATTGAATGGAAAAGGCAATGAGGCTCCAAATACAAATTTTTGATAGAAATAATGGGATAGGGATTGAGGATCCAAATACCCACTTTGCAATGAGGTGTGTTATAGGGATAGAGACTCCAAATAATCATGAGGTGTTAGATATGACATTGAAATCCCATGAGATTGGCATTGGACAATGGTTCAAAGTGGCCATGTTATGAATTATTATGGAATGAATAATGAAATCCTAGGTGTTACATTGAATTGGTTATTGAATATTTTATATGGTTCAGACTCCAACTTGAGATGATGAAGGTATTGATTATACGGGTGTCCTCAAGAACCAAGGGGATTAATGTGTTTATTTAAAGAATAATGACAGTGATAACTATTTTACTCATGTATTGTGATTTATTATTTATAAAATTGGAGACACACTTATTGATCAGATATTGTTTTTGAAAATGTTTGTGGTGGCCTACTAAATGTACTGACACCATACTTGGGATGACTCATCCGTACCATAATAGACTTCATTTGTATTTGACATTATTAAGGAATGATCCCCAAGTTAGTTGAATGAGTTGGGATGGAGTAGGGATGAGTGAATAAAAAATAGTATATGGAACCTATTGGGAGTATTAGTTTTTAATATGGTTTCTAATTTGAAACTTCACATTTATTTGGAATGACATATCTACTGTTTGGGTTTGTACATTGTATTCACGTTTTGGTAATCATGTGGTACTGGTATTGTTAGGTTGTATTTTATACCAAAGGGCTACTATTTTTTAGATTAACTATTGAGATACATTGAAAACGAGGGTATAGTCTCCCCATGTTTATTTATTAGACCCTCACTAAAAATCGAAAGGCTCTGGAATATGGGGTGGAACACTTGAGGTCATGTGTCCAAATGTCTTGGGAATCAATATATGGACCCCAGGTCAGGAGATTAAAAAGTGGTATCAAAGGATACTTATCATTCCTTTATTTTGTATTACTATTTAGGAATGGTAGACATGAGAACATGATGAGTTGGGCCATGTACATGAAATCAATAATGGGAGTAGCTATCCCATGTATGGTGGAAAACCAATGTACCTAGGTTGGGATTATTGTTATTGGTTTTTTATATTATAGCTAGATGTTACTTCACATTGGGTGATGCACATGTTGTGTGATACGATCTTTATTTATGAAAGTTTCATAAATTGGACTCGTGGACCGGTATGACACTATAGTTGAGTATGTATTCATCATTCTACATACTCAAGAATTATAATGACATGAATCATTTTTAGGAATTCATGAGAAAATGGGGTTTGGAGAAGATGTTTAAATTTAAATGTTTTTCATTTCTTATGTAATTAAAATGAAAAGGGTTCCAAATATTAATTGATTGTTTTTAAATATCACAAAAAACTAATAAAAGGATTCCTAAAGATAATCATTAATAATGATAATCACTTTTCTCTTTTTAACTATGAACAACATAAAAGATAGTTATGGATACTGTTAGTTCCTTGGTTTGGACCATGTGGTTGGAAAATTATGATGGATTGTTATGTATTCATGTTTATCCCTATTATTAACTATGTTAATATTATAATATATCTCCAATTATGTCTGTTCTTTATTGTAGATATATGCCTACATGATTACACTTATTGATAAGATTAAATGAGGAGGTGGTAAGAAATGACCATTCAACGGTTGATCCAGAGGTAACGACAGTATCAGGTGAAGGAGGCTGAGATCAGTTCCATGAGAACATTGCCCAGTTCATGCAGTTTATAGAGAGACATTTAGAGTAGGTCTTGAAGAGTATGTATGACTTATCATAGGTTTTTTTAGTTACAAAACCCTCTTCATTTCACCAAATTGTGTGGACATGAGCCAACAAAATTTAGGATTGAATCCATCTACACTATAATATAGATTTTTGAGACTCCTGTTTAGAAGAGAGTCATGTTGGATACTTATATTTTATGAGGATTGATGGATAAATGGGGGGATATTTCGGATCAGACTGGGAATGAAGATGGGTTGATATCAAAATAATTTTTGGAGAAGTTCGTCATGCACTTTTATCCAATGAATCTGAGACAAGAGAGGGAAGTGATGATCATGCAGTTGAATCAAGGGAGTATTCATGTGATGGATTGTGATAGTAAATTTACTGACTTCTAGTTCTTAGCTCTGGTTTATGCTGGGGATGAGACAACTAAAGCCAGATGTTTCCTGGATGAGCTTAAATCTGAGATTGAGTCCCAAGTAAATATAAATCAATAGAAAATGTTTTCAAAAGTGGTGGATTAGGATCTAATTTATGAGGGAACCATAGATAAGCATCAAGTGGAGGATAAGTGGTTTCTTTATGGGGATATTTAAGTGCATATTCGATGGTTAGGATGTGTAGTTATGAGAATGCTGACTAGAAAATTAGAAATAAGGTTGTCCATATAGAATTATAATTTATATAGGATATTTCACGAGTTCTTTATGAAATTATTAGTTGAGATAAAAAATTTAATAGGTATTGTCCTCAACCCCTGGTAGAGTACCATGCTTTTAGAAGGATGTGACACCTATAGAGGTTCTAAAGGAACTCAAGATATATGGGAAATGACAGAGTAGCTAGGCTGGATTAGAGAGTGGGAATATAATCTTCTATAATATATATGTTTGGTAGCTAGAGTTCTACTATCCATGGTGGTATAGGTAGTAAACGTGGTGCTTCTTGTAAATGGTACCTATATCAGTAATGTTGTGTAGCGTAGGGGACATAGACTACACCATAATAAAGAGGGGTAAAAAATTACATACCATTGACCCTACCATAGTTGATAGAAAGGCCATATTATAAATAGTTAGTGGTACTATTCTTATAGATTATATGCTATATGGTTCCACATTTGATACTTGTGCCTCTAATTCTTATATATCTATATAATGTGTGAATGGGTTGAGTTTGACTGTGGAGTTTTTGACTAGGGTTTTGATGATCGAAAAATCATTGGTAGTACGATTGATAGACATCTATTTTTGCAAGGGGTGTTCACTCAATGTTGGGGAGTATCATTTTATTTGGGGTATTTATATACTATATATGTCCAGATTAGACCTCATTATGGGCATGGAAGTTTTAGTGTTGTACCCCACCCACGTTGATTGTTACCAAATGATATTGAATTTTACATCTCCTAATAGAGATAGTTTTATAAACCATGGTGAGTGGGATATCAAGGTGGGTCATATAGGGGCATTTCATCTACAAATGGGGGATCTCACCACTAAGGTCGCAAGTATTTTCCTGGATGATTAGGATAAAAATCATGATGTAATTATACCCATAGTGGATAGGTTCTCAGATGTGTTTTCTGAGTACTTCTCAGAAATGAGTGCTGAGAGAGATGTGGAGTTTATGATAAATCTTATGCCTAGAGATGAGTGAGTTTCTATTCCACATTTCAAAATTTCACTAATATATATTCAAGGGTTTAAGACTCAACCGGAAGAGTGGATGTATAAGGGGATTATCTATCTGAGTATATAAACTTGGGGTTCTCTATTCTTGTTTGAAAAAAAGGCTGTTAAGAGTTTTCGATTAGTGATAATGATAAAAAATATAAACCGGATGACTATGTGGAATCAGTATCCTTTTCATCATATCAACATTATTTTTAAACAGTTAATGGGATATTTTATATTCATTAAGATTAACATGAGATTTGGGTATCATCAGTTGAGATCTCGAACATCAAATGTACCAAGGACTTCTTTTAGAAACAAGTATGGCCATTATGTGTTATATTTTATGCCGTTTAGGATGGATAATGCTCTAGAAGTGTTTGTGGACATGATGAAAAAAAATTCCCACCATACATAAAATAGTTTTTGGATGAAATATTGGTTTACTACAAGAATCATGATGATCATTCCCAACAACTTGACATCATCCTATGTACACCATGAGAGCATCTGATATACACCAAGATGACATTGTGTTAATATTTTATTGATATGGTAGACTTATTGAGTCACATCATCTCAGGTGAAGGACTATCAGTTGACCTAGAGAATGTATGAATGTTGTTTCATGGGCTATTATTAACAACATTTAGATATCCTTAACATTGAAGTGTTAATAGGATATAATTGGAAGTTCATCCAAGACATTTTACATTCGGTTATTCCAATTTTTCACTGGACTGAGAAGAGTATAAAGTTTCAGTGGAATGGATCACGTGTGAATGCTTTTGAGGAGTTGATGGATTGTTTGAATATGGAATCAATCTTGATCCTACCTAATTTAGGTGAATTGAATATGGTATTTTTTTTTAAAATTTTGTCATCAAGATTGGAGTAGTGTTGATGTAGGGTGATCATGTTCTGTCACATGGGTAATGGAAGTTGAGGCCACATGAATTGAACTACCCTACACATGTACTCAAGTAAGTACCAGTAGTTTGTGATTTAATGAGTTGGTGGAAATATCTATTGGGATAAAATTTTAATTTCTATACCGATCACAAGAGCCTGAATTATAAATATTGTAAATAATATTTGAATATATGGTACCATAGATGTATTGAGTATATGAATTCAATTGATTTTGAGCTTCCATATACTCTAGGGAAGGAAAATAGTGTCTTTGACACTCAAATAAGAAAAAAATAGAACCAAAATGTATAGAAGACTAGTTATGAGTGGAAGATGATACAATTTCCAGCAGAAATTCATGTTGTAGCTCAAGAGGTTTAGGTTAAAATTACTATTATATAATATTTAGTGGATTATACACTTTTATTCCAAATCAGGGAGAGGTAGTAGGAGGATCCTGAATGTATGACCTTGAGAGAAGTCATTAAATGTGGGGAGTCCACTCCAACTGGACCATAGATAAGGGTGAGACCATATTTTTCAGGAATCATGTTATTTTTCCTATTAGTATGTGGGAAGATCTGATGCATGAATTTGATGCCTCAAAATGGGAGGTGTGTCTGGGATTGACCAAAATATGCCACGGCCTATGGAGTTAGTATTAGTTGCTGAGCATTAAACATTTTATTGCAAGGTACATGACATGATAGTACAACTATCAAGAGGTGAACACCATGTATCAATGACTTGATGGTTTACTACATCCACTCCCCCTTCCGAAATAGATGTGGGATGATGTTACTATGGACTTTGTGTCAAGTATTTGGAGGATTCCTCATAAGAATGTCTCTATTTGGGAGGTTGTATAAATGATCAATAATGTATCATATTTCATTCCCATGAAGAATAATTTTTTATTTGAATAGTTATAATTCTTGTACATTAAGGAAATTTTCCATCTACATGGGGTTCCACTGAGTATTTTACAATACGTGACTTTTGTTTTATATATCTCTCCTAGAATGGTTTGAATAAGGATCATGGTAAATAATATTTTAAGAGTATATAATTTCATAAGAAAATATATTGGTAGTCAGAATGTACAATACATGTGATTGAATATACTCTTCAAGCATGTATTATTTATTTTCATGGGTCTTGGGAGAAACAATTAGCTATCATTATGTTTACATATATAAACAATTATTTAGAAACTATATTGATGTAACCATATAAGTCTATTTGGTTTAGGCCATGCTGATCAACTATATGACAGATCAAGGTTGTTGAGTAAACATTTTTAGGATAATGTATCATGTAGGAGACATCCAAGAAGATTCAGTTGATTTAGAAGCACATAAAAATGGTTTAGATTACGAAGAATTCATATGATTATAGACATTGAAAACCCCTATAGTTTATAAAGGTTGATCATTTTTTCCTTTTGGTGTCACCAAATTTAGGTCATTGTAGGATTCAAGGACATAGAAAGTTGCCACCCTGGTATGTTGGAACATTTGAGGTGGTGGAGAGGGTCAATCTAGTAGAATAATAATTGACTCTTCTATAGAGGTATAATGCTATGAATAATGTGTTTCATGTCTGATAGCTCTGGTGGTATCACCTATACCCCTATCATCTGATCGATGTGAATGATGTTGATCATGAGACCGATGCCTCCTTTGAGGGTATATTATATGTTTTTTGGATCATAGTGAGAATGTTTTCTAGGATAGACTGTGGTGAATTTTCTATTAATGTTGATATATGGATATTGTTTTGAGGAAAGTGGGAGAGATTCGATGATATATGGGCCGAGTGAACTGATGTTTTTTTACATCGAAATGTTATAGATTAATTGGAGTACAACTCAAGGATAATATGTTATAAGGTGGGGATATTGATTGATCCTAAATTATTTTGGAGGTGTATTGAGATCTTTTATAGGTATTATTTTTACTTATTTATAGTACATCATTTTTGGATTTTATAATGAGTGTATTTGGTTGAAATTAGGATTTTTTGGGGGGTTTTGGTAGTGTATGGTTGGCATAAAAATTTCTCAAACTTTACACCCTTTACCTACAATATATGAAACACCAGGAAGAGGGGGATTCCATGTTTGGTGCATGACCAGGAAAACTATGTACCCTCTTAGTAGTAACCACGCGTCCCCCACGGAGGAGGAAAACTATTAGAAACATGGTTAGGGAAAACCATCCGCCCGAACTGAAAACTATGCATGTTGAAAATTAGGCACACAAAATTTAGAATAACATTTCACAATCCCCCTGGAATTAATTGAATGATGACCCAACTTTACCCTTAATTATTCCTCTCATTTTCATAGGCTTACAGACAAATTTCATGGGCTATTAAACAATTTTCATGACGAATCAAAGTCCAGATTGAAGAATTTTCACCTCACCCAGTATGTCGTTTCTTCTTGATGATATATATTTCACCCTTATCTATCTTTTAGGATAAAAATTAGATGTTTTTACTCTATTGGTGATGGTTCAATATATAGGTTTTATGTATCTTGAATCTATTAATTTATGATCTATGTATTGGATCTAAATCCCATTCTTCATTGTGGTCTTGATTATTCCACACCAAATTGGTGGTTTCTGTTGGTGAGCATTCATAGTAAATCTTGATGTAGGTGGTCTAAAATCAATTATGATAGTATTGATTTTAAATTTAATCTATGTATTTCCCAATTTCAATCGTAATGTTTGAAAATTTAATAATGATTTGAAAAAAAAACATTTTTTATTAATTTATCGAATCATGTAATTATTAATTGTGTTTCCATATAAATATGAGATGAGTTAAAATTCTGAAAATTCAGTTGAGTAATTGTGTTAATTCAATTTGTTTATTTAGTGTAGTTAATTTTTTAATTAATTTTTAGAATGTTGTGGTTTTGGAATTAAAGGGAAATTAGAATTGTATAATTGTTCAATTATTTTTATTATTAATATATTAGAAATGGATATTATGAGATGGTTGAATTGACCTTAATGGGTTAATAAGTTTTATGATTTGAATATTTAAAAATGGTTTAATAGTATTTCTTTCATATTATTACATGTGATTAATGTATTGAACCCTGATTTTATTAAATTTGAAAAGGTACATTAGTTGATGTGAAATGTGATAAGAGGTGTAATGTTGATTAAACTTTTTTGATGTGATATATGTGATATGTGTGTGATTGGTTGATATTAAAGTGTAGGGAACAAACTATATCTCCAAATACTCATTTTTGACATTGAGTTTTGGGACATGGACTAATGCTTCAAATATAAATATTTTATTTTTATTATAAGGGATATGAACTGATTCTGTAAATACATATTTATGATAGAAAATATGGGAAAGGTACCGAGGCTCTAAATAACAACATAGAAATGAGGTGTGGGATAGGTATGGAGCATCCAAATAACGATGGTTTGTTAGACATGTCATTATAAACCCATGAGATTGGAATTGGACTATGGTTCCATGTATCAGTGTTATGAATTGTTAGGGAATGGTTAATGAAATCCCATGTGTTATAATGAATTGTTAATATAAATTTTTCTATGGGTTATAATATGACATTGGAGAAAGTAGGTATTGATTGTATGGGTATCCTCATTAACCCAAGTTATTTATTTTATTAATTAAAGAATAATTATTTTTTTACTATATGAATTTTTGTTTATTATTTATAGAATAAAATATAATGTTATTGAATGGATAATGATTTTGAAACCATTGGAATAATCATATTGATTTGTTGTCACACCCTACTTGAGTTTCCTAATTAGTACCTAAATAGACATAATGTTTGTAGAAAATAACAAGGGAAAGATACCCTTGTTGGATGACTGATTTGTGATGGACCATGGATGATGGAACCATACATGGTGTTGGGACCTTCTTGGGATTATCAGTGTGGATTTATTCTATTTCATCATTTGACACATGACATGTATTTGGAAGGAAATATTTATTATTGGGGGTTGTAAATTATATTTTAGTTTTGGTAATCATGTGTCACTATTTTCTTCTAGTTGTCAGTTTTATAATTTGGATATTGTTTATTATTTCCATTGTAAGGTTACTTTGATAAAGATGGTATTGTCTCCTCATATTGATATAATACAACCTCACTACTAGTTTGCAACCTCTGGTGTACATGGAGGTGCCCTTGTGATCATGTGACAAACCATATTGGGGCACCAGTATGTGGCACTTGGGGTGGGATGTAATAGAAGTTCATCATAAACACTGATCCATTAAACATTCTTGAGAGTTCATTAGATCCATAAACCAATCCTTCATGTTCTTGGGTGGTAATTAAAAGAATCGTGAAATAAAAAACCTCAAGCATCATTGGAATCAACTCAAATGAAAAGGGAAATAACACCCCTATCACAAACATTATCTACCATGGGCAAACAAAACCACACCATGCTCAAATAACTACTACAAAAGCTCAATTCCAGGGAATAATTCCACTGTATTACTGATAAATCTATGTTTATTTATCTATTTACCCAATACATAGCACTCCAAGACCCATGTATGGAGTCCAAAACACTTACAAAGAAAACATGACCACTATATCTTATCAATAATATGTCTCGTAGGGTTATGAAAACACCAAGATGGAAAAATATTCATGCAAATTTTTTAAAAAACCTATAAAATGGTAAGGGACTTTATAACATAGATGTGGTGTAGTTGAAACAGAAAGGATAACCATGTAAATAAATACCAATACACAAAATATATAATTTTTTCCCCAATTTTGACATTATGTTTTTTGTAAAGGGAAAATAAGAAGAAACTACAAGGTACACAAATTAAATGCTTTAGTGGAATTAGAATTACTGGAAGAGGACTTCCCCAACATGTAAAAGTTTACTCATTCAATAAAAGAATAGGAAGGGCATCATACATGTATTAAGGGAGATTCACCAAGCTAAAATTTAGGGTCAGCACTAGGTGAAATAAACAGGACACATTTCAAGGTTTTATGTGTGAAATTATTTCCTTATCCCATTGAAAAACATCCATGAATATGGTGAAAACATTTATATAAGTCCACGTAAATGAAACAAAATATATGGAACCCCCTAGTGTATCTACCATGATTTATCATGTGTAAAGGATACCTTTATTATATTAATCATTTCATGTAGAATTTTTCAACTGTAGGTCTCCCACTTCATTTCCGAACCTATTTTGAAGCCATTTTATACCCTGAGGAGCGATGAATGCGAGCAATAAAAATGATTAGGATGAATTTAAACACTAGATTTCATGAAATTCAAGTGAAATTAAATTTAATTTCATGATCCATAACATGATAGAATATTATAATAATAGAAAACATAAATAAATTATGGATCATATATTAGTATAAGGAATATTACATTAATAATATAGACCCTTAGATCCCATAGTTATGAGTAACTAAAACATACTCAAGAAGATAGCATAAAGAACCCATGGAATGAAAATGAGTTTCCTTCATCATCACATAATGAACACTTATAAAAGAAATGAGTTTCATTCCTCACAAAAAAATATAACGCATCCTTGAAAATCAGTTTCATATCCTTTTAAAGGGATTAAAATAAACAAATCCTAAGCATGATAAACCCAAGGAAAATAAAATGTTATCTAAAGGTATTTAGTAAATGTTTTTCTATATACCTTCAAATAAATATAAAAAATATTGTATTTATACCCTACATATAATGTATATATAGATATATCCATAATATTCCTAATAAATAAACTTAAAACTTCATGGTTAACTCTTTGGAATTAATTATGGAAATACATATTGATCATCATGAAAGGGTAACTAAAGAATGGTAATGTCTACTCATGATTGATGGTTTGCAGAAAAAAGGTAGTTATGGATAATTTCTTTTATATTAAATAAAATTACAAAATTTATTCATTGAAATAACATGGATTTTTTCATTTCATGTATATATGTGATCAAGAATAAGAAACACCAATGAATAATGACTTACTTGGAAAACACTTTTTTTAGGATATTTAGAAATAATAAATATCACTGATCTACTAAAAGGAATATAAAATAAATATTATAAAAATTAGTTGAAAACTAATTTCTTTTCTAAACTATTAAATCCTATAGAGAATGCTTTATATAAAATTAAATAGGCAGTAGAAATACATATTCATTTATAATATGTTGAAAAGATATTCTTTTCACATTTTCATGAAATGAACCATATAGAAAACAATTAAAATTTCATTAAAACATTTAATGATTTTAATATAGTATATAATTATATTAATAATATATTAATGAGTATATAAATTTTTTAAAAATGAATATTGTTAATAATGACAGGGAAAAGGGATGTTCCAGACCAAAAATGAAATGGTTGACTTGGTTTCCTTACAATTGGTAAATAACAAGACAAGGGGGAGAATGAAATAGAAAGAAAATAATTAATACCCCAATAGATGAATTATTATGTTAATATAGATTCATTATTATGTAATTGATCAATATTACAGAGGTCATTGTGAACAATAAGAATATTACTCAAAAAATTAAATTTGAGATAATAACCGATTAAAACCTTAAACAATTTCAAGTCAAAGACCCATTAAGGATTCTAGTTCCAATTAAAATTTTAAATAACCTAAATAATGAATGGATAATGATACAAAATATTAAATGGGTATTGGATAAAACTTTCTATATAAAACATGGGGTTTATTAATAATGATGTCACATTGGATTAATGTTTGGAACAAAAAACTCTTAATTTTTTTCCTGACCGAGTCGAATTCAATTTCTTGAACTATATAAATAACATAAATATCATAATAACCAATTAATGTACATATTTCATACAAATATTATTTTAGGAAATTAAATTATAATTATTTTCTACATGTATATTAGTTTTTTATTATCTATTTTTAATATTAGATGTGATTAATGTTTATCATTTTGAGCAATATTCATAATATCAGTGTTTTTCATCATTATTATACCAAATATAATCATTTCTGGATAATATATATTTTATTTTTACTTATATATTATTATAACATAATTCTATATGGGTTTATGTAATGATCCTTAATTATAGTATCAATAGTGAACACATTTCAGTGATTTTTATCTAATGAATTTTGGTATCTCAATTAATGATTTTAATATTAATTTTTCCATTATAGAAACAAAAAAAATATTTATATACATTTATATCATATATTTGTAGTAATTATGTTCTCAAATCCATCCATAGTATTATTTTATTACATTATCATGTTGGTGGTCAGAATGACCTAAACAAGCTCGTTGCAAAATTAATAGAGGATTATCATGATAAATTTGTTTCGATTTAAATAATATAAATATAATAGATGAAAATTAATTTATTAAGATAATTTTTTCAGAGTGAATCATATTTTAATATATCTTAATAAATTATAATGAAACTAGATTAAAATGAGAAAAGTTACCTCATGGAAGTCATAGTCTGCACAACACACAATTATGATTTTTATTTCACACCGAATATGATATAAATATAGTGTATTATAATTTGTGTCATCATAATAGTTTTATATATGTAGAAATATTCTTCAATGGGATCCTCATAAATAATTAATAGAGGAAATGGTGGAAAATATAGGATGTCGGTTGGTAGAGGAGGTAGTTCCCACAACACATGAATACCAATATTTTAATGGAAAGGAATAAATTTGGTCAATATTAATTTATTAGTAAAATAAATTTACCAATAAAACATATTGATTTCATTATATATTAATTATAAAATTATATTAGGAAATGTATTGAATAAAAATAGTGTGTGTAGAAAAAAGCTAATCACATTGTGGACTTGGAATTTCCCTTTGAATACTTCATAGAATTTGAAGTCATTCGATAACATCCTATAAAAAGGATAATGGATAAGGAATATGATTAAAAATGAAATATTAGTTTTATATTTTGATGATTAAATAAAATATTTATGGTTTTTATGAATGAGTGGTGATATGTACCTTTTATAAGTTATGAGAATGTAATTTGTTCAAATATTTGAACTTAATATAAAGAGTGTACCTGTTTAAAATTCCATGAAGTCTCTAAAAGTGATGATAATTTATTTTGAGATGATACAACATCTATAATTACTCAGCCATTTATTTTCACACATTTCCTTATCATATTTTTAATTTATTTTCTCTTATAATATCCACTTTTACTATTTCTCGTTTTCTCGTGCTATATAATTTTTAATAATAAAAATAAATTATAATTCCTAAAAATAAAAATACCATAATTAAATAATTTAAAAATAATAATCCAAAATATTAAATAAATTTTTTATAAATTTTTTTTACATATAAGGAAAATTAATTTTAGCAGTAGTGCATGTAACGCACAAAAAACTATTTTTAAGAAAAATAGAATTTTAAATCTTAAAATTTAGGTGTGTGAAAAAATATTCAATGAATTTTATATTTATTATATAAATTGGATTATTATTGAAAAAATAATATTTCTGTTTATTTTAAAACCTGTAAACCGGAATTTCAACAAAATAATATTTAATAAAATAAAAATCCCAAAAATAGTTTTTTATTTAAAAATATTACATATGTTGTTAAAAATACGTTTTTTAAAGAAAAAAATATTCTAAAATATATATCATTACTCCATAAATAAATATGTGATGATAAATGTTTTTAAAAGTATTTAATTTATGCTTAATTATTGATGTAGTCATAAACATTGTGATCATAATAAAAACATATATTTTTAATTATTCCCCAAAAAATTAGTATTTTTAGAAAAATACAAAACATTAAATATATTACAATTTTAAAATTATTCATAAAAATGGAATTGTTTTTTATCAAATTAAAATTAAAATTTATTATATTTTTTAATTTAGATGAAAATAACGAAAATAAATATTTTTTTTTGAAAAAACACTTCAAAATCATTTGGTGTTTTAATAATATTTTATATAAATATATAAATAATTGAATGTTTGCATATTATTTATTAATATATTTTACCTATTATAATAAACATTTACTACGATCACTTTATTTTTTGAAGATAAAATGCATTATAATTGTTTAAACAGTTCTTTTAATTGAATTGTTTTTAAACAATTAATCAAAATAAACAAGGTTTCATTTATAATTGGTTATTATATTTTTTATATTCTAATTATTATATTTTTAATGTAATTTTTATATTTAATGGTTCATTTTAATTACGTGTTGAGTTATTTTGGTGTTATGTGTGACACAATCCATTCATGATAATATCAATTAAAGGGGTCCATAATCTTAAGACATTACATTCTACCACACTTTAAAAATTTTAATACATGAAATTTTAAATAATACTGATTTATAAAAATGGGAAAGAGTAATATAAATTTTTTTATCATTCATGATATATATTCTAATATGAAATATTACTTACTCTCTTAGGAAATATTAAGTTACATAGCTTTATTCAGGAAAGATTTATCTTTCATATAGTAATATACCAACGTATGTATATACAATAGGCATAGGTTCACCAATATTTACCATTCCCAAATCCATATAAATATCCATGAAATTAAACTAGAGAGAATCCTTATATTATTATTGAAATTAAAAATATATTTAACCCTAAAATATTATTAATTACATTTTCATATGGTCAAAAACTGGTAAATATATACCATAATCTAAAAAATTAGATAAAAATTACCAAAAAAATAATAAATCAATTATAATTCTCATGGTAACCCATACTTTGTAACTGGTTTTTCAAAAAATAAATCACCCCCAACGTTAATTATTTATAAACTTAACTGTTATCCATCCCTCAATTAAGTTTTATAGAATAATTATCCCCCAAAATATAAAACTCTTATAAACTCACTTTTCAAGTATATTGGTACTATTTATTTATTTTTCCAAACCATTAAATGAAACATAATAAACATAAATCTTTTGATGTTTCAAATATTCCGCATAAATTTTAGAATATACAATACTTTCGTCAATAAATATACTAGATTAATTTACAGATTCAAGTGTATCATGATGTAATTTTTAATATGATATCGACCTCACTAACTATGTTATAGATAAGAGACAATCCTCTTTCATCATAAAATGAATATATTATGATTCTAAACTATTTAATCATTTTACCTTATTCATTTATACTACATAATTATTTTTAGTTACAAAAAAGTTTATGCTTTATTTTCCTAATATTTTTAAAAAAAATAGTAAAACAAATTGGTTATGATAATATTTAAAATATTTTTATGAAAACTCATATATAAATATTTAATTCCATATAACAACATCAATTTAAACTTGTGTTACTTTTTATTTAACCTATAATTCTCTAAATCCATTCCTTTGTTATCCATGTTCATTCTCCTCTTATGTTCTATAACATAATTAGTTACCATTATACATAAATCCTTCATAAATTATAATTATAGATAATGTGAATTAACCATAGAATATATTATAGGGTTTTTAAACTATGTAATAGTTATTTATATTTTTTATGCATTATTTGGGGATTGAGTTAATACACAATCCACAATTTTCATGGACCATACCCCTAGGTAATTGTTTACTAGAGATTGAATCCAATCGTCTTATAAACATATGTATTTAATTTATAATACAAATACACATTAAATATATTAACAAAACATTAGGATTCTATCCTATTCTTAGACTTAACATTATGGTTTTCACAAATTTTATCTTATCCTAGTCCCTAAAATAACTAATCTAATCCTCAAGAATAACTATATGATTCACTAATTCTAAATGAGGATACTTATACTCTCACTCCCAAATCCAGTTCTAGAATAAATTTATTTTAAAAATTATCATTGATACCACGTGAGATAATATAAAGTAAAATTAAAGAATCTACACATTACTATTACATCATATAATATCACAAAACAAATAGAACCTTGGGGTTTAGTGTCTCTAATGAGAGGTAAAATAAGATTTATATTTTAAAAAACTTGTGAAATTTCTCTGTAATACAAAAATAAATTACCCCATTATAATATTCTCATAAGTGACACTAAACGTTATAATATGGGGAAACTCAAATATAAGAAATGGTGATCTCAAATACTCAGAAATGAGATGCATAGGGGATAATAACCAAAATTTATAACTTTGAATAAGATTAAAATATTATTATATTCATGATACATAATGAAGTCAATCCAACAAAATGTGTAGATCATAAGTGATGGGATAATGAAGAAGTAATGAAATTGAAGAGTATGAAGACATTATCCAACAAACATGATACATGAGATCATAAGATCAAGATACCTTAAAAATGAGACACAAACATAATTTTTGTTAATATTATAATAATTAGACACATAAAGAGATTATGAGATAATAATATAAAATATCTTTCAAGTATGAAACTTGCATTACTATAGAGAACATTACATTCTTGATCCACAACATTGGTGCCCATGCTTATAAGAATCTAAAACATACTAATGAATAATTTATTTTCTGATATATAAACTTTAAACAAATGAATTTGTGGTTGATATTTGTAGTACCCCATATTCTGGTATGTAACCATTAACTTGTAGTTTTAATGATTATAATGTGTATGGGTTAATGATGGGAGATTTTGGTAAACATTAAAAAAAATTTGCTTCTAAAGGAGCGGTGCGCGGTCTGTGCAAGGTTTTTCCAAACCACGTTGAAGTCCTAGGAGAGACTGCTCACACCAGAAGATGTTGAAAAGTAGCTTCGATATGCTATCTTAATAGTTAGGGATACTATGTTAGGATTCCATGTGAGTTTTTCATAAATGCAATAGAAAATGCAAGATTAATGTACAGTTTCTCAAACTATGTGGTCAAACTATGCACATGGCCAAAGTGATATCCTAAAAAAGTGAATCTCACAAAATTTTGTCTATAATTCCTTCATTTTTCATCTATATTTCCCTGATTCTAAATTCCTTTCCACTTAATGTTGGATAACCTCTCCCAAGATAATTGGAGTCAATATGGAGCCATCCTTTGGTGTTTTCATGACCGATGCTTATGGTAAGTGTTCATTTCTCCTCATTCTAGTCACATCTTCTTAGATATACTTAGATCTACTTCTCTTATATTCATGTTTTCTAAAATATACACCCATTATGGGAAGATATTTTTTTTATGCGAAATAAGTTTTGATTTTGTTGTGATCTTTCTAGGATAAGAGATCTAAGGAGGTTTCCTTTAGAATCGACTGGGCTTCATGAGAATTCATCATCTATTTTGGGTTTTCTTAATAACATTTGAGGAAGGTGGCTTCACACTCAAATAATATTTCTATAATTGATTAGATTAGTTTCAAATTTGTTTATTTAAGTTAAATTTATAGTGAAAATCATGTAATAATCTTCTTTAGTGATGATTTATGGTTTCAGTGAAATTTTGTAATCATGGTGAATTGTTGTGCAATGTTATTTAGTCTCTTTAGTTGAAAAATTTAATTCTTAATTTTGGACTTCTGAAACCTATAAATATTATTCTATAAATTTGAGTTTCAATAAAAAAGGTTATTTTATTCAGATGGATCGGATTTAAAATGGTTTTTATTGAATAGGGTATTTAATTAAAGGGTGATTTTATTGAAAGAGGTTTTTGAAATAGTTTTTTCATAATAGTGGTGTGTGTTTGTCTTACATTTATGAGGCATGGTTAAAATATGACCTTCTTCTAGGTTACAAAAGGTTATGGTAACATGATATAAAATTATCATGTGACGACATGATATATTGATGAGAGACTAATCAAGGTAATGGATTGTCATAATGAAGTATGCATGGTTGAATTTGTCAATAAGTTGAATGGTAATGCCAAAATATTAATAAGGAATGGTTTTGAAAACATGTGTGGATGTTTGAAGAAAGTATTTATAGCTAGAAAATTATTTTTAATGTAACTTGTTTACCTTTGGTTTTAAATGGTCTGGAACATGTTTTTAGTTAGTTATAAAATTTTTTTGAAATTTTTTTTATATATAATGTTTTACATAAATGGTACTAACACTTTTATCCTAGTGGAATGATTAAGAAAGTCACTGGGGAAATCCTACTAGGTTTCATACTTACCCTTGCTTTGGTACCTTGGTGCTTTTTCAGATACTATCTTCAGGGGTAGGTGAAATGTTTTGTATCACACATTTTTAGCACCACCTCTTAATATATGGGCTATTTTGTGATGTTGGAGCTTAATGTTTGTGGAGCCTGGAGTCTTTTTGGTCATAATGGATTCATCAGTTGTTCTTCCAATGTTTTCATGGATTTTGGTTTTTCGTCCAGTGTGGTACACTTGGGTGGACTTTTTGATATATATGAAATGTTTTAGTTTTCTTTCATTTATCCAAGTATCATTTAGTAGTTTTTTGGTTATTGTGGGGAGATGGTAGTTTTTATTTCCTAAAGGAAAAATCATCCACCTAATTTCTATTGAAACCCTTCAGCATTTGTGGACATCATTTGGAATTTTGGGGATGTCTCTCAAGGCCTAGTAATGTATCATTTTTTTCTCTATCCAATGAGAATTATATGGTCATTACAAATGGTATCATATTGTTCAGTCCTTCTCTAATAAGTAGTCTTCTATTTTCATTGTCTTGGAGTTGTATTCATCCTTTTCAATTATATGCTTTGGAACCTTATAAAGTATTAGTATTGTTATAAAATGAAATGTATTTCATAAAAGGAACTAACTAACCCTTTTATACTGAACTTTAATTTACAATGGTGTTGGGTAGATAAGTGTTTTGGAGAAACATATAGGATTTGAAAATCTCATTATCATGGATTTAAGAAATGTGAGATCATGCCATGCATTAAAGGACTGAATTACAACATTGATTGAATATATCTTTTAGAGTAATGATTTATGTTGTGTAAATGTGTTGATTATTGAAAAAGTATAACTGTCTTTCAAATGGGAGGCTTTGGAAAAAGGACATGACAGTGGTATTTTGAAAATGGTTTGATTTTCAAAAAAAAAGTTGAATGTTTTCAAAAATAGTAGAAATTGAATATGGTTGATTTTGGAAATTAATTTTGTGATAGTTGATGTGATATAATTTGAAATGCTAATCCATTATTTACAAGAAAGTAAGGCATATAGAGTTTGTTATTTATTCATAGAATGGAACCTCGTAGGCATCATAGGAACCAACTGAAAGAAGCTGTGGAGAACAAGGTTGCACCTAAGACATGGGTGAACCAAGAGATGGTTCATAGTATCTTCCAAGCATTCAAAGATATAAGCATTGGGAACTATAGGAATGAATCAATACATGTTGATCATACCATGCATTTCATGAAAAATAATCCACCCAACTTCTGATGTGATTTCAAATCCAAAAAAGTGGAGGTGTGGCTGAGCAAGATGACTCATATCCTCGACATCATTAGCACACCATCACAGTTAGAAGACAATATAAAATCTTATATGTACATGTATCATTCACACTAGTGGTGAGATATAGTGGTGTAGGATAAATTGGATAAAGGAATTTCATAGGAGGATTTTGAGGAATTTTTATCAACCCATAGATTTATTCAGCATGAAGCAAGGGAATCTCTATATCATGGTCTGAAAGTTATTTTTTATTATGAGAAGCTTAAAACCGGGGATACACGTCATGGAGGACAGAAATAATGAAGGCCAAGTGAGTCCTTCTTGATCACATTAACACACTCGAACGGAAGAGAGTTAAGTCTATCATAAACTATCAAACTCTCCTCTGGCCTGCCCCAACGAGCCATCGCATCAGCCGCAAAGTTGGATTCCCTCACACTATGATGGACCATCCTTCCCTGGTTTGTCTCCACTTTGCACCTTCGATAAATATACACCAGGTCCCAAGAGATGTCGCATTTTCCCTGAAAAGATCTGACCAGAACCTCAGAATCAGATTCAACCTCCGTCACCAGGAGTCCTCTCCTCCTGAAAAGAGTCACACCTGAGTGAAGGGCTCTAAAATCTTCACCCATAGAAGTGCCTAGTCCATAATATGCACTGAAAGAAATATTAACTGAACCCCAAAAATCCCAAATAACACCACCACCCTTCATGATTCCTCCCAAACATGAGCCATCCACAATCTGTTTCAACCCATTAGCTGGAGGCTGCCACCTTACCCATCGCCCTCTCTCCGAGATCTGTGTACACTGTCTTTCGACGAGGTTTCCCAGTATACCAGCCTGCACTCCATTCTTGAAAAGGGAGGACAGTTCTATGATGAGGGATCTCATCCGGACCTGTAGACCTAAAAGAGATCTCCTTCCACCTAACCACACCTATTTACGTGCTTCCCAAATTGTCCAGCACATAGATATCAGAATGATAATACCTGTTGTACACTCCCCTGTTCTGTTACCGAAAATAGAGAACCATGTCATAAGATGATATCGAACCAAAATACACTCCCCATATAGAATCTTGTATTGAGAAAACTGAGACCAAAGGAACGCAGCCCATCGCCCCTGAAAAAACAAATGCAACGTTGATTCTGATCATGCGATGCCATGTAGACACATCTTCTCTTAATATTTTCCTCGGTGGGTAGAGCTCGGTTTTGGATCCGCCACACCATAAAATTCATTCTCGTTGGGATTGCATTAAAACATGTAATCACATCTCCTGCCACCCTGTTAACATTCCTCTGGACAATTATCCTGTAACCATTCAAATTAAAATGCCCCGACCCAACTTCGGTAAAACAACATCTGTCTGGTTCATCGCTCATAACAACACTGCTAAAGAAGTTTAGTTGCGATGGGTCAAGGTTTGCTTGTATAAAATCATTACTTCCGCATGCCTCCCTAAAATAGATGTCAGGAAGAGGACATCCCTCACAACGAAGCCTCTCCTCCGTCCATGTATCCTCCCATAAGTTGATCTCCCCACGGCCAATCACCCATGTTTTGTGGGCCTGCAGCACCTCTAGGTGAGAAACCATGCACTTGGTGAGACCCGTCTCACCGCGCATGAAAAAATCACCATGCCAACCATATCTTGCTCTGAAAAAAATTTCCAAGAGGTATTTACCGACAATCACCTCTCAAGATAAACTGTCTTGTAGCCCCCGAATGGATTCATGAATATCACAAAGACCAACCCTACCCTCCTCCACTGGCCGTGCCAGTCTCTTCCAAGAGGCCCAGTGGCATCTCCCCTATCTTTTCGCATCCCAGAGGAAAGACGTGAGAATATTCTCAATCCTCTCCACTGTGCCCTTCGGGGGACTTATGATAGAAAAGACATGAAAAGGTATAGACAGAAGAACACTATTGATAAGAATGATCCTACCCCCAAAGGAAAGCATCTTTTTCTTCCAGTTGAAAACCCTTCCCAAGATACGATCCACAATACCATTGAAATGGTTCTTCATAATCCTTACACTCGATATAGGAACTCCTAGATAAATAATAGGTAGTAGCCTCTTCCCAAAACCAAGGACATCCTGTATAATTCTGCACCTTCCTCCCGAGCATTTGTTGGATATAAACAGGTGACTCTTCAACTGGTTGATCGACTGCCCACTCAGTTTCCCATACTCGGTCATAATACCCTTAAGAGATTTCAAAGATCCTCTCCTGGCATTCAGAAATAACAAAATATCATCGGCAAACATCAGGTGAGATATACTCTCTGAATTCCTTCTACCATGAAAAGGCTTCAAGCTTCCCTCTGTCATTCTCTTCATCTGGTTTCTGGATAAAGCATCTTGAGCGAGAAAAAAGATGATAGGAGAGAGCGGGTCCCCCTGTCTAACTCCCCTCATGGATTTTAATAAACCAAAACATCTCCCAAGAAGGGAAATGGAAATCCATGGTGAAGCAAAGCACCTGAAACAAAGATAAAAAAACCTCTCCTGGAACCCAAAACCCCTCATGACCCGTAAAATGATGCTCCACTCCAGATTATCAAAAGGTTTATTCATGTCCACTTGAAAAATAATATCAGAACCAACAGTTAGTTTGTTTAGAACGTGAACCAGCTCACTTGCAATCCCCACTACCCCTTGTATACTCCTCCCTTGGATAGAACCGTGTTGTTCTTCGGAAATTATCTTGGGTATAATTTTTCCCAATCTCTTGCCAATAAGAGTTTCCAGAATATTTTATGATTCATTACATAGGAAAATCGGTCTGAAGTGGCTGATAAGAGAGGGGTCTTTGGTCTTTGGCACAAGCACCACCCTTGAAGCAGATATCCCCCTACTCAAGGGAGCCCCCCTAAAGAAATATTGGATAGCCTCTACCACACACGACCCCACGTAATCCCAAGAAGCACTATAGAATGAATTAGGGAAGTCATCAGGCCCAGGTGAACTCTCTTTCGGCATGCTTCCCAGAGCCTCTCTAATCTCCCTCTCCTTAGGAATAGTGGACATGCACTCATTCTCGATTTGAGTTATCATCAAAGGTAAACACTCCAAAAAGCTAGAGCCCTCAAAGGACTCTCTGTGGAAACCAGAAGTATTCTCCCCCACCTACAAAACCTCGATGTTTTTTAATGAAAATTTGCCTGCCACCATCACGTCTGAAGTAAAATCTCCATCCTCCCCTTTAATATTGATCTTCATGTTTCTCCTCTCTTTGATACATGCCGGAAAGAAAGCATTGTTGCGATATCCCTCACTAATCCACCTCACTCGAGACCGTTGCATGAAGACCCTCTCCATCTCTAATAGTTTCTCAGCCAGAACAACGTTTTTATCACAAAGGATAGCGAAAATATCCTCATCCCAAGAAACCTGAAGAGCCTCCTCAAGTCTGCCAACCTTATCCTATAATCTGGTCACCCCATTATGCAAATCCGGTTTCTCCACCAGCCACTGTCTAATTCCTTATTTGATCCTTTTGAGGCGATTAACTAGCCCTCCCCAAGATCCCTCCCGCTCTTCCTCCAACCAAGACGCCCTCACAATCTGCATGAAACCAGTGTCTTTATGCCATTCACTCGAGTAATGAAAACCCTTGCCAACCACAGCTTCACATTAAATTTCTAGCAACAGTGTAGTGTGATCCGATAAAATACGTGGAAGGTGAGTAACCGAGGTTTTTAAGAAAATATCCAGCACATGCAAGTTAGTTAGCCACCTGTCCAGCCAACTCCATGTCCGGTTCTGGCCTTTACGGTTATTACACAACGTAAAATTCGTCCCTCTGAAGCCTAAATCCAATAGGCCCATATGCAGCAAGCACTCCTTGAAATCCATCATTCCATACATATTACCTACCCTTCCTCCTCTCTTCTCTGAGACATCCACAACAGTGTTGAAATCACCTCCCACGAACCACGGCAAAGGGCCAGATTGAACAGACATTATGTGGGTCCAGAGTTCCCGCCTCTCCATCGCCTTATTACTCGCATAAAAAAATGAAAAGATAAGGAAAAAACCACCCACCTCAATCTTCGTGTCAATGCACTGAGTTTTCACACCTACATTCTCTACCGAAATATTATTCTTCCATCCAACCCAGATTTGAGAATTAACAGGTCCACCATGAAAATAGTTCGAGATACCCATTTTCTTTACTATCCAAGGGAGCTTGCATGCATCCCGCTTCGGCTCTAAAATCACAGTCAAGGATGCTTTGGCTTTACTACCCTCCAAAGATATAAAGTCTCTCTTAACCTGGGCACCCAGACCATGAGAATTCCAAATAATGATGGAAAACATCACTACAAAAACTTACGAGTTTTCTGGACCGTTGATAGATCCTGATTGGGGTGCACCAACACACCCTTCCCCTTGGCCATCAATCAGGTAATAGGCCATGAAAATCCATCATTTCCACTACTCTGTTTCACTAATAAAACACCTTCATTACTCAGAACATCCAACTCTTCCAACTGTGGTTTCCTCCATGCCTGGACACGAGGAAATGATTCCGCACCCAGATCTCCCTGGAACAAAGAAAACAACACTCTCCTCTATGGAGACCAACATGATGTCTTAACTTCCTTATCCATGACACTGTTCATGCTGACCATCTCCAATGGTTTTTCAGAAGAAACCAAGAGATTACTCACAAGACAATTCTGAATAGCCCCTGGTGACAGTTGCGATGAATAACCGATTGATGAAGGAGGGGGAGACAACATTCATGCTGGACTGCCCAGCGAGAAAGACATCTGAACCTCTAACTCTCTCTGGGTCACATCTTTTCCCCCACTGGGTGAAGTCGTCCTTTGCGAAACTGGACCCGGGGACCAATAAATGAGATCCATACTCCCAGAAGGGAAAACCAACCGTGACCCGACGTTGTCAGACTGTGTTTCCCCAGCTGTCTTTCCCAACTCGCCAACACCACTGGGTAAATTCAAATTTGAAACCTCTCGGGGCGGAACGGTCGCATCTGTAACCCCTCACCCACCCGGTAAAATTGGGTCCCGACCCAGTTCCCTATCCCAATCGCTACTGGAGGTCTCCGCCACCTCCCTCCGACACCAGAAACTCTTCACTTCATGACCATGCAAGCCACATGACACACAGAAATGAGGAAACTGCTGATAAAATAACTTCTGCTTCCAAAAAAATCTATCCTCAGATTCAAGCTGCACCATGGAAGGTCTCTTCAGCGCCAAGTCCATTTCAACACAAATTCGAGGGCTCGCCGCCACCTTGAGCATCCTAGTGTCATCATCCGGACACAAAACAGAACCAAAAGAGTTCCCAACTTCCTTCAGAATCTCTGGGTTCTGAAAAGGAAGAGGGAGGCCTGGTAACGATAACCACACCACCTCAGAGGAGGATTCACGACCATGATGGCAGTCCCAAGACCACCTGGACAATGAGTATCGCCAAGATCCACACCGTTTTTCTCCCCTCACCCAAGCATTCACGAAGTCCTCCCTTGAAGCAATATGAACACAGAAAGTGATCCTTGACAAGTCTGAAACCGCCGCCGGTTGGGACAGCCCCCAAGAGCCAACAAAGTTACAGAAAAAACCTAGGGATGGCTTAGAGCATCCAAAACATGCCACTAGAGTGAGGTCATGAAACTCCACCACCTCCTGGAGTTCCCATGCCGAAAATCTCACTACAAGGATCTCTGAAAGATTCTTAGGAACCTTTGGCTCCACCATAATCGGGCGGACCTCCGAACAAGCCAAGCGCACCGAAGCAGGAAACACACTACGAGAAATCCGAAGAGGGACAACTATTTCCAAGGTGGGAGTTGAAATAAGAATCATATGGCCAGATCTATGACCTTTTCTCCATGACCAAAGCAACAAGAGGGACGCTTCCAATGTGTTTCCTTTGTCCACAAGAAGAAGGAGTGTACAACACCACCAAGAGCATGCCATAATTGCAACACAATGGGATATGTTAAGTGATTCTTTTACAGTGCTCAAATGTCAGTTGCTTGAGACACTTCTGAGGTGTCGCAAGCATCTTATGATTAAACAAGGAGAGGACAACTAAATAAGTCTATTCTGTAAAGTAGATATTTCCATGGTGATTCTAGGAATACCATGACCCCTCATCTAGGTTAATCACATAAAGAAAATAGGTCTAATATTAAAACAATGAAGAGATTTTATAAAGTTGAGAAGACATTTGTAGATGACAAATATGTATTATATATTTTGAGAGGTATGATTATTTTGAATTCTTCCTTTATGCAAGTTTTGTTCATGAGTGGTGCATCACATTCCTTAATTAATTTTCAGGCTATTTATTTTTGATGTTTAAAACAGATAATGATGCCTTCTGTGATAAAAATAAAAACACCTCTTGGTGAAAGATAATGTAGAGTCTTCATATGTAGAAAATTTCCTATAAATATTTATTGATCTCGATAGAAGTGGTACTTCCCGGTGTTGGTCATGTATGTCTATGATTTAATCATGGAAAGTTATTATTTGAAAACATTCAAGGATCACATTGACTACTATACAAGGAAATTGTGTTTTCTGAATGATGACATAATTGAACATCTCTTTAATGATGGAAAGGTAGTGAAGGAATGTGAAACATGATTGCTAACACCAGTACTAGGAATGACCTATTACCAGTTGGAGGTGTTGAATTTTTCATCAATGGAAGAGATTAAGAGAAATAGTTTTCTTTATTTTTTAGATCCATTTCCCTATTATTTTTTCCAAGAAGATCTCAGGGATACTACCTCAATGGTAATTGGATTTTATGATTGATATTCTTCCAGGGACTAGACTTACTTCTAATATATCCAAAATTATTGAGTCAATAGAGTTGGTGAATGAAATGTGTATTAGGAGGATATATAAAGAAAATTTTTCTTTTAGCCCAGTATGTCTCAGTGGGTTGAAATGGTATTTCTCATTAAAAAAGTTCATGGAACTCTTCGACTATTTGTTGATTATTTTAAAATTAACTATTTTTTAATAAATAATATGTATCTAAACCCACATCTTTATGTTCTATTAAATTAATTTAGGTGATCCTAGTGGTTATCTAATATTTACTTGTTATTAGGATATCACCAATTGAAACTTCAGAAGGAAGATTTCTCAAAGGTAACTTTCAGAAGAAGATATGGACACTATGAATATATAGTCATGCCTTTTGGTCTAAAGAATGCATCAGTGGACTTTATGGAATTGATGGATCAGATATTTCAGTGATATATAGATTGTTTTTACATGGTTTTTGTGGATGGTATCTTGGTGTTTTCAAGGAAAGGGAATGATCATGGGGAACAAATAGAGGCAGTGTTGAAAATATTTAGGGACCACCGTTTTCATGAAAAATTTACAAAGTGTGAGTCATTTATCCAATAAGTACAATTTCATGGCCATGTAATTTTAGAAATAATGTTTTTTATGTGTATCTTTATAAGATAAAAGTTTTTATCAATTTGAAACATACAAATAACGTATTTGATATACAATTTTTTTGGTCTAGATGGTTATTACTGACACATTGGGTGAAACTTCTCATGACTAGCTTCGCCATTGATAAACTTGAAAAAGAATAATTCTCCATTAAAATGGACTAATTAATTATAGAAATAATTCCAAGAGCAGAATGTTCTTCTTACATCAGCACCCATATTTATATTTCCAAAATTCGGTCAACGGTATGTGGTGTAATATCATGCTTCGTGATCAGGGTTAGGCTATGTTCTCATGCAAGGAGACCATGTTGTGGTTTATGGATCATTGAAATTGAAGGTTTATGAGAAGAATTAACCAACACATGATTTGGAGTTAGATGCGGTCATCAATTTTTTGATGATTAGGTATCATTATCTATTTGGTGAAAAATGTTTCTGTGTTCATGGACCAAAATTGATTGAAACATATTTTCTCATAGTGAGATTTGAATATGAGACAAAGGATACGGAAGGATAAATTAAAAATATATATAATTGCATTCATGTATACAATAGTAAAATGGAATTCGATGGAAGATGCATTAAGAAGAATGTCATATGATTAGTAGGAAAAAGAACCATCAGATGAATGGCTGCTGATGTCAGTCTTATCAAGAATGCACATGGAATGTAAAGATCAAGGTGATGTTGTGGTTTTATTTTTGGTTTCGATGGTTTTTGATTTGGTAATGATAGTTAGAGATGTACATACATTCAATGATAAATGTCTTATAATGAGTTCAAAACACAATGGTGGAGAGACCATTTAGAGATGAAAGCTTTATGGGAGTTCGTTTTAGTAGTTCAGAGATAAGAAGGTTATACCCACGACATGCCAACAATATCTTCTTCGTACTTAAAACCATTTGCAATGGGGTATACATCATGGTATATAGAATATTTATAAGTCATTGATGATGTATTTTTGGAGGAGAGACATAAAAAGGATTATGTCTGAGTTTGTCTCGTGTTTCTTAACATGTCATCAGGTTGAGGAAAATCATTAGAGACCAGTGGGTATGTTGTAGCCTCTACTAATTCTAGTGTGGATATGGGAGAATATCATGATGGATTTTGTTATAGGTCTCCCAAGAGTGATTTGGAAACACGATTCCATATGGATGATAGGGGATCAGTTTACCAAGTCATATCATTTTATCCCTATTCATAAAAATATTACGGTGGAGAATTCGTCCAAAATATATATCCATGAAGTGGAAAGGAGACATGAAAATCTAGTTTCGATATTCTCACATAGATATCTGAGGTTCATGTCTCTTTTTTGTAAATCCTAGCATAAATCCATTGGGACTCATTTTGTTAGGTGTACGACATATCATCCACCGATAGATGACCTATCTGAAAAGAAAATAAAAACATTTGAAGACATGTTCAAGGCTTGTGTGATGGATTTTGGTGTCTCATCATAATAAAATATACCATTATTAGAGATTCCATATAATAAAATCTATTAGGACTCGATACACATGGAAATGTTTGAAGCATTGTAAGGGAATCCACGTCTTTCTACACTTTTTTTGGGTGGAAAAAGGAGAGACATACCTAGTTGGGCCGAACCATGTCCCAGAAACAATGGAGGAAATTTAGTTTTTCATAAAGATAATGGAGATGGCATAGTGTCATTATAAATCTTATGTGGATCATCTTCAATGACCTTTTTCATTTCTCGTGATTGATCACATGTTCATGAGAATTTCACCAAGACTTGTACATCATCGTTTTTAGAATAATAGTTATCTCATTGATAGGTATTCCCTTTTGAGATACTGGAATGGGTTGTAGAGGTGGAATATCAGTTGTAATTCCCACCATGGTTTAGTGTAGTGTATAATGGATTCCATGTATCTTAGTTGAAAAAGTACCAGTCTGATCTTGACCATGTGATCAAATGTGATCATGTCGGTTTAGAGTTGAATAATTCATTAGTGCATATCCTAAGGTGAATTGTGGAAATGAATGATAAATAATTGTGTGGAATAATAATTTTTCTATTATGAGTTTTGTGGCAACATAGTTAAATACAAGAAAAGACTTGGGAGACAGAGAAATAAATGAATGAGCAATGGTCGGAACTCTTTAAGGGCTATGGTGGGTTTCTACTTTCTAAGGATGGAAAGACTAATGGCGAGGAGAGTGTAGTATCCCCAATTTCAAGTATGTATCCCTTTTTTTGTGATTTTAATGTTTATAATGTGAATGGATTAAGGATTAGAGAGTATGGAAATCAATAAAGAATTTTTGGGGCAAATGGAGAGGGGCATGGTCTGTGCATGGTTAGTCCAAACCATGTGGAAATAATAGGAGAACCCATGCACACTAGTATATATTGGATTGCAGCTTCATCATGGTGTCTGCACAGTTATATAGATGGTGTGATGAGGTCATGAGATGGTTTCCTAAAGGTAGTATTTAACACATGGTTTGTGCACAATTTATCAAACCATGCAGTCAAACCATGCGCGTGGTAAAAGTGAGATCCTAAAAAGGTGGATATCACATTGTTTTTTCTCCCACTCATTTTTTTTCTTCTGTGAAACCTTAATTAAATATTAATATCCAATTAAGATATTAAAAGATCTTATATGTGAATTAGAGTCAATCCAGGGCCTTCCTTTGGTATTTTTATTCCTGATTCTTACAGTAAGTTGTCATTTCTCCGCATTCTTGTCAGGTCTTCTTAGATCTACTTAGTTCTACTTATCTTATATTCTTTAATTATTATATATATGTCTGTTATGGGTAGATAAGGGATTTTTTATTCCAAATAAGTTAATATTTGGCCATGATCTTTCTAGGAGAGGAGATCTAAGGCGATTTTATGGTGAATTGACATGGTTTCTGGAGAGTTCTTCATCCGTTTTTTGGTTTTCTTAAAAACCTTCTAGGTAGGTGGACTCACTCTCTAATAATATTGTAATAATTTACAGTCTTAGTATCAAATTGTTTTATTTTAAATAAATTTATTGTGAAATTAATGTAATAAATCTACTTTAGTGAGGATTTATGGTTATTGTGAAATTATGTAATCATGGTGAATTGTGGCGAAAAGTGATTTAGTCTCCTTAATTTAAAATTATAATTTTAAATTATGGATTATTGAAACTTATTAATGGATTTTTGGAAATGGGGATTTTAATAAAAATGTTTTTTCATTTAATTATTTTGGCTTTAAAAAAATTTGATAGAAGAATGGATTTTAATAATGGGTGATTTTATTGAAAGAGGATTTTGAAATGGCTTTATAATAATAGTGTTCTATGTGTGTGTTTCATTTATGTGGAATTTTTGAAATATTACATTGTTCCTAGTAACAATGGGGTAATGGAACATGTGGTATAATTTTCTTCTGACGACATGGTTGATCGATGAGAGACATCTCATCAGTATAGAAGTGTAGTAACTAAGCATGCATGGTAACATGTGTGATTAAGTGTGATGGAATGGTTATAAAAAAATATTATTGAAGAAAGGTTTTAATACATCAGGTGGATGTTTCCTTGAAATATGTCTTGCTGGAAAATTGGTTTTAATTGAACTTGTTTAACTTTGGTTTTAAATTTTTTGGAACTTTTTAAAATTTATTGATAAACTATTTTGGAAAATTGTATTACATAAACTATTTTATATAAATTTTTCTAACAATTCTATCCTAGTATATTGAGTTGGGAAGTCAACGGGAAATATCATTGAGTTTTATACTCACCCCTGATTTGGCACCTTGGTTATTTTGCAGATGCTATCTTTTGGGAAATGGGAAAAGGAAAAGTATCACATGTTTTTTGCACCACCTCGTGATACATGCGTTTTTTAGTGATGTTGGATCTTAGAGATTTTGGAGCATGGAGTATTTTTGTCATCATGGACTCTATAGTTATTCTTCTAATGGATTCATTGATTTTGGTTTGTCTTCTGTTGTGGTACACTTGGGATGAGTGTTTGATATAAATGAAATAGTTGAGTTGTATTTCATTTATTCATGAATTTTTTTTAGTTTTTTGGTTATAGGGGTGATATTTTTATATTCATTGTTAAAGGGTAAATAATCCACCATATTATTTTGAAATCCTTCGTCATTTATTTCCATACATTGGCATCTCGCGGATGTCTCTTATGGCCTTGTAATGTTTGTTTGTGTTCTCAAGACAATGAGAATTAGTGGGTCATTATAATATATTACAATACTAATCACTCATCAAAACATACATGTTCCATATGAAAACAATAAGTCATTATATAATTAAAAAATCATGGAATTAAAATGGATTTTATTTGAAAAATCATAATTATCCCGTAGAATAAAAATGATTTTCGTTCATTAGATAATAAAAAACCCATGGAATGAAAACATGTTTCATTTATCACATCAATGATACCCATGAAAAAATTTGTTTTTTATACCATTAAAATGGATTCAAATAATGTAAAAATTAAATTTCATAAACCCATATAATATAAATGGGAATCCAAATTTATTCATTGAATTTCTAGATAAGCATGCTTCAATCAAGATATAACACTTGGTATTGAAACTATATCGATAAATTTTATATGTTTATGTTAATAATTTCCATATTCAATTGATTAATGTAATATAGGTAAACAACATTCAATAAATGGAAGGAAATATAATTTTTTTTTCTAAAATCAATCTTATTGAATTGACATTAATGCATATTCAAGGTGGATAGATTAAAAAACAAATGAAGTGATTAATGATATCATTAATAGAATGAAATGTCCTAATACTTTTAGTGAATGAATTTTGATTATAATATTTTTTGAATATACTTCATTAATAATAAGATATATCAATGATTACAGAATTAGATTAAAAATACTTTTTTGGAGTTTTTTAAAAAACATTCGGAAAAATAAAAAACATAAGTATTTTGAAATAATTTGGAATGAAGTATTTAATAAAACTAATAAAAATTAATATTATTTTGAAACCATGAAAATTTATTGAGAAATATATTTATAAAACTACAATGTTAATAAAAATATGTGGTCATTCTTATGACATTAATAATTCATTATTTTCACATTTTGAAAAACAAGATGGAATATAGAAATCCTTAAATAATCATTAAAACTTATAATAAAGATAAATTACTATAAAATTACCTTAATAAATTAATGAGGCATATTTAAATACACTCATAAAATCATCCCATGAATTTGTAAATTGAAAAATGGATGTTCTCGACTAAAAAGAAAATGTATGGTCATTTTTCTTTCAATGAGAAAATAATAAGCCAAAGGGGTTATTGAAATATAGATATGACAAGTAAAACAATAATAATTACAAGAATATTGTTAAATATATTCAATAGGTAGTAATCTAAACACATTAAAATGGTCGTCCTGTATAATAATAAATATGTGTCAACAAAATCAATAAAATAACCCCGTGAAAACTTATGAACATTTAATTCATAACCAATTGAAGAATATTATTTAAATTAAAACATAAAATGTTCATAATAATGGAAGATCAAAGTAAAAAATATTAATGCATTAGTAGATACATTAATACTTATAAAAGAAGGGGTATAATATGAAATATGTCTCAAATGGTGAAAATTTTAGACAATAAACACTTACCATGTTTCGCTACACAAATAAATGAAATATAATCACTGGTAAAAAATTAATTAATACATTAATATTCTATTTAAAAACGTTTTTTAGATTCATTATATTTATAATATTCATTTTTAATTATTCTCAACATGTATACATGTAAGTCATTATCTTTATTTAATATTAAGTGTTAGTAATATTGAGCGTTTTGAATTAGTTTTGTAATATCAGAGTTTTTCTTCATTATTATCCAATATATCATAATTGAAAATATCATAAAATAAAATTGAATTTATGTTCAATAATTTTTTAAAATCTTATAATTTCATTATATGGGATTTTTTGTTACCATTAATAAAGATGAAATTAACGATGAACATTTTTCATTGATTTATAATCAATAGATATTTGTATGTTAATAAATGTGTTAAGTATTTATTATACTATTATAGAACAAAAATAAAATATTTATTTACATATTTATATCATATATTATCATTAATTATATTTTAATATTCATCCATTATAATATATTATAGTATTTTTCAAGTAGGTGGTCAGACTGACCGCAATATCAATATACCATAATTAATGGATGATTATGAATATAAAAGTGGATTCATATGAAATAATAATATTATTATAAAATAATTATGATATTATTTAGATATAGTTCATTTTTTGAATAATATTTTATAAAATATTAATAAATAATAGTGATGATTTATGAAAAATGTGATACAGTACTTCATGGAGGCAGTAGTCCTCTAAAGAAATGGTAATAATTTTCTTTTCATAAATATTGAGTTGGATTAAAGGTTTATTATATTTTTTATCAGGAAAATAATTTTATATGTTTCATATTTCTCTCTAACTTCATCATTATAACTAGTTAATATAGGTGGGGGTGAAAGAAATATGACATTGTTTTGTGGAGGCGGTAGTCCGTAGTATTCACAAATAACTATTTCATTTTTATTATAGAAAAACGAAAAAGGTGGTAAATATTTTTTACTTTATAATAATAAAATTCATTATAAAAAAATAAAAATGTAATTATATATCTATTATAATATTATATTTTTGAATTTAAGAATGATAAAGAGGGAATAAAGGAAGGAAAATACTCACGTTGAAGACTCCGGCACTCCCTCAAAAGACTCCTCAAAAATTGATATATTAGGCCAATATCCTATGACTAGAGACTCAATTATATGGAAAATTATTATAGGGGAATGAAAATTTGAGTTTTGTTAAGAGGAACCCAAAATTTTTGGGGGGTATTTAAGGGGTTGTGAGAGCTCCCATTTATTAGTGGTGTGAATGAAATTTTAGTATATATTTGAAATTGATATAAATTCAGAACATGTATTACATTTAGAGAAGGCATAAAAATTTATAGAAATGTATTTGGGTATGAGATAAAGTCAATAATACCTCAAATATTCATTTTCAAATAGGTTTTAGACATGATTTTATGTCCATTACTCTCAATATGTTTACTTTTTCCATTTTGGATGACCTATGGTGTCTAATTTTTACCTAACAAATTATTTATAATAAATTAAACTTAAGTGGAACGTATTCAAAAAGTTTAACCTATATATTCCAAATACTAAATCCAATTTAATATAAGAAAAAATTATACTTCTAAGAAAATGTATTGTTTACATTATCACATGTAATGTGTAAATACTCGTTTATCGAAAAGGAGAATTTTATTGTTAAACTTTATATGTAGAATTAAAGTATCAACCAATTAGATTTTATTTATATAAATTGATTTATTACAAAAAAAATTGTTGTCAAATAAATAAAAATATGAATTTTGGATAAATAATATTTAATTAAAATCAAATAAAAATAAAATTTATGAGAATATTAATTATTTTGTTAGAAAAAACATTAAAAAATTTCTAATATTATTTAAATATATATATTTTTATACCCTAAACACATATTTTACTGGGAAAAATGGTATATATTTATTAAGTTATACATAATTTTTGATATGGGAATTAATGATATGATTTTAGTAAAAAGTGTCTTCTAACTATTTAGATAAAAATTAAATATATTTGAAAAATCTAAAAAATTAGACCTATGTTAATTTTGATATTATAAATTAAAAAATTAATTTCTCTTTAAAAAATGAAATATAAAATTTATATATTTAGTTATTTAATTCAAAATAAAAAAATATTAAGAAAACAATTTTATTGAAAACAGACATTCTAAATATCTTGGGTATTTTATATTATTACATATAAATTTATATATAACTAAACATTGACATATTAGTTTAAAAAATATATATTACGCAATATAATTAAAATTAAACTATGATTAATTTTATTTATTTTTGTAAAATACAAAATCATTTTTCAAATTTTTCATCAAAGTACATACTTCATAAAAATATTAATGAATGAAAATAATAATTATAGAAATTTTTTTAATGGATAAATATCTTTATATTTAATAATAGTTTTATAATTTGTGTAATTATAATATATATTGGTTTGTTTTATTTATTTGTTTCATTTTTTTTGCTTTCCATGTGATAGAATGAACTAAATATTATATTAATTCCAATAGTTTAAATAATCTTATAATTAAATCCATGAAACAGAATATTATCTATGTGATACCATTATAATAAAATATTTTTTTTATACTTTTATATTCCATGATATCTTTTAAATATTTTAGATATTCAATATTAGTATTTCTCATAGTCAGATAATATTTCAGTTACCTCGTACAAAGGAAGTCATATGGTGGAACTTATTTAATGATAAAGATATGGAGATATCTAAAATCAATATTAACATACAATTGCATGTTTTTGGGAATAAAAATTTGAACATTGTTTTATAAAAATATCTATAGATAATGATAATGGTAGAAATTTTGTAAAATACAAACATGAAGATTCATTTTTTGTAAACGTAATTTCATCTATCAAATGTTTATTTTTATATAATTAGAAAAATATATTATCATTTTTTATTAAATCATATTAAGAGGTAAGATATCACTTGGTTATATATGAAAATAAATATACCTTCAAAATTTATTTTAGGGAGCATATACATTACTGTAAGAGAAAATGATTATAAGAATGCTTGAGAAATTGAAAATTTAGTTTGGAGGATTTATGGATATTGAACCCCTTCTACCCAAGTTGACCTTGAAAAAAAGGAAATGGTGAAGAGTATGAATAATTTGAAATATCTTAGAAAATGTTACAAGATTATTACTGATAATATTGTAATAAGTAATTAATTTGATTCCAAAACTCTTCCTTATTTTTTTAAAAATAATATCATTTCATGATATTTTCTAAAGTATGTCCTTAAGGTATAGAGAGAGTAAGGAATTTTCATATTAGGGATTATAAAGGATATATTAGTGATTAAATTAGTAATGGATGAATTCTACGGTCACATAAAAATATACAAGGTCAATATTTATATTGAAAATGTATGCGGTCATCCTTGAAATTATTTGAGTGAGTAATCATTAATGGGTGAAATGAAATGTTAAAAATACAATATTCATGATTTATAATAGTTTATAGGGGATAGGATTAGATCATTTATTCATTTGTTGTTTTTCACTATGTAGATATATTTTTAGCACATATATCCAACCTTTCCACCTCTACCATAATCGAACTTCTACTATGAGATATACGTTGAGGATACCTAATATCATATTATAAAATATGAGATCATGAATTATATTTCTAATAAATTACATAATTAGAATATAGTGTCACATAAACAAAGTGTGGTGACCCATGATATTATAGATGCACTGGATAGAGTGTCTTCCCCTAATGATGGTGCAGCTACCGTTAGAAAATTTCATACTTTCCATACATAGTAAACCAAGATGAGTACATAAAATGACAACATAGAAATGTGTATGTTACATTTTTCATTTAATATTATTTATAATTTTTTTAGAACATATATATATATATATATCGTCAGAATACTTGAAATTTAATGACACAATGTTGTATAGAAAATAATATTAGCATAGTTCCCATTAAAACACTAAATTTCATGTATATGTAGAAATTTTTAATTACGGGTATATTAAATTATGTGGGAGGACCACTATCAACTACTAGTTACAACTAACAAGTTGAGATACAATTATTTTCTATCAATTTTAGTATAATATTTCATAGAGATTTTAGATGAAAATATATTAGGCATTGGAGTGTTCCATGTATTTTCTAAATAAGAAATTTATCTTGTTACTTTTAATTATGTGTATATAAAAACATATAACTTATTTTTTTTGGATTAAATAGTTATCTTCATTCAAAATTATTTCAATATATAATAAATTCCATATGTGGATTAGTAGACTCATAATTTATTTCTCTATTAGTGGGGACTATGAGTTATGAATAAATAATTAAATTTGCTTTTGAAATATTTTTAAATGAATTAATAAATTTTCAGATTCATTATTATCTAGATATTTGAGAAAAAATATTTTATTATTCTTCCATAATCCATTACTTTAAAAATTACATAATAATTGAAATTATATTTCTATTTTTATCAGTACCCAAAAGATTTTTTTGTCTTTTTATCTACAAGAAAATACATCTTACCGGTTATAAGTCATACATATTTTCATGGATGATAATATTAAATAAGTATTATAGTGGATTGTTATATTAATTTATCATTAACATGTTATTATAAATTTTTATTTTATATTATAATATTTTATATATTTAGAGAGGTGTTGGAACAAATACAACATATTATAAAATAAAACAATTAGAAAAATCTAATTTATCTATTAAATGGTGACTATTGTTTTTATTTATATTTATTAAAATGTATTAATTTTTTTTTCAATTCGAATTTTTTTTTGGATGTGAAATCTCATCGCTAACACTAATATATGGATTTATTGTAATATGTGTTTAAAATGATATATGAAATGATTAAAACTAGAACTAGTAAATATTTAATTATTTTTTTTCTTATCAAAAGGTTTCCTTTCATATATCATATCATTATAATCAGAATAATTTTTAAATATTTTCCTTATGATGTGTATATTATTGATATTGTTAACTTAGATACTCTAAATGATTTGAATCATCTATCAATAACAACGTATACCTATTTTATAAGCTTAATTATATTATATTTTATTATTTTTTAGTGATTATGTTTTGTATAATAACAGAAAAATTATAATTTTTGTATACTTATATAAAAGTTGTAATGAAAATTTGTATTGTTAATTTTTTATTATAAAATTTTCATTGAATTTTCTTTCAATCTGTTGACATATATTTCTATTTTTAATTCATTCTAAATAATTATTAAAAAATATTTATTTTAATATTAGTTATGAAGAAACCATAATATAAAAAATAATCATATTTTTTGTATCGATTCCTCCAAAAATTGAACGAATAATTTATATCAATGAAAATTTTACATATATACTCTATTCTAATATATGATTCCTCATTAGTTTTTGAATATCAAGCATAATATATATTGTTACTTTTTCAAAATAACAACATATTCAATGTTGGCTATATATATAACCAACATTGAAATTTTTATGTGTTGTTTGTTTTATATAAAAACCACATCATAAAATGAATTAATTTTTAAATGTGGTAATTAAGAAATATATTTATGATATTTTTAAAAAACGATGTTGACAATATGTTTTATCATATGTTATACTAATTAATATAAAACATTTATTTAATATATAACATGAAAAACTATGCTTAATAATCAACATTAAAATTAAAAAAACCCATTTTAGAGAACCATTTTTAATCTATTAAATCCACACAACACCGCTGGAAAATAGATATATATATTGGTAATGAAAATTTATCCTAAGAATGTTTCCCTACAATTTTTGTTGATGAGAAACTCCAGTTTTACTTCTAAATGATGGTTATTTTTACTAACTGATAAATAATGGATATAAAATGTCATATTAATAAAGAATTACTTTAATAAATATATTAAATAACAAAATAAACAAACAAAAAATGTAAATAGGATCCATAATATGGGTTTTTTAATTGATTGTTAATAAAGTGAAGTTAATATGGTTAATAATTTTTAGGAAATTTTTTTTATAATGGGATGTAAATTTAATTTAACCATTCAATTAATAATTTATCGAATATCCCTAATATTATATTATAATTAATTATAATCCATTTATATTTATCTAGACCCAGTAAAAATGATAAAACCAAAAAAATGAAAACCTATAAAACTTAGGTCATTTCTATTTCATTTATAATAAACATTCATATTTTATTATCATTATAAAACCTTCTTAGAAATATATACAATTATATAATTATTTATAGATTGAAAATGAGAATGCATGAGTTTAGGGGTAATAATGAAACTCAAAAAATTTATCTTCAGTTGATTCCATTATATCAATTTTTATTTCACTCCGACGACTCACACTTTTTCAATGCCATGAGTAAAATGATTATTATTTGAGTACATTAGAAAATAAAAATTCAATTCATAGATTTTAATATATTTGATTGTATTAATATCCCATATAAAATATAATTATTTGATTAATTTATGATTTATAGCAAAAATTAGATATAAATTCACATAAATGGATTAATAAGTCATTATATAAATGATTTTTAATAGAAAAAAAAAATAAAAAACCACATTTCATTCTGCTGGAAAAACAAATTATTTTCAAATAAATCCCATTTTATCCATTTATTTAATGTTCAAAAAACCATAAATATTTTTTCGAATTAATTTTATTAAAGTGTATATAATTATGTCTTTTATGTATGGAATATTTTCCCTTAATAATTATTATATATTATAGTTGAATAATTTCTCTAACTCTTGAAGTTATACATTGATTTCATAAAAACTATCGAGGCCTTACACGGAAGCCTTGTGATCAGTGTAACTCCCCTGAGAAACTATATTTTTTTGAAATTTTTATATTTATATAATTCATATTGTTAGCAATATTTAACCACTAAATAAGTTTGATTATTTAAGGACATACCTGATGATTGAAAATTATAATATCTTACACTTATGATTTACATTATGAAATAAGTACCCTAATGAATTCCTTTTGTAAATCCTTATGATCATAATAAATTTTTATGTTAGGAAGAAATCGTAATGAAAAAAAATCATATATCGAAAATGTAGGAGGAAATTGTTTTTAGTCATATGAAAAAAGATTCAAGATGATCCAAAAAGTAATATTATAAAATAAATACTAACTATTAGAATCCATAAAATGTCAATTACTTACAAATCTCAATATATTTATGTTAATTAATGATATTTTATTAAAAGTTCTATGTAGTTTTTTACCAATGATTTATATCAAATAAATTCCATTCTAGCTTTTGATTTATAAAAAGTAAACATGTTTGAGTATGAAAACTCTATTCTGTGTAAATATAATATAAATAATAAAATAAAAGTTTCAATGAACATTCATGATTCACCAAGAATATACTATGTTATTTTTCATTATAGAAGAATATCACAAGAAAAGAAAGAAAACAATTTCTAAGTATTATATTATTTATTATTTGATATTTGAATTAAATTATAATTTATAATTAAAAAGAGAAGTTTTAATATATTCAAGAAAATAGATCAATAATCTAGGTGATAAAAACATACACACATTCTATTTTTATCTTCATTAATTATATGTACAAAAAAAACTAATAAGATACAGATTGGTTGAGTAGACTAGATGATATTTTTTCTTTGAACCACTAGCAAATTTCTATCATCTTATCCTTATATTATATTTTTAATATTCCACTAATTGCCTATTTTTAATATATATATATATATATATATACCACATCAAATAATCTTCAAGGTGGATAACTTTTTGTTAGAGAACATTTTTTTACTAAATTCATCGATCAAATGAGTTATTATGCTAGACATACCGGAAACAATTGTATCAAATAATGTGACATTCATGTAATCTAACATTTTTAGTTGATTATGGTGTTTGAAAGGTTATAATGATAATCTATTTCAATAACCATGTATTAAAATTTTATATAGAGGTTATTAATCCCTATTCAATTCCTAATGGTGAACCAAAGTGATTGGATGCTATATAGGATGTTGAATATGGACTAAAATATAAATAAATTGATGTTATCATCAATTGATTAGGTCATGATGTGTTTAATCATGTTTTATAGTGTGTTACATCCCATTAAATGTTTACCAATAATGTAGTTTCAAATTAGGTTACTAACAATGTTTGGGGCCTAAGGTACAACACTATCATGTTTAAATCCAACCCCTTTAGAATAGAATATTGTGATATAACAACTTAAATGAATGGTAGACTCACAAAAATTTTCAATTATGTGGATTGTTTGGGATCTTCAATTCTTGAACAAAATCAAGAATGGAAATATCATAGTGTATTACCTTTATAGATGAGATGAACCAAACAATACATATATAAATACTACATTTTTTTAATTTAATATTCAACACATAAAATTTTGATCCCTTACAGAACTGTAATTTTATAGTGTCTTTTGAAATTTTGGATATATAAATATCAAGTATATAAAATATTTATATATTCACACATGAAATTCTTCACAAATAGAACCATTTTTAATCATATCATACGTAAAATTATTCATTATAACAAGGGGAAAATGAAACATAATAAATAGTGGGATTAGTTTCAAAGTAATGTTAAATTGGATAGATATTAATCAATAATAATTTTATAAAACTTTCATGATCATAAGGGTATAATAAGATCAAAAAAACATTGTAAAATCATTCCCATCAGTTGATAGATCATAATCAAGATTCATGGAATAATTCTTAGTAAATCAAATAAAATGAATAAAAATGGTATCAAATAACATGATAAATGAGAGAATAAAATTTTCTTAAGAGGATGAGATAAAATCCTAGAATTAATATTTTCATAATCATTATAATATTAATCTTATTTCAAAGCTACCCACTTATGCATTGATCACATGTTAGGATTAGGCTAACCATAAATGTGCTCGATATCAGCTTTGAAAAACCTCTTGTGTAACCAATTTTGGTTTTGGTATAACATCATTTGTATCCATTGTTCTCATAAAACATTAATATTTACCTGTTTCGTTAGAGGGATATAAAAATCCTACCCATTAAATAATCATTATCTATTGATGTGTTAGCCACAAAATTATGAAAACCAATATTATTTCATCATACCATTGCCCATCGAAAAGAAAAAATGATTTATCATATATCATTCATCATAAAAATAAAAAATACAGAAAAATAATGAGGGTGGTATCATAGGATCATATACCTATTGAAGTATAAGTAACATCAACTGATTATACAATAAATGTATAATGTCTTCATACAATGATTAAATTAATTTTTCAGAAAATTACCCTTTTAAATTTTAAAACACTTATTTAAAATATTAAAATTTCCAAAATATGAAAGAAAATATTAATAAGATAAGTTACAAAAAAACATGTAATGGAATCTTCAAATAAATTAATTTTCATGATAGTGGTAATTTCATTTCATGATGGAAGAAGAAAAAATAAATATTGTATTGAAACATTCAGTATAAGGTACATCATTTTGAAATTGACTAGAAGAATAATTTTAATACATTTTAATAGAATATAGAAAATGGATAAAAACAGATTTAAAAATAAGTTTACAATATAAAAATTATTACTGAAACCATTTTTTTAAAAATAAGGTCATTTAAGAAAACAAATTCCTAACTGAATGGAAAAAAATCATGTTTTACTTAAAAATATTCTTTCGGAAGTTTGAGTACGTGGAGAGAGAATTCTGAAAGAAAGAAGTTTATATAAATAAATAAAAGAGGATAAAAATATAAAAAATCATCTAGAGATGTATATTACATAAATTCATCATTGTAAACATTAATCATAGACAATCTCAGTAAAAAATGAGATTGCAACATTGAACCCTTAATGTTTTGGTAAATTTTGAGTCATAAGTACCACGGAAAAAATAAAATAAAATGAAATTTTTATTACCATTAAAATATGGATATTAATGATATAATATATCAAATGATAATTTGATATGCTCATAATAGAAGATAAGTGTATAACATAACATATTTTCCAAAGATAAAAATTTGAGATGATAATTCCTTACCACATTGGAAAATATAAAATAAAAACCCCATTGATGAAACAATTTGAATTGTAACATTATATAAAATGAATTAAAAAAGATACATGATATAATATTTCAAAATATATGTTTATGCACATCCTTAAAATTAATATGTGAATAACATTAAAGATGCATCAACAAATAAAAACTGAGTTGAAAAAACCATACCTAGTGTCTGAAATGATTTTAAAATAATTTAGCATAATGTATAATAAATTTTTATTTGTTATAATTCTATACCATAACTTATTTTAAAACATAAAATATCAGACATGATAAAATTATAACATTTAAACCATATTGTATTAGTAATTCTTTTTTTAAATTGTCATTTCTTTGTGTTATGTGTTTCCTTTACCATGAAAGAATCAGTTGTTGGCTTTGGACCATGTACATTGGTCTTTTTTTCATCATTTCTATAATATTATTCCTGATATTAGTTTCATATATATATTAATTATATATATATTTATAATATTCTATTACTGTTATCTATATAAAAATGAATGACACCATTCATGGAGACAATAGTCTTTATGTGAACGTGAATGTTATTTCCAAATATTCAATAAAAATAATGAATGGAAGATTTTTTTTTATAATTATAGGATAAATTTTTTTATCATAAATATAAAATATATATACTAAATAAATTATTATATCTATCTATGTGAGATGCTAATGGAAAATAAATCAAATCGCTACGTGGAGGTAGTAGTCTACTCATATGTACAAGATATACATTCATTTTTGATTTGATGGAAAAGTTGTGTAAAATGGTTATCCCATAATAATAATAAAATATAATTATATTTACAATAATCTATTAATAATTTTAAAATGGATATAGTTGGTATATAAGATATTAAAAATGAATTAAAACTGAATGTGTGTGGCTATGATTTACACCTCTCCTTTGAGAGATCTCATTCGACATATATCTTACAATTTAAAATATTTATATAGGAAAAAGGGAAATGGATCTAGTATGATTGGAATGAATATATATTGGTTTTGTTTAGGCATTTAATAAGATATTATACCAATATATTTTTGAATAATAGAGGATAAGATTTACCCTTTTATAGGAAAGGGAGGGGATACACAAGAAATTACTTAAATGATTTCAATAATATAACAAAACTTCAATGTTAGTTGGATTGAAATGGACATGAATTATAATTTATTATGATTTTATGTCTAAATAACTTCATATAATAATAATTATAAAATTTTATGTAATAATAATGTCATAATATCTTTTTCTAACACTTCTAATAATCCTTTTATAACATTTAGCATTATAACAAAAGTTTACAATTTTCACAATTAATTATGGAAAAACATTATATAAAATCTATTAAAATTTATTAGTTAATTTAATTAAAAAAAATTCATCCATTTTAAAATATTATAATTTATTATATAGATTAAATTATTTATTGTACAAGTGCCCAAAAAGCCATAGAACCCCATTTTTATAAAAATTCATTTTAAGCCTAAAAAAGAATCTAAATTCATTTTTTTACTTGTAAAAAACTAAGATGTATATTATAATATAGAAAGGAATATATAATATATATATATATATCAAATTAAAATAGTTAATATATAATGATTTAATTGATATATATTGATAAAAAACAATTCACCAATAAAAAAATTACTTTGAAAATTGTATTTTATACTAGAAATTAACTTATACTAGAATCAATTAAAATTATGATTTGTTCAATTAATTTTATGATTTATAAAGAATGTTTCCTTGTGGTACAAAAATAAAATATTAAAAACATATTCTAACTCTTATGTTACTTGATTTAATGAAAATAAATTATGGTTTTATAAAAATCAGTATTTTTTAATATTCAATAAAAAATAAATATTTTTTTATGAAGATAATTGAGATTGGTGGATGGAGAGGCA
Organism: Viscum album; assembly: GCA_963277665.1. Taxonomy (NCBI): domain Eukaryota; kingdom Viridiplantae; phylum Streptophyta; class Magnoliopsida; order Santalales; family Viscaceae; genus Viscum; species Viscum album. Next base: position 1,780,734,637 of record OY728129.1, on the reverse strand, counting down.
GATATAGAGAAATATGTGAAACCTGACATTGGGGAAGTGGAAGCCTTCTTCACATTCAAGATTATTCATAGATGTTTTTTCCAAAAGATCAACCAAGAACACTTGGGCTTGGAAAAATGATATCACAGCTCCTAGTATTCACATTTACCCTTAGTATTTTCATCCCTTGGGACAAACGGTTATTCTGTTCACAAAAAATGAGGTAACCCATCTTCCATTGGATCAATGCTTTTTTACTTTTCGGGATATTTTTTAATCACAGACCATCATTTTAGTTCATAATAACCTCTTCTGAAGCCATAGGCTTCTCAGGTTTTCATATTAGCCTATCGAGCTCCCTCAAGATCAATTTTCTCCCTTATTTTGAGGATGACTATTGCCATTGACGAGTGAAACAATCATGTATTTTGGGGTTGTTCCATGAATCTTCTCAAATGGACACCCAATTTCAACCCCTATTAAGATTATCCCATTTTTTCCAATTGGATTGGATTCCCTATTCATCTACTACATTTATTTAATCAAGCTTCCATATTTCAGATATCCATACTGATTTGTAATCCATTGAAGCTTGATTCAGTGATGAAAAACCTTTAAAGACCATCTATCACAATAATTTGTGTTGAAATTGATGTATCTCAGGATCCCCCATCTCAAATTTGGATCTTGAATGAGGATTCTATATTTTATTAGGGTATTTTTTATGAATATCATCTAGATTATTTTTCGTCTTGTCTTAGGGATGGACATGCTTAAAATTAATGTGGCTCTCTCTCTACACGTCCTGAGGCCATAAAATTTACTTGGGTGAAAAAAGTAATAATTAACATGATATATATGGGAATAATGCTTATAATATGGTTAATGTTAGTCCCCCTAGAGAATATAATATAGGGAAGAATAATCATATGAATAAAGAGATTTTGGTAAACAATTATCAGCCTTTAGAAATAAATTAATTTCAGACCTTGTTGATACCTACTATACTGCCACATGTACCAGCATTTCCCTTCCTATCCGGGTGGAGGATAAGGATTAACAAGTTGAATCACATGATACACTAGAAAAGGGGTAGGGTTATCAATCTGATTATAGTGATTCTTTATAGAGGTAGGATGATCTCACTAACAAAATTGAGGAAGCATATTTAAAATCGCATGCTAGGAATAGAGAAAATACAATAGTGTATGATGATGGATACATTGCCGAAAATACCAAAAACACTAGAGAATATAGGGACTATTATAATATTAATATAAAAATAGTTACAATGTCCCTTGATTCCTCTAGGAAGGAAAACATTATGCCTACAATGCAACCAAAATTTGTTGAACCTAATTCAACCCTTTCTTTAGTGGAAGAAGATGCCGATCCAAATGACAACCCCATACACAGAGATGATTATATGACTACATAGATATATGATTTGGGAGAAATATTTAGTGTATGGATGGATTAACGAGATGAACATATATTCTATTAATAAAAGAGTGATGATATTCTAAGTGAGACGTCCCATAAAATCATGAAACATATGTTCATCAGAATTGTTGATGAATACAACAATAATCCTTATTAAAGCTTTAGAGAAATTCCCTGACAATATAAAGTTCATTGAATTTTTTAAGCCATGTAATAGACACAATGATCATGTTGTATTAATTTTTGGTGACTACACAACTATTTATAGGTGTGTTATCTGAAAAATGGAAGCAAGGAAGCTTATTGAAAAAGCTGCTTTTATGTACATTAAAACACACGTGGTTTTCTCTAAGATGGAACCTTGCATTGATAATCATGTGCTTCTGTCCTTTTTTCTTTGGATGGAGACATGAAAGATGGTAAATTTTCTCTCTCAAGTAATGTGGTTATTCTTACTTGGTAGTTTTTTGATCCAAACATTTATTGGTTCTATTTTCCAAACATTGGTTTCTGTGCTTTATGGCCATTCTCACATTGAAACTCATCCATTCATTTTAGAATCACAATTGTATAGCATCGTCAATAAAAAAACATGTTGATAGTGTATTCAAGTTATCGAGCCATGCTTTATCTTCCCTACAGACTAGATGGATGTTTGATTCCCTTAGAGTTGTCCTCAATGGACTGTATAACCCCTCACCAAGATCATGGACTGGTTGATGGAAGGTTGTTTCAATCATTCATTAAACATTATCTTTTTCTTTATTTTTTCATGGTTTTTTCAGTTGGTACTCATTTTAATCCCTACTTGTGTATTTTCATTAAAAGTCATGCTTGTACTGCTACTCTTGATTTTAATAATGTTCTTCGGGGAATGAATTGGGTGAAAAATTCATGTCACCACAATAAAACTATATATATTTTTTGAACAATCCATAAAATTATCCCTATATAAATATTTACCAGATTATTTAAAAAATTATTTTATTTCGATAAAATAAAAAATATATTTTTTTAAAAATAAATTATATTTTACACACACAAAATGTAATAAATACCATTTTTTAACAAATATTATTTTTATAGCATAAATTAATTTTCTGAAAATACATTACATATTAATTTTGAATTAATAAATACATTGGAATTATTTTGAAACCTCTATTAAATGTTTTAAAAATATTATAATTACTAATAATACCATTTAAATTAATGACTATGTAATAAATGTCACATAAAACTAATAAAATTTTTATAGTATATTGTTGTTCGCTTGAAGCTCATTGTAATGTGTTAAACAAGATATCAAGAATAGTAATCATTTATAATTAATTAATTGGGTGTTATAATTTTCGCACATATAGATATTTAATCCTAAAAATTACCAACAAGGTTAACTAGATTATAATACTTGAAAATACATTCATTGAAGACCCACATCATCCAAATTAATAATTAAAATTGAATTCAAATATGGAAGTGAGAACTGTAACAATTATTTGAAATAACACATAATCCCGATCCTATATTAGAATAAAATTAATGAGTAGTGAAAATATGGATATGGAGGATGAAAGAATATCCTAGGAATAACAAATATTGATAAGTACCATGTTCAAAAAAACATTAATGTCCACACATCCATAAATTATCGAGGGATGAAAAGACCATCAAATTAAGTAAAATGAATACAATAAGAAGAAAAAAATTATTTTCAAAAAATTAATCTTAGTGGTGGGGAATTATTTGTAAATTAAAAAATATAAAATATAATTATTTTTTTTTAAATTCAATATACATATTTTCGACTTTCAGTTTCATGATTCAATTAGGTATACACTCTTTTAATCCCATATTCCAATGATGAATGAACAACATGTAATTTTCATTCCTAGAGAACTAAACTAATATTCTAATAGATAACATGATCTATAAAAAATGAAAAATGATTTTTCCTATCTATATTTAGTTACAGAATGAAAAAATGGTTACTAAATGATAAAATAAATAATATGAATAAACCATCATTTTAATGATTAATCTCAATGGTTTATATAACAAAAAAAATATATACTTAATTCATTCCATAAAACTCTAATATCCATCTCCCCTAAATTCATTGTTAACAGATATCCAAAACCCAGAAATATAGAAAAAAATTTAGAAAATATCCAATATTGGCTAACTTTTATCCTTAGACAACTTATAGAGTCTTATAATTTCCCATATAAAAAACATGAATACCTTAATCATATATTCACATAAGTAATTATAAATACATGAATCACCATTATACATGTTTGAAAATATATATTATTAAAGATAAAATTATTTTTTATTCCTCAAATAAAATCATGGACATATAATATATTCTTCAAATGCAAAAATAAAATATTTCTCATCAAAGATAAAATAAGTATCTTTTTCATCAAATCACTAATTATTTTCATGTTCTCAAGTAATATAAAAGTTTTATTATCAATATGAATCATATATTTATCAGAAAAAAATTATTAGATCTTAATCATCAATATTTAAAGGGTTATCCAACCCATCATCATGTGTTTACCAAAAATATCATATTACTAGTAAATCACTTTTCTAGGTGATCAGTACTGTTCAACATATACTTAAAAATACATAACAAAAAACAATTGTAGAATTACCCTCCAATGAATAATGATTATTATATCCATAATTCCACTGAAAAAAATTCAATAAAAAAATTCATAAATCCTAATATATAAATAATTAAATGATTCCACTTTAAATATTAGATTAACATCCATTGTCAAGGAGATCACCCTTATATTAGGGAATTTACTATGATAAAACCCAATTTCACCACACATAATCCATTGAAAAATATATGGTAACATAATATGTACAATATTTTCCTCTATTATACTCATCATTTTCCTTTGAAATTAGTTTCTTCAGGCCCTTATTTTCCATATATAAACATTTTCTCATTGCATTTAAATATTTTCTGAGGTTATTATTTCTTACATGGACTTTAGGCAACTCTATTTTTATATTTATCAGTTTTTTCATAAACTAACCCATGTTCAAGTATTCAATAATAAATTATGATATCTGGTTATGCATAATCAAAATCATTAAAATTACAATACCCATTTAATTTAGTTGATCATTTGGAAAATAACTACATCAATCATAACATTTAGTGTAAACATGTTCCTTATCCTTCCAACCATTAACTAAAACTAAATATTATTATTGGAAAAAATAATCAGACTGACAAATCATATATTAATGAACTTAATATATAATATATCTGAATCATTAAAAAAACATTTCAATCTATGAAACCATTGGTTAAAACATAGTCATCCATGATTATCATGAATTTAAATAATATTATAATGGTTCATAAATAAAAGTTTTAATTAACATAATAATATATCCTAAGATCTTATAGCCTAATGTGAAATATAAGTCTCACTAATCATGTATTGATGGTGATAGATTGAATACTCAATCCACCACTTTCATAATTTTTACCCCTAAAAGCATTTGTTCCACAGCCATTTCCAATTCATAGTATCTACATAGGGATTCATTTTCTAGTCCTAAAACAATTCTTCAACTATCAAAACATATGATTTTATCCTATACATAGGCTTGTCCTATGCTATTCCTCTAAAAAAATTTCTTCCCAATTTTCAAAAATAACAACACATTTTTCTAATACCAACTGAGATGCTCCAAACATTTCAAATATAAATAGAATATATTATTAGATTAATATTCATTGAAAATCATTATGATCTATTTTATAACTATAAAGGGTTACTAACATTGGAAAAATTGATACATAAACAACTAGTTCATAAAATATATTAATCATCTCCAACTATAATATTCTCAACTACAACCTTAATTTGATGTATCATAATTAATATAATATCACTAACCTAAACATTACATAAAATGGTCAATTAAACTATAATATACTTATTACATTCAAAAATATCATTTCAGTTTAGATTTTTATCAAATTAGGCCTCAATTCAAACCTAAAAACCCCAAAATAATACAAATTGTATACTACTAAAAATGATTCCATTTCATTATAATACAATTTTTTTAATAATTCATGAATTATTTCATAGAAATTCTTCACAACATGAACATTGGGTTCATAATTTCTCTTAATATTTATTAAACACTATGATTTTTTTAAATCATGGTATGAAAACAAAAAATCAGTAAGGACATAAAAAAAGGAATGAAAACTATTTGTACCTGAATTCTTAAAAACACATGAATGATAATATTCATAACCATAAATGTTAAAAATACTTTGTGAAAACACGAGGTTTCCATAAACCACATAAAGAATAAAAAACCATTTAGGTAACTTAGGGAATATTTTTATTACCAAACTTTATTATGATTATAACCCTGATATCTAGCATAATATTTCTAACCCCACAATGACCTTACAATGTAACCCTTGCAGCTACCCTATGATGTAACTATAACACTTACACTTGAAATAACCATTATAATCAACATCCAACATACCCAATGCATTGGAAAAATAACACAGAAATACATGTATTAGAGATATAATGGATCCACACATCATAATAAATAATACCCAAGAACTAGAACATAAACATAAAACATGATTCCTTGCATCATAAAAACATTCCTTGAGGAAAATAATTTATTTTAAAAGAATAGATCAGACAAACCAAAGATTTTTTTTTAAAATAACCATGAAATGTTTTAAATAAATTTTCCAAACAACTTTTCTTCATGAATATTGGATAATCCCCTCATGCTATATAGGTTAAGAAGAAACATTATTTTTGAATTTTCTAAAAATAAACCTTAAAGGGAATTTTTAAAGGAAATCCTCTTACATTAGGTTTAAATTCCTTAAAACGTGATCAATAATCTTGTTTAATGGTTAACAGAGTGTTCATAATGAATTGTAGAATTATATTCATATTTATAATACTTTATATGAACTTTTTATAACATCATTCCACTCATTTATTTATAATATCTTATTACATTTATAATATTAGGTGTGTCAATTTTATGGTGTAACATCTTGGATCCGGGTGCCACTCAACTGGTGCCCCGAACCCGGTTGGTCACATGACCTCAAGCGCATTTCCCCAACGGCCAAAGGCTTCTAACTAGCAGCGAGGGCCCAAGTCTAATAGTAGGGAAACTATGCCCTCATTTTTCAAAGTGTAGTGCAGGAGGGAAGATAAATAACATACAGTAGTAGAAGCAGTAAGCAATATACAACTGAAATGGACAACTAAAAAAATAGAACTAGAAATTATATAAATAAAGATGTAGCATGTCACTAATTCTATGAAATCAGTCAGAACAAGATACACTGCAATACAATAAAATACAACTCCATGTACAAGGTACAACAAAGCAAAACAAGCAGAGTAAACAAAACACAGCAGCATCACAAGACAAAGCCCGGTCCAATGCTCTCCTACTCCTATGCTACAATCATGTACCTGTATAGGGACCCGTGCCACTATCAACACCTCTAGAAATATAGTCTTTTTGGGCTGAATGCATGACCCAAACAGGGTGTGAGAAATAAATACCAGTTGGCACCGACCAAAGGCCCGTTCCCAACTGTCAGTGAAAAAATGCAACAACAGTGTGAAAATGTAAATGCAAGAAACTAGTAAGTACTCAAAATTAACTATCACTACCAGTTTCATTACCTTTTTAGTATTCTTTTAACAATTAAACATAATTTAATTCTGAGCTAACCAGAACCTTGCCCACTGGCTAATCATGACCCCTCCCTCAGGATAAATGTAACCATTCCCTCAGGATAATATAGTCATGCCCTTAGGCTAAATATTAACATGACCTCAGGATAATATAACCACGACCTCCAGCTAAATATCAACATTCCCTCAAGCTAATATAACCACACCCTTAGGATAATATTACCACGCCCTCAGGCTAATATAACCACACCCTCAGGCTAATATAACCACGCCTTCAGGCTAATCAGAACCATTCCCTCAGGCTAATGTAAAACAATGCCCTCAGGCTCAAGTAACTGTGCCGATTGTAGAGACCCAAAGATTGAAGTACATGGACAATACATTACTTTTGCGGAATACTTAATACATATCAAAAATAGACATGCAAATACCGTAATAGTTTAGTGTCTTTGGAAACTCGGAATAAAATCTTCTAATCGTGGTGAAAGATCTTCAACAACTCCCATAACGATCTTCCCCTTCTTGTTTCCTTACCTAAAACCTTTCTTTACATCCTGGGGAAAATAAAACATAAAAAGGGTGAGCTCAAATTCTCAGTAAGCGTAAGCATTGATAAAATAAAACATACCATATACATTTGAACATAAAAAAACATGAACATTAAAAATCTTGACCAACGACATAAAACATGGAATTACATAAGGAATAGATCATAATGGAACATAAATCATGATAAAAGAGCATGGGAATAAAACATGTAATTGTGGCATCCGTTAAGCACATGTAATGATTTCCATAGTATCCAAGGCATTGCTTCCAAGACCATCCTAGTGGAAAAAGTCCCATTCTGAATCGAGTTCACTCCTCGTTTCAGTCCTGTACACTGAACCAGATTAACTTACCATTTCATCCATGTCTATCTCATGAGATATAAAATCTTTACCCAATGAATTTGAGGGAGATATAGGTCCCACCCATCTCATAATGAAATCATTCTTTTGTGTGCCACAAAATCATAAATCATACATCATAGAATAACCCATGTAATAAAATGGGATTCTTAAACATCATGTCATCATAACATAATCCATAAAAGTTTGATATTATTTCATCAAAAGAAAATTGAAACCATTTAAATCATAGATACATATTACTTGAAACATACACATATGAAACAATGTCATCTTAGATGGAAAATAGTTTTGGAAAAACACTTGAAATAAATTCTTGAGAAAAATATCCTTTCTTCTTTAAAATAATTTTCTTTTCAAAAAATTCCATGCAATATCAAAAGAAAAGGGTTTTGTTGAAATTAATCATGCAATCTTGTAGAGTATGCTTCTTGAAAATGAGGCGTTATGAAACCGTAAAAATCTGTTCATGTCGTATAAGTTAAAAATAACATTCTCCTCGTACTTTTGTCGGAAAAGTCAAAAAGTACCTTACAGGGTAAATAAAAGAAAGATTCCTTTCATACCATGGGGTAAAAGTAAAATGGTTAAAAATTACGTTAAACATACATGAATACAATTTTATAAAATATAGACAATAATGATAGAAATAACCCCAGTAAATACTTACGAATAAGCAATCTCGGATAAAAATGAGATTTGCACAATTTTCCCTTACCTTAGATCCGATTTGCTTCGTAAGTGTCCTAACCTCTTGTATAATGATTTAAATAATGTTATTGACTTATTACAGAATCATATTCATTGTTATGATATCATATATGGTTCACTTATGACTTTATATTACCCCTTCTTTTGTAAATTCCATGTCAAAGAGCGTTTTGGGTAAAATTGTTTCATTTGTCGTCCGTGTTTCGACTTGTCATTATTGATATTATTACTTATATCCTGATTTAAATAATTCCAGAATGTAAAAGATTATTTATATATAATATATATTCATCATATACATATATATATTATAGATCGATAAAAGGAATGAAATGCACCTTTCATGGAGACGGTAGGCCGTACGTACGCATGAACGCTATTTTCATTTCCCTTTTGAATTGAATGGAATTAAGTAAATGACATACATACATATAAATATACACAAATACAGTATCATTATTATATAATATATTTCATTATTATTCATTATATATACTTTATAATCATTCATGAATGGTTAACATGGAGAGTGAATCTCATCGCGTCGTGGAGATGGTAGTCCGTACATACACACGAGCAATGATATCATTCCCATGATCATGGAATTGTATTAAAGTGTATGTATAATATTAAAATATCAATATCACTTTATAATAATAATATATATTCATTACTTTCACCCATATACCCATCCATGTATGGTGGTGGTGGAAAATAGATTACACCACGGCGTGGATACGGTATTCCATACGTACACACGCTCGGTGATTTCGTTTTCCGTTGGATGGATAGATGGTGAAATATTGTTGTTTAGTACTTATAATAACATATCAGTATATTATTGATACTGATGTTATTACCTCATAATGAAACAACTAAAAAATAAGAATTGGAAGAAGAAATAAAGTTGAAAGAATTGGTAATGGACATTACCTCTTCTTTGAAGCGCCTCTTTGAGACCTCCTCTTAGGACACTAAAATTGGTATTTGAAGAAGACCAAGACCTCTAGGATGTTTCTAGGGAAGTTTAGAATAGAATTTGGAAGGGGTTGGCCGAGCTTGAAGGCACAAATTGGTGTGAGGAGGAGAGGGAGGAGGTGCCCTTTTATAAGGGAGGAGAGGGGCACCTTTGGAATTCTTAAAAATATTAATTTATAATAAATATAAACCCACTTAAAAACAACCACAAATGACTCATATTCAAAGCTCAGATGAGATAGGGTTTTAATATCATCAACCAATCAAATTTAGACATGTTTGGAACTTATTTTAAACCTTATCTTTTTGATTTATCCTTATTTAATCTATTTAAGTTTATTTGTGGTAATAAAATTCAAAATTTTAAATTATAACAAATAATTACTTATTTGTTGTGAATTTTACATAATTGTTTACTTTATAACATTATATACCATATAAATTTAAATTTATAATTTATAAGTTTTTTTGTGTTATTTTAACAATTTTATAATATGTTATTTTTATAAAATAACAATAGTGTCAATTTTGACACTATTGATTTATTTGAATTTAAATAAACTATATACAGAATATATGTTCGAAATAAAAGATTTAATAGATTAATAAAAGGTCATATGTATCTATAAAATTAGTGGATCACATTAAATATTTCATATAATATATATTTTATTATTTTAAAAACCATTTATTTGGTTTATCTCTTAATAAAATAATTACTACAACATTTTTGTATAATTATTTAATATACTAATATGTCGCATAAAAATTTAAACTAGAATCCTATGATGAAGATAAATCTATTAAAATTCAAAATTATACTTTTACTCGAATTTATCATCTTAAAATTACAATATTTAAATTGTTATATTTATTAAATTATGAAGGTGACAACTTTGGCATCATTTAAAATAAAATAATATAAGTGTCATAATTGATTGTATAAGACTCCAAATGGTCAAATATTCTACCATTGGATGATTATAGTTTAAATGTACATGACCAATAAGATTTGGTCAGGGTTTGGTGCGTTTTATGGTCACTATTAGTTTAATAAAAACTATATTCTTGATTTTTCACTAGATAAATAATTTCTGCATCACTATTGTGTCACAATTAATGATAATTATTTAATCCCAAAAAATAATAAATAAATGATCATGATGTAGATAATTTTGTTAGATTTCTGTAGACTATTAATTTTTGATGTTTCATGATGTTTATCACTAACTTAATATCATTATATTTATAGTATTTAAGAGAGTGACATGTTGTCACTTTCTTTGGTTTTAATAATAATTAAATTATATTAATGAAAAAAAGTCCATTAAATGAATCTAATCTGACACTTAGGTGATATGGGTCGACTTTTATTCATCCAATAGGATTTTTCCAAGTGTTATGGTACTTTTATAATCTTATATTTACCCTTAATTACCTGATTTACCTTTAACTATAGTAAATAAAAGTTACCGTAGTTACTATTCACAACGCCAAAGAAAGTAGTTTATTAACATAATTTGGACCCACTGATTCTAAATATGGAATCCAATTTTCAAAATTCAATACACAAAAGTTTTAGAAATTAAATTAAAATTAATCCCATTGTCGAAAGAAAATGGGTTTTTCTTTAAAACATTGCAAAACATTGAATTGATTTAACCTACGAATTCAAGGTAAAATCAGTGCTAATGACATAAATAATATTAAATGGTAAAAATACATTCTATTTATACTTTAAAACCATTCAATATTATAATTTAACCACATAAGATATTACGATGAAAAAAGTTGTTTTTAATTAAAATATAGCGTGTTTTTAATATTCATTAAAATATGAAAGTCATCAGAATAAAATGAAAAATTTATCCAAAGTAAATTTTTATTTATTTATTCCAAATAAAAATTTTATTTTGTCAAATAGAACTTATAAACATGTCAAAAACTAGATTTAATGTGGGTTCTCTATCAAAAGGCGGCAAAACTGCATTTTTTGAAAAATACTTATTTTACCCAAAACATTTATTTTGTTCTTATACCATGTTCTAGAAAATTTTTAAGATAAATAATAATGTTATAAATTTCAAAATTTAGTTAATACTATTCATAACGGCTAGTTCATAATAATATTATAATAATATATCGTTGTTTAGTAAAACCCGGTATTGCGTACAACACACGCTATCGAGGATGGTCGTGATTACGTGTAATGTAAGCCAAGTCAAGGTTGCGTGTTGCGAAAGAATCCTTCATTGTTTCGTATAACAGAATCCAACCATATTTCAATTATACATTGAATATATATATATATATACTCAATGTTGCGTAGAATAATTATTATCAAAATTGTGTGTAACACGATCTAAGAATAGTGTTGCGTATACTGCAAGCTAATACGGTGTTGCGTATAGCGCAATGTAATCTTGGTGTAGCATACAACACAAGACATTAATGAAATTAAAAGAATATTTTTCATAAAATCTCGGGGTGTTACATTCTACCCCCCTTAAAATGAATTTCACCCTCGAAATTCGTCGGGGTTATAAATGGTTTTCTACTGAATGTTTCTTTAATTGAAACCACATCGTAAAAAGGAATACCAAAACTTATTTTTAAAAACTAAAGTATGAAATGTAATGGTTACCCAGATAAACTAATCACTGGGTTTCCACATAGGAGAACATAGGTGAAAATATGGATATGGAAGAGAAATATAACCATCATGTTCTGATAGAGAGTGGTAGAGAACATGGCTATGAAAAAGCCATCAATCAAAAATCCATAGATTTGTGATGATCTAAGGTACCATCTGATTCATCAGATATAAGAGAAATAGGAAAACATTTTGGGGTTTCCATATCATTTCCCTAAAGTTGAAAATTTTGAATTAGAAGAAATATTTGCTTGATTTTGGTACAATCTCACTGTTGTTCATGCTTTGAACAATTTCCACTTCATCTCTTAAAGAAATGAAGTTGAATTTGTTATTCATGAAGAGTTAGCAGATCATGTGATAGAATGATGGGTCATTACATCTGTTTCAAGAAAAGTTATCAAATATACATAAGTCCATCTATGGTGAGGTTAATCATATATGATTCCAAAAATGAACTTATACTTCATATATCGTACTGCTTAATAAAATAAAACATGTTTCTGCTAACCAGGGACTTTCTGTAGGCCAGTGGTAGGCGATAAAGGCCGGTCGCACTTTGGTTGTGGGTTCGATTCCCACAGACTTGTCCAACATGATGGGATGTCACCCATCCTGCAGGTTATCCTTTTTCTAAAACTACATTACTATAACATCCCATCAATACTATAGAAAAAAGTTCTATCCTTAAACAATACTAACTTATGTTCAATATAATCCATTCCAATCTTTAGTCTTATCCATAATACTGTACTCCACTCTCATAATATAGTGAAAACGATCACCAGAGATTTAATACCATCGTTGATCCCCATATATCATAAGATATGTCTTGTTGGTCACATTCCAAAAATTTGAAGGCCTTAATCATGTATTCTCTTGAAAAATGACTACCCATTGAACCTTAGTGAAAACATGAATGCAGTTAAAAGTTAAAACTTTCCACATACCAAAATCCTAAAAATTCTATATACTCAAACCATGATATCACTTAGTCCTTATATCAATCATGAGCTCATGAATACAACCAAACATCTCATAATCTTCTTATTCCTTAATTATGTGCATATCATCTACTTTATAAAAATATCTGAATAACCTTTCATGGTTACTGGTACCATTAATCATACACTTTCAAAACTTAAGGAATGACAACAGTGTAACAATCCTTAGATGTCTCTTTATTCCATAGTTTAATGAGATTACTTATACAACGTTACACTTGATAAACATGTAATCATTCCACTACCTTCTTAAACCATTGACCGAGATTAAACAATTATTTCATCTCACATATCATTTGTATTCTCTTCATCATGATCAACATAAATACTACCCATACGACCATACTGATTCTCTTCACGAGACTTTTCCTTAGGGCGTTGGTTTGCATAATGCCCGTACATTCCACATTTAAAATATTTAACCATTGTTGATGTCATAGCAATACCATTATCCTCATCCATGGTGTTAACTGAACCTTTTCCTTTGCACTTACTGGATTTGTGTCCTTCTTTTCCACACCCAAAGCATCTTCCAGTTCCTTTGAAACAATCTCCCTGATGCCTCTTCCCACATGATTTACATGAGGGAAATTGAACTTTCTTTCCTCTATGATCATCATGAAACTCTATATTTCTCTTATTATCTGAGTCGGGAAACTTACCAAAGTTGAGATTATTGATCATATTATGAGATTGCTGATTAGGCATAATAATGATTTTTGGACTTCCAGATCCCGTTTAATTTGATTTCTCATGAAGAAAATCATTCCATTGTCCGTCATATCCTCCATTATCATGAATCTTCCTGTTTCCAACCATTTTCTAAAACCCAAAAAGAATAGTGTGAGAGGCAAAAATCATGCTAGGGAAACAACATAGTAAAGGGGGATCACCCTCAATATCTAACATCTTAGGTTAAATTCTAAGATCGTTACCGTAGTTCTAGGACTATATCCTATACGTATTCTTATCCTTAGGTACATCCTTAGACATACCATAGAAATATCTCTAGGGATCTCACTAACGTTTTTGAATCCAAGTTTCCAAAGGTTGACTAAACCTTTCCTCTGATACCAACTGTAGAGACCCGAAGCATGACGTACATGGACAATACATTTCTTTTGCGGAATACTTAATACATAACAAAAACAGACACGCAAGGACCGTAATAGTTTAGTGTCTTTGGAAACTCGGAATAAAATCTTCTAATCGTGGTGAAAGATCTTCAACAACTCCCATAACGATCTTCCCCTTTTTGTTTCCTTACCTAAAACCTTTCTTTACTTCCTGGGGAAAATAAAACATAAAAAGGGTGAGGTCAAATTCTCAGTAAGGGTAAGCATGGATAAAATAAAACATACCATATACATTTGAACTTAAAAAAATGCGAACATTAAAAATCTTGAGCAACGACATAAAAAATGGAAGTACATAAGGCATAGATCATAATGGAATATAAATCATGATAAAATAGCAAGGGAATAAAACATGTAATTGTGGCATCCATTAAGCACATGTAATGATTTCCATAGTAGCCAAGGCATTGCTACCAAGACCATCCTAGTGGACAAAGTCCCATTCTGAATCGAGTTCACTCCTCGTTTTAGTCCTGTACACTGAACCAGATTAACTTACCGTTCCAGCCATGTCTATCTCATGAGATATAAAATCTTTACCCAATGCATTGGAGGGAGATATAGGTCCCACCCATCTCATAATGAAATCATTATTTTGTGTGCCACAAAATCATAAATCATACATCATAGCATAACCCATGTAATGAAATGGGATTCCTAAACATCATGCCATTATAACATAATCCATAAAAGTTTGATTTCATTTCATAAAAAGAATATTGAAACCATTTAAATCATAGAGACATATTACTTGAAACATACACATATGAAATAATGTCATCTTAGATGGAAAATAGTTTTGGCAAAACACTTGAAATGAATTCTTGATGAAAATATCCTTTCTTCTTTAAAATCGTTTTCTTTTCAAAAAATTCCATGCAATATCAAAATAAAAGGGTTTTCTTGAAAATAATCATGCAATATTATAGAGTAATCCTCTTGAAAATGAGGCGTTATGAAACCGTAAAAATCTGTTCACGCCATATAAGTTAAAAATAACATTCTCCTTGTACTTTTGTCAGAAAAGTCAAAAAGTACCTTGTAGGGTAAATAAAAGAAAGATTCATTTCATACCATGGGGTAAAAGTAAAATGGTTAAAAATTACTTTAAACATACATGAATAAAATTTTATGAAATATGGACAAGAATGATAGAAATTACCCCAGTAAATACTTACGAATAAGCAATCTCGGAAAAAAATGAGATTTGCACAATTTTCCCTTACCTTAGGTCTGATTTGCTTCGTAAGTGTTCAAACCTCCTGTATAATTATTTAAATAATGTTATTGACTTATTACAGAACCATATTCATTTTTATGATATCATATATGGTTTACTTATGACTTTATATTACCCGTTCTTTTGTAAATTCCATGTTAAAGAGCATTTTGGGTAAAATCGTTTCATTTGTCGTCCGTGTTTCGACTTGTCGTTCTTGATATTATTACTTATATCCTGATTTACATAATTCCATAATTTAAACCATGATTTATATATATAATATATATTCATCATATACATATATATATTATAGATCGATAAAAGGAATGAAATACACCGTTCATGGAGACGGTAGGTCGTACGTACGCATGAACGCTGTTTTCATTTACCTTTTGAATTGAATGGAATTAAGTAAATGACATACATAAATATATATATACATAAATCCAGTATCATTATTATGTCATATATTTCATTATTATTCATTATATATACTTTATAATCATTCATTAATGGTTAACATGGAGAGTAAATCTCCTCACGTCGTGGAGACGGTAGTCTGTACGTACGCACGAGCGATGATATCATTCCCAAGATCATGGAATTGTTTTAAAGTGTATGTATAATATTATAGAATCAATATCACTTTACAATAATCATATATATTCATTACTTTCACCCTTATACCGATCCAAGTAAGGTGGTGGTGGAAAATAGATTACACCACGGCATGGAGACGGTATTCCGTACGTACGCACGCGCGGTGATTTCATTTTCCGTTGGATGGATAGATGGTGAAATATGGTTGTTTCATAATTATAATAACATGTCATTATATTATTGATAATGATGTTATTACCTCATAACTAAACAACTAAAAAAGAAGAAGTTTAAGAAAAAATAAAGTTGAATGAATCGGTAATGGACATTACCTCTTCTTTGAAGCTCCTCTTTGAGACCTCCTCTTAGGACACTAAAATTGGTCTCTGAAGAAGACCAAGACCTCTATGATGTTTCTAGAGAAATTTATAAGAGACTTTGGTAGGTGTTGGCTGATATTGAAGGCACAAATTGGTGTGAGGAGGAGAGGGAGGAGGTGCCCTTTTATAAGGGAGGAGAGGGGCACCTTTTGAATTCTTAAAAATATTAATTTGTAATAAATCTAACCCCACATAAAAACCTCCAAAAATGACTCATATTAGAAGATTAGATGAGATAGGGTTGTAATCTAATCAACCAATCAAATTTATACATGTTTTTATCTTATTTTAAACCTTATCATTTTGATTTATCCTTATTTAATCTATTTAAGTTTATTTGTGGTAATAAAATTAAAAAATTTACATTATAACAAATAATTACTTATTTGTTGTTAATTTTCCATAATTTTTTACTTTATAACATTATAGACCATATAAATTCAAATTTATAATTTTTAAATATTTTTGTGATTTTTAAACAATTTTATAATATGTTATTTTTATAAAATAACAATAGTGTCGATTTTGACACTATTCGTTAATTCGAATTTACATAAAATATTTACAAAGGATAAGTTCGAAATAAAAGATTTAATAGATTCATATAAGGTCATATTTATCTATTAAATTAGTGGATCACATTAAATAGTTCATATAATATTTATTTTATTATTTTTCAAACTATTTATTTGGTTTATCTCTTAATAAAGTAATTACTACAACATTTTTGTATAATTATTTAATATACTAATTTGTAGCATAAAAATTAAAAATAAACTCCTATGATGAAGATATATCTATTAACTTTCACAATAATACTTTTACTCGAATTTATCATCTTAAAATAACAATATTTAAATTGTTATATTTATTAAATTATGAAGGTGACAACTTTGGCATCATTTAAAATAAAATAATATAAGTGTCATAATTGCTTGTTTAAGACTCCAAATGGTCAAATATTCGACCATTGGATTATTATATTTTAAATTTACATGAAATATAAGTTTTGGTCAGGGTTTTGTGCCTTTTATGGTAACTATTAGTTTAATAAAAACAATATTCTTGATTTTTCACTAGATAAATAATTTCTGCATCACTATTGTGTCACAATTAATGATAATTATTTAATTCCAAAAATTTCTAAATAAATTCTCATGATGTAGATAATTTTGTTATATTTCTGTAGACTATTAATTTTCGAAGTTTCATTAATTTTACCACTATATTAAAATTATTATACTTATAGTATTTAAGAGAGTGACATGTTGTCACTTTCTTTGGTTTTAATAATAATTAAATTATTTTCATAGAAAAAAGTCCATTAAATGAATCTAATCCGACCCTTAGGTGATATGGGTCGACGTTTAGTCATCAAATAAGATTTTTCCAAGTGTTAGGGTAATTATATAATCTTATATTTACCCTTAATTACCCGATTTACCTTTAACTATAGTAAATAAAATTTACCGTAGTTACTATTCACAATGCCCAAAAATAAAAAGTAGCTTATTAACATAATTAGTACCCACTGATTCCAAATATGGAATCCATTTTTCCAAATTCAATACAAAAATTTTTCATAAATTAAATTAAAATTAATCCCATTGTCGAAAGAAAACGGGTTTTTCTTTAAAACATTGCAAAAGATTGAATTGATTTATCCTAAGAATTCAAGGTAAAATCAATGCTAATGAAATACATTATATTAAATGGTAAAAGTATATTCTATTTATACTTTAAAACCATTAAATATTATAATTTAACCACATAATATATTACGATGAAGAAAGTTGTTTTTAATTAAAATATAGCGTGTTTTTACTATTCATTAAAATATGAAAGTCATCAGAATAAAATGAAAAATTTATCCAAAATAAATTTTTATTTCTTGATTCCAAAGAATAATTTTATTTTGTCAAATGGAACTTATAAAAATGTCAAAAACTAGATTTAATGTGGGTGCTCCATCAAAAGGTGGCAAAACTGCATTTTTTTAAAAATACTTATTTTAGCCAAAAAAATTATTTTGTTCTTATACCATGTTCTAGAAAATGTGTAAGATGAATAATAATGATAAAAAATTCAAAATTTAGTAAATACTATTCATAACGGCTAGTTCATAATAATATTATAATAATATATCATTGTTTAGTAAAACCCGTTATTGCGTACAACAAATGCTATCGAGGAAGGTCGCGATTGCGTGTAATGCAAGCCAAGTCAGGGTTACGTGTTGTGAAAGAATCCTTCATTGTTCCGTATAATAGAATCCAACCATATTTCATTTATACATTGAATATATATATATATATACTCAATGTTGCGTAGAATAACTATTATCAAAATTGTGTGTAACACGATCCAAGAATAGTTTTGCGTATACTACAAGCTAATACGGTGTTGCGAATAGCGCAAGGTAATCTTGGTGAAGCATACAACACAAGACATTAATGAAATTAAAAGAGTATTTTTCATAAAATCTCGGGGTGTTACACCGATCCCAACGCATAACAAGAAATTCTATACCAAATTTCCTCTCAGGAAAACTCTAGATAGGTAATAATCACGGTATACTCTTGAGTATCTAGGCCAAATGGCTAAACAGAGGAACGTACCCCCCGGGTGTCCCTGGATCCAAGCAGTAATCCCAAACAGCAGTTTAAATTTATAATTAGATTATCTATACAATTCTATATATCTTATCAACAGAGGCCTTATCCATACAATACCCAAAACATGGGTCTGTAGCACAATAGTACACACAAAAAATCAACTCAATAGTTGGAAGGAACACCAGACCACCTACCTCAATCGCCTCTGATCGGTATATGTGAATGATGCCTTCTGAATCATTTAAGAATGATGTATATCTATGATAAAATAATTCATGTTCAAATGAAAATAACTTCCCTTAGATGATGAATTGGTAAGAAAGGTTCTTGGATAAGGGAGGGCCTACCCGAGCAGTTCCAAGGAGATCGACAGCGTAATAATTGGGTTCTTGGTGTGTGGTCGGGAGATCCTCCAAGCTCCGACCATCTTTCCCACTCTCCTATGGAATTCTAAGCTTCCTCTATGAACATAGGAGGCTAATTCCCTTTTCAAGCGAAACAAACAGACTACACAGCGTGTACTTCTCATTTTTAAACTTTTCCCCTGACAACTTAATTCCACCGTGACACTTTCCATCAGTCGACATGAGTACACGACATGATTTCATGATTATACGGTGTGTACTTTCTCTCCAATGGTGGCTGCCTCCACCACCGTACAGTTTACCTGCCGACTGATTACACGACGTGTATATACATAATACACAGCTTGCAGTCAGTTTTTTCACACCCTTAATTACCGACATGCCTACACGCCCTGTGTGCTCATCCCACATAGCCAAAGTACATGTCGTGTGGAAAATTACAAGGCATGTACCCACAAAATTTGAGATTTTCCCCCATTTTCCTTATTTTCTCAAAAACACTTAAGGAAAGAGGAAAAGAAGAAGCTCGTTCCTCATGAATAAGAACTGGGATCTTACAAACTTCCCCCCCTAAATCAATTTGTCCCAGAATTTCACGTCCAAGGGTGGTGAAGATATTGCTGAGAAAAAATCTAGACACTGAGCATGTACGTCGATCTCTCGATCCCAGGTTCCATCCTGTACTTGGCCATGCTTCCATTGCACCTGTACGAGAGGAACTGAACGAACTTGGAGAACTTTCGTGCTCCTATCAACAATAAAAATCAGATGATCCTCAAAGGATGCATCAGCCTGAAGATAAACTTCCTCAGGATGAAAAACGTGAGATGGGTCTGAATGATAGTGGTGCAGCTGAGATACATGGAAGACATCGTGTATGATCCAGTACCCTTATGGTAACTGCAACAGGTAGGCAACCGACCCGACTCTCTCCAGAATCTCAAACACCCCCATATACCTAAGTGAATGTTTAACCTGTCTCCTGATCCACCTGTGTCCCAACCTCAATGAAACAGGAAAGAAAACCAGATCCCGAACCACGAACTCCAAGCGTCATCTGCGGTTATCAGCATATGATTTCTGATGAGACTGCGTAGTAGCCATCCACTTCTGAGTCAACTGGACCTACTCTGAAGTGTCCTGCATGAGACATGGTCCCAATAGAGTTTCCTCACCTACCTCCATACAGTACAATGGTGATCGACATGGCCTACTATATAAAGACTCGTAAGGTGCCATCTCAAGAGTTTCCTAAAAACTGTTATTGTAAGAAAACTCGACCAGGGGTATGGGCCTCTACAAAGAGCCCCCAAAGTCAAGACGCATGCACGAAGCATTTCATCAAGCACCTGTATAGTGCGCTCTAATTGTCCATCAGTTTGAAGGTGGTATACTATGCTTGGAAGCACCTATGTACCCAGTTCACTCTGAAAACTTTGCCATGAACGATAAGTAAAGTGGGTGTCCCTATCTGAAATGGTAGAACGAGGGACCCCATGAAGACGCACTACCTCTCAGATATAAATCTTCCCGAGAACATCAACACCAAATTTTTCCTTGATCAGTAAAAAGTGATCTACCTTCGTAATTCTAACTACAAAATCCCACATAGCATCATTGCCTCGAGGTGACCTCGGCAACCCAGTCATGAAGTCCATCACGACATCATCCCATTTCCATTCTGGAATGGGTAACTACTGTAACAGTCCAGCTGGCCTCTGATACTCCACCTTCACCTGTTAATAGGTGGAAGAACTTGTAAAAAACCCATCTATATATCTTTATATACCTGGCCACCAATACTGATGTCTCAAGTCATGACACATTTTGGTAACCCTAGGATGAACTTCCCAAGCTGAAGCATGAAACTCCTGCATCAGCTTTCGCGTAAATCCCCTGGAACCCATACTCATCCATGGAAACGTTGTAACTCATCATATCCTATCTTTTATCTAGGAGGAGGGTCCTCACTTGCCTCCAAATCCAATAGAACTAGGCCTTAAGAATCCTATAGTTGTCTCATCCCCACTCTATCCCGGAGGGTAGAAGTCATAGCTAAGGAAGAAAGATAGGTTTTCCCCTGACTATTGTGGACCTCCAAATGCATCTTAGAGAAAATATAGCTAAATTTCCACTCACCACTGGCCTCTTGAACTTCCTATATCTGAGTCTTCCTACTCAGTGCATTAGCAACTGCGTTACCCTTACCAGGTGTATAGGTAAGCTCAAAGTCGAAGGACTGAAGGTATTCAACCAACTTTCGCAGTCTCAAATTCAAATCATGCTAGGTAAAGATATACATGAGACTATTGTGGTCCGTAAATACCACAAAATTCTCTCCCAAGAGATAATCTATCCAAAAACATAAATCATGAAATACTGCATCCAACTCAAGATCATGCGTCAGGTAACTTCTCTCAAGTGGCCTCAATTGTCAAGACCCGTATGAAACAACTCGATCACCCTGCATCAATACTGCTCCCGGACCAATCCCTGATTTATCACAGTTAACTGTATAGATCTCCCCCTGCTCTGGAAATTTCAGGACGAGTGTTGATGTCAACCATCCCTTCTACTCTTGAAAGGCTATCTCGCAAGCCTCTGACCAAACTAACTTCACACCCTTCTTGGACAAACCCGTGAACAGCGCGACTAAGCGGGAGAAGTCCTTCATAAAGAACCTATAGTAACTGGCCATCCCCAATAAACACTGTATCTCAAACACGTACTTAAGAATCTCCTAGGAAACTACTTCTATTACTTTCTCTAGGTCTACCGCAACTCTTGCCTCTGAGATAATATGACCCGGGAAGTGAATCTGGTTCATCCAAAAGTGGAACTTTGAGAGATTAACATATAGCCGATGCTTCCTCAGTGTCCTCATTACGATTTCAAGATGGGTGGAATGGTCATGTAGAGTGTGATAGTAAACCAAGATGTCATCCCTGAAGACTACCACAAAATAATCCAGATAAGGGTGGAACACACGATTCATCAGATCCATGACAACTGCTGGCGCGTTTATGAGTTCGAACAGTATAACCAAGTACTCGTATAGACCATATCTACTCTGATAATCTGTAAGCGGTATGTCCGAAGGTCTAACGCATAACTGATGATATCCAGATCTGAAGTCAATATTTGAGAACACTTGTGCTCTTTTATGTTGATCAAAAAGATCATCAATCCTCTATAAAGGATATCGGTTCTTGACCGTCAACTGGTTCATCTTCTGATAATCCACACAGAGTCTGAGGTTACCATCCACCTTCTTCACTAAATGGACTGGCGATCCCCAAGGAGAAGTACTGGGTCAGATGAAACTCTTTTCCTATAACTCCTCTAACTGCCTCTTGGGATCTTGTAACATAGGTGTGGCCATCCTGTTTGGAGGAATGGACACTTGTGCCTCTCTTGGAACAAGCTCAATAGAGAAATCCACCTCTCACTCTGGAGGAAGACCTGGAAATTCATCTAGGAAAACATCCCTAAAACGATCAACCGCTGGAGGGAAATCCTTTTGACATGTTACTTGATCATCCAAATATAAACTTGAAATTTGGGCTATCACACCACCTCGCCCACGATGTTGGGTCCAACTCCGATCACCTGGACATCCCACACGACCTTGTATAGAAACTATCCATGCTTTGGTGATGTAAAACACACCTTGTGATGATAGAAATCCACAAAGGCTCGGAAGGGTACCGACCAATCCATCCCGAGAATGACATGATAAGCTGTCATCTCTAAGACATAGAGGTCCCACAGAAAGTGACACCCACCAACCTCTAGGGGGAACTCCCTGCACTGACGTACACCATCCGTTATTGTTCCCAACAGAGTGTCTAGCGTCAAAACCTCAGAAGAAGAAGAAAAACAGAGCCCAAGTCTCTATACAACGGGCACAGATATAAAGCTATGTGTAGCACCCGTATCAAAAAGTACAGAAGATAAAATATAAGCTACTAGAATAGTACCTCTGATAGTATAAGGTCTAGGATCTTGCTCTTGCTGGGTCTATTGCGCTGCATATGCCTGCCCAGCGATGCGGCCCCGTGACACAGCTTGACTACCCTGAGCTGACCCACCCTGCTGTCTCTGAGGTCCTGGTGTCTGGCTACCATGGCCATGACCACCATCTATGCCTGTACACCCAGATGTATTCTAGTTTCCCGAATGGTAAAAAGCTGGTGGTCCTACTCACGCATGTAGAGTTTGAACTGAACCCCTATCACTAGCCACTGGTAGAAACACCATGCAAAAGCGCTGAAGATGATCCATCTTGCCACAAGCTCGAAACTCCACTGGGTCTTGGGGAAACTGAGGTCGCTTGTGCCCCTCTACCACACTGGTATCACATAATCGGGCCAACTGTAGTATTCTTATGGCTAGTACTTCCACCATGAGAGGAATCCATCTGTCTATTCCTCTTACCGGTAGAAATAGTACCAGAAACTGGTGTCGAACCGCCCTGGCCCACACCACTAGCTTCTCGCAGGTTCCGCTTAGAAATCAGTACCTGATTCACAATAGTGTATATTGTAGGAAACCAGAAAACATTTTTTGGAACTCGAATGTCACACCTAATACCATCCTAAAAGCATCTATCCCTCAATGCCTCATCATCGACCAGAACTGGTGCAAAACTCTGAAGCTCGGTGAAGCGAGAAGAATAATCCATCACTGACATGGTGCCCTACAACAGATTCATGAAATCTCAAGCTCGATATTTCTGTACCATCTCTGGGAAGAAGAAGTCATAGAAGGATACCTGAAAATCCTCTCATGCCTTGTCTCGGTGATTCTTAGACTGGATGAAAAACATCCCACCACCTTTTAGAGGAATTACGCAGCATGTACGTAGTGAGGTTGACCCTCCTCCCTAGAGGCATCTCCAGATGCTCGAATTTCGTCTGCATCGAATCCTGCCAAGACTTTACAGGCTGTGGTCTGCCATCCCATGAAGACATAGGTGGATGATGCAGGTGGAAGATACACGTTAGCTCTGCCATAGATGTGACGACCTGCGGTGCTCCCTGAAAGGTCTCCATGAACCACATGAATCCTTTACGGAACTGCGCCTCTGTGCCTGCATCCGGTATAATGGCTGGTGCCGCATCTGGCACAGTTGGAGGATCAACTGGTAGCTCATGGCCTACCATCTCACGAGTATAACCATTTCCACTCTCCTGGTGAAGAATTGGTGGTCGTCTCAGTTTTATGACTCTATAAGGTCAAAGCACACCGTAGATCAAAATTTATCCAAGACCGAAAACTTGGAGACCAATAAGTGAACAGGAGAAGGAAATCATTCAAGATTTACAAAACATGACTACACTACTTGTATAAATACTAAACGGCATGTTCTTACAACCCATCCACATGGGAGTGTACTCCAGCTAAAAATGGTCATGTAACACCCCAAACACAGGGCGTGTTGTCTTAACACAGAGTGTTTACTTGAATCCTTCTTCCCTGCCCACGTCCTTCTACATGACTTAAGCCACACAGTTCTCCTAAAACAAAACTAAACGACATGTACCACAGGTACACGGCGTGTACTCCACAATCTTTCACCAGCCCGTGTTGTTCGTGACACAGCCAGTGTACCCATGTCACACTACACAACGTGTTCAAAAAAGGACACAGTGTGTACAATGATGTCCCAGATTGACCCATGTTTCTCGCTACACGATCGGCTACACGGCTGACACTACACGACGTGTACCAGGAAGACACGGCGTGTAATAGGAAAGATAACACCGACCCGTATAGTTCGTGACATGGATGGGTACCTGGGTCAGACTACACGACATGTTCAAGGTAGAAACCATGTGTACGTTTTAAGGTTTCATCCGTCTATGTTGTTAGTTACACGGGATGACACCAGGTCAACACCACACGGCGTGTACAATCGGTACACAATGTTTTTCCTCAATCCATTCTCTACCCCGTGTCCAGACCCACACAGCCTATGACACGGGAAGAGACTACACTGCGTGTACTGGGGGTACCCGATGTGTACTTAAAAAGTTTTCATTTCTTCCCGAACAGAAGAACACGCGGCGGGTGTCCAAGGAGCTACCCTGTGTGTATCCTGGGTTTTCCAGACAGTAAGGCTCAGAAACTACTCTAGAACCCAGAAAACACTATAACCAACATTTAAGTGCCAAATTCCAATCTTTGAGGGCCCATACTCCCCTCGAATCAAATTTTGGCATCTTATACATGTTATAACACAGTAATCAGTCAATGTGCCTCTAAATTCTGGTCAATGAGGGCCCATACATTTCAAAAACCAAAGTTTGGAGTTCATTCTATTATACCTCACATAAACATACTCTATCAAATACCATGTATTTATCAAAGTAGCTATCACCACATCATGATTTTCTAGCACAACAACTATCACAACGACATGAAATCTGTAATGCACCTACATGGCATCGAGGGAATGCATGACATGTGGTTTCTGGCATGTTTCTAAATGATTCATGAGATGGAATATCCTCATCTCACTGGGTTGAAATTAAATAGAACCCACGTATAACATATAAATAGCACAATCACATGTGTGTCACCCAACAGTGAAAATAAAATCAACTGTAAAAGTGAAAAATCAGAAAAATTGCAACATAAGGTAAATTGGATTTTACCTATACACGGATTAGATACTACCGAGCACAACTTATTAGAAAATAATATTTCCATCCTACCCCTAGCTAAGGCTCCAAATAGTATGTCAAAGAAAAGAACCCCTCTGATACCACTTTGTAACGTCCTGGATCTGGGTGCCACTCAATGGGTGCCCCGAACCCAGTTGGTCACAAGACCTCCAGCGCATTTTCTCAAATGCCAGAGGCTACCGACTAGCATCGAGGTCCCATGTCTGATAGTGGGGAAACAATTCCCTTCATTTGTCAAAGTGTAGTGCAGCAGAAAAGATAAATAACATACCACAATGGAAGCAGTAAGCAATATTCAACTGAAACGGACAACTGAAAAGAAGAACCAGCAATTATATATATAACGATACAACATGTCACTAATTGTATGAATGTAGTCAGAATAAGATACACTTCAATACAATACAATAAAACTCAAATTACAAGGTACAACCATGAAATACAAGCCGAGTAAAAAAACGCAGCAGCATCGCAATCCAAAGCTCAGTCTCATGCGCTCCTACTCCTCTCCTACAATCATGTACATGTATTGCGACCCTTTCCCCTGTCGACACCTGCTACAATATAGTTTATTTGTTCTAAATACATGACCCAAATAGGGTGTGACAAATAAATCCTTGTAGGCACCCACCAAAGGCCTCTACCCAAATGTCAGTGAAAATATGAAACAGTAGTGTGAAAAAGTAAATGTAGGAAACTAGTAAGTACTCAAAAGTAACTATCAAAACTAGTTTCAATGATGTTTTAATATTCTTTTAACAATTCAACATAATTTAATTCTGAGCTAACCAGAACCATTCCCACAGGCTAATTAGAACCCTTCCCTCAGGCTAAATGTAACCATGCCCTCAGGTTAATATAGTCATTCCCTCAGGCTAAATATCAACATGCCCTCAGGGTAATACAACCATTCCCTCAGGCTAAATATCAACATGACCTTAGGATAATATAACAATGACCTCAAGCTAATATAACTACTCCCTCAAGCTAATATAACCACACCCTTAAGCAAATATAACCACGCCCTCGTGCTAATCAGAACCATGCCCTGAGGATAAAGTAAAACACTACCCTCAGGCTCAAGTAACCGTGCCGAGCCCAATGCATAACAAGAAATTCCATAACAAATTTACTCTCAAGAAAACATTAAATATGTAATAATCATAGTATACCCTTGGGTATCTTGTACAAATGAATACAAAATTGATCTCACCCCCGGGAGGCCCTAGATCCAAGTAGTGATCCCAAACAACAGTTTTCATTGATCATTAGATTATCTATAAAATTCTATATATCTTATCAGAAGAGGCCTTAGCCATACAATTCCCCAAACATGGGTTCGTAGCCCAACGGTACACAAAACAAATCAACTCAGCAGTTAGAAAGAACATCAGACCACCTACCTCGATCGCCTCTGATCAGTATATGTGAATAACGACTTCTGAATCATCCAAGAATGACATAGATCTGTGATAAAACAATTCTCGTTCAAACGCAAATAACTTCCCTTAGAGGAATAATTGATAAGAAAGGCTCTAGGAGAAGGAAGGGCTTACCCAAGAAGTTCTATGGTGATCGACGACGTAAGAATCAGGTTCCCGGTGTGTGGTTCGGAGATCCTCCATGCTCCGGCCATCTCTCCCTCTCTCCTCCAGTGTTCTAAGCTTCCTCTATGAACAAAGGATGCTACTGACCATTTTAAGTGAAAAAACAAACAACACGACATATACTCTCAAGTAAATGGCATGTACTTCTCATTTTTTAATTGTTCCCCAGACGACTTCTTTCAACCATGACATTGTTCATCCATTGAAATGAGTACACGACATGTTTTCATAATTACATGATGTTTATTGTCACTCCGCTGGAATCTGCATCCACCGCCTTATTGTTTACCTGCCAACTGATTACTTGACGTGTAAATACAGAATACACGACATGTAGTCCATTTTTTACACCCTTCATTGCCGACAGGCCTACACGCCCTGTGTACTCATCCCACACAGCCAAAGCACACGACGTGTGGAAATGTACATGACGTGTACCCAAAAAATTTGGGATTTTCAACATTTTCCTTATTTTCTCAAAAACACTTAAGGAAAGAGGAAATGAAGAAGCTCGTACCTCATGAATAAGATCTGGTTTCTTAAATATGGTTTCCATGGTTGGATCATTATGGATATAGTTATTGAATTTTTAAAAACTACAAAAGATGAAATAAATTGTATTAATACGTTTCCATAATTTTGAAATATACCATATATCATTTTTTTATTATATGAGGAATATTATTTAAATAAAACATTAATGAAAATTATTTTTTTGGCTTTGATGGGAATCTCAAACTAAAATAATTTCATTTAATATAATGTCTATATATTGGTTAAAAACAATATATAAAATATATTATGTATAAAAAACCTTTTTTACCACAGAAATGGTTTTATGACTATCCTTGATGGAGGTAAAGGAAACTTAAAACACATCATCCACGATGACGGTAACTGGACACATCACAAATGATGTTTTCATTTATGAAAATAAAAAGAGAAGTGGGGAGGTTTGATGTTGGATATTAAATTAATACAATAATATTGTAGTATATGTACTATAATGAATTTATCATTTCACTTGGATGGGGGGATGTGATGAGATATTAGGATAAGAAAAAAAATTGAAAATAAAATAAAATAAAATAATATAATATAATAGATCTTGAATACTTACCCTTGAGAACCCTCTTAGAGAACTTGGATTTGAAATATTTGTGATTCTATAAGGTCAGAGACAAGGGGAAGAATCATTGTAATGAAATATGAATGAAATAAAACAAGATATAAGGCTTTGGAGGTGTGATTTGAAGAGGTGGCGAGGGGTGTTATTTGAAGTTGAGAAGAGGGGTGTTTTATTATTATTTTATTTTTAGTTATTTATTTTTTCTGATGAATATGAATAATTTTAATTCATATTACTGAATATATTAAATAATTATGTACTGTTAAAGATTATGGTGATTACATCAAAAATTACTCAATAAAAAGTGTATGTTTACTTACAATGTTTAATATAATATTACATCATATTTAACAATTCACAAAAAATTCAACAACATTAGAAAAATTCCAAAAAAAATCACCCAACCATTTTTTGGATTTTAGAATAAAAAAATTAACTTCATTATATGATAATAATTTTTATTATATGATAAATTTATTTTATGAATTAAAATAATCATTTATAAAAAAATACAGATTTTAAAATTATAACCATTTTTATGGCACATTAAATTATAAATGAATGTATCATTAAATTATATTCGAATCATAGAAAAACAAATATTAATTTATGAATATGTTTTATGATGTTATATTTTATTTTATATGATTATATTTATTATATAATTGTAAATAACAACTTATGTGTCCTAAAAAAATACAAAAAATTAATTTATCATTTTCAAAACCATTATTTACTTAAACGAAGATATAAATATATCATATTTCCACTTATAAGAAACATGAATTATATTTATACATTAATATGTTAGGTTACTATTATATTATTATATATTACATAATTAAATAGATTTAACTTATTTCTGAATACCTTTATAATGAATTTAACTATTTTATTCCATATTTAAATAATATTAGTTTATAAGATAAAGGGTTGTTACATTCTACCCCCTTATAGAAATATTTCTCCTCAAATTTCATTCATTTATTAAAAATTTGAGGATGCATTTCCAATATAGAATTTTCATATTCTCATTTTTGTTCTTCAACTATGTGGTTTCTCTGTAAAACCTAAGCATGGTAAATTAGCTTTTTTGTAATACTTTATCTCTAAGATAGAGAATCTAAACATGGTCTTCTATATAAGAAACACGTTCTTCCAACTAAACAACATCTGTGCATAAAAAAGACATGAATTTGGAACATAATTTCATAAAATTAAAAAATGAAAAATTTGTGTACCAGAGATAAAATCATAAGATAATCCACTCGGTAGGTAAATGATCAAACTCTTACTAGGTTTTATAGGGCCTAATGAATTGTGGACATAGATTTACTTTATTACCAAAATTCATAATAATTTTACATGGAGATATTTTAAGTTAAAAAATGATATCATACCTTGAAAAATAAGTTTTTCCTCTTGTTACTGGCATAAGTTTTCTACATTCTCATAGTTTTCCACATATGTTGTTGGATCATCGTAAATTTCATAGCCACTTACACTACAAATTATGATCCCATAAACATCCTTTCCCCATATTCATCGAAATATTATTGAGTTCGACACTGATTTTCATATAATGATTCAAAAGGAACCATCTGTATATTTGAATGAAAACTCTTAAATTTAGAAAACTCATCTAATAAAATATGTGGATCCCTACTTCCTTAATAATCCATTCAACACGACCATATATTTTCTTCAAAGGTATGATTTATTCTTTTGGTATGTCCATCATATTGGAGATTAATGGGTTTTTTAGATTTAATTCAGTGGCCAACAACTTCTGATGAACTTCCCAAAGGATAGAAGTGACCCTAGGATAATTGTTAGATACAATAGAAAGAGGAACCCTATTTAACTTGAAACTAACATTGAGGTATTGTAAAGAAATATTACATAAGTTCATATTATCTAAAATATAATGAAAATTTGTTGATTTAGTGAATATATCAACAATAATAAAGAACACATTATCAGCTCAAGTATTCTTCTATCGTACCACCTTGAAATCCATGGATATATTTCACCATTTTCACTCTAGCGCTGGAAAAGGTGGAAGCATAACCTTTGGTAGTTTTCATTCCTCTTTAACATATTGAAAAGTCAAAAATTTCATGGTAAAATAAATAATATCTATTTTAATTACATCCCACAAGTAAAAATCTTGATGTTCTATGAAAGTCATAGTGCTGCCTAGATGAACTAAAAATAAATAACTATTATCTTTCCTTAATAACTAATTCTTCAACTATGAACCTCAAGAAACCTATTATTTCTTCCCAAATCTCAAAAAAAATCTTTATCAATGTTAAATTCTAAATAATTTCCCTATTGTCCAAATATATATTTTTGTAACTCATGGACTTACTTCTATGCTAGCATAATTATGTCTGATAGAGATGATATCACAATCTATTGAATCAAAATATATGAATTTCATACACCAACAATATCCATACCAAAATTCATCAAATAATTATTTTATTGGTCATGTTCGAAACACAACATGTTTAATATTGCATGATTTTTTCGACTCAAGGAATCCATAACTTGGTTTGGTTTTCTAGGATGTTAGTTGATCCTAATATCAAAATCCATGATCAGTTCAATGCATCTTCATTGTCTCTTGTTCAATTACTTCTAAGTGAATACATACCACAATATTATATGGTAAGTAGACATTTCACATGTAGTTCATTATAAATGATGTCTCCATATTTTTAATGTGAAACCCATAGATGATAATTTTATATCATGTGTGAGATAATTTAACTCTAGAGGATTCAGTTGTCTTTATGCATGAGAAATTATCTAATCATTATACATCATATTGAAACCAAGTCCCTTCAATAGAGCATCATTGTTGATGAAAAACTCTCTATTTATGGAATTTTGATAAATAATATTAGCACGCCCTAATATTCATTAAAATTTATGAAATAAACATCATAACATTATTTCAAAATATATATAACCCCTTTTCATGTTAACATAGTTAGCAGGCTAGATAGATGTTATTTTTTATCAAATCATCAGTAATTGCCTTTGAATCTAATAAAAAATATGATTCCAAATAACATTTTTAGGTCTTGGACATTTATCAAACACTTTATTTGGTTGGATCAACTGTTACTCCATCATTATTTAATATTTTCCTAAGTAGAGAAATATATTTCTACCAAAAATCACATTTACTTAATTTGACATATATCTTCTATTCATAATGGATTTTCATAACAATCCTTATATGTTTCCATGTTTCTTATAACATTTTTAATAAAAAAATATATAAAATTTAGAAAAGAAGAAACATATCCAAATGTTTATATAATTTTATATTCATATGATCTGTTAATAGAGAAAGGTCAACATTAAAACCAAAGGTCATGATAGGACACTCATAATTCCCATATCTAATTAAAATATATATTTTTAGAATGTCATCTGATTTTATATTTAGCTTATGGAACCCAAATCACATGTTAATATTGGAAAAATAATGATCACCTTGGATATGGTCAAACAAGTCATCAATATGAAGAAACGAATACATATTCTTACAGTTATATTATATAAAGCTCTCGGATAAAAATGAAGTCCAATGGAACGATATTTATTTTTAGTGAACGAAATTGGATCAACCCATGGTGGCATGGTAATACTAATAAAGCCTTTATCAAGAAACTCCTATAACTTATTTTTCAATTATAAATGTTCCAATTTAACCATTCTATAGGGGGGGTTGGAAATTGTCTAAGAATTAGGAACTCAATCAATAGTAAATTCAACTTCACGATCATCTATAACACTAGGAAACTCATCAAAAAACATACATGTATTCATTTGCCTATATCATATTATTAATCTAATGAGTTACTTTATTTTGAAGAATATGTGTATGATAACGGTCATTTCTATCTTTTAGCTATTTCTTAACATCATGAAATGTTATCTATGGTATGGTTTCATCCCTATATACAAAATATTTTTTTAAAAAACTACTTCTTTATCACTACAATAAATATTATAATTTTAATAATAAATCAATTTCACACCCAGAATTAAAAGTAAAAAATACTAAGGTACAAACAACATATAACAACCCTGTTCTTTATTACACACATAAACATGATTTACAACATAATAATGCTCTTAATAAAACCCATATAATTGGGAGGTATAATGAATTTGTTGATTAGGAATGATACATAAAAACTTATGACATAAAATACATGAAATTTTTCCAAAACATGTTTTACAAGACCACAACATTCCTTCAGAAATAGCATTGTATTGGATAACCTGGGGACATACATAAGAAAAGGGTGAGCTATAAATCCTAGTAAGGGAGTAAATAAGGAATAACATGAATAATACAATAAATGTTAGGAAATAGGTATATCAATAGAGAATAAGAAAAAATTGAACATAAAGATATGATATATCCTGATTATCATACACATGGAAATGTAGACATAACATAAAACATGATATTAGCATGAGCCAAGGCTCATTTCACACGGATTAGCATGAGTAAACCCTAATTACAAATTAATTAATACGATTAAACCCTCATTGCACATGAATTAGCATGAGTAAACCCTAATTTCATATAGAATAACATGATACTAAACATTACCCAATGCATTGGAGCGCTATAAGGGAACAGCCTTTATAAACATTTTATTCCATGCATAAGTGTGCCACATAGATCATATATCATGGAGTCATTAAACAACATATGTTTTTACATGATTAAAGAATTTGGAATAATAACATTTAAGTACCATTAAATATGTATATGTTAATAGAGGTGAATACCTTTTATAGAGTAGTAGGTATGGTATTAACTAAAAGATGATTTTTTCTTGGAAAATTGTGCTGTAATATCTATAGCATAACTTCATAATATGGAAATTCATAATTTGGGTAGATGTTAGAGAAAGAGGTATCTCATAATTTATATATTAAATATATAGTTATGGAATCATAGAACAAAATATCCCAGCATATTTAATGGGATATTAATGCACAATATTTTTAATTGAGAATAAATTTGTATAACTACATGGTGAAATGTGGACAAAAATGTGAAAGAAAGGGATCACTTACTTGAGTGTGTGACTTCAAAAGATTGAATGGGGGATTATTGAGAACTTGGGGTGCCTTGTGAGAATTCTAGATATGGGAAGGAAGTGTAGAGAAGTTGTCACAGTATTTCAAGTGATGATAACTAGGATAATGGGTGGTTTTATATAGGAAATGAGAGGGGAATTATTTCACATTTCATAAAGTTAGGTTTTGAAATCTATATAATTAAATATTCAAAACAAAAAACATTCCCATGCTGGTTTCCGAGGGTTTTTTCCAATGGTTTTTATAAAATTGGAGTGAAAAAAATAATTTTAAATGGCCAATGTCAGAACATATTAAAATATTAGCCATTATTATGTGGAGGTGAGTCACATTATTAAATAAATGAAATTAAAATCCTAATGTTTATTATAAATTCTGGGGGATTCGATATTGAATTATAAAATAAGTAAAAAAATATAAAATAATATAATTTTAATGGGAAATCATATATTGGGCCCATAATACCCATTATAGTATTTATTACATCATTTTGGGGTCATTATGATTCCATGAAACACATATTTTATTATTTATGGTATTTAATTTTTACCCAAAAATTTGACTATTTCAGAAAAATATGAAAAATTATCCATTGGATAATTTTGATTACTTGATTCCAAAAATAATATTCATTTTATATTAATAATTTTATAAATATTTGAATTTTCACATTCAAAATGAAAACCGATATTTATTAAAAATTCAATGGTTTTAACAAAAACTATTTTGAAACCTTAATAAAACATTAATTTGACTTCATAAAAATTATATACTAATTTATGATTCATAAAATTAATTTTGATTATAATATTTTGTTAAAATATTTATTATATCAAAAATTCATTAATTACATATAATAAATTCTTTAAATATACACCTCTATTTTATTATATAAAAAATATTACTCTCATCAAAACGATTATCTAATCATTTACATATAACAAAATAATATAATAATAATTTATAAGAATTAATTTATAATAATATTATTAAAAACTGTAGTTTAATATAATAATGTATATATTTCTCAAAAGTACCTTGTTTACCAGAAAAATCAATATTTCAAATACATCATATTTTTAAGAAGGACTATTCGTATAAATTAATTAATTGAATAATAATTTTATTTATAAAAAGTGTATTACATAATAAGTAACTAATAACTTATTACATTACCCTTAATAACACCCGCATAAGACCTTAGGGTAATATGTGCGATGGTGACATACTCTTGGGGTGGCTCGGATAACATTACTCAGGAGGTAATATCTATTAACATGATCTTCAATAGGCGATTTCATTCATGCTTATCAGGTTGACGCTTGGCTTGGAATTGGTCAAGAGTGAAGTCCAGTGATGATACCTCCTTTCCGAGATCTGAAAAATGAGCTTTTTATGGCATGAGCCTAGTGGGTGAGGCCATTCTCCCAATTTTCTAGGATGAAAGGATTTTGTTTTTAAAACCATATATTTATATCGGTCATGTGATTATTGTTTGATGACTACATCATCAATGGTAATGATACAAAATGGTCATTTAAACTCAGAAAATAGTTCAATTTTTTCTGAATCTATAAGTCATTAAAAAAAGAGAATTTTATTCATGAGATATTGGGTATTTACAAAATTCCACCCTTATGAAATATCACCCTTGAAATTTACTCTTCCCACACTAAAATAGAAGAGTGTAACTCTACCTCATCACTTCCTCTGGTTCCCATGTTGCTTCTTAAAACTTGTGGGTTCACCACAATACTTTGATGAGGGGAATTGTCTTATTTTGTAGAAATTTTTCCCTATGATATAATATCTTAAATGACTTATCTTTATAGGAAATGTCATTCTCCAATGGTACAACCAATGTATTATGTACATGCAATGGGTCAGGTATGTTCTTCCTCAAGAGTGGTACATGGAATACATCATGTATTTGAGACCTGTTTGGTTGGAGTGCTAGTTGAAATTCTACTACTATGATGAGATCAAGGATCTCAAAAGGTTTATGACCCTTGGAATAATATTTCCATTCTTCCCAAATATCATAAATGTCTTCCACGGTGATATGAGAAGGAATTACTTGTCTCCAACATCAAATTCTTGGTCTCGTCGATGATTGTCAGCATATATGTTTTGTTGACTCTAAGCAGCTATAATGGGCTACGGAATGGTATGAACCTTATCCACCATTTCTTGGACCATTTCTCAACCAAGAAGTTTTCACTTCACAAAATCATCACTATATGCTGGTGTTCTACACCTCTTCCCCTAAAGGGATTTATAAATATCAATTTGGATGATTGAGTGAAAAAACATTTTGTAAGAGAACTAAACCAGAAGAATGTGTTTATCCCATCCTAATTTTAAGTCCATTGAGAATTATATCAACATTTCCTTGAGTTTTTGGATAGTCATTTCAGAATAGCCAACAAATTTAAAATGATAACCCACACTGAAGTTCATCTCAGTATTCAAATCATGTTGGAGACACTTTAAAAAATTAGATGAGAATATTGGATCTGAATCAAATACAATAAGTAGTGGTACACCATGTATCCTTACCACTTCTTTGATATATATTATTTTGAGTGTATGCAATGATAAATAATCAATAATTTCAATGAAGTGTTTATTCTTTGTATGATGGTCCACAACAAACCATATGGCATTGTTTCATATTGATTTCTTTGGAAATCTTGTGACAATTTCCCTGGTAATGATCTCCCATTTCCATGTTGGTATGGGTAATGGTGGAATCCTCCACTTAGACTTATGCCTCTAGGCCTTCACTTGTCGATATACTAGGTATATTTATGTATACTCAGTGATCTTCTTCTTCATGTTATCCCACCAATAATTTTCTCATATATCTCGATTCATTTTGTGTTTCCTGGGTGAATTGAGATATTCCAACAATGTGCATCATTCAAAAGTTCTTCCATTATGTCTGGATTTGATTGAACCCATAGTCTTAACCAAAAACTCAAAATTCATTCTTCATTAACATTGAACTACATTTAATTCCACTTTTTGATAGTTTCTACTATATTCTTAAATTACCACGTCATCAATTTGAGCATGCTGTAACCTTTCCAAAAGAGAATATTGAAAAATCATTTGTGAAAGGATTGATGATGTTCCCTTCTTTATGATTTCCATTTTCATCTCCATCAAATTTAAGAGTATTTTATCCATTTCAATTCTCATAAATGTATAACATGCTGTATAATTTTTTCATAAAGCGTCTTACACTTTATTTACTTTCCCCAGATGGTAGTGAATTGAGAAATCATAGTATTTGATCACCTCGAACGATCATCGTTGGCACATGTTCTTGTCTTTCTTTGTGAATATGTACTTGAGGATTTTGTGATTCATATATATTTAACAATTTTTTCCCAATAGATAATGTCACAAAATTTTCTACGAGAATATCACATAATCCAACACCAAATCTTGTGTTGGATAGTTTTTCACATGAAATTACAATTGTCTTGAAGCATAGGAAACTTCTTTGTAATTTTTCATAATCACATAACCAAAGCCCTTCTATGAATCATCACTAAATACCACAAATATTTATCCACTATTGGGTAGTGTGAGCACATCCTTAGTGATAATCCCCGTTTTCAACTCCTTGAATCTCTCTTCAAATTCATCATTCCAAGAAAACATGACTCCCTTCTAAGTTATCTTGGTAAAAGGGTTTGAAAATAATGAAACGTTTCCCACAAATCGGATATAATATCCCACCAACCCATGAAATCTATGGATATATTTCATAGATCACGGCCTTGTCCACCCCTCGATTTCATTTTTCATGGAGGGATCCACAGATAACTCATTTTTTGTGATGATATTCCCAAAGAATGAAACATCCATCAACCAGAACTCACACATTATGTTCTTTTCATAGATCTTATCTTTTCGTAGGGTCTCTAGTATAGTGATTAGATGATCCTCATGCTCCTACATGGTTTTGTAGTATATTAGAATATCATCTATAAATAATACAAAATAAATTCAAGTTAATCTATAAATACTTGATTCATCAAGACTATGCTGATTTCAAGAGAATTACCGAGTCTGAATGTCATTACTATAAATTCATAGATCCCATACAATGTATGAAACATAGTATTGGAGATATACTATTTCTTCACCCTTACATGGTAATATCCCGACTGTAGTTCCACCTTGGAGAAGTATTTTTCACCACGTAGCTAATCGATAAATTCATTAATTAGTTGAAAATGATACTTGTTCTTTATTGAGATTTTTTTGATCTTGCGATAATCAATGAAAAGGCACATTGACATATCCTCTTTCTTGATGAAGATGACTTGTGCACCCCATGGTGAAGTATTTGGTTGTAGAAATCCTTTATCCGGATTCTTCTATTTTTATTTTTTTATATCCTCATTCTCCACATCAGCCATTCTATATGGAGTCTTGGATATTGTCATCACATCAGGTATATGATTAAATGATAATTAAAAATATATTCTAGGAGGAAGAGCATGAAATTCATCATGAAACACTTTAGCGATGTCTCTCACAATAATAATGTCTTCAAGCATGTTTCTTTCCTTATACTCAATCAGCTGTGAAAGAAACACATAATCATAGGGAAGTAATATCCATGATTGAGATGATGGTTCTAAATAAGATTCATCGTCCTCCTTGAACATGTACTGAATCAGGTGTCTATTCACAATATGGATAGTGAATTCCCTCTCAATGAAATTTATGTTGGATTTATATTGGAAATTCCATTCCATGCCAAGAATTATCTCAAATTCTATTAGAGGTAGTATGAAGAGGTTTTACAGGAATTTAAATCCACAAATTATGATAGGGGAGGTGTTATATTCATGGAATGCAATTATTTCCCATGTTTTACATTCTCACAAACATCTCTACTTACATGATTTGTGGTGGTTTTTGGATTGTTCTACTAAACCTTCAGGATATAGAAGAAGGCATTGATCTAGATTCCAAAATTATGATCTCTATTCTAGAATAAATAACTAGCATTCATGTAACCACTTTGTTGTTGGGATTCTCTTCAGTAGTAGTGATGGAAAAATTTATTCCTTTCTCCCTTGGAGGTTGTTGGTTTCCTTCAAAAACCTTTGGCTTAGGGAACTAGGTTGGAAATTTCCATGGTTCCTTGAATTTTTAGAAATAAACAATTCATTGATGGTCAAACATAATTTTCCCCCTCTCTATCAAAGCGGTGTGTTTTTTTGATAAAATTAATATCCATGTTCCCTTCTCTACCACACTTAAATCATTTCCTTATCCCTATTAGTCCATTTATTGGGTTCTTCATTCAGCACCTTTGGAATGTGGGGTGTTTTACTTTAATATCATGGTTGCATTTATCCATCGGGCCGCTAGAATGAATGTCCATATTCCACTTCTTATCCCCATGATACCCCTGATATTCGCTGATCTCCATATCGACTTTGAGGGAACATCAGATAATTTTCTCATATCTATCAATGTCATTGATGGCTAGGGATTTCCATAGGCTAGGTTTTCTCCCACCAAATAAGAGGTCAACCTTTCATTCAAGGTTAATGATAATGCTAGTAGATTATCATGCAAGCCTTGTTTTCCATGTATGATCTAATGGATTCATTGTCTTTTTTCATGATGGTAAGAAATCCCCTTTATATCTTAAGTAGGAGGGGGTGAAGAAAATATTTAGCAAAATACATTTTCCATGAATCCTTACATTCCAGCACCTCGATCTCTTCCTCAATATTTGTATTTTTTATCAAGGTCCACCATTGATCAGCTTCACCCTCCATACGATAAGCATCCAGAATAACCTTCTCTTATTCAGAAAATTAAAGGACGGAGAATAGCTTCTCAATGGAACTGACCCATTGGTCAACGATTTAGAGATCAAATGATCCCTTGAAATTAGTAGGCCTTGGTCTTATGATGCTCTCGATTGAGGATTTTTCTTTCTCAAGGGTGGTGGTGGAAATTATTCTTTACCCATGTTTCTATTCAAAGCATGAGTTAACTGAGAGAGTATAAGGACAAGGTTTTCAATCTCCACTCCCATAGGATTTTTCATCTCATTAGAATAGTGATAACATTGATCTGAACATCAGTTTTTATCCTGAGACCACCTATTACCGACCATTGGATTGAATAAAAGGAAAATTAGGGGTAATTATTTTAAATTATTAGAAACATAAAGCGGAATAAAAAGACCAAAAGGGAGAACTTATATATTAAATTTATTTCTTTATCAAAGGAATATACACATTTCAATTTATTTTATCCATGATGTATTTCCTAAAGTATATTCTTTTGGTATTTTTTACCTTAATAATGGTTCATACTATGATCATGAATTTTCCAAAGAATATCCCCCAATATTGTTGAACCAATAATGAAACGAGGCTTGTTTTTGTGCACTGGTTCTGGTTCGAGGTTAAATCAATGTGATGTTTCTGGGTTTTACCCCTAGATACATCTCCTCCATAGCCAACTCTACTTGTTTGTATCCAGATATGGATGTATTTTCTTAATAAAAAACTTAATAAATAATCAATAAATATTAGGGATATTTTTTTATACTCAGTCTTATCCCTAATGATTTCACTATGGTTTTAGAACCTTAATCACAAAAATAATTAAATATATCTTCTGATACCAACTATAACAACCCTTACCTTTATTACATACTTAAACATGATTTATGACACAAAAACACACTAAATACAAACCCAAAGATAGAGAGGTATAATTTCATTGGGGATTGTCAACATCTCATGGAAATTTGAGATATAAAATAAAATAACATTATTGAAAAATTATTTTACATTACCACAACATTTTTTCGTACTTCGTATTGCATGGGATAACCTGAGGTCATACATATGAAAAGGGTGAGCTATAAAGACCAGTAAGGGATTAAACAAGGAATAACATAAATAATAAAATATATGTTAGGGAATAGGCATATCAATGGATCATTATAGAAACATGAACATAAATAAATGATATAGCACAATTATCATAACATGAAAGTGTGAAAACAACATACAACATTTTATTAGCATGAACCAAGGTTCATTTCACATGGATTAGAATGAGTAAACCCTCATTCCACATGATTTAGTAAACCCTTTTTTCATATGAATAATCAGGATTAAACACTCATTGAACATGGTGTATCGTGATACAAAACATTACCCAATGCATTGGAGCGCTATCCGGGTGAACCCTTTATAAACATTTCATTTCATGTATATGTCCTCCACATGGAATCATTAAACATAATTTGTTATTTTAAAATTACATAATGCGGAATACATACATGCAAGTAATATTCAATATGTATATGTAGATAAATTTGAATACACATGATAGACAAATCGATATGGTATTCACTGGATGATTATTTTGTCTTGGAAATTCATAGTGCAATTTCGGCAGCATAACCTCGTCATATAGAAATCCATAAGTTGGGATGATGAGAGAAAATAGATCTCTAAAAGTTTATAAATTAAAAATACTATAATGGGATCATGGAACATAATATCACAGCATATTTAATGGAATTTAGATTCATAATATAGAAGCAATTCTTGAATAAAAATAAGAAGAGAGACATCTCTCATGGAATTTTAACATGTTGATGGTGTACACGGAAGGAATTAATGAGAGATAAAGAGGTATATAATAATTCAAACTTAAAGAGGGATGTATAGGGGAGGTTTGAAATCATACAGAATCATATAAAATTGAAAATAAAAGGGTATAAAAAAATGAAGATACTTGGATAAAAATGAGAAAGGAAGGACTCCTTTTCATGAGTGTGTGACTTAAAAATATTGAAGAGGGGATTATTGAGAGCTTTCTTCACCTTAATAGGATACAAGAGAGGGGAGGAAAGATTATATACGTGCTAAAAGAATTTTTAGTGAAGAGAAGTGGGATCTTGGGTGGGTTTATAAAGGAAATTAGAGGGCAATTCTTTAATATATCATAAAATTAGGTTTTGGAACCTAAATATTCAAAGCCAAAAACCTTCCAATGTTTTTCCCATGTTTTTTCCAATGTGGACTGGAATAAATTATTTTAAAAAGGCCAATGTCAGATCATGTTAAAATACTAGCCTTTCTTATCTGGAGGTGAGTCCCATTATTAAAGAAATAAATTCATAATAATATAGTATATTATAAATTTTGAAAGATTCACTATGGCATTATAAAATAAATAAAAAAATTATAAAATCACAATATTTTAATGGTAATTGAGATATTCATCTGGTACTATCCATTATAGTATTTATTATATCATTTTGGGGTCACTATAATGTCATAAAACAAATATTTTATTTATAAGGTATTTATTTTTTACCCAAAAAATCAACATTCTCATAAAATTATGAAAAATTCACCATCAAATAATTTTGAAATCCTGATTAAAAAAATTCATTTATTTAAATGATTTTCTAAATATGTGATTTTTCACTTTTAAAATGAAAATGAAAATTTATTGAAGATTCACAGGTTTTAACAAAAAAAGAACTCAAACCTTAATAAAAGTTATTTTTGAGTTTATAACAATTATACACAAATTTATTATTCATAAAAAAAATTTGATAATAATATTTTATTGAAATATTAATTAGATCAAAAATTCATTAATACAATAAAATAAATTCTTTAATAATATAATTTATATTTTATCTCATAACAAATATAATTATTATCAGACTGATTAACTAATATTTTATAGATAAAGAACATATATAATCACTATTTATAAGAATTGTTTTTATAATAATATAAATAAGAAACTCATTTTAAAATAATAATGTATATATTTCTAAAAAGTACAATTTTTACCTGAAAATTAAAATTTTCAAATTCATTATTTTTGTATGAAAGACTATTCCAATAATGGAATTGATGGAATAAGAATTGTATTTATGAAAAATGTATTTTGCAATAAGAAACTAATCCCTAATTAGATAACACAATATAACACCCACATTAGACATAAGGGTAAGGCGCGCGATGGTGACAGACTCTTGGGCGGCGCAGATAACATCACCCGAGTGGTAATCTCTACTAACTTGAACTTATCCCATATGAGATTCTGTTCAAGCATAAAATGTTAAAGATTGTCTTGGGCTTGGTCAAGAGTGAAACCTAGTGATGATATCTCCTTTCCAAGCTCTAAAAAATGAGCTTCGTCTGGCCTAAGTCAACTAGATCAGGCCATCCTCGCCTTTTTCTATGTTGAATGGCTTTTTAAAACATTATATTCATATTAGTCATGTGATCGTTATTAAAAGTATATATTATCAATGATAACAATTCATAACGTTCATTAAAACTCAAAAATAAAAATAAAAAAATCGTACATGTGTTTTATATATCAATAAGTTATTAAAAAAGTGAATTTAATTCATAAATTATTAGCTCGGTCCATAATTTGGATTACATGTAATGTCTTCCAATACACAATTATAGGAACATTATTACTATTCAATGTTTACTTAATATTTACCCCTTATACATCAAACATAATCTATGGTTTCATTTATTGAGTTTTATATTCCAATTTACATGAAAATTTATAAAAAATTATGGAATATGTAGACCTAATTTCAATCAATGCATTTTCACAATCTATGTTATCAAACAATGTTCTAGATACCACTTAATTGGATGGCCCAAAATCTTCTGAAGTAGTCTCAAATTATTTGGATGAAGCTTTCAGTTTATAATATGGTTCATTCCCATCATTCGAATCCTTCTTGTGGAAGGTATGTGCATAATGAACCATCTCACCACTTTTAATAAACTTTAATGTTTTATTCTCTCAATTAATTAGACAAACACTATGTTCTTTTTCATTGAAATATTGGGTCATATGTTCAAACATACCACATCAAAAATACATCCCATATTTTTAACTCATTCTTCCATGAGTTTTTTACCACACTTTCCACAAACAGGGAAAAAATATTTTCATA
Organism: Viscum album; assembly: GCA_963277665.1. Lineage (NCBI taxonomy): Eukaryota > Viridiplantae > Streptophyta > Magnoliopsida > Santalales > Viscaceae > Viscum > Viscum album. The sequence goes on along the minus strand of OY728129.1, from coordinate 1,780,690,311 downwards.
CATTCACATTCATTTGATCAATTCTTACACATTTCTTTCCATCAGAACCTTTTATTCAACATTGTGTCAAAGTACATGAGATCATAGTAAAACTCCATTTATACCCTGTCATAAAATCACACATGTTTTTCATATATTATAAATTCATGTCATGTCAATCTTGAGTAAAAATGATTTATTTTACTATCAAAAACTCGAATAAATTTTTATTGTTCCTCGCCAATTAATTGAAGTTTTCTTCAAAAGTGGATATTGAATATTCTTCATTTTGTTTCAATTCAAAAAATTTCATATCCATACTATGTCAATGTGCCTTAGAAAAATATATTTCATTGAAAATATTCTTGAATACATCCTATTATAAGGCATAAATCTATTCTCTTTCTATGATATTCTTGTCCATTGGCCACCCATGTTCATATTCTCCTTAAAAAATATAAAGTTATAGACTATCATTTTGATTGTCTAAACACCACATGATATCAAATATATTTTCAAGGTATTTAATTCACTAATAAGCCACCACAAATTTAGAATATCCCTTGACATAATACGATTGTTTCCTCATACAATGTTCCACTATCTTCAAGTCCTTTTTGATTTCTTTATATGTTTTCCTCTATGGTTGATATAACTATTAATGGATAGAATCAACTTTTACATTCCTATGAATAACTAAGTTGTTCCAATTCCCACCATTCCATATTGTGTATTTGTAAATAGATCATCCTCTCACTACCTTATAATTTCAACTTCCCTATTTATTCTATGGAAAACCATTCTGGAAAGATGTATCATTGATAAATAAACATGTTAATATTTAAATGCTATAATATTTCAACATAAACATATGTTAAAAATCACTTTTGGTATTCTGTTAACATTATCCTGACCTCAAATGTTATCTAGATCATGATATAATATAAACTATAAGTTCCCAACCTTAAATATTAAATAATATAGTGAATTAAACTAGAATACACATATTTCATTCCTAAAGATTTTTTGTTTTATAATTTTACATATTTTTTTATAATTAATACCCAAAAAACCATAATAATACAATTTGGATACTCCTAAAATAGTTTCCCTTTGTTCCATAACACAATACATTTTAACAAAATATTAATTCTTATCATTGAAATTCATCACAACATTTGTCTTGGATAATTCTATTGTCTTACAAATTCTTAACCCCTATGATTTTTTTTCAAAACATTAGACGAGCACAAAAAATCATAGTATGTGACATAATAACATGGACATAAAACTATTAGTCCAAGAATAATTTCAAATAGATGAATGATAAACTCGTCACCAATAAAGGTAACAAATTCTTATATTGTGGAAACCTTTCATTTCTATAAGGAAAAAAATCATAAAAAAACCATTTAGGTAAATTGGTGAATCATTTAATTACCATAATTACATATGATTATATCCCTCATGGCTACCATATAAATTTTAACCCTCACGAAAATCATACAATGTAACCCTCACGACTACCTTTTCAATTATGTATCACATATACACATGGAATAGCAATTACTGTAAACTTACAAGATACCCAATGCATTTGAGGGATATCACATACCCACTATTATTTTAATTGTAAAGGATCCACCCATCATCATATTCAATTAAAATATAGTAGAACCTAAATAAAAAATGTGAATACTTTCATCGTGAAAACATTCCTTGAGGAAAATCACTTATTTTAAAATAATACATCACACATACAAAGGATGTTTTTTTAAAATAACGATTTATTTGTATAAATAAGTCTTAAAAAAATAAGGCATCATAAAAATGGGATAACTTTATTATGAAGATTAATTTAAGAGGAAAATTCTACTTGAATATTTTAAAAATATATATTAAAGATGATTTTAATTTGAATGCCCCATAAATTTGGTTTGAATTCCTTCAAATGTGATCAATACTCCAGTATAATGGTTTAAAAATGGTTATTAACTTATTGAGATATTGTATTCATATTTTTCACACATTATATTCTCATTTTATAACATCCAAAGACCCATTTATTGATAAAAGTTTATTATTTTAATTATTTTGGGTGTGTTTCCATTATGGTTTCATTAATTGGTGCAATATGGATTTTTCTTGTTGAATGGAAGAAATAATCTATAAGTGGAAATTAATGGTATTAATATTTTCCAAAAAAATTAAATGATACCATATATCATTTTTTTATATAATGATGATTCATTTCATAAAACATTAATGAAAAAGATTTATTTTATTATAGTGATTTCTACGACCATCATGTACTTATAACATTTTATATAGTATCATGTATATATATTGGTTTAAATAAATATATATAACTTATAATATGGATAATTATCCCTTATATTAAAATAATAATGGTTTTATTAATATCTATGAAGGTAGTATTTCAAAATGAAAACACATCGATAATGATGATGGTAAATTGACACATCACATATGATGTTTTCATTTTTTGAGAATAAGAGGAGAAGAGGATATGATTGATAATGTATATTCCATTGAAATAATAAAATTTTATTATATTTATGATACTAGATTAATCATGTAAAATATATTAGTTTAAGTGTGAGAGGATAAGAAAATAAAAAATATGGGATTAAAATAAAAGATAATATTACCTCTATAAATCTTCTCCCTGAGAACCCCATTAGGGAACATGGATTTTGACTTTTGGTAGGAAAAATGTCTTGGACGTAGTTAAAAGGCATGGATAGATAATTGGGATGAAATTAAACAATTTACAAGTCTTTGGATGTGTGATGAGAAGACTGGATGGGGGTGGTATTTATAGTGGAGGAGAGGGGTGAGTTTTTTATTATTTTTTTCATTAGTTTATTATTTTGGCACAAGAATATGAATAGTTTTGATTCAAAAGAATATATAAATTAAATGGGTACAGAGAGATTTTTATTATGGTCCCTACAAAATAAGTTACTCAAGAAATTGTGTATCTTAACTTATCATGTTATATATCATAAATTACATTATTTCACTATTCTTTAAAAATTTAACTATTTTATAAAATTTACAGATAATAATCAAAATCAATTTTTTAGTAGATGAATTAAAAATTAATTTTCTTTATTAAAATAGTTTTCTGAATATGATAAATTTCATTTTTAAATAAAATCATCATTTATAAAATATATTAATACTTTAATATTATAACTGATTTTATGAAACAGTGAAAAATTTATTCTGGTTACCTGAAATTATCATCTATTCATATGAAAATAAAATATTAATTTGTGAATCTATTTTAGAAAGATAAAATTTCTTTTAAACATTTCATTAATTTTAAAATTGTAAATAAAAATTGTGTCACCAAAAATACCAAAACATAATTTTTTTAAAGGTTGGGGTCGAAGCCTCATTTATTATTAAATCAAAGAAAAGACATCTTATAACTGTGTATAGGGAGACCCATTACATAGTTCTAAGGTCCAATGGTCATTTATCCCATTACATGGCTCGATGGCCCAAATATTTTGGCCCAAAGCCCATTCTGTGAATAGTACTACTATAGTACCTGCCTGCTACATTACTGTACAGTACCCTGCCGCCGCTAGAGTACCTTACAATCGCTACAGTTCTTGTCGTTGCTACAGTGTCACCACTACTACAGTCGCTACAGTATTTCTATAGTACCCTACGCCCAGTGGGGTTTGACCCCCCATTTTTCATGTAGGATTATGGGGTGCTTACCACTAAGCCAAACCCCAACTACAACCAACACATAATTTATCATATTCAAAAACATTAATTACTTAATCAATGATATAAATATATAATATATTAAATTATTAGATACATATATTATATTTATTCCTTCATTGGTGATTTTACTATTCTATTAAAATATATTCATTAATTTTTAAAAATATATCTTATCCTATTATAAATTTATAATAGATTTAACTATTTATTTCAAGAAAGAAGACATATTATTTTATAATTCCTAGGTTTTCACATTTAAAAAATTTATCCATATCCCTTGTGCAAAGGCAATGTAATAAAGGGTAGTATATGATTATTAATAATGTTATATGATGTAGATATCAATCAATGACCATTTTAAAGAATAATATGATCATAAGGGTATGATAACATGATCTTCATATTTGAAAACCATACCCTGAAATTTGATGGTCATAATCACGAGTAATGAAAATAATCATGGTAGTTCATAAGATAAAAATCACAAATTAATCAAATAATATAATGTATAAGAATATAAAATATTCAAATTATCTTATCATAAAATAGTGGCATAATGTGTGGTACAATAATAATCATTGAAACATTATATCATGGATTCCCACTAATACATTCATCACATATTAGGATTGGGGTAAATAAGAGTGTACATGATGTGGTCTTGTGATAAAATACATATACCATCTTTTGAGTATATCTTGAAATCATAGGTAACATATAAGTTCATAAAAAATTAATTTTTACCCAAGGAATTAAAGGTTTACAATGTACCGACACATCCTAGAATCATAATCCATTGTTGAATAAGCCAATAGTTCATTAAATATTTTATCATTTAATCAAAACTTATGTTATGGGGAAAATGATTCTGATAAATATTTAATTATCATAATCATAAACCATCCATTAGACGAATATGTATTAAATCATAGGATCATATTCCTATAGAAGAATAAGTAACATCAAATGATGTTATAAAATATTAAAAACTTATTTATAATATAACATGAATATTTCTTAAGGAAAATAACCCTTTATTTTTGAAATCTATTACTTAAAATCCAAAAAATTAAAATATATTGAATTTTTTTTTAAAAATGAACCACTAAACCATTAAATATAATAATCAATTAATTTATTGATTATTATGATAATAAATATTACTCATACCATAAAAGTAAAAAAACAATTATTTTATTCACTTTTTCATTAAAAAGTGAGTCAAATAAATATAACAATAATGCACCTTTATATAAATTTTAAAGAAATTATTACAACGGTAAAATTGATATTAATAAATGGTATGAGAATATTGAAAAACTTATTAATTTTTTTTTATATAAAATATATACATGGAAAAAATATTCCAAACAGAATAGAAAAAAAATCCATTTTCTAATTGAAAATATTACTTCAGATATATGAGTACTTAGAGTGAGATAAATAAATATATATCCTGACATGCGATGAAATATCTTGTAGAAAAATATGATTTTTGAGTGTTGGATAATATAATTTCATCTTATGATAATTTATGGATAAAAAATCTTGGTAATAAGTGAGATGGTAACATTTAACCCTCACCACATTAATAACATTTGATTAATAAGTAAAATGAAGTAATTATATAAAACAATACCTTAAATGTGACACCCCATACCATCCCTCCAGATCATGTTCCATAAATACATTCTTTTCATACTCTATTGGATATAATCTATATAATCTTTTGTATAACAATCCCAAATTACATGTATTAAAGAAAATATTTCATATTTTACATCACAAGGGTCCTTTCAAGTTTAGATATTTATAGAATGAGGAAGAATCATAATCTAATAATTCCCATACCATTCCAAAAATGGTTTTTTCCCTTATTTATGAAACTAATTATATCATGAACACTCTTTATTTTCTCTTATATATTCTTTTAAAAATTATATCCTTGTATAAATGTCACGTGTATTACTTTTCACCATATCATAGGCAATGGAAACATATGAAATGGGTTTGATAAAAAATTCAGAGAGGGAAACACATAACTAAATATTCCAACAACATGAGCATGGTATTCATAATATGGAAGGAACAAATATCTTGAATAATCACCTTATCAACATAAAATAATTGCATGTTATATCCATCAGAATAAATGAAAAAATAGATATCATTAATACCGATCTTCTATTGATGGAATGTGTAATACTAGATATCAAATCCCAGCTATCAAGGCCTTTTCCCTAAACAGTATCATGTTATGGGAAGAGGAAGACACTAAAAGGCGACCATTTTTATCTTATGAGAACTATCAAAGTTATTAGAAGCTAAATTATTATGATCCCCACCCATCACCAAATTAAGTCCAATGATTTTATTATAATAGTGAAAAAGGCCTCCCATACCAATCCCCAAGGGACCTATTTTAGAAAAAGAACATTGATATTAATATAATAATGAATACACAATATAAATACATGATAATCTTATATTAGCATCCAATAATAATAAATATTATCAATACTTTTTTCCATGTCAATGAATTAATAACACGCTAATATACATCTTGAGAGAGAATGTGGATTTCCAAAAACATACAAGGTAAATTTCACAATAGTCATATGTATTGGAATAAATATATATTTTATTCCAATACATTTCACATGTTAATAAAAAGGGTAACAAGATCATTACCCATTTATAGAAAGAATGTGAATGGTCAAACAATATTGACTTAAATCGTCAATAATCATCAATATTATCCTAACAAAATATAGATCAATAATAATTTTTTCATATAATATATAAATTTCAAGGTGATCATCATCACATACAAATTATATAAAATTTAAATTTCAAAACTTATAGATTAGTGTGTATATGACTAAGTGAATAATGGAATAAAATGATTGTAATCCACCCACAAAAATGTGGATGGTTTAAATGATCATATCTCAAGAAGTGAGAAATATATTTTGAGGGGTTTATATTGTATAAATTTATAACCCTACAAAACATTATAATGAAAAACATAATAAACTAATTTTTTATAATTTTGCGAAAAATAAAAGTTCAAAAAATCGATCACAACTCAATTAATGAAATTTGAGTTATCAAAAATCCTTACAACTATAGAAAAAAATCAATCAATAGACACTTGAATAAGGGAATATAATTTTCATTGTTAATCCCATGATGTACTATTATTATGGTAAAAAAAGATCTATGGGTAGTGAACAATCCATACAAAGAAAACATGTTGATAAAATTCATTATATCTCAATGAATCAGAATTGAGAACTCGAAAAACCTTATGGATTTACAAACTATTGAATAAAATACTATTTAAAGAGTTGGTTGTTAATTGAACTCCAAATGAAAATTTTAAAATATTATTGAGGATATGATATCTCTAGTAGGTATAATATACTAAAGAAAATTAAAGTTGGTTTATAATACCAATCATGGATAAAAGAGAGGAATTTGAGAAGAAAACCCATACAACTATATGAGCATCATTAACTCTTGGAAAATATTTCATTTTGATAAAACATAATTTCCTTTAATGGAAATTATTTAATAAAATCATATCTCAATTTTTATAATTAACAAAAAAATAAATAATTTATATTCATAATAGAAGACATTTCTAAATAGAGGAATTCCAAATGAAATCATTACAACTTGATGAGAGTCCTAACCTCTTGATAGGGATTTGTTTAAAGTAAATTTAAATCAAAATTAATGATACATTTTTAATGATATAAAATATTATTTATTTATTATATACACAATATAATATAATTTATGTAAATAAAAGAAAACATGTCTCAAGGAGATGATTTGTAGATAGAACCCTCACATTGGTCGTGACTCATTTGGCACTTTCACAAAAAATAATAAATCTATAATTTTTTTTACAAAAAACAATACCATGAACATTATTAATATCTATAGTAGGTTATAATTTCATTTTTAGTCCTTATATACATAAAAATATTAGTTACTTTTTACCAATTTTAATCACCTAGTGTACAAAATCATTACCACATTGAAATAGTTTTATAAAAACAATGAAGGTATTAATTATTATTATAAGATCACAATTACAATATTTTTTTTAAAAGTAAAAGGCTTTTTATTGATAAGAAAAAAAGTTACAGGAGGCGATAAGATGGGATTCTTTTACAATCTCTATCAAACAGAGGTACGAACTCAGCAGGTAAAGAGTCCAGCCAAGTCATGGTCTGATGAATGCCTTTGTTGGCAAGAGCATCTGCAACAGTATTCGCTTCCCGATAGGCGTGAGTGGCTATGAAGTCAATCCCCTGTAGAGAGTTGAGACAATTCATCCAAAGAGTGGTGAGAGACCAAGCCAGATGAATGGTACCATTCCAGATGGCATGAATGATGGTGGTAGAGTCACTTTCAATCCAGAGTTTTTTCCAGCCTCTTTGAAGGGAAAAATCAACGGCGTGGATGACACCAAGCATTTCAGCTTCCAGGGAAGAGGAATGCCCGCAGCCAGCATAGAAGAAACCCTGGAAAAGACCAGCCGAGTCGCGATAAATACCACCACAACCAGCAGGGCCTGGGTTACCCTTGGAGACACCGTCAACATTCACTTTGATCCATCCCAACATCGGTGATTGCCAGAAAACATCAAATGATCGTTTGGTCCGAGGGAAGACGCCGGGCACACGAAGGTGACAAAGGATCTCAAAATCCCCCACCGAGTTGGTGCAACAGCCTTTTTGAATGGAAGCCGCTTCATGGATCGCAATAAGAATTCGAGATTTACCTGCAGTTAAACTAAATGAGCGCTTATTATGAATGATGTCATTTCTAGCATACCAGATCACATGAAGCAGTTCTGCCACCGCCGTAAGCAGAAGATTTTTAACCTGAGGAGAGAAAACATAACTAGTGAACTTGTTAAGGAATAAACAAATAGTATCTGAAAGAGACCATCTGCAATTAAATAAGTCTAAAACATAATTCCATAAAGTAGATGCCGTCGCACATGACAAAAAAAGATGATCTGCATCTTCCCTGTGCTGATTACACAAACAACAAATGGAGCAGAGTTGAATGCTAAAGGCTTGAAGACAGACTTCCGTGGGTAGTCTATTATGGGCAAATCGCCAAATGAGGGTAAGCCTAGAGGGTTTGATCCACGGCTTATCAAAATGTCTCACCCAGTGTAAATTAGAATCACTTTCAGAAAAGTAATGCTGGTAGAAGTTTTTGGAGTCAAGGATGCCATTCGGTGCAGGCTCCTAAACAAGGAAATCACCAATAGAAGAAAAGTGATGATCATCAATGATCTGTGCAATATTGTCAGGGAGAGAATGCCTGTGATATTGTAAGACATCCTTTATGGAAAGATTATAGTCGTCGGGGGTGATGTTAGGTGGTAACAAAGATATCAGGGGGTTGCCACACCATTTATCGCACCAAAAATTATTGGAGGAATCAGCACTAACCATCCATCTAGAATTTTCCATGATCTTCGGATACGAGTCTCTAATCGAGGGCCAGATTGAAGAGTTAACGTAGTTTAGCGTCCCACTTAAAAGCTTGGTGCGGAATCTATGTTTCAAGAAATCAGAAGCTTTGGAATTACCATTGATAATACGCCAAGTGAGACGGGCTTGGAGAGCATTATTGAACATCTTTAGATTTTTAATACCAATGCCACCTTTGTCAAGAGGTTTGCAACAGGTTTTCAAGGGAATAGTTACAAGTTTTCTTTCAAGAATACTACCTGTCCAGATGAAGTTTTTGATATAGGTATTGATCTTCTTGACAATGCTGGAGGGCCATTTGTAAATCATCATAGTGTAAACCATCTTAGAGACAATGGTTGATTTGACAAGAAAAATCCTGCCAGCCATAGAAAGGGATCTTCCTTTCCAGGTAGAGAGTTGGTTTACAATTTGCTCAGTGATATTAGTGAAATAGCTAGCCTTAGGACGACCCCAAAAAATTGGGACACCTAAATAAGCGAAAGGGAGGAGACCCTCTTTAAAATTACCAAATCTCTCCAGATAATATTTTTTCTCATTTATCAATGATATAAATTTATATTATTTATCAAGTAGTTTGTCAAAATGACACATAAATGTACATACCATGACCAATGGATGATTATGTGGAGGTTGAGTTAAAATATCCTTATAGTAGAAGAATAATGTTATTATATGATGTTATTATTGTTATATATCAAAATTTTAAAGAATTTATAAGGGAAAATAATTTATATAATTTCATTAATTAGAAATAAGGGAACAATTTCCTCTTCGTTCAGTAATTTTAAATGATTGAGTTAATGATATTGTTTAATTAAGTATATCATCCGTAAGTTCTCAAATTTTTCATAATAAAGCTTTAAGGATATAATAAATATAACATTTATCTTTAAATTCAATCTTTATGTCCATCCATTTATTGAATTTTTGAAATAATGAATGATAATACACTGTTCCATTGAGGTGGTAGTCCACATATATGTACAGTCGATGATTTAATTTTACATAGAATGTATGAAAGGAGTAATATGGTTTGATATTTTTGAATCACAAAAATTTAATCATTATAATAATTATTTATTATATTAAACATTTATACAATTATTTTATGGTTGTGATGCAAAATGAAACACATCTCCTTGTGGAGGCTTTAGTTCACACAAAGAACGAATGATGGTTTAACATTTCTTAATAGACAAGGAAAATGATGATTAATGGTTTTTCCCATAGGATAAAAAAATTAAATTTTAAAAAAACTATTGTCATTAAATTTTTATTTTAAAAATACTACTAAAAAGAAAATTTGGAATCGAAGAAGTTTTTTAAAATTAATTACTCATTTTGAGGAACTTCAGATTTCTTGGGAAGATCCATTAAACATTGATAGAATATTCTCGTATTTTTCTTATATAAGATAAAAATATAGAAATATTGTTCTGGGGGAAAGAAAATGGTTTGGTTTTTATAAGAAATCCAAATTTGAATAGTGCATTTATGAGTTGGAGAGAGACCCCTTTTATAAGTATTGAGAATTGATTTATGATAACATTTCCGCATATGATAAAAACTTATCACTTTCAAAATTTAATGCAGATCAAAAATGGAGAACTAATTGAGTGGTTATGATATAAGGGTGATACATACAACATAACATATATAATTCACATGTTTTTGCTATGTTTCAAGACCATTACACCGAGATTTATGACTTTTACCATTTTAGCTTTTGTTGGGTGACTAATTTTTACCAATGGTAAAGAAATCATTATGCATAAAAATAAATCGATACCCATTATATAATTTATACCCACTAGTTATATATATTAAATTAAATAAATTTTATTATATTTATAAAAGTGATAAAAATTATTTTTAATATAATAATGTTTCATGATTTAAGAATTATTTTTTGATAATATATGACTAATGTTCTAAAATATAGAATAAGAGAAAGATTATTAAAAAATAAAATTTCAAATTATTTAATAAGACATATTTTACATATTTTATATCAACTAAAGGTTTCCTGAATTGATAATTCATAATTATATTCAAATTATATCATAAAATTCATTTTATTTGTGTGAACAACATTTTTCACCATTCACCATAAAATCATTATTCTTATAAAAATCCCAAAACTTAATCATAATATGATATTATTATTTCATATATTTTAATGATTTTTAGTTTTTCAAAATTAATTTCTAAAATATGATAATTCAATATTTATATAAAATGGAAAAATATTGTGGAAAACAATTCATATTAGAAAATAGCTTTTTAAAATGCTAACTTGTATTCATTCAAATTTATAATGAATTGATAATTAATTTATTGGTAATATATTATTCATATTTGAGATATATGTTATTATTATCAAACCAAAATATACATATTTTCTTGATATAAAACAATAATTGTTTTAAAAAAATTATTTTGAACTTAAAATTATTTTTTTAGTTATTTTAGTAATACTAATTCAATTTCATTCATGTTAAAATTATAAATTATTTTTATTCATTAAATATTTCATACAATGGTATCTCTTATTCATGACCTTAAACTCAATGAAAGTTTTTATCAGTTATACTTAACATATAATAATTTTATTTTAGTTTGGTGTGGTCTGTGCAACCAAATATTGATCACATTTTCTTATTTAAATGTAATCATGTATTAAAATTATGTGGTGTTTAATTTTACCAATAGTAAATAAATTGAAACCTTACTAAATAAATTATTACTCATTAATTAATGTTTTTCATGTTTTTATTAACATATTCAACATTCATGATACATCTAATAATATGACATCTACCACACACTTGTAAGCTATACCAATTTAATTATCATTCCTAAAACAACATTAATCATTATTGAAATCATATACCCAAGTATGTATATACCCTAATAATATATTCCTAATAACATAAATTTCCAGAAAAAAATTCAACCGTCAAGAAACTAAACTACAACCAGAATACACGTTCTTAAAATATTTAGCATTATATCTAACACTCAAATGTATTAATCAGTAGTTCACAATGTTCAAAAATAGTGAATATATATCATAATTTTAAAATTAAGATACAATTAAACTAAAACTTCAAGGAACACATATTTTAAAAAATAATATTCAATTCATAGAACTTAAATACAATATAACTCAATATTGTAAAAAACAATCATCCCATTATTACATCAATATCACAATTATTTTAATTCTAAGAGTAATAAAAACCAAAATTGTAACGACCCAAAGTTTCATTAATATAAAATCCCTCTTGATCTTATTAAATTTCTTTTTATATAAAATGTTTTTATAAAATGTCAACTTATTTGGTTTTATGATAAGAATTGTGACCGTTACTTTTATAGCCGTTGAACAGTGATCACATGATTAGTATAAATATAGGGATTTAACACATCCAATTTTACTTAGACAAAGGAAGTGATGGCCTCATCCTGTATAATTTCCCCATATGAAGCCCATTAATCAGAGCTCGGAAAAGAGGTGGCGTCCTTGGGCTTCGCTCTTGACAAATCCCAAGCTGAGCTTCACCATGTCAAGCTCGAACGGGACCGTCTACTGGAGAAGTGGAAGTTGATAGAAATTACCACTCGGTCGATGTTATCCGAGCCACCCCAAGAATCTGTCACCATCGCACACCTTACCCTTAGGTCTTATGCGGATGTTTTAAGGGGTTATGTAACTAATCAATAGTACTATGTTCATGTACATTATTTTTTATATAATAATTAATATAATTTCTTGTCATTATTGATACATTGTAAATAGTTTTTAAAGTACAAATGGTGTTTTTTTAGTTATTATTTAATTAAGAAATATATATTATTAAATTAAGGTATTTTCTAATTAAATAATATTTTAATAAAATATTATTATTATTATTATTAGATTAATTTTATTATATATAAATTATCTTTTAATTGTATGAATGCAATTATAATTTTTATTAAGGTTTGAAATCCATTTTTGTCAAAACTCGTGAATTTTTTATAAATGTCGGTTTTTATTTTAAAATTGAAAATGAAAATATTTAGAAAATTTCATAGATAAAATAAATGTTATTTCTTGAATCAAGATGTCGAAATTATCCAACGGTGAATTTTTCATAATTTTATGAGACAGTCAAATTTTTGAGTAAAAATTAAATATCGTATAAATATATAATGTGTTTTATGACATCATAATTACCCAATAGTGATGTAATAAAATAATATAATCTTCATGTTCGTCCAATATATGTTTTACCATTAAAATTATGCGATTTTGGGTTTTTTTGATTTACTTTTCAAAGCATTAATGGACCCCTCAATACTTATTAATCACCTTGTCTTTTTAAATTAATTTCCATGGGAGTGTGACTCACCTCTACATAAGCAAACATACTATTTTAAGAAGTTCTGAATTTGGGCTTAAAAAATAATGTTTTCCTATTCCCTTTTCCAAAAAACCATGGGAAAAACCAAGGGATGGTTTGTGGTTTGGATTAATTTAATATAAGGGGTCCCAAACCTAAATAATAAAGAATTCCCTCACCATTCCTATATAAACCCACCCAAGATCCCACTTCCTCCTCACTCGACGCCCTTACAGTTTGTCCAACCTATTCCCTACTCTCTCTAGAATCCTCCCAAGGTTCCCCAAGCTCCCATGATGCCTCTCACAAGCCTCTATCTAGACTTTGGTAGCACACTTCCAAGTAAGGGTTTCTTCTTCCTTTCTCATTTTTGTCCAATATTCTTTAAGTTTTTTTCCATTTTAATTTCAATTATTAAAGTTTGTGTATGGATTCAAACCTCCCTCATATTTCCCTCATTATTTTTGAATTATGTAAGACCCTTTCTCTCTCATTAAATGCCTCCCATGTACACCCGTTACTATGCCGAAATTTCGAAAAGAATTTCTCTCTCCTCTTTTACATTCAAGAAATAATTTTGTATCATGAATCTAAATTCCATTACAATTGTTGGGACATGTATCTATATGACCTCCTTACTGTCCATTACATGTAAATATGATGAGTAACCCCTTTCTCTCTCATCAACCATTTTTATCAATTCTTATGTCACGCCGTTACGCTGCCAAAATCGCACCGATTTTCTAAGCCAATGTCACTGTGTATTGAATACCATGCCCATTTCTCCATCAAGTTTATTCACCTTTATAAACATTTACTTGTTGATTATAAAGTTTCATGTATTAATTCCACATTACTTCATCGTGGAATAAATTATTATGTTTTATGAATCCATGTTTTATGATCCATGTGGCACACTTATGCATGAAATGAAATGTTTAAGAAAGATACGCCCTTATAGGGATCCAATGCATTGGGTAAAGTATAGTATCATGATACATCATGTGCAATGAGGGTTGAATAATGCTAATTCAAGTGCAACTAGGGTTTAATCATGCTTTATGTGCAAGAGGAGTTAATCATGCTCCATGTGAAATGAGCCTTGGCTCATGCTGATTCCATGATAAGTGTTGTTTCCACATTTCTATGTTATAATTATCATGCTTTATCATGCCTTTATGTTCATGTTTTTCTTATGCTATATTGATATTCCTATTTTCTAACATGTATTGTACTCCTCTTGTAGTTCCATGTGTACTCCATTACTGGGCTTCATAGCTCACACTTTTATTATGCATGTCCTCAGGTTATCCCATGCAATGCTAAGTACGAAGGAATATAGTGGTCATGTAAAGGAAGTTTTCAATAATGATGTTGTATTTCATGTTTTAAGTTTTTATGTAATGATCCTAAGCCCCAAATACACTAAACAACTCGATCTTCTATGTTTTATCAAGTGAAGTTTTATGTAAATAAATCATGTTTAAGTTTGTAACAAAAGCAGGGTTTTCATAGTTGGTATCAGAGGATAGGTTTAGTTATTTGTAGGATTTAGATTAGAAAACCCTAGTAAATCCTTAGAGACAAGGATAAGTATAATAAAAAATACCTAAGTTTTGGTAAGTACTGAGTAAGTGGATTATCAAGCAAATACATCCCTATCTGGATACGAGCAGGTAGAGGCGGCTCTGGCACAGATGTATCCTAGGGGTAAAACCTGAAAACACTACTTTGAGCTAGACTCAAACGGGAACTGGTGCACGACAACGGGCCTTACTGCACTCTTGGTTACGACACTCCTGGGGGATATGCCTTGGTAAATTCACAATCTTAGTATGAACCCTTATTAAGGGAATAAAAAAATTCCCCTAAGAATATATGTTAGAAAGTGGATCATGGAAATCCTAGATTGAAGCCTATAGGCTCATGAGTTAAGGAAATAAAAGTATATTTATAAGTCATCAACTTTTGTCTTTGCATTACCCTTTATGTGTTTCCCCTAACATTTCTTTTATTCCAACCAATGGCTGTTAATAAGAGGACTCGGGCTAACAACCGTTGTGAAGATCAGTGTGATGATTGTACTAATGAGATGCCCAATCCAATGGGAGTGGGAATCATGAACCTTTTCATGCTTCTCTCTTAGCTAACTCAAGTTTTGAATATAAACATGGGTAAAGAGGAACGTCCAAACCCCCCTTAGAAGGAACAAGTCACTATCAAGAGCTTCATGAGTCAAAGGCCTCCTACTTTTAGTGGATCATTCGATCCCACAATTGCTGAACAATGGATCAACTCCATTGAAAAGATCTTCTCCATCCTTAAATGTTCTTAAAAAGAGAAGGTTCTCCTGGAGGCTTATCATATGGAGGGTGAAGCTGATCAATGGTGGACATTGATAAAAAATACGAAGCCTCAGGAGGAGATCGAGGCATTGTAATGGAAGGACTTCTGGAAGATGTTTTTCGATAAATATTTTCCACGCACCCTCTAGCTTAAGATGGAAAGAGACTTCCTTTACCTCAAGAAAAAAGACAAAGAATCTATTGGAGCGTACAAGGAAAACTTCACAAGGCTTGCACGATATGCTTCTAGCTTTGTCATTACCCCTGAATGCAAAGTTGACCGCTTCTTTGGTGGGTTGAAGCCTAGCCTACGGAAAGCATTGGAAATCCATGACTTTGACAGCTATGAGAAAATTGTCCGATGTGCCCTCAAGGTTGAAATGGAGATCGGGGAATCACAGAGGTATCATGGGGACAAGAAGAATAAGGTGTACTTCAATGCTGGAGGTCTGATGGATACATCCAACGGTGCTAAGAAGATCCAACACCCCACATGCCAAAAGTGCGGTAAGAAGCTCCCTGGAAATTGCCTTAAGTGGATGAGGAAATTCTTCAGGTGTGGAAGAGAAGGGCACCTAGCTGTTAATTGTCGGCAAGAAAGACTCGCAGCTGCGACAGAGGAGGGGAATGCTCCGTTTGAACCTCAACGCATTGTTCAATGCTAAAAATGCAAAGAACTGTGTCATTTTTCAAATTAGTGCCCTAATATAAGGGTTTTCGGAGGCAACCAACAACCTCCAAGGCAGCAAGGAAGACCCTTTTCCATCACTTCTGCCGAAGTGAACCCCGACAATGAAGTGGTGACAGGTACGCTAGTTATTCATTCAAAAATATCAAACATGCTTTTTGATTCAGGTTCTACACATTCTTTTATATCTCGAAAGTTTAGTAGAACAATCTCAGCACCACCAAAAATCATAGAAGTGAAGATGTCGTTGAGTACGGAAAATGGGGAAATCATTGCATCCCATGAATATAAGTCCTCCCCTGTTATAATATGTGGATTGAATTTCTCGGAGAACCTCTTCATACTCCCTCTTGTGGAATTTGATGCAATTCATGGCATGGATTGGCTTTCCTTATATAGAGCCAACATAAATTGTCGAGAGAGGGAAATCACAGTCCATATTGAGAATCAACCCCCGATTCTTTACAAGTGTCAGGAGGAAGATGAATCTCATTTAGCTCCATCATCTCAAGCATGGATATTACTCCCCTATGAGCATGCATATCTGGCTCAGATGATTGAGTCCAAAGAAGAAACCATCATTGAAGACAAGCCTATTGTAAGGGAATTCGCTGAAGTGTTTTCCGAGGAACTTCCTGGTCTCCCTCCTAGAAGGGATGTTGAATTCTCAATTGAACTTATACATGGGGCTTTACCAATATCCAAGACTCCATATAGAATAGCTGTTGTAGAGCTTGAAGTGCTGAAGAAACAACTATAGGAGAATCAATATAAAGGGTATATATGCCCAAGTGCTTCACCATGGGGTGCACCAGTCCTCTTAGTTAAGAAGAAGGATGGGTCAATGCGGCTTTTCATCGATTATCGTGAACTTAACAAAATCACAATAAAGAACAAGTATCCTCTCCCAAGAATTGATGACTTGTTCGATCAGCTGCATGGAGCACAATACTTCTCCAAGGTGGACTTGCGGTCGGGATATTATCAAGTAAGGGTGAAGAAGGATGATATCCCCAAACCTGCATTTCACACAAGATACAGGCACTATCAATTCATAGTAATGCCTTTCGGACTCACTAATGCTCCAACAATCTTCATGGACTTGATGGATAGAGTCTTTAGAGATTACCTAGACAAATTTGGGGTAGTCTTTATGGATGACATTCTAATATACTCCAAAACCAAGGAGGATCCTGAGGAGAATTTAAGAACTGTACTAGAGACTTTGCACAAGGAGATGCTCTATGCAAAGTACAGAAAGTGTGAGTTCTGGTTGAAGGAGGTCTCATTCTTAGGCCAAATCATCACAAGCAATGGGATATCTGTGGATACCTCCTAAAAATATACAATTGAGGGATGGATGAGGCCAACATCAGTAACATATATCTGTAGCTTCTTGGGGTTAGCTGGATATTATCGACGATTTTTGAGAAATTTCTCACGATTATCCAACCCTCTTACCAATATAACTCAAAAGGGAGTAAAGTTTTCTTGGAGTGATAAATGTGAAGAAAGCTTCAAGGAGTTGAAAAGGAGGCTTATCACTGCACACATACTCACTTTACCCACAAGTTGGGAGCTTTTTGTGGTATTAAGTGACGCTTTGAAGAAGGACTTTGGATGTGTGCTGATGCAGAATGATAATGTCATATCCTATGCCCCAAGGCAGTTGAAAATCCATGAGCAAAACTATCCAACACATGATCTAGAGTTGGCGGCGGTGATCTTTGAATTGAAAATCTGGCGGCATTATCTCTATGGAGAGAAATGTGAGATATATACTGACGATAGGAGTCTTAAATATATATTCACACAGAAAGAGTTAATATGTTCTAGAGAATGTGGATAGATCTCATCAAGGATTATTATTGTTCAATCCATTACCACCCTAGGAAAGAGAACAAGGTGGAAGATGCCCTAAGTAGAAAGGATCCAACGATTCTATCAATGATGAGAATTGAGAAGGATCCAATCTTCTATGACTTGATAAAGATGGACATGGGAATCATAGAGAAGGTAAAATCATCAATACTTTCACAAATGATTGATCAACTATATCTTTTTGAAAGGTTAAAGGATTCTAAAAAGGATAATGTGGGAATTCAACAAATAGTGGGAGCTATCAAAAAAGGGAAATCCTCGGAGTTTAATATTAAGGAAGAAGCAATTGTGCGGTTTGGGAAAAGACTATGTGTTCCACCATGTCCAGAGCTGAAGAAGGAAATTTTGGATGATGCACATAGTTCAAATATTTCTATTCACCCAGGGAGCACAAAGATGTATCGAGATCTCCGAGAAAACTTTTGGTGGGATAATATGAAGAAGGAGATTGCTGAATATACATCAAAATGTCTGGTGTGTCAGCAAGTGAAGGTAGAGAGGCAGAAGTCTAAGGGGATGATGCAACCACAGACTATACCAGAATGTAAATGGGAAAACATCATCAAGGAATTTGTCACCGAACTTCCGAGGACATCCAAAGGTGACAATGCAATATGGGTTGTTGTGGATCGTCATACAAAGACTGCACACTTCATTGCTATTCAGGAGGATTTCTCATTGGATCAACTGGAACAGATACATATCAAGTAAGTGGTAAGGTTGCATGGAGTACCACTATCTATTATGTCAGACTGAGATCAAAGATTCACCTCTATGTTTTGGAAGAGTCTTCAACATGCTCTGAATACTGAACTGAACTTCAGTACGACCTATCATGCTCAAACTGATGGCCAATCCGAGCGAACTATCCAAAAACTTGAGGATATGTTGAGAGCGTTCTCAATGGACTTTAAAGAAGGATGTGATCAACATCTTCCATTGGTTGAGTTCTCTTATATTAACAAATTTCACTCGAGCATCCAAATGGAACCATATGAAGCCCTGTATGGGAATAGGTGCAGAACACCGGCATGTTGGGATGAGGTTGGTGAATGTAAGCTGCTTCGACCAGAAATGGTCGAGGAAATGGTGGAGAAGGTGAAAACCATTCAGCATCATATCAAGGCATCCCAGAGTCGATAAAAGAGTTATGCAGATAATCATCGACGAGACCTTGAGTTTAAAGTTGGAGACATGGTTTTTCTACGCATATCTCTGTGGAAGAAGGTCATGTGGTTTGGAAATAAAGTGAAGTTATGTCCAAGGTACATCGGCCCCATCGAGATTCTTGATCGTGTCAGGGATGTGGCCTATCGACTAGTACTTCCACATACTAGGCCAAAGTATATGATGTCTTTCATGTATCCCTCTTAAGGAAGTACATATCGGAACCTTCACATGTACTCTCTTCTGAGGTGGTACAATTGGATGATGATATTTCTTATGAGGATCAACCAGTGATGATCTTAGATTGTAGAGAAAAAGTTCTACGAAATATGACAATGCCCCTCGTCAAGGTGTTGTGGAGACACCACATGTTTGAAGAAGCGACTTGGGAATCAGAGGAAATGATGAAGCTGAGTTACCCACATTTGTTTTAGTGTGGGAAAAGAAAAATTTCAATGGAGAAATTTCTTAAGGGGGGAATATTGTAACAAACCAAAGTTTCATTAATGGAAAACCCCTCTTGATCTTATTAAATGTCTCTTTATATAAAATGTTTTTATAAAATGTCAACTTCTTTGGTTTTATGATGAGAATTGTGACCGTTACTTTTATAGTCGTTGAACAGTGATCACATGATTAGTATAAATATAGGGCTTTAACACATTCAATTTTCCTTAGACAAAGGAAGAGATGGCCTCATCCAGTAGAATTTCCCCATATTAATCCCATTTATCGGAGCTCGGAAAAGAGGTGGAATACTTGGGCTTCACTCTTAACCAATCCCAAGCTGATCTTCACCATGTCAAGCTCTAATGGGACAATATACGGGAGAAGTGGAAGTTGATAGAAATTACCACTCGAGCGATGTTATCTGAGCCACCCCAAGAGTCTATCACCATCGCACACCTTACCCTTAGGTCTTATGCGGCTATTTTAAGGGGTTATGTAGCTAATCGATAGTACTATGTTTATGTACATTATTTTTTTTATATAATAATGAATATAATTTATGGTCATTATTGATACATTGTAAATAGTTTTTAAAGTACAAATGTTGTTTTTTAGTTTTTATTTAATTAAGAAATCTATTTTATTAAATTAAGGGATTTTCTAATTAAATAATATTTTAATAAAATATTATTATTATTATTATTATTAGATTAATTTTATTATATATAAATGATAATGTAATTGTATGAATGCAATTATAATTTTTATTAAGGGTTGAAAGCCATCTTTTTCAAAACCCGTGAATTTTTTATAAATGTCAGTTTTTATTTTAAAAGTGAAAATTAAAATATTTAGAAATTTTTTTACATAAAATAAATATTAGTTTTGGAATCAGGACGTTGAAATTATCCAACAGTGAATTTTTCATAATTTTCTGAGACAGTCAAATTTTTGAGTAAAAATTAAATACCGTTTAAATATACAGTGTGTTTTATGACATCATAATGACCCAATAGTGATGTATTAAAATAATATAATTATTATGTTCAGACAATATATGTTTTAACATTAAAATAATGAAATTTTGGGGTTTTTTTGACTTACTTTTCAAAGCATTAATGGACCCCTCAAGACTTATTAAACACCTTGTCTTTTTAAATTAATTTCCATGGGAGTGTGACTCACCTCCACATAAGAAACCTTATTATTATAAGAAGATCGGACATTGGCCTTATAAAATATTTTTTTCCTCTTTCCTTTTCCAAAAAACATGTGAAAAAACCATGGGATGGTTTGTGCTTTGGATAAATTTAATATAAGGCGTCCAAAACCTAAATAATAAAGAATTCCCTCACATTTCCCATATAAACCCACCCAAGATACCACTTCCTCCAAACTCAATCCCCTTGGAGTTCTTCCAAACTCTGAAATACTCTCTCTATAATCCTCCCAAGGTGCCCCAAGTTCTCAAGAAGCCTCTCACAAGCCTCTCTCTTTTCTTTGGAAGCACACTTCCAAGTAAGGGTTTTTTCTTCCTTTCTCATTTTTGTCCAGTATTCTTTAAGTTGTTTTGCCCTTTTAATTTCAATTATTAATGTTGGGGTATGGTTTTTCACCTCCCTAATACTTCCCTATTTATGTTTGAATGATGGAAGACCCTTTATCTCTCATTAAATTCCTCCCTTGTACACCCGTTACTATGCCGAAATTCTGAAAGGAACTTCTCTCTCCTATTTTACATTCAAGCAATACTTTTGTATAATGTATCTAAATTCCATTACAATTGTTGGGACATGTATCTATATTACCTAATTATTGTCCATTACATGTAAATATGAGGAGGAACCCTTCTCTATCTCATCAACCATTTTTATAAATTCTTATGTCACGTTGTTACGCTGCCGAAATCACACCGATTTTCTAAGCCAATGTCATTGTGTAGTGAATACCACGCCCATTTCTTCATAAAGGGTATTCAAATTTATGCACATTTACTTGTTGATTATAAAGTTTCATGTCTGAATTCCAAATTCCTTCATCGTGGAATAAATGATTATGTTTTATGAATCCATGTTTTATGATCCATGTGGCACACTTATGCATGAAATGAAATGTTTAAGAAGGGTGAACCCTTATAGTTCTCCAATGCATTGGGTAAAGTATGGTATCATGATACATCATGTGAAATGAGTGTTGACTCATGCTAATTTAAGTGCAACAAGGGTTTAATCATTCTTTATGTGCAATGAGGATTTACTCATGCTCTATGTGTAACGAGCCTTGGCTCATGCTGATTCCATGATAAGTGTTGTTGCTACATTTCCATGTTATGATTATCATGCTTTATCATGCCATTATGTTCATGTTTTTCTTATGCTCTATTGATATGCCTATTTTCTAACATGTATTGTACTCCTCATGTAATTCCATGTGTACTCCCTTACTGGGCTTTATAGCTCACACTTTTCTTATACACGTTCTCAGGTTATCCCATGCAATGCTAAGTACGAAGGAATGTAGTGGTCATGTAAAGGAAGTTTTCAATAAAGATGTTGTATTGCATGTTTTACGTTTTTATGTAATGATCCAAATCCCCAAATACACTAAACCTCTCAATCTTCTTTGTTGTATCAAGTGAAGTATTATGTAAATAAATCATGTTTACGTTTGTAATAAAAGCAGGATTGTCATAACAATGATTAGTTATTCAATAGTAATTCCCATAAATAATAAATTTTACATAAATCACTTTTCAAGTTTATTAATACCATTTTTATATTTTTCCAAACCCATAATGTAAAACTACCGATGAAATATCAGTACGAGTTTCAAAAAATAACCACAACTTTTATAATTTACCTTAATATCATTGATAATTATCATTACCTAATGATAAGAGTTGAGAGTATGAATATTTAAGTTTGTTTATAATATAAAATAAAATAACTTATGTGAGATATGTAAAATCACATTTTCCAATCATAACAACCATTTAATGAAATTATTATCTATTTATATATATTACCTTATTTAATTATAATAAATATTGATTTTTGGATACATACCTTTGTCAGTGTATTTTTTTATCAATTTAAACCAAATAATGGAACCTAAATATTTATGATATTATGAAAAAAATGAATAATAAAACAAAAATTTTAATATGTGTTTCGTAATGTCATGTTTCTTTTTAATATATAATATATTCAGATTAATATATGACTCTCTTTATTTAATCATTTTTTTCGATTGTCAGTTATCTATTAGGTTATCTATCATAATTTGCATCAATCAATATTAAATCTTTTATAATGGTTCATAAAAATAAATAAAATAATCAAATAATATTTCCATAGATTTGTTTTGGCATGGTGTTCAGTCTTATTCCTATTCATTGTGCATCATAGGGATGATTGTGTCAAGGTTCATCCATCGCCTTTCAGGGTGATTTCAAATAGGCATATATTTTTTATAATTACATCCAAATTAAAACATTAAAAACGAATGTAATTCTAGGAAAAAAGTTACTAGAGGCTTTTATAATATTTTAGTGTTTCATCCTATACATACATTCAACTCTTATTTTTTCACTAAATTTTATTAACAATAATCCACAGATAAAATTAGCATAAATAACTTAATAGTAAATCATATACTTTTCCCATATGGAATCTTGTACCTTTGAAATTGTTAACAAACCTAATTTTCATCACATAAATTACCCTCCACAAAAATCCTAATCTCTAATTTTATCTAAACCTTTCATTTGATACCAACTGTGATGTCCTATATCTAAATTATGGGACCATGTTCCACAAATACATACTTTACATGACATATTTGATTCCACCTAAAAATGATATTAGTTAATCCACTCAAACTTCATGGACATATAAAATACTCACCCTTTTTCATCTTAAGTATTTATTTAAGATTAGTGATTTATCGAATTATGAAACAAAATAATCTAATAAACCATTTCCTTTTTCAACTAATATTGATTTCTCCTTTATATAATACAATGATTAATTCAATATGAATTCTCACTGCCTTCATTAAATTCTTAAGCGCATTCTATCCTTATAAAAATGTCATTCCTACTTATTTTCCTCATTATTTGGGTAATGGAAAAACAAGTAAGGGTTCATCCCAAATTCTCAATAATGAAAACATATAATTGAAGCTATAAAAAACATGATCATGGTGCACATAATATTATAGAAACAAAGAACCAGAATAATACCATATTTAATTGGAATTGGTAACATGTTATTGTTTATGAAAATAAATGAAACATGAATATCATTAATACAACTCTTAAACTCATGGAATGAATAATTTTGTACATTATAAACCTACTGTCACAACCTTTCTCCAAGATGATATCCAGTAATGGGAAGATAAATACACCAACACCAAAAAGGTTTTGTCTCATGATACAAATCGATGTATTTTGGTGAAATATAATTCTAGGCCCCACCCATAAAATTATTATGTTAAATTAATTCACTATAATATTCATCACTACCATTTTTACAATTCCCTAAGGAACCATTTAAAAAAAATTGACATTACTTTTAATTAATTATATAAAATATCAATACATGGTAAAATTGTTTTATTATATTCATTAATAATTTCAATACATTTAACTACGTCAATAAAGGTATAACATGATCATAACCTATCATAATAATGATATTGTAAGTTTAAAAAATACATAGTAAAATTTCTAAAAAACATCCACATAAGAATAAAAATATATGGTACACTAGTATATTATCCCGTTTTAGTAAATGGTGTAACATTATTGTAACGCATCTAGGCATAGAAGGTGAATGGATAAAGAAATCATAATCAATTATCCAATGGACATTTGTATTATAAAAACAATATAATAAATGATAGTACTCTTATATATATAATTTCATAATTTTTAGGTGAATATATTAGAATAATATTTTTAAAAGAAATTATTTTCAAACTATATACAAAATATGAATACAACTAAGTAAATATCGAAATAACATGATTGTTATGAAACTAATGTAACATGATGGATGGTTTCAAAATAACCTAACCAAAGATGTGAGAAATATATTTCAGTGGGTATTTATGTTAAGAATGTATATCCGAAAAAAAATGGGATAATAGTATATAGTAAATTAAAATTAAATACAATATAAAAAATAGAACTTCAAGAAAATGATCTTAATCTACTGAATGAATGTAGAGATTAAAAAAGTAAAAATATCTAAGGAACAAATTAATCTAAATAAAATTGAATTATGTAACATGATTGGAAGTTAAATACCATGATATTATATGAGTATTATAAATACACATCCATGGGAAGTGAATAAAAAATATAAATAATACATTGTGCACAAAAAATATTATGCCTAAAACAATCAGAAAATAAACCACTTAAATCCATATAGCTTTAGAATGTTTTGAATAAAACCCCCTATAAAAAGAGTTCATGTAATTGAATATGAAATAAATTTAGTAAAATATAATTCATGAATTTATATATGAAATTGGTAGTATATATAAAACATAAATTAAGTTTGGATCATAGTATAATAATTTCTCAAAGAGAGGAACCTATGACGGATATACATATAACATGAGGAGCGTTAGAAACTACAGATATAGAAATTTATATTGTTTAAAATAAATTAAAATGACCAATATTTATTTCATGATATAATATCTCAATTAGGAAAAATATAGACAACATAAAATAATTTAGGTGATTAATAGAAAACATGACTCATAAAGATTAATTTGAGACGCAACCTTTACAACATTTTTATCATCATATCCTCTTAAAATATATATATTTAATTTGATATTCTATTACACGGAATAAAATGTATTTCATGATTTAATATCATAATTAGGTTGTATGTACACCAATTAAATAAATTTTGGTGTGTAATATAAAACATGTCTCAAAGAGAGGAATTTGAGATGAAACCCTTACCTCTATTTTGATTCCATATGAATGACACTAAATGTTCAATATAATGAAATTAAGGTCATTATATAAATTGAAAAAAAAACCTATTCACAAAATTTCCATTTACACTACTCATTTACAAACCTTATATGCATATAAATATTAGTTAGTCATTACCTATTTTAAACACTGGGTGTAAGTAGTCTTTATCACTTTTATATAGCTTCATAAAATTATATTATATTCATTTTTGTTATAAATATAACTCTAAAATGATAATTAAATATACTATAATAGATTTTGTATAATATTTTTAAATGTTATAAATAATTTATCGGTAGTTTTTTTTACAAACACTAAAGGTGAAATCCACAATCATCACCATTCAATGATTCTTATTGAATGACATGTGTTTTCTTAATTATTGAGTTAACCATTATTATAAACTTATGTGAGAAACAAAAAAATTATTTTAAAAATTATATCATATTGTACCAAAAAATATTTTCTCAATGTTATGCATGATATAAATGTGTAGTATTGTTCACATAGGTGGTTAAACCGACCCAAACATGAATCAACCATGATTAATAGATTATTATGAGGTGGTTTATTTATAATATAACTATACTAGATATATAATGTAATTAATTAGTTCTTATTAGTGTGATGTATCTTAATTTTAATTAATTATAAAAATAATATAATTTAAATAAATTTGATACATGGATATAAAGGATCAGTTACCTCATAGTTCTCTAATTTGAAATAATTTTATTAATAATAATTATTTATTGATCATGTCAGTAATAAGTAATCCAATTTTTCAAAAAAATCCCATAATTATATCATTCAAATAATATTTATCCAGTAACATTGTTCATGTGCCTGTCTAGGTATGGATTTGATGAAAATATACGAAATAATCATTCCATGGAGGTGTTATTCCACACATTTGGATGATTAATGATTTTATATTTAATATAATGGGAGAAATATGTAACATGGTTTATTTTTACATATCATAAAAATATAATAAATATAATAAATAACTATAAAATTCTCCATGTATACTATCTTTCTACGGTAGTGAATGAAAATAAAACATGTTTTGGTGTGGAGGCTGTAGTCCACACAACACATGAATGACGATTTAACTATTCTTAATAGAATAAAGAAAATTTGATTAATGATTATTAATACACAATAATAAATTTTTATATATAGAATAAAATTATATTCTTAAAATTTATTTTAAAATAATATTTGGAAAAGATCAATACAAATCAATGGAGTTAAGTATAAATAATTACTCACATTGAAAAATTTCAGATACCCTTTTAATATATCATGGAAGTAATAAGAATAGGATATTATATAATTACCTGAAGACTAGGAGTGTGAAATTTTATTCTAGGAGAAGGACAACGTTAAGAATTTATAAGGAAACTAAATTTGAGGACTTAATTGATATGGGTGGTGAGAGTACCATTTTATAAGCGATGATAATTGAATTATACTAATATTTTTTCTTAACATAAATGGAATACGTGTTAAAATTTTCATGTTGATAAAAAATTTAGAAATCATTTATCGATAAAGATATTATTTTTATAAACACACAATACAACCAATTATAGACATGTTTTTATCATGTTTCAATCCCTTTACCAACTAAATTAATACTTTTACAATATTTTCTTCTATTATGGTAAGTAATTTCTACCTACGTTAACACAATAATAATGCAAAAAAATAAATAGAACCATATAATATTATTTTGACCCACATATTATTTATTTTATATCCTTTTCATTTTATTTAAATTAAAAAATGGAAAAAAATTATTATTTTTTATAATGTGTAATTTATTAAATTTAACGTTTGAGAGACTATTACTTATGTTCTAAAATATTAAATATGGGTTGTTAATTAAATAAAATTAAAATTATAAATTCATATAATAAATAACTATTTTATCTTATAAAAAGGATTCATGGATTTCTAATTTATACTAATTTATTAATAATGTCATAATATATTTTTCATTAATTAGAACTGTATTTTCAACTATTATGCAAAAGTAATTATTTTTTGAACCATTAAATCAATTTATCTTAACATTATAATGTTATAATTAATCAAAAATTTATGTTATTTTTTAAAAAATATATTTTTAACACTTTAAAATTAAATATTTAAACAAAATCTAAAAATATTGTGGAAAAATATTCATATTGGAAAATAGCTTTACAAAATATCTAGTATTCTATATTACCATTTATTATTGATTAAAAATAATTTATTTTTAATATATTATTTATATAATAAGTATATTATATCTGTATATAACTATTATATACATAGTTAATTTAAATAAAACAATAATTTTAGAAAAATATATTTTTAGGTATGCAATCTTTTTTTATTTTATTTAGATTTATTAAAAGATTATGGTTCATATTAAAAGTAGCCATTATTTTCAGTAAATATATATTTCCCAAATTGTTTACTCCTATTAATTCCCTCTATTTAAATTATTACTTCCTAATAATCATGGTTAATATTACATGAATTGATTTTAGTTCAGTGATTTATTTGGAGAAAACAAAATATCAAATTGAATTATTTTGAGGTAATTAAATATTAAAATCATAAGGTGGTAAATTAAATACAATAAATATTAATATTTTAATGTTAAAAAATATCAATTAGGAACTGTATATAGCTCATATATAACAATAGTTGTATGATATAATATATGTCTCCAAGAAGAAAATTTGAGAAGAAAAAATCTATCCAATTAGATGACATTTGAATCATAATCCCTTAGATGAAATGATATGATTATAAATTTAGATAATATTGAATAATATGGATGAATTATTTAAAATTTAAAATTTTACTTATATAAAACACATCATCGTAAATAGGTCTATAACATCACTCATGTTTCAATAAAATACAATTAAGATGAAGAAATATTATCTTATATCTAACTGAATTATCAGAAACTCTATAAACAAAAATAATAAATTATAATTTGTTATAATTTTAAACTAAAACCTATTTGAAAACATGTAATACCATATATGATCCACCTATAACATTTTAGAAAGTATTTATTAAAAATAATTAATTAAATACTCATTTAGAAGTGTTAAACTTTTCCTTTTTCATGATGTATTCGATTGAGAAGTTCTGATCCTTGTATATTGAGCATGGCTCTAAAATATTCAGAATGATAATTATTATAATGGGAACATTTAAAAAATTTTACTTTTATAGTAAATCATAGATCTCATAAATCTTAGTGTGGAGTTTTAATAAAGCTACCACTCAAATTATTCTTCTAAACCAGTTTTTATAGAATTAAAGTAGTTAGCTGCAATATTTGTTGTTATATAGGCATCTACCACTATAAAATATATGAAAATAAATGATCTTATAGGAAAATTCATGATGTGTGAAGAAGAAATAAAGGATGAAGTATCTAGTGAAAAAATAGTTAAAAATGGAAATAATTCCTTTATTTTCATTAATTATGTGAATGAGAATAAGGAAAAAGAGAAAGCACTATCTATCTCATAAAATTGAATAAAATTAATAATTATATGAATTATCTAAATAACATTATTCATTTTATAGGAATTATAAAATGATTTGTGATGAGACAAGGGGATTCAAGAATTATCTCAATAAATATTAAAAAAATTATTAGAACTAAAAAGATTTATGATTCTATGAATGAAAGTAACTAGATAATTGTTAGCCCAAATGGGATAGCTAAAATGATAGGGGTGATAAATTAAGGGATAAAAGATTAAGACAACATCCCCTTAATATCTTGTTTCTTTGTTAAAAAAATTAATATTACCTCCCTTTCTCAATGAAATGTATGAAAAGAAGTGAAATAAATAATTAGACATAAAAATTTTACATAATTAAATTCAACATGGATAAATCTGTGGACAATAAAAATGAAATGATCCAATGTACCAAATCCATGAAATCAGACTAATGTTATAATGATTTGATCAGACTCACTATCCCTTCATGTTTACAACCAATCACAATATGAAATATCGTTTCACTCTCAACTAAAGTGTGATAACTAATCCTTATAATGATTCTTCTTTTTATGACTTGAATAAATATATTTTATACCATATTTGGTGCGCCATTAATTTACACATTCATCCACTTGATGAATTCCTCTTTACAACAGATTTACTAGGCAATCCCTTCTGGTTTGCATGAGATTTAGTTTTAAAAAGGCCTTTTTTCTATCCTTCACAAAACTGGCCAGTTCTTATTATGAATATACACCTTTCAAAATACTATAGAAATTATTTAAGCACTATTATTTTTTGAAGATCACACAACCTTTTCAAAGATCACTGCTTTCACAAAGCTCACTTAGCCTTTTTGATGGTCGCATAATTTGTGAATCTCATTAAATTCATGAAGCTCACAGAGACTTTAAAAAGAACATTTTAACATTAGAAAATTGATCTTATAAAAACCATTTACAAATAATATTCCTTTACAAACCACCTCTACGAATTCATAGACAAGTGATCTTCATTAAGGTTTTCATTATCAAATGAAGGGGGTAAAAAACTATTTATTATTGGTGTATCCCTTTTGTGAATATTTAAACCTCCACACCGCCATTTCATGAAGCTCTCTATTATTTTTTTATCATATATATATTTTTCAGGCTTTATGAAAATTATCATCTTTGGAAAGATTCTCATAGTCATATAGATTACCGTCACCTCTTCATATTCAACACACTGTCACAAATATCTATACCTTAACGAAATAGTAGACACTCACAAAAATCTATACTATTACAAAACATAGAAACCTAAATAAATTCATGAATATTAAATATTTTTATGATTCATAAATTAAATGACATATTTAGTGATTATTGATTCATCCTCTAAATTTTTAATCCCAAAATATTTGGAAATAATGGGAATGGAAACCACCTTTTATACACAAAAATCTATTCTACCTATATAGAATTCATTCACATCTCATGGATCATTGTCAACATTAAATGTCAATATCCATTATGGAACTCCACCACTATCATTGGAAAACTACTTTTTCAAAAAAAAAATTCAACCCAAATACACAACAATGTTACCTTGAGGTATCTTTTCCCATCAGTAATGTTATACTTGATTCTCCTTAGTCCAAGGGAAAGATGAAATAAATGAAAAATATTTACAAAAAATATTATTACATGAAAATTTTGAAGAAGGATTGGAATCCCAAAAGGAGTGCTTCTCAATATTCTAGTGATAACTAAGGTTCACATTCAGATGATGGGAAATGAATCTGGAAATGTTTTTTTAAGAACTTAGTGAGTATTTATCATGAAACACCCAGTGATTTTATGATATATTTAACGTCGAAAAAATTATATTTCATAAATATCTTTCAATACAGGTAACATGAAATTGAAATTAACAATAATATTGTAGACTATTGTGACTTATTTAATAGAATGGTGGTATGAATTGGAATAAATACATTTGGAAAATTATTTTTTAACGTTTTTATAGGGAAAATATATTGATAAATAATTACTCATTATTCATTAATGTCATAAGATGAATTCAAAATAAACCCCTCAAATAGTTATTATTTTTTTGTAAAAAATAATTATAATTTATTTATACCAATAATATAAAAATTAATTAAATAAATGAGAATTTTCTTTGAAATCGTCATGGTTAAATTACATATGTGTGAATTTTTTTATTTTTCTGAAAATATTTATTTTCTAATGAATAGGAAAAATTTTAGTTTTTTAGTAAAAGATATATTTTTTATTTAATGAATTTAAAAAGAAATTGTTTTTGATATTTTGTTAAAAATAAAAAATATTTTATTTTGATTAGTTATAATTAGATTTATTAAAAAATACAAATTTTTTTATTTAGTTAAAAAAATTATACATAAGAAACCCATTTTTATAGAAAATTTAATTTTATAATGTCATACCCAATTAATTTAAAATTTAATACTAAAAAATCAATGAATTTACTTTGTTATAATGGAATCAATATTTTTAATTTCAATTCCCATATTTTTATAGTGGTAATTTTTATTTTATCATAATTAATAGTAAAAATAGTAAAAATGTGTTACCATAATTAAGAGAAAATGGGTTTATCATGGGACAAGCTAATAGATAAGGGTTAAATTGCTAATTAAACATGTATAAATCCTATTTTATGTACATATGTTACTAATAATATCCTTGAAATAAATATCTAGTCATTTGGAATAATTTATCTAGTGTGTGACATTATTATATTTTAATCTTTTATGAAATTCCAAGTGTCCCCCACACATACAAAAGGACACCACACTTTATCTTATTTTTATTACATTGAAACATATTTATTGAAACAATAATGAAAAATTATATTTTAAACATACCTTCCCATGAAGTATATGTTCATGTATTTTAAAAATATCATTCCAAGGGTCCATAATATATAATCCAAAAGAAGGAAACAGAAGGTGTGCGAATAATCAAACACGAACTCTTTCAACTCAGTTATTAATTTACCTCATCTCAATATATGTTATTCATCGTAAAATAAATAAAAATTATCCTAAATATACTAAATTATTATTAGTAATATTGAACCACTATCATTCACCCATAGTTCTAACAAATGGTAATTTAAGGTATCATCCGTGTGTATATGGAGACTACTACTACTACATTAAGATACTATTAATTTTACACCACCATCATTCATGGATGGTTATAATGATGAGTTTCATGTTTATAGATTATATTAAAGGAATAATTATTCTTCATTAATAATAATATTTTATATATTATCTTACCTTCATATCTGTAGGAAGTTGATAATGTCTCTCATGCATACGTGTGGACTACTACCTTTACAAAGAGATGTGATTTGTAATTCTATTTTCTTTACATCAATGGTAATAGTGATATATTTAATTAATAAATATTATATGTAAATGATATAATAATTATTCTTTAAAGGTGAATTATTATTCTCCTTTCATTTATTCATTCTATCAAAATGTAAAAAAAACATTAATGCCTACACACGACCTACCATCTCCATGAATGTTTTAATTAATTTTTCAATCTTAATAATTTGTTAATGACTATAAATGTATATTTATAAATTTATAATATATATTATATTTATATAATTATTAACATTATAGGGATTATTTAACTAAGATCAAATTAAAATGACAGAACTACCGAACCAAATTTCTCATGTCAAAAGAAACAATTAACACATGGAAACATAAATTTTAATAATAAATTAATAATAAATTGGTGTTTGAATGTTATAAGTCTATCATATATATATATAATATAATTTTTAAATTTATTGTTATATATAATTATAATAAATCTATATTTTTTATAATTGTGTTTATATATAATTTAAAAGAAGTCCAAATTTTGGTAAGAGTTTTCATCTCTCATTTATTTTGATGAGAACTATGCCATATTGACCAATTGTTTAATTTGTGTTATGTATTTACTAAACATGAATATATATAATTATATTTCATATGTAAATTATTGAAATATTAAAATATGTAGAAGGTTCTCTATTTCATGTGGTTTTGATTCATTGATTACCAATGTTGTGATGGTTTTTTGTCACAAATGGTCTTCCTTTTGAGATATATCATGTAATATACATATGTTCATTTTTATGGAGTATGTATATCCCCTGTGAAATTTTTATTATGAATATAAAAATTATCATGATGTTAGTTATTCATTTTATGATTTATTTTCAATGGTATTATTATTAAAATATTACCAAAGCGGTGAGGGTTTTATGTTAGAATCTCATTGTTTATCAGGATTGTCTGTAATTATGTATCTGATAATTAAATTTCATGAATCAACTCAAAAAATATCTTGATATTTATAATTCTATGGTTAATAATGTGATTTCAATAAATAGTACCATTTCCATCACATTTGTGTTTAAAATATGTGATAAAATTATTTCATGAAAATAGGTTTAATTTCCTCCTCGGGAGAGAGTATTTATCTTCAAAGCCCATGTTTTAATTTAAATGATTTCAATAATTTCATTATTATTATCATATGATTTTATAATGTCATTTTTTCCAATGTATAACTTTTTAAGAAAATTGGTGGGGTTAATGGTATATAGACCTCCAATACATTTGGAAAAGTTGGATATCCCATTATATTCTAAGGACTAAAATGGGGAGTAATATTAAATTAGGTAGAGACTCATTCCAATATAATATTATGGTAAATGAACCTTGAATAATGATATGATTACTAGAGGAGTGAAAATAGTCCACTATTAAAGTAATGGAAGTGATCCTTGATATAGAAATAACTTTCAATATTTATGTGTATTCCAAAAACATATGTCTTATTCTAATGTTTTTCTCTACTTGATCACGTCCTTTGATTATTTTATGAATCATGTATTCTTTATTGAAATAATTTATTCCCTCACATAATATTGTGATCTATTAGATACTGAATATGGGTTTTAAATGTTGTGATCATGTTAGCATACCCTTATACTCATGTTTTTCATTAATGGCCATTCATATCTCTATTATTTACCCTAATTGAGCATATAAGAAAACCATTTCTTTTGATTCAATTCCTTATTCTACGAATAAAAGTTTAATGTAAGTGATTTCAACGAAGGGTGCATCCATAATGAATTTAGTGGGAGACTATATTGATTATTTAGGAACAAGTTGTTATGTATCCATGTTTCCAAATACCCTGAACCTATATGATTCTAGATTGGATCCAAATGTTATGAATATAATATTCATCTTTTAATGTGTATAATTTATATTTGAAATTTATGGGTCACCATATTTGGTATCAATGATAAGGTTTAGTTACATTTGAAAAATTGGATGAGAACATTTTAGTGTGAAGCCTGAGTAAAATCTAATATATAGAGAACCATCCAATGTTTTTTCAAATAAAGGAGTCTAGTTTTAGAAGAAAAAAACTCATTTTTGGATTCTATATGTATACATGGATTTGGAACTAGTTAATATGGGTGTAATAGTCTGAAAACTAATGGTTAAGTATATATCATCATGATTTTAGTATATAATGAGTGTCCCCTTAAAGCTCACCTGGTCTAACCCTCTTAGGTAGATTTGATCAGGATAATTGACATCATCATTATGAATCATTGGTTAATATGTTAATTGATTATGATAATAGATTACATAGGTTAATCTTAAGTTTTCATAGATTTAAAATAATGTGTTATGATTGATACATCCTATGAATAATGTTTTAGGATTTATCACTCTATGTAATCATTATTTTTTGTCTTACTAATGATATTTTTCATAGTAAGGGAATGAATATAGAATGTTAAAATTGAGGTTATAATAGGTATTCTCAATTATCAAATTACTCCATTTATATTTATTATTTGATATCTAGCATATCATGAATAGTCTCAAGGAATGTTAAATATTTTCCCTAATGATTAGATATTGAATTTGGAGTAAAAAATATAATGCTATGTTGAGTGCATATCAAAAATAATATTATTACTAGATCATATTTAGTGGTATCAAGCTTTATTAAATCCAATTTATTCTTCATCTAGATGAATTTGACGTTTTTTTTGGGTATGGATGGGAATTTATTATTTAAATTCCATATAAATTTCTGAGGATGGAAGTCACATTTTATATTACAATGCAATATAATTTCATCTATTTTGGGGGATATTAACATGAAAAAATTGAAATTATATCCTTTGTATGGGCCGTGATTCACACTCAGAGTGGGTGTTTATCATAGATATTTTGGAAGAATCTAAACATCAATTATATACCAATTATATGATATTTTGTTGTCTTTTTTCCCTATTTTTTTCCTGCTATTCCCCAAAGCGCGAAGATGAGTTTTCAATATAACTCATATTTGTTCAAACAAAAATTTAATATACTCTATATGTAATGGAATTTATTGAGTTATACGAATTTAAAATGAAAATCCATAAGAATCTTGATAAAGGATTCAATAATCAAAGTGCATCCCCATGGGGTGCACCTGTTCTTTTGGTTTAGAAGAATGATATATCAATAAAATTCGACATTTATTATTAAGAATATAACATGATCGCAATCAATAATAAGTATCATTTTCCCCTATTAAATATTATATTTAAGTGACAGAGACATCACTATTTTTCAATATTGATCATTAATATGGATACTATCATTTGAGGGTAAAAAGTAAAGTCACACACATGACAACCTTCCATAAAATGTATTTTCACTATTAATTTTTATTGATTCCATTAGGTTATTCTAATGGCCCCACTATCTTTATGGATTTATATAATAATCTCATTATTGATTACCTTCATCAGTTTATGGAATTATTTATATATGACATTCTTATGTATTCTAGGATTATGGATGAGAATGATGATCCATTTAGGATTTTGCTAAAGACCCTATGAAAGGATAAGATATATGAAAAAAATATTGAAGTGTGTGTTTTTGAAAATAAAAGTTTCATTTTTCAATCATATAAACTAATGTGTGGGTATATTGGTGGATCCATCTTTGTTGGAAGTTATTTAACCCTATACTAGATCCACCCCTATGATTGAGATTTGTATTTTTCTTTTTTTGGAATTATATAATTTATTATTTTTGGATAATTTCCCATGGTTTTCTAACACACTCACTCTGGTAACTTGGAAGAGATCTATGTTCGTTTTGGAAAATTTTTGAGTGAAATATTTCACGGAATTGAATAGAAGGTCTGTTTATGTAACTATAAATGGTCTATCCTATAGTGTAGAGTGGTTCATAATCATTATTGATGCATCATATAATTTACTGGGATATGTAGTCCTGTATAGTGATATAGTTATATCTTATGAGACATTATAAATTATTGTTCATGAGAAAAATTACCAAACTATCGATTTGGAGTAAGGTGTGGTAATTTTTTTAGTAAGGATATGTTGGAATTTTCTTTATGGTGAAATTATATATATATATATATATCAATCATAAAATTATTAAGTATATATTCCCTCAAAAAGATTTTAATTTGAAGAATTAAAGATATTTTTAGTTCATTATGGATTATAAATTATCAATATATTACTACAATGGGAAGGTGAACAAGATTGATGATGCTCTGAGTCGAATGGTTCATGGTCCATATCTATGATGAAGACCATATATGATCCAGTATAAATGGGATTAAAAATGAAGGATATAGAAACTCTAAATAAAGGGAAAAATTAAATCATTCTCAAATGAGTGTTCGACCATTTATAACGGTAAATAATAAATATGAAAAATGGTAGATGTTGAACTAAAAGAATTAGTATGAAATATACATAAGTTTAAAATTTATTATGATGGAGTTATAAGATTAAGGGAAAATGTGTGTTTCCATTATATATTATATGATAATAAGTACTTATTTGATGAATTAGATAGCTCACCTCTCTATATTCATCATATATCCAAAAGGATGAGGAGGCAGGAAAGCCTGCTCCTATATTTTTTATAAAAAATAAATTTAGAAAAAAAGTCATGAAAGTGGATAATTACAAATATGGGTATGTAAATCACCACGAAAATCCAATTATACAACATTATAATTATAATCTGGTAAGACAAAGGACTATTTAGAACTATGCTCCATAATAGCTCTCTTAGAAAGAACATCAGTGAACTGATTTACCTCCCGATAAATGTGAGTTATATCTAGAGAAATCGATTCAGTAGGATGAAGACAAGAAATCTTGGGAGGCAGTATCCTCCATGGTTAATTCCTTGAGAAATCATTGATAATTTTCATAGTAGCAGATGAATCAAATTCCAACCATAACGTATTCCAACCATATAGGAAAACATACCTTATCACCCTTACAATAACCCGGAGTTCTACGTATATTGAAAATCCATTTCCAATGAAGTGAGATAAAAAACACCTAACAAAAACTTGATGGGTGAAAATGAAACTTCCACAGTGACCAGGCACAAGTGCATTGGATGTTACCCTGTCAACATTTACCTTTATCCATCCTAATATTGGTGGTATCCATCATATATATTTCACCACAAGAGGTTTTTTCCCTATCAGGAACA
Source organism: Viscum album (assembly GCA_963277665.1). Taxonomy (NCBI): domain Eukaryota; kingdom Viridiplantae; phylum Streptophyta; class Magnoliopsida; order Santalales; family Viscaceae; genus Viscum; species Viscum album. The sequence goes on along the minus strand of OY728129.1, from coordinate 1,780,651,954 downwards.
CCAATTGACTTCAATATAACTAAATCAGAGACATCATTTTCCATTGATATGATTTGAAGGTTAGATGAAAGTTTGATCCCAGGATAAATATCCAAAAAACAATCATGAAAATATGTTTTTTGTTTATTAAAAACCAATCCATTCCTTTTCTTATAGGTGAAATATAATACACAAACATCCGCTGACAACAAGAGGGAATTCACTTGCTCGCTTCATGCCATGTTAAATATTGATGTGAGAAGTTTCTCGATGGGCTGGAAGCTGATGCATCATATAAATAAGTCATGTAAATAACTCCAATGTCTATTCATGAACCTAGATCAAAAAAATAGATGAAGAAAGGACTCCTCAACATTTAAACAAAAAAAGCAGGCCGAAGCAAGATGTAGCCTGATATGTTGGATGAGACAATGAATAGATAGCTGATGCTTCTATAGTGTCAGTATGAGAAGATTATTAGAATTGGAAATGAATAGACTCATAAAAACATCCACCCATGACGGAATACCAGGAGAGTTACCACATTGATGTCAATAAAAATCACAGGTGTAAAATTTACCATGAAGAGTAGGCATGCCGATCAAGGTGTCATAGTTAGAATAATTATATCTGGATACATCTATATGAATATGAGTGGGAAAAAGATGAGGAATATTCAGATTTCCATGTTAATAAAATATATTTATAGTATTTAGGGATGATGAAATATCAATATCAATAGTTATGGGTCTTGACAGCCAGGTATTTGTCTAGAAATATAATTGAGAGTTCTTACATACCACCCATTTTGAATGAATTATAATATCAGAATAATGCTGCATAACCATTGGAAAAACCATTGATGGAATATAAAAATAATAACCATTATTCATCCTATAAATAAATCTAGTGACTAGTAAATCTAGTAAGATGTTTTGAATGTATATATTCCACCATGTGAAATTTTTGAGCAAAGTATAGTTGAAAATCCTAATGTCTTTAATACCTAATCCCCTCATATTCACAGGCTTAACACAATCTTTCAGGGAAACTGTTACTAGATTCTTTTCATTAATCATACCAATGTAGATAATGTTTTAGATATTACCACTCAACTCCTTAACAAGATCCCTAGTCTATCTATACTAAGAGAAAGAGAATATAATTATTGAGGTGACAACAAAAATGACTAAACAAGCTCTTTCTACCTAAGACATAGTCTTCCCTTTCCAATTTTCCAACAGATTAGTAATTTTTAAATAAATTGTCTCTATCTAACATTGTTTCATCCTAACCTAAAATAGGGTAACCCTATAGAAAATGAATGGAAAAGAACTAATCTTCGTAACATGCCTTGGAGAAATCTTATTCTACTTTTAAATAGTCCCTCCTTCTCAAAAGAAGACAAAGGACTTTATCTACCTAATAAAGTGACCTGAAACTTCATCATAATGTGAAAAATGATCTTAGTGAATGTTATGGTTGCTTTTTTCTTCATTCCAAAAAAATATCATAATAATAATGAATGGGTGAGTGTGAAAATAAGTCCATCCAAACTCTCAGCAGTTGATACAAGCCAATATTGACAATATCATGAAGGAACCAGCTCAGATAGTCCCCAACTATAGAAAATAAAAGTAAAGGCAGAGGATCATCATTCCTATCTCCTATTGAGTATTTTAAATAATCGCTCAATGATCCATTAAGAATAATATAATGACTAACATTTTTCAATATGGAACAGACCAAAATTATTATCCTCAAGTAGAACCCATGTATTTTAGGATTGAAAAATTGAAATCCTATTTTATTGTATCAAAATAATTGGAAATATCAACCTTCAAAGCCATATTTCTAATTTTTTCCTCTTTTAAAGAATATTAACACATTTATAAATAGTTAAGAGATAATTTTGTTAGTTCCTCCTAGGGAAAACCGAAACGGATTAAAAAAAATAAAGATCATGGAAATCTCACCCATCACGTGAGCCATGATTTTTATAAAAACCATTTGTATATGTTTTCCAATAGAAATGGGTCTAGTTTCCTTAATTTCAAAATCATTGTCTTTGTTTATAACTAGATAAATTAAATATGAATTCATCCCAAATGATTGTAAAGAATCAGTAAAAAAATCCCTTATAGAATTTATTACCTTAACCTGAATAATGTCCCAATAAAACATAAAGAACTTGTTGGTGAAGCCATCATGTCACGAAACGCTATCCATGTATAATGAGAAAAGATCTTTATGTATTTCCTTTTCATTTGGGGGACTCAATTAGCCTTTTATTTTGAGAATCATCAATGATTGATTTGATGTATTTAAAAAATGTTCCCAAAATATCCTCCCTAGAATCCCATTATAACTTATCAAAATATCATATCACGACATTTTCAATATTCATATTAGAATTGAACATATTACAATCAATTTGTAGAGAAGTAATACAACTTTTATTCTTATTATACCTATGCATTCAATGAAGGAAACATGTATTACTATCTCCCTCCTTGAACCACCTAATGTTGAACTAGTAACTAGCAAGGTTCTCTTTAAGAGTAAAGAGGTTATCTAATATTCCAGTAGCTTCTACCTCCTCTTTATAGGTCGTACTCTACATTTTATTTTTCTAGAAAACAGTGAGATGATATTTGGACCCTTTAATGTTAATTTTAGTGGAATAAAATGCATCCTTACTCAATTATTTCAATATTTCATTAACAATCATGATATTTCTTGTACAAATGTGCCAAGGGATTCCCAAAAACAGTTTTCCAGGCATCCAATATGACTTCCCTGCATCTCAGAATGACCAACTAGAATTTATTCAACATTATATGTAGATGGGATTACCTTAAACTTTTGAAACATATATTAATAAGCAGGGGTTATGATCAGAGTGTAGTCTATGAAGTTTCAAACTAGAACCACCAACTAAACCACCGCTATCACCCACTTACACAAAGAATCTATCCAATTTAATTGTCTTCCACCCATTTTAAGTAAACCATCTACATGTGTAATCATCACCAGAGATGGGGACTTCATCCAATCCACACTCATCAATGCATGAAAAGAATTCCATAGCTGAGGTTCTCCAAGAGTTATTAACCATTTTTTCACCTAGCGTCAAGATAGAATTAAAGAAACCAAGAAAAATCAAACTGGTCCACAAGCTCTTAGAGATGCAATCTAGATTTCTCTACAGGGAACTTTATATTCTGCCTAAATTAAAAGCATAAAAAAATATCATAGAAAGATAAGTTCTATTGATACAACTTGATAAGGTCACCTAATGATGATCATTATAAAAGGAATCAATCATGATGTTATTGTGGTTGAAAACCCAAAAGGACTCTGTGGTAGCATCAAAATGATTATTATCAACAAAGGAGACCCATAATAATATCCATTTGAAATCCATACATCTCTAAACCATTATTCTTTGTTCTGCATTACAAATTATCATTGATTTTTTGGTCTAAATAATATGCCTAAGGGTTTTCATCATTGGATAGCTCTATAACCCTTGACAATTCATAAAGAGAAACTTCATTGATTAGAAGACCTAAGACTAGTTCTAGAAAAATCATAACCTTTTGTCATTCCTTTATCTGAGGCTCTAGAATCATCCACCACAGTATTAATAGAGGAAGATTCAGATATGTCCTGCACAAGGAATGGAGAATCCTTGTCATCTACCATAGATGATTCACTGTTCAGAAAGGTGAACCTATAGTGAATCAAAAAGGGTTAAGAGCATTCTAGTAGGTAATTTCCACCATGAAATCATTTATAGTGGAACCTAGGAAAATTAACCATAAATCTGGATAGCATCTTCTTGTAGTCCTGGGGGGTCCAATTCAATTGAATGATAGTCCTTGCTTTATAAAGAACCATAAACCACGATCTTCCCATGTGAGAGTGCCTGCATAGGGATATGATCAGATGGTGGTGCAACAACCTAGTCTAGAGATAAAGTAGTCCCCTATAAATCCTGACTAGAGTCAGAGACATCATTCATATCAAATGATGAAGATGATACTTGTTAATATTGCTAGGAACTAGGAATCATCTCCAGAAGGGATAAAATTCCTGGATCTGATTCTAGTCTGGGAAGAAAAACACGTACACCATTGTCCTAGTTATGACATGTTACATTATCGATAGAGGAAATATTAGGAGTAGTATGAACATGACTGATTGCAATATGTCCATGGACAAAATCTAGATTATCAGAGAAAATTCCTACATTTGGATCATTATCGCCATCCACAAGAGTTTAATATTTACCCATTGGGAAACAATTTTGAGGAGGTTCCTTTTTTTATAGAAGGACCTGAAATAGAGGAAGGCTCCATCACCTTACCATAATTCCTCCTAAAAATTGAATCATCATGCCCCCAATCATTGCAATAGTTACAAAACTTATTCTTCGTATATTCAAAGACCATATGTCCAAAATATATATAGTTAAGATAGAATTTTGGATTCCATTCCTATAAAATTTCATTGTTAATACTATCATCTATAGTTGTGACAATAACATTTTCCTCTAAATTTGCACAAATACCAACCTCAACTAGAATCCTAGCATAATGACCAAAAGAAGGGTTGTCATTATGCCTATAAAACCATATTGGATTACCAACAGATGACAAAAATATCCCAAAGGATTTATAGATAACAATAGGGCTAACTTGGTCTCAGACATGGATCAAAACTTAAGCATAAATGTTCTTGATGGTTATTTGATCAAAATTATAATCCCATTAATAAATGCAGAGAAAACCATATTTTAGAGGAGCTAAACCCATTCTCTAAGGACCACCTATTCATTCATCTAAAGGTAAAATAACATGTTAAAAACTGTGCCCCTAAGTGGTCATCTTCTAATCATAAAAGCCCCATATTTCAGCAGTCCTACAGGTGAGTCCATTAAACTTACATGGTTTTGACCCTTTTGGAATCAAAAAACGAGCAATAATTGAGAAATTTTAAAGCTTCACCTGCTCTTCCAAATCATGTTGATTTTCTAATACATGTTAAATCTTACCCTTATTAATAATTTGTCTCGATGAATCTAAATCACAGTCCAAGAAAGAGAAGGTGCCCACATACTTGGCAACATCTGAAAAAAAAAATTCCGGTCCAAAGACACCATGATTGGGATTAGATATAAGAGGTATACATTTCGCACAGATACCAAACAAATCTTTTTGACTAATTCTATCTTCAAAAATTTAATCATCGTTAACTATATTCTTGGATGAATCAATTTTCTAGCAAAGATCTAGTTTTCCTAAAATAGGGTTGTCACCTAGCCCCACTCCATGCTCCACTATATATAGTCTCATAACCATATTCATCATATATATATGAATATTTATTAATATCTAAAAGAGTATTGGTAGTTGGAAAACCTGAATAAAGATAGTGTAACATATTTATCTTGGTACATGGAATTAAATAATGTTATGGAATATAGAAATAAGTCTAAGGAGATTTTAAAACTATTACCTATACAATAACTGAAATGGGAAAACATCACCTTTTATTTTATCATTAGACTCCCTAAAATTTTTAATTCTATAAATCTAGTTGGGTTGTAGTAAATCATATTATGAGTTTAAAAAACTTAATTTCTATCTATGATGATGTATCTCTTGGTCAATATTCAAAAATATATATCAAAGTATTGTCAATGTTCTATGGAGTACCACATTCTATTATATCAGATCGAGATGTGTGGTTTATCTTAATGTTCGACAAAATTATTATAATCAAGATATAGAGTTTTTTATTAGTACATCTTATCAACCATAGGAATTTGGAAATTATAAGGTATCCATTCAAACCCTGTTGGATTTGATGAGATCTTTTTCATTGGATTTTAAATGTGATTAATATAAACAACTTACTATAGTAATGTATTATATCATGAATAGATGTTAGTCATGAATTTAGATGGATCAATGTAAATACATCTATGAATTGAAGTGTAAAAATATAATTTTCATGGATGAAATTAGATAATAAATATATTGGGACCTTATCTAGATGACGTAATTATAATGAAATCCAGATCTATTTAGAAAAAAGTCATGAAAACCTTGAGTCAACAAAAAATTTATACTGACAAATTTTTTACAAATAATAGAATTAATTGTTTTTGATAAGGTATACCTATGAATTTATCCATTGAAAAAGGTTATGATATTAAATAAATAAAGGAATGTTGAGGCCTAGGTATATTTTTCCCTTCAAGATTCTTAAAGGATTGGGGATGATATTTTATCTCTTAATGCTTCCAAAGAACCTATATCAAGTTCACAATATCTTCTATGTATATCTCTTCAGGATATAAATATTTAATAAATCACATATAGTGAAATCAGAGGTTTTAAAAATGTGGCATGATCTTTACATGAAGAATAACCAGTTTAAATTTTGATTATAGGGATAATGTGAAACAGAACAAGACTGCTCACTTGGTTAATGTTCTATGTATGAATATGAAATTTGATAAATCTAGATGGGAAAACAAGAATGTAATGAAATATTATTATACTTATTTAATTATATCAAAATAATATAATTTCAAGGGATAAATTCATTTTAAGTGGGTAGATTGTACCACCATGGGATGCTATATTTTATTTCTCTTCGAATAAATTTAATTTCACCAATATATTGGGATATATGTTACCATGAGTCTAAATGAACATTAATATAGTATATTTTTATAAAGTAGTCATAAAATATTTGTTATGAATAAAATTAAAAAAACCATTAATATAATTACTCAATTTTTTGAAAAGTCATCATGTGCATTAAAAATTAATTTTTTTCTTAAAAATGGTTTTTATTATCTTTTATGAGTTAAGAAAATAATTAATTTGGGACATGTTTCTAAAATATATTTAAATTAATTAACACCATTTTTTGTATCACCATTCCAAAATTATCTAAATGTGAATTTTTCATAATATTTTGTAATGATTTATTTTTTGATGAATAGTGAGAAATGAATTTTTTTATTAAAAAAATAATTTTCTTTCGAAAAATTTAAAATGTACCATTTTGATTTGAAATGGATTTAAGAGTAACATTAGTTAATTTATATTATTAATTATCCCATTTACATCATTTTAGTTAATGTTATATTGGATTTTGGTGTAAAACATTTTATAAATAGGGAATTATTTCTTCATGAAAACAATATTTCATTGTGATTTTGGGGTTTAATTATATATTTAATTTTATAAATAATTTTAATTTTAATTTAAAAAATTTAATAAATATTTTTATTATTAATTTTTAATTTTTCTTTAATATTTCCCCTTTTATTTTTTTGTAGTAACAAATAGTAAAAAAATAAAAAAATATCACCTTTATTAAGGTTAAAATAAGTTTATCGGGAGGTGGAGGGTTAAAACAATAGATAATGTTTAAATTGAAAGATAAATGTGGCTAAATACTATTCAAGGCCTTATTTTTCCATTGAGTGTCCCGTATTTACATATCTATCAATTTGAATTCATTTTTATTTACCATGACATTATAATTTTTTAATAATTTAATGAATTTAAAATGTGTCTTATACCCACAGTTATAAAATAAAATCAATAATTTATATTTTTTACCCCAATTTGAAAAATATTTATAGATAAACCCCTGAAAATTATCTTATAACATTTGTTTGAAATGATTTAGATCTGATAGTATCCTTAAAATACCATTCTATGGGTTATTTTGAAAGCGTTTATAAGTGGCTAACCAAAGTTGAGGTAATCATACTACAAAAAACCTTTCAATTTATTTACATATTTACTTCCACTAAAAATATTATATTCATAATAAAATAATTAATTCAGTATAAACTTTATTGATTATACAACATGCATTATTCACTGTCTTTTCCTTAAAATTGGAACTCAATGTATCGTTCCTATGTACGTGTGGACTACCCCCAAAACGTGGTGATAGAATTAATTTTCCACCCCCATCATTCATTGGTGGTTATTATTATTTGTTTGATGAAAATATATGATATTTATTACATAATTATTATTAAATAATTATAATATCATAACTACCATCTTTCATTCACTTTTATTTGATGACGATAATGTCACTTGTGGGCATATAAGGACTACCACATTAATGAAGTGATGTGAATTATATTTCATTTTTAATTTATATGGATGATAATATAGATATATTTAATCAATATACATGATTTTGATGATATAATAGTTATTCTTTAAAGGATAATTATTATATAATATTCTTTTATTTTATAAGTTGACATGTCAAATCAATGTTCATGTGTATATAAGACAAACTTTCTCCCAGAATGGTGTAATATATTTTTCTATGTGTACCTTTTAGGGATGAATATATATATATATATATATATATTAAATATATATCATATTTTTATCATGATTAAAATTGAATATTTTATATTATAGGGTCAATGTATAGGGATCAGAACAACCAAACAAAACATATCCTGAAAAGTGAGACATTTAACATAAGAAAATAAATATTTTAAAATGATTTATTAAAAATTTGATATTAAAATGTTATAAGAGTAAAATATACGATATTATTAGTATTTAAATGACTCGGTTATATAATATAATGAAATTTATGATATAATACTATGGTTTACAATAATTTAGAGAAAGTCTATCTTAAGTTAAGTGTTTCCAAGATCAATTTTATTTCATTATGGCATACACCATATTAACCACTTTTTCTATTGTGTGGTATATATAATTCTTATAAATTTATTTCATAATAATTTAAAAGTAAAATATGGTGATGTAAATTTATATATATATATATTTTTCTATCTTTTATGAGGTCCTAATTAAAATATTACTAAAGTTATAAGGGTTTATCGTCTCATATTGCCTTATTTGAGTCCTATGTTATTTTATAAAAATTTATTGTTTAATGATGTGTATATATAGACCCATTTACATGTAATGTCATGAATATTATTATGATAATGATATTTATGGTTCAATTAAAATTATTCTACTATGGTGACAATGATTCAAGAGTCACATAATTGTTAAGGGTTTTATGTTACAATATCATTGGTTACAAATATTGTTTATGAGTAATATTACGATGAATAAATTTCATAATACACCCCTAAAAATCTAAATAATGTTCTTATAGTCTGTTGATTCATTTAATATTAAATAAATAATTCCATTTTATTCTCTTTATTACTTAAAATTAGTGAGAAAACATTTTCAAAAAAACACACTTTTTTCCCTTTTGTCCAGAAACCTTTTCCTTTAATGTCCCTGTTTTTTAAAAATATTTTCAAAAATATAAGAAATATTATACTATGATTATTTAAATTAATTTTAACCATTATTGGCATTTTTTAAAATTGGTATAAAATGAATCTTCTAATCAATTTCCAAATTATTTTTGTTTGGTTTTTTTAAATGTGACAAGAATTTTTTGTTTTAGAATAAATATAATGAATAGAATTTTGTGTAATCAAGAAATATCAATTATTTGATTCATTCCTTACATTTTTCCAAATATATTTTTTAAAATATTTTTTTTCACACCATTTGGTAAATTCATTTTAAAAAATTGATAATTTTCAAATGAAAAGGGTATTTTCCTCAAAAAATATTCCAAGTGATATTTTAAATGAATTTTAATTATTTATAACATACTTTCATGGTGTATATTCTATAGTAGGGATATAATATAATAATAAAATGCTAATTATTTTGGGAGATTATATAATTTATTATGGTGAGATGTTTATGCATCATGTTTAATTTTCATTGGCTATGTTCTGATAAAATGATGAAATGTTTATGATAACCACTTCCTTCCAATATGGAAGGAAATATTTTGAATATTATAGGATCATATGGAACACATCAGAATAAATAATTATTATGTGATGTATGGGTCCCAAATTATATAACCCTATAATTTATTGGTTAAATATAGATATATAATTTGTCAATAATGATCGGAATGGAGATTATACACAGTTTTGATGAGACTTTATCCTCTATGATAGACTTGGGAGTGAACCATGAAAATAGATATGATTGAATGGGTAGTAAAACCTATTTAATATGATAGTATTAGTAGTGATCCTCTAAAAATGAAATTATTTTCTATGATTATGGGTATGTGAAAATATTATTTCTTATACAAATTTTATGTTCTTATGGATCATGTTCTTTGAATACATTATGATTCATGTATTATGAACATCAATGATTTATGTAATAACTCATGGTTATGTTATTTGATATTCTTGGTATGGTTTTCAAATATAACACTCATGTTTTTATAATTATATGGATAGGTTATTTTGAATTAGTCATTGATAGTTCCCTAGTTTACCCTTATTATGCCTCTGAGAAAAACCTTTGATATGTTTCCTTTACCATTGAAATAAAGAACTGTTTTATTTGTGATATGTCTAATTAGTGTTCTAATCATGGATAAGTTATTGGTATGTGATATAAATCTATTAAAAAAGTTGTTTTTTGTATCCATGTTTCCATAAATAGTAAAATTATATTACTATTGAATTGATCGTAATGTTATGTATTGAATATTCATATAATAAGATGTTTTATTTATGTATGAAAATTATATGTCCCTATAGACCAGTGCTTGAAGATAATTTGAAATCACTCAATATAAAGTTTAAATCATTAAAGAAATGTAATCATGTTGTCACAAAATTAAAATTATATATATAGAAAAACAATTTTATGTAAAATATAATATAAATTCATCTACTTCTCGTTGTTTCTTTAATAATAGAAAAATAAAAACATTAATGAATAATATAAAAGAACTAAAATATGTTTCCAGTGTTTCTAAAAAAAGGGACGTTTTCTAAATCAAATCCTTTATATTAATAATGAAAATAAATCTATACATGACTTTAATACTGTTAGTGGAAATATTAGGCTATATAAAAATTATTTTCTGTCTTTCTCCAAAAATAATAAAATGCTTAATATTACTTGATTCATTGTGGAATACATGGTGATTATGAAAAACTATTCTAAAAAATAACCTAAATTCTATGGTATTAATATTATATTTATTTCAAACAATTTATTTCTGTTTCAGAAGATATTTTTTGGAATGAGTAAGCAAATTTGCATTCCAAAAAATTTAGTTGCAAAAATTATTGGACCAATGAGTATTTAGGTACAAAAAAACCTCCTTCTTAAATTATTTTTGTATGTAAAAATTCCCTTTAATAGTATAACTAAATGGTATATAGATAGTGGTTATTACTGATATATGAGTGGTCACATATCTATCGTTCAATCAGTTTTGTGGAAAATGAATGATATGAATACTTTGTTGAGAATTACTAAGGATATATAATAATTTTGTATTCTGTCGAAGATTAAGATACATTTATGACAAAAAATTCAATTTTATGAAGTGATGAAACATAATTAGATATGTATATCTCTACTATGAGATAATATATTTCTTGTTTATTTTTATGAAAATGTTTGATTTTTATTTTTAGTTAAATTGATTGTTTTTAAATCACTTAGAACAAAAAATGTTTACCCTCTAGGTCATATATCTTTGTATAAAATAATTTAATCATATTTAAAACTAAATTTAAATAATACATGATTTTTTATATAATAAGTTTACATTATAATGACCGTTGATTAATAATATCAATTGTGAAAAGGTTAATTTAATAAATGTCTCAATAAAAATATGAAAAAATAAACTATGTGATCCATTCCAAATAGTAAAGAAACATTACCAGTATTTATATCCAATATTAGGGGTTGATAGTTCTATACACCTATAACTAATAAATATAGATGTTTTCGGTTCATCTAGATCATCTAACATCATAGGTAATACTTTTTTATGTTTTCATAAATTATTATTTTAGGATTTATATGGGATTGTATGCATGTCATAAGAGTGAATCTTTTATTATATTTATTAATTTTGGTATGCTTTTATAAAATTTAAAATTTTCTAAAAATCTTAATTTGTGAAGTGACCATGGGGTCATGTTTGAGAATCATGAATTGTGTTAATTTTTTCTCAAAATAAGGCCTTAAAAATATCTCTTCCCTAAGAAAAATTAGACAAAATTGTGTTTTTGATATGAGGATTATAACTTTTATGAAATATCTAAGACTATGCTATTAGAATATATATTTCAAACACATTTCTACATTTAGGTAGTAAAAAAATATTATATGTCATTAATATAATTCTAACAATGCCTATCATTAATGAAAAACTTATGAATTATTGAACATTATAAAAAATATAAGGTAATATATATTAAATTATTTAGATACAAAGTGTAAATCATGAAAACTAAGGAAAATATTTGTATGTTTAATCTAATGGTTGCTAATAGAATTTTACTTTGATATTCTACAACTTCCAATTCTTATAGTGTTTGAAACAAAATGGTAAAGGTTGTTGAATATTCCACTCTTGTTAAATTTTATTAAAGTGATCCTATTCATCATAAAAATTCAAATAGATGACCTAAGTGATTTAGTATACAAACTAGGACTAAAGAATATCATTTATTATAATAATCAATATAACCTGGAACGTGATCATGTATAATCATGATAAAAAATGATTCTAAAGAACATCAATGAGAGTGACCTAGATATCCTAAAACAATTCAAATTTTTTTATTTAGATAATATTTTAGGAATCTACGATCATTTAGTTAGACCAAAAAAGGGTGATGAATCCATTATAAATTTTCTATCATTTATCACAGATTAAACATACAACTATATAATAATACATATATAAAGATAGTTGGTTACTTTTCATGCAAGAAGAGTTGTAATAGTTATATAGGGACAATATTTGTTAATTAGTTTATGGACCCTGTTGTTATATTATTATTTAAAACAAATGAGTATTTATATATAATCAATATGATAAATTTGTAAGGAATATAAATAAGGATAGTTTGGATGATATTGTTTATTACCAAGTGGAAGGAATATAATATGAGGAAACCCTTTAGTATATAACTTGATTATAATGCATTTGGATCCTTCATGAATATTCATCATATAGGATCATTAAATAATTTTATATAGATTTTATATTGATTATTTTAATTTATTTATATTTTAAGATGCTTATATTGAACAACATCTTAGTTTTTACGACTCATATTTTCCAATTTCTATTTTCAATCTTACCAGATATTTATATTCACTATAAGAAGAACCTAATTGTTGGTATGAATTGATGATCACATTTATTTCATAAAATAAAATCTATATAGGTTTTTTAAGTCATAGTTATTTTCTGGAAAACATCATCAAAGGACACCATATTTGTAAAAATTTATGTTATTTCATGTGTTTTTTGTTTTAAAAATTATAATTTGTTAAATTAATTTCCAAAAATCATGAAAACATAATTTGAAATGAGAATGATGGGTGAGTAAGATTTTTTTCATCGATATATTATTTACCAAAAATAAATTTTTTCTGTTTTAAATCAATGTAAAAAATTATAGTATTCACATAATAATTTAGGCAATAATACAATAATACATATTCTACTCCAATGAGTTTTAATATTAGTCATGGTTTTAATGAAGCTAGTATATCAGTTAACAAAAAGATATTCATATATAATTTGGACGTTTCTTCATCTAACTATAAGTAGATATAACATTTTTTCTTTGGTCCTCTTGATTATGATTCTCGATGGGACAATGACTATGACGCTTCTTATCTATGTGACTTTGATATTTGAGTTCTTTTAATTGGTTCTCCTTTGGTACGAGGGCATGTGTGCGTGTATGACCCCATCTTTATTCTTATTCTATTTTATTTTCTTTTCATTAAAAAAAAGTTCTATGCCCTAATCTTTGGTTATATGGTAGAATTTAAAAAACCCCAAGTTAGTATCACATTCCTTCTACAAAAAACGATATTAAGGTATTTCAAAAGAAGAATTTCATTATTATTATGTTTTTAAAAATATATTATTTCTATATAAACTCAAACTCAGATTACAATTTTTGGTGATTTATATTTGATAGAAAATGCTCATCTATAAATTTCCACTTTCTGGTAAAATCATTAGTTTCAGTGTCAAGTCAAATGAAACATTTAGTTGGGTTTTGAAATATTGAGGCTATGAATATTTTTTCTAGTAGTTTTTGTTCACATGTTTTGTGGACGTATCACAAATAATGGATTTTGGATTGAACTTTGATTATGTGATAAAAAAATAAAAAAATATTTCTGATATCAATATTGACAAAATTCCAATAATCCTTTATAGAATTCAACATAATGATTTGAGGAATAGTTTCTTAATATATTACTCTTAGAAGTGTTATATTTATTTGGAGTTCATTAGTGTAGAATATTAACAAGAATTCATATTTAAAAATACTTTATTGGATATCAGAATTGATTTGATTAATGGTGAATTCAGATTATCTAAATTATCAAATTTTATACTAATTTAAATTTGAAAAATAATTTAGTATGTATTCTAGGTTATTTAATTCATAAATTATTAATGTAGATTTAATTTTCAATAAATATTATCTATAAATATATTAGTTATTTTCTCCATTAATGGGTTTCTTTTTTATTTTATTTCAAGACATTGGATTCTTCATTATTCAAGGTGAAATTATGGTATCCATTGTTGATAAGACTATATAATTCCCATAGTCTCTTAAATCAAACCAATTAATTTTCAAAGAGAATTTATCTATTTCTAGGATTCACAAGATTCCTGAAACTAAACCATTTATTTCTTGACCTATTGAATACATTGTGTGTATATAGAATATATAAAGAGATATTGATGGATATATGGTATGTTCATAAAAATCTATTTCAAATGGTAAGGATCAGAGTGTGAAACTAAGATGTGTTATAAATCTTTTCTTGGAAAATCAAATGAATATTTTGGTAATGAAAGGATTATATTTTTATAATTTTAAATTGACATTTTCCTAGAATAATATATTATCTAAGTATGAAAAATAAGTAAGAGAGTTTTGTATTAATTACCAAACTCACTTTGTTGATGATTTAAATATTACTCAATTGAAAGTGAATGGGAAATACTTTAGCATTAGTTTTTAGGACATTGATGAAGCATTCCACTGTCCCATTGATGGTGGGTATATCTATAGTCACTCTCTGATCAATAATGATGATATTAGGCAATTGGTCATAATGAAATCACAATTTTTCATTCGTAAAATTGAAATGAAATATGAAAATGACCTATAACCATAAAAACGAGTCCTCGCCAAGTTTATTTATCCTTATAGATAATAAATAATTTTATAGTTTGAGAAACCTTCTATAAGGACACTAATTTAATATATCTATTATTGAATGATATGAACGTGATATTTCTAGAATTTATGATTACCTACATGAATAATTAACACCAGTAAATATAGAGTCTTATTTTTCAGTATAATGGAAATTTTTTTACCTTGGCCTTGAAGAAGGAGGTTGTAGATATAAGTAATGAAAAATGAATTTCTGTAAGAATATCAACTTCTATCATAAAGCCTAATAAAGAATAAATGGTTATTATATAAACCTTCATAAAAAATATGTCAGTGAAAAGGAATGGAGGAAGGAATTAAAAGAGGATTTAATTTTAAATCATGTGATCAAGCTTAGGGGCATTATAGAGTTTTTATATAAAGCTAATGTTAGATAATGTGCTTCAATAAACAATTTTTCCATAGTTAGATCCAAATCAGAAGAGGTTGAGATGGATCAAAAAAATATGAATTATTAAATGTGAGTAATGTTGAATTATCTTATGTAATAATAAATCACCATGTTTTATTGAATAATATTATATTAATATACAATAAAGAACAAGATATGGAGTTTAATTTAACTAGAAACACTAAAAATTCATGATGTTTTAGTACAAAAATGATGATATTTCACAATCGTTGTATTAGAATGAAACTAATTCTATGTTTTAATATCATATCACAAATTTTCTAAAAATGTGATTAATTATTTTTAAATCTATAATGTTGAGATGAACGAGAATATGGAAATTTTAAAAAGTCAAAAAGATAATTAAATCACCAAAAATAAATTCTCTAGTAGGATTGAAATGAAGATTTATTAAACTCATATGATATGGATCTTCAACATACATAGATATTTGATTCAAAAAATTGTTTGGAAGAAGTTTAATCTTTAAATTATCAACTAATTGTGTTCAATGGAAGTTTTTTCTAAAATATTTAAAGGATTGGAAAAAGAACGGGTTGGCACACCATTTACTATTATTCTTAATGAAATTGTTATAGAAAAATATGAAATATTGAAAACTATTATAAATTTTCAGTCTAACATATTATCATTAATTCAAAAGGAAACATAATATATTTTAAATATATTAGGATTGATTATAATCTAAAAATATTATGATGTATTATTAATGGTAATTTATAAATAGTGTTCCAGATAGACATAAATATTTATTATATTATACACTCAATGTGATTGAATCATGTAAGAATTATTGGAAACTACTTCATTATATTTGAATATGGTGAATGCAGGGATATAATATCTTCATTTATTGTTGTTTTATTTGACAATATTCAATTGGGTTATGTGAAATCATTCATAAGGATTTATATAACATGACTAAAATCTATAAATTATTAAAATTATTAATGGAAATGGAAGTGACTATAAATAAAACATTTATATTTATAACCTTTAATCAAAAGGAGATAAATAATAATCATAAAAATCAACATGTTCCATCATATGGAGAATTATTTTATGAATAAATTCTTGAGTTTCACGATATTAAAATAGATCCCTATAATGAAAATCATATGGTTGTTTCTTAGGAGAAACATCAAATTTCTCTACTTATGTTATTAGATTCTTATTTAGAAGCATTCAAGAAGATACAAATATTTTCTTGTTATCAATTTGATTATACGAGGTTGAGTATCAAGGTTACTCAATAAGATGTGATAAAGGTTTTTCTAGTTTTACATGAATTTTTTGAGCATGAAATTGTGTAAAATATGAACTCCCATGCAAAAATATATATTTTAAATCAAAGTGAGAAAATATAAAGGGATAAAAATTAAAAATATATATATATTTCAAAAGATTTTGTATGAATAGTTTGATCAATGATACGTCCTTGTGAAATCCAAGAAATATGCTTCTATAAATGAATATAAAAATACATCAAGGACTAATTTTGGAGTTTTCCATTATCTTATAGAACTTTTTTGAACCTCTCTGACTCCATTCATTAATCATTCATCCTCATAGTTATCTTATATTGTACCTTCTATTACTCAAGGGAGGCTTTACAAAGACTATTTCCATTTCATTAACTTATTATCCTAATTTCCTGTTTAGATCATAATAATTATAAAGTATTAAAATGAAACTATCTAACTGTACACTATAAATAAAAAGTCAAATATATTAAAAAAATTATAATTTTTGATTAAATTAGGGATACGATGTTCTATTTGATTATTTTAAAGATAATCATATGAGAGATTTCTAACTATTTTAAAATACATGATTGAAATGAAATAAGGAAATTTAATAGGGGAGGTGACCCAAAAAATATCAATTCACTTGTACAATATTAGATTAATGTTTTCATCATATAAATTTATACCAAGATGTGGGTGATTGGGTTGCTAATCTTACCTAGTGCTAGAATACAACTATCTTATGATCAATACATCCTTGACCAATAATATTTTACAGTAAAAATATTTTGGTTAATGAATAGATGATTAAGACTATTATTGGTTATATCATATATATTAATACTTAGATGAATATATATTAAATTATACTTAGGGATATAAGATTTAAAGGATAAAATTCACGCCTAATGTTGGTGTTTTTAAGACTAACCCACCAGATCAAGGTTTTATAACTAATACTTAGGCACCTTGAACTTCAAATCCTAACACCGAACCTCCAAATCATCCCCATTATATTTATATATACTATCGTGTATGTATTATTTTTATGGTGTATTCATTTTAAAATATTTTTTTTAATGTATTTAATAAATCTAATTTCAATCATTATTATTTCCATTACTTTTTTATGATCAATATTACATCTTTTTCATGTTGTTATGTTTCTCTTTATTTATTTTATCTAGTAAATTCCGAACTCTAATCTATTTAAATAATATATTCACATAGCTATAAAATTAAATGATCCACATTAAATATTTTACGTCAATTCTAATATCATTTTCATGATCTCATAATATGATGGCTAAGAATGTGTGCGAAAAGTTACGCATTTCAATATTATAAAGTTTTATTATTGGTATTATATTGAAATATTTTGATTTGAAATATTCTATAATGAAAATATAATATTTTATGTTTATTTATTTATGGTTTATTTGCTCATAAAAAATGACAATATTGTTAGACACAATATTGTGCTGCCAACATATACTGTTTTATCTATTTATTTAATTGACCCAAAATCTAAAATATTATTTTTACTGATTTTTTTAGATGTGGGAAAAAATTATTGTATAATTTTTTTTCTTTAAATGTTTTTCATATACTTATTCAATAATTTCTTTATTTGTTGAAGTCAGACATTCAAGTTTGATAAAGTACTGAATCCTTACAGTAATGCTTTAGGACCATTATAATGATTTAAGGAAAATTGTGGTTTCCTAATTCTTTTATTTATATAGAATTCATAGAGCCAAAAAAAATCATTCCCTCTAAAATAATTAAGAGATAATGAAAAAAATAGAAATATGATGCTCATAAAGTCTTACAGTGATGTCTTATGTCTAGAAAGAAGTATTGTGATAAAGTCATGTTATAAATACTTATGATCAACATATTTTCTTATCCTTATTAGTGTTCATAACTAGTCATAAAAAATACTTATTATAAATAGTATAAAAACTAAACATAACATTATTATCTAGAATATACTTCAGTTTTAGAGTTTTAGTGAATGAGGAAAAACTCGTAAATAGTAATCCGTCAAATTACAAGTGGAGACTTATACTCAGTATTAATTTTTTTCATTAATAAAAAAACATTTTTTTCTATGTTGATATATCATTAAAATTTTACATTGATATCATCTTTTTCTCAACTCTTCCTTAAACCCTACAAAATTCCTTTTAAAACATGGGATGAGCACAAAATCCAAGTAAGGGAATTAAATGAAACAAACCATTATTTTAGTGAAAACCTATAAACAATTTCCTAAAAACATGCATTTTTACCTAGAAAAAGTGATCATCAATTCAAAAAAGATAATTATTTTACCTTTTGAATATTAATAAATTTTCATGAAAACTCATAATCAACCATAAAAAGGATAATTATGTAACATGAGAGAAAATTGAACTAAAATAAAAAACTATGTGGTTGACTACCATATATGTCACTTTACAAATGGAATAACCATATGGTAGAGTTCCAGATATTTCACTCTTAAAAATGTAATATCCCTATATAAGACTTCCATATGTAATGAATTAGAGGTTATAATATAACCACATGACCTTATATTATCATGAAACCACTCATCCTTAGTTTATCATGTTACCACCCATAAAATGTCAATTACCATTAAATAATCATAACATAAAAAATATTATATAATTAAACATTTCACTCTTAAAATTTTATTTTCATGCATAATAAAACATTTCATCTTGTGAAAAAAATCAACCCATTTTCAAAAAACATTTTAAAAATTTTAAATAAGATTAATTAATCATAGAGTCTTATACCAATTTGAAACATTTGAGAAAAACTAAAAAATAACAATTTTAAACCAATAATATCATTATAAATACATTTTTAAAAATAATTTTGAAACATGGACATGAATGTGAATTATTTAAAAGAATAAATATTTAAAACATTTTAAATTGTTTTTATGTTAATGAGTCCCTTACCATGAGTCTGGTTCGTCATGAATGTCATTTTTCTTCCTGAATAAAAATTTTTTGTTAGTCATTTATTTTATTTAAAACTGTTTCCAGTTTATTATTCCTTTTATATCACTTATTAAGATTTTATAATTTTATAACAATTAATTAATAGTTTATGCTTATGTTAGATGTTTTTTACAATATAGGATGCTTGAGTCCCAAATGACGTTGTTATGATGTCAATAGTAAAAGTGGTCATGAGTCCATAATATCTAGAATAATAATCATTACATATTAATTAATTTTATATATCAATTATGATTTTAAATACATCTATTCTGGATGGATATGAAAAATGAACTACGTTACAATCATGGAGATAGGGATTCGTACGTACGCATTACTAACATTTCAATTTTTCAATTATCAGTATTGAAAAAAGGTAAATATTATAATCTATTTCAGAATGATAATAATATAATTAATATAATTTAATTAATTTAAATATATATATATATCATCCATGATATATGGTGCTGAAAAGTTAATCACATCGCTTCATGAAGGTGATAGTTCACATGTATGCACATACAATTCTATTTTTCTATGTGCATTGAAAAGTAATGTACTATATGATGTATTGTTTTTTAATAATTATAAATATTTAATTAAAATCATATATAAATGTTAATTAAATAATTATAAACAGTCATGGGAGATGGTGATGGTAAATCAATAATATCGACTCATAAGGAGGAATTTTATCACACACATTATCAATAATAATCTTACAATTTCAGTGATGTAGAAATGAATTTAGGTGATGATTTTAACATAATTACATATATTTATATTTTGGATACTTAATTTATTTTTTTAAATTGTTTAATATTATTTGAATGAAGTTGAAGATGAATGAAAACATTTTTTTGATTAAAAATGATACATATTCCTCAGACGCCCTCCTTTGATTAAAACAATAAGACCTTAAAGGATAGATTTCTACCTAAAATAAGATCCCTTGAATATGGGTTGATATTATAGAATTGGATTTGTGAAGATAATGCATAAACAATACAGTTTTTCATGTCTGATTAATAGAGGATAATTGGTGCTATTTTATAAGAGATATGAGGGGCACTCTTGGAAATTTTCAAAACATTAAATTAATATAAATTACACTAAACATATAAATGGATCCAAACATAATAATTTAGAATATAATATTATTTTGGGTCTAAAAACTTCATCCAATAAAAATTATATATGTTTTTATGATTTTTAATCCTTATCTTTCAACTTTAACCCTTATTTAACCTTTTTAATTCTTACTATGATATCATGTAATTTACAATTTGAGGGTTAATATAATTTTTATAAAATTACAAACGTACCATAACTAAGATGTTGTTGAAATTTTATAAATAATACCACTTAGTTTTTTGAATTTTATATTTTTATTAATTTTATATAATTTAATGAAATATTATTTATTTTAAAATATCGATAATGTCTATTTTGAAACTAATCATCACTTGAATTTTTAAAAATATTATAAAAATAATTTTTCATAAAAAAATATATATAAAATTATTACTAAATTTTCATAGTAGTCTAGAAAATTAATTTATGAAATTAATTATATGAAATAATATTTATTTTAATATTTTTAATATCATTTATTTGATTCTTCCAGTAAATAAATAATTGTCGCATCATCATTTTGTCACCATTTAAGGTAATTATTTTATCACCAAAAACAATAAAAAAATTAACACTATGTAGATAAACATTTTAGATTTCTAAATAATTTTTATAGTCGAACACATCCCTTATATAACCACATATTAAAAATATTTCTCTTGTTATAAATAAATCAATGAAAAATTGAATTTCCATTGAATATAATATTATGAATGGTATATTCTCATCCAAAAGGACTTAAACAGTCTCATACCTGATCCTATAATTCATATGGAAAAAACATAATCATACTATAAAATTATTATATGTGTTAGGGTAATTTTATAACATTTATAAGATTATTTTTACCTTTAATTACTCGATTTACCCTTAGTGGGGAAACCAAGTTACAATAGTTAATATTCATATTTTGTCCAAAAAAGGAGGTATTTTTAATATTTAGACCTTATGAATCCAAATATGAATTAAATTATTTGAAATTTAGAATAATGAAATTATAGAAATTATTTATAATTAACCTCATTGACAAAATGATAAAACATGCTTTTAATGTAAATACCATCAAAATATTGAAGTGTTTTTATATCCAAATTCAATGTGAAATTTGATCCAATTAAATTAATTGGATTAATTTATATAATAATAATCTAAATATACATTAAATATTGTCCAAAATATATTCTATTAATGTAAATAAATTAGATGAAAAAATAGTTTTCTTTTAGATTAAATTATTTTTTTAATATTCATTAAAAAAGGATCTTATCAGAAAAATACTAAAAATTAAACCATAAGAAAAAATTGATAAACTTTTTTAATATAATATGTTTATTTTATCATATATAATTTATAAATATGTCAAAAACTATATTTAAAATAATTATACTATCAAAATGTGTGAAATATAACATTTTAGAAAAAAAATTAATTTTTCTATAAAATTGGATTTGTTTGTATATCATGTATATAAAACCAATAATAATTTTAAATAACAGATTTAATATATTATAAATATTTTCCCATTAATATAGACCAAGAAAATTGAATTATTTATTTATTATTATAAAATATACTAACGCACATTTAAATATTTGTTCAAAAAAATGTTTCCTTTTATTTTAAAATTTTCTTACATTATTTTATAGTTAGTTGGTAAAATAATTATATATACATGTGAAAATAATGAATTCCTAATATAGTTATTCCCTCTCATACTTGTTATTCATATTTCTAGGTTATAATGATTATATATATATATAAATATTTCATTGTTCTCATATGATTGATGTATTGTGTCATGTATTCTATTGAACATTGTGTTTCTTAATATTAATTCCGGATGTTATATCCCCCTGTTTTCCTCAAAATTCTGAATTTGGGCTCAGTAAATGTTGTTTTACATTTCAAAATTATTTTATTGAATGTAAAAAATTGAAAAAGGATTAATAAAACATCCACTATAAAAATAAATGGAAGTATATTGGTAACCTGAGAAAACTCATATTAGGGTTCCATATAGGGAAACGTGGCTGGGGATGAAAAAAATATCTATAATTTTCTTATTGGGGGTGATATATAAAATTGATATGAGGAATTCCACAATCTCAAAACCATGAATTGTGATGGGTTATAAGGTTATTGATTCCTTAGTAAGAAAATTAAATATATAATCGTTTTGATTTAAGATCATTTCCATAGTGTTGAGAAATTATTTTACTTCTTAGACATGGAAAGTCCGAATTTATATATACTTGAATTGTATAGTTTTATCAATTAATTAATTTCTTCCAAAAAAACCATCTTTTTATCAAATGATGAGATTTAAAGTTGAATTTTTCATTCATGGTGTACTATAATCAAATTCCATAGAATCACATAATATAAAAAATATTTTCAATCCATTTATCTTATCATTAGACATTACTAAAAACCAATATGGTTACTACAAGATGTGATAATTCCCTATAAAAATAAACTTTATATGAAAAAATTAATCAATATCCAAAATTTAATAGTGATACCAACATTTCGTCATCGACAAATAACAATCTATAAAAGTACTCAAATATACTACAGGCCATGATTAAAACCCAAAAATTATTTGATCACATAATCATCCAATATTAATGTAACATTTATCTCCAAATAATATCAATCACTCTTGATGCCTAATAAAAAATTAAATTTCACATGTTATTTAATCTCCAAGTATTTAATCCATTTCAATAAATAACTACAATAAATATAAATTTATATATTAATCTAAATGATAATTAAAATTTAATTTCCCTAATAAAATCCCAAAATATTCTATTTAACCTAATCAAATAATGTTCCCAAAATAGTGAATATCTTCTAAAATAAATATAAAAACTCAATGACTAAGTCATTTTCCAATACTAATGATATCTATTCGATAATCATACTTTCCCAAAAACAATAAAATCTTCATCCAACGAATCATTACAAACTAGGAATTCATGTAGGCCATTGGGAGGCGAAGAATATTTATCACCCTTCGTTTGTTGGTTCGATTCACGCGACCTTGCCGAATGTGAAGGGTTTTCACTCATCCCATGTGTTATACTTTTTCTAGAACAATATAATTCTTATAACATTCCTGTAATGTGATAAATTAATAAAAAGTATCCATAACAAGTATGAACAAATAATTTAATATCGTAACTCTGATTTTTTACCCTAATAAGTTATAACCCATAATTACCACAAAAAAATTAATATCTCAAAAAATATCATTATCCACCTTAAAACATCATAACATAAATCTATAAAAATAATTTTTATAACAGTGAACTTATGATAAACATTATAAATGTAAACCCATAATGATATCTGTAACTCGTAAGAAAAAATTATAATCTCAAATTTTGTCTAAACCTTGATCAAATACCTAATGTAACGACCTAAACATAAACATTACATATTTTAGTTATTTTAAATACTATAAATCACATTTTTTTCAAATATAATTTATGGTTAGTGTTTTAGTGAATTAGGTTAACCGCTTACAAAGTAACCCCATACGTTATAAGTGGAAAATTATACTCTTTATCTATTTATATAATAAAAAAATAATTAAAATAAAACATGATTTCTTATGCAGATATATCTTCACAATTTCCCGGTGTCCACATAATTGTTTGAACTATTCCGTAAACCCTATGATTAAAATATTCAAAACTTGTGGTTATGAAAAATAATTGTAAGGTACTTAATGTAAGGGAACCACTAACCAAGTGAAAAACATCAAAAAAATATCCTAAAAACATACCTTTTTTCCGGAAATATGGACAATCACTTCAAAATGATCATTATCATTTCTTTTGAAAATAAAATGATTTGAATGAAAACTCATAAGAATGAATATAAAATACATGTTAGTAACTTTTGACATAATTAAATAAAACATTAACAACCATGTGGTAGACATCAATACATGTCACTCTTACAAATAAAAAAACTATATGGTCAACTTCCATTCCTGTCACACTTACAAATATAATATCCATATCGTTATCTTCTATACCCAATGCATTAGAGGATATAATGTAACCAATCATCCTTGGTTTATCACAGAACCACCCATCCTTTGTTTATAAGTTAACCACCCATAAAATGTCCAATTAATATTATATAATCATAAAAAATAAAAAAAAATAAAAATGTTTCACTCTTAAATTTTCAATTTCCCTCATAAGAAGACATTCCATATTATAGAGGCAATCAATCCATTTTTGAAAACCATTTAAAATATTTAACGTTATATTTAAAAATTAATGTATCCCATAACACATTGAAATGACTATTAGGAACTCAAAAATTACCATTTTATAAAATTAATGTCCATGTAAAATCATTCATAAAAATAATTTGGAAAAAATGTACATGAAATATAGTTTTTTACAAGAATAGATCTCTAAAATAAATAAAATAATGTTTTAATAAAAGAGTCCCTTACCTTGAGTATGATTCATTATGAATGTCCTTTTTCTTCTTCAATAATAGAAATATGTTAATAATTTACATTCATGGGAACATTTTCAAGTTTATTCCCCCTTTTATATCACATATTACCATGTTATCATTCTATAACATTTAGTTATTTATTTATGTTCATGTTAAATATTTTGACAATATTCGGTGACTGAGTCCAAAATTACATTATTATGATGTCAATAGCCAGAATGGTCATCATTACATCATCTATAGAGTAATATTTTGTGACATGATAATCACTTTGATACATCAATTATAATTTACAATCCATATATTACATATGGATATGAAAAATTAACTATGTAACAATCGTGGAGGCTGTAATTCGTACGCACGCATGAGTGAAATTTCCATTTTCAATGATAATTATAGAATATAAGTGTTATTTATTTATTCATGAATGAAAATAAAATAATTAATATCATATTAATCAATTAAATATTCTTATATATATCATCCATGTGATGTGGTGTTGAAAAATGGATCACATATATTCGTGGATATTATAGTTCACACATGTGGATAAACGACATTGTCATTTTTAAGTGTATAGAAAAAGATCATAATAAAAGATAAATTTTTATTTAATAAGGTTAAAATTTTCATTATTATCATATATAAATATTAATTATGTCATTATAATGAGTCTTTAAATGTGGTGATGGAAAAAAAATTATATCAGTTCGCAAGGTGGTAGTTCGTCCTATACCTGATAGATAATTGTTTTCACATTTGATGGATGCAGAAATGAATTTATGTGATCATATTAACATAAAAATATGTCATTATATTTAAGATACAAAATGTTTTATTTCCTCATGGTTTAATAATATTTTATTGAAGTGGAAGAAGAAATAAAATAAGATTAATTGATTACAAATGACACTTCTTCCTTTGACCACCTAATTTTATTATCACCTGAATTCTTATAAAGATGGTGTTCTACCTAAACAATGAGCCATAGAATATGGTTTGGTATAATAGAAATGTATTTGGGTGGATATTTTCCTTGATTTTTTTTTGTATGAATAACTGAGGAAAATGGGTTCTTTTTTATAAGATCAGGAATGGGAACTCTTGATAAATCATCATCATATTAAATAAATATAAATTATGTTTTTAATATAAATATGTCATAAAATATTAATTTCAAATATAGTATGATTATGAGTTGAATTATCATAATCCAATCATAATTAGATATGTTTTGATTATTTTTTAATACAAATATATTATCTTTAACCCTTATTTATCCTTTTTAATTCTTACAATGATATCATATAATTTATAATTTGAGGGTTAATGCAATTACTATAAAATTACAAAAAAACCAATAAATGAGTCATTAATTAAATTTTAAGACACAATCCAGTTATTTGGAAGAAGTTTTTTTTATTGGTGTTATGTCATTTAATAAAAAATAATTATTTTAAAATATGAGTAATGTCAACTTTTACACTATCCATCACTTGACTTTTGGCAAATATCATTAAAAATTATATATTCAAACTAAAATTTTTTATGTACCACTAACATGTCAAATGCATCCCTAAATTTCTTGGATGACATTAATTATATGAAATTATATTTATTTTAATTTTTTTAATATAATTTATTTTATTCTTCCATTAATTAAAAATTTACAACATCATACTTCTATCACCATTTATGATAATTATTTTATCACAACAAATTTTAAGTAAATTCCCAGGGTGTAGATAATTTTTTTATATTTCTAAATAATATTTTATTGAAACATATCCCATATATAAATAGATATTGAAAATATTTCTCGTGAAAAAAAGCGTATGTCAAAATTGACGTTCCATTTAATATAATTTTATAAAGGTTATATTCTCATCCAAAAACACGTAAATGGGCTCATAAATAGTACATAAATATAAGAGAAAAAATACTTATAGAATAATATTATGATAGGTTATTGGGTTATTTTATAATATTTATAATATCATTTTTATCCCTAATTTCTTGATTTACCCATAACAATTGTAATACAAATTACCAAATTTACTATTCATATTGTGTCCAATAATGAAAGGGACAATTTTTTTTAAAATTAAAATTTTGATTCCAAATATGTAATCTGTTTTTCAAACTTCCAAACAAATATACTACAGAAATTCATTAAAATTAATTACGTTAACTGAATAAGAAATTGTTTTTAAATGTAAAAACACTCAAAATATTGAAATGTTTTTATATAAATATTAAATATAAAATTGATTCCATGGAACATAATATGATTATAAAATAAAATATTCATATAATTATACTTTTAAACTAGTCTAATATATAATTTAATAATGTGAATAAATTAGTTATAAAATTAGTTGCGAGTAGAAATACAGAATTTTTCTACTATTTATAAAAAATGAATCTTATCAGAAAAATACCATGTAAAAAAATTTATACAACTATTTCAAATAAAAAGTTAATTTTCTCAAATATAATTTATAAAAGTTTTAAAAATAATATTTAAAGAATGCATGGCATCAAAACACATCAAATATGACTATTTAGAGAACACTTATTTTGTCAATAAAATTGGATTTATTCTTATATCATATCTAGAAAACAAATACTATTTATTTTAAGTATTATATTTTATATTATATGTATATAAATATGTATTTCATTAATATAATTAGATAAATGTGTTTTGTTATTTATTTCTATAAAACAGAATTTTGAATGTTTAAATAGTTTTTTAGTAAAAAAATTTCCTTTATTTGTAAAAAGGTTTTATATTAATTTATAATTAACCCGTTAGAGAATTATATATAATTTTCTAAATCATAATTTCACAATTTAGTTAATCTTGTTCATATAAACTATTCTAATTATTTGGATATAATTGTAACATTTAAGAAAGAATATTTTCTTGTTCGTTTAATCTCGATGCAGTGTATCATATATGCTATCATACATAATGATTGCCTTTAAAAACATGGAAAGTTACAATAATCAAGACATTCAATAAATAGTGTAATAAAATAAAAAGTTATGATGAAAATATTTTATGGTTTTATTCTAAATCCTTTCAATGATCAGTGAATTCTTATGCTGATATAAATAGTTACAATAATATGTGTTAAAATAATGAATACTTAGATGATTGGATATTATTACGTATAAGATATTTAATTAATATTTAAGATGAGTTTATTAACATTTCAATAAATCAAGTAAATTATACTCTAACTTTATTATTTTTATTAGAGAAGTCTGACTAAGGAAAATCAAGAGTAATTATAGAATTCAATTCTATGAAGTGGAAATTTTCTAGGAAGACACAATCTATACAGAAAAAACTAGATTTTTTCTTTTTATTGAAGAAAGAGACAATAAATATATGTAACGAATAAAATAATATGTATTAAATTTTTTTCTAATGAAAAATTTATTTAAATGAGATATTAAAATTTAAAAATTTATTGATTTTTACATTTAAAAATCACTTCATGTAGCCGAAAGATGAAAACATATGAATAAATTAATTTAATATTAATTATAAATTTTTCACTAAAAAATAAATTATTCTACAAGAATTTTATTTCAGTATTAAACTAAAAATTTATATTCTTCTAGGATACATTACAATTACACAAAATTTATAGAGAGGCTTGATCATTTTCTGGTTATTATTTACAACTATGTATCTAACCCATAATATTATAATCTTATAACTATATTTAAAAATTATACTTGTATTAATGAGTGTGTGATAAGAAATGATAGGTCCTAAAAAGGGATATCCTAGATAAAATTACATGGAATATTCTTTTAAAATAATTTATTTTTTGAGCATAACTATCATGGTCCCTATAAAATTGACCTATTAAGAGGAAATCACCAAACTCACTGAGATGGTGATTGGTGGATTTGAATAAATGATATTTTTCTCCAAAAAACAATAAATTAACTATGATATTTCCATTCTCATGTTTTTTTTTAATTTTATAATAAACATTTGTTTTAATGTAAATGAAATATTCATTTCTGTTTCAAATAGGTTGGTTTTAAATGGATGATGATTTTAAGAACTCAATTTAAACCACCCCACTATTGAGTAATTGTGAACCAACTATTGGAAAAAATTCATAATCATAAAAATCACCCCAAGTATGTCAATAAATAAAAATATAAAGAAAATAAAACAAGTAAAATACAAGACAAATGTATAATGTTATTTAAAAAAACACAATAATATAGAAGAAAATGGAGAGAACTCGTGGGAGGGATCCTAACATCAAATATTTTCTTCTTCCAATAACTTATAAAAATATAAGGGAACCAATTTTATTATGATATACATATATACATATTTTGATAAACCTAAAAAATGATAATTACATATTTGTGTAGTTAATGGTGGGGGGTTCTTGTATAGTGACTCACATAATTTTTTCGATAGGAATAAATAATAATAAACTACCCTAAATTGATTGGTATAGTATTTTTATAATATCTCTTCATATAACATTAATATAGGAAATTTTCTAAACTATATAAAAAGAGTTATCCTATTCACCCTAAACACCATCATTATATACATAATACATGTTATCACCTAGTGGTATATATCAAGGGAAAGGTAAAATAAAAATCACTATATAAGGGGTGGATAATTTTTAAATAAAAATATATACATGAATCAATATGAGTAAATATGTGAACATACTAGTCATTATAATATCCCAATAATAAAATCATAATCATTAAAACAAGGGATTCATAAGATTAATAAATGGAATATGACACAATAAAAATAATTAAATATCATAAGTATAATTCAAGACATACATCCATGAAATCATAATATAGTGGACGCAACAAACAAAATCATGCCTCTATATGACACATTAATGAAAATTAAGTACATCATGTCCGCACATAATAATCTAATTATATATAAAGAATTCACCAATCCATTTGAAGTATATATGACTCTCAGATCACCCATCACATGATAATATTCTCAAACTCATGTGTTCCATACTGATAATAAGGATATAGTGGTAATTCACCAATCTGTAAAAAAATATGGATAACCGGTAATAAAAAGGTAATGGGTTGCATATAAATCATATACAAAAATCCATTATTTTTAAAATGAATAAAATTAAATGAATATAGGTATGTAATTATTAAATAAATAAGTTAAACTTGTTCTTTTTTATCATATTTTATACTATAAATAATTTTATACTATAAATAAAATACTTTAATTGAAAAGATGATGTGAGAGAAAATCAAAAGAATGATTTGAAAATATCCCCTCCAATTAATTATAGTAATTAACATTAGAATAAATCACGTTTTGAATTTTATATTGATATGTAAATCCCTATAGAACAATTTTTAAATGAAAAGGTGATGTGGACTATAAACTTTTTTCAATGTTTATGAATGAATATAATGGATAAGAGATATTTTCATAGAGATAAGTGAGAGGATATGTCAGATTTTATAATAAAATATTGATGATATTGGAAATTATTTCCATATCCAAATACAAGAGGAATATAATATTTCCCATAATCAATTTTAAACAAAATTTAATAAATAATGAATCGTAGAATGAATGTTTTCAAAACAATGAAAGAGATACTCATTATAAAATCCTGTTAATGTAGGTATCTTTGATCTTTTTTATTATTACATATCCAACATAAAAATACTGTTTATGAAAATATTATTTCATAATTATGTTAAATTTATTTATGTTTTTTTATCATCATTACCCCTGTACTTATTAATTTGTTGTTAATGATATGAATGTGTGAATGAATGTGTGGTCCAATTATAAAATTTTCCTTTCTATATTGTTGTTTCTATAGTTATAATTTATTAATTAGTTATGTTACAAAAATAATCATAAAAATAAATATAAATACATGAGAATACACCCACACACACACATATCCTATATAAGATACACTATTCATCCATTAATGTGGTTATAAATAAATAATTTACTATATCCTTGAATAATGTAAAACCAACCATTGATATAACAAGTCAAAGACCCATAAAAATATATATATTATAAATTGTTTAAAATAATAGTATAATAGAATAAAACCATTTACATTATATAAATTTACTAATTAACTACTTTGAAAAGGTAAAAATTTAATTAGATTAGGATAATGTAATTTGAAAAATTAATAAAAAGTGAAGGAATATAAAACCATTATTGAATTATAATGAATTACTATAGGCCTAATCCCATCAAGGATTAGATTTTGGGGATACGAAAATGTATAAATGGTTATTATGATTATTGAGAAGAGGGATATAATCATAAATCCGGTTATGAGATGAATTTTGGAATTTTTTACAATGAGGTGAGAGGTTGTATTTATACATGAAAGTGATGGGTATTTTGAGTTACAATATTTAATATTAATTTAATCAATGGTCATGTATTGAAATATTAATCATTTTTATATAGAAGAATCATATTCAACAAAACATCGAAAAAACATAACCATTAATGAAATGATGTGTGATTTTTTATAATGATTTCATCACTACACAATTATTACACGACATTTACCAATTTACATATTTAGATATCTTTTTCGAAACTTATTTAAATTTATCCCCAACCTAATTTTATATCCTATTAAAAAATTTGGATCATATTTTTGGAAAATAAATTTCTATATATATGAAAATAATTTTTCAAACCACCTTAATATATTAAAAATGCATGGTTTATTATATTTATAATTTCCTAAACTCTTAAAAATATTCTACTTGACTTTATAAATAACATAATTGATTTGAGAAATAAAATATACAATTTTAAATTAGTCATTTAAGAAATAAATAAAAAAAATTAGAAAATATTCTTGAAAATATGCAACACCATGTTTTTATATTCATATTAAGAAAAAGCTATTTAAAACAATTAAAATAAATTACACTTGAATAATTTTAATATTTTGATTAAAAATGTATAATATTTTTATCCAAATTAAATTTCAAAATTGAGTATATTTAACATTTTTATAGATTTTGGGGCACTAAAATTTAATTCTTAAATATAAATTCAAATAACAGAAATGTTTATTTTTTTGTGTTCCATGAACTAAATAATTTTATTTAGTACTATAAGTCTCATTGTATGATATTTTAATTTTCATATATTGATATATTAATTAATTTTTAAATTTTAGTATTCCAATTGAAATACTAGCGGCTAGGTTTCTAATATTACTAGAATATTTACAATGATCATTTTTTTTACTTCCTAACACATAAATATTCACTAAATAATCATAGATTTACTTTGTTTCTATTAATGTTTTATATTCTTATTAAATAACATGATAATAATATTTCTAATTGTTTTCCGAATTATTGGGAGGGTTTGTTGATGTCGAATTTATGAGAGACCATTACCCAGTGGATTTTCAAATTATACTCTTATTATTTATTTATCTTAATTATCACATTATAAATTTCATAATTTTATGGAACATATGTATCCTTTGTATGTAATATTCAATTTTGATAAAATAGAATAATGTTTTTGTTTATTTATTGCATACAACATATTTATATTTAATGATATATATTTGAAGAATGAAAATTAAATATTGAAAAGTTAGAGTCATAAAATACACCGCCCATTTTAAATTTCTTAATTGGTATTTTAATTCATAACATTAATTGATAATTAATAAGAGTAATTTTGGTTCTATTAATTACTTATATCCGCATGATTCTCATTCATATTTATGATTTAACCAAATTACCTTGAATGTTTGAGTTATCATGTTGTATAAATCTTGGTCTCCATGATATAATATATTCACCAGTTTATCCACATAATTGTGGTCATCCTCATGATTTACCACCTATAGATTATGTACGTATTGGGGATTGGGTATCTATATCATCAATAGAGATACATGGAAGATTTTATATACATGATTCATGATTAGGGGATGTGTTAGATGTTAAACTATATCTTTTACATTATCAGGTCTCACAAAGGCTCTT
This sequence comes from Viscum album, assembly GCA_963277665.1. Classification (NCBI taxonomy): domain Eukaryota; kingdom Viridiplantae; phylum Streptophyta; class Magnoliopsida; order Santalales; family Viscaceae; genus Viscum; species Viscum album. The sequence continues at coordinate 1,780,618,213 of OY728129.1, read as the reverse complement.
GTATAGAGAAGGATGATGATTCTCCAATTTACAAACCTCATTATTCTCATATTGGGAGATATAAAAAGGAATTATATATCTCTAACATAAAACTCCATTTCAATTTGATTATTGTAAAAATAAATTTGTTTATAATGTGTCACATTAATGTATTATTGAGTGGACTGAAACATCTATATCCTTTATTAATGATGTTTAGGTTCTATATGTTTTCATTAATAATATTTTTCCCCAAATGTTTTATTTTTAAATATCATTCTTTATAGAGATCCATATTTCTCCATTAGTATATGTAATTTAAAACTACTATTACATGAGGACTAAAATAGTGGAAAATAATGATTATACTCTCTTTTAATGTATATTATGATCTCTTTTAATTTTTATTAAAGTGACATGATTACCCTTTATGTTTGGCCAATTTTTCTATGAGGGATTTGTCATACTAATGTTCAACAACATCTTAAAAGAACATTTATGACTCCTCCAGATAATTAAGGTGAACATTTTATCTTAATCATGGATAATAAAATATGGTTCCTAATACAGCCACAATACATACCTAGAATAAAACATAATAATTTTTATGAGCATAAACTATTCTGGTATTAAAATGAATTAATAAATCTTGATAGGCTAGTCTATTACAAACCATATAGCATTATTTATTTTATATTCCTTCATAATTCCCATGTTACAATCTAGAGTAATGTTATCCCATTTTCATATTTGTATTGGAAATGATAATATCATCCAATTGTACATAATTATTATTCTTAAATTATTTCCATATCAAGTAACTTAACATGTACTCTAAAATATAATTCTTTATATTATCCCACTAGAAGTGTTTTCTAATGTCTCAATACATCTTGATTCTAATAGGGTTGATAGATAACTTTTAGTTATGTAAAATATCTAGTGGATCCATTTTAATCTTTACTATTCGCAGTACACATAGTATGAGAAAAAAATCAAACCCTTGATAATATCCCATTTTCTATTAGTGTGCTAGATTACTAAATTTTAAGACACATTCTAGATGAGGTGGAAAATTTCAAACAACTAAATATCTAAATACTGAGTGTTCCCCAGGTCCATATAGGTTTCCATGTTTTTTAAACTTACTTATGAAACATTAATTAGTGGAAAATTATTGGTGTTTTCTAAGAACACATCAATTGTTTTCCATTACCATGGGTAACCATAACATTAGTTCTGGACCACATTCCTGAGGTGATATAATGAAACTATTTTGGGAAAATTTTAACTACAAGAATGTGTAACATCTAATATAAAATGATAGCTACCAACTTTAACAAGATAATGGATACTAACCATAAGATCCTAGTATCATTTATATAACATGGTTTTATTAAAGGAAAAGGTATTAAGGGTCCTATAAGAATTTCCCAGGAAAATATTGATGATCTTGATAAGAATGTGTTATGATCCAATATGATGGCCCAAATTGTAATAAAAAGGCTTATGATCGGATGTAATAGATTTTTATCCTCGATGTTCTAAAAAATGTGTCTTATTAGAGTCGGTTTTTGATCATGTTTAAATGAATTTTGTCTCATCTCCATGATTCAAAATATCATGTAAGTATAAAATATTCAGTTTTTTCAAATCTTCCAGGGAGTTACGACAAGGGGACCATATGTCCCTAAATTTTGTTATCCTCATTCAATATGTTCATAGTAGATATATCAGCATGTATATTGATGAAAACTAGGTTTTCCAATTCAATATCAGGTATGGAATATATGAAAGTTTCCATTTTTTTGGATGTCGTTCTCATTTCATTCAATGGTAGTTCTAGTTCAATTAAGAACATCAAGGAGATAATAACTGATTAATGCAACAAAATTGTTCAATATATCAATACCAAAAGAATTAACATTTATATATCTAAAAAAGTATCATAAAATAGATACATGATAATTAATGATTAAATTTCTATTGTAATACCTATACTTCAAATATAATACATTTGTGATAAATTATCCAATAGAAGAGATGACATTCATATTTATTGTAAAAATTTTAATAAGAATATGGGTAGGATCCTAAACTGAAAAATTAGCATCCTTCCATTTGTAGGTATAGTAACCTTGTCTGAAAATATTCTATATTTTATTCCCATGCATGTGTTATGCTTCTATACTACTCTCAGTGAAGTGATTAGAAGCATTAAATTAATCCACATCAATATTAACTAGTTCACAAAATATTATGTTCACTATAATTGGGATAATTTTTATGGACATTAAAGACCATTTTAAAAGGGTTAATCACCCTTAGAGTTATTGATGATAATATATGGGTTTTATAGGCTATATTCATATCATAATCTATCTAAGGAGACTACAACTAGTCTATGTGCACTAATATAAATTAAAGTACTTTCCCCTTTTATTGGAGTGGAAATTATTATTATTGAACGTTGGGTTATGGTATTTACAGTTTTCATTCGTGAAACATGGACAATTATTGGTTGATTATTGAGTACAAATGTGTCTCTTTCTATAATTACAATTGGATTTTCCAGCACCAGTACATTTCATGATAACTGTTTTCAGATATTACAATTGAAGATGAATTCTCCTATCCTCAATTCACTTATTATAGGTAAAATGAGGTAAATAAGTACTTATTAAACATTATTCTTGTTTAGGGACTTGGATCTGTGATTCATTACTTCCACCCCTTAAGAGAAGTGAACATACATTAGTTTTTTTCAATATGATTAATCAGAGAAAAAATATTGAAATGATTGGACCTGAAATATGGTGTACGAATATTTCACACCAATTAAATTTCCTCATTTATAGAATTCATAATTCAGTTATTCACATTAATTATAAACACTAATAGTGTAAAATCCCCCATGAACAAAATGAGTTTTTTTTATAAATTCTAAACCTAAAACCATGTTTTTCCTTTTCTTTAATAGTAACTATAATATTTATTTATGGAATATACATTGAGGCCTATTATAATCCTATGGAACTTTCTTCATAGTATATGACTTCTTTTACATGATTTAGGATTTTGAATATGAAACGAGACTATATGTATAAGGATGTAATTTATTCACTCCAAATTGTTGATGGGCGCTATTAAATACTCACACTTCAATCTGTCAAAAATATTTCAACCCAATAATATAGTCATATGTACAAGATTTATATAGATTAAGGAATATATATTTTTGTGATAGATGGACAATAGTCTAAATCAATATATACATGGCCTCCTTTTATAGAACACTTTAATATATATAAATTCATTTCATAGGAGATGGGATATGGGCATTTTGGTTTAATGAAGGGTTCCTTATCATTGCTAGAAACTCAATACATATGGAAAATTTCCTCTAAGGGATTATGTGAAGTTATTGTATCATAAAATAAACATAGGAAACTATCATTAATTCTATATATTTATTGCTTGGATAGGGATAATTTGATGAGGTTGATGCCCACATGATGTTATTGTGGATCAACCTATGAAAGTCCCATAACATCAACTTATCTGGGTGGAGTTAGACACATAATTTATTATCTATGATTTAAAAAAACTATCATAATGTTTATGCAGTTCTATTCATTACATCAAAGACTATAAATTAATTCCCCATTTGGATGATGATTTTTTGTTTCATTCATGGTGAGATGTAATCAAGGTGGTAGATATTTTGGTAAATAATTTTAAATAGGTTGATATAATGGTGGTGTATTCTTGTATTGGATATATTCTAATTTATTGTGTTGAATGAATTTGTGGGGATTCGCTCAAAATTTATTAATTTCAACCCCTCTGAAGTCTTTTTAATATAAAATTAATTTTTTTAATTAATGTTTTTATTTTAGTCACAAACAATTTGACTAATAAATTATTTAGATAAGTAATTAAAAGTAATATAACCCCATTAAATAATTATTATAATTATTTCGACCCACATATATTATGACTAACTAATAATTAGGTAGTATGAAAATTTTAAATTAATTAATTTCCCCCTATTGATCAAGTTTATTATTGATAAGAATTAACAAGTCCAGCTACAATGTATTAATTTTTGTTTATAGAAGGTGTTACAATTACATTCCATTGAATGAATTTTACGTATCAAACATTTTGTTATAAAATATATGTTAAATTAAATTCAAATATCACTATTCCAAATTTCTAACATAATCATTTAACATTAATTCACATGTATAGAAAAACTTGATAAAACTCTTTTCAAATGGGGAAATTATTAATAACCACTTCTATTAGAGTCTAGATGCTACCACTATCTTCATTAAGCCTCATGTGACCTAAGAATTAAATACCTAAATATTAGATCATTTTAAATCAATATTCAATATATATCATAATAATAAATTCCATATAACCATAAATGACTAGTGCATTTTGATACTAGATACTTAGTCGAAATATTTTATAAAGGATCTTGATTATCTCCCCCAAAGTTAATAATACATTGTACCCATGTTAAAAATAACCTATTTAAACTCATTCTTAATAATGTGAGGGTAAATAAACACAAAAAAGGTGACGTTTGATTCATAGTAATAGTAGACATTTGAAATTTAAATCAATGATCATAAATGATTATAATATAAATAAAAAGGATTGATAGAATGATCATAACTTATTAAAGTAATACAAAATCATTAAAAGATAATGAATAATGAATCATAGAATAATTAGTTTTTATTGAAAATGAAATAATTCACAGGAGTACAAAATCATCAATAATCAGTCATGATTCATTATAACATATGTTAATCATAATATATAATATTTTGAAATACATATATGTACTAAAAACATTTCCTTATTCTAAGATCTCTACCAAGACAATCAGAGTGGATAGAGTTCCACCGTGGAATGGTTACACATGCTACTCCATTATCTACTAGTCATGGATCATTAAAAATTATATCATAGTGGAAAACATACCTTAATAAATTGGATACACTCCCCATTCTTGTATGTTGCATCTCATTAAATATCAACCATTACCTAATTCATTGGAGGGCTATATAATTCTAGGCCCACCCATCGTAAAAAAACCATAAATATGTGTCAAACATATCATAATAACATTCATAATATCATCTTATCATAACCCATAGAAAATAAATTTTTTTTCAAAAACACCACATTATCACATAATCATAATCAATCAAGATAAATGTATAGGATGGTATCTTAACAACATTCATTACCTCATCAAAACATAAATTACCCTTATGAATAAAGCAGGTTTCATAAAAGTTTCTAATGGAAACAATCATCCAAACTAAAAATATATATTTTATTATAATGTTATATATAAATTTAATCATAATGAACATCAATGGTTTTTGGAATAGATGAAAAATACCGTTAGAAAATATTCAATCTATTCCTTGAAAATAAAATAGAAAATTACATTCTATACAGATAAAATATTAATTAAAAATATCTATGAACATTGAGAAAGATAATTTAATTAAAAATAATAACGAACACATTTAAATTATACTTTTATGAAAACAATATTTATTATATTAGTAAATTTCTTTCATTTAATATATGTTAAAAGAGAACATTTTTTTTCAAACATTTGTAAAATGTAAAAATTAAATTACTCATAAAAGTTTTTAAAAACATTCCATTTGAACCATTGTATTTTAAGTAAGCTGTATTTAAATTAGGGTTTTCAAAACAGTTGAATTATTTTTAATAGATTACATAATTTTTTTAATAACATTGATATAGATGTTTGAGATTCTTGGTCAAAAAATAATAAATAATTTCATCATTCTTAAAAACATTTCTTTGATCATTTTAACTACTAATGAGTGGAAATTGGTTATATATAATAAATTTATAGAAATAAATAGAGTATAAGTAATTATTTTTGTTTTAAATGATATCAATATTATAATTTCCCTCAATTTTAACTTAATAGATAAAATCCAAAAAAGAAATATTATTTTAATATAAACTCTTACTTTAAGTCATGTCTTACATCACACAAATTCAAAAGAAAATTACAAAAAATATATATTTATTATACAAATATTTTTGAACCTCTTTAATTTAAGAAATCTATATATACTAATATTATTATTCTCAATTACCCTTTTTTATATAATTCTCCATTAAAATGTATATTCTAGTGAAAACTAGTCTCTTTTCTATGAATGTTTTATTTTGATGGTTCTAGTACTTTAACTTTGGTCATGGATTCATCATATAGAAAGTATTAATCATTTAAAAATAATATTATTTATTCATTAAATTTATTTTAATATACATCCATATAATTTTTTGGTTAAAAACGAATTTCATCACTTCTAGATGACAATATTCCATATGAACAAATGAGTAATGTTTCCATTTTCAATTGATCGAATGAAATAAAGGTAAATAATAAAATTAAATTTTGAATCATAATTATATCATAAGATTCATATATATTCGTTAAATACATCTTCATTTCCATCCATGTAATGTTGAAATGAAAAAAAAGCACATTGCTGCATGGAGGTGGTAGTCCACACAAGATATGATCAATGTTATGATTTTAAAATGGATGGTAATGAGAAATAAAATTTATATAAAAATTAGACAAAAAAATATCAGTATATTAATTATGAAAATTACATTATGTTATTATGGCTATAGAAAATTCGGATGAGTTTTATGAAAAATAATACAAGGAAATGCTAGTAAGAACAAAAAACTCTTCTTCGGGTATTATCCTTTAAAAAGAACGATAATCCATCATGGATGGTAATTTTTTGAAGAAACGTATCACATGGTCATCGATAATTATTTTTGGTAGATTATTTGAAAATATTTTTTTCATGATAATTTTCTTAAGTGGTGTTGATAAGTGAGAAGAGGAGGTTCCTTTTATAAGTGAGGTGGGTGGAAAACAATAAAATACATGTGACATTATTATATAACATATCTCTTACTCGAGTCTAGTTGATCCAAAAAAATTAAAACATATAATTTAAGAATTATAAGTTATATATAACATCAAAAATTAAATTTAAATATAGTTTTTGGGGAAATTTTAGCATTTTCACATAAGATAACCGATCTTTTAACTGTTTTGTCCCCTACCTTGGTAAAAATGTTTTACCATGGTGAATATTAATTTTCAAAATAGATAAGTTGATATTATTAAATATAATTAATTATTTTGATACTAAATATTGAATAAATTTTAAAAAAATCAATTTATAGAATTTCCCAAAACAGTTTCTAATATTTGAGAAAAAAATGTGTAAATTTTTTTTTGTAAAAAATGTATTTCAAGAATAATAATGTTTTAATCACATTAATTTTATATTAAATACTACTATATTAATATTCATATATTTTATTGAATTTATTATCTAAATATTTCAAAAAAAACATCTATAGGGATTAATTCAATTTATTAAGATAAAAAAAGATTACACACAACAAATACCATTTTTTAAAAATAAATCATTTTAAAAATAATATAATAATATCACCACATTTATCAAATTTAAATTCAAAGATTTAATAATTATTAATTTTTTACATTCATTACCCTAAAAATAAAAGTTTAATAGATATTCATAATTTTTTTATATAATTTAACATAAAATATCATTTTTTGTATATTAAATTGGGTACTTATTTATTGGTATCTAATCAATAAAATTTCATGATGAAAAATTTTATACTAATATTTTAGATTTAATATACTCATATTCAGACATTCCAAAACAAATACTAGGTGATAACTTTCTCTTTCAATAATAGTGTATCACAATTCTATTAAATGCACTGTTGTGTGTTATGAGAGAGATCAAACACATATATTTTATTTAAAGAGAAATATATCATAAAATTGTTGGTTGCTAAATTATATTAATTCATAATAATTTTTCCATAGAAATACCATAAGTCTAATATGATCACGTTAGGATAAATATACCTCTTCACATCCTCATGTTCCCACATAGCTTCCTCAAATTAATGATTTGTTTAGAGAACATTAAAAAATATGATTAGTATTGTTCTATATAACATTATATATATAATCTATGATTTTCCCTAGTTATTTCACATAATAATGATCATTATCCAACTATAAAATAATTTATTTCAATACATATGTATAATCACACATATACATAAACAAATCAGATGTAGGAAACATATTAGAAACATAAGAAAGATTCGATGGAAGATTCAAGTGATATGCCACCTTGTAAATATGACCATGTATATTAAAGGGGCTGACATATAATGGGAATAAAAATCCCATAATTTGAAATTACATAACATTATTTAAGGGAGATGTTCATAGAAATAACTTATCAAGAACATTAAACTCTATATATCACTTATAATTATCACAATAACACATTTTTTTAACTTTCTGATGTAATGATATATTGTTTAATTGATCTAACTTTTTCAGCCATTTCCATAGCTAGCTCAGGTATCGATTACATTTTTTCTATAACTTCATCCCAACATGTTTGATCTTTGAAAATATTTCCCCGGAGGGATTCAAAAGGATCCTTCTGAATTATCATGTCAATTCTATTATTTTAAAAAAATATTACTAGTGGAAGGTTTTGATCCAAAAAAAAATCATTGAAATATAATGATTACAAACTCAATATATGTTCTTGTTTTTTACTAGTTCTATAAGACAGAAGATTTTTAAGATGATGATATATTTTTCAAAACTTCAACACTATATTCTCATATTGTTAAAGTCTTATTCCAATCCTCTAGTTCAACCTCAAATCCAAATTAGATAAAATTAAATTTTGAACTGCATAAAATCATTCAAATATCATAATTTTGTAATTTAATAACTCATTAAAATATAAATTACCTTGGGTATAAATTAAATATTCTTACATGGGAATGCATTCAATTGTGACCGAAATTTCCTTACGAATATTAGATGATTGGGGTAATAAGATGAAGAAATCTATAGTGATATTTTCCCATTTTTATTATGGTATGGGTAATATTTATAATACCCCTTATACTTCTATGACTCATATGTTTCCTTAAGACATACCAAGAAATGATATATATACTCTAACATTTCAATTTTCATATTTTCCAAAAAAAAATTAATCCTTCATATATCAATACATATTTATTTGTTCAAGATTAACTAAGAATGTTGTAAAAAGAGATTTATTCAATAAATCCTTATTCATTTCTAGTATTTATGGGACACCTACTCATTTCAGGTTTCTAATCATTCCATCAAAATTATTTTTGAACTCTGGAATAAGATTCACCTTCATCAATATCTCTACATATTCTTTATATGATATTGTAATCCTAATATGGATAGATGTTTTAAAGATAATATGATAACTAAATGACCTTTTCTCATTCATAATGATTTAATGATCCATATCTATCAAATTCATAAGTATTGGATCTCTTTCAATCCAAATCACAAAAAAATAACAAATTCTTTTCAAATTAGAGATTTATCTACCTTTTTCACTCTTATAGAGTGGTTATGTATTTAGAAATCATAATCAATATTCATCCCAAACTGTATCTATTGGAATATATTCAACGTTTATTTTGTGAATCTAAAATTTAATATTTTATGATTAGTAAATATACCATACCTTTAACCGTAGTTATATTTCATTCATATATTTAATTTAAAAATAACCACTTTCACCAAAAATTTATGATTCATATAAAAATTTCATACATTTTAAAATTTAAAAAGGCATAAGATATTCCCATATCAATATGCTTGATTATGCATCCCATTCCCTTATTTGATGCATCACTATATATCAAAAATGCTTCAACATAGTTGTGTAGTGTGATCATAGGTTCCCAAACTAGCCTTCGTTTTAGCTAATTGAAATTTTCCTTTCATTCATCTGTCCAATGGAACTTTTATCCCTTATATATGGTCATGGGTAGTGGATTTTATATATGTGACATAAATATCTAAATTCATTGATTTTATCCAATAAACATAAGAAAACATTGAATCTCATTTATTTTTGTTGGACATTACCATTTCATAATAACTTCATTCTTTGAAAGACACACTAATATATCCTTTAATAAGATTAATGGAAAAATAATGAATCATTATATATCCATAATTCTCACATGAAAAACATGGAATACAACTTATCATTCCTCATTGTCTTGAATAAAAATCTTAATTTATCTTCATTATCCTACTTGGAAAAATAATATGGATGAATATAATCTATATAGAATACCACAAAGTAATCTAGGTAATATATAAATCCAAAATACAATAATTCAATGATGAATATAACTCCATTGTTTTTATAATTGGAATCACTATAAATTCATAATGTTCATTCCTCGTATAGAAGGTTGTTTAGGGTGTATATCCTCCTATTTGACATTTATATGATGATACCCAGATTGATGATCTATATTGAAATAATATATAGCTCCACTTAATTGATAAAATAGATATTTGATATTGGGTAGAGGATAATTTTTATTAGTAGAGATCATATTAATTTTCTGATAATCAATGCAAAGACACAACAACCCATCATTATTCATTACAAAGAGAATTGGTTCACCCAATGGGGATGCACTGTGGAGTATTAATACCTTATCAATATTATCATAGATTGATTATTTAATTACTATTAATCAATAATGTACGTTCAATTTGGAGTCTTTTAAATATGTGTAACAGTAGGAATAATATATTTTATAATTGTAAATTCATCATTTGTGGGATGGATTTCATTCATCAATAAATACATAATAATATTTCCATAAATATAAATATATTAAATATTTTGTTTCTCCACAACCATTAATGACAAATATACCTCACAAATAGGTTCTATTAATCATTCATCATAGTTACTTTCCACTAAAATTTCATGTTCAACCTCGCACATATATATATTTTCATTGGATGATTTTAAAAATAAAATTTCACTTTTTTCATGAAAATTTGATATGGGATATATGTAAAGAGTTAAAATAAATTTTCATAATAACACAAAATTTGTCTAATGGTAGAGTAACATGATTCATAAGAATACAATTATTTTAAATTTATATAATAAATGAGATGTAATTAGTTGATATGATCATGATTCTATTATAATTTCTTTCGTCTAACTAAACATATACTCAATGTGGTGGTGAAATGATACCCTAATAAAATTTATTGGATATAAATTTTTGGGTAAAACTATAATAAAATATTAAATTTTCACTTTTAGAGTGAATGATAAGTTTACATTTCACCTTATCTTTCTCATGATCCTCTTTATTTGATAAGATCACATAATATTTTCCTTTTTTTATTACCATAAGATATTTTTCATGAATATTTTCATCATTAGAGATCATATTTATGTAATTATTAGAAGTTTTTTTATACACCTTGGAATTATAATATTGGAGTGTGTGTGTGTCACATTCAATTGATCATTTTAGCCATTCATTTTCTTAATTGGACTCTTCTATTTACTTCATATTTTTTAATCGGTAGATTTATTTGACACACTAATAAAATATATGGGAAGACTTAATGAAATTATCCCCATGTTTGGTTCCACAGTTTTTCATGAAGGATGATTATTATTCATTCCTCTATTGGTCTTATTAATAAATTTTCTTCAAAATATCATCTTTCTATTATTGTACCCAAAACAATGAGAAATTAAATTATCTAATATTGATTTCATTCTTGAGATATTAGAAAATAATTTCTCCATATCTTTCAATTTTTTTAATGAAAATAAAATTTTGATAATTGGTTATAAACCACTTAAAAATCAGACATCTATTCTTTGATTGTTGATGATAAAACATAAATCATTCCTTGCATGTTTGATGAAATTTTCCTCACATATAGTAATTTATTCATAATAACTCTTCTTTAGTTCAATAAATCACATATATATTTTATGGATAATATTTCCTTGAAAATAATTATAGAAAAATAAATTCTAAAACAATTCGGATACTATGGATTAAATTTCACCCCCTTCAACATATTCTTCATAAGAGTATACCACTGGCCAACTTCACCATCCAAATGATACCTAACTAAAATAACCTCCATATAGTCTACTAACTAAATAATAGAGAATATATTTTCTATATAAATCATCCATTTCATAGAAACAAGTTGATCATATGAACCATTGATTAAAAGAATATGTTTCTATATAAAATAATCAATATTGACTTATTCCATACGTTGGCCATTTCGATGTTTGATGTGGTTCATTTTATAGTTTGTAGCATGAGAGAGTTGTGTTAGTATAGTATTATGATTTCACATCCCAAATACCACTTCATTTAGATATTTTGATGTTGGTCATTTCATTATCTATTACATTAATTGTTCTAATGATTCCTCTGTTTGAGGCTATTTTCTAAAATCTAAAGAATAGAGGGTTCATAATGCCATAATAATAAGAGTTAGAAATCACATAATCAATGAAATAATTCCCAATATTTCATAAATTATGACTCCTTCTTACCAATCCATGACACATGTATGTTCACCATATATCATAATCAGTTCTTTAGAGTTTTCAAATGTTCTTTCCAAAGATTATTTATATCATATTCTATAAAAATAACTAAACCATAATCGAATACATACTGAGGTGATCAAATCATTGAATACACAAATATTATATCATTTTAGATAAATATTTAATATATATCATAATAGATCAGGCCCCCAAAACCATAAAGGTTTCTGTTCATTATAGACAAGATAAATTACCATATTATTCAATGAAATTTCATCAATCCCCCCCCCCACAAAATTATACTAACCTAGTACCTGTCATATAAATACACTATTTAATTCCTATTTTCATATCTATGAGAAACTAAAACATAAGAAACAGGGGCCTATATTCTTAATAGGGGTAAACATATAGAAAATCAATCAATGATCAAAACAGAAATTAATATATGTAGAAGGGTAAATGAACCTAGTCATAACTTATGAAAGTTGTAGTAAATCAAAAAAAATATCATTAATTATGATTCAGGTAATAATTATTTTTCATAATGAATTCATATTTTCTTTTATTATAGATTAATAATTATTAAATCATTAGTTGTGAGAATATATCATAAGAAAAAGACATATTTTTTTGGAATACATATATGTATTGGAAATTATTTCCTTATTCATAGATCACTACCATTACTATCATAATAGATAGAGTCCATTATAGAATAAGGTTTATTACCCATTACATTTGATATTTTCTCAGGAGATATTAACATCTTCCTAATTCATTTATGGGATGTATAATTTTCATCCCACCCACCCTATAATGAAAACCACACCTATTTTTTTCAAAAATATCATAATATCATTCATCATATCATCATAGATTGACCCATGGAAAATAAATGTGTTTTCTAAAACTCTCACCATCACATAATAACAAAACATTTTGATAATTGAAGTGAACTGCATCATAAAAACATTCATTATCTCATCATGGATTAATTAACTTGTAGGAAAAAATAGGTTATAAGAATTCATCCTAAGAACATCATTATTATAATTCATCTTGAAATGTGTATGGTATGATAATATAATATCCCTTACATAGAATAATAATAAAAAATTATGTTTACATAGATGAAAATTACCTTTAAAAGAATATTCTAACCGTTATTTTAAAAACAAAAAATATCATTTTTAATAACATTTAAATAAAAAATCCTAGATTATTAATAAATTTTTTTGGTTAAAATAACCAAATAAAATTGATAATAATTATTTAGATAAATTAGTTTTCATGGATGTGGGAAAATATTTTCATATAATATATGTTAAAAGGGAACATTATTTTCATACTTTTGTAAAAAAAATTAACTTTTAGGAAAATATTGCAAAAAAATCATTTTTTTGATTTTAAATAAAGTCATTTTTAAAAAAAATAACCTTTTAAAAAATTCATTAATATTTTAAAACATAAATAAAAAAATTTCCACAAGAAATAAGTGGAGGAAACAATTTCCAAACCCAAAAAAGAAGACATAATGGAATCTTTTAATAAAACCATTTCAAGATATTTTTAAGTACCAATGAGTGTAAAATGATACTAATACTTGAAAATTACATAAATAACCATATGAGAATAATATATATTAGGATTAAAATAAATTTTACATATAAGTTCAGTCAATTAAAATTTAATATATACAATCTCAAAATGAAATTATATTATAAAAAAACCCTTACCTGGAGTCCTATATTTATTCATAAAATTCAAACATCATATATAATAAATATATATTTAATAGAAAATATTTTTTAGTTTCATATACATTAATAACATAATATAAATAATTACATTGAAAAAATTATTAGAATTTTATTAATTATTATTTATTAAAATGATCATTCCAATTAAATATATTCTGTTATCGAGGCATGATTAGGTTTAGAAGTTCCATTAGTTGAACCCTTTAAATAGTTCCATCATACCAAAAATAATATTAATTTCATAATTATCTTATTTTTTAATTATAGGCACTTTTATAACCATTTATATAAAATTATGAATAATAATTACTTACATCAATTCATAGAGGAGGTAGTCTGTATGTGTGCACGAGTGATGTTTATTATTTTTATGGTGGAAAAAAAGAAACATAAGTTATAATTAAAAATGAAAAAATCATAATTATATTATAAATATCATATATATTCCTTAAATATATCTGTATGACCAGACACACAAAAAAGAAATGATAAAAAATCACATTTTTTCATGCTGGTTGTAGTCCACATGTACATAGAGGCAGTGTTATCATTTTCCAATGTGTTAAAAGGGGATATAAAAATATATATAATTTAAATAAAAAATATTTATAGAAAATATAATTTTTACTTTATGTAAAGATCAATAATTATCATTTCAATTATTTTTCAGATGAAAGATTTTGAAAAAAAATATTCGTAAGAATATAAACCTCTTCTTCATGAATCCCCCATTGAAATGAACTTTAAGGATTCTTGTTTGGGTATTTTGGGAAGAAACAAAACTCACAAACATCAATAAGGATGTTGGGATAGTATTTGGGTAGAATGTTTTCATGCTAAAAAGATCACATGTAGTGGATATTTAGAGTAAGAGGTTCCTTTTATATGTGTGGTGGGTGGTAAACCTGTAAATAAAATAAACATTGTTATATGATATTTGTCTAACTGAAAACATGTGGCACCAAAATGATAGATATTAAAATATTATAAGCTAAAGTTAAAAAATACCATAAAAATTACAATTAAATAATGTCTTTTGTGATATTATAAACTTTAACATCTATGATAGAACCTCTTTTAACTATTTTAACTGTTACTGTGGAAAAAATATTTTTATCCTGGAAACTATTTATTACTGTGAAACAAAATTAGACCACATTACTTAATATTAATTATAATTTCTAAAAACATGGAATATATTTTATAATATTAAATTATAATAATTGGTCTAAATTAAATCTTATATCCATGCAAATAATATGAAAAAACCATTTTAGATAAATTTTATTTTTAAGCATAAAAATTAATTTATTCATATTCAGTCTCTAGTAAAATCAATTACATGAATTTTTATATGTTTTATTAAATAATTTATTTATAAAATTCATCAAAATAATTTATAAATAGTGACATATTCTATTTATTAATAAAAAAATACATTTATCTCAATAGTTAAAGTTTTCTAAAAAATACATCGTTGTACCTTCATATGAATTCATCATCACATATAACCAATTTATAATCAATTTATGAATAATTAATAAATTTATTTTAAACAATACCATTATATTTATTAAAAATAATATTATATAAAATATTAATAAAAATACAATACTCAGAGAAATGTTTATCATTTAATTGAAAATATAGTTACTTTTAACATATAAAATTTTGTACTTATTTACTAGGTACTAATCATTAATTTTGCATTCAAATATAATTATATATATATATATTATAAGTTAGTTAGTCATAATCATACTTTCTAATAAAAAAACTTTGTCATAATAATAACTATTGAAAAATGTGTTTCGCTGTTCATTTAATCTAGGTTTTTCATGTAAGGAAATCTATCGATTAAATAAAATTTATTTAATGATAAAGACAACTAAAAATATTTGGGACATTGAATGTAAAGTATAATTTATATAGTTTATAATGAGTTATTAATTTTTAAACAAATAAATAAATGGATTATTACAAGTGTTTCTCTTTCTTACATTTTTATGATCATTCTAGTTTATAATTTTTGGGAATTGAGTGAAATATTATAAAACAAAGTAGATATTTCAACATAGAGTCCAATTTTTCCACACGACTTGTTATTTATAAAGACATATATGGATCGTTCAAATTAAATACCATTTTTGGAAATTCAAATTTATTAACATTTTGTCTCATCCATATGCCCTATGAAAAATCATTAAAATTTATTAAGAGATTAAAAATACATAGTAAGGTATATAAAAATAAATGAATCATGTTCGTCATTATAAAACATAAAAACCCATCAATTTGTTTTTGTCATCTAAATAAAACATGAGATCATAAATAAGAAATAAAAACATGTAAACATGAACCAATTCTCAAATGAAAAAATTGATAACCCATTATTATTTTTTGGAAAACCCATAAAAGGTTTTTTATACACGTGGGAACTCATTAGATAATTTTAAAACCTATCAACTTCAAAAATATATAAACTTTATGTGCCTCATAAAATTTAAATATTTACATAAACATTATTTTTTCTATGATAGTGTATATTTTCTTGAAAAAATTGAATACACATTATTACATTTCCTTGATACACCATCATTTTACATTTAAAAATTTTACTAACATTCTTTATAAATATAATCTCATTTTCATTCCATTTAAAAAAATAATATCTTTAAAAAAATTGCAAGGGGATCATGTAGGTACCTTGCAACATTATCCTTGAATTCTACCTTATATAAAAACATACTATATAATCACTGAACAATATATTTCCCAAACCACTTATATACAACATGTCATCGGTACACTCCATCAATTTAACTAATGCATTATAGAGAAATTGTGATCTCACATGTCGTCAGTGCTATATATTCATTACCCATCATTCATATAAGATATACATTATCTATAGAAAGAATAAAACACCATTAGTGGATGTGTTTAATATTATAAAATTTTAATTAGATTCATGAACATTGAAATAAAAAAATAAAATATCACATATAATTCAGACAAAATATACATTTCCATAGAAAACCCCTTTTAATAAAAAAATATATATCATATTGAGAAAAATGTTTTATTTTGAAAAAAACCATTGATTATTATGAAGGATGAATCATTGAAAATAATGATCTTAATGGTGGGAAAATATATTAATTCAATAATCATTTAAAAAGATATTTTAATTACACTCAACTAAAGAAATTAATAAACAAGTTATATAGAAAATATTTAATAGATTCATTTTTAACACAATAAAAAAATTCTAAAGTGGTTAAAAATGAATTTTAACAATATTTAATGCATAAATATTAATTTTATTATAACAAATATAAAATCATGAATGTGGAGTTGAATGATGTGAATGGAATACATTAAAAATTTAACAGATAAATCCTTTTCTTTATGTTCTGTCTTGATTCGTACATTCTCAAAATCCTATGTAATAAAATTATTTTACTTTTATATATACTTAATATCATTCCCATTTTCATTTAAGTATTTTTAATTATTTTTATTAATTTATTACAATGAATTATTTATTGAATTTTGTTTTTTTAATGGAATTTTACTACTTGTTCGGTTTATAACCACAAAACATCATAAGTGTGTTGACAGTATTCAAAGGGGTTATGGGTCCATTATCTATAGGATCCTAAAAATGTTATAATTACAATATATGTACATAAAATAAAATTTTAGAACCAATAATATAATGTTATCAGTAAAAAAATAAATAGTTGGTATCATGGATATGGTATCCCAAATGTATACATGAATGCCATTTTAATTTTTCTAATGGGTGTAAAATGATTCACATCACTTCAGGGAGATGGTATTCAACAAGTACAAACAGGTGATGTTAGCAATAAAAACTGTATAGAAACAGAAAAAAGGTATGTAATAAATGTTGTTTATATAATAATAATAATTTCATAAAAATTTATATATTCACCAATTGTATCTTTATAACCATTCATGTGAGGTAGTGATAGAAAATCAAATATGCCACTTCATGGGTTTTATAGTGAACTCAAACAAAAAATAAATTTTTTCACTAACCATAGGATGGATAGAAGATAAAAAAAATATTTTTACTAAATATAATATGATTTTATTATAAATAAGAAAAAAATGTAATTATTTTATGTATGTTAGAATATATTATAAAGATATAAATGGATAAGTAGACTTGAAATCATTCGTTTTTGACATATACCATATCTTCTTATTTCTATATTTATCTTTAATTATAATTCTTCTTGGATTATTTATTTATGAATATTAGGACCCCTATGTAATACATATAGAAGTTGGGGAGAAGTTTGGGTATGGATTGTTTGATATAAATTTTTCAAAAGGTATGAGGATGGGAGGAGTGGAGTCACAGTTTACTATGTGAAGCAATGGGAACAATTGTAATCTTTATAAAATTTTAAAAATAATTGTAACATCCCAGGTAAATAAAGAATATGTAATTTTAATATCTATTAATAGTTTTGAATTAAATATTAATTTTACATTAAATGGGATTCTATGTCAGATATCGTACTCAACACGCAAGAATATGTTTCTTTGAAAACTTACGTTGAACACAACATTGAGTTATTATAACGACCCATACTTTACATACATTGTTATTACTTCAGAATTGAAGCACACTTATTACAACATATAACAAAACCAAGAAAGGACCGTATAGGTATAATGTCTTTAGAAACTGGGAAACATAAACAACTGGTTCATAAAGAATCTACTTTGCCTCCATTTATTTCATCATATCTAGAGTCCCTTTTTGGCATATTCTACTTAATAACCTTATTCCTGACATGGGGAAATAAAACATAAAAAAGGGTGAGCTCAAATGCTCAGTAAGTGTAAACAAAAGAAATATCAATCACATCATATACATAAGAACATAACTTTTGGAAATCTTATCCTGCAAAAGAGATCATAATATCATAACATGGGATAAATAATAGAAATGAAATGTAATCCCAATAATCCTAACTTAAAACCTGAAACTTTGAGGCATACACACATAATCATATAGAATCATTTCTTATTAGTCAAGACTCATTTCCAAGACTATCTTAGTGGACAAAGTCCATTTCTGAACTGAGTCACCCTCGTTTCAGTCCTGTTTCACTGAACCAGTATAACCTACCATTTCAGCCATGTCTATCTCATGAGATATAAAATCTTTACCCAATGCATTGGAGGGAGATATAGGTCCCACCCATCTCTTAATGATACCATTCTTATGTGTGCCACAAAATCATAAACCATCCATCATACCATAACCCGTGTAATAAAAATGGGAATCTTAAACATCGTGACATCATAAAACAATTCATATAAGATAAAGGATTTCATAAATATAATTTCATCACAAAATAATCAAATCAATGTAATAATAGGGATAGAAACAAAACCCTTTATTATCTTATATGGAAAATAATTTTGATAAAACCCTTGAACTTCATTCTTGAGGAAAATATCCTTTCTGCTTCAAAAACACTTTTCCTTTATTAAAATGTCGTACAATTATAAACTAAAAGAAGTTGATTAAAAATAAACATGAAAACTTTTAAAGGAAGCTTCTTGGAAATAATGTTTTAAAAATACATTCATGCCATATAAGTTAAAAAAACATTCTTCATACTTTTTTCGGAAAAGTCAAAACGTACCTCATACGAAAAATGACAAAAGATTCCTTTCATATCTTTTACTAAAAACTCACCGAATGGTAAAATTGGATATAAACTATTGTATAAGGATATAAATATAACATATTGAGGAAATATTGATGTGGATGATAAAATACACCCCAGTAAATACCAAAGTATAAACAATCTCGGATAAAAATGAGATTGTGATATTTTCCTTTACCTTAGGTCCGACATGCTTTGTAAGTGTCCGAACCTCCTTTATAATGATTTAAATAATGTTATTGACTTATTCCAGAATCATACTTATTTTTATTATATAATATATGGTCATTTTCTTAGCTTCTTAATAGTATTATTTCATTGCTACTTGTTATTCGGGTGTTTATAACTTTTTGTTCTTATGCGTGTTTTTTCGAATAAATTCTTATTCTTCACTTTAAGTTATAGATAACTAATTTACAGAATGGTATTAGTGTAATATATATCATATTCATTCATTCAATTCATTTATATAATCATTATGAAATGAAGATCATGTAGAACGAGTCGCATCACATCGTGAAGACGGTATTCCGTACGTACGCACGAGTGATGATATCGTTCCTATGATCATGGAATTGTATTGGAGTGTATGTATACTATTTTAGAGTCAATATCACTTTATAATAGTCATATATAGTCATTATTTACACTATTATACCCATCCAAGTAAGTTGGTGGTGGAAAATAGATTACACCACGGCGTGGAGACGGTATTCTGTACGTACGCACGCGCGGTGATTTAATTTTCCGTTGGATGGATGGATGGTTAAATAGGGTTGTTTCATACTTATAATAACATATCAGTATATGAGTGATACTGATGTTATTACTTCATAATAAAACAACTAAATAAAAAGAAGTTTAAGAAGAAAGAAATTGGAAAGAATCGGTAATGGATATTACCTCTTCTTTGAAGTGCTTCTTTGAGACCTCCTTTTAGGGCACTAAACTTGGTCTTTGAAGACGACAATGACCTCTAGGATGTCTCTAGGGAAGTGGAGAGGAGAAAATGGTAGGTTTTGGCCGATCTTGAAGGCTCAATGTGGTGTGAGGAAGAGAGGGAGGAGGTGCCCTTTTATAAGGGAGGAGAGGGGCACCTTTGGAATAACTAAACATATTATTTTATTATAAAGTCATGTTTAGTTTTAAATAGCTCCAAATTGATTTATTTCGAGGATAAGGTGTGGATGGGTTGCAATAATCTCATCCAATATAATTTAGACAAGTTTAGGTTCCTATTTTAACCTTATCATTTAGATTTAACATTAAATTAAATAATTTTACTTTTTCCATGTATTCTTGTGTTCTTATACTATAAGGTTAATAAACATACTATAAGAAGCCAAACGAACCCCAAGTTGTTTATTATTAATATATATAACCTTATCTACGTCATTTGGCCGAACCTTAGATTTTTAGGAATAAAATAACAATTACTAATATAATATTTGTTTTAAAAACTATTTTATGTCAATTTTGACACTATTTATTAATTGATTTTTGTGAAAATAATAACAGAATTAGTAGTTCAAAACAAGTTAATTAAATCAATAATAACATGTCATATTAACCTAGAAAACAAGTGGAATTCATAAAAAGTCTCAAATTACATTTATTTTGGTGTTTATAACATTAATTATGTCAATATTTCATTAATAAGATAATTACTGCATCATCTTTGTGTCATAAATAAATTAAATTATATAATGTCTAAAAATTACAAATAATTTACCATTATGTAGGAAATCCTTTTATCTTTCTAATGAATATTTATAGTCGAATTTATCTTATGTATAACCCCTTATTAAAAATTATTTACTTATTAAACATTGATTTTAACTATTTTAACCCTTCTTTAATAATAAATGTCCTAATCTAATCCAAGTGGGCCTAAATGGTCATATTTTATTCCTAAGTTTGTATTTGGTCGAATTACACTTGTCCAATAGAATTAGGACATGTGTTAGGGTAATAATAATATCATTTTTACCCTTAATTACCCTAGTTACTTTTAACCGTGGTAAAAAAAGTAAAACGTTACTATTCACCAAAAATTATTTTCATCTCATTGAACCACATTTTACTTACTGATATCAACCGTGTCTCTCGGATTTTCGAAATTCCACTCACAGAAGCGGTAAAATTAAGTTTTATGAAAATTCAGTTTTTTTAACTACCACTTAGTGGTTTCACTATTCATCAAAAATTGAAAGTTTTCAGAAAAATACCAAAATTTCACCCTAGGCTAATTTCGATATTCCGAATCCAAAAATGAAGTCCATTTTGAAAAATAAAATTTATAAAATTTCAAAAAGTGGTTATTACTATTCATAACGGCTAGTTTTAATAATATTTTAATAGCATATCATTGTTTAGTGAAACTCGGTATTGCGTACGACACAAGCTATCGAGGAAGGTTGCGATTTCATGTAAAGAAAGCCAAGCAAGTGTTGTGTAGAAAAAGATTCCTTTGATGATTTATATAACATAAAAGTCTCGGGTGTTACATTCTACCACCCTTAAAATGAATTTCGCCCTCGAAATTCGTCACTTTGTAACAAATAGATGAGGATACCTCTCCCTCATCATATCCTCAAGCTCCCATGTAGCTTCTTCAAATTGGTGGTTCCTCCATAAAACATTCACAAATCGAGTGGTCTTGTTTCTTAGGACTTTTTCGCTACGATCCAGAATCTCTATCGGTTGTTCTTCATAAGAAAGATCTTGCTCCAACGGTACAACTTCTGAGCTAAGTACATGTGAAGGATCAGGTATATACATTCTTAGGATAGATACATGGAACACATCGTGAACTTGAGAGACATTCGGTGGAAGCGCCAAGCGGTAAGCTACCTTCCCAACACGATCCAGTATTTCAAAAGGACCGATATATCTAGGGCTCATCTTCCCCTTCTTTCCAAATCTCATGACTCTCTTCTAGGGAGATATCTGTAAGAACACGTTATCACCCACTTCAAACTCTAGTTCTTTTCTTCGGCTGTCGGCATAACTTTTCTGTCGACTCAGAGCTGCTCTTATGTGTTGTTGAATAGATCTGACCTTTTCTGCCATTTCATCAACGAGATCAGGTCCTAATAGCTTTCTTTCCCCAACTTCATCCCAGCAAGTTGTAATCCTGCATTTCTTTCCATAGAGAGCTTCATAAGGAGCCATCTGAATACTGGAGTTAAAGCTATTATTATAAGAAAATTCCACCAAAGGTAGGTGTTGATCCCAACCACCTTTGAAATCCATAGAGCAAGCTCTCAACATATCTTCTAGAGTTTGAATTGTTCTCTCAGACTGACCGTATGTCTGAGGATGATAAGCAGTGCTGAAACTCAACTCTGTATCCAGAGTATGATGAAGACTTCACTAGAACATCGAGGTAAATCTCGGATCTTGATCAGATATAACAGAATGTGGTACTCCATGCAATCTTACCACTTCCTTTACATATATCCGGGCAAGCTGATCCAGAGGGAAATCCTCTCTAATAGAAATGAAGTGTGCAGACTTGGTAAGACGATCAACTATGACCCAGATAGCATTATTGCCTTTGGATGTTTTAGGAAGTCCTATCACAAAGTCCATAGTGATGTTTTCCCATTTCCATTCGGCTATGGGTAATGGTTGTAACATCCCCTTAGACTTCTGTCTCTCAGATTTAACTTGCTGACAAACCAAACATCGAGAGACATATTCACCAACATCTCTTTTCAAGTCATCCCACCAGAAGTACTCATTCAAGTCCCTATACATATTCGTGCTTCCAGGATGAATAGAGAATGAAGAACTATGAGCCTCATCCAGCAGCTCCTTCTTTAATTCCAGGATGGGAGGAACACAAACCTGATTCCTGAACTTTATTATCCCATCATAATCAAGGTTGAATTCAGGAACATTTCTTACCTTCTTTTGTAACTCGACATCTTCTTTCTGTGCCTCTTTAATCTTCACATGTATTGATTGTTGAACATTCATTTGAGAAAGATAAGATTTTTCCCCTTCCATTATAATTCCAAGATCCATCCTTTGTAAATCCATAAATATTGGATCTTTTGTGATCCTCATCATGGATAAACTAGCATGGTCTTGTCGACTTAATGCATCTTCCACCTTGTTTGTTTTCCCAGGGTGGTAATGGATTGAGCAGTCATAATCCTTAATCAGATCCAACCATCTTCTTTGGTGCATATTCTTCTCCTTTTGTGTGAAAATATACTTTAAACTTTTATGATCAGTATAAATATCACACCTTTCACCATAAAGGTAATGCCTCCTAATCTTTAATGCAAAGATTACCGCAGCTAACTCCAAATCATGAGTTGGGTAATTTTGCTTATGTATTTTCAACTGTCGTGAGGCATAAGCTATCACCATATCATTTTTCATAAGAACACACCCCAATCGCTTCTTGGATGCATCACTGTAGATCACAAACCTTTCTCCACTACAAGGCAGTGTGAGCACAGGTGCACTGGATAACCTTCTTTTCAACTCCTTGAAATTCTCTTCACATTCCTCCGTCCAGACAAACTTAACTCCTTTCCGAGTCAGCTTGGTGAGTGGATTAGATAATCATGAAAAATATTTCACAAAACGTCGATAATATCCAGACAAACCAAGAAAACTTTGGATCTCAGTCACTATTGTTGGTCTCGACCATCTTTCGATAACCTCTGTTTTTGCTGGATCCACAGATATCCCCTCTTTTGAGATTATGTGACCCAAAAATGCAACTTTTTGAATCCAAAATTCACACTTGGTAAATTTGGCATAAATTTTCTCCTTTATCAGTGTCTTCAATATAATTATCAAGTGATCTTCATGTTCTTCCTTGCTCTTTGAATAGACAAGAATATCGTCTATAAAGACTACCACAAACTGATCAAGATAGTCTCTAAAGACTCTATTCATCAGATCCATGAAGATAGCTGGGGCATTAGTAACACCAAATGGCATCACTATAAATTCATAGTGTCCATACATTATATGGAAAGCCATATTTGGTATATCCTCCCTTTTGACCCTTAATTGATGATACCCTGAACGAAGATCAATCTTGGAAAAGTATTGAGCTCTGCGTAGTTGTTCAAATAGGTCATCAATGCACGGGAGAGGATATTTGTTCTTGATAGTGATCTTGTTAAGTTCTCGATAATCAATGCAGAGTCTCATTGATCCATCTTTCTTCTTAACAAATAGATCAGGTGCTCCCCAAGGTGACTCACTAGTGTGTATGAATCCCTTATCAAGATTCTCTTGGAGTTGCTTCTTTATTTCTTGCAACTCAATCGGGGCCATTCTATAAGGTGTCTTTGAAATAGGAAAAGCACCTGGTACGAGTTCTATTGAAAACTCAACTTCACGATTTTGTGGAAGACCCAGTAATTCCTCTGGAAAGACATCATCAAACTTCCGTACAATGGGCATATTATTAATCGTGAGTTTCTCACCAACCATTTAAGATAAATAACCTTCATTTAGTAGAATCAAGACCCATAAGATGGAAGAAATTTCCACCGGAAGGTTATGTTCATCCTTGCATCGATAGACGATCATAGATTGATCTGGAATATGAAATGAGACTTCCCTTATTTGGAAATTGATATGAGATCCATATAAAGAAAGCCAATCCATGCCAAGAATCACATCAAATTCCACTATAGGAAGGATCACAATATTTTCAAGAAGCACTTTCCCACAAACTTCAATTGGAGAAGAATTATAAACTTTTGATGCGACTGTTGTTCCATTAGGGGGTGTCACAACTAACTAAACATATAACTGTTGAGGTAATAAGGTGATATCCTTAGAAAATTCTTCAAAAATAAAGGAGTGGGTGGATCCAGAATCAAATAAAACATTTGCTACTTTAGAGTGGATGGTAAGTGTACCTTTCACCACATCATTATCGTACTCCACATCGCTGATAGAAATTTCATGTGACTTTCCTTTGTCTTTAGCCTTTAGAGTTTGTTGACGTCGACCATCATCATCAACCCTTGGATTAGGGTATTTATTGGCATAATGCCCCATCTCCTTGCACTTGAAACATTGAAGTGCAGTAGGTTCATTCTGTGCATCCCTTCCTTTGTTTTCATCATTAGACATCTTCTTCCCATCATCGCGGCATTCAAATGCCCGATGACCTTCCTTCCTACATTTCAAACATTTACTTGTCCATTTAAGACAACTCCCTCCATGTTTCATTCCACACTTTGAGCATAAGGGAAAGCTCATCTTCTTTTCTGTGTGCTCTTTAGATTTTCCTTTAAATTCCATTTTCCTATTCTTATCAAACCCATATGACTAATGGGTTTCTCCAATCTCCATCTCAACTTTGAGAGCACATCGAACGATTTCCTCATAGCTATTGAAGTACCTTATGGCTAAGGCCCTTTGAAGACTTGGTTTTAAGCCACTAAAGAATCGATCGATCTTACTCTCATGTTGGATAATAATACCAGAAGCGTACCTTTCAAGTCTTGTAAAATTTGCTTCATAGGTACCAACAGATTCATCATCCTTTTGCTTCAGTTCAAGAAACTCTTTCTCCATCTTTGTTCGGAGAATACGAGGGAATTACTTATTGAAAAATAAGTTCTTGAACTCATCCCATTCCATGGACTCAATTTCATCCCTTTGCCTCGTATTCTTAATAAGATTCCACCATTTATCAGCATCACCCTACAAATGATACACTGCTAGGATGACTTTATAATGCTCAGAACATTGAAGAACAGAAAATATCTTTTCAGTAGTACTAATCCATTGTTCAGCAACTAATGGATCAGTAGACCCGGTGAATGAAGGTGGACGCTGTCTCATGAAGGATTCAATAGAATGTTGCTCCTTCTTTTGCTCGTTTGGAAGTCCTGCATGATTCATAGCTTGAGAAAGTTATGTGAGCATGGCTACAAGATTTTGCATTACAGCTCCCATAACGTTTGGTTGCTTAGGGGGACAATCAATGCATTGCCCGTCGCATTCTGCATTAACACGGTTCCTTCAGGTTCCAGCCATTGACTAAAACTAAGAAGAATAGTGTGAGAAACACTAATTATAATAGGAAAACCACATAATCAAGAATAAAATTTCACACTTAAGGTCTTATCCTAGGTTATTCATGGCCATTTCTAAAACACTATGATTTTGTTCTATGCTTAGACTTATCCTTAGGGTTCTTACTAGGGCTTTTACATCCTAGTTTCCAAAGGTTGACTATAACCTCCCTCTGATACCAACTATAACGACCCATACGTTACATAAATTGTTATTAATTCAGAATTGAAGCACACTTATTACAACATATAACAAAACCAAGAAAGGACAGTATAGGTATAGTGTCTTTAGAAACAGGGAAACATAAACAACTGGTTCATAAAGCATCTACTTTGCCTCCATTTATTTCATCATATCTAGAGTCCCTCTTTGGCATATTCTACTTAATAACATTCTTCCTGACCTGGGGAAATAAAACATACAAAAGGGTGAGCTCAAATTCTCAGTAAGGGTAAACAAAAGAAATATCAATCACATCATATACATAAGAACATAACTTTTGGAAATCTTATCCTGCAAAAGAGATCATAATATCATAACATGGGATAAATCATAGAAGTGAAATGTAATCCCAATAATCATAACTCAAAACCTGAAACTTTGTGGCATATACAAATAATCATATAGAATCATTTCTTATTAGTCAAGACTCATTTCCAAGACTATCTTAGTGGACAAAGTCCATTTCTGAACCGAGTCACCCTCGTTTCAGTCCTGTTTCACTGAACCGGTATAACCTACCGTTCCAGCCATTTCTATCTCATGAGATATAAAATATTTACCCAATGCATTGGAGGGAGATATAGGTCCCACCCATCTCTTAATTATACCATTCTTATGTGTGCCACAAAATCATAAACCATACATCATAGCGTAACCCATGTAATAAAAATGGGAATCTTAAACATCGTGACATCATAAAACAATTAATATAAGATAAAGGATTTCATAAATATAATTTCATCACAACATAATCAAATCAATGTAATAGTAGGGATATAAACAAAACCCTTTATTATTTTAGATGGAAAATAATTTTGATAAAACACATGGACTCCATTCTTGAGGAAAATATCCTTTCTACTTCAAAAACACTTTTCCTTTCTTAACATGTCGTACAATTATAAACTTAAATAAGTTGATTAAAAATAAACTTGAAAAATTTTAAAGGAAGATTCTTGTAAATAATGTTTTAAAATCCATTCATGGCATATAAGTTAAAAAAACATTCTTCGTACTTTTGTCGGAAAAGTCAAAAAGTACCTCGTACGAAAAACGACAAAAGATTCCGTTCATATCTTTTACTAAAAACTCACCGAAGGGTAAAATTGGATATAAACTATTGTATAAGGATATAAATATTACATATTGAGGAATCATGGATGTGGATGATAAAATACACCCTAGTAAATACCAAAGAATAAACAATCTCGGATAAAAATGAGATTGTGATATTTTCCTTTACCTTAGGTCTGACTTGCTTTGTAAGTGTCTGAACCTCCTGTATAATGATTTAAATAATGTTATTGACTTATTACAGAATCATAATTATTTTTATGATATCATATATGGTCATTTTCGTAGCTTCTTAGTAGTAATATTTCATTGCTACTTGTTATTCGGGTGTTTATAACTTTTTGTTCTTATGTGTGTTTTGTCGAATAAATTCTTATTCTTTTCTTTAGGTTATAGATACCTAATTTACAGAATAGTATTAGTGTAATATATATCATATTCATTCATTCAATTCATTTATATAATTATTATTAAATTAAGATCATGTAGAACGAGTCACATCACATCGTGGAGACGGTATTCCGTACGTACGCACGAGTGATGATATCGTTCCTATGATTGTGGAATTGTATTGGAGTGTATGTATACTACTTCAGAGTAAGTATCACTTTATAATAGTCATATATAGTCATTATTGACACCATTATACCCATCCAAGTAAGGTGGTGGTGGAAAATAGATTGCACCACGGCGTGGAGACGGTATTCCGTACGTACACACGCGCGGTGATTTCATTTTCCGTAGGATGGATGGATGGTTAAATAGGGTTGTTTCATACTTATAATAACATATCAGTATATGAGTGATACTTATGTTATTACTTCATAATGAAACAACTAAATAAGAAGAAGTTGAAGAAGAAAGAAATTGGAAAGGATCGGTAATGGATATTACCTCTTCTTTGAAGTGCTTCTTTGAGACCTCCTTTTATGGCACTAAAATTGGTCTTTGAAGAAGACCAGGACCTCTAGGATGTCTCTAGGGAAGTGTAGAGGATAAAATGGCAGGTTGTTTCCGATCTTGAAGGCTCAAAGTGGTGTGAGTAAGAGAGGGAGTAGGTTCCCTTTTATAAGGGAGGAGAGGGGCACCTTTGGAATAACTAAACATATTATTTTATTATAAAGTCAAGTTCAGTTTTAAATAGCTCCAAATTGATTTATTTCGAGGCTAAGGTGGGGATGGGTCGAAATCCTCTCATCCAATAGAATTTATAAAAGTTTAGGTTCCTATGTTGACCTTATCATTTCGATTTAACATTAAGTTAAATAATTTTACTTTTACCATGTTTTATTGTGTTCTTATACTATAAGGTTAATAAACATACTATAAGCAGACAAAAAAACCCCAAGTTATTTATTATTAATATATAAAACCTTATCTAAGTCATTTTGCCGAACCTTTGATTTTTAGAAATAAAATAACAATTACTAATATAATATTTGTTTTAAAAACTATTTTATGTCAATTTTGACACTATTTAGTAATTGATTTTTGGGAAACTCATAAGAGAATTATTAGTTCGAAACAAGTTAATTAAATCAATACTAACAAGTCATATTAACCTAGAAAATTAGTGGAATTCATCAATAGTCTCAAATTACATATATTTTTGTGTTTATAACATTAATTATGTCAATATTTCATTAATAAGATAATTACTACGTCATCATTATGTCATAAATAAATTAAATATTTAATGTGTAAAAATTAAAAATAAAATACCATTATGTAGGAAAGTTTTTTAGCTTTCCAATGAATATTTATAGTCGAATTTATCTTATGTATAACCCCATATTAAAAATGATTTACTTATTAAACATTGATTTTAACTTTTTTAACCCTTCTTTAATAATAAATGTCCTAATCTAATCCAAGTGGGCCTAAATGGTCATATTTTATTCATAAGTTTGTTTTTGGTCCAATTACACTTTTCCAATATAATTAGGACATGTTTTAGGGTAATAATAATAACATTTTTACCATTAATTACCCTATTTACTTTTAACCGTGGTAAAAAAAGTAAAAAGTTACTATTCACCAAAAATTATTTTCATCTCATTGAACCACATTTTACTTACTGACATCAACCGTGTCTCTCGGATTTTCGAAATTCCACTCACAGAAGCGGTAAAATTAATTTTTATGAAAAATTCAGTTTTTTTTAACTACCACTTATTGGTTTCACTATTCATCAAAAATTGAAAGTTTTCATAAAAATACCAAAATTTCACCCTAGGCTAATTTCGGTATTCCGAATCCAAAAATGAAGTCCATTTTGAAAAATAAAATTTATAAAATTTCAAAAAGTGGTTATTACTATTCATAACGGCTAGTTTTAATAATATTTTAATAGCATATCATTGTTTAGTGAAACTCGGTATTGCGTACGACGCAAGCTATCGAGGAAGGTTGCGATTTCGTGTAAAGCAAGCAAGCAAGTGTTGTGTAGAAAAAGATTCCTTTGATGATTTATATAACATAAAAGTCTCGGGTGTTACAGTTATACAAAAAAATATTAATATAATATTATTATTTTAAATGGTAGTTAACGCATAGCCATTATAATGGAGGGAATGAACAAAAATAACTACAATATGATTGTACATGTTTTTTAAATGGTTTTACATTTATCCATAAAATGATAGAAGCCTAAAATGTGAATGAATCTAATTTTAAGCATAAACAATCTAATATTTTTTAGAAGGTCAATTTACCTCCTTTTAATGGAGAACCAAATTTAAATATATATATTTTCACTTTTATATGATCTATTTGAAAAAATAATACTCTTATTTAGAATCAGGACATCAAAATTTACTTTGGAAGAAATTTTGGTATATTTCGGATAATGTTCATTTTTTAATAAATAGTGAAAAATACTGCATTTTAATTCAAAATTTCCTTTTAATATAATTTATTTAAATTTTTAGATTATCTTTTTAAATGGTTTTAAAGTGTAATTAGATTATAATTTTAACATTTAACCTAATATTTTCCATTTTTATTAATTTAACTTTGAAATTTGACATAAAAAATTGTCATTCTTTTGATAGTTATTATTTCTTAAAAATACACTTTTTTTACAAAAGGAGTTAATTTTAAATTAATTTCTGCAAATTATGTGTTTTTAATATGAAAAAATGAATTCCATATTTGGAATAATTAATTCCAAATTGTGTATATATATAAATTTTATTTTTAGAAATTATGAATATTTACTTTAGCAAATATTTTATTTACCATGGTTAAAGGGTAAATCATGTAAATAAGGGTAGAAAATAATATTATAATACAAGTAAATTACCCATAAACATTTCCTAACCCTATTGGATGATATATTTCTGACTAAAGTCACCCTTGTGTCTATTTTGGGACCCCATGGAGCCACTTTTGAGTGATAATGTCACATTATATTAATTAATTTAAAGTAAAGTAAAAAATGACATAAACATATATCTTTTAGTAAATCAATTTTTACATGGGGTTATATAAGTTATCTATTTGACAATAAATATTAATTTGAAATATAAAAATATTTATTAAATCATGGTATTTTATTTATAAGTTTTATACATCAAATAAATAAAATTATTTATAACACAATGATAATGCAATGATTACCTTATCAATGAATTACTTAAATAAATGAGATTAGAAAATTTAAAAAAATATCCCAAACATTTCCAATTATAATTTGATGATTTTATTTCAAATTATATGCACCTTATATTCTATTTAAATACATCTTGGACCTTTTGAAATTGAAATTCATTTTACAATAAAATAATACTTTCAAACTTTTCTAAAGAGTGCCTCATACCGCTTATAAAAAGTCATCACCTCCAAAAAATTACTCACACCTATCAATCCCCTTGTATCATCCATCCTTTGACCAAATAATCTACCAATGTCCCTATATTAGTTTTATAAGCCTTAACATAGGCAGAAGGCATATCAAGAAAGCCTTTTGTTTCAAACCAAAGGGAGTTACCCAATTTGAAGGTAACATATTCTCTAAAGTTATACTATTTTATTTTTCTTATCCAACACCCTACACTCTCTTTATTTAATTATTTTATAAAAAACCAGTAAAATAAATATACTATGTTTTTTTATGATAATTATTCAAACTAACACAGACAAACCTCTGTCTAATTGATTTAGAACATATAGTATCTATGGACGACGAACTACTGCATCATGAAATGATGATTATTCAAACATATCCTACCACCAATTATGGTGACCATTATGATTGAACTATAATTATATATGATATTTATGATATTTATTTTATTTTTATTCTTCTGTATTTTTCATTTAAATCATACCATTAGTCTTTCCATAATGCGTAAATAAGATAATTTTATTTGAAGAAGTGAGGACTACTGCCCCCTCAAAGTGATATGTCTCATTCATGATATACATGGAAAATATAAAGGATTGAATTTATTAACTTATGTAACATATATAACATATATGGTATACTGTATTTATAATATACCTGTGTATCCTTTGTTTTTTATTTCTTTAATAATGAAAAACAAATTAAAGTATTGTTCATGCGTACGTACGACTTACTATCTCCATGAACGGTGCATTTCATTTCTTATGTAAAATGCTATGTAATATTATAAATATATATATATAATAAACATATATGATATATATGATATATAAATCATGAATATAATTTTGTAGAGAATGTTCTTTTGACCACATGGATAATTTTCAATTATAACAATTTTATTTCTGACTCAAGTTCCAAAAATCGACAACATGTCTGATATGAACTCAAATAATAAACTAAATTGTTATATCTAGGAAAAATGTCACATAAAATGAATAATAATCTTTAAAAATGTTCTTAATCATGTATAAATTAACTTAATTTTATTATTCACGAATAACAAGGAACAAATGAGTCAAGTCGGACCCGAGGTAAGGGGTTTTAATCTCACTTTTTATTCCCATTAGATTCAGGCTATATTTTCCACTATTTATTTTTGTGTGTTGTATGTACTACCCATAATTGTATTATTTATGTAATATAATTAAATTCATGGGTATTTCCATCTTCATTTTATGATCCTTCCTTCTTGGGGTATACTTTTCTTAAGTTACCAAATTGGTAAGGGAACCTTTAACCGTACTCTTTTAGTCAAAGACTTATTTTATGTAATGTATATAAAATTTATTTTTATTATGTTATGATATATTATTATATATATTTATTTCTAAAAATTTTATTTCCATGTGATCAGATATCCTTTTTTTCCTCATCGATTCATTTTCTTAATTTTAATGTGACGTCGATAGGCTATCGAATTTCTGTAAGAGAACTTCTTAACCCAATTTCAATTCTTTGGGTTATGATTATAATTGATGATAATGTCGTGCTATGAATATGTGTGAATGACCTATGATTGTTTTACACATAATATCCACTTATATTGGTTGTATTATTATTTTTCACACATAATTGTGTCATTGATTTTTCCTTAATCTAAGGATATGATCTTTACAAGGGATTCTGTCTCAATTTACATTCTATTCAGACTTATTTGTTGTTATACACCAATTCACTTTTATATGGTGTATATACTGCCCCTTTACATATTAAATCTTGAATCCCTTTATTCTAATTATATTATATGATTTGTTTAATGTTATTCTACAATTTTTTATTCATGTATTTTCTCAAGTGTTAAGGTAACGTTAACTCAAACATTGTTTTAAATGTTTTAATGATTTGTTATTCTAAATAATTCTCATTAATGTTCTTATTTTAAAAATGGTTTTAAGGATTTATTTATATGGAAATGAATGTTTTGAAATTAATATTTCTTTCAAAAGCTTCAATGTTGTATGAGACACATTGATTCAAAAATATATTTATTAAATGTTTTAAATGGTTTCGAAAATGGTTTTATAAAGTATTGATTATGTCCATATCTTGAAATGATATATGGTGATTTCAATGTGGAAATGTTATCATTATTTTATTATTTTTTTATGTGTCATGAATATGTTATGGTGATTTGGATTTTTCTACATTTATGGGTGGTTCCGTGATAAACCTAGGGAGGGTGAGCCCGAGATAGATCTCCAATGCATTGGGTAACATGACAGAGGTAATTGTTAATGTTTCTCTTATCTGATTTAGGGAATATACTCTGATGGATATTCCAATTTAAATCTCTATGAAGTTTTGATTATTATAATGTATGTATTATATGGATGTCACAATTTACCTTTATGATTTATGATTACTATGTGTCATTCATAAATCTTATGATTTCATGCGGTATATTACAGAGATTATGTTTTGTATGTATTGATGGGGTAATGTTTTCTTTATTTTTTTTATAATCCTTACTGATATTTTTATTCTAATCCCAAGTTTTTAAATTTTTCACAGGACTTAAAGATTAATAGGTCAAGGATGGGATCAAGGAAAAGTTATACTGTCAAAAAAAATAGAACTAGACATGTTTTTTAAGAGTTTTTATATATCTAATGAAAAAATGGAAATTTACTAGAAGTGTCTACATTGGTAATTTTTTAAATGTAATATAATAATTATATCCAAATTCTGTAAAACTCTAAACCTAAAAAGATCCACAATTTGAATTCTTGACTTAACTCAAAATTATGTAATGTTTAAGGCTAGGGCCATATAATAAAAAATTTATTACACATGGTTAGTTGGATCAAGTAATATCCTATTTTAAAGATATGGTGAAATTTTTAAAATAACATCAACCAATATGAATTAAGATATGGTTTTGCAGCTATATAACATATAATTTACTTTAATTAGGATGATTTATCCTTTATTAGGGAGACACATTTTTAACATCATTACTATTCATAATGAGAAAAAAATATAATTATACTCATTAAAAATTTTGAACATATTTGTTCTAAATATTAAATAAATTATTAATGACATAGTTTTTATAATTTAAAAAATTATTGTCAATATAACAAAGAAATAAAGAATATTTATTTTTAATTTTTTTAAAGCATAAAAGTGATTATATACCAAAATGAAATTACTATTGAATCATATGGAAATATTAATATTATATTTAAAAAATAAATCCTTTGTTAATTTAAATTCATATAAAATACAATATAGTAATTTGAAATTTCATGATTTGAATAAATTAAATGGTTGTTTTGTAAAAATCAATTTTTTCACAAATACTTTTAATATAATATTTCAGAAAACCCCAAAAAATAACCCTAAATATGTTTGATAATTTATATGAATAAATAATTATATTTTCTCAAAATAAATTTATAATATTTTTATAAATTAATTATAATATCCATGATCATAATGCAGTAGAATTAATATTTGATTAAAATGTTTTTCTGATGGAAAAAATGAATTTATTCACCTTTCTTTTCTAATAATAATTTAAAAAAAATGTAATTATCCCAATTGTATATTTATTATAATTATTTCATTATAATATTTTATAAATAAAAATTAGTTTAAAATAATAAGAAAAAAATGAATTGTTCACATAAAATAGTTATATGAAAAATATATCTTTTTCTGTTGAAATATTTTACCTTCATTTCCAACCAATTTATAATCAATGTACGAGTGATTGTTAATTTTATTTATGATAAACTTCATAAATATACAACAAAATATGGATTATAAAATTTATAAATTCCAAAACCATAACTTGGTAATTATAGTAAAATTTAAAAGATAATATATCATTATTTTGTTATTATTGATATTGTGAATACCACCTTCTATAAAATAAATTTTTTTTAATATAATTAACTCTAAAATATTGGGTGTTTTAGAGTTCCTCCTTAGGATCATCTGGAATAAAAATTACAATATACATCAAATTCCCAATAGGTTCCTACATTATGTCTATAATAAATAAATCATATAAACATCAAACATAGAGAAACAAATCTTCCACATATGTGGGAAACCATGTTTATAACACCATTTTATCACCCTTATCCATTTGATGTATAATGAAAACAAAAAATTTATTACTCAAGAATATATATTTTTCATTTCCATGAAATTGGTTTTCTATCTATAATAAAAAAATCTCAAACACTCCATCATCCACCAACTTCTTTAAAAAGTGATAGTATAGGTTGATATATATCACTTGAGCATGAAATAGTCGATTTTGATCCAAATATATTTTACACCGAATAACATATAAGAGTAAAATGCATTTGTAACATAAAATAATCTTGTCTAAAAAACAACATGACCAAATAAGTTATTTTATTTCCTCCATATAAACCTCATACTATGCTACCTTTGTGGATTGGACTACCACTGGTTAAAACATTGATATCCAACTATCTATTTTTCTTCCAAATGTGAACACAAATATTGTAGTACTCTTACGTGTATCTAAATATCCTTGAAACTCTTCATTTACATTCCCTTTATGTGGATCAAATATCATAAAACATAATGATATATATTCTCATATATTGTGAAAACGGATGATTCATTTTCTAATTTCATATTGTTATTTTTTGTATTTTTCATTAACTCACTAGAAAATCCTATTATAAATTAAATGACTGAGAAATTTTGTACTATAGAATACCAGAAACTATATTCCAATAATGAAAACAAAACCATCACCATGTACTTTACCACATAATCCGTTTTTGGTTCTTTCTCCTTAAAAATGTTGAATTCTCTAACTCAGGGTGATGGTACTGTCTTACATATAGACAATAAAAACCTTTTAATTACTTATGGATGTATACAATTAGAGACAACACCTAACATATTACTTTCCCTTTAAAATAATACTCATCCATAATAGTTTCTTGGCCTCATTGGGATATTTTATATCAAATATCCATGAGATATCATTTTTCAGCTCATGAATCTAAATAATTTGGAGACAACCTTAAATTGTTTCATTTATATATAAGTTTGCATTGATAAAGTACCCATAATAAATTTTAATCTTATAAAAATAGTGATATGTATATCTTATTATGAAAAAATCCTCTAACTAAAATATGTGGAGCTATCATTTAAATTATACTTGTTCGACTTTAAGTAAAAAATAATAATTTTTTATTACACACTAATTACTAGATTCATTACACATTGAAACAATTTTATTTATTATTGTAAATTTCATACTACAATCACCATATAGAAAATCCATTTTCTCTGAGTGAAAAGAATCAATTGTAACCATAATAATCAATATTCAAATAATAGTGTCATTAACTATAACTGATATTTTTTTAAATAAATTAATCATGTCCATGTTCTAAAAGAATTTCAAAAATCACCATTTTGTGCACCTATTGAAAACAAAACCCACTTTTTTAATTAAAAAATCCATTTTTCTCAATTTTTTTCTATGGTTGCTAGTTTGGTCACTTCTTGAGATTCATTCATATAAAATGAATTGAACTAAAATATATTGATAGGTTCCAAATTAAAGAATAACTTATATTTTTTTTATTTTAGGCTATTAGGATCCACTCTATCTATTAAAATTATGAAATGAACGCCAATTATAGATATCTAAAATAGATTTGTACCCCAATTAGACATCCAAAATATTCTTTTCATCTCTACTCATTATAGTACTATAATATTCAGAGTTTTAACTTATGGTATAGTGATCTAAACCACATTTTCCCCATATCTACCAAGTATATCTTTTATGAGAGATTATTCATAAATATTAATGTGTAACACCACTGGTTTTTTGGGAACATTTTTTATAAACAATATTTCTTTAATTCTAAGCTATTTTTAATATATTTTTTTTATTGGAATCGAAATTATCCTGGAAATAATTCATGAAATATAAAAAATAAATATAATTTCACATATTTCATTAATAAGAGGAATTTAAAATATATATATATATAACTATGTATTAAATTCCATGGATTATTACTCACAATGGATAAAATCAATTAATTAAAAGTGCCTAAATTAGTAGGAAAAAATAGATAAAAAGAATAAAATCATTATGACTAGGAAATCCAATTGAAGATAATAAACCATGAGGATAACTTATATCTAAAAAACATCTACTGAGCAAGAACACCATGAGTGGATAAAAGTACTATGCAATATATATAATAAGAAATAAGAACAATTCTTTGTAAAGTTAGTGTGGAATGAATGAATGGTTTTGTAAGTATATATGTATATATAAATGAAAAATAGTCCATGAAAATTAGGTCATATCATATATTTTCATTGTATATTTGGTATTTGTTCATATATCCAACAAGTATATAGAAGTCATGTGATGTTAACTAGTAAATTTTAATGTAAAACTAAATTAAATATTGGATATTAAAATATTATATATATATATATTCATTACATATAAAAAAATAATATTATTAAATTTAAAATATGATATGATATAAATATAAAATTAAGAAAAATGAATATCTATATCATTATAAAAAACAATTTTTAAGATAAAATATAAATTTTAATGATATTTATTTTATCATATTTAGTGTAAAAGTAATATTTGTTTTTATCGAAGGGATTTTTGATTATTATTGTATATTAATTTCAAATAGATAAAATATAACACTTTAAAGATATCCTTTTTCACAAACTAATATATAATTTTATTTTAAATTATAAATTTATATGTAATAATAATATGAATAAATAATGTTTAAAAACGCCATTTTCAATAAGAGTAGTTATTCATTGTATATTTAATTTCAAATTAATATATAAATTTATAAATTTTATAATTTGAATCAAATAAAATTAAATTGAAATTTTATTTAGAATATAAAATTACATGTAAACATAAATTTTTAAAATTTTATAAAAAGGATGTTGTTAAGTAAAAATGAACTGTTTTATGAAAAATAAAATTTTTATGAATATACATTTAAGACCATGAATATTATATAACATTTAAAGTTATAAATATGAAATTAATGAGTAAAGTTAGTTATTTCAAAATATTATTTCAAATTATAAATATGTTTTCAAAAATGTTTAGAACTAAATTAAATTATCTCTATAATAAATATTTTTTTCTATCTTTTAATTGAATCAAGAACATTGAAGGTGAGATTATGTTTTTTACTGAATAAAATGATTAATAAAATCATATGATTATTTATAAATAAATTGTTTTCATAAAAATTAATGAAATTGTTAAATTTCATCCCGCATAGATATGTTAAGCATTAAAATTGAGCTTTCTAAAAAAATGTTTTTTTGTATTTGAGTTTTTTTTGTTTTATAAATAAAATTTTTCACCATTGGAAATTTTATTTGAAAAAATTATTTATATATTTGAAATAAAAAAGATAAAATTATGTAATAAAGTAAATATTAATTTTTTTCATTATAATTAGTTATAAATGTCAAAAATTAATTTCCAATGTAAAAATAAATTAGTATAAAAGAGAAAAATATAATTTGAAAATGGTAAAAAACACTCATGGTTGTTTCCCAAATGCTTTATTTGTGGGATTATATAATTACAATTAATTTACACTCAATATATATCAAATGTTTTCATTGACCCTTGAAATGTACAAAAAATTATTGAAAATGTAATACTTACTACCAAAACATCCCTTCTCTTCAATTAGAAATGAGTAACATTTACACCCTTTCATTAATCACATTCACCAACAGTTACTCCTTGAAGACCTTACAATCTTATCCTCCAAAAATTCTCTCCGACTTCTATAATATTCATTTCAATTTTATTTTTACAACTTAATTCATCTCCAAGCTGTTTCTAAGAGAAAAATATTACTTTCGACAATGTCAGGCACATCAGTCGAATGAATATTTCACTAAGTAAGGGTTTCATTCTCAATTTCTATTCTTCAATGAAAATTTATTTTATACACCATGTTTACATTTTTAGGGTGTACTTATAACCCCATTATAATATTTATATCATGATTTTATTATATTTTATTATATTCAATGTATCATTTCAGGTTATCTTAATCATGGGGTTTTTTTTTTCAAATATTGTAAATGTTGCAAGGGATTACTCTGAAAATATGATTCACTAAGACACATTTTCTTTTTTTCAAATAATTTAATTAAAAGTGTTTTTATATTTTCTGTTAGATATATAATATCATGAATTATGTTTGTTTATTTCAATTTAACTACAATTAAATGGTGTCTCTCGTTTAAGGGATGTTTTTTATTAGAATGTTTTTAAGGTATAATGGTTTTATCAGAAAATTTATTTATTTGAGAAAATTTTTCCAATGAAAAAATAAATTATTTTTAATATTATGTATACTAGTAATTGGATATAAAATATAATGGGTTATCATTTTTTTTATTTTTAACCTAAACATAAAATATCTCACTTTCAATGGGTTTTTATTAGAATGATACATATGTCCGGAGGGTTTTTATATCAATCACCCTTCATTAAGGCATGAATTGATATTATTTTCATGTCATAATTTGTATTGTGTAACTAATTTCACCTTAACTTATAATATCCAAAATAAATTTTTAACAAGGAAAAATAAAATCTATTCATGTACACTATTATTGTGTCATAATATTGATGCCTTAATTAAAATATATGGTTCTTTCATAACTCAGTTTGTATTCTAGAGTTATAATTTTTTCCCTTGAGTTTTTCCTTTCATTTAATATAGAAAAACTTATTTATATGTTAGTATAATCATTTGTAATTAAAATATTTTTTTACTTTCGAGTTCTATTCGTACATTAAAGTGGAACTATATTATGAATAAGCCCAATATTACTATATAACAGTTGTTGCACCTTTTCTATATTTACCCTTCCCACCAATGCTAAACATTTTATTTGGAAACCTAATTGTGGGTTATATCATGTTGACATTATAATTACATTAATATATTTTTGAATCTAATTTTAATAATACCCTTTACAATGTGGTATTTAATGAAATTTATTTAAATTTTATCTTATTTCCATGATTATTAATTGGATCATTCGAACCACCCTTAAATAACATATTATCTTCTGTTTTATTTATTTTTCAAAATCATATACTCATTAAATTCTTCAAATATTTTATATATTCCTTCTATATATATACCTCTTAAATTATAATTTCTATTACTAGGTTTATATATTTTTCATATTACCTTAAATATTATCACTTCTATAAAAACTCAATTTAATGGAACATTTATATTTCATGTATCATGTTTAGAATAAATCATATAAAATGTTTTTAAAACAAAAATAAATTTTATAAAGACTCAATATTTTATAGATAAACCTATTTTTTCAATTATATTTTTATTGAAAACACAGTGTATTTTTCTTATTCTCTAGGAAATAATAATGATTTAAGATTTGATTATGAATGAAACCACATTTATAAAACCCAACTACTTCTAATTGGTTAGGCTATGATAATGATTATTTTTGGAATCTTTTCTTCTTGTTCCATGAAAATATTTTATTTTTATTATGTAATTGGTGGTATCCAAATTAAATAGAGCTCTAATTTATTATCCCAATAATTAAATCTCATTAGATAATGATGTTGATAGTTAATTTGATGTGGTTTATCTAGGTTTATAAGATTGAGAGTGAATCCATTGATATTTAGATAGGTTCAAACTATTGGGAATGGAAATTATTTAGTTTAACTAGGTTCAAATGATTATGAATGAAACTAATGTGATTAGTTAGATTTAAAATGATATTATTTTCATAATCATATGATTACTTCATTTTCCAATAATTTTTTATAAAATACTAATTTTATGTTGCAATAGGTCTTATAGTCTATGTTTTTTCTTGGTATGTTTTTCTAATTTTATGTTTTTAAATAATGTTGATGCTCTCATAGACACATTCTTATCCTTTGATCACTTATGATCATCATTACACATTTCTTATATTTCCCTTATAGAGAATATGAGGTCATACCTTTATTATCTGTTTTTTCCAATTTATAAGTATTATTATATTATATGATATTTTTAGAAGAGGGTTTATAGGATAACACCTATGGTGAAATGGTATCATTGGTTATAAAATACGTAGTTTCTGTAGCAAGTATCCATGACACTAAGAAAATTTCCTTGCATATTGTGTTACTTTTTTAGAAGATATATTATTTAAATCATGTTATCAATGTTTGAATTATGCATGTTTATATTAGGATTCATAGATTTCATCGAAGGGTTGGATTATTAATTTATGGAAATTAGTTAGTTATTTTTAGTTTTTAGGTTATAAAACCTTAGGGTAAAATAGTAAGAGGATTCTATGTATAACATGACCCTGGAATTTTTGTAATGTATTCATAAGCTGTTTTTATTGCATTAAATACCTATTTGAATAATAGAAAGTGGGTATTGTTATGGCACAAATTCACCTGGGGGTATTCACACCAAAATGTTTTGGTTGAGAATTTACACAATCATCACCCTAATACATGATGAGTGGGCCTAATACTATACATATTTCTATAAAATTCCAAAGGTTTTTATTTAATTCACCATATAATCTCAAGAACCACAATTAAGAATTTATTTCCTAGTTACATTAATTGATTTAGTTGATAAGTATAAGATAACATAAAAAGTAACCTAGATTGAACCATGATTGATATATGTCAAACTAAATAGATTACATGATAATATGATGATATAAAATGGGAAAAGGTTTTATGCTTGAATGATTTTTTATTTTCTTGATTATTATAATTCCATTGTCTGTTAAATGTTTCCCAATAAAGTTATCCACTTTTTTTGATATGTATGTAACTAGATGGATATAAATTAATAATGGGTGTGAGGTATTATGAAACATGTAATCCAACTTGAAACCTAATAGAATATGGTATAGGGAAAAACTCATATACATGCTCTCAAAACTTTTAAAAG
Source organism: Viscum album (assembly GCA_963277665.1). NCBI lineage: Eukaryota > Viridiplantae > Streptophyta > Magnoliopsida > Santalales > Viscaceae > Viscum > Viscum album. Next base: position 1,780,574,893 of record OY728129.1, on the reverse strand, counting down.
CTATTGATAATAAAAGAAACCACATTGGTACCCAAAAGAAACTATGGAGGGAGAATCATGGTATTGACTATTTCATGTGGAAATTCCCAAAAACTTTTAGTATCTCTCCAAATCCACTAGTTTCCAGGTAATGGACCAATGTGATGGAAAATAAATTTTGTGTCTTCTAGTGATTAGAACATGGGAAGCTTGTACTTGTAGTCTACTAGTTAACATTAAAGAATAACTAATAGTGGAATCCCATTAATAATGCTTAAAATAGGGAATAATTATAATCTATAGAGTGGTAAAATTTCAAGAAATTATTCTTCACTATATATAATCAACACACTCATTCCAAGTTACAAGAAAGATAAATTATTAAGTTGATACTAATTTGGATGAATCGGTGAATACCTATGATGAAAATATCATTAGAGTCACAAGGTATGACTCTAGTTTTATTATGGAAACCAACTATAAGACTGAAGGATTATTTAGGGGAATTAAGTCTTATCTTGAAATACAGTAAATATATGATACATTATTATATATAATTAATTTATTTTATGTGATATTAACATGTAAATTCATGTTGGGGACTTTAATTAGTTCAATTTCAAGAAAATGAAGAGATAAATTCAAATAAAATCAAATGAAATATCTTATAGAGGAATGAAATTCCAATTCCCTGCAAGTCAAAAATACATAAAGAATCACCTAAAAACATCTTGTAAGGAACCATTAAATGTTTTAAGTATTGTAAGGGGAACCATAAATCTTGTGGTTGTAATTAATGGGAAAATATGTCGGAAAATGAAATAATGGAAATGAAGTTAAAAGGATTTAAATTCCTGGATTTAATGAATTATGAAAATTGATTTATTAACCCAAATATAAATGCGTATATTAGACTTAAACAACCTTCAAGACCAAGGTATAATGGAAGACCATGTTTAGTGACTAACACTAAAGTGGATGGTAATAATTAATGATAACATAGAAACTAATCAACATTTTTTGATGAATTATTGGATTCTAGCCTAGTGTATCAAGGATGGTTTCTAAGAGTAATAAATCAATACCCCAATGATTCCACTATCGATGGAAACCTATAGATTTTTTTAAATTTTTCCCCTTAATAATATTTTAGAATATATGAATCTTGTAAATAATAATATTATTTATTTATATATATTTATTGTTATTTTAGGAAAGGATTTGTTCAATCCATTTATAAAATGAATTATTTAGAATATAGATCAAAGTTCACATCAACCATTGAAACAATACTAGCGACCAAATTATTATAAATACTGATTGGAAGGAAATTATATAATATAGGTCTTGATATGTAATAAAGATAGTCTCTTGAGGAAAATATTTAGATAAAAATTAAATATTTGGGAAAAGATTTTTTAATTAATGAGATCAGTTTCCAATGTTGTATGGTTAATATCTCTATATAAATTATATAATGGTGACATTATCTATTTTAAATTCCCTTACCAATTTATGTTAGTATTTATCATTAAAAATTATAAGGATATAATTTATTTAAGAGGTGTAGAATGTAACACCATATTTTTTTATGAATTATACTATTTTTATAAACCATATGTTCACGTTTATAACATATTTTATTATTACATGATTTTAATTGAATAACAATTTATTAGGAAATAATTCATTGAATTTTTAAATTAAATCTCTAAACACCTAATTAATTCATAAGATGAATTTTATAATAAAATAGATAAAACTGAGTCTCTTATACAATGAATCATTACTCACCATGGATAAAATACGTCGATTAAAATCACATATATCAATAGGGGATATTCATAGAAATGAATAAACTCTTTACAAATAGTAAATATTCAGAATAATCTTTAACTTTGATGATAACTAATATACAAACAGAAAAACAATTGTAGAAGATCACAATGAAATGAGAAATCATTTCGAAACATATATATTATGAATTAAGAAATATGCATTTTGAAGTTAGAGTGGAATAAATAAATGATATATTAAGTATATATATATAAGAATGAAATTAATAATTTCTTATATGTTCATTGAAAATATGGTCATTAAGGATATTTTGTTTGGTCATATATACAATAGGTATACTAAAGATGTGTATTTTTTAGTAAGAATTTTAAAATTCCCAATGAAATATATATATAAATATATATATTATATTACAATAATATATATATTGTGTGTGTATGTGTTATGTATAAATATTTTTTTATTATTATTTAAATATTATTTTTATTATTACATATTATGTGTTATGTATACTTCAAATATTTTTTATAAAAAATCAACGTTGCACTGAAATTAAATTTTAGAATATAAATAATTAATTTTAATTGTATTTGTTAAAGAAAATTTTGTAAAAAATTAATACTTTTTTAGAACAAAATTGATAATTTTTGTATAAGATTTCCTACTAAGTTAAATTTTCAACTATTAAAATTTTATTATATATGAAATTGTATATTAATATATTATAAATTATAAATTTATTTGAAGTAATAATAAGAGTATGAAATGTTAGAAATTTACTTTTTTCAAAAAAAAATATATCTTTTTCTTTATATATTTTAATTTCATTAAGAAAATATAAAATAAAATTTCATAGTCTGAACAATATATAACTAACTTCAATTTTTGATTTATAATATAAAATTTTACTAATTGTGAATTTTTGGCCTTTTTTTAAATAGGATGATGTTTAGTCAAAAAATGCAGTTTTTATGAATGTTATATTTACTATGGAAATATCATTATGAACTTGAAGATTATAAAATCATTTCAATTATAAAATGTCAATTCTAGGAATATAATTATGAATATAGAACTATTCTTTAAAATTACAGAACCTTTGTACAATATCATTGGGACAAAATTAAATTTTTTACTTTAAAGAAGTTATTTTCTATCATTTAATTGAATAAATAAGTTTAAATGTTAGATTAGATTTTTTTATTTCATTAAAATACTCCTAAATTTTCTATTATTTAAAATAAATCATAATAATTTATAAAATATATTTCCATTGATAAGTCATATTCAAAATAAATATTTTAATCTTAATAACACAATATTTATTAAATAGTTTTTTTGCGATTGAGTGTGTTTTTTTAAAAAAAATAACTATTAAAACCATTACAAAATTTTTTGATACATTATTTTTCAAATTTATAATATAATGGATGAAATTATTTAAAATATTAAATCCTATATTGTTCATTACTTTTTTTTAATAAGGTTAAAAAGTAATTAACAATGTAAAATTAAATTATAGTAACAGTTATAAAGTTAATGGAATAAATCCCAAAAAAGTTGGTAGGTCTACCAAATAATTGGTTGAGGTGATTTTATACCCACAATCCCTATACCATTAAATTTTACACATTTTTGGACATTTTATCATTTATATTAACTAAAAATTGTTGAAAATGTAGGGGTTACTCACAATTCTACTTTTCTCATCACATATAAAATGGCGATATCCTCACCACTTAATGGCTAAATATCCATTCATCTTTCTCCTTAAATCTTCATAACTTTTCTACTCCTATATTCCTCTTTAACATCCATAAGAATCTATTCACCCATATTTTTCATAATTCCATCATCTATAAGGATTAATTTCCAAGGGAAAACTCAATCTTCAATCAAGTTTTGATGCACGTAAAGAAAAAATCAATAATATGGAAAGGGTTTAGATATCAATTTTTTTCATTGAGACATGTTTATATAATAAACCATGTTTTATTTCATATGGTGTATGTACTGAGACATTGTAATACTTACATTATGATTTTCTTATATTTCCGTATATTCAATTATCTATTTCATGCAAACTTTCTCTTGGGGGTTTGGTTCAATTGTTCTAAAGGATACAAGGATTTCATATAAGAATTTTTTCTTTGTGATACATTTTATTTTATTCACCTAATTTCATTTAAATGGTGTTCATATTACCTATTGTATATATTATATCAAGCATTATTTTTAAATATGGTATTTTAGATTCAATATAAAGATCTATCTCACTCCATTTCATTCAATGAGTTTGTTATTATAATGTTTCTTAATTTATACGAGTTTCACCATAAAATTTTTTAATTTCAGACACATTTTCATTTTTGTATCTAATTTCATATAACTATTTTGTATAGTATTAATTTGAAATATTATATCCTTTATCACCATTTGTAATTATTTTTGAAAACTAACATTATTCATTATCTGTTTTAATGTGTTTTAAGTTAAATACGTCATAATCAATAGGGGTTTCCATCATAATTATCCTTCACTGGTGGAATACATTAAAACTAGGAACCAATATTAATTTTTATGGTGGAACCACTAAGCCATTTTCAAATAATATTATTGATTTTTAATGTAGTGTCATCACTTCCATTAATGCACATCCTTTTTGTGGGATATGATTGATTTATCCCATAAAATATATTGGTATTTAATAAATCAAGCTACATTATTGTGTTATAATTATTCTCATTGAGTTTCAATATACATTTCATATGGTCTAAATTATTTCATTCATTTGATAATAGATTTTGACACCAATATCCCTTATTTAGGGGATTTATTCCTTGAGTAAAATACAACCATGTTTAACATAATTACATTCCCCATAAATGTTGAGTTCCACATTATATATATATATACCCTTCCTATTAATTTTTTATATGTTAAATTGAAGCCAAATTATTGGTTATCTCATACATCCTGCCTAATTATCTTTTTCGTGACCCAAAGTGATGTTTCCCTTTTATTCCTTAGATGTTTGATGAAATGAATGTGGATTGGTGGGGTCGCTATCATCTGGGGGAACCAACCCCTCTTCGTTGGTTTATTTCACTGCCCATTGATTGATCGATTTGGATTCTAGTGATGGGTTCTTCCATAGATCAAATCTGACTAGATCCATGCCGAAAATGGGGTTTCTTATTAAGATCAGCTTATAAACCCTCATCAGCGATGCTCCCTTATTGTGGTGTTGGTACATCCAGTCCTTGGAGACGATGGGTCATCTTCAAATTACATGTAAAGCCTTTATCTTAATGTTTCTTTGTGGCTACAATTTTGTATTATGTCTTGTGGTTTTTGTGGGGATCTCATCTGGCTATGGTTCTAGTTACAAGGTTGCTGAAAATTGTGGAGGTGAAAATGAGGAGGATTCATGGTGATGGAAGAATTTATTTTCTTGTCTGTGAAGTAATTATTGTATGATGGAAATGAATTTTTGATTTTATGGCTCATTTTTTGTGTTGGTGAGTATTTTCTTTGTGTCACTACGGTCTAAAGTTTTTGTGACACTACAACCAGTATACCTACTAGTGGCTACTCTAGCTGAGGTTAATGTAAGGGTATTTTCAAAAGACTATTTATATCTTGAATGGGAACATTGATAGGGTATGGAAACCTTTATTGGCACTAGGCCCATGCATCCATCCATGGGATAACTATCCGAGTAGTGATGAGAAGGTAAAATCTAGTCTAAATTGTTTTATTCTATAGAGGGGATTTTATACATAGAATTGAATTGGGTTGTTTTTTGACATTGGATTTTGGACCGTGGGGAACGGTTTTTTGAGTCATTGATTTCATTATTGGGTTCCCTCTCATCCTATAAAATGGATTTTATATTAAAAAATAATAAATTTCAATCAATTTCCCTGTTTATCTCAATAATATTCCCATTGAAATATTATATTTTTTAAATGACCCTTATATAAATACCAAGTAAAATACTCCTTCAATTTATAGGGTTATACATGTTTTTAGTTCAATTCAAAATTCCATCTTCTATATAAACTAGATTTAATAGACATATCCTATTTCATGTCTACTATAAATAACCACAACCTTAAATTATTTTTAATTAATTAATAGTTTCTAAAACACCTTTCAATCATAATGAGAACCATATTAGTAAAATTATATGTTTATGGGAATTGATAAGAACGTTTCTTCTGCACTTGTAAATCATTCTCTTTTAGACATCAATTTTGTATTAAACCAAAATTATGAAACCGGCTTATTTTTCATAGGTTTAGTCATGATAATTATTTATATATGGTTTCATTTCATTATTTGGATTGAATATGTATGTTTTTAATTTTTGGACTGGTGGTCCAAGGATTATATATATCCCTCCATTTCATTGGATAAATCCTTTTATCATAAGTGATAGTGATATTGACTGTAAATAAAATGTGGTTTATCTGGGTTCCCAAGACTAAACATGACCCTTATAAATATTATCAGGGTTTAAAGAATGACTATGTATTCTATGTGGTTTATCAAGGTTCAAAAAATATAGAATGAACCTGATGTGGTTTATATAGGTATCCAATATTGAGTGTGGATCCAATACAAATAGCTAGGTTTTCAATGTAATAATTTTCATATGGTAATGTTTGCATGATATTCTAATTTTTTATTTCAAATATACTCATGTAATGTTGGACCTTGTCTTATACTCTATGATTTTTCTGGTTATGTTTTTCAAATGTTATATTTATGGTTCTTGATTAGACTTTATTACCAACATGTTTATCCTTTTTTCATTTTTTATCATTATTGGGATTATCTTATGCTTCACATAATTATAATATGATATCACCACTTCTTATATTTTCATTTCCATGCATATGATGATTATTATATAATAATTGATATATATAAGAGTGTATAGAGGATCATTGACATTTGGAAATGTCAACAAATGTTTTAAAATATATTTTTTTATACAGCTAGTGTCCAAGACACGAATCCCTTTGGTCCTCAGGTTGTGTGAGGTTTTTTATATGTACAAATTAAATCATGATATAAAGTTATTATCTATATATGTTTATCATGGGTCTCTATGGAATTATCCATGAACTCTCTAGAACACTATTCACTCTAAATAATTCTTACAGGTCATCATAAAATGATATAAACATTCTTTAATGTAAACACCCATTTTTCAAGATATAGACATTTTAAAAGAAATTTTAATTGAAGAGAACATTCGATCTTTTTATGTATTTTCATAATTCATCATAAAAAATACATAAACCAAATAATTCACCACAATATCCCATATAGAATGATTCATGTGACTTTGATTTGATTTTATCCATAATCTTTTAATCTACTTGTATATATGAATTGTTTCCTAAAACATTCATGTGGTTAACATCCATAGGTTTTCTATTCCACATCTTTCTTGAATATCCTACATATTTGGTTATGATGGACTACTATTAACTAAGAGTGATACATAGTTTAACACTTACTCAAAAATCTTCTTTGATAGTGTGAAATTGAATCTGATGCTATCAAATTTCCCTATTAATGTTTGCTTTATTTGATTAGAAACATAAATCTACACCGGTATCCTTGGTTTAGTCTCTCCCATTCTAATTCCATCCACACTAAAAGATCTCTATAAATAGCATTAATTTAATATAAAACTGCTATGATACCATAATCATTTTATCTTCCACCATGAATCCCTTTCCATGATATGATTTTATGGAATAAACATTTTAAATACATCATATTTTTTATTCAATAAGTAAATCCATACATTCATTTTTTAAATTATTAATTAATGTGAAAATTTATATGGATCCTCCATGATAATGGGATGGGGAAGGTCCACAAACATCCATGTGAATAAAATTAAACATATAACATCAAGGATACCATACATTAAAATTAAAATACTACATTCTCAACCTCTTAGGTATAAATATTCTATAAAATTCAATTTCCTTGTGATTGAGTTTCCAGAAACAATTTTTAGCTTAAAATGATTAGTTTTTCCCAATGATAATTCAAATGAGATAGTGCCAAAACTTAGGAATTTTATAAGTTCATGCATTGGTAATTATTTCTTCACCCAATCGTTGAGTCAAATATAGTTTTCTACTCTTTACTCCCCTCACCTATACAATAGAACCCTTAGTAACATTCATTTATCCATTTTGGAATCATGTTATGTATCCTTCTGTATCTATATAACCAATAAAAATTAAATACATCCATATACTATGTGTGGTCTAGAATTCATTTAAATATAAAAAAGTCCAACTCAACATATAGATTTCAACATCTCCATTCCCCAAAATTTCAAAAGTTATATCATCATTTAAGTGTACCTTTCTATACATTCCTGATATATAATTCACAATGACTCATTGATATACTATAGAGTGGAATGATACTATGTAATTAACCATAAATTATTCCATTGGAATATTGACACTCAATATTATACTATTTATCCCTTCTGCTATGTTATTAAAACATATTGTTCTCACTGTTACAATTCTAGAGAAAACCCTATTATATCTAATGTCAATTATGTGATTCCCTCTCTTCTAACTATGAAAATATATTGAAATAGGTTTTTTATATTTACCTCAACTCATATCTCAGGATTTATCATTTCATTTCCATTGAAATTACATCCAATGAGGCCGAAAACAATTACATCCTATATTCAGTTCAATTATAGTATGTTATTAGAAATCCCTCTATCAAATATCTTTATTCAGGATTATGATTTTTACATACTCAAACACCAATTTATTTTTCTTGCATGATTTAAATATGGCTACTAAAATTCCATCCCCATGATATAAGAATTGATGATACAATAGTAGTTACCACATGTATAATGTGAACGGAAATTAAATAATTCGAGCTTCCCCCAGATTATGCTATTGTAATTTATATGTTTGGTTATATATCATCCTTATGAAAAACAGATAACAAAAAACTTCCACATCATGATCACATTGTTAAAAACTATTGGATTCTGATATAATTATTACGGATTTTTCATCATCTCAATCACAGTAAATTCCTTTCAGAAGATAAAGGATTCATTTTTGGGATAATATCATCGAAACAAGGCTATGTTCCTTTCTTTACGACCATTACCATTAAAGTTTTTCTATATTATTCTACATGATTATAATCAATGAAAAATCTTGTTCCATCTAAATTATATTGTTCCCCATTTCATTATTTATAATCATAAGTAAATCCAATTAAATTTAACTATTCATACAGTTATTTCATCTAAATCCATAACATTTAATATTTTAATGACCTAAACATTGCTAAATTTAATTCACTTCTGGATGAATGAAATAGATATTATATAATATTGTAATATATTACATATTAAATATATTTCCTTTGTAACCTTATAGAATTTATTAATACCGTGTCAATATTAATTAAAATAACACTATAAATCATAACAATTGTTAATATATTTATCATAATGTGGTCATTATTATTAGTATATATTAAGGGTTATAGTAAAATCTAATTTAAATAGAATGAAAATTCAATGTCCAAGACCAATAAGATTGTATCCTTTTATTACCATTAGTTCGATCGTCAAAGGGGGGTGGAATCACATGGAATTTTCGTTGACCAAAGGAAAAAAGAAATTAATCAACTAAAATGCATAGAAATCCATTTATAAGGTAATTTTATAATTATGTATATCACTTCCCAAATAGTTTCTTCCAAAATACCCAACAAAAGTACTATTATCGCACACTATACCTTTAGAGGGTACAATATTTTAATAATAAAATATATAACTATACCCTAGTAATATGATTTTTTAAAATTTATGTTCAACAAAACAATGAAAATATTGATCCATTTTAATTATTACATTATTTGTATACATGATTATATAATGAGTTTATTGAAATTTATATTTTTATACAACAAAACAAATATTAAATTATTAACAAATATAGATTTTCAATTGACACAATATTTTTAATAATAAATGACTGTTTAAATATATGTCATTTTAATTCAATATTCTCAATATATAGGTTTTACGTAACTATAAATCATAATATAATATAAAAAGACCCGTGTAATTTTTATAAGGATAAATAACTTAATTATGTTTTTGAAATAAAAATTGTTCAATAAATATGGATTCTTCATTATATTTGAACATTACTATAAATATAAATATATTTTAGTAACATAAATTTCAATTTTTAAATTATCATGTTCAAACATTCCTATGATGATTTTTTTTTTAAATTTTATTTGACAATATAATATTTTGGGTGAAAATTAAATAATGTATTAATATAAGGACTTAACTATTAAATCAGAGTTTCCTAGAGGTCATATAACAAATAATATAAATTCAGTTAATGAAATGATGTGGTTTACCTTTAAAATATTGTGTTTTTGAATTTATTTGATTAATTCTTGAAACATATAATGAATCCCCCAAAAACTATATTATATTTTATGATTGTTTAAATAACATTTATGATTATGACTCAATTCCACATCATGATTGGTTTTATTTTAATTATTATGGTTCTCAACCTAATAAAACACTTGAAACCCAACTTATTTGGCTTAAAACATTGGAATAACCTTCATAAGGATTTATTATTATTATTATTATTTTCTTATTATTCAAAACCAAATTTTAAAAATTAATAATGAATTATCATAATGGTTCTATAAATACCCACCAATCATCTCATTAATATCCACTAAAAATTCATTTATCATGAATTTCATCTCTCACTCTCTCCCTATATCCTTCCCATGGTGTTACTAATATTGTAAGATTCTCCTACAAAGCTTTTTTAAGCTATGTCTCATGTTTGGGGTTTTTATCCTCCTCATATTTATTGAGCTACTTTTTATGTATGAAGACTTATTATTTTTAATTATTCATGTTCACATGTGTATTTACACATTCTATTATAGTCTATATAATTTCTAAGGAATTAGAAACCACCTTTTACTTTCATTAATCACTTAAAAATAACTTTATGTACACTGGTTATGATGTTGAAACTATTCATTAATTATCCGTAGAAAACATTTTTTTGTTATTATCCATCCCAATTTCCACTCAAGGATATTCACCTAGATATAACTATCCTTAATTGATTTGGTACCTCAATTTATTCATCCTACACACCTTAATCACGTGATTTGAAGTAACAAAACATTTCCTTATATAGTATAAAAAATATTGAACACAGATTCATGCAATTGATATGAATATGATGGGTGGGAATAGAATTATATATCTCTCAATATATTTTAGTAATGTTTTTTCTCATTACACACCATGTATAGTGCACGGGTGGCTAACCTATGAACAAAATGTTTTTATTTCTATGTTTTTATCCTCAATGTGTCTTTATGATTTCATGATTTATGTTTTTCTCACATTATATAGATTCCATTTTGATATCTACTTATATAATTATTTATTGTTGATGATTACAATTCTAAACATTCTATGTCACCATGTTATACCTATGAACTCACATTCCCTATATTAATTTTTGTTAAACCTTGACTATCCCCCTATCGGGATTTATGGCTCATTATTTTCATATTTACATCTACATGTCATACCATGTGGTAGTATAAGTTCCAATGAATGTATTGTCTTTTTATGGAGTTTTTAAATAATTTAATTGTATTGCTTCTTGAAATTACTATGTTATGAAACCAATGATTCTATGAAACTAGACCTCTCGATTGAATGGGACTGTATTATATTTATCATGATGTAAATAATCATGAAAAAAAGTTTATGTAAGATATGGGTTATCATATATGGTATCAGAGAATGGTCGTGTATTTTGTTGGTATTTGGATTAGAAAACATGAGTGAAATCCTTAGAGATAAGAGAAAACTTATGAAAAAATCAATTAATATTTTTCATGTATAGAGTTCTTTGTTTCATGATAAAATACATCCCGCTTTTGATACAAGAAAGTGGACTCAAATATAAAAAATATCTACCTACTAATAATAACTTCGAATGGGTATGTTGTGTATTAAAAATGCATATACCTAGTGCATGAATAATCTTCCTAAAGATGAACTCATATCCATACCCTCTGGTGGGATTTTCCATTGTTAATAAATTACTATTTATAAACCATTTTTATGAGAATAAAAACTGAAATTAAATTTAATGGTAGGAAATATTTCATAGATAATATAGCCAATAAATTTATATTTTAATGAATAAATGAAACTTCTGGGTTATCCCTAAAAAATTCATTATTTTCCTTTTTTATTATTAATATTTCAAAATTGACCAACCTTAATATTACTTTATTTTATAAAATTGTTGAAAATAGGTGGAATCATGTCAAAAACTAGTGTACCAGTAAATGTGATAACTATTCAAATTATAAACCTAGGCTGATGGTAGTATGGTTGAAGAATATTATGATAATACATACTCAATAAACTCAATGTTTTTAAAAAAACATGTATTAGGAAAAATACTAAAATCCCCATAAGGTAGAGAATGTTTAAATAGATACCTTTATATGATAAATTAATTTGAATGTCAATGGAAATTCTGATCCCTTAATCATAAAAAATTGTATAATCTCTATTGTAATCATATTGTTAATCCTTCAATGATTGAATAATAATAATTTTATGATTTTTTTATCGCTCAGAGGGAGAATATAATCATAGGTTGATGTTTTTCAAGAATATGATGTTAAAAGAAGAAATTGATGCAATGTATTTGAAAGAATATAGGAAAATGTTTTTGATAAATAATTTTTCCACACAAAAGGAAATAAAAAGGATAAAGATTTACTCATCCACTGGAAAAAAGATGGAAGGATCAATTAGTCCATGTAGGTAAAAAATCATAGGAAATTCACATTACACCTCTATATTTATCATTTACCATAGAAGTAATGTTGAACATGTTATTAATTAGCTAAACATAAATCTAGAAAAATATATAGAGATTTTAGATATTAAAAGGTAAAAGGAAAATTTTTAACAATCCCTCAATGTTAAAAAAATATATTAAAGATTATTAGGGTTCTCATGAGATTGGAGATAGAAAGGGGAGAATAGAATTTAATTTTTGGGGATAAATGTGGTAATCTCATGGTGGCAAGAAATTAAAAATTCTTACTTAAATAAAGTGTGGGAAGTAGGATCATGGTATTTTCATGAAGGGGACATAGAAATGTTTTTTTGTTGAAAATGAGTGGTTCTAATCCAAATAATTCAAATGGTTTAATCCAATTATTTTTATAGATTAATAGAATTTTCTAGTCAAACCTTAACATATTGAATAATGTTCAAATTTCAAGGAACAATGACACTTGAAAATCAATTCACTAATCCAAGGGTTGTCAAAGTTATTTTATGATAAAAAACTCTAGGACATTTAGATAAAGGGTGAGAATATTATATCAATAATAATGATGTTGGTCCGAATAATGAAGTTGTGAAAAGTATGCTACTTATCCCTTCAATAATAGTGAACACACACATTGATTCGTGCTCTAATCATTCATTCATACCACATATGTTTAGTATAACTATTCAATCCCCACCACAAATCATATAAGTAAAATTATTTTTTATAATGGAAAATTCTTCTGTTTATGTATCTAAAGAATGTTTCATATCCCATATCAATATTTTTTTATTGAATTTCGTAGTGAAACTTGTGATAAACCCTTAATAGAATTTATTCTAATTAGGGTATGGATAAATTTTCTTTCAATAGAGGCAAAATTATTTTTTTGGGGGGACGTAAATCTCTAGTAATATAATGAATCTATCTCTCATTATATACATTTATAAAGAGGAGGATATATCTAATTTGGAATCATCATTATAAGCATGGATATTATTTTCTTATGAGAAAGTGTGTCAATATCATATTGTATATTCCATGGAATGAATTATCCAAGATAACGTGACCACTATAAGCGAGTATGTTAATAAGATCCCAAAAAAAATTATTTTTCTTCCTTATAGATAAGATACTAATTTCTCAAAGAAATTTATTCCTATATAATTTATAATATTCAAGACTCAATATTGAATGGCCAATGTTGAACTTGAAGTACCGATGAAGAAAATTCAAGGGAATCTTGATAAAGGGTTTATACACTAAAGTGAATCACTCTAGGTTGAACCCATCATTTTCATTAGGAATAATGATAAGTCAATGTCCCTCAACATTGATTATCATGTTTCCAAAATATTGTGATAAAGAACAAGTATCTGGTAGAACCAATTAAGAAAAACTTTATCATCTATGTATATTATAAAAAATATCTATGGTGGATATTCAATGAGAATATTGCTGAGATATTTTTAATAAGGTGTATATCCACAAGAATACATTTTGTATAAGGTATGGGAGAAATGATTTTGTAGTGATTTAATTTGGACACATTGAATCTTCTATTATATTCATTTACATAACAAATAGAGTATTAGGTGATTACCTCAAAAAAATTAATATAGTATTTATAGATTATATTATTCTCTACTCCAAATATAAGAAGAAACATGATGAGTATTAATATATTTTATTGAAAACCATTTGATGGAAAATTAATATTCAAATTATATTAAATTAATGTTTTGGTGGAAAAAAGTGAGATTACTGGGGAATATTATCACTTTTAATTTGATATATGTGGATCCTTTGAAAATAGAGGAAATGGAAGGATGTCCCATACAAAAATATATGATGTAGATCTGTTGTATCCCTAAATTAGTTATATATAATTATCTACTTGTAAGATACTACTAATTATTTTCAAACCCTCAAAATAGAATGACTTAGAATAGAGGGACGTTTTATAGAATCATTTCTTCAATGAGGGTTTTAATGATTTAAGAAAGATGATAATTACTTCCCTTAGAATCACATTACCCCCCAGTGGGGAAAATTTTGTTATCTTTAGAAATTAATCAAAAAAACGTGTGTTATGTATTTATGGAAAATAAAAAAGGTATAGTATATGGCTCCCTAAAATTAATGATAAATGAGATGAAATGCCCGATGGATTATCTGTAATTGTATTCACTAAACATCACATTGATTATTTGGTAAAATTTTATATATAAGGAGAAGTGTGAAATATATGTGAATAATAACATCCTTATGTATATATTCATGAAAAAAGGGATCTATATTCACTACTAATGTCATTAGAGATTATAAACGATTCAGAATATTCATTCCATTACAACATTTGGATGGAAAATAGATTTGAATATTCTCTAAACAGATTAGATCTCATAACCCTATCCATGATGAGGATTTAATGGGATCCAATATTATTAGGCCTGAAAAGGATAGACCTGAAATATCATAAAATTAATTTCATCTGGCATTTCATAAATAACTATAAAACATCTCTTATGGAGAGGATCAAGGTGTCCTTCCATGATGATTATGAGATCTAAGGAATGATAACAAACATTACAAAGTTTTAAAATGATAAAGATGGGGTTATATTGTTAATAATATGGATATGGGTTCTATTAAAATGATAATTGAAGAGAATAATTGATTATGATTCCTATAGCTCATCCTTCTCAATTAATCTCAGAATCACTATGATATATATAAAGAATTGAAGAAAAATTCTACTAGGAAAATATAAAGAAGGGGATTACCAAATTTGTATCTTGATGCATAACATTTCTTCAACACAATGCTTAATGGAAAAAGTATAATGGTAAGACAAAATCAATGAAAAAACATTTATAGAAATGGGAAAACATAACCATGGACTTTTTATTGGACAATATAGGAAAACTAAACCCCATTCTTCAATTTTTTTCCAATCACATTACAAAATCAGAACAATTCATTACTATCAGTGAATATTTATATCATGAACAACTCACAATGATTTGAATTAGAAAGATTTGTAAGGCTATAAGGAGTATCACTCTCCCCTGTATCTGGTCAATATTTTCGGTTATGATCATGGTTCTGGAGAACCCATAAATAATATTTGGATATAGGCCTGAATTTTAGTGAAGTGTATCACCCGTATATGGATTGTTATTCAGAGTGAAACATTCCAACCATTTATGATATATTGGGATCTTTTTTAGGGTCTTTTCAAGAAATTTAGTATCATTACCTTCCTCCCCTATATTTTTTATATAATGACCATTTCCATTATAGCATTCAAATGGAACCTTATGAGGATCTATAAGGGAATATGATTCATACTCTAATATTATAGGATGGATTAGGGGATTGAAAGCTAACAGGACTTAATATTATCAAATAGATGATAGAGAATGATAAGACCTTTCAACATGTTATGAAATCTATGAAATTTCATTAAATGAAACTACAATTAAAATAATTTATGAGACCTAAAGGTTAATTATAAAGATAAGGCATTCTATTATATGTCAACATGGATGAAATACTTGGGGTTGGGGTAGAAGGGAAAGCCTATTCCCTGATACATTTTACCATATGAGAACATTTATATCTTCGAAACTATGGCCTAAAAAAACCTCTCGCACCTAACCAATCTAAACTACATGATGTGTTCCTTCTATCTCACTTAAGAAATTACATACCTCTCCCCTCACATATAATAAATCTAGGCGTGGTAGCATAAGGGAACAATATTTTAACCAAGTAGTAATTGTTTAAAGATCCTAGATTATATGGACAAATGTCTGTAGAACATGGAAACACACATGGTCAATGTGTTGTTTAAAACCTACATCTATTTATAGGAAACATTGGAAATAGAAAAGGAAATAAAAATTGAAGTACCCTCTTATATTTTATCATACGAAATGTGGTATTAAGTGTTAAATTTTTGAATGGGGTGAATTTAAATATCAAAACATTTACCAGTTAAATTCCATTATGAATTAAAAAATCATTATTATTTAATATATAAATATAAAATTCATTCAATATATTTCATATTTTATTTTGGAATATTATAAAATAAATCCTTAATTTTTCTATCCATATTGAAATACTATTATGAGTCATAATAATTTATAATATAAAAATTCTATATTTACCAATAATATTTGTACATATTTTGGTTTATAAAAATATAATTAACAAAAAACAGAATATGAAATGGCCTTAACCTGTAGGATTTTACCCAATGAACCATATTTGGTAGTGCTTCTATGTGGGGTGGCATAACTAGGGTTTTCCATTGACCATGTCCAAGCTGACATTCAATAACTGTAACTCAATTCAAATCATTTAAGGGAGATATTCAATAATATATAGATTCTAAAAAAACCACGCTTTTCAAATACCCCCAATAGTGTACTACTACAATGCACCAAATCCTTACAGCATAAACTAGTGTAAAAGGGAATACATATATCCAGACACTAGTAGTATTCATATTTACATTTTATTTTTTAATAAATAATAAATGTAATCCTCGATTTTCAATATAACATTATATATATACATGATTATATATTGAGTTTGATAAATATTATATTTTTTTATGAAGAAAAAAAATTATATTTTTGAGAAATATGTAGTTTCAAATAAAAAATATTTTAAATAAATACAAAATAATGAAATAAATATATTTTCATGAAATGGTCTTAATAAATAATATTTATTTAAATATAAATTTAATTTTAATTTTATGAATCCCTACATATTTTCTATATGGTTTGGGATGTTTTTTGTGTCATAAAAACAAGTATTTTTCAATAGTTGTTTTTATTAAAAGTAAGAATTACTATATTTATACAATTATTTTGGAAAAATAAATATCATTTTTGAAATCATAAAATAAAAATATTTCAATAGTTATTTTTAATAATTTTATGATAGAGATAAATGTTCGAGTAAAAAATAAAACATTATATATATATAATATGTATTATGATATCATAATATCAAAAAAGCTATGTTATAAGTACTATAAATGTAATCCATGAAAAAAATACGTTTTTAATTTAAAATATTTATTTCTAATTTATTTTAATATTTTTTCAAAACATTAATGAATCCTCGAAAATATATATCATATTTTAACATTCTAAAAAACAATTCTTTATGAACATGACCCACTTCTACATTATGAATGGAAATATCTTAATGATTTCAATTATTAACCTAATAAAAAATTATAACCCACATATATTTGGTATAAACCTTTTTAATACCAATGGGAAGGATTGTGGTTTTTAAATTTTATTACATAGAGTGTAGATCTTAAATTAATTAATTAAAAAAAATTCATATATCATTAAATGTAAATAAAAATCCAAACTCTATTTCCTCTTCATTACAACCCTATTGATCCTGAAGATCCTATGTATCCTCCACATGGTCCTGACTAAGGAATCCCATTCTCATATGAATCTCATTATAATATTTTAGGTGCCACATTTCTAGTAATGTATTCCCCTCATCTACATTTTTAGTCAATTACATTCTTTTCAAAAATCCTTTTTATTTCAAATTTATTATGTTTACATGTGCCTTTTCACATACACTAATTGTCCTTATGATTTTCATGTAATTTAAGACCACTGTTTGCTAATATTTTTTTCATCCAATAACTAGTATGTAGACCTTTATGTTTCCAAAATGATTCTATTATTTTCCATGAAATAGGTTTCTATTTTGAATACAAATCCTCATTTATACTCATGATAATTCACCTATTCATATCAAGCCTTTATTGATTAGGGATTTCAATTTATGAAACCCACACCCCCTTAATCAGGGTATTTAAAATTTAGAATGAAATTCCTGTGTTTTATGGGGTAGGTTTTAAACAAATTCATGTATATGATATTTTTATTAAATTTGGCACCATAATCATATAATAGTCTAAGGTATTAGGTAATGTTTCTATCTAATTATATACCATGTATTGTGCATTACAGGTAAACCTATGTAAACTATGTTATGATTTCATAGTGGTTATCCATTAAATATGATTATGATATTATTTTTTAGGTTTTTTCCGCATTCCTTGTATTCATTCATGGTATTAACATATTTTCTGATTGAATTTCAGATATTATGGTTATAGTATTTCTATTTTACCATTTTATTTATCCTAATTCACATGTACACCATTTTATTATGAAACAAATCAATTATTACCTTACTGGTATTTATAGTTAAACCCATTATTATTTTTGTCCCTAGGTTATCCAACTCAGTATTAGAAGTTTAAAGGAGTTTAAGTGCATGTTATATAGTTGTTAAATAATGTTTCGGTGTGCATATTTCATTTAATTCTTATATGTATCTAATTTCTCATAAATAATAGTTATTCCGATTTTTAGTATTTTTATCTATATATTGGTGTAATAAATCTTGAAATAATATCTATAATATCTATGGTATGTTAGAGATACAATTACCCCCACTAAATCAAAATAATAGTAATGCATGACTTCAAAAAAAAGTTGAGTCTACTAATAACTGTGTGTCTAGAAGTCTCAATACAAAAAACAATACCACTTATTTTAGAAATATAACATATTTTTTAAAATATAAACCATTCATGACACAAAAATGTTACATAACAAGCCTTATGACCTCCTTTACTAAAAGATACCCCTGAATATCGGTGTACTAGAATATTAGAATAGTCACCTCACCATACCTCACCACACTGAATTAAACCTATCACACACTCTATAAGAAAAACATACAACAAAATAATTCACATTAGAGAATGAAAATTAATGAACCCTTTGATTTAAAAATTTTCAAACATTATGTTGTAATTCAATTTGAAAATAGTGTTTTGTTATAATTTCATCAAAATTTACATGAATTATAATCAATTTTGATGAGTCAACCAAGTAGATACCTAATTAAAATTAATCTTATTCATGTTACACCACATGTGTAAATGGTCCCACCCACATATAGATGGCCTTATCCTATCACCATGTATCCCTAAATTAAAATTATCATGAAATTCCCCCAATTGATCAAGTAAATACTGATCACCTAGAGAATTTATAGCTAACAATTACAATTTCCAGTGTATATAAGATGTTACTATTTTTCCATTTAATGAATCATATGTATCAAACCCTATTCCATGAAACCTACTAAGAATTAAATTCACATATCACCCTTCCAAAGACCCAGTTTAAACTCATAACATCCCTTCACATATGTTATACCACTTACTAGTGCACCATCCAAAAGTGTAATTTCTCAAAACCATATTCGTTATAGTTTTTAAACTACACATATCTTTACTAATCTAAGTTAATATTATATATTTCCTCTATTTGGTTGTTTGATATTTAAATTAGAGCCTAATTCACATTATTTATAAATTTTTAAAATAATTATCATATGTATACCCCAATTTTAAGTACAAGAGTCTCTACAAGATCTTATAATTTACTCGTTCATTCCTTATGTGATATTAGGTTCATTATATATAGGCTCATTCATATAGCTATCATACCATGTAAAATTTATATTTAGAACTATACATCAAAATACATGGGAATAATACACAACTATTTGGAAATGAAACAAATATATTCCATACCAAAAAACATGTCTTCAAGTTTGAAATTGTTCATTGTATCGACTAATTAATTATGATATGTTTCTTCCTTTGGTATTGAGATCAATACATGGGAGGAATTTTCAAAAGAAGATTCATAATACACCATTAATTTCTATAGAAGAGTAGGATGATTTAGGATACAGAAATATATTTCCTTTTCTTGAATATTTATTTAAAATCAATATAAATTCAGTTAATCCATTCCCATAATAATGTTAAATTAACATAAATGAGATCATATATGATTTTTAGGATGAATATTCAAAAACATTATTACTAGGGAATATTTTTAAACATGGGATGAAAAAATATAATTAATATGCATTTTCATATATATCTCAACATCATGGTATAAAATATTTCAATAAATCATACAAGATATAAAGGGATGTGTTGATCCAAAATAATATAATGATTTTATATATCTTAAAAAACACGTTTTATACCTTCTACCACAAAATTTTATTTCTATACCAAAATGTGACAATAGTGTAAGTTGTTCCGTACCAACTTGGTAGTTTTAGGCATTGGTTATCCATGTTGATCCTTGGGTTGGTGAACATGATTAAATAGTTCCCAAGTTTGTTATAGTTGATGAAATGATCCATGAGTTGTGAATTTAATATAACCTTCCTTCACTATATTTTATCAAGGGGAATTTTTATAGCCATTAAACAAACATGTTCATTTCGGCCTCCTTTTCCACAACTGAATCTAGTCCATGTTTCTTTAATGAAGTACCTAAGGTGCTTCATTCCCCATTTTTCACATATCATTAGGTAGAACTTAATAAATTTATTTCCTTTGTCATATGATCATATGATATTAAAATATATCCTTTTTATTATATCTATGTCAACAAGATAATCTCCCAAACTCTATTTATACATTAATATCACAATTAATGGTGTTTTCATATCTCCAAATTTCTTTAATATCTAGAGCTTTTTAGTGATGTTCTTTTAAGACAATACAGGTCTATTAATTTTTTGAATTGGTAGATACAAAATCAAGAAGTGTATGTTGAAATATTTTCTATATTAAGCATTTAAATAATAATAATTTCATTCTACATTTTCATATGACCTACAAATTCTCTCTATATTTTGGTTAAAAGAAATTGAGAAAAATACTTGTTAAAAATGTCTTCTTCAAGAGTCCCAATCTATTGACACAAATTTATCCTACTTATTTATATTTTAAATCAATTTATTTGATTAGTATATTATCCTTATAAATTTTAAATATCCTTACAAACTATCTATTTATTTGGGAGATAATAAAAAAATATCATTTTAATAATGTTGACCAACTATTGTATAATAAATGTATATTCAGATCCACTAAATAAAGGTGTCAGTTGTCTTATGAAAGAATAAATGGTTATTTACCCTATTTTGAGATATATTGGATGCTAAATGGTTTTAATATTATTATTAATAACATGATTTTTTTTGTTATGTAATCCTATTATATTATACACACCATCTTCACTACGTTAGGAATGTCATTCAAAAAATAATTTCATTGCTCCATGCATATGAGGTTTCATTGTTTTCTTCTAGTTACCATTAATTTATAAGTACGAAACATTTAATGATAATTATTTTTAATAAATATATGATAAATTATTTATTCATATAAAAAAGTAAATTTCTAGGTATAACATTCCTTAGTTTTGAAATCCCTTAATCCTTATAAGTGTGTCTTTTACTATATACCATAATTCAAATATCAACTAAAACATTATCTGATGCAAAATATAGTGTCCCATGCATCAGTTATATATTTATTAAATTATTTTTAAGAGTAACATAGATAATAATACATATCCTAAAATTTAAAGGTTTAGTGTCCTAGAAAATTAGGTTTATGTAACATGAATACGAACAACCTTTTAAAATTTATTTAAAGTATATTTTATAATTCTCCTAAAAACATTTATCATCTCCATAGTATATTTTATCACCTTGTAATATAAATTATGTAAAGGGTGAGTTAAAAATATAATTAAATTGAAGAATAGTAATAAATAAAATGGAGTCATGAATCAACATATGTACATGGATGAGAATAATAATCATTATCACATCACAAACATAAAGTATTTATTATAAGATGAAGGGAATAATTTAATGATTATTTGTAATGTGTTATATTCATAACAATAGAAATATCATAATCATTAGCCTAGGTTTACTACAAAGACATAATATTATAGTTGAAAAATCTATCAACACCATGTCCATGAATATCACAGTGAACATAACAAAACACATCGTGTCTCCACATAATGATCTCATGAGATAAAACTCTTTACACAATTATTTTAAGTGAAATATAATTTTTAGTCCACATATCACCTCATAATATACTCAAAATCATTTTCAAAATATATATAATGTGGATAGAATTATCATTCATCAACCAATAAGTATTACATGGATAACCCATGTTAAACAAAAAAATGTTTTCCTAAGAAATAATTTCCATTAATTTGTTGAATTAATCATGATGATAATGAATAAAAACAAGAAAATTATTATGAAATAAATGAGGGAGGATTAATGGTATTGTATTGTGAAAACAATTTATAATTCCTTAACTAAATAAGACAAAGTGATTCATAAGATGAAGTGAGATTAATTTTATAGAATACATGGTAAAATCCTCTAAAATGTGATAGAAAATTTATAATATTAATAACTACATATAAAAACATGATAAAGAGATATAAATCCCAAAAATTAAGAATAATGTTAATGTAATTTTTTTTTGAAATTGAAATTCCATTCAATTATTCAGAAATAATATATGAGATATGATAGATTTTCAATGAGTATAGACATATGATCTGTAAAATTTCATGAAAATATAAATTGGATATAAAACATGGTGTTACATAAAAATATATATGGAATATATTATTTCACATAAATAAGGAAGAATGGAATTCAATAAATAATTAATAGTAAAATAAAAATATTTCAATCCCAAGATAGACATAATCAATGTGAAATCCCCTTACCTTAAGTATAATTCCATTTCATCACACATATACCTCCTCTATAACCAACAAGTCTTTATTAAACAATTATTTGAGAAGTATTTAACATTATTTTTTTGATAATTTATTACCATTATAAATTATTTTTTTGTTTTTTATTAAAGATAAAATCGCATAACGATACTCTTTTATTGAATTATTATATTTTTATTTCAATATATTTTTTTGATAATTTTTGTTTATTAATTTTTAACATCATCTCCATAATCATAAAAAGTACATGAAAATAAATAAATATATAATTACATACATACATACATTCATACATATTTACATACGTACATACATACATATATACATACATACATACATACATACATACATACATATATACATATAGAAACATAAACACACATCATATATATGATACACAACGCATCCATGATGGTGGTGATAAATAAAGAATTGATAATATCCTTATATGTCAGATAATTGACTATTAATGAGACCTAAAAAAAGAGGGTGATAGATGGATATAATATATATATATTATACACATTTTATAACAACATTATAGTATAATAATAACAATAAAAAAATTATAATTATTATTTAATTATATTCTAAGGGAATAAAATGGAATGAGAATAGAATAATATTATTTGAAAAGTAAAAGAGGGTATAATTAATGAAACCTCATCTATGATGATTACTACTTTTCCATAGGCCTAATTCCTCAAATTCTTAGACTGTGATGGTACACAAAAATCACAACGGATCTTAGGAGTCCATAGAAGTGGTATTTGGGAAGATTATATGAAATAGGGTGAATTTTGGATGTGATTTTAGTCATGGGGAGAGGGGTTAATTATACATGAAATGGATTCATATTTTGATTTAAAATATAATATATAAAATTAATTAATGATAATTACAAGAAATAATGTCCTTCCATATTACTGGTAATTGTATACCGGACCTCATTATATGAACCTAAATATTCAATACCCCGTGCATTGTTTTAATGATGATGCCATTATTTCATCATTATTGGATCATATTTACCCATTGTTGTCATATAAATATGTGCCCTTGGATAAGTTTAGGAAATACAAAACAATTGGGGATGGTAATCGAGCCCAAACACCCCCCAAAACATCAAAATGTTATACCTCATGAAGCTCCTTCATGGAGACCCCAAACTACTTTGGTCGCATTGGGATCTGACAGAACCACCATGAGTCTAACACCATAAATGACTGAACTAAGGTAGTAAATAAATGAATTCATGAGTTTGATAAAGCCTCCACCTTTCTTGGAGCACCTCAATGCTTCGTAGTGTTCATCTAAGAATTGTGACTCCCATATCCTATAAATATTCATCTGATTTCCACTCCAAATGAACGGTTACCATGATCATCCACCTTCTGATCTCTCATTTCACGAATCACCGTATCAAAATAAAAAAACTTAAAAAATGGAACATCCATGGTATTGGAGAATCAAAAATATCCCTTCCCTTATTCCAAACTATCCCCTAAATAAGATGGCGATTCCCTTCATGAAGGGAAATGCCCTTCGTTGAGGATGAAGACCCTTTGAGGTACATAAGGATTCATTTAGTTATTATAAATTAAACGAAGCACACATTTTCCATCTCCATACTTCGTTTTGAGGAAGGGTTACCTGACCTTGTGAAGCTCATTCCTTATCAAAGCCCATATATTCCACGAATCACCTCTCCATAAGGCCCCTTAATTCGCTATTCCCCTATTCATGCAGTCGTCCAGGCTTGTGTGATGTGATTTATTGGTATCTCATGTCCTATCCACTATTTAATTTCCCTACCACTTTCTTTTCATCATAGGCACACTAATGGATTTGACTTTTTAGAATAGCCACACTATTAAGGACCCCACAAACTACAACTCCTCCGAATTCTTCCAACATGGAATTTCCAATTCCTTCCCTCCCCAATGGTTGGTGAGAGTCAGTTACATAATTCCATGGGGTAGGGAGTGAGTTCCCACTATCCATGCTGCAGGATGTAAAAATTCCTTACTCTATATTCCCTAGTGTATGTTGTTAAAATTTAGTCTCACCCCGTGCAATCCACATGGGGTGCCACACCATGGGAATATTCCACACCCACTCATCGTTATAGAAGAGATATATTCCTTGTAAGAAATTATATCTTCGACAAATAGAATTATATCTTCCTATCATGTAATTATGTTATCTTCAAATTGAATGATATCCCCCTTGGGAAACTCCTACTTGTAATTCATGAACCATCTCTTGTTGAATCATATTTCGTGGCATGAATATCTATTCTATAGTTTTCTCTTGTTTCTCACACTGAGGATGACTCGCCTGGGATTAGAGGATAGTAGGGACTATGACACCCTCATCCTTCCTAAATGGCATCCCTCTGAGTGTAAGCCTCAGGTTCAACCTTCATGGGAACTTCTATGTGTAATCCCCACACTACGGAAGAATATGAGGACATTGATTACTAATAAGTTGGGATACACAATAAGCCTCCATGAGGTACAATCTCATTGTCCATGTACGTCATTATCTGCCAGGAGACCCATCCCAATGACACCATAACCCTCACCTTAGAGACCTCATCTCTTCTAGGAACATTGGTTAGATTACCATGAGTAAGCCCCATAATATATACCTCCATTAATAGCTAAATGTACTTTTATTCCCGACCACCAAGGATACATAGGAAACATCTTCATTGTTCAAGACCAACATTATCATACTCACCCATTTCATCCATTCATCCCCAACACTACATTTGGGTCTATCCTGATTCTTATCTTGACCACCACATCATTGTGAGATCAGGAAATCCATATAGGTTGTTTCTATACGTAATCAGCATCCACATCATTGATACACCTAGTAGTACACAGGCAACTAATCATGTGTCCAACCCATATCAGTCATCATCCAACAAAGAGAAACCATCTTGCGATTGGAATTTCTAATTCATAGGCACCACACTATCCCTCTCATACTACATTAGTTTTTATTATATTTTTCTATATAGGGTACGTAGGAATCCCCCCTCAGGTTCAATATCCATCAATAGTAAACTTTGTTTCCTCCCTCCTAGGGATGTATGAATTCATGGTAAGACATATTCCATTTATGAGGTACACCACACAGGGTCCACTTTCATTGGTAATTTTGATCCATCCATCTTGTAAACCATGCGGTTGAGTCCTTGGGGTTCACTTATATGATTACCCACAACGGTGACCAAACCATCCTTCACCATGTGAAATCTCCCCTTTATGGGAATTTCTATATTTGGCCTACCAAAAATGGAGTTATGATATATCCATTTTTAAACATTTTTATGTGTTACCTCCTAGGGATTCTCCTTCCCAATCCACCTCTATAACACCCCATGGTTCCATGATAATTTTCTCTTTGAATAATAAAATAGCGTATGTTGTACGCAACACCAAGTTCAAGCGCACCATGAACTAGCAAAGTAGCCGTTTAAAAAGTGGGTATGAATAGTTTTAACCACATTTTGAATTTTATGTATATCCAATAAAATTTTAACATTCAAATTCTGTGTTTCTTATAGATAATATAAGGAAAAATTTAATATTCAGATAAAAGAAGTATCTTTTAAAAATGCAGTTGTTCCGACTTTTAAAGGAGAACCCTTTTTAAATCCATTATTTTACACTTTTATATATTAAATTTAGTGAAATTAATTTTTTATTTATAAGAAGAACATAAAAATATAGTCTGGATAAATTTTTGGTACTTTTATGATAACATTCATTTTTTGATGAATAGTGAAAATACTAAATTTTAATTGAAAACAATTTTTTTAATAGAAATAATTTAAGGTGTTAAATTATGAATTTGAGTGTTTTTAAGTATAATTAGATTATATTTTTATCATTTAATATAATTTAGGTCATTATAAGAAATTTACTATTTAAGTTGGACATAAACATATGTCAATCTTTTGAAAGATTTTTATTTTTTAAAAACCCACTTTATGGTTTTGACAAAGAGAATTATTTTTAAAATAATTAAGGAAAATTATATGAATATAATTTTGTAAAATAAATTTCATTTAGGAATTTATACTATCAAAATTATCTTAGGGTGAATTTTTTGTTTTTTTTGAAAATTTCGATTTTTGATGAATAGTGGAAAAACATTGTGTTATTTTTAAACCCGAATTTTTATTTAAATAACTATATATTATATTTAAATTTTCATTAAGTGAAAATAGATAAATAATACCTATATAAGTTCAATTTAAAAAATTGAAGTCATTTTATAATAAAATTAGATATATAAAAGTTTATTGGACATTTTAATGTCTTTTACCCACCTTTTCAGTACGATAGCAAATTTGCATAAAACATAATTTTACCACATCTGAAAGTTGAATTTAAAAAATTAGAGAGACACGATTGACATCATTATGTAAAATTTTGTTCAATGGGATGAAATTTGTTTTTGTAAAGAGTAACTATTGAATTTTATTTACCACAGTTAAAAGAAAATAACGTAATTAAAGGTAAATATGAAATTATAATTACCCCAACACATGTCGTTATTCTATTGGATAGGTGTATTTAGACCAAAATAAACATTAGGAATAAAATATGATACTTTTGGTTCACTTGGATTAGATTAGGACATTTATTATTATTTTATTTAAATAATAGTTATATGGGTTAAATTCAAATTAAAAAAAACATTTTTCGTATAGGTTATACATAAGATAATCCTGACTATAAATATTCATTAGAAGGATAAAATGATTTCCTACATCATGGTATTTTTTTAAATTTTTTGACATTAAATAATTAAATTCATTTCTAACACAATGATGATGTGGTAATTACCTTATTAATGAATGATTAAAATAATTGATATTATAAATATTAAAATTAATGTAAATTGAGACTTTTGATGAATTACCAGAATTTTCTAGGTTAATATCACATGTTAGGGTTCATTAAAGTTATTTTTTTCTATGAAATCAGATTGTAATAACTTTCACAAAAACCAAACACTAAATAATGTCAAAATTGACATAAATGAGTTTTTAGAACAAATATTGTATTATTAAGTGATATAATAGTCCTAAAAATATATGGTTATTCCAAAGGACTTATATAACAATATATATGTCTTTAATTAACCACTTGAGTTTCTCTTGGCATTTTATAGTATGTTTATTAACCATATAATATGAAAATACAAGGAGACATGGTAAATGAGAAACTATTTAACCAAGAGTTAAATCTAAATGATAAGATTAATATGGTGACCTAAACCTATCTAAAACTGATTGGTTGCTTTTTTTTCAACATATACCTTCATTATATTCAATATAAACCCTTTTGGTTCTATTATATACTGAATATGATTAGATAATAAAATATTATTTCAATGTTTTCCTAAAGTGACCCCCACCTCTCTTATAAAAGGGTACTTCCCCTTCACTAAAAATTAAACCTCCAAAGGCAATTGGCTCTAAAAACCCTTATAAAATATTCTCCCAACTACCCACAGTTCATCCTAGAGGCCTTAATTTGATCATAAGTCCAACCTAAGGATCCCTTATTATCAAATCATAAGGAAGCACCAGAAGAAGAGGTAATAATTTCATCACCTATTTCTATGTTCTTTTCTTCATCCACTTCATATTACATTGTGGTTTCCATACCAAAATAATAATTACATTACCTTTTACATACTATTATTTTATTATAAATATGGTACAACCATATTAATCATTCAATCCATCCTATGAATGACAGACTCACCATACGTGTTTACGTACAGCTTACCGTCTCTACGTCATAGTGTAGTTTGTTATTCAACACTTTATTATTTTTGATGGGTATAATAATCAGTATAATTGATGTAAATAATGAATAAAACATGTTAATGATTTTTTATATATGATATATCATCCAATTACATATGATTACACCATCAATAGAATGGTATTGTCCCTTGTGCGTAAGTACAGATTTCTGACTCCACGAAAGCGATGAGATTCATTCCCCATCGTAACCATTCAAGAAAAAATTTCATTTTATGATTAAACAATAATGTTTAAGAACTTAATATCATTTTGGATATTAATCAAATACATCCTATCCATAAAAAAAGTGACTTTTATAACAAAACATATAAAGGAAAACGAATTAGTTAACACCCGAAACGATGATACTACTGAAATAGTATTATAAAAGTAATATTTGAAGATAATATATGATATCATATATTTGTATGGGGTTAATTTATAATTTAATAACAATTATTTAACTATTGTAAATGAGTTTAACATACCATCGACCAAGGAAAAGTACAATATAAAGGTTAATTCAACAATCTCTTCATTATCTGAGGTTGTTTATACGTGAGTATCTACAAGGAGCCCTTTATCATCCACATTCATGTTTCTTAAAAATGGATTTAAAAAAAAAATTAATGTTTCCTATAATATGGTTTAAAGTAATTTGTAAACTTTTTTTACTTTTTATATATTTTTTTAAATGAATCTATTCATTGTTTTCCAAACCAGGTACTTTATGAACCTTTCTAAAAATTAAGATAAGAAGGTTTTTTTAACTTATACAGTAGGAGCGGCTATCTTCCTCCATTATAACACCTTCAAAGCCTCCAATACAACCTTATAAGAGTATTTTCAGAATAAATTATTTCCTATATAATTATGTTATTTTTAAATGATTTCAAAATAGAAAGATATATTTTTCTCAAATTGTTTTGATTTCATCTATGTCAACATCCTTTGATGGATTTTACACTTGTTTGAAGATGATTCATTATAATAAAAATTACATATTTTATTGAATGAGTTATGAAATGTTTGACTGGGGATGTTCTATTTTTATACCATTAATGGTTTATATTTAATGTATTTACATTTTGTATTCTATTTTTAATACAAATGTTAATGTTATGTTTCATCCTATTCATATGAGGAATGCATTGCACTTAGTAAGTGATGGGTGGATCCCTCTATAGCTCCACGATCCATCAGTATGTCTTATGATAAAAACTAGTGCCTTTTCACAAGGCCTTGACAAAATATTATTTTTATTCATGAAACAAGACCTTGACTATGTTGTTATGATGTCTAACAATATCCATCCCATTATTTTTAAATTTTTTATTGATATTGTATTTTATTATTTGACTAGTGGAGTATTTATGTGAATAAGTAAATGGAATTATTTGATTTATATTTTCCATATTATGCTGATGTTTAAGTTTAAAATTTTTATATTTTAGTCTTATACATTGCCTTAAATGTTTAGGATTCTTTATGAAGTATTCTGCTATATTGTTATCTTTAGTGAGCATTTGAGCTCACCCCTTTCTTATATTTTATTTTTTCTAAGATTCAAAGAAGTATATTACAATTAAGTTTTAGTAATAGGATAAGGGATATGATAGTGTTTAAAGGGGACACAGTGTTTTTTTCCATTTCATTATGTAATGTAATATTTATGTATGTATCTAGTACTTCCAAGGCTACTAAACTAATCAGTATTTCGAGACATGATCTCTTGTGATCATGCCAATGTTATGTAATAATAAACTGAATCTGGGTAACTAGGATCGGGTCATTATAGTTGGTATCAGAGTATGTTTAGTACAAACCATGAAACTAGATTTAGAAAAAATCATATTAGAAAACATTACCCTAAGATAGAATTTGAGTATTTTTATAGAATAACTTCATAGAATTTTGGTAACGTTGAGATTTTGTTTATTTTCCAAGAAATACATCCCTGTCTGGATACAAGCAGGTAGAGGAGGCTCTGGAACAGATGTACCTAAGAGTGAAAACTTTGATAAGGAGTTTCAGGGTGGACCCGGAGTGTTCTTCTACATGACAACGGGTCTTGTTGCACTCTTGGTTACGTCACTCCTAGGGGATATGCTTAGGATAATTCACATTTTCATTAAAAATGATTATTATGAATTTTTGAGTAAATAATTCTGCAAAGAAAACATTTTTATGATTGTGTATTATATCCATAAACTGTTCAATTTATCTTATGTGTTTTACCGGTTTGGAATTATGTATTGTGATTTATAAACAAATCTACTGTATTCTATTGTTTAGAAATAGTGCCTAGTGGAAGGAATGGAAACAGTATCAACATACGTAATCCATGTATGAATTTACATCCTACTCAAGATATTTATAGTGGAGCTGGTGATGCAACTG
Source organism: Viscum album (assembly GCA_963277665.1). NCBI lineage: Eukaryota > Viridiplantae > Streptophyta > Magnoliopsida > Santalales > Viscaceae > Viscum > Viscum album. The sequence continues at coordinate 1,780,543,187 of OY728129.1, read as the reverse complement.
GTGATGAACATGTTATAACCATACTGGCACAACTCAGTCAGGTTATGAATAATAACCTTACCCGTATAGAGCACCCTGATCCAAAATGCAGAGGATTTCTGTTAGACTGATTCATGAGGAAACAACCACCAACATTCAATGGGACTATAAATATATTTTTAGCTGAGAAATGGATAAGTTCCTTAGAGAAAATATTTCATGGTTTGGGGAGTAGCGAAAGGGAAAATGTTGTCATGGTAGTTTATCACCTCACTGGAGATGAAAATCAATGGTCGTCATTAATTAAAAACACAAATGAGGGTGAAGAAGTATCAAATATGGAATAGAGAGGGCATAAAGATCTTTTATTATAAAAATACTTTCCCCATTACCATTCAGAAGATATGGAAAGGTAATTTCGAAGTATGAGGCAAACGAAGGATGAGAATGTTGTAATGTATGATGTTAACTTTACAAGGATAGCAAGGAATGATACTTATTATATATGTAACCCATGTTATAAGATTGATCGATTCATATGTCAGTTAAAACCATTTTTCCATCGATCATTAGTCTCAAAATCCTTCTCATCATACGAAGATATAGTTTTGTATACTATCAATATAGAAAAAAAATTCTCTAAGTCTTATGAAAATTGAGTAAATAAAGAGAAGAAGAGAATGGTGGAGCAAGATATAGATATAGGGGAAAATGGAAAGAAGGATTTTCCCTTATGTGATAATTGTGGGAAGAAACACCCTGGTACTTGCCTAAAATAATGGGATTTTTCTACAAATGTGGAGAAAAGGGTCACTAGGCTTGTGATTACAATGGAATGAAAGAAGTTGTTAATGTTGAATGCTATATTTGTAGAGAAATGGGGATTTATGCAAATTAATATCCTAAGCATGAAGAACACTTACCTCATAAATGGCCAAGTGAGAAAGGTCGAGCTTATGCTGTTACTACAGTTGAATGGAATAATTAATGTATTTTTGTTTTTGGATCCAAGAATTATATTCTAGTTATATGAAGAATGTGAGATATATAAGGATTATAATGCAGTGCATTTTTGTTTTTGTTCTGGTTTTAATATGATAAAGGTAATCATATATTTAGTATGTGACTATAAGAGAATATTTTCATTGTTTGGGGAATCTGATGTTACTATTGATTTAGGAATTTATAGACATTTTAGAGAGAGTTGGGACAGAAGTATTTTGGATAACTATAAAGGTTGGAATGGATTATGTTGGACATTAGATACTATTGTTTATGGTTAAAATGTTTCTAAATATTATTTATTAATTATTATAGAAAGGACAACCCGGAGGTCGGGTGAGAACCCATCGCATCTGGCATGGTCATGAGACTTGAACCAACAACCAAAGGGTGAAAAGGGTGCATCACTTATGACTAGCCAATGTGATGTCCTGGTTTGTATAATGTAGGTTTTTTTTAAATGGTCTTATAGATGAATTATAAATTCATTTTTTTGGAACCCTATATGATTAGGATAAATAACATATTTTTGAGTTCTATTATCTTTTGGAGTGAAAGATGTGTTTGTGGTAGAGATTAGTTAACAGATGGATCTTTACATGTCAGGTATTCTTTTCTACTTATTCTATGAAAAAATTAATTCTTAAACATTAGGTAAAGGATCGTAAAACCAAAAATGTGTTATCCTAATACCTAATATTTTGTTGATCTGGAAATATTTTTAAATCATCATAGATTTATGGCTTTGAGTCCATCAATTTTCCATTCACTTGTCTGTGATTGATGAACTAATCACACCCTATAAATATTTACATTTTCATCCAATTATAATTTCCACCAATGTTCTCCAATTCTAAATCTTAATTTTTTGGTGACCTTTTCATTTCCCTTTCCCGCTTATTAAGACTAAATTCTATTAACCCTATTTCTGATGTGGGTTTCCTAAAAAGGCATTTTATAATTTTTTAACCTTTTCATTTGGAGAAAACATTTCCAATTGTGAGGATGAAATTTATTGAAGGAGGGAATAATGTAACACCCTAAGATTCCATGGTACGTTTCTTTTTGAATAATACAATAGTGTGTGATGTACACTTCACCGAGGTTCAAGCACACAACGACCTATCAAAATAGCCATTTAAAAAAAATTATGAATAATATTAACCACATTTTGAATTTTATATATATCCTATATAATTTTAACATTAAACTTTTTTGTTTCATAGACATAATATATGGACTAAATCAATTTTCAGTTAAAAGAAGTAGTTTAAAAAAATGCATTTTTCATCCTTTTAATGGAAAACCATTTTTAAATCCAATATTTGACACTTTTATATATTTAGTACTGAAATTAAATTTTTCTTTAGAATAGAGGCATAAATATTTATTTTGGATAATTTTTTGGTAGTTTTCTAATAACTTTCTTATCTTGATAAATAGTGAAAAATACTAAATTTTAATTAAAAATTTTTTTAATCAAAATAATTTATTGTGTTAAATTATTAATTTGAGTGGTTTTATTGTATAATTAGATTATATGTTTATCATTTAATATAATTTAGGTTAAATTGGACCTAAACACATGTTAAGCTTTTGATAGTTTTTACTTTTTAAAACCCCGTTTTTTTGGTTTTGACAATGTGAATTATTTTTAAATTAATTAATGAAAATTCATTGTTTTGAATTTGGTAAAATAGACAAAAAAAATTAATTCATAATATCAAAATTATCTTAGGGTGAATTTTTGGTACTTTTCTAAAAACTTTCAGTTTGTTGATGAATAATGAAAAACACTACGTTATTATTTAAAAATAACTTTTTTTAATAATTATTTATTTTATTTAAATTAATTTTATGTAAAAATATATAAATAATACCTATATAAGTTCAATTTAATTGATTGGTGTCATTTTATAATAAAATTACATGTATAAAATTTTACTGAACATTTTATCATCTTTTACCAACATTCTATGCACGTTAGCAAATCTACCTAAAACAGAATTTTACAACTTCTGTGAATTGAATTTCGAAAATCCGAGATACACGGTTGACATAATTATGTAAAATGTGGTTCAATGGGATGAAACTAATTTTTGATGAATAGTAATGTTTGAATTTTATTTACCATCGTTAAAAGTATATATGGTATTTACAGGTAAAAATGATATTATAATTACCCCACACATATCTTAATTCTATTAGGTAAGTGTCTTTCTACTAAAACCAGCCTTAGGAATATAATATGATTCTTTTGGTCTACATGGATTATATTAGGACATTTATTATTATTTTATTAAAATAAGAGTTAAAAGTGTTAAATTCAAATTTTAATAACTAATTTTTTTTAATATAGGGTTATACAAAAGATAATTCAGACTATAATTATTCATTACAAAGATAAAATGATTTCCTACATCATGGTAGTTTATTTTTATTTTTTAGATATTAAATAATTAAATTTATTTATGAAACAATGAGGAAGCATTAATTACTATATTAATGAATGATTAAAATAATTAATATTATAAAAGCTAAAATAAATGTAAATTGAGATTTTTGATGCATTTAAAGATTTTTATTGGTTAGTATTTCTTGTTAGGGTTGATTCAATTTGTTTTTTTTCAAAGAAATCAGATTGTTATGACTTTCACTAAACCTAAATACTAAATAATGTCAAAATTGACATAAATGAGTTTTTAAAACAAATACTATATTATTAAATGATTTAATAGTCCTAAAAATACACTGATAGGAAAAAGGACTTATATAATAATATATATCCTTAATGAACCACTTGGTTTTCTCTTGTAATTTTATAGTATTTTTATTAACCATATATTATGAAAATACAAGGATACTAGTAAATGTTAAACTATTTAACAAAGAGTTAAATCTAAAAGATATGATTAATATGGTGACCTAAACCTGTCTAAAACCTATTGGTTGAAAGGCTTCCGACCCAAACCCAGCTTATCTTCAAAATAAATCCTTTTGAAGACATTTCAAACCAAATTTGATTGTATAATAAAATAATATTTTATTGTTTTCCTAATGTGAAACACACCTCTCTTATAAAAGGGTACTTCCCATTATATCAAAATCACACCACCAAATCCATTTTGCTCAGCCAAAACCTGATCAAATATCCTCCCAACTACCTTAAATGTAACCTAGAGGCCTTACCTTGATCAGAATTCCAACTTAAGGATCCCTTTTTGATCAAATCAAAAGAAAGCACCAGAAGGAGAGGTAATAATTTCATCACCTCTTTCTAAGTTATTTTCTTATTTCACTTCCACTTTATTTATTGTTTTCAATACCAAATAAATAACCCCATTAACTTATAGATACTGTGATGTTATTATAAATATGGTACAACCATATTCATTATTCTATTCATCCTATTAATGACAAAGTCACCATATGTGCGTACGTACGACTTACCGTCTCCACGTCGTGGTGTAGTTTGTTATTAAACACTTAAATTATTTTGGATGGGTATAATAATGAGTATAATTTATGTAAATAATAAATATAAAAAGTTAAATATTCTGTATATATTATATACCATCCAATTACAAACAATTCAACCATCAATAGAATTCTATTGTCGCTCATGTGTACGTACAGATTACCATCTCCACGAACGCGATAAGATTCATTCCCCATTGTAACCATTCAAGAATAAATTTCATTTTATGATTACAAAATAATTTTTAAGAACATAATAACATTCTGGATATGAATCAAATACATCCTATCCATAACAAAAATGACTTACATAAAAAAACATATAAAGGGAAAAAATCAGTTAACACCTAAAACGATGATACTTCTAAAATATTATTAACAAAGAAATATTAGAATATCATATATGATATCATATTTTTGTATGTAGTTCTTATATAATTTAATAAATATTATTTAGCTGTTATACATTAGGTTTGTGTACCCTTTACCAAGGAAATGTACAAGGTAAGGGTTAATTCTACCATATCTTCATTATTCGAGGTTGTTTATACGTGAGTATTTACTAGGACCACTTTATCATCCACATAAGTGTTTCATAAACATTAATTTCAATCCATTTTTATTATTTCCTAGAATATGGGTTAATCTAATTTATACCCTTTTTGTACTTTTTAAAAAAAATGAAAGGAATATTTCCGCCGTTTTCTAAACAGGGTAGTTTATGAGCATTTCAACAAATTAAGCTATGAATGATTTATTAACATATATGGAAGGTGCGGATATATTCCAACTTTATAACACATTATATGATTCCCATAAAATCTTATAAGATTATTTTCAAATTAAATTATTTCCTTTATAATTATGTGACTTTTAGATGATTTCAAAATAGAATGATATATTACTCTCAAATAGTTTTGATTTAATCTATTTCAACATCCATTAAATGATATTACACTTGTTTGAAGTTGATTCATTATAACAAAATATTTCATATTGAATTGAATGAGTTATGATATGTTTGACTGTGGATGTGCTATTTTTATACAATTCATTGTTTATGGTTAAAGTATTTACATTTGTTATGCTTGTTTTAATATGAATGTTTCTATTATGTTTCAACCTTTTCATATGAGGAATGCATTGGACTTAGTAATTGACGGGTCAAGACCTCTATCTATCCATGATGCATCAGTAGGTATCATGAGACAAACTACTTTCGTCGCACAGGGCCTTGACATAATTTTATTTTTAGTCTTGGTACAAGGCCTTGACTACGTGTTTATGAATATCCGACATTATGAATTTCATCATTATGAAATTGTCTATTGATATTTCATGTGATTATTTGACTAGTATAATATCCATGTGGATATGTAAATGGAATTATTTGATTTATATTTTCATTATTAGGCTGGTGCTTATGTTTAAAATGCATATGTTTTAGTCTTATACATTGCCTTAAATGTTTATTCTTATTTATGAAAGTTTCTTCAATATTTTTAACCTTACTGAGAATCTAAGCTCACCTATTTCATATGTTTAATTTTCTCCAGGATGAAAAGAAGTATATTATGATTAACGTATAGAAATAGGTTAAGTGATATGAGAGTGATAAAAGGGGACAAAATGTTTTTGTTTTTCCATTTCATGATTTAATGTAAAACTTATGTATGTATCGAATACATAAAAGGAAATAAAACTAATCAGTCTTTTGAGACTTGATCTATTGTGAGCATTCAAATGTTATTTAATAATTCACCGACACTGGGTAACATGGATTGGGGCATTATAACCTCCATGAGGCATTCTAATCAGCCTCACTCGGTGTCTGTAGAACATTAAAATCACTAAATGCTAATCTTACACCATGTTAAACATGGGATGCCTGAGGAAACCCCTGAAAGACATATCTATGAAATAATATTTCCTATGATCATTTTGGGATGCCTCAATTTTTGTGCTCTTAAGAGTCCCTCTTGTGAGGAAGAACATATGTGGTCAATGATATAGCATCCAGACATTCCAGTGATGCCCAAAATGAAAACTCTTCGGGATAATGGTTGATTATTGGTTAAGACCCCTTAGAATGTCCAAAAAGAAGAATTCTATTTAACATGTATCCACAATGAGATCACACTAGGAATGCATTTCACAAACCATGTCAAAATATATTTGGGAGACCTGGACTAGCTGATTAGTTCCCTGGAGGAATCCATGAATGGGGGATCCAACATTATGTCATACTGTATCAATCAAAGAGTAGACATCACTACAAAAGTGATGAATTCTGTCTATATTTGGAAAGAAGTAATGCATGGAAACACAACTCCCACTAGTAAATGATAACACAAGAGGCGACACATCCCATAAAAAGTGTCAGAAATAGAAATGATGAACCCGATGTGAAACTATTATCCATCACAAGAGGACTAGTTGTGTTAGATACATCCATAGATAATCATGTTACAAGATCCAGCTATCTGACACCAGGTCCCACCTAGAAAATAGTTTACATGTCCTGGAAATAATAGGAATTTGGAGTAATTATTTTTTGGATTTTCTGTTTAGTGACATCATTAGTGTGTTTCAATTTTCCAACCATAGATGATAGGATGGTTCTAGGGAATTGGGAATTTATTTTGATAGATCTATATTGACACCTGGGTCTCCATGCATTGAAAGAACCCAGCTGCAGTAAACCAACCATCCACCACTTGTAGACATTGGGAAGAAGGAACGTCGATGTGACAATCCTGCACAGCTCCACCATTACCACAACATCATCTGTGACCATAACTATCAGACCTCGACACCCTATATCACCCTCGATGAATATTTAGAAGAGGGTGATAGATTCCCTTGTATGGTGGTACAAGAAAGATGGGTCATTACCGAAGGAACATGGCCCACTAGGACCTAGAGTGTTCTACACCTCACTAGTACCACCACCCCAAGGTCCATGCAAGGGAGACACAACTCCCAACTCCAACTTCGAACCATTTCGAGAGCCTCTCCTAGAATGTTCCTATTACTCGATCCCATATTCCTAGCCAATATAATTTTATAGGGTCATCGTGTCTACGGAAACTACCTAGGATAATCCCCTAATGGATCCCACCTATCAACATCAATGCCACTAATGACCAGTCCCTCATGCCAAATAATAGTTGGTCTGCACCCATGCTCTATCTGCCCCGGTCCTGATCACCTAACACCAGAATTGAATATGATATCAAAAGGATTTCCATCACGGGGAATCATATTTCACTATATTAGTGTCCCATTCCACCCCATGTGTATTATACTGGATCTCGTATAAAATATATATTGAACTCCTTAGTTCCATATTAGAATTGAGACCTCATCCGCTCCATAAGTAGGTTAGGTGGACTATTTCGGTATTCGGCGTAACCACAAAAAGTCACAGGATAACCCATGATGATGAGATCCTATATGGAGGTCCTAATATTACAGTCACTATCCAATGTAGATGTCCACCACGATCTCTCTCTCTTTCTCTCTTAGCATGGGGGTCATCCCCATCTTCCTAGCATCATCCCAAGTAGATTTCCTACAAGCCATGCTGAAATCTTGCATGGATGTACTCCATGTACCTATGGTTCCAGATACAGAGGACCTCCCCTTTTCAAAAAACATCAACATGATGTCCCTCTTCACATTATTTGAAGTAGAGTTCCTCCCTTCTTCATCATCAGTCAACACAAAAGTCATACACATTTCTAGTTTGATCATTATGAAGGTCCTCCCCATAATACAACTACTAACCCGCAAAGAGTTCCTCCATGTTCAACAGGATCCCAACATGGAAGTCCTCTGCAGGTATCCATTATCTCATGGAGAAGTCCTCCCCAATCATTCACTCATAACCACAGAGGTCCTCCCCCTACATCCAGTAGCCAGTAAAAAGGTCCTCCCAGAACTAATGTATCACAACATGGATGTCCTCACATTGTCTCGTTTAACATATGTGAAGGTACTCCTCGCAACTTATCTCACCAAAGAAGAGGTCCTCCCCACTATCACAAAAAACATGTAGGTCCTTTGAATTTTTCATGTGATTCATTTAGAGGCCCCCCCTGCTATGTCAAAACACATAGTGGAGGCCCTTCCCACTCTCATAAATGTCCCAACTGAGGTCCTCCCCAATCCAACTACAACACGTATGGTGGCCCTCCCCTTTTCCCAAACAGATCAAGAAAAGGTCCTCTCAACTTCAGACAATCCCATAATGCAGTCCTCCTTTGGATGAAGCACATCCCTACCCTGAAGAGTTGTACTAGGGTAGATGGTCACACTGTTCCTACCAATGGATAAATTTTGAGAAGTGCCAAATTTCAATAAATCATGTGCACTTCATTGATTCTAATGAAGAATGTGACATAATTATAACTACATTACCTATATCCCCTAAATCATAGTCTAGGGTAGGAACCCGACATATGAAATTCTCCATCCTGAAAAGAGAGATGCCGCATATTTCCAAATCCATTCATAGGTACATGCTATTTTAGAATGATTTGAATCCCTTCCAAGGTCTTGCAGTGTAATAATCCCTATCATAACTATCTTCATTCGCTTCCTGTGGTCAAGATCACTGAGAGGTATTATGGGGGTTGGTATATAATTAGATCCCACCAGATTTAGCACTAGTTGTTTCTTCCCTCAGACATTACATAGTGTTAAATACCCCATCCTACACACACAAGATGATGTCGTTAGTATTGTCCCTAAGAGATGATCCAAAACGTAGCAACCGATCATCTCATGAAGTGGATTGTCCACCAGCCAGTCCACCATCACACTGATCTACATCAATGAATCTACTAGTTTATCAACAAGACATGTTCAAAGCATTGGGAAAAAAATATTTGGAACCCTATTACGAATAAGGAAGCATATAGTATATCCTCATTGAGGATCAGTTCTCTAAGATGTTCCGGCTGATCACCTCTCCCAACATCAACATTCTGGAGTCACCCACCCAAGATGAGGTCATGTGTTTTTAAAATAGCATTGGGATGAAACATGTGTTTCTCTAGGGAAATCAGTTGGTTTACCCAAATAGTTGGGATCACGTTGATAACATCAGGCACCTATGTCTCATTGTCAAATTGTACACACTATTTATTTCTCAGAATCATATGTCACTATGCTATCACCAGACCCTACAACACTGATGCGCCCATAGATTCATAGTTCTTCGTAGAATAATTGAGAAACCGTCTCCACAAGTGAAGATCCAGGGATGTCGAATTACATTTCCCTCCACTTTAGTCACATCCTACAAAATCCTTTCATTCCTAGTGATGTCGAGAATATTCCCAGGGGAACCATAATGGTAAAAATGGTTTTCCTTGAGATACATAAATATGGGGGTATCAATGCATGGTATGAAGAAGATATCCCACCCCTAGAGTATATTTGCATCAGAAGTACCCAAAAAGTGTCCTTACTCTTCATAAAAGGTAGGAATGTGGCCTTGTAGACCCCTCTAACTCCTTTCCCATTAGAAAGAACACAAAAAATTGTAATTATCATATTGGTACCTCTATTCCCTATGACGTGTATGACACTGTGTAAAGGATATAGGTCAATCCAGGTACAACCATATTTCTCTAGCAGTTGGTAGATCAATGGGGTCTTATTAATGATCCCTTCATTGAGTGACTTGTTGAATGAAATACATTCAATGGTGATCATCAACACTTTTTGTTCTATCCTCCACAAGGCTTGAAGGGGTTTCCATAGGTTCTTATCATTTAGTTTCCTCCAATTGATCTCAACAGTCTCATTAATCATGACATGGTAAGGTTTGGAGGCTATAGAAGTTGATCATGATATGAATCACCGAATATTCCTGAACATCATGAAGAACTTCCTTGGGATCTTGATAATTCTTCTCCTCATGATACTCCACCAGTAGTCCCACTACCCTCAAAACAAGACAGTCCTTGATCCAGTGATCATACATATCATTTTTATGAGTCTGTCAATCCATTTGTGGTTAGGAATCTACTCCAAAAGAGGAATATATGAAATGATGATCTAATAGACGCTCTCACTAACATCCTTAAAGCCCTAGATATGTGGAAGGTTTCAATACCACCCGATGGAAACATGTATATGACATGGGTGGATGATTTTTGGAATCACCCTTAGATTTTTGGAATCCATCCTTAATATCATTCAATGGGAAGGGATACCCACACTAGAATTAGGACCACTTTATCTCAAGGTGGGGACCCATGTTGGGAACTCCAGTGCAGTAGGAAGTAGCCAAGCTCTGATGTTTTGTTCATACATTGGAAGGGCATGAATTTGTATGGTAAAACTAGTTACCCATCGGATATTTCACTAGTTGGGAAGATCTTAATAGGTATTATCTCTCTTAGTTCAGATCTACCACCCATAAGGCAATGATTTCCAACCTCCTCAAGTGAAATGAATGACATGATGAGTGAGTTGCATACTTTTTCACCAACTAAAAAGGCCTCATGTATTAACTCGACATGTCATTTACTTATGAATAGTTGGTTTTGATATGTGTGGTGGAATGTAAAGACTGAATTGGTTCCCTTCCACATCACTCATAATTTCATCAGTGGTTTTGTATTTTTTTTACATAGATCATCACTAAGAGGAATACATACAACAATACAATCTAGTGAGACTATTTCCTCCCCTATATTTAGCAAGAAGAGAATCAAGGGAAGATACTATTACATTAACACAGATAGAGGCCACATATCAATAGAGTTGTTATAAGAAATACCTCACCCAAGCCTTTCCAAGATAAAAACCTTGGGCCCAACCTCATCCTCAACACAACCTAGTGCATAATTTGATGGGGCCACCCCATAATGCACCACCATTATCTACATTAGAGAATCAGGATCAACCCCCTCATTATACTCTAGCCCCCATTAGGGATAAACTCCAAGTGCTCCCTTCCAAAATAGAATAAACATGAACTAGTCATTCAATGAGGCACATGTTTCAAATTATTTCCCTAGATTCATAGTTCAATGAATATTGAAGCAATTAAAATGAAATAACCTCCAGGAATACCAGTTCATTGATTTTCTAGACTACTATCCTTACCATAGATTCTATGGAAATACCATAAAGATTTTTTTTGTGTTAAATGGAATGGATCTAAGACCATGTGGATAAAAATTGGTGTCAAATGGAGACAAATCCCAGTATAGGTAACAGGCATATCATCAAAGCATGACATTGACAATGAAGGTTAATGGTAGAAAGACTATAGTTGTAGGACATAGAAGTGTGATGACTGGTTGGATCAGAGAGTAGTCTCTCATACAGGTGGTGTAATTAGTGTTTGATTGAATTAACTCGAGACTCTTGAATTTTTCATCCCTCTACTGAAAACCAAATTTTTATACACATTCTATCCTTCTACATAACATAAGTGTAGGAATAAACAAAGAAAGGGAATGAAAAGTTCCCTACCGGTATTGATTACAACACACACTCTCAATGATTACATGCCTTAATAAATGGGAGTAAGCACAAATGATCACCCATCAAAGAAAGAATCATTTAATAGTTATTGGGAGTATTCCTTAGTTAATAATTTCGACCTGTTGGATCACTGTATGGTCCTCGATGATAAGGATTATCACATATATCTTCCAAATATCTCCAGTTAATTCCATAGTTGAAAGGGACATGGATATTTTAGTTTTCATAATTCTAAGGCCAGAACTCCAAGACAATCCATTAAATCTATCAAGATCATACAACAAGTTCTGTGTAGATATCTACAGGAAAAGTCCTCTCAGCCTAGCTTTTTAGATTCAAAGCCACCATCGATCGTGCTACTCAACTATGAAGAACAGATGGGAATACTCTGGGGTTAACCACAACTAGTTTTGGTTAGGCCTCATAAATTCTAAAGATAACTTATAGTGGCCTTGTATGGTTCATTTGATGAGATGTGGTACATTGAAATCACCAGTTAGAATCCTCCAGTTTGACCAGTAGCACCCTTCATACCTCTCATAGGTAGAAATTTGTGGTTAGGATGGATATATTATGTGTATAAGAACCTCTATATAATTACACAATATCTATCGATCCTCAATTCCATCCTCTGATCAGAAGTCATTATATAAGATCTTGATGAATCTTTGAGAATCCACCTATAGTTAAAGATAGAGGTAGAGGCTACAGAAGCCTTCAATAATGAAGATTTTGAGTGAGAAAAATACCATTCCATCATCTCATTCATAGGATAATATGAAGGATATCTTCTATAGGGGAACATATGCTCTCTATACAACACTGGAATGTTTAATGATGTGGAAGTTTGTCACTATATGGGTGACGTAGGTTTCAAGATCAATATCATCCCAACTCGGATGCTCTGCAATATATTAGTAACTAAAGCATAAATGACTCCATATGACCTAATTATCTTGTGTTATGATTCTATTGAGAAAATATTGTGTGGAGAGATCCACCTGAAGACCCAGTTTGGGGGTTTGTTTGCAAATATGGAGTTCATTGTTGTCTCACAAGACACCACCTATAATACACTGATGGGTACACCTTGTCTCCATTCTCATTGTGTGTTTCTCTCTTACTTTTACCAGTTCATCATATGTTTCTTCAACGGTGGATCGGGCATTCTCCAAGGTGATGAAAAATCATTCTCCTCTTGTGAATCTCACTATCTAGATTATGGCTATTCGAAGTGAAAGGTAAAACGGATTAATAACAATGAAGTTAAGAAAACAAACATGGTGTCCAACTCATTGAAAGATAAGGAAAATAATTTCATCATCCCAATACACTAGTTTTAGGACATAAAAGAAGAATTGGAAAACTACATTGTCAATTCTGAGAAGAATGAAAGTCATGTTCCCAGGTACAAGGAAATCATGAATATTTCCTCGTATTCCTACAAAGGTTGGGATTAGGTAATACTAGAACCCCATAACCATGCAATGTATCAATATATTCTCCATACAGATACAATTGTTTTCTAAACATGCTTGGTCCAGTAAGAAGGGTCGAATCAACACAGAATAACTCACTACCATTGCATTAATATCATCATTATTGGGCCCCTAAATCAAATTCCTGATGAAATCTATTTCACATTCTTTATAGTTGTGGCTTTAGCAGAATAAGAGTCTCTATTGTGTATTCCGCATCTTCTCAAAAATGCACTAGTGATCCTCCATGATCAATTAACTTGTATGAATTGTGTCCAATCACTGATCCCCTGCCTCAGACAACAAAGAAGAGTTAGAATTTCCTCCTCTATGATTTTAATAGGGAATATCCACCACATTCGATGAGTTGGTATAGGTGAATCCTTGTACTAAGGATGATCTGATACCATCACTAATTAGTGTATCCATGCCTATAGAGGAACAAAATTAATACATATATTTCATAAAGTATCATCGTGACGTATTTTCATGAAGCTATGATGTGATTCTAGGACTAGACCCTCAGGTATTTATCTACCTCTTAGTCTCTCGATAAGTCGTCATGTGATCATGGATCTTCCTAGGAAAATTCACTCTTCTCATTGTTATATAGTCCAGAAAAAATTTGATCTGATAATCAAACTAAACTTCCTCTGATAGATTCTATACCCAAGATAGTTAGTTAAAATAATCTCTATCAAGAAGAAAAACTGACACATCAGCATCTAAATTGCCTTCTAGGACCTCAAAATCCACTATTGGAAGGATTATTTTACCCTTCATATAATAGATATATTGATTGGTGACACCATCAAGTTATATGATCTCTTCCTCATCTGTGGGTATCCAATATATAACCTGATCTAGATGGTCCCTAGGGATGAGGATTCCACTCCCTTCAGGTCATCACAAGGGACATTCTTCTATCATGTAATGCCCTTAATTTTAATGAATGTAGGGGCCACCTATCAGTGTTCCATGACTCATAGTGTTTGTGGAATGATACATGGTTAATTTTTGAGGTCATGTACCACAATTGTTAGTACCATATCGGTGATACTGACAAATTATTTGGCTTCGACTTCTCCCTCCATATGAAGATTAACCCTTTGAAGTGTTTCTTTCAGGTTACCTCTTGAAATTTTCTCATCTTATTCATTTGATATAGGGGAATCGAGATCAACCCCAATATGATCAAGGAAAATAGTAAGATTCATTCTATAAGCAACCTTGGAGGGATAAAAGTTTTCAAGTCCACTTGGCCTACATACGCTGATTCCTCACAAATCTGGCTGGAAAGTAGAAACCTTTCTCCAATTTCATGAATAAATGTTCTATATACTATTACGATGAAGAGTTCTAGACCACATATGAGAAGATCAATTATTATCTTCTAAATACTTCGATTCTATTTTCAACCATCTCAAGGAATCCTTTGGTCCTCTATTATAACACCCTGGAGAGATTCTTCACTTGGTTCATCATTGGGTGCACAATACCCCAAGAATGAACACGATCTGCCAACTCTTCTTCATAACATTATCCATCTTCTTGGGAAATGTTCAATTTTACCTTTCCATAACTGATCCCTACATGTTCCATTCAATGCAGGTAGAGGTGGTCCCATGTTCTACCAGTATCGAGGAACTGCCTATTGATATCCCCAATTTCCAAGGCCTCAGGGTAAACAGAATCCTCTAGGATGTTCATGTTATACAATCACATACTAGGAGCTTGGTTACGCAATCATTGAATCCCTATTGATGGGTAACCTTCATCTTGATTCAACCAAACTAGGAGAGTTACATCCAATGTTGATGCTCTTCTTGTAGATGGGGCAAACCCAATAACTATCAGCTCCACTATTGCAGATTCGCCACCCCTCTGTGCACCAACCCTACCACCGAGAATCATTTTCACTACGATTCATTAATAACCTTGAGTTAGATGCACCACACCCTCATTGAAACTAATGGTCTACTGCCTTAGTATTTCTTTCCAGGTATACATTATCCATGATGTATGTATATGCATATTCCAGTTTTTATGTGGAATTGAATGGAGGAAGCTCATTTTTCATCTTTATATATTCATGTGTGAAGATGATCCAGAGCTACCTCATTACACATATGTGACATTCATTACGCACTCCAGAGTAAACCTTTAGAGTCACCCTCTCCAGGCACCAGATCATTCTCACGAATTGGTGTGTGTTGTACAGTTCAAAAATAGACTCATAGTCCACCAGCACCACTAGAAATAAATCTCATAAGTATAGGAGATAATAATAGTACATTTTAGTTCCCACTTAATCATCGGTTATCAACCCCTTAAGTAGAGTAAACTATTAAAAGGTTAATTGATCTTCCCACCAGATTTTGTTTAACACCTCCACTAAGCCCAGATTGAAGGGAAAGGTCCCCATGATGTTCCAAATCACTAGTTGGATGTTCTTCTTAGGAGGGAATATGGGATCACAATATTTATTTTTCTCCCATGTGAACCGCCACCTATTTTGACAAGAATTGGAGCATTCTTTACATGTACAGTGGATTATTCTCCTCTTTGATATATCGAGGAACCATATATAGATATGCCAGTACTGAGACCTCTAGAATGATATGTTTTCTTAAAAGTAGCATCTCTTACATGATAAACATACTCTAATTCACCCCCATATTTTCATCTCTCACCGAATTCAACCACCCATATATGTGCACCGATATGAACCCATCCAACCTGACTATTGGTTGAGGATCAGTTTTTTTGTTGTAACCCCATAGTTGTCATTGGCTATCCTCCAAGATCCACCAGTAACAACCTTATCTATAATTATAGGGTCCTATAAGATAGGTGTTGTTCCTCATTAGTTGTTTCCTGGGTGTCTATTCCCCCTCGGAAGGCTCATCCATTGGAATGTTCAAAAAGTTCCGGAACCACTGTTTGAAGTGGATGTCTCTCTTGCCTTGCTTGTATTTGGTGGTTCCTAGTACCAAATTCAGAATGACCTTTCAGAAACATAAAATATGATCCTAACCCCCCATATATTTTTTTCTAGGAGGACTTCCTCATAAATTCAACGTTGTATAGGGATCCCAAAAATGTGATGGGGTTCCTTGAGGCAAATGTATACCTCTCTATGATAAAAATGGAAAGAGTTGGTCTCTGATGACCATCAACTTAATAGTTCGGGAATGATCTCCCATGGTTGGTAGATATGGTAATGATAACCGCACACTAATTCATGGAATCCCACTCACCTAATCTCCACTCCAAACTTTATTCAGGAAACACATACCATGTATGCACAACCACATTAATATGTTAAGATGATACCCTAGCACAAATTCCAATCATTCATCAACCCCTTCTATGATTTTTCTAGACCAACCTTGATAATCATCATGCAATGTAGTGGAGATTACTCATTCCTTAGTGCCTTACCATTAATTTAATTGGGGTGTTTGTAAAGGTAGTCATCGATTATAGCTTTGTGATCCTTCTTAATATGGTCATTTATAGCCTAGTTCCATTGGTATTTCCCTGGCGCTCCCTAAAACTAGTAATCTGGTTCGTACATAAATGCCTTTGGGATGAAGAAACTACCCCTTATATCAAACCCATCCATCGAAAACATATTTAACAGAATATACACCATCTATGATTACAATAGTAGTTTATGTAGTGATTTCTAGTCACAATGGATCCAGATGTACTCTCCAATCATGATGTTTTTCGCTATTTCTTCCCATTGGGAAGCTTTCACAAGAACCTCCTGAGTAGCTTCATAAGCATCCATCAAATCTATGGATTAGGTCAATCTTTGAAACTATTCACAGAGGTTATTCACAAATCTCGTTCATGAAGCAACATATTGCAATGAAATGGATTACTAAATAAGTTACACAGAGCAGCAATGGATCACTATGCTCATCTTTTCTCAATAGCATTCGCAAAACAAAGGTCTGATGAACCTAGTTCTCTAAAATGAATTCATGGGATGAATAATCTTCATTAAAAGAATGATCATGTGAAAACATTAAATATAACAATAATTTATGGGGCTCTCATGGATTATTTATATTCACAAGGACGACTGAGCTTTATAGAATCCTACGCACTTGTGCGCATCGTGCTACCTTCATCACGAGCCTGCATAACGTGCCTTTGGGTTTTTGGTGACATAACCACATAATGCAACCATCCTTCTCAAGTCATATCCCATTCAGATGGGAAGAATATTTTGTATTAGAATACATGCGCCAGGATAATTTGAGGAATGATACATCCATTTGGGATGGAATCTAAACCCAAACTGCCCCAAAATCATATAACGGGTTTTCTTCATGATGGTCCTTAATGGAGACTCCTCACAACCATGAATGA
Source organism: Viscum album (assembly GCA_963277665.1). Taxonomy (NCBI): domain Eukaryota; kingdom Viridiplantae; phylum Streptophyta; class Magnoliopsida; order Santalales; family Viscaceae; genus Viscum; species Viscum album. The sequence goes on along the minus strand of OY728129.1, from coordinate 1,780,525,356 downwards.
ATAGGGCACTGTTGGAACCACCGCGAGTTTGATTCCCTCCACAACTGTGATGTGGAAGCTGAATGATGGATTCATCATTCTGATAGAGCTTCCACCTTTCTCAGAGCACCTCTTTTCTTTTTTTATGCATCTAAGATTCACAACTCCTATTTACAATAAATATATAACCCATTTTTCCTCTAAATTCATGGTTACAATGACATTTCACCTTATGAATTCCCATCTTTAAAGAACCCTAGAACCATGAACCCAATAAAAAATAGTTTATCCAAGGTATTAGAGCATTGTGAAACTACCTTCATTTTTTCCAAAATATCTCCCAACTATGTCGGTGATGCCTTTTATGAAGGAATATTCCCTTCGTGGAGGATGAAAACCATTTGGGGTACTTAAGGATTCATGGAGAATTATGCCTTCGTGAAGTACTCATTTTACAGATCCTGACATAATTCCAAATAATGATGACACTATATTGAAAATCTATTTCATTCGTGAAGCACTTTTTTTCCAAGAAGCACCCATGCTTCGGGAAGAACCTCTTGGTGAGGCACTTGGATTAGGAAGGACCTCCTCTGTGCGGTCCACTAGAATTTTTCATAGTGATTTATTGGTCCCTCATGAGTTATCCCTTTTGTGTCACCTTACCTATTTCTTTTCTATATAATAATTCTATTGGAAGTTATTTTTCAGAATAGTCGTGCTAACATGGACCCCATAACTGACCACTCCTCAGGACCATTCCAATCGGGCATTGTTGATGGATTTCCATCCCCAAGGGTCAGTGAGCATCATTATTGTATTACTAAGGGGTGAGGATTAAATCAACCGCATCCATGAAGTAGGATGTAATACTTTCTAGTTCCAACATATTGAGAACATGATATTAAACTAAAGTCTCTCCCCGTGTAATGCACAAGGGGTTCTATGCATCGGGAAATGTCCATGCCCACTCATCACCATGGGAGTGAGATAGTCCCTAAAATAAATGGCGTCTTCCTCAAATATAATTATATCATCCTCACATGGAAGTAGATTGTGATGCCCCGACCCTAGTTACCCAAAGTCAGTGCATTATTATATAACATTGGTATGATACAAGTAATCATGTCCCGATAGACAGATCATTTTAGTCACTTTGGAAGTACTAGATACATACATAAGTTTTAAATTACATTATAAATGAAAAAAAACAATAACATTGTCCCATTTGAACACACATATTTACCTTATCCTATCCTTACAGGTCAGTCATAGTATACTTCTTTGCATCATGGGTAAAATAAAACATGGAAATGGGTGAGCTCAGATGCTCAGTATTGATAACAATATAGTAGAAACATTAATAAATAAGAAAATCATTTAAGGCAATTTATACGACTAATACACAATAGTTTTAAAATTAAACCTCATCATAGTATGGAAATTATAAATCAAATAATTCCATTTAATTATTCAAATGGATATTCTACAATTCAAATAATCACATGTATTATCAATAGCCAATTTTATAATGATGAAATTTATAATTCCAGACTTTATAACCACGTAGTCAAGGCCTCGTGCCAAGACTACAAATAAGATTTTGTCAACGCCTTGTCCCAAGATACTAGATTGTCTCATGAGACCAACCAATGCATTGAGGATCTATACCAGGCTCCACCTGTCACTTACTAAGTCCAATTCATTCTTCATATGAAAAGGTTTAAACATAACATAAACATTTGTATTAAAACTAGGATACAAAATGTCAATACTTTATCCATAAGTCAAGAATGGTATAAAAATAACACAACCATAGTAAAACATATCACAAAATCATCAATACAATAATGTAGATTTTTATCGTAAGGAATCAATTTCAAAGAAGTGTAAAATACATCAAAGGACGTTGATATAGATGGGTTCAAAACTATTTGAGAGAAATATATCTTTTTTTATGTCATTTAAAAGTCACATAATTATAAATGAAAAAAAAATATTTTGAAAATATTCTTATAATATTTTAAGTGAAGATTCGATGATGTTATAATGGTGGAAAAAATCCACACCCTCTGTTTAAGTTAAAAAAGACATTATTGCCTTAATTTTGTCGAAAAGGTGAAAAAGTACATTGTCTAGAAAACGACCAAAAGATTACTTTCAAAACATATTAGGTAAAATAAGGGTATAAAGGAATTTAACCCATAGTCTAGTAAATAGTAAATATGTTTGGAAATACTTTTTTAACAAAACACGGATGTGCATGATAAAGAGGTCCCAATAGATACTTATGTATTAACAACCTCATATAAGTAATGAGATTGTATAATTAACCCATACCTTGAACTTTTCCTTGGTCGAGGGTATATTAAAATCTTGTATAATAGTTAAGTCATTGTTATTAAATTGTATAAGAATCATATAAATAAATATTGTATCATGTGTGGCCTTATAATATTTCTCAGTTAATAACATTTTAGTTGTATAATAGTTTCAGGTGCTAACTGATTCATTTTCCTTTATATATTTTGTTACGTAAGCCATATATGTTATAAATACGATGTATTTGATTCATATCTCGAATGATATTAATTTCTTAAAAATTATTTTTAATCGTATAATGAATGTCATTCTTGAATGATTAAGATGGGGGATGAATCCCATCGCGTTCGTGGAGACGGTAATCTGTACGTACGGACATGAGACAATATCATTTTATTAATGGTGAAATTGTATGTAATTGGATAGTATATCATATATATAGAATCATTAAAATTTTATATTTATTATTTACATCATTTATACTCATTATTATACCCATCCAAATAATGAAGTGTTTTAATAAAAAACTACACCACGACGTGGAGACGGTAAGCCGTATGTACGCACTTATGGTGACATTGTCATTTATAGGAGGGATAGAATAACAAATATTATTGTACCACATTTATAATAAAGTGTAAGAACCCGGTTCTTATTTTTGAGGTACAGGCTTCTTCTTTTCTCTTTTCCTAAAGTGTTTTTGAGAAAATGTGGAAAATGGGGGGAAATCCTAATTTTTAGAACTACATGTTGTGTACTTGTCCACACGTCGTGTACTTTTGGTCATGTGGGAAGGGTACATGGGATGTGTAGCCATGTCAGTGAAGAGGGGTGTATGAACTAACTACACGCTGTGTAGTGGTACCTTACACGCCGTGTAGTCAGTCGGCAGGCCTAAACAGTAAGGCGGTGGAGTTGCCGCCAGCTGGGCGATAGTACATGTTGTGCACTCGGGAGTACATGTCGTGTACTCATGTCGACGTATGAACAGTGTGGTGGTGCCTCCAGAGGAACAGTTAAATGAAGAAAGTACACGCTGTGTACTTTGTTTTTTCAGCTTAAAATAGGCAGTAGCCTCCTCTTTTGGCAGAAGAGGCATTTGTGTCATTTTGGAGCCAAGGAGGACATCTGAACCTTTGAAGGTCCGCCTGGTGTTCGTCTGGAATCCGATTCGGCTTCGAACGATCTCGTTGGAACCGCACTGGTAAGCCCTCTCATCTCCCGGTATGGTTCTTACCAATTCTTACCCTACCAGAAGTTATTTGTGTTTGAATGGGTTTTGTTCATCATCATATCTACTCCGTTCATGGGCGTTTCTGGAGTCAGTGTTTGGGTATAACGTTTGTTGGCATATAAGGTAGGTGGCTTGGTGCAAAGTTTCCAACTATTGTGCGTTTTTGTGCATTTTCGTGCCATGGACCCATGTTGGGGTGTCGTGTGGCTGAGTTCGTTGCTATATTTAATGCCTATAATTTCATAGGTGATTAAATTGTGATAATAAAATTCTGGTTGGGATCATTTCTTGGATCCGGAACCACCCTAAGGGTGTGTTTCACTATTTAGTCGTTTGGCCAGGATACCCGAGGGTATGCCTTTAAAGTAGTAATCGTAGAATTTCCTTGAGAGTAATTTCTTGTTTAATGCATTTGACATGTTGGGCATGGTCCGGTTAACGTTTTATCCAGAGGGAGATCTTGTGATTAGCATGTGGGCATTACACTGTTTAGCCTGAGGGATGTAGTTATTTCGGCCTGCGGGCAACTTCTTTCATGCCTGAGGGAAATAGACTCTATGCCTGAGGGAAACACTACCTACGCCTGAGGTAAAATTTCTGTTACACCTGAGGGAAATTACTCGTGGGTTGGTTCTGCTTACCTGAGTGTATGGTTTTTCTTGTCTGAGGACGTGGACTATTTACTTAGAAATGAACTGTGCTGATTTATAATATTTAATGAATTAAATGAATAATTTAATGGAAATTTAACTGTTAAGTTAGTTACTTTGTAGTACTGCTTACTTTATTTCATTCTACCACTACACTCTAGTGTTGCATGTTAGCACACAGTTGGGCACGAGCCTTTGTTGGGTGCCTACTGAGATATATTTCTCACACACTTTTTGGGTTACACTTTTTGGCCCAAACAGATTACGTTGCTACAGGTGTAGATAGGGGAAAGAGTTCCTATACAGGTACTTGACTGTTGCTAAGGAGTAGGAGGGCATGGGAGCGAGCCTAGGCTCGCGATGCCGTTGCCAACTGTTTTTCTTTGTTTTGCTGTACTCTGCATTTTGTTGTACTTTATTTGATGTATAACATGTTCTGGCTGTTTTCTTAGAACTTGAAAAATGTAGCATCATCATTTATATACTATTGTTTATATCCACTCCTGTAGTTTATCTCAGTTGTGTATGGTACACTTCTTCCATGGTCATTGTATGTTTATTTTGTATTCCGCTGCGCTACACTTTGACAAATGAGGGCATAGATTCCCCTCTATCAGACTTGGGCCCTCGTTGCTAGTCGACAGCCTCTGGCATTTGGGGAAATGCGCTTGAAGTCACGTGGCGAACCATGTTCGGGGCACCCATTGCATGGCACCAGGGTATGGGACATTACAAAGTCGTATTAGATGAGTTTTTTTCTTCGACTTACTATTTGGAGTTGTAGTCAGGGATAGGACGAATGGTAGTTGGTAATAGGATGTGCCCAGGCGTAGCTAACCCGTGTACAGGGAAAAGCCATTCTACCTCATATTTTGCAATTCTTTTGATTTTTCAAATTTTACAGTTGATATGTTTTCACCGTTGGGTGACACACTTTGAGATTGTGCAGTTTATATTTTATTTATGGGTTCTATTTAGTTGCAACCTGATGAGATGAGGGTATGCCGTCCCATGTATCATATAGGCACATTCTAGATATCAAATTACATGCATAGTTTCCATGTAATGTAGGTTCATTAGAAATCGCATGTTGTTGTGATAGTTGTTGTGCTAGAAAAGAATGTTGTTGTGATAGCTACTTGATAAATACATGCTCTGTGTTAGGGAATTATTTGTGTGAGAATGTTTATAGAATGGACGCCAAACTTTGGTTTTTGGGGAGTATGGGCCCCCATTGACCGGAATTTGGTGGATCATTGACTGTTTATTGGTTATAACACATATGAGATGTCAAACTTTGATTCATGGGGAGTATGGGCCCTCACGGGTCGGAATTTGACACTTAGGTGTTGTTTTTCGGTATTTTATGGGTTTTGGGGATGTTTTTGAGGCATACTGTCTGGAAAACTAGTATACACGCCGTGTAGTATTTTTATACACGCCATGTATGTTCTTCTGTTCAGGAAGAAAAAAATGAACTTTTTGAGTACATGCCGTGTACCCGGAGTACACTCCATGTAGTCTCTTCCCATGTCACAAACCGTGTTGGCGGAAACACCGGGTAGGGAAAAGCTTGGGTAAAACGCGCCGTGTAGCTTTTATACACACCGTGTAGTGTTGACCCGGAGTCCGGTCGTGAAACTAAAAACACGGGTCGGTGGACTTCTTGACAGAACACGTCATGTCAATGATGGACACGCCGTGTAGTGTGACCTATGGACTATTCTGTATAACAAACAACACGGGCCGGTGTCACCTCTCCCTGAACACGCTGTGTACCTTTGGGACACGTCGTGTAGTCTTTTCCGAGGACAGACCGTGTGGCTGGGAAATAGGGTGTTTTAAACACCGTGTATGGGTGTAACACACCCTGTAGTTGTAATCCAAGTATTCAGTCATGTCACAGACGACACGGGCAGTTGGAAAATACACCGTACATGCCATGTAGATATATACACACAGTGTAGTTTTTGATTGACAGAAGCCATGTGTCTTAGCCGTGTGTAAGGACCTGGGAAGGGGAATATAACTCAAGTACATGCCGTGTAGTCAGTGTACACGTCGTGTAGTCTTGTTTTGAAAATTTTGAATACCTTTTTCCTCTTGTTTCCTTTTTGGTTCCTTCGCTTTTCGGTCATAGTAATCTTGAATCTGAGGTGTGCTATTGACCTTGTAGTGTCATGCCGCCTAGACGACTGCGAGTTGTTCGCCAGGAGTGCGGCGACGATTATACTCTGGAGATGGTGGGCCATGGGCTACCAATTGATCCCCCAGTAGAGCCAGATGCAGCGCCAGCTGCTATACCGGGCACAGGCACGGTGGCACAGTTCCGTGAGGGATTTATGCGATTCGTGCAGACCTTTTAGGGAGCACCGTAGGCTGCCCCATCTATGGCCGAGCTAACGCGTATCTTCCAGTAGCAGCTTCCGCCTACATTTTCAAGGGATGGAGGACCATAGGTTGAAGAGTCTTGGTTGGGGTCGATGTAGACTATTTTCGAGCATCTTGAGACGCGTCCAGGGCGGAGGGTCAAGCTCGCGACCTACATGCTGCGTGATTCTGCCAAGAGGTGGTGGGATGTTACCACCAAGTTAGAGCATCAGAGAGACATGGTATGGAAAGATTTTCAGGTATTCTGCTATGACTTCTTCTTTCCCGAGATTCTGAGATCAGATAGAGCTCGAGAGTTCATGAATCTGTAGTAGGGCGCTATGTCCGTGATGGACTATTCTGCTCATTTTACGGAGCTTCAGCATTTTGAACCCGTGCTGGTGGGTGATGAGACGTGGAGATCCATACATTTTGAGGATGGCCTTCGGTATGACATCTGAGCGCTGGTGAATGTTTTTAGGTTGCCTTTAGTACATTCTATTGTGAACCAGGCACTTATTACTGAGAGGAACCTACGGGAATCAAGTGGTGTGGGCCAGGGTGGTTCAGCACCAGTTACTGGTACTGTTTCTGCTGGCAAGAGGAACAGACAGATGGACTTCTATCAGGGTGGTAGTACCAGCCAGACAGCTTCTTCAGGTGGTCTGGTCAGGTGCTACTAGTGTGATAGAGAGGGGCACAAGAGTTCGTAGTGTCCACGTGACCTAGTAGAGTGCTGAGCTTGTGGAAAGATGGGTCATCTGTAGCGCTTTTTCATGGCATTTCCACAAGTGGATAGTGATAGGGGTTCTGTGTAGACTCTGTGTGTGGAAGTAGGACCAGTGGATTCTTACCAGTCGGGGAATTGGAATATGTCAGGGTGTGGAGGCAGAGATGGTGGTCGTGACCGTGGTAGCCAGACACCAGGATCTCAGAGGCAGCAGGGCGGGACAGCTTAGGGTAGCCAGGCTGTGTCGTAGGGCCGCGGTGCTGGGCAGGCATATGCAGTGCAATAGACCCAGCAGGAGCAGGATCCTAGACCTTCTATAGTTAGAGGTACTATTTTAGTAGCGTATGTCTTATCTTTAGTACTTTTTGATACGAGTTCTACGCATAGTTTCATATTTGTACCCATTGTGGAGAGACTTGGGCTCTGTGTTTCTACTTCTTCCGATATCATGATGCTAGACACTCTGTTAGGAACTATAATGGCTGATGTGCATCAGTGCAAGGAGTTCCCCCTTGAGTTTGGAGGGTGTCAAAATCTATGGGGGCTCTATGTCTTGGATATGACGAGCAATGATGTCATTCTTAGGATGGACTGGTTGGTTCCCTTTAGAGCCTTTGTATACTGATATTTTCTCAGGGTGAGTATCACATCACCAAAGGGTGGAGAGTTTCTATAAAAGGGCGAATGGGATGTTCAGGCAAGTCAAGCTGGACCAGAGCATCGTGGGAAAGGTGGAGTCATGGCCTAGATTTCGACCTTGTATCTAGACGACCAGAGGACATGTCAGACAGATTTCCCTCCAGTGGTTGATCGTTTCAGGGATTTCTTCTCGGACGACTTTTCAGGTCTACCTCTGGTGCGAGAGGTAGATTTCTCTATCGAGCTTATTCCAGGGGCAGAAGCGGTGTCCATTACTCCTTATAGTATGGATACACCTGATCTGTAGGAGCTCAAGAGGAAGTTAGAGGAGTTGTAGGCAAAGGGCTTTATCTGACCCAGTACTTCTCCATGGGGTTCACCGGTCTTTTTGGCGAAGAAGGCGGATGGTACCCTTAGGCTTTTTGTGGATTATTGGAAGCTGAACTAGTTTACAGTTAAGAACCGATATCCCTTGTCTAGGATAGATGTTCTGTTTGATCAGATTCGTGGAGCACGAGTGTTCTTGAATATTTACTTGTGATCTGGATATCATCAGAAGCACGTGAGACCATCGGATATACCGCTTACAGCTTTTTGGAGCAGATATGTTCTGTACGAGTACATGGTTATGTCTTTCGGACTCACTAATGCACCAGCAGTTTTCATGGATCTAATGAATCGTCTGTTTCATCCGTATCTTGATTCTTTTGTGGTTGTATTCGTGGATGACATCTTGGTGTACTATCACACTCGACACAACCATTCCACCCATCTTGAGATTGTATTTAGTACACTGAGAGAGCATCAGCTATATGATAAGCTCTCGAAGTTACACATTTGTATGGACCAGATTCACTTCCTGGGTCATATCATCTCAGAGGCAGGAGTTGAAGTAGACCCAGAGATGGTGAGAGGAGTAGTTTCCTGGGATCAGCCTAAGAACATGTTTGAGATAATGAGTTTCTTTAGGGCTGGCTGGTTACTACAGACGCTTCATACAGGACTTCTCCCGCTTAGCAGCATTGTTGACAGGTCTGACTAAGAGGGGTGTGATGTTCGTTTGTTCAGAAGCTTGCGAAACAGATTTTCAAGACATGAAGGGAAGGTTGACATCAACACTGATCCTGATACTCCCAGAGTAGGGGAAGAACTATACAATTTACTGTGATGCATCAGGGATTGGGATTGGAGCATTTTTGATGCAGGGTGACCGAGTTGTTGCATACGAGTCTCGGCAGTTGAGGCCACATGAGCGGAATTACCTGACACATGATCTCGAGTTGGCCGCAGTTTTTCATGTGTTGCACTGTTGGAGACATTATTTGTTGGGAGATAATTTTTTGGTTTTCACTGACCACAAAAGCCTCAAGTATATCTTTACTCAGAGTGACCTGAATCTGAGGCAGAGAAGGTGGGTTGAGTACCTATAGTCCATCGATTTTTAGATTTCCTATACACCTGGTAAAGGTAATGTAGTAGCTGATGAACTGAGCAGGAAGACTCAGATATAGGTAGTGCAGGAGGCCAGTGGTGAGTGGGAGCTCAGGGCTTTGTTCTCTAAGATGCATCTGGAGGTGCATGATGGTCAGTGGAAGACTTATCTTTCTTCTTTAGCTGTGACATCTACCCTCTAGGACAGAGTGAGGATGAGACATCTATTGGACTCAGAATGACTAGTTTTATAGGAGTCGGTGGCAAGTGAGGACCCTCCTCCCAGTTGGACAATAGGCGATGATGAGGTTTTGTGTTTCCATGGACGAGTATGGGTTCCATGGGATATACGCGAGGAGATGATGCGGGAGTTTCGTGCATCAGCTTGGGCAGTTCATCTCGGGGGTACCAAGAAGTACCGAGACTCGAGACGTCAGTACTGGTGGCCGGGTATGAAGAGAAATGTATCTAGTTTTGTTACTAGGTGTTCCACCTGTCAGCAGGAGAAGGCAGAGCACCATAGGCCAGCTGGGCTATTACAACAGTTACCCATTCCAGAGTGAAAATGGGATGATGTCGCGATGGATTTCGAGACGGGATTGCCGAGGTCATCTCGTGGAAATGACGCTGTGTGGGTTGTTTTGGACAGACTCACGAAGGTAGATCACTTGTTTCTGATCAAGGAGACCTTTGGTGTAGAAGAGATCAGAAGATTGTATATCTGAGAGATCGTACGTCTTCATGGGGACCCTCGTTCTATCGTTTCTAATACGGATTCACGCTTTACGTCTTGTTTCAGGTAGAGTTTTTAGAGGGCACTGTGTACACTGGTGTTTCTGAGCACAACATACCACCCTCAGACCGATGGCCATTCAGAGGGTACGATACAGGTGGTTGAGGACATGCAGCGTGCATGCGTCTTAGAATTTGGGTGCTATTGGGAGAAGCATATACCCTTAGTTGAGTTTGACTATAACAATAGTTTTCAGGAGACTATTGAGATGGGACCATATGAGGATTTATATGGTAGGCCATGCTGATCACCTTTGTGCTGGTTAGAGGCAGGTGAGGCAACTTTACTGGGGCCACAGCTCATGCAGGAGACATCTGAGCAGGTCTAGTTGATTCGGAAGTGGATGGCTACCGTGCAGTCTCATCAGAAATCTTATGTTGATCGCCGCATACAATCCTTGGAGTTCATGGTCATGTATCAGGTTTTTCTATGTGTTTCACCGAGGCTGGGACACAAGCGGATCAGGAGATAGGGTAAGCTTTACCGAGGTATGTGGGGCCATTCGAGATTCTGGAGAGATTTAGGATGGTTGCCTATCGGTTGTAGTTACCGCAGCGGTACCAAGCCATGCACGACATCTTCCACGTGTCTCAGCTGTGTCACTATCATTCAGACCCATCTCATGTCTTTTATCCTGAGGGTGTTGAGATAGAGGCTGATGCGTCCTTTGAGGAGCATCCGATTCGTATCGTTTAGAGGAGCACGAAGGTTCTCCGAGGATGGTCATTTCCTCTCATACGGGTTCTATGGCAGCATGGGAGAGTGCAGGACGAGACCTGGGAGCGGGAGGCCGACGTACGTGCTCAGTGGCCAGAGCTGTTCTGAGCTTTATCTTCGCCACCCTGGGAAGGGAAATTCGGGGAAAAATTGCTATATGGGGGAATTTTTTAAGAACCCGGTTCTTATTTTTGAGGTACGGTCTTATTCTTTTCTATTTTCCTTAAGTGTTTTTGAGAAAATATGGAAAATGGGGAAAATCCTAATTTTTATAACTACACGTCATGTACTTGTCCACACGCCATGTATTTTGGGCTGTGTGGGAGGGGTACACAGGGCGTGTAGCCATGTCGGCGACGAGGGGTGTAGGAACCGACTACACACCGTGTAGTGGTACCTTACATGTCGTGTAGTCAGACGGAAGGCCTAAATAGTAAGGCGGTGGAGTCGCTGCCAGCTAGGAAATAGTACATGCCGTGTACTTGGGAGTATATGTCGTATACTCATGTCGATGGATGTACAGTGTGGCAGTGCCACTAGAGGAATAGTTAAATGAAGAAAGTACACCCAGTGTACTCAAAAGTACACTCCGTGTACATTGTTTTATCGGCTTAAAATAGGCAGTAGCATCCACTTTTGGTAGAGGATGCATTTGATCCATTTTGGAGCCAAGGAGGATGGACAAACCTTTGAAGATCTGCTAGGTGTTCGTCTGTAATCCGATTTGGTTTCCGACGATCTCGTTGGAACCGCACGGGTAATCCCTCTCCCCTCCTGGTATGGTTCTTACCAATTCTTCCCCTAACAGATGTTATTTGCGTTTGAATGGGTTTTGTTCTTCGTTAGATCTACGCCGTTCTTGGGTGTTTCTAGAGTCGGCATTCAGGTATAACATTCATTGGCGTATAAGGTAGGTGGATTGGTGTAAATTTTCCAACTATCGTGCGTTTTTGTGCGTTTTTATGCCACAAACCCATGTTGGGGTGTCATGTGGCTGAGGCCGTTGCTATATTTAATTCCTATAATTTCATAGGTGAATAAATTGTGATAATAAAATGTTGTTTGGGTTCATTTCTTAGATCCAGAACCACCCTAGGGGTGTGTTTCACTGTTTAGCCGTTTGGCCAGGATACCCGAGGTTATCCATTTAAAGTAGTAATCGTAGAATTGCCTTCAGTGAAATTTCTTATTTACTGCATTTGACATGTTGAGCATGGCCCGGTTACCTGTTTAGCCTGAGGGCGATGTTCTGATTAGCCTGTGGGAATTGCACTGTTTATCCTGAGGGTTGTAGTTATTTCGGCCTGCGGGAAACTTCTTCCGTGCCTGAGGGTAATAGACTCTGTGCCTTAGGGCGACAGTACCTATGCCTGAGGGCCAAATTCTGTTACTCCTAAGGGAAATTACCCACGGGTTGGGTTCTACTTACCTGAGGGTAAGGTTTTGCTTGTCTGAGGATGTGGACCGTTTACTTAGAAATGCACTATGGTGATTTCTAATATTTAATGGATTAAATGAATAATTAAATGGAAATTTAACAGTTAAGTTAGTTAATTTGTAGTACTGTTTACTTTATTGAATTTTACCACAGTACTCTAGTGTTGCAAGTTAGCACCTAGTTGGGTATGGGGCTTTGGTGGGTGCCTACTGAGATATATTTCTCATACCCTGTTGGGGTCACGCTTTTCGACCCAAACAGATTACGTTGCTGCAGGTGTAGATAGGGCCAAGAGTCCCTATATAGGTATTTGACTGATGTTAAGAAGTAGGAGGGAATGGGACTGAGTCTAGGACCGTGATGTCTCTGGCCGCTGTTTTTCTTTATTTTGTTGTACTCTTCATTTTTTTGTAATTTATATGATGTATAACATGTTCTGGCTGTTTTCTTAGAACTTGAAAAATGTAGCATCATCATTTATATACTGTTAGTTATATCCACTGTTGTAGTTTATTTCAGTTGTGTATGGTTTACTAATTCCGTGGTTGTTTTATGTTTATTTTGCATTCCACTGTACTACACTTTGACAAATGAGGGCATAGTTTCCCCACTATCAGACTTGGCCCCTCGCTGCTAGTCGGCAGCCTCTGGCGTTTGAGGTCACGTGGCGAACTGGATTCGGGGCACCCGTTGCGTGGCACCTGGGTCTGGGACATTACATAAAGTCATAGTATGTATAAGGTACTAGATTTATTATTTTGGTATGGAAACAACAAAGAAAGGGTAATTGAAGGAATAAAATAACTTGAAAGAGGGAGGTGAAATTATTACCTCTTTTTGGGAGCTTCTTTTGGAGTTGATCAAAAGGGCTCATTAGGTTTGCTTTCTGATAAAAGTAAGGCCTCTAGGTTGAATTTAGTAGAGTTGAGAAGATATTTGGGAACGTTTTGGCTGATCCAAATTGCTTTGGGGATGTGAAATTATGAGAAGGGGAATTTCCCTTTTACAATAGTGGTGAGGGTCACTTTAGGAAAAACTTGAAATATTATTTTATAATAAACCATATTCGGTTTCTAATGGATTAAAAAGGATTTGTTTTAATAAAAAGGTAGGTATGGTTATAAAAGATATCAAACAATAGGTTTTAGATAGGTTTAGGTCATCATATTAACCTTATCTTTTATATTTAACTCTTAGTTAAATAGTTTGACATTCACCATGTCTCTTTATATTTTTACATTATATGGTTAATAAAATTACTCAAAAAAGCCATAAAAACCCCAAGTGGTTCATTATTAATATATATAACCCTATATAAGTCCTTTTTACGACTATTATCTTTTTAGAAAATTTATATCAATTAATAATATAGTATTTATTGTAAAAAACTCAATTATGTCAATTTTGACACTATTTAGTATTTGATTTGTTTGAAAGCCATAAAAAATTATCACATCAAATAATTTTTAAATCAACCCTAACATGTCATAATAACCTATAAAATTAATGGAATTCTTCATAAGTCTCAATATATATTTATTTGGATATTTATAATATCAATTATTTTAATCTTTCATTAATAAGGTAATTACTGCATTATCATTGTGTCATAAATAAATTTAATTATTTAATGTCTAAAAATTATAAATAAAATACCATTATGTAGGAAATATTTTTATATTTCTAATGAATATTTATAGTCGAAATTATTATATGTATAAACCTATATTAAAAATGGTTTACTTATTAAACATTGAATTTAATACTTTTAACTCTTCTTCAAATAAAATAATAATAAATGTCCTAATCAAATCCAAGTGGACCAAAGGGCATCATGTTTTATCCAAAATGTTTTTATGGTCTAATTACACATATCGGATAGAATTAAGAGATGTGTTAGGGTAATTATGATATCATTTTTACCCTTAATTACCAAATTTACTTTTAACCGTGGTAAATAAAAGTCCAAAGTTTCTATTTACCCAATATTATTTTCATCTTATTGAACCAAATTTTATATACTGATATCAACCTTGTCTCTCATATTTTTGACATTGAACTCACAGAAGTGGTAAAATTATGTTTTAAGCAAATTTCTAAATGCACCTAGAAGATGGGTAAAAGACGGTAAAAAGTTCGATAAAATTTTATATATCTAAATTTATTATAAAATGACTCCAATGAATTACGTTGGACATATATAGGTATTATGTAACTATTTTTGCCTAAAATAAATTAAAATAAAATAACAAATTATTTAAATAAAAAGTCAGTTTTAAACAATAATGCAGTGTTTTTCACTACTCATAAAAAATTAAAAATTTTCAAAAAAACACCAAAAATTAACCTGAAGTTAAATTTGATATTATAAATCCAAATAAGAAGTCCATTTTGAAAAATAAAGTTTATATTATTTCAAAAATTGTGTATTACTATTCATAACAACTAGTTTGATTGGTCGTGGTGTGTTAAACCTCCATGTTGCGTACAACGCAAGCAACTGCATTATTAAAAGGGAAACATACTGTGAAAGCTTGGGGTGTTACATTCTCCCCTCCTTAAAATAAATTCATCCTAGAATTTTCTAGAATATTACATCATAAAAAGAATTGGGTGGTTCTTCATCATAAATTCCTCTGGTTCACACATTGCCTCTTCCATCTTATGGTTTCTCCATAAAATTTTTATCATACAAGTCATCCAGTTTCTCAACACTTGTTCTCTGTTATAAAAAATTTCTACAGGCTCTTCACAATAAGACAAATCAGGTTCCAGTTCAATTTCTTCATAGGTGAGTACATGTGATGTCTCATTCATGTATTTTATTAATAGTTATATTTGGAACACGTCATGAACTTTGGAGAGACATGAATATATTTTCAAATGATAATCCACAACTCTAATTCATTCAAGAATTTTGAAAGGTCTGATATACCTGGGACTCAATTTACCCTTCTTACCGATTCTTACAAAACCCTTCCATGGACATACCTTCAAGAAAACATGATCTCTTATATGAAGTTCCAAATCCATCCTTCGATTATCAGCATAGCTATTTTTCCTACTTTGAGCTTCTTTGATGTGGGTTGGGATAATCTTTACCTTTTACATTGATTCTTCAACAAGTTCTTGGCCGAAGAGTTTTATTTCACCAACATCATCCCAACAAGTTGGTGTTCAGCGTCTCTTTCTGTATAACTCTTTATATGGTGCCATATGAATACTCGAATGTAAGCTATAGTTATAGAAAAATTATTCCGGAGATAAATATTGATCCCACAAACCTAGAATGTCATGTGAGCAAGATCTGAACATGTATTCTACAGTTTGAATAGTCCGTTCTGATTGTCAATCAGTTTGAGGGTGGTAGGCAGTGCCCAAATGAATTTCAGTATCCAAGTCCTTCTGATGATTTTTCCATAATCATGATGTAAAATGGGGACCTCGATCATAAAAAATCGATAAGGGTGCACCATGGATTCTTACAACTTCATTAATATATAGTCTTTCCAAATGTTGAAGTGGTAAGTATTCTCTTATAGCAAAAAAATGTGCTGACTCGGTAAGATGATCAACAATGACCCATATTGCATCATTCATTCTAGGAGTATTTGGTAGCCCCATGACAAATTCCATTGTAATATTATCCCATTTCAACTCAGGCATCGGAATAGGTTGCATGACTCCTCTAGGCTATGGCCTTCCAACTTTCACTTGTTGACAAACCATACATCATGACACAAAATCAGCTATCTCCCTCTTCATGTTATCCCACCAAAAATGTTCCTTCAAATCTCTATAAATCTTGGTGCTCCCAGGGTGTATAGAGAAATTAGAGCTAGGAGAATAATCAAAAAATTACCTTTTTAGATCAGGTATGTTAGGAACAAAATGTCTCTTCCCAAATCTCAAAATTCCATCTTCATATAGAAAGTCACTCAATCTCCCATCATTCACAACTTTAATCTTATTTTTAAACTCCTCATCATCGGTCTGAGAACTCTTTATCCTTTCTAGTAAATATGGGATAGAAACCATTTGAAAACGTATTAATGTTTCACCCTCCATGCTTATTACCACATCCATCTTTACTAGATCCATGAACATATGATCTCATTTTACTCTCATCTTGTTCAAAACTCCACGATTCATTCTACTCAAAACATCTTCCACCTTATTTACCTTACCTAGGTGGCAGTGTATAGTGCAATCATAATATTTGAGTAGTTCAAACCATCTCCTTTGCTTCATGTTGAGTTATTGTTGTGAGAAAATATACTTCAAACTCTTTTAAGTAGTAAAAATCTCACATTTTTCACCATTGTGATAGTTTCTCCATATAATCAGATCAAAGATTAAAGATTATAACTCTAAATCATGTGTGGGATATTTTTTCTCATGAATTTCTAGCAATCATGATGCATAGTAAATAGATCTTCCATTCTTCATAAAGACACAACCAAGTCCTTTCTTTGAAGCATCACTATAAATAAGAAACCCTGCATTTCATTATTATAGAGTCATCATGGGAGCATTGTATAATATTCTCTTTAGTTATTCAAAACATTCTTCACGCTATTTTGTCCAATTTGATTTAACCCCTTTACGTTTGATCTTGGTTAATGGGTTAGCCAACAAGGAATAATTCTGGACGAAATGTCGATAATAACCTGCTAAACTAGTAAAACTGCGTACCTCAGTTATACTCATTGGTATTTTCCATTCTTGGATTTCCTTAGTCTTTGAAGGATCAACCAAGATTCCATTATTAGAGACAATAGGGCCAAGAAAATAAATCTCTTGAAACCAGAATATACATTTTCTAAACTTCACATATAATACATTTTTTCTGAGGGTTTTCAAAATAGTGCGCAAATGATTTTCATGATCATCATAGATTTTGTAGTATACCAAGATGTAATCAACAAATACCACTAAAAATGTTATCAAGATAATATTTAAAAAATCTATTCATTAGATTCATGAAGATAGAGGGTGCATTAGTCAATACAAAAGGCATTACTGTAAACTTCTAATGCCCGTACCTGGTTCAAAATGGTGTTTTTGGAATGTCTTCCCTCTTTAAAAACAATAGAGGATATCCATATCAAAGTTCAATCATTGAAAAATATTGAACTCTACGATGTTCGTCGAATAAATCATCAAAGAGAGGTAGGGGATACTTGTTCTTTATTTTTATAGCATTGATCACCATGTAGTCAATGCACAACCTCATAGATCTGTCTTTTTTCTTAACAATAATAAAAGGGGCTCCCCTTGGAGAAACGCTAGGGAGAATAAATCCTTTATTACTCAATTCACCTAGTTTTTTCATTAGTTCCACTAATTCCACAGTAGCCATTCAATAATGGTTCTTTGGTATAGTCCTTGAACCATGAATTAAATCAATCGAAAACTCAATTTCTCATTCTAGTGGATTTCTAGGTACATCCTCTGGAAACCCATAAAAATATTCGTGAAAAATTTTTATGTCCTCTATTAGAACATTCTTTTCATCACCCATAATTATTTCATTCCCTTCCTCCCCAATAAATTAATTTTGTAGAGCTATAGGGGTGGATCTAGAAAAGAATCAGGTGGTGATGTGTCTTCTATAAAGATATGGTACTCCTTATCATCATTAAAACATGTAACCTTCTTCATATTACAATAAATTCTCTCATAATAGTTCTAAATATAATCCATACATAGGATTATATAAAATTATATCATGGGTATGATGATGAGATCAGCGGATAAATAACATTTTGATGCCCTAATGGGAACTAATTTACAACCAATTGTTGTAATGATACTTCCCTTAGGAGTTTTGATTAACAACTCCCTTGTTAATTCAAACAGAAAATTTATAATTTTCTCAGAAAACTGGGAAAATATGAAACAATGCGACGATCCATAATCAAATAAACCATTGAATAAACTTGGGGAAACCATCAAATTACCTTCCACCATGTATTTCAGAGATTCAACCTCAGCAGTAGTGATCGGATAATCTTAGCCTTGCTCCCTTGGCCTTTTTGAGGTAAGTTACCATGGAACATAGGAAATTCATTTTCATAATGCCCCTTTTCTAAACAATTGCAGCATTCAATATTGACAGTCTCTTTCTTCCATTTTCAATCATGATCTTGGTGGCCTTTTTCACGACACTTGTAACAGACTCCCATTTTCTTTAGGCAAGTACCGGGGTGTTTCTTCCAACATTTACCACAGGATAGATATTAAACTTTTTCCTTCTTCCTATTATTTCTATTTCATGAGTGTTAAATAGATCTCTTATTCTCTTGGTTTTCTTTTAATTCATAATATGTAAAATTCATTTTCTCTCTTGATAGCATGTGAGACAATATATTTATACGATGAGAAGTATTGTGAGACTACTGCTCGATGGAGAAATGGTTTTAACCCATCATAGAATCGATCAAACTTACTCCTTGGGTTATATATATAATTTGATGAATGCCTTTCTATCCTTGTAAAGTTAGCCTCATACTTTTTGACATTCTCATCCTCCTTTTACCACAGAATCCAAAATTGTCTTTCCATATCTGCTCGATGATCATGAAGAAAGTATTTTTCTAAGAAAATACCTTTATACTCTCTCCATTCCATGTTCTATACTTCTTTATATTCCATTCTTTTTTTTGGATTAATGACCACCATTGATCTCCATCTCTTATATGTTAATAAACTATCATGAAAACTTTTTCTCTTTCTCTACTCCCCAAAGCATGAAATATTTTATCTATGGAAATTATCCATTGATAAACTACTAAATGATTTGTAATCCCATTGACTGTTGGTGGTTGTTTCTTCAAGATGTAGTCTAACATTGATCCTTTGTGTTGTGGATCAGAGTACTCCATACGAGTATGGTTATTATTCATAACATGTGTGAGTTTTCCCAGTATGGTGATAAAATGATCAGCATCAGTTGCATCACCATCTCTAGTATAATTATCTTTATTAGGAGGGAAATCCATACATGGATTACATGCACTGATATGGTTGCCATTATTTACACTGGGTGGAATTTCTAAAAAATGGCATACACTAGATTAGTTTATGAATCACAATACATAATTCCAAACTTGTAAAACAACTAACATAAATTCAGCAGTTTATGGATATAATCAACAATTATAAAAATGTTTTCTTTGAGGATGTATATACTCATAAATCTTTGATAATTTTTTTTAATGAAAATGTGAATTATCATAGGTATATCCCCTAGGAGTGTCATAAAAAAGAGTGCAGCAAGGCTCGTTGTCGTGTTCCAGGATACCCCAGGTCAAGTCTAAAACTCTTTTCAGAGATTCACTCCCTAGTACATCTGTGCCACAACCGCCTCTAACTTCTCATATTCATAAAAGGATGTATTGGTTGGAAAATACAAAAAAATATCTACATTACTAAAATTCATTGATGTTCTTCTATACTAATCCTCAATGACTATCTTAGGGTAATGTTCTCTAATAAGAGTTTTTCAATATCCAGTATCCACGGTATATAAAAAACATCCCATAATACCAAATGTAATGCAATAACCCTAGTTACCCAGAGTCGGTGCATTATTGCATAATATTGGCATGATACAAGTAATCATGTCCCGAAAGACCGATCAGTTTAGTAGCCATGGAAGTACTAGATACATACATAAGTCTTACATTATATTGTAAAACTAAAAACATCAACGACATTGTCCCATTTTAACACACTTATTTCTCTTAGCCTATCCCTGTATTTTTGTCATAATATACTTCTTTGAATCCTAGGGAAAATAAAACATTGAAAGGGGTGTGCTCAGATGCTCAGTAAATATAAAAATATAGAACCAAGGTTTTTAAATTAGAAAAATGAGATTAGGAAATGTATAAGACTAAAACAAAACCCTTTTAAACATAAACATCATCATAATATGGCAATGATAAATCAAATAATGGAATTTAAATATTAACATGAATATTATACTAGTCTAATAATCACATTTAATTTCAATATCCAATTTCATAATGATGTAATTCATAATGTTACACTTCATAACCACATAGTAAAGGCCTTATGCTAAGACTACAAATAATATTTTGTCAAGGTCTTGTTCCAAGACACTAGTTTGTCTCATGAGACCTACCGATAAATCGAGGATCTATAGTGGGCTCCACCAATAACTTACTATGTCCCACTCATTTTTCATAATAAAGGGTTTAAACATAACATAAATAGTCATATTAAAACTAGCATAAGAAAAGTCAATACATTATCTATAAACCATCAATGGTATAAAAATATCACATCAACAGTCAATCATATCAAAAAACCATCAATAAAATATTGAATATTTTTATCATAATGAATCAATTCCAAACAAGTGTAAAATCCATCAAAGGATGTTAACGTATATAAAATCAAAACTATTTTAGAGAAATATCACTTTATCAATTTTGAAATCATTTAAAAGTCAGATAATTATAAAAGAAAATAGTTATTTTGAAAATATTCTTATAAGATTGTAAGGGATGCTTCGATGATGTTATAATGGTGGAAAATAGATACACCCTCCATATAAGTTAAAAAAATACATCCTTACCTTAATTTTGTCGAAAAGGTCGTAAAGTACCTTGTTTGGAAAATGACAGAAAGATTTCTTTCAAAACATATAAGGTCAAATAAGGGTATAAATTACATTAACTCATAATCAATTAAATAGTTAATTTTTTTTGAAATAATGTTTTATGAAAACATGATTGTGGATGATAAAGAGGTCCCAATACTTATATATTAACTACCTCAGATAAGTAAAGAGATGTTAGAATTAACCCTTACCTTGTACTTTTCTTTGGTTGAGGGTCAGTTAAGATCCTGTATAATAGTTAAATAATTGTTATTAAATTGTAAAATAATCATATAGATAAATATGACATCATATATAATCTTCTAATATTTTTTTGTTAATAATATTTTAGTAGAATCATCATTTCGGGTGTTAACTGATTCCTTTAATTTTATATGCTTGGTTACGTAATCCATGTTAGTTATGAATAGGATATTTTTGATTAATATACAGAATGATATTAAGTTCATAAAATTTATTTATAATCATAAAATAAAAATTATTCATGAATTATTACGATGGGGAATGAATCTTATCGCTTTAATGAGGACGGTAATCCGTACGTACGCACGAGCGACAATATCATTATATTGATGATGAAATCATATTTAATTGGATTTTATATAATATATATAGAATCATTAACATGTTATATTTATTATTTAAATAAGTTATATTCATTATTATACCCATCCAAATAATTAAGTGTTTGAATAATAAACTACACCACGACGTGGAGACCGTAAGACGTACGCACGCACGTATAGTGACCATGTCATTTATTGGAAGGATAGAATAACGAATATGTTTTTACCATATTTATAATGAATTAATAATATGTATAAGGTACTAGATTTATTATTTTGGTATGGAAACAACAAAGAAAGGGGAAGTAGAAGAAGAAAAGAACTTGAAACAGGGCGGTGAAATTATTACCTCTTTTTCCGGTGTTTCCTTTTGAGTTGATAAAAAAGGCTCCTTTGGTTGGGTTTCAGAGAAAGGTAAGGCATCTAGGTTGAATGGAGGATAGTTGAGAGGATATTTTGGTAGGTATTGGCTGAGACAAATGTCTTTGGAGGTGTGAAATTAAGAGAAGGATAAGTACTCTTTTATAAGAGAGGTGAGGGTCACTTTAGTAAAAGCTTGAAATATTATTTTATTAAAAAATAATTATCAATTTCCAACGGCTCCAAAGTGATTTATTTCATAGATAAGGTAGTTATGGGTATAAAACCTTTCAAACAATATGTCTTATATTGGTTTAGGTCACCATATTAACCGTATATTTTAGATTTAACTCGTAGTTAAATAGTTTGACATTTACCATGTCTCTTTGTATTTTAATATTATATAGTTAATAAAAATACTATAACTAGACAAGAGAACATAAAGTGGTTAATTATTAATATATATAACCCTATATAAGACTTTTGGATAAAACTTATATTTTTAGGAATATTATATCAATTAATAATATAGTATTTGTTTTAAAAAACAAAATTATGTCAGTTTTGACAATATTTAGTATTTGACTTTTTTAAGCCATAAAAACTTTATCAAATCAAATAAAATTTATTTAATCAACCCTAAAATGTCATATTAACCTATAAAATTAGTCTAATTCATCAGAATTATCAATTTACATTTATCTAGATAATTATAATATCAATTATTTTAATCTTTCACGAATAAGGTAATTAATGCATAATCATTGTGTCATAAAAAATTTAATTATTTTATATATAAAATTAAAAATAAAATAAAATTATGTAGGGAATAATTATATATTTATAATGAATATTTATAGTTGAATTTATATTATGTAAAACACAATATTAAAATTGGTTCAGTTATTAAACATTGAATTTAACACTTTTAACTCTTCTTAAAATAAAATAATACTAAATGTCCTAATGTAATAAAAATAGAACAAAGGGGAACATATTTTACTCATAAAGTTGTTTTTGGTTGAATTACACTTATCCAATAGAATTATATCTTGTTTTAGGGTTATTATTATATAATTTGTTACCCTTAATTAACATATTTACTTTTAACCGTGGTAAATAAAAGTCAAAAGTTATTGTTCACTAAAAATTATTTTCATATTATTGAACAACATTTTACATACTAATGTCAAATGTGTCTCCTTGATTTTTGAAATTCAACTCATAGAAATGGTAAATTTCTGTTTTATGCAAATTTATAAATTCTATTAGAAGGTGGGTAAAATATGGTAAAAAGTTCGATAAAATTTTATATTGCTAAACTTATTATAAAATGAATCCAATGAATTATGTTGAACATGTATAGGTATTATGTATCTATTTTGACATATAATATATTAAAATAAAATAACTAATTATTTAAAGAAAAAGTCAGTTTTAAACAATAATGCAGTGTTTTTCACTATTCATCAAAAATTGAATGTTTTCAGAAAAATACCAAAAAAATCACACTAAGATAATTTTGATATTCAGAATCCAAAAATGAAATCCATTTTGAAAAATAAAATTTATAAATTTTCAAAAAGTGGGTTTTATTATTAATAACAGATAGTTTGATTGTTCATGGTGATTTAAAACTCTATGTTGCGTACAATGCAAGCTACTACATTATTTAAAGGGAAACATACTGTTGAATCTAGGGTTGTTACATAGATCCTCATCACATGGAATGGGTTCCTCTTTTGGATTCTCCAACAATTAATACCATCACCTTATCTCACTTATGCATCTTTCGTGATGCAAATTCCTCGTATACCTTTCCTATTGTCTCTCAAACCGAGCATGAATCACATGGTCTAAGAGGTTAGTAGTCATTATGACACCCTCCTCCATCCCAAAAGGCATACCTATAAGAGTAATCCCTAAATTCCACCTTCATGGGACACTTCTACATGTTTTCCCCAAACTCTACAAATATACACGGACTTTGATTACCAACTAATTGGGATATGTATGTAGTCATCCTGAGGTTCAATATCATCCACATCCATCCTGATCTTCTCTGAGACCCATCCCAAGAAGGCCATGCCTCTCACATAAGAGTCCTCATCACCTCCAAGACCATTGAAAAGCTAACCATATGTAATCTCCACACCATATTCCTCCATTCAGAACTATATGGACTATAATTATCGGTCACCTAGGATATGAAGGAATCTAATTTAGGTTCTATTCCCAATGTTTCCATACTCACACATTCCATCCATTCCACCCTAATTCTTTATCTCTTTCCATCATGTTTCAATCTTGGGCCACTACATCACTATAAAATCATTCCATCCATCTGGGTTTCTTCTTTACATATTCCCCATCCACATCATTTATTCTCCTAGTAGAACCCGAGAAGCAAACCAAGTGTATTAGTTATTTCACCCATCATCCAAAACATTGTAATCCTCTTGATATGGGGAGTTCCAATGCATAATCCTCGCACCATTATTCTCAAAATATGTGAGTTTTGATCCTTATATTATAAATAGGGTACATTGAAAGCCTCAATGAGGTTCAATATTGACCAATGGTAAATCGTGGTGCCTCCCTCCTAAGGAAGTACCCCTTCATTGTGTGACATCTTCCTTTTTTGGGTCACAACGCATAGGTTCTTCCCTCATTTGGTGTTTTGAAGCATCTATATGGTAAACCATGGTATCCCATCATATGGGTGGAATTCATTGAACCACCCTTGGTGTTTTCAATATAATCATTCATGGTATGATATATTATCTTTATGGGACATGCCATATCGGGTCCACCTTAGTAGGGATTCAGATCCATCCATCAGTATACCTTTTTAGGTGTTACCTCATCGGGATGTGCATTCCCAATCTGCCTCGATGGGCCATTCTGATCAGCCTCACAACATCTATGTAAGATTCTAAACTCACGACATGTTACAAATACCCCTTGTTTAACATGGGGTGCCTACAAAAATCCTCAAATAACTTTACTATAGCAGAAGATACCCTACGATTGAAATAGGATGCATCGAGTTCTATGCCCTTGAGATTCTCTCCTATGGGGAAGAATATTGGTGACTAATGTTCCAGTGTCCATACATGCCAGTGAATCCCAATGTGAATAATCTCCTGACCGAAGGTTTCTTCTCTATCAAGACCCTTGGGAATTTCCTTACAAAAGTAGAATAATTAATCATCTTCCATAAAGTGATGGAACATGGATTATGTTTCATGAACCAAATCTTAATCTATGGGGGATACCTAGACTAGGTGAAAAATTATCAAGAGGAATACATAGAAGGAGTAACTGACATCCCTTCATCCCATTCGGATCAATGTTAATACATCATTGATAAAGTTATGTATTTCACCCATATTTTAAATGTAGGAATTTGGGGTTACACAACGCCTGTTTGTGCTTGGTATCCTGCGATATGGCGTGCCTCTGAGAAACAGTTAGAAACACCCATATATTTATTAATTTTAATAATTTTTACCAAAAATATAAAAAAACAGAATCTATTTTTATATAATTGTTGTAAATATGGAACTTATTTTACAAAAATAAATTCTTGTATAAGAAAAAGAATTTTTTTAAAAAAAACATAATACTTTAGTCTTCCAGTTTTTGTCCTATAAAATAGTTCATAACCTCTTGAAAATAATATTCTAATAAGAATTAATTAAATATATACATATTAAATAAAATTCATCATTTAAAAATTATATCATAAAAAAATATTTATATTTAGAAAATATTATTCTCAATATATCATTATATATTTGAGAATTTAAATAAAAAATTGAAAAATAGTAAAAAAAAATTCAAAATAAAACTCTTCAAAAATTTCTCCATTATTATTATATGTTTTTAACCCATTTTTTATTATAAATTTAGAGAATATATAAATTTAATATGTTATTTATTTTTTAATACTGATGTCTGATTACTATAGAGAAAATCCCATTGGTAGAATAATTACTTTATTTGTGTTAGAGGGATTGAAAGAGTATATTTATTATAAAAAAATAATTTTTTTATATTTTAATGTTCAAATACTATAATTTTAATTACATTGTTAATTTTAGTATTTAAACAACAATGTAACAATTCTAATGGTCTGGTTATTATTAAAATTTCCCTTTTACTTGTTATATATACACTTTAAATCCTACATATTTCATTAAATTTGTTTCTCTTATGTTTCCCCATATATCATTTATAATATTTATATTCTTTTTTTAATCATTTCATTTCTTATTAGAGTGTGTATTTGAACTATTTCATTTGTTGGAGATCTTAACCCTATGAATTTTAAAATTCTAAACATGTTATTTATATTTTTTTTCATCTTGTACAATTTTTAATTTTATGGAATATATTTGTCCTTCATAGGTAATTATTTGTATTTATGCATTAATTTTTTTAATAATATGGATCACATTTTTTATTTATACTATAAAAGAAATATATATTAATAATGAAAATATCATATTCAAATGTTTTGGTTATTACATCCAGGGTTACAAGAGATTAGAAGTATGATTGATGAAATGTAAAAAAAATATTTTACACCAACATGCACAATCTATTTGACCATCATAACAAGTGAAATAGATATATACCTAAAATTATGAATTTTTTAACCCAAAATAATAAACCAAATATAAATTTTTTTATCCCAATTAAAGTTATCATAAAGAATATATGTTATCAATGATGTGGTGGTACCATGGGTGAGGAATTGAGACCATCATTGAATTGAAGGCCAATTTTTTCCTTTAAGATTTTATATCATTGAAACATGATCTATAGGAACATTATGGACCAATTATCAAGGAATCATTTAAGGTAATTTTAAATAAAAATAATCTCAAAACAAATAATAATGAAAAATATGAATGGGTAATGTGATATTCTTTTAAGACATAATTAAATTATTTTTTTAATATTTCATTTTATTATAATTTTTTTATTACTTAATAACGTTTATATAATTCTGAGGAAGTTATATACCTATTTAAAAATAAAATATTAGTAATAATTTTAATTTATCAACTCCCCCACACATAACCATTACAGTCTCTGGAAAAAATCCCTAAAAAATCATATACCTTAACAAAAATGAAAAAAATATAGATAGATTTATATTTTTTCTAATATATTGTCCTAGAAAATCCATCTATCATCTTTTATACAACGATATTTTCTTAACCTTTTATTTTACCATCAATATCCCTTTTAAATCTATATTCATATCATTGATATTTTTTAACCAACTATCCCAAAAAATTATGTCACTCCTGACTCCTGAGGAAATTTATACTCATTTTTTGTTCATATAAAGTCGTACATTATTTCTATAATATTTATTTTACTCTGGTTTCCCAACCTATGGAGAATAATTTCTCAACAGACATAATTATTTATTAGTTATATTTTGGAGCATATGGTTTGTGGGTGATAATGACCAATACATGAAGTATTGATGTGGAGGGTAACTGTAAGTACAATTATTGATTTACATAAAAATATTAAATTATGAATTCATCATTGAATCACCTTCATAATAATACAATACTATAAAATCCTTTTATAAATCAATTTGTTTTAAAAGTAATATTTTTTTTTGAAAATTTAAAAAGTTTTCCTTCATTATACCTTTTCATTTATATATATATATATAATATTTTGTCATTTTTTACATTTTATTATCAATTTATTATATATTTTGTTTTAAATAATATGATAAATTAATAAAATGAAATAAAATATTATCAATGAATCTCATATAACAAAAAATAAATGACAACCCCCACATTCTACTAAAATATACCCTATCTCACAAACAAATTATAAAATGGCCTCTCTCTAATATTATAATTTAAGTGTAATTATCAAAATGGTATATAGGAGATGGGTAGGTATGGAAATATTTTCTTGTAATATGGTTTATATGTCACATTAATGATATATTATTATATATTTTATGTTTTTCAAAATTTTAGTTTGTATCAATTGAATTTAAAGATCTTGAAATTAATGAAATTAGCTTTAACACATGGCATAAATCATGAACTAAAAAAGTTTTGAAAAATAATCAATAATTTTAGTGAATACTGTATGGGTGAAGATTATATTTAGAAAGGGTGGTATTATAAAAATATAAAAATGTTATATAATGATTCAAGTATATGTAAATTGAAATTGGACAATTACTTATTTTAAATTATTTTAAAAATTTATCAACATTGATGTAACACATCTTAAATTTATTATTAATTTTCCCTTCAAACTAATAATACGATTAATATATTCTTTCAGAAACACAAAAAATGATACATGAAATATATTATATGTATATTTTTCATAAAATTTACGAAAAAAAATCTTTTTCTAACTAATTTTTTTTTATCAATTATTAATCCTAAAAAAGTTTGATTAAGAACAACTTATGTTTTAAAATCGTTGCCTTCAATAAAAGTGGGTTTTCTATCTATATTATATTATTATTTAGAAGATAAATTTATAAATTTGGGAATATTAAATTTGTAAAATATAATTCTTTTTTTAATTCTGAAAATTAAATTTTTCTTCAGGTGATTTTTTATACTTCTTGAATATAATTTATTTTCATGTGAATTGGAAAAAACATTTACTACAACTATAACATTTATGACTATATCTAGATGTAAAAAAATTAAAAACATTTAAAAAACTCATGATAAATATTTTATTTATGGAGTGAAATTTATCATATAATAATAATACTTTGAATTTATAAAATCCATGTTTACCATTTCGAAAAAATAAGATATATTTTTCTAATAAAATTTTTTTTTTTGTTATTGTAAATTATTTATATTTTATCCATGTGAAATTAGATTTTGGATTTATTTTAAAGTCACATAAATAAAATTTGATTAATATTTAACAATACATAATTCCATTAACATCAATAACCTTATTAATTCTGTCATAGTCATCACATTTATCCCTAAAAATACAAATTTTCTAAAAAAGGGTTTTATGTGTAATATGATAAATTATTAAAATTATTTTTTTTCAACACATAGATATTTTATTTTATAATATTTTTATAATATTTTCAATATTTAGGTATAAATAACATAATATGGTTCATTTTATTTTTAGTAATTAAAAATAAATTACTAGGTATTAATTAATTACCATGGTAAAAAAAGTTGTAAATGTGAGAAATATAATTGTAAAATACATAAAATCATGTTAGAAACATGTTTTTAAATGTTTGGATGATAATATATAAACCAAAATCATCTTAAAATAAATTATTTTCTATTATTGGATCTATTTCACCTTTTAATATAGGATTCAACTTTTATATATTTTGAACTTCTCAATCCCTCCACTTATAAAAGGTTATTTCACCACCCCACTTCCCCTCACTCCCAATGATACTTAACTCAACCAAAATTATACCTAAATCCATCCCCAACATTCCTAGACCCATTTTTCTAATTATTTACTTCATATATACAACACTTTAAGGGCATAATCCTTTTTTAAAATTAATTTTCAAATAAGTATTGTAAAAAAACATAATAAGCCTATTTCCATTTATATTATATTTATTTTTCTTTGACAAAATTATGATATAGTTAATAAATTATATTTTAAAAAATTTTTGAAATTAATATAATTATGTGTATCATTTTTTATTTTTAAGATATAGTTCATACACTTCCATACCTTTTTTTGGAAATAACAAAAACCTTACATAAAAATAATTTACTAAATTTTTATGTATAAATGTTTTTAGAATTTTATTATAAAAACATTGTATTTAAACATAAATAGAATAAATTTTAATGTATTAGGAGTATATACATTATATTCTTAATTATGAATATTGTAATTACTATCTGTCCGATTAATCAGAATCACCATTATTAGTAGCAGAATTTTAACATTTTATCATTTCAATCATAATGAAAATGTCAAAATAATCAAACTAATGAAGGTACTGATAACATAGAACTCATACTTATAAATATTAATATATTTAAATAATTATTTAAATATAATAGGCAAATTTATGATTATAATCATATTTGTATGACATATTTTTAAACCAAGGAAACCCATTTTACACTTTAATGGTGTAAACCAATATAATATTGGATATTCGGTCATGCTATATTGTAATGATATTTCATGTTCCATGGGTCCAAGTTGGTGTGGAAAAATAAGATTAATATGAATTCATTGATATCAACATGACCATTGGTAGGATTTCTATAAATATAGAGTCATAAAAAGAGTTCGAAGATGATTGATTCAATTAGATTTTATCATCTTGTGAGAACACAAGAGAATTCATAGATTGAATAGATTATTCATAATCATTTTAATTGTTTTGATTTTGGTTATTATAATGAATCATGAACAAGTTTGTTTCCTTAATAACCTTTTAGTTGAAATTATCCTTAGATAATTATAATGATCATGATATTTTAAGGATAATAAGATGAAGATTATGGCCCATAAGATTGAGGGATTATGGGGATGGAAACACAAATCTAATCATCACATTGACAGCTTCTGGGGATAGGAAAATAAGGACATTAAAATCATCATATTTATCCATTTCATTGGTATAAAAAATACTTTTATAAAAGGATAAAATTATGGATACCTTTAGACTCAGTTATATACTACCTTACTCATAAGGTTAAAAGATATATATCTTATTAATAGCTTAAATGTAATTATTTCTTTTTTATTCTATTATACTACATATTTCATACAATTTTATTATTTATTCTATAATTTATAAATGAATGTGAAAAATCGTGGTCATCTTTCTATTATGAATAGTTTTAAATCACTAACCCTCATTAATATAACTATACATTGATAATCAGATCCATTATGATTACAATTATTTTCTTTGATTCAATCAAACCATTTATAGGTTCCAATTTTATGAAATTGTTGATCGAATTGTTGGATGAGTCTAATAATCTATTTAAATAGGTTTTGGATTTTTTATATTTTAGTTATTTTGAACTTTGTTTTTAAAACTACAATTCACCATTTTATTTTTCGTATTTTTAATTGAGAAGATCTAGCAATCCAAAAATTGATATTAGATCTTATTAATTTATTCTATAATAAAGATACCTACAATTTTTATTAAAGCATAATTCAACCACTCATATACATGGTGAGTTTTTAAATTCAATACTGTTAAAATTTTATTTATATTTTCGATATAAACCTTTTTATTATAAATTTAGTTTCACTAATAAGTATTTGTGGAAAAAAATTCTATTATTTTAATTTTTGAAATTCTTAGTGTTGGATCTATATAAAATTTGAATCCTAAAATAACACCAGTCATTAATGGTACTGATCCTGTGCACTGGATGGGTAGAATGAACACCTTTGTTATCAACAAAAGAGTTGGTAATTTAATAATGTTTACCGGATAGTATGAGATTCCAAATAAGGAATTTATTGCATAAACTCATCATGAAAATCAATATTATTAGTTTCACTATAGATTAAGGAATACAATATTCTATTCTAGGACTAGAATAATATATATTCATATTCTTTCTTGTGAAGTGTCCAATAGTATATTGAAAAATCTTGAGGTCACACATTTTTCATTATATAATGTTTTTGGGACTCGGAGAGATTTGTTAAGAGAAGACTACCCAGCCATAGGTTTATTACTAGGTGATTAAGTATCCAGGATGTTTTGGTGGTTCATAACTATTATAAATGGTTCATAAGATATTTGTGAAAAATGTATTGAGAATGAAATACTTTTTTAGAAGATAATAGATTTTATTCCCAATTATTGACAATCTAAAAGGACAATTATTAATGAAAAATATGAATTCGAATAATATTACAATAGATTATATTATTGGAACACTGATGATGTATGAGGATACAGTCAAAAGAAATGATAAGAAATAAAATAAAAATAAGTGAGGTTTTAATTTTTTTACCTCTAGTATTCTTAAAAAATATCAATCTCCTAAAAAATATAATATGTGCACTAAAAATAAGAATGTTTTCATTCAATGTAATTCGAGTAATTCATAAAATTATGATAATAAATTGTATAATATCTTTATAAGGGTTGATAATATAGTTACAAAAAAGGATTTTCAGTATCGTATTAAATGGATTCATAAGGATATAAGTGACAAGAATAATGAAGTTACTTGTTTTTAATCTAATAAATATGCACACACTTGACCATATTTTACAAAGATAAAGGGTAAATACATAAAGGATAGTAATTAAAAAAAATGAATTCTATGAAATACTATAAATCTGACGGAATGAATGTTCTCATTGCTACTGACATGTAGATCACCAGTGCAGTTTCTTCCTCTAAGAATTCATTATATAATGATATTTCCAGTCAGAGGAATATAGATATTTAACTCGTGTACCTATTGGATATCGTTTTTTGATGTCCAAGGTACTGAGAGATAATATATTTTCAATAATTTTACATCAAATTTCAATGTTTTAAATCCCAAAAATGTTTTATTTTAAACGAATTTGTTACATTCTATGATTCAAGTGTTATTTTAAACTTAATCAAAAAAATGGCCAATTATGATTTAAATAGTTTTAAAATATTTCTATATTTATACCATAAAAATTGATATACTAATACTAATTGAGAAAATTATTTTTTTAATGATTACATACCTAATTGTATTAATTTCATTTTTTTGTAACATCAACTAAATCCTAAATTTCAAAGCCCAAAACTAGCTCACAAGTTGGGCCTTGACAACTGTACACAAATTTGATGATTATTTATGTGCGGACCATGGCACCAAAATTCACAAACCAAATGTGATGAAATTTGATAGAGATGTGTAAAATATATGAATAAAAAACATTCATGAAAAGTTCAACATGTTAATAAGATATTTACAGGGTCATCAATGTATTATAATTTGGTGATTTGAAAAATGGAGAGTCTACATGGGAAGAAAAAATGTTGGGAGTAAAATAGACATAAAATCCTCTAAACATGGCCACATATGCTAAAATGTAGAGGGAATATGTTCAAGAAGTTTTTGAACAACATTAATGAATGTTGAAATGTGTAAATCACTCATTTATTAGGGATAACATGTGGAAGAATTCATAAGAGAATTTTTTACCTTAAATGGAGTAGATATCCCCCCACCCAAAGGATTCAAATCATTTTCATTACATCAGAGGAACCAAGGAGGAGATCAAAACCATGGATCTTCACCTCACCGTATTGTTATTTCACCATTTCTTATTCTTACCATTTTAATGGTCACTAATTCTCCATTCAAATATTTTACCATTCACATGGAGGGGTAAAGATTTTGATTGAGGGAGGAATGGGATATTCTCCATTTATAATTTCAGTGTATTATGCTTTAATGTCAAACTAACTTTTTCTATTGAATTATTTATATTTTCAATGGTGACCAATTATCATAATGAAATTTTATTTGGGGTTTTTTTATTTTCATTTTGTATAGATTTGGTTTAAGAACATTAAACTCCCTCTACCTTATATAGTTTCTCTCGATCGAGGAGATTATGTTAGGTGGTGAGTGTCTAGATATCATTGGCACGTGTCAGAATTATGTGAATTATTTCTATATTTATACAGAGAGACAATTCCTAATCAGTATATTCCATAGTTTTTGGGTAATATTTTATGATCTTTCATTCACACAAGAGTGGTTTTAATTTCTTTTTTCAGAAACGGGTGATTGAAAACTCGATTGAGGGGGAATTCATTTATCAATCAATATGAATATTGGGGAAATGTTTTTTACAACCATGGTTCAATTTAAAAAAGTGATCCTACCTTAACCCCATCACTCTCTCCATCACTTATGGTAAAACATGATTTCCTTCATTATCTTTAAACTCAAAAAAAATAAAAAACAACTTATACTTATTTCCCAAATTTATATGAAAAACATGATTTCTATTCCCTCATATCTAAATACATACTAGGTTAACCACATTATATAATTTTAATGTTGGAAATATATTTATTTTCATACCCCAATATGGGTATGTTTCAAACATAGCATCGTCGCTGTTGTAGCAGTTCAACAATCTAATTGTAAATATTTTCCTTTCATCAAATAAAAATAAAAATAAAAAATATTCAACCATATTGTTTTCAAATGATTATTTCCTTAATTTGTTGAGTAATTACCCACAACTTCAAGAATTAGTGTTTAAATCCTTAGGTTTATGGAGGATAATGTTTCATTAATTGATAAAAAAAATTAGGGGATATTGAATATAAAACTACCATAACGTTTTACACAATCATTAAATGATGATATGAATAATTACTCATCAAATTACAAGCCAAGGGTCATAATGTCTAGTGTCTTTGGAAGACTAGGAACATAAAACTAAAAAAAGGGGAATAAAAAAATTATATATTTATCATCCAATATAAAATACTAACATCTATTTAGACCATACATCTGAATAGGCTAACCTAGGGATAACATGGATATAGGAATGAGTTAAAATCTCAGTATGGGAATAAGCATTAAAATAGTGCTGAGAACATGGGTTATAAGAAATAACAGAATGATCTCAAAGGCATGGAACAAGATAAAATATAAGGATTCATAAAATTTCAACATATAATTAGGGATTCATAGTAATGTGTATGAAACATAAAACCTGAATTTATCATGAGTCAATGATTGTTACATATACAAGAGAGACGAGTTAAGGCTTACCATCATGATTGTTTCATGTGGATCAAAAGTCAAGGCTAATCAGCAAGACAGTTGCATATAATGTCTCATGATACCAAACATTACCGAACCAATTTGAGTGATATATGGTCACACCCATCACAACATGTTCATGAATAAATTTTCCACAAGAATAGTCATATATAAAGAATCAATCATAACCATAAGGGTTACTCGTTGTATGACTTGGGTATCATAATCTAGTCAAAATGGAATATCATAAGGAAATATAACAATGGGGTCCATGAAAGAAATAGTTTTACACACACATGGACATTCATAATTGGAAAACAAGCATTGATCATGATAAGTTATGTCAACATAAAGTGACAACATTTAATAATAGTTTTTATAAACCATTATAATAAACAAAATTTATTGCGGTTTATGGTAAATATTAAAGATATTTTGAAACCAAAAAGGAAATAATCATTTATATAAAAAAATAAGTGAACCAAGAAGGATTTCTTAATAAAAAAAATTATTTTAGGAAAATAATGGTGGCTCAAAATATATTATAGGGTGCACTTTAATATGGGTAGTAATTAGGGATGTTCCCAAAAATCGGGTTTTTTTATTTGGAAGGATTGAGTTGGGAACCTTTTAAAATATATATATATCCCCAAAGAGGACGGATGATTGAATATTGTTTAATGAGTTTATAATTATAGAAAAAATTTAGAATATGTACAAAATGATAAATGAGAATTAAATTTTGTTAAAAAGAGAAAAATATTAACCCAAAAAAATAATAGAGGATCATGTAGAATCCCTTACCTTATGTCTGAAGGTGTCATTAACTTGATCATAATATCATAGATAGTGATATTATATTTTTTAATTAATAATTCCAGAAATATTTATACATGTAATTTTTTTATTATAATTTTATTATGTTCCTTTATGGTCTTTCTAAATATTTATTGTGTTCAATTTCATCATTTGGGTGTGCTTGTTTTCTTAGTTTCGATTATCTGGTTACTAGTAAAAGATTTTGGATGTTCATTTAAAATAGAAATATAATTCTAGAATTAATGTTATAATTATTTATTGATCTTCAAATATTTTAAAAAATCATATAATTCATTTCTTTTTTGGGGGGGAGAATGAATCACTAGATAAAATTTATTGATAATATTTTGGTTTTATTTTGGTTGTTTTCGATCTCAATGAAATAAAATTTTTTATTTATTAACATCACATGTACAAAATGATTCAAAAGATAAAATTATATATAAAAAATATACTATAATATTTTTCAACAATAAAATGGTTTCATTACTAGTGGTTAAGATTTTAATAGAAATTGAATACCCTCCGTCCTTGAATGTGATGAATTAACACATAACCGACAATGATTTCGTTTTAAGACTAAAAGGGGAGGATAATGAAGATGATGAAAAATTATTCCCTTAGAATAATAACCTTTTAGTGCATTAATGTTACTGTAGTTATCATACCATTTTTATTAGGGTAGGTGAGTAGATAAAAATAAATTAAAGGAGATCGAAAAGAAATTAAATGTAAAGGAAGAGGATTTTACCTCTTGATTCCTCCTTCTTGAGAACTTCCTTAAGATAAATGTTTTTTAATTTTATTAAAACCAAAATATCATGGATGAGTTTAAGGGTCTTGGTAATATATTTGAGCATAATTTGGACAAGGTTAAATTCTTGATAGGTACGATGAGAAGAGGTGGTGAGATGTGGTATTTATAGTGGAAGATAGGGGTGTTTTCTCATTATTTAAATCATTAGTTTGTTATTTTTCTCCAGAAAATAAATAGTATTGGTTATTCAGACTAAAAAAGTAATTACATTTTTTGAGTTCGAAACAAAGGTTCTAAAATTATACCTACATCATCTATGACTCCATAATTCATGTATTTAGCATTAATTCTAAATTTTCATATTTTACTATTGACCAAAAATATTCTCATATTTCAGAAAAATCACAAAAAATCAATGTAACCATTTTAAATGTGTAGAATTAAAAACTCGACTCCATTTTATGAAAATAATTTTCCTTTTATGAGAAATTTAATTTTTAATTAAAATCATAATTTACATGAAAAATGTATATTTTAAAACTATAATCGATTTAATAACACATTGAAAAAATAACTAAGGTCTCATAAAATTATATTATAATAATGAGACATAAAAATATTAATTTTTGAATACATTTTATGAATATATATTTTATTTTAGAATATTAAATTATTAATATAATTATAATTAAATAATTATAACTTAATGAAATAACAACAGTTAATTAATAATTTTTAATTTTTTTACATATACTATAATATAATTACATTATATTGTCACTTAATGGATGCACACATTTTATATATACAATAATTGGTGAGTTTATTATTCAATTTCCTTGTTTATTATTTATAAGGGTCGTGTTACTATTCTAAATGTGAAGAAACTATTCTTTTGGTATATGTTCCTTAACTAATAGAAATGTCTTTTATTTCTTTTATTCTTTATTTTAAGGGTTTCTATGGTGTTGTTAATTTGATTTTATGTGATTGCAAGATATCACATAATTTTACGTATGTGATTACATTGATAAAACCTAGGATTATTAAATTCTTCCCCCTTATGAAATTTCACCCACTAAATATCATTTTAAATTCTATGTTTAAAATAGTTGTAAGTAAATTTCATTCAACTCTTCCTATAGTTCCCATGTTGCATCTTTATACTAATGATTCCACCATACTACATTAACCATGTTAGTATTCGTGTTCTGTAGAAAATTATATCTATGATCCAAGATCTTTATGGCATACTCCTCAAAAGAAACATCTGTATCCAATTATACAACATCTGAAATAAGTTCATTTGAAGAATCTATTATGTACTTCTTTAAGAGTGATATGTGGAATAAATCATGTACTTTAGACATTCTAGGTGGATGTTCTTGTTGATAGGCCACATATCCAACCTGAAAAAGAATCTTAAATTTGATGATGTAGATGGTATATGACTATCCATTCTTCTCAAATCTAATGACCTTCTTCCATTGAGATATGAAGAGGAAAACAATGTCACCAAATTTGAACTGAAGGTGTCACTGGTGATTGTCTGCATAACTATTTTGTCTAATTTGCATTATCTTGAATTTTTTCTGAATATTTTTCATCATTTACACCACTTCATTGACCATTTATGGTCCTAGAGTCTTACTCTTACCAAATTCATCCCAATGGCTTGGTGTTATGCACTTCTTCCTGTAATGGGATTCATGTAAATCCATTCAGATGCTCAAGTAGAAACTATTATTATAGGAGAATTTTACCATAGTTTGATATTGGTCCCATCGAAAATTAATGTCTATATAAGATACTCTCAACAAGTCTTCTAGTGTATGAATAGTTCATTGAGATTATCCATCTGGTTGAGGATTATAGGCCATAACGAAGTTCAGCTCAGTGCTTAGATATTGATGGAGACTTTTCCATAACATCAAGATAATTATAGGATCTCAATTAATTACAATCGATAGTGGAACTCCATTTATCCTTACCTACTATTTGATATATATTTTTTCATGTTTATCCAATGAGAATCCCTCTTGAATTTTGATAAAGTGATTTTTCTTTGTAAACCAATCCTCAATAACCCACATTGCATTGTTTCCTCTATATGTCTTTGGATGTATAGTGAAAATATCCAATGTGATGTTTTCTCATTTCCATTATGGTATGTGTAATGGTTTCATCATCCCCTTATAATTTTTACTTTTACCCTTCTCTTTCTAGAATACCATGACTATTGATGGTTATTAAATAATCTCTTTTTTCATATTGTCCCACCCGTAGTTCTCTCAAGGATCTCGATAGATCTTTCAGCTTCCTGGGTGAATAGAGAAGGTTGAGCTATATGCATCATTCAGAATCTCCTTCTATATAACATTTCATACGGTACACATAATCATTACCCAATGATTATTACTCTATCCTTATCAATCTTGATCTTAGAGGATTTCCTATATCTAAAAGCTTCTACCATTTTCAAAAATTTCCACATCATTTCTTTATGAATCTTTTATTTTCTCCAAGAGGAATGGTTGAGAAATCAGTTAATAAAGGTTTGTTGATGGTCCCCCCCTTAATTATTCCCATGTATATCAGTTTTTAGTCAATGATGATTGGATACTTATCAATTATTAATATTGTTAAAGATGAACAATCCTTTCTACTTATAGAATATTCCACCATATTTACTTTCTTAGGATGGTAGTGGATTGATAGTTCATAATCCTTGATGAGCTCTGACCATATTCACTAGACCATATTAATCTACTCCCATCTGAAAAACATATTTGAGACTCTTGTGATCACTATATATGTCACACTTCTCACCATACAGATAATGCAGCCATATTTTCAATGTAATGATTACTACTCGAATTCCTAATCATGTGTAGGATAGTTTTGCTCCTAAATAATCAACTCACATGATGTTCAATCTATAAAATTATAATTTTAAATTAGTATATAGCCTAATAAAATAATTGGGGCATCTTCTTATAACTAAAATAGTTGTCCACATGTCGGGATTGTGAGTAATGGAGTAGTGATAAACCTATTTTTGATCTCCTTAATGACTTCCTCACATTCATGATTCGAAAAAAACATCACTACCTTTATTATTAGCTTGATTAGTGTGTCTGGAAATCATGATATATTCTTAAAAAATCATTAGTAATATCCAGATATAACAAAGAACTTATGAATATTGGTTAAATAAGTTGTCATGAGCCACTCTTCGATTGCCATTGTCTTGGAAGGGTCCATAGATATCCTGTTACTAGTGATCACATGCCCCAAGAATGTTGCATCCTTCATCTAGAACTCACATTTACTTGAATTTTCATATAGTGTATCCCTTTTCAATGCCTTTAAACATGTATTCAAATTCTCTTAGTGTTCTTATTTTCTTTTATAGCATATTAGAATATTATTTATAAAGAATACAATTTTATTGATGTAATCACTAAATAGAATATTCATTAAATCCATTATAATTGATAGATCATTAGTGAGTCTGAAATGCATCAAAATGAACTCATAGTGTCCTTTCCTTTTACGAAAGGAAATCTTGGGAATATCTTCCATCCTCATATTTAATTACTGATATCCCGAATGA
The DNA here is from genome assembly GCA_963277665.1 of Viscum album. NCBI lineage: Eukaryota > Viridiplantae > Streptophyta > Magnoliopsida > Santalales > Viscaceae > Viscum > Viscum album. The sequence goes on along the minus strand of OY728129.1, from coordinate 1,780,485,494 downwards.
AGGTATACCTTTGAGAAATAACTAGCCCCATAAAGATGATCAAATAATTCAACCATCTATGGTATGAAATATTTGTTCTATATCACGATTTTGTTGAGCTCATGATAATCAACTGAGATCTACATTGATCCATCCTTCTTCTTGACAAAGAGGACTATCACATCCCATGGGAAAACACTCAATCATATAAAATTGTTTTCAAGATTCTCCAATAACTGCTTCTTCATCTCTTCTAGATCAATATTGGAAATTCTATAAGGTGTATTTTTTAAAGGTAAAGATCCAGTAATAAGTTCAATTGAGAACTCAACATAACGATTAAAAGGAAGAACAAGAAACACTTCATGAAACACATCAGTGTAGTCCCTTACAATGGGCATGTCTTCGAGCACGATCCTCTCCTTTGTATCAATCATTTGGGCCTGATATGTTTCTCAATTTTCATTAATATCCATATATTAAAAAATGATTCTAATATAGATTTATCCTCTTCCTTAAAATTTTACAGATCTTGATAATTCTTCGAGATGTGAATAGTGACCACCCTTCCTGAGAGTTGATGTTTTCTTTGTAAAAAGATAGTCAATTGATGCCCAATATTGTGCCGAACTCCACTAAAGGAAGTATGAAGATATTTTCTAGGAGGTTCAGTATAGAAACATTATCATGGTAGGATTTATATACATTGAATGTAATAGTTTCCCCATTTTTTATTCTAATATATAACTTAGCCTCAATATTTTGAGTGTGTTTTTGAATAGTTATACTAAATACTAATAATATGAAAGAATTCCCAGAACTAGAATCAAACAGTGCATTTACTATTATTGAATGAATAACCTGCGTATCTGTTTTGACATCATTGTCGGGATCCACCTCAGTAGTAGTGATATCATAAGACTTTCCTTGTTTCATTGAGGTTGTTTTTTATTTCCTATGAAAACCCAAGGCATAGGGAATTGATTAATAAACTATATTTTTTACTTGTAGTTGAAAAACTGCACTACTGTATGAGTACTGATATGAACCTTCCTTTCTTATTCAACAATAGTGTGATTCTTCATGTCCCATCAGTAGTTCATAGACATATGTTCAAATCTTCCACCTTTTTATTATTTCCTAGACCCTTTAGACAGTTCCCATGATACCATTTCCCACAATTTTCACATTTGGGATATTCAATCATCATTCCATCATGGGATTTATTTTCTGAGCCACCCATATTAGACTCCATTTTTGGGTTTTTTTATCTGGTCCCATGAGACTATTTGGATTCTCCTATATCCATTTCATTATAAAGGGGTAAAATGGAAAATCTCCTCATAACATTTGAAGTCATGAATCACCTATGTATTTTGTAGACTCGGGTTTAGTCCTCTAATGAAGCAATCCACCATCATTTCCGTGTTCATGAAAAAGAAAGAGGTGTATCATGCTAGAATTAGAATGTTTCCATAATACTCCCCTATAGAGTATTCTTCCTTCTTAATAAGTCCAAGGGAATCTACTTACATCTTGAGATATATGGTTCATGGAAAATATCTATTGAAAAAAGATTTTCTTTAATTTTTCTCATTCCGTGGAATCAATTTCCTCTTTGTACTTAATATTTTTTATCAGTGTTCACCACTGATCAGCATACCCATCAAAATGTTACACTGCAACATGACATTCTCTTTTTATGAGAATGGGAGGAAAATTAATATACTTTCCATGTAGTTAATACAATATTCCACAAGGAGAGGATCATAAGATCCAATAAACATAGGAGGCATTTTTCATATGAAGTATTAAATGAAAACATTTTATTTCCTTGAAAAAGGAGGGTGTTCTACATGATTCGAGTTATTATTCATAACATGTGCTAGTTGATCAAGTAAAATCATAAATAATTGAGCACCCATTCCCATCATATTTGGCATATCATTAAGGAAATCATCACATTTCCTACCACATTGATTTTTGGCACGTGTTTTTCTATTTACTACCATTAACTAAGGAAAAGAAATTTAAATTGGGGGGATCGAATAATAAAAAAAATAATCCTAAAAAAACCATAAACATAAAATGATAAATAATAAAAGAATAATATCCTAAATTATCATTCCCTAGGTTTAAATTTAGGTTACCCTTGATCTATTTCCTAACATATATTCTTATGGGAATATATTTTTCCTTTAATAATGTATTGTGTTGAGCTTATGATTTTACCAAATAATATCTCCAAGGATTTTCAAACTAGGTGCTCATTAAGCGCCATGGTCATGTTCCAGGATACACCGAGTTAGGCCCAAAATACATTATTGGAGTTGTTATTCTGAGGTACATATTTTCTAGAACCACATCAACATCTAGTATCTAGATAGGGATTTTTTTTCGATAAACCACTTACTCAACACTTAGAAATATTTATCGATGTTTTCTTATACTTAGTATTATCCTTATGTTTATTACTAAAGTTGTCTATTACTAATATCAAAAAATAACTAAACCTTTCTCTAATACCAACTAAAGAGTCCTTTGTTGGTTATACATATCATTACATGATTTTATGTATAATTAATCACTAATTTAAAATCCAAGTATCATAAAGACTAGGGACTTGGGAAGAATAGGTACATAAAACATAAAACATAGGACTAAAAGGACATTTATTTATTTATCATTCAATATAAGTTCAAAAAAAATCTTAATCTCATACATATGTATAGGATAACCTATGGATTACATGAACAATGAGATGATATAAAAGCTCAGTAAGGGAATAAACATTATAATAGATCTTAACACATGGGCTAGAAGGAATACCATAATGTTATAAAAATAATGGAACATTATTAAAAGTAAAGAATCATAAAATGGAACATATAATAAACAATTAATAGTAATGTTGTATGAATTTAAAACATGATTTTCTATTATTCAAGGCTCGTTTCATATAGAGGATTACGAGTAGAGGCTAACCACCAAGACTATTCTACGTGGAGCACAAGTCAAGGAAAATTACCAAGACTATTTCACATAACGTCTCATGAGACAAAAACTTTCACAATGCATTGGATCTCTATCGGGGAACACCCATCATAACATATTCAAGAATATATGTTCAACATGAAGAATAATATAAGAAGAATCAATGGTAATCAAAATGGTCACCCATGATAAGAATTGGTTATCATAATATTGTCAAAAAAGACTAACATTAGGAAATAACACAATGGTGTCCATGAAATAAATGATTTAAATCATAAATATAAATTAATAAAGAAACAATGGGAATAATTAATGATAAGTTGTGTCAAACTGAAGTGAAAACATGTAAAATGTTCTTTTTGGAATCTTCAGAATTGTGACATTTTTTTGTGTTTTAATGAAAATATTAAAGAGGATTTAAAGAAGAAAAAAGAATAATAATTATATAATACCATAAGTTAACCCATAAGTATTTAATAATAAAATTAGTGATTTTAGAAAAATAATGGTGGCTCAAAATATATTATAGAGTGAACTTGAAAATGTGTAATAATTTGGGAAGTTCCCTTAAACAGTGATTGTGTATCGAGAAGAATTTTGTAGGGAAGGATTAAAAACATGTATATACACAAAAATATAAGGATTATTGGATCATGAAATATGATTTTTTAACTGATAAAAATTATTTACAATATGTACATGAAGAAAAAAGGAGAATTTAATTTAGATAAAATGAGAGAATGAATAACCCAATGGAATAATGGAGGTTTGGGTAGAATCCCATTCCTTAAGTATGAAGGTGTTATTCACATGTTCTTAATGTTTTAGAAAATAAAATTAGAATCATTATTTAATAATCCCATAATATTTAAAACATTTAATTGATTTATTATAATTTTACTAATGTATTTTATGGACTTTAAGAAGTGTAATAGTGTTCAGTTTCATCATTCGGGAGTTCTCATTTTCTTATTTTTCATGACCCATTAACTAGTAAAAGAGTATGAAGTTCATTTAATGTGGAAATTGAAAAATAGAATAGATATAAAAAAGTTATTATTTATAATACAAAATGTTAAATTATCATATAAATAATTTGGTTATATTTTTTGTGGATGAATCCCTAGATAAGACCTAATGATAATCTTCTGAGTTTATTTTGGTAGATTGCGATCACAAGAAAATCATTGGGTTTTATAAATTAATATAATTTGTAAAAAATGATTCTAGAACATTCAATAAAATATAATAAATATATTATAATCTGGTTTGATAATAAAAATGGTTTCATGACAAGTCATGATGACGATAACAGAAATTTAAAACTCCTCTTCTTTGAATGCAATAAATTTACACATCATAGATGATGTTTTCATTTTAATTATAAAAGGATATGAAAAGATATTTTTTGATGAACTGTTACACTAGAATAATAATATTATAGCATATTTTTGTTATTGTAGTTATCACACCATTTGAATGAGGGGAGGTGAGGAGAGAAAAATATATTAAAGGAACAAAAAAAGAAATTTAACGAAAAGGAAGAGTGTTTTACCACTTGATTACTTCTTATTTAAAATCTCTATAAGGGATTGGTTATGAACTTTTTTAAGACCAGAAGACCACGAATGTGGGTAATGGTATTTGGTAGGTATTTTATTAGAATTAAGAAAATTCCAATGGATTGAGATATATGAGTAAAATAGATGGTGGGGTGGGATTTATAGTGGAGCATAAGGGTGTTTTCTCATTATTTAATTCATTAGTTTATTATTTATCTAAAGATAGGAAATAGAATTTATTAATTAGAATAAATATAGTAATTAGATAATTTATGTTCTGACAAAAGGTTATTACATCATCTATGACTCCATAATTCCGGTATTTGGAATTTATCATAAATTATCGTATTTTACTATTCATCGGAAATTCATGTATTTTAGAAAAAACTCAAAAATTCACCCAAACTAGTTTTTGACATATATAATTTAAAAATGAACTCAATTTTTTTAAAATTATTTAATAAATATGATAATATTAATTTTTTTATTAGAATTATAAAATACTCGAAAACATACTTATTTTTAAAAATATAAATGATTTTATAGCACATTAAAAAATTAACAAAGTTATCCCAAAAGTGTATAATAATAACAAGAAATAAATATATTATTTTATGAATACAATTTATGTAAATAAATTTATTTTTAAACAATTAAATTAATCATAAAATTATAATTAAATATCTTTTAAATACAAAAATACCAACACTTAGTTAATTTATTAAATATATGTATTCTATTATTATATGATATAATTATATCACATGATCAATTATAAGAGGGATAAATTTTATTTTTTAGTTTCATTTGGGAGGTTACTATTCAAATGTCTAATTGACTATTCATAAAGGTCGTGTTACTATTCAAAATGTCTTGTTACTATTATTCAAGTATATGTTTTATAACTTCTAGAAATTCCTTTTAATTCATTTATTATTTATTTAGAGAGTTTTTATTATGTTATTAATGTGATATTATGTGATAAAACTATATGAAAAAATAATAAGAAGGTAATTCCATTGATAAAATGTTAGGTTATAACAGAATCCAAATCAACAAGGATGATGAATTTGAGGATCCCATTATAGACCTTAAATAGAACCTCTAATACCCAATATTGGAGGGATATGATAGAAAATTAATTAAACTATATGAGTATTTACCCGAATTTTATCAATAAAGTTTTTAGATAAAAATGAGATTTCATTTTTCCACTCAATATTTCTAGAGAAATTTCACGAGTGCAACACAAAAAATAAGATGTTCACAAGGATATTTCGGAATGATTTGAACGGATTTGTCAAATAGTGAAAAACCTGGAGCTAAAAATAGAGTGGATTGTGGAATTTTTACATTCATCCAATGATCAATAACTTGATTCGAAATAAGAATTAGATTTAAAAAAATTGGTCGATGATGTAGCCCCACTTATCTTACAAGATGAAGAACCCATGGAGGCATTGATGAAATTAAAAGAAGATCCATTCTACCCAGCTCAACTAGTTTATGAAGAGGTTGATGAAGAATATTTTCCTTTTGAAATACATATAGTTGATCAAAAAGATATGGTAAAAATATAGAATGAGTTCGAGGAACAAAATGATTCCCTTATTCCTTATAATTTAGAGGCTCTATAATCAATGATGGAAGAAACCAATCAAGTAGTTCAATTTGAAGTGATGATAGAGGATTCTAACTACCTGCCTCTATCTAGTGAAATTTATCTACAATATGTACCTCCCCTTGAAGAATCAATTGATTCCAAACAAACTCAGGCAGGTGATCTTTTCTCAAACTAGTTATCTTCAAATTATTATGATAATTAATTGACAATAACCTCCCCTTTCATGAAATTTTCATATTAATCCAACATGATTTTTTTCACTAGAGGAATATTATGAAAAATAAGATGCATCTTAAGAGGAACATCTGTAGATACTTGAAGATATTGATCATTTAGAGGAGGGGGTGAAAGAATAGATAAATGTATCTTTACTAGAAGGAAATGAGATAAATGATTCTTATATCAATGAGGAATAATTTTATATTTATTCTTCATGATTTAATTTTGTTCAAATAGAATTACACTTTGACTTTACCTTTCACTATATTTTTGATTCATAGTTATTTAAGAATCCATCAGAAAAAGAAGAACAACTCTTACATGTGGAAACCAAGGAAGTGGTAGACTCAATGTTTCTACTTCTCATACCAACAATATTGAATCTCATTCCCTTAAAGATGGATTTAGTGTACTATATCGAGAGATTATTAAAAAAAGAAATACATTTATGGTGGAAATAAGATTTTTTGTTGGTTTATGAACCAAAAATTGAACCCACCATCAGATTGGGGATCACCAAATAGAACTTCCCATTTGGAGGCAGTCAAAACCCAAGGAAAATTTAGGGGATTTAACAATGATCTATCTTTGTTTTCTCTTTCTATTTATATTTTCATTTCTTTTAATTAATTTTTTATATTATATTTTGTCGATTTAATATATGTTTTCATAGATACACTTAGAAACATAACTAAACATTGCACTACCAATAAGTCAAGTTGTACCACCTTTCTACACCTACATGCTTGTTGTGATTCCATTTAAAATATACATACTTTATAAATCCACATGGATGAGTTTTTTAAAATGAATCATTTAATTTTGGGTGAGGTAAAAATTAATGTTTAAGATTTTCAATTTTTATTTTCTTATTTTTTTTAAAAAATATTTATTTTTTAATCGAATTTAAATTAAGAACCAATTTATTCCATTAAAATGAGTTTAAATGATTGTTGAAAATGAATTTGTTTCAAGTTAAAATTTGTTGTAATTTTATAAAAAGTACAGTGATTATTGAATCCCATGCCACATATCACTATCTTTATCATTGAAATCACATTCCCATAATGATTTTTTACCATTTTTTATCACATTTTTTATATTCAAATCAATCCATGAGAGAACAAAACCATAATTGATTTAACCATAATTCGATTCATTATTGTTAAAAAATACAGTTTGAGGAACTTGTATTTTATATTATTACGGAATATCATTGGTTTTAAAGATACCTTTTCAATAAACTCCTTCCTATTTTTTCCTACCTTGTATATTTAATTCAGGTATCATTTAGAATCCTTGAACATCCTATTAGGTTGACTGCACTACAAGCCAATTTTCCCTATCAAACTCACTCTTGAAGTTAAATTTCCTGATCATGTTGAAATTATGTTTTTATAAGATATCATGTGGTGTGGTACCTCATTTGGTGATACATTGGGTATATAATAAAATTTTTAATATATGATTTTTCTGTTGAAAAATTCATTTGATTGAAAGATGTTCCACTTTGTATTTTTCATGATAAGATATGTTATGCACTTCTGGATCCTCCAATGGAGAAAGAAAGATGTGCCTATCTGGAGCTATAAAGGAAACTTAATTTGGATAATATTAGAGTTTCTTTGATGAAATACTAAATGGAAAAAAAGTTCCTAGATTTTTTCATGATTTTAGAGCTTATTTACAACTATGGGGTGTGAGGAGGATACAAGGCTTGAGTGATAATTAATATAATTCAATTTTTCTTCATAATAGCCTAGCCCTCCTCATGATACCTCAAAAGTTTTGACATCTAAATCATTCCAACTTAAAGCCACATAAAAACCCTGAAAATTTATCATTATAAACACCTATCCTTGAATCATACATGGTAGAGATTTATGGATTTATCAAGCATATAGGGACACATACATTTTTTTGGATGAAATAATCCTTCTTGAAAATTTTCATTAGTGAGTTGAGAAAAACATTCACATGGGGGATGTTTTTTAAGTGAATGAAAGGATAAAATTAGTGTAAATATATTAACTAATATAAATTTAAAACATTAAATATTGGTTTTTGATGTGGTGTGATATGTTTATGTTTCTTGGTGTGGAATTCGTGGATCACATGGGTATGTGTTTTAAATTTGATTCAATTTAAATTTGATGATTACATGTTTAGGAGTCAAAGTGATAAGTGTGGGGGACTATAAGAGACAATTTTTTCTATAATTTTTCATTGAATTTTATTATTTTAATTCCCAACAAATTTTTATTTTAATGGAAATTGTCACTTTTTATGATTAGAGTTGTATTTTGAGCATAATAGAAAAAATCGACCATTTTTTATATTAATTTCTTGAAATTATTAAAGTATTTATGACATATAATTTTTTAAAATAATATTAACTGTAAAATTATCATTTATTAGGATTTTATACATCATAGGAATCATTTTATACTTATGGACCCAAGGCTATAGCCTTCATTTCAAAGACCAAAACCAGCTCACAAGTTGGGCCATCAAAACAATGCACATATCTGGAGATTTTTTATGTGGGGAAAATAAATACTATATTTAAATAACTGAACAATATTTATTGTGATAGTGTGACACTAAATATATTTTTGAACATCATTAATAAAGGATTATACACATTAATTGTACATTTTCATTGATATTAATGCAAGGTAGTAAAGATATTTTAAAAATTTAGAGTCTACATGGACATAATAAATTCTAAAATTCAAGAAGACATAAATCTATCTAAGTACAACTACATGCATTAAATTATAGAGGGATATAAAAAACCAATTATAAACAAAATTTAGGAAGGATGTGACACATTAATTGGTCATTTATTTGGGATTACATGTGGTATCTTTTGAATGAAAGTTATTTCCATTAAAAGGAGGATATCTCCTAAATCCTAAAAGATTCCAATACATCTCCTTCCATCAGAGGAACTTTATCACCCCGAGATTTTATGAGAAATATTATTTTTAATTTAATTTATTTCATGTGTTGTACTATACACCAAAATTAACTTGTGCTATATTCAACACTATATTATCTTATATTATACGCAAACACTATTCTTGGCTTGTGTAGCACGAAAGAACGACCTTCCTCAATAGCGTGTGTTGTACGCAATACAGAGTTTCACTAAACCACGATATATTGTTATGATATTATTATGAACTAGCCATTATTAATATTATTAAAAAAAATTAATTTTATAACATTATCATTCATCTTACACATTTTCTAGATCACGGTATGAGAACAAAAAAATCAAGTAAAATAAGTATTTTACAAAAAATGCATTTTTTCTGCCTTTTAATGGCGCACCAATTTCAAATATAATATTTAGCAAGTTTATAAGTTCAATTTTACAAACTAAACTTCTTATTTTGAATCAGGAAATAAAAAATCTCATTGGATAATGTTTTGATATTTTTCTGATAACGTTCATATTTTGATGAATAGTAAAAATACGCAAAATATTAATAAATTTTTTTTTTCATCAAGATAATTTTTATGGGTAAATTATAATATTGAATTACTGTAATGTATAAATAGAATTTGTTTTTACCATTTAATATAATGTATGTCATTATCATTAATTTTACATTGAATTAATAGGTAAAAACATTTCAATCTTTTGCAATGCTTTAAATAAAAACCCGTTTTTTCTGACAAAGGGATTAATTCTAAATTAATTACTGCAACTTATGTGTTTTTAATTTAAAAAATGGAATCCATATTTGGAATCAGTAGGTCCAAATTATGTTAATAGGCTACTTTTTATTTTTGGACATTATAAATAGTAACTACGGTAAATATTATTTACCACGGTTAAAGGTAAATTAGGTAATTAAGGGTAAACATAATATTATTAAATTACCTTAACACTTGTCATAATATAATTGGATGACTATATTTCGTCCTAAAATATACTTGGGTCTAAATGTATCTATTAGAACCAACTTTTATGTGATTAATACCTTTAATATATTTTATTAAAATGAAAGTGAAATGTGTCTGACTCAAACTTTAATAATTAATTTATTTTTAATTTAAGGTTATAAGGAATATAAATTCGGTTATTAATACTCATTTAAAATCTAATTTTTTTTAATCATGGAAATTTTTTTGTAATTTTTATGAAATATATAATTACCTTAATATCTTATACAATAATGATGTAGAAATTATTAATTTAGTGAAAAATCAATAATATAGTTGTTATTAAACTAATAATACCCATAAAAGGCCCAAAAACCTGACCGAAACTTATTGGTAGTGTACATATAAACCATAAAAATCCAAAAGTATAATTTTTGACTATTTTGAGCCTTATATAAGCGATTATGACACCAATATTATTTTATTTTAAATGATGTGAAAGTTGTCAGCTTCATAATTTAATAAACATAACATTTTAAAAGTTGGGTGTTTTAGAAGATAAATTAAAATAAAAGTATTATTAGGAAATATATTATATTTATTTTAATCATAGTATTTTAGTTTTAATTTTTATGCAATAAATATATATATTAAATAATTATACAAAAATGTTTTAGTAATTATTTTATTAAGATAAATATCAAATAAATGGTATGAAAAATATTAAAATAAATATTTTATGAACTAATTAATATGCTCCATGAATTTTATAGATTAATATGACATGTAAGGAAACTATTAAATATTTTTGTTTGAATATATTAGTTTTTTGTATTTTATTTAAATTCAAATAAATGAATAGTGTCAAAATTTACAATATTAGTATTTTATAAAAATAACATATTAATAAATTATTTAAAAATCAAAAAAACATTTGAAAATTCAAAATTGAAAATTATATTGTCTAAAAGGTTATAAATTATACAATTATTGGATTTTTACAACATATAAGTATGTATTTTTTACAATTTAAAATTTAGCATATTATTACCACAAATTAAGTTACATTGATTAAATAAGGATAAATCAAAATGATAAGGTTTAAAATAAACTTATAACATTTCTAAATTTTATTGGTTGAGAAGATTACAACTCTATCTCATATAATATTTAAATTTATTCATTTTTGGAGGTTTTTAAGTGGGGTTTTAATTTATTTTAAATTAATATTTTTTAGGTTTCCAAAGGTGCCCCTCTCCTCCCTTATAAAAGGGCACCTCCTCCCTCTCCACTTCACACAATTTTGAGCTTTCAAATTCATCAAAACCCTACCCATTTAAATTCTAAACTTATCTAAAAACATAATAGGGGTCATGTTCTTCTTCAAAGACCAGCTTATGTGCCCTAAGAGAACGTTAAGAGGAGGCGCGTCGAAAATAGGTAATATCCTTTAACGATTCTTTCAAAATTATTTCTTATCCTACTTCCTCTATAGGAGTTGTTTCATTATAAAGTAATAAATCCAGTATAAATTGTATACTAATATGTTATTATGAATAATAAACAACCATATTCTATCTTTTATCCATCCTATGAAAAAAATGAAATCACCACGCGTGCGTATGTACGGCTAACCGTCTCTACGCTGTGGTGTAATCTTTTATTCCATCATTAACAAACTCGGATGGGTATACGGATGGAAGAAATAAATATTTATGATTATTGTAAAGTTATATTGATTCTGAATTATTTTTCACCATACACTTCTATACAATTCCACCATCATGGGAATGATATCATCACTCAAGCGTACGTACGGCCTATCGTCTCCACGATGTGATGTGACTCATCCTACATGATATTCATTGAATAATGATTATATAAATAAATTGAATGAATAAATATTATATATATAACACTAATACCATTCTGTAAATGATATATCTATAACCTAAAAGTGTAATAAGAATTTATTCTACAAAACATGCATAAGAACATAAAGCATTGAACACCCGAATAACAAGTAGCAATGAAATATTACTAATAAAAACATAAGAATATGACCATATATGATATCATAACAATGAATATGATTTTTTAATAAGTAAATGACATTATTTAAATCATTATATAGGAGGTTGGGATATGTACAAAGCATATCGTACCTAAGGTAATGGGTGATTATTCCAATCTCATTCTTATCTGAGATGGTTTATTTGTAAGTATTTACTGCGGTTATATTTATCATCCATTTCCATGTTTTGGCTAAAAAAATTCATAAAGTAATTAATATTATTCCATGTTTGTTTAAAATCGTGTTTAAACCTTTTTGACTTTTACTATCTGGTATGGAAGGAATATTTCTTTTGTTAACCATACGTGATACTTTTTGACTTTTCAGGAAAAAGTATAAGAAGAATGTTTTTTTAACTTATACGGAAAGAACGGATTTTTAAGGTTTCATGAATCATTATTTTCATGAATATTCCTGTACAAGATTTCATGATTATTTTCAACAAAATCCTTTTATTTTAAAGTTGCAATGTATTTTGAGAAAATAAAATGATTTTGAATAAGAATGGTTATTTTCATCCATAATTCATTTCAAGTGTTTTATCAAAACTATTTTCCATCTAAGATGAATTTATTTATTATGTTTATATTTCATGTATAATTTCCCTATTATTTACATGGTTTGATTTTTCGTATGATGAAATGATATCCATTTGTTTTATATGGATTATGTTATGATGGGAATATGCTTATGAAACCCATATTATTCTTTGGGTTATGATGAATGGTTTATGTTTATTTTGTGGAACACGAAAGAATGATTTCATTATGAGATGGGTGGGACCTATATCTCCCTCCAATGAATTTGGTGATGATTTATATGTCATGAGATAGAAATGGCTGGAATGGAAAGTATATCTTGTTTAGTACAACAGGACTGGAATGGAATGTAAACCCCGTTAAGTATTGGACATTTTCCACAATGATAGTCTTGGCAGAAATGTCTTGGATACTATGGAAATCATATCATGTGATTAACCGTTTTCCACAATTACATGTTTTATCTAATGTTATTTTATCATGATTAATTTTCCCTTATGATCTATGCCTTATGTACTACAATATTTTATGTCATTACTCAAAATTTTGATGTTTAGATTTTATGTTCATGTTTTTACGTTCAAATATTTATGGATTGTTTTTTGCTATCCATGTTTACCCATACTGAGCATTGGATCTCACCCTTTTTATGTTTTTTCCCCATGATATAAGGAAGGGTTTTAGGTATGAAAACATAAGGGAAAGATCTTTATTGGAGATGTTGAAGATCTTTCACCATAATTAGAAGATTTTTTATCGAGTTTCCAAAGACACTAAACTATTACTGTCCTTGGGTGTCTATTTTTGTTATTGATTAAGTATTATGCAAAATTAATGTAATGTCCATGTACGTCAAGCTTGGGTGTCTAGAGTTGGTTTTAGAGGAAAGGTTTAGTTAACCGTTGGAAACTAGGATGTGAAATCTTTAGTGAGATCCCTAGAGATATTTCTAAGGTATGTCTAGGGATGTCCTTAATGATAAGTATAAGTATAGTTTATAGTCCTAGAATTATGGTAATGATCTTATAATTAAATATTATATGTTAGATATTTAAGGTACTCCCCATTTATTCTGTTGTTTTCCAAGCATGATTTTTTCTTCTCACACTATTCTTTATGGGTTTTAGACGATGGCTGGAACCTGAAGGAATAGTGTTGATCAATGTAATGGACAATACAATGATTTCCATCATGAACATACCAATGTTATGGGATATGGAGTGAAAAATCTTATTGCTATCCTTACACAAGTTTTGAATCATTCTGTATTTCCAAACGAGCAGGGAAGGGAATAATATTCTATTGAGTCCTTCATGAGGCAACATCCACCTTCTTTCAATGGGTCTTCTGATCCACTTATTGTTGAACAATGGATTAGTACCATTGAAAATATATTTTCTATACTTCACTGTTCCGAACATGAAAATGTGATTTTGGCTGTTTACCATTTAGAAGATGAAGCAGACCAGTGGTGGACTCTAATTAAGAATACAATTCCCTAAGATGACATTGAATCCATGGAATGGGATGAGTTCACGAATTTGTTTTTAAATAAGTACTTCCATCATATTCTTCGAACATAGATGGAAATGGAGTTCCTTGAGCTTAAGAAAAAGGATGATGAATCTGATGGTATATACGAGGTGAATTTTACATGGCTTTCAAGGCATGAATCTGGATTTATCATCCAACCAGAAAGTAATGTTGATCGATTCTTTAGTGTCTTAAAACCAAGTCTTCGAAGGGAGTTAGCTATAAGAGACATCAGTAAATAAGAATAAATTGTGTGTTGTTCTATCAAGGTGGAATTGGAAGTTGGTGTTACATATCCATCTCATGGTTTTGACAATAAATGATAGATGGAGTTCAAGTAAAAATCATAGAACAATGGTGAAAATAAGATGAATGTTTCTTTATGTTCAAAAAGTGGAAAGAAGCATGGTGGAGATTGTCTAAAAGGTACTAGAAAATTATTCAAGTGTGGAAAAGAAGTTCATCAAGTAGCTGAGTGTCCAAGTAATGGGAAAAAGGTTTCTAATGATGTGAATAAGGAAAATACTACATAGAACGTACCACTAACACAATAATTCTACAAGTGCAAGGAAATGTTTCATTATTCTAATCAATTCCCTAATCCAAGGATTAATGATGATTGACGTGAGGAACCTCTTAAGGAAAAGGACAAAGAGAATTCACATGTGATCACTATTTGTGATGTTTATTATGACAATGATGTTGTGGAATGATTAAGGGTATATGTAATGGGATTTAAAAATAGTATCATGGAATCTCATTTATAGTATTATGGAATATTGGAATACCCATGTCTTGGTTAATTATGGTTTTCAATAATTATATGGTACCGATACCATGACAAGTGATTGAAATATTTTTGGAAAGAAGATGATATGCACATAATGAAGGGATAAAGAATAAAATAATATGTTTGATAGTATTAATGAGCTCGTGACCGATATAAAAAAGTGATATCATGGTTTATAGAATTTTTGGGATTTTGGTATGTGGAAAGAGTTAACTTTTGATAGCATTCATGTTTTCACTAGGGTTCTATGGTAATTCATGTTCCATGAATACATGATTAAGGTATTCACATGTTTTGAATATGACCAACAAGATATATGTTATGATATATGGGGGATAAATGATGGTAATCACATGCTTCGTAGATGAACCCTCTTGTAATCTTTTTCTTTATACCATGAGATTGGACAAAATTATTTTGGATAAGCCTAAAGATTAGAATGGATTAAGTTGGACATCAGATAGTATAGTTTAAGGATAGAACTTATTGATATTATGATAGTATAGTTTTAGAAAAATGACAACCTGTAATATGGGAGAAAACCCATCACATTGGAAAATGATGCAGGAATCGAACCCAAAACTGAAGTGAGACATGACTTTAGAACCTTCCATTGTACTACAAGAAATATCTGGTTAGTAGAAATTAGTTTTATTTTATTAAGCATTATGATAGTTGATTTATAAGTCCATTTTTGGAATCATATATGGTTAATGTCACCACAGATGGACTTATGTTTACTTAATAACGTTTTCCAAAATTTTGTTTGAGACAGATAGAATGATCCATCATACCATCACATGATCTGCTAACACTTCAAGAATGACAAATTCATCTTCATTTTTTTAATAAGAGATGAATTGGAAATTGTTCATGGAATGACCAACGATGATATTACACTGAAATCATGTATGTATTTATCCTTATGAAAAAATTCATCAACTTTCAGGAAATGATCTTGAAAACCAAAAATGTTGCCCTAGTACCGTCATATCCAAAGAATCAGATGGTACTTTAGATCATTACAAATTTATGGCTTTATAATTTTTGTCTTTTTCATATCCATGTTCTCTACCACTCTCCATCAGAACATGACTATTATATTTCTCTTCCATATCCATATTTTCACATATATTCTTTTATATGGAAACCCAGTGCTGTGTTACATTGGGTGACCCTTTTGTTTCTAAATTTCTTTTTTAAAATTAAGTTTTAGTATTTCTTTTTTCTATTTGGGTTTATATGACAGAAACTTTGAATTAGTAGACTATTTATAACCCTGACAAATTTCGAGGGAGAAATTCATTTTAAGGGGGGTAGAATGTAACACCCCGAGATTTTATGAGAAATATTATTTTTAATTTCATTGAAGTCTTGGGTTGTACACTACACAAAAATTAATTTTTGTTATACGCAACACTGTATTAGCTTGTATTATATGCAAACACTACTCTTGGCTTTTGTTGCCCGCAAGAACGACCTTCCTCAATAGAGTGTGTGGTACGCAATACCGAGTTTCACTAAACAACAATCTATTGTTATAATATTATTTTGAACTAGCTGTTATGAATGGTATTAACTGCATTTTGAATTTTATAACATTATCATTCATCTTACACATTTTCTAGATCATGGTATGAGAACAAAATAATTTTTTCAGGTAAAATAAGTATTTTTCAAAAAATGTAGTTTTACCGTCTTTTGATGGAGCACCAATTTTAAATCTAATTTTTAACAAGTTTAAAGTTCAATTTTACAAAAAAAACTTCTTATTTTGAATCAGGATATAAAAATTTACATTGGATAATGTTTTCAAATTTTTCTGATAACTTTCATTTTTTAATGAATAGTAAAAATACGGTAAATTTTAATTAAAAAAATCATCAAGATACTTTATATGGTTAAATTGTAATATGGAATTGTTTTAAAGTATAAATAGAATATATTTTTACCATTTAATATAATTTATGCCATTATTATTAATTTTACATTTAATTCATAGGTAAAAACATTTCAATCTTTTGAAATGTTTTAAATAAAAACCCGATTTTTTCAACGGTAAATTTTATTTACCACAGTTAAAGGTAAATTAGGTAATTAAAGGAAAAAATAATATTATAAAATTACTCTAACACCTGTCTTAATATAATTAGATTATTATATTTCTTCTTAAAATATAATTGGGTGGAAATTGTATCTATTAGAACCAACTTGTATGTGATTAAGACCTTTATTTTATTTTATTTAAATGAAAGTGAAATATGTCTCACTCAAACTTCAATAATTAAATTATTTTTAATATAAGGTTATACAGCATATAAATTAAGCTATAAAGACTCATTTGAAAGATAAATTTTTTTTCTTTATCGTGGTAATTTATTCTTAATTTTTATGAAATATATAATTACCTTAATAGCTTATACATTAATGATGAAGAAATTATTTATTTAGTGAATAATCAATAATATATTTTTTATTAAATTAATAATACCCATAGAAGGCCCATTAACTTTACATAAACTTATTAGTCATATACATATAAACCATAAGCATCCAAGGTTTAATGGGTGACCATTTTTCGCCTTATAAAAGTGATTATGAGACTTATATTAGTTTATTTTAAAGGATGTCAATGTTGTCACCATCATAATTTAATAAACATATCCTTTTAAATGTTGTGTGTTTTAGACGATACATTACACTATTAGTATTATTATGAAATATAGTAGATTTATATTCATCATAGTATTTTATTTTTAATTTTTATGCAAAAAATAAGTATATGAAATAATTATACATAAATGTTGTAATAATTATTTTATTAAGAGAAATATCAAAAAAATGGTTATAAAAAAATTAAAATAAATATTATATGAACTAATTAATTTGATCCAAGAATTTTATAGATGAATATTACATGTTAGGAACCTATTAAATATTTTTTTTAATATATTCTCTGTGTGTATTTTATTTAAATTCAAATAAATTAATAGTGTCAAAATTTAAACTATTTGTATTATTTAAAAAAACCTATTATTAATTTATTGGAAAATTATAAAAATATTTAAAAATTAAAAATGAAAAATTATATGTTCAAAAAGGTTATTAAGTATCCAATTATGGGATATTTACAACATATAAGTATGTATTTATTACTATTTAAAATTTAGTATATTATTAAGACAAATAAAATTAAATAGATTAAATAAGGATAAATCAAAATGATAAGGTTTAAAATAAATATAAAAAATGCCTAAATTTTATTGGATGATGAGATTACAACCCTATATCATTTTATATTCTAATTTAGTAATTTTTTGGTTTTTATGTGGGGTTTAAATTTGTGATAAATTATTATTTTTTAGGAACACAAAGATACCCCTCTCCTCCCTTATAAAAGGGAACCTCCTCCCTCTCCACTTCAAACCATTTTTGAGCATTCAAATTCGTCCAAACCCTGTACATTTAACTTATAAACATCTCTAGAAACCTACTAGAGGTCCTGTTATTCTTCAAATACAAAATGTAGTTCCCTAATAGGAGGTTAAGAGGAGGCTCATTGAAGAAGGGGTAATATCCTTTACCAATTCTTTAAAACTTATTTCTTCTCCTACTTCTTCTATATGAGTTGATTCATTATTAAGTAATAACTACAATATCACTTGTATACTGATATGTTATTATGAATATGAAACAACCATATTATATCTTCTATCCATCCTATGATAAAAGTGAAATCACCACGCGTGCGTACGTATGGCTTACCGTCTCCACGTCGTGGTGTAATCTTTTATTTGATCGTTAACATACTCAGATTGGTATAAGGATGGAAGTAATAACTATATATGATTATTGTAAAGTTATATTGATTCTGAAATATTATACACCATACAATTCAATACAATTCCACAATCATGGGAATGATATCATCGCTCGGGCGTACGTATGGCCTACAGTCTCCACAATGTGATGTGACTCATTCTACATTATCTTTATTGAATAATGATTATATAAATGAATTTAATTAATAAATATGATATATATTACACTAATACCATTCATTAAATGATGTATTTATAACCTAAAAAGAGGAATAATAATTTATTCTACAAAACACACAAAAGAACATAAAGTAATGAACACCCGAATAACAAGTATCCATGAAATATTACTAATAAGAAGATAAGAATATGACCATATATGATATCATAATAATGAATATGATTCTAGAATAAGTCAATGACATTATTTAAATCATTATACATGAGGTTCGGATACATACAAAGCATATCAGACATATTGTAAGGGATGATTATTCCAATCTCATTCTTATCTGAGATTGTTTATTAGTAAGTATTTGTTGAGGTTATATTTATCTTCTTTTTCCATGTTTTAGAAAACAAATTCATAAATTATTTAATATTCTTCCATGTATGTTTAATGTCATGTTTACCCCTTATTGACTATTATTATGTGGTATGGAAGGAATATTTCTTTTGTTAACCATATGAGGTACTTTTTGACTTTTCCAATCAAAGTACGAGAAGATTGGTTTTTAAACTTATACGGCATGAACAACTTTTTATGGTTTCAAAACTTCTTATTTTCATGAAGATTCTAGTACAATATTTCGTGATTATTTTTAACAAAATCCTTTTATTTTAATGTTGCAATTCATTTTGATAAATGAAAATGATTTTTAATAAGAAAGCATATTTTCCTCAAGAATTCATTTCATGTGTTTTATCAAAACTATTTTCCATCTAAGATGAAATTATTTAGTATGTTTATGTTTCAAGTATAATGTATCTCTTATTTAAATGGTTTGATTTTCTTATTATGAAATGATATCCATTTTTTATATATATTATGTTATTATGGGATGATGTTTATGAAACCCATATTATTCTTTGGGTTATGATGAATGATTTATGTTTATTTTGTGGCACACAAAAGAATGATTTCATTATGTGATGGGTGGGACCTATATCTCCATTAAATGCATTGGGGAATGATTAATATCTCATGATATATACCTGGATGGAATGGAAAGTAAATCTTGTTTAGTAATACAGGGCTGGAATGACAAGTAAACCCGGTTCAGTAATGGATATTGTCCACTGTGATAGTCTTGGCAGGAATGTATTGGCTACTATAGAAATCATATCATGTGCTAAATAGTTTGACACAATTACATGTTCTATCCACATTCTATTTTATAATTATTAATGTTCCCTTATGATCTAGTCCTTATATACTGCAATGTTTTATGTCATTACTCAAGATTTTGATGTTTAGATTTTATGTTCATGTTTTTATGTTCAAATGTTTATGGATTGTTTTATATTCTCCATGTTTACCCTTATTGAGCATTTGAGATCACCTGTTTTATGTTTTCTTTTCCCTAGGATATAAGGAATGGATTTAGGTAATAAAAAATTTGGATTATCTTTATGGGATATGTTGAAGATCTTTCACCATGATTAGAAGATTTTGTTCCAAGTTTCCAATGACACTAAACTATTACAGTCCTTGGGTGTCTGTTTTTTTATGTATTTAGTATTCTGAAAAAGTAATGTAATGTCCATGTACGTCAATCTTGCGTCTCTATAGTAACCATAGAGGAGATCTACACCAAGGATGCGCACTTCACCAAATTCATCCTACCCCATTTCATCTTCTTAGTTTTAAACTGTTCTTGTCTTCCCCCCTTCAACACTATTACCTACCACGTGGAGGGGTAAAGATTTTGAGTTATCGATAAGGGGGAGTTTTCCTTTAATACTTTTAGAGTCTTGTACTTTAATGTAAAACTATATTTTTTTTATTGAATTATTTATACTTTTAGTGGATCCCAATTATGACAATAGAATTGTATTTTGTGTTCTGGTTTCATTCAGTTTTTATATCATTAGTTTATGACTTTAAACTCTCTCCACCTAATGTAGTTCGTCTCGATCGGGGAGATTATGTTTGGTGGTTAGTGTCTAGAGATCGTTGTCACATGTGTAACATAACTGAATTGTTTCTTGATTTTTTTAGGAGAAAAAATTCTAGATCATGCACTTGCCTTTGTTTTTTAGGACTATTTTATGAACATTCATTCACACGTGAGTTATTTTCATTACTTTTTTCAACCATGGGTGATTGAAAACATGATAGAGGAGTCATTCATTTATCATTAAATAGGATGAGAGTGGAACTTATTTTTATGACCATGATGACATTGAAAAGGTTATTCTACCTTAACCCCATCATTATTATCATCAATTGTGGTCAATATTTATTTCCTTCTGTCTTTCTAATATCAAATAATATAAAAAAACTTTTCTTCTTCCCCAAATTTATGTGAAAAATGTGATATTTATGCACTCCTCTGGAGAAATCCAATGTAAAAAACATTACTACATTTTTACTTTGGAAATATTTGTTTTTTCACACACCAAAATGGTCATGTGTCATATAAGAAACACTAAAAAACTTACCAACATGAATTCAAGAGATACTTTTATCAATTTGAAGGATTATATATCTTTTGATGAAGAATTTTCTTCAAAAGAACACAATTCACTTCCATATTATGATTATGTTACACTTTTTTCTAAATTTAATGAGAATGAAAATTGTAAAATTAAAAAAATGATAGGGCTAAAGAAATACATGATAATATTTATTCAAGGATAAATGTTTTAAAAAATGTTAAATTATTTCTTTTAAATAATAATGATGATATTAACTCCAAAAAAATATTTCTAAATATATAGAAAAATAATTTATGGGAAAGAAGTCATACAACCCAAAATTATCTCTATAATTAATTCAAATGAGGATAATTATTTAGTAGTGAAAGTATAATATGAAATATGTAGTTTAATAAAACATTTATCAACAATTAATATAGATAAAGATAAAATTGATATTATGTAAAAAAATAATTTTTATTGGTAATGGTTCTTGAATGGGTTTCACAGAAAAAATTGTTTTCTATAAAAATTCCTTTATTCCAAAAAATGATCCATTATTCAATAATTTTAAATGTGGTTTCCAATAAAAAGAATTTATCTAGAAATAAAGTTTGATATATATGTTTTCACAAAGACTTTTTTTCTAGAAACAATTTAGATTCCAAATTTTTTATTTTATTATACTATCATACCCAATATTTATTGGGTGTATATTGTCTAATTGTTTTAGAAAATAAGGTGGTACGAAAAAAAAATATTACATCTTAAATGGATAGTTTATTTTCCATACAAATTACTGGTAAAAATGATATTTCCACAAGATAATCAAGTTTAATGGATGGAAATATACATTTGAAGATAATTCTGAGGGAGAGATTATCATAAAATCTAACATTTTTCTTCTTGGTAAAGCACATTAAATATATTTTTTATTTTTTATTGGTATTATGAAAAACATTATAAGAATAAGTCAATTTTGTGAGTAATTTTACAATGTGAACATTAAGAATGATAAATGATTAGTACATACCTCCAAGGATGAATTTATTCTTTATTATTCTCCGTATGAGAATATTGATACACTTATCCTAGAAGACAGTAGGAGTAAACACATTAATTGCCTTAGTGAAATGGAAGAACAATATTTTTTATGGAAAAGAAGTTTACGGAATTTTTACCTTAGAAACATTAATCATTGACTAATAAATTAATTATTAAAGATCCACCAAAACATAGGTTTTATACATAAAATATTTGTGAATCTTTTCAATATGGTGAAAAAAATAAGTCTATTATTAATTCTATTATTGAAGCCTGATATTTTGATTCATTAATATTAGTGTGCATAGGCTTATTACTTTCTCTATAAACCTGATGTGTTGGTATAAAATACAATGTATTTTTCTTGGATGATGATTAATATATATATATATATGGATTTATTTTCTCACAATGAGATCTGAATCTTTTTTTAAAACTTATGAAGAAAGGTTAAAAATGATAAAAACTATACATTGATAATTATTCATAGTGATTATGGTGGAGAATTTGAAAAATATGATTTTGAAAAATTTTGAAGTAATCATGGTATGAAAATTTACTTTTCAACTCCTATAACCCCTTTCAAAATGGTGTAATTGAATGAATAAATAGATTTATTAAATAAATAACTACAACCATGTTGATTTAATACTCAATTATGAAACATTTTTGGGTTTAAGCGTTCATTACTAAAATCTATACTGTAAATTGCATTTTAATTGGACCATTTATTAATAAAACTACTTATGATTTGTAGAGAGGAATAAAACCATAAGTTACTTACTTTAGATTTATTGGATTCAAAGTATTCATCCTATGTAAAAAAATGAAAAAATATTAACCCAAATCCAATGAAGTAATATTTTTATTTCACTCAAATTATTCTATGGTATATAGTGTTTTCAATAAAAATTAATGTAATATTTACGAAATAGTATATGTTATGTTTATTGTAACTATAAATTTTCTTTTCAGACATCCTCAACCTATATCTTCTTTGGTGGAAATTTCTAAAAATAATTTTCAACCTTTTCTTGAAAAATATTCTCATAACATTGTAACTCAAGAAGTTGTTTATGAAATTTTTCCTTAGTAATATATTCTACCTTATGTTAAAGAATATACTTTTACAAATAGAAGTTAGTTGTTTCTTATGAATCATCTTATTGGATGATTCATTGGTGAAGTTGATCATACAGTAAGTACTAGATGTTATTTATGGAATGAAATTTAACATCTATCTTTATTATCTCAAGATGATCCTAAGATTCAAGATGATGCATGAGGTGAAGAGGATTCAATTAAGGTTGTACAAGATGAACCCAATTATATTCAGAGTTACAAATTATGGAATTTAATTAAATAACCTAAACAAATATCTATAAATAGAGTAAAATGGTGGTTTAAAAACAAATCTGATGAAAATTGAATTATTTTAAGAAATAAATCAATATAAGTTACTATAGGTTATAAAAAATAGAATGTGTATACTATGAAGAATCCTAGGAACTGGTAGGTAGACCTGATGCAATTCAAATACATTTATCCTTTGAAGAATTCATTAAATTCAAACATTTTCAAATGGATATGAAGTGTTCCTCTCATAATAGGTATGTCTAGGAGGATGTTTATGTTCAAAACACCATGTTTTTGAACATAAAAAACATCCTCAATACACTTATATAATTACCTAATCATTATAAGAAATTTAAAAATTCCATAGATCTTGGTATGATATGTTTACATGATTTTTGTTACAAAATAATTTTTTATGGGAGTTGAAGATCATCAACATTTTATAAAATAATTTAATTAAAATATTACGATTTTTCAAATTTATTATGATGAAATGATATTTCTATCAAATAAAAAATCATTAGTATATTTTTTTCATATCACTGGAAATCTGAATTTGTGATTTCTATGATTGGCATGTAAAGAAAGTTTTAATGATTTTCAAATAACAAAAAAACAATAAGGAACTTTTATATATCAATATAAGTATATATAAGTTCTTCTTAATAAATATGGTTAGGAAAATTATAAATGTATTTGAACATCTATTGGTACATAAAATACCCTTAATCATGATGCGGCAGGGAAACCGGCCAATCAAATGTTTTTAGAGGTATGTGTTGGGTCTTGAAAACATGGAAAGGTGAAGTTAAATACTCCCCGAAATGTGATAAAGAAAATATATGCCTGTTTGATTGAAAATTTTAGAAGAAACATAATGAAATAAAATTTAGCTAAGGGCCCAAAGTGGCCCATGTACTAATTACAGAGATGGGTCAACAGAAGATGTAGAATGTAAACCAATAGTACCTAATCATCATATGATACACTGGCCCACAAAAAATTGGTTTCCAAATAACTCTACTCATGGGTAATTTCCACCTACGAACCAGGTCATCACAAACAATATCATTGGTTAAAAGCCACAGAGAGGTTTGACTCACATACTGTCCCCACAAACCAAGATGTTCGCAAATGAGGTAAAATCGGTGGCGTCCTGCGAACCACAAATGCACTATCCTTGTTGATATAGATAATATTTTAATCATTTATAATAATTAATTAAATGTTTTAATTCCTTAAAAATGAAAAATTTGAGTTATTTTCATCAATTTTGGATTTATGATGTGTTTTGTGCTCTTAATTCTGCAAACATTACAGATTTTAATCACTTTGGTAATTCGCACATATCTTTTAAAATATTGATCCAATTGATGTGATTCTTTTTTAGGAAACCTGGATTTATTGGATATAGTGTTTTCTTCTGGTCTTGGAGCTTATTCTTCTATCTAGTGACCTAAAAAATTAAATCAAGTTGGAGAAATATTTCAGGCGATCATGTGGACCCCACATAAGTAAATAAATCATAAATAGGTCTATGAACCTCCAATTGGGGTGATTAAAATTGGATTTAAAATAATTTTAAATTTCCAGTTCCTCTATTGATGATTACGGAGATATTGTTCCATTATGGTCTCTCAAGGATGCTAATATTTTGGGAACAAAATAGGAAACGTTCAACCAAAATAAAATATCAAAATTATTTGGCCATATCTCTTTGCAAAATGCAGATCAAGATGAAATTTTTTGGAGAAATGTAAAGATATTTTATAATATCATTAATGAATACAGAACTCCGATATTCATCTATTAAATTAAACAACCATGATTAATATTTCGGTGTATGGAATCTGTATGAAATCTTAAATAGAGATTTTGAAGATCTAAAATTTGAAGACCAAAGGTTGGTAACTCTTGGCCAATATAAAGAGGATAACACCCATGCTAATTGAGGATTCCAACACAACCATTGGAAATGAGACCTAGGGACATGTTGATGAATTATGAATTTTCTATTCTTTTCTTTTTAATTTGGTTTTCTTTTCTCATGTAATGCATTTTCATATTTTTAATTCAATTGATTCAATGTTATTCCATATCTCTTTATCTCCCATACTTAATCTTATTATAATATTTATTTCTCTATCCACCATGACATGTTACCCTAAAATATTAGGGTCTAACCCAAGTTCGGTCCTGGGGGAGGTATGTGGAAATTTACTTTATACTGCACTTAAATCCTTAAGTTTTATTATGATTGAGATAAGAAAGAGTGGAGTGAATGGGTGTGGCGATCGTCCACCACAACACTGAATTCAAACTCATTTATATTCTTTAATTAAATCATTCCACTCCCTTCTATGGGATATAAAATCTTCATACAATGTAGTTGATCCATTCAGTTGATTAGATGTCATATGATGGAGCTAGGTCCTTGGAGATGTCACACGATCGATCAAGGTGTTCCATCAACCATGATTATAGGAGGTTGTGGAATTGAGATTTCTATATGAATTCATGATTCAAAACCACTAAATAAAATGATATAAATTCATTAATGAGATATTATAATTGAATTACCAAACATAATTTTAACAATAGTAAGGATAATAATGGAACCCACAAAGACCATGTTCTTTCTTCACTTATTACATTCTATTAGCTTTATATGTTAAAATATGATTAGAATTTATCTTATTGCATGTATTTTTTAGTTAATTTAATTTTTTAATAGGAAAAAAAATAATTAGTTTAGTAGATATATAATAAGTAGGTCAACCACTGAGAAGGATCCTCAAATGAGACGACCCTAGTCAGCCACATTGTCTCACTAGGAAAACATAGAAATTTTATTTTGTCTTGCCCAATGATAAGAATATGTAAAAATGTTGTTTCATTTCTGTGGATCTAGTCAACTATTTACTTCATCTTTTCTATTTTCAAATTGTAGATATTTTTCATTATTATTTTTTAAAAAAATCATAAAAAAATTATCATTCCATGATGTATCCAAACATATATTTTCCTACCTGGAACAATTATTCACAGGTGTAGGAAAAATAAATATACTACACTAATGAGTCCTTCTAATGAATGGTTTATGATCTTATGATAATCGTCAATAATAATAAAAGAGGCATAGAAACAAGTGTCTCCCCAGAATATTTTACATCAATGGAAATGATCTCTAAACTGACATTCAATGATTCGAGCCTCATATGGAAGTTCCACTTGTTTTCCCTGATTTTTTAAAAGACATCAAAGAAGTTAATGCCCAACATGAGGACCATCAATAACCTGAACATTTTTTGAAACAAATAATATAATTTCATGATGAGGTAGTTTGGATTCATGATGAGGAAGACCTGCCTGCTGAGCTGCATGTTGGAGATCAATAAGATAAATATGAATTTTGGAATGAGTATGACGTACAATATGGTCCCCCAGATCCCTTAAAAGTAAAATATATAGTACCATTTCATGCCACTCTAGTCATAGAAGAGGAATAAGAAACACCAATGATGAAATTTGAGGAAAGTATGGATGATCATGAATGCCTACTTCCATCCACTAATACTCTCATTCAAGAGGCACTTATCATCGAAGCAGAGATTGAAGCTAAACTAACTCAGGGAGTTGAACCATTTGTTTACTCTATATCTTCTTATTTTATTGAACCTGAATTAGGAATTACTCATTGTTGTTTATATTGTATATAATCAACAAGTATTTGTTATTTCTGGGAGGATGATGAAGATCCAGGACCCACACCTATTCAGGAACACATTGATCTCTATGATTTTAATGAACATACATTTGTGGAAGACCATAAAGAAATCCATGTTACTAAGCTGGAGGGGACATAGATATAGGATGTGCAAACTAAAAGGAGTAAATCTTATTTACATTTTTCATGTTCATATTCTATTGACTTAAAAATAAATTCTAACCCTACATTGAAATTACAATTCATGTAGCACATCTAAAGAAAGCATTGTTTTTTTGAAGAAGATGTTGCACAAGTAGCAACCTAAGAGTCTGAGGTTCCAAAATTTATCTGACCCCCACACCTCAAGTGATACTTAATTCAAAAGGGGGTGGATCTAGTGTTCTCCATCCATGGAGTCCTCCTCAATAAGAATAGAGAATTGCAGGATGGGAAGAACATCATGTGGTGGTTCATGTCAAAGAAGATCCACCCACCATGAGATTATAGATAATAGTTGGTACTACACTCTGGAGGCAGTAAAAGAAGGACTGTAATAGTTGGTATCCTATAATCAACTGGTTGTACATTGGTTACATGGACATTTAATGTATTTAAATATTAAACATCTTATTATGTATTTTCATTATTCTTCATGACTATGATGTAATAATGTTCTAGAGTATTTGTTGCATTGATAAGGTCATGGAAGTTCCTCTCTATGATGATAACCATGAAATTATATATAAATTTTATTAAATATTTATCTATGATTGGATGACATACTATGATGGGACACATAGAATACATAATTTCAGGTGTGAGTACTCGTAAGAAAATGAGAATTCCTCTCATGACGATTTCACTCAGTAATCTCTAAGACAGAAGATTATGAGAACAAACCTTCTAAGAGGAATTATGAATGTTTTGGTTTCATTAGATATTTCTATCTATGAGTGTTTTTAAGGACCCTTATACTTTATGATTATCATTAATATGTTTCATGACATGCACACTTTGATTCACTGATGAAAAATTTCATGCAAACAGTTGGCAGGAAGTGGGGTATATTTGGTGCATCATGAGTGGCATGTTATTAATGGATAAGTCGAGGAAGGATTTGTCCTTTCCATTTGTGGAAGGTGATATCTCATCCTTTTGATTGAAATAGAACCGTCGTGCAAAATTTCATGGCCATGGTGTAATGATGAGTTTATTTAATCTAGTCAAAGAACAGTGTATCAAGCATAATAGTTGATGACACTATCATTAAACCTGTTGGATGATATATTGCAACAAAGGTATTATATTACACAATGATCATTCTTATGTGGATGTATTTGTTGCGACATTACATTCCTTCTCTAGGGTTCCTTGACCCATTTCTAGATAGTACTCTTGGACTTTAGGCAAGTCCGCCTAATGACAATGAGAAAGAATCCTAGAGGGTCACACACTAAGTGTTTTTGGTGGTCATGGTTAGATTATATATGAATTTAATTAATGAAATAAATATTATTTTCAATGTCGTTGAATAATTTTATTCAAGTTAAAATGACCGCATAAATAAAATAAAATATATTCATTTATTTTATTGAACATTTAATAAATATTTATTTACTAGTTTGTAAATAAAATATTTATTAAAGAGAATAAATTATTTATTTATTTATTCAGTTATTCAAAAAATAGAAGTGGGGTTCGATCAGACCAAGGCTTGTCTAGTGGTAAAATAAAGATTTTAACGATGGTAAATAATTAGTTAACTAGTTAGAAAAAGTTAAAATAATAATGACGATTATATAGTTGTGTGACGTGGAATTTTATGTAGAATTCTATTTTTCGCAAGTTGTCGCATCATAAATAATGATGTGGGATTATTATTATGATAATGGGTTTTCTCTAAGTTCATGAATGTAATTAATTACTATTTTGCAATTGAATATTGTAACTAAAGTTCCATGAATATTAATTGGAAAGTACACCTATTGTACTAGACACCACAGGACACCCAATCGTACACCTGTTGAATTGAGAATTGTTGAGCTAAAAAATTTATCTCAAATCCCTTTCCCACCCATCTCAAAAAAAGATAAATTCGTCAAGGCCGAAGAAAAAGCATTCAATAATGACCGACACAAGACACCCGCTTCGATGCGCTAGCACCTGATAAACGAGTGGTTTCAATTAGAGGCCATTAGGGCACGTGTGGATCACCGCTAGAGGGATTTTAGTTTAGATCCTTAGAAGAACATGACATAATTTAGAAGGGTCATTTCAGATGATTAACATCATCAATGATGAAAATACCAAATATCCAGGTATTATTTTCTTTATGAAATTAATTAAATTAATTATAAACAAGATGTGCAAGATCCCCTCTCAAAAAGTTTCGGGCCTCTTCCTTCTTTATCTAAATTTTTTATTATATTCCATGGATACCGGCATTCATCAATGTATTGATACTAGAATAATCATTGATCATGGTAAAAATCAAAGTTGGGTTGCATCCCAATCATGATACCACTGCACCCAAAACCTTCAAGTTCTATCAGAGTAGTTACATCAGAGTTTATAATTATTTAAATATTTCGTTGATGACATAGGCATTTAATAAATTTGTTGTTTAATTTCAAGTTAAAATTTCAGCAAATATGAATCCTGAGATCTATTCCTCCCCATTTGTTTCTAGTTCATCTTAGATAAATTATCTTTTCTTTTAATTTCGATTAAAATAAAATAAAGGATCTCATCCAGAGGTACCGAATCTTCCTGGATGTACAACACCAAAACACACGACATGTATTCGATAGTACATTCCATCTATTCTAGATTCAATGCATCAAATCGTTCTTCCAAACCATGTCGTGTGTTAGAGTATTTCTAAGTCTTAAATGACTCTGTGTGTTGACCCAGAATAAGTGTCACATGGTATCTAGATTACACTCAGTGTAGTCCACTGGACTCAGCGTGTAGTCCCTTCAAGATAGGGTTGGACTGTGTACCCCGTACATGGCTTTCCCAACTAGAAACCATGTAATGTGGATACTACATGGTGTGTGGTCCACAGAACACATTGAGTACTCCGAATATTTAATAATCATACTCACGTCGTTTCCTGAGGTATGTACTTTAGATGGACTGTGAAAAATAGTACACACCGATTTGTTGAAACTACACCCCGTGTAATCATCCAAATTACACAGATTTATTAAAATTTATTATTATTGTAGGGTCCTAAAAATTCCTCAAGGGGGAATCCCAATTACCCCAAGACTTGGAAAAGGACCAAACCGGTCCGCGTACCGGCTCCCAGCAACAGTATGCGGCCAGTTCGGTGAACCGCCCTCCCTCAGACGCTGTCGTTTGCGAAATGGGGGCAGAGCACCTATGCGGGCGTGAACCAGGAAGAATGCCCGTGAAGCCAGGCCGGTCCATCGCCGCGAACCGTGCCAATGGGCCCATTCTGCGTGCGCCTTTGCTTGCGAAATGGAGGCGGAGCGCCTATGAGGCCGCGGACTACCGTCGTTCGTGAAATGGAGGTTGAGCGCCTATGCGTCCGCGGACCACTGTCATTTGCGGAATAGAGGTAGAGTGGTGCACAACCGCGGAGCAACTATGTGGATCTCGGTTCCAAAAATCCTCAGTTTACCGAGTCATCCGCAGGTGGGTATTCCTTCTTGGGATTCCACAGAGACTTCCATGGGCCCATCAATACAATCCCTTTCATGACTCTATAAATATTGACAGAGGGTCACCCAAAAACAAAGATAGGAGAGGACGGGTGAAAACCCATGGGGATACGCTGGATAAATCGCTCCCAGCAGTAATGTTCCGCGACCATCCACGGACCCCATATCATTCGTGGATGCACTCTTCCGCATAGTGGAGAAACCCGTCTGTGAACCACATGCGGCCAGCCCATAGTGGCCATTTCCTCAGCGGATAGTTCCCCCCATGGCCACCCCCTCCACAGACCAGTTTCATTCGCAAAATGGAGGCGGAAACCCCTCTACTGGCGCAATGTAGGACGGGCATCAGCCCCTTTGCAGACACCCTTCGCGGACGACCATCCTTCACGGACAGCACCCTCCGTGGACGACCATCCTTCACGGACAACCTCCTTCACGGCCTAGTCCTTCGCGGCCTGCTCCTTCATGGTCAACTCCTCTGCGGACACCCTTCATGGAAAACCAAACCGCGAACCACATGTGGCCAGTCCCTCGCGGCCAGTCCTTCACGGACAGCTCCTCCGCAGACAGTCCCTCACGGCCGGCTCCTCGCGGCCAGCTCCTACGCAGCCCGCCCCATGCGGAAAACACCATGCACTCATTGGTCCATACCACGGGGGATGCGCCCCTGCACCCCCACTCAGGTTCAGTGATGGGCTGCGGTCCCCGCCCTCCGGGCCGGTCCCTTCGCTACTGTCACTGACCCCCATGAAAAATGTAGAGTCGTACCGCGAACTTGTCGGGCCGGGTCAATAGTATTTTACATTGCACCTTTGCGCCGACCCAACATTTGTCCTATACATGTCATGAGTTGAGATACTCCTCATAAATCTCCTATTACCCCATTACCTAGCTCCTACACTAGGTTCATCCAGAAACGGCCGCCCTTGCGTAAGTCCCACACCAACCATTTCTAGGTCCCTCTTACCTAGTCGTCCTGGCCACATGACGTTAAACTGTATTGCCATCATCCTGACCACATGACGTTAAACTGTATGGCCCTCGTCCTATCCATATGATGTTAAACTATATGGAAACAGTCCTCTCTGTATGACTATAAACTGTAGCATTCCCTCTCATTAAATAATTGGATGCCTCTTGCTCTATGCAAGATATGCCTTATTCTCCAAGCATAAGATGCCTCATTCTATGTTTACAGTGGTATAATTTCAAGAGCGTAGGAATCCATTCAAAAATTACATCACTCCACCCCATTCTTTGGGCATCCTTCATTCGGATCTCCATCCTCTTTCATGTTTGAAGGGACCCCCTAACGGCCTGGCCTCATGCGGTATCGGGTCACCTACCGTCCTGGGCCAATGCCCCGAAAGACTTTGGACAACACTTCAAGTCAGGTCCTATGTTTTGAACGTGGTCAGTAGTCGACCCTCATTTTTGTTTCCCCATTTCAGGATAACATGATATGGATACTGTGTTTTGAACATGGTCAACAGTTATCCTCCATCGCCATGCCACCCTCATTGCATTCAGAATGTCGGGCATGTAATTCACAGTTTTCATATCCCTTTGTTCGGACTGATTCCAACTCCCTTGGTGTTATCCCACTTGTGAAATTGCGCATAGGCATTGGCCCCAATTATCGTCCTGACCACAAGACATTAAACTGTATGGCCCTCGTCCTGACCACAAGACGTTAAACTGTATGTCCCTCGTCTAGAACACATGATGTTAAAATGTATGGCCCTCATCCTATCCATATGATGTTAAACTATATGGAAACGTTCCTCTCTACATGACTATAAA
This sequence comes from Viscum album, assembly GCA_963277665.1. Taxonomy (NCBI): domain Eukaryota; kingdom Viridiplantae; phylum Streptophyta; class Magnoliopsida; order Santalales; family Viscaceae; genus Viscum; species Viscum album. The sequence continues at coordinate 1,780,452,221 of OY728129.1, read as the reverse complement.
CTGTAGCATTACCTATCATTCAATAATTTGATGCCTCTTTCTTCATGAAAGAGATACCTTATGTTATGTTTACAGTGGCATAACTTCAATAGCGCTGGAATCCATTCAAAAATTCCATCACTCCACCTCATTCTTTTCACATCCTTCATTTGGATATTCATTCCCTTACATGTCTAAAGGGACCCCCTAACAGCCTGGTTCCATGCCGCATTGGCTCACCTACCATCCTGGGCCAACTCCCCGGAAGACTTTGGACAACACTTCAAGACATGTCCTGTGTTTCGAACACAGTCAACAGTCGACCCTAATTTGTTCGTCCCCATTTCAAGCTAATGTGATGTGAATTCTGTGTTTCAAACATGGTCAACAGTTATCCTCCATCGCCATGCCACCCACATTGCATTCCGAATGTCGAGCATGTAATTCACACTTTTTATCTCCCTTTGTTCGGACTGATTCCAACGCCCTTGGCGTTATCCCGCGTGTGCACTTGCGCATAGGTGTAGGCCTCAATTATATACCAGAACCCACCAATGGGTTGGGATTCCCTCATGTCCAGACATGAGGATGACACCATGGGCTTCCATCCTGGAGTAAGCCCCGACTTTATGGGCCACCCTCATGCGTAAGCCCCACTCCACTTCTCACGGACGCACCTTTCGCGACATCATCCTCTGGTCCCTACTGCCTCTTGTTTCTCACACTGAGCATGACTCACATGGGCTTAGAGTAAGCATCAACCATGAAATCCTCCTATGGGCCTCCTCAGAGTGTAATCCTCAATCCATCACCATGGGCCTCCTCAGAGTGTATGCCCCAATCCATCGCCCTTGGCCTCCTCAGAGTGTAAGCCCCAATCCACCATTCTGGAATTCCTCAAAGCATAAGTCCCAAGTCGATGCAAACTACGAGGAATTTTATTCCCTACCACAGAGATACATAGGAAGCCTCCATGAGGATCAAACCCGATAAGCAACGGACCCCCGGGTCCACCTTCACGTCGGTTCTCCGACGCTCCCCTTTCGAACTACGTGGACTTTTATCCCTATCCCCTAGGCAGGGTACGTAGGAAGCCTCCATGAGGTTCAAGCCCGACAACTGGTCGATCCGACTATCTTCCCATTGGTTCATTGTACCACTCCTAGTGCAACCTTAATGAGTTTCGACTCCTCAGGGTCATTAATCAAATGAGGGATGGTAAACCTCAGGCATAAATGATTCATGAACCCCTGCGTTCAGCTGACCATTGCCAACAAGGAGAAATCTGTGGTTACAATGCTTGGGTATAAACCAAAGACTAGAGAACATATTTATATGTCTTAAATATATAAGAGAGTCCCAGAATAGGAAATAATTCCCCCCCAAAAGGGTACGATGAACCCGACTTCCCATCATCTCGACCAATGTGAGTTCTTAAGAGATGTCGGTCAGACCATCCACTGAATGACTACCTTTGGAAAGCATTCCACGCGTCATCGGATACGGAAACGTTGGTCGTTTCGAGACCGAAAACCCCTAAACAAAAATGGTGAACCCGACGTGAATCTTTAACCAAGCATGACAGATTTAACTTAATCCCACCTTGTTCCCCCTTTTACTCACAAGGAGGGCCAAGCAAGGTCATTAATTACGCATGGGATCATTAGATGCTGATTTGAAGGGTTTGCTGTTTGTATTTGTTAAAATATTTTACCGGTACTACACAGAACTCCATTCGATCCAATGGCGTCCTGAAGGAACTCACAAGCACGTGCCTCAAACTACACAATGACAGGACTTCCTCACCTATGGAGGACCCCGTCACCCACCCAGTGTATTCAACGCTGGGTCTCATACGCGCTGATCTGAGAGTACCACGTGAAAGGTACTCTCCCAACAGTGGAGGCGACCATCCACGCCCTCAATTCCACCAAGACTCGCCGGTCGCCTGCCCAGCAGCGACCACAAAGGCAGATCCAGACAGCCCCTGTTGCTATCTCCAACCGTTTCGGGATTCTATCCCCATAATGGTACAATGAATACCTCCCTTATCTTAGGGAGGAAGATGAGGCCGACGTTGAGGACTTCATACCCACCGAACGGGGGTTCCGCTCCAAGTCCCCCACCGGCAGACGTCATCACGGTCACGTCACGACCCAAAATCCTCGCACTGAGGAAGATGTCTCCTCGAGGATTCAGGCCCACGCTCCCCGAGATCTGGCCCATCGGACCTCCCGACGAGGGCGGAAGACATACAATCACGGACTGGTCATCACCCTAGTCCCTGAGGAGGAGATCTGCTGCCCAGCCATGGAGACGTACCAGGAACAGGCACCTACACTTATTCGCTCGTCTTGGGCCCGCCATCCAGACATGGCGGCCTCATACGAGCCGGAGAGCATCCCCGCCAAGCTCCATCAAGCATGTTTCTCACACAGGATAGCAGTTACCAGGCAGGCACCTCTCCCTACCCAGGGTCGTGAAGCCCACCTGCTTGACGTGGTGGCGACCCGGCGCCTGCAAGACCAGCTCCTAGCAGTTTCTTCTGATGCCCTCCATCCTAATATGGTGGAGATCAACAAAGCCCACCACCTAGATGCAGAGGAAATTAATAGGCGGACACGTCTCCCCGCCAACAAAGGATACCGACTCGATACGGTGGGAAACCAATATATGCAGGGCCAGCTCCCTGTGGATGCAAGTAAATTCCACCATCCTGATGTGACGTCCAAAGGAGAGATAAACCGGCGTATCCCGATACAGGGGAAGATGCATTCACCTACCCTGAAAAAGGATAATTGTCAGTACCCACTGACCACTAGAGGACCGGAGCAGGATATTCCTACTCTGATACTAGAAGGGTCCTTCATACCCATTCCTTCCAATGATGTCTCTCTACATATCTTGGGAATGATAGAGGAGTAGGTATCGATCCCATATCATATCTCGCAAACTTTCCAGAATGTAATTTCATCAGTGGTAACAGCAAGGACTCAAGCCCGTCATCCCGTCTCCCCAATTGAGGCGACTCATCTAAGAGAAGAGATAGCCACCTCAGAGTAGATATGCATCCCTACTTCTGCCCAGGAGGGTCGCCGGCCATATTCTATGAATCAAGGGAAACCAGATCGAGCAGCTTCACTCGTTCCAACTAGGGGACACCCGTCCATCATGGTGGATGCTCCAGAGAAGGCATATATCCCTTCTAAAAGTCAATATGTTCATTGGCATATCCCAACAGCATCACGGGACCCAATTAGATAGGGACCCAGAGGTGAAGGTCGTTGTCAACAATAGACGGTCCCTGCTGCCCGCAAAAGATATCCCCGAACGGGCCAAAGGTAGCCGAAAAATAAAGAGGGAGTTCATGACTCCGCTCTTCTGGAAGATGAGGTTCCCAATGATGCTAAGAATACATCAAAGGCTCAGAACCCTGACCATCCATTACCATGTTATGGGAGTGGTAGTAGCAGTTGCGAATGTCCTCCCCGCATTATTGCTACCAGCAGCTCTGAAGGTCCTCCCTAGAGCACATGTGGGGGACTCCACCGTGGGCATATAACGATCGATCATGAGAGATCCTCTTTTGATGTGAGTCACGGAAACCCTCCACATGACCAGAAGATCGAGCAGCAAGAAGGTCCTCTACTTGTTGCGGTCCACCCTGAAGGTCCTCCCCGGGGTATACACTGCAATCACTCTCCATGCAGTGGGACCACATATTATGAATGTATTCCTTTCTATCATAGTTGCATCTTCGGAGGCCCTCCCCACAGTGACGTATCATCATGACAGGAAGGTCCTCCCCTTATCACAGCCTTCCCTGAAGGTCCTCCCCAGGGGTTACGCTACAACGACACTCCGCGTAGCCGGGAATCAGATCACGGTGGTAGTCCTCACCACCCTGATAACATAGGTCCTCCCCATAGAGACGTCAAGTAACGAGAAGGCCTCCCCTCTTTGCGGTACATTATGGAGGCCCTCCTCAGGATGTATCCCATAGATATTCTACCTACGGCAGTATTAATGGTAGTCCTCACCATTTCCGTAGCTATGATGGTATTCCTCGCCACCACAGCAGCCATTGCGAAGGTCCTCCTCGCATTGTCCCCAAGAAACAAGAATGTCCTCCCCTTTTCGCAATGTATCCTGAAGGTCCTCCCCATAATGCACATCGAACGTCATGCCATGATGGTCATCCTCAACATGATGGCAGTTGTTGTGAAGGTCCTCCACGTAAGGACGGCACGCAGCCAGAAGGTCCTCCCCTTGCTGTGACACGCCTTGAAGGTCCTCCCCAAGGTGTGCACTGCAAAAGTCCTCTATGCAGTGAAGCATCGAGCAGTAATGGTATTCCTCGGCATTACGACCTCCATTGCAGAGTTCCTCCTCGCGATGACATATCATATTGATATGAAGGTCCTCCCCAGTTGAATCAAGCACGTAAAAGCCCTCATATGCTGAGGCACTTAGAAGGACGTGATCAAGCATGTCAGATTCCCAGTTAGTCGCTGACGACATCCTTCTCCAATCAGGAGACGGTCCAGGGCCGCGTTCATCCTTTGAACCACCTAGGAATCACCCACATAATGAATCAGTACCTACCGGTCCCAGTACCTATGACTACACTGACAGTGAGCATCTTAGTTGGGATGACCAAGTAGAGGAATCACTAGTGGAGTAGTATGCCGATATGATGCACCTGGGGAAACAACTGGCCAGGGATGATATACCAGTTATGTTTTGGCCTACGACCACCTCTCAGTACGAAATACCCATAGAGTTGTCGGAAGAATGCGTGCATGGAATCTGCCATAATATACGGACAACCCTCCACCAACTGAAGTCAGGATTCCAACCCTACGATGGGTATGTAGACCACGTCAAGACAATAGCGGACCTCTTGCATCACATAGACCTGCAAGCTCTTCCTTCAGCATGGCAACAGCGACCCGAGAGGCGTAAAGGAAACATGGAGATAGCCTGCCTCCATGAATTGCAGCAGTTGTGCCTCCTCAACGGTGACGCTCCGACGGGAGTCCATATCAGGGGATGGGGAGAACATGTAGCTCTGTATTTTACTCTGCTCCCTACCCAGAAGAACCCGTTCGGTGTGGGGTCTTGCAACGCCATCACTTCAAGATGGGAGTCGAGTGGTCTCTCTATTTAGAAAAGGCAACACACCCAGCAGAGTCAGGCCTTGAGTAAGTCCCAGAAGCGTCAGGCCCGACGGGAACAAGCTATTCAAGAACTCCTGAATCAGACCACCAAGAGTATACAACAAACCTCTCGCCTAAGAGAGGCCAATCAATGATCTTTTCCTGCCTCCTCATAAGGGATAGGTTCACAGAAGAACTTGGCACCAAACCCAGTTCACCCCCGAATGGGGGCACGCAAGATCAGGCAGGTAGCAATAGCAGCAGCCACTACCGTAGTCCAGGGTCAACCCCAGCCTGTAGGGCTGGGGGATTTTTAACAACAAATTCCCCTGTAAGACCAATAAAATTGAGAAGAGAATCAATGTCCAAGGAACAGAGCCAACCCCATTCCTCAGGGACGGGGGCATTACTACCCCCTCAACAACAACCTCCCCCATGAGAGTTAGTGTTCTCTCTTATAGGGAGGATAGTCAGAAGAGTAGGTTCATGTCCTATCCTGTCATTTGAATCATCATCCTCTCCGAGAGGAAGGCGCACCATAAGGTCGCATTGAAGAACTCTCTGTGTTACCCTTTTTCAAGGGGTCCAAAGGCCATCCTGGGACATGAAAAGGAAGTCCAGTAAGAGACCCGAAAGATAATCTACCCATTTGGAAGTTGACATCCCCTCCACCGCGCGATATGCATTCATCAATTCCATAGAGGCTAACCCCATGGGTGACACATGGGAAAATGAAAATCTAGAAGGATCGGGAGACGACGGTTCCGGTCAGGCAGTGACTCACAATGAACTACCTGGTGTGCACACCCGGAATCAGAGGGTCACACTAAATATGGTCGTCCTTCCAACCAACCCTCCTCCGCCTACCGAGTGATCTTCCAATAAGGATAAGAATAAGGGACTGGTTACCCTTAACCCTCCACCTTCTCTCGACAAAAATGGGCCACTCACACTCGAAGAGAGATTTGCTCGACAAGAAGGGGAGATGAAATAATTGAGGCAGCTTAACGCCGAGCTACTCCAAAGGAACCACCTTATTGAAAGTGCGTCCAAGGAGGAACCACATCATGCACTCCCAGCAAGTACACCTCAATGGCTATGGTTTTCCCCGACAAACGAATCACGGTCAGGGCTCTCGTCCAACGAGGCGCCCGGCCCGGCCAACTACCTAAATGTAGATTCTGATGAATATCAAGACCTCCCTCCACTCATGAAGCAACCAGAGCGGGTATACATGAACCCTCCGTAGGTGCCATAAACAGCACATGCACCCCTGGTGCTGGACAATCCAGGTCCTCAGGAAATGTCTCGAGCTACGCCTGCCCAGGACCAGGCCCAACATGATGTAAACCAGGGTCTCACCAACACCATCGAGGCACTAACAGCTCGATTGAAAGCGATGGAAGGTAGAAACGCTCCGATACAGCCAGAGCAGAAACCCTACCCAGATTGGGTGAGCAACACACTGCCTCCACCCAATTTGGGGAGCCCTGTATTCCCTATCTTCAATGGATTAGGCGATCCGGAATAGCATTTGATGCACTACGCATCCTATTGCGACCCTATTATGGGATATCTGGAGCAACAAAAAGCAGTAAAACTCAGATGCTTCATACGGACCATTCAAGGATCTGCCTTCATTTGGTATACGAGTCTTCCAGCCTAGTCAATAAAGAACTGGGAAGACCTTCGGCATCATTTCCTATTCCACTTCAGCTCAACGTTTCCTAAAACAATAGTCAGCGATCTCATGAACTACAAGTAGAGGGAGAACGAGAGGGTCTCAGATTTCATCACCAGATGGAAGGCTATGACCTATTCCCGAAACAGGTCAATGCCTCAAGATGAGATTCTAGCCATATGCATCGATAATCTTCGAGATGAGCTACGAACATTGCTCATACCAGTGGAGTGCACCACTGCCTTCTTCCATATCTCGACCATTGCCCAGAGAATTGAGGACTCCTGGAAGTGTACCAATTCGAAGTCTCGAATAGCCTCGTAGGCTCCATCAAAAAGAGCCCCTAGAGCAGAAGCATCCACTGTCACACTCAAGTCGGCCCCTGTGCCCGCTCCACCGCTCAGGCCTCCACCAAATCATCAAGGGCCTCCTGCCACCTCCGCCTAAATAGGACTATCAGCGAGGACCAAAGCAGAACCAGTTTGAGGAATGAAGACAAAAATTATACTCATTCCGGGACGATCAAGTCCGCGGCTACTTCATTGCCGCCATGAACTGCAACTTGCATTGCCTCCCGGAGCTGAGGAAACCAGATGTGGTCGGCCACGATGATAGGCCAGATTACTACCCCAACCATCGAATGTTGGGGCACAGTATCCGAGAATGATTCATCTTCAAAGACCTCCTGTAGAGGATGGTAGACTCCGAACAGGTCGAGCTAGGACCACCCCCAGCACATGTGGAATGTATCTCTACCACCGACTCCGAAAATGAGGAAGGGTGGCAGAAAGTCACCAGCAAGCAGGGGAAGAAATTTGACAATTGGATGACTCGGAAGACTATCAACCGAGCCCAGGGCATACTCCGAGCTCAACTACAACAGCCAGTGTTGCCGCCAACAGCCCTTGATACTGCACAGCCGACTGCATCAGCCTCACGGTCGTCCACGAGCTGGTCATCTGGGTGTAATAGAAGGAGACAATCGCAAGCGGAGCAGTCCGTGATGGGGACAAAGTCAGTCCCGACCTTGGTAGATTATATGCCCTTGAATTTGGCACCATGGGCATCGACCCACCAAACAGAAACATCAGGGACAACCAACCAGGTTGAACTATCAGAGGATGAAGAGCCAATATTTGGTTCTATTAACGTCATCCATCTTATGAAATTATTCCCTAACAAAGGGCATGGTTACGAACCTGATTTCCCTGCACGAGGAGCTGAGAGGAGGAATCGCAGAGTTAGGGGATACCAGGGGAGGCGTAGCTGTGGCCGAAACCAACCCTATGGTTGGACCCCGGCCCAAACCGTTAGTATCGTGGAAACCCGTGGGAGAGCCCTTCAACGGACTCAGCAGGAGAAAGAATTCCCCTCCACCTCCACAAGCAGCCACTCCAGACCTATTTTTCTGCAATACCCACCAGAGGAGGAACAAGTGTTTGGCCTCTTAGTGTGCACAAACAGACTAGATGATCCAAGTACTCAAAACGTGCGAAATCCATCGATATCTGACCCTGCAGCCGGTCCCTCCTTGTCTAAGGCTCCAGCCCCTAAATCACCTACTAAGACTCTCCCGCCAACGGAGAAGCGTTGGCCGCTGGAGTAGAAATACGATATCCTTAAGCAGTTGGCATCGGTACCAGCCAATCTGTCAATCCTCAATGCCCTAAGTATATCAGCATACCTTAGGGAGGAGATTATATAAGCTTTGATCAGCCCCCAGGGGTTTCAAGCCAAGGTAGCTACCACCAAAATTTACCTGATGGAGACAGACCTGGATGAATACAATGCGATGATTTCCTTCACCGATCAGGATGAAGATTCCATCATGCAAGGACACATCAGAACACTATATGTGTCCAGCACACTAAATGGTATTGAGATCCGGAAAGTCTTTATAGACAATGTCTCTGGAGTTAACCTCCTTCCCCTACGGACACTCTGTATGTTGGGCTACAGCGAGGACAACCTAATTCCCTCGGCCACAACTCTGTTGGGTTATGACAAGAGTGAGTCGAAACCAATGGGACAAATTAAGCTGAAGTCCCATTTTGGTGACCTGGTAGCCTACACGGAATTCCTGGTGGTCCGACAGAGCACAACATTATGTGCCCTGCTGGGAAGGTCGTGGATCCATAAGCACATGGTCGTTCCTTCATCCTACCTCCAGTGTATCAAATCATACGTCAATGGAAGAACTGGAACATTACACGCCGACAAGGCCCCTTTCGAGCTCTCTGAGTCACATTACATTGACGCTGGGTTCTATGAGAAAAAGAAAAAGAAGCATTTGGTCGATGGTGTCGACTAGATCCCTACTCCAAATGACCTATAAATGGTCACTGATGACCCCCTCAGGCAGCTTGGAAGAGATTATGTCCTTTCCATCAACCATGTTGAGAGTATGAGTTCAAGAACGGACACGCATTCGAATGTCCTCATGACTTCAGCCATGATGGTCGAGCATGGAAATGTGGGAACATCTGCCAACCCTCGATTTGGGGACGAATACTCAAGCGGGGATTCCCACGATGCCTCTCCCTCAAACAGTCAAAGGCTCAGACCGGAAGCTCTCTCCTCGTCGGATCAAGAAGATGAGGACTTGGGAGAAGAAGAGGGGGAAGATCTCAGGGATGCACCTTCTGCATTTGAGGAAGGTATCTCCACCACGGTGGATGAGCTCAGGGAAATATACCTGGGTACCGAGGAAGATCTGAGGCCTACTCTCATTAGTGCAGCCATGTTCCCCGAGGAGAACGAGGTATATACCTCTTTCATAAGGAAACATTAGGATATTTTTATCCTATAAGTACACAGAAATGCTGGGACTCAATCCCAAAGTGGAGATGCATCACTTGGGTCTTCCAGAAGACCACCGAGGCTATAAACAGGCCGTCATAAGGATGCATCCCTCACATGCCGCCAAAATAGAGGCCAAACTCGATAAACTCATTAAATAAGGCTTCATTCGAGAGGTCAAGTACCCCATTTGGTTGTCCAAAATCATCCCTGTCATGAAAAAGACCGGGAAAATCCACATCTGCATAGATTTCAGAGATCTCAATCAGCATTGTCTGAAAGATGATTTCCCGGTCTCGATCACCGAATTATTAATCGATGCGACGGCCGGGTACGAGGCTCTATCCTTCATGGAAAGCTATTCTGGATATAATAAAATTAGGATAGCCTGAGAAGATGAAGAATCCACAGCCTCAGGGCCCCTCAATGTGTATTCTGTTACAGGGTCATGCCATTTGGTCTCAAGAATGATGCAGCCACATATCAGTGTTCCATGCATCGGATCTTTAAACCGTTCCTGGGGAAATTCGTTGAATGTAACATGGATGACCTGGTGGTCAAGTACCGACAGTGCTTGGATCACCTGTCAGACCTTGAGACCGTCTTCAACAAACTCCGACAGTATAGCTTGAAGATGAACCCCTTGAAATTCGGCTTTGGGGTTACCTTAGGGAAATTCCTGGGCTTCGTCGTACGCCATCGTGGCATCGAAGTTGACCCTGAGAAGAAAAAGGATATCCATGGCCTGCCACCTCCTCGAAATCTCACCGAGTTGAGGGGATTACAAGGACACCTAGCCTATATTAGGCGGTTCATAGCGAAACTGGCAGGAAATGTTTTTCCCTTCACCCGGTTAATGAAGAAGGGGGTCACGCACCAATGGATGGATGACTTCAAAGAGGAGTTAGAGAACTTTAAGAAGTACCTTTTATGCCCAGAGGTGCTAATACCCCCAGTTGAGGGAAGACCTCTCATCTTGTACGTGACAGACATAGAGTGATCACTGGGAGCCTTCTACGCACAAAAGAATGATGTGTGCCGTGAAAACAGTCTCTATTACCTCAGCCGAACCATGATTGATGTTGAGACGCAATACTCAAATATCGAGAAGAGTTTTTTGGCCTTGGTATTCATGGTTCAAAAGTTACGACATTATCTGAAGTATCATGAGGTCCATTTGAACTCACAGAATAACCCGCTCAAGTACATCCTTAGCTACCCGATGCTAACCAGACGCCTATCCCGATGTGCGGTCATCCTGCAACAGTTTGACATCCGGTTTGTGCCTCAGAATTTCATCAAGGGTGAGGTGTTAGCAAAATTTCTAGCATAGCACCCTTCAATGGGGACTACCGTACTAGACATTGAGCTACCTGATGAAGACATCTTCTCGGTTCAAGAGGAGTTCCCCGCATGGGAAATGTACTTCGAAGGCACATCCCAAAGCCCAACCGGGAAGAGGATGGAGGATCCCAGATTCAACAAAGTGGGTTTGGGAATAGTAATCGTGTCCCCAGAAAAGGCAGTCTTTCCATATTCCTTACTCCTATAAGAAGGATGTATGAACAATGAAGCAGAATATCAAGCTCTCATTTTAGGCCTGGAACTTGCACTCCAGGCACAAGTACAGCACCTTAAGGTAAAAGCTGACTCAGAACTGGTCATCAAGAAAGTTAACAGTGACTATGCTATTAAAAAGGAGGAGCTAATCCCCCTGTTTGACCATGTTTTAGGGTTAATGGATGAGTTCTCCACAGAACCAACATTGACCTATATTGCTCGGTCTCAAAACGCTTAGGCTGATGCATTAGCCAATGCGGCCACAACCCTAGCTGACCCAGGTCGGGATGAAACAGTTATCAGTATTGCTCAAAGTCGAATGGTGTTGCCATTTGATCAGACCAAGACGGAAGAAATCCACGAAGGCAGTCCTGTCCCCGAGCCATATGCTCCTACCACTGGTTGTATGACCCCCATTGTAAACTAACTTCAGCGCGGAGAACTTCCCTCAGACAGGGCTGAACGAGAGAAAATACGGAGAAGGGTAATCAACTTTGTCCTATATGGCGGTGTGGGTCAGCAAGAGGTCCTCTATAAATGAGGCCTCGATGGAGTTCTCCTCAGATGCATTGACGGAGAAGAAACTGTCGCCTTCATGACTGAAGTGCATGTCGGAGCATGTGGAGCATATCAAACGGGGACCAAGATTTCCCATCAGGTTCGAAGGCTTGGGTACTTCTGGCCCATAGTGGCACAAGACTGTGAGAATTTTACCACAAAATGCCACTTATGCCAGATTCATGCCAAATTCGTACACCAACCCCCAGATTTACTTCATCAAGACAAGTACTCTTGGCCTTTTTCCGTTTGGTAAATGGACATTGTGGGACCGTATCCTCCCGCCACGACCAAACAGCTGATGTATATCCTCACGGCAACTGAATTATTTTCCAAATGGACAGAAGCCATACCCCTCAAGGAAGTCGGGGAAAGAAATATTGTTAGCTTTGTGAAGACCAATATCATCACCAGATTTGGTGTCCCTCATATCATACTGACGGACAACGACACCATTTATGATCTGTTGAATTAGAGAAACTATACCAAGAGTATGGTATCAAGGCTAACCACTCATCCCACTACCATGCAGCGGCCAACAGACAGGTAGAGGCTTTCAATAAGACCCTATCCAAAATTCTCTAAAAAATGGTGGACAACGACAAGAAGTCATGGCGGGGTAGACTCCTCCTTGCATTGTGGGTTTATCAAACCACAATCTGCACTGCTACTCAGGCTACCCTGTACTCATTGGTGTATGGAACAGAGGAGGTCCTTCCCATTGAACTCCAACTTCCCTCACTCCGTGTTTCCATCTGTGATCAATTATCTGATGATGAGCAATCAGAAAAGAGGCTAGGTGAAATGGAACTGCTAGACAAGAAGCGGTTGCACACTTTGCACCATCTGGAGGTATACCATAACCGGATCGCCCAAGCCTTCAACAAAAAGGTTCATCTTCAGTCTTTCTTGGATGGATAATTAGTGTTGTTCCTCCGAACCCCAATGATACCCAGCAAGAAGCCTCCAAAGATGGATCCCAAGTGGGAGGGACCATACATTTTACACAAGGTCTACTCCAATGGAGTATATACCCCGATCTTCATGGTCGGACAATATGTGGGGACCATAAGTTGTACACAAGGTCTACTCCAACGGAGCGTATAACCATAATTAGAGCATATACCCTTGATCTTACATTGATAATTTTTTAATTTTATTTATTTCAAACATGAATATTGTTAATGTTAGTGCCCTTTGAATTCCATGTTTTGATTTTATGCTTAAGGACAAGAATTGTTTATGTGTGGGGGAATGGATAAAGCCAATATTTTAATCATTTTTAACATGTAATTAAATTATTTAATTTATAAAAATTATAAATTTTGAGTAAGTTTCATCAATTTTGGATTTTGGATGTGTTCTAGGCTAAAATTGGAAAATTTCTTAATTCTGGAAATTTAAAATATTTTAATCACTTTGGTAATTCTTGCATATATTTTACAATATTTTTCCAATTGATGTGATTATTTTTTAGGACACATATATGTATTGGTGACAAAGTTGTATTCTGGACCTGGAGCAAATTTGTCAATATAGAGACTTGAAAAATAAAATGAAGTTAGAGAAAGATTCTTGGATATCGCTTGGACACCAACTCATTAAATAAATCATAATTTAGTCTAAATGACTCCAATTACAGTGATTAAAATTGAATTTAAAAGAGAATTAAATGGGGTGTTCCTCTGTTGATGTTCATAGAGACATTCCTTTATTAATTCAACCCATAGATGCTTAAATTTTGGGGATAAAATATAAAACATTCCGCAAGACTAAAATCTAGAAATCAATTGGCCATATATTTTAATACCAAGTGAGTATCTAGTTGATTATTTGTTTAGAAATGTAAAATATTTTTTTGAATATAATTCATGAAAACATCATTCCAATATTTTGAAATTCAATTAGATAACCATGATGAATTTTTCAGTGGATAAAATATACGAGAAATCTTAAATATATATTTTTATGATGTAAAATTTGAAGACTGAAGGATATAAACCCTTCAGATATATAAAAAGGAGTTCACCCATGATAAAGGAGGAGTCCAATGCCACAATTTGGGAGGAGTCCTAGGGACATGCTTCTATCTTATTAATTTTTTTTATTTTATTTTTATTTTAGTATTATTTTCTCATGGAATGAACTTCCATATATTTAATTTTGGTGTTCCCATTTTCTTCCATCTATCTTTCTCATCCAAACATAATCTAATTCTTCTCCTTCGTTTTCATTCCACTTTGAACTCTTACCCTATAAAATGAGGGGTTATCCCAAGGCCTGTCCTGGGGATGTATATGTAAAATTCATTTATTTTGCGTTAAAATTATTATTACATATTATGTTTGTGATGAGAAAGAGTGGCGTGCATGGATGTGGCGATCATCCTACATGACCATGAATTTGAACACATTTATATTATTGAAATAAATATTTTCACTCCCTTTTACTAAATATAATCTCTTCAAATGATGGATTTGATCCATTCAGTAGTTGTAATGGCATATGATAGATCCAGGTCGTGTGAGATTTCACATGCTCGATCGAGGTGTGCCATCAACCATAATTACAGGAGGTGGTGGAATTGAGATTGTCATATGATTTCAAGATTCTACATGACTAAATAAAAAATATTAATTCAAAAAATAGATCTCATAATTGAATTATCAAACATAATTTTATAACCAATAATGAGAATAATGGAACCCACAAACCATCCCATAATGGCCAAGTTCATTCTCCAATAATTATATTCTTTTAGAATAATATGTTAATATAAGAATAGAATTTTCATATTGTATCCCATTTCAATAAATTAATTTTTTTATAGAAAAAACTAAAAAAGAATTATATTTGTAGATGTAGAATAAGTAGGTGAAAAAACGAGAAATCTATTCATGTGACAAGACATTGGTCAACCACTGTGATGCACTAGGAAAACATAGAAATTTTCCTTTTCCACGCCCTATGATAGACCTATGTTACTTGTTTGTCCAAGTCATCTCTGGGCTGGGTGATTTCTTCATGGGATTCCGTAAGAGGTCTGAGTCCCCATAGACACAGATTCCCTAATAATCTATAAAAGGATCAATAGTGGAACTGATAGTGTATGTTTTGGAAGATGGTGGACACACTTGGAGAATGGTTTGGACGCTAGAGACATTGAGAAGAAGACATCACCAGCGAACAATAGGATAAGTGTGGTGAATAATTTAAAGAAGTTATAAACCCTCTGCAATCCATAAATCAAAGGAAACCTAAAAATAATCAATTATTCATGATCCTACTTGTTGAACTATGAACCATAGTCCATTTGAGGATGAACATTCCATGAACCACAGGAAAAAGGTCCCTCCTTCAGTTTGGTGTACCACAAATAGCATTACCATGTGGACGAATCCCTATTCCGGATATCACCCCACTATGCGGACAAAACCTAGTATTGCATACCACCATAGTATGCAGACCAAAGATAGGTCTTTGTACCCCTTAGATATATGGAAAACCACACCATTCGCATACCAATATACTATCTAGGGAAACCCCCACCCCGAATAAAAAAATGGTATGTGGAATGAGGTGTCCATGGGTATTCCACATATCATTTCAACTAATGCACTCCCACTCCCGTCACATCCTTCATAGCCCCTACATGAATTAGTTTGTCGGGAATCAAGCCATAGCCTCTTCAAAAGCCACTAGACCCATATGACATAACCATTTGGTGCACCAACAATCCCTTCAATGTCAATATACTTGAGGTAAGTGGAGTCACAAAGTGAGTCCCCGCAATAGTTTGGACACATTAAATTACCTTATGTTAACATTCTCGAGGTAACTCATGGTCCAACATTGGGATTCCAACGTGAACCTCATTGTTCAAGTTATTACGGGTGATCACTTCCCTTTCCCTTTGTTGAGGCCCAACAATTAGTCTAGGGGATCTTTTTTTCCTTCCCCTTAGGTGGGGAACAATCCTCCCCCCTTTCCAAGAGGCAGCTCTAGATAATCCCTCCTAGATAACTCCCTAGCCATTCAGGCTAGGCCCAATGACCTTAACCTTAATTTTAAATTGAATTGTTCTTCCCTTTGTTCCCTCATCCACCATCATCCTCCTCCTTTTCCATTAGTAGAGAAGGGATGTTATGTAATTTTCATGATATACCACTTCTTTTTGTTTATCACACGGAGCGTGAATCACATGGACATAGATGTTAATGATGATTATGTTATCAACACTATTTAGTCAATGAACTTTGAGAACGCTGATTTTTTCTTTATCAAGGATATGTATGACACCTACCTAAGTCTGGAGTAGTAAATCATCTCATCCATAAAATGATAATTCAATCCCCTATATTGGGCCTCCTTTGAAGTTTATGACCCAGCTCCTATATAACATTTGGACATTGATTCCATACTGACTGAGATACATATGAAGCATCTCTAAGGTCCAAATCTATCCCCCAAATCAACATTATTGTTCTCCATGCTATATTCCTTGTAGGGTCATATCAGCCCTAAATATCAAATTTCGTATAGAAATATTGGGCCGCCTTGGTGTATCTCTCACACCATGTGTCGATTAGGCACATTTCTCCTGGCTGTCCTCAATGAACAACGGTAATATACATGGATGGTTCTTCATCACATGAACTTAAAGGGTGATGTGTCTAGTTAAGTGGAACCAAACTACGGGGGTTATTATTCCTTTTATAATGATATGAAGGAATCCCATTTCATGGGTTAAATCATGATATCGATACAAATTTTGTCCCCCCTAGGTGATGATAAAACTCTAGAGTGCCTCATGGTATGGTTTATACTGTCATTGTCTCAGTATTTCATGATCAATGCATATCAGTGATTGATTTTTCAACCCAGGCATAACGCGAAGACACCTTCTTGGTAATGAACCAAGGATTCATGAATATATGGACGTTGATTATATCTATAAGAGAGTCCAAGAATAGGAAATTACCCCCCCAGGGTTTGATGAGACCAACAACCCATCATCTCGACCAATAGAGTCCCCAAGTGTTTTTGAAAAAAAAAATCATTCAACAAGCACATGCCTTTGGAATTAAGGTCCATGAATTAGGGATAAAAGGGACGTTGGGTATTTATGGCTCTATAAAACACCCATTGGAGACCATCAAATAATTTCGTTCCCTACATGGATAGATGACACAAACACATAATCCCCCGCAATCACTCACTGGGACCATTCAACCATGGAGCCTCCTTCTCAATATAAAAATGATACACTTCCTAGTCCCTGAGCAATGAATATAGGCTTAATATTCTTTACCATGTCATTAAAGGGTTCCACAATTCCAATCATGTCACAACAAACAAGTTGATCCCAATTTGAATCCTTAACAAAGGTGGACATTTTAACCCCAATGATAACAGACATGAAGATATGGAATGTTCTGCCATTTTCCCCCTGATGCACAAACTTGAATCAGGTCGAAAAAAATGGTGGACAAGAAGCGAATCGTTAACCAAGTGGAAGTTTTACCCCAATGATAATAAACATGAAATTATGGAACGTCAGACCATTTTTCGCCTATATGAAAATGAAAATCAGTTCAAAAACAAAAATGGTGATCCTGATATGAATCCTTAACGAAGGTGGTGGTTTTACGACAATTATTACAACTAAAAGGATATGGAACATCAAACCATTTTATTTTCCAATATACGCAAATGTGGATCTGTTTGAAAAAAAATGGTAAACCCAACATGAATCCTTAATAAAGAAAAAAGTTCTATCCCAATGATATCAAATATGTAGATATGGCATGTCAGGACATTTTTTCCCTTTACACAAATGAGAATAGGGTCGAAACAAAAATTATTAACTCAACATGAATATTTTACCAAGTAGGATATTTTACACCAATGATAATAGACATGAAGATATGGAACATTGGGAAAATTTTCCCCTATACCCAAACATGAATTGGTTTAACACAAAAATAGTGAACCAGACATGATTCCTTAACTACGGTGGTAGCCTTACCCCACCAAAAGACCCTTTCACATCCAAAATAAAGAGGCCCAAACAAATCATCAACAATGAATGAAATTATGAGATGATATTTGGATGAACTCTTTTGTATATACCTAGAACATATATTTCAGGTATTACACAAATCTTCCTTGAATCCAAATCCCATCTTGAAATCTTGCTCACACATGCACGTCAACAATGACACTGGCGGCCGAGTCCCTAACAAAGTATAATAGCCCATTTCCCACCCAGAGTCTTCAACACTAGGTTTCAAATTCACTAGTCAATGTAGACCACCAGAATTATACTCTCCCTATGATATAAGATGCATGACAGGCCCTCCAGTCATTGAAATCCCACATACACCCCCTAAGCAGTGGCTCACACTCCAATATTGGGATACCCCAGTGGCTGTCTCAAATCATTTCGATGGATTATCCCCATAATGTAACAATGAGTAACTCCATTAACTTAGGGACGAAGAAAAATTTGACTACTATGAATTCATCCCATCTACACATGAACCCCACTATAGGGCTCCTACCCGAGGACATTTCCATCCATGGCATATGAATCAACATCCTCATGCTGAAAAGTATGTTACACCGAGGTAACCTTCTAAAGTCTAATGGAAACAGGCCCCTCAAGAATCCAACCAAGGGAGGAGAATGAAAAATACATAGTAGTCATTATCCTGATTCCTAAGGAGGTGGTCCACCACAAAAACATAGGGACATACAATAGTAAGACATACAATTTACCCCTCAAATCAAGCCTGCCATGGAAATACATTGGAAATTTATAAGTGGTCACATATTCATTATCATTCATATCGATCCCACCATAGATATAGTCAGGAAACTCACAAGAAAATTCACATTCCTACCAGAGCTCGTCAGCCCCTCTACGTAAACAAACCAACAATCTAAAGAAAAATGAAAACCTCGACCAACATATAAGAAGAATATTATCCAAATATGATGTTAACCAGCTCTAGGTAGGAGAAAATACATGTCGATTCATACCAATCCCATCATCTAAATAGGGTATAAAACCATGGGATTTCACATAACACTACCAATAAAAATGTATCCACCTAGTCAAATATGGTGGAAAACAAATATAAGAAAAGTCAAAATTGGTGCTGATGCATATAAGGCCCGTAGAAAAATACAGAGGCAATAGAAAATATGAAAATTTCTTCTCATTGATATTAAACCCATATTTTCAATATAGTGGAAACCTGTGAAACATGTTAGGGACTAACTCATTCCTCTTCCCCAATAGAGAATAACTACATGTATCCATTGGAAACCATTGGAGGATCAGAAGAGGGAAAGATCCTACTCCGACATCAGAATGGGACTTCATACCCACTCCAACCAAAGATATATATAATAACATCATAAAAATGATGGAATATCATATATCGATTCTATATTATATCCTCCAAATATGTCAATACATCATTACATTGGTTGCAAAGGCGAGAAACCAGTACCACAAACCAATCTCCCCGAATGAGGTGACTCATCAAAAATATAGGATGGTCAACCACGAAGAAGTTATGCATCTCTTATCTAGTCTAGGAGGGTTGGTGGACATATCCCATGATACAAGGAATATCTGATTGGATAAAATACCCTTTCGAAATGGGGGATGTTAGTCCAATGTGGTGGCCTCTCTAGGGAAGGCATATATCCCTACCAGAACTAATGATATTCCTTGGCGTATCCTGAAAAATTCATATGAATCAATCAAATATAGACCCATATATAAAGGTCGTTACTAATAACAAACGGCCCAAATAGCTTGGAATAGAGAGCCCAAAAATGAAATGCTCCCAAGAAAGTTGGAAATTGGAGATCACATTCATGACACTACACTGTTGGAATAAGGAGTTTTCGACACCATCAATAATCTATCAATGTGGACTCAAGAGCCTGATGAACCGTTGCCAAATTATGGAAGTGAAAGTAGCAGATGAAAAGTTCATCCCTTCAATGTTGCTACTAGAATATTTGAAGTTTCTCCCCAAAAAACCCATGGGGGCATAGTCTTTGGGATAGAAACAATTGATCTTGATATACTATCCCCCGATACATGTCATGGTTGACCTCCCCTTGACCAGAAGATCATACACCAAGAAGTCCTTGAATTTCTATAGTCTTCCCTAATGGTCCTCCCTACGGTATGTGCTGCCAAAATGAATCTCCTTGTAGTAGGGAATCAAATTATCGTGGTAGTCCTCGCCATGATGTCAGTCACTCCACAGGACCTCCCCGCAGCACCACCAAGCAATGAGAAGGTCTTCCACTAACTACAGTTCATCCTGAAGGTCCTCCCCCAGACACACACTGCAGATATTATCCTTGCATTCAGGTGTTAATATATCATTGTAGTCCACACCATTATAAAAGTCATCGAGAATTTCCTATCCACAATGAAATCAAAAATAAACAAGGTATTCCCCCAACTTCAGTCCGCCATGATGGCCCTATGCATGGTATATGTCATAGGAATCCTCACTACGGTTGGAAACTAAGCCTAGATGGTACTCCTCACTATCACAACACCAACTGGAAATGACCTACCTAGAGTAAAGTTTCATGTTGATAATAATTTCCTCCCCTTATTGGGCCAAATGTGGGAAATCCCTCTTATGCCAAGGCACTTGGAAATATGGAGTCAAACATGTCATACACTCTTTCAATTATGAGTGATATCCTTTATCAACCAGAATATGGTCTAGGACTATGCTATTCTTCTAAGCCACCCCCGCCTACTCACCAATAAATGATGCTCCTACTATCCCCAATACATGGAATGAAATCATTATGGAGAATTAATGTTTAGAAGACCAGACAAAGACTCTCTGGAAGAACAAAAAAAGATATGTTTATTCTGAGGATACAATTATCTCGAGAGGAAATCCCATTTATGTTTTTGTCCATAACCACTTCTCATTTTGATCTACCGAGGGAGTTGTAAGAGGAATGTTTCCCTAAAATTTACCTCAACATCTAGATAACTCTCTACAACTGGAGTAAAAATTATTTCCCTATAAAAGGTATGCAGGCCATATCAAGATATTAGGATAGCTTCACCATCTAAAAAACATAGAATCCCTCCCATCTTAATGGAATCTACCATCAATGAAATGAATGAATTATATTGAACTGGCCTACCACCATGCACTTCACAAGCTTTGTTTCTTTATTAGTGAATCCCAATATTGATTTCATATCTTGGAATGGGGAGAACATGGATCTCTACACTTCACTCCACGTCTAATCTATAATGACCGACTAAAGGTGATATCCTACAATGTCATCACCCAAAGGGGGTAATCAAATGAATCCTCTTCCTAGGAAAGGTGGAACTCTCGATAAGGATCGGTCTTGAGTAAGTGTCATGATTGTCAGACACGAAGACAGTAAGATATTCAGAAGATCCAGATCTAGGAAACTGATAACACCAAATAGGCTTCTCACATAAGGGATTCCAATAAATAAGAAATGCTCATGTCCTCAGAAGTAACCAAATCTAATGTGAACTCAAAAAGATACCTGAATCACTCCTAAATGGGAATTCATGAGATCGAGAAGGCATAAATAGCAGAAGAGACCACCTTAATATGGGAACAACCCCCACCCATTGGGTATGGAACATTTTTAACTAAAATTTCTCCATAAGTACAAAAAATTCAGGCCATGGAAAATCAAAAAAGGAACAAGAAAAACCCTATATCGTAGGTATGGAGGAATTTTTTACCTTAAAAATATTCCCAAAAACAATTAGTCCTCTCTATATTAGGGAGGGTGCAAAGTAAAAATATCACATGTTCCATCCCCACTCATGAAACATGTCCCCCAGGATTGAGGTGTTCTTCCAAGTCATTTAATGGCTCCCTTCATGTCACTCTTCACTAGGAAACTCAATGAGGACGATGAAATTATAGGATAAAATTTAACAATGGAGTCCAGAAGTGCTATTACAATTCATCACATGGTACGCTTCCCATAATGTATTATGAATCAATGAATTTCATAGATATCTCCCCAATAGACCTCACCAATGACGTATAAAGTGAGGAAAAATTGGGAAAATATTGTTTCCTATCAAAGGTGGACCATGTTGAGCCAAGAAGTGTGCACACATGAAACCTGAGAGTTTCCCTATATTTAGGTTCTCCGTTAGAAAACCCATCATTGCCTTCCACATGGGTCCCCAATAAGGAGAATAATATGAGCATGTTCTACTAACCACTTCTTCCTCCCTGTGAAAATTATCCCCCCACACTCGAGGAGAGATTCTATCACTGATAGGATTGAATGAAAGTGTTGTGTGAATGAACCCTGAGTTGATTCGAGCCACCCAACCCACTGTGTATGTAATATAGGTTGAGAGTCATTATAAACTACCAAAATAATTGCCTCTTCCATGTGGAATCATCCCGATGAATGATTTATGACCCTGATGCTCATCCAATCCATCAATCGGACCATTTTTTTACATGAATCTGGCCCCGAAAGGATATCCAGATTTCCCTCCATTATAGAGATAGCTTAGAAATAGTCTAGAGAATACATTATGGATACCCCAGGGTGGGTATCTTCTTCATGAACCAGTAGACCTGTCACATCTAATCATTCCCCCTTCTACACCTGCTCATGCTCAAGTTCAGCCATATGTGCATCAAGGGATCTTTAAAAATATCATATCACTAATGGACTGACTCGAATCCATTGAATGTTATCATGATCTGATACAACTGAAATTGAAACCTTACCCGGACTGGGTGAGAAATTTTCCACTGCCATGAAATTGTGAGAACCCCTTATTACCAGTATTCAATGGTTCAAAGGACATGGATTATCATTTTATGCATTATGTGTCTTACTATGATCTGAGGATGGGAACAACAATTCAAAAAATAATTATTTAAACTCATATTCTTCATGGAAACCTCACAAGTTTTGTTCTTTGTGTGGTACACCAGTCTGCCAGCAAACTCAATCACATACTGGGAGGATCTTTGATGATAGTTCCTCTTCAATTTTAACTCAAAGGATCCAAAAAACCACAGTCAATGGCCTAATGAATAGAAAATTGTGAGAGAATGATAAAGTCTCAAATTTCATTTCAAGATGGAAATATTTAACTTAATCTCTGAACTGACCACTTCCCCAAAATGGGATGCTCATCATGTGTATTGACAGTATCTATGATGAGATGCAGATGCCACACATTCTGGTGAAATATACGAGTGTGTTTTGGTATTTCTCAACTATTACCCAAATGATAGAATATTACTTAAAATAGACTAATATAAAGTCTATAGAAGCTCTATTGGCCCTAGGGAAAAGCAACATGTGAGTTGATGTGGCCTCTGTCATGCTTAAGCCACCCCCTCTACTAGTTCAGATTATGAGGCCTCTACAAAACTATCTAGGAAACCCTAGATGCGAACATCCACCCTCGCCTCTATAAGAAGAGCGGAGGGGATCCATGTGGAATCAATTTGAGCAATATAGATTCA
The DNA here is from genome assembly GCA_963277665.1 of Viscum album. NCBI lineage: Eukaryota > Viridiplantae > Streptophyta > Magnoliopsida > Santalales > Viscaceae > Viscum > Viscum album. The sequence continues at coordinate 1,780,428,924 of OY728129.1, read as the reverse complement.
ATGTTTACTCCTTTTGAGATTATCATATATGTGATAACTTTGTAGCCTCTAGTAATTGCAACATTCGTTGGCTACTAGAGGCAAAAAGATTCAAGGAGGTGGGTCTCGATGACCAGATAAATTATTTTCCCAACCTCCGGATATTGGGACACATTATCCAATACCGTTTTGTCATCAAGGACCTCTTACAAAAAATTATAGACTATAGAAAAGTCAATCTAGGACCACCACCATCACAGGTGGCCTATTTTTTCACGATAGGCATGAATAAGGGAGGGTACTCACAAGAATTCATTAGAAAAAAAGTGCACAAGTATAGTAGTTAAATGAATTTGAAAATAATCAATCAAGATCATGGAAAACTATAGGAACAATTGAATCAATGAAATGTTCCTCTAAAGGCTCCTAATGAAACACATCCATCATCCTCAGCTCCCCAATCCTCTATGGGCCAGCCATCTAGAAAGTTGTCTGATGAAAAACGAAGAAAGAAGAAGCAAGAAGATGAACCTGTAACATGTCCAATGACAACCTTTACACTCTCAGACATCATTCCATCAGATTCAAAATTGAGGTCATCGACCCTCCAAATGGAAAAATTGGCACCACCCCAAGAAAGAGATACATCAGAAGAGGATAGTCATGCAAAATCACCAAAAGAGGAAGAGCTAATATTATGTTCCATTAATGTCATCCACATAAGGAACCCTTTTATGATGATGAATATGGTTATGAACCTGAATTCCCCACACCTAATTAGATAGTTGATGGAATAAGATGTAGAATATTAGGTTTCCCAGGATGATGTGTTCATTGCAGGAGGTAAATTCTTGGCCACACCCCCTCTCAAACCATTAATGTTGTAGAAACTCATAGAAGAGCCCATTAGTGGTGAAAACAAGGGAAGAATTATTTTTAAGCTTCCACTAGATGTATTTATGGTTAAATAATATTTTATTACGTTTCAAAATAATAACATGTGTCTAATTAGCCATGGTGTGTACGAAAACCTGCCCATCCAATTCCAAAAAGTATAAAAGCACCATTAGCTCTTGTCCAGAAGGTCGGTCCATCCACCTCTAAAGAGATATACCCTAATGAGCCTATGGAAGAGAATCCATATGTTGGTAAGCACCAATCATTAATGACGAAATATGATAGTCTAATGTAGCTATAATCAAATCATGTAGAATCCCATGCTACCATCTCTTTCACATATCAAGATAAAGAAGTCATCATGAAGGGGCACATCAAGTCTCTATATGTGTCTAGAAAGATATATGGCATCAGCATCTAGAAAGTCATTTTTTAAAATGGCCCTGGATATAATCTCATCCCCTAGTGGATGCTTCCTTAACTAGGATGAAATAATGATAGTCTGACGCCATTCACTACAACTCTCCTGGGTTATGATAAAGGTGAGAAAAAATCGATTGGCCAAATCAAGATCAAAAATCAGTTTGGTGAACTCAAAACCAAGGCAACATTCAATGTATTTAAGAAGAATATGCACTTCAATATCTTTCTATTATGGCCCTGGCTAAATCAGCATGTAGTGATTACCTCATCATACCATTAGTGTGTCAAATATTACTCTAATGGGTAGAGGGAAGCATTTCATACTGATATATCCTGATTAAAATTATTAAAATCACACTATAATGATGCATGATTATATGGGAATGAAGGGATGAGACTTTTAGTTGATGGTATTGATTGGGTTGCCACCCCCAAATGGTTTGTAAGTGATTCATTCCAATCCCCTTAATCATCTCGGTGAAGAATACATACCCCCCCCCCACAAATCGGGTTGACTATGTTGGCCAATGTTTGGATGTGTATTCCACATTCCGCATGATCTTAATCATGACCACTGAGCTGACAGTGTCAAAAAATTTATAGACCACAGAATCAATGGAAAATTTACAAATAAAAATTCCCTCGATCCATATTCTAGGATCCAAAAAAATCTACCTTACACACCAATACAGAATAAGATTACCCATCCCAAAATAAAGGTGAGTACAATCCCCTATCCCCCACTCCATCTTCTTCAGAAGATACCCCTAGTCAGTCGAAATGAAAGAATCTATTCTCGTATCAAGACACCAGAAGTGTGATTCCTCTCCCAATCCTGGAGCAATCATCTTAATAATTGTCTGTCCATCGGAATAGGAAGAAGGAGATGAAGTGGATGTGATAGAGTATGAATAATAAGGTCTTATGGATTCCCCTCCACCATTCGAAGAGGGTGTATCTACCACCATTGATGAACTCAGGTAAATAAACCTGGGGACCAAAGAAGACCACAATATCAAATTAATTAGTGAATCCATGTCTTCTATAGAGAAGGAAGCATTTACCTCCTTCCAGAAAAATAATCAATATGTATTTGTATGGAACTATACATAAATTATGTTTCTCTATCCTAAGTTGTCAACCCACCACTTGTGATTTCTAGAAGACCATCGTGGTTACATGAAGGCCTCCATAAGCTCTCACTCGACATATTATTCCAAAATAAAGGATGAAGTTGAAAAACTCTTTAGATGAGACATTATTAATGAATTCCAATACCCTAAAAGGACACCCAACTTTTTCCCTCTCAAAAATAATAACATATAGATCACAGTATTCATCTACTTTAGGGACCTTAATCGGTACTATCCTAAATATAATTTCCCTATCCCAATCATAGAATGGCTGATTTATGTTACTAGAAGATATGAGGATATCTCCCTCATGTATGTATTTTATGCATATTACCAATTCTAAATGGCCTAGGTATGTGAGTATTAATCTACATTTAAATCCACACATGGATTATTCTGTTAAAAAGTGATGCTCTTCGGTTTGAAAAATGATAGCTCCACACATCAGTGTTCTATCCATCACATTTTCAATAATTCTTGGAAATATTCATCATTTGTTACGTCGATGACCTATTGGTAAAATAAAAAAATGAAAAAAATCACCAAACAGATATTGAGACCATATTTGGTAAACTACAATAACTCAGTCTAAAGATGAACCCCCTGAAATGCACTTTCAGTGTTACCTCAGAGAAATTACTCGGTATCATTGTAGATCACCATGGAATCGATGTTGACCCTAAAATACAAAGTTCATTCTTGGAATTTCACCACCTTTAAACCTCATCTATATGAGAGGAATCAAAGTACATCAAGCGTACGTTTCTTGATTCATTGCCAACCTCACAGGAAAATGTTTTTCCTTCACCACGATGATGAAAAAGAGAGTTTCATATTAGTAAACTAGTGATTATCAGGAAGAATTTGACAATATAAGAAATATCTCTTTATCCAACTTGTTCTAATTCCACATTTTGATGGAAGTCCAAATATTCTATATGTGAACTCCTATGAATGGCTATTGGGTGTCTTCCTTTCACATAAGAATTTTTTCTTCAGTGAGAATAGTCATTATTATCTTTGCCAGAATATGATTGATGATGATAACCATTATTCAAAAATCAAGAAGAGCTACCAAGAATTAATATTTGTGGTCCATAAATTATGGAAATATCTGCATCACCATTTGGTCCAGCTTTTCACCCAAATAAACCCACGTAAGTATATCCTCATCCCTTTTATGTAAAATGAATGTCATTCTTGATGGGAAGTCATCCTACAATTGTTTGACCTATGGTTCATTCCCCAGAAAACCAACAGTGATTTCCGGGTAGAGAACCCCTTAGAATAAATGACTCCATTAGATGATGACTTTCTAGATGAAGTAATATTCGATGTCAAGAGGGTTCCCAAACATAAGAAATGTAATTCGATGGAACCTCTATAAGTACGATAGAAAAGAGGATGGAAGATACCATGATCAACAAATATGGGAAGAGGGTTATACTCATTTAAATAGAGAAAGATATCTTTCCTTACTGCTCAGTACTATTAGAGGGGTGCACAAACAATGAAGCAGAGTAATAAGACCTCATCACAGCTAAGGAATTGGAACTTTAGGCACTGGTTGAGCACTTAAAAATAAGAGGTGTTTCATAACTCAACATCCAGAAAGGCAATGGTGATTATGACATCATGTAAGAGGTATTTGTTTCATTGATTAACCATGTATGATAGATAAGGGAATAATTACCATCAGAACTGACATTGATATATGTTCCCCAGTCAGAAGAAACACAAGATGATGCATTGGAAAATGTAGCCACAACCCTGGATGACCCATACCGGGATTAAACTGTTATTTTCATCACCCATCGATGGATGTTTTTGTCATTAGTTCTGACCAACATGAATGAAATTGACGAGATCAGCCTTGTCCCTGAGTCTTACGGACATACCACTAGCTGGAAGACTCCCATTCTAAGTTACCTCTATTGGGGAGAACTCCAATCAGATAAGGCATTAATAGAACTGATTTGGAGGTGGGCAGCCAACATTTTCATATAAGATGGAGCAAACCCAAAAAAGGTTTTTTATAAGAGAGGCCTTGATGGAGTCCATCTCAAGTGCACTGAAGGAGAGGAGACGGATATCATCATGGATGAAGTGCATGCCAGATCTGGTGGGTAACATCAATAAACCTATATGATCTCTCTTCAAATTTGAATGCTTGGGTAGTATTGCCCCACCATGATAAAGAATTTCGCCACATTAACCAAAATATGTCATTACTACCGTGTTCAAGAGAATTTCATCCACCAACACCCATAGTCACTTCACATAACTATGTACTCCAGAACATTTTTCGTATGGGGAATGAATTCTATGTGACCATATCATCTTTCCATATCCAAATTGTTGATGTTTATTATCATGTATACTAACTTCTTTTCTTAATGGACTGATGATGTACCCCTTATAGAGTTCGGGGCAATAAGATTTTTTAGTTTTTTTAAATCCATCATCATTACTATCTTTGGTGTCTCTCATAAAATACTGAAAGAAAATGGGAAAAAAATCTTTCTCTGCTGAGTTGGACAAGTTATACTTGGAGTGTGGTATCATAACCAAAAACTTGTCCCGCTACCATGCAGCAACCAACAGATAAGTAGATGATTTCAACAATACCATATCTAATATACTATAGAAAATGGTTGTAAAATTTAATAAATCATGTCCAGACATGCTCCTCCATGCTATATGTTCTTATCAAACAATGACCTACATCCACACATATGCTACCCCATACTAATTAGTATACATAACAAAGGCATTTCTTCCCATTAATGTTCAACTTCCATTACTTCGTGTCTCCCTCTATGATCAACTAACCACGGATGAGGAACCCCAAAAATGGTTCGACGATTTGGAACATATTAATGTGAAAATATTCCATACATTATACCATTTTGGAGACCATAAGAACCAAATCGCTTGAGCCTTCAACAAAAAGGTTTGCCTCCAGTCATTCCTTGAAGGAGAATTGGTGTTGGTACTCAGAACTATGATGACACTTGAGATGAATCCCCAAAAACAATATACCAAATGGGAAGAAATGTAAGCCATACAAAAGGCCTACATCAAATAGAGCATACACATTGATTTTAATGGATAAAAAACTCACTACAGCTCCTACCAATACAAGGTTAATGGAGAAATATTTCTAGTATCCAAATAAAAATTCTCCAAGTTCCATGATGTGAAACTACTTGAAAAAACATCTTGATCCCATGATATAAAACAACATGATAAATTCATCCCTGATGAAATATGTTAAACTGCTTTGTATCTACTTCCACACTATAATACATTAAACTGCAAGAGATTAACTTTGTTCTAACTGAAAATCCATCACTTATGAGTCAAATTCATGCGAGGAAAAAATGCACCCCCTTTGTGCATGATTCTGATCAGCCCAATATGGGAACTTCATTCAGAACTATATGTGGATTGATTCCTACTCTCACAGGATGTGTAGTAATGTCTGGATCCTACATCATGGTTCATACCCATAAAAAATAAAGATATAAAATAAATGAGTGAAAGGAACAAAAATAATGTCCCCCTCCCTGTGCACTAGTCGAACTGGTACATGGTGCATATTAATTTTCAAGAAGTAAGCGTGGTCTGATTTTCATCCTTATGAGATAAATAGTGATTCCCAAACATACACATTCAGGACAAACATAATATGATCACAATTCAGGTAATTTTGTTTTAATCCTTCCCACAAGATGTTAAACTTCATGGAATCATATTGAACTATATGTGTCTTGATTCTCATTCTTTAATGGGATACGTAGTGCTTTCGGGATACTATATACTAGTCTTGCCACCAATTTTAGACAAAAATTCCCTCCCTCCCTAAGCATGGGCCTGAATGGTATGAGAAACATGTTTTCTAGAACTATGTGTTGACGATTCACATTCATCAGTGGGATAAATAGTGATCCCTCGACACTAGATCTTGATCATGTCGTCACATGACAAGAAATTATTCTGATATCTTTTGTTGAAACTACATTGTAAGGGAAATCATTTTTTCTAATTGTCTCTCACACCGAATATTACTCATGTGAGTTTAGGAATGACGGTAAGGGTTTCCCTGCATAGACAAAGCATACAGGAATATGACAAGCGCATCACCCTGAAAGAATGGTATAAAAATTACACCTCCCTATGCATGAGCATGATGGGTATGGGGAACCTTTTTCAAAAATACATGTGGCTTGATTCCTGCATGAGCTGGATATGTAGTGATGCTCAAATCCTCTGTCCCGGTCCGATGCAATTCAAAATTTACCTCCTCCATGTGTATGGTATAGAGCTATACAAGGAGGATATTTATAGAACTATGAATGTAATTATTCATTCCTGAGTCGGATTTAATGTGACACATAGACCCTAGATCGTGGTCTTGCCATCAGTTAAAACAAAAAATTACCTTTTTCTCTGCTTGCGGTCCAGAACTATGTCGGAAACATATTTTATAACTACTTGTGGATTGTTTCCTATCCATGCAGGATATGTAGTGATGCTTGAATTATAAATCCTTGTTCATCCACCATTCAAATTTCCCCTCTTTCCTGCGTATAGGTTATAATTTTACAGGGGAGCCCATGATAAGTCCAAACTGCATGACATTAATATGCAGGGCACCTCAAGTGCTACGTGTGGTTTGATTCTCGACGTGATAAGATACATGGAGATACGCAGGCCAGAAATCTTGGGTCCATCCATGAAAAATAAAAATTATTATGCCCCCAATAACAGGAAATTTCAAATCTGGATTTTAATAATGAAAAAGTTTCAAAAGATCATTCCCCTTACATATGAATCAGACCAATGTATAGGTTCCCATATTTCATGGCTAATCGCAGTTTGGATATTTTGTACGTATTGAGATACATAATTTCCATTCATCAAACCCCAAGCCCTCGAATATACGGGATCCCATGAACTTCCAAAACCATTAGAAATGGAAGGATAGTGTCTTGTGCACCGCTTTTCTTAACTATGAACATCATCCCCCAATGGCTCCACATATGTTAGTCAAAAAAGCTACTATGAGACAAAGGCAAATTAATCCTTAAGAGAGTCCTTTCCATCCTCCATACACCAAACGAATCCTAAACCCCATGTCATTTATCCTGATATGAGGGCCTTTGAAACCATGGTTTTCACATTCTACCAATTTCCATGTCTAGGTTAATGTCTAAATATACAACCCCGATCAACTCATAATTATTCATGGTGTTTTTAAGAATTTTTTCCTACATCATAGCATCACACAATGTCACCAAAATCTTTACCACATGATGTTAAATTGTAAGGATGAAAATTTCATGGCTGCATGACATAGAACTACACAACACGATGGTGTCCTTGCCAAAGATAACATCACCCTAGGCATCTTTTACATACCATGTTGTGTTCTAAGAACTATGTTGGTCTTGATTCATGTCTCTACAGGACATGTATTGATGCCTAGATCCTTATATTGTACTAGACACATCATAAAATCTTCTTCTCATGCATCTATATAGGCTAGACCTATATAGGGAATTATTATTGATAACTCCATGTGGCTTGATACACCTTCCACTAGAAATATAGCGATACACAAACATTATGATTTAGACTCATCTACAGATTTCATTGAAATGAACCCTTCTTTGTGCACAAAATAAATCAAAGATGAGAGCTGACATTAATTCCCTATTTATATAAAAATATCATGGGTAATCAAAATTCATTTTATTTACAACCAGGTTACATTATGTACACCCCACATGATGATAAATAGAACATAAATTGTCCTTATATTATGACATTAAACTACGCAACATCATCCGGATCACAGAATACCCCATTCCATTGATCATTCCATCCTTAAGTGGTGACTTGAAATCCTTGTCATCACTTGTTTCTCACACCGAACATAGTTCACATGGGATTTGGGACCTCATTTGGGAATTCATCATAGCATCATGGATAACTAATCTTGGATTTTCTCCTTGCAGAACAACCTTAAAAATCATTTTAGGAAAATTCCACATCCCATATATATGTATCACACCAATATAGGGTGTCTAATCATAAGATGTGTTTGCGTATTTTAAACTGGGTGCAATCCTAATGAAAGAATCAAAATTCCCAACCAAGCGCACAAGCCGACCCTATATAGAGGAAATCCAAATTATGTGAGTTAGTCAGAGTGTGAATGTTTCTAATATATCCATACACACTCCTACCGTGCATCAAAATCTTTGCTTCAAGTGATATTTGATCCTCATAATCTGATATGGCCATCATAAAAGGATGGACAATGTCATGTGGACACCATTTCTTGACATATACACATAATACCTCAGTGACTCTACATACATTCTCTACAAACACAGAATGTCAACCAAATGAAAATTCGACCATAAGAGAGTCCTTTACTACCTTTCAATTTCTAATGGATTCCATTCCCTATGTCATTTTTTCTGATTCTTGAATCCTTAGAACCATGGTTTACACATTTATGCCTTCCCATGTCTTGGACATGTTAGAACACCCAATCCAGATTTACCGCGAGTTACACCAGGTTTCTATATTAAAGCTGAAATTGCAATACATTTAAATTGTACAATGCTCAATACCCAGTATTATCCCTTTGGACATGTTACATTGAAGGGTATTTACCCGCATGTTCCTTCACACACAATAAATCCAAAAAACAATTTAGTATATTCCACACTTCATTGGTGAATCTGTATTGAAAAATAATGATTTACCATCCATGTGGGTGAATCATATCCACATATGGAATACTATGGAAATAACTGTGTATGGCTTGATTCATGCCTTTTCAGGATACAAAGTGACATCTAAATACCATATTTTGGGTCCATCCATTAAAAAAATATTTCCCACCTCTGACTGCGGAAGGTCCATACCTACGTGAGGAACCAACCTATGTTGATAAAGAAAAAAATTCCTCCACTTATTCCTGGCATACGCAGGGATGTTCAATTGGAAATTCCTCTTTTCATGTTTGGGCACACCCCCATTCACGTGGCATAATATGTGACCAGAAATGTCAGAAACCCTATAATTCTCCATGGCCATAAAAAAATGGATGGCCACTGTCCAGTTGACGCCTTTTCTTGACTATGCACACAATGCCATGGAGGCTCTTCATATGTTTCTCGAAAATGGCCTCTGAACCAAAAGAAATTTTTTATTTGGAAGATTATTTTCCTACTATCGTACTCCCCTATAACATTTATTCCCCACCTCACTCCATGGGTTTGAAAATCCCATGTATTACATTTTACATATTGTCCCTCTCATGTGCCTAAAAATAAAAAACATTTCTTGTAAAAATATTGAATCACTTTACTCTCCCTTTACTAGAGAAAAATGGTTTCACAAAATGAGTCTCAAATGTCCTAGATATATGATATTAATACACACCATGCATCAACTCACCTATGAGAATGACAAATTCTATAAGGACACACCCTTAACAAATTACATAATCGTGAATTAAATGAATAATTCAAATTGAGGATCTTTTCAGGTTTACATATTTAGAGAATTAGGACATAACTATTACATTACATCTCAAAAATTAAAAATTATTCACTTCTACTCATTTTATTTCATTCATAAAATAAAAACTCGTGAAAAAAATATTCATTTCTAGTTCCATGTTTTAGATAGCATGACTTTTCCTTAATCCCATCCTTAACCCAATTCATCTTTATGTCCCGTGAAAAATATTTGAAAACATGGGATGAGCATAAAAGGCTCAATAAGGGTTATTAAATAAAGAAAGAAAACATGTTTCCATCAAAACATAATCTTTTCAAAATACATCATGAAATCATACGATTTATGAATAACACCCCAAAAAAATAAATCATAAGGGTAACTTATGGACTCTATAACATAATTATGTTATAATTTTCACAACTAATTAGGGAGTTACATTTGGAATTCTCATCCCAGTATATTCCCTAAATCCCCTAGGATAATCATTAATGCATACCTCTGTCATGTTACCCAATGCATTGGAGATCCATCTCGGGCTCAGCATCCCTAGGTTTGTCACAGAGTCACCCGTATATGTAAACAATTCCCAAAAACCATATAATATTCATAACACATAAAACAAACTTAATGGAAAGATAAAATTTCCACATTTAAATCACAGTATATCTTTTCAACATATTGAAGTTATCAATCCATTCATAAAACCATTTTCAATACGAAAATATGTAAAAAGAGTATATGTTATTTATTATCCTTTTAAAAGCATTACAGCTTCATAAGGAATACAAATATTAAATAATACTTGTGGTAGCATAAAGGTCATTGTCACCACATACGTTTAAAAGAAACATTCTATTTTTTTAGTAAAACTCTTTGTAGAAAAAATATTATCTTTGAATGAAATGAAAAATCAAAGGGGTTTATACATCGTATAAAATAATGTCGTTTAGAAATCAAAATGTGCCTCAATGAAAGAAAATCGAGATGAAGTCCCTTACCTCATGTTCGACTTGACTCATTTATTCATTAATATCCTGAATAATAAACTAAAGATAATTTATTATGGCTTAAGAACCTTTTTCAATTTTATTTTTCCTTTTATATAACTTATTACCATGTTATAAACACTATATAATCATCTTGTTAATAATGGTCCTTTTGTCGATAATTGGTACTTGACTGAAAAATGATCTTCTTATAATTATAAGTTGTCCATGTAGTCAAATTTCTATTGTCTTCAGAATTATATTCATGATTTAGATATCATATATATAATATATATCCAATATATATATGTATTTATAATAGTACATAATATTTGGAGATAAGAAATTAAATTCACCGTTCATGGAGACGGTAAGACGTACGTACGCATGAACGCTACTTTCATTTCTATTTCATATTTAATAGAATGAAAACATAATGATAAATAGTTATATTATAATTCTTTTATAATGTAATATATAATTTCAGTAACTCCATCCTTTATATGTTCCACGTATTGCATGAATGAGTCATATCAATTTGAGGGGGCGGTAGTCTGCACTTCCTCAAATGAAATTATCAAATTTACCCATTATTGAAACCATAAAGGTATGCTATAAATTAAAAATATAGAAGCATAGAGACAATATAAATATAATATTTATCACATATAAATATAGCTCTATCATGATGGACATCATGAGGGGTGGTAGGAGATAATTGAACAATCATCGTTTTGTGAGGCCGTAGTTCACCGTCCACAGATATAGTATGTTCGTATCCATTTGATGGAGGTGTGTGAATGTGTATTTCGAATATTTCTCATAAAAATCCTAGTATATTTAAGATACTGTTGTTGTTATAAAATAAAGGAATAAAAAGATTTTAGTGGGTTGGAGATGTAAAAAAATGATCTTAAGAGAAGACGTTACCTTTAAATAAATTGACTTTTTTTGGTTTGTACCAAAAGGGTTTCATTAAGATCCTTCTTTCTAAATTTAAGGTTTTTAGGTGGAAGAGAGTGATTTTGGGTGATTATTTGGGTGGATTTTATACAAACCAATGGGATTCAGAGGAGTGAGTAAAGGTTAGAGGTGATTTCCTTTTATAAGAGGGGGGAGGGGCACTTTAGGAATGCTTTAAAGTATTATTTTATTATATACTTATTTTTGGTTTCAATAGGTCCAAAACATATTTAATTCTATTATAAGGTTCATATAAGTAAAAATAAAATCATCCAATAAGATTTTATGTGTTTTAGATATTTTTTAATCCTTATCATTTTTATTTCACCCATTGTTAACTTTTTTAACCTTTACCAAGTCTTCTTATATATTCATACTATATGGTTAATATAATTACAATAAAATGAAAAGCTACCCAAAATGGATCATTTATAAAATTTTAATATTATATATGACATTTGGATGAATCTTATATTTTTAAGAATATTTTATCATTTAATAAAATATTAATTGTTTTAGAAACACATTTATGTCTATTTATAAACTATTCATATCAATACATTATAAAAAATATAAAAAAATATTATTTCAGAAAACCATTATTAGTGAAAATATAAAAAGTCATTATTATCCCTAAAATCCATGTTTGTCAAAAAAAATTCAAAATAAATTTATTTTAATATTTATAATCTCATTTATTTAAAACTTTCACTAATGAGGTATTCATTACATCATCATTGTTTCATAAATAATATTATTTATTTAATGTCTAAAAATTATGAATACAATACCATGATTCATAAAATCCTTTTAAATTTATAATTAATATTTATAGTCGAATATATAACATATATAACCCCATATAAAATTGTTTTACTAAAAGATAAATGTTTATGTTATTTTTGTCCGTACTTTAAATTAATGAATATAAAGTGTCATTAGCACTCCCAAGTGCATCCATGGGGTCCTAAAATCGACCCAATGATTCTATAAGTCGACAAAAATCTCATCCAATATGTTTAGGACATGTGTATGGGTAATTTAATATGATTATAATATAATTTGTTTACCCTTATTTACCAGATTTACCCTTTAACCATGGTAAATAAAATATTTACTGATGTAAATATTAATAATGTATCAAAATTATAGTTACATATTTACAAAATTTGGATCTCCTAATAAAAAAATGGAATCCATTTTTTCAATTTAAATACACATAAGTGACTTTAATTAATTTAAAATTAATTACAGTTGTCAAAATAAAAACTCTGTTTTAAGAAATAATAACTATCAAAATATTGACACTTGTTTATGTCCAATTTCAAAGTGAAATAACTTCTAATGACCAAAATAATATTAATTTCTAAATAAATAATCTAATTATACTTTGAAATCAATAAAAAAGATAATCTATCCATAAAAATTAGTTTAAAATCCATTTTTGAATTAAAATGCAGTATTTTGAACTATTCATTAAAAAATAAACATTATCAGAAAAATACCAAAATATATCCAAAGTAAATTTTGATATCCCGATTCAAAAAAATAATTTTATTTTCACTAATAGAATATATAAATGTGACAAAAACTATATTTAAAATGGGTTCTCCATTAAAAGGCGGTAAACTGACATTTTAAAAATTATTAGACTATTTGTGCTTAAAATTTCATTCATTCCCATTTTAATCCTATAACTTTTATTTGATAAATGTAAAAACATTTAACAAACATGGTTAATCATATTTTAGTTAGTTATGTTTATTCATGCCAATATAACGACTATGCATTAACTAACATTTAAAATAATATTATTATATTATTTTTTTTCAGTATAACTCAATGTTGTGTGCAGCGTAAGATTTCAAAGATACCCATTATTGCATTATGGGTATGCTATCTAACATTGAATCCAATTTAAAGTAAAATTAATAATTATTTCAACCAATATTAATAAATATTAAAATATCATATCCTTTATTTACCTAGGATGTGACATCCTTCCCCCCTTTTGAAAATTACATCCCCGTAATTTTAATTACATATTAAATAAATGGGGGAATTTATTCCTCGTGTCATTTTCAGATTCCCACATTTCCTCTTCAACAATTTGGTTTTCCAACAAACTTTTACCTAATGGATTACCTTGTTCTGCAACACTTTCTCTATTCGGTAAAGAATCTGGACTAGTTGTTCCTCATATGAAAGATTCTCTTTCAACTAAACTACCTCTGGACTCAAAACATGAGATGGATATAGCATATACTTTCTCAACACTGAAACATGAAAAATATTGTGTACCTTGGATAAACATGGAGGTAAAGCTACTATGAATGCAACTGATCCTACTTTCTCCAGAATTGCATAAGGTGTAATGAACCTCAAACTCAACTTTCCCTTCATACCAAAACACATCACAATTTTCCATTGAGAAAAATTGAGAAAGCCATGATCACCAAACTCAAAAGAAAGATCCTTCCTCCAGTTATCTGAATAACTTTCTGTCATGCTATGAAATGTTCTCATGTGCTTCTGAATCAACTGTTATTTTTCTGTCGTCTCTTCTAATAATTCTGGTCCCGTCAGTTTCCATTCACCTACATCATTCCAAAAAGATTTAGTTTGAAAAAACATTCCATATAATGCCTTAAATGGACCCATATATATACTAGAATGAAAACTGTTATTATAAGAAAATTAATCCAAAGAAATATTTTGGTCCCAACTTCCCCGGTAATACATTTATCAAGCATGTAGAATATCCTCCAATGTGTGAATTGTTTGTTTTTACTTCCCATATGATTGAGGATGAAAATTTGTACTAAAATTTAATTCAGTACCCAACAACTTTTGAAGGCCTTTCCAAAATTTAGAAGTAGTCCTAGGATCATGATGAGATACAATGTAGAAGGGAACTCCATATACACTGACTATCTCTTTAACATACAACCGAGAAAGTTGATCTAGAGACAAAGTATCTCAAATAGGAAGGAAATGAGTAGATTTAGTCAATCGATCAACAATAACCCATATATCATTATTAACTTGAGATGTATTTGTTAATCCCACACTGATGTCCATGGATATATTTTCCCATTTAATCTTTGGCACCGGTAAAGGATGAAGCATCCCTTTTGTTAACTGCCACTCTTCTTCAACTTACTAACAAGTCAAACATTTCACAGTAAAATCAGGAATATCTATTTTCATTCCATCCCATCCGTAATATTCCCAAAGATCATTATACATATTAGTAATTCCATGATGAACTGAAAACAGAGAACTACGAGCTTCACATAATAACTATTTCTTCAACTGTGAATCACGCGTCACACATAATCTCTTCCCAAACCTCAAAACACAATCATTATAAATGGATAAATCGGAAATCATACCCTTCTGAACCAACTCTGCCTTTTTCCACAATTCAATGATTTCCTTCTGCAACTACTCAAACCAAGAAATATTTTTTTATTAAGAAAACATTTTTAATGAAAAGTGGTAAACCATTCATGTATAAAAAACAATTAGTCGACAAGATAAGCCATGGCCAAATCTAGGATTTACAATTTTAGCATGTTCGAGATCATTCATCTGTGAGGACTCCATTGAGGTACACTAGTCTTCTTATCTGAATCCTCTTTGAGAGGGTTTCCCCAATTTTTTCCATCTTGTCCCATGTAATAATGATATCCCCCATAGATATATTATTCACATTGAATCCCTGAGCTATTATTCCATGTTTTTTTCATACTAGACACATTGCTCCTTATAAAGGTTACCTTGACGGTGCCTGCCAACCAGCCTATCAAACTCCTACTGTGTAGTGATGACCTGTAATCCTTTGTATAATAATTCTTATTTCAATCGGTGATGGTTTCCCACTCATCACACTATATCGGTTCCCTCCCGTTCGGAGGGAAATCAGATTTAGAAGGCTCATATCCAGCATGTGATGGGTCAATGATAAAATATTCCCTTACTGATGGATCAAGATCCTTAGTTGTCTTTGACTCCACCTATTTGGGACCCTTTGGGGGAACCTTACCTATACTTAAAGCTTTAGAGGTCATTATATATTTCACATTTTACTCCATAAATATTATGACTCCAAATTTTCAAATCAAAAACAACAGCAGCTGATTCCAAGTCATGTGTAGGGTAATTTAAGTCATGAGGTTTCAAATGACATGAATCATATGAAATTACATGATCATTAAGAATAGGACACAACCAAGTTATTTCAATGAATCATCTTTATAGATAACAATATCATGATTTCTGTACGCAAGGGCCAAAACTAGATAATTACCCAATAATCATTTCAATTCCTAAGTCAACTCATCCATCACTGCAAAAAACTGTTCAATTCTGATTCTCACCATCTCATGATGCTGATTTGGAAGGTCATATTCTTCCCAATTTCATCCCATTATAGTTTCCATATTTCCTCGATGGAAAAAAATTCTGAACACAGAAATATCATAGGTGAATCAACATGGTAACCTATAAATTCTATATCCTTTTAATCTTACCATAAATTATTTTATATATGTTCATTTAACAATATTCTAACTCCTAATATTATCCAAACCTGTCTCTTATACCAACTATAAATCCCTAGCCTCAATGCATTACATAATCTTGAATTAAATGAATAATTCACATTGATGATCTTTTCAGGTTTTGAGTTATAGATAATTAGGCTATAACTATTACATTACATATCTGAAATTACAAATTAGACACTTCTACTCAGTTTATATATTTTTCATAAAATGAAAACTCTTGAAAAAAAGAGTCATGTCTTGTTGCATGTTTTAGACAACATGACTTTTCCATGATCTCATCCTTTACCCCATTTATCTTTAAGTACTATGAAAAACATTTCAAAAAATGGGATGAGCATAAAAACCTCAATAAAGGTTATAAAATAAAGAAATAAAACATTAATCTATCATAACATAATATTTTTAACATACCTCATGAAATCATAATATATATGAATAACACAAAGAAAACATAAATGCTAATGGTATCTTGTGGTATCCACAACATAATTACATTGTAGATTTCAAAGCTACATAAGGAGTTACATTTAGAATAACCATCAAAATATATTACCTTAATATATTATAAGAAACATTAATGTTTACCTCTGTCACATTACCCAATTCATTAGAGAGCTATCTCAGTCTCACCAACCCTAGGTTTATCAAAGAACAACCTGTATACGTAAACAATGCCCAAAAACCATAACATATACATAACACATAAACCAAACATAATGGAAAGATAAAATTTACACATTTCAATCACAATATATTATTTGAAGATATTGAAATAATCAATCCATTCTCAAAACCATTTTCCATATCAAAGTATGTAAAAATTGTATATGGTATTTATTTTTCTTTTAAAAACATTATGGCTTGTTAAGGAATCCAAATATCAAATAATACTCATGGCAGCAGAAAGGTCACTGTCACAATGAACGTTGAAAAGAAACATTCATTTTTTTAATTAAGTAAAATGATTCATAGAAGAATGATTCTCTTTTAATGAAATGAAATTTCAAAGGGTTTTATACCCAGTATAAATTAGAGTCGTGTAGAAATCAAAATATGCCTCAATGAAAGGAGATTCAGATGAAGTTCCTTAACTCGTGTCCGACAAACTCGTTCGTTCTATAATATCATTAATAATAAAATAAGGATAATTTCTACTTGCGTAAGAACCTTTATCAAGTTTATTATTCCTTTTATATCACTTATTACCATGTTATAAACATTAGATAATCACTTAAGTAAATAATAGTCATTTTGTCGATATTTGGTACTTGAGTCAAAAATGATCTTCTTATAATTACATGTTGTCCATGTGGTCAAAATTACATTATCACTATAATGATATTCATGATTTAGTTATCATATATATCATCTATATAAATTATATATATTTATTCCTAAAATTACATAACATTCAGATATAAGAAATGAAATGCACCATTCATGGAGACGGTATGACGTACGTACGCATGAACGCTACTTTCATTTCTATTTCATATTTAATAGAATGAAAACATAATGATAAATAGGTATATAATAATTCGAGTATAATATCAAATATAATTTCAGTAACTCCATCCATTATACGTTCCACGTATGGCATGAACTAGTCATATCACTTCGAGGGGGAATAAGGCTGCATTCCCTCAATTGAAGTTATCATAATTACCCATTATGGAAACCAGAAAGGTATGATATAAATGGAAAATAAAGAATCACAGAGACAATATAAATATAATATATGTCACATCTTAATAAAATTCCATCATAATGGCCACCATGATAGGTTGTATGACATAATTGAACAATCATCTTTTTGTAAGGTAGTAGTTCGTTTCCCACATAAACAGTTTGTTCGTATACATTAGATGAAGGTGTGTGGATGTGTTGTTCTAATTATTCCCATAAAAACATCATAGTATATTTAATACTTATATTTTTATAAAATAATGGAATAAAAAGAGTTTAGTGAGTTGGATAAGTAAAATAAAATAAAAGAACTTAAGAGAAGACATTACATTTAAATATAGTAACTCCCTTTGGTTTGAACAATAAGAGATTCTTGAAGTGACTTATTCCTAAGGTAATTCTTCTTGGTGGAAAAGAGTGATTTTGGGATCTTATTTGGGTAGAGGTTCGATGAGCCATGAGGCTTGATATGGGTGAGTAAGAGTTAGAGGTGATTGAATTTTATTAGAGGGAGGTGGGGCTCTTTAGAAATGTTTGAAAGTATTATTTTATTATAAAATGAATTTCGGTTCAAAAGGTCCAAAACATATTTAATTCAAAGATACAGTGTACATAAGTCAGAATAAAATCATCCAATGATAATTGGATATGTCTTGGATAGTTTTTTAATCCTTATCTTTTTTATTTAACCCTTTGTTAACTTATTTTACCTTTACCATGTCATCTTATATATTCATACTATATGGCTAATATATTTACAATAAAATTTTAAGCGACCCAAAATGGAACCCTAGTATCATTTTTAATATTATATATGTGATTTGGCTGAATCTTATAATTTTAGGACTATTTAATCATTTAAAAAAATATTAATTGTTTTAAAAACTCATTTATTTCAATTTATAAACTATTCAAATCAAGACTTTTTTAAAAACTATAACAACTTTATTATTTCAAAAAACCTCCATTAATTCAAATATAACAGTTCATTATTATCCCTAAAAAATTTTATGTCATAAAAATTTTAAAAATAAATTTATTTTAAAATTAATAATATCATTTATTTAAAACATTCACTAATGAGATAATCATTACATCATCATTGTGTCATAAATAATTTTATTTATTTAATGTATAAAAATTATAAATAAAGAACCATGATGTAGGAAATCTTTTTATCTTTAAAATGAAAAATTATAGTCGAATATATCTATAACACCCCATTCTTCCACAAAACATTTCCCTTTGAATAATGCAGTATCAAGTGTTGTACGCTACTTGGAGTTTTAACACACCACGACCAATCGAACTAGCCATTATGAATATTAATACTCATTCTTCAAAATATTACAAAATTTATTTTTCAACAAGGAATTCATTTTTTAATTTGGAATATAATAATTATCTTAGGGTGAATTTTTGGTATTTTTTGGAAAAGATTCAATTTTTTCTGAATAGTGAAAAACACTACGTTATTGTTTAAAACCGACATTTTATTTAAGTAATTAGTTATTTTATTTTAATTTATTTTAGGTCAAAATAGGTACATATTATTTATATAAGTTCAATTTAATTCATTGGACTCGTTATATAATAAGTTTAGATATGTAAGATTTTATTGAACATTTTACTGTCTTTTACACACCTTCTAGGAGCATTTACAAATTTGCATAAAACATAATTTTACTGCTTCTGTGAGTTGAATTTAAAAATTCTTACTGACTGGTTGACATTATTATGTAAAATTTGGATCAATAAGATGAAAATAAGTTATGTAAAATAGTAACTTTTTACTTTTATTTACCACGGTTAAAAGTAAATAGGGTAATTAAGGGTAAAAATGATATTATAATTACCCTAAAACGTGTCCTAATTCTATTGGATAAGTGTAATTCGACCAAAAACAACCTTAGTAATAAAATATTATCCATGTGGCCCATTTTATTAGATTAGAACATTTATTATTATTCTTTTTAAAGAACAGTTAAAAGAGTTAAATTGAAACATTAATAACTAATATATTTTTAATATAGGGTTATACACAATATAAATTCAACAATAATTATTAATTAGAAATATAAAAATACTTCCAACATAATGGTATTTTATTTATAATTTTTAGACATTGAATAACATAATTTATTTATGAAAAAATGGTGATGCAATAATTACATTTTTAATGGAATATTAAAATAATTGATATTATAAATATCCAAATTAATGTAAATTGATACTTCTGATGAATTACACTAATTTTAGAGGTCAATATGACATGAAAGTGTTGATTATATAAATTTTATTCGAAGTGATAATTTTTATATGGCTTTTAAAAAAATCAAATACGAAATAGTGTCAAAATTGACATAATTGAGTTTTTAAAACAAATACGATATTATTAGTTGATATAATATTTTTAAACTATTATGTTTAGCCAAAAGAATTATATAAGATTATATATATCAATAATGAACCACTTGGGGTTCTCTTGGAAGTTTATAGTATGTTTATTAATGATATAATATAAAAATATGAAGATACATGGTAAATGTCAAACTATTTAACTAAGTGTTAAATCTAAAAGATAAGGTTAATATGGTGACCTAAATCTATCTAAAACCATTGGTCAAGGGTTTTTCTACCCATAACCACCTTAGATTATAAATAAATCATTTTTTATACATTATAAACCGAAAATGATTTTATTATAAAATAAAATTTCAAGCTTTTCATAAAGTGACCCTCACCTCTATTATGAAAGTTTACTTCCCCTTCTCTTAATTTTACACCCCAAAGACATTTTTCTTAGACAAAAATAGTTCAAATACCTTCCCAACATTCCTCAATTTAACATAGAGTCCTTAATTTGATCAAAAAGTCAACCTATGGATCCCTTTTGATCAACTGAAAAGAAAACACCTGAAGAAGTAATAATTTCACCACCCTCTATCAGGTTCATTTCTTCTTCCACATCCTCTTTATTTGTTGTTTTTAAACCAATATAATAAATCCAGTATCTTATAAATACTTTCATGTTATTATAAATATGGTACAATAATATTCTTTATTTTATCTATCTTGTAAATGACAAAGTCACCATATGTGCGTACGTACGACTTACCATCTCCATGTTGTGGTGTAGTTTTTTATTCAAACACTTAATTTTTTGGATGGGTATAATAATTACTATAACTAATGTAAATAATAAATATAACATGTTAATGATTATTTATATATGATATACCATTCAATTACCTACTATTTCACCATCAATATAATGATATTATCGCTCGTGTGTACTTACGGATTACCGTCTCCACGAATGCGATGAGATTCATTCCCCATCATAATCATTCAAGAATAATTTGCATTTTATAATTAAAAATAATGTTTATGAACATAATATCATTATTTATGTGAACCAAATACATCCTCTCAATAATAAACATGTCTTACTTAACCAAGAATATAGAGGAAAATGAATAAGTTAACACCCGAAATGATGATACTATTGAAATATTATTAACAATGAAATATTAGAGGATCATATATGATATAATATTTATGTATATAGTTATTGTATAATTTAATATTTTTTTTAACTATTATACAATAGGTTAACATACCACCGACTAAGTAAAAGTACAAGGTAAGGGTTAATTCTGCAATCTCTTTACTTATCTGAAGTTGTTAATACGTAAAAATATACTATGACCTCGTTATCATCCACATCTGTGTTTTCATAAAAATGTAATTCATTTTTTTAATATATACTAGACTATGGTTTTAAGTAATTTATACCCTTATTATACAATATATGTTTTAAAAGGAATCTTTCCGTCACTTTCCAAATATGGTACTTTATGACATTTTTGACAATATTAAGGTAAGAATGTATTTTTTAACTTATACGGCAAGTGCAACTATTTTCTGCCATTATAACATCATCGAAGCTTCCCATACAAGATTATAAGAATATTTTCAAAATAAATTTTTTCTTTTATAATTATATGACCTCTATATGATTTCAAAATAGAAAGAGATATTTCTCCAAATAAGTTTTGATTTCATCTATGTCAACATCATTCGATGGACTTTAATCTTGTTTGAGGAAGATTTGTTATGATACAAATCTTACATATTTTATTGAAGGTTTTTTGATATGTTTGACTTTGGATTGGGTATTTTTACACAATTCATGATTTATAGATAAAGTATTGACATTCTGTATGCTAGTTTTAATATTAATATTTATGTTATGTTTAAACCTTTCCATATAAAGAATGAATTGGACTTAGTAAGTGATGGGTGGAGCCCATTATAGATCCTCGATGCATCGATAGGTCTCATGAGACAAACTAGTGTCTTGGCACAAGGCCTCAACCAAATATTATTTTTATTCTTGGAACAAGGCCTTGACTATGTGGTTATAATGTCTGGCATTATGCATTCCATCATTATGAAATTGGCAATTGATATTACTTGTTTTTATTTGACTAGTAGAATATCAACGAGAATAATTAAATGGAATTATTTGATTTATCATTGCAATATTATTATAAATTTTATGTTTAATAGGCTTTTGTTTTAGTCTTATAAATTTCCTTAAATGTTTATGCTTATTTATGAATGTTTACACTATATTGTTATCCTTATTTATTATCTGAGGTCACTGCTTTCTATGATTTATTTATCCCAGGAAACAAATAATTATATTATTACAGACCTATTGGGATAGTATAAGGGATATGAATGTTTTCAATAGAGATAATTTTGTTGTTGTTTTTAATTTTATATTGTAATGTAAAACTTATGAATGTATCTAGTACTTCCAAGGCTTCTAAACTCATCAATCATTCAGGATTTGATCCCTTGTGATCATGCCAATTTTATGTAATAATGCACAGACTATGGAAAACTAGGGTCAGGGTATTACAGTTGGTATCAGCGAAAGTTTAGTAGAATCCTTGGAAAATATATTTAGATAAACTCTGGGTAGAGCACATTATCCTAAGATAGACATTAAGGATTACTATAGAATAAATTTATAGAATTTTTGTAATGTATATATTTTGTGTACTTTCCAAACAATACATCCATTTCTGGATACGAGAAGGTAGAGGAGGCTCTGGCACAGATGTACCTAGGAGTGAAAACTCTGATAAGGAGTTTCAGGGTTGACTCGAGGTATCCTGGTACATGATAAGGAGCCTTTCTACAATATTGGTTTTGACACTCCTGGGGGATATGATTAGGATATTGCACATTTTCTTTACAAACCATTTTGAAGGATTTATGAGTATATACCTCCTCAATGATTTTTTTATGATTTTGTATTATATCCATAAACTGTTCGATTTATGTTTTGTGTTTTACAATCAGGGAATTATATATTGCGATTCATAAACTAATATACTGTATGACATTGTTTAGAAATGGCGCATTGTATAAGGAATGGAAACCGTATCAACTCACTTAATCCATGTAGGGACTACCCTCCTACTCAAAATAATTATATTGTAGCTGGTGATGCAATTGGTTCTGATCAGCTTATCACAATACTCAGACTAATCATTCATGTTATTAATAATAACCTTACTAGTATGGAAACCCTGATCCAAAATGTGGAGGATCAATGTTAGACAGCTTTATGAGGAAAAATCCACCAACATTCAATGGGAGTAAAAATCCATTGGTAGCTGAGAAATGGATATGTTTCTTAGAGAAAATATTTCATTCTTTGGGGAGTAGCGAAAGGGAAATACTTGTCATGGTAGTTTATAACCTCACAGGAGATGCATATCAATGGTGGTAATTAATAAAAAAGACAAAGTAATATGAAGAAGTATCAAACATGGAATGGAGGTAGTTTAACGGGATTTTCTTAGAAAAATGATTTTCTCCTGACCACCGAGCAGATATGGAAAGGAAATTTCGAGTCTAAGGAAAAGGGAGGATGCGAATGTCACAAATTATAAGGCTAAAATTACAAGGATAGCAAGGAATACAAAAACATATGTAAGTAACCCAAAGAGTAATATTGGTATATTATTTGATGTGTTAAAACCATTTCTTCGTCGAGAATTAATATCACAATCCTTTTCATCATACGAAGATATTGTCTCATGCGCTATGAAGACAGAAAAGGAATTATCTAGGTATTATGACTTTAATGCAAATAAAGTGAAGAAGAGATCTTCTGACCACTCTAGAAATGGAAATAAGAGGAAAAGGGAAATGTGTAATATCCATCATGAGGTAAATGTTGGAAGAAACACCCCAGTACTTGATTGAAGGGAATGAGAGTCTGTTACAAGTGTGGTGAAAAAGTCCAACAATCTCAAGATTGTAAGGGAAGTAAAGAGGGTGTCAATGTTGAATGATACAATTTTATAGAAAATGGGCATTATGAAAATAGATTTCCTAATCACCAAGAAAAATTAACTCATAAAAGGACAAGGTAGCAATGCCAAGCTTATGCGATCACTAATACTGAGGTTAAAGCACTAAAAGATATATTGGCAAGTAATTAAATGGTTTCCTCAAGTTTATACAATTCTTTATTTTATTTAGGATCATCGAATTGTTTCATTTCTTCCCAGTTTTCTAATAAAATTAGTTATTTTCAATTTCACTTAATAAGGGAGTTTTCAGTCAAAACACTTAAAGAAAGTATCATCGCAACAATGTTTTGTGAACTAGTTCACATTAGGGAATATAAACTTTCTTTATCTGTTGATCTCATCATCATACCCATTGTTGAATTTGATATAATCCTCGGAATGGATTGGCTTTTAGACCATGATGTGAAAATTTATTCTAAGAATAAGGAGGTTACAATTTTCGATGATGATAAGGAGTACCTTATCTTTAGAGCAGAAATGTCACCACCTGATTTTTATCTAGATCCACCCCCAGTATCTCTACTAAATTAAATCATTGTGGAGGGAGAGAATGAAATAATTATGGATGAGGAAAATAATGTTCAAATAGAAGATGTACTTATTGGGCCATGATATGTTGAAGTGTTTCCAAAGGATTTACCTGGACATCCTCTAGAATAATAAATTGAGTTTTCCCTTGATTTATTTCCTGGTTCAAGACCCATATCAAAGGCCCCTTATGGAATGGCCACTATGGATTTAGTGTAACTGAAAAAACAATTAGAGGAATTCATTAATAAGGGATTTATTTGCCCTATTTTTTCTCCATGGGGAGCCCCTATCATTTTTCTTTAGAAGAAATACGGATCAATGAGGTTGTGCATTGACTACAGGGGGATCAGTGCTATAAAAATAAAGAACAAGTATCCCCTACCTCTCATTGATGATTTATTTGACCAACTTCATAGAGATAAATATTTTTCAATGTTTGACCTTCTATCTAGATATCATTAGTTGTGTGAGAAGAAGGAAGACTTTCTGAAAATATTATTCCAAACCAGGTAATTTTCAGCCAACCAGGAACGGGCATTACGAGTTTATAGTAATGCCTTTTGGATTGACCAATGCACCCTCTGTCTTCATGGATGTAATGAATAATGTTTTCACGGAATATCTTGATGAATTTTTATTGGTATTTATTGATGATATCTTGGAATACTAAAAAATCTACAAGGATCATGAAAATCACATGTGCACTATTCTGAAAACCCTCAGAAGAAATGAATTAAATAGGAAGTTTAGCAAATCTGAATTATGGCTTTAAGATATTTCTTTTTTTGTTCATATTTTCTTTAAGGATGGAATCTTGGTTGATCCTTCAAAGACAAATTCAATCCAAAAATGTCCAGCACCGATAAGTATAAAAGTGGTACAAAATTTTATTAGTTTAGTAGGTTATTATCAACGTTTTATCCAGAATTTTTCCCGGTTTGCTAACCCAATAACCAAACTCCCGCGTAAAGGGGTTAAATTTGTTTGGAGAAAAGAGTGTAAAGAATGTTTTGAAGAATGGAATAGATGATTAGCCAATGCTTCTATCATGACTCTATCATCTAGGAATGATGAGTTTGTTATTTATAGTGATGCTTCAAAGAAAGTACTCGGTTATGTGCTTAAGAAAAATGATAGATTTATTTCCTATACATCATGATAACTAAAAATTCATGGGACAAACTATCCCACTCATTATATTGTGTTATTAGAAATAATATTTTCTCTAAATATATGAAGACACTATCTTTATGTGGAATAATTTGAGATTTTTACTGATCACAAGAGTTTGAAGTAAATTTTCTCACAAAAATAACTCAACATGAGGCAAAGGAGATGTTTTGAAATACTCAAGGATTATGATTTCACAATACACTACCACCCAAGGAATGAAAAAGGTGTCAGATGATTTGAGCAGAAAGGATCATGGTGTTTTGAACAAGAGGAGAGTTGAAAGGGATCCTATTTTCATGGATCTAGTAATGATGGATATGGGAATAACCATGGAAGGTGAAACTTCAATACTTTTTCAAATGGTTTACAAAAAATATTTTGTATAAATGATAAAAAGTTCTCAGACTGATGATGAAGAGTTTCAAAATAAGATTAAAGAGGTAAATGATGGGAGATTGGGTGAATTTGTATATGAAAATGGAATTTTAAAATTTGGGATGAGACTCTGTGTTCCCGATTTACCTAATCTAAAAAGGTAATTGTTGTATGATGCTCATGGCTCCAATTTCTCTATACACCTTAGGAGCACCAATATGTATTGCGATTTGAAAGTAAATTTTTGCGAGGACAACATGAAGAGGAATATTTCTAATATTGTGTCAAGATGTATAGTTTTTCATCGAGTTAAAGTTGGAAGGCAATAGCCTGGAGGAGTCATGAAAACTCTTCCCATAATTGAGTGGAAATGGGATAATATTATGATGGAATTTGTCATGGGGATACCAAAGGCTAATAGAAGGAATGATGAAATATGGGTCATTGTTGATATTCTTACCAAGCCATCACATTTTCTTGATATAAGATAAGATTTACCACTTGAACGTCTAGCAAGACTATATATTAATGATGTTGTAAGACTGCATGGTGTACCCCAATCGATTGTTTTGGATCACGATCCCCATTTTATGTCAAGATTTTGGAAATGTATTTAGAGAACCATGGATATTGAACTTCGTTTGAGCACTGCCTACCACCCTCAAGCTGATGGACAATCATAACTGACTATTCAAACCTTAGAATACATGTTGAGATCTTGATAACTTGGGTTCCAAGGTATGTGGGATCAATATTTACCACTAGTAAAATTTTCATATAACAATATATTTCATTCAAGTATTATGATGGAAACATATGAAGCATTATATGGAAAGTGATGTCACACACCAACTTGTTTGGATGATGTTGGTGAAAGAAAACACGTAGGCCCAGAACTAGTTGAGGAAACAGTGGAAAAGGTGAAGATTATCCAAACCCACTTCAAAGTAGCACAAAGTAGGAAAAAGAGATATGTCGATAACCGAAGGAAGGATTTTAAATTTCATATAGGAGATCATTTTTTTATTGTATATCCATGGAAGGGTGTTATAAGTTTCCATAAGAAGAGTAAATTGAGTCCTAGATACATTAGACCTTTCGAAATTCTAGAACAAATTGGAGTTGTAGCTTATCATTTGGCAATGCCTCCAAGTCTCTCCAATGTTCATGATGTCTTCCACATATCACTATGGAGAAAATACATGCATGAACCAACACATGTACTCACCTATGAATAATTAGAACTGGAACCTGATTCGTCTTATAGTGATGATCCGATCATAATTCTTGATACCAGAGAACAAGTTTTGAAAAACCGGATGACTCGTCTTGTGAAAGATCTATGGAGAAATCATTAGATGGAATAAGAAACTTGGGAACCTAAGGAACTTATGATTAAGAACCCCTTTGAGGATGAAATTATTTTAAGGAGGGGAGGATGTAACACCCCAAGCTTCCATGACACATTTCCCTTTGATTAATGTTGTAGCTTGCATTGTATGCAACCTGGACTTTTAACACACCACGACCAATCGAACTAGTCGTTATGAACAGTAATACCCACTTTTTGAAATTTTATAAATTTTATTTTTCAATATGGACTTCATTTTTGAATTCAGAATATCAAATTATATTAGGGTTATTTTTGGTATTTTTCTAAAAACATTCAATTGTTTAGGAATAGTGACAAACAGAGCGTAATTGTTTAAAACCGGCTTCTTATTTAAGTAATTAGTTCTATTATATAAATTTATTTCGGTCAATATTGATAAATAATACCTAGATATGTTCAATGTAATTTATTGAAGTCATATTATAATAAGATTAGATATATAAAATTTTATTGAACTTTTTACCGTCTTTTACCCACCTTCTAAGAGCATTTTCTAATTTGCATAAAACATAATTTTAACGCATCTATGAGTTGAAATTAAAAAAAATCTGAGAGTCATTTTTTACATCAGTATGTAAAATGTGGTTCAATAAGATGAAAATAATTTTTGGTGAATAGTAGCTTTTGACTTTTATTTACAATAGTTAAAAGTAAATAGTGTAATTTAGGGTAAAAATTATATTATAATTACCCTAACACATGTCCTAATTCTATTGGATAAGTTTAATTAGAATAGAAACAAATTAAGAATAAAATATGATCCTTTTAGTCCACTTGTATTAGATTAGGACATATATTATTATTTTATTTAAAGAGTTAAAATGGTTAATTTCAATGTTTAAAAACTAAACCATTTTTCATATAAGGTTATACACAATATAAATTAGACTATAAAAATTAATTAGAAATATAAAAATATTTCCTACACAGTGGTATTTTATTTATAATTTTTTGAAATTATATAATTAAATTTATTAATGACACAATGATGATGCAGTAATTACCATATTTATGAAATATTGAAATAATTGATATTATAAATATCAAAATAAATTTAAATTGAGACTTATAATAAATTAAAATTATTTTCTAGGTTAATATGACATATTTGGGTTGATTAAAAAAATTTATTTGAAATTTTAATGTTTTATGGCTTTCAAAAAAAATGAAATACCAAACGGTGTCTAAATTGACATAATTGAGTTCTTAAAATAGATACTATATTATTAATTGATATAATATTCGTAAAAATATATGGTTTGGCCAAATGGCATATATAAGGTTAGAAATATCAATAATGAACCACTTGGGATTCTCTTGTCAGTTTATAGTAAGTTTAATAACTATATAAAATAAAAATACAAAGAGAGATGGTAAATGTAAAACTATTTAACTAAGAGTTAAATCTAAAAGATAAGGATTATATGGTGACCTAAACCTATCTAAAACCTATTTCATGAGAGTTTTTCTACTCATACACACCTTATCTTATAAATAAATCATTTTTGAGCCATTAGAAACCTAAAATGATTTTATTATAAAATCATATTTCAAGATTTTCCTAAATTGACCATCACCTCTCTTATAAATAGGTACTTCCCCTTTTCTTAATTTCTCACCTCCAAAGCCATTTGAATCATCCAAATCTTTCCCAAATACCTTCCAAACTTTTCTCACTTAAACCTAGAGTTCTTACTTTGATCATAAATCCAACGTAAGAATCCATTTTGATCAACTCAAGAGGAAACACCCAAAGAAGAGGTAATAATTTCACCACCCTCTTTCAAGTTCCTTTCTTCTTCCAATTCATATTTATTTTTTGTTTCCATAAAAAAATAATAACTCCACAAACATCTAAATACTATGATTTTATTATAAATATGGTACAACCATATTCTTTATTCTATCCATCCTATAAATGACCAAGTCACCATACGTGCGTACGTAAGGTTTACTGTCTCTGCGTAGTGGTGTAGTTTGTTACTCAAACACTTCATTATTTGGATTGGAATAATAATGAGTATAACTAATGTAAATAATAATTATAACATTTTATTGATTCTGTATATATGATATACCAATCATTTACATACTATTTCACCATCGATATAATGACATTTTCGCCCGTGCGTACATATAGATTACCGTATCCATGAACACGATGAGATTCATTCCCCATCATAATCATTCAAGAATAATATTCATTTTTTGATTAAAAATAGTGTTTATGGACATAATATCATTCTATATATGAACCAAATACATCCTTTCCATAAAAAACATGGCTTACGTAACCAATCATATAAAAGGAAACAAATCCGTTAACAATAGAAACGATGATACTACTGAAATATTATTAACAAAGAAATATTAGAGGATCATATATGATATCAAATTTATGTATATATTTCTGGAATAATTTAATAACAAATTTTTACCTATTATACGAGATTTTAGCATACCATCGACTAAGGAAAGTACATGGTAAGGGTTAATTATACAATCTCATTACTAATATGAGGATGTTAATACGTAAATATATATCGGGTCTTCATTATAATCCAAATCTGTGTTTTCTTAAAAATGTGATTGAAATTTTTTTTACTAGTTACTAGACTATGGTTTAAAGTAATTTATACCCTTATTTGACCATATATGTATTGAAGGGAATGTTTTTGTCATTTTCAAAACAAGTTACTTTAGGACCTTTTCGACATAATTAAGGTAAGAATGGATTTTTTTAACTTATACTGCGACTGCGGCTATTTTCTACCATTATAACTTCATTGATGCATCCCATACAAGCTTATAATAATATTTTAAAAATAATTTATTTTATAATTAAATGAATTTTAAATGATTTCAAATTAGAATGATATATTTGTCTAAAGAACTTTTGATTTCATCTATGTCAACAACATTTGATGTATTTTAAGCTTGTTTGGTGGTGATTTATTATGATACAAATCTTCCATGTGGTATTTAAGGTTTTTTGATATGTTTGAATGTGGATGTGTTATTTTAACACCATTCATGGTTTATGGATAATGTATTGACATTTCGTATTCTAGTTTTAATAGAAATGTTTATGTTATGTTTAAACCTTTTCATATGAGAAATGAATTGGACATAGTATGTGATGGGTGGAGATCTCTATAGATCCTCAATGCATCGGAGGTCTCTTGAGACAATATAGTTTCTTGGAACAAGGCCTTGAGAAAATATTATTTTTAGTCTTGGAACAATTCCTTGGATATGTGGTTATGAAGTCTGACATTATGCATTCCATCAATATGAAATTGGCTATTGATAGTACATGTGATTATTCGACTAGTATGAAATCCATGTGAATAAGTAAATGGAATTATTTGATTTCTCTCTACCATTTTATTATGTATTTTAAGATTAAATAGCTTGTGTTTTAGTCTTATATATTGCCTTAAATGTTTATGCATATTTATGAAATATTACACTATATTGTTATCCTTACTGAGCATCTGAGGTCACCCCTTTCTATGTTTTATATTTCCCAGGATGCAAAGAATTATATAATGACTAACCCGAAGGTATAGTCTAAGGGATACAAATTTGGTAAATTTAGACATTGTTGTTGTTTTTTTCATTTTATAATGTAATGTAAAACATATGAATGTATCTAGTACTTCCAAGGTTACTAAACTGATTGGTCTTTTGGGATTTGATCCCTTGTGATCATGCTAATGTTATGTAATAATGCACCGAATCTGGGTAACTATGGTCGGGGGGTTAAAATATGACTTATATAACCCATATAAAATTGTTTTCCTAAAATATATATGTTAATGTTATTTTTGTCCTTACGTTAAATTAATTAATATAAAGTGTCATTATCACTCCCAAGTGTCTCCATGGGGTCCCAATATAGACCTAAGGATACACTTGGCCGAAAACATCTCATCCAATAGGTTTAAGACAAGTGTAAGTGTAATTTAATATTGTTATAATATTATTTTTTTCCCTTCTTTACTAGATTTACCCTTTAACCCTGATAAATAAAAATTTTACGGATGTTAATATTCATAATGTATATAAATAAATGTAACCTATTTATGAAATTTGGACCTCCTAATTCCAAATATGAAATCCATTTTTCTAAATTCAAATAAAAAAAGTGTCAGATATTAATTTAAAATTAATTTTCCTTATCAAAACAAAAAAGCGTGTTTTTAAGAAATAATAACTATCAAACGATTGACAATTGTTTATGTCCAATTTCAAAGTGAAATTACTTATAATGACCCAAATTAGATTAAATTATTAAAAACGTAATCTAATTAAACTTTAAAACCAATTAAAATAATAATCAATCCAAATTAATAAATTATATTAAAATACATTTTTGAATTAAAATGCAGTATTTTACACTATTCGTTAAAAAATGAACTTTATCAAAAAGATACCAAAATTTCATCCAAATAAAATTTTAATGTCTCGATTCAAAAGAAGAATTTTATTTTAAAAATAGGATATATAAAAGTTAAAAAAACTATATTTAAAATGGGATCAACATCAAAAGGTGATAAATCAACATTTTAATAAATATTAGACTATTTGTGCTTAAAATTAGATTCATTCACATTTTATGTCTCTACCTTTTATTGTATAAATGTAAAAAAAATTAACAAACATGTGTTATCATATTGTTTTTAATTATGTTTATCCCCACCAATACAAAAACTAGGCATTAACTACTATTTAAAATAATAATATATTATTATTATTATTTATTAAAACTCAACGTGGTGTGAAACGTAAGATTTCAAAGAAAACTATTGTTGCATATCAGGTACGCTATCTAACATAGCATCCCTTTTAATGTAAAATAAATATTCAATTCAAAAATATTAATAAATATGAAAATATCATATCATTTATTTACCCAGGATGTTATAAATTAATTTGGGAGAAATTTTTCATCCAAATATAATATAGATTCCCCTATTACTTTCCTGTATAATTCCCTAAACAAGCCACCCACTATGGTTCAAAATAGCAAAACAATTCCAAAATTCCTATAAAATATCATGTCCTTCAAAAGTGGATGGGCAGTGTCCTGTGGATACCTTTTATTTACTATGAAAATAATTCATCTATGGCTCTACATATGTTGGCTACAAAAAAATTGTAGCATTAACAAACGACAACATTCATCCACCAGAGATTCCTTTCTTACACTATATTCCAAAATGGTTCTGTGCCTCATATATATCTAAAAATTACTTCGTTATGGTTAATAAAAATTTATAATTCATATTTTAATGTTATTAGGACATCATTGATTAATGAATCCCAAATTGGGGGTCCTTCCCCAATATTATTGGTACAAGATGTTCGACCTAAAACTTCACGGATGGTAAGTCCAGATGGAATGAAAATAAAATGACAATGAAAATGACATGAAACTATATAATATGAATACCCACAAAGGGAACCCTAGATAAATGTTGATTTCCATCTTAGTAAACCTATATTATATATGTTGTAGGTAAAAATATAGATCAATCAATGAAATAGAAAAAGATATTGCAAGTTTGTTAGGTCGAAAACACACCAAGAGGCAGCCTAATAAAAAGTCAATTTATAGTCGCTTCACCCATGAGAAATTAGGATTAGGCCAAAATTAAGGTAAGAACAAAAAATGATTAATATTTTTTTTGGATTTCCATGTAACCCTATCAATATAAAAACTATGCTTGGTATGTCCCTTGGATCAGGAAAAAATTAGTGCAGAATTTGATTATTTTAATTAAGTTTTCTTGGATCATGATTAGAGTCAATATCCAATTGAAGTTGTTATTCAAGATATGATATATTGATATTTCAGGGGAATATGAGAGAGGAACAATAGAAATTAGGGTGTTTCTATGTCATTAATAGAAACTGGAATGGTGTGGAAAAACACATTCTAGATTATCCCCAACATTAAAACAAGGATGGAACAAAGTAATTCAATTGATTTCAATGATTCCTGAATTTCTCTTTCCAATAGGCCACTGACCACATGGAATTGGCCATCAAGGGATTAGTAAAAAAAATTGATGTTTAGAATTAACTATCACCACTAGATGTACTCATTTAATAATGGCATATAGATATTTCCCTTTAGGTTTGAAAACCTCATAATTTGAGCTTGACAATGCCAATTACACATTCTGTATGTCCACATGAGCTTTGCATTTTCGTAGCTCTTCCTTATGCATGATCACTTGGTCCTGTGAATTTACATCCATGACCTCCAAATGGTGCAAATCATAAGTAATATCCTTCAAGGTCTTAACATTATTTTGGGAGGTGTTAAACTGAGCAGGGCTTCCTTCATTAGTAGTGTGATCCTCTAAGGCTATAACAAAATTGTACACAAGGAGATGCATGTGTCGGTAATCAAAACATCCAGATCCCAATTCATAAAATAGTTTTAGGAGGTTATCTTCCTCATCAGAGAAATATGTTAGGGGATTTTCTGCGGCAAGAGGAAAAATTTGATATCATGCCCATTTTCGCACATCTCGATGCCTTTTTATGGCACTGACACCTTGATTCTTCTCTAGTATGATGGGTTTATAGTCAAGAAGTGCCATCATGGAAGATGGAAGTTCCCTGAGTTGATTCACCCAATAAGTGGGAATTAATTCCCAATATATGGTTCATCCTTTAGATCTATGCATGGTGGACTGATTATAGTTTTAGTAATGCCTGTAGATGTCCTAATTGATCCATCATTAGTAGGACCGCAGGCTGTGTCAGCCAAATATGTGGGATCTCAGCCGCTCCATAGGTATACTCTATACATATGAAGCCCCTTCAAAATATATATGATGATTAGTGAAATACCTTTTTACATAAGGAATGGAGGGAGAGGGTGAAATTCAGACAACATGGATGGGATTAGAGGTAGTCAATGGATTCTCAACTCGTCGAACTGGCTTCAGTAATAATCTATTTGGGTAGAAAGCCCCCAAAAGATTGGAATATTCTAGTGACAAGGATGTTAGGGACACTACAAGGGGAACAATGAGTTTTATACTCAAATCCTTCCACATCACCATCAATCACAATTAGTGGAGGATTAA
The DNA here is from genome assembly GCA_963277665.1 of Viscum album. Classification (NCBI taxonomy): domain Eukaryota; kingdom Viridiplantae; phylum Streptophyta; class Magnoliopsida; order Santalales; family Viscaceae; genus Viscum; species Viscum album. Next base: position 1,780,393,759 of record OY728129.1, on the reverse strand, counting down.
AATGTGAGATTCCCAAATAACTAGCATAGTACGGAGAGATGTGACCTGCTAAAGGTATCATATCTTCTGGGTGAACCAATAAGGGATGTATGGTTCAGAAATAACCATCATTTCAATGTGTGCGGTCTAGAATCCATCCTGAAGTATGCTGATATAAGAACATTCCTCGTGGGATCCCCTCCCATCATTCATCATTGTCCTGTGGGGAGGAGCATAGGGAAAAAATTACAAGATAGAGGAATCACTTAGCAATTCAATTGTGATGTTAACACAAAAATATTTTTAACAAAACGAAGGAATGTTAAGAAATGTCTGGTGAATGTTAGATTGAGGAACAATGGAAGTATACTGATATTCTTAATAGGGTAAATTCCTTACCATCCAACCATACAATAATATAAATGGCCCGCTAAGGATATTTGGGGGCATTTCTTCCTATATCTATCTCAACAGTTTGTAGATACAGGAAAGGATGGGGGTGACCATGCTAATAGGTCATCCATCCGCCAAGGTAGGTTCTGTTATCAATGTTCAAACACTGTCATTGGTGTAAAATTTGTGGTAAGGGAGGAACCATCTACAAATGACTGACTGAAAATCTATTTTTATTTTATTTTTGAAAACACTTTGTGGTTAAGTGAGAACCCACATAGTACAGAAACACACTAGCATGTCATCACAAAGAGTCATAGATGGGTTGGGCAAAGAACAATGTCTAGAACCAGTCCCGCTCATAAAACATCAAAAACACATGGCCATCACTTTGAGGTTAAGTGAGAACAAAACAAGCAAAAGGAGATGCAAACCCCAAGATCAGACCACAGTTGCTAGAACCACCAAAACTATCCCAAATCACCATGAAACCTTCGAGCCTAACCCGTATGGGGTCATTCTTGGAAGAATAATATAATAAGGGCAATGGAGAGTAACGAACATTAGATCCAAGCTGGGGAAAAGTAAAACCAGCAAACCGCATGGGAAAAAACAACACCAGAGCATGGCCGTGGGCAATCCAGAACGCAGATTCCCACACGTAGAATCAACGAAGGAGGGTCGATAACGCTGGAGTCTTCGTCGAGAGAGTTCCAAACGTGGAACTAGGGGATTGCTGAACCGAGAGGCTGAGAGAAACCTTGAACCCAAACGTTTGAGGAGAATAGATAAAACCCGAAACAGTGGCACACAAGCATCGCGCCATCGAAGGAGAATGAACGGAAGAGGAGGCTTCGCCGACATAGCTCTCAAAAGTTGACACTGACGACACAAGAACAAGAGAATAATAGAAAAAGGGGCCATCGCGGGGCTGAATCCTCCAAGCGACTGTGCGCGCCACCATACACGGGATCCGGGGGCCGAAGGGTGTGCTCGACGATAGTGGACTCATGGCAGCGGGATCCGGGAGGGAGGCGTCGACACCGTCGCGGATAGTGCCTCTCGGTGAAGACGCAGACCACGCCATTCACGGGGGAGTTACGTGGTCGTCATTGGCGACAGGCATCTAGGTCGCTCGATGGGGAGCCGGATGCGATCTGTGCGGGACGAAGCTGGTAGCGTGCGGGAGGATCGGTGCAGAGGCGGCGGCACAAACCCTAGGAAGAGAACCCTAGGTCGCCACAGGGAACCATCTACATAATAACATGAAAAGGATACATTCCAACCTAATCTCAGTGATAATTATTTACAGACCTCATAAACCCCAGTGGTTTACAAACCTACCTCAAGGGTAGCACTGTATGTGAATTGAATGATCCATGACTACTATTTTGGATGAGTTTGGTTGTGGAGAACTATCATCCATTTCATGTTTTCTCGTAAGAATTCCCTTGTCCAATCCTAAAATAGAATACGTTAGTTGTCCTGAAGAGGCTGACCAAGTAGCTTCTATGCCATGAATGTTAATTCCCCTTCAAATTGGGATACCAGTTTAATATTCCTCTTGGTGCCGAGAACTGGTAAAAGCTCATCGTACATGTCTGTATTGATAGGAAGTCCCCCAATCTAGTAGACATCCCAAAGGATGATTCACTATTCGCCATGGGACATGTGAATGGTATTGGTGCTAGAACACCTGTAGCTAACCACCTGAGGTAGTATCTTTCTTGATGAATATATTTTAGTATGAGAATCCCACACTACTTGGTATATATTGATAGATTCTAGCGGCGATATGGCATCCAAGAAATTTTGATGAACCGAGAATGCCTATACCCACTCGTTAGAAATGCACCCTCAATATCGGATATCCCATTGGGAGTTGCATCATCTGTTGGGGTCACCTTGAGAAAGGTTCATAATATATGGATAATCGTGGATGATAGACTCCAAGGATGTACTATAGGGGTGTTGTCCACTCTGAGTCCTCATTGATCCATTCAAGATGAACATGTCCTCTAGGCATGTAATTTTCATGATATCTCATATGGAAGAGTTTTTTTCTCTATCATTCCCCTGGGATGTCTTAGAATATTTTATAAGGATACCCTAATCGACCCCTGGCATATGGAAATCATCCCGGAGTCCAAATTGTAAATGGAAATAGAGGGGATAGTGGGTAAGCTATTAGCTATGGTGAAAGGAGTTGTTATAGAATACCCATTTGAGGAATGATGCAATAATGAAAGTTCTCGTTGACATTTTCAACCATGGATTCCTTTTTTCTGATTGATTCAATTCAAATTAGTGGAAGATGCATTTCAGTCTACATGAGAATACCACAGTATGTGTCAGTACAATAATAAAAATTTTTGGAAAAGAGAAAAAAAATGAAAAAGGACAAAAGAATTCTGTGAAATATAAGACTCTTTGTACTTATCCTCTGGGATGTTTCACAGATGAAATTCCCTTCCAATTGATAGTCCATGGAATACCTCACATATCGCTATGCTACGAGGAATTGTCTAGCGAGTATTGTCAGATTGTGGAATGGGTCAGCCATGTATCACTCCTTAGTATGTGGATGTTCAATGTTTACAGTTATATGATTTTAAAATTTGAATTGGAAATTTAGAGATTGTTTTACTGATTTCAAGTTTAGTTTTTAAGACATGTGAGCTACGTATCGTCTTACTATACCGAAATTTGAACTTATGTATTAAATTTCCACAATTCTATTTGTGGATTCAAAGTATTGGTCACGGATGAGGAAACTACGAAGAGTTATCAGTTCACAGAGAGAAAAGTATGATTCAAAGACATTATATTTCACAATGAATGTGGTAAGTGGAACCTAGGAGATCCGAGAGAACATTGTAGAGTGGTTTTCTCCAAGGAACCTAGGAAAAGAAAAATTAAATGGGAAACCTATATATATCTATGGTCCTCCCTATGGTCCTCAATTTCTATTGTAAACCAGTCAGTTCAAGACCACTTTCTATGTCTAAATAGCCTCCTCTTCATTTCAATTAAAATCCATTGAAATGGGGGGTAGAATTTCTGGGTCCTGAAAACTTGGAAATGGGAGGTTAAATACTTCCACAAGATTGATAATGAAAATATATGAATATTTGATCAAAAATTTGAGATGAAATGTGATGAAATCAAATTAGGAAATGGGCCTATAGTTTTCCACGTACAGATTACTAGGAAGGGTCTGTGGAAGGCACTAACTGCGAACCAATAATACATAGATAGACTATAAAAAGATGGACCAAGAGGCATTGGTTAGAAGGAAATACATTCATATAGAATTTCCACCTGCAAACCAGGATCCCACAAACTATGTAGTTATATAAAACACTATGGAGTGATACAGTTGATATTGTGTTCCTACGATCCATTTAGATCGCATATGAGGTGAAACTAGAGACGTCCTGCAAATTGAAAACTCGATAAACTTGTTTTTTCAAGTCATCACCAAGATGAGTGATTCCATCACTAGGTTTTGCAAAAGGTTCCAAGTTCCCAAAAATATATCTTTCCTAACCATCTATAAGAGTACAACAAGGGAAACTAAGAAAGTATGTTTTGGATGTTGTTGGACAGGCACGGAGAATGACTTGGATGCTAGAGACGTTGAGAATAATACTTCAAAGGAGAAAATTTGGTGAATTGAGGCAAATAATTTCCAGCAAGTATAAACCCACTGTGAACCATTAAAATAAGAATCCCTAATAAAAATCAATTGGATGTGAACATAATTGGTTAGCAACGTACCATAGTCCCTTCACAGATGAACTTCTAGAAATACATTAGCATAAGGTCCCTCAGTCAATTTGACTTACCGAATAGTGCATCAACATGAAAACAAATCCATGCAACACATAACACTATACTTTGTGGACGAAACCTATGACTACAATCCATTGCAATACATTGAACACATCCAGTTCCGTGTACCACTTCAGTATGTAGATGACCCCTTCAACCGCATAGCAATATGCTATGTGGTGAAATCCCCACCCCACATGAAAAGATGGTACATGGAATGGGGTTTCCTCAGCTATTCCACCTCCCATTTCCAATCATTCCCTTCTACTCCTTATCATCCTCCAAAGCCCCTCTATGAACTAATCAACCATCATCAGGCCATAGGCTCTTCTAAATACACTATACTCTTATGATAGAACCATCATACACACATGTGTGCCCTTCTGATTGTACATACTAGAGTTAAGAGGAGACACAATGGAAGACCCGACATTGGTTCAGACCCCCTGAATGTCCTTATCTCTACATTTTTCAGGTAACCCTGGGTCCAAATTTGGAATTCCTATGTGAAACATCTCATTCTAGGGATTATGGGTGATCACAAGCCTTTCCATTTTATGAAGGAAAAATATTAGTCAAGGGTATCTCTCTTTCCGTCCCATTTGGCTAGGAACAATGAGCCTCCCCTTTCCCGACACTATCTCTAGGGAATCCCACATAGAGTAATCCCCTTTCCATTCAGGCTAGACACAATGATCTTCACATTCATTTAACACTGAAATTTTGATTGATCTATGACCTCATCCACCATCGTCCTCCAAATTTTCCATCATTAGAGAAGGGAAGGGATGCAGTTTTTTATATCTACCATTTCCTCTTGTTTCTCAAATCGAGCATTAATCGCGGGTAATTAGAGGTTAATGATTATCGTGGCATCCAAATGATTTATTCAATGATATATGATAACTCTGATTCCTACTCTAGATTGGATATATAGTATACTTTCCTATGCCACATTCTCCATATCATCTTTTCCTTAAAATGAGAATTCAATCCCTCACAATAAGACACCCTCGAAGAGTAAGTCCCAAATCCTATTGAACTATGTGGAAATTGATTCCCTATAGACCAAGATATGTAGGAAGCCTCTCGATGGTCCAAATACAACCCCAAAATCAACCCTAATGTTCTATGGTCAATATAATTTATTGTGTAAAATCCAATGAAAATATATTATCTCATATGGGCCCCTCGAGACACCTCGGTGTAAGTCCCGCATTATATCTTGCCTAGGAACCTTTCATTTAGTCATTCTCACTCTATGACATTTAGCTGCATGGATGGACCCTTGTCACACAACCTTAAAGGATAATTTGTTTACTTAATCAGATTTGAACTGTGTGGGTTCATTGTTCTTTCATAAGGGTATGTAAGAATACCATTTCATGGGTTCGATTTAGATATCAAAACAATTTCTATCCCCCATGGGTGATGATAAAACTCCATACCACCTAACTGTATGAGTTAAACAAGAGCTATCATAGTAATTCTTGATCAATGCATATCCATGATTGACTTTTCAAAATAGGGGTATCCCATAGACATATTATTGGGAATGAACTAGGGATTTGTGAACATATGAAAATTTATTTAATCTATAACAGAGTCTTGAAACAAGAAATAATTCCCCCCAAAAGGATGTGATGATCCCGACCTTCAATCCTCTCGACTAATATATTCTTCATGTGTTGTTGTCCAAATCATTAAACATGCACCTATCATTGGAAAGAAAGTCCATTAACCATATATAGAAGGTCGTTTGGGTGATTCTCCCTCCATGAATAAACCCATTGGATACTATCTGAGGATGTTGTACCCTACATGGACTAATTGTAAAAACACTTTACCATTGAAATCGCTCGATGGGACCATTCAACAGTAGCACCTACTTAAAAATATAAAAAGGATACCCTTATCAGTACATGGGGGATTAGTCCCATATCATCCCACATAACCACATCATTAAAGGGTTCCACGAAAAGAATTACGTTGAAAACATTTGATATGAAGTATTATTTACAAAACCACAAGTCATCCATATTTAATATTTTTTGTATGACTATGAGAAAATATTAAAAAAATACAAAAAATATCCATTTAAAATCATTAAAAATAAATTTTTTATCTTAATAATGATATGTATTTAGGTGTTTTCTATTCTTTTTGAAGGTTTTATGAATTGAAATGTTTTTTAGATGCTCACTTTGGAGGATGTATAATTGATAGGAAAATCACATCCTGATCATGTCATTTCATATGATATTTTTTTAGATTCTTAGTCTTGTAGGACATAACACCCAATAGCACAATCCATTGTAGAAGTAGAATATGTAACAACTATATGTTTTTGGGCTGAGGTGTTAGGAACAACACACAATCACACTGACTATGTCTTCATATTTACATAAACAAAAACACTTTTTAATAATAAATGTTTATTTTTCCTCATTAAGAACCAATCGCATCACCCCCTTCATAAGAACATGTATATAAAAAACCATTTCATTTAAGATCACACAATAAAAGTAAATATCACTTTTCAATTAATTGGAGCATTAGAACTACTTGCTGGCATTTTTAAAGACCCCTAGATTCAAATAGATTTAAATACATTAAACAGAGTCTACAAATAATCAACATTATGTAATAATTCACATCTACATCATTCTTACGCATCTATTTACAATATGTTACTGCTTTTCATTGGATATTTACATATGATTTATTTCTTATAAAAAACATATATTATGTTCTAAATTTTTTTATATTTTAAAAACATTTATCATAATGATTTTTCCAAGCACAAATAATTTCTATAAAATTTTTTTTTGTCACAATTCTCAAAAAGATCTTCATACTCATAAAATTTTATAAAAAATTTCTGAACTCAAACATTTTTATAGGGTTTTCATGTTTTTAAAAAATAATATTATGTTTTTATAATGACACTACTAAATTATTTTTCTTAAAATAATGTGTCCTAAATATTTTTTCTTAAAAAAATTATTATAATAATTTTTTTTTGAAAATTTTCTAATCTATTTCCTTATATGAACTATCACATATGGTTTCATTATGAAAACAAATTTCATATTATTTTTCTCAATGAATTAACTGTAATTATCTTTCTAAAAAATATTATAATTAGGTTATCTATTCAAAACATTTGTCTTCAATGTTTCACAACCATTCTATAATCATCTATTAAGTTCAAAAAATATAAAAAATAATAGGTTATTCATAATCATGGATTTCTTCACACCAAAAGGTACATCAATACTCTTTTAGTTCTTTCAAAATTTCATTTGGTTAGTTTTTATTTTTTTTTAATTTTTATGTTTTAGAAAAAAATTCTTCTCAAAAATTTTAGTTGGATTCATCATCAATCGAATAATTATTTTAAAGAACTACTAAGAGATCAAAAAAATATTTAAATATTTATTTCGATTTATATCATCCTTCATATCATAAATCTACAAATCTCGGCCATTGGATGTCTATTGGAATACCAATATTCATTTATGTCACCTATATAAATGAGGCATAACCTCCATTAGAGATAGGATGTCTTAGTGATTTGTTCCCGAGTTGATTATACCTTTATATTACTCACTCTGATATGTTTTATTTACATCTATTCCCCTAGATTAATTTGAAAACAATATGGCCACAAAAAACAATTTTTCTAACTGGTATGTTTCCCAAGAGATATTATTTCAAAGAAATTTGTTTGAAAAATATGATTCAATATTAAAAAAGATTACACATTTTCAAGGATGGGAGCTTTTCTATGTAGAGTAACTCAAAAAAGATATTTATGTTATATTATAATATCACCCATCAATTTGTTGCACATTTATTTTTTTAGAGAGGGTGAGAAGGATGAAATTTATTTCATGATTTATGGCATGATATATAATATTTAACATAACAAATTTTCTAATTTGGTTTGAATACCATCATAAAGAGACACATTTTTTCATTCACATAAGTTGTCTAATGAGATTGGTAGATTCAATATGAATAATGAAAATAATTCCTTATTATAGTGGATAATATCAAAAATGGTATGATAATTTTAAATATTATAAGTTTTCCTACATTCCTATACATTATTATTGTGTAATGTATGATTGTTTTTAATGTATCCAACAAATCAACTATAATGAGAGAAAATATTTATTTCATAAGTGATGATATAGTGAACAACATGAGAATGGGTTTTTATAATATATTGAAAATATTTTTGTTGAGAAATTTGGTGGTACTTCATCAGAGGAATAACCACCAAAGAAGATATAAATGGGTGGGAAGAAATAGAAACGGAAAGAAGTGACTTCCCCAAAAAATAATAAAAAGATTAAAAATAATGTTATTTATGATGTTTTTGATGAGTGGATGGGAAAGAAGAATAATGAAAAACAGAAGATCCATAGTTTTAAAATTTTACTTTTGAGGTCAAGACAATGAAAATACATCGTTCTGATACGTTATCAAAATATGAAAAGAAAATAAATATAATAAATAGGTTAATTGATGATAAATTTTGTGAAAAGTTTCAGAAAGGTGTGGATATAAGATTTGGAAATTCTATTCATCTAACATCACACACCAAATTGGTTATTCCAGATATTGGTTAAGTTTTTTATGAAACCACTTTTGTTCATGCTGACATTCTATTTGTGGATAAAATGAAAATCAGAAATTGGGTGATAAAAAATCGGTCCCAAACCTTACAGAAAATAAATCAGAACCATCACTGGTAAGAAAAGGTTATTTGATAACATCTAGAGATCTCGATGAGGATCTTGATAAGGAAGTTGATGAAGAGGTTGATGGTATTGAAAAAAAAATATAAATAAGTAGAATAAGAAGAAGTATGAGGTTAATATGAAGATGTTTTAGAAGTGTATGAAGATGAAGTTGAATATGATAAAGATGAATATCAAAATGAAAATGATGAGGTAGATGATAAGGATGAATGTTAATCATATAAAAAATTCATTGGATTCATCTTTGTAATAATTATCAGATCTACTTTATAGAACTGATAAGGAGATCGATGATGGTAGTTTTAAAGAAGAAATTTTATCAGAGAAAGCTATATAATCATCAATAATTCAATAAAGATATAAAATTCAAAACCCAAATCTTCTGATTATCCACGTACCTATGATGTTGAGATCCTTGAATTATCAAATGAAAATGAAGTTTATAATAGGGAAGTTTCTAAGGATGTTTCAAATATTGATTAAGAAAAAGTAGATGTTAATGACAGTAAAAGAAAAATAAAACCTATTGAGGTTCAGAAAGATTATTATAACTCATCCAGAACTATTTCTTTTAAATAACTTGATTATATTATTTTTCCATTTAAAATGATAGATGAAACTATTCCTTATTCATAAACCTTGAATCTCAATTTAAAAAAATTCCATAATGTATTCATGGAAATTTTGAATCGATAAGATTTTTATCCAATAAAGTCCTTCATCTTGATGGTCATTTGAATATTTATTAAAAAATATCCCAGTATCATAAGAGAACTTATAATGAAATGCGGAATTTTCTTCCTCAGTTTGATGCTGATAAAAAATTGCATGATGATAATTTTGATTATTTGAAGAACCTCATGAATGAATCAGTAAATTCCTTTAATTGTTTTCTAAAGAGATGGATGATAAAGAGATGTTTTTAGAGTTTTTTAGAGATTTTAATGAATAATGAACTGAGGAAGGTAATTCCATGAAATAGAAGGATAAATACATGGGGATAGAGTTAAGAATGATAAATCTAGTTGAAGATAAAGTTATCATGTTGAGATATCAGAATGAATAATTGTCCAATACTGTTTGTATTCAGGAATAGAAATTTAACAATGTATAGAAATAATGAAAATAATTTAGTATGTTGAAGTATTTTGGGAAAAAATTATTGAATAAAATATAATTTTATTTTGATTATATGTTGTACTTTGAATTTTAAAACATATTAATAGTTATTTATTAATGAGTTACATCTTCGTCACATTACGATTTTATTAATTTTTCCCAATTATGATTGGTTTAATGTTATTTAATATTTATTTTATGGATGACGAGTTAGATCATTATATTGTTTCATATGATTGTTTCCAAAACCATTTTAAGAAATTAAGTCTTTTACCTATTTTTTGTGAATGAAAATGGAATTATTTTCTAGAAATGAGGAGAAATATTTTTATGGGAAGATATATTTAGAATGGGATATGTGTTTCATTAAGGGGGATAATATGATACCTAGGGGAGATATTATCCTATGGGTGAGTTAAGTGTATTCATCAATATCCCCTCTATTATATTCATAAGAGTCATAATCTATGGGGTAGTTAATGTTTATTATTTAACTTGAAATATGAAGTTCATAAATGGAAAAGGACTATATATGTTTCAATGTTTTTTCATTTATGTTTTCTATTTTTAATTTCCAAAAGGGGGAAATTGTTGATTCAGAAGTTATACTTCATAAATTACCATAATATTTTTGGAAATTAGTAAACTTTACCTAAAATTTATTTAATATATTTTTATTCCCAGTGTTTTAGAATATTTTCTTCCAAAACATTATACATTACCCAAGTGATAACAAGTTATTGTGAATTACGAGTATAAACATTAAATTCCTTATTATGATTATTGTTACAAGTATGTCTATAATTAATTAGACTCGACTTTATTATTACTAAAATTTAGAATTTATATCATGATTATTGTACTAAAAAAATTCTAAATATTCAGACACACGGTAATACTAATAAAATACCACAAATACTCATATAGATTATCATATTGACATAATGAAGGAAGTCCATTATGATTAATTATGTTTATAATAAAATTTAGAAGACTTATTTATAATGTAATGAAAACAGTTTACACTATAATGGTGTAAATAAACACAACATCGAACATCTAGTTACACTAGAAAATAATGATCTATCATTTTACAAGCATCCAAGTCATCGCAAAAAACTCAGAGAAATATGAAATTTGGGAGATCAATATGACCACTAGGATTATTCTTATAATTACCAGGTTATTAAAAGAATTTAGAGTTGAATGATTCATTTTCATTTTCTCATTTGGAAGGATATATGGTTATTTAATATCATGAAAATCTAGTTATTAGTATTTGAAATTTTTTAGGGTTTTTTATTTCTATTTCATATCTATCATGATTCATTTCTTAAGTACGTTTTTAATTGTAATATGTGTCTGATAATCTTAAAAATCCAATTATTATAAGAATAAAAAGATGGATATTTTGATTCACTAGGTCGAGGGCTTAAAAGGTCATTAATATGAAGTTGATTATGATATAGAGATATTCTGGGGGTAGGAAAAAAACAACATTATGATCATCATATCGACAACTTTCCTTAGTGAAGAAAACAATCATTAATGTAAGTATAAAATGGTAGATAAAATTAGTATGGGTTACATACTACCATAATATTTAGGTTAAAATTGATATACCATTTTAATAACTTGAATTTTTTCTTTATTGTATTTAAAATTTTTTTTTTCCCTCTCCATATTTTAATAAAATGTGAACTATTGTATTCATCTTTCTATTCTTAATAGTTTTATTATATTAATATTGATTATGATAACTAAACTCTGATATTTAGATCTATAGTGATTATAGTTTTTTTCATTGATTTAATACAACCAATTCAAGGATTTGATTCTATTACATTATTGATCGGGATGAGTGATGAGTTTTATAGTCATCTTAAAAATGTAATGGGTTTGTCTATTTTTATTCTTTTAAAATATGTTTTTAAACCTAAAATTTAACCCCACCTTCCACCACGTATAAGTATTTTTAATTTATAAGATCATACAATCCCACATTTATGATGATGTGATATCCAGAAAATACCCTTTACATTTAATTTATAAAAAAGGAAAATGCCATATTTCTTATATGCGGTCTACCGCCTCCATGAATGATGTGTTTTATTTTTTATAATTTACATTATTGGTTGGTAATAAGGGTTATTTAATATATAAAAATCATATTTATAAAATTAATATTATATTTTAAATATAAACCATCACCATCCCTCTTATCGTTTAATGAAAAATGAATATATCACCCGTACGTGCATATAGACTACAACCTACTAGAAGGTTGCATATTTTGTTATCCATTATATTATATTATTATATATATATGTGAGTCATAAAATATGATCCAAAACATTAATTACAAATAAAAATATCATCATTATTACATTATAATGATATTATCCCAAAATAATAACTATTTATTATACACTAACCCTAAAATAATAGTTTTTTGTTGTTTAGGTTAGTGTAATGGCCTATATGAACAAAAATATAAATTTATAATGTGGAAGCTTCTAGAAACATAAATAATTGTATTATAAGAAATTAATGATCCAATGCTATTTTATTTATGGTTCTTAAATTGTTATATTTGTTTTATCACAATATTATTATGATTACTTTTCTAGTCAAATATTTTTAAAAATAAGCATCTCAACGATTATATTTTCAAGAATTGTATGTATAAATATTATGGAATGAAATTAGAACACTATAATTCATTATAAAACATATATTATAGTACCTATAATGATATTTGAATTATGAACTGTGAATTGATAAAAATTATCGACACTACCATTATTAAACTAGTATTAAACAATCAATCTATATTTATAACATTCGGTGAGAAAATTAAAATATAAATGACGAATATATTTATAAGAATTGGTTATAAAAGAATTTTATAAAATTTTATAGGTCTGAATACAGTTTTGTAATATGTGATTATGGTATAATTTTTTATTTAGGAGTATATTGTGTGTATTATCTAAGTGGTTTTTAATGAATGATTTTTTATCTCATTTATTCATTATTGAGATATGATGTGTATTAACCAATTGTTTCCTTTTTTATGGTGTATATATTAGATAAGACTTTTTTAACACTTCATTATGTATAAGGTATTTGAATATTATCCTCATGTAATAGTGAATATGATTTTAGAAATCTAAATTTAATAATGTTGAAATAGAAATTTTAACTCAATCTCTTTCATTTGAGTTATAATATTTTTTCCTCTAATTATCACTTATATTATTGGTTTCATACACAATAAGATTTTATACTATAATTTCTATATCAATCAAAGAAAAATTAGACTTTTAATTCAAATATTCGACCTTTATGAATTTTTTTCAATCTAAAGGTATAATATTTTCTGAATAACTCTCTTCCTTCTAAAGTAAATTTTTTTTCTGCCATACCCATGTTTTCTATTACTTATAATTACCTCCTTTATATTTGGATGACGAATTATTTTCTATCACTGGTGATATCCACATTATCATTATCCTATTATAAAAAAAATTCCATTTTGGTAAGATTTTTTTCTTCAATTGTATTTTTATTTATTTAAAATGATTTTCTTTTATGATCATATATTTTATATTCCACTTTAGAAAACCCTTTAAAACATTTTATACTTTTTAGGACTCCATTATTAAATTAAAAATTTCCAAAGTAATATTTTTAGATAGTTTTCACATCAACCTTGGGAAATTTATTTTGAATATAGACACTAACATCATTTTTTAAAGGTGATGTAAAAATATATTATAAATATTTTTATTTATCTCATGATATGATAATTACTATTTATGAATCATTCTTTACTTATTTAAAAATATGTTTCCAAATTATTTTAACCCATTATGATTTGAAAAAAAAAGAAATATCCATTTATTTTTCAAATGTAAAATTTTGATTTTTAATAGGAATTATTAATTTTTAAAGGAATTTCAATGCCTTTTATTTTTATGAAATTTTTTATCAGGGTTTTATTGTAACATAAAATAATGTTTTTTAAAATATATTTATATTATAAAATTTGTTTTATAAATTTATTCTTTTTATTTTAATAGATTATTTATATTAATATTACTATATTTTATTTTAATGAATCCATTTTAATATACTTTTCATGCCTCTCAGAAAAATAATACATACAATCATTTATTAAATGACTGGTCCAATGATCGTAGAGAATCATTTTTCATATATGAATATATAATTAATTAAACTTATGTTACACATTATATATTTTTAATCCACTATCCTAATTTATTCTCTTGATTGATTATGTAATTTTCTATGAATAATTTTCATGAAATACATCTCTTTTCGATTGGTTAATTATGTGATGTTTTATATATGAATATTTTCAAGTTCCAGTGTCACATATATTTGTAAAAAATATTATTATGTGAAAGGTGGGTCTTATATTACCCTTAAATAAACTAGATAAAGCTTTAAGTCTCAATAAATAATAAATGAAAGGGACTAGTGATTCATAATACACTATAAGAAATATTTTGTAATAGAAAATCCACTTTTGAAATTTTTTTTGATATATAATCCCTATAGAAAATAGGTTTTGATACCTCATCCACTGTGAGAAATAAGTTATGATTCCTAATAAACTATGTGAAATAGTTTATAATTTCCAATCCAATATAAATAAGATATTATAATGTATTATCTACTATGGAACACATATTGTGATTGATTAACCAATAATTGATATAGGATGTCATTCCTTTTCTATTTAAGAATTATGATATTGGATGTTATTTTTTGTTATTGTGAAATATTCTATTTGTCTTTAATGAGGGATGGTAAACCATGTCTAACCCCATTCATCTCATATATTTTTCTTGATTTTTAATAAAATAGACCACTGCCCTAGCCTGTTTAAAAAAATTTGACTATATTTTCATCATTCATGAATTATAGAAAAAACTTAGAATTACACTTTCTTTTTAAAAAAGATATTACCCCACCCCACCCCACCCTATAATTTAGGTTTTATAATATCAATATGATCTGACCATTGATTACATGCTAATGAGTTATTCCCTATAATTAATTTAAGCTCACCAATTTCTCTTGTATCCATTCTATATGTTATGAATGTGAGTATAACTTATGAGGAGCCTATAAGATTTTATAGTGTGTTTTTACCATGGATTAATGTTCAAATGTACTATAAACAATGATAATTATATATTTTATCCTCAAATACATTAATCCTTTAATTATTTAGATTGTGTTATTATTGTGAGATATAATGATTAACATCTAAACTTTTTGTAAAATGCATTTATATTTAGCTTGGGCCATCTCAATTGGTAAAAAACATATGTGTAAAGTGTATATTTTTACCACCAGGCCTTGAATTATAGATATAGGGTGATTTAATTGGTATCATAGTAGGGTTTTGGTAATTTTGGTTATTAGTTTTGTTATTTTTAAGGACTATGATTTGAGAAAATTAATTAAAATATTTAGGACTAATTATAAATATAAGGTATTATAATATTATTCGAGTTATTTAGAGAATATGTTGTTCTCTATGAAATTACGTACTTTTATAGATACTATAATTTGGTTGAATTTGTTGATCAGTTTCATGTAGGGGTAATCAATTTGAAAAATTCCAGTTTATAATTGATTAGATCTTTACTTGATGCAAGATATATGTGATTAAGATCATCCACCTAGGTATAAACTCATCATGGATTTTAATTGGAAATTAACATGATCTTTATGAACAATTATAAGGTATTATATTATATTTAGGTCAGATAACATAATAGAAAAAATGAAAATGGATAACTTATATGAAAACTTTTAGATTCATATGTTATGGTATATATTAATTGGAATTTTATTTTATGGATAAACGATATATAGAATTTTGAGATCATGAAATTCAATGATTTAAGGGTATATAATATTTTAATAAAGATCATGATTTTTTTGTATTGTTATTTAATTATCTAGGATAATATTTATGACATAACACAATATAAAGAGACCAATATTGACTCTAGTGTGGTTTTGATTGAACAAAAATATAATGTGATGGTTTTGAAGATTGTGACATATCCATGATGAGTTTTTCATGTTTTTTATGAAAATTACATTATGATGTTATCTTTTAATAACTCAAAATAACCCCATTTGGTTTTAGTAATGTCTTGATCTATGAGGAATGATGTTAATGGGATATGTGATGGGTAATGCATAGATTGTCCAAAAAAACATCATAATGAAATAAGAGTTTGAGTGATAAAATTTATAGTTCTTCCTGACTATATATTGTGATTTGTGATTAAAAATATAGTCCATATTAAACATAAAAACTCTTCAATGAATAAAAGGATGGTTTATAATGTACTTTCATGTTATAATTTCATTTTAGGAAAGGTTATTCAATTTTACCTGGCTCAATGATACTGTAAAAATCACCATTGTAAATGTATTAAATTAATAGAGTGACATTTTTTTGTGTATAAAAGGAGGAAATTTAACAACAAATAACTAAGTAAATATGAAGAGCACAATGGATATAGAAAAAGTTAATAGATTTTTTTAAATACCACTAATAGTTAAATGTCTTTACTGTGGTGTAATTGGGAATTATTTAAGTCAATGACCTAATCCATGGTTTAATAAAGAAGGTAGGTTCCAGAAATATTCTTGAATAAGGGTACCAGAGAAATACTATAAAACTATAATTATTGATTTGGGTTATGAAAATGATGTGAAATTAGGAATTAATTATCCACTAAAGAACAGGGAGTATGATATTTGTATCTTTTCAACCCACTCTTTTGCCTACTATGAACATCAAATCATCACCTTGATGTGATGATGTTAAATTATTATTACACATTATATTGGTATAATTATTGGTTCCTAATTTTATATTTTCTTGAATCTACATTTTGAAAATAATATTATTCTTCTGTTAAATGAAATTAATGTGATTTTCGTAAATTGATTGGTTATGTCCACTTAGAAGAAAAATTATTTAGAATAAGGAGATCACATTTCATGTCAACCTATGATATTCAATCAATTCAATGATTGTTAAAAACATTATTTTGAAGAAAATAATATTATGTTTATCTTGATAGAAAATAATAGAAGACCCCTATTTAATATGGCTAGAAGTATGTCAATATAGGGATAAATCAAATTTTAGGAAATAAATCTGCATACCAAGCTTTTAAGGTTCATATCTCTCTAGAAAATATAACTTCATGAATGTATATATTTTTTATAACCTTATATATTTTCATTATTGTGTTATGATTAATATTATTAGGATCCAGCTGACTTGTGAGGGGGTGTGGATGTAATACCTTGAGATGTTAGTATTTTTTCATTTAAAATTAATACTATGATTTACAAATATTCTCACCTGCAAAACCAAAATAAAATTAGTCTCAAAATATTATATTAATATTATTAAGAAAATTTATGACCAATAAAAACACTCTTAAATAATATAATTTAATGAATTATAAATGAATACCGAATTTTATTAAGAATACATCAGGTTTTAAAATGGCATTTCATTCAAGAATCTATTTTATTTTTTACGTTAAATTTTATTTCAAATGATTTTTTTTAAATATTAGAATGTTAAGTTTTTAAAATGAAAATAAATTTTTAATTTATAATGTCAAAATTGGATAAGGAATATTTATTTATAATATTATAAAATAATTTATTTTTAGGTGAATAGTGAACATGTACATTTTTTACGAAAACTAAAGAATTTATGATAATATCATGTATAATAAATTAAAAAGATATAAAAGATTTGAATTATACAAAATTTAATTTTGTAATTAAATTATTCATTTATAAATTATATGTTGAATTTTAAAAAACCATATTTATCATTTTGAAAATACAATAATATGTTTATAGTAAAAAAACTAATCATTTTATTTTTATTTTTATTCTTCTAGGTGAAAATTTGTATTAAATTAATTTTAAAGTCACATAAATAACATTCTTTAATAGTAAAACATTTAATGTCATTAAAATTAATAACACTAATTGTTTTCTCTAATCATAACATTTACACTTCAAAATGGCATTTCAAAAATTGGGTTGTCACATGTTATAAGTAGTAATATTAAAATTTATTTTCGATAAACATTGAAAATATTATTTTTTAAAATGGAATCATATTTTTAATTAGTAGGACCAAATTATGTGATATATCCAATTATAAATTTTTGAATTAAAAGTATATTACTTATTTAAAAATTAATTGCCATTGTAAAAAAAATTATAAAAGTGAAAAATATAAGTTTAAATGAAATAAAACATCATTAAAAACATATTTGTAAAACATTGAATCATTATTTTTATAGATACCATGAATTGTTTACATATATATTACTTAACATTCAATGGATATTCATTATATTTCATAAATACAATCTTGAGGACCATAATATTTTAGTGTTTGAGGAATCATGGAAACACAAACAACTAGTACATAAGAAACCTAAATAATCTCCCACTATGTTCTTCAAAACGAGGACCATTAATAGAAATATCATACCTAATATATATATTCATCACTTTGGGAATGTAAATATATGAATGGGATAGCTTATATTCTGAATAAGCATAAAAAAGGGAGATATATTATCCTAACATGATCATACAGGTACGAGAACATGAGAATAACAGTTGAAAACCATACCCAACATTTCATATATTATAATCTTGAGTCATAGAATAAATATTGGATGTTTATAAGTCCTAAATAATTATTAATTCATAGAACATGATCCATTAGATAATAACATTGTTATAAGGAATAGAATTTTTGGCATAAACCCAATCATATAAAATCATTTCCATATAAGACAAGGCCCACATACAAGACAATAATAATGGAAAAATTCCCTTACTAAATAGGGTTCACTCCCTATAAAATTATTTCCATACTGAACTAGGATCACTTCTCATTCAATCTCTATCATACTAAAAATAGTTCACTCTACACACCAGATCCATATTAACCATTTTAACTCACCATTCTAGCCCTACCTTACGGAATCATTTTCACTCCTCATTTCATCCATTTATAATTGAACTCGGTTCACTCTCCACTTCATCTGTACCTAACTAAACTAGGTTCACACCACATTCCACCCCATTCTGTATCATTGGATATAAATATTTACCCAATGCATTAGAGGTAGATATATGTCTCACCATTACTTCATACAATGTAACCACTATCCTTGGTCATAACATTACAACCATCACATAATGAAAATCAAACATATGTGTTACAAAAGAGCATAAAACATTTGTAATTTCATAACCCATGAAATGAAATGGATTCATATCCATTTTACCATATCATAACATGTATAAAAGAGATACGTTTTGTTATCATTTCTTTATTTCATCATAGAATAATCTAGGCAATTAGAAGTGGGTTTCACATTAATTTTATAATGGTATATAATGTTGAAGAGAAAAGAGTTTCATTAACATCTTTTCAACATAAAAATAAACAATTCCGTGAAAAAGTAAGAAATGTATCCTTGGATCATAACCCCAGTAAAAACTATGTAACATCAATAGATTTCATATTATATGGAAAATGATTTTGATATATAAATGACATGGATTTTTTTATGGAAGATATATTTTCATTCAAAATGAAATTTTAATAACTGAATCTTTTTTAATACATTTTTTTGAAAATATAATTTTATATCATATAAAGGATAATTTAAAATTATTTAAAATGTTTTCTTCATAAAAACATAATTTCCAATCTGGAAACATAATTTTTAGATATTAAAAAAATTGAGTTTTTTTATAATCCTTGGTATTGGAAGAAAAACGATTTTCATCCCAAATGATTATATTTTTGAAAATAATTATTTTGAACACAAGAGTACACAAAGAGATGAAAGTAGAGGGAAAACATGTATTGTCATGAAATTACCATAATATATTTACATACATGGTTTTCATGTGAGATAGATCATATTTTTTCATCAATGCATGAAAATAATAACTAATCATTTAAAATGATGATATTGAGACATAAAACTCTTACCAGTTTGGTAACTTTGAATCATAAGTCCCACATTGGAATAACATAAAATGAATCATAGAATATCCTGAGGACGAGTAAATTTATGATATTAAATGAAAAATGGCTTCTATATATAGCTTTATAAATAATATATTTCTATAACATATCATTAATATCAAGGAATGTAAATTGATACCAAAATCCCTTACCTTAAGTCTTGACATTAGTCATACTCGTTGAAACATCGTCTTCTTTGGGTATCACCAATTGGTTTTCACTAAAAGACTATATTGGTTATTTTTTTTCAAAATAAGGCTTATAATATGAGGCCAGTTATATTGGGATGTGATTTGGGTAGGTCTTGGATGAACCTAAATGGGTTAAATTTATGAATAAGTGAGGGGTGTTTGAGTCCTTTTATAGATGAAGAGGGGTGGTATTTTTGAAAATACCAAAATTTATTCACAATTGGGAGATCTCCTATAGATCTTGTGAATCCAAAATTAAGTAATAATTGATGGTAGTTTTGATTTGGTTGAGAAAAATCCCAAAAAAAAAAAGAATCAAAATTTTATTATGTCATTCCTATGTCATTATGTTTACTCAATTTTACCTTTTTTATTTTCTTTACTATGTTAAATTGTGTCTTTTTATTTACAAATGTAATTTGAATATTAAGTCTAAAATTAAAATGAGTTTTATAAGATAATATATCTCTATTTATTCTAAATATTAAATACAATTTACTATATTAAAATAATATTTATGCATAAATGTATTTTTAATACAAGCGCATGTAATGTAAATAATCCCATTTTAACCTTAATCATGGGATTTTAATTTTAACAATTTTGCCTAATAATTATGGTTGTAAATTAATTTAAACATACTAGAAAATATATATTATAATTATTTCAAATAATGAATCTATATTTTTCAAATTATACACAAATTACTTGACCAATTTAACTTAAATTTAATCATCTTGATGCGATGAGAAAGTTGGTTTTTAATGTTATAATGTTCAAAAGATTACAAAATTGTTATTTCAAATATCAATATAAAATTGACTTCCATGGAATAAAATGGATTAATATATTTATAATTGGACTAATTATACATTTAAAATTAAAATATAATTAATATTTTTAATTAATTTAATTGAAACTGATATTTTTAAATAAAATTATTTAATTTTTAATAATCATTAAAAAGGAACATTTTAGAAAAATACAAATATAATTATATAACACATAAAGATGTTATAATATTTTTCTTCATCAATAATTTCAATTCATTAAACTTACACTGCACAAAAAAATTATTTCATTTAGTATAAGTCATCTAAAATCACATAAAGAACACAAAAAACCATATAAATGAAAAATGAATGATGTAATAGTTATTTCTAGAAGTTGACAAACCTATACCAATGAAATTGTAACTTAGTAAAAGTAATATTCCCCTTAAAAATAATAAATCTTCCAAATGAATAGTAACCACTACATTTAATGAATAAATAAATTTTATGAATCTTATAAATGTAAGTATGATATCATTATATCATTGTATAAGTAAATAAATAATTTAAAAATTATTTTTTAAGTGTTAGAATTTTTATAATTCATAAATATTTAATTAAAATTTTATAATTAATAAAATTATTTAAAAGTAATTTTATTTTCCTAAAATTTTTTCTTAAGATAATATTATGTTTTGTTATTATTTTATGATAATCTAACAAGACATTATTTAGTTTTTTGAAATGTTATAAAATTAGTTATAAATTTAAAATCTGTAATTTTTTAGTAAATGTGGATTTTAATTTAAAATTAAATTTCACTTATTTAGAAAATTATTTTCATAAAATTGAGTTTATTTATGATTTCTACACATCAAAAAATGGTAAGGGATATTTTTTGAGATAATTATAAAATACATGATTTTTTTGTGAATAGTAAAATATGACAATTTCAGATATAAAGTTACATGAATTATTGAGTTATAGGTTATGTAGGGCTGACGTATAACCATAATATCTAACTAAAAATAATTATTTTCTAAATTTATTATGCAGAATAAAATTTATTCATAGTCTTGATCCAAATTGTAAACTAATTCGTATAAAATTCACTAAAACCCCATTATCCTCTACTATAAATACCACCCTCACCCCTCCTCTCCCCATAGTTATAGGCCATTATGGTTGTCAAAATTATTGTCAAATACTATTACCTAGGATCTCCACCACATCCAATAGATTCTAGTCATACAAAAATTCTCAAACCCTATTCCCTAAGGAGGTTTGAAAGAAGGAGAATTCCATAGGTAAATCATCTTACTTTTACTTTTCAATCCAATTAATATTATATTCTTTTATTATTATCTAAAAATATCCTTTATCCAAATGATAATGATAACTTTGGAATAATATATATATTGTAATGACATCATGTTAATGGAATATCATTTATCAAACACTTTTTTATCTCTCTTCTATTTTAAAAACGAAATCATCATCCATGAGGTGTCCATTTACATCCTTCATGGAAGATGTATTTTAGTTATTCAATTTGTCCTTCATGTAAGGTAATTAAACAACTAATATGGTTCAAAAAATTAAGAAATATATATTAAATAATATTTAATGTTTTGGAACCCATATATATTCATTGTATTAACTAATTAAATAAAATATGTGTGTGACGATCGAAAAAATGCCAAAATAATCAAAGAAATTACCACTAAAATTATTTCTAATAATATATCCTCATACAATATAAAAAATTATCTATATAACCATTTACACTTCTTTATGCTCACCAATATTATATAATTCAAATTAGGTAAAATTATACCTATTTTATACAAACTTCATAACATGTATAAAAGAAATATGGTCATGAAAACCATGGAATCAAATGATCCCAAGACATAAAATTATATCATCAAACTCATTAAAATAAAATTATTTAACCTAATAAATTAATAATAAATATGATACATGTGGAAAATCATCTTAATTAACTAATTAATAGATTTAATCTAATTATCTAAGATATTAAGATAAATTGAAGACAACATTCAAACATAAGGTAAGGGGTATCACGTCTCACATTTATTTCTGTGAGATTTCCATTATTCCCCACATATATATATTATGTGGTAGATGTATAATACCATTTGAAATATAATATCATGAATCTATTTATAATCATCGTATTCAACAATCCATTTAAGAATTATTAATTTTTGTTTATTGGATTCGATTGATTACAATGTGGTAAGGGACTTCATCTCAATTTCCATTTCATTGAGACTTACTTGGTATTATGCACGAAATAATTCTTTTATGGTTTATCTACTTCCCATTTGAGATATTTTTTAATTTTTAATTATATTGATATTAATATCCATATTTTTGTATAATATATATAATTATTGTCTTCGTTATATGGCATTTTAAATGTTGTTTTTATTTTTAATACTATTTTAACTTTGGAAATATTGATAAATATTTATCCTATAATAGATATAGATATTGAAAAGGAATATTTGTCTTGTATTAAATATATTTATAAATAATTATTCAGACTTTTAGTTAAGGGAAATGATTGTTATAGGCCCTTGATGGATCAATAGGTCTCATGATACAAAACAGTCAATGACAAACCATTCATGTTTATTTCAAAACAGAATCATAAGGGTATCTACCCAAAGACGTAAACCTTATTGATGGTACAATGGTTCCTGATCCATATACACAATTAGTAAATAATAATCAATCTATTAATTTATTATTCAGTTATTACTTTCCATGAGTTTTTCAATATGAAAAAATCTATGGATGTATTTGTTTTATTAGTTTATTGATGGAAGTTATTTTTAAATTATTCACCCTGAAATATTAATTATATATAATTGATTATGATTCACTTATATTTTATTCATTCTTTTACAATATGTAATCCTTATTGAGTATTTCAACTCACCCAATTTTTTTCCTTCCCTAGGTTTTGAATATGAGATCTTTGAATAAGTGACATGGAGTAGTTTAGTCTCCTTTTTTATATACTATGATTAGATACTAATGTAATAAGGGAACCATGTATATATCTAGTTTCATAAATACTACTAAAATAATCAATAATTTGTGATTTTATCTCTTATATCTATTCCATTTCAATAAAACAACCACTAAACTAGGGATACAGGTTTTTGTGTAGTTATAGTTGGTATCATAGAATGTTTAATAGAAAACGTGGGAACTAAAATAAGAAAACATAGTTAAGGGAACATAAACCTAAGAGATGCTTTGAGGATAAGAAAATAATAACATCCTATAATTCTGGTAAGGTTGATATTATACAGGAATTTTATGAAAGATATCCTTATCTGTATTCTATAAGTGGATGTTGTTCCAGAATAGATGATCTTAGGGTTAATAACACTAACATGGTGTCTTGGGCCTGACTCATGGTATACTTGTACATGAAAACGGGTCTTACATTCCATGTATTTTTACACTTCTGAGGGATACACATAGGATAATTCAAGTTTTCATTACAAACCACTATGAAGGATTTAACAATCAATATTTCCTAAAAGAAAAAATGTTTATGACCATGTGATTATATATTCATATATTTTCAATTTATATTATGTTTTTTTCAATTTAGATATTATGAATTATGATTAATAACCTAATTTTTTGTATTCAATTTTTTAGTGATGGTACCTAATGGAAGAAATGAAATCAATATTGAGGGACTATATATGGATAGCCCCACTATGCATGTCGACAATGTTATTTTTTGAGTGGAAGAGATTGTGGCCATATTTTGATAACTTACTTAGGTTTTGATGAATAATGATTCTACACCAATATTGGATCCTTTTAAGTAACAGAATACCCAATAGTTTAGTGGGACTAATAATCCATTGGCAGGTGAGTGGTGGATCAAATCCATTGAAAATATATTTCATCCATTAAGATGCAAGAAAAATGAAAAGGTCATACTAGAAGTATATTGTCTTATGGGTGATGCTGTTAAATGATGGTATTGATCCAAAATACTAAATAGGATAACTAAATATAAAATACGGAATGTGTAAAATTTGAGGAAATTTTTTTTGATAGATATTTCTCTTACGAGTAACGAATTGAAGAGGTAAGATACAATTTTTGAGGAAGATATAGAATCACTTATCTTTAAATTTGAAATGTCATCATCTGATTCTTATCCAAATCCACCTCCAATAGCTCTACTAAATGAAATTGTTGGGTTTAATGGTCAAACACCATCTAGGGATAAGGAAAGTAATATACTAATTGAGTATGTAAAAAGTATGAAATAATATATTGGTGTATTTCCAGAGGATTTCATTGGACATCCTTGAGAGAGAGATATTGAGTACTTTATCGATTTAATTCTTGGTGAAAGACCACTATCAAAGACTCTCAATAGAATAGCCACTGTGGATTTAATATAATAGAAGAAATAAAAATAGAAATTTTGTTACAAGGGATTCATTATCCAATGTTTTTCTCTATGGAAATACCATGATCTCTTTGTCAAGAAGATAGATGGATCCCTGGGGTTTATTCATTAATTATAAAGAAATCAATGTTATTAAAATAAACAATGTGTGTCCTCAAACCTGTATTAATGATCCATTTGATTAAATTCATGGAGCTCAATATTTTCAAAGATTAAACTTCAATATTGTAACACCCCAGGTAAATAAAGAATATGACATCTTTATATTTATCCATATTTTTGAATCAAATATTAATATTACTTTAATGGGGATGTTATGCTCGATGGCGTACCCAACATGCAACAATGGGTTTCTTGGGAATCTTACATTGCACTCTAATAATAAAATAATATTATTTTAAATGGTAGTTAACATGTAGCCGCTGTATTGGCGGGAATGGATAGAAATAACTAAAATATGATTATATATTTTTTTAAATGTTTTTACATTTATCCAATAAAAGATAAAGGCATAAAATACGGAAATAATTCAATTTTAGGTGTATATGCCCTAGTTTTCACTAAAGGTTCACTTATCGCCTTTTGATGGAGAACCATCATTAAATATAGTTTTGTTCACTCTTATAAATCCTTTTGGACTAAATAAAACTCTTCTTAAGAATTGGGACATCAAAATTTACTTTGTGTAAATTTTTGGTATCTTTTTGATAAAGTTCATTTTTTAATGAATAGTGTAAAATGTTGTATTTTAATTCAAAACCACTTTTTAATATAATTTATTTATATGATTAGATTATCTTTTGAATTGTTTTTAAAGTGAAATTAGAATATATTTTTACCATTAAATCCAATAGTGGTCGTTGGAATTAATTTCACTTTGAAATCAGACTTAAACTAGTATCAATCTTTTGATACTTATTGTTTCATAAAAACACGCTATTTTCTCTGACAGCGGGAATTAATTATTAAATTAATTAATGTGAATTATATTTTTTGAATTTTGTAAAATAGAATTCATTTTTGAATTCGGAATATCAAATATAGATTAGGGTGATTTTTTGGGATTTTTCTGAACAACATCAATTTTTGATGAATAGTGAAACCACTAAGTGGTACTTATAAAAACTGATTTTTTCGTTTAAATGAAATTTTTCCATCTTTGTGTTTTTAATTTCAAAAACCCGACATACATGGTTGTCATTAAGAAGTAAAATGTGGTTCAATGAGAATAAAATAATTTTTTGGTGAATAGTAACTCTTAAGTTCTTAATCGCGATTAGAGGTAATTAGTGTAGTTTAAGGTAAAAATAATGTTTTAATAATATTAAATGAACTTGAAACATGTCCTAACCTCATTGGATTTGTCATGGCCGACCAAGACAACCCATGGGTAATCTTGGGGACCCCATGAAGCCACTTTGGTTGGAAAATGACATTAATATCTTTTTATTTAAAGTTAAAGTAAAAATGAGACAAACATGAAATGTTTTACTAAAACACTTTTTACATGGGGTTATACAAATCCTAATTTTGACTATAAAGATTCATTGGAAAGATAAAACGATTTCCTACATCATAGTATTTTTTTATAATTTTTATACATTAAATAAATTAAATTATATATGACATCATGATGATGTAGCGATGACCTCATTATTTAACGATTTAAATAAAATGGAAAGATAATGTAAACTCTAAGACCTACACATGGAAAAAACCAATTGTATGAGTTTATTTATAACCCTTATCACCTTATCCTATAATTATATCAATGTGGGACCTTTTTAATCCGAAACTCATTTTAAAATAAAGTAACTTATCTTTACTTTCCAAGAGTGCCCCTCCTCTCCTCTTATAAAAGGCCCCCACCTCTACCACCTTACCCACACTCCCAAAGCCTTTGGATCGGCCAAAACCTTCCCCTTTTGTCTCTACACTTCCCTCTCGTACTCCTTGAAGCCTCAATTGGGGCAGAAGTCTTCCCAAGGAAGCCATTGAGCTCAAACTAAAGGGAGTTACCCGATTTTAAGGTAATGTCTTCTTTTGAGTCCTTTTGTTTTATTTTGCTTCTCCAAACCCCTAAACTCTTTTTATTATTTTATTATGTAACAACTCCAGTATCCTAAATATACTAGGATTTTTTTATAATAAGGATTCTATCTACACTTACACACACCTACATCTAATGGTTAACGAACATACTGTTTCCGTGGATGGCGAATTTATGCCTCCCAAAACGATGATTGTTCAACATTATTTTAACACCTTCAAAGGTGGCCATTAAGATTTCAATATATTTATATATGATATATAATATGTGTATGTTTTCCTTAAGCTTCTGTATTTTTCATTTTGGGTATACCTTTATGGTTTCCATTATGGGTAAACGCGATATCTTCATTTAAGGAAGTGCGGACTACCGCCCCCTCAAAGTGAGTTGATTCGTTAAATACCATATGTGGGATGTATAAAGGATGGAAATATGATATTATATATTATATTATACTGGAATTATAATATACCTTTATATAATTATGATTCCATTCTATAAAATACGAAATAGAAATGAAAGTAGCGTTCATGCGTAGGTACGGCTTACCGTCTCCATGAACGGTGCATTTCATTTCTTACCTCTAAATGATTATGTAATATTATAAATGCATGAATGTACTGGATATATATGACATATATGATATCTAAATCATGAATACCATTATGGATATAATAGATACACGAACAACTTGTAATTATAAAGGGTTTATTTTTGACTCAAGTACCAATGATCGTTAAAATGACCGTTATTAACTTAAATAATTACTTAGTGTTAATTACATGGTAATAAGTGATATAAAAGGAATAATGAACTTGAAAAAGGTTCTTAAGCAAGTATAAATTAACTCAAGTTTATTATTCAGGACGTTAAAGAATGATCGAGTCAAGTCGGACCCGAGGTAAGGGATCCTACTCCTCTCTTTCTTTTTAAGTACACTCTTTTATGTCATTCCTTATAAGATCATCTTTCTTGTTATTGGGATGTTTTTTTATATTACTCTTACTTTAATTTTTATGTTCATATGACGAGAGACCCTATTCTCTCTCATCAATCCATTTTGGAAGTTTTGAGTGGCGCCGTTAGGCTGCCGAATTTTCGTAAAAGATCTAACCTCTCTCTTTCTTTTTAAGTACTCTCCTTTATGTCACTTCTTTTAAGCTCATCTTTGTTATTATGGGGGATGTTCTTTTAT
Organism: Viscum album; assembly: GCA_963277665.1. Classification (NCBI taxonomy): domain Eukaryota; kingdom Viridiplantae; phylum Streptophyta; class Magnoliopsida; order Santalales; family Viscaceae; genus Viscum; species Viscum album. Next base: position 1,780,364,820 of record OY728129.1, on the reverse strand, counting down.
ATTCCTCTTGCTGTATATTTTATTTTAATGTGATGAGATACCCTATTTGATATCATCAATCCACTTTTGGAATTTTTAAGTGGCGTCGTTAGGCTGCCGAGTTTTCGTAAGGGATTTTTCATCTCACTTTTATTCCCGTGAGATTTATGCTACATTTGCCACAATTTCCTTTGAGTGGTGTATGTAATGACCATAATTTTACTCATTGTGTAATATTCTTTCATTTATGAGTATTTACATCAATTTTTTATTGTCCTTCTTTCACGGGGTGTATGTTTCGAAAGATACCCATGTCGGTAAGGGAACCTTTCACCCTCCTCTTTTTTAAAAGACTTATTTTGTTATGTCTTTTAATTCACATAATATTATTTTGGGATATGTTCAGATATATCCTTATTGATGTAAATTTTATGTCCAAGTGATGAGACACCCTTTTTTTCTCTCATCAACTCTTTTTCTGAATTTTGAAGTGACGTTGTTAGGCTGACTAATTATTGCAAGGGAACTTCTTAACCCAATTTCGATTCTTTGGGATAAACTTGTACACCTTGAATATGTCATTATATGATTATGTGTGAATGTACTATGATTGTTTTACACTTAATACCCACTTATATTTCATGTATTCGTTTGTCACACATAGTTATGTAACTGATTTATCCTTAATCTAAGGATACCGTCTTTGTATGGGACTTTGTCTCAATCTCCTTTCATTGAGGCATATTTTGTTTTATACACAACCTTCTTTTATACGGTGTATAAACCCCTTTGAATTTTATGTTTATCCAAAAAGAATCTTTTTTATATGAAGCGTTTTACTAAACGACAAAAGGGAATGTTTTTGTCGTACATATGCGGCGACAACGACTTCTCCACCGCCGTGACCGTTATTTGAGTTTCGGCTTCCTCTACAAGAAATACCTTCCTTTTAAAAGAAAAATAAATACCATGTTTTAATTTTCTTTTATTTTAGTATTGAAAATGGGTTTCATAATGTTTTTATATCAAGGTGTTGTATTGATTTCTTGTGATTGAAAGTTGGAAATGTTATGTTTCCTTTATGCATGTTTTATGTGATACCATTATGTTGAGGTTCTTGGGCATTATTATGAATATGGGTGGTTCCGTGATAAACTAAGGGCGAGTGAGCCTGATATAGCCCTCCAATGCATTGGGTAATGCAAAGGAGTGAAACGTTAAGGTTTATCCAAAGAGATTTAGGGAATATACTGTGATGGGTATTCCAAACGTAACCAAGAGGGCTACTCCCTACGTAAGAATGTTATGAATGCCTCAAGTTACCTTTATGTCTTATGATTTCTAAGATGTATTCATGGTTTTATGAGGTATGTTAAAGTGCCTATGTTTTATGGGTAAAGTATGATTTCATTCTTATGTATATATGAACTCATGTTTCCTTTCCATATTTTTATAACCCTTACTGAGCTTTTTATGCTCATCCCAAGTTTTTGAAATGTCTTTCACAGGTCAAGGGAAAGGTACATGATGTGATAATAGTGTCAAGGATGTGTCAAGAAAGAATCCATGTTTTATTTTAAATATGGTTCCGTTGATGGGAAGAATGAATACTGTCTTTTATGTAACCACTTTGGTTAAATGTGGAATGTAATGCAAGTTTCATGATCTAATTCTCTAAAACTCTAAACCTAAAAATATCCTCAATGTGTAATCTTGTAATAGCTCAAGATTAAGTAAGGTTTAAGGCTTGGGGCCTTATAGTTGGTATCAATGGTCGGTTTAGATAACTTTAGAGGTTAGGGTATTCTCTAAGCACAAGTGACATTACCATAATGGTTAGGATTTCAGAAAGAGTCCTAGTTTTAGATAAATTGAATGATTAAGTTTATCTTAGTGTTTATCTTACACATTAGTACATGATGGTTATGTTGATATACTCACACTGACCTTTTTGGTTTTAGTAAATGGCTGGATCTAGCAGGCACCAAAGTGACAATGGGTTTGAAGGAAACTGTGGTGGTTCTCTGATTAAGAGACTGGATGAGATGGGGGATTCAATGAGGAATCTCATGGTTGTTCTAAACCAACTATCAAGGAGTCATGATCAACCACTTCAACCTTGGTGAGTTCTCTAATGCATCATGTAAGAGATGGCCAACTCGATGTGGAAATTCATGTAATAGTTATTAAGGTAACCATTAGGGTTTATATGATCCTTACTTTTTAGGTAATTATGGGTTACTCTATGATATGATGTAAAATGAAAGGAATGAGATAAACTGGAGTTTAAAATATGTTATGATCATTTTTTAAGATTTTTTCTCATTTTGGGGGATGTTTTAATAATTATATAGTATTGGAAAAAGGACAACACGCAGACCGTGTGACAACCCGTCGCGTCGGACAAAGCTGCAGGAATCGAACCCACAACCAAAGTGCGACTGGTATTTATCACCTGCCACTGGACTACGTGAAGTCCCTAGTTAGTTTGAATGATTCTTTTTAGTTATATGATTTTATGAATTAAGAGTAAGTTGATTTTGGGTTATTTATGAAAATGATTAACCTATCATGGAGGATTTGTGATTAGGTTAATTACTTTTCAATACGAGACTTTAAGAGCAACTGATGTTGTTTGGAGATAAATGTTACGATTTAACTTGGAAGAATATCTGACTAAATCCCTCAAATATTTGGGTTTCAATCTTAGTTTGGTTTACTTTGAAGAATTTTATGGACAAATTGATTATAGAATGGTCCTCGTTGAACTTTGGGTTTTGTTGGACAAATTTTGGAGATTAAGCATAGATTTTCTTTTTAATGGGTTATCCTTTTCTGGATTATCTGACCTTGTACTAACCTTTTTGGTTTTGGTTTTGGTTAAAGCCTAAAGACATGGGATGTATATAGTTCTCTTTTGTGGATTAGGTGAATCTCTAGAAGTTGATTATAGTACTCTTAATGTGAACAAGTCTTCCTAAATACTCGTCTTTTGGAAAAAAATATGAGTTTGATTAAGGAATCTAGTAAAAGTTGAAAGTCAACCTGATTAGTGATTATGTTTCCTTATGAATAAATTCATCAATAAAAAGTAACTTAAAACAAAAATGTTATCTATTAACTTTTCCTACTGGGGAATCGAATACCGTTTAACCCATCACAGGTTTGTGTTTTTCTTGTGGTTAACTTTCTCCTAAACATGTTTTCTATCACTCTCCATCAGAACATGACCCTATGTTTTCTCCTCCATGTCCATATTTTTCTACATGGAATCCTAGTATGGGTTAACTCGGGTGACCTTTGTACTTATCTTTCATTATTTTAAAGTGATTGTTTTACCAACTCTTGTTCCGATGTGGGACCTTCAAGGATGTTACCAAGCCTAATTTTAAAATTGCGAGGACGTAATTCCCAAAAGGGGGGAAGGATGTAACACCCCAGGTAAATAAAGAATATGACATATTTATATTTATCCATATTTTTGAATCAAATATTAACATTACTTTACAGGGGATGCTTTGCTCGATGGCGTACCCAACACGCAACAACGAGTGTCTTGGGAATCTTACATTGCACTCTAATAATAAAATAATATTATTTTAAATGGTAGTTAACATGTAGCCGTTGTATTGGCGGGAATGGATAGAAATAACTAAAATATGATTATATATGTTTTTAAATGTTTTTACATTTATCCAATAAAAGAGAAAGGCATAAAATATAGAAATAATTCAATTTCAGGCGTATATGCCCTAGTTTTCACTAAAGGTTCACTTATCGCCTTTTGATGGAGAACCGTCATTAAATATAGTTTTGATCGCTTTTATACATCCTTTTAGACTAAATAAAACTCTTCTTAAGAATTGGGAAATCAAAATTTACATTGTGTAATTTTTTGGTATCTTTCTGATAAAGTTCATTTTTTTAATGAATAGTGTAAAATGTTGTATTTTAATTCAAAACCGCTTTTTAATCTAATTTATTTATATGATTAGATTATATTTTGAATTGGTTTTAAATTGAAATTAGAATATATTTTTACCATTAAATCCAATAGTGGTCGTTGGAATTAATTTCACTTTGAAATCAGACTTAAACTAGTATCAATCTTTTGATACTTATTGTTTCATAAAAACACGCTATTTGCTCTGACATCGGGAATTAATTATTAAATTAATTAATGTGAATTATATGTTTTTAATTTTGTAAAATAGACTTAATTTTTGAATTCGGAATATCAAATATAGCTTAGGGTGAATTTTTGGGATTTTTCTGAAAAACTTCAATTTTTGATGAATAGTGAAACCACTAAGTGGTACTTGTAAAAACTGATTTTTTTGTTTAAATGAAATTTTTCCATCTTTGTGTTTTTAATTTCAAAAATAATACATACATGGTTGTCATTAAGAAGTAAAATGTGGTTCAATGAGATTAAAATAATTTTTTGGTGAATAGTAACTCTTAAGTTCTTAATCGCGATTAGAGGTAATTAGTGTAGTTTAAGGTAAAAATAATGTTTTAATACTATGAAATGAACTTGACACATGTCCTAACCTCATTGTATGTTTCATTTCTGACCACGATAACCCATGGGGCAACTTGGGGACCCCATGAAGCCACATTGGTTGGAAAATGACATTAATATCTTTTTATTTAAAGTTAAAGTAAAAATGAGACAAACATGAAATGTTTTACTAAAAAAAATTTTACATGGGGTTATACAAATCATAATTTTGACTATAAATATTCATTGGAAAGATAAAATGATTTCCTACATCATAGTATGTTTTTTATAATTTTTATACATTAAATAAATTAAATTATTTATGACATCATGATGATGCAGCGATGACCTCATTATTTATCGATTTAAATAAAATGGAACGATAATGTAAAATATAAGACCTACACATGGACAAAACCAATTGGATGAGTTTATTTCTAACACTTATCACCTTATACTATAATTATATAAATGTGGGACCTTTTGAATCCGAAACTCATTTTAAAATAATGTAACATATATTTACTTTCCAAGAGTGCCCCTCCTCTCCTCTTATAAAAGGCACCCACCTCTACCTCCTTACCCACACTCACAAAGCCTTTGGCTCAGCCAACCCCTGCCTATTGTGTCTCTCCAATTCCCTCTATTACTCATTGAATCCTAAATTTGGCCAGAAGGCTTCCCAAGGAAGCCTTTGAGCTCAAACCAAAGGGAGTTACCCGATTTTAAGGTAATGTCTTCTTTTGAGTCCTTTTGTTTTATTTTTCTTCACCAACCCCCTAAAATCTTTTTATTATTTTATTTTCTAACAACTCCAGTATCATAAATATACTATGATGTTGTTATAATAAGTATTCGAACTACACTTACACACACCTACATCTAATGGTTAACGAACATACTGTTTCCGTGGATGGCGAATTTATGCCTCCCGAAATGATGATTGTTCAACATTCTTTTAACACCTTCAAAGGTGGCCATTAAGATGTAAATATATTTATATATGATATATAATATGTTTATGTTTTCATTAAGCTTCTGTATTTTTCATTTTGGGTATACCTTTATGGTTTCCATTATGGGTAAACGCGATATCTTCATTTAAGGAAGTGCGGACTACCGCCCCCTCAAAGTGAGTTGAATCATTAAATACCATATGTGGGACGTATAAAGGATGGAACTATGATATTATATATTATATTATACTGGAATTATAATATACCTCTATATCATTATGATTCCATTCTATAAAATACGAAATAGAAATAAAACTGTGTTCATGCGTACGTACGGCTTACCGTCTCCATGAACGGTGCATTTCATTTCTTACCTCTAAATGATTATGTAATATTATAAATGCATGAATGTACTGGATATATATGAAATATATGATATCTACATCATGAATACCATTCTGGATATAATGGATACATGAACAACTTGTAATTATAAAGGGTTTATTTTTGACTCAAGTTCCAATGATCGTTAAAATGACCGTTATTAACTTAAATAATTACTTAGTGTTCATTACATGGTAATAAGTGATATAAAAGGAATAATGAACTTGAAAACGGTTCTTAAGAAAGTATAAATTAAATCAAGTTTATTATTCAGGACGTTAAAGAACGATCGAGTCAAGTCGGACCCGAGGTAAGGGATCCTACTCCTCTCTTTCTTTTTAAGTACACTCTTTTATGTCGTTCCTTATAAGCTCATCGTTATTCTTATTAGGATGTTCTTTTATATTACTCTTACTGTAATTTTTATGTTCATATGATGAGAGACCCTATTCTCTCTCATCAATCCATTTTGGAAGTTTTGAGTGGCGCCGTTAAGCTGCCGTTCGAAAGAGATCTAACCTCTCTCTTTCTTTTTAAGTACTCTCCTTTATGTCACTTCTTTTAAGCTCCTCTTTGTTATGATGGGGGATGTTCTTTTATATTCCTCTTTATGTATATTTTGTTGTAATGTGATGAGATACCCTATTTTATCTCATCAATCCACTTTTGGAAGTTTTAAGTGGCGTCGTTAGGTTGCCGAGTTTTCGTAAGGGATTTTTCATCTCACTTTTATTCCCGTGAGATTTATGCTACATTTGCCACAATTTCCTTTGAGTGGTGTATGTACTGACCATAATTTTACTCACTGTGTAATATTCTTTCATTTATGAGTATTTACATCAATTTTGTATTGTCCTTCTTTCACGGGGTTTATGTTTCGAAAGATACCCATGTCGGTAAGGGAACCTTTCACCCTCCTCTTTTTTAAAAGACTTATTTTGTTATGTCTTTTAATTCACATAATATTATTTTTAGATATGTTATTATATATCATTATTGATGTAAATTTTATGTCCAAGTGATGAGATACCCTTTTTATCTCTCATCAACTCTTTTTCTGAATTTTAAAGTGACGCTGTTAGGCTGTCTAATTATTGCAAGGGAACTTCTTAACCCAATTTAGATTCTTTGGGATAAACTTGTACACCTTGAATATGTCATTCTATGATTATGTATGAATGTACTCTGTTTGTTTTACACTTAATACCCACTTATATTTCATGTATTCGTTTGTCACACATAGTTATGTAACTGATTTATCCTTAATCCAAGGATACCGTCTTTGTATGGGACTTCGTCTCAATCTCATTTCATTGAGGCATATTTTGTTTTATACACAACCTTATTTTATACGCTGTATAAACCCCTTTGACTTTTACGTTTATCCAAAAAGGAATCTTTTTTATACGAAGCGCTTTACTAAACGAAAAAAGGGAATGTTTTTGTCGTACGTATGTGGTGACAACGACTTCTCCACCGCTGTGACCGTTATTTGAGTTCCGGCTTCCTCTACAAGCCATACCTTCTTTTTAAAAGAAAAATAAATACAATGTTTTAATTTTCTTTTTTTTTTGGTATTGAAAATGGTTTTCATAATGTTTTTATATCAATGTGTTGTATTGATATCTTGTGATTCAAATGTGGAAATGTTATGTTTCCTTTATGCATGTTTTATGTGATACGATTATGTTGAGGTTCTTGGGCATTATTATGAAGACGGGTGGTTCCGTGATAAACTAAGGGCGGGTGAGCCCGATATAGCTCTCCAATGCATTGGGTAACGCGAAGGAGTGAAATGTTACGGTTTCTCCGAAGAGATTTAGGGAATATACTGTGATGGGTATTCCAATCGTAACCAAGAGGGTTACTCCCTACGTAAGAATGTTATGAATGCCTCAAGTTACCTTTATGTCTTATGATTTCTATGATTTATTCATGGTTTGATGAGGTATGTTAAAGTGCCTATGTTTTATGGGTAAAGTATGATTTCATTCTTATGTATATATGAACTCATGTTTCCTTTCCATATTTTTATAACCCTTACTGAGCTTTTTATTCTCATCCCAAGTTTTTGAAATGTTTTTCACTGGTCAAGGGAAAGGTACATGATGTGATGATAGTGTCAAGGATGTTTCAAGAAAGAATCCATGTTTTATTTTAAATATGTTTCCGTTGATGGGAAGAATGAATACTATCTTTTATGTAACCACTTTGGTTAAATGTGGAATGTAATGCAAGTTTCATGATCTAATTCTCTAAAACTCTAAACCTAAAAAGATCCTCAATGTGTAATCTTGTAATAACTCAAGATTAAGTAAGGTTTAAGGCTTGGGGCCTTATAAATATTCATATCATAAATTTCATGTGTGGAAGGAATATATTCCAAAGACAACATTTTAAACCAGGTATGGACATTACGAGTTTATAGTAATTCCACTTGGACTAACTTATCCCTTCACTATATTCATGGATCTAATGAATTGTGTTTTCAAGGTATAACTTGACGATTTTTTGGGGTTTTTATTAATGATATTTGATGTATTAAAAAAATATATGAGGACAATGAGAACCACATGAAGTCTATTCATGGATTATAATAAGAAAATAGTTATATGGGATGTTTAGTAAATATGAATTTTGGCTTCAAACTATTTCATTTCTTGAAAATATTATCTCTAAATATGGTTTCCAATTTAATCATTCCAATAAAAAGGAATTCAAATAATTGCCTAAGGAGACGATATTAACCAAGGTAAGTAGTTTTGATGGCTTAGTAGGTTAATATCATCATTTCTTACTGAATATTTCCTGATTGGATAACCTGCTAACCAAGATCACATGTAAAGGGGTTATGTTCATATGAAAAAAGAACAAAAAGAATGTTTTGATGAATTGAAAAGAAGATTGTTAACTCTTAAATATTGACTCTTATATCTATAAATGATGGGTTTGTGATATACTATTATGAATCAAAAAATGGTTGGGTTGCTTCCTTATACAAAATGATAAATTTATTTCATATTAATCATGGGAGTAGAAGATACATAAAAAATATCAAACTCATGATCTAGAGTTAGTAGCCATTATCATTTCTCTCAAACAATTTATACATTATCCCTATGTTGAAAGATATGTGTTATATATAGATAAGAAGAGTTTTTAATACATTTTTATAAATAATATAATCAACATGAGACAAAGGAGAAAACTCAAGATACTTAATGATTATGATTGTTCAATACAATACCACCCATGAAATGAAAATAAGGTAGAAGATGCATTAAGGAGGAAATATCATGGAAATCAGACTTAAATGAGGATTTATAGAGATCATATGTTCATAGATCTAGTAAATATGGATATGAGAATTGTTAAATAGGAGGAAAAATATTTACTTTTTCATATAATTTCTAAACCATGTTAATTGGGGAATATTAAAATCTCCCAATCTGATGATTAGAACCTTAAAAATAAAATTAATGTAGTTAAGGATGAAATATAGGAAAACAACATGTATGAGGATGAATTTATGAAATTTTGAAAGAGTTTATGTGTTACCTTAATACCTGACCTAAAAATAGATCTATTGGAAGATTCTCATAGATAAAATTTTATATACACAGAAGAAACACCATGATGTATAGGGATCTGAATGAACATTTTTGGTGGGATAATATGAATTAGGAAATTGGTCACTAAGTTTCAGGGTGTCAATTCTTTCAATAAGTTAAGTTTGAGAGATGACATATTATATGATTCCTAAAACCAATACCAATTCCTATATGGAAGTGGGATGACATTATGATGGATTTTTTTCATAGGACTATCAATGTAACCTAGATGGACAGATGAAATATAGGTAATTGTTGAACTTCTTACAAAATCAGATCATTTACATGATTTAATTGAATATTTTAATTTTAAGATCCTAGAAAGACTCTATAATAATAAAGATATATGACTTAATGGTGAAACAATATCTAATGTGTCTGATTGAGACCACTGATTTACATCAAAATTATTGAAGAGTTTTTAGAAGGCTTTGGATACTAAGCTTCATATGAGTACTACCTATCACCCTCAAACTGAGGGACTATCTGAAAGGACTATTCAAATGATGGAAGAAATGTTTAAATCAATATAACATGAATTTCAAGGTTATTTGAATTATTACTTACCTTTGGTTGAATTTTCCTACAATAATAGTTTCCATTATAGTTTTTAAATAGATCCATATAAATCATTAAATGGAATGTGATTTAAAACTATAATTTGTTTGGATAATGGCGCTGAGAGAAAAATATATAACATAAACATATTGAATATTCAATGACATCAATAATGATAGTTCTGACCCATATTAAATCATCCCAATGTAGAGAAAATAGTTATGCTGGAAATAAGTGAAAGGAATTAGAATATCATGTGGGTGATCATGACTTTCAAAAAGTATCATCATGCAAGGGTGTCTTAAGGTTTAGTAAGAAAGGGAAATTGTGTGCCAGGTACATTAGACCATTTGAAATTATAAAATTTAGTGGAACTATATATTATCATTCAACAATGCAGCCAAGTCTCTACAAAGTTCATGATGTGCTCCACATTTCATAGTTAGATAAGTACATGGAAGACCCAATGCATATATTTACATATGATGAAATAGAATTGGAACATAATTTTTCATACTGTGAAGAGCCTATTGTGATTCTTGACACAAGAAAACATGTATTGAGAAATTAGACGACTCTTCTGGTAAACATTATTTCGAGAGACCATAAAATAGAGGAAGAAATGTGGGAACCAGAGGATATTATCAACAAAAACCACCCCCATATATTTATAGAAATATATACTGATAATTTTTTATTATGAAATTTCTAATAAAGGAAAGTATATAACACTGAATGATTGTATAGTATATTTCCTCATAAATAATTTCTAACCATTATGAATATATTTACACAAAAAAATTATTTCATTTTGTATAAGACATATAAAACCACACTGATAACACAAATCAAACCTTATAAATGAATAATTAATAAAGTAATATGTATTTCTAGAAGTAAAGTAATAAATACCGATGAAATGAAACATGGCCTTAGGAATAGTAATATGATCCTTCAAAATAGCAAATTTTCCAAATTAATAGTAAACACACACATAAAAGTATTAAAAAATTATATGAATTTTATAATTGAATGTATGATACTGTTATATCATAGTATATGTAAAAAAATGTTTTAAAAATTATTGTTCAATTGTTGTTATTTTTAAAAGTCATAAATATTTAATTATAATTTTATAATTCATAATTTTATTTTAATGAAACATTATTTTTTAAAAATTATTCATAAATTAATATTATGTTGATTTTTAATTTTAGGATAATTTTATGAGACCTTAGTTAATTGTTAATTGTTGTATAGCATGAGTTATACATTTAAAATCTGTATATTTTGAGTAAATGATGATTTTAATCTAAAAATTAAATTTCCCATATTTAGAAAATTATTTTTATAAAATAGAGTTCATTTTCTAAGTCTACCTATCCAAAAATATTTACAGGGTGTTTTTGAATTTTCTAAAGTACATGAATTTTTGGTGAATATACAAATATGATAATTTACGGTAAAAGCTAAATACATGTATTATTTAGTCATATGTGATATATGGATGATGTAATCCCATGAAATCAAAATCCAAATCTATATATACATTACTTAGTCATGGTAATGAAAACTATTCATAGTCTTGAACTAAATAGAAATGTGATAAATAAACAATTTAAGGAAACCTCACTATCCTCCACTATAAATACCACCCCTTAATCCCCTCTTCTCCTCACACCTCTAAGCCTTGATTCTTGTACAAATTGTGCCCAAATACACATATGTAGTCTCTTCCCAACGTACATGATCTATTGGTCTTACCAACATACCAAAACCCCTTTCCCTGTGGTTGTTCTCAAGGAGGATAATTCAATAGGTAAATCCTCATCATTTTTCAGTTAAATTCATTAAAATTATTTTATTTTCATATTCTCTCCCAAACCCTTATTTCTAAATGATCTGGATAAATTAATTATCATCTATATACTATAATTATATCATGTTAATGGAATATCCTTCACCAAATTCCTTTCTCCCTATCTTTTATTTTATAAATTAAATCATCATCCGAGAGGTGTCGATTTACAACCATCATCAATGACAGATTCATGTTCATCAATTAACCCTTAAATTTTGGTTATAAATCCATTTTTATGGTTTAAAATGATTATAAAATATTAATTACATCTAATTTAATGTTATGGAACCATTATATATACATAGTATTAATTAATTGAACAAGAATAGTGTATGATGATTGAAAAATGATAAAATAATCTATATAATTATCAATAATATTTTATCTAATGGTGCATCTGAATACCATATAAAAAATGTAATATATAACCATTTAAATTTTTCTATGTTCATTAATTAAATATAATTCAATTTTGGAGAATTATACCCATTTAACACGAACTTCATTACATTTATATAAGTAAACCGATCATGAAAAACTAGGAATCTTGGATTCCTGATCTATATAATTGTATCATATAACTCATCAAAAATCCCATAAGTAAAATTAATAAAATTATAATAAATAAAATAAAAATATAATTGTTTTAGAATTATTTAATTAATTAATTTAATCTTATTATGTAGTACAGTATGGTCAGGTGAAAAACATATTTAGAAATAAGGTAAGGGGTTTCTCATATCTATTTTATTTCCATGATATTTCCATTATTCCCCTCTTATTTCTTGTATGTGGTGGATGTATAATTACATTTTATATATAATTTCTTGAATTTATTTATATTCATGGTATTCAATGATACCTTTTGTGAATATTAATTTTTTGTCAAATGATTCAATTAATTAAAATGTGGCAAGGGACATCATCTCAATTTCCATTTCATTGAGAGTTACTTGGTATTGTTCTCCTTGGATGTATTTTAAGGTCTATCTACTACCATTTGAGATTATTTTTCATTTAGAATTATATTTCTACTAAATATACATATTATTTTATCATTCATATGACTATTGTCTAATCTTTATACCATTTTACATACGGTTTTCATTTTGAATACTATTTTAACCAGGTAAATATTGATGAATATATATCTTCTACTCAAAATTAATATTGAAAAAGAATATTGTTCTTTTATTAAATAAATTTATAATGAATTATTTGGTCTTTCAGTGATGGGTGGTGCCCATTATAGGCCATCGATGAATTCGTAGGTATCACGATACAATAAAGATGGCGACAGACCCTTTGTGTTTATTTCCAAACAGAATCAAATTTGTATCTACCCATAGACATAAAACATATTAATCGTATGATGGTTCATGTCATATATAAATGACATCCAAAAAATAAAGGAGTCTATTTATTAAATATTTAATTATTACTTTCCATTAGTTTTTCACTATTACAAAATATATGGAATCATCTTCATTTTTTTGATGGTTTTTGTTTTAAAATTATTCACCATACCAAATTGATTATGTCTAATTGATTATTATTCACTTATTAATGATTATTTATTTCCCTATATGTCACCCTTACAAACCATTTTATCTCACCAGTTTATTTTCTCCCTTCCCCAGGTTGTGAAGGTGTGATCCTTGAATAAGTGACAAGATATAGTTTATTATCTTTTGTTATGTACTTTGTTTATTTACAAACGTAATATGTGATAAATTTATATATCTAGTGTCTAAAATTATACTAACTCTATCATTATTTGGGGATGTGATCTATTGTATCTATGTTGTATTAATAAAGTGACCACTGACTCTGGGCTATTGGGTTTGGTGTTCATACAATTCACCCTAAGATAGTTTTGAGATTATTAAATATAAAATGTATTAAAATTTAATAAATTAATTTCATTAAATTGATAAAAATTAATTTTATTATTATTCACAGATAGATATAAATACATTATTTATGGAAAATAGTATTTTTGAAACACTTAACGACTTTACCAAAAATTATGTATTTTACTATTAATTTGTTTTCCTTTTATAAAAACAATATAATTTATATATATAAAGTTATTATTACGTTTCATATTGTTATGTTAAATGGAAATGTTATTAAATTCATTTCAAAATAAATATATTGATAATATATCTTGGTTATGTTAAACATAGTGTTCTGTGTAACACAAGCTAAGACACCACTGTGTGTAGTAGAATCTTATTTTTCTACTAAGTGTAATGTAACCCATCGAGTAAATTTAATTTATTAGAAAACAAAACCATAAAAATTCATTGTGTTACATTCTATCCCAGAAAAGTCATAATTATGATAAAAAATGAGGATAATTCAACTTTATCATATCCTCATGTTCCCATGCAGCTTCGTCAAATTAGTGGTTTCTCCACAAAATATTGAAAATTTGAGTGGTATTTTTCATAGAATACTCATTATATTATGTATACAATTTGTAAATATTTCATTATAGGTAATATATTTCTATATCAATATGACCACTGAGTTTAGTATATGTGAATATAATGGTATGTAATTTCTCGGTAGTGATATATGGAACAGATCGTGAACTTGATAGTGGTTCAGTAGAAATTCCAAGCAATATGCTACCATTTGGATATGATCAAAAATAAAAAATGGACTGATTTACCAATGTAATAGATTCACATTCTTCACTAATATATAAACCTGATCTCATGGTGAAATTACTAGAAAAATAATATCACCATTATAAAATTTTAGATCACATTTGGGGTTTCCCTTATATATATTATACCATCACTGAGCTGCCTTGATGTAATGTTGATGGGATTAACCTTATTAGTAATTTATTCATATATCTCAATCACGGGTAGCATTATTTATCCGACATCATTACGAAACATTGGTGGTCTACATTTTTTCCATAGAATACTTAATTAGGATCCATCTAAAATCTTGAGTGAAAGCTATTGTTGTAAGAAAACTTAATTAGATGATGGTGCTGATCCCAACAACACTTTAAATATAAATAATAAGATCACTCCATGTAAACTAAGATTTTAATTATTCCTTTATAATGAATGTATGATTGAGGATGATACATAGTGATGAAGATCAATTTTTTATCTAGACAATGCTTAAGACTTCTCTAGAACGTTGAGTTAACCCTTAGATCTTGATAATACACAATGGAATAGGGTACTCCATGAAATATTACCACTTTTTTAATGTATATGGATAAATTTTGATCTAGAGATAAATATTATATGATAGACATGATATGTTTTATCATTGTAAGGTGATATACTTCAACCCATATAAAATTTTGACATTTAAAATTTTTGGTGTGTTCAATAACAAAATCTATGGTGATTTTTCCAATTTATGTTTTGGTATGGGAAATGGTTGTATCATCCCCTTATAATTTCGTCTTTCGGCCAAAACTTTTTGAAATATCATTAACCATGATACGAACATTTCTATATCACACTTCATATTTTCCCACAAAAATTATTATTTCAAATCACTATACATCAATTTACATTAAAGATTTATAGATAATGAAGAACTGTGAGCGTAATGTAAAAAATTATTCTTCATGTACGGTATATATGGAATGCATAAATGGTTATTGAACTTTATTATTCCATAATGTATATGGTTAAACATTGGAAAATTTCTAACCATCTTTTGCATCCATCCATCTTCCCTCTGCACCTCTTAAATTTTCTTTGGATAAATTTTTGAACATTTAATTGGGGAAGAAAATAGTTTCTACTTTCTTTAGGATTCACATATTCGAACCTTAAAAATAAATAAATATTGGATCATTTATATCTTCATCATGGATGAGATATCATGATCCTTTCGACTCAATGCATCAGAATCCTAGTTCACTTTCCAATGGTGGTAATATATTGAGAAGTCATAATCTATAATTTTTTGTAACCATTTTATTTTAAAAATGTTCAAATATTTCCCTGAGTATATATACTTTATGGTTTTTATAAATATATATTTCACACTTTTATCTATAAGGATATGAACACATATCTTTAATGACAAAATTACCAATAATAACTCAAAATCATTAGATAGATAATTTTTATCATTAAACATAAATTTTTGTGAATAATAATATTTTACCAAGTAATTGTAATAAAATTTCATCCTAATACCCTCTTGGATGCATCATAATAGAATAGAAAACATTATCCACTATATGGTAATGTTAGAATAGGTTCACTCACTAATCCTCTCGTCAGTTCCTAGAAATTTCCCTCACATAAATCTTCCCAGAAGAACATTACTTATTTATTAGTTAACATGGTCAGATTATTATATAGTAGTGATAAATTATCCACAAACTATTTATATTATTTTGGTAATCTAATTAAATAACAGAACTCAATCATTGTGGTTGGTCTATGCTAGAATTCAACAACCTTTATCTTGGATGGATATAATGATATATACTCTCTTGAGATTTTATGAACAAAAAATGAATCATTTGCAGCCAAAATTCAACATTGAAATTTTTCATATAGTTTCTCCTTCATTATATAAGTTAGTAAAATCCTCAAATAGTTTTCCTTCTCTCCCTTTCACTTTGAATATATATGAATATTTCATATAAATTCTACCTGAAACTGATCATGATAATCTCTAAATAATATATTAATTTAATCCTTGATGTTGGTTGGAGAATTTGTAAGACCAAACAGTTTCACTATATATTCATTGTATCCATAACTTTTCTAGAATACAGTAATTGGTATATCATCCTTCATGACTATCTATTGATGAAATAAACAAAAAAAGTTCAATATTGGAAAAAAAATTGTCTACGAACAAATATTCAAACATGTTATCAATATAGTGAATATGATACTTGTTTATAATTATGTTTTTGTGCAATTACAAAAAATCAATGAAGATAAATCCATATTTCTCTTCAAAAAAAATAGGTACACCCTATGGTGACACACTTGGATGGATGAATCCCTTTTCAAGGCTCTCCTAGAATTACTACTTCACTACTTATAACTGAATTGGTTTCATACTATAGGGATTCCATGAAATTTGAATAGAATGAGATAAGAGTTTTGTTAACATATCAAGTTCATTTTTTTATATATAGAAAAAAATTTCAAATAAAAATCAATACATTTCATTACAATGGGAATAACATCTATGTTAATTTTATACCCAACTATTTTAGGTAAAAAATAATTCAAAATAAAAATCAAGACCCATATTTTATATGTTATCTCCATTATAAGTTTGAACTTATTGTCATAATTATAGATGTTCATAGGTTAGTTTGGAATTTCAAATGTGATTTCCCTTCCATGAAATTTTATGTGGTATTTATGTAGATAAATTCAGTCCATGACAAAGATAACATGAAATTCATCTACAGGAAGAATGATATGTTTTCAGGAATAATATTCCTACCAATTTCAGACAATGATAAATCATAGAATTGAGATATTATTATCATAACATTAGGGAGTTTCACTAATAATTCTACATATAATCATTTGGATGGAATATTGAGACCCAAATAAAATTCATCAGATATAAATGAATAGGTAGATTCATTTTCAAATAAAATATTAGTAGCTATAAATTTGATTATAAGTGTACCATTCATGACATAATTCTCTCACCCCTCATCAAAATAGTGATCACATGAGATTTAACCTTGTAAAATGGCTTATAAAGTTTCCAATATCGATCATCATAATTTATCATTGGGTTTGGGAACTATTTAGAATAATTCCATTTCTATTTCAACTTTAAGAATTGATGTATGAGTGGTTTATTCTATGATCCTTTCTTGTTATTCACATTATTAACTATCTTATTGTCATCACATCTGTAATAAATTCCCTAATAACCTCAAATTTTACTCTAAAAACATTTACTAATACCCTTAATACAATTTCCCCATGATTTTTCCCACAAATTGATCATAAATAAAAGATGATATTCTTATCTCCATGGTTTTTAGATTTTCCTTTGATCTTCATCTTCCTTTTCTTGACAAAACCATAAGATTGATACCAAACTACAATCACTATTCCCGATGTGATGGTGCACCAAACAAACTCTTCATTGATACTAAAATCTATTATGGCTAACACCATTAAGAGACATGGTTTTAGGACACTAATGAACTTATTGTCTATAAATTCAAGTTGTATGATAATACAATAGGCATACCTCATATGTCTTGTAAAATTTTCTTCATAGGTTCCAACTGATTCTTCATCCTTTTTCATTAAGTAAAGAATTTATTTATCTAGCTTTATAAAATGAATACAAGAAAATTAATTATTTAAAAATATGTTCTTTAAATTACCCAAAAATATGGATTCAATTTCATCATGTTTTCACATTTTCATGACAATA
Organism: Viscum album; assembly: GCA_963277665.1. Taxonomy (NCBI): domain Eukaryota; kingdom Viridiplantae; phylum Streptophyta; class Magnoliopsida; order Santalales; family Viscaceae; genus Viscum; species Viscum album. Next base: position 1,780,346,538 of record OY728129.1, on the reverse strand, counting down.
GTCTACCATTGATCTATTTCACATACCAAATGGTAGAAATCAAAATTTATTTTTTCATGTTCTAGAAATTGGAGAATTGAAAATATAATTTCTTTTTTACTAATCCATTTTTCAATATCCAAAGGATTAGAGGAACGACCAAAATAATGAGCATATTTCATTTCGAATGAATCAAAAGGACGTTTTCCATTATTTATTTCTTGTAAAGTACATCGTGATTCCCAACGTGAGAAATTTGTGTGAGCATAAAAAAGATATTTTTCATTCTATATCTCATAACAATTGGATTCTACAGAGGAATATCATTACGTTGTCAATATGACTCATAATTAACATGATTCTTCTGATTTATATCCGTTGAATAAAACAAAAAAAACAAAGTGTATGAAATAATTATCTAATTAAGGAAAGATATAATCAGAAATTCTACTTATTTTAATGTATAAATTATGATAAATTCTTTATAATCTATGACACATTATGTATATCCAAGGTCATTCATTTTTATATTCTATTTAAACAATTCAGGATCATTTGTAAATAGTTTGTGAACTCCCAAATGATATACCTCAATAGTGTCATTCTAGGGGTGTAGCAAGGCATGTTTTACTCACCAGTTTTCGATCAAGTATTTCTTAATATAGTTTTATCTAGGTTCTGAAAAATAGTTTCAGCTATTCTAGAGCCACATAAACATCTCGTATCCAACATAGATGTAATTTTCTGGATACCACACTCTCATTTCAATAAAAAATATTATACATTTCCCTATACATTTTTTTCATCATTAGACATATGCTTAGACATGTCCTTAGGGATCTCAATAAGGATTTCTCATCAATGTTTCTGATATTTAACTTATCTTTTCCTTTGATAACAACTATTAAAACAATGTATTTTCGTAGATAGATATTAAATAAAATTTTAAGAATATTCATTACATTACACAATCACACACCCAAGGACCATTATAGTTTAGTGTCTTTGAAAAAGTAGAAACACAATTAACTAGTACATAGGTGTGCGAAATCATATACCAATTTTTTCTCCAGAAATTGAAACCTTCATAGACATAGAATACATAATAATATCTTCATAACATAAAGAAAGGAAACAACTAAAATGTGACATCTGATGATAAATAAGGTTAAAATGGGATATTTGTAAGCATAAAATGAACATAAATATATGATTACATGAACATAATATTCGAAAAGCGTTCCCTGCATATCAAATACAATAATCACGAGTCACGGAATAAATGTTGGATACTCACAAGACATGGATCATAAGGAAATAAAAGTACATGATCCATAAGATAATAATATTGGAATTAGGTATATAATTTTTATCATACAAAAAATATATAAAATCATTTTCTCATTATCAAAGGATCACTTCCATAACCATCATATCAGACTGAGTCCCTTACTGAATCAGTCCCACTCCTCGTTCTAGTCCTATCTTACTAAATATGGTTGAGTCCATGTTCCATCACTATCTTAATGAATAGAGTTTACATCCCACTACATCCTCATCTTACTAAGTCATGTTCACTCCCCATTCTATACATGTCTTAATAAATCTTGTTCATTACCCACTACCGCACTATCCTAATGAATTTGGATCACTCCTTGTTTAAGAACTATCATAATGAATTGGTTTACACCCTAATCTAGCCATTTCTATCTCAAGATATACAAATATTTACCCAGTTCATTACAAGTAGATAAATCACCCACCTATAATTGGTTATTCCATAAACTAAATCCTTGGATATTACATTACCACCACCACATAATTAGAATCATACATATGTGTTTCACAAGATTTAAAATATTAATCATTTCATAACCCAAGAAATGAAATTTTTTTCATTAATATTTCATCATTTCATAGCCAATGGAAAAGTGACAGGTTTTTTTATCATTTTATCATTTATTCATATAATAAATCATTGAAACATGAGTGGGTTTCGTTGTAATTTTCTCGTGGCATAACCCATGGTTGATAAATGGGGTTCATTAACATATTTTCAAAATAAACACAAACTATTCATAGAAATAATAATAAGGGTATCTTTAGATCATAACCCCAGTAAAGAATATGTGACCCCAATGGATGTTATAATATATAGAAATAGATTTATTGGGATAAAGCACTTGTAACTTTTCTTATAGAAGACAACTTATCTTTGAAAATAACTTTTCAAATCGGATATCATTTTTAAAACCATTTCATTTGAAAAAATTATTTATAAACATATAAAAGAATATTTAAATTTTTTAAAAAATATCATGTGGAATATATATTTTCCAAATTGAAAAAAAATACATTTTAAAAAATAATAAATTTTGAAATTTCGGTAACAAGCATGGATTTGTAAGAAAAAGGGGTTTAAATGAAAAAGGGGAATTTTCATAAAATCATTATTATAAAATATTGAGTAAAAAATAGTATAAAATGAATGGAAACAATGTATTCTCATGAAATAACTATAGGATAATAAAATTAATGTGTTTCTTGAGATATAGATCATCTGATATCTTCATTAGACAAATGAATATAAAAATTACTTATAAATGATGATATTGTAACAAAAAACTCTTACTAATTTTGTAAAATTGAAACATATCTCGAATTAAATAATAACATAAAATGAAACATTAAATATCTCGAGTTTAAATAAATTCAAAATATTACATGTCAAAAGGTATGGATGTACACCATATGAAATAGTATAGTTACGTAACATAACATATATCTCAAATAAGGTAAATTGAGAAACAAAAACTCCTATATTATGTCTGGACATCTAATGTACCTATTAAAACATCTTCTTCCTATGGTTTACTCTATAGGATTTCATGAAAAACATCCCAAGCCTAGGTTTATACACAAACTAAAGATTTTATGATGAGGTTAGTGATGTTGGGATGTGATTTTGGTATGTCTTGGCAGAGATAAAAGTGTTTGAAGATATGAAGAATTGAGGTGGGGGGGTAAGTTACCTTTTTTGTTTAAGAGGAGTGTCCTTTTTTGTAATACCCAAAATTATTCACTTATGACAGGTCTCATTAAACTTTATTTCCAAAAAAATGTATAACAATGTATTTGATGGTATATTTGGTCATAAGACACCTAAAAGACTCAAAAAACACATTTTCATCAGGTTATTATATAGTATTTAGGTTTACAAAATATTACCCTTTTAGTTTTTTTACCATTGTAACTTGTATCTTTTTATATACAATGGTAAATTATCCTTTAAGAATATAATTAAATATATTTTATTTAGATAATTTATAATTAATAATTATAAATATGAAATCCAATTATTTAAATAAAAACCCTATATTTCTGTAAGAATCATTTTAATACAAACTCATGTACTGTGGAAATCATGTTTTAACATAAATCAAGATAATTAATTTTATCTATTTCCACAAATAAATTTAGAAAACCATTAAATACAACATATTAAATAATATAAATTATACTTATACAAAATATTTAATCCAAATTTCTAAAATTAACTCACATTATATGAAGAATATAAATTAAAATAAATCCCCTTAACTCGACAAGAAAGAAGGTTATAAAAATGAAAATTTTTAAAAGTTTACGTAGCATAAATATCAAATTTCAATATGAAATTGATTGTAGTGACATAAATTGGATAAATAGTTGTATAATTTAAATAATTTTACTTTGAAAAATAAAATAAAATATAATTAATGTTTTTAAATAATTTACAAAAAAATTATAGTTTTCAATTAAAATTTAGTATTTATCAATATTAATCAAAAAATTGGCACTTTTTAAACAAATCACAAAAAATCACCCTAATATAATTTTGAGATTATGAATTCAAAAATTACATTTATTTAATAAAACTTAGTTTAAAAAAAGTCAAAAAAAACTAATTTTATTATTATTTAGAAAAATATATAAAAACATTTATTAGAGAAAAATAGTATTTATGGAACACATAAACACATTAACCAAATTTTTTATTTCTTTCAATATGTTTTCTTTATATAAAAACCATATGAATAATATTAAAAAAAATATTTACTTGTTTTAATATTCCTATTATTAACTACTAGGTAATAATAATCCCATTTATGTAACTATATTGATAATAACTATGGTCAGGTTAAAACTCAGTGTTTTATGTATCACGAGCAATGTTGATGTTGCATGTAGAAAAATATTAGCATCATGTTGTATGATAAACAATTCATCAAGAAAACAAAATTTCATTAAAAAAAATTCATTAAAACCTAGTGTTTTACAGTCATTGGTCTTAATCTAACCAATCATTATTATTTTTCATTATTGGGTCTGTTTGACATTTGAATAGTGACATTACCAATTATATATTGAAAAAAATACACTCCTTCAACTTATAAAAGTATCAGAAATCACTACACATATCATCACCCCAAACAAACTTTTTTTGAACAAAAAATCTACCAAATACCTCCCCAAAATCTATGTCCTGGTATACTAAATCCACTCTTTTCTAAATAATACCCTTAAATGTCATGATCCCATTTTTTCAAGAGCATTTTTTATGTAGTTTTGTAAAACAATTCCTAATTAATCATATTCCATTTTAATTCATTACCTTATTATTCCACTTCATTATGATATTTTTGATCCATTATATTAGAAAAATTAATTATTATTAATATTATAAATTTTATTATTATGATGGAATGTTCATTAACTACAATTCCCATTTTAATTATAATAACTAAAACATTGTTATATTCCCTTATTGACTACAACCTCCATGAATGACATGTTTTATTTTTCTTTATTACAATGCATGGACGTATCAAAAAGAGGTATTTAATGGATTAAAAATAATTTTATAAATTATTATGCATCCAAAATTTTTAAACATTAACTACCTTCTTCCAGTTTAATGAAAATGAATACACCCCTCATGATTATGTATAGACTAACACCTAAATTAAAGTGAAGTATTTTATTTTTCACTCTATTCTTTATATATCAAAATATATGGAAATAATTTTTAACATTTCAATGTAATATAAGTAATATCATTATATTATTTTGATAATAATGTTATTCAAAAAAATCACTTTCTTAATTATACTATACATATGATTATAGTTTTTTTCAGTTTTTGTTGGCTTGACCACCTCAAAACAATGCTATAAATTTCTATCATGGATGAATATGGAAACATAAATAATGGGGTTATCTGAAATGAATGATAAAATATTGTTTGTCTTTTGGTTCCTGAAAATTTATATTATATTTTTACTGATTTTTAATTTATCATCTTTATTATTATTAAAATATAAAAAAACACGTCATTAATTATATTAAACAAAATTTTAACTAAAAATAAAATATAATAGAACTATATCATTATAAATAATTATGAAAAAAATTCGTTATATTACTTATAATGTTCTCAAAATGTTAAAATTTGAATTGAAAAAGTTGAATCAACATTTCCATTATGAATGTGGTGATACTTGTTTTTGAAACTAATAGAATTGGATGATGAAATTGAAACATGACTAACTGATATATTTTTAATAAATTATTATAGAAGAATATTATTAAAGTAAAATAATGTTTAACTTTTTCTTAAATAGTTTATTTTGATTATTTATTTTGTTATAAATTATATTAGAGCATGTTTTTACTATGAATTATTTGATGCACGGGTTTAAATGTATGAATTTCAGTTCATTGAGATTTGACGTGTATTCACATCATTATCACTTTATGGGGTCTATATTTTTTATATGGACATATATTATTATAATTTTTCATTTAATATAATGTATTAAAAAATATATATCATTTTAGAAATTACATGGTTTTGTGATTCAAATGACAATGATGTTGTAATGGATTTCGTTAACTCATACACATTTTTTAGTTATAATGTTTTTTTCTTGATATTCTTAATTCAATGTATTGATTCCTAAACACATAATTTTTATATTGGAATTTATAATTATCCTTTGGGAAATTTATTAGTTTGATTCAAATCATTGTCCTCAATGAAATAATTCCATATTAAAGAATGACATTGTTATGAAAAATTCACATAATTTCCATGTAATCACTTAGTTATACATATCCATGTATTCTATTCCCTGTAATTTTATATTTTATGATTGGAATGACAATTTTGATCTAAATGTTATTATGTACACATTTCAAATATCTTATTTTCTAAATTTTATTTTACTACCCTTTCTTATTATTTGGGTTTTCAACAAAGTTATTTCAAAATATTCAAGTAGTTTTCCTTTCATTATCATTTATATTTTCTTTAAATTCACATTCCCACTAAAAAAAATTTATATAATTTATATGATCCATTATTAAATATCCTTTTTAATGAGATATTTTCAAAAACAATTCCTATATATTTTTTAAAATAACCCTTGTATGTGACTCGTTACATCATCTGTTACAAGTATGGTAAAAAAAAATTGAAAATAATTTAAGTGTTTCTATCTGCATATGAGAACTACTCTTCACTAATATTCTTTTATATGTAATAAATTTTTTTCTAAATAATCTAACTCATTATTATTTGAAAATTATTAGGAAATGTTATTATTTTTTTGAATGTTAATTTTTTATTTTAAAATTATTTCATTATTTTATAAGTAATTTAAATTGGTTTTATTTTTTAAAAATAAATCATCAGGGTTCTATATCATCTCAACTATGGTTTTTTGAAATAGATTATTCCTATAAATTTTAATCTAAAAGTAATTTTTAAAGGGTAATTTTTATGAGGATCAATATATTTTGTTTTAAATAAAATATTATATAGAACTTTTCAATCCATTTAAAAAAGATTATATATTATTATTTTTCATGGGATTTGACAAATGAGTTTAAAAACATTAATCAATATAAAAATTATTATTGATTCATATGTTATAATGGGTATATTTTTAAGCTAACAGTCAACTTATTTCTCTATATGTATTGTGTAATGTTCTTGGAATTATTAAACTCTTATACATTACAGAGGTTAATTTTGTATTATTTTAATTATGAATGTCTTCATGTCACAATGACACATATACGTACAGATTATTATTATGTGATGTGTTTTCCATATATATCCATAAATTTAATTGTCTAAATATATATTCATAATGATATAATAATGAAAAACAAGTAGTTATGCTTGATACGCAATGGGAAGTAAACTATGATGCCTGATCCATTATGGGAAACAAGTTATGATGTTTGATCTACAATTGGAAATAGGATGAGAGGCATGACCATTAAGGGAAACGTGATGTGATTATTGATCAACTATGGTAAAAACGTTTCAATTTCTACTCGATGAAGGGAAACATGTTATGATACATGATCCACTATGGGAAATATGATGTGATGCTCAAAGCACTATTTTATGATTCATATGCTTAATCCTAGATGACATGTCAATGTTATGGGTCTACGATTATGCTCTATTGATCCTTTTAATTACCGCAGACACCTTTTCTATGAGATATGTGTTTATTTATTATATGGAATTATATCATTGAAATATGTAAAATAAAATTGTTCAATGACCATTTTAATAATTTATCTCCCCTCTACTCAAGTTTTCACATGTACATAATATTTAAACCTTTAATAAATGTTGATGAGTTTGTCCTATGTAGATTATTTTTCTCAACTATTTTTTATATATCCACTCCCTAGTTTATGAATATGTGTATAACCTATAAAAATATAGATGGGGTTCAGTGTGGGTCGATTAAGGGGAAATGTTCACAATTATCACAATTTATTTTACTTATAGAACTTTACAACAAAGACAGTAAACCTTTTATATCCTAATATTTTGTGATTTAAAATGATATGTAATTATTTTATTTTTAAAATGTTGTAAGAATTATTATTCTCATACTGTTTCATATTACTTGATATCAAATAATATTTATAGATTATGTGTTTTTAGAACCAGACCCCATAGTATGGGTATAAGACATCTAAGTTGATGAAGATGATTGAAATAATGAAGAAAATGAATAGATATCGATGATAATTTAAAATAATAAGTATCTAAAAATGATAACTTCTCAAAATCAACAGTATAAACAAATAATATTCAGTATATTTTTTTATACTCAATTTCATTTTAAAAAGAATAGTAAAAATAGACTAATAATAAAAAACAATAGAAATTATTTAAAACATAAACTATAGATTATTCTCCCTCTATTATATATCATTGTTACGGAATTTTTAATTTCAATATGAAATATGATAAATAAAAATGAAATTATAATTTAATTATTTTAAGTAAAAAATGATATGGAATGGAATAACCTACTGATCTGAATTGATGATAGATTTATTCATTATAATGAAATCAATTTTTAGTGTGCGGAGTACCTCGAATTATAACATTAACAATTTCCCATTGACTATAAAGATGATTATTTAGAATATTATATTCCCCAAAATGATAGTAAAAATATACTATATAACAATCATACCTAACCATTTAGAAAAAAATATATTATGAATTAAATCCATCATTTCATTTTAGATAACGACAAGAATTCCCATAGAATACTCCATATTTTATATTATCCTATAACGGGACTACATCGATCATTATTTACAGATTCGTATGCTCTCATATGATGGATATAAAATATAAAAAATATCATAATGTTTTCTTATTCTATGATACTCTGTTTAGGATAAATCCATGTTATATTCTTCACTAAAAAATATGACCTATACTCCAATACCATGGTAAAAACAGCCCTCAGAAACCTCATTTAAAATGAGGAAATAATGATAGAGTATTTTATATAAAAATATATCCCCAAAGAGTTTAGTAAAGTAACTTTCTCTAGTTAAATTTATATGCCTATATAATTTTCCCAATATTCAAATCACCTACTAATTTTTTAAAAAAATATATAGACATTTTTATGGTGTTATGGTGTTGAGGTGTGGTACATTAACCTATAATGTCAAATGAGTGAACTCGAAATTTAATTAAAAAATAATGACCCATGGTTAATGATGATATATTTTTTATGTTAAACCTATAAAAAACAATGTACTAACAAAATACATTATAACCTGAGAATAATTTATGCTAATGTCCTTAATCTACACCCATTATCTAACATAAAATAATAGATTTTATATAAATAAAAATAGTCTAGGAAACATATCAAAAAATAATTTTTTCTACATGAAAAATCCAAGAGAATAATTTGGGAACATTGGGAATTTTTATATCCTTAAAATATTTTAATTTTGTTAGAAATGTGCATGGAATTTTAAAATCACATGGGTATCATGGAAATGTATATAAAAATATAATCCTGAATAGGTGACCATTTCTAGATGTTGGTGTCGGATAAAGTATCCACTATTAGCAATATTTTTGGTATAAATGTAAAATTTTCTTATACCCATGATCATGTATGAATATTTTATGTATTTTTCACTATAGATACACTAATGTAATGTATAGTGCCATACATAGTACCTAGAATCAATTCTAAGTCATTCCACATTGGGTTCCATAATATTTATAGAAATTTCATAGATGTAAACATATGATTTTAACATAACATACAAATGATTATTACACTGGAGTGTATAAAAATTCTAATCCTAAAAGTTTTTCTAAATGAGGTACATAGTCGATAGTGTTATCTATTAATGTGTTAGTTATCCATATCTTTTAATATGATACTTTATTATATGAATCATTTTTATCTATATAATCAATGAATAATATCTAAATAAGTAAAACCCTATTAATAAGATACAACATTGTATCTAACATCTTCAGCAGATGCCCCAATGTTGAATACTAAAAAACAACTACATTAGAGCCCAAAAATTATAAAACTTTTTTAAAGGAAATATAATAGTATGAAAATAAGTTTCATATTAATATTTTTTGGGTTAATACAATATCCTAGAGTTTTTTAATCATATATGGATGTCCATACATCCTCAATAAAAATACCACTCAAACTAGGATGTTATAAGAATTATACATAAGATAAAATGTGATCTCCCATCATAGGGGTTGTATAATGGTGGATGCAGTAGAGAAATTATAAAAATAATCAAAGGATTAACTTTAGAAATAAATAAGAAAAAACTATAATCCATTTAAAGTAAGTTAAATAATTGTAGTGAGATCATATTAAAGTCTCTAATGAACTATTGATAAAAATTTATATAATTTATGAAATTTATAGCTTTGTGAACACATTTAAGATATGATAATTTGAAAATAATTATAAACATATATCTATCCATCATAAAACCACGCTCAAAAAATACATTCCCCACAAAATTATCATCATAAAAAATGATATTTTTCAGTCATTAAAACTTGTTATTTGTAAATATTTTGTTGCAAAACATTACTTATACAAAAAATACAATTATCAAATAATGAGTAATATGTAGTAATGTCTCATTTAAATCATCAAAAATAACCACCAATCATATTTTTAAGGCACTTGGTTTATTAAAATGTACAAATGGAATTCCTTGGTAATAGAATATATTGAATGGGCATGTGTCTAGTGTAATAGGAATACCAAAAAACCCACAAAAAACATTCAAGAAGAAATAGTGTGTCTTAAATGTGAGTATCACATGAATATATTTAATAAATTTATTGTTGAAGAGTATTTTGGATTATAATTATTATGTTTCTTATAATATACTTAAACTCATTGATTATTTTATCCCCACATTTGAATTAAATCATCCTAGTAAATTTTTACAATTGTGAAGCTTATTTTAATGGGTATAACCTAAATGAGGCAAACCCATTTAGAATAAAATATGGGGAAATGATATATTGATTATGTAATTTTTTTGAATTTCTTAACAACATTCAATGTAGTGGGATTAATTAGTGTTTTTGGTTATCTAAACTGTTTATTTCTATCATTGAAAAGGGTATTTTTCATGAAAAATGTGAGCTTAATACATTATATTCATGCTATTATTAAACTGTTGGACATGATAGTCTCAATTAAATATCAATATGAAAGTCTCAATATAGTAAATATATTCCTTGAAATAATAACAAATATTTTTTCATGACTAAAAAATAATGTATATGTCAAATGGGGGGATTCAATTCTAAGGTGGGTGGGTTATGTATTGATGGAAAATTATAGGAATTTAAATATGTGTATATTGAATACCTTTTCTACAATATCAAACATAAAAAATAGATAATAATCCTTAACATCTATCAATATCGTCAATAGTCATTTAATAATCAAAAACTTTATTCCCATAATCATGACTTGGATCATAAAATAATTGAAACGAATTGTGGTTACGTTATACATAATTTATATGGAAACACTATATGACATTAAACTAACCCTAGTTATCTTTCTCACCATAAATATTGAATAATAATTATTTCAAAAATATTTTTCTTTAACACAAGATGTACTATTACTAGTAGGAACAAAATGGTAGATAAAAATATAGAATGTTATTTAAATGGGTATTTTATTGATCCCAAAATATTTGATGTCATAATTTTATCTGATGAATCCAAATTAATATATCCTCATTTTACTTTATGATATTTTTGTAATTTTCATAACATGTCTACGCAAAATTTTGGGGACATGACCATTTACTTGTATATCCTCCATATTATTCAGTAGTGATGCCCTCCAAATGATAATTAGAAAATTCACAAAGGAAGAAATACATGAATATCTGTATTATTTTCTTTGCAGAATAAGAGGATGAAGAAAGTGAAAATGATCATGCATATCACATGAACCCTCTAAAAAATGTGATTTATGACTAGTCAGAGGACAAATTGATTATCATGCACAACGGATAGTATATGGAATGTCCCAAAATGTCTCTTTGACAATTCCATTATTTATTTTATAGTGGTTCCCTTGAAAATCACTTATCATGCGATGGTATCTAGATAAGCTCTACTAGGTCATGCAGCATGTCGACAGGATGACTCCCATTAAACCATCCAAAATTCCATAAAAAATGGGAGGAAAAAATCCAAAATGAGAGAGATTCATTTATTTATAAAACTCAAAAGTCGCATCACTAATAGAGAGAATAATTCTCATCGACAACATTCAATAAATATTGAATGATCTACATCCATTAAAAAATTATCAATGGAAATAAAATGGGAAGAGGATTGAGCCTCTTTTTGTCACAAACATCACATGACTCACACCTGGAAATCCTCAAGACAGCATAAACACCCAACAACATGTTGACCTGATCTCGTGAAAGCCCACTGGAATGTCACACTCATCACGTGAAGAACATCAGACATGCCCAGGTTACCTCATCCTCCCCCTATTTCTCTATAAGATAAATTATATAAAATTATTTCTGAAATACTTGTGCATTTCTATAGGACATTTTGTTGTCATGTGACACATATCCAAGAGGTAAAGTGATTGTCCACAATAACACCCAAAAAACCTCTCCAAATCTCCTGCCACTGTAAAATACACAAACAAAATAAAAAGGATAAGAGGCATGAGCCTCTCACAATTATGAACCTTATTTAAAATTCTAAGGCTATGCTTATCATGGTCTCTAATGACCCCTTGAAAATCTAGTCTGATTTCATGGAGCTACCCTGACAGATTATCCTTGTCTCATCTAAATTCCCATAGTAGTTACCTGAGATCATATGAAGGCCATTAAATTGGAATTTAATTCCCACGAATGCACTTGAACATAAAAAATACACAATATGAAATTACATAGTCATTTCTGCATGACTTTAGAAAAGGAAATTAATTTGAAGGAGTCCTATAAATGGGGAATTGGAAGGATGATCCTGCTGTTGCTGAAAGACATACAACACCCCCTGAAGTGATTCATTGATGGACCTCACAATGGTGTACAAACGCCAATTCCCTCCACCAGCTCCATCCTAGACTCATGTGATATATGCCTCTCAATGAAGCTCATAACTCATATAAGGAGGAATATAGATACCACCCCTGCGTTAAAAATGCATGACCATGACAACTACAAAGGCTGATGAACTTCTTCTTTATAACCCCATTGAACCCAAACACCAAAGAAGACTTCTAAGAGGATCATATATCATGACTAATAAGCATTCAATCAGGTAATATCCAAGGAACAACCCAAGAAACCATGAATAATTCCTAAAGAAATTTTCATTATCACCCATAGATCATGTGAAATATTTCTAGTAGGACACACTAAGAACATCCCTCATATCTTCAAGATCACATGATACTTAAAAAGAGATAACATTGGAAAAATCTAATTCATTCACAATAAAAGGCTACAATTAACATAAAAGGATTAAATACGTAGGAATATAACATCTACATAGATCTACGTATTCTTCGCATGAACCACCTCCGTCAGGTGATAGCACCATGACATGTCACCTAGGTCTCATGGTCATTCTAGTGAATAAAATATATATCAGGATAAGTAATATGGATATGTCCATGTATGTAAAATGCCCCCCTAAGTTCAACATAAGTATTGATAATCCCTTAGGGTTTCCACTATACATATTTCCCAGCCCATATAATAGCACTAGCACATGTAATCAAAGTCCTGTGATAGCACCCGAACAAGTCAACAGGCTCTCGTGAAACCCTCTAGGAACACCATCCAGATCTAGTGGCCATCCCTGTCCCATAAAAACAAAAATTTTATACTCGATATAGATCTCTAAAACAACAATATGAGGGGTTATTTTCACTTGTGAAATTTTTTCACACTATATGAAGAAAAACCGTGAACCCAGCATGAATCTCTCAGATAACAAAATGGTACGGTTTTCATCCACTGGGAAGCATTGTTTTGACACTATATGAAAAAATGGTAACTTGAATTGAATCTCAAAAAATACAAAAAATGATCAGGTTATTAAATATTAACCAATTTTATTTCATTCTATACAAAAACAAAAACTGTGAACCCAACATGAATCTCTCAAATAACCAAATGATCAGTTAATCATGTGTCATTCAAAAAATTTGGTATATCAAACATAACTGCTAATACTGACATGAATCTTATAGTTCATCCTCTCTAGCTAGGGTTCTCTTGAAATAAGCACATCCCCAAGGTGATAAGTACACATGATTTTAATGGATGGATATGGAATAAAAAACAATTGTGTTATAAATGCATATATGAATTATCACATTGTGCCTAAAAAATTGCACTAATTAGTGACCTTGTTCATTGTTTTCTTCATTGATATATATAAATATCTCATCAATAATATCATAATTAGTTGTAATTTCATCATCCAACAATCAATCTGCGAAGTATGATGTTCCTACAACCCTCATAGGTTGCAAAATGATCTCACCTACCGTACATCTTAAACATCAGGTGGAGAACATGACAGTCTATGAGTACTATTGACATTGTACAAACCTTACCCTTGAGGCTGCATGTGAGGGTATCTATGCACATAAGACATTGAGTCTGCATCATCTACAGAAATTTATAGATATTCCAGTAGCCCTTGTTTCCATATCTAACTGCTTCGAGAGACTATCCCTATATTGTGACAATCACGAACTATAATATCTAATGAAGGTAAAACAGGTGGCCAAATATGGCTCCGTTCCATTTTTTGGGGATTCCCAAGAGGGATCCTATCAACTTATTTCACCCACACCATCCCACCAATACCCACTAGTCGGCTAAGGAGGGTACCACCCGACACACTACCACCTCTAATGCCCATGAAGGAGCATCAAAAAAGAAACATCGAGTGAAGAAGGTTCTAGATAATAGAGAGTAGGATCATATCCCCACTCCCACTGACAATGTCTAATGGTATATTTAGAAAGTAACTAGCGAGAAAGCTCAAATCTCTACTTACTCAGAACATTTCTGCAAGGATATTCCTATAATAGGCATGGGGTATGCGCATATCCCTATAAAAATTCATGTTGTCCATCCACATATTTCGGTGGAACTAGGATGACATAATTGATCTCATATCTTCACTTCAATTAAAGATATCTTCTACTCCATAGTGGAGACAGAAAATGTATATTCATATATCCCTATGATCACTTTGGTAATCTGACAATAAAACTTAATAACATCCAAATAACTCTGCCAGAATATTCTGGTACTAGTACAGATATAGGGACTAATTCATTTTCGTCTCCCTATAGTTAGGGAAGCTCAGAAATTTGATCATTATGAAAATGTTGTTGCACCATATAAAGTTTAAATTCTTTCTAACATATAGGAGGCATATTGTCATATTCTGAAAGGATGAGGCATCTAACAGGGCTCATATTCATATTCTAAATGAGGATCATAAGGTAATAGGGTCTCATTCCTTAGGATTAGGGCACATGCATGTCCAAAATCATTGGCGGAACTTTCAAAAGGTCCATGATCGGGATCGTATCCCTGTTCTAGATGGGTCTCGCCATGTTAGAGGGGAACATTCCATATAATAAGCTTATGTTCATATCAAATAAGACCATTTATATACTCCAATGCATATTATAAGGCTCATATATCAATTATTGTTGGGGATAACCATGATAGAATGGAACACACCTAGAGACCAACTCAAGATACTATTAGTGACTCTCCAAATAATATTACACTAGATCATGGATTCCACATAAATTTTCCTACATTCATCAATAAAAGACTGAACAATCATCATTTTGAGGTAATATAGGAGGAGTTTCATTTCAATTTTTCTTATTCCAGGGGACCATTACCATATTCATGTGGGAAATTCATATATGGAAAAGGATCATATTCCTATTCCAACCATGTATCACAATGTGAGATCGACACATGACTCATGGAAGAAAAGTATTTCTATAGAGAAATACTAATAGAATATTCCAAAGGCTAATGATCAAGATCATATTCCCATTATGATAGATAATATCCAAGTGATAATGGAACATGCCTTGGGGTGGGCTCATATTCATGTCTGTAATGAGGAATCCCATTGGCATATTCTAGTAGCTTCTCAGTAGCAAGACGATGCCCATTCAACATAATAAAATTATAAAAAATTTCTGATAACCATCAATCATCTGGCTTATACCCATTTACAATTCCAAAATTATGGTCTAAATATTTGATCCCTGATAGAGAATGTAAACCATATTCCCAACCTCCATAATTTTAGTGTCTTTGAGTACTTTTGAGATACATTCTCAACACCCCAAGGGTCCATAAACTCTTTAATATATGTAGAAGATAATCATTTCCACTATTTTCCTCCTCATGGTAGTGTGAAGATGGATTGGGTGGATTCTACTCTTGACATCCACCATGGTCAACCTCCCCATGGAGATCTCTCCCATGGAAACAAAAAATTATCCCATTTCCCAGACACCTCCATATGAAGATGAGTTTAAAACTCAGATTCCTTCATTTTAAGAGGTTCTAAACAATCAGTGTCAACCACATAGATATTCCCATCAACATATTGTATCACTCCATTCCATTTATCTAGTGACTTTTAGAATCATCTTATATCGTCTGTCAGGACATAGGAATGTATTTTTTATGAATATGAGGCTGAAATTGATCTATGTTGAGATTTAATAGGCAATAACTTCCCCATCGGGTTAATTCCCTTCCCAACTGCTAACTATATGACGTGAGATGATTTAGAAAATGATTTTATTCCATGTCCATGAAAAAAATATATTTGAAAGACATAATAAATTGAATACAATAAACCCTTCACTAGGATAATTGCGTCACATTAAGACAATAAACTACTCTATTTTGAGATAGAACAAGCTTTTATCTCTATAAAATAGGATCCAAAACCATAAAATCACATAACTAATCTATAACACGCTTGACGCCATTGCATCAGAACTCTTTTTAGAAAGTAATAGCTGAAGCCACATCAAGAATATGTATTCAAGGATGGGGAATGTATGGATTGTTTTAATTCACATAGACCATGGAATAACAGAACCATTCATATAAAGTGTCCTGTAATGTAATACCCTCCTGAGAAATCAGGGGACAAGGTAACTCTCAGGCCAGTTCGTCACTAAAATATAATTTCACTAGTTTAATGAATCCCAATCATCTCAAATCGAGGGAGTGGATATCTAAATATTCTTTAAACTGGGCCATTCAAAAAATAGAAAATCATTTTAGACATAGAGTTTGATGTTGTGATATACCATAAAACATCAAGTGAATAATTTTTCCAATCATGGGCTTCCATCACACCCATCTACAACATGATCATAGGTGGGCCGTATCAAATAGGTTACATTAGAAACTTCAATTACATCTATTTATGAGTGGACCCAACTCAAAATGATTGTTGAATATTAAACAAAGTAGATACCCCTGGAATAGACATTTCTAAGGAGGATTCAAGACATATCAGTAAAATCTACAAACAACCATAGGCCAGAAGGCTTGAGGATTTATATCTCAATCTCCATCATCAATTTCATCATCCCCGAAGTGGGTCCTTGTGAAATCAATATTGATTCTAGATTAACTTTTACCCACAAGTCTTGGTGAATTTATATCTCAATATTCATCCTGGGAATTATCAAATCTCTAACTAGAATCATTGGTTCCTAATCTGCAAGATCAATCGACAAAAATTTTGCCCTTGAATAACCCCCAGTCCATAGGGATTGGGGAATTTTCAACAACATTAACATAAAGAGAATAATTCTTCTCAAGATTGGGAGGTAACTATCAATGCTTGGCATCCCATAAATTTTTCCAACAATAAGAAAAGCTTCTTCTATTCAACGACCATTCTAAAAACATGTCCAAAACTCCCACAGACTAACTATTCATAGATCGAGATGGGAGGAGCATTTGAAAATGGTGACCATGCCACAGAGGGGTCAAAAAAAATACCCAATATAAATAAGGTTTTGAATAATGACCCCGATAAAGGTAGTGTAGAATTATCAAGTTGTTTCAAAATTAATAGTAAAGACTCCACTTTCAAATATTCCACTATGAATATTGTAACTATCAAAAAAATATATATGAAGGGTCATGGAGAATATTTGGAGGGGAGAAACATGGAAATCATACCCCGATAAATGATTGATCTGGATAAACTAACTGAGGCTACAAGAACAATGTATCAAATATGGTTTTGAACCCTGACATATATGAATATCGAGTTCCCACCTCTTTGATGGAACACTAAAAATATAAAATATAATGGTGTGGATAAATCCCAATCACTACCCAGAATAATTTACATCCATTCAATAGAGATTTTATTGTAACAATATGGTAATGAGATAAAAAATTTCAGAAAACTCGATGAGGAGATCCTCGTGGGTAATATTCACATTGGGTATCATCTCTAGATAAACACAAATATTCACCATAATGTAGTTGATCTCATAGTAAGAGTAGTGTCTGAGTGTTAGATATGATATTAATCTAGGAATCCAATATATATAAATGAGAAATTAAAAAATTATAGTGATTTCCCACTATTGTAGAGATACCATGTCTCTTCTAGGGAAACCATTACCTGAATGACCCAAAGGCCTTCTTTTTTATTGATTTTTGATAACTCACATTTCAAGGGTTGAGTGGGAACCATTATAAGGCCCATTGGATTAGAGAATACATTTATTGTTGGTCCTAGAGTAAGTATCTATACAATACTACATTTAACTTCTCTTCCCCAGCTTCTTCATCGTGATATCATCTCTCCACCTTCACATGGATATTCGGCTAGGATTACCATGAAAGAATAATATAGTCACTTTGGAAACATAATAGCATCTCCTTTTTCACATCTGTTAACTCATGCTGTAGTGAATATGCCTACTCTGAATCCTCATCTGGAGTTTACTCGTTGTAATGTTTTCCAGGTCTATTAAGCACAATTTTAGATGGAGCAAAAACCATGTGGTTTCCTGAAGGCCTTGAGGTGGCATGAAGGTCATGAGGTAAACTGAATTCCTAATTGGTCTGAAGGCCTTGTGTGGCCCCGAAGGCCTTGAAGTTCCTTAGGACCAAACTGGTGGCCCAAAATCCCATATAGATGAATAGTTCCTACTACTATAATTCTGAACAGTAATATATAGAGTTCCTGCTATGGTAGTGCTACATTGCCTGGAAAGGCATGACCACCACATCAAACTACAACTGATCCCTATAGACTAGATGTGGATTATAAAATAGTGACGCTAAATATTCTTGACATCATTGAGTCCCTAGATACTTGAATGAAATATATATAAGTGAAACGCCAACCTATGTTGCTTGAGTAAAATCCATATCCTGAATGCAATGATGAAATGTTCCCTCCACCCAAATTGGAAAATCATACCTTCTCAACCTTTAACAGTGTAGAATACCTTGAACTACATATCACACACACTGTATCCCGATGTGGGAAGATGATGCTTCCTCAAGATCAATTGGTGGTGAATAAGATGTTATTGTTTATACAGACTTAGATAGGGTAGGTAGTTTTTTGGTAAAACACTGCCAGTTCGATCCATTGTAGGATGAAAATACCTTTATTGTCAGTTCCTTTATCCTTTCATCTCCATTCTATGGAATATTATAATAACTGAACTAGAAAATATAAATCAATTTAAATATGATATGGGGTCTGAATTCATCTTGGGATGTAAATGTTTTAACTATTCAATCAATAACCCTCTATCAGAAGAGAAACTACTAGAACTTTGTGATGAAAATATCCATATTGAGTTGTATACACCTCTAATCCTAATGAAGTATCCATGTGTGTTCCATAACATCCCAAAAATTAAACAACATCTCAAAGATTACATTTAGGGAACCCAATTCATATCATGACTCATGCCATCAGGATAGGGGAAATTCTAGGAAAATAAGAAACTACAGTTGTCACTATAAATCCAAAATCTGTGCCCATCTAGGATCCTAAAAAGTTCTCAAACCACCCATCACCTTCTATTGAGTAGAAAAAACCACCAAATCACCCTTGGAATGAAGCATAAGGAAACCCATCTCTCTTCGAATTTGATGATTCCGTGAATAAAGCATAGTCATTCCAAAACACAAAACTCAATAGTTGTTATATAGCCTCCGTTATCAATAAAAACTCAAGCTACCATAGCCTATGAATCCTAATGAGGTCCACCTCACTGACCATCCAATTACAACTCTTTCCATAGAAGGATGGATCATAATATCCAAGATTGATTCATCTTCATAGACAACCTTCATTGAATGGTCTATTCTGGACATGTGGGTGAGATAAATCCTTTGAGTTGGTGTCCTATATAACGTTATTCCCTGTAAGATGATGAAGGGGAATAGAAGGACTTCCAATCCTGGAATGATTTAAACATTGACAAATGGATGATGCAGAATACAATTGATCAAGATCCTACAACCCTAAAAGGATAGCGACATAGACCCACAACATCTCCACCACCTAGATAGGTAATATCAAATATCTCTCCCAAATATGGGTTCAACTATCCAAGGTAGGAAGAAATAAAATAAAAAGAGTCATATTCCACTCAAAAAAAGGTATAAATATTGTAGATTTCTTCCCTAGAACAACTAAAGTATAAACACCACCCCAAAAAAACCAAACCATCATTGGAATATGTTCTAATATTTGGTTTTTTCAACAAGATTCACTTGGATGATCCTCTATTATATGGGTAATATTCCTTAGAACATGATTTTCCTTCACAAAGTCAGGGAATTGGATGCCACATGTGCAATAAAATTAGATAAAGGTTATAGGGCGGGCGTGGTAAGAAACAATATTTTAATCATATCCCCACAGATGACATATATGTATTTTAGACTCATGTTGAAGCACTCCATCAAGATAAAAATAGATATTTTGGTTTCCCATAACCTTCTAGAGTTCAACATCACCCAGTTGTCTCCCATGACCACCTATCATGGGATATATTATCTAATAATACTCGACTACGTGGAAGTCCAGAATGACCCAAACCACTGTAATAAGAAACTCCCATGACCACTACATAAGAACTAGGCATTTCCACCCGAAATTCACAATCTATTAATCCACGTGTCCAAGAGAGACCTCACCTCGGGAAGCACAAACCTCTAACACAAAATTAAAACATTCAGAAATATATAGAATTTATCCTAACCAAGATCTCAATCCTCAAAATGCATTAACATTTAAAATAACTCATTGAGCCACTGGTTGAATCGCTCTAGATCCCACAGGAGTTCAAGTCATAATGTGTTTGTAGCTGAGGTTTATTGAAAGGTGAAAATGAAATCAGAATGTCATGTCTCCATCTCATTAATTAATAGTGATTAGAAAGTAGTAATATGAGATGAAAATTGGACCCTATATTTCTCGGTCACACTCAATAATTCCAACATCCAAAGGGATCTAATTGGAAATGGTTTTGGGATTATTATCATTATAGTTTAAACCTTCTGATGTTTGTGATATAGTGAAGGGGTTTTTTCTCCGAAAAAGATGTACATTTAAGGGTATGATAAGTGTGAGAAAAGAAAACTTTGAAATATATTACATAGATATTAGTTTTGGGATCTCAAATATGTCGATGAGTTAATGGTTATACAGTAAGAAACTATATATAATTTACTTCTCAGATGGCCCTGGATGCATATACACTTGGAGGTAACTTTGACACACCATCAGTGTCTAAAATACCCCATCGATGGAATGATCATCATATTGAATGGTGATAGTGCCCCTATTGAAAATTGTGGACCCACATATACTAACATGAATTTATATAAATGGATAGGAAAACAACCGACAGTTGATGATGATATATAGGGTACATCCCCCAACATCTTGGTGACCACCCATGTAAATCCCCATATTATGATTGATAGTAACTATGTGATCCCTAAATTATAATAGAGGTGGTGGAAATTACCACAAATTTCCAAGATCCTTATATGCTTATGGATGGTGTACGAGACAATTATCTCTGGCATCTCTCTACAGTAACTCCAGCAGAAGGGGTTGATAATGTCACTTCTTATAGCCTCTCTCATTTTGACAGTGACAATGATTCTTCGAGATTTCTATCTAGGTCTGGGAATGTCTCTTCTAAATAAGAAGTGTAAAATGGTAAGGATGGCCTTTTGAATAACCCTCCCACATTCAAGGAATTTTGCTCCACCTATTTTGATGTGATAATATCAGAAAAAATATGAATTTAAGAACACCCACGATATACACATATTAGTTCAACCATTCCCCACAAAGGTAGACTAATATGAATGTACTATATTCCGAGGTGGCTATGCACCATCTTAGCTTACCCGAATACAATTTAGGTTTCAAGTAGGTAGCCATATAGATGCACCCCTATCATGCCTCCAATGTGGATATGGAAGCTATCAAATTGAACATCTACAACTTTTTTTGTGAAGTGAAAGTCCACATCATTATTTCCAACATCACCTCTATTATGAATAAGAATGGTAAGATTAGAGTCTGAAACTATTTTTGAGACTATAATCAATTATTCCCAAAGGATGATTTCCTGTTTCCAATCTATAAATTGTTGATTAATTGAACAGATAAATTCCAAGAACATTCCATCATTGATGGGTTTTCCGGGTAATATAACATAAATACGGCCCCTAAAGAAGAATAATCCACTACCTTTAGAGCACACCGAGTTATCCCTTTCTATCAGGTCATTATCTTTGGCTTATATAATGATGTCTTAACATATCAATTCACCATAAATCATATATTTATGCCATTACTATGAATCATAGATAAATGTTATGTTGGAGACCATGTTTTCAAATCTCAACAATGATGTGATCACTTCCTGGATCCTCAAAAAAAATCACCGAAAATTTGTAACAAAATAGTCTATTAATCAATATAATGATATGTTCCTTCAGGGTAACATCAGGGATGTTCCATTGATTTATGGTATGCCCACACAGTATTGAGTCTGACCCTAAAAATACTAGTGATATTTTACAAATTTCTCCCCTAAAATACGAAACAACTAAGAACGATCCAATTACACCTCACCTACATTCAACATTTCAAATCAACATGGAAGTAAAATCACTATATTCACTTTGATAATGAATAAGTGTATTATATTATTCTAAGAGGCCTTCATATTTCTATAATATTATATGCATCACCCACCATTTTTAATTATTCTATTGTAATAGATCCCACTTATCTTGTTTGTGGCCCCCATGGAATGCTCACTAGGTGCCATGCTCACTTAAAAAATTGATGTAGGGAGTGGAAATAGTCTATGATACCTATGATGAACAATGATTGGTACTGAGATTGTTTCTGACACTTTCGTTGGGGCACGTGCATCCATCACGTAGAGGACGCGCTGCTGTTACCTCGCATTCCCGCTTTCCAAAGGCGGGTGGCATCCGCTCCTTATTTAGGGACATCTTCTCCTTGATCGAAATGGGATGATGGGACGTCGGTTTTTCCTTCCATGGATTCCTCCTCGGTGCTCATCACCTAGTCCAGGTCTCCCTCATAGATTTAAGACGTAGTTCATGAAGCTCTTCCCGGCACTATATCTTCGGGGGCACCAGTTAATTACGCCGCTTCTGTCAGGACCTTCAAAGGGTTCTGGTCAAGGCAGCAACCATTGGTTAGGAGAGTTGTAATGTTGGGCATCACTGGCATGTCTTGACACTGGGGATTGGCATGTCTTCCTTCTGCCACTTATTATAGGGCTTCTCTATGGCGTGGAAGCATGAGGCATCCCACATCAAATGTGGGGAATTGTATTCCATAGGCATGTATCTGAGGTTTTCCTCTCCTTCCCATGTTTATCACAAGGTATACCGCAAGTTTAACATCCCATGGAGATGGATCAGACTGATCAAAACACTAACTAGAGTGGATCATATTGATGAATCCCCTGGAGGGAAAATCGATGCTGGGGCCAGCACATAGGCAGCATCCCAAATACTATTGAGGGAATGGGGAATGAAGTGGCATGACCCCACCGGGATGTGGCGGCCCGGGTAAGAATCATGATGGATAAGGGTATTGGGCTTGATCCTCGAAGAAACATCCTACGTATCCCCGTGGTAGGTAATCAAAGTCCATGTAGTTCGAAGGAACGATGTGACACCTGAGGAGGCGACCTGCGAGCATGGACGCATGGATAGGACCTAGAGGAAGTGGAACCTCCGGGTTAGGGCATGAGCTTCCCTCGTGGCAGGGAATCAAAGTCCACGTAGTTCATGTGAATGCAGTTTAATGTCATGCGGGATGGAGGTGAACTGAAGTGGAGATGGACCGGGAGTCCGATGGGTGTTGGTATTAAACCTTGTAGAGGCTTCCTATGTACCATGCCTTATCACGGATCAAAGTTCATGTTGTTCGGGATGGCTTGGGCTTACCCTCTGAGGAGGCCCATGGTGGTGGGGCTTGAACCTCGTGGAGGCTTCCTACGTACCATGCCTTAGCACATATTAAAGACCCATAGTCTTGGATGGTTGGGGCTTACACACTGAGGCGGCCCATGGTAGTGGGGCTTGAACCTTGTCGAGGCTTCCTACGTACCATGCATTAGCACAGATCAATGTCCCCTTAGTTCGGGATGGTTGGGACTTACACTCTGAGGCTTCCCAAGGTGGTGGGGCTTGAACCTCGGGAAAGCTTCCTATGTACCATGCCTTAGCACGGATCAAAGTCCCCATAGTTCGGGATTGATTGGGGCTTACACTCTGAGTCAGCCCACGGTGGTGGGGCTTGAACCTCATGGAGGCTTCCTATGTACCATGCCTTAGAACAGATCAAATTCCCTATAGTTCGGGATGGATTGGGGCTTACACCCTGAAGCGGCCCAAGGTGGTGGGGCTTGAACCTCATGGAGGCTTCCTACGAACCATTCCTTAGAACGGATCGAAATCCCCATAGTTTTGGATGGTTGGGGCATACACTATGAGGTGGCCTAAGGTGGTGGGGCTTGAACCTTGTGGAGGCCTCCTACATACCATGCCTTAGCATGGAAAAAAGTCCCCATAGTTCGGGATGGTTGGGGCTTACACTCTGAGGCGGCCCATGGTAGTGGGGCTTGAACCTTGTGGAGGCTTCATACGTACCCTGCCTTAGCACAGATCAAAGTCCTCGTAGTTCAGGATGGGGGGGCTTACACTCTAAGGTGGCCCAAGGTTTTTCATGGCCGGTTCTTACTCTAAGCTCACATGATTCATGCTCAGTGTGAGAAATAAGAGCTAGCGGAGACTTGATGATCACGT
Source organism: Viscum album (assembly GCA_963277665.1). Classification (NCBI taxonomy): domain Eukaryota; kingdom Viridiplantae; phylum Streptophyta; class Magnoliopsida; order Santalales; family Viscaceae; genus Viscum; species Viscum album. The sequence continues at coordinate 1,780,321,221 of OY728129.1, read as the reverse complement.
CGTGAAGGGTGTGTCTGTGGGAGATGGAAAGGGTATTACAAGTTGAGCGGCCATGGTGCCGGGACTTACTACAGCGTGGAGGCCCGTGGTGAAAAAGCCCAGTGGGATAGGGGTTTGGGACAGAAGAAAGGAGGAGTCCCATTCCCTATCTCACCCTCTGCTGGATTTGGTACCGAGGGAGTGAGGAGGAGCATGGGTGCTACCTCTTTCAAGGAAAACTAGGGGATTACACCAAGGTGGACGCCCTTACCCGCAGACAAACGCCCCTCCGATAAGGAGGATATTATCCCCTGTGAGGAGTGATCCCATCTCTATGGAGATGAGTGGGTGTAGAGAATTTCCAAGGTGGGGGGACCCTACGTGTGATGCATGAGGTCAGGTCATAGTTTAACATCATGTGTTGAGGACGATGTTGCTTGGCAGTTTAACGTCCTGCATCTCGGAAAAGGTTGGTTTTCTCCCCACCCCTACGACTCACAAAACCGGTACCCCCTGCCCCTTTCAAGAGGGAAGGCATTGAAAAGGACATAAAGAGGGGGTGTCGTAGAGAGAACCATTAAGGGGTCCACGTTAGCGTGGATATTTGAAGAAGCAATAACCATTAGTGTGCCTATGCGAAGAAGTATGAGGTGAAGCAACGCAATAAGAAGGATTGTCCAAAGGACTTTGAAGTTACATCGTACAAGGCAAGAATGTTATACGAGAAAACCATGTATGATGCGGATGCCATGGGTGCACAAGACAGCTGCGAATGGCACCCAGAAAAAGGGAATTGGTCGTTCGCAAAAGAGGGCGCTTGGGGAGCACCGAGGCGAAGGGACCAGGGGAATTGCGTGTAGCACTTGAGGTTTGCAAGAAATAAAGGAGCTCGGTGCGAAAATCCCGGGCTAGAGATAAATCAGTGATAATTACACAAAATATGCAGTGAGGTTTTGCGCACAACTAGGAGGATTGTGCACAAGGTACATGGATTAGGCGTGGGCGGCAAGGCCGCGTGCAAGGGTAGGGGTGCGCATAAAGGAAGGAATTGCGGGAAATTTTGCAGCCTGTGTGCAATGGAAGGAATTGCGCACAAAGGGGAGACCCCTAAGGGAGTGGAAATCAGTCTATAACAATGGGGATCTCATGTGAAGTTGGACCCTAGGCGACTGGGTGCAAAACTAACTGTACCAGAAGTCCATATTCTGTGCGTGTGAAATTCCAATTACGCTCACGATATCTAGTTTAGATTCTTAAGCCCTCAAAAGGAAGGGGACACCTTCTATTTATAGGTGATCGAGGGTGCTAAATATAGTTTGGCATGAAATTATTGTGCAATAGAGGCGGTGGAATGAAATTTCATCCGCGTGGGGAACGGGTGTGAAATTATTTCACGCCTGCATCGGGACTCTTCGCAAATCGTGATACTTTCCATGAAGGATAGATTTTTTCAAGCACTTCACCATTTTTTTACACCTCCAGCCCCCCCCCCCCGGACCGGGTCCTCGGGTCCGAATATTACTTCGCTTTGTCATTTCGAAATATTCCCTATCACTTAAGCACTTTTCGTCATCTACAAATCCCCCCCTCAGAATTTGATCATTGAGGGGTCACAACGATCGGATTCCGAGGGAAATGATGAAATGTAGGGCTCCATGGGTCCCATGTGCGCAAATATCTAAGGCTCCATGCAAAACTCAACCCAGTGTGGAATTCACATTATGCAAAGGTGCAGAACCCTGGCTTAGCCTATAAAAGCATCCTTGGGTCCCATGCTCCATACAACTTTTCTCGTGTGATAATCTTGAGCTCTCGTGCGTGAAATTTCTTTTTATCCTGCGTGAAAAACCGCTCAGCAGCGTGTAATTACACCAATATTTGGTGGCCTTTTATGCGCAAACCAAGTTTTTTCTACCCCATAGCCTGTTATTTCGTGCTAGCCTCCCAGATTTTGTGCCACCCTTCCAGTTTTTGTGCCAACTATTGAAACACTTGGTCGGAAGTTGATGGCCGCAAACCGGGTTGATGAAGAGGAAGCCGCTTCTCGTAGAGACGAAATGGTTGAGAACCCGAAGTTTTGTGGTGGAAAAAGGGTTTTCTCTAGTAACCAAACCCTCTTCAACAAGTTAACCACTTCCAAAAAAGAATATTCCTCGTCTGACAGTCTTCCGGTGTGGGACATCGGCATTTTAGAGGAGGTTCCCCTGCCGGGTTTTGAGGTTGACACACCGTGGTCATGGGTGACCCATGAAGATGACCTTCCTTGATACAACATCACCAAAAATGGTCGTCCAGCCAGAGAAACCTGGCATATGGATGTCTATTCCCTGAATCCTAGGACCAAGACCATTGCTGGGGGTGATCCTGTTGTGGAGATCTCACCGGCCCTCTACGCAAGCACTTTTCGTGAGAGCATCACTGATGAGGCCAAAGGCTGGCTGCAGGACTGGGATCTACATTCCAGAGGCAACTTCACCCATGAGTGGGCATGGGCGTACTGTGTTTGCCATACGTGCGACCAATTTGGGGCTGATCTCTGGCCCATTGTTCTATTTGAGTTTGTGTGGACATCGCAATTCCATTCCAACCTCTAGCCTGAGCTTGTGCCGGAGCTGTTCACCTGATGGTCCCCCAGAACCAACACATTCCACCTCCATCATAGGGATGTTGGCATCAGTCCCTGGGACATCCATTGCATCGGGCGAATCCCTTTAGAGGGTCATCAATATGACAAATTCCTCCCGCCGATGAACATCTGGGGTGACAGATCTCGAACCCCCATACTAGTATGGCACCTGTTGGAGCTGGAAAAGGAGAAGCTGGGGGTCAAGGAATTCCTGAAGGACATTAGGTACAAAGACTAGTTCAGTCTGTTCCTGTAGAAGAATCTAGAAATCAATATGCCAGGGTAGGGAAAACGTTGTACAACCGCCGCTCAGAGGAGCAAGAGCGGATCATACTGGAGGATCCTGGAGGTGGGGAAATACCACTCATGGGGCTACAATATGAATGAGGCCCGAGACCCGAATTTTCAGTACGTCGAATTCCTCGCCACATTCCTAAGCAGGTGGCTCCTGCCAGTGCGATATGCAAGGATTGGCGTCCGTTGGGCGACTCTGGTGATGGCCGACATCATGGATTCCAACAAGAGGTTCAACCTGGGGGTCCCCATGCTTTCTCGGTCGTACGCCATCTTGGGATGCATCTTGAGAGGTGGATTTCCTAGGAGAGTATATGTCCCCTTATAGATATTCCATGGCTAGGTTGCAGATCACTGCGGTGGATACACATTTCCAAATTCCATCCGTCCTCTGGGAAATGGGATGCGACCCTCTCTGCTAAATATTTCTGGGGTCATGCTGATGATGCTCAATGAGGAGGGAGTATGGATTAGGATCGATAACCATGCCAACTATGCCTTCAACCCATTCCCCACCCCAACTGGTCACCTGATAGACAATGAGCAAGGATCACAGAAGCAGAAGGAGTACATCCAGAGCATCAAAGGCGGGGTGCTTGTGGACTGGGTTGATGGTAAGATCTTATGCGTGCCTTATGTTCCATACTGGTTCACCAGGCAGTTCGGATGCCTCCAGAAGATGTCTAAGAGAGTATTCACAGACGTCCAGGAGGAGAGGCAGCCCTACGTCCTTAGTCAGTTGTGGCTGATGTTCACAACTTCTGGCTCTGGCGACATCGTCACCTTTCCTCCCACCAAAGTTTACGCTGGACTCTCAACCGAGTATGATAAACATTGGACCACAACGTACCCTAAGGGACTTCTGTGGAAGCGAGTTCGGTAGCTCAAAGTCGCCAGTGCGGAACCTTGATGATGATAGATCAGGCAGGGTTCTGCTAGAGGGGGAGTACCAGAAGTGCCTCAGGCAATGGGGCCCACACAGGCATGGACCTTAGTAGCGGGGGCGTCACATGGCATGGTCGCGCCCTCGTTGCATGGATGAGGGGTGTCCCACGGAGTGTCCAGAGAACATCCTGGGAGGTAAATAAGATACCTGCTTCAACCCTCCCACAACGCGATCTTCCATGTGCTATGGTTGGCCTAACTAACCCTACGGTAGTCAATGAGTACTAAATCCCTCTGGCAAAAGATAGTGAGAGACGAGATCCAGCTTCCAGAATTCAGGCTTTTCTAGGTTGCTAACAAAGTGAACTTCCACCGATGACATGCATATCTAATGTCCATGGACATGTACACAAGCCAACGGCATCGGCATGTGGGGACATTTCTCTTGGTGAACGTAATGCTCGGCCAGGAGCATGATCAGAAAAAATGCCACCAGGGGAAGATGACAGCGATGAGTCAGAGGGCGGCGAGGTTAGAGAGGGGGAGGGTGAAGGAGAGGAGGAGCCCAAAGGTGAAGGGTCTTAGGGGGAATCCCACCAAGGGAGTCTCCTGGAAAGCGGTGAGATCGTCGGCTCTAATATGGATGTGAACGAGCTGCTCGAGGTATGCCACGACCCTTGTCTTCTCCTTTATTCTCTTTTCTTTGAAATTATTTACCCACCTTCCATATCTCTACTCAGGAGCACATCAATGCTAATCAAGTGTCTCTAGTTGAAGGAGGGGTGGAAGTGCCAATGGGGTAAGGTGGGGAACCTACGCCCAATATTAAATTGACGAGTGCTGAGGGATCCCCCACCATGAAAGCTCCTACAATGGCCAGAGCACTAGAGGCTGATGCCTTGGGTTATTGTAAGTCCCTGGCTTTGATACCGGTACTCACTATCAGAGGACTCAACTGATTAGGGTGCTCCTTGTCTGTACGGTGATCACGACACTGGAGGCTCGTCAGGCTGCTGAGCCCGGACCATCTGTGAGCGTGCCGGTGGCAAACTTACAGCCCCATCTTGAACATGCCTCCCAAATTGAGTTGGCCCTAGTAATTGGTGAGCAGGGAGTGGCGGACACCAGTGGAACTGCTGTCGGGGCAGTACCAGAGGTCGACGAGGGTGCCACCAGGATCGAGGGGAGAGAGGAAGGTCACCCAGATGCTGGGGAGCCTACTCTCCTAGGAGGAATCTTTGAGGAAGACCTTGTTTCTATCCTGTTGGTTATATTCCCTATCTATCGGCCTGCTGATCCCGAATAAATCAACGATTCAGATTCGGAAGAGGCCGAGGAGATCCGAATGATGCGATGCAAGGTATGGAAGTGCATCTAGTGTTATCTCAGCTAGCCTCAGGTGGAATGGCTGAAGTGGATGGGGTCACTCAACACTTGGATTCATTTTCTATGTGTTGGAGGGGAATATGATCAACTCCTTCACCTGATGGTCCTTGATTACATGGCTGAGAAGATGTGTGAGAGAAGCCGGTGCTCCGACATTACATGGTATCATGAGGAGTCGGGAAGTACCCGGGCACTTCTGAGGACAGAGTAGGTGGTCCAAAGCCTCGAGGAACTGGATAAAGAACAAGATATATTCACCGCAAACTGTTCTGAGCTCGTGGAGAAGTTGAGGGACCAGTGGGTATATGCCCAAGAACAACTCGTGGAAGCGAGTCGCTAGATAACCAGGCTCCATACTGAACAGGCGCAAGCACGGGCCAGGGTCAGTGAACTTCACTCCGCGACCACTGATGAAGAAAGTGTCCTCAAGGGATGTGTGGCAGTCCTGGAGGCCACCAGCGAAAAGGTGGCGGCATTGGAGATATCAATCCTTGAATCCGACCCTTAGGGGCCCTGTTTTGGCTGAACCCATAAACTTATCCCGCCTTACTGCATTATGTTCTCTAAATTGTATGTATGGAAAAATTTATTTACTGTCCCTTGGTTTAACGTGCTCGACCATAATCCCAAAATAAATAAAAGCCCATTTCGAAGATCACATGGGCTATGAGAAGTGAAGGAGGCTCGTACTTTCACTTAGTTTGATCATGGGAGTGTTAACCAAGCTTCGGTCATTTAATACTCGAACCCAGATTCCCGAGTAGAAGAGGGAGGCCCAATCAAAGGAAGATGACCTCAGATTGATTGATGTATCATCCTCTCAATGTGCTCTAGCGCACGAGTGGGGCAATTCCAGGGGCATTGGAAGCATTCCGAACATAGGAAAATGAGAAATGTGAATCACGTTACCCATATTCGGAACACTATGGGAGGGGAATGGAAATAAAGGACGACTATTGACCGTGTTTGAATCACATCATAACTATTGCATTAGCCTGAAATGGGGACAATAAATGAGGGTCAACCACTGACCATATTCTCAACATGGGACCTAACTCAAATATCGTCGATCATTCTTCTGGAACGTTGGCCCAGAACATTAGTCGGACCATAGGTTGAGAGTCCATACTATTAGGGGGTCCCTTCAAATGTGATCAGTCTTCCAGAACATTGTCCCATGAAAGCAGGTGGACCATAGGTCGAGCATCCATACTATTAGGGGTCCCTTCAAATGTGAAAGAGGAGGAAGATCCGAAAAACAGAGCATGAAAAGCGTGGAAAGTGAAGGGGTGGTTTGTTCAAATAGAATCCAACACTCCCAAGTTTACACCACCATGGGGGAGGCACATTAGGCAGACACATCAGTCTATTCATGGATCATCCCTACTTTTAGATAGAACCTCTCTGGTGGGGGAATCGTCACTTTCTAATGTTATCATGTGGCATCACGAATTTGTTCAGGGTAAATGTTGTAGTTACACAACTCCCCGAGAGGTTATCCCAAGGGGCTGACAGTGAGGAGGGATGGGATTTGTGTTTCCCGGGGCTGGACCCAAGATATGATGTCTGGGCATTCCTATGTGTCCCATAAGGATGAGAATCAAGCCACACGTAGTTCTGAAAAGGTTCTTGGTTTAAGTTCTTGGAACTCGGGCCAAGGATCGACAAGATGTGCAGGAGGCACATGGTAAGGGGATTACGAAACCCGACATGAATGAGGACATGAGTCTAGATTACCATGTGCTCTTTGGGGAGGTGTTTAGGTCAAGGGACGGAACACGAAAATTAGTTTGGTCCCATGGTGAAGTGCCTGTGCGTTCCTATGTATCCCATAAGGATGGGAATCAAGCCATACGTAGTTCTGGAAAGGAGCCTGGTAAGGTACCAGTGCAAAGGATGAAAGGGGTGTGTGGGTCTAGCCCTCGCACCATGAGAAGCAGTATTTGATGTATCTTGTTTTTCATTTAAGGTGAGTGGTTTTTCTTTTGTGAAGCGACCGGCCTAGGGTAGAAATTCCTGGCATTTCCACAATAATCAAGCCATATAAAGGTGTTGAAAAATGGTAGGGTAAATGACCGATACCCAACGTGATGTCCTCTATGACGAGGTCGTCGCAATGTATTACCATTTTCCATCGTGCATCCAGGACGATATTATCACAGTTTTGGGTCATGTGGTAGGACCCAAGAGCATAGTTTAAAGTCATATGTCATTGACATGGAGTAATGCACATGATGCGATAAAGCATACCCGACGTGAATGTTAATGAGGTCAAGATCATAAATGTGCACACCTTTGGGAAAGGAGCCTTGTGTCAAGCGGCCAACGAGGGTCAAAGGATATGGGGTAGAAGACGCTAGCTTCCAACTGAGCTGGACCCGAATGTATAATGTCTGGGTGATCCCACGTATCACATGGGGATGAGGATCAAGATGCACATAGCCTGTAATGAAGATCATAGTATATGGTCTTAGAGCTCGGACTGTGGGAGCCCCGAAGGATGCCATATTGCATCTTTTTCCCCCCGACATGTAGAGGTACACTGAGGGATAGTTCCAAGAGTGTCAAAATTCCACCTAGACACGATGGGGGTGAAACACAATGTGAATCATGTAACCAACATTCAATTCCCAAAGGGCGCTCACATGACGATGGAGGACTATTGTTGATGATGTTCGCAACACATCATCCCGTCGAATTATCCGGAAATGGGGATAAAAAAATGACGACCACTGACCATGTTCGCAATGTGGAATTTGTATCAATTTGTTGTTCAAAACCCTTGGGGGCATTGGCCCGTAATGGTAGGAGAGTCCTTAGGCATAGTATCCATGCCTTTTTTGGGGGTCCCTTCAGGTGTGAAAGATAACTGTGGTCCAAATTAAGGGGAACATGATTCTTGAAAAGTGGAAGGAACTTGCCTAAGTTTAATCTGACACTCCAGGTCCTAGACCAGAGTAATCTTAGGCACATTGGCGAACCACTGCAAAGGGTCAAAGGGCTCATCATGAGAGCAGCAGAGAGATGGCAGATTCTCAGGAGAAGGGGGGAATCATGCCAAAAAACCCAACACGAAGGATGGAATAACCCTGTACCACACCTATACATCCCCCTCGTGGAGAGGAATAGGCCAAGGGGCCTAGGTGACCCGGAGATTGGGAGATCTCTAAGGGATGGGGCTGGACCTGAAATCTAAATGTTCAGGCGGTCCTATGTATACCATAAAAATGGGAATCAAGCCACACATAGTTCTTAAGGGTATAGTTTAATATCAATAAGGACGACATACAGTTTAATGTCATGTGGGACGAATGTGCAGTTTAGGGTCATGTATGACTGACAGTTTAAGGTTGTGCGGGATCGTAATCCAGTTTATAGTCATGGGGGACCTGAGTCCAGTTAAAGGTCATGGGGGACCGTAAGGGCCCAAAGGTAGGACCAAATGTAGTTTAAGGCCATGCATGACCAAATGCTCAGGGAACGTTTTGCTTGACGAACTTGGCATTGGTGGGAGGAGTGATATTCTCACCATCCATGGTCACCAGGGAGTATGCATCATTGGGATAAACCTTATGAATAATGAAATGTCCTTCCCATTTGGGCTCCAACATGGGTGGTTTCCTGCCGAGGATCATTGGTGCTTAGAGAGCTAATATCAAATCACCTTGCATGAAAGATCAAAGGCAAACCTTCTTCTTGAAATCTTTAGCCATCCTACTCTGATGCATTTCTATATTGTGGAGGGCACAAAGCCTATTCTCGTATAATGCTTCCAATTTAGATAGACAGATCCCTTCCATTCTTTCCTATGCTTGTTGTTCATAGACCTCTGTGCGCAATGATGGAAATTGAATCTCAATGGGCAGGACAACATCAATTCCATACACCAGGGAATATGGGGTCACTTGGGTGGAATTACAGGTCGTCGTCCGATAAGTCCAGAGGGCGTTGGGGAGCTCATCTGGCCAACTCTTCTTGTTCTGACCAACCATTTTTTGCATAATGTGAGAGAGGGGTTTATTGAATGCCTCAATATGTCCATTTGCTTGCACGTGATAGCGGGAGGTATGGTTGGAGTGAATTTTGTACATGGCATACAATTTCTTCAACTCGGCTGTTCGAAAGTTGGTGCCGCTATTGGGGAGGATAGCGTGAGGGACTCCAAACTTATAGATGATATTGAAACTCACGAAGTCCACTATAGCACAGGCCTGGAATTCCTTGAGTGGAATTGCCACTACCCACTTGGAAAAGAAATCCGTAGCGGTTAGAATGAATCGGCATTGGCGAGCTGTTGCCGGTGGGTATGGTCCAATGAAATCTAACCCCCAGGCTGGAAAGGGCCAAGAGTACATGGTAGTAGGGAGAGGCTCTGATGGCCAATGCACAAAGTTAGCATTAACATGGAATGAATGACACATCTCGGTGAACTCGGTGCAGTCATGGGTTATGGAGGGCAAAAAATACCCTAATCTCTGATTCTGGTGAGACAGTTTTGGCCCAGCCTAGTGGACACCACATGAACCAGCATGAACCTCTTGCATGACTTGTGGGATCTCAACCCCTTGAATGGAACAGATGAGAACACCATAAAATCCGCATTTATAGAGGATCTTCTCAAGACTGGGACCACTCTGGAGGGTAAACTACAGTGCGCGGCGTCGGATTCACTCACGCTCGTCCCGGTCTGATGGGGGATTACCGTTTTGGAGGTAATCAACAAAAGGGGCACTATAATCGGGAATTGCTTCAACCACTACACCTAAAGACACTTGGGATCCCAAATTGGAAGCCCCGGTGGTAAGATGTCTTACTCGTGGGATGTCTTTATCCTCTGGGGTGGTGGGAGAAATTAACCTCTAATGCGCCACTTGTATAAGTATATCTTTCCACTTAGTCTCTACAAGTGATGCAGCCAGGCTGGCCGAAGCATCTGCTCGACCGTTCTGCGACTGAGGGACATGGATAACCTCTGGATGAGAAGGGAACTGTTCCATTAGCTGGAGAGTGAATTCTAACAATGGTACTAGCTTGTGCTTTCTGACAACATAGTCTCCATTGAATGGATTGATGACTAACTCGGAATCCCCTTTCACATGCATATGGGGCACATCAATCTCAAGGGCCAGCTCGAGACCCATAATGAGGGGCAGATATTCTGCCTCATTATTAGTGCAGCCTTCTGAATACAGTAATGAGTATGACAGGATGGCTTGCGCTGGGGTGATAAAGACGATACCCAGGAATACTCTGTTGAGCCTTGGATCATTGAGACTCCTATCGGTGGGGCTACGGGAGGCACCATCGAAGTGCATCTGCCAGCACGGAATGGCCTAATCGACTAACATGATTACCTCATCAGGAAAATCTAGGTCTAGGGACTGATCCGTAGAGGTTGGATGGGAAACCAGAAAGTCTGCCAATGCCTTCCCCTTGATATCCTTCTGGGGTACGAACCTGATGTCAAACTACTGGAGGATCACCGCCCACCACGCTAGTCGGCCAATCAACATGGGGTGGTTTAGAATATACTTCAGCGGGCCACTCGGAACACTAAATGTACCTTGTGTTGCTTCATGTAGTGCCAAAATTTATGTATGGAAAACACGAGCACAAGGTATCTCTTCTCGATTGGGGATTATCTAGTTTCCATATCGAGGAGCATGCGCCTGAGGTAGTAGAAACTATTCTCTGCCCCCTCATTGTTCTTCTAGGAAACAAGGGAGCCGAGGGAACATTCCAGGGCGGTGACATAGATGACCAGTGGCTTTCTAGGGATGGGTGGCATCAATACTGGAGGCTAGAGAAAATATTGCTTGATTTACTCAAAGGTGGTCTGGCAGTCTTCGTCCCATTCATTGGCAGATCCTTTCTTCATGTGTAGGAAAAAGGGCTTACACATGCCGTCCAGATTCGCAAAGAATTGGCGTATGTAGGCTAAGTGGACTTTGATACCTCGAAGCTCCTGAATATTACTCGAGGATGAAATCTGATTGATTGCATTGATCTTCTCTGGGCCGATTTCGATGCCCTGGTATCTGACAAAAAAGCCATGAAACTTCTCAGAGGTTACCCCAAAGGAACACTTCAACGGGTTCCTCTTCAAGTGGTGGGAATGGAGGAAGTCGAACACTTTATCAAGGTCCTTGAGATAGTCCTAGTGCTGGTGAGAATTGAATACCATATCATCCACATAGCATTCCAACAACGTCTCGAGGATCGGCTTGAATATGTGATGCATTTCCCACTGATAGGTGGTACCTCTATTCTTTAGGACGAATGGAAAAACCTGGTAACAGAAAGTACCTTGAGGCACCCTAAAAGCGGAAGAATCCTCATCCTCAGAGGCCATCTGGATTTGATTACATCCAGAGTAACCATCCATGAAGGAGAGGTCTTGGAACCCATCTATAGCGTTGATCAACAATTCTGTCACTGGAAGGGGAAAATCATCCTTCAAATAGTGACGGTTGAGATCACGAAAGACGATGCAGACTCTGATATGTCTATTCTTCTTTCTTACTGGTACAATGTTGGCTGAACACTAGGGGTACTAGACCTCCTTAATGAATTTCGCTCTGATGTTCTTGTCAATTTTGACCGCGACCATGGCACTGTGAAAAGGGTGCATCTTTCTGGGAGGCTGCTTGAACCCGTGATGATTTTTTGGGTGACCGAGGCGGTGGACGGATACCTAAGAATATAGTCCTGAAATCTCATCGTATCTCTAGGAAAATAAATCACAGTGCTATTTGAGGAATCCTTCATACCGCTGCTGCTCTTCGAGTGACATGACGGCACTGATCAATGTAGGTCCTGGATCTACCTCGCAACAAAGGTTCACCTATACCAGTTCATCAACCGTGGAAGAGCCATCTTACTCAAAGGCATGGGGAGCATCCTCTATATCCTCCTCTCCACTTATAGAGTGATCCTCCAAGAGAGAAGTTGCTTCTTGGGATTCCAGGCCCTCATGGGAGGCTGGAACCAGCTTGTGCGACAGTGGTTATTGCATCGGGGAATTCTGGTGCTATCGAGACCATGGCTATGAAAGCTGTCGACCCGATCCCATCTCATCTCCGGCCCAAGGGGCCATTCCTGATAACATCAATGTAGTATTGGTGTGTTGACTAGAGCCGAATTATTCCAGCCTAGTGAAATAGACAATTATGACGTACTGTCGCTACCATGAGCTGGACGTCCCGATATCGGACGGGACCAGGAGGCTCTATGATCACTGGGGCCTAATTCGCATAAGAACATGAAGTGATCTTCCAACATTTCCTTGATTAGGGAGAAGTATTCCCTCTTGTCCTAGAAAAGAAAAAACATTTCCCCATATTAGGGGTTGTAGCCTCCAACCGATAAATTGGGAAGACATAGGCATCATTCAAGCCTGCCCAATGGTCGGTCGTAGCGGTGACGGGCTCAAATTCACTTTCCTAGACTTGTTTATCCTTGCTATTGGAATAGTCATCATCCATTTAAGGGGCTCCTCAAGTGGTGAAAGGAGATGTATCGCCTTTGAGTATGACTAATAGACCTTTTAATTGAGTACTTGAGGCATTGGTGATACGATGAGGGGACCACTGCAAGCAGGTAGAGCCATGGACTACCCATCAATGCATTGTACATGGTGTCCAGGGAGATAAAAATCTACTCGGTTCTAGTAATCAGGCCACCAAACTGGGTATTCAGATAGATCTTGTTGACCGGTGTCTGCTATGTCCTATCATATCCCTATATTCTCAAATCGGAGGGAGTTAGATCATCTTCAGATAACCCTAGCTTATGTAGTGTCCGCGTAGGGATAAGGCTGATCCTAGATCCGGTGTTAACAAGACAGCGACAAACCTCCACACCATTGAATTGGCTGGTGATATACAGCGGGAGGATGTGCCCATTTATGGGAGATCCTTCATCTTCTCTCAAGAATGAAATGATGTCTTGGAATTTGACATCCGCAACTGTTTTGGCATTAAAGGCCTCTACAACTGCTACCTTTGTCTCAAACTAGAGGGGGCTCTTTAAAACCTCGGCGAGCGCTTCATGCATATATGGAGATAGGTGTAGGGATTCATGGATGGAAAGCATCGTTGGGATGCCAGAAAGGTGCTTGAGAACATCATACATTTGATACAGGTGCGAACTTATGCTTACAAGGAGTCTCTCTATGATGAGAGGAATGGTGGGCATTGCCGGCCGGATTGGCGGCTGACAGGTACTGGGTACATCCTGCTGCTCGCTGGTCGAAGCTCGGAGGGTCACTATCGGATGAGGACCAGGTGACTGAGATCAGCCTGTAGCAGGGCGAAGCTGGTCGCGATACATCTGAAGTGGCTATGCCTGATCCAGTAGCACAAATGGTGGTGGAGTCGGGCCTGTCGATGCCGGATGAAGAGGCTACGCATGTGGAGTTCTACGTTGGGCTTGCTGTCTGGTATCAACGGCATGCACGACCTCACTAGAGGTGCCAACTGATGTGCCTCGATGACCCAAATGGACGTGGATTCACCGACATTGGAGTCATCTGGGGAAATTGAGGACGTTCACCTAGTGCTCCCCCTTGTCAGGAGTCATATAGGGATTTACCAACTTGATAGTGTTAACCAAAGCATACCCCTGACTTTCACTTGACGAATCATCCACTAATGGGAGGATTCTTGGAGGGATTCCCATCTCCGGGGGCAGGAAGTTGCTCAGAGTGCGAGATGATGACGACACTGGTAGGGCGTGTTGTTGTTTCTTGCACCACCAATGCTTTCTCTTCTGTGAGGAGGATGGTTGTGATGATAATGCAGAAGTGGAAGACACAACTTCTGAAGGCTTCATCTAATTTAGATGTTCCCAAATGATGCCATGGGTGTGAGAAACAATCTTTTGAGCCATCCATTCACTATAAGTAATCACTTATTATCAATGTTTTCTCATTTACATTATACATCCACATGTTGATAATTGTTATTTAAATCTATCATTGTTGATGATGGATTTTGGATGGGGCTATGAACAGACACTGTTGAGAAAACATAAGTCATATTTTAAGACCATTAACTATTCTAAGATGCACAAAGGAGGTGCACACAAGATGGGAGATCTGGAAGAAATATTGAAAACATCACCCAAAATATTACACGACCAATGCGGCATCAAACAGAGCCTTCCAAAATGAACATATGTAAACCAACCATTTTAATAGAATGAAAGAAGATGTCCTGAAGTGAAAGATTCATGTATGCATGTAGGCTCTTCCGCACTCAATGAAACATCAAATGAATTATTGCATGAAACTCCTCTTCTGTTCTGACAATACAGTATCATTTTATAAATATAAACAGACCTCCCACATTCATGGTGTAGTTAAAGAAAACGAACTGACATTTTTTCTGTGTAAAAGAGAGTCCTTCCAAGACCACACAAAAGACATGGCCTCAAGGTACCTGATGATGTGATATTGGTCTCTCATCGGTCCTCCTTTAGCTGGCCCCACTAGTGTTTTAGTCTCACTAATTTCCTTTACTAAATGGAATTTGTACACAAAAAATCCATCTTATATGGATGTTTTAAAGACCTGGAAATTCTGTGGAAATTTTTTTCTTAAATTCATGAGAATTTTAAAAGTCCGTAGTTTCTGACGGAATCTGATTCCAAGGCACGGTGTGCCCATAATCAATTTTTGAAGTTTTTTCAGGTACGTTCAGTAAACGTACGAGCGATATTTTATATCTTTTGAACCGGTGCTCGGAATTGAAATCTGGGGGCACTGTTGAACTTGCAGCGCCAGTATTCGTTTAAGGAGACCTTTACCACAATTGCGTTTTATCGAGGTTGGAAGTTAATTTTTGAGGTTTCTAAATAAAATTAAGTAAAAATATGTGTAGCATATTTTTATTTGTTGGGTGGTTAAAACCTCTAAGTAAATGTTAGAGGTGGGCCCACCACACCCTAACATCCCTTGGGAGGTTGTTAATAGGTGGGGTCCACCTGAGATCCTAAACTTCCTTAACTCCACTTTAACCCCTTTAACCCCAAATTAAGGAGGATAAAACTCTCCACATCCCCGATAAATTTTTTGGATCCTCTTCACCTTCTCCCTCCAAATTAATGAGCCAACACCACATTTTAATTAAGGGATGTAACTTAATGAATTTGAATATTTTTGAAATCATTATGCCATCCTTATAATAAGTTGTTATAATTTATTTTATTTTGGTTGGCGATCCAATTTGGTGGAGCTTTGGAGAACTCTTGGAAGAGCTTCATCATTCTAATGAAGAACCACCGAAGAACGACGGACTTCTCCTTCGATCTTCGACCAAGCCAATGGAGAAGGAGTCACCCATGAAGTACACCGACAAAGTCATCTTGAATCATTTTTTCCGAGATCTTCCTCCTTCATCATTGATGGAATGACGTCCGTCTCCCGTGACGTCTGTCTTCCACAACTCCATCGTTGATCACAGAAATCAAGGTAAGGGTCTGAGTTTTACTCACCATTATATGTTGTTCAAATTTCGGATTGATATTTTCCTTTTTTGAGCACCATAACGTAGAGGGTGCGGGCCACATGAACATGGCCCGACCTCCCCTCCATTTATCTTCTCTTGATGGAGTCGGTGGCAGTGATACGCATGGCGACCGGCAACGAGCCGACAGTTAGACAAACCGGCGGCGCAAGGGCCGCCGGGTCACTGGAGGAGTGCGGAGCCGTTACGCTTTACTGTGTGGAGGAATGGGCCGCGGAGGTGCCGGAGGGGTCCGGTGCGGTCGCACCGCACCGAAGGGAAACTCTGTGGCCACTAAGGCCGCAATGGTCATACATAATGGGCGCAGTGCCGTCGCACCGCACCGGGGAGGAGCAGTGACCAAAGGCTGCGGCGGACGAAGGAGGGAGGCCGACTGAGCTGGCTGCCGACGGTGCTCCAAAATGGGGGACCCGAAGGGTCCCACAATTTCTTTGAAAGCAGGTGGGTGCACCCCCCCCACCCCACCCCACCCCCCGCGGTATGGCTATCCGGGCCAAGCGGCTCGCCAGCCGCGACCAGCCGGCCAGGCCACACGGCCAACCGGGCTCGGTGACATGGCCATATAGGCTAGGCCCATGTGGCCACACAGTAGGCGGGGCCGAGTCCCTCAGCCGGTGGGGCCGGGCTAGGCCGCACGGCCGGCCGGGCCGGGCCACACGGCTGGCCGGGTCGCCCATCGGGCCGGGTCGCCTCTTCGGGTCGGGCTGTCCCCTCGGATCAGGCCATTTACTCGGACCGAGTCGGACCCACGTACCGGGTCAGACCCCTGTTCGGACAGCGTCGGGGCGGGTCGGCCCGATTGGGTCGGACCGGACCCTGACCCGCTATGGCCAGTTACACCTTTTAGCCCGCATCTTGGGCTACGACTGTCTGATCGATGAACTTTTTGTGGTGATGAAATTATTAGAGCGAGATGATTCTTTTTGAATACTCCACTTATGTTTTGGATACAGTTGGCGTATGGTTGTGTTGGTTTGAGGCTAAAAACCATACGGGCCCCTAGAACGGAAACACATATAACTCACAGACCGAGCGTCTGATTGACGTGTTGTCTGTCACGTTGGGTTCCGTATGATGAGACGGAACTACAAGATACATCAGCTCGAGACTTCTTGGTAGTTGATGTATCAACACTTGGCTCGAGGAGCGGACCCTCCCTGAATCGATCGTGCTGTGTGCAGGAACCCTATGGCTCACTACAACTGAGATGACGAGATCCTCTGTGGGTTCGACCATGAAGATACAATACCAAGAACCTCCATGTGTTAGATAGTGATGACTTCTATACCGGGATCCACCGTGGGTTTGACATCAGTGACTTATGTACTGGGATCCTCTGTGGGTTCGACAGTGCTGACTTCGATTCTAGGATCCTCTGTGGGTTCGGCAGTGCTGATATTGTTCCAGGATCCTACGTGGGTTCGATAGAGAAGATGATTCAAAGGCTACATATAATCATCTCTACCCCTCTTCATGTGTTTTATACCTATGTGAAATATGTATTTTCATTCAATCATTATCATTGAGGTGATTTACTTTACTTCCTTTAGGGACAGGGTTGTTCTTGGGCTCGAGAGTTGGAGTCGGACTGTGACTGGTAACTTAGGTATACGTATGGGCATATACCTAAGTAAGGTTGGTTGATACTTTGTGATTTTATCTTTATTATGTGTCTTATCCTTAGTGGATTCTGGGAGACCTTTGGGGGTCTTGGGGTCCCCTACTAGGTATTGTTATACTCAACCCTACACATGCTTTTCCCGCACCATGTTGTGTTATGTGCAGACGACAGTCAACAGTGATCGAGGATGAGAGTGTTGGGCAGGAGGCTACTCGGAGCTAGACTAGACGGAACGTACCTTAGGGACGAGTTGTTCTATTTCTGTACCTAGCCTTCAGGTAGTACTCCCCAGTGGATGATCCAGGAGCTGTTTTTCCATTTTACTTGTACTTGTTGTTCAGTTTGGTTTTTATTATGGCCCACTTACTTTCATCACACTTTTCTTTTCTATATTATTACATTTTTCTCCCACTTCTTTTGTTCAGACTGTGTGTGTTATAGGTTTAAAGTCAGTTCCTTACATTTTTACTGGGGATTCGCCTTTGGTGCTAGTCGCCAGCCCCTGAAATATGGAAGGCGGGCATGGGGTAGTTACTGCACGGGCCCTGAGGACGGGTCGTGATAAATTGGTATCAGAGGAGTCGGTTCTACTGTAGAACTTGGAATTTGATTTTTTTAAATGGAAATAGTGTTATGTGTTTTGGGTGTGGTTATCAGTTTAGGGAAACCGGTGTTGGTGTGGCAGCCGACATATCCATACACTAGGACTCTGACTTTTGATTTCCGACCCAGTGCACAAAAACACTGATTGCGTGTGTGTTTCCTTTGAAATGTTTTCTTCATTATTACTTTGTGTCATCTCACCGGGTATATGTTTTGACCATGGAACACCTATTTCTTTTCAGGATGACCCCGTGAAGGCAGCCAGCTAGGGTTCTGAGTTTCATATGAGATGGTAGTCGACCTAGCGACGAGGCCTCAGTGTAGGCCCCCATCACAGCGGAGGTACCAGCGGTACCACTACCCACTGGGCCACCGATACCAAAAGCTCCATTAGCAGAGAGTGCACACCATCTGAGTGAACTACATGAGTTCCAGCACTAGAGGCTTCCGATGTTCCGGGGAGAGTGGGACCCACCTGCAGCTGAGGATTAGATGGAGGTTGTTGTGAGAGTTTTCAGATTAGTAGGGACACCAGCCGACCTCATGGTGATCCTTGCCGTGAGTCTCCTGCATGAAGCAGCAGGAAGATGGTGGATCCAGATACTTCAGGTGCATGAAGAGGCATCATTACTCTGGGTGGACTTCGAGATTCTCTTTCATTTAGAGTTTGTTCCATCCACCCTTTGTGCAGTGCGGATTCTGGAGTTACTTCATCTGCAGTAGGGCAACATGACAGTAGCTCTGTACTCATAAAGGTTCACTGACCTCTCCCGCTACTCCACAGATCTGGTGCGGGGCCCATTCTTCATGGCCTGGACCTTCATGCAGGGACTCGGGCATGAAATCAGGGATTCAATGATCTCCCTCAATATCCTGATGCAGGAGGGGGTGCGGGAACGAGCCCTTCTTGTGAAGAGTTTTCTTGATGACCTGACACAAATAGCGAGACCACCATAGGGAGACATGTAGAGGAGTCTTCTGCAGCTGGCAGTAGACAGATGTCACAGAGGTCCAAGAAGACCATTTCGTCAGGTGGGCAACCCCAGGATACGAGTTTAGATGTGCGGTGAACACGAGACAGAGCCATCCATACGAGGAGCAGGCAGTGTTATGCATACGACGGGCAAGGTCACATGGCTCGTGACTGCCCGACCCTCCATGCAGATGAGCATCATGCAGTAGAGGGACCTCCCAGGCATAGGCAGAAGTTAGACCATGGTGGTCCACCGGGAGCAGGCGGACGTGGCAGAGGATCTGGCCGAACAGCAGGTGGTGGATGATGTTTCAAGGCCCTACCACAACCACCACCCGGAGGTCCACCCTAACAATAGGGAGCTGGCAGATAGAGGCGGGCTCAGCTTTATGTAGTCAAGGCCTACGACCCCAGTGCTCTTGAGATGATTTAAGGAACTATCTGTGTCTACTCCACCCTTGCTGCAATACTTATAGACATAGGTGCAAGTCATTCTTTTATTCTCGTGGCCCTCATTCGGATCTCGGAGATTCCGACGGAGCTGTTGGCTCGATCCTTATGACTAGAGAATCCTACAGGTGCAGACTCAATGATTACGCACTAGTACAGATAGTGTGACCTTACTCTAGGTGGCGATATCTTCAGCTGGGATCTCCTCATAGTGGCGTTGAGGCCTTACGACGTCATCTTTGGTATGAACTGTTTATCCACTGTTCATGCTCAGATTGACTGTATTAGGTGGAATCTGCGGTGTGTCTGTGAAGATGGGATGAGGTTTACCTTCACCGGTGATAAGGGAGCCTTTGCAGCGCATGATGGACTTACCCAAAGGAAGGGGAAACCGATCACACATCAGTTGGCTAGCCTCATTCTCGGAGTAATTGATGTGCGGAGTCCGATTTTTCCTATTGTGTTGGATCAGTACGCAGATTTTTTCCCTAATGATGTTCCAGGACTACCTCCTCATAGAGAGGTGGAATTCTACATTGACATGTACCATGGGACGACACTGATATCTACTCCAGCATATCGGATGTCTCTTGCGGAGCTTCGTGAGCTGTGGGTATAGCTAGAGGACTTGCAGGGGAAGGGATTTATTCGACCTACTGTTTCACCCTGGGAGTCCCCAATTTTGTTTCCCAAGAAGGTGGATGAGAGCTTGCGTCTATGTGTTGATTATCATCGCCTGAATCCGGTGACCGTGAAGAACAAGTACCCACTCATGAGGATTGATGACCTCTTTGATCAGTTAAAGGGAGCATGATGGTTCTTGAATATAGACCTTATGTTAGGCTATCACCAGCTCAGAGTTCGAGATGAGGATGTGTAGAAGACGTCCTTTTGGTGTCGGTATGTCCACTATGAGTTTTTGGTTATGCCCTTTGGCATAACCAATGCTCTAGTAGTGTTCATGAGTCTCATGAACAGAATCTTACATCCTTTCCTCGATCGCTTTGTCGTAGTCTTCATCGAAGAAATACTGATCTACTCAAAAAATGAAGAGGAGCATGCCTACCATTTGCGGGTAGTACTAGAAACACTTTGAGAGCACCGGCTTTGTGGTAATCTCTCGAAGTTCCAATTCTTGATCAAAGAGGTACTCTTCTGGGACACATCATCTCAGAGGCTAGAGTTGTAGTGGATCCAGTGAAGATTGATGCATTACATTCTTGGGATCCACACAGGAGTGTGACGGAGGTACGAAGTTTTCTAGGACTGGTTGTGTACTATCGGAGATTTGTGCCAGAAATCTCCAAAGTTGCAGCACCACTTTCAGCTTTGACGAAGAAGGGGAAACCCTTATTGTGGTCAGAGAGATTCCAACAGAGTTTTTAGGAGCTGAGGCAAAGGTTGACTAGTGCGCCCATATTGAGACTACTGGGGGAGGGAGTTGGGTACGTATTTTATTGTGATGCATTAGGGACTGGACTCATGTGTGTCCTCATGCATGAGTGAGTAGTGACGGCGTGTGGTTCTCGGCAGTTGAGACGGAATTAATAGAACTATGCTACCCATGACCTAGATTTAGTAGTAGTGGTATTCACCTTGAATATGTGGTGGCATGATCGGATGGGCGAGCGCTTTATAGTCTACTTTGGCCACCAGAGTCCCAGGTACATCTTCTCCTAGAAGGACCTAAACATGAGACAATGGCATTGGCTTGAGTTCCTCCAAGACTATGATTTCGAGATAGTCTATACACATGGGATGGAGAACGTTGCAGCAGATTCTCTTAGTATGAGATTAGGCATTCCTCTACTAGGAGAGGCGACAGAGCTGCTGGCCGCGTTGCAGATATCCTTTTTGGATAGAGATGGAGAAACCTTTCTGCAGTCTCTCAAAGTCAATCTGTCACTTCTTTAGCAAGTCAGGGAGGCACAACATGGAGACGTTGACTGTGAGACGCGACGTGCTCAGATATCCACAGGGCAGGCACCTGATGGATTTTCTAAAGTTGGGGAGCAGGTCATTCTTTTAAGAGGATGTACCATGGTACCCATTGCACTTCAGGAGAAAGTGTTGTTGGAGTTACACACATCTCTTTTATTGGTACATCTAGTAGTGGAGAAGATGTATCAGGACTTCCGATGACAGCACTGGTGGCCAGGTATGAAGAAGGCAGTAGTAGAGTTTATCTCACGATGATTCACTTGTCAGCAGGTTAAGGTGGAGCACCAGGTTCCAGCAGGATTAGTTCATCCCTTAGAAGACCCAGAGTGGATGTGGGTTGGGATATCTATAGGTTTCATGAAGGGACATCCATGTACATCTAGAGGACACGACAATATCTGGGTGATTGTTGACCGACTCACCAAGTCAGCCCCACTTCCTACTGATTAGAGAGAAAGGGTCAGTAGAGAGCCTGGAACACCTTTATGTATGGGACATCGTACGAAGTCATGGTGTTCTATCGACCATCGTCTCCAATCGAGATGCTCGTTTCACTTCCCGACTATAGAAGGGGTTGCATGAGGCTTTCGGGATGTAGCTTCACTTGAGCACCGCCTTTTATCCTCAAACAGATGGTCAGACTGAGAGGACCATTCAGACTCTCAAGGAAATGCACCGTTCAGGCGTCCTCAACTTTGGTCGCAGTTGGGAGTATAACTTACCCATGGTAGATAATGAGTATAACAACAGCTACCACTCCACCATCGGGATGTCAGCATACCAGGAACTGTACGACCGACCTTGAAGATTGCCTCTGTTCTGGACAGACCCCGGGGAGTCAGCACTTGTAGGACAAGAGATGGTACAGGATACGATGGATATAGTGCAGATCATCTAGGAGTGGATGAAGACTGCATAGAGTAGGTAGAAGTCCTATGTGGATAGGAGACGGAGACCACTGGATTTAGAGGTTGGTGACCACATCTTTTTATGGGCCTCACCTTGATGAGGTCTACATAGATTTGGCTGAGGTGGCAAGTGATCTACACGATTCATCGGACATTCTCTGGTCCTCAGCAGAATAGGTGAGGTGGCTTACCGCTTGGCTCTTCCACCTCAGTTGCACTGGGTGCACGACGTCTTCCACGTATCTCAGCTGAGATGATACGTGCATGACCCTTCTCACATCATCGACCATGGGGAGCTAGAAATCAATGATGGGGCAACATTCATAGAGGTTCCAGTGAAGATTGAGGATCGACCAGAGTGGGTCCCGCATGGACGGTCGAGACCTCTGGTGCGCGTCTTCCGGTAGCACGAGAACTTCCAGGAGAGCACATGGGAACGGGAGGATCAGATGCGTGCTCAATACCCTCCTTTGTTTCCTTAAGTGTGAGTTGTAGCTTACGAGGATATAAAGACCTATGGTGGGGAGAATGTAAAGTCTTTTAAATTCGGTGGAAATTTTTTTCTTAAATTATTGGGAATTTTATGAGTCCTCAGTTTTTTACGGCACCTAATTCCAAGGACCGGTGTGCCTGGAATCAGTTTTTGATGTTTTTTTCGGGTGCGTTCAGTAAATGTAAGAGAGAGATTTTATATCATCTTGAACCGGTGCTCGGAATTGAAATCAGAGGGAACTGTTGAACTCGCAGTGCTGGTATTCACTTAGGGATACCTCTACCAAAGTTGCGTTTTATCAAGGTTGGAAGTTAATTTTAGAGGTTTCTAAATAAAATTAAATAAAAATACGTGTAGGATATTTTTATTTGTTGGGTGGTAAAAACCTATAAGGGGATGTTAGAGGTGGGGCCCACCACACCCTAACCTCCCGTGGGAGGATGTTAATAGGTGGGGTCCACCTTAGCTCTTAAACTTTCTTACCTCCCCTTTAACCCCTTGAACCCCCAATTAAGGAGGATGAAACTCCCGACATCCCCCATAAATGTTTGGAGCCTCTTCGCCTTCTCCCTCCAAATTAATGAGCCAACACCACATTTTAATTAAGGGATGTAACTTAATGAATTTGAATCTTTTTTAATTCATTATTCCATCCTTATAATAAGTTGTTATATTTTAATTTATTTTGTTTGGTGATCCTTTTTGGTAGAGTTTTGGATAACTATTGGAAGAGCTTAATCCTTCCAACGAAGAACCACCAAAGAAAGAAGAACTTCTCCTTAGATATTCGACCAAGCCAAAGGAGAAGAAGTCGCCCATGAAGTACACCGACGACGTCATCTTGACTCGTTTTCACCGAGCCCTTCATCCTCCGACATTGATGGAATGATATCCGTCTCCCGTGACGTCTATCTTCCGCGACACTGTCGTTGATCACCGAAATAAAGGTAGGGGTTTGAGTTTTACTCTCTATTTTACGTTGTTCAAATTGCGGATTGATATTTTCCTTTTTTATCATCATAACACGGAGGTTTCGGGCCGCACAAACATGGTCCGACCTCTCATCCATTTATCTTCTCATGATGGTGATGGTGGCGTTGATATGCAAGGCGACCGGAAAAAATCCGGATGTGAGAAGAACCAGCAGCACAAGGGCCGCCGGGTCACCAGAGGAGCGCGGTGCCATCATGCCGCACTGAGGAATGGGCTGCGATGGTGCTGGAGGGGTGCAGTTCCGTTGCACCACTCCAAAGGGAGAAGCAACGGCCACGAAGGCCGCGACAGTCAGATGTCATGGGAGACGCGCCATCGCGCCGCGCCAGGGATTTAATGGGCACAGCCACCGGTGGCACTCCAAAAGGTGGGACCCGAGGTGTCCCACAGTTTCTTCGAAAGCTAGGGGCACGACACCCCCCCCCCGCCCCCCGCTGCATGGCTGGCCGGGCCATGTGGCATAGCAAGCCGGGCCCCATGGCCAGCCCACCACGGCTAGCCAGCCAGCCACTGGGCCACACGGCCAGCTAGGCCAGGTGATGCGGCTAGCCGGTCCAGGGCATAGGGTGAGCCGGGCCAGGCCACATGTCCATCCGGGCCGGGCCACATGGCCAGATGAGTCGGGCCTCAGGGCCAGCTGGCTCGGGCCACATGTCCAGCCGGGCCGGGCCACACGTCCAGTCGGGCCTCTCCACAGGTCCAGCCGGGCCGAGCCACACGACCAGCGGGTTGGTCCGCCTCGTGCCGGGCCGCCCGTCAGGCCGGGCCGCCTCTTCGGGTCGGGCCCTCCCCTCAGCTCATGATGTTTTTGCGGACTGAGTCAGACTCGTGAACCAGGTCAGACGTTGGTTCAGACCGGGATGGGCCGGGTTAGTTTGACTGGGTCGAACCGGACCAGGACCCGCTATGGCAATTTACACCTTTTAGCCCGCATCTTGGGCTACGGGTGTACGATCGACAAATTGTCTACGGAGATGGAATTCATGGAGAGAAACGATAATTTTGGCATACTCCACTTTAGGTTTGGACATAGTTGGGGTACAGTCTGGTTGGTTTGAGCCTAAAAATCAACCGATCCCCCGGAATGGAAACACCAATAACTCAAGGACCAGGCGTCTGATTGACGCACCATCTATCACGTTGGGTTCCTTATAATGAGAAAAAACTACAAGATACATCAACACAAGACTTAGTGGTAGTTGATGTAGAAAAACTTGGCTCGAGGAGAGGACCCTCTCATAATCTAGCATGTTGTGTGCGAGAACCCTATGGCTGGCTGCGATTGAGATCACAGGATGCTCCGTGGGTTCAACGGCGATGATATTATACCAGGATCCTCTGTGGGTTCGACAGCGATGAATTCTGTACCAGGATCCTCTGTCGGTTCGATAGCGGTTACTTCTGTATCGAGATCCTCCCTGGGTTCAACAATGGTGACTTCTATACCGGGATCCTCCGTGGGTTCGGTAGCACTGATATTGTTCCAAGATCCTATGTGGGTTCGACAGAGGAGATGATTCCGAGGATACATCTAATCATCTCTACCCCTCTTCATGTGTTGTATACATGTGTGAGATGAGTCTTGTCTTCCAATCATTATCATCAAGGTGATTGACTTTAATTCCTTTGTTGATTGGGTTGTGCTTTGTCTCGAGAGTTGGAGCCGGACTGTAACTGGTAACTTAAGTATATGTATGGGCTTATACCTAAATAAGGTTGGATGATACTTTTTGATTGTACATTTCTTCTTTGTTTTATCCTTAGTGGATTATGGGAGGCCTTCGGGGGTCTCAGGGTCTCCTACTGAGCATTTTTATTCTCACCCCTTCACGGGCTTCGCCCACACCTTGTTGTGTTCTGTGCAGATGACGGTCATCAGTGATCGAGGATGAGAGTGTTAGACAGGAGGCTACTCGGAGCTGGACTAGACGGGATGTACCTCAGGGATGAGTTGTTTGAGTTCTGTACCTACCCTTTAGGTACGATTCCCCGATGGACAATCAATGAGCTATTTTCCCCTTTTACTTGTACTTGTTGTTCTGTTGGGTTTGTATTCAAGCCCACTTACTTTCAGCACATTTTTCTTTTCTATATTAGTACTTGTTGCTCCCACTGCTTGTTTTCAAACGGTGTGGGTTATAGGTTTAAAGGCAATGACTTCCCTTTTTATCGGGGATTCACCTTTGGTGCTAGTCACCAGCGTTTGGCCTATGGAAGGCGGGATTGGGGTAGTCATGACATGGGCCCCTAGGATGGGTCGTGACAAGTGTTTTGTATTGTGTCGTTTCGAACATGTTCCTAGGGTCTCCCCTTGCACACATACACTTGTTTTGAGAACAACCATCCCATCTTGTGTGCAACCTTCCATGTTGCTCGCTCCCATTCAAACATGTGTTTTCTCCTCCTTGTGCACTCCATGTGTTGTCCTTACCCTAAGACACCATGTCTAATCCCCTCTTACATGTGACACCCTTTTCATGTGCACACATCTCATGTATGGCCCTCCAGGTTTGTACGAAAATATTTCAAGGTCCCATTGGGACGTGTTTCATGTTGTGTAGCTTTTCCTTAGGAATCTTCTCATAGGCACAATAAAAACAATTTCTTCTTCACATATCCATGCTTATGTGAGCCCCTCTATAGATCACTTCACAACCCTGTCTCCATACGACATTGCTGGTGCCTTCCCTTCACCAATGGTTAAAGCATAAGTTTGAGGGGTGAGGAGAAAATCCTCATCATTTGAGTTGCAGGACATTAATCTTCCAAGGATCATCGTCCCGTGCAAATGACATTAAATTGTAGCCTCATCATTTGAGATATATATAGGGTACCTCACCTTTGATATTTTTCACACCCACTCATATCAATGGTAGTGGGATATTCATCACATGGAATGAGATCCACCTTGCATAGTATGAACTCTGTCTATAGGGAAGGAAAAACCAATCTGGTGTATGTCCCTATCATTTCTCATAATATGTAGAACCCTCTCTCCCACTTGACACTTCAGAGCGCCATGACCAAAGGGGGGATATGCACAGGGGAATTTCCATACCCCATCCCACTCCCCTGGGGATTTATCGCCATCGGGCCTCCATCCTGGAGTAAGTCCCAATCTCCATCTCCCTGGGACTCGACCACACTTATGCCTTGCTCTATTATTCAGGGACGCACCATCCATGACGTGATCATCAGATGTTTTTTTCCTCTCAATCCTCACACCGAGCATGGATCATGGGGGTCAGAGTAATTATCAAACATGACACCCCTTTTTCGGTAGCCTTAGTTTGTAATCCACATCCCCCATCCACTGAACTACATAGAATTTGTTCTTTTCCCATTCTAGAAAAGGTACCTAGGAAGCATCCCTATGGTTCAATCCCATCACCCATTGGTTCAAACCACTTCACATTGGTTAAACTTTGTCGAGAAAGATGTTAAATTGCACACCCCTTCAGTCTGGCATTACGTTAAACTATATGCTTACGAACAACATGGGGTTTGATACCTATCCCCTAGGTAGGGTATGTAAAAATACTTTCTGAGGGTCAACTAAAAACACTAGTAAAATTTTGTGTCCCCATTTTTGGGACCCCACATCCATGGTATGTCCCTTAGTGGCGTTAGACCAACTCCTGGGATCCTAACCATTCATAATCCCCAACACGTTTTCAGGTAGTTGCCCTTTTTGTACACCCCAATTTCATGCACATTCATGTACTATGTGGAAATTGATTCCCTGCCATGGGGATATTTAAGATGTCTCTCTGAGGTTCAATCCCATCACTCATGTCTCATCCTTGCATCTCCCTTGATCCTTTTTTTTCAGGAAGGTCTTTCCTTAACCTGGGGGTTCCACGTCCATTGGTTCCCATCCATATGTCCATTCTCATTGGCCGCCTCTTTAGGTGTCCCATCACCCACCAAACAATGTGTACTTTGATCCCTGCCTTATCCTATTAGGGTATGTAGGAATCCACTCCGAGGTTCAAGCCCATCATCATCATCAACATCACGTCAGTTCCACCTTATTTCTCCCATCTACATCATTTAACCATCCATCATCAATCTTGATTCTTACCAGGGCTACCACCATCTAGTGAGATCATATCTTCCATCTCATCACCAATCCTCAAATCACCCGGTTAGCTAATTACTCAAAAGCCCAATTAAACCCATAATCATCAAAATACGAGTTTCCCTCTTGAAGTGGTCTCCTAACCATGTGTATTCCCCAATGTGTCTTTGAGTTGTTGTCATTTGTGTACACCTTGATTCATAAACCTCTTGAACTATATGGGTTTTGACCTCTGTCCTCTATATAGGATACATAGGAGGCCTCTATGAGCTTCAATCATATACAATGGTAAGAATTGGTGTCCCCCTTATAAGGACCTAAGGAAATCCCAGACAATGGTAAACCTTACTATCCCCTTTATAGGGACCCAAGAATCCTAGGATCCACCTTCGTTAGATGTTTTGATCCACCCATAGGATCCCATCCCATCATTGTTCTGATTAGTCCAATCCATCTCCTTTATATGTTAAACTCATGGTATACCCTGTGTTAAACCTGGGAAGCTAAAGAAAACCTTCAGCAAATGAATATGGCATTTAATTCACCACACTTGACTTTGGATGCCTCGGGCATCTGTGCCCTTGAGAGTCATTATCATAAGGGGATAAAATCCAGGTGTTCTAGTGTTTCAGCATATATACATGCCCATGATGTTCAATGTGACTACTAACCTGATCGAACGTTGCTACCCCAACATGATCCCTTGGATTGCCCTGATAGAAGTAGTGTAATTAATCGGTTTCCACCAACACATGGCACTAGTAAGAGTTTCATGAAAAAATGACACAAATATATTGAGGATACCTTGAATAGGTGGCGAATTATTAGGAGGAATCCACGAAAAGAGAGACCGACATCCCATCATCCTGTTTTGATCACGGGGAAAACATCCCTGAATAAGCAACGAATAATTCTAGGCTTTGTAATGTGGGAATGTGGGGTGACAACCAGTGTGGTGTGGCATGATGATGAATTCCCTATTGAAAGCGTCAGGAACAAAAATGGTCAACCCGACATTAATCTTCTCTTCAATATAAAGATTAGTTGTGTTTGATCCATCAACAGATACGCGTGTCACCATATCCAATTATCTGGTGATTGATCCCACCAGAAAAATATATTGTGTACTGTAAAACACTTCAATGTTGGGAAGTTGATTGTTGGGCATTCCGGTGTGTGGCGTTGTTAGTATGGATCTTCCTATCCTCCCATGGAAGACTGAATGATATTGGGGCACTGTGAATCACTTTTCTATTGTCGATAATAATGAGTGCATTTTCCTACATTGTTAGTGCCCAAGAACAAACTACAGGAAACCAGTCATCTCCCTCCCACGGATGTAGGGGTTGGGGAAGTAAAAATGCTACTATTCCCCACTACTTCGTCTCCTCTGTGATGGATCCCATGCCCACATCTACTGGGAGACCACACCCCCTCTCACCCATTGAACATATTCATAGGAGGGTTATTGAGACTCTTGTTCAACAATATAAATAAGAAGGGGTCATCCTGATGAGGTGCATAGCCTACTAAGACATGTATGTCTCTATTCCCGATCAGCCCCCCCCCCCACCCCCGCCCAAGGGCTATGCATGGAGACACTCCTCCCACTCCAACCTTAAGCATATTTGGAATTCTATCCGTGGAGAACTCATATGACTCACCCATTTATGTAGACAATGTAAGGGATGTCTGAGTCCACCCAGCTGAGACTTCTGTTAGGGATCTGCTAAGGAGGGATCCCACCTAACCGTGTTAGTGTCACAAGCCAGTCCTATATACCTAGGAGCACGTGGTCCATCCCCCCTACACAGTTGGCTCTAGTTCAGCTAACCCAACTTCAATGTCAGGTGCATGCTTAATTGTATACCCGCTTAGGGGTACCATCCAACCCAACATCAATGGCCTGAGCCACCACCGACATGAGCTATCAAACCACTATCATCATTGGGTAGGGGCACCTCCCGGTTATAGAGAAGCGGAACATCCAAGCCCATCCAATGTTGAGGCACCAGTCACCCTGAGGGAAGGTTCAGCTGGATCTCCCAATTATCAAGGCTATAAGCATCCATCTCGGGCCAACCCATGATGATTACGTCTTATACGAATTTCCTCCCCATTCTAATATTAGACATATTAGATGTCTTCCCCCACTCCTTCATTCAGTATGGAGGTCTTCCCCATGCCACCATCATCAACTATTGTAGAGGCCCTCCATGCTTTATTACCACTCCACATAGAGGACCTCCCTGTTCTCCTGGTCTCAGATATGAGAATTTACAATGCTTACCAAGTTATCCACAAGAGGTTCTTCCTTTCCTAGTCACCTAAAATCATGGAGGCCCTCACCATGTGCTCATCGATTTTGTCGGAGGTCCTCCTCATTCTAGTAATCCCCAAAATGAAGGTTGTCCCACTTCCTCAATAGACATAGGCGCTTCTCATATATAATTTAAATAGCAAGAAGGATCTCTTCGTACCGCTACCACCAGTGCCGACAGAAGAGAAGGTCATCCCCGCACTACATAAGACCACTATGGAGATCCTCTATATGTGATTACAAATTCCCACATAGACCCTACCCACTCTAGTACTATCAAACTTGTAGGTCCTACCTATTATCCATTCTACATTTTCCAAGGTGTCCCCACACCCTAGATTGATATAGCGTCGGTCCTCCCCACGTCAACAACAATCGATATGAAGACCCTTTTCATATCCCATCTAGTGCGGGTAGAGTTCCTCCCCTCTCTAGAACTGATATACATGGAGTACCTCCCCATGCTAAAAACCTATCATCTCTTGAATAACCATTTCAGGGTAGGAAGGTGGTTTTCCACTACCAAATAAAGAATCTATGGATGTTCCAAATCATGATTGAACTTTTCCTATTTTTTGATTCTAAGGCAGAGTGTGATTTGTTGATTGACCCTCACACATATATTTTCTGTCGAGGTCTAGGGTTGGAACAAGGTGTATAATCCCTATCCTTCCAGAATGTGAGGCCCACAGGATTCATCTATCCCTCTGAAGATAAATACATGAGGAGGAATATTTTTCCCCATTCCAGGGCCTAGCTGTGCAATCCACTTTATCATAAACAAGAGCATTCTCCACCTCAACAAGAGATAATGTAGTGCTCTTCTAGGGACCGATAAAGGGCTAGAAACAACAAGACCCACCTCCAATAATTTTATCCCTAATATAGAAAATAGTGGTTGTTAGTACGGCTTACAAATATGAGGTGGCAGAATCAGTGCATTTGTTGAAAGACAACACAAGATGCATCGGCTTGTCAGTTTGCACACCGTACTCTGCATCGGCCCATCTACAATCATGAAAGTATACTTCAGTATTATTACCAGTCCCAAAACTTTCTGCATTCGATGAGTGGGGAAACCAAGGGTCATCTCCCAAGTCTAAGATGTGGGGCTTGTGCGAAATATAATCAGCAAACCACTTCCCAAAGATGTTCCGGGCAGTTACAACCATGAACATTAGTACTCCAGAATCTATTACCCAGGAGGAGGTCATGTGCTTCCTCTAGCCTCTCTAGGAAACACACACCCATATCCATCATTGAAAGGTGGATTACCCCAAGAACCAAGAAAAATTTGACGATATCAGCCATGAATTCTGCATGGTCAACATTGCTGCCCTCCCCATGGTTCAACCCCCTAAGTTGCCCTGTCATCATCAGACCTTCCAGCAATGATGTGTCCAGAGCTCTATAGTGATCTTCAGAATTTTTCACGTGGCTTCCCCCCACATTCCGATATGTCTTTGGGGGTAGTATTCGGCCCTTCATTTAAGTCTTATCTGATGTGATCCTGAATTTCCAGGTGATATTGACAATATCACCTCAATCACAGTTGTAATTACCATTGGTGACCCATGAGGGGAGGAAATTGACCTAGGAATCATCAAAGAAAAGTTGCCCCTCGGGGTGGTGCCTCACATGTTGGATTCTTTGGGTATAGTTATTTGACATCAAATAAATTTATTGGGCCTTCCCAAACCTTCCAAGATATTATCCTTTGGTCCAGACCCCAACAAATGTAAAGAGAAAGTTGCAGCTGTCAGACCCTTTGGCCTATTTGTCTTATTTCAAAGGATAGAAGATGATCCTGAAAAGGCCACATTGCATCAACCACTCATGGAACATAAAAATACGGTCTTTGAACATCTCCTTGAACCTATTGTGGAATGGTGACAAGAATACATTAATACTTGACTGGGGTAGTAGGGGCATGTAAATCCACCCCCAACGAGTTGCCTATGGGTGACCTTGACCATCCTACCCATATAGTTATAGTAGAGGCTGGCGTTTATGGATAGAGAGCATGATATGAATCACCAAATCCACCTGATTTGTGTGATAACCCTCCTCGAGACTCATCTCAGGTTCCCCAAGCCGCTCCACATGTCGTTCCCCTAGTAGTCCCACAAGTCTTCCCACCAGCCAATCCACAAGCTGCAGGGCCTTATTATCATATTGAAGAACCTTCCAATGTAATATTTGTCATATATTATCATCAAAATAGTAATCCCCTCCATTATGATTGATTGTACTCTCTTATTTCCCATCATGAGGCCCTAGAAACGTGATAGGTGGAGGTCTCACATGATGGTAAGCCGTATCCAGCCTTGGTGGATGATATGCCAGTGCCCCTGGTTTTGGAAACCCTACATTCTCCCCCTTTAATGATATGGGTGTCCACTAAAGTATCTAGGAAACATTATTTCATGGTTCCAACCCATGTTGGTAACTCAAGTGAAGTAGGAGGTCGCCAAGATCCAGTGTTTCATACAGATGCTAGAAGAGCCCTCATTCATTTGGTACAACCAGCTCCCCATTAGGTCATTAGCATTCTAGGAGGATCATTATAGGATGTTTCGCTACTAGTTCATTTCCAAAATCCAGAATACAAGCATTTATGACCACTTCAACTACAAGAAAGTCCTTATGAGCACGTTGCAGAATTTATCGGCCTGTGGAAAGGCCTCACAGAGTCCTTGGATATGCCACTAACTCAAAAACAGTAGAAAATAATGTGTGTGTGGAATTTCAAAACTAAATTGGTCCCTTCCCTAATCACTCAGAACAACATAATGGGATCTTGGGATTTCTCTAACAAGGACAAGTGTTTAGAGGAATCCTTTCACCAAGCCATGTAGGGTCATCCATTTCTTCCTTTAGTTCCCACAAGAAGAGCTGCTAAGCCTGAGATCATGCGGTAGCACAAATAGAGGATCCCAGGAAGATAGAGTTATTACCAGTGTAGTGACAACTACGGCCTCGCTGATGGCCACAACCTCAGGAAAAACCTGCAACCCAGTAGTGCCAACCTTAGAATCAGAAGGTTCCCCCACATAATGCACTGCCACCTCCAAGGCGAGATAATCTGGTTCCACCTCCTCGACAGTTTTCTCCATCCCCTCGTTAAGACCTGGTCTCAGATCCCCCATCCTAGATATAAGGAATAGAACATACTTATTTATTGATGCTCATGTCACTAGTAATTTATGATGTTCCATGGACAAGGGATTTCTACATTTGTAAGAATGCAGGAGGCCCGAAGAGGCGGATCTCATGGATCGCCCAAATTACTTCCCCTATCACTGGATCCTTTGGAATAACCTCTAGAAGTGCTATATGATAAAATAATGGCTCCAAGACCTGGTCGATAACAACATAGTTAGGTTGCGTCCAATCCCAACATAGTTGGAATGTGTTCTTATAAAGTCGGAAAGTGAGATCGAGGGTGAATGGCAGCTGGTTTTTAACCTCGGGTCTCAAAAGTAGGAAGACCAAATGCCTCTCAAGGATATCTCCCATTCCCATGGAAATATCCATGCACGTTTGAATTAGATCGAGTCTTTATAACATGAAATTTTACCTATAGTCACTACTGCTATGTCTGCATCTCATCCATCTTCTTCGCGGAAGGGGACGAATCGACGAAAAATTCCCCCATTAATGCCATAATCATCCCATACTCTTAGTGATTTCATTCCCCCAAATATGGTTGTTTCCCCTATAATCCTCTAGTAATTGATTATTATTCACATTATGATCATGGGTATGCTTCAATTAACACTGGGGAGCTGGTAAAACCCTACATGGTTTTCGATGATGGAGTTCGCTAGGAAGACCCTCCCAACGCCCTAAGCTGACGCCAGTGTCATCGGAGCCACGGGCATATGAATTGCTAGAATTCATTTGTTAGTGCATCTAGCCATGTTATGAATTCCACCAAGACTAGGAAGTAGGCCAATCATAGAGCTCAACACACACAACCTTCTCGACTCGTTTCATGAAATCTGCATCCACTTCCATTTGTATTACTTGATCAGATAGAACCACCACGACCATGATAAGATCTGTCATGTTTCATTAGGGATGGAACTCAATAACCTTGACCTCAGTAGGTTTTCTCTCTATAAGTTTCAACCGATGAGAAATAATACATTCTTCATACCAGTAATTTGTTGGTTCAACTAGTAGTGTTGATAAAACCTCCTTCCATTGAGATGCCTCTTATCTACAGAAGTGTATGGATGGCACAAAAGTATGATTTACTCAAGAAACATGCCCAAATTTCTGTGAATTTGTCTATCCTTGAGTCACTTCACATATCAGTGATATGGCAGGAATCCCTTATGGTGGCTTTATGAAGCCCCCTCTAGTATGAGACAGAGGTTGGAGCCACATAAGCCATCTATGCTGAGACAGTCAAGAATAAAAAATGTCAAGCCATTGTCCCTCTCTCTAGAGAATATGAATTCTCTCCTATACAGTGGAACATATTCCCACTATACATCACTGGCCATATTAATGGCGTGGAGGTCTGTCGATTCCTTTTTGATATGGGATCTGGGATCAACCTTATCCTGACCCAGAAACATCTAATGATGGGATTTTTAAGGAATATCTGAGTCCCTCTAACCTGATAATTCAATGTTATGACCAGACAAAGCAGACGCCAGTTGGAAAAATTCACCTGAATACCCATTTCGATGGCCCAGTTTCTAACACTGATTTCATAGTAGTCTCACAAGACACCGTATACAATCCATAAATGTCCCACAACATGGTTTCCAAATATTAAAATAGAAAGTATGGGTAGATTCAGGATAATGATGTTGAAAAAGTTATGGTTCTGACTAACCAGTGGATCGACCTGAATAACGCCTACATTTTCCCAATTCACCAATTAGAGGCCACAACCTCGGACATGTTGAAATTCTCCACTGTCTATGGAATGAAGGGGAATAACATTCCCAGGTATACAGATCACTAGATGATCACATCATATTCTTACAAAAATCAGGATCGGGTGATCACAGGGACAACTACTCTTATAATGTATCATGATTTCCATCCCATAGTAAGAGAAATATGTCATACTTATTGGTTCCAAAGGGTTTGGATAAACTAGATCTAGAATACATGCCATTAATTATTTGATATCGTCTAATGTGGCCCCTTATTTCAATGGGTAGATGGGATTTGGACGACAACATTTATCATTATGGTTTTATCAGTGCAGGAGTCCTCGGATGAGGATTCCACTACTGATCAATTTGGAACTAGTGTGTCACCATGATCTGTCAAATTGGAATAGTTTCCTCATGCCGATGATCTTCTCACCACATATGAATAATATGATTTGGAGGATGGACCTCCCAAATTTTAATAGGGTGTCTCCACCACAGTCGATAAATTGGTACAGGTGAACCTCAGTAACGAGACAAATCTGAAACCAATGTTGATTAGTGCTGCTATGAATGTCAATGATTAACAAAGATACTTGGATTTCCTAATAAATCATCATTATTTATTTATTTATAGTTAGGATGCGATTTCATGGATAGGTCTTTTCGTCGTCGTCCACTATCACAGTCTTCCAGCAAAACATCGTGGGTTCAAATAGCCTCCTGGAAAGATACACCCTTCTCACAGTTCCATGGTCAAGGACGAGGGCGAAAATCTCATCAAAGAAATCTTCATCAAGGAGATCCAGTACCCTATATGGTTACCAAATATTTTTCCTATCAAGAGGAATAGAGGATATATCAGAGTCTTCATTGACTTCTGGTATCTCAACTATCACAATCCAAAGGATGAATTTCCCTATCCTATGACAGAACTATTGATTGAATCCATTATCAGGATCTAGGTTCTCTCCTTCCAAAATGGGTTTTCTGGATATAATCATATCCTAATTTTCCTTAAGGATTAATGGTCCACTACCTTCATGCACCACAAGGTACTTTCTACTACCAGGTATTTCCCTTCAGTCAAAAGAATGCAGGAACCACCTATTATTATTCCATGCACCACATATTTATGATGACCCTTGAAACATTGGAGGAATGATATGTGGATCATCTGGTGGCTAAATAATTCCATCATTAGGACCGTATCAAAGATCTTGGTAAAGTGTTCGACTTTATCCATTCTCTCCATCTAAAGATTAATCCCATGAAGTGATCCTTCAGGGTCACCTTCAGAAATTTTATTGTATTTGTTGTCAGATACAGAGACATTAAGAAAGTTCTAGAAAAGATCAAGGCCATCAGTCAGATGTATCCTCCAAGAAATATTTGGGTGGTCTGAGGATTTCAAGGCCACATAACATACATATGTTGATTCATCACAAATATAACTGGAATGTGTAATCCATTTTCCCAACTAATGAAGAATGGTGATGATTATTAATGGGATGAGGAGTGTCAGAATGATTTTGAGAAAATAAAGTAGTACCTACTATAACCTCTAATTCTGAATCCACCTATTTTTGGAAATCCACTATTCCTTTATGGGACCACTCTGAAATGGTCCCTTGGCGCCCTTCTCACTCAGAAGAACAATGAGGGAACATAGAAAAATTTATATTATCTTATCCACATGCTCCTTAATACAGAGAATAGATACTCCTCTATCGAGGATAGTTTTGTATCACTGGTATTCACAGTGTATAAATTGTGACAATACATCCTAAACCATGAGATACAACTGGTTTCCTGAGTTGATTCACTAAAGTACATTCTAAACCTCCCCATGTTGATAGGCTGTCTAGCTCGGTGGGTAGTGATCATTCAACAATTTAACATCATGTTTTTCCCCCATAAGGCTATCAATATACAGATATTGGAAGACTTTCTTCCCGCACATCCAAGCCCCACCAAATAGTCTCTGGATATTTATTTTTTTGATGATGAAATTCTATCAGGGGATAAATCAATTACATGTTAGAAAATGAACATTTATGGCACTTTCTAATGAAATACTGGTAGAAGTTTCAATGATCCTCAACTCAACAGTGTGGGCATGGGTGTCATCTTTATCACGTATGCACAAGTTGTCATGCCCTACTCCTTTTTATTTCTATAATTTTATACAATCATAGATTTAGAGTATAAGGCCCTCATAACTAGTCTCATGCTAGCCCTTGAGATTGATGTTCCCCACCGGCATGTAAAAGGGGACTCCAAACTAGCCATCGAGCAGATCAAAGGTGACTTTGTCATCAGGAAGCCAGAGCTCGTACCACTGTTAGAGCATACTCGCCAGTTGATGGCCCAGTTTTCTCCTTGTCTAGAATTTACTCATGTACCTCTATCATAGAATGGATGAGTCAATTCCTTGAAAAGCCTAGACACATCTCTTGTAGAGCCTAACTGGGATGATTTGATTATCCATGCGGCCCATAAAAGATTCATCAATCTCATTGCTCCAGAAGATGATAGTAGCCTATATGTAAGACAACTTATAACTGATGCCTTCACATCGGGACACCAAGGCCCCTTTTCATGGTGTTGGATGTGACACCAGACTAGATGAATCCCTTTATTGAGTATCTCTAGCATGGTAATCTTTTGTAATACTGAACCGATCATGAGCGGATCCAACGAAATGTAGTGAATTTCACCCTCTAGAGTTGTCTGAGTCTTGAGAGGATCCTATATAGATTTGGTTTTGATGGTATTCTCCTAAGTTTCATTCAGGGAGGTTATATTTCTCAGGTCATATAAGAATTTCATACTGGTTCATGTGGGGCATATCAGGTGGGGATGAAACTCTTTCATTAGATCTGATGATTAAGACACTTTTGGCCCACCGTGATCTGATACTGTATCTTGTCTTCCAATAGGATCCATGCAGGTCAGATCTATGCATAATTAGTTCATTAGCCTCCAGAATGTCTCCATACTACCAAGAACACATGACCCTTTGCAGTCTGGGGACTCGATGTCATGGGACTATATCCACTGGTAACATCTTGCAGTGTAGGTTCATCCGGACTATTATGGATATCTTTTCAATGTGGGAATAAGAAATTCCAATTTGGGAAGTCAAGTCCCCTTTTATTGCTGAATTCACGAGTTCTAATATCATCCATCGATTTATAGTCCCTCATGCCATCCTTACCGACAATGGCCCCAATGTCTGGGTAGCTGAACTGAAGAAATTTTACGCCATTTAAAAATCAGTTTGAATCATTCCTCTCACTATCATATGAAAGAAAATGGTAAAATTGAGGTGTTCAAGAAAACCCCTCTAAAATTGTGGAGAATACAATTGTTAATAATAAGAATAGTTGGCTGAATAAACTCCCCAATGTGCTCTGGTCTTACCAAACAACGTCTCATAATTCCACCTAGGTGACTCCATATTCCCTAGTGTATGAAATAGAGGTAGTCCATCCCATCGAGATTCTATTACCCTTATTATACACAACTGTCTAAGATCAAAAAACACCAGAAAAAATAGATAAAACCATCCTGATGAATAAGAATTGCTCAATGAGAACAGGTTTTTTCCCTTCACAATCTAAAGATACATAAAAAAAGAAATCCAGGGCCTTCAATAAGAAAGATCGCTTATTCTTCTTCATAAAATTTGACATGATATTGGGCCTAAAAATGCCTAATATACCTTGAAGGAAGACCCAAAAGTTGGAGCCAAAATTAGAACGACCTTATATCATTCACATAGTTTACCCAAATGGTGGATAGTCTCTAGTCTCTATGTAAAGTGAGCTTATTACTCCACCCACCAATGCTAAATTCCTCAAGTAGTATTTCTCTTAAGATAATTCCTCCATAACTTTACCACGCGACATTAAACTAAATGATTCATCCAGTTTGGAGGATGTAAAACAACGCAACACTTTTCCCATAAGATAATGAAATGAATTATTTTCCATGATTTATGACTTTAAACCAAGACCCCTTTCTTCCTAAAAGTCATTAAAATAAATTGTTGTCTGGGTTGAAGGATGTAATACTACCCAATACTTCTCCCACAGGATGATACACTGCAAAACAGTCTGAGTTATAGGACCTTAATCTACGATCTCTTATTTCCATGTTGCACAATTTTAAATTGTATGACATATTCAAGAACTACGCATGGATTGATTCCCATCCTTATGGGATACATAAGAACACCTAGACCATTCATCTGTGGCCTATCCTTAGGTCCATCAACTTTGTTTCCCTATTTGTCCCAAGTTATCACTTTGGATTGTGACATGTGGTATGGAATCAATGCCATCATTCATGTCGGGTTATTTTCCACTCTACACACATCCCCTTGAGACACTCCTCCCTTCTACGTCCCTGTCACATGATTTTAAATTGAATGATATTTTGATAACTACTTGTGGCTTGATTCCGATCCTCACGGGATATATAGGAATGCCCAGACATTTAATCTTTGGGTACAAACCTATTTTTTAGAAACCCCCATTTCCTTCTGGCTACCTGGTTGACATTATCTAGGAGGGGGTACATGGTATATATGGGATTATTTCCTCATTCACATAGAGTTTCAAATTTCCACACCATGTACCTATCTCTTTAGAGATCTCCTACCCCATTTCCTCCACTCATCTCGTTAAGACATCTACTCTTAATTGGGCCCCTTGTCCCTTTTTATGTCTCGCCAACGTGCCTAGTTACACTATGGTTTAGGACCTAGAGTGTTGGATTCTACATGTACATTTTTTCATCTATTTCCATGCTTTCAATTTTCTTTTATTTGAGTTTCTATCATATATCACACCAGAAATGACCCCCGAATGACATAGATTCTAGGACCCAGTGCTCTCCTACCATCATGGGGCAACATCTTCATATATTTTGAATGGAAATTTGACACAATTACCAGGTTGTGAATATTGTTAGTGATCGACGCTCATTTGTTTCTTCCCATTTTAGGTCACATGACAAGTTTGCTATGTTTCAATTTTTTTCAACAGTTATCCTCCATCATTATTCCACCCCTATTGAAAACTAATGTTTGGTCAAGTGATTCACATCCCTTTCCGGTCCACCATGATCAATTGGAATTTTAACACCCTTGGTGTTATCCCTCCCTCCACCAATGCACATTAAAGAGGGTGAATCTGTATCATGAGGTTCATCTTCGACTCCACACCATTCCCTCTTACATAGAATTCCATATTCTATGAAG
This sequence comes from Viscum album, assembly GCA_963277665.1. Lineage (NCBI taxonomy): Eukaryota > Viridiplantae > Streptophyta > Magnoliopsida > Santalales > Viscaceae > Viscum > Viscum album. The sequence continues at coordinate 1,780,280,975 of OY728129.1, read as the reverse complement.
ACCTTCTCTTCCCTTGTTTTCCACATCGGGCTTAGCTCACGTGGTCATACAGACTTGGTCATGGTTTGCACCCACATTGAGGAATCCGAGTTCATTCAGTACAACCTCTATGACCATAAACAATGACCCCCTCATCCTTACCATACGACATTAAACTACATGAATCTCAAGAACTATGTCTGGCTTGATTCCCATCTTTATGGTATACAGAGAAATGCCCAGAAATTTATTCACCGATTCTAGTCCCATGTCCTATGATCTTTTCTATCCCCTTGTCCTGAGGTCCCCTTCCAATGGGGGTTCATGCGATGTGGTGTGTAATGATGTCCCCATTCATGTAGGGTATGCTTCACCACTCCATGGACATTCCCTTTAGAACCACATTCTCTTATCTATGCCCAATACGCAAGACGTTAAACTATGCTGCCTGGTCCCACGTGACATTAAACTGTTGCTTCTTTTCTATATTGTGTTAAAATTAAGGGGATCATCCTATCATACAACCCTACACTGGGACACTATCATCCTAGACACATGATGAAAAATGGTACCATATTATGGTGTCCTCGATCGAGGGGGAATCATGTTTGGCATCAATCATCGACCATGCCATTTTTCAAGGCCTGCATATGTATTGATTCTTATAGAAAGGCCCAGATTATCCGACCTGGTTTTTTTCATAACAAAAAATTACATCCACCCTAATAAACAAATAAAATCATTCAATTGATGCTTCTTTTGTTTCATGGTCCAGACCTAAACTATAGTATTTCCCCTGGAATTGGAACCCTACCATTTCATTTTCAAGAACAAAGTGTGGATTGATTCCCATATTGTTGGTATATTTAGGAAATCCTAAACATTTGTTCTTTAGTTCCAGCCCTAGGTACCTCCAATCATGTCCTCTTTCTGGCCCCTCATCTAGAACTCTTTTTGAATAACGTGGTGTGGTGAGGACGTCTTGGGTCCTCATTCATGTAAGGTTTATGATAGCTATTCCATGTACTTTTCGTCATGGATCCTCCTTCCATTATCATAAATCCACTTGCATGATGATCAACTGCACAACGTCATCAATAACTACATATGGTTTGATTGACATACTTATTGGATACGTAGGAACACCCAGTCAATTCACCTAGGGTCTAGCCCTAGGTATGCCAACCAATTTTACCCCGTTATATTTGTAATTATGGACCTTTATTATGTCACACAATCCTACCAAGTTGAAATGTGGTTTAGGATCTAGACTGTTGTACTCTATATGGTCTTGTTTTCATCCATTTCCATGCTTCGTGTTTCCCTTTATTTGGGTTTCCAACATCTTTCACATACGAATGGACCCCTGAATGGAATGGATGCTAGGCCTCAGTTATCTCCTACTGTCTTTATCCAACATCTTCAAGGATTTTGAATGAAATTTTGACATAATTCTTTCATTCTGAATTTGTTCAACTGTTGATGTTCATTTATTTGTTCCCATTTCAAGTCACATGATTTTGATTCTATGTTTCAAATTTGGTTAGCATTTATCCTCCACTTTTACGACACCCACTTTAAACCTTAAGTATTGGTCACATGATTTACATCCCTTTCCACTCCACAATGATTAAGTAGAATTTTGACACCCTTGGTGTTATCCCTCCTTGCACCTATGCACGTTAAAGAGGGTGGATCAACATTATGGGGGTCATTTTTGACTCCACACCATCTCCCCCAGCTATGTATTCCATGTGTTGCAAAGATATCATCCACCCATGTTTCCCTCATCGAGCGTACCTCACATAGGACTAGGGATATGAGTGAAGTTTCCACATACAATGAATTTCCACATACCTCATGGTTTGAACACTATTAACATAAACATGGAGCCTCGTTCCCATAGTCCGAGCATCACGAAATTATCTATGTGCAAGGAAATTGGTCGTGCGATGTGGAAAATATTGTCACCATTCATGTCGGGTCGCTTTATGGAACCATGTATCATATTTCTATTGGATTAATCTTTCCATTTTATGTCCAATATATATGAAAATAAACAATGATCTTTTATGTCATTATTGTGTGGTGCTAAACAATGTCTTCTTTTCCCAAGCTGTGTGATGATAAATTACCTAGCCATCAGATGTCTTTGGTTGAGAGGATGCCTCCCCTTTTGGTATTGGCCTCCTACCATATCACCTTTAAGAACTATCTGTGGAATGATTCTCATACATAAGGGATATATAGTGACCCCCATACTGTTGTCTATGGTCTAGCTGCATTATAATGAAACCAATTTTTCCCTTCCATCCAGAGTCCTTAGAAGTATGTGTTGTGGTGTGGACTTATTTCCTCATTCAAGTTGAGTTTTTAGTAGCCACACCACGTACTTATTTCAAGAGTTATCCATATCTCTGTCCTTACCACAAGAAAATAAACTTCACGTGTGTGTCCCATGCACATGACATTAAACCGGTCACCTTACAGTCTCAGCTCTAAGAACATAAACAATGATTCTTACCATCTATTTTCACACGATGTTAAACTGCATAACAATTATTCTATTCCTCTTTAAAATAGGATATATCCCCCCTTCCAGGAACTACATGTGTCTTGATTCACTTTTTTATGGGATACGTAGTGATGCCCATACTTTCTGTTTGTGGTCCAGTCACAACTAGATTCTCCTCCCTATCCCCTTCTAGAGAGGGATCTCCCAAAATTTACATGGGGTTATGCAGACCTCTTTTGTCCTCCCCTACATTCATGTTGTATGCTTCTTAAACTGCACGATTAATTCTCACTCTTCACACATTCCCTTATTTGGGTTTTTATTATCTTTCACATCCAAAGGAACCACCTATTGGTATGGATTCTTGGCCTTATAGTCACCTACCGGTTTAGTCCAATGTCCAAGACGATTTTGAATAAAATTATTAGAAATGATTCTTGTTTTGAATACGGCAAATGGTAAAACCTCATTTTTTTTGTTCCCATTCTAGGCTAACATGAAAAGAATATTGTGTTTCTAACATGATTAATAGTTATCCTTCATTTTCACACCACTCCCACTACTTCCAAAATATTGAATGATATCGCTCGCATGTTCAATTCCCCTTCCCATTTTATATGTCCTTGGCACCACTAGTGTTGTAACTCCACACATTTACATGTGTTAAGTAGTCATGTTTCTTTGTTTGGGATTTTCCCCACCCATCATTTATTTTTACCATTGCACTCTCTTTTTAGCTAAGTAAGGTCTTACAACCCTCTTAGTTTCATGTACTGAGAATGGATCACATAGGCTTAGGGTATTTGATAAGGTAGTATCCATATATGTGATAGTGTGGCCCTTGTGTCCATACATAGGACCTTAAACTATGAAGCAATCGTCATCAACACATGACCTAAAACTGTAGACCATATGATGTCCTTGCCAGAGATTTCTTTCTTGTATATTGGCCTGATCTCAATTCAGATCGATATGATCACCCCATGAACCTTCGGTACGGTGGTGTAATTTCAAGAGTTTTGGAATTCATTCAAAAATCCCATATTTCTACCCCATTATTTTCATGCCCCATATTCAGATCCATTCCCTCTCATATATGACGGAACCCCCTAATGGTTATGATGCTCGACCTTGAGGATCTCCTACTATCATGGGATAACGGTCAAGAAGATGGTGGACGACACTTTGAGTTCAGCCCCATGATTTGAATACAGTCATCGATTGGCCCACATTTGTTTATCCCTATTTCATGCTAAGGTAATACAAATGCTGTGTTTCGAATTCGGTCATCAAAATCCTCTATCATCATGACATCCTCACTACATCCTGAATTTGGGGTATCATAACACACATTGTCCATTCCCCATTGTTAGGAGTCATTCTAACACCCCTGGTTTCGTCCCTCTCGTGCACTTGAGTGCATGGGAAATAAAATTTGGTTGTCTAGAAGAACCTATTCCCTGGTTAATAACCCTCTCTTATTTCAAGAAAAGTAACATCAGGCTATCATCCAGACACCATGTTTTTGAATTTTTATTGGTTTTCTCGTACGTAAAGTGAAAAATTATGTTGTTTTCTCTTGTTTCTGTCAGTGGGATTATCCACATGAGCCTATGGATAGATCGCTAATTACTTCACAGTTATGGTTATAATTTATTAAGATAAGAAAGAATGAAAATAATCATTCCATTCTCCCAGTTCAGAATAAGAAATTAAAGAATATATATAGGTTTATGAGTTTTTCCAAAACATGTCCCTTATAGATTAGCACATTTGATGGATTTCTCCACTTCTTCCACCTTTTGGGTCATAGTATCTAGGGATACTTCCCAATCCATGTGATTCATATTTTTATCAGCAGTTTAAGAGAAAAACTCATTAGTTTTGGACTACAATCACACCTTCTCATATTGGAGATAAATCATTTGACAGCCTGGATGCACAGATTGATCATGGTCATCAACCAGCTAGGCCTTCAACCGTTCAATATTTTTAGAATGGATTGCGATAAATGTATCTTTTTCATTTGTATACTCTTCAAGGCGACAAACTTCTTTCTCAGCATTACGAAAATTATTGGTATTCTCTGATTCCATTCAACACCAAGAAATATCAAAGCATTGGATACTCTCATTTATATTCCCATTAATATAATCAAGGGTCATTATATAAAGATGGTGAGAATCCACCCCTTCTGTGTTGAGAATGTTCAACCTTGTGCGAATTGATCCCATTCAGTTCAACCATTATACATGTAATTCATTAAGGAAGCATTAGATGCCCTTCCACGCCGTGTGTCGCATCATATGGCTCTCCTCGACTATGTTATGAACAAATTCGTCCATCTCTATAGTATATTTAGGAATGTAATCAGGAAAAATATCCAAGAGTTCAGTGATAGGGTCCTCTTCTGGCTTTTGTTCCTCTCTTTAGACCTCACCCTCACCAACCTCGAGCTCAACCCGGGAAACATAATCACCCACGTGTGTAGATTCTTGCATAACAGGTACTAGGGTAGGAACAACATAAATAGTGGCACCGTGGGAGATGGTGCAATCACTGGCAGGGTTCCGGTAGTCATTCCAGACTTGATATTTTGTCGAGACTCTATCCTTGTATGTCTCGTAAGTTATTCTTAGGGTGCACTAGTCTCCACCATATCATTTCAATGGACATAGATTTTCACAGTGTCCTCCATGTATACTATAATGATGGAAGGATTATGTCAATGGATGGATTTAAGATATTCCTCAGTTGCTTCACATAGAGTTCCTTGGATGGAAAACAACCCTGCCCATGAGACCACACCTCTTTCGAGAGCGGAGGCACACTCTTTTCTCACAACAATGTTGATGATGATGTTCTAGTGCAAGTTGTTCCATATACTTGAATTATTACTTGTATAACCTCCCCAGTTGTAAGTTTTCTGCTTCCCTAGTGTCCCAACTCAATGAATACCTCCATGATTGGCTGAAAGTGTTTCTACATAATCACGTCTAGGTACTTTGCTATCCATTTGGCAGATACCCCATTGATAGGACAACGTTGACATCGGTAGGATGAAGGGAAATGACTTCCCCAAAACCTAAGGTCATTAACATGATCTACAGTTGATGAATAATTCAAGGATGTTTCTCTTCCCAAGCCTCTGTATATACTTTCTTAGTCATCCACTACATGCACCTGAATATCCAAGAAAACCTAGTCGGCATGAATAGTTTGAAAAACACAATTCCATTAATCTGGGCTACCAGCAAGCCACCCATGATACATTATAGGTAATCCCTCTACTCCATTGGTCCTCTACCATAATCTACCATCTGACTAGAATGGGTTTTAAATTGATGAAAAATGAAATTGGTATGGTTTCTAATCATGAGTTTGGTTCCTTCCTCTTTGAGTGTCATCGATCAGATCCCGACAATGTTTAGTAAGGATGGTCATAGAACGTCACCTGGAGGATGAATGGAATTTTTAAAGTCATCCCCACCGCAATGATCTACAACCCATCCATGAAGAATCTAGAACATACCACTTATTCTCCAAATTGTGATCCATCTAGAAATGCATCCCAAAACTATGTACAGCCTGGCCAATACGGGAACCCCTAGATTAACCGTGTTATTGTCCGCAATGATTCCGATCATCAATAGAATTCCAAGATAAACCCTAGCCTCGTATTCCATGCTGGAAACAGCCACCCGCTCAGTAATTTTCCATGGAACCTAACATATCATACGTTCGTTTCCTAACATTCATTTATGTTGAATCCCCAAGATCGGTACATGCCTTATTCTTGGACCATCTAGTATGATATTGCCTTCCCCCTATGTGATTTGTTCGGGCACTACTTCTCTCTTGTGGGAATTGTCACCACATTTTCTTATGTTAGAAACATACTAAACCACCCTGAATATGATATATCCATTAGGATGTACTTGATCTGCAACTTCCCCTTATCCATCTCCAACAGATTCCATGTTAGAATAGGGATGTGTGTCATATAACCCCAAATGTTCTATATTAGAATGAAATCATTATATTGGTACCCTTCTAGGGGAATTTCCTCGATACATTGAATATCCCATAGATTGATGCCTACCTCCTCGTGGTAGAGGTTGAACATATTGGTGGTGGGAGACCATCATCTAAACAAATTCGGTATGAGGTCTTGATGATGGTAGAAGTTAAATTGTGATGTCCACACATCTTCAAAAAGACCTATGGACTACAGCTCTACCCAGAACTCCTCGCATGTCTGACATTCCTAGTACATCCATGCCCATTCACTGGTGAAATTTACCCTGGACCTTAAGTCCCATTAATTCCAAGAATTTATCTCACTGGTAATGATTCTTATGAATGTTCTCACATAATGAGCTGTAGATTCCTTAGGAACTAGATTGCATCCTACAATAGTCCTCGTCTTCGGAATCAGTATATAAATGGCATTGTCTTGTGTTTCCCTAGTATGGTGACCATTTCTCATCATGTTGAACTGTAGAAGGCTATCCTCACATGATATCCATGATCGTGGCATATCAGTATCAAATCCTAGCATCAAAACCTCCAAAAAAATACCATAACTTCATATATGTAGACTGTCACTCAGAACACACTTGTTTTGAGCTTTTTTCGGCATACTAAAAATAATCTGATTATCAGACAAAACCCTTATCACATGAAGTATCTCTATTTTTGTGATCATATGGGTCTTCATATTAGTTGTGGTAGCATCCATCTCAACATCAATCAGTTGAAAGGCCATTTTTGTTAAGTCTTAAAAATCACAAAGTGATTTGCGTGAATGAAGAGGGTTTTGGCGTGCGGGGAAATCTACTTCACGCAACAAATTTTCTAGGTGAAAAACATGTCACAACATGAAAAATATACTGAGCTGGTCTAAGGGATGTTTTGAAAAAAGGAATATCATTTGTGCAGATGAGAAAACAAAATATCGTGCGAGAAAGACAATGTGTGGAACCTCCCCAATTGCGGCATATTTATAGGCGTGTACCAGCCCTTTTGTGCGTGCCGAAGTGGTTTTCACGCCGAATGGCCATTTTTTGTGCACGACGGTAAGATACTCTGATTTTAGGCATGACCCTCATAATCTGAACTCTGTGTCCCCCTTCATCTCTGATTCAAATGGGGGGGGCATATGTTGATGCTACATTTTGGATGGGGCCTTGAACAGACACTGTTGGGACAACGTATGCTATATATTGAATCAGTGGATAATTCTGAGATTCCGTAGGGAGGATCACGCAAGATGTAAGGTATGTGTGCAAGATGAGAAATGATGAAAAAAATGTTGTGCATCCAATATGACATCAAACTGAGGTTTCCACGACAACCATCTGAAAACCAGCCAAGTCAATGGTGTGAAAGAAATGGTCTGGCGCAAAAGATTCCCATATGTGTGCAAGCTCTTATGCGCTCAATGCGACATCAAAGGGACTCTTGTGCACTTATCTTCTTTCATGATGCCACCGAAGAATCCAGCTATAAATTGAAATGGACTCCAGCCCTTCAGGGTATGGTTACAAAAGATAAAATGATGATTTTTGGTAACAAAGACAACCCTTTCGTGACCACGCGAAAGACATGGCCACAAGGTACCAGATCTTTCATGGTAGGTCTCCTAAGGGTCCTACTTTGGGATGGCCCACTAGGGGCTTGATCCACCCCCTTTTCATTTAATCTAATCAATTTTTCAGCAAAATGTCCCTCTTGTGCACTAGTTTTTCATTGTGTCATTTGAAACTTGTCCATGGGGTCCCCCCTTGCGCGTATCCAGTCATTGTGCACGCAACCACCTCATCTTGCCAGTATCCTCTCATCTTTCACTCACCCATTCAAACATTCTCGCACCCCTCCTTGTACGCTCCATGTGTCTTCTTTTCCCTAAGGCTCCAGTTATGAGCCCCTCTTATGGGTGACACCCCTGTCATGCTCATACGTCTCTCGTATGACCCTACAAGTTTGTACAATGTGATTTCAAGGTCCCTTGAGAAGGGATTCATGTTACATTACTTTGCCTCATGATTCTTCATAAAGGCATGATAATGGATTGTCATTATTCACATAGGCATGATATCACGAGCCCCTCAATGGATCACTCCACAACCCCACCTCCATATGGAATTGGTGGTGCCTTCCCTTCACCAAGGGTTAAAGAGCACTAGTCATGTAAGTCCTAGGGGTGAGAATTGAATCCCTATCTTCTATAATGTAGAATGTTAAAATGCGGAGAATCATCATCCCCAACACATGAAATTAAACTGTAGACTCTCCTCATGCAATATACATGGGGTGCCCCACATCAAACATTTTCCATGCCCACACGACTCCACGGGAGTGTGATTTTCCTAACATGGGATTAGATATTCCTTACATTAAACTACATCTATCTGCTGGGAAGGGAAACCATCCTTGTGCAATCCCCCAGCCTTTCTCACATGTGGTAGCACCCTCAATCCTCCTTGCCACTTCTGAATGCCATGTCCAAAGGGAATATTATCAATACCCCTCCCATCTCCCCTTGGGAATTATCACCTTTGGGCCTCCATCCTAGAGTATGTCCCAATCTCCATATCCCTGGCTACAACCACACATAAGTACCACTCTATTCCTTATGGACACACATTTTGCGCAATGATATCTATGTATTTATATCCTTTTTTTTCCTCACAATAAAAATGGATCATGTGGGCATAGAGTAAGAATCGACCATGAAACCCATTTTTGGGCCACCTTAGTGTGTAATAACCATACCCCATCAACCGAACTACACGACCATTTATCTTTTATCATTCTAGGCAAGGTACATAGGAATCTTTCTTGAGGTTCATTCCAATCACCCATCAGTCCCGACCACTTCACGTTAGTTCACCCTCATCCCACAAGACATTAAACTCTATGCCCCTTCAATCCAACATGATGTTGAACTATATTCTTACAAACTATGTGGGTTTTGATCCCTATGTACTAGGCATGATATATAGGAAGCCTCTCTAAGGATCAACCCCAATCACTAGTAAACTTTGGTATTCCCCTTGGTGGGACCTTCAACTTTGGTATTTACCTTAGTGGCATTAGGACAACTCCTGGGTTGCTAATGACGCATAACCCCAACATATGTTCAGGTTATAGTATTTTTTGTACACCTTGATTTCATGCCCCATATATTACTATGTGTACCTTGATTTCCTTTGATATGGATTTATAGGAAGCCTCCTTGAGGTTCAATCCCATCACTAATTTCTCATCCTGGCCCCTCCCTTGAGACATTGTGTTTTGGGAAGGTTATGCCTAAACCTGGGGGTTCCACTTTTGTCAGGTCCCATCCATACGTCCATTCTCACGGGCCACCTCATTAGATTCCCCATCACCCACTGAACTGCATTGAATTTTATCCCTGTAATCTCTAATAAGGGTACATAGTAAGCCTCTCTAAGGTTCAATCCCCACATCATCGTCATATTCACATTGGATTCACCCCATTTCTCCTATCCACTTCATTCAACCATATGTCATACATCCTAATTCTTACATGGGTTACCACATATTTGTGAGATCATTTCATCCATATCATCATTGATCCTCATGCCACCTAGGTATCTAACCACGCATAATCACCACAAAATCAATAATAATCTAATGAAGTGTGTCCCACTTACGATAGGCCACTAACCATGTGTAAGACCAGATGTTTCTTCGTGATGTTGTCCTTTTGGTACACTGAGATTCACCATCCTCTTAAATTATATGGGTTTTGATCCCTATCCTCTCTACAGGGTACGTATGAGGTCTCCATGAGGTCCAAAACCAGTCAATGGTAAACCTTGGTGTCCCCCTTATAAGGACCCAATCCAATCCAATCCAATGGTAAACCTTGGCGTCCCCCTTATAAGGACCCACACATCCTAGGATTGGTCTTCATTGGGTTTTATGATCCAACCAGCTAATCCCCTCCCATCGGTGTTTTGATCAGCCCTATACATCTCCGCTAGATGTTAAATGCAATGCATACCCTGTGATAAATATGAGAAGATGAGGAAAATCTCATGTACAGGACTATCGAATACAATTACCCACACTCGACATGGGATGCCTCAACCTTTTGCACCCTTAAGATGCCCTATCATAAGTGGATGAAATCTAGTTGTACCAGTGTTTTCGCATCCAGACATGCCAGAGATGTCCAATGTGACTACTCCCATGACTGAAGGTTTCTGCCCTAAATTGACCCCTTATAATGTCCTTATAGAAGAAGTGTAATTAACTAACATCCATAGTGACATGGTAGTAGGAATTGTTTCACAAACAACGACTCAAATATATGAGTGAGACCCAGACTAGGCGATGAATTATGAGAATGAATCCATGTAAAGGGATACTGACATACCATCATCGCATTTCAATCAGGGAGAATACATCTCAGAATAAGCGATAGATTCCACCCCCCTTTGGAAAGTGGGAATACTGGGCAAAAACCATCATGTCAAGGCCCGATGATCTGCACCCTAGTGAATATGTCATAAAAAATAATAAAATATAAATAATAACTTCCTATATTTTAAAAAAATTATATGAAAAAAGTTTCATAATCACAATCATTTATTAAATATAGAATGTTCTTTTTTAGGTCTATTTAACAACCAATATGAATGATGATATAATTTTTTTTCCCACGAGTGGCTTTGGAAACATAATTACTCGATTGAAATAATATTTAAATGTGAAAAATGTTTTATTTTATTATATAATATAAATATTAGTATTTAAGAATATTATTTTTATTCTACCTTTTATTTGTTATAAGTTACAAAAATAATATCATTATGGAATTCATCTTGAATAAACATAACCCAAAATCCGATGGAGTGGATCTGATTTCGGTTAATGTTATATTAAAAGAAGAGGGTGTATTTTTATTTTAAAAATTAAACTAAATTAAAAATGTTAAATGAATAAATATGTAATTTCATGATAGTATAAGAATAGTAAAAGTCACTATTACTCCATACGTATTCCCCCCTCAATTTCATGGGGGTATTATATTAAAAACCATTAATTTAGAGATATACATGATAGGATAGAATAAATAGAAATACTTATTTTTCAATGGTAAATTTATAAAACCAGATACGATGATTACTTTTGAGTGGAGAATGAAAGAAACCTTTGAACCCTCACATTTATGTTATATATCACCCAAGAAGAATAATAATAAGTGGATGGTGTTCAATTTTAGGAAAACACATTATAAGTAACTCCCTAATAAAATTAAATAATTGGAAGAGTAATAATTAGAGAAATATAGAGGAATATATGAGCGATAAGTTGTGTCCAATAAAGAAGCACCAGAATATTCATAATATAAGCTACATGAAGCTTTTATTCACATATGATTTAAACATGGATCCTAAATATATATTTACATGTCTCCATCATGTTATATTTATATCCTCCCAAAGTCCCTTAGACATTAAGAAAAATTCCCATGTCTAATAGAGTGGTATATGCTGAGTTAAATAAGTGGGTTCCAAGTAAAATGGATACCTTAATTGGGATCACATTTTAACCAGATGACCACACATTCTCACCAATGGGACTTCCAAAAGGTTGTTATGAGTCCACCTATAGGCTGGTGGGACAGATAGACCTACATCTCTACTTTTGTAGCCACAAAATATCTAATACTTCTCTATTGAGTAGCTAGTGGTTTTAACGGTGGTATTATGCCACAAGACATGCCACCAGCAGGCTGTTGGTAGGGCCTAATGAGGGTCTTAAAATAATACCTCATACATATTTCAAAGCCTTAATTTGATATATTTTCATCCTAACTTCATACCATAACGTAATTGGAGATATTTCTAGAAATAAAATGGGTATATCCCTAACATGTGTTTGTGATATTTATAAAAATGTTAGGTACATAAATCTCTGCCTTTTTTATGGTCACAAACACTTACAATAAAATGGAAAGATAAAGATAAAATGGTCTATGAAATTTTGTAATAAGACATATTTTTATGTAATTTCAAAAATAATTTCAATATTTCATAGTGGAATTAAGAAAGGGGATTTTGATGATATTTTTAACAAAGAGAATCTCAACCCCTATATTTCAATCCATATATTTTAATACATTTATATCAATTTAAATAACTCAATAGAAAATAATTATTTATGAAGGTATTGTAACCTATCAAAATCATACCCCTTGGAGTCCTAGACCATGTGTTTAATAAAGATCAACTACACATTTTTAGGTTTAAGATAAATTTATTACTCTAAAAGACAATTTTTAGGTCAATACACCTTAGTATATTTATTCTAGATACTCTTCCACTTATTTGTTCCAGTCATGGATGTATTTTCTATGAAATTAACACTAACATATTATTATGATTTTGAATATATTCCAAAATACTAGAGGATTTATTTTAAGACACCATAATTATTTTTAAAGGTGATTTTAATAATCCAAATCATATCCCCATGAGTTTCAGAATAGGTGTTTGGTAATGGTCCACCAACACTAAAAAAGTTTAATATCATGTTACTATCAAATGATACCTTTTAATGGCCAATACCTCTATGTTAATTTTTACCAAAACATCATCCATGTGTTTTTATTTAGTCATGGATGCATTTTCTAGTAGATTCACAATTAGTTTAAATTACCATTATGAAACTATACTAAAATACCTAATTGAATTGAAATATTTCTCCCCCTTTTTAATTATCAAAAAACAACTCAAAACCGGAAAATGAATTAAAACTGTGTAAAAATTCCCCCCATAAAAATAAAAAATTATTAAAAATTTACTATAAATGGAAATACTATTTAAAACTACTCTAAATAAATATATTTTTAAAACAGAAATTAATTGTAAATCCACATTATTTCTTAATAATAAAGTATGTATAATTATGGAATCATTCCAAATACCCCCTTAATAAAAAAACATTTTAGATAATGTTTTTTCATGAAAATATCAAAAAAATTGAATGTTTTATTAAAAAAATATCATGATATAACCATTTTTAATGTTGTCTCTAAAAAAGTGGTTCTATAGATCAATGTGCTTAGTAAAGGACTTTTTAGTTGTATTTTTATAAAATCTAATGGAACTAATATTATCACATATGTAAGGAACATAATCATATATAATCTCAAAATATAGAGAATGTTATTTCTCAAAATACGTTTTTTAGAATAACTCCCCACAACCACATATTCCACTTTAGAAATTAAAATATAAATATATATTTTCATATTACTACTTTAATGGACTATGATGTTTCTATGTAAGTGAAATATATCACTTGAAATTATCTTTTCTAATCTCTATCCACCAAAATCCGCATCATGAATGCAAGTATGTTTTAACAATGTTTTTTTTTGGATAAAATAAACCTATATTTTTAGAATCTTATAAAAATATATAAATTACCTTTATGTATTTTCATTTTTATTTTTTAGGAATATCATATAGAAAGAGGACAAAATAGTAACACTAAACATGATGTCTGGTCAGGTCAGTGTATGGTAATGAGTTCTCCCATTCATGCCTTTATAATTCAGGTTCTAAACTTTCTTACTAGCTCCATGCAATGATAGATTTCATGAAGTACTCATATGTATACTTAACTTCTTAAATATATTTATTCAAACCCCATTAAATTTTATTTTTATGTAATATTTTCTTCAAAATAATACCATCATAACTTGATATAGTTGAACACTATGAAAAAACATTAACTCACACATTAAAGGTAATTCATATTAATTTTTCATTAAATATAAAAATTCATTACAAAGAGATTATATTATAGAATGAATAGATAAAATCATTGAATAAATAACTAATTTATAAATTATTTTACATATATTTTAAAAATAATTTCAAACAGATACTCATATTTGAAAAATATTTTCAAAATTAAATTAAATTTATATATTTTAATGGCAATGGGGGTATTTTATTTAAACCATAAATATAAATGGTAAACAAAAATAGATCATTTTGAAAATTTCAATCAATAAAAATATGAGTTTCATCAATAAAAACAATTTTTGTAATAAATCATTTATGAAAATGAAATCTAATATCGTTCTAAAAATCATTAAATTTTAGAGAAGTGAATTAAAATGAGATTATATTATATTACATCCTCCTGATGGGTGAGAATTACTCATTGTAATCAATGTATTAATTATGATTATAGAATTTGGATATGAGTGTAGTTTTGTTAGGATTGATGTTACTAATAACATCAATCATATTTTTAAAAACCCATTTATTACCAAAAATGAGATAATCGTTATGACATTAAAAAAGGGTAAAAACATTATTCCATGTGAAATAGTTTAATTCAGCTTTTATTTTTTGTAAATTATATTCACTATTAATCTTGTCATCTGTATTTACTTATTTTAGGTGGGAAAAAAATCACACTGTTGAACCACATTAAAAAACATTCTTCTAGTCTGTGTACCATATTTAAAATTACCGATAACATTTTATAAAAGGTTTTAATTAAATTACACCCATTCATTAGGTTATGGTTTAGATTTTGGATCATTCAAAACACCAATGATCTTTTCTAATCCATATTTTGGAGGGATGGAAAAATTATTTACAATACATCCATGTTTTACACAATTGATGGAAAAACCATTTTGTATTTGGTTGATATATCTTAATAGAAAAAAACACCTTTAAAAATTATAAATATCCTTTTAAAATCATTTTAAAATGTAGTGTGATCAATAAATTTACCCAGCAAGGGTTTTTAAAACAAATCAAAAATTCTTTTGTAAATTGTATTTAATAACTCATTTGAAATGATTTCATTTTATATCAAATAAAATATATTTGATATAACACACACACACACACACAGATATATATATATATATTTATCCTAAAATAACAACATAATACTTTTATAAGAAATTAATTTTCTAAACCCATTAGAAAATACAAAAATTTGAAACCCCATTTGATTTTAAAATAAGTTACCATTGAAATTTTTTTGGTTTCCACTGTTAAAATAAATTTTGAAAATAATAACAGTTTGATAGATTAAAATTTTATTTTCATAGCCTTAAGAAATCAATTTGACCACTAGTAGTATCACCTTTAGTAAAACATCTGTTTGAGGTCTGGGGATCATCCAAATTCTCATCAACTCATTCGATTCCAAAGTGGGAAGTTTTTATTTTTTGGATTTTTTTGGATTCCTTCCTTTTTCATTTTCAATCCATTAAAATAATTTGAAAACATAATAAATTATTTCAATGAAAAAAAATTTATACCCTTTAAATTCTGAAAAAACTACTTTTCAGAAAAAAAATATAATTTTTTAGAGCAATCCAGAATTGAAGAAGAAATCCCTAGATTCAAGGTAGATTTCATAAACACTATAAAAATTAAACCTATTAATTTTTTTTAATATGAAAGGAATGTGAATTGAATTACATTGTGCATGGAAATACCTATATATATATATAACAACCATAAATATTAACGTACATTTTATTCATAAAATTGTATCTTTCACATTCTAAAACACCATTAAATGTTTTGAAATAACTCTTAATGATAATATATAATAATAGAATAAATATACTTCTCTCTTAAAGAATGGTTTGTAATTAATTAAATAAGATATTTTTAATATAATGTTGGAATAAATATTTGAAAAAAATACCTTTTATGAATTGAAATCAACAAAAAAATATAATTTTTAAATTATGAGGTTTAAAAATAATAGATTACACTTACATATGGGTTTCATAAAATCATTGAAGACAATACTTTCAATTTAGAAATTTTTTATAGACAATAATATTATTATAAAAATAAAATTCAACTTATCTTATAAATTGATATAAATTTTATTTTTGAATGAAGAATATATATCTTCTTCAATTTCTATTTTTCAAACATTTTTTTTGAGTACCCCATATTTGAAGACTTATTGAATAAACTATTTCAAACTACTTATAAATATATATAATATAAAATGATGCTTCTTTTTCTTTAATTTTTTTATCAATATATATATATATATATATATATTATATGATTCCAATTTATAAGAGGTTTTATTATTGTTGAGAATAATGGTTTTTTATATACATGAGATATTGATATATATATATATATAATGAATTTATTTTGATATGGATCTAAAATTAAAGTCGATGAGAATTTAAAACCACTGTGTATATACAACGATCAAGAATAATGTTTATCTGTAAATATATTCATATAGTCACAGCTTATAGTTAAAGAAAATAAGGAAAATGAAATGCATGGGAGAATGTATCTGAACTATGGATGAACATAATTTTAAATTTCGTGGTTACATTTAGTTAAATATGTAAATATATACAGTTAACTCATTCTAAAAATTCTACGTAACTTGATTTTCCCAATGAAAAATACCTTATATAGAAAATCATATTCAAGTTAAAAATATATTTTTTGTTCAAAGATGATAAGGGTTGCATCGATATGATACATGCATGTAGCCCAGAATGAAGGGAGCGATAGGCGGGGGTGAAAATGACTATGTTGGAGATCGTTATGATAATCAAGAGGTAGAAGATGATATAATGGTTGATCAAATGGTCAACATGAATTTGATAGGATGGATAATGTTATATGAGTTTTTTTTAATGTGGTTTAATAGTAATAAAAAAATGCATCCCGCACCAGAGTTTTGGTCAATATATTACTTAAATATATGTTAAACTATTCGATTGAAATAATAGATGTGAGTAAAAAGATCTCTTCTTGATCCTTTTCTGGCATCATCCCATGCCACCTCTCCTACAACTATGTCGCCCCACACTATGTCTCTTCTATTTTGACCCATGTACTACATGTACGATTATCTAGGCCTAATATTATGCCACTACATGGATGAATACTGTGCATGTTTGAGATATATCCCTTGCACATCTAATCTATCTAGGTAGTTGTTTTCTAGACATCCTTTTTAACATATATGTAAATTTTTAATTATTTATAGATAATTAAAAAATTAGTTTATCATTGTTTCTTACACTAATTTGTACTTCTATAATCATATATATTTTTACAAACCATATAATATTTATATTAAATAGCCTATAAAATGTTTAATAAAAATATTAATACCACATTAATTCATTTTAAAACATTTGTAATCTGTTATTATAATTTATATATCATGTTAATATATTATTACTTATTTATGTAAAATATTATTACCACATAAAAAAGGCTTATAAATTATGAGTGATAATATTATAAACCTACTATTTTAAGAACATTAAATTTCATATCAAAGTCAAATATCATGTAAATAATTTAAAATAACTTTTATATTTTTTTATTACACAAAATAAGGTTCAGATCAATATTAAATACATATATTTCATTGGTTATTATAATTTTTTATATCAAGTAAATATCTTATGAATTATTAATGAAAAATATTATTACTACAAAAATTAGTATTATATATTAAAATTAATAATATTACAAACATAACATTTTGAAAACTACAAATTTCAAATCACTAGAAAATCTCTTGTAAATAATTAACTGTCACTTATATATTATTTTTATATTAAAAATAATTTTTATAAGAGTATTAAAAACTTCTAACAATATATATACTCATTTTAAATTTTTAGTATTATATTTACTTAATTATTTATAATTTAAATTTGTTCATACAAATAATAATTTTATATGCTTAAAAATATAATCATATAATTATAATTTATTAATAATTTTCAAAAAAATAATATATAGATATTTAAAAAATATTTTTATATTTTTTATACTATTTTAAATAAAAATAAAATTTATTGAAAAAATTTTATTCATTAAAAACATAAAATATAAAAAACACGTTAATTTAAAAAATATATTTATATCAAAATAATAGTACTTAAAAAATAAAAAAATATTTTTAAATAAAAACATAAAATATAATTTAGATTTATTAATAAATATTTATTTATTTAAAGAGTGTAAATATATATTAATATTTTCATTAAATTATGATTTTTAAATTTTAAAAGAATTTTATTGAAACACAAAACTATAAATTTTCATAAAAGGATAATTTCAAATAATAATATAATTACACTACTATAGTAAAAGATCATAATTTTCAAAAGACTCTATTAATTTCTATTTATATATGATATATTATAGCTCATTTAATTCAAACATTTAAAATCTTGTGATATAAAATAAAAACAAAATTTTGATAATTTAAATATTTTTTTATAATGGAAACATAATTTATAGAAACCCAATTTCATATATGGTTTTTTTACAAATATACATTTTATGCTATTTAACTTATAAATTAAAATAATAAATTATCATTTATTATAAATAAAAATATGCTTAAAAATATTGGAATGTTACATTCAACCTAGAGGAATTGCGCCCCCACAATTCATTCATTATAAATATATAAATTCTATAGTTTGATTTTCAGAATTCCGAAATCTAGAATTATTAAAATTATATAATCTGAAGGGTCACATAATTACCTAAACCTCAATATAAACACTCTAACTCTTATGTTATCCTGTAATAAAAACTTCTAATTTCCAACATTTTTTGAACAGTTCCTACAATACCAGGTTTAACAGCCTGAGACCCGACCTCTCGAATCTAATGTTAAAAACATAATGTATATTTTTGTTATAATATTTATACCAAAATTATATATCACTTTTCATAATTGATAAACATTTCTACAATATATTTTGGATGTTTGGTAACCTTCAACAAAATATCAGAGTTTAAAAAAATCATAAATAAATGAAATTTTTCGCTTCACTCATGCTATCTCAATAAATTATATTGAACACCTTTAGAAAGATGCTGTGAAAATAATTCTAAAATACAGGGTGATCATAAATGTTCCCATATAAGGTTTTTTAATACCATTGAAAAATTAGTTTATATATACAATTTAAAAAACTCAAATGAAATCATTTCCATTTAAATACACTAACAAATATATTATATTTTAAATATATTTTCCCCGAAATAATAATATAAGTTTATGAAATCCAGAATTATTTAAAAACCCATTAAATGATAGAATAATTTGAAAACCCATTTTCATTCAAAATATATAACCAATGAAATAAGATTTGGATTTCCTCTTTAAAATCAATTTTTAAAATGATATAGTTTATATGGATAAAAATGACACATGGAAAACCTTGTGAAATACTTCTGGCCATTAGTAATATCACCTTTGGTAAAACAACCCCTTGAGGTTCTGTGATTACCCCATTACACATCAAATAATTCAATAACCATGTGGAAAATTATTATTTTAATAAAATATTTTCTTAGGATTGAAATTATCATTTTTAAAACCCTAAAAACTATTAAAACAATAAATAAATTATTTACAATAAAGAAAATAATATTATATCCACTAAAACTTTATTAAATATATTTTTTTAAGAAACATCATAATAGTTATGAGAAAACCATAAATTTAGAATAAATCTATAGATTCAAGGAATAATTCTCAATCACATAGTAAATTAAACATAAAAAATTTTATTTTTTTATATGCATGTAATTTTATTTCTATACATTGTTCATGGACACACCTATATATATGTTCAACACTAATAAATTTTTAAGGAAATTTAATACATATAATAATAGATTTAGTTTTTTAATATAAAAACCATTACAATTCTCAGAATAAATCCTAAAGAGACTATATAATAATAAAATAAAAACCATTATACCTTAAATTATGTTCATTTAATTCACTTAATATCTTATTTTTTCAAAAATATAGTAGAAAATTTTTAACATAAAAAACCGTTTTCTAAATTCAATCAAAAATATAATATAATTTGTATACTCTGAATTTTGAAAATAACAGATTACCCATAAATAAGGGTTTAATATAATAACATAAACAAATTCATTTAATTTACAAAAGCTATTTTCAAAATAATCTTCAAATAAAAAAATTCCCCTCACCATATAAATTTATAGATAATTTCTTGTTGAAGGTAGACTCTATCTCTACCTCAATTTATATTTCGTATCCCATTTTATGTTAGTACATCCTTCCAATAAAGGCTCTTTATGTATAATATTTTTAACTCTTTATATATATATATATATGTAATATTAATGTAGGTTTTGAGTTATTTTATTTCTTTATATAGATGTACAATTATATATATCTTGTAAGATTCCAATTTAAAAGAGTTTTTTCTATTTATAAAAATGATGGCCTATATATATAAATGATATCTTAACATATATTTATATATATGCAAAAAATTCAATTTGATAAAAATGAAAAACTAAATAATATGAGGATCCAAATACATTTTTTATAGAGAAACGTGTAAAATATAGTATATATAAATATATAAATTCACCTAGTCTCCACTTCTCTTGAAAAATAATGAGGAAGAAAAAATCATTTGGAGAATCAAACTAAACTATAGATAATGTTTGTTATAAATTTTATGGGTATATATTGTGATATGTATATATAAATCATTATGAATGAGTAAATTTCAACTTGTATTACCTGACCAAGATGAAATTCTAGTTAAATTAAAACTTAAGTTGAAATTGGATATCTTGTTGATAGAAGCCCATTGGTGACATCTATCTAGGCCATGCATATTGCTAAGGAAAAAGAGAGTGGAGGGAGAGGAAAAAGCATGGGGTGGGGGTTTTAATTTAAAAAGGTGGTAGAATATGAAACCAGGGTTTATTGGATAGTATTTGTGAATTAGATCCGATGTATGGTGTTTATTGTGAGAGTATATAAAGTTAGTGAACATTAATGGAGAACCCACATCCCACATCGGTCTTTTAGTCATTATACTGCTACTATATATGTTAACACATTCCATTGACATGGAAACTAGGAGTAATGGGTTATTCTACTAATTCTTTGTGGACCCAGACCCTTGCTGGATCCACTACCATCATACATCATCACACAATTGTGCCACTGTTATAACCCATGCACTCTTAAAATATTCAGGGATTCCCACTCCCATTTCACTGCATTGATGAATCTTGTGCATGGTAGATCTATCTCTCAGGCTCGGTTGATCTATCTAGCTAGTTTCTACCTAGCCAATTTTTTAATATACAATGAAAATTTTAAATTACATAAAGATATTTAAAATTCAAATTATTTACTTTTTTATCATTTTTTGAAACATATGGGTACTTATTTAATAATATATTTACCCACAATCTTATAGTAGTGTTAATATATCACATAAAATTTTTATAATAAAATTACTACTACTCAATGTATTGATATTAATACATATGACATTGATTATTATGAATTTTAGATAATTTTAATATTCAACTAAATATTAATGCAAAAAATTATTACTACATATCTAATGCAAATTAATTAAATACAATAATATTATAAATATAACATTTTAAAAAGTGTACATTTCATATCAAGGAATTTCTATATTTCATGTGAGGATTTAGATGTATAAAAATAAAGAATTTCACTATGATATAAACCAACATAAAGGGAATTCATGTATTTTTATTAAATATAAAATTAAATAATATTTTCAATATTCACTTTGTCCACAATACCATAGTGAGAGTATAATCATGCATGACTATTCTCTAAATGGGATATACAATGCTTTTATAAAAAGTAGACATCTGAGTTTTCCAATAACTATAATATGAGGCATCAAATAGTAGATCGCAGCCAATTGAGTATCCTTCTTATAGAACATTAGGTGTTTAAGGTTGAATCCATTTTTTAAAGATGTTTCCTTAATTATATAATTTTTTTAATAAATTTTTTTGAAAACATGGTATCCTTTGATACAAGTTGTTAATCTAATAAAGATTAAAAGATTGGGGGTGAATTTCCTTTTAAAAAATATTAAATTTAAGAACACTATTTTTTAACATTATAAATAACATCAATGAATATGTGACATATATAAAATAATATATGTAATAATAACATAAATTAAAATGAAACATGGTTTGATAAAGTGTTTGAGAGTAAATCAATATGATTCCCCATGTCTCCAGACTTAAATGATTTATATACTTAGATTAAAACCATTAAAATTAACAGTATCAAAAATAGAAAAGAAGAAATAAATATCCATTATTTTCAATGGTGAAATAAATAACCTAATTAAATAAATTGTTTTGTTTAGGGAATGAAATAAAACCATGAACACTCATTTTAGTGGTAATGAGAAACTAAGGGAATAAAATAGGATAGTGATATTTTCATAGAGTAAAAACCTATATAATTCACTCTTTAATATCTCTAAAAAGAATGAACATTTTTTAATCGTAGAAATAGAGAATAATAAAGGAGATATACGTGGATTAGTATAAATAAGATTTATAATATTATTAATATAAGGATTAAGATGATTTAATTCAAATATGATTTTTTATTCAATAATTTCCATTCCTCAATATGGTTTAATTTATTTTCCCTAAAGGCCGCATTATATTTTTATATAATTCCTTGGTCTATTATAGATTTAAATGGTGTGTCAATTTGGTGAATTCTAGTAAACACAACTATATTAATCAGTCTTAGCGTCTAGATAAATGATCACAATTCCTTACTACTAAGACCATTGGATATAAATTGGGTGTTTATTGTCTAGTCTATGGGTTTTATACCTATGAAGATCCTCTATGATGGCCCCTGGATGGCATGTGCTCCTCCACATGGTACCTAGTGGGATTGATAGTGGTTTGGTGTCTGTAGGGTCCTGAAAAATCCATAAAGGAAATTTTACCCAAATCCCCCAAAGAATTGGAGAATGTAATAGAAGAAGGGACACAAACAGGACCGGTCCGTGAATCGGTCCCATGGAAGTGCAACGTGGCCAGGCACCGCGAGGCACCCTCTCCGCGAACCATTGTCATTCGCGAAATGGAGGAGGAGAGCCTCTACGATCGTGAGGTAGGATGGGCGCATGTCCGATTCACAGTCACGAACCACCCCAACCGCGGATCACATCAAACGGTTCATGTCGCCCCCGCTGTCGTTCGCGGAATAGAGGCGGAACCCTCCATAGCCGCGGAGCACTCCCCGAGTTCACCTCGCGGAGGGGGGGGGGGCGTTCAATACCCACCACAAGTTGCGGATTGACCATGTCAGCTGTGAACTGGGTATTTGGGTATGGGCTTCCGCCAAAGGTGTCATGTGGCCACAGATACATACCTTTCCCCACTCTATAAAAGTAGACCAAGGGGGAAAGAAAAAGGGATCAGAGAACTGGGATCTGATTCGGAGGGATTGGAGATTCGAAAAGAGATAGGTTGAAGGAAGGCTTTAGATTTTGCAAACGGCGAAACTCCCATCCGAGAACCTCAACAGGTATATGAATTAACAAGGAACTGGAAAACCCATAATAATTTGGTGAACCACGAACCTAAAATAACAAAAATAAGGAGAACCGTGAACCATACCCCCTCCGTAGATGACTTCCCCACAGACCAGGGAGTTTATGCCTCTTTTCCCATCTGTCACCCCTTGTAGCACTCTCCTACGCGGGAAAAGCCCCGACCAACGAGCCTCCGACTGGCACCTCCCTTGGCCACTGCTGCCCATTTGGAACCCTCCGTGAGCCACCCAGGTTCGCGGATTGAACTCTAAGCCGCGAACCACCCTAGTTTGCAGGATTCCAATCAGTCTGCGGATCACCCTAGTTTGCGGATGGCTTCTCCAGCCGCATGGCACATCCCCACGTGAAGGGTGCCACCACCCATACCTCTCGGAGGCTCGCCAAATACTTCGGTGTTCTGATTTCCCGAGCTAGGTAAAATCATTCCGATCCAGCCAAGTCCTCTGTGACACCCTCATTGGCCTATTCATCAGCCCCGAGCCGAGGCCTCCTCCAGAGCCACCGAATCCGCGTGGTGTAAATTTCAGGTGCATCAGCGTGCCATTTTGAGTTCACATACCCACGGTAAACAGGGGAAAAGGGGTTTCCCCGACCCTTGAGCAGATTCCCAAAGCATATCTGGGTTCACATTCCCACAGTAATGTGGAGTCTAAGCTCGGGAATCCCCTTTCTGCCCCTCCACTTATCGAGGGTTCCTCGAAGATGGTAAAATTGGCATAAAAAAAAGCCCTCGTGCACTACAAGAGAGGAGATGGGAACAAGAGCACCCCCTTTCCCTCTCTCACTGGGCTTTATCGCCCCGGGTGTCCATCTCGGAGTAAGCCCCGACCTACTTGGCCTCCTCAGAGTGTAAGCCCCAATCCATCACCCTGGGCCTCCTTAGAGTGTAATCCCAAATCCATCACCATGGGCCTCCTCATATTGTAATCCCCAATCGATCACTATGGGCCTCCTCAGAGTGTAAGCCCCAATCCATCATTCCGAGCTTCCCCAAAGAGTAAGCCCCAAGACAAAGCGAATTACGGGGACTTTGATCCATGCCAAATCATGGTATGTAGGAAGCCTCCACGAGGTTCAATCCCACCACTCGGTCGTTTCTTCACGTCGAGTTCCACCCTCATCCAGCATGACATTAAACTGTGCATCCGAACTACGTGGACTTTGATCCCTGCTTCCTAATTAGGGTACTTAGGAAGCCTCCCTGAGGTTCAAGACCAACAACCGGTCGATACAATCATCACCACATTGGTTCACCGCGCTGCTCCTAGTGCCGGCTCAAGCGAGTTCCAACCCTTCGAGGTCATTAATCCAACGAGGGATTGTAAACCTTGGGCATAAATGACTCTGAACCCCTGTGTCCCGCTGACCATTTCCCACCCGGGTTGAATCCATGGATACTATGTTCGGGTATAAACAAAAAATTCAAGAATATATGAATACGTCGTAAATCTATAAGAGAGTCCCGGAACATGCAATAACTCCCCCCCAAAAAGGGTGTGATGAGCCCGACTTACCATCCTCTCAACCAATGTGAGTTCTTAAGAGTGGATGGTCAAACCATCTTGTAAATGCCTTCCTTTGGAAAGCAGGTCCCTCAATCATTGGATATGGAGCCGTTGGGCGTTTCATGGCCGAACACCAGAACGAAACAAAAAATGGTGAACCCGACGTGAATCTTTAACCAAACATGAAGCATTTAACCTAATATCATCATGTGCCCCCTTTTACTCACAAGGAGGGAAAAGCAAGGTCACTAAATATGCATGGGATTATGAGATGCTGCTTTGATGGGTTCGCTGTTGGTATTTGTTAAAACATTTTTTTACAGGAACATTCAGAACTCCCTTCGATCCAATGGCATGAAAAAGGAACTCACAAGTGCGCGCTTCCAAAGACACAAGGGCGAGACTTCATCAACAATGGAGCAGCCCTTCACCCACCCAACATCTCCAACACTGGGTTTTGGACGCCCTGATCCGAGAGTACCACATGAATGGTACTCTCCCAACGGTGGAGGCAGCCATGCAATCCCTCCAATCCGTCATGATTCGCTGGTCGCCTTCCCAATAACTGCCGCAAAGGCAGATCCAGACAACACATGTCACTTTCTCCAACCATTCCAGGAGTCTCTCCGCGGAATGGGACAATGAATACCTCCCTTCATACCCGTTCCAGCCAAATATGTCTCTCTACATATCTTGGCAATGATGGAGGAGCAGGTATCGATCCCAAATCATATCTTGCAGACTTGCCAAAATGTAATTGCATCAGCGGCAACAACAAGGACTCGGGCCCATGGGACCATATCACCAATTGAGGCGACTCATTTAAGAGATGAGATAGCCACATCGGAGCAGATCTGCATCCCTGCTTCTTCCCAGGAGGGTTGCCGGCTATATTCCGCGACGCAAGGGAAACCGGATCGAGCAGCTTCACTCGTTCCAACTGGGGGACACCCGTCCATCATGATGGATGCTCCAGAGCAGGCATATATACTTGCTAAAAGTCCAAATGTTCATCGGCGTATCCCGACAACATCACAGGACCCAATTATACAAGGACCCAAAGGAGGTGAAGTCTGTTGTCAGTAGCAGACGGTCCCCGCTGTCCACAAAAGGGCGCCCAGAACGCGCCAAAGGCAGCCGGAAAATAAAGAGCGGGTTCATGACTCCGCTCTTCTAGAAGATGGGGTTCCCAACGCCGCTAAGAACTCATCAAAGGCTCAGAAAACTGCCCACCCATTACCATATTATGGGAGTGGCAGTAGCAGTTGCGAAGGTCCTCCCTGCAATATCTCTACCAGCAGCTTTGAAGGTCCTCCCCAGAGCACCGGTGGGGGCCTCCCCCATAGGCATATAATGATCGTTCATGAGAGCTTCTCTCTTTATGCGAGTCACAGAAACCCTCCACGTGACTAGAAGTTTGAGTAGCAAGAAGGTCCTCCACTTGCTGCGGTCCACCCTGAAGGTCCTCCCCAGGGTATACACTACAATCACTCTCCATGCAGTGGGAACAAAGATTGTGATGGTAGTCCTCTCTATTATAGTCTCATCTACGGAGGCCCTCCCCGTAGTGACGTCTCATCACGATAAGAAGGCCCTCCCTTTGTCGTGGCCGGCCCTGAAGGTCCTACCCAGGGGTTATGCTGTAACGGAACTCCACATAGTCGGGCATCAAATCATGGTGGTAGTCCTCACCACCCTAATAACGAAGGTCCTCCCCATAGAGACGTCAAGCAATGAGAAGGACCACCCCTCGTTGTGGTACATTCTGGATTCCCTCCCCAAGATGTATCCCGCAGATATTCTCCCTACAGCAGCAGGAATGGTAGTCCTCTCCATTTCTGCAGATGTGATGGTAGTCCTCGCCACCATAGCCGCCATTGCGAAGGTCCTCCCCACATTGGCCTCGAGCAACAAGAAGGTCCTCCCCTTGTCACGGTGTTTCCTGATGGTCCTCCACAGGATGTGCACCGAACGTCAATCCATGATGGTCATCCTCACCATGATGGCAGTTGTTGCGAAGGTCCTACTCATAATGACGCTATGTAGCCAGCATGTCCTCCCCTTGCTGTGAAACGCCTTGGAGGTCCTCCCCAGGGTGTGCACTGCAAAAGTCCTCTATGTAGTGAAGAATCAAGCTGTAATGGTACTCTTCTCCATTACGGCTGCCATTGCGGAGGTCCTCCCCGTGATGACATATTATTTCGAAAGGAAGGTCCTCCTCCTGCCAAGTCAAGAACCGAAAGGCCATTGTATGTCGAGGCACTTAGAAGGACGGGATCGAGCATGTCAGATTTCCAGCATGTCGCTAGAGACACCCTTCTTCGATCAGGATCCGTTCTAGGGCTGTGTTCAACTTCTGAACCACCTCGGAATCGTCCACAAGACAATTCAATACCTACTGGTCCCACTACCTCCGACCACGTTGCCAGTGAGAGCTCAGTTGGGTAGACCAGGTAGAGGAGTCACTAGCGGGGGAGTATGCCGATATGCTGCACCTGAGGAAACGACTGGCCATGGATGATATACCAGTCATGGTTTGGCCCACAACCACCTCTCAGTTCAACGTATCTAGAGAGTTGTCAGATGAATTCATGCACGGAATCCTCCATAATATACGGACGACCCTCCGCTTGCTGAAATCGAGATTCCTTCCCTATGACGGGTACATAGACCACGTCAAGACGATAGGGGACCTCTTGTGTCACATCGACCTAGAGGCCCTTTACTCGACGTGACAACAACGCCCCGAGAGTTGCAAAGGGAATATTGAGGCAGCCTGCCTCCGTACACTGCACGAACTGCACAGCCTCATCGGCGACGCTCCGACGGGAGTCCATATCAGGGGATGGGGGAACACAGAGATCTTCATTTCACTCCACTCCCCACCCAGAAAAACCCGTTCGGTATGGTGTCCTGCAACGTCATCACATCGAGACGGAAATCGAGTGGCCCCCCTATTTCGGAAAGGTAATACACCCAATAGAGTCAGGCCTTGACTGATTCCGAGAAGCATCAGGCCTGACGGGAACAAGCCATTCAAAAACTCTTCAATTAGGCCACCGAGAGCATATAATAGGCATCTCGCCTAAGAGAATCCAATCATCTATCTTTTCCTTCCTCCCCATAGGGTATTGATACACAGAAGGACTCGAAATCAAACCCAGTTCACCCCCGGATGGGGGCGCGTGAGATCAAGCAGGTCGCGATAGCCGCAACCACTACTGCCATACAGGGTCAACCCCAGCCTGCAGGGCTGGGGGCATTTTTAACAACAAATTCCCCGGTAAGACCAGTAAAACCGGGAAGAGACTCAACGTCCAGGGAATGGGGCTAACCCCAACCCTCAAGACTAGGGGCATTATTACCCCCTCAACAACAACCTCCCCCATGAGAGTCTGTATTATCTCGTTTAGGGAGGATAGTTAGAAGAGGAGGTTCTCGTACTATCCCGACATTTGAATCATCATCCCCTACGAGAAAAAGGCGCATCGTAAGGTCTCATCAAAGAACTCTCCGCATCACCCTTCATCAATAAGTCCAAAGGCACTCCCAGGTCATGGAAGGGAAGGCGAACAGAAGATGCAGGAGATCCTCTTCATATTTGGAAGATGAAGTCCCCTCCACCATGCAATATGCATTCATCAATGCCATAGAGGATAACCCCGTGGGTGACACTGGAGAAAATGAAAATCTGGATTGATCGGGAGACGACGGTTCCGGTCAGGCTGTGACTCACAACGAACCCCCAGGTGTGAACACCCTGAACTATAGGGCTGCTTTAAATATGGACTCCCCTTCCGGTAACCTCCCTCCACCTACCCATGCGAGCTTCCAACAAGGATAATAATAAAGGAACTGTTACCCTTAACCCATCCCCCTATCTCGATAAAAATGAGCCACTCACGCTCGAAGAAAGGTTCGATCGAAAGGAAGAAGAGATGAAAGAATTAAGGTGGCTTAATGCCGAGCTTCTCGAGAGGAACCTCCTTATTAAAAGTGCATCCCAAGAAGAGCCACGTCATGCACTCCCAGCAAGTGCACCTCAAAGGCTAAGGCTTGCCCCAAAAAATGAAGCACGATCAGGGCTCCTTCCCAATGAGGCACCTAGTTCATCCAACTACCTAAACGTGGATGATTAATACCAGGATTTCCCTC
Source organism: Viscum album (assembly GCA_963277665.1). Classification (NCBI taxonomy): domain Eukaryota; kingdom Viridiplantae; phylum Streptophyta; class Magnoliopsida; order Santalales; family Viscaceae; genus Viscum; species Viscum album. Next base: position 1,780,251,343 of record OY728129.1, on the reverse strand, counting down.
CACATAGGAGGAAACCAGACTAAGTATGCCTGAACCCTCCGAGGGTACCCCGAACAGAATATGCACCCTTGGTGCTGGCAGATTCAGATCCTCAGGCAATGCCTCGGGCTGCACCTGCCTAGGTCTGGGCCCAACAGGATGTAAACCAAGGACTCAGAAACAACATCGAGGCACTAACAGCTCAATTGGAAGTGATGGAAGGTCGACGCGCTCCGATAAAATCGGATCTGAAACCCTACCCAGATTGGGTGACCAACACACCACGTCCACCAAATTTTGGGATCCATGTATTCCCCATCTTCACTGGATCAGGCGATCCGGAGTAGCATTTGATGCACTACACATCTTATTGCCACCCTATGATGGGAACTCCAGAGCAGTAAGAAGAAGTGAAACTCAGATGATTCGTACGGACATTGCAAGGATCCACCTTTGTCTGGTATACGAGTCTGCCGGCCCAGTCAATAATGATCTGGGAGGACCTCCGGTAGGAGTTCTTGTTCCACTTAAGCTCAACGATGCCTAAAACAACGGTCAGCAATATCATGAATTACAAGAAGAGGGAGAATGAGAGGGTCTCAGATTTCATCGCTAGATGGAAAGGTCTGACCTATTCTCAGAATAGTCCAATGCCTCAAGATGAGATACTATCCATATGCATCGATAATCATAGAGATGAGCTGCAAAAACCGCTCATACCAGTGGAGTGCACCACTGGCTTCTGCCATCTCTCAGCCATTGCCTAGATAATTGAGGACACCCTGCATCAAACTAATTCAAAGTTTTGAATAGCCTCGCAATCTCCTGTGAAAAGATCCCCTAGAGCTGAAGCATCCACTGTCACACTCAAGCCGGCACCGGTGCCCGATCCACCGCTCAGGCCTCCACCAAATCGTCAAGGGACCCCTGCATATCAGCAGCCGCCCCCGCCTTAACTGGACGATAATAGGGGACCGAAGTAGAACCAGTTTGAGGAATGAAGACAAAAATTATACTCATTCCAAGACAATCAAGTTTGTGGCTACTTCATTTCCGCCATGAACTGCAACTTTATCCGCCTCCCGGAGCCAAGGAAACCTGAAGAAGTTGGTCGCGATGACAGGCCAGATTACTACCACTACCATCGGATGTTGGGTCACAATATCGGAGAGTGCTTCGTCTTCAAAGACCTCCTGCAGAGGATGGTAGATTCTAGACAAGTCGAGCTGGGACCACCCCCAGCACATGAGGCATGTATCTTTACCACTGACTCCGACAAAGAGGAGGGGTGGCAGAAAGTCACTAGCAACCATGGGCAGAAATTTGACAACTAGATGACTCGGAAGACTATCAACCGAGCCTAGGGCATACTCCGAGCTCATCTACAACAGCCGAAATTGTCACCAACATCCCCTAGAGCTGCAGAGCTGATAACATCATCCTCACAACCCTCCACATGCTGGTCATCCGGATGGAGCCGAAGGAGGAAACAATCACAAGAGGAGCAGTCCGCGATGGGGCCAAAGTTAGTCCCGACCCTGGAAGACTTTAGGCCCTCGAATTTGGCGCCACGGGCACCAACCCACCAAAGGACACCATCAATGACAACTGACCAGGTTGACCTGTCAGAGGATGATGATCCAATCTTTGGTTCTATCAACATCATCCATCTCATGGAATCATTTCCTAAATAAGGGTATGATTACGAACCCATATTCCCTAGTCGAGGAACGGGGAATAGGAATCGCCGAGGCAGAGGATACTAGGGGAGGTGCAACTGCGGCTGAAACCAACCCTACGGTTGGAACCCAGCCCAAACCGTTAATACCATATAATCCCATGGAAGATCCCTTCAGCGGACTCAGTAGGAGAGGGAATTCCCCCCCACCTCCACAAAAGGCCACTCTGGCCCTATTGTTCTACGATACCCACAAGAGGGTGAACAATTGTCTGGCCGACTAGTGCTTCGAAACAGAACGTCCGAGCCAAGTCCTCAAAACGTGGGAACACCATCAACATCCGTCCCCGCGGCCGGACCCTCCCCGTCAAATGATCCAGCTCCCAAAGAACCTGCTAAGACTCTCCCGCCAACAGAGAAGCGTCGACTGCTGGAGAAAAAATCCGACCTCCTTAAGTATCTGGCATCAGTACCAGCCATGTTTTCAATCCTGGATGCCTTGAGTTTGTCAGCTGACCTTAGAGAGGCACTTATTGAAGCTTTGATCTGACCCTAGGAATATCAAGCCGAGGTAGCTGCCGCCGAGATTTACAGGACAGAGACTGACCCAGCTAAATGCAATGCGGTGATTTCCTTCACCGATTTGGACGAAGATGCCATCATGCAAGGACACATCAGACCGCTATATGTGTCCGTCACACTGAATGGTATTGATATTCGAAAAGTATTTATAGACAATGGCTCTGGAGTTAACCTCCTCTCCTACAGACACTCCATAAGTTGGGTTACAGTGAGGATGACCTAGTTCCCTCGGCCACAAATTTGTTGGGTTACGTCAAGAGTGAGCAGAAACCAATAGGAAAAATCAAGCTAAAGACCCATTTTTGTGACCTGGTAGCCTACACGGAATTCCTGGTGGTCCAGAAGAGCTCAACATTCAATACCATGCTGGGAAGGCCATGGATCCATAAGCACATGTCCGTTCTTTCATCCTACGACCAGTGTATCAAGTACTATGTGAATGGAAAAAGTGTGACGTTTCACACTGTCAAGGCCCCTTTCGAGCTCTCCGAGTCACATTACATCGACCCCGGGTTCTATGAGCAAAAAAAGAAGAAGCCTTTGGTCAATGGCGACGACTGGATCCCCACTCCAAATGGCCTGGAAATGGTCCCCAATGACCCCCTCAGGAAACTTGGCAGAGAATATGTCCTACCCATCAACGATGTTGAGAGTAAGAGTTCAAGTCTGGACATCCATTCGGATTTCCTCATGACTGCAGCCACGATGGCTGAGCACGACAATGTGGGAACAACTACCAACCCTCGAGTTGGGGACGAATAATCAAGTAGGGATGCCCACGATGCCTCTCCCTCAAACCCTTGAAGGCTCAGACCAGAAACTCTATCCTCGTCAGATCAAGAAGATGAGGATTTGGGAGAAGAAGAGGGGGGAGATCTCAGAGATGCACCTCCTGCATTTTAAGAGGATATGTCCACCACTGTGGACAAGCTGAGGGAAATAAACTTGGGTACCGAAGAAGACCTGAGGCCCACTCTCATTAGCATGGACATGTATCCCGAGGAACATGAGATATATTCCTCCTTCCTAAGGAAATACTGGGATGTCTTTGCCTTGAATTACACGGAAATTCCCAGACTCGATCCCGAGGTAGTGACACATCACCTGTGTCTTCCAGAAGACCACCGGGACTAAAAATAGGCCGCTAGAAGGACACACCCCTCACGTGCTGCCAAGATATAGGCTGAAGTTGATAAGCTCATTAAAGCAGGCTTCAACAGGGAGGTCCAGTATCCCATTTGGTTGGCCAACATTTTCCTTGTCAAGAAAATGAACGGGAAAATCCGCGTCTGCATTAACATTAGAGACCTTAATTGGCATTGTCCAAAATATGACTTCCCAGTTCCAATCACCGATTTTTTTAATTGATGCAATGGCCGGGTATGAGGATCTATCCTTCATGGACGTCTATTCTAGATATAATAAAATCAGTATGGCCTAAGAAGAGGAAGAAGCCACTTCCTTTAGGGCCCCTCAAGGGGTATTCTGTTACAGGGTCATTCCATTTGGTCTCAAGAATGTTGGCGCCACGTATCAGCGTACCATGAATCAGATCTTTAAGTCGTTCCTGGGGAAATTCATTGAATGTTACATGGATGGCCTAGTGGTCAAGTCCAGACAGTGCTCAGATCACTTGTCAGACCTTGAGACCATATTCAACAAGATCCAACAGCATAGCTTGAAGGTGAACCCCATGAAATGTGCCTTTGGGGTTACCTCAGGGAAATTCCTAGGCTTCGTCGTATGCCATCGTGGCATCGAAGTCGACCCTGATAGGACAAAGGCTATCCTAAGCATTCCACCTCCTCGAAATATCACTGAGCTGTGGTGATTCCAAGGACACTTAGCCTATATAAGGCAGTTCATAGCCAACCTGGCAGGAAAATGTTTTCCTTCATCAGGTTGATGAAGAATGGGGTCACGTACCAATGGATGGATGACTGCCAAGAGGTGTTCAAAAACATGAAGAAGTACCTCTTAAGCCCACTGGTGCTCATGACCCCGATCGAAGGTAGACCTATCCTTCTATATGTGATGACCCTATAATGGTCATTGGGAGCCTTCCTCGTACAGAAGAATGACATCGGCAGTGAAAACAGTCTCTATTACCACAGTCGAACCATGATTGATGCTGAGACTCGATACTCAAATATCGAGAAGAGTTGTCTAGCCTTGGTCTTCGTGGTTCAAAAGCTGCGACATTATTTGCAGCATCATGAGGTCCATTTGTTCTCTCATAGTAACCCACTCAAGTACATCCTCAGTCGCCTGATGCTAACCGGATGCCTATCCCGATGGGCGGTCATCCTGCAATAATTCGACATCGGGTTCATGCCTCAAAAAACCCTCAAGGGCCAGGAATTAGCAGACTTTCTGGCAGAGCACCCTTCAATAGGGACCACTGCACCAGACGCTGAACTACCTGATGATGATATCTTCTCGGTTCAAGAGGAGGTCCTAGCATGGTAAATGTACTTTGACGGCGCGTCCCGAATCCCAACCAGGAAGAGGACGGAGGATCCCTGATTCAACAAAGTGGGTCTTGGGATAATACTCGTGAACCCAGAAAAGTCAGTTTTTCCATATTCCTTCCTCCTATAAAAGGGATGTACAAACAATAAAGTGGAATATCAAGCCCTCATTGTAGGCCTAGAGCTCCCACTCTAGGCACAAGTACAATACCTTAAGGTAAAAGGTGACTCGGAGCTGGTCATCAAGAAAGTCAATGATGACTATGCTATTAAAAAGGAGGAGCTAATCCCCCGGTTTGACCATGTCTGAGGTCTAATGGCCGAGTTCTCCACAGAACTAATAGTGACATATATTCCCCAGTCCTAGAACGCTCAGGCTGATGCATTAGCCAATGCGGCCACAACCCTAGACGACCTAGACCGAGATAAAACGGTCATCAACATTTCTCACCGTCGATTGGTATTACCATTTGTTCTAGCTAAGATGGAAGAAATCCACAAAGTCAGTACTGTCCCCAAGCTATATTCTCCTGCCACCGGCTGGATCATCCCCATCACGAACTACCTACAACGGGGAGAGATTCCATCAAATAAGGCTAAACGAGAGCAAATACGGAGAAGGGCAATCAATTTTCTCCTATATGGCGGCGCGGGTTAGCAAGAGGTCCTCTAAAAATGAGGCCTCGATGGAGTGCTCCTCAGATGCATTGACAGAGAATAAACTACTCAGTCTGTGACTGAAGTGCATACAAGAGCATGTGGAGCACATCAACTAGGGACCAAGCTCCCCCATCAGGTTTGAAGGCTTGGGTACTACTGGCCCACAGTGGCATGAGACTGCGAGCGTTTAACCATAAAATGCCACTCATGCCAGATCCATGCCAACTTCATACACCAGTCCCCAGAGTTACTTCATCAAGATAAGTACTCCTGGCTGTTTTCCATCTGGGGGATGGACGTCGTGGGACCATATCCTCCTACCTTGGCCAAACAGCTGAAGTATATCCTCACGACAACCGACTTCTTTTCCAAATGGGCAGAATCCATACCCCTCAAGGAATTCGGGGCAAGAAATATTGTCAGCTTCATGAAGACCAATATAATCACTAGATTTGGTGTCCCTCATACCATACTGATAGACAACAACACCAATTTCTGCTCTGCTGAGTTGGAGAAGCTATATCACGAGTATGGTATCAAGGCTAACCACTCATCCCGCTACCATGCAGCGGCCAACATACAGATAGAATATTTTAAGAAGACCATGTCCAACATCCTCTAGAAAATGGTGGAAAAAGACAAGAATTTATGGATGGATAAAATCCTTCATGCGTTTTGGGCTTATCGAACCACAATCTGCACCGCTACTCAGTCTTCCCCGTACTCATTGGTGTACGACACAGAGGCGGTCCTGCCCATTGAACTCCAACTTACCTCACTCTGTGCTGCCATCTGTCATCAATTATCTGATGATGAGCAGTCACAAAAGCGGCGAGGTGAATTGGAATAGCTAGACGAGAAGAAGCTGCACACTCTGCACCACCTGGAAGTGTACCAGAACTAGATCACACGAGCCGTCAACAAAAAGGGTCTCCTCCGGTATTTCCTGGAAGGAGAATTAGTGCTAGTCCTCCGGACCCCAATGATACCCGGCAAGAATCCTCCAAAGCTAGAGCCCAAGTGGGAAGGACTATATGTTGTACACAAGGTATACTCAAATGGAGCATATGTTCTGATCTCCATGGACGGGTAATTCACCACGGCTCCTACCAATGCGTGATTCCTGAAGAAGTATTTGACATAGAGACCAAGAGGTATATTTACGTCCTCACCACATGATGATAAACTGCATGGAGTCCGTCCTCACCTCATGAAATTAAACTTCACGGACAAGGTTATTTAAAAACACCCTCTTCCCCTGTGTACGGACCAGAATAGCACAGGGTGTATCATCTTTCATAGATCTATGTGAGGCTTGATTCCTACCCTCGCAGGATACGTAGTGATGCCAGAATTCCACACCCTGGCCCATCCACCTCAAAACAAAAATGCCCATTCCACCGTGTATGGATTAGAAATACATGAGGTGTATATTTACGTCCTCACCTCATGACGATAAACTGCATGGAGTCCGTCCTCACCGCATGACGTTAAACTGCACGAACAAGGTGATTTAAAAATGCCCCCATCCCCTGTGTACGGACCATACCTACACAGGGTGTATCGTCATTCAGAGAACTACTTGAGGGTTGATTCCTGACCTCGCAGGACATGTAGTGACACTAGAATTCCACACCCTATCACAGCCACCTTAAAACAAAAACACCCATTCAACCGTGTACTGACCAGACTTGCACGGGGTGTATATTTACGTCTTCACTGCATGACGACAAACTTCATGGAGGCATTCCTCACCACATGAAGTTAAACTGCGAAGATGAGGTGATTTAAAAATGCCCTCTTCCCCTGTGTACGGACCAGACCTGCACAGGGTGTATCATCTTTCAGAGAACTACACGAGGCTTGATTCCTGCCCTCGTAGGATACGTAGTGATCCCAGAATTCCACACCCTGGCCCAGCCACCTCAAAAAAAAATTCCCATTCCCCCGTGTACAGACCAGACGTTCACGGGGTGTATATTCATGTCCTCACTGCATGACGTTAAATTGCATGGAGTCCATCCCCATCACATGAAGTTAAACTGCACGGACAAGGTAATTTAAAAAGTCCCTCTTCCCCTATGTATAGACTAGACCTGCACAGGGTGTATCGTCTTTTAGAGAACTACGTGAGGCTTGGTTCTTTCCCTCGTGGGATACGTAGTGATGCCATAATTCCACACCCTAGCCCAACCACCTCATCAATGAAAAACAAAAATTCCCATTCCCCCATGTACGGACCAGACCTTCACATAGTGTATATTCACGTCCTCACCGCATGAAGTTAAACTGCATGGAGTCCATCCTTTATGCACGACGCTAAACTGCACAGATAACAAGAGTTAAGAATGCCTCTTCCCCCCCGTGTATGGACCAAACCTGCATAGGGTGTACTCATCATCTGAGCTGCATGACGTTAAACTACGAAGCACGCAACGGTCCAAACCCAATGACCTTAAACTAAGAGTATGTCATCATCACCGCATTACATTAAACTGCACGAAATCTAATAATACCCCTAGTCCTAACCACATGGTGTTAAACTGTATGGACTCCGTCCTCACCGCATGATGTTAAACTGCACGAATTCTAGAGAACTACGTACGGCTTGATTCATGCACTCGCAGGATACGTTGCGATGCCAAGATCCCCAGTCCTGGCCCATCCCCCTGAATAAAAGATAAAAAATGCCTTCCTTCCCCCGTGTATGGACCATACCTACACGGGGTGTACTTATTCCAGAGAACTACGTACGGCTTGATTCCTGCCCTCGCAGGATATGTAGCGACGCCAGGAGCCCTAGTCCTGGCCCATCCCCCTAAATAAAGAAAAAAATGCCCTTTCCCCCTATGTGTGAACCAGACTGTCACGGGGTGTATGTCTTCCTCCTTACCACATGACGTTAAATTTCACGGACAATGATGTTAAAAATTCCCCTTCCCACGTGTACGGACCAGACCTGCATGGGGTGTATATCTTCGTCCTTACCACATGACGATAAACTGCACGGACTTCGTTCTTATCGCATGATGATAAACTGCACGGAATTCATCCTCACCGTATGATGCTAAACTGCACGACCTTCGTCATGACCCACCCAAGAAACATGGAGATATGAGATGGAGATACTCTTTGTACAATTGGATGCATCCTCTCCATACATCAGACTCCACGACCCAGATAATTATGGATCTTCATAACCACTCATGGACATCGGAAGTGGAAAGTTATAGAACTGTGGACACCTTTTTATGACTATACAAACCATGCCCTCAGTAGCTCTGCATATTGATATCCCCTGGACTGTCTACCAAAGGAAATATTTCCACAGGCGACACTCTTCCTAGCTCTATACGCTTACCGGCCTCAGAGCCCCCATACCATACCTCCTGACCCAGAAGTTTATGGAGAAGTGGTTTACAAGTTCATTCCCCTTTTCACATCAAGTATTTTCTAGTGTATCCCTATCTGGCTAGCCTATGTGTCTTTCAGTGGTTCACATAGCGACCTGCATTAACAAACATCAAGCCAGGACTAGGCTAATTTGACTCAATGGACAATTGCAGGGAAGATGTTTCTTGTATACACAGACACCATTATCCCCATGTGCCGAACTCTACACTGTGAGTAATCGAGTATTTTCATAATCATTCATGGCCATCGGAAGTGGAATGTTATCGACTTGGGGACACCTTTGTACGACAATGTATACCATGCCCTCAGCGGCTCTGCCTATTGATATCCCCTGGCTCGTCCATCGAAGGAAATATTTCCTCGAGCGGTACTCTTCCTAGCTCCGTATGCCTACCGGCCTCAGAGCCCCCACACCACACCGCTTGATCTGAGAAAACTCCAAGTTGAAGTTTACAACATTCACCCCCACCTTGTTTCAAGTATATCCGAACATGTGGACTCAGTTATCCTTCGAGTGACTGTAGCAATAGTCACCCAGTGGTCCGATCTCTATAACCGATAAACTAGGAGTAACTTATTCTTACCGCATGACGTGAAACTTCATGGAATGAAGGCACACCCCCACACATAAAAAAAAGAGAAAATATCCGCACATGGGGCTCTTTGAAACTCAACAAGCAACCAGGGGTGGATATCCCCGACATGTCCTGACATTCCCCTACCAAATGACAGACTTCATGACCCGGATAATTTCGGATCCTCATAACCATTCTCGGCCATCGGAAGTGGAAAGTTATCGACCTGTTGACACCTTTAAATGACTATGCATACCATTCCATTAGTGGCTATGCATATTGATAGCCCCTGGACCGTCTACCAAAGGAATGTTTTCCACATGCGATACTCTTCCTATCCCCGTACGCTTACTGGCCTCAGAGCCCCCATATCATCTCTCCTGATCCAAGAATCCCCCAAACCATGATTTACACCAGTCAACCCCCTTCCATGTCTGGGGCTTGTTGAGGTATTCATGCCCAGTTACATTCTGATGAAGATCACCCTTTTCAAAAATACCCTTCATCCTCACTACATGACGTTAAACTGCATAGCAACCTTAAAAATGGTCACAGTCCACGCTGCATGATGTTAAACTACACATAAACCTTAAAAAGTGCCTCTCATCCATGCTGCATGATGCTAAACTGCACGGAATATGTCCCAACCACATGACGATAAACTACACGATCATACTCGTCATCGGTTCAATGTGAAACAGAGGATTTTCTCCATCCTTCGGTGCACGAGTCAGACCTTCACAACCCACCACCTCACAACAGCGTGAGAAAGAATTACTTCAACCGTTCTCATGAATTTTAGTTTAGATATTTCAACGTATTCAGGGACCCTCTAATCATAAGCCATACCCTGTATCCGAAAAAGCCGAACTCTCATAAGCCACCCCTGGTGGTCCCAAATCTCAGCTTCCCGAAAGTTCCTCGGCTATCGTAAGTGGATAGTCTTTGACCTAAGGACACCTTTGTACGACTATGCATACCATGACCTCAGCGGCTCTGCATATTGATCACCCCTGGCCCGTCTACCAAAGGAAAGATTTCCTTAGGCGATGCTTCCCTCTATACGCCTATTGGCCTCTGAGCCCCCATTTCTATCCCGGGATTCGGAAACCCTCTAAGCTACAGTTTTCCAACCTATTCCACAATCCTACCTGAATGTGGAGGAACGTCTTTGACAAGATTACGAAGAACCATGAAAAGTCATTCCATTTCAGATGATGTCCCAGCTGCATGACTTTAAACTACGCCAATCCCCAACCGTCCTTTATGCTAGATAAATGAAAAAGATGGGAACCTTGTTTTCCACACTCCTGATTAATAAAGATGTTCTCAAAACCTTCCAGACATCACATACCCTTTCCGAGCCACCCCCGGTGGTTTTCAAAATTTTCCAAGCCACCCATTGTGGTTTCCATGAGCTAGGCTTCCATGAAGTCCCCTGACCAACAACAATTGATAAGTCTTTGACATAAGGACACCTTTGAATGACAATTCATACCATTCCCTTAACGGCTCTGCATATTGATCGCCCCTGGCCCGTCTACCAAATGCATGTTTTCCTTAGGCAACGCTCTTCCTACCTCTGTACGCCGACACAGCTCCCATGCCTTGAGACATACCCTACATGCCGCTAGAATTTTATAATGTTTCCCCCCACATGTTTCAGAAGAGTATTTAGACATCTCTTAATCAGTTGAACCCCATTAGGGACCTCACCCCACCATATTTGGTCAAAGCTGTTTGACCTAAAACATCAGTAGTGATAGTCTTGACGGCGGCACTTTAAATCGCTCACAAAAGAAAGAGGCACAAAGCCTGTTAGGCCGAAAACCCGAAAAGGTCGACCTAAGAAAAAGTCGGGTTATACCCGCTGGGTCCATACCAAATGGGACCAGGAAAAATCAGGGAATTAAAAGAAAAAAAAGAGACAAAAAGTTTGTGGGGTTTTCCTAAAAAAACCTAGCAATAGTCAGACTATGCTCGCTGGACCCCAGGGTCCAGAAAAAAGTTAGATATTGATTTATTTTTAGTCCTGGACTCATATTATTCTATGTTAATGGAATTAAAATATGAAGCAATCATGCAAAATAGTTTCTATCACTAGAAAAGTTGACAAGGTAACTAAGGAGAAATTTTTCTTTGTTCCATAACAAAGTGGGTAAGAAGGGAATCCACCATCCAGAGCCTCCTCTAGTGCGAAATGTAATTACAGGATTATTTCGGCGGATTCACAAAGTTGTATCAGGCGCTGGTGAGAATCCTCGATTGTCTGAGAAAGGCTCTACAGTAAGGCCATCTCAGCTTCTGCACCAGCCCACAATTCTTCTGCCTCCTGAGCCACCTTTTTGCATACCCTTATTTCCTCCTCCATCCGCCGCTCCCCTTCTCCAATTATGGTGGAGACGTCGGCCTCTTCCTGCTGCATTCACTGTATCTCATTCCTCAGCACCTCCAAGTGAGAACGCTGCTCAATAACTTTTCTCTGAATCCCTGCAACGACCCCGACGTGGTCATGAGCCTCTTTTAGGTAGAGTTGTTGAGTTGCGGAAAGGTAGGCTTCAGATTGGGCAGCTGAAAGGCGAGATTCGAAATCACCTAGCCTCTCTTGAACCACGAATACCTGCTTGACTATGTCACAAACACCATGATAGTCAAATCCATAAAATCCCAGCAACATAAACAAATTGCGTAGCCTCGGTAATTTGGTCAGCATCTCGACTAATGGCATTTGAGAGATCAGTCTCCAAATTTTCTCCCAAGCCCTTTGGCGAGCGGGTCGAAGGCTGGAGAGGACTTGTTGATTAGGCTCAGAATTACTACCGGATGAGGACACATATTCAAGGATGAACTTCACCAATGAGGGACCCGAGGCGGCCTTGCCCACAAACTCTGGAACTACGGCAGTTTCGACCCTGATAGTTGTGGTCATAGGCACAACCGGGTCTGGTGACATAATCGTCAGTGCCAAAGGTTTTGGTCCAAAAGCCCATGAGTTAGTATGACAGATGAGTACCCCTAATTAGAAAAGGAAATAAAAAGTATTCAGTGGTAGGAGATCAGGGAACTTACTCCTAATAGATGAGGCATCGATATCCGCAAGCTCTGCACTGCCACGACAGCCACTCGAATAGGATGCCACATCTTCGATAGGAAAGGGAATTCGAGGATCCCCCAGAGGGGTTCAGGGCCTGAGACCATGCATAAGGCTATCAGTTTCCAAATTCGTCCTCAAGTGGTCGCCTACGGAGACCAAGATTGATGAAATCACTCCCCCGGTGAACAAGATAATTGGCTGCTCCAGGTTCCCAGCAACTGGATTAGTGGCAGGCTCTTCCTCCATCATCACGGGATCCATTGGGCCTGAGGTTGTTGGCCACGCCAGATCTAGAGCCCCCTCAGTAATCATTTTTCCCCCCATCTTCCTCCGCAATTGGAAAGGATATCTGATCAGCAGGAGTCTTGAATACAAGCAATTCTTCCTCTGGCATATCTATGACTAATAAAGGTGGGAGTAAAGTGTCCATGTTGTCGGCCCCTCCATGAGGACTCACCATCTCGTCACGCCTAGGAATGGTTACGGGTGATTCCACAGATGGCAAGGAGGCATAAGGTAGAATCACTTGGGGGTAGCCATAGTCAGATCCCCGAGTGGTCCTGCACCATACATCAAACAGTTAACGACTGACAAAGTCTAAGAATGCAAGTTGGTGATTGAGAAAATGGGAAGTCATGATTACCTGACATTCCCTGTTTGAGCCGTTCTAATAAATGGAATGCCTGTTTCCATCTCTGGATCTGCCCAGGGGACAGTTCGCCCAGAATTCATGGAAGGGACGGGAGGAGGAAAGACTCTAGCTGAGTCTGTGATGGTCGCATCCATGAGATCTGTTGCGCGAGGGGATCCTTACTCGATGACCCCTGTGGGCGAAAGTGCATTCTACCCTGCCGCGGTACCACGAGGGGTATACTCCTGAGAAGGAATCACCCCTTTATATTCTTCAGCACCCTGCATAAAAGGAAGAATCATTAGAACCTCCTCAGTAAAGGAGGAAGAAATTCAGGATGGGCGAGTAGAGTAACCTCTTCTTCAGGATCGGACAATTTGTGATGTCTAATCATCATAGACAGCCGGATTATCCCATAGAGATGATTCCAGAGTGAATGAATGTACGTATGCATCTCCTCTAATGAGGTGACTATTTCATCTAAATCATCTTCCAACTACATGTGGGGTGGAGAGAAGATCATCCTGATACCCAGAAGTTTAAGAGGGCAAGTTTGAAGAATCGCCCAAACTTCTTCATCTGAACCGCTGACCCTCAGGTCATCCCAAATCCTCCAAGCCTTCGGGAATGCGGCCATGGCATGAATCTCCGACCGGGGAGGATCATCTTGAGAAGTTCGGGCGATGGTAGAAGCTATTAAGGGCGCCAATGGCCATATTTGTGTTTCAGATCCTGCCACCACACTAGAACATTCTGGGGCTCCCTGTGGACGGGACCTCACGGGTAGGGAGAGGAATACCCTTGCTTCAGCTGTGATAGGGAGATCATCGAAATCATCGTCCCCTGAAGAGCGGTCACTTCCTTCTTCCTCCTCATCAGTAATCGGGTGCAGCATGGCCTGGACTCGATGCGTCAACACTACATAACCCCGGTGTGCGTGAATATAGACTCGAGGTACCAAAGATATCGAACAGCCCTCTCGGGGTCCGCATCATAAAGAATGTCAGCGGGAGAAGATATGTAGCCCAACCCATCAAAAGATACCTCTTATTCTTGAAGATACTGCCACAGAGGATGGGGGTTCTGGCTGCGAAAGGCTGACTGGGCTTTGAATTCGTCCCATTGGCCCCAAGCCGTCGGAAAGGCAGCATCAACGGAAATAACTACTCCCCTTCGGGCAGCCTCTTGGGAATGAGAGGATACACCTATGTCTATCAAATGCTTCCCCAGAAGCATGGGACCAGTTTGGTGACGAAGGATTTTTCCCGGACTAGTCGGAGCACCATCCTCCTTTCGCTTCCTTTTTCCCTTTGATGGCTTGGGACTTGAGATGGTAGGCACTAATGTCCCTAGCTGGCCATTTGGGTATGATTGTACCCAGAAGTCAACATAATTCTTGTATAAGAAAGACATGGAGACCGCAAAGGTGGGGGTCATAACCTCACAACCGGTATCCAATCAGGTAAACATTAACCACAGTTGTCTGGCCGCTATCAAATGATGGTTCTTGCGGGCACGATTAAGTGCGGGGGGGACACTGTGCTCAGATGTATCCAAATTGATGCCCAAATCGGCAGGGCGCGTACCCCTCACAGATCAGTTCTCTAACAATACTAGCCACTAGAATACCCTCTCAGAGGGAGAGGAGGTAGCCCCGCTTGCTAAAATCTTCTGTTATAGTGTTTGTAATTGCGCCAGCTAGGGAAGAAAACGAATGAAAATTGAAATGGTCATAATTCGATATTCGAATTGGTAGCAGACGCATGTCTGAAACTGTGTGTTGACTATCCTTCTCTTGGGTCGCCCACTCTTCAGGCATAACCCCACTGGTCAGATGCAAGTAGGGTTGGAATGTGGTAGTCAGAATCTGAAGAGGTTTGATGAAGGTGTAACAGTTCTTGATGTGTACGCTTAACCATCCCCAGAGAATTTGGAAAGGGCCGGCCACTCGGTTTGGTCTGCTCTCGTCAATGATATTACCAAGCAACCAGTAAATCCTAGCCAATATTGGGACGACTAGGTTGATAACATTACTATTAGCCAAGTGTGCCGCCATGACAAAAGTAGTGACCCGCACGCCACTAGCCTCGCGTACGGGTAATAACCAGCCACATAAGAACATGGCTAGAAAAGCTGTCAGGCAGTGCAATCGATCGACATCTGGAATGAGCTCCTAGCCCCAGCCGCGAAAATCACCTTGCTCCAAAGTGATCCAATAGCTGGCCCTATTTATGGGACTCCATCATAGGGAAAGTCGTGGGCCTGCGTGGGAGAGTCACTGATTCGTCAAATTTATTCTCTCTCACAAAATTGTTGACCCATTCACGGTATGGGACAAGCTGTATTGGAGACGTATCCTCTGACTTCTTCCGAGCCTGGTTAATAAGATGCTTCACTAAGGGGGAGTCCTCTGTTCATGCTCCCACACAGAAGAAGGAGGCAAGAAATCATCGTACATACTCCCAATGATGGGGACCCCTGAAATCTGAAAGTTTTCCCATAGACTAATGCCCACATCCCCATGGAGCAGATGTAAGGTGTTGGTGTCTGGGCCACAACGACTTATAAGTTGCTTGGCGAGGGCTTAAGGCCGGTGGGTGTAGGTTTGGGACACCCAGGAAGCTTCATACAAGCCTACGACTTGTAACTTTGCCCCAAATTCTGCGCAGCTCTGGAGAACCCAGAAGGTACACCCCCAATCCAGTTACTTAAATGATCCCCCCAGTCAGAGATTCCGATTCATCAGCCAGCCATGTTGGTCGCTTACCATAGCATTGCGAGAAATACTCAAATAGAAGTGGATTTTTCCTTCCTGTCGACGTGGTTCGCCTGTCGGAGATACTATAAGGTGATTCAACACAGATCCGATAGTTGTACCCCTTGAGACAGGCCGCCCACTGGCAGGTATCATGAACTGAGGGATAGTGGTGGTAAATATCCATTCTTCGGGATTGTTGTCACGAGACAGTTCTAGAATCGGGGAATTAGACAACAAACCGAACCCATAGTCAGGAAGGCTATTAGAAAAAGGATACTCTTTCTTTGATTTTGAGAGCCGGTCAGCAAGGAAGGAAGACAGTTGGGAGTGGCAGACTCCATCTTGAATAGAGCTAACCATGTCCTTCAGGAGTTGATCAGCAATTGGGAGGGGCTCTACAGCAGGCCTCAGCGCAGAATGAGGGGGGACCATATTTTCTCCCTGTACAATGAGAGCCAACAATTGGATAGTCCGGAATAAAAATATGGACAAAAATAACCAAATGTATGGTTAAGGAGCCTTCATAATCAAAATCTGCAAGGAGGCCTTGGACGATGGTTCGTGATGAAATCTTCCCGCAAACCAGCCCTTCTCGAAATCAGTCTGCGAAGCCCTAGCCCGTGGAGCGTTGGCCAGGAAACCGCGAACCAAGTCGCTCCGTGGGATTTCAATCCCGAGTTTATGCGGAAGACTCAGATACTTTTTAAATTTCAAGAGATTTTTAGTCCGCGGAGCATCGAGACCGCAAAGAAAGTTCCTTCGCAACCCGTCATCACTTAAATTTTAATTAATTAAGAGTAATGGTTCACGGTTGGGAAGTTGGTTTGCGGGTGAAGGAAACTGCGAAGAAGGAATCATTCGCGGAGGTTTCTTCCAGTTCGCAAACGAGGCACTTCGTGAAGGATCAAACATGAAGAGACAAAGGAGCTCTAGTTTCGTGAAGAAATAGGTAAAGGACAAGTGAATGGATCCTCGTATTAATAGGCGTGGTCCCCTACCGGGTCCACCTTTCTACCACAAACCATCTCAGTTTCAGGAACACTTTGCATCGGAATGGCCTCCTCTTTGTTCCGATCGGACCCCATTCCTATGGGGGGAATTTGTAGGGTCATGAAAAATCCGAAAAGGAAATTTTACCGAAATCCCCCAAATAATTGGGGCATGTAATCAAAGAAGGGATTCAAACAAGACCGGTCCGCAAACCGATCCCATGGAAGCAGAATGTGGCCAGGCACTACGAGCCACCCCCTCTGCGAACCATTGTCGTTTGCGAAATGGAGACGGTGAGCCTCCGCGGTCGCGAGGCAGCATGGGAGCCAGTCCAGTTCACCGTCACGAACCGCCCCAACCGCGGACCGCGTCGATCGGTTCAAGACACACCCGCTCTCGTTAGTGGAATAGAGGAGGAATCCTCCGCAGCCACGGAGCACTCCCGGAGTTCGCCTCACGGAGGGGGGGGGGGATCGTTCAATACCCACAACGAGTCGCAGATTAACCAAGTCAGCTATTAATCGGGTATTTGGTTATGGAACTCCGCTAAAGGTGCTACGTGTCCACATATACATCCCTTTCCCCACTATATAAAAGGAGACCAAGGGGGAAAGAAAAAGGGATCAGAGAACTGGAATCTGATTCGGAGGGATTGTAGATTCGGAAGGAGATCATGTGAAGGAAGGCTTCAGATTTTGCAAAAGGCGAAAATCCCATCTTCGAACCTCAGCATGTATATGAATTAACACAAAATAGGAAAACACATAATAATTTGGTGAACCGCGAACCTAAAATAACAAAAATAAGGAGAACCGCGAACCATACCCCCTTCGTGGAAGACTTTCCCGCAGACCAGGGAGTTTATCCCTCTTTCCCATCTGTCGCCCCGCGTAGCACTCTCCTACGCGGGCGAAGCCCCGACCGAAGAGCCTCCGACTGACTCCAACCTTTGCCACTGCTGCCCGCTTGGAAACCTCCACGAGCCACCCAGGTTTGCTAATTGAACCTGAAGCCGCGAACAACCCTGGTTCGTAGGACAACAATCAGTCCGTGGACCACCCTAGTTCACGGACGGCTTCTCCAGCTGTATGGAACTTCCCCACGTGAAGGGTTCCACCACCCATACATCTCGGTGGCTCGCCAAATACTTTGGTGTTCTCATTTCATGAGCCAGGTAAAATCCTTCCGATCTAGCCAAGTCCTCCGTGACTCCCTCATTGGCCTATTCATCGACCCCGAGCTGAGGCCTTTGCCAGAGCCACCGGATCCGCATGGTGTATCTTTCATGCACATCAGTGCGCCATTTTGAGTTCACAGACCCACGGTAAATAGGGAAAAAGGGGTTGCCTATAACCTTGAGCAGATTCCCGAAGCAATTATGGGTTCACATTCCCACGGTAATGTAGAGTATGAGCTCGAAAATCCCCTTTCTACCCCTCCACTTGTCGAGGGTTCCTCGAAGATGGTAAAATATCCATTTGAAGGAAGCTCTCATGCACTACAAGAGAGGAGATGGGTACAGGAGCACCGCCTTTCTTTCTCCTGCTGGGCTTTATCGCCCCGGGTGTCCATCTCGGAGTAAGCCCCGACCTTCTGGGCCTCATCGGAGTGTAATCCCCAATCCATCACCCTGGGCCTCCTCAGAGTGTAAGCCCCAATCCATCACCATGGGCCTCATTAGAGTGTAAGCCCCAATGCATCACTGTGGGCCTCCTCAGAGTGTAAGCCCCAATCCATCATTCCGGGCTGCCGTAGAGCGTAAGCCCTAAACCAAAGCGAACTACGGGGACTTTGATCCATGCCAAAGCATGGTACGTAGGAAGCCTTCACAAGGTTCAAGGCCACCACTCTGTCATTTCTTCAATTCGAGTTCCACCCTCGTCCAGTATGACGTTAAACTGTGTATCCGAACTTCGTGGACTTTGATCCCTGCTTCCTAATTAGGGTACGTAGGAAGCCGCCCTGAGGTTCAAGCCCAACAACCAGTCGATCTGATCATCTCCACAATGGTTCACCGCGCCACTCCTAGTGCCGCCTCAAGCGAGTTCCAGCCCTTCGGGGTCATTAATCCAATGAGGGATGGTAATCCTTGGGCATAAATGATTCTGAACCCCTGCGTCCAGCTGACCATTTCCCACTAGGGTTGAATCCATGGATACTATGTTTGGGTGTAAACCAAAGACTCGGGAACATATGAATACGTCTTAAATCTATATGAGAGTCCCAGAACATGCAATAACTCCCCCCAAAATAGGGTGTGATGAGACAGACTTCCCATCCTCTCGATCAATGTGAGTTCTTAAGAGTCGCTGGTCAAACCATCTGGTGAACGCCTGCCTTTGGAAAGCAGGTCCATCAATCATTGGATACAGAGCGGTTGGGAATTTCGTGGACGAACACCAGAACGAAACAGTGTCACTGGACATGCCATTATCTATTTAATGCCTTAGATATGACTAAATACTAGTACTATAAATTTAGGTTTTAAAATCATTCCTCAAAACATATTTTAATGATTTGTGTATTTATTAATTACATAAAATTATACAATAAATAAATACTAAAATCCTATAAAATGAAATGGTTACATATATTATATTTGTTTTTAATCCATAAAATAATTTGAGGTACATATCATAATACTTAATGAATCATTATGAAAACTCTTTTATAGTACATTAATCTTTTTAGAGATTATGAACTCATGAAAATGCATTGATAACTGAAACCATTATACCATAATCGAAAAGAAATGGATAATATTATTAACACCATTGGTCTATATTGACTAAAAGTCACCAGTCATTACGTAATAAAGAAATTAGTAATATTAAT
Organism: Viscum album; assembly: GCA_963277665.1. Lineage (NCBI taxonomy): Eukaryota > Viridiplantae > Streptophyta > Magnoliopsida > Santalales > Viscaceae > Viscum > Viscum album. Next base: position 1,780,231,676 of record OY728129.1, on the reverse strand, counting down.
ATAATTATAGTAAATAAAATAGTGGTTCTCAAATATATGGTTAATAATTCCATGGTTATTATTATAAATTAGGTAAGATATTGTTTGACCAAAATGAAATCCAAAGTCATGGGTTTGTTGAATCAATTGCCTTTTCGTTAGATCATAAACATTCTCCCTTTAATATATTATTCTATATATTTTTTTATCTTATCAATTCTATAAGATATTTTCTCATTTATATAAATTAAATTACAACTTTACATCCAAATAATCTTCATTGAATTATTTTATTCTCTATAAAAACATGATGTTGTAAAGAATAATTCTCATCATTTCAAATAAATAATTTCCATCCATGTTAATATTTTTTATACTATCTTATAAATTTAATTATTTTAGATTCAATGATTTATTAAGTTAATATTATTTTTTTTAATTATTTTAGAAGATGTTTAATGGATTCTTTTAAATTTTTTATTGGGGTCATTTTTACATACTTTTATAAAGTGTGAAAAAAATTATTTTAATATCTTTAATTTGAATTCAATTACATCAATAAATACTATGATTTATAATATAGAATCTTTCAATGTTTCAATTATATTTAAAAATTAAATTATATTCTTATTATTTAGTGTTTTTTTAAATAATTGTTAATGTTTAAGAAGAACAAATAAAGGGACATCGTAACAGTTATGTATATTTTTATCTTCCACTCTTCATTTATTTACATAAAAATTATTTATTTGATAGGTTTATTTATTTTTTACTCTATTATTGTGTTTTTATAAGTTCTTAAATTAAATATATTGAAATTGAATTTTTAATTTTTCTTATAAATGAGTCTTTTATAGAAATGATAATAATTATTTGTGAAATATTATTTTATTGAATTCACATTAAAATTTATTTTTTATATCCAAAATTTATATACCATTTCGATTAAATTTCATGTTCCTTATTTAATTTTATTTTGTGAGGAAAATAATTTTGGTGATTGATCTAATGGTACTGATTGATTTACTATTGTTGTCATGTTATGAGATATCATTTTGAATTGATTTAAGAACGGTTTCCATTCAGTGGTATTTAAATGATATTTTTTATGACTAATTTCATGCCACACAAATATATATGGTAGATCATTATATAATAGAGGTGTATTATATAATCCTATAATTAATTGAGTAAAGAATTATAAATCATGAAATAATTATTGGATATGATTTTTTATTCTCATTAGACTATTGGAAATAGGTAGTGACTCTTGATCTACGACGTCATGGTAAACTACTAATGGTAAATAATCGACTATTTTATGAGGTTATTGTTAGTTAAGCTTACAATATGATATTTTTAATATGACATTGTTTTTTCAAAATTTATTTGTTATTCCACATGAATATTTAATGCTATATGGATCTTGATTAATGCCTCTTCCTTTGCATCTTTATTCCATGGATTGTATTTGTTATATTGAAGTTATATGTCCTTATATAATATGTTATGAATATTTTATATGATTCTATGTTTCTTTTAATAAGATATTTAATCCTTGATCAGTGATTCTTATATGATATAACCCCTTTATGACTCTTTGGAATGATTTTTGTTTTGGAATTTGTGCATTTTTATTCTATTGTATCCCTTTTCAAATGGGGAATAAAAGATTGATTATGTATATATTTTTTATATATAATTAATTATTTATTTCAAATTAAATTTTTAGTATCTAATATCCAAATAAATTAATATTTTGATTATAAATATTGTGTATTTATTTTGATATGTATGGGTTAAATAATAAAAATTTTATAAAATAAATCTATATATTTCTTGGATAATCACATTTTCTATGAGAGTGGGGTTTATTTATTTTTGGGTATTATGAGATAAAGTCTAAGAGAAACCAACCTTAATATTACTACGTTGAACTAATAGAATTTTAATGTTTTATAGGGTAATAAATTGTGATGTTGAATATTTATATCATTATTTAAAATAATTCTCATATGTGATGAAGATTGAAACAATTCATTTCATCTCTAGAACTCACCATGGAAGGAGTAACATTCTTTCTTGTCTTTTATGTGACAACATTCACCCTTATTTAGTAGGTATTTCAATTAAATAGTTATTTAGAAATATATTAATGGAATATATTGGAAATTTCCCATTCAAAAATTCTTAGATAATGAGATGATTTATTAAGTTATTTTTTGGAGGGTGAGCCCAACTAATGGGAGACAAAATATAAATATGAAACAAAATGAAGAATTTTGAATATATAGAATGATAGGTGTTCAAGAAAATTTTATTCAAAAACAATTTCCCCCAAAATCTTAACATAAAAATATAAATGGATTTCTATAGATGAAAAATATTATACATCTATTGGGATATATGAATAAAATTTCATAACACTCATAATGTAAACCTCAATATTTATTGTTGGAACAAAAATAATTATCAGTTAATTATTTATTATTCTAAAACCATGTATTCAAAAGGAATTTTATTATAAAATATATTAGAAGATACCAGAAAGGTTTTTATGTATATTTAATGTTGGAATGGAAATTGGGTAATCTAATAATTATCATGGATTATGTGACCAAATAATGAAAATGAATTTTATGAAAAACTAGTATAAAATAACAACATGGAATCTATAATGTTGAACGATCTTAAGGCATAAATTTTTAGAATAATCACTATGGAAATTTATATAGAGGGACCCAATATTGAATTAAGTGTGCAATGTATGGACATAAATTTCATTAAAGTTGATTGGGGATGATGATTTTTGTAAATGAAACTGATGAAAACAAGACTCCAACTTTTTTAACAACCTCACTTTAATTGTCAATGAGTCAACAAATGTATTTCATACATAAATATTACATCTTATAAGTGAAATATTTATTATATATCATTATGAATCATGATAGAAATGTAAATTTTTCATGTATTTAGAGACTTTGATGTAATAAAAACCCATATGTAAAATATATAAATAATATCCACTTTAGATCATTACAACCAGAAGCTGTATTGAAAAATAATACATAAAACCATTATCCATATGCTTGGGTAAAGGGGAAAGATAAAGGGTAACATCAAATTCCCAATAAGTGTAAAAAATGTCGATATCAATTATCATTTAATCATAACATGAGTATACTATTATTAGATTATTATCATTACATTCAAAAAATTATTATATAATTCACAGATCAGGATCATCTATCATGAAACAAAGCTTGGTAGTTCATTATACTAAATCATAATGTACTAAAAAACAATGATATGTAGTATACTTAAATTGGAATAATAAAATTTCATAGTAGAATGGGATAATTTTAGGAATAATAAAAATAATAGATATAATTTGTTAAGGATAACCAATAAGACATTCATCCCACATTTGTCTCTGTCTAACGACCTGGGTACCAGTTATGGGCTTTTGTTAACCTCCCTGTGTAACCAATTTTTAGGATATGAATAACCTCTCATATTCCTTTTGAGATTATAAAACATTAATATTTTACCAATTAATTGTTGATATTTAAAGTAACAACTCATCAAATAATCATAATCCATTCATATGTATTAAAGAGATCAAGAAAATTTTTATCATACTGTTATAACATAACATATGGAAAAGAAAATGGGTTTCATAAATATTTCACAATCATATATACAAACCATATAGATAAATAATATTTATGAAGTCATATGATCATATTCATACGTATTAATAATTAATATTAAATGATTTAATTATAGAATAATAATTCCATTTAATGATCACTATTACATATTTTATGAGAAAATACCATTTTCATATTAAAATCACTTATTTAAAACCTAAAAATTTACAAAATTGTAAATAAAATATTTTATTAAAAAATAGACATGTTATAATTTAATTTATGGTTCAAATAATTTAATTTTTATTACTATAGGAAATTTTGTTTATGATGTGTATGTTACACTAATTATTTTATTGACATTGTTGGTAGAAAGAAGCTGAATATGAAATTGAATTTAAGTTTCTTTTTAAATCCATTCCTATAGATTCAAACAAGAGTATAAATAACATTAATAATTTATTATATTTTAGTAAAAATGGATTTGAAATTTCTTCATAAAAAATGGACATGGAAGAAAATATTCCTATATGAATTAAAAAATATGTATATTTTCAATAAAAATATTTTTAAAATAATTAAAGTACTTAGAGAAATGAAAATGAAATTAAAAAAATATTATTCTTAGTAATATCAGGATAAAAATAAAATAAATAATATTTATTATATTTAGATAATATTGTTTAATTAATGAATATTAAATATTAAATAATATCATTAAAAATGAGATTGAAATGTAAGAACCTTTTTATTGTGGTATATTTAGAATAAAACCCCCTTTCATGAAATAATTATTATTTAACCTTAAATTCAATGAGATAATTTGGATCCATGATATAAAATTAAATAAGGGAAATTTATAATACTCATAAACCTAAATTGGTATATAACATCAAACATGTCCTATCTAAAAATTTTAATAAGAAGAACATACACTAAATATCAGACTTGATTTAAGAGATATCTGAAATCATTTATAATAAATATAAATTTTGTATAATTTTATAAACTAAAACATTATAAAATTAATATATCATATATGATAAACATATAACATTTCAATACTTATTTATGAATTATTCTTTATCTAAATCCTTATTTTTAGGTGATAAATGTTACTCAATTTATATGTGTTTCAGTTATACTGTTGTGGTACATGAACATTGATAAGGGATCCATCATGTATAGAAAACAATATTTTAATAGGTTTCATATTTAACAATTTATTATACATTTTATTTTTAAAAACAATTTAGTGATGTAATAAATAATTACATCAATTTGTGGACACATTAGTCTGTAGGTACGCATGAGTGATGTTTCCAAATTTTGATGGATGGAATGGAAGAAATATAAATTATAATTAAACATTAAAAATAATTTATTATATCATAAATATAATATATATTGATTAAATATATCCTTTTATAATCCAACTATGTAAAAAATTAAAAACAATTCCCACTACTCTGTGGAGGTGTTAGTCCACACGTACGCATGATCGACATTGCGGTTTTCCAATAGATCGGACAAAAAAAGGTAGATATGATATTAGAATTAAAAAATAGTAATTATTTAATAAATATGATGTAAAAAATTTAAATATATCATAAAAACCATCCTTGAAATACATTAAAGGAAAATTAATCAAATTACTACGTAGAGGTGGTAGTCAACATTCACGAATGAGTGATACATCTATATGTCGTTTGATGAAAATGAGGTGATAAATAGATGTTACATCATCATAATATCATATTATTGTATTTGTGATACAATATTAATAATTTTATAATTTCTATAGTAGCTTTAGGTATTTTTAAGAAGAAATAAAATTGAAATATCTTGGTTAAGATTTACACAATTTATTTTAGAGACCTCCTTTAGCTTACATATTAGTCTTTGAATTGTTAATTTTAGGAGAATGATATGGGATATATGTTTAAGTTAAGTAAGATATAATGGTATTAGTGTATCTCTTTTATGATCTATAAAGCCCAAATGTTTTGAATAATGGTGAATATGAGGTCAACTTTTATAAGTGTTGTGGAGTACAGACATGGAATTACATAAAACATTTAATAATAATTATTTTATTCCTCACGTTTAATGTCATAAAATTTAGAGATATTCATGTTTAAGATTTTATTGGGTATAAATCCATTAATTTAATATGAATTATACAATTTTTGATAAAATAATTACTTTATCTAAGGGTTTAACACTCCCCTTGGTAAACGCATTTTAACCAAAATAGTGATAAATATTTATATGCTTTTACTTTTCATTATGATAGAAAGTGAATGTGGCATCATTATAAAATTATTAAATTATAATTAAAAATATGTAATCCATATTACTAATCTCAATTTCTAAATGCGGTATAATTTAATTATAAAATTACTGAGGTAAATATAATAATAATTAGTTTTTATAAAAATATTTTTTTTGCAAAAAAGTGAATTAAATATAATTCCATTCGTTTTAAAACATTTCAATAGATGTTAATATATTTTATTAAATATATAATATATACATTTAATTAATGCAATTAATCAATATAAATCCTTGCACACATAAATATTTTTTATAAAAAATATTTTTTATGCCCATAAATAAACTTATACAAAAAAAATCATATTTGATGTTGATTCCTATATAATTAATTATATTATTTATAATTAAAGAAAAATTATGTTACTTTAATATCAAATTCATATCATAATGGTAATTATAAATAATTTTATTTAATTAATATAAATGATTGTTTTATGAAAAACTCATTATATATTTCTATTCACTAAAATATATATATTTTAAAAAAAACATAAGAAATTATCCAATGTTAATAATTACATGATAACATAAAAATTATACCAAATCACTAATTTTTTTAAATAATATTATAAATTAATAATATCTTTGGCACATAAACTTAGAAAAAAATTAACATTTTAATGAAAACCTATTTTTGAAACATGAAATAACTTTACTGAAAATTGAGTATAAATTATTATGAATCAATAAATAAATTTTCATTCTTTAAAAACATAATTTTTTTTAATAATTTGGTAACTAGTATTCACAACAAATAATTTAATGAAAATTTTATAACCACAAAATTTAAATTGTAATATTTTTATACCATATTGTAGTTCACATAATACATAGGGTTTTATGTTAAACAGGTTTTCAATAATAGTATTATTTAAAAAAAATATTCATGTTGTTACATTAACCCATTAAAAAATAAATCCTCACATTTTTGTCTTGAAAATTTAGGGTTAAATATTTGAAAATACATTTGTTTAAAAACATCATCATAAAAATGTGTAATAAAACATCCATTGAAAAGGGAAGTTAGAAACATAAATCTTACATAAAATAACACTTAATCGGGTTACAAGATAAAGAAAACATTAGATATATGTTAAAATATATACATGGTGGTGAAATATAATTTCCAAAAAACAATTTTGAGTGATATAAAATGTGGTCATAATAAATTTAATAACAAAAAACTACAAATTGGTTGGGGGGGAAGATATTCAATTTGTTATAAATAATTAAAAAACATTTTTAAGGTCATATTTCTTAGAGTTGAAGTGTTATTTTACCAGGGAAGATGAAAAAATATAATTATTTGAATTAATTAAATATATAAAGTAAATATCATGCTTCTACTATAACATTCCGGCATAGATCACCCAAAATAGTAGCCAAACCAGTTTTTATGTGGCCTCAAGCACACCTCCATGTGTGATGGAGGTTATCGACTAGTAGCTAGGGTATAATTTGAAATGTGGGGAGACTATAATATCTTCAATATAGTAATTAAAAATTTATAAAAAAAATTAAAATAATAAAAGTTAATAACCAAAAATCATATAACGAATTCTAAAAACTGTATAGGTTCCCAAAAACAAATATAAAAACATGCCATGTCACATCCGTGTCATGTCTCAAGAGGAATCCCAAAAGAAATACATATGTGATTGAATAAAAAATTATAGACATCATTCAGAGTCCCATAACACATGATATATCACATAAGTCCTAAATCAACAATCTATCACTTTGAATATGCACTTATCTAGACCCACGACCATGATGTCTACTCAGATTCCAACGATGGCTTGAGCAATGTGTGAGTACAGCTCAGTAGCATCCTACCAATTTTTTTTAAATAAATGATCATTCTAAAAGAGTGTATGTATATAAAAAATGAGTAATATATATTAATGTAATTTTAAATATGGTATAAAAATAAATAGTATTTAGTTAGCCTCTTGGGACCTCTGGTTCAATTGTGACACCAGAGCCAACAAAACCTACTTCTTCCCAAAGTAGTAGTATAAACCATAAAACATAGGGGTGAAACAATTTAGGTAAAAAAATATTCATTAATCAATTAATTTATAGATATAGAGGAGAATAATTCCATGTACATGAATCGTGTCAGAATTGTTAGTGCGTGGAGCATCATACCAGCATTTAGACTTGGGATACAGAGTGTCGGGCCCGACATTTCAAAACAAGGACAAAAAACCAAATGTATAACTATCATAAATCAAGCATATAGAGATCCATACCCAAAATACATACACATTAGTCTATATAATAATTTCTAACATCATAAACCAAATTATCAAAAACATATATTAAAACCATTTAATAGATTAGACATCCCCATTTTTCCATTCGCAATTTCATCCCTTTAAGAAATCATAAACCATTTTATTCCAATATTAATATGAATATACCCTTATTACATTATAACAAGCCCTGAAAATTTTATAAATGATTTAAACATAAAAGCCTTATATTTTATCATTTTAAATAAATTTTACCATTTCCAATGTATTTTCACACACCATAGTTTTCTGTAAGTCTGATCTCATTGATTTGAACAAACATGATGGGTTCCATGAAGGTTCAAACACATCATTTAAAAACCTAATATATTATTATAAAACATTTAGAAAAAAACACATTTTAGACTAATATAACATTCCATATACACATTAATACAATCCTGACTGTCATAATTATTTTGTAGGCCACCTACCGTAGGTTCATAGTCAAACTCTCATCCAACACTGAACTTTGATTCAAACTAAAATGGTAACAACCAAAAAGGAAATTAATTCCTAGGAAAATGACTTATGAGATATAGAAGGAGTAGAACACAATTTTTTTCAATCATACACATAATAGAAGAAAAAATCTCATATACATAGCTATGGATTTGAATAAAAAGAAGTAGCACTTAAAATTCCATAGAATTGAAGGAGATAAACCCCTAAAATAGTATGGGGAGCTTTTTTCACCTTATGAAATTGGGAGTTAATTTTTAGAGAAATACGAGTGAAAATGTTTAAACGACATGAGGTAAAAGCTGTAAATTGACCACTTTTAAGGAGGTGTGTAATTTCGAAGTACGGTTTTCCAAACCACATTAAAACCATGAAAACACAATTTTCCATAGAAACTCATGAAACCTGGTATTCATATCCACCCTTATTATTTATAATTTAGTTTGGAAGATATGGGAATGGATCAGGATAAAACAAGTATTTTATATGAGACTCTAAAAGAGATAATATTTTCACTGTTTTTTATATCTTATTTATGGATTTATAGCCCAAAAATTGTCATTTTATGTGAAATTTCATTTTTTTATATAGGGATGTTTTGAAATTTAAATAGATAGTTAGGAAATTATGGAAATTTTAACTGTTTTAATAGATTATGTATTTCATTGACAATTTATAAGTCTCTTTATGACGTGATGACACATTTTTTTGGGACAATGAAGAGATTTAAAATTGATGTAGAATGATTACATACCATGAATTTTCCAAAATGGATTTTTTCATGAAAGACAATTCATGACATCATTATATGAAATTAAATACCAATACAAATCCTGTAACATCATTATAGAATATGACATTTTTCTATAGGAATTTTTGGATAAAATAAAGCCGAGATTCATAACTACTGTTGACTGAGGGATTACATGATGTGAAACTTATTTACATGTTGTTTATGTTTTGAAGAATAGAATAAATGAATTCCATTCATATGTGTGTTTTTATGGGGTTTATATAAATTGATCCTATTGGAATCCCCTCGAATGCAGTCTGGGACCAGTAGGAGAAGATCTACACCAAAGGACATCCTCCAAACAGGGGAAGAGGATTGAATAATTTCTTTGTCATGGTGGAGATCGAGATATTGGTGAAGATTCCATAAGTTAATTCTATAATAGAGATTATGGAGTCTTCTAGGGTGATATGTGGCTAATAATAATGTTGTTGTGGATGGATAAAAACAATATATACTCTATTTTGATATTCATTCTTATTATGTAATCTCATTTTCAATTTCTCTTGAACTTATAATTCTTAATGAATGAGGTTGTTTTCATTCTAGAATATACTTTCAACAATTTTTATGGATTGTTGTTCAATCAATAACGAAAAATAATTAAGTAAACAATTTAAATTTCTCTAGTGAGTTCTATCAATTGAGTATAGAGGTATCAATTAGGTTCGATTACATAGAGGTGATGCATGCCTAGTGTGAGGTATGGACAAAAGTAAAAACAATTTTTCCTAGTGTAGCATAAAAGCTGACCAGGGTCATATCTCTTGAAGAGACTTCTCAATGTAGTTCATTCATTTATTCTATATCATCTAGAATATAACTTTTTTTATTTTTTTATTGTTAAAAACTGTAACACCCCATGCTTCCATGGTACGCTTCTCTTTGATTTATACAGTAGCGTGTATTGTACGCAACTTCGAGTTCTAACACACACAATAACTAATCAAACTAGCTGTTATGATTGGTAATACCCACTTTTTAAAATTTTATAAAATTTATCTTTCAAAATTGACTTCATTTTTGGATTCGTAATATCAAAATTAGCCTAGGGTGAATTATTCATATTTTTATAAAAACTATAAATTTTTGATGAATAGTGAATAACACTAAGTTATTTCTTAAAAACCAACTTTTTATTTAAATAATTATTTCTTTTATTTAATTTTATTTTAAGTCAAAATAGATACATAATACCTATATAAGTTCAATTTAATTCATTTGAGTCAATTTATAATAATTTTAGACACATTAAAATTTTATTGAACTTTTCACCGTCTTTTACCCACCTCCTAGGAGAATTTCAAAATTCACATAAAACTTAATTTTACCGCTTCTGTGAGTGTAATTTGGAAAGTTTGAGAGACACTGTTAATATAAAGCATCAAAATTTGGTTCAATAAGATAAAAATAATTTTTGGTAAATAGTATCTTTTTACTTTTATTTACCACGGTTAAAAGTAAATAGGATAATTAAGGGTAAAAATGATATTAATATTACCCTAACACATGCCCTAATTCTATTGGACAACTGTATCTCGACCAAAAACAACCATAGGAATAAAATATTGTCATTTAGGTCCTCTTGGATTAGATTAGGACATTTATTATTATTTAATTCAAAGATGAGTTAAAAGAGATTAAATCAATGTTTATTAACTAAAACATTTTTAATATAGGGTTTTACATATGATAAATTCAATAATAAAAATTAATTAGAAAGATAGAAAGCTTTCCTACAAAATGGTATTTTATTTATAATTTTTAGACATTAAATAATTTAATTTATTTATGACACAATTGGGATGCAGTAATTACCTAATTAATGAAATATTAAGATAATTGATAATATAAAAAACCAAATAAATGTTATTTGAGACTTTTTATGAATTACACTAATTTTATAGGTTAATATGACTTGTTAGTATTTATTTAATTATGTTTTTTTGAAGTAATAATGCTATTAAGATTTTCAGAAAAATCAAATACCAAATAGTGTCATAATTGACATAAAAGAATTTTTAAAATAAATATTATATTATTAATTGATATTAAATTCTTAAAAATCTAAAGTTCAGTCAATAGACTTATATAATGATAGGTTTATCATTAATGGACCACTTGGGGATCTCGTGGTTGTATATAGTATTTTTATTAACTATATAATATAAAAATTCAAAGTGACATGGTAAATGTCAAACAAATTAAATAAGAGTTAAAACTAAAAGATAAGGTTAATATAATAACCCAAACCTATCTAAATTCTATTGGTTTAAAGTATTTAGACCCATCCCCACCTTATAATATGAATAATCCACTTTGGAGCCATTAGAAACCGAATATGAATATATTATAAAATAATATTTCTTGCGTTTCCAAAAGTGCCCCTCACCCCTCTTATAAAAGGGAACTCCCCCTTTTCACTAATTCACACATTAAAAGCCTTTTGACTCGGCCAAACCTGGCCCAAATACTCTCTCAACTTCCCTCACTTCCGGCTAGAGGACTAAGTTTGACTAGAAATCCACCCTAAGGATCCCTTTTGATCAAATCAAAAGGAAGAACCCAGAGAAGAGGTAATGTTTTCACCACCCTTTTTCAAGTTCATTTCTTCTTCAACTTATTCTTTCCTTGTTATTTCCATTATAAAATAATAACTCTATTATATTCTATATAATGTGATGTTATTATAAATATTTAACAACCAAATTCATTATTATATCCATCCCTTGAATGACATGACACCATATGTGCGTACGTACGGCCTACCGTCTCCACATCGTTGTGTAATTGTTATTCAATATATTATTATTTATATGGGTATAATAATGATGAATAATTCATGTAAATAATAAATATAACATGATAATGATTCTATATATATGATATACCATCCAATTATATATTATTTTAATATCAAAAGAATGATATTTTCGCTCGTGGGTACGTACGGACTACCGTCTCCAAGAATGCGATGAGATTCATCCACCATCGTATCCATTCAAGTAAATTTCTCATTTTATGATTAAAAATAATGTTTAAGGACTTTATATAATTCGGTATATGAATAAAATACAACCTATCCATAAAAAATGTGCCTTATGTAACAAAACAAATAAAAGAAAACGATTAAGTTAACACACGAAACAACGAGAATACTAAAATATTATTAACAAAGCATTTATAGAAGATTATATATGATATAATAATTTTTTATATGGTTCTTGTATAAATTAATAACAATTTTTTAACTATTATACAGGAGGTTAACATACAATCGACTAAGGAAAAGTACAAGTTAAGGGGTTTTCATCTCACTCCTTATTCTCGTGAGATTCATGACATATTGCCACTATTACCTTTTGTGTGGTGTATGTACTACCCATAATTGTATTTTTTTGTGTAATACACTTTAATTTATATGTATTTACATATTAATTGTATGATACCTCTTTCCTAGGGTGTATGTTTTGTAAGTTACCAAATTGGTAAGGGTTAATTTCACAATCACTTTATTATCAGATGTTGTTTTTACATAAGTATCTACTGGGACATATTTAGTATCCATGTCCATGTTTCATAAAAGTGTTTTCAAATGGATTATTTTTAAGGGAAGTTTTACTAAAACATAATTTTAAATTTTTTAAATATTTATTCTTCTAAATAATTCTCATTAATGTCCGTGTTTTCAAAATGGTTTTTAAGGATTTATTTAAATATACATGAATGTTTTAAAATATTAATTAATTTTAATGGTTTCAAAGTGGTATATGACACTTTGATTCAAAAATTCATTTAAATGTCTTACTTTCTAAATTGTGTGACTTTTAATTGTTTTCATAAAAAAATATTTTTGTCTCAAAGAATTTTACAAATCATTTTCATATATGTCAAAATCCTTTAATGAATTTTAAAATAGTTTTGAAGTTGATTTATTATGATACAAATCTTCTATTTTTTATTGAAGGTTTTGTGATATGTTTGACTGTGGATGTGTTATTTTTATACCATTCATGGTTTATGGGTAAAGTATTGAAACTTTGTATACCAGTTTTAATACAAATGTTTATGTTATGTTTAAACCTATTCATATGAGGAATGCATTGGACTTAGTAAGTGATGGGTGGAGCCCGTTATAGCTCCTCGATGCATCTGTAGGTCTAATGAGACAAACTAGTGTCTTGGCATAAGGCCTTGACAAAATATTATTTGTAATCTTGGCATGAGGCCTTGGCAATGTGGTTATGATAGTCTGGCCTTATTAATTCCATCATTATGAAAGTGGTTATTGATATTTCATGTGATTATTCGACTAGTATAATATCCATGTGAATTAGTAAATGGAATTATTTGATTTTATCTTTGCGATATTATGTTGTTGTTAAAGTTTAAAAGGCTTTTGTTTATTTATACATTGCCTTAAATGTTTATCTGTATTTATTAAAGATTCCGCTATATGTTTATCCATACTGAGCATCTGATCTCACCCCTTTCAATGTTTTATTTCTCCTAGGATGTGAAGAAGTAATTTATGAATGACCTGCAGGGATAGTATGTCGGGACATGAGTGTGGACTATGGAGTCTATGTTGTTGTAGTTTTCATTTTAATGATGTAATGTTAAACTTTATGAAAATATCTAGGTTTTCCAAGGCTACTAAACTAATCGATCTTTCTAGATTTTATCTTTCCTGTGATCATGCCAATGTTATGTAATAATGCACTGACTCAGGGTAACTGGGGTCGGGGCATTACAATTGGTATCAGATGAAGTTTAGTACAAAATTTGGAAGATCAGTTTAGATAAACTCTGATAAGAGAACATAGACCTAAGATGGAATTTGAGGATTAATATGTAAGAACTTCCTAGAATTTTGGTATTGTAGAGATTTTGTGAGTTTTCTGATTAATACATCTCTATCTGGATATGAGCAGGTAGACGCGGCTCTGGCATAAATGTACCTAGGGGTAAAACTCGAAAACCCCACTTTGAGAATGACTCGAATGGAAACTGGTGCACGACAACAGGCCTTGCTGCACTCTTGGTTACGACACTCCCAGGGGTTATGCTTAGGATAACTCACATTTTCATTACAAACTATTATGAATGGTTTATGAGAATATACTTCCTCAGAGAAAACATTTTTATGATTATGGATTATATCCATAAATATTTCAACTTATGTTAAGTGTTTTATAAGTATGGAATTATGTATTTTGATTCATAAACTGGTCTAGTTTATGTCATTGTTTAGAAATGGCGCCTAGTGGAAGAAATGAAAACTGTATCAATGCACACACTCCATGTAGGGATTCCATGTTATCTCAAGATAATTATAGTGGAGCGGGTGATACAACTAGTGCTGATCAGCTTATCACCATACTGGGACAACTCACTCAGGTTATGAATAATAACCTTACCCGTATGGAGCACCCTGATCCACAGCATGAAGGATCAATGTTAGACCGCTTCATGAGGCAACAACCACCAACATTCAATGGGAGTACAAATCCATTGGTATCTGAGCAATGGATAAGTTCCCAAGAGAAAATATTTCAGGCTTTGGGGATTAGTGAAAGGGAAAATGTTATCATGGAAGATTACCGCCTCACTGGAGATGCTGATCAATGGTGGTCATTGATTAAAAACAGGAAGGAAGATGATGAAGTATCAAATATGAAATGGGGGGAGTTCCAAGATCTGTTTTTATAAAAATACTTTCCTCGTGACCATCGAGCCGATATGGAAAGGAAATTTCTGAGTCTGAGACAAAAGGAGGATGAGAATGTCGCAAAGTATGAGGCTAACATTACAAGGATAGCAAGGTATGCTGGAGATTATATATGTAACCCAAGAAGTAATATTGATCGTTTCTTTGATGGGTTAAAACCATTTCTTCATCGAGCATTAGTGTCACAATCCTTCTCATCGTACGAAGATATTGTCTCTTGTGCTATCAAGAAAGAAAAATAATTCTCTAAGTCTTATGTCTTTAAAGTAGAGCAAGAGAAGAAAAGATCTGCTGATCAATCTGGGAATGGAAATAAATGGAAGAAGGGAAAAGTTGAATATCCATCCTTCAGTAAATGTTAGAAGAAACACCCTAGTACTTACTTGAAGGGAATGGTAGTCTGTTACAAGTGTGATGAAAAAGGCCACCAAACTCGTGATTGCAAGGGGAAGAAAGAAGCTACCGATGATCAATGCTACAACTATAGAGATATGGGACATTATGCCATTGAATTTCCTAAGCGTCAGGGGAACTTACCTCAGAAATGGCCAAGGGATCATGGCTAAGCTTATTCTATCACTACTGAAGAGGTAGAAGCTCCGAAAGATGTGGTGGCATGTAATTTAATGGTTTCCTCAAGTTTAGAAAATGCATTATTTGATTCTAGATCACTGCATTGTTTCATATCTTCCCTGTTTGCTAAGAAAATTAGATATTTCCAATTTGATTTAAAAAAGGAGTTGTCCTTTAAAATGCTTAAGGGAAGTATCATTGCAATAAAGTTTTGTGAATCAATCCCCATTAGAGCACATAAATGTTCTTTATCCACTGATCTCAACGTCATACCTATGGCTGAGTTTGATATAATCCTTGGTATGGATTGGCTTTCAGACCACGATGCAAACATTTATTGTAAGAAGAAGGTGGTTACTATTTTTGATGATGATGATAAGGAACACCTTATCTTTAGAGCAGAATCAAAACCACCTAATTCTTATCTGGATCCACCCCCAGTAGCTCAACTAAATTGAATTATTGGGGAGGAATTGAATGAAATGGTTGTGGGTGAGGAATGAAATTTTCAAATAGAGGATGTACCTATTGGGAAAGAATATGTAGATGTGTTTCTGGAAGATTTACCTGGACATCCTCCAGAACGAGAAGTTGAGTTTTCTATTGATTTAATTGCTGGATCAAGGCCTATATCGAAGACCCCTTATAGAATGGCCACTGTGGAATTAGTCTAACTAAAGAAACAACTAGAGGAATTTATTAATAAGGGATTTATTCGACCCATTGTTTCTCCATGGGGATCCCCTATCCTTTTTGTTAAGAATAAAGATGGATCTATGAGGTTATGTATCGACTACAGGGAAATAAATGCTATAACAATAAATAACTAGTATCCCCTACCTCGCATTGATGATTTATTTGAACAACTACATGGAGCTCAATAATTTTCTTTGATTAACATTCAGCTTGGATACCATCAGTTTTGTGTCAAGAAAGAAGACATTCTGAAGACAACATTTCAAACCTGGTACGAGCATTACAAGTTTACAGTAATGCCTTTTGGGATGACTAATGCGCCCTCTGTATTCATGGATCTAATGAATATAGTTTTCAAGGAATATCTAGATGAATTTGTGGTGGTATTTATTGATGATATCTTGGTATACTCCAAAAGCTACTAAGATCATGAAAATCACTTGCGAATTATCCTGAAGTCTCTGAGAAGACAATAATTATATGGTTAGTTTAGAAAGTGTGAATTCTGACTTCAGGAGATTTCTTTTCTTGGACATATTGTCTCCAAGGATGGAATATCCATTGATCCTTCTAAGACCAAGGCAATCAAAAAATGGCTAGCACCGACGGGTATAACTGAGGTATGTAGTTTTATTGGTTTAGCTGGTTATTATCGACGTTTCGTCTAGAATTCTTCCTGATTGGATAAACCATTAACGAAGCTCACACGTAAAGGGGTTAATTTTTTTTGGACAAAAGATTGTGAAGATTGTTTTGAAGAACTGAAGAGAAGATTCGTCAACGCTCCTATATTGACTCTTCGACCAAGGAATAATGGGTTCGTTATTTATAGTGATGCATCGAAGAAAGGTCTTGGTTGTGTCCTAATGTAGAATGATAGGGTTATTTCCTATGCATCATGACAGCTAAAAATTCATGAGAAAAACTATCCTACTCATGATCTTGAGTTAGCTGCTGTAATATTTTCTTTGAAGATATGGAGCCATTATCTCTATGGTGAAATATGTGAGATTTAACCTGATCACAAGAGTTTGAAGTATATTTTATGACCAAAATAACTCAACATGAGGCAAAAGAGATGTCTTGAATTACTCAAGGATTATGATTTCACGATACACTACCACCCGGGGAAGGAAAACAAGGCGACAGATGCTTTGAGCAGAAAAGATCTTGGAGTTTTGAACAATATGAGAATTGAAAGGGATCCAATTTTCATGGATCTAGTGAAGATGGACATGGGAATAACCATGGAAGGTGAAACATCAGTTCTTTTTCAAATGGTTTCCAAACCATCTTTACTAGAAAGGATTACAAGTTCTCAGACTGGTGATGAAGAATTTTAAAAGAATATTAAAGCTGTGAATGATGGGAGATTGAGAGTCTTTGGGTATGAAGATAGAATTTTGAAATTTGGGAAGAGGCTTTGGGTTCCCGATATTCCTGATCTAAAAAGTGAATTTATGGATGATGCTCATAGTTCCAATTTCTCTATACCCCATGGGAGCACCAAAATGTATAGAGATTTGAAGGAAAATTTTTGGTGGGACAACATGAAGAGGGAGATTACTGATTTTGTGTCAAGATGTATGGTTTGTCAACAAGTGAAAGTAGGAAGGAAATAGCCTTGTGGAGTATTTCAACCTCTTCCCATACCTAAGTGGAAATGGGATAATACTACAATGGAATTTGTCATGGGGATACCAAAGACTCCAATAAGGAACGATGCAATATGGGTCATTGTTGATCATCTTACCAAGTCAACACATTTTCTTACTACAAGGGAAGATTTACCACTTGAAAGGCTAGAAAGACTATATATTAATGTAGTTATGAGACATCATGGAGTACCCCTATCGATTATTTCAAATCGTGATCCCCGTTTTACTTCAAGATTCTGGAAGAGTCTTCAGAAGGCCTTGGATACTGAACTTCATTTGAGCACTGCCTACAACCCTCAAATAGATGGACAATCAAAATGGACTATTAAAACCTTAGAAGACATGTTGATATCCTGCTCACTTGACTTTCAGGGTATGTGGGATCAATATTTACCTCTGGTAGAATTTTCCTATAACAATAACTTTCATTCGATTATTCAGATGGAACCATATGAAGTGTTATACGGAAAGAGATGTCACACACCAACATATTGGGATGAAGATGGTGAAAGAAAACTCTTAGGTCCAGAACTGGTGGTGGAAACGATAGAAAAGGTTAAGGTAATCCAAAACCACATCAATGCAGCTCAAAGTAGGCAGAAGAGCTATGCCAATAATAGAAGGAAGGATTTAGAATTTCAAGTAGGAGATCATGTTTTCTTGAAGGTATATCTATTGAAGGGAATTATATGTTTCGGTAAGAAGGGTAAATTGAGTGTCAGGTACATCGAACCTTTTGGAATTATGTAATGAATTGGGGTTGTAGCTTACCATTTGGCAATGCCGCCAAGTCTCTCCAAAGTTCACGATGTGTTCCACGTATCACTGTTGAGGAAATACATGCCTGACTAAATGCATGTACTCACTTATGAGGAATTAGAACTGGAAACTGATCTGTCTTATTGCAAAGAGACCATAAGGATTCTTGATACTAGAGAACAAGTGCTGAGAAACCGGACAACTCATCTGGTAAAAGTTCTATGGAGAAACCATAAGATGGAAGAGGCAACATGGGAACCTGAGGAACATATGATGAAGAATCACCTGATTCTTTTTATACAGTAATTTTCTAGACATTTCGAGGACAAAATTATTTGAATTAGGGGATAATGTAACACCTCAAGCTTCCATGGTATGATTCTCTTTGAATAATATAGTAGCATCTGTTGTACGCAACTTCGAGTTCTAACACACACCACAACTAATCAAACTAGCCGTTATGAATAGTAATACCCACTTTTTAAAATTTTATTTATTTTATCTTTCAAAATGGACTTAATTTTTGGATTCGAAATATCGAAATTAGCCTAGGGTGAGTTTTTGGTATTCTTCTGAAAACTTTCAATTTTTGATGAATAGTGAAAAACACAGAGTTATTAGTTAAAAACCGACTTTTTATTTAAATAATTATTTATTTTATTTAAATTTATTTTAGGTCAAAATAGATACGTAATACCTATATAAGTTCATTGTAATTCATTAGAGTCAGTTTATAATAATTTTAGACATATAAAAATTTTATTGAACTTTTCACCGTCTTTTACCCACCTCCTAGGAGAATTTGAAAATTCTCATAAAACATAATTTTACCGCTTCTGTGGGTGGAATTTCAGAAATCCAAGAGACACGGTTAATATCAAGGAGTAAATTTTTTTTCAATAAGATAAAAATAATATTTGGTGAATAGTACCTTTTTACTTTTAATTACCACGGTTAAAAGTAAATAGGATAACTAAGGGTAAAAATGATATTAATATTACCATAAAACATGTTCTAATTCTATTGGACAAGTGTAACTCGACCAAGAACAACCTTGGTACTAACATATTTTCATTTAGGTCCACTTGGATTAGATTAGGACATTTATTATTATTTAATTTAAAGAAGAATTAAAATAGTTAAAATCAAATTTTATTAAGTAAAAAAATTTTAATATAGGGTTTTACATAAGATAAATTCGATTATAAATATTCATTAGAACTATAAATAGATTTCCTACATAATGGTATTTTATTTATAATTTTTAGACATTAAAAAATTATTTAAATTATAACACAATGGTGATGCTGTAATTACCTAATTAATGAAATATTAAACTAATTGATAATATAAATACCCAAATAATTGTAATTTGAGACTTTTTATGAATTACAATAATTTTATAGGTTAATATGACTTGTATGTATTGATTTAATTATGTTTTTTTAGAAGTAATAATGCTCTTATGATTTTCAGAAAAATCAAATACCAAATAGTGTCAAAATTGACATAAAAGAGTTTTTAAAACAAATATTATATTATTAATTGATATTAAATTCCTAAAAATCGAAGGATCGGTCAATAGACGTATATAATGATATGTGTATAATTAATGGACCACTTGGGGGTCTCATGGATGTATATAGTAAGTTTATCAACTATATAATATAAAAATTCAAAGTGACATGGTAAATGTCAAACTAATTAAATAAGAGTTAAAACTAAAAGATAAGGTTAATATAATAACCAAAAATTGTATAAATTCTATTGGTTGAAAGTATTTATACCCATCCCCACTGTAGAATTTGAATAATCCACTTTGGAGCCATTAGAAACCGATTATTAATTTATTATAAAATAATATTTCTAGATTTTCCAAAGGTTCCCCTCACCCGTCTTATAAAAGGGCACTCCCCCTTCTCACCAATTCACACATTCAAAGCTTTTTGGCTTGGCCAAACCCTGCCCAAATACTCTCTCAACTTCCCTCACTTCAACCTAGAGGCATAATTTTGACCAGAAAGACAACCTATGGAGCCCTTTTGATCAAATCAAAAAGAAGAACCCGGAGAAGAGGTAATGTTTTCACCACCCTTTTTCAAGTTCATTTCTTCTTCAACTTATTCTTTCCTTGTTATTTCAATTATAAAATAATAAATCCAGTATATTCTATATACTATGATGTTATTAAAAATATGTAACATCCAAATTCATTATTCTATCTGTCTTTTGAATGACATGTCACCATATGTGCGTACGTACGGCCTACCGTCTCCACATCGTTGTGTAATTGTTATTCAATATATTATTATTTAGATGGGTATAATAATGATGTATAATTCATGTAAATAATAAATATAACATAATAATTAGTCTGTATATATGATATACCATCCAATTATATATTATTTTAATATCAAAAGAATGATATTGTCATCCGTGCGTACGTATGGACTACCGTCTCCAAGAACGCGATGAGATTCATCCCCCATCATATCCATTCAAGTCTATTTATCATTTTATGATTACAAATAATGTTTAAGGACTTGATATCATTCTGGATATGAATAAAATACAACCTATCCATAACAAACAATCCTTATATATCAAAACATATAAAAGAAAACGATTAAGTGAACAGACGAAACGACGATAATACTAAAATATTATTAACCAAGCATTAATAGAAGATTATATATGATATCATAATTATGTATATGGTTCTTGGATAACTTAATAACAATTTTTTAACTATTATACAGTATTTTAACATACCATCAAATAATAAAAAGTACAAGGTAAGGGGTTTTCATCTCACTCATTATTCTCATGAGATTCATGACATATTGACACTATTACCTTTTCTGTGGTGTATGTACTGCCCATAATTGTATTTTTTTGTGTAATACACTTTAGTTTATATGTATTTACTTATTCATTGTATGATACCTCTTTCATGGGTTGTATGTTTCATAAGTTACCAAATTGGTAAGGGTTAATTTCACAATCTCTTTATTATCTGAGGATGTTTTTACATAAGTATCTACTGGGACATATTTTGTATC
Source organism: Viscum album (assembly GCA_963277665.1). Lineage (NCBI taxonomy): Eukaryota > Viridiplantae > Streptophyta > Magnoliopsida > Santalales > Viscaceae > Viscum > Viscum album. The sequence continues at coordinate 1,780,209,670 of OY728129.1, read as the reverse complement.
CATGTCCATGTTTCATAAAAGTTTTTTCGAATGGATTATTTTTAAGGGAAGTTTTACTAAAACATAATTTTAAATTTTTTAAATATTTATTCTTCTAAATCATTCTCATTAATGTCCATGTTTTCAAAATGGTTTTTAAGTATTTATTTAAAAAGACATGATTGTTTTAAAATATTAATTACTTTAAAAGGTTTCAAAGTGGTATAAGACAATTTGATTCAAGAATTCATTTAAATGTCTTACTTTCTAAATTGTGTGACTTTTAAATGTTTTCATAAAAAATGGATTTTTCTCTCAAAGAGTTTTACAAATCATTTTCATCTATGTCAAAATAATTTAATGGATTTTGAAATAGATTTGAAGTTGATTTATTATGATACAAATATTCTATTTTGTATCGAAGGTTTTGTGATATGTTTGACTGTGGATGTGTTATTTTTATACCATTCATGGTTTATGGGTAAATTATTGACATTTTTTATGCTATTTTTAATACAAAATTTTATGTTATATTTGAACCTATTCATATAAGGAATGCATTGGACTTAGTAAGTGATTGGTGGGGCCCGCTATAGCTCCTCGATGCATCTGTAGGTCTCAGGAGACAAACTAGTGTCTTAGCAGAAGGCCTTGACAAAATCTTATTTATAGTCCTGGCACGAGGCCTTGGCTATGTGGTTATGATAGTCTGGCCTTATGCATTCCATCATTATGAAAGTGTTTGTTGATATTTCAGGTGATTATTCGACTAGTAGAATATCCATGTGAATAAGGAAATGGAATTATTTAATTTTATCTTTTCCATATTATGTTGTAGTTAATGTTTAAAAGGCTTTTGTTTTAGTTATATATTGCCTTAAATGTTTATGTGTATTTATTAAAGTTTCTGCTATATGTTTATCCTTACTGAGCATCTGAGCTCACCCATTTCAATGTTTTATTTCTCCCAGGATGTGAAGAAGTAATTTATGAATGACCTGCAGGGATAGTATGTCGGGACATGAGTGTGGACTATGGAGACTATGTTGTTTTAGTTTTAATTTTTATAATGTAATGTAAAACATTATGAATATATCTAGTGTTTCCAGGGATACAAATCTAATCGATCTTTCGAGATTTGATCTTTCCTATGATCATTCCAATGTTATTTAATAATGCACCGACTCTGGGTAACTGGGGTCGGGGCATTACATTTGGTATCATAGGAATTTTAGTACAAACCTTGGAAGATATATTTAGATAAACTATGATTAGAGCACATAGAACTAAGATGGACTTTGAGGATTAGTATATAATAACTTCCTAGAATTTTGGTATTGTAGAGATTTTGTGAGTTTTCCGAGCAATACATCCCTGTCTGGATACAAGCACGTAGAGGTGGCTATGGCATAGATGTACCTAGGGGTAAAACCTGAAAACACCACTTTGAGCTAGACTCGAACAAGAACTGGTGCACGACAATGGGCCTTGCTGCACACTTGGTTACGACACTCCCGAGGGATATGCTTATGATAACTCTCATTTTCTTTACAAACCATTATGAATGGTTTATGAGTATATACTTCCTCAAAGAATTTTTTTTATGATTATGGATTATATCCATAAATAGTTCAATTTATGTTAAGTGTTTTATAATTATGGAATTATTTATTTTGATTCATAAACTGATCTAGTTTATGCCATTGTTTAGAAATGGCGCCTAGTGGAAGAAATGAAAACCGTATCAATGCACAAAATCCATGTAGGGATTGCCTGCCTGCTCAAGATAATTATAGTGGAGCAGGTGATACAACTGGTGCTGATCATCTTATCACCGTATTTGGACAACTCACTCAGGTTATGAATAATAACCTTACCCGTATGGAGAACCCTGATCCACAACATGGAGGATCAATGTTAGACCACTTCATGAGGCAATAACCACCAACATTCAATGGGAGTGCAAATCCATTGGTAGCTGAGAAATGGATAAGTTCCCTAGTGAAAATATTTCAGGCTTTGGGGATTAGTGAAAGGGAAAATGTTATCATGGCAGTTTACCGCCTCACTGGAGATTCTGATCAATGGTGGTCATCGATTAAAAATAGGAAGGAAGATGATGAAGTATCAAATATGGAATGACAGGAGTTCAAAGATCTGTTTTTATAAAAATACTTTCCTCGTGACCATTGAGCAGATATGGAAAGGCAATTTCTGAGTCTGAGACAAAAGGAGGATGAGAATGTCGCAAAGTATGAGGCTAACTTTACAAGGTTAGAAAGGTATGCTGGAGAATATATACGTAACCCAAGAAGTAAGATTGATCGTTTCTTTGATGGGTTAAATCCATTTCTTCATCGAGAATTAGTGTCACAATTCTTCTCATCGTATGAAGATATTGTCTCATGTGCTATCAAGACAGAAAAATAATTCTCTAAGTCTTATGACTTTAAATCAGAGCAAGAGAAGAAGAGATCTGATGATCAATCTGGGAATGGAAATAAGGGGAAGAATGGAAAAGTTGAATATCCATCCTTCAGTAAATGTTGTAAGAAACACCCTGGTGCTTACTTGAAGGGAATGGTAGTCTGTTGCAAGTGTGGTGAAAAAGGCCACCAAGCTCATGATTGCAAGGGGAAGAAAGAATCTACTGATGTTCAGTGCTATAGCTATAGAGATATGGGAAATTATGACAATAAATTTCCTAAGAGTCAGGGGAAATTACCTCAGAATAGGCCAAGGTATCAAGGCTAAGCTTATGCTATAACTACTGCTGAGGTAGAAGCTCCGAAAGATGTGGTGGCATGTAATTTAATGGTTTCCTCAAGTTTAGAAAATGCATTATTTGATTCTGGATCATTTCATTGTTTCATATCATCCCTGTTTGCTAAGAAAATTAGATATTTCCAATTTGATTTAACAAAGGAGTTTTCATTTAAAACTCCTAAGGGAAGTATTATTGCAACAAAGTTTTGTGAATCAGTCCCCATTAGAGCACATAAATGCTCTTTATACGCTGATCTCATTATCATACCTATGGTTGAGTTTGATATAATCCTCGGTATGGATTGGATTTCAGACCACGGTGAAAAAAGTTATAGTAAGAAGAAGGAGGTTACTATTTTTGATAATGATGATAAGGAACACCTTATATTTAGAACGGAATCATAACCACATAATTCTTATCTGGATCCACCCTAGTAGCTCAACTAAATTCAATTATTGAGGGGGAAGAGAATGAAATGATTGTGGGTGAGGAAATAAATTTTCAAATAGAGGATGTACCTATTGGGAAAGAATATGTAGATGTGTTTATGGAAGATTTAACCAGACATCCTCTAGAACGATAATTTGAGTTTTCGATTGATTTAATTGCCGGATCAAGGCCTATATCGAATACCCCTTATAGAATGCCCACTGTGGAATTATTCGAACTAAAGAAACAACTAGAGGAATTGAGTAATAAGGGATTTATTTGACCCAGTGTTTCTCCATGGGGAGCCCCTGTCCTTTTTGTTAAGAATAAAGATGGATCTATGAGGTTATGTATCGACTACAGGGAAATCAATGCTATAACAATAAAGAACAAGTATCCCCTACCTCACATTGATGATTTATTTGAGCAACTTCATGGAGCTCAATAATTTTAAAAGATTGAAAATCATCCCGGATAACATCAGTTGTGTGTCAAGAAGGAAGACATTCCAAAGACAACATTTCAAACCAGGTACGAGTATTACGAGTATAAAGTAATGCCTTTTGGGCTGACTAATGCGCCCTCTATATTCATGGATCTAATGAATAGAGTTTTCAAGGAATATCTAGATGAATTTGTTGTGGTGTTTATTGATGATATCTTGGTATACTCAAAAGCTACGAAGATCATGAAAATCACTTGTGCATTACCTGAAGACTCTGAGAGGACATGAATTATATGGTATGTTTAGAAAGTGTGAATTCTGGCTTCAGGAGATTTCTTTTCTTGGACATATTTTCTCCAATGATGGAATCTCTGTTGATACTTCTAAGACCAAGGAAATCCAAGAATGGCCAGCACCGACGAGTATAACTGAGGTACGTAGTTTTATTCGTTTAGCTGGTTATAATCGACGTTTCGTCTAGAATTTTTTCTTGATTGGCTAACCCATTAACGAAGATCACCCGTAAAGGGGTTAAATTTGTTTGGACGAATGTGTGTGAAGAATGTTTTGAAGTACTGAAGAGAATATTAGTCAATGCTCTTATATTGACTCTTCCACTGGGGAATGATGGGTTCGTTATTTATAATGATCCATCGAAGAAAGGACTTGGTTGTGTCCTTATGTAGAATGATAGGGTTATTTCCTATGCATCACGATAGCTAAAAATTCATTATCACAACTATCCTACTCATGATCTTGAGTTAGCTGCTGTAATATTTTCTTTGAAGATATGGAGACATTATCTCTATGGTGAAAAATGTGAGATTTATCATGATCACAAGAGTATGAAGTATATTTTCTCACAAAAATAACTCAACATGAGGCAAAATAGATGGCTTGAATTACTCAAGGATTATGATTGCACGATACACTACCACCCGGGGAAGGAAAACAAGGTGGCAGATGCATTGAGCAGAAAAGATCATGGAGTTTTGAACAATATGACAATTGAAAGAGATCCAATTTTCATGGATCTAGTGAAGATGGACATGGGAATAACTATGGAAGGTGAAACATCAATGCTTTTTCAAATGGTTTCCAGACCATCTTTACTAGAAAGGATTAAGAGTTCTCAGACTGATGATGGAGAATTTCAAAAGAAGATTAAAGCTGTGAATGATGGGAGATTGAGAGACTTTGTGTATGAAGATGGTATTTTGAAATTTGGGAAGAGGCTTTGGGTTCTTGATATTTCTGATCTAAAAACTGAATTTCTGGATGATGCGCATAGTTCCAATTTCTCTATACACCCTGGTAGCACCAAAATGTATAAATATTTGAAGGAACATTTTTGGTGGGACAACATGAAGAGGGAGATTGCTGATTTTGTGTCAAGATGTATGGTTTGTCAACAAGTGAAAGTAGGAAGGAAACAGCCTGGTGGAGTATTTCAACCTCTTCCCACACCTGAGTGGAAATGGGATAATATTATGATGGACTTCATCATAGGGATACCAAAGACTCCGAGAAGGAATGACGCAAAATGGTTCATTGTTTATCGTCTAACCAATTCAACACATTTTCTTGCTATAAGGGGTGATTTACCACTTGGAGGGCTAGAAAGACTATATATTAATGAAGTTGTGAGACTTCATGGAGTACCCCTATCGATTGTTTCTGATCATGATCCCCATTTTACATCAAGATTCTTGAAGAGTCTTTACAAGGCCTTGGATACTGAACATCATTTGAGCACTGCCTACCATCCTCAAATAGATGGACAATCAGAACGGACTATTCAAACCTTATAAGACATGTTGAAATCATGATCACATAACTTCAGGGTATGTGGGATCAATATTTACCTCTAGTAGAATTTTCCTATAACAATAGCTTCTATTCGATTATTCAGATTTCATCATATGAAGTGTTATACGGAAAGAGATGTCACACACAAACCTATTGGGATGACGTTGGTCAAAGAAAACTCATAGGTCCAGAACTAGAGGTGGAAACGATAGAAAAGGTTAAGGTAATCCAAAACCACATCAAAGCAGCTCAAAGTAGGCAGAAGAGCTATGCCGATAACCGAAGGAAGGATTTGGAATTTCAAGTAGGAGATCATGTTTTCTTGAAGGTATATCCATGGAAGGAAATTATACATTTCGTTAAGAAGGGTAAATTTAGTTCCTGGTACATCGAACCTTTCGGCATTCTAGAATGAATTGGGGTTGTAGCTTATCATTTGGCAATGCCTCAAAGTCCCTCCAAAGTTCACGATGTGTTCCACGTATCATTGTTGAGGAAATACATGCCTGACCCAATGCATGTACTCTCTTATGAGGAATTAGAACTGGAAAACGATCTGTCTTATTGTGAAGATCCTGTCAGGATTCTTGATACTAGAGAACAAGTCCTGAGAAACCGGACAACTTGCCTGGTAAAAGTTATATGGAGAAACCATAAGATGGAAGAGGCAACATGGGAACCCGATGAACATATGAGGAAGAATCACCCGATTATTTTTATACAGTAATTTTCTAGAAATTTTGAGGACAAAATTATTTGAATTAGGGGAGAATGTAACACCCCAAGCTTCCATGGTACGCTTCTTTTTGAATAATACAATAGTGTGTGTTGTACGCAACTTCGAGTTCTAACACACACCACAACCATTCAAACTAGCCGTTATGAATAGTAATAACCAATTTTTAAAATTTTATAAATTTTAACATTCAAAATGGAATTCATTTTTGGATTCGGAATATCGAAATTAGCCTAGGGTGAGTTTTTGGTATTCTTCTGAAAACTTTCAATTTTTGATGAATAGTGAAAAACACTGAGTTATTAGTTAAAAACTGACAATTTATTTCAATAATTATTTATTTTATTTAAATTTATTTTAGGTCAAAATAGATACGTAATACCTGTATAAGTTTAATTTAATTCATTGCAGTCAGTTTATAATAATTTTAGACATATATAATTTTTATTTAACTTTTCACCGTCTTTTACCCACCTCCTAGGAGAATTTGAAAATTCACATAAAACATAATTTTACCACTTCTGTGAGTGGAATTTCAAAAATCCAAGAGACATGGTTAATATCAAGGAGTAAAATGTGGTTCAATAAGATAAAAATAATTTTTGGTGAATAGTACCTATTTACTTTTATTTACCACGGTTAAAAGTATATAGGATAGTTAAGGGTAAAAATGATATTAATATTACCCTAACACATGTTCTAATTCTATTGGACAAGTGTAACTCGACCAAGAACAACATTGGGAATAACATATTGTCATTTAGGTCCACTTGGATTAGATTAGGACATTTATTATTATTTAATTTAAAGAAGAGTTAAAATAGTTAAAATCAGAGTTTATTAACTAAAACATTTTTAATATAGGGTTTTACATTAGATAAATTCGATTATCAATATTCATTAGAAATATAAACATATTTCCTACATAATCGTATTTTATTCATAATTTTTAGACATTAAATAATTTAATTTATTTATAAGATAATGGCGATGCAGTAATTACCTAATTAATGAAATATTAAAATAATTGATAATATAAATACCCAAATAATTATAATTTTAGACTTTTTATGAATTCCACTAATTTTATAGGTTAATATGAAATGTTAGTATTTATTTAATTATGTTTTTTTGAAGTAAGAATGCTGTTATGATTTTCACAAAAATCAAATACCAAACAGTGTCAAAATTGACATAAAAGAGTTTTTTAAAAACTATTATCTTATTAAGTGATATTAAATTCCTAAAAATCTAAGGATCGGCCAAGATACGTATATAATGATATGTGTATCATTAATGGACCACTTGGGGGTCTCTTGGATGTATATAGAAAGTTTATAAACTATATAATATAAAAATACAAAGTGACATGATAAATGTCAAACTAATTAACTAAGAGTTAAAACTAAATGATAAGGTTAATATAATAACCCAAACCTGTATAAATTCTATTGGTTGAAAGTATTTCGACCCATCACCACCATAGAATTTGAATAATCCACTTTAGAGCCATTAGAAACCTAATATGAATTTATTATAAAATAATATTTCTAGATTTTCCAAAGGTGCCCCTCACCCCTCTTATAAAAGGGCACTCCCCCTTCTCACTAATTCACACATTCAAAGCCTTTTGGAACGGCCAAAACCTGCTCAAATACTCTCTCAACTTCCCTCTATTCAACTTTAAGGCATTAATTTGACCATAAATCCAACTTATGGAGCCCTTTTTATCAAATCAAAAGGAAGAACCCGAAGAAGAGGTAATGTTTTCACCACCCTTTTTAAGTTCATTTCTTCTTCAACTTCTTCTTTCCTTGTTATTTCCATTATAAAATAATACCTTCAGTATATTCTATATACTGTGATGTTATTATAAATATGTAACAACCAAATTCATTATTCTATCCATCCCTTGAATGACATGTCACCATACGTTCGTACGTACGACCTACCGTCTCCACGTCGTGGTGTAATTGTTATTCAATATATTATTAATTAGATTGGTATAATAATGATGTACAATTCATGTAAATAATAAATATAACATCATAATGATTCTTTATATATGATATAACATCCGATTATATATTATTTTAATATCAAAAGAATGATATTGTCGCTCGTGCGTGCGTACGGACAACCATCTCCGCGAACGAGATGAGATTCATCCCCCATCGTATCCATTAAAGTATAATTCTCATTTTATGATTAAAAATAATTTTTAAGGACTTGATATCATTATGGATATGAATAAAATACAACCTATACATAACAAACATGCCTTATGTGACAAAACATATAAAATAAAATTATTAAGTTAACACCCGAAACGACGATAATACTAAAATATTATTAACAAGGCATTAATATAAGATCATATATGATATAATAATTATATATATGGTTCTTGTATAACATAAAAAATGTTTTAACTATTATATAGGAGGTTAACATACAATCGACTGAGGACAATTACAAGGTAAGGGGTTTTCATCTCACTCCTTATTCTCGTGAGATTCATGACATATTGCCACTATTACCTTTTGTGTGGTGTATGTACAGCATATAATTGTATTTTTTTTGTGTAATACACTTTACATTATATGTATTTACATATTCATTGTATGATACCTCTTTCATGGGGTGTATATTTCGTAAGTTACCAAATTTGTAAGGGTTAATTTCACAATATCTTTATTATCCAAGGTTGTTTTTACATAAGTATCTAATGGGACATATTTATTATCTGTGTCCATGTTTAATAAAAGAGTTTTCAAATGGATTCTTTTTAAGGGAATTTTTATTAAAACATCATTTAAAATGTTTTAAATATTTATTCTTTTAAATCATTTTCATTAATTTCCATGTTTTCAAAATGTGTTTTAAGTATTTATTTAAATGGACATGAATGTTTTAAAATGTTAATTAATTTAAAAGGTTTCAAAGTGGTATAGGAACCATTGATTCAAAAATTTATTTAAATGTTTTACTTTTTAAATTATGTGGCTTTTAAATGTTTTCATGACAAAGGGATTTTTCACTCAAAGGGTTTTAAAAAGAATTTTTATTTATGTCAAAATCCTTTAATGGATTTTAAAATTGTTTTGATGTTGATTTATTATGATAAAAATCTTCCATTTTGTATTGAAGGTTTTGTGATATGTTAGACTGTGGATGTGTTATTTTTATACCATTCATGGTTTATGGGTAAATTATTGACATTTCGTATGCTAGTTTTAATAGGAATTTTTATGTTATGTTTAAACCTATTCATATGAGTAATGCATTGGACTTAGTAAGTGACGTGTGGAACCTGCTATAGCTCCTCGATGCATCGGTAGGTCTCATGAGACAAACTAGTGTATTGGCACAAGGCCTTGACAAAATAATATTTGTAGTCTTGGTACGAGGCCTTGGCTATGTGATAATTATAGTCTGGCATTATGCATTCTATCATTATGAAAGTTGTTATTGATATTGCATATGATTATTCGACTAGTAGAATATCCACATGAATAAGTAAATGGAATAATTTCATTTTATCATTTCCATATTATGCTGAATTTAATGTTTAAAAGGATTTTGTTTTAGTTATACATTGCCTTAAATGTTTATGTTTATTTATAAAAGTTTCCGCTATATTGTTATCTTTACTGAGCATATGACCTCACCCCTTTCAATGTTTTATTTTTCCCAGGATGTGAAGAAGTAATTTATGAATGACCTACATGGATAGAATGTGGGGACATGAGTGTGTACTATGGAGACTATTTTGTTGTAGTTTTTATTTTTATGATTTAATGTAAAACTTTATGAATATATCTAGTGTTTCCAAGGCTACTAAACTTATCGATCTTTCGAGATTTGATCTTTCTTGTGATCATGCCAATGTTATGTAATAATGCACCGACTCAGGGTAACTGGGGACGAGGCGTTACCAAAACAATGACATGTAAAATAGAAATTATGAATTTATATTAATATTCAAGTCTAAAACAAATGAAGTTAGAAAGAAAGTTCTTGGTTTTAGGGTTCAGTCATAGATTCAATCACTATTTTCCTTCATGTGTCGGATTTAGTTTGATAATACAAACATGAAATATCATGTATGAATCACTATACCTTTTTAGAATACAAATAGATTTATTTTCATGTCATTGAGGGGACATCACCACATTGGAGTATTCGCCTCACCAAAACATGCTACTAAAATCTACCACAAACATAAATAAACATTAATGAATATTCATAAACACCTTCACAACCCCAAAAAAATCTCGTAGTTAACTTCTCATTTTAGGGAGTAAGATATCAAAATGGTGGAGTAGGTAGAGTATGGGGGAGAAGAGAGTAAGAAATAATTAATAGTGGATGAATAACATGAGAATGAATGAATGGGGGAATCACAATTGCATGGATAATTAAAACAAAAAATTTGAATTACAATTGAAATAAAACAAAAATAAATAAAAGTAAAAAAACTAAAAAAAGATAAGGGGGAGGATTACAGCTAGCCTCCCTCATTTCATATCTCCCCCTTGGTTCCTCAATTGAGATGGAGTTGAATAGAATTGAATTGTGAAGGAATATAATTGCTTTGAGAGGTAGGAGCTCTTCACCATTTATAGGTAGAATCTGCCCTCCAACATTTTCCACATTTTAACCAATTATATTGATGATTCACATGTGTTTCCCTTAATTAATGTTTTCCCCATTTTATTTTGTGTCTCATCTAGAAATTTTTACTCATTTGGCCACATGATGTAGGAGTTATTACTTTTTTATTGAGTGTTACTTTTTCTGAATGAATGTTGTAGGATGCTTTATTTAAAAGTATAACATCCAATGGAAACATTAATGACATCAAAACAACCTCAAATTAATTGAAGAGGTTATTTATACTAATGATATTCTATATGTAATAACCTCTATTGGAGGTTTGTAGGCAGAGATGGGATTTCGTTACGAATGTGGGGTCCACGTTGTCCACCAGGAAAATTCTTCAACTTTATTGATATTTAAGGCCTTTAGTTGCTTGAATCAAACATTGGTCCAGAATAAAAAGGTAAATTAGATAAAATAAGAATAAAAAATGGAATCCCTAAATTTTGAAATATATTTTTAAATAAATGATGAAAATACTGTTGGTGTAAAAATATCTCAAAGATCCAGAATTAGGAATTTTTCACAATTTTGCTCATTTTCTTTCAATAATGAAAATATACCATTATTATAATAAAACATTTAAATACATGGGTTTTATCATTTAAAAACATCAACGATTCATCATTATTTGGTTATAAATATGAACATACATTTACTCTATTAAGAGGTCTTCAACTAATTGAATCACATCAATATGTGGGAAAATCATATCAAGGTCTTCATATGATGTCTATTAAAATAAGAGTGTTACCTTGAGTGTCTTGGGTGTTAATTTATAAATAAAATTGAGGAATATTTTTAAACAAAAAATAGGGAAGTGTCTGAGTGGTTTAAACTAGTCTGCAACCACTATATTAAACCTGATTTCAAGATTATTTTATTTCCAATGAATTTTATGGGTTGTTGTTAAAATTTATTTCACTATAATTAACATCTACCTTTTTCAGTATAAACGTTAATTGAATCCACATATTCATTTATTCTTGAAAAATAATACAAAAAACAAAGGTGACAGTTTGACAACTCAATTTCCAACCACCTCAAGAGATAATCCAAGTACTACAATATTGCATTTCTCTAAGGGATAAATTTTCTGATTGAGGTTTTCAATAAAAAACACTCAAATCAGACTCTGTCCATGGATTTTTAATCCTTTATCCGACATAGACCATGTTTCATTTTTGTAGTTGACACTTCCAACTAACCCTACACCATGTATTGTATGGCCCATTTTCCAAAACTTTTCATTTCCCGAACCCACATGATTATCCTAAGAGAATCAATACTCATGAAATTTATTCCTTAAAAAATCTAAAATGGATTTTGACAAGAATTAAAATAATAAAATACCTCAACAGAAAATAGTTCATTACAAATCCACTATCATATAAAATATCATCCTAGATCTTTACATCCTTCAATCACATAGCCTCCATGTTAAAATGGATCTTCCAATAGTTCTGCATAATAGCTTCCCACTCCCAATTTACATCCTAAACACATTCACACTACAAAATCCCTATATAACATCCTAATCTGTAATAAATTTATTTAATGATTTATAACATAAATATCAATTTATATAACCCCAAAGATCTCAAATCCTAGTGTATTTGGTAGATTAGGTACATAGCACATCAACATGATAAATGAATATAAATACAATGTTGAAAACTTCCATATCATGAATATAATATTCCATTGCACTTTTAAAACTATACGGGACAACCTGGGGGAAAATATAAGAAATCAGTGAGCTATACAGCCTTGTAAGAGAATAATAAATAATAACATGAGGCAAGTATAATATGTTACTCAATAAGAAATTTAAATAGGGAATATATGTGGTGAGAATCATAAACATTAATATCTAATCATGATATACATTTATAACATAAAGGTAATCATGTAATTTTGGAAACAAAATTAAACTGGGTGTCATTACAATATGTCAAGGCTAACTACCAAGACATCATCACATAGTGGGAAATGTCACATAATATATTTTTTTTACTTGATAATCACAAACATGAAAACTCATAAGAATAAAACATTACTCAATGAAATGGAGCACTATATACGTTTGGGAACACACGTCACTTTAATATAATGTACTTGAATATGTGCTACAAATATATCATTCAACCTATAACATATTTTATCACATTTAATCCCACAATTATAGAAATTTAAATACATGTATGAATGTCCCATATCAAATATATGTTGGTATGTCTTGGTGAGTAACATTTTGTGTAAATAGAAATGGTATTCACAATAAAATTTCCTTTTATAGGAAAATAACTTGAATATTTTGGAATCATAATATGGGTATATAATGAATAATGTTTAATACTCTGAGTTTTTACGAAATATTATTTTGAATAAATTAATTTTCTGTGATGGATTAAATTTCACCAAAACCCAAGTATTGCATTATTCATTCTTAACACCATGTTAAGATTGTTCTATAAACAACACTTAGAATATATTAGAGTACACAAAATAGTATGTTTGGTTTGTGATTCACATAATGTCGAGTTCCCTCATCTACTTGCATTACTCGCAATATCGAGTTCAACCAAACTAAAAAAAATACATTTAATATTTTTATTTAAATATTAACGTAATTTTTACCACTATTTTAGAATTGATAGTGTGAATTGATTTAATTTAAATATTTAAATATGGTTTACACATTTATATAATATAAATTAGTATTGAACATTTAACAAGAAATGAAAATAACACACTTTTAATAATTTAGGAAATCATTTTCTGGGGAAAACAATTTATAAATTAATTAAAAAAGTTTTTATGAATGATTTAAATGATATACTTATATATATTAAATAATCTATTTAATATTCATCTTATTTGTTTTTTGACAAGATATATGAATAAATCTAATTTGAGGCATAATTGTTTTTAAAAGTTGTGTTTATCACCTATTAATGGGAAACATATTCTAAAACTTAATTTGGACACTATTAAAATTATATTTGAAAAAAAAATTATATTTGAAATCAGAATTCCAAAATTACCTTAGGATGAATTTATGATATTTTTCTGAAATATTTCAGTTTTTGTTGAATAGTGAAATAAATTATTTTAATTGAAAACTTTTTTTAGTGTTATTTTTTTATATAGTAAAATTATATTTTGATTTTTTTAAGTATTATTAGATAATTATTAAAAAATTAATATATTTTAGGTCTTTTAAACAAATTTAACATGGAAATTTCATATAATAACATTTTAATGTTTGGAAGATTGTTAATTTAAAATCCATTTGTCTCGTCTCGTCTTCGAGATTAATTTTAAATTAATTACATCAAAATATGTGAATGGAATTTGAATAAATGGATTCCATATTTGTAATCATAATAACTTATAACTTCCATTATGGTCAAATTATTTTTTTTACCAAAATGATTTGTGAAGTCAATTAAAATTTATTAGAATGATTATTGTAAAAATAAGTTTATTTTTTCCTTAAACATTAATATTAAGAGGATCAATGGTCTAGAAACATGACCAAAACCCCTTTTATGGACATTTTTCATTCAGATACCCAATTTTATAATATTTGGTTCATTATTTATTGCAAATTATTTATGAGAGACCTCCCAAGAGGGTTTTCTTTATGGTATTTACATGAATGCCTCTCCTGCACCACAATAAATGTGAACTCACCCCCCTCACTTATTCAAAAATCTTATGCCTTTTGGTTTGAACAAAACCTTCTCAAAGAATCTCCAAATATACATCATCTCATTATAGTTACCTTACATTGATATAAATGAAAATATTGGAATCCCTTTGGTAAAACCCAAAAATAGATACCAGAAGAAGAGGAAACAACATTCGACGAGTAGTTTTGTTTTATTTTATTCTCCATACCATAAAATATTATTATTATATTATTATATAATAAAATTATTATTCTAAATATTCAGATATGTTATTATGTTATAGTTATGACTTACACCCACACACAATTATTGCAAATGAGATACACAATCATCATTCGTGTGTACGGTGGACTACCGCCTCACGAACCAATGTTGTTCGTTCTTCCATTATATCATCTCAAGGTTAGAAATAATGATTTAAAAATTATTTTAATATGATATATTTTATATTTATGATTTCTTTATTCTATTTGAATTATTAATAAACACATACCTTCAATATTTCCATTGTGTGGGAATATAATAACATTGTTTGTGGATGTGTGGACAACCCCCTCCTCAAAGCAATGTTATCTGTTCATGATTTAAATTGAATTAATTATGGATGTGATTAATATACATATTTTATACATATTAATTTATAATTATACTATAAGTAACTATATATACTTATTATTTAATTTTCATTCCATCTCTTATTATGATAAGAAAAAGGAAATAGTGATCATGTGTATATACGACTAACCATCTTTATGAACATTGTATTTTATTTCCTTTTTATATATTTTATATAATAATATAAATACATATATTCTGAATATATATTATATTTATATCCTTGTTACCATTCTGTTATTTATAATATCATGATCTATGTAATGGTTTTATGAATAACACGTCAAAACATGTACAAAAATGTGGTTATTACCCAAAACATAACTTAAACATGGAATTGCTATTAAATGAGTAATATAAATTCATAAGTAAATCATATATGGTATAATATATATATATATATATAAAATATAGTGATATTGTATTTTGATAATTATATTATATTTTATTATACAGGATTTTTGAACGTGTCCGAAAGAAGTAAAGACCTAAACTAAGGGGATTTCTAGTCTCAATTTTATTTCAATGAGAATTAATCTATATGAAAAACATTTTACATTTGTGTGTTTTATATAATTACCATGAATATATTATACTATATTTATCATTAAAATTATGACTATTTAAATATACATTTGATTATATCCCTTTTATGGGGTTTATAGTTTGAATGTTATCAAATCTGTAAAGTAATTTCGTCTTATTTTTCCTTCTTTGAGACACAATCTATTTTATGCATATATATTCTTTTATGAGAGGTATATACATACAATTTGACATTTTATACCATTAATATCATTTTTAATGAAATTATTAGCTTCATTTAATTATTTATTTATGATTATGATTCAATGTTACCAAAGTGGTATGTGTTTATTGCTACAATATCATCATATATAATTATTGTTTATTATTTTGTTTCTATTAATCCAATATTATTTTCTATAGCTCATAAATTAACCTAAAATTTCTTCTACTGTTATTATTAATTATATATTTTTATAGTGATAATATTATCCCACTTTCTGATCCTTAATATAAATAAGAATTGTTTATTAAATAAAATTCTCATTCATTCCTCTCTTAGGTTGTAAATTGTTTGTATTTGATGATCATGTTTTCTAAAAATTTTCTAAAACTTTTTTAAATTATATTTTTTGGTGAATTTAATGGAAAAGGGTATAATATTTGAATTTTTTGAATATGATTCAAATGATTTTTAAAGAATCCTCTATGTGTTTTCAATATAATTTTCAAGGAAAATGGTTTTCAAAATGGTTTGGGTTTTAAAAATAATTTTTGAAATGAAAAATTTTATTTTCATTAATAAATGTTTTAAATGATTTTTAAAATCATAAATAATATTTTTTTATAAATGTTTAAAAATGGTACATTAAATTGTTTTATTACATAAATAAAGTGATTTTTAATGAACTGTTATTTTTCTTATAAGAATCTCCATGTGATATTTTAAAATCTTTCTCCATTTAAGATTAAATCCTTTGATATAGTTTATGATTTTATAGGGATATGATCCAAGAAAACCATTCTTATTATTTCATTTAATATTTTATTTTTAATATGGAATGGTTTTTATGAAACCTTTTCTCTTCCATGGGTCATACAATGATAAAAATAATTTAAAACATGAACCATTTAATGGGTTATTAAATGGTTAAATTATTGTTAATCCCATTTATTTTAAATATGTTTTGATAACCATTTCATTTCATGGGTTATAACATGATCTTTATGAAACCGATATCTTTTTATGGGATGTGATATGATGAATGCTTCATTATCTTGTGACATAGAGATGAATGATTTGAATACATAATTGGTGGGACCTAAATCTATATCCAATTAATTGGATAATGATAAATGTTAGGTCATCTCATAGGTCACACATGTTATTTACCAATCCCTAAAACAAGTGGGTATATGGGTTGTATCCCAATGCTGAAAATAAGAGGGTGTGAATGTTGTAGCCAACGGTTAAAAACAAGAGGGTACACAATTTGTTGAAAAATACTAAAAATAAGAGGTTATATGGGTTATATACCTAGACTGAAAAACTAGATGGTATATCTGTTGATTATCAATCCCAAAATCAAGGGGGGTATATATGTTGTATCCTAATCATAAAAACTAGTGGGTACAAAGGTTATAGCGCAATCCCTAGATCAATATGGAACATTTATTGTA
This sequence comes from Viscum album, assembly GCA_963277665.1. Lineage (NCBI taxonomy): Eukaryota > Viridiplantae > Streptophyta > Magnoliopsida > Santalales > Viscaceae > Viscum > Viscum album. The sequence continues at coordinate 1,780,192,325 of OY728129.1, read as the reverse complement.
TCCCAATAGTGAAAACATATAGTACTTCAGTTGTCACCCAATCCTAAAATCAAGTGAGTACATGGGTTATAAATGAATCCAAAAAACAAGATGGAACATATATAGGTTGTATCTGAAGCTTGAAAAGTGACATAGATGATCCACCCAAGCCTAACATATTATAAATATCTTAGTGGCTACCCTTGGAATAATATTTCCCATGCTTATGTTAATGCCACAATTCTATGTCTTTTGAAAATATTATCCCCACATGACTCATGTTCTTTGATATCTTTATGATTAATTGTTTATTAATTTCCAGTCATTATTCCATAACTCATGATTATGATCTTTGAAATATAGTGCATGTTTTTAAAATGTTCTGACAATATTCCAAAACCCTTATGTTCATGATATTCTAACTTATATCATGTGTTCACCCTTAGTGAGAATCCTATATCACCCATTTTTATGTTTCCTTTCTCCATGTTAAGAATAATGTTTTTATATATTAGTATTAGAGGGTGATATCATTATAGAAAACATTCAAAATCATTCATCAAACAATAATATTTCCTTCCAAGATTCCAATGGCACTAAATTGTTACTATTCATATGATTTGTTTTGTGTAATGTAATGAATATTAATATAAAAATATATAATATTCTTGTATGTTAAGACAAGGTCACTCTTGTTGGTATTAGTGTAATAGTGTAGTAAAAATTTTGAAACCAGGATAAGAAAACATCAGTGAAATCTCTAGGGATACTTCTTAGGATATGTTTAGGTATGTTTTTAAGGATTAGTCTATAGATGCATCAATGATTCTGAAAATGTCGTAGAATAGTGTTAATGGATTGAGAGAGTGGATTAAATGAAATAACCTCCATGTCTATATATTTCAAGTCTATATAGATCAATGATAGATTTAGATAGGGGTAACATGCCCTAAAACATTGTATTAAGCAATAGTGGATCAGGAACTGGGGCATGACAAAGACACATTTTTTACTCCTGGTTTGACACTTCGGGGGATATTCATTGGGAATTCAAAAAGTCTTAATGATCCATCATATATAATTTAAATATAAAAAATATGAATAACCAAAGATAAACCTAATTTTTCATTGATTAGAGAATTATGTGTCCTTATTTAGACATTATATATGTGATTTTTCATATTTATTATGTTTTCTCTTATGATTAGTCTACTTCCAAACATGATTTGTTATTATATTCATGGGATGGAACAAAAAATAACTAGGTTAAAATTTAGTGTCATTAAATATTTGTTGCTGAGTAGCTAAATTGGATGATGATTGGAGAAAGGTATTTATTTTCACTATTCCTAATCAGTTTTCAATTGAAATTATTACAAATGTGTACCTTAACCAACTATTATACTACCCAATGAAGATTATTAATGTGTGATATGATAGACTGAGTGATAGTAAACTAGGAGGAATGAGAATTATATTTCATATATGATAACATTTATGGATTACGAACTTAAGGGAATGTCTCAAATGAGTTATAAGATGAATAATGTGTGGGTAAGAATGCCATAGAGTAAGTAATTGGTGTGAAAAATGAGTTGTTTAGTTAATTCAATGGATGTGAATATTGTTCTCCTTAAGTTATTATCAATAGATGAATATTTTATGTGTGGAAGGTATGGGAATTATTCAAATCAACATATTATGGGGAAATCTCATTAATGAAATTAGCAGGGTTGTAAGATTAATGGTTTATCTATTGATGATGAAGTGTCCATGAACAAAATATGAATTTCATATGGTTTCATTTAGTATTAATTATACAAATTATTTAATTGAGTTTGATGAATATTTTAACATTATTTATGTTTCATATTTTATGAACGGGTTATTAAGGTGTAAGATGATGAATCATGGTTGACGGTTTGATGAAGAAGTGGGTTTATTGATATTTATATATATTGGAATTAAAGAATTATTTTATATGAACCATGATGTATTTGAATTAATTATGGATTTGAAAAAAAATATTGAATGGTTCTGATGACCTATAATGCTGATTTATTGAAAATGGGATATTTTCATCAAGGGAAAGTAAAATATAATGTGTCATATATTTTAATACTATTATTTTTATCTTGGATAAAGAGATTCTCAATATGGATAATGTAAATCAGGTTTTATTGATGACATTTGAACTGATAATGTATTTCATGGTGAAGTTTTTTATATTATCATTAATGAAGTTTATAGTGTTTTTTTATTTGAAGAATATATTCGATTACAAGTGTTCTATATATGAAAGTAAAAATCATGTATGTTTTCAATAAGGTGTTATGTCAATACATGATACTAATTTTTTTGAATAGAAAACATTATAAAGGTATTCACATATTTGGTATGTGATAATCATGAACTACTTTATGACATATAAGGTATCAATGTTCAGATTAGTGAATTCCTTTCTAATTTTTTGTATTTTTATATTTTGGAAGGGTAAAAAGAATAACCATTAATGAAAAGGATTATGTTGAACATTGGTTGTGGTTTTAGATATTAATTTATTATTTTTAAAAATTAATAATTATGCATATTAGGTAACATGTGCTTGATATTTATCTTATTATAATTAAATATAGATCGAATGAATTATTAGTCTCTCAGTGGGTCTTAATATCCGTTACTAATTTATGTAAAACAAATTCCCCTTAAATTCGTGGAGTAACAAATGAAGGGGAAATTCATAAAGGAAAAACCAAATGGTAATATATTTTTTATTAAATCTAATGAAATCAAGTATGAATATCTTCTCCGAAATATTATTCAACATTATGAAAAGGATTATTAAAATTAGAAAAAATTATCTGAGTTCCTTCAATTATGAGGAACTGATAGTGTTTTCAATGATCACAATTTTAGGGTTTTCACACCTTGAGTTTCCATTATCATTCACTCACTTGTGAACATTTAACTCAATCACTATCTCTAATTATTTAAATATTTCATCCATATTCATATATTCACCTTCCACCTCTGTTAAAATATGTGGAAGTCTAGTTATGAGTTACTTTGGTTATCTATTATGTTTCTAGCATTCCCTTTTCAAAGGATGTTTTACAATTCATTTTTTGATGTAGGTTTCTAAGAAAGGAACATTCATGTGCTAAAATTTTAATGACTTAGATGGATTTTGAAAGGTAATTTTTTTTAGGGGGGGTATAATATAACACCCTTAGTTTTTAGAAATTATTATTATTTGAATAATTTAAATTTCACTGATAGCTTACATTACAAGTTACAACATGTTATGCTTTCATCATACAGAACACCATTTTAATATTGTGTTACATGAAAAACTTATAATATCTTATATTACACAAAATACTATATCTGTATTATGGTATCCTCAATTCTATGTTGCCGTAACATCTTTCATTACTCAAAAGATTGAGTTTTACCAAACTAAAATGTATTATTAAAATATTATTATAATATTATTATAATTATCACTAGGATAGAGTGATGGAGGGTATGAATAGGTTTAACTAAACTATGAATCTCTGTTTTAATTATGTTTATAACATTACATATTAGGTGACTGATTAACTAGAAATGAAACTAAAACCTTTTTGAAAATATGGAAAATTATATTCTGGAAAATAATTTTTCTAAATAATTTTATCCAATTTTGATGAATTATTTAAATGATATATATATATATATTATTAAATAAAATCATTGAAAATAATATTTTGTTTTTTTAGAAATGATATATGAATAAATCCAATGTTATCCACAAAATATTTATTTTTCTCATAATGACATTTTACCGCCTTTTTATTGATCACCAAATTTAAAATTAAATATTGATAATTTTAAAAAATAATTTTTTTTTCTAAATTTGGAACAAAAAATTTATATTAGGGTTATATTTTGGTTTTTCTTCAGAAATATTTAATTTTCAGATGAATAGTGAATCATATTAAGTTTTAATTTAAAATTTTTTTTCATTTTACATTTTTATATAGTTAAATAATACATAAAACTATTTTCAAAGAATAATCAGTTCAATTATACATAAATTAAACAAATTTTCTCAATTGTAACCAATTTCACATTGAAATTCGATATAAAAACATTTAATACTTTTGAATATTTTCACTTTAATAACATATTGTCCCGTCTCATCTTTCGGATTAGATATAAATTAATTTTTGAATCTTATATTACTAATATTATGAAAAATTGATTCCAAATTTGGAATCATCATGCTTTATAATGTCTATTGCGGTTAAATTAGTTATTGAAAAAATATATTAGTGAATGAAATTAAAAATAATTACATTGAGTAAGGTATAAAAAAGTTTACATTTTGTCAATCCTTAATCATAAGGGATCAAATGACCTAGGAACTCGTCCAAAACCCATTGGATGGAAATATTTTGACCAAATCCCCAATTTTTATTTTTATTTTCAATTTTTGTGGTGCATTATGTACAGGATACCACCCAATATTGTCTTCTTTTTATTATTTACAAGAATTCCACTCCTCCACCAATAAAAAAGAGAACTCACCCCCACACTTATTAAAACCTTCCACACATTTTGGAACATCACATCCCTGTAAATATAAACTACCAAAACCTATCCTCTCATAATATAAGCATCAATATATGATTAAATCAAACCAAGGATGTCCATATGTGGAAACCAAAAGGAGTTACCCGAAGAAGATTTTTATATTCTTCAACAAGGACATTTGTTATATTTCTTTCTCTCCACCATAAATTCATAATTTTCAATTATTATATATTTAATTTAGTATCCTAAAAATAATGAGTTATTTTTTGGTTATGTTTATATCCAACACCAACACACACCTCCATCAAATAGGATACACAATAATCATTCATGTGTTTGACATCCTACATCCTCTCGAATTGATGTCATCTGTTCTTCATTGTTCACCCCTCAAGGTTGTTAATAATGATATAAAAAATGTTTTTATATTATATATATGAAACTTATGATGTATTTATGCTTCAAAAATTATTATATAATAAATACCTTCATCATTTCCATTTTGTGGGAATAAGATTTCACTGTTTATTAATGCATGGACTACTCTCTCCTCAAAGAGATGTGACTTATTCACACATTACGTGGAATGTAATAAATATTGGTTTAAAAGAAATATGTGATTTATATTAAATAATAATCAATCATGATATATATATATATATATATATATATCATTTCATTTTCTTTCTTTCTTTTAAAATTAATAAGAAACTCGAAACAACGTTCATGCGTGTGTACGACCAATCGTCTCCATGAATGTTGTATTTCATATCATATTTAAATATTTTATAAACTAATATAAATCCATATATAATGAATATATATGATATTTATATCATTTGTTTATTTATCTAGATTTAAATCATGATCTACTTAATAGGACCCCGAATAATAAGTTAAATCATGTAAGAAAAACAAAGCAGTTATTACCCAAAATACAATTTTAACAAAGAATTGTAATTAAAGGAGTAATATAAATTAATAAGTAAATAATATATTGTAATATATATATATATGAATATTGTCGTTTGTATGTTTATAATAAACTAATATTTATTATACATGATGATTGAATGTGTATAAAGGAAGTAATGACTTAAGGTAAGGGGATTTCTCATCTCACTTTTATTTCTCTCAGACAAAATCCATATTCATATGTTTTTTAATGTATTGTGTATAATTCCTATGAATGTATTCTATAATCTTTTACATAAAATTATGGTTATTTTCATATCCAATATATGAGCTATCTTTTTTTGGGATTACATCACAATAATTACCAAATCAGTAATGCAATTTTGTATCAATTTACCTTCTATGAGACACATATTAGTTATTAAGACACATTCTTTTACGAGGTTTATATACCTACCATTGACGTAATATATCATGATTTAAATTAATTTCATAATATTTTATTCTTTATTTAATTATTTCCTTGATATTACGATTCAATGTTAGAAAATTGGTAAGGGTTTACTTCTACAATATCATTGTTTATCATGATCGTTTATGATTATGCTTCCATTGATGAATAATTATGATCCATATCTCAATAATCTTAATGAATTTTTTAATCCTCTGGTTATTCATGATATATATAAGTAATGGTAGCATTTTTAACTCTTTTCTACTTAAGATAATTTAATGTACTAGATTTTTGGAAATTTGTGATGGTTCATTTGCGATAGTCAAATGAACCTTTGAAAATAGTGTACTTTATTTTACTATTTGTGAAGGATTATTTCACCTGTTGAAAAAATTGGTTTATTTTGGTAGAATAAATAATCCATCACAAATAGTTTTGGTGTTCTTTCCCACCTCATATCAATTCAAAACATTCAGGACGAGCATTTTTTACAGATAAAAAAAATCTATCTTATATTCCCCTATGATCGAGGTTATTTGTGAAGGATGTCGATGTCTGTCAAAAATAATATTGATGAAAAACTATTTTTACGGAATTAATTCTATAAAAAATATACCATAAAAAAACCCCATCATTTAAAAGTATCACGGTCCTATTTTCTTTTTTCCTCCTCTCCTTCCTCCTCATTCCCCCAAACAGGTTATAAACTATACAACTGATTGATTTTTCCTAGCTCCATGAAGATCCATTCATACTTTTTTTCATTTCAACTCAGATCTTCAAGGTATTGAATCCACATTCATTCTATATCAATTTTTACCATGTTTTCATTTAATATTAATTACACCAGTTTGGTCACTAGGTGTAGAAATTTATCGAATTTTCATGCTTTATTTGATATATAGGATTGACAGAATTTTATTAATTTCTATTTTAATTTTATTCTGGTTCATTTTTTTGTGTATTTTAGTTCAATATAAAATACACTAGTTTGGTTAGAACCAATGTTTATAAATTTATCTTTTTTTCATGTTTTATTTGATATTTAGGATAAATGTAATTTTTTTAATCTCTACTTTGATTCTAATCTAGTTTGTATAATTTATTTTAATTGATTTTTAGGAATTCTACTAATTTTTTATTTTTGAAATTAATATGTGTTTTGTATTTATATTTATATACTTATATAAGTATGTTTGTGTACCATGATAATTTTTATATATTATTATGTGTGTGTATATCTATATATATATATGAAAATGTGTATTTATTTTTGAAATTTTTATGTGTTTATATATATATATCTGATTTTAAAAACTTGTTTATGGTTTTTTATATATATTTACATATATGTATTTCTATATGTGTATTTGTATATTTCTATATATAAATTCTAGATGTAGATCCGTTAAAAAAATTGCAAAATTATATTTTATATATTTATATTATCTAATAATTTTTTTTATTATAATTACATATAAATTATACATTTTGATTAACTAAGAAACATTTTAATAATAATATATCTAAATAATACATTCTGTGTATACATTTGAAAATCGTTTAAAAAACGTGTAAATTTTTAACATATATTTTTATATGAATATATAAAGAATTGTGTAATGTTTTTAATATATATATGCATACATGTATGTATATAAAAATGTGAATATATATATATATATATGTTTTAAAAAACACATAATCATTATGATACATATATAGAAATATGTATATAAACGTTTTAAAAATGTGTATCGTTTTTAATATATATATATATATATATATGTATGTATATGTATGTATGTATTTATCTAATATATATATTTGTTTAAAAACCATGTAAAAATATATTTGATTATGAAATCGTGTAATATATATATACACACATTAACTTCTGAATATGTATATATAAATATTTTTACAATAAATATAAGGTTTATTATATATATATATATATATTTATAGATTTGATACGAATATTTATTTAAAAATAGTCCAAATATATTTTATGTATTTATATTAATCATGAAATAGAGTTATGCATATATATAATAATTTAAAAAATTAATAATAATCATTTAATAGTTTATAATAATTACTAATTATTTAGTAAAAATTAATAATATATATTAAATATTTATGCATGTTAATATGAATATATATATAAATTTAAAATGTATATTAGTGTAAAGAAAATTGTCATAAGTTTTTGGTATATTTATATTAATTTAGAAATATTTTAATATAAATCTATACAAAAAATGATTTACTTAATATGAATAATAATTATTAAATTGTAGTGTCAATTATAGAATATTATTTTTGAATTTGGCAAATTTAAAAAGTGTTTGAATATTTGTGAGTGTCTACGTGTATGTGCGTATATAGATTTGATATGATAATTTCATTGAAAAAAATGGAAAATTTAATTTGTTGTAAGTATGTTTGATTATGTTATATATATAATGTATAAAATAAATAGAAATGTGAGCTTTTTTAAGAATGATGAGAAAATTAATTTAAATCAATCATTTTAAGTAAAATTTATTTATAAGAATATTTTATATTAAAAATGGTAATAAATTGTTTAATGAAAAAAATTAAATTATGTACTATTGATTAAAAACATGGTTAAAAATATTTTGGATAATTTTTGATAACACATATATAAAAAATATATCGACTATATGACATATTAAAAATTCCTAAAATAAATTAATTTTTCTAATTTTATTATTAATTTAAATAATATTTAATATTTTACAATTAATGAGTGATACTAATTAATAAATTGTTAATATTATCGATGATTAGAGAATCATAATATTAATTTGTAAAAAATATAAAAATTAGAAAAATTATAAAAATAATTGTGGGTCTTAATAAATAGCATGTGTCTCATATGAGACAACGTTCAAGAGATATTATATTAATAACTTTAGTCTTATATAATGTATATAATATTTTTATTTTATATACACCGAGCCTCTACGGGTGTTGTAATCCAATGGTAACAGAGTGCCTCACTCTGGTCATATTCTATAGAATAGTTCATGGTGCTAAAATATAATAATAATTTGAAATTAGTCAAATTAATTTTTTATAATTGTTTATATTTTTTTGGTTAGATAACTCTGGACTCAAGAAGTAGAAAATAGTGTCTATTACTTGATCATTATTTCATAAATAATTGTAAAAATCCCTATGGATATTGTTTTAAACCATTCTAAATTTATGGTGTTGAAGCCTTTATATCATATTCATTGAGTAGACCCCATGGCATAGGTCGAGTGGTTCATCAGTTGGGCCATCTCACTGTCTAGGGGAACTAGCTCAGGCTCGAGTCCTGCCAGACTCAGACACTGTGCATATTATGCACAGGGCAATTCAATGTCATTGCTTAGCCGGGGAATGTGCGGGACAAGCTAGTGTGGCGGATCCCCCAATGGGCCCAGGCGTGTTACCCTTACACACGTTTTTCCAATTCGGTGGTGGTGCGGTGCTGAAGGAGAGTGTCACATCCACGCCATTCTTTAGGAGGTTTAGGGTTCGAATCCTGGGACTCCGCTTTTGGGGAGAGCCTCTCCCCTGGAATCCACCCGCCTTGTCAGGTCGTCCGGTCTCATCTGGGTGGGAAAAATGAGGCAGAACAAAATCACTGATGGATCACTTGACGGACCATCGTTGTCGGGCCGTCACCCTCTAGGACGCTCTGCCATCTCAACTGGCAAAGGCTCCTTCCCCTGCTAGGGAGTTACCTTAAGGGAGTGACCACTTCATGGGGGAGGAGGGTTTCCATGTGTGTAGGGTTTCAAAAGGCCACACACTATAATTACCTTTTAGAGGAAAAAAATCATATGCATCATCAAATTCATATTTGGTTTATAAAGGAACAATTAAATGTCCATGTTAGAAATTTGATCTCTAGAAATTCAAAACATTAGATAATATTGGATATTAGTTATTATGTTCCAATTTTTGAAACTATTATATTTCTTTGTTCAACATGGTGAAAAGAGTTCAAAAGAAAATAATTTTTTTCTCGAGATCCATCATTCCATTGTTTAATATATGAGGTTGCTAGTCCATCTATTCATAATACAACTACTTAGAATGATATTTAAAATCTTGAATCTGAACGTTCTCAGTTTTACATTTTGTTGATATCCACTGAAGCGGCCTTATATTTGGGAAGCTAAATGTTTAAACATCAATTTGTTGCAAAATCTATTCTTATTAAATGATAGTTTTTAATATCTAGTAGTTGTTTAGATCATATTTTATCTTTGGTCAATTCATTTTTTGATGAAAAAAATACATTACCAACATGTTTCTATAATTTAAATGGTTGGTTCTTAATGTGGGTCTATGTTATCATAAGATCAATGCATGTTTAAATGAATGCATCTCATAATATGGTAAATATGAATCTTCGGATAATTTTACAACATGTGGAGAATCAAGGAATAATGAAGAAAACAAGAAATTATAGTGTTCCTATGAGATATTTGAGATATTTTTAAAGTAAAACCCATTTAAATTGTTTATTTATGTCTCACAGTGTAGATGGATTAATGACAAGGCATAAATAAAATATTTCTATCACAAAAATCCTAAATCATCCATGTGATTGTGACTCTTTGAAACATTTTTATCACACACATCCTTCTTTTTCTACAGAACCCCGTAAGATAGGGTTGGGCCTTTCAACCTATGGGTTTTTCCCATTTTGTGCTTACGATAGTGAATATTCTTGTTTTTATTTTTTTTATTACTCATAAAAATTTTACTTTGGGGTTGTTGAAGTAGGAACTATATATATATTAGACATTTTTAATTGTAGGAAATCCAAAGAATAATATTTATGTTTATTTAAAACCACAAATTGGGGATGAAATGTCTTTATAGAACGATAGTGTGAATACATTTGATATAACCTCATTTCAGAATTTAGTATTGATGATTTCATTAATGTGAATGATTAGTGAATTTTGGGCATATTCTATGTTAATTGGATGGAGCACACATGGTCTAAAATCATTTCTATACTACCTAGATGATAAAAAAGAATTTATTATTTGAAATGGGAGAAATGTATGTTATTTTGACTATCATCGGAGATTTCTTCGTACAGATCACCCTTTCAAAGAAAAAAAATTATTTTCAAAAGATTGAATTGAAATAGATGCACATCCATTAGTTCTCTCCAGTAATCAGGTAAAATATATAGTATTTTCATTACATCATATTGGTTTTGGACCAAAAAAAATGATAAAAATATAAATGGTTTTGAGAGAGATCATATTTGTATAAATAATATTTTTTAAGACCTTCCATATTGTTATGATTTTTATGTTCTTCACATGATAGTTGTAATGTATATTTATAAGATTTTTTTATAACATGTTTTATATGTTTTGGACACACCTTGTATGACCAAAGATAATGTAAATGCATGGTTAGATCTAATGAAAATTTGAAAACTTCTTGAACATAAATTATTTGAAGATGAAACATCACACAAATTAATGAATCCAAAATCAGCTTACTCACTTAGTAAAGAAATCCATTTATTATTCAATTATTATATTATGATTTTGATGTTACTATATGGTTATGCTTCTATTTTTTTGGTGTCCCAAATGGGAATATTAACGGTTTAAAATTCCATTAAATTCATGTCAGGATTGAAAAATTAATACCCTATGGGTCTAAGAGGGCTATTGAATTCTTCAATACGGGATGTGTTGATCCAAATATCATATTTTTTCTGAGATATTTGTCCAGAAACATCAGATTATAATGCATTGTGTTTCCCAAAAAAAATATTTTTTTAATATTATTTAAATTGGAGAAAACATTCTAATCGAGCTTCTTCGATTTCATGGAACATTTAATATTGAATTTTCTATAAAAATATAAATGTGGATAGCTGGTACAATTCTGGTGGATGTATCTATTTTAGATATATATGAAAATATTAAAGAATAATGTATGTAACAAATAATCTGTTGATGGGTCCATTGTAGAAGTATACATTCAAGAAAAAATTGAAAATTTCTCCTCGTATTATTTTATATGGTAATACCCTTGAAAATATAATTTCTTGGGTCACAATGTGATAAATTTTAATGATGTTATATACCATCAGTTCTATGTTTTTAATCTGCCTGATCTTGGTTTTGGTGGTCTGCGTGAGCAATGTCTTACAGTTGAATAAATGCACAAAGATTATACTTATGTTCTACTAAATTGTGATGAAATGAAACTATTTTTGCACTAAGTGATCAATTTTTATTATATCATTAAGTATTTAAAAAATATCTCTTTATTTATAATAAATTTTTTAGAGTGTATTATGACCATATCAAAAATAAATTTATACAATTTACATCTAATTCTCTTGAGGAACATCAACAAAAAATAATTTTATATTGGTTTTAATGACTGGTAAGCTAAGATTCTTTTAATGAAATAATAAATCAACATTTAACAATATCTATTATTAATAATTTTTATTTTTTATAGGTAAAAGTACATGAAAATATAATTAAAATTTTATTATGTGTGATTAAAAATCCTCTATCAAAATTTTTAATATCCTATAATGGGTATGTGGTTAATGGATTTAGATTCCATACACACATATATAGTGACTTAAAGAAATAAATGAATATCAGTGATTATTTTAAGGGATTTTATTATATGGAAAGTGATGTTTAATTTTGTGGTATATTGGATGAAATAATATTCTTCTGTTATCTTAGAAAAAATTATGTTGTAATGTTTAAATGTCATTGGTTTGATACTAATTGGTGGTATCTCGTTCAGCCATGACCTGGAGCCATTGACAATATTTTTAATAGTATTTTTTCATCAAATTAACCATTTATGTTGGCACATCAAAAACATCACATTTACTATAAAAATTACTATAATGTTTTGAGAGATTTGAAGGACTACTGTAGTGTGACGAAAATGAAATCATGTGATAATCAGTTTATTGAAAATGAAAATGGTACTGTGGTAGTGAAATATAATTGAAATTTTCAAGGAACATCCCAAAACTATATCTGTTACATGAAAGGGTATAAATATCGATTATGAAACCATTATATTAAGGTCAAATGATATAGATAATGTTGAGGAAGTAATATGGGATGGTGAAACTGAAAGTCATATAAAAGTTAACAATACATAAGATGATGATGAATACATTGATATCAATGAAAATTGAGATGAGGATGATGATTGATGTAATATATTCAATTAATTTGTTATAGGTGTCATATTCTGATATTAATTAGTGTTTTAAATTTGTATTTGTATTAAAAACATATTATAGGTAATATTATTTTATTTTGTAATTAATTAGTTTTTAATATTTCATACCTATATTAACAATCACTTAATAGTGTAAAAATTTTGTTTAAGATGGCTGGATATGATCTTGATGATATACAAAATTATCTCACTAATACAGACTTCCTGATGATGATCCTGATTCGTCTCCTCCTCCTCAGTGTACTGCGCCTACTAGGAGGGGGCACGGTCTTTCCCGATTATGGATTCCAGATCCTTTTCATGAGAGACAACAATTTATTGATTTTGTTCCTAGTTTACAGAGGTATGTTTAATTGAATAAGATTTTTTTAATTAAATAAGTGTATCAAGTATGATAATAATTTTATGATTATATATTTGTTTCAATTTTCATAGTTTCTTGTATTTATCCATCGGGTAGGTTGGTGCGATTCTATGAAAAAAAATTTGAGACATGGGTGTCATGTGACCTGGTACCCATCATCTTGCATGGATAGATGTTCGACCACTATATTTCATGTTATTAAATAATATATTATTTTTTAATGTTTATTTAATTACTAACCATTTTTTTATTGTCTTACAAAATTTAATTTCTACAATTTCTGATATCTAGATAGGTCCTATCTAAAAGTCATGGGATACCTTTATGCGTGAGAACATTCGTCAATTTCTACACAACATCATAGAGTGATCAATGTATAAAGATTATTTTACTATCATCAATCAGCCTTGTGTATCCCATCATCCCAACTATATATCAGCTTAGGTGTGGGATGGGTTGGGCTCATTCATTCTAGGAGAGACTTTTGGGGGGATATCATCAGCTGGATGTCAGGCCTGTGGAGCCAATATGTCACCCATAGGGCCTAGAGTCCTACATTATTCAAACATCAATGACATATGGAATGAAATATAATTTATTAATGTGTATTTATTATAAATATAGCATTTTGTTATATTATAATGGTAAATATTAACCCATATATTACAATGATAGAAGTTTATAAGAAGATGTATACTGATCCCTATATAAGATAAGTCATACATGAATGACAGAACCATATCATGGTTAGTGATTTTTTTTGTACAATGTCATCAATATTAATTTTATGGTCTTTATAAATTTTCATTATATTTAAAGGAAACTTATGAGGCCGTGACTTCTCATTCACGGGGGATTCAGTTTGAGAATGAACAATATGTCACTACTGATTAGGGTTTCAATGAGGGTTATTGGATACACACAACTTCACCGAGTGTCGAGAAAGTTCGAGTGATTGGTATAGTTCTCGACTGACACCAATGAGTTATTATGGTACTTCTGCAATGACACAGTGATTGTGAAGTGATGTAATGGAGATTAATCATCAACATCGTTTTCTAAAACACATTAGGATTAGAGTTTTAGAGCTCTGGATGAGATGATACAAAAAATGTAGAATCATTAGGAGTAGGATCATGAGTATTAGTTTTTGAGAGATGAGGAGATTATATAGTATAAGTGGCCACTTGCGTGTGGCGTTGGTATTAAATTTCCTCCCTTGGGGCCTCTGAGTGATCCTCTTACACATAATTCTAGTTGATTATTAATGAATATTTTTTTAGTGTTTTGTAATTTGGTATGATAGAAATATTATATTCGAAATGATATATTAAATTTATGTGTGTTCCAATTTTTTATTTTTTTAAGTATTTTTAATATATTTAATTTTAATATTAATTTATAAATATGTGTAATTATTTATATTTGAAAAATGGGTATTTACAATGAATTCATAATCCATCGCAAATGGTTACATATGACAAAACATAGAAAAAGAGTTTTAAATAATAATTTAGTATTTTGTTGTGATAGATTGTATATCCATCACCACAAATTGTTTCCATAACGGATAATCATAAATAATTATGTTTTCAACACCATATTCATAGATAGACTATTTGTGATGGAAACCCATCGTAAAAAAGTCATTTGCGATGATAAGCTGTCCCAAATAATACATCACAATTATCAAAAATTCCCAATGTGTATGAAATTAATTTTATTAAAATAATACTTTATTTCTCTCTTCGATCATAAATCTTCTTTTGAAAACATGTTATCTAAAAAAATTGAAGAACATTTTTAAATGATCTTATATTCTCATTTCAAGGAAAAGAATTTAAATTTTTTAAGTGTTTAAAATGGTTATCAAAGCTTTCTTTAGAAGATTTCAAAATTATTTTCAAATAAAAAATTTTTAAAAATGTTTTTTAGAATTATTTTTTCAATGGAGAAACGATATTATCATAAAGAAATTATTTAACTGAAATTTAAATATTAATTCATATCATTTCAAAAATTGTTTTCCAATAAAATTATTTTGAAAATGTTCTAGTTCATAAATACAATATTTTTTATAGAAATATTATTTTCCTTATGATATTCTCTAAGTGATCTATCAAAATCATTCTCCATCTAAGATGAAATACATTGATATAGTGTATGATTTACTATAGACATTATCCATGGAAAACATTCTTATTATTTCATTGAATTTTTTAAGTTTATGATGAAATTTTTTAGATGAAACTCGTTTCACATCCATGGGTTATACAATGATAAAAATAATAAAAAACCAGCTTCCTCTCATAGGTTATTATACAATGAAATGATTATGAAACCTATATCTATTCTTTAATTTATTATATCAATTTCATTTTCTGGCTTATGATGTGATGTTTATAAATACCATCTATTTTTTTGGGTCATGATATGATGAATGTTTTACTATCATGAGACACATTGATGTATGAAATTATTATGTGACAGGTGGGACCAATATATCCCTCCATTGCATTGGGTAACGATAAATGGTATATGATATTAGTTGGTTAATGGGTTATATCCCATGCCATAAAAAATGTTATAACTTTTTTATGCCAAGAAAAAAATAAGAAGGTATATGGGATATATCCCCATATCTAAAAAAGAGGGTATATGGGTTGTAACCCATGCTCGAATACAAGAGGGTCTATTGGTTGTAGACCAAGACCTGAAATAAGAGGGAATATAGGTTCTACCATAAGCCTGAAAACAAGTGGGTATGTGGGTTGTATCCCATGCATGAAAACAATAGTTTTTATGGGTTTTATACATATCCCAAAATCAAGACGGTATATAGATAAGACTGAAAAAATTGGGTGCAAGACTTATAGACCAATCCAAAAACCAAGAGGGTACACAAGTTATATAATATTCCCAAAATCAGTATCGTACATATACAAGTTATATCCCAATACCAAAAAAATTACCTAGATGTTTATACCTTTCCTAACATATTTTTAATGTCTTTATGGATATACTTGTTATAATATTTTCTATTCTTAGGTCCACACTACAAGTCTATGTCTTAGGCCAATATTATCTTATCACGACTCAAGTTATTTAATTTTTTTATTAATATATTTTGAATAAGGAACCATCCTCAAAACATTACTTAATCATGAATTTTTTACAAGACCATACATTATTACCCATTGAAGATCTTTTCGGGTTTAGAGTTTTAAAGAATTCGGATATCTTATATACTTGACATACCACATTCATACAAGAAGGTATTACTAAAATGGTGTCCATTTTCAAAATAAAAACAATTAAAACATAAAACATGATTTATTTAACAACACTTCATATCAAACATCATGAGTCCCTTAATTCTATTACCCATCCATATATTCCATGAAAAACATTTTACAAACTTGGGATGAGTATAAAACTCAGTAAGGGATATAAAGAAAGAAAGCGTCAGTCAATTGATAACATAAAAACCAATAAAACCCATAATCATAATAACTCATATGCCTAGAAACATAATGTAGTTCCCTTGGGACATATTTACCATATAACACTTACATTCACCCTTACACATGGAATAACATCTTGGTCAACTTCCATATCTGGAGTACCCAATGCATCAGAGAGCTATAATAGGGCTCACCCATCATAGCATGAGTTATAACGGGAACAAACCAACATATCATGAGCTATAATGAACTCAACCCAACATAAATATTGTCCAAGGAACATATCAGTGTAATAATGTAACTTTAAATCGAGAGAAACGATTCATTCTATACACATAAAAAAATAATCCATTTGAGATTTATTAAAGAATGTTTTAAAGGGATTTTAAAAGAAAAGTACCTCAAAAATATAATCAGATTGAGAATTAATAAAATACAATGGACATGTGAACACATGATAAATAAACCTAAATCATCATAATATAAAAAAAATTCATCACACCAACAATCTTAATACCACATTATGAATAATGAATAAGGTTAACCCCAAGAATAGAAATTGGGTTAAGAATTCCCTTATATCGGGTTCTTCATACTTAAAATGTGTTTAAACCTCCTGTATAATGGATAAACAAGTGTTATTAATATCTTAAAGGAATTTATTAATGTTTATAACACATTATATGATCATTTCATAACATCATTTCACACTTTAATTATTAGTATTTAGTTCCTTCCATTGTTTTGGGTGCTTTCTTGACGTGTTTTCCATGATCGGTTCATGAGGTATGGTCTGGTCGATTGGAAGTGAAACTCATGAATTGAAATGTAATGGTATTTATATATTTACAGAAGCATAAATTCTTCAATTTATCATTTTTAATTCTGTAATGAGGATGATTCATAAGTTAAAACATTAATGATAATTGTTTAGATCATTTTAGTGGTTCTTTGATAATAACGACCTCATTTTGTTTTATAAATTAAAACCATGTGTAAAAAAGAATTAAATAACCATGGATGATACAAGATACATATTTTATAACCTGGTTCACGAGTAAAAATGGATTCATGACTAGACTTGAAATAATTAATTCAAATTGAAATCACATCGTCCACAATGTCGGTAATTCAATGCATCACGGAAAATGTTTTTATTATTTGAATAAGTGGGAGATCAGAAAAATATTGATGATGAATTTTATATAAAGGTGAGAAAATCTAGAATATACATGATTTCTGGAGCTCTCATTCCACTTCTATAGTTGGATGGGAAGATACTATAACAAAAGAAAAGGAAAGGAAATGAAAACACATGAAAAGGGAAGAGGTTTTCTTACCTCTTGATCTTAGTCCCTGAGATCCTCCTTAAGGTATTTCATTTTGTTCATTTGGTGATACCAATAGGTCTTGGACATGGGTGAGGATATTGGGGAGGGAATTTGGCAGAAATTAGGCAATTCTTAAGGCTTGAGAGGTGTGGGAGGAAGAGGGGGTAATTCGTGGTTTTTTATAGTGGAGGAGGGGATGCATTTTACATTATTTAAATCATTATTATAATATTTCTGTTCTAGACTATGAATAATATTGATTCATGTGACCAAAAATAGTAATAATTTAATTTGAGTTTGAACTATGTGGCCTTATATCACTTATGATTTACATATAGTATATTTTGCTGACAATGTGAATATTGGGTATTTTATAGTATTTCACTATTCATATAAAATTTAAGAACTTCAAAAAAATCCAAAAAATTCACCCTAACCATTTTTCGACATGTTGAATTAAAAAATGAACCCCCTTTTTGAAAATTACATTCTAAATATAATTAATTTAATATTTATGTAAAATCTTACTTCATTCAAAAATTAACAATTTTAATACTATAATTGTTTTTATATCACATTGAAAAATTAACCTAAATATCATTATATTAAAGCCTTATTAAAATAAAACAATAATACTGTTTAATATTAATTAGTGTAATATTACTTTTCATAAGTGTATGTCACTATTCAAAAAAATCATGTTGGTTCAGTTAGACTCCAAATAACTTACCGATCACAATTGTAGATGACCATTTTTTTAAATTGAAAACATAGAAGTTAAAAATGTATGTTTAAATTATAGAGATAAATATGTACTTAAAACCCAGTTCCCTGAATATCAATTTATTTTTAGAAAATCATCGGGTGTTACATTATCCCCACCTTCTGGAAATTGCGACCTCACAATTTTATTTACTTATTAAATAAGTAATGCTACCTTTCCCTCATAGAATTTTCAGATTCCCATGTTACTTATTCAACCATGTGGCTTCTTCACAAAACATTTACCTGGAAGATTACCTTATATAACAATACTTGTTCCCTTAAATCAGGAATCTGAACTAGTTTCTCTCCATAGGAAAGATTATCTTCTAGCTGAACTGATTTTGGTCTCAATACATTTAATGAATATGGAACATATTCCTCAACATCAAAACATGAAAAACATTTTGTACCTGAGATAAACTCAGAGGAAAAGTAACTCGGTATGAAACTGGTCCAATTTTCTCTTGGATTTCAAATGGACCAACGAATCATAGACATAAATTTCCTTTCTTACCCAAATGCATTACACTTTTCCAAGGAGTGATTTTAAGGAAAAAATAGTCACTTACCTCGAAAGACAAGACTTTCCTTCTATTATCTACATAACGTTTCTGCATTCTATGAGCTTCCCTCATATGATACTAGATCATATTCACTTTCTCATCCACTTCCTCTACTAATTTTGGCCCCATCAACATTCATTCACCTACTTCATCCCAAAATGCTGGAGTCCGACACCGCTTCCCACACAATGCATGAAAAGGTTCCATCTATATACTAGAATGAAAACCTTTATTTTAAGAAAACTAAAATAAAGAATGATGTTGATCCCAACATCCATCGAAGTCCATAGAACATTATTGAAGCATATCCTCTATGTTCTAAATAATTCGTTCTAACTTCCCATTTGATTGGGGATGAAAAGATGTAATGAAATTTAATTTTGTAACCAAAAACTTCTAAAGGCCCTTCCAAAAGTTATAAGTGAGCCTAGGATCCCAATCAGATACAATGGAAAGAGTAAACCCATGTAACTTGACAATATCATTGAGGTACAGTCGATAAATATAATCCAACAACATTGTATCATGAATAGAATGGAAATGTAGAGATTTTGTCAATCGGACAACAATAACCCAAATCAAATTGTTACCTGAAGAAGTCTTAAGTAGTCCAACCAGGAATCCCATTGATATATTCTCCAATTTTCACTCTAGAATTGGGAAAGGATAATGCATCCCCTTTGGTAACTTCCGCTTGGATTTAACCTATTGACATGTCAAACATTTCACAATAAATTCTGCAATATCCTTTTTCATTCCATCTCACCAGTAATAATCTCGAAGGTCTCTGTATATCATAGTACTTCTAGGATTAATTGAAAATGGAGAAATATGATCTTAACACAAAAATTATTTCTTCATCTGGGAATCACAAGGCACACAAAACCTTTTTCTAAATCGTAAAACACAATCTTTATTAAGGTTATGTTTTGGAAACTGATCCATTTTAACAAATTCTACCTTTTTCTATAGTTCACTATCTACCTTCTACAATTACATAATTACGTTTGATAATGATGACTACACTTAAACTAGAAAAAAAAATGTATTCCCTACACTGAAAACTTTTAATCCAAGATTCATCAAATCATTAATCAATGGATCATGATCCAAATGTAATATGTTTAATAATGCATGATGTTTTCGACTCAATGCATCTTCCACTTTGTTTGCTTTTCCAGGATGGTAATTGATCATCCAATCATAATACTTTATCAGTTCAAGCCATCTCCTCTACCTAATGTTTAATTCCTTCTGAGTGAATATATACATTAGACATTTATGGTCATTATATATTCGACATTTGGCTCTGTATAAATGGTATATCACAATTTTCAAAGCAAAGCCATAAAAACCAATTCCAAATATTGTGTGGGATAATTTTAGTCATGAGGTTTTAGTTTTCCTGAAACATAAGCAATTACCTAATCATTCTATATCATAACCCAACCATTTCCCTTCAATGAAGCATCACTATAGATGGAATACTCACCATTTAAGGAAGGCAAGTCCAAAACTAGATCATTCACCAATCACATCTTCAATTCATGAAAACAAACATCACATTCTTCTGATAAAAAATTTTTAACCTCTCTTCGTGTTAACATCATTAGCTGGATAGATAACCGTGCAATGTTTTTAATAAGCTGTCGTTAATAACCTTCTAATCCAAGAATACTAAAATCTCAGTAACATTTTTAGGTCTTGGACATTCATAAACCACCTTTATTTTGGATGTATCAACTATTATTTTGTCCTTATTTACAATGTTCTGATGAAAAGAAATCTGTTGAAACCAAAAATCACACTTTCTGAATTTTTTCATACAGTTTTTTAAGGTCTACAAAACAACCCTTAAATGTTTTTTATACTCCTCTTTACTTCTATAAAATACTATAATGTCATCAAAAAACACATCCACAAACTTATCCAAGAACTCGTGGAATATTATATTCATAATATCCATGAATACAACAGGTGAATTATTTAACCAAAAATGCATAAATGCAAATTCATAATGACCATATCTAGTACTAAATGCATTCTTCATGACGTATTCATTCTTTTCATTCAATAAATGGTACCCCGACATCATTTCAAACTTCAAAAAATAATATGCTCCCTAGATCTGATCAAATAATTCATCGATATGCGGAAAATGATACTTGTATTTAACCATAATGTAATTCAAGGCTCTATAATCGATGAAAAGTATCATTGAACCATCTTTCTTCTTAACAAACAATATCAGAGGGCCCCATAGTGAAGTGCTAGGTCGGATGAATCCTATATCTAATAATTATTGCAAATACTTTTGTAATTCCATAAGTTCCATTTTGACCGTTTGATAATGAAGTTTAGTAATTGGATTAGCATTAGGATCTAAGTCAATAGTAAACTCAACCTATCGATAAGGAATAAAACTAGGCAAATCATCAGGGAAAACATCTAGTTATTCATTTGCCACTCATACATCATTAATCTAGATAGATCATTTATCTTAAAAATTTTAAGTAATATGACTTTAATTTCCATGTATTATCATCTTCGTAGCTTCCTAATATGTTATTAATAGTATGCGTTCATTCTTTTACGCACAAAAAATATTTCTTAAAAAACTTCTTTTTCTCTACAATCGATCATATCATGATAAAAAGAGAGCCAACCCATACCCAAAATAACATCAAACTCTACTAGAGGAAAAAAAAATAAGGTTTGCAGGTAAAATATTTCCATAGACAATGATAGGAATATTCTTATAATTTATTATTACCATAATATTTTCCCTATGTGTTTTTACAATGAGATCTAGTTTCATTTCATGAGATTGAATTCCCAATTTTTCTAAATGTTTCTCAGAAATAAAGGAATGTATAGAACCTGAATCAAAAAACGCATTTGAGAAATCTATATAAACAAGCAATGTACTTGACACCACCTCATTTTACGGATTAAAATCGGCTGACGTGGTTACAAATTCCAAACCCTTCTTCTTCTTATCTTGCGAATTCCCTGCTTGGGTAACTATCTTCGGACAAACATTATAAAAATTAACCAATTCCTTATAGTTAAATAATCTCACCATCAGCTTCTCATTAATTTTTAGATCATTTTCCTTGCACTCATAATACATGTGTCCAAAAATTCTACATTAGTAGCATTTTTCATAATTTATAAGGCATTCACTAGGATTCCTTTTAACACACATTTCACAAGAAAGGGAAATTCATTTTCCTACCTCCAGACTTCATCGACGAGTTATTACCCATTTCTTTCTAACCTAAATTCTTCTTATTATTTTTATCATAATGATTATATGATTCAGAAAACTCCATATCAATTTTTTCAGCACAACGAACAAGATTCTCATAGCTTTTAAACTCTCGTGAATCCAAATCTCTTCAAAAAAACAGTTTCAAACCAGAGTAAAATCAATTAATTTTACTTTCAAAATCCCTAGTAAAATATAGTAAATACCTGAATATTCTTGTAAAATTGGCATCATATGATTCCATATAATCATCATCTTTCGGCTTTAGTTTGATGAATTTTTTCTCCATTTCGAGTCGATCAGTTTTGGGAAAATATTATTCCAGAAAAGGGCTCTTAAAATCATCCCATTCTAGACTATCAAGATCAACTATTTCTCTCGTATTCTTAAGTAGAGACCACCATTGATCATCTTCACCTTCCAAATGATAAATGGATAATATTACCTTTTGACGTTCCAAACATCCCATGACTTCAAATATCTTTTCTAGAGCATTGATCCATTCTTTAGCTGTCACTGGATCTGCAGTTCCACTAAATGTTGGAGGATGCTGTCTCATAAAATGAAACAAAAAGAGATGCTTCTTCATGGTCGATCATGTTCTTCTCTATCATGGATACCACCCCAGTTTATTGCTTTATTCAATTGTGTCATTTTTATCACAAACTGCTCGGTTTCGAATCCCACCATTTTAGGCTGCAGATTCGGACAGAAATCAGCCTCTTGATGCCTTCTTACTTCCGATTCCCCATTTCTTCTACAAAAAACCATTGTGAACAAAAATATCTTAGATAAAGCTACTTGGTAATATTTTAATGCTATACCATTTCAAATTAATCGGTGTAAAAATAAGTTATGGTATTTTTTTAACATTATCCTAACCCGTAATGTTATCTAAACCATCATGCGATGCCAACTATAAGAACCTATCCTTAAAAAATTACTTAATATTGAATTTTAGAAAAGATCATACATTAATAAACATTAATGATCTTTTCGGGTTTATAGTTCTCAATAATTATGATATCTTATATACATGACATACAAAATTCACAGCAGAGAATACCACTAAAACAATAACCATTTTCAAAATATAAATCATAAAAAATTAAAACATTATTTCTTTAATAACACTTCATATAATAAATAATGACTCCTTTATCTTACCCATCCGTATATCCAATGATTGTTTTTAAAAACTTGTGATGAGTAAACATGTTCGTAAGGGATATAAAGAAATAAAACGTTAGTCAATTGATAACATAAAAACC
This sequence comes from Viscum album, assembly GCA_963277665.1. Taxonomy (NCBI): domain Eukaryota; kingdom Viridiplantae; phylum Streptophyta; class Magnoliopsida; order Santalales; family Viscaceae; genus Viscum; species Viscum album. The sequence goes on along the minus strand of OY728129.1, from coordinate 1,780,168,083 downwards.
AATAAAAAACATAATCATAAAAATCCGCATGTATAGAAAAAATAGGTAGTCTCCATGGGACATATTTACCATATAACTCTTACATTAACCCTTAAAAATGTAAGAACTCTTTGTTCAACTTCCATCTCCAGAGTACCCAATTCATTGGAGTGCTATAATGGGGCTCGCCACCCATATGTTGGGATATAATGGGCTCATCCCAACATATCATGAGCTATAACGAGCCCAAACTAACATAAATAATGTCAAATGAGCATATAATTGTAATAAATTGTCTTGAAATCAGGATAATCCACTCATTCTATACACATGAACTAAACAATCCTTTTGAAATTTATTAAAGAGAGTTTTAAAAGGATTTTAAAAGTAAAGTCCCTAGAAAATATGATCAAATTGAGAATTAATATAATTGAATACACATGTTCATACACTGAAAATACACATACAACATCATAATATAAACACAAATTAATCACACCACAATAATAATATATCCTAATGAATAAAGAAGAAGGTTAACCCAAATAATGGAAATTGGGTAACTGATTCCCTATCCTCATGTTCTTCTCAAATCAAATGTGTTTAAACATTAAGTATAATGGTTAAAATTGTGTTATTAATATCTAAAAGAAACATATTAATGTTTATAACACCATATATTATCACTTCATAACATTATTTCACACATTAAGTTTTATTATTTTGTTCCTTCCATTGTTTTGGGTGCTTTTATGACATGTTTTCAATGATCTGTTCAAGATGAATGCTCTTTTCGATTGGAAGTTAAACTCCTGAATTGGAATGGAATGGTAGTTACATATTTCCAGAACCATAAATTTTTTCATTTACCATTTTAATTCGTAAATTTGGATGATTAAAAAGTTTAAACATTAATGATGTTCATTTAGATCATTTAAGTGGTTAATTGATAATAACTACCTAATTTTGTTTTAAATATTAAAACCATGTGTACCAATGAATTTCAGAACCATATATTAGACATAATACATATATTATAACCTGGTTAAACTCTAAATATAGTATCATGACCATACATGAATTAATTAATGAAAATTTAAATGACATCGTCCATGATGTCGATAATTCGACACATCACAGATAATGTTTTTATTATTTTATTAAGTGAGAGAGGAGAGGAAGAATGATGATGAATTTTCCATGAACATGATAAAATCTAGAATATAAATTATTTATTGATCTTTCATTACTCTTGGATAAAAGTGGTAAGAGAGTATAATAAATGATAAGGAAGGAAAAGGAATACACATGAAAAAAAGAGGCTTTATTACCTCTTGATCTCTTCTCCTTGAGATCCTCTTTAAGGACATTGATTATGGCCTTTAGGTTAGACCCGCAGGTCTTGGATGTGGGGAAGGTGATTGGGGAGGGAATTTAGTATAAATTATAAAATTCTAATTGCTATAGAGGTGTGTGAGGTATAGGGATAAATGGGTGGTTTTTATAGTGGAGGAGGGGAGGTACTTTGCATTATTTAAATCATTATTATAATATTATTTTTCGAGACTCTAAAAAAAATTTATTTATGTGAAAAAATAGTAATAATGGCATGTGATTTCAAAACAAGTGGATTTATATCATTTATTATGTTATAAATAGGTTATTTTTCTGATAATTTGAATATATGATATTTTTCCGTATTTCACTATTCATAAAATATTCTTGAAATTTTGAAAAATCCCAAAAAATCACCCTTACCATTTTCAATGTGTAAAATTTAAAAACGAAATCCATTTTTTTAAAATAGTTTTTAAAATTTTATTAATTTAAATTTAAAATAAATCCATACTTTATTTAAAAATTATAAATTTTAAAACTCTAACTATTTTTATATCACATTGAAAAATTATCCAAAATATCATGATCTAAAATCATTAAGAAAATAATATAATAAAACAATTTACTATTCCATAGGGTGACATTACTATTCATATTAGTATTCATAAGTTTTTCTTACTATTCACCAAAAATCAGGTTGGTTTCATTATACTGCAAATAACTTACTTATTACAATTGTAAATAACCGTTCTTTGGAAATTCAAAACCTAGAAGATACAGAATTATGCTTAAAGGCTAGATATAAATATCAACTGAAAACAATGTTTCGTGCATTTCAATTTTTATTTTTGAAAACCTTGGGGTGTTACATTATGAATTACCAATATTTATTCCACAACTCATGATTATGATCTTCAATATGTATGATATGGTCTCTAAATATGGTACTATTGTTTTTATACCACTATGTCCACGTAATCCTTATGTATCAGATTTATTTACCCTCACTGATCATATGAGCCCCCCTTTATTATTTTTATCCCTTGGTTATGAATAATTATTTTAAGTATAAGTACTAAAGGGGAATATATTTAAGGAAAAAATTGAATATATATCACAAAACTAGAATATTTTGTTCTATGTTTCTAGAGAAACTAAACTATTACATTCCTTGGGCATGTGTTTGTGCAATTCAATGAATATTCATCTAAAAAGATGTAATATCCATGTATGTTAAGCCTAGGTCTATATATAATATGAGTGATAAATGAAAGTGAAAGGGATCTATAATCAAAAAGATATAATAAGTTTCGTAATAGGTATATATAGGAACATAATCTGACATGGACAACTACTAATTAAAATGAATAAGACAAAAGGGGTATTTGAAGAAATTATTGTAACGGATAAATCAAAGTATAATTTTGGAAGAATAATATGAGGTATATTATTATTTATGAGAGTGATTAATGAGAGTGAAATGGTTCACTCATAACATGTAAATAATAAGGTAAGTACGCATGATGTGAACAATCAAATCCCTTTTATAGGAATTGAAAGGAAAAAAAGATTACAAAAAATTGATCTTGAATAAATAGGAGGATATGATCCCTTAAAATGAGAGAGTGTTTACATAAGGTTGGGAGGATATTCATCAGTGATTTGGGGAACCTTGATATGGTACATGAGAAGAAACATAAGACTATAGTCATGGCTCCATGGGTTTTGTTGAAGAGTAATGGGATACTGTGTGGGATTATATAAGAAAATAAAGGGGAGTTCTTTTTTATTTTCCAAACACATGTTTTGTAATCTAAACAATAAAATAATAAAAACTAGAATAATTTTTATGGTTCTTACCACGTTTTATACAAAATAATTGTTTATTTATTTATTTAATAAGGCTATGAACCAGAAAAATGGAATAATGTCATTGGTATTGTGGAAGTGAGTCATGTTTACCAAGACTTTTTTATAACTATAAAATATAATTTAATTTTTTTAGAGAATTCATAATGTGTTTACAAAAATAATAAAATATCATAAATAATTATTTTTTATTTGAATCATACATTTGGTCATGGATACCTTTTAGGGAACATATTATGTCACTTTTGGTTCATTATGATGACATAATGCACAAAGTATATTTGTATCATATTTTTTGTATATATGAAAATTAGGATATCTCAGAAAATAATGAAAAATTAACCATTGGATAAATTAAATTTGATTATTATAAGAAATAATATTTATTTAATCCAAATAATTCCTGAATTTTAATAAATAAATATTCTCGGAAAATAACCCCATTAATTAAAAAATACTCGTTGTTTACAATAACAATTCTTTGAAATTTAAAAAAATTACATTTTCACTTTGAAAATATTATATTATCTTTTATATTTGTTATATTATTTATATTAATAATATTTTCTTAAAATATTATTTACTTCATGAACTCACCAAAATGAATATCTTTATTGAAATTTCATATTACCCAAAAATACAATTTGATTGTTTTCATATCAAAATCTAATTTTTTTATCAAAATCATTTAATTAATCATTTATAAAATTAAAATGATAAGGAATAAATATTATAATTATTTATAGGAAATACAATATTTATATTAATAATGATGGGGTTGAGATAAATATCCCTATATTATACAAGATAATGGTCTAATGGTAAGGAGTTCGACTGTGAGATATTTTTATGGTGGTTCAGCGAATGTGGTTTGGACCATGATCTTGATGCGCTTGAAATTCTCCCATGAATCATTTCATTAATTCCTTAGTTATTGATTTTTATCTTATTAATGATCAATGTAAATTCCTAGAAATTTTATCTCCCATTGAATCTTTGATAAATAGGCTTCATTTGGTAAAATCCTACTGTTCGAGGCCATCACATCTTTTGTACAAGTCAATATTACATTACATAACTATAAATATATATTAATCATATGATAACTATTCAAAGGATAGATTATCAATAAACCTCATTCTTAATTATTTTTAATCCTGAAATGGTATAACAATGGATGTTCTTGTTTTTTCGACAACCACATTAGATAAAATTTCATTTAATTAAATCATAATGGAAATTTCATTTATAAATATTCAGGTGGATACATACCCCCCCCCAACATTCAAAAATTTCCCCCTGGTAATTTCATTTCATATTCTAAAACAACTGAAGGTAGTTTTTTCATCACCTCTTTTAATTCATAAGTTTTTTCCTAAATATTTTTTCCATCCATATAATTTTGAATTAGTGACTTTTGATGTTATATATAACATTATCTTTATGATCTATGATCATCAACTATTTATCCTAATATGAATGATCATTCTTCAATTGAGCCACCTATAGATTCAGTACATCTGAGGGGTAGTGTATGAACACACTCAAGAGGGATACAAGAAACTTATCATATCCTTGAGATAGGTTAGGTGATATTGTTAATTGATATGACACTACTGTGATGTGATAGAGGATCTTAAAGGGTTCGATGTATCTAGGAATAATAATTCCATTCATTCAAATCCTCATGAATTTCATCTATTATGATATATGAAGGAATAATTTTTCATTGACCACTTACTAAAGATCACATCGATGATTATCTACATATATTTTATGCCAAAATTTTGTATATTTCGTATCATTCTGAATGTTTTTAAGGATATCTATCATTACATGGATAATATTAGGTCCCATCATCTTCCTATCCCTAACATAATTCCATCATGGTGGAGTCGGACACTTCTTCCTATATAAACCCTCACAATATTCCATTTGAATTCCAGAATACAATTAATTGCAATATGATAACTCTACTCGAGGAAGGTGATGATCCCAACATCCTTTGAAAATACATTGAACAGGATCTCAACAAATCCTCTAGAGTTTGAATAGTACTTTCAGAATAAACATCATTTTGATGATGATATGTAGTGAGGAAACTATATTCTATATTCAATGCATACTGATGGCTTCTGAAAAACATTTACGTAATCCCTCCATATCAATAAAATTCAATAAAGGGAAGACGTAAACATTTTTTCAGATCTCTTATATATAACATATATATTTGGTCAATAAATAAATATTCCTTGATAGCCATGAATGTTGATTAATTTTTACGGAAATAAACTACCAATCAGATGATGTTATCAACTTTAGTGGTCTTGGGGAGTTCTATGAAAAAATACATAGTTTTGTTTTCCCATTTCCATACAGGTCTGGGGGATGGTTCCATCATACCCATAGACTACTTTTCGTTTAATTTTACATGCTATAATACCATGAATATATATAAAAAATCCAAATTTTCTCTCTTCATATTACTATATGGGAATGTTTGCTTCAAATATATATATATATATATATATATATATCATAGTTATACCTAAATGAACATGGAAGGATGAGCAATGTTCATAATCAAGAAGTTCCCTAAATAGTTTTGGTTTTTATGGGACACATATATAGTATAAAAACGTTATAACTCATTCATTAACAATGTTGAACTCCGAAATATTCACTACCTTCTTCTATAAAATCTTCTCATATTTTTGAGCTTCCTTGATTCTCACAATGATTTATGTTTATAATGTTATTCGAGAATTGTTGGATGAAGATCTTTTTATTATTAACACACACACACACACAGACACACACACTCACACACTAATATATATATCATTTTCATGTCTAAAAAGACTAGATCCTGTAAAAACCGAATCATTTACAGAGATGCATAATCATTTTAACATAGAGAATCCACCTCGTTTCTTTCTTCCTCAGTATGGTAATGGATGGAAGAACCATAATCTTTTATCAAATCTAACCTCATCTTTTGGGATATAGTAAGAATATTTTTTAGTAATATATACATGAGTATTTTATTATTAATATATATATATCATTCTTTTATTTATAGAGAAAATTTTTCTTAATAAATTTTTTTATATCATTACAACCAATTCTAGACCATGATTTGGGTAATTTTTCTCATGGATCGTTACTTGGAAAGACAAAAATGAAATTACATTTCCATTTTTCATGACTACACAACCCAATCCCATTTTATATGAATCATAGTATACCAAAAATCATTCCCTACTAGTGGGTAATGCAAGTAAAGGTGTGGGTATTAGCCTCTTACTTGGTTCTATAAAACATTATTCACATTCATCGTTGTAGAAACACATGGATTAAATAAAAGTTATCTTGGATAGGGGATTGGAAAATAATTTTAAATTTTTCACTAATCGATGATAATACACAGATAATCCATAGAATCTATAGATTTCAAGGACAATGGTTGGTCCATGAAGCCCTTTAATCATCCTTATTTTTGAAGGATTCACATATATCCCATTATTAGTGAAGACAAGTCCAATGTATTTTACATGATCAAACAATAAATCTCGTTTACTGTACATTGAAAACAAATTTTATTTCTGTAATTTCCATAGTATAGTAAACAATTTCTCCTCATGTTACCCCCTTCTTTTGGAGAAGATAAAAATATCCTTGATAATTATTACCTTGAATTTTTAAAGATAATCTATAGAGACACTATTCCTAAAATCTAGGAATATTTATATAGTATTATTAAGCACAAATAGAATCACTATGAACTCATAGTGCCCATTTCTTGTACAAAATTCAGTGTATGGGATATCCTCTTTCATTACCTTTACTTAAAATCCTAGACGAAGATCAGTTAAAGAGAGAAACTAATCTCCACATAGCTGATCCCAAAAGTAAAAAATCTATTGTAGAGGGTACTTGTTCTTTATTTTGATCTTTTTGATCTCATAAAATAAATAAAAACCCACATTGAACCGTCCTTGTTCGCAAATAAGAGGACCATTGGACCCCACAATGAATATGTTGGAAAAAATGATTATCTAAATTCCCCTATAGTTGTATCTTTAACTTCTCGAGTGAAAAAATTACAATTATATTTAGAGTCATTGATATTTTAAATTTCTCTAGAATACATTTGACTGAAAATTAAACCTTTGGGCTAGGATGAAGGTTTGTAAATACCTTGAGAAACACAAAAATGTATAACCTCAAAATTGGAATGTATTCAGCGATGATAATTTCCATAGTCTTAATCAATTGACCAAGATACATGTTCTCAAAATTAAATAATCCTTATGATTTAGATGATTGTACTAAATAGAATTAATCCTCCACATTTTTATTTTATAGAATTGATGGGGGATTCATTATTTGGAGGGTGATTTCATTCTCTCAACAATTTATAAAGCACCAATAAATGTAAATCCAATACATATCTTTCATTGTATCAAATTCTACTAACTGAAGTATCACGGGGATCTAAATGGAGTTTACAACACAAATTTTGACTTGCATGGTGGAATATATATTGGATGCCATAATTTCACCACTTTTTTTCATTGATAGTTCTACTTTTGTTATTTGTAGTAGTGAATGAATAGTTTTACTAGAAATGAGATATATAAAACAATGCACAAAAACATTGAACATAAGTCTACCTTCCACTATTTGTATCTATATCTAAGCATTTACATTATCCAAAATAGTATTATGTATGATTAATACTAAACTATTAAAAACATTAATGGGAAACCATAATCATTAATAAGATAACTAATAAATGACATATAATCTTTAAAATATGGAATTTAGGTTTCAATATATTTTATCCATTACATATTTAATTCTATAAAATCATAGAGTAATCATTATTCCCATAATAATGGTTTATAAGGATCATGATTATTTATCAAATCATATCCCCTAGAAGTGTCAAACTAGGGGTCTAGAGAAGACATTTTGAATGCATAATTTGTTCATTAATTCTAGGTCAATGTTCCTTTTTGGGGTTGTTACCACATGGTGCCTCTATTCCGGTGCCAGATCAACTTTTAGTATCCAAATAAGGATATATTTTCATTGAAACCACAAACTATAAAAATTACCAAAATTAAGGGATTTGTATCTTATTTTAGACATATCCATAAATATTTTTCTATATTTTTCCAATTCTAATCCCAAAATAAAAATACATTCCTTGGTTACCAACTATGATAACCCTTGTATTTAATAAATTTCAATTCTAATTTATTACATAAAAAACAAAAAGTACAAGCTATATGGTTTAGAAGACTACTTTCTTTTAGAGATTAGATACATATAACATCAACCTGATATGTGGATAAAACAATATTATTGAAAAATTATATAACTTTTTTTAATATTCCAATCCTCATTTAAAAGTCCATGGGATGACATAGGGATATACATAAGAAACATGTGATATATATATCCCCATAAGGGATGAAAAAAGAATAACAAGATTAAATTATTATATTTTAGTTAATAAAACATTCTATGGGACTAACTCAACTGTCTTTGAAATCTAGTCAAAGTTTATAATTTATGTTTTCCTACTACTACTATCTAGTGGAAAGTAGGTTTGAATCCATAGGGAAGGAAGGTAACAAGTTTTATTTAAGAAAATATTTGTAATACCCTGCTGTTTTCAATATATGGGAGTGTATTTAGTTTTTTACATAATTATTTTTATCTTTTTATTTATTTGTTCTAATACGAACTAAGTCTAAACTAAACTAAAATTACTAACAGATTAATAGTAATTTAAACATAAAAACAAATAATGAAAACTTCTAATATTAGTCATCCCATGGAATCCAACATTATTGGTTTAATAATTGGATTCTCTATTTATTTATGATTGTATCCAAGAACTCAAAGAATTGATCTGTTAAACTCCATCACTAGGAGATTAATCTCATATATAAATTAAACTAGAATCTCTTCACCACTAGATTCCCCAAACATTAAATGTTATTGTATTTACGATACTAGAATAAATCTCACCTGTCTAATCTAGTAGAAACAGAATATAATTTTTAAAAGAAATTGGTCCATGATCCATCTCTCCAAAAGATTAGGGAATTTATGAATTTAAGCTCATGAGGTGTGAAAAAAATTTAAATTATATGAGTTAGATTACACTTCTCTAGTTGAATTTTCCTATTTGTTTGAATAAAATAAATTAATTAAAGAGATGTATTAAACATCTAGTTTAACTTCCCTGAACTATTAAAATCCTTCCTATAATCATCTCTATTACATAAACATAAAAATTTTTACTACAACGAAATAATGATTCAAAAGAATAGAAGAAGAGATCTCCCTCTCAAACGTGAACTGATGCTACTACTAGTCATTGGGTCTCCAAGAAGAGTTATATGAGAGGTCCTCCTAGTTTTTCTCTTCTTCGTCAGTTGGTGAGAAGTTGCCTCATGATATTATGATCCCGATCCGATATCATGACAGTGAATGATGTTGTGAAAAAATAACAATGATGAGATAATCATTGTATTGTTGTGGTGGATGTTAAATGGTGCCACATGGGTTTGTTGAGGTTCCATGAAGAAGGCACTGGAAGGGATTTCATGTGGCAGGGGAAAATAGTGGCTGAATAGCTGTTATTGTAGCACAGTGAGAATAAGAAATATGGTGATAAATCTTGGTGGAAAGGTTCCACTAATTTGGTGATATGGTGCCACAACTGTAGGGAATACTACATCAGTGAATCGAATGGTAAGATCATTATCGTGGAGTGGAATAAATACAGGTGGTACTGCGTTAGTAGGTCAAGATAATAGAGAGTCACAAATAGTGATAAATAAGGGAAGAGCGTTGGTAGCATTATGAGAGACTGACACAATGTCTGTGTGAGATGATAGACTGACAGGAGTGTGTCAGTGTGTCATGATAAGGAATAAATTTAGTCGTAGAGACGTCTCCTTAATGATGTATCAGTGAGACATGACTCACCGACAGTATAAAATAGGTAGTGTGTAGGTGAGTGATGAAAATTATCAGTTACTCGTAACAATAACAAAAATTTAACAGAAAATTAAATTCAAAAGTGTAATGAAATAACTGAATAATAGAATAATAAAAAACATAAAACTAAAAATATTTGAACTAAAATTAAAAAAAGTAAAAAAATTAAAAAAAAGAAACTTGAATTTGACATACACATTACACAAAATAATAATAATAATAATAATAAATTTTATTAATAAATTGATTTATGTGAATAAAATTGAAAATTTTAAAGTGAGGGATAAAAATAAATATTATTGAAATGGAATATTAAATGAATTTAACTAAAGGGGAAAACAACATCAGGAGATAGTGAATTACGTTGTTGACTCAATGAGTCATTAATAAAAGAAAAAATGTTGTGTCGATGATACTAGAAACCATCATTCTAACAAATAAGAAACTATTATTGAGTCAATAACTAAAGAAAAATATGTAAATATTGAAGATAGTCACAGCCAGTTTATGACATAATATTTTTAACTGCATTCATAATATTTAAAACATTATGGAAATTAAAAATTCACAATACTAAAATATTTAATTATTTAACATGATGAAGAAAAAAAATGTATAACATGTTATTTTATTAAGTTAAAAAATACTTCTTAACTTATATAAAAAATTACATATGTTATTAAAAGGGTATTTATTTACCAATTATAAAAGGAGTTTGTTAAATTAAATTTAAAGGATGAAAATAAATAGATAACAGTGAATGAATTAGATTTAACTAATTAGAAGAGTTAGTTATTTTGATTAATAAAAAATAAACAAAGGTTTAAATTGAAAACTAAGTTAATTAAATATAAAAAATGGTGTATTTATTAAACAATAAACATGTTACATTATTAAAATGTCCATAAGATTAAATCCAAAAAAACTAATTAAGGAATTATTAGACAAGAAAAACTATTATGAATAAAGTAATTATTTTACATGCTAAAGTAACATAATTATTTATAAAAATTGATTATTTAATAAAATTAATTATAAAAATAAAAAAGTGTGATTATTTATCATAAAGTGTAAAAATAATTAATTAAATCATTAAACATTAATTAAAATTATATGGTGAATTGTGTCAAATTGAGGCCACATTGAATTCCCACACACGTAAACATTATTTTTCCTCAAAAAATCCCACGATTTATTAACATTGAAAAATAGAGTGTGTTTAATATTTCTCAGCTCAAGAAGTTACATGTACGATAAATAAAAAAGAGGACTAAAGCTATATTTAGTATTAATAAATGAAAATTTTCAAATTTCCCTTACCTATAACAAATTCTGAAGGTGTATTCAAGATTTCAAATAATAATTTATCAAATACGGTGTCCTTCCTCATATGTGACCCAAAATAGTGAGCCAATCCAATCCGTGTTTATGTTCTAAGTCCAAGAGTGACAACATGTTAAAAATTGAGGAATTAAAAACATAACAAAAGGATCTTTATACTATGACTCACTCCAGGGTTATAGAAAAAGAAAAAATATTTTTGTGAATCGCATTATTGATACAACCTAAATGAATCTTATATAAACCAATTGTTCGCTATTTCATCTGTGATCGTCATTCCCCTCACCTTAATGAACTTTTTTTGATCCTAGACACTTTATTCAATTTTTCCAAAGACAGGTAACATGTGTTGAGCACTGTGAAATGAACTTTTTTAAATTATATATAGTGCTTATGGTAAACAGAAATTCACCCAAAATCTAGGGTCTCAAAGATTTGTCGTGGGATCCCAAATGCGAAAACTACTCCAATTTCAAAAGATTCATTTGGAACCCATTCACAATGGCTGACTAATGTGATTAATTTTTATAAATTAAAAAAAAGTGATTTCCCTAAAAAATATTCCTAACATCATGTTAATAAGGATATGATCTTAATTCCTCAAAAATATTACCCATATCACTCTCAAACATAGTTCCAAAAATAAATTTTCAAAAAATCACTTTGCATGTTCACACTAATCATTCACCCACATTAATATCATATTCAAAGCAGATCTTAAATAAAAATAAGATATCATCCATTGCCATTTTAATAAAATATAAATCCTAAAAGTTTGAAAACAATTTAAAAACATTTACTCATTTTTTACAAAAAAAATGAACTAACATTTAGAATTGATGGGCTTCCAATTAAGCACAGTTCTTGCTCAACCTGAATTGACCCCCTCCCCCACACTTAAAACACGTTTTTTCTCCAATGATTAATTCCAAATGTGTATAAGAACATTTTATTTGGTAATGTTCAAAATAGATTTTCAATTGACTAGATTAATGACATATTAAAGGGTCTCATTAAAAATCGAATGAATATTATTTTCTATGAAAAAATAATTTTACAATAGTTCCACATGTGAGTACATATTAACAAGGGTGTAGCATGTTTGATAATTTTGGTTCAAAACTTATGTTCAATAGAGTTGAAAACAATCATGCCAAACACCCAACAACTAAAGAAGAATCAATAAAAAAACCATTTTGCATGTACCCCCCCCCCCCCCCACTTAATTTATTAATTTGAATAACTTTTAATCAATGAAACATAATTTTGAGCTCATAGGGATATGTATATTTTTTTTACAACAAGTGGAAAGTGTAGAATAATTTTCAGCAAAGTGATATGTAGAAAAATATTTCTAAAAAAATGTAAGCAGAAGACTAATTTTAATGCAACAACAAATGTAGCTGAATTTTTTAGTTGCAATAAATAAATATAACAGATTTTTGTCCTAACTGACCATCATTTCTTCTTGTGAGTCACCATTGAGATGAATCACTCACACTAGTGGAATGGTTGATCAACTGTACTTTCAATGAATTATGAGTTAAGTTTTTTAAAAAAGTGAAAGAAACATGGATCATAAATAAATGCAGAGATAAAAAAATGAAAGAACTTATCTAAAAAATTGTTTCATTTCAAATAAAACATGGTAATTCCAATCTAACATCACAAAATAGTAACATCGTGAAAATCACAGATCATGCAGACCAATATATAAATTTCCAGTAGAGACAATGAAAAGATAGTATCAAGAATCTTTTTATTCATACTTAAAGCATAGACAGTAATGAAAAAAACCATGGCATGACTCCCATGAAGCACTATGTTTTTAGTATTCAATTATTATTAATTTTAATTTAAAAACATTATTAAAAAAATGAAAAACAATGGTTTTCCTCCCTTGAAATTATATATTTAAAGTCCTCAAACAGATTCGCCTAGAAATAATTATAGTTACTAGGTGGATGTGGTTTCCTTAGTAAGAACCAACACATGTGTTTGGTCCATGTTTTTTTAACACAAAAATGAATTTTGTGGGCTTCTAAGCATAAGAAAAAATAATTAAAACTCTAAAAATCATTAAAGACCCAAAAGAAACAGCCTTTAATAGTTGTGAGTATAGTGCTTTCCCCCTCTATAATTGTTTCAGATTTGATAAAAATAGAATTTTTAGGAAAGGGAAGAAATAAATTGGTTGGCACTAAGGGTGTGGCATTGTCCTCGCAACTTTATCTCTTAACTTAAAAACTGTCGAAATAAAAAACAAGGGTTCTTGTGGGTGAGTGGGGAATAGTTAGTTCAAGAAGGGGATCAACGGTTAGGTAAACAAAATCTTGTACACTAATACTCATGTGTAAATACACCACTAAACTACTATCCTAATATATATGATCTTTTTCACCTGACTCATTTGAGGATGGATGATGTGGAAAATAGTGAAGAGAATTTATTTTTCCAATAGAATATTCAGTTTTAATAATGATATAAATTATGTAAAAAAGATCCTAATCAGTTAACTAACACTTAATATCTACTACTTGTAATAAATCAACTTTACCTAAATCAAGTGTGCGCTCAACCTCTCTTTCATGTTCAAGTTAAAAAGGCTCTCTTACTTAATAATTGTTTGTTGATTGTTCCGATTCAATTATTGGGGAAGAATTGTTCAATTCAGTTTCACTAAATTTAGTTTCCATATTATTCATATTTAAACAATTATCCCCAATAATGACAACACTACATTCCATTCCAGCACACAATTCAAAAAAGTGATGACTCTCAGTAAAAGGCACTGAAATATTATCATATAAAAAATCTTAAAAGAAAAATCCTTCATCTATATCCTCCAAAATCATTTAAAAAATATTTGGGTATGCAGTTTTGTAGCCCAGAAAAAAAGTGTTCAATTCATGTTCAAAAATATCAGATTCCATGTTTTCTAACTTAATGTTCTATTCTAGATTATACACAATTTCAAGTTCAGGTTCAGTGTTCAAAAATTCAAAAAAAACAGTGAAGGGTATTTGACATTAAAGTTCTCATTTTGAAGTTTCTATTCAAACTGAGTGATTTCATTTTCAAAACTCATGAAATAATGATTTTTCTCTAATGTAGGAATGAAGAAAAGAACTGGGAAATAATGTTTAATATGCTTCATTTCATTTTCAAAAAATTTCAACTCATATTCATTTTAGTTTTTAATTGGATTTTTAATGTTGTTTACCTGATTCTGTGAGTTGGTTATTTCTATGTTTTCTTCAATATATTCATATTTTATAGAATAAATGTGTTTCTGCATAGTTTTAGAATCCCCATCCTCTTAAAATTGATTTTCATATCTTTTGTAAACATTTGATTTTTCATTCATTTCAACATATTTTTGTTCTTTAACCGTTAATTGTAATTTTAAGAGTACATTTTCTAAATTTTTTCATTACTTTATCTTTCCCTTGAGAATCTCTATGTAATTTTTTGTGGGTTAGATTAAACATGGAATTCCAAACACCCTCCCTAATATCCAATTTGGTTTCAATTAATACATGTTTAGATAGGAATTCAGGATTAGATTCAAAGTGTTTATTTTAATCTATGTAAACTACTTGTTATGGCTAGTTATTGACACACTTCCAGACAGTCTTCCCATAATATTCACAATAATCAAAATGTGGTCCATATTGATTTTATATCTCACGATTTTTCATTTTTTAATAAACAAAATAGGTTAAACACACATCCAATTTCAAATAACAGAATTCTTTTTTTTAACATAAAAATAAACAGCAGATATTCATAGATTTATTTTTCAAATATTTTTTATATGATTTTTTTTGTTTTTTAATTAGATTTTTTTTATTTTTCTAACCATAGTTCACTCAGTGAATGCCATCCCTACAAACAGTGGGAAATAAATGACACGACAACCCTTGAAATCAATCCCATGTTTAAAATTTATGATTTCATACTACTATTAAATAGTGTCATGTAGGGTTAAACCCACAATGAAGGAAGGTAACAACATTTCTTTAACAATAACTTTTGTAATACCCCACTTTTGTCAAAAAATGGGAAGGGTTTTTAAATTTTTATATATATTTTTATCTTTTATATATTTTTATTTTTTTGTTCTAAGACGAGCTAATTCTAAAATCAACTAAAATGATGAACAACATAATAGTGATTATAACATAGAAATAGATAATGAAAAAATATAATATTAAGTAGCCTAGGGAATCTAACTTTTATGGTTTAATAATTGTCTTCTTCATTTTTTAAAATTATATCCACAACCCCTGAGAATTGATCAATTAAACTACCTCGTTAGGAGAATCATCACATAGCTAAATGAAATTGGAATCTATCCACAAATAGAGCCACCTAACATTGAATGTTTTTGAATTTAAGATACCAGAATAAACTTCACCAATCTAATAAATAGATAGGAAATAGATATTTTAAAAGAAATTATTACTTTATCCTTCTCTCAAAATGATCTTTGAATTTTATAATTTAAGATCATCAAAAAAGAAAACAATTTAAAATCAAACAGACAGATTCAACATCACTATTTGAATATGAATCATTGTTTGAAGAAAAGAAATAATTAAATATATGAAAAAAACAACTATTTTCAATTCCCTGAAATATTAAAATTAAGAATAAAATCATATCTATTACATAAAACAAAATCACTTGACTACAAAGAAAGAAAAATTTGAGAATATTAAAAGAAGAGATGTCCCTCTCCAAGCTTGAATTAGTGATGGTCCTAGTAATTGGATGTCCAAAAATGGTTCACAAGAGGTCATCCCAGGTTTTCTTTGCTTCGTCAGTTGGTGAAAAGTTGTGGAGTGATGGAATAATCTTGGTCTGATATTGAAATGGTGAACGATGTTGTGAAGAAGTAAAAATGATGTGACCGTCATGGGATAGTTTCGGTGGAAGATATATGGTGCAACAGGGAGTTATAGAGGCACTCTGAATAAGAAAGAGGTAGAGAGCTTGTTTTGGTAGGGTAAAATGGTGGATGAGGAGATTTTAAAGTAGCATCATGAGAAGTGGAAGGATATTGAGAAGGCCTGGTGGAACGGTGCCACCAGTTTGGTGATACGGTGCCACAGCTGTGGGGAAGACAACATTGGTGAATCGAATGGTAAGAGTATGATCATGGAGTGGAAGAAATGCAGGGGGAACTGTGTCTGTAGGTCAAGATAATTGGGAGTATCCAATTTTGAGAAATAAGGGAAAAACATTGGTAGCATGATGAGAGACCAACACAACATCAGTGTGAGTTGAGAGACCGACGAGAGTGTGTCAATGTGTCGCGACAAGGAAGAAATTGAGTTGTTGAGACATATCATCAATGAGGTATTTGTGTAACATGACTCACCAAATGTGAAATATAGGTAGTGTGTCAGTGATTCATGAAAAGTATCGGTGACTCGCTCAAATAAAAAATAATTTAACAGAAAGTAAAAATAAAATTTATAATTATTTAAATGATTAATAAAATAATAAAAAACATAATACTAAAAATATTTGAACCAAAATTAAAAAAATGAAACAAATAAATAAAAAGAAACTAGAATTTTACATTATATTACGAAAAATAAAAATTATAAATATAACAACATTTATAATTAGATTGATTTATGTTACTCAAATTGAAAACTATAAAGTGAGGGATAGAAATTAAAATTAAAGACACAAATTTTTAAATAAATTTAATTAAAGAGACAATCAATAACAATATACACTAAACTGCAATCGATTACTAAATGAGTTACTGACTTTAGCAAAAATGTAGGGTCGGTGAGAGAGGCAACCATCAGTGAGATCGACAGGCAACTGTCGGTGAATTAAGAACTAATGAAAAATTGGAAAAAAATGAATAGAGTCCCAAAAATATGTTGACTTAATATTTGAAACTACATTCAGAAAATTTAAAACATTAAGGAAATTAAATATTTATAATACTAAACTATTTAATTATTTAACAAGATAAAGACTTAAAATGAATAACACATTAATTTATTAAGTTAAAACTTAACATCTTATGTATATTAAAAACTACCTATGTTATCAACAAAGTAGTGAGTTTACCAATTATAAAAGGAAGATGTTACATTAAATTTAAAGGATAAAAATTAATATATGCCAGTGAATTAATTGGATTGCAATAATTATTAGAGTTTGGTTTTTTTAAATAATAAAAATTAAACAATAAAATGGTTTAATTGAAAACTATGTTACAATAATATAAACAAAATGATTAATTTATTAAATAATAAACATGTTACTTTGTTTGAAAATCAATATGATTAAATCCATAAAAATAATTAAATAATTACTACACTATAAATATTATTATGTCAAAAATAATTATTTTAAAGGGTAAAATTACCTTATTATTTATAAAAATTGATTAATTAATAAATTTGATTAAAAAAATAAAAAATTGTGATTAATTATCATAAAGTGTAAAAATAATTAATTATATCATATAAAATTAATTAAAAAGATGTGGAAAACTATGTCAAATTAAGGCCACATCAGGGACAAAAAAGGGGTAATAATTGTAACCCTAAACATTGAATCATGATATACGATGATAACATACTAGTAACATGGGAATATAGAAGCAACACTAAACATGAAATCATAAACATAGGTGAGGGATAACTTCCATGACATCATAACATGGTGGAAAAAATAATTAATGTATTAGGTTTACTCACTAATCCCATAAATGATTACTCATGATACAAAAACATTACCCATTGAATTGGATCACTATATAATTACGGGTGCACCTGTTGCTTTCATACCATGTATATGTATAATATTTCAACACATATCATTCTACATATGATCATATTCCATCACATTTAATCCCAATATTAAAGGGTTTATAATAAAAACATGTATTCCCCCAATAAAATAATCATATATATGTATAGGTGAGTAATATTTAGAGGAAATTATAATTGTATTCAAAATAAAAATGCTTGTACTTGGAAAATCATAGGAAAATTTTTTCAACATAACATGTGTACATAATGAATCATGGTATTGATGAATTAGAGTGAAAGGGTTCTATCATCACTTGTTAATAATAATTTAATTAATATGGACATGAAATAACATAATCAAACCTTAATAGTTTGGAAATAAAAGGCATATGACAAAATGATTTCGTCAATAAATGTTTTTTGCTGAAAAATCAGAGGATTATTTTTAATGCATAATAGTGGTACATAATGAATCCTGGTAGGGAATAATGAGAGTGAAAGGGGTATCTATCACAAACCAGCCCTTTTCGACCCTGAACTAGGAATCCAAACCGATATGTGGCATGGCCTGAAGGGAATTCCCAATACCCACAGGCAAGAAACTAGTGTCGGACATAAACATAGTACTCAAGGGAATGATTTTACCCAAATATAATCATGAAATAAGCAGTAGAAAGAAACAAACATCCCAACATATATTTATATAAAATTGAACCGAACATTATTTATACAAGAAAATGTATGTAAAACTAACCAATACAACCAAATAACCTTACCTGAAAAAAAAAAACTAACACTATATGACCCCACTGGTCAATCTCCAACACAATTAATACTTGTCACCCAATAGAACCAAACTCATGTTGAACCTGCACATGGTCTTAAAACAGAAGGAAACTATAGGTGTGGGTATTAATACTCAGTAGATTAGACAAATATTCACATCCAAATTAATATCATTTAAAATAAATGAAACATAAATTTCCTATTTTAGATAAAACACATAAATATATGTCTCTAAATGAGGTTCCATACTATAAAAATTACTAGACAAAAACTTGCAAGTTTTATAAACAGGAATGCAAGGAATATTTTCTCAAAAAGTGGTGACTTAAAAATGAAAATATTTTTCAAGGGGGTTGATTTAAAGAATATAAAATATTATATAAACCACAAATGACACTGAACATACCAAATAGACACACAATATGCCGATGGTGAGTACAAAATATCAAACGAGCACATGTCATGGGAACACCCCTAAGAATATGTTTGTTTTCGGCCCTAGTTACCTCGTATCTTGGTGTAAAAGATACCGTAACAAATATCTATTCTTGTTACCATGATAAAATATTAGTATAATCATCCATAAACTATTTTTATTTTACAACATGATTATCATATTTTAGTTAGTTTTTTTATCATAAAACCTTTTATAAGAAACAGGTCTAAAACCCCTCAGGATCACAATCATTCTAGTACACATCCACCCACCTAGATGCCCTATTTTTCATTTTTTTTCTTAGATAAGTTACTAATATATATAATAACATTTTATCATGAAGATTAAATTGAAAAATCATACACACAATAAATACACCACACATATGCCTCAAATTTCATTCACGGATCAATAAACCACCGAAATTTTCATAAAACAATTTCAAGATGTCTAACGGGGCCTTGCACATAAAATCAATTCCAAAATGGTATATCAAGAAAAAAACCCACCAATACCATATAAAACTAGATTTGGTAGCCCCAAACCCATTTAATTAATCCATTTTATAGACCATACAATTTCCCCATGTGATACAACATGAAATACAAATGGAAAACATTTTTACACCAAAAAAATTTCAAACGAGCCTTTAAGAATTTATCAAAACTAAAATTTTACAAAGGTAAAAAATTATGTTTTAATAAATTTGTGTATAAAAACCATTTAGAAAAAAAACATTCATAAATCCATTAAAAATTCTGGGGACACATCCAAATCACGTCGTTTTTTATATGGATTCCAAATGGGCCATTTTCCGGCAACTTTGTCCAAAACATATTTAGCACCAAAAACCAATTTGTTTATAAAACCAAAAATACTTTTGAATTCAACAAAAGTAAACAAAAATATAATTTCTCATGGGTCTAATGTAATTTTAAATCAAAACAAATCATTTTAAATTTCACTAAAAACATAAAAGCCAACCAGGAAATTTACCAAAAATCTGGCATGCAATTTTAAACAAAAAACTTATTTTATGCACTTGTAAAGGGATAAAATAAAATTTTAATGACATAAATTTAATCAAGATAATTAAAAAAATTAAAATAAAAAAACATGTGCTTAATCTAAAGGAACATTTATCTAATCAAGCAGTGTAAATTTTTATAACAAAACAACACTACTTTTCACAAAACAAGGCTTAATGAAAACCTTTTTAGCACCAAGAAAACTATCCAAATTTTGAAAAACGATATTAAACAAATATATCATGTGATAAAGGAAAAAAAATTATGAATCTGAAGTGATAAAGGCATGTTTATAAGATATCCTACCTCAAAACCTTGACGGAAAGGATCAACACAGCCGATATCACACGCCATGGTTCCTAACACTCTAGATCTATTATGAAAAGTCCTAAACAAACCAAAACCCCATAAAAATCATGGGATAACATTACCTGTGGTCATGAATGGCTAGGGGATAAGAGGAAACCAAATTAAAGTGGATGTAGATGGATGAAGGTGGAGATTGGAGAAGGTATCTCACCTTGGAAACTAGGGAACTCTTCATCTTTCCATAGATCTACAACTTTAGAGGAAAGGTAGTGGATTGGAACTTCTTGGAGGGGATAATTCGGTCTTGAAGAACCAGTTGAAGATGATTTGGGGGGGGGGAAATGATAAAAAATAATGATTCATGAAAGAAACAATTTACCATACAAAATATTGAGGATTTGAGAATCCTTGAGATATTTCATCCTAATATGGGACTAATATGATATCAAAAGAGGGAAAGTTAAACTTGGAGGTGAGACTAGGGTTATTTGGCTTGAGTGAGAGGTGTAATAGCAAAAAAATTAAAAAAATGAAAAATATATAAAGCTAACAAATTAAAATTTTAAAACTGGAATGGGTTCATGTGATGGCCCAATACCAACATAAATAACACAAATCCACCATGATTATGAATTTATAAGGGGGTCCAAAGGGATATG
Source organism: Viscum album (assembly GCA_963277665.1). Taxonomy (NCBI): domain Eukaryota; kingdom Viridiplantae; phylum Streptophyta; class Magnoliopsida; order Santalales; family Viscaceae; genus Viscum; species Viscum album. The sequence continues at coordinate 1,780,146,527 of OY728129.1, read as the reverse complement.
GTGGTTTGAATAGGTTAGGGTAGGCCATGTGGAAAGAAGAATGAGTGAATAATGTTGAAAATTTTAGTTATAAATGAATCCAACCCTATTTTTATATTTGGAAATGGGCTCATGGTTGGCCCAATTCTTGAAGTTATGAGCCTTTTCACAAAAAACAACCGAACCAACTATGGGTACCCCATCGTATGATTATTAGACAAATATGGAAGCTCAAAAATCAACATTAAACCCACCCAAACCCCATTAAAAGGATTGGGATTTTCAACAATCCAGAGCAAAACCCAAACATGAAAAAAACCACGTGTGATAATTCTCCCCACCATTAAAGCATTCCATCCCTGGAAAGACACAACAAATTCCATGTGATTGATCAACACCTAAGGGTTCTTTATCAATATGGTATATTTTTGGAATCCAATGAAATTTCATCCTCTATTAATTTATCCTAAGCCTCTTACCTCAACCAAAACAAAAACTCCCAACCACTTCATGAGAATCAGCTGAAAGATCAAGCCACTACCTCCTCAACCAAACCAAGAACCAGTTTATTGGGCCATCTCCAAATGAACCCAATAATCAACCAAACCAAATAGAAATCAGAAAAAACTTATATTCTAGGGGAATTCAAAATGGACTCCCAACCATTATGAAACAACTAGAACTCAAAAAATTCATAGGAGGAAACTCTATGAGACCCGTGGTGGATCTGACTAACATTAAGAACCAACAATCAATGACTAAATGAGAATTAAACCTGAACAAGGAATGGTTATCTCCCACACAATACCACAAAATTTCTCCCACAATGACCTACCGACCCATGTTATTAGAAACATAACATGAACATTTAAACCCCCACTCCCGAACGGAGTAGACAAGAACTCAGCCAACACTCTCTGCATGGTTCCAAACCCCCACCACATGCGGCGAGGAGGTAAGGGGACTCAATAATTGGAAAAATAAAACCATAAAATAAATAAAGTAACTATCTCACTGCAATGTTATTGGCCCGAGCTTAGCAATACTACCCACAGTCATTGGAATCCTAACTACACACCAACTTCACATTGAGACCTATGGTTAGAGATACGGTGGATGAATCATCTCCTACATCACAATCAGTCTTTGATAATCCCTAACATAAACTCTTCCCCTTTGTTCCATATGGAGACACATAACACTCACGTGCTGAAAAAAATGATCAAGGGACACCATGAAACTCTATTCCTCAAACAACACACTTTTCTCCAAACAAGAACTTGGAGATACACAACACTATATTCTCTCAATAAGAATGTGCAGATGAATGGACAATGTATATGTAGAAACACATCCACCTCACTGAGCACAACTACCCCAATAGTGAGGGACGCCATAATGGAAATGAACTTTAAATCGGGCCCAAAAAGTTCTCAATTTCAACAAATTGGATGAGGTATTATTGGAAGATGTGGACTTCACATTTTGAATGAATCCTTAGGTTGATCACTTGGAAGTAATTATAATAGAGAACCATCTATGATGGCCACATCAAAACATCCATCACATATTTAGAAACCCACTGAAATTTTTTCCAAAACCAAGCCACTAACAAGATCCCATATCAAAAAACAACAACAGTATGGCTTCCACATCGCAAGGAAGAAAACTGAACTAGCAAAACATCTAAGATATAGAAATAACTATCCACATTACGATTGGTTTATAACAAACACCACAATTTTTAGATAAAAACTCATTTGAAAAACAAACCAACTTATTGGATTTTTTCATTCATCAATGGTGTTTCATCACATCTCACTCATATGCACATTTGCATCCCACCCTGGGCACCCAAACACCATTCCATACCAGCCATTCATCCATAAAACCATAAAACCATGAATGTGAGCACCCATAAAAACACCAAGGATAAAATAAAACAATAATCACTCTGAAAATAATCATGTACCTTCAAAAGGAACATTAACCACCAGTCAAAAAACATTTTCATAATTCACAAAAAAAAACTAGGATTTATCAAGAACAATTTGATTAAAAAAACAATATATTTTTTAATAGAACTTCCAAAAACGACAATTCTGTTCCAAATAACTCTTTCACATTTTTAAAAATTCAATAAGGCCACTTTTCATAATCTTACCACCATAAAGGCCAAAACCCCTTTCAAGAAAAACACCTTCTGCTCAAAAGAAAATTTCTAGAACCGTATCATTAGACTCAAACACTTTTTAGAGCTCAAACCCCCCTTTAAAACAATGTTCAGAATCACTTAAAAATAATCCAAGATTTCTAAAAAATTTATTTCAAGAAACCATAAGTTTAGATTAATTAAATTTAATCACGTTAAATCATTTTCTCTTTATCCCCAATATTGTTTTTACAAAACCCAACATTCCAAAACGTTTCACATATTAAAATTTGGAAACCCATTTTCAAATTTTCAACAAACAACCATTACTTTAAAACCCATTTTCAAAATTATCACCCAAGGAATTTTAAAACAAAATTCTGAATTCATGAAAATTCCAAGGGATACCCAAAGGGAACTATTTTTGGTGGATGATTTGATCATATAGTTGGAATCCATATGTCAGACATACCAAAAACAATGAGTTCCTTATTAAGAGCATGTCATGGCTTTACAGGGATGGATGGGCCCTGTGACATCAAGAAGACTATTAGTCCAACTACCTTAGTTGTATCCCAACACCAAACAGTCAATACGAACCAATGAAACTAAAAAAACCGGACTTACCATGGGAACCCGAGGGTCGGAACGAGTAACAGGTCACGAAGATCTACCCAGACCAACCCCTAATGTCTGAAAAATCATAATTCACCCACAATGAAATCCCCAAATTAAAAATGTCGCTATAAAAATAATGGTTCGCTAGGTTCCAACCACCATTGATACCATTTGTCATGAACCAGCCTGAGTCAACCCCAGACTTGGCATATGAACCGATCTGTAGCATGGCCCAAAGAGAATTCTCGATCCCCACAAGATCGAAACTAGTTCGAAGAATAAAAATAGTACTCAAGGGAATGATTTCTCTCAAATATATTAAAGAACAAAGAAGTGGAAACAATTTACAACCCAACATACATTTATATGAAATTGAAGTGAACATTATTTATATGAGAAAACAAAAGTAAAAATAATCAATATAACCAACTGACCCAACATGGAGGCCAAACTAACACCATGTTACCCCACCGGTCACTCTCCAACACAACGAATACTCATCTACCTATGTGACTGAACTCAAACTGAAACCTACAAAAGGGCTAAAAATATAAGAACACTATAGGTGTTCGTATAAAAAATTAGTAGGATAGCCTAATAGTCTATTCCCAATGAAAATATCATAAAATAAAAGAAAACTAAATTTCATGTTTGAGATACAATATAATAAAATATGTTTTCTATATGAGGTTCCATGCTATAAATATTACCCGACAAAAAGTCATAGGATTTATAAACAAGAATTCTAGTAATAATTTTTCAAAGATGTGTAACTTTAAATTGAAAATAGTTTTCATGAGGAATTATTTAAAGAATGTAAAATGTTAACTAAAATGAACATGTGGATAAATTTACCATCTAAACATACTGTATACCGATGGTGAGTACAAAATAGCCAATTGCACAAGTAATGGGGACACCCATAGACACTAGTTCATTGTGGGCCCTATGTACCTCGTATATTGGTATAAAATTAACCATAAAAATATATATATTCTCATGAAAATAAACCACTATTAGGAGAATAATTCATAACCAAGTTGTCCCCAAAATCATCATTGTCAATGTTTAGATAGTGTTGTCATTGTAAAACTGCTACGTGAAAAAGGGACAAAACCCCTTCTGATCACTTCCATATTAGTACACATCTGCCCACCTAGATACCCAGGTTTTCCCTTTTTGTGGTCAATCAAGTTACAAATATAAAAAATAAATTTTTATCATGAATATTCCATTTAAAAATAATACACACATCAGTCAACCCATACACATGTCTCACATTTCTTTCACGGATCAATAAACCACCTAAATTTTCCTAAAACAATTTCACTAAGTATATTGAGGCCTTGTACATAAAATCCATTAAAAATTTTATATTAATGAAAAACACCCACTAATACCATATCAAACCATATTTGGAAGCCCCAACACCAATTAATAAATCAATTACATAGACTATAAAATGGCACCAAATGATACAACATGAAATACAAATGGAAACCATTTTTACAAGAAAAATGCCAAACGATCCTTAAAGCATTTATCATAAATAAAAATGTCCAAAAGAAAAAATTTTAATTTTAATAAATAGGTGTATACAAACCATTTATAGTATAAATTATTTTTCAGAAATTCGTTAAAAAGTTAGGTTACACATCCAAAGCATGACCATTTTTATAAGGATGCCAAAGGGTCTATTTTCCTGCAACTTGGGCCAAAACTTTTTACCACCAAAACCCCATTTGCTTATAAAACCGAAAATACTTTTGAAATTAATAAAAATACCCACAAATACCCTTATTAATGATTAATGTATATTTATAAATTCAAAGAAATCATTTTAAATCGCACTAATCACTTGAAATCCTACCGGGTAATTTACCAAACACATGGCATGAAATTTTAAACAAACAACTCATTTTATTGACTTGAAAAGTGATAAAATATCATTTTCATTCCATAAATTTATTCAATATACTAAAACATGTCTAAAATACCATAAACAGTTGTGTAAGCTTACCCAAAATTTATGTAAGCAAGCAGCGCACCCATTTATAACAAAACAATACTACTTTTCACAAAAAAATGCTTAAATAACTGTTTTTCACACCAAGGTAATTATAAATGTCTGAAAAACAATATGAACACATATATATGTATTTAAAATCTTGAAAATGATGAAACATAAATGATAAAGTAATTTGAAAGCAATATCTTACCTCAAAACCAAGGGGGAAAGGAACCGCACACCCGATATCACCTACTGTAGTTCCCGACACTCTAAATATGTTAATACCAGCCCTAAATGAATAGAAACTCCATAAAATTCATGGTATAACATAACACAAGTTCTTAGAGAATTAGGTTAGAATAGGAAACCAAATTAAAGTGGAAGTTGAAGGAAGAGGGAGGAGAAAGGATAAGGAATCTCATCTTGGAAACTAGAGTACTCTTCATCTTCCCATAGATATAAACCATTAGAGGAAAGAGAATGTCCTGGAGAATTATGGAGAGGATCCTTATGTCTTGAAGAAAATGTGACATAATATTTTGGGTGAATAGAGAAAAAAATAAAAAATTCAACAATGAATCAAATTACCTTACAAAATCTAGACTATTTGAGAAGCATTGAGAAATTTCTCCTTAATGAGCCACTAATAAGAGCTCCAATGAAGGACAATGGAACATGAGGGTGAACCTAGGGTTCATGGGATTGAGTGAGTGGTTGAATCACCAAATTATATAAAAATGTAATAGGATATAAAAGAAAAAAATTATTTTTTTAAAACATGAAATGGGCACATAGGCAGCCCAATAACTGAAAAACTACCCAAATCCACCTAGATAATGAATTCATAAGGGGGTAAAAAAGAATATGGTGGTTTTAATAGGTCAAGTTAGGCCATTTAGGAAGTATAATGAGAGAAAAATGTTGAAAAATGGAGGATTTATAAAAGAAACAAGTTTTGATTTTAAATCTAGAAATGGGCCCACGGTTGGCCCAAATCTTGAAGTAACCACACTTTTCTCCAAACAATCCCAAACAAGCTATTGGGAACCAATTATATGATGATTAGAAATATATGGACGTTAAAAAATCAATATTCATATCACCAAAAGCCCAAAAAATGATCGTGATTTCCAACAAACCTGATCAGAACCAAGACATGAAAAAAACTCGGGTGTGACAGTATCTAATCACATGAAAATAATAATGTCAGTAAGAAGGATGTAGAAAATCATATCCCATCGATAATAATTAAATGAACTATTTCATTAAATTATAAAGGTTCATGAATATGTAAGACTATTGGATCCCTTACATTGATAGGGTATTTCAAAAATCTTGGGTGGAGCTTTTTGAGAGCTTGGGTGAAAATTATTGGGGGTATTGGCAGGAATGGGAAAGATTATATTCGTGTTCTAATTGTTCTGAGTGAAGAGGAATGTGAGATTTAGTGGGTTTTTAAATAAAATGATATGTGATTTTTCTAGTGTTTTTCAAACATAAGTTTTATACTTTGTACAATTGATTAATAAAAAACCAACATCATAAAACGTTTTTTACCCATTATTTCTACTAATGAGGATTTTTTAATAATTTTATAAGGCTATGAACCGATCGTGTTAAAATAATACCCTTGGTGTTGTGTAAGTGAATCATGTTAAAAAATAAATGATTTTAAAAACATAAAATATAATATTGATTTTTGGGAGATTCATAATGGATTTTTTAAATTATTAAATCGACCTAATAACACATTATTTTAAAGGAAAAACATATATTTGTTTTTATATACATTATTTTGAACATAATAAATCACATTATGGACATTAAATTGTCCTAACACATATTCAATATTTATATTGTACATAAATTTTACCCTAAACATTGACTATATTATAAAATTATCAATAATTTACCAATTGATAATTTCGACATGATGATTCAAAAAATAATTTTTATTTATTAATTTTTTTAATAATTTAAATTTCTCATTTAAAATAAAATACATATTTATTAAGCAGTAATTTTCTATTGATATTAAATTTTCTCTAACACTTATAAAAATTAAATTTATACTTCATAAAAATATGTTATCATTTATATTAAATATATATTATGTTGAAACAATATTTAAAGAAAAAATAATTTAATTCATGAATTTGTGGAAAATAATATCTAAATATTTTAATGTTCTGGCCCGGGTGAGATGCACCACTACCCTGAGATGGATCACCACATAACCTCAAGCACACATTTTTAGACGCTAGAGGCTAATGAATTTCAGTGAGGGTCTCGTAAGTTAGTCATGGTGAGACAATACCCTCTCATATCCAAGTGAAACACTTGTGGAGGTAAATAAAGCATCATAAAACCATATATAGAATAATAATACTAATGTCACATGGTAAAACATTATACAAATACAATACTCACCTAAAAGGGAAACATTCTATGCTAAAGTGAGTTTCAAAATACATAACATGAAAATAAACACACCAAAGACTCCCAAGTGGCCCCCGAACCATGTCTGGTTCCCTCATCGGCACTCCATCCCATATAAGATATCTAATCCATGGAATTTTCCCATAACATGTCCTACATTAATAAAGGATATTTGGGTATCGATCATGCATCCTGAATAGGGTGTGAGTATAACTCAGTAGGCCACCACTAATAGTGTATAAAATAAATCGAGCCAATATCATGTGTATTCATTTGTATAAGGAAACTAAATACAATAAAAAATTAAACAATTTGTCTCATTAATTAATATTCTTTATTCAACCCCATAATTTAATGAATATGTTAACATTCTTATTTTCCTCCAATTTTAATGACTGTGTTACCATTCCATAACTCACACACACTTGAAATTCCATGTTACCATTATTTACTCATATTGTAACACCCCAACCACAGTTACCCAGAGTCAGTGCTTTATTATATAATATTGTAATGATACAAGAAATCATGTCCCGAATGACCGATCAGTTTAGTATTATTGGAAATAATATATATAACTAATTTCAATATTACAACTTGAAATGAAATACAACACTAATTTATTCCATTAGAAACATACATGCCTCCAATATTATGCCTTTAAGTAACTCATAACTAACTTCTTCATATCCTAGGAAAAAGTAACATAAGAAAGGGGTGAGCTCAAATTCTCAATAAGAGTAAGAAATATAGTGGAAGATAACATAAATAATTGGCATGGTGAATAATTGAAAACACATGCCTCTAAAAATAAAAAACATGTACCCTTTATGGAAGGAATATGAGCTAAGTAAATAATTCCATAATAAAACATAGTCATCGGTATTCTACTAGAGAAATAAGCACATGAACCATCAATATTATTTTCATAATGAGGGAATGTATAATTCTGGACATTTTGAAACATTTTTTCAAGGACTCAGCCAAGCCATCTTAAAATTATTAAGGCCTCAGGAAAAACCATATATCAAATTGGGAATGGCCTCGGCCAATTCCATGTCTAATTGTATCATGAGACCTAACGATGCACCAAGGAGCTATAGTGGTATCCACCAGTCACTTACTATTTTCAATATATTCCTCATATAAAAATTTTGAAACATAACATAAACATTCATATTAAAACTAGCATACGAAATGTAAATACATTAACCATAAACCATGAATGGTATAAAAATAACACATCCATTTTCAGACATATCACACAACCTTAAATACAATATGAGAGGTTTTTATCATAATAAATCAACATCAAAAAAGTGTAAAATTTATCAAAGGATGTTGATATAGATTAAATCAGAACAGTTTGAGAAAAATATATCTTTCTATTTTTAAATGTTTTTAAAGTCACATAATTATAAAAGAAAACATTTATTTTGAAAATATTAATATAATATTGTAAGGTAATCATCAAATGTGATATAACGGAGGAGAAAACCCACACCAACTGTATAAGTTAAAAAAACATTCAAACGTTAATTGGTTGAAATGGTCATAAAGTACCTTGTTTGGAAAATGATGGAAAGATTCTTTTCAAAACATATAAGGTCAAAAAATGGTATAAATGACTTTAAAAAATAGTCTACTAAATAGTAAAAATGTTTTGAAATACATTTTTAAGAAAATAATGATGTGGATGATAAAGAGGTCCCAGTAGATAGTTATGTAAAAACAACCTCGGATAATAAAGGGCTAGTGAAATTAACCATTAACTTGTACTTTTCCTTGGTCGAGGGTACGTCAACCTCTTGTATAATAGTTAAATCATTTTTATTAAATTATACAAGAACCATATACATAAATATGACATCTTATATGATCTTTTAATATTGTTTTGATAATTATATTATTTTATTATCGTTGTTTCGAGTGTTAACTGATTCATTTTCCTTTATATGTCATGTTACATATGCCATTTTTGTTATGGATAGGATGTATTTGATTCACATCTAGATTTATATTAAGTTCTTATACATTATTTTAAATCATCAAATTAAAATTATTCTTGAATAGTTAAGATGGGTAAATGAATCTCATCGCGTTCGTGGAGACGGTAATCTACATATACGCATTAGGGACAATATCATTCTTATGGTATTAATATCTTATGTAAATAGATGGTGTATCATATATACATAATAATTAACATATTATATTTATTATCTACATCAGTTATACATAATTATTATAACCATCCGAAAAAATATTGTATTGAATAACATCTACACCACGACGTGGAGACGGTAAGCCGTATGTACACACGTATGGTGACTTTGTCGTTAATATAATGGATATAATAATGAATATGGTTGTACCATTTTTATAATAACATCATATTATATAGAAGATAATGGAGTTACTATTTTAGAATGGTAACAACAAATAAAGAGGAAGTGGAAAATGAAAAAGAACTTGAAAGAGGTGATGAAATAATTATCTCTTCTTTAGGTTCTTCCTTTTGATTTCATCAAAAGGGATCAATAGGTTGGATTTCTGATCAAACGAAGGCCTCTAGGTTACAGTGAGGGAAATTGGGAGGATATTTGGTTAGGTTTTGGTTGAGGCAAATGGCTTTGGAGGAGTGATTTTGAGAGAAGGGGGAGTATTTGTTTATAAGAAAGGTGAGGGGAACCTTAGGAAACGATTGAAATATTAATTTATAATAAAATAATTTTATATTTCTAATGGATAAAAAATGATTTAAAGTCAAGGATAAGATGTATCATGTTCTGAAAAAAATAATCCAATAAAATTGGATAGTTTTTGAATATTTTTTTAATTTCTATAATCTCATTTATTTAAATCATTCATTAATGAGGTAAGCACTACATCATTATTGTATCATAAATAATATATTTATTTCATGTCTAAAAATTATAAAAAAAACCATGATATCGAAAATAGTTTTACATTTAAAATTAATATTTATAGTGTAAATGCTATCTTAGATAACCCCATGTAAAAATTATTTTACTAAAAGATATATGTTTATATCATTTTTGTCTTTACTTTAAATTAATTAATATAAAGTGTCATTATAACTCTCAAGTGGCTCTATGGGGTACAAAAATCAACGCAATGATTACCATGGTCGGACATGTATCAACCAATAAGAATAAAACACATATTAAGGTAATTTAATATTATTTTAATATTTATTTTTTATCCCTTATTTACCAGATTTATCATTTAACCATGGTAAATAAAATATTTACCGAAATAATTATTCATAATGTCTAAAAATAAAAGCTCAATATTTACACAATTTGGACCTCTAGATTCCAAATATTGAATCCATTTTTTCAAATTCGAAACTCAGAAGTGGGAGAAATTAATTTAAAATTAATTCTCATTGTCAAAACAAAAAGAGTGTTTTTTAGAAATAATAACTCTCAAAAGATTGACAGAGGGTTATGTCCAGTGTAAATGTGAAATTACATAAAATAACTTAAATTATATTAAATGATAAAAATATAATCTAATGGTACTTTAAAACCACTCAAATTTATAATTTAACAAAATAAATTAGTTTGACTACAAAAGTTGTTTTTAATTAAAATTTAGATTTTTTCACTATTCATAAAAAATTGAATGTTTTCAGAAATGTACCAAATATTCTCCCTAAGCTAATTTAGATATTAAAAATTAAAAAATTATGTCCATTTAGAAAAAATATAATTTATAAAATTTCAAAAATAGGGTATTACCATTCATAACGGCTAGTTTTATTTGTCGTAGTGTGTTAGAATCTAAAGGTTACGTATAATGCAAGCTATTACATTATTCAAAGGGAAATGTACCATTGAAGATTGGGGTGTTAAATTCATCCCTCCTTCAAAAAAATTCATCCTTTAAATTTATAGAATACTACCACACAAAATGATTCGGGTGGTTAATCATCATAAGTTCCTCGGGTTCCCACGTTGCCTCTTCCATCTTATGGTTTCTCCACAGAACATTGACCAGATGATTCGTCCAGCTTCTCAACATGTGTTCTCTAGTATCAAGAATCTTGATCAGATCATCACAATAAGATAGATCAAGTTACAATTCAATTTCATCATAGGTAAGTACATGTGTTGGTCACACATGTATTTTCTCAATAGTGATATGTGGAACACATCGTGAACTTTGGAGAGACTTGGCGGCATTGCAAAACAGTAAGCTAAATCCCCGATTCGTTCTATAATATCGAAAGTTCTAATGTACCTGAGACATAATTTACCCTTATTACCAAATCGTATAACTCCCTTCCACAGAGATACCTTCAAGAAAACATGATCTCCTACCATAAATTCCCAATCCTACGTTCAATTATTGACATAGAGTTTCTGCCTACAATGAGCTTCTTTGATGTGGGTTTAGATTACCATCACATTTTACATTGTTTACCCAACATGTTGTGGGCCTACAAGTATTCTTTCACCGACATCATCCCAATAAGTTGGCGTGTGACATCTCTTTCCATTTAACGCTTCATATGGTGCCATCTAAATACTTGAATGAAAACTATTATTATTAAAATATTCTACTAGAGGTAAATACTGATCCCACATACCTTGAATGTCATGTGAGAAAGATCTCAACATGTATTCTAAGGTTTTAATATTCCGTTCTAATTCTCCATCAGTTTGAGTGTGGTAGGAAGTGCTCAAATAGAGTTCAGTATCCAAGGCTTTCTGAAGACTCTTCCAGAATCTTAATGTAACATGGGGATCACGATCAGAAATAATCGATAGGGGTACTCCTTGAATTCTTACAACATCATTAATATATATTCTTGCTAGATGTTCAAGTGGTAAGTATTCTGTTATATTAATAAAATGTGTTGACTTGGTAAGACGATCAACAATGACACATATTGTACTGTTCTTTCTAGGAGTCTTTGGTAGTCCCATGAGAATGTCCATTGTAATATCATCCCATTTCCACTCAGGTATGGGAATAGGTTACATGAATCCTCTAGGATGTTCCCTTCTAACATTCACTTGATGAAAAACCATACATATAAACACATAGTCAGCAATCTCCCTCTTCATGTTGTCCCACCAAAAAAATTCCTTCAAATTTCGATACATCTTATTGATACTAGGGTGTATAAAGAAATTGGAGCTATGAGAATCATCCAAAAATTCCATTTTTAGATTAGGTATCTCAGGAACACAGAGTTTCTCCCCAAATTTCTAAATTTCATCTTCATATATGAAGTCAATCAATCTCCCATCATTCACAGCTTTAATTTACTTTTGAAACTCCTCATCATCAATCTCAAAACATTTTATCCTTTCTAGTAAAGATAGTTTAGAAACCATTTGAAAAGGTATCGATGTTTCAACATCCATCATTATTCTTATATCCACATTTACTAGATTCATGAACATGGGATCCCTTTCAACTATCATCTTGTTCAGAACTCCATGATCCTTTTTCACAAAGAATCAACCACTTTATTTGCCTTCCCGAGTGGTAGTGTACAATGCGATCATAATCCTTGAGTAGTTCAATCCATCCTTTTGCCTCATGTTGAGTAATTTTTGTGAGAAAATATACTTTAAATAGTTGTGATAAATATAAATCTCACATTTCTCACCATATAGATAGTGTCTCCATATCTTCAAGGAATAGATTACAACTGCTAACTCAAGATCATGAGTGGGATAGTTTTTATCATGAAGCTTTAGCTGCTGTGATGCATAGGCAATAACTCCAGCATTCTGCATAAGGACACAACCATGTCCTTTCATTGAAGCATCAATATAAATAACAAACCCATCATTCCTTAATGTTTGAGTCAAGATTGGTGTGTTGACTAATTTTCTCATCAGTTCTTCAAAACATTCTTCAGACTCTTTGGTCCAAACAAATCTGACCACTTTATGTGTTAGCTTCGTTAATGGGATAGCCAACCGAGAAAAATTCTGGATGAAATGTTGATAATAACCTGCTAAAAAATTAAATTTGCGTACTTTAGTTATACTTGTCGGTGTTGGCCATTATTGTATCGCCTTAGGCTTTGATGGATCAACAGAGATTCCATCTTTTGAGAAAATATGGACAGGAAAATAAATTTGTTGAAGGAAGAATTCACACTTTCTAAACATCCCATAAAATTCATTTCTTATGAGGGTTTTCAGAAAAGTGTGTAGTTGATTTTCATGATCTTTGTTGTTTTTTGGAGTATACCAATATATCCTCAATAAATACCACAAAAACGTCATCAATATATTCCTTGAAAACTATATTCAATAAATCCATGAAGACAGAGGGTGCATTAGTCAATTCAAAAGGCATTAATGTTAACATGTAAGGCTCGCACCTAGTTTGAAATGCTTTTTTTTGGAATGTATTTCTTCTTCGCACAAAACTAATGATATCCTGATTGAAGGTCAATCTTTTAAAAATATTGAGCTCCATGAAGTTGGTCAAAAAAATCATCAATTCAAGGAAAAGGATACTTGTTCTTTATTGTTATAGCATTGATCTCCCTGTAGTCAATGCACAACCTCATAGATCTATCTTTCTTCTTAACAAAAAGGACAGGGGCTCCCCATGGAGAAACACTAGGGGGAATAAATCCTTTATTATCAATTACTCTAGTTTTTTCATTAGTTCCACTAATTCCATAGGGGCCATTCTATAAGGAGTCTTCAATGTGGTCCTTGAACCAGAAATTGAATCAATGGAAAACTCAATTTCTCATTCTGGAGGATGTCTAGGTAAATCCTCTAAAACACATAAATATATTATTGTATAATATGTACATCCTCAATTTGGACATTCCTTTCCTCACCCATAGTTATTTCATTCTCTTACTCTCCAATAATTGGATTTAGTATATATACTAGGGGTGGATCTAGATAAGAATTAGCTGGTGACGTTTCTACTTTAAAGAAAAGGTATTCCTTACCATCATCAAAAATTTTAACCTCTTTCTTCTTATACAAATTTTTTTTCATCATCGTCCGAAATCCAATCCATACTGTGGATTATATCAAATTAAATCTTGGGTATGATAATGGGATCCGCAGATAAAAAACATTTATATGACCTAATTAGAACTGATTCAGAAAACATTATTGCAATGATACTTCCCTTAAGATTTTTGACTGACAACTCCCTTTTTAAATAAAATTGGAAATAACTAATTTTCCTAGCAAACTGGAAAGATAAGAAACAATGAAATGATCCAGAATCAAATAAATCATTGGATAAACTTGAGTAAACCATTAAATTACCTGCCACCACATCTTTCAGAGCTTCAATCTCTGCAGTATTTATCACATATACTTGGAATTTCTCCCTTGTAATTTTTTGAGGTAAGTTTCTTTGGTTCTTAAGACATTCATTTTCATAATTTCCCATCACCATGAAATTATAGAATTGAATATTGGTTGTTTCTATCTTCCCCTAACAATCACCAGCACGATGTCCTTTCTATCCACATTTGTCGCATACTCATTTTCCATTTATACAGGCTCCAGGGTAATTCCTTCCACAATTATCATAGGGTAGAAATTCAACTCTTCCCATAATCCATGTTTTCTTATTTCCTTTCCCAGAGTGTTCAGAATATATCTTCTTCTCATTCTTTTCTTTAAATTAATAACACTTAGGGAATTCATTTTCTATCTTGATAGCACATGAGACAATATCTTCATATATTGAGAAGGATTTTGAGACTAATGATTGATGGAGAAACAGTTTTAACCTATCAATGAAATGATCGGTCTTACTTCCTGGGTAACATGTATAATCTGCATCATGCCTTGCTAACCTTGAAATGTCAGCTTCATTCATTGTGACATTCTCTTCCTCTTTTTTCCTCAGACTCAGAAATTGTTTTTAGATATCCACTAAATGTTTATGAGGAAAGTATTTTACTAAGAAAATATCTACAAACTCCTCCCATTCTATACATAATAATTTTCATCCTCCTTTATGTTTTGAATTAATGGCCACCAATGATCTGTATCTCCCGTGAGGCGATAAACAGCGATGAAAACATTTTCCATTTCGCTACTCCCCAAAGCATCAAATATTTTCTTTAGGAATACTATCCATTGCTCAGATATAAATGGATTTGTAGACCCATTGAATGTTAGTGGTTCTTTCCTCTTGAATAATTTTAGAATTGATCCTCCACATTTTGGATAAGGGTGCTCCATACGGGTATGTTTATTATTCATAACCTGAGTGAGATGTCCCAGTATAGTGATAAGTTGATCAGCAATAGTTGTATCAACAACTCCACTATAATTATCTTGAGTTGGAGGGAAATACCTAAATGGATTATGTGCACTGATACCATTTACATTCCCTCCACTAGTCTCCATTTCTAAACAATGGCATACACAATGTTATTTGATGAATTGCAATACATAATTCCAAATATGTAAAACAATCTACATAAATTCAATAATTTATGGATATAATCCATAATCATAAAAAAGGTTTTCTTTGAAGAGGTATATACTCATAAATACTTCATAATTGTTTTTAAAGAAAATGTGAATTATACGAAGCATATCGCCTGCAATTTTCATAACCAAAAGTGCGGCAAGGCCCGTTGTCGTGCACCAGGATACCCCAAGTCAAGCCCGAAACTCCTTGTCAGTGTTTTCACTCCTAGGTACATCTATGCCAGAGCGGCCTATACCTGCTCGTATCCAGATAGGTATGTATTTCTTATAAATACATAAAATCTCTAAATTACCAAATTTCTAGGAATTTATTTTATACAAATCTCAAAATCTATCTTAGGGTAACATTCTCTAATCAGAGTTTTTCTAAATCTAGTTTCCAAGGTTTGTACTAAACTTCCCCTAATACAAAATAGAACACCCTGAACCTAATTACCCAGAGTCGGTGCTTTATTTCATAATATTGGTATGATACAAGGAATAATGTACCGAAAGACAAATCGGTTTATTATAATTGCAAATAGGATATATACATTAGTTCAATATAACAACTTGAAAATAAATACAACACTAATTTATTCAATTAGAAACATCCAAGACTCATAGATTATGCCTACCAGTCACTGACATCTAACTTCTTCATATCCTTGTAAAATGACACAAAATAATTTTGTAACACCCCAAGCTTCCATGGTACACTTCCCTTTGAATAATATAGTAGCGTGTGTAGTACACAACCTCAAGTTCTAACACACCGCGACCAATCAAATTAGCCGTTATGAATAGTAATACCAATTTTTTTATTTATAAAAATTTTATTTTTCAAAATGGACTTCATTTTTAAATTTGAAATATCAAAATTAGACTATGTTAAATTTTTGGTATTTTTCTGAGAACATCCAATTTTTGATGAATAGTGAAAAATACTTAAAAAAAACATTTTTAATCAAAATAATTTATAGTGATAAATTATATTATTGAGTAATTTTAATGTATAATTAGAATATAATTTTACCATTTTATCCAATGGTGGTCATTAAAATTAATTTCACATTGAAATTGGACATAAACAAGTTTCAATCTTTTGATTGATATTTTTTCATAAAAACACGCTATTTGTTTTGACAATGGGAATTAATTATGACATTAATTAACAAAACTTATATTTTTGTAATTTTGTAAAACATACATCTTTTTTGAATTAGGAATATCAATTATATCTTAGGGTGAATGTTTGGTATTGTTCTGAAAAACTTCAATTTTTGATGAATAGTGAAACCACTAAGTGATAGTTAAAAAAACTGATTTTTCGTTTAAATGAAACTTTACCTATTCTATGAATTGAATTTAAAAAATAATACATACATGGTTGTAATTATTATTTAAAATGTGGTTAAATGGGATGAAAATAACTTTTGGTGATTAATAACTTTTGAGTTTTATTAACCGCGATTAGAGGTAATTTTGGTAATTTAAGGTAAAAATGATATTATAAGAATATAAAAATATATTTAAACATTCCCTAATCTTATTGGATGAGTCATGGTCGACCAAAAAAAACCATGGGACGATTTTTGGGACCCCATAGATCCACTTGTGTAAGATAATGACATTAATACCTTTTATTTAAAGTAAAAATAAAAATGTCACAAACCTGTATTGTTTTACTAAAACAATTTTTAGAATGGGTTATACAAGTCATAATTTTGACTATAAATATTAATTGGAAATATAAAATGATTTCATACATCATGGAAGCTTTTTTATAATTTTTAATCATTAAAAAAATAAATTTATTTAGGACACCATGATGATGCAGCGATTACATCATTAATGAGAGATTTAAATAAAATGGAAAGATATGGTAAAATATAAGACTTATACATGTCTAAAGCCTATTGGATGGGAGGATGTCGAAACCTTATCACCTTATCCTCTAAATATATCATTTTGGGTCCTTTAAAACCCGAAAATCATTTCATAATAATGTAACATTTTATGACCTTCCAAGAGTGCCCCTCTTCCCCACTTATACAAGGCCCCCAACTCTATCGCCTTATTTACACCTTCAAATCCATTTGGCTCAGAAAAACTCTGCCCAAATACTCTCTCAACTTCCCTATGTTACTATTAAAAGCCTCACTTTGGGAAGAAGCCTTACCAAGGAATCCTTTGTCTCAAATCAGAAAGAGTTACCCGATTTTTAGGTAATGTCTCCTCTTATGTTCTTTTGTTTTATTTTTCATCTCCAACCCCTTAAACCCCTTTTATTCCATTATTTTGTAACAAAACCAGTAAAATAAATATAATAGGATGTTTTTATGAGAATTATTTGATTTACCCTTACACACACCAGTGTCTAATAGTTAATGAACATACTGTTTCTGTGGGTGGAAAATTACTGCCTCACGAAACGACGATTGTTCAATATTCTTTTAACACCTTTCATGGTGGCCATTAAGATGTAAATATATTTATATATGATATATATTATGTTTATGTTTTACTTATGCTTCTTTATTTTTCATTTATGACATACCTTTATGGTTTTCATTGTGGATAAACACGATAATTTCATTTTAGGAAGTGCGGACTATCGCCCCATCAAAGTGATTCGAATCGTTAATGCCATATATGGGACGTATAAAGAAATGAGTTAAATGATATTATATATCATATTGGAGTTATAATATACATTTATATCATTATGATTTCATTCCATTAAATATTAAATAGAAATTAAAGTAGCGTTCATGCATACGTACGGCTTACCATCTCCTTGAACAGTGCATTTCATTTTTTACCTATAAATGTTATGTAATATTATAAATTCATGTATATCCTGGATATATATGATATATATGATATCTATATCATGAATATAATTTTTTAGTTAATTAATAATTTACCACATGAACAAATTTTAATTTTAAGAAGTTTATTGTTGACTCAAGTACCAAAGATCGACAAAACGACCGTTATTAACTGAAATGACTACATAATGTTCATAACATGGTAATAAGTGATATAAAAGGAATAATTAACATGAAAAAGGTTTGTAATAGAGTAGAGATTAACTCATTTTTATTATTCAGGAGATTAAAGAATGATCGAGTCAAGTCAGACACGAGGTAAGGGTTAATTCTACAACCTCTTCATTTTTCAATGTTGTTCATGTGTAATTATCTACTAGGACCTCTTTATCATCCACATCCATGTTTCTAAAAAATGTATTTCAAAACATTTTTACTAGTTATTAGACAATTATTTAAAGTCATTTATACCCTTATTTGACCTTCTATGTTTTTAAAGGAATCTTTCCATTATTTTCCAAACAAGGTACTTTTTGACATTTTCGACAAAATTTAGGTAAGAATGTCTTTTTTTAACTTATACGTGGGGTGTAGCTATTTTCCGCCATTATAAAATCGTTGAAGCTTCCTTTATAACATTACAAGAATATTTTCAAAGTAAATGTTTTCTCTTACAATTATGGGACTTTTAAATGATTTCAAAAAAGATATTTCTCTCAAATAGTTTTGATTTCATCTATGTCAACATCCTTTGATGGATTTTAAGCTTATTTGATGTTGATTTATTATGATTCAAAACATCCATGTTGTATTGAAGGTTTTGTGATATGTTTGACTGTGGATGTGTTATTTTTATACCATTCATGGTTTATGGAGAATGTATTGAAATTTCGTATGCTAGTTTTAATACGAATGTTTATGTTATGTTTAAACCTGTTCATATGAGGAATGCATTGGACATAATAAGTTATGGGTGGAGCCCACTATAGCTCCTCGATGCATCAGTAGGTCTCATGAGACAAACTAGTGTCTTAGCACAAGGCCTTGACAAAATCATATTTGTAGTCCCGGTAAGAGGCCTTGGCTACGTGGTTATGATAGTCTGGAATTATGCATTACATCATTATGAATGTGGTTATTGATATTGCATGTGATTATTCGACTAGTAGAATATCCATGTGAATAAGTAAATGGAATTATTTCATTTTATTTTTTTCATATTATGCTGAAGTTCAAGTTTAAAAGGCTTCTGTTTTAGGTATACATTATTTATGAAAGTGTCCGCTATATTGTTATCCTTACTAAGCATCTGAGCTCACCCCTTTTTATGTTTTATTTTTCCCAGGATGTGAAGTAATATTTTATGACTGACCTGCAGGGATAGTCTGAAGGGGATATGAGTGTGAACTATGGAGACTATGTTATTTTAGTTTTTCACTTTATGATGTAATGTAACATTTATGAAGGTATCTAGTATTTCCAAGGCTACTAAACTAATCGGTATTTCGAGACTTGATCTTTTGCGATCATGCTAATATTACGTAATAATGCACCAACTCTGGGTAACTAGAGTTGGGGTGTTACAATTGGTATCAGATGCAGTTTGTACTAACCTTGGAAGCTAGATTTAGATAAACTCTAATTAGAGCACATATCCCTAAGAAAGACTTTGAGGATTAGTATAGAATAACATCCTAGAATATTGGTAAAGTATAGATTTTGTGTATTTTCTGAGCAATAAATCCCTATCTGGATACGAGCAGGTAGAGGAAGATCTGGCACAGATGTACCTAGGGGTAAAACCCAAAAACACCGCTTTGAGCTTGAATCAAATGGGAACTGGTGCACGACAACGTTCCTTCCTGCACTCTTGGTTACGACACTGCTGGGGGATATTCTTTGGATAATTCTCATTTTCATTACAAACCATTATGAAGGGTTTATGAGTATATACATCCTCAAAGAATTTTTTTTTATGATTATGTATTATATACATAAACTTTTCAATTTATGTTAAGTGTTTTACAAGTATGGAATTATGTAATATGATTCATAAACTGATCTAGTTTATGCCATTGTTTAGAAATGGTGCCTAGTAGAATGAATGGAAACCATATCAATGCACGTACTCCATGTAGGGATTTATCTCCTGCTCAAGATAATTATAGTGGATCTGGTGATACAAATTTTTCTGATCAGCTTATCACCATACTGGGACATCTTACTCAGGTTATGGATAATAACCTTACCAATATGGAGCACCCTGATCCACAGCTTGGAGGATCAATGTTAGATCACTTAATGAGGAAGCAACCACCAACATTCAATGGGAGTACAAATCCATTAGTAGATGAGAAATGGATTAGTTCCCTAGGGAAAATATTTCAGGATTTAGGGAGTAGTGAAAGGGAAAAAGTTTTTTTGGTAGTTTACCGCCTCACTGGAGATGCTGATCAATGGTGGTCATTGATACAAAACATGAAAGAAGATGATGAAGTATCAAATATGGAATAGAGGGAGTTCAAAGAGATTTCTTTAGAAAAATACTTTCCTCGTGACCATCGAGTAGATATAGAAAGGAAATTATTGAGTCTAAGAGAAAAGGAGGATAAGAATGTCTCAAAGTATGAGGCTAACTTTACAAGGTTAACGAGGCATGCGGCAGATTATATACATAACCCAAGAAGTAAGATTGATTGTTTCTTTGATGGGTTAAAACCATTTCTCAGTCGAGCTTTAGTATCACAATCTTTCTCAACATATGAAGATATAGTCTCCTGTGCTATCAAGATAGAAAAGGAATTCTCTGAATCTTAGGACAATAAATTAAAGCAAGAGAAGAAAAGAATGGTGGAACAAGAGAGAGATAAAGGGAAAAAGGGAAAGAATGGTTTTCCATTATGCGATAATTGTGGGAATAATCACCCAAGTACTTGCCTAAAAGGAATGGGAGTTTGTTATAAATGTGGAGAAAAGGGTCACTGGGCTCGTGAATGCAAGGGAAGGAAAGAAGCTATCAATGTTGAATGCTACAATTGTATGGAAATGGGGCATTATCAAAATGAATGTCCTAAGAATCATGGAAACTTACCTCAAAAAAGTCCAAGGGATCAAGGACAATGTTATGCTATTACTACAGTTGAAGTGCAATAAGTAATGTATTAGTTCTTTTGGACTCAAGGATTATATTCTGGTTATAAGAATAATGTGATATATATAAGGATTGTACTGCAGGTTGGGGGATAACTCGTCGCGTTAGACAAAGCTACAGGAATCGAACCCAAAACCATAGTGTGACAGGCTTTTATTACATAACACTAGCCTATAGGAAGTCCCTAGTTGTTACAAAATATTTTTACTAATCTAAATGGTATGTGTTAATATTTGGAACCTTGTACGATTAGGATAAATATAATATTTTGGATTTCTATTATCTTTTTCAGTGAAAGATGAGTTTGTGGTAGAAATTAGTTGACGGTTGAAACTCTACTTGTCAAGTATATATATATATATACCTCTCTCTTATTCTATGAATAAATTAATTCTTAAACTTTATGAAAGGGATATTAAAAACAATGTGTTATCCTAATACATTATGTTCTGTTGAACTGATGATATTTTAATTCACCATAGATTAAAGGATTTGAGGCCCTCAATTTTACAATTGTTTGTGATTGATGACTGCAATCACTCCCTAAAAATATTTACGTTTTCCCTCCAAATATTTGTCTCTAATTTTCACCAATGTTCTCCTAATCGGGATCATAATTTGGTGGTGACTTTTTCATTTCCCTTTCCCTCTTATTAAAGTTAAATTTTATTAACCTTATTTCTGATGTCAGTTTTCCACAAAGGTATTTTCTACCTTCAACCTTTTATTTTCGAAGAAGAATTTCAAATTGCGAGGACACAATTTATTGAAGGAGGGTAGAATGTAACATCTCAAGCATCCATGGTATGCTTCCCTTTGAATAATACTGTAGCGCGTGTAGTACGCAACCTCGAGTTCTAACACACTGCAACCAATCAAAGTAGCTGTCATGACTAGTAATACCCACTTTTTGAATTATATAGATTTTATATTTCAAAATGGACTTCATTTTTGGATTCAGAATATCGAAATTATCCTATGTTTATTTTTTGGTATTTTTCTGAGAACATCCAATTTTTGATGAATAGTGAAAAATACTTATAAACAACATTTTAAATCAAAATAATTTATAGTGATAAATTATACTATTGATTGGTTTTAATGTATAATTAGAATATAATTTTACCATTTTATCCAATGGTGGTCATTATAATTAATTTCCCTTCGAAATTTGACATAAACAATTGTCAATCATTTGATTGATATTGTTTCTTAAAAACACGCTATTTGTTTTGACAACGGGAATTAATTATAAAATTAATTAATTCAACTTATATGTTTTTAATTTTGTAAAATAAACATCATTTTTGAATTCAGAATATCAATTATAGCTTCAAGTGAAATTTTGGTATTGTTTTGAAAAACTTCAATTTTTGATGAATAGTGAAACCACTAAGTGGTAGTTAAAAAAACTGATCTTTCGTTGAAATGAAACTTTAATGCTTCTTTGAATTGAATTTAAAAAATATTACATAAATGGTGTTCGTTAGTAAGTAAAATTTTGTTCAATGGGATGAAAATAATTTTTGGTGAATAGTAACTTTTGAGTTTTATTAACGGTGATTAGATGTAATTAGGGTAATTTAAGGTAAAAATGATATAATAAGAATATAAAAATATATTGAAACATGTACTACTCTTATTGGATGAGTCATGGCCGACCCAGAAAATCCATGGGACGATTTTTGGAACCCCATGGAGCCACTTGTGTAAGATAATGACATTAATACCTTTTATTTAAAGTAAAAATAAAAATGTCACAAACATGTATTGTTTTACTAAAACAATTTTTAGAAGGGGTTATACAAGTCATATTTTTGAATATAAATATTCATTGGAAAGATAAATATATTTCCTGCATCATGGTAATTTTGTTATAATTTTTAGGCATTAAATATATAAATTTAGTTATGACACCATGATGATGCAGTGATTACCTCATTAATGAGCGATTTAAATAAAATGAAACAATAAGGTAAACTCTAAGACTTACACTTGTCTAAAGACTATTGTATGGCTGTATTTATAACCCTTATCACCTTATACTAGAAATATATCATTTTGTGACCTTTAAAATCAGAAAATCAATTCATAATAATGTCACATTTCATGCCTTTCCAAGAGTGCCCTTCCTCTCCTCTTATAAAAGGCCCCCACCTCTACCACCTTATTTACACCTTCAAAGCCATTTGGCTCAGCCTAAATCTGTCCAAATACTCTCTCAAATTCTCTCTCTTACTATTAGAAGCCTCACATTGGTCATAAGTATTCCCCAGGAAGCCTTTGGCTCAAATCGAAAAGAGTTTCCCGATTTTAAGGTAATGTCTTCTCTTATATTCTTCTGTTTTATTTTTCTTCTCCACCCCCCAAAAACCTTTTTATTCCATTATTTATCAAAAAAACCATTATATTAAATATACTAGGATGTTGTTATGAGAATAGTTTAATTTACACTTACACACACCTCCGTCTAATGGTTAAAGAACATACAGTTTCTTTGGGTGGCGAATTACTGTCTCACGAAACGATGACTGTTCAGTCTGCTCTTAACACCTTTAATGGTGGACATTAAGATGTAATTATATTCATATATGATATATATTATGTTTCTATTTTCCTTATGATTCTGTATTTTTCATTTATGGCATACCTTTATGGTTTCCATTAGATGTAATCACGATAATTTCATTTTTTGAAGTGCGGACTACCGCCCCCTCAAAGTGATTTGAATCGTTAATGCCATATGTGGGACGTATAAAGGAAGGAGTTAAATGATATTATATATCATATTGTAATTATAATATACCTTTATATAATTATGATTTCATTCCATTAAATATGATATAGAAATGAAAGTACCGTTCATGCGTATGTACGGCTTACCGTCTCCATGAACAGTGCATTTCATTTATTACCTATACATGTTATGTAATATTATAAATGCATGTATATATGGGATATATATGATATATATGATATCTAGATCATTAATATAATTCTGGAGATAATGGATATTTTACCACCTGAACAACTTTTAATTATCAGATGTTTATTGTTGACTCAAGTACCAAAGATTGACAAAACAATCGTTATTAACATAAATGACTACATAATGTTCATAACATGGTAATAAGTGATATAAAAGGAATAATGAACTTAAAAATGGTTATTAAGAAAGTATAGATTAACTCAAGTTTATTATTCAGGAGATTAAATAACGATCGAGTCATTTCGGACACGAGGTAAGGGTTAATTCTACAACCTATTCATTATTCAAGGTTGTTCATATGTAATTATCTACCGGGACCTCTTTATCATCCACATCCATGTTTCATAAAAATGTCTTTCAAAACATTTTTACTATTTATTAGATAATGGTTTAACGTCATTTATACCATTATTTGACCTTATATGTTTTTGAAATGAATCTTTTCGTCATTTTCCAAACAATGTACTTTTTAACATTTTCGACAAAATTAAGGTAAGAATGTCTTTTTTTAACTTATACGGCAGGTGAGGCTATTTTACCGCATTATAAAATTGTTGAAGCATCCCTTACAATCTTATAAGAATATTTTCAAAGTAAATGTTTTCTTTTACAATTATATGTCTTTTAAATGATATCAAAAAATATATTTCTCTCAAATAGTTTTGATTTCATCTATGTCAACATCCTTTGATGGATTTTAAGCTTATTTGAAGTTGATTTGTTATGATTCAAAACTTCCATATTATATTCAAGGTTTTGTGATATGTTTGACTGTGGATGTTTTATTTTTAGACCATTCATGGTTTATGGATAAAGTATTGACATTTCACATGCTAGTTTTAATATGAGTGTTTATGTTATGTTTAAACCTATTCATATGAGGAATGCATTGGACTTGATAAGTGACGGGTGGTGCTCGCTATAGCTCCTCGATGCATCGATAGGTCTCATGAGACAAACTAGTGTCTTGTCATGAGGCCTTGACAAAATCTTATTTTTAGTCTTGGCACAAGGCCTTGGATACGTGGTTATGATAGTCTGGCATTATGCATTCCATCATTATGAAAGTATTTATTGATATTGCATGTGATCATTCGACTAGTTGAATATCCATGTGAATAAGTAAATGGTATTATTTCATTTTATTTTTACCATATTATGTTGAAGTTCTTGTTTAAAAGGTTTTTGTTTTAGTTATACATTTCCTTAAATGTTTATATTTATTTATAAAAGTTTCTGCTATATTGTTATCCTTACTGAGCATCTGAGCTCACCCCTTTCTATGTTTTATTTTTTCCAGGATATGAAGAAATATTTTATGACTGAACTGCAGGGATAGTCTGAAGGGGATATGAGTGTGGACTATGGAGACTATGTTATTGTAGTTTTTCACTTTATGATGTAATGTAACATTTATGAATTTATCTAGTGTTTCCAAGGCTACTAAACTAAATAGTCATTCGAGACATGATCTTTTGTGATCATGCCAATGTTACGTAATAATGCACCGACTCTGGGTAACTGGGGTCGGGGCGTTACAAAAGGGGTGATCGCAAACACTAATTAAGAGTAATCATTAAATAAGAAGATAGCATAAACATTACGCATGTTGAATAATTGAAAACACATGCCTTTATAAATAATAAACATGTATACTTTATGGCATGAATATGAGCGAAGTAAATAATGCCATAATAAAACACAGTCATGGCTATTATACAAGTTGAATAACCACATGAACCATCAATATTATTTTCTTAATGAGGGAATGTATAGTTACAGACATTCTGAAACATTTTGTCAAGGCCTTAGCCAAGACGTCAAAAAATGATTAAGGCCGTGACCAAAATCATATATCAAATTGGTAATGTCCTTGGCCAATTCCATGTCCAATTGTCTCATGAGACCTACCGATACACCAAGGAGCTATAGAGGGCTCCACCCATCACTTAATAAGTATAATAAATTTCTCATATGAAATGGTTGAAACAAAATAAAAACATTCATATTAAAACTAGAATACAAAATGTCAATACTTTAACCATGAACCACGAATGGTATAAAAATAACACATCCATAGTCAAACAAATCACAAAACCATAAATACAGTATGGAAGATTTGTATCATAATAAATAAACTTCAAAACAGGTGTAAAATTTATCAATGGATGTTGACATAGATTAAATGAAAACTATTTGAGAGTAATATCTCTTTATATTTTGAAATCATTTGATAGAAGGGGAAGTACACTTTTATAAGAGAAATGAGGGGAACCATAGAAAAAGATTGAAATATTATTTTATAATAAAATAATTTTCAATTTCTAATGGAGCCAACATGATTTAATGTCGAAGATAAAATGACTCATGTCCGAAATAAAATCATCCAATAAGAATTGGACGGGTTTTAGAAATTTTTTTAATTTTTATAATCTTCGATATTTAAATCATTCTTTAATGAGGTAAACACTACATCATTATTGTATCATATATAATTTTATCTATTTGATGTGTAAAAATTATAAAAAAAATACCATGAGGTATGAAAATTTTTTAGCTTTCAAATAAATATTTTATAGTAGAAATGATAACATATATTACCCCATGTAAAAATTGTTTTACTAAAAGATATATGTTTATGTCATTTTAGACATTACATTAAATTAATTAATATAAAGTGCCATTATCACTCTCAAGTGGCACCATGGGGACCCAAAATTGACCCAAGGATTCCCATGGTTGAAAATGTATGGACCAATAGGAATAGGCCACATGTTAGGGTAATTTTATATTATTATAATTTATTTATTTTACCTTTATTTACCAGATTTACCTTTTAACTATGGTAAATGAAATATTTACCGAAGTAATTATTCATAATGTCTAAAAATAAAGTTACCTATTTATACAATTTGGACCTCCTGATTCCAAATATGGAATCCATTTTTCCAAATGAAAACACATAAGTTGTATAAATTAATTTAAAATTAATTCTCAATGTCAAAACCAAAAGTTAGTTTTTATGAAATAATAACTATCAAAAGATTGACACTTTTTTATGTCCAATTTAAATGTGAAATTACATATAATGACATAAATTATATTAAATGATAAAAATATAATCTAATTATTTTTCAAGCCACTATAATTTATAATTTACCACTATAAAATATTTCTATTAAAAAAGTTGTTTTAATTAAAATGTATTATTTTTCATTATTCATAAACAATTAAAGGTTTTCAGAAAAGTACAAAAAATTCACCCTATGATAATTTCGTTTTTCCAAATTAAAAAGAGAATTCCTTTTTGAAAAATAAAATTTATAAAATTTCAAAAAGTGGGTATTACAATTCATAAAGGCTAGTTTGAGTGATCGCAGTGTGTTAGAATCTCGAAGTTTCATACAATTAAAGTTGTGGCATTATTCAAAGGGAAACATACCATGGAAGCTTGGGGTGTTACACATTCACCCGTGAATGTTCATGTTATCATTATCTAATCACGCACCCATGAATTTATATGTTACCAGTCTATACTCAACCACCCAATTATGTCCATGTTACAATTCCATACCCACCAACCCATGAATGTCCATGTTACCATTCCATACTCACGCACTCAAGAATTTCCATGTCACCATTCCATACTCACGTATCCATGAATTTCCATGTTACCATTCCATACACACGTACCGATGAATGTCTATGTGACCAATCTATACTCATGCACCCATGAATGTCCATGTAACCATTCCATACTATCACACCCATGAATTTCCATGTTACCATTCCATACTAATGCACTAAGGAATTCCTCTGTAACAATTCTTAACATCTCTCTGAATAATAATGTTACCATTTTCCATTTAATAATACATAATTCACCATTTAATCAAATCACATGTATCTCATCTATCAAGGATAATAAATTATTTACCCCATTATCCAATATAGAACATCATCACATCATGAGGAATTAATCAACATTAAACCTCCTACCACAATATCTCATTAATTTATTTATTAATTAATTTGCTCACTCACTTTTCTAATTCAAAGATTAGACATTATATAAAACCCATTAATTAATTCTAAAATTAATTAAACAGGTCAATCTATTCAATCAACTGATCTGTTAATTAACCACTTTATCATAATTAGTTTATCGATTAATTATATCAATTATCAAACGGAACATCTCATAATTAATTCATCCCTTAACTATCTCAATCAAAAATTTAATAATTCATACTTTGTTCCATATTTAATTATATCAATTTTAAAATATCAATATCTAATAGGTAATTAATAAATTAATTATCTAATTCAGTCAATTAAATATATCAAAAATCCACATTAATTAATTTACTAATTTAATAATAAAATTTATTTCCATTAAATTATTCGACAATTAATTAATCACATTCAATCCATTCAATTTATTCACTAATTAATTGTTCAGATCAACTCTATTGATTAATTTAACAATTAATTAATCTAACTCAATCCCTTCAATTAATTAACCAACTAATTTCTCACATAACTTATATTAAATAATTCTTAATTAATTAATCTCACACAATTAATTATACAATTAATCATTCCATCATAATCAATTCAATAACACAAATTAATTCTTCAATTAGTTTTTCCAAGTAACTTAATTAAATAAACCCTTAACTAATTCCAAAATTAATTATTCTATGTCAATTAATCCAATAACCTCATTATTAATTCATCAATTAATTATTCATACACACTTAATTCAATAATAGAATATTAAA
The DNA here is from genome assembly GCA_963277665.1 of Viscum album. Taxonomy (NCBI): domain Eukaryota; kingdom Viridiplantae; phylum Streptophyta; class Magnoliopsida; order Santalales; family Viscaceae; genus Viscum; species Viscum album. Next base: position 1,780,117,111 of record OY728129.1, on the reverse strand, counting down.
TTATAAAATTTCAACAATCTCTATCTCACCATAATTAATTCAACATTTAATTATACCAAATCAAATTTCATATTTCTAAACATTTAAATTGATTAATTCTATAAATAATTAATTATGATCAATGGTCTCAATAATTCCGTAATTAATTCAATAACTAATTATTCAAAATTTCCCAATTCAAAAATTTGATAATTAATTTTACCAATTAATTATCTAGATTCTATAGTTTCTATTATTTACTCAAATATCCAATTCCTATAATAATTAATTGATCACATTAGTTAATTCAATTTGGACTTCCAATTACAAGAAGAACAATTTAAAAATAATCAATCACATACATGTAATTTAAAATAATGAATAAGTATTTGATTTTTAGACCACCTACCTTAAGAACGGTGAGGAATACTTCATAAAGAATTATCCCAGTTTGAAGTAGATCCATCAAGAACGAAATGAAGAACACAATCTAGATCTGAAACTTAGATCCACTACTAAATGAAACAAGATCTCAAAAAATATAGATCTAAATACAATAAAAACAGATAAAGGTTCAACATATATAGATATAGATCCAAAAATGGATAAACAACTTTCTTTTATAAAGAAAAAAGAGATGAAGGGAGATAGATCTTAAACAGGAAGAACACTCATATACGAGAGGTGTGTGAATGGAATTTGATTGAGGATGGTTGTGCATGGAGGGGTTTCGGTTTAAGGCAGAATCTCTGTTGAGGAGCTTTGATCCGTGCTGGAGGTGGACAAAGGAATTTTGGTCCATTGTAGGGGTGTTCATTACATCATGGGTTGAAAAAGGTGGTTCACAGAGTGTTTACATCAAGGAAAGGTATATGAGAAGGTTAACACAACAATGTATATTCATTTTTGGGAAGATGGGTGTTACTATTAGATGACCTGAATCCACATTTCACATCATGTGATGATTTACAACTGATTTATCCTTTTTCCCTAGGAAATACCATCAAACCATTATTAATTATTTTAGTTATTTATTAATCTCTCTTATTAATTTAATGCGTCAACACATCACAATTTTCGGAGTTTCATGGACCAGTAATATGGGCATGAACTAAATTATCTACAATGGTCTTGAAATGTCCGCCTCAATTTTAGGGTCATGCTACCACAAACAGAGTGTCAATATGACACGATACAAGAAATTTATGACTTAAATGGTGTTTTGAAAACAATTATTTTCTCAATTTAATAATAATAATAATAATAACAACAATGAAAATTATTATTAATAATATAAAGTACTTTTCACCATTAATTTTTGTCCAACAACATTCATTAAAAGTCTATAATAGTTAATATTTACCCCACATTTTCATCTATTTAGTATTGGATAATTATTTTAACATTTTTATATTGATCAATAAAAAATATTTATACATGAAAAAATTTCATTTATCTTTTAAATGAAAAAACTATTTAATTACACATGTACATTTCCATTCATTTTGGTTTAAAAATAATAATAATAATACACTAATTATTAAAAACATTCTTTTTTTATCTTCCTAATAAATATTAAAACACAAGTTGTCTTAATTTCATTGAATGTAATTAATTTTATATTACATATAAATTTAATAAATTCTTTGTTTAACTTAATAAAATTATATAACATCAAACGTCCATTGATTAAAAAATTTATACCCTGATTAGAGTAAACCCCATGTTCGAGACCCGATGGTGGTCTCAGAGTTTTCATACAATGCACCGTTTAAGATATACAAATAATTTAATATTCAAAAAATGGATTAAATATATAATTAACTATAAAAATGTTATTTTCCTAAGAAAGATGTCCAAAACTCTAATTCATACAAAAATTTTTCCCCACCTAGGGTAAATAACCTATTCATGAAAAATCCTTGGTCCCCGATTTCCCATACGATGCATTATTTTGTATTTATTTAATTATTTTAAATAAAAAGTGTGAACATAATATTTTATATTTTATATTTTTATCCAGTATTCAATGAGACCCTGTAGGACACAGAATCTCTCACTAACTCATGTGCAGGTCCAAAAATATTCAATGAAATATTCAAGCATTTTAAATGTAATTTAAGTCCTACAACACATTTATCAAAAATTCCCTGATAAATAATTTTTTTTGGGATAAAAAAGGACAACCCATCTTGACCAAAAAAATTTAAACGATACACACATGAAAAATGGACATGATATTTTAATATCTGCACCTTATAACATCTCATCCTCAACCTATACTCCCAAGAATATCTAAGAGAATATGGGTTCTTACATCTCCCCTTTTTATAACAGCTCGTCCTCAAGTTGTACTCCCATGGATATATATGACTGTGAGTAAAAAAGACCAAACCACTGAGCCTGCACATCCGCTTATCAATCACATGTTTCCTCCTACACCTCCCCATGTTTCCAAAACATATGAACAATCGACACAGTCTTTTCCCACAACACCTTCTCACTACGATCCAACCCCATGTATATAGTGCTATTCAAGAAAGGAATCATTCTCAGGACCAACATCGTCAACATAATTCATGCGTTTCTCAACTCATTATTCCTAAAAAATAGCATAAACCAAATCCAACATTGGTACTAGGCTATTCCATTAGAAACTACCTAGAAAATACATACATCTACCACCTCCTAGGCTTATATGGCCATCCACCAAGAAATAAAAACCTAAAACATAATGTTTCCTCACAATAATTCATATTCCACTACTTCCAATGTAGCTCCCCAAATAATTTATGGTCTGTTTCTCTTAAATACATTCTAGTTATGGACTATATTTCAGGAATCACTGATCATATATGGAACAAAACATGGATACATATAGGAGATAGCTACAACCTAGCCATAAAACTTATATTTGTCAGCTCTATGATTTGAATTTTAGAAATCTAATATACACTATTGTGATCAAGATGATAATTAGAGTCTGATAGAATTAACATAATTTTAGGTGAATAGTAACCTACCCTTATGAATAGTAACCTATCCTTATGAATAGTAAATTATCCTTTTGAATAGTAGTATGACTCTTATGCATGGTATCCATGCCCATGAATGTATAAATGAATTTAGGCATGTTAAAATGAAGATGAATATTCTAAGTGTTTCGATTAAATAAATATTTTAATTAAATATTTAATTAATCATATTTAGAAAATTATTATTGAAAAATTCACTTCATTTTGGATTCTACATGTTGAAAAAATGGTTAGGGTGGATTTTTGGGATTTTTCTGAAATAGATAAATTTTTTATGAATAGTAAAATGCGATAATTTACGATAAATGCTGAATAAAGAACTTATTGAGTCATTGATGGTGATCTATTGATGTAGGCCTAATTGGTTCGAAGTCCCATGTATATATTATTATTATTGGTCATTGAATACTCACTATTTGTTGTATTGAGAAGAAACAATAAATTAATTATTATAATACTATAAAACTCCTCTCCCCTCCACTATATAAACCACCCCTCACCCCCTCTTCCTCCCACACCACTCTAGCTTCATGCCTTACCTAAATTCTGCCAAATAATCTCCCCAAGACCTCTCCCCACTTCCAGGACCTTCTGTTCTCACTAAAAGGCCAAATATAAAGACCTTAAGGAGATTCTCAAGGAGGAGTACTCAAGAGGTGAACCTTCCTTCTGTTTTCTTTCAATTTCTTTTACAAAGTTCCATTATTTTGTTCTCCCTTCTCACCTCCCTTCATCCAAATTCCATGATAATTCAAGTACCTTACATTTATTTTATTTTTATTTATCTAAGGGAATATTTCATCATAATCTCTCTTTTCCCCTCATTTTATTTAATAAATCCAAACACTGTCCGAGATGTGTAAATTTTTCACACTCAAGGAAGACTGGTTTTAAATTTTCATTAAGATCTTCATCACTGGACATGAAATATTTTCAATGGTTGAAGCTGGTCATATTATACATATCTTATCTTGATTAATATTCAGGAATCTTTAGACATTCATGATATGGAATAATAATACAGAACAAGTTTATTGTCCACGAAACCACCAAGCCAAATCCAAGCATTTATTTTTAACTCATTGAATGAGCCATCCTAAGGGTATATAAACAGAATCATTATAAGATCATTTCTATTATTTAATTTCACTAATAATGTATATTATCAATTTTTGATTTTTAACCACATTTCAAATGAACTTCCATTCATGAATACAGGTAAACAAATCATGAAACCAAGTAAGGAAATGCTTCCAAAACAATAAAATTGAATCTCTTAAACCCATAAAAATCCATTAATTAACATAATAAGGTTATACCATATAAATTTAATGTTTATGAGGTTCTGGACTTATTAATTAATGAAGTTACATTTTATTATTCATGTTGTTAAGAACAAACAAGAACACCTTTGAGCATAAGGTAAGGGATCCTCCCTCTCTCTTTTGTTCAAGAATCTCTCCTATGTTGTGCCATTTTATTTTTAATTCCTTATGATGGTGTAAGTATTTTAACCTCCCCCATACTACCCTTGTGACATATAAATAATGTAATACCCCTTTACCTCTCATTAATCCCTCACAGTAACACCCTTTACGACGCCGAAATGTTTGTAAGGGGTTTCTCATCTCACTTTCTTTTCTATGAGATTTTCATTGTTTTCCACTTGTTTCTTGGATGTGGTATATGTGTACTGACATTTTATATATAATAATATGATTTTTTTTATATCCATGTTATTTATTTATTCATTTGAGGGTTATTCTGTTCTGGTCATATGATCCAACTAATTACATTGTGGTAAGAGACTTTGTCTCAACTACTATTATGTTGTGACTAACTTTGTATTGTACACCTAATAATCCTTATGTGGTGTACCTAATGCCCATTTGAGATCATTTTTCATTTGAAATTATAATTATACTAAGTATCCATAATCTCATATCAGGGATCTATTTATGTTTAAACCGTATACCATTTTACATACGGTGTTTATTTGGAAACGAATTTTAATAATGGAAATATTGATGAATCTGTATACTCTACTCTATACAAATATCTAAAAGGCATATTTCTCTTATGTTGAATAAATTTATAAATAATTATTTGGACATGTAGTTGAGGTTGGGGCCTGCTATAGCTCCTTGATGCATTGGTTAGTCTCATGAGAAAAATCATTTGGCGACAAACCCTTTGGGTTTTTTTCCAAAAATCAGGCAAGATTCTACCCATAGAACTAACCTATTTTTATGGTATTATGGTTTCATGTTCCAGATATATGATGTCCAAATAATAATCATTTTTTGGATTCATTATCTGTTATTACTATCGAAGGGAGTTTCATATGACAAAATCTATGTATTCAGTTTCATTCTATGTTTATTAATGGTGTGATTTTTTCATCTATTCACCATGCAATATTGATTATGTCAAGTTGATTATGATTGACTTTTTATTGTTTTCATGCTTACTATAATTGTAACCCTTAATAATCATTTGAGCGCACCACATTCATTTTTTACTTTCAAAAGGTGACAAAGAAGAGATCAGTTATTGAGTTCTTATGGATGAAATTTTTAGTTTGCGTTATGTATTGTATTTTGTAAAATTTTCCAATGTAATTTGAGAAACATCTATGTATCTAGTTTATTCAAAGCTACTAAACTGATCACTCCTTCAATAATTTAATTCATTATAACCATGCCAATATAATATGTTGTGCACCGACTCTAGTCTGTAGGGGTCGGGGAATTACAGTTGGTTTCATAGGAAGTTTAGTAGCAAACTTGGAAACTATATTAAAAAATGTAGATTCGAAAAAAAATCCCTAAGGTATTATTTCAGGATAAACATAAAAGAATGTCCTGGAATTTTGGAAGGAATAAATTATTTGAATTATTCTAGAAAATACATCCATGTCTGGATATGAGTAGGGAGAGGTGGCTCTGGCAGAAATGCACCCAAGAGTGAAAGCTCTGACAAGGAGTTTTGGGCTTGACTTAGGGTATCCTGGTACACGATAATGGTCCTTTCTACACTCTTGGTTATGAATGTCTTGAGGTATATTCTTAGGATAATCCATGTTTTATTTTTAATTCATTATGAAGAATTGAAATGTAAATTATTCCTTAAATAAACCATTTATCTGATTATGGGATTAACATTGCGTATAATCTCAGTTTATACTATGTATTTTGTTATGTTAAGATTAAAAATTATGAATCATACCCTAATATAATTTGTTTATTATTTAGAACTGGAGTCTAACTGAAGAAGGGGAATCAATAATCATAGGCATGGTAGGGATCTCCCCGCTGAGCAAGTCAATATAGTCAAAGTTGGAGTAGATCATATCATGACCATATTGGGACAACTTACTCAGGTTATAAAGAATAACCATTCCTCACCTATGTTGGATCATTTCATGTGGTATAATCCCCTATCTTTTAATGGGAATACTAATCCATTGGTTGTTGAGCAATGGATCAAGTCCCTTGATAATATATTCATAGCATTAAGATGTAATGAAAATGAAGAGGTAATACTGGTAGTATATTGTCTCAAGGGAGATGCTGATCAATAGCATTCCTTGATTCAGAATACCACTGAGGATGAATAAAAAGAAGATATGGAATAAGGGAATTTTAAGGAAATATTCTTGAAAATATATTTCCCTCCTAAGAAATGAACTGAAATGAAGAGGAAATTCCTTGGATTAAAGTAAAGGTAAGAAGATATTGTTGTAGTGTATGAGGCTACCTTCACAAGGCTATCTAGGTATGTCACAGATTATGTACGTGACTTGGAAGGAAAGAAGGATTATTTCATTGAAGTTCTTAATCCATATCTTATAAGGACACTATCATATCAAACATTTTCATCATATGATGAAATTTTATCATGTGCCCTCAAAACAGAGTAGGAATTTTCTAGATCAAATATGTTCAAGGGAATCCAAGATAGAAAGCGGTAAATTGATAACAAAGGGAAAGGTGAAGCGCCAATGAAGAAAAAGGGAATTAAGAAATTCGCATTATGCAATAATTGTGGAAAGAATCATCTCACAAAATGCGTGAAAGGCATGTGGCTCTGCTATGAGTGTGGATAAAAGGGTCATCTATCTCATGAATCAAAGGGGAAGAAACAATTTGAAGATGTTAAATTCTATAACTGTAGAGAGAGGGAATACTATGAAAATGATTGTCTTAAGTGCCAAGGAAACATGCCTCATAAAAATCCAAGAGAGCAAGGGAGAGCATATGTAATTAAAATCGAAGAATTTGAATTTCACAATGATGTGTTGGAAGGTACTTTAATTGTTTCCTCAATCTTATTCAACACTTTCTTCAATTCTGGATCATCACATTCATTTTTATCATCCCATTTTCCATGAAAATTAGACCTTTCCAATTTGATTTAATAATGGAGTCATCAGTCAAAACTCCTAGGGGATGCATCATTGCAACAAAGGCATTTCAACTTTCCCCCCTCATAACACAAAAAAGTGGTTTAGTTTCTAACCTTATCGTCATACCAATGACTATATTTGATATAATTCTCTGTATGAATTGGCTGTCAAATTATGATGTAAAGATATATTTCAAGAAAAATGAAGTTACAATTTTTGAAAATGGTGTAGAATCTCTTATCCTTTGAGCAGAGACCTCTCCATCTGATTCTTATCTAGACCCACCCCCACTAGCACTGTTAAATGGAATTCATGGTGAAGAAGAGAACCCAATATCTATGGGTGAGGAAAGAAAAATTCATATTTGAGATGTGCATATAGTGCAAGAATATATTGATGTTTTTTCAAGGGATTTACCTAGACATCCTCCAGAGCGGGAATTTGAGTTCTATATTGATTTAATTCTTGGCTCAAGACCTATATCAAAGATTCCCTATAGAATGGACACTATGTAATTAGTGGATCTAAAGAAACAACTGGAGGAATTGAGTGAAAAGGGATTTATTTGACCTAGTGTTTCTCCATGTGGTTCCCACGTCCTCTTTGTCAAAAAGAAAGATGGACCCAAGAGGCTAGGAATTGATTACAGGGTAATCACTGCTATTATGATAAAGAATAAGTAACCTTTTCCCCAGATTGATGATTTATTTGATCAATGTAATGGAGATAAATACTTTTTAAAGATCGACCATCGATCTTGATATCATCAGCTACATGTGAAAAAGGTAGATATTCCTAAGACAACATTTCAAACCAGGTATGGGCATTATGAGTTTATAAAGATTCCTTTTGGACTAAAAAATGCACCCTCTATTTTCATGGATTTAATGAAGAGAGTTTTCCAGGAATATAGTGATAAATTTCTTGTTATATTAATTGATTATATCCAGGTATACTCAAAATGTTATGAAGATCATGAGAATCACTTGAAGATTATTCAGAAAACTCTTGGAAAAAAATTTTATAGGATGTTTAGAAAGTACAAATTTTGGCTTCAATAATATTCTTTCATTATCTGTATTGTCTCTAAGGATGTAATCCTAGCTGACCCTGCAAAGTCAAAGGTAATGCAATGATGGCCCACACCAACAAACATAACCAAGGTATGTAGTTTTCTTGGTTTTGCAGGGTACTATCGACATTTCATTTAGAATTTTTCCGGATTGGCTAACCCGTTATCCAGGCCCACACATAAAAGAGTTAAGTTTTTTTGGACAAAATAATGTACCGAATGCTTCGAGTAATTGAAAAGAAGATTGTTCAATGCTTCAGTTTGGACACTTCCATCTAGAAGTGATGGATTTGTAATATACAGTGATGCATCAAAGAATGGACAGGCTGGTGTCCTTATGAAAAACTATATAGTTATTTCTTACACGTCAAGATAGTTAAAGACTCATGAGAAAAATAATCCAACTCATTTCTTGAGTTAGCAGCCTTAATCATTCTCTTAAAATATGGAGACATTTTCTCTACAGAGAGAGATGTGAGATTTATAAATACTATAAGTGTTTAAAATAGATTTTCACACAGAAAGAACTCAGCATGAGGAAAAGGAGATGGCTCAAGTTACTTAGAGATTATCGTAGTTTAATACACTACCACCTAGGAAAGGAAAATAAGGTGTTAGATTCATTATGTATGAAAGATCATGGACTTCTAACTCAAATGAGGATTGAGAGAGAGCCTATATTTATGGATCTACTAAAGATGGATATAGGAATTGTTAAGGAATGGGAAACATCATTCCACTATCAAAGGATTTCTAAACAATCTTTACTAGAGAAGATAAAAATCTCTCAATGTAATGATGATAATATTCCAAAGAAAATTAATGTTGTCAAGGATGGGATATTGGAAGACGTTGTGTATGGGGAAGTAGTTCTGACATTTTGGAAGAGGTTATGTGTTCCATCAATACATGAGGAAAAAATGGAACTATTAGAAAACACTCATAGCTCTAATTTATCTATACACCAAGGTATTATAAACATGTATAGAGATCTGATGGAACATTTTTGGTGGGATAATATGAAGATGGATATTTCTGACTATGTGTCAAGGTGTCTAGTTTGTCAACAAGTGAAGGCAAAGAGACAACATACAAGAGGAGTGATGAAGCCTCTACCAATTCTTATGTGGAAGTGGGATAGAATTACAATGTATTTTTTCACTAGACTACAAAGGACACTCCTAAGAAATGATGCAATATGGGTAATTGTTGATCTTCTCACAAAATCAGTACATTTCCTTCAAATAAAAGAGGATTAACCACTTAAGCACATAGAAAGAATTTATATTAAGGAAGTTTTAAAACTTCATGGAGCACCTCTATCAATTTTTTCCAATCAAGATCCCCTGTTTACATCAAAATTACGGAAAAGTATCTAGAAGGCCTTGAATACGGAGCTTCATATGAGCACTTCTTATCACACTCTAACTGACGGACAATCAGAAATGACTATTAAAACTCTGGAAGACATGCTGAGATAATGCTCTCTGGAATTTAAAGGAATGTGGGATCAATACTTTCCTTTGGTGGAATTTTCATAGAATAATAGTTTTCATTCTAGTATTCAAATGGCTCCATATGAAGGATTATATTGAAAAGGATGTTGAACTCCAACTTGTTGGGATGAAATTAGTGAGAGATAACTTATAGGCCCAGAACGTATTGAAGAGTCCATGGAAAAGGTCAAGAAAATCCAAGCCCATATAAAAGCAGCCTAATGTAGGAAGAAGAGTTATGCTGACAACTAGAGAATGGATTTGTAATTTCAAGTGGGAGATCAAGTCTTTCTGAAAGTATATCCATGGAAGGGTGTCTTAGGGTTTGGTAGGAAGGGGAATCAGAGCCATAAGTACATCATACCAATTTAAGTTTTGGAAACAATTAGAGTTGTATCTTACCATTTAGCAATGCCTCCATGTCTCTCTAATGTTCATGGTGTGTTTCATGTGTCATTGTTGAAGAAATAAATACTAGACTCAATGCATGTACTCATATATGAGGAAATAGAACGAGAACCTGATTTTTCATACTGTGAAGTGCCTATCGGGATTCCTGACACAACGGAGCAGGTATTGATTAATCAGACAACTCATCTAGTAAATTTTCTTTGGAAAAACTAGAATATAGTGGAAGCAACAAGGGAACTTGAATATGTTAGGAAGAAGAACCACCCACATCATTTTGATGGGTTTTATAAATGAAAAATTCTGAAGAAGAAATTCCTCAAGGAGGGAATAATGTAGCACCCCAAACATTTTATGGTATGTTTCTCTTAAATACATTCTAGTTATATCCTATATTTCATGAATCACTGAGCCTCTATGGAAGAATACATGGTTACTAATAAGAGATAACAATAAAAAAGCCATAAAACTTATATTTTTCAGTTCTGTGATTTGAATTTTAAAAATCTAACATACACGGTTGTGATCAAGATGATAATTAGAGTCTAATAGAATTAACATTATATTAGTTGAATAGTTACCAACCCTTATGAATAGTATCTGTAAGAACCCTGATCTTCTTTTTCAGGTATGTCATTATTTTCTGGTGTTTTTTTGGAAAAGGGGGAATTTATGGAAATTTCCCTAAGTACACATCGTGTACATTATGAGTAAACATCATGTACTTGGTTACCGCGGGTAGCCGTGTGCTGGTGGTGTAGCGGTCGTACAAACGGCCATGTCGGGGTGACCTAGAGGCCGCTTAAAGTGGAGTACGGAAATGGAATGTACAATCCGTGTACTTACAAAGTACACTTAGTGTACGTTTTTTCATTAAATGCACCGGGGTAGCGTCTAATTGGAAGAATTCTCTCCTTTTAGACCTTGCTCATCCGGAAGAAACTGTTCGACCGCAATTCTTCTCCGAGTCCCCGAGAGAGCATCCGATCTTCGATTTGAACTTCGTCAATTGTCTTTGGATCACCTCGATAAGCTCTTCCTTCTTCTAGAGATTCATTTCCTAATTCCACGTCTTTCTCACGTTATCCTGATGAAAATTTTAGGTGTTTTTTTAGATATACAGTGTTCTTGGGTGATTCAAGGCTTGAGGTTCACGTATAGTGATCTGCCAACACTGAGGTAGGTGGTTTGTGTCTTTCTATGGAAATTACATAAGTTATATGTGATAAATCACCAATACCCATGAACGTTTTATTGCGTGTTTACTATTTTATCCCTTTTGTTTTCCTTCTATTCTTGTATGCTTGAGTATAGGTTAATTGAATGAGTATATGGTTAATTGTTATGCTTTGGAAGTGTTTTCCCGTACACGATTGCTAGTTTTGACCATTTGGTTTACTTGAATGTTAGTCTGTTGTTTACAGACCATGCCTAGTATAGTTGGATGGGGTGTATGTATCCTTACACGCAGTTATGCTTTAGACTGCTAGCCAAGTAGTTCATGAAGTTTACATTGGACGATATGAATTTCTATGCTTGCTTGACTTACACAGGGTTGTGAGAACATGATGTATATACAATAGGGATAATTGATGTAAGGGATTCTCCATAGTGTCTTTTCTACTTACGAAGCATGATCACATGGGGAATTGACATAAGTGCTTCTTTATAGTGTCTGTAGTTCCACAACGCGGGCCACAGGAGGAATGTCATGTATGTGCTTCTCCAGAGCGCCATTAGTTACCGATACGGGACTATAGGAGGAATTGACAGTGATTTCTTCCTTAGAGAGTCTATGATTAAGTTGAACCATAGGGGTTAGACTGAGTGTACTACCCAAAGGGTTGCTTGTGATGCTAGGTAAGACCATAGGGAATTGGCAGTCGGTACATCCTAGATGGTTACCTTTTGTGTTTACCTACTTTCTTGTGTTGCTGGGTAGGACTAAAGGGGATATGATGTGAGTAATTTTCGGAGGGTTACATATTTTTAATTACCTTCTTTGATTAATTGTTTCTTGATATATGATACTAAACGCATTGAAACTGTTGATTTTTTACTGTTGTGTACTTCCTTGTTTGCTGCTTTCTTTTACTTATTACGTGCCATATATTCACTAATTATTAGGCACAGATCATGTGGTGGTTTCCTACTGAGATTTAGTCTCAAACCCTATTTGGGCCATGATTTTGGGCCCAAACAGATTATATTTCTACAGGTATAGATAAGGGAAAGTACCCTTCTACTTCAGGTACTTGATTGTTGTGGAGCTCGAGAGCATGAGACCAAGATGAGGCTTGCGATGTTGGGGAACTGTTATCTGTATTCTTTTATACATTGGTTTAGTACTATTTTTATTCCAGCATTGTGATTTGTTTGGATCATTTTACAGACATATGTATCATGAATCATTTATATATATATATATATGCGTTCTCCAGTTTATTATATTTCAGTCTTCCACTGTTTACTTTTGTTTGGTTTACTACTGCTTCCGCTATTGTTATTATTCTCTTCCACTGTGTTACTCTGACAATGAGGGAATATTTTCCCCACTATCACACCCAAGGCCCTAGCTACTAGTTGGAAGCCTCTGGTGTTCAGGAAAATGCGCTTCAGGCCATGTGACCAAATGGGTACAGGGCGCCCCTAGCCAGCTTCCAGAAGCGATACATTACAAAGTGGTATTAGAGGGTTCTATTCTTATTGACTTACTATTTGGAGCCTTTATCCAGGGATTGGAAGAAATAGGTACATGGTAATAAGATGTGCTCGGTAGTATCTGACCCGTGTATAGGGAAAATCCAATCTACCTTGTTTATTGCAATTTTTTCTGGTTTTGCAATTTTACAGTTAATTTGATTTTCACCTTTTGGTGACTCACATGTATTGTGATTATATCTTTTTTGTTATTGATTTTCTATTTCTTTTGTAACATGATGAGATGAGGGTATTCCATCTCATGTATCGTATAGAAACATCATATAAATCACATTTCAGGCATTCTTTCCAGGCCATTTACGGTGCATTAGTGATTGCATGTTGTTGTGATATATGTTGTGTAGAATATGCATGCTGTTGTGATAGTTTACTTGATAAAATACATTTTGTCAAATAGGGAATTGTCTGTGTACGGTTTTGTTTGAATGAATGCCAAAAATTGGTTCTTGAGGTGTTATGGGACCTCATGGATATGAATTTATTGGATCATTAACTTGTTTTCCTTGTTTATAACATGTATAAGATGCCAAGCTTTGATTCGTGGGGAGTATGGGCCCTCACAGATCATAATTTGGTGCCTTACTATTTTTTTAGTGTTTTTATGTGTTCTAAAGTAGTTTTTGAGGCTTACTATCTAGAAAAACCCAAAATACATAGTGTGTAATTTTAAATACACGCCCTATGTACTTCTGATTGGAAAGAAAGTGTTTTTTTCTTAGGTACATGTCATGTACTATATGTTCATGCCATGTAGTCTATAACTTTGTCTCAGACTATGTGTGTAGGGAAACAAAGATTAGAATATTTGATAGGACACACCGTGTAGAGGATGTACTTGCCGTGTTATAGAACCGTGTAACAAGATATTTCACTAACAACACGGTCCGAAAAAATCTTATGCGTACATGCCATGTCCATCTGGAACACACCGTGTAGTGTGTGTTGTGTAACTGGTCATGTGACAAACAACATGGGTCATTGATTTTCAGCTAGTATGTGTCGTGTCTGGCACAAACACGTCATAGAGTCTTTTTCTAGGAGAAATAGGTAGCTTAGTCATGTAGGAGAACTTTGGCAGGGGAAGAGGATTCAAGTACATAACGTGTAGTGGGAATACATGTCGTGTATCCATGTTCTGTTAAACTTGAATAATTTATTTCTCATATTCCCTTCTTACACATCTAATTTTCAGTCCTTGATATCATGATCAATGGTGTGCGCTTGACCTTGTAGAGTCATGCCACTGAGACATCCTTCGATTGTCCGCCAGTTGTCGGGCAGTGATCAGACACTGGATATGGCTGATCAAGGGTATCCAGGTGATCCTCTAGTTATGAGAGTCTTGGAAATAGCCGTTATAATAGACACAGGTGATGATGCACAATTTAGGGAAAGCTTTATGAGGTTTTTGCAGACCTACCGAGAAGTACCACAACCTGCCTCGTATATAGAAGAATTGACGTGGGTTTTCCTACAGCAGCAACATCCCACCTTCTAAGGGTAGGAGGACCTCAGGCTACAGAGTCATTAATAGAAACCCTGCTGACCATATTTGAGCATATGTAGACATCTCTAGAGATGTGTTTTAAGCTTGCTACATACATGTTGAGGGAATTCGCCAAGAGATGGTGGGATGTAGTCTTACAGGCAGGGCATCAGCAGGTTGTGGCATGGGAGGAGTTCCAGCGTATCTTTTATGACTACTTCTACTCGGAGACCTTGAGGGCCCATCGAGCCCGAGTGATTATGAGCCTCGAGCAGGGTACTCTTTCTGTTATGGATTCTTCCTCTTGTTTCATCGATTTGTAGTTCATTACACACTTTTAAATATGAGATGGGTTGTTCCTAGAAAAGAAGTTTGAGGATGGTCTCAAAGAGGACATCTGCTCATAGGTGATCATCATCAAGTTGACTTCCATCACTTCTATAGTCAACCATGTGCTGATATCGGAGTGGAATATGAGAGATTCTGGGGTTTCGAGCCATAGAGGCTCGACATATGGAGTTATTTTTCCTCCTAATGATAGTAGGAAGCACCCTAGGGAGTCTATACCCGGAGATCCGAGGAGGCGAGACTCTTCTTCTAGTAGCGAGGTGGTGTGATACCAATGCGGGAAGAACGTACATACGAGGCCACATTTCCAGAGAGACACTGTGGAGTGATGATCTAGCAGCATGATGGGTCATCTTTAGTGCTTCTGTCAGATGTTTTCACTAGAAGCTGGTGACAGGTGTTCTTCTATGACTCCTTGTTCAGGAGAAGAACCACCAGTTTCTCATCTATTTGGGAACTAGATTTCTTCTAGCTATTCAGACCGAGGTGGAGGTCAGGGTCATGGTATCCAGTTTCCCAGTTTCTAGTGACATCAGGGTAAATCAGCTCGGAGTGGTCAGGCTGGGGCACAGGGCTGCAGTGCAGGTCAGACTTTTGTAGAGGAGCAAGCCCAGCAGGACCAAGATCCCGGACCCTCTAAAGTTTGAGGTATGATCATAGTTGCCTCATTTTTAGCTTCTTCTCTTTTCGTTGTGGGGGCTTCCCATAGATTTATATCTATTGCTGTTATGGGGAGACCTGAGACATGTATCTTTTCTTCTACCAATATCTTAACGTTAGACACTCCATTGGGGACTAGAACGAATAGGTACATCAGTGCAAGGAGTGACCTCTAGAGATTGGTTTCTGTAACTTTTTATGGGACCTCTATGTCCTAGAGATGACATTCTATGATGTCATTCTTGGAATGGACAGCTTAGTTCCCTTCAAGTTTGTTGTCAACTGTAAGCATCGAAGGGTGAGTTTCACATCGCCAGATGAGGATCATTTTTTCATAAGGGAGAATGGGGTGTCCAGGTAAGCAGAATGGGACCCGAGCATCATGGGTTGGGTTGAGTTACAGCCCAGATAGCTAGTCTATATCTGGATGACTAGGGGACATCACAGTTAGACATTCCTCTAGAGGTGGATCATTTCATAGATGTATTTCCAGAAGAAGTTTCTTGTTTTTCTCCAGAGTTTTAGGTAGACTTTTCTGTTGAGCATGTGTCAGGAGTGTCCCCGATGTCCATTCCTCCTTATAGGATTGCTACACCAGAGTTTTAAGTGGTCAAGAAAAAGTTAGAGGAGTTACAGGAAAAAGGTTCCATCTGACCCAGTACTTCTCCTTGGGGTTCGCTTATCCTGTTTTTGAAGAAGGAAGATAGTACCCTCAGGCTTTGTGTGGATTATCAGAAGCTAAACCAGTTAATGGTCAAGAACTGATATCCCTTGTTGAGGATTGATGATCTATTTGATCAACTTCGAGGAGCCCGGGTGTTCTAGAAGATTGAATTGAGGTTCGGTTACCATCAATTACATGTTCGACTATTTGATATACCTGTCACAGCCTTTTGGAGAAGGTATGATCTATACGAGTATATGGATAAGCCATTCGGACTCTTGAACACGCCTGCAGTTTTCATTGAACTGATGAACCGAGTGTTCCATCCATACTTGGATTCTTTTGTGGTAGTCTTCGTTGAAGATATCTTGGTGTACAATCACACTCGACACGACCATGATACACTTCTTGAGATCATTTATATTACACTGAGGGAGAATCAATTATATTCTTATCTATCAAAATTCCACATTTGGATGGACCAGATTCAATTCATGGGTCATTTTATCTTAGGGAAATGAGTATCAGTAGACCCAGGGAAAGTGAGAGAAGTAGTTTCCTGGGAGAAGATGAAGAACGTATTTGAGTTAAAATGTTTTATGGGGCTATCTGGATACTATTGAAACTTTATAAAAGGATTTTCAAGCTTAGTATAACCACTGATGGGTTTTACTAAGAAGGGTGTGAAGTTATTTTGGTCAGATTCTTGTGATTCATCCTTTCATGATCTAAAAGGGAGATTGACTTCAACACCGATACTAGTATTTATAGAGCCAGGAAAGAGCTATACTGTTTACTGTGATGCATCAGGTATGAGGTTGGGAGCTGTGGTTTTGTCAGGAAAAGGAGTAGTTGCGTACAGGTCTTGGTAGGTGAGGCCACATGTGAGGAATTACCCAATTCATGATCCCGAATTGGCTGTAGTTGTTCATGCCTTATGATGTTGGATAAATTATCTTTTGGGAGGTCATTTTGTGGTTTTCATCAACCAAAAAATTCTCAAGTATATCTTCAATCAGAGTGAATTGTATTTGAGGCAGTGATGGTGGGTAGAATACCTTCTGTATTTTGACATTGAGCTTTCTTACATGCCCGGGAAAGGCAATGTTGTGGCTGATGCATTGAGTAGGAGGAATCAGTTACCAGTAGTTCTGGAGGCCACCAATGAGTGGCATCTTATGGATATGTTCTCTGTGATGCATGTGGAGGTGCACGACAGACAAGGGAAGATTTTTCTTTCTTCTGTCGCTGTTACCTCTACTCTTCTGGATCAAGTAAAAATGAGGCAGCTATCAGATTTTGAAGGCCTAGTCCTACGAGAAATCATATCAGGAGGGGACCCTATTCATGGATGGACCATTGTTGGGGATGAGATCTTGTGTTTCCAGGGGTGCGTATGGGTTCCAGAAGACATACGCGAGGGGATGATACAGGACTTTCATTCCTCAGTTTGGGAAGTTCATCCCGGTGTCACCTAGATGTATCGTGATCTAAAACCTTAGTATTGGTGGCCCGGTATGGAGCTATATGTTACTGGTTTGTTCATGAAGTGTTACACTTGTCAGTAGGTGATATCTGAGCATCACGACTAGCAGGGATTTTCAGTAGTTAACCATTCCCAAGTGGAAGTGTAATGATGTCATGATGGATTTTGTGACAGGTTACCAAGATCACCATGAGGGAATTATATAGTTTGGGTTTTTATTTACAGACTCTTGAAGGTCGCTCATTTCTTTCAAATCAAGTAGACCTTCAGTTTTGATGATCTAGGACGATTGTATATCCAGAATATTATGAACTTACATGGAGTTCAACACTCCATTGTTTCTGAGATGGATTCCCATTTTACTTTTCATGCCTGGAAGGGGCTACAAAAAGCATTGGGTACATAGGTACGTTTTAGTACAACTTTCCACCCTAGAAAAACGACCAATTCGAGTGGACAATTCAGGTGCTTGAGGACATGATCTGAGCATGCATCCTAAATTTTGGAGGTTCATGGGAGAATCACATACCTCTTTTGGAGTTTTCCTACAATAATAATTTTCATGAAACTATTTAGATGGAACCTTATAAGGCTTTGAAAGGTAGGACATGCCAATCACCCTTATATTAGCTGGAGGTAGGCGAAGAAGTTATGTTGGGACCATGTCTTGTCTAGGAGACCATATAGCCAATAGAGTTGATTCAGAAAAGGATGGCTACTGCACAGTCTCGACAAAAGTCTTATATTGATCAGCGGAGATGACCTCTGAAGTTCAGGGTCAGATATCAGTTTTTCCTATGTGTCGCACCGAGGTTAGGATACAGAAGGATTACGAGATAGGGTAAGATTTCGCCGATGTACGTTGGGTCGTTTGAGGTGTTGGAGAGAGTTGGTCTAGTTTCTTATCAGTTGCAGTTACCTCTGAGGTACCAGGATATGCATGATGTTTTCAATGTTTCTAAACTTCGACGTTACTTCTCAGACCCATCTCATGTCTTCCAACCAAAGGAGGTTGAGTTGGAAGTGTATGTATCATTCGAGGAGCATCCTATCCATATTTCCCATCGAAGTATGAAATTTATCTGTAGTAGGTCTGTTTATCTGGTACGAGTGCTATTGCCGCATGAGCGAGTACAAGACGGGACTTGGGAGAGGGAGGCTGATGTACGATCACAGTGGTTAGAGCTATTCAGGGTTTCTTCTTCTACGCTGCCTTGCTTGGGAAATTTGGGGACACATTTCTTTAATGGGGGATGTTTTTAAGAACCCTAATCTTTTTTTTAGGTATGTCTTCCTTTTCGGGTGTTTTTTGGAAAAAGTGGATTTTTTTGGAAATTTCCCTAAGTACACGCCATTTACATTATGATTACACACTATGTACTCGGTTACTATGGGTAGCCTATGTGTTGGGTGTGTAGCAGCCGTGCACATGACCATGTGGGGGTGAGCTATAGGACACCTTATGTGGAGTATGGAAACGGAAGTACACGCCATGTACTTCCAAATTACACTCCGCTTAGTTTCTTTTTTTCGTTAAACGCATTGGGGTTGCGTCTAATTGGAAGAATTCTCTCCTTATTGACCTAGTTAGTCTAGGAGAATCCATACAACTACAATTTCTCTCCATGTCCCTGAGTGAGCATCTGATCTCCGATTCAACCGCCATCAATTGATTTGGGATCGCCTCAGTATGCTCTTCCTTCTCCTTGAGCTTCGTTTCCTGATTCCTCTTCTTTATGATGTTATCCATAGATGAAAATTTAAGGTTTTTTGTACATCTATGGTGTTTTTGGGTGATTCAAGCCTTGAGTTTCACGTATAGAGATCTTCTAACAATGAGGCAGGAGGTTTGTTCCTTTCTATTGAATGTCTTTGAGTTATACGTGGAAAATAACCAATACCCATGAATGGGGTATTGCGTGTTTTCCGTTCTAACCCTTCTATTATCCCTCTATGATTGTATGCTTGAGTTGAGTTTAATTGAATGGGAATAAGGTCAATTGCTGTGCTTTGGAAGTGTTTTCTTGTGCATGATTGTTGTTTTTGACTGTTGGGTCTAGTTGCTTGTTAGTATGTTGTTTACATACCATGCCTAATATAGTTGGATGGGGTGTTTGTATCCTTGCATTATGTTATTCTTAAGATTACTAGACAAGTAGTTCATGAGGATTACTTTGTTCGATATGCATTTCTATACTTGTTTGACTTACATAGGGCTATGAGAACCCAGTGTATAAACCATAGGGAGAATGAATGTATGGGGTTCCCACTACTGGAAAATAGGTCTATACCCACAGTTTTCCATAACTGTCGGTATAGGGATAGTATGTGAACCTATACCCACGGTTGTGAAAAAAACTGTGGGTATAGTTTTCTTTTAAGAAATATACCCACGGTTTTGGAGAAAATCGTGGGTATAGGGTATTTTTCGAAGACCTATCCTGACAGTTCTTGAAAACCTTCAGTATTGTGATTTTTTTTAAGAACTATACCTGCGGTTCTCCAGAACTGTGGGTATAGGTTTCACGCGTTATGGCGGGGAAAGAAAATTAGGTGGGACACAAAAAATATTTTGCAGGAAGACATTTTTTCCTGGTTTATATTAATATATTTACATAAATATAAATATATAAATTCAAAAATTATTTAGCTCAGTTGGTAAAACCATTTCTGCTATTGCTGTAGGCCACGCATTCAAATCCCTTTGCTCATGTTTTGGAATTTAAATTTCCCACATAAATAATATTAATATATATACGTAGATATATGTATATATTAAAATTAAAAAACACAGGTCAGTTGGTCCATTGGTGGCGCGCGTTGGTGAGGCTCTGCGTGTGGCACGGGTTCGAATCCCTCTGCCCGCGTTTTTGAATTTAAATTTCCCACGTAAATCGTATTAATATATATACGTAGATATATTTATATATAAAAATTAAAATTAATGGTTGTTTGTTCCCTTGGTTCAGCTCCCCCGTGAGGCGTTGCGTGAGGTGCAGGTTCGAGTCCTGCCCGTTGTGCTTTTTTTGAAATTAAAAAATACACCACGGTTTGAAAATCGCGGGTCTATTGTATGCCACACTGGAACAGGTGTGCCACCCTTTGACTCTCCTATACCCACGGTTTAGGAGAACCATGGGTATAGGGTGAGACCCCTATACCGATGTCGTTCTAGCCCATGGTTCCCAAAACCGTGGGTATAGCCTATACCCATGGTTTTGGGGGCTATACCCGCGGTTTTGAACTGTGGGTATAGGTCGTTTTTTAGTAGTGTCCCTAGGGTGTCTTTTCTATTTACGATGTGAGACCACAGGGGGAATTGATGAAAGTGCTTCATCAGAGTGTCTATAGTTCCTCGACGTGGGGAACAGGGGGAATGTGACGTAGGTGCTTCCCCAGAGCGCCTATAGTTACTGATGCGAGACTATAGGAGGAGTTGATGGTGAGTGCTTCCTTAGAGAGTCTATGCTTAAGCTGAACCAGAGGGGTTAGACTGAGTGTACTGCTAAGAGGGTTTCTTTTGATGCTAGGTAGGACCTGAGGGGATAGGCTTTGAGTACTTCCCAGAGGGTTACCTTTTGTGTTTACATGATTGATTGGGTCACTATGTAGGACCAGAGGGGATTGGCTATGGGTACATTCCATATGGTTACCTGTTTGTAATTACCTTCAATGATAAACTATTTCGTGATATATGAAACTGAATGCATTGAAACTGTGGATTGATTACTGATATGTACTTCCTTGTGTACTTTTTTCTTTTCCTTATTACATGCCATATATTCACTGACTGTTAGGAACAAATCTTGAGGTGGTTGCCTACTGGGATTTAGCCTCACACCTTGTTTGGGCCATGATTTTGGGCCCGAATAGATTATATTGCTGCAAGTATTGATAAAGGAATGCACCCTTCTACTTCAAGTACTTGATTGATGTGGAGGTGGAGATCATGGGACCAAGATGAGGCTTGCGATGCTGAGGAGCTATTATATATTTCCTTTTGTACTTTGGTTTAGTACTGTTTGTATTCCAGTATTTTGATTTGATTGGATGCTTTCCTAGACATATGTATCATGCATCATTTATTTATATATATGTGTGTTGTAGTTTATTATATTTCAGTATTCTTTTGTTAACTTATATATGGATTATTACTGCTTCCACTTTTGTTTTTATTCTTTTCGGTTGTGTTACACTGCCAATGAGGGCATAGTTTCCCCACTATCACACCCAATGCCCTCACTACTAGTCGACAGTGTCTGGTGTTCGGGGAAAAGCGATTGAGGCCTTGTGACCAACTGGGTACGGGGCACCCCTAAGTGGCTTCCTAAACAAGAACATTATAGAAACATAACTTTATAAATAGTTACATACATTTAAGAATAGTTATATGACTCTTATGAATGGAATCCATGCCCTTGAATGTATAAATGAATTTAGGCACATAACAAATAAAGATGAATATTTTAAGTGTTCTGATTAAATAATTATTTTAATTAAATATTTAAGTAATCAAATTTAGAAAATTATTTTTGAAAAATGGACTTCATTTTTGGATTCTACACATTGAAAAATGTTTAGGGTGAATTTTTGGGACTTTCCTGAAATAATTAAATTTTTGATGAATAGTAAAAAAGCGATAGTTTACGATAAATGCTAAATAATGAATTTATTGAGTCATTGATGATGAACTAATAATATAAGACCAATTGATTCTAAGTCACATGCATATATTTCTATTCTTGGTCATGGAATAATCACTATTGGTTGCCTTGAGAGGAAATAATAAATTAAGGATTATAATATTAAGACAACTCCTCTTTCCTCCACTATATAAACCACCCCTCACCCCTCTTCCTCCCACACTACTCAAGCTTAATGGCTTGCCTAAAATCTTCTATATACTCTCCCAAATCCCTCTCCCCACGTCCAAGACCTGCTGGTCTCACCAAAAGGCCAAAAAACAGAGGCCTTAAGGATATTCTCAATGAGGAGTACTCCAGAGGCAAACCTTCTTTCCCTTTTCTTTCAATTTGTTTTACAAAGTTCCATTATTTTGTTTTCCCTTCTAAAAACCTTCATCAAAATTCCATGATAATTCCAGTACCTTACATGTACTGTATTTTTATTTTTCTAATGGAATATTTCATCACAATCTCTCTTTTTCCCTCCTTTTATACAATAAATGAAAACACCTTCAGAGATGTGTAAATTTACCACATTCATGGAGGATGGGTTTTCAATTTGCATTAATATCTTGAATACTAGTCATGAATCCTTTTCAATGGTTGAAATAGATCATAATATATGTATCTTATCTTGATTTCTATTCTGGAAAATTTACACATTCATAATATGGAATAATAGTACAGAACAAGTTTATTGTGCACAAAACCGCCTAGCCAAATCCAAGCATTTATTTTCAACTCATCGAATGAGTCACCCTCATGGTATATAACCATAATCATTATATTAACAATTCTGTATATTTAACCACATTTCAAAAGTACATCCATTCATGAATACAAGTAAAAAAATCATGAAACCAAGTAGGAAAATGCTTCCAATACAATAAAATTGAATCTCTTAATACCATCAAAAAATACATTAATGAACTTAATAATATTATACCATATCAATTACATGTTTAAGAGGTTATGAAATTATTAATTAATGAAGCTAAATTTGATTATTCAGGTCATTAAGAACAAACAAGAACACCTTCGAGCGCAAGGTAAGGGATCCCATCTCTCACTTTTGTTCAAGAATCTCCCCTATGTTGTGTCATTTTATTTTCAATTACTAATGATGGAGTATGTTTTTGAACCTCCCCCACACTACCCTTCTGACATATAAATAATTTAATACCCCTCTACCTCACATTAATTCCTCACAATAACACTCGTTACCATGCCGAAATGTTTATAAGGGGTTTCTCATCTCACGTTAATTTCTGTGATATTTTCATTGTTCGCCACTTATTTATTGTAGGTGGTATATCTGTACTTCGATTTAATATATAATAACATGATTCTATTTATATTCAGGTTATTCAATGATTCATTTGATGGTTATTATGTTCTGGTCATTTGATTTGACTGATTACATTGTGGTAAGAGACTCTGTCTCAACTACTATTTTGGTGTGACTAACTTTGTATTGTGAACCTTATAATCCTTATGTGGTGTACCTATTTTTCATTTGAGATAAAGTTTCATTTGAAATTATATTTATTTTATGTATCCATAATCTCATATCATGAATATGTTTGTTTTTTAAACTGCATACTATTTTACATACGATGTTTATTTGGAAAGTTATTTTTATTATGGAAATATTGAGGAATCTGTATACTATAATCTATACTGATTTTGAAAAGGCATATTTCTCTTGTATTGAATCAAAATATAAAGAATTATTTGGATATGTAGTCACTGGTAGGGCCTTCTATTTCCCCTTGATGCATCGGTAGGTCTCATGACACAAATTAGTTTGGGACAAACCCTTCAATTTTGTTTTCAAAAATCAGATGTGTTTTTATCCATAGAACTAAACTGTTCTTATGGTATTATTGCTTCATGTTCTATATACATGACGTACATATAATAATAATTTTATTTATTAATTATCAATTATTACTATCATTGAGGTCTTTACTATGACAGAATCTATGGATGTAATTTCATTATCAGTTTATTAATGGGTGAGTTTTTCATCTATTCACCATGCCATATTGATTATGTCAGATTCATTATGATTCACTTATTATTGTATTAATGCTTCCTCTAATTGTAACCCTTAATGAGCATTTGATCTCACCCCTTTCATTGTTTACTTTCAATAGGTGACAAAGAGGAGATCATTTATTAAGTTCTTGTGGATGTAATTTTTAGTTTTCATTATGTATTATATTTTGTAACTTTTCCAATGTAATTTGAGTAACATATATGTATCTAGTTTCTTCAAGATTACTAAAATGAACATTCCTTCAGGATTTTTATTCCTTCTATCCATGCCAGTATAACAAGTAGTGCATCAGCTCCAGTATAGAGGGGTTGGGTCATTACATCCAACCCATGGTCTTACTCCCCGCACCTATAATAAACATATCACTCCCCAACATAGGAGAGTTGTTAACACCACTTTCTAAAGAAACTCATCCACCACGATTCATATTAAAGTCCGGTCAATCATAAGAACATCACAAATAAATTGTATATAGCATAAATCAAAATATCCTGTTCTATATATATAAATCTCTATAGGTACATCTTCCAAGAGGCTCCACATCCAACCAAAACACATTTTATTTATCTTGGCCTAACGCTAGATCTTTCTCATTGTACTCAGTACTATGTCATGGTAGGTGGCATGATCATCAGTTATTAAAAATACACTAATAAGACATCGATGAACACCCCCATAAATCTTTCATTACCTATTTTACCTCCCATTATGTAAAAACATTTACCCGTTAAAATTCATGGGGTTCCCTTAAAATCAATCATCTCACCACACTGATCTAAAGCCAGAAAGTCCATAACAATCCCATAACAGAGTTATATAACTTGGAAATTTTTAGTACCTAAACTACCCACATAATGGTAACAATAAAAAAAATTATGGATTTATATTTCAAAACATTTGTCATAGTTAATAAGAAATATTTACACAAAACCATATCATGACATTCCCACTTTATCCTACCACAGAGTCAGGACCGAGGATCTATCACTCCCCTTAACCAAATTACACCTAGGTCCTCGTTAAAAAGGGTAACAAAATTTTCATTACATAATTTTTATCATTTAGATAGCCATTTATTCTCATCATTCGTCATTTTAAAATCATTCTTAATTTCATGTTAAGGAATATTTTTAGATCCATTTCATAATAAAAAATAATAAAAAATTAATTTTTAATAACTTTCCCAATACCTGTTTTTTTATTCGTGATTACAATGATGCATGTCAAAAAATAATCATGGGGGCATATAATATTCCATATCAAGTAAAATATCATCCCATTTAGGGACACATTTATTTATCAAAAAATATTAGAAATAATATTCAAATCACAAAAAAAAAAATTTGACACTAAAGGTGAAACAATGTTCAACTATAATATAAAACAATAGTGACAACAATCCCACCTAGGAACTTGGGTTTTTCTTAGTACATGGGGTAGTTAATCCCATGCACAAGCTCATAACCAAACCATGAATCTTCCTAGTCTTCTATCTACATCTCCAAAATAGTAAGAAAAAATGAAAAGTAAAGAAAACTGAAGCTCAGATTCCACTATTTATTGTCTCGGCCCAGGTGCCACACACCGATGCCCTGAGCCAGTTAGACACACTACCCCAGGCCCATCTACCAGTATGCTAGAGGCTGCTGAATAGTAGTGAAACTGTTGTATTTTAGTCATGAGTAGACAATAACCTATCTTATTATAGAAAAACCCATAGAATGTAAAAAAAGAAAAAGTCGTATCATATAAAATCATAACAATACTAAAGCCACAAGGTAAAAAAAATATACAAAAAAAATAGTAGTCAACTAAAAGAGAAACATGACTTTCCAAATTGAGTGTCAAAATGTAGAACTAGAAAATAAAGACACCAAAGACTCCCAAGTGTGTCCTGAACCATTTCGAATTCCCTCATCTATGCTCCATCTCTATTCAGCCATCTCATCTGGGGACTTTCCCCTTACCCTTTCATGTTGCAATAATGTCTTTTCGGATACCGATCAGGCAACTCGAATAAGGTGTGACTATAACTCCGATCAGGCAACTCGAATAGGGTGTGACTATAACTCAGCAGGACACCACAAAGAATGCCTAAATTAAACCTAGTCAATATTATATGTATGAAATATTTTAAAAATGTAATTACAATAAAAAATTAAACAATTTATCACATTAATTAATTCTCTTTATTCAACCCCATAGTTTATCGAACAAGATTACATTCTTATTTTTCTCCCATTGTAATTAATATGTTACCATTCCGTAACTCACACACACTTGAATGTCCTTGTTTCCATTCCAAACTCACACACCCATGAATTTCCATGATACCATTCGAAACTCATGCACCCATGAATGTCAATGTTACCATTCCATACTAACACACACATGAATATCCATTTTACCATTAAATACTCATGCACCCATGAATGTCAATGTTACCATTTCATACTCTTGCACCCATGAATTTCCATGTTACCATTTCAAACTCTCGCACCCATGAACGTCCATGTTACCATTTTATACTCACGCACCCATGAATGTCCATGTCACAATTCCATACTCAAACACCCATGAATTTCTATATTACCATTCTTAATAGTTGGTCTAATGAGCATATTACCATCTTCCATTTAATAATACATAATTTTTCTTTTAAATGTATCACATGCATCTCATTTATCATGTTAAATAATTATTAACCCTTTCATCACTTATAGAACATCATCACATTGAGCTGGGTTATTCCATATTAAACCTTTTACCCAATATCACATTAATTTATCAATTAATTTATCCCATCACCCTCAATGCAAATTCAACAATTAGTTTTTACATAAAAACCAATAATTAATTCTCTAATTAATTAAGCACATCAATATATTTAATTAACAAAACCCAAATTAATAACATTCTTGTAATTAATTCATCAATTAATTATCTCAAATACAATAAACAATATCTCATAATTAATTAATCAGTTAATTATCACAATCATAAATTTAATAACTAATAAATTTTTTCATGGAAATACTATTTCACAATTAATTCCACATTTCATTATATCAATTCTCAAATATCAATATCTCATAATTAATTATTCAATTAATTATATTGTTCTATCAATTCAATATCTCAAAAATCAACATTAACTAATTTATGAAATAATTAATCCAAATAATTTCCAATAATTAATTCTATGATTAATTAATCACTTTTAATCCATTCAATTAATTCACAAATTAAATGATCACATAATCACTATTAATTTATCATTTAATTATTTAATCTAACAAAATCTCCTGATTATTTAAATGATTAATTCTTCCATTGTAATCAATTCAATAACACGAACTAATTTACGAATTAATTATTACAAATATCTTAATTAAGTAACCCCATAATTAATTCACCAATTAATTATTACAACTCACTTAATCCAATAACTTCATAATTAATACCCCAATTAATTATTCCAACCCACTTAATTCAATAACCACAGAGTTAATTATTAAATTTCAACAATCTATATATCTACATAATTAATTAAAGACATATTTATACCAAACTAGAATTTCATACTTCTAACCATTCCCATTAATTAATTATACAATTAACTATCCATGTTCAATGGTCTCAATAATTCCATAATTAATTAAACTATTAATTCTTCCGAATTTCCCAATCCAATATTTTTATAATTAATGTTAACAATTAATTATCCGTATTCCATAATTTCTATTATTCACTCAATTCTCTAATTCCTAAATTAATTAATTGTCGACATTAATTAATTCATTTTAAAATTAAAATTTATGAATGAGACACAAAAAATATTCCATCACATACATATAATTGATAATAAAGAATATGATATTTGAATTTTAGACCACCTATATCAGGAACAATGATGAACACTTGCGAAATGATAATTTCAATTTGAAGTGGATCCGTCAGGAACATGAATAAGAACACAGTCTATATCTAAAAACTTAATCCACAATTAAATGAAAACATATCCATTAAATCTATGTCTAAATATAGTAAATCTATATCTTCATTCAAAAAATAATGATCTATATCCAACAGTGGATAAAAAAATTTCTTTTATCCTAAAATAGGATTTAAAGGGGGATATATCTTAAACGACAAGAACAATCTTACTCGGGAGGTTCACAAATGGTGTTTTACTGAATATAATGGTGCGTAGAGGATTTCGTTCTGAGGTGGAATCTCTTCAAATGAGCTTTGATCCATGTTCTAGGTGCACATAAGAGTTTTTCTCTAAGTTGAAGGTGCGCATAACATCTTGGGTTAAAAAATTGTTTTGGCGTAGCATCTGTAGTAAGGAAAGGAATAAGTAGAGGTTAATGAGAAACTGGATATGCATTTTTTAAAATCAGGGTTTAACTAATACATGACATGAATCATTATTTTCCATAATGTAATTATTTTAACCAACTTCTCCATTTATTAAATAGAATCTGGTCAGACCATTATTAATTGTAGTAGTTTTTTATTAATCTCACTTATTAATATAATGTGTCAACCAATTGTAATATATGGTATTTCATGGACCTGTACGATGATCCTAAATTAAATATTCTACAATTTTCTTAAAATGAACACCATATTTTTATAGTTATGTTTCAACTGACGTCATGTCAATCTGACACCATACATGAGAGTTATGCCCAAAACGGTGTTTTGACAGCAATTATTTTCATAATTTAATAACAACAACAACAACAACAATTATTATTATTATAAATTAGTTTTCACTATTAATGTTTTACCAATAACATTCATTTACTGTTAATAATAGTTAATATTAACCCAAATTTTCCTTCATTTTTTATTGACTAATAATTTTACCGTTATTACATTGATCAACAACAAATATGGACAAGTGGAAAAACATAATTCATCATTTAAGTGAGAATGAATATTTAATTACACATGTAATTTTCCATTAATTTTTCTTGAATAATAATAATAATAATGTAAATATTAATAATATTCTTTTTATCATCCCATTAAATATTAAATTAATGTTGTCTACTTTTTAATTAATTTAATTAATTTTTAATTATGTATTAAATTAATAAAATTAATTTTCTAAGATAAAAAATGATAAATAACAACAAACACCCATTAAGAAGAAATGTTATACCCTAACTAGGGAAAACCCCCATCTGGAGCTAAGGATGGTCTTATATTTCTCATACAACCCACCATTTGAGAGATATTATTTATTTAATAATCAGAAAATTGATAAATTTTTTAATTAAATATAAAAGGGATATTTTTGTGAGCAAGACGTCCAAACGTCTGATGCCTACATATTTTAGACCTAGGCTATGGTAAACACCCTATTTCAGACACAACTGTGGTCTCATATTTAACAAACAACACACTATTTTGTATTTATTCAATTATTTTGAATAAACAATATGCTCTTAATAT
Source organism: Viscum album (assembly GCA_963277665.1). Taxonomy (NCBI): domain Eukaryota; kingdom Viridiplantae; phylum Streptophyta; class Magnoliopsida; order Santalales; family Viscaceae; genus Viscum; species Viscum album. The sequence goes on along the minus strand of OY728129.1, from coordinate 1,780,087,132 downwards.
TTAATATTTAATATTTTTACTCATACTTCATTAAGAATTTGTAGTCCCCAAAATATCACACTTACTCACTGTCGATCACCAAATATATTCAATTTAATAATCAATAATATTAAATAGAAAATGTGGCCTTTAACACATTTATCAAAATTTCACTAATAAATCCTTTTTGTCAATTAAAAGAAAGACAACCCTTCATCACAAATAATTTTAAATGATTCACACAAAAAAGGAGTGGATATTATAATCTCTCCACAATATATTATCTCGTCCTTGATTAATACCCCATAGAATCTATAAAGAAATATGTGTTCTTATAAAATTGAATGATCATATTACCCAAAAATACATTTTGAGATTTTTAAAATTAGAATTTTGTCACCAAAATCATTTATTTTATCCTATATTAAGTAAAAAAAATTATGAATAAATATATTAATTATATTAGTTGAAATAATATATACATATCCATACTATTAGGGTAATGATAGATAGAATTTTATTACCCCAATGAACTCTTTAAGGGCATGGTATGTGATAGTGTGATTTTCATGTAGCGGTTTGATGAACATGGTTTGTGTTGTGATCTTCTTGAGCTATAAAAAATACCATAAATGGTTTTTTGGATGATTTAGTGGTTGAATATAATCATGGGATTGATCAAGGTAAAATTTGAGGGGTGTTATCACCCTTAAATGATTAGATAAATGGGCTTCATAGGTTAATATTTTACTAGTTGAGTCCATCACCTCTTTTGTATATGTATATAATAAATACGACATCCTCTAATATATATAAATAATTAGACCACTATTTATGACTATATTATAAATGGTAATTATTCTAAATGGACTTTTAAATATCACATGGTATAACCAAAAAAATCATGTGATATCTACAAACACATTTCATAATAGGGAATTCAACTCAATCAAAGGTGGAATTTTATATATAAATTTTTGGGTCATTACACACTCAAACCAAAGTCATAGTTTTGCACTCAATAAATTTCACACTCTAATTAAAAATATGAATAAAATGATCCTCAAGGTTTTAATTAGTCTCAAGAGTGATATCATTAAAATCAATGACAAGATAACGATCAAGGGGTTATTTTTATGAAGCTGTGCAATATAGAATGCATCATACATTATACTAGACCACTATAAGAGATAAAATTGATACAATATAGGACCAATCCCCTCTAAAATCTCAAATGAACTGAAAAAACAATGTACCACAATATTTTTTTTTAAGTCTCATGATGACTCAATATAAACTATATATAAAGGAACACATGTTCATCCATAGAAAACATTATTGGTTGAAATGGATGATTAATATATGAATGCTTTCAACATTGAGATGTATCCAAAAAAATCTAGATCAATTGGACATTATAAAATGATTCATATATAATATCCATCCCTGAGAACTCTATCTCACTAGTTTATATCTCACACAGAAGTTATATACATGACCAATAATAAAATACCTTATTTGTTTCCATCAAAAGAGTCTTTGGATGATTTTTATTATATATTAATTCAAGAAGAACTAGGAGAATCTCTAATGGTTGACCAAATTATTATATACATGAACTCATTATGTCCTTTAAAAGAATCATTGTTTACTCTTATTTCCCATTTTTATATGAGTTGAAGGATATACCCATACACACATGGGATCTTTGATCCTTCAAAAATACATTCCAAAAGAGTGAAATAAAATTTGGGCCCGTGTTTAAAAAATTACTCTAAGGAATTTTGTGAAAAAATATTATCTCTCAAATATATATGTCACCCAAATGATTGATGGTGGATATCTCTAAAATTGAAAAAAATGGACTATCTTTTTCAACTGATCCATTATCACCCATATCACTTCACTCGACTAACGGTACCTTGGTAAAACAACAAAAACTCAGGTAACATTGACACACTTCCATTCTTGGAAATTAAATGGGTAGAAAGGACTAGTAGTCCAATGTTGTCTATAATTCATGTGAGGAAGAGTGTAGTATCACCTAAAAACATACAACATACTTATTCATTACAAAAAACCTATACTATCTACAAAGGTAGTTTTTCATTTTGGTCAGACTAGGATACACCACCAACTGTGAAGAATGAAACTCATACATCATAACCTCTTGCATTCCTGTAGGAATGTGAACACCACCATGAAGTTGATAATCTCATTGAAATAAATTTTTTCTATTTAAAGGTATCTTTCCAACATCAAATATATCACTAAACATCAGATACTATAGATCATCAAATTGTCTCCAAATTTTGATTGATAGAGCATGTATAATACATAAATACCCAAGCATCATCATCCCCCAATCCTCCTAAACACTTATCAAAATCACTATGAACAAGGGTATAATTATTTACTCATTTTATGATTTTTGATCTTCTTGATTCTATTTACATTGAATCAATTCATAAAAAAACACTATCTCCATTTGTATGGTGTATAAGCTTGCACAAAATCAAATGATTTTTTGTACTCAACCAAACTCCATTATTGAAGATTTTGATCATGAAATGAAAATATATATTTGAGTATCTTATAATGGGTATAATCAGTAAACCATTCACCCATAAGATAATACTACCAACATTTTTAGGAATAAACTAATGCATCTAAATCGAGATCATATATAGGATAGCTCTATTCAAGTGACCTCAACTACCATGATCCCTATTCCTTGACTCTATCATTCTTCATAAAGACTACCCAATGTCAGATCCAGATGAATTACTATATGATGCATACTCCTTACCTATGTTTTGTAGGATATTAATCAGTGTAATAGTCAAATTCAAATTTAGCTCATGAAAATAATTCTCACATTCTTCATACAACTCATAATACGTTCCTACCTTGGTCAGGCCTATGACCAGAACTACCATACGAGAAAATTTCCCAATTAACCTATATTATTATAAAAATAAAGATAAAAAACATCAAATGTCATGATATTTCCTTGTATACTCTAAAGAAATAACCAGTAAAAAATTATTGAGGAGTAATAATAGACTATCTTCCAAGATGATATGACCTTTGAAATGTACCTTTTTGATCTAAAAATAAAACATAGGTATCTTAGAGTATAAATGATGGACTCAGAATGTAATAATAATCTTTTCAATGTTTTCAACTATCATATATAGTTTGGAATAACACTAATATATCATTAAAAAGTAAAATAAAAAATGATCAATGTACAGGTGAAGTATTTTGTTTATCAAGGCCATGAACATGGCATCAATATTCTTCTATGTAAATAAAATCAAAATGAACTCATATAGGCCATACCTTTTTCCAAATACAGTCAAAGTCATATTTTATAGTCTCACCTTCATGTACGTATTACCTATTATCAAATAAATCATATTTAATACTCATGAACCATTCAACGGGTCAAAAAAGATCTTTAAAAAATATATGAGGATACCAGTTATTATTTTCTATTTCAGTTTTATTTTTGTAATGGATACACAAAGGAATTTGTTGGTAAGCCTTATTATTTAATGGAATCAATATAACCCCATGAAATATAATTGGAAAAACAAAATACTTAGATTATTACTCCTCTGGTGGAATATTATGATCTTATACATGTAGTGGTTGCATTCAATACAGTGGAATAGAAACTATCCCATATCTATGAACCAGATCAATATTAAACTCGACCTTGCTATCCCAGATGGGAACCCTAATAATTCAGCAGGAAACACATTCTATAACTGATCCATCATAATTAGGATTTTCCCTAATCTACTCACCCATAATCTAGAATAAATCTAACAAAATGGAATGAGAATTCACCCATTTACTAATGGACTATACCTACATGGCCTACCTAGATGTACCATTCTCCATGATGAACATAGATGTCACCTTGAGGAGATGTCAACATCACCCTCCAATGGTAACCATCCATGTGATAGTGTTCTGAAACCATCTGGTACATTCCCTATATCTTGTTAAACACTGAAATATAAAGAATAATAAAGTCATAAATGATATGATACCCACTAATTAGGAGGGAACACTCCCTATATTGAAAAATACCATCTAACTGCATCCCAAATGACATGTTTATTTAGATAAACCCATACAAGAATTCCACTGCCATGCCAAATCCATTCTTTAGCTTTGTAGATATAAAATAATGAAAATCTTATATATCAAATAAAAAATAGAATGTGTTGAATCTATATGAATCATACCTCAAACAGTTGACAACCAAGCCTCGCTACTAGAAATAGATGGATGAACATCATGTAGTTGGCACGTCCTCTAACCCCAAGCTCCAATATGAGTCTAGTAAACTAGAATACACATCCAATACGATCACTAATTTAATGATGTACATCATCATCCACTATGAATGGTATGTTTGGTTGAAATATAACTACCAGATTGATGCGTGGTACAAGATCCCTCATGGGTACTCTATATTATCTGAGGTCTTTCATCACTAGTATTTATAAATGGGGTCTTGAAAGACCATTGTATGTGTGACATTCTACCACATTCTAATCATTCCACTTGTTGTCATGGAAACTAACATATCCTGTTATACAACTATCCATACTGATTGTAGACCAATAGATTATTTCCTTGAGAGGAAGATCATATCCTTTAGTTATTGTTATAGTGACCAACATGGAAAAAGTTTTCATAAATATCCTTCCTTATAATATAGTACAATCCACTTGATCACCCCACTGAAACAATCTGTCCACCACGAGTTAAAACTTTGAATTCCATCCCCAAAAATAATATCGTGATTTACTACCTCAAGAATAATTTTATATAGGAAAATATTAAAATGTGAATTTATATTGTATTTAATTATATCCTAATGTTTTTTCAGTAGCTACTTTATCTCTAACCAACATCATAAAAAAATTATCCAATTTGATAAAGCGGCTAGAATAATACATCACCATCAGATTCTCTTATTTTAAAAACGTTAACTCCAAATCCCATTATTCTCTCAAGGTCCCTATATAAAATTGATCCTTGAAAATTTTCTTGATGTTCATTCAAACCACTATCTCTTGTTTATTTTCCTAAACCTTAATATATCATCAGTGTTTCACTGGTCCACATAACATATAAGCCCCAAACATAACCTTTATACCAAGAAGAGCCTTCATGTGGTCAATGATCATCTATATTGTATCGATCAATAAATCATATACCCCCATATTAACTCTCTAGAAAATGTCATAGGATGTTTCAACTATAACTGTCTAGTCAAATCAAACATACTCATCACAACCCACACTACACCTCACTAAAAAAAACTATTTTATTTAGTTGAAGTTTTCATGAAACTAGTCTACCTCCCTATTGATTAGAAACAACTGGGGCTCTGGTTCCACTACCATAAGTACATTATCAACAACTTCTTCCTATTAATATACTAGAAAATGTCATTATATAGGTATCTATCTAAATTACCAAAAACAAATTTAGTGAACATAACTCAAAATTTACACAATTAAACCACATAAGGGTGACAACTAGACATTAATCATATAATACATATACACTATCCCATAATATATAATTGTATCAATGTAACTACACCCAACCATCAAAATCCAAGGACTCTGGATATCTCAAATAAAAAACTATCTTTTGAATCACAATGTTTTCATTTAAACCCATTTAAAAAAATAAAATTAATGTCATTCAAATTTAAAATAGGGTTAGATTATTTACATGGAAATATCTATTTAAAAACCCCAAGTCAATAGAAATAATTTTATTTCCCATAATAAAACTTTTCAATTTCATAAAAACAAACCAAAACATGATTTTTCATGTGTTCCTAATATGATTCGTCTCACAAAAATTCTGGACTACATAATATTTTTCATGAATAAAAAAATATCATCACATAACACTCCATTTGTAAAATCTATTTTGTTAATTACATTACAAAACAAGTGTATCAACTAATGCCAATAGAATTCCAATTATAATAAGAGAACATCAAGAGTATCCATACCAATATAGGATCATGGGTGTTACCCCTCACATATGTTATATACTCACATGAATGAGCTCATTACAAAGGCATGAAATATCCTAGTTTCATATAATATTTCTTTACTATTAAGTAAAAATAAATTTACATGAAAATTTGACACCACATTGTAATGTCCTAACCTAGATCACTTATACTAGTAGAAAAACTGGGTTGTGATGTGACCCCATGCATGACTCTAAATATTCTAGAGGATTCCGACTAGATATGACTATCAATTGAGAGATGTGGGGAGATTATACCCTTTTATTATATTAATAAAAATTTAGAATTGAAAATAAAATAAAAAATTTGTAATTTCCATATATAACATACCCAATACCTAAAACTAGTTATGTTCCCACAAACATATATAGTGACTATGTCTTGTCATAATAGTGTTATGTATCATAAGGAAAACAAAAATTAATACAAAAAGGATCAACTAAAAAATGGATCTCACTATCATGTCGGGTCCCCTAATTTGTGTTTCATCCCATAAGTCCTTAATAGTCCATCCATCACTAGGAATTCCCCCTTATCCAGACCTACAACCATGATGTTTTCTTGGGTGCTAAGGATGACTTGAGTAGGGTGGTAGTACAACTCAACATGCCATCACAAAAGTTTTATCACGTAATATAAAATCTAAACAACTGTGTATGAAAAATTATATTACATAATAAATATGGTATTAAATGAAAACGTGTTTTAAAAATAAATTATTTTCACTAAACCTCTTAGTCCATTTTGTTTCACTGTGACACCCAAACTAACCAAACCTACTATGAAAAAAACTGAATGTATTAATTATATACCACAGGATCTGAAAATATTATGTCATTAAGGGGAATTTATTAATAAATTCAATTCAAGGTACCAGGGATAATCATTCCATACATGTACACTATGTCAAAACTTATAATTCTTGAAGCATCATGTTGGCCCTCAAACTAGGGATATGAAAACCCCAATCCAAATATTCAAAATAATGAGGTGGGGCATCATGTCTATCTATCCTAAATCAATGATATGGATTTCCAGGTCCATCATCTTTACCCATGGCTATGGAGGTTCACATATTAAATTTTATAGAATAACATTAGTAACTTATTACCATGGACCATAATAATTGATATTTTAACACATTAAAATTTCATGGGTGCACCTATTTCAACATTCTTTATTTGTAATGGTACATTATACCCAACACCTTTACCAACATTAAATAGTTTAACAACATTTGTTCATGTAAAAAAACCACCATATTCTCTTTAAATATATTTTAAAACTTCATCATGTACGTTTAACCATTCACCATTACATCCATATATCAAATCATAATGCATTTAATTCCAAAAATAATCCAAATATCCACTTATTCAATGTTAACAATACATAAATCATTTCTAACTACATTAAAATTACAAACCCTCAATTTCAACATTTACAAACCATTTATACAATTTGAAATGTATTGAAACACCCCATTAGTTGTTGTAGGTCTGGTAGCATAGTTGTAAATGATGATGATAGGTTAGATGAAGTGTCCAACACATCTTTTAAAAACCTAATCTTTTATTATTCAATGATGTTAAAAATCACAAAACATTGGCTCAATAGAACATACCATATACACAAGCACAACATCAAGACAGAGGAAAATATCTTTTATATAACATACCATTTTTTATTAAAAAAAACTCATCCAACAATATCCTTTCATTCAACATAATTTATTTGAAATCACAACAAGAATGAATTCCCTAGAAAAATGGATTATTACATTTTGAAGAAGAGGGGTAACTAAGCTATGAATCCCCTAGAAAATAAAATGAATTGAACTCATACACTTAAATGGGGATTAAATTTGAATGTAACTTAAATTCAAACTCTCATGAATTATAGAATATACCACTTTTGGAGATGATGGATAGTGTGGATCCGACCCTAAGATTTTAAGAGTTAAAGTAGGAAGATATTTGAGTAAAAACATATAATGGTTAGGATGGAAAAGTTATAAATTCTACTCTAATAAACTCATTGTATTTCCACATGGTCTTCCAAAATATTCACTAGTCGTGTGAGCACCACATTAGAAATAAAACTCATTTCACAAAACATTTTGGCTACCCTCACGGTTTTAATAATTGTTGGGAAATCATATAAATTGATTTGGACCAATCAACCAAGATTCTAGGCAAGCTCAAACATTTTGTTATATTATTTTAACATTATTTAACATTATTTTAAAAAAAATTGACATTTTTTAATATTATATTTTAATTTCCCAACATGGATTAGACTATCTAGAATTCGAACCATTTCATTAGACAACCTTAGGCATACATCACCATACACTAGAGGCTTCCGATTAGAAGTGATGGTATAATATAAAATGTAATGACACAATACCATTTTTATCATATTAACGAAATATATGAAATAAAAAGAAAATAAAAAAATTTAATTGGTACATATCACATATACAATTCTAAAAACATTATATGTTCTGACAAGCCAATATATTTTTCATTCCATGTCGTAATAGATTCTTGTCTCAAAAAAGTCCTGAATGTATGAAACAAAATAGGAACACAAAAAATGGTTATGATGTCATGATATATCAACAAATCCATTCCCCATCCCATATAAAATAAATCAACCGTCCATCAATATGCCTTTTCCCTTATCAAAACTTACAACCTAGTTGTCCTTATATGGTCCATAATCTTACTTAGTAGGATTTGAGTTTGACTGAATAGGCTATAAAAATCTTGTCTAAAGAAATATATAGTATAAATAACATTGTATGTACATTTAAAAATAATAGAATACAAGTAAATTAATGAAAATAGGTTTTAAAAATAAATAGTGTTTAATTAACCTCTTTCTCACTCAGGATGCACTATGAATGTTGGGACAAACAATCCTTCATTAGCCCATAAAAATTCTAAACTATATAAAATAGGGGTTAAACACTTTATTTCATAAAGGGTAAATCATTATTCAATTCGATTCAAGGAACCTTAGAGTATCAATCCAAGAAATTACACCATTTCAAACTTTCTATTGCTCATAGCATCATTTATTCACTCAAAATAGGGATACAAAGCACCAAGATTGAAATTTCAAAACAAATAGGTGGAGTGTCATTTAAAAGCATCCCAAATAAGGTTTATAGAGTTTCATGTCCCACATCCATACCCCTGTGTTTGGATCATCATGTCAATATTCTTAAAAAAATTCATTTGTAACCAATTCCCAATGTCCAACATTCTTGACCTCTTAACACATTAAAATAATAAGGGTGTACCTTTTTTAACATTAATTATTCACCATGGCCTATTATATATAACATCTTCAACAAAATTTTAGAATTTTACTATTTCTTCATTTATTCATATAAAAAAATAGTAAAAAATTATTAAAATTATTTTAACAACATAAACATTCCCCTTTAATAATTCCCCATTTCTTCCCTTTAAAAATTCCAAAACGGTTTAATTCCCAAATTAAGAAAAACTACTCCCAATTCAATCATAGCAATCTATGAGAAAACATTGACTAGTTAGAACTCATAAAACCTCTATTTCAACATTTAAAACCCATTTAAACATTTTCTAAGGTATTTTCTCACCCCAAGGTGGTCTTAGTTATTTGTCCCGTAGTTTAAAAAAACATGATAAGGTCTATGAAGGGTTCAACCTATTATTAAGAAACATACTATAGTATATGTAAACAAGGAAACTAATTCATATAAAATTATAACAATATCACATACCACATAAACGTGGAAAAAATGTTGTCTATATAAACTATCTTGCAGACCATATTTCGGATGTTTTTAGAAAAAAATTATCAAACCTTTTCCATTTTAAGAAAAACTAGTTTTAACCTCAAAAGAAAAGAACACACTACAAAAAGTTGTTGTTTTAATTATAATTATTGTAAAAATAATTCAAAAAATATTTTTAAAAGTAGATGGAATATAACATATATACTTTCCCAGGGATTTGAATCACATGAGAAAAACAAATCATAAACCATATTGTAAAAGGATATCCACATGTGGGAGATGAGGGAGTTTTTTACTAATAGACCATGCTTATATAATTATAATAAGGTATAAATTTGATTGAGAATGTATAAGGATCATGAGGAAAATTAATAAATTTTATACTTTTGATGAGGCATATAGTTTGGTAGAATTGTTTTCTAAATCGTGGTCCAACGATGCAAGGTATAATATTAGAATAAAACTAAAGTTTCTTGGTTTAATTGGCAACTTAAATGGGTTGTAAAATCATTCCAAAGTTTTAAAAATGGATCTGGACCCAACACACAAAATTTCCAGGACACATCACATGGGTTTTAAAATCATTCATCTATCTAAACCATGTTTCATGATCAACACTAACCCTTCTTCATTTATGTAAATTTTATTTTTACAAAAATTTCATATCCTTAAACCCTACGATTCTTCTAAGACCTTCTCTACTCATAATAAAAATTCTATAAGCAATTTTAAAATGAGTTAAACCAATATTAGAATAAAATTGTACCGTAAATGGTGGGGATATAACAATTCTTGTGTTTTTATATTTTCCATTATTTTTCATCCCATTAACAAATAATTAATTAGTAATAGAAATTTTTCAGGTTTTAAGAACTAACATAAAATACTATTAGATTATAATATCTATACAAGGATGAAAATATATTCCTCTTATATCTATTTATTTATTGAATTAAAAATGTTTAGTACATTCTATAATAACCAATATTAATTAAGTATTATTATAATGATTATTAAAAAATTATATCAATAATAAAACTCAAATATCTAAATATTTTTACCAATAACAAACTAAATTCCAAAACTCCACAATGAATGCTAAAAAATTAATCAGCACCGAAAAATTTAAAAAAGAAAAGGTCACAAAATTTCAAATGCCAACATAACATTAATCCCAAAACAAGATAAATTATCTCTTAATGTCACATATAAAACATGTGAATAACTTTATCATATATTCATATTAAACTTGTCATTATCCTTAATTAGTAAAAAAATATTACTTAAACTATTTTTTCTTCCAAAATTAACTCTATCCATATTCATTAAGAAAACATATAATTTAACATATTTTATAAATCCAGTAATACAACTAAAATCATACAATATATCAAAAATCACATTTTTATAAAATTAATAATCAATTTTATAGTCCCCAATACTATCCAATTTATATTATGTAATGACCCTGACCCTAGTAGCATGCAGTTGGTGTCTGCTTTATTTCATTCGCATAGATACAAAGGGTCAAATCCCAAAGGACTGGTCAATTTTTATGTTTTTTCAAAACTAGATACATACATGATAAACATTTTACATTGAGAATAGAAAATAAAACATAATACACAACAAAATAATATTCCCAACATCCTTGAAAACAAAATCAAATAATTCATATTAATAACATGAGAAAAAGAAAAAAAATAATCATAAGTTAAAAGCCTCACTAAGGGTTAAGTACAGTGGAAGATTTAATGAATCAATAAGTATAATAAATATGGATAAATAAATAATTTAACTAACATTCCATTTACATAACTTGAATATTATTTAAACTTATGGAAGAATCAATATGACAATGTGAATAACTGAAAACATTGTCTATTTATTGTAACGCCCTGACCCCAGCTACCCAGAGTCGGTGAATTACTTCGTAACATTGGCATTATCACAAAAGATCAAGTCTCGAAAGACCGATTAGTTTAGTAGCCTTGGAAACACTAGATACATTCATAAGTCTTACATTGCATCATAAAGTGAAAAAACTAATAACAAAGTCTTCATAGTCCACACTCATATCCTCTTCTGACTATCCCTGCAGGTCATTCCTAAAATACTTCTTTCACATCCTAGAAAATATTAAAAAATTGAAAGGGGTGAGCTCAGATGCCCAGTAAGGATAACAATATTGCGGAAGATTTCATAAATAAACATAAACATTTAAGGCAATGTATAACTAAAACAAAAACCTTTTAAACATGAACATCAACATAATATGGCAAAAGTAAAATGAGATAATTCCATTCACTTCTTCACATGGATATTCTACTGGTCGAATAATCACATGCAATATCAATAACCACTTTCATAATGATGGAATGCATAATGCCAGACATTCTGAAACATTTTGTCAAGGCCTCGGCCAAGACATCTAAAATGATTAAGGCCTCGGCAAAAACCATAAATCAAATTGGGAAAGGGCCTCGGCCAATTCCACGTCTACTTGTATCATGAGACCTACCGATGCATCGTGGAGCTATAGCGGGCTCCACCCGTCACATGTTAAGTCCAATTCATTCCTCATATGAATAGGTTTAAACATATCATAAACCATAACATAATTGTATCACATAAAACATGCATAAAGTAAATATAACATTTCCACATTTCAATCAAAATATATCATTACAACACATTGATATAATAAAAACTCTTTAAAAACCATTTTCAATACCAAAATAAAAGAAAGTTAAAACTTTGTATTTATTTTTCATTAAAAAAAATGATGGCTTGTAGAGGAAGCCGAAACTCAAATAATGGTCACGGCGGCGGAGAAGTCGTTTTCGCCACATATGTACGGAAAGAAAAACATTCCCTTTTTGTCATTTAGTAAAACTCTTTGTATAAAAATATTCCTTTTGAATAAACGTTAAAGTCAATGGGGTTTATACACCGTATAAAAGAAAGTTGTGTATAAAACCAAATATGCCTCAATGAAAGGAGATTGAGAGGAAGTCATTAAAAAGATCCTTTTTAAAATAAAATAGTTCTATTATGTGTATTCACTATAGTTACACATAAAGAAAGTAAAAATACAAGATAGTACATAATAATATCATGACATAATTTGAAAGTAGGAGATTAACCCAAAGAATAGAAATTGGGTTAAGAAGTTCCCATACCTCGTGTCTGACTTGACTCAACCGTTCTTTAACCTCCTGAATAATAAACTAGAGTTAATATATACCTTATTAAGAACCATTTTCAATTTCATTATCCTTTTTATATCACTTATTACAATGATATGAACATTATGTAAATATTTAAGTTAATAACCGTCGTTTTGTCGATCTTTGGTACTTGAGTCAACAATAAACTTCTTATAATTATAAGTTGTTTATGAGGTAGAATATCCATTATCTCCAGAATTATATTCATGATTTATATTTCATATATATATTATATATCCATTATATACATTCATTTATAATATTACGTAACATTTAGAGGTAAGAAATGAAATGCACCGTTCATGGAGACGGTAAGCCGTACGTACGCATGAACGCTACTTTCATTTCTATTTCGTATTTAATGGAATGAAATCATAATTATATAAATGTATAATATAATTAAAGTATAATATAGCATATAATATCATTTAATCCATCCTTTATACATCCCACATATGGCATTAACGATTCAAATCACTTTGAGGGGGCGGTAGTCCGCACTTCCTAAAATGAAATTATCGCATTTTACCCATAATGGAAATCATAAAGTATTCCATAAATGAGAAATACAGAAGTATAAGTAAAACATAAACATATTATATATCATATATAAATATAGTGACATCTTAATGTCCACCTTTTAAGGTCTTATATGAGTGTTGAACAATCATCGTTTCGTGAGGCAGAAATTCGCCATCCACAGAAACCGTATGTTCTTTAACCATTAGATGTAGGTGTGTGTAAGTTTAGCTCTAATAATTCTTATAAAAACATACTAGTATATTTAGGATACTGGTGATGTTACAGAAGAAATGAATAAAAAGAGTTTAGGGGGTTGGAGAAGAAAAATAAAACAAAACAACATTAGAGAAGACATTACCGCAAAATCGGGTAACTCTTTTTGATTTGAGCCAAAGGCTTCCTTGGGAAGAGTTCTTCCCAAAGTGAGGCTTCTAGGAGTAATAGAGGAATGTTGGGAGAGTATTTGGGCAGATTTTGGCCGAGCCAAATGGCTTTAGTGTGTGAATAAGGTGGGAGTGGTGGGGGCCTTTTATATGTGGAGAGGAGGGGCACTTTTGTAAAGTAATGAAATGTTATTCTATTATACAATGCTTTTCAGATTCTAAAGGTCCCACACTTGTATAATTAGAGGATAAGGTGATAAGGGTTATAAATATCCTCATCCAATAGGATTTGGACAAGTGTAGGCCTTGGATGTTACATTATCTTCTCATTTTATTTAAATCGTTACATAATGAGGTTATCGCTGCATCATCGTGATGTCATAAATAATTTAATTTATATAATGTATAAAAATTATAAAACAAATACTATGATGTAGGAAATATTTTTAACTTTCCAATTACTATTTATAGTCAAAAATAGGACTTGTATAACCCCATGTAAGAATTGTTTTATTAAAACATTTCATGTTTGTGTCATTTTTTTACTTTAACATTAAATAAAAGGTATTTATGTCATTTTCCAACTAAAGTGGCTCCATGGGGTCCCCAAGTTGACCCATGGATTGTCTTGGTCGTCCATGACACATACAATGAGGGTAGGACATGTGTCATGCTCGAATCATATTATTAAAACATTATTTTTACCCTAAACTACACTAATTACCTCTAATCGTGATTAAGAACTTAAAAGTTACTATTCACAAAAAATTATTTTAATCTCATTGAACTACATTTTACTTATTAATGACAACCATGTATATTGTATTTTTGCAAATAAAATCACAGAAGTGGTAATATTTAATTTAAACGAAAAATTAGTTATTTAACTACCACTTAGTGGTTTCACTATTCATTAAAAATTGAAGTTTTTCAGAACAATGCTAAAATTTCATCCTAAGCTATAATTGATATTCCGAATTCAAATATGATGGCTATTTTTCAAAATTACAAACATATAAGTTGCATTAATTAATTTTATAATTAATTCCCGCTGTCACAACAAATACCGTGTTTTTAAGAAACAATTTATATCAAAAGATTGGCAATTGTTTATGTCCAATTTCAATGTTAAATTAATTCTAATGACCACCATTGGATAAAATGGTAAAAATACATTCTTATTATACTTGAAAACCACTAAATATTATAATTTATCACTATAAATTATTTTGATTAAAAAAGTTGTTTTTAAGTATTTTTCACTATTCATAAAAAATTAGAAGTTCTCAGAAAAATACCAAAAATTCAACATAGGCTAATTTCAATATTCCGAATCCAAAAATGAAGTCCATTTTGAAATATAAAATTTCTATAATTTTAAAAAGTGGTTATTACTATTCATAATGGCTACTTTAATTAGTCGCGGTGTTTTAGAACTCGAAGTTGCGTACAATGCAAGCTATTGCATTATTGAATGAGAAGCGTATCATGGAAGCTCAGGGTGTTACATTCTCCCCTCCTTCAATAAATTGCATCCTCGCAATTTGAAATTTTTTTCTTTGAAAATAAAAGGTTGAAAATTGAAAATACCTTTGTGGAAAACCCACATCAGAAATAAGGTTAATAAATATATAACATTAAAAGAAAGCAAGATAAGTGCAAAGGTCACCTGAGATAGACCATTCTAGGATTCTATGAAAATATGGATATGGAGGAGAAACAATCCATCAAGGTCTGATGGAGAGTTATAGAAAACAGGATTAGGAGAAAGTTTATCTTCAAGAAAATCACAAACTTGTGATTGGTTAAACGATCATTGATTCCCCAGTAGTAAAAGTTAACCGACAACATTTTTGTTTTGAGTTAACTTTTATAAAGATGAGGAATTTATTTAGGAGATTTTCTAAGAACGTAAGGGAATATACATATTTGTCATGTAGACTTTCATTCTTTTATAAATTTTTACCACAAACTCATCTTTCACGCTAAAAGGTAATACAACTCAAAAATATTATATTTATCCTAATTGTATAAGGTTCCAAATGTTAACACATACCATTTAGATTAGTAAAATTATTTTTTAATAACCAGGGACTTCCTGTAGGCTAGTGGTAGGAAATAAAGACCTGTCGCACTATGGTTGTGGGTTCGATTCCTGCAGCTTTGTCCGACGTGACGGGTTATGCCCCACCCTGCAGGTTGTCCTTTTCCAAAAACTATAGTATTATAATATTCAAAAATAATCTTCATAAATTTTTTAACCTTAAACAATACTATCCAAAGATCAACTTAATCCACTCCAACCTTTATAGTTATCCAAAATACCTCTGTCCAGACTTTCTCTAAAAGGTCTCTTAATTCCAAAATCAATTTATCAGATTCCCCAAACAAATTAAAGTTTCTCTTATTGTCACATACTAAAAATATAATTTCCTTCATCATATTAAAACCATACTGAAATCAAAATGTACTGCAGTACAATCCTTATATATATATCACATTATTCTAATAACCAGAATATAATCCATGAGTCCAAAAGCACCAATACATTAGTTATTCTGCTCCAACTGTAGTAACAGCATAAGATTGTCCTTGATCCCTTGGCCTTTTCTGAGGTAAGTTTCTCTGATGCTTAGGACATGCATTTGCATAATGCCCCATTTCCCTATAATTGTAACATTCAACATTGATAGCCTCTTTCTTTCCCTTACAATCACGCGCCTGGTGACCTTTTTCCCCTCATTTATAACAAACTCCCATTCTTTTTAGGCAAGTACCAGGGTGATTCTTCCCACAATTATCACATAATGGAAAATAATTCTTTCCCTTTTTCCCTATATCTGTCTCTTTTTCCACCGTTCTCTTCTTCTCTTGCTTTACTTTGTTGTCATAAGACTTAGAGAATTCCTTTTCTGTCTTGATAGCACATGAGACAATATCTTCGTATGTTGAGAAAGATTGTGATACTAAAGCTTGACGGAGAAATGGTTTTAACCCATCAAATAAATGATCAATCTTACCTCTTGGGTTACGTATATAATCTGCAGCATACCTTGCTAACCTTGTAAATTTGGCCTCATACTTTGCGACATTCTCATCCTCCTTTTGTCTCAGACTCAGAAATTTCCTTTCCATATCTGCTCTATGGTCACGAGGAAAGTATTTTTCTAAGAAAATCCCATTGAACTCCCTACATTCCATATTTGATACATCATCATCTTCCTTTGTGTTTTGAATCAATGACCACCATTGATCGGCATCTCCAGTGAGGCGGTAAACTGCCATGATAACCTTCTCCCTTTCGCTACTCCCCAAGGCGTGGAATATTTTCTCTAAGGAGTTTATCCATTGCTCAGCTACTAATGGATTTGTACCCCCATTAAATGTTGGTGGTTGTTGCCTCATGAAGCGGTCTAACATTGATCCTCCACGTTTCCGATCAGGGTGCTCCATACGAGTAAGGTTATTATTCATAACATGAGTGAGTTGTCCTAGTATAGTAATAAGTTGATCAGCACCAGTTGTATCTTCAGATCCACAATAATTATCTTGAGCAGGAGGGAAATCCCTACACGGAGTGCGTGCCTCGATACGGTTTCCATTCCTTCCACTAGGCTCCATTTCTAAACAATGGCATAAAATAGATTAGTTTATGAATCAAAATACATAATTCCATACTTATAAAATACTTAACATAAATTGAACTATTTATGGATATAATCCATAATCATAAAAAGAAATTTTTTCTTTGAGGAAGTATATACTCATAACCCTTCATAGTGGTTTGTAAATAAAATGAGAATTATCCTAAGCATATCCCCCGGGAGTGTCGTAACCAAGAGTGCAGCAAGGCCCGTTGTCATGCACCAGTTCCCGTTCGAGTCTAGCTCAAAGCGGTGTTTTCAGGTTCTACCCCTAGGTACATTTGTGCCAGAGCTGCCTCTACCTGCTCGTATCCAGACAGGGATGTATTTCTCAGAAAACTCATAACATCTCTTTAATACCAAAATTCTAGGAATTTCTTCTATACTAATCCTCAAAGTCTATCTTTGGGCTATGTGCTCTAATCAGAGTTTATCTAAATCTAGCTTCCAAGGTTAGTACTAAACTGCCTCTGATACCAACTGTAACGCCCCGACCCCAGCTACCCAGAGTCGGTGCATTACTTTGTAACATTGGCATGATCACAAAAGATCAAGTCTCAAAAGACCGATTAGTTTAGTAGCCTTGGAAACACTAGATACATTTATAAGTCTTACATTGCATCATAAAGTGAAAAACTAATAACAAAGTCTTCATAGTCCACACTCATATCCTCTTTTGACTATCCTTGCAGGTCATTCCTAAAATACTTCTTTCACATCCTGGAAAATATTAAAACATTGAAAGGGGTGAGCTCAGATGCTCAGTAAGGATAACAATATTGCGGAAGCTTTCATAAATAAACATAAACATTTAAGGCAATGTATAACTAAAACAAAAGCCTTTTAAACATGAACATCAATATAATATGGAAAAAGTAAAATGAGATAATGCCATTCACTTCTTCACATGGATATTCTACTGGTCGAATAATCACATGAAATATCAATAACCACTTTCATAATGATGGAATGCATAATGCCATACATTCTGAAACATTTTGTCAAGGCCTCGGCCAAGACGTCTAAAATGATTAAGGCCTCGGCGAAAACCATAAATCAAATTGGGAAAGGGCCTCGGCCAATTCCACGTCTACTTGTCTCATGAGACCTACCGATGCATCGAGGAGCTATAACGGGCTCCACCCGTCACATGTTAAGTCCAATGCATTCCTCATATGAATAGGTTTAAACATATCATAAACCATAACATAATTGTATCACATAAAACATGCATAAAGGAAATATAACATTTCCACATTTCAATCACAAGATATCAATACAACAATTGATATAATAAAAACTCTTTAAAAACCATTTTCAATACCAAAATAAAAGAAAGTTAAAACTTTGTATTTATTTTTCATTAAAAAAATGATGGCTTGTAGAGGAAGCCGAAACTCAAATAATGGTCACGGCGGCGGAGATGTCGTTGTCGCCGCATATGTACGGAAAGAAAAACATTCCCTTTTTGTCATTTAGTAAAACTCTTTGTATAAAAATATTCCTTTTGAATAAATGTTAAAGTCAAGGGGGTTTACACACCGTATAAAAGAAAGTTGTATATAAAACCAAATATGCATCAATGAAAGGAGATTGAGACGAAGTCCTTAAAAAGATCATTTTTATAATAAAATAGATCTATTATGTGTATTCACTATAGGTACACATAAAGAAAGTAAAAATACAAGATAGTACAAAATAATATCATGACATAATTTGAAAGTAGGAGATTAACCCAAAGAATAGAAATTGGGTTAAGAAGTTCCCTTACCTCGTGTCTGACTTGACTCAACCGTTCTTTAACCTCCTGAATAATAAACTAGAGTTAATATATACCTTATTAAGAACCATTTTCAATTTCATTATCCTTTTTATATCACTTATTACAATGATATGAACATTATGTAATTATTTAAGTTAATAACGGTCATTTTGTCAATCTTTGGTACTTGAGTCAACAATAAACTTTTTATAATTACAAGTTGTTTATGAGGTAGAATATCCATTATCTCCAAAATTATATTCATGATTTAGATTTCATATATATCTTATATATCCATTATATACATTCATTTATAATATTACGTAACATTTAGAGGTAAGAAATGAAATGCACCGTTCATGGAGACTGTAATCCGTACGTAAGCATGAACGCTACTTTCATTTCTATTTCGTATTTAATGGAATGAAATCATAATTATATAAATTTATAATATAATTCCAGTATAATATAGCATATAATACCATTTAATCCATCCTTTATACATCCCACATATGGCATTAACGATTCAAATCACTTTGAGGGGGCGGTAGTCCGCACTTCCTAAAATGAAATTATCGCGTTTTACCCATAATGGAAATCATAAAGTATGCCATAAATGAGAAATACAGAAGCATAATTAAAACATAAACATATTATATATCATATATAAATATAGTGACATCTTAATGGCCACCTTTGAAGGTGTTATATGAGTGTTGAACAATCATCGTTTCGTGAGGCAGAAATTCGCCATCCACAGAAACCGTATGTTCTTTAACCATTAGATGTAGGTGTGTGTAAGTGTAGCTCTAATAATTCTTATAAAAACATCCTAGTATATTGAGGATACTGGTGGTGTTACAAAAGAAATGAATAAAATGAGTTTAGGGGGTTGTAGAAGAAAAATAAAACAAAACAACATTAGAGAAGACATTACCTCAAAATCGGGTAACTCTTTTTGATTTGAGCCAAAGGCTTCCTTGGGAAGAGTTATTCCCAAAGTGAGGCTTCTAGGAGTAATAGAGGGATGTTGGGAGAGTATTTGGCAGAGTTTGGCAGAGCCAAATGGCTTGAAGGTGTGAATAAGGTGGGAGTGGTGGGGGCCTTTTATAAGTGGAGAGGAGGGGCACTTTTGTAAAGTAATGAAATGTTATTCTATTATACAATGCTTTTAGGATTCTAAAGGTCCCAAACTTGTATAATTCGAGGATAAGGTGATAAGGGTTCGAAATCGTCTCATCCAATAGGCTTTGGACAAGTTTATGCCTTGCATTTTACATTATCTTCTCATTTTATTTAAATCGTTACATAATGAGGTTATCGCTGCATCATCATGATGTCATAAATAATTTAATTTATATAATGTCTAAAAATTATAAAAAAAATACTATGATGTAGGAAATCTTTTTATATTTCCAATTACTATTTATAGTCAAGAATATGACTTGTATAACCCCATGTAAGAATTGTTTTATTAAAACATTTCATGTTTGTATCATTTTTTTACTTTAACATTAAATAAAAGGTATTTATGTCATTTTCCAACTAAAGTGGCTCCATGGGGTCCCCAAGTTGACCCATGGATTGTCTTGGTCGGCCATTTCACATCCAATGAGGGTAGGACATGTGTCAAGCTCATATCATATTATTAAAACATTATTTTTACCTTAAACTACACTAATTACCTCTAATCGCGATTAAGAACTTAAAAGTTATTATTCACCAAAAATTATTTTAATCTCATTGAACTACATTTTACATCTTAATGACAACCATGTATATTGGATTTTTGAAAATCAAATCACAGAAGTGGTAATATTTCATTTAAACGAAAAATCAGTTATTTAACTACCACTTAGTGGTTTCACTATTCATCAAAAATTGAAGTTTTTCAGAACAATGCCAAAATTTCACCCTAAGCTATAATTGTTATTCCGAATTCAAATATGATGTCTATTTTACAAAAATCCAAAAATATAAGTTGCATTAATTAATTTTATAATTAATTCCCGCTGTCACAACAAATACCGTGTTTTTAAGAAACAATTTATATCAAAAGATTGGCAATTGTTTATGTCCAATTTCAATGTTAAATTAATTCTAATGACCACCATTGGATAAAATGGTAAAAATATATTCTAATTATACTTTAAAACCATTAAATAGTATAATTTATCACTCTAAATTATATTGATTAAAAAAGTTGTTTTTAAGTATTTTTCACTATTCATAAAAAATTAGAAGTTCTCAGAAAAATACCAAAAATTCAACATAGGCTAATTTCGATATTCCGAATCCAAAAATGAAGTCCATTTTGAAATATAAAATTTCTATAATTTTAAAAAGTGGTTATTACTATTCATAACGGCTACTTTGATTAGTCGCGGTGTTTTAGAACTCGAAGTTGCGTACAATGCAAGCTATTGCATTATTGAATGAGAAGCGTATCATGGAAGCTCGGGGTGTTACATTTATTCAATAATATGTGAATGAAATTAATCCATTTATAACATCATTGAGAAAATAACATGGAAAATAATTAAAACTATATTCTAAATAATGGAAATGATTAATTATTATATACTATGTCTCTGGAACATGATACCTATACTATCAATACTTCTTATAAGGTATTTTAAACTATGTGTGGAAACCCGTTTAATTTGGACAACTGATTTTACTCATGAGACCTGTTGATGCATCAAGGGGATATATAATGATAGTCCCCAAACCCCACTATAGGTCCAAATCCTTCATCATACATCTAATAATAAATTTAATTCATGAATCAATATGTATTATCATTAAATATCTATATTGTGTAATGGATTATTATCTATCAATATTTCCTCAGTTATTTATTTATCATTCAAAGTAAACACCATATGTAAAAATGGAACACAATTTTGGAAACAATAATATAAATCATGAGAGAATATATTTATATTAAAAATAAATTTTATGTCTAATGAACTTTCATACCACACTATGTGTTCCATATATTCCATAAATAATGAAGGATATGATGGATAAAACTCTTAGATCTACTCTCTTCATACATTCTTGTATCACTAAACTGTATAGGGAACTTCAGGATCATTATATGTGGGATAAAATGAATGTAGAGATTGGAGAATACACTATAAGTTTCCTGGTCTGTCAATAAGTTAAGTATGAGAGTCAACTTCTTAAAGTGGAATTACAACTACTACCCATACCTAAATGGATGGAAGAAAACATCACTATGGACTTTCTCACGAGTCTCCCAAAAACAACCAAATGAAACATTATGACATGGGTTATAGTAGATAATCTCACCAGGAAATCCCTTTTTCTATCTAATTAGAAATCTCCCTTGAAAATAACTCCATGATGTACATGAAAAATTGTTAAGGTTGCACATTATGCCAGATTATATCATTTCTAATCATGATTCAAGTATCTTACCACAATTTTGGAGAATTCGTAAACATTATCTAAATACTGAAATGAATTCCACTATAAACTATCACCCTCAAACTAATGTAAAATATAAAAGAACCATTCACACACACAATGATATACTAAGAACATGATCAGTGTAATTTAAAGGTGGATGGGATCAAAATCCCCCATTAGTTGATTTCTCAAACAATAACATGTCACATTCGATGATTTACATGGAATCCTTTGATGTGTTATATGGGATGCGGTATAGAACTTGTACTTGTTGGGAAATAACTGGTGAGGGAATGATTCTTGTAACTATTATTGAAAAATAAATAAAAGAAATGGTCCATGCCATCCTACATCACATAAATTCTTCTTAGAGTCTGCAATAGAGGAATGACGAAAAACGTCAAAGGGACTTGGATTCAGATGTTGGAAACAAGGTATTCTTTCGACTTTCACCATCGAAGGGAGTCATAATGTTTAGAAAGAAATGGAGGTTTATCCCAAGGTACATTAGACACAATGAAATATATTATTACAAAGGATAAATGGCCTATCAGATCATACATCCTCCAAATCTCGATCATGTTCATGATGTATTATGTATATCCCTCCATAAGAAGAACATACATGACCCTTCACATGTACTATATCTGAGGAGGTTAAATTAGAACATCACCTCTTTTATTAGGAGTATCCAATGGAGATATTGGACAATAGAGACATGGTTCTTTGATAAATACTACCCACCTCATCACAGTTTTGTGGAGGAACCATAAATATTAAGAAGACATGTGGGAACAAGTGGAAAATATAAGTTAGAAGTAGCCACAGCTTTTCTCAACCAAGGGAATGATTTTATATTTCATGGATGAAATTTATTATGGGGGGATGAATATAATGACCCAGACATTTTTAATGAAATGTTTTCATAATAAAATGTGTTTTATTTTAGTTTATACACAATAAAATTTCTTTAACAATGATGTGAGAATAAATGGAAATTTATCCATTGGGATTCAACCATTATTTGACCCTTGTTTAATTATGAGTATTGGTTAATAAGACCATTGGAAACTATATAGATTGTTTTAAAAATAGTAATCATATATAAAAATGAAGAAGGATAATTAATCAATAGAGGTGAAATGATGGCCTTAACCAGTATAGTCATGTGGTATGATGACCATTTTTCAGAACATGGGAGGGAGGTTGTGTCTATGGGCTTCACTCATAACCAAAACCATGCTCAGCATCAACAAGTTATGTTTGAATGAAATCTCATATGGGAGAAGTTTATGTTAGTGGAAATTACCTTTCCTGTGATGTTAGACAAGCCACCCCATGATTCAATCACCATCACACATCCCACCCTTAAGTCATATGTGAGTTTTAAAAGGGGTTTTGTGTAGAGTCCCTATTTACTTAATGTTTAATCCATTTTTATAATAAATTTTTATACCATCATTTCAATTTTATGAATTGTTTTTCTTAACATAATTGTGATTAAATTTGATTAATTTATATTTTGAATATAAATTGTACTCTTCAAAAAAAGATATAATTACTATAATGAACCATGGTAATATGAAAAAAAATTATTTTAAAGAATTATTATGATTAGAAAACTAATTGAAAAATAATTGATAAATTTTGTTTAACTGTCATAAACATTACTATGCAATTTAAATATTCTATAATTTTTAATGAATAATAGTTTTTATATTTAAAAGATAAAATTATCATATTTATTGAATTATTATAAAAAATAAATATCATTTTTGAAATCATCACATAAAAAGGGTGAATTTATGGGAATTTCTAAAAAACATAATTTTTTTTCTGGAATAGTAAAAATACAGTTGGAGTGTTTGATATGATAATTGAATTCATAATTAGGAAATATTAATATAATGAATAATTAACCAATATAAACTATATGAAATAAATTATTTTCTTAATATCGTCTATTTTATTATATTTTAATCCATTTAAATATATATAATTTACTTTCCAAAAATTAAAATCGACACATTATCTTTAAAAATTTTATTTTGTAAAAACATTAATTTTCCTTTCCAAAATAAGTAATATAAAATAGTAGTGGACTCTAATGGATTAAAATAACATAATAGGTATCCCAAGTGTCCCTTACCATTGGAAAATACCATGGGAAATCCCAGGGTCTTTTATTTACCTCTACCTACGTGACCAATGCCTTTATTTAAAAATTGAAAAACAAATCCCCCAGTTTGTCAATAAATAGCCTTCCTTTTATTTAAATCCATACACAAAAAATTAATCCTCCATGAATATAAGATAGTTTTAAATCGCACGAAGTCCTTATAATGTGTCTCAAATTCCCCAAGGTACCAATCATCTACTTTTATGAGTTACTCTTCAATGTAAGGGAAATCTCAACTTCTCTTTTTCTTTCATGTTCCCTATTAAATGTTGAATGTCTTTCAAATTTGAAAACAATGTCCATATATGCATTTTGTTCTTTCTGATTACTATATTAATAGTATTTTATGAATTAGAGACCATTGTCCTTCATTTTTGACCCTTTTCTAAAACCATGTTTTATACCTATTATGTTGTTGATTTTACTTCTCATAATTTCATTCTTCAACATAAGAAATTATCTTTTATATTCTTTTTGTGAATACCCAAACCACATTATATTCCATGGGTATTCCAAAAGATGTAAAAAACTATATCATATATTTATTAAATACATAAAATCCTTATTCCATTTATATGGATTAAAAGTGACATAATTATAAGTAATTAAGATTTTTTTATAAAAAGACATGATTTTTATATGTTAAATGTTGATTTTATTCCCCCTGATTAATTTATGAAATATTTTATTGTGACTTATGTGTCTAATATTAATTAATACATTTGAAGGGTGTGCCCTGATATCCATCCAATGCATTCGATAATGATTTTAATCAATAAATATGACAATATTTATGATACTTTGGTGAAAACCCATTTTATTTTTTATTACACCTCAGTGACAAACCTTGGTTATACACTTATAAATGTATAAATTAAATTTTTTAGCCACATTTCCATGTTATTATTCATGTTATTATTATTAACATATGACTTTTTTATCATGCCTTTATGAAATTCCTCATGTTTTTATTGGTATTTTTTAACATCACATGTAAATTATTTCCCTTATTTTTCCATACTAAGCCTTATGCTCACCCTTTACATTAATATATGTCCCCATGTTATGAGGTGAAGTAATTGTACATAGGAATGACCTTTTATAAATACTTTTGAGTGGAATAGAAGAAACTTTTTATTTTTTCTTATATTATTTACATTTTATCAAAGAAACTAATCATTAAAAGTACCTCTGCTTGTACCTTGTAATGAAATATTTTTATTACTAATATTTGGGATGCCATATATTCTGTTATTACTGTTACAAATAAAATCATTTTTATTTCTTGTTTAGGCATGGATGGATTCATTTTTAATTTTTCAAAATAAGAGTGTATACATATATAAAGATATAATATATTATGGTATCAAATAGTTGAATAATGATCTTTGTGTATTATATTAAAAAAAATTAAATATAGATAATTTATAATGAACGAAATTCATGTTTCTCATTTCAAGCGCTTTGTATAGTAACTATATGGGTAAAGGAAACATGAAGTGTTTGATGAAGCACTATCCTGATGGATACTAATAATATTTTTAGATTAAACCACTTGAATGATGTCATGATTTTTTTCAAGGAATGGTTACGAAACCACAATTTGGTGGCCTAGGTCAAATCCCTACAACTCTTCTTCAATTATTATACATTGATGTGTGTATGAATTTTCAGATAGTATCTATATGTTTATTCTATTTATTTATTAAATTTATTGACAACTTTAGTAGGTAATGTTACATCAACCTAATGACGTATATGTTGGAATGATTTGTAAAATTGAAGAATGCCAAGAGTTAGGTTGAGAATCGAACAGTTAAGAAAACTAGGGAACATAAATTAGATTGAGGTGGTAAATAATATAACTAGGATTTTATCAAAATTCATCAGTATTATGATATTTTTTATAAACATTCTCTTCCTTATACACCATAGTTAAATAAATTTTGTAAATGGAGGAATCATCCCTTACTATACATTGTAAAGTAGATAATGAGACACATGATCTTTCCAAAATCGTTTTAGGGATTTGAATTACATAGAAAATTATACATAATATACCTAGTAATAATAAATTTATATAATGACATTTCCTTTTTTATGGAATTTGTAAAGTATCTTTTTTTCACATACTCATGTATGGGGGCGTGAGGTGTTTATTAAAGATATATCAAGAGACAAACTAAAACCATGGGGGGGGAATCTATATTTATGTGTTACCCAAATTATGTGAAGGGATTATATCTATATGATCCCTCAAATAAAAGGGTTATAATTTTTAGTAAATATATATTCCTTGAGAATGATTACATACATAATAAAGATAGTAGGAGAAATATTGACTTTGATGAGGTTGATGCTCAAGATACAAAAGATGGTGTGTAGGAACAGAATCCATAGGATATTATATATAATGTAGTTCTTCAATCATAGGTACTATTTAGTAAAATAATAGAGGTAAGAGGACCATAATTATATTGGTTTTTAGTCACAAAATACAGTAACACTTTATTGATTTACATTAATGACACATTATCCTACAAGGAGGTAGTAAAGATCTCATAAGTTACAAGATGAAAGGATGCCATTTTTTATGAGATGGATTCCTTGTATAATAATCATTTTGGGGTTATTATTAATCCTCTAGTTGATGTAGATACTAATTTTCATAAATGTGTAATCAAGGGAAATTTGGATATGGAAGGTCAGGACCATATGCATAGATCAATAATAGTGGCAAAAGGGTAGACAATATCATGGAATTGAATAAAATGATACATTTTATATAGTTTTGAATCTTATATTATTGAGAATTATAATTTCAATAAAAACATCCCATGAATATTAGTTTTGGTATATTTATGTCAAAAACTACTTTCCATAATAGAAACATTCAAAACGAATTAAATATTACACAATCAAAATGGGTTGTGAAACTATATAATTCAAAAAATGTATACAATTTATATAGATCCATTAATGTACTGAAGTAATAATTTCGTTCATGGAATAATCATCTCGATGTTTCTATTAATGAATTTGGTTTCATTTAAAATGAATATGATCACTATAGTGGTTTAAAAGATGTTGGTCATTTTTGAAGTAGTAAATATTGTTAACTTATTACTAATTGGTAATTAAATACCTACCTTATTGGAAATAAGATGTGGTTGAGAATTTTTTTATATATAAAGGAAATAGGTGAGGTAACCTATATTATAGAAAGAAAGAACATACATGATATAAAAAAGATATTGTTTGGATTATGTTGGAGTTAATACATTGACCAAATACTGAAGAGGTTTTTTCTAGATAAATACATGTGGGGATTAGTTCTAGGATATCATGGTATATATATTTTCAAGAATATGTGTCCTTTTTAATAGTATGAATGGTTGAGATAATGATTAATTTATCATATTATTTTGTGATTGGACCTATCATGTATATATTTTTGTATAAAATTCATGATGTTTCATGTGATTTATTTTTGAATCTATGATAACAATATTATCCAAGTGAAAACTATTGGACTTCTGTTAAATATTTCCTTAAGTATATATAGAGAAATAAGGATTTTATCATGATATATGAAGGAGATACAATTTTCTAGTCATTCGGGGTTATACATATTATATAATTCAATAAAATAATAGTGATATGATGTCACAATTAGGATATTTATTCAATATAAATAGAGAAGCTATGAGATAGAAGAGTTCAATGTAACTAGTTTCTGCAGACTCTATAGTAGAGTTTCTATATAATGTTTCTTATAATTCAACAAAGTAAATTTTTAGATTTTAAAGTTTTTCTATGAGCTTGAGGCGTGCCTAGTTTTCAATATCATTCCACAATTTAATATTATAATAGTCTATAAATGGATCTTTCCAAGGATCTAAGGTCACAAATTATGATAATTAATATGCATCCAAATATGTAACTCCTAAGGGATTTTTCTCAACAATGTGAACTTTTAGTGAGAAGATTATCCATGATGGAAAACATAAAGTACCCCATGATTTACATTATTAAAGACATGGGTAACATGTGATAGCTAGTGGATTGATGGAAATTAATAGTTATCTCTCGTGAATATGGCAGGATTTTGGAGTTTCTCTCCTTAGAACCATATTCTATGTACCAATGATTACACATATATATTATCTTTAAGATCAATTAATTACCTTCTCACATTTTGATTATTCCTCATCATGAATTAGTATGTGATAATGTACAAATAATATATGTCACACTGAAAGGTAATAAATTATACATAATATAATGGTAAAATAGAGGTTCCACAACAGTAATATAAAATATATATGTTCGATAGTAAGATGATAACATTTTATGGGACATAAATGAAACAAGATATTAGGGGAGAGTCATTGGGTTTTGCTGCACAAACTCATAGTTTTCACCATTTTTAATTATATTGTATAAAATTATTTGAATAAGACCATCCAATAGGAAATCCATAATTGTTTGTTTCATTACATTTTCTTATATATGGATTTCTGTATCGATACTTAGAAATTAATATTATCATTACTAAATAACATATGTCATGTTCTTTGATGTGTTGAATATACTCATGATAAACTATTCTCATACTGAAATAGGATATAATGGGAATATCATGAGTGATATAAAATTAATGGATAGTGTGGGAATGGATTTATCCCTCTTATCTATTAACTATATTTGATAACTCTGGACGTTTTGTGGGAATGGAACCTCCCGGATATATCCAAGGACATTGTGTTCTATGATAATGTTAATTTATAGTATTTAAAAAAAATATTAATTGATGATATTGGTTAATAAAACCTATAAGAAATCATATTGATTAGAGATATCATAAAAATGTGAATATATTACATAATATGAGTTTGAAGGAGGTTGTGTATCATTACGACATTAAATTCATTCTCAATGATTTCCTTGGTGTGTTGCAAGATGTTAACATTTGATAGTATTTGTCTACACCTATTTCCTATGAGAAATAGGAAAAGAGGGATAAACACTTTGGGTATCCATAATCTATATAAAATTCAATATTTAATTAACATGTTATAATAGTTTTTAACTGTACTTTACAGTTTAATAGTTATTCGAGATTTTTTGATTTCCAAGATTTAATTACAAGTCTGTAAAATAGATAAGTGTCTTGTAAAATAATAATAAATTTTTATTTTTAGTGTTCGGAGAATATAATATTTCTTTATATTTATAAAAAAAGGAAATTACATTTTATCATTAATTAGATATTAATTATTCACGGTTTGGTAAAGAAAGAGGAGGATTGTAGATCTTCATTTAAATGTGTGGTTACAAATGATATAAATGATATTTATTTACTCATAGGCGATTCACAAGTCAAGTGAATAATATTAATTATATTATTATTATACATTGGTTTCGAAAAGTATTAAGTGAATTGTAAGGAATATATGAGAAAATAGTGTAACGCCCCGACACTAGTTACCCAGAGTCGGTGCCTTATTACATAACATTGGCTTGATCACAAGAAAGATCAAGTCTCGAAAGACCAATTAGTTTAGAATCCTTGGAATAACTATATACATTAATAAAGTTTACATTACATCATTAAATTAAAACTACAACAATATAGTCTCCATAGTACACACTCTTATCCCCTCATACAATCCCTGCAGGTCATTCATAAATTACTTCTTCACATCCTGGGAAAAATAAAACATAGAAAAGGTGTGAGCTCAAATGCCAAGTAAGGATAACAATATAGCAGAAACTTTCATAAATAATAATAAACAATAAAGGAAATGTATAACTAAAAAATCATTTTAAACTTGAACTTCAACATAGTATGGAAAAAATAAAATGAAATAATTCCATTTACTTATTCACATGTATATTCTACTAATCGAATAATCACATGCAATATCAATAACCACTTTCATAATGATGGAATGCATAATTCCAGACTATCATAACCACATAGCCAAGACCTCATGCCAAGACTACAAATAAGATTTTGTCAAGGCCTTGTTCCAAGAAACTAGTTTGTCTCATGAGACCTATCGATGCATCGAGCAGTTATAGCGGGCTCCACCCTTCACATATTAAGTCTAATGCATTCCCATATGAAAAGGTTTAAACATAACATAAACATTCGTATTAAAACTAGCATAAAAAATTTAAATACTTCATATATAAACCACGAATGGTATAAAAATAACACATCCACAGTTAAACAGATCACAAAACCTTAAATACAATATACATGTTTTGTATCATATAAGTCAACTTCAAATAAGCTTAAAATTCATCAAAGGATGTTGACATAGATGAAATCAAAACTCTTTTTAGAGAAATATATCTTTCTATTTTGAAATAATTTAAGAGTCATATATCCATTAAATAAAACATTTTCTTTGAAAATATTCTTATAAGCTTGTAAGGGAAGATTCGACGATTTTATAATGGCGGAAAATAGCCGCACCCGCCGTATAAGTTAAAAAAATATTCTTACCTTAATTCTGTCGAAAAGGTTAAAAAGGACCTTGTTTGGAAAACAATGGAAATATTCCTTTATAAACCACTTATAAAAGTCAACAAGGGTACAAATGACTTTAACCCATATTCTAGTAAATAGTAAAAAAAATTTGAAATACATTTTTAAGAAACATGGATGTGGATGATAAAGAATTTCTAGTAGATTATTACATATAAACAACCTCGGATAATGAAGAGATTGTGAAATAAACCATTACCTTGTAATTTTCATTGGTTGAGGGTAGGTTAACCTCCTGTATAATGGTAAAATAATTGTTATTAAATTATAAAAGAGTTATATACATTAATATGATATCATATATGATCTTTTAACATTGCTTTGTTAATAATATCTTAGTATTATTGTGGTTTCGGTTGTTAACTTACTCGTCTTCTTTTATATGTTTTGTTACGTAATCTGTGTTTGTCATGGATAGGTTGTATCTTAATCATATTCAGAATGATATTAAGTCCTTAGATACTATTATTAATCATCAAATGAGAATTATACTTGAATGGATACGATGGAGAATGAATCTCATCGCGTTCGTGGAGACAGTAGTCCGTACGTACGCACGAGCGACAATATCATTTTTTTGATATAATTGGATGGTATATAATATATAAAGAATAATTATCATGTTATATTTATTATTTTCATGAATTAAAAATCATTATTATACCCATCCAAATAATAATATATTGAATAACAATTACACCACGATGTGGAGACGGTAAACCGTACGTACGCACATATGTTGACATATCATTCAAAGGATGGATATAATACTGAATATGGTTGTACCATATTTATAATAATATTATAGTATATAGGAGATACTGTATTCATTATTTTAGAATGGAAATAACAAATAAATAAGTAGTTGAAGAAGAAATGAATTTGAAAAATGGTGGTGAAAAGATTACCTCTTCTTCGGGTTCTTCCTATTGATTTGATCAAAAGGGATCGATAGGTTGGCTTTATAATCAAACTAAGGCCTCTAGGTTGTAGTGAGGGAAGTTGAGAGTGTATTTGGGTAGGGGTTGGCCGAACCAAAAGGCTATGAAGGTTTGAATAAATGAGAAGGGGGAGTGCCCTTTCATAAGAGGGGTGAGGGGAACCTTTGGAAAAGCTAGAAATATTATTTTATAATAAATTCATATTCGGTTTCTAATGGCACTAAAGTGTATTATGTAAAGTTTTAGGTAGGTATGGGTCTAAAACCACTAAACCAATAGAATTTATATATGTTTGGGTTATTATATTAACCTTATCTTTAAGTATTAACTCTTAGTTAATTAGTTTCACTTTTACAATGTCTTTTTGTATTTTTATATTATTCGGTTAATAAACTTACTATATACATCCAAGAGACCCCCAAGTGGTCCATTAATGATAAACCTATCATGATATAAGTCTATTGGCTGATCCGTAGTTTTTTAGGAATTTAATATCAATTAATAATATAATATTTGTTTTAAAAACTCTTTTATGTCAATTTTGACACTATTCAATAATTGATTTTTTGTAAAACTCATAACAGAATGGTTTCTTCTAAAAAAGTTAATTAAATCAATCCTAACATGTCATATTAACGTAGAAAATTATAATTATTTAAAAAAAGTCTCAAATTACATTTATTTAGGTATTTATAATGTCAATTATTCTAATTTTTCATTAAATAGGTAATTACTGCATCACCATTGTGTCATAAATAAATTAAAATATTTAATGTCTAAAATTTATAAATAAAATCCTATTATGTAAGAAATCGTTTTATATTTCTAATGAATATTTACAATCGAATTTATCTTATGTATAACCCTATATTAAAAATGTTTTAGTAAATAAAAATTTATTTTAACTCTTTTAACTCTTCTTTGAATTAAATAATAATAAATGTCCTAATATAATAAAAGTGGACCTAAATGATAATATTTTACTCCTAAGGTTGTTTTCAGTTGAGATACACTTGTCCGATAGAATTAGGACATGTGTTAGGGTAATATTAATATCATTTTTACCCTTAATTACCCTATTTACTTTTAACCGTGGTAAATAAAAGTAAAACGTTTCTATTCACGAAAAATTATTTTCATCTCATTGAACCACATTTTACTTCTTGATATTAACCATGTCTCTCAGATTTTCGAAATTCCACTCACAGAAGCGGTAAAATTAAGTTTTATGAAAAATTCTATTTTTTAACTACCACTTAGTGGTTTCACTATTCATCAAAAAATGAAAGTTTCCAGAAAAATACCAAAAAATAGGCCTAAGCTATATTTGATATTATGAATTCAAAAATGATGTCTATTTTACCAAATTCGAAACATATCAGTTGCATTAATTAATTTAAAAACTAATTTCTATCGTCAAAACAAATAGCGTGTTTTGAAGAGATAATAACTATCAAAAGATTGACACTTGTTTATATCCGGTTTAGTTGTGAAATTATGTACAATGACCAAAATTGTATTAAATGGTAAAAATATATTCTAAATATACTTTAAAACCACTCAAATCCATAATTTATTAATCTAAATTATTTCGATTAAAAAAGTTGTTTTTAATTAAAATTCAGTAATTTTCACTATTCATCAAAATATAAATGTTATCCGAAAAGTTCTAAAATTTCCCCTTAGGATAAATTTGATACTTCGAATACAAAAATGAAGTCCATTTTGAGAGATAAAATTTCAAAAAGTATGTATTACTATTCATAGCGACTAGTTTGATTGGTTGTGGTGTGTGTTAGAACTCGAAGTTGCGTACGACACACGCTACTGTATTATTCTAAGGAAAGCGTACTGTGGAAGCTTGGGATGTTTCATTGCAAATTTTTGATTCCCCCATTCTAAAAATTAAATTTATTTTTTCAAATTGAATATATAAAAGTTTAAAATATTGGATTTAAAAAGGGTTCACTATTAAAAGTTGGTAAAAGTGCAATACTGAAATTGAATTTGTTCTTACATTATGTCTAAGAAACTCATAATATGGATTCTAAAATTATAAGGACTACATAAAGTTTAAAATTTAGTTAATACTATTCATAACCTCCTTTTAACGTCTTGTTTGGTAAGTCATGGTGCGCTTGAACTCGATGTTGCGTGTAGTGCAAGTTATTGAATTATTTTGAAGAAATAGCACACTATGAAATCTTGGGGTGTTACATTCACCCCTCCTTCAATAAATTGTGTCTTTGCAATTTGAAATTTTTCTTCGAAAATAAAAGGTTTAATATATAAAATATCTTTGTGGGAAAACCCAAATCGGAAATTAGGTTAATAAAATTTAGTCTTAATAAGAGGAAAAGAGAAATGAAAGGGTCACCACCAAATTATGATCTCTATTCGGAGAACATTGGTGGAAATTAGAGACATATAATTGGAGGAAAAACGTAAATATTTATAGGTAGTGATTGAGGTCATCAATCAAAAACAATTGTAAAATTGAGGGCCTTAAATTTATCAATCTATAATGATTTAAAATACCATCGGTTCAGCAAAACATATGGTATTAAGATAACACATTTTTTGTTTTAAGATCCCTTCAATAAAGTATTAGAATTAATTTCTTCATTTAATAAGAGAAGAAGAAAAATATATACTTTACAAGTAGATTATCATTCTTTAAATACGTTCTACCACAAACTCATCTTTCACTCTAAAAGATAATACAACTTAAAAATAATAATCTATTTATCCATTCGTATAGGGTTAAAAAATGAATTTATAATTCATCTAGAAGAACCATTAAAAAATGACATTATTCAATCCCGGACATCACGTGGGTCAGTGGTAGGTGATACACCCTTGTCGCCCTTCGGTTGTGGGTTCAAGTCTCGCGGCCTTGCCAAACGCGACGGGTTTCCGCCCGACCTCCAGGTTGTCCTTTTATGGAAATCCAAACTAGAACTATCCAAAATACTTCAGTCATTAATTTATAAGGAAGGTAAACACAATGAAGATCCTTTTTTCTGCATAATAACATGTGAAAACCTTCATCATTTACTCTTTTAAAACAATGAAACATCATGAATTACCATAAAAACTTATTGATTACATTTATGATCCCTTATTTATTAAAGAATAATAGATATACTCCTTCAATTCAAAAATGTTGCAAACCCAAACAATGATGGAATATACAAATAATTAATCAGTTTCAAGGTAGTCAAGAATATCCAATATAATTTATCCAAATCAATCATGTATTATTCTAAAATCACTTCCTCGGTATCAGAACCATATTATGGTTTATCTTTCTCTCAACCATATATTTTCCAAAAATTTAACCTGCTATTGAGTCACTTTTCTTTGTTCCACACAATATCAAGTCCTTAATGAAATAGTACTATAGTACAATCCTTATATACTCCATAATTATTATAACAAGTACATCATTGATCCAACACTCAAATGACATAATCAAAATAAGAACTCTAATCATTCCTCTTCATCTATGGTAGTATCATAACTTGATTATTATCCAATAGCATCATTTGCGGCATAGTCTGATGACTGGGACATAGGTTTGTGTAGTGTCCAAACTCCTTGAAAATTAAGTATTGTACATTTGAAACCCTTTTCTTAACCTTGCAGTCATATACTTTGTGCCCTTTTCCTCCACACTTATAACAAACTCCCATTACATTCAGGCAAGTTCCAGGGTGTTTCATCCCACAGTTATCATATATGGGAAAATTCTTCTTTTCCCTCTTCCCTTTATCCATCATTCTCTCTTCCATCCTTTTCTTCTCTTGCTTCCCTTCAAAGCCATAGGAATTATTAAACTCTTTACTTATCTTATCAACACATGATATTATTTCTTCATATGATGATAATACATGGGGTACTATTTCTCTTATATATTCAGGCTTAAGACCACGAACGATATGATCCTTCTTTCTCTTTGGATCATGTGCATTTCTAGAGTTCTCATTCCTTCTATTGGGCGCCATTTCTAAACAATGGCAGACAATAGATTAGTTTATGAATAACAATACCTAATCCCAAACTTGTAAAACACATAACATAAGTTAAATAGTTTATGGATATAATCCATAATCATAAAAATGTCTCCTTTGAGGAAGTTTATACTCATAAACCCTTCATAAAGGTTTGTAAAGAAAATGAGAATTATCCTAAGCATATCCCCTGGGATTGTCGTAACCAAGAGTGCATCAAGGCCCGTTGTCATGCACCAGTTCACGTTCGAGTTTAGATCAAAGCGGTGTTTTCAGGTTTTACTCCTAGATACATCTGGGCCAGAGCCGCGTCTACCTTCTCGTATCCAGACAGGGATGTATTTCTCAGAAAACTCACAAAATTTCTACAATACCAAAATTCTAGGAAGTTCTTCTATACTAATCCTCAAAGTCTATCTTAGATCTATGTTCTCTAATCAGAGTTTATCTAAATATAGTTTCCAAGGTTTGTACAAAACTTCCTCTGATACCTACTGTAACGCCCCAACCCCAGTTACCCAAAGTCGGTGCATTATTACATAACATTGGCATGATCACAAGAAAGATCAAGTCTTGAAAGACCGATTAGTTTAGTAGCCTTGGAATAACTAGATACATTAATAAATTTTACATAACATCATAAAATGAAAACTAAAACAATATAGTCTCCATAGTCCACACTCTTATCCCTTCATACAATCCCTACAGGTCATTTATAAATTAATTCTTTGCATCCTGGGAAAAATAAAATATATAAAAGGGGTGATCTCAAGTGCCCAGTAAGGATAACAATATAGAGGAAACTTCTATAAATAATAATAAACATTAAAGGCAATGTATAACTAAAATAAAAGCCTTTTAAACATGAACTTCAACATAGTATGGCAAAAATAAAATGAAATAATGACATTTAATTATTTATATGGATATTCTACTAATCGAATAATCACATGCAATATCAATAACCACTTTCATGATAATGGAATTCATAATGACAGACTATCATAACTGCATAAAAAAGGCCTCATGCCAAGACTACAAATAAGATTTTGTCAAGGCCTTGTGAAAAGACACTAGTTTGTCTCATGAGACCTACCTATGCATCGAGGAGCTATAGCGGGCTCCACCCGTCACATATTAAGTCCAATGCATTCCCATATGAAAAGGTTTAAACATAACTTAAACATTCGTATTAAAACTAGCATAAGAAATGTAAATACTTCATCCATAAACCATGAATGCTATAAAAATAACACATCCACAGTTAAACATATCACAAAACCTTCAATACAATATAGAAGTTCTGTATCATAATAAATCAACTTCAAATAAACTTAAAATTCATCAAAAGATTTTGATATAGATGAAATCAAAAATCATTTTAGAGAAATATCTCTTTCTATTTTGAAATCATTTAAGAGTCATATATCTATAAAATAAAACATTTTTGTTTGAAAATATTCTTATAAGCTTGTAAGGGAAGCTTCGACGATTTTATAACAGCGGAAAATAGCAGCACCCGCCGTATAAGTTAAAAAACATTCTTACCTTAATTCTGTTGAAAAGGTTAAAAAGGACCTTGTTTGGAAAATGACAGAAAGATTCCTTTATAAACCACTTATAAAATTCAACAAGGGTACAAATGACATTAACACATATTCTCGTAAATAGTAAAAAAAATGTTTTGAAATACATTTTAAAAAAACATGGATGTGGATGATAAAGAAGTCCCAGTAGATTATTACGTATAAACAACCTCGGATAATGAAGAGATTGCGAAAGAAACCCTTACCTTGTACTTTTCCATGGTTAAAGTTAGGTTAGCCTCATTTATAATGGTAAAATAATTGTTATTAAATTATACAAGAGTCATATACATTAATATGATATCATATATGATCTTTTAACATTGCTTTGTTAATAATATCTTTGTATTATCGTTGTTTCGAGTGTTAACTTACTCCTTTTCTTTTATATGTTTTATTACGTAAGCCATGTCATTCATGGATAGTTTGTATCTTATTCATATCCATAATGATATTAAGTCCTTATATAATATTATTAATAATCAAATGAGAATTATACTTGAATGGATACGATGGAGAATGAATCTCATCGCGTTCGTGGAGACGGTAGTCCTTACGTACGCATGAGAGACAATATCATTATTTTGATATATAATTGGATTGTATA
This sequence comes from Viscum album, assembly GCA_963277665.1. NCBI lineage: Eukaryota > Viridiplantae > Streptophyta > Magnoliopsida > Santalales > Viscaceae > Viscum > Viscum album. The sequence continues at coordinate 1,780,048,414 of OY728129.1, read as the reverse complement.
TCATATATAAAGAATAATTATCATGTTATATTTATTATTTACATGAATTACAAATCATTATTATACCCATCCAAATAATAATATATTAAATAACAATTACACCACAACATGGAGACGGTAAGCCGTACGTACACACGTATGGTGACATGTCATTCAAAGGATGGATAGCATACTGAATATGGTTGTACCATATTTATAATAATATTATATTATATAGGAGATACTGGATTAATTATTTTATAATGGGAATAACAAATAAAGGAGAAGTTGAAGAAGAAATGAATTTGAAAAGGGGTGGTGAAAACATTACCTCTTCTTCGGGTTCTTCCTTTTGATTTGATCAAAAGGGCTCATTAGGCTGGCTTTATGATCAAACTAAGGCCTCTAGGTTGTAGTGAGGGAAGTTGATAGAGTATTTGGGCAGGTTTTTGCCGAACCAAAAGGCTTTGAAGGTGTGATTTAATGAGAAGGGGGAGTGCACTTTTATAAGAGGGGTGAGGGGCACCTTTGGAAAAGCTAGAAATATTATTTTATAATAAATTAATATTAGGTTTCTAATGGCTAAAAAGTATATTATGTAAAGGTTAAGGTGGGTATGGGTCGAAAACCACTCAAAAAATAAAATTTATACAGGTTTGGGATATTATAATAACCTTATCTTTAAGTATTAACTCTTAGTTAATTAGTTTCACTTTTACAATGTCTCATTATATTTTTATATTATATGGTTAATAAACTTACTATATACATCTGAGAGACCCCCAAGTGGTCCCTTAATGATACACCTATCATTATATAAGTCTCTTGGCATAATCGTAGATTTTTAGGAATTTAATATCAATTAATAATATAATATTTGTTTTAAAAACTCTTTTATGTCAATTTTGACACTATTCAATAATTGATTTTTGTAAAAATCATAACAGAATGATTACTTCGAAGAAAGTAACTTAAATAAATCCTAACATGTCATATTGACCTAGAAAATTATTGGTATCTATAAAAAGTCTAAAATTACATTTTTTTGTTATTTATAATATTACTTTTATAAATTTTTCATTAATTAGGTAATTACTGCATCACCATTGTGTCATAAATAAATTAAATTATTTAATGTCTAAAAATTATAAATAAAATAAAATTATGTAGTAACTCTATTTATCTTTCTATTTAATCTTTAAAATCAAATTTATCTTATGTATAACTTTATATTAAAATTTTTTTTCTAAATAAACATTGATTTTAACTCTTTTAACTCTTCTTTGAATTAAATAATAATAAATGTCCTAATCTAATACAAGTGGACCTAAATGATAATATTTTACTCCTAAGGTTTTTTGGTCGAGATTCATTTTTCCAATATAATTAGGAGATGTGTTAGGGTAATAGTAATATCATTTTTACCCTTAATTAGCCTATTAACTTTTAACCGTGGTAAATAAAAGTAAAAAGTTACCATTCACCAAAAATTATTTTCATCTCATTGAACCAAATTTTACTCCTTGATATTAACCGTGTCTATAGGATTTTTGAAATTCCACTCACAGAAGTGGTAAAATTATGTTTTATGAAAAAATCAGTTTTTTAACTACCACTTAGTGGTTTCACTATTCATAAAAAATGAAAGTTTCCATAAAAATACCTAAAATTAGGCCTAAGATATATTTGATATTATGAATTAAAAAATGATGTCTATTTTACAAAATCCAAAACATATCAGTTGCATTAATTAATTTAAAAATTAATTTCTGTCATCAAAACAAATAGCGTGTTTTTAAGAGATAATAACTATCAAAAGATTGACACTTGTTTATGTCCGGTTTAATTGTAAAATTATGTACACTGACCAACATTGTATTAAATGGTAAAAATATATTCTAAATATACTTTAAAAAAACTCAAATTCATAATTTATCAATATAAATTATTTTGATTAAAAAAGTTGTTTTTAATTAAATTTTAGTTATTTTCACTATTCATCAAAATATAAATGTTATCCTAAAAGTTCCAAAATTTCCCCTTAGGATAAATTCGATACTCCGAATACAAAAATGAAGTCCATTTTGAGAGATAAAATTTATAAAATTTCAAAAAGTAGGTACTACTATTCATAACGGCTAGTTTGATTGGTTGTGTTGTGTGTTAGAACTCGAAGTTGCGTACAACACACGCTACTGTATTATTCAAAGGAAAGCGTACCGTGGAAGCTTGGGATGTTTCATTGTAAATTTTTGTTGTCCCCATTCTAAAAAGTAAATTTTATTTAGTCAAATTGAATATATAAAAGTTTATAATATTGGATTTAAAAAGGGTTCAATATTAAAAGTTGGTAAAAGTGCAATACTGAAAATGAATTTGTTCTTACATTATATCTAAGAAACCCATAATATGGATTCTAAAATTATAAGGATTATATAAAGTTTAAAATTTAGTTAATACTATTCATAACCTCTTTTGAACGTCTTGTTTGGTAAGTCATGGTTTGCTTAAACTCGTTGTTGCGTGTAGTGAAAGTTATAGAATTATTTTGAAGAAATAACACAATATGAAATCTTGGGGTGTTACAAATAGTTAACATAAAACTTAAAATAATAAATATCTAATTTTTTCATTTTTATAAGAATGACATTGTGTACTATATATTAGGATAAGCTCTCTCCAAACCTAGGGATGGTTTTAGATAAATTGAATGTTCTATATCCACTTACACTCTCAAGCCAATGAGAGAGCATGAAGAAATATTCTTTCCCAAAGTGTATTCTATAGAATTTAAACATGAATGATAAGTGATCATGATTTGGAGTTCTATCACATAATTATTCATTAGTAAAATTAAAATATTGTTGTGCGTGTGGGGATCACCGGTAGAGGGAATCTGTTCACGGATCCTATAACAAAAACAATATTATGATAAGATCAAGTCAATTGAATAATCATTGAATAATCATTGAATAATGGATTATAATTTTATGTAATTATTTATCTACATATAAATTAATTTTAAATTCTATGTGATGACACTGATCCTCTTGATTCCACAATAAATTCAACTAATCTATATTTTAACTCTGTTGATCATGACATCATTCATCTTGTATAACATGGATCATTCATAAATTAATACTAATATATGAGTTATCCATGAAAAATATGAGGTTCCCATACACCTTTAACCCTCTTATATACACATCATAAAATTCAATAGTTAAATAACATGAAATATGTCTTAATGAAAAAAATGGAAAAAAACCATTTCTTAATGTTTGACATGATTAATATGAAATATATCCTCTGGTATAATAAATTTATATTTATTGTAATTATATACCATTAAACATTTATATAATTATTATATCATATATGATAATGTTAAACAAAATCACCACTGGTTTATTAAAACATATTTATTGTAATCCTCATTTTCATGTTATAATTGTTTCATTTTCTATATATTTCTTAGTTCATCCATTATCGAACTTTAACATTAATTATTGTTACATTATATATATAATATTGATCATGTCATAAGGATCCAATTTACTTGTTATGTAAATATTAATGACCATTCATATTTGTTTGTGATGGAAAATTGATTACATCGTTTCATGGTGATGGTAATCCATCTATACACACGAGTGAAGTTTTCACTTTTGGATGGATGGAAAAAACAAATGAAAATAATAGTTTAATATTGAAGAATAGTTTTATTATCATATATATCATATATATTCCTTAATTCTATCCTTATTACCAACCAAGTTACTAATAAATGAAAAATTAGTCGTATAACTTCATGGAGGTTGTAGTCTACTTGAACACCTGAATGATGTTTTGTCTTCCAATAGACGATATGGTAGGAATACAGATAAGGTATTATATTTATTAACCAATAAATATTTCGTAAATATCATATATATATATATATATATTAAATACTTCATAATATCATAAAATTATCTCCAATTATTTAAAATGAATCATCTCTTTATGGATGTGGTAGTCAACATGTTTGGACGACTAATACATTAATTTACCATTTGATGGAAAAGTGGTGGAAAATGATGGTGGAAAAATCATAATAAAATCTTAGTTTATTTATGATACTATATTCATCATTTCATTAAGGATATAATAGGTTTATGTAATGTATAGGATGAAATAAAATTGAAAGATATCAATTAAGATCTATACCTCTTCTTTGAGAGACCAGTGTTGGCTTATGCCTTAATCCCAGAAAAAATTCCTTTAAGAGAAAAAACAGATATATAATGTTGTTAAATAATATAAGAAGATGTTGGGATTGATATTTTCAAATATATATGGCCCAAAATTCATTAATAATATATTACAGGAGGATTTATTTCATAAGTGAGGGGAATAACAAACTTGTAATTATATTAGCATTTTAAATGTAATCAATGTATTTCCCTAGTGTAATGTATCCAAATTTTAAATAATTAAAATTAAATGATATATAAATACAGAATAAACTATAATTTTAATAATTTTAATATTTTATGTCATCGTGTTGCCATTATCTCCCAGTTTAATACCCCATGTAAACCTATTTCAATCTTAATTAGGATATCTATGTTTTTCAATTTTTACTATTTATTGTGAAAATGTGACCCAAGTTGAAAATATTCAAATGATGACACAAAAATGTAATAAATTATATTAAATATCATTTTTTAATGTTTCAATTATTACTTTTAATATAACTCTCTGAAACATAATGAAAACTTGTTTTTAGAAAAAATGCATTCTTTAAAATAAAAATGATTTACATTCATCCATTTACTAGTTATATAATTAATAAATAATTATAAAATACATGATTGAATATATAATCACTAAAGTTAATTCTAAATACTAATTGATAAAAATTAAATTAATTAAATATGATAAAACACATTTCCCACATTAAAACAGTTTTTATAAAAATGTTTTTTTCCAAAAAATGAACATATAGCAAACTCAATAAAAATTCACATTCACATGTAATAAATTATTATATATATAATTAAAGGATTATATTTCTTCATTATTATAAGATTCAAAAAATAATATGACTTTTTAATTACTCATTTTAATTTAATGAAATGACAATTTTACAAAAAATTGTTTTTTTTTCAGAATTCACTTATATATAAATATTATTATAAAAATCCTAAAATATCACACTATGATTATATTAAAATGATTAATTAAATAATTATAATAATTTCATCAACTAAAATTTCTAAAAATGGTATAATTTAATTATAATTTCCTTTCACAATATGTAATAAAACAATTTTTGACCAAAATATATTTTTATAAACCTAAAATGACTTTAAAAAAAAATTGGGTTCATATTTTTATGAATATATATATAAATTAGAATTATCTAACACCTTCATATATTATTTTCATGATGTAGTAATTAATATTCATAAATTACAATTAAATCACTTTTTAATAGTGGCTACATTTAAAAAATATAGATTTCATAGTGTAGGACATTTTTTTAAAGTTGGGTGTTCCATGTTATGAAAGCCATCATGGTGAATATTATCTTAAAATAATTTTTTTGGGAGTTACACTTCAAATTAATGTATTTCTAGAATTTTGAAATCCAATTATTCCATCTAAGGGATAATGATAATTATATACATCAACTACATCAAAAATAATGAAAAAAGGAAAATCATATACAATAACTACTGCTGATGTAGATTTTAATAAGGAAGTATTGAATAGAACCCTTATTCCACACTCGATATCTCGAAATGTCTTATTCAAATTTTGTTCATTTCATTCAATCGTATAATATATTTTTTTCGAAGAAAAATTATTCCCCACCATGAACCATGGATATTTAGTTATCATTGAATATACATAGGGGTGTGATGATACATTGAAGACATATAACACATATCTAATCAAGGATTGGGATAATATGCTTTGTACTGATCAAGTTTTTCATCCCTTGGATGAATTTTTTGTGATATTGAGAATGGAATAAATATACATTCATAGATCTAATTTGAATTTTTAGGATTTAGAAAAATCATTCAATATATAAAATAAACATATTATCAATTATCAAAAAAATATTATTATGGACTCTATATAGAAGAAATTTGTATAATATATGTCTTGATACCCATTAATACGGGAATATTTGATCAACCCTTTTGGGTATAAATTCTTTATCACCCCTAGTCTCAAGTATGTAAGTATTTATTAATGTATTTTATGTGTTAAATTGTTTTTTTGTGATATTTGGGAAGGTATGTTGGTCTATTGGGATGTTTTTGGGGCTTTTTAAAAAGATCATTGTTTGATAATGGTAAATAAAAATTATTCAAATCCTATTGAAAACTATGAAATCTAATGAAATGGGCTCTGATTATTATCATGGTTAGGTGGATAGATTGTCCAAACTATAAAGCCACCTATGAGAAACAATAAATTTGGGGAAAAATGTATTTTCACAGTTAGAAAAAGATTACAAAACTATTCACCTTAACCATGTAAGGAAAACAATAAGATCCAAAAACTATAGATCTAATTCTTATTTTCTTATAAAACTCTTGGTTGTCCCCTAAGTCAAACCTAATATGTTTTCTATCCTCTCAAATGTTGTGAAGTTTCTTCCTCTTGATCTATAACCAATAAATTAGGGTTTCATGGTTCTTTTAAACTCAGATTCCTTAGTACGTCTCTATTATTGGAGGATTTTCATAGATCTTTTATTCTTACCTATCTTATTTTCATAGATCTAGATTGTTTTAGATATATATATGATATTTTATGCCAATCAAAACGACATTTGGTTTTTTTGATATTTGGTAATGAGATCTGAGGCACGATTTTTGGTTTCAACCCAGTTTTCATAAATAATTGTATCATTCTTCATTTTCTGCATATTGTTTTGAGGTAGTTGGAATCAATCTCAAATCATGGAATTAGAACATTATGGATGTATTTAATATTGTTCAAATTTATTTTAATTTTTTGTGAGCTTTTGTGCACTACATGGTATAATCCTTCTCTTTCGTTGCTTTGTAAAATGATGTGGTTTTTGTGAAAAGCGATTTATTGAATGATTTTAAAATGATGATTTAAAAAAAATGACATGACTTATGGAAAAATGTTTTTTTGGAGGGTTTTAAATAAAAATTTAGTTTTTTTGAATTTTTTTTGGCCCAATTGGTTTTACAAGGTTTTAGAATAATTAGATAGTGTGTGTTCACTACAATTGAGGTGAGCCAATGGAATGAGCATTTTTAATTGGGACACTAGTATATGGTTACCTTGTGATGACTTGGTAAATTTATGAGAGACAACTCAAAAGTACGGATCATTCACATAAGAATCGTGTATAGATATGTGGAATTTTTGAATGAAATTTGTTATTACATAATGGAAAATTTGTGATGGGTTGAAAGAGGGTTATAGTTTCATTCCTTGGAGAATTGATCAGATTGTAAAATGGATTATATTTGATATAAAGTATTTAAATTATTTTTTATAATTTTATTTATATAAATTTTATAACATGATCTATCATAGTGGTGTTAGTAGGGATGTCATTTGTAGAAAATATATTGAGTTTCATTACTCACCCCTATATGGGAACTTTCTAGATTTTGTTTAATGTCATTTATCATGAAACATATAATGGAAGTGTATCATATTTCATTCATGATGCTTCGGGATACTGAGTCATGAATTTTGATGTTGTATCATAAAGAATGTTTGATATGGATGTGTATGTGTATTTGGTGGAATTGAGATTTTTTTTTGTCTTCCAATGTATTCTGATATTTTTTTTGGGTTTTTAATTGGTACACTTATGTTTTTTAGGTTGGTTTTTTACTACTTTTTATTTTATTATATTGTTATCATACATAATATAGTAGTGTTTTGGGTTTTTTTCTTTTATATGGTTTTTAATTTTTAATTGGAAAATGATCCCCCATTGGTATTTATAACCTTCGTATTTATTGGCAGCCTTTGGCATCGTGCGGATATCTCTAAAAGACAACTATAAATTCCACCTCATCTATTTCTAATGGGGAGGGGTGAAATGTAACAAATTAAATATTATATATATTATAATGGATGATAAAATATTGATGTATTCCATGAAGAAATACATAGTATTTACCAACATTATGTGGTTGAATTTTTAATTGACCAAATGTTATGTTCTTCGAAAATATGAAACAGTCCAAAAATAATGGACCTTTTTGTATTGAAGGAGTTTAAGAAGTAACTTCAAGGGAAACTAGAGAAGTGTTTTTTACATCCAAATGACTCATTTTAGGGTGCACCTACTCTATTTACCATGAATAATTATAGATCAATGACTAATTTCATTGATTATCAAGAACATAAAAATATCACAATCAGGGAAAAAATATACTATACCATATAATAATAATTTTTTGGTCAATATAGAGGTGATAATTTTCTCATAAATTTGGATATTCAATCTTGGTATAATCCATTATCCTTAAATATATAATATATACTTAAGATAGCCTCCCATAAAATTTATAGACTTAATGAATTTATAATTACGACTTATAGACATACTAATACATATAAAATATTTATGGATTTTATGAATAGTGAATTTATAGATTTCATTACTAAAAGTTCAAAGTATTTATCAATGATATTCTCATGTATTCTAGGACAATGTAAGAAAATGAATAATGTTTAATAATATTTATAAATACCATATAAAATGATAAATTATATTCCAATATTATAAGGTGTGAATTTTGGCTACAAAAATTCTCTATCTTGGGACATGTAATCACTATAAAAGAAATACATGTGGATTAATTAAAGATATAAATGATTATAGAATGGACCTAACCAACCACTCTGATATAGATCAATTGTTTTCATGTTATATCTAGTTACTATCATATATTTTGGAGAATTGTATCACAATTTTCCAATAAACTATGTATACACATAAGCGAGTGATGACTTCGTGGACACAATATTTTTCAGAAAGATTCAAGGTGGTTATGGAGAGGATGGAATCTAAATTAGTATATATATAAACATTTAGTGTAAAATGTATTTTATATGTAATTATTTCCCAAAAATCATATTGGGAGGTGGTTTATGAAAAATAACAAGGTAATTTATTATGAATCTTGTCAATTTAAGACCCATGTGAAATATTACCTGACACTTGATCTGATTTGTCGGTAGTAATTTTTTTAAAAAATATAGTTGTATTATCTATATGGTGAAAAGTGTGATATATATACTTTTCAAAAGAGATTAAATTATCTATTTACACAAATGGAGTTGAACACACCCCAAAACAGATGTTTAGAGTTAATCAAATATTACGATTTCATAATAAATCACCATATGGGGAAGAAAACCAAGGTAGAAGATACACTAAGAAAAAATGGTTATGATTCATGATCCATAATGTGGATTGAAAGGATACCAATTTTTATCGGTATTCAAAATATAGATATTTAATTAAAAATAGTAGTGAATTAATAAAATCATTCTCAAATTATTTAAAATATATTAATGTATACAATGATAAAGGGGGCCCACAAAGATGATATGGAGGCATTCAAGAAGGTGGGAAGTTTTTTTTGTTTCCAATTTTAAGATTAAGAAGGGAAATAAATATGATTTCCTTCGAAATAAGAATTGAGTAAGCATCTATTGGGTGATAAATGTAGGTCATTTGGTTTTTTCATAGAGTTAGCACAATGATATTTTAATATCATTAAAACCCATCCCATTGGAAATAATTAATAGGGAGATTATAGAATATATATCTCTATGATTAGTATTTCAATAATTAAGGTTAAACATCAGAAATCAAAGGGGGTCATACAACCATTATATAAACTATCATGGAAATGGGATAAGATCACCATCAACTTTTTCAATGATCTTACTAAGACATCTAAATGGAATAATTTATTCTAGGTTGTGTGGAATTAACATAAAAAATTTTCATACTTAATTTCCAACTAAGAGGATTAATCCCTTGGTAATATTAAAGTATTATACATAAATAAAGATTAAATTTTTCATAGAGTAATAGTTTGAAATATACATGACCAAGAACCAAGGATTACATCAAACTGAAGGTCAATTTTCATGAACTAATTTGATATGGGAAGATATTATATGATTTCACTCAATTTAATTAAAAGGATTTTTTAGATACTATTTTCCTCCATTATAATTTTTATGAAATATTATATTCCACTCGAGCATTCAAATGGGACCACATAAGGCTCCAAATGCGAAGCGATCTAGTACAACATAATTATGTGAAGAATTTAGATAGAGGATGTTGTTTGGACCTGGTACTATTTAAGAAGTGATAGAGACGCTTCAAACCATCCAGTGGAATATAAAGCATCACCATCTCAATAGAATAACTATGACTCTAATATTAAAAGAGATATAGAATTTAAAATTAGAGAGAATTCATTCCATTAAATATCACGTTAGAAGAGGTATTGAATTTTTGGGAAGAATAGAAATCTAGGCCCTAAATAAATCATTCCACTTGTGATTATTATTTTTTAGGGGATCTCGGATCATCGCTCAGTGTTTTCAATAAAACATTTATAGGTTCATTGTGAGTTTATTTTATAGTTTTTTTGTGAGTACATGTCAAATCCATTACATGTACTAATCTCAAAAGATATAAAAAATTTATCAAGGATAATGTTATGTGGAACAACAAGTTGATTTCTCAGACAAATTAGATAATGATTTTATGATCATGTCCATACCTATGGTTAATGTTTTATGGAGATAATATTAGCTTGAGAAAGCTATGTGACAACATGAAGATGTGATGAGACAAAATTAACCTCACTTTTTTTCCCTGTAATAAAAAATTCTAGGAATGAATTCATTTTAAGGGTTATAATATAACATTAGACAATATTAATCTGCATTGTCCCATTAATTATATTTTATATTGAATATCTTGTGTCACATGAAAAATTAATCTAAAAAACCATGATATATTAATAATTATTTTTAAATATCACTATTGATATATTAATTTTTAATTGGTTATTATGAATAGAATTTAACACATTATGAAATCTATGTTTAATTTATAAGTTTTAAAATCAATATGTGGGGGTATTATTTATGAGTCACATCATCCTGAGCATGGAAAAGAGGAAGAATCACTAGGGTTTTACCTTGAACAAGAACACCAAAAAATTCAACAAGTATGACATGAGTTAAATAGACTACTATATAATATCAAACTTAGTTAAATCACTATGATATCCATTCAATATGAATCTACGTCATTTCTTATCATATCGCAAGTTCTTATGGATATGTATTGATGGGGTTTGAAGTATATGTTTGGATAATATAAACATGTAGTAATAATTGTATTAGATTTTAACTATCAAAAGTTTTTTATAATTTAGCATTTATTATAAAATAGAATTTTTAATAGTGAATTTTAAAATAATTGATGCATTAGAAATATTTATCTATGAAACTCATTATGATTAAAAATAATTATAAAAAAAATCCACATTAACGGTTCCTTTGATAACAATAATTTTTATCCATTTTAATGTTTTAAATTGATACATTAAACATCAATATAATATTTATCTTTTAAATATTATATTATATTGATTTTTTTGTATTTCTTAGATAATAATTAATTGTTTGATGAATTATAAAAATGAAGATATTACAAACGACATAACGTTTATGAAATAATCATCATATAAATATGAATTAAACATTTTTAATCAATTTTTGGGAAAATATGTATTAAATAATTAGGATAAATTATTTAAAAATAATATGTTGAATTTAGAAACCTTTGATTGGAATTTTAGAACCCAAGATATTGTTAATTCTAATAAAAACATTTTTTGGTTCTTTTCCTTTAATTATGTATTCACAAATTTCCACTATGTTTTTTATAAATTTAATGTAAAATTTACCTATTTAATTTAATAATAATAAATAAATGTCATTTGAATTAGTATTACTAATAATCCTTGTCCTAAATTAATTTTTATGATTTGAAAAATATTTTTGAAATAGCTTATAAATTATTATTTTATAATTAAATTTTATAAAATATAGAAAATAAATATATCTAAATATATTTATTATTAATAATAATCATATACAATTTATATAAAAACAGCTATGTCATTTTTTTCCAAAAAATAAGGTTCTCTGGTAAAATATAGATATCACACTAATGGGTTAAATTGGAATTTTTTTATACATTATTGGATTTTTACATAAAATATCAAAGAATTGTGACTCAAAATGGATGGATTAGTTAATTATATTACATTACATATATATATTTCTATTTTTATCCTTTTTGGATCGATTTTCTAAGAATATGATATTTTTTTAAGAAATTAATATTTATAAAAACTCAACAGTACTCACTTATAGAAGTATCCTTCCACCACTAATTCAAATATTCACAAAAAACATGTATTCCGATCAATAATATGATATATTATGTCCCTAATAATATAATCCCACATTTGGTATGTTTTGGTCCCAATATAATGCTCATATTCTTTCCAAACAAAGAAGGTTCCAAATAGGGGATACAATTCCTTATTTATAAATAATAAGTTATTATTTTTTTTATTTATCAACATCAACCACATTATTAAATATAAATAATATCATTATTCATTTATAAAGATGATGTTATAAAAAATCATATCATAATAATACCCATCCATTAATTGTAACTTTTCGTGTCTTGGTTAGTTTAACCACCAACATGAATGATGTCGTATTTTATTCATTGATAGATAAGGATATATATTTAATGATTTGAGATAATATTAAAAAATAAATAATATATTATTTTTCCATCTAATGTTTTTATTTAAATATATATTCTCATTATTACTATACCACCTTTTATTCGTTAAAAAACTCTTAAATAAACATGTTATAGATTTCATCATAAGAATCATACCTAAGACTCCCATGGTGTGAACACGAGGATACATGATTCATTATGGAATATATATTTCATTAAATTCAATACTATAGAGTTCATGAGCTCAAGAAAATGGAATGTTAACCGAATCCATTATTTTAAAATAGATAAGGAATATATAAAACAATGAACACAATTGATCGATAGATACTTAAAATAATAATAAATATGTAATGAATAAATTTAACGATTAATATTAATGATAATAAATATGAGTAATGTAATTATTTAGATTTATAATGACATTTTGTTTTATACGAGAGGTTATATAATGTTTTATATGTTGGAATCCAAGTTAAGGGTTTTGTCAACTCAATTATCTTTTCATTCTCTTTTAAACTATCTTCTATCACTATACTCTTATAAATTAATTTATTTTAATATTTATCAATTATGATTTTTATTAAATCATTTTATTTTTAAAATAATTTTTTTCATGAAAATATTAATCTTTTATAGATTTCATTCCATATAAATATATTATATATTTTAGAATAATTATCATCATTTTAGTTGAGTATTTTTCCTCCATATTCATATTAGTTTTATTTTAATAGTAATACTATTATCTATAAATAAATGATCTATTCAATTAAATTAATTTTTTTAATTTTACATTAAAAAGTATGTATTTAAATTAATATTTGTAATATTTTTTACAGAAGTCATTTTTTCCCTTATTTTCTAAAGTGTGAAAAGAATGTTTTTAATGATTTTTGTGATAACGAATTTTCCCAAAATCATGACTATTATTAATTAAAAATATTCAATTAACTTTTTTTAAGTTTTTTCAAAATAAATTATATTTCTTTTATTTTTTGAAATTTTTATTTCATAATGAAAGAGTAATTTTCTAGATGTATAAAAAAATTGGTTTCATACAACTTTTGTACATTTCATTTTCCCTATCATATTTATTTAAAAAATTACTTATTTTAAAGGATTAATTATTGGTCATTAAATTAATGATATTTTTTGTAAATTCAAACATTTAATTTATGGAAAATAAATTCAAAATATTACATGTATCATTGAATTTGATAGAATTGACATAAATAATTATGAAAGAATCATTTTCAAGAATTCAATTACATTGTGTCACTTAATCTCGAAAATCTCTTTCACTTTTCAATTAATATTCATGTTTAACATTAAAGTAATTTAGTGATTTATTTTATTTTTTATAATGATTTTTGGGTATTATATACTATACTAATGATTTCATGTTATGTGATACCTTCTGGAAATTACATGAAGCCCACTTTTATTCCATGGGGTTTTTATAATATATTGTGTGATTAATTTCATAACGCACATAAGATTATTCTATATAAATATATAATGTGTGGGCCCTATATAGCCTTCCGAAAAAATAGGTAATGTATTATACATCCTTTGATAATTATGTTAAATGAGTTTGGATGCTCAATCCACTATAAGAAATAGGTAGTGTTACAATCCAATGGCCCGAAGGCCTTCATTTTTGTTATTGATTTTTGATAATCTACCTTTCAAGGGGTAAGGTGGAGCCCTTACAAGGCTCGTAGGCATAAGTATTACATAGACTGTATGCCTTAGAAGAATTCATTTCCTGTAGGATTCAAACATTACATACAACCTAGAATAACTAATTGAACTCCTTCTCCCCATCATCATCATCGTGAAATCAGCTCTCCACATTCGCATAATTGTTCAGCTAGGATTTCTCGTGCATGAAGAGGATTGTCCTGATGGCAGGTGCCATACCCTCTTATTCTAGAAATCTATTGAGCTTCTACTATGGTGAATGATCCTTTCTCATCCCCCTTCTGAAGCTTGTTCCTTGTATATTTTCTGGATTTCATCTGCACTTAACATTTGTGGGAAACATATAGTAATGTCTGGTTCATAATTTTATGATGGTATTGTCAGTTAACATTAACATATTATGACGTTTATATGATTATGTTGGGGTTTTGTTTCTGTTTTATTCCACATTCACATGTTCTGATATGTAGTTCATGAAAATATTCCATGACACTAGGAAAATATTTTTTCTTATTGCTCATTTGAGCTCATTTTATCTTGTGTTTCCCTTTTCATCAAGGGATCATTTTTATGGTTGTTTAAATGGAATTAATTTTTAGATATGTTTTTATGTGACCCAAAAAAAACATAAATAAATATAAAATCTTTTTAGATGAATATTTATTATAACACAAAATAATATATGCCAATATAATTGTAATTTTAATAACCCAAACCCCAGTATCCTAGAGACAGTAGTCACTTTATCATAAGGGAATTTTTAAAAGTGATCAAATCACCAAGGATTGACAAGTTTAGTTATACTGACAACGATAGATACAGACATGGATTCCTTATTCAATTGGAATAAAAATTAATCATATAACATAACAAATAAACTTCTTCCTTGAAACATATTCAAATATTAAATCTTCATATTTGATGGAATGGAAAAAAGAAAAGTGATTGCTAAATTGATCAGCAAGTGTTATATATAGAAAAAATATGAATTAATAATAAGTGATTCATGATCTATATTTTATGGTGAAGAAAAAAAACACATGCCATTAATATACTGATAATGAATGTGAATCCATATATTTTTTCGTAGTCAGTATCAAATCGATACTAATAAATTAATGTTGAATGATGAAAATGATTAATTATTGGAATTCATGTATGTGACATATGAACCATCATACGATCATGAAAATTTTGGTTTTTTGGTATATATATCCTATTAAGTTTTAGAATCAAACATTATGGGTTTGTTTCCAAATATTTGGTCTCATGAGACCTATCAATATATTTTAGGGGTATAATAGGACCTACTCATAATGTTAAGTCCAAATAATTTTACATATATATATTTATTATAAGAATAATATAATATAATAATATATCCATGTAGTGTATGAAATACATAATTATCAATATTTTATCATTAAAAGTAAAAAATTGAATGTTTTTAAATTCATTTCTGTGGTCAAACACCAAGACACAATTTATTAAAAATCCAAAAAAGAACTACAAATGTTTAAAAGAGGGTCTTTTATTGTAATATCTTTCATATAGAGGATAAAGATCAACCAGAAGATCATCACTCCACATAATGCTATGGTTGATTACCTTATTACCAAGACCACCATACCCCATGTTTTCTTCCTAGTAGGCTTGAGTGGAAATATATCTAATCTCTCAAAGAGAATCCAGACAGTTCATCCATCGTGAAATAATCGGCCAGGCAAGGTGGACCACCCCATTCGAAATTGCATAGACAATAGAGGTAGAGTCACTTTCAATCCTGATGTTTTTCCATAATTTGATTTTAACGAAGTCAAAAACCTAGATCAAATCCATCATTTTTTCTTCAAGAGAAGATGTATTACTGTGGATTCTAAAGAAACAACCATTACAACGTCCCAGAAAATCTTTGAGAACAACTCCAAAACCTGCTGGCCCCATATTTCCTTTGGAAGCTTCATCCACATTGATATTGATCCATACAGGAAATGGGGCTTTCCAAAAACACCTCAATTGAATGTCTCAAGTTTTTGTAGAGGCCTTCAACCTGTAGACATTAGAGGATCATAACGTCCCCCATTTAATTGTCATAATCAAATTTATGAAGAGAGGCATCATCACTTATAGCAATGAGAATTCTCAACCGACCTTCATTAAGATTGAGTGAGTGCTTATTATGAATAATATCATCTCTATCATAACACATAATGTGGAGGATCTCAACAACAACATAAAGGAAGATATTCTTGATTTTTGGCGAGGAATCAAGCTCCACAAACGTTTTTGTTGAAGATAAATGGAGACAGAGCGAAGCTATCTACAGTAAAAGAGGTTAGTAATATAATTCTATAGAGAAGAAGTTGTAACACATGATAAGAAAATATGCCTGGAATCGTTTATATTTTGGTGACATATATGAAATTTAGAGTACAGTTGGATACCAAAGGTCTGATGTAAAACCTCAGTAGGGATCCTTTTATGAGTAATACGCCATATATGTTTAATTCTAGAGGGTTTAATCCAAGAATTATTAAAATTCTTCAACCACCCATAAATAGGATCAGATTGAGTATAATTATGAATGTAAAAACTTTTAGAATATAAAATACAATTATTCATAGGTTCTCAAAGGATATAATCATCCACGTTAGAGAATTAGTGGTTATCAACAACATGCATAATGCACTCAGGGAGATTGAGGTCAGAGGAATGCATCACCTCTTAAATATAATAGTTTATGTTATCTAGAGGGGAGTTTTGAGACGTCGTGTAGATAAGGGGAGAGTGAGTAGTGTTATCAAGATAAATGTTCATGTAGGAGTTTGTACTAACCATCCATTCTAAATTTTCTCATAATGTTAGAAAAATATTCTTTGATGGATGGACAGATCAAGGAGCTAACATAGTTCAAGTTCCCTTTTTTTATTTTCTCTAGGAATCGTTTTCTAATAAAATCAATAGATTCAGCATTTTGATTGATCAAATTCAATGTGAGTTTTTTCTGAATAGCCTCATTAAATATTTTTAGATATTTGATCCCCATAACAACATTTTATAATGGTTTACAACATGTTGATCAAGGTATGGTAACAAGATTCCGTTCAATAATGCTGTCAGTCCAAACAATTTTTTTAATGTAGCCATTAATTATTCTAAGTAGAGAATAATTCTATTTATATATCATTAGTGAATAAACCATTTTTAATATAATGGTATACCTAGTAAAGAAAATCCTTTCAGTAATAGAAAGTGATTTTCCTTTCCAGGAAGATAGTTGATTGATAACCTGATGCACAACAGAAGAGGAATACACAGATTTAGGTCTTCCCCAAAATAAGGGAACACCTATGTAAATAAAGGGAAAGGTACCTTATTTTATATAAAGGTTTTCAATGATGTAATTATTTTGATTGTAAGGGATGCCTTTTCCAAAAATGATATATGATTTATTCCAACTAATGGATTTCCTCGAAACCTCCTCATAGCGGGATCAGGCATTTTTATGATTAAGAATATTTCTCTTACTCCCATTTAGAAAGAGGATAATTTCATCACTATATTAAAGATGGGTTGGAACATTTTTTTATGAGCAGCCTGAATAGGTTTCATATTATTTTGGCCACCCAGCTGAGTAAACATTCTGGTAAGATAATCCTCCATGATGGAAAAAAGGATAGAAAATAAGGGATCACCTTGACGGACTCCTTTGGTAAATTTAAAATATCCTTTAAAAGAACCATTAAAAAATATGTAAAGAGAATATGATGTAAAAAGAGTGTGAATTATGCTTATAATTACATCATTGAAACCAAATTTCTGAAGCAACATGAAAATAAAATTATAGTCTTTGGTGTCGAAGGGTATCATAATGTCAAGATTAATGGCCACATTACCACTTCTCGAGACTTTATTAAGCACAATAGTTCATTCCAAGGAAAGGAAAATGAAATCCAAATTTATCTACCCTTGATGAAGACAAATGGGTTACAAAATATAATTTTGTTACATAGGGAGGAGATTCTATTTGATAAGAGTTTGGAAATGATTTTGTAAAGAGAGTTGGTGAGAGAAATGGGTCTGAATAAATTAATTTCAGAATCATTCACAACATTGAGTATTAGTGTCAAGAATTTAGCATTGAGATATTGGGGGAGGATACCATTATTAAAGAAATAATTTATGATCATACAAACATCTGAATTGATAACATCATAGTGTTGTTTATAAAAACAATTATTAAAACCATCTGGCCCCGGTGCACTGTCAGGATTGAGTCCCAAAACGGTGGCTTTGATTTCATAGTCTAGAGGGATTACTAAGAGGAAGAGATGTTCTTCCTTACTAATAAGAACATGGAAGACCCCAGGAAGGATAACCTTGCTTATGGCTAGGCCATTGAAAATATTATCAAATCAAGAGACCACATGCTTATCTATGACCGCTTCATTGTCATAGAGGGTATCATTGTCTTTGAGAAAGTGAAGAGGTCTACAAAATTTCCTAATTATTTGAAAATATTTATAAAACATATAATTTATATATCCATAATCAAGCCATTTCATTTTTAAAACCTATTTGTGGATGTTATATTTAAGCCTCAGAAGGGAGTTGAGTTTAAGAGAGATGTTGATTTCGTTTTGGGAAACTAAGGAGAAATAAGCATTAATAGTGGGGTTTGGGATTTGATTTAGCTCAGCTTCCAGAGTGACTATTTCCTTATCAATTTTTTTTATATTTATCTCCACACTAGTTCTTGATACACTGTTTAAGATATATGTGTTATGTAGTACAAGCAAAAGCATTATTGTTGTGATTCATGGATTCCCGTAATTTTTTATGAGAAGAGAGCATTCTGTGTCCATAGACCAAGTATTGTTGAATTTGAAAGGAATACTGGATTTGGTTCTTTTAGATAATATATTCACAAGAATTTGGGGATGATACAAACATAATTTGGGTAATGTAATGATAGATATATAATCCCAAGCATCCAAAGATGTTATGTTTGTGAATGCCCTATCGATCTTACTAGCCACAATCATATTATAATGTCTTCTATACCAAGTGAATTTTGAACCTATAAGGTTGATTTCAATCAAATTAAAATTATCTAATGTATCCCTAAATTCACTAGATGAAATGTGAGAGTGATTTGATCCAATTGATTAACTAGGGGAGAGAATAGCATTAAAATCACATAGGACTATCCAAGGTTCCTGAATGGTGGAAGCCATAACAGAGATTTCATTCCAAAGAGGTCTACAGTCCTGATATCTATTCATGGCATAAACTATCATGCAATAAGAATGGAAACCATCCAAGTTAAAATAATAGGTAAACAATTGATTAGATAAATTATAGATATTGACATTCTGCAAAGAGCTATGATGAAAGACCCATAGCGAGTAAACAGAACTGCCATTATTGCAGGAATAAAGAAAGAAATATCCATAGCCAACAAAATTAATGAATTTAATAGAAAATAAAAATTTGGGTTTTGTTGTAGAAAAAATACTATGTTTATGAGTTAAAACAAGTTTTTTATGCAGAGAAATATTTTTAGGGTTCTTACACCTTGACAGTACAATAAAATGACAATCATTTGGATTATTTTGATATTTTTTCGATCATCATGAACTAGTTTTGTTTTATTAATTGATAGTATGTATAAACACTAGTTATAAATATTTAAATAAGAGGTAATACATATATTATAATCTTTTTTAACCATAATACTGGTTTTATTTCTAGAATTGAAGGTATAATTGAAAAAATAAATCACATCATCCATGAAGGCTACAAATGAGCACCTCACGGACAATGTTTTCATTTTTAGAATAAATGGGAGAGGAGAAAGAGTTTGATGATAAATATTAAATTATATTAATAATATTTAATTATATATACAATAATATAGTTATCATTCAAGTATTTAATTAAGAGGTAAGGATAGAATCATAAAAATTTAAAGTTATATTAATTGAAAGTGAACAAAAAAGGATTCACCTCTTGAATTTTTCTCCTTGATAACCTCTTTAAATGGAATAATAAAAGGAATTTTGGTGATAAATTAAACACCATGACTTGGAGGTGTGGTTTTGGGGTGGAAATGGTTATATTATAAGTAATATGAATGGATTTGGAAGTGTTAGGTGAAGGGGTGGTTAACGATGGTATTTATAAAGGTGGAAGGAGGTTGTTTTTTTGAATATTTTATTCAGTTTTTTATAATTTTGGATCATGAAAAGAAATAATGATGATTCTAATGAATATATTCAGTAATTAGTTCATGTTATTTTGAACCAGTAGTTTTTACATCATTCAGGACTCAAAGAATAGTCTATTTACCTTATAATGTATATATACTATCAATATCCATATTTTATTATTGACAAAAAAATAAAGTATTTTAGACAAATATTAAAAAATCAAACTGAAAATTTTTCGAGAGTTATAATTCATTAATGATCTAAATTTTATGTAAATTATTTATTAAATAATAAAATTTAAATTTTTAGTTAAAATCACTATTTACTTGAAAATAAAAATTTCTCAAGTTATAATTGATTTTATAACACTTGGAAAAAATAATTAAGGTATAACAAAATTATCTTAGAATCATAAGAAAAAAATATAAATTTATGATTCTGTTTTCGTAAAATAAAATTTATTTTAATTTATTATATTTATTTTAAAATTGTAATGAAAAATATATGGTTAATAAAAATACCAATGGTTAATTTATCATTTTAAAAATATATATTATGTTAATATATGATATAATTATGTCATATTTTCATTTATATAATGCTTAAATTTTATTTATAATTTATAAGGTGAGGTAACAATTCCGTTGGTCAAATTACAATTCTTATGGGATATATTGTAACTCAAAAGTTCATCCTTCAATTTCATTAGTATGCATTCTTTAATTTCTAGAAAAATCATCCAATTTAATTAATTTTTCATTATTGAGTTTTCTTTATTTTCTCTACGTGATTTTATATGATTTATAATATTTGAAGTAATTTTTTGTTCATTTTAAGGTATTGAATGAAATAAATTTATTTAAGAGGGTACATTCTGTGAAATATTGGGGTGTTATATTCTTTCGTCCAAAAAAATTGTATCCTAATAAAATTTAATGAATATTTACATAAAAATAGATGGGGGTAGTTATTCTTCATAATATCCATAGTTTCCCACTTTCCATCTTCCATTTTTTTGTTTCTCCATAGAATCAATACCAGTCAAGTCATCCGATTTCTCAATACTTTCTCTCTTGTGTCAAGAATCTCAGTATACTCTTCATATTGAGACAAATCATGATCCAGTTCTATTTCATCATAGGTGAGTATAAACCCAGTAGGATACCCCAAGTTCATCATTAATTTAACTTCAGTATGTTATAATTTTTTTCTATAACAATAATGTCAATGAAAAAATAAATAATCATGTTCCCAATCATCATGCGCAAACCAAGATTCCATAATCCCAAAATATAAAAACATGAGGAAAATCCAAAATGATGATTAGAAATAATCATTATATGACTAAGATTAGGACTTTAATTATACACATTTTATTGATAGACTCATCCATCTATCCAATACCCATGTATCATCTTTACAGAACAACACTATTATATACTTTAAGGGCATGTCCCAATGTTTAGAGGTAAAACCAATTCTTGTATCTAGGGTAATCCAAAATACTTCATATAGAACCAATATCTGGATTTAGGAAAAGTTTTGTTTCACACAAGTCAACCCAACATCCTTCTTTTGGAGAATAAATTTTTCATATTTCATCTCTGATGGTAATATCACTACCTTTCAATAAAAAATGATGCACTCCCCCTCTACGGAATTAACTAGTTAAGATAGTCCATCCATGAATCTACATGCAATCTATAATATATAATTTTATATTAAAAATATATCAATGAAGTACTTGTGGTACACATACACCCCCACATTAATATATCAATAGAATAGTGTCTCATGGCCCACTTACACCATCACATAAAAATCATACAAACCAAGGTTATCATGAAAAGCACACACACAATCATGATATATGAAACAATTAGTATATGAAATACATCAATCGTATGTTATTCAAACCTTAGGAGTATAATTGATCAATTACATTAATTACTACTTTGATAAATCATGGACAAATAATTCTCCAGTGATATTGAACACAATTTGTATATCTAGATCCCTTTAAGGGATTATGAAAAATCAAAATATAAGACTGCCTTGATTTATCATGAGCCAATTCAACTATATCTATCATAATTAGTGATAAATGTAGATGATTCCCCATGAAAAACCACTATTGTCTCTAGATTGGTTTTCCCTTGTAGTGGGACAACGAATTGGTGGTTTCCAAATAGTTTGAATTTAAAATTATTTTTTTTGTATTAATGAAAGCAAAATTCAGGGTTTGGTTTACTTGTTTATCAAATTATGTTCCATCCATGTGAGGATCATTGCCTCTCTAAGGGCCCTGTTTGGTTTTTTCTCATAGTTTGGGAACACATGCTTTGACTTTGTTCTTTCCTCAATTTTTAGTTACATGGTTTTTTGGGGACATGTTTCATGGATTGTTCTAATAATATTACAACCATACTCCATCCCTTATCCATCTTAAATAAGAAAAAATAGTCATCAACGATAAATGTATAACATTCCCAAAACATTATAAATTCATGAACCCCTTTAAAATCATATAAACCATCTAAAACCATCAATATTTTACTGGAAACTTCACCCATGTAATTCATTACTAAAAATAAATAGACTATGGATATAAGAAAGGAATAAGAGCTCATAAAAAATATCCAATTAAAAGTCCCCATTATGTATTTATCATCCTAATGAAATGAATTTAATGGTTCAAATTGAACAACACAGTCTGTTCAGACAAAATAGAGTATTTTTTCTCCCTAATATCATCAGGAATTCTCCCATACTATGAAAAAATAAGTTGAACTATCATACCCCTACACATTTTCTATCTTAGGGCCACAACACATACTTGTGACTCCAAAAATAAAAATTATAGTTCCAACTCAACATCTTTATAATAAATTACATGATCATTATTAGGCCATACCTCCAAAAATGAGACCCATGCGTAATGTTATTCATACATATATACTATAGAGGATGATACAAATTAAAGGACAATGTTGAAATACACTCGATGATTTGAATGGTACCAAAACCAAAAAACAAATATCACATGCTTCATTAATTATAGAAAACCCATATGAAGAGAAACCCATAATAAAAAACTTTGTCCTTTGGAGAACTCAAATTTCAATATCTTATGGTCAACATATGATCATTATCTAACCATATTGTTTACCAAAATTGTCAAAGACAACTAATAATGATTAGAATCATTTTAAAAAATTACTCATCTAGATCATAGATACCTCATGCCAACATAATACTGATTGACCAAACTACCCATAAACATCTTTGAATAGTTCCATATGAGTTGCAGACAAGTGAAAATAATTGTATATAAAATCTTATATGGATAGATGATCAAACCATGCACTAATAAAATCCTATATGCATTCCCAAATCACGTCCCACAAAATATATATCACCCACATTAAGTTAGCAATGACCTATTGGTGATAAATTGTACTCGTATTCAACTGAGTAGTCATCTTCTTCTACAATCATTTTTAAAATTGTTTCAGGAAATGTACATCCCTATAAAATATTTTTCTCACAGAAACTCCATAATGACATATTTTTTATTGATCATAGAGAATTCCAAAATCATCTATGGAAAGAGTCTCTTGGATTAATAATAAATACTTTCCCTTCATCACTTATTCAACCACAACCCACAAGACATCTAAACAGTTCAGGTTCTTTGGAAACTATGTAGAAAAGTCTATCATCACCTCATCAAACTTTCTCAAAGTCATGGTAAGATGCTGAAGTAATATTTAATTTTATAATTCATGTAATTTATCCTCTAATATTTATGATATTAAGAGGAAAAAATACCAATTATTTTTTCTTACAAGGATACCTGAATAGTTATTCAATATCATGATACTTATTCATCAATATTGGGTGCACTACATATGTTATGCATGAGAGACCATTAGTATTTCAATGTTCATTAGTTTAAGAACCATAACCACCCAATGAATGTAGATCATTTAATCACCATCTAAATACCATCATAGAATTGAATCATTCCCCACCGACAATTCTAACATTTCTAAGCACTCAGAATTCAAAAACTATTTGGATTTCACCTAATCCACTAAGTCATATGTTATGACTAAGGGGTAATTTTTAAACAACCCTTGATCCATAGATGAATCCAAAAACCATTCATCCAAAAAAATATTTATTATCTATTCATTATCAAAATTCAACTCACCAATATCCTGTGTTTTTTTCTCCTATGTGCTTCGAATACAAAATTATAGTTTCTGAGAGAATAATCCAACTCAAAGTAAACTATATATATATATATTAAAACAAAAATCCCTCTAAAATATTTTGGGATTATACATAGAATATGTACCTAAATATCATATATTCCATGTTGATGAATTTTGTAAAAGGATTCCATCTCCCTCACTTGGACCTCCGCCGACTATTCCTTAGGTTATGAGGTCCTCTATGTGAGTCCCTCTATTACTGGAATGGGAGGGACCTTCATTGTCCCCATGAGAGGTCCTACAGTGCCTTTCCCACTTTTTCTAATCCGAATTTTCTACCTAATTTCCTCAGATACCTCTTTTCCATAAAGTCCCCAATTTATTTAAAGGCATTTGTAAACATACTCTCTCAACATTGGAGTTCATGGATGCATAGACACTCCTTAATATAATGTTGGTAACTTTTTTTAAAAGTATCTATCCTTCTTTGGATTTGATAGAAAAAATTGTTTTTGAAGAATGGGTTTACAAGATCATGTCATATTCAGCCTATTGGATAATCAACATATTATGAATCAATTTTTATCTTGAAGAAGTTATCATTTTACCTTGGTGATATGCCCCCCTGGGTCAGACAAGGATTCAGTTTCTTCTTGATCCGATGGTCCATTCATTTCCACATGAATTGTGACTCCCCTACAATGGTCATTTGGGTATGTTTTCCTAATATTCCGTTTTTTTAAAAGGCTTCAATTATTTTTATTATTTGGAACCTTATGGGTCATTATTTATGCTTTGACAGTTGAAAACATAAGGTATTCCATATATTCTCCACTATAATTTGTGTCATGGTTGATGTTTTTTGATTACCTGTTGACTATGTAGGGATTTTGGTTCGAGAATTGTTTTGATAAAACAACATGTTCCCATTGATAATTGGTTTGATATCATCTCTTATAGAAAGAGTCATGTTCACCTAAAATAAGATTGTAGGCATGGTAACCTCCTACAGAATCTGAATTAGGGGAGGAAAAGTCATGTTGGAAATGTTCAGGAGCTTTTGGTGTATGATGGGATGAGGTTAGTTGATGTCCTGGAGCAGATGGATCCTAATAAGAAAGTGGTTTGTCTGAGGAAGACCGATCAAAATGTTTGGGATGTTTTTATCTGATTGAAACAAAAACAGTTTATTCTTATTGTGAAGATGAAACCTAGTCTAGGGGGACTATTGATTTAGGTCCCTCTTCATATGGTGAGACTGTGTGTTCTCGAAATGGTACCACAACCAAGTAAGGGTTACAGAAGTCATTGGTGGTTCCTAGTTGTGACTATACTCTAAATTTTTCTATCCAGTTATATACATAAAAGGGAGATGTGGATCATTCAACTCATGTTATGCAGTCCACATGGGATATTTATGTTACTATCAATTGTATTGTCCCTATGATGTTCCTTCCAAGCCTTTTGCTGGGAAACTATTTTGAAGGACTATCCACTGAAGAATTTGTTAAGGGCCCATCATCATTAACACCGGGTGAGGTTTCTCGTGAAGTTCAAGGCTTCCTATGGGTAGTGGAAAATGATGATACCTACTACCTAGGTTCATATGTTAGTGTAGTGGGTAGTTTTGAAATAAAGCCTTAAAATCTGAAGAAGAAGAAGGGGTGGAAAAGAAATAAGGTTTCTAGAAGATACATTCTTAAGGAAAAACACTAACTCAAAAGTCAGAAGAACTATTCTTTTCTATTGAAACCAATGATGACTAGATCTACTATGAAAAAGGGGGCCCAAGGAGAATAACTAAAAACATAATAGTTCACATGAGGAGGTCCAATTTGATGGAATGTTTCTAGTCAATACAAATAAGATATATGATATGATGGGAGATAATAATGGGTCTCAAGAGGCACTAATGGTGTTTGAACATGCCTTCTCTAAGTGTTCCTATGATTGGGATGACCGTATCGGTGAGTCTATTTCCATCAGTAAGAGACATCCAATGAGGTCCCAACTTGGTATCTTATTGTGTACTCATAGAAGGTTATGATGGAATATTCACATAAGATTAATGCATCATGGGAGCATGATGAAAGGATGTCTAACAGACTTATTCTAGTGGATACCAATAAATAGTATAAAGAGTGGATTAAAAATAAATACCTTATACAAGTAAGAGGTAATTAGGTAGGAAAAATGAATATGAGGATTACATCCAAATGTGTGAACAAATGGCTTATTTGTTCGAATATCTCATCAAGGGTGATCTGGATACCGAGGAAAGATATCTCCATTGGAAATTATATATGCATAGTGTGTGAAATTTGATGAAAGTTTATTATAATGGTTTGACCATCTCATATGGTACTTCAATTTTTACTATTCAGGTTCTCTCATCCTTTTAAAAGTGTTTGAAAATAAAAAATTAATTTTCACTGATGTAGATGATAAACCTCTCAATAATGAGATAATGATGCTAACACGCCAAGTCATGTAACACCCCAACCAATTATAAAGAAATTGTAGGTTAGCTATTCTCATGAGGTCATACCTGAAATTTCCCTTAAACAACTACCTAATCTTTATGAATCAAAGAATCTTCCAATAAAATACTTGAGGAACCATAGTAAATAACATATCCAATATGAGGCTTATGAATTATGAAAATTAGTGCTTATACAAATCATTTCATCATATCTTGGATGAAAAGATAACATTGATATTATCACTAAAATTTCTTAAACATTTTATTAAGACAAATCATATATTCTTCCAAATAGAATAAATGATTACTAATACATCTATATTACCAAACCATTCCTTGTAAACTCTAGATATTTAACACGCTCATAGGGTTTCCCAAAGACATCACTACCTCTACAATATCCTTTTCAATTAGTATTACCACCTTAGCAATCATATTACCATGTAATCACACATATTGGTTAAAAAAGTGACACTTTGAAATAATTTCATAAACCAAATGCACTAAATGTTTACTCAACGTCATAGAAAGTATTATATCATGTGGAATTAGGCTCCATATGTATTTTATGATATAATCAATGAATAAAAAACAAAATATTCATGATATGGATGGGATATCATGATCATGATAAACAAGAATACCATTTAAGTAGTCATCAACCTAAAATTTAGGAAAATATACTCATACAATTCATATATACTCAAAATCACTATCTTTGGCATAACTCTTTTACCAATAGCTCATGGTAGCTAGATCAGAAGACAATCATAAAGAGCCACTAGGATCCCCTCAAATGATAAATCAAGTAATTGATCATCCACCATAACTAATTTCTCATCACTATAAATAGGTTTTAATTTTTATAAACCTTTCATATCCATAGGCTTTCATCCATATTCTTAGTGAACAAAACTGGATCACCACAAGAAGAGGTGATCAATTTGGTAAATTCCATTTCTTATAGATCCCCAATCTACATCAAATTTTAATTCATCTTGGCTGATGAACTATGATAGAGATGGATCAATATTGTTAATTCTACATATATGATTTCAATATTGAATTTTATTCATATGTTTAGAGAAAGTCCAATGAAATCATCTAGAGTGACACCTTGGTAATGTTCCACCACTACTAAAAACGAATGGAGAAACTATTTGATCTACCACAAAAACCATGAATTCTAAATTAACTATATAGACTATAAAAACCTACTTAGGTCCTATTTTTTATTCATTTTTTCAACATTTCATTCACTGGATAAATCAAAATTCTCCCCCTTATAGGTACTACATGATACAAATCTCCCCTTCTAGTCTATGTTCTCTTTATAACAGGTAAAAAACTATTTGTTAATAAATTCATTAAAGATGGTCATATCTAAGATCAGGAAGTAAATTAAAATTATATAACAATAAATTATTATATGACACCATGTACATCTGTAATGATGGTGTACCTACACCCCTCCCCCCACCATGGGTGTATCAAGAGAAAGTTATTCAGAGAAAACATAATGAACATGTATAACCTATAAATGAAATGAGATGATATATCAAATGTTAATCTAATGTATGAAACAATTTAGTGGAGATAATATAGGTAATCGGAACTATACAAATAAATATATAAGCTTGATAAGAACTGCCATATAGATCACGTTCTACCACAAAAACCATTACAGTGTTGGATCAATGAACCTGCCACCATGGCCAGTGAATCACCTATACAATAGAATTCATTGATGAAGGAATCTACTCTTGAGGTCCCATGATCACTATATTACCTGATATCCTTCAACACGGATATGATTCCCTCATAAAAAATCACTAAATTTGAGTATTTTTGTAACATCGATGGTAATTTGTAAGCAGATTATGATATGAATTGAGATAATTCTACATCCATCCAAATTATAATATCTAAGAGAACACTATTTCATAGAGGGGGTTCAATAAATTTATCTCAATTATGGTAGCCTAAAACTTAACATTCACATGTCCTCTAACATCATCTTAATACATCTTGGAATGGAACCTGTAACACTATAAGATACAAAACCCATTTGTCTATTGAGAGATGGATGAAAACTAATAAATTTTCCTCCTAAAATCACTTCTCAACTATTATTTTCTTTCAAAGTACTTATTAGTTTTTCATAGACTCTAAATTCATATCCTGGGATATAAAATATATTTAGTGTCTTATATTGACCTTCTAAAACTTTAGGGGCCCATTATCAGCCAAAATATGAGTGAATAGAAGAAAATCATTGATTTTAGAAGAATATGAAGATCCTAACACTGCCCCTTATTAAGTCTTCATAAAATCATGATCATGATCTAAATTCATTGAATCTATGAGAACTCCTTAAATAAGGAATTCCTAATTTTATCCTATGTTAGACACTCTTTTTCCCCACCTAGTTCATAACACCCCATTATCTAATCAAGGTTCTCTATATTATTAATTTATCTAGCTTAACTAATGGATCCTATGAAGTCCCCACAAGGTTGAATAATATATCCTTATTTTCAATTAAATAATCTATATTATATATCCCTTTAGTATCTTGTATGAATGGGGGGATTCTAAATACATAAGTCTTGAGAATAATCAACTATTTTTAAGCCCTCTAATGTGAAGATTAAGTATGTGAAAAGCTTCTAATTATAGTGGTTTCACTTCCTGAACCAATGAAGTATCTATTGGAGCTCACACAATAGTAACATATTATACACCTAGAGGACCAATTTGGTATACCACCCTTATAGGATCTTCTTTACCTACTTTACTAGGTTTTACTACAAGAAAGTTTCATGGATGAAATATTTTCAATGCATAAAAATGAATAGAAATCACATTAATATCTTAAATAAATAAACTTCTCATGCAATTATAGGAAGAAATAAATTATCACTATAAGAACAATCCTCCCATGTGGCCATCCATTTTTACATGGAATATACCTCTTTTTACAACTCTAGAAATAACCCGTGTCTCAAAGACGTGTACACTGGTCATAGTCAAATATATTTATTACAAAACATAACATGCTTAATTTAATTAATTTAATTGTTAGTACATATACATCACATAAGAATAGATCACATAGTACTAAAGAGATTTAATTAATTTAACTATCATGTATGAGAATAAATAATATATATGACACGTGATCCTAAGTTCCTTTTCATGATGAATGAATACACACAAACCCCATAAATTGTGACAATACAAATGAACATAGGATAACAAAAAAACATTAATATGACAATCATAAATTTTATTACCATTATTGGTATCATGGTAGTCCATTAAATAATAGATGGCCAATAATTTAATTAATTTCCTATCCAAGTTCCCCATAGATTATCTAGTTTTTTATATATACCAAACATATTCAACAAGAAATGAAAATAAAAAATGAACCCTCTTTGGATACCACTTCATGATTCCCCATACAAACTCACCCAGACTGGGTCATAGTGCTATATAACTTCATGGGTGTCTCCAAATATAGAAGTGGATATCAACTAGTGGTGAGGGATTGAATAACATTATTGGTATATTATACCCTCACTATAATATATTCTATCTAGTTAGGACAAATTTACTTTTGAAACAAATTTTTTTTTTGTAAACTAATGTGTGATGAAAAAATAAATGAAAATAAACACTAAAATAATAGAATGTGGTCTATATCTACATCATATATACCCTCTAAAATCCACTTGCCCATCTCCCTAATATATGACCATTTCCTATGGTTGGATCCCTAACCACAAAGTCTATAGTGCATCAAGATTCCCATGTAGGGTTTGAGTATAAACCCAGTAAGATACCACTAGTGCATCCTTAACACATGTTCATAAATTTAAATTTTTTCCATAATAATAATTTAAATGCACATATAAACAATCATGAACTTAGTAACTATGTGCTAACTAAGATTCTAAACTCCCTGGCTCTACTAACTTTAACTATAATATGGGAGGATAATAAGATGAAATCATTTCATGAAATATACTTTTCTGAAACATCCCCATGTAATCACTATATACATAGACAACTATTCAATATTAACATCCCACTATTGTGTAACAACTACACACATGCCTTTGTGTGAAAGTCATAATGACTAAACATCAACCAAAATCATAGATCTACGAAATGTCAGACTACATCTTGTGGAAACTACAAACATATTCAGGGAAAGCCATATTTCACACATGAAAACCCAATATATATCTCTATGGTAGTCTAAATTCCACATGAAATCACTTATTGTGATATCACTTCCTTCTAATCACAATAAAACTCTCCTTCATTGTGGTCAAAAATTTGATTTAATCAATATTGGTAAATTAAATGCATCAATAGACAAAATATATAGTCATCCGTACTGAATAAGAAATATAGAAAGAAATAATAATATATTAACAAGAATTGTATCATGGGCCACACACAGACCGACAAGAATATCATAACAAGAAATTGTCTCACGTGTAACACACACACCAACATGTGAATCATATCAAGAGAGAAATCAAGGTTAAATAAAAATTAAATAGAATATCATGGAATAAAATTAATATATAAAATATATATAATGGTATGAAATCCATTCCATAAGAGTATATATGCCGAAATTCATGAACCACCACACAGATCAAGCCCATGCAGGGAATTCCCCACAGAGAGCTAATGTTAATGGTAGATCTAGATCTATTTAATGGAATATAATTTTTATGAACCAGAGATTTAGACTTATCATGGGTCAATGAATCTAGATCCATAAGAATTAGAGTTCAGAGGGAGATGCACCACCATGAAAAACCACTACAATCCCTCTATTCAAGATTCCCAAGTATACGAGAATAAATTGAGGGTTTGTAGTAGTTTTGTGTTAAAAATATTATTTTTCATTAATTAGTACAACACATATAGTTTGGTTTCATGGTTTACTAAACCATACACTAACCATGTAATATTCACTGCCTCTAGAAGAAATCCTCATGGTTGGGATGCAGAGTTTGGTAAAAAATTCAACCATTATACCTTCTTCCTCTATTATTAATTAAATAGTTTCAAAGGGAATGAAACTCAATTAGATATAATCATGTGGAAACCATTTTCAATTGGTTTCACAACTCCAACTAGTTTCATTGATTCCTATGTAGAACCAAACAATTTTACCAAACTATGAAAAAAATGAACCCCATTAGAAGCTTCTAAATCCATCGAAAACCAACTAGATGTCACTTGAGAATTTACAAAATAAAAATTAAAATATAAAAAGTACTTATAGAAGGGATATATGAAATTTATAACATACCTGAAAAGTTTAGTCCATTATATCTTCACCACTAAATCTATTTTTGATATCCATTATAAATATTAAATAAACTATATTTTAATATTAATTTTAAATAAAACAATTGTGAAATTTTCACTTAACATTTTTAAATATGACTTTTAAATGAATAATGCAGTTTTTTTCTAGAATGAAATTTTTAAAAAGGATTAAAGAAAATATTTTACCACTTTTATAAAAATATAACTTTTATATCTATATTATTTATTTAATTCAATTTTATTTTTCCTAAATATCTTTTTAAATTTTATTTTGAAATACACTTTTAGGTTGATTGAATTTTTAATATGAAATCATAAAATTCTTGATGTAATTTTTGGTGATTCTATATTGAAATAATGTGAAACCATTTTTTACATTCCATGGGATTTTTGTGATGTGATTAATGAAACTAATTTTCAATTATATGGGTCTCCATTATATGTTGAACTATTGATAATTTATAGAAGATATGTGTAAGGATATTGCGGGGGGATCCTATATCTCCCTCCAATGTATTTTATAAGGTTTTATAACTCATGAAATAATAATATTAAGCATGAACCTTATCCAATTATCTGGGTTCAAAATCATTGAAGTGAACCTAATGTGGGTTAGATAGGGTCAAATGATTGAGTATGACCCTAAAATAGGGAAAATAGTTTTAGAAGACTTGGTGTGATCCTATTGCAGATTACATATGTTCAAAATACTTCTTTTAAACTAGATATGGGTTAGATATATTGACATGATTATTCATGTACCTAATGTGGGATAAGTAGGTTCATAATATTTTGTATGAAGCTATTGTTTATTATTTATTTTCAAAACATTTAGAATTATGTTGTTGCAGATTAGTTAGGTTTATAAAATTTATCATGGACTGATGTGCTTGACCATGTTGACAATGTTATAGTTCTCTATTCTTATGAATATACTATATTTCAATTATAAATACATATGATTATTATCATTGTTTCATATTTATTGTCTCATGATTCCTCAAACTTTTTCCATTGTATATTATTATTCATATTAGATTTCAAAACATTTAATAATTACTTATGGAAAACATTTACTATTCCTTATTATTTAAAATATAAATTTATTTCCTTTTATTTATCATGTTCATATGATCTGAAACTAGATAACATATTAATGATTATTTTCATTTTGTAGTGTTAAACCTCATCCCTTTTATTTTTTTCTTTTACCCATGGTATTTTTTAAGCACTATTCTGCAAAAGAAGTTTCATATTGATATTATTTGGGGGATATATTGATAACATAAAAATGGAATATTAGTATAGTTTAACATGCAACCTTTTTCGATGATACAAATATGAATACTAATCCTCATACGAACTAAACCTTATATTATTAGTATTGTGTGATTATTTCCAGTGTTAATGTTCAAATTTTTGAAATGTTATATAATATAGATAGCTTCATATATCTTTGTATCAAGTCCAGTGTTTAAAGGAAGTTGTATTACACTAGACCCATATGTGCATGTTACAGGAACATCATTTGGTATCATAGAAAGTTTTACTTGTGTTTTAGGATTATTTGAGATTTTTTGTGATTATGATAATATAAATATACTCAAATACATATGAAAAATTCTAAAAAATTTCTAAAAGTATAGGATATTATCATGATATTTTGGTAATGTGGAGATTGTGTTATTTCCTAGAAAAATCAACTCTGTCTATATTTCGCATATGGATGTGATTTTGGTAGAGAATAACTTATGTGTACTCACCCTTAAAATGGATTATTGTGTATAAAATGAATATTAATTCTGGTGTATGTTAATTTTCCCTAATACTACACACATAGCTTTTCACTACTAGGATATATCACTTAGTTAATTCAAAATCTATTCACAAACCATTAGTAAGTATTTATTTCCTGAATACGTTGTATGAATATGTAAATTTATATAATAGAACCAATATTAATAAAATATAGTATGAACTAATAGATATCCAAGTTAAACTAAAAGTATTGTATTCTATCATGATGGTGTGAAAAATTGGGACATATTCTGATTAAAGTTTCTTGATGTTATTTATGGTAATTACTTTATAAATTTATTATTGATATCTCATTGTTAAAAAATTATTTTTTAGAAATTAATGGATATAGTAGGATCCATGTTAATAATGAATTTGATGAAAAATGATGTAACTTTTCAAATGAGAAACCACATGGGACTGAATCCGGTGTTGAAAATATTATTTTTATGCCCACCCAATTATCTCAAGAAATGAAAAATAACATGAATAGTTCCAAAAATACAAACAAATCAATAAAGAAAAGAATGTAGTTTTATACAATATCAGTTGTTAAAAATGGCGAGGGGAATAATATTCAATATTATATATGTCAAAATGTGGAATAATTGGGAATTTATCAATGGAACAAGAAATTGTTCCACATGATGGAGGATTGTTCATTGAGATCATGACTGTTATGCTAGGGTGAATAATCTAATAAATGAAATCGAATTTCATAATTTCAATTGCAACAGACATCTTTTTTTAGAATTATACTCAAAGATACTATAACCCAATGACTAACAAGGATAACAAATATATGTAACCCCTTAAGCCATTGTAACTTGGGGAAGACTATTTTATCCCAAATAGTAGGTGTTATTCATGAAATATATGGGTAAAATGTATACTCCCCCACCTCTCTTGAATTGTGAATATCTAATTAAAATATAATTATTTCTACCCTAGAAGGTCTATGAAATTTGACAACAGCATCAAATAAACAAAAAAATGATATTATTAAAGAAACTTCACAAATATTATTTTATATGATTTTTTGGTTTTTCAAATATGCTTCATGAAAGTCCTATTATCCATCCTTTAGATGATATCGATATGATTTTTTAAATGTATTGACCATATTCACATAGATTCAGTTGTAATAAACAAAATAGGAAAATCAATATTTAAATTTCTATCAAACCTATGATCATCTACCAGTGAAAAAAAGACTTTGATATCTATTGGTAAAATAGTACTATTATAGTAGTCATTATTCTATATCATGAGGTATATTTATCTTATATAAAGAGAGAAAAACACAAAATAAGGATTGGAATATTTTGAGGGAAAATTATATATTTTCTATGTTTATTGATATCACACCAGAAGTTATATAATAGAAAATTCATATATTTAGATATCATCATTTAATATATGATATTTAATATTATGAAAGTTAAATTTATTGGTGGGGGTGTGACACTTTGTGATTATGGAATAATTTTTTAAATTAATATTTCTTTTGATAGATTACTCCACAAACAACACCAATGTAAAATATGGAATGTCACATTTAATATAAAAAAATTTAAGACTAATAATAAATATAGTAAATAAAAAATGTGATCAATTTTGAAAATCATTCAAAATATGATTAATAACACATTAAATTTTAAAAAGATATTTTTCAATAAAATCTATTTACCTTTATATATATTACTATTATTTAATAGATAAAGTATTCATCATTAGTATTTAAATATCATAAAATGAATTTCTTTTTTTTAATTCATCGTGGCAAAATTATCTTTTGATAAATTTTTTGAATTCTTTCTAAATTTATTGAGTTTTATGTGAATAGTGAAAAAATACCTATTTTTCAAATTCTATTAGTTTTATGACACTATCACATTAAATTAATGATATAAATATTTATAAAGAAATTATATATAAAAAACATATTTATAAATACCAACAAATCATTTAAAAATATAATATTCAATTTATAAAAAAATTGTTTAATGTTTTGGAAAATAAAGTAATAATTTTCCCTAAAAACTATTTTATATTTAGTTATATTAAAAATTAATTTTACTCACAAATATAAATTAAATATAGAAAAATGGATTTAATATTTTAAATCAATGTTTTTAAATTATACAATAATTTCAATTTAATTTTTAGGCATCACATGTGATTACTAGGATTAATGTTAATTATAATGATACAATTGATTGCCTTTTTTGATGAAATATTTAATTTAAATTATTATTTTTAGATTTAAATTAATATATATGAATTAATTACTCTATTATGATTTTTAAACCTATATAAAATTATATTAACTCCCATTTAGTTAGTATATAATACTAATTAATATTAAAAACACATATTGAAAAAAATCATCAAAATAGTTTTCAATATACTAAATGATTTTATATAAATTTTTTTATTAAATTATTAAAAAATTGAATTGTATTATATATATATATTTAATTTAGGTTTACTGCACACAAATTTGGCATATGGGGTTATAAAATATTTTTAGTAAATTGTAAATTATATTGGTGAAAAATATGTACCATTGTAAAACAATAAATGTAAATATATAACAATAAATGACATGAAACATGTGTAATAATTACTGTGAGAAGATTTATCATCCTTATCTTCCCAAAATATCCTTTATTTCTCACCTTTTGAATCATTTTATCTTGAATATTGTCATTCCATTATTGATAAATATTGGGAGTTCACAAAGGTTCCATTTTCATCATTTATAAAAGGGGATTAGTACCACATTATCAAGGTTACACATCCCCATATTAAATTCAATGAAACCATTCCCATTATTCCTCATATATATTTCCCATTCATTAAGTAAATACCATGGTGACCATCAGCTTTCTTAATCCCTTATTTTCTACGGAGTCATTGAGTGAATGTTTGAAGTCCTAAACTGTGTAGTACTTATTTCTTTTCCTTTTCATTTTAATATTTCTCTTACAAAACTGCCAAAACCATAGTAAAATAATTACCTCAGTATCAGTATAATACATTATTATTATTATTTTAATAGGATATCAATATTTTATTGATTCCCATCCTCATAGAAAAATAAAAGAATGCTATTATTGCGTGAATACATACTACTACCATGAAAGGAACAACATATTAAATATTTATTTAAAAACATTCATGGTTTATAATAATTATTGATTTGAGGAATTTAAATGTTGATAAATTGGAAATTTTTATTCTGAAATTTTCATTTATCATATTCTATCCATCTCATTAAGAGATGGAATCACCAATCTTTTGTACTACGACTACAACCTCCACAAACGATGATATTAATATGTCATCACCTCCCTTCATAGATGATTCTATGAATTAAGTAATGGAATGAAAATGATATTTTAGAAATATTTTTTATTTTATACAATTTTTATTTATTTTTTATAAAAAAACAACTTTACTCAACAAATCATTATAACTGTTCATGTTTAGGTTAACCATTACCACATACATGAAAAATGTTTTCTTGTTAGTATAAATGATTATATAATGTTATATAATGGTATTATAATTTAACAATATTATATTAAATATTTTTTAATGATTATATTAAGGTGTTATCATTATTTAATATATATTTTAGTGTATAACCGTTTGATATTTAAACATGCTGAATGTAGTTCATTACAAAATTCTTTTTCACAAACCATATAACTTTGAATAAGCTAATGAAATAGAAATTATTTATTAATTGAATGGAAATTATTATAATGTAATTAATATTCCATTAATAACGATCATCAAGATAAGAATGAAGATAAACCCCATTATTATAGAACTAGTTCAAAACAATCGTGATTTTTAACACTCAATTTCCAAAAATAGATAACAACTAACTAATATACATATAGGGAAAGATAGTAAAAGAATTTTATAAATGGTTATATATTTGAATAAAGTTTTTAAATAAGTGATTACGATAGATATATTTATTAACCAGTATATTAGAGTTCATTAAATTAATCTGTAATACATGGTTTGTGATCATTTATGTAAAATTACATTTCATGATATATATTTATTATTATGCACCATGATATCCTAAATATAGAGTAATTATAGAAAAATGAGTATATTTTTCATTATTAATTAAATTCATGGGGTTTTATGATCCATATATTAGTCTTTCTTTAAATGGATTTCATTTAGAAAGAAACTAGATTTTTAATTATTTTTGTAAACCCAACTCCATTCATTGAGTTATAATATGTATTATTGAAATTTGTTCTTACATGATCGGAAGCTTATAGTTTAGGATTTTATTCAATGGTTCTCTATCTTTCTCACTATATAATATTAATCCACTAAGTAAAATCATCACACATTCTAAATTTTTCCTTAATGAATGTATAATAATTCACGTAGTGTTTAATAGTTATTTCCCAAAAAAATTTACATTTCCATTTCCCATTAGTGTTCAATATTTTATGTTTAAACTCAATTAATTTTTATCTTATGTGACCTTAATATTTCCCTCATTCCCTTTAAATAATTCTTTTTTATTACTCTTATATTTATTTTTTCACCTAAATTATTTCAAAATATTTAAAATGTTTTCTATCTTTTTAAAAGAAAATGGTTTCTCTCCCCCTCTACATTACTCATTGATAATAATTTCATACATTCAAGGACCCATGATTGAATAATAGTTTTTTCTTAAAATAATGTTCTAATTTTTTGACATTAAATATATTAAAATGTCTTTTTAATGGGATTTGTACCTTCTTCTTTTATGAAAATGAGAAAATAATTTTCTAAAAAACTCATTAATGGTTTATCAAACATTTATATCATTATATAAAAAGAATTTATTTCATTTGATGAATGAAACTTTAGGGAACACATATGTATGGATGATTATGGGTGGGGTCCTATATCATCCCCTAATTCATTGGTTATGGTTTTATATCTAAATATATTATAATGTGCAGCATTAACCTGATGTGGTAATCTAGGATCACAACATTTAGCATGAACCAGATTTTGTTCATCATGGTTTACAAGATTGAGCATGAACCAAATGTGGGTTTTTTGGGATCATAATATAGATCATTAACCTGATACATATTAGACAGGTTCAAGTGATTTAGCATGAAAATTATGCATGTTATCTTGGTTCACAAGATTGAGTTTGAACCTTTTGTGGGTTAGCATGGTTTAATAGATTGAGGATAAAACTGATATTGTTTAGATAGGTTTACAATAGTGATCCAAAACCTAATAAAGTATAGCTAGGTTAATAAATTTTGTATTAAACTAAAAGAGATTAGTTAGGTTCAAATGATTGATTATCGACCTAATGCGGTTAGCTTGGTAGAAAATGTAATGGTTTCTGAAGATTAAGCTTATTATTTAATTATATTTCATATATATTTGATTTTTCTCATTGGATCCTAATTAATGTATAAGTATTTATTAAACTACTACATCGGTATATAATTTTTATTCTTAGATTAAATTTCCTTCATCAAAAATTCACTAATAAATCTTACTATTCCATATTTTTAATATGATTTTCTCCACAAATCATTTTTTCTCATATCCTTATGAACTAACCCATGATGTCATATATACAATTTTATATCTTAAAAATCATTTAATATCACCCCTTTATTTTTTTTCCTTTTCCCAATAAATTTTTTTACTAGAATATATTTATAAGGAAGTATTATATGGACTTGGATTGTGGGTGATTTTGAAGAAATAAAAAAGGAAATATTAGTATAGTTGAAATTATATTTTTAATGAGAAATAAATGGATAATAATACTCAAATACACTAAGCCATCAATTCTTGGGGTTCGTTTGATTATTTTTGTATTTAATGATTAACATAGTGTAATGTTACAAAATAAAAACTGGTTCGTCTCAATTTATATCAAAGAATGTGTGTTTAGAATGTTTTTAGCATCATACCGAGAGTGTGGATCTAGAGTGCCACAATTATTGTATGAAAACTTTAGTAAGGGAATATGTTGTTCCCATACATAAATAAAATACATAGAGTATGAACTCACCATATCAGCTGTGGTTTGAATTTCCAATACAGATAACAATATTTTTTAAGGAATATATGCAATGATAAAATTAAACTATATATTCCTTATGTGCAGAATAATTCTCTAGAACATTGAGGTAAGAAACATATCTCAATAAAATAAAATTTTGAGTGGTATTCCATAAAAACATACCTATTCTTTAATATATATCTCATAATTATGGTAATCTGAAATATTTGTTATGATATAACTAAAATGCACTAAATTTTTATGGAAATGGACTACAACCCAATTATTATTATAGACTTTACATTCCATGTGAATTCCTACAACAAAATCTGTGGTAATCTTATTAAATTTCCATATTTTTATTGGTAATGGATTCATCATCCCTATAAATTTGATATTAATCTGTAACATACTAATATACCATGCATTAAGATACATATTTTGAAATATCAATATTCATGTTGTCCCATCAGACTTTATCCATGAGATCTCTATAGATCATTATGGTTTATGGATTGATAGATAATGATCACCTATGTGATTAATCAAAAATATTATTGTTTTTAGGTATATTATTAACTGAAAACTAATTTGAGCCCTCAAAAATATCAATCAATCATTTTCATGGTTGAACTCTAGAACATTCCATGCCATTATTTGATTCTCCGTGACTTCTTTCTATTCTTCCATAATATTTTAACGGATAGATGAAAACTATTCATCTAAATATGGTTGTTTTCTCCCCTTTAATTTTAATTTAATTATACATGTTCTTCAAAATCATGTGTATTGGGTCTTTTTAAATCCTCATCATAGGTAAGGTAGAGTGACCATTCCAACTCACAGCATCAACAACCTTTTAATCCTTTCTGGGATGGTATTGTATTGAGTAGTCATAATATATAATAATTTACATCCATATCCCTTAGATAAAATTCGGTTCTTTCTATGTTAATATGTAGTTTAATATATTATGATAAGTAAGTATATCATACCCTTCACTGTAAGAACAATCCCTCCATAATTTCAATATAAATTTAATAATATTATCTCAAAAAATCATGTGTCTGGTAGTTTTTCCCCATGACCGTATAACCGGTGTGATAAATATTCTACCACAACGACATTTTTCATGAGAATAAATCTTAATAGGTTTTTTATTCATTATGAAATAATAAAAACCATTCTATGATATATGTTAGTGTTAGGGTATGTTAACTTACCCACATTTTGTTCAGTTGAATGGAATTTTCATTAAATTAATATATATGCATTGACTGGTCTCCCTTGCACATGAACATGGATACTAGATTTGATATCCATGAGAAATTTTACAACACCCATTGATAGTACCAAATTAATCTCAGAAAAATACCATCTAAAAAAATTGGGTTTTTCTTAGACTTTTTATAATAACCTATATATTTGAGGGATCTATATATATATCCTAACATGGGAATTCATGTTCCATGAATGAAACATTATATATAGATAATTCATATTTCATAAATTTGGTATATGGTTTCACCTTCATCAAGGACCTCAACATAGTCTTCAAATGTCTTTCATACTCTTACATAGTATTAGAATACATAAGAATATAATCTATAAATCATAACAAAAATAGAATAATGTATTCTCAAAAGATTTTACTCATCATATCCATAAATATAACTAGTGTATTTGTAATTTTGAATGTATTCAATACAAATTAATCGTGTCAATACCCCATACAAAGGTTGTTTTGGGATGTCCTCTCTTTGGAACCACAAATGATGTATCATATCAATGTTCAATATTTGAGAATTATTGACCCCTTATAATTGATTAGGAAATAAATTCTATGTAACATGTGATACTTTTTGTTGATCAGGATCTTATTATATTCATCATAATGAATGAAAAGACACATTGACCCATATTTATTATTAATACAAATTATAGGTGAACTACATGATGCCTCACTGGGGTGTATGAATCCAAAATACAAATTCTCCTAGATTTTCTTCTTCAAATATGAAACTCAATAAGAGTCGTTTTATAATGATTCATTGAAATAGGCATAACACATTGTTTGAGTTCATTTGGAAACCTGAATTAATTATTCAGTGTAAGACTAGGAAACTATTTTTGACATATATCTGCATATCCTCTCTCAATAAGAGTGTAACGTCCCAGTTTTGGGAGCTGTCCAGTGGTTCCCCAAACCCGGTTAGTCAAATGGACTCATTCACATTTTCCCGAACGCCAGAGGCTGCAGACTAATAGTAAGGGCTTTGGGTGGGATAGTGGGGAAACAATCCCCTCATTGTTAGAGTAACACAGTGGAAGTCAAACAGGTAGCAATAGTGGACGTAGTAAAACATGCAATAGGTAAACATCATAATTAATAAACAACTGGAGAACGCATATATATGATGAATGATACATATGTCTATAAGATCATCCAAACAAGTCACAATGCATGAATAAAATACCAAAACAAAGTACAACAGAAAATAGATAAAATTATCCACAACATCATAGGCCTCATCTTGGTCCCATTCTCCCTAGCTCTGCAGTAATCAAGTACCTGAAGTAGAAGGGTAATTGGCCTTATCTATACCTACAACAATATAATCAGTTCGGGCCCAAAATCTTGACCTAAACAGGGTGTGAGACTAAATTATAGTAGGTAACCACCCCAAGATCTATGAATAAGAGTCAGTTAATATATATGGAAGGCTATAATCAAAATGATGCAGTATACAAGAAAGTACTCAAAAGTAAATAAATCCCACAGTTCCAAATGCATTCATTTTCATAAATCAAGTAAGCAGCTAATCAAAAGTATGTAACCCTTTGGGAATTACATGCAGCCTAACCCCTCTGGTTCAACCAAAACAAACACAATCAACCCTATGGGTTGTACACACAGTCTAACCCCTCTCGTTCAGCTTTAGTACAAATTCTCTGAGGAAGCAATCACCATCAATTCCCCTTATAGTCTCATATCGATAACTAAATGGTGCTATGGGAAAGCACCCAACGTCCAATTCCCCCTATGGACCACATCGAAAAACTAAAAACACTCTAAGGAAGCACTTACATCCATTCCCTCTATGGTATCACATCGTAACAGTAAAACAGACACTCTGGGGAAGCCCTTAGCGTGCATTCCCCCTATGGTCAACTACAAACGGTTCCCACAACCCTATGTAAGTCAATAGAGCACAACAATATATAACGGACAAAGTATACCTCAATAACTAGTTGGATATATAGTCTACAACATAACATCATATCAGATAAAAGGATTACTCCATCCTTTCAGCACTGGGAATGGAAAGAACAACATCCTAACAGGCTGAGTGACACCAAATAGTCACAAACAAAACATGCATGGTCAAACACTTCCAAAGCGTAGAAATTAACCCTATTCACATTCAATTAACCACTACTCAAGCATACATGCATAGCAAGTAATTAACTAGTCTAGAACCATAAACACACAATACCATGAATAAGGGTACTGGGCACTTTTGCACATATAACTCAAAGACAATCTACGGAAAGACACAAACAACCTACAACAGCGTTGTGATATTGATATACATGAATCTAGAGCCTTGATTTGTCTTAGAAAGCAGTAGATCTAGAAAAATGTTTCAAATGTTTAATTGAAGATAACTCTTGAAAGAGGAGGAATCAAGAATTGAAGCTCTATAAAAATGAAGATCATATAGTGGAAATACCAACATAATTGACGACTGTCAAATTGAAGAAAAGAAGACAGATTAGAGGATAAGGAAATGATCAGCCTTATACAG
The DNA here is from genome assembly GCA_963277665.1 of Viscum album. Classification (NCBI taxonomy): domain Eukaryota; kingdom Viridiplantae; phylum Streptophyta; class Magnoliopsida; order Santalales; family Viscaceae; genus Viscum; species Viscum album. The sequence goes on along the minus strand of OY728129.1, from coordinate 1,780,003,906 downwards.
ACACTCTCGGTCAAAGAATGCAAAGAATAAGATAATTATACTAATTATATGCAACCCCGATCTGTTTAATGAAATAAAAAAAGTAAACAGCGTGTACTTTAGAATAATACGGCATGTACATGCCCTTACCATCCCCTGCATGAGGCAGTCTCTAGGTCACCACACACTGCTGTGTGCTCGGATGTTACAAGGCCAGCACACAGCTACGTGCAACAAAAGAATACATGACCTATACATATAAGTACATGATGTGTACTTAAAAAATTTCCAAAAACTCATCTTTTTCTCAAAATCACAATAAAAGAGAAAAAAATACTGGAAATGAATATTCGGGTTCTTACAAACTTGCCCCCTTAAAGAATTTTTTCACTAAATTTCCCTAGCAAGGCGGTGTGGAAGAAAAATACTCGAACATATCTGGACACTCTGATCATACATTGCCTCATTCTCCCAGGCCTCGTCCTGTACTCGCCCGTGCTGCCAAAGCACTTGTACTAGAGGAACAGACCGGCTATAGAGAATTTTCATACATTGATTAAAAATCTGGATAGGAAGCTCCTCAAATGAGGAGTCCACTTTAAAATCTACTACCTCAGGTTGAAAAACATGATATGGGTCTGAGAATTAACGTTGAAGATGAGAAACATGGAATACATCATGCATATCCCAGTACCTTTAAGGTAACTATAGTCGATAGGCAACTAGACTGACTCTCTCCAACTCCTCAAATGGTCTGAAGTACCTCGGTGAAAGCATACCTTGCCTCCTAATCCTCCTGTGTCCCAACCTCAGTGTGACACACAGGAAAACCTGATCCTTGACCTCGAACTCTAGAGGTCGTCTCTGTCGATCAGCATAAGACTTTTTTCATTACTATGTTTTATCCATCCTCTTCTGAATCAACTCTATTTACTCTGTGGTCTCCTGGAAAAGTAGAGGTCCCAGCGTAGCTACCTCTCCTGCCTCCATCCATCATAAACGTGATCGGCATGGTCTACCGTACAAAGATTCATAAGGTTCCACATGAATAGTTTCTTGAAAACTATTTTTTTAGGAAAACTCCATAAGAAGTATGTGCTTCTCACGAGATCCTCTATAATCTAGGATGCATGCTCAAAGCATGTCCTCAAGCACCTGAACCGTATGCTCGGACTGACCATATATCAGGGGATGGAAGGTTGTACTCAAAATTACATGTGTACCCAAAGCCTTCTAAAGTCCCTTCGAGACCAGAGATGTTAAATGGGAATCCCTGTCTAAAACAATGGAATGTGGAACTATATGTAAATGCACAATCTCTTAGATGTACAACCTAACCAAGTCATCAACATTGAAGGTATCATTAATCGTCAAGAAGTGAGAAACCTTCATGAGTACGTCAATGACAACCCAAACTACATTATTCCCTCAAGGTGACCTCAGTAAACCCGTCACAAATTCCATCGCGAAATCATTCCATTTCCACTTGGGAATGGGTAACTGTTGCAAAATCCTTACTGGTTGCTGAATCTCCACCTTCACCTTCTGGCAGGTGGAACATCTCATGACAAACCCTGAAACACCTATCTTCATAATTGTCCACCAATACTGATGGTGTAGATCATGATACATAATCGTGACACTAGGATGAACTGCCCAAAATAGGAATGAATGTCCCACATCAATTCCACTTGTATGTCTATTGACACCCATAAATGCCCATGAAAACACAAGATTTCATCCTCACCTATGGCCTTTCAAGGTATAGGTTTCTCCCCCGACACACTTTCTTTTAGAAATTGGTCTTCATAAATAGATAGCTTCCTCATTTGCACTCAATCATGTAGAGTATAGATAACAAATACAGAAGAAAGAAACGTTTGTACCTGACTGTCGATCACCTCCAAATGCATCTCAGAGAATATATCCATAAGCTTCCAATCACTACTAGTCTCCTGAACTACCTATATCTGAGTCCTCCTGATCAATGCATCAGCCACAACATTACCTTTCCTAGGCGTATAGACAAGATCCAAGTAAAATGACTGATGGTACTCAACCCAACTTTGCTATCTCAAATATAGGTCATGTTGAGTGAAGATATACATGATACCCTTTGTGGTCAGTGAAATCCACAAAATTCTCTCCCAAAAGATAATGTATCCAACAGTGTAAAGAATCAACCATTGCAGCCATCTCAAGATCGTGCATTGGGTAATTACTTTCATGTGGCCTCAACTACCAAGACCTGCACGTAAATATCCCTTCTACCAACCTAAGCATAGTTCCTAACCTGATACCTGAGCATCAAAATATAAATTATAGCTCTTTCCCGAATATGTAAATACTAGTATTGGTGCTGAAGTAAACCTCCCTTTCAGCTTCTAAAAGGCAAACTCACAGAATCTGACCACAAGTACTTCACACCCTTCTTAGTCAGGCCCATCAGTGGCCCTGCTAAGCATGAAAATTCATGTATAAATTGTCTGTAGTAACCATCCAACCCTATAAAGATTCATGCCTCAAATACATTCTTCATAATCTCCTAGGAAACTACTACTCTCACTTTCTCTGGGTATACTAATAATCTTGCCTCTGAGATAACATGACCCACAAAGTGACTTCCTTCCATCCAAAAGTGGCATTTTGAAATTTTATCATATAAAAGATTCTCTCCCAGTGTACTCAAAATGATCTATAGATGTGTTGAATGGTCGTGTTGAGTGTGAGAGTACACCAACATATCGTCCACAGAAACTACAATGAAATAATTTGAGTATGGATGGAACACTCAGTTCATCAGTGCCATGAAGAATACAGACGCGTTTGTGATACCGAACTAGATAACCACATACTCGTATAGATCATACCTGCTCTAGAATGTTGTAAGTCATATATCATATGGTCTAACATGAAACTGATGGAAACCAAATCTCAATTCAATCTTCAAGAACACATGGGATCCTCTAAGCCGATCAAATAGATCATCAATCCTCATCAAAATATATTTGTTATTGATCATCAACTGATTAAACATTTGATAATCCACACAATGTCTGAGGGTATTGTCAGCCTTTTCGCAAGTAGGACAAGTGAACCCCATGGAGATGAACTGGTTCGGATGAACCCCTTAGCCTGATACTCCTCCAACTACTTCTCGAGCACCTATAACTCTAGTGTACACATCCTATAAAGAGTAATAGACACAGGTGTCGCTCCTGGCACGAGATCAATAGAAAATTACACCTCTCTCTCCAGAGGCAAACCTAAAAATTCTTTTGGAAAGACATTCCTAATACCATCCACCACTGAAGGAAAGTTCATATGTGAATTCCCCTAGTCATACAGATAAACACTAGCAATCTGGTATGTAACTCCTCCCATCCCATGATGCTCAGGTCCCACTCTTCTCGCCTAGACATCCCGCCCTTATGATGAAATTATCCACCCTTCGGTGATATGAAACTCACCCTATGACGATAGCAATCAACAACTAACTGGAAGAGAACTGACCAGTCCATTCCGGGAATGACATCATAACCTGTCATCTCTAAGTCATAGAGGTCCCATAAGAAGTGACACCCACCAACCTCTAGAGGGAACTCCTTGTGCTGATGTATGCTGGTCGTTCTTGTCCCCAACAGAGTGTCTAGCATCAGGATATTTTGAGAAGAAAAGTTACAGAGCCCAAGGTTCTCCAAAGCAGCGACTGATATAAATCTATGGGAATCCCTTGTATCGAAAAGAGAAGAATCTAAAACTGAGGAAACTGGGATCGTGCCTCAAACTGTTGAGGTTCTGGGATCCTGATCTTGTTGGGCCTACTCCATCGCAAAACTATGTCGTACACTGCAGCCCTGTGACCCTGCCTGACAACTCTGAGCTGATCCACCCTATTATCGCTGAAAACCTGGAGACTGGCTACCACAGCCACAACCTCAACCTTGGCATGAATGGTTGGAAAAACTCCAGTTCCCTACCTGATGAGAAACTACTAGTGTTGCTCCTAAACATAGAGTCATAGAAGAACCCCTCTCAACAGCTGCTGGTGAGAAAAAATGACCAAAGTGGAGAAGAATACCAACTTTTCCGCATGATCGGCACCCCACTGGGTATTTTAAGCAATGTGGTCTCATATACCTGCTCTTCAATCACTAGTAGAACACCACCTGGATACTATAAGATGTCTCTTATGTACTCGGATCTCTATGTGTATACTCCCTGTGGTACTTCCTGCTATCAGTAAGTGGGATACTATCTCCGGATGTCGAACTTCCCTAGCTCACCACATCATAATCCCTCATGTTGAGCTCTGTGATTTATGCCTGGTAGACTATATAAGTGATGGTAGTCAACCTAAATATGTTCACCTGAGATCAGATATCGTGCCTAACACCATTCTCAAACTTCCTTTCTAGAAATAACTCATCACCTCCTGGGATGGTAGTGAAGATATGTAGCTTTGTAAAGTGAGAAGAATACTCCATAACAGAAAGAGTACCCTACTCTAGACTCATGAAATCTCAAGCTTGATCAGCACTCAATGTCTCTTGGTAGAAGTAGACATTGATGTCACACTAGAACTCATCCCATGTCATAACCTATTGGCTTCCAGCTTGTGAGTTCGCATCCCACCATCTCTTGGAAGAATCCCAAACCATGTACATAGCATGCCTTACCATCCTCTCTGGAGATTTCTCCAGATGCTCTAAGATAGAAATCATGGATTCTAACCATGACTCTACAACATAAGTTCCACCTTCCCCTATGAAGGTGGGAGGCTGTTGCGGATGAAAGGCTCGCATCAACTCTGTCAGATAAGGGGTAGGATACAATACTCTGTGGAAAGTCTACCTGAACCTCATAAAGCCCTCTTGGAATTGTGTGTCAGCACCTGTGTCTAGAATGATGTCTGATGCCAAAACTGGCACAACTAGAGGATCTTCTGGTAGTCCCAGATCAGCCATGTATTGCATTTGATCACTGCCCTATAACTAGTGGAATAACGAAGGACGTCTCAGTTTCATGACTCTGAAAGGTCAAACACACACCTTAGGAAAATATTATCAACGACTAAAAACAAGATGTGTAAGAATGGAACACGAGGAAGAAAGAATTAATGTTTTATCAAAACATTGATACACAGTGTGTATTATGCCTACACGGATTTTTCTCTTAAGCATTCACATGGGTGTTTAATTCTACCAAAACTAGCTGTGTAACACCCTATACACACGGAGTGTTGTCCTAACACAGGACATGTACTTTAATCTGCTTCCCCTACCTGAGTTCTCTGACATGGCTAAGACACATTTTTCACCTAGAACAAGACTACACGGCATTTTCATTCTAGACACGGTGTGTACTAGATGAACATCACCAGCCCGTGTTGTTAGTCACATGACTGGTTACATGGATCACTCTACGAGGAGTGTTCCAGATGGACATGACGTGTACTTACAGGATTTCACTGACCCATGTTGTTCAATACACAGTAGGATACTAAGATTGCACTATATGACGTGTTCAAACTTGACACAGCGTGTATAAGATAATATTTATCCATTCATGTCATTAGTCACGCGGGCGAACACATTTTCTACACTACATAGTGTGTACATCCGGAACACGGCGTGTTCTACCAAGATTTCACATCCCCGTGTTTCTTCCCACACAGTGAGTATCACAGTTGGAGGCTACACAGAGTGTACATTCTGTACACAGCGTGTACTTCAGAAAACAAGTTTCTTCTCAAATATAAGAACACACGGCTTGTGTGTCTAACATTACACGCCATGTATTCCGGGTTTTTATGAACAGTATGTCGGAGAAACTACTCTGGAACCCAGAAAACCACTGAAATGATGATTAATGTGCCAAATTATGTTTCGTGAGGGCCCACAGTCCCTGCAAATCAAAGTTTGGAATCTTATAAATGTCATATACAAGTAAAACAAAGCAATGATCCACCAAATTCTGATCCATGAGGGCCTAAAACACCTCAAGATCTGATTTTTGGAATTCATTTAAACAAAACAGTTCACAATTTAATACCCTATCAAACATACTGTATTCTTATCAAATCATCTATCACAAAAAAATGCATTTCTTTTACAACACCTGTCACAACAACATGCAACCACTAATTCACCCTAAATGGAATGGAAAGAATGCATGACATGTGATGTCTAGAAAGTTCCTATATGATGCATGAGATGAAATACCCTCATCTCATTGGGTTGCAACAAAAATATTATCTCAATAACATCAAAAATTACAACAAAAAACATGTGAATCACCAAATAGTGATATCAAATCAACTGTAAAATTATAAAACCAGAAAAGAAATTTCAATAATTGAGGTAGGTTGTCTTTTCCCTATACACGGTTTTGCTTCTCTCGGGAACTTTTTATTACCATGTACCTATTCATTCCTATTCCTATCTATAGGATCCAAACAGTAAGTCGAGAAGAAAGAAACTCCCTGATTCCACATTGTAACGTCATGGTTCTGGGATCTTCCCAGAGGTGCCCCGTACTCAGTTTGCCACATGGCCTCAAACAAATTTCCCTGAATGCTAGAGGTTGCTGACTAGCAGTGAGGGCCTTGTTTGTGATAGTGGGGAAAATATGCACACATTGGTATAGAAACATAGTTGATGTAAAATTGGTAGCAATAGTGGAAGTAGTAAAACATGTAATAGGTAATCATCGGATGTAATAAACAACTGGAGCACACATATATATGATGCATGATACATATGTCTTGGATAGAATCCAAACAAGTCACAATGCTAGAATAGAATACCAAACCAATATACAAAAAAAATTAAATGTTACATGGAATCACAAGCCTCATCTTGGCCCCATGCTCCCCATCTCAACAACAATAAATTACCTGAAGTAGAAGGGCACATTCCCTTATCTATACCTACAGAAATATAATCAGTTTGTGCCCAAAAGCATGACCCAAACAGGTTGTGATACTAAATCCCAGTAGGCAACCACCCAAAGATAGGTGCCTAACAGTCATTGAATAAATATGGCGAGCTATAAAAAAATGAAGAAGTAAACAAGGAGGTACTCAAAAGTAAACAATCCCACAGTTTCAAATGCATTAATTTTCATAAATCAAGTAAGAATATAATCTAAAGCAGGTAACCCTCTGGGAAGTATTCTTAGCCTAAACCCTCTAGTTCAACCAAAATAAACAAAAGAAACCCTTAGGGAAGTAAACGAAATCTAACCCCCATGGTTTAGTTTTATCATAGACTCTCTTAGGAATCACTCACCATCAACTACCCCTATAGTCTTGTATCGGTAACTAAATGGTGATATGGGGAAGCACTCAACATCTAATTCCCCATGTGGCCTACATTGAGGAACTACAAACACTCTAAAGAAGCACTTACATTCATTCCCCTATTGTCTCGTATCGTAAAAGTAAAACAGAAACTCTGGGGAAGCCCTCAATGTCTATTCCCCCTACGGTCTACTAGACCAGGTTCCACAAGACCTGTGTAAGTCAATCAAGAACAGCGATTTATAATGGCTAATGTATACCTCAAGAACGACTTGGATAATCAGTCCACAGCATAACAACATGTCAGATAAAAAGTTAACTCCATCCTATCAACACTAGGAATGGAAATCACAACTACCTAATAGGCTAAGGGAGGCCAAACGGTCATAAACAATACATGCATCGGAAAACACTTCCAAATCATAGAAATTATCCCTATTCACATTCAATTATCCTCTACTCAAGCATAGATTCATAACAGGAAATTTACAAGGCTAAAACCTTAAACACGCAATACTCCGAACAAGGGTATTGGGAACATGTGCACATATAACTCAAATACTATCTACGGAAAGGCACTACCCACCAACCTCGGCATTGTGAGATCTCTATACACGAATCTCAGGCCTTGATTCATCTTAGAACGTCGTAGATCTACAAAAATGTCTAAAACTTTTAACCGAAGATAAATATTGAAAGGGGAGGAATCAGGAAACAAAGCTCTATGAATAGAAGAGCTTACTATGGAAATCCCAACACAATCTATGGCTATCGAATTAGAGAACAGATTCTCGATTGGGGGCTTGGGAAAAGATCGGTGTCGTACGGACTCTCTCAGTCGAAGAAAGTGAAGAGGAAGATACATCTAGCAATTAGACGCAACCCCAGACCATTTAATAATATAAAAAAAGTACACAGCGTGTACTTTAGATGTAAACAGTGTTCCCTTGCCCTTACTGCCCCCCGTATTAGGTGGTCTCTAGGTCACCACACATGGCTATGTTCTTGGCCATTACATGGCCAGCACACATCTAAATGTGGAAAAATAGCAGACGGCGTGTCAATATTATTACACAGTGTGTACATTAATAATTACCACATACTAATATTTTTCTCAAAAAAAAACCCATAAAAGAGAAAAACATACCTGAAAAGAAGATCTTGGTTCTTACAAAGAGCATCATAAATGTTGAGGTTCTCCCCATCCATTTTTAGAAATTGAACCCTCATGAGCAGCTATTATGACCCAATAATATAAGTTATTTTTATTGGATTTTCATATTCAGGATATCACTAATATATGAACATAGGCTGATTTAGGAAATGAAATGTAGCTTCAATTCCTCGACAATTGATATGGAGTCTATATTGATAAACATAATCACTTAACAATGTCACATCAAATTCAACTATAGATAGAATTATAATACATGTGGTAAAGAAAATTCCAAAATTATATATTAGAGATGAGTTATATAATTGAGATTCAATCATCATTCCATTACATGTATTCATATAAAGATCAATGTATAATCATTGAGGTAGTGATGTGAAACCCTTATAAAATAATACAAATATAAAATAGTGGGTAGAACCTAAAAAACTAGATGTTTTCAATTCAAGGGTTTATGATAAGTAAAAAATTCACAACATTTTTATCATGACCATGTTTAGCATTTTTTATCACATAAGACTCATATTTTCCCACTGGTTGGGGAGATTTTCTATGTTTGAGGTCATCATTAACCCATGATTTGGAAAAATTGTTAGAATAATGGTAATACATCATAGAATGGAAGCATTATATTATGGGTATTGTATTTGGTTGTGATTTATATTTATTCACATCTCATTATAATTCATGTTCGTTTTGACCTTCAATTCAACAAATGAAGAATTACCCTATCCATTAAGGATATTTTACCCCATGATTCATTTCACATTTTCCACAATAATAAATATTATATTTCTTTCCTTTATGGGATTTTTTATTTTGAATTTCTGTGAAAATGAATTTTCTGTTATGTCCCCAAAAGTATTAGAATAATGACAGTCTGAACTAATTATTTTTTCCTTTAGAGTGCATCCAAGGATTTCATTATATCTACCAAAGTATTTTTTATCCAATCCATTTCAGAGATATGATTCAAATAAAATAAATAATTTTCATATTTTTTTTCAGGATCAATGATAAGATGAGAACCATACCAGGAATTTCTTGTTAAATTTTACTTATATGTGTAAATTGGTTCTATGTCCTTTTATTTGAGTTTTATAAATTTCCTCTCTATTTTAGTGTGATGAGTATAGGTAAAATATATATTGAAAAATACCTTCATAATCTCTTAAAATGTCATAGAGTAAATTTATTACTCTCGCCTCACATTCATTGTAATATTTCTCCACTAATTTGCTTCACCTTTAAAGGTACACATATTCAAAAAATATTTTCACGGAAAAAGAACTAGAGAACATAAAATATTATTTCTGTTACAATGATCCATCGATCCTCTATTAGTGGATCATAATACACATTGAAAGATGGTGGAAATGTCCAAATAAAATATTCAGTGATATTTTATTCCCTCATTTGGTTGTTAATAAGTTTGACATTGTTTTAATTAATTTTTATATCTTGAGAGAGTCAGGTGAGAATAACCATAAAAATTTTCATCAATTCTCCCATTCCATTTAGTTAATCAAGAGGATGGATACTATATTGTTAATAATATTAAGTGTTCTCTTGAATACTATTGGTTCATTACATTGACAATAACTATTACTATTATTGTAACTATCAATAAACATTAATCAAATTAATTAATCAGTTGATAAAAGATTTATTCCCATGAAGTAATAAATTATGACACCTGCTTTTGAACGATAAAATTATAGCTTCATCTTATATCCCTTTTTCAATAAATTTTTATAATATACTTTATTATTCTGCATAAATTATTCAAACTAAGTTGATTCCATAATAACATAAATAAATACTATAACACATTATTTGGATATTCAATGGAACTATTAATAATACTCACCCATGAACTGTAAAGGTTTAGTGTCCTTTGTGACTGGATACATAATTATTTTTAACAATGTACAATATTTCCAAAAAATATTATTCTCACATATTTCCCTTCTATACTTCCCATGAATTTATCACTCCTCGTGAGATAGGGAAATATAAACATAAATTTTGGTGAGCTTAAATGATCTGTAACAATACATATTGAATATAATAATTGATGAACCTATTTGTATGAGAAATCAATGACCAGCCCCAAATACATCAATCTAAAATCACTACTCATGGTACAAAACATCATCAATAAATAAGACCTTGGTAAAAAGATTTTGGAATATCAAATAATCAAGAACCCTGAAATTATAAAATATGTTCATGAATATTTCAGTGTAGGGTGTCATAAATTTATTTCATATACATAATTATAGAAATAATATTTCAATTATATTTAATATGAGATTCATTAAATTGTAGGATTTCTATATCATCATGTGTATCTTATCAAGACTAGAATAAATACAAATATACCATCTTAGGCATGGGTTAACCACCTATATACCCTATGAGATCATGATATATAAAACATTATCCAATGCGCTAGAAGTATACAATTGTTCCAACCATCACATAATAATAAAAAATTAATTCTTATTCCATAAGGACATACTATCCTCTATCTTTCTTTAATAGGTTAATTAACCTGTGGAAATGAACCAAATTTCATGAAAAAATCATTAAAAAATAATCATGAAACATATATATATATACATTGGACGGTATAATTAAATAATATATATATTTAATAATAATTATTATACAATTATTTGGTAATAGATTCAAATACACTATAATAAAATATTTAAAAATATGTTCTAAAAAACAAAACATCAAAATACTTTTCATTTTGTAATTTAAAAAAAACATGAATAAGAATATAGGAATATTACATTCACTGAAAAAAATAGAATCATGTATATGAATCCTGATAATAAATAATTATCGTTACAAAAGGAATATTTTTGTCATGTGGTCAATGTTAACAAAACATTCTTTTCACACATTTGCAAGGAATTTCAAAATAAACCGTATTGAAAACATGTAAAGGAATTTATTTCAAAAAATATTGAATAAATTAAAATATATCATAAAATAAAAATAAAAAATTATTTTAGAAAATTGAAGAAAATTATAGAAATAATAGAAATAATATGCATATTTAAGATAAATATTCTCAACCTAAAAGAAGGGATATGTAAATTTTCTATTATAATATTTTTTAGTTATTTTTTAAAACAAAGGGGAAAGAAATGATAGGAATTCATGAAAACACAAATGGATGCCTAGGGATGTTAAAATTGATGTCTTTAGGATATATATATTTATAGATAAAACATTACACCAACTAAATTATAAACCTGGTCCATCATGATTAAACATTATATTAAAACATAAACACTAAATATTTTTATAAATTTTGAATAAATCGCCATTGAAAGAATTAACAAGAAATGTATCTTTAAATTACATGAATATAAATATATTATTATGATATAATATTTAAATGGGGTTGTATATATATAGCATAAAAGAATATAGGTTTAGAATACCAAAACATGTCTCAAAAAATAGAATGTTGAGAAAAAAACATACCTCGGTCTTCTGCTTAATTAATCAGGAAATGATCATATTTATAAAAAATTTGTAAAAACTATACATCACTATTATAAAATTATATATATATATAATTAATACATTTCACCTACCCTTTTTTATTACCCGTTAATTAATAATTCTTTGATAATATCTTTTTTTGGGTGTTAATTATTCTTCATTCCATGCATGTTCAAGTATGAAATACCTATTCCTTGAACATTGATGATGGTTATATAATCATTATCATATCACAAATATAAAATTTATTAATTATAAATACTTTTATAAATATCATTTTAGTGTGGTGATGAATTATAAAATACATCGCTTCATGGATGCGGCTGTCTGTAAGAGAACACAAGCGATGTTTTCATTTTCCAAAATATTATATAGATAGTGATTTGATTTTAATTTAACTTTAAATACTATTAATTATTTCATAAATATAATATATATTCATTAATATGATCTATATAATCATTTATGGGAGGAATTTAGGAAATATGAAATGCATCGCTCTATGGAGATGATAATCTTGATGAATGCATGGCAGATATTTAAATCATCAATTAGATGGAAATAAAGAATATAATTATTTCTCCATAAACATATAATTATATAATTATATTAATTTTACAAACTATAAATTTTTGAAAAATATTTATTGTTTAAAATTAAATTTTTATTGCTAAGAAAATAAAATGAAGCTTCATGGTGGACCAAAACAATGTAACCTGAGAGCATTAGTATAAATAAAATAATTAAAATTCCAAAATAGATAGCCTAACCTAAAGTAAATAATTATCTACTCCTCTTAAACTCCATTAAAATATATTTATCCTATTTTGAAATTCCCCTCTCATCATGTATGAGGAATGTCCACACCTTGGTGAATCATGTTTCCCTAAGATCGGATTATATAATCAATAATCTAGTTGTTATGGAGAATCCTGATAAGAACAGATCCAACATCACTAAGTCCAATTTGATCCCTATCAACAATATATCTCTCAAGAAGAAAAGAGTAATACTAGAAAATATTTCTCATTATTCATCAATGAGTTAATTATTATTACTATATAATGTTGATAAATGAATAAATAATGAACCTATGGGGTCTTGGACTAGGTCATCATCAAAAACGAATTCATTAATATTGGATCCAATAACTTTTATTATTAAGGCAATGATCAGGTGATTTACTATGCACCCAAGTTCATGTTGTATCCCAATATGATTATTCATTATTTACAAGGGAATATGGGAATCCATTCTTTTTAATTTAGAATATCATAGTCCCATGTAAGAGAAACTAAGGTTGTAGTCATAGAAAACATCCTGATTTTATAACATAAATCCCTCAAACTAATCTTATTATAATATCTATAATCGAAAATTTCATATATCACCAATAATCTGGCTATATAAATTAAGATCCATGTCTAAAAATGTAGCAGTTATTTTATATTTGGATGAAAAAAAGAAAATTCTAGAAGGTAATGAAAATAGTTGAAACCTCCATATTCCCCTAAGAGAACACAATAAAAATAGAATCCAATATCCATTTTAAAAGTGGTGTAATATAGTTTTTGTCATTTCATAAACATAAAAAATTAATTTTGAGACAATTGTGATCATTTTATTTTTTAATTACACATCATCAAGAACAGTTACATTCTGAATACATCATATGATAAATTTTATCATGTTGGGAATATGATTTCACGATAAAAATTCATCCAAATTTTCAATACAATGAATTTTTTTGAGATTATGGAAAATATAAATGTTTAATAGACCAATGTAGATTACAAAGAAGATTAAATATTTGGTTCCTCAACCAGTTCAATGGTAGAGTAAAGAATCCTCTAATACGAATCATGTTGAGATTCACTGATTGTTGGATATCAACTCACCTAATTGAAGGTTTTGTTTGGTATTAGTCCCCCTTATAATATCAATATATCATTTATTTAGTTTTCTGTCAAAAAATTAATGTCACATTTACCAATGATCTAAATGGTTTGATATTTGATGATTGTCATGGAGTCATGTATGATTTTCCACTAGTGAGATCCCTTTATGTCTTATTCAATACAACAAGGAAAAGTGGAAAAATATTAATATTGAATAAATCATGCACAAATATAATTCTTATAGAAAACATCCCATGTGATTTTATATTTTATATATTTGATGGATGTATTGATTCTTTTTTGATTATGTACTCTATCCCTATATGATTTATCCCATATTCATGACAAAGCACATGGGATTTTTTCAGAATTTCATAGAATCCTAGATAAATCCATTAATAATTCACCTAATTCATATAATATATACTTGGGATCATTACTGACTATAAGGATATGCATTGGGATAGAATAGAGGAAACTATTTATGAGGTTGATTCTACCCCTGAATGATAGAAACTGGATCTTCTAATTGATAATTCTACCCATACTGCTATTCAATATTCCTTCATGTCTCACGTGTCTAATCAGTTTCTTTAAAAGTGTCCTCCCATATAATACATAGTCATTTATTTTCTATAAATATCATACCTTTCAAAAATGGCTTTGACTTTCCCACAAAATCATTTACATGGAATATAGTTACTTCTCTTCAAAATATTGATTAATTGGATTCTCCTACTACATTATTGGTTTAAATATCCCTAAAACTCGGAATGTAATTTATTTCTCAATTGATAAATAAAAAATTTAATTTTTAAACAATAATGAGATACCCTAATAAATCCATTCTTTTTATTGAATCAATAAACCATCCCACTAGAAATTTAAAAGTTACCTTCTTTCTAATAAAACCATGGACCAAAATTAAATAACATGGTGAGAGAGTGATAACTAAGTGAAACAACCAAACTAGTTGAAAACCCTAAAATGACAAACCGTTAGATATATTGAAAATTAGGGTGATAAGATGAAATAGAAAAGGAAGTATAATTTCTATTATGATAATCCACATCACCTAAAAACATATACGGGTAATATAACATCATTCCATTATGTACACTCCATATTTCAATCATGACCATGAAATCATATATGAAAAATTCTCAACTAATGTTTGCTACCATTTCATTAGAAAGACCAATAACCCTTTCAATCCCCATAACTATATGGTAACTATGTTTATCATTAAAAATTTGAAGAAGAAATATTATAGAGAGTCTCTTAATAATTATGGAATCAAGAAACATGAATTATAAATTTCATAAGATAATTTTTCAGAATTCCTAAAATGTGATGGGAAGATTCACTATATGAATTAGAAAATAAAATATGGAAGTTTAAACTAAATGTAGTTACTTTCCCATGATATAGTTCTAGATGAAAACTTCATTTCCTTCTTGATTCAATCCCATACGAATATATAGAATAAGAAACTACTTGATCCAAATAAGTGCACAATCCAGATCGATATTTTTCACAATAGTAAGAAGCTCTTCATCCTCCCAGGTTTCATTCAAATAATAATTTTCATGTATTCCAATAAAATCAGTTTATTTTATAAATAATAATAATTCTATTCTTTAGAATTATTCTCCTATCTAACACCATGATGATGGAAAGATAATCTCTCCTGGAAGTGGTAGGCCACAAACATTCAAATTCTATCAATATTTCAATAGAAAGAACCATTATCAAGTTTTAATTTAAACAACATTAAAAAAATTATAGTTTATTAATTCATAAAATTATGATATGTTTTCATCACCTCCCTCTAAACGTTTTAAGCAAGGTATCACTCAAGAATATCTTTTTTAGTAAGACAAATTTATTCAAAGAGAAATTTCTAATATATAAATATTAGAATATATCATCATTTCATTAGTATTAGATAGTTATATTTACTTTCATAACATTACCTTGAATCTATTCCATATAAGGTCAAAAATTAAATTTCATATATATCCAAAATAAACTATCACCACTTGGTATGAACTTATTTTTTTTATTGTAAAACACATGAATTTCATTAGAAGGGATAATTCCAAAAGATGATGACTATGGAAAAAAATAATTTATCTCAGTCCATCATTTAATGTAAAGCATGATATGCTTATGGATTGATGAAAATTGACATAATTAATAATAAATAATTATTATAAAATGATCATAAAGTATTTTAGATAATCATTTGTGATAATTTTATGATAGAACTCATGTTCTCTAATAAGCTTTCCAGTTGACCCGGAATTCTACTACAAGGTGTTTTATAATTAAATAACATAAATATTTCACTATTATAACCCAATTACTTGATTATAATATAAGACATGAATTCATGGAAAAAATAGAAATCCTTTTTTTAATAAACCCCCTTCCATTCCATACATTTTTATTATGGTGTTCAAATCACCACCTATAAACGAGGAACTGTGAAAATAACTTAGAGATAATAATTAATTCCTTCGATCCTCCCTATATCCCACCACATATATGTAATATATAAAAATGAATATAGATATTAATGAATAAATTACATTAATATTTATTTATTATATAGTCAAATTTATTAATTTAACAAGAGTCATATTATCCCTAAAAATAAATATGTCCGAGTTAGTCGGGATTTCATGGATGTAATTATCCAAGAGTTGTTTAATGAAAAAAAATTATCTTATTCAACCATTTTATTTAGATAAAAATTAAAATGAAATTATATAATTTTATTTTTAACCATTCACTAAAAATAAATTCATTTTTTCTTGTAAACCAATTCCCCTAGATTTCCATATCATTTTTTTCATATATAGAATAAAAACAGGTTCAGACACCCGGTTAACCGATCTTGTTGCGGGATAAATCTCTTGGTTGAGATAAGGACATAGATAGAGTTATCATACCCTTAAATTGAAGTCTTTTTTAAATATATTCTCTGGTTTACCACACAAAATTAGAGGACACTACATCTATTTTCTAACCAATGTTAGATCATATAATTCATTGTGGGGTGAATTGATAACATCCTATGGAACATACACATCAACTAATATACATGAACTAGGAATATGATGAATCACTTGGTTTTATGGGAATATTTCCACCAATGTGGTTTTGACTAGTCACTAATTCAATAGCATTACAAACAGACCGTCAAATCACCGCCAAAATTTTCAAGTTGTTCAGAGAAGTGTAAAACATGGTACCTTCTTTTTCTAAATAATTGTTCTTATAGATGGAGACAAAGACATATGTAGGATATATAATGTCTGTAATTCATGTATAGTAATGTATCATAGGATTATGTTAATCATGTGAAATTGAAAAAATTATTAAAGATGAATCCATTATATCATTATGAGGTTAAGTATTCTGTGATTGGATCATTCAGACTAGCAGGACCACTAGGGTGCTTTATTGGTTAGGGGAACTCCATATGAGGCTAATAAAAATGATGATAATTTTCACTGGGATGCATCCCATGTTCTTCATACAACATTATTAGATTTTCTATTTAAATGGGACTATGAATTCATAAAATCAATGGTATGGGGTTCCTCCTCTGGAATCCTAAAATGGAGAATGTATCCCTTATAAGGGGAACCACTAGAAATTTCTTCCTTAAATTATTAGTTTGATTTACCTCAATTCCAATAATCTATAAGAGGATGTCTCATAATATGAGAGTAAAAAATAAAAACCAATGTGATTGTAATTAAAAATATTTTTATAAAAGGACATGTTTGAGTTAGCATGGAGAAAAGATATTCAATGGAGGAGGCAATGACATATCTATTTCAACACATATATGATATATTGTTGTGTTTTTCAACCATATAGTTGAATCATAAACATAATGGAAGCTATTTAAATCAATACCAATTACCTTAAGTATTTTTATAATGTGAAAATAAAGATAATTACTAGGAAGGTAAATCAAATGAGCGGTTTTTCATGATTCTTAACCCTTGTACACATTTCCTTCAAATCATTCATCAATAGTGATTAATGCAATTAATTATAGTAAAAAAATTATCATATAAAAAATATTTTATAAAACTATCCCTTCATTAACATTTAATTTTTATATCTTTGTTAAAATAATTTATAATCAATTTATGAAGAATAATTAATTTTTTTGACATGAATACTCAATATCAATTTATAATTTTAATGCCCAAAAAAAGATAGATCTTATTTTAAATAAAATAATATATACATTAATCAATATCTCAAATTAAAACATTTAATCTTATAAAATAATTGTTAAATTTTTATTTTTTATCATTACAAAACAATTTACTGATGTTCACCAAATGGTTTAACTATACCATCAATAAATTTCATTAATATCATTCCACAAAGAAATTCAATTTATAAAAATTTTAAATTTAAAAACAACAGAATGAAAATTTTTAATAGAATCAATGTCATTTTTTCTAGGTGAATTTAAATCCTTTATATTTTATAAAATTATTTTGTTTATATTTTTTTAATGTATTTCATTATAGAGTAATATTTTCTACACTTTTCATCATAATTTATTGAACAAATATAATTTTTTATGTTGATAATATATCATCAATCCTTAGGTGTTACATATTTTTTGGAAAAACGTAAGTAATTATATATAATGGGGCTTTTATATAGATAATCTAAAAAGTTAATGAACCATTATATTATTGAATTTTTTCTTTATATTGAAGTTTTATTTTAAATATATAAAATGTTTATAAAATATAAGCATGTGTAGCGTCGTTTGTCTCACTTAGGGATGATGTAATGTGTCCAATGTTTTGACGATTTCTTATTGATGGATAGAATTGAAATAGAATTATATCTTCACCAAATTAGAACATATTAATATTTTAATATCAATATTTGGATAACATGTAGGGTGGATTTTAAGTATACATAGTATACTAGGTGAATCGTAGTCAAGTTGATATTGTTATTAGTTTATTGGATTATTTATTAGTAAATTAGGTTCTTCTTCACTATTGACCATGGTTCATCACATTCAATTAGAATTAATTTCCCTATAAACTTAATTGCTTAATTGTCAATTCCCTTCATCAACACAAATAAATCTAATATTTTTATTAATTAACATTAGAGTCCCATTATGATTTATTTCATTTCACATGATGCAAATTGGGTAAAAATTTTATATTGTAAAGAAAACTCAAACAATTTTCTCAAATGAATTTAGACTTATATAGTATTAAATCCCATACATATATCCATTATATTGAGAAAATGTGGATATAAATTATTCTAAAACATCAAAAAATAAATATTTTTTAATTAAATACAAAAAGTGTTTAAGTCAATTAATTCTATAAATTAACATGAATATTACATAGAAATAACAACATATCCAAAATTCCAAAATACTATACATATTACCTACATAAGGACTAATATAGAAAAAAATCAATCATGAATATATAGTGAAATTGGTTAGTAATTCAATTTTATATATTTCCTCAAGAATACATATTAATATATTAATGTAATCTCAAGGTCATGTACAATGTTGGAGTTGTCCTTAAGTATACCTTGAGCAAAATAATATGGAATAATATAGAAAAACATTAATACTAGAGCCTAAAAATACATTTATAAAATAATTTCATGTTATAGTGGAGTATAATAAATGATTTTCTTTCAGGTTATCATTTGTTTTATTTCGAAATGGTTTGATTTTTCATAAAATATGAGTATTTTATTTAACATTGGCTATGTGTTCTTAGAGATCATGTTTCTCTGAGTGATTACCCATGTATTTTTTGCAATGATTAAATTTTTTATTCAATTATAATTTACATTTATTATAATAGACTTAAAAATATCCTTTTAGTTTTAGTAATTTTTCTAAAAGGGTTGATTTTTATGTGAATAGTGGAAGAAACTATGTTCTCAAATGTCGCAACTTTTCCATTGATTATTTTTTAATTGGGTACCATTAGGATTTGGATTAGATTTAAACTCAAATAAATCTACCTTTTTATTCATAAATTGAGAAATTTTATTATTATCAATACTAAATATGATTTTGGTGGAAATCTTTTTTTACTATTACAAAGAGTTTTTTCTAAAAAAATATATTTCATTACGTTATGTGTACTAATATAATAATTATTTTTTACCACCATTATAAATTAAATTTTGTAAAATAAATTTCATATTATTTTTCTGAAGTTCCATGATTTCTATGTAGTTCAATTTCATTTTTGGTCATAAAAATAAGTCACCTAGGTAAAAAAAATTTTACCATAGTGAATGATAAAATGTTGTAAAATGGTATAAAAAAGTGATAATTATTGAAAATAATATATTTAATTGATTATATTATTATATTATTTTAGATCATTATCGTCTCATAAAAATTGTTCTATTTTTTCCACATTACATGAGTTTGACATTTATTATATATTAAGAAAAAAATTATTTACAAGAGTGTCACTCCTCTCACTTATAAAACGTTCCCTTCAACACCTCAATTTCCCACACATACTGAGATCCTTAACATTAACCATACCTAAAAAATCCTTCTCCAAATCTCTTTCCCATGTACTATAGGTTCTTCTATCCCAAAAATCACAATATAATAATTTTTAATTTTAGTTTTAATATAAGAATCCAAAAAAAAGTAGTATATTTGACCAAGTTCATTCATGTTTCAATATTCTTACACATCCTCAAGATATTCTTTATATAATATAATATAATGGATTATTTATCTATAGTATAAAATAATGTTATTTTTTATGTTTGAATTTTTAAACACATTCCTCCCATCCCTTGGAAAAATAAAACATCATTAGTGTAGGATGTAGTCTACCACCTCTTTAGATGACATATTTTTTCATCACCATTAAACTTGAGTCGTTCTTAATATTAATTCCAAGAATTATTAGTAAATTTATAACATGATGATGATTTGTTAAAGATAAATTGTAAATTCATTTAAAAAAAATAAATTATAAATTGTCACTATATTATTTTATCTTGAAAAACTGGAAAACTAAGACACTTTTTATGTAATAAATTATTATAATTTTCTTTAATTTATCTTCTATGTCTACCTATTCCTGAAAAAAATCTCCTTAATAATTTTTTTTAGAATAATTAAAATTTTGTATAAGTGGTATTATTAGTATAAAGTAATATTATCTTACTCATTCTATCATTGTAACCTTTTCATATTTGGATTGGAATTACCACTTATAATAAATATTATATGATTTTTTTAAATAATGATAAGAAAACATAAATACTATTAATATTATTTAATATATAAAAATTTATGATTTTATTCATGAGTATAAAAATATAAAAAATCCATCATAATAATGTAATAAAATGTGAAAATTCATTGTCACATTAAGCCATCAAAAACTATAATATAAGAGAAGATTCATAGAAATGTAACTACTTAAAAAAATATTGGTTTAATTTGTTTCTAAAATTACATGGAACATTTAACATGAAACATCTATTAATTATGTAATCATTGTGTATAATTTCTAGGATATAATAAGTTGTTTTAGATATTATGAAAAAAGGACCCTAAAATCAACAACATTAACAATATTCATTTAATAAATAAATGAAATAATATTATTAATCCAATAAAATGAATAAAAGTAAAATAATTAATATGTAAAATATTATTAGTAAATTAATTAATTAATATAATTATATTATTAATGAGAGTTTAAATCATAGGATGTGAGTTGCGAATTGAGGTAATGTATTTTTCCTTTAAAATTTATTTTAAATGTTTTAATATTTTCAATTCAGCTATTTTTGTTCCAAACATATATCCATTCATTATTTTTTTAACACCCTTATATTTTGTGATTTTTGTTGAATTAAATTAAATTTATTTGATAGTATGTGTTGCACAAAACATTTATTTTGAACAATCTGTGATACAAAATTATATTATATTTATTTCCGATTAACTTGATTGGATGATAAAAATAGTATTAATTAATTTATAATAAAAATTACATTCACATATGTATAAATAAATTCTGTTGGTATCATTTAAATATAAATATAAATAAAAAATATAATTTAAATGTGATAATTTTATGAAATATGGTTTTTAGGTGCAAAATATATTTTTAACTTAATAAATTGAATTAATCTATATTTGTGATCGATTTTAATTAAATACATATTTCATATATTAAATAAAAGTTTTTAACATTCATTTAATATTATATCTACTCATTAGATAAGAATAAAACATGTTTTATTCATAAAAATGTATATTTCTAAAAACCAATTTTTATAATGTGTTGTGTGTTTACATTAAAATTAATTTCATCCATATATAAAAAATTAATTTGATAAAATGGATTCCGTATTTTGAATTATGATGTTTAAATTTGGTAATTAGGTCTGTATAATTTCTTGTCAATATGAATAGTAATCTTGGTAAAATTTATCACCTCATAAAGAGGTAAATTGGGTAAATCTAGGTAAAAAATAAGTGATAAGGCCATGAGTGTTCAGAAAATTAATTATTCGATGAAGTGAACTAGATCTTTATCCCCATGGGATCAAAAATGAGTTGTGTATTTGAAATTTTTTCAGGAAAGGGACCACTACATTATTTTAAAAAAATAAATTAACAAAATGACATTCTCATATATATAAGCACATCATTTGTTCCCACATAGTGTCAAAAGATGTAACGTCCCAACCCCAGTTACCCAGAGTCGGTGCATTATTACATAGAATTGGCATGATCAAAAGGGATCAAATCCTAAAAGACCGATCAGTTTAGTAGCTTCGGAAGTACTAGATACATTCATAAGTTTTAAATTACATTATAAAAATAAATTCAACAATAACATTGTCTCCATATACCACATTCATATCCCTTAGACTATCCCTACAGTTCAGTCATATAATATACTTCTTCTCATCCTATGAAAAATAAAACATAAAAAGGGCTGAGTACAGATTCTCAGTAAGGATAACAATATAGTAGAAACATTCATAAATAAGAATAAACATTTAAGGAAATTTATAACAATAAAAAATAAGAATTTTAAACATAAACTTCTACATAATAAGTCCAATATAAATCAAATATTTTCATTTACTTATTAACATCGATATTCTACTAGTCAAATAATAACATGTAATATCAATAGGCAATTTCATCATGATAGAATGCATAATTCCAGACATCATAACCATATAGTCAAGGAAATGTTACTAGACGACAAATAAGATTTTGTCAAGGCCATCTTCCAACACAATAGTTTTTCTCTTGAGACCTACTGATGCATCGAGGATCTATAGTAGGCTCCACCCTTCCCATAGTATGTCCAATTCATTCCCCATATGAAAAGGTTCAAACAGAACATAAACATTCATATTAAACTAGAATACGAAATGTCAATACTTTATCCATAAACCATGAATGGTGTAAAAATTTCACATTCAAAGTCAAACATATCAGAAAACCTTCCATGAAATATGGTTGTTTTGTATCATAATAAATCAACTTCAAACAAACTTAAAATCCATCAAAGGATGTTGACATTGATGAAATCAAAACTTATTTATAGAAATATCACTTTCTATTTTGAAATCATTTAAAAGACATATAATTATAAAATAAAACATTTATTTTGAAAATATTCTTATAAGATTGTATGGGAAGCTTTGACGATGTTATAATAGTGGAAAATTACCGCACCCTCCATATAAGTTAAAAAAAAGACTTTCATACCTTAATTTTGTTGAAAATGTCATAAAGAACCTTATTTAGAAAATGACGAAAAGACTTCCTTCAAAACATAAATGGTAAAATAAGGTTATAAATGGATTTAACCCATATTATAGTAAATATTAATAATGTTTTGAATTGAATTTTTAAGAATACATTGATGTGGATTATAAATAGGTCCTAGTAGATACTTACGTATTAACAACCTCATATAAGTAAAGAGATAGCAGAATTAACCCTTACCTTGTACTTTTCCTTAGTCAATGGTATGTTAACTTACATTATAATAGTTAAAAAATTGTTATTAAATTTTACAAGAATAATATTATTAAATAGTTTATCATATATGATATATAATATCACATTGTTAATAATATTTCAGTAGTATAATCGTTTCGGGTGTTAACGAATTCGTTTTCCTTTATATGCTTGGTTACGTAAGACATATTTGTTATGGATAGGATGTATTTGATTCATATAAATAGTTATATTATGTTAATAAACATTATTTTTAATCATAAAATGAAAATTATTCTTGAATTATTAATATGGGGAATGAATCTCATCGCGTTCATAGAGATGGTAATCCATACGTACGCGCGTATGGAATCTTTTTCATTTATAGTATGGAAAGAATAAAAAATATTTTAGTAACATATTCATAATAATATCAAAATATATATAAGGTACTGGATTCATTATTTTCGTATCAAAAGAACAAATAATGAGGAAATTGAAGAAGAAAGAACTTGAAAGAGAGTGGTGAAATTATTACCTCTGCTTCGGGCATTTCCTTTTCAGTTGATCAAAAGGGCTCTTTAGGATGGATTTCTGATCAAAGTAAGGCCTCTAAGTCTAAATGACGATAGTTGATATGATATTTGGGTAGGGGTGGGTTGATCCAAATGGATTTGGAGGTGTGATTTTAAGAGAAGGGGATGCATCCTCTTATAAGAGAGGTGAGGGTCACTTTTGGAAACGCATGAAATATTATTTTATAATAAAATCATTTTCTGTATATAATGGCTCCAAAATTATTTAATTAGAGGATAAGGTGGGGATGCATAGAAAACCTCTCAACCAATAGGTTTTAGGTAGGTTTAGGTCACCATATTAACCTTATCGTTTAGATTTAACTCTTAGTTAAATAGTTTGACATTTAACATGTCTCTTTGATTTTTTATATTATATGGCTAATAAACATACTATAAAAAGACAATAGAACACAAAGTGGTTAATTATTAATATATATAACCTTATCTAAGTCCATTTTATTATCCTCATATTTCCATGCATATTATATCAATTAATAATATAGTATTTGTTTTAAAAACTCAATTGTGTCAATTTTTGACACTATTTAGTATTTTATTTTTTTGAAATCCCTAAAAACTTTATCACCTCGAATAAAATTTATTTAATCAACCCTAAAATTTCATATTAACCTATTAAATTATTTTAATTCATCATAAGTATCAGAAAAACATTTATTTAAATATTTATAATATTAATTACTTTAATCTTTCATTAATAAGGTTATTACTCTGTCATCATTGTATCATAAGTAAATTAAATTATTTAATGCCTCAAAATTATAAATAAAATACAATAATGTAGGAAATATTTTTAGTTTTTTAAATAGTACTTATAGACAAATTTATATTTTTGGTAACTCTATATTAAAAATGGTTTAGTAATTAAACATTAAATTTAACTCTTTTAACTCTTCTTTAAATAAAATAATAATAAATGTCCTAATCTAATCCAAGTGGACCAAAGGGGATCATATTTTATTACTAATGTTTTTTGGGACGAATTGTACTTATCAAATAGAATTATGACATGTTTTAGGATAATTATGATATCATTTTTACCCTTAATTACTGATTTACTTTTAATCGTGGTAAATAAATGTCAGAAGTTACTATTCACCAAAAAAAAGATTTTCATCTTATTGAACCAAATTTTCCTTACTGATATCAACCATGTCTCTCATAGTTTTAAAATTCAACTCACATAAGTAGTAAAATTATGTTTTATTAAAATTTACAAATTCATTTAGGAGGTGGGTAAAAGAAGGTAAAAAGTTCAATAAAATATTATATATCTAAACTTATTATAAAATGATGGAAATGAATTACATTAAACATATATATGTATTATGAATCTATTTTGACCTAAAATAAATTAAAATAAAATAACAAATTAGTTAAATAAAAAGTTGGTTTTAAATAATAACGCAGTGTTTTCACTATTAATCAGATATTGAATGTTTTCAAAAAAATAACAAATATTCACCATAAGCTAATTATTATATTCCGAATCCAGAAATGAAGTCCATTTTGAAAAATAAAATTTATAAAATTTTAAAATGTGGGTATTACTATTCATAACTGCTAGTTTGATTGGTCGTGGTGTGTTTAAACTCCACGTTGTGTACAACGCAAGAAACTACATTATTCAAAGGGAAACGTATCATGGGAGATTTAAGTGTCACATTCTCCCCTTTTTAAAATAATTTTTCCCACAAAATTTCTAGAATATTAATGCACAAAAATATTCAGGTGGTTCTTTGTCATAAGTTCCTCGGGTTCCCACGTTGCCTCTTCCATCTTATGGTTTCTCCATAGAACTTTTACCAGAGGAGTCGTCCTGTTTCTCATAACTTGTTCCTTGGTATAAAGAATTTTTACAGGCTCTTCACAATAAGATTATTAGGTTCCACTTCAAAAGGCCCGATGTACTTGGGACTCAATTTACCCTTATTACTGAAACGTATTACACCCTTCCTTGAAGATACCTTCATGAAAACATGGTATCCTACTTGAAATTCCAAATCCTTCCTTCCGTTATTGTCATAGGTATTTTGACTACTTTGGGATGCCTTGATGTGTGTTTGGATAACCTTTAGCTTTTCCATTGTTTCCTCAACATGTTTTGGGCCTATGATTTTTTTCTCACCAACATCATCCCAACAAGTTGGGGCATGACATCTCTTTCCATATAACACTTCTTATGGTACCATCTGAATACTTGAATGGAAGCTATTATTATAATAAAATTCTATTAGAGTTAAACATTGATCCCACTTACCTTTAAATTCAATTGACCAAGATCCTAACATTTCTTGTAAGTCTTGAATAGTCTGTTCTGATTGTCCATCGGTTTAAGGGTGGTAGGTAGTTCTCAAATGAAGTTCGGTATCTAGGGCCTTCCGAAGAATTTTCTATAATCTTGATGTAAAATAGGGAACACGATCAGAAAAGATAGATAGAGTTACACCATAAATTCTTAAAACATCAATGATATATATTCTTACTAGACATTAAAGTAGTAAATATTCTTTTAAAGCAAGAAAATGTGATGACTTGGTAAGATGATCAACAATTACCCATATTCCATTATTCCTTTTAGGAGTCTTTGGTAGCCCCATAATAAAGTCCATCGAAATATTATCCCATTTCCACTAAAGTATGGGAAGAGGTTTCATGACCCCTCCAGGTAGTTTCCTTCCAGCTTCCACTTATTGACAAACCATACATATTGACACATAATCAACAATCTCTCTCTTAATGTTGTCCCACAAAAAATGTGCCTTAAAATCACTAAACATCTTGGTGCTCCTAGGTTGTATAGTGAAATTGGAGATATGAGAATCATCCAACAAATTTGATTTTTAGCTCAGGTATTCTAGGAACACAATGTATATTCCCAAATTTAAAAATTTCATCTTCATATATGAAGTCACTCAATCTCTCATCATTCAAAGATTTAATCTTCTTTTGAAACTCCTCATAATCAGTCTGAGAACTCTTTATCCTTTCTAGTAAATATGGTTTGGAAACCATTTAAAAAATTATTTATGTTTCACCTTCCATGATTATTCCCATATATATCTTTACTAGATCTATGAAAATAGTATCGCTTTCAACTCTTATCTTGTTCAAAACACCATTATACTTTTTACTCAAAGCATCTTCCACTATATTTTCCCTCCCTAAGGGATAGTGTATTGTGAAATCATAATCCTTGAGTAGTTCAAGCCATCTTCATTGTCTCATGTCTAGTCCTTTTTGTGAGAAAATATACATCAAATTCTTGTGATCATTATAAATATCTCATCTTTCACCATAGAGATAGTGTCTCCATATATTTATAGAAAATATTACTACTGCTAACTCAAGATTAGGAGTCGAATTGTTGTTCTCGTGAATTTTCAGTTTTCGTGATGCATAGGCAATAACTCTATCATTCTGCATAAGGAAACAACCAAGTACTTTATTTAAAACATAATTATACATAACAAACCATTCATTCCCTAATGGTAGAGTTAAGATAAGATCATTGAATAATCTTATCTTCAGTTATTCAAGACATTCTTTAGACTCTTTTGTCCAAACAAACTTAACCCCATTACGTGTGAGCTTGGTTAATGGGTTAGGAAACCGGGAAAAATTCTGGATGAAATGTCGATAATAACTTGTTAAACCAATAAAACCGCATACCTCAGTTATACACGTCGGGGATGTCCATTGATGGATTTCCTTGGTCTTTGAAGGATCAACAAAGATACCATCCTTAGAGACAATATGGACAAGAAAATAAATCTCTAGAAGTCAGAAGTCACACTTTCTTAACATTCCATATACTTCATTTCTTATAAGGGTTTTCAGAATAGTGTGCATGTTATTTTCCTAATCTTCATATATTTTTGAGTATACCAAAATATCATCAATAAATACTTCTATAATGTCATAAATATATTACTTGAAAAATCTATTCATTAGATCCATGAAGACAGAGGGTGAATTAGTCAATCAAAAAGGCATTACTGTAAACTCGTAATGCTCGTACCTGGTTCAATTTGCTGTTTTTTGAATGTATTCCTTCTTCACACACAACTGATGACTTTCATATCGAAGTTCAATCTTTGAAGAATATTGATCTCCATGAAGTTGGTCGAATAAATCATTAATGTGAGGTAGGGGATACTTGCTCTTTGTTGTTATAGTAGTGATCTCCCTGTAGTCAATGCACAACCTCATAGATCCTTCTTTTTTCATAACAAAAAGGACATGGGCTCCCCATAGAGAAATACTAGGGCGAATAAATCCCTTACTACTCAATTATTCTAGTTGTTTATTAAGTTCCACTAATTCCATAGTATCCCTTCTATAAGGGGTCTTGGATATGGGCCTTGAACCAGGAATTAAATCAATAGAAAACTCAATTTCTCCTTTTAGATGATTTCAAGTTAAATCTTCTAGAAAAACATAAAACAATTCTTTCACAATAGGTATGTAATCTATTAGAACATTATTTTCCTCACCCATAGTTATTTCATTCTATTCTTCACTAATAATTGAATTTAATAGAGCTACTATGGGCAGATCTAGATAAGAATCAGGTGGTGATGTTTCTGCTCTAAAGATAAGGTACACATTATCATCATCGAAAATTGTAACCTCCTTCTTCTTAGAATAAATTTACACAACATGGTCTGAAATCCAATACATTCCATGGATTATATAAAATTTAATCATGGGTATGATGATGATATCAGCAGAAAAAGAACATTTATATGCCCTAATGGAAACTAATTCACAAAACATTGTTGCGATGATACTTCCCTTAAGTTTTTTGACTGACAACTCCCTTGTTAAGTAAAATTGAAAATACATAATTTTCGTAGAAAATTGGGAAGATATGAAACAATGAGATGATCCAGAATCAAATAAAGAATTGGATAAACTTGAGTAAACCATTAAATTACCTACCACCATGTCTTTCAGAGCATCAACCTTAGCATTACTGATCACATAAGCTTGGCCTTTCTCCCTTGACCTTTTTTGAGGTATGTTCGGTTGTTACTTAGGACATTAATTTTCATAATTACCCTTTTCTCTACAATTTTAGCATTCAAAATTGACAACATCTTTCTTCCCCTTGTAATCAGGAGCATGGTGGCCTTTTTCACCACACTTGTAACAGACTCATTCCCTTCAGGAAAGTACTGGGGTGTTTCTTACCTCATTTACCGTAGGATGGATATGAAACATTTTCCTTCTTCTCCTTATTTCCATTTCAAGAGTGTTCAACAGATATCGTTTTCTCTTTCTTTGCTTCAAAGTTGTAAGACATAGAGATTTCTTTTTCTGTCTTGATAGAACATGAGACTATATCTTCGTATGCTGAAAACGATTATGATACTAATGCTCGATGGGGAAATGGTTTTAACCCCTCAAATAATAGATCAATATTACTACTTGGGTTACATATATAATCTTATGCATGACTTGATAACCTTTTAATGTTATCCTCATACTTTGCAACATTATCATCCCCATTTTGGCTCAGACTCAGAAATTGTATTTCTATATCCGCTCGATGGTCATGAGAATAGTTTTTTCTAATATAATATCATTATACTCTATCCATTCCATTTTCGATTATTTTTCTTCCTCCTTTGTGTTTTGGATTAATGGCGACCATTGATCTGCATCTCCCATGAGACGATAAACTACCAGGACATCATTTTCCCTTTCACTGCTCCCCAAAGCAAGAAATATTTTTTCTAAGGAATTTATCCATTTCTCATCTACTAATGTATTTTTACTCCCATTTAATATTGGTGGTTTTTTCTTCATGAACCGATCAAACATTGATCCTTCACACTGTGGATCAGGTCTCTCTATACGGGTAAGGTTATTATTCATAACCTGAGTGAGTTGTCCTAGTATGGTAATAAGCTGATCTCCACCAGTTGAATCACCAGCTCCACTATAATTAACTTGAGTAGGAGATAAATCCCTACATTGATTATGATCATTGATATGGTTTCCATTCCTTCCACTAGGCACCATTCGAAAACAATGGAATACAATAGATTAGTTTATGAATCACAATATATAATTCCAAACTTGTAAAACACTTAACATAAATTGAACAATTTATTAATATAATCAATAATCATAAAAATGTTTTCATTGAAGAGGCATATAATAATAAATCCTTCATAATGGTTTGTAAACAAAATATGAATTATCCTAATCAAATCCGCCCAGTAGTGTCATAACCAAGAGTGCAGCAAGGCCCGTTTTTGTGCACTTGTTCCCGTTAGAGTCTATCTCAAAGCGGTGTTTTCTGGTTTTACCCCTAGGTACATCTAGGCCAGAGCCACCTCTACCTTCTCATATCTAGACATGGATGTATTTCTTGGAAAACTCACAAAATCTCTACGTTACAAAAATTCTAGGATGTTCTTCTACACTAATCCTCAAAGCCTATCTTTGGGTAATGTTCTCAAATAATAGCTTTCCTAAATCATGCTTCCATGGTCTGTTCTAAACTTCCTCTGATACCAAATGTAACACCCCGACCCTAGTTACCCAGAGTTGGTGAATTATTACATAACATTGGCATGATCATAAGGGATTAAATCCCGAAAGAGTGATTAGCTTAGTAGCCTTGGATGTAGTAGATACATTCATAAGTTTTAAATTACATTATAAAATTTAAAACAACAAGAAAATTATCTCCATTGACCACATTAATATCCCTTAGAATATCCCTACAAGTAAGTCATAATATAATTCTTCTCAGCCTAGGAAAAATAAAACACAGAAATGGGTGAGCTCAGATGCTCAGTAAGGATAACAATATTGTTAAATCTTTCATAAATAGGAATAATCATTTAATGCAATGTATAAGACAAAAACATAATCCTTTAAAACATTATCTTCTGCATAATATGGATAATATAAATGAAATAATCCCATTTACTTATTCAAATAGATATTCTACTAGTCAAATAATCCCATGAAATATGATTAGCTAATTTAATAATGATGGAATGCATAATGGAAGACTTCATAACCACATAGTAAAGGCCTTGTGCCATGACTACAAATAAGATTTTTTCAAGGTCGTGTGCTAAGACACTAGTTTGTCTCATAAGACCTACTGATGCATCGAGGAGCTATAGTGGGTTCCACCCATCAATTACAAAGTCCAATGCATTTCTCATATGAAATGGTTTAAACATAACATAAATATTCATATTAAAACTAGCATACAAAATATCACAACATTATCAATAAACCATGAGTATTTTAAAAATAACAAATCTATATTCAAACATATCACAAAATCTAAAATACAATATGAAAGTTTTTTATCATAATTAATTAACTTCAAACAAGCTTAAAATCAATCAAAGGATGTTGACATAGATGAAATCCATACTTTTTTAGAGAAATATCTCATTCAATTTTGTAATAATTTAAAAGTCATATAATTATAAAAAACATTTATATTGAAAATATTATTATAATCTTGTATGGGATTATTTGACAATGTTATAATGGTAGAAAATAGTATCACCCTCTGTATAAGTTAAAAAATACATTTTTACCTTAATTTTTTCAAAAAGGGCATAAAGAACCTTGTGTGATAAATGACAAAAAGATTCGTTTAAAAACATATATGGTAAAATAAGAGTATAAATGAGTTTAATACATATTCAAGTAAATAGTAACAATGCATTGAATTACATTTTTAGGAAAACATGGATGTGGATGATAAATATGTCCCAGTAGATACTTACGTATTAACAACCTCAGATAAGTAAATAGATTGGAGAATTAAGTATTATCATGTACGTTTCCCTAGTCTATGGTATGTTAAACTCTTTTATAATAGTATAAAATTGTTATTAAATTATAAAATAATCATATACATAAATATAATATCATATATGATCTTATAATATTTCTTTGATAATAATATTTCAGTAATATCATCGTTTCAGGTGTTAACTTTTTCATTTTCCTTTATATGCTAGGTTATGTAATACATTTTGGTATGGATAGGATGTATTTGATTCATATACATAATGATATTATGTTCCTAAAAATTATTTTTAATCATAAAATGAAAATTATCCTTTAATGGTTATGATGGGGAATGAATCTCATCACGTTCGTGGAGACGGTAATCTATACGTACGTATATATGCTGACCTTTTCATTTATAAGATGGATAAATAAAGAATATGGTTATACCATATTTATAATAACATCATATTCTGTAGAAGGTACTATATTTATTATTTTGGTATGGAAAAAACTAAGAAAGAGGAAGTGGAAGAATAAAATAACTTGAAAGAGGGTGGTAAAATTATTACATCTTATTCGGGTGTTTCCTTTAGAGTTGATAAAAAGGGATCACTAGGTGGGATTTCTGATAAAATTAAGTCTTATAGGTCGAAGGGATGATTTTTTAGAGGATATTTGGGCAGGGGTTGGCTAATCCAAATGGCTTTGGAGGTGTGAATTTAAGAGAAGGGGAAGAACCCTTTTATAAGAGAGGTGACGGTCACTTTAGTAAAAGCATGAAATATTCTTTTTTAATTAAATCATTTTAGGATTCAGATGGATCCAAAATAATTTATTTTGAGTATACGGTTGGGATGGGTTGAACACCTATCAAGAAAGAAGTTTTAGACAGGTTTAGGTCACCATATTAACCTTATCTTTTAGATTTAACTCTTAGTTAAACAGTTTGACATTTACCATGTATCTTTGTATTTTTATATTATATGGTTTTTTAACATACAATAACAAGAAAAGATAACCCAAAGTGGTTAATTATTAATATATATAACCTTATATAAGCCATTTGTCAGAATAATTTATATTTAGAAATATTATATCAATTAATTATAAAGTATTTGTTTTAAAAACTTAATTATGTCAATTTTGACACTATTTAGTATTAGATTTTTTTGAAAGCCCTAAAAACATTATCACTTAGAATAAAATTTATTTTATCAACCCTAAAATGTAATATCAACCTAGAAAAATAATGGAATTCATCAAAAGTCTCAAATTACATTTATTTGTATATTTATATCATCAATTAATTTAATCATTCATTAATAAGGTAATTACTGCATCATCATTGCGTCATAAATAAAATAAATTATTTAATTTCTAAAAATTATAAAAAACTACCATTATGGAGGGAATATATTTTTCTTTTTAATTAATATTTATAGTCTAATTTATATTATGTAACCATATATTAAAAATGGTTTAGTTATTAAACATCGAATTTAACTCTTTTAAATCTTCTTTAAATAAAATAATAATAAATGTCCTAATATAATCCAAGTTGACCAAATAGGATGATATATTATTCCTGTGGTTTTTTTGGTCTGATTACACTAATCTAATATAATTAAGACATGTGTTAGGGTAATTATGATATTATTTTTACCCTTAATTACCCAATATATTTTAATCGTTGTAAATAAAAGTCGAAAGTAACTATTCATAAAAAATTATTATTTTGAATATTATTGAACTACATTACCCTTATTGATATAAACCGTTCTTCTTAGAATTTTGAAATTTAACTCCCAGAAGTAGTAAAATTATGTTTTATGAAAATTTTCCAATGCTCCTAGAAGGTGGGTAAAAGACGGTAAAAAGTTCAATAAAATTATATATATAAAAACTTTTTATGAAATGAATCGAATGAATTAAATTGAACATATATAGGTATTATTTATCTATTTTGACCTGAATTAAATTAAAATAAAAAAACTATTTACTTAAATAAAAAGTAGGTTTAAACAATAACGCAATGTTTTCCACTATTTATCAACAATTGAATGTTTTCAGAAAAATACCAAAAATTCACCCTAAGCTAATTTTGATATTCCAAATCCAAAAATGTATTCCATTTTTAAAAATAAAATTTATAAAATTTTAAAAAGTGGGTATTACTATTCATAACGGCTAGTTTGATTAGTCATGGTGTGTTAAAACTCAAACTTCCATACAATGCAAGCTACTATATTATTCAAAGAGAAACGTTTTGTGGGAGCTTGGGGTGTTAAAAAATAAATTTATGAAAAATATTAATATCTATTTTTATATTAATAAAAATATTTTAATTATAAAAATTTATTTCTAATTTTTTGTAATTAGGTACAAGAAATAAATTCTTATGCAACCCAAATGTTGTATTTTCTCAAATTACAAAAACAAAATAAATCATTTATTATGTGTAATATATTGTGAGTGAGTTAAGGCTAGATTTTAATTTTTTAGATGCATATCACTTGTTATGGTTATGTTAAATTTTTATATTTTAATGAAAACATTGTCTTTATGAATTTTATGCTGCATTAAATAAAAGGTTTAAAAATATGTAATAAAGCTTTTTTTTAAATAATATTTTATTAAATTACAGAAAAGTCATAAAAACTAAAAGAGGTCATGTGGGATATTATATGGCTTAAAATATCATAAAATTCCCATTTTTTCTCATCTTTAACCATCTTATAATGACATTAATATATATTAATCTTTTAATAAATCCAATAATTTCCCTCCACTCAATTATAAAAGGGTACCCCTATATTGACTTAATTACACCACTTTGGTCCTTTTATCTCAACTATAATCTTCTATCTATTTTTTTCCAATCATATAGAATAATTGTATAGGTGATTTTACGTAGAAAATACCATCACTAGAGACATTAATAGCATATATAAAATAATTATTTCAAATAATACTTAATATCTTCAATCGATTACTATATTATTTATTATTATGTTACCTTCTATAAATATATTTTATTACACATTAATGAAATATTCAATATAAATAGAATAACAAAATATCATTATGAAAATGAAACAACCTTTATTTGACATCTTTAATTGAAATTGGAAGTGAAAATACCACGCGTGCAAACATATGACATATTGTCTCCATGAAAGATTTAATTAACTTTTATATCTCTATATTTTATTAATGAGTCCAAAAATGTTTATAATAAATATATTTTATATTTATATCATTATTAAAAAAAATTATATGATGTTACTATGATCAATGTAAAATGACCAAAACTACTGAACCAAGACATACATGAAAAATTTAGAAGATATTACCTGGAAAAGTTATTTTAATATAGAATTGTAAACAAATGGGTGAAAAGGGTTATAAGTAAATATAATATGTAATGATATATATATATATATGATTAATTTCATATAATTTATTTAAAAAATTTATATATTTATTATATAGAAGTATCTAATGAGTACGAAGGAATTTAGAGCTATGGTATGTCATCTTCGCCCCACTTTTACATCATTGAGATACTTTCCATATTCCACAATTGCATATTTTATGTTCTGAATATATTACCATTTAATATAATTAATTATTATTTATATGAATTATATTAGTATATAAATATACATCTAAGGTTCATTCTCCAATTGGGGTTTTGATTCAAATATTACCAATATGGCAATGAACTTATTTTTAAATGTTATTATAATCATGACTATTTATGATTTAATTTCCATTGATGAAATTATATTATCCTTGTTTGAAAATTAAAAAATTATTTGTATTCCAAGTATCTTATTTATTGATAATATATGTTTTTCCTTTCATTTTTTACATTATTTACAATAGTGTCTACTAGTATATTTTATAAGAAACTTGACATTATTTCTATCTTCAGATAAAAAAAAATTTACTTCCATATCCATGATATTATAATATGATATCAAAAATGTTTTTAAAATTATAATATGATTGATTTAAGTAAGTTTAATCCATTCATTACTATTTACAAAATTGTTTTAAATGGAATATTCTGGTTTTTTTTCTGAATGAGGCACTTCTTGCATTTATTCAAAAGTATGAAAGGATTTATTTTTAACTTATTAATTTTGAATGGAATTTAATTCCATCATGAACACTCCATGTTTTTAAGAATAAATCACATGTAACCATGTATATATGCAAATAACATTTTTCCCTCAATATTTTGTAAAATTTGGTATTTAAAATGTTATATTCAAAATTGAAAAGATACATTCCTCAAAAAAATAATTCAATGGTGTTTTAATGAAAATATCATATATGATAACCTACATTGATGTTAATTAGGATTTACAAGGTATATTATGAAATGTAATAAATAGTATTTTTATGTTGGTTGTTAACCATTATGTTAATGAGACGTTCATGAAATCCGTTTATTTCTTATGGGTTATTTTTTGTTCAATGGATTAAATTATTATGAAATGCAATTATTTTCTTGGGTTATGTTGTAATGATATGATTAATGTTTTATGTTATTTTGTAACACACATATATTTAGTCTTAAGTATGTGTAGTGGTTATGTTATAACCAAGGATGGTGGTTATGTCTTCACTGAGTATGGTGGTTGTGTTATAACCAAGGATCTTGGTCATGTTACAACCAGAGATTTTTGGGACATGTATCTCCATATAATGCAATATGTGAAGATAAATATTTCATAATATATATAGGACTGGAATGGTGTGTGAATCGTGTAATGACCCAGGTATTTATATAATAATACTTTTTTATTTATATAAAAA
This sequence comes from Viscum album, assembly GCA_963277665.1. Classification (NCBI taxonomy): domain Eukaryota; kingdom Viridiplantae; phylum Streptophyta; class Magnoliopsida; order Santalales; family Viscaceae; genus Viscum; species Viscum album. The sequence goes on along the minus strand of OY728129.1, from coordinate 1,779,966,768 downwards.
ATTATAAATAAGATAATAATTTTATGTTAAGGGGATGATTTTTTTACTAGCATACTCGACATGAAACAAGGGTTTTACATGAAATCTTATGTTGCACCCCAAATTGAGATTTAGCAAAAAATAATATAGTCATAATATTATTATTTTAAATGGTACTTAACGCTTAGCCATTGGAATGGAAGGAATGAATATTATCAACTGAATTTTGAAATATGTTTTACACATGTTTAAAAAATGAATCATTGGTTACCAAATTTATTTGAAATTTAAAAAAACCAATTGAATATGATGGATGTGTTTTTCTGAAATCCTATTTAAAAGAGAATAAATTTTTTTCATATCAATCCTTATGGTTTTTTATTTAATTAATAAATTTATGATATATATTCAGTGTAATGTTTTAAATTAATCTTATATTTTTTCTAGAAATTATATAAGAATAAATTCAATTTTTCAAATTAAAATAGTATTTTTATAAAATGCAGTTTTCAGCCTTTTGATAGAAATTCATTTCTAGATCTAGATTTTGTCACATTTTTATGTCATATTTGACAACATAAACTTCTTTTATAGAGGGGGGTATCAAAATTTACTTTGGATGAAATTTTTTGTATTTTTATGATAAAATTCATACTTTTATGAATAGTAAAAAAAAATACTTTTTTTAATTAAAAACATTCTTTTTAATATAATTTATATATATTTAGATTGTAAAAATAATTGGTTTTAATGTGTATTGGATTATATTTTTATAATTTAATCCAATTTTTTTCATTGGATGTAATTTCTCTTTGAAATTGGACATAAACACATGTCAGTCTTTTTATAGTTATTATTTTGTAAAAACCCGCTCAATGGTTTTGACAATGGAAATTAATATTAAATTAATTTCTGCGAATAATGTGTTTTGAATTTGGAGAAATGGATTTATTATTTGGAATAAGTATGTTCAAAATGAGTAAAAAGGAACCTTTTATTTTTAGAGAGTATGAATAGTAACTTTAGTAATTATTTTATTTAACAAGGTTAAAGAGGTAAATCTGGTAAATGCTGGTAAGAAATTAATATTATAATAACATTAAAATATGATAACACATGTCCTATTAATATTTAATTAAATATGTACACCCATGGTAACCCTTGGGTATATTTTGGGACCCCGTGGATCCACATGGATGTGAAAATGACATTTTATTAATTAATTAAAAGTATAGAAAAATATAACAGAAACATATACCTTTTACAAAAATAATTTTTATATCGGGTTATATTAGTTATCTCTTAGACAATAAATCAGAATTATAAAGATAATACAATTTCCAACATCATGGTATTTTTTATAATTTTTAGACATCAAAAAAAATATTTATTTATGACGTAATTATAATGTAGTGATTTTTTATTAATGAATGATTTAAATAAATGGGATTACAAATATTTAAATAACATTATTTTGAAACTTTTTATGACATCCAAAAATTTTAGATATGATTATGACTTTTTATATTTTAATTAATGACGTTTTTTTAAATAATAAAGTTGATATGTATTTTTTTAAAAAGTCATTACATCAATAGTATAAAATTAAGAGAAATGAGTTTTTGAAAAAAATATTTTATTAAAGGATATAATAGACTTAAAAATATAATATTCTTCTAAATAACTTATATAATGTTTTAAATTCCATTAATGAACCATTTCAAGTTCTATTGGCATTTTATAGTAACTATATTAACCATATAGTATGAATATACAAGAAGACATGGTAAAAGTAAAATTTGATAACTAAGGTTTAATGCTAAAAGATAAGGTTTTATTTGTGATATATACATGTCTAAAACCTATTGGCTGGGATTTTTAGACTCAAAAGAATCTTATATTTGAAATAAATGACTTCAGGACAATTTGAAACCCAAAATATATTTAATAATAAAATAATATTTCAATACCTTCCCAAAGTGCCCCTCCTCCATCTCATAAAAGGGAATCACCTATACCCATTTAATCACACCTCTCAAGCCCCTTGGATCATCCAAAATCTGCCCAAATATGCTCCCAACATTCATCTCTTCCACTTAGAATCCATACCATGGGCTGAAGGCAATTCAAGTAATCCTTTAGGCTCAAATCAAAAGACACTGCCCTATTTAGAGGGAACATCTTCTCTCATGTTCCTTTCTATTATTTCCATTCTCCAATCCCAATGATCTTATTATTGTTTTATTACAAAACAAAACTAGTATATTAAATATACTAGGATGTTTTTATGATATGTATTTTAACTACACAAAGACACACCTCCATATAATGGATAGGAACATATGCTTTCTTTGTACGGTGAACTAATGCCTCAAGAAACGATGATTGTTTTGTTTTCTCCATTCACCTCTCATGGTGGAAATTACGATGGAACTATATTTATATATGATATATATTTTATTTTTTTATTCTATATTCCTCTGTTTTTTATTTAACTCATACCATTATGCTTTCTATAATGTGTAAATTCGATATTTACATTTGAGGAAGTGTGGACTACCACCCCCTCAAAGTAATATGACTCATTCATGACATACCTGGAACATATAAAGGATAGATTTAATGAACATATGTAACATATATCACACATATATTATACTATAATTATAATATAACTTTGTATCATTTAGTTTTTATTCCATTAAATACAAAAAAAAAGAAATGAAAGTAGTGTTCATGCGTAGCTACAACTTACTGTCTCCATGAATGGTTCATTTCATTTATTATCTCAAAATGTTATGTAATTTTATAAATACATTTATAATTTATATATTTTATTTTTAAATCATGAATATGATACTATAGAGAATTGAATTTTGACCACACATACAATTTGTAATTATAACAAGTTCATTTTTTACTCATCTATCGAACATCGACAAAACGACAGATATGAACATAAATAATTATTTAATTTTTAAAAAATGATGATTAACAATATAAAATTAATAATAGAATTAAAAAGGTCATGAAGAAAGTATAAATTAAACTATTTTTTTATTCATGAATATAAAGAACTAACGAGAAATGTTAGACTCAAGGTAAGGGAACATTTTAACGCAATTTTCATTCATTAGGTTAATCTTCTACTTATTAATTTTGTCATGATATGATTATGTGTGGAATAAATATGTATTTATTTATGGTGTAATGATATTTATTTATTCATTGGATTACTATTTATTTATTTATTTATGATACACAAAATCTCCCAATTGATAAATTCTAACATCATTTATATGATATTTATACGAGAACTTATTATCCCAATTTAAATTATTTGGGTTGATATTATACTTTTTAATTAGGTAATGATTTCATTATGTGAGAAATAATATTTTATAACATATCTTGTATTTATACATTATTTATGTGTACATATAGTTAATACACACAATTGATCTATTTTATTTACAAAATGATCTTTAAAAGGGAACCTTTAACCCGCCTCTTTTAAATACTTCTATTATATTTCGTATTTTAATTTCCATTTTCTTCTATTGGGATGTGTTATTCTATATCCTTATTGTTGTAAATATTTTTTCCAAGTGAAGAGTGACCTTATTTATACCATATCCTCATTTTCTAAATTTTAATGCGACGTCGTTAGGCTGTCGAATTTTCGTAGGAGACTTCATTTGAATATCTTATCATTGAAGCATATTTTTATATCATACACATCATTAATTTATATGGTTTATAATAAAAACCATTAAATTTGACATTCATTCAAATTGAATGTTTCTTCCATGAATTGTTTTCCAAAAAGATAATAGGAATGTTTCTAAGGAATGTAGTGACAATGACCTCTCTGTAGCCGTGAGCATTAATTGATATTTTGTTTTTTAACAATATATAATTTATTTAAAAGGAAAATAAGTACCATATATCCTTTTTATGTATTTATGTATTAAAAATATTTTTTTAAAAAGATTGAGTATTGAAATATCTTGAAATTATTTATTGTGATCTCAAATGAAATGTTATTAGTGAAATGTTGATATTTGCAATATTTTATGTGTATGATTATATAATGGTACTTTGACATTTGACGGGTTGTTATGTGATAACCCAGTGATGGGTGGTTTTGTTTAAACCAATTATAGATGGTTATGTGTTAAACCAAATTTTGTGTGGTTCCATGATAAACCAAGAATGGGTATTTACGTTATAACCTCCAATGAATTGGGTATAAATGTCGGTTATATGGATATTCCATTTAGTAACATTTGTGGAAGTCGACCATATAGTTATTCCATTTAAGTATGTTTATGTCCCTAGTTACATTTATATTCTGATGTCTATGGGATTTATGGTAATATCCTTTTTTACAAAAAGGGTAATCAATGAGTTTATTTTTAGTGATGTGTTTTGGATAATTCTTAAAGGTGAATGTTGTTACATTAAGATAATGTTTTCATGGTTTACATGTTTTTGAAAGACTATCAATTTTCATTACTTATGTATCCCATACTGAGATTTTTATTTTCATCCCATGTTTTAAAATGTTTTACATAGGACATAAATAAGAATAGATTAAAGTATGGTATCATCGAAATGTTATAATATTAAAACATGAAACGATGTTGTGTTTCAGTTTATAGAGTTTTTTTTATAAAAAGTTTTTGATAGTAAGTAGAAGTTTCTACTTGTAATATTATTGTTGTTATGTATCAGTTATCACCTATTTCTCTAAATCTCTAAACATTAAAATTTCCTCGATGTGAATTAAATTCAAATTAATGACTTATCTCAATATTAAGGAATTTTTAAGGTTAGCACCATATTGTTGGAATGAGAGGTCATTTTAGATAAATTTAGAGGGTAGGGTTATATTTAAGCATAAGCGACATTTTTTATATAACCACAATGGTTAGTGTATTAGAAAGAGTCATATTTAATTTAGATAAATTTAATGTGTTTAACTTAACATGAATAAGTATATATTAGTATTTACCCTCATCATAAGATAGTATATGATGATTTTACTGATATACTCACACTAACCTTTTTGGTTTTAGTAAATGTTTGGATCTAGCAGGAACCAATGTAATAATGAATGTGAAAGAAACTATGGTGGTTTTAGGAATATGAAATTGAATTAAATGGGAGAACAAATGAGAACTCTTGCAGTTATTCTTAACCGACTATTTGGAGTCATGATTTACCACTTTAACCTTAGTGATTTCTCTAAGGCATATTATAGGTGAGAAACAAGTCCCTATTAATGTTTAGGTAATAATCATAATGGTAAGTATATTCAAAAACATATGTGTTAAGGATGTGGAAAGAAACACCTAAAAAATTATTCAAAGGGATTGGAAGATGTTAAATATGTGGTAATGATGGTCATAAATTTATAACCTACCATGGAAAAAGGAAGTGTTCAGTTGGCTCTAGAAAAGGGAATGAAGCTATTTCTGAGGGACTGATTAAATGTTATTAATTTGGTGTGCATGGTAATAATGCGTGTATAATTCCTATGAAAAAGGATTGGGAAAGAGATTGATATTACTGTACAAGTATATTTTTAACAATTCTTAATTCCACTCCAATTGAATATGTGGAAATTGAAAATGACCTATGAAAGGTATGGATTATTTCTTAGATTATGTTTTGAAATTATTGAAATATTTTGACATTATGAAAAAAAAAATTTATAGGAAGGAAGTATAAAAGAATAATATGTTAAAACATGGCTAAATGATCATGAATAATGTCCGATGATTAATATTTATATATTTTAGGAATTGATGAGTATGTTGGATCTGTTGATAATGATATGTTTAAATGAATTAATGGTGGGATTAAATTGGAAGACTTCTATTATTTTTAACCCTTATGTTTTTATATAAAAATGTTATTTAATTAATAATTATAGTTTCTTTTGTGGATATAGTTATAAAGGTCCATTCAGGTATATATGATCCTTGCATTTGATGCAATTAATGAATGTTACTTTTGAGGATAAAAAATGCGATGTACGATATAACCTTTGAGGTTAAAATATGTTATTGTTATTTTTGATGATTTTATCTCATTTTTTGGAATGTTTTAATAATTATATAGTTTTAGTAAAAGTAAAACCCATAGGATAAGTGAAAACTCGTCGTGTCTAGTAAGGTCGTGGGAATCAAACCCACAACCAAAGGGTGACAAGGGCACATCGCCTACCACTGGCCAACATAATGTCCCTGGTTAGTATGACTTATTCTTTTTCATTTAATGATTTTATGGATGAATAATAAGTGTATATTGATAATTTATACTTTATTAAATGGATATCATTAGTATAAGAGAATTATTTAAGTGATAAATGTAATTTGTGAATATTTCCTCTCTTTTGGGTACAGAATATGCCTAAAGAAAATAGAATTTTATGGGAGTTACTATGAGGAGTAATGGTTGAATTTTGTTTTTAGAATAATAAATGTTTTTAATGTTGTCATATTGTGATTTGGGTTATTTATTAAAATTATTAACCTATCATATAGAATATGTGATTAGATTAAATACTCTTATGTATGAAACCTTTAGAGTAGTCGATGTTATTTAGAGATAAATGTTATGATTTATCATGGAAGACTATGTTATCAATTACTTATAAATTTTAGGTTTCAATATTACTTTGGATTAATTTTTATAAATTTAAGGAAAATGTTTTTTTGAATGGTATTTGATGAACTTTGGGTATTTTTTGTTGAATTTGAATGATTAAAGATTTATTCTTTTCAGTGGTTTATCTGATCTTGTACTAACCATATTTGTTTTCATTAATGTATAAATGTAGGAGAAATATATAGTTCATATTTTTTATATTATGGGATCCTCAAGAAGTTGATTCTATCACTTCATGTATGACCAAGTCATGTTGAGTACTCATTATTTGGAGAAAAGACGAGTTTGGGGTAAAAATTTATTAAACAATGAAACTCTATTTGACAAGTAAGTAAGTTTCCTTATGTTCTTAGTCAAAATCATAAATAAATTCCTCATATTTATAGAAAGGATATTAAAAAAATTTCGTTTACTTCTCCTTCTGTAAAAAAAAATTAACCTATCACAAGTTTGTGGTTTTTTGTGGTTAACTTTATTTTGATGATGTTTTCTATCATTCTCCATCAGAACATGATAGTAATTTTTTTATTCCATATAAATGTTTTCCTACATGGAACACTAATATGTGTTATCTTGGGTGACCATTTTTCTTCACTTTCTTTCTTTAATGGTTATAGTTTTATTGAATCGTTTTCTGATGTGGGATTTTCAATGATGTTTCCCAGCCAAATTTTAAAATTGGGAGGAATCAATTTCCAAAAGGGGGGAAAGATGTAACGACCCATATATTTATAGAATAATACTATTTTATTTTTATTAATACTTATGAATAAGTCATTAATTTTACATTCAGGGGGAAATTTTTTCAAATAGCGTACTCGACATGCGACAAAGGGTTTCTCCAAAGTCTTAATTTGCATACAATATTGAGATATAGGGACAAATAATACAGTAATAATATTATTATTTTAAATGGTAGTTAACGACTATAAGTTGGAATCTTAGGAATAAATAATATCAACTGAATTATTAAATATGTTTTACACATGTTTAAATAATGATTCATTGGTTTAAAACATTATTAGAATTGGAAATAAAAACCAATTGAATATAAAGTATGTGTTTTTATGAAAACCTATTTAAAATATTAAAATTGTGTTTTCGTATCACTAATTATTTATTTTTATTTAATGTAAAAATATATAATATATATTAAATGTAATTTTTTAATTAAAATTATATGTTTTCTAAATATGATATAAGAACAAATTCAATTTTTCAGATAAAAGAAGCTTTTTTTAGAAATGCAGTTTTTTACATTTTGATGGAGAAACCTTTATAAATACAGTTTCTAATTTAATATGTTCTATTTTAAAAAATAAACTTATTTTATATAATAGGTACATAAAAATTTACTTTGTATGAAATTATGGTATTTTTTTGATAAAATACATATTTTTTTGAATAGTGAAAAATACTGCTTTTTATTTCAAAACTGCATTTTAATCTAATTTATTTATATATTTATATTATACATTTAATTGGTTTGAAAGTATAATTGTATTATATTTTTCTTATTTTAACCTATTTTTGTTAATAGAATTAATTGTACGTTGAAATTGGACATAAACACCTGTCAATATTTTGATAGTTATATCTTTTTAAAACTCACTTTTTGGTTTTGACAACGGGGTTAATTTTAAAATAATTTCTACCAATTATGTGTTTTGGAATTGGAAAAATGGATTCCATATTTGGAATCAATAGTATCAAACTGTTTAAATAGTAACATTTTGTTTTTAGAAAATATGAATAGTAACTTCAGTAATTATTTTATTTACCATGGTTAAAGGGGTAAATCTGTTAAATAGGGGTAAGAAATAATATTTTAATAATATTAAACTACCCAAACATGTTTCCTAATCCTATTGGATGAATTAGGTCTGACCAGGGGTATCCTTGGGTCAATTTTGGGACCCCATGTTGCCACTTGGATGTGAAAAAAAAATTTATAAGAATTAATCAAAAGTAATGAAAATTATAACATAAACATTTATCTTTTACTAAAAAAAATTTATATGGTGTTATATAATTGATCTCTTAGACTATAAATATTAATTAAAAATATAAAATTCTTTCCTAAATCATGGTATTTATTTTTACTTTTTTGAAATGAAATAAATAAATTTATTTATGACCCAATTATGATGTAGTGATTACCTTACTAATGAATGATTCAAAAAAATGAGATTATAAATTTTAAAATAATTTTTTATTGAAATTTTTTATTCCATACAAGAATTTTAGGGACGATTATGACTGGTTATATTTTAATTAATGATGTTTTTCCAAAATAATCAAGTTTTTGTGTATTTTTAAAAAATTCTTGACCTGAGTTGTATAAAAATTGACATAAATGAGTTTAAAAAATAATATTTGATTAAATGAAATAATAGTCCTAATGATCTAAGATTCATACAAAGGACTTATATAATGTTTAACATGTCATTAGTGAACAACTTTATGTTCTATTTTCATTTTATAAGGACTATATGAACCATATAGTATGAATATACTAGAAGATATAAAAGAGTCCAATTCGGTAACTAAGGGTTAAAGCTAACAAATTATCATAAATTTTTCTACTATACTTTTCTAAAACCTATTGTTTGAGAGTGTTTCCACCAAACTAAGCCGTTTCTTTGGAATAAATGTCTTTTAGAATATTTGAAACTGAAAATATTTTTATAATAAAATAAAATTTCAATACCTTCCTAAAGTTCCCATCCTCTCTCTTATAAAAATGAATAAACTCTACCCATTTAATCACACATATAGTGCACCTTGTATTTTCCAAAAAATACCAAAATTATCTCCCAACATAACTCTCTTCCTCCTAGAATCTATACCTTAGGAATAATTAAATTAAAGAAATCCTTTAGGCTCAAATCAAATGATGTAACCCTATTTAGAGGTTACGTCTTCTCTCAAGTTCGTTTCTTTCATTTTACTTCAAGACTTTGTTTGATCTTAATATTATTTTATTACATAAAAAAACCAGTATCATCAATATACTTGGATGTTTTTATGTGATGTATTCCAACTACACTTACACACACCTCAATCAAATGGATACGAACAAACTTTTTCTGGGTTTTGCGAACTACTGCCTCACGAAACAATTATTGTTCAATTTTCTCCTACCACCTCTCATGGTGGCCATCATGTTGGAAATATATTTATATATGATATATATATTTTATTTATTTTTTAACAATTCTTATGTTTTTTTATTTGAATCACACCTTTATGATTTCCATAATTTGTAAATACGATAATTTCATTTGAGGAAGTGCAGACTATCACCCCCTCAAAGTGATATGACTCATTCATGAAATACATGAAATATCAAAATGATGAAATTACTGAACTTATGTAACATATATAACATTAATATTATAATGGAATTATAATATACTTATGTATAATTTATTTTTTATTCCATTAAATATGAAAAATAATGGAATTTAGTGTTCATGCGTACGTACGGATTACCATATCCATGAACAGTGCATTTAATTTCTTATCTACAAATGTTATAAACTATTATAAATACATATATGTTGTATATATATGATATTAAAATCAAGAATATGACTCTGGACATAATGGACTTTTGAAAACCTGGATAATTTGTATTTATAACAAGTTCATTTATGACCAAAGTACCAAACATGGAAAAAACGACAAATATGAAATTAAATATTTATGTAATTTTTATTACATGAAGATAAGTAATATAAAATGAATAATAAAAATTAAAATTTTCTAAATCAATTAGAAATTAACATAGGTTTATTATTCAGGAATATAGAGAATGAATGAGAAAAACCAGACTCAAGGTAAGGGTACTTTTTAACCCAATTTCAATTCATTGGGTTAATATTATACTTATTAATTATTTCATGCAATGATTATATGTGGAATCATTGTTTGTTTGTTTGTTTTGTAATTTCCACTTCAGTTTGTGTAGAAATATTTTTTATACACATAATCTCCAAATAGATAAATTCTAACGTCATTTATATGATCTTTGTAAGGGAAATTCTTAAACAAATTTCCATTATATGGGTTAATATTATACTTTATGATTATGTCATGATATGATTATGTGAGAAATAAAACATTATGTCATAACTTTTTTTAATGATTTCTTTATGTTTACTTATAATGAATACACATAATTAATCTATTTTATTTTCAAAATGATCTTTGTAAGGGATCCTTTCACTGTAAAGAGCCGTCAAATTCAAGGAAATTTTTTTCTTAATTTTATTTGGAATTTTACAAGAACGCGGTTTCTGACGGCACATGATTCCGAGGCCCGGGGTGCCCAGAATCATTTTCCGAAGTTTGGCTCAGGTAAGTTTAGTGAACGAACGAGCGGGTTTTTCTAACTTTTGAACCGGTGCTCGGAATCAAATTCCTAGGGCACCGATGGAATCACAACGCTGGTATTTGCTTAGAAACGCCTCTTCCGGAGTTTCGTTTGCTCGGATGTGGTTTTTTGTTTTTGGGGTTATGTTGTGAAATAAAATAAAGTTGTGCGACAACTTTATTTTATTTCACTTAAAGCCACTCAAGCTGAGTTGAAACAGATAGGGTGGAACCCAAAATATCATACCCACTTGGTAGGATATTTGTGAGGTGGGTCCCGCACGAGCCCCACCGTTTCTTTTCCTCTAAGTAACACACTTGTGAAAACTCCTATTTAATGAATGTCAACTGGTGCGTTTTCTAAAACTCTTAACACTCCTATTAAATTGGACAGTTAAGACATTACTATTAATTCACCGAATCAATGGTTCGTTTCTTAACCTGTTTTTCAAATTGTTTCCATGTTAATAAAATAAGACCAACGCATGACTTTCTTAAGGATTGCTCGTTGAGAGGATTTGGAGAAGACTCTAAGGCTTGAGGTCTTCATCCTCCTTCGTGAAGAACGCGATGAACGCCAAACCCTCGGAGATCGACAACGCGACACCATGTTCTGCGACGCCAACGATTCTCCTTCCGCGACGCTTCTTCCGCGACGCTTCTTCCTCGACGTTTCTTCCCCGCAACAATCTTAGATCATCAACTGCTTGAGGTAGTGGATTACGGTTTTCTAATTCTTTGTGGATTTATCCTCAACATGGGTTTAAAGCATGCAATTAAATCTGTGTGTTTTCCTTAACCCTCGGAGATTGTCGACGCGACGCCGTGTACCATGACGACGTGACGCCCCTTCCGCGACGTGACGATCCTCTTCTTCCGTGATGGTCAATCCCACGAAGAACTCACGTCCGACGACAACGACGAGGTAGGGGTTTTGATTCTTTAAATATTTGTGATTTATACCCGTGACATTGATTAAATAATTGTTGTGAGTCTTTTAAAACCGAAAACGCGGTGGGTGCGGACTAACGAACAAGTCCAAACCCACCGCCCCTTTCGTTCTTGGTGTGCGAAATGGCGGACGTCGACAAAGCAGGCCGCACGGGCGACGCGAGGACCTCGCAGTGAAGAATGGAACCTGATAGGACTTCTGGTGAAGACATCGCAAATTTCCGACCACCGGAACTTGTCCGGTGGTCCGCGAAGCAGCCCGCCGGCGCGCCGCCAGAGGGAGTCACCGCGGCTGAAGCCGCGTGGGACCGGAGGAGCATGGGACGCGGCCGGTTGCCGCGTCCTCTGGCAAGGGCAGCCCCATGTGGGGCCACGGCTTCTTCACGCGGGGGTAGCGCGCCCCCCACCCGCAGCTCGACCGTAACAGCCGAGCCGACCAGCCTGGCAGCCGGGCCGCGCCCGCGCCGGCCGGGCCGGGTCGCGCCCAGTCCAGGCCGGGCCACCCAGGCCGGGCCGGGCCATGCTGGCCGGGTCGGACCTGGACCCTGGTCGGGTCGACCCGGTTCGGTCCAACCCAGGGGGGTTGGGCTGGGTCGGTCCGGGCCGAGATCCCCCGTTTTCATAGCTTTTCGGTCTTTTGCTCATAACTTCAGCTGCGGGCCTCCGATCGACGCACCGTCAGCGGCGATGCGATCCTTGGATCGAGACGGTCGTTTCAGTATATAGCACTCAAGGTTTCAATGTATATTTGGTTTGGCCGGGTTGGTTTGTACATGAAACCAACCGGGCCCTCGGAGCGGAAACGCTCATATCTTGATCTACGGAACGTCCGATTGATGTGTCGTCCACTTTGATGGATTCCTCTATGTGATAAGGATCTTTTGGCTTACTCCGCCCGAGATTTTTATGCAGGTGGAGTATGGTCGGGTTGGTTTTGATTTAATAACCAACAGGGCCCCTGGGACGAAAAAGCCAATAACTCTTAGACCGGGCGTCCGATTGACGCGCCTTCTGCGACGTTGAGTTCCTGTTGTCGATACGGATCTTTTAGATACATCAACTCTAGACTATGTGTTAGTTGATGAATCAGCCTCTCGGCTCGTGGAGCGGACCCTCTCGAATGAGCTTGCTGTGTGCGGGAACCCTAGTGCTGGCTGCGACTACGACTACTACGACGATGACTGTACAGAGATCCTCAGTGGATTCGACGGCGATGACTACAGCACTCAGTGATCCTTTGTGGATCAGTTCTACCGATCCTGTGTGGGTCCGATCCTGTGTGGGTCAGCGCTCAGCGGTTCTGTGTGGGCCAGCGCCTACATTTCCTGTGTGGGTCCGATCCTGTGTGGGTCTTTTGGGGGGGTTAGTTACCTATCGATCATGTGTGGGTAAGATCCTTTTTCGGTCATTGCGGGGGTTAGTTACCTATCGATCCTGTGTGGGTCAGATCTTTTGTGGGTCATTGCGGGGGTTAGTACCTTTCGATCCTTTGTGGGTCTGATGGCTTAGATGAATCAGTCGATATATCTGATCATCTCTATCGTCATACAAAGAAGTATACCTGTGTGAGTTGAACCTTGTTTGCTTTCCTTTATGGATTATGTTGTGCTATCCTATGTGGATTTACGTTTTGCTTTCCTGTGTCGACTGGATTGTACATGGGCTCGGTGATGGAGAAAACTAGAATTGATGACTTAGGTATATGTATGGGCATATACCTAAGCAGTGTATGATGTTACTTCATGATTGTATCTTTCCTTTTTGGATTATCCTTTGTGGATTCTGGGAGACCTCCGGGGGTCTCAAGGTCCCTACTTTGTAGCTTATACTCCCCCATGCACGGGTTATGCCCGCACTACGTTATGTTGGTTGCAGACGACGGACAGCTCTGATCGTGGTTGAGGCTTGCGGAGTAGGACGGTACCTGAAGGTGGACCACTAGGCAGGACGTACTCGGAGTGGTCGGCTGGACCCGAGGAGTAGTGAAGGATATCTGTACCCACCCATCAGTTGGGATTTCCAGTGGACAGCTCAAAGTTGTGGTTTTACTTTTCAGTTGATGTTTTCCCTTCCATTTGTACTTTACTTTCTATTTGGGTTTGTATACTGGCCCACTTACTTTTCTTCACTTACTGTTGTACTCAGTTTTTACTTATTGTTTTACTTCTACTGCTTGCTTTCTCTGTGGTGTTTGTTTACTTTACAAAGGAAATGCCTTCCCTTTTTACCGGGATTTACACCTTGGTGATAGTCTCTAGCCCCTGGCCTATGGAAGGCAGGCTTGGGGTAGTCACGGCACGGGTCTCGAGGACGGGTCGTGACAAATTGGTATCAGAGGAGTTCGGTTCTACCGCCGAACTTGGGACTCTGTTCTTTTTCTATGTGAAGCAATAGTATTTAGCGTATTGGGTGTGGTTATCAGTCCAGGGAGTCCAGTGTTGGTGCGGCGGCCGACGTATCTGTGCACCGGGACCCTGACTTCTGATTTCTAACTTAATGCACAAAAACATTGATTGCATTTGTGTGTTTCAAGTTTTCATTTTGATTACTTTGTGTCAGCTCACCAGGTATACTGTTCTGACCATGGCGCACCTATTTACTTTTCAGGATGGCTCCATGACGGCAGCCAGCTAGGGTTCCGAGTGTTGAGCATGACAACATCCCACTAAGCGACGAGGCCTCGGTATAGGGCCCTTTGACAGCTGAGGCACCAGTGGTACCTCTACCTGCCAAGCCACCGATGCTTCCATCCCCACCCTTTGACGATGCACGTCGCCTTAGTGCACTGCATGTGTTCCAGCGCCTGCGACCGCCCAGGTTCCGTGGGGAGACGGACCCCCTTGCAGCCGAGGATTGGCTAGAGTCAGTGGTACGAGTTTTTTCGACTAATGAGGACACCTGCAAACCTCATGGTGATCCTCGCAGTGAGCCTACTGCACGCGGCATTGGGCCGGTGGTGGAGGTTGATGCTCCAGGTGCACGATGAGGAATCACTTCTCTGGACAGACTTTGAGAGCCTCTTCCACTCAGAGTTTGTCCCATCCACCCTCCGTGTGGTGCGCATACAGGAGATTCTCCAGCTACGGCAGGGCAGCTTGCCGGTCGCCCAGTACTCGGCGAGATTTACCAATCTCTCGCGCTGCTCAACAGACATGGTATGGGACCCGTTCTTCCGGGCCCGGACCTTTAAGCAGGGATTGAGACATGAGATCAGGGCATCACTGATCTCCCTTAGCATGCTGACCCAGGCAGTAGTACTGGAGAGAGTCCTTTTGATCGAGAGCTTTCTTGCTCAGCCTTCATCAGCAGCGAGACTTACCGCAGGGCGGCACGTAGTAGAGTCTTCTGCAGCAGGCAGTTGACGGATGAATCATGAGTCCAGGAAAACCAGACCCTCACGTAGACGACCTCAGGACACTGGATCAGCAGTGCGGGGCACACAGCGTGGAGCCAGTATTTCGAGAGGCAGGCAGTGCTACACAAGCGGCGGGCAGGGCCACATGGCTCGTGAATTCCCGACCCACTATGCCGAGGAGTAGTAGACGGTTGAGGGGCCACCCAAGCAGAGGCATAGGGTCGACTATGGTAGTCCGCAGGGATCACAAGAACGAGGATGAGGAGCTGGACAAGCAGTAGGTGGTGGGCGACGCCTCGAGGCTCTACCACCACCACCACCAGGAGGTCCACCCCGGCCAAAGGGAGCTGGCGGGCAGAGATAGGAACAGCTCCAGGCAACGGAGGCCTACGACCACAGCATGCCCGAGATGATTTTTGGTACTATCTTTGTCTATTACACCCTTGCTAATGTTCTTATAGACACAGGAGCGAGTCACTCTTTCATAGCCGCTGCCCTTATTCGGAGCTCGGAGATTCCGACAGAGCCGTTGGCTCAATCCTTACGGCTAGAGACTCCTACGGGAGCAGACTCGACGATTATGCACTTGTTCTAGCAGTGTGATCTTACTCTAGGAGGCTAGATCTTCAGCTGGGATCTTCTTGTAGCGGTGTCGAGGCCTTACGACGTCATCTTGGGCATGGATTGGTTATCTACAGTCTATGCACAGATTGACTGTATTAGGCGCAAGGTGCGATGTGTACGCACCGATGGGAGCAGGTTCACCTTCACTGGTGAGAAGGGAGCCTTCATAGCACAGGATAGACTCTCGTAGAGGATAGGACAACCCATCACTCATCAGTTTTCTAGCCTCATCCTAGGAGCAGTTGACGTGCGGAGTCCTAGTTTTCCTACAGTGGTGGATCAGTATGCAGACGTCTTTCCCAACGACGTTCCAAGACTACCTCCTCGCAGAGAGCTAGAATTTTATATTGATCTGTACCTCGAGATAGCCCCGATATCCACTCCAGCATATCGGATGGCCCCCGCTGAGCTTCGAGAGCTACAGGTACAGTTGGAGGACTTCTAGGGAAAGGGATTCATTTGACCCGGTGTTTCACCCTGGGCTTCCCCGATTTTGTTCGCCAAGAAGGCGGATGAGACCTTCTGACTTTGTGTCGACTATCATCACCTAAACCAGGTGATGGTGAGGAACAAGTATCCGATACTGAGGATTGATGACCTCTTCGATCAGCTCAAGGGAGCACAGAGGTTCTCAAAGATAGACCTCAGGTCAGGCTATCATCAGCTAAGAGTTCGGGACGAGGACGTGTAGAAGACGGACTTCAGATGTCGTTATGGCCACTATGAGTTCTTGGTTATGCCATTCGGCGTAAACAATGCTCCAGCAGTGTTCATGGGCTTCAGGAACAGGATCTTTCAGCCATACCTCGATCGATTTTTCGTGGTCTTCATCGACGACATTTTGATATACTCGATGACTGAGGAGGAGAACGCCTACCACTTGCGAGTTGTACTGGACACACTCCGAGAGCACCAGATTTATGGAAATCTCTCGAAGTGCCAGTTCTAGATACGTGAGGTCCACTTCTTGGGACACATCCTCTCTGAGGCAGGAGTTGCAGTGGATCCTGTGAAGATCGAGGTAGTGCTAGCTTGGGAGCTACCCAAGATCGTGACAGAGGTGCACAGTTTCTTGGGACTAGCTGGATACTACCAGAGATTTGTTCCAGACATCTCTAGAGTTGTGGCACCACTCTCAGCTCTTAAGAAGAAGGGGAAACCCTTTGTGTGGTCAGACAGATGTCAGCAGAGCTTCGAGGAGCTGAGACAGAGATTGACAGCACACCTATCTTGAGGTTTCCTGAGGATGGAGTAGGGTCCGTAGTCTACTGTGATGCATCAGGGACCGGACCCGGATGTGTCCTAATGCAGGAGCGGGCATTGATCACCTATGGATCATTTCAGTTGAGCCCGCATGATCAGAAATATGCTGCCCATGACCTGGAGTTAGCAGTAGTGGTCTTCGCTCTGAAGACATGGCGACACTATCTGATGGGCGAGTGCTTTACAGTATTTTCTGACCATCAGAGTCTCAGGTACATCTTCTCTCAGAAGGACCTGAACCTGAGACAGCAGAGATGGCTCGAGTTTCTCCAGGAATATGACATTGAGATAGTCTATACTCCTGGGAAGGGTAACGTAGTAGCCGATACTCTCAGTAGGAGGATGGGCATTCAACTACTTGATGAGGCGGCAAAGCAGCTAGCCGCTTTGCAGATATCTGTCATGGATAGAGATGGAGCATCCTTCCTTCAGTCTCTCACAGTCACCCCTCCACTACTGCAGCGGGTCAGAGAGGCATGGCGTGGGGAAACTGACTGTGAGACGCAGCGTGCGCAGATATCCTCAGGACAGGCACCTGATGGTTTCTCCTTTGGAGCAGAGCATGACGTCCTTTTCAAAGGAAGTACCTTGGTACCAGTTGCTTTACAGGAGGAGGTGCTGAGATCATTTCACACTTCTCCTTTGGCGGTGCATCCTGGATTGGTGAAGATGTACCAGGACCTTAGACGACAGCACTAATGGCCGGCCATGAAAAAGGTTGTGGCAGAGTTCGTTTCTCAATGCCTCACCTGCCAGCAGGTGAAGGCAGAGCACCAGGTACCAGCAGGCTTGGTACAACCCTTAGAGGTCCCGGAGTGGAAGTGGGATGGGATATCTATGGACTTCGTGACTAGGCTTCCACGCACTTCCAGAGGTCACAACTCCATTTGGGTGATTGTCGACTGACTCACCATGTCGGCACACTTCTTACCCATCAGAGAGTAGGGCTCAGTGGAGAGTATGGGACATCTCTACGTTCAGGAGATTGTACGGCTTCACGGTGTGCCTTCATCTATCATCTCCGATCGAGATGCTCGCTTTACTTCCCAGCTTTGGAAGGGGTTGCAGGAGGGGTTCGGGATGCAGCTACGTCTGAGCACCACCTTTCACCCTAAGACGGATGGTCAGACGGAGAGCACCATTTAGACTCTCGAGGACATGCTCTGCACATGTTTCCTCAACTTTGGTCGCTGCTGGGAGGACCACCTACCCTTGTTGGAGTTTGCGTACAACAACAGCTACCACTCCACCATCGGGATGGCACCATACAAGGCATTGTACGGTTGACCTTGCAGAACTCCTTTGTGCTGGACAAACCCTGTGAAGCCCGCACTTATGGGACCAGAGATGGTCCAGGCCATGACAGAGAAGGTCCAGATCATCCAGGAGCGGATGAGGACAGCTTAGAGCTGGAATAAGTCTTATGCTGATAGGAGGCGGAGGCCACTATAGTTTGAGGATGGCGACCACGTCTTCTTGCGTGTCTCACCTCGACATGGATTACAGAGATTTGGCCGAGGTGGAAAGATGTCTCCGCGCATCATCGGACCATTCCAGGTCCTCAGCCGGATTGGTGAGGTGACTAATCGCATGTCTCTACCACCTCAGTTACACCGAGTGCACAATGTCTTCCACGTATCTCAGCTAAGGAGATACGTGCACGACCAGTCGCATATCATTGACCATGGGGAGCTGGATGTTGATAATGGGGTGACTTCTTACGGAGGTCCCAGCGGAGATCGAGGATCGACAGGATCGGGTCCTGTGTGGATGGTCGATTCCTCTAGTGCATATCAGATGGCAGCACGGGAATCTCCAGGAGATCTCTTAGGAGCGGGAGGCTCAGATGCATGCTCACTACCCACTTTTGTTTCCCTAGTTTATGATGTATCTTTACGGGGACGTAAATCCCTGAGGTGGGAGTGACGTAAAGACCCGTAAAATTCAATGAAATTTTTTTCTTAATTTTCTTTGAAATTTTACAAGAAGGCTGTTTCTAACGGCACGTGATTCTGAGGCCCGGTGTGTCCGAAATCATTTTCCGAAGTTTGGCTCGGGTACGTTCAGTGAACGAATGAGCGGGTTTTTCTAACTTTTGAACCGGTGCTCGGAATCGAATTCCGAGGGCACTGATGGAATCGCAGTGCCGGTATTTTCTTAGAAACGCCTCTTCCGGAGTTGCGTTTTCTCGGGTGTGGTTTTTAGTTTTTGGGGTTAAGATAAGAAATAAAATAAAGTGGTGCGACAAATTTGTTTTATTTCACTTAAATCCACTTAAAGCCACTCAAGTTGAGTTGAAGTGGATAGGGTGGAACCCAAAATATCCTACCAACTTGGTATGATATTTGTGAGGTGGGGCCCGTACGAGCCCCACCGTTTCTTTTCCTCTAAGTAACGCACCCACAAAAACTCCTCTTTAATGAAAGTCAACTAGTGCATTTTTTAAAACTCTTAACGCTCCTATTAAATTGGATAGTTAAGACTTTACCATTAATTCACCGAATTAATGGTTCGTTTCTTAACTTGTTTTTCAAATTGTTGGTATGTTAATAAAATAAGACCAACACAAGTCTTTCTTGAGGATTGCTCGTTGAGAGGATTTGGAGAAGACTCTAAGGCTTGAGGTCTTCATCCTCCTTCGTGAAGAACGCGAAGAACGAGAAGAACTCCGAATCCTCAGAGATCGACGACGCGACGCCGTTTTCCATGACGCCAACAATTCTCCTTCTGCGACGCTTCTTCCGTGACGCTTCATCCATGACGTTTCTTCCCCGCCACAATCTCCGATCATAAACTGCTTGAGGTAGGGGATTACGGTTTTCTAATTCTTTGTGGATTTATCCTCAACATGGGTTTAAAGCGTGCAAGTAAATCTATGTGTTTTCTTTAACCCTCAGAGATCGTCGACGCAACACCGTGTACCACGACGACGCGACGCCCCTTCCATGACGTAACGATCCTCTTTTTCTGTGACGGTCAATCCCGCGATGAACTCACGTCCGACGACAACGACGAGGTAAGGGTTTTGATTCATTAAATCTTTGTGATTTATACCCGTGGCATTAATTAAATAATTGTTGTGAGTCTTTTAAAACTGCTAACGCAGTGGGTGCGGACTAACGAACAAGTCTGAACCCACCGCCCCTTTCGTTCTTGGTGTACGAAATGGCAGATGTCGACAAAGCAGGCCGCACGGGCGACGCGAGGTCCTCGCAGGGATGAACGGACCCCGGGAGGACTTCTGGCAATGACGGTGTGAATTTCGGACCACCGGAACTTGTTCGGTGGTCCGCAGAGCAGCCCGCCGATGCGCCACGCCGGTACGGCGGCGCCGGCGGCAGATGGCGGCGGCGCCCGGCGTGCCGCTAGAGGGAGCCGCCGCGGCTACAGCCATGGAGGAAGCAGCGCGGTGCCGCGACCACGCTGGACCGGAGGTGCATGGGACGCGGCCGGCTTCCGCATCCGCTGGCAAGGGTGGCCCCACGCGGGGCCGCGACTTCTTCACGCTGGGGCAGCGCGCCCCCCGCCCGCGGCTCGGCCGTAACAGCCGAGCCGACCCACCTGGCATCAGGCCCGCGCCCGCGCCGGCCGGGCCGGATCGCGCCCAGGCCGGGCTGGGCCACGCCGGCCGGGTCGGACCCGGTTCGGGCCGACCCAGGGGGGGTTGGGCCGGGTCGGTCCGGGCCCAGACCCCCTGTTTTCGGACCTTTTTCGTCTTTTGCTCATAACTTGAGCTGCGGGCCTCCGATCAATGCACCATCAGTGGCGATGCGATCCTTGGATCGAGACGGTCGTTTTTATATATCGAACACAAAGTTTCAAAGTACTTTGGGTATGGACGGGTTGGTTCGTACACGAAACCAACCGGGCCCTCGGAGCGGAAACACTCCTATCTTGAGCTACGGACGTCTAAATGACGTGTCGTCAACTTTTTTGGATTCCTCTATGTGAGACGGATATTTTGGCTTACTCTGACCGAGGTTTGGATGCAGGCGGAGTATGGTCGGGTTGGTTTTGACTTAAAAACCAACCGGGCCCCTGGGACGAAAAAGACAATAACTCTCAGACCGGGCGTCCGATTGACGCGCCGTCTGTGACGTTGAGTTCCTATTGTCGATAAGGAACTTTCGGTACATCAACTCTGGACTATGTGTCAGTTGATGAATCAGCCTCTCAGCTCGTGGAGCGGACCCTCCCGAATGAGCTTGCTGTGTGCGGGAACCCTAGTGTTGGCTGCGACTGCGACTACTACTACGAAGACTGTATAGATATCCTCAGTGGATTCGACGGCGACGACTACAGAACTCAGCGATCCTCTGTGGATCAGTGCTACCGATTATATGTGGGTCCGATCCTATGTGGGTCAGCACTCAGCGGTCCTGTGTGGGCCAGCGCCTACTGATCCTATGTGGGTCCCATCCTATGTGGGTCTTTTGTGGGGGTTAGTTACCTATCGATCCTGTGTGGGTCAGATCCTTTGTGGGTCATTGTGGGGGTTAGTTACCTATCGATCATGTGTGGGTCAGATCCTTTGTGGGTCATTTTAGGGGTTAGTACCTTTCGATCCTTTGTGGGTCCGACGGCCTAGATGAATCAGTGGATATATCTGATCATCTCTATCGTCATACAAAGAAGTATACCTGTGTGAGCCGAATCCTGTTTGCTTTCCTTTGTAAATTGTGTTGTACTATCCTGTGTGGATTTACATTTTGCTTTCCTATCTGGACTGGGTTTTACTTGGGGTCGGAGATGGAGCGAACTGGAATTGTTGACTTAGGTATATGTATGGGCATATACCTAAGCAATGTCTGATATTACTTCGTGATTGTATATTTCCTTAGTGGATTATCCTTTGTGGATTCTGGGAGACCTTCGGGGGTCTCGGGGTCCCTACTGAGTAGCTTATACTCACCCCTTCACGGGTTATGCCCGCACTACGTTGTATTGGTTGCAGACGATGGACAGCGGTGATCGTGGTTGAGGCTTGCAGAGTAGGACTGTACCTGGAGGTGGACCACTGGGTGGGACGTACTCGGAGCGGTCGGCTGGACCCGAGGAGCAATGGAGGCTATCTGTACCCACCCTTAAGGTGGGATTTCCAGTGGAAAACTCGATTTTGTGGCTTTAATTTTCATTTGTTGTTTTCCCTTCCAGTTGTACTTTACTTTCAGTTTGGTTTTGTATACTGGCTCACTTACTTTTCCACACTTACTGCTGTACTCAGTTTTTACTTAGTGTTTACTTATACTGTTTGCTTGCTCTATTGTGTTTTTTTACTTTACAAAGGCAATGCCTTCCCTTTTTACTGAGATTTACACCTTGGTGCTAGTCGCCAGCCCCCGGCCTATGGAAGGCGGGCTTGGGGTAGTCACGGCACGGGCCCTGAGGACGGGTCGTGACATTCACCATCATCTTTTAAAGACTTATTTTATGTTATGTATTTTAATTTCCACGTTCCAATGTTGGGATATGTTATTATACATCTTTATTAATTTAAATTTTATGTCTAAGTGATGATAGGACCTTTTATCTCCCATTAAATCATTTTCTAAAATTTAAAGTGACGTCGTTAGGCTGTCGAATTTTGGTATGGGGATTCGTATAAATCTCGTTTCATTGAGGTATATTTTGATAATATACACATAATTATTTTATACATGGTATAATAAAACTATTTGATAATTAATTTTATTCAAAGGGAATCTTTTTTCTACATAGTGTTTTACTAAATGAAAAAATAAATCTTTTAACGTATGCGGAAACAACGACCTTTCTACCAACATGAGTATTATTTGATATTTGGAATCCTTAATAAGACATATTGTTTTTTACAAGGAAAATAAATACCTTATACCCTCTTTACATAATTCGCTATTGAAAATGATTTTTAAATTTTTTTGGGTATTTCTATATCGTGAAATGGTTTCATGTGATTTCAAATGAAATGCTATTAGTTAAATGTTGATATTTGAAATATTTATGTGTTATGATTATATAATGGTATATGAAAATTTGATGGGTGGTTATGTGATAAACCAATGACGGGTGGTTAAATGATAAACCAAAGATTGGTGGTTACATGATAATCCAAATGATGGGTTGTTCCGTGATAATCCAAGGATAAGTGTTTATGTTGTAACCTCCAATGCATTGGGTATGGAAGTTGACCATATGGCTATTCCATTTGGTGACATTTCGGGAAGTAGACTGTATGGTTATTCAATTTAAGTATGTTAATGTCCCATGTTACCTTTATATGCTGATTTATATGGGATTTATGGTAATCTCTTGGTTACAAAAAGGGTATGCAATGAGCATAGATTTAGTGAAGTGTTTTTGCTACGTCTTAAAGGTGAAAGTATTACTTTAAGATAATGTTTTCATGGCATACATGTTTTTGTAAGACTAACAGTTTTCATTCATTATGTTTCCATTATTGATATTTTTATGCTCGTCCCATGTTTTGAAATGTTTATCATGGGATATAAATATGAATATAGTCTAATATGTGATCGAAGAAATGTTATGCTGTTAAAACATGAAACGATGTCATGTTTCATTTTAAAAAAAATTTGGATTTATAAAATCAGTGGATAGTAAGTAGAAGTGTTTACTTGTAATATTCAAGTTGTTATGTATCTGTTATGACCTAATTCTCTAAATCCCTAAACCATAAAATATATTCAATCTAAATTATTAACTTATCTCAATATTAAGTAATGTTTATGTCTTGGGCCTTATAAACCCAATTTATTATGGGAAGTTTCCTCTAAGATTTTCATGGGCGTGAACTAACACTACTATGATGATTTAGGGATTGAAATCAATCAAATGTGATAATCTTGTGACTTAAACTTACTACATAGATGGTTTGGGGAGGGAACAAAATCCAGTATGATAGTCTTTTTAGTTACCCATGAATACTATAGAAATGATTTTTTATACTTATGAATATGCCACAATTCCATTTCTTATGCCATTGTTGTTCTTCCATGTCTTGTGTTCATTAATTTATTTATGATTCATATCTTATAAACTACCAATTTATATTCCATTACTCAGCATTATGATTTATGATATGAAGTGTATGATTTTCAAATTTTATTTTCATGTTATAATATCCATATGTTCTTGTATTCTCATGTTATAATTGATATCTCCCTTTTTACCTATAATACTCATCTAATCTCACCCTTTTTATGTTTCATTTCCCATGGTTATGATGAAAGGGACAATGTATGATATTTTCAGTAGGGGTAATGTTTATTATGAACTTATAAGGAGATTATATAGATCATTTATGAAATATTTCTTTATGTTACCATGTTTCCAAAGTCACTAGAATAATTCAATTCTAGAGAGGATCATTATTCCATGTAATGAATATCAATCCACTAGGATTTTATATCTGTGTATGAATATTTTGGGTCATGACAGTTGGTATTATAGAAATGATTAGTTTACATTTAGAAACTATGATGATAAATCATTAGTAATAAATATATGGATAAGTGTTAGTATGGGATAACATCTTAATTATATTGTAATGATGATGAGCGAACTTGGTTAAAACTATTTTTTCATATAATAATGTGTCATGATTTAGATATCCTATAAATGAATTTTCAGGACTTTGTAGCTTTTTACTGTGATCATTATTTCTCACACCATGTTTTTTGGTTCAAGTTGATGACTTCTACTTAATGGAATCATGATAGTCTTGAATGTAATAGAAAATTCAATTATTTTACTCTTGAGAAACCAAATATTATTGGAAATACAATTAAAAAAATATTGTTATGATCACAAAACATTCTTGTGATATTAATCATGATGATCCTCTAAATAATAAAATGAGGGAAAAATGTTTTGTTTAGTCAATAATGAGGAAATTTCATCATTTTTTGCAGGTATATTAATCCAATAGTTGTTAATAAATGGATCTGTACCATTGAATAAATATATTTCATTATATATTCTTCAATACATGAGAATGGTATTCTAGTTTTTTAGTGTTTAGAAGTAGAAGCATATCAATAGATTAACTGTATCATGAACAAGAGGCAAGATGATATAATCGAATCCATTGAGTGGGATGTGTTTAAGGGGTTATTATTAAATATGTAATTTCATTATATTCTTTGAGTGAAAATGGACAAGTAATTCCATTATCTTAAAATAATAGATGATGAATCTATTGGTACCTATGAGGAAAATTTTTCAAGACATGTTAGGTGCACTTCTAGTATTATCAACCTGAATGTAGGAATGAATGAATCTTATGTGGCTTAAATAAATGTGTCTACAGGGTGTTAAGAATGTGGTACTTTAGTATTTTGATGAACTAATTCAATGTTTCCTCGTGATGGTGTCTTAGATTAGTGTTACTCATCAATATAATAATGTTGATAAGAAAATAATGATGGCCTTCAAAGGAAATATTTAAAACCATAGAGATAAAATGATGATATTTCCATTATGCACAATGTTTGAAGTAAACATGGGGGATATTATGGTCAGGTAATAAGTAAATATTTAATGTGTGGAAAGGAAGGTAACTGGGTAATAAAATAACATGTGATGAGAAGAAGTTAGTTAATAATAAAAATAGAGAGAGAAAACTATAAAAAGAACCACACACACTCTATAGTTTTAAATGAAATGATTATTGGGAATATTCCAACTAGTGACCAAATTTAAGGTTTAATGATGATTATGATCAACATCAAAAACCTATTAGAAAAATTAAAAAAGGTAAATGTAATGTGATCCATAATTCTAATGAGGGGTACAATAAAAGAATGGTTAGAGTTACACATTCTATTAGCTCAATAACTGCTAATATCTTATTTGATTATAGATCTACCCAGACATTTATATTTAAGGAATATGATAAGGAGATGATTATACCACATCTTTGATTAGATTTTGAGTTGTAAGTTAAAACTATAATGGAATGGGGATCACATCTGAAGTCTATGATTCTTCATTAGTTGATATTTGTGGGAATGTCCTTCTTGTATATCATTTTATTCTCCCTTTGGATGACTCTGATGTTATACTAGGAATATATTGGACATCTTAACATAAATCCAAAATCAATTTTTGAAGTAGTTAATTCATGTATGATATTCCAAACCAATTGATGATCTTCTACTAGTGTGATAGAAAATATGAACGTCATATATAAATCACACCCACTGTATAGGTTTTGATTCTTATTAAAAAGTGGTGTTTATGAAAAATGGTTGGATAAAGACTAAAAATCATTAATATTCCTACTGTATTCTGTTTATTGATGTATTTATATGATAATTGTCAGATCATAGACAAAATCATGAAGTTGATTCTTTGATACAAATCATTAATATTTCTACAGCCATTTCAATGAATCCAAATTCAATGGACCTGGTTGAGTTTCATATACTAATGAATAAAATACAATACAATTTAGGTAAGGTATTCATTCATCTATATATATAAATATGGGTGTTGAACCATCTATCTGTGTGAATATTAAAGAGGCACAATAGGAAGATGTCGAATTGAAAAATAATGTGAGGGATTTTCCTAATATTATCCTTGATTATTATGATATGACAAGGTTAATTAACCATGCATATATTCCATCCATATAATTATAACAGACAAATATATTTGAAAAATCTCACTTCTCCCTATTCTCTATTCATATTGGGAGTATAAAGATGTATTAATTTATGAATGATTATTTCTATTAGGGAAACATGAATAGGTGTATTTTTGGTCTATATCTTTCTTATTGGAATGTCATAAAGTTAACATTCTAAGACAAAATTTCATCAGGTATTTTATAACCCTTACACATAAAAATTGGAATCTGAAACATTACCATATATTTTTCCATTTAACTCCCCAAAACATCATATGGGAAGAATAATATATTGGTTACAGTCGATTGCCTTGTAGAGTTAGAAAACCTCATTGCCAATAAAGAATATTTTTACATATATCACCTTTAATTATGTTATGTTATGTAAATTATAAGGTTTCATGGAGTACCACAATATATTTTATTTGTTAGGGATCTGAGGGTTTCCTCAATGTTTTAAAGAATTCTTTAGCAGGATATGCACACGGAGTTGATATTCAATATAGTGTAATATCCTTCGATAGATGTTCCATATAAAAGAACAATTCAAACCACTTTGGATTTAATGAGAAATTATTTTATGTATTTCAAAGTTAGTTTGAATCAACACCATCTTCTATTTCATTTTTCATAAAATCAATTATTTCCCTTTAGATTTTAATTCATTCCTTATGAAGCCCTCCATATAAATAAGTGTAAAACATATACATTGTAGTGAACCAACCATATAAATCATCGATCTAGTGTCATGATACCATGAAATTAGCATAAGATATAAGTCGATAACTCCCTAAAGAAGTGAACATTTTATTAGTCTTTGTAAAATAGATACATATACGAGTCTTGTATTAAAAATGATTACACAAATTAAAACATACACTTTTTTAGTTCAAGGATTTATTTATTTAATCTAATATATCCCTTCTTATTATTAATAGAACAACTTAATTGAATCCTTTTGAGAGGAAAAAAATAAGGATGATCTCAAATGCTTAATAATGGTAAATTATAATGGACTAAACAATTAGTTAATGAGAATAATCAATATGATAAGTTAAATAACTAAGAACACAATCCATTCAATAAATAACTATGAAATAAGTGAGTGTATAATATGTAAATGGGAATAATTTAACATAAATTACACTTAAACAATTGGATATGTCATATCAATATGTACATTTAAATAAATAAAATGCATTCTATTTGACAATCATTTTAGAATTAAAGGAAACTAATGATAATGTAAACATGAATATCACACATATAAATAATAATAATAAATTAATTATTAATGAAGGAAATGCATAATTATTGGATGTCATGTATAAGGCACTTGAAAGAGTATACCATCAAGACATTTCATTATAAGGCTTAATACTACATGTGGAAATTTGTTTAATATTCACAAGTAATTTGTCTTATGAGAACCTATCGATTGCTCGAGGGGATATATAACGTATAGGAACCACCCATAATTTTTTATCTAATTAATTACTCATATAAAATAATATATTTAATTATTAAAAATAGGCCTTACCAAACATCCTTATTGAGTAAAAGATACTTATTTATCAATATTTCCCAAGTATGTCAAATAACATTCTATGTAAAAACAATATATAAAAATGGTATATGGTTTAGGTAATAAGAATTTCTATGATAAATGATATGGATAATTTAGTGAGATTTAATGTTCATTGATAATAGGAAACTCGTTATTTCATGGGGATTAAAAAAGGAATCGAGGTACTAAATTTAAAAATTAGCTTTGGTTAAGTAAATCATAAACCATATAGAGGAAGGAAAATTATAATACCAATAAAACATACCCCAAATAGAGTAAAAATAAAGGGATTTTGTTTTTTATGAATGTAAAAATAATTAAATTAACATTTAAAAATATTCTTGAAGAAGATATATATTTTATTTTTAAAATCTTTTTGAGAATCCTTTTCTGTGAAAATAAATATTGAAAAAAATTATTTTAAAAGAATCCTTTTAAAAATGAAAATGATTACTTGAAGAAATGACTAAGGGTAAATTTGTGCATTCCATACAATGTAAAAGGAACATTCCTTTTGGATAGTAAAAAAGTTATAAAAATTCATTATTGAGAATGAAACAGGAATATTCCTTTAAAAAAATTGTGATATAAATAATGAGAAAAATTTCGATAATATTTAATTTTTAAAAGGATAAAAACACAATTAAACACATTTTAACAAATAATGGTTTTTAGAAGATTTTATTTTCTCTAAATAAAGAGATAAATAATGTTAGGTTTTCTTAAAAAAATTAAAACATTTTGAGTAACCAATAGAGTAAAAATTGTACTATTACTTGAAAAACGTCATGAATAATCATAGGATAATAAAATTAATGTGTTTCATGAAAAATTTTCAAACAAATTAATTTGAATTAGTTTCAAGAAAAATTAGCATCAATTATAATGAGATTGGTTAATAAACCCTTAAACTGGTCATAACATTTAAGTGGGAATTAACAAGTGAATTGATTGTGTGTATCAAATATAAATATATATAAAATAAGATGAAATAAATCAATAGATATTAAAATTAATTATACACATAATCATATAATATAAAGAACAATGGGGAAGTAATATAACATAATGAAAAGGAATTGGGTTATGGAATTTCATTACAACTTCGGTAGCATTAATTATAAATCACCTTAGATGAATAAATTCAATATAAAATTAAAAATATCTGGAATAATGAATTAATAAAGGTATTAAATTTCATTATGGATGTATTTACATAATATAAATTAAATTATGTTCACAAAAATAAAGTGTTCCTCAAAGAATGTAAATTGAGAGGAAGTCCCTTACTACTAAATAACATTTGAATTATAAACTGCATGAATGAAATAATTTCAATTGAAACTATAAATACCATGAATAGAAATTGATTCTTGATATAAAATAAATTAGGGATATTTTATACACTATAGAAATTAATTATGTGGTGAAAATGGTGTATGTCTCAACGAATGAAAAGTGAGACAAGAATCTCATACCTTTTGTATCCTTTCGGGTGAACGTTCATTAAATTCTTGGATAACATTTTTTAAAATATCACTAAATTATAATAGAATAATTATTATATTTATAATATCATATATATTCTTATTATAATATGTTATGACCCATTTTTTATCAATCATTCATTCTTTTAACTATTTCATGTGTTAAAGGCCTCATTTTTTTAGTATGTTTTGACTTGTTTATTATTGTTGATACTATTTAGATCATCATTTAATGATTAAAATACATTAAACATTATTTAAATTTCTTGTATATTATATATATATATATATATTTGTTTATAATTATCCATTATGTTTGGATATAGGAAATGAAATGCACTGTTAAGCGAGAAGGTGTGTCATACGTATGCATTAATGGTACTTCTATATCATTTTCAAATTTAAAAGAATGAAAATTAAAATATATATACATATATTATATATAAAATATCATATTAATGTCATATATATCACATATGTACATTATAATCATTATTTATACATTCCATGTGATGTGTGAGCATATCACAACACATTGAAGAGGCGGTAGTCCAAACATCCTCAAACGATGTTATCATATTTCAAAAAATGGAAAGCATTAAGTTATGTTTTATAATAAAATAAAATAAAAATTAAGAAATCATAAATATAACATATATCATATATAAATATTTTTTCCATTAAAATTCGCAACCTTGAGAGTAGGTAAAGGAAAAAAATGAACAACACAGTTTTGTAAGGCTGTAGATTTCCATACACAAGTCGATATGTTTGTTGCACGTATGTTGGATGTCTGTGAAAGTTTAGGTCAAAATATTTACCTAAAAAATATTATATTTAATATACTATGGTTAATGTATAATAATTATATGAAAAAAATTTAAGGGTGACAAATTAAATGAAACAAATTTTATCATTGAAAAACATTACCTCTAATTTAGGTAACTCTTTTTGGATTATACCACAATACTTCCTTGTTTTAGTTTATGCTCAAATTTATTCTTCTAGGATGACTAGAGAAACGTTAAAGATTATTTGAGATATTTTTGGGTGATCAAATTTTATTGAGAGGTGTCAATAAGTAGGAGGGATGAGTTCCTTTTTATAGTGGAATAGGTGTGGAATTCAAAAAACCTTTCAAAAAGGGGATTCCACCCATGTTATTACCATGTCATGTTTTTCTAATAATGTTCCGATGTATATAAAACTGATTATAGGGTATAAATATTTCCACAAAATTTATTTTGGGAAATATTATAGATCATTTTAACCCTTAAGGTTATGTTTTAGTCGCTTGTTGAGTTATTGTTTCTCCTAGATGGTGTAATTAATTTTTAATTATTTTAACTAATATTTATGGTCAAAAACTATGTTTAACCTATTATAAATTATAAATTATTATTATTAAAAATATGGAATACATTTTTGAAAATTCCAATAACATAATGGTATGAAATTAATTTAAATTTAATCACATAGACAGGACATGAAAGCAGGGTTTTAAAGTAAAAATGTTCAAATGATTGCTATGTTTTAATATCCAATATAAAAGTGAAATTGATTAAAATGACATAAATTTTATTCATTTATCTTAAATTTAGAGGATTATTTTAAAAAATAATAAAATATATAATTTAAAATTGTAAAAAATTTATATAAAAAAGTAGTTTTGGATTAAAAATCACTATTTTTCACAATTACTCAAAAACATAATCTTTATAGAAAAATAGAAATAATTTATCCTAAGTTAATTTTTATGTTACTTTTTAGAATATTATGTTCTATTTTACATATTAAATTTACAATATTTCAAAAATTTATATTTAAATGAGGTTCTAAATTAAAAGACGGTAAATCAACCATAAGAAAATATTGGTTTCTAATAGTAATATTAGTTTTTTTATATTCTTATGACTATAGAATCTATCAAGTTAGTATAAAAACATTTTTTTGAATATATAACATATATATTTCATTAATATCTTTCAATAATTATTATTAATATTATTTATTCAATTAAAACACCATTATGTGCAAAAAACATTTAATTTATATTCAATTGATTTTTAAAATCATTTTTAACGATTTGTTAACTACAGAATTCACTTTAATTTTTTTTAAACCATACATTTTTTTATTTCAGTTAATACTATTCATATTACTTAATTTGAAGGAACGTATATATTAAATAATAATAATCTAAGATATAATTTTGTTCAGTACAACTCTATCTTGCGTGTAACGCAATCTATCGAGGGAACTCATTATTGTGTGTGACGTAAGATAACTCAGTATTCGCATGACTTTAAAGATATATAATATATTAAATTTTTTAATTATACAATAATGTCTTTATATTTTATATTCTATCAAATAAAATTTACTCTTTTATAATTTTTATGGTGTTACATACCATAAATAAATTGTGCCATCATAATTTAAACATAATCATGGTAAAAAAGTGTATGATATTTCCTATGATCAAATGCCACATCATGAGAAGGGTTAAAAAAACCCTATATAAAATTTAGAATGTGAAGTAAATAATTTCACATATACTAACATATAAATATGTTTATATGTAGTAGAACATTAGTGGAAGGAGGATGTATGGACATTGGAGAAAAGTATAAATATTTATAGGGAGTGATTGAGGTCATTGATCAGAAATAAGTGAATGGTCAATAGAACTTTTTTTTCCACAAAGCCATAAATATTTGGCAATTTAAATGTCAAATGGTTCAACAAAACTTATGGTGTTAGAAAAACATCTTTTTTTATCATTTTCCTAAGGGATGGTAATTTTTTTCTCTCTACGAATATAAGAAAATATACATAATTGATATATTTCATTAAACAAAAATATCCTTTAGTTGTGCTTCAATAAATTAAAAATTTATACCATTACTCCGTGAAATGATTGTCAAAAATGAATTTCTAGACCTGAAGAACTAAATATTTTCTTATATGTATGGTAAGACCCATAATACAAGTCTCAATATATTTTTTTAACTACATTCCAAAAATAAAATGATTAATATATTAATATGTAAACCTCAAAAATAATACTATCGGTTCATCATTAATTGATATTCATCACATTATTTATATATTAATAATGACACATTAACTAGGACATCACATAGGCTAGTGGTAGGTGTGATACCCTTATCATCCTTCGATCATGGGTGAAAGCCTCACTACGTTTCCAGATTTGATTGGTTGTTACCAGATATGTAGGTTGTCAATTTTTACAAACTAAATTAGTGTAATTCACAAAATAAATATGATGGACATCCTTGAAATTTCTTCATTAAGTAATCTTATAACTATGGTTTTCAATAAACCCGTTTTTCAAAGCCTAATAATCTTATTTTACAATTATTGCAATGTCCTTAACGGTACTAATAACACAAAATGTTATAATTACCATTAAAATAATGTCTCTAAAATTTAAATAAATTATTTCACACCTATATTTTCCCCAAAAATAGATATTTTAATATTTAGTAATATTGATTAGAATATCATCCAAAGTATCCTTAATCGCATAAAAAGTAAAGATAATCTTAAGAATTAGGACATATGGTCAACAATAATATCATTATGCAATTATGATATCCATCACTTTTAAATTAATGAAGATATATTTGATTCAAAAAATTTAAAAATTCCATCGATGTTTCATGATTATTATAAATAAATTACAATTAGTAAAAATACTTCTACAATTTAATTATATAATCCCAGTAAATAATTCATCCATTTTATTTCAAAATAATTCAATCCATGGTCTATGGTATGACCTTAGTAATTCATATTCATTATCAATTCAAATCCTACTTAATTTTTTTGAAAATAAAATGTGATTTATCCTAAGAATATTCCTATAGAGATTCAAATCATGTGTGTAGTTAAGAGTGTTATCATGTATAGGGATACATATAAGTCAAGAATGATGTGCCTTTTTAGAGTTGTAACCCCTTGGTACATCTATGCCAGAGGCAAATAAATATTTACTATTTCAGGAGGAATGTTGTCATGACCCGTCCTGGTGGGGCTCATGTCGTGACCATCCCAAGACATCTTTTGATAGGATAGGGGCTAATCACTAGTGCTGAGTAGGAATGTCTCACAAATGGAAGTTTGTATCCTAAGTACCTAAACACATCCACGCATATCTCACCCCAAAAATAAAAAAAGGAAGTGAAACTCCAACCATCAAGAAAGAAAACAAGTAAACGTAAATGTAATATAACTAGAGTGAAACTGGAAAGTAAAGTGCAGTACAGTGAATCAGGGCTAGAATACAAGCCCGTAAATAAAGACAATTACAACGACTTACCAACGAAAAAAGGTAATGAATCTATAGTAGAAAGCTTACAGGAATTCCTCATCCCCTCTTATCTCACAAGGGACCATCCGGTTTTAGGTTTGGTCCTACTCTTCCTACAGCTCCATCAAATCGTCGGTCATCTGCACAAGACACGACACGTGCAGGCAAATCCTTTGCAGGTGTGAGTAAAACAATACTCAGTAGGACTCCCCGAAAACACAAAGGAAATACAAAAAGAATATCACAGTCATCTCTTTGTAGATATATTCCCATACATATACCAAGGATATTCAGATATACTCATAACCATCCTTGACAAAAGAAATGGTAAGTGACATCCAAAAGTCAGTCATAAGACTCCGCTAACCTAGAACCCACCCAATGAGGAAATTATCGTCAATGTTTATGATATATAGATTGGAGATTCTAAATAATACCATGAACCCAATTGGTTTTACCCTACACCATAAGGGATTTTCATAGAATACAACGAACCCTATGGTGCACTTCGTAATGAAGTGGATTCCAAAGAATACTATGAACCCTACGACATAACCAACTAGATGGAGGATTAACACACTGTGCTCAAAGGTCACATCAATTTCCTATGAAATCCTTCCAGGGTGATAGAGTATCACTATCGTACCAAGTAATATTGACAACTCAATCTGGGACATGTCACTAGAAGTGATTATCATGAAAGGTCATATCAAACCTTCAGGGGAAGAACCAAGGTGGAACTACAAACATATAATCGTATTTTATAACAACTTAACAAGCCATCTAAAATGGAATTCCTCATTGTGGGGGTCCCAAATCAGTAAATTTCCTTTCAATAAAACTTACGATTTGAATATTATGGCCCTTTTTCAAAAAAGAGTCTGGGTCCGGGATGTCCCGGTTTGACTGATCCAACCCACCTGCTCTACAACGCCGGATCCACATGGGATGCAGGAGCCACCACATCCTACCTATGAATATTGATATGGGTATTTACTGTTTTAGACATTGAAAAGTGATTAAGCGTCAGAGAATGTTCCGAAATGAAAAAGGGAAGGAATATTCGGACCCGGAGGCTCGGTCCGGAGAGCCCAGAGGAGTTGCCTGGAAAAACAGGTGAAGTGTGTGAAAAAAAGTTATCCCGCACAGAAAGTACCGGGATTCATGAAAGGTCCCAGTGCCAGCACAAAATAATTTCGCTCCCATGCCCCGTGGAGTTGATATTTTGCGCCACCTCTGCCACCGTGCAAATTATTGCGCACCACCCAGAATTCCACGCCGCCAGATTCCTATAAATTGAAGGCGACCCCCTTCATTTTTGGGGCTGAAGAATTCTAACTGCCTCTCATGCACGTAATTGGCATTCCGTGCGCGCGCAATATGGCCTTCAGGTATAGTTTTTTTTGTGGCAAGTCACCCTGGTATCCACCTTCGCTCAAGATCCCCCTGGGTTAGACTAAACTCCAAACCATTCGGGTTCTACCCCTTGTGTGCAATCCCTTATGGGGTGCGCAAGTCAATTAAGTCTTTCACAATCCTTTCTTCTCATGTGCACCCCTCCTTTGAATGAAATCCTTCCTTTGCGAGTGCACCCCTTACTTTGTGCGCAATCCTTCCTTTGTGAGCATACCCCTTCCTTTGCGCGCAATCCTTTCTCTTCCGTGAAATTCCTCCCAGCCACGCATAATACTTTAGCCACCTATTTCGCTCAAGGAATTTTGATTTCGCGCAGACCCGGGGGTTTTCGCGCTGGGCCCCTTTATTTCATGCAAACCCTGAGAGTTGCGCGCAATCACTCAGGGCCCTCTGCCTCGGTACTCCCCGGGTGCCCCCTTGCGCGAGCGCCCTATTCCCTTCTCCCGGGTGCCATTCGTAGGTGTCTCATGCACACTGGGCATCTTTATCATGCATGGTTTTCCCGTGGGACCTTCTAGGCTTGTACGAATTAACTTCAAAGTCCCTTGGACAATCCTTCCCATTGTGTTGCTTCGCCTTATGCTTCATCGCATAGGCATGCTAACGACTATTGCTTCTTCATAGATCCACACTAACATGGACCCCTTGATGGTTCAATCTAGGAAACCCTCTATGTACGGCCTTTCTGGTACCTTCCCTCCCACAAGGAGTAGAGGGTACCGGTTATGTAAGTCCTATGAGTGAGGAGTGAACCCACCTCGTCTAAGCTGCTGGTTGTTAAACTTCCAACCACCTCATCCTCAACACATGACGTTAAACTATGACCCGGCATCGTGCCTCACACGCAGGGTCCCCCCACCTTGGACATTCTCTACTCCCACTCGTCTCTATGGGGATGGGATCATCCCTCACAAGGGGTGATTTATTGGAGTGGTGTTTGTCCATGGGGAAGGGCATCGAGCTTGGTGTAAGCCCCTAGCTTTCCTTCCAGGAGGCAGCACCCCTGCTCCTGCTCACTTCCTCGGTGCCAAGGCCAGCATAGGGAATGATATGTAATAGGGAACCTCCTCTCTTCCTGGGTTCCAAATCCCCCTCCCACTGCACTTTTTTCCCCTAGGGCCTCCATCCTGGAGTGAGTCCCGACACCATGGACCGCTCATCGTGTAATCCCCTTTTTACTTCCCATGAACGCACCCTTCATGACGTGATCATCAGGTCTCTACAACCTCTTATTTCTCACATTGAGCATGACTCTCATGGGCTTATAGTGTGCACCGACCGTGACACCACGTTGGGCCATATAAAAGTGTAATCCATAACCATCCCAAACTATGGGGACTTTGATCTGTGCTAAGGCATGGTACATAGGGCTCCTCAACGAGGTTCAAGCCCCACCACCTTGCACTGTCTCAGAGCATAATACCCAACCATCCCGAACTATGGGGAATTTGATCCGTTCTAAGTCATGGTACATAGGAAGCCTTCATGAGGTTCAAGCCCCACCACCTTGGGCCATCTCAGATTGTAAGGCCCAACAATCCTGAACTATGGGGACTTTGATCTATGCTAAGTCATGGTATGTAGGAATCCTCCATGAGGTTCAAGCACCTCCACCTTGGGCCATCTCAAAGCGTATGCCCCAACCATCCTGAACTACAGGGACTTTGATCTGTGCTATGGCATGGTACGTAGGAAGACTCCACGAGGTTCAAGCCCCACCACCATGGGCCGTCCCAGAGAGTATTCCCCAACCATCCCGAACTACATGGACTTTGATCCGTGCTAAGGCAAGGTACATAAGAAGCCTCCACGAGGTTGAAGCCCCACCACCTTGGTCCATCTCAGATCGTAATCCCCAACCGTCCCGAACTACAGGGACTTTTATCCATGCTCAGTAATGGTACGTAGGAAGCCTGCACGAGGTTCAAGCCTCATAGAAAATTGGCCCCAACCGTCCCCATGTCAGTGTGCCAAGCCTCCAATCCACCTGGACCCCAGGTCCCTCATCACGACGGTTCACCAAATCTATCTTTGGGTTGTCTCAGAGTGTAAGCCCCAAATGCCCCCATCCCACATGATGTAAAACTGCATTCAATCCCAAACTATGAAGACTATGATTCTCTACCATGGGGATATGTAGGATTCCTCCACGAGGCTCAGCCCATCACTCGTGTCTCATCCTAATCTCTCCCTCAAGCCCACGTGTCTCGAGAAGCTCAAGCCCTAACCCAGAGGTTCCACTTCCTCTAGGTCCCATCGACGCGTCCATTCTCATGGGTGGCCTCTTCATGTGTACCATTGTGTCATCTAACTACACGGACTTTGATTCCCCGCCATGGGGATACGTAAGAAGTCTCTTCAAAACCCAAGCCCAAAGCCACCATCCATCCTGATTCTTACCCGGGCCGCCACATCCCGGAGAGGTCATGCCACTCCAATCCTCACTCCCCTAAACAGTATTTGAAAATTTTCCCATGTGTTGGCCCCATCATCGGTGTTCCCTCCCAGGGGTTATTCAATCTGATCCACTCAAACTAGTGTTCTGATTAGTCTGATCCATCTTCGTTGGATGTTAAACTTGCGGCATACCTTATGTTAAACATGGGAAGCTGAGAAAAACCATAGATACATGCCTATGGAATACAATTCTCTGAGTTTGATGTGGGATGCCTCAGGTTTCTGCGCCCTCAAGAATCCCTATAATAAGGGACATAAGACAGTCATGCCAATACCCAGAGTCAAGACACACCAGTGATGCCCCAACGCTACTACTTTCCTAACCGAAGGTTTCTAACCTGACCGGATTCCTTGGAAGGTCCTGAAAGAAGAAGCATAATTAACTGGAGTCCATGAAGATATGGCACTGGGAAGAGGTTCATGAACAACGTTTTAAATATATGAGGGAGACCCGAACTAGGTGACGAGCTCCGAGGAGGAATCCACAGAAGGAAGAACCAACATCCCATCATCCTATTTCAATTAAGGAGTAGACATCCATCGATAAGGAATGGATGTTGCCTGCCTTTGGAAAGCGGGAATGTAGGGTAATAGCAGCACGTCCTCTGCGTGACAGATGTGCGCGCCCCAGCAAAAGTGTCGGAAACAAAAATGGTGAACCCGAAGTGAATCTCCTCTCCTCAGAATGGAGGCTAGTAGGGTTGAAGATAGACATGGGTGGATCAGCATGTCGTCTGACCTCGTCATTCAGTACCAGGTCCCACCATACAGTCCTGATGTGAAACTCACCAGAAGTTGGGACAGGTTGGATGTTGAGAATTCCGTTTTGCGACGTTGTCAGCGTGGATCCCTCTTACCGAAAACAGAAGACGGAATGGCACTGGGGCACTGGTTGTCAATTCTTTTTTCTACAAGTTTTAATGATTTCATATCCCTGCTTTCAGGAATAAAGATGTTTCATCTAGAGCTCGATCACCTGCCCACCGATGCAGGGGGAGGGGCAATATCAATGCGGCTACCCCGCATGGTTTTTCCTCTTCCACGACGGTCGTGAGTGCCTCGACTGCTGGACACCCACTACCCATATCCCCATCAAATATTATCCAACGAAGGGTAATAAATGACCCTGTACGCAGTTATGAGGAGGAGGGGGTCAAAATCACCATGGGTATAGCCTGCCTAGATCTTGAGGTAGCTACGCCCCACCATCTATGCCACCCCCGAGGGCTACGCTGGGAGACGCTGCTCCGCACCCCAACATTCAATCACTTCGGGAGTTTGTCCTCGAAAATCCTCGACAGCTCCCTCCCTTATGCCAATAAAGTAGGGGATATAAAGGCCGGCCTGATTGGAGTCCCTCTTCTAGGACTCCTGATGAGGGCTCCCTCCAGGCCGCATCAGCGCCGCCACCTAGTTACTCAAGCCGAAGAGCAAGTAATCCATGCACCTGTAATACCGGCTCCAGTACATCTGACCCAGCGCAAGTGTCAGGAACGAGTAGAAGAAGACACTTGTTGTGTGGCGTCAATGACAGCGACTAATGTGGCCCGAGTCAGCACTGATTCATATCCCCAAATCCCTACATACATTGGGCAGGGGCAGCTATACGCATTACCTGGATCGAGGCCAAAACATCCCCATGGGCAGGTTTGGTCAACTCTCCTAGTCTCTAGCCCAGGCGATGGACGCCGCGGACCAATCCATAGTAGTGTCACCTTTCACGGAGGCTCACTACGCACCACCACTACGGAAGGTGCGAGCCTTCCCTGCTTCCGACCTCGGCTTGGAGGTCTGCCCCATGCCACCTTCAACCCAGGCGAGGGTCTTCCCCGTGAAAGCAACACTCCATATGGGGGTCTCTCATGTGCTCACTACACTGGGTACGGGGTCACTCCCACTACTGCGGACCACGAGTATGGAGACGTTGCATGTCCGGTCACTCGCCAACACAGAGGTCTTCCTCGTGTCCCTTTCGAAATTTGTCCCGGTTCTCCTCACACCTTGGCTTCTTCGGGTGGAAACTTTCTCCTCCCCGGCACTAGTACAACCGAAGGACCCCATGTCGGAAATCAGCCCTACCCTGAAGAACCATCCAAAGGCAGAAGAGTAGGTCGCTGCCGCCATAAGAGGAATTATGGGAACGACCAGACTGGAATCAGACCATTTCCACTTCTCAGACTCTTAGGCGGTGTACGATTCAGCCCAAGAGCCCTCCCCTTAGTCCCCCAAGTCAAGGGCTATGGAAAGAATGAAGTGCATCAGCCTCGTGATCCTGGAATGCGAGGTACGAAGGATACCTATCTCCTTCCAAAGGTATATTCAGGAGGAAGATACTCTGGAATGTCTCCAGGGGCCAACCACGTAGTCTCCACCATCATATTCAGGAGAACCCTCTGCCTCAGATCTATTTTGGGGGTCAATGATGGGAATGTCAGGGCGAAGCCCACCCCCGACAGGCGCTACTACTATTTCAGGAGCTCTGGTTGCCAGTCCATCCTATCGTGACATGGCGGCCAGGCCGCTGCAGTCCTCAAAAGACAACCCATGATTCAGCGGCCAATTAGCCCACTCACCGTATTCTCTACAGGCTAGCATGCCATCCCAGCTTCCCGCCTCAGTGCCACTTCTGGTTCCATAGCCACCCTTAGTTGAAAAGTGGAACAATCAGAGTCCAGACTCTGAATCTAAGCTAGGGGGATTTTAAACCATCCTCGCGGCAGGCCACGTCCTCAAAGATTTTTGGTGAGTTGCGGGATCGAACATTGATAGTCCAGAATCGCTCACCCCGGAGGAGTTTGAATGTTTCTGCCATACCATCTGGGTGAATCACCTTCGTCTTCGCCCCCAGGGGTGACTTATCCCGGGATCCAAGAGCTTCTGGAAGACATCGGCGAACAATACTATCTGGTTGACCTGGCCACACTCCCTGTGGTCCGACACCCTGAGTCACCTGGCCACCATAGGGCACTCCAGCAACAATGAATTTAGAGTTTTCAAGTACTATATAGAGTTGTCGATGAGGCCACCCCCCACATACAAGTTCATGTCTGGGGACAGTACGCTTCCCTCCTCTTCAGAGCAATTCACCAGCTGCCTGACTCACTTGGAGGTAGTGAGAATGTTCCACCATGAAGAGTGGCGGTCAACATGACTGATCTGATAAGAGATTCGAATGAGTTGGGACCTCTCGATAGGGGAATTCCCCCTGAGAACGTGCCCCAACTGGACCTATCAGGGAGGATTACTCACCAGTAGAGGAACCTCCTAGGTCTCCCTCCACCCACCGAAGTGTTGGTACTGAGCCAGAATGTCAGTAAAGGAAAACAGCATGTTGGAGCTGTCAACCACTCCGACCTGTCGGCCTCAATCCAGAAGACGGAAGAGGAACCCGAGAAGACAACCCTGTGCCAGCAGTTTTCTGAATAGAAGAAGTTGGTTGATGAACTTCTGGCTGAGAATGTTGCTGAGCGGTGACCCGACTACGGTGATCCTAAGTCGGGGCAGCAGGGGGAGGAGCAGCTACCCCTAGATGAGATTCTCCTAGGCAGCCCTAATAATGCCATATTTGCTGACAGGGCAGAAGCTGGATCCCATGTAAAGAGGGCACGGTATGTCTCGCCGAACCCCTCGGAACAACACGACCACCCAGTGAACCCTATCCGGGCTCCTCCAGTAGCCCCATGGGTCACTCTTCCAGCTGCTCCAGGAGCCGCTGAACTCAGCTTCTTCATTAAGGAACCCAACAACGTTCTCATGGTTCGAGATCCCCTCTAGGATAGGGACCTG
This sequence comes from Viscum album, assembly GCA_963277665.1. Taxonomy (NCBI): domain Eukaryota; kingdom Viridiplantae; phylum Streptophyta; class Magnoliopsida; order Santalales; family Viscaceae; genus Viscum; species Viscum album. The sequence goes on along the minus strand of OY728129.1, from coordinate 1,779,924,861 downwards.
CATCCAGGAGATCCTATGGCGGTGCTCATTTCCCGCCTGGAAGCCTTGGAAACGTGACAGGTGGCTATCCCGCCTGATGGCAAGCCATACCCATCATGGGTGGATGACATGTCGGCACCCCCGGGATTCGGAAATCCCACATTCTCCCCCTTTAACTGGATGGGGGCCCCGTTGTAGCACCTGGCCCACTTAAATTCGAGGTGTGGGCCCATGATGGGGACTCTAGCGTAGCAGGAGGCCGCAAAGATCCGCTATTTCATTCAGACAGTGGAGGGGCTGACATTCATCTGGTACAACCAGCTCCACGTCAAATCCATGACCAGCTGGGAGGACCTTCACAGACAGTTACTCTACCAGTTCAGCTATACCACCTGGAAGACCAGCATCACAGACCTCTTCAAGTGAAAGAAGAGGCCCGATGAGCGAGTCACAGACTTCATCACCAGGTGGAAGGGGCTCACATACCCCCTCGATATTCCACAGACTCAGGAGAAATTACAGACGATGTGAGTAGATAATTTCAAGACGGAGCTGGTCCCCTCCCTAATCACTCAGAATAATCCCGAAGGGTTTCGAGGCTTCTCGGATAAGGCCTAGTGCCTCGAAGATGCCCTACAGCAGGCTAGCCAGGTACGCCTACCACCTTCTATAATCCTAGCAAGGAGAGCTTCTAGAGCCGAGCATGCCATCATGGTCCAGATAGAGGCCCCCAGGCAGCTAGAATTTCTACCAGTATCACCGGCCCTACATCTTTGTAGAGGCCCTCCACCATGGGCACAATTTCCAACCCAGCAGTTCCCGCCCCAGAATCGGCAAGCGCCCCAGCATAACACGACGCCACCACCTAGGTGGGATAATCATGTTCCGCCCTCTCGGTAGGCTCCTCCGGCCCCTCGTCAGGGTCAGGCTCCTAGATTTTCATTTCTGGATAGAAGGAATCCGACCTACTCTTTCAACGAGGCTAAGGTCCCATGCAATTTCCACAGTGCCTTAGTGAAGAGAATCATATGACTGCCTGAGTGCCAGAAGCCGGAAGAGGCGCATCTCATTGATCAACCCAACTACTGCCCTTATCACTGGATACTGGGGAACACCATCAAGAAATTATATGTGTTCAAGGACTGGCTCCAAGACAATATTAGCAACAACATAGTCAGGTTGGGCCCAGCCCCGACACAAGTGGCGGGTGTCTTTGTGGGATTAGACAGTAGTAGCAACAGCCAGGGAGAGTGGCAGTAGGTTCCTGACCGCGGGTCCCAGAAGTATAAAGACTGGATGGCTCAAAGAATGGTCTCTCGCATCTATGGAATTATCTGTGCATCCTTGAATCATCCGGAGCCTTTAGAAGCAGTGTCCACCACTTCTACATCATCATCTCAGTCGACCTCTTCCCAGAAGAGAAAGCATCAGCCACACAATAATAAGCAACGCGCCCCACCAATGTCGTTGTTGTCCCACACTCTTGGTGACTTCATGCCCCCAGAGATGAGCATCCCTCCCAGAATCTGCCCAGTGGTAGATGATTTGTCAAGTGAATGTCAAGGGTACGCTTCGGTTAACACCGTCGAGTTGGTAAATCCCTATATGGCTCCCGACGAGAGGGAGTGCCAGACGAACCTCCCCGATGTCCCGAGACGACGCCAACGTCTGTGGAACCATGTACATATGGGTCATCGGGGCACGTCAGTTGGCACCTCCAGCCAGGCTGTGCAGGCCTCTGAGACCAAACACCAGGTCCAACGTAGAACTCATCACGCGTAGTCTCTTCACCCGGTGTCGACAGGTCTTCCTCCACCACCGTTTGTGCTACTGGATCAGGTAGGGACGCTTCGGCTGTATCGCGAATGGCTTCGCCCCGCTATAGGCCGATCACAGTCACCCGGTCCTCATCCAGTGGCTACCCTCCAAGTCTCAACTAATGAGAAGCGGGATTTCCCCAATGTCCCCAGTACCAGTCAGCCTCCGGTCCAGCCGACAGGGTCCATCATTCCTTCCATCATAGAGAAACCACCTATAAGCAGAAGTTCATGCATGGCGCGGAAGTATGATGTTCTGAAGCACCTCACTAGGATCCCATTAAGGCTCTCCATCCTTGAATCCCTTCTCCTATAACAATATATGTGTGAATCACTCACCGAGGCGTTAAGGGACCCCCTCCAATTTGAGAGAGAGGTAGCAACTACAGAGGCCTTCCATGATGAAGCAGTTGAGGATGTTGAATGCCAGTTCATCATCTCGTTCTCAGGAGAGGATGAAGGCTCCCCCATATAGGGGAACATCCGCCCATTGTACATCACCGACCAATTCAACGGTGTAGAGATTCGCCACTGTCTCATTGACATCGGCTCCGGGATCAACCATATCCCAACACGGACACTACGGAACCTAGGGTTGTCCGAAGATGATCTGACCCCATCCTATTTAAGGATCCAAGGATATCATCGGACGCAGTAGAAACTGGTCGGCAAGATCCATATGAAGACCCAGTTCGGTGGCCTGATCGCCAGCACCGAGTTCAGGGTTTTCTCCCAGGACACTGCGTACAACGCATTAATGGGTAGGCCATGGCTCCATCTGCACGCGGTGGTCCCATCACCATATCATCAATGCCTCAAGTACTCCCTTAATGGTCATGTAGGTGTAATCCAATGTGATGCATCTCCTTTCGCCTCTAGAAAATCCCACTACTTGGATGCTGATTATTACAAGAGCAAGGATAAGAAAGTTCAGGCAAGCGAATTTGAGCCCATTACCGCTACGACCGACCCTTGGGAAGACCTGAGTGATGCCTACGTCTTCCCAATACATCGGTTGGAGGCCATGAACCCTGATATGGGGCAATGCTTTGACATTTCTGGGGTAAGGGGGGTCATTCTCCCAAATCCAGGTGGCATCAAAATATCACTTCGTATTCTTATACGAACCAGGCTCCAGTGATCCCGGAGCCTACCACTCCTGTCAGGTATTGGGACATCCAGCTCCTGGAAATGGTAGTACATCATACTTGTCTGTTTCGTCGGGCTGGAATAAGTCATATCCGGATGACACACCACTACTACTTCAATATTGTCAAGAATGGATCCTTGGGCCGAAGACCAGTTAGGATTGGGTCGACAGCCTTCGTAGCCACGGTCTCAGCAGTGCCAGAGTGCCCTGATGCAATGACCACAGCAGTATAGGTGTGTAGCAGCCTTCCATCGGGGTCTAGTGGCTCGGAAGCAGCTTCCCCCATGGAAGATCCTTCCATAAGTGGAGAAGAAGATATAGAGGATGCTCCCCCTACTTTTGAGGAAGGTGTCTCAGCCACAGTCGACGAGTTGGTACAGGTGAACCTCGATAGCGAGGTAGATCTGAGACCCACATTGATTAGCGCCGCTATGTCCCCTGAGGAGTAGTAGAGGTACATGGAATTCCTAAAACAGCACCGTGATATATTCTCCTAGAGTTATGATGATATGAAAAGACTATATCCTCAGGTAGCCTTCCACCGCCTCAGTCTCCCAACAAACCATCGAAGGTTAAAGCAGCCTCCTAGAAAGATGCATTCGTCTCATAGTTCCATGGTTGAGGCTAAAGTTGACAAGCTCATCAGATCCAAATTCATCAAGGAGGTCTAGTACCCCCAGTGGTTAGCCAACATCCTGCCAGTCATAAAGAAGAATGGGCAGATCAGAGTCTGCATCAACTTCTGCGATCTCAACCGTCACTATCTGAAGGTTGATTTTCCCCATCCAATGATAGAATTTTTGATCGATGCTATGGAATGGTACCAAGCCCCCTCCTTCATGGACGACTACTCTGGATATAATTAGATCTGGATGGCCCCTGAGGATGAGGAGTCTATCACTTTCAGGTCACCCCAAGGTACTTTATGTTACCAGGTTATGCCCTTTTTCTTGAAGAATGCCGGTGCCATCTATCAGCGGTCCATGAATCGCATATTGAATCCAATTCTGGTAACATTAGTGGAGTGCTATGTGGATGACCTGGTCGTCAAATCTCGCCAGTGCCAGGACCATCTTGAGGAACTTGAGAAATTGTTTGGTTTCCTCTGTTCCCGCCACTTCAAGATGAACCCGTTGAAGTGTACCTTTGGGGTCACCTCAGGGAAGTTTCTTGGCTATGTCTTCTGGTACACGGGCATCGAGATAGACCTATAGAAGATCAAGTCTATCAATCAGATGCCTCCCACGAGTAAAAATTGGGAGCTTCGAGGTCTTCAATGCCACTTAGCCTACATATGTCGATTCATTGTGAATCTAGCTGGAAAGTGTAATCCCTTTTCTCGTCTCATGAAGAAGGGAACCTCTTATGAGTGGAATGAGGAGTGTCAAACCTCCTTTGAGGAAATAATTCAATATTTTCTCCAGCCTCCGTTCTTGATGAAACATGTCTCCGGGAAGCCGCTGATTCTCTAGGTCACCATCCTGGAACGATCCCTTGGGGTCCTTCTCACCCATAATAACAACGAGGGGACAGAGAACAACCTCTACTACCTCATCCACATGCTCCTTGACACGGAGACCAGATACTACCTCATCGATAAGAGCTGCCTTGCACTCGTATTTGCTGTGAAGAAACTGTGGCATTACCTGCAACACGACGAGGTACAGCTGGTCTCTTGGGTAGACCCGCTGAAGTATATTTTGAGTCATCCCATGTTGAATCACTGACTAGCACGGTGGGTGGTGATCCTCCAGAAATTCTACATTAGGTTCATTCCCCAGAAGGCTATTAAGGGGTAGGCATTGGCAGACTTCTTATCTGCCCATCTAACCTCCGTGTATCAGTCGCTGGACCTGGATTTTTTTGATGAGGAAATCCTCTCAGTCGATCATGTCGTCCCATGTTGGAAATTTACATTGATGGGGCCTCTCGAAGCCCCACCGGTATGAGGGTCAATGATCCTAGGATCAACAGAGTGGGCCTGGCTGGCGTCTTCATCACCCCGGAAAAAGTCGTTCTTCCATACTCATTCTTGTTGTTAGAAGGCTGCTCCAACAACGAGGCAGAGTATTAGGCCCTCATTACTGGTCTCGACCTAACCCTTGAGGTCAACGTGCCTCATTTTCATGTGAAAGGGGATTCCGAACTAGTCATCAAGTAGGTCAATGGTGACTACGTTGTCCGGAAGCCAAAGCTCGTACCATAATTAGAATGCACTCTCTGGCTAATGGCCTAGTTCCCTTCTCGGCCTGAGGTTGTCCATGTCCCTCTATTATATAACGGTTGAGCAGATTCTTTGGTCAGCCTAGCTGTGTCGCTTGCAGAGCTCGAGCAGGATGATCTGATTATCCACATGGCACACTAGAGAGTCATTGCTCCCGTCACCCCAGAGGGTGATGATAGAACACAGGTAAACCATCTTACTATCAGTGCCCCTATGTCTGGAACCCCAGGTTCTTTGGATGTGGTGATAGAAGTAATGGATGATTGGAGGACACCCTTGGTCGAATACCTCCAACAATGTATCTCCCATCAGACCAGGCTGAGCGCGAGCGAATCCGACACCGCGCGCTGTAGTTTACTCTCCAGAGTGGTCCCATCCTTGATAAGACCCTGTATAAATGTGAATTTGATGGTGTTAACCTTCTTTACCTTCAAGGAGTCGAGATTCCATATTTCATGCAAGAGGTTCATGATGGTTCCTGTGGTGCTCATCGGGCCGAGCCAAAACTATCTTACCAGATTTTGAGACTAGGGTATTTTTGGCCCTCTATGATCCATGACTGCATCAAGTTCACCAAGAGGTACCATGCATCCCATGTTTATTATAACTTTGTGGATCGGCCACCCGATCCTCTCAACACAACCAATTATTCTTGGACCTTTGAAGTCTAGGGGGTAGATGTCGTAGGACCATACCAACCAGCAACATCTCGCCAATGCTGATTCATTCTGACTGCTACGGATTTCTTTTCCAAGTCGGCAGTGGTAATTCCACTCAAGGATGTCAAGGTCCGTTCTATCTTTGACTTCGTGAGTTCCAATATCATCTAACGATTTGGGGTACCTCACACTATCCTCGCCGATAACGGAACCAACTACTGAGTAGACGAGCTGAAGAAATTGTACTCCACATACAACATTCAATTCAACCATACATCCTGCTTTCACGTGCAAGCAAATGGCCAGATTGAAGAGTTCAATAAAACCCTCTCTAACATTATGTAGAAAATGGTTGGTCAAAACAAGAAGAGTTAGCTGGATAAGCTCCCCAAATCCCTCTGCGATTAACAGAAAACGACCAGTAATTCCACCCAAGTGACCCCATATTCCCTCGTGTACGGAACCGGAGGCTGTCCTACCCATCAAGATTCAATTTCCATCATTGTGCACAGCGGTCTATGACCAGAAAGCGCCGAATAGTGTTTCTAAAATCCGTCTATCTGAATTTGAAGCACTAGACGATAATAGGCTTCGTGCCCTATACAACCTAGAGAGGCATCAGAGAAGGATGTCTTGAGCTTTCAACAACAAGGTTCGGCTCCTCTATTTCCTGCAAGGTGACTTTGTATTATCTCTCAGAGCGCCAATGATTCCCGGTAGGAAACCACCCATGTTGGAGCCCAAATGGGAAGGGCGCTTCATTGTTCATAAGTTTTACACCAACGGAGAATACTCTTTGGTGACTATGGATGGTGAGTGTATAACTCCCCCCACCAATGCCAAGTTCCTCAAGCAATACTTTTCCTGAGCGCACTCGGTCCACTATGAACTTAAATAGGATTGTGGTCCTGCATGACCATAAACTACATGTTGGTCCTGCATGACCTTAAACTGTGCTTGGTCATGTATTTGGGCCCCTACGGTCCTGCATGACCCTAAACTACATGTTGGTCCTGCATGACCTTAAATTGCATCTTGAGAACTAGGTGTGGCTTGATTCCCATCCTTATGGGATACATAGGAACGCCCGGACATTTCTTTTATTGGCCCAGCCCAAACACCAAAATCCTACCCCCTGGGGGTCAAGACATGGGTAGGGTTGCAAAATATTTCCCCAATTCATGTTGACCTAACCTCTATCTGGCCGTACGTCCCGCTCCCTAGAGATGTTCGCCTAGTTGAGAGGTGGTTACAGCTATGCTTCACCCATTCCTCGATTGGGATTTTATCACCTTCCACATTTGGAAGGGCCCCTAAAAGGTATGGATGCTATGCCTAAGGGCTCTCTCTTAGCAGTTCGGGCCAACGCCCTTGAGGATGTGAAGAAACGAGCTGATACAAGTCCCATATTTCGAATATGGTCAGTGGTCGATGATCGTTTGTTATCCACATCTCAGGTCACTATAGGTACGCTATGTTTCGAACATGGTCAACAACCATACTAAATTGTTAGGGACATTCCAAGAGGTCCCAAACATCATGTTTAGGGGCTCATTCTGCCCCTTTTAATCTCCAAGCGACAAAATCCCTCCGGACGATTCCAACTATCATGCCCCTTGCCCTTTTCAGGCCCCCGGCCCAGGTTCTCTCTTATGGGGTTGTGTGGTGTGGTATGGGATTATGTCCCCATTCACGTCGGGTTGCTCACCATTCCGTACACATCCCTGGATGAGACACCTTTTCTCCTCCTCATCCCGCATGATGTTAAACTACAAGTTGGTCAGGAATTCCTGAACGAAGCCCAGCCTCAGGCCCCTCAGCCAGCCTCAGCTCTTCCCAGAGTATACTGTGATGTGTGAGATAATGTCCTCATTCATGTCGGGTTATTCGGAATTCCATAAACCCCCATGTTTGAGAGGATATCTTACCCCTGGGTGTCTTCCAGAACTATGTGTGGATTGATTCCCATTTTTATGGGGTACGTAGGACCGCCTGATCATCTAGATTTCGGGTCCAGTCCCATCTCCTAAGATATCTCCATGATCTCTTGATCACCTAGGCCCCTTGGCATGTCACTCTCCATGAGGGGGATACATAGGTGTCATACAAGGTTTTCGGCACGATACCCCCTTCCCCATGGAATCTTCCATCTCTTGGACGCCCTCAAGGTTGAGTCCCTTGACCTCTTGCAATGGTCCGTCAATGTGTTCAGAGTACTCTGGTCAAGGACCTGGAGTGTCAGATTCAACTTAGGAAAGATCCTTCCACTTTTAAAGCTGCATGTCTCCCTTCATTTGGGCCCCTGTTATCTTTCACAACCAAAGGGACCCCCAAGAATGGTATGGATACCACGCCTAAGTGATCTCCTACTGTTATGGGACAATTCCCCAGAAGGATTCAGACATCAAATTGACACAAATCTCGTGTTGCAAACTCGGTCTGCGGTCAATGCTCATTTGTTTGTCCCCATTTCAGGCTAACGTGACAGGATGCTGTGTTGCGAACATGGTCAGCAGTAATCCTTCATCGTCACACTGGCCCCTTTAGGCCTTGAATGTTGGTTGTATGATTTACATTATGCTCCACCCCATCATGTCCAAGTGGAAGCTTGACACTCTTGGAACTATCCCTCAACGCAACATCGCACATCCGGGGGACCAAGCTGCAATACGGCGTCTCTCGGGGCTCCCGCGATCCGAGCGCTAAGACTATAGGTTGGGATCTTCATTAAGGGAAATGTGCAGATCAATCCTCATCTCCATGGTATACGTGGGATCACCCGAACATCGTGATTTTGGGTCCAGCTAAGCTGGAAGATAGTCTCTTCTTCCCCTAATCCTCTAACCCTCACTAGCCTCCTGGCCCGAGGCTCCTCTCCTGGGATCACGCACGGTGATGATCTGGACCTCGTCCACATTCACGTCGGGTATGCTATATCGCATTCGGTGCATTCCCCTGGGTCAAATCCATATGAATTTAAACTATGTTGTTTGGCCCTACCACATGACCATAAACTATGATGATATCATACTGGCCGCACGACGAAAAACGACACTGCATCGTGATAACCTCATCATAGAGGACATCATGTTGGGTACCACTCATTTACTATACCATATGTTAATTCCCGCATGCGGATTGATTATTGTGGTGATGCCAGGAATCCTTACCCTAGTCCAGTCACTCCACAAAATAAAAACCATTCACCTTAAAGGATAAACAAGATACATCAAATGCCGCTTCTTTTTGTGTGAGCGCTAGACCTGCACGCCACTTTCATCCTTTTCACCGGTACCTTACTATGTCATGCCACCATAAAATAACTACGTATGTCTTGATTCTCATCCTTATGGGATACGTATGAGTGCCCAGGCACTTCCTCGTGGGCCCAACCTAACTTTCGGGTTCAGTCCCTTGACTGGAACACTTCCCCATGGAACAAATGGTAAATAGGGATTATGTCCTAATTCACATCCGGATTCATAATCACCTTACCATGTGTCTCCTACTCTCCTTACTCACTCTTTGTCTGAGTTATAAGACCTTAAACTAAGTCCCCTTCCAAAACTACGTATGGCATGATTCCCATCCTTATGGGATATGTAGGAACGCCCAGGAAATTCGTCTTGGGTCCACCCCAGGAATCAACAAATCCCATTCCTCCTCACTATCGGCCCCTTGGCCTAACTTCTTGGGGAATTTTGTAACTGCAACATTTTCCCTGAACAAATTTGGGATGCCCCATAATGACATTGGGAAAGCAACGTTTCCCTCTCTAGAGAGGTCCTGTCCAATGTAGGAATGATCCCTGACCAGATTCATGCACCCGCCTAATGTACATCCTCCATGGTGGCATAATTTTGGGAGTGTTGGATTCTATACGAAGAAACCACCACATCACATTCCACGCTTTTCATGCCTCTTTATTCGAATCTTTATCCTCTTTTATGTTTAAAGGGACACCCTAATGGTATGGATGCTCGACCTATGGTCTGCCTGCTATCCTGGGCCAATGTTCCAGAATATTGATCATGTTTTGAGGGACCCACTAATAGTATGGACTCTAAAACTGTGGTCCTCTTGCTATCCTGGGCGAACGTTCCAGAAGACTGATCGAAGATGTTTGAGTTAGGCCCCATGTTGCGAACATGGTCTGTGGTTGGCCCTCATTTGTTTTCCCCATTCCATGCTAGTGTAATGGGAATGGTGTGTTTCAAACATGGTCAACAGTCATCCTTTATTACTATGCCTCTCCCTTTGTGATCTGAATTTGCGTAAAGTGATTCACATTATTCATTCCCCTATGTTTGGACTGATTCCAATGCTCCTAGAATTGCCTTGAGAATACGATACATTGATTGGTCTAAGGTCTCATTCCTTTGGATGAGCCTCCCTCTTCTACATGGAAATTCGGGTTCGAATTTTTAATACCCGATGCTTGGTTAACGCTCCCACGATCAAACAAAGTGATAGTCCGATCCTCTGTTTCTCACGGCCCATGTGAACTTAGTGATGGATTACTATTTTCGGGATTATGGTTGAGCGTGTTAAACCAAAGGGACAAACATGTTAAGAAAAGGGGAATGTAAATTTCTCTATACATATAGTTCAAAAGAACAAGAAGCAGTAAAAGCAGCACAGGTGGATGGGTGTGGCCAAAACAGGTCAACTAAGGGTCGGATGCTTGGATAGATCTCTCTAGTGCTTCCACCTTTTTGCTGGTGGCCCCCAAGACTACTTCCCACCCCCTGAGGACCCTTTCTTCATCAGTGGTCGTGGAACGCAACTCGCTGACCATGGCCTGTGCCCACGCCTATTCATCTTGGAGTTTGGTTATCTGACAACTCTCTTCTATGAGTTGATCTTGAGAATATACCAGGTGGACCCTCAATTTCTCCTCAATATCAGAGCATTTTGTAATGAATACCTCCTTCTCCTTTGACTTTTCTTTGTGGCATCAGACCTCCTTATCTGCCCTCAGAAATTCCCGGGTACTCCTTGACTCCTCCTGGCACCGGATGACGTCGGCGCGCTGGCTACTCTCACACATCTTCTCGGCCATGTATTCACGGAACGTTAGGTGAATGCGTGGAGCATCCGCCCCTCCATCACACAGGAAGCGTAGCCAGGTATGGAGTGACCCCATCCGCTTCATCCATTCCACCTGGGGATGATTGAGGAAACGTCGGATGCACTTCCATCCCTTATGTCACATCATCTGACTCTCCTAGGCCGCTTCTAAATATGAATCATCAATTTCCTCAGGGTCATTGAGCCGATAGATAGGGAATACATCCAACAGGGCAGCAGCAGGGTCTTCCTCAGAGATTCTTGCCCCGACAGCAGCACCACCAATGTCTTCCACTCCCTGTTCACAAATTTCCAGAGCCAACTCAGTTTGGGGGGAATATTCCGGATGGGGCTGCACGTTTTCCATTGGCACACTAGCAGATGGTCCAGGCTCAGCATCCCGATGAGCCTCCATTGTCGTGATCATTGTACAGACAAGAAGCACCCTGATTATTTGAGTCCTCTAACAGTGAGTACTGGTATTGAGGCAAGGAACTTAGAGGAACCCATGGAATCAGCCTCACGTGCTCTGGCTGTTACAAAAGCTATCATGGCGGGGGATCCCTCAGCACTTGTCATCTCGATAACGAGCGTTGCTGCCCCACCCTGTCCTATTGATGCTTCCTCCCCTCCTTCGGCCGAAGACTCTTGGTCAGCACCGATGTGCTCTTGAGTAAGATGATAAACGTGGTTTAAGTGTTGAAAAGGAAAGAGAATATAGGATAAAATGAGGGTCGGAGCATACCTTGAGCAGCTGGGTCACGTCCATATCAGAGCTGGCTATCTCACTGCTCTCCCAGAGACTCCATTGGTAGGACACCCCCTACAACCCTTCACCTTCGGGCTACCCTTCTCCTTATCATTCTCTTTCACCTTCCCCTTATCCTTCAAACTCATATCATGTTTCTTCTCCCTCTAACTCCTCATCACTGTCATCTTCCCCCGGCGGTATCCTTTCCGGATCATGCTCTTGGGCGAGCATCACTTTCAATAGGAGAGGTGGCTCCCCACGCCGACCCCATTGGCATGCGTATGTGTCCATGGTGGTTAGGTATTCATGCCATCGGTGGAAGTTCACTTTGTCGGTGACCCGGACAAGCCTGACTTCTGGCAACTGAATCCCATCTCACACTATCTTCTGCCAAAGAGATTCAGTACTCATTGACTGCCGCATGGTTATCTAGGCCGACCAAAGCGCAGGTAAGATGACATCCTGGGATGGTTGAAGCATGTATCTTATTTTCTTCCCAGGAAGTTCTATGACTGCTCCGTGGGACCCTCCTCCTCTAAGAAAAGAGGGTACGGACACACCATGTGACGCCCCCACTGCTAAGGTCCCGGCCAGTGCCGGCCCCGTTCCCTAAGGCGCTTCTGGTCCTCCTCCTCTAGAGGCACCCTGCCTTCTCTCTCGCCACCGAGGTTCCGCACTGGAGACCTTGAGCTGCCGGACTAGCTTCCGAGGAATCCACTCATGGCATGCTATAGTCCAATGTTCAGCATACTTGGTCAAGATGCCAGTGTTGACTCTGGTAGGAGGAAAAGTGATGATGTCTCCAGAGCCTTAAGTTGTGAACATCAGCCACAACTGACGAAGAACACATGGATGCTTCTCCTCCCACACATCTATGTAAACTCTCTTCAGAATTAACTGGAGGTATCTAAAATTCCTGGAAAACCTGGATAGCACATAAGGCTTGCAGAAAATCTTCCTATCAATCTGGGCCATGAGCACCCCGCCTCTGATACTCAGGAAGTACTCCTTCTACTCTAGCGAGCCTCGTCCTTCATCTATCAATTGAACAATTGGGGTGGGTAATGGGCTGAAGGTGAAGTTCGAATAGTTACCAATCCTGATCCGTACCCCCTCCTCATTGAGCGTCATCGGCATGACCCCAGCAATATTTAGTAGAGAGGGTCTCGGGCCATCGCCCGGGGGACGGACGACATTCAGGAAGGTGTACCTAACTCAATGAGCTGCAACCCAGCCGTGGAAGATCTATAAGGGGCCACACACTCTCCTAGGTGACCCCCCTCTCGAAATTCATCCCAAAATGGAATACAATCGGGCCAGCATGGGGACACCAGGTTGAACCTTTTATTGGCATACATGATGCCCACCATCACCAGAGTCATTGGATGGACACCCATACTTATGTCTCGTACCGGCAAAAGCCACCCACTTAGGAATGTGGCAAGGAATCCGGCATACCGGAAATTTGGGTCCCATGCCTCATTGATGTTGTAGCCCCACGATTGGTATTGCCCCGTATCTAGGATCCTCCAATATGACCCGCTCTTGCTCCTCTGAGCCATAGTTGGACACTGTTTTCCCTGCCCTTGCATCTTGACCTATGGATCATTCTACAAGAATAGGCTGAACCATTCCTAGTAGGCGATGTCATTCAAGAAGTACTTGAACTTCAGCTTCTCCTTGGCCAACTCTAGCAGGTTCCATGTCAGTATGGGGGTTCGATACATATCAACCCAAGTGTTATTTGGCAGGAGGAACTCATTGTATTGATGGCCATCCCAAGGGATTCATCCAATGTAGTGGATTTCCCAGAGGCTGATGCCGAATTCTCCATGGTGAAGGTGGAATGTGTTGGTATCAGGGGACCCTCAGGTGAAAAGCTCCAGCCCGAGCTCAGGCTGCCGGTAGAAGTGGAACTGTGATGTCTAGACCACCTCAAATAGACCAATATGTCGTAGCTCATCCTTGAATTGGTCACATGTGTGTCGAACCCAGCACGCCTAGGCCCACGGACTGGTAAAGTTGCCTCCAGACCTCAGATCCCAGTTCTATAGCCAACCCTTGGTATCATCGATGATACTCTGACGAAAAGTGCTTGTGTAGAGGGCTAGTGAGATCTCCGCAATAGGGTCACCCCCTACAATGGTCCTGGCCCTGAGGTTGAGGACATAGACCTCCATATTCCTGATTTCTCTGGAGGGGTGGTAGTTATTGGTGATGTTGTATCGAGGAAGGTTGTCTTCGCGGGTCACCCATGACCGCAAGGTGTCATCTTCGAAACTAGGCAGAGGGGCCTCCTCTAGAATGCTGAAGTTCCATAGCGGTAGATTTTCAGAAAGTTCATACTCTTTCTAGGCATGGGTGAGAATGTTGAAGAGGGTGTGGTTCTTGGAAACAACCCCCTTTGCATTGTAGCTTCCAGGTTCGCAACCATTTTGGCCCTTTGAGCGGCAGATTCCCCTTCATCAACCCGGTTAGCTTCTGTCTTATTCCAACTAAGTGTTTTAGGAGTTGGGATGAAATATGGAGGTCTGACATGGAATCAGGGTGTCCGGTGCATATAATCAATGGGCAGTGTGAAATTTTAGGCCATGGCATGAAAATTCCCAGGTTTGCACCGAAAAAATGTCACCAAATCTTGGTGGAGTTACGCGCTGCCGAGTGATTTTTCATGCTATAGAAAAGGAAATTTCACGCACGAGAGCTCAAGCCTATCATGAAAAAAACATCATATGGAGCATGGGACCCTTGGATGCCTTTGTAGGTGAAGCCTGAGTTCCACGCCCGCGTGAAAAGATGCTTCCGAACGTGGCTGGGTTTTGCGTGCCGCTTGAATTTTTTGCGCGCAGGGGCCCACGAATCCCTGCATTTCAGCCTTTCCCTCAGAATCTGATAGTTGTGACCCCTCGCTGATCCAATTCTGAGAGGAGGAATTTGTAGAAGCTGAAAAGTGATTAAGTGACACAGAATGTTTCGAAATGAAAAAGCGAAGGCATATTCGGACCTGAAGGCTCGGTCCGGAGGGCCCGGAGGTGTTGCATGGAAAAAAGGTTGAAGCACGGAAAAAAAGTTCTCCTGTGCGGAAAGTACCAGGATTCGTGAAGGGTCCCGGTGCCGTCATGAAATAATTTCACACTTGCACCCCGTGTGGTTGATATTTTGCGCTGCTTCCTCCACCACGCAAATTATTGTGTGTCGCCCTGAATTCCGCACCGCTGGATGCCTATAAATAAAAGGCGACCCCCTTCCTTTTTGAGGCTGAAGAATTCAAACTGCCTCTCATGCACATAATTGGAATTATGCTTGTGTGCAATATGGCCTTCAGGTATGGTTCTTTATCACACCAAGTGGCCCCGGGATCTGCCTTCGCATGAGATCCCCCTGGATTAGACTAAACTCCAAACCCTTCAGGGTCTTCCCCTTGCGCACAATCCAATCCGGGGCATGCAAGTCTGTTAATCCACAAGCAATCCTTTCATCACGCGGGCACCCCTTCTTTTGTGCACAATCCTTCCTTTGCACGTGCACCCCTTCCTTTTTGTGCAATCCTCCCTTTGAACGCGTACCCCTTCCTTTGTGCGCAATCCTTTCTCTTGCGCACAATTCCTCCTAGCCGCGCGCAATACTTCAGCCCCCTATTTCGCACTAGGAATATTGATTTTGTGCTATCCCAGGGTTTTTCACGATGGGCCCCTTTATTTTTATAACCCAAGAGTTGCATTCAATCCCTCGAGGCCCTCCGCCTTTGTACTCCCCGGGCACCCCCCTCACGCGAGCACCCAATGCCCTTCTCTCGGGTTCCATTCATAGGTGTCTCATGCACCCTGGGCATCTGTATCATGCATGGTTTTCCCATGTGACCATCTAGGATCGTATGAAATATCTTCAATGTCCCTTGGACAATCCATCCCGTTGTGTTGCTTTACCTTATGCTTCTTCACATAGACACGCTAATGACTATTGCTTCTTTGCATAGCCATGCTAATGTGGACCCCTTGATGGTTCGTTCTGTGACACCCCCTCAGTACGGCCTTGCCGGTACCTTCCCTCCCACAAGGACCAGAGGGTACTGATTATGTAAGTTCTAGGTGAGCGGAGTAAACCCACCTCGTTCGAGCAACATGACTTTAAACTGCCAAGCACCTCATTCTCAACACATGAAATTAAACTGTAACCTGGCCACGTGCCTCGCATTCAGGGTCCCCCTGCCTTGGATATTCTCCACACCCACTCATCTCCATGGGGATGGGATCATCCCTCACAAGGGGTCATTTATTGGAGTGGTGTTTGTCCATGGGGAAGGGCAGCCACCTTGGTGTAAGCCCCTAGCTTTTCTTCCAGGAGGTAGCACCCCTGCTCCACCTCACTTCCTTGGTGCCAAGGCCAGTGGAGGGAATGATAGGTAATAGGGTCCCTCCTCTCTTCCTGGGTGAAAAATCACTCTCCCACTACGCTTTGTCGCCCTCAGGCCTCTATCCTAGAGTAAGTCCCGACACCATGGGCCGGTCAATGCATAAGACCCTTTTCTCTTCCCACGAATGCACTCTTCACGACGTGATCAGCAGGTCTCTGCTACCTCTTGTTTCTCACACTGATCATGACTATCATGGGCTTAGAGTGAGCACCGACCATGACACCACCTTGGGCCGTCTCAAAGAGTATGCCCCAACCATCTCGAACTACGGGGTCTTTGATCCATGCTAAGGCATGGTACGTAGGAAGCCTCCACGAGGTTCAAGCCCCACCACCTTGGGCCATCTCAGAAAGTAAGCCCCAACCATCCCAAACTACGGAGTCTTTGATCCATGATAAGTCATGGTATGTAGGAAGCCTCCACGAGGTTCATGCCCCACCACCTTGGGTTTTCTTAGAGCGTAAGTCCCAACAATCCCAAACTATAGGGAATTTTATCCATTCTAAGGCATGGTACGTAGTAAGCCTCCACGAGGTTCAAGCCCCACCACCTTGGGCCGTCTCAGAGCGTAAGCCCCAACCATCTCGAACTACGGGGACTTTGATTTGTGCTAAGGCATGGTACGTAGGAAGCCTCCAGGAGGTTCAAGACCCACCACCTTGGGCCATCTCATAGCATAAGCCCCACCATCCTGAACTACGGGGACATTGATCCATTCTAAGGCATGGTACGTAGGAAGCCTCCACGAGGTTGAAGCCCCACCACCTTGGGCCATCTCAGAGCGTAAGCCCCAACCATCCCAAAATACTGGGACTTTGATCTATGCTAAGGCATGGTTTTTTGGAAGCCTCAACAAGGTTCAAGCCCCTCAAACCATTGGCTCCGACCATCCCCGTGTCCGTGTGCCTAGTCCCCAATCCACCTGGACCCCAGTCCCCTCTTCAAGATGGTTCACCGACTTCATCTTTGGGTCCTCTTAGAGCATAAGCCCCAAATTCCCCTGTACCTCATGACGATAAACTACATTCCACCCCGAACTACAAAGACTTTGATTCCCTTCCACGGGGAAACGTAGGATGCCTCCACGAGGCTCAATCCCATCACTCATGTCTCATCCTGATCTATCCCTCGAGCCTATTTTTCACGGGAAGTTCATGGCCTAACCTAGAGGTTTCACTTCCCTGGTGTCCCATCCACGCGTCCATTCTCACGGGTCACCTCTTCAGGTGTATGACTGTATCATCGAACTACGCGGACTTTGATTCCCCACCACAGGGATATGTCGTAAGTCTTTTTGAGACCCAAGTCCAAAGCTACCATCCATCCTCCTTCTTACCCGGGCTGCCACATCCCAGTGAGGTCATGCCACTCCACTCCTCACTCCCCTCCATAGCATTCGAGAAGCCTCAAATGTGTTGGCCCCAACATCGGTGTTCCCTCCAGGGGGTTCTTCAATATGATCCACTCTGGATAGTATTCTGATCTGTCTGATCTATCTCCGTTGGATATTAAACTTGCGGTATACTCTGTGTTAAACATGGGAAGCAGAGGAAAGCCTCGGATAGATGCCTATGGCATAAAATTCTCCACGTTCGATGTGTGATGCCTCGGGCTTCCGCACCCTCGAGAAGCTCTATAATAAGGGAAAAAAGACAGAAATGCCAATCCCCTACGTCCAGAAACACCAGTGATGCCCCAATGCGACTACTCTCTTAACTAAAGGATTCCGCCTTGACTGAACCCCTTGGAAGGTCCTGAAAGAAGCAGCGTAATTAACAGGTGTCCATGAAGATATGGCACCGGGAAGAGGTTCAAGAACTACGTTTTCAATCTATGAGGGAGACCCAGACTAGGTGACGAGCTCCGAGGAGGAATCCAAAAAGGAAGAATCAACATCCCATCATCCCTTTTGATCAATAAGCAGACATCCCTAAAAAAGGAATGGATGCCGCACGCCTTTAGAAAGCGGGAATGTGGGGTAACAGCAGCGCGTCCTTTGCGTGACGGATGCGCGCGCCCCAGAGAACACATCAGAAACAACTTCCATCCATCTTGACCTTGGATTTGGATCCATGTCCACCTACACCACCACCATCCATTGTCAGCATCCCCTACCTACAACTCATGGCGTAGTCACGGGCTACGTCTATAGCCGCGGAACACCGCTGCATTCATCGAGCCACATCCCCCCACGCACCGCCCGTGGAATCATTATCTAGGCCTCCTCTGCCTCCACGATGTCCCAAAAACATGTGTCGCCTACCTCAAAGCCATGACCATTGAGTCACGACCCTCTACCGCACCATCCATCTCTCATCACTGTGGTCACCACCTAGACGAAAAATCTCCTCCATCATTACAATCAGGTATTTATTTCTGGATTTTTGTGGCAAAAAATATCTTGAAATCAATGGATGGGGAGGAAGAAAATTTACATGAATCTTCATGTTGGATAGATCGAGCCTTTTTCGTGTCAGCCTTCATCCATCCACATTAGAATTTGAAAGTAGGGGAATGGAGTGAAATTAAAACTATGGATAAATTTAAAAATGGATCAAGATATATATAAAAGAACATAAACATGAATCTATTTCCTATTAAAATCCCTCAACATAAATCCCCAAACCAGATATATATACAATCCGTGAATCAATCTGATGTCGATTGATTCACTTCCATCATAGGGGAAATAATGAAGACCGAGCATATAAATAAATAAAATTACATTCCCTACCTGGAAAAGTGGAGCGGTCAATGAATAACACTTTTGTCCAATGTTATTCAATATGTTTTCGATCTTCCATTGAGTGATCAAGATCCTAGATTTTATGTTCATCATTTTTGAACACCTTCTCTCATGGTTCCCCCTATCAAGATCTCTCAATAAAATATCAGGGTTATGAATTATAACCCTAGACCCCACCCTATAGGTTTAATAAAAATTGAAAATAAAAGTTATGGTCTTCCAACAAAATATTTTTATAAAAATATTTTTAATGATAGTTATGTATAAAATATAACTTTTTCTTCTAGCACGTGAATGATGGTGTTAGGGATTACCTAAGGTTAAGCTGTTGTTTCGGACACAATGGTGCCCAACGATTTTCAATTCGGGCACCCATTTGGGAGTTATAAAAATAAAATTTTGTCGCAGAGTGTTATTAATTTAAAAGAATAACTATATTAAAAAATTATTCTGGGCACACCAAACCTCAGAATCTCATTCCTCCTAAGCACACAATCTCGTTATTTTCCAAATATATTTATTAAAATAAATCGGAGAAAAATCAGAGCCATTAAATTCTCACCATATTAGGAATCTACGTCCCAGAAATCCATATAATGGCTACATAAACGAAAAGATGAGTGTTTTAAGCACACATCTAATCCTCCCACTACAAGGTTCTATCCTAGAGGTTCTTATGATGCCATCGAACAACCATTATAAGAATCAAACACCCATGATGGGTTTACTCATGTCGATTCACGATCTCCACCAAAAACTCCACAAAATCTGCACCATCAACAATGCCCAGATTGCCCTAGTAAATAACATGTGATTGGTCATGCACAAACATCCATAGACACGACACAATAAGGACATCACACAGCTGGTGCAACTATGGGGGAAGGGTTATGTGGTACACCACATTTCCATATCTTCTTAGAATATGAAAGGGGGCAATGAACCTCGGGGACAACATGCCACCATGACCAAATCCTTATAAACCCCATCGAGGTGATACCTAAAAGAAGACATGGTCTCCATCCATTAACTAACAGGGCCTATTTCTCATTTCAGCATAAGACTTCTACCAGCAGTGTGTTTTCCACACTCGTTCCTGGATAATATGCACCTTCTCCATTGTATCCTGCACCAACTCTAGGCCCACAAGTGCTGACTCCCCTAGGTCAGTTCAGCATAAAGGTGATCTTCAAGGTCACCCATACAAGGCCTGAAACAGATCCATACCAATGGTGGATTTTTTTTTGTTTTTTACACAAACTCTTCCAGGGTTAGCTGGTCCTCCCAGCTACAACAGAAGTCCATGATGTAGGCACATAGCATAACCACTATGCCATAAATGGTCCTCTTTATCTGACCGTCCATATGGGGGAAAAAAGTTGTGCTCAACTGCAGATGGGTCTCAAAAGCCTATTACAAACCCTTCCACAGCCAGGAAGTGAAATTTGCATCAGGGTGTAAAATGATCTTCAATTCCCCCCGTAAGATTGACTAATATCCTAAATGTAGATGTGCCACATTCCCTCTATGGAACTCTAATATCAGATAAGTAGGAAGTGGGACAGCTTGGTGAGTTGGTCAATGATCACCAAAATGGTATCTCTTCCCCTAGAAAATAATGGTAACCCCATCATGAAGTCTATCTATATATTATCCCACTTCCACTCTGGCACCTCAAGTGGAAGATTCAAGCCTACTAGAACATGTTTCTATTCTTTTACATGCTGACAAGTCAATCCTCAAGAAACGAACTATACCCCTGATTTCTTCATTCCTATCCACTATAACTAGTGACATAGGTCCTGTTAAATTTTTCCACTCCCCGATGTACCTTCAGAGGGGATGTGTGAACCTCCCTCAGGGCCTCCTCCTGCAACGCCACCAAAACATCCATTCACCCAATAAAGTGCATGATAATCTCCATGCCTATTGAATATCCATCAGGGGAATGCCCTATGGTCAACTACGCTTGTTGGGACTCAAATTTGACATCACCAAGATGAACCTCCCTAACTTGTTGCAAGAGTGTAGTGGTAAAAACCATCGATTGGAGATAAGATATTCCCCCATCCTCGAGGAAGGATATCAATAGCATGACCAACTACTCTAATGCGTCACACATAAACTACAAGATGTAACTCTTAATAATTGTGTCTCCCACCACATTCCCCTTCAATGAAGTATAGACAATCTTGATGTTGTAATCATGTATGAACTCCAGTGACAACCTCTATCTCAAATTCAGGTCCATTTGAGAAAAGATATAATTTATGCTCTTGTAGTGTGAGTAGCCGTTAAAATGTTATCCCATCAATTAATGTTGTAATATCTTCAATGTGAAGACCACTACTACTATTTTAAGTTCATGGGTTGCATAGTTCTGCTCATTCTACCTCAAGTGGCGTGAAGCATAGGAAATCACAACTTTCCCTTGCATCAAGACACACCTGATTCTATTCCCTGATGCATGCCAGAATACCACATACCCAACACCCTCTTCTGGAAGCCTCAAGATGGGAGCGCTCTTCAACCTCCATCTCAGAACGTGGAAACAATGTTGGAATTTTTCTACCCATAAAAAGATATGTCTCTTCCACCTATATTCCATATAGGGTGATGATACCCTGGAAAAGTCGGACACAATCCTCTAATACTACATAGCTAATCCAAGGAAACCCTTTACCTCAATCACACTCCTATGAGTATCCCAATAAAGCATTTCCTAAATCTTTTTCAAATCCACTACAACTCCATCCTCCAAAATGACATATCCTATAATGTGGACCTATAGAATCTAAAAATAACACTTTGAGATATTTTTATAAAGCTGGGGCATTATGAGTTTTTTCAGGACCATCCTTAGGTGTATCTCATTTTCCTCCTTGGTTGTTGAGTACACCAGAATGTCATCAATGGAGACCAAAACAAACTGGTTCAGGTATGGATAGAAGATCGTGTTCATGAGTCCTATGAACACTACTGGTACATTGGATACACTGGGTGACATAACCTTGTACTCATAGTCGCCATACTAACACTTGAAGTATGTCTTTGGTACATCGTCATCTTGTACATGAAGCTGATGATAGCCTGATATGAGGACTATTTTTGAAAACCACCTCGCTCCATTAAGTTGGTTGAAGAGGTAGTCAATTATCATCAGTGGATACTTTTTCTTCATTTTCACCTAGTTCCAGCACCTGAAGTCCACACATATCCTCAAAATCCAGTCTACCTTCTTGGAAAACAAAAAATAGGGCCGTCAATGGTGAAATGTTGGGCCTTATTAAGGCCTTTTTCTGTAAATTTCCTAGATGTACCCTCTACTCAAAAAGTTCTACAGGATCCATATGATATGTACGTGTGGATATTGGATATTTATCAGGGTACATATCAATTAATAATTAAACTTACCTATGAGGAGGTAATCCTGAAACATCCTTAGGGAATACATCCTCAACTCGACCAATGCTGCAGGAAACTGGGGACTTCCTTATTCCTCTACAAAAAGGCTGGGGCTAGAAAAATATTTAGGGATCATATTCACCCTACTCTGAGAAATTCACTCATATGTTGTATTTATTTAATTTTTACCAGTAAATAAAAACCTAGACCCATACGGATGGACACACCACACTCAGAAACAAAAATAGTAAATCTGAGCATGGAATATGGATAACTAGTCCATACCGAGAATGACATCATAAATAAATGACACCACTACTAGGAAATCCCTGATGAATTTATCTCCTCTTATAGAAGCTAACAAAGTCGACACTAGTTTTTTATCATTGATTACCCTCATATCAAATTCTCTAAATGTAAGTATTTATCCAAAAACTCCACCAGAATTTCTGAGCTCTGAACAAGGTCCATAGTAATGAAGGAGTGACTGACACATATGTCTATAACAACCTCAGGTATGGTAGAGAAGAAACATATTGTACCATTAATCATCTTTGATATATCAGGGTTGTAATCCTCCATTTCTTAAAGCTGGACTCTCCCCTATCCACTGGGTCCCAGATCCCATGGTGGACCACCTGGGGGTGGTGGTGGTAATTTCTCGAGTCTTAGTCAACCATAAACTACTATACCTACTCCCCTTCCATGTATTCCTCCCTATAGACCACCCTACTCAAACCTCTACAATTATCTCGGCGGTCCCTCAAGCATCTGTTGATCATCTGTATAGCATGTCTGGCTATCTCGATCCATGTGTCCCCAACAACCACACTTGAAACAAAGTGTGTCCTTTGGTTTCCCCGCTCATCCCTAGGAGCATCCACCACTGATCCCATATTTTGGGACTATCTCTTGAAATACATGACCTTCTGGGGCCCTTTCATCTATTTCTTGATACCCACTACTAAAGACTCTGCCAGCTAATGCCTATTGGTATATTCCACGGTTGGTGCCTGCTCTTCTAGAAAAGACTCTATGATTAGAGCTCACTCCAAAAAAATCATCGTTAGTGGAGACGGTGAGAGATACAACAGAAGATATGACCTCCCGATGTAGTCCCTGTTCAATGCCTCAGTGATAAGGAATGGGTCTCGAACCATATCTATAGATTATTGATAAAGCTCAGTGAATCTCACTAAGTACTCCACTACTGTCATTACAACCTATTATAGGTGAAGGAGATCCTGGATGCGTACTTAGCGCAAGGTAGTAAGAATGAACTCCTCCATAAAAAGGGGATCAATGTTAGCCAAAGATAGGGTCATCCATTTATGCGTCTAGATCACTACGCTCCACCGCTGTCCTACTGATCCCTACGGAAGGCTTGTGTCTAAGACTTCCATCTGATCAGGTGGTGTCCTCATAAAGGGGAAGAAATTTGTAACAACCTCCAGCCAATCCTCAAATGTTTGTGGGTTTCTCTCACACCAGAACCTGGGAGGCGTCTTTCTATGGAACTCATAAAATGCACTAAGCTTACGTATAACCTCTACCGGTAGTTCTGGTATCAACTACTACTCAACATGGGGTACTTCAGTATGAATACAACCCAAGTCTTCCATGTCTAGCATAAGCCACTTCACTAAAACCTCTTCTCTAAGTGAATCATGCTCGTGATCTCACATCAAGAACATGGCTGGCTGTCTATGTGTAGGCATCCTGAAATAGGTCAAGATAAAACACTATCAAAAGAGTACATCTGGGGAGATGACTCAATAAGAACATGGAAAACACAACCTTTTCTTATATGATGAAGGATCAATTAATTTATTTTCAACTGGTGTTTTCATGAACTGAATTGGAATATAGGTGTCCAGAGTCCTAGTATTTATATATGTCAACTTCTGAACCAACACTAGATTCCATGTCCTGAAAACCGAACTCAATAAAATTAACACTATTTCCCCAAACCAATCTTACTAACTCTCGGGCCTAAAGTGGAACAAAAACTCCCTCAGATACCTCTCTATCATGACCTTCCCCAATGGGGCCCATGCCGTTACCACACCAAGCTCACCTCTGATATTCCAGGGCCTGGTGACTAGCATCGAGTATGTATATCTCATAAATGGGAATATTTATCCTATGTAATTGTACAAACGCACACGTCTCCTAGCCCACAATGCAAAAAAAAGAAGGGAAAACACCAACCACCGTGAATGGAAAACAACTAAACATAAAGGTAATACAACTAGAGTGAAACCAGAATGTAATTTGCGGTTCTAAAAACCGAGGCCAGAATACAAGCCCCAAAAAAACAACTACAAATAACGACCTACTAATGAATGTACTAAAGATGTAGTAGAAAGTTATCGAGAACACCTCAGACTGTCTGATCTCAGAAGGCACTGTCTATTCTATTCTATAATCCAGCTCTGATTAGAATATTGTCAAAGTATCAAATGTCTGTACAAGACAAGACATGTGCAGGAAAAGCATATGCAGGGGAGAGTAAAAAAATAGTCAGTAGGAAACCACAAAACCACAAAGTAAAAAATAGTAATATCCATATAGGGATATGTCCATACATATACCATGGATATCTCAATAAACTCATAAAAATCCACGAGGAAAGAAAGGGTAAGTCACAACCAAAATTCTGTTGTAAGTATTCATTAACCTGTGCCACGTCCAATGAGGAACATATGGCCAGAGGTCATGATATATAGATTGGGGATTCAGAAGAATACCATAAATCCAAATTTTGTTTACCCACACTGTAGGGGATTCCTAGAGAATACAACGAACCCTATGGTGCAGATCATTACATAGGGGATTCCAAAGAATACTATGAACCCTACGATACAACCAACTAGATAGAGGATTAACGTTCTATGCTTAGAGGACACCTCAATGCCCAACGAATTCCATCTGAGGTGTTAGAGTATCACTATTATCCCATGGTGGACTTATAACTCTATTTGGGACTCATCTCTCGATGGGATTTCCATGAATTGACATACTGAACCCTCAAGGGAAGAACCAAGGGGGAATTATGCACCGATAATAGTGTTTTTAAAAACCCATTAAGTCATCTAAAATGGTTTTCCACACTGTGAGGGTCCCATCACCCTTAACGAACCATCAATCAGAATTATGGTTTGAATGTTATGGACCTTTTTCTAAAAGGGGGTGAGTAGAGTCTAGGTCCTGTCGGACCGAGCCAACCCAGGTACACCGACCCGACCCGTGGGTCCAAACCAACCCCCTGAGTCAACTAGGCCTATTGTGAAAGGCCTAGGCTAGATGGTTCCAGCCTGGTCTACTACGCTAGCTAAGATCATCTATGGTCCATCTTGACCCACCTGTTCATCCCGACCCACTAGTGCGGGCTGTCCCGATCCGCATAGGATGCACGAGGCACCATGTACCACCCACGACTATTACCACAGGTTGCTACCAGGGTCCATCTGGACCATGACCTCCAGTCGTGTCTGCCCGCACCGATGCTAGTTGTCCTCGGCGACCCCTATCCACCACCCACTGCATAGTTGTGGGCCTCTTCTGATATCGTCATGTGCTGCCTCTGCTGTCGAGCCGCATCCCCCCTTGGGCTACCCACAACCTCCTATCACAGTTGTCCTCTACCACCATTATTCACCACAAACACACACTATTGTGGTCGTCGACATGTATCCCTCTATCGCAATATCTGTCTGTCGCCTCCATGGTCCCTACCTTGAACACAAATCACCGTTGACGTTGCAATCTTGGAATTCCATACAGATTTTTTCACGGACAATTATCGATAAATCTATGGATTAGGATGAAAAAAATTCATTTGAACAACCAAGGTGGGAAGATCAAGCCTTTATCAGGCCGGCCTTGGTCCGTCCATGTTAGAATTTGAAAACAGGGGAATGGTGTGCAATTCCAACCATGGAACAATTTTATCCTAATACAATCTAGAAATAAACAACTTAAACATAAATTGACTCCCAATTAAAATCTAGATACATAAATCCCCAAAACAGATCTTTCTAGGATATATGAATCAATTTGTTGTTGATTAATTCACTTTCATCACATGGGAATGAATGAAGACTAAGGATAGAAAAACATTAAAAGGTACACCCTAACAGGAAAAGTGGATCAGTCGATGATGACTGTTTCTATTTATTATTCTTCAATTCGTCGTTGATATGCCAACGAGCGACCACTATCATCGATTTATTGTTTGTCATTTACCTACAACTCCTCCCATGGTTCCCTCTCTCCCGAGATCTTAATAAAATCATAGGGTTATGAATTGTAAACATGGACCCCTAAAACTGCGTTTTAAAAAAATGGGATCCAGAATCTGTGTTCGGCCAACAGAATATTTTTCTAAAATATTCATAATGACATTTATGTCCAAAATCTATCTTTTTCATTTGGCTTCTTCTAGAAAATGTTAGGCCCCACCTAAGGTAAATCCAATGTTTCAGATGCAACGGTGCCCTTGGATTTTATATTCATGAACCTGTTTGGGAGTTATTGAAATTCAATGTTCTCTACCTAGAACTTTTATTTTAAAATAGAAAAATTATTCAAAAAACTTATCTCTAGCACACCAGCCCATGGAATCTCGTGTTGTCTCAGCACGTGATCTCATTATTTTCGCAATTAATATATTAAACTAAACCAAAAAAAATCCAAGTCGATACAGATGTATTCCTAGGAATACCCACATAATATCTACCTTAAAAATATTCAATGATTTTCTTCTATACATGGCATTAAATTATTTATTATGGTTATGTTTCCTAATCTATTCTTTCAAAAATATAGTTCCCAGATATGCTATTAAACATTCTTTGATAAAATATTTTGCCACCCAACTCTAGAAATCCCATAGCCAGTGTCGTGATACCACTACATTGTCATATGATACAAGTAAATATCATCCCAAATGACCAAATAGTTTATAATTCTTGGTAAACATGGTACATAAAAGAGTCTTTTTTTACAAATGAATACAAAAATTATAGAAAATTTTTCTTTTTAAAGTTTAACACTATTACATCAATTATATCCTTTCATTAATTTTTTAGTACACTTTATGAATCCAGGGGAAAGGAATGTAAATTAGAGTGAGACGAAATGATTAGTAATGGTAAAGTATAGAAGACTACATAACGAGTAAATGATAATAATCAATATGTCAAGTTCAATAGCTAAGAACACATTCCATGTAATCAATAACCGAGAAATAAGTGATTAAGTAATATAGGAAGGTAAATAAGTTAAAAAATAATCCATTTAAACAACTTGATAAGGCATAATCAATATGTAAAGGTAAATAACATAAAAAAATTTCATTTAGTCAAAAATCTAAGAATGAAATTCATCTTTATATAATATCAAATCAAAGATATCAAGGATAAATAACAACAATAACTAAATTCCAAATGAATGAAATGATTAATAATTGGACATCATGACTAGGGAATATGAAAACTTAAACCATTAAGATTATTCACAATATGGTTCAAAACTATTGGTAGAATATAATTTAATTTATAAATCTATTGTTTCTCATGAAAAAATTTTGATACATAGAGGGGATATATAGATTCTAGCCCCAACCATAAATTCCTATCCAAAGAATTCCTCATATTGAGTACTCTATTTATTTAATAAAAAACATGCCTTATAAAAGATTTTTATTGAGTAAAGGACGTCAATTATCAATATTTTCTCATTTATTCAAATAAAATTCAACGTAAACACAATATATAAAATGGTATAAGATTTAGTAAATAATGATATCTAGGATAAATGTTATGGATAATTATCAGATATTCGATGGTTAAGTATCATAGGGAATTCAATATTTCAAGGGGACAAAAAATCAAGGTAGTGAATGTCAATACTATCCTTAGTAAAATAAATAGTAAACCATCCATGGGAAGAATATGGATAGTATCAATACATCCCCTCCCATGTGGATTAACAATAATGGGTTATCATTATTGATGAATATAAATACAGTATAAATATCTTCTAAAAACATTCTTGAAGAAAATATCCTTTTTATTTTCGAAAAAAATATTCAATATCCATTTCATTGAAAATCACATTGAAAATAATTTTATTAAAATTCTATCATTTTAAAAATGTAATGTATTTGTTGAAGTAATGATTATGATAAATTTCATACATGACATACAAGGTAAAAATAACATTCATTTTTCACGGTAAAAATGATAGGGAAATTCCATTCTCTAAAAGGGAGAAGAAGATTCTTTTGAAAATATTTAGAAAAGAAAAAAGTGGTAAAAAATTCCTCTAATAAATTATTTTTAAAAGTTTAAAAACATTTTTCATAACATTTAATTTTTTTTATAATAAAACATGTACTCCTACTAAAGAGATAAATGATGTGTAGTTTTCTTAAAAAACATTTTTTTAATGATTTGATTACCAAAGAGTGGAAAATGGTAGTATTACATGAAAATGTTCATGAATAACCATTGTACAATAACATTAAAAGGTATTATTGACCAATGATCACATGAATTACATTAATTTAATTTCAAAATTAAGTAATCTTGATTAGAATGAGATTCTAAAATAAACTCTTAAAAGTGTCATAATGTTGATGTGATAATTAAGAGATTAATTGATTATGTATATAAATTATAAATCCACATAAAAAAGTATAAATAAATAAAAAAATACTCAAATTAATTATAAACATATTTATATAATATTAATGACAATGCAGAAGTATTACAATCTAATTAAATTAAATTGGTTGGTGAAATATCTTTACTTCTTGGGGTAACTTTTTGTGTAAATCCCCTTAGATGAAATAATTTGACATAAAACTAAAAATATTAGGAAAAATTAACCATTCATGATATTAAATTTAAATTTGGTATTATGTACATCATATATAGAAAATTAGGTGTAGAAAAATAATCCATTCCTCAATGAATAAAAACTGAGATGAATTCCCTTACTATATAGCAACAATTGAATTATATTTTCCATGAAAGAAATAATTTCAATTGAAATACTAAATACCATGATGATAAATTTATTCATTATATAAAATACAATATAGGAAGTATATACACCACTCATACTAATTATGTGGTGATGATGGTGCATGCCTCATTGAATGAAATTTGAGATATAAGTTCCTTACCTTGCATTTCATTTCCGATGAATTCCCTTTAACATATTGTATAATGGTTTTGAACATATAAATAACTTATAACAGAACCTTAATAATATATATAATATCAAATATAATATTCTTATAATATATTTTTACCCATTTTTAACCATTTTTCATTATTTCACTATTTCAAATGTCAATTGCCTCATTTTATGACAATGTTTTGACATTTTACTTGATGTCACACATAATTAGATCCTAATTTAATTGTATCCTGAATGTAAATGATTATTTAAATATCAAGTGTGTTAATTATATATTTATTTATAATATACTATCAAGTATGTACATAGTAAAAGAAATTTACCATTCATGGAGACAGTAGGATGTAAGTACACATGAACTCTACATCCATTTCATTGTCATATTTATAAGAATAAAAATTAAATAGTATATACATACATTATAATAAAAATATAATATTTATGTAATATGTATCACATATTTTAAATAAAAACATCATTTATAAATTCCATGTAATGTGTAAATATATGACATTGCTTTGAGGAGGTAGTTTTCCACTTGTCAACAAATAATGTTATCATATTTACAAAAATTAGAAGGAATTAAGGTATGTGTTATATAACAATTACAAATTTATAAATAAAACATAATTATCACGTATATAATATATGAAAATTATTTCCATCATAATTCACATACATTAGATGTGGTAAAAGATATATGAATGACATTGTTTTGTGAGTTGGAAGTTCTTCGTACACGAATCAATATGTTTGTTACCCATTTGATGGATGTGTGTGAAAGTTTAGGTAAAATAATTTTCACTAAAACATATCAATATATTTTATTAACTTACATTATTATAAATTAATGATATTAAAATAATTGAAGGGGTTAAGAAATAAATGAAATAAAAGTGATCATTCAATAACATCACATATTATTTGGGAAACACTTTTTGGTTTACACCAAAAGTCTTCCTTGGTTTTATTTCTACTAAATGAGAGGATAATACGACGATGAGAGGTATTTTGGTACATTATTTTTTATAGTGTTTGTGCATTCCAACTATCATGAGAGGTGTGAATAAGATAGATTGGTGAGTTCCTTTTTATAGTGGAAGAGGAGTGGCATTCATATATAATTCTCAAATGTGAATTCCACCCATGTTTTTAAAATATAAATCAGATATAATAATGAATAAATCTAAATAAAAGGGAGGATAATTTAAATATATATCCATAAAATTTAATTTGTAGTATTTTCTACGTCTTTTTGTCCATTATGTTTTATGTCTAGTCCTTTGTTTAGTAACTTTTTTCTCCTAATCAATGTAATTAATTTTAATTACATTTAGTAATTTCATTGTATGTAAACTAATTTTTCCTTATCATAAATTATTTATTGTGTTTATTCCAAATATGGAATAAATTTTTTCTAATTAGAATCATATAAGTGGAAGAAATTAAGATAAATTTAATCCCATGGATGGGAGTACAAGCTAGTTTTAAAAGTAAAAATGTGGAAAAGTATTCTATTTTTTCTATTCAATTTCAAATTGAAATGGTTTCTAATGTCCGAAATTTGAATAATTTATGTTAATTGTTTCTAATTAAGGTTTAAAACAAATAAAAATATATAATTTAAACTAATAAATAATATATTTGAAAAGTAATATTTGGATTAAAATTCAGGATTTTTAACTATTCATTAAAAATATTAAAATTAAAACAAATTTACCCTTATAAAAATATAATGATACTATTTCAAAAATGAATTTTATTTTGGCATAAATTTTTTTATTAATGTTCCAAAATTTATATTGAAAATATTTTTTCCATTAAAAGTATGTAAAGTGGGCATTAATAAAATAGAGGTTTTTATGCATAAAATTGGTGTTGTTCTTATATTATAACAATAAAGTCTATTGGTAGAATATAAAAATTATTTTATTGAATATATAACTTATATATTTGATTAAAATCATTCACTAATTTTAATTAATTTAATTATTTATGATGAATCACCTTTTTACATAAAAAGCATTTCTTTTATATTCAATTTTCTTTTAAATTCATTTCTATTTAAATGATCACTAATGAAATCATTTTATATTCATGCACACCATATTTGTTTTAGAAGTTAGGTAATACATTTCATGACCACTAATTTATTAGATAAATTATATTGAATAATAATATATTAATAACATCTTGTTATTTGGTAAAACATGGTCTCTTGTGTAACAAAAGCTACCATAGAAACCCGTTATTTTATGTGATGAAAGATAACTAAGTATTATCATGCACTGCAATCTATAGAATATATTAAAAATATTAACTACAACATAATTTCTTGAGAGGTTATATGCTATAAAATAAAATTTATACATATATAATTTATGGGGTGTAACAAACATCCTTGGATTATATTAGAGAATGATAGCAATGTGGACCTGACCTTAAAAAAATTGACAGAGAAATTCAAATACATTTAGCAGCACATTAATACAGCTTAGAGTAGATAAAAATTGATAATGAAAATTAATTGCATGATCTTGAATTTAAATATGGTAATATATTTATTATATAAATTAATCCATGGATAAAGTTTATGACATTTTAGATAAGTGATTGTTTATATCTAGGTATGTTAGATATTTCAATATTCATGACAGAGTAAGAATGATAGATTATCTCTTGGACATTCAATGTAACGTCTGTCATTCTCTTGATGTGTTTCATGTATCACTCTGGAAAAATTAAATACACGATTCATCACATGTAGTAAACTCAGTGGTCCAAATATTGGAACATGATCATTATTATAAATAATAAGAAATACAAATTTCGAATTGTAGTGACAGTGTACAGTGGAAGAATAATACTCACCTGGTGAATGATCTCTAGAGAAATAACAAATTCAAAAAAGATACATAGGAACACGGGGATGTAATCCGAAAATGATATCCTCAATTTTTATCATAGTGATGAATTTTGAGGCTTAAATTAAATTTATTGGGGGGTATAATTCAACATCATGATATTTTAAGAAAAATAATTTCAAATAAATTTATTTTTTTGATAGTTGGTGTTACATGAAACACTAAATTTAAAATAAATTTCATTTACTATTAAATTATAGTGACATCCTAGACATTGTAATTGAAGCTATTAATAGAAAAAAATAAATTATAAATAAATTTATGTTTACATATATATATATATATATAAAATGTGGGTATCATTTAATTATAAATAAAAATAAAAAACATTCTAATGTAAAAGATATATTTTTCTGAAATAACAAATTTTAGTGGTAAAATGTACTTTTATGTTAAAATATTTAATTAGACACTTTTTGTAAATTAATTTAATGAAATTTCTATATTATATAATAAATCAATTGTTTTAAAATTTATTTAATATTTTTTATTAGCTTTGGAAATTAATAGACAAATTGTTGTGTTTAAAATTTAATTTTTAAAAGTGGGTTTTAATCGCATGATGTGTCTCTTTTTTATTACCAATTTTGTAATATATAAAATCATAATTACATAAAATTTATTCCAAATTTCTATTTAAGATGTTATAATTTGTTAAATTGGACCCTTCTATGGTCAATATTAATTGTAACCATGGAAACATTTACGACCTCAATAAAAAGTAAATTGTGTTAATCTTGGTTATAACTAAGGGAAGAAGAAGGAAAATTCAACATAAATAATATTGGATAAAGTTAAATATAACCATATCACATTAGTCTTTAAATTTATGTTTTAATGTATTTTTGTTCAAAAAAGGACATATATAATATTTAATTAAAAAAGGTACAAAAGGTCACTCTCTTAGTTTTAAATTTCTCTTATGTGTCCCAATAGGGGAAAAGATATTTATTAATAAATATATGTGCATATATTAATATTAAAGAAATTATACATGTTACATATATTTATTTATATTTTTAATCAATTATATAATGTACATAAATTCTCATTAAATATTGACATAACATTTCAAAAATTAATAACAAAATAAAATAAATGATTAAATTTAATATAATTTGAGTGGGTTTCAGTATTACATGAATTTTTTATTTAATATTAAAAAACTTTATTGTGTAAAACAATTATAATTGTATTAAAACATTTTTATTTATGTCTATTAAGTACAATTAAATGAATAATATCTAAATTTTAAATAATTATATTTTATGAAAATATTATATTATAAAATTAAATTTAAATCATAAAATCCTAGAAAGAAAAAGAGGGAGACAATATATGTTATGAAATGTCTTATTTTTCACATTGTTTTCAATTTGGAACAAGTTTTATTGACAATTACTATAATATATATATATATATTAATATTTTATAAAATTCCAAGAGTTCCCATCCCATCATTTGTAAAAGGGAACCCTTCCTTTATCTTCTTCACACCACCTTGAGCATTCTACGTCAACCAAAATATACCATTCCTTTCTCTCCATTTCAATATACACATATTGGATTCTCTAGTATTCCCAAAAAACCAACTTTGGAGACATTAAGAGGTGATCTAAATGAGTTATTTCAAAGAAGAGGCAATCACTTTAATTGATAACTTTGTTTTTAATTCTTCACTTAAAAAATAAAGTTATATTATCATTTCCATAAAATAATAAATTTAGTATCTTTATTAAATATAAATTTTATTATGAATATTAAACCACCCCTATTCACCATCTTTCCATCAAATAGGAAGTGAAAATATCACGCATGCGTTGGTACGACATAATGTCTCCATTAACTGTGTAATTCATTTTCATATATCTATATTTATGATTGATGGTAATCATGTTTATAAGGAATATGTTTGTTATTTATATAATTATTAAAATTTCATAGATGATGTTACCATGATCGAAATATAATATCCCAAACTAATAAACCAAATCATAAATGAAAAACAATGCTGATATCACCCGTAAGAGTAATTTTAATGAAGTAGAGTTAACAAAAAAGTGATAAAATCTTATAAGTAAATTATATATGGTATGATTGAAATTATTTAGTTTATTTAATATATATATATAATTTCTATATTTATCATATAGTAGGTTATAATTTGTGGTATGGTTTTCAGATGTAACATATGGTATTTTAATCTCACATTTACTTATCTGAGATATATGCCATTTTCACTACTTCCTTATTTTATGTGGTGTATATAAATTCCATTGATGTATATTATGATTCACAATATGAATATTTGGTGGATTCACATATTAATCAATTTTTATTTATTTAATGGGTCTTATGATTCAAATGTTACAAAATTAATATGTGATACATGTTTTAATCCTATTTTATTTGGGATTAATTATTCATTAATTTTAGTTGAGGAAATTACATGATCCTTATATGGTAAAACCCATTATTTTTTATCTTATTATTATTTATTGATAATTCATGTTTTATTTCATCTTTCATACCATAGGTAATCAAGATAAAAAAAATATGTTTTAATAAAACTTGACTTCAATTGTATCATCAGTAGACAAGCCTTTTTATTTAATATACATTTTTTATAAAAATTACAAGAATAAAATTTTTATTCATTAAAATTAGTTAAATTAAATTTTACCGTAGATTTTATTTTTAAAAATTGATTTTATAATTAATAGTCTTGTTGTTTTCCAAATGAGGTATGGTTTTAAAATTTTATATTTGTATAAAATAAATGTTTTTTAACTTATACATAATGAATTTAATTTCTAGACACCATGACCAATCAATGATTCAAAGATTCCCGTAAAATTTTCCTATTATAATTTCAATTAAATTTTTTAAAATAATAATTTGGATATATTTGATTATTAAATTTGATTTTTAAAAATCAATAGAATTTTTCATCAAGAAAATTTATAGTAGTCTTTTAAGATAATTTCCATATATGATACAATATATTTGTATAAATTATACTTTACTAGAGATATGGTCTAATGTAACCATAATTATTAATTCTTTGGGTGGTTGGTAGTTATATTTATGAGGTTTTTATGAAGCCCAATTATACCATGGGTAATTCTATGATTAATTGATGAATAATTAAGAGACATTTTGCATTTACCTTAGTTATGATGTTATGATATGATGAATGTTTATTGATCTTGTAGCACTAATATGTGTGGTTTTTATTTTTTTAATGTCCTTACATCTTAACCAAGGATGGTGGTTATAATACGACCATGTACACCAGTTTATTTTACAATTATAGACAATGGTAAGGTTATAATCAAGGATGAGTGTGACATATATATCTCTAAAATGCATTGGGTAAACATTTATATCCATTTTGAAAAATAATACAAAAATTAGGATTGAACCCAATTCAGTAAGGGGATTTCTTCATAACGATATTCATTAGAGTGAACAGAGACTACTATGATGATTTGGGGTGTGAACCCAATCCAATATTATAGTCATGAGAGTGAACCGTCACTAATTTTATTGTTTTAGGAGTAAACCAAATCTATTATGATAGTCTTGTATATAAGAATTCACTACTATATAAAATATTTATGTACATGTGTGTAAACAAAACATCCATATATTACTCTAATAATATGCTTCTATGGAATACATTTTTTTTATTTTTTTATTTATGTACTCTTAATTTCCAATATTTATGCCATGGATCAATATTGTGAGTTATGTTCTTCAAGGTATAATTTTCAAATTTTATACTTATATTCACATACCCTTATATTCAATTTATTCTTTTGGGGTCATTGATATCACCAATTTTAACAATAACAAAATATATAAAACCACCCTTTCATATGCTTTTTTTTTCTTCAAGATAGGAAGATCGGTAAGATTTATGGTCTTAATGAGAATGGATAATGTTAAGAAAAAAATCATATGATATGATGTCGATCTTTTATGAACAAGCTATTTATGTCAACAAGTTTCAAAAGGCACTCAGCCTATAAGTCTATGGAATTGATTTTTATTTTATGTAATGATTATTCATATATTAAGATGAGATATCATTATATGAAAATTATGATCCACTAGATTTTTTCTCTACACGTAGTGATTTATTAAAGTAATTTACATGTTCTTTGACGTTCATTGTAATGTTTTAAAAAAGAGTCTATTTAATTTTTTAGCTATCTGCTATTTATTTTTTTATAAAGATGTAAAAATAATGTTTTCATTATCATTTAACTTATATACCCATATTCCCACAATCATGTATTTTCATCACTATGAATCATAATTTTTATTTTTTCATTATTTTCTAATGTAAATTAAATTCCCAATGTTTTGATAATTTTTCACCATATATAGTTATAAAAATATGTATTTCCTTTAATTTTTATAGTATAACTATATGTGATTATTCATAAGGGTTAAAATTATTATTTTATTTGTGTTTTATGATGAATTTACAAGGCCCTATATATTTTATTCATGTTATGGTTCATTGAAATTATGTATAAATATGGGTGGTCTGATATTGACCTCCAAAACATTATGTAATGATGATGAAGTTAATTAGAGATGTCTTTATCCTATAATTATTTTATAGTTATTCAAATTGGTTATTCCATTATGAAAATATATTGGAATTAACTTTGAAGGATATCAGATTATATGGGTGATTGTATGAGTGCTTGTATGGGTGATATGAATATGACATCCCAAATATCCTTTATGATTATTTTTTCCATTTATGATTTAGATATTTTAGGAAAATAATTAGGAAGTTATTTAGAAAAAATGATATTATAATTTTTTATTTGAGCATAATGTTCAATAAGTAAAAAGGTAAACATTCTCTTGAATTTTCTTGTTTTTGAATAGAGTAACGAGTTTCATATATTTTTATATATTTTAATGATATTTATTTCATCACCCAAAATATTAAAATGATTTATAAGGATCTATGGAAGATTGGTAACTCTATAAAGGCCAATATTTTACTTATGAGGACTCATCATGAACAAATATGGTTTGTTATGAATGAAATTATAGCTTGATTTTGAGAACATGTTTTTATGAAAAAATGTAAACTCTCTAGAGGTGTACTCTTTTTAGGGTAATGGTCCTCTTAATTATAAAATCCTCTAAAACATAAAGATCAAGAGAATTTATGGAATGAGAATATTTAATATATATTAGGTAATTATAGGTTGATTAAATATGTGTTGAAATATTTATTACAATTTTAGGGTTTACATAACATTAAAGTCTTGAAAATTGACATGGAATGAAGATATGTGGCATATTTTTTGTGGTCCTACTATCATGAGATTTGTTTATTACAATATGGGTTTCCGTATTTCTTCATCTAGTCTATGACTATTTTATAAGAGTTTTATATTGGTTTAAAATGTTGAATGATGTGGGAAAGAATCAAGAGGATAATATTCAACCAAATTAATAAAATAAAATTTTTATTATTGGAGTAGAGAATTTTTTTTCCATGAAAACTAAATTATCATATAATATAAATAGTATTAAACTATAATGTGAGAGATCAAATTATCTATATAGAAATTTTTCAATAGTCGATAATTTCATAAAACAGTTCCCTCTATATTTTGGAGGAACTATAGATCTGGTGGTATCTGAATGATGTTTAAATTTGGTAGATAAAATATATGATGATTTAGGTTATTTAGAGATTCATAAGATAAATAATTATATTGATCATATTTAATGAGATTCGTATTAGATGCGGAATTTGGTTAAGAATACCACATATAAAAGTGACATTGATTTGATGGAATGAATAGATTTTAAAGATCATTTTTTTTCAAAAGAGTATCTTATTTTTATTTGGATTAGAACAGAAAGATTGTTTCTAGAATTAATATAGAAGGAGGAGGAATCATTTGATTCTTCTAAATCATATTCATACATATTTTATAGATATGTAGTTGGTTTTATTCTATAGATAAAATTTTTAACTGATAAAATTTTCATTATATCAAAACCAGGTTTATGAATGGATTTAGAAACTCGTGAAATTAAATATTATGTTAATTTTTGTTCAATGTGATGATATTCTTGAGATAGACTTTTTTACTATTATGGAAGTTAAAAAAATTATAAAAAAAATCAAGGTGTATATATGTGAGGAAATAGTCTATAAGATAATTATTTGGTAAGAGAGTTTATTTTTTTCATGTCTTAAATGAGTCAAGAAGAAATATTCTAAGTGTTTGATGTGATTCAGGAAATTTTATCAGTGTTGTAAAATTAGACATTGATATCATGATTTAATTGAACCATGAAATGGTAATGGTTAAACCAATGATCGAACGATGGTAGTGTAAAGTTTTAATTGTAATAAGATTCAGAATTAAGATAATGTGTGTCTGAAGATATTTATGAATGGTAGTAATCATCAATATCATTAGAAAAAGAGGTGTGAAATCTTCATTTTATATAACTACAATTCAGGATGGTCCCTTAGTTGATTTGGTGATATGTACATGAATTATCTAATAAAATTATATAAATTTAGAGATTTATTATGGATTTAATAATTTTTTATTTTGGGGAAATTGGGTAGTAAAATTGAAATACGACTTCTTGAATTAAAATTGACACTTTTGGTAAAACATTCTATTGGAGACATTAATGAAAAAAGTTTTTATAGTATTATTCATACTGTTATCAATAAAAAGTTTTTTATAATAATTTTTTTGTCTTACCCATTTATAGTTCTACGTTATTTTGGGTATGGATTAGATTTTGGTTTATCATGATATGATATATTATAGAGATAAATAATTTGAAATCAATTTTATGAATGTGTATCAAATAATAAAAATTAATCATTTTTTCATTTGATAAAATATCATGATGACGAGAAAATGATTGAATATGGGGGTGAATGTTATATTTCACATGTCATTAAAAATAAGGCCATTATTTATATTATTGATGTGACTAGATTATATGAACTTTTTATAATATTTATTAAATATATTACTTGTTTTATTCTTGATCTGGTGGTTCAATTCAATATTTCCTTAGTTTTCAATGTTATGACAATTTCAAAACATCGTTATTAAATGGCTCTAGTTGATCTATTGGAATTGGAATCAAAAGATACTTGATAAGGGTTTCATACACCCTAGAACATATCTTAGAGGTACTCTTTTTTTATTTTTTATCAATAAAGATGTGGTTAAAAGGATTTTCAGTTATTATATACACTCAATAACATTATTATTATTAATAATTATCGATTCCATAATATATATCACTTGTTTGATCATCTCCAAGGAGATTTCCATTTTTCATAGATTAACCTCACTAATGAATATAATCAGTTTAAGGTAAAGTTGGGAGGAATTCTATAGACAACATTACGCACTAGGTATGACTATTATGTGTTTTTGGTTGTTCACATTGGGTTAAAAATGCACCTATAGTATTCATGGATCTATTGTATAGAGTTTTTCAATAATATTTAAGGAAATTTTCATTGGTATTCATTAATGATATTCTATTATATTCTAAAAGTTATGGAGACCATGAAAAATATCAATAGATTATTTTCAAAATCATAAAGAATGTAATTTTTTAATGAATTAGTATATTTTAATTTTGGTAGCAGCAGACTATTTTCCTTGTACATATTGTGTCCAAGGATTTTTTAACATTTGTTCTAGTAAAAAAAATGTGATGGGAGAATAAATAAAACATAGTAATATCCTTGAGAATTTATTATTTCTAGAAATATACTTTTATTACCTATGTTTTCCCAAGAAAGTTTTTCAATTAGATAATAAAATGACTAAGGTGACTCAAAAGTAACTTAAATTTTTTTTGGTCAAAGTACATTGATAAATTTTTATGGTCTATCAAAAAAACCTTGGTTAAATTTATAGTATTGTCCACACCATTATGAAATATAAAATTTTTTATTTATAGTGACGCATATTTGATGGTCCTTTCCTATGTGTTGAAGGAAAACACTCAGGTAATATCTTATGATTGCTGAAAATTAAAACCCCAGTAGAAAAACCATCAATTTCATATTCTGATCCTTTAGTGGTAATTTTTTCTTTAATATTTATGGGTATTATTTAAAATAAAAAAATGTTTATATATCTAGATCATAAATATTTAATGATATTTAATAAAAAATGATTAACATGACGCTAAGAATATCATTTGAAATGAATAAGGTTTATGATTATATAAATCCCTATCATACAAATAATGTAAAAAAGGTAGAATAAAATTTTATTTTAATCAATAATATAAAAATCATTTTTATTCTTGGAATACAATCCTATATTTAATGATTTAATAAAAGTGTAAATGGAAGTTGTGTATCCAAATATGTAATTTCATTTTTCTTAACTATCATCCCAATGATCCTTATTTGATTGAATTGAATATTTTGGCAGGTAGATAACTATTTTATATGAATGGTCTAACTTGTTTGAGAATAAAATCAAATAAGTTTGATATTGAAAAATAAGTATAACAATATTTAGAAAGATGTTATGTATACATGGTGACAACCAATTGAAGAAGATATTATTGAGAGAGGCTCCTAATAACACCGAAAAAATGGGTTTTTAATGTTCATTTTTAATTTAGATTAAAATGATAATATAAAATATTTTTTCATTATACATAACATTTAAAACCAATAATACCTCAAAATTTATTTCTGAACCATTCTATCCTTTTTTCATAAATAAAAACAATCACTTAAAAAATTTCAAATTGATATCACATATGCTATATGAAACAACTAATTTTTGATATTTAAAATGATTCTTTAAAACCATTTTATAAAATTAATTAGAAAACAAACTCACTCAGTAGGAAGGTACGGATAAATAAAGGAAACCATGACATCATACATAAAATAATGAAATAAAATATACTAATATTAGGTTCCTTGCATGTCATGAAAATATGGGGATTTAAAAAGTTGGAATACACCCATATATAAATCTACCAACCAAGGAATAACTGTCATTGTATATTCCATATGGTTACTAAGGCTTTGTAACCAAGAATATAATTAATAATAAATTAACAGAAATGATAGTAGTATGTGACAAGGTAGTGGAAATAAAAAAAATTTGTAAGCACAACTAGTTAAATCGGATACCATCCCATTGTAGTTAGCTTATACTATTTCATGGTTTACGATGAATAAACTAATATATTTCTGAGGAAAGAAAGAAAATATCTCTATTGATAATAATCATAAAAAATAATTTCACCCTCACCGCTAGCTCCATTTCATGAGATATCATTTATCACATGTACATTATCTCATACAAAATATAAACCATGTCCCATCAACTATAATCTATATAAATCAAGATAAAATAGACACCCTGAAAGTTTCAAATATGTAAATATTTTAGAAGAAACATAAAATTTTCACACAGGCCTTTTAAAAACAACTCAACATGTCAATCTCTTATAAAAATTATAAACTAGTTACACGTATAATTTTTAAAAATCTTGTTTGAAATGACTCATAAAATCTATTTAGTAAAAAAATTCCTTTTTATAAAAACTACTAAAATCACAAAACAATATTATTTTATTTGTTTATTTCCCATATTTTAGTCATAATAATTTATAAAAACATATTTTATTCAAAATAATATTTAAATAATATATAGATGCATGGAATTCAAAAAACCATTTGAAATTGTCGGTAAAAACATTTTATGAATTAGTTTAAATTCCCAAAAAAATAATATATTCAATATAAATTTAAAAGGGATAATTAATGAACACAATAGTTTTTTGTGACCATGTTTTAATTAAAAACATTAAACCACTCATTACAAAATTTTAAACCATTGAATTTATGAAAATAAATCCATAATAAAATTTATTATT
Source organism: Viscum album (assembly GCA_963277665.1). Lineage (NCBI taxonomy): Eukaryota > Viridiplantae > Streptophyta > Magnoliopsida > Santalales > Viscaceae > Viscum > Viscum album. Next base: position 1,779,882,562 of record OY728129.1, on the reverse strand, counting down.
TTTGAATTCAAAGAATATAATTTATAATAATATTAATAAATAAAAGTTTAATGTATAAATAAACCCTATGATAATTCTAAAATAAAATGTTAGGTAAACGAGAAAACCTACTTTGAATCTACCAGGGATGATCCCAGTATTTGAATAATATTTAAACAGGACCGGGAGAAGGGATCTCAAAAACTATCAATGAAGAGGTAAAAAAATTTCAACATCGAAAAACACATCTGTTTTATGATTCATGTACTATATGGTGTAATGAAGTAAAAAAATTGAATATGTAAAGAATCTAGAAATGGAATCCTTACATTGGATTTATGAGTGTTAATTTTAGAGGAATAGTAGTGAATTCTCTTGAGAATGGAGTGTAGAAGAGGGGTGTGTAATCATAGAGGCTCAGTTATGGTGTTCAATGCAAGTAAAATTGGTTTTAGTAATTAAATAAAGTGGGAAAAGTTTTATATTCTAAAAATAACTACGAATATGGTCAACCAATAGTGATTTTTTATAAAGTGAATAAACCATGTTTCTGGTATTTATTGTACCAAAAGGACTCACATGGTAACTAAAAAATCCTCACACATTTTAATTTAACATGAACTATCTATTCCAATTGACATTATCCCATTACATAATCGGTACACACTATTTACCAAACTATATAGAATAACATTGGGACCCTTAATTCATTTACATTTTAAACTTATCACTCTAAATGTTACAAAGACTTATTATTACTCAAATTAATGTAAATTAATACAAGAATTTGTAAAGTTAAACAATATTTTCCCACATGGGTGTGAAACTTCTCCCCACAATGACTCTTTATACCCAGAAGAAAGACTTTGGTAAAAGTTAAATGCATTATAAAAGGATGTTTTAGTCGACTTATAATCATGAGGTGTGTAGGTTGAGAAAAAAATAATAAGATATTGAACAAAAAGGGAATCACGAAACATGATCTCTATGACAAACTATATGTCCTAGATTCACTCAAAAACAAACCTATCACCAAAAAAAATAGATGTATCTAAGAAATACAAAAAAAATCCAAGAACTAAATCCCATAATATTATTCCTAGATAAAATATAGTCATACCATACACCTCGATTAAATTTTATAATTCTACAAAAATATAAAAAAACCAAGTAACCCACTATAAGAAAAAAACCCTTCAAAGGACCTCAATTACCCAAAAATCACAAGAATCGTCAATAAAACACACAACAAAGAATAAATGAAGGATCCCAAACAAGGATAAGATATTTAATTTTAATGTAAAAACACAATATTTTGTAAAAAAAATTCCAATAAATTTAAACTTTTAGATATTTTACATTTCACACAACACTGAATAAAGATTACGTTATATTAATATACTATGTATTGTTTGCATTTTCTAAAAAACCAAGTTTTTCTTTCACTAAAAGTACTAAATATGTTATCTTTAGGTATTCATCACAAATTTTTTGGATTATGTTACACAAAAATCATACTTTGGTATCTTGTGTTACATCAAAAACCCAGTTTTACCAAACTACAATGTACTAAACAAATATTATAGAAATATTTATATTATTGTCACATTGTATTTGTAATGGATGTTATAAATAAGAAAAATTAAAATTTTGAATATATTGTCTAAAAATGTATATAATAAGAATTGTTTTAGGTCTAATTAACTATAAATAAAAATAATTTCCTATTGATAATATAGGAAACCTTTTTCTGTAAATAAATATTTATGCAATCACACTTGTTTTACCTCAAGAAATTAATTAAACCACTTTTTATAAATAATATTTATGAAATTATTTTTATTATTCTATTTAACATTTCTATTATATGTTTTCTAGGTAATATATAATATTTAAACCAATTTTTCACAAAAAGATATATATATATTTTCCTAAAATGATATTTTACCGTCTTTTAATGGAATGCCTATTTTAAATATACATTTTTAAAATTCTACCATTTTTTTTGAAAAAATAATAATTTATTTAAAATATAAATATCAAAAAAAAAATTGGGAAATTTTTTGTATTTTCAGAAAAGTATCATTTTTTAATAAATTGTGAAAAAAATTTATTTTTAATTGAATAGTACATATTCATCTAATTTATTAGCATAGTAAAATTATATTTTAAATTGGGTTTAAATAATAATTAGATCAATTATACATATCTTTATAGGATTTAGGCCTTTATAATCAATTTAAAATTGAAATTATAAATAAAATCAATTTAAATTGTTGATCATTATTAATTTAAAATTTACTCCATCACTTCTTATATGGGAATGATTTTAAAATAATTTCTCTCAGTTTTTCATTATAATTTTAAAAATGGTTTCCATATTTTAAATAATCATAATATATAATTTATATTATGGTGAAATATGTTTTTTTCCAAAAATATTAGTGAATGTATGTATAATTAATTGTAGTTGTTAAGGTGAAAAAAATATTTAATGGTAAACTCTAACTTTATTGGACAAATAAACTAGAAAAATGACCAAATATATTTTATATAAATATTTGTACCATCTAATACCTTTTATCTATAATGTACCATTATTGGGGCCACATTATGTAAGGGATATGTGTCAATAATATTTACCTTTTTATACATTTGAGAATCCCACTCCTCCTCCATTATAAACGACAATCATCCCCCCTTACTTCTTCACACCTATAACACCCATAATATTATAAAAAAACAGCCACAATATGCTCCGAAATTCCCTCATAATATCATATAAGACTCAATTTGAGTATAAATTATACCATGTTTGTCCTTTGGTGCAAACCAAAATGAATTTCTAAAAAGAGATGTATCATCTTTCAAAAAAAACTTTTTCATTATTTCATTCTCCACCACCAAAATTCTTCATATTCAATGATTATATAATTACCTATATATCCTAAATATATGGATATGTTTTAATATTATGTTTTGGACCTACACCTGCACACACTTCCACCAAATGGGATACACAATCATTATTCGTGTGTTCAGAGAATTATGATCTCGCTAACGGATATCAATCATTCTTCCATTACTACCCTACATTGTTGGGGAATACTGATGTAATTTATATTTTTATATTATATATATGATTTTAAAGATTAATAGATAATTATTTAATTATTATATAACACATAACCTCATGCTTTCTATATTGTTGGAAGATGTTAACTTCATTTGTGGATGTGTAGACAACTACCACCTCAAAGTGATATGATTTGACCACATTTTACATAGTACGTATTAATTATTGGTTTAGTAAATATATATGATATATATGAAATAATAATTATAATTTAATGATAATATATATACATATATTTTATTTGCATCATTTTTTTCAAAACAACACGAAAACGAAAACAATGTTCATTGGTATGTATGCCCTACCGTTTCCTTGAATGGTGTATTTCATTTCAAATTTTAAATATATTATAGATCATTATATCAAATTCTATAATGAATTTATAAGATATTTATATCATTATTTAAATTTCTAAAATATTTAAATCATAAATTATGTATGATGATTAAGAATAAAATGTTAAAACAAATTCAAAAAATAGAGTAATTATTACCCGAAACAAAACATTAACATGAAATTGTTAATTCAATGGTAAAATAAATTCATAATAAGAAAAAGATGTATTTTTATATAAAAAAACTATTGTTCATTGGTAGTTTTATAATAAACATATATTTATTATACAGGAGTTTTAAATGTGTATGATTAAATTCAAGACTTAATGTAAGGGTTTTCTCGTCTCACTTTTATTTTTGTGAGATATCTGATATTTTCAAAACTTATTAGTGTTTTGTGGGGTATATAAAACCCTATTACATGTTATATTATTAATATAAAATATTTAATTATATTTAATGTTCCAATTTATTCTATTCTTTCACATATCTCATGATTTAAGAGTTTATGTAGTAGTAAGAATATGTATAGTCTCACATTTATTTATGTGAGACTTATGCCTTGTTCACTACGCGTTTTGTGTGTGGGGCGTATATACATAACAATAATGTATTATATTTTTTATTATGAATAAATTAATTTTTATTAACATAACCATTTTATGATCTATCATTAATGTGTTAAACGGTTCCAATGTTACCAAATTGGTAAGGTAATTTTGTCTTAATTGGCCTTCTTTTAGCCACATGTTTTGTTATGAACCAATATTATTTTATGAGGTTTATATAATATTATTTGACATGTTTTTTTCATAAATATACTTTTTCATGATATATTAAGAATCATTTTAGGTAATTATCTCATGGGGATTATGATTAAAATTTACCAACGTAGTAAGAGTTTTATGTTAAAAATTCACCATTAATCGAGATAGTTTATGATCATGTCTCAAATATTTAAATTTCAAGATATAATTCTATCTATTTATATGTAATTTTTTTCTCATATGGTTATTCATGATATGTTCATGTAATTTTACAATTTTCACTCTTTTTTACATAATACAATTAAGAAATATTTTACAATAATCTGACGTTATATCCCTATTATGTTGGAAAAATGTGTTCTTTCCAAAAAATGTCTTCTAAAAATGATTTCAAAATGTTTCGAATAAATTTTTAAAATTATTTTCAAGGAAAAAGATTTTTAAAAAAATTTATGTCTTAAGAAGTATTCAAAATGGGTTTCAAAATGTGGTTCATATGTTTTCAAGGTTATTTTCAATGAAAATAGTTTTTCAAAATGATTTATGATTTAAAAAATATTTAGAATAATGAAATGAATATTTTATACAATAAATGTTTTAATGATTTTTAGGGATCCCTTCAGATATTTTGAATGTTTTTTTCAAGGAAAATGATTTTTAATATTTTTATGTCCTAAAAAAGAATTTCAATGATAGTTCAGTTTCCTTAATAAATGCTCTATGTGATATTTTCGAATCATTTTCTTTCCAAGATGACATCATGTTATATTGTTTATGATATAATAGGGATATGATCCAGGAACACCGTTATTGTTCTATGTTAAATGGTTTATTTTTATGATGACATTTTATTTCAAAAACTCGTTTCTCTTTCACGGGTTATACCATGATAAAACTCTTATGAATCCTTCTTTTTTTAATGTGTTATTCATTGTAAAATAATTATTAAAAATTATTATTTTTTATAGGTTATGATATAATGAAATATTTATGATACACATTTCATTTAATGGGTTATGATATGATGTTTATGAAAGGAATTCTTTTTATTGGTCCTGATAAGATTAATGTTTCATTATCTTGTGTGACATGCATATTTGATTTCATTTTGTGATGGTAGGGTCCTTTATATGTATATAATAAATTGGGTAATGATAAATTTATGATGAGATCCTTGGGTACATTGGAGGTCATCCCATGACCATAAAAAGTGGGTACATGGGAGGTAATCCCAAACAAGTACCATGTGGGTACACATGATGTCATCCCAAGCTCTTAACAAAAGGGTAAATGGGAGGGAATCATAAGCCAATAACAATGGGGTACATAGGTAAGCCTCTCATTCCCATAATAAGAGGCTATATTGGAAGGCTTACCAAGACCACAACAAGATGGTATATGGGAGGTATTCTTAATAATTTGACATGAGGATACCATATATAACATTCTTAGTCTATAATAAGAGGGTACACAGGCATGAATCCCAAGCCTATAACTATAGGGTAATTGTGAGGGAATACCATGCTTGAAAATAGAGGCAACACAAGAGTACATCCCAATCCTAAATAAGAAACATTAGTGATTAGGTAAATCCTAACATTGTATGACGGTCTTACATAGAAACAATGACATAATATTTTGTATTCTTATAGGTATTCCACAATGTAATGTCTTATACCTTTGTTATGCTATCATGGATTATTCTCTTGATATTATTATGAATCGTTTCTTATCATCTACTAATCGATATTCCATGATTCGTTTCTATGATCTTTTCTATGTAGGGTATAATCATATAATGTTATTCTCAATACCCCATACACTAATTTTCATGTGATGATTATGTATATTACCATTTTACCCTTACTAAGCATCTAATCCCACCCTTCCTTTTGTTTCCCTTCCCCAGTCAATGAAAAAATGCATTAACTATAAGTACTAAATGGGAAGATCTTAATTGAAAATAGTGAACATATTTCACCATGTTATAAGATTGTGTTCCTAGATTATAAATGCAAGAAATTATTATTATACATATGAATGAATTTTATTAATGTGATAAATATTCATTAAACATGATACAATATACATGTATTTCAAGCTATGGTTGATATAGTTGGTATAAAATTAAAGGTTTAGTCAACCTTCAGAAACTGGAATGTGAAAACATTTAGTGAAATCCCAAGGGATACTAATAAAAATATTTCTAGGGATATATATATATATGTATATACATAAGGAGTAATATATTTAAAACAATGTTCTGAATTTAAAAATCCTAAAAGTAATTTTTCTTGTTTATATGGTTATCAAATATGACATTTGTTTCTCAAACTATACATTTTGGGATTAGTCTATTATAGGATCTAGAGGAAACTTGGTTAATATTAAATGTTTCAAATTTTTAAAATATGGGAATTTTAAAAATAAATTTCATAAGTTCAAACCTCATGTAAAGAATCAGGATGGTTGTATGAGTTTTGGTTATATTACTAAATATAGAGACTGTGAATGGCATGTGAAAGGTATGGGATTTTTGTACAGTACTTTTCAAATTAAACGTAAAAATCGTAATTTAATTTAGGTTGAGGATATTAAATACATGATTCATAATTTTTTCAAGGAAATGGTTATTATGGAATAAGATTAAGAAGGCTCTTTAATGGTTTAAGAATAATGTTTGATGATTTATGTGTATATGTATTTGAAATCTAGAATTATGTTATATGAATCTAAAGTATACTTTTTACATTAAATATTTGTAAAAATATATTGAACGGTGTTGTTGACGTAGGTATGTGATTTAATGGAAATGTGATATTTTTATTAAAAAAATGTAAGCATTAATGTGCTCTAGATTTTGAGAAAATTTTGTAAAGAGATTCTTGATATGGATAAATTAAATTCGATATTACTTATTACCATAGAACTAATTATTAATTTTTTATGAAATTGGTTGATTTTATCATGGATGAAGTTCAAAACTTCTTGAATTTGAGAAAAATATCCTATAATCATTGAGAATAAGGAAGAATTTATGTTTTCCAAAATTTTTATGGTAAATTAGGTAATTATAATGATTCAAGATAATATATGATGAACTAAATCACATGAATGAAATGTGAAAACCATGAGATACTTTAAGACATATGGGGTATTAATGTTAAGTTAATTTAGTAACCATCATTCAAAAGACTTGGAGTGTTATCTTTTGGATGTGTTATATGGTTAACCATTTATGGAATGTTTTAAGTTAGACATCAAATGAGATTTTGTAGATTAATTTATTATATCACTATATGAAGATTTTTCCATATTGGACAACCTGTGATGAAATTTTGGTATCATGATAAAAAAGACAGATTAATGACATATCATCCTATTTATGGATATCATGATCTTTTTGTACTGTAGGAATGAGAAATTCACCTTCATTTTTTGGAGTAAGAGATGAACTAGAAATTGGGAAAGGAATAACCAAGTAGTGATTTATTATAGTAAAAGTGAAATTAATTCAAGTGAGTATATTTACATATGTTCTTAGATAGAAAAATAATTCTTCAATTCATGGAAAAGGATATTTAAAATTATTTATCCTAATAACTTCATTATTATTGAACATGTTTTTGAGGTACCTAACATTCTATTGATCTTTCATTTTATTGTTATTAGTTATATTTATCACTATCTATAATTATTTAATCATTTCTTCAATATCAAATATTAATTTCCCACCTATGTTATCCTATGTGGAAACGTAATTATGTGTTACTTTGGGTAACCAATATTGCTCCAAAATTTCTTTTTAATAGATGTTTTGTATTCATTTTTACGATGTGTGTGTCCAAGGAAGGAACATTAAAGTATTAATCATTTGAAAAAAAAACGAATGAATTTATTAGGATAAAATCATTTTAATGGGGGTATAATGTGACTCCATGATATTTCACAATATATTTTTGTTACAAATTAACTTACAATTTTCAATATTTTTAATTTCAAGCAACACTGAATAAAGATTTTATATATGAAAGCACTATGTTTGGTTTTTGTTTTATAAAAAACGATTTTATTCTTGCACTACATGAATCTCTTAGAATAGATTTCAGTATGCACTACACTAGGTTTGGCTTATGTTACAGAGAATGTCAAGTTCCTTTAATATCTTTCATTCCATGTAAGACCTGGTTTTACCAATCTACATTGTACTAATAATATTATTATTAAAATATTATTTTTGTTCTCACAGAGTCCTTGTAATGATGGTTTTAAATAATAATTATTATATTTTGTAAAATATGGTTTACACATACATATAATAAGAATTATCTTTGTGACCAATAAAATATAATTAAAAATAAAACCATTTTTAAAATATATGAAACCTTTTTCATGAAATCTATATTTATTCAATCAAAAAAGTTTTACCACAAAAAATAAAATAAATCATTTTTGATAATTTATTTTAACTAAATTATATTAAATAAACCATTTCATTTTCATATTATGTGTTTTCTAGACAAGATATAAGTATAAATTAAATTTTTATTTTTAAGATATTTTTTCCTAAAAGGTAATTGTACAACCATTTAATGGAACACATAATTTAAGAGTAATTTCTAAAAAAATTTAAATTTTATTTGAAAAAATAAAATTCAATTTTTAATGATGAATATCAACATTTTATTTTGGTAAATTATAAGTATTTTTAGAGAAGTTTCATTTTTGGATAAATAGTAAAAAACATTAATTTTTTTATTTAAAACCACATTTTAATATATTTTTATTTATATAGTTAAATTATATTTTAAATTAGGTTATAAATAATATTTATATAAATTATGAATATATTAATGAAAATTAGTACATTATAATTAATTTCATTTTGAAATTGGATAAAAAATCATTTCAATGTATTGACAATTTTTATTTTAATAACAAGTGGTCTCATACCTTTTGATGGATTAATATTAAATTAATTTATGCAAATTATGTGTTTACAAATTACAAACAAAATGGGTTCCATACATGTAATCAAAATACATTATAATTTCTCTTAAGGTCAAAATATTGTTTAAAAAAAATACTAGTGAACATAATTAATATTATTTATAGAAAATAAAGTGAAAAAAATGTTTATTTAGTAGTTAAAATTTAACTTAAGGGGCCAAATAAGAAATGCACATGTCCAAAATCTATTATCATTCCATATTTTGACCATATAATCCCTTGTATCTAAAATGGACCACTATTGAAGGCACATGATGTAAGGGATACAACTCAATAGTGTTCAACTTTTTTATTTGAAAGAATGGAACTCCTCCTCTATTATAAAATGGTACCTGCCACTTATTCACACATATCAATCCCTTTGGATCATCCAAACCCAATAAAAATAACCTTTAAAATTCCATCCTCTTATACAAGAGGGATAAATTTTTTATAATGAAAACCAAGTAATACTATTCTTGAAAACTAAAATTAATTAATCATAGAAGAGGTAACATCATTCAACAATAAGATTTGTTCTATTTGTCTCACCACCCTATAAATTATTAAAATACAATTCTTATATAATAATATTAAAATACTCAATATAAATAGATTTTTTTATTTCAGTGGATCTACCTATACCTACACAAACTTCCATAAAATGGGATACGTAATAATCATGTGTGTGTATGACGGACTTCCATCTCACAAATAGATGTCATTTTTTCATCCCTTACCACGTTTAATGATTTATAATAATGATGAAATGAGAGTTTTTATATGACATATGTGATCATTATGATTTTTTCTTATTTTTAAACTATTATATTCCAAATAACTATGGGATTTCGAATTTTTGGGAATACTATTACTTCGTTTGTGGATATGTGGACTACTACCTCTTCAAAAACATGTGAGTCATTCAAAGATTACAAGGAATGTATTAATGATGGGTTTAGAAAATTTCTATGATATATATGAAATTATAATTATACTAGTAATATAATATATATATACATATAAACATATATGTCATTTACATCCTTTCTTTAAATACGACTAGAAAATGGAAACATCTTTCTTGCATACGTACAATCTATCATCTATAAGAACATTGTATTTCATTTCATATTTATATATTTTATAGATTATTGTAAATAGATATAAAATGAATATATAGGATATTTATATCATGGTTTACATTTTGGAAATAAGTAAATCAATGCTTAAGTATGAGGATAAAGAATTACATGTCAAAACATATATGAAGACCCAATCAATTATTACCAAAAACAAAACATTAACATGAAATATTGAATGAACTATTAGTATAAAGTAATAATCAATTAAAATATATAATTATATATATACTAATATTCTTCATTGATATATTTATAAAAATCTAATATTTAATATACTATATGTTTTAACATGTGTGACGAAATTAAAGTCTTAATTATGGGTTTTATTGTCTCGCTATTATTTCTATGAGATGTATTATATATTTAAAACATATTCATTTTTTGATGTGTATATACTCACCTACGACATCTTTAATCTTGAATTTAGTTAATTTCATGATATTTAACGGTTTTATTTATGTTATTCATTGTTGTGTCTAACAATTCAATAGAAACTAATGTAGTTAGGGGATTTAAAGTCTCACTTATATTTCTTCAAGAATTATCCCATATTATATACTAGTTTCTTTTGGTGGGGTATATATTGGTAATGAATGTATTATATGATTATTATACTTACATTAATTTTTATTTACATATCCATTTTATTATCTCTCATTCATGGGGTTCATGGTTTTAAATTTACCAAATCAATAAATTAATTTTATATCAATTTTCATTATTTGAGCCACATGTTATGTGTTGAACCTATATTCTATTATAATGAGTATATACATCCAATTTACATTTTTTATAATGAATATATTTCTTTTTAATAATATCATAATATTCATTTAATTTTAGTCTATCACTGTTATTTCAATTAATTTTTACCAATGTGGTAATAGTTTTATATTACAATCTCACCATTTTTTAAGATTACTTATAATAATTTATTCAATAATGAAATATCATGATCTATCTCTCATTAATTCTCATTAATTTTATTACTCTATAGTTATTCATGATTTATATAGGTAATGGTCTATTTTTTACAATCATTGTTACTTAATATAATTAATAAAATGTTCTCAATATAATCTGACTTTATTTGTCTCTTTGGTCATAAATCCATGTTCTTTCAAAATAATGTTTTCTAAATATGTTTTAAAAATATATATTAATTTATGTTTTAGGATTTTAATGAAGGAAAAGGATTTTTAAAAAAAATATGTTTTAAAAAGTGTTCAAAATTGATTTCAAATATTCTTTTATATGTCATCAAGGATTTTTTCCATAAAAAAGGATTCCAAATGTTTTATGAATTAAAAATGTTTTTTCAATGTAGAAAGGATATTTTACACATCAATTTATTAATTATTTTTAATTATTAAATCATATTTTTTCAATGTTTTTTAAACAAATATAATTTCTAAATATTTTATATCTAAAAATGGATTTTCAGAGAAAGTTAGTTTTCCTTAAGAAATGCTCCAACTGATCTTTAAAAATCATTCTATATCAAAGATGATATCATTTTATATTGTTTATTATTTTATATGGATATAATCCTAGGAAACCATTATTATTATTTATTTTAATGATTTATATTTAACATTACATGTTTTTTATATAACGTGTTTCTCTTCCATGGGTTATTGAAAGATAAAACCCGTGTGTAACCCACTTCCTTTAATGGGTTATTCTAGGTTAAATTTATTATAAAACCTTCCTATCTTCCATAGGTTATGATACAATGTAATTTTTATAATACACATTCAATTTTATGTGTTATAATATAATTTTTATGAAACCCATTTCATTTTATGGGTCATGATATAATGAATATTTTATTATATAGCGGCACATGCATGTATGATTTCATTATATGATTGTTGAGACGTATATCTCCCTCCAATTATCTAGAAAATGATTGATGATCAATGTGATAAATATATGCATGAGAGGACATCCTAAGAGAAAAAGAAAATGGTATATATGAGGTCATCACATGCCTGTAACAATTCTGTACATGGGGGGAATACTATGATTCAAAAAATTGGGCACATGGGAGGGAATCCTAAGCCCATTATAGGAGGGTACACAAGAGGACATCTTAATCCCGTAATAAGAGGGTACATGGGGGTAATAACAATAGTGTAACAATATGGTACATGGGGGGGGGGAAACCTAATTCCCTTAAAAATAGTATACATTAGGGTATCCCCAAACAAAATAATAGGGTACATTGGGGGTATCCCAATCCCATACCAAGAAGATACATAGGTCGGAATATGAGTCTCAAAATAGGGGGTACATGGGAGGGAATCTAAAGCTCAAAATAAGGAAGTTATATTGGTGATAAAATACATTCTATGGTAATAGTAAAATAATAAACATCAAAAATGGAATAAATCAAATCCAAAATGACCTAAAACCCCTCTTCAGGGTCTGATTCATGATGACCTTCCACTTCATGAATGACTAGACCTCATAGAGGTCCTAACTAAGAAATAAACTCTAAGAAAAGACATATCCATGATGATGTTCATCAATAATTATAGAGGCTGATCACATTTTATGATGTTTTGATGGTGTTCCAATGTGATTCTAATGTAGCTTCACAACTGTGTAAAGGAATGACGACGCCCTTATCAATTCTAGAAGGGCATCACCCATTCGAAAAAACCTCAAATTTTCTATGAACCACTTCCAATATTCACAAAACAACCTTTATTATAAATAACCCTTAATTCCTACCTTTTTAGGATGGACACCCTGACCATTCCACTTTCAAATTGCTCCCAAATTGTGAACCTCATGAGCTTGTTGAAGAAAACTATAATGGATCATTCAAGATACCTAGGATTTATGAAACCCCATTTAATTTTTTATTTAAATCCCCCACACCATGGGAATATTCCATTCAAGATGGTTACTCCTTTATGGGTGGAATAAGTCCTTACGATGCACTTAATGGTTGGTGAAGCATTTAGCCTTCACAAAGAAATCCATTACGGATCAAGAACATCATCCTAATGTAGGGTCACCATGTTTCATGAAGCATCATACATTACAAAACTCTTGAACTCCATGAAGAAAATAATCTTTGAGAATCACCTCTTCACAAGGCCCTATGATTTGTGAATCCTCTCTATTGGGACTCTATATGCTGCTTCCCTGAAAGCGACACCTCTTGGAGAAGGTTTAGTGCCTAAAGCCACCACACCCATCCAAGGCCGGTCCAATTACACATTTAGTGCCTATGTGATAGGATTGACATATTCATATCGTCCACACCACATAAAGTGTGTCTTGAGACCCCCCGCTTATGTTTTTTCTTCTAAGCATAGGTATCCTAATTCCTATCACTTCCCAACATAAGCATCCTAACATTGACCTTATGATTAACCACCCCTCCCATTTATTTCACCTTCACATTAATAAATCCATGCCCTGGACAAATGTGTATGAGTTTCTATTGTGTAATATCGAGGGGTATAGAGTGATTCCCCCATTTCATAGCAACATGATGTAAATCCTATTATCCCAAACTTCCTTAAAAATGATGTTAAAATCTAGCTTTACCATATGAAATATGAACATAATTCTATGTGTGTGAGTTGCATATATTATTCTCCACACTGCCTACCCTCATAGGTAATGATATCCTCCTCATATGAAATGACATCCTCCAATCATGGAATAAAATCCACCTTGGGAAGATTCAATGTGTAGTCCTTACATCATCTCTCATTATCACTTCTTTTGCGATATGAGTTTCGGGTCTACTAATCTCTCTTTTATTTCACACCAAGAGTGTCTCATGTGGTCTTAGATATTAGTGGTGATCAATAAATCCCCCAAAACCATCACATGAACCTCTTATTTAGGATAATCCCTTGTCTCCGTGTTCCATTAGGCCACTCCTATGCATAATCCCCAAAATTCATAATCCCCATATTGGATAAATTCATTAATAAACACAATCCAAATTATCCTATGGGACTCCACCTTATGTATAAGGCCCAAAATGTTCCAAAATACATGGTTATTGATTCATAACTAATTAGTAAATATAATAAGGATCCTTGAGGTCCAAACCCAAAATCTGCATCCATCTAGATTATATCGGAGCGACATCTCAGGAATGATCATGCCACCTACCTGTTAGACAACATCTCCTGCATGTACATTGGGCAGATCAATATATAATCCCCACACAAAATCCATACAAGATAAGTCCTCCTATGAATGGGAGATCTCAAGAATAATCCCCACTCCATTTCTTGTAGATTCTCCCATTTTGATGAGAGAATCCTTACATCATGGAGTTAAACTACATGGACCAGTGTTGTCACACGTCCTTAAACTATGGTATTGAACATTGTGGGTTTTCTACCTATCTTATAAATAGGATACATTGGATTCACATAAGATGATCAATATGAGAAAATATAAATCTATGGTTCTCCCTCCTAGGGATGTAACCCTTTGATCCACCTTCAGGGTTGCTCTAATCCACCTTCAAATTCTAACGTCTTCCCATTATGGGACACAGCTCCAAGACTTTCCTCCATCTGTAATTTTGATCCTACAATTAGTAAACATTTTAGGTTAACTCTCCTAGTGATGTACCTCTATGATCAACCTCAAGGGGTGTTTTTATGTTCTTTAATGGTGTGACATCTCCTATTGATGAGAAACACCTCTCGTTTCTGCCTTCACCAGGAACTCTCCTCCTTAAATTGGTAAACTATTAGGTGTGACATCTTTAATCCATGAGATGCACCTCTATGATTATTCCCCATGGGGTGTATAGATAAATCAATTCCATCACCACAAGATAATAAATTCATTCCTCGATCCTTCTCTGTTAGATATTTGGACTCATCTCTAAAAGATATTAATGAAGTGACCACAAATACTTGCCTCAAAAAAATAATTGGATTCCTTAGATTAATGCATTGGAAGATAAAAAACTTTGGTGTTAAATACCTCATGATTTAAATGGGATTGGTTTGATTACAAGCCTATTATAAATCTATTAGATTCCCTCCTAGGATAAAGAATACAAGTGATCAATTTTCATAGTGTCCACACAATCTAGTTATTCCCAATTTGACTACTCTCTTGATCGATGTTTGCTACCCGTTTGAGACCCACAAAAATATCTAGATAGAAGTTGTGTAATTTATCAGTTATAATAATGATATGGAACCAGAAATGAGTTCCATGAACATGGCTTTACTCTATAAGGGATACCTGGATGAAGCAACGTGTTCCATGGAGTAATCCAAGGAAGTAATAATTAACATCCCACAGTCATGTTTTACTTAGAGAGAATAAATGTCCATTGAAAGTGATGAAAGAAAATAACCATTTGATAGATGGATTAGGGGGTGAAATGAATGACAATGAAGATTCACATGAAGGTAGAGTCCCTAGAGAAATCATCAAAAACAGAAATGGTGAACCTAACCTAAAATTGTTTTCCTCAACATGGTGACTTGTAGAGTTTGATATATCAGTCGATTATCATGGAACTGGATCTAGATAATCGGTTTATAGAACTAGTAAGAATATTTTGGAATCAGCATGAAACTCACTAGATATTGGTGCTTTTAAACATTGAGAATTCCAGTCAGTGATATTGTCATCACATATCTCTCCCACTCTCTTCCTTTGAATGATTAGTTAGCGCTAGGGAATTTAGAATTGATTTCCACATACATATACTGATGAATGAATCCACCTAATTGGGAAAATCCCAACCAATAGAAACTAACCACCCAACACACATATTCCCTAGGGAAATAGAAATGTTACTGTCACAATCATGCATGACACCACCTATACTACAACATCATCAATGACCATTGAATCTAAGAACCCATCCCACGTCTCACCCATGTTGGTCATCCTGAGGATGGTGATGGAAACCCTAATATGTCTATATTATTAAGAGGGGTAATTCTTACAAGGTATATGTCTCACCATATCATGGAGTATTAAACCCCTCACCGACATCACCACTAATAAGGAAAACGCAGAGAGAAACCACTCCCCATTCAAAAATTAAATCCCATCAGAACAATTTCCCTAGAGAGACCTTATAACTCAGTCACAAAAAATAAGGATTTTGGGGATTCTCAAGTAACCATAAATGTGATTATCACCTAGGATCCACAATAGTGGTATCCCACAAATCATCGTTAGTGCCAAAAGAAACTATTCCCTCAGGCTGAAGAGAGGGTGGACATTATCCTTGCTCTGTCTATCCCGATTTGAACTACCCAATGTTAAAATTGGGAGAATTAACATGAGGGTTACCAAAAAGGTGAATCATATTCCATGGCTTCAGCGGCCCCTTCCACCACCAACTAATTTTACATGATTCCTACGATAGAGAATAAGGGATACATCCATGCCCATTGGGGATCAAGGCCTTACCTTCCCCGTAGGTAGGTTTGGTTAACTATATCAATCATTGAAACCACCAAAAGTCCTTACAGTACAACCTTTGATGGTGAGATTGATTGAGGAGTTCCTCCACATGCTATAACCAACTAAAGATAATTGTATAAATTCTCTCACAATCAACATAATTTTCCTCCATGTACCATTCAAAGCTCAAGGGGAGGTCCTCCTTCCTTTGAAAACAAGTTATTAGGTCATCTATGTACCATTACCAACACAAGTGGAGTTCATCCCCACTAACATAATTTGCATGAATGTCCTCCTTTTGTCATCCCATTTCAATCAGAGGTCCCCCCATGAAAACTGGTACAGAGGTCCTCCTCTTGCTACTACCATATATAAACATAGAGGCCATCCCCATGTCACAACTAATCATAATGAGGGTTCCCCTTAATGTATTCTAAGATCAATTGGAGGTCCTCTCTACTCCAGAATCAATCAATAAGAAGGTCATCCCCACTTAATAGAAAATTATATGGGTGGTCCTCCCATCCCATTACTGTTGGTCAACAGAGTGGTACTCCCCTTATCCTCTTACACCAAAAATATGTCCCATATGTTTTATCAATAACCCAAGTAGAGGTCCTCCATAATCCAACAGTAATCAAATCAGTGGTCCTACACGCTGTGACAAAAACAGATACACATTCACTCAAAGTATCCCTATAAATCAAATAATAGGTCATCCTTGCGCTATCCCCCAATAGCATGAAGTTCCTCCATGGTCAAAATAATTACTCTACTCTGTAAAAACATCCTGACGAAGAAGGAAAAATTTTTGAAACCAACAAAAAAATACCATGAAACACCAAGTATTCATCAACCCTCTTCAACTATATGATTTTGGGGTTGGGGTGCATTTCAAAAAATGAACCTCCACCCCATTAATCACCATCATTGTCTAAATAAGGTTTTCAGAAGGTGAATTTTATCATCATGAAGGTGATATTCATAGGATCCCCCAATCCCTAAAGAGGTATATGCATGTGGGAAATTCTAAGATCACTTCAAGCAGCTCATGGTAAAATCATATCTATCATCACTAATTTCCCTCTCCACCTCTATACAGGATCATAGAGAATTGTTCTATAATGGGATCGATGATGAGAATATATTTGAGTCCTTGATGATTATTGATTCCCTCACATATAAAGTAGTTGTGAACACCACATCCAATAAGGATGTAATGATGTGAGTGGTACAACCACGAAGTGACGCCCTAGTGTTTAGAGAATAGTCGACTCACCGAGTGACTCCTCCACTGACCAGCTAACCTCCACACTGATCCACATAAGGTCCACCACCAATCTCTCAGCAAGTGTCGTTCGAAGTTTGAGAAAATAAAGGGAAAATCCCCACTTCTAACCCTCAATTCATGTACGAGACTCTGGATGATGATCAGTTTTAAGTAATATTATAGCCAAATGTGACTCTAAACTTTGAGATTATGGAGTCCCCCTCCTATGTTCAAGAAACATGTTTTTTCTAGACAAGATGGGTAATGCTTCATCACCTCCGTGATTATAATTTTGTTTATCTAGGATGTCATGATCACTTCGATGACATTGACAGTAATGTCTAATGGTTGAAATAGAATCACTCACAATGGATCAGCAACCTAAATCACCTGGATAACACTAGAATCTCATATGAAAATGTTTCAAGAGCCTTATAGTGCTCCAAAAAATCATATAAGACGCATCTCCGTATGTGAAAATCTGAGGTTGGGAAATAAAACACCACTTAATTTCATTCTTATCCTACGACATCATGAAATACACTTTGAAATTGAGTATTTTCATCTAGGTTTTGTCTTATTGAACATGGCCAATCTTTATTTTTCTATGTATGGGTGAACCGATAGGTTTTTTGACAAAGAAAAACCACACCATACGCTAGTTCTTGATCAGAAAGACCTTCATATAGGTGTTTGTACCCACAAACAAAGGAACGCACTCAGCCTCGGGGATCCATCTTCTTTGTTTCATAATATTCAGAATACTAACAAGGAAAGGGACATCCCAATCCCTTTAACCTTCCATTGATTACACCAAAAATAGTGGACAATCTTGTGATTAGAACCTAGCTCTATGAGGTCACAGATCAAAAAATGATCATCGATGGACTCCATACTAAGCAAAAATTGAATTATAGTACTCTTTAATGGGATCTCATTTCTCCAACATTGTGGAATCCGAATGTGATACTCATCCAATTTTTCAATGTTAATAATAGAAATCCCACACATCCCAATACAGTAGTGGTAGGAGTTTATAGAATGGGATAGCAATATAAATCTCAGAATCTACCTGAGCATTGTGATAATCTTTTTTGGGACCCGAATCGTGATACTCCAAGAGTAGTTGATACATCATGATGAGTTAATGAGTCTTTTGATGCATTCATGGTTAGGAATATTTATCAAGATATGGACCCTCTCTAGGATGATTTTATAGCAACTCTCACTACTTACCAAGACATGAGAGGTAGTAATCCCACATGATAACGAGCTACAAACATCATTGGTCATTGACATGCGAGAACACCTAGATTTTGAGAAGTACATATTTTCCTCATTCAATGGGAATTTAGACCCAATGCACTATTTGGACCACTTTATCTCAATGTTCCTTCCCATGTTTCGAACCACATAGTAGGAGGAGGATTCCAATTTACAGCATTTTTCCTCGACATTGGAATCACCTACAGACGTCTGGTACACCCAGTTTCCCATAAGGTCCATTACTATTTGGGAAGACCTCTATATAAAATTTATCTACCTGTTCAACTCCAAAACATGAAAAAAATAATTATCAACCTATTCAAGTTCATACAACTTCCTTGTGAGCGTGTCCCGGATTTCATTGTCTAGTAGAAGAGACTCAGATATTCACTCAATATACTACTAAATCAGGATCATCTGATGATGTCGAGTGTGTGGAATTTTTTAGACATAATTGGTTCCTACCATTACAAATCAAAACATCCCAAGTATTTTTTGTGTTTTTTATAAAGTGGTCTATTGATTGGAGGAATCCGTGTAACATGACAAGAATGCTTGGACATTACCTCTTCCAAGTCCAATGAGAAGATAATCCAAAAAAGGTCCTTTCTCCATAGTATTGGTGGTGACTCTAGATCCACAATAGTTGTTTTACCCTCTACATAAATATACATTCCTAGTGAAGATTCTTTATTAGGCATCACCTCACTCAAAACTGAATCGACAAACACTACCTCAGGAAGCACACCCATCGAAACAAGGGAATATGGCTCCAACAACTTGTCAGGATCCAGCCCCTCATCATAGTCGGGAACCTAGAGTACACTCCACATATATAATGAACCAGACCTACTCCTTTAAATATTTATAGGTTATCATTTATTTACTAATTTCTATAAATTAGGGTATTATGAAGCTACCAGAGTTCAAGAATCTCCTTGAGGCTAAGCATTCTAATTTCTATGACCGTTACCTTGACCAGAGGATCCTTTGAAATACTAATGAACAATGTTATGTGTGTAGTTATTTTCTTTAGAATGAATTGTATAATGGACTAGTCTTGTTGGAAAATGTCCCCACACATTGGGCCCATATCTTTTCTTAGCATAGTAGTGAAAATGAATGTAAATGCAAGTAGGTTTCAACCCTCATGACTAAAATGTATAACGACTAGATGGCCTGCATGGTATTTGGTCAGACCCATGGTGTCATCTATGCCCTCATAGGCCAGCCAAAATCTCATAATGACTCTAAACCATCCTCATTTATCACTTCTATGTATACATCATATCCTTCTACAATATAGAAGTGGAGGCAGAGAAAAAATAAATGAAAGAAAATTCCACTACAGGCGCGAGTCCCTTCCTGTACTCATGGTGATTTCATTCCTCCATAGATGGGAATAACATCTAGGGTCCACCCAACATTGGAATACCCTATGATAATGATTTATATTCCTATTATAACACATTTGAGATGGTATAACAAGTCATGGTCTTCGACAAATAAGAGTATATGTACCCCCTGGTTCCACTGATCACAACGGATAAAGAGGAATTCGATAATATGAAAACTATCGAAATACATAGGCTAATGTCTCAAGCCATGTTTTATAATCTATTGAGACCATGAATAAGGTGTTTTGTAGATCTCAATATGGGAAGTTCTCCCAGAATGCTCTAAAATACCCCCCACTATAACTAACCATGATAACTGTATGGGCAGAAAATCCGTGTCCAAGTAAAACATGGACTCAACCAGTAGACAGTATGATTATAGTGGTTTGGGTAAAGTTAACTAATGATCACAAATACAATTCCACCACCTTCTAGTACCTAGTAGTCAAGCCAGAATCTCCCATTGTGAATGCTTTTAATGAGTGACACCCTATGGAAAAATGTGTATTCGAAACTAATGTACGATGTGATTAATCATATCTATATAATATTATAAAGAATATTCATCATGGAGAACCCCATCCTTTTAAAATAAATTCATAAACCTCTCACAAAGTACATGAAAATCCCTCCTAGGTTTGAATCAGTGGTAGTGGCATAGAAACCTACAATGCAAGGGAGGTCGAGCAAGAAGAATTTCAAGCCATCATTTCCATATTTAGAGAGGATATATAAAATATTATATTGTTGAAAATAAACCAGATATACATTAAAGGCTATATTAATGGCATGTAAATCTTCAACTACATGGTGGACACAAGTTTTAGGATCGATATCATCCTAACCCAGACACTTTGCATGTTGGGATATACTAAAGAAGATTTGAGTCCCTCTAACCATAGGATTCAGGGTAATGATTGGAATTAGAAGTGAATGTGGGGTGGACTCTGATTGAAGAACTAATCATAAATATACGTAGAAACTACGTAATTCATGTCCTTTCCATAGGATTCTTCCTAGAACACGTTGATGGGTAGGTTTCAGATTCATCTTAATAAAAAATTTCCCTCTTATATAACAAATTCCCTTTGTTATCCCACAATGGTTGAGTAGGGTTACTCCAAGGTGATGCATCACCCTTGGACTCCTAGAAATCATGGTACCTTTAATCTAGTAATTACCAGGGATTGGTGAAGATTCTTCAAACTAATGAGGTTGAGTGGAAACCCATTTCATCCAGCCCATGGGATGATTTAGAACATTCTTTTATTATCCCAATTCGTCGGTTGGAATCCACAATTCCATATTTTAGATTTTTATTTCATTTCTAAGAGGAGAGGGTTCCACATTCATAACAATAAGAAAGGACAGATTATTACCTCACACTCTTTCATAATATAGGCCCATGAGATAATAGAAGCTACTACCCCTAGGATTTATCAAAAGGTTGACCATATGGCCACAATTATACAACATAATCACCTATTTCTCTAAGAACGATTTAATTGCTAGAAGTTCACCAACCACCACTTATTTGATATCAATCATGGGCCCCAAAGTTGAAGTCATTAATGGATTGTATTGATATCCAATTTCACCATGGTCTTAGAAGATCTAGAGTCCCCCAGAAAAGATTTTGTATGTGCATAAGTAGCCACCAGTGTTCCCCCAAAATCAGTCGGCCAGGACGAATCTCCTACCACTGATTCTACTACATCATACGATAAAGAGTAATATGGAAGGTTCTCCTCCCTTGTTCAATTATGGTGTCTCCACAATTTTAAATGAGATGACATTGGTGATCCTAACCCCTGAGATAGTTCCATGCCCAATGCTGATTAGTGCAACCATACCTCTAGAGGAATAATAAAAATAAGTATCTTTCTTAAAAAACATTGAGATGCATTCGTTTGGAGCTACGATGATATCCCAGGACTAGATGATAATGTATCAATCCACCATATGCACCTTCAATCAATCCATTTTGGGTATAGAAATCCTCCCATTAAATATAACCCTTATCACGGTTCGATGGTGGAGGCCAAAGTTGATATTCTTATCAAGAAAAACATTATCATGGAGTTTTAGAACCCTAATTGGCTTTCCAAAATCATTCCATTATAAAATAATAATTGATATATAAATGTTTTTGTAGAATTCTAGGAACTTAACCATTATTTTTTGGAGGATGATTATCCTCATCTGGTGATAGAGTTGTTGAATAATACCAAAGCTGGGTTCTAGTCTCTCTTCTTCATTGATGGATATCTTAGGTACAATCAGATCTGGATGAACCCAGAAGATGAGGTGTATATAACCTTAAATATTCCTCATGGTACCTTTTCTATTGAATAATACCATTCAATCTAATAAATTGAGGACCCACCTATAAATGGGCCAGGAATCACGTCTTAAAACTATTCATTAGGACACTATTGGAATACTACATGTACGACTTAATTGTCAAATCCATGTAGTGTCATGACGATCTTCGAGATCATGAAACTTATTCAGATTATTTTGTTCCCAACATTTGAGTATGAAACCATCTAATGTGTGTTTGAGGATAACTCTGGGATGTTTCATGGATTTATAATTTATTACTGAACCATTTACATCAATCTATAGATGCTCAAAGCCATCATATAAATGCCTCCCTTGAATAACCTACAAGAGATTCAAGGACTTCAAGTCCACTTATCTTAAATAATCCAATTCATTGAATGTATCTATAGAATATTTTTCCCATATCTTGTCTCATGATGAATGGAACAACTTACCAGTGGGATGCAGAGTGTCGGACTACCTTTAATGTGGTCATGTAGTATTTGCTACCACAACCAGTTCAGATGCCATCCATTTCCAAAAATCTCATGGTCCTTTATGTGACCACTCTATAAAGGAACCTCCTTGACCTTATAACAAAAAATAATAAATAATTTAGAGATAATAGTTTATAATCTTTCAGTCACATCCCCTCAATACGGAGTCTAGGTACTCTCACATTGATAAGAGTTTTATCAAACTAGTTTTCATAGTGCAGAATTTGTGACAATATCTAAAGAATTTGGAGATAAATCTAGCATCCTGAGAAGAGCCAAAAATTTATATCCTAAATCACCCCATGTTTACAGGAATACTAGCAGATTGGTATGATATTTTTCAGTAGTTCGACATCAGTTGCTTCCCATATAATGCCATCAATGTTTAGGAATTAAACAACTATATGGCCTCCCAACCAGATCCTAAAAAAATCAACTAGATTTTGATTTCCTAGATGATTCCATCCATTTAGAAGATCAATATGTGTCAATATGGTCGGTGAATTTCAATTGTTCCTCTTGGAGGCTTACCAGTATAAGTCTCAATGGATGCAAGCTCAATTGAGTAGACATGGGGATCTTCTTCATCACTATTGTATTGGTAGTTCTAACCTACTTGTTCCTATTATTACAAGGATGCACCGACAACAAGTCATTGTATCAGGATATCATTATTGGTCTCAATATTTCCATTAAGATTGATGTCCCCTACATTCATTTTAACGGAGTCTCTTATTTCTTCCTTAAATAGATCAATGATGTCGATATGGTTATGAAGACAGAGCTCTTTCCCTTACTATAGAATACTTGCTGGTTGATGGACTAGTTATCTTCTCATCAAGAAGTGACTCAGGCTACCAAGTCACAAAATGGTAGGGGATATGAATTATCCAGTGTGGCCACCACTATTGAAGAGAATGACAAGGAATATGTGTTTATTCACGTTGCTCATCAGAGAGTCATTTCCATTGTTCTTCCAGATGATGTTGACAACAAGCAGATGGACTAGCTGGTCACTGGTGCTTCAGTTTGAGGACCCTCAGGTCCCCCCATAGTCATATGAGACATCTGATTGGATAAATCGTTTGTTCATGTATCTCCAGCATAATGATATCCTTACAAACTAGGTTGGTCATGAAATAAAATGCTAGGGCATACTGCCATTCACCCAATAGAGTGATCTTAACTTCGAGCAGTCTATCTACAGATATGGGTTTGATGGAATTATCCAATATTTTATACAATGAGACAAAAATAACTAGGTTATATAGGATGTTCATTTATGATTTTTTGGTTCTCATCGTGCATGATTGAATCTCTCTCACCTTATTCTAAGGATGACATACTTCTGTCCCACCATGGCCTATATGTGTATTGTGTTTTGCAAGATGTGAGATGCATATCAGATTTATTCCAAATTTTTTCATCAACCTTCATCTCCCCTTCATACTACCATGTATTATTATCATTTTTTAGTACGGGTACATGACGTCATTGGACTATATTAACTAGAGACATATTTCAAGTGTTGATTTATTACGAAAATGATGTATTTATTCTCCAAGTGGGTACAAGTGATTCACCTTCTGGGATTCAAGGTCTGATCCAGGATACAATTCATGAATACCTGCATTATCCACCGATTTGGAGGTCCTCATGCAATTATCACTGACAAGGGAACCAAATTATGGGATGGAAAGATGAAGAGATTGTATGCCATGTATAGTATTTATTCCAACAATACTTTACACTATCATGCTCATGAAAATAAATAGATCAACTAATTCAAAAAGTCTATATCTAAAATTATGCAGATGGTGGTGGGAAATAAAAATAAGTGTTTGAAAGACAAGCTCCCCAACGTCCTCTGTGTCTATTAGACAACAACGTGAAACTCCACCCATGTGACTCTATATTCCCTAGTGTATGTAACATAGGAATTATAACCCACTAAAATTTAGTTTATGTTTCATAGAAAAATTATAAATGAATATAATACATGATCTGGAATGGAAGACTTATATCAAGATGAGTTGGAAACCCTTGAAGAGAACAGGCTACAATACTTGCATAATCTACAATGGCACCACAAAATGATTTCAAGGGTGTTCAATAAGAAGATTCAACTTCTCTATTTCCTCTTGGTTGACATAGTTTTGTCCCTCAGTACACTTATGATAATAGATATGAAACTACCAAAAAAGAATCCCAAGTTGGAAGGATCATATATCCATCACAATTTTAATGGCCGATACTTTACGATCACTATGTATGGATAACACATTACTCCTCATACCAATTCCACATTTCTCAAGAAATACATCATCTAAGGAGTTTCCAGTGTCCCAGCTATAGAATTATAAAATTCCAATCACCAACATCCATGTGTCATGATGTGAAACTGTTTAAAAAATATTTTCCTTACCATATTATTATAAACGTTGGGTCCACTTTAAAGAAACACAACATTATAATGGTAACGTGTTCCAAACTCTTTGAAATTATACAAAGTTCCTAATTGGTCTATGAATTAATACTCTAAACTAATATCCATTCTATAGTCCATGAAACATGGCCTTAAACTATTTAAAAAAGTGGTACAAGATCTGTGACCTTAAACAATGAATTATCTTCTAAGAATCATAACTTGAAACTATGTGAGAGCCTTCTTTGGAAGGTGCAGTGTGGCACCAGAAATACTAGTCCCTAATCTATATAAAATTTTCTACTCTTCAACACCACATAGGACCATTTTGGAATCCTCTTCCCAATAATTGAACTCTATAACCTCAAACTGAGAGTCTTAGTTTCATCATCATGACTTTATACTTTGTGAAAATTACCCCAGGAGTGTGTCGTATGGCGTGGGACTCTTTAGTAATCATTCAATTCGTGTTACTCTTGTCCTACCCCACAAATGCATTTTGGTTGAGATTCTCCACTCATTGTATGTAGTTTTTTTATGGGATGTGACTTATGGCATTGCGCCTACATTGACCTAGCTCACTTAACCACGCTACACAAACCTATTTGAGACATTTCATCATTTTTCTACCAACAGTATGACCTTATTCTATGAGTCAAAATCCTTAATGCATGATGATAAACTATTATTTTACATCATAAAAAATTAGGATTCCTCTTAATATTATATTATTAATTCAACATGCATTGAACATGGGTTGGATGATGATAATTATCAGATGCTTATACTCCATCCCTAAGAGATGATTTTCCCCATCTGTGTTGACCTCTTATTATGTAGTGTTCTAGAAATATATGTGGCTTTATTCCCATCCTTATAGGATGCATAGTGTGGTCCATAAATTTTTCTATCCATACAAGCTATGAATTCATCATTCATCAATCCATTGTCCTCAGTTATGGTCAAGAAATTTTGAATCTCAACATTATTAAGTCCATATCAATTTGTGTATATGGTTGTAGCCCTCCTAGGCCCTCATTCATGTCATTTTTTTCACCACTCCACACTGGATACATTTGTTCAATTATCCTTATGGTCCAAACTCTATGAACATAAACTACGAATCATAGACCATACATCTTGACTATAAACATTGTTCCATTTTCCAGGACATATGACCATAAACTATGTCAAATGTACCGGTCACATGGCATTAAACTATTTGATGTGTCATAGTTACATGATGTTAAAATGAACCATGTATTGTCCTCAGTTTATGTCATTAAACTGTGTGTCTATCATCCCCATTATATGATGTTAAACTACAAGGCATCCTAGGCCCCCACCAAGACTCTCTCTACTCTATTGATGGATTTTTACTACACCATTCTCATTTTTAGTTTTCTATCAACAACCTATGCAATGATCAAATTGAATATGATTTTTAACTTTTATCAGACCAATATTCTTACACTAATGTACTCTAAGACACAGTGGAATAATTCCATGAGTGTTGGAATCCATTAAAACATTCTACTACTCCATTTCATAGCTTCATTTTCCATTTATTTGGATCCTCATCCTCCACCACATCTGAAGGGACCCCCTAATGGAGTTGTGTTTATCCAAGGATCACCTACCATCCTGTGCCAACACCCAATAATATTTTGAGTGAAAATATGAGATATGTTCTATGTTTTGATCATGGTCATCAGTTAACCCTCATTTTTATACACCTATTCCTATATAATGGTAAAAATAATATATTTAAAACATGGATAGAAGTTATCACGTTTCCCCATCGCATTTTCCATGTGTTATATATTTTTTTCATTGTGATTCACACTTATTTTTCTCCATTATTTGGGTTGAAATAAATTCTCCTGACGTCATCCCATTCGTGCACTTGTGCACATTGGAAATGAAATTATGATGTTATAAGAGACTCATTCTCTATACACAACCTATATTTTCCCAGAAAATCTAAGTGGATAGACAATGATATAATACCCTAAGTTCTTGATGAATTTTCACCACCATCACATTAAGAGAAATCATATGGCCATCCCTTATTTGTCACACCAGCCTAAAAACAATGAGATCGTAGTGATCATTTGTTTGTTATCTCAAAAATATTATCATTGTTTGATTATAAATATAGTAAATATGTTTGAAGTAAAAAATTATGAAAACCATAGATTCAGGGTGTCATCCACATATCAGATCATGCCCTCTGTAACATGTTTTTAAATGGATTCACCTTAGTGATCGATAAATTGAGTTAGGCCAGCCTCCACTGAGTGGTCCCACAAATTTGTTGTCATGTTTTGAGGTATTAATTTTCATCATTGGCCCAATAGAAAATATATACAAACCTGATACACTATCAACCATGTTTTTCCTGGTACACATACTATGACCTCTTGATCTCAGCCTCCTTGGCCTCAGACACTTCTGGTTGATCCCTTATAATATAACTGGTCTAATAAGGAGTAACAATAGTTAGGTTTGACTCCCATGCAAGACCTTCTAGAAGAGAAATATCTTCCCCATCTTTTTAAATCACCTAATTTCCTTCACCCTTGTGTTTCCTCCAGGGTATATTGATCCCCTTCCATTCTGCAAAAGCCTGCATGATAAGGAATTCATGAATCAATTCACAAAAAGTGTTTTATTTCACCCCACCATTCTCTAGACTAACTATCCAATGGTGAAGAGATCCCACCAATTACAGATGTTTAGCTATCTGGATTCAGCAAACTAGTTTCTACACATTCCTCCATTACATTCGATGGATTTCCCAATAATCCTTGGAGTCCTCTATTTTGAAATACTAAAAATATACAAGTGTTTTTGGCTCATGTGGAGGAATGGTTGTCGATATATTTTCATCTAGATCATCATTATTTAGTTATTAAAATCAAACTGGCTGGAAAATTGTTCCATCTGCAAGTATCAGTGGCTAGATGAATATCTAAGGGAATAATTTCCCATTATCCTCTGCACCTATTGAATATGTTTCTGTTGAACATTGAGTCATCCCATAGGTTGAAATCATAGTCCCAAATACCTTGGAGAACCATACTAGTGGTGAAATATTAACCTCTAGTTACATAGCCACCACCAGTGGAAATTTAGGTATAAGTATAGCAAATCCAGCCTCCCCAACTACTCTGGCATCTAGCTCAGTGACTTCTTCTTCCACCGTAACATCATCCTTGATAGCTGCTTCTTATGGAACCACATTGATCAGCTTATTCACCAGGTCTTCTCTAATAGAACCTATTGAGGGCCTTAACATGACCACCTCCACTATGTGAACAATCTTAGTATTCCCCTCTAGTGGTGTCTCTATGTTTCATTCGACCACCACTGTCTCCCATTCCATTTTCATTGAAAATGTGACATCCAACATCTCCACCTCATACTTTAACACCACTGCCTCCATAGAAGGTACCAATGATTGATTACCCATTTCCACTATATCAGGAAGGGTTCTCACACTCACCCCATTATGGGTTGAGTTCCCCTCACACTTACCACAAGGCCGGTTAAAGACCTACCCATCTTTAGTGCTTATTGATTCTTGTAAAAGTAAAATAGGGTTAAGAAATATACTTGATGATTATGTGGTCTCTAAAGGCCTGAAAATATCAGTGATTCTACCTAGTTAGAAGTAGTATTCTTGTCCCCTTCCTACATAAGGATGATTCCACTACCCTAGGAGTATATTAGTTATTCACCTTCAACTGCAATGGGTTCTTCGTGACTTGCAACGACATCTAGAGGGGTAGGCATTCCCAACATCATCCTCACCCAAATGTGAAAAGGAAGCATTGTACAAATAGAGTCAATTAAATCATCCTGATCTGGTATGTATTGTTTCCTTTTATTTTGGGGTGTATAGAAGCTGTTATTTTCATATCCAATAGAGATGATATATATCCCATCAGTAGTGAGATCCTTCCATAACACTCGAGGAGTGGTGATATTCTTGTGAAGTCCCTAGGCATCCCAACCATTAGGATACAAGAAATCTCTAAGAAAATTTAGTTGATGTAAACATTTCCATGTAGCTTGAAAATTCACAATCAATATCATCCCTAAAGGCCCACCTTATTCTTGTGACCTCTTACCTTGGAGTGTTGAGCCTTTTGTTATTCCCTTCCCTACATATCTTCCATGTTCAAGGCCATGGACTATTAGACCAACTATTATTTCCTATACACTAGAAAATATCTTCCTCCATGGTTCCCTCTTCCCACAACGTAGCCCCTACCCTCTGGTGGGTGGGGGGGACAACCCCTTCATTGGCTAGGGTGGCCTACTTCCTCATCATGATGCTAGGATAGGCGATCACCCAAATTTTTGTTTAATCAATATTAAGATTGTAAAAATCTTTGGGTGGAGGAATCTCATTCAACATCATTCCATCCCAATTCATGAACATATGCTACAAATTCCACAAAACCAAATTATGGATATAATGACAAACCTTTGAGTAAACATTTAAAGTCAACCTCTATAGAAAACTAAAAGGTCTTGAAAACCAGTATGGATTTTATACATCACAATACTTTTCAGAATCAAATATTTAAACAAGTAACCCACCTAGAAAGTTAAATAGGTATGATCATTGATCATTGGAACATGTGTTTTCATCATTTACCACCACCATTATTAGTTAGAATGGGTTCATGATTAATTCCTTCACAAATCCGACCTTATCAAGCACTTCCCCTAGACCCAAATTGAATGGGTGACTCCTCGCGATGTTTATGATTGATGGAAATAAGATTTTTTTGGGATGATAAATGTGTTTGTTTACTCCTAACCCCCATGTGTGTGGCCACCAAACTATATAGGAAGTGAAAATTTCCATACACATGAAGCTACATATTTCTTTCCCTGATATTCCAAAGTACCAAATATAAAATTTCCAATACTATGAAAGAATGGTTGAAATGATTTCCCATTTCTAACATAGAAACTATTATGATATTTCATTTCCAGATACCCATGTTCGCATCCCTCAATGGGAGCATCCAACCATAAATGAGTATCACAAAGAATCCTTCAAGACAGACTATGGGTTGAACTTTATTATTGACAATTTATCCCAACTACTTCAACTAGATAACTTCCAAACTCAACACATAGGAGCCCTCTTTACCATGATGGTATCCCCTAGGACATGTGTGTGGACACTTCGAAAACATCCTTGATGTATCCTACCCATAAATAAGACTCACTGTTGCGTTGTTCATGAAATATAAAACTATTTATTATATGGAAAATCTCTCATCTCAATCTTCTCTTCACTAGTTCCATTCCCCAGAACCAGTAACACCTTATCCAATTTAGGAACTGGTATTGGTCCCCCCATGAATTCTCGACTATAAGGAATTCATCATACATAACCCCCAATCCAAGACCATAGATATTTGTTTAGTGTCCAAGAAGTTTACGTCGACCTCCCTGTGATGCAAGTGGAATGTATTGGTCCTTGGTGACCATATTCTCAATAGATTGTGCATAACCACATATGTATGATAAACTTGGAGATGTGAGTCCCATGTTTCTTCATAAAGTCATAACTATTTTAGGTATACCTTGAATTACTCTCATGGAACCCATGCCCAATAAGCCCAGGCCCAATCATCATTGATGTTTCCTCCATGGATCAGATCCTAGCATTCATTACATCCCTTTTATGGATACAAAAATCCATCCGTGGAGAATAATATCGTACTTCGGCATAGATTCCTCATCTACCTGCATCTCCCCATCAATGCTGTAGATATGGTTTTGGAAGATTTTTTTAATGGGTGCATGGTTATTCTAGAATAGGCCAGTAATAGCACAGTACCACTAATACTACCCAAGTATACATCTAAAATACTATGTTAGATCATCCATGCTCACCACCGGGAAGAAGAACTCATCCCTCAAGCAGTACCCATAAAGTTGAAGCCTCTTGAAGAATGGATATTACTTTTGATCATCTGAAACCAGGTTGAGGTGTGAATAACTTTTTCAGGAACCCCATATGTACTCCTGGATCATGTTGTTGTCCTCCATCTCTTCCCTATGAGAATCATCTGTATTGACATCCTATGAAGCCATTGTATACAATAATTAAGTGGTTTATGATTCTAGTTCACTAAATCCCTTCTCAAAGCATATTCACAAAGCATGTTTATGGATTTATGGGTGGAACTACCCACTTCAAGGTGGTGTGGTTCATGGTTTCATGTTCACTATGTAATGTTCATAGAGATGTGGTGTAAATGTCCAACTCACTAAATGAGCATTCAATAAACATGCTTGTGAAGATATAAAGATTTATGAGAAGGCATAAAAATATTTTATTAACATTATGGTTCGGTGCCTCTGATCCCCCTACCACTATTTATAAGTGTACGACCAAGAAACGCTTCAAGATGGCCTCCAAACCAAACAACATAATGTGTGAACCTCACTAGTAACCTTTGTGAGTGAGATTCACGAGAAGGAGTCGATTAACAAATTTTCATCTTTTTACCCTCAAAATTGGAACCTCTGTCTTTCCCCATTTGACAATATTCTATAGGGTCCGTTTTTTATAACTGAAATAAATTCCACATGATTATTAGACGAATACATGGAAAACTAAAAAAACCAATATGACCCAAAAAACTATGTAAGAGTCTTATTCGCAAATCCCTGCCTCTTTAAAAATGGAAAAATCTCCTAGAGATTCCATAAGATAAATACCTTTTGTCAATATATGAATCCTTGTCTGTATTTCTAAATGATTTTGATGGTTTTTTGTGACCACACAAAGTATTTATGGTGTCCCACAACGATTTTGACACTATTGTGTCACCGCACAAATGATTGATGGGGTAAATTGATAGTTTGATAGAGCCACAACCATTCATAAAGCCCATAAATACTAACATGAATATATTCCTTTCTTTGAGAAACCCCTTACTAATAAATATCCCCACCCCAGTATTCCATTATTTGGAAGTTGGTTGCACTCACCTTTTAACTTCTAAAATGCCCCCAATTTGAGAACCTCTTGAGCATCACAAATGAGACAAAAATGAATCATCCAAGGTACATGGGATTCATAAAACCATCATTAATTTGTTTTTCACATCTCATTCTCTAGTTAAATATTCCATTCATGTTGTCCTACACCCTTCATGATGTATTAAGGCCTTACGAGGAACAGGAGGTTTTGTGAAGCATTCAACCATCATGATGAACTCATTTCTTGAGCCAGTATATCATCCTTTGGAAGGGTCACCCTATTTCATGAACCCACTATCATCACAAATCCCATGACCTCCACAAAGAACCCAAAATTCACAAAATAACATCTCTATGAGGGCCTAAGCTTCATAAAACCTTTCTGTTGGGTCACTATATGTTACCTACCTTTTACTGACACCTCTTCACCAGTGAAGATTTCCTAAATCCCCCACACCCATCCATGACAATTCCAAATGCAACTTGAGCCCATATATGACTGATGCCACACATTCATGTTGGCCACTTTACTTCATGTGCTGCCTAAGACTCTGAAAAAACTTTTTCTTAACAACATATGAAACCTAAATGTTGTATCTTCTCTGCATAAGGATTCTACCATTGACCTCATGATTGAACACTCACCATTTCATTGCACCTTATCATTGATAATGTAATTTCCCCAATTTTTCATGAGCTATGGTTTTGTAAGCCCAAGGTGGAATAAGTGATTCCCCCATATCTGAGCTCGATGACATACAACATCCTATCCCAAACATCCATAACACATTACATTGATACGTAGTTTTACTCATTGTAATAAGAACGGGATACTCCTTGTGTGAGCATCATGTGATGATCTCCGCGTAGACTACCCACAAAGGGAATGACATCCTCCTTATATGGAATTACATAATCCTCACATTGAATGAAATCATCCTTGGTAATATTAAATTTGTAACACATACATCATCTCCAATTTTCACTTCTTTTATGAAACAATATATTTTTCTACTATTTCCACTTATTTCTCAAACCAAGAATGAATCACATGGTACTAGATGTTTGTTGTTATAATTAATACCTCCAATACCTTCCCATGAACCTCTTATTTTGAATTATCCCCTGTCTCCTCTTTCTTATGGTACAATACTATGTGTAACCCTCAACATCCATACTGACCATATGGCTCAATTTCATCATAATCCCTAATAACATGATCTTATGGGAATCCTCCTTATGTATATGCCCCATCCCATTCCAATATACATAGGATTTGATTCCCAACTATCTAGGATATATAGGAATCCTCTAAAAGGTCCAACCCCAACATATCAATCCATTATGACTTTCTATGGGCCAAATCCCTTGTAAGATAATGACACTCACCTATGAGACCAAATATCCTCCATTTCCATTGGGAAGCTCAAGGTGTAAGCACAAAAACTAATATAACCTTGATAAATCCTCTATTGAAAGAAATATTTCATACATAATCCACACATCAATAATTTTCTATGTTCCCTTTATCGTGTGAGTGTGCTTACTATATGACCTTAAACTGTATGAGCTGATCCCATCACATGACCATAAACTATGGTATCAAACTATGTGGTTTTTAATCCTTACCTTAAAAAGAGGTTATGTAGTATGAATCCATGAGGTTTAATCCTAGAAATTAGTAAACCATTGGGATTCCTCCTAGGGATGTATCTCTCTAATACACCTCCATTGGTGTTATGATCAACCCTCATGATGAGAAATCTTCCCTTTATGAGAAATACCTCTTGGATCTGCCTCCATCATTTTTTATACTCAATCAATTAGTAAAACTTTCAGATAAACCCTCATGGGGATGTTCCTATCTAATCCACCGCTAGGGGTGTTCTGATCAACCAATACATTGTGACATCATCCCTTTAAGGGACACACATCCAAAATATACCTCCACTAGGTGTTCAGATC
The DNA here is from genome assembly GCA_963277665.1 of Viscum album. NCBI lineage: Eukaryota > Viridiplantae > Streptophyta > Magnoliopsida > Santalales > Viscaceae > Viscum > Viscum album. The sequence continues at coordinate 1,779,847,620 of OY728129.1, read as the reverse complement.
CATCAATCAGTAAACCATTCAGGCACTCCATTATTGATAGACCTCTCTAGTCCACCTCTAGGGGTGTTCCAATGAGCTGTCATGGTATGAAATCTTACCTATATGGGAAACACAAACCAGATCGGCATTCATGGTGAATTTTGATGAATCCATTAGTAAAAATTCAAGTGTGATATCTTCCCTCTTAGGGACACACCTCCTTGACCCACCTCAATTGAGAAACATGTTTAATTAACTCTTACCCCACAAAATTTTAAACTCATGCCTTGATCCTTCTCAATAGCACATTCTGATATGTATTTATAATTTGTTAAAAGTGTGACACTAAATATATATATCACAAAAATAATTGGATACCTGATGTGAAAATAATATAAGATATATGCCTTTGATATTAGGTACCTAATGATATACATGAGATTACATAGGTTTTGTGCTGAATATTCCTCCATTAGAAGCTCCCTAATGTGGAAGAATACATGTGAAATTTTTTTCTGACATATAGATAAGCCATAAATTCCGAACATGACTAATCTCTTGACCCAATGTTGCTACCTTATCAAGACCCACCTAAATTTCCACACATAAATTGGGTGTTCGACTATCATTCACCAAGATATGGCACTTGGAATGAGTTCCACCAACATTACATAACTCTAAGAGAGAGACCATGACTAGGAAATAAGTTCAAAGGAGGAATCCATGGAAGGAGGAACTGACATCCCATCATCCAATTTCAATCAAGGAGAATAAATCACTATTGAATGTGTTGATTTTCACCCACATTTGGGTAGAGGGAATGTTGAGTAACAAGAATGCTAGTGCACATTCACACACATGCAGTGGCCTAGGAAAAGGAATTTGAAATTAGAACACAGAAGGACATCCCAATCCTGATGTAGGTACATGAGAGATTATCCCAAGACCAACTTGATATCAGGGTCTTGGTAGGTATCCTTAAAATAATATTTTCAATGCTTATGTGTATTCCAAAATTCTATTTCTCATTCCAATGTTAATTCCTCATGGATTATTCTCTTTATTTAGTTATTATTAAAATATTATGAACTGTCAATATTTATTCCCTGATTCATGTATATGATTATATCTAGGGAGAGAATGATATATTAATGTTGTGATCATACTCTCATACCCTTATGTTCATGTTATTATTGTGTATCTTACTTTTTTACCTTTAATGTTAATCTCATATCCCCCTTTAATATGTTTAAATTCCCCATGTTATAATGAAAATTTTAATGTAAATGAACTAAATAGAAGGATCATTTTGTAAAACAGTGAATATCGTTCATAATGTTAGAATATTGTATTCCATGATTCCAAAGACACTAAATTACTATGGTCCTCATTAATTTTATTTTTTAATTTGATGAATATTTATTGAAAAATATTTAATATCCATCTATGTTCACCTTGTGTATTTATTCCCAACCTAGAAGAATTATCATAAAAAGAAACCTTATCCTTAGAGAAGGTTTTCCATTCTCCATCCCATAAAAATAGTGCAACAACCACATGGTATCTATATAACAGATACCAAAAAAATACTCATCACCCTCAGGTGCTTTAAAAAAATAAAGCTTATCCTGGGTACCCATGCACAACATCATTATGTCTTCCAATGTTCAAGACACAATGAAACCAACCTGTACAATTCTATATCACAGGAACATATCACAATAACACTGAGAAAGCAAAAACAAACCCAAACTCAATGAGGATAAACTATAATCACAAAACTACCCCAAGAGATGGAATACTAAATCCACAATGTACACATAGAAAATTTATTCCTTAATCACCTCATAGAGTCTATGAACCCATCAAATAGATTAGGGAGGCACAAATATCATTCACTCACTCCTGATTCACCAAATAGGTAACAATTAACCCAAAAAACATTGTTTAGAACTAAATATTTCAAAAAAATCTTATATAACTCACCTAGGTCCACCAAGTGAATTGATGAGAAATATGAACGAAACAAATTAGAGAGCACATATATTTAGGGAACCGCAAAATTAGATTTTAAGGATAAAAGAGTTTCATACTTACCAATTGATTTTTATTCTGGTTAAATCTATCAACATGACGAATTACTACTAAACGGTAAAGATAATAACACTAATATTTATCTCATTGGATAGATGATCCATAAATTCTCACTAACATTGTGGGATAGAAGAATTTAAAAAACACATGACATGAAATCTACTAGTTTATATTACACATACCAAACCAAACCTCCAGCCATAACCTAGGAATAAATCCATAACAAATGAAACAATTAAAACATTATAAGTTTCCTTTTTCTTAAAAATCAGAAACATTAAAAAACGAATTTCAAAACGATACATATTATTTAATTGTAATTTTAAAATAATTTTAAAATTTTATTATATATTAGAAATATTTTTTATATTACACTAGTTTATTTTAAATCGTTTTCATGAAATATCAGCTTCATTCTAAAAACATATTTCTCAAAACCCAAAATGAAATAAACCACTTCATAAAAACACTTATATGAAATAATAAAACCCTTTAAAATAACTACTATAATATATTTTATAATCAAAACATATTTTTGAGAACTATAAAACCCAATTTCCACAGTAAAAACTTTTATGATTTTAAAATAAAAAAAAATACATAACACAATGAACTGTACTAAATTCATTTTGATAACATTAAACATTAATAAATTAATATTTATTTCTTATAACATGTTATTATTCATTTGAATAGAAACATTAGAATTAAAAATGGTTATCCGTAATCAATAAATAGTCCTAAAAAATTTTCATTTTTTTGTTCGATAACTATCCACATGAACTCTATATGGTTAACCATTAAATGGGGGGAAACCATGTTGTAACCAATACTCTTCCACCCCCACCCCACACTGTAGAGAACCCCCAAATCACATGTATGTTTTTTTGGAAATTCAATCATAATTATCATACAAAAAACATAAATCCATCAAAATAAAAATCAATGTCCATGAATCATGTATGAATTACCCATAGAAATTTAAGGAACAAAATGGAAGAGAGCTCATGATAATCATCTATGCATGTACCTTTCAAGATATGAAAACATATCTCAACACTACCATTAAAAAAAGGCATCTTTACAAAATTGTACTTATAAAGTACCAAGTCTCTCATACACATTACCATTGAAAATCATGATTCTTCCATACATCAGACGGTATAGCTGACACGTGACATAACCATGGGGCATTTCTAATCCTTAAAACATGAAAATAATCATCAAAGGTATATGATTTAATTATTGGGGATGATTGTTTCCTTAAATCAATGATGAATAACAATTTTTTTTATCTTGAAAATATATATTGGATCATATTAAAGTCCATCTTCCATGTAGAAATGAAATATAAAAAATAACCTAGAAGATATAACAGATACAACTAATACCTCGGGTCACATGATGAACTCTCTCTATAGAGGAAGCTCCCTATGATCACCCTCAACTCCCTATAATGTTTTCATCACGACTAAATCACCATATACTCCCATATACATATTAAAAATAATTAATAACCATGATTGAACATAGTAGAAAATTAATTAATGGGAACAATTATATGAATATTCTATAAAATGAAAATGTTTATACATATTACCAAATAAAGTCATTATAATTATCTTCCAATGAGAAAAATAAAATATAATAACACCTAACCTCAATTACCCCTCGTTAATAACTATCATTAATGTTGTATGTCCCTGTGGTTTAACAAGACTTAATAGAATCATTAATCTGTAATGTCAAATATGCGTGACCCTAAAAACACAATGTAAGACACAAAAATACTTTCTAAAAGCCTATATTTCAATAAAAAATGAATTCTATTATATTTTTAAAATTTAATATAAAAGTTATTTTCTATTCTTAATAATATTTAAAACCAATAACACCTCAAAAAAATATTTGTAAATATTTTAATTTTTTATAAAATCAGAATAATCACATAAATGTTTATTAGAAATCACACACTCCATATGAAAAACGCGTTTTTATATTTCAAATATGACCTTATAAACATTTCCTAAAATTCTTTATAAAAATGTCCATATGATACATGAATGGGAAAATCAATAAAAAAAGACACAAATAAAAAAATAATAAAATAAATAAATGAAGGAAATATATTGCTCCACACTGTTCAGAAAAATAGGGGAATCAAAGAAGTAGGATGAACCCCACCATATCAATCCTCTAAAAAACTAATGAGTGCCATTGTCTATACTATATGGTTACTATTTCATCATATCCAAGTATAAAACATCACTATTATATAGTGAAAATGTTTATAACACATCACATTCTCAAAGAAATAAACATAAATCACTGGAATAGATAATAAAAATGGAGGCCATCCCATCAATATAAGATTACAATATCACCAATGTTAAGATGAAAAAATAAATAAAAGGTGAGAAAACAAGAAAATAGAATAGTCAATAACAATCACAAATAACAATCCCACCCACACCTATATCACCCTCTTTAGTGATATCTCTAATAACTCATCAATCAACTCTTATAAAATATAATGAATACCCCATGGACCAAAATATTTTTTTTATCATGTTCAAGAAAGGTACAAGTGAGTTTAATATAAACACACATTTTAGGAACAACCAAAAACATTCAAATAGGCATTTGGAAAACAACATAAGATAATGATATAATTTTAATAATTCGAAAATACTTAACAATATCATTCATAAGAAAAATATTTCAAATCGACCTTGAAATACATTTAGTGAAACAATATCCATATTTATAGAACAACATAAAAAGATAAAATGTTATTATATTAATTAATTTGTTACCCAAATTGGGTCAAAAAACATATCAAAGTTATATTGTTTTCAAAACATTCCATTAAATAATCTATAGATACTTGTAATATCATGTACCACAAGAAATGTTAATTAACATCAATTGAAGAATTAATTTAAAATCCAAAAAAATTAATTTAATTATAATAATTAAAATGTTAGTTCTTGTAAAATATAAATGTTTTGTTTTTATAGTATGACAAACTAAAATATAAAACATTTTTTAAATTGGTAAACCCATTGACATCTAGGTAAATTAAGATACAATCCAATTTGTTGTTTGTAAATACAATTATTATAATTAACAATACCATTAAAAAATAAAAACATGAATTTAAAAGGATATATGATAATTATTCTAAAAATTAAAACATTTTTCAAGGAGAAATATATTAGTAATTGACAGAGGATGGTCAAATACATAAAATACTATTTAAATGAGACTCAAAGAATTTATCTCACACCATAACAATCATGTATTTAAAAAAAATTGGCCAACCCAAAATACAATGGTTTGGTTGATTTTTGCAATGTAAGGGGAAATAAAAGAGAAATGAAGATGGAGAGGATAAAGGAAATGAGTCTATACCATGGTGTTCTGAACTTGAATCATATAAGAATGTAATGAATCTCCAGGGATAGTGAAACCTAGGGGGCTTGGATAGGGTGTACGATGCAAGAGAGTGGGGGATAGAGACTATTTCGGTGGTTAAAATAGGTATAATTTTTAAGTTCAAACATGAAAATAAATACTATATATCATGAATGGTTAATCCAAAAGGTTTACCAAACCCTACAACAACTGTGTCACCCACACAAACCTATAAAAATTCATAGCCCAATTACACCTAGGATCCAACATAGATAAGTAAATAAATATATTACCATCAAAAATATAAATTTCCCATTATATACATAACTAATATAGGACTTTCACAGTTTTCTAAACATTAAAGTCTAACTTCTTGGAAGATAAAAATTTTAAAATTTTAAAATTCCAACTCCAAAAATTATTAAAATGTAAAATTTCTCATATTAATATAAAATAATGTAAATTTAAATTAAATTGAAAATTACTATCATTTGTGGGTGTGATAGGGGTCATATATTTCTTGGTGGGATTACCCAATACATCTCAAGGTAATAATTCAATTTGGTTTTTTTGTAAATAATTTAATATATCTTACCATTTTTTTAGTTCAATTTCATATATATTTGGATAATTATTGTAAACATTATCGTATAGAGATAGTTAGGTTACAAATTTCTTATATTTATTATATCTTATCATTATCCAATATTTTAATCCAATTATTTTAAGAGGAATCAGAATTAATTGGATAATAAATTACATTTGAGTATATATTTTTATCCTCAATCTGATGGAGAATGAGATAAAAACAATTCAAAGCACGAATGATTTTATATGACCTTAATCATTAGATTTTTATAGAGTTTTGGATCTACACATTTCATTAATATGATTTTATTACAATAATATTTTTCATTAATTTATAATATCTCACCATTTAGGGAATTATATGGTGACTGATGTCAAACATCATCATGTTTAGATAACATAAATGAGAGGAATTTTTGTGACCAAAATTCATAGAAGAGATATTTAAAAAAATTTAAACATGGTACACTCATCATTGCTCATCATAAGGCATACAGAGGATCTATATAGATAACATACATAAAGTTATCTCATTTAAGGTAGAGGACTATGTTTTGAATAAAATATTACCAGGGGAAGGTGAAATTTATTTCTTAAATAAGGTTAAATTAATACTATAGTATATAGGTCCATACGAAATTGTAGTGAAATTTGTATCATATTCATACCATGTATCTTTAACAGTAATTTTATATTCTTTATCTGATATGTTTCATGTTACATTATTAAAGAAGTATGTACCTGATGCATCCCATGAATTTATCCCATTATTGGTGTAATTAAAGAAGTATCTTCCCTATAATAAAAAACCAATTCAGACACTTTATCGTAGAGATTATATTTTCATAAAAATTTAACTCACCTAGATAATGTTTTTGGGAAGGATCACATGATAGAGGATGTAACATGGGAACCTAAAATAGTTATGGGGAAAAATTATCACCACTATTTATTCAATGAATAAAATTATGAGTTTGAAATTTCTTTAATTCTGATAATTTATAGACCATGTAATTTTTTCGAATGAATAAATTCTATAATTTATTCATATTATTATTTACTATTATAACCATGTATATAAATATTTATTGTTTATAATCAAGAATAATCCTTCTTTTATTTAGAATGATTATAGTTTTCATTCCAAATAAATTGTTTCCCATGTATTATACAGTATTATTTTATAAGTTGTGTTTCTAAATTTTATAATTTTTATTTTATAAAATTACCCCATTTTATATTCAATGTATCAAAATTAAATTCGGGTGAGTTTTTGGAATTTTTTAAATGTTTTTTTTATGTGAATAATGGAAAATATCATACATTAAAATACCATAAATTATCATTTGATTGAGTTTCCACAATGTACCATTCATATTTGGATTAATTTTAAAGTCTCATAACAGATCCTTTAGTATTAAAAAACTAATAAACTAATAGATAATAAATAATAAAAACAATTTAGTTTAAATTTCATTTCTATTATTAAAAATAAATTTCTCGAAAAAAAAAAACATTTCATTTCAATATCCATAACATTATGATAATTTATTTTTATCACATTTAGAAATTGAATATTTAAAAAAAATTATATTTTTATTTTTAAGTTAATTTTTTTTTTAAAATTTTCAATTTATAATTTTATTTTATAAATATTATTACAGCGTAAAACTTTACTCACCTAAGGGAAGGTGAAAATATTGTAAAATGATTTAGAAGAAAGTGGAAAGACCAAAAAATATTATCTTTAATGATTGGTTGAGTGGATTCAAGACCCAACATTCCCTATATTTTAAATTAGTCTATAGTTGTGTAATTTAATTTGAATATATAATTTATTATATATTAATAATGGAAGTATTTATATTTATTTCAATCCTATCACAGATAAAAGGAACTTTTCACCACCCCACTTCTCCACACTATTTCAGCACCTAACCTGTAATAATAACCTAAAATTACATTTACAAAACTATTTTATATTTCCTTGAAATTTTGGTATCACAAAATAAACCAACCATTGAATTAAAAAAGAGTGTCTCAAAGAATGATATCCAAGGAAGAGGTAATAGTATTAACCAAGTTCATCCAAGTAAATTTCTTCTTACAACTTCTAAATATTTTTAATAATAATACTAGTATAAATAAACAAGTGGAATTAATATAATAAAATGTTATTCATTTTTTTGAAAATTAATTATATACCTTCTTACCATCACTTATGTGTAACACCCCAAGATTTTATAGTGTGTTATTTCTTCAAAATAATTCAATAACTTGCACTACACACAACACCGAGTTCAAGCGCACCATGACTTACCAAACAAGTCGTTCAAAAGAGGATATGAATAGTATTAACTAAATTATAAACTTTATATAATCCTTATAATTTTAAAATCCATATTATGAGTTTTTTAGACATAATGTAAGAACAAATTCATTTTCAGTATTGCACTTTTACCAACTTTTAATAGTGAACCCTTTTTAAATCCAATATTTTAATCTTTTGTGTATTCAATTTGAAAAAATAAATTTAATTTTTAAAATGGGGACATCAAAAATTTACAATGAAACATCCCAAGCTTCCATAGTATGCTTTCCTTTGAATAATACAGTAGTGAGTGTTGTACGCAACTTCGAGTTCTAACACACACCACAACCAATCAAACTAGCAGTTATGAATAGTAATACCTACTTTTTGAAATTTTATAAATTTTATCTCTCTAAATGGACATCATTTTTGTATTTGGATCATCAAATTTATCCTCAGGTGAATTTTTGGAACTTTTCAGATAACATTTATATTTTGATGAATAGTGAAAATTACTAAATTTTAATTAAAAACACCTTTTTTAATCGAAATAATTTATATTGATAAATTATGAATTTGAGTGGTTTTAAAGTATATTTAGAATATATTTTTACCATTTAATACAATGTTGGCCATTGTACATAATTTTGCAATTAAACTGGACATAAAGAAGTGTCAATCTTTTGATAGTTATTATCTCTTAAAAACACGCTATTTGTTTTGACGACGGAAATTAATTTTTAAATTAATTAATCCAACTGATATGTTTTGAATTTGGTAAAATAGAAATAATTTTTGAATTAGTAATATCAAATATAGCTTAAGCCTAATTTTTTATATTTTTATGGAAACTTTCATTTTTTGATGAATAGTGAAACCACTAAGTTGTAGTTAAAAAACTAAATTTTTCATACAACTTAATTTTACCGCTTCTGTGAGTAGAATTTAGAAAATCCGAGACACATGGTTAATATCAAGGAGTAAAATGTGGTTTAATGAGAAGAAAATAATTTTTGGTGAATAGTATATTTTTACTTTTATTTACCACGGTTAAAAGTAAATAGGGTAATTAAAGGTAAAAATGATATTAATATTACCCTAACACATGTCCTAATTCTATTGGACAAGTTTATCTCGACCAAAAACAACCTTAGGAGTAAAATTTTATCATTTAGGTCCACTTTTATTAGATTAGGATATTTATTATTATTTAATTCAAAGAAGAGTTAAAAGGGTTAAAAACAACGTTAATTTACTAAAACATTTTTAATATAGGGTTATACAAAAGATAAATTTGATTGTAAATATTCATTAGAAATATAAAACGATTTCATACATAATGGAATTTTATTTATAATTTTTAGACATTAAATAATTTAATTTATTTATGACACAATGGTGATGCAGTAATTACCTAATTATTGAAAAATTAGAATAATTGATATTATAAATACCCAAATAAATTTAATTTTAGACTTTTTATAAATAAAAATAATTATTTTGGTTAATATGACATGTTAGGATTGATTTAAGTAACCTTTTCGAAGTAATAATTCTGTTATGAGTTTTACAAAAAACAATTACTGAATACTATCAAAATTGACATAAAAGAGTTTTTAAAACAAATATTATATTATTAATTGATGTTAAATTCCTAAAAATATAAGGATCATCCAAGAGACTTATAGCATGATAGGTGTATCATTAATGGACCACATGGGGGTCTTTTGGACATATATAGTAAGTTTATTAACCATATAATATAAAAATACAAAGAGACATTGTAAAAGTCAAACTAATTAACTAAGAGTTAATACTTAAAGATAAGGTTACTATAAATACCAAAACCTGTATAAATTCTATTAGATGAGTGGTTTTCAACCCATACCCACCTTAAAATTTAAATAATCCACTTTTGAGCCATTAGAAACCGAATATGAATTTATTATAAAATAATATTTCTAGCATTTCCAAAGGTTCCCATCACCACTCTTATTGGAACTCCCCCTTCTCATTAATTCACACCTTCAAAGCCTTTTAGTTCGGCCAACCCCTGCCCAAATACTCTCTCAACTTCCCTAAATACAACCTAGAGGCATTATTTTGATCAGAAATCAAACATAAGGAGCCCTTTTGATCAAATCAAAAGGAAGAACCCGAAGAAGAGGTAATGTTTTCACCACACTTTTTCAAATTCATTTCTTCTTCAACTTCTTCGTTTATTGTTATTACCATTATAAAATAATTAATCCATTATCTCCTATATATGGTAATATTATTATAAATATGGTACAACCATATTTAGTATTCTATCCATCCATTGAATGACGCGTCACCATACGTGTGTACGTACGGCTTACCGTCTCCACATCATGGTGTAATTTTTATTCAATATATTATTATTTGGATGGGTATAATAATGATGTGTAATTCATGTAAATAATAATTATAACATTATAATGATTCTGTATATAAGATATACCATCCAATTAAATATTATTTTAATATCAAAATAATGATATTGTCGCTCGTGCGTACGTATGGACTACCGTCTCCACGAACGTGATGAGATTCATTCTCCATCGTATCCATTCAAGTATAATTATCATTTTATGATTTAAAAATAATGTTTAAGGACTTTATATCATTCTATATATGAATAATATACAACCTATCCATGAAAAGCATGGCTTAAGTAACAAAACATATAAAAGAAAACGAGTAAGTTAATACCAGAAACGACGATAATACAAAGATATTATTAACAAAGCAATGTTAAAAGATCATATATGATAACATAATAATATATATGATTCTTCTATAATTTAAAAAAAATTATTTCACAATTATACAGGAGGTTAACCTACCCCCAACCAAGGAAAAGTACAAGGTAAGGGTTTATTTCGCAATCTCTTCATTATCCGAGGTTGTTTATACATAATAATATACTAGGATTTCTTTATCATCCACATCCATGTTTCTTAAAGTTGTATTTCAAAACATTCTTACTATTTTACATAATGTGGGTTAAATTCATTTATACCCTTGTTGACTTTTATAAGTGGTTTAAAACGGAATCTTTCCATCATTTTCCAAACAAGGTCATTTTTAACCTTTTCGACAGAATTAAGGTAAGAATGTTTTTTTAACTTATACGAAATGTGCGGCTATGTTCTGCCGTTATAAAATCTTTGAAGTTTCCCTTACAAGATTATAATAATATTTTCAAAGAAAATGTTTTATTTTATAAATATATGACTCTTAAATGATTTCAATATAGAAAGAGATATTTCTCTGAAAAGAGTTTTGATTTCCTCTATGTCAACATCCTTTGATGGATTTTACGCTGATTTGAAGTTGATTTATTATGATACAAAACTTCTATATTGTATTGAAGGTTTTGTGATATTTTTGACTGTGGATGTGTTATTTTTATACCATTCATGGTTTATGGATGAAGTATTTACATTTTGTATTCTAGTTTTAATATGAATGTTTATGTTATGTTTAAACCTTTTCATATGGGAATTCATTGGACTTAATATGTGACGGGTAGATCCCACTATTGCACCTCGATGCATCAGTAGGTCTCATGAGATAAACTAGTGTCTTGGCACAAGGCCTTGACAAAATCGTTTTTGTAGTCTTGGAATGAGGCCTTGGCATTGTGGTTATGATAGTCTGGCATTATGCATTCCATCACTATGAAAGTTGTTATTGATATTTCATGTGATTATTCGATTAGTAGAATATCCATGTGAATGACTAAATGGAATTATTTCATTTTATTTTTTCCATACTATGTTTAATTTCACGTTTAAAAGGCATTTGTTTTAGTTATACATTGCCTTAAATGTTTATTCTTATTTATGAAAAATTCTACTTTATTGTTATCCTTACTGGGCATTTGATCTCACCCATTTTATATGTTTTATTTTTCCCAGGATGTGAAGATGTAATTTATGAATGAACTGTAGGGATAGTATGAGGGGATAAGAGTGTGGTCTATGGAGACTATATTCTTGTAGTTTTCATTTTATGATGAAATGTAAACTTTATTATTGTATCTAGTTATTCCAAGGATACTAAACTAATCAGTATTTCGAGACTTGATTTTTCTTGTGATCATTCCAATGTTATGTAATAATGCATCGACTCTAGATAACTGGGGTCGGGGAGTTGCATTGTGAATGGAAAACAATCCTCTTATTTTGTGAAACCTACCAACTCCATGAATGGTGTATTTATTTTTTTCATCGCCACCTTAGATCGGTGGTTCTAAAGATGAATTTGTGGAATTAATATTTTGTTTATAAAATTATTGTGTTTATTGAAATATATATTTCCCATTATAAGAAAATTTATTTTTAAATCTTCATTATAATAGGTAGCTATCTAAAATGGGCATACCAAGTCATTTGGTAAGTACTAGCTTCATACCATTCCATTTTGTTTCCCTTTCACATAAAGATATTATTAAAAAAATATTCATATTCTTAACATGATTTTGAAATCATTGATCTTTTATAAAAGTTATATTATTACTTTACAATTATGTATTCTTACTCATTTGATCATATTAATTTTTTTAGACATTTTACAACATACAAGAATGGTGTGATAATATTTACGTCACCAATGATTATGAGGACATAAATAATATAAATATTATGTAGGGATGATACATTTAATACATTTAAATGATTATATAATAGTGAAATATCTATCATAAAATTTTATGTAAATGTGAAATTCATTGACTATTTTAAACCATAGAAAAAAGATTATAAATTTAGATTTTTTTAAAAATTAACAATTTTATATACTATTGAACTCCTTTCTAATAGGAATGATATGAACAATATATATTGAATCAAAGTGAACATATGAAACCATTCGATAATTAAATTTCACTGTTAAATGTATAAAGAATCTATATTTGAGACTATTATCTTAATAACCCAAAATGACAGATGTGAACTATAAATATTTTCGAAATAAATGAATCATGATAATTAATTAAGTAAATTGTATTTAATTAAATTAAAAAAATGAATAATGATATAAAAATTTATTATTATTAATATAATTTTATTATTTATTATATTTGATGTTTTAGAATGTGAATTGGGATTCAAGTTTAGTGAAATTTATTTTAAACCTTATTTTAAATGTTTGAAAGATTCGTAAAATAATACTCATCAATGTAAATGTTCTTTCAAGAATGTTTTTTCTATCATAAAACGTTATCTTAAATGAATCATGTTTATTATTCATGTTATTGTTCTTGGATATTATATATGACAATGGGTGGGATTGATATATCCATCGAATTCACAAGGTATTGCTGATGGTATTTTTTTGATATAAGATACAATTATATATATGTTAGAGTTATCAGGTTTGGTTATTACATAATGAAAATATATTTGAAATAATTTTTTAGGTTATTATATTTTAGGGGTTTTCTTATAAGGGATATTAATATTATTTCCTCGGTATCTTTCATGGAAATAGTTTTTCTTTTATGATTTTTTATGAAAATTTCATGAAATTCTTTAGTTAATGTAGTCTATTTTATGAGTAATTTTATGATTATTTGATTGTAATGTCTATTATGAAAATAAAATAACTTCTCTATGTGTCTTCGAGTTTTTTAATGATGTAATGGGTTTCATATGTATTTATATCTCTTTCTATGATTTGTTTACTCGTACCATGATTTCAAAAAATTTATAGGATTTATGTATGATTAAAAACATCAATAATTTTAATTGTTCAGTTATGAAGGATCGTTATAAACAAAGGAAGACTATGAGGAATGAAAATAGATAATTCATTTAAAAAAAATTCTGTAAAAAAATATACACTGTGTGGATGATTACAATTGTTTAATGTAATGGTTTTTCTCATTGTTTAAAACTATAAATCTAAAAGGTATTATGAATGTAGGGAAATAAAATCATTTTTATAAATCATGGGATTATTTTTTGATTATATACATGTTATTATGCCCTAAATCCTATTCAACATAAACTTAATGAGAGTGTTTCATTGAAATGTATTTTTTTTTAAAAAAAATTATTATTAATTTAAATAATTAAATAATTTAATAAAAAATTATTTCATCGATTATATCGTAAATAAATTATTATTAATAAATAAATTTACAACAACCAATGTGATAATTCAGATAAATTGATAAGTATATCTTATTGATTATGATTCATAAATTCATGTTGTGATTAGGTTTGTGATGAATTTGAAATAATGGAAAATTTAGTGATGTTAAATTTAAAATGGGAGGGATTGGTTTGGGAACAACATGATAAATAATTTTCTAAATTCCATTTGACATAAATTTTTTCTTATTTTATGTTTAATTTTATAGGATCATAGGGACTAATAAGAACTATTATTAATGTTTGGAGTGTTATGTGGGTTATAATTTTCCAATTTAAACTACAAATAATTGTGCTAATTTGTGGGGTTATTCTTGTTGTAGATAAGAGTTTTCATAGGGTTATATTTATGAATTTTTATGTCACCCATGATTTTAAAATTTATTATTATCTAGAATTCGTGGGTCATATGAGATAACACTCCAAGAATTAAATAAGTTTTAATCTTTTCATTATGATTTTTTATCCTTGTACAAAAAATATGGATAATGATAAAGTGTTTGTAAAAAATTATAAGATATAGATAGAATTGTTAAATTTTATATTTATTTTATAAAAGTTATGATATTTTCACATACATTGTGTAATGATGAAGTTATTAAACCTTTTCATATGCTTATATCCATATCATCGAGAAAATGCGAGGAATTTATTTCTACCTACGTATATAGATGTTGTGAATAAATTTCACATCGTAGAAATGGTTTTGGAGATATTTAAATTATTGGAATTATTTTTAGAGTTAGGGCTTCATGAAATGAATCCCTTGAATGAAGGAAGTGAATGTTCAAGTACAGAATTAATGTTTTTGGGG
The DNA here is from genome assembly GCA_963277665.1 of Viscum album. Lineage (NCBI taxonomy): Eukaryota > Viridiplantae > Streptophyta > Magnoliopsida > Santalales > Viscaceae > Viscum > Viscum album. Next base: position 1,779,832,235 of record OY728129.1, on the reverse strand, counting down.
GACTAGTTGGTAAAAAAAATTGGATTCATTTTCCTCATCCTCAAGGATCAACAACTTTTGAGTTAAAATTGTGTGTTCGAGAAGGTAATTACATGTAAATAAACCTAAGAAATATAAAGGAGTTTCTCTCATGGGAGAAAATTTATAATCTTTAACATATTTTCAAGAGAGGGCCTCAAGGAGGTGGTGGATGATAACATTTATAAATTTATAAATAATATAGATGAGAAAAAGGTCATTAATTGAGTGATAATTTGATCTCATTTGAGAATTGTGGTTAGTTTAGTGGATGATGTTTATAGGGATCATGTAAAAGGGGAGATTATTCATGGGTTATCTAAGTAGATAATGGATAGGTTTATAGGGAATACTAAAAGAATATTTATGTTATAGGGTTAGTAATTGTGGATAATAGATAAGTAATATTGATGGCGTAACTTATAATTTTGTTGAATTCTACAATATATAATATCTTTTTATTATTGGTGAATTTCATTGCTTTATTTTTTTTATCTGATATGAAATATAGTTTTGGATGTGAATTTGTTACTAGTGAATTAAGTGTTAAAACTCCTTTGGATAAGAGATATAACAATATTAGTAAGCATTTAGATTATGTTATCATTATGAATGGTTATATGAATATTTGGGATTTTCTATTATGTGATAGAAATATATTTGATATAATTATGTGTCTGGATTTGATTTCTTATGATATTATAATTATTACTATCCATTATTGGTGATAATTAAAAATTCTATAGGTATGACATACACATTTACCAATGAATTGAATTTACATGAAATTATAACATTGATTGAATAGAACAATTCAATTTTATCACTAATTATATATAATATACTATCCTTGTATTAGCATATAATTTTGATCATTTTTTATTCTTTCGGTTTCAATATTTCTCCAAATTTATTTCATAATACTTTATCTAGTTTTCATTTCAAAAAAATATAAAATATAATATTGATTCAATATTAGCTTCAATTAATTTGTATTAATCATACGTAATATAAGATCTCAGATAATTGACTATCCAACGAGTGGAATTAATTTTAAAAAATCATTGTTAAACATAAAATTTGTAGATGGGGTGCATTAGTGTTAATTTATATTGTGTTGGATGGAAGCTTAAATCTTTTAATGGATTAGTAATTGTCAAATCATATGGTAACAATAAATACCTACCCACTTCCGTAAATAAAATATCTATTTTATCAATTTAATAGATTTCAATAGTTATATAAGATTTATCAAAGAACTATTTATCATCAATTCAATATTATAGTTGAGTATATTATTAAGATAATGTTAAGTGGTTGTTACAGTTTCTATGAATTATTAATGTTACAATTTATATTTTACAACAATCGTATATAATTTACAACCTTGATGAATAAAATATTTCATCCATTACATGATTCATTTGTGGTAGCTTTTAGTGATTACAATTTAATATATCATCGACCCCAAAATAAACATAAAGAAAACATGATAATCATATTGAAAACCCTTTAAGAGAATAAAATTTACTCCAAACTCTCAATGTGTCACTTCTATATTAAATAATAGGAAAATATATTTAAAGTTGTTTTAAAAGATTGCATTTACTAGAGAATGGTTATTTCATGTTATTATGTATATAGGGGAGCATTAGGAGGTTTTTTATATAATAAATTACATGTTCTTCAAATAATATTACAAGTTATTTATAAAATATTTATCTAAACCAGTATCACTTATAATGGCTCTGACTATTATGGTATTAAATTTCAATGGGATAGATGATGTGAGACAACCTTTTAGAAGTTGTAGAATGGTAGTTTTTTAATTTTTTTCTTTATATTGATTTATTATAAGGCATATTTTTTTTAACATCCCGTGAAATTTTGAAATATTTTTTCATGTAAATTTAATTTATCTGATAGCTTATGTTAACCACAACAATGAGTTTAAACAATCCGTGACATACTTTTAAAATAATATTTTTTAAAGTTAATGTTATCGCCTATCCATTTTGTTTGTGGGTATAAATAGAAATAAATAAATTATGAAAAATATATATTTTACATATACCTATAATTAAGTAATTAGTTATTAATTAATTATAAAAGAAAATAAGCTTCATTTGTAACCAAAAGATCTTTTTTTGGGATAATATCTTTTTTGTGAACAATGTAAATTTATCTTAAAAAATTGTTTTATTCACTATTTTTAAATTATTTTAATTAAATATTTATATATTATAGTCCATAAAATGTTTTAGCATTCATTTTATATTTTTCTGGAAATGGGATAAGAGGAAACCATGTTTTTTATTAGAAAATGTATTTTCTAAACATGTGATTTTCCCCACGTGATTAATGATATATTAAAAATAAAATTTTCCAATTACAGAAATTCAATTTGGAAAAATTAATTCTATACATGGAATATTTAGGTTCAATTTTGTAAATTAGGTCACTATTATTTTTCCCAATATGAATAGTAACTTTGGTAAAATTTATCACCTTGGTAAAGGGTAAATCAGTTAAATATAAATTAAAAATAGGTGATAGGTTCATAATTATTCTTCAAAATTCTTATTAGATGAATTAAATTAAACCATCATCACATTAGGATAAAACAATAGTTTTTTAATGGACACTTTTCCTTGAAAATGACCCTATAATATTTAAATCGAAGAATATTACAAAATGTCACTCTCTAATTTTAAATATCTATTATATGTCCACTTGTGAAAAATACTAATTTTTATAATAAATATAAGTTTTTATTTTAATATTAATGAAATTTTATTCTTTATATAAATTCAATTATAATTTTTAGAAATTATACGCTGACCAAAAATTCATATGAAACACTGATGTAGTATTTCTCAAATTAATAATAAAATTTAAAAAATAATTTTGAAAATATTAAAGGGATTATAATTTTTGTGACTGACGGTGTTATATGAATTTAATTGATGTTTATGACATATGATTTTTAATTTAAAGAATTATATTCTAACTCCAATTTTTTCTTTACATCTTTTACGTGAAATTAAATAAAAAGTTTTCAAATTGGAAATAATTATATTTTTTAAAATAATATTTATTTTAATTAAATAAAAATAAAAAAATATAATAATAAGATAATAGGGAAAATATTTTATGGAAATTATAACAGATTTACAATTTTTAGGGAATTTTGGATCAGTTATCATATGATTTATTTAAATATATATTAATATTTTAAGAAATTCCAAGGGTCCACCTCCCCTCAATTATAAAAGACTCCCCCTTCTCTACTTCATAACACATTAATCCTTGTAGAGATACCATAATATTATATTATCTATTATCCACTCCCTTATAAACATTCATGTGGTTATGGTCTTCCAAAAATTCCAACCATAGAGGCGTTAGAACGATATCTAAATGAGTTATTTCAATGAAGATGTCATTTCCTAAGTCGATCAGTTTCATTTTAATTATTAAATTACCTCATTTAAATAAATTATATTAATAATATAATAATTACAATAGTATACTCAATATACATAAATGGGACTATAATTATGAAACTACCATGATTCACCCTCTTTACATCAAATGTGAGTTCAAAATATTGCTCGTGCATACGTATGGGTTACCAACTCCACGTAGTGATACAATTCATTTCTTATCACCATATTTTATGGATGGGAATTATATTGTGTCTGATGTTTATACATGATACATATTAAATACTTATGATTATTTATTTATAATATCATGTGTAACTTCTTATGTTCAAACCACTAGAAGATGATAATGTCTATCATGCATACCTATAGACTTCCACCTGCACAACGTGATGCGATTCCTTTTCAATTTGATTTTTATTTGGATGGTAAAAAGTATATTTTAAATAAATATATATATATTATAATTATTCTAGTAATATGGTTTGATATTTACTTTTCTTCCCTTTCATCTGTTGTAAAATGCCGACCACATTAAAGAATACATACGACCGACCGTCTCCATGATAAATGTAATTAATTTTTCAATATATATATATTTTTAATGAAACTAATAATGTACATAATGATTTTAAAAAATATTTTTATTATTATTAAAATTCATTATATAATTTAAAAATTATAAAAATTGATGGAAACAACCTATCGAACAAAAACATACATGATAAATGAAGCAGATGTCAGTAAAAATAATGATTTTAAAAAAAGTATTATAAAAATGTTCACAAAAGGATATATGTAAATAATATATCCTAATATATATATGATTATGTTTCAATAATATATTTATAACAAATACATATTAATTATATCGATTCTTACTACACATACAAAGGAATTCTGGCCAAAGGTAAGGGATTTTCATCTGACATTTATTTTCGTGGAACACTTGTCATATTCACCACTTGATTTGTTTTTTAGTGTATATATTTCCCACGAATGAATTTTATTATTTATATTTTTAATGAATTTCAGATTTACATACCCATATTATTTAGTTTATTTCATTGGTATTATGATTCAAAAATTACCAAAGCATTAAATGTTTTTTGTTACAATTTTATTTTTTATCACCATTGTTTATTATTATGTTTACAATGACGAAATACTATGATATATATCTCATTAAGAACATGAGTTTTATTTTATAATGATTATTTCATTAGAATACATCATTTTATTTCATTTTCCTCACATTAAGTATTCATGATACGTAAAATATTTTTAATGTAAAATTAACATTATTTCCCTATTTAGTCAAAAAGCCTTTTTTATTGTATATCCATTTATCCAAACATTTTTGAAAAAATATATTAATATTATCCTTTTATATTCTAAATTTATTTTTTCCCATGTTTTTATTTTTTACATAATTATTTTATTAGGAATATCCATTTAGTTTTTCGATCAAGGTACATTTTTTAACTCCTTCAAAATTGTATAAAAAGAATGTTTTTTAACTTATATATAATGAATGTAATTTTCCTCCATCATAACCACTCAATGAATTAAAAAATTATTTACATGAATTTTCTATTTTTTTCAAAGAAATTTTTTTCCATATTATTTTTGAATTTATTTTATTTTAATGTAGTGATTTAAAATTTGAACGATATTTACCACCATAATTATTAGTTATAATTTAATGTTATTTATATTCATTAAAGATGATAAACCTTGATTTAACATATCATATAGTTTGTATATGATCTTATGATACCACCCTTATTCATTCTATATACGGTGTATTCTTATGATGATAATATGTTTATGAAACCCATTTCTTTTCCATGGGTTATTCTATAATGAAATGATAAAATGTTAATGAAATACATTCTGATCAAAGGGTTGTGTTGTGATGAAATGTTTTTGAAAACCAATTCATTTAATGGGTTATAATATGATGAATGATTTATTATCTTATGGACCAATGTGGTTTTATTTTTATTATTTATTGGATGTGAACTATATCTCCCTATATTGTGTTGGGTGTATATTAATGTCACATTAGATAATCTAAACTACAATTGGGAGTGAACCCAATTCAGTAAGTGAATATTTCCCAAATATGGTCATTAGAATTAACCTTGACTACTACGATGGATTGGGGAGTCAAATCAATAAACTATGATAGTATTGGATATAATATTTGGCTAATAAGGAAATGATTTTATATGCTTATGTGTATACAACAATTCCACCACTTATGTCAATGTTATGATTACATGAATTATATTCCTTAATTCATATTAGATTCATTATCATGATCTATTAATATTTATGACATGACACAATATTATGATTTAGGATATGTTTGATATGATTTTATTATGTTATATTCATTTTCATTAATACATGTTATACTCATGTGTTCATTTAGATCTTACTAAATTGCCCTTACTAAGCATATGAGCTCACCCTTTCTAATGATTCCATTCCCGAGGTTATGAATTATGATATTTCTAAAAAGGATTCCAGTTTTGATGAACATAGTAGGAGACGATATAGTGCTTTTATGGGCCATTTTTTATGTTACCATGTTTTAAAAGGCTATAAAACTATAAAATGATAGTGTGGATCATTATGTTATGTGATGAATAATCTACTAATATGTAATATATATTAAGGTTTCATATAATAAAGTGTCACTATTTATAAATAAAATAATTACTTTTCAATTATTATATGGGGTATCAATATGATAATTATTCCTAAAATTATTAATTTTGTTTTTATTCATTTGATATGACCCGAACAAATTGTGTTTATGATGAATGTAACAGATAATTCATTCAGTGTCCACCTAAGAAACTGAATGTTATGAGATTTGGATTGAACAATTGTGGTGTTATTATCACAAAAAAGTTTCAAGATATGAATCTTGATGAGCTACCAAATGAGAAAGTGATGGTATACGGTTATGTTGACTCCTTCATAAGTCAATTCCCACCTACATTTTGTCATTTTATTGATCAACATTTTGATATGAAATTTATTAATACCATTGAAAAGATATTTTTCATTATCCGTTGTTTGGATCATTAAAACTTATTTTGTCTATTTATCATTTAGAATTAGAATGGAATCAATGTGGGCTCTTAAGAAGAATATAATGGAATTGGAAAAAATTGAATCCAGAGAGTGGGATGAGTTTAAGAGCATATTTTTCAATAAGTTCATTAGTACTATTTCTTTATATAATCAGAGAAGGAATTCCTTGATCATAAATAAAAGGACGATGAATCCATTTGTACCTATGTGGAATATTTTACAAGCCTTTTGAGGAACACATTCTTTATTATAATCTAACATAAATAAAATGTTTCCCAATTCATTAGTGTATTAAAACCAATTATTTCAAAGAAGTTATTGAAAATAGAATATATTATCTCTGAAGATATCATTCAATATTCTATAAAGGTGGATATAGAGATTATAGTTTCCCATAAAATATCAATTTTTTGATAACAAAAGAAATATGAACATCAAAAGAAATTAATAAAACATTGAGAGAGGTAGTTGAGATTTCCTTTATGCTCAATTTGTGTATGGAAACAAGAAGGAATATTCTTTATGCAGTTGGTGAATTCTTAAAATGTGGAAAGGCGCGTCCTTAAAATTTTAAATTCTAGTGATATTAGAATATGATATCTATTTATTCAAATAAATATAAAGTATTTTATAATGCACCAACCACACTCTACTGTTTAGAATATAATGAATGTGGGAATTATGAAAATTTGTGCCCAAATATAGCACATAATTATTATGACAGTAACCAAAAACAACTTAAGAAAATATTATATGGAAAATATTATATGGTCTCAATTTCAGATGTGGGGTATGAAAACAACATGGTGAAATGTAAGAATACCATCCACTCTAAAACATCTAATTTATTTTTTGATGTTATATCAACATAATATTTTAGATTAAAATAATTTTATAAGGGTATCACCATACCACCTAATTTTTCATATGTTTATTTAGCATTAAACACCCTTAATAGTGTGATAATCACATCCCAAGATTTTAATTCACCTCTGGTTGATGATTATTAGAATTTTATTCCATAAAATCTTTTTATTCTGTATATTTTTTAGTATTATTTTATCATTGTCATGGAATAATGTATTTACTTAAATAACACATCAAATGTTTAAGAAAAAAATCAATTTTTTTATTTCTATCCACTTATTTTCATTTATCAATATGATGATAATTATGAAATTTCTATGTAAATCATATCCGTTGTATGTGTATTCATTCCTATTAAAAATGTGTGTTTATCTTAGATGGTTCTCGTGAAACTTGAAATCAAATATATTCATATTTTTTTAGTGTTCTTTGATGTATATCTAGAATAATAGTCCAGTCTTCCAAAAAATCGTGATTTTGAGTTCTCAATAATTTATTTTTTATATGTGCCTTTAATAAATGAAACCATATTGAGTGAACTCAATTGGGTTGTAAGAATTAATTAGGGAACAAAACGATAATCAGGAAAAGGAATTAATCTGGACAACTATGTCACCATGGGGGGAACTAGTACTTTTTGTTGAGAAGAATGATGGATAAATGGAGAATTTCATTGATTATCGGGAAAATAAAAAATTTACATTCCAGAACAAGTATCATGCACCCCTTATTGATGAATTATTTGATCAACTATAAAGAGATCAATACATTTATAATATTGAAACTATATATGGATATCCATAATTTATGGTTAATAGCGATGAAATTTTGAAGACAACATTCTGTATAAGGTATAAAAAATATGAATATATATCCATGCCATTAGACTTGCAAATTACAACTCTATCTTTTTCGATTTAATGAATAGAATATTTCAAGATTTAACTGATCCGTTTTGGTAGACTTTATAGATTATATTTTTATATTTTCAAATAGAAATTATGATCACAAGTTTCTCTTGATAATTTCACTAAAGACCCTAAGTAATGATATTCATTATGAAAAAATTAACAAGTGTGAATTACAGATTTGAAAAAATTTAATTATTTGGTAATATAATTTTTAATGATTGTATGTCATTAAATCATTAAAATATAGTTGTTATTGAAAGTTGGACAAGATCAAAAAATGGGACTGATATCCATAATTTTATTTATATGTCTCGATATTATTAGTTCTTTTTAAAGATTTTTCACAATTATATAATCAATTCAAATAAAAATATTATAATGGAGCTATGTTCCTTTGGAAAAATGAATTTGAAGAAAAAATTTAAGGAACTAAAAAAATTGTTATTCACAGAATAATTACATACTTTACCCTGTAGTGGGGGATTATTATTAATCAACAGTTGTGAATCAAAAAATTATTAAGATGTGTTATCATGTATAATGATATGGTGATAACATATACCTCATTCCAATTGAAGATTCATGAGAAAACATACCAAACTCATGAATCAGAGTCAGCTACAATAAATTATTAATTAAATAAATAGAAATATTTCCTTCTTACAGAAAGGTGTGAGATATATATATATTTAATATAAAAATATTAAATTATAATTTCACATTGAAAGTGTTAAATATGTGATAGAGAAAATCGTTACAGATTCATTAAGATTATAATTGCATAATATTGTACCACCCTGGGAAAGAGAATGGGGTAGAATATCCTCAATGTCAAAAGGATAATGATATATTATCTATTATGAGGATAAAAAATATTAAATTTCTGAATTTTCATTGGATGGATCTTGAAATGTTTAAGGAAGGAGGGACATATTATCTTTCTCAAAAGAGTGTTCAACCATCTCTCAAAGTGAATATTAATTTGTCATAGAATGGTGATATGGAATTGAAAAAGAATGTGGGTAATTATTCTTTGTTTAGACTTCATTCTAATTGTATGATAAGGTTCTGGAACCAAGAATGTGGTATGTCCATAGCAGATTCGATGAAGGAACTATTGGATGATTCTCATTGTTCTATATTCTAAATTCATCAGGGAAGTTTAAATATGTTTAAGGATATTAAATATTATAATTGGTGCGATATTATAAAGAGATACCCTTTTGAATATGTATCTCAGTTCTTAGTACATCAGTAAATTAATGATGGGAAAAATGATTGGGATTTTACAAACAGTTTCCATATCAAAATAGAAATCGGAAAACAAAACATGTATTTTATCATCAGAATACTAAAAAACAAAAAAGGGAATAATTTTATATGGGTTATAGTTGATCTTATTATGATGTTACCACTATTCAATTTCCATTATATATTATTTTTATCATGATCGTATTTTGTGAATTTATATTGAAAAGGTTGTAATTTTTCATGGAGTACCACATTTTATATTATCTAATAGGGGTATAAGGTGTACCTCGATTTTATAGAGAAGGTATCATTTGGATATGGTTACAAATTTTAGTTTTATTATGATGTATCATACTATAATAGATGGATATTTGATAAGAAGAACTTATATACAAATTTTGGATACATTTATTTAATATTTAATCACTTTTTTGTTGGCAATTCATTGGATTTTGGTTTTATTTTTTCCAAATAGGATTTTAAGACTCAAGGGAATAATTTTTAAAAATTGATAAAAACCTACATCACATGTCCTGAATGGAGTTCATAATATTTAATCTCATTCAAAGTACAAATGAAGATGAATGTCCTACCAATGAATATTTACAAGAAATTAAATCATTAAATGATGATTAAATGCATTACATGTCATGAGATCTTCAAAATCATAATCATGCAGAACATATATGATGTGAATTCAATACAAGACATGAATCACATTAAATATATATAAAAGTTACATAATTTTAAATGTTTAGTATCTCATCCTATTAAATATACAAGCCCTGGATTTCACATGATACAATATTTTCTAGATATGGTTTTGGATAAGAAGTAAACAACATAAATTTAACTTACACATCCTATTAAAGTCAAGATAGAAGCCACATAAATCCATTAAATAATGTGAAGGCTTTATAATTCATGTATTTCTTAAGTCTATGAATATTTAATTGTCTCCCCCACAAAAATATGTCCTATAATGCTATCTTTTTTATCATTTATTTCACATTCCTCCACTATTTCTCTTCCAAAATGTATTGTAATTATATATTTCACCATTTCTACCAACATTTGTTTCTATAAATGTTATTCTCCATCATTGTATTTTTTTTATATGTTCAATTTCCATAAGATTTTTCATTCAACATAAATAGTTTCCTATTTTTTATTTTTTATTCATCCAAGTGAGATTTTGATTGATTTTCTATTTTTCAAGTGTTGATGGATTACTTCAATATCTTCTAATTATTATGAAATGAAAGGTGCTAAATTTGAAACTTTCATTTAACATCATCATGTGACTATAATGTCCATAGGGTTAGGGGTCAAGAGTAAGGGTGTTTTTAATATTAATAAATCTATAAATCAAACATTGTATACCCTATAGCAATTAATTAGGTTTGAAAATTTGTATATCTAATTCCTTTGAAAAACCGTACCCATGGGGTTATAAGTGAAGTAACCCATCTTAATTATAGTATAGTAGGCTGTAACCATTATCCTATAACATTTTTTACCAAATATGTTATGATTACTATATCTTTTGTGTTAGTTATATCCAGATCAGGGACTATTTTTCGCTTAGGTAGTTAAAATTGTTTTGAATGTAAAAAAATTTGTAACGTTTTCATTATTTTTTCATACCCATACTTGTATATCACACATTAAAATTTTTATTATCATTTTATAATAAACACTAAAATTGACCTTTAAACCTGTTTTTCTATTATGAATTTAAATCTAATATAAATAATTCTTGAAAAAACAAACATAAATAGAGATCATGAGTAATCCTACCCCAGGGTTTGAATTAATAGGTCACATGACTTCTAGTTGTCCCTATAGATGAAACCATTCACTACCTCTTTACTACACCATTATTTTAAATTTCATTTTGGGATATAAATTCCTAATATGATCATGCCCATATGATTTAACAATGGGTTTCATCCACATCATATTCGGGCTCCATTATTGGGGACTATTTTTGTCTATACAGAGTATGAATTGACTAGAACCTTGATTTATCTCACACCTATTACATTTTCTCAATTTATTTTTATATTTCAGAATAATTCATGCACTATTGTACCCTCTATTTTTTATATAGTGCAAGAACCATGGCCCCCCTAACTCGTTCTATGAGTCTATAATCTCACTGTCATTTGATCTTGATATCATAAGACTATAGCTACACACTAACACTTTATAATGGATAAATGAAATAATATTGAACTATAACACTTGCCAAACCTCCAATATGAACACACTGAATGGCCAAGATAGTAACTAAGGAATTAGGAGTTCATCATCAAGAATTACATGTTCCCATCCCGAAGTGGTGTAGTGTCCAGCACTTTGAACAGTCTAATTCAAATGCATTATTTTGAAATTAAAATTGGACTCATCCATATGATCAACAATATGGGGAGGTTTCATAGAATCAATATAGTAGACCCCCCAAAACAAATATCCAATTTTATAGAGGTATGTGCTACATTTTGGAACCTATTTGTATAATTAGACTCCATTAAATTACAAGTCTATCAATTCTCCTTGAGTGATAGAGCTATGGATTGCCTTAAAATTAAATAGTTCATGTCCATCATGAATTGGGATGAGATAGAGAAGAAATTACTAGATAGATACATCCCACTAGGACTAACCTGGAACTATAGGAATGAGATCCCAAACCTCACCTAGGTGGATTGAGAGTCATCAATAGAATCCTGGGTATGATTCAAGGAACTGAATCGTAAATTACCAAAACATGGACTTTATGTGTGGCTAAAAATAAAATATTTATATGAAGGACTCCAACCCACTTCTTGAATTGAAGTCGAAGCCAATACAGATGGATAAATAATTCTGAAAATTCCAGAAATCATAAAATCACTTCTTGAAGAGGTCTACCATAATGAACGTATTTTTTTAGAGTGATCAAGTTCCACCATGATGTATAAAAAGTCATGTGGAGGAGAGTACCCAACTCTCAACCCGTGTAGAGGATCTTATAAAATAGATAGAGTAATTTTAGAAACTTGTTTCACCACCAACACATCCTTATCCTATTATAGATATCCAATCTAGTGATATATATAATTGTTCACTCCCATTCCAAGGCTATAGGGAAGGGATAAGGAAACCAAAAATCCAATGAGGAAACACTGGTCAGAGGTCATGATATAATGATAGGGGATTCCAAAGAATATCGTGAACCCAATATATGTTACCCAGCATCGTAGGGTATTCTCAAAGAATATCATGAACATTATAGTGTGGTTTGTAATGTGGGAAATTATAAATAATACTATGAACCCAATTATTCGACCAACAGGATGGAAGATTAACGCCCTGTGTTTGGGGGTTACAACAATACCCAACGAACACCATCCGGGGTGATAGAGAATCACTTCCATACCAAATAGGATTTAAAACTCTATCCGGTACACATCTCTAGAAGGGATTATCTTGAAACGTCGTACTAAACCCTTGAGTAAAGAACCAAGTTGGAACTATATTCATATAATCAGCTTTTCTAACAAATGAACAAGCCATCTAAAAGAGTCTGCCTCGTCGTGAGGGTCCCAATGTCATAAATGGATTGTCAATCAGACTTATTGTTTGAAAGTTATGGACCTTTTTCTAAAAACAGTTCGGCTATAGGCCGACCCGACACAACTCATGCGCCCGACCTGACCCGCAGGCTCGACCTGACCCACCGGTTCAACCTAGTCTGATCTGCTCGGGTCATGGAGGGCACCGCTTCCCACCCAAGGCTGTAGCCACGGGTCATCACTACCGTCAACCTAGACCGCGGATCGGTGGCCATGTCTGCCTTCACCATCTCCAACCATTGTCGGTATCCCATTTCCATCTCTCATGGCATAATCATAGGCCTCTTCCACCGCCACAGCGCACCACCGTATCTGTCGAGCCACATCCCCCAATGCGCCACCAACGGCCTCTTGAGGCGTGCCTCCTCTACCATCACGGAACACCACTAGCATGCATCATCTCCCTCATCACCACGACTGTTGATCCACATCCATCTACCGTGACATCCATTCGCCTCATCCACAGTCCCCGCCGGGACTGTGGATCACCGCCGTCATTGCGATCTTGTTTCATTCTGAATTTTTGTGGGGACAAAGATCGTGAAATAAAAGGACGGGGAGGATGAAAATTCACTTGAACACACAAGGTGGACGGATCGAAACTTGTTCATGATGGACTTGATCCATGCACGTTAGCTTTTGAAAATGGGGGAAAGGTGTGAAATTCATACCATGGATCAATTTAAACTCGAATCACGCTAGATATAAATAAACTTAAACATGAATCTATTCTCGATTAAAATCATAAAACATAAATCCCCATACCATATCAATGTAGGATCCGTGAATCAATCCACTATTGATTGATTAATGTTCATCGTAGGGGAAAGAATGAAGACCATGTTTAGGAAAATATAAAATCACATGACTTACTTGGAAAAGAGTATTAGTTGATGAAGAACATTTCAGTTTGTTTTTCATCGATCTATTGCCAATCTTCCCACGAGTGATCATGATCCTCGATATCCCGCTCGTTATTTTCCAACACCACCACCCATGGTTCCCTCTCTCTAGAGATCTCAAGAAAATCTCGGGGTTTTGAAATATATATTTAAACCCCTTCCTCTAGGTTTAATGAAAAGGGGAAATATAATATGTGTTGTTCTAACAAAATATTTTTATTAAAATATTTTTAATGACAGTTAAGTTTAAAATCTAACTTTTTCATCTGGCCCACGCAGGACGATGTTAGGACCTTCCTAGGGTATAGCCATTGTTCCTCACATAATTGTGCCCTCTAATTTTTTATCCAAGAACTAGTTTCGGAGTTATAAAAATTCAATGTTAGCCACTGAGGGTTTTTAATTTCAAAGCATAACTTTTTTCAAAAAAATTATTCCAGGCACACCAGACCCCAGAATCATATGTTGTCTCAGTGCGTGGTATCAGAATTTTTGAGATTAATTTATTAAAATAAACTCATGGAAACTCTATTTAATTACATTCTCCCCCCCATCTTTAGGTTATTAATTCTCGGAAAGCCAAACCAAGGGCTACTCAAACAAAAATATGAAGTTGTTGAGTGTGCATATTACCATTCCTCTCCCAGGTCCTCTCCTAGAGGTTCTTGTGCTTCCATTGAACACACACTACAGGAATAAACGACCCATGAAGTTTTTTCTCTTTTTGATCATTGATCTCCAATAGAAACTTCCCAAATGTCACACCATAATCAATGTCCATCTCTCCCCAGTCGATAGTGTGTGAAGGTTCATGCATGTATCTCCATAGTTGTGATATGTGAAAGACATAATGCACCTGGTGAAATTCTGGGGGTAGAGCTAGTTGGTACACCACCTTTCTATCTCTACTCAGAATATGAAAGGGTTCGATGAATCTTGGGAGTAATGTGCCATCTTGGACAAATCTCTGAAAATCATGTCATGATGAGACCCAAAGTAAGACACGGTCTCAATCACTTAACTACAAGGGCCAACATCTCCTGTCAACATAAGAATTATGCCAACTCTGTGTAGTCGTCATCCATTCTTAAATTATTTTCACCTTCTCAATGGTAGCATCCACCAACTATGGTCCCATATGTGTTGACTCCACTAGGTCAATCCAACAATACGGTGATCTGCATGGTTTCCCATACAAGGCCTTTAATGGTTCCATACCAATGGTGGTTTTGTAGTTTTTATTGAACACAAACTCTACCAATGGTAGATGGTCCTCCCAACTTCGAAAGAAGTCCATGATGCAGGCACATAGCATGTCCTATAGGAAGTGAATGGTCCTCTTCATTTTACCATCCATTGGGGGTGGAAGGTTGTGCTCAACCACAACTAGTTCCCAAAAGCCTCTTGCAATCCCTTTCACAGCCAAGAAGTGAAACATGAATCATGGTCAAAAACGATCTTTGAAACAACCCAATGAAGTCAAAATATCTCCTAAATATAGATCCATCCTAGGATATCTATAAAATTATGCTATTTTTTATTTATTTTTTATAATCCACCTTTCAAGGGTTGAGGTGGAACCTTTACAAGGCCTGTATGCATATGAATTACTTAGCCCGTTGTCCTTAGAGGAATTCTTTTCTTGTTGGCTTCATACATTACATACAACACAGAATAACTACTTGGAACTTCTCCTCCAAAACATCTTCATCGTGAAATCCAATCTCCACCATCGCATTGATGTCCATCTAGGCTTTCTCATTCATGCACAAGCATATCCTGATGGCAGGTTCCATACCCACTCATTATTGAAATCTGTTTAGCTTCTACTTTGGTGAAAAGTCCTTGCTCAACCTCATGTTTCTTGTATGTTGTCTTGTTTTCATCTACACTTAAGTTGTCCTGAAGGCCTTGAGGTGGCCAGAATGCCCTAAAGAGGATAATTTGAAACTCTTCTCTTGGATATGTAGGATGTGGGCTGACTTGGTGAGTCGATAAATGATTACCCATATGGTATCTTGTCCCCTGGACATGCACGGTAAACCCATCATGAAGTACTTAGATATCCCATAAGACTTACACTATGGAACCTCATGTGTATGATTCAATCCTATTGAAACTTGCTAATATTCTTTCAGTTGCTGATAATTGGGACATCAAGCAACAAACCCCACCACTTCTGTCTTCATCCCTGGCCCCCAGAACTGGCATCAGAGGTCCTGAAATATTTTTTCCACTCACAAATGTACCTCCATGGGGAATTTGATACTCTATCAGGACCTCCTCATGCAACACCACCAACACAACCATGAACTCTCGAAAGATAACAATGTGATCCCCATCTATTGAATATCCATCAGGGGCCTACCCTATGGACAACTTTTCACATCAGGACTCGTAGTCAACATCCCCAAGTGGTGCCTCCCTAAATTTCTGTAGGAGTGGATGGGTGACAACCATCGACTGAATATAAGCTATTCCACCATCATCCATGAAGGATATATATATTGAGGCCAACTGCTCTGATGCCTCACCCAGGATATGCATGATGGACCTCTTATTGAGTGTTTCTGTTACCAAATTACCCTTCCCATGAGTATAGACACTATTGATGTTGTAATCATAGAGGAACTCTTGCCACCCCCTTTGTCTCCAATACAGGTCCCTCTGAGAAAATATATACTTGAAAGTATTGTGGTTTGAGTAGCTTGTAAACTTATCCCCTATCATGTAATGCCACCGTATTTTCAAAGCAAAGATTACTACTTCCTGTTCAAGATTATGGGTCGCATACTTCTTCTCATGCTAGCTCAATTAGCTTGAAGCATAGTAAATCACCACATTCCCCTACAACAGGACACACTTGATTCTTTTCCCTGATGGATTGAAAAATACCACATATTCAATACCCTACTCTGGTAGCCTCAAGATGGTAGTGCTCACCAACCTCCAACTAAGCACCAGGAAATACTGATGGAATTTTTTTTCCACATGAAGATATATCCCTTCCACGTCAAGGCCTTCAAGGGTAAAGCAAAACTGGAAAATTCGGGCACAATCCAATGATGGTACCTAGTTACAACTAGGAAACTCTTTACCTCAGTCACACTTCTGAGTGGCTCCAAAGCAACATCGCCTCAATATTCTTCAGATCCACCACAACTCCAACCTCTGAAATGACATTTCCTAGAAAGTGGACCTCTAGGATATAGAAAATATACTTCGTGATCTTACTATAAATATGGTGCTATCAGTGTGTATTGAGGGCCATAATTAGGTGTATTTCATGTTCCTCTTCATTTTCTGAGTACACCATATTGTCATCAATGAATACCGAAACGATCCGGTCATGGCTTGGATGGAAGATCCTATTCATGTGTCCCATGAACACTGATGGGACATTGATTACACCAAATATCATAACCAAGTACTCATAGTGGCCATAAAAAAACATAAATTCTATCTTTAGTACATCCTCATATTATACATGAAGATGATGATAACTTTATCTGAGTACTATCTTTGAGAACCACCTCCCTCCCATCTTCCAGTCAAAGAGGTCCTCAATTCTCAGTAGTGGATAGTTTTTCTTCACAGTCACCTTGTACAAGCACCTAAATTCAATACATATCCTTGAACTCCCATCTTCCTTATTGGGAAACAAAATTGGGGCCACTCATGGTGAGATTCTGGGCTTCAAGAATCCCTTTTTCTGTAAATCCTCCAATTGTACCCTCATCTCATGAATCTCTTTGGGAGTAATATGATATGATGGTGTGTATATTAGTGATGTCCCGAGGTACTGATTAATGAAAAAATTCTATCTCCATGCTAGCAGGTAATCCTAGAACATCATCAGGGAATATGTAATCATAATCGACCACCAGTGTAGGAAACAAGGTACTTCTCAACTCCACCAAACCAAGGGTGAGGCTAGCCAACTTGTGAGTGATCAGTTATACCCACCTCTAATAAATTCACTCATTTGCTTCATGTGTTTCCTTCTCACCAGTAAAAGAAATCATGGTCCCATCTACACGGAAAAACCCACACTGTGCCTAAAAAATTCAATCAGAACATGGACTGTGGATAACCAGTCTATACATAGAATGACATCATAAGTCTTTGAAAACACTACTATGAGATCCTAGATGAAACTCTATCCTCAATGATTAATATATCACTAATGGAAATAGTGTTTAATATTGTAATACCATCTTTTAGGAGTCTCTAAATGAAAATATTGAGCCAACGGCACGATCAAAATCTTTGAACTATGAATAAGGTCCACAGAAAGGAAGGAGTGATTGGAAACTATGTTCATTAAGAATTGAAGCTATGGTAGAGAAGACATGTATTGTACCTCTAATCATATCTTATTATCTAGGGTCATAATCCTTCATAATTTGAAGCTGGCCACTCCCATATCCACCAGCTCCTGGAGACCGTGGTGGAAACCTGTGGGTGGTGGTGGTAATACATCAAACCTTCGTCCCCCGTCAGCTTCTCTACCTACTCCCCTATCACATCTTCCTCCTAGTAAACCACCCAGATCAAACATATGACTCTATCTTGGTGGTCCATTGACTATCTAATGATCATCTATATGGTGTGTTAGGAAATCTCAAGCCAGGTGTCACTGACCACTGCAGGTGAAACACAGTCTATCCTTCAGTTTTCCTCCTCTTCCCTATGATCCTCTAACCACAGATCATATACCATGGGACTGTCTCTTGAAGGAATTGACCCTCATGGGCCCCTTATTCTATTTCTGGCTACCCACTGCTGATGACTTAGCCACATGATGCATGATGGTATCTCCCACCACTGGCACGAGCTCCTCCAAGAAACTCCCCAAGATTATATCTCACTCCAAAACTACATCCTGAGGGGAGATGGTGAGAGATAACACAGACACCATAATCTGCTGGTGTAGTCCCCGTTCAAAAGGTTGATCCATGAAGAACGGGTCATGCACCATATCTATGGAGTAGTGATAAATTTTGGTGAATCTCGCTGAGTACTCCAATAATGTCATGTCACTTTGTTGTAGGTGTAGGATCTCCTGGATATGTATTGAGCACAAGGTGGCCAAAAATAACTCATCCACGAAATGTATCTCTAAGTCAGACCAAGAGAGAGTCATCTCATTATGAGTCTGGATCATTAATCCCCACCACCTTCCTACTAAGACTTAAAGAAGGCTGGCGGTTATGACTTCTATCTGATCAGGTAGATTCCTCAAATGGAAAAAGACACGTGTTACCACCTCTTGCCAAACCTAGACTATCTGTGGGTTTGTATCACCCTTGACCTAGGTAGGTCTTTTCCTCTGGAACTCATTCAAGGAACTAAGCTTGCATGCATCCTATATTAGTAGTGATAGAAGAAACTACTTCTCAATGGGTGGTAATACAACATGAAGACAACTCGAGGTTTCCATATCTAGCATAGGCCCCTTCACTGATGCCTCGTCACTAATTAGATCATCCTCATGGCCCCACATCAAGATCCCATATGGCTGCCTGCATGGATACATCCTAAAACAGGTCATGATGAACCATGGTCAAAAGAGTATATCTGAGGAGATAACTCAAAAAATACATGGAAAACAAAACCCATTTTTGTTTGATGCACAATCCATTGATTTTCTTGCAACTAGTTTTTTTATGCACTGAGTTAGAAAAATGATTCCTAGAGTCCTAGTGTATGTATATGTTAGCCTCCACAATGACACTGGATTCCCTATCTTGAAAGAAAAACTCAACATAATTAACATTGTTGCTCGAAACCAATTTTACTGACTCCTGGTCCCATAGTGGAAGCAAAACCACCTCTGATACCACTCTGTCATGACCTTCCCTAACTGGTCCTATCTCGTTACCACCCCAAACCCACCTCTGATAGACCATAGGTGGGTGACTAATGCTGATTAGACATATCTAACAGATAGAAGGCCTTGTATTAAGTAATTGTACACACGCATGTGTATCTCATCCCACATTGAAAAAAGGAATGGAAAACACCAACTACCATGCATGAAAACTAATAAATGTAATAGTAATACCAAAACAGTAAAACCAGAAATTAAATTTTGGTACTAAAAATATGGGACAGAATACAAGCTAGAAATGAAAGGAAACTACAAAGACTAACCTGCTAACGAAGGTACTCAAGCTTTAGTAGAAAGATGTCGGGAACTCCTCAGCCCGTCTGATCTCTCAAGGAACCGTATAGTCATGGCTCTGATCCTACTCCCCCTAGAACATTGTCAAATAATCGCGTGTCTATACAAGACAAGACATGTGGGGGAAAATCCTATGCCGGGGTGAGTAAAAAAATACTCAGTAGGAGACTACCAACCCAAAATGGAAAGACAAAAAGGAAAGCACAATCAGCTCTACACAGGTATACACCAATACATTTACCAAGGATATAAAGATATTATCATAAGAATCCATGTGGAAATAAATAGTAATTCATAGCCAAAAGTCAATCCTATGAAAAACCTGGGCCCCACCCAATGAGGAAACGTTGGTCGGAGGTCCTGATATATAGATAGGGGATTCTAAAGAATATAGTGAAACTAATATTTATTTCTCCGCAACATAGAGGATTCTATGATAATACCATGAACTCTATAGTGTGGATAAAAATGTAGTTGATTTTGAAAACAGTTTTGAACCCAATGACATGACCAATTAGGTGGAGGATTAACACCCTGCACTAGTAGGTCACATAACTACCCAACAAATTCTATATGAGGTGATAAAGTATCACTCCCATCCTAAAGAGGTTTTACATCTCTATATGGGACTCGTATCTCGAGGGGATTTCCCTAAAATTTCATACAAATCCCTAAAGGGAAGAACCAAGTGGTACATCCTCACCTATATTGGAATTTTATAACAATTAAACAAGTCATATAAAAAGGCCTTCCTCATCTTAAGGGTTACAATGCCGTAAACGGACCATTAATT
This sequence comes from Viscum album, assembly GCA_963277665.1. Lineage (NCBI taxonomy): Eukaryota > Viridiplantae > Streptophyta > Magnoliopsida > Santalales > Viscaceae > Viscum > Viscum album. The sequence continues at coordinate 1,779,811,129 of OY728129.1, read as the reverse complement.
GCACTTACGATATGAATTATATGGACCTTTTAAATAAAACATGGTATGTTGGGTCTGGGTCTAGTCTGAGCGACCCGACACATGTCCACCGACCCGACCAGCGGGTCTGACCCAACCCACCAGGTCGACCTGGTCTGTAGTGCCTGGTACGGACCGACTGGGCCATGCCCGGTCTGCTGCGCCGACCCGGTCCACTATGTTGGCTGGACCCACCTATTCAAGCCAACTCCCTGAAGTGGGTCATTCCAATCCTCCTTGTACATGGCATGCATCGCATCCCACCCACAGATGTTACCACTGGTTGCCATCGGGGTCAAGATGGACTGTGGTCCCTAGCCGGGTCCACCCGCACTATCGTCGATTGTTCCCAACAAACCGTGTCCACCACCCACTGCATATCTACGAACCTCTTCCATCATTATGGCACGTCGTCTCCACTATTGAGTCGCAGTCCCCCATGCGCCCCCCCCCCCCCCCCCCCCGCAGCCTACTTCCATGGTCCTCCGCCTCCACCACTGCGTGCCAGCAGCGCGCGCTGCCATGGCCGTCGACCCACGTCACTCGGCCGTGACTTCTGTTAGTCATCGTTGTAGTCCCTATTGTGATCACTGATCACTACCAACATTGAAATCTTGAATTACATTTTGGAATTTTGTGGAAACAATTATTGAGAAATCAAAGGATGGGGATAAAGAAAATTCAAATGAACACACAAGGTGGACATATGGAGCCTTGTTTGTGTTGGCCTTGATCCATCCACATTAGAAATAAAAAATGGGGGAAATGTGTGGAATTCAAACCATGGAACAATTTAAACATGAATAAATCTAGATCTGAATCAACCTGAACAAAAATTGACTCTCGATTAAAATCCTACAACAAAATACCCAACCAAGATCTACGCACGATCCATGAATCAATATGTTTTCGATTGATTCATGTTCATTGAAGGGGAAAGAATGAAGACCGAGGATATAAACATATAAAATCACATTCCCTACCTCGAAAATTGGATCGGTCGATAAAGAACATTGGTATTTTTTGTTCACCAATCTGTTGTTGATCCTCCCATGACAGATCACGATCTTCAATTTCCCATTCATTTTTTACCAACAACTCCTCCCATGGTTCCCTCTCTCTAGATCTCTCATGAAAATTTCATGGTGGTGAATTGTAACCATGGACCCCTGCCTCTAGGTTCAATAAAAAGGGGAAACAGAATCTCTGTTGGGCCAACAAAATACTTTTATTAAATATTTTTAATGTTATTTTTGTCCAAAATATAAGTTTTTTATCTAGCCCTTATTGGATGATGTTAGGCCCTAGATAAGGGAAATACACTATTTTTCACACAACGGTGCCCTCATATTTTCTATCCAGGCATGCATTTTGGACTTATAATAAATCAAAGTTAGCCTATGAGTGTTTTTAATTTAAAAGAGGATCTTTATTCCAAAAAATTATTCCAAGGACACTGGGCTTTAGAATCTCATGAAGTGTTAGTGGGTGGTCTCAGTATGGTCCCAATAAATATATTAATATAAACAAAAGAAACATCCATGTTGATATAGATTTATATCTAGGAATACCCACATAATCTCTACCTTACAAACATTAAAGGATGTTCTTCTATACTTATCATCATGTTCTTTATTTGGGTTATGTTCCCTAATCTATTTTTTACAAAATATAGTTCACAAATACTCTAATAAATGTTATCTAATAAGAGATTTAGAAACATGAATCTAGAAGGACCAGTTATAGTGTCATGATTCATTAGATTTGTATACGATACAAGTAAATAACATCCCAAATGGAAAAATAGATTAGAAATTTTGGTAAATGTGATACATAAAAATGTCTTGTTTTATAAATGAATACACAAATTACAAAAAAAAATTCCTTCTAGTATAACATTATTTCATCAATTATATCATTTTATTACTTTCATTGTACACTTCATGAATTCTGAGGGAAGGAAACAAAATAATAGTGATAAGAAATGCTTAGTAAGGGTAAAATATTGCGGTGCAAATAATGAAACAATGAGAATAATCAACATGTCCAGGTAATAACTAATAACACATTTCATTTAATTAATAATTGAGAAGGAAGTGATTAAATAATATGGGATGGTATATAACTGAAAACACATTCCATTTAAACAACTGGATAAGGCCTAATAAATATGGAAAGTTAAATAACTAAAAAAATTATTTTAATCAATAATATATGAAATCAATTCGCCCATATATAATATAAAATCAAAGATATCAAGGATAAATAACAACAATAACTGAATTCAAAATAAATAAAATTATTAATAATTGTACATCTTGTCTAAGGAATATGAAAACTGAAACCATCAAGACCTATCACAAGATGGTTCAAAACATTAGGTATAAGACCATTTAATTTAAACAACTTTTTTTCTCATGAGAACCTTTTGATTCATAGAGGGTTTATATAAATTTATTCCACCAACTATCAATGCATATCTACAGAATTACTCATAACAAATAATATATTTATTTAATAAAAAACATGCCTTACAAAAAATTTGGATTGAATAAATGATACCTATTTATCAATATTTTCTCACTAATTCAACTAAATTCAAAGTAAACACCATATATATAAATGGTATATGGTTTAGGAAATAAAAATATCTAGGATATATGTTATGGATAATTATCAGATATTCAATGTTCAATGATCACATGCAATTGAATATTTCAAGAGGACTAAAAAATAAATCAAGGTAGAAAATCTCAATACTATCCTTGGTCAAATAAATAATAAATCATTCATCGGAAGGATAAGGATAGTATTAATAAATCCCATCCCAAGTGGAGTAAAAATGAAGGGTTATAGTTTTTTACAAATATAAATATAATAAAAATATCTTTTAAATACATTCATAAGGAAAATATCATTTTTATTTTGAAAAAAACATTCAAAATCCATTTTGTCGAAAATATTTTTTGAAAAACAATTCATTGAAAATTTATATTTTAAAATTTTAATGGATGTGTTGAAGTAATGATGATGGAAAAAGTTTTACGTGACATAAAAGGTAAAAATAACATTCCTTTTTCACGGTAAAAAGGATATGGAAATGCCTTTCTCTAAAAGAGAGTAGTAGATTCTTTTAGAAAGAAATTCTAAAAGAAAAAAATAGGAAAAAAATTCCCTTAATAAATGACATTTAAATGTTTGAAGACATATTTTAAAAAAACATGGTTTTTAGAATAAAACAGGTTCTCCTACTAAAGAGATAAATGATGTCTGATTTCTTTAAAAAACATTTTCTAAACGATTTGATTACCAAAGAGTGGAAAATAGTAGTATTACGTGAAAATGGTCATGAATAACCATATTAAAATAAAAATAAAGGGTTTATTGAACAATGATCATATACATAACTTTAATTGAATTTAAATAATAAGAAATTTTGACTATAATGGGATTGTTAAATAAACTCATAAAATTATCATAATGTAGAAGTGAAAATTATTCAATGAATTGATTATGTGTATCAAATTCAAATCCTCATGAAATTAGTGTAAAAAATAAATAAGTATTCAAATTAATTATACACATACTCATAGAATATTAATGATAATTAGTATGTAATACAAAATAATTAAAATATATTGGGTGATGAAATTTCTTTACCACATTGGGTAAATTTTTGAGTAAATCCCATTAGATGAAATAATTCAACATAAAACTAAAAATATCCTTAAAAATTAGTGATTAATGATATTACATGTAAATTTATTGGTATTTCCATCATATATAACAAATTATGTGCACAATAATGAACTAGGCCATAATGAATAATGATTGAGATGAAGTGCCTTACTACATAGAAACTTCTGAATTATATTACCCATGAATTAAATAATTAAAAATGAAATACTAAATACCATGATGAGAAATTCATTCATTATATAAAATAAATTATGGGTAGTATATACACCAATAAAATGAATTGTGTGGTGACGATGTTGTATGCCTTATTAAACAAAAAATGAGACATGAGCCCCTTACCTTTCATTTCATTTCAGGTGAATATTATTTAACATAAAGTATAATGGTTTTAAAAATATGAATAACTTATAAAAAACCATACTAATATATATAATATCAAATAATATATTCTCATAATATATTATCAGCTATTCATTAACAATCTTCATTATTTTACTATTTTAAATGTTAATTGCCTAGTTTTTAAGCATGTTTTGACATTTTACTTGATGTAAATCACAATTAGATAATGATTTAATCATATATAGAATGCAAAAGGTGATTTAAATATAATGTACCTAAATTATATATTTATTTATATTATACCATAAATAATGGAAATAGGTAATAAAATGTACCATTCATAGAGATGGTAGTACGTAAGTACACATGAACGCTACATCTATTTCATTATCATATTTAAAAGAATAATAATTAAATGGTATATACATACATTATAATACTAGTATCATATTTATGTCATGTATATCACATATTTTAATTAAAAACACCCTTTATAAATTGCATGTATTGTGTAAATGTATCACATTGCATCAAGGAGATAGTAGTCCACACGTCCAAAAATGATGTTATCATATATACAAAAAATGAAAAGCAATGAGGTATGTGTTATATAAAAATTCCAAAAGTATGAATAAAACGAAATTATCACATATATAATATATAAATATTATTTCCATCATAATTTCTATTCTTGATATGTGGTAAAGGATAAATGAACAACATTGTTTTGCAAGGCAGTAGTTTTTCACACACGAATCAGAAAGTTCATTACACATTTGATGGATGTGTGTGAATGTTTCAATCAAAAAAAAATTCATTAAAACATATCTGCATATTTTATGAACATAATTAATTATATATCATTATATGAAATTAATTTAAGAGGTGAATAAGTTAATGAAATAAAAGTGATCGATGAAGAACATTACATCTTATTCGTGAAACTCTTTTTGGTTTATACCAAAAGACTTCCATGGGTAAATTTCTAAAAAATGTGTGGATTATATGATGTGAGGAGGTATGGTGGTAGATTATTTGATTATTTTTTGAGAATTCCAAATGGAATGAGATATGTGAATGAGTTTGAGGGGTGAGATCCTTTTTATATTAGAAGAGGAGTGGAATTTATATATAATTTTCAAAAGAGAATTAAACCCACGTTTTACCCGTGTAAAGTGGATATAATAATGAATAAATATGGATAAAATATATGATAATTTCTATATATTTCCATAAAATTTCTTTTGTAATAGTTCTTGGGTAATTTAGGCCATTATTTTTTTGGTTTAGTCATTTGTCAAGAACATTTTTCTCTCATTCAATGTAATTAATTTTAATTGTGTTCACTAATAGTTTTTAAATACACTAATTTTTCATTATTATAAATTATATATTATGATTATTCAAAATAATTAATCAATTTTTCCAAATTATAATCATATAAGGGGATAAATTTAAATTTAATCCCATTCATGGGACGACAAATCTAGTTTTAAATGTAAAAAAATTCAAAAGTTTTCTATGATTTTATATCCAATTTCAATATGAAATTGATTACAATGACCTAAATTTGAATAATTGATGTTAACATTATCTAATTCTGTTTTAAAAAAAATAAAAACAACAATTTATAATTATAAATAATTTAGATGAAAAATAAATTTTGAATTAAAATTCAGAGTTTTTAATTATTCATCGAAAAAGGAAACATAAAAAACAATACACTAAATTTACCATAAGATAATTTTTATATTAATATTTAAAAAAATAAATTTTATTTTGGCATAAAAAGTTTATAAAATTTCCAAAATTTAGATTTAAAATAATATTTCCTGTAAAATATTCTGTTATTGCCATTAGTAAAATATAACTTTTTATATATAAAATTGGTGTTATTCCTATCATATGACAATAAAATATATTAGTAGAATATAAAAAATTATTGAATATATAAAATATATATTTTATTAAAATCGTTCAAAAAATTTAATTGAATTAATTATTTAGGATGAAATAACTTTAGACACATAAAAACATTGCTTTTATATTAAATTGGTTTTTAAATTCATTTTTAATTAATTGATTACCAATTAATTCACTTTATATTCATGTAAACGATATTTTTTCGTAAGTTAAGTAATCCAATTCATAACCATAAATTTATCAACTATATTATATTAAATAATAATATACTGATAATATATTGTTATTTGGTAAAACTCGGTCTTATGTGTAACAAAAGCTATCAAAGAAAAATGTTGTTGTATGTGATGAAATCAAACTCAATATTTTCATGCATTACAATCTATAGAATATATATAATATTAATTATACCAGAAACTCTTAATAAGTAATATGTTATCAAATTAAATTTACTCTTTTAGAATTTTTGGGGTGTAACAAACATCCTAAGATGATATTAGAGAATGACAGAAATGAGGACCTGATCAAGAAAACAAAATGATAGAGAAATCCAGATCTATTTAGAAGAACATCAATACAAATTTGATTTGATAAACAATTGATACTAAAAATTACGTGTGTGATCTACAATTTAAAGTTGGTAATATGGTTTTCTTATAACTTTATACATAGAATAAGTTTATGACATTTGAGAAAAAGGGAATTCTTTTATCTAGGTATATTAACTAATTATAGAATCATTACTAATTAAGGATGATATCTGTAACAACCCGGTTCCGGAAGTCACCCAGAGGCAACCCATACCTGATTGTTCAAATGGCCTCAAGCGCATTTTACCGAATGCCAGAGGCTTCCGACTAGCAGTGAAGGCCTTACGTGTGATAGTGGGAAAATTATGCCCTCATTGGAAGAGTACACAACAGGAGTAAACAATGCACAATAGTGGAAGCAGTAAATATCCAAAAACAGTAAACAGTGGAAGACTGGTAAAGAAACAACTGGAGAATAAATATATATAAATAATTCATGATATATATATGTCTAGAAAAAAAAGCCAAACAAGTCACAATGCTGAATATAGTACTAAACCAAAGTAAAAAACAAAAACATATGAGAAACTCCTCACCATCGCAAGCCTCAGCTTGGTCCCATGCTCTCCAACTCTAATGTAATCACATACCTAAAGAAGATGGGTGCTTTCCCTTATCTATGCCTACATCAATATAATCTGTTTGGGCCCAAAATCATGGCCCAAATAGGGTGTGAGACTAAATCACAGTAGGCAACCACCATGAGATATGTACCTAATATGCAGTGAATGTATAGCAGTAAAAGTACAGAAAACAGTAAACTAAAAAGTATTCAAAAGTAAAAAAATCCACAGTTTCAAGCATTCAATTCAAAAACAAGTAATCAGTTACTCAAGAAAGTAGAAACAAATAGGTGACCCTATGGGTATTTCTCACAGCCTAGCCCCTATGGTTCAACCAAAAATTACTAGTAACCCTCTGGGAGGCACACACAGTCTGACCCCTATGTTCCAACTAACGTATAGACTCTCTGGGGAAGCACTTACCGTAAATTACCCTATAGTCTCGTATCATACTATAGGTGGACTGGAGAATCACTCAATATCTCATTCCCCCTGTGGCCCACGTCGGGGAACTACAGACACTCTAAGGAAGCACTCAACATTAATTCCCTTTGTGGTCTCGCATCTTAAAATTATAAAGACTCTCCAGAGAAGCCCTTACTTCAATTCTCTCTTTGGTCTAATACACGAGGTTCTCATGACCCTGGGTAAGTAAAATATATATAGCATGAGTAATGGATAATTTAAACCTCAAGAACTACTTGGATAGAATTATATGGAATATCAGCACATTATAACTAAAATCTTACCATCATACAATACTAGGCATTAAAAGTAAACAACAGCTAAAAAGGAAAACTAGACCCAACAGTCCGGATAGGAAAAACATGCATGTCAATCATTTCAAAATCATAATAATTAACCCTTATCACATTTAGTATCCTCTATTATAGCATATAATAAAATCATGAAAACAAGAAGGCTAAAATCGTAAACACACAATACCCCGTTCAAGGGTATTAGTGGAAATTGCACAAAATATCCAATGAATTTCAACAGAAAGGAACAAACCACCAACCTAGGGGTTATGAGATCAATATTCTTGAACCTCGAAGATTGAATCTCGTTAGAACAATGTAGATCTAAGAGAAATTCTAAAACTTTCAGCCCATGATAACTTGGAAAAGAAGAGAAATCATGAAACAAGGTTTTAGCAGACGAGAGAACTCAACTATCCAATTCCAACGCAATCAATGGTGTTCAATTTAGAGGTTGGACAGAGGATCAAAGAATCATCAAAGATCCACGGTAGTATAGGTTCTCTCAGATAAAGACGACCTAGAAGAAGTTTCTTCTATCCGTTAGACGCGACCCCTGTACCTTTAATGAAAAAAAAAGAAAGTACAAGTCGTGTACTTTTTAAGTACACGACGTGTACTCAACATTTCTCAACTCCTCTTTAGGTGGCCTCAATGTCACTCCTACATGGATATGTGTGTGCCATGACACGGCTAGCACACGGCCTCCAGCGGCATCACAGTACATGGAGTGTACTCATAACGTACACGGTGTGTACTTAGAAAATTTCCATATTTCACTCTCATTCTCAAAAACTACTAGAAAAGGAAATACATACCTGAAAAGAAGATTTGGGTTCTGAAAAACTTCCCCCCTTAATGAAATTCATCCCCGAATTTCTCTATCACAGCGTAGAAGAAGAAACCCCGAAGAGATCCGGCCACTGTGCTCGTACATCAGCCTCCCTCTCCCAATTCTCATCCTGTACCCAGCCATGCAGTCACAACACCCATACCAGAGGAACATACCAGCCACAGAGAACCTTTTTACTGTGATTAACAATCTGAATTGGATGATCCTTGAAATATGCATCCACATCTAGCTCAACCTCATCGGGGTTGAAGGAAATGAGACAGGTCTGAAATGTAACGTTAGAGCTAAGAAATGTGAAAAACATCATGCATAGCTCGGTACCTATGAGGTAACTGCAACTGATAGGCAATAGGACCAACTCCCACCAACAACTCAAATGGTCCGATGTACCTCGGTGAAATCTTACCCTGTCTTCTAATCCTCATGTGCCCCAACCTCATTGTGACACATAGGAAAACCTGATCCCCGACCTCAAACTCAAGAGGTCATCTCCATTGATCAGCATATGAATTTTGTCGCGACTATGCAGTACCCATCATCTTTAGAATCAACTCTATCTTCTCTGTGGTTTCCTAAATAGGAAGAGGTCCCAGCAAAGCTTCCTTTCCTACCTCCTTCCAAAATAAGGGTGATCAGCATGGCCTACCATACAAATCCCCATAAGGTGCTGATGTGGCACCCACTGGGACCCACTAGGACACCTGGCCTAGGAACCCCAGTGATACGGCCCCAAAACCCCGCTGCAGCGGCAATCCCCCAACCCATCGCCGCAACTGGGACCCACTAGGACATGTGGCCCAGGAACCCCACATATACGGCAGGTTGTTGCGAACAGCCGGTTTCGAACCCGGGTCACCTTTAACACCCAGCCCATGGAAAAGGATACCAACCACTAGGCTGCAGCTTAGTGTTTGGCATCTAGTTCCATGGGCTGGGTGTTAAAGGCGACCCGAGTTCGAATCTTCAAAGACAAAAGGTGGTGGGCTACTTGTCTTTACTTTTCCAAAAGGGTGTGCTACTTGCCTCCTAATGTCATGGTCAAGTGCCAAAGTTGTCAAAAGCATCCTATAGGATTTTTGACTATGGAAAACTAGCCATTAGACTAATGTAAAGAGCCACCCCATGTCTAATTCTAATTTCAAGTTTATTTGGTTGTAAATAGCCACCCCCTTGTACTCTTGAAGCATCATGAATGAAGGTAATGTTATTATGGTGAGTTTTTCTTGCAACCTTTGTGTTCTTGCTTAATTCTTGACTTATCAAAGGATTGGTCATCCTTTGTGGCATCTTGTGGCTAGAGTTCTTAGAGACAAGTTCTCTTTGGGTTCTACATTGACCATTCCCCCCTTCCCTCTCATTTTCATTATCTGCACACCACATTCACTTGTTTTCTTGTGGCGATCTGGGTGCTCAATGCGCGAACATTATACAAGTTTCTTAGGACACTTCCTAGTGGGTCTTGCATTGCGTATCATTTGGGCCTTAATTAATGTAATTATAGGCTCGGATGCTTCCCCTAAGCAAAGGTGTTGGGCCTCCGCTTGGAATTCCATAATTAATCCATTTAAGGCCTCCTTCATTCTCTTGGTCCGCTCCCTTGTCATTGGGCCTCCAATTCCATGCAAAGGGTCTTGTCCACTTGTGTGCATTCCGCCTTCCTCATCATGTCCGAATCCTACCCCGTGATTCCCATGTGTTCCATGATCCTCATCATCTCCTCCCTCCTCAAAAGGATTCATCCTCGAATATGAAAATTCAAAGGGAGAAAGATCAGAAACATTAAAGGTACCACTAAAATTCCCATACATGTCGGGTAAATCAATCTTGTAGGCATTATCATTGATCTTCTCTAAGACTTGGAAAGGACCATCTCCTTGTGGATGAAGTTTTTATTTTCGTTGCTCCGAAAACGTCTCCTTCCTCAAGTGTAGCCACACCCAATCTCCAGGTTGAAAAACCATTTTTCGCCGACCTTTGTAGGCGTGCTTCGCTACTTGTTCATTATTCCGCTCAATGTTGTCCTTTACCTTTTCATCAAAATCCTACACAAACTCTGCCTTATTTTCACCCTCAAGATTCGAAAATTGATTAGTAGGAAAAGGTAAAATATCAATTGGAGTTAATGGGTTAAAACCATACACAACTTCAAACGGTGAAGCATTAGTAGTGGAGTGAACCACTCGATTATAAGAAAACTCAATGTGAGGCAGGCATATTTCCCAATGTTTTATATTTTTTCTAAGGATGGAATGCAACAATGTGGAAGGTGTCCTATTGACCACCTCAGTTTGACCATCTGTTTGTGGGTGTGTAGTGGTGGAGAACAAAAGTTTAGTTCCAAGTTTGTTCCACAATGTCCTCCAGAAGTGACTAAGGAATTTGACATCCCTATCACTCACAATGCTCTTGGGTAATCCATGAAACCTAAAAATTTCCCTGAAAAACAAATTAGTGATATGATTTACATCATTGGTTTTATAACAAGCAATAAAATGGGCCATTTTACTAAACCTGTCCACCACCACAAAGATGTTATCCTTACCAGATTGTGATCTTGGCAAGACGAGGTCAAAATCCATTGAAATGCCAACCCAAGGATGAGAAGCAATAGGCAAAGGGGTGTATAATCCATGTGGAAGAACTTTCGACATTCCATGTTTACACACATTACAATTTCCACAAACACTTACCACATCCCTACGCATGTGAGGCCAATAAAAATGTTGACTCAATAAGGACAATGTTTTCTCAACCCCAAAATGCCCCATTAATCCACCACTATGTGTTTCTCTAACAAGTAATTCACGCATGGAACAAGATGGAACACACAATTTATTTTTCCAAAAAATAAATCCATCATGTTTGTAGAAATCACTTTTGCCATGTTTTTCACATAACTTACAAATTTCAGAAAATTCCACATCATTCTCATACTTGCATTTCAACATTTCAAAACCAAGTATTTTAGCATGCGTAGAAGTGATATGACAGTATCTCCTAGACAAAGCATCAGAAACAACATTTTCTTTTCCTTTTTTATGCTTAATGATGTAAGGAAATGTATCAATGAATTCAATCCATCTTGCATGCCGCCTATTCAACTTTCCTTGTGACTTAAGAAATTTTAGGCTTTCATGATCCGAATGAATCACAAATTCCCTTGGCCACAAGTAATGTTGCCAATTTTCTAAAGTTGTTTTGAGAGCATACAATTCCTTCTCATAGATAGAGTAGTTCAATGCAGACCCATTAAGCTTCTCACTAAAGTATGCGATAGGCTTAGAGTCTTTCATTAAAACAACCCCAATTCCTATTCCAGAGGCATCACACTCAACCTCAAAAACTTTAGAAAAGTCAGGCAGAATTAAGAGAGGTGAATTGGTCAACTTACCTTTGAGCGTGGAGAAGGCATCTTCTTAAGCTTTTCCCCACTTAAAGCTCACCCCTTTCATGACCAACTCATTCGATGGTACCAACAATTTTCGAAAAGTCCCTCATGAACCTTCGGTAAAAACATGCAAGTCCATGGAAGCTCCTCACCTCATTGACATTTTTTTGTGTTGGCCAATCCCGAATCGCCTTCACCTTCTCTTCATCAACCCTCATGCCATCAGATCCTACCACAAAACCAAGGAAAACAACTGAATTGAAACAAAATGTACACTTTTCTATGTTTGCAAACAACCTATTTTTCTTAAGAGTCTCAAAAACATGTTTCAAATGTTCATGATGTTCATCAAGGCTCTTAGAATAAACAAGGATGTCATCAAAACACACAACCACAAATTTCCCTATGAATGGACGGAAAACTTGATTCATTATGTTCATGAATTTACTAGGGGCGTTAGTTAGTCCAAAAGGCATAACTATCCATTCATACAATCCAAACTTAGTTTTAAATGCGGTTTTCCATTCATCTCCCTCTTTTATTCTAATTTGATGGTATCCACTCCTTAGGTCAATTTTAGTAAACAATCATGCACCATGGAGTTCATCAAGCATATCATCCAAACGAGGTATGGGATAATGATACTTTACCGTGATTTTGTTGATAGCTCGACAATCAATACACATTCTCCACTTACCATCTTTTTTTGGGACAAGGATTATCGGTACCGCACATGGACTCAAGCTCTCTCGAACAAATCTCTTCCTTAGAAATTCTTCCACTTGTCGTTGGACTTCTTGAGTCTCATCCGGGTTAGCCCGATAAGCCGATCGATTGGGAAGTGTTTCTCCGGGGAGGAAGTTGATATGGTGCTCGATACCCCGCAAGGGAGGTAAGCCATCGGGAATCTCCTCTGGAAAAACATCACCAAAATCTTGCAAAAGAGACATAGCACTAGAAGGCATTGAATGGTTAGGAGAGTTAGTTGTAAAATATTCTCCCTTGCATAGAAGAACGAGAGTTTCCTCCCACTCTAAAGCTCTCTATCTCTCTCTTTTTCCTAAAAATAAGCTCACTTTTCCCTCAACACTCATGTTATCACTCTTATTTTTACTCTTGTTTTCAACTATTTTATTTACCTCATTTTGTTTTACTTTCACTCAACACTCCTTTTTCACTCTTGATTTATCCTCTCTTCTCATTCTCTCTATTTTTTTCTCTCTTTTTCGTTTCCCTCTTCTCAAAATCTCTCTCAATACTCACTTGGTCTTCATAAGCTTGCAAAGGCCTCAATGGTGTAAGAATAACCGTCCTCCCATTATACTCAAAAGAATATCGATTGGTGTATCCATCATGTGTGACCCTCCTATAAAATTGACAAGGTCTTCCCAACAAATTATGACTAGAATGCATTGGAACAACATCACAAATCACCTTGTCTTCATACATCCCAATAGAAAATGGAACTTTTTCTTGCTTAGTCACATTGAAATCCACACTATTATTTAACCATTGCAATCTATAAGGCCTAGGATGTCTAGTCGTAGCCAATCCAAATTTATCAACCATCAAATCACTTCCTACGTTTGTACAACTACCTCCATCCATAATCATAATACATACCTTATCGTTGACGAGGCATCTAGTATGAAAAATGTGCTCCCTTTTCTCTTGATCATGTTCTCCTTCGAGTTGAGAACTCAAAGCACGCCTTGCCAAAAGCATTTCTCCATGTATGGGGCTTTCTACTTCCACATCTGAATCATCCTCAAGTGATGGCATTTCATCTTCGCTTGAGCTAGCACTAAGAACATCTCCATCATCCAAAATAATCATTATCCACTTGTTTGGGCATTGTGAGGCAATATTTCCAAATCCTTGACATTTAAAACATTTGATATCTCGTGATTTGGAAACAACCTTACCCTCCATTTTACATTTGGGTTCCGGAAAGAATGGTTTTGGTTTGGGCAACTCTTTCGAATTAGTTTTGTGCTCCCTTACATGCCCTTGTGTTTTGGAATCCTTAAACTAAAATTAAGGTCTATAATCCTTACCATAATATGTAGGGCGCATCCTTCTTGCCTTTACTTGCCTCTCTACTTTTGTAGCCATGTGTAGTAGATCCTCCATGTCCAAGTAGTGGTGCATGTCCACTATGTCACGAATGTCATGGTTGAGACAGTTCACAAATCTTGCCATGGTGGCCTCTCGCTCCTCATCAATATTCCCTCGAATCATGATGATATTCATCTCTTTATGATACTCCTCAGCACTCATAGCCCCTTGTTTCAAACCCTGCAACTTGAGGAACAAATCACGATAATAGTGGCTAGAAATTAACCTCTTACGCATTACAACTTTCATTTCCTCCCAAGTGTGGATGGGTCTTTCTCCACTTCGTCGTCAACTCACTTGTAGTTGGTCCCACCAAATACTAGCATAATCGGTGAACTCCACGGCCGCCAACTTCACTTTGTTTTCCTCTGAATAGGTGTGACAACCAAAAACATGTTCGACCTTTCTTTCCCATTCCAAGTAAGTTTCAGGATCATTCATACCTTGGAATGAAGGGATCCTCAACTTTACTCCTCCAAGATCATTGGCTTGCCTCCATGGTGGTTGATTTCTCTGAATTGGTGACTCGTGAAAATCGGATAACTTCTCCTCTTCTTCAACAACTCGCCTCCTTGGTGCTGCTCTAGAATTAGAAGGGGGTTGGAGTTCATCCATCCTCACATTCAACCTTTGGAATTGTTCTCGTACAGCCCTCATGAACATCTTAATGTCCACTTCATTGGTATTACTCGACTCCGCCATTTAGGAATCCTGTAAAAAAAAGTGACGAGAAAGGAAAATGGACCTCACACACTCCCTCACGTGTTTAAACTCAAAAATAATATGTTCTCTCATGTTTCACTAACTTTTGGCTTTTATCAAAATGTAACACTCTTGCCTTTTACCACTCAACTTGCTTCCTATAATGTTCTTACCCAATTTCAACAAATCAAAATGATCTTTGAAATGTGGCAATCCCAAACTAGAATTCAAAGATAAAATTCAAATTGGATTCAAGATGAAAAGTTTGGGAAGAGGAAGAAAAAAGGAAGAAGAAGAATGAAAATGGGACGTAGAATTCAAAATGTTGCATTTTTTTTTAGCCTTTAATTTTTTTTGAGCCTTTAATTTTTTTTCAATTTTTTTGGTTTTTTCTCTTTTTTTTGTAGATGCAGCAGCAGCAAGATGAATTTTTCAATATTTAATTGCAGGAGAAGAAATGATTTGTAACATCAAATGGAATCAACATGAGATTTGCGTGGTTTTAAAATTGCAGAATTTGTTGCAAAATTTGAACCCTTTGTATCTCACTATTTATAGCTCTGATTTTGATGATTCCAAATGGAGAAGAAAGATGAGCTTCTCAACTACAAGAATGATATACTGTAAGTCCAAAAATAATAAGAAATAACGTCTGTAGGGGAAGAATAAAATGGACCATAATTGATGTTGGCCCGATTTGAAGAGAAATGAAAATGGAAGAAAGGATAAAAAAGAAAGAACCTGATTTCATTAAAATGGGCTCTGATACCAAATGATACGCAATGCAGGACCCACTAGGAAGTTTCCAAGGAACCTTGTATAATGTTTGCGCATTGAGCACCCGGATCGCCGTAAGAAAATAAGTGAATGTGGTGTGAGTATAATGAAAATGAGAGGGAAGGGGGGAATGTTCAAGGTAGAACCCAAAGAGAACTTTTCTATAAGAACTCTAGCCACAAGACGACACAAAGGATGACCAATATTTTGATAAGTCAAGAACTAAGCAAGGACACAATGGTTGTAAGAAAAAATCACAATAATAACATTACCTTCATTCATGATGCTTCAAGAGTAGAAGGGGGTGGCTATTTATAGCCAAAGAAACTTGAAATTATAATTACACATGGGGTGTCTCTTTACATTATTCTAATGGATATTTTTCCATAGTCAAAAATCATATAGGATGCTTTTTGACAACTTTGGCACTTGACCATGACTTTAGGAGACAAGTAGCACACCCTTTTGGAAAAGTAAAGACAAGTAGCCCACCACCTTTTGACTTTGAAGATTCCATGGTGGGTGGGCTTGAAATTGCGTAGCACCACTTGGGTTGGGTTTTTAAAATCATGTTTGGGCCTTAATTAATGTAATTGTAGGCCTAGATGCTTCCCCCATGAAAAGGTGTTGGGCCTCCTCTTGGAATTCCTTGATTAATCCATTTAAGGCCTCCTTCATTCTCTTGGTCTGCTCCCCTGTCATTGGGCCTCCAATTCCACGCAAAGGGTCTTGTCAACTTCTGTGTTAAAGGTGACCCGGGTTCGAAACCGGTTGTTCGCAACAACCTGCCATATATGTGGGGTTCTTTGGCCATGTGTCCCAGTGGGTCCCAGTTGCGGCGATGGGTTGGGGGATTGCCGCTGCAGTGGGGTTGTCGGGCTGTATCGCTGGGGTTCTTAGGCCAGGTGTCCTAGTGGGTCCCAGTGGGAACCACATCAGGTGCCATATGAATAGTTTCCTAAAAACTATTGTTGTAGGAGAACTCCACTAGAGGTATATGATTCTCCCAAGAACCCCCAAAGTCCATAATGCATGCTCGGAGCATGTCCTCAAGCACCTGAATCATACGCTTGGACTGGCCATTAGTCTGGGGATGGTATGCTATACTCAAAAGTACCTGTGTACCCAAAGCCTTCTGAAGACCCTGCCAGACCCGAGAAGTAAAATGAGCATTCCTGTATGAAACAATGTAGTGAAGAACTCCATGTAGATGTAAAATCTCTCAGATGTACAACCGCCCCAGCTCATCAACACTAAAGGTCTCCTTGATTGACTAGAAGTGAGAAATCTATGTGAGTCTGTCAATAACAACCCAAACTGTATAATTCCCTCGAGCTGACCTCGGTAAACCTGTCACGAAGTCCATCACGACTTCATTCCACTTCCACTCGGGAATGTGTAACTGCCAGAAAATCCATGCTGGTCACTGATGCTCCACCTTCACCTGCTGACAAGTGGAACACATCATGATGAAACCAAAAATGTACCTCTCCATACCTGGACACCAATCCTGATGGTTTAGATCATGATACATCTGGGTGAAACCAGGATGAACTGCCCAAAATGAGGAATGAAAATCTCGCATCATCTCCTTGTGTATGTCTGCTGGCACCCATACGCACCCATGGAAACGCAAGACCTCATCCTCGCCTATGGTACACCCAGGAAAAATTTCCTCTCCTGAAATTATTTCTCTTATGACTAGGCCTTCAAAAACTGATATTTTCCTCATTTTTAATTGATCAAGAAGGGTATAGGTAATAGTTAGAGAACATAAGAATGTCTGCCCCTGTTTGTTGTGAACCTCCAAATGCATCTCAAAAAACAGAGCCATAAGCTACCACTCACCATTGGCTTCACAAGCTGCCATTATCTTAGTCCTCCTTCTCAACATATCATCCATTGTGTTGCCTTTCCTAGTAGTATAAGTAAGATCATAGTCAAAGGACTGTAGGTACTCAACCCACCAGCGCTGTCTCAAATTCAGATCACGCTGAGTGAAGATGTACTTGAGACTCCTGTGGTCGGTGAAAACCATAGTGTGCTCTCCCAGAAGATAGTGTATCCAACAACATAAGTCCTGAAAAACAGCTGCAAACTCGAGATCATGCGTCGGGTAATTCCTCTCGTGTGGCCTCAACTTCTGAGACTCGTACGCAATGACTCCATCCCCCTGGATAAGCACAGCTCACATCTCGATACCTGATGCATCATAATAGATAGTATATCTCTTTCCTAGCTCTAGAAAGACTAGTATCGGTGCTGAAGTCATCCTCCCATTCAGCTCCAGAAAGGATGACTCACAATAATCTGACCATAAGAACTTCACACCCTTCTTTGTTAGAACTGTCAGCGCTGCTGCTAGCGTGAAAAGTCATGTATGAAGCGTCTGTAGTATCCATCTAGCCCTAGAAAACTCTATACTTCAATGAAGTTATTTGGATTCCCCTGGGAAACTACTGATCTCACTTTCTCTGGGTCTACTGATACACATGTCTCTGAGATGACATGACCCAGGAAGTGAATATGGTCCATCCAAAAGTGTCATTTTGAGAGCTTATCATATAACTAATGCTCTCTCAGTGTACTAAAAACTATTTCAAGATGTTTTTCATGGTTGTGTCGAGTGTTTGATTACACCAATATATCATCCAATAAGTCCACTATGAAGGAATCCAAGTATTGATGGAACACTCGATCCATCAGTGCCATGAAAACTTCAGGCACGTTTGTGAGACCGAACGGCATAACCATATATTCGTATAGACCATACCTGCTCCAGAGAGCTGTAAGAGGTATATCATATGGTTTATCATGCAAAGAATGAAAATAAGATCTCAGGTAAATAATTGAGAACACCCGGGCTCCTCGAAGCTGATCAAAGAGATCATCAATCTTATGAAAATGATATCGGTTCTTGACCGTCAACTGGTTCAGCTTCCGATAATCCATACAAAGTATGAGGTTACCGCCTACCTTCTTCCAAAATAGGATAGGTTAACCCCGAGGAGAAGTACTCAGTCAGATAAAACCCTTTTCCTACAACTCCTCCAACTACTTCTTGAGCTCATGAAACTTGGTTATGGCCACACTATAAGGAGGAATAGACATCGGTGCTGCTCCTGGAACAAGCTTAATAGAAAAGTCTACTTCCTACTCTGGTGGAAAACCTAAAAAGTCCTCTAGAAAGACATTCCTGAAATGATCCACCATTGGGGGGAAGTATAACTGAAAAGTCCCATGATCTTCCAGATATAGACTAGAAATCTAGGCTGTAACTCCTCATATCCCATGATGCTCAGGTCCCGCTCTACTTGCTAGGACATCCCACTCACCTATATGAAGAAATGATCCACCCTCTGGTGATATTAAGCTCACCCTGCAATGATAACAGTCGAAGAATGTCAGGAAGGGAACCAACTAGTCCATCTGGAGAATGATATCATAGCCTGTCATCTCTAGGACATAAAGGTCCCATAGAAAGTGACACCCAACTACCACTAAAGTGAACTCCTTACACTAACGTACACTAGCCATCCTAGTCCCCAACGGTGTTTCTAACGTAAAGATATTGTCAGAGGAAAAGATGAAGAGCCCAAGGATCACCACGATAGAAATAGAGATAAAGCTATGGGAATACCCTGTATCAAAAAGACCAGAAGATAAAACTAAGGCTATTAATATCGTACCTCGAACTGTAGAGGGTCTGAGATCCTGCTCTTTCTAGGTCTGCACCACTGCAAAATTCTGGCCTGTACCGCGGCCCTGTGACCCTACTTGGCCGCTTTGAGATGATCCACTATGTTGTCGTTGAAAGACAGGCGACTGGCCACCATGACCATGACCTCCACCTCGGCCTGAACGGCCAGAAGAACTCCAGTTCTCTAACTAGTGAGAAACTAGTGGTGCCGCTCTCGAACGAGGAGTCATAGAAGAACCCATGTCACCAGGTGCTGGTGAAACGATCTGACAGAAGCGCTGAAGGTGACCCAACTTTTCGTATGATTGGAACTCAACTGGGTCTCTCTAGCATTTAGGCCATATATGCCGAGCCCTTCCACACTGGTAGCATACCACCTGGCTACCTGAAGATGTGTCTCGCTGCCTCGGATCACCACGCGTAGACTCCCTACAGCGCTTCCTGCTGTCATCTGGCAGAGCACTAACTCTGTAAGCGGAACCACCCTGGATCACAGCATTGGAATCTCTCATATTTCACTCTGCAATCAGTGCCTTGTTGACAATGGAAGTGATGGAAGTCATCCTGAAGATATTCACCTGCGAGCGGATCTCCCGTCTGAGACCATCCTCAAACTTCCTTGCCAATAAAAACCCATCTCCACCCAGGAGGGGTGTGAAACACTGATTCTCAGTGAAACGAGAGGAATAATATATAACCAAAAGAGTACCCTGCTCTATACTCATGACCTCCCTGGCTTGGTTTCCCCTCAAGGTCTCCGGATAGAAGTAGTCATAGAAGATGCGCTAAAACTCCTCCCACACCATAAATTGGTGATGACCCGCCTGTGAGATCACGTCCCACCACCTCTTGGAGGAGTCTCATAGCATATAGGTAGCGAGCTTGACCCGCCATTCTAGAGGTGTCTCCATATGGTCAAAGATCATTAGAATGGATTCTAGCCACGACTCTACAGCCTAAGGTCCTCCTTCCCCTGAGAAGGTGGGAGGATGCTGCTACTGGAAACCCCGTGTCAAGTCTGCCATAGTCGAGGCAGGAGGCAGTGCTCCCTGAACGGTCTACATCATCCTCAGAAAACATTCCCTAAACTGTGCAATGGAACCTGTAACTGATATCACTACTGGTTCCAAGGCTGGCACAACAGGAGGATCTACAGAAAGTCTCTGGTCAGCCATACCTGGCGTCTAATCACTGCCCTACAACTGGCAGACAACCAAAGGACGTCTCGGTGGAATTCATCTTCAAGGTCAATCGCACACCATAGATTCAAGATTATCAAGGACAGAAAACTGGAAGGAAAAAAATTAATATAAGAAGGAAAGAATTCATGTTCTCCAAACATGAATACACAACGTGTTCCCGTAAGTCATTCACATGGGCATGTACTTAAGCTATAAACTGGTCATGTTATAACCCAAATACTCGAAATTTTGTCAAAACACAAGGATGTACTTGAATCCTCTTCCATGCTCGAGTCCTTCTACACTGTTAAGCTGCACTGCTCTCCCAAGACAAGACTACACAGTGAGTTCAAGGATGACACGGCGTGTACTGGACAAGCTTCACCTGGCCCATGTTGTTAGTGACACAACCTGACACATGGCCTTACACTACACGACATGCTCTGTGTGGACACGACATGAAATTTAAGGGATAACACTGACTCGTGTTGTTCGTGACACCGTTGGGTACTTGGGTTAAACTACACGGTGTGTTTAGAAGGAAGAAAACGTGTATTAGACACAACCTGGCCAACCTGTGTGGTTAGTGACACTAGTGGCACGGGGTCGACATGACACGGTGTGTAGGGAAGATAAAAGGCGTGTTCAGTCTAGATTTTTCCTATCCCGTGTCTCTGACCACACGACCTACGACATGGTCAAAGACTACAAGGAGTGTACATAGAGTAGATGGATTGAACTTAAGAAAAACAGTTTCTTCCCAATCGGAAGAACACTTAGTGTGTACATAACATTACACAATGTGTATTCTTGGTTTTCTTGGATAGTAAGACTCAAAAACTACTTTGGATCTCAGAAAACACTGAAGTATGAATTGAAAGTTCCAAATTCCGATCTGTGAGGGCACATACTCCCCGCGAATCAATGTTTGGCATCTTATACACATTATAACATGGAAAACAAGGCAATGATACACCAAATTTTGGTCCATGAATGCCCATAACACCTCATTAACAAAAGTTTGGAGTTCATTCAAGAAAATTTTTAGTCAAAACAATACCTTATCAGACAACAAGTATTTCTATAATGGATTTTATCACAATAACATGCATATTTACACAACTTCTATCACAACATCATGAAATTGCTAATGCATCCTAGGTGACAAGGAAAGAATGCATGGCAAGTGATTTCTAACAAGTTCTTATATGATGCATGAGATGGAATAACCTCATCACATCGAGTTGCGACATAAGTAGAACTGCAATAACAACAATGGTAATGGCACAAAACATGTGAATCACCCAACGCTGAAATCAAATAAAATGTAAAATTGTAAACTAGTAAAATTGAAATAAACCAGGTAGTATGGCTTTACCTTATACACGGGTTAGCTACCTATGGACACATCTTATTACCAAGTACCGATTCTGTTCTATCCCGAGATAAAGGCTCCAAACAGAAAATCATGAGAAAAAAATCCTCTGAAACCACTTTGTAACGTCCCGGTTCCGAAAGCCACCCAGAGGCGCCCCGTCCCTATTTGGTCACAAGGCCTCAAGTTCATTTCCCCAAATTCCAGAGGCTTCCAACTAGAAGTGAGGGCATTGGGTGTGATAGTGGGGAAACTATGCCCTCATTGGAAGAGTACACGACGGAAGTAAACAACGCACAATAGTGGAAGTAGTAAATATCAACCAACAACAAACAGCAGAAGACTGATAAAGAATCAACTGGAGCCTAAATATATATAAAAGATGCATGATACATATATGTCTAATAAATAAGTCAAAAAAGTCACAATTTTGAATACAGTACTAAACCAAAGTACAGAAGGAAAACAGATGAGTAACTCCTCAGCATCACAAGCCTCAGCTTGGTCCCATTCTCTCCAGATCCAATGTAATCAAGTACCTGAAGAAGAATGGAGCTTTCCCTTATCTATACCTGGAACAATATAATCTATTTGGACAAAAATAATTTCCCAAACATGGTGTGAGACTAAGTCCTAGTAGGCAACCACAATGAGATATGTGCCTCAAAGTCAGTGAATATATGGCAGTAAAAGTATAGAAAATAGTAAACATGAAAGTATTCAACAGTAAACAATCCACAGTTTCAAGCATTCAATTCACAAACAAGTAATTAGCTACTCAAGCAAGTAGAAACGAACAGGTACCCCTCTAGGTAGTTTTCATAGCCTAACCCCTTTGATTCAACCGTCAAGTACTAGCAACACTCTGGGAGGCACACATAGTCTCACCCCTCTAGTCCAGCTAAAGTATAGACTATCTGGGGAAGCACTCACTGTCAATTCCCCATATAGTCTCGTATCATACTAAAGGCACTCTAGGGAAGCACTCAATGTCTCATTCCCCCTGTGACCCGCATTGAGGAACTACCAACACTCTAAGAAGCACTCAATATCAATTCCCCATGTGGTCTCACATCGTAAAATTATAAAGGCTATCTGGAGAAGCCCTTACATTCATTCTCACTGTGGTCTACTACACGAGGTTCTCACGTCCCTGTGTAAGTTAAATAAGTATAGCGCGTGTAACTGCCAAAGTAAACCTCAAGAACTACTTGGATAGAATTATATGGAATATCATAACATTAGAACTGAAATCCTACAATCCTACAATACTAGGCATAGAATGTAAGCAGCATCCAAAAAGGAAAACTAGAACCAACGGTCCAGACTGGAAAAACATGCATGGAAAACATTTCTAAAGCATAAAAATTGACCCTATTAACATTTAGTATCCTCTATTCTAGAATATAAGCAAAGAAGGAAAACAATAGGGCTAAAACGGTAAACACGCAATATCCCATTCAAGTGTATTGGTGTAAATTTCACAAAATAACCAATGACTTTCAATGGAAAGGCACAAACCACCTACCTTGGGGTTATGAGATCAATATTCTTGAACCTCGAATCTTGAATCTACTTAGGACTCCATATATCTAATAAAACATCTAAAACATTAAACCCATAATCATTTTGAAAAGAAGAGAAATCATGAAATGAGGTTCCAGCAGAAGAGAGTAATACCCGATGCGATTCCAATGCAATCAACGGTGTTCAATTTAGAGGACAGACAGAGGCTCAGGGGCTCGTCGAAGATCCATGGCTATACGGGTTCCCTCGGGCAAAGAAGACCTAGAAGTAGTTTGTTATATCCGTCAGACACGACCCCATTGTGTTTAATGGAAAAAAAATTACACTACATGTAATTTTGAAGTACACAGTGTGTACTCAGATTTTCCACACTCCACTTTATGCGGCCTCCATGTCACACATACATGGCTGTGTGTGTAGCCATGACACGGTCAGCACACGGCCTCCAGTGGCATCGCAGTACATGGCACGTACTCATAAAGTATACATCGTGTACTTCAAAAATTTCAATATTTTCCTCTTTTTCCAAAAAATGACTAAAAAAAGAAAAACGTACATGAAAAGAAGATTTGTGTTTTTACAATATCTTATCTCTTGGCACTTCTATGTAACATCTATCATGTTCATGATGTGTTTCCTATATCACTCTTGAGAAAGTACATACATGATCCATCACATGTAGTAAACACAATGGTACAACCATTAGATCAAAATAATTATTATAAATAATAACTAATAAAAAATTTGGATCGTAGAGATAATATAAAGTAGAAAAAGAATAATCACCGGCTGAATGTTTTCTAGAGAAATCACAAATTCAAAGAACCTATATAAGAACACAAAGATGTAATGGAACAATGGAATCCTAATTTCTTATCATAGTGATGTATTTTATGGTATAAATTCAATTTAATTAGGTTATAAATAAACATCATGAGATTTTATGAAAAATAATTTGAAATAAATTTATTTTCATTGATATTTGATGTTACATGAAATACAAAATTTAATCAAAAGGTGTTTTGTTATTGATTTATAGTGATTTACTAGAAATTGGAATTGAGGATATGAATATAACTAACTAAATTATAAATAAATTTATGTTATATATATATATATAAATGAATTATGTGGGTATAATTTAATTATAAATAAAAACAATCATTCAAATGTAAGAGATATATTTTTATGAAATAACAATATTTTGGGGAACAATGTATGTTTATGTAAATAAATTTAATTATTCACTATTGGTGAAATAATTTAACAAAATTTATATATTATATATTAAATAAATTATTTTAAAATTCATTTAATATTTCTTATAATCCTGGGAGATGTATACAAAAAATTTTGTGTTTAAAATTTTAATTTTTTAAAAGTGGGATTCATCGCGTGATGTGACCCTTTTTTAATATTAATTTATGTAACTTATAGAAACTTAATTACATAAAATTGATTCCATATTTGTAATTAAGATGTTAAAATTTGGTAAATATCACCCTTTTGTGGAAAATATTTATAGTAACCTTGGTAAAATTTATGACCTCAATAAAAGGTAAATTGTTTTATTCTCGGTTAAAACTAAGTGAAAAAAAGTAAAATTCAACATAAATCTTATTGTATATTGTTATATTTAACCTGTTCACATTTGTCATTATATTTATCTTTGAATGTAAATTTTTCAATAAAAATTACAAATATAATATTTAATGAGAAAGGTACAAAATGTCACTCTCTTAGTTTTTAATTTCTATTATGTGTCCTAGTAGTGGAAAAAGAAATTTATGAATGAATATAAGTGTATATGTTAATATTAGTGAAATTATTTTCATTATATTAATTTATTTATATCTTTAAGAATTATTTATTATACATAAATTCCCATTAAACACTGACATAATATTTCATAAATTAATAAAAAATTAAAATGATTAAATGTAACTCCCCAACCCTTGTTACCCTGAGACGGTGCATTATTACGTAACATTTTCATGATAACTAAAGATCAAGTCTTGAAAGACCGATTAGTTTAGTAGCCTTGGAAACACTAGATACATTCATAAATGTTTCATTAAATTATACAGTGAAAAACTACAATAACATAGTCTCCATAGTCAACACTCATATCCCCTTCAGACTATCCCTACAGGTCAGTTATAAAATATTTCTTCACATCCTCAGAAAAATAAAACATATAAAGGGGTGAGCTCAGATGCTCAGTAAGGATAACAATATAGGTGAAACTTTCATAAATAAATATAAACATTTAAGGAAATGTATAACTAAAACCAAAGCCCTTTAAACATGAACTTCAACACAATATGGAAAAATAAAATGAAATAATTCCATTTACTTATTCGCATAGATATTCTACTAGTCAAATAATCACATGCAATATCAATAACCACTTTCATAATGATGGAATGCATAATGCCAGAATATCATAATCACGTATCCAAGGCCTCGTGCCAAGACTACAAATAAGATTTTTTCAAGGCCTTATGCCAGGACACTAGTTTGTCTCATGATACCTATCGATGCATTGAGGAGCTATAGCGGGCTCCACCCGTCAATTATTAAGTCCAATGCATTCCTCATATGAACATGTTTAACATAAACATTCGTATTAAAACTAGCATACGAAATGTCAATACTTTCTCCATAAACCATGAATGGAATAAAAGTAACACATCCACAGTCAAACATATCACAAAACCTTGAATACAATATGGATGTTTTGAATCATAATAAATCAACTTCAAATAAACTTAAAATCCATCAAAAGATGTTGACATAGATGTAATCAAAACTATGTGAGAGAAATATCTTTTTTGAAATCATTTCAAAGTCACATAATTGTAAAATAAAACATTTAATTTGAAAATATTCTTATAAGCTTGTAAGGGAAGCATCAACGATTTTATAATGGCGGAAAATATCCGCACCTACCATATAGGTTAAAAAAATACATTCTTAGCTTAATTTTGTCAAAAATGTCAAAAAGTACCTTGTTTGGAAAATGAAGGAAATATTACTTTCAAAAATGTATAAGGTAAAATAAGGGTATAAATGAATTTAACCCATTGTCTAATAAATATTAAAAATGTTTAGAATTACATTTTTAAGAAACATGTATGTGGATGATAAAGGGGTCCCAGTAGATAATTACATATGAACAACCATGAATAAGGAAGAGGTTGTAGAATTAACCCTTACCTCTTGTCCGACTCGACTTGATCGTTCTTTAATCTCCTGAATAATAAACTTGAGTTGATATATACTTTGTTATGATCCTTTTTCAAGTTCATTATTCCTTTCATATCACTTATTACCATGTTATGAACATTATGTAGTCATTTAAGTTAATAACGGTCGTTTTGTCGATCTTTGGTACTTGAGTCAACAATAAACTTCTTATAATTAAAATTTGTTCATGTGGTAAAATATCCATTATCTACAAAATTATATTCATGATCTAGATATCATATATTTCATATATATCCAGTATATACATTCATTTATAATATTACATAACATTTATAGGTAAGAAATGAAATGCATCGTTCATGGAGATGGTAAGCCGTACGTACGCATGAATGCTACTTTCATTTCTATTTCATATTTAATGGAATAAAATAATAATTATATAAAGGTATATTATAAATCCAATATGATATATAATATCATTTACCTCCTTCCTTTATACATCCCACATATGGCATTAATGATTCAAGTCACTTTTAGTGGGCGGTAGTCCGCACTTCCTAAAATGAAATTATCGTGTTTACCCATAATGGAAACCATAAAGGTATTCCATAATTGAAAAATAAAGAAGAATAAGGATAACATAAACATAATATATATCATATATAAATATAGTGATATCTTAATGGCCACCATTAAAGGTGTTAAAAGAAGATTGAACAAGCATCATTTCATGAGGCAGTAATTCGCCACCCACAGAAACTGTATGTTCTTTAACAATTAGACGGAGGTGTGTGTAAGTGTAAATCCAATACTTCTCCTAAAAACATCCTAGTATATTGAATATACTGGTTTTGTTACAAAATAATTTAATAAAAAGGGTTTAAGAGGTTGGAGAAGCAAAATAAAACAAAAGAACATAAGAGAATACATTACCTTAAAATCGGGTAACTCTTTTTGATTTGAGCCAAAGGATTTCTTGGGAAGACTTCTGCCAAAATTGAGGATTCTAAGAGTAAGAGAGGGAATTTCAGAGAGTATTTGGGCAGAGGTTGGCTGAGCCAAATGGATTTGAAGGTGTAAACAAGGTGGTAGAGGTGGGGGCCTTTTATAAGAGGAGAGGAGGGGCACTCTTGGAAAGTCATGAAATGTTACATTATTATGAAATGCTCTTCAAATTTTAAAGGTCCCAAAATGATATATTCTGAGAATAAGGAGATAAGGGTTCTAAGTCCACCCATACAGAAGGCTTTAGACAAGTTTAAGTTATATATTTTACCTGATATTTTCATTTTATTTAAATCACTCATTAATGAGGTAATCACAACATCATCATGGTGTCATAAATAAATTTATTTATTTAATTCCTAAAAATTATAAAAAAAATTACCACGATGTAGGAAATAATTTTAGGGTTCCAATGAATATTTATAGTAAAAAATATGACTTGTATAACCCCTTATAAAAATTGTTTTAGTAAAAACAATACAGGTCTGTGACATTTTTATTTTTACTTTAAATAAAAGGTATAAATTTCATTATCTTACAAAAGTGGATCCGTGGGGTCCCAAAAATCGTCCCATGGTTTTTCTTGGTCGGCCATGACTCATCAAATAAGAGTAAGACATGTTTCAATATATTTTTATATTCTTATAATATCATTTTTACCTTAAATTACCCTAATTACCTCTAATCGCGGTTAATAAAACTCAAAAGTTACTATTCACCAAAAATTATTTTCATCCCATTGAACAAAATTTTACTTAATAATGACAACCATGTATGTCGGATTTTTGAAATTCAATTCATAGAAGTGGTAAAGTTTCATTTAAAACAAAAATTAGTTTTTTAACTACCACTTAGTGGTTTCACTATTCATCAAAAATTGAAGTTTTTTAGAACAATACCAAAAATTCAATTTAGGCTAATTTCGATATTCTGAATCCAATAATGAAGTCCATTTTGAAATATAAAATTTATATAATTCAAAAAGTGGGTATTACTATTCATAACGACTACTTTGATTGGTCATGGTGTGTTAGAACTCGGGGTTGCATACTACACACGCTACTGTATTGTTCAGAGGGAAAAATGTGATGGAAGCTTGGGGTGTTGCATTCTACCCTCCATCAATAAATTGTGTCCTATCTATTTGAAATTTTTATTCAAATATAAAAGGTTGAAAGTAGGAAATACATTTGTGGAAAACCCACATCAGAAATAAGGTTAATAAATTTTACCCTTAATAACAGGGAAAGGGAAATGAAAAAGTCACCACCAAATTATTATCTCAATTAGGAGAACATTGGTAGAAATTAGAGAAAAATAATTAGAGGGAAAACGTAACTATTTTTATGGAGTGATTGAGTTCATCAATCACAAACATGTTTAAAATTGGGGGCCTCAAAGCCTTTAATCTATGGTGATTTAAAATATCATCACTTCAACAAAACATAAGGTATTAGGATAACACATTTTTTTAATATCCCTTTCCTAAAGATTAAGAATTAATTTTTTCATAGAATAAGAGAGAGGTATATATATATATATACTTGACAAGTAGAGTTTAAACCTTCAACTAATTTCTAAAAAAAAATCATCTTTCACTCAAAAAGATAATAGAACTCAAAAATATTATATTTATCCTAATCATACAAGGTTCCAAATATTAACACATACCATTTAGATTAGAAAAACTATTTTGTAATAACCAGGGACTTCCTGTAGGCTAGTGGTAGGTTATAAAGTCCTGTCACACTATGGTTGTGGGTTCGATTCCTGCAGCTTTTTCCGACATGACGGGTTATCCCCCAACTTGCAGGTTGTCCTTTTCCTACAACTATAGTATTATAATATTCCAAAACTAATCTTCAGAAATGTTTTAACCTTAAACAATACTATCCAAAGTTCAACTTAATCCATTCCAACCATTATAGATATCCAAAATACCTCTGTCTAGACTTTCTCTAAAAGGTCTCTAAATTCCAAAATCAATTGTAACATCAGATTCCCCAAACAAAGTAAAGTTTCTCTTATTGTCACATACTAAAAATATGATTACCTTCATCCTATTAAAACCTTAATGAAAACAACAAGTAATGCAGTACAATCCTTATATATATCACATTATTATTATTACCAGAATATCGTCCTTGAGTCCAAAAGCACCAATACATTAATTATTCCACTTCAACTATAGTAACAGCATAAGATTTGCCTTGATCTCTTGGCCTTTTCTGAGATATGTTTCCCTGATTCTTAGGAAATTCATTTGCATAATTCCCTATTTCCCTACAATTGTAGAATTCAACATTGATAGCCTTTTTCTTTCCCTTGAAATCACGAGCCTGGTAACCTTTTTCTCCATATTTATAACAAACTCCCATTCATTTTAGGCAAGTACCGGGGTGATTCTTCCCACAATTATTGCATAATGGAAAATCCTTCTTTCCATTTTTTCCATTATCTGTCTCTTATCCACCGTTCTCTTCTTCTCTTGCTTTACTTTATTTTCATAAGATTTATAAAATTCCTTTTCTATCTTTATAGAAAATGAGAATATATCTTCATACGTTGAGAAAGATTGTGATACTAATGCTCGACAGAGAAATGGTTTTAACCCATAAAAGAAATGATCAATCTTACTTCTTGGGTTACGTATATAATCTACTGAATGCCTCGCTAACCTTGTAAAGTTAGCCTCATACTTTGTGACATTCTCAACCTCCTTTTGTCTCAGACTCAGAAATTGCATTTACATATCTTCTCGATGGTCATGAGGAATTTATTTTTTGAAGAAAATATCTTTTAACTCCCTTAATTCCATATTTGATACTTCATCATCTTCCTTCATGTTTTGTATTAATGACCACTATTGATCAGCATCTCCAATGAGGCGGTAAACTGCCATGACAACTTTTTCCCTTTCACTACTCCCTAAATCATGGTATATTTTTTCTAGGGAACTTATCCATTTCTCAGCTATTAATGGATTTGTACTCCCATTGAATTTTGGTGGTTTCTGCCTCATGAAGTGATCTAACATTGATCCTCCACGCTGCGGATCAGGGTGCTCCGTATGGGTAAGGTTATTATTCATAACCTGAATGAGTTTTCCCAGTATGGGGATAAGATGATCAGAACTAGTTGTATCACTAGATCTACTATAATTATCTTGAGCAGGATGTAAATCCCTACATGGAGTGTGTACATTGATACAGTTTCCATTCCTTCCACTAGGCTCCATTTCTAAACAATGACATAAACTAGATCGGTTTATGAATCAAAATACATAATTCCATACTTGTAAAACACTTAACATAAATTGAACAGTTTATGGATATAATCCATAATCATAAAAAAAATTCTTTGAGGAAGTATATACTCATAAACGTTTCATAATGGTTTTTAAAGAAAATGAGAATTAACCAAAGCATATCCCCCGGGAGTGTCGTAACCAAGAGTGCAGCAAGGCCAGTTGCCGTGCACCAATTCCCGTTCGAATCTAGATCAAAGCGGTGTTTTTGGGTTTTACCCTTAGGTACATTTGTGCCATAACTACCTTTACCTACTCGTATCCAGACATGTATGTATTTCTCGGAAAATACACAAAATCTATACATTACCAAATTTCTAGGATGTCCTTATATACTAATCCTAAAATTCTATCTTAGGGCTATGTTCTCTAATCAGAGTTTATCTAAATATAGATTCCAAGGTTAGTACTAAACTACCTATAATACCAACTTTATCACCCCTACCCCAGTTACCCAGAGTCGATGCATTATTACATAACATTGTTGTGATCACAAAAGATCAATCCTCGAAAGACCGATTAGTTTAGTAGCCTTGGAAACACTATATACATTCATAAATGTTACATTAATTAATAAAGTGAAAAACTACAAGAACATATTCTCCATAGTACACACTCATATCCCCTTCATACTATCCTTGTAGGTCAGTTATAAAATATTTCTTCATATCCTGAGAAAAATAAAACATAGAAAGGAGTGAGCTCAGATTCTCAGTAAGGATAAAAATATGGCGGAAACTTTCATAAATAAATATAAACATTTCAGTCAATGTATAACTAAAACAAAATCATTTTAATCTTGAAATTCACCATAATATGGAAAAAATAAAATGAAATAATTCCATTTACTTATTCACATGGATATTCTTCTAGTCCAATAATCACATGCAATATCAATAACCACTTTCGTAATGATGGAATGCATAATGCCATACTATCATAACCACATAGCCAAGTCCTCGTGCCAATAATAAAAATAAGATTTTGTCAAGGCCTCATGTCAAGACACTTTTTTTTCTCATGATACCTACCGATGCATCTAGGAGCTATAGCGGGCTCCACCAGTCACTTATTAAGTCCAATGCATTCCTCATATGAACAGGTTTAAACGTAACATAAACATTCATATTAAAACTAGCATATGAAATGTCAATACTTTCTCCATAAACCATGAATGGTATAAAAATAACACATCTAGAGTCAAACATATCAAAAAACCTTCAATAAAATATGGAAGTTTTGAATCATAATAAATAAACTTCAAATAAGCTTAAAATCCGTCAAAGGATGTTGACATAGATGAAATCAAAACTATTTGAGAGAAATATCTTTTTTGAAATCATTTAAAAGTCACATAATTGTAAAATAAAACATTTAATTTGAAAATATTCTTATAATCCTGTAAGGGAAGCTTCAAAGATTTTATAATGGTGGAAAATAGCCGCACCCTCCATATAAGTTAAAAAAGACATTATTACCTTCATTTTGTCGAAAATGTCAAAAAGTACCTTGTTTGGAAATTGATGGAAAGATTCCTTTAAAAAACATATAAGGTCAAATAAGGGTATAAATGACTTTAACCCATTGTATAATAAATAGTAAAAAAAATTTAAAGACATTTTTAAGAAACATGGATGTGGATGATAAAGTGGTCTCAGTAGATAATTAAATATGAATAACCTTGAATAATGAAGTGGTTGTAGAATTAACCCTTACCTCGTGTCAGACTTGACTCAATCATTCTCTAATCTCCTAAATAATAAACTTGAGTTAATCTCTACTTTCTTAAGAAGCTTTTTCAAGTTCATTATTCCTTTTATATCACTTATTACCATGTTATGAACATTACGTAGTCATTTAAGTTAATAATGGCCATTTTGTCGATCTTTGGTACTTGAGTCAACAATAAACTTCTTATAATTAAAATTTGTTCATGTGGTAAAATTTAAATTATCTCCTGAATTATATTAATGATCTAGATATCATATATATCATGTATATCTAGTATATACATGCATTTATAATATTACATAACATTTATAGGTATGAAATGAAATGCACCATTCATGGAGACGGTAAGCCGTACGTACGCATGAACGCTACTTTCATTTCTATTTCATATTTAATGGAATGAAAACATAATTATATGAAGGTTTATTATAATTCCAAAATAATATATAATATCATTTAACTCCTTCTTTTATACGTCTCACATATGGCATTAACGATTCAAATCACTTTGAGGGGGCGGTAGTCCGTACTTCCTAAAATGAAATTATCGTGTTTACCCATAATGGAAAACATAAAGGTATGCCATAAATGAAAAATACAGAAGAATAAGGAAACAATAAACATAATATATATCATATATAAATATAGTGACATCCTAATGTCCACCATGAAAGTTTCTAAAAGAATATTGAACAATAATCGTTTCATGAGGCAGTAATTCACCACCCACAGAAACAGTATGTTCTTTAACCATTAGACATATGTGTGTGTAAGTGTAAACCAAATACTTCTCATAAAAACATCCTAGTATATTGAATATACTTTTTTTGTTACAAAATAATGGAATAAAAAGCTTTTAAGGGGTTGGACAAGAAAAATAGAACAAAAGAACATAAGAGAAGACATCACCTTAAAATCGGGAAACTCTTTTTGATTTGAGCCAAAGGCTTCCTTGGGAAGACTTCTACCCAATGTGAGGATTCTAAGAGTAAGATAAGGTAATTTGAGAGATTATTTGGGCAGAGTTTGGCCGAGCCAAATGTATTTGAAGGTGTAAAAAAGGTGGTAGAGGTGGGGGCCTTTTATTAGAGGAAAGGAAGGGCACTCTTGGAAAGTCATGAAATGTTACAATATTATGAAATGATTTTAGGATTTTAAAGGTCCCGAAATGATATATTTCGAGGATAAGGTGATAATTGTTCAAAATAAACCCATACAATAGGCTTTAGATAAATTTAAGTCTTAGATTTTACATTATCGTTTCATTTTATTTAAATCGCTCATTAATGAGGTAATTGATGCATCATCATGGTGTCGTAAATAAATTTATTTATTTAATGCCTAAAAATTATAAAAACAATTACCATGATGTAGGAAATATTTTTATCTTTCCAATTAATATTTAAATTCCAAAATATTACTTGTATAATCTCTTCGAAAAATAGTTTTAGTAAAACAATACATGTTTGTGACATTTTTATTTTTACTTTAAATAAAATGTATTAATGTAATTATATTACAAAAGTGGCTCCATGGGGTCCCAAAAATCGTCCCATGATTCTTGTTGGTCATCCATGACTCATCCAATAATACTAGGACATGTGTCAGTATATTTTTATATTCTTATAATATCATTTTTACCTTAAATTACCCTAATTACCTCTAATCGCGGTTAATAAAACTCAATAGTTACTATTCACCAAAAATTATTTTCATCCCATTTTACCACATTTTACTTACTAATGACAACCATGTATGTCGGATTTTTGAAATTAAATTCATAGAAGCGGTAATTTTTCATTTAAACAAAAAATCAGTTTTTTTAACTACCACTTAGTGGTTTCACTATTCATCAAAAATTGATGTTTTTCAGAACAATACCAAAAATTCAACTTAGGCTAATTTCGATATTCTGAATCCCAAAAAGAAATTCCATTTTGAAATATAAAATTTATATAATTCCAAAAGTGGGTATTATTATTCATAACGGCTACTTTGATTGGTCGTGGTGTGTTAGAACTCGAGGTTGCGTACTACACGCGCTACTGTATTATTCAAAGGGAAGCGTACAATGGATGCTTGGAGTGTTACATTAAAAGTAATATAATATGAGTTGGTTTTAGTGTTACATGAATTTTTTATTGAATTTTATGATCATTTTTTGTTAAAATATATAATATTAATAAAACTTGTTTCTTTATGTCTATTAAGTCAAATTAAATGAATAGCGTCTGAATTATAAATTATGATATTTTATGAAAATAATATTTTATAAAATTACATTAAAATAATAAAACCTTTAAAGAAATAAATTGAGATAACATTTGTTATAAAATTTTATCCATTTAAAATTTTTGTCAATTTGGAACATTTTGGATTGATAAGGACTATAATATATATACTATTGTTTTATGAAATTCCAAGAGTTCCCCTCCCCACAATTATAGAAGGAAACACCTCCTTTATCAACTTCACACCACCTTGATCATTCTAGATCGACCAAAATATATCATGAATTTCTATCCAATCCATATAAACGTACTGGATGCTCTTGTATTCCCAAAATACCAACCCTAGAGACCATAATAGTGTATCTAATTGAGTTATTTCAGAGAAGAGGAAAATTGCCTTAATTGGTAAGTTTGTTTTTAATTATTAAATTATATTCTATAATTATATTATCATTTCCGTAAAATAATAAATTTAGTATCTTAATTTTATATTAATATTAATATGAATATGGGACCACCTTTATTCACCCTCTTTCCATCAAATGGGAAGTGCAAATATCACACATGCGTAGGTACGACATAGTTCCTCCATGAACTGCGTTATTCGTTTTTCTATCTATATCTTTATGATTGATTTTAATCATGTTTATAATTAATAAGTATGAAATTTATTTAATTATTATCATTATATATATTATTTATCCATGATAAAAATTTAAGATCCCAAACAAATGAAATAAAGAATAAATGAAAAACAATGAAGACATCACCTGGAATAGTAATTTTATTAAAGTGTTGTTAACAAATATGTGAGAAAATCTTATAAGTAAATTACATATGGTATGGTATAAATTATTTTGATTATATAATAGATATAATATATATATATATATATATATATTATACAGTAGGTTTTAATTTGTATGAAGGATGTCAGACATAATATAAGGGATTTTCATCTCACATTTACATATCTGAGATATTTTTAATTTTCACAACATTCTTTTTTTATGTGGTGTATATACTTCCTATTAATTTATATTATGATAAATAGTATGAATATTTTGTGGATTCACATATCAATCAATGTTTATTTATTTAATGAATCTGATGCTTCAAATGATACCAAATCAATAAGTTCCATATGTTTTAATCCAATTTTATCCAAGATTGATTATTCTTTAATTTTAGTTTTGGAAATTATATGATCCTTATGTGGTAAAAAATGTTCTTTTTTATTCTCCAATGATTATTTCATGATATTACATGTTTTATTTCATTTTTCACACCACATTTACTCAAAATACAAGAAATGTTTTTTTAATTCCACTTCACTTATATAATCATTATGATACCCTTTTATTCAATATACATTTTTTTATAAAAATTTCAAGAATAGATTTTTTATTGTTCTAAAAATAATGAAATTAATTTTTACCATTGATATAATTTTTAAATTTTTGTTTTAAAAATAATATTCTTGTTTCTTTCCAAATGTGGCAATGTTTTAAATTTTTACAAATGTATGGAAAATATTTTTTTAACTTATACATTGTGAATGGAATTTCTATCCACCATGTCAAATCAATGATTCTTAGATTCCCATATAATTTTACTAGTTTAATTTCAATTAAAATTTTCCCATAATAATTAATATTTATTTGTTTTTTCAATTTGATTTTCAAAAATGAATTGTAATTTTCTTTAAGAAATATTCTAGAAGCCTTTTAAAGTCAATTCCATAGATGGCACCATATATTGGTGTGGATTATAGTTTTCTAGGGATATTATATATAGTAACCAAAATTATTCATTAATTGGGTGGTTGGTAGTTATATTGGTGACATGTTTATGGAGCCCATTTATCCCATGGGTTATACTATGATGAATGGATGAATAATTATGAGACATTTTTTATTTACTTGATTTATGATGAAATAATATGATGAATGTTTAATGATATCGTTGCACAAATATGTGTTATTTTTTATTATTTGAATTTAATTTCATTATAACTGAGGATGGTGGTTACAATATAACTAAACATATTATTTTTTGTTATAACTAAAGAAAATGGTAACGTTATAATCAAGGATGGATGTGACACATATCTCTCTACAATGCTTTGGATAAACATTAATATCCAATTAGATAAATAGTACACAAATCTGGAATGAACCTAGTTTAGTGAGGGACTTTTTCAAAATGATAGTCATTGTAGTGAAAAATGACTACTATTATTGTTTGGGGAGTGAACCCAATCAACGATTATAGCCACAATAGTGAAGCGTCACAAATTTTATGGTTTTATGAGTGAACCAAATCCACTATGATAGTCTTGGAAATGAGCATTGACTATTCAGTAAATGATTTTTGTACTTTTGTGTAAACAAAAATTCCTTATCTTATTCCAATGTTATGGTTCTATGGAAAATAGTCATTAATTACTTCATGATTCTTGTCTTAGGTGTTTCCAATAATTATGTCATGGATCAATATTGTGATTTATGTTCTTTAAGGTATGATTTTCAAAAGTTGTACTTATATACTCATATTCTTATGTTCATGTTATTCTTATTTGGTCATTGATATCAGCAATTTAACAGTTACTAAACAACTAAGATAACCCTTTTCTATGTTTCCCTTCCTTGTGTTATGAAGATAGGTTAAACGTATGGTTTATATAAAAAGGGATAAACTTATAAAAAAATAGTGGGAGATGATGCAGATCATTGATGAACAAGCTATTTATGTTAGCGTGTTTTAAAAGGCACTCGACCTATAAAACTATGGAATGGATTTTTATGTTATCTAATGAATATTTATCTATTAATATGTGATATCTTTTAATGAAAATTACACTCCACTATAATTATTTTATACACGCAGTGTTTTATTAAATTCATTTTCATGTTCATTAATTTTCATTTCAATGGTTTTAAAAATAGTCTTTTTAATTTATTTAATGAGAAATTTTTTAATTTTTAATAATGATGTGAAATGAATGATTTATTTTTTATTTTACTTATATACCCATTTTTTCAAAATCAAGTATTTTCAACAATCTGAATCATTATTCATATTTTTTCATGGTTTTATAAAGTAAAATAAAATTCCAATGTTCTGTGTATGTTTTATATTAGATAGTTATCAAAAAATATATATTCATTAATTTTTGTAGTACAAATATATGTGATTATTCATATGGGTTAAAAAAAAATTGTGTTTTATGATGAATGTACATGTCTCTATTTGTTTTATATATGTTATGGTTCATTGAAATTATATATAATGATAATTGGGTCAGATATGGACCTCTAATACATTAGGTAATGAGGTTGAAGTTAATTTGAGATTTATTCCTCCTATAATGATTTTAGTGTCATTCAAAATGGTTATTCCATTGTTAAAATATGTTGGAATTAACTTGGAATTATATTCCATTATAAGGGTAATCATATGAGTTCTTATATGGGTGATATGAATATGATATCAAATATAACCTTCATGATTATTATTTTCCTCTATGATTTATTTTTGAGATGTTTTATGAGAATAACTAGGATGTGATGTATATTTAATGAGAATTTTTTTGATTATTTGAGAATAATGTTCAATATGTAAAAAAGGAAACATTCTGTTGAGTTTTCTTGTTTTTGAATGGAGTAACATGTTTCCTATATTTTATTTATTTTACTGTGATTTATTTCATCACCCAAAACATTAAAATGATTTAAAAGGATTAATTGGTGATTGGTAACTTTATCAAGGTCCATATTTTAGTTGTGAATACTCTTCGTGAACACATCATGTTTGTTATGAATAAAATAAGAGCTTGATTTAAATGACATATTTTTATGAAAAAATGTAAACTCTCTGTTGGTGTACTCTTTTTTAGGGTAATGGTTCTCTGAATTCAATAATAATCTAAACCAAAAAGGTCATGGGAATGTAAGGAATGAAAATATTTGATATAGATCATGTAATTATAGGTTTATTAAATGTGAATTGTTATATTTATTTCAATTTTTGGGTTTAGAAAACATTAAAGGTTTTAAAATTGATAAGTAATGAAAATATGTGGCTTATTTCTTATAGTCCTGATATTATGAATATTTTTTGTTACAATATGGGTTTCCAAATTTTGTTATCTTGTATATGATTATTTTATAAGGGTTTTTTAGAGGTGTAAAAAGTCAATTGATGTTGGAAGGCATCAAGATGAATATATTCTTTTGAATTAATAATCTAAAATTTTTATTATTGTAGTAGATATGTTTTTTCCATGTTAAATCAATAATCATAGAATATAAATTATATTACCCATTAAAGTGATATATCAAATTATATATATATAAATTTTTCATATGTATATAATCTCATAAAAATGTCTCCACTAGATTTTAGTGGAACCATTGATCTGGTGGTATCTAAAAGATGATTAATGTTTTTAGAGATGATATTTGATGATTTGGGTTATTTAGAGAATAAGAAGGTAACACATTTTATTGATCATATTGAATGTGATTCAAGTTGGTGGTGGAATTTGGTTAAGAATACCAAAGAGAAAAGGAGATATTGATTTGATGGAATGAATGGTATTTGAAGACAATTTTCTTCAAAAAATATCTGATTTTCCTTTAGGTTTGAATGGAAAGATTGTTTCTGGAGTTAATATATAAGAAGGAGGACTCATTTGATTCTTGTAAATCACATTTTTACAAATTTTCAAGATATGTAATTTGTTTTATTATAAAAAATTAATTTTGAACTGATAAAGTTTCCAAAACATTGAAACCATGTTTTTGAATGTAATTAGAATCTCATGAATTTAAATATTATGTGAAAATTGTTTTATGTGAATAAAAACTTGAGATAGATATTTTTTATTTTTATAGATATTAAAAAAATTATAAAAATCTATCAAGGTATATATATGTGAGGAAATAGTCTATAAGAAAATTTGAAGATAAGAGGGTTTAAATTTTTTCATCTCCTAAATGGGTTAAGGGGAATTGAAGTATGTGTCTGATGAGATCTGGGAAATTTTCTTAGTGTTGTAAAATAAGACATTAGGATCATGATTTAAATGAAACAAGAAATGGTAATAATTAAACCAAATATGGAAAGATGGAAGTATAATGTTTTAATTACAATAATATTGGGAATTAAGAAAATGTGTTCTTGAAGATATTTATGAATGGTGAAAATCATCAATATCATTAGAAAAAAGGTGTGAAAGATTCAATTTCTAAAACTACGGTTGTGGATGGACCCTCAATTTATGTAGTTATATGTACATAAATTATTTAATAAAACTATATTAATGTCTGGATTTATGAAATTTTTATTTTAGGGAAATTGGCTAGTAAAATAGAAATATCACCTAATGAATTGAAAATACAACTTTTTGTAAAATGTTCCATTATAGGCATTAATAAAAATGGTATTTATAGTAATATTCATATTCTTATCTATGGATTGGTTTTTTTAATAACTTTATTTTCTTATAAATAGTATAGTTTTACATTATTTTGGGTATGGATTGGATTTTTTTTATCATGATATGATATATAATAAAGATAAAGTATTCATAAATGATTTGTATAATTTGTTTCAATTTATAAATAAGAATGATTGTTTTGATAACATATCAAGATAATGAGAAAATTATTGAAGATGGGGGGTGAATGTTATATTCCACATGTCATTGAAAATAAGTTATTTATTTATATTAGTGATATAACTAGATTATATGCACATTTTGAAATATTTACTGAATATCATACATGTTTTATTCTTGATCAGGTTGTTCAATTCAATATTTCCTTATTTTTCAATATTAAGCCATTTTCAAAACCTCCATATTAAATTGCTCTAATTGATCCATTGGACTTGGAAAAAATCAATGGTTACATGTTAAAGGGTTTTAAACACCATATAACATCTCTTAGAGGTACTCTATTTTTGTTTTTTATGAATAAAAATGTTTTAAGTGGATTTTCATTGATTATAATAACTTAATAACATTACAATTAATAATAGTTACTGATTCCATCATATATATGACTTGATTTATCAACTCTACGAATATTACTATTTTTCATAGATTGACCTCATTAAAGGATACACTCATCTAAGTGTAAATGTTGTAGAAATTATATAGAAAACATTTTAGACTAGGTATGACCATTAAGAGTTTTGGTTGATCCATTTTGGTTAAAAAATGAACCTACTGTATTCAGGGATCTGATGTATAGTGTTTTTCAATAATATTTAAGGAAATTGTCATGGGTATTCATTAATGATATTAAATTATATTCAAAAAGGTATGGGGACCATGAAAAATATCTATATATTATTTTAAAAATCATAAAGAAAGATTTTTTTTAAAACAAATTAATATATTTGAATTATGGAAGCAGTATACTATTTTCTTTTCCCATATTATAGAAAATGATTTTATAAAATTTGGTCTTGTTAAAACAAATATGCTGGGAGAGTAAAATAACATAGTAATATCATAGTTATTTTATTTTTTCTAGAAATAGAAGGTTATTAACTATGTTTTTGGAGAAATGTTTTCGGTTAAATAAGACTCTGACTAAGGTGAATCAAATGTGACTAAAATTATTTTGGTCAAAGGAAATTGATAAATGTTTTCTATACTTAAAAAAATGGTTGATTTTATAGTATTTTACAAACCATAAATTAATAGATAATTGTATATTTATATTAATGCATCTTTGATTGTCCTTGCCTATGTGTTGGGGGAAAATGCACAGGTTAAATCATATGAAGCCTGACAATTAAAACCCCAATAGAAACACCAACAATTGCATAATCTTGAACATGCATTGGTAATTTTTTCTTCTATATTTTTTGGTATTATTTATAATATAAAAAATAATATATATATATATATATGATTAATATTTAATGAATATATTAACTGAAAACATGACGAGCATGATGCTAAAAATATGGTTTGAATGAAGAATGATTATGTTTATATGAATCACAATCATCCTGGAAATGAAAACAAGGTAGAATATGCTTTTATTTGACAGAATAATAGATAAATCACCTTTCAATTCATGGAATACAATCCTATAGTTAATGATTTAATAAATGTGTAACTGAAAGTTGTTTATCCAAAAATAGAATTTCATTTCGCATAACTATCAGCCCAATCAACCTTATTTGAAAATATTTATTGTTTTTAGAACGTAGATCACTATTTTCAAAAAAATTTATAACTAGTTAGAGAATAAAATTAAATTTATTTGATATTGAAAAACAATTATAATAATATTTTGAAATATTTCATTTATATATAGTGAATATCAATTGAAAAATAAATTATGGAAAGAGGCTTCTAATAACACTGAAAAAATTGTTTTAATTAATGTTCAATTTTAATTAAGATTAAAATATGCATATAAAATATTTGTTTCATTATAAATTATAGTTAAAACTTATAACACCTCAAAATATATTTGTAATCAATTATATCCTTCTTCATAAAAAAATAATAATTTATAAAATTTTCTATAGAAATCACACATGATAAATAAAACAACTAATTTTTTCTATTTAAAATGTATCTTTACAGACATTTCCTAAAAATAGTTAGAAAAAAGTAACTCAGAAAGAAAGGAAAGATAAATAAGAGAAACACGCACATCATACAAGAAAAAAGGAATTAAAAGATACTAATCTGAGGATCCCCGCATGTCAAACAAATGTTCAGGATCTAAGAAGTAAGAATACCCCCTATATAAATCTACCAACCAAGAAATAATTATCATGGGATATTCCTTATGGTTACTAAGGCTATGTAACCTAGAATATACGTAATAATAACCAAATATAAAGGTTAGTAGCATGTGACAAGCTTGTGTAAATAAAAACACGTTGGAAGCATGACTAGATAAAAGGGATACCCACCCATTGTAGTTAGCTTATAATATTTCATGAGTTATGATGAATAAAATAATGTATGTGTGACAGAAAAAAAGAATTTTATTTGTTAATAATAATCATAAACCACAATTTCACCATCACCCTTAGCTCCCTCTCATGAAATACCATTGATCACACATACAATATCTCATAAAAAATAAAAAACATGCCATATCATCCATAATTCCTTTCAATAAATATAAAATGGTCCCCATGAAGGTTTTACATAGAAAAATATTTCAGAATACAATTAAAAGTGTTATACGGGACTTTTAAAAATAACTTAATTTGTCAAGATATTATAAAAATATGAAACCAAGTAAAAATATATTTTTTTATCAATCTAGTTTGAAATAACTCATATAATATATTTAGAAAAAAAATAATTTTTATAAAACATATTAAATAAGAAAACAACAATATTTTATTTATATTATTTCGCATATTGGGTAAAAATAATTTTTTAAAATATATTTTATTAAAATCGCATATTTAAGTAATATATCAATGCGTGGATTTATAAGTATCAATTGAAATTATATGTAAAAACAATTTATGAATTAATTTAAATTCCCAAAAAAAATCAATATCTTCAATATTAATTTGAAAGGTCTATATAGAGAAACAAAAAAAATATTTGGTGATCATGGATTAATTAAAAAAATAAAACCAATCTTAAAAAAAAATAAAACCATTATATTTATGAAAATAAACATAGAATAAATTTCCTTATTTTATAATTCAATGAATATAATTATTATAAACATCAACTAGTTAAAATTAAAATATATAAATAGACCCTTTAATAATTCTAAAATTTAATTTAAGGTAAAGGATAAAACCTACCTAGAATCTATTGTTCATGGTCCCAATACTTGAATACTAGTTAAATGGGACCAATAGAAGGGATCTCAGATAAAAACAATGAAGAGGGAAAAAAATTTATTCATCGAAAAACCAAAACGATTTTTATGATTCATGTACAATATGGTGGAAAGAAGGAAAAAATTGAATATGAAAATATTATAGAAATGTAATGCATAAATTAGATTTATGATCATTAATTATTGAGGAATAGTAGTGAATTTTTA
This sequence comes from Viscum album, assembly GCA_963277665.1. Lineage (NCBI taxonomy): Eukaryota > Viridiplantae > Streptophyta > Magnoliopsida > Santalales > Viscaceae > Viscum > Viscum album. Next base: position 1,779,767,075 of record OY728129.1, on the reverse strand, counting down.
TTGGAATGGGAGTGTAGAAGAGGGGGTGTTTAATCCTAGAGGCTCAACTCTGGGGTGCAATGCAAGTAGGTGTGTTTTTAGTAATTAAAAAAAGTGGGAAAATTTTTATATTCAAATACAAATTGTTATATGGTCAACAGAAAATGTTTTCCAAATAGTAAAGAAACCATGTTTCTGTTATTTCTTTTACAAAAAGGACACACATAGTAACTAGAAAAATCCTCATTCATTTTAATTTACTATAAACTGACTTTTCCAAATGACATTGTCCTATTACATAATCAATACACAATATTTACTAAACTATATAGAATAAAATAGTTACCCTTAATTCATTTATGTTTTAAAATTCCAACTCTAAAAATGCATATAATTACTTAAATTAATGTAAAATAATACAACATTTTGTTAAAAAAACTATTTTCCCACATGGTTGTGAAAATTATCCACACAATGACACTTTATAGAAAAAAATGACTTTGTTAAAAGTTTAAAGCATAAGAAAATGAGGGGCCATTCCACTTCTAGTCATGAGGTGGGTAAGAAAACCTATATGTCCTAGATTATCAAAGAAACCAAACCAATCTCCCAACACATCAGATGTATCTAAAAAAACATGACCAAATATAAGAATCATATGATGATTCCTATTTAAAATAGAGTTCTAACATACACCTCGGTAAAATTTTATAATTACACTAAAATATAAAAAACAACCAAGTATCCCATTATAAGAAAAAACTCTACAAAGAATCTCAATTCCATAAAAATCACAAGAATCATCAATAAAAAACAAAAAATAGCATCCATGAAGGATACAATACAAGGATATAAAATTTATTCTTAATGTAACAACCCAAGATTTTGTGAAATATTATTTTCCCGATAAATTTAACATTTATCATATTTTTCATTTCAGGTAACACGGAATATATCTTATGTTATATTAATACACCATGTATTTTTTTCATTTCCTGAAAACCCAAGTTAATACTTCACTAAATGTAAGAAATATGTTATTTTTACGTATAGAAAGCACTATGTTTTCATTATATTAAACACAATTCATACTTACTTTGATATCTTGTGCTATATGCAAAACCCAGTTTTACCAAACTATAATGTACTAAAAATAATATCATTAAAATATTAATATTGATGTCACATAGTATTTGGACTAGATATTATGAAGATAAATTAATTTAAATTATGAAAATATGGGCTAGACATGTATATAGTAAGAGTTATATAATGACCAATTAACTAGAAATAAAAATAATTCCGTATTGAAAATATAAAAATCCTTTTACTAGAAATAAATATTTATGCAATAAAACTGGATTTACCCAATAAATTAATGAAACAAATTTTTATAAATTATATTTATGAAATTATATTAATTAAACTATTTAAAATTTCTATTATATGTTTTCAAGGTAATATATAAGATTAAATCCAATTTTTCACCTAAAGATATATTTTTTTTCTAAAAGAAAATTTTACCGTATTTTAATGGAATAAATATTTTAAATATAATTTTTAAAACATTTAAAAATTATATTTAAAAATATAAGCATTATTTGAAAACTAAATATAATAAAAAAAATTCATATTGTATTTTTATTTTCAGGAAATTTTCATTTTTTAATGAATAGTGAAAAACATTGAATTTTAATTGAATACTATATATTGATTTAATTTATTATTGTAGAAAAATTAACTTTTAAATTGTTTTTAATGTATATTTAGATCAATTATACATATATTTATACAATTTATGTCTTTGTAATAAATTTAACATTGAAATTTCAAATAAATCAATTTAAACTCTTGATCATTTTATATTTAAAAATGTGTTGTCTCGTCTCTTATATTGGATTAAAATTTATATAATTTATACCACCTTTTCATTATAATATATAAAAATGGGTCAAAATATGTAATAGTAATAATATATAAGTTATATTAAGGTTCAATTAGTTTTTGGCCAAAAATATTAGTGAAGGTATTTATAATTAATTACAATTTTTAAGTTAAATAATTTATTTAGTGGTTAAACTCTAACTTAATAGGCCAAAAAAACTAGACACAAGTAAAAAATATTTATCTATAAATATATACTCCATATAATCCCTTTTATCTAGAATGGACCATTATTGGGGCCACATCATGTAAGGGATAAATGTCAATACTGTTTAACTTTTTATACTTTTGAGAATTCCACTCCTCCTCTATTATAAAACGACACTCATCCCCCACCCCCTCACTTATTCACACCTATCACACATATCCAATTATAAAAAATCTACCAAAATATGATCTAAAATTACCTCATCATATCCTATAATCCTCACTTGGGGGATAAATTAGACCAAGTTATTCATTTGGTGGAAACCAAAATGAATTTCTAAATGGGAGGAATCAACTTTCAATAAGAACTTTTGGTTTATTTACTTCTCCACCACAAAAACTCTTAATATTCCATTATTATATAATATCCTATATATACTAAACATATAGATATGTTTTTATATTAATTTTTGGTCCTACACTTACACACACTTCCCTCAAATCGGATACTCAGTCGTCATTCGTGTTTACAGAGGACTATGACCTCGCATTCTGATGTCGTTCGTTCTTCCATTAATACCCTATATGGTTGGGGGATAATGATTTATTTTATATTTTTATATTATATATATTATTTTCATGATGTTTTTATAATTATTGAAATATTATATAACACATTCCATCATGATTTCCATTTTTTAGGAAGATGATAACTTTTTTTGTGGATGTGTAGACAACCGACACGTCAAAGTGATGTGATTCAACCACATTTTTCACAGAATGTATCAAGTGTGGGTTTAGTAAATATATAGGATATATATAACCGAATAATTCTATTTCATTGGAAATATATATTCATATATTTCTTTTACATTATTTCATTCAATACAACAAGAAAATGGAAAGAATGTGCATGCGTACGAATAACCTGTTGTCTCCTTGAATGGTGTATTCCATTTCATATTTCAATATTTTATATATTATTCTATATACTTATATAATAAATTGATATGATATGTATATCAGTTTTTATATTATTAAAATATTTAAATCATTAACTAATTATTAGGATCAAGAATAAAATGTCCAATCATATTATAAAAATAGTTTGATTATTTCCCATAACGTAACATTAACATGAAATTGTAAATTAAAGGGTAAAATAAAGTCATAATAAAATAATTTATAGTTTTTTATATTAAAAATATATTTTATTCTTAGTTTTATAATAAAAATATATTTATTATACATGGGGTTTAAATGTGTATGAAGAAATTCAGGACTGAATGTAAGGGTTTTCTCATCTAATTATTATATATGTGAGATATATAATATATTCACCACTTATTACAATTGTGTGGTGAATATAAAAACCAATTAAATGTTATATAATTAATTTACTATATTTCATGATATTCAATTTCTTAGTTGTTTTTATTCTTTCACATATCTCATAATTCAAGAGTTACTGTAGTAGTAAAGAGATTAATTGTCTCACATTTCTTTCTGTGAGACTTATGCCATGTTCACTACATGTTCTGTGTGTGTGGTGTATATTCATACCATGAATTTATTATATTATTATTATGAATTAACTAATTGGTATTTACATATCAATTCTATGAACTATCATTAATGGGTTATAGGGTTCAAATGATACCAAATTGGTAATGTTATTTTGTCTCAATTGGCCTCTATTTAGCCACATGTTATTTTATGAACCTATATTATTTTATATAGTTCTTATAATGCTATTTTATTTTAATAAATATCATTTTTTCATGAAATATTAAGAATCATTTTATATAGTTCTCTTATGGGGATTATAATTCAAATTTACCCAAGTAGTAAGTGTTATATATTACAATCTCACTATTTATCGAGATTGTTTTTGATCAAGTCTCTAATATTGAAATTCCAGGAACTAATTATACTTATTTATATGGATTTTAATTCTCAATTGATTATTCATGATATATTCATGTAACAGTACCATTTTACACTCTTTATTACATAATACAATTAATAAATATTTTACAATAATCTAATGTTATTTCACCCTTCTGTTGTAAACATGTGTTCTTTCAAAAACAATGTTTTATAAGAATGTTTTCAACATCTCCCAAATGAATTATTAAAATAATTTTAATGGAAAAATAATTTTTTTTAAATATGTCTTAAAAATTATTCCAAATGGTTTTCAATTATTCTATTATATGTTTTCAAGGACATATCCAATGAAAAGTGTTCTTCAAAATGTTTTATGATTTAAAAAATATTTTGAGTAGGGCAAAGGATATTTTACCTAGTAAATGTTTTAAATGTTTTAAAGGATAATTTCATATACTTTGAAATCGTTTTTCAAGGGAAATGATTTTTAAAAAAATTATGTCTAAAAAAATGATTTTAAAAAATTGGTTAGCTTCCATAAGAAATGATTCGTGTGATAATTCCAAATCATTTTCTATCCAAGATGACATCTTGTCATATTGTTTATGATATAGTAGGGATATGATCCAAGAACGCCATTATAATTCTATCTTTTAATGGTTTTTTTAAGATTACATGTTGTTTCTGAAACTCGTTTCTCTTTCACATGTTATACGATGATAAAACTCATATGAAACTTACATCCTTTAACATGTTATTCATTGTAACAAAAATTATAAAACAAAATTATTTTCCATAGGTTATGATATAGTGAACTGTTTATGATACACATTTCATTTCATGGGTTATAATATGATGTTTATGAAAACAAATTCTATTTATGGGTTCGGATTTGATGAATGTTTCATTATCTAGTGGAAAATGCATGTTTGATTTAATTATTTTATAGGAGGGTCATATATATCCTTATAAAAAATTAGGTAATGATAAATGTCCAATGAGATCATATGTTACACATGAGGTCATCCCAAGCATGTAAAAAGTGGGTATATGGGATGCAATACTAAGATAGTACCATGATGGTACATGGTATGTCATCCAAAGCTCTTAACAAGAGTATAGATGGGTATGAATCCTAATCCCATTACAAGAGGGTACACAGGTGGGCCTACCAGTCCCATAAGAAGAGGGTACATTGGAAGGCTTCCCAATCCCGCAACAAGATTGTACATGAGAGGGAATCGTAAACATGTAACAAGAGGATACCATGGATAGATTCCCTAACACATTACAAAAGGGCACACGGTAGGGCATCCCAAGTCTGTAACGAGAGGGCACTTGTGAGGGAATCCCATGCTCGAAAAAAGAGGGTACACAAGAGTATATCCCAAGCCTAAATAAGGAACACCGGTTATTAGTTGAATACCAACATGATATTATGGTCTTAGCTGACAACCATGACATAAGATTTTCTATTCTTATATGTATTACTCAATTTAATGTATTATTCCTTTGTTATTCTATAATTAATTATTCTAAATATTTTATTATGATTCATTTCTTGTCATCTCCTGATCATTATTCCATGATTCATATATGTTATCTTTACTATGTAGGGTATGATCTTATAATGTTATTCTCAATATCTCATACACTAGTTTTCTTGTTATGATTATGTATCATACTTGTTTACCCATAATATGCATCTAATCCCACCTTTCATTATGTTTCATTTCCCCAATCTATGATGAAAGGTATTAACAAGAATTAATAAATGGAAATAAATTTGTTGAAAATAGTTAACATCCTTCACCATGTTAGAATATTGTGTTCCTATATTACACAGGCAATAAACTATTATTGTCCATATGAATGAATTACGGTAATGTGCTGAATAGTCAACAAAAATGATTTAGTATTCATATATGTTAAGCATTGGTCACTATAGTCGGTATAAAATGAAATTTTTAGTCAACCTATAGAAACATGTATGAGAAAACATTTAGTGATATCCCAAGGGATACTTCTATTTATATTTCTAGGGATATCACTATTTATATACCAAATGAGTAATATATTTATATGAAGGCTTCAGAATTTACACATCTTATAACTAATTTTTCATATTTATTTGGAAGTCTACTAGGATAAGTGTTTCTCAAACTATACATTATTGATATATTCTATTATACAATATAGAATTAGATTGGTTAACATTGAATGTTTCAAAATTTTAAATTATGGTAATTATAAAAATAAATTTCCTTAGTGGAAACCTCATGAAGATAATTGAGGTGGTTGTATGAGTATTGGTTATACAACCGAAGATAGATATTGTGAATGGATTGTGAATTTTATGGGATTTTTTGTAGTATTTTTGCAAAAAATGTAATAATCATGATTAAATTTAGGTTAGGGGAATTAAATACAGGATTAAAATTTTTTATTATAAGAAATGGTTATTATGGAATAACATGATAAAGGCTACGCAATGGTTTAAGAATAATGTCAGATGATTGATGTGTATATGTATTGGAAATTGGGAATTGTGTTGTATGAATCATGAAGTGTATTTTTTACAATAATGTTTTTCAAAAATATATTTAATAGTGTTGATGACCTATGTATGTTATTTAATATAATGATGTAATTTTTTTAGGAAAAGGTAACTATTAATGTGTTCTAGATGTTGATAAAATTGTTTAAAGAGATGGTTGATATGGGTAAAGTAAGTTTGATAGTACTGATTACCATAGATCTTATTATTAATTTTTTATGAAATTGGTAGATTTTATCATGGGTTAAGATGAAAAATTATTAGATTTAATATACATATCCTATAATCTTTGTAATAAGGAATAATTAATGTTTTCCAAAAGTATTTATAGTAATTTAGGTAATTACCATGTTTCAGGAGAATATATGGTGAACTAAATCACATGTATGAAATGTGACAACCAAGATCTACTTTATGATATATGAGGGATTAATGTTAAAATAATTTAGTAAAAGTTTTTATTAACTTTTGGATTTTTATCCTTTTTATGGGTTATAAGGATTACCATTGATGGAATAGTTTATGTTAAACATCAGATGAAGTTTTAGATATTAATGTATTATATCTCTATATGAGGATATATTCATATTTGATAACTTTTTTTTGACCATTTTGTTATGATAACAAAAAAAGATATATGGAATGACCTATCATCCTATTTATGGATATCATTATCTATTTGTACTCTAGTAATAAAAAATTCACCTTTATTTCTTTGAGTAGGAGATGAATTTGAAATCAAGAAAGGCAGAACCAAGTGGTGATATTTTTTATTAAAAAGGAAACGAATTAAAGTGAGTATATTTCCTTATGTTCTTAGACAGAAAAATAATTCTTCAATTCTTTGAAAATGATATCGAATATTATTTATCCTAATTACTTCATTTCTATTGAACTTGGTTTTGAGGAACCTAAAATTCTGTGAATCATTCACTTTATTGGGATTAGTTAAATTTATCTGTCTATATAATTAGTTATTAATTTCTTATGTATCCAATATTAAATTCCCACTATGTTATCCTATGTGGAAATGTAATTATGACTTACTTTGGGAAACCATTATGGCTCTAACATTTATTTTTAATGGATATTTTGGTATTCATTTTTATGTTGTGTGATTCCATGAAATGAACTTTCAACTGTTAATACTTTAACAACATAATTGAATTTCTAGGGAGAAAATAATTTTAAAGGGGGTATAATGTGACACCATGCTAGTTTTCAAATTATTTTTTTTACAAATTAACTTATAATTTTCAATATTTTGAATTTCATGCACCACTAAATAAAGCTTATGTTATATGAAAGCACTATGTTTTGATTATGTTTCATGAAAACCCAATTTATTCTTGCACTACATGAAACTCATAGAATAGATTTTAGTACACACTACACTAGGTTTTTCTTATGTCACGCGGAATGTTGGGTTCCTTCAATATCTTTCATTCCATACAAGACCAAGTTCTACCAAACTACATTTAACCTATAATAATATTATTAAAATATTATTATAGTTCCTGACTAGCCGTTTTAATCATGGTTATGAAAAATATTAATTAAAATTATTTAAATATGGTATACACATTTGTATAATAAAAATTATTTTATTGAACAATTAATAATAAATAAAAATAAAACCATTTTTAAAATATAGGAAATATTTTTTTGGAAATATATATTTATGTAATAAAAGATTTTACCAAAAAAATTAATTAAACCAACTTGGATAATTTATTTTAACTAAATTATATTAAAAATACTATTTCTTTTTCATATTATTTGTTTTCTAGACATGTGATAAGTATAAATCCAATTTTTCTTATAAAGATATTTTTTTACTAAAAATGTAATTTTACCACCATTTAATGGAACACATATTTTATGTGTAATTTGGAAAATTTGAAAATAATATTTCAAAAAAAAATGTTTAATTTTGAATGAGGAATGTCAACATTTTCTTTTGGTAAATTTTATCTTTTTTTAGAGATGTTTTATTTTTGGATAAATAGTAAAAAGCATTAAATTTTATTTTCAAAATTCATTTTCATATAATTTATTTATATAGTTAAATAATATTTTAAATTTGGTTGTAAATTATATTTATATAAATTATGAATCTATGAATAAAATTTAGTACATTGGAATCAATTTCCCAAATAAATTGGATATAAAAACAATTCAATGTTTTCAATATTTTCACTTTAAATACATGTGGTATCATCCGTTCTAAGGGATTAATATGAAATTAATATCTGCAACTTATGTGTATATATTTTGGAAAATTAATGGATTCTATAATTATAATAGGAATAATTTATAATTTCTCTTAAGGTCCAAATAGTTTTTTTTTCAAAAATATTTGTAACGTAATTAAAATTAACTATAATGATTAAAGTAAAAAAAAGTATATTTAGTAGTTAAAATTTATCTTAAGTTGCCAGATAACATATGAACATATCCAAAATCCAATATCATTCCATATTTTGACCATATAATAGATTATATATAATATTTACCATTATTTTAGTCACATTATGTAAGTGATACATCTCAATGGTGTTTGAATTTTTTATATTTATAAGAATGACACACCTCCTCCATTATAAATGGGCACCCCCCCCCCACACACGCACACTTATTCAAACATCTCAATCCCTTTGGATCATCCAACCCCAATCCACATAACCCTTAAAATTCCCTCCTCTCATCCAGAGGCATCACTTTTGTTACAAATAAATCCAAGTTAGACCATTAGTGATGTATAAAAGGAATTACTCAAAAAATGTAACATCCTTCACAAAGTAGTTTTGTTCAACTTTTACATCCCCCTCTTAGTTATTAAAATTAAATTCTTATATAATAACATAAATATCTTAAATATACATATATTATTTTTATTTCATGGGTTCTCAAAACACCTACACACACTTCCATCTAATGGGATACAGAATCATCATTCGTGTGTACAACAGACTACCATCTCACAAACTGATGTCATTTTTTCATTCATTACCATCTTTAAAGATTATTAATAACGATTAAAATATTGTTTTTATATGATATATAAGATCATAATGATTTATTTATTATTTTTAAACTATTATATAACAAATAACTTCTTGATTTCCAATTTGTGAAAATAATATAACTATATTTGTGGATATGTGCACTACCGCCACCTCAAAAACATGTGATTCATTCACATTTTACAAAGATTGTATTATTAATGGGTTTAGTAAATTTATATGATATATATGAAATAATAATTATACTGGAAAAATATTATATATATACACATAACTATATTTCATTTACTTACTTTCGTTTAATACATCTAGAAAACAGAAACATTGTTCTTCCGTACGTAAAATCTATCATCTCTAGTAACGGTTTATTACATTTCATATTTATATATTTTATAAATTATTTTAAATAATTATATAGTTAATATATATGATATTTATATCATCATTTACATTCTGTAGTTAAGTAAATCAATTCCTAATTAAGTGGACGAATAATTTCATGTCAAAACATATATCAAAACCCATGAAATTATTACCCGAAACATAACATTAATATGAAATTTTTTAAAGGCATGGTAAGATAAAGTCATAATAAAAATATATATATCATAATATAAATCTTTGATATATTTATAACAATCAAACATTTATTATACTGTATGTTTTAACATATATAAAGAATGTTAAGTCTTAAGTATGAGTTTTATTGTCTCACTATTATTTCAATGAGATATATTCTATATTAAAAACATATTCATTTTATTATGTGTATATACTAACCTATAAAATTTTTTGTCCTGAATTTACAATATTTAATGATATTAAATGTTTCAATTTATGTTATTCCTTCATGTATATTAGGATTAAATAGTCTCTCATGCAGTAAGGGGATTTACAATCCCACCTTTAATTCTATGAGACTTATCCCATATTCACCACTAATTTATTTTGTGTGGTGTATATAATGGCCATGAATATATTCAATTATTATTATCATTACATTCATTTTAATTTAAATATCAATTTTTTATATATTCTTCATGGGGTTCATTGTTTAAAATTTACCAAATCAATATATTAAATTTATATCTATTTTCATTATTTGAGACACATGTTATGTTATGCACCTATATTATTTTATGATGTTTATATATTTAAAATTTACATATTTTATCACGAATATAAATATTTTTATTTATATCCTAAAAATAATTTAATTTTATTCCATCATGGTGATTTTGATTCTATTTTACAAATATGGTAATAGTTATATCTTATAATCTCACCATTTATCAGGATAACTTGTGATCATGTCTCAAGTGTTGAAATCTCATTATCAACCATCGACGTACTCTCATGAATTTGATACCCCTCTAGATTTTCATGATATCCATAGTTAATGGTTCCATTTTTCAAATATTTTTGATTTAATATAATTAATAAAATGTTTCATGATAATCTAACTTTATTTGTCTCTTTGGTGATAAATCCATGTTTTGTCAAAATAATGTTTTCTAAAAATGTTTTTAAAATATTTTAAATGATATATTTAGATTTTATTTACGGAAAATGATTTTAAAAAAAATTATGTTTTAAAAATTGTTAGAAATTGATTTCAAATATTCCTTTATAAGTTATAAATGATTTTTTCCATGAAAATGTTATTCAAATGTTTTAGGATTTAAAAAGAGTTTTCAAATGAAGAAAGAATATTTTCCACATGAATTGTTTTAATATTGTTTAATTCTTAAATCATATGTCTTCAATTTTTTTAAAACAAATTAATTTTGAAAATGTTTTTTGTCTAAAAAATTGATTTTTAAAGAATGGTTATTTTCATTAAGAAATACTCCAACTGATCTTTCAAAATACTTCTATATCAATGTTGATATCCTTTTATATAGGTTATGATTTACTGGGAATATGCTCCAAGGAAACCATTTTTATTCATTATTTTAATGTTTTATATTTAAGATTACATGTTTTTTATGGAACCTATTGCTCTTATATGGGTTATACCATGAAAAAACGCTTGTGTAACCCACTTCCTTTAATGGGTTATTCGAGGATAAATTGTTTATGAAACCTTCCTATTTTCTATAGATTATGATATGATGAAATTTTTATGATACCCATTTCATTTCATGGGTTCTAATATTATTTTTATAAATCATATTTCATTTTATGGGTCATGATACAATGAAGTTTTTATTATATTGCGGCAAATCATTTATGATTTCATTTTTGGATGTGTGGGACCTATATCTCCCTCTAATTATTTGGAAAATTATTGATGATAAATGTGATCAATTGTTACACAGGATATCATCCTGTGACAATAAGGAAATGGAACATGGTAGTTCTTCCCATGCCTATAATAAATAGAAACATAGGAGGGAATTCTAAGCTTGAAACAGTTGGGAACATGGGAGGGAATCCTAAGCCCATAAAAGGAGGGTACAGAGGAAGGAATCCCAATCCCATAAGAATATGGTACATAGGATAATCCCAATAGTGTAGCAATATGGTATATGGGAGGTAATCCTAATCCCATTAAAAATGGTATACAAGAGGGTATCCCAAGAACGTAACAAGAGCGTACAAGGGGGTATCCCAAGCCTATAAAAAGAAGATACATAGATGTTAATCTGAAGCTCATAACAGGAGGGTACGTTGGAGGGAACTTGAAGCCTGAAATAAGGGTGTTTTATGGTGATAAAAAAATTCCATGGTAATAGTCAAAGACGACAAGTCGAACATGGAATAAATCAAAGCCAAAATGCCCAAAAAACCCTCTTATGGGTCTGATTCACGATTACCTTCCAATTCACGAACGAAATGATCTCATAGTGGTCCCAAATAATAAATAACCGACATGAAAACATGTTTTTGTGATGATGTTCATCCAATATTATAAAGGACCATCTCATTTGAATGATGGAATAATGGTGTTCTTATTTGATTCTAATGCAGTCTCACAGCTGCGTAAATGAATGATGGTGTCCTTCGCGTGTCTCGATGAGAGTCACCCATTAGAAAAACCCTCAAATTCCTCATGTACCACTTCCCATATTCATAAAATAGTTTTTCTAATAAATACTCTATCATTCCTACCTTTTGAGGATGGCCACCCTGACCATTCAGCTTTTCGAATTGCTCCCAAATCATGAGCCTCATGGGCATCATAAATAAAACCAATATGGATGATCTAAGATAACTTGGAATTATGAAACCCTATTTAATTTTTTATTTAAATACTCCACCCCAGGTGGAGATTCCATTCATGAATATTACTCCTTTCATGATGGAATAATTTCTTACGATGTACTAAATGTTTCATCAAGCATTTATCCTTCGCAAAGGAATCCATTTTGGGTCTAGAACTTCATCCTGAGGTTGGGTCACCCTATTTTATTAAGCATAATACTTTATGAAAATCATGAACTCAATGAAGAAATTAATATTTTCAAATAACCTCTTTACAAGGATCTATGATTTGTGATACCTCTCTCCTAGGCATCTATATGATACTTCCTACCAGATGACACCTCTTTGCAATGGTTTAGTTCCCAATGTCACCACACACATCCAAGACTAGTCCAGCTACACCTCGAGTTCCTATGTGATATGTTCCACCCATTCCAATGGCCCTCACCACATAATATTTGGCCTGATACCCCCAAATATGTTTTTGTTCTCAGCAAAGGTATTCTAAAGCATATATCTTCTCAACATAGGCATCCTAAAATTGACCTCATGATTCATCCATCCTCCCTTTCATTTCACCTTTGCACTAATAAATACATTCCAACCGAAATGTGTATGAGTTTCAATTATATAATCTCAAGGGGTATAGAGTGATTCCCCCACGTCAGAGCTACGTGATGTAAAACCTATTATCCTAAACATCCTAAAAAATGATGTTAAATTATGGTTTTACCATTTTAAATAAGAACACAATGATCAACGTGTAAGAGGCATATATTATTCTTCAGACTACCTACCATCATAGGTAATGAGATCCTCCTCACATGAAATTAGATCCTCCTGTCATGGAATGACATCCACCTTGGGAAGCTTCAATGTGTAATCCCCACATCATCTCTCGTCATCACTTCTTTCGCGATATGAGTATCAGGTCTACTACTTCCTCCTATATTTCACACCAAGAGTGACTCATGTGGTCATAGAGATTAGTGTTTACCAGTAAATCCCTTCAAAGCATCACATGATCCTCCTATTTAGGATAATCCCTAGTCTCCACCTTTCAATGTGTTTCTCCTATACATAATCCCCAACATTCATACTCCCCATGTAGGCCACATTAATGAATAAACCCAAAAGACTTTATCCTATGAACGTCTACGTTATTTATAGGCCCCAAAATGTTCAAAAATACATTGTATTTGATTCCAAACTACATAGGACATATAAGAAGTCTCCTTGAGGTCTGAATCCAAAATCAGCATCCATAGGTATTTTATCCAATCCAAAACTTGGGAAAGATCATGTCACCCACCTGGGAGACAACAACTCCTCCATATCAATTGGGTATCACAATGTATTATCCCCACACAAACACCAACCAATATAAATCCTCCTATGAATGGGTGATTACATGCATAATCCCCACTCCATCACTCATAGATGCTCCCATTTTGATGTTAGCATCCTTACCACATGGAGTTAAACTACATGGACTAGTCCAATCAGATATCATTAAACTATGTTATCAAAATTCATGGGTTTTTTCCTCCTCTTATAAATAGGATATATTGGGTTTCAACATGAGGTTCAATCTGGAAAAATCGTAATCTATGATTCTCCCTCCTAGTGATGTAACTCTCAGATCCACCTTCAGGGTTGCTCTAATTAACCATCTAATTATGACATCTTCCCATTATGGGACACAACACCACAATATTCCTCCACCGATAATTATGATTCACCCATTAGTAAACATTTCATGTGCTCCCTCCTAGTATTGTACCTCTTTGATCCACCTCTACTGTTGTTATCATCCTTCATGGTGTGAAATCTTCTCATGACTAAAAACACCTCTTGAATCTACCTCTACTGGTCACTCTTCTCCATAAATCAGTAATCTATCCTGTATGAAATCATTCATCCTTGGGATACACCCCCATGATCCTTCTCCATGGTTTGTTTATATAATCCAACTCCTTCTCCAAAAAATTATAAAATCATTCGTCGACCCTTGTTTACTATATTTTCTAACTCGTCTCTACAATATATTAATGTTGTGACCCCAAATACATGCCTCAAACAAATAATTGGATGCCTGGGATGAATGATTTTGGATGATATAAAATTCCAGTGTTAAATACCCCATGATATAAATAGGAAGCCTTGGATTCTATGCCTAATATGAATCTATTAGATTTTCTACTAAGTGTAAGAATACAAGTGACCAATTTTCATAGCGTCCACATATTCTAGTGATTCCTAGTGTGGCTACTCTCTTGATCGAAGATTTCTACCCTATTGAGACCCACCAGAATATATAGATATACATAATGTAATTAATCAGTGCTGAAAATGATATGAATCTGGGAATAAGTTATATGAACATTACCTAACTCTATAAGATTGACATGAACTAAGCAACGAGTTCCAAAGTGTAATCCACTGAAGGAAGAACTGACATCCCATCATCTTATTTCACAAAAATAGAAGAAATGGCCTTTAAAGTGATGATAGAAAATAACCATTTGAAATAGTTATTTTGGGGTAAAATGGATGCTAGTCCACATTCATACGAAGGAGGTTTCCCTAGAGAATTTGTTGGAAAGAAAAATGGTGAACATAACCTAAAATTATCTCCTCAACATGGGGACCAGTAGAGTTTGATAGATCAATTAATTGTCATGTAACTGAATCCAGCTAACTAGTGCTAGTACCCAACAAGAAAATTGGGGGAAAATCTTGAAACTCACAAGATATCGGGGATAATAAAAAATGGGAATTCTAGTTTATGATATTATCAGCATAGATCGCTCCCTATCTCTTCCTTGAAATATTGGATGGTGCTATGAATGTGAACATCAATTTCCTTATACATATACTAAAGAACGATTCCACCTTATTTGGATAATACCAACCAATGGAAACCAACCACCAAACACACATATGCCCTAGGGTAATAGAAATTTTATTGTTGAAATCATACATGACACCACCTCTAACACAACATCAACAACAAAAATAGCTACTAGGATCCCATCCCACATGTCACCCATGTTGGTCATCCTGAGGAGGGTGATACAAACCATCATATGTTTGTATGAGTAGGAGGGGTAAATTCCTACAAGGTATATGTCCCATCTGATCATGGAATCTTCAACACTTCACCAACATTACCACGCATAAGAACAATATTGGGTGAAACCACTCCCTAATCAATCATTAAATAACTTTAGAATAATTTTCCTAGATAGATCCTATAACTCCCTTACATAAACTGAGTATTTGGGGGACTCACATGTCACCCTAGATGTGATTATCACCTAGGAGCCTCAAAGGAGGGATCCCACAAGGCATCGTCAGTTCTATAAGCCACAAGTCCCTCAAGTCGAAGAGTGGGTGGACATTATCCTTGCTTCACTGATAACTATTTGAACTACCCAATGTTAACGTTGGGATAATTACCATGAGAGTTATGAATTATATGAATTATATTCCATTTCTACAGTTTTCCCTTCTAGTACCAGTGCATTCTGATATATTCATATGATAGGCAAGAAGGGATCCATCAATGCCCATTTGGGATCAAGGCCTTAACATCCCGATAGGTACGCTTGGTTAACTCTATCAATCACTGACACCACCAGCAGTCCTTAAGGGATAACCCATGATGATAAGATTCATTGTGGATGTCCACCACATGCTATCACCAACCCAAGATAAGGTCCTAAATGATCTAACAATCAACACAATGGTCCTCCTTATACCATTCAATGTTCAAGGGGAGGTCCTCCCTTCAATAAAAACAAGTGTGTAGGTCATCCATGTACCATCACCAACAGAAGTGGGTTTAATCCCCAGTCACATTATCAGTGTGATGGTCCGCATTGTGTGATCCCATTTCAATCAGTCATCCCCCCTCATCAAATACCAGTATATAGGTCCTCCATGTGCTACTACCATCGGTCAACATGGAGTGCATCCCCATGTCTCAACCAATTAGAATAAGGGTTCCCCCTACACTATTCTATGCTTAAGCGGACGCCCACCCTACCCTAGAATAAACCAATAAGAAAGTAATCCCCACTTCAGATATAATTATATTGGTGGTTCTCTTGTACCCTTACTATCGTTCAAGATATTGGTTCTTCCCATGTCCCTTTCCACCAAATAAGTAGTCGTACATGTTTTATCAACGACCATAGTGGAGGTCATCCACACTCCAACAGTAATCCAAGTAGAGGTCCTGCCCACTATGACAAAAACCAATACAAAGGTCCTTAAAGTATCATAACAAATCAAGTAATAGGTCATCCTTCCATTATCCCCCAACCACACAAAGTTCCACCATGAGCCAACTAATTACACTACTTTGAAGAAACATCCTAAGGAAGAAGGAAAAACTTCTCCAACTAATGGAAAAATCCTATGAATCGCCAAGTTGTCATCAATCCCATTCACATCTCAAATTTTGAGGAGGTGGATGATTTTCAAAAATTGAACTTACACCCCATTCATCAGCATCATTGTCTATGTAAGGTTCCTGGAAGGTGAATTTAATCATCATGAAGGTGATATTCATAAGATCCTTGAATCCCTAAATAGGTACATGCGGGTGGATAAGTTTAGGATCCCTTCCAACATCTTGTGGTAAATTTATATCTATCATCACTGATTTCCCTCTCCAACTCTACATAGGATCACATATAATTGTTCACAAATGGGATTGATGATGAGAATATATTTGAGTCCTTAATGAATACTGATTCTCTCACATATGAGGCAGTTGTGAACACCAAGTATAATATGGATGTAATGATATTATTAGTAAAACCATCAATGGATGCCCAAGTGTTTTTACAATAGTAGAATCACCTAGTGACTCCTCCACTGACCAACTAACAGCCACACGGATCCAAAACAGGGCCACCACTAATCTTTCAAAATGCATCGATCGAAGTTTGAGCAAATAAAGGAAAGTAACAATTTTTTAACCAAGAAACCATGTGGGAAGATCTATCTGATGATCAGTTGTTAGTAATATTATATCCATAAGTGACTCCCAAACATGATATTATAGAGTCCCCTCCCAATTTTAGGAAACTTGTTTTCTCCGGACAGTATGGGTAATGCTTCATCGCCTCTGTGTCTATCAGTTGGTTTATCTATGAAGGTTAGAATATTTTGATGATATTGACTAGTTGTGTCGAATAGTTGAAATTGGAGAACTCCAAAAGGATAATCATCTAAAATCCCCTAGTTAACACTAGACCCTCCAATGGAGATGAATCAAGAGCCTTATAGTTCCCCTCAAAATAAAATAAGTGGCATCTTCATATGTGAAAATTTGAGGTTGGGACAGTAAACACCACTTCATTTCATTCTTATCCTAAGACATCATGACCTACCCTTTGAAATTGAGTATTTTCCTTTGGGTGTAGTTATAGTGAACCTGGATGATCTTGATTTTTATATGGAAGGGGGAACCAATGAGTTGTTCGATATACTAAAACCACACCTTGGGCCAACCTAGGATCAGATATTCCTTCATACGGGTGTTTGTTCCTACCAGCAAAGGAAGGCACTAAGCCTCAGGGATCTATCAGCATTGTTTCATAATGATAGGAATACATATAAGTAAAGGGGCATCCAAATCCCTTTAATATTACATTCATTAACCCCAAAAAAATTAGACAGTATTCTGATTAGATCCTAGCTTCATCAAGTCGCATATCAAAAAAGGATCATCGATGAACTCCCTACTGAGCAAAGATTTAAGTATAATGCTATTAAATGGGATCTCATTTCTCCTCCATTGGGGAATTCCCATTTACAACTCTTAAAGTATTCTCTTTAAATCATAGAAATCCCACACATCTATATTGAGTAGAGGGGGAGTGTGTGGAAAGATACTAGGATATGAGTCTCTGAATCTGCCCAAGCTTTGTGATAATCTTCCTCAGGACCCGAATCATGCTGCTCCAAGAGTAGATAACCCTTCATGAGGAGTTAATGATCCTTTAAATGAATTGGTGGTTAGTAATCCTTGTCATGATAAGGATTATTTTTTGGATGATTTGATAGCCACTCTCACCACTCACCTAGACATGAGTGGTGGGGATCCCACATGGCAGCAAGCTATACACATCATTGGTCGTTGACTTGTGAGCACCCACAAATTTTGAGAAATGCAACAATTCCCCCATTAAATGGGAATGTTGACCCAATGATGTATTTGGACTAATTTATCTCAATGTTCTGACCCATTTTTGGAACCCTAGAGCAGTAGGATGCTGCCAATTTCTAGCTTTTTTCTAGTCATTGGAAAGACCAGCATATGTCTGGTACACCCAATTTCCCATCAGGTCCATTACTATTTGGGAATACCAATACATGAAATTTTTCTACCAGTTCACCTTTGGCACATGAAAAAAATAATTATCGACATATTCAAGTGCATACAACTTCTTTATGAGTGTGTCATATATTTTATTGAATAGTAGAAGAGACTCACGTATTCACCCCATATGCTGCTATCTCAGGATCATCTGATGATGATGAGTGTGGGTAGTTGTTAAGACATAATTTCTATCTAACCTCACCAATAAATACTTCCTAGTTAGGATCCTAGTTTTTTTTAAAAATAGGCCCATCGTTTGGAGGAATCCATGCAACATGACAAGTAGGAATGCACATTACCTCTTCCAAGTCCTATTAGAAGAAAATCCAAATATGATACATTCTCCATAGTACAGTTGGTTACTCCAGAGCCACTATAGATGTTGGAACCTCCATAATAATAACCACACCTAGTGATGCTTCTCCCATAGGCACCACCTCACCCAACAATGAATCGGAATACACAGCCTCATAATGCACAGCCACCTAAACGAGAGAATATGGATCCAAAAAACTTATTAGGATCTAACCCCTTATCATGACTGGGCTCATAGAGTAAACTCCCCATATGTAATTAACCAGACCTACTCATTTAAATATTTCTAGGTTCTAATTTATTTACTCAGTTCTCTAGGGTAGGGGATTCTGAAGCTGCCATAGTGAAAGAATAACAATGAGGACAAGAATTCAAATCTCCATGACTGTTACCCTAAATAGAGGATCCTTTAACAAAATATTAAACACTGTTATGTGTTCATGGATTGGATTCAGGACCAAGTGTATCTTGGTATAGTCATTTTGGTAAATTTCCTCTCATATGGGGCCCATATCTCTTCTAATCATGGTATTGAGAAAAAATGTGAATGGAAGTAGGTCTCCAACCACATGAATAAGAAGTAGGATTAATAGATTTCCTACTGATCAACCTATTAGACCCATGGTGTCATCTATTCCCTCTTAAGCATATAGGATCCTCTTAACACTTTTTCACGTTCCCCAGCTACTGCTTCTGTGTCTACATTACAGCCTTCTACGTCATATAAGAGTAAACACGAATGAGACAAGGGAAAGAAGATTCCCTTACCGGTGCTGGTCTAATCCATTACTCATTGTGATTTTACTCCTCCAATATTGGGAATCACATCTAGGGTTCACAAAACATTGTATGACCCCTATGATAACGAGTAGTATTTCTCTCTAAACACCTTTTATATGGTAGAACAATTCTTGGTCCTCGACAAATAGGAGTGTCAGGATCCCCCCCTCGTGCCATCGATCATCAATGGTGAAGAGGAAGTTGATAATTTGAAAACTATATAAATAATGAGGCTAATTATACAATCCATGTTTTATAAGCTACATAGACCCTGAAGAAAGTTTTTCATAGAGAAAAATAGGAGCAGTCCTCCAAAAACACTCCAGAATACACACCACCAAAACTAACCATGATAACTGTCTAGGAAGAACAGTCTTGTCCAACTAAATCTAGGACTTAGACAGTAGATAGTATTTGGATAGTGGTTTGGGTAAAGTTATTTTATGAGCAGCAATACATTTATATCACTATCCTGTGCCTAGTGGTCTAGCAAACAACACCCATTGTCCTTCCTTTTAATGAACAATGAACTGTGGGAAAAATGTGTATTCAACAGTGATGTACGATGTGATTAATCATATATACATCATATTATAAATTCTCTTCATCATGGAGTCCCCTATATTATAAATTCTTGATCTGATCACAATGTCCATGAAAATCACGCAATGTTTTGAATTAGTAATAGTGGCACTCTCGTGTAGTTTAACACACACCCAATGTACATCACAAGGAATATTAATGGCATGGGAATCTAAACTATATAGTGGACACATGTTTAAAGATCAATCCCATCCCAACCCCGACACTCTCCATGTTAGGACATACTAAAGAAGATTTGAGTCCCTCTAACCATAGGATTCATGGTTATGATAGATCAGATAAGTTACAGTGTGGAATAATCTTTTTGAATACCAAAGAAAAAGTGTTGGTAGAAAGTACAGTATTCATGGTTTTGTCCTAGGATTTTTCCTACAACACGTTGATGGGTAGTCTATGGATTCATATACAAAAACATCCCCTCCCATATCACCAATTCCTCATGTTCTCCCTATATGGTTGAGTGGGGGTACTCCAAGGTGAGTCATCACCCTTGGACTCCTAGAAAACATACTACCTTGAATCAGGTAATTATAATAGAGAGGTTAAGCATGTTCAGCCAATGAGGTTGAGTGGAAAAACATTTCATCCCACGGGATGATTAAGATGATACTTTCATTATCCCGATTCACTAGTTGGATGCCACAACACCACATTTTAGATTTATATACGTTATTCACAAGTTGAAAGGGTCATGTATTCCTAAAAACAATAAAGGTGAGTAGATTGCCTCACACTCTTTCATTATATAGGCCCATGAGATACTATAATCCCCCACCCATGTGATGTATCGAAAGGTTCACCATATGGACACTATTATACAACATAATCACATATTTCTCTGTGCCATACATCATCACTAGAAAATGGGCAACCACCACTATATTGTAATCAATCATGTGACCCACAGTTGAATTCTTCATGGGATTGGATTGACAGTCACAATCACCATAGTCTTTGCAGATCTAGAGTCACATTAAAAGGATTTTGTATCCACAAAAGTAGACACCAGTGTTCCCCCAAAATTAGTCGGCTAGGATGATCTCCCTACCACGGATTCTCCTAAATCAGATGATGAAGAGGAATTTGGAAGGTTCCACTCCTATGTTCAGATATTGTTTCTCAACCATTTTCAAAGAGTTGATTCTGGTGATCCTTACCACTGAAACATATCCATGGACAATACTGATTAGTTCAACCATGCCTCTAGAGGAACAATAACAATATGTATCTTTCTTAAAGAATCATCAATATTAATTCTCTTAAAGCTATAAAGAGATCTTGGGACTAGATCCCTAGGTATCTATCCACCATCTAGGCCTTTTATTAATATATTATGGGTAGAGAAATTCTCCAAAGAAAAATATCCCTTCCAAAGGTTCAATGACCGAGGAAAAAGTTGATATTCTTATCATGAAAAAACATCTTCAAGGAGTTTTAGAACCGTAATTGGATAGACCACATCATTGCATTCCTAAATAATATTTGGTATATCAATGTTTGTATAGAATTATGGGACCATAAAAATAATTTATTAAAGAACGAATATCCCCTTCTGGTGATTCACCTATTGATCAATGCCGCATTCAGGTTCAAGTCTCTCTTCTTCATTAATGGATATTCTGGGTACAATCAGATCTGGATGGACCCTAGGGATGAAGAGTATAGTACCTTCAATAATCCTCATGGTACATTCTCTATTAGTAAATAACATCCAGTCTAATGCATGTAGGATCCAACTATCAATGGGCCATTCATCATGTATTCAAAGCTATCATCATAGAACTAGTGCAATGCAACATGTATGACTTCGTGGTCAAATCCAACGAGTGTCATGACTATCTACAAGATCATGACATTATTTTCAGATTATTTTTTTCTAAACATTTTAGGATGAACCCCTCAAATATGCATTTGGGGAAACCTCTAGGAAGTTTCTTGGATTCATCGTCTAATACTGAGCCATTAAGATCAATCTATAGATGATTAACTCAATCAGCTAGAGGCCTCCCCCGAACAACTTATAGAAGATTCAAGGCCTTTAAGGCCACATAGCGTACATTATACAATTCATTGAAAATATCTATAGAGATTGTATTCCCATTTCTAGGATCATGATGAAAGGAAGAGTCTACCAATGGGATCCATAGTGTCAGACTATATTTATGTTGATCGAGCAGTATCTGCAAAAAAAACTAGTCCAGATGCCACCAATCTCCAATAATCCCATGGTTCTTTATGTGACTGCCCTAGAAAGTTTCCACATTGACCATATCACCCAAATTAAAAGTAAATGAATATAGATTGGTTTATATTGTTTCAGTAACATTCCCCCCAATACAAATTCTAGGTACTCTCGTATTGATAAGAGATTCCTCAAAATGGTTTTCATCATTCCAAATTTACAAAATAATCCATATTATTTTGAGGTAAATAAAGTGCCCTATATAGAACCACTAAATTATATCCTAAATCACCCCATGTTGATAGGAATAATATCACATTGGTAAGATATTTTTCAGTAGTTTTACCTCTGGTTCCTCCCATAGAAAGCTGTCAATGTTCAGGAATTAAACAACTGTATGGCCTCCCATCCAGATCCTACAAAATTTCACCTGAATGTTGATTTCCCAAATTATTCCACTCTCTTGGTAGATCATGATGTGTTGATCTGGTATATAAGTTTCAGTTCTCCACCAAGATCCTAACTAGTTGAAGGATCAATATATTCACACTCAATTGAGTAGGCATGTGGATCTTCTTCATCACTCCTATATTAGTTATTCCAGCCCACTAATCCATGTTATTAGAAGAATGAACAAAAACAAGTCATTATATCAGACTATCATTATTGGTCTCAATATTTCCTTCAATATTGATGTTCCCTACATTCATTTTAAAGGATACTCTGATTTAGTCCCTAAATAGATAAATGGGGACTATATGGTTAAAAGTTCAAAGATTGCTCCCTTGCTGGAATGTACCCGCTAGTTGATGGCCAAGTTCCCTTCTCATCTAGAAGTGTATCATGCTCCCAAGTCACCAAATGAGAGGGGATATGGGTTATCATGTCAAGAAAAATATCTTGTAGATCCTGACAGGGAATATTTGTTCATTCGCATAACTCATCAGAGAGTCATTTCCCCGGTCATTCTGGATGATGTTGATAGCAAGAAGATGGACTATCTAGTCACTGGTGATTCATCATCAGGACCCTCACCCCCTGGTATTATAATAAACATATGATTGGATAACCCCTTTATTCAAGTATCTCCATCACAACACTATCCATCCAAACTAGGATGATCATGAAGGAATATGCTAGTGTGCAGTGCCATTCACCCTATAGAGTGATCCTAACATCGACTAGGATCTCTATAGATGTGGGTTTTATGGAATGATACTCTATTTCATACAAGGATAGGAAATTATCCAGGTAATGTAGAATGTTCATTCTATATTTTTTGGTGCTCATCAGGCACAATTGAATCACTCTCACCTGATTCTAAGGTTTGTCTACCTCTGAATCACTATAGTCTGTAGCTGTATTGAGTTTTCCATGATGTGTGATGCATATCAGATTTACCCCAAATTTGTTCATTGACTTTTATACCCCTTCATATGACCAATTATTATTCCACCTTCGTAGTATAAATACTAGACGTCATGGGTCCATATTATCTAGCGACATATTTTCAGTGTATATTTATTAGGACAATGATGTATTTCTTCTCCATGTGGGTAGAAGTGATTACCCTCATGAGAGGAAAGGCATGATCTATGATCCAATTCATGAATACCCACATTATCCATCAATTCAGAGGTCCTTATTCCATTCTCACAAAAAAGGAATCTAATTATTGGATGGTGATAGAAAAAGATTTTATGCCAAGTATAGTATCTTGTCCAACAATACTCCTCGCTATAATGATCATGAAAATATATAGACAAAGGAATTCAAAAATATTATCTCTAACATTATGCAGATGATGGAGGTATATAAAAATATGGGTTTTAAGGAAAATTTCCCCAACGTCCTTTGGGTCTATCATACAACAACGTAAAACAAAACCCAAGTGACTCCATATTCCCTGGTGCATGGAACATAGGCAGTACTGCCCATTGAAATTTAGTATCTGTTTGTTAGAACAATAATAAATGATCATAATACGTGATACAGAATGGAATGTATCTATCTAGATCAGTTGGAAAACCTTTAAGTGAACATGCTCTAGGACTTGAATAATCTATATAAGAAGAAAAAAGGATTTCAAGAGTGTTCAATCAGAAGATTCACCTTCTCTTCTTCTTCTAGGTTGACACAGTTTTCACCCTTAGGACACTGATGATAATAGATAGGAAACCACCAAGGATGAATCCGATTATTGAAGGATCATATAACCATCGTAATGTATATTTTAGTGGTGGATACTTTATGATCACTATGGATGGAGATCACATTACTCCTCATTCTAATGCCATGATTCTCAATAGATACGTCATGTGAGGAGTTAATAGTGTCCCAACTACACAATGTTAATCATCATAGCACCAATATCTTAGTGTCAGGACATTATGCAATGTAACAACTATTTTCCTTACCGTATGATGTTAAATTGTGTGTCCCCTTCCATGGAACAAGATTTAATAATGGTAACATGGTCCAATCTCTTTGAAATTATACTAATTTCATCATTGGTTCATGTATTATTACATAAAACTAATATCCACCATATATTCCAAGAAACATGACCTTAAACTATTTAAAAAAAATGGTATATGATCTGTGACCTTAAACAATGAATTATATTCCATGAATAATAACTTGAAACTATGTGTGAGCCTTCTTTAGAAAGTGTGGTGTGGCACCAAGACTCCTAGTCCCTCATTCATACCAGGTTTTTGACTCTTATGCACCATATATGCCCATTTGTGAAGTCTCTTTATTTATGATAAAACTCCATGACCTCAAACTGAGAGTCATAGTTTCATCATCATTACTTTATACATTGTGTAAATATCCCCTGGAATGCATTGTATAGTGAGAGCCTCTTTGGTCATCATTCACTTTAGGTTACTCCTATAATACCCCACAAATAACTTTTTTTGAGCTTATCCCCTCACTGTAGGCTAGATTTTCACTGGTATGTGTCATGTGTTATTATACCTACATTGACCTCTCTCACATAACCACACTTCACAAACCCATTTGAGACATTTATCCATTTTGGTCCAAACATTTTGACCTTATACTAGGAGTCAACATCCTTGATGTGTGATGTTAAACTATGTTTTACATCGTAAAAATTTAACATTCCTCTTAATAATATATTATTCTGTCCACATGCTCTGAGCGTGAGTTACATGATTATAATCAACAAATTCTTTAGTTCCATCATCGAGAGAGGATTTTCCCTATCGATGTAGATCTCTTATTATGTATTGTTCTATAACTATGTGTGGCTTGATTCCCATCCTTATGGTATATGTAGCGATGTAAAAAAACTTTTCCTTCAATACCATCTACGAATTCCTCAAACCTCAGTCCATTTGCCTCATTTATGGTCAAGGAATTGTGAATCTAAGCATTATTCAGTCCATATCAAGGTCTGTATATGGTGGTAGGCCTCTTAGGAACTAATTCATCTCAGGTTTATCACCCCTTCACATCACATACATTTTCAAAGACACTCAAGGTCCGTACTCTATGAACATAAACTATGAATCATAGTCCATACATCATGAGTTTAAAATATGTGCCATGGTCCTTGCCACATGTCCTTAAACTGTGTTCAATGTACCGGTCGCGTGACATTAAACTATGAGATGTGTCCTACTTACATGATGTTAAACTAAACCATGAATTTTCCTCAGTTTATGTTATTGAATTGTGTTTCTATCATTCTCATTCTATGACATTAAACTATAAGGCATCCTAAGCCCCCGCCAAAAAGGCCCTCTCCTCTGTTGATGGCTATTTACTGCATCCTTCTCATTTTTAGTTGTTTCTCATCATCCGATATAATGATCACCTTAATGATTATTTTGACCTTTTATCAGACCAATATGCTTACACCAATGTACTCTAACCATAGTGGAGTAATTCCATGAGTGTTAAAATCCATTATAGAATTTTGATACTCTATTTCCTAGCATTGTGTGTGATTTATTTGGATCCTCATCCTACTCCACATCTGATTGGACCCCCTAATGGAATTGTGTTTATTCAAGGCTCTCCTACCATCCTGGGTCAACACCCAAGAATATTTTGGATGAAAATATAGGATAGGTTCTTTTTTTTATCATGTTTATTAGTTGAACCTGATTTTCTTATACCTATTCCCATCGAATGGTACAAATACTATATTTCAAACATGTTCAGAAGTATCCTCTAGGGTATTTTCAGCTCTTTCCATTCTGCACAAGTCCTCTTGATAAGGAATTCATGATCCAATATAGAATGAGTGTTGTATTTCAACCCACCAAACCATATACATATTATCCATTAGTGAAGATATCCCATCCACTGTGGAAGTTGAGCTATCGGGATTTGACTAACTTGGTTCTGAACATTCCTCTATGAATTTAGATGGATGTCCCAATTTTCCTTCGCGTCCTCTATTCCAAAATCCTCGAAAATATACAAGTGAATAAGCCTCATGTGGAGGAATGGTTGTCAATATATTTTTGACTAGATCATCCAGATTTAGGTATTCAAATGTAATTGGCAAGAAAAATATTCCATCTATAGGCATCAGTAGCTAGATTCTTATATGAGGGAATAATTACTCATCATCCTCTCCACCTATTGAATATGTTTCTATTGAACTTTGAGTCACCCCATTGGAAGAAATCATCATACAAAATCCCTTGTATAACCATAATAGTGGTGAAATATTAGTCTCAGACCCACATCCACCACCAGATGTAATTTATGTATAGGTACATCCAATGCAGCCCCAACCTACTTTGGCCTCTGGTGCAGTCACTGCCTCTTCCACCGTAACTTCAGCCTCAGTAGCCGTATCTTGTAAAACCTCGTTGATAAACATATTTACCATGTCTTATTCAAGAGACTCTATTGAGGTACTTAACAGGACCACCTCCACTGAAAGAACAATCTCATTAGTCCCCTCTAGTGGTGTTTCAATGTTTGGATCGAGCACCACTCTCTCCCTATCCACTTACATTGGTAAAGTGACATCCACCATCGCCACTTTATCCTTCGACACCACTGCCTCATTGGAAGGTACAATGATTGATTACCCATTTCCACAATATCAGGATGGTTCCTCACACTCACCCTTTTGTGGGTTGATTTCCCCTCGCCAACACCAAGAGTCCTCTTATGGACCTTTCCATCCATAGTACTCACTGATTCTTGCAAAATTAAAAGACAGTCAAGAAACATTCTTGATGATTCTATGGTGTATAAAGGCCTAATAATGGATAGTTATTTTACCTTGTTAGTAGGATTATGCTTGTACCCTTCTGGTATATGGTTGGATTCACTACCCTGGGTGTCTTTCAGTTCTTCACCTTCAGCCGCAATGGGTGATTCATTACTCGCAAGGGCATCTAGAGGGGTAGGAATTCCCAGTATCATCCTCAACCGATTATGGAAAGGAAGAATCGTAAAACTTGATTTAATTAAATCCTATATATCTTGAATATATTTTACCCTTTTGTGTGGGTTTCATAGATGCCTTTATTTTCATATCCCATTCTGATGATATATATCCCACCTGTAGTGAGTTCTTTCCACAACCCCGAGGAGTGGTGATCATCTTGTGAGGTCCCCTGGAATCCTAGGAATTTTGATACATGAAATATATAGGAACATTTAGGTCATGTACTAATTTCACAAGAACATGAACAGGAACCATCATGATCAACCTAGAAGGCCCAACTTCTTCATGCTACATCTTACCAAGGAGTGTTGAGTGTTGTGTTTGTCCCTTCCCTACATCTCTTCCCAATTCGAGGCCACAGACTATTGGACCAACTATTATTTTCCTACACACTAGACCAGCTCTTACTTAATGGTTCCATATACCCACCACATAGCCTCAGCCCCATGGTGGGGGAAAACCCCTTCATTGTCTCAGGTGGCCTACTGCCTCATCAAGATGTTAGGTTAGGCGATCACCCAAATTCTTATGTCATCAATATTTTTCTCACATAAATAATTGGGTTTAGGCACCTCATTCTACATATTTCCATCTTCATTCAAGAACATATGCTAAAACCTCCTCATAACCAAATGATGGAACTCATGACACACCTTTGAATACACCTTTGGAGTCAGCCTCTATAGAAAATAGAAAGGTTTTGAAAACCTGATTTGATTGTACGTCTCACAAACCTATTCACGTTAAATTATTTCTACAAGTAACCCAACTGTGATTTCCAATAGGTAAGATCATTTCTCCTTGGTAACTATTAATTAATCATTCACAACCTACAACATTAGGGAGAATGGGTGAATGGTGAATTTCATCACTAACCCGTCCTCATCCAGCACTTCCCCAAAACCCAAATTGAATGGGTGACTCCTCACGATGTTTATTATTATAGGTAATAAGTTTGTTTTGGGAAGTTAAATGGTGGTTTGTTACTCATAACCCCCCATTTTTGTGGCCACCAAACTATAAAGGAAATGAAAATTCCCATACACATGCAGAAACATATTCCCTTCACTGATGTGCCAACGTACATTGGATCACATTCCCAGTACTGAGAAACAATAGTTGAAATTAATTCCAATTTCCCACATAGAAACTATTATGAAGTTACATTTACGTATACCCATGTTTTCATACGAAAATGGGAGAATCAAACCACAAATGATTATCGTGATGAATCTTTCCAGTCTGACTATGGATTGAACATCAGTATTTACACTTTATAACTACTAATTCCACTAGATAACTTCCCACATTCTTACATATGAGCCATCTTTACCATGATGGCATCTCCTAGGACATGTGTGTGGACACTTAGACAATGTCTCGGTTGTATCATTCACCTCAATAGGCCCCTTTTTGGTCATTCAACAAATAAAAAACCACTACTTACAGGTAACATCTCTCATCCCAATCTTCTCTTCACTAGTACCATTCCCTAGAACTAGAAACACCTTATCCGATGTAGGAAACTTCTAATATTCCCCCTAGAAATTGTCCAAATTGGTGAATTATTCATAAATAACCCCCCAAAATGGGATCATATTGATTTGTGGAGTTTCTTAGAAGCAGACTTCGACCTCTTGTGATGCAAGTGGAATGTAGTGGTCCTTGGTGACCATGTTTTCAAAAGACCGTGCTTGACCATCTATGGCTGATAAACATGGGATGTGACTCCCATGTTGCATCATAAAGTCTTACCTATTTAGGTATTCCTTGAATTATTCACCTGAAAACCATTCCCAATAGGCTCAGGATCACTCTTCTTTGATACTGCCTCCATGGATCAAATCCAATCATTAATTTCATACCTTCTATGGATCCCCCAATCCAACCTCCAGAATCTTCACATTATTCAGCATGGATTCCTCATCCACCTGAATCTCGCCATAAATATTGTTGATATGTTTTTGGAAGATTTTTGTTGTGATGGGTGCATAGTCATACCAAAAGAGTTCGACAATAGAATAGTACCACTGATTGTACACATGTATGCCTCTGAATTAATATATTAAAACATCCCTGCTCGGCACTGGGATAAAGAAATCATCCCTCAAGATGAACCATAATGTGATAGCCTCTTGAATAATGGATATTACTTTTTATCCTCTATTAGTAGTTCAAGTATTGAATCATGGTTAGAAGAACCACATATGCACTCCTTGGTAATGATGTTTCACCCATATCTTCCCTCTAAGAATCATCTATAATGACATCCTGAGAATCCATTGGATGCATGACATAAGTGTTTTATGATTCTGGTTTACAGAGGTCCTTCTAAAATCCTAGTCACAAAGAATGTTAATGGATCTATGGGTAATAGTACATGATTCACGGAGGTGTGCTTCTCGGTTTCAAGTTATTTATGTTGTGTTCACAGAGATGTGGTATAGACGTACAATTCACTAAAAGAGCATTCAGGAAGCATGTTTGTGAAGATAACGAGCTTCATAAAAAGGAATAAAAATCATTTCTTAACATGGTGGTTCAGTTCCTTGGATCCCAATACTACTATTTATATGTGTACGACCAATAAAAGCTTTAATATGGCCTCCACAACAAACATCTCCATGTGTGACCCTCACAAGTAAAATTTGTGTGCAAGATACACAAGCGGTAGTCGATTACTAAATTTTCATCTATTCTACCTAAAAATTGGACCTTTCTTATTTCCCTACTTGATCCCATTCTATGGGGGGATGTTTTTAGAACTGAAATACATTACCCATAAATTAGCTATGAATACATGGAAAACATAATAAAAATAACCAAAACCACCGAAAAACACTCATAAGAGTATTCTTCACAAAGCCATGTCTCTTTAAAATGACCACATATCATGGATATTTCATTAGATAAATACCTTTTAAGAATACATGAATCTTTAATGGTGTTCTTACATGAGTATGATGGTTCTTTTTTACCACACAATGGATTTATGGTTTTCTTCAATGGGTTATACACTACTATGTGGCCGCATAAAGGATTGACAGGGTCCCTTGAGAGTCTGATAGAGCCATGCCCATTCATAAAGTCCACAAATTCTATCCTGAATAGATTCCATTATTTGAGACACCCCTTAACAATAAATACCCCACCCCCTTATTCCGTGCATTGTAAGATGGATACCCAAATCTTTTATCTTCCTATTTTCTCCCAATTCGCGAACCACCTAAGAATTACAAATGAGACCAAAATGAATCATCCAATGTACATGGGCTTCATGAAACTATCATTAATGTGTTCTTGAAAAACCATTACCTAGTTAAATATTCCTTTCATGATTTCCTTCACCATTAATGATGTATAAAGGCCTTACAAGGCACTTTAGGCTTCGTGAAAAATTCAATTATCATGAAGAACTTTTTTTGAGCAAGGACATCATCATATGGATGGGTTTCCATGTTTCATGGACCCACTATCATCGAAAACACCATGACCTCCTCAAAGAACCTGAGCTCCCCAAGGAACCTGTCTATGAGGCCCTAATCTTTATAGAACATTTCCTTTGAGACTCTATATGCTACATACCTTTTACTGACACCTCTTCTCCATGGTTGAGTTCATAAATCCTCCAAACCCATCCATGACTAGTCCAAATGCACCTTGAGTCTATATGTGATTGAGGACACACATTCATGTGATCCACTCCACTTAAAGTGTATCCCGAGACTCCAACATAACTTTTTCCTAACATCATATGAATCATAAATGTCGTATAGTCTCAACATAGGCATGCTACCATTACTCTAATGATTGAACACACCCCCTTTCATTGCACTTTTTCATTAATAAAGTCATTCCTTCTAATGGTGCTTGAGATGTGGTTATTTATGTCCGATGGTTAATGAGTGAGTCCCTAATGTCTTAGCTAGATGAATTAAAGCTACCTAGTCCAAAAAACATCTACACATGATTTTGAAATGTGGTTTTACTCTTTTTAATAAGAAAATGATACTCCATGTGTGAGCATCAAGTGATGATCTCCATATATACTACACACAAAGGGAATGAGATCCTATACATATTAAATGACTTCATCCTCACATTGAATGACATAACCCTTGGTAATGTTCATGGTGTAACCCCTACATCATCCCATGTTGGAACTTCTTTTATGAAATGAGATTTTGGTCTTCTTCTTCCTCTTATTTCTCAAACTGAGCACGTCTCACTTGGTATTAGATGTTAGTGGTGATAATTAAATCCTCCAAGACCATCCCATGAACATCTTATTCTGAATGATCCTGTGTATCCTCCATAATATGGTACAATACTATGTGTAATCCTCAACATCCATACTCACAATGTGGATCACCTTCATCATTACCCCAACCACATGCTTCTATTGGCCTCCTCCTTACGTAAATTCCCCATACCATTCCACGCTACATGCAATTTGATTCCCAAATATCTTGGATATGTAGGAATCATCGGTGTGGTCCAAAACCAACATGCCAATCCAACGTGAATTTCTCTGGGTCACATCCTACATAAGATCATGCCACTCACCTACGAGACCAAATCTTCTCCACGTCCATTGGGAAGATCAATGCATAAGCCCAAAACCAACCAAAACCAAGATAAATCTTCTTACAATGGACATATTACATGAATGATAAACACATCACCCCTTTTCTATTCTCCCTTCACCACATGAGTTTCCTTACTATATGAACATTAACTGTATGGACCGGTACTATCACATGACCATAAACTATGGTATCAAACTCTAGTAGTTTTTATCCTTAAATTCTAAAGAGGGTATAGACTATGGATCCATGTGGTTCAATCCTAACCATTGTTCAACTTAGGTTATTAATCCTAGGGATGCATCTTTCTAGTCCTCCTCCATGGGTGATATGATCAACCCTCATGATAAGATGTCTTCCCTTTATGGGAATGACCTCTCAGATATTCCACCATTGGTCATTCTGATCAATCCATCTGCAATCCTTTCATCGAATCCCTCATGGGGATGTGCCTTTCTGATCAACCGCTATTGGTGTTATGATGAACTATCACTGTGTCACATATTCCCTTTATGGGATCACCTCCAAAATCCACCTCCACCGGGTGTTCTGATCCATCCATCAGTTAACCATTCAGGAACTCCCCTATTGATATACCTATTTAATCCATCTATAGGGGTGTTCAGATTAGATTTCATGGAATGAAATATTACCTATATTGGAAAAAAATTCTGGATTCGCCTCCATGGGGCATTCTGATGCATCCATTCGTAAAAATCCAACTGTGATATCATCCATCTTAAGCACACACCTCCTTAATCCACCACCATGGGGTGACAGGATCAATCTACTTTGTCCCCAAAAAATATTAAAATCATGCCTTGATCATTCTATATAGGACATTCTAATTTTCCTCTATAAGTCCTTAAATGTGTGACCCAAAATACGTATATCACGTAAAATATGGGATACCTGAGGTGATAATCCTAGATGATATACGCCTCTGATATTATGTCTATAATGATCAAAATGATATTACTTGGGTTTTGTATCTAAGATGCCTCCATGAGATGATCTCCTAAGAGGAAGTATACATGTGACAAATTACTCCAACATCTAGACATTCCAGCAATGGAAACATGAATAATCTCTTGACCCAATTTTGCTACCTTATCAAGACCCACCAGAATTTCTGGAGAGAAACAGTGTAATTAACTATCATTAACCAAAATATGGCACTAGGAATGAGTTCCAACAACATGAATTAACTCTATGATGGAGAATAGGGATAGGAAATAAGTTCAAAGGATAAGTCCATTGAAGTAAGAATTTACATCCCATCATCCCATTTTAATCATGGATCATACATAACCATTGAATGTGATGAATGTAACCCACATTTGGGAAGAAGTAATGTAGGGTAACAAGCATGACAGTGCACAAACACACATAAGAGGTGGCCCCAGAATAGGAATTGGAAATAGGAACACAGGAGGATATACCAATCCTAAAGTAGGTACATGGGAAATTATCCCAATCCTAACATGATATGAGGGTCTTGGTAGGTATCCTTAACAAAATATTTTCAATGCTAATGTGTATGCCAAGATTATATGTCTCATTCCAATGTTATTCTCTCATTGATTATTATCTCTATTTTATTATGATTAAAGTATTATTAAATGCTAATATTTATGCCATGATTCTTATATATTATTTTTTCTAGGGAGTTCATGATATACCAATGTTATTATCATACTCTCATGTCTTTATATTCATGTTATTATTACGTATCATACTTGATTTCCTTTAATGATAATATAAGATCACAATTTCATATATTTCCATTCCCCTTTGTTATAAAAGATTTATTTATGTATATGTACTAAATAGATGGAACTTTTTGGAAAATATTGAATATCATTCACCACGTTAGAATATTGTGCTCCAAGATTCCAAACACAGTAAACTATTATGGTCCACAAAAATGTAGGTTTTTAATTTGATGAGTATTCATTGAACATGATGTAATATCCATCTATGTTTGTCTTGGGTTTTTATTCTCAACCTAGTATAAGACTCACAAAAAATCCAACCTTATCTTTAGATCATGGGTTTATTCTCCATCCAACCAAACCGTTGCCATAACCACGTGGGAGCCATCTCATGGATACCAACAAAAGACCCATCACCTCAGGTTCATAAAAAAATAATACTTTTTATGGGTACCCATTCACAACATCCTTATGTCTTACCATGTTCAAGACACAAAGAAACCAGCCTCCACAATTCTATGTCACAAGAACATATCAAAATCACCCTAAGAGTCAAAAAACACACCCAACCTCAATAAGGATAAACAATAATTTCAAAACAACCCCAAGAGATGAAACCCTAAATCCTCAATGCACACATATAACAATTATCTCATAAGTACCCCCATAGAGCCTTACAACCCACAAACTAGATCAGAGACACAAAATTTTTTAATAAATCATGATTCACCAAATAGAGAATCATTAACCTAAAAAACTTCACTGTGAACAGTATATTTGAATAATATTATGTCACTAAACTAGTTCCATCCCAATTATTGATGAAAAACCTAAACCACCACAAATTAAGGAGTAAATATATTCATGGAACCCATGATTAAATGCCAATGATAAAAGAATTTCATCCTTGCCACTTGATTTTGAGTCTGGTTCAATCTATCAATATTATGAATTACTACTAAACGAAGAATATAATCACACTAAAAGTTCACCCTTTTGATAGATGATACAACAATTCTCAACAAATTTATGGGAGGGGAATAATTTAAATAACATAAGACATTAAATATACAAGTTGATATTACACATACCAAACCAAACCTCCAACCATGACCTAGGGACAAATCCATAACAAAATAAACAATTAAAACAATATTTGTTTCCTTTTTCTTAAACATCATAAACATTCGAAAATGAATTTCGCAACTATACAGATTAATTAATTATAAAAAAAATATAATTTCAAAATTTTATTAATATTAATAAATATTTTTTAAATTAAGCTGGTTTATTTTAAATCATTTTCAGTAAATCTTAGTTTTATTCTAAAAAGATTTTTATCAAATCCCAAAATGAAATCAACCACATCATAAAAAAACATCTATGAAATAGGAAACCACTTTAAAATAACCACTAAAATATATATTTAAATCAAAAAATATATTTGAAAACTATAAAATACAACTTCCTCCCTAAAAACATTTATGATTTTAAATCACATAAAATAGATAACACAAAATAGTGTATTAAATTAATTTCGATAACATTAAACATTACTACATTAATCTTTTATTTCCCTCTAATAAGGGATAATCTATTTCAGGATAAATATTAGAATTAACGATGATAATCTATAAACATTAAATAGTCTAAAAAAATAATTCCATGTTTTTTAGATTTTCCATAACCATCCACCAAAAAAGCTATATGGTTAACCCTTTAATGGAGGAAACCCATGTAGTAACAAATCATCTTGTACCATCACCCCACACTCAAGAGAACCCCCAAATCTCATGGTTGCTTTTGGAAATTTGATCATAATTATTATACCAAATACATAAATCTATATAAATAAAAATCAATATCCCATAATCAATTCTATAATACTGATAGAAATTCAAGGAACAAAATAGAAGAGATCTCATGATAATCTATCATGCTTATAACTTTCAAGATATGAAAACCTAACTCTACAATAACCTTACAACAAAAATAACAAAGGCACATATAAAAAATGTACTTTTAAAGTACCAAGGAAATATTATACATTACTATTGACCATAATAATTATTCCATCCATCAGATGCCATAGCCGACACCTGACATACTCAAGGGGAATTATTGATCCCCGAGTGATGAAAGTAAGAATCAAAGGTATATGAGGTAATTTTTGGGGATTATTTTTTCGATAAACCAAAGATGTAGAACAATATATTTTATCATGAAAATCTATAATGGATCATATGTTAGTCCATTTTCCTTGTTTAAATAAAATATAATAAATAACCTGAGAGATATAATAGATACAACTTATACCTCAAGTCACCCTGCGAACTCCCTCTATAGAGGAAGATCTCTATGGTCACCCCCAACTCTATATAAAGTTATCATCACCACTAAATCACCACAACCTCCCATATACATATTAAAATCTATTAATTACTATAATTAAATGTAGTAAAAAAATAAATTAATGGGAATACTAATATGGATATTCTATAAAATGAAAATATATATACATATTACTAAACAAATTCTAAGAATTACTGTCCAATAAGAAAAATAAAATATAATCACAACTAACCTCAAGTAAAACTGGTTACTAACTGTCAATAATGTTAGACATTTCTATGGCATTATAATATCTTTATAGAACTATTGAACTAAAATGTAAAATAGGTGTGACCATAAAAAAACATAGTTGGACTCCACCATACTTTCTACTAACCAATATTTTAACAGAAAAATGTATTTTATTGTATTTTTAAAAATTAATATAAAATTAATTTTCCATTATTAATTATATTTAAAACTAATAACACCTCAAAAATAGTTTTTAAACATTTTTATTTTTTTATAAAATCAAAACAATCACATATATTACTTTTTAGATATTACACACTCCAAATAAATAACTCTATTTTCTATTTTAAATATGATCTTATAAACCTTTTTCCTAAAATTAATTAGAAAAATTGACATATGATACATGAAATAAAAAAATAAGTAATATAAAGACACAAATCATAAATAAAAAAAGAAATAAATAAAGAAAATATATGGTGCCACAAATTTCTGAAAAATACGGTAATCTAAGAAGTAGAATGACCCCCCATATCAATCTACTAACCAACTAATGAGTGTCATGGTCTTGCCTATATAGTTACTAAGTCTTGGTAACAAAGTATAAAATTCACTATCATACAATGAAAATGTTTTTAACGCATCACATTCTCATAGAAATAAACAAACATCACTGACATGGATAATGGAAGTGGAGGCCATCTCATCAATATAAGATTACACTATCACCGACATTCAGATGACCAAAATAAAGAAATGTTGAGAAAAAAGTAAAACAGAATAGTCAATAATAATCATAAATGACAATCTCACCCACACCTCTATCACCCTATTCTAAAATATCACTAATATAACATCGATCAAATCATATAAAATAAAAAAAATTACCCACATACCAAAATATTTGTCAATCATTTTCAAATAAAGAACAAGTGAGTATCACACAAACCCACATTTTAGTAATAACCTAAAACATTCAAATAGGCAGTTTGAAATCCACTAAAGATATTGAGATAAGTTATAATAATTCAAAAAAATTTAACAATATTTTTCATAGGAGTCATATTTGAAATCGACCTTGAAATCCATTTCGGGAAACAAATACCATGTTTATAGAACCACGTAAAAGGATAAAACATTATTATATTAATTAAATTGGTACCCAAATTGGGTCAAAAAAATTTCAATGTTCATATTTTTTTTCAAAACATTCATTAAAATAATCTATAGATACTTGTAATATCATGTACCTCATGAAATGTAAATTAACATCTATTGAATAATTAATTTAAAATACCAAAACATTTTTAATAGATTCAAAAAAATATCAATGGCCAATACTTGTAATATATAAATATTTAGTTTTCTTAGTTTGATAAAAACTAATATAAAACATTTGTTAAAATTGGTATACCCCTTTAAATCTATGGAAATAAAGATAAAATCCAGTTTCTTATTTGGAAACTCAATGATTATTATTAATAATACCATTAAAAAATAAAAAAAATGAATTTATAATGAGATAAAATACATATTTTAAAATTATAACTTTATTCAAGGGGAAATATATTAGGAATTAATAGGGTATGATCAAATACATTAATTAATATTTAAATGAGACTGAAATAATTGACCTCACACTTTAATAGTAATGTTTTTAAAACAATTCTCTCAAAAAAATCCATGGGATCAGTTGATTTTTTCAAAGTAAGGGGAAAGAAGAGAGAAAGAAAAGATGGAGATGATAAATAAAATGAATATATAACATGGAGTTCTAAACTAGAATCATAGACAAATATAATGAATCTCTGTAGATATTAAAACCTATGAGCCTTGGATAGGGTGTGCGATACAAGAGGGTGGGGGAGCGGGACTATTTTTATGGGATAAAAATAGGTAAATTTTTTTAATTCAACACATGAAAGTAAATACTATATATCATGCATGGTTAACGCAAAAGGCTTACCAACCCTGTTACAATTGTGTCACCCACACTGCCTATAAAAAGTCATTTCCCAATTAGACCTAGGATCCAAAATCGATTTGATAATCATTATCTTACAACGAAAATTATAGATGTCTCGTTATAGAACAAATTAATATAGGTCTTTCTAGGTTTACCAAAAATTTATGGATAACTTCTTGAAATATAAAATATTTAAAATATTAAATTTCCAAGTCCGAAATTTTTTAAAATGTAACATAACTCAAATTAATATAAAATAACGTAAAATTAAATTAAATTGAAAATTACTATCATGCGTGGATGTAATATGTATCATATATTTCATGGTGGGATTACCTAATACATCTCAAGGTAATAATTTAATATGGATTGTTATTAAATGTTTAAATATATCATCTCATTTTATTTCTATTCATTTTAATATATATTAGGGTAATGTT
The DNA here is from genome assembly GCA_963277665.1 of Viscum album. NCBI lineage: Eukaryota > Viridiplantae > Streptophyta > Magnoliopsida > Santalales > Viscaceae > Viscum > Viscum album. The sequence continues at coordinate 1,779,727,312 of OY728129.1, read as the reverse complement.
TGAAAACATTATCATAAAGAGATAGTTAGGTCACATATTTCCTATATTTATTTAATCTTATCATCATCCAACATTTTAATCAAATTATTGTATGGGAATTCATAATTCATTAGATAATCAATTGAATTTAAATGTATATTTTACTCCTCAATATGATGGTGAATCAGATGAAACAATTCAATGCACTAAAGGTTTTATATGAGATTACTCATTATATTTTTAAAGAGTTTTGGATCTACACATTTCATTATTATAATTTTCTTACAATGAAAATGATCATTCAAGTATAATATCTTACAATTTATGGAAATATATGGAGATGGATGTAAAACATAATCATGTTTGGATAACTTATATTAAAGGAATTGTTTTGGACCCAAATTCATAGAAGTGATATTTAAAAATCTAATCAGGATACAACACCATCTGCGCTCATCCTAGAGAATACAGAGGATATATATAGACATCATGTGAAAAAATCATTCATTTATGGTAGAGGACTATGTTTTTTATAAAATATCTCCATGTAAAGGTGCAATGTATTTCATTAAAAAGGGTAAATTAACACTATAGTTTATTGGACCATATAAAATTATAGAGAAATTGGAATAATTTTCATTCCATGTATCCATACCACTATGTTAATCTCTAGTATCTAACTTGTTTCATGTTATTTTATTAAGGAAGTATGTAACTGATGAATACCATGTATTAAACCCAGGAGTGGTATAGTTAAAATACTATCTTTCCAAAAAAATACAATTAATATTTATGATCATTGTGAGAATATTTTTTTAAATAAAGTAACTCACTGAGATAATGTTTCGGGAAAGATCACATGATTGAGGAAGAAACATGGGAACCTGAAAGAGTTATGGGAGAAACATATCACCACTAGATATTCAATGAATAAAATTATGAGTTTGAAATTTATATAATTGGGATAATTTATAGATGATGGAATTTTTTCTAATGAATCAATTAAATAATTTTATTATATTATTATTTACTATTATAACCATTAAATTAAATATATATAATTAGAAATCAAGAATATGATGTCTTTTATTTAGACTATAAGTAGTTTTTAATCCATATAATTTTTTTCCCAGGTATGATATGGTATTATTTTGAAGTTATATTTCAAAATTAATTTTTTTTGTTTTATAAAATTACCCCATTTTATATTCAACATATCAAAATAAATTGGGGTTAATTTTTCATATTTTTTCATGGTTGTTTTTATGTGAATAATGGAAAATATTGTTCCCTAAAATACCATAACTTTTCCTTTGATTGAGTTTCGACAATGTACAAATCATATTTTTATTACTTTTAAAGTCTACGAACTCATACTCAATTATTCATAAACTAATAAATGAATAGATAATAAAAACTAAACAAAATTTATGTTAAAATTCATTTATATGCTTAAAAATTAAATTTTTTAAATTAAATTTTTTTCATTATGTGTAACAATAATATAATTTAGTTTTAACTCATTTGTAAAATTAGTCTTTTAAAAAATAGTTTTATTTTTAAGGTTTAAATTTTTTAATAGTTTAGATTTCTTTTTTTCTTATATAAATATTTTTCCAAGATAATAATTTACTCACCAATGTGAGCATTAAAATGAGGTAAAATTATTAAAAAGTAGTGGAAAGAACAAAAAATGTTATCATCAATGATTGATTGAGTAGATACAAGACCCAACATTCTCTATATTCAAAATTAGGCTATATTTATGTAATTTTATTTTATTATTTAATTTATTATACATTAATAGTATAATGATTTACAGGTATGTCACTCATATCACATATAAAAGAATATTTTCACCTCCCCACTTCTCCACACAATTTCATCACCTTACCTCTAACAATAACATACACTTTCTTCTCCAATACTCTTTTATATTTCCAATTAATTTTGGTATCACAAAAAAGACCAATCATTGAATAAAAAAAGAGTGTCTTAAAGAATATTTCAAAGGAAGATGTAATAGTCTTAACCAAGCTCATCCAACTAACTTTTTTCTTACACATGCTAAAAAAAATTTATACTAAAACAAATATAATTAATAAAATTGAATTAATATAATAAAATTTTATTACATTTTTTTAAAATTAATTATATACCTTCCTCTCATCCCTTGGAAAAGGAAAACTTCTCTCATATTTTGTGCAGCCTACCACCTACATGAATGGTGTATTTATTTTTTCATCATTTCCTTAGATGGGTGGTTATATATATGAATTTGTAGAATTAATATTATTTTTATAAAAATATTATGTTTCTTGAATGATATATTTCCTATTATAAGAAATATCTATTATAAAATATTTATAGTATGGCTTAGTAATCTAAAAGAAGAATACGAAGGAATTTGGTAAGTACTTGGTTCATACCATTCCATTTTATTTCCATTCCTAATATACATCGTATTTAAAAAATTATCATTTTTATAACATGACTTTGAAATCACTGATCTTATGTAAAAGTTATATTATTACATCATAATTATGTATTCTTACTCATTTGGTCTAAATTAATTTTTTTGTTTTGGTCAGTTTACATGATACATAAACAATGTGATAATATTTATGTCACGCATGATTATGAAGACATAAATACTGTAAATACTATATAGGAATGATAAATTCAATATATTTAAATGATATATAATATTGAAATATTTAACATAAAAATTTAAGTAAATGTGAAATACATTGATTATTTTAGTCTATATAAAACAAGAGTATATATAAATATTTTTTGAAAACTAATTATTTTCTATCATATTGAACTCCTTTGTTTTAGGAATGATATGAACTATATAAATTAAAAAAATAGAATTTATTGAACCATTTGAGAATAAAATTTCCTTGTTATATGTATATAATATTTATTTATCAAACTATAATCTAAATAACCAAAAATAACAACATAATCTATTAATATTTTTTTAAATAAATGAATTATGATAATTAATTAAACAAAATATATTTAATTGAATGAAAAAAATAATGATATTAATAAATATTATTATTAATATAATTTTATTATTCAATGTGGTTGAAGTTTTATAATGTGAATTGAGACTCAACGTTAGTGAAATATATTTTAAACCATATTTTAAATGTTTAAAAGTTTGTTCAAATAATACACATCTATGTAAATGACCTTTCAATAATGTTTTAATCTACACTAAAACATTATATTAAAGTATTTTTATATTTTTATTGAATTTATTTAAAATCCTCATAAAATCAATCCTTTTAGCATTTTTTATATCAGTAAATATTAATTTTCATTACCAAAGAGTGAATGTATTTTTTAATGTTTACAACATGGTAAACGTTTCCCATTGTATTGTCAGTTCATCATTATAAAGCATTATTTTTTAGATTACATGTTATTAAAATGTAAATTTTATTCCCAATATTTTATGAATTTTACATTTTCATGATTTTTTAAAGAAAATAAAATTTTCTTTTTTATGGACTAACTATATTTTTTTTTGCTTATGGGATCAAATGAATATTTTTATGTGTTCAATAAAAAATTTGATAGACTCTGTTTTTTATTACATTTATTGTTCTTGGATATTATATATTATTATGGGGGGATTGATATATCCCTCTAATTAATTGGGTAATGTTGTTGGTCTTCATTGGATATAAGATACTATTAATTATATGTTATAATTATTAGGTTTGGTTATTCCATCAATAAAATATATTTGAAATAATTATGTAGGTTATTCCATTTACGGGTTTTCATTAGAGTGATATGAATATTATGTCCCAAGCATCCTTCAAAACGAGGTTTTTTACTTTATGATTTCTTATGATATGTTTCAAGAAATTATTTAGGTGAATTATTTTATTTTATGAGTAATTTAGTGATTATATGATTATAATTTCTACTATATAAATAGACATACATTTCCATGTGTTTTCATGTTTTTAAATGGGGTATTTGTTTTCATTTTTATTTATATCTCTTTCTATGATTTTTTTCCTCACCCCATATTTTCAAATTTTTTAGAGAATTTATATATGAGTAGAAACTTTAATAAGGTAAATATTTTAGTTTTGATGGATCATCATATATAAACCATTTCTATAAAGAATGAAACAAATGTGCCAATTTAAGATCATATTTTTAATGAAAAAATATGTACATTGTGTAGATGAATAATTTTTTTAATGTAAAGTTTTTTCTCATTATTTAAAACTATAAACCTAAATAGGCATATGAATGTGGAGAAATGAAACAATATTTAGAAATGATGTGATTATTTTTTGATTATATATAGGTTATCATTCCATTAATCATATTCAACATAAAGGATAATGAGTGTGCATACGTTAAATGGAATTTTTATATATTTTTTATATTTTAAACTATAATTAATTAAATAATTTAATCAAAAATTATTTAATAAATTGTTTCATAAATAAATTTTTATCAATAATTAAATTTACAATAACCAGTGAGATAATTCAGATGAATTGATAAATATTTTTTCTTTATTATGATTGACATATTAATGTTTATATTAGGATTTTGATGTATGTGATATAATTGGAAATGTACTGATGTTATATTTAAAATGGTAGGGATTAGTTTGGGAACTACGATGCATATTGTTTTTTTAAATTTCATTTTAAACCTATTATTTTTTATTGAAATTTTAATTGTGTAAGAGCATGGGGAATAATAATAATGCTTTCATACAAGGATATGTGTATCATCTATTCATAAAATAAAGAAGTATCTGATAGATAAAGCTCATATCTCTACATTCTATATCCATCCTGGAATCACTAAAATGTATAGGTACCTTTGTGGTCATTATTGGTGGGATAATAAAAATGGGTATTTCTAATTACACTATAAGGTTCTTTGTGTGTCAAAAAGTAAAGGTAGAGTGAAAAATTCCTTAAGGGGTATTTCCACCACTACCCATACCAACATGGAAGTGGCATAATATAACTATGGACTTTTTCAATGGTATCCCAAGAACATCCAAAGAAAACAATGTGATATGGGTTATAGGGGATCATATGACTAATACTGCCCATTTCATTATTATTTGAGAATATTTATCTCTTGACAAACTAGACAAGATATAAGTAAAGGAAGGGGTGAGGTTGCATAGAGTGCCACTTTCTACCATTTTTTTCATGATCCAAAGTTCTAATCAAAATTCCATAAAAGTGTTCAACATACTCTAAATACTGAATAGAATTTCAATATAGACTATCACCCTCAAACTGATGTCCAATTTTAAAAAACTATATAAATATGTATGGGTATGCCATACAAGACCACATAAAGGCTGCACAGAGTTGGAAAAAGATCTATGATGATAACCATCCAAGGGAGCTGGAGTTTGATATTGGAAAAAAATACTTCTTTTCAATTTCACCTTGGGTGAGAGTCATGTGGTTTGGTAAGAAATGGAATCTTATCCATAGGTAACTTAGCCCCTATTAAATCATTGATCGCATAGGATAAATGGCCTATATACTTGAACTTCCTTCAAATATAGATCATGTTCATGATTTATTCCACATATCAGTATTCAAGAAGTATATACATGACTCTTCACATGTACAAGATATCGTGGTGGTGTAATTTGAACAAGAACTCTCTTATAAGGAGATGCAGGTGGAGGTATTGGATCGTAGAGACAATGTTCAATGAAATAAGACTACCCACCTTGTCAAATTGTTAAGGAGGAACCATAGAAAGGAATACTTAGTGTGGGAACTAGAGGATACAATGATATAGAAGTGCCCACACCTTTTCTCAACTAAGATAGTGATTTGAGATTTCATGGACAAAATTTATTAAGGGGGAATTAATGTAATGATCCAAACTTTTTGAATGATAATTGTTTCATAAAAATGTGAGTTATATTAATTTTCAATCAATAAAACTATATCTCTTCAATGATTGAGTATATTTTGAAATGTGACCACTAGGTTTCAAACATTATATGATTTTTGTTCAATTATGACCTTCGATCAATATGATAATTGTAAACTATATAACAATCTTAATGTTATAATTTATCTTTATAAGTATTAATGGAAAAATTATAATTAATGTAGAAAAGAGAAACAATGGCCTTAACCAGTAGGGTTGTGTCGTATAATTTCCATTTGTTAGAGCTTGGGAGGGAGGTATCATCACTGGGGTTTTCCAAACCCAAGCTGATCATTAATAAGTGAAGCTTTTACGAAATCTCCTACGGGAGAAGTTCAATTTAGTGAAAATTACCACTCAAGCGATGTTATATGAGTCTCCAAATGAATCTATCACAATCACACACCTTACCCTTAAGTTGTATACTGGTGCATTGAGGTGTTATGTTCTGAGGCCTTATTTTCTTAAATAGTAATTCTATTGTATAAATAAATTGGTATTCCATCAATTATGTTTGAAGAATTTTTTTCTTAATAAAATTGAGATAGAATTTGATAAATTGGTTTTTTCGACATATAAATTGTACTTTTTAGATAAGATATAAATATTTTTAATAAACTAATATATGTTTAATATAATTATTTTAACAAAATAGTGTGATAAAAAATTTATTTAAATATAAATTATAAAATAATTTTTTTTGTAGTGTCATAAATTTTACTATGCATTTTTAAGCCACTGTTATTTATAATAAATAAAAACATTTATATTAAAAAGTTAGAATTATCATATTTAGAGAATTATTATGATTAAATAAATATTATTTTAGAAATCCTCACATCTAAATTAGGTTGGGGTGAATTTATGGGAATTTTCTAAAATTCTTTATTTTTTCCTGAATAATAAAAATACAGTTCGAGTTTTTCAGTATGTTTAATTACATAATAATTATGTCATAATTATATAATAACTAAATAAACCAAATATATGACATAAAATGTGTAATTTAATTAATATCAAGTATTTTAATTGATTTTAATAAATATCCAAATATTTAATTTACCTTCCAAATTCCAAAATAGAAACATTAACATTAAAAATGTCATTTTGTGAAAACATTAAGTTTATTTGCAAAAATAAGTAATATAAAATTATGGTTGACTTTTATAGATTAAAATAAGATAATTTTTTTCCCAAGTGTCCAATACCATGTGAAAATACCTTGGTCAATAACATGGTTTTTCATTTACAACTACCTAGGTGTCCAAAGCCTTAATTTAGAAATTAATAAACAAATCTCCAACCTTTTCTAAAAAAAACACTCATTTCTACATTTACATTCACTAAAAATTATTTATGCATGAATATCAGATATTTTACCTCGCAATGATTCCTCTAATTGTGTCCTCAATCCACAATGGTCCTAATGATCATGTTTTAGGAACTACTCTTCAAGGTAAGGGAAATCCCCACTTCTCTTTTCCATCCAAGTTTCCTATTAACATGGTATGTATTTAAAATTTCCAAAATAAGTTTTTCTGTCCAATTTTTTATCCCTTTAATTTATTAAGATTATTATACTAATTAGATACCAATTCATATCTCTTTTTACCCTTTTCTAAAACGATTTTTCATAACTATCATGTTTTCGATTTTACATCTTACAATTTATCTCTTATCCTCAAGAAATTTCCTTTTATTTTATTTATGTGAATACCCAAACCTCATTATTTTATTTATGTGAATTCCCAAACCTATTTATTTTATAGATATATTCACCAATATGTAAAAATAATTTATTTTATTCTTATATTAACTTATATAAAAACATTATTCTCCATTTTTGGGTTATAAATGTTATAAATATCTTTTCTTAAAAACCTTTAAAAACACAATGATTTTTATATGAAACCTATTTTTTTATTCTCTATGGGTTATTTATGAAATGTTTTATTATGATCTATGTGGTTAAAATTAATTAATAAATAAAAATGGTTCTCCTTGATATTACTTCAATTCAATAGGTAAACAATTTAATCTCAAGAGATGACATGGTTATGATTATTAGTGAATAACTAGAAAGTATTGTTCACTAACATTCTAGGAGAGTACTCTCCACCTTGGGATGTCGTTTCTTATATGACATAGATCGATGATGGGTGTGCCTATCTATACCCTGTGAGAGGGGGAGGGACATCCTTTGGCCTTCTTGGCAGCCTGACCTCTCTCCTTCTCTATATTCTTGAACCACAACTTTCTTATTCATTTACCCTTAATGTCTCTCAACCCTAATGTCCATGATCTTTTCAATGGGTTCCCACAACTTCCACTCTCAACTTAAAAGTTCACCTTGGCCTCTTTACTGCTTAATTTGATTATTGTGGCACATTTTAAGAATCTATAACCATCTATTGAGTTGTTTTACAGATTCGTATTCGATGCTTGGGGTTTACAAGAGTGTGCAACTGTCGGTGTTTTGGATAAAAAAGAACTTGATAATACATTTTTCCACAAAGGAGGATCCAATTTTGGCATGTTCCATCACACCTTGCATTTTCAATGGATTCTAATTCTTCTTGTTCAGGTGGTCCTATGAGTTTCACTTTCATTATGACCCATCTACTACAACGATTTGGGTTAGTTAGCCCAGAATCCCCCTTCCATTTCAAAATCCCTCATTCATACAATTGTTAGGGAATTTAGTGGGTTGTTATGTATGTTTGTATAGTAAACCATGGATAGTTTTTCAATTTATTTATCCCAAAATATATATTTAATTTGATATTTCCAATAAAATTGTTTAATATATGTGGAAATAGGTTGGTGGTGAATTATGATATAAATATCTTGTTTACTATGGGCAGTGGGTCTATTATTCCTTGTCGTGCCAGAACCTTGGTCATCTGATGATAGTTTATAGGAATGGGACCCCAAGATGGGTTTAGAATATGATTGAGTAGGGTCCATGTTCTGGCAGTAATGGTCCAAATTTTGAGTAGGATGCAGGTAGTAAGGAGTCACATGTGGGTGTCTCAATGATTTATTCTTCTATGGAGGTATCCAATAAAATGGGTTTGGGAGAAGCTAAAAAGTGGTTCCAACCTAGAAATAGGATTTTTTGAGAGAGATGGAGCTAAAACTTGTGGATGTGTTTAGCATGTTAAAGATAGATTTGGCGGTTCCAGAGGTTCAGGCCATGTTCAGGTATGGGGGAGAGGGCTTAGAGGGATTGGGTGGCTTAGGTCCTCTTCTTTCAACCAAAAAAACTTCCTATGTGGAGGCTTTAGGAGCTATAAAAGGAATAAAACACAAGGAGGGTATATCAGGGATAAGGTCCATGTGTCCTAAACCCAACTTGTCAAAAAAAGTTGGTATCCATCCAATAATGGGAAAGACCTCATGAGAATTCATGGTTTTAGGTATGCATGTGATAAGTGAATCCAAGAATGTAGAAAATTGGTCTCGTTCAAATAAGTTCTAGATAATGATAAAACTAGGCAATATATATGAAGGGTTTCTATGGATGTGTTTGTTCCAGATCAAATTGACCTATCCCATGACGAGGCATTCTTTTAGGGAAAACACATCAGAAAGACAGAGGCAGGTGATGGAAACTCTCTCAGCTTCTCAAATGACAATTAGGAGTAATAACATAGTAGGGTGCTCCATAATTTAAGGATGGATAAGGGGTATAAAAAGTACAATAACACTGGGAGTTTCATCCTTCTCAAAAAGTAGAAACCCAAAGGATGAAAATATTAATCCAACCTACCTAAACCGATGGGAACAAGGTATTAATTGAAAGATAGACCCAAGGATAAGTATTAAGAACCTAATGACGAGCAGGTTCATATAGTGAGTGTGTTAATTCAGTGTGGAACACAGGTGATCGAAAATGATACCACTATAGATCAAAAGGTTGGAGGTTATATGGGAGAATCAAATAACACTCAAGACTCCTTGGTTCTAGATATGTGTCAAAATGATAACACCACGAACCAAGCTGATCTCTCTAAGAATGGCCAGTAGAGGGAGGCACACAAGGAGGATCCAAACAATGTTAAGGCTTGGTTGATCCTCCATTATTCAAAGGTTGAAATGTTAGTGGAATATTTTCTGATTAATTCCTTGTAAGAGGATGCAGGAAAGATGGCAGAATGAATTTTACTTGTGGACACTAACAAGGAGAAAACCGAATGGATCAATAATCAAGACTATATTCTGGTAAGTGGTTTCAATGTAGGGAATATAAAAATAGAGGATTATATTCAAACATGGGACAAATTGGTTTATTGGTTTGAAGACATTAACAAGGGTGATCTGGCTAGAGAGGTAAATGGTTTCAATTTAATTATTTTATGGACAATGTGTCTAATAGGTTAAAATTATTTTTTAATGGTTTTTCCACCTGATATGGTATTTGATTATTTGTTTTATGTACTTCCTCGGTTCTCACTTTTCCCGTAAAAGTATTTAGAAAATGAAAAGGGTAATTTTTAGTCACATTGGTGAATAAGCTGGGTAATTTTTATATCACCTTGGTGAAAAACCATGGTGATATATTTTTGAATGTATCATTAAATTTTGTAGCCACATTACCATGTTAGGAATCGTGTTATTTTTATTATGATATTCCTCTTTTTCTTTACACATGACATTATGATATTTTTCAAGTTCATATCAATATTTCTCACAAACACATGTGAACAATTTCCTATGCTTTATCATATTGGGACTTATGCTTACCCTTTATATTGATGTATGTCACCATGTTAGGAGATGTAGTAAATTTACTTAGAATGAACCAATGATGAATCGATTTAAGTGTAATATAATAATTTTTTATTTTTTCCAGTATTATATACCATTTTCAATTAAAATAAACATTAAAAAATATTTTTTTATAATTAATCGAAAATTTATGTAATAAATGGTGGGATTCTATAGTTAATATGGATATAAATTTACATACCTATGAAAATTTATCACAGAAATGTTTAAGATGACTATATTTCCTTAACGTGTTACACACCTTGGGTGTTTCCCTGCAATCAGGTTTGAGGTGCACCTTTTTCCCCACATAGATTATAGACCAACTAACACTTCCCTGATATCTGATTTATAATCCTTCCACTACCTATGTTTTGATCATCTCACTTCCTTTTATGACAAGAATGTGACCTATGGCTACCTGTTGTTGTCATTGATGCTCAAAAAGTCCTATATTCCCAACAATATCCACCATAGAAATAGTTTATTTGTACACAAAATACATGTAGATGTCTAGGAACATAAGAATATGCATAGTCCAAATTTCAATCATTAATAACATTTTAAACCTATGTTCCATAAAATTTATATTTCCAACAAGATCCAAAGAAACGTAAACCAACTTGGAATACTGAGTTGGATACTCCCTAGAATAATGATCTCCATACTCAAAAATAATAAAACATATATCCTTAGTCACTCTTAGTGTCGCATGATAAATTTTTTTATTAAATTATTTATTGAAGGTAGTTTTAGTAAGATTTTCATTAAACATTGATTGAAAAATAAATTACCACCCCTTCCTTCTCATCCCATCTATAAGTGTAAAATATGAATTTGGATTCATTTGATGTTTTTAGGAAGTGAAAAAAAACTTCAATCCATTATTTTACTTTTTATAGACACTTATCACCATGAAATATTTGTGGGTTCTACTCACTAAATTTTGAATCATTTTCCACCTTCTGTTCCATTTCAATATTGGTAACTTTTCCCAAGTACTGTATTGTTTGAACTATATTTTCAATCAAAACTAAGTCAATCAGAGGATTATCTAATAGATATTACTCCACATATTCCTCTTTAGTATTCTAAGATGTTATTATTGGTGTATCCATAGTCTATAAAACAAGATAACATAAACTACTTAGAAAAAAATTCAATTAATTTATCATAAAACAAATTTATAGAACTAAATTAAAAATATATAAGCTTATAAAAAAGGAAGCTAGTAAACCTTGGACAAACCAGGGTAACTCAAGTTCCATCATGAAATTTTGTTTTCTAGGAAAAATCTTACACCACCACTCATGTTCTAGTAGTCTTGGCTCATTTCTATCAATAATCCCCCAAAACAAGAGGGTGATAAATAATTATGAGCATAGAATTTAATGACAACCTAAGGCTGTGATACCAATTTCTACAAACCAACCTAGGATGACCCATAATATCACCCAATTTTTCCCATCACAAGTACCAATCTCTATTCTTGATCACCAAGGGCTGCTGAAAAGAACCAAAGTATCATACAATGAAACATTAGAATGATTTCACCATCAACATACATATGATATGAAAGAATCAATTAGAGTATCTTAGTAGATATCTAAAGTAAATCATATGTCAAAAACCACCAAACAAAAAGGGTAGAATCTGAGAGCAATATAATAAAGTCTTAATGAACAACTAAAGGACTAACAATAATAAGTAACCTAAATAAACCCATGGTTCTATATCCATGTGATCAAATTCAAACACCATACCAACCCATGAGTAAAGAGTGTTTTTCTCTACATGATTCCCTTACATTAATTGGTATCCTACAAAACAAAGAATAAAATGGCTAAAGGAAAATTTAGGGTGTGTGTACTATATCTTAGTAAGATACCAAATAATAATTTATACAATGTTTATCAATATTAATCTTTTACTTCATTTATAAAAAAGTATTCCAAAAAATTTTCAAGAGAAATAATTTTCCATAAAAAACCATCCTTTGATTTTATTTCTAAAAACATTCTCTATCCAAATAAAAATGCAAATATAGAAGAAAATTTATCCATGTTTCAATAGTAGATATATAAATAAGGTTTGTGCATCAATATCTATATCAAAATCAAGTGGTAAAATAATCATATCAAATAACCATGCGTGTTATGTATCCGCAAGGTACCAAAGAGTAATCTATAATACGATGAGATACATAAATAAGATAAGTAAAATAAAAACTATATGGTATAGAGGAATCATATAGTCTAGGAACCTTGGCTCATTGAAAAGGCTACCCACTTGCAACCATGGCATCCTGGGAACCTCACACGATAATAACATACACTAATAAGGCTCATATAGGTCTAGTTTTTCTCTATATTCCAACTTATACCTATGTAATATATATATATATATATATCATAATTAAACTTTTAAAAAAACAATCCCATATTTATAAAAAATTTCCTATAGATATTTTATGTATCTTTCAATCTTAAAAACTACTTCCATTTCAAATTATTCTTTGAGACATTTTATCAAACACGTCATGTGCATCAGAATGATTTTTAAAAAAATCATTTTCAGAAAACATTATCATATACATAAAAGACCAATTTCACCATATATTTATTTTAAATCATCAATTCAATAAATAAATAAAAATCATAAGAACATATGGATCGTAAGTGATAGACCATAGAATAGTGAAGCCTACCTCAAGATCAAGGAATACAATTTATCCTTCAATACTAGTTTTAGGAAATGAACAGATCGATAACTCACAAATCTAAATCCAAGAGAAACACCATAAATTATGTTTAAAAAAACCTATATATCAAGAAATCACATCCCATTATGGTTCCATCGAGATAAGGGGAGGATAAAAAAGAAGATATCTATAGAATGGTGGAGAAACCAAGTGGAAAATTGAAAATTATTTTAAGAGAGACAACTAAAAAGATATAATATCATTTAGGAATAATGGTTATAATCCTTAGGTAATCAAGGATAGGATTATTTAACTAATTAAGGGTTATGAGAATATTATAGTTAAAAATTTCCAAGTGAAATATGGTAATTTTCTATTCAATGAAGTTTGGACCGGATCACACGGTTAGGGTGCACGATTATACAAAAAATATGTTAACCATGCGTTATCCACTATCCCTTCAGAAAAAGTCTCATGGATTACTTGAAATACTTATACATTTTGTAAAACATTTCTTGAACCTTGAAAAACTCTTATAAAATCAACAAATCCATTTCACACAATTATCACAAATTGTGCGCCTAAATCATGTGCTTAACCTATTTTCTCAGAAACTCCAGATATTCAATTAATAACTCTAAAAATTCTCTAAAAAGATAAATAAATATCATAATTAAACATACCGATGACATAGATAGTGTCACATTTTTCACCTTCAATATAAAAGGATCTCATAATGTTTCTAATAATGTAAATATTTATTTTCTTATTTATATTATATATGGAATGATACTTCAAAATGAACTTAAAGATTTATATTAAAAATCATATTGTATAAAGAAAAAAATCCTCTTTATTTATATTCATTAACATTCATTTATTATTGAAAACAAATACCACACACACAAATTGGGAACAACATACCCTATATCACATTACTATGAGTAATAGTAGAAGTAAAAGTAAACCATCAATCAAAATAGCTATATGCATGGATATTATAGTAATATGCCAAAAATATTTATACAAGCAATAAAATATATAATAATGTATAATCTACTATAATTTAATAACATTACAAATGTATGATATCACATGGTATGGTCTTATAGAAATTAATCTAAAAGGAAAAAAGAATAGATGTGGAAGAAAAACTAGACCCAAGACTCTAATTAATCTTATCTATAACTCTTCCCCACACCCCCTCTCACAAATAGACTTCAAGGAAGTTACCCTTACATAAATACTTGATCATGAAATCTATATGTACATTGTAATTCCCATATATGGTGCGAGTCTAACCTATTTTTCCATGTCCCTAACCAAATCCAAAATATATATTTTCCTACTTAATATGTAATTAAAATATATAAAACATAAAAATATACCCATAATAAAATGGACTAATCAAAAATGAATCCCAAAAATGGGCATACCTACTTTTTGAAATATTGTAATTGTATGCTACTCCCATGGTTTGAATACAACATGAGTGTGAATGATCCATAACTAGTGATTGCAATGGACAAGGTAAACAATATATCACCAAATATAACTTAAAGGTGAATGAGGCATAACTATTTTTCACATAAGGATAGATAGAAAACACCACATCATAATCCAAAGGTGAATTATGCAACATCAAAATAAATTCCCAATGATAGAAATGTATCACCAACACATCCATAAGGTAAATGATCCATTTCCAAAACATAACCCCCCAAGGTGAATGATATATCACAAAAAAACCCCATAGGTGAAGAATGTATCACTAAAATAAAATCTTATGTGAATTATAAATAACTAAAATTTAACCCCCACATTGAATTAAACATCACTAAAACATCATCCCCTAGTAAACAATGTTTCCTCGATACATAAACCCTAGGGGAATGATGTATCTTTGAAACATATCCCCTATGGTAACTCATGTATCTGTGGAACTCAAAACAACCTTAATGATATACCACCATACATACCATGGTTGTAACACCATAATATTTTATAAAATATTTCTTATAATAAATTTAATTTCTATGATAGCTTGTGTTACACCCAACCCTGAGTTTTATCAAACCACAATATACTATTAATATTCTTATTTAAACATCACTATCATAAACTGGATGTTAATTTTTTTATGAATAGTAATAAACACATTTTGAAAATTAAATATATATTTTTAGATAAATAATATATATTGAAAAATATGTACCTAATTTTTTAGTAAAATCTTTATATGCATTGAAAATACATTTTTTTCAAAAACGATTTTTATTGATTTTTGGCATCAAATAAGAAAATTAATTTTTTCCACATTTAAAAAATATATGTGAAAAATTTAACATCATTTTTTATTAAACATGTTAAAATTATCTTAGGGTAAATATTTTTGGATTTCTCTAAAAACATTAATTTTTTATAAATAGTAAAAAGGTGGTTTTAATTGAAAAAGTTTTTTTAATTTAAATCATGTAAAAAGTTATATTTTTAATTTTTAATGTTTTAAAAGTAAAATTAGTTCAATTGTTTTATAATTAATCTAATTTACTTCATTATAATAAATTTAATTTTTAATTTTTATTTTAAATCTTATTAGACTTATGAAAACTTTCTCTTTGAAAACCCCACATTTTTTAATGAATCTATTTGTTTTTTTTTAAATTAAATTATTCCAATTTTGTGAATTAATTCTTTTAAAATATATTCAACATTTTTAATCATTATAATTAATATTATATAATAAATTCAACTCAATTTTGGTCACAATGAAGAGAAAAATAGTATAAATTAATTACCACATCTAAGGTAAAAACGAGTTTACTCGGTGGTTAAATTAAACATTTAAGGGTTAAAATACCCAAAAAATCTTACAAATATTATTTTATAAATATATTTATAGCTTATATAATCTAAGGATAAAATATTATACATTTTTTATTTCTATTTTTATGTTTAAAACATGGGTATAACATTTTATCTTCAAACATTTTATGTGTTTAATGTCCCCCAATTATAAAAGGGAACTGCCTATCCACTCCTATTCACACTTCCAAAGCCTTTTGTTTTAGATTAAACATTCTCAAACAACATCCTTAATTATCTCCTCACATCATATAAGCCTTATTTTGATTAGAAAACCCTACAAATAATATGATGATATAATAACATAATTATCTCCCATATACTGAGATTTTATTATTTTAATGCAATAACCTATATCCATCTCCTCGTCTATCAAATGGGAAACATAATCATTGAGCGTGTGTACAACAGACTACCAACTCGTGAACTGATTTTTTTTCAATCACCTCCTCCCAGGACTGGATATAATTATGTATTTAACAAGTTTATATTATATTTATAACATAAATATATTTCTTTAAATATAATATCACGTTTATCTTTTTACCTTCAAATCCATTGAGAAATGATAACATCGCTTGTGCATACATCAGGACAACCTCCTCCATGATGTATTGTGATACATTTTTATTTTTATTTAGAAATTGATGGTAATAAAATTAGAATTAATGTATATATATTATATATATTACATATAAATGATTACTTGAATATGATATATTTTTTACCTTTATTGTTTTCAATTCATTGAGAAAATGGAAAGAGTGTTCATGTATACGTACAACCAACCATCTTGAGGAACGATGTAATTCATTTTCTATATCTAACTTTTATGGATTACTGTAAAAAAATTTAAAATAAATATATATGATATTGTTATATTTTTTAACCTTATAGATATTATTTATCAGTGATAAAATTAAAATTAACAAAACTACCAATCCAAAACATACCTGAAAAATGAATTAGTTATTAACCAAAATATGATTTTAACAAGAAATTGTTAATAAACTGGTGATAAATGGTTATGAGTAAATCATATATGGTGTGATATATATTTGTATAGTTATTTAATATATTCATAGTAAACCTATATTTATTATAAAATAGGTAAAAACATGTAAAATGAAATTTAAGATTTGAGGTAATGGATTTTTATCTCAAATTGTCATCTTTGGGACATTTGTTATACTATAAACCTATATTATTTTATGAAGAATATATATAGACCCATTGTAAGTTTATATCATGAATTTAATTATCATTATTAAATGAAAATTATCATTTAATTTTATTCTTTAATTTTCATCATGATTCGAAATTTACCCAAGAATGTAAGGAGATTTTTGTCTCACATTTATTTCTGTGAGACATGTGCCTTATTCACAACTTATTTATTTTATGTGGTGTATATATTACCCATTAATTTAATTTATGATTATTATTAATAATTATATTTGTATTTACATATCCTTATATGATTCTATATTTCATGGGGCTTATTGATCAAAATTTACCAAAGTGGTATGGGTTTTATGTTATAATCCCATGGTTTATCAAGATTGTTTATGATTATGTCTCCAATTATGAAATATTAGAGTATTGATATCATGAATTTCATTAATTTTAATATAATCCACTTATTTATATATAATAAATTTTGTAATTTCATTTTACACTTTTAAATTTTTAAATATTCCAAAATAATGTTTTTAAGAAAAATTGACTTTATTTCTATCTTCATCTGAAAACTATGTTTATTCAATGGACATATTTTCTAACAATGTTTCAAAAAAATATTTTAATATTATACAATGATATTTTAATTAATGTTTTATCCATGTATGAATTTAGACAAAAAAATTAAAAGGAATATTATTGTTTTTTTATAAACAAGTCTCTTTTGACTTTTTATAGAAAATATGAAATGAATCTTTGTTTTAACATGTATGACATGAATGGTATCTTATGTCATCATGAATAAAAAATAATATAAATCCTAATTTAAATTAGTCCATGGATATTTTTTTGTATTTTTTAATATTTTTATAATTTAAGGGGAATGGATCTTTGCACTCTTTTCCTATGAATGTTTTTGAAGATTGTGGTGGTCGAGGGAGGCCTAGAGAAAGTTTGGAGGGTTAAAATGTAAGATACATGGTATTTATAGAATAATAATTTTCATATATATTTTTATTTATGAATATTATATTACTTTTAAGCTAAATAGAAAACTTTTTCTGATAGCATACTCAACATGCGACAACGAGTTTCTTTGAAACCTTGTGTTGTACAGAACTTTGAGTTATACCAAAAAATAATATATTATTATTATTATTTTAAATGGTGGTTAACGCCAAGCCGTTGAATTGGTGGGAATAAATAGAACTTACTAAAACCTTATTATACATGTTTTTAATTGTTTTTACATTTATCCATTACATTTTCTAGGCTTGAAATGAGAATGAATCCAATTTTAAGTATAAAATATTCTAATATTTTTAAAAGGATGTTTTACCACCTTTTGAAGGCAAAAAATTTTTAAATCAACTTTTTTTCACTTTTATATGTTCTATTTGACAAAATAAAATTCTTCTATATAATCGGGACGTCAAGATTTACATTGGTAATATATTTGGTAATTTTCTTGATAAAGTTCATTTTTTAATGAACAATGAAAAATAATGCATTCTAATTCAAAACTGTCATTTCATATAATTTATTTATATAGTAATATTGTTGTTTTAATTTATTTTAAAGTTTAATAGGATTATGTTTTTATCATTTAATCCAATTTTTTTCATTGAAAGTAATTTCACTTTTATATTGGACATAAACACATGTCAATATTTTGATAGTTTTTACTTCTTAAAAACATGTTTTTTGGTTTTGACAACGAGAATTAATTTTAAATTGATTTTTTTAAATTTTATATTTTAAATTTGGAAAAAAAAATCCATATTTGTAACAATAAGGTCCAAATTTTTAAATAGTTACCTTTTTGACATTATGAATATTAACTTTAGTAATTATTTTTATTTACCATGGTTATAGGGTAAATTAGGTAAATAAGGGTAAAATATAATACAATAATAATATTAAACAACCATAAAACATATCCTGATCTTTTTGGATGACATATGGCCGACCATGGGTATCCTTGGGTCGATTTTAAGACTGCATGGAGCCACTTGGGTGGGTTAATGACATGTTATAAGAATTAATTTAATGTAAATAGAAATATAAAATAAAAATGTATCTTTTACTAAAAAATTTAATATATGGTTATATAACTAATATATTTGACTATAAATATTAATTAGAAAGATAAAAATATTTTATACATCATAGTATTTTATTTATAATTTTTTGACATTAAATAAATAAATTTATTTATGACACAATAATGATGTAGTGATTAACTTATTAATTAAATATTCAAATAAATGATTTTATAAATATTAGAATAAATTTAATTTGAATATTTTAATTCCATCAACAAATTTTATGGATTATTATTACATATTATATTTAATTTTATGCCTTTGGTTTTAAGGAATCAAATTTTTATGACTCTATCAAAAATCAATTACAAAATAGATTCTAAATTCACATAAATGAGTTTTAAAACATATACTATTTTATAAAGTGATATAAGAGTCATATCAATATAATATTCTCAAAAATAACTTCTATAATGTTAAAAATTTCTTTCATGGTCCACTTTTGGTTCTCTTGTCATTTTATAGTAACTATAGTAACCATATATTATGAAAATTTAAGAATACATGGTAAGAGTTAATGTTTTTAATTAAGGGTTAACGCTAAAATATAAGGTTAATTTTTTGATATAAACCTGTCTAAAACCTATTGTATGAGAGGATTTAGACCCATTATCGTCATATCTTATAAATATATCACTTTGTAACTATAATATTTCAAAAATGAATTTATAATAAAATAATATTTCAGGACATTCCAAAAGTGCCCCTCCTCCCTCTTATAAAAGGCCACCACCTCTACCCACTTACACACACCTCTCAAGCCCCTTAGATCATCAGAATTATATTAAACTAATCTCCCAAAATACCTCCCTTCCTCTTAGAATCCTATAATTGGGTAAAAGTCAGTTCAAGAAAACTTTTTTCTCGAAGCAAAAGGAGTTACCCATTTAGAGGTAGCATCTTCCCTAAAGTTCATTTCCTTTATTTTCCTTCTTCATTATCTATTAAATTATTATTATATGATTACATAAAAACACCATTATCCTAAGTATACTATTTTTTATTAAGTATTCTAACAACACTTACACACACCTCCATCTAATGGAAACGAACATACTGTTTCTATGTACTGCGAACTACTACCCCACAAAACGATGATTGTTCAATTTTCTCCTACCATCTCTCATGGTGGCCATTATAATGGAACTATATTTATATATGATATATATTATATTTATTTTGTCTCAATTATTTGTTATTTTTTTATTTACATCATACCTTTATACTTTCCATAATGTGTAAATACGATAATTTCATTTGAGGAAGTACGCACTACCGCCCCCTCAAAGTGATATCACTCATTCATGACATTCATCGAACGTGTAAATGATGGAATTAATTAACTTATATAACATATATAACATGGATATTATACTATAATTATATAATTCATATTTATAATTTCGTTTTCATTCCTTTAATATGACAAATAAAAAAAAGTAACGTTCATGCGTATGTATGGCCTAGCGTCTCCATGAACGGTGCATTTCATTTCCTATCTCCAAATATTATGGATGATATAAATACATATATAATAGATATTTATGATATTAAAAGAATGAATAATATTTTTTATATGATGTAATTTTGACCACATGGACATATTACATCAAAACAAGTCCATTTTCGACTCAAGTACCGAATATCGACAAAACGTATGATATGAACTTAATTAATTATGTAATTTTTAGAACATTGTAATAAGTGATATAAAAAGTAAAATAAACTTGAAAAAGTTTCTCAAGAAAGTATAAATTAACCACGGTCTATTATTCAGGATCATAACGATTGTATGTGACGAGTCAGACTCAAGGTAAAGAAACTTCTTAACCTAATTTCCATTCTTTGGGTTGATCTTAAACTTCTTGAATATGCCATACTATGATTATTTGAGAAATTAATAGTGATATAATATATTTTATTTATACTTTATTTATGGGTATTTATAGGGAATACACATAATCAATCTATTTGATTAACAAATTGATCTTTGTAAGGTAAATCTTAACACAATCTCCATTGATTGAGTTAAATATACATGTCATTGGATTTGTTTTTAAAATAGTATGTGTGAATGACCTATGATTGTTTCACACTAAATACCCACTTATATGGGGTGTATTTCTATTTTTCACACATAATTATGTCATTAATTTATCCTTAATCTGATGATATTATCTTCTTAATGGACTTCGTCTCAATTTATATTCCATTGAGACTTATTTGTTGTTATTCACCAATTCACTTTTATATAGAGTCTATAATACCCTTTGACATATTATATCATGAATATAATTATTCTCATGAAATTTTAACTTTTGTTTAAGGTTATTTTTTAATTATTTTTATTCAAGTATTTTCTAATGTGGTAAGAGACTCTTTAACTAAAAAATCATTTTAAATGTTTTAAAGATTTATTCTTATAAATATTTCTCATCAATGTCCATGTTTTCAAAATTGTTTTAGGGATTAATTTATATAGAAATTAATTTTTTAAAATTTTAATTCCATTAAAAGTTTCAAAGTGGTATGGGACACTTTGATTCAAAAATCTCTTTATTAAATTTTTTAAATGGTTTTGGAAATGGATTGAATATTTCAATATCTGGATTCGATTTATTTTGATTTATGAGTGAAATGTTGATAATTTCAATATTTTATGTGTTATGGTTATGTAATGGTACATGGTAATTAGATGGGTGGAAACATGATAAACCAAATATGGGTGGTTCTATGATAAACCTAGGGAGGGTGAGCTCATGATAGATCTCCAATGCATTAGGTAATATGAAAGAGGTAAACTATAATGTTTCTCTTAAGATATTTAGGTAATATACTGTGATGGGTATTCCAAATGTAAAAATGAATGTTACTCCTTATGTAGTTGTGAAATATACCATGTAAGTATTTTATGGATTCCCATAGTTACCTTTATGATTTTTTATTTCTATGAGTTTTTCATAAATCTTATGATTTAATGAGGTATGTTAAAGACCTTATTTTTTATGAGTAAAAAATATGATTTCATTGATTTGTATGTATTCATGGAATAATGTTATATTTCCTTAATTTATATCCCTTACTGATCTTTTTATTCTCATCCCATGTTTTTTTTTGAAATTGTTTTCCATAGGGTATAAGGAAGGGTAATTAAAAGGAATAATTCAATAATATTTTTCTCATGAACAAAATTATTGTATTATTTAAGGTGTTTTAGTTTTTTGATGAATTGGATAGAGTATAAGTGACTAGTTTTAAATATTGGAGATTTAATGTAATAGTTATGGCATAATTCTCTAAAACTATAAACCTGAAATGATCCCCAATGTGAATTAAAGTCAAATTATTGACTGATCTCAAGATTAAGTATTGTTTTAAGGATGGGGCCTTATAGTTGGTATTAGAGGATGATTTAGACAACTTTAGGGATTAAGGTTTTTGGATAACCACATGGTAAGACTTTATGTCTATTATATTAGTTGAATCCTTATTTTATAAATTTTTCAGGTCAATAAAAGTTGTTTAAAAATTGAAATAAGAGGATCTCAATCAAAATTCCTATCTCTTCCTAATGACATTCCTGCAATAATTATTGAAAATTTATGTTTGGATGATTTTGAAACTTTTTCTAACATACAAATCAATTGCTAGTAGTTGTTTGAGATACCAAACACCTCCACTGTACCTTGATACCATCATGGATCATGGGTTGTATTTAATAAAATCCTATTTTCTCAATATTTTCATATTTTTATGAAATTAAAATATTATCAATGCATTTTCAAATATTTTACCTTTTCACAAGATTTTGAATCATATTATGATTTTGAAGATGGTACTGAAGAAGGAGACCATTGTGAAACCTATTTATATTTTATTTTAAAATATAGACTTTCAGTAAATACAAATGGTATTTTAAAAGGAACATTTATTTAAAGTTTCAACTCAAACTCGGTCTGACTGTTTTATAAAAATCACGTTTTATCAGATGTTTTGAATTTATTTGTTAGACATGATTATTTTCCAGAACTATTTTATTGTGAACACCCATATGACCCAAGTTGTACAAGGTGTATTTGGATAAAAGAAGAAAATTATTTTGAAGGATATCTAACTAATTATTTCAATTCATGTACCTTTTATCTACATGAACAAGATGGTGATGAAACAAGGTGGACACCATGATCAAGGTGCGATGTTATTTCTTTGGGAATAGTTTTATTTTATCATATGGAGGTGAAAAAAATATCAATATATATAAGTATTAATTTATTAAAATGTTAAGTTCATTATGATTTGGGATGCAAATTTGAGGTATAATACAACCATTTAGGTGAAAACATGTTAGGGTTAATTTTGAGTTTTACAAAAGGGACAACTCGTCGTGTCTAATAAGGCTGTAGGAATCGAAGTATGACTTATTTGTTAAATGATTTTATAGATCAAGAATAAGTTGATTTTGGGAACTTATGTTTTATCAAATAGATATCCTTAGTATAGGAAAATGATTTTGTGATTAAGTGATAAATTTTATTTTGGAAGATAGTCACTCATTTGGGAACACTATATTCCAAAGGAATATAAAATACCATGGGTTTTAATTTGAGGAGTAATGTTTGAATTTTATTTTGAAAGAATATATGTTTTTATTTTGACATATGGTGATTTAGTTTATTTATGGAAATGGTTAACATATAATTGAGAATATGTGATTATGTTAATTACTATTAAATATGAGACATTAAGAGTAGTTGAAGTTATTTGGAGATAAATGTTAAAATTTATTGTGGAAGACTTTGTGATCAAATCCTTATGAATTTTGGGGTTCAATATTAGTTTGGATAATTTTGATGAATTTTAAGGAAAATTGTTTATTTAATTTAACTTTGGGTTTTCTTTTTTTAATTTTGGAGATTAGGAGTAGTATTTATTTTTATAATGTATTATTATTTTTTGAGTATTATCTGATTTTTTATAACCATTTTGGTTTTGGGTTAATGTCTAAAGATAGGGGAAATATATAGTTCATCATTTTTGGATTATGATATTTTCTAGAAGTTGATTATATAACTTCATATGTGACCGAGTCATCTTTAATACTCATCATTTGAAGAAAAGATGAGTTTTTGGTAGATATTTATTAAAGGATGAAACTCTACCTGACATGTAAGTATATTATCTTATATTCTTATTTTATGTAATAAAATAATTATTCAATATTATGAAAATGATATTAAAACAAAAATGTTTTTCCATTACTTTTACTACTGTGAAATCAATGACTGTTTAACCTATCACATGTTTTTTGGTTTTCTAGTTGTTAACTTTCTCCTGATCATGTTTTCTATCACTCTCCATCAAAATAAAATAATTATTTTTTCTTCCATATCCACGTTCTCTTACATGGAATCCTAGTTTTGTTTTCTCAGGTGACCTTTTTACTTATCTTTAATTGTTTTAAAGTGGTTGTTTTATTGACTTTTTTTATGATGTGGGATTTTCAATGAAAATACCATGCCAAATTTTAAAATTGCAAGGACGCAATTTCCAAAATGGGGGATTCATATATGATGCCAAGTATTTTAAGATAATAATTTTTCTTATCAATTAATATTTATGAATAAGTTATTAATTTTATATTAAAGGGGAAACTTTTTTCGATAACGTACTCAACATGCAACAAAGGGTTTCTTTGAAATCTTACGTTGCACACAACTTTGACTTATACCAAAAAATAATATAATATTATTATTATTTTAAATGGTAGTTAACACATAGAAATTGTTTTAAAAATAATTAATATATCAAAAAAATATGATTATACATTTTTGTTAATTGTTTTTAAATTTATCCAATAAATTTTAGAGGCATAAAATGAGAATAAATTACATTTTATGCATAAAATACTCTAATATTTTTAAAAGGTAGTTTTACCATATTTTAAAGGAGAAACATTTTTAAATCTATTTTATATCACCTTATATGTTATATTTGACAAAATAGACTTATTATATAGAATAAGGACATAAAAATTTACTTTTGTTAAATTTTTGGCAATTTTCTGATAACGTTCATTTTTTAATGAATAGTGAAAAAATACTACATTTTAATTCAAAACTATCTTTTCAGAAAATTTACTTATATAATTAGATTTTCATTTTAATTGGTTTTAATGTGTAATTGGTTTAAATTTTTATAATTTAATCCATTTTTGGTAATATTATGTAATTTCACTTTTAAATTGGACATAAACACATATCAATTTTTTGATAGTTTTTACTTCTTAAAAACCCACTTTTTGGTTTTGACAACAAGAATTAATTTTAAATTAATTTATGAAAATTATATGTTTTGAATTTGGACATATGAATTCTATATTTGGAATCAGAAGTTCCAACTTGTGTAAATATTTACATTTTATTTTTGGACATTATGAATAGTAACATCCGTCATTGTTTTTATTTACCGTGCTTAATAGGTAAATCAGGTAAATAAGGGTAAACAAATAATATTATAATAATATAAAATTACCCTAAAACATGTCCTAATCCTATTTTATGAAATATTTATGACCATGGGAATCCTAGGGTCTATTGGTGGACCCTAGGATTCCACTTGGGTTAGATAATGACATGTTATAAGAATTAATTTAAAGTAAAGTGAAATATAACATAAACATGTATCGTTTACTAAAAAAATTAATATAGGGTTATATAACCGATCTATTTGATTATAAATATTCATTACAAAGATAAAAATATTTAATACATCATGGAATTTTATTTATAGTTTTTATACATAAAATAAATAAATTTATTTATGACACAACGATGATGCACTGATTACCTTATTAATGACATAATCAAATAAATGATATTATAAATATTAAAATAAATGTAATTTAAATATTTTAATGTCATAATATAATTTTATTAATAATTATGGTATATTATAATTATGTTTATTCTTTTGGGTTGATATAATCAAGTTGTTATGACTTTAACAAAAATAAATTACTAAATAGTGTCAAAATTGACAAAATTGAGTTTTTAAAACATGTACTATTTTATTAAGTGATATAATTTTCATAAAAATATAATAATAGACCAAATAACTTATATAATGTTAAAATTTTCATTAATTCTCCACTTTTTATTTAATTGAATTTTATAAAAAACATAGTAACCATATATTATGAAAATTCTAGAAGACATGGTAAGAGTTAATGTTTTTAACTAAGGGTTAAAGTTAAAATATAAGGTTAATTTTGTGACCTAGACTTCTCTAAAACCTATTGGTTTTGAGAATTTAAACTCATTATCATCTTATCCTATAAATATATCACATTTTAACTATTATAATTTGAAGAAAAAAAAAGTTATAATAAAATAATATTTCAGGACTTTCCTAACGTGCCCCTCCTCCCTCTTAAAAAAAGACCACCACCTATACTCACATACCCAAACCTATCAAGAACCTTGGTTCATCCAAATTATGCTCAAATAATATCCCAAAATCCAAACATTCCTACAATAATCCTTAACTTGGGAAGAAGTAAATTCAAGAAAGCTTTTTTTTCTCAAATCAAAAGGAGTTACCTGTTTTAGAGGTATCGTCTTCTCTAAATTTCATTTCCTTTATTTTCGTTATTCACTCCCTATTATCTTATTATTATATCATTACATAAAAAATTATCCTAAATATACTATTATGTTTTTATGAGAATTATTCTAGCTACACTTACACACACCTCCATCTAATGGATTCAAATATATTGTTTTTATATACGGTGAACTACTACCTCACGAAGCGAGGATTGTTCAATTTTCTCCTACCCCCTCTCATGGTGTTAGTTATAATGGAATTATATTTATATATGATATATATTATAGTTATTTTGTCTCAATTCTTATATATTTTTTATTTACATCATAACTTTATGATTTCCATAATATGTAAATATGATAATTTGTTTTGAGGAATTGCATATTACCACCCCCTCAAAGTGATATGGCTCATTCATGACATAAATGTAATGTAGAAATGATGGAATTAATGAACTTATGTAAAATATATAACACATATATTATACTGGAATTAGATAATACCTATATATCATTTAGTCTTTATTCCATTAATATGACAAAGAAATGAAAGTATCCTTCATGCGTATGTACGACCTACCATCTCTATAAACAGTGAATTTCATTTCTTATATCAAAATATTATGGATATTATAAGTAAATATATACTAGATATATATGATATTTAAATTAATATTAATATTATAGATATGTTGTAATTTTGACTACATGGTCAAATTACATCAAAATAAGTTCATTTTCTACTCAAGTACTGAATATCGACAAAATGTCTGATATGAACATTCAAAATCATGTAATTTTTATAACATGATAATAAGTAATATAAAAGGAATAATAAAATTGAAAAATGTTCTCACGAACAGTATAAATACACCAATGTTTTTTTAGGAACATAATGATTTTATGTGACGAGTTGGACTCATGGTAAGGGAACTTCTTAACCCAGTTTCAATTATTTGGGATGATCATATACTTCTTCAATATGTAATTTTATGATTATTTGAGAAATGAAATTTGATATATTATCTTGAATTTATAATTGAAATGTGGGGATTTATAGTAAATACACATAGTCGATCTGTCTGATTAACAAAATGATCTTTATAAGGTAAATCTTAACTCAATCTCCATTCAATGAGTTAAATATCCATGCCATTGGTTTTTTTTCCATGATTATGTGTGAATGAACTATGATTGTTTGAAACTGAATACCCACTTATATGGGGTGTATTTATATTTTTCACAAATAATTATTTCATTGATTTATCTTTAATCTAATGATATGATATTCATATGGGATTTCGTCTCAATTTACATTCCATTGATACTTATTTTTTTTTATACACCAATTCCCTTTTATATGGTTTATATACTACCCTTTGACATATTATATCATGAACCTACTCATTCTCCTGATTTTATAAGTTTTTTTAATGTTATTTTTTAATTATTTTTATTCATGTATTTTTTAAAGTGGTAGGGGACGCTTTAACTAAAACATAATTTGAAATAGTTTTCAAGATTTAATCTTATAAATATTTCACATCAATGTCCATGATTTCAAAATGATTTTAAGGATTTATTTATATATACATTAGTTTTTTAATATGTTAATTTCATTAAAATTTTCAAAGTGGTATGAGACACTTTGATTCAAGAATCTATTTATTAAATGTTTTAAATGGTTTTGGAAATGGATTGAAGTTTTCAATATCTTGATTTGATTTCTTGTGATTGATAAATGAAATTTTGATAATTTAAATCTTTTATGTGTAATTATTATGTAATGGTACTTGAACATTTGACAGGTGGTTACATGATAAACCAAATAAGGGTGGTTATGTGATAAACCTAGGGTAGGTGACCCCATGATAGCTCTCCAATACATCAGGTAACGTGGAAGAGGAAAACATTAAGGTTTCTCGTAAGATATTTAAGTAATATACTGTGATGGGTATTCCAAACATAATCATGAATTTTACTCCCTATATAGATGTAAAATATACAATTCAAGTATGTTAAGGATGCCAATTCTTACCTTTATGATTTATGATTTCTATGAGTTATTCAAAAATATTATGATTTCATAAGGCATGTTAAAGAGATTATGTTTTATGAGTAAAAAGTATGATCTCATTGATTTGTTTATATTCATGGACTAATGTTTTACTTACGTATTTTATATCCCTTAGTGAGATTTTTATGACTATCCCATGTTTTTTTGGAATTTGTTTTCATAGGGTATAAGGAAGGGTAAGAGAAAATAAGAAATCAAGAAGATTTTTATCAAGAAAAGAATTATTGTTTTATTCAAAGAGTTTTATTTTTGTAGAGAATTGGATAGAGTAAAAGTTTATAGTTTGTAATATTCTAAATTTAATTTAATTATTGACTAAATCTCTAAAACTCTAAACCTGAAAATTTCCTTAATGTGAATTAAAGTCAAATTATTAACCGATCTCAAGATCAAGTAATGTTTTAAGGTTGGGGCCTTATATCGACTGCTAAAATCTAAAAGTAGGGAGAATATATAGCATTCAAGTGTTTCACATCATATATTCATATTTCATGGATTGTTTGAGGTCGGTTCATGGGGTGATACATGACTTATAAATATAAGGTATTAAATTGATCAACAAGACGTGTTTTGGAAAGATATAAAGCCTAACATTTACAACACATGAAATTGTATCAAGCCACGTAAATACCCAATGCAGTGTGTCTATAATAGCTTCTCACCTTATATTTTTACCCAAACCTTATAGATATATTAAATTCTAGGAGATCCAACAGACCACTCTTCATTAAAATTGGAATTCCTTCATCATTGATTGATCCTTAGCCTTCCGTCTTTGATCTGTGGTGATCTGGTGAAAGTTCTACATTTTCTACCATGGGTTTTTGATATAATTCCAATTATTTCTTCATTCCATGTGATGTAATATCATATATATGTTTTTAATATAGTTCTATTTTTTTGGTAGTTTTTTTGTGTTTCGGAATCCTTGGAGGGATATATATTTTGACGAGAGAGATGACCAGGATCTGCATCATTGGTTTGTTCTCATGAGAAAAATGCTGATGCCTTTGAGATAGGGAATTCATTTCTTCTCTATTTATTTATGTGAAATCATAAATGGATCCTGGTTTAACCCTTTGGGAAGAATTTAAATTAAACCAATAAATACTAAATTGGATTAATTAATAATTGGTTATCGATCACATGTAGATGTGCCTATACAATTATACAAGTTTTCTTCATTGTTAGCTAGATAGTGTATTATATATGCTATTCTTGTTATAATTTTTTGTGATTTTATGTATTAGAATGTCTTTCTTGATGGTAGTTGTTAAGGAACATAAACATGGAATTAATTAATTAATTCTATTAATAATTAATTAATATGCATGTTGTAATTAATTAGATGATTCTTGTAATTTGATGGAAATAAAATTGATGCAGTGATCATGTTTAATTGAAAATCATCCTCCAAGTGATTAATGGAATTCAAAAATAATATGAAAAATTTTTATTCTTGTTTATAATAAGAAAAATTAATGTTAAATAATAATTATACTTATCACAGTTTGATGAAACTATTTTTAATTCTAGAGAGCTTGTTTAGCTTTTGATATCTTGTTATAGACTGATGCCTTAGGATTCCCATAGTTGGAACCTATGAATATTTAATAGGTTAATCCAATATAGAATAAAATCTATTTCTTTGATAAAGATAATATATATGGCATGAGTGACCCATTTTCTTGACAATTATGAGTGCATTGAGTTTGGAGTCATGAGTGATCATTTAAGTGTGAAGGATAGATGCCTTGTTTTTTTTATCCTAGATTTCCCTGTTGGAAATTATTATTTGTTTCCTATTTATTTTTTGATGTGCTTCAGATGTGAGCTTCTCTATGTGATATGACATGGGGTGGGGAGGCTTGGATGTGCTATGATCAAGGGATGGATAATCCTGGGATGGATGATGTGATGTGGTGCGGGGAGGCCCGGATGATGTGGAAAAATTTGACGCCTGCAATTGAGAGATGCATTAGGATATCCATGTCAGTGTCACAGACGGACTCAAAGATGATGGAATGGGTTAAATATGGTATTATTCATTGATGTGATATTATGAGCTTGGATACTCGCTTTTGAATCTGTATAATGGACAATGGTCAGGTTTCTTTTTTTTATCAGCATTCCTTTCCCTGTCACATGAGGGAGATGGATGTTCATGGTTCCATATTTCCACTTGGTTGTAGTTTAAGATGGTTTTCCTAGAGTACCTAGATTATAGAACGATTCTAATAATTAATAAACAATTCTTATCCCATAGGTTTGATGTTGATGGAATGAAAATTCTAAAAAGATATTAATCTTGATAAACTGTGGACTCGGTTTGGATTCTGCATGAAGGTAATGGACTTTACTCTGATGAATAATGTAATGTAATGTGGACTAATGGTAATGGTTGATTAATTGATAATGAATTATTTAAATAAATTAAATGATAAAAATGAAATAAGTAATTAATTTATCTTTTTTAAATGATTTTGTTCTTACATGATATATGGTCTTCGTAGAGGAAGCCAAGAGTCTGAGTGAATTTACCTACAAATGAGCCTAATATTAGTTCATTCCCATAGTGTGTTTTTGATCTATATTATATCTCTTATATTATATGATTTTATATGTTTTCCCACCCATGTTAGTTAGTGAAACTAACACCTAGAGAACTTTGGGAGTGTTATTTCCTCAACATCTCAATGGGAGGATGGGTGGATGACTACCCCCTCTAGCCCTACTTTGTTCCCTTAGTAGATTATTATGTTGGTATGCATGATGGTTAGTTTCCCCATATGCATGTGTATAAAAATTTTATGGCGTGTGGTTATCCACACACATGTATTCTCGAATATGGTATCCTAATAATTATTATAGGTATGACATGTTTGGGCAATGATGTCTTGAGGTACTTACTCTGTGTATGGGTTGTGATGGATTTCGGTATAATAACCAATTCTTGATTTATTCCATACATGTCATGGTGGTTCCCAAAAACTACACGGTTATTATATAAAATGATTTGATATGGGATGATTTGATTATTGTATGCATGAGGTGCATGTTTGGATTCCTTTCACAGGTGTCACAACTAAAAAACTGGGTTTATCCAGCACTAGGGAATTAACAAATCTTTCTAAAAAAGATTTTAAATAACCCCTTTGTTAGTGCTCAAAAATCAATGATAAAGGGGTCTTTAATATTTCTTGTTTAGCACTATTAAAGGGGGGCCTTTATTGGCACTTTTTTATAAGCACTGATAAATGGGGACTTTCATCAGTGCTTGCCAAAAAGCACTGATAAAGGCGGGGGGGTTATGAGTGCTTTTTTAGAAGCACTGATAAAGACCCCCCTTTATCAGCGCCTTTTCACAAGAGTTGATTAATGAATATTTAAAGAAATTATATTTCATTAAAAATAATATAGGAATATATAAAAATATTTATATTGATATAAATATAATATATATTTTTTAAAAATGTTTTAAATATGGTAAATAGGGATTTACACTTAATATATAAGATATTTAGTCAAAATGGAATATAAAATAAGTAAAAAAATATTTTTAATTAATAAATTTCTTATTATTATCAAGTAGTAGTCATTTAATATCAATTTTAAGATAAAAAAATAATTAAAAACAAGATCTAAAATAAGTTGAAAACATAACTAAAAATTCCAACGACCATAACTTCTGATCCGGATGTCTGTTTGGGCTCTACCACATATCAAATAGAATCTTGAGATGATCTTTATGCCATTAGTGACATAGGTAAGCGTTTGTGACATTTTTCAAGGCTAAAAAGGCCCAAAAAGCCTTCGAAAATGATTTTTTAGTAAGCATACCTTGATTTTTATCATTCGATGGATTTTCAGCCTTGTTTAAAGATATACTTTTCCCTTTTTCAGTGGGTACTGAATTTATTACCAGGTATTAAATTCATACTTATTTTATGGTTTTTAAATTTTATCATTTTTCAGAAATTAATTTTATTTATAATTAAATTTGTTAATGTCTTCTTATATTTACATATAATAAATCACCCATATAAATACATATATTAAAATATTTTCATAAAAATGTATATTTTAATATATCTAAATGAATACATATTCTAAAATGTATTTAAAACAATATCTAACCATTTTTAACATTATAATAATATATTTATAATGTTTATATATACATATAGATATGTATTAATAAACATATATATATATATATTATAACCTAATATATGTAAATGAATATAATATATAATATATTTAAATATATATAAGTATGTATATATCACACAAAGAGATACTGTATAAATTTATTTAAAAATAAAAAAATATTTGTTTGTATATATATATATATGTAAATATATATATATATATATATATATATTGAAATATAATTAAATAGATAGAAAAACAACATGGGGTAGTGGTAAAGGCGTTCCATCTATGAAAGAGACATGCATGGTTCGAATCTAGGTAGGCGCACATGAGGTTGGAAATTCTCAAAGTGCCAATAAAAGAGGTGGCATGGTGAAAATGGAGAAAAAGGGGTTGTGGAGAATTGATAAAGGGGGTGTGGAAGTGATGATAAAGGGGCTTGACGCTAGGTGTTTGTAAAATTATTTTTTACCCCATTCAATAGTGATACCTTTATCAGTGCTAAGAAAGTGTTGTTAAAGGAACCCTTTAATAGTGCTAAAAAATATCTATTAAAAGTTCCCTTTAAGAGTGTTAAAAAAGTGTTGTTAAAGGACCCATTAAACCATGTTTTTTTAGAACTGTAAAAGGGTTCCTTTAAGAGAACTTTTTTAGCACTGATAAAAGTTTCATGATTTTAACCACCCTTCAATTATCAGTTATTTTTTATCACTAATAAATGTATTTTATAGCACTATTAAATGCCTTTTTTATTAGTGTGTGTTTAGGCTGGCTTATTTTGGAGAAATATGGATCAAGACCTGCATTGTTGGGGTAGAGTGGAAAACCTATGAGGAAGTGGGAGAGGGGTATCCATGATGTTTCAGTAATATGTTTTATGATATATTGTATGTGATAATCAATGATTGTTATTCATTTTAAGACTGGGATCATAGTGTACATGTTTAGGTGATAAGTTAGTTTCACTATTGTTCACTATGATATACCATGCTTTCTTTATCCCTTTCATCAGAGCCTCCACGGAGGACCCTACTGAGTATATTGTTTTAATCACCATATATATATATATATATATATATATATTATCAGGTCATCTAGTGCAGGTTAGAGATTGGGATGGATATTACTAGCTCTTCATTTTTCAGTAGGTATTTGGGGTTCATACTCACTACCCTCTTTACCTTTTTAGTACATGTAGCTTCCTTTCAGTTGTTATAGTAATTTATAGAATTGAATTTTATCACTTGTAATTATATATATATATATATATATATATATATTTATATATTAGAACATGATGATTGGTGTATTTGTCTTATCTCTCTCTTATGCGTGTTCTCTTAGAGGGTGGTGCCTCCTATATGTATGATTATTATTCCATTTCTACTAGTCACTAACTAGAGGCCTACTGGTAAAAGGACCTGTGAAGTCACCATCTCCCTTCCCTCATTTCTATCCCAGGGGATGTACACTTGGGGGGGTCATGATTTATTGGTATCAGAGTTTTTAGTTCAGGGATAAAAAGAATTTGGAGTTATTCATAGGTAATATTTCATGTGTTGGTAGTGGAAAGTGGTTGGGTGAGTTTTTTTAATGATGTAGACAACAGAGACTGACTGTGACATAGGTATTTAAGGTTTCATGTGATCTGATGTGTTAGCCTTTATGTTAAATGATCCTAATAAATGAAGTGATACTATTTTCAAGGTTAAGACCTAGGAAAGTATCATTCATCATTATTCATTATTCATGTGTTTGAAATGGGTGGACCTGGGGATAGGTAGAAACCTTAACAAGAAAAACAATTGAATTTTCCATATTCTAGGTTTTGGAGCTTTAATAATTTTTTCATTGGTTGGCATGGATCTAGTTCGACGTCCTCAGTTGGTTTTCACTGAAGATGTTTAGTAGGATGTAATAGTAGATCATTACTAAGTGGAGTTCAATGACAAACATACTTGAGGATGAAATTTGTGAGAGTTTCAATGCCAGAGTCTATAGAATTGGGAGGGCTACATTTCATATTTAGTCAATAAAGTCTGGTTAGAGGAGGTTGAGATGGATTTTAGTTTTATATGTGCTTCAAAGGAGAAATGGGTTTTGTTGGCTCTCATGATGCTACGTAGATTAGTGAGGTAGAGGTAGTTCTTGTTCTTCAAATATCACAAGGATTCAGTAGTCTCAAGGGAAAATGTATGAGATCAGTTCCAAGAAAATTTCATTTATTCTACATTGAAGGTATTCATTCACCAGGATATTCTTACCCTTCGATAGGGGAGTTCTAGTGTGCAAGAGTTCATGACTTATTTCAATACCCTTTTACAATATTCTCTAAACCTATTTTCAAAAGGGTAGGCCAGGGTGAGGCATTGTGAAGAGTCTTTATCCCTAGATATCTAGTATAAATTCACATTGTTTATTCTGAATATGTGTCTAGGTGTGCTGGTCAGATAAACTTTTAAGGAGAGGATGATGGATAGATTTGGATCATCATGATTGGGGAGTCTTCAGGATTCCTCATGAAGTAGAGATGTGGTATGAGGTTCCCAATTTTCAGAAAAAAAAAATGTGTTTTTGGTTAGACAAGGGTGGATCTTATCTCTCATCATCTCATTTCTCTAGGGGTGGTGGATCTCAACGTTATGCCAATGGATCAAACACAAGTTTTTTTCATGGATTCCAAGGTCATCCGCAGTGAGAGTTCCCGAAATTTCTATGTAGTCAACATGTTCTAGATATTCTACTTCTGGTTTTTCCATTGAGGATCTTTTAGCTATGGAAGAAGAAAAAGTGGTGCTCCATTATGGGACTAAAATATAGGAAATGTGGTAGGAAAAGTACAACCCCAAGATTCTCCAAGTCCCAATAGAGAAGTGTGCGGCCTTATACTCATTAGTAGGATCTGATAGGCTATGGAGAAGGTCGATTTTAACTTCATGATTTAGTGTTGTCAATTATAGGTGATCCAGACATTTTTTGAATTAACCTTTTCTTGATTTCTACATGGGTGCATAATTTTTTTGATTTGGTATTCACACAATACATTTTATCACCTGCCCTAATCTATGATTTGGGACATGAGGTGTAGAGGCCTATATTTAAATTATCATTTACTTAACAAGTTGGAGGTCGAGAAAACTTGTATGAAGTATATAGAGACTATGAGCTAGTGTTGGGGTAACACCACTCTTATAAAGATTTCATATGTTTATAGTTTTTCCATATGAAATCATCCCTGGTATAGATTGGTTGTATTCAGTGTAGGATATCAAGGATTGATTTAAGAGGAAGGTTGTGTTCTATGATGATGATAAAGGTCCATCAGTGTTTTTTGGTAAGAGAGACCTTCAGATCAGTCAGAGGCATATTTAATTTTTGTCGTCTTTCCTGAATGATCTAATACTGAGTTCATCAAAATTTATGTAGTCATTGACTCCTAGGGTTTTGGAAGAGTACCATGATATATTTATATAGGAGGTTTTAGCATTACACCATCGATAGGAGATTAATTTTGGGATTGAAATACATCTTGTTATCTCTTCTATCTTGATGTCTCCATATAAGATGGCACCATCTGAGTTAAAAGAGCTTCGAGTATAGCTTAATGATCGGTTGTAGTGATTTTTTTTTCAGCCATTCATGTCACCTTGGTTTGTATTAGTTTTTTTCCTAAAGAAGGAAGATAACATTTATTTGTATTTGTATCCATTATCATCATGTGAACCAAGTTACAGTGAAGAACTTTCATCCTATTTCCTAGATTGATGATTTATTTGAGCATCTAAAAGGTGCAAGATGGTTCTTAAAGATCAATTTGTGGCCAGGAAATCATCAGATATTGGTGAAGGATGAGGATATATAGAAGACTATTTTCATTTTCATCATAGGAATTATGATTTCATTTTGATGTTGTTCATTATGATGAATCATCCAACCAAGTTTATGGGGTTAATGAATGTAGTGTTCAAAGAGTTCATGGATAGGTTCTTAGTGGTGTTCATCGATGATGTCCTTATGTACTCAATGTCTGAGGAGTATCATTCAAAGAATCATTATGTTGTTTTGGTAGTTTTTTTAATGAGAATTTTTCAGGGAGGTTTTCAAAGTGTGAGTTCCGTTTCAAGTGGAATGTTGTGTCCCAATAGGGAGAAGCTATGGATCCTTCAAAGACAGAGGCTGATGTGTCTTAGGTAGTCCCCATGATAGTGGATAATGTGTGGAATTTTATTTTTCTTGCATGAAATTATAGTAATTTCATAGTTGATTTTTCTCGGTTTGTGACTCCTCTAAAATCCTTGAAAAATAAGTATCAGGAGTTCTTATGTACTCACCATTGTCAGGTATCTTTTGAGTATTTGATGAAAACTTTTCCAAGTACCATAGTCCTTTAAATTCCAAAAGAAGGAGTTTAAATTGATGATTTCCCTAACCCATCATATTCTTTCTTTGGATTTGTTATTATGTAGAAAATATTGGTTATTTATTATGGGTTTTAGAAGTTACATCCCCATGAATGAAACTATTCCACCAATGATCTTGAGTTAGCAGATTTTTTGTTTTCATTGAAGTTGTAGTGACATTACTTCATCAGTGAGAATTTTATGGTCTTTAATGACCATAAGATTCTAAGGTATTTTTTCACCAATTGTGACTTGAACTTATGTTCATGTCAGTGGATTTAATTCTTACAGGATTACGATTTTGAGATTTCATATATTCCAGGAAAGGAAAATGTTATGGTTAATGTGTTGAATGGGAAGTCACACAATGATTCCTTGCATGAATCCAGAGATTACTGGAGAGTGATGGAAGAACTCTCAGTGAAGCATCTAGATATGGAAGATATTGGAGGTATAGGGAATCCTTCCTACATGAAAATATAGTCATATTTGATGTAGCACGTGGAGGAGTCCTTGGTAATGGATTCTAAGGTGGAGGTCTCGAGCGAGAAAGTTGTTTTTCGTAATCCCCCTGGTTGTTAGTATAAGTACAGACAACTCTAGGTATTGTTCCTGGGAAGGATTTTAGTTTCTTTAGTGATACATGAGATGGTTCTTTATGTGTTCCACAGATCATCTTTATTGGTACATCTAGAAGTGATATAGATGTACTGAGCTTTGAGAGGACAATTTTGGTGTCCAGTGATAAGGAATACAGTGGAAAAGGTTATTTCTCGATGTTTGGTCTTTGAGAAGGTGAAGGACAAGAACCGCATTCCCTATAGTTTTCTCAATCCATTAGATATTCCCTAGTAGAGGTGGAGTACATTGTGATGTCATTAGTTATCATTTTATGTTGAGATCTGGGAAGCTATGATTCTTTATGGGTGATAGTGAACCATTTGATGAAATCACTCCACTTTATAGTGATTAGTGGGTCAATATCAGTGTAGGTTTTATTGAGAAAATATCGAGAGGAGTCGGTGAGACTCCATGGAGTCTTGAGGATGATCATATTTTATTGGGATCCTCATTTCACCTCAAGGTTGTGGAGAGTCTCCAGTATGATTTGGTATCTCATTTATTCCCTATCACTTCTTTTAATTTGTAGATGGATGTTAAAAAAAATACCTTCCAAAATCATAAATACATGTTTCGCTCTTGTGTCCAAGATTTTGGAGGGGAATAGATGAGGAATATTCCCTTGTTCTAGTTTTCTTATAGTAATATTTTACACTCCACCATTATTAAGGAACTGTTTCAAGCTTTGTATGGCTGGAATTTATATTCTCTATTACTATTGAATGGGGTTGGAGAGGCATCAATTCCCAAGACAAAACTATTATAGAATACGAAAGATATGGTTCAAATAATTTTTTAGAGGATAAAGATAGTGTGGATCATTATAAATCTGACTTCGATCATAATAAGAGACATATAGAGTTCTATATTGGAGATCATGTATCATTGAAGGTGATTCCTTTTAATGGGTAGCGAATTTTTGTTCATGGGAGTAAGATTTCTCCCTTGTTTGTTAGGCCTTTTGATGTGTTGTATCTTTTTGGAGTTATAGATTATCAGAGAGTAGTTATCCCTCAAATGATCCGGATACATGATTTTTTTCACAGGTTGAAAGTCCATTTTTATCTTCATAAAGACTTCCATTCCATTGATTGGTGTGAGATCAATGTTGATGTGGATTCAACCATCAACGATAATCCTGTGGAGATCCGGTGCATCCATGATAAGTTGTTGTGTGAGAATTATATTCCCTTTTTTGTCTTATGGTAGAATAGTGGCATGAAGGAGAGTAAATGGGAATATGAGTCATAGATGTACACTCAGTACACTAATATTTCTAATGTTTATCTATTCTATTACAAAATTTTCTATTTTGTGTATGTTCACCTTTCTAGTTTATGATATGGTTTCCTCTTGTTTCTTTTTTCTAAAATTGATCTTTTTGAGAGGTATCACCCATGGAAGACTGTGTAGGAGTTGGTTGTTTTTATTTCATGGTATCACATTATTCCTAGGATGAGGTGGTTGAGATCATGTGATGAAGTGATCCTTGATCTGTATCTCGATGGGTGGATGTTTGGAAGATCCATTTTTATTTTCTCTCATGGATGGGTTTTAGATTATTAAGGATGAGAATTTTTTGAAATGTGTATAATATTAGGGTCTATATCCATGTAGTCTGACCCTTATAATTTTTTATGAATCTCATGGTGCTCAGAGGAGGCCTAGATATTGTATAGATGGGTTTAGCGGATTAAATCTAGATAAAGGGAGAATACATAACATCTATGTATTTTATGTTGTGTATTCGCAGTTTATAGATTTTTTAGTCTGGTTCATAGGTTGTTACATGATGTTTAAATATTCAGGATTAAATGATTCTAGGTGATAATTTTTTTATTGATATTTGAAGCCTAATTTTTACACAATGTCAAAGGGTATCGTTCTATGTAAATCCCTTATGTAGAGAACCTTTAAAGGATGAAACACCTCAGGATTTTGAAAAAACCCTAGATATATCCCAACATCCAGGGAACCCAATGACCCTCTCTTCTGGTCATTTGGGATTCCATTATCGGGGATTGATCCTTGGACTTATGTCTTTGATCTTTTGTGATCCAATGTATGTTCTAACTCTTTTCTCGTGGTTCTTCGATCAGGTTCCTTTTGTTTTTTATTTCCATGTGATGGTAGATAATCATATGTGTATAATTGTATTTTTCTTTTTTTTTTTGTAGTTCTTTTGTCGAGGCGTCCTGGGAGGGATGAAATTTCTTGTGAGAGAGGTTGTTGGGATATGCAATGTTGGTTCATTATCACGTGAAGAATATCAATGCCTTTGATATAGAGGATTCATTTCTTCTCAATTTATTTACTTATAATCATTAATTGATCATGGTTTATCCCTTTGGATGGTAGTGAAATTATCCTAATAAAACTTTAACTGGATTAATAAATAATTGGTTAGAAATAACATGTTTATGTTCTTTATATTGTGATAGTGGGTTTCCTAATGATATTCTGGATACTATGTTATCTATATTATTCTTATTAGTTTTTCTTGGGATTCAATGGATTATAATTTTTTTCTTTATGTATATTAGTAATGAATTTAAATCCATAAATAAAAAATTATTTTACTTAAGAATTAATGATGATTCATGTTGTAATGAATCAGGTGTTTCTTTTAATTTTATTGAAATCAAATTAATGAAAGGAACCTTTTTAATAGAAAATTATCTTCCACGTGATTGATGGAATTGGAAAATAATGTGATACATGTTTATTATTATTGTTATTAATAATTAGGATTGTTAAATGAGAATGTTACTTCTCATGGTTTGATGAAACTAGTTTCAATTCATGATAGAATGTTTAGCTTTTGATATCTTGTTATAGCTTGATTCCTTAATTTTCCTATAGTTTGAACCTATGAATAATGAATCAGTTAATTAAATATTGAATAAAAAATAGTTTTTTTGATAATTTAAATTTCTAGGGCCTGAGTTTCACATCTATTTTAGAAGGTCAAGTAGCTTTAGTTTGGAGCTGTGAGTGTTCATTTATGTGTGAAGGATAGATGCCTTATTTTTAGGAACTATATTTCCCTGATTGATATTTTTTTTTACTGTTTCATTTTTATGTTCTTCAAATATTATCTATTCTATACAATTAGATATAAAGTAAGGAGGCCTTGACGTGTTATGATCTTATGATGGATGGGCTTGAAATTTCTATTTAGATGTAGGGTGGAGAGGCCTGGATGATTTGGTAGAAGTTGATTCTTATGATAGTGATATGAATCAATAAATGAATGTTCTTTTTTTATAAGGGAGTGGTAGATAATGGAAAGTGTTAAATTTTGGATTTCCTATTTATGTAATGTTTACAGCTGGGATGATAATTTTTGAATCTTTTTAATGGCTGATAGCTGGGTTTCTTATTTTTATACTAAATTGTTTCCCCATTACATAAGGTATATAGATGTTCTTGGTGTTATGTTTACTCTTGTATGTATCTTATGATAGTTTTTCAATAGTACATGGATTATGAAATGATTCTAAGAATGAATAAGAAAATCTTAAACCATGGGGTTAGTGTCAATGTAATGAAAATGCTAAAATAATGATAATATTCATAAGCCATGGACTTGGTTTTGATTATGAAAGAAGGGAATGGAATTTAATCTGATGAATAATGGAATTTAATGTGCAATAACATTAATAATAAGATAATTAATTAGTTAGTGAAGGTAAATGATAAAAATAAAATAAGTAATTAATGTACTCTTTTAAATGTTTCTTTGATTATAAGATATCTAGTCTTAGTAGTGGGAGCCTGGAGTCTGAATGACATCATTTGTAGTTAACTGAAAGACATGGTTATGTGCATAGTGTGGTTGTGAGAAATTTTATATCTTGTATATTATGTGATTTCATATATTACCCCACCCATATTGGTTAGGGAAACTGAAATCCAATGGACTCTAAGAAGGTGTTTTCCCCAATTTCTGTATGGGAGGATGGATGGTTAACAACCCCCTCTAGACCTAATATCTTCTATTGGTAGTTACTTATACTAGTATGAATGACAGTTTTTTTCCCCTTATATTTTTTAGAAGTATATGATTTATTATGGTTATTCATACACATTTATCTCTAGATATATTATCTAAATTATTATTATAGGTAGGACATGTATATATTATTATAGCTTAAGGTACTTATTTAGTGTATGGGCTATGATGGCTTGTGGTATAATACCTAATGTGTGATACACATCATAAGGGATATGGTGGATCCTATAAACTATATGGTTACTATATATGGTGATGTGATATGGGTTTATGTGGTTATGTGATGCATAAGGTGAACGATGTGATGCATTTCCCAGGTGTCTTTAGGTTAGCTTATTTTGGAGAGAGATGACTCAGAAAGTGCGATATTGGGGCAGAGCAGTAAACTAGTGGGGATGTGGGAGTTATATACCATTGATGTGTCATTACTATATTTTATTCTTTCTTATATGTGATACTTGGTGGTAGTTAACCATGGTGAGAATGGAAACATAGTTTACCAATTTAAGAGATGAGTTTGTTTCACTATTATTCACTATTATTTAGCATGATTTCATTATTATTTACATGAGAGTATTTAGGAAGGATTATTCTGAGTATAATATTATGATCACCCTATATATATAAGCTAATTTTAGGTCATCTAGAACAGGTTGGATATTTGTCAAGATATTACTATCTCATGCTTTTACATGAGTTGTTTGAGCTTCATAGTTGCTATAATCTTAACATTTTTATTACATGCACTTTCCTTTTAGTTGTTATATTATTGAATATAATTGCATATTTTCACTTGGGATATATATATATATATATGATCATTTTTTGATTGGTGTATATGTCTTATCTTTCTCTTATTCATGTTCTGTTAGAAGGTAATTCCTCCAATATGTATTCTATTATACCCTTAGTGATAGTCACCAACCTAGGGCCTACTAGAGGTTAGACTCAGGTAGTCACCATACCCCTTCCCTCATCTGAATCCTAGGATG
Organism: Viscum album; assembly: GCA_963277665.1. Lineage (NCBI taxonomy): Eukaryota > Viridiplantae > Streptophyta > Magnoliopsida > Santalales > Viscaceae > Viscum > Viscum album. The sequence goes on along the minus strand of OY728129.1, from coordinate 1,779,683,888 downwards.
GGTACACATTGGGAGGAGGGGGTCATGACAAAAATTTTATGATTTTAAATAATTAATTATTAAATCTAATGGATATTTTCCTCAACGACGTTTTAATGATTTCTTTATGGAATTTCCATTCATCAATGAAAATACAATTTTCTATTTCTTGTGTTTTATAAGGGATGTGATTTAATGATATCATCCTTATTATTTATTAGGATTATTTATTAATATGTTCAAAATATTTTTGATGAAATTAATTTATTTTTCATGAGTTATGCTTGGATGAAATAATGAAATGTTCGTGAAATCAATTTCCTTTACATTGGTCATTCTATGATGAAGTTATTATGAAACCCATTTATTTTCATTTATTATAATACGATGATTTTTTTATGATCTTGTGGTAAAAAATGTGTAGATTATGTGATGGTTGGTTCTATATCTCCACACAATGTATTTGGAAATGATTAATGTTTTATGTGCTCAAATGGTACAGAAGACGTTAACCCTAGGCCATAATAAGAGGGTACATGGGTGGTTATATTATTCCCAATGAATGGGGTACATGGGATGTTATCCCAGTCCCAAAACAATTTGGTACATGAGAAGTTATCGTATGCCCAAAATAAGGTACATGAGAGGTTATCCCAAGACTGAATTAGGTGCATGGATGGTTATCCCAAGCCTAACATGTTATGAATGCCTTGGTGGGTAGCCTTGGTATAATTTTTTCTTTGCTTATGTTTATTCAAAAAGTTTATGTCATATGCCATTGTTATGATCTCATGGATTATGTTCTTTGATTCTTTTATGATTCATTTATTATTAATTGCCATGATTTATTCCATGACTCAAGGCTATGATATATGATATGCAGGGTATAGTTTTCAAATGTTTTTCTCATGTTCTCATACCCTTATGATCTTGTTATGTTGATATATTCATTGTTTACCCTTAATGATCATCTTATCTCACCCTTTATTAAGTTTCCCTTATCTGGTTTATGAATATAGGTATTATGTATGATATGTATAATAAGGGTTCTAGTTGTGAAGAACTTAGTTAGTGATAATGTAATTAACCTATGAACCATTTGTCTACGTATAGATTCTTCCAAAGGAAATAGAACTAAACAATTTCAGCATAGATCATTATATTATGTAATTAATACTCATCCATTTAGATATAATATATATGTATGAAAAGTTTGGGTCATTATAGTTTGTATTAGAGTAATGTTTTGTTTCCCTTTGGAAACTATGTTGAGAAAACATTAATAGACCCCTATGAATATGTCTAAGAATTTTTCAAAGAATTTTTCTACGGATAAAAATAAGAATAATTCAAATTATTGGAAATTGTACTAGAATTTTGGTGAAAGATGGACCGAGTGGTTTCCAAGAAATTACCTCCATGTCTGGATACAATAAGTGGATGTGGATTTAGAAAAGTTGTACATTTGGGGTAATAAACATAAAAAGTAAACATTGGGAATTGACACTATTGTCTCATGGTGTACAATAATAGGTCGTGATACACATGTAGTATGGCACTCTCGAGGGATATATTTTAGATATTCAGAAACTCACTATAAACCTTCATGATGGATTTGAATAGATAATGACCATGAAAGTCTTAGTTTAAACCTAAAATTTCATAGATTGAAATGAAGTTGTCATTATTTAGACATAATATAAAGTATTTTTCATGATTAATCAATATGATTAATAATTCTTGGTGGTTATGCTAACCATTTTGGTTCTACCAAGATATTAAAGATAGAACAATGAAGTTGAGGTGGTGAAAGGTATGCTCCAATATTGAAGTGTCTTATTTTGTTAAATACCATAAGAAAGGATAATTTTCATGTAAAAATTACTAAGTTTGAATTTTGGATATAAAAAGCCTTATTTTGTGGTTCATATAATCCCAATAGAGGATATATTGGTGGATCCATCAAAGTTAGAGGCTATTTAGAGTTGTCCCAAACCAATCACTATGAGTGAGATCCATTTTTTTCTTTGTATGGATGGATATTATTGATGTATTGTGGATAATTCCTCATATCTTTCTAATCCAATCACCAATTTTACTCTAAAGAGATCCAAGTTCCTATGAATTTCTAAATTCAAATAAAATTTCAAGGAACTAAAGAGAAGTTTAGTCGGTGAACTTATGCATTAATTACCCTATAGTGGTGTAAGGTTCGTAGTCTGTAATGATGAATTAAAGAAGGGAATGCTATGTTTTCTCATGGATAATGATATGGTGATAGATTATACCAAATTATAGTTGAACATTCATGAGAAAATTTACCCAAATCATGATTTAGAGTTAGATGTGGTAACTATTTCATTAATGATGTCTATTATACTTATGCAGATAGGGTGTGATATATATACCAATCATAAAAGTTTAAAGTATATATTCACACTGACAGAGTTGAATATTCTCTAGAGAATATGGTTAGAGAATACTAAAGATTATGAATTCTCATTTTACCCCTTTGGGAAATAAAATAATTTGGATAAGGATTTTTGTTAAATTGATCATTCTAGATTATATATGATGTGAATAAAAGAAGATCCAATATTTCAATAATTTCCATGGATGGATCTAGAAATGTTTAAGGAAGGAGATAAATCTTATATTTCTCAAATAAGTGTCCATTTATATATCCAATTAAAGATTAAAGATGTGTAGAAGAAATAAATAGAGCTATAAAAGAAGTTCAGAAATGATCTTGAGTCTATATTTGATTACGATGAAGTGATAATGTACAAGAACCATGTATGTGCCCCATACATTCCAAATTTAATATAGTTATTTGTAGAAGCTCATAATTCTTCTTTCTCTATTCATCCTGGAATTACAAAGATGAATAGAGATTTTAAAAAGTATTTCTAGTGGGATTGAATAAAGAGAGATATTTTAGAGTTTGAATATCAGTACCTAGTATGTCATCAAGTTAAGGATGATAAAAAAAGTATAAGGGGTTGTTACAACAATTGCCTATACCAAAATGGTAATGGGAAAACATAACCATATATTTTTTCATCACACTCCCCAAAACATCTAAGGGGAATAATTATATATGGATTTTATTCTATCTCATTATAAAGTCATCATAATTTATTACTCTCAGAAAATATTAACCTCTAGGTAATATTTATAGGATATACATTAACTTAGTTGTAAGGTTGAATAAAGTAACACATTCTATTGTGTCTGAGAGGGATTTAATGTTTACCTTGATTCCCTAGTGAATTCTTCAGCAAGCCCTTGATACCGAATTGAGTTTCAATAATATATATCATACTCATATAGATGTTTAGACTAAGATAATAATTTAAATACAATAGGATTTTTTAAGATATTTTTTTTGTATATCAAATGTGGTTTAGTTCAACACCATCCACAAGTCGAGTTTTCATATGACAAAATATTTCATTCGGGAATTCATATAGATATTTATGAAGCCCTCTATGGAAAGAATTGTATAACTCCTTCATAATGGGAATAATTTTTAGAAATAAATATTTTGGGACCAAATATATTAGTGTAAATAGTAGATAAAGTTATATCCATTCTACATCACATCAAGTCAAGTCGTATTCGACAGAAAATTTATACAAATAATAATTGGTTTTATTTGGCGTTTGAAGTTCTTGAGATGATCTTCCTAAAAATTCCTAAATGGAATAAGGTTAATAGATTCATAAATAAAGTAAATTTTAACCCTTGGTATATTTTCCCTTTTGAGATTCTTGATTGAGTAGGGACAGTTTCTTATCCTCTGGCATTTCCACTGAACATCTCTCATGTCCACAATGTGATCCATGTATCCCTCCTAAGGAAGTATATACCTCATATTTCACTTCTACTAAACTCATAATTCATACCACCATTTCATGATATTTCCTATAGAGAAAAATTACTAGATATTATAGATCATGGAGAGAAAGTAATATGAAACAATATCACTCACATGGTCAAGGTTTTATGGTGAAACCACTAACTTGAGGAAGCTATAAAGGTACATGAGGACATGATGAGGCAGACATATCCTTAGTTTTTGTATCATAGTGATGGAATTTCAAGGGAGAATTTAAATTTAAGGGGTGTAAAAATTTAACACCATAATATTTTATGAAATATTGCTTTTCTAGTAAATTTAATTTCTTTTATAGCTTCCATTACACACAACACCAAGTTTTAGCGAACCAAAATATGATTTTAATATTATTATTTAAACATAACAATTATATCTTAGAAATTTAACTTGGTAATAAGAATTAGAATATCCATTTTTTCAAAATTATATATAATGGTTTTAGATAATATAAATATATTGATAAATAAGTACTTAGTTTTTTGGTAAAGTCTTTATATGCATTAAAAATACATTTTTTTTAATATGATTTTTAATTATTTTGGTGGATAAATAATAATATTAATTTTTTCCACTTTTATTATATTTATTTGAAAAAATTATCATCATTTTGGGAATCAAAGTGTAAAAATTATCTTATGATGAATTTTTGATATTTTTCTAAAATGTTTAATTTTTAAATAAATAGTGAAAATTACTGTTTTTAATGAAAACTGACTTTTCATTTAAATAATGTAAAAACTTATATTTTGTTTTAAAATGTTTTATATGTAAAATTACATAAATAATGTTATAATTAAAAGAATTTAGGTCATTGTAATCAATGATTTTTTGTTTATTAAAATTTTTTATACTTATGAAAATTTTATTTATGGAAAACTAATCTTTCAAATCATCTTTGGATTTAATTTTAAATTATATTATACCAATTATATGAAATTAATTTTTAGAAATTTATTCTATATTTTTAAACATCATAATAAATATTATAAATAATTTCCAACATAATTTATTTCATCATGAATAGTGAAAATAGTAATATTTATTTACCGCAGTTATTATTAAAGTGGGTTTTTTGGTGGGATAAATTTTAATTAAAAGGGTCAGAATAACATTATATATTTTCCAATTCCAATTATATAGAACTATTTATACCTTATATCATATAAAGTTTTTTAATTATTCATTTTGGATCCATATCGTATGTTTAAAACATGGATATAACTATTTCTTTTCATAAATTCTAAGTGTTTCCTCTCCCCAAATTATAAAAGGTCACCCCATATCCTCTCATATTTACACTCCCAAAAAATTTTGTTTAATCCATGAACTACCCAATTACCTTCATTAAATCCATCCCCATGTCCTATATTCCTTATTTTGAATAGAAAATCATCCTAATAATTCTTTTTTTCCTAACCTAAATAGGTTGTGAAAAAAAGTGGCATCGTTCTTTATCGAGATTTTTCTATTTCTTCTTACACCTACATGAAATATTATTCAACTATTATGAAATAATAACATAAATATATCCCACATACTAATATTTTTTATATTAATTGAATAACCTATATCCATCTCCTCCTCTATCAAATGGGAAATGAAATCGTCGATCGTCAGTACGACAGACTACTACCTCGTGAACCGATGTAACTTGTTTTTGATCACTACATCTCACAGATAAATATAATAATTGATTTAACATATTAATATTATATTTATCTCATAATTATAATTATTTAATTATAATATCACATCAACCATCTTATTTGTTAATATGTTTTAAAATGATAACATCGCTTTTGCCTATATGTGGACTACCACCTTCATGAAGCAATGTGATACATTTTTCATTTTATTTTGGCATGGATAAAAATATGGATAGATTTATCTAATTTATATCATTATTATAAAATATAAATTATTCTATAAATGTGATATATTGTTTACCTTTATTTCATTTCATGCATTGATAAAATAGAAACAATGTTCCTGTATACGTATGACCTACAGTCTCCATGAATTATGTAATTTATTTTTTATATCAAATATTAATGAAATAATATAAAAAGATATATGATGAATATATATTATTTTTATATTATTTTTAACAGTATTAAAATTATTAAATAAATATAAAATTAAAATGGATGACACTACCAAATGAAAACAAACATGAAAAACAAAGTAGTTATTACCTAAATTATGATTTTAACAATGAATTGTTGATAAAAGAGTCATAAATATTTATAATGAATCATATATGGTATTATATATATGAGTATAGTTTTTAAAAAAATTATAATAAACGTATATTTATTCTATAATATGTTTGAATGTGTACAAAGTATTTTGAGACTTGAGGTAAGGGATTTTATCTCAAATTGTCTTCTTTGGACATGTTATCTTATTCACCTGTATTATTTTATGTTGTGTGTATATAGTCCCTTTAACATGTTATATATTTAATTTCTTTATTATAATGATACATAAAGTTTTATTTAATGTAATTTTTTCATGGTTCTTATGATTTGAAAGTTATTGATGCATGTAAGGGGGTTTTCGTCTCACTTTTATTTTTCAAATACACAAACCTTTTTCGCCACTTTTTTCTTTTATGTTTTAAATATAATGACCATAAATGTTATTTATGATTCATATTATTAATTTTATGGGGATTAATATATCCATATATTATTATTTATTTCATGGGGATTATGGTTTAAAAGTTTCCAATGTTTTGAGGGTTAATGTTACAATCTCATTGTTTATTAGTATTTTTAAGAATTTAAATACAATGATGAAATATTATTATATAACTCTTAAAAAACTAATTAATTTTATTATCCTATGTTTTTTTAGAATAAATTATTTTCTTACATTTCCTCTTTTAAAGGATTAAAGAGACCAAAAAACATTTCTTAAGAAAAATTAACATTATTTCTCTTTTCTTTCAAAAACTTTTTTCTTCCAGGTCCATGTTTTCTAAAACTATTTTAAAGAATGTTTTCCATATTATCCAATTATTTTTAAAATAAATTTTTACCCATGTATCATTATTTAATACCACCTTTTTATTACATAACTTTTCATTACATTGTACAAACAAATGATCTTTAACGTCTAGTGTCTTGAAAATAAGGTACGTAATACATAAAAAATATAACATTCTTTTAATCCACATAAAAGGATTAGTGAAATTTTAATCCTAAGTAAAATTACTACTTATAATAACTTGGTTAAATACATCAAAGGAAAGGTTTATCATAAGCCCTAGTAAGGGAAAACATGGAAAAACAGTTTACATGTGAGCTTGAGAGAATACAATAAGAACATGAGGAAATATCATACAGGCATGAGAAAGAGGCATATAATTATAATAATAACTTTAATAATATCTTCAAAATTTGGATAAAACATTTAATTCATACATTCATAAGCATATCACCAGGGTCCATCCTCAAGGTGTCATAAAATTTACCAAGGTTATTCACCAAGATATCGTAAAACTGCTCATCTATAGAGATTAATTTCTTTAGCCAATTCATGGGAGAAATATTCGGGAAAACCCTTAATATTTATTTATTTTCATGTAAGATACATATATAATAATAAAAAAGTTCATAAATAACTCATAGAGAATAAAATAAATGGGTTTTATATAAAAATCATGGCATTTTAAGAAGTGCTTAAAAATAAGTTCCTTTTAGTCAGTTTAATTCCATATAAAATGAAGAAGGGTTTCATGTATATTAATCCCATAATTTAAATATATCATTTTTAAATCCATTTTAATACCCTTGGAGAGGATATAGGTCTGGTTATAAAGAAAATAAAATAAAATAATTTCTTGATAAAAAGAGAGAAATTTCGAGACAACAATCTGGCGGCATAACTGGTATGAAACACGGATTTATAAAACATTAAAAAGAGAAAGGAAAATGTTTTCCTGTTAATAAAATACTCATAATAAAGTACATTTATAGAAAAAAATGGTCATAAGAACATGCTATAGACATTTTAAATATATATAACATAGGAAGAGAACATGAAAGGAAAGGGAAAGTTGATATTTCCCTTACCTTGAAGAGTAACTTCTAAAAATTTAAGAGTGGGACATTAAGGGATTGATAAAACCTTAAGAGGAATCCAAGGGAGGTAATAATATCATATCTTATAGGGTTATTATTTTTGAATAAAAATAAATGAATGAATGTCTTGGTATTTATATTAAAAGAGAGAGTGTTTTTTATTAATTTCTTAGGACACCTCATCAGCGATATTTGAAACACCATGGGCGTGCCCTTGGTATTTGCCCAAGGTTTAGGCCAATTAGAACAAATCATAACATATTTTAATCCACCTAAGTCTACTAGAATTAAAATTATATATTACATCATTATTATGTCATTAAACTCACCAAAAACTCAAAAACTGTATTTTTACTATTTACCAAAAAACAAAACATTTTATAAAAGTATCATATATTCACCCAAACCTAATTTAAATTCTATAAATTCAAAAATGAACTCTATTTTATGAAAATAATTTTCTAAATATTATAAATTTATTTTTTAAGTAAAATTACTATTTACTCGAAAAATAATAATAGTTAACTAATAATTTCTAAAATATTTATTTATTTATACTGTTATTTTACATTACCATTCAATATGCCTAAATTATATTTACTTTTATGTGGGTGATTTTACTATTCTATTTGTCATATTACTATTTATAAGGGTAATATTACTAATCAAAATATATTATTCACCAAAAATTACGTTGATCTTATCAGACTCTAAATTTCTTACTGATCGCAACCGTGTATGTCCATTTTTAAAAACATAATTTCACAATATCAATTATTTAATGCGTAAAAAATATTTTAAAATATTATTTTTTTCAGTATTCATCAATAATATTAATCTTCTTATAAAAAAACTAAAAATTCATCCTAGATTAATTTTGACCCTTGAAATTTAAAAATGATGTTTAATTTACCATAATAATAATTTTATTTATCCAAAAGGATTACACAAAATAACTATGGTCTCATTACATAACCCCTTATAACACCCACATAGGACCTAAGAGTAAGCTATCTAATAGTGATAGAATCTTGGTGTGGCTCAGATAATATTGTCTGAGTGGTGATTTCTTCCAACTTGAAATTATCCCATAGGTAATTTTGTTCTAGATTAATGTGTTGAGGCTAGGATTTGGATTGGTATATATAAAAGCTCAGTGATGCTACCCACTTCCATAGCTATGAAAAATGGGCTTCTTACAGCCTAAGTCAACTATATGAGGTCATTGACTCATCATTCGGCATTAATTAACCATTATCATTTCAATTTATAAACAATAATCATAACAATAAAAATTATTATGGTTTCCAATGGTCATATTAACCAATATTCATATAATGGTAAAAAACTCGATGATTATCTTTCAATTATACTTCTATAGATTTATTGATTATGATAAGTAAAACTTACATTTTTAGAAAACAAAATATTATTCAAAAGTTTGGGTAGTTACATTCTCCCCCCATTAAGAAATTTCATCCTTGAAATTTCAACTCGTACTCTTAGAAGCGAAAAGGCATGGGTAATTCTACATCATTGTTTCCTCAAGTTCCCATGTGGCTTCTTCATATTTGTGGTTCCTACAAAACACGTTACCAAGGTGGAAAGTCTTGTTACATAAAACCTTTTATCTATGATCCAAGACCTCCACCAACTGCTCCACATAAGAGAGTTCATCATCTATTTTTACCACATCATGAATCAGTACAAGTGATGGGTCTGGTTTGTACTTCCCCAAGTGGGATACATGGAATACATCATGAAATTAAGATAGATTTGGAGGAATTGAAAGGCAATATGCCACTTCTCTTATGCGATCAAGGATTTTATTGGAGATGATGTACCTATGGATGAGCTTCCCTTTCTTCCCAAACCTCATGAATCTCTTCTAAGGTGAAATTATATGGAATGATTTGTCACCAACATCAAACTCCAAGCCCCTTTGATGGTTTTGGGCATAGCTCTTTTTCCGAATCTGAGCAACTATAATGTGTTGTCGGATGGAATGAACTTTTTTTGCCATTTATTGCAGAAGAACAAACCAAAAAATATTCTTCTCACTAGCTTCATCCCAACAAGTATTAGTTCTACATTGCTTCCCATATAGAACTTCTTAGGGTTCCATTTGAATTATTGAATGGAATATGTTACCGTAATAGAACTCAACTAAAGGGAGATGTTGATCTTATCCACCTTTAAATTCCATTTAGCATGTTCTTAGCATGTCCTCAAGTGTTTGAATAGCCCTATTGATTTGGCCATTAGTGTTAGGGTGATAGGTCATACTGAAATTCAATTTGGTACTCAATGCATGTTGAAGACTCCTCCAAAATTTTGACGGGATCCTTGGATCATGATCATATACGATAGATATTGGTACCCATATCGAGAGATAAATCTTCCCAGATAGGGATAAAATGGGAAATCTTGATGGAGAAGATCCACTATAACCCATATGACATTGTTTCCCTTGTAAATTTTTAGGAGACCGGTGACAAAGTCCATAATGATATTTTCCCACATTCATGTTGGTATGGGTAGTGGTTGTAATACCCCTTTAGTAAGTTTTCACTCTACCTTTAATTGCTAACACACCAAGCACCATGTAGTGTGGTTGGAAATATACCTTTTCTTATTTTCCAACAAATAATGACCTTGAAGGTCCCTATAAATTTTAGTGCTTCTAGAATGTATGGAGAATGTAGAGTTACAAGCTTCATCAATCAGCACAATATTTATTTCAAGAATAGAAGGAATACATAGTATTGTACAAAATTTTAGTACACCTTCTTGATCAATATTGATCTTAGGAAAATTCCCAACCATCCCAGCCTCAAACTTGTTCAGTAAAAAATGATCTTATTTTTTATCTTTCTTGATCTTATCTAGTAATGAAATTTGAGAAATCATTTGGGATAGGGTTGATAATGTCCATTCCCTTACAATTTCCATGTCCAGTTTTACTAGGTCTTTTATTAAGGGATCTCCTTTAATCCTCATCATTTTCGTAAATATAGGGTCTTTCCTACTTAATGCATTAGTGACGTTGTTTTCTCTTCCAAGGTGATAATGAATTGGACAATCATAGTCTTTAAGAAGTTAAAACCACCTCTTTTGCCTCATGTTCAATTCATTTTGTGTTAAAATATTATTTAAACATTGATGTTCAGTGTATATATCACATTTTCCCCATAAATATAGCGACTCTATATCTACAGATCCAAAACAACCACAGCTAGCTCCCAATTAAGTGTAAGATAGTTCTTCTCCAGAGGATTCAACTTTCGAGATTCATAAGATATGACTTTTTCATTTTTCATGATGATTCACCCATGACTTTTAGAGATGAATCATGAAAAATAATGAATCCTTCTCTGATAGAGGGAAAAGTTAACATGGGTGCTGTAACCAATCTCTTCTTCAGCTCATAGAAACAATCCTCACAGTCATTTGTGCAGATGAGAATGAACCCTTTTCGAGTAAACTTGTTTAGTGGATTGAAAAGGTGTGGAATGTTTTTCAAAAACATCCTATAATATCCTTCTAATCAAAGGAATCATTGAATCTCAGTTACTATTATAGGATGTGGCCACTCTTCTATAAACTTTTTCTTTGCAGGGTCAATTAAGATTCTATCATAGGTTATAATTTTCCCAAAGAAACTTATTGTATCCAAAATTCAAACTTTCTGAACATTCTAATAAGCCTTTCCTTCCATAGAGTTTTCAAAATAATCCTTAAATGTTCCTCATGCTCATCGTGTCTTTTAGAATATATCAGAATATCATCAATAAAAACTACCAAGAAATTATCAAGGTTGGCCTTAAAGATTCTATTCATCAAATCCATAAATATAGAAGGTAAATTAGGCAAACTGAAGGGAATAATAAAAAACTCATAATTCCCATGTCTTTATCGGAATGAGATTTTCAGAATATCTTCTTTCTTCACCCTCAATTGATGCTAACCAGATAGAATATCAACATTAGAGAGAATTGAACCCCATGAGGCTGGTCAAATAAGTAATAAATTCTTGAAAGAGGGTATTTTTTTCTTCACCATAATCCTTATTAGTTCTATATAATCAATGCATATCTGCATTGATCCATCCTTCTTCTTAACAAAGAGAATATGCACTCCCCAAGGAGACACACTCGGTCAGATAAACCCCTCCTCCAAAATATCTTGGAGTTGTTTCTTTAATTCCTACATCTCCACATTTCCAATCCTATATGGGGTCATTGATATCAGATGAGATATATGTATTATTTCAATAGATAACTCTACCTCTCTTTCTAGGGGAAGTCTGGGTACCTCCTCGGGAAATACATCAAAATATTTTAGGATTATGAGGAAATTTTCTATCCTTATACCCTGGTATTCTTATTCAACTTCACCGATCAACTCCATAAAGAATGTTATAATAGGTGCTTCTAGAAAAATCCTAGGTCAAGAAATATTTACTTAAAAGATAAAAATATGTTTCCATTTAAGACTATTGATATTTCCTTTCTTCTTCATTTGATATTAGCATTATACTTTGAGAGCTAGTATATCCTTAGTATAATGTAAAATTACAAAATAGTAAGGACTAATAGATTTTTAATAATATTGTGCTCAGTAATTTAAATACTAGAGTTCCTGAACACTGTTGATTCTTAAATAATCCATCTTGGATTTTTGACTGATAACTTTACTTTTAGAATTTCAAGGAATGATTCTATATTCTTTGCAATCTTGGAGGAAATAAAATAATTCCTAGAAACAGAATAAAACAAAGTACTTTCTATATTTGAGAGAACAACAATACTACCTTCCACCACATCATTTGGAGCTTCAACTTTATCTTTTATGATATAAAAAGAATGACTTTTCTCCCTAGGCATTTGATGAGGCTGATGGTGATTCCCCTCCACTGCCTTCATATTTGGATATTGATTGGAAAAGTGACCTAGGTGTCTACACTTGAATCATTGTACTTCAGGTAGGTCCTGAACCATATTCACATTTTTGTTAGTGTTGGGAAGTTGGGGCCTCACCTCATTATGAAAATTTAGAGCAATATGGACGTCTCTTCTACACTTGTAACACTTCCAGCTCCCGAGAAAGCAATTCCTCGAATGCTTCTTCCCACATTTTTAACATGTCAGAATTTGAACTTGCTTTCCTCCTATTACCTGATCAAGGATCCTCCCTAATATTAGATCCATTGAACCCTTCTTTTCATTGGATTCTTGAGACCCCTGCATCTCACCAAACACCATCTCGACTTTCATAGCACTCTGCATTATCTCCTCATAGCTATCATAGTCTCGGTTGTCTAGATTTATCCGCAGATGAGGTATTAGTCCACCAATGAATATATCAACCTTCCCTTTAGAATCCATGAAAAATATTGAGGTGTAACGATAAGGTCTTGTGAAGCTCATATCAAAGCTTTGAACAGATTCATTATCCTTCTACTTCCACTCTAGAAACTCATTTTCTTTTTTTATTCTCAACGAACAAGAGAAATACTTATTGAAGAAGATCCCTATGAACTCTTCCCACTCTATAGATTCAATATATCCTCTCTGAATAATGTTATTAATCATTTCCCACCACTGATGAACTTCTCCATCTTAATAGTAAATATCCAGGGTGACATTCTCTTGTTCTAAATGGTGGATTACATAAATGATCTTTTTGATAGAGTTGATCCACTCTTCACCAGTCAGTGGGCCAGTAGATCCACTAAATGTTGGAGGTTGTTGACTCATAAAGGTCTCAATAGATAGTTTTTTCCTTCATATCTAAATTAGTCTCTCAGCATGATTCTAGTTATTCCACATAACCAAAGTCAGTTAGTTCATCATTCTCATAAATGTTTCCATTCCAGCTTCCATTGGAGGGCCACTAGTCCATGGTCCATTGCATCCAAAATTTTCAAAGTTCCTCCTATTTTCAATCATATATGGTATTTTCTATATTATTATAGTCTTTTAATAAATTTATATTAAAACTATATTTATTCTATTGTATATTTGAATGTGTACAAAGTAATTTTTGACTTAAGGTAAGGGATTATTTTCTAAAATTGTATTCTTTGGGACATATGTTATCTTATGCACCTATATATTTTAATGTTTTGTATATACAGTCCCTTTAACATGTTATATATTTAATTTATTTATTATAATTATACTTAAAGTTTTATTTAATGTTATTTTTTCATGGTTCTTGTGATTTAAAAGTTACCGATGCATGTAAGGGGATTTTTGTCTCACTTTTATTTCTCTCATACAAAAACATTTTTCACCACTTTAATTTATGTTGCGAATATAATGACCATAAATGTACTTTATGATGATTATTATTATTTTTATTGGGATTTAAATAACTATATATTGTTATTTATTTCATGGGGCTTATGGTTTAATGTTTCCAAAGTTGTAAGGGTTTATGTTACAATCTCATTGTTTATTAGTATTTTTTAAGAATATAAAACCAATGATGAAATATGATTATCTAAATCTTATGAAACAAATTAATTTTCTTATACTATAGTCATTTTGTTAGAAGAAATTTTTTTTCTTATATTTCCTCTTTTAGAGGATTAAAGAGACCGAAAAAGTTCTGAAGAAAAATCGGCTTTATTTCCCTCTTCTTTCAAAACATTTTTACTTCCATGTCCATGTTTTCTAAAACTATTTTAAATAATTTTTGTAATATTATCCAATTATTTTTAAAATAAATCTTTACCCATTTATCAATATGGAATCCCACCTTTTTATTACATAAGTTTTCATTATATTTTACAAATAGAGGATCTTTAAAGTATAGTGTCTTGAAAATAAGGTAAATAATACAAGAAAAAATATAAAATTATTTTAATACACTTGAAAGGATTCATAAAATGTTAATCCTAAGGAAAATTACTACATTTAATAACCTCGGGACATACATCAAAGGAAAGCGTTATCATAAGGCCTAGTAAGGGAAAACATGGAAAATTAGTTTACCTATGAGCTTGAGAGAATACAATAAGAACTTGAGGAAATATCATAAAGTCATGAGAAAGATGCATATAATGATAAATATAACATTATTTATATCACTACTGCAAAAACGGGCTTTATCAGCACTCAAAATGGGCATTAACTGTGCAAAAAAATCACTGCAAAGCTCAGTGCTAATATAGGGGGTCCTTTTTATCAATTCTCTGAAAAGCACTAATAAAGGACCCTTTTGTCAGCGCTAAAAAAAGCACTGATAAAAGCCCCTGTTATCAAAGATTTTTTTAGTGCTGATAAAAGGGACCTTTATCAACACTTTTAAAAACCGGTGATAAAAGTAAAAAAATTAAAAAAAAATTAAAAATAATTATATAATGTGGGCAGAGCTTTTAACAGTGCTTGACCCCCTATCAGTGCTAGGCCGCTTGTTTCCCTTCCCATGCATCCTCACACACGTACACCCCTTTTATTCCACCCAAACTCGAACCCACGACCTCCCCCTTTCGTGGCTACACCATTACCACAAATCCATTTCATTTTTTTCTCTATTTAATTATATATCTATTTATTTTTATATATATAGCTATATTTATTCGTATATTAATATTGATTCTTATTAATATAAATATATTTATTCATATATTATTATATATATATTCATTTATATATTAATATATATTAATATTTATTTATATATATATATATTTAGTTATAATTTTTATCGGTATATTTATTTCTATATTAATATATACTTATAAGATTATTTTTAAATTCATTGATGAAATATGTTTTTTATGTGTGTTTATAAATAAATAAATACATACATACATACATATATAAAACACAGACACACACACACAAATACACACACACATAAACACATATATATTTATGAATAAATATATATGTGTGTGTGTATTTGAAATGCCATAGAATGCTAAAACAACCATTACTTATAACCCATAAGCCCATTTCAACTCCACAACCAGTCAAATTGAAGAAAATGAAACAATCTTCGATTTGACATGTGGTACAGGCCTAACAGAGATTTGGATCAGAAGTTATAATTGTTTTAATGTTAAACAATTAGGGTGTCCCAACTAAAAATTCAGTTTTAGAGACCTTCTGGGAATTTTATAGCCTTGAAAAATGTGACACAGGCTTTGCCTCAGTCACTAGTGCGTTGATCTCGTTGTAGGCTTCGATTTGATATGTTGTAGTGCTTAGATGGACAACTAGATCAAATGTTTTTCCGTTTGAAGTTTGAGTTACATTTTCAACTTATTTGGGATCCTTTATTTTTTGAGTTTTTGTGTCTTAATATTATTACTAAATGATTTTTAATCAATAATAATTAGAAAATTATTAATTATTAATACTTATTTAAATATTTTAAATCCAGTTTCACTAAATTTATTTTATATTAAATGTAATAGTCTATTTATACTTATCTAAAACAAATTTAAAAAAATATATATATTATTTTGATATCAATATTAATATACATATATAACAATATTTTATTTTTCATGATTTTTTTGATACATAAAATTTATCACCGGTAGGAAAAATAAATGAGAAATGGGTCCCCTTTATTAGCACTAAAAAAGTGATGATAAAGTGGGACCTTTATTAGCGCTAAAAACACTGATAAAGGGGGGCCTTTATCAGCGCTTTTTTTAGCGCTATTAAAAGTGCACCTTTATCAGTGCTTTTTTTAGCATTGATAAAGGCCCCCTTTATCAGTGCTTTTTTTAGCGCTGATAAATGGGTATCACTTCCATTGCCCGTTCTTGTATTAGTGTATCGTGAAAATTAGGATACAACATTTAATTTAGACATTAATAATCATATCATCGGGGTCCATCCCCATGGTGTCATAAAATTTACCAAGGTTATTCACCATGGTATCATAAAACTTTTCATTTATAGAGATTAATTTTATTACCCAATTCATGGGAACACTATTAGGGAACACCCTTAATATTTATTTTTTTCATGTGAGCCACATATATCATAATAAATCATTTCACAAATAACTCATAGGGAATAAAATAAATGGGTTTTATATAAAAATCATGGCGTTTTAAAAAGTGCTTAAAAACAATTTCCTTTTTTCCATTTTAATCCCATGGAAAAGGAAGGAGGGTTTCTTGTATATTAATACCCTAATTAAAATATATCATTTTTACATACATGTGAATACCATTGGAGAGGATATAGGTTTGGTTATTAAGAAAATAAAATAAAATAATTTCTTGATAAAAAGAGAGATATTTCGAGACACAAATTTGGCATCATAACAGGTATAAAACACATATTTATAAAACATTAAAACCATAAGGGGAAATTGTCTCCCATTCATAGAATACTCATTATAAAGTATATGGATAGCACAAAATTGACATAATAACATGCTATAAACATTTGAAATACATATAACATAAAAAGAGAACATGAAAGGAAAAGTGAAGTTGATATTTCCCTTACCTTGAAGAGTAACTTCTAAAACTCTAAGATTGGTACCTTGAGGGATTTATGAAACCTTAAGAGAACTCATTGTGAGGTAAGAATATCATATCTTATAGGGTTATGATTTTGGATTAAAAGTAAACGAATTAATGTCTTGGTATTTATAGTAAATAAGAGGGTGTTTTTTTATTAATTTTTGAGGACACCTCATCAGCAGTATATGAAAAACCATGGGCTTGCCCGTGGTATTTGCACAAGGATTTGGCCACTTAGTACACATCATAATATATTTTAATCCACATATGTCTACCATAATTTAAATTATATATTACATGTTTATTATTTCATTAAACACACCGAAAACTCAAAAACTGTATTTTTTCTACTCACCGAAAAACAATACATTTTATAAAAATATCATATATTCACCCAATCATAATATAGATGTTATAAATTAAAAAAAATATCTCTATTTTATGAAAATAATTTTCTAAATATGAATATTTTAATTTTTAAGGTAAATACCTATTTACTAGAAAAATAATAATAACTAACTAATAATTACAAAAACATTTATTTACTTATACTACTATATAAAATTACCATTCAATATGCCTAAATTATATTTATTTTTCCTTAGGTGAGTTTACTATTCCATTGTTCATATTACTATTCATAAGGGTAATATTACTATTCAAAATTTACCATTCACCAAAAATTATGTTGATCTTATCAGACTCAAAATTGATTACTGATCACAACTATGTAGGTCCATTGTTCAGAAATCATTTCACAATATCAATTATTTCAAGTAAAAAATATATTTTGCAATACCCTTTTTCAATATTCATCAATAGTATTAATATTTTTATAAAAATACTAATAATTCATCCTAGATTAATTTTGACATTTAAAATTTAAAAATAATGTTTATTTTACCCTAATAATAATTTTATTTATACAAAAGTATTACACAAAATAACTATTGGGTGGATAAACAGGACACGATCTTGGTTGGAGGTTTCAACAAGGGGTTGATCAGTCTTGAGGAATATATGCAGGTCTGGAATACGCTAACTTCTTCCTTTGAAGACCTGATAAGAGGTGATCCACTTCTGCAGGTATCTAATTTATCTTGGAGATTGTTTAGGGACATTGTCTCTGGTAGAATCCATCTGGTTTTCAATGATTCTATTTTACTTCTTTCCTAACTTATGATGTGTTGAGTTACTGTCCTGGTCATGTGAGGAATGTGGAAGGGTCAGTTCGGCTCAGACGAGCTAGAGCATGCTGCTTGTTCCTCTATAGGCCATTTGGTATGTGGTTGATATGGAGGGATGGCCTGCCATCGGGAGAGACCATGCTTGCATGGGATCGTCGAGTGGTCATTCTTTGGAGCCTGTGGTTGCTGCTTCTGCTTGGGTGAGATTGTTTCTGATCATCTACTTGTTGCTGTTTGGTGCTTGTTGGACTTATGGTTTATCACTTTTTCCTCAAAAGTGTCTTTCTTAATAAAAAATAATTTTCAGTCATAACATTAAAAATTATTATTATTTCCAATAGTCATATTAACCAATTTTCATATAATTGTCAAAACTCAATGATTATATTTCAATTATACTTATATATTTTTATTTATTATGATAAAATAAGACCTAAATTTTTTAAGAAACAAAATATTATACAAAAGTTTGGGTCATTATATTCTTCCCCCGTTGTAGGGTTCTGAATAATTCACAAAGGAGAACGATGACCCCCTTTAACTCAATGGAGAGTCTACCCAATTTCCCCTCAAAGGGATGGGAAAATATGGACAATACTCAAGGATGGTGAAGGAGGAACCGGTCTGTGGACCGTTCTAATGTTAACGATGCACGGCCAGTTCTGCAAAGCGTCCCCCCCTCCGCAGACCATTGTCATTCATGGAATAGAGGCGGAGATCCTCCACAGGCGCGAAGCAAGGTGGGTGCCAATCCGGTTAACCATCATGAACTTCCCTAGCCGCGAGCTGTATCAGCCGGCCCGAACCGCCTTCGCTGTCATTCGTGAAATGGAGGTGGAACCCTCCATGGGCCCGAAGCACCCCTTCGTTTGGTTCCCGGGGGGAGAAGCGCTCAATGCCCACCGCGAATTATGGATTGACCAAGTCGGTCGTAAACCGGGTTTTCGGTCATGGACCTCTGCAAAAGGTGTCGCATGACCATAGATACATCTCTTTCCCCACTCTATAAAAGGAAACTGTGGGGGAAAGGAGAAGGGGATTCAGATTCGGAGGAAGAGGATTCAGAGGAGATCGATCAGACTTGGGTGGAAGGATTTCGAAGGAATGCTTAGGATTTTGCAAACAACGAAGTTCCAGTTCGCGAACCAAAGAAGGTATAAACCTGGGAACGAACTAATAAGGAACCGAAATCGCATTAAAATTTGGTGAACCGTGGACTTAAAATAACATAAACAGAGAAGAATGTGAACCATAGCCCCTCCACGGATGCACTCCCCGTAGACAAGGGTGTTTATGCTTCTTTTCCGATCCACTGCACCGCATATCACCCTCTTATACAGGTGAAGCCTCAACCGACGAACCCCCAATTGACACCAATCTTGGCCACCACTGCTCGTGTGGAACCCTCCACATACCAACCTTGTACGCGGGATGAAACTGAAGTCGCGAACCCTCCTGGTTTGCGGGATGCCAATCAGTCCGTGGACCCTCCTGTTTCGCGGATGGCCTCTCAGTCCGTGGAACCTCCTGGTCCACGGACCACCCTAGTTCGTGAATGGCCTCTTAGTCCGTGGACCACCCTGGTTCACAGATGTCCTCTCCAGCTGCGTAGCACTTCCCTATGTGAAGGGCGCCACCACCCATACCTCTGTGTGGTCTGCCGAATACTTCAGAATTACCGTTCCCTGAGACATATAAGATCCCCCTGATCCAACTTGATCATCTGTGACTCCTTCACTGGCCTACTCATCATCCCCGAGCTGAGGACTCCACGAGAGCCACCGGATCTGTGTGGTGTAACCCTCAGGGGCATCAGCGTGCCGTTTTGAGTTCACATACCCACGGTAAGTAGAGGCGAAGGGGTTTCCCTGACCATTGAGCAGATTCCCACAAAATTCATGGGTTCACATTCCCATGGTAATGTGGAGTATGAGCTCAGGAGTCCCCGTTCTTCCCCTCTACTTGTTAAGGGTTTCTCAGGGATATTAAAACCCCAATCATAAGGAATCCCTCATGCACTATAAGAGAGGAGATGGGCATAGGAGCACCCCCTTTCCCTCTCCCAATGCGCTTTGTCACCATGGGCGTCCAACCCGGAGTAAGCCCTGACTTAATGAGCCTCTCCATGCGTAAGCCCCACTCCATTTCTCACGGACGCACCTTTCACGATGTGATCCTCCAGTCCCTGCTACCTCTTGTTTCTCACACCAAGCATGAATCATGTGGGCTTAGAGTAAGAACCGACCATGACATCCTCTTATGGGCCTCCTTAGAGTGTAAGCCCCAATCCATCATTACGGGCCTCCTCAGAGTGTAAGCCCCTATCCCTCACTCTAGGCTGCCTCACAGTGTAATTCCCAAGCCAATGTGAACTACAAATACTTTGATTCCCTACCACAGGGATACGTAGGAAACCTCCATGATGTTCAAGACCGATCACCAACGAACCCCCGAATCCACCTTCATGTCGGTTCTCTGACACTCCCCATTCGAACTACGTGGACTTTGATACATATTCCCTAGGTAGGGTACGGAGGAAGCCTCCATGAGGTTCAAGCCCAACAACTGGTCGATCCGACTATCTTCACATCGGTTCACCACGCCACTCATAGTGTTGCCTCAATGAGTTCCGACTCCACGGGGTCATTAATCCAACGAGGGATGGTAAACCTCCGGCCTAAATGATTCGGAACCCTCTGCATCCAGTTGACCATTTCCCACCAGGGTTAAATCCGTGGATACTATGTTTGGGTATAAACAAAAGATTCATGAACATATGAATACGTATTAAATCTATAAGAGAGTCCTGAAATAGGAAATAATTCCCCCCAAAAGGGTGTGATGTGCCCAAAATCCCATCCTCTTGACCAATGTTAGTTCTTAAGAGTCACTGGTCAGACCATCCGGAAAATGCCTACCTTTGGAAAGCAGGTCCATGCGTCATCGAATACGGAACCGTTGGGCATTTAGAGTCCGAAAATCCTGAAACAAAAATGGTGAACCCGACATGAACCTTTAATCGAACATGACGTATTTAACCTAATTCCTCTCTGTGCCCCCTTTTACTCAGATGGACGGCCAAGC
Organism: Viscum album; assembly: GCA_963277665.1. Classification (NCBI taxonomy): domain Eukaryota; kingdom Viridiplantae; phylum Streptophyta; class Magnoliopsida; order Santalales; family Viscaceae; genus Viscum; species Viscum album. The sequence continues at coordinate 1,779,662,147 of OY728129.1, read as the reverse complement.
AAGGTCATTAACTATGCATGGGATCATGAGATGCTGCTTTGACGGGTTTGCTGTTTGTATTTGTTAAAATTGTTTACAGGTACTACACAGAACTCCCTTCGATCCAATGACATCCCGAAGGAACTCACAAGTGCATGCTTCCAACTATGAAATGAAAGGACTTCCTCACCAACGGAGGACCCCGTCACCCACCCAGCGTCTTCAACGCTGGGTCTCGGATGCCCTGATCCGAGAGTACCACGTGAATGGTACTCTCCCAATGGTGGAGGAGGCCATGCACACCCTCCAATCCGCCAGGACTCGCCGATCGCCTGCCCAGCAGCAGCCGCAAAGGCAGATCCAGACAGCCCCTATTGCCATCTCCAACCGTTTCAGGAGTCTATCCGCGGAACGGGACAATGCTTACCTCCCTTATCTTAGGGAGGCGTATAAGGTTAACATTGAGGACTTCATCCCCACCGAATGGGGGTTCTGCTCCAAGGCCCCCGCCAGCAGACGTCATCGCGGTCACGCCACGATTCAACATCCTTGCTCCGAGGAGGATGTCTCCCCGAGGATTCAGGCCCATGCTCCCCAAGATCCAGCCCCTCGGACTGCCCGACGAGGGCGTCAGATGTACAATCAAGGACCGATCATCTCCCCGGTCCCTGAGGAGGAGCTCCGCTACCCAGCCACAGAGACGTACCACGAACAGGCACCTACACCTGTTCACTCCTCCCGAGCCCACCATCCAGACATGGCAGCATCATACAAGCCGGTACGCATCCCTTCTGAGCTCCATCAAGCCCGTCGCTCACACAGGACAACACTTACCCGATAGGCACGTCTCCCTACCCAGGGTCGTGAAACCCACCGGCTTGACGTGGTGGCGACCCAGCGCCTACAGGACCAGCTCCTAGCAGATGCTTCTGAAACCCACCATCTTGATATGGTCACGATCAACAAATCCTGCCACCCAGATGTGGCGGAAAATCATAGGCGGGTACGTCTCCCCACCAAAAAAGGCCACCGACTCAATACGGTGGGAAACCAATTTATGCAGGGCCAGCTCCCTACAGATGCAAGTAAATTCTGCCATCCCGATGTGGTGGAAAACAGATAGATAAACTAGTGTATCCCAGCATAGGGGTAGATTCGTTCACCTGCCCTGACACAGGAGAATTTTCATTACCCACTGACCACCAGAGGACCGAAGTAGGATATTCCAACTTCGATACCGGAATGGGCCTTCATACCGGTTCCAGCCAAAAATGTATCTCTACATATCTTAGAAATGATGGAGGAGCAGGTATCGATCACAGATTATATCTTGCAGACTTGCCAAAATGTAATTTTATCAGAGGAAATAGCAAGAACTCGGGCCCGTGAGCCCATCTCCCCAATTTAGGAGACTCATCTAAGAGACGATATAGCCGCCTCGGAGCAGATCTGCATCCCTACTTCTCCCTTGGAGGGTCACTGGCCATATTCCATGATTCAAGGGAAACCGGATCGAGCAGCTTCACTAGTTCCATCTTGGGGACACCCGTCCATCATAGTGGATGCTCCAGAGCAGGCATATATCCCTGCTAAAAGTCAAGATGTTCATCGGCATATCCTGGCAGCATCACGGGACCCAATTAGACAGGGACCCAAAGGTGAAGGTCGTTGTCAACAGTAGACTGTCCCCGCTGCCCGAAAAGAGCACCCCGAACGTGCCAAAGGCAGACGGAAAATAAAGAGGGAGTTCATGACTTCGCTCTACAGGAATATGGGGTCCCCCACGCTGCTAAGAATACATCAAAGGCTCAGAACCCTACCCACCCATTACCATATTATGTGAGTGGCAGTAGCAGTTGTGAAGGTCCTCCCCACAATGTCACTACCCGCAGCTCTGAAGGTCCTCCCAAGATCACCCATGGGGGCTTCCTCCATGGGCATATAACAATCGATCATGAGAGCTCCTCTTTTGTTTTGAGTCATGGAAACCCTCCACGTGACCAGAATATCGAGCAGCAAGAAGGTCCTCCACTTGTTGTGGTCCACCCTGAAGGTCCTCCCCGGGATATACACTACAATCACTCTTCATGCAGTGGGACCACATATTATGATAGTATTCCTCGCTATTATAGTCACAACTGTGGAGGCCCTCCCTGTAGTGACGTCTCATCATGACAAGAAGGCCCTCCCCTAGTCATGGCCTTCCCTGAAGGTCCTCCCCAGGGGTTACGCTGCAACGACACTCTGCGCATCCGGGCATCAGATCATGGTGCTAGTCCTCACCACCCTGATAACGTAGTTCCTCCCCGTAGAGATTTCAAGCAAAGAGAAGGACCTCCCCTCATTGCGGTACATTCTAGAGGTCTTCCCCAGGATGTATCCCGCAGATATTCTCCATGCAGTAGCAATAATAGTAGTCCTCTCCATTACCGTAGTTGTGATGGTAGTCGTCGCCACCATGACCTCCATTTTGAAGGTCCTCCTCGCATTGGACCCAAGCAAAAAGAAGGTCATCCCCCTATCGCAGTGTGTCCTGAAGGTCCTCCCTAGGATTCACATCGAACGTCAAGACATGATCTTCATCCTCACCATGATGGAAGTTGTTGCGAAGGTCCTCCCCGTAATGACGCTACGCAGCCAGAAGGTCCTCCCCTTGCTGCGACATGCCTTGGAGGTCCTCCCCAGGCTGTGCACTGCAATAGTCCTCTATGCAGTGAAGCATCAAGTAGTAATGGTAGTCCTCGCCATTACGGCCACCATTGAGGATGTCCTCCCCATGATGACATATCATATCGATTGAAAGGTCCTCCCCCTTCCAAATCAAGCACAGAGAAACCCTTGTATGCCGAGGCACTCAGAAGGATAGGATCAAGCAAGTCAGATTCCCAGTTAGTCACCAAAGACATCCTTCTGCAATTAGGAGACAGTCCAGGGACACGTTCATCCTCTGAACCACCTCGGAATCGCCCACATAATGATTCAGCACCTACCGGTTCCACTGCCTCTGACCACGTTGGCAGTGAGTATCTCAGTTGGGCTCACCAGGTAGAGGAATCACTAGCGGAGGAGCATGCCGATATGCTTCACCTGAGGAAATGACTGGCCAGGGATGATATACCAGTTATGTTTTGGCCTACGGCCACCTCTCAGTTCGACATACCCAGAGAGTTGTCGGAATAATGCATGCACCGCATCCGCCAAAATATATGGACAACCCTCCACCGAATGAAATAAAACATCATGCCCTACGATGGGTATATAGACCACGTCAAGACAATAGGGGACCTCTTGCTTCACATCGACCTAGAAGTTCTTCCTTCAGCATGGAAACAGCAACCTGAGAGGCGTAAAGGTAACATAGAGATAGCCTGCCTCCATGCACTATACCAGCTGCACCGCCTCATCGGTGATGCTCTGACAGGAGTCCATATCAGGGGATGGGGAGAACATGGAGCTCTGCATTTCACTCCACTCCCTGCCCAGAAGAACCCATTCGGCATGGTTTCTTGAAATTTCATCACGTCAAGATGGAAATCGAGTGGTCTCTCTATTCGGTAAAGGAAACACACCGAGTAGACTTAGGCTTTGAGTAAGTCCCAGAAGCGTCAGGCCTGACAGGTACAAGCCATTAAAGAACTCCTGAATCAGGCCACGAAGAGCATACAATAGGCCTCTCTCCTAAGAGAGGCCAATCAGTGATCTTTTCCTACCTCCCTATAAGGGATTGATTCACAGAAGAACTCAGCACCAAACCCAGTTCACCCCCGAATGGGGGCACGCAAGATCAGGCAGGTAGCGATAGTTGTAGCCACTACCGCAATCTAGGGTCAACCCCAGCCTACAGGGTTGGGGGCATTTTTAACAACAAATTCCCCCGTAAGACCAATAAAACCATGAAGAGACTCGATGTCCAAGAAACAGAGAAAACCCCAGCCCTCGGGGCTAGGGGCACTATTACCCCCTCAACAACAACCTCCCCCACGAGAGTTAGTATTATCTCTTCTAGGGAGTACAATCATAAGGGGAGGTTTCCATCCTATCCCATCATTTTAATCATCATCCCCTCCGAGAGGAAGCCACACCGTAAGGTCACATCAAAGAACTCTCTGCGTCACCCTTCGTCAACAAGTCCAAAGTCAATCCTAGATCACGAAAGGGAAGGCCAGTAGAAGGCGCGGAAGATCCTCTTCCCATGTGGAATATGACATCTTCTCCGCCCCGCGATATGCATCTATCAACATCATAGAGGTTAACCCCATGGGTGACACCATAGATACTGCAAATCAAGAGGGATTGGGAGACGATGGTTCCGGTCAAGGTGTGACTCACAACGAACCACCAGGTGTGCACACCCGGAACCAGAGGGCCGCCCTAAATATGGTCGTCATTCTAGCCAACCCTCCTATGCCTACCTTGCGAGCTTCCAAAAAGGATAATAATAAAGGACTGGTTACCCTTAACCCGTCTCTTTCTCTCGACAAAGATAAGACTCTCACACTCGAAGAGAGATTCACTCAACAAGAAGAGGAGATGACAGAATTGAGACGGCTTAACGCTGAGCTACTCCAGAGGAACTGCCTTATTGAAAGCGCATCCCAGGAGGAGCCACATCATGCACTCTAAGTAAGTGCACCTCAAAGACTAAGGTTTTCCCCAGCAAACGAATCATGGTCAGGGCTCCCGTCCAATGAGGCACCTGCCCCGTACAACTACCTAAAAGTAGATTCAGATGAATACCAATACTTCCCTCCACTCAAGCAGAAATCGGAGCGAGTACACCTGAACCCTCCGAAGGTTCCACAAACGGCACACGCACCCCTGGTGCCGGCCAATCCAGGTCCTCAGGCAATGCCTCGGGCTACGCCTACCCAGGATCGAGCCCAACAGCATGTAAATCAGGGTCTCACCAACACCATAGAGGCACTAATAGCTCTATTGGAAGTTATGGAAGGTCAATGCACTCCGATACAGCCAGAGCAGAAACCCTACCTAGATTGGGTGAGCAACACATCGCCTCCACCCAATTTTGGGAGCCCTGTATTCCCTATCTTCAATGGATTAGGCGATCCGAAACAGCATTTTATGCACTACGCATCCTATTGCAACCCTATGATGGGAACTCCACAGCAATAAGAAGAATTAAAACTCAGATGCTTCGTAAGGACCTTGCAAGTATCTGCCTTCGTCTGGTATACGAGTCTGCCAACCCAGTCAATAAAGAGCTGGGAACACCTTCAGCATCAGTTCCTGTTCCACTTCAGCTCAACGTTGCCTAAAACAATGGTCAGCAATCTCATGAACTAAAAGTAGAGGGAGAATGATAGGGTCTTGGATTTCATCACTAGATGGAAAGGTCTGACCTATTCCCTAAACATTCCAATGCCTTAAGATGATATGCTAGCCATATGCATCGATAATCTTCAAGATGAGCTACGAACACCGCTCATACCAGTTGAGTGCACCACTGGCATCCTCCATCTCTTGGCCATTGCCCAAATAATTGAGGACTCCCTGAAGTGGACCAATTTGAAGTCTCGAATAGCCTCACAGGTTCCTAAAAAAAGTGCCCCTAGAGCTGAAGCATTCGTTGTCACACTCAAGCCGGCCCCTGTGCCCGCTCCACCGCTCAGGCCCCCACCAAATCGTCAAGGGCCTCCTGCATATCCATGGCCACCTCCACCTAAATGGGATGATCATCGGGGACTGAATCGGAACCAGTTTGAGGAATGAAGACAAAAAATTATACTATTTCTGGGACGATCAAGTCTACGGCTACTTCATTGCCGCCATGAACTACAACTTGCTCCGCCTCCCAGAGCCGAGGAAAGCTGGAGAGGTCGGCCGCGATGACATGCCAGATTACTACCCCTACCATCGGATGTTGAGACATAGTATCCGAGAATGCTTCGTCTTCAAAGACCTCCTGTAGAGGATGGTAGACTCTGGGCAGGTCGAGCTGGGACCACCCCCAGCACATGTGGCATGTATCTCTACCACCGACTGAGATAAAAAGGAGGGGTTGCAGAAAGTCACCAGCAAGAAGGAGCAGAAATTTGACAATTGTATGACTCAGAAGACTATCAACCGAGCCCATGGCATACTACGAGCTCAACTACAGTAGTCGGTGTTGCCACCAACAGCCCATGAAGCCGCAGTGCCGACAGTATCGACCTCAAAACCCTCCATGAGCCCGTCATCTAGGCATAATCAAAGAAGGAGGAAAAAATCAAAAGAGGAGAAGTCTGTGATGGGGACAAGGTTTGTCCCAACCCTGGTAGATTATATGCCCTCGAATTTGGCGCCACAGGCACCGACCCACCAAACGGCACCATTAGGGGCAACCGACCAGGTTGACCTGTCAGAGGATGAAGAGCCAAGATTTGGTTCTATTAATGTCATCCATCTTATAGAATCATTCCCTAACAAAGGGTATGGTTACGAACCCGAGTTCCCTGCATGAGGAGCTGGGAGGATGAATCGCAGAGATAGGGGATTCCAGGGGAGGCGCAGCTGCAGCCGAAACCAACCCTATGGTTGGACCCTATCACAAACCGTTAGTATCGTAGGAACCTGAGGGAGAGCCCTTCAACAGACTCAGCAAGAGAAATAATTCCCATCCACCTCCACAAGCAGCCACTCTATCCCTGTTGTTCTGCGATACCTAGCAGAGGAGGAACAAGTGTCTGGCCTCTTAGTGCGCAGATATCTGACCTTGCGGCTGGTCCCTCCTCGTCAAATGCTCCATCCCCTAAAGCACCCTCTAAGACTCTCCCGCCAACGGAGAAGCGTCGGCCGCTGGAGCAGAAATACAATATCCATATGCAGTTGGCATCGGTACCAGCCAAGCTTTCAATCCATGATTCCCTAAATCTATCAGAAGACCTCAGGGAGGCACTTATAGAAGCTTTGATCAGCCCCCCGGAGTTTCAAGCTGAGGTAGCTGCCACCAAAATTTACCGGACGGAGACTGACCCGACTGAAAAGAATGTGGTGATTTCCTTCACCAATCAAGATGCAGATTCCATCATTCAAGGAAACATCAGACCACTATATGTTTCCAACACACTGAATGGTATTGAGATCCGAAAGTCTTTATAGACAATGGCTCTCGAGTTAACCTTCTTCCCCTACAGACACACTGTAAGTTGGGCTACAGTGAGGATGACCTAATTACCTCGGCCACAACTCTGTTGGGTTACGACAACAGTGAGCAGAAACCAATGGAAAAAATTAAGCTAAAGACCCATTTTGGTGACCTGGTAGCCTACACGGAATTCTTGTTGGTCTAGGAGAGCACAACATTCAATGCCTTTCTGGGAAGTTCGTGGCTCCATAAGCACATGGCCATTCCTTCATCCTACCACCAGTGTATCATGTACTGCGTTAATGGAAAAATTGGAACATTGCATGCCGACAAGGCCCCTTTTGAGCTCTCCGAGTCACATTACATTGATGTCGGGTTCTATGAGAAAGAGAAAAAAGAATCCTTTGGTTGATGGGGTCAACTGGATCCCCGCTCTAAATGGCCTGGAAATGGTTCCTGATGACCCCCTCAGGAAGCTTGGCAGAGATTATGTCCTTCCCATCCACCATGTTGAGAGTAGGAGTTCAAGTACGGACACTCACTATGATGTCCTCATGACTTCATCCATGATGGACGAGCACAATAATGCGGGAACGTCCGCCAACCCTTGATTTGGGGACGAATACTCAAGAGGGGATGCCCAAGATTCCTCTACCTCAAACCATCGAATGCTCAGATCGTAATCTCTCTCCTCGTTGGATCAAGAAGATGAGGACTTGGGAGAAGAATAGGGGGAAGATCTCAGGGATTCACCTCCTGCATTTGAGGAAGGTATCTCCACCACGGTGGACGAGATCAGGGTAATAAACCTGGGTACCAAGGAAGACCCGAGGCCCACTCTCGTTAGTGAATCCATGTCCCCCGAGGAGCAAGAGGTATATACCTCCTTCATAAGGCAACATCGGGTTGTTTTTTCATGGAATTACACAGAAATTACGGGACTGGATCTCGAAGTGGAGACGCATCACCTAGGTCTTCCAGAAGACCATCGGGGCTATAAACAGGCTGCCAGAAGGATGCATCCCTCACATACCGCCAAAATAGATACTGAAGTCGATAATCTCATTAAATCAGGCTTCAGTTGAGAGGTACAGTACCCCATTTGGTTTTCCAACATCATCCCTATCAAGAAAAAGAATGGACAAATCCGTGTATGCATTGACTTTAGAGATCTCAATCGGCATTGTCCAAAAGATGATTCCCCGGTCCCAATCACCGAATTATTAGTCAATGCGACGGCTGGGTACGAGGCACTATCCCTCATGGACAGCTATTCTAGATATAATCAAATCAGGATGGCCTGAGAAGACAAAAAAGACACTGCCTTCAAGGCCCCTCAAGGGGTATTCTATTATGGGGTCATGCCCTTTGGTCTCAAGAACGGTGGTGCCACATATCAGTGTGCCATGCATTGGATCTTTAAATCATTCCTGGGGAAATTCGTTGAATTTTACATGGATGACCTAGTGGTCAAGTCCAGATAGCGCTCAAATCACCTGTCAGACCTTGATACGATCTTCAACAAACTCCGACAGCATAGCTTGAAGATGAACCCCTTGAAATGCGCCTTTGGGGTTACCTCAGGGAAATATTTTGGCTTCATCGTATGCCATCGTGGTATCGAAGTCAACCCTGAGAAGACAAAGGAAATCCTTGGCCTGCCACCTCCCCGCAATCTCACCAAGTTGAGGGTATTCCAAGGACAGCTAGCCTATATTAGGCGGTTCATAGCCAAGCTGGAAGGAAAGTGTTTTCCCTTCTCCCGGTTAATGAAGAAGCGGGTCACGTATCAATGGACGGATGACTGCCAAGAGGAGTTCTACAACTTGATGAAGTATCTTTTAATCCCACTGGTGCTAATTCCCCTGGTTGAAGGAAGAACTCTCATCTTGTACGTGACAGCCTTAGAGCGGTCACTGGGAGCCTTCCTCGCACCAAAGAATGACGCGGGCAGTGAAAATAGTCTCTATTACCTCAGTCGAACCATGATTGATGCTGAGACTTGATACTCAAATATAGAGAAGATTTTTTTTGGAGTTGGTCTTTGCGGTTCAAAAGTAGTGACATTATCTGCAGCATCATGAGGTCCATTTGATCTCGCGGAGTAACCCACTCAAGTACATCCTCAGCCGCCCAATTCTAACCGGATGCCTATCCTAATGGGCGGTCATCCTAAAACAGTTTTACATTCATTTTGTGCCTCAGAAAGCCATCAAGGGTCAGGAATTAGAAGGCTTTCTGGCAGAGCACCCCTCGGCAGGGATCGCCGTACCGAACGTTGAGCTACCTGATTAAGACATCTTCTCAGTTCGAGAGGAGTTCCCAGCATGGGAAATGTACTTCGACGGCGTATCCTGAAGCCCAACCGAGAAGAGGATAGAGGATCCCAGATTCAACAAAGTGGGTTTGGGAATAATAATCATGTCCCCAGAAAAGGAAGTCTTGCCGTCTTCATTCCTCCTATTAGAAGGATGTACGAACAATGAAGTGGAATATCAAGCTCTCATTGCAAGCCGAGAACTTGCACTCCAGGCACAAGTACAGCACCTTAAAGTAAAAGGTGACTCCGAACTGGTCATCAAGAAAGTCAATGGTGACTATGCTATTAAAAAGGAGGAGTTGATCCCACTGTTTGACCATGTCCGAGGGTTAATGGAAAAATTCTCCACAGAACCGACATTGACCTATATTCCCCGATCTCAGAACGCCCAGGCTGATGCATTCGCCAATGTGGCCACAGCCCTAGCTGACCCAAGTCGGGATGAAATGGTTATCAGTATTGCTCACCGATGAATGGTATTTCCATTTGTTCAGACCAAGACCGAAGAAATCCATGAAGTCAGTCCTTTCCTCGAGCCATATGATCCTGCCACCAGCTGGATGACCCCCATTGTAAACTACCTTCAATAGGGAGAACTTCCATTAGACAGGACTGAATAAGAGAAAATATGGAGAATGGAAATCAACTTTTTCCTATATGGAAGTGCGGTCCAGCAAGAGGTCCTCTACAAACAAGGCCTCGATGGAGTGCTCCTCAGATGCATTGACGGAGAAGAAACTACCTCCATCATGACTGAAGTGCATGATGGAGTGTGTGGAGCACATCAATCGGGGACCAAGCTTTCCCATCAGGTTCGAAGGCCTGGGTACTACTGGCCCACAGTGGCACGAGACTACGAGCGTTTTACAAAAAAATTCCACTCATTCAAGATTCATGCCAACTTCATACACCAACCCCAGAGTTACTTCATCAAGACAAGTACTCTTGGCCTTTTTCCATCTAGGTAATGGACGTTGTGGGGCTGTATCCTCCTGCCACGGCCAAACAGGTGAAGTATATCCTCACAGAAACTGACTTCTTTTCCAAATGGGAAGAATCCATAAACCTCGAGGAAGTTAGGGCAAGAAATATTTCCCGCTTAGTGAAGACCAATATCATCACCAGATTTGGTATCACTCATACCATACAGACCGACAACGGCACCAACTTCTGCACTACCGAATTGGAGAAAATATACCATGAGTATGGTATCAAGTCTAACCACTCATCCCGCTACCATGAAGCGGCCAACAGACAGGTAGAGGCTTTCAACAAGACCCTGTCCAACATTATCTAAAAAATGGTGGACAAAGACAAGAAGTCATGTCCGGATAAACTCCTCTATGCATTGTGGGCTAATCGAACCACAATCTGCACCGCTACTCAGGCTACCCCGTACTTGTTGGTGTACGGAACAGAGGCAGTCATGTCCATTGAACTCCAACTTCCCTCTCTCCGTGTTGCCATCTATGAGCAATTATCTGATGGTGAGCAATCAGAAAAGTGGCTAGGTGAATTGGAATAGCTAGACAAGAAGCGGTTGCAAACATGGCACCATCTGGACATATACCAGAACCGGATCGCACGATCCTTCAACAAAAAGGTTTGTCTTCGGTCTTTCTTGGAAAGAGAATTAGTGTTGGTCCTCCGGACCCCAATGATACCTCGAAATAAGCCTCCAATACTGGAGCCCAAGTGGGAGGGACCATAAGTTGTACACGAGGTCTACTCCAACGGAGCATATACCATCATCTCCATGGATGAACAATTTACAACTGCTCCTACAAAAGCGAGATTCCTGAAGACATATTTTTCATAATAACTAAAGGTGTACTATTCATCGTCTGAGCTGGATGACGATAAACTACCAAGCACCCAATGGTCTAAACTCTATGACCTTAAACTAAGAGAATTTCATCCTCACCGCATGACGTTAAACGGCATGGAGTATGTCATCACTGTACGACGTTAAACTGCATGGATAATAAAAGTTAAAAATTCCTTCTAACCTCGTTTACAGACCAGACCTGCATGGGGTGTATTCCCCGTCCTCACCACATGAAGTTAACTACACAGATTTTAGAGAACTACGTACGGCTTGATTCCTTCCCTCGTGGGATACATAGTGATGCTGGGATCCCCTATCCTGGCCCAACCACTCCCAAATAAAATCTAAACATGCCTTCTTCCCCCGTGTAAGGACCAGACCTCCACGGGGTGTATCCCTCATCCTCGCCGCATGATGTTAAACTTCATGGAAAAGATGTTTTAACAATGTCCCTCTCACCCCGTGTATGGATCAGACCTGCACGGGGTGTACTTGTTTCAGAGAACTACGCACGACTTGATTCCATCCCTCGAAGGATACATAGTGACCTCGGGATCCCCTATCCTGGCCTAGCCACTCCCAAATAAAAGTTAAAAATGCCTTCTTCCCCCCGTATATGGACCAGAACTGCCTGAGGGGTATCTTTCATCCTCACCACATGACATTAAACTGCACGGATAATAAAAGTTAAAAATTACCTCTCCCCCCGCATACGGACCAGACCTGCAAGGGGTGTACTTATTTCAGAGAACTACGTATGGATTGAGTCATGCCCTCTCAGGATATGTAGTGACGCCAGGGTTCCCCATCCTGGCCTAGCCATCTCCAAATGAAATGAAATAAAAATTAGACAATTTCCCCTTCCCCCCGTGTATGGACCAGACTTGTACGGGGTATACTTCGTTCAGAGGACTACGTATGGCTTTATTTCTACCTTCGCAGGATACAAAGTGACGCCAGGGTTCCCCATCCTGGCCCAGCCCCCTGAATAAAGGATAAACATGCCCTTTCCCCCTGTGTACAGACCATATTGGCATGGGGTGTACTCTTCGTCCTCACCGCATGACATAAAACTGCGTGGATAGCAAGATTTAAAGATTCTCCCTTTTCCCCATGTATGGGCTAGACCTGCACGGGGTGTATTTTTGCTTCTTTGTCTCATGATGTTAAAATTCACAAACAATAATGTTAAAAATGACCCCTTCCCCCGTGTATGGACAAGACTTGCATGGGTTGTATTCTTCGTCCTTATCGCATGATGTTAAACTGCACGGAAGTCGTCCCCACCGCACGATGTTAAACTGCGTAGACCCCCCTTTCCTTTCACGTTGGGTCACCTTCATCCTTACCACATGACGTTAAACAGCATGGAGTTCATCCCCACTGCATGACGTTAAATTGCACGGACTTCATCGTGACCCACCCAAGACGCATGGCAAAACGAGATGGAGATACTCCTTGCATAGTTGGATGCATCCTCTCCATACATCAGACTCCACGACCCAAATAATTATGGATCTTCAAAACCACTCATGGCCATCAGAAGTGGAAATTCATCGACCCGTGGACACCTTTCCATGACTATGCATACCATGCCCTCAGTGGCTCTACATATTGATATCCACTGGCCCGTCTACCAAAGTCAATATTTCCTCAGGCGACACTCTTCCTAGCTCCGTATGCCTACCGACCTCAGAGCCCCCCGTATCACATCTCCCGATCCAAAAATTTATGGAATAGTGGTTTACACGTTCATTCCCCTTTTCACATCCATGTATTTCCAGGGTATCCCTATCTGGCTACCCTATGTGTCCACCGGTGGTTCACATAGAGACTTCCATATCAAGCCAGGACTAGGCTACTTTGAATCAATGGAAAATTGCAGTGAAGATGTTCCTTTTATACTCAGACACCATTATCCCCACGTGTCGAACTCTGCTCTGTGAGCAATCGCGGATTCTCGCAACCATTCATGGCCATCGGATGTGGGAAGTTATCGACCCAGGGACACCTTTGTACGACTATGCATACCATGCCCTCAACGGATCTGCATAATGATAGACCCTGGCTCCTCCATTAAAGGAAAGATTTCCTTGGGTGGTACTCTTACTAGCTCCATACGCTTACCGGCCTCAAAGCCTCCACACCACACCTCCTAATCTGGTAAAACTAAAAGTTGTAGTTTACAACCTTCATCCCCCACCTTATTCCAAGTATATCAGAACATGTTGACTCAGTTATTCTTCGAGTGACTCCAGTAATAGTCACCCAATGGTCTGAGCTCTATGACCGCTAAACTAGGAGTACCTCGTCCTTACCGCATGACGTTAAACTGCATGGAGTAAAGGTATGCCCCCACGCGCAAAGTAAATCAGCACAGGGATCTCTCTAAGATTTAACAGTAACCAGGGCCGAATATCCTCGACATGCCCAGACATTTTATTCCCCGAGGACAGACTTCGTGGCCCGGACAATTGTGAATCTTCATAACCATTCATGGCCATCGGAAGTGGAAAGTCATCGAACCGGAGACACCTTTTCATGACTATGTGTTCCATGCCCTCAGCGGCTCTACATAATGATATCTCCTTGCTCGTTAGTCAAAGGAAATATTTCCTCGGGCGATACTCCTCCTAACTCTGTACGCTTACCGGCCTCAGAGCCTCCATTACATATTTCTAATCCAAGAAGCCCTAGAACCATGATTTACCCCATCAACCCCCCCCCCCCCATGTCATGGACATGCCATGATACTCAGGCATAGTTACATTCTAATCAACATCATCCTTTTTAAATACGTCCTTACCGCACGACGTTAAACTGCTCGGTCATTCATCCTTGCTACACGAAGTGAAACTGCACAGCATTGGCAAAGGAAAGAAAAATGCTCATTGTCCTTGCTGCATGACGTTAAACTGCACAACATTGGAAAAGGAATGTAAAATGCCCCTCGTCCTCGCTGAATGACGTTAAACTGCACAGCATCCTTTAATAATGCTCTTTTTCTTTACCGCATGGCGCTAAACTACACGGTCGAACCCATCACGGGTTCAGTAAGGAACAAAGGCCTTTCTCTGTACTTCAGTACACGGGTCATACCGGCACAAGCAACCATCTCACACCCACGTGATAAGGGATTACTTCACCCATTCTTGGGAAGTTCAGTCCAGATGATTCCTCCTATATCCAGGCACCCTCTCTTCATAAACCATACTCTGTACTCAGAAAAAGCTGAACTCTCAGAAAGCCACCCCTGGCGGTCCCGAATCTCAACTTCCATGAAGTTTCTTGGCTATCGGGGGAATACAATCATTGATCTAAGGATAACTTTTCATGACTATGCATACCATTCCCTTAGCGACTCTTCATATTGATAGCCCTGGGCCCGTCTACCAAAGGCAAGATTTCCTCGGGTGACACTCTTCCTAGCTCTGTATGCCTACCAGCCTCAGATCCCCCGTATCACATCTCCCAATCCAAAAATTTATGGAGCAATGGTTTACAAGTTCATTCCACTTTTCACATCCAAATATTGGTATGGTATCCCTATCTGGCTAGCCTATGTTTCTGCTGGTGGTTCACATAGCGACTTTCACATCAAGCCAGGACTAGGCTACTTTGACTCAAGGGACAATTGTAGCAAATATGTTTATTGTATACTTGGACACCATTATCCCCACGTGCTGAACTCTGCACTATGAGGAATCACGGATTCTCGCAACCATTCATGGCCATCAGAAGTGGGAAGTTATCGACCTGGGGATACCTTTGTATGAATATTCATACCATTCCCTCAGCGGCTCTGCATAATGATATCCCCTGGCTCGTCCATCAAAGGCAATATTTCATTGGGCGGTACTCTTCCTAGCCCCATACGCTTACCAGCCTCAGAGCCCCCACACCACACCTCCTGATCTGGGAAAACTCAAAGTTGCAGTTTACAACTTTCATCCCCCGCATTTCTCCAAGTATATCAGAACATGTTGACTCAGTTATCCTTCGAGTGACTGTAGTAATAGTCATCCAATGGTCCGAGCTCTATGACCGCTAAACTAGGAGTACCTCGTCCTTAGCACATGATGTTAAACTAAATGGAGTAAAGGTATGCCCACGCGCGCAAATTAAATCAGTGCAGGGAGCTCTATAAGCTTTAACAACAACCAGGGCCGAATATCCCTGACATGCCCAGACATTTCCTTCCCCGATGACAGACTTCGTGGCCCGAACAATTGTGGATCTTCATAATTGTTCATGGCCATCGGAAGTGGAATGTCATCAACCTGGAGACGCCTTTTCATGACTATGCATACCATTCCCTCAGTGGCTCTACATATTGATAGCCCCAATCTCGTCTACCAAAGGTAATATTTCCCTAGGTGATACTCTTCCTAGCTCCGTACGCTTACCGGCCTTAGAGCCTCCGTGACATCTCTCCTGATCCAAGGATCCCCAGAACCATGATTTACACCATCAACCCCCCTCCACATCTTGGAAATTCCAGGATACTCAGGCCTAGTTACATTCTAATCAAGAGTGGCCTTTTTAACTATTTCCTTGCCACATGATGTCAAATGGCACAGAGCACATCTTGTCCACTTGGCAAAATGCTTAAAAGGACAAGCATCAAACATCCTGTGGAAATCCTCCAACAAAAATCATTTTCACTGGTTTAATAATGCTCATCATCTTTGTTGTATGACGTTAAAATACACAACATTGGAAAAAGAATGAAAAATGCCCCCCGTCCTCGTTGCATGATGTTAAACTGCACAACATCCTTTAATAATGCTCTCTGTCTTTACCGCATGATGCTAAACTGCACGGTCGAACCTATCACGAGTTCAGTAAGGAACAGAGGCTTTTCTCTGTCCTTCAGTGCACGGGTCAGACCGGCACAAGCCACCATCTCACACCCGCATGTGAAGGGATTACTTCACCCATTCTCGAGAAGTTCAATCTAGATGTTTCCTCATGTATCCAGGAAACCTCTCCTCATAAACCATACTCTACACTCAGAAAATGCTGAACTCTCATAATGCCACCCCTGGTGGTCCTGAATCTCAAACTTCCCAGATGTTGCTTGGCTATCGGGGGAATACAATCATTGACCTAAGGACACCTTTTCATGAATATGCATACCATTCCCTCAACGGCTCTGCATATTGATCGCCCCTAGCCCGTCTACCAAAGGCAATATTTCTTTAGGCAATGATTCTCTTCGTACGCCTCTTGGCCCTTGATCCCCATGTCTATCCCGGGATTCAAAAGACCTCTGAGTTACATTTAACCAACCTCTTTCACAACCCTACATAAATATGGTGGAACGCCTCTAACAAGATTACCAAGGACCAGGAGAAGTCGTTCCATTCCAGATGATGTCCCAGCTGCATGAATTTAAACTTTTCCAAGCCCCAACTGTCCTTTATGCTAGATAAATGAGTAGGACAAGAACCTTGCTTCCACACTACTGATTGATACATATGTTCTAAAAACCATTTAGATGTCACATACCCTTTCCAAGCCACCCTCGTTGGTTTTCATAATTTTCCAAGCCACCCATGGTGGTTTCCATAATCCAGACTTTCATGAAGTCCTATGGCCATCAGAAATGGAGAGGCGTTGACTTAGAGACACCTTTCCATGACTATACATACCATGCCCTCAGGGACTTTGCATATTGATCGCCCCTGGACGGTCTACCAAAGGCAATATTTCCTTAAGGTAATGCTCCTCCCACCTCTACACGCTGATGTGACTCCCATGCCTTGAGACATGCCCTGCATGTCGTTCAAATTTAAACACACACCCTCCAAATGCGTCTAAAGGACACCGATACATCTTTTAATCAACCAAACCCCATTGGGGCCCTTGCCCCACCATATTTGTTCAAAGCTATTCGACCTAAAACATCTGAAATGATAGTCTTTACGGTGGGACTTTAAAATTCCCATGAAAAGAGGCACAATGTCGGTTAGGCCGAAAACCCGAAAAGGGAAACCTAAGAAGATTTCGGGCCATACCCGCTGGGTCCACACCAAATGGGCCCAGGTAAAATTAGGGCATTAACAAGAAAAGAAGAAAAGTTTTTAGGGATATTCTACAAATTCCTATCATTAGTCAAACTATGCTCGCTGGATCCCATGGTCCAAGAAAAATTTAGATCTCGTTTTATTTTTATCAATGGTCCTAGACTCTGATTATTCTATGTTCAGGGAATTAACATATGCAGCGATCATGCCAAATAATTTCTATCATAGGAGAACATGACAAGATCATTGAGGAGAAGTATTTCTTTGTTCGATAACAAAGTTGTTATAAAGGGCATCCAATATCCATATCCTCCTCTAGCGTGAAAGGTTATTATAGGAGGTTTCTGGTGGATTCACAAAGTTGTATCAGGCGGTGATGAGAATCCTCAATAGTTTGAGAGAGATTCTGCAGTAAGTCTGTTTCATCTTCTGCACCAGCCCGCAACTCTTCCGCCTCCTGGGCCACCTTTGTGCTCGCCCTCATTTTCTCCTCCATTCGCCGCTCCCCTTCTTTAATTATACGGGCAACATTGGCCTCTTCCGGCTGTAGCCGCTGTATCTAATTCCTCATCACCTCGAAGTGAGAACGATGGTCAATAACTTCTCCCTGGTGCCTCGCAACTACCCTCGCATGATCATGAGCCTCTGTTAGGAAAATCTGTCGGGTTGTGGAAAGGTAGGATTCAGATTGGGCAGCAAAAAGGCGAGATTCGAAACCACCCAGTCTTTCCCGATCAGTAACCACCTTCTTGACTATGTCATAAACACCATGATAGTCAAAGCTGTCAAATCCTAGTAGCATAAACAGATTGTGCAGCTTTGGTAATCTGGCCGGCATCTCAGCTAGGGGCGACTGAGAAATCAGTCTCTAAATTTTCTCCCATGTCCTTTGGCGAGCTGGCCGAAGACTGGAAATGACTTATTGATCGGTCTCGGAATCACTCCTTGATGAGGAAACATACTCGGGGATGAACGTCACCAAGGAGGGACCCGATGCTACTGCACCCGCAAACTCTGGCACTAAAGAAACTTCTCCCCTGGCAGTTGTGGTCATAGGCATGGTTGGGTCTGACGACACAATCGCCAACGCCAAAGGTCGCGGTCCTAAAGCCCGAGAGTCAATAAGACATATAAGTACCCCTAATTAGAAAAGGAAAGGAAAAGGAATTCATGGCAGGAGATCGGTAAACTTACTCATGATCGTCAAGGCGTCGGCATACTCAAGCTCTACACTACCGTGACAGCCACTCGAGGAAGATGTTACATCCTCAAAAGGCGAGGGAGTCTGGGGAGCCCCCAGAGGGGTCCAGGACCTAAGACATTCCCCAGGCCTGCAACTTCCAAATCCATCCCCAAGCGGTCGCCTACGGAGACCAAGCTTGGGAAAATCACTCCCCCGGTACACAAGACAATAGCCCGCTCCAGGTTTCCAACAACTGGACTAATGGCAGGCTCTTCCTCCATTACCACGGGATCCATTGGGTCTATGGTGGCTTTCCCCATTGGATCTGGAGGCCCCTCATTGATCACGGGCGCCCCATTTTCCTCCATAATAGAAAGGGATGTTTGACTAGCAGGAGCCTCGAATACCACCAGTTCCTCCTCTGATGTATCTCTGACTAATGAAGGCTGGAGTAAAGCATCCATATCACTGGCCCCTCCAGTAGGGCCCTCCATTTAATCACGCCCAGTCGTGGCTACAAGAGATATTGTAGATTGCAAGGAGGCAGAAGATATGACCACTTGGGTAGCTGTAGCCAGATCCCCAAGTGGCCCTGCACCATATGCCAAAATAGCTAATAACTGGCAGAGTCAGGATATGCAGGTTGGCAATTAAGAAAACAGGAAGTCATGATTACCCAACGTCCCTTGTCTGAGACATTCCAATAAATGGAATGCCTGTCGTCGTCTCTGGATCTGCCCCGGGGACAGTTCGCCCAGAATTATGGGAGGATCTGGAGGAGGGAAGACCCTAGCTAGATCTGCAATGGTCGCTTCCATGAGCTCAGATGCGCTAGGGGACCCCTCCTCGATGACCCCCATGGGAAAAAGCGCATGCTCACCTACTGCGGTACCACGGGGAGTATACTCCGGAGAGGGAATTTTCCCCTAAGATTATTTGGCACCCTGCACAAAGGGGAGAAACCTTAGAACCTCCACAATAAAAGGGGAATAAAGTCAGAATGGGCGAGCAGAGAAACCTCTTCTTCAGGGTCAGAAAATTCAAGATGTCTAATCATCATGGACACCCGGGTGGTCCCACAGAGCCAGTTTCGGAGTGAGCGCACGTATGCGTCCATCTCCTTCAATGACGCGATTATTTCACCCAATTCCTCTTCCAACTGAAGGTGTGGCAGAGCAAAGACAACCCCAATACCTAGGATTTTGAGAGGGCTCATTTGGAGTTATGCCCAAACCTCTTCACCTGAGCCACTGGCCCTTAGGTCATCCCAAATCCTCCATGCATCTAGGAATGAGGTCGTAATAGGAATGGCTAGCCTGGAAGGATCAACTTGAGAGGGTCAGGCAGTGGTAGGGGCTGGTAGGGGCACTAATGGACGTATTTTTGTTCCAGATCTCGCCACCGCCCTAGAACTCTCTGGGGCTACCTGTGGACGGGACCTCACAGGAAGGGAGGGGAATTCCCTTACTTCAGCCATGACGGGGAGATCATCGAATCATCGCCCCCTAAAGAGTGGTCACTTCCCTCCCCCTCCTCATCGGTCACTGGGTTCAACATGTCCTGGACTTGGTGGGTTAATACCACGTAATCCTGGGGCATGTAAATTTTGGCTTCGAGATTCTAGAGATACCGATTAACCCGCTCTGGGTCCACATCATAAAGGATGTCAACAGGGGAAGATATGTAGCCCATCCTGTCAAATGCAACTTCTGATTCCTGAAGATACTACCACAAAAAATGGGGGTACTGGCTACAAAAGGCTGACCGACCATTTAATTCGTTCCATTGGCCCCAGGCCGTCGGGAAGGCAGCATCTGCCGGAAAAACCAACCCTCCTCGAGCGGCTTCAAGGGCATGAGAGGATACACCTATGTCTGTTAAAATCTTCCCCGGGAGCACGGGACCAGCAGGGTGGCGAAGGAATTTGCCTGACCTAGTTGAAGCACCATCCCCCTTTTGCTTCCTCTTTCCCTTTGATGGCTTGGGACTTGAGATGGTAGGCACCAATGTCCCTAGCTAGCTATTTGGGGATGATTGTACCCAGGAGTCAGTATAATTCTTGTATAGAAGGGCGTGGAGTCTGCAAGTGTGGGGGTCATAACCTCACAGCTGGTATCCTCCTGGGTAAACATTAACCACAGTTTCCTGGCCACCATTAAATGATGATTATCACGGGCACCATTAAGTGTGGGAGGACACAGTTCCTGGATGTAGCCAAATTGGTGCTCGAACCGGCAAGGCGCGTACCCCTCGCAGATCAGTTCCCCACCAATACAAGCTACCAGAATTCCCTCTCAGAGGGAAAAGAGGTATCTCCACTTGCTAAACTCCTCTATTATGGTGTTCATGATTCCACCAGTTGGGGAAGAGAATGGATGGAAATTGAAATGATCATAACACAAGATTCGACTCGATAACAGACGCATGTTCTGAACTGTCTGTTGATTATCCTTCTCTTGGGTCGCCCACACTTCGGGCATAACCCCACTGGTCAGTTGCAAGTATGGCCAGAATATGGGGCTCGGAATCTGAAGAGGGTTGATGAAGGTGTAGTAGTTCTTGATATGAATTCCTAGCCATCCCCAGAGAATCTGAAAAGGGTCGGCCACTTGGTTTAGCCGGCTCCCATCGGTAATATTACCGAGCAACTAGTAGATTATATCCAGTACTGGGACGGCTAGGTTGATAATGTTGTCGGTATCCAATTGTGCCACCATGAAAAAGGTAGAGACATGTATGCTGCTAGACTCGCATACGGGAAATATCCAGCCGCTCAAAAACATGTCCAGAAATGCCTCCAGACGAAGCAGCCGATCAACATTTGAAACAAGCTCCCAGCCCCAGTCATTGAATTGGCCCTGATCCAGGATCATCTAATAGATGCCCCTCTTCTTTTGAAACTCCATTATAGGGTAGGTTATGGGCCTACGCGGAAGAGCTACAAACTGGATCTCTCTGAAAAAAGCCTTGGTCCAGTCGTGATAAGGGATAAGCTGTCTCAGAGACGTATCTTTCGGATGCTCCTCATGACTAGGGACAAGTTTTTTCGGAGATGTATCCTTCAAACGTTCCTGGGCCTGATCAATGAGCCGCTTCACCAAGGGTGGGGTTCTCCCTTCATTGTCCAACATAGAAGGGGGAGTTAAGAATTCGTCAGACATACCCCCAACAATGGGGACCCCTAAAATCTGAAAGATGCCCCAAAGACTAATTCCCACCACCCCATGGACCAGATGAAAGGTGTTGGTGTCTAGGCTCCAACGGCTCATAAGTTTCTAGCAAGGGCTTGAGGCTGGTAGGTTTAGGTTTGGGACATCCATGCTACTTCATACAAGACTACGGCTTGCAGTTCTACCTCAAACTCTGCACAGCTCTGGCGGGCCCAGAAGGGCCACCCCCAATCCAAGGACTTAAATGCTCCTCTCAGTCGGAGATCCCGATTAGCTGACCAGTCATGCTGGTCACTTACCATGGCATCGGGCAATGCTTTGATAGTAGTGGATTTCTCCTTCCTGTTGATGTTGTTCTCCTGTCGAAGATACTGGAAGGTGATTCAACACAGATCCAACAGCTTTGTCCCTCAGGGCCGGCCGCCCGTTGACAGGTATCACGAACCGAGGGATAGTGGCAGTTAATATCCATGCTTCAGGATTTTTGTCACGGGATGGTCCCAGAATCAGGGTATCGGACAGAAAACCAAACCCATAGGCAGGAAGGCTGTTAGAAAAGGGGTACTCATGCTGTGACATGGAGAGCCGGCTGGCAAGAAAGGAAGACAGTGGGGAGTGCCAGATGCCATCCTGAAGAGAGGTGGCCATGTCCTTCAGGCGTTGATTGCCGATTGGGAGAGGCTCTGCAGTAGGCCTCAGTGCAGAACGAGGGGGAACCATATTTTATCCCTGCACGACAAAAGTCAATAAGCGGTTAGTCTAAAATAATAAAAAATCGGAGTAAAATACCAAATATATGGCTGAGGATCAGTTGAGGAGCCTTCATAGCAAATTCCACGAGGAGGCCTCGAAGGATGGTTCGCGATGACAGCATCCTATGAACCATCCCTTCGTGAAAGTAGTCCATGAAACCCTGGCCCGTGGAGCGTTGGCCAGGAAACGACGGACCAGGTTTCTCCATGGAATTTCAATCCCGAATTTAAGTGGTTATGTTCAGAAGACTTACAAATTTTTAAAGTTCAAGAGATTTTAGTCTGCGGAGCATCGAATCCATGGAACACCAAAACCTCGAAGTGAGTTCATATTCGGCACGTTTTAATTAATTAAAAGTGTTAGTTCGTGGCTAGGACGTTGATCTGCGGTTGAAGAATGGTGCAAATGAGAAATGCTTTGCGGAAGTAGTAGCTGGTTCGCGGACGAAGCATTTTGCGAAGGAACAAGCACCACACACAAAAAATCTATGGTTTCATGAAGAATTAGGTAAAGGACAAATGAAGGGCCCCCTATATTTATAGGCGTGGTCCCCTACCGGGTCCACCTCTCTAATAGGAACTACTCGAGTTTCAGGACCACTCTACATCGGAATAGCCTCCTCTTCGGTCCACAAAGGAGAACAATTACCCCCTTTAACTCAAGGGAGAGTCTACCCAATTTCCCCTCAAAGGGATGGGAAAATATGGACAATACTCAAGGATGGTGAAGGAGGAACTGGTCTGCGGACTGGTCTAATGTTAACGACGCACGGCCGGTTCGGTGAAGCGTCCCCCCCTCTGTGGACCGTTGTCGTTCGCGGAATAGAGGCGGAGATCCTCTATGGGTGTGAACCAGGGTGGGTGCCAATTCGGTTCACCATCATGAACCACCCCATCCACGAGCCGTGTCATCCAGCCCGAACCGCCTCCGCTGGCATTCGTGAAATAGAGGCGGAACCCTCCGCGACCGCGAAGCACCCCCTCATTCAGTTCGTGGGGGGGGGGGGGGGGGGTGAAGTGCTCAATGCCCACCACAAATTACGGATTGACCAAGTCAGCCGTAAATAGGTTTTTTGTTCATGGGCCTCCGCAAAAGGTGCCACATGACCATAGATACATCTCTTTACCCACTCTATAAATTGAGACTGAGGGGGAAAGGAGAAGGGGATTCAGATTTGGAGGAAGAGGATTCAGAGGAGATCGATCGGACTCAGGTGGAAGGATTTCGAAGGAAGGCTTAGGATTTCGCAAATAGAGAAGTTCCAGTTCGCGATCCAGAGCAGGTATAAACCTGGGAACGAACTAATAAGGAACCGAAAATGCATAATAATTTGGTGAACCATGGAATTAAAGTAACATAAAAATAGAAAACCGTGAACCATAGCCCCTCCGCGGATAAACTCCCCGCGGACCAGGGTGTTTATGCCTCTTTTAAAATCCGTCGAACCGCGTAGCGCCCTCCTATGTGGGCGAAGCCTCGACCGACGAACCCCTGATCGGCACCAATCTTGGCGGCTGCTGCTCATGTGGAACCCTCCACGTACCAAACTTGTATGCGGGATGAACCTGAAGCCGTAAACCCTCTTGGTTCGCGGGATGCCAATCAGTCCGTGGACCCTCCTTGTTCTCGATCAACCTCTCAATACGTGGACCCTCCTGGTTCGCGGACGGCCTCTCAGTCCACGGACCACCCTGGTTCGCAGACGGACTCTCAGTCCATGGACCACCCTGGTTCGCGGACATCATCTCCAGCCACGTAGCACTTCCCTAAGCGAAGGCCTCCACCACCCATAACCTTGTGTGGTCCGCAGAATCCTTCAGAGTTCCCGTTCCCCGAGCCACATAAGATCCTCTCGATCTGACTTGATCCTCCATGACTCCTTCACTGGCCTACTCATCGGTCTTGAGCTGAGGCCTCCACCAGAGCCATCGGATCCATGTGGTGTAACCATCAAGCGCATCAGTGTGCCGTTTTGAGTTCACATACCCACGGTAAGTAGAGGCAAAGCGGTTGCCCCGACCCTTGAGTAGCTTCCCGCATCATTCCTGGGTTCACATTACCATGGTAATGTGGAGTCTGAGCTCGTGAGTCCCCTTTCTACCCCTCCACTTGTTAAAGGTTGCTCAGTGATAGTAAAATACCCATCAGAAGGAATCCCTCATGCACTGCAAGAGAGGAGATGGGCACAAGAGAACCCCCTTTCCCTCTCCCACTACGCTTTGTCTCCATGGGCGTCCAACCCGGAGTAAGCCCCAACTTAATGGTCCGCTCCATGAGTAAGCCCCACTCCACTTCTCACGGATGCACCTTTCCTGATGTGATCCTCTGGTCCCTGCTGCCTCTTGTTTCTCACACCGATCATGACTCATGTGGGCTTAGAGTAAGCACTGACCATGATATCCCCTTATGGGCCTCCTCAGAGTGTAATCCCCAATCCATCATATGGGCCTCCTCAGAGTGTAAGCCACAGTCCATCACTCTGTGCTACCTCAGAGTCTAAGTCCCAATCCAATGCTAACTATGAGGACTTTGATTCCCTACTACAGGGATACGTAGGAAGCCTCCATGAGGTTCAAGCCCGATCACCAATGGACCCCCGGGTCCACCTTCACGTCGGTTCTCTGATGCTCCCCATTCGAACTATGTGGACTTAGATCCCTGTCCCATAGGCAGGGTACGTAGGAAGCCTCCATGAGGTTCAATCCCAACAACCGGTCAATCCGACTATCTTCACATCGATTCATTGCACCACTCCTAGTGCCGCCTCAATGAGTTTCAACTCCATGGGGTCATTAATCTAATGAGGGATGGTAAACCTCATGCCTAAATGATTCTGAACCCCCTACGTCCAGTTGACCAATGCTCACCAGGGTTAAATCTATGGATACTAGGTTTGGGTATAAACCAACGATTCGCGAACATATGAATATGTCTTAAAACTATAAGAGAGTCCCAAAACAGGAAATAATTCCCCCCAAAAGGGTACGATGAGCCCGAAATCACATCCTCTCGACCAATGTGAGTTCTTAAGAGTCATTGGTCAGACCATCCGGTGAATTCCTGCCTTTGGAAATCAGGTCCACGCGTCATCGGATATGGAACCGTTTGGCGTTTCGAGACCGAAAACCCCAAAACACCCATTAAGAAATTTCCACCCTGAAATTTCAACTTGTACTCTCAGAAGAGAAAATATGTGGGCACTTCTGCCTCACTGTTTCCTCAACTTTCCATGTGGCTTATCCATATTTTTGGTTCCTCCAAAACACTTTATCGAGGTGGATTGTCTTATTACATAGAACCTTGTCTCTATGATCCAAGATCTCCACCGGTTACTTCTCATAAGAGATTT
Source organism: Viscum album (assembly GCA_963277665.1). Classification (NCBI taxonomy): domain Eukaryota; kingdom Viridiplantae; phylum Streptophyta; class Magnoliopsida; order Santalales; family Viscaceae; genus Viscum; species Viscum album. Next base: position 1,779,636,452 of record OY728129.1, on the reverse strand, counting down.
CATTTTCTATTTGTAACACATCATGACTTAGTACATGTGAAGGGTCAGGTATGTACTTCCCCAAGAGGGATACATGGAATACATCCTAAAATTGAGCTATATTTGGAGGAAGTGAAAGCTAATAGGTTACTGCTCTTATGAAATCAAGGATTTCATAGGGGCCAATGTACCTAGGTTTGAGCTTCCCTTTCTTCCCAAAACTCATGAATCTCTTCCAAGGTGAAATTATATGGAAGACTTTATCATTAATGTCAAACTCCATGTCCCTTTGATGGTTTTCAGCATAGATCTTCTACCATATCTGGGCATCCATAAGGTTTTGTTGGATGGAATGAACTTTTTCTCTCATCTATTGCACAATATCAAGCCTAAAAATATTCCACTCACTAGCTTCATCCAAACAAGTAGGATTTATAAATTGCTTCCCATATATAGCTTCATAGGGTTCCATTTGAATGATTGAATGGAATATGTTATCGTAAGAGAACTCAACTAATGGGAGATGTTGATCCCAACCACCTTTAAATTCCATTGAGCATGTTCTCAACATGTCCTCAAGTGTTTGAATATTCCTTTGATTTTTCCATCAGTTTTAGGGTGATAGGTCATACTAAAATTCAATTTGGTACTCAATTCATGTTGAAGACTCCTCCAGAATTTTGATGGGAACCTTGGATCATGATCAGATATGATAGAGAGTGGTGCCCTATGTATCCTTACCACTCCCCTTAGATAAATCATTTCAAGTTGATCGAGTGATAAATCTTCCCAGATAAGGATAAAATGGGATTTCTTGAAAGAGAAGATCCTCTATAAACCATATCTCATTGTTTCCCTTGGAATTTTTCAGAGGACCGGTGAAAAAGTCTATAATGATATTTTCCCACTTCCATGTTAGTATGGGTAGTGGTTGTAACACCCCTTTATCAAGTTTCAATCTACCATCACATGCTGACACAACAAGCACCTTTTATTGTGATCGAAAATCTCCCTTTTCATGTTATCCCACCAATAATTACCTCTGAGGTCCCTATACATTTTAGTGCTTCTAGAAAGTATAGAGAATGTAGAGTTAAATGATTCATCCATCAGCTCATTCTTTATTTTAATAATATATGGAATTAATAATCTTGTACAAAATTTCAATTCACATTCTTGATCAATATTGATATTAGGAAACTTCCCAACCCTCACAACCTCAAACTTCTTCTATAAAAATGATCTTTTTTTAGCATTCTTGATCTTCTGTAGTAATGACAGTTGAGAAATCATTTGGGATAGGTTTGATGATGTCTCTTCCCTTACAATTCCCATTCCCGGTTTTACTAGTTCTTTGATTAAGGGATCTCATTGAATCCTCATCATTTCCATAACAACAGGGTCTTTCCTATATAATGCATATGTGACTTTGTTTTCTCTTCTAGGGTGATAATGAATTAGACAATCATAGTCTTTATGAAGTTCCACCACCTCCTGGGTCTCATGTTCAATTCCTTTTTTGTAAAAATATTCTTCAAACTTTGATGTTATGTGTACATATCACAATTCTCCCTATAAAGACAGTGACTCCATATCTAAAAATCAAAAACAACTACATCTAGTGCCAAATTAAGTGTAGGATAGTTCTTCTCAAGAGGCTTCAACTGTCAAGATTTATATGTAATGACTTTTTTATTTTTTATGATGATGCACCCAAGCCATTTTAGAGATGAATCGCTAAAAATAATGAATCCTTCTCTGATAGACGGAAGAGTTAACTTGGGTGTCATAACCAATCTCTTCTTTAGCTATGGGAAACAATCCAAACACTCCTTTTTCTAGATGAACATGACCCCTTTTCGAGTTAACTTATTTATAGGATTGGAAAGTTGTGGACGGTTTTTCACAAACATCCTATAATATCCTTCTAAACCAAGGAATCATTGAATCTTAGTTACTATTGTAGGATGAGGCCAGTCTTCTACATCCTTTGTCATTGTAGGGTCAAATGTGATTCCATCATTGGTTATAATGTTCTCCCAAAAAGATACATATTGAATCCAAAACTCACACTTTCTGAACATTCTAATAAGCCTTTCCTTCCTTAGAGTATGCAAAATAACCCTTAAATAGTCCACATTTTCCTCACAGCTTTTAGAATATATCAAACTTTCATCAATAAATACTAATAAGAAATTATCAAGTTAGTCCCTAAAGATACTATTCATCAAATCCATAAATATAACATGTGAATTATTCAAACCGAAGGAAATAATAACATACTCATAATTCCAATATCTTGATCAGAAGGCTATTTTCAGAATATCTTCTTTATTCACCCTTAATTGATGATAACCAAATCAAATATCAACCTTGGAGAAGAATGGAGCCCAACGAAGCTGGTAAAATAAGTAATCAATTCTTGAAAGAGGGTATTTTATTCACTATGATCATGTTCAGTTCTCTATAATCAATGAATAGACGCATTAATCCATCCTTCTTCTTCAAAAAGAGAATAGGAACTCCCCAAGGAGACACAATCAGTCAGATTAACCCCTTCTATTAATGATATTAGAGTTGTTTCTTTAATTCCTCCAGCTCCACATTTCCTATCCTATATGGGGTCTTTGATATCAGATGAGATCTAGGTGTGATTTCAATTTATAACTCTACTTATCTTTCTGGGGGAGGTCTGGGTAACTCCTCAGGAAATGCCTCAATATATTTTTGGATTATGGGGAAATTTTCTATCCTTATACTCTCATATCCTTATTCAACTTCACCGATCAACTACATAAAGAAGGATATAAGAGGCGCTTCTAGAAAAAGCTCTAGTCAAGAAATACTTCTTTATAATATAACTATTGGTTTTTCATTTAATACTATTGATATTTACTTGCTTTTTCATTTGATCTTAGCATTCTTCTTTTTGAGCTATTCAATCCCTAGTATAATGTCTAATTCCAAAATGGTAAGGACTACTATATTTTCAATAATATTGTGATCACTAAAGTAAATAATATAGTTCCTAAACATTATTGATTCATAGATAATCCCTCTTGGATTATTGACTGATAACTCTACATTTAGAAGTTCAACGAATGATCCTATATTTTTTTCAAACATAGAGGAAATAAAGGAATGCATAGAACCAGAATAAAACAAAGTAATTACAAGATTTGATAGAACAACAACATTACCTTCCACCAAATCATTTAGAGATTCAACTTCATATTTTGTGATAGAGAAAGCATTACCTTTCTCTCTTGGCCTTTGATGAGGCTGATGGTGATTCCCCTCCACCGTCCTCAGATTTGGATAGTGATTGGAAAATTGTCATAGCTGTCCACACATGAATCATTGGACTTCAAGTAGGTCCTGCACCATATTCACTTTTTTTTAGTGTTGGGAAGTTGATACCTCACCTCACTATGAAAATTTTGAGTAATATGGACATCTCTTCCACACATGTAACATTTCTAGCTCGCAAGAGAGTAGTTCCTCAAATACTTCTTTCCAAATTTATTACATGTGTGAATTTTCACTTTCTTTCATCCAATTCCATGATCAAGGATACTTTCCAAGATTAGATCCATTACCCCTTCTTTTCATTAGATTTGTGATAATAATTTGTCTCACCAAATTCCATCTCTAATTTCATTGCACTCCCCATGATCTCCTCATAGCTATTATAATCTCAGTTGGATAGATTCTTCCGCAGATGAGGTCTTAGTCCACCAATGAATATATCAACCTTCTCATTAGAATCCATGAAAAAACACGAGGTGTAATGGGAATTCCTTGTGAGGTTCATCTCATAGCATCAAACAGATTCATTATCCTTCTTCTTAATTTCGAGAAACTCCTTCTTCGTTTTTTTCTCATCAATCAAGGGAAATACTTATTGAAGAAGATCCCTCTGAACTCTTACCACTCCATAGATTCAATATCCCCTCCTGGAATCATGTTATTAATCATTTCCCACCTCTGATCAACTTCTCCCTCTAACAAGTAAATATCTAGGGTGACCTTCTCTTATTCTAAACAGTGGATTACCGAAATGATATTTTCAATTGAGTTGATCCACTCTTCATCAGTAAATGGGTCGATAGATCCACTGAAAGTTGGTGGTTGTTGACTCATAAAGGTCTCAATAGATAGTTTTTTCCTCCATGGGGAAATCAGACTCTCATCTTGATTCTAGTTATTCCCCATAAACTGATTCAGTTGGTTCATCGTTCTCATAAAAGTTTCCATTATTTCTTCCATTGGAGGGCCATTAGCACATGCTCCATTGCATCCACCATTTTCATAGTTCCTTATATTTTCAATCATTTTATAAAATGATGAAACCTTAGTGAGAAACTTATTTCATTTATGAATAGTTTAACTATAAATGATTTTTATGTCTCAAAACATCATTCTTAAACATATTATTCTATAACAACAATTACATTTCTCTATAAATAGTTCATAATGATTCTTAAAAATATTATGATTAACCAAACATATCTCCTGGGAGCATAAATCTAGGAGTGCAGCAAGGCCCATTTTCATTCACCAATTCTTGTTCAAGTCTTTCTCAAAGCGATGTTTTCTGGTTTTACCCCTAGATACATATTTTCAAGAGCCACACCCACTTGTTCGTATCCAGACATGGATTTATTTGTTCAGAAACCACTTTCTTAATATTTCACTAAAATACCAATATGTGTTATTTATGTTTAATATTTTTTTAGGGTTCTTCCTAATGTTTTTAAATCCAAATTTCCAAAAATAAAAAAAAAACTATCATTTGATACAAACTATGGTATCTCACATTTTTATTACATAACATTACATTTCATTTTACAAATAGAGAATCTTTTACGTTTACTATCTCGAAAATAAGTTACATAATATATGAAAACATATAAATTTATTTTAATCCACTTTAAAAGCTTCTTGAAATTTTTATCCTATATAAAATTACTGCATCTCATAACTTGGGGATATACATCAAAGGAAAGGGTGAGCATAAGGACCGGTAAGAGAAAATAACGAAAAATAGTTTACATGTGAGCTTGAGAGGATACAATAAGAACTTGAGGATATATCGTAAAGGCATGAGAAAGAGGTGTATCATGATAATTAGAAAATGAATAATATATTGAAAATGTGACTAAAACATTTAATTTAGACATTCATAACCATATCACCAAGGTCAATCCCAAAGGTTTTATAATATTTAGTAATGTTATTCACCAAGTTATCGTAAAACTTATCATCTCGAGAGATTAATTTCATTACCCAATGCATTGGCGAACTATCAGGTCAGACCATTAAGATGAATTTATTTTCATGTGATCCACATAGATCATAATCAATTATTTCATAAATAATACATATAGAAAAAAATAAATTGGTTTCATATCGTAATCATGGAATTTTAAAAAGTTCCTAAAAACATGTTCATTTTGGTCATTTTAATCCCATGAAAAAGGAAGGTGGTTTTCATGTATGTCAATAACATAATTAAAATATATAATTTTTAAATACATTTGAATACCCCTGGAAATATAGAGGTTTTGGTAATCAAAAAATAAAATAAAATAATTTCTTGATAAAAGAAATACATTTCAAGACGTAAATCTGGAAACATAACTGGTATGAAACATAGATTCAAAAAACATTAAAATAAGATGTTAAAATTTTCTCAAATTTATAAAAGACTCATAATATAGCATAAACATAGAAAAAAATGAACAAAATAACATTCTATGGAAATTTGAAAGACATATAACATAAAAAGACAACATGAAAGGAAAAATGATGCTGAGATTTCCCTTACCAAGATGAGTAACTTCTAAAACTCTTTGATCGGGACCATGAAGACATGAGGAAACCTTAAGAGGATTCCTTGGAATATAATACTATTAGAGATTTTGTGGGGATTATTTTTTTATGAAATTAAATGAATAAATGGCTTGACATTTATAGTAAAAGAGATGGTGTTTTTTTATTAATTTCTCAGGATACCTCATCGGTGGTATTTGAAAACCCATGAGTTTTAACTTGGTATTTCCCAATGGTTTTGGCCAATTGGGACACTAAATAACATATTTTAATCCAAAATATTATACTATAATTTTAAATTATATAGTACTTCATTACAATTTCATTAAACACACCGAAAACTCACAAAATATATTTTTACTATTAATCAAAAAACAAAAAAATTTATAAAAAACTCACAAATTCACCCAAACCTAATATCAATGTTCTTAATTAAAAAATGAACTCCATTTTATGATAATAATTATCAAAATATGAGAAATTTAATTTCTAATTAAAATCTCTGTTTACACAAAAAATACTAATACTTAACTAATAATTTCCAAAATAATTATTTACTTAAACTATTATATCAAATTTCTATTTAAGATTCCTAAATTATATTTATACTTCCTTATGTGGGGTCACTATTCAATTAGTAATATTACTATTTATAAGGGTAATATTTCTATTCATATGTTAATATTCACCTAAAATTAAGTTGATCTTATCATACCCTAAATTTCTTATAGATCACAACCATGTATGTTTGTTTTTTGAAAATTATTTCACAATATCAAATATTTAAAGTATAAAAAATATTTAAAGTACTATTTTTTCAATATTAATCAACAATATGAAACTTCTTAAAAATTGATAAAAATTCACCCTAGATTAATTTTGACATGTGAAATTCAAAAATGATGTTAATTTTACCTGGATAATAATTTTATTTATACGAAAGGATTAGAAAAATTAATTATGGCCATGTTATATAACCCCATATAACACCTACATAGGAGCAAAGAGTAAGGTGTGAAATGGTGATAGATTCATAGGGAGACTCAGACAACATTTATCAAGTAGTGATTTCAATCAACTTGAACTTCTCCCATAGGCAATTTCATTTAAAATTTACATTTTGAAGCTCGGCTTGGGCTTGGTCAAAAGAAAAGCATAGTGATGCTACCCCATTCCTAAACTCTAACAAATTTGATTTATACAGCCTAAGTCTACTAGATGAAGTCATCAAATCTTCTTTCTACATCAATTATCCATTATCGTTTCTATTTATAAACAATAATTATAATGTTAAAAATTATTACTGTTTCCAACGGTCATATTAACCTACAATCATATAATGATCAAAAATTGATGGTTATATTTCAATTATATTTATATAGTTTTATTTATTATGATAATGTAAAACATAAATTTTTAGGAAAAAATATTATTCAAAATATGGGTCGTTATAATGAATTTTTATAAAACAGTTTGAATGAAATATTCTTATCATTTCTTGAATAAAGACATTCTAAAATTTTACTGAAACTGTAAAAGGAATATTCATTTTAATGTGTATGGAATGAATAGTTTATTCTTTCATCATGACTGCTCAATGATTTAAATATTTATTTATAATTTTACAAGTAAATTTTTTAATAAAATATTTTCTTTAATATTTAGAAAATTTGAATATTTTAAATTAATAATTTCAAAATAGAAAGGATATTTTCTTCAAGAAAGTTTTAATAGTATCTTTATGTAATTTCCATTCATGAATGAAAACAACCATTTGTGTTTCTTATGTTTTATTTTCAGATATAATCCAATGTTACCATCCTTATTATTTCTCTATATGTTTCATGATTATGGTGAGAACTAGTTTATGAAAACCATTTCTTTTCCATGGGTTATGTTGTGATGAAAATATTAAATTTTTATGAAACTCGTTTCTTTTATACAGGTCATGCTATAATAAAATTTTTATAAAACACATTTATTCTCATGGGTTCTAATATTGTGAATTTTTTAGGATCTTTTTGTCACACAAATCTATATATTATGTGATGGGTGAGACCAATATCCCTATATAATACATTGGTAAATGAATAATGTTCTATGAGCTCAAAGGGTACACGAGAGGATATCGAAAGCTTGAAAAAATTGGGTAAATGGGTTTTTATCAAAATACCGAAATAAGAGGGTACATGGGAGGATATCCCATACACAAAGTATGAGGGTACATGAGAGGTAATCCCAACCCAAAAGAGGGTACATGGGTGGTTATCACATGCTTGAAGCCAATATACTAGTGGTTGTCCCAAGCCTAATATATTTTCAATCTCTTGGTTTTAATCATTAATATAATATTTTACATTATTATTTTTATTTCACAAATCTATGACTTATTCCGATTTTATTCACTCATGTATTATTTTCTTTGATTCCTTTACGATTCGTGACTTATGAACTTCTGAGATTTATGCCATAACTCAAGTTTATAATCTATGATATGAAGGGTATGGTTTTAAAATTTTATTCTCATTATTTCATACAATTATTCTCATTTTATATTTATATCTAATGTTTTTATCATTTTTTATCATATTATCTCACCCTTTCTTATGTTTCACGTAACACCCTCAGATATGATGTTTTTTTCAAATTAATTTAATCATTTTGATATTTTTCATTATACACAACTCTGAATTTATCTTGTGTTAAATGAAATAAATGAGTTAGGATTTAGTTACATGAAACACTATATTTATCTTTTATTATATTCAGTATCGATTTTATATTATTCTATTCACAAAAATGAGTTTCTTTAAAAATATTCCTCACATGTGACACTGAGCTTCAGTAAACCATGAAATATTATTATTTTAAATATGTTCATTATAACCTAGACATTAAATAGGTGGGTATTAATAATATTAACTACTTTATGAAATATAAATATAAATTTACTAATAAATATAAATTTATTTATAAATACTAATAATCAATCAATTTTTTGTAAGGTAATTATATTCATCAAAAATATATTTTCATCAAAAATGATTTTTATTACTTTTTAAAAAAACAAATATTATAATTAATTTATGGAGATTTTAGAAAAATTATTTTTCAAAATGAAATATTTTTTTGGAATCATCATATACAAGTTAAATTATTGTGATATTTTTGGCTTTTTGGATAGTATTGATTTTCTAATTACTAGTGAAAATACAAGTTTTTTTAAAAAACAATCATTTATTTTCAATAAAGTAAGTAATTTAAATTTACAATTATGTTTTAAAGTTACATAATAATAATTTAGTAATATTAAATAAACTTAATTACAATGGAATCAACTTTAAATTTGATTTTAATATAAGTTTATTTTATGGTTTAAAAAAGGGTTTTTCTGAAAACTATTTTAAAGTGCATAATGTGTATCTATTTTAATTAATTAGAAAAAACTCTAATGGTGAATATTTAAAATGAAATTTATAGATTAAATTTCAATAATTATTAATTTAAATTCTTAAAATGGTTTTTATAAGACATAGAGTTAATATAAAATCATCTTGGGCTTGAAAAATAAACTTTATGAAAACCCTCTTTTTCATCGCGTCTATAAGTTTTTTTTACATTTAATTTTTTCCAGTTTTAGAAAATTTATTTTTAAAAATAAGAAAATTAAATAATTTATAAAAAATTAAATTTGGGTGAATTTTTTGTTTTTTCAAGTAAATTTCATTTTTTGAAGAATATTTAAAAATAATGAATTTTAATTGAAAACTGCTTTTTCATTTAATTTATTTTTAATGATAAAATATATTTTAATTTTTTTTAAGTTAAATTATTTAAATTATACATCAATGAATATAATTTAGTTATTATTAATCAATTTCATATTGGTTTTTGTTATAAAAGCTTTGTAAACTCTTGAACTTTTTCACTTTCAAAACATGTTTTCTTGTCACGTCTGTGGGACTAATTTTAAATCAAAACTTTTAAATATTTTGAATTGAATGTCGAAAAATGGATTTAATACTTTTAATCATAATAATTTATAATTTATAATAATTCAAAATTTATTTTTTACCAAAATTAATATTGAATGTAATGATAATAAATTATTGTGGTTATGGTAATAATGGATTTATCATGGGTTAAACTAAAAAGATAATGAAAAAAAACTAATATACTGTTCTAAAAACAATGTTATGGAAATTAGTAGATAATTAATCCTATATTAATATATAATGGTTCATTTGGGACCCTTTTGACATTTTCAAAACTTCGTATCACTTAATTCTTTTCAAAAATACCAATTATGTCTCGTCCCACACTTATAAAATGAAACCCACAATTCTCTCTTCTTCACACCATAAAACCCTTTTATTTTAGACAATACCTATACAAATAAATTACCAAATTCCCTCCCATAACCATATAATCTTTATTTTATGCATAAATATATCCTAGGATGGATTTTTGTGCAAACCTACGGAGGATACATGAAGAAGAGGCAACATTAAAAAATTAATGTTTTTGTTTTGTTTCTTCCAACACCCCCATAAACTATTATTATATAATTATTATATATTAAAATAATTATCTTAAATATAATGGGGTGTTTTATGCTATGTTAATGATCTAAAACCATCTCCACTTCGATCAAATGGGTTATAAATTCATCATTCGTGTGTACGGAAGACTACCGCCTCATGAACTGATGTTGTTCATTTTTACATTACCACCCCTAGAGGCTAGACATAATGATGGTTATATTTTTATATATAATATATATGATATTTATGATGTTATTATGAATTTTTAATTTTTATATCACACATACATTCATATATTCTATTTTTTTGAGATATAATAACTTTGTTTGTGTGTATGGTTGACTACCACCTCACTAAGAGATGTGATTCATTCGTTCTTTACATGGAAGGTATTAAGTAAGATTTTAATGAAAATATGTGATATATATAATATAGTAATTATTCTTTAATGATAATATATATCCCTTACTTTAATTTCTTTTAATCCAACAAAAAAATGGATATAGCGTTCATGCGTACGTATGGCCTACCATCTCCAGGAACGGTGTATTTCATTTTCTATCACTAAATTTTAGGGATTAATATAAATAAATACATTATGAATATATATAATTTTTATATAATTTTTAAAATTATAGATATGATGAAACAATGATAAAATTAAGATGATAAAAAATATAAAATCAAAACATTTACGAAAGACAAAGTGGTTATTACCCAAAACATGTTAATAAATGGGTAATAATAGTCCATAATAAATTAATATATGGTATGATATATAAAATATGTTTATTTAATATATTTACAATAAAATTATATTTATTATATAGATGGAAATCAAGACATAAGGTAAGGGTTATTTTCTCACTTTTACTTTATGTGAGACAAATTCCATATTCAACACGTATTTATTTTGTGACTTGTATACACTAAAAATGAATGTATTTTATGATTATTATAACTAAAATTAGTGGTATTTAAATATATATTGGAGTATCTATAATTTATGGGGTTTACTGTTCAAAAGATATCAAATCGGTAAGGGATTTTTGTCTCAATTTTCCTTCTTTGAGATATATGTTATGTTATACACCTATATTATATTATGAGGTGTATATAAAACAAATTTGATAGGAAATATAATGAATTTATTTATCCTCATGATAATATAAGTTTCAATTTACTTTATTCCTTCATTGGTCTTATGATTCAATGTTAACGAAGTGGTACAGATTTTTTGTTACAATCTCATCGTTTATCGAGATAATTAATGATTGTGTTTTCGATGACAAAATATTATAATAAATCTCTAAAGAAAACATAACCCTTATTATCCACTTTTTATTTCATGAGAATACATTTTTTTCCTACATTCTCCTGCATTTCTATAATAAATATTTTAGAAATAATGTTTTCATGAAAAATTGTATTTTCGGTCAAAAACACTTTTTCTTCCAAAACCATGTTTTCAATAAATGTTTTCAAAAAATATTTTTAAATATTTTTAAAATGTTTTATTAAAGAAATTTTTACCCATATTTTACTTTTTACAAAATGTTTTGAAATGAATCTTTATTTCATTTTCCAAAAAAAGCCAATTTAGATCCTATTAAAAATATGAAATGAATATTAGTTTTAACATGTATGGCATGAACATAATTCTCTACAGTCATGAATGTTATTTTATTTGAAGATTACTTTAAATGTTTCCAAGGTTATTTTCAAATAAAATGATTTTTTAAAAATTTTATGTTTTCATTTTTTTTTTCAAATCAGAAATGATATTTTTCTTAAGAAATGTTTTAAATTATTTTTAAATATTCTTTTATTAGTTTTCAAGGAAATTATGAATAAAAATTATTTTGAAATTATTTTTTTTTTGAAAATTGGTTTTTAATGATGTTTTTTTCCTTAATAAATGTTCCAAATTATCTTTCAAAATCATTTTCCATCTAATATGACATCATATGATAAAATTTATGTTTTACTAGGGACATGAACCAAGGATACCATTCTTATTATTTCTCTAAATTTTTTATTTTAATGATGACTAGATGACCCTTTTATCTTCCATTGGTTATACCATCATATAACTCTTATTAAACCTACTTATTTTAATGGTTTATAATATGATGAAATGGTTAAATGATTATAAAACCTATTTTTCCATAATTTATGATAAAATGAACTATTTATGAAACCATTTTTAATTCATGGGTTATTATATGATAAATATTTTATGATCTTTTGGAACACATATGTGTGATTTTTATTATGTGGCGGTGGTTATGTTATAACCAATGATCGGTGTGACATATATCTACCCCTAATGAATTGTGCAAATATTTATATCTCATGATATAGATATAAATATATCTTGAAGTGAACTCGATTCAGCAAGATAGGACTGAAATGAGGGTTGAACCCACTTTAGTAAGAGAGTAGTGGAATAGGGAGTGAAATCGATTTAGTAAGGGACTTTATCCCCTATGATGGTTTTTGGAGTGAACCCATTCCCACATGATAGCCTTGGTAGTTTGACTTGACTAATGTGGTAATGATTTTATATGCTTTTGTGTATGCTACAAAATATATGTCTTATCAAAATGTTATGATCTCATGAATCAAGTTGTTTTATTACCTTATGATTCATGTCTAATGAAATTAAAAACATTATTCGATGACACAATATTATGAAGTTTGATGTGAAGGGTATGGTTTTCAAATGTTATGATCATGTTCTCATACCCTTATGCTCTTATTATACTTACATATCTACCTTGATTACCATTATTGAGCATCTAAGATCAGCCTTTCTTATGTATCCTCTAAAAATTTAATAATTAAAGGTTTAATGTAGGGTATGTATATAAAGAGTAATAAATGGGAAAATATTTGAGAAAATCATCGAATATCTTTTCACTAGATTAGAGGATTTTGTTCTAAGATTACAAATACAATAAACTATTATGGTCCTTTGGAATGTGTTTTTATAATTTATTGAATATTCATATAAAAATATATAATATCCATTTATAAGAAGCTTAGGTATATATAGTTTCCATCAAAAGAATGGTTTAGTTAAAATTTAGAAACTATAATGAAAAAACATTAGTGATATCCCTAAGGATATTTCTAAGGATATATCGATGTATGTCTCCAAGGTAAGTCTAATGATAATTCAAAGTATATATAAATTTTATGGAATTTTGTTAAAGTATAGAGTTATTGTTTTCTAAGAAATTGGATCCCAGTTCAGATACTACAAGTGGATTTGGATATGACATAGAGGTACCTAGGTGAAATAACACTAAAAGGAAACATTTATCTAGAATCTATCATCACTTGGTGAACGACAACAAGCTTTGATGCACACATCGTTTGACACTCTAAGGGGATATTATTTGGAAATTCAGAGAATCATTATGAAACATCCAAAAGGATTTAAATATAAGATGACTATGAATGACTTAGGATAAACCTAAGGTGTTATAAATTAAAAATAAGTTTCCATGATTTAGACATCATATAAGGGATTTTCATGATTATTTATTTTCTTGTTATTATAGGGTTTCTCACACTATGTTTTTTGGTTTTCATGAATAGAGGAAACAAGAAGTAACTAGGTTAACATTGAATGTGATGGAAAATTTTATGATGAGTAGCCAAATGGGATGATGACTATAGTAATGAATATTGTTATTATGCCTAATCATTTATAACGAAACATGATTAACAATGTTAACAATAACCAACTCTCAGACTCATAAAGGAAGATAAGGATAGAGTTGGGTGAGTGTTCAGATAGTATAGACCATGGAGGAAAGAAGATAAAGTTTCCTATATGTCATGAATATTGGAATAAGAACTCAAGGGAATGTATTAGAAGGTTAGTAATATGTTTTGTGTTTGTAAAACAAGGACACAAAGAAGTTAATTACAAAATAAAATTTAATTGTTTGTTTAATGAAATGGATGAGACTAATGATCTTCCAAAGTGATCATAAACTATGTAATGTTTCAAATGTGGAATTAATAGTAATTATACAAATATTTATCCTAAAGGGGAAGCTTGTGAAGTGAATCAATAAGGTTGTCTGAGTAATGGTGTTTATATTGATTGTTAAGAGACTATGAATGGATTATGAATGGAAAGATGTATTAAGGAATAAGATGTTGAAACATAGTTACTTGTTTGAGAAAGAAGTTGGATGATTTATGTAATTATGTAAAGGAATTAAAAAATTATAAAATATATAAGGACTTTTCCGTATAATCTTTTTGTCAACTACTTTAAAAAATATCTTGAATTATTCTAATGGAGTAGAAGAGTGATTCAATGGAAAGGTGATATTTATATTTAGGAATGGGTCCCTTAATATATTCCTAATTTTGAGAAAATAGTGTTTAGTTTGGGTAAATATATTATTCATATGGATAAATTAAACTGGATAGTATTGATGACCTCATAACTGATAAAGGATTTGTTAAAAAGGTGTTTATATTATCATGGATGGATTTTACTAGATTTTTTTATATATTTAATATATTCAATACATTGTGGTTTTATTCAAGTAATGAGGAATCATTTATATTTTCATTGATTTTCTATAGTAGATCAAGTTATTATCATGTTTTACATGTTTTCTATGTGACAATCAATATATAGTCTATGATATTTGGGGGATTAATGATATGTTCATTTTGGAAATTTAGTAACCTTCTCTCTAAATTATTTTATTTTATTATTTTAGTAGGTTCATTAGTCTAACCATTTGTGAAATGTTTTATGTCGAACTTTGAATGAGGATTCAAATATTAATGTATAATTTCACCATATAAAGATTTATGCATGATTTTTCTAACCATTTTTTGTGATGACAACTAAATATAGAAGGAATGACTTATCTATATATTTATAGATCATTTGATCTTTTAGAGATATTGGCATAACAAATCCACTTTAATTTTATAGAGTAAGAGATGAAGTGAAAATTGATCAAGGAAAAACACAAGGATAAGATTATTTTTATCAAATATATGGAAATCCAGTAAGTATATATTCTCTTAAAAATTATAAATCATTGGGAAAAGGAACATGTAATAAAATGGTGTCTTGTTATCATCCATTTTTATGATATCAATGAACTTTTTCATGCCTCCTTAGTTTATGGTTTTATTGTTGTTAACTTTCTCTAGATCATCCACTGTCTTGTTGTCATTTATCTCTATCACTCTCTATAATTATTTACATTTTTCATCCATGTCTAATTATTCACCTCCCACCTATGTTCTCTTATATGGAAACCTGGTAACATGTTACTTTTGATAATAGTTATGTTTCCAACATTCTCTTTTAAGGGGATTTTTATTATTCATTTATATCATGTGGGTTTCTATGAATGAATTTTCAAATGTAAAACCTTTGTTAACCGAGATGAATTTCAAGGGTAAAATGGGTATAATGTAACTCCCTGAGATTTTATGATTTCTAATTAATTAATCCTGTGAATATTTTTGATTACATGAAACAAATTAATTTAACTTACATTACATGAAATAATTGAGTTTGTCTTATGTTACATGTAACACTCTATTTATATTGCATTATAATAATCATCGATTTTAGCTTGTGTTCTGCGTACCAATGAGTTTCTATGAAAGCATTCCTTACATGTGATGTCGAGCTTTAGTGAACCATAAAATATTATTATTTTAAAATTTTAAATTATAACATAGCTATTAAATAGGGCTTCATGAATAGTATTAACGACTTTATAAAATAGAAATATAAAATTATTACTCAATATAAAATTATTTATAAGTACTTATTAAATAATCAATCATTCTTTATTAAAGAAATTATATTTCTCAAATATAAGTTTTCTTTAAAAATGTTTTTTATTTATTTTTATATGAAAAATATTATATTTATTTTATGGTAATTTTAAAATAATTATTTAATATATTGATATGAATTTTTGAAATCATCATTTAAAAATTAATTTAAGTTGAAATATTGGGATTTTTATGAAAATATTTACTTTTCAGTGAATAGTGAAAATAACAATTTTTTAAAACTGTCATTTTTTTCAATAAATTAAGAAATTTAAATTTAAATTTATTTTTTAATTTAAAATAAGTATTATTTATTTATATTTAATCTAATTAATTACATTATAATCAACATTATATTGGATTTTAGTATAAGTTTATTTAGGGTTTAAAAAAGGATTTTTTTTGAAAACTATTTTGAAGTGAATAATGATTCTCCATTTAAATTAATTAATATTATACCTAATGATGAATGATTTAAATTAAATTAATAAATAATTAATCATAATTTTTTAATATATATTATATCAAAGATTATTATTGTTTAAAAAGTTAGTATAAAATCACATTTTGCTTGAAAAATACACTTCTTGAAACCTAGCTTTTTATCACATCTATAGGTTTTGTTTTAAATTTAAAATTTTACAATTTGAAAACATTTATTTGATAAATTAAACTTAATCATTTAATTCATCATGTCAAAATTATTTTAGTGTGAATTTTTTGGTTTTTTTCTGAAAAGATTCATTTTTTATCAATAGTGAAAAATACTAACTTTTAATTTAAAACCGCCTTTTCATTTAATTTATTTATAATGTTAAATTATATATTAATTTTGTTTTAAAGTTAAATTATTTTAATTATTGATCCATCAATCCAATTTATTTAATTTTAATCAATTTCACGATGGTTTTTTATATAAAAACATTGTAAATGTTTGACCATTTTCTCTTTAAAAACTCAAATTCTTTTTGCGTCTACGGAATTAATTTTAAATAAAATATTTCAACTTATATAAATTGAATTTTTAAAAATCAATTCCATATTTTTAATTAGTATAATTTATAATTTCTAATAATTTCAACCTAATTTTTTACCAAAATGAAAAGAAAATTCAATAAAAATTAATTACCAGAGTTAAGGTAAAAATGAGTTTACCAGGTGTTAAACTAAAAAGATAATGGTAAAAGTGAACTATATACTTGTATAAAAACTTCTTTATAGACATATTTCTACCATAAATCCTATAATATTATATTATAGAAAATATTTGGGCTTTTTGACATATGAAAAACATGGGATTACTCAATTATTTTCAAAAATACCATGTGTGTCCTCTCCCACACTTATAAAAGGCCACCCTATCATCTATTATTAATAATGTAAAACCTATTTGGTTCATAAAATACCTACAAAAGAACTCCCCAAACCTAAAAAACCTCATTTTTTGAAGCCTTAGTTCGATTATAAATCCATTATACGATGGCTTTAAATTTAAACCTATGGAGGATACCCGAAGAAGAGGTAATTTTCATCCATGAGAATTTCTATTTTATTTATTCCTCCACTCCCTTAAATGTTTATTATATAATGATTATATGATAACATAAGTATCTTAAATGTAATGATATGTTGTTATTTCATGTTAATTACCTACAACCATCTCCACAATCATCTAATTGGTTGTAAAATCATTATTCGTGTTTACAGAGGACTACTACCTCGCAAATTGATGTCATTTATTTTACCATTACCACCTATTGATCATGTAAATTGTCACAGACCATCCTATAAGGGCTCATGTCATGACTACCCTAAGACTGCCTCAAATATTCTTTAGGCTGGTGACTATCACTGAGTAAGAATATCACATAAATAAGAGGCATTAGCCAAAAGTACTTGTACGCATGCACACATCTCCAAGACCCAAACACAGAAGTGTATTAAAGATAATTAAACAATTCATAAAAACCACTATATCCCACAACTATAGTAAAATAGTGAAATTACTAGAAAGTATATAGGTCCAAATACAATCCCTCCAAAAATAGTATGTAACCATAAGTCTGACATGTATGAATAGAGGTATTGGGACTACTGTCTGAACCATTGGAACACACCTTGTATGTAGATCCTCACTATGAACCTCCTGGTTCTTGTCTAACTAGGACTCTGTCAAAGGGCCGATCATTTTCACAATACAAGATATGTGTGGGAAAATACTTTTCAAGGGTGAGTATAACAATACTCAGTAGGACACCCCAAAACTAGAAAGAAAATACCATAAAGGAAAATACCAAAAAAAAACCATGAATGAAATACCAGTCAGATCCAAACAGGTATATTTCAATAGAACATATAAAAATAATATCCAAATATAATCAGTCCAAGACACAAAGACTAGTAGTAATCTACAACCATATTACCATCCATAGGATTCTGCTTGAAGCATGTTCGTTTCGGGGGAACTCACTCCTCAATCCATGATATCATCGGAGACACTCATGAATAGGTCTAACTCATTTGGGCCCCACCCAAATAGAAAACATTATTCAAGGAATATTATGATACATAGAGATGGTATCCTACCTAGAGAATACCACTAACCCAATCTGGATCAATCTACAATGTAGGGTATCTTACCCAAAGAATACCAATAACCCTAATGACATGGATCGTAATGTAGGGGATCCTACCCATAGAATTCCACTAACCCTACTGATGTGGCCCTCTAGATGTAGGACCAATTCCATAATCTTGGAGTTTATGTTTATTCCATAAAAACTCCACTAGGGGTGATATAGAATCAATCCAGTCTCGAGGAGGGATATTATAACTCTATCTGGGACTCAGCCTCTATAGGAGACTATAGTCTAGAAATGTGGATGTAATTCTATACTGAGCCCTCAAGGAGAGTATCAATGGAACACTCTCAAACAGTACTGATTCAAGCTAACAAATCACTATAATATCTCAAAAATATCATCTAATCATTAGGGTCTCAAAGCCATAGATGGTTCATCAAATGGACGTACTATTGGAATATTTTCCATGTTTGAAATTTCAAAGGGGGGAGGGTCACTGGGCTGTGGACCGACCACATGGTCGGTCCAATGACCGTGGTGGTGGACTTTCATGGGTGACCTCATCCCCAACTACCATAGCCGTGAAGAAGGTGTATCGACTATGGATCACGGTCAATTGTGATGGTAAATTGTGGCCCATTCCGACTGCCCCAGCCCAACCTAGGTCAAACCAAACCCACTAGGTCCAACCTAACCTGCTAGGACTGTTCTGCTGCTCAGCCAAGCACACTAGGGAGCGGGTCGTTTGGCCAATCCTATCTCCCTATGCCTGGACTTCTTTCATGTGGGTCGCTAGGGCTGGCACACATGGCCCACCTGGTCATGTTTTCACATGTGGTTGATCGTGACGACAACTTCCACTCAATGAGGCTGACCTGCTGCATCACACAACCACCCCTCAATGTCCACGCAGCTCTGCCACATCCCAAAAGACACCACCTTCGTGCACTACCACTAGTACCAGTCTCCTCCCCCTCTGTTTCCACAAGCTGTCAATATTCCTCTGATGCCCAAATCTCTAAACCACTGTAGATCTAGGTTCCTTAAGTCCCAATCTACACTGATCCAGCCTCTACTATCAATATTCCTCTAATCCGGGGATTCGATCGAGTTCGGAGACTCATGGAAAGTTAAGTTGTGACCATGAGTATCCAACAGTGAAGAACACCAAGAATGGGTGAGAGAAAAGAACAAGAACACCCTGGGGAATGAACCATGACCTTGTTCATCCCAGCCTCAATTTTTTCTCGTTATAACTAGAGAATAAAGAACCAATTCAAGAAAAATCCTCACAATTATAACCCTACTTCAATGATCGAATTGCGGATCAATATGTTCATGGATTAACCCACATTAATCATGAAAATCAATAATATGGAAATATATCAAAGAAATAACTATCCTACCTTGATTAGGATTAGTTATTGATGAAGGATCATTGCGTCGTTGGCAGATACGATGACGAGAATCAATCAAATCGGTTGTGTGTCAATCATCGATCCAAGATCCACCATCATTTTTAAAGAGAGTTAGAATCCATGTTATAGAGAAATTCCAGGGTTATAGTGATAACCTTGAATTCATGAAAAATGATTAATAAAATAAAAATTTCACTACGTTGAACAAAATATTTTTTATTAAATTATTTTATCCCCATTATGTCCCATGAGAAACTTTTCATAGTTTAACCATGACAACTAAAGTTAATTCACTCCAAGGGTAATACATCCATTCTAATCTCAACAGTACCCTCAGATTTTGTATCCAGAAACCCATTTAAGTGTAATTCAATTTTTTCATGAAAATCAATCACATGTGTTATTAAAAAAATTCCTATTATTAAAATAATTATTCTATGAAAACTGCGCATACAAATTGTACATTGTCACAATGCCTGGTCTACAAATCAATCCATATAATATCTAAAAAATACATGTAATTGGGATATGTTACATTATCACCACCTTGGGTATTTACGTCCTAGAAATCCAAAACAAGGGCTACTCAAACAAATGAGGGTACTGAGCATGAATCTAAGACTCACACTCACATGTTCTCTCCTAGAGGTTCTTATAATGCCACCAGAGACACACCAAAGGAATCCACCACACATAAAAGATCATCTCTTATTTATCCTTTATCTCCATTGGGTACTCAAAAAAACTATCAGCATCTTTGATATCTATCTTATCCCAGTCTATGACGTGCAATGGGTCATGCACATACCTCGTCATCTACGGAACGTGGAAGACGTCATGCACCCAATCAAACAGCAGTGGTAGATCTAAACTGTATGCCACCTTTCCAACTCTACACAAAATAAAAAAAGGGATGATGAACATTGTATATTGCTTTCCACCTTATCCAAATCTTGTTAATCCCCATTGAGGTGAAACCCTAAGTAACCCATGGTCTTTTTCCTTGAAATCCAAGGGCATCTTTCACTTGTCAGTATAATACTTCTGACGGCTATGTTGAGTCTTCATCCACTTCTGGATGATCTACACCTTCTCCATAGTATATCACTATTAGGATCACTAGGTCAAATACACTGAGAGAGGGTCAGGGGTGAATCTGGGTATGAAAGATAAACAACTTCCCCTTCTGATCTTTTTTTGCTGTTAAACAAATCCCTAATCTCTATCTTTCCCACAATAATGTATAGACATAAGTTAAAATTTTCATGAGACATAAAAATTTTACTTGGTTCACCCTCACTAGGCTACATCCAAGGAGAATACACCAACATTATTCCAATGTACCAAAACCACTAATAGTGCACTATTGTTAACAATTTTCGAAGAGGACTCACTATACCTCCTCATTTACAACCAATCACAATTTGAAAGCTCACTGCTCTCTCAACTGATGTGTGTTCACTACTCCTTCAGAATATCCACTCAGAGTTTATATACATTTAGGTCCCTTAATTATCTCTAATTAATGTATTCTCCATTATATATAGATTCTCTATTGATGTCCCACTTTCATCCACTGATGAATATATCTTTACCAAAGATGTACTGGGAAACTTAAAATATTTTGGGCAAACCTTAGTATGCCTATCAAGAAGGTTTTATTCTTTTCACGTAAAAACTATTCTAATTCATAACCTCCTTCTTATATAGAACTCAAATATTACATGCAAATCATAATATTATGATAAACTTCCTTAGCATGGGCACGACTCCAATTCTTTCATGAAACTCCCTTTGAGAACAATTCTTATGTGATTCCGAGATCATATTATCTCTAATTGTTGATCTTCTTCAAATGAGGGGGTCACATATTATTTATAGGAATTTCTTACCCCTACATTCATAACCCTGATGCGTCACACAATAACCTCTCTGAGCGTTTAAAAACCATTTGACGTTGCATTTGGCATGAAGGTCTCTTTCACGCAATCTCATTTTTCACTCACATCTCCAATATTTCATGCACATCATGCCTTTTCCATATTTCGATGTTATGATCCTAAAAAATTCCCTAAATTAAACATTCCAAACCATCTTCTATCTTTTAGGAAACTTCCTTTTCCAGAAACACCTTTCTCTATTTTCCCAATTTTGAGGCCCAAAAAATTGAGAAACAGTAGAAAATAGTTCCACCTTGTATATGTTCTTTTTGTACCACTTCTAGATCATATATTCCTTTTTCATTATTCATTGTAAACATGGTTTGTCAAAAATAACTCTAGAACTCCACAAATAAAAATGGAAACCATCTTTGTTAACAAACACAATGATCCTAAAAATGCTCCAATGTTACCTTGATGGATTTTTTTCCAGAACTCACACCAAATCTGGGCCCATGAGTGCTAACTCTCCTGTGTTAGTACCAAAAGGTGGTATCCTATAAAGTCTCCCATACAAGGCCTCAAATGGAGCCTTACCAATGGTGGAGTGATAGCTTTGGTTGAATTAAAACTCCACCAGTGGTAGGTGATCCACCCAACTATGTCCAAAATATAATATGCATGCCTGTAACATGTACTCTAGAACCAAAATGGTCCACTCAGTCTTGTCATCCTTCTGTGGTTGAAACTCAATGATCAAGTGAAACTAAGTCTCAAATGCCTCATGTAATCCCTTCCATAATTGGTATTTAAGGTGAGCATCGTAATATGAAACTATCATAGATAGAACTTCATGGAGTTGAACTATATCCTACACGTAGAGGCATTCTAAGATCCCTATTGAACTATGCTCTCATATGTCTAGGAAGTGGGAAAACTTGGTGAGTTATTCAATGATCACCCATAAGGTATCATGTCCCCTTGACATATGTGGTAAACCCTCCATGAATTCCATAGATATCTCATCCCACTTCTATTCTAGTACCTCAATGTGTTGAGCTAAAACTGTTAGAACATATTGCTCATCCTACAATTGCTGACAAATGATGCATCAAGATAAAAACTCCCCAAATCCCTTCTTCATACCAGGCCACCAAAACTAACGTCGAAGATCCTAGAACATCTTATATACACCTGGATGTATCATTAATAGGGATGTATGGAACTCCCTAAAAACTTCATCCTGCAATCCCACTGGTATAATTGTGTGCCCTAGGAAAATAATGACATTATCCCCACCTTTTGAATATTCATCAAGAGTATGACCTATGGGAAACTAAGCACGTAGGGCCCCACATCCAGTATCCTAATGGTTTGCCTCCCAGGCTTACTATAAGAGTGGATGGGTGACAATGATTGACTAGAGGTAAGCTGCTACATCTCCATCCACAAATGATATCTATAATGAGGACAAATATTCAAATGCCTCATTATAAAACTAAAATCTCGATCTCCTACTGAGAGAATATTCCAACACATTCACCCTCCCAAGAGTATAGATAATATCAAATTCATATTCCTAGAGTAACTATATCCATCACCTCTGTCTCAAGTTCAAATCCTTCTGAGAGAAGATATACTTGAGACTCTTTTGATCTGAGTAGACAATAAGATGGTCTACCATCAGGTAGTGTCTTCAAATCTTCATTGGGAAAACTACCACCGCTAGATCAAGATCATTGGTCACATAATTCTTCACTTGTGGTCTCAAATGGTTTGAACCACATGAAATCATCACTTTCCCCAACATCATGACACAACCAAGCCCAATCTCTGGTGCATCATAGAACCCCATGTAATAAACTTCCTCCTCTGGAAATCTCAAAATGGGAGGGCTCTTGAACCTCTTCCTCAGCTTATAAAATCACTACTGGAACTTCTTTGTCAACATGAAAGGTTTCCCCTTCCATGCCAAATATATCAAGGTTGGTTCAACTCTAAATAATTTGGGCAGAAAACTCTGATAGTACCCTTTCAATTCTAGGAAAATCTATTCCTTAGTAACACTCTTTGGTGGATCCTGAGAAAGAACTGCCTCAGCCTTCACTGGATCCAATAAAACTCCATCCTCTGAGATGAAATATCTCAGAAAATATACCTCTCAAATACATAAATGACACTTTGAGAGATTCTCATAAATTTGGTTCTCTTGAAGCATGTCTAGGACCATTTTCAAGGGTCTTGTGTTCTCCTCCTCAGATGTTGAGCATACTAGGATGTCGTTGATTAAGACTACCACGAACCGATTTAACTAAAGTGGAAATAACTAGTTCATGAGTCCCATGACCATTATTAGGGTGTTTATCACATCTAACAAAAACACCAAGTACTCATTATGACTGTAATGACATCTGAAGGCTTTCTTCGAAATATCCTAATCTCGTACTCACAACTGGTGATAGCCTGATCTAAGGTTGATCTTTGAAAACCACCACACCCCTTTCAACTAATAAAATAGGTTATCGATCCTCGGTACTAGATTATTCTTATTCACATTCACCTAGTTCAGGTGTTGGTAATTCACATAGAAGATCAAGCTCCCATCTACCTTCTCAACAAACAAAACTGGGGATGCCTAGGGTGAAATGCTAGGTCTCATGAAACACTTCCCCTACAAATGATTTTATTTCACCCTCATCCCACAAAGTTCTATTGGATCTATCTGATATGCACATGTAGATATCAGTGTTGTCCTGGGGTGTAGATTAACCCAGATGTCCATCTCCCTACAGGGAGGTAAACCTAGAACATCTTCGAGAAATACATCCTCATACTTCACTACCACTATAGAAAAATGATCCCTCATATCACCCACTACACCGAGGGTGATGCTAGTTAACTAATGAGTAATCGGATAAACCCTATTATTTGTTATTCCATACAACATTTCATGCATTTCTTTTTCAAAAAAAAAATAGAAAATAGGTTTTTTCACTATAGAAACAGCACACTCTATGCCTAAAACTGTCAATTTGAGGATGAACAGTGGATAACCAGTCCATAAAAAGAATGGTGTCGTAAGGCATTGAAACCGCTATCAGGATACCCCAACCATATTTATCACCTCCAAGAGCCATGGGAAACAATATACACTAGTGTGTGATCATATAATATCTTCCTGAAGTTCCGGACCCACTTGGGTTCCTATGACTGTCGTCGACTACCTGTTGTCAATGTCTCAGTGACTAGGTTCCCACTACTATCTCCAACCATCGGTGTCTATTCCGCTATAAAATTATCCACTAGAAGGGATTTTTCAAGTACCCCAGCATAGGTAGGAATGATAAGGGATACCAATGATGACCTAATGTATATTTGTAATCCCTAATCAAAGTTCAAAGCCCTAAATAATGGGTCTCACATGATATCTAGGGATTATTGTAAAATATTAGTAAACCTCATTGAATACTATGCCAGAGTCATACTGCCCTACTACACATACAGAAGCTCTTGTATGATAACAAATAGAAATGTGACCAGATAGAAATACTCTCTAATGAGACGCTTAAAGTATGTCTAGGAGAGAGCTATCTTGTCTTGAAATTTTGTAACCAAGCTCCACCATCACCTTGAAGAGTTCTAAAGATGGCTTGCTGAGATGAATTCCATCTAGTCTGCAAGAATCCTCACAAGGGGGAAAACATAGGTGACTTCCTCTGGCCAATCCTCTTCCAATTGGGGGTCTAGATCACCCCAAAACCTTGGAGGTTGCTACATATATAACTCGTGCAATGAACTCAGCCTACATGCATACTCATCCAATAGTGCTGGTAGTAACTACTACTTAAAGGGTGGTAGTATAGTTTCTAAACCACCCAGAGGTTCCATCTCTAGTAAAAGTCCTTATACTAAAGCCTCTCCACTAGGTGTATCATCCTCATGATCATGTGGTGGAATCCTAGCTGGTTGTCTACTTGGAGGCATCCTGCAATAAACAAGATGTACCATGGTCAAGAGAGTATATCTAGAGAGCTAACTCAAAAAGAACATGGAAAACACAACCATTCCTATATGAAATATGTACCATTGTTTTCCCTACAAAAATTGTTTTCATGTACATGTCAAAAATAATGTAATCAAATTCATGTTTTATGGATACATCAGATTCCACACAAACACTAGAGTCCCTGGCCTAGAATCCAAAATTGAAACACTTTACATAGTTCCCCCAAACCAACCTGGCAGGCTGTCGGTCCTAAAGTAGAACTGATCTATCTCTGATACCACTCTATCACAACTCTTCCTAGAGGGGATGGTGTCATGACAACTCCAAGCCTGCCTCCAGTAGGCCAGTGGATGGTGATTAGAACTGAGTATTCATATCACACAAATGGGAGTCATTAGCCTAAATCACCTATATGCACACACATCTACAATACATAAATGTCTAAATGTATAAACACTAAGTAAACAATGCATGAAAACCATTATATCACACAACTAGAGTAAAAAATTGAAATTACTGGAAAATAAATAGGGGAAAATTCATGCCTTCCAAAAAGAGTATACAGTTACAAGTCCAACCTGTAAGAAAATAGGTACTTGGACTGATGTCTGAACCACGATAACACACCTCTTCTCTTTGGCCTCACTATGCACCACATGGTCCTGGTCCACTTACGACTCCATCAAAAGTTAGATCATCTGCATAGTACATGTCATGTTTGGGATAATTCCATGAAAGGGTTAGTATAATAATACACTATAGGACACACCAAAATGACAAAGAAAATATGAAAAAGGAAAATTCAAAAATTAAAATACCATGGATGAAATACTAGTCAGCTCGATACAGGTATATGTAAATAGATCATATAATAAGAATATCAAGATATACTTAGTATAAGACACAAATTCTAGATGTGAGCCAGAACTAATTTATCAACCAATGGATTATCCTTGAAGCATGCTCATTCTAGGAGAACTCAATCCCCGAGCCATGATATCATATAAGAAACTCATGAAGAGTTCTTGATCATTTGGGCCCCACCCAAATAGAACACATTGGTCAAGGAATATTATGATACATAGTGAGAATACCAATAACCCAATCTGGATAAATCTGCAATATATGGGATCCTGCCCAGATAATACAACTGACCCTACTAATGTGGATTGTAATGAAGGGGATCATTCCTAGAGAATACCACTAGCCTTATAGATGTGGAATTATAGATAGAATACCAACAACCTTCTCTTGTTGTTTATGTAGAATCCACAAATACTCTACTAGGGGTGATATAGGATCACTCTTGTCTTGAGAAAAGATATCATAACTCTATCTAGGACTCGGCCTCTAGAGGGGACTATAATCTTGTAATGTGGATTTAATGTCATAATGAACCCTTTAGAAAGGTAAAAAAGGAATTCACTCAACATATACTGGTCCAATAAAAAAATTCACCATGTTATCTCAAAAGGAAAGCCTCATCATCAGGGTCCCAATTCTATAGACGACTTGTCAAACAGACAGAATATTTGAAAGTTAATCAATTTCAAGGTTTCAAATGGGGAGGGTCACTGGGCCATGGAACTGACTACACTATTGGTACACTTACAATGGAGGTCGACCACCTAAAACAATTTCTATGTGGCCTTCCTGGTCAACAGCCTCAGTGTACCAACTCCCTAGATGTCACGGTCGCGCGACAGCTGGATTGATCATGGATCATGGTCAACCGTGGACCGGTCCAGCCTCCCCAAGCTGAACTCGGGTCTTACCTAGGTCCAACCTATCCTAATGGTCCTGACATTCAACTCAGCCCAGCCCATTGGCATGCGGGTTTTCTGGACCGGTCAGTCTCTTTCGGCCCAGCCTACTTGCTTGTGGGCCACCTAGGCTACCGCATGCAGCTTGTTTGGTCGCATCTAATCACATGGTTTCCCAGAACGGCTGACACTACCCAATGGGACCACCCTTCCACATCACCTGGTTGCCCCGTCGCATCCACACAGCTATGCCACATTCTACTTGACTACATTGTATCCCGCACGGCACCGCCTCCGCATAGTGTTGTCAGCACCGGTCTCCTCCACTTATGCTTCCACAAGCCACCGATCTTCTTATGATTCCCAAATCTCAAAACGATCATATATATAGGTTCCTTGAGTCCTGGTCTACACTGATCCTCTGTCTCATATTCGTCTTCCTTGAATTTGGTGGTCTGATCATGTTCAAAGCCTCTTGGAAAGTCGAGTTGTGACCACGAGGATCCAACAACAACGAATGCAAAGAAAAGGGAAGATAAAAGAACAAGAACACTTTAAGGAACGAACGTCATCCTTTTTCTTGTTGGACTCAATTTTTTCTATTCATAATGAGATAATTAAGAATCAATTCCAGAAAAATCCCCATAAAAAATCCCATTAATTATAACCATCCCACAATGGTCAAACCACAGATCAATCTCTTTGTGGATTCACCCGTGTTCATTGTGAAAATAGATAATGCTCAATGATCACAAATAAATAACTACCCTAAATTTATTTGGATTAGTTTTAGATTAAGGACGATTATTTCATGATTTTCGGTGGTGATACTCCTTCGAATCGGTTACGCATCGATTGTCGATCCACGGCCTATGGTCGTTGGATGAGAGAGTTCTTCTCCACGTCTCAGAAACATTCATGTGTTATGGTGACAACACTTAATTCTTGAAAAAGGATTAATAAAAATAAAATGTTACTAGATCAAATAAAATAAATTTTATTAAATTATTTTATCCTCATTATGTCCCATGATAACATTTTCATAGTTGACCTGTGCTGACTAAAGTTATGTCACACCCAGGGTAAAGTTGGCATTCTGAGCTCAACAGTGCCCTCAAATTTCTTATATGGTCACCCATTTAAGAGTTATTCAAATTTTTCAAGAAAATCATTCATGTGTTCTATTAAAATTTTTAATATTATTTAAACAATTGCTTCCGGAAAACTGTGCCTCGGAATCGCACGTCGTCTCCGCACGTGGTCTCAAAATCAATCCATATAATATCTAAAAATAATACATGGAAAATATGAGACGTTACATAAATAAAGATTTATATATTGTTTATATATAATTTATTTGATATTTAGGACGTTTTTATGATTCTTGAATTATTATATCACATTTATCGTCTTATTTTACTTTTTGTGGGAATGTAAAAACGTCATTTATGTTTACGGTTGACTACTGCCTCATGAAGCAATTTGATTTATTCATTCTTTAAATACAAGGTAATAAGGATGGTTTTAAGGAAAATATGTGATATATATGGCATAAAAATAATTTTGGAATGATAATATATGTCACTTACTTTTCTTTCTTTCAATCCAACTAGAAAATGGAAATAGCAATCTTGTGTATGTACGACCTACCATCTCCATGAAAATTGTATTTCATTTTCTAAACCTAAATTTTATAGATTACTATAAATACATATATACTGAATGTATATGATTCTTATATAATTGATATAATTAGGTATATTATTAAACCATAATCAATGTATGAGGACCAAAAATATAACAAATCAAAACATATATGAAAAACAAAGCGGTTGTTACCCAAAACGTAACATTAAATAATTAATAAAAGGATAATAAAAGGTCATAAAGAAAATATTATATGGTATGATATATATGAATATATTTATTTGATATAATTATAATAAAACTTTATTTATTATAAAGTAGGTTTGAATGAGTACAACATAAGTCAAGACTTAAGGTAAGGGGCTTTCGTCTCACTATTACTTTTTGTGAGACAAAACAAATTCACCATATTTTTATTTTATATGATGCATACAATATCCATGAATGTGTTTTATGTCGATTATAATTAAAATTATTGGTATTTAATTATAAATTTGATAATATATCTTTTATGGTGTTTACGGTTCAAAAGTTACCAAATCGATAAGGGGGTTTTCCCAATTTTTTTTCTTTGAGGAATATTTTATGTTATGAATCTATATTATTTTACGAGGTGTATATAAAGACCCTATGAAATGAAATATCCTGAATTTATATATACTCATGATATTTTATGTTTAATTATATGTTATTACTTCATGAGGAGAACAATTCAAAGTTACTAAAAGTGGTATGGATTTTATGCTACAATCTCATTGTTTATCAGGATTATTTATGATTCAGTTTCTGATGATAAAATATTATGCTCCATCTCTCAAGAAAAATATGAGCTTTATTCTCATCCCATTATTTCATGAGAAAATATTTTTCCCTTCATTTTTTCTCTTTATTCACTCAAGAGTTATAAAATAATTTTTTAAATAAAAAATCATCTTTTCGATTGAAAAACCTTTCTCTTCAAAAACCATGTCTCCAAAAAAAATTAAAAAAATATTCAACATTTTTTAAAAATGAATTATTAAATATATTTGTACCCATTTTTGACTTTTTGAAAAATATTTTTAAATTAATATTCAATTCTTTTTCCAGAAATCATTTATATTTGTTTTTTATTGAAAAAAAATGAAAGGAATATTTCTTTTAATGTGTATGGAATGAATAGAATTTCCTACCATCAAAACCATTGTTTTCATTTAATATTCTATTATTATTTTTTAAGGTCATTTTCAAAAGAAAAGTATTTTTGAAATGTTTTATGTTTTATAATGTTTTTTTTCAAATAGGAAAGGATATTTTCCTCAATAAATGCTCTGAATGATTTTAAAACATACCTTTATATGTATTCAAAGTTATTTTGAATGTAAAGGATTATGAAAATGTTTTATGTTTTGAAAAGTGATTTTAAAAGAAAGGTTATTTTCCTTAACAAATGTTCTAAGTGATATTTTAAATTTATTCTCCATCTAACATGACATACTGTGATAGAATATATGTTTTACTATTGATGTTAACCATGGATACCATTCTTATTCATTCTCTGAATGGTTTATGTTTATAATTATTTGATGTTTATGAAACCCATTTCTCTTTCATGGGTTATACCATGACATTTTTTTTATGAAACCTACTTATTTTAATGGGTTATGATATTATTAAATGATGAAATTATTATGAAACCTGTCTCTTTTACATAGGTTATGATATGATAAACTATTTATCAAACCCTTTTTCATTTTAGGGGTTATGATATGCTGAATGTTTTATGATCTTGTGGTAAAAATATGTATGATTTTTATTATGAGATATTTGTTACATTATATAAAAATATGGGTGGGACCTATATCTCCATTAAATTCATTGGGTAAAGATTTATATCTCATGAGATAGATAGGACTGGAATACAGAGTGAACCTTCTTCATTAAGATGAGATAGAAACATGGAGTGAACCCAGTTTAGTAAGATAATGATGGTTTAGGGAGTGAACCTAATTCAGTAAGGGTATCTGTCTACTATGATGGTTTGGGGAGTAAACTAATTCCAATATGATAGTCTTGGTAGTGATTCTTGACTAATGAAAAAATGATATTCTATTTTAAGGTGAATGCTAAAAATTCCATGTCTTATTCCAATGTTTTTCTCTTATGGTTCATGTTAGTTTATTATCATATGATTCATGTCTTATTAACTTCCAATATTTATTCCATGATGCAATATTCTGTTCTTTGATATGCATGGAAAGGTTTTCAAATGTTATGCTCTCATTCTCATTCCCCTATGATCTTGTTATTCTTACAAATATTCTTTATTTACCCTTAATGATCATCAGAACTCACCCATTCTTATGTTTCCTTTCACTACGTGATGAATAAAGGTTTTATATAGGGTATGTTTATGAATATTACTAAATGAAAAGATATTTTTGGGAAACATTTAAGCTCTTTCACCAAATTAGAATATTGTGTTCCATGTTTCCAAAGGCATTATAATATTACGGTCCTCAAATGGGTTTTTTTGTAATATATTGAATATTAATATAAAAATATGTAATATCCATGTATGAGAATCATGGGTTGATATGTTTCCCTTCCCTGGGTTATTAAAAAATTTATTTTCGATTATATGCCTAATAATGGTGCTAATTATGAAGAACATAGTGGGTGATGATGTACTTCACCTTTGAACCAGTTGTCTATGTATCCAATATTTCAAAGGATCTAGAACTCAATGATTATATAATTGATTTCTATGTTATTTAATGAATATTCATCTGTTAAGATGTAATAGATATGTATTAAAAAGTTTGGGTCATTAATAAAATTATATAATATAACATGATAATAATACTCACGGGGGAATGAGTTGTTACCTAACCCAGAATAATGGATAATGATATTCCACTATTGAAATCTTCAATATGAATGGATCATCACAAACATTTTATAATAGAAAACGTACAAGTAAACATTAACTTATAACTTTATTTGAAATACCTATCATGTTTAAAATAGTATAAGTCAATGATTTATCCCATCACACATACCATTTAGATATAAATTAGTTGAATGGGTTATCACCCATTTATAATGCTTAAAAATTATGTAATTTACCCATTCTATCAATGGTTGGTCTCAAAAATCCCCTAACCTAGCCACAGTTCTATGAAATATATAATTCCTTAGTCTCTTAACCCATGATTAAGCTTTCTAACATCATGAAACATTCTAGGACAGCTAATATGTATCATACCATCAGAACATCGTGAGGATATCCCTATTAGTTTCTATTTTAAAACAGACTCATCACTTTACTATGGTTTCACGACCATAAGTGGGAAAGATCTCAACACACCAATATTAGAAGATCTATCACAGTCAAGATATACCCAATTAGTCTCTTTTCAAGTAAAGGAATTTATTTGGTTTTCATTTAAAACATATACTAATGCATGTATAATATTAATATCACATGAATCATGTAAAACTAATATAAATTGATGGTAAAGTGGGGATATTAAATGAGCAACTACACAACATAATAGGATCCCACTCACCAATAATTATCATCAGATTCAACTCTAATTAATATAAATCCCAAAATATGACATAAGTCTTGATATTAAGGATTTTTTGTGAATATAAAGAAAAATTTAGAGGTTGATATATGAACTTGTATTAGATAAAATATGATTAAAAAACATACCTATAGTGATCTATTAAAATAGGCAAAACTGAAAATAGAGAATCGATGGAAGAGATATCACACTTTAGTGGGAGAGATATCAAAGTGGAATGATTATGGATATGTGCAGAATGGAGGGGGAATAAGGTAAAAATTCATTTAATAGGTAATATAATTTTAATTAATTTAATTGAAACTGATAATAAACTATATTGGGGGGCCATTTCAGTGTTACCACATGGGTCGGACTAGACCCATGCCCACTATGACCCTTTACTCTCTTTTGGCCATAAATTTGGCATCAGACGTCCGTTTGATGAACAGTCAGCGGCACTGGAAATCTTGGATCGAGACGGTCTCTTTGAGCATACTCCACTGGAGTTTTTAATTGAGATAGGAAATGGTCTGGTTGGATCGAGAAAAAATCCAACTGGGCCCCCTAGACTAAAAAGCTAATAACTCACAGACCGGGCGTCCGTTTGATGTTTCATCTGTTGCGCTGAGACCCCTATGACATGGCAGACCTTTGAGATACTTCGTCATGGGAATTTGTTACAATTGGTGTATATACCAGTAGCTCGTGGAGTGGATCCTCCCATAGATGAGCAAGTGTAGTGTAGAGACCTAGTAGCTGGCTGAGACCTGACGACTACTGACCATTTTGACTCGGAGTGACTCGACTAGCCCAGTGGGGAGCACCCTGGTGTCGCGGCAGACCCATGGTGCCAAGCGCCTTGGGGTCATGACATACCCATGGTACTCGACAAGAGGAGTAACTCAATAGGCTACGAGGGAGAGCATTCTTGGTGATGCGGCTGACCCACGATGGGGAGTGCTCTTGGTGACGTGGCAGATCCACGGTACTCGACAGGAGGAGTACCTCAACAGTACAAGGTTTGTGGGAAGTGCGCTTGGTGTCGCGACATTCCCACTGTACCCGATAGAGGAGGATTTCTCTAGTAGATGAGGTTTCGACAATGTGACTGGGGATGTTACTTGATACTACCCCCTAGAATAAAATTCTAGTTTGATTTGATTCTGTTTTTCTGTGTTTTCCTCATGATTGAGATGGATCACTTGATAACTTAGGTATATGTATGGGCATATACCTATGTAGGGTTATCTGCTGATTTCATTCTTTGTGGTTTATCCTTGGTGTATTTTTTGAGACCTTGAGGGTCTCGGGGTCCCTACTGAGTATCGTTATACTCACCCATGCACAAGCTATGCCTGCACCTTATTGTGTTGGATGCAGACGATGGACAGTGCTGACTGAGGTTGAGAGTACCAAGACTAGATGGTACCTGGGGGTGGACCATACAGCAAGTCGGTACATGGAGGATATGGTCGGACATGGAGTTCTGAGGTGGCGATCTGT
The DNA here is from genome assembly GCA_963277665.1 of Viscum album. Classification (NCBI taxonomy): domain Eukaryota; kingdom Viridiplantae; phylum Streptophyta; class Magnoliopsida; order Santalales; family Viscaceae; genus Viscum; species Viscum album. The sequence continues at coordinate 1,779,601,903 of OY728129.1, read as the reverse complement.
ACATACCCTTTATTTAGAAACCCTGAAGAATGATCCAGTAGTTGTCTTCCCTTATTTTTCAGTTGTATTGTATCACTGTTGTACTTGTACTTTCCAGTTGGGCTTGTATTATGGCCCCTTTTACTTTCAAAAGTCTTTTTTTATACAGTTTACTTGGTGTTTCTTCCAGTTGTGTGCTTGCTTGTGTGTGTGTTTATAGGTTATAAAGGCAATGCCTTACCAGTTTTAAGGAATTACGCCTTTGGTGCTAGTTGCTAGCCCCTGGCCTATGGAAGGCAGGCTTGGGGTAGTCATGACATGGACCTCGGGGGACGGGTCATGAAATTTCAAATTTTATTTTAAAATAAATTATTTTCCTTAATATTTTTAAAATTTTCATATTAAGTAATCAAAATTGAAATGTTATTTTCCTCAATAATGTTTTAATGATCTCCTTTTGAAATTTCCATTCCTTAACAACAACAGGATTTAGTGTTGTTTATGTTTTACTGGGGATATTTTGTTTCCTGAAAATTATTATTTTTTATTTCAAAAGAGACACTTTTAGGGTAATCGGTAACCACAATACAAGTAGGAACCGAAATACAAGATTCATATCAAATTTTAAATTCAAAAAAAGGGACACCCAACACGTGGAGGCCTCGAGCCATGAGCTTCCCATGATAGACAGCTGGTCTTATCGCATGTAATCAATCATGAGCCTGTTGAAATATCTTCATCCTCATATTCATCCATAAATGATGACGCTGGTGACCGGAACAAACACAAACGAAACTAGATATTGATTCAACGAAATTGAAAGACATCAAAAATCCCCACTGAAATTATCACCTTTCAACAGCACCATCGTCCAAACACCACACAATAGAGGCTGGAAGCACATCAAACACATTAACTCAAACAGAACCCAACCAGAAATGGAACCATCACCAACAATCCAACAAAATCATTCAAAGATGACAGAAATCCAAAAAACCAAACCATATACAAAGTCGACGCTGCAGACACCGGCAGATAATCCTTTAAACAACCACACAAGAACTCCAATTCAAATATCATTGAAGACCACTGATCTTGGATGGAGGGCCGGACTGGACTCCTGGAACACCGTAATGGGGATATGATCCAATGGTACCATCCTTATTCATTCTATGAATGTTTTATGATTATGGTGAAAATATTTTTATGAAACCTTTTTATTTTCCATGGGTTATGCTATAATGGAAATATGAAATATTTATGAAACCCTTTTCTTTTCCATTGTTCAAGCTATGATGAAATGATTATGAAACACTTTTATTTTCATATGTTTTGATATGATGAATTTTTTGTGATCTTTTATCACACAAATGTATGGATTATGTGATGGGTGGGACTTAAATCTCCCTTCAATTAATTGGGTAATGATTACCTTTTGGTGACATTATATGGTACACATGAGGTTATTTCAATCCTGAAATAAGAGGGTAAGTGGGAGGATATCCCAAGCCCAAAATAAGAGGCAACATAGGAGGTTATCACAAGACTAAAATATGATGGTATGAGGGATGTTATCCCAATCCCAAAATAAGTTAGATTGGAGGTTATCCCAAGACCAAAGCAAGTAAAGTAGTGGTTATCCCAAGCCTAACATGTTATAAATTTCTTGGTGGGTAGCCTTTAAATATGATTTTATATTCTTATGTACATTCCACAAATATACATGTCATACAAATATTATGATCTCATGGAATATGTTCTTTGATTCCTTTTTGAATCATGTCTTATAAACTGTCAATATTTATGTCATGAAGAAATTCTTTGATCTATGATATGTATGGTATAGTTTTCAAACATTATTCTCATGTTTGCATACCATTGTGCTCATATCATGTCGATTTATCCCTTGTTTACCCATAATGAGCATTTTATTTCACCCTTTCTTAGGTTTCCATTCCCTAAGTTACGATGAAGGGTATTATGTATGATATGCCTAAGAAGGGTGTTAGTTATAAATAACTTAGTAGGGGATGATGTAGTTAACATATAAACACGTTGTCTATGTATCCATGTTTTTAATGTCGCTAGACCTAAATGATTCTTTCATGGATTACTATGTTACGTAAAGAATATTTATCTATTAAGATGTAATATCTAGGTATGAAAAGTTCTTGTTGTTATAGATCACATGGTGGGGGACTGCCAATTTCTTTGAGATCTCATTCATTTTACACAATATTTTTTTTAGTTTTGAGGATGACATGGGTTCTTGGGAATTTATATCCAATATATAATAAATAGAAATTGAAAATATGGGGGCATGTGCATTGAGACTCGTTTCAGGTAACACATACACATGGGCATCAGGATTCATATGTGATGTATGCATTCCTACTAGTTTCATGGGTCATCTTGTATACATGGTGAGTGGGGGTGTTTTTTGAGACACCAATATAATAGATAAATAATGATAGTCCCATATTGATGGATGATCATTAAAATATGAAAATTGAATCAGTGGGCCTTAGTGTTAGTTCAAAGTAATGAATAATTTTTATTTTAGTAAATTAATATATAAAAAATCATATCTTATAAAATATTTTACTTAAAAAACACGCTCCCGAGATAGCCCGCACCCATGTGGTATTTACCACTTAATCCCACACCCACATGGGCTCATCTCACATTGTCCTACACTCTAAATAGACACATGTTTTGGCATTCCATGCCCTATATCCACAACATATATGCAAATACTAGGGGATTTGGGACCTTTTTTCATTACTATGGTCGATGCTCCAATAATGTGCTCAATACAACCTTTTGATATAGAGTATAATCCTCCCATATTAGGGATTATGTAAAAATTTCATCAATAAATATAACTATGAAGGGGTCAAAATAATGATAAAAACCATATTCAACATTTTTTTAAACATTATCATTGGATTCATCAAATTTAACTATATCATAAGAAAGTTGTATAAGACATACCCACTCTTAGAAGTAGTGTGAGGAACATCTACTGAACTAACTCATAACTAGTGTCATCCAGGTCATAGAACAATCGTAGAAAACTACTTGGATCCCCTCAACTTATCAAACAATCCATCTCTATGATTAAGTGGATATATATTCTTGATATTCACATGATTAAATCATAGATAATGTGCCCATAATAAGAATGAACCATCACACTTCTTAAAAAAAATAGAATAACTCTAAGGATACATTCTTGGGTAAATAAATGCATTCATATCAAGGCCCTCTTGCTAGACCTTTAACTCAATAATCTCTATAGGACCCATATTGAATGGTTAAATGGATATGCGATTTTTACCCAACATTCATTCAATCATAAACCTAACCTCTCCCTCAATTGTAAACTTCAATGTAACGACCTGATCATTTATGAATAAAATTCCCTTCCTTTTATTGTCTTATTGATATCAAAAACACATGAAATATTTTTTTTATTGTTGGGTTCAAATGACCAATAAGTATCATTACCGTTGATAATATATTCACTTAACAATGATAAAATTATTGATATAAATATAAGGTTTTTTAAAAAAATACTTTCGACATAGATAAGGGAGACGATGGCCTCATCCATTAGACTTCTTCCGTATGAAGCAAATTTATTAGAGCTCAAAAAGAAGGTAGTGTCACTGGGCTTCGCTCTTGACCAAAACCAATTTTAGCTTCAACACATTAATGTTGAATGGAATCACCTATAGGGGAAGTTCAAGTAAATAGAGATTACCAGCCGAGTGATGTTATCTGAGCTGCCTCAAGAGTCTTTCACCATATCACACCTTAACCTTAAGCCTTATGCGGTTGATATAAGTCATTATATAATAAGGAATTAGTTACTTATTGTGTGATACATTTTTATAAATAAAATTATTATTCCATCAATTCTTTTATAGAAATAGTCTTTCTTAAAAATTGATGAATTTAATAAATTGATTTTTTGGGAAAATGGTACTTTTGAAAAATATATACATTATTATATTAAACTAATGTTTTTATTTATAATATTATAAAAAAAATTATTATAAAATATGATTATATCTGTTCCTTATCTATAAATTATTAAGTAATCATTTTGATAAGAGTTATGTTTTTATATAATAAAATAAAAAGTGTATATTTTAAGAAATTAATGAATTTTTGAAATAATTAATATTTTAATAGAATATTATTATCAAATTACTTTTATGAATAATAATTGAGTATATAATTTTTATGAGGCCAAATGTAATTTTTATTATGTTTTGAAAACTGTTTTTGTCAAAACCGATGAATTTTTAATAAATTTCAGTTTTCATTTTAAAAGTGAAAATTCACATATTTAGAAAATTATTTAGATAAAATAAATATTATTTTTTGAATCACGACATTGAAATTATACAATGGTAGATTTCTCATAATTTTCTGAGACAGTCAAATTTTTGGGTAAAAATTAAATACCTTATAAATAAAATATGTGTTTTATGACATGATAATGAATCTAATATGATGTAATAAATACTGTAATGGGTATTATCGGACCAATATATGTTTACCCATTAAAATAATGTGATTTTAGATTTGTTTTACTTATTTTATAAATCTTTAGTGAATCCTCCAAAATGTATAATATATTTTGGCCATTGTCCTTTTAAAATAATTTTTTGACTCCTTTTTGGAAAAAAACCATGTTAAAAACCCATGGAAAGGTTTTTGGTTTTTAAAATTTAATTATATAGATTCAAAAAGCTATGTTTTTGAAATATTAAATAATTCCCCTCTCATTTCCTATATAAAACCAACCAATGTCCCAGTTTTCTTCACTAAAAATCCTTATAACATGTCCATACTCTTCCCACCTTTTTCTATAATCCTCCTAAGGCACCCCAAGCTCTCAGTAATACCCTATTAAATCTTTTGAAGTCACACACTCAATTAAGGGATTCCTTCCTTTCTATTTTTTATCCCAGTTTCTTTATGTTTTTATACCCTTTTATTTTCAATTAAAAATGTTGGGGTGTGTTTTTTAACCTACACCATACTACCCTCCTTATGTTTGAATTATGAGAGACCCATTTCTCTCTCATTAATACCTTTCATGTACACCTGTTACTATACCAAAATTCTTCAAGGGATTTCTCTCTTCATATTTCCATTCAAGCATTTATTCTATATTATGCATCTAAATTTCATTTCATATGTCGGGATATTATATTCCATGATCCCATTACTGTCTATTTCATGTATAAATGATGAGAGACCACTTTCTCTCTCATCAACCCAGTTTATGAATTTCTATTTGACTTCGTTGTGCTGCAGAAATTGCACCGTGATTTTCAAAGCTGAAATCGTCGTGTAGTGAATACCAAACCCATTTCTCTATCAAGAATATTCACATTTATTCACATATACATATTGAATGGTACTTACATGTATGTTTTCCACAATATTTTATTATGGAGTCAATTATGATTTTAAATGAATCTATGTTATATGATCAGTGTGGAACACTTAAGCATGAGATTGAAAGGATTATGAAGGGTGTGCCCTGGTAGCGCTCCAATGAATTAGGTAATGTTTAATATTATGATATTACATGTAAAATGAGGGTTTAATACTACTAATTAATCTTAAATGTGGGTATAATCATGATAATCCATGTATAATGATCCTTGTCTCCTACTAATATCATGTTGTATGTTGTTGCCACATTTCCATGTTATGATGATCATGGTATATCTTGATTTTATTTTCATGTTTCTATTATGATCCATCGATATACCTATTCCCTAACATGTATTGTATTATTCATTTTATTACTTTTTTAATCCCTTACTAGGATTTAGAGCTCACCTTTTTCTTATGTATGTTCTCAGGTTATCCCATGCAATTCAAAGTATGAAGGAATGTTGTGGTCATTTAAAATAAGTTTTCAATAAAGATGTTGTATTTTATACCTATTTAGTCATGTAATGTTCCTAATCCCAAAAGAAACTATACCCATAAATATTTTGGGTTGTATTAAGTGCACTTTTTTGTAATAAATCATGTTTAAGTGTGTAATAAAGACTAGGGTTGTTATAGTTGGCATTAGAGATAGGTTTGGTTATTTTTTGGGAACAGTGTTGTAAAACTCTAGTGAAATCCATAGGGATAATACTGAGTATGAGAAAATAATCCCTAAATTTTGGTGACTATAGAGTAATTGTTTTATCTAGACAAAAAATCTCTATCTAGAAATGTACATGTAGAGGTGGCTTTAGAACAAATGTATCTATGGCTAAAACCCAAAAACACTTCTCTGAGCTAGACTCAAACGGGAACTGGTGCATGACAATGAGTCATGCTTCACTCTTTGTTCGACACTCCCGGGGGATATTCTTTGGTAAATTCATAATAATAGCATGAACAATTATTAAGGGAATAAAAAATTCCCCTAATAATATATGTTGGGATGTAGAACTTGGATAACATTGATTAAAGAATATAAATTCATAAGTGAAGGAAATAAATTTAATTTATAAGATCTCCCTTGTGTGGGATGCTAACCAGCTCGGTCGAGCTCACTGGGCCTCTTGGGATCACATGGGCAGAATGGTGGAAGAAGGGGGAGTTGGGCTACATGATGTTAAGGGAGACATGAAAGGCATGCAAGGCCGACTGGCTTGGGAGATTATCATGGGTGAGTCGTTGTGGGCTGTGTTTTTAAGGGGATGATATGGAGATCAATGGGAGGCGCCTGTTACTGGGTTACATTTTACACGTCTTTCTCGGTTCATGGTATCCCATATGGTGGCTCTTTCGTGTTCATCTATGGGGATTGTTGGTAAGGGGGATTTATGCTTCTGGAAGGTCAGTTGGGTGGGGTAGAAGCTAAAGTTTCCTAGCTATCCGCACCCAGATATTTCATAAAAGGAGACCTTCCTCTAATATGATTTGATTCTTGCCTTTCTCAATGCTGAATAGAGGAGGATGCAAGAAGGAATCATACTGAATGAGGAACCAGATGCATGTTTCTTCACATGGTCTGCTTCGGGAAGGTTCTGCGCTAAGGAATATGGGAGAATGGTGAACGAGGAGGGTCTACAGGTGGCATAAGTGATCAAGGTGTGGTGCAAAAAGATTCCTTCCAAGATGAACTTTCTCATTTGGTGGATTATGAATAAAGATCTACCCATAGATGAGAACATACAGCAGTGGGGGATCACTCTAGCGTCTCGGTTCTTTTGCTGTTAGTGGCTGCAAGTGGAATCAATTGACCACCTATTATTTGTAATAAGATTGGCACATCATTTGTTGGCTCTTTTCTCTCTACAACCTCATCTCATAGATGAACAACTATCTGTGTAGGGGATCACCGATTTCTGGTTTCATGGTGTCAATGTTTGGGTTAAATTCTTCAAGGTCTGGGAGTTCATTTTTTCATCAATCTGTTGGGTCATTTGGGAGGCTCGTAATCAGACTAGGGGTGGTAACAGGCGGTTGCCCTGACTCTAGTAGGTACGGTTGAGGGTGTTGATACAAGAGTTGGGATTGCTGTTTCCATGGAACCATGTTATGGATCAATTGTGTGGTCCTTTTCATTGTCCAGGTAGCCTCATGAAAATTTAAGGGTAGGTGGATCTGGCGGATACCTCCAATAAGGGGTTTGAAGTTGAATGTGTATGGATCCTGTATGGGGGGACTAATGGCAGGAGGAGGGGTGCTCCGGGACCAATGAGGTTTGGTTATATTCGGGTTCAGTGCATTCTATGGTATGGGGTATTCATTGGGGGAAGAGGTGCAGGCCCTAGTTAATGGTCTAGAGATTTCCAAGGCATAGGACATCCAGTTGGAGGATATTGAGTCCGACTCGTAAATTCTGGTGTCTCTTATTCAGAAATAGTGGAAAGCTCCTTGGAACTTGATTATTTGATTTGAATATGCCTCATAGAGTTCAATCCTGGATAGAACCTTCATTATATTTTGAGGGAGGGTAATTTTTTGGCAGACTCTCTTTCTCATTAGGGGAATCTTGATGATACTCTGGTGATTTATGATAGCTTAGGTTCTCTCCCTATAGAGTGTAGGGTGGAGATTCAAGGGGTGGTATTGGGTATTCATCATTTTCTCCCCCCTTGAGGTGACTTTTTGGTGTACTTATTTATAATTTCTAATAAAAAGTTAATCATAGTAGTGTTTAATAGTTTAAATTACTTACCCCAAACTTTCCTTTTATTCTAGACAATGGCCGGTAATATGAGGACTCGGGTTAACAATTGATTTGAAGATCAATGTAATGACTATTCTAATGAGATTTGAAATATGATAGGAGCAAAAATTTCAAACATTTTCACAATACTCTCTCTTAGTTAAATCGTGTTTTCAATAGAAATATGGGCCAAGAGGTATCCCCCCCCCAATAAAGAACAATCTGTAATCGAGATCATCATGAGACAAATGCCTCCAACATTCAATTAATCATCCAGTCCATCAATCTTGGAATAATTGATCAACACCATTAATAAGATATTCTTCATCCTTTAATGTTCCTGATGTGGCCAGAGGTCGTCACGGCCCTCAAAATTACATTTTTTAACCTACACTATCACAGTAGTGAAGGGTTGATCCACAGAGAAGGCAAGTGATTATTACCAAGGTTTTTGAATTTTAAACCCCCACTATTGTCAGTAGTGGGGAAAACATCTTCTTACTTTATATTATTTTTTTATTTTTTTTAATAATGAGGTACGAACAATATGGGAAATTAATTTTATAAATTAACTAAAACTTAAACTAAAGTAACTATAAACTATAGAAGAAACAAAGAATTAATCTTCCTAGAAGCAAAGACAAAGGAGCATAGATCACATGAAATTCTTTGGAGATTTAATCTACTGGTTGAAATAGTTGAATCCTTCACAACTTTTATTGATTCACACTTCAAGACAACATAAATAATCTCCCTTGCTGACAAATTCAACTGGTAGAGGATCAATTATTGTAGTTCGCCACACCAAAACTTAATTGAACTGCTTCAGAGTTCAAAAAGGACAACAATTGGAAATAAACTCACCATAAATTTCCAATGTTGTTGATAGTAAAATCATCAATAAAAGTATTCAAAACCTACTTCACCAATTTATCATGAATTAATGAATTTGTAAAATTGAAATTGAGGTGTGGACAATTAAACATGGAATCATAAATCAATCTAGCTAATTGATTATGATTCTGAAATATTGAAAAGAATGTGAAGAAATCAAAAATAAAATCCAATAGTATCAAATTGTCAAGCTGAGAACATATTAGCTTATGATCATATTGATTTAAAAACTAAAAACACATGAAAATAGAGTGCTAAATATAAGGAAAGAGGGAAAAAGAACTCCCCTAGTGCTACTCTGCTCTCTCACTCCTTCATCTCCTTCTACACTCATGTGTTTCTCCCAGGAATCTTCGCCCATGAAAAATGAGTGCGTCTAATGTGAATATGCATCCCTAGATATACACTCCAATGGTGTGTCCGTGGAATGAATGAGAGTCTTCATCCATGTCAAATGAGAATCTCCGTCCATGTCGAATGAGCATCTTGAAAATTTTGTTGCTGCTCTACTTTAAATATCATCTATCATCTACTGCATGTCACCGCATCTTTCCACTAACATTAAGTGTCCTTCGCGTGTGCATCGCACAGGTGCATTTTTTGTGCAATTCACATTAAGCTACCTTTTCTCATAAAACTAACTCCCAGTGAGTTAGTTGGAAGCACTTGGATTTGTTTTTGACTCTTGAATGAACCTTCACAGTTAGAACAGAAAAATAAATGAATGAAAATGAAAAGAAAGTAAAATAGTTATTTTTTAGTTTAAAGTTATATTACTTGTTAAAAAGTTAACTAACGATAATTAATAAAAATATTAATTGATAATTATTATAAAATATTATTATTATTATTATTAATTTATTATTATTTTCTAAATAATATAGAATAATTATGTTTTTCATTAATACTTTTTAATTAAATTATTTAATTAGTGTAAGTATTGTTAATAACTAGTTAGTATAACTTAAATTATTAAATTAGATTAATAAATTACTTTATTTATTTAATTATTATATTTTTTCTATTGAAATTAAATTATAATTAAATTTTTAATATATTTATTCTGGTTAGTAATTAATTCTATTTATGTATTATTATTGTTTATATTTTAATTTTATAAATCCATATTAATTTTTCTTATATTTTATTTTAAAACTAATATATTTATTAATAGTTATATATTATAACAGTTATCTATTATTTAAATTTAAGTTTAATTTAATTTATTAACTATTAGTTATTTTTAATTTTCTTATTTATTTTGTGTTTTTTTTATTTATTTCCTTCTTCTTTCTCCCCCCCCCCCCAAATCTAGCGCCACGCAAGGGAGGGATTATTGTGGCAAAGATGTTGAGACGGTGATACCGTGACAGAGTTACAGTGAAATCACTATGTGGAAGAGAAATGTTGTTGAGGATGAAACGATTGCTGAAAACGGTGAGGTGTAGAAATGAAGTAAGGGAAACAAGGGCGTGATAAAAGGTCGTTGATTCTAAAATCAAGGTTACCAGTGCTAAAGATTAAAAGGTCACTGTTAGAAATCATGTGGTTACCTATATTCTAAAAACAAAAGGATACTAATAGAACAAAAAGAGAGGTCCCTGTTAGTTTAAAATTAAAAAGGTCACCATTACACACAAAAAAATAAAGGTCGCCGGTATAAAAAATGTCACTGATAGAGTTAAAATAAAAATTTTAATGATACTTTATAAATTAAAAGTTACTAAAATTTATAATGTTAAAGGGTCACTGGTAAAAAAAATAATATAAAGTCTCTAATAACAAAAGGTCGCCGACGACAAAAGGTCACCGATGACAAAAGTTCACCGATGACAAAAGGTCAACGATGCAAATCATAACCCGCATCGGTGACATTAAAAAAACAACAATTAGAAAAACTAAAATAATCAGACTAATGGAGAAATAAAAATTAGAACTGCAAAAAATTAAACTTAAAATTAAAACTTGAGTTGACAAAAATTAAAAATTTGACAATGACTAAACAACATAAATTAATAATAGAATTAGTAAACATTAAACTTAAAAATTAAAATTAAAATTATTAATTTTTAACACATAATATGGAAATCAATTATTTTTAATCTAAATTTAAAGAAGACATAAATTAAAATTTATTAAAGGGTATATAATGAGTAGAAAAGGATCATATTTGGGACTAAATAAGTCACTGATAGCCCATATCCTCCTCACCCGTAGACTAAAAACAAGAGTTAAAGAATAAATAATCTAAATATATTCTTAGGATTAAATAATTAATGATTTAAAGCTCTAAATTGATTAATTAATTAACTAAGTGAATACTAAAAGTTAAAATTTCGCTAATTCATTTAATTTAAACTATAATTCTTAAATTAATTAATTATAAAGATGATTAAAAAAATTAATAAATGAAGTTTCAATATTTTAATAATTCAATATTAAAGGATAAAAAATTAAAATAAATACTATGTTAATTAACACATAAATAAAATTATTGAATTCTTATTTATTATTAAAGTAAAATTATTAAAATGTGAGTAGATTAGAATTAACCAAACTATTAAAAGAAATAATTAAATTAGAAGGGAAAAGTAAGATTAAAATTATTATTTTAAAGACTAAAAATACTTAATTAATTATAAAAATTGATTATCTAAAAAATTTAAATATAAAAATACAAAAGTACAAATATTTTGTAAAAAGTGCTTAAATAATTAATTAAATAATTAAAAATTAAATAAAAATATGTGGAAAAACTATATAAAAATAGAGCCACATCAAATTCCCCCACACTTAAGAATTGTTTGTCCTCAAACAATATCTTGTTTTTTTATCTTTGAAAAACTCATTATGAGTGTATTTATTATTTTTCTCAAAAGAAAACATGTCCAGAACTTTTAAAATAGAGGACTGAAAATTGACTTAGGCTTTTTAAAAATGATTTGTTCATATGAATATTGATTAAAACAAATACTTAAAGGGTTATATTGAAAACTATGAATTATCAATCAATGAAGATGTCATGCCTCATATATGATACTTATTATTAACTCATTTCAATCCAAGATCAGGTTCTAATTCAAAGAGTGACAAGAGGTTAAATTTATGCGGAATAAAGAACTTAACAGTATGAACTTTATACTTTGACTCATCACCTAGGTTCTAAAAAAATAAATAATTTTTTTTGAATTGTGATTATCCAATAAAAACACATATTTTGATTACATTTTAATGGTATTAAATGTTCATTTTTGATCTTATGGGCCTAAGTTAGTGGATTTTAATTTTGAACATCCATTCTCATTATTTGTGCACTTCATGCCTAATATGCACCAATTTAGGCCCAATGTTTCATCTAATTTTAAAGAATGTAATTATCAATATTTTAATTTGTTATTTTGGGAAATGGATATAAGATTAAATATGAACATTTTTCTTTCAGGGATCAATGGAGGATTCATAAATGATAATGGGTATATTTTGTGATGAAAGGAAACAATTCTGGAGAAGGCAGATTGGATATTATCCCACTGATTAGAATGTGGGGCCCACCATACTATCCCAATAAAGCCCAAATTTCATGGGAGGCTATAAGACATATAGAAGAACAAATAATTCTTCTAAGGAAAGTGATAATTCATCCTAAATGGTGGTTATTAAGGCTTCCCAAGTTGAAGATTCAATTCTGGGCCAGATTCTGAGGCCCAGACAAACAACCCACAATTTATATCATATCTCTCGAACGGCTTATTATTTTGGACTAAAATTTTACATGATGTTAGTGGAAATCTGGGGATTCATTTATGTCTCCTATGGCCCACTCAAATTCAGCCTTCTAAAATTTCCTTTCGGCGCGTCTTTCGGGTGGATGCAAGCTGGATGCAACTTCGGGGCAAGAAGTGGAAAAGTCTCTCTACATTAATGTTCCACCTACCTTTCCCCAAAATTATTAATTAAAGGCGCATGAGATGATGGGGGCTCATCCAATGTTAATTTTTTACTATTTAAGGCAGTAGTGGTGGTGGATTTAGGGATCTTGGATCTTTGTTTTGATTGTAATGTTGTTATGTCAAATTGTCTTTGTAGCATTTTCCTTCCCATGTAAGTTGTTCGAATCACCATAGTTTTCAATAAAAGTTATTCTTATTCTCTTTTTATTTTATTCTTCTTTTCAAATTGATAACATTTCACCAAGGTGTGATCTTATTCACACCATCACTTGTGAATTTTTTCACACAACGGTGGAGTGGTTATTTCATTGTTTTATTTTTTCTTCTTCATTTCTGCCCCTATGAGTCTGGTTTCCGCTTCCTTTGAGATCATAGAATCAATGTAGGGATAAACCCTTATGGGTTGGTCCTAGGAAGTTTCATGGGAAAGATTGGATGTTATTTTATGATCTAATTTTTTTTAATCATTTCCTTAATTTAATATTTCCATCTGATGATTATTTTCTTCTTCAACTTCGCCAACTTTAACAATGACACATTTCGAGTGCTAGTACGATCCATTACCTTGGAGTGATGATTAAATTGATCCACTGAGTGCATTGGTGATTAGCCTTGGAATTGTGTAGGGATTAAATTTGTGAATTATTTTGAGAAATTATATCATTTTGTGGATGCGTCTTGAATTAGAGAAACGAACTTTATAAGAAAATAAATACATCCAATATAACCCAAGTAACAACTTAGGATCAAATCATCTCCATTAATTGTTTTATAATAAGTAACTGTATGTTTTAATTTATTTTATTTAAATTAAATCAGTAGTTATTCAAATCAAATCAATCCAAATATTTCACCACTCCATAGCCAAATCCTACAAAAATCAGAGTGTCTTTAGGTTCCTTCTTCGGTCCATGTGGATTCGACCCCTACCTGTACTACAATGACCGCATACATGTAGGGTAAATTTGGGCCCAACAAAATTTTGGTGCCTTTTTCGGGGACCCAAGTAAGTACCTTGACATGCATCATCCTTTTCTCACCCCAAGTTCTCTATTCTCACCCCCATCTCTCTTATCTTTTCCCCCTTTCTGTTTGTGTGTGTCCTGAGAATCTAGAATCCAACATTCTGTCTTCTCCAATAGAGTATCTTCCAAATCACCATGTCACAAACTCATGCTGGAATAAGATGGAAATTCAATATTGGGAATCCCCTAAATTAGAAAATTTCATTGATCAACCCTTGAATGATTATCACACACCCGGTGAGATGTACAATCAATGGGATGATGATTATTTAAAGGATCAATTTTCAGCCCTCTCGAGGAAAATTGAAGAGATGAAACTTAATGAAGTTTACGATTTATAATCTTTTATCCAGCCTAATCCTCAAAAACTCCTTGAAAAATTGTGTAATAAAATGGAGATGATGAGTTCTGAGGTATCATCATTGAGATTAGAACTACAATGCATTAATACATGTGAGGAACTCATATATACACCAATTGTACCTTCAAAAACCTTATGTGAAGTGTCTAGTTTCCCACAAACCTCTCATGAATTTATTTAAGAACCAACCATTGTATTTGGGGTAGGGTAAGTGAATCAAGAAATTTTTGAAGGGTCTTTAAATCAGGAGGAAACTGATTTCAAGTATTCACAAGAGGGAAATTTGACTTCATGGATTGAATCTTCTATGTATAACTCTATTGATGATTTTTCAAAAACACAAATCACTTAACCATTGAGAGAAATTAAAAACATTGAGTCCATTCCCATTCCTAAAAATACTCTTTCAAATTTTGGGGTTGAATCTTCTATTCAAAAGGAATGAATTTTGTTGGGGAAATTTGAAAATGAAACTGAGTTGGATTCAAATTCTAAACCTGTGTCTAAATGTCCTATCCAAACTGAGCTCAAAATCATTGTCCTTCCTTCCCCACTCAAGTATCCTACCATTTTTTTTAATCAAGTGCTTTTTCTTTTCATTAATTCATCTCATGAAACCCAAAAAAGGGGGGTTGATATTTGATTTATTAGGAAAGCATATAGAAGAAAAAAGATCAACCATTTCTAATATTCTTTTTATTTTCCCATTCATTTTAGAAAATAGGATTTTTCATTAAAAATATTCTTACCAACCACAAGGGATACGCATTCTCAATCATGTTGAAGTAGAGAAAGATGAGGTCATTAAAATTTTTAAAGTTGGAATTGGATATGTTGGGGGGTTCAAGTCAAGCTAAAGACGATAAATTAAGCATTGCATGGGAGGAAACCCGTGGTTTTCAAGTTTCCAATAATTTTGTTGTTTTAATCTCCTTTATATTTCAAATAGGATTAGTGGATCATTTTGATAGAATTTTATTCTACCTTAGACTGTTGACCTGTTCTTCTTTTATGAGTATGGATGGGTATGAAAGGGGAGCACTATATTCATCCGTGTCACGCGGTGTGATCCCTGAGTAATACCTTACCCATAAATTTAAAAGAAGACAATGTATCATCAGTTTATTTTATTTTATTTATGTTTTTGTAGGTTAAGAAAAATTATACTATTGACATGTTCTTCATTTATGAGTATGGATGGGTATAAAATGGTAGCACCGTATTCATCTTTGTCACGCGGTGTGATCCCTGTGTAATACCTTACCCAAAAATTTAAAAGAAGACAATGTATCATTAGTTTGATTTAAAAAAACAAAAAAATAGATAAAACTATAAAAATGGTGATTCTTTGAATTAAATAAATCATTGTGCTGTTTTTTTGTCTGGTTTGTTCTTCTTTGTATGGTTCAGGGACTATTTTGGGTGAAACATGTTCAATCAAAGAGGTGCCAACATCCCCCAAGAGATCAAAGGAGTAATCTGGAGCATCATGAACTTATACTTCTAAAACCATGTGAATTTTTTCCATCTTTATCATTTTAAATTTCTTCTATGAGCTCCTCTCCTACCCCCCCTTCTTACTTTTCTTTTCTTTAAACACTAGGAACAGTTTCATTCTATGTTGGGGGGAGATGAAATAAAAATTTGATCTTTTGTGAAAAAAAAATGTGTGGAAGGAAAATTTTCATAAACCATGAACATGATAACAGAAATTGCAAACTCTGAAATTGGATATAAAATAATTTTTAATGCCTTGGTTCTAATTTTAATGCACTTTTATGTTCATGTGCATAGATTTTGGAAAGTGCAGTTGTCCGATGTGATTTTTCACCATTATATTTTTATCCATTTAATAAAAAAACACAATGTTCATTTAGATTGTGGGGTTTTAGTTTGAGTTCTTGGGGACCCATAATAAATAGAATAGGTTTGGTTATCATTTTAGTTTTAATATGAGTATTCAAAAAAATCGAAAAAAATCAATTTGCGCGTAGAGCAATGAAATGACCTAATGCGTGGATTTCGGCACTTGGGGATCGGGACTCCATAGTTGTCTGGCCCATAGTTGGGCATTTTATCTATATTTGTGGTAATTTGAATTTGTTTTTGATTGAGTTAACTCGAGACGATGCCCGAGTATGTGATATTCACTTGGTTCCCTATGGTCTTTGAGCCTGGGAGTCATCGGCAAAGTCTTGCTACATGGGTTGACAAGATTGAGTTCAATTTCAATTACCATGGAAAAATTGAAAAAAAAAACAAAACAAAAAATAAAAAATAATAATAAAAACAAAAAAAAAATTGAATACTCATCTTAATATTAAAATCTCATTCCTCCTAGCGCTTCCATCTTTTCTCACTTTGAATGAAAATAAACCCCCATGTCTATTGTGATGCACAACACTTCGTCATGCTTAATTGAAATTGGATGAAATGTGGCGATGAATTTGAACAAAGAAGTGGGCTTGGGCTAGGGTTATGTCTTTGGACTTAGCTTGTTTTAAATGATTTTTATGGGTTTCATAATTTTTTGGTATGAGGTATTTGGGTGAGCAATGTGTATTAAAATGTTTTTGGAAAAGGTCATTCAAATTTCATTTTTCTGAGATATATTTTGCTCGGGACTAGAAAAAATTAAGTTGGGGGTGTGATTAGCCAATAAAAACACATATTTTGATTAAATTTTAATGGTATTAAATGTTAATTTTTGATCTTATGGGCCTGAGTTAGTGGATTTTAATTTTGAACATCCATTCTCATCATTTGTGCACTTCATGCCTAAAATGCACCAATTTAGGCCCAATGTTTCATCTAATTTTAAAGAATGTAATTATCCATATTTTAATTTTATATTTTGGGAAATGTATATAAACTTAAATATGAAAATTTATCATTCAGGGATAAATGGAGTATTCATAAAGGATGATGGGGATATTTTGCGATGAAAGGAAATAATTCTGGAGAAGGAAAATTGGATATCATCCCACTGATTAGAATGTGGGGACCACAATACAGGCCCAATGAAGCCCAAACTTCATGGGAGGCTGGAAGACATATTGAGAAACAAATAAATCTGCTGTATAAAGTGGTAATTCGTCCTAAATGGTGGTGATTAAGGCGGCCCAATTTGAAGAATAAATTCTGGGCCAGATTCTGAGGCCTAGAAAAACATCCCACTATATATATCATATCTCGCGAACGGATTATTATTTTGGACTGAAATTTATAGGATGTTAGGGGACATCCATGGACTCATTTATGTCTTCTATGGACCTCTCTAATTTGTCCTTCAAGAAGGTCATTTCAGCGCGTCTTTCCGGTGGATGCAAGCTGGCTGCAACTTCGGGGCAAGGAGTGGAAAAGTCTATCTACATTAATGCTCCACCGACCTTTCCCCAACATAATTAATTAAAGGAACATGGGATGTTGGGGGCTCGTCCAAGGATTAATTTTTTCCTATTTAAGGTAGTAGTGGTGGTGGATTTAGGGATCTTGTAGATTTGTTTTGATTGTAATGTTATTATGTCAAATTGTCTTTGTAGCATTTTCCTTCCCATGTAAGTTGTTCGAATCACCTTAGTTTTCAATAACAGTTCTTCTTATTCTCTTTTTCTTTTCTTCTTCTTTTCACATTGATACCTTTGCCCCAAGGTGTGATCTTATTCACACCAGCACTTGTGAAATTATTCACACAACGGTGGAGTGGTCATTTCATTGTTTTATTTTTTCTTCTTCATTTGAGCCCCTATGAGTCTGCTTTCTGCTTCCTTTGAGATCATAGAATCAATGGAGGGCTAAACCCTTATGGGTTGGTCCAAGGGAGTTTCATGGGGTAGATTGGATGTTATTTTATGATTTAAAATCTTGTAATCATTTCATTAATTTAATATTTCCATTTGATGATTATTTTCTTCATCATCTTCGCCAACTTTAACAATGACACATTTCAAGTGCTAGTACGATCCAATTCCTTTGAGTGATCATTAAATTTATCCTCTGAGATCATTGGTGATTAGCCTTGGAATTGTGTAGGGATTAAATTGGTGGATGATTTTGAGAAATTATATCATTTTGTGGATGCGTCTTGAATTAGAGAAACAAACGTTATAATAAAATAAATACATCCAATCTACCCCTAGTAACAACTTAGGATCAACTCATCTCCATTAATTGCTTTAGACTAAGTAGTTTTATGTTTTAATTTATTTTCATTAAATTAAATCTGTAGTTATTCAAATCAAATAAATCCAAATTGTTGGCCACTCCAAATCCAAATCTTTCCAAAATCAGAGTGTCTTTAGGTTCCTTCTTTGGTCCCTGTGGATTCGACCCCCACCTGTACTACAACGACCACATACCTGTAGGGTAAATTTCGGCACAACCAAATAACATCAATGATGAAACCTAAATGACTTCTATATAAACCAGATGATTCCTTCTTCATATAGAGTTCATCATTACCCTCACTTTAATGCACTCGTTTCTAACCATATACACTTTATTTATTTGTTTTTTTCCAAGACATTTATCATTTTCTAAGAATAGTGCAATGCATTTATTCAAAGTGTACAGAGGGCTTATAGTAAACAGAAACCCACCCAACATCTAGGGTCTCAGAAACTCACCTTTGGATCCAAGATGCCTAGACTACACCAGTTTAAAAAGTTTTTTATGAAAATCATTCACATGGTCTCATTATGGAAATTACTTTAATAAATAAAAGAAAATGAGTTCCCTAAAATCAATTTCAAACATTCAGTTCCAAATCTTATGATCAAAACTCCACTAACAGGTCACCCATATCACTCTCAGAATTAGTTCATAAACCAAATTTCTATAAAAACACTAATCAAGACCACTTAGTGATCATACATCCTCAATAATTTCAAATTCAAATCAGTTCTTAACTACCAGAATAGAACTTCCCTTAGGCAAGACTCATTTGAAAAATAGTGAACAACCTAAAATTATGAAAGAATTTGGTATAATTTTAACAATTTTTTTTAACCTTTTTTGTTGAGAAAAAATGTTTGAAGTGAAGTGGAAATTAATTGGCATTAAATTTAGCACAGTTTAGAATAGTCAAGAATTAACCCCCTCCCCCACACTTGAAATCCATCTTTTTCCCCAAATTTGACTTCAAACATAGATAAGAATAATTTGACTATTCAAGTTCAAAAATGATTTCCAATTTAGTACATCAATTACATGTATAAAGGGTCTCCTTAAAGCTCAAAAATTTAGTTTTCCACAATGAATAACTTTATCAGCATGTTCATTAGCAAGTACACACATTAATATTTAGTCCAATGAATAATTTTCAATACAGGTCAAAATTAACATGTCCGATGTAAGTGCATTGTGTATAAGGTGAAATAATTTTAACAGATAAAGTTCAATAATGTATTCAATAATTCTAGAACACCCCAATCTAAAGAAAATTCAATATAAATTTTTTCAGCCTGCAAGTACCCCCCAACACACACTTAATTTCAATAAGTGAATTATTTTAACAGAAATGAAATTGAGTTTTCAGCAGTGAAGTACATGCAGAATTGTCATTTACACAGTGACATACATCAGACTTTTATTCCAATATAACCACAATTTTAAACATATGCATAATTTTTTTATTTCCTTATCAAGACATGTAGCAGAATTTTCTAATACAAACAGAATTTTCAAAAGCAACATCATAGAGAGCATAATTTTCATGGAAGACAAATATCATATTTTTAAAGCATTAAAGAGTAGAGAAATGAGACAAAATTTAACAGTAAATTACTTCCCGGACTTAAATTTTTTTCCATTAATCCTTCAATATAGAAATTCTAATCCTTTATTAACATATCAACAGCAACATAAAAACATAGAGCATGAAAATAAAGAACAAAAAACCAACGGAGACAGAACAAACAGAAGACAAAAAAACGAAACTTTATTCAACACAAAATAGAACAAATGTGAAAACTAAGAAAGAGCATGGGTTGACTCCCATGAAGTATTGAATTTAAAGTCTTCAGTTAGACTTTATTTAATCATAATTTTTGGTTTATTGAAAACAAAAAAAACCATGCGTTCCCTCCCATGCAACACTAGATTTAAGGTCCCCATTCGGACTCACTTAGAACAAACTGATGTCACTTGGTGGATGTGGTTTCCTTAATAGGAACCACCACCTGTGTTTGGCCCAAATTTTTTTAATGGAAAAATGAAATCTATGGGAACCTAAGAATAAGCATACTAAAACTAATTTCTCAATAGCAGCATAAATCCCTAAATAGCACCCATTAGCAGTTATGGACATGGTTCTCTAAACTACCATAATTTTTTCATATTTGAAAATATTAGCATTTTTAGGTAGTGAAAGCAATGTATTATGTACTTAAAAGGGTATGACAATGTCCTCATAGCCATCTTCTTCAACTTCAATACTAATAGATTCATATTCAAGGGTGGAAATGGGTAAATCCTGATTAGTAGGTTCAAAAGGGGATTCATTAAAGTGATGAACAGAATCATGTAAAATGGAAATCAAGTGTGATTCCAACTCTAGACTACTATCGGTATCATGAGAAAACTCAGCACCCCTAACAGTCGAGGATGGAAGTGAGAGACATGGAAAAGAATTTATTTTATCCCAAACAAGTTCAATTATAACTATGTTATAAATCTCTACCAAAATATCCTCATTTGTTAACTCACAATAAACATCCACTACTTCTAACAAATCAATTCTGTAACCATCATCTAGTGTGTGTTCAACCTCTTTTTTAAGTTAAAGTTCAGAAGGTTCCCTTCCCAAATCAAAGTCTGTGTTCTCAAAAGTTTACAATAGGGGGAGTAATGTTTAATTCCACATCAATAAATTGAAATTCTAGATTTTTCAAATATAAACATTTATCCCCATGTATATAAACAATATTTTCCATTTCATCACACAAAGTTTCAAAAAACTGATTAATATGAGAATAGGGAAATGAAAACTCATCAGTTAGCCTTTCTTGAAATATCATTCCCTCATCCTCATCATCCATCAACATTTTAGAAATTATTGGGTTTACAGGTTCAAAACATAGAAGAGAGGTTTTCAATTAAGGTTAAAAAATTTCAGATTCTGTATTATCCAGCCTAATTCTCTCATCCAGATTATACCCAATATCAAGTTCAACCTCATTTTTCCAAAAGCTAGAAAAATTGGGTGGAGAGTTTTTAACATTCATGTTTTCAGTTTCAAGTTTTACTTCAACCCGAGTGACTTCATTCTCAAAATTTCTAAAACAGCAATTTTTCTCAAAATAAGGAATGATGAAAAGAACTAGGAAATATTTTTCAATATGTTTCAATTCAATTTCAAAATTTTCCAACTCAACATCATTAATGTTATTTATTGGATTTTCAATGTTGTGTTCTTTGATTAATGAGTTAGTAATTTCAAGATTTCGTTCAATAGTTTCAGATTCTTCAAAGTAAATGGTTTGTTTCCCAGTTTCATATTCACTTTCCACTTCAATTTGATTTTCAAATCTTTTATAAAAAAATTCTTTTTAATTTTCTTGAAATTCTTCTTGTTCTTTAACCCTTTTTTGTAATTACAAAAGCATGTTTTATAAAATTTTCATTTTTTTATCTTGTTGTTGAGAATCTTTAAGTTGAATTTCATGGGTTTTAGTTAACCAGGTGTTCAATAGTTTCACCCTAGCATCCAGTTTAGAATCAATTAGGTCAATTTTAGCTAGGGTGTTAGGACTATACTCATATTGTTCATTATCTTCAATGTAAAAATCCTATTGTGGATGGTTATAAAAACACTGCTAGGAAGTATGTCCATAATCTCCACAATAAACACACTAACGTCCAGTGTAACAGTTTGAGCCTTCAAGAAATTACATTTTTTAAAGTTTTCATATTAAGCGCACACAAAAAATTTAAATAGAACTTAAACAGAAAACACAAGAATCTAATGTTGATAGAATTTTTTGCATATTTCTTTATATGATTTTTTTGTGGGTGTTTTAGAAAACACTTAGATTTCTCAGCTCATTTATTCCCTGGAAACGACTCCATATTTTGATATGGATGGAGGTTTTCACAGCCCTAAAAATTAAATTTTTATTCTACACTATCACAATGGTACAGGGTCGATCCATAGAGAAGGCAGGTGAGTATTACTAAGGTTTTTTTAATTTCAAAACCCCCACTGTTGTCAGCAGTGGGGAAAACATCTTCTTACTTTAAATTTTATTTTATTTTTTTAATAATGTGGTATAAACAAGAATGGAAAACTAGTTTGAAAAAGGAACAAAAACATATACTAAAGTAACTATAAACTATATCATAAACAATGAATTAATCTTCCTAGAAGCAAAGACAAAGGAGCATAGATCACATTAAATTCTCAGTATATTTAATCTTTTGGGTAAAATGGTTGACTCCTTCACAACTTTTATTGATTCACACCTCAAGACAATGTGAAGAATCTCCCTCACCAAGAAATTCAACAGGAAGAGGATCAAGTATTGGATTTCCCCACACTAAAACTTAATAGAACTGCTTCAAAGTTCAAAAAGGATAACAATTGGAAAAAAACTCACCGTAAATTTCCAATGTTGTTGACAATAAATGCATCATTAAAAGTATTCAAAACCTACTTCACTAGTTGATCTTACATTAATGAAATTGAAAAACATAAATTGAGGTGTGAACAATTAAACATGACATCATAAATCAATCTCCCTGATTGATTATGATTCTGAAATATTGAAAAAAATGTTAAGAAATCAAAAAGAAAATCCAGCAGTATAAAATTACCAAGCTGAGAACATATCAGCTTATGATCATATTTGTTTCAACACTAAAACACATGAAAATGGAGTACTAAATCTGAGGATAGATGGAAGAATAACTCCCCTGGTGCTATTGATCTCTATGACTCCTTCATCTCCTTCTCTACTCATGTTCTTCTCCCAGGAATCTTCCCTCTTGAAAAACTGTGTGCGTCCAATTTGAATGAGCATCCCTAGATCTGCTCTCTAATGGTGTGTCTATAGAATGAATGAGTGTCTTTGTCCAAGTAGAATGAGTGTCTTCATCCAAGTTGAATGAGCATCGTGAAAATTATGCTGCTACTCTACTTAAAATATCATCCGTCATCTGATGCATGTCATCGCATCTTTCCACCAACTTTAAGTGTCCTTCACGTGTGCATCGTACACATGCATTTTTTTCAACACACATCACACTACCTTTTCCCATGTAACTAACTCCCAGTGAGTTAGTTGGAAGCACTTAGACGTGTTTTTGACTCTTGAATGAACTTGCACAGTGAAAATAGAAAAATAAATGAATGAAAATGCAAAGAAAGTAAAAAAGTTATTTTTTAGTTTAAAGTTATATTACCTATTAAAAAGTTAACTAACGTTAATTATATAATATATTAATTGATAATTATTATTAAATATTATTATTTTGATTATTTATTTATTATTAATTTTTTAAATAAAATAGAATTATTATGTTTTTAATTAATATTTATAAATTAAATTATTTAATTACTGTAAGTATTATTAATAATTAGTTATTATAACTTAAATTATTAAATTAGATTAATAAATTAATTTATTAATGAAATTATTATATTTGTTCTGTTGAAATTAAATAATAATTAAGGTGTTAATATATTTATTCTAGTTATTAATTAATTCTATTTATGAATTATTATTGTTTATATTTTATTTTTATAAATCCTTATTAGTTTTTCTTATATTTTATTTCATAACTAATATATTTATTAATATTATAACAGTTATATACTATAATATTTATTTATTATTTAAATTTAAGTTTAATTTAATTTATTAACTATTAGTTTATTTTAATATTACTATTTTTTGTGTTTATTTTTTATACTTCTTCTCCCCCCCCAAATATAGTGTTGTGCAAGGGAGGGATTGTTGTGGCACAGATGTTGAGACGGTGAGACCGTGATCGAGTTACAGTGGCACCACTATGTGGAAGTGAAACGGTGCTGAGGATGAAACGGTTTCTGGAAATGGTGAGGTGTAGAAAAAAAGGTGTGATAAACATTCACCAATGCTAATATGATGGTTACCAGTGCTAAAGATCAAAAGGTCACTGTTAGAAAGCTTGAGTTTACCGACAGGATAAAAGCAAAAGGCTACCGATAGAACAAAAAGAGAGGTCACCGTTAGTTTAAAATTAAAAAGGTCATCATTATGAAATAAAAATAAAGGTCATCGATACAAAAAAGTCAACGATATTATTAAAATAAAAATTTTATTGGTACATTAAAAAATATAAGTTACTGATAGTTATAAAGTTAAAGGGTCACTGGTACAAAAATTAATAGAAATTCACTGATGACAAAAGATCACTATCGACAAAAGGTCACCAATGACAAAAGGTCACAAATGACAAAAGGTCACCGATGACAAAAGGTCACCGATAACAAAAGGTCACCGACAATAGAAGGACATTGATGCAAATAATAATCTGCATCGGTGACATTAAAAAAACAATGGCTAGACAAAATAAAGGAATTGGACTAACATTGAGAAAAAAATTAGAAATGAAAAAAAAACTTAAAATTAAAACATAAGTTAATAAAATGTAAAAATTTGACAAAGATTAAACATTATAAATTAAAAACATAATTATTAAAGTTTAAACCTAAAAATTAAAATTAAAATTATTAATTGTTAGCACATAAATTGAAACTTGATATTTATTAAACTATATTGAAAGAAGACTTAAATTAAAATTTATTAAGGGGTCTATAATGAGTAGAAAAGGATCATATATGTGACTAAATAAGTCACTAACAGCCCATATCCTCCTCACGGGTAGACTAAAAACAAGAGTTTAAGAATAAATAATCTAACGACATACTTAGGATTAAATAAATAATGTTTTTAAACTCTAAATTGATTAATTAATTAACTAAGTGAATAATTAATGTTAAAATTGCACTAATTCATTTAATTTAAACTCGTATTTTTAACTTAATTAATATTCAAGATGATTAAACAAATTAATAAATGAAGTTGATATATTTTAATAAATCTATATTAAAGGATAAAAAATTAAAATAAAGACTATATTAATTAATACACAAATAAAATTATTGAATGATTGTTTATTATTAAAGTAAATTATTAAAAGGTGAGAAGATTAGAATTAACAAAACTTATTGACAAATAATTAAATTAGAAGATAAAATTAAGATTAAAATTATTATTTTAAAGACTAAAAATACTTAATTAATTATAAAAATTGATTAATTAACAAATTTAATTATAAAAATACAAAAGTGCAAATATTTAGTAAAAAGTGCTTAAATAACTAATTAAATAATTAAAAATTAAATAAAAATATGTTGCAAAACTATGTAAAAATATAGCTACATCAAATTCCCCCACACATAAGCATTATTTTCCCTCAAACAATTTCATGTTTTTATCTTGGAAAAGCAGATTATGAGTGTATTTATTATTTTTATAAAAAAGAAACATGTCCAACACTTTTAAAATAGAGGACTGAAAATTGGCTTATGATTTTTGAAAATTTATTTGTTCATATGAATCTTGCTTAGAAAAAATACTCAAAGGGTTATATTGAAAACTATGAATCATCAAGATATTAAAATGGCATGCCTCATATTTGATACTTCCTAGTGACTCATTTCAGTCCATGATTAGGTTATAATTCCAAGAGTGACAAGAGGTTAAATTTATGTGGAATAAAGAACATAATAGTTGGAACTTTATACTTTGACTCATCACCTAGGTTCCGAAAATAAATATATATTTTTTGTGAATCACCTTAATGATGCAGCCTAAATGACTTCTATATAAACTAGATGATCCCTTCTTCGTCATGCATTCATCATTACCCTCACATTAATGAACTCATTTTTGACCCAAGACCCTTTATTGTTTTTCCAAGACATGTATCATATGCTAAGCACTATGCAATGCACTTATTCAAAGTGTACAGAGGGCTTATAGTAAACAGACACACACCCAGCATCTGGGGTCTCAGAAACTCACTGTGGGATACAAGATTCCCATACTACTCCAATTTAAAAATATTTTTAGGAAAATAATTTAAATGGTCTCATTATGTCCAATACTTTAATAAATAAAAATAAATGAGTCCCTTAGAATCAAGTTCAAAATTCTAGTTCCAAATATTATGATAAAAAATCCACTAACAGGTTACCCATATCACTCTAAAAAGTTGTTCATAAACCAAATTTCCATAAAAGTACTAAGCAATACCACTCAAAAATCATCCATCCACAATAATTTCGAATTAAAAGCAGTTCTTAACTACCAGAAAGGCATTGTCCTTATGAAAGACTCATTTTAAAAATAGTGAACAACCTAAAATTATGAAAGAATTTTGAAAACTCTTAACCATTTTTAAACTTTTTTTTTGACAAAAACTGTGATGTGAAGTGGGAATTAATGGGATTTAAATTTAGCATGGTTTATCATAGTCAATAATTGACCCCCTCCCCTACACTTAAAATCCTACTTTGTTCCCAAATTTGACTTTAAACATAGAGAAGAACAATTTGACAGTTCAATTTAAAAATAGATTTCCAATTTAGCACATCGATGACATGTATAAAGGGTCTCTTTGAAGTTTAAATTTTTTTCCACAATGAATAAATTTATCAGTAGGTTCATTAGAAAGTACACACATTAATATATAGTACAGTAAATAATTTCCAATACGAATCAAAAGTAACATGTGAGATGTAAGTGCACTGAGTATAAGGTGAAAGCATTTTAAAATATTAAGTTCAATAATGTGTTCAATAATACTAGAACACCATAATCTAATGCAGATTAAATACAAAAAATTTCAAGAAGTGAATGATTTTAACAGAAATAAAATTGAGTTTTCATCAGTGAAGTACATGGAGAATTGTTATTTACATAGTGACATACATCAATATTTTATTCCAATATAAGCATAATTTTAAACATATGCAGAATTTTTTGTTTCAATATCATGCCATGTAGAAGAATTTTATAATACAAACAGAATTTTCAAAATTAGCATCATATAGAGAAACATTTTCATCAAAGACAATAAACATATTTGTAAAGAATTAAGTAGTAGAAAAATGAAACAAAATTTAACAATAAGGTACTTCCCTGACTTAAAGTTCTTTTCATTAATCCATTAATATAGAAATTCCACTCCTTTATTAACAAATCAACAACATCCTAAAAACACATAGCATGAAAACCAGGAACAAAAAACCAGCAGATATAGAACAAACATAAGATATAAAAACAAAACTTTATTCAACACAAAATAGAAAAAAAGTGAAAACTGTGAAAGAAGATGGGTTGACTCCAATGAAGCACTGAATTTAAAGTCTTCAGTTAGAATTTATTTAATCACAATTTTTGTTTTATTAAAAACAAAAAAAACCATGTGTTTCCTTCCATACAGTGCTAGATTTAAATTCCCCAACCAAACTCACCAAGAACTAATTGATGTCTCTAGGTGGATGTAGTTTTCTTAATAGGAACAACCACATGTGTTTGGCACAAATGTTTTTAATGGAAAAATAAAATCTATGGTCACATAAGAATAAGTAGACTAAAACCAATTTATCAATAGATTTATAAATCTCTAAACAACACCCATTAATAATTATGGACTTGGAACTCTCAACTACCATAATTGTTTCAGATTTGACAATATTAACATTTTTAGGTAGTGGAAGCAATGTATTAGGTTATTCAAAGGGTATTAAAATTTCCTCACAGTTATCTTCTTTAACTTCAACACTAATAGATTCACATTCAAGGGTTCAAAGGGGTAAATACATATTAGTAGGTTCAAAAGGGGATTCATTAATGTGATGAGCAGAATAATGTACAATGGAACTCAAGTGTGATTCCCCCTATAGACTACTATCAGTATCTTGAGAAGACTCAGCACCCTTAACAGTCCAGTATGAAAGTGACAGATAGGGAATATAATTTATTTTATCACAAACTGGTTCAATTCTAATAATGTTATAAATCTCTTCCAAGATATCCTCATCTGTTAACTCACATAGAACATCCACAACTTCTAATAAATAAATTCTTCAACCATCATCTAGTGTGTGTTCAACCTCTTTTTAAAGTTCAATTTCAAAATATTCACTTACCAAATCAAAGTATTTAGTGTGTTCTATAAATTTCACAATATGGGGAGTAATGTTCAATTCTGCATCGATAAGTTGAAATTCATTATTGTTCAAATATAGACATTTATCCCCATGTATATAAACACTATTTTTCATTTTAGTATACAATGTTTTAGAAAAGTTATTACTATGAGAATAGGGAAATGAAAACTCATCAGTTAGTCTTTCTTCAAATATCATTCCATCATCCTCATCATCTAACAACATTTCATAAATTATTGGGTTGACAGGTTCAAAACATGGAAGAGAGGTTTTCAATTGATGTTCAAAAATTCCATATTCAGTATTATTTAGTTTAATGTTCTATTCCAGATTATACCCAATATAAAGTTCAACCACATTTTTCACAAAGTTAGAAAAATTGGGTGAAGAGTTTTTAACATTCAAGTTTTTAGTTTCAAGTTTGACTTCAACCTGAGTGACTCCATTCTCAAAATTTCTAAAATAGTGATTTTTCTCGAAAGAAAGTATGATGAAAAGAATTAAGAAATATTTTTCAATATCTTTCAATTAAATTTCAAGATTTTCCAAGTCAATAACATTAAAGTTATTTATTGTATTTTCAACATTGTGTTCTTTGATTAAGGGGTAGGTAATTTCAAGATTTGGTTCAACAGTTTTAGATTCTTCAAAGTAAATGGTTTTTTCCCAGTTTCAGATTCACTTTCCTCTTCAATTTGACTTAAAAACTTTTATAAACATTTTATTTTTCATTTTCTTCAAATTCTTCTTATTCTTTAACCCTTTGTTGTAATTCAAAAAGAATGTTTTCTAATATATTCATTTTATTATCTTGTTCTTGAGAATCTATAAGTTGAGTTTCATGGGTTTTAGTTAACCAGGTGTTCAATAGTTCCACCCTAGCATCCAGTTTAGAATCAATTTGGTCAAGTTTAACTAGGGTGTTAGGACTAGATTAATATTGTTCATTTTCCTCAATGTGAAAATCCTATTGTGACTGGTTATAAATAAACATCTAGGATGTATATCCATAATATCCACAACAAACACAGTATGGTCCAGTGCAGTAGTTTGAGGCTTCAAAAAATTCCATTTTTTAAAATTTTCATATTAAATGCACATAACAAATTCAAACAGAACTTAAATAGACAACATAAGAAGAAAATGCTCACAGATTTTTTTTGCAAATTTTTTTTATATTATTTTTTTAGTGTGTTTTTAAAAAAACACTTAGATTACTCAGCGAAATCCTTCCCCGATAATGGAGAAAAATTTTGATGTTGTCGGAGGTCATCGCAACCCTCAAAATTACATTTATTAACCTACACTAGCACAGTGGTGTAGTGTCAATCCACAGAGAAGGTAGGTGAATATTACTAAGGTTTTTGAATTTTAAACCCTCCACTATTGTCAGCAGTGGGGAACCATCTTCTTAATTTATATAACTTTTTATTTTAGTTTTTAATAATGTGGTACAAAGAAGATGGGAAAAATAGTTTGAAAAAGGAATAAAAACATACACTAAAGTAACTATAAACTATAGAAGACACAACGAATTAATCTTCCTAGTAGAAAAGATAAAGGAGCATAGATCACATCAAATTCTCAAGAGATTTAATATACTGGTTGAAATGGTTTACTCCTTCACAACTTTTATTGAGTCACACTTCAATATAATTTAAAGAATCTCCCTCACCAGGAAATTCAAAAAGCATAGGATCAAGTATTGGGTTTCTCCACACCAAAACTTAATTGAAAATTTTCAAATTTCAAAAAGGAAATCAATTGTAAATAAACTCCCTATAGATTTCCAATCTTGTTGACAATAAAAGAATTGATAAAATTATTCAAAACCTACTTCTCTAGTTGATCTTAAATTAATGAATTTGAAAAACATAAATTAAGGTGTGTATAATTAAACATGGAATCATAAATCAATCTTGCTGATTGATTCAATCCTGAAATACAGAAAAGAATGTGAAGAAATCAAAAAGAAAATCCAGTAGCATCAAGTTCCAAAGCTGAGAACATATCATCTTATGATCATATTGATTTCAACACTAAAAACACACGAAAATATAGTACTAAATCTAAGGGCAGAGGGAAGAATAACTCCCCTAGTGCTACTCTACCCTCTGACTCCTTCTCCTTCTCTACTCATGTGCTTCTCTTGGGAATCTTCACTCTCAAAAAATGTGTGCATCCAATGTGAATGAGAATCCCTAGATCTGCTCTCTAATGGTGTTTTTTGTGGAATAAATGAGCATCTTTTTCCAAGTCGAATGAGCATATTCATCAAAGTCGAATGAGCGTCTTCAAAATTATGCTGACGCTCTACTATAAATATCATTCGTCATCTGTTGCATATCATCGCATCTTTCAACCGACATTAAGTGTCCTTCACGTGTGCATTACACACTTGCATTTTTTTGTGTAACGCATGTCGCACTACCTTTTCCCATGCAACTAACTCCCAGTGAGTTAGTTGGAAGCACTTGGACATGTTTTCGACTCTTGAATGAACCTGCAAAGTTAGAATAGAAAAATAAATGAAGGAAAATGCAAAAAAAAGTAAAAAAAGTTATTTTTTAGTTTAAAGTTATATTACATGTTAAAAATTTAACTAATGTTAATTAATAAAAATATTAATTTATAATTATTGTTAAATATTATTATTGTGATTATTAATTTATTATTAATTTTTTAAATAAAATATAATTATTAAGTTTTTAATTAAAATTTATAAATTAAATTATTTCATTAGTGTAAGTATGATTAATAATTAGTTATTATAACTTAAATTATTAAATTATATTAATAAATTACTTTATTAATTCAATTATTATATTTTTTCTTTTGAAATTAAATTATAATTAAAGTTTTATTATATTTATTCTAGTTAGTAAATAATTTTATTTATGAATTATTATTGTTTATATTTTAATTTTATAAATCCTTATTAGTTTGTATTATATTTTATTTTATAACTAATCTATTTATTAATTTTGTAATGGTTATATATTATAATAGTTATTTATTATTTAAATTTATGTTTAATTTAATTTATTAACTATTAGTTTATTTTAATATTTATATTTATATTGTGATTGTTTTTTTATTTCCTTCTTCGCCCCACCCCCTAAAATCCATCACTACGCAAGGGAGATATTGTTGGGGCAGAAATGTTGAGACCGTGAGACCGTGACAGATTTACTGTGGCACCGCTATGTGGAAGGGAAATGGTGGTGAGGATGAAATGGTTGCTGAAAATAGTGAGATGTGTAAATGAAGCAGGGGAAACAAAGCTGTGATAAAAGTTCATTGATGCTAAAATAAAGGTTACTAGTGATAAAGATTAAAAGTTCACCGTTAGAAAGCATGAGGTTACAGATAGGCTAAAAACAAAAGTCTACCGATAGAATAAAAAGAGATTTCATCGTTAGTTTAAAATTAAAAAGGTTACCGTTGTGCAAAAAAAATAACGGTCACTGGTACAACAAAGCTTACTGATATAGTTAAAATACAAATGTTACTGGTACTTTATAAAATAAATGTTAATGAATGTTATAAAGTTAAAGGGACATTGGTACAAAAATTAATAGAAATTCATCGATGACAATAGCTCACCGATGACAAAAGGTCACCGATGAAACAAGGTCACCAATGAGAAAAGGTGACTGATGAGAAAAGGTCACCAATGCAAACCATATTCTGCATTAGTGACATTAAAAAAATAATTGTTAGACAAAATAAAATAATTGGACTAACAGAGAGATAAAAATTAGAACTGTACAAAATTAAACATAAAATGAAAACTTAAGTTAATTAAAATTAAAAATTTGATAAAGACTAAACAACATAATTTAAATACATAATTATTAAACTTAAAACTTAAAACTTAAAATTAAAATTAATAATTGTTAACACATAAATTGAATCTTGATTATTGTAAAACTAAATTGAAAGTAGACTTAAATTAAATTTTTTGAAGGGTCTATAATGAGTAGAAACTGATCAAATCTATGACTAAATAAGTCACTGATAGCCCATATCCTCCTCACCAATATACTTAAAACAAGTGTTAAAGAATAAATAATCTAACTGCATACTTAGGATTAAATAATTAATGTTTTAAAACTCTAAATTGATTAATTAATTAACTAAGTGAATACTTAAAGTTAAAATTTCACTAATTAATTTAATTTAAACTAAAATTATTAACTTAATTAATTAGCAAGATGATTAAAAAAATTAATAAATGAAGTTGATATATTTTAATAAATCAATTTTAAAGGATAAAAAAATTAAAATAAATACTATGTTAATTAATACACAAAAAAATTATTTAATGACTATTTATTATTAAAGTTAAATTATTAAAAGGTGAGAAGATTATAATTAATAAAACTAATAAATAAATAAATAAATTATAAGATAAAAGTAATATTAAAATTAATATTTTAAAGACTAAAAATACTTAATTAATTATAAAAATTGATCAATTAAGAAATTTAATTATAAAAATAAAAAAGTACAAATATTTAGTAAAAATTTATTAAATGATTAATTAAATAACAAATATGTGGAAAAACTATGTAAAAATAGAGCCACATAAGTTTCTAACAAGAAAAGGTTCTTTTGGATGCTTATTATATGGAGGGTGAAGCTGGTCAATGGAGGAAACATATCAAAAATATGAAGCCTGGGGAAGAGATCAAGGCTTTGGAATCGATGGATTTATGTAAAAAAAATTGATAAATATTTTACTCCCACCCTTTGACTTAATAAAAAAATATGTTGAATCCATCGAAGTGTATGATGAATACTTCAAAAGGCTTTCACGATATGCCTCAGTCTTAGTCATTACCCTAAATGCATGTTTAACCACTTCTTTGGTGGGATAAAACCTAGCCTATGGAAAGCCTTAGAAATCCGTGACTTTGATAGCTTTGCGAAAATTATCTATTGTTCCCTCAAATTCGAAATGGAGATCAGAAAATCTTTGGGTTATCATGGGGATAAGAACCAGAAAGAAGACTTTATTTGTAGTGGTACTATAGATAAATCCAATGGTGATAAGAAATTCCAGCACCCCACTTTTTAATGGTGCAGAAAGAACCACACCGAAAATTGCCTAAAGGGGACGAGGAATTTCTCTAGGTGTGGAAGAGAAGGGTACCAAGCCAGTAATTTCTGATAAGAAAAATCTGATGGTGCGGCAGAGGAGAGGAACACTCTGTTTGACCCTCAAATCAGTATTCATTGCTACAACTGCAAATAACTAGGGAACTTTCTGAACAAGTTCCCTAAGCCAAGGGGTTTTTAAGGAAACCAACAAACTCCAAGAAAGCATGGGTGAGCTTTTTCCATCACTACTACTGAAGTGAATCCTGAAAACTAGATGGTGACAGGTACGCTTGTTATACATCCAAGAATAGAGAAAATACCTTTTGATTCTTGTTCTACACATTCATTTATATACCTATAGTTTATTAGAAAAATCCAAAAACCCTTAAAAATTATAGAAGTGGAGATGTTAGTGATAATGAAAAATGGGGAAATTATTGCATCCCAAGAATATAACACCTCCCCTATCAGAATTTGTGGATTGACCTTCCTGTAAAACCTTTTCATTATCCCTGTGGAGGAATTTGATGCAATTATAGGCACGGATTGGTTTTCCCTCTATAGAGCCAACATAAATTTCCATGAGAGGAAAATAAATCTCTATATGGAAGATCAACCCCCGATTCTATACAAGTGCAAGGAGGATGATGAATCTTCTTTATCACCATCATATCAAACATGGATATTAATGCCCTATGAGAATTAATTTCTTTCTTAGATCATTGAGTCTAAGGAAGGGACCATCCTCGAAGACATGTCTATTATGAGGGAATTCACAGACCTATTTCCTGAGTAATTTCTTAGTCTTCCTCCAAGAAGAGATGTTGAATTCTCGATTGATATTATTTCTGGGGTGTTTCTAATATCTAATAATCCATCGATAATGGTTGTTATTGAGATTGAGGAGCTAAAGAAACAACTGTAGAAGATTATGGATAAAGGGTTTATAAACCCAAGTGCTTCACCATGGGGTACATCATTCCTCTTCGTTAAGAAGAAAGATGGGTCAATGAACCTTTGTATTGATTATCGCAAGCTCAACAAAATCACTATAAAGAATAAGTATCCTCTACTAAAAATTGATTACTTGTTCGATTAGCTATGTGGAGAAAAATAATTCTCAAAGTTGGACCGGTCGTCAGGATATTACCAAGTATGTGTGAAGAAGGAGGATATCCCCAAGACTTCTTTTAGTACAAGGTACATGCACTATGAATTCATAGTAATGCCTTTTAGACTCACTAATTCTCTAGTAATCATCATGGACTTGATTAATAGAGCCTTTTAAGATTACCTAGAAAAATTCTTGGCAGTACTTATAGATAATATTCTAATATACTCCAGAACCAAGGAGGATCATGAGGAACATCTCAGCACTGTACTAGAGACCTTGTGAAAGGAGAAGTGCTATGAAAATTACAACAAGTGTGAGTTCTGGTTGAAGGAAGTCTCATTCATGGGTCATAACATCATAAGCAATGGGATATCTATGGATCCCTCTAAGAAAAATGCAATTGAGGGATGGCCGAGGCCAACATATATGATGGATATCCATAGATTCCTTGGGTTAGCTAGAAATTATTGCCAATTTTTGAGAAATTTATCATGATTTTCAATCTCTCTTACCAAGATAACTCTGAATGGATTAAAGTTTTTTGTGAATGATGAATGTGAAGAGAGCATCAAGGAGTTGAAAATGAGTCTTATCACTATACCCATACTTACACTACCCACAGGTGGAAAACTTTTCATGGTATTCAGTAATGCTTCAAAGAAGGGTATGGGGTGTGTGTTGATATAAAATAAAAAAGTCATTACCTATTCTTCAAGGCAACTAAAAGTTCATGAAAAGAACTATCCAACACATGATCTGAAGTTAGTTTAAGTAATCTTCTCTTTGAAAATTTAGTTACATTACCTTTTTGGGGGGAAGTGTGAAATATATACGAATCAAAAAAAACCTCAAGTATATATTCAAACAAAAAGAGTCGAATATGCACCAACGAAGATGGTTAGATCTGGTCAAATATTGTAACTGCTCAATCCATTACAACCCTAGGAAAGTGAAAAAGGTAGAGGATTATCTATGTATAAAGAACCCAACAATTATACCATTGATGAGAATTGAAAAGGATCCAATATTTTGAGATTTTATGAAGATGGAAATGGTAATCATAAAGAAGGTAACATCATCAATACTTTCACAAATCATTTCTCAACCGTCTCTTTTGGAAAGGTTAAAGGATGCAAAAAAGGATAATGTTGGAATTCAGATGAAAGTGGAAACTATCAAAAAAAGGTAAATACTTGGATTTTAATGTTAATTAAGATGGAATTGTGGGATTTGGGGCAAGACTATGTGTTCCATCAAATCTAGAATTAAAGAAAAAACATTTGTATGGTGCATATAGTTCAGATTTATGCATTCACCCAAGAAACACAAATATGTATTGAGATATATGAGAGAATTATTTGTGGTATAACATAAAG
This sequence comes from Viscum album, assembly GCA_963277665.1. Classification (NCBI taxonomy): domain Eukaryota; kingdom Viridiplantae; phylum Streptophyta; class Magnoliopsida; order Santalales; family Viscaceae; genus Viscum; species Viscum album. The sequence continues at coordinate 1,779,565,671 of OY728129.1, read as the reverse complement.
AATAAAATCACTAAGTATACATCAAAATGCCTTGTATGTCAGAAAGTGAAGGCTGAGAGGCAAAATTCAAAGGGGATGATGCAACTATTACCCATACCAACATAGAAATAGGAGAATATCACCATAGAATTTTTCACTGGACTTCTGAAGACATCCAAAGGAAATAATGCTATTGGGTAATTGTGGATCATCATACAAAGACTACACACTTCATTACAATTAAAGAGGATTTCTCATTGGATCAACTGGAATAGATATACATCAAAGAAGTGGTAAGGATTCCTGGTGTACCACTATCAATTGTATCCGATCGAGATCCAAGATTCACCTATAAGTTTTAGAAGAGTCTCCAACGTGATACAAATATTGAGCTGAACTTCAGCACGGATTATGATCCTCAAACTGATGGCCAATCTGATTGGAATATCTAAAAACTTGAAGATATGTTGAGATCATGCTCAATGGACTTTAAATGAAGATGGGATCAACATCTTCCAATGGTTGAGTTCTCTTACAAACATAGTTTCCACTCAAGCATCCTAATGGCTCCTTATAAATCCCTTTACAGGAAGAGATTCAGAACACTATCATGTAGGGATGAATTTGGTGTGTGAAAACTTATAGGTCCTGAAATGGGCGAATAAATAGTGGAGAAGGCTAAGACCATCCAGCAGCACATTAATGTTGCTTAGAGTCGACAAAAGATCTATGATAACAATCCTCAATGAGACCTAGAGTTTGATATTGGAGACATGGTTTTCCTTTTCATATCACCATGGAATAGAGTTATGAGATTTCAGAAGAAGGGAAATCTTATTCCAAGGTACATCGGCCCTTTTAAGATCCCTGATCACGTCGGAGCAGTGGCCTATTGACTATCACTCCCACCAAACTTGTCTCAAGTACATGATGTATTTCATGTATCACTCTTGAAGAAGTACATACCTAAACCATCACATGTACTCAATCCAGAGGTGGTAGCTTTAGAGAATGATTTCTTCTATGAAGATAAGCTGGTGATGATCTTATATCATAGAGAAACATTTCTACAAAATAAGATGATTCCCCTCATTAAGGTGTTGTTGTGAAACCACATGTTTAAAGAAGCAATGTGGGAACCGGAGGAAGTGATGAGGTCGAGTTACCCTCATCATTTTAGTAAGGTAAAAGGAAATTTTGAGGGAGAAGTTTCTTAAGGGGGAATGTTGTAACAACCCAATAAGTTATGAAAAAATTTCCCTTTCATTTAATGTCTTATGGATATAGAAAACACATTCGCACTTTTTTTTATTATTAGGTTTAAATGAGCATTAAGTATCATTGCCATTGACAATATAATAATTGAATAGTGATCACATGACTAATATAAATATATGGTTTTTTAAAAAATAATTTTGACATAGAAAAAGGAGAGTATGGCCTCATCCAGTAGACGCGGATCATACGAATCTCATTTTTCAGAGCTCAGAAAGAAGGTAGTGTCACTGGGATTCTCTATTAACCAGGCCCAAGATAAGATTCAACATGTTAATGATGAGAATAATCACCTACAAGAGAATATCATGTTAATAGAGATTACCACCCAAGCCATGTTATCTGAGATGCTCTAAGAGTATGTCCCAATCGTACACCTTACCCTTAGGTCATATTCGGGTGTTATAAGTGGTTATGAAATAAGTTATTAGTTACTTATTATGTAGTACATATTTATAAATAAAAGTCGTATTCCATCAATTACATTATAGGAATTGTATTTCTTAAAAAAATGATGAATTTGATAGATTTATTTTTTGGGTAAAAATGGTACTTTTGAGAAATATATACATTACAATATTAAACTAAGATTTTTATTAATAATATTATAAAAACGATTCTTATAAATTATGATTATATCAATTCCTTATCTATAAATGATTAGGTAATTAGTTTGATAAGAGTTATATTTTTATACGATAAAATAGAAAGTATATATTTTAAGGAACTAATGAATTTTGGAAATAATTAATATTTTTATAAAATGTTATTATAAAATTAATTTTATGAATAATAAATTATTATATAATTTTTATAAAGTCAAATTTAATTTTTATTAAGGTTTGAAAAATGTTTTTGTCAAAACCCGTGAATTTTGAATAAATATCGATTTTCATGTTAAAAGTAAAAATTCACATATTTAGAAAATTATTTAGATAAAAAGAATATTATTTTTAGAATTAGGTTGTCTAAATTATCCAATGGTTAATGTTTCATAATTTTTTGAGGTAGTCAAATTTTTGGGTAAAAATTAAATACCGTATAAATAAAATATTTGTTTTATAACATCATAATAACCCCAAAATGATGTAATAAATACTATAATTTGTATTATCAGCCCAATATATGTTTTCCCATTAAAATAATGTGATTTTATATATGGTTTACTTGTTTTATAAAACCTTAGTGAATCCTTCAAAATGTATAATATATTTTATGATTTTAAATTCATTTCCTTGAGAGCCTCCACATAAGAGAGGGAAATATTTTAACATATTTGGCTGTTTTCCTTATAAAATAATTTTTTCCACACCTCTTTGGAAAAAACCATGGGAAGGTGTTTGGTTTTGAATATTTAATTACATAGATTCCAAAACCACAGTTTTTGAAATATTAAAGATTTCCCCTCTTATTTCCTATATAACCCCAACCAAGATCCCACTTCTCTTCACTCAAAATCCGTGGACCACGTCCCTACTATTCCATCCCCTCTATATAATACTCCTAGGGCACCCCAATCTCTCAATAATCCCCTCTTCAAGATTTTGAAGTCACGCACTCAAGTAAGGGATTCCTTCCTTTCAAATTTTTATCCAAGTTTATTTATATTGTTATACCCTTTTATTTTCAATTAAAAATGTTGGGGTATGATTTAAAACCTCCCCATACTACCCTACTTATTTTTTAATTATTAGAGACACCTTTCTCTCTCATTAATGCCTTTTGTGTACACTTGTTACCATGCCAAAATTCTATAATGGATTTCTCTCTTCATATTTCCATTCAAGAATTTATTCTATATTATGCATCTAAATTTCATTTCATATATTGGGATATTTTTTTACATGATCTCATTACTATATATTTCATGTATAAATTATTATAGATCCCTTTCTCTCTCATATACCCAATTTATTAATTTCCATATGACGTCATTATGTTGTCAGAATTGCCTCGAGATTTTCCAAGCTAAAATCATCATGTATTGAATACCATACCCATTTCTCTATCAAGGATATTATACTTTATGAACATATGCTTATTTAATGGTACTTACATTTATTTATTCCACATTATTTGATTTTTTAATAAATTATGATGTTGAATGAATCCATGTTATATGATCTATGTGGCACACTTAAGCATGAGATTTAAATGATTATGAAGGGTGCACCCTGATAGCCCTCCAATGCATTAGTTAATGTTTAGTATCATTATATTCCTTGTTAAATGAGGTTTTACTGATGATAATTCATGTGAAATTAGGGTTTAATCATGCTAATACATGTGGAATAACCTTTGGCTCATGCTAATATCATATTGTATGTTGTTTCCACATTTCCATGTTATGATAAGCATGTTATATCATTAATTTATGTTCTTGTTTCTCTTATGCTAAATCAATATTCCTATTTCCTAACATGTATTTTATTCTTTATTTTGTGCCTTTTTTACTCCATTACTGGTATTTAATGCTCACCCTTTTATTATTTATTTCCTCAGGTTATCCCATGCAATGCTAAGTACGAAGGAGTGTTATGGTCATGTAAAAGAAGTTTTTAATAAAGATGTTGTATTTTATGTCTTTTGTTACCATGTAATGTTCCTAACACCCAAAGAAACTAGACCTATCAATATTCTATGTTCTATTAAGTGAACCTTTATGTAATAAATCATGTTTAAGGGTATAATAAAGAGCAGGGTTATTATAGCTTGTATCAAAGGTAGGTTTAGTTATTTTTTGGGATTACGGTTATAAAACTCTGGTGAAAGCCTTTGGGATAATACTGAGTATAAGAAAATAATCCCTATATTTTGGTGAGTATAGATTAAGTGGTGTTTCAAGAAAATACATCCATGTCTAGATATGAACATGTAGAGGTTTCTTTGGCACAGATGTATCTAGGGGTAAAACCCCAAAACACCGCTTTGAGCTAGACTCAAATGGGAACTAGTGCACGACAATGATCCTTGATGCACTCTTGTTTCGACAGTCCCAATGGATAATCCTTAGTAAATTCATAATCTTAGTATGAATCATTATTAAGGGAATAAAAATTACCCTAAGTATATATGTTGGCAAGTAGAACATGGATAACATAGATTGAATCCTATAATAAATTTAATTTATAAGTTGTCCCTTTTTGTCATTGATTCCCCTTTACGTGTTTAATAGTTTAAATTACTTACCCCTAACTTTCCTTTTATTCTATCCAATGTCCAGTAATAAGAGTACTCGAGATAACAACTAATGAAAAGATCAATGTCCTGAATGTTCTAATGAGATTCCCAAGTTGGTGGGAGTGGGAATCACAAACATTTTAATGATACTCTCTCAATTAACTCAAGTTTTTAATTGAAACATAGGTCAAGAAGAATTCCCTCCCCTCACCCCGAAGAAAGAATAAGTTTTAATCGAGATCTTTAAAGACCATGGCCTCCCACATTCAATGGATCATCCAATCCATTAATTGTGGAACAATATATCAACTCCACTGAGAATATATTCTATATCCTTAAATATTCTAAATAAGAGAAGGTTATTCTATATGATTATTGTATAGAGGGTTAAGCTGATCAATGGGGGAAATTGATCCAAAATATGAATCTTGAGGAAGAGATCGGGGCATTGGAATTTAAGTATTTCTGTAAAATGTTTCTTGATAAATATTTTCTTTTCACCCTTTGACTTAAGATGGAAAGGTAATTCCTAGAACTCAATAAAAAAAAGATGATGAATCCATCAGATCGTATGAGAAAAACTTCACAAGGGTTGCATGATACACCTATGTCTTAGTCATTACCCCCAAATTCAATGTTGACCACTTATTTGGTAGGCTAAAACCTGTCCTATGAAAAGCCATAGCAATCAGTTACTGAGATAGCTATGAGTAAATTGTCTGATGTACCCTCAAAATCAAAATGGAGATCATAAAATCTTAGGGGTATCATGGGGATGAGAAGCAGAAAGTGGACATTGATTCTGGTGCCCCGATTCATAAATCCAATAGTGATAAGAAATTACAACACCCCACTTTCCAAAGGTGCAGAAATAAGCACCACTGACTCTACCTAATGTAGATGAGGAAATTCTCTATGTGTGGAAGAGAAGTGTACCAGGATAATAGTTGCTGAAAAAAAAATATTCTGGTGCGATAGAGGAGAGGAATGTTCCGTTCGACCCTCAACGCATTGTTCATTTCTACAACTGAAAAGAACCAGTGCACTTTACGAACCTGTGCCCTAAGACAAGGGTTTTCAGAGGCAACCAATAACCTACAAGGAATCATGGGTGAGATTATTTCATCACTACTACTGAAGAGAATCTCGATAATGAGGTGCTGATAGGTACAATTGTTATTCATTCAATAATAGAGAATGTAATTTTTAATTCTGGTTCTACACATTATTTTATATACTGATAGTTTAGTAGAACACTCCAAACACCACCAAAAATCATGGAAGTAGATATGTAGGAGAAAATAGAAAATGGGGAAATTATTTAATCCCATGAACATAACTCCTCCCCTATCACAATTTTTGGATTGAACTTCTTAGTGAACCTTTTCATACTCCCTCTAGTGTAATTTGATGAAATTATTGGCATGTATCATCTTTGCCTATATAGATCCAACATAAATTTCTATGAGAGGGAAATCACTCTCCATATGGAGAATAATCCCTCGATTCTATACAAGTTCAAGGAGGAGGATGAATCTTCTTTAGCACCATCATCTTAAGAATGGATATTAATTTCCTATGAGAACACATATCTTGCTCACATGATTCATTATAAAGAAGGAACCATCTTCAAAGACATGCCTATTGTGAGGGAATTCACTGATGTGTTTCCTGAGGAATTTCTTGGTCTTCCTCATAGAAGAGTTATTGAATTATAGATTTATATTATATATGGGGTATTGATATTATCTAATTCTCCATAGAGAATGGATGTTGTGGATCTTGAGGAGATAAAGAAACAACTACATGAGAATCTGTATAATGGGTTTATTTTCCCAAGAGCTTCACCATGGGGTGAACAAGTCCTCTTCATCAAGAAGAAGGATGGGTCAATGTGCCTTTGTATTGATTATCATGAGCCCAAAAAATTCACGATAAAGAACAAATATCCTTTGACAAAAAGTTATGACTTGTTCGATCAGATACGTGGAGCACAATACATCTCTAAGGTGGATTTCTAGTCAGGATATTACCAAGTAAGTGTGAAGAAGGAGTATATCCACAATACGTCTTTTCGTACAAGGTAAGAGAACTTTGAATTTGTAGTAATTCCTTTCTGACACATTACTGCTCCAAAAATATTTATAGACATGATGAATATAGTATTTATAGATTACCTTGAAAAAATTTTGGTAGTATTTATAAATGATATTCTAATGTACTCCAAAACCAAGGAGGAGCATGAAGAGTATCTAAGAACTGTACTATAGACCTTACAAAAGGAGAATCTCTATGAAATTTGAAACATGTGTGAGTTCTTCTTGAAGGAAGTCTCATTCTAGGGTCATATCATTACAAGCAATGGGATATCTATGGATCCCTCCAAGACAAATGCAATTTAGGGATGGCCCAGGCCAACATCTATGATGGATATCCATAGCTTCCTTGGGTTAGCTAGATATTATCACTGATTTGTGATAAATTTATCATGATTTTCAAACCGTCTTACCAAGATAACTAGGAAGGGATTCATGTTTGTTGTGAATGATGAATGTGAAGAGAAATTCAAGGACTTGAAAATAAGGCTTGTCATAGCACCCGTTCTCACACTACCCACAAGTAGATAACTTTTACTAGTATTAAGTGATTCTTCAAATAAAATCCTGGGTTGTGTGTTGATGCAAAATGAAAATTTCATTGCCTATTCTTCATAGAAATTTAAAGTTCATCAGATGAACTATCCAACACAGGATCTGGAGTTGGCTACAGTAATCTTCACTTAGATAATTTTGTGACATTACCTATTTTGGGAGAAGTGTGAAATATATATAGATTAAAAAATCCTCAAGTATATATTCACATAGAAAGATTTAAATATGTTCCAAAGAAGATGGTTATATCTAATCAAAAACTGTGATTACTCAATCCATTACAACCCTAGGAAAGTGAACAAGGTGGTGGATGCTCTAAGTAGAAAGTATCCAACAATTCTATCATTGATGAGAATTGAAAAGGATCTAATATTCTTGTATTAGATGGAGATGGAAATGGGAATCATAAAGAGTGGAACATCATCAATCATTTCACAATGATTTCTCAACTGTTTCTTTTGAAAAGGTTAAAGGATGATCAAAAGGATAATGTTCTAATTCATAAGAAAGTGGAAACTATTTGAAAAGGTAAATACTTGTAGTTAAGTGTTAATGAATATGGAATTACGGTATTTGGTTCAAGACTATGTGTTCCATAAAATCTGGAGTTAAAAAAATACATTTGGATGATGCACATAGTTTGAATTTCTCTATTCACCCAAGAAACACAAAGATATATCGATATCTCTGAGATAATTATTGGTGGTATAACATGAATAAAGAGATCTCTAAGTACACATCAAAGTGCCTGGTATGACAGAAAGTGAAAGATGAGAGGCAGAAGTCTAATGGGATGATGTAACCATTACCCATACCAACATGGAAATGGGAGAACATCACCATGGACTTTCTCCACAAACATCTGATGACATCATAATGAAACAATGCTATGTGGGTTATTGTAGATCATCTTACAAATACTACACACTTCATTGAAATTCAAGAGGATTTCTCATTAGATCAACTGGAACAAATATAAATCAGAGAAGTGGTAAGGCCGCATGGATTACCACTATATATTGTATATGATCGATATCCAAGATTCACCTCCATGTTCTGGAAGAGTCTCCAACATTCTCTAAATATTGAGTTGAACTTTTTTACAGTTTATCATCCTCAAATTGATGGAAAATCTGAGTGGAATGTCCAAACACTTGAGGACATGTTGGGAGCATGCTCAGTGGACTTCAAATGAGGATAAGATCAACATCTACCTATGTTTGAGTTCTCTTACAATAAAAGTTTCCACTCAAGCATCAAAATGGCTCCTTATGAATCCTTCTATGGGAAGATTTGCAGAACACTAGCATGTTGGGATGAAGTTAGGGGATTAAAACTTCTAGGTACATTTTTCGTAGTTACTTGAAACATGTGTTCTAGTTTTAGGAATCACTACGTCTAGGTGGTTTCCATTGGATTTATTCATGGAATAGGAAACACCAAAAAGTTCATTATCCAAAAGGGACCTGCTTTCCAAAGCCAGGAATTCATTTAGTTTTAACTTTATGATACGTAATAACATGCATTGGTCGATAGGATGGGAGGTCAGACTCATCACACCCTTTTGGGGGGAATTATTGTCAACCCTTGGACTCTCTTTATAAATTTAATATATTTTCATGAATCCTTATTAATTCACCATGTATAACATAAGATTCCCTTGGAATTTGAAATCATTTATTAACATGTATGAAATTTAGAATAATCTATATGTATTCGATGTTCTTCATTAATGAAGATATCTATATGTATTCAAAGTTCTTCATCAATGGTATCCTATAATATAATATTTAGAGATTATTTTAATCATTTTTATGATGATATTGGTTTTTTAATCCACTCAGTGGGGAACTCTAGAATATATTATCATCTAGAGAGACAGATGTTTTTTCTTGATATTGGGATCATACCCATAAAATGGTCTACCTATGTATCCTTGTGGAAGGAATTATAACCCTCGTGGTTCAGTGCGGATTAATGGGACACATCATCCCTTTTAATGTCATGTGATAAGGTCCTAGCCATACAGTTTATTGTCATGTGGTACGGACATCTAAGAAAAATATGATTAGTCAAAGTTTGGTGTGGGACTTATGCTGAATCATCAAAAAGAACTTGGAAAGAATATGGGTTTCCAAGTAATATTAGACCCTATTGGGAAAATGGCCCAAGGAGAACAGGGTTGATTTGAAGTGTTGGGTTTGAACAACAAGGAGGCTTCCAACGTTTCCCATTTGGATGGGAATCAAAGCCCATGTAGCTCGATAAGTCTCATGAGATAGTATATTCCTTTGAGAGAAATGAGTTTGGGCTTACTTTCTAAAAAGGATGCCTTGATGATTTGAGGGTTTAATTTGGAGCTTACTCCTAAGGAAGATTCCTAGATTAAGGGAATTAAGGTTTGATTCTTGAAGAGGATATCCAATGAGCTCGAGCCCTGATGAAGGCTTCCTACATATCCTAGTTTGAATAGGAATTAGATTTCTCGTAGTTCATGTTTTTGTGAAAATGTAGTGACCAAGAAAAATATCTAATCCCACGTGATTCTTCCTCAGTGTGAGAAAATATAGGATGTCAAAGATCAACAAAGTCACCCACACTTTTCCTCCTCTACTGGTGGAAGAGGGAGCACCTACAGTGGTCAGGGTGGAAGAGGTCGAGGTGAACCGAGAAGAGGGAGAGGTGATGAGCCATCCCTATGTTCTATTTACATTGGAAAAGGGTCCAATGAAAGGAAAAAAGGGATGAAGGTTAGGGGCTTAAACCAGGATGGCTTCCCTAAAAATGATCCTGGTAGGGGAGGGAGACTTTTAATTTTCTTGAATGGAAAAGAAAGTGTGAAAGATACCTTACCTACCAGAGACTTGAGGTTCTAGGTCTTTGAGAAGGAAGAGGTGTGGACCCAAACCCTTTTCCAAACTGGGAACTTCATAACACTATTCCTAGGAGAAAGGTCCATGTGACTGTGGATATACAAAACCACAAATGTTTCATTAATCCTAACCCTGTTGTGGAACAAATGTGGGAAACCTCTAACTGCGGATATACAACCCCAAATGGGAGACATGTTGATGTGCCTTTCCCAAGAATTTGAAATTTTAAAAGGTTTTGGGGGAGGTCTCAATAGAATCCCTTTCAGACAAGGGATCCAATGAAGAAGAAGCATTTCCATGAATGGATTTGAGGAGGTCTTGATGGCTAATAGACTGAAGAGAGTAAGTGAATCAAAGAGGGATTCCCAAGTAGATAAGTTTGTGCAATTATGGGTGCATAAGAAGGCTTGGGAGACCAGATTTTCACTTAAATAATGAAAAATCTAGATGTTAATACTTGGACGATATCTGACTCAAGCCTTAAGGAATTTTCACAGGTATTTCCTAAAGATGGGCACTCAAGTTTCTGTGAAAGGAATTGGTGTCGCACAAGTGTTTCTGATTCAGGGAGGTTGGGAGCATTAGGCATGCAAGTGTTATGGATTTCAGACACTAAAATGACTTAATTCCTATTATCATATTTTAATTAATCTGCTTTAGGAGTTAAATAACTACCTTGAAAGTTTAGGAGGACTTGGGAAAAGTAGTAGGGAGACCACAGTAGCAATTGGGTTTCAGGGAAATTCTCCTGTACAAATGAAGGCTCCAAGTGTCTATTTATAGGCAAAAATAGGACCCTGGGAAAAAGGAGTTTGGGCATATAACTAGGTTTCATGACAGATGGGGTCACACAAGTAGGTTGCACATCGACGACCCCTTGGCCTGACTAGGGCGACCAAAACCTCTTTCCTTTGAAAAATTTTATTTTCTTCATGTGTTTTTCCTCTTTGTTTAAGGTATTTCCATTTTTCAATTTTTTATTTAGACTCTGTGATGAAACAGAGTGTCAACAATATCCCCCACTCAGAATTTGATCAGGAATGAAAATAGGATCCTATACCCAGGTAAAGTAATGAAGGAGAAAGAAAACGGTACTATGGTGCATAAGTTTTAAGCATGCAAGACAACTGGTTGTGAAATCTGGTAGCATACAGGATTCTAGTGCATAGGGTGACTTTCATTATTTATGTATAGCGGCTCCACTTCCGCAAAAATTCTGTAACTTCTATAATTTCATCTCTCAGCATGAAAGTCCTTCTTCACTCGGATGCTTCTATTTTCACTGTGCTTCTTCGGTATGTTTCTAGTTGCGTGCTATAACTAGGGTTCCAAGCTTATGCGCCGACTTACAATTTCACACCAAGTGTTATACATGTGTTCCTTAATGACTTTTCCATTTTTTTAAAATTCTATTTTCAAACATCAAGAATGGATTTACATAAAATATGATTTTTATCCTTATACAGGTTCAATGGATCAAAAGAATTAGACCCAATGATGAACCAGAAAATATGAGAATTAATGACATGATGAACGTTGTTGGTCATGAATACTATGATGTATGTGACACCACACTTCCAGTCTTGGAAAAATATCTAATGAAATAAAACTTCAACTTTACCTGGAGAACCTATCTGCCTCTGCATAGCTATGACCATATGCAGGATGTCAATATTCTAGATCCAAAGAACTATGTCCCACATTCTTGGTTTCAAGATTATACCAACTTCTCATCTGCCAAAATTTTTGTTGCGGGCTCATTTGTTTATGCTAGGACAGTAGAGAAAGCTCACATCATGCATCACAGCCCATGTCCTCTAGATTTTAAAGCACACACACCCAAGCTACAGTCACACTATTATTCATCCATCTTTTGAAATTATTATATAGATCAATCCAAAGGATAGAAGAAAATTTGGGATTTCTGCCCAGGAGGAGGAGTAAAACCTGTATGGATGTCAGCATACTGGGTGCGCAGTACATGTGCATAATTTATAGATGACTTAAAAGGTGTTGGGATTTGTGAGGTTCTCTGGGTTAGAAAAACCTATGTGTACAGGAGTAATGATTTCATGCTAGATTTACTAAGACAATAGAGCCCAGAAACTAACTCCTTCCATTTAGCACATGGAGAGGTAGGTATCAGCTTGTGGGACGTCTACAAAATTTTTGGAGCTCTAATCCTTGGAGATATTTATGATGAGTTTATTCCTCCCAAGGTGACATGGAATGACTCGAAGAAGAAACCAGCATTGGTTCGTGAGTTGATAAAAATATCTAACAAACCCAATAGCATGACCACCATGAAGTCCTGTACAAGAAGGGATATTCACCCAGAGGAATGTATGGAAATATTCATGGTAAAGAAGAAAGAAAAGTGTCCCACCTGTACCCATCCGACCAGTTTTTCAAAGGCAATGAAGAGAGGTACCCCTGGCACTTTTTTGTCTAATATTAGAGAAAGGAGAGTTCGATAAGTGGGGATATTAAGTCAATTCAAATATTCCTGTGAAGACACATCTAGAAGGTTTCCTCTCCATGTGGATCAGCATGTACTTATTACTAATCTGAGATTCCAAAGGAAGCGTGAGGCTATGAATTCTGTTATCGTGACGAAGCTGGCTGAGAGAAGGATGGAAGGGTTGGCCACTCCTGTTTTGGATAAAATACATAGGAGCATGATGTATATTTACATAAGGATGGATCACTACTCACTTCAGAACTTATGTAGAACAAATTGGGGTACAGGTCTTTGGAAGTTCCTTCTGACCATATATTCAGGCTTTCTCTAGTATTTCACCCTTATCTGAGAATTCTTATGATATCAAGGGAAGGTTGAGTACACTTACGGAATTTCATTTCTTCTCTTATGGGAACCCACATATGGGGAGATTTGTTGATGATGATACAACCAGTTTATAGTTGAGGGTATGCATGATAGCTTGCAGAGATGGCGTATTGGTCACTAGGATCGATGGAGAAATCATATGTGAGGCCTATTCTCCTTATATATTTTCTTACCAACTTAAATTTCTGCAAAAAAAAAGTACCCCCCACATGCATGTCATATTATAGAAACATCTGATGGTTTCCTGATAATTATGGTTGCTGGCGTCTATGGAGTAGACTGGGTAAGTATTTAATTTACCTTCCATTGATGCAGTAAGTAGATTGACTATCTGGTATGTCGAAAATTGGGTCACATCTTTCCCTGAAGGGGTATTAAACCTTGTTGTCCCTCGAGTGGGGATAATGAGAAGTAGGAGGATGGAACCCCTTTGTTTGGAATGAAAATATTTATCATCAGGGGACGACTCATTAGAGTCAGAAGGTGGAGGTGACGAAGCTCCAAACTCACAGAAGAGACATCATGCCAGATATAATCCACATGCCACAGTTAAGATTGCCACTCCATCAATCCCTACTAAGGAAGTAGCAAGGTGTTTTAGTCACCATCATTCTGAAGAGTGATGAGTCCCATTTTCTCATCCCCCATCCGTGACTGTGGGAGTTGGGAAGAAACATAAATCCAAGGCTATAGGATACTCTTCACAACCCTCTGTCATATAATCTAAATGTATACATCCATAAGATGTTCAAACATAGCAAAGTTTATATTGTGATGTTGAAACCTTGTGGATGGATCTTCGTGAAGGGATGCATATTCCAGGAGTAGGTGATCTACGAGCCTCTTTTAAGATTCTATTTAAGGATAATCCTAATGAAGTGAGGACGTACATCTGATATTTGGAAATGCTCATATATGCAACCGATGAATCCATTCCCACCTTGGAGATGGTGAATGAAATGATAGATCGAGGTACTACTTAATGGATTTTTCCTTTATTAGATGAAGAATGGCATGATTTTGTGGATTCAGAAGATGTAAGTTTCCTTTTTTTTCAAATTCTATTATTCTTTGAAATTTGAATTTATTCAAAGCATTGTTACTCATGGGAAATATCATCTTAACATTCAGCTGGTAAAAGTAAAATCAATTGGATTTCCCTCGCCACATTATAGCCCTGGAGGCACTACTCTTGGATCTAGCATATCACCCCATGAATTAGAAGAAATATATCCAGGACAACAGTCCATGGTGGATGAGATGGAAAGGGTATTATCGTCTCCAATACTTATCTTTGGAGATGATGATGCAAGTACTCCTAATAAGGTGAATAAAAAATCATCAAAGAAAGAAATCCATAGTAAAACTATTTCTTAGTAGTGGTAATACTTATTAATAATCATGAATTTTATCCTTATTCAAGAAAAAGTGTTTAAACTTATTGGAATTATAGGGGATTATTTTTTTTCTTATTTGAAAGAAAATAATGATAAGCTTCAAGGAACCATGGAGGGTGCTACTGAAAAGGCATAAATTTCTGCTAATACAGTGATTCTTGATGAAGCATTGAGGCCAAAGGAACCAACGTCTATTCCCAACACTGCTCATGTTCCTTCAATCATAGGAGAAGAGGATTCTTGTAAATCAACAATGCTTTATAAGACATCAAATTTAACAACAACTGATTTCTATCCTGTGATACTTTAGGTTTGTCACATGCACCAGGAAATCTAGAAACATCTTATGATGAACCCACAACTATTGCAAAGGAAGCTATTTAAGGTCAAAGGTTGTTGGAAGAAGGTTACGAAGCAAACACACCGAGTACTCCCATGGTTGAGACTAACCAAGGATCTGAGATATCATTAGATGATATGATGAACCTTGGAATGTCTTTTGAAGAAGTATTAAAACATGTCAATATACCAAATGATTTATAGATTTTGAAGTTCCTTGTATAGAATCAAATAGAAATGAGTTTTCATTATTAGCCCTATAAGTCTTCTTATGATTAAATTTTTAACCATGTTTGGTTGAAAAATACAGTTCCATCTAAAGAAACAGATTCTGCAAAGATACTTGAGGGAAGTATTGATATTAATGTCAATCCCATCATTGTAAAGACATTGGATTAGTTGAATCTTGAGACAGAAAATCTTCCTGAGATTCATTTTGAGGATCCTGAGCCAATTAAATATAGCACTCCCCACCTAGAGACATCAAACAAAACTATTGAAAATGGTAATATTGGGGAGGAGACTTCTCAAACTACTAAAATACTATTAGATAAGAGATACGAATATTGTAATTTTACTCAATTTTTGATCCCTTGAAGATAACCGTAACCATAATTTTTTGATTTACCATATAGGGCTATCAAATTCAATGGCTAGGTCCGGAGTTGAAGCCTCTACATTATCCCAAATAGTACTAGAAGGTGAAGCAGTCATTTCTCTGGAAGGAGTAGAACATGGAACTTCCTTAAGTGCATTAATACCAGAATACATCCCTCCTTATGATAGTGATTCTGAATCATACCCAAAACTGCAAAAGTCTCTTCATCTTTCACATCAAAAACCATGGTATAATATAAGAAAGATAAAATCTGAGATTCCCCTTGAGGAACTACCTTCTAGAATTCAACAACTCTCATCTCTATTTATCATGCGTGGATTTGGCGGTTTTTAATACCGTGAAATTCATACTACAGTGAAAGATATTATTCGAAGGAGGGATCAAGATCAAAAGCTTTGGCAAGACTTGATAAAATCTAAACTTTCGATCAACACTAAATAATTCCTAGTGGTGTTGTCCAGAGCTAAGGCTAATCATACTGAAAAGTTGAAGGGACTGAAGCAGAAGATCAAAGAAAAGGTTGTTCAGCAGTTGTGTCTTCAACGATAATTAGTTATAATCACAGGGGAGCTTGACCATCTTTATAGACCACTAAGTGAATACCATAAGGATGGTAAAAAATACATTGAAAATTCTAAAGAGGCACTTTATCATGATGAAAACAATGGAGTTGGTCAACTAAATGAGCTTCAACGGGTAGCTTATGGGGCTCAAGAGGCTATTAACCAAATGTGGAATTATGTAGAAAACCTTTTCTAATTTATGATAATAGAGAGACTCTAATTTTTGGATGCTCCTCTATTAAAAGTTTTTCATAAATGTAAATCATTTGGTCTTCAATCATCTGTTTTTTCATTCTTGCTAGCTGATTTTGTTTTACCTAATCCATTGGGCCTAGTAAGAATAGTATGATTTTTTCTAGGGTTATATGGAAAACCCCACAAAATTTGTATCTTTTGACTTTTTATTGATCAATATTACATAAATCATACAAAATATATGTTTACTGAGCTGGGACTCGACTTTTGTTCATAGTTTCCTTTGTGGGTTCTAAATCTAGTGACTTCCATGTCTCTTATTATTGGCAGTTTAGAGTCATGCATGTTGGACTATAAGGGGATAGTGTTTAAGTTCGAAAATCTTTGACCATAAATTTTAAAATTATATCCCTAACAAGACTCAGTGGCTGAGAATTTCTCTAATATTATTTTAAATATTTCTAAGGGGAATCTTGGCCCATGATTTTTATGGTCACCAAATCTGAAACTTGTATAAACATAAGGGAAGTATCTTCCAAGAATGAAGTTACCATTATTTGAAAAATTCATTATGGTAATTTTGTTATGTAGGTCTAACTAAATAATATACTACATAGATAAATAGTGGCATCTTTTGATTGGCAGGCCTATTATGTACGAAGCTTATACAAGGCCACCTAAGGGAACGTAATACATATTCAAGCAAAATATCTCTTAATAATTTAACATTTTACTACTAATAAAAAAGGAAAAATAATATTTGGGTAACTCAAGATCATAGTGGGTGGTTTTGACAAGGAAATGAATTTTACAAATAAAGGGTTATATTATAATGACATATGTCATGAATAGGAAAACCATTTATATACAAATTTGGTGTATGAGGAATGGTTAAAATATATTAAAAGGGGGAATTTAAGTCATGCAGTGAGGAAATTGTACAATGTAGTTTTAAGTCATGCAGTGAGGACATTGTGTGGATTAAATTTAAGGTCTTTAGCTCTGAGAAAAGGTATGAGACTCTCCCAATTTATTGATAATTTTTTTGGAAACATACTACCATTTTCAGGTATGGAAGGGAAAATTGTAAATTGTGATTTGGGAATTTCTGCATCTAAAGAATGATATAGTAAAAGGGATAAAAGCATTAGGGGAAGTATTTTCTAAGAACAAAGTTACCATTAATTGACATACTCGTTATGGGGGATGTATTATGCAGGGCCAACTGGGGAATTTTTTGTAAATCTAAATAGTGGTATCCTTTGACTGACAGGCCTGTTATGTAGGAAAATTAGGCAAGGCCACCTAATATCACATACTGCATAGTCAGGAAAAAAGATCTCTTAGAAGTTTTCCGTTCTATTATTAAAATTTGAAGAATGTTTATGGAGATACATATTTTCTGAAGTATAGAGTTTAGTTTATGAAGAAAGGTACCTGAATATAGAGAGGGTATTTCCGATCAAGATTTCAAAAGAGTATAAATAATATAATTTCTACGAAGGTCTGACCCAAACTTAAGAGGTATGTTGTTTGAAGTTTTAGTTCATATGACTAGGACTATAAATGGAAACAATATATGACATGTAGTCAAGTGATCCAAGGTTATTTCATATTGTTTTGAACACATAGAGAGAGAGATGTGTAAACTATGGTCTTAAAGACTTTCAAATATAGAGAAAGATAATGGACAAATATACAGGAATGCCTATTTTAAAATATAGATTCTTTTATATTGTCATCAATTTTTGAAGGGGACATTGACATTATAACCAATAATGAAATTACCATAATTTGAAAAACCCATTATGGGGGTTGTATTATGCAGGGATAACTAGGGAATATGTTCCATAGCCAAATAGTGGAAACTTTTGAATGGCAGGCATGTGATGTAGGAAACATTTTCAAGGCTACCTAAGGGCACGTACTGCATAGAGAAGAAAAATAGTTCTCATATATTAGATACTTTTTCATCAGAATCTGTAAGAAAGATATTAAATATATGAAAATATTCAAGATTAAGAGTATTAAATGTGTAAGAGGGAAATATTCAATACATATGAGAAATATTTTAATCAACATTGGCCATGAGTTTTAAGTACTTTACATAGATCTGACTCATATGTAAAAATGGATACTTTATTTGTTTTCTTTGAATCAATATTATTTAGTGAAGTTAAAATTCATGCAACGAATAAATTGTATTGTACATTTTTAATTCATGCACTAAGGAAATTGTACTATGCAGTTTTAAGTCATGCATTGAGGACGTTATAGTGTGATGTTTTAAGGCATGCAATGAGGACATTGTACTGTGTAGTTTTAAGTCATACAGTGAGGACATTGTAATGTGTAGTTTTAAGTCATGCAGTAAAGACCATTGATAACCCCATAAGAATTTGAGACACATTATTTATAAATAGAATCCTTTTACCAATTCTTATGCCCATGTGAGCTATGCTCGGTGTGAGAAACAAAGAGCAGTAAGGGTTTCTTCTGTAACACAAAAGGTTACACAAGTGAAGAATATGGGTATTATGATTAAGTGATGGATGATCAAAGGCATAGAACCTGGGCTTACTACATATCTTTTTGGAGGAAATAATAAATCCATCCATAGTTCTTATATTTACATGTAGTTTAATTTCATGTGGTATGGATGAAGATGAACCAATGTGAAAAGAAAGAAATATTGTAGCTAGACTAAGGGATAAAACCCAAGTGTCACTACATGTCTTACTGGGGGAAAGAATCAATCCCTAAGTAATTCTTTAAACATTCCCTATGCAGGTTTGATTCTTATATGAGGAATATAGGGGGTTTTATCACAGTTGGGCCCAAGATTGAAGATCTGGGCAACTTTACATATATCATATAGATGAGAATCAAGCCATACGTAGTTCTTTAAACATTCATTTCCCACACCAATCTAGTATGATATGGGAGATGGGGGTTTTTTGACATGTTCTGGAAGAATGGTTAAACTTAATACACAAAATGGTATAAATATCGTACCGTGTATCTTAAGGGAACACTATGTATAGAACTAATTCATATATATAGGAGGGGAAAATTGAAATAAATTTTTTTGGTTTGCGGCTAGGCCCAAGATTGGAGATCTAGGCATCTCAATGTATCTCAAATAGATGAGAATCAATGCACACATAGTTCTTGAAATGAGGTCCCTATGTAGATTTGATTCAGACATAGGGAAGAAAATGACTCATGTTCCACTAAGGAGTAGCAATGATATCAATGATTCTTTCATATAGAAGATCCTAAAGTCAAGTATAGAAGACATTAACCGTACACTTTAATGTCGTGTAATGAGGAAAAATGGTGTCATGCAGTTTAATGTCATGAGACAAGGATAAAGATGCTGCGTATTTTACTGTCATGCAGCATGGACGATTATGGTTGTTATGCAGTTTAATGTCCTGCAACTATGACATTGTACTATGTAGTTTTATGTCTTGTAGTGAGGACATGGGGACTGTGTAGTTTTTAGTCTTTGCAGTGAGGATGATGTGTGAAGTTACACAAAAAATTTATTCAAGAATCTCTCATTGGTTTAAGTTATAATAATATTTCCATCCAATGAGATTAAGGCATAAGCTCTATTTGAGTAGACTTTATGTATGGAATAAGGTCCTTCCCACTATAGCTCAAGCTTTGGAGGTTTCTTTTTCTGGTATCATTGGAGTCCTGAGTACAAATACAAATTATCCTTGGAGAAATGAATGGAGACAAACTATCTTGTTAAAGTTTCATCCTATTCTGTTATGATAGACATCTAAATGATTCAAAGTATGTAATATTTTTATTCTGATCGTTCCATCTCATAAAACTATTTTTGAGACCTCTCATATGTAGACAAATGATAATAGATTGCAACTCTGAGTGAAGCCAATTGAAGTTCAATTGGAAAAACTACTTCTGTTCCATACACCAATGAATAAGGAGTTTCTTGGGTGGTAGTACGGGTAGTAGTCTGATAAGCCAATAAAGCATGCAAAATTTTACCAGTGTAAGATTTTTTATCTTTATCCACTATCTTATGGAATATATTTGATAGGGTTTTATTGAAATCCTTTATCTGTCCATTGGTTGTTGCATGATATCAATATGAAAGGTTGGATTTGATATTGTTCTCTTGATATAACTTCATTACCTCAACAAAACATAAATTAGTGCCATTTTCCATCAATATAGTATGGGGAACACCAAATCTGGTGATGATGTTGGTTTTAAAATAAACTAACAATGATTTTGGCTCTGACTTCTTTGAGTGGAATTACCTCATCCCATTTTGAGAAGAAGTTAGTAGTAGTAAGAATATACTTGAACTGCTTAGCCGTAGCTAGAAGATAAGGCCCTACTACATCCATTCCCCATGTGGAAAATGGACATGAGTATTTAGTTGTATGTAACAACTATGGGGGATGATGAATGATGTTAGCATGCACATGGAAGGGATGAAATTTATTAGTGAAATCTGTGCAATCCAGTGTCATTAAAGGCCAAAAGTATCCAATCCTTTGAATTTGATCAGAAAGCCTATTCCCAGATTGGTGAGCACTACAAGATCCTGAATGTACTTCTTTCGTGATAGCTACAGTTTCTTATTCATCAATACATTTGAAGAGGATTCCATCCAATACCCTTTTGTATAAGATCTTTTAGTGATATGGACTAACATAAAAAGTAAAATATGCCGCTCATCATCAGATCTATTCTTTTTCATCCCTATATGGTGGAAGTACTCTATTTTGAAGGTATTACATGATGGGTATTCTCCATCCCATGGTATGACAATATGGATTAAAATAGGGATAATTTGATTAATTTCTTCAATTATATTTTGAAAAAAAGGTGAGAACACATCACGATGGGTCATACTGATGACTGTCTCATCGCAGTTTGGATCTTCCAGGGTTGTAGATGCATTATCCAGTGCATTCATTAATTTGGTGAAGGAAAACACTTGCCTTCCAAATTGGTGACAGAGCACTGAATATAGGCCATGTTTCGTTTGATTCCTCTTAATTATTTCAAATTTCGAGGAGGTGACATTCCAAGGATTTATTTGTTTTCTCAGGATCAACTTTGATACCATGATGGTGTAAAATGAAGCCGAGGAACTTCCCTGAGATAACCCCGAAAGCACATCTCAAGGGGTTCATCTTCAAATTGTGTTGTCGAAGATTATTGAATATGGTCTCCAGATCAGTCAAGTGATCAAAATGTTACGTGTATTTGACCACCAAATCATCAACATAACATTCGAAAAATTTCCCTAAGAAGGGTTTGATGATATAGTGCATGGCACGTTGATATGTTGCACTTCTATTCTTTAAGCCAAAGAGAATTACCAGATAAAAAAACATACCATGAGGGAATCTGAAGGCTGTAGATTCTTCATCATCTAGGGATATATATATTTGATTATACCCAGAGTATCCATCCATGAAGGAAAGGGATTCATAGCCAATTGTTGCATTGATTAAAAGTTCTGTGATCAGAACTGGGATGTTGACTTTAGGACAATGTTGGTTAAGATCTCTGAAATCAATGAAAACTACGATTTTTTCTTATTCTTCTTCTTCACTAGGACACTTTTTTCTATCCATTTGGTATATTGAACCGCCCTGACAAAGTTATCCTTTATAATTTTATCAACATAAACTTCAAATTTAGAGTCATGAGTTGGGTGTGTTCTTTTCGATGCCTGCTTGAATCCTCGATGTTATTCTAGAAAACCCAAATGATGAGTGGATACATTGTAATTAAGTCCTGTAATTTCTGTATAATTCCTAGAAAATGTATCTTGATGTTTCTTTATAAATGAGTATACACCTATCGCTCTTCAGAAGTCATGGCTGCACTAATTATAGTGGGGAGTGGATCTTACTCTGTATCTAGATTTATTTCTCTTAGCTCATACACAGTGGTAGATACTCCTTCCTCAAATACTAGAGGAGCATCCATGATATCTTCCTCTTCTTCTTTATCTTCCTTATGCATCACTTCTTCTATTTCTACTTTCATAGTAGGTGATGAAGCCAAAAATTTAGAGCTAAGAGTGGAGTCAATATTTGAACGTCCTGAAGAAGAGGACACTATTTCTGACCCTACTAATGATGAAGGGTCTTCCTGGGGTAATAAAGAGGAGATTATAAATTGGGAATCAACATCCTTGTATTCTTATGGATTTACTATAACTTATTCAATTCGGATTGATGAAATAGAGGCTTTCTGTAGTTCGGTAGATGAAATGAAGACATCTCCATTTGAGCTTTCACCATAGCTTTGTGAATCAACAATTTCTCACATGCTTTCAAGCTCGATTTCCAAAATTGACATTATGGATGTTACAAGAAGAATGTTTGGATTTGGGTTTACCTTTTCAATTTGATTGATAGGTAACACATAAATTCTACTCAAATGTATGAATGGATTTTTTGGGATCTTTTCCAGGCCATTCGGAGCATTAATTCTAGTTAGCTCCTTTTCCATGGACCCCATTCCCTTCGTTTGATAAAATTCTACCTCAATGTATTGAGATTCACATGTTTTGAATGGAGCCTTGTCACCATACAATGTAATGATTTGATCATTGAAATATTACTTGAGAAATTGGTGGTATAACGAAGTTTTGACCACATGTTGATGTAGATATGGATTTCCAAGAAGAATATTGGAGTTTGTGTCCAGAAAAACAATAATGAAATCTAAATTAGATACAAGATCTCAAAATGAGTTTTGAGTGTAATCTCTCCCATAGGTTATTGTTCATTCCTGTCATATCCTTGAAACATTAATGTAGGAGGAGATAAGTCAGACTCAGTGATCCCCAATCAGCGAAGTTTATTAATGGGAATGAGGTTGACCCCTGACCCATTATCAATGAAGGATACTTGGATGTTTATGTCATTGAACTTTCCAAATAGATAAAAGGGCGTAATATGTCCATATACAATATCATCTTTACCTTCATCCATAAAATATATAACTTCATGACACTCTGCAGGATCATTCTCTATACGGTAAATCTCAGCAGCAAAAAAATTGGTTTCAAACTCTTGAGGAATTGACAAAGCCTCAATAAGTTCTTCTCAGAGCTCTATTGACATATTTAAGGCATCAAAAATTCACAATTTGGCTGGTACTTGGGCCAACTATTTCAATAAATCATACTTTTGGTCCATTGGTCTACGTTTCCCATCATGGAGTTGTGGTTTTGTATGTTCCTTGAAAGTTGACGCTCCTGATGTGGATGTTCCATGTGTTGGAGAAGAAACTGGAAATACTCTTGGCTTTGGAATATTAGAATGAATAGGTCTATCTAATTGCTAAGAGGAAGATGATTTAACCTTTACTCGGTCCTCCAAAATAATCATGTGAGGACTGAATCTATCATGTGTGGAAGAAAATACTTTTTCTTGTTGATCCCGCTGAAGGGCTCTTCCATCAGGTTCCACCACATATATAGTTCGAGTGGGGGTAGAGTTAAAATAGTGGCTTCTAGAATTCCCATGTATTCCATTATATCCTCGACCTTGGATTCTTCCTCTAGTTCCCCAGTTAGGTACAGAGAACTCTGGCTCATTATAATCAGAATCACCATTGGCATAGGAATCCGTTAAGTGGATAAAATTGATGGAACCAAAGATCAATTCTTAATCTGATTAGGATTCTTATTTAAAGGTTAGTTCGGATTGTTCCATTTCGTGGGGTGGTGCCCATGCTCTGGAAGTAGATGGCATTAAATCTGATAGAGTCAAATACAACTTTTGCCTTAACATGAGCATGTCTTCTTCTAACCTCACTTTAGCCATCTAATCATGTAGCTTATTTGAGGATTGAACTTTTGAGGACTGATCATTTGATGAACGTGTTCTTTCTGTGGCGGGAGTAGAAGGAGACACAATCATTTGTTTAAACTATGTTTATCGAATAGAATGAGTTCAGTTGATCATGTTATTTATCATCTAATCATCATATTTTTGTGCATTTTTACTTTTGATTTCATGCCATTTTCCTTCTTTCTCTAGGTCAATAGAAGTAACACATGATACTTGGGATGAATAACTTTTTAGTTTTACTTTTCTAGAGTCAACCATTTTTTTAGGAGGTCTTTGAAAATAAAAAACTCCTAAATGGGATGCCCCAACATCTAGTGAAAGGGATAATAATTCATAAGATCTTCATCTCCTTCTTTGTTTGGTTTATTTGGAAATGGAAACTAAAAATAATAATTTTCCAATGCTGAGATGAAGTAACCCGGAACCTGTTCATTCTGAGAAGAATAAAATTTGTTCTTTAACTCTTCAAACTGTTTCCTCCTTTGAAATCTTTGATCATCTTGACGAGGCAGTCATTCTTGTTGATGCTCAGGAGGCAGAGCCCTTCAACATGATGAAGGTTTTGATGTGGAATCAGGTACATGTGCTTGCTTGAGTGTGACTATAGCATACTCTACTTTATCCATTCGCCTTCCCATAGCTAACAGAATTACACGAGTATTAGATTTTTTTTCCATAATTGAATCATCTATCTATTGAGCAATTGAAGCTAGGTCTCGAAACCCTCATGTGTATTTCACTGGGATCAATTGTGTGTGTAACTCATCATGAATATTTTACACACAAATTGGTAGAAACACTTCTTGAAGAAGTGCTATATTTAAGAAATATGTTAATCCTTTCCATCGAGTAATGAAATCTGAAACTCTTTAATTTTCCTTTTGCATATAAGTTGTAAGATAAAAACTAGTTGTCTTTGGAAGCGTTGAGCTGAATTGAAGAAGTAATTTATGATGGAGATCTTACCATCTAGTAATTGATCAAGATTGAAAACTTGTGTACCGTACAAAATCTAGTCCCTGTAATTAATGCACAAAACACCTGAGATTTACTGCTTCTTATTGTTCAGGAGTTCTCATCATGGGATCACAATGAGAAACAAAATGTTTTAAGTGTTGTTCTGAATCTTTTGAACCATTAAAGATTTGTAATTTAGTATTCACAAAATTTGGTGGGGGAGGAATCAGATCCACCCATTTAGGGTAGGCTTTCATTTCCAGATGAACTGACACACACAGTTCTTCCATAGCTTACTATTGATTTGTTAATGACTCAATTGTGTTCATAAGAACTTGGGGAATATCCGGATGAGCTGGGACCTCTACAGGTACAACAGTTGGACCTTGAACTGGTGAAACAGCCGACAAAACCACTAGTTATGTTGCTGGTATTTTCCTTGGATAACCCATCGGAATAGTCCTATAAGGATGTGTTTGATCTTATCCTGGTTGTGTACCAAATGGAGGGAATTCATTATCTGCATCTGTAGTTACCACAAATTCTCTTTACTAAGGAGATCCTATAGGATTTTCAAGTTGAGGATCTTCCTAGGGAGTATGTATAGCAGAAATGATACTTCTAAGTATCTCTGTATTTAGTCTTTTTAATTCTTTCATATCCTCTTCTTGTTGTGAAAAATCTCTCTTCAAGTGAAAGATATTGACCTTCTCTGGTGGAAAATTGAGATGAAATCTATCTTTTACCTTTCCCCTCATTAGACGCCTTTCATAAGGGTGGGAGTTGGTTATTGGAAGGCATGCCTAGATTCTGGGTAAGCCTTTGATTTCAGGTACGTAATCCTTCTTCATTTGGTTCAGTGTTTTCCATATTATAAAAAAGAACTTTATCTAATGATTCCCCTGAACTGAAATCATTTTTTGGAGGTTCTTCTACAATGGTGTTAATGACATTTACTGATGCATAATTCACTGATGGAATTATTTCAGTATCTTTGTAAGATCATATCCTTCTATATGTAACACCACAAGCTTCAATGGTACGTTTCACTTCGAATAATGCAATAGCGTGTGTTGTACGCAACCTCGAGCTCTAATGCACACCACAACGAATTAAACTAGCCGTTGTGAATAGTAATACCTACTTTTTGAAATTTTATAAATTTTATTTATCAAAATGGAATTCATTTTTGGATTCGGAATATCGGAATTAGCCTATGTTGAATTTTTGGTATTTTTCTGAGAACTTCTATTTTTTATGAATAGTGAAAAATACTTAAAAACAACTTTTTTAATCAAAATAATTTATAGTGATAAATTATACTATTTAGTGGTTTTAAAGTATAATTAGAATATATTTTTACCATTTTATCCAATGGTGGTCATTATAATTAATTTAACATTGAAATTGGATATAAACAATTGCCAATCTTTTGATATAAATTGTTTCTTAAAAACACGCTATTTGTTGTAACAGCGGAAATTAATTATAAAATTAATTAATGCAACTTATATGTTTTGAATTTTGTAAAATAGACATCATTTTTGAATTCGGAATATCAATTATAGCTTAGGGTGAAATTTTGGTCTTATTCTGAAAAACTTCAATTTTTGATGAATAGTGAAACCACTAAGTGGTTGTTAAAAACTGATTTTTCGTTAAAATGAAATATTACCACTTCTGTGATTTGATTTTCAAAAATCCGACATACATGGTTGTCATTAAGAAGCAAAATTTGGTTCAATGAGATTAAAATAATTTTTTGGTGAATAGTAACTTTTAAGTTCTTAATCGCGATTAGAGGTAATTAGTGTAGTTTAAGGTACAAATAATGTTTTAATAATATGATATGAGCTTGAAACTTGTCCTACTCCTATTAGATGAGTCATGGCCGACCAAGACAACCCATGGGTCAACTTAGGGACCCCATGGAGCCACTTTGGTTGGAAAATGACATTAATATATATTTATTTAATGTTAAAATTAAATTGATACAGACATGAGTTTTTTTACTAAAACAATTTGTAAGTGGGGTTACAGAAGTAAAAATTTTGACTATAAATATTCATTAGAAAGATAAAACGATTTCCTACATCATAGTATTTTTTTATAATTTTTAGACATTAAATAAATTATATTATTTATGACATCATTATGATGCAGCGATGACCTCATTATTTAACGATTTAAATAAAATGAGAAGATAATGCAAAATCCAAGGCTTACACTTGTCCAAAGCCTATTGGATGAGGATATTTAGAACCCTTATCACCTTAGAAACGAATTATATAAGTGTGGGACCTTTAGAATCCGAAAAGCATTGTATAATAATGTAACATTTCAATCTTTCCAAAAGAGCCCCTCCTCTCCACTTATAAAAGGATCCCACCTCTCCCACCTCATTTACACTTTCAAGCCATTTGTCTCGGCCAACCTCTACCCAAATACTCTCCCAACTTCCCCCTCTTACTCCTAGAAGCCTCACTTTGGGCAGAACTCTTCCCAAGGAAGCCTTTGGCTCAAATCAAAAAGAGTTACCCGATTTTGAGGTAATGTCTTCTCTAATGTTGTTTTGTTTTGTTTTTCTTCTCCAACCCTCTAAACTCTTTTTATTCATTTCTTTTGTAAAAACACCAGTATTCTCAATATACTAGGATGTTGTTATAAGATGTATTCGAGCTACACTTACACACACCTACATCTAATGGTTAAAGAACATACGGTTTCTGTGGATGGCGAATTTCTGCCTCACGAAACGATGATTGTTCAACACTCATATAACACCTTCAAAGGTGGCCATTAAGATGTCACTATTTTTATATATGATATTTAATATGTTAATGTTTTACTTATGCTTCTGTATTTCTCATTTATGGCATACTTTATGATTTCCATTATGGGTAAAACGTGATAATTTCATTTTAGGAAGTGCGGACTACCGCCCCCTCAAAGTGATTTGAATCGTTAATGCCATATGTGGGATCTATAAAGTATGGAGTAAATGGTATTATACAGTATATTATACTGGAATTATATTATACATTTATATCATTATGATTTTGTTCCATTAAATATGAAATTGAAATGAAAGTAGCGTTCATGCGTACGTACGGCTTACCGTCTCCATAAACGGTGCATTTCATTTCTTACCTCTAAATGTTACGTAATATTATAAATGAATGTATATACAGGATATACAAGATATATATGAAATATAAATCATGAATATAATTCTGGAGATAATGGATATTCTACCACATAAACAACTTGTAATTATAAGAAGTTTATTGTTGACTCAAGTACCAAAGATCGACAAAACGACCGTTATTAACTTAAATAATTACATAATGTTCATATCATTGTAATAAGTGATATAATAAGGACAATAAAATTGAAAATGGTTCTTAATAAGGTATATATTAACTCTAGTTTATTATTCAGGAGGTTAAAGAACGGTTGAGTCAAGTCAGACACGAGGTAAGGGAATTTCTTAACCCAACTTCCATTATTTGGGTTAATCTCCTACTTTAAAATTATGTCATGATATTATTATATCATATCTTGTATTTATAATTTATTTATGTGTACATATAGTGAATACACATAATATTTCTATATTATTTAATAAACGGTATTGGTAAGTGACTTCGTCTCAATCTCCATTCATTGAGGCATATTTTGTTTTATACACAAATTTCATTTATACGGTGTATAAACCCCTTTGACTTTTACATTTATTCAAAAGGTTTTATTTTATAATTATGTGATTTTTAAATGGTTTAAAAAAAATAATATTTCTCTCTAATATATGAAAATCCAGTGCAAATGTATATGTATTTAACGCAAGATTAAAATGATTTTGAAAAACCCGACTCTCGAGTGTGGTAGACAGGAAGGGATTGGGAGTGGACCCATCATGGCATGTAATTAGTCGAGCAGTCTCAGAATTAGTTATTTTGTTTTCAGAAGCTTGCATAATGATTTTAGAAAAACACTTGAGTATATTTGAGCAATTTAGAACGTAAGTATCTTCAAAAAAAATTGCATCGGTAGGTCTCATGAGACAACTAGACGTGGAATTGGCCGAGGCCCTTTCCCAATTTGATTTATGGTTTTGGCCGAGGCCTTAATCATTTTAGACGTCTTGGCCGAGGCCTTGACAAAATGTTTCATAATGTCTGGCATTATACATTCCCTCATTATGAAAGTGGTTATTGATATTACATGTGATTATTCGACCAGTATAATATCCATGTGAAGAAGTGAATGGCATTATCTCATTTTACTTTTGCCATATTATGTTGAAGTTCATGTTTAAAAGGCTTTTGTTTTAGTTATACATTGCCTTAAATGTTAATGTTTATTTATGAAAGCTTCCACAATATTGTTATCCTTACTGAGCATCTGAGCTCACCCCTTTCAATGTTTTAATATTTTCCAGGATGTGAAGAAGTATTTTATGAATGACCTGCAGGGATTGTGAGAAGTGGATATGAGTGTGGACTATGGAGACTTTGTTATTGTATTTTTTCACTTTATGATGTAATGTAACGTTTATGAATGTATCTAGTGTTTACAAGGCTACTAAACTAATCGGTCTTTCGAGAATTGATCTTTTTTGATCATGCCAATGTTACGAAGTAATGCACCTACTCTGGGTAGCTGGGTCGGGGCGTTACAGTTGGTATCAGAGGAAGTTTAGTACAAACCTTGGAAGCTAGATTTAGATAAACTCTGATTAGAGCACGTAGACCTAAGATGAACTTTGAAGATTAGTATATAAGAACTTCCTAGAATTATGGTATTGTAGAGATTTTGTGAGTTTTATGAGAAATACATCCCTGTCTGGATACGAGCAGGTAGAGGCAGCTCTGGCACAGATGTACCTAGGGGTAAAACCTAAAAACACCGCTTTGAGCTAGACTCGAACGGGAACTGATGCACGACAACGGGCCTTACTGCACTCTTGGTTACGACACTCCCGGGGGATATGCCTAGGATAACTCTCATTTTCTTTACAAATCATTATGAAGGGTTTATGAGTATATGCTTCCTCAAAGAAAACATTTTTATGATTGTGGATTATATCCATAAATATTTCAATTTATGTTAAGTGTTTTATAAGTATGGGATTATGTATTTTGATTCATAAACTGATCTAGTTTATACAATTGTTTAGAAATGGAACCTAGTGGAAGAAATGGAACTGTATCAATGCACGCACTCCATGTAGGGATTTCCCTCCTGCTCAAGATAATTATGGTGGAGCTAGTGATACAACTGGTGCTGATCAGCTTCTCACCGTACTGGGACAACTCACGCAGGTTATGAATAATAACCTTACTCGTATGGAGCACCCTGATCCGCAACGTGGAGGATCAATGCTAGACCGTTTCATGAGGCAACAACCACCAATCTTCAATGGGAGTACAAATCCTATAGTAGCTGAGCAATGGATAAATTCCTTAGAGAAAATATTCCATGCCTTGGGGAGTAGTGAAAGGGAGAAGGTTGTCATGGAAGTTTACCGCCTCACTGGAGATGTCGATCAGTGGTGGTCACTGATTCAAAACAAAAAGGAAGATGATGATGTATCGAATATGGAATGGAGGGAGTTCAAAGAGCTTTTCTTAGAAAAATACTTTCCTCGTGACCATCGAGCAGATATGGAAAGGCAATTTCTGAGTCTGAGGCAGAAGGAGGATGAGAATGTCGCAAAGTATGAGGCTAACTTTACAAGGTTAGCGAGGCATGATTCCGATTATATACGTAACCCAAGGAGTAAGATTGATCGTTTCTTTGATGGGTTAAAACCATTTCTCCGTCGAGCTTTAGTATCACAATCCTTCTCATCATACGAAGATATTGTCTCGTGTGCTATCAAGACAGAAAAGGAATTCTCTAAGTCTTATGACAACAAAGTAAAGCAAGAGAAGAAGAGAATGGTGGAACAAGAGACAGATAAAGGGAAAAAGGGAAAGAAGGATTTTCCATTATGTGATAATTGTGGGAAGAATCACCCTGGTACGTGCCTAAAAGGAATGGGAGTTTGTTATAAATGTGGAGAAAAGGGTCACCAGGCTCGTGATTGCAAGGGAAAGAAAGAGGCTATCAAAGTTGAATGCTACAATTGTAGAGAAATGGGTCATTATGCAAATGAATGTCCTAAGCGTCAGGGAAACTTACCTCAGAAAAGTCCAAGGGATCAAGGCCAATCTTATTCTGTGACTACAGTTGAAGCGGAATAATTAATGTATTGGTGCTTTTGGACTCATGGATTATATTCTGGTTATTAGAATAATGTGATATATAAGGATTGTACTGCAGTACTTGTTGATTTTAGTAAGGTTTTAATATGATGAAGGTAATTATATTTTTAGTATGTGACAATAAGAGAAACTTTACTTTGTTTGGGGAATCTGATAAATTGATTTTGGAATTAAGAGACCTTTTAGAGAAAGTCTGGACAGAGGTATTTTGGATAACTATAAAGGTTGGAGTGGATTAAGTTGAACCATGGATAGTATTGTTTAAGGTTAAAGCATTTCTGAAGATTATTTTTGGAATATTATAATACTATAGTTTTAGGAAAAGGACAACCTGCAGGGTGGGGCATAACCCGTCGCGTCGGAAAAAGCTGCAGGAATTGAACCCACAATCATAGTGCGACAGGCCTTTATTTCCTACCACTATCCTACAAGAAGTCCCTGGTTATTACAAAATAATTTTACTAATCTAAATGGTATGTGTTAATATTTGGAACCTTATACAATTAGGATAAATATAATATTTTTGAGTTGTATTACCTTTTAGCGTGAAAGATGGGTTTGTGGTAAAAGTTTATTAAAGAATGAAAGTCTACATGACAAGTATGTATATTCCCTTACGTTCTTAGAAAATCTCCTAAATAAATTCCTCAACTTTATAAAAGTTAACTCAAAACAAAAAATGTTGTCGGTTAAATTTTCCTACTGGGGAATCAATGATCGTTTAACCAGTCACAAGTTTGTGATTTTCTTGTAGTTAAACTTTCTCCTAATCCTGTTTTCTATAACTCTCCATCAGACCTTTATGGTTTGTTTCTCCTCCATATCCATATTTTCATAGAATCCTAGAATGGGCTATATCGGGTGACCTTTGTACTTATCTTGCTTTCTTTTAATGTTATATATTTATTAACCTTATTTCCGATGTGGGTTTTCCTCAAAGGTATTTTCTCTTTTCAACCTTTTATTTTCAAAGAAAAATTTCAAATTTCGAGGACGCAATTTATTGAAGGAGGGTAGAATGTAACACCCCAAGCTTCCATGGTACGTTTCACTTCGAATAATTCAATAGCGTGTGTTGTACGCAACCTCGAGCTCTAACACACACCACAACGAATTAAACTAGCCGTTGTGAATAGTAATACCTACTTTTTGAAATTTTATAAATTTTATTTATCAAAATGGACTTCATTTTTGGATTCGGAATATCAGAATTAGCCTATGTTGAATTTTTGGTATTTTTCTGAGAACTTCTATTTTTTATGAATAGTGAAAAATACTTAAAAACAACTTTTTTAATCAAAATAATTTATAGTGATAAATTATACTATTTAGTGGTTTTAAAGTATAATTAGAATATATTTTTACCATTTTATCCAATTTTGGTCATTAGAATTAATTTAACATTGAAATTGGACATAAACAATTGCCAATCTTTTGATATAAATTGTTTCTTAAAAACACGCTATTTGTTGTAACAACTGGAATTAATTATAAAATTAATTAATGCAACTTATATGTTTTGAATTTTTTAAAATAGACGTCATTTTTGAATTCGGAATATCAATTATATCTTAGGGTGAAATTTTGGCCTTATTCTGAAAAACTTCAATTTTTGATGAATAGTGAAACCACTAAGTGGTTGTTAAAAACTGATTTTTCGTTAAAATGAAATATTACCACTTCTGTGATTTGATTTTCAAAAATCCGACATACATGGTTGTCATTAAGAAGCAAAATGTGGATCAATGAGATTAAAATAATTTTTTGGTGAATAGTAACTTTTAAGTTCTTAATCGCGATTAGAGGTAATTAGTGTAGTTTAAGGTACAAATAATGTTTTAATAATATGATATGATCTTGACACTTGTCCTACTCCTATTAGATGAGTCATGGACGACCAAGACAACCCATGGGTCAACTTGGGGACCCCATGGAGCCACTTTGGTTGGAAAATGACATTAATATATTTTTATTTAATGTTAAAATTAAATTGATACAAACATGAGTTGTTTTACTAAAACAATTTGTAAGTGGGGTTACAGAAGTCCAAATTTTGACTATAAATATTCATTAGAAAGCTAAAACGATTTCCTACATCATAGTATTTTTTTTATAATTTTTAGACATTAAATAAATTAAATTATTTATGACATCATTATGATGCAGCGATGACCTCATTATTTAACGATTTAAATAAAATGAGAAGATAATGCAAAATACAAGGCTTACACTTGTCCAAAGCCTATTGTATGAGGATATTTCGAACCCTTATCACCTTAGACACGAATTATATAAGTGTGGGACCTTTAGAATCCTAAAATCATTGTATAATAATGTAACATTTCAATCTTTCCAAAAGAGCCCCTCCTCTCCACTTATAAAAGGCCCCCACCTCTCCCACCTCATTTACACGTTCAAGCCATTTGGCTCGGCCAAACTCTACCCAAATACTCTCCCAAATTCCCCCTCTTACTCCTAGAAGCCTCACGTTTGGCAGAACTCTTCCCAAGGAATCCTTTGGCTCAAATCAAAAAAAGTTACCCGATTTTGAGGTAATGTCTTCTCTAATGTTGTTTTGTTTTGTTTTTCTTCTCCAACCCCCGAAACTCTTTTTATTCATTTATTTTGTAACAACACCAGTATCCTCAATATACTAGGATGTTTTTATAAGATGTATTCGAGCTACAATTACACACACCTACATCTAATGGTTAAAGAACATACGGTTTCTGTGGATGGCGAATTTCTGCCTCACGAAACGATGATTGTTCAACACTCATATAACACCTTCAAAGGTGGCCATTATGATGTCACTATTTTTATATATGATATGTAATATGTTAATGTTTTACTTATGCTTATGTATTTCTCCTTTATGGCATACTTTATGATTTCCATTATGGGTAAAACGCGATAATTTCATTTTAGGAAGTGCGGACTACCGCCCCCTCAAAGTGATTTGAATCGTTAATGCCATATGTGGGATCTATAAAGGATGTAGTAAATGGTATTATACACTATATTATACTGGAATTATATTATACATTTATATCATTATGATTTTTTTCCATTAAATATGAAATTGAAATGAAAGTAGCGTTCATGCGTACGTACGGCTTACCGTCTCCATGAACGGTGCATTTCATTTCTTACCTCTAAATGTTGCGTAATATTATAAATGAATGTATATACTGGATATACAAGATATATATGACATCTAAATCATGAAAATAATTCTGGAGATAATGGATATTCTACCACATAAACAACTTGTAATTATAAGAAGTTTATTGTTGACTCAAGTACCAAAGATCGACAAAACGACCGTTATTAACTTAAATAATTACATAATGTTCATATCATTGTAATAAGTGATATAATAAGGACAATAAAATTGAAAATGGTTTTTAATAAGGTATATATTAACTCTAGTTTATTATTCAGGAGGTTAAAGAACGGTTGAGTCAAGTCAGACACGAGGTAAGGGAATTTCTTAACCCAACTTCCATTATTTGGGTTAATCTCCTACTTTAAAATTATGTCATGATATTATTATGTCCTATCTTGTATTTATACTTTATTTATGTGTACATATAGTGAATACACATAATAGTTATATATTATTTAATAAACGGTATTGGTAAGTGACTTCGTCTCAATCTCCATTCATTGAGGCATATTTTGTTTTATACACAAATTTCATTTATATGGTGTATAAACCCCTTTGACTTTTACATTTATTCAAAAGGTTTTCTTTTATAATTATGTGATTTTTAAATGGTTTAAAAAAATGATATTTCTCTCTAATATATGAAAATCCAGTGCAAGTGTATACGTATTTAACGCAAGATTAAAATGCTTTTGAAAAACCCGACTCTCGAGTGTGGTAGACAGGAAGGGATTGGGAGTGGACCCATCATGGCCTGTAATTAGTCGAGCAGTCTCAGAATTAGTTATTTTGTTTTCAGAAGCTTGCATAATGATTTTAGAAAAACACTAGAGTATATTTGAGCAATTTAGAACGTAAGTATCTTCAAAAAAAATTGCATCGGTAGGTCTCATGAGACAACTAGACGTGGAATTGGCCGAGGCCCTTTCCCAATTTGATTTATGGTTTTGGCCGAGGCCTTAATCATTTTAGATGTCTTGGCCGAGGCCTTGACAAAATGTTTCAGAATGTATGGCATTATACATTCCCTCATTATGAAAGTGGTCATTGATATTACATGTGATTATTCGACCAGTATAATATCCATGTGAAGAAGTGAATGGCATTATCTCATTTTACTTTTTCCATATTATGTTGAAGTTCATGTTTAAAAGGCTTTTGTTTTAGTTATACATTGCCTTAAATGTTAATGTTTATTTATGAAAGCTTCCGCAATATTGTTATCCTTACTGAGCATCTGAGCTCACCCCTTTCAATGTTTTAATATTTTCCAGGATGTGAAGAAGTATTTTATGAATGACCTGCAGGGATTGTGAGAAGTGGATATGAGTGTGGACTATGGAGACTTTGTTATTGTAGTTTTTCACTTTATGATGTAATGTAACGTTTATGAATGTATCTAATGTTTCCAAGGATACTAAACTAATCGGTCTTTCGAGACTTGATCTTTTGTGATCATGCCAATGTTACGAAGTAATGCACCGACTCTGGGTAGCTGGGGTCAGGGTGTTACACTATATCTTTCATGAGACTATGTTCTCCTAAATGATGAAGACAGTTACCTGAAATAAATACTTGGATAGTTCAGTTGTATGTTCTCTTTGTGGCTTCTTCCCTAATCAGGATAAAATTAACTTTCGTTGAGGAGGTGATTTTAAATATGAAAAACCCTGTACCACTATAGGCTGGTTCTATTACTATTCTTCTCTTTCAAACCTTTGAACTTTGTTTAATGAATTTGAAGGTTAAATTAAACTATCCCCCAGCCCTACAGGCTGGGGTGGCTCTTGAACTGCTATGGCTAAAATTCGCGCATCTTCTCTTCTAATTTTGCAAATTTTGGTTTGGACATTAGCTGGATTCATTATCTGACAACCGCTCAAGTCACCTATTTCAGAAGATCATTATGGTATTTCAGACATTTTCATCATCTGATGGATGACAACCTATAACTATGAGGCCTGCTGAAGATTCTTAGATGCTTGATGCAAAATTATATCAACATATTTCTTTCTTTGGTCCTAGCTTTGATGAGATCAAGTTAAGGTCTATTATTGAGTGTAAATTTGATTACAAACAAAATATGTTGATTGTAGTTGGTCGTGGGAAATAACATTGCATGAGACCTATTTTTAGTGGTATTTTTTGATTCTAGAGTGTAGTGAAATGCAATGCTCCATCTGCACCCCGTCCTCTAATACGAACACCAAATGGGGTATCATAAATTAACTGGTGTAGCCACTTTTGAGCATTGAGGCATGCACGCTTAAGTGTTATCTACTACTTTTCAACTTTTGGATGTTGGTAAACTAAGAAAGATGTTTAGTTAATTTGGTGTTGCAATCCTTCTATTACCTTTACATGATTTTGATATTCATTATACGGTAATAATTTGGTTTTAAAATAACGAAGAGTATTCCATAAGTTGAGGTGAACATAATTAATGAAATCTTCTACCACCAATTCTGGAATGTTATATTGAAAATTTTCCAAAGGCTAGAATATGACTGGTATTTCTCCTTTAGACAATTGTTTTCTCATGTTTAACATATCTTCATCATCTTTTACTAGAGGTTTCTAC
This sequence comes from Viscum album, assembly GCA_963277665.1. Taxonomy (NCBI): domain Eukaryota; kingdom Viridiplantae; phylum Streptophyta; class Magnoliopsida; order Santalales; family Viscaceae; genus Viscum; species Viscum album. Next base: position 1,779,528,911 of record OY728129.1, on the reverse strand, counting down.
CCTTGGTCTAACCAAAGTGGGCACTCCGTATTAGATGAAAAATGACCAAAGGTAGGTTCGGAGAATGATTTTTCCCTTAATATGTCTTCTAGTTGAGAAAGTATTTCACCCATTAATGAGAAGGCATCAGACATGACTGATCTTGTGTTGGAAATTGCCTCAAGATAAGAGGGATTTCTCATCACGAAATTTTCAATTATAGAATTATCTTGACAATGTGAAATACTACTATAGAGAGGACTTTCGTAGTGAATTCCATCATAAGGATGACCACCGTGGTTGATTACATCAAGGGATAAATCCTTTTTCTCCTTGGTCTTCTAGCCACATAGAGGGTTGTCATGGCTCTCATCCAGAGATAGTCTCTCTAGATTGACAAAATTTTCATGAAGCAATCCTTTATGATGAATTGTATGATGGATAACTTTATAATTACTACTACCACTCCCATAATTTGGTAATGAGAGGGTAGGATCTTGAGCTGCAATAGATAAATGTATGAGTTCTTTAAGAACTCCAGCATTAAGAGGAGTTAGATTGCAACTTAACTCTTGATTTTCCAATAGTTTTGGTGATACTTCTTCTTGGATGTTCTCTTACACTTAGTTGGGGAAACATTTTGGTAGAAGTGGTTATCATGGTAAGGAGTATGTTCCTGTCTTATAGTGGTCACCAAAATAGACCAATTACCTCCAATTGGAACAGGTGTATACTCCTGATCCCATTGTCCATATGATATAGGGAAGTATGCCCCATGACCACCTTGGACTGGAACTGAGGTATGTATCTGCTTCGGGAAGGAATGTCAAGGTGTCATCCCAGTTGTGGGGATAGATTTATTTGTTCTTTTACCTGGTACTGGTGAAGTAGTTATAATATTCTAGCATGCTTCTAGAAAATGGGAAGGGATTTGTGTCCGCCCTTTCACCATTGATATGATGTGTTTGGTGACTTCAGAAGTTGGAATGGGAATATATGTCCATTCCATATATGTATTAGGTGTATGTGCCTTCTATTGTACTCTTTTTCTTGTCAATGGGTATTGATAGTACTCATGTATGGGGGAAAAGAGTTGGGTCTGCCCCAGATTTGTCGTCGGAGCTTTCTGACTAACTTCTCCAGGTGTTTCCAAATAAGACTATTGGTAGGCTTGATGAACACTAAAAGGTGAATGTGACTTCTGGATTTTTTCTATAAAGTTTGGTTTATGGACTTCATTCGATACTGGAAGATGAGATTGCTAGTAGAATTGGTGATTGTAAGTAGCTATATGTTCTTATTTACCAGTTTCCAACACATTGGATTGGTGGGATTATTTAAATGCAGTCAGACGAGCCTACTAACTAGATGATAATTTTTAAACAAATGTATGTGCATATTCACATTACTCCAATAGATTTTTTTGGTGGGATTGGTGGGTTTCTTCCAAACGAGTCTGTTGGGCATTAGAATTAGGACGGATGGGTGTATGTTCCCACTAGTTGTTCACCATCATGTTAGGTTTATGGACTTATCTAGAAGGGGCAGAGGTAAGAACCCACTCATTATTGACAGAATGTTGTCCCCGGTGGTTCAACTTCTGCACCTGGGTTTGATGGACCTAGGATGAATGTCCAGAGACAACACCCCCATCATATTGGGGGTTTACTACCATGCGATTTTTCTAATGGAAATGATTGGTGGGAATCCTCACGAAGGACCCTTGAATCTTTGGATTGTGGCCCTAAGTGACCTCTTGATCTACCTTTCTATAGTATGTAATGGACCTATTGTTGGGTTCTTGGGATAGGGACCCAAAATGGTTGAAAATGGTGGTTTGAACTATCTGCTTCTTGATCATCAGTCGTCGTTGGCCAGACAATTGAGGATTGTTATTGACCTGGAGAGCCTGTTGGGAAACCTACAAGGTTTGGATTGTATAGTGATGATGGTACTCATTTACCATCACATTATAGACCTAGCATTGAAGATGGTGGGTGGGTGATAAATTCATTCATGTGGATGAGGATCCATCCTGAGTAGTGGTCAGGAAGTTCAGAAATGCCGTCTTGAAGAAATTAATTTGGACTGAAGGGAGTTCTGAGAAAAAACCTGAAACCAAAAATAAAATCCATTAAAGTGACATATTTTTTATGGATACATGTGTGATTTATTCCATTTTATGGCCTTCCTTTATCAATAGATAGTGGCCTGGCAGGTGGGTAACATTTTTAACTTGGTTAAGTATTCACTTCGAGTTCACCATTTTTGTTTTTTAGTTCCTTGAAACATGTGTTCTAGTTTTAGGAATCACTACTTCCAAGCGGTTTCCATTAGATTTATTAATAGAACCAGAAACACCCAATAGTTATTTATCAAAAAGGGACCTTATTTTAAAGGAATACGTTCATTATGTTTGAACTTTACGATACTTAAGAACGTGCATTTTTCAATAGGATGGGAGGTCGGACTCATCACACCCTTTTGGGGTGAATTATTGTTTACTTTAGGACTCCCTTTATAAATTTAATATATTTTCATGAATCCTTATTAATTAACCAAGTATAACATAAGTTTCCCTTAGAATTTTCAATTATTTATTAACATGTATAAAATTTAGAATCATCCATATGTATTCATTGTTCTTCATTAATGGATATATCTATATATATTTGAGGTTCTCCCTCAATGGTATCCTCGCATATACTCTTTAATGATTCTTTTAATCATCGTGATGATGATACTATTTTTTTAAGCCACTCATTAGGGCAATCAGGAATTTACCATCATCCAGGGAGATAGAGTTTTGTTTCGATATAGGGATCGTACCCATAAAATGGGATACCTATGTATCCTTGTGAAAGGAATTAGAAACCTCATAGTTCAGTTCCTCTTAGTGGGACACATCATTCCTTTTGAGGTCATGTGGTAAGGACCCAGTCATACAGTTTAATGCTATTTGGTAAGGAAATATAAGAGAAAGGTTCTTAGTCAATGTTTGGTGTGGGACTTATGCCTAAACATCCCATAGAACATAGAAAGAATATGGGTTTTCAAGTAAGATTATAACCTATTGGGAAAACGAACCAAGGAGAACATGGTTGATTTGAAATGTTGGGGTTCAACCTCAAGGAGGATTCCTACGTATCCCATGTGGATTGTAATCAAAGCCCACGTAGTTTGAAAAGTCTCATAAGGTATTATAGTCCTTTGAGAGAAATGAGTTTGGGATTACATCTTGAAAAGTATTCCATGATGATTTGAGGGTTTAATTTAGGGATTACTCTAAAAGAAGATACCCATATTAATGGAATTATGGTTGGATTACTGAAGAGGATATCCTATGATCTCGAGGCCTGATGAAGGCTTCCTACATATCATGGTTTGAACAGGAATCAGAGTTCTCCTAGTTCACATTTTTGTGTAAATGTTGTGACCATGACAAATCTCTAAGCCCACGTGAGTCATTATCGGTTTGAGAAACAAGAGGATGTCAAAAATTCAAAAAAGACACCCACTATTTTCGTCCTCTGTTGGTGGAAGAGGGTGCACCAATGTCTACTAGGGTGGACGAGGTTTAGGGGACCCAGGAAGAGGGAGAGGTGAAGATCCCTACCTCTATTCTCTTTACATTGGACAAGGGTCCAATGAAAGGAAGGAGGGATAAAGGTTAGGGGATTACACTAGGATGGCTGCCTTAAAATGTTTCTCGTAGGGGAGGAATACTTTTCCTTTTCTTTAATGGAGAAGAAAGTGTAAATTGTACCTTTCCTACTAGAGACCTGAGGTTCTAGGTCTTTGAGAAGGGAGAGGTGAGGACCCAGATCCTCTTACAAACTAAGAAATTCCAAACACTATTCCTGGAAGAAAGGACCATGTCATTGAGGATATTCAAACCCATAGAGGCTTCATGAATCCTAACCCCATTGTGAAACAAATGTGGGAAACCTATGACTGTGGATATACAAACCCAAATAAGAGACACACTAATGTGCCTTTCCCAAGGGTTTGATAAGTTAGAAGGATTTGGTGGATGTATCAACTGAATCTCTTTTAGACAAGAGATCTAATGAAGAAGAATTCTTTCCATGAATGGATTTGAGGAGGGGTTGACGGATTATAGACTGAAGAGAGTAAGTGAATCAAATAGGGGTGACCAAGTAGATAAGGTCACGTAAGTATGGGTGAAAAAGAAGGATTGGGAAGCCTGATGTTCCCCTAAGGAATGAACAACCTGGATGTTAATACTTGGGAAACATCTAACTCAATCCTTCAAGAGTATTCATAGGTATTTCCAGAAGTGGGGGTACTCAAGTTCTTGTGAAAGGAATAGGTGGTGCACAAGTGTTTCTGATTTAGGGAGGTTGGGTGCTTTAAGCGCAAAAGTGTTATGGATTTCAAACACTAAAAGGACTTAAGTAATATGATCCTACTTTAATTCCTCTGCTTTAGGTGTTGAAGAAATACCTTAAATGTTTTGGAGGACTTGGGCGAAGCAATAGGGTGACTAGAGCAGTAATTGAGCTTTAAGGAAATTCGTTCGTACAAATGAAGGCCTCGTGCGTCTATTTATACGGAAAAATAAGACCCTGGGTGAAAGGAGTTTGGTCGTGCAAGTAGGTTTCTGCAACAGATGGGGGCGCACAAGTAGACAGTGTGCCGACGACCCCTTGGCCTGAATTCGGCGACCCAAAGCTTGTGCCTTTGGAAGTTTTGATTTTAATCCTGTTTTCCCCTCTTTTTTATAATGTGTTTCACATTTTCATTTTTCCATTAATCTCTATGATTAAACGGAGTGTCAACAATCCAAAAATGGGTGAATAAATAGTGGAGAAGGTTAATACCATCTAGCAGCACATTAAACCTGCTTAGAGTTGAAAAAAAGAGATATGTTGACAATTGTCGATGAGACCTAGAGTTTGATGTTGGAGACATTTTATTCCTATGCATATCACCATGGAAGAGAGTTATGAGATTTAGGAAGAAAGGAAAGCTTAGTCCAAGGTACATCAACACTATTGAGATCCTTGATCGCATCGGAGCAGTGGCATATCGACTATCACTCCCACCAAACATTTCTCAAGTACATGATGTATTCTGTGTATCGCTCTTGGGGATGTATATACCTGCCCCATTGCATTTAATCAATCCAAAGGTGGTACCATTGGAGAATGAACTCTCATATGAAGATAAGTCGGTGAAGATCTTAAATCTTAGAGAAAATATTCAATGAAATAATAAAATTCCCCTCATCAAGGTGTTGTGGAAGAACCACAAGTTAGAAGAAGCAACATGGGAACCTAAGGAAGTGATGAGGCAGAGTTACCCTCACCTTTTTTAGTGTTGGAAAAGGAAATTTCGAGGGAGAAATATCTTAAGAATAGAATTTTGTGATGACCCAATCATTTATGAATAAAATTCCATTTCTTTTAATGTCTTATGGATATAGAAAACACGTGCACTCTTTTTTAATGGGTTTAAATTAGCATTAAGTATCATTACCATTGATAATATATCCATTGAACAATGATCACATGACTGGTATAAATATAAGGTTTTAAAAAAAATCCTTTCGACATGACAAAGGAGAGGATGCCCTCATTCGGTAGACATGGTCTGTAAAAATCTCATTTTTTAGAGCTCAGAAAGGATATACTATCACTGGGATTATCTCTTGACCAAGCCCAATCTAAGCTTGAATATGTTAATCTTGAACAGAATTTCCTATGGTAGAAGTTCAACTTAATAGATATTACCACCCAAGAGATGTTATCTGAGTTTCCCCAAGATTTTTTCACCATTACACACCTTACCCTTAGGTCATATATGGGTGGTATAAGGGGTTATGTAATAAGGTATTAGTTACTTATTATGTAATCCATTTTTATCCAAGTTTCTTTATGTTGTTATACCATTTTATTTGAAATTAAAAATGTTAGGGTATGATTTATAACCACTCTCAAACTTCACTCCTTATTTTATAATGATGATATACCCCTTTATCTCTCATTAATGCCTTCCGTGTACACCTGCTACCATGCTGAAATTCCATATGGGATTTGTCTCTTCTTATTTCCATTTAAGCATTTCTTCTATATTATGCATCTAAATTTCATTTAATATGTTAGGATATTATGTTCCATGATCCCCTTACTTTCTATTTCATATATAAATGATGATATACCTCATTCTCCCTCATTAACCAAGTTTATGAATTTCCATATGACGTAATTATGCTGCAGAAATTGCATTGTGATCTTCCAAGCCAAAATCATCATGTAGTAAATACCATACCCATTTCTCTATCAAAGATATTCACATTTATGGACATAAACTTATTTAATAGTACTTACATGTATGTATCTAAAATTATTTTATCATGGAATAAATAATGATGTTAAATAAATCCATGTTATATGATCTATGTGGTGCACTTAAGCATGATCTTGAAATGATTTAAAGGGTGCACCCTGAAATTGATCTGATGCATTGGGTAACATTTTGTATCATGATACTCCATGTGAAATGAGGGTTTAATCATACCAATTCTTGTACAATTAGGGTTTACTCATGCTAATCCATATTCAATGAGCCTTAGCTCATGCTAATATCATGTTGTATGTTGTTGTCTCATTTCCATGTTATGATAATAATGCTATATCATGCCTTTATGTTCATGTTTCTATTATGACCAATTTATATTGTAATTGCCTAACATTTATTTCATTATTCATGTTATGCCTTGTTTAATACCTTATTGGGATTTATATCTCCCCCTTTTCTTATGTATGTCCTCTGGTTATCCCATGCAATGATAAGTATGAAGGAATGTTGTGGTCATGTAAAAGAAGTTTTCAATAAACATGTTGTATTTTATGTTTTAAGTTGTCATGTAATGTTCCAAAGCCCCAAATACACAAGAACTATCAATCATTTGGGTTGTATTAAGTTCAAGTTTAAGTAATAAATTATGTTTAAGTGTGTAATAAAGAGATAGGTTTTTATATTCAATAAGTCCTCATGAAATACTCATTAAAACTAATTAATAATAAAAGGAAAGACTAGTTATATCATATCCTCATCTCCTAAAATAGTACTAAAAATATGGGTTAAAATCTCTCCTAGCTATTGATGATATGGTCTTGAATGGACTTCCTATAAATCACACTCACTAGTGATGGTGTAATATTAACCCTTTGTTGATATAAAAGATAATTATCGATGATAGTAATTATTTTCGGCTCGAAACTGAGTCAACCAATAAATTTTTAAGATCACATTTATCCTATGTATCTATAGTATAAATAATTTATAAATAATTCAATACCCAATGATAATAATAGAATACTTTAGTCACCCCAAAATACACATATATCTCATTTCTAAGGGTGTATTAATGGTCGTCATCAAAGAAAAATACTCTACTTCAATCCCCAAATAGTCATAAAACTAAGAAGATATACATGAACGTAATTAACCCATATTGAATAAAATATATTATAAGGTGGATTACACTTGAATTGTACCTTGTATAGTCGATGTCTCATTACTACGATCAGTTGGAGTCTACTCAATAGAGTGAAACTAACTTGATCCCTAACCATGAGCTCTTATCACCTGAATCCACTAAAGAAAATCATCCCACTAATCTTTCTACACCAAACCCTTTCCATGAGCACCATTTCCTACACCACATCTTGAATTTTCAGAGGAACCACAACTATAACTCTACTATGACTCTTCCATCCCTTACTCTAAAACCCTAAGTCTACCAGGAACCATATACACCCACTATCTATAGTGTACTCATATAGAATCTCTATAGGTTCCTTATCTTACCATAATAATGGAATTCCTTCAATGTCTCATAATAATCAAGTTTAATATACTTTGGTTCTTTATATTGACAATACTCAACAGAAACCTACCTTCTTAGAGGAAGAAATAAACCCCTTCACTGAATCACCTGTCTACCACCTCCTTAAAGAGAATTTATATACACTAGTTTAGAAAATTATTTTCCACTGCCATTTTTTATTTTGAAAACAAATTATAATTTTTCTTCATTTTTTTAATCTTGTAAATATATTTTTTACATTTTTTATTATAATTGATTTTAAAAATGTTCTTCGATATTTATTATTTTTGTACTTGTTATTGAAAAAATAGTTATGAGAAATAAAATATCTACTATTTGATGTCGGTTCTAAATATTAAATTGGGAAGACAATATTTCACTTAGGTTATTATAAAAACCAAACATTAAAGATATTATTTGACATCGATTATATATTAAATGACATTAAATAATTGATTCTAGTTTTTTACATCAGTTTTAAAAATAACAGACATAAAAATATTTTTTTAAATTTGTTTTAAAACATACAATACCTAAACACATAGAACGAAAAACTACAGTAAAATCTAGAAGTTTATATAAGTGGAAGGAGAGTATAATTCTAAAATATAATTCAATTCTACCTAATTTGATATCAAAAATTTCTTACAACTATAACAAAATTAATTGTTTTAGTAAAAATAAAAAACATATTAAAACATATAAAAATGAAATAAAACTTAATTAAGCTTAAGAAATAATCAATCCCTAATTACCATAGATTATTTATCTCATTTGGAATTTTTGAAAGAGAATCATAAAAAACTATAAAATTTAAAGACAATATTTAACATTTAATCTAAATATGATGATAAAATAAATAAAAATAAAAACTTGCAATAAAAATAACTTTGTCGAATGTTATAGTTGTTCCAATTCAAATTATTTCTTATATAAAACACAACACCTAATACCAATATTATATACCTTCTTGTTGATAGTGACACATAATTTGAAAAACAAGTTTTAAATTGAAAATAACAGTTTATATTGTTACTAAACTAATATATTTATAAATTTAGTTTTCTTTTCAACAACAAAGTTGATTTTTCTTTCCATTCTTGATATATTATTGTTGGGATTCCATGAATTATTTAAAAATCATAAAAACTATAAAATAAAAATAGATTAAAAATATTTTATAAGCCTTAAAATAAAAAAAACATGTTACTCTAATACTTAATAATGTTCTTCTCTATACCACTATGTATTGAGAATAACTAGTAAATCATTATTTCGTATATTGGGAAAATATAAAACATACATTGGTTACTAATTTAAAAAATAAATACAAACATAAGTTGTAATAAAATTAATACATGAATCAATTGACACGTTATAATGAAATATGTTTTCATACCACTCAAGATAAGGAATCATCCAATACTTTATTTTTTTATTCCAAAATCTTCTAAAAATATATTTTATTATTATGAGAAGTATTCACTGATAGATAAATAAATTGTGGTTCATTAATCCATACATTAATTCTATTTTATATTTAATACAAAATTTATTAGGTTTCCTAATCAAACGTAATAAAATTTTGTTAGTTATATTAAATTGATAAAATGGAAATAAATTTTATAACCAGCCTACATGGAGGATACTTTAATCACTTTGATGACTAAAATATTTTCAGCTACATGTTCTATGATATATTTCTTCATAAATATTAATATAATATCACATAAAAAATGTTATAAATTATCGAAAACTAATAGGTTTTTACCAATATATATTCATACATCGTTAATATATAAATTTCTTCAGATACATGAGAAGTAGTATCTGAAGGTCTATAAACTTTTTTATATACAAGGTGTCATTACCTTTGAGTAATTCCTAAAACTATATATGGAAATATATATTTCAATATATATTTTTTTATTCAATATATATATATATATGAAAATATTTATATAAATTTTAAATAATATTAAAAAATATATAGTTGATGCATACGTTAGTGGTTTGTTGTTCTATAAGTATATATGAAAACATTACAAAATTTATAACTCTCTATCTAACTATAGTCACCTCTGACAGTATGAAACAACACTCTATCCAATTCATTAAAAATATCTTGTATCCCCACCCATTACAGATATAACTCTATATACTAATTATATAAGGTGAAACCAATAAAATGTATGATCCCATATACTATAATATGTTGTTTTCGATCCTATATGTATAACTCATTATGGATGGTCAATTGTTGAGGAAGATGAGAAGTGGCATATGCACATAGAAGTTGTCTCTGCATTTTGAAAACATTGAATAAACTGGTGATCAAATACTACCATCCATTGATGTTCCCAACTTTTAAATTGTCACCATAAAGATTATATTTCACCATTTACAACATCCTCTATTTAAGAATTAATAATACAACTAAATATGTTTCTAAAAAATAAACCAACCTCATATCCTCAAATACAACATGGGTGTTCTTAATTTTCTAATTATGTCACAAAAATATATTTACAACCATAATATATGAAGGTTCCTTGTGTTCTCTAATATTAAATAGAATCCTATAAAGAATATCTGAAAATGTTTTTAAAATTATAAAATTTAAAGAGTCGAGATATGAAGAAAATTGTTTCATAAAATCTGATGAGATATATATTTTTACTCTTTGGTAAGATATTTTCTATTTTATAATCTTTTCCTCTTTACATTTTTCATAGTGAGATAAAGGTCACATAAAAACTCTATAGACCCTAATGATTCAACTCTCAATTTATAAAAAAAATTAGTAATCATTTGTTCTTACAGTAATGTATACCCTCCCTGAGATAAAGTGTAAGGTATACATTCTTCATATAAATATTTTCTTGATAACTCCTCAATGATTACTATTTAATAATAAACAAAAATAATTTTTAAAATAAAATATATGTACATTAATTCACTTTACATTGTTGACATTAAGCTTTCCAAAATTTAATCTGATTTTATACTTTTGAAAAACTTATTCCATGGATATTTATCAAAATAATCATAAATATGATACGGAATTCCATTTTTTCTTACCCAAAAAATGAAATCTAAAGTTAATATTGATTTAATGTTCCAGCATCTCTTTGTTTTAAAACATAATCATATCCACCTAACTTCTTTAGTGTCATGTGAATCAAATGACATATGAATGTGAGAGGGAAAATGGAATATATAAATTTCTAAAGATGTGATACCCTCATGTCACTGTGGTATTTAATATTATATAATTTTGTGGGATATTTTTCATTTTTTGATGTTTTAATGTTTTTGGAGTTCTTTTTTTTTTGATTTATTGAAGTCCATATCATGGCATGTGGTCTTTCAGTACGGTGGGTCATTATTTTCTAGGGAGTTATTTTTTCATTCCTTCAGGAAATGACTCTAAGTGGTGATAACCAAGCAAGTGTGTGTGTGTGTGTGTATTGTTCTATAGTGGGGAACCATAATAGAGGTTATGTTATGTAGATAGTAGGACGTGTTTTAATGTAAGAATTCATAGGGTTTTGGTTCTTCTTATATGAGGCACACAATGTTGTGGTGCACAAGACTGCATTTTTGGTAGTTAGTGATCAGGATATTTCTTTCCTCACCTTGTCGGAACTCTACAACTAAATCCTAGATTCCACACCATAGGTGTACCTAGATAGTGGAACCAATCTATGGGGGATGTCTCCGCATCATGTTGGTTGTATGTTTAATTTTAATTTTTGTGATTTTCCAAATCTACCTATCTTTGATTTTTATGGATTTTAACCATATTTTATCCACTCTTTCATTAAAACAACATATAGGATATGTTCAATAAAATATACACCTTTTACTCCTTGTATTTAGGCCTCTATTTATTTGATCTAAGTGATTTTGGAAGGTGAACCCCTACTTTCCCCTTCTCATATTCTTCCTTCATCCATTCCCCTTGGGATTCAATTCTCCCATGAACCCCATTCATAATGGGGGGTAAATTTAAGATTTAAGATGGTTACAATCATTGGAAGTTGGTTTTTTAGGGTGTATGGAGTTTTTTTACTCTCTTTGTTTATTTTTCATCATTGAATGTGAGTGGTTCCCATTTGAATGAGGTAGGTGTTTCTATACAATTATTTAATATAACAATTCATTAAATTATTAAGCTTTCCAAATGTTTTTCTTAGTAATTTATGACTATATATAGTTCCTATAATAATTTTAAAATATTTTTTCCATGGATTTTACTCTTGTAATAGAGGGATTTCAATTGATTTTTTCATGTTCTTTTTACTTAAAAATGTGAGGCATTCCTAGTGTTTTTGAGAATTTTTTTAAGGTTATTCACAATTTTATAATGATAAATGAAAGGTTTTAGACATGTTTCTATTTATAAATGATTTAACCCATATTTTAAGGGATTTTTCATAAAAAATTATAGTTTGGTTTCTTAATGGAGTAAATAAAGTTTTTAAAGTGATGTATTATTATAATTATTATTATTGTATTATGATTTTCTAAAAGGTTGGGGTCAAAGCCTCATTTTATTATTAAAGCAAAGACCTCTTTTTTTTCTGGGTAGAGGGAGACCCATTACATAACCCAAATTCCCAAGGCCAAATGGACTGAATACAAATCTTGAAAGCCTATTTTTTCCAAGGGGCCCATCGTTGAATAGTACTGCTATAGTAACACTACCGCTACAGTTCCTAGTATAGTACCTCTTCCGCTACCATACTGCTATAATACCCAAAACTTCATCTCTACCTAAATTCGATCCTGGGTCTTTTGGATGCCAAGCAAGAGCATTTACCACTTGGTTTTGTTTTATGGGTTTAGTTTAAGTTTTAGTTGAAATTTTATAAAGATGAGTTTCTTGATGATTGTAGAACCTTAATTTTCATCCCCCTATTATTATGTTTTTCATAAACTTGTGCCCCTTTTATGGTATTTAGATGAATTGTTTTTATATGATCATGTATTGGTTAAAAGTTGTTTTGTATTAATAGGGTATTGGAGGTGATATGAGATTTATTAATAATACTTATTTATTATTCAATGTGATATACATGTTGCTTATTGATTACTCACCTCTCTTTTTGACATGTTATGGGGACTCGGGTAGCTAAGTGAGGGATTCAATGTAGCCTATTCTAATATTAATAACATAATTAGACTTTGGGAGCTTATCGATTTGGCATGATCAGACTATGGGAGAAGATCAACATGACATAGTAAGACTGTAGGATCTTATCAGAAAATTAACATCCTTGAGTATTTCTTGGATTTTCTCATGTTAGGACCAAGTTATTTCTCAATGACACTTACTCATTGACTAATGGTATTTCATATGGGATTTTATCTATAGTATTTATTTTTATTAACTTGCAATCAATTGGGTTTTGTATAACCTCTTTTATTATTGATGTTTTTTATATTATTACTCTTGGATATGATGGTTCTCATTTCTCATTCCATAATTTATTTTATTATACTGTATACTTTTCATTTTTTTTTGAAAATAGGATTGTGAAAGGATCATAATGAAGTATAATTGTTTAATTTTTTTCTTCTAGATCTTGAAATACCACCATCATAAATGTTTTAAAGTGTTTTATATTTTAAAATGTGTATTTTTTCTCTTAGAAAGAAAATAAATTTTTAAATTGATTCACTTTTAGGAAATTTTTCATTTACTTTCTTGGGTTTGAAATTAGGGTTTTGAGTCAGGTGTGGTTATTTCCTAAAAAGGTTTTAAATAATGGTTTTAAGAGAAAATGAGATAAAGTATAAGACTTGTTTTCTGTATTATTTTTAGTTGAAATAATATTTTCTTATTATTTTTCAAAACATTTTTTGTGAAATTTTTTTAGAAGTATTTTCATATACTATTTGGTAAAATCCTATTGGTCCTGTTTATCTCACTCCTTTCATACACCCTTGAGTGTGTAGGTGTATCTCATGTCATTATATAGGCTCCTAGATTCTAATATTGAATTAAACATCATTTGGGTTGTATTTTGATGGATATTGTGGATGTGGTGAGTTACCTTATGCCACATAGATTCAAGTATTATGTTACTCGGTTTTGGTGTTTATCTTTTTAGGATTCTTATGTGTCAGATAATTTTGTAATGAGTATTTTTCTTCCTACTACATCTTTTTAGTGATCATGCTGTATTTACATTTCAATTTACTTTATATTGGGGCATGTATATCTTTTCGGTTTATGTTGAATGTTTTTATAAAATTATTTGAATTATTATCATTGTTTATGACACATTCATATGTTTATTGTTATTTATTCCTTGTTTATATTGGTTATTTATTTGTATCTATTTATTTTTCATGCATGAAGTCGAATGTATGGGAATGTATTTCTAGACTATTGGTAGTTTTTTTTATTTATTGATTATTATTTATGGTTGAAACTATTGTACTCATTTGTCTCTTTTGATACCCTTGAACTAGTTGGAATGATGTAAAAATTGAGAATGCACATTTGGTCCTATATTGGATCAGTCAAGATGATGTGTTAGGTTGAACTGCATTGGTTTGTTACAAATTATTATCAAAGAACCCTCTATTTATTTGGAAATGTATTGGTAATATAGGAACTGGGACTATCATAACATTGGAGGTAGTCCATGATTAGGTTCTTGATCATAACCTTTCGTGAAGAGACTTGAGTTTCCATGGGCAGTTGGGATTTTATTGTTGAGTTGGGATTAATGTTTTGATTATTTTGATGATTTTTAGATTCACATTGAGATAAATCAAAAACATTGAGGGGTTTTACATTGATCTTGGGATGAAATTAGAAAGAACCCTAATTTAATGGCTAGCTCACATGGTCTGGAAACCTGTGTTGATACCATGCTCGCAGTCCTAGAATATTCTCTAAGGCTATTTTATCATTGGTTCCTAAATAACAAAACCATATGGATAAGACATGCTTAGATCTACATCCCTACTTGAATTGTTTTAAACTAGTTTGATTTATAATTTTTCTAGAGTGGTTTCCACTTGTTTGAGATCAATCAAAGAGGGTTTTAATGTTGTTTTGACAATTTCATGAAGCCTATTTTGATGTTCCATGTGGCGTTTTAAGTAATTATTTGTTTTTTGATAGTTGTTTTTTGAAAATGAGAGTCTGAGGGAATTTTTTTAATTAGAAATATTTTGGTGCTTTATTTAAAAATAAAATTTATAGAATTTTTGGGTTTTAAAACTAGGGGTTATATGTTTTTTATAGAGTATTTTTGAAAATAACAAAAAAATAAAAGTAATTAATTTCATTATGGGATTTGAATAGTTTTTTTAAGTGAAATTGGTTTTTTATAAAAATTATTTGAAATGTAAGTTAATTTCATGAAGGGATTTGGTTTTATATTGGAATTCATGGAGTGGTTTCGAAATAAAGAAGAATCGTACAAAGTTCTATAGGGATTCTTACATTAAATTGGATGGCTTACAAATCTAATGTAAACTTTTTAAAATTATCTAGTAAAAAAGTTGTAATTTTAAACTGTGAAATTCATTTTTATAAATTTTTATATAGGAGGATAAATTTTTTTAATATGTTAGTGATTTTGAAAAATTAATTTATTAAATTTTTCAAATGTATTGATATTATGGAAAGGAATTTTACAGTGTGATATTCTTTAATAAATATGTTTTTTCTATAATCCCTTAGTTTTAATTGGATACTTGATTAGTAGATATAAGGAATGGATGTTTTGAATTCATTCTTTTATATATATAAGATATTCCTCCAAGAAAGGTTAAAATGAAATGTGGAGATTTTTTCTCTTTAGAAGATACTTAAGGTGATTCTTCTAACCCTTTAGGCATAACTTGTTTGATATTTGACTCTTGTCAGACACTAAATAGATTGGCTTATTGAATATGGTCTAAAGTTTCAGTAGGAATTAGTTTAGATAGATTCTATGATGTGGCTAGGTATCAAGCGATCATCAATTACTGTATTTATACTCGATGATTTTATAGAGAGTTGAGATTTTGAGGATATTTAGGATGGGAATATTTACTTTTTGTGTTTCTTTTATCTTTGTTTTGGAGAGGTTTTTATTTTTTTAGTTGTGTTCATTCCTCATCAATTTATTATTCCATTGAAATTTTTATTTAATTTTATCCATCTATTAAGATGATTATGTTTATGAGTTTATCGTGGTATGGCATGGATACATTTTTTGGTAATTTGGATGAGTTTTATACTAGTCAATATTATTCTTTGGTTGGTACATCTTTTGAGATTATTTTTTATTATAGATTTTTTAGGTTCTCAATGAGAGGTTGTTCTGTGAGCCAGGTCCCAGGTTAAATACCCTTTCTAATTTATAACCTAAAGGTAGTGCCCATTTTTTATTGTTTAGTTATGTTTTTGGATGTATACATCCTTCCATTTTTATTTTTAGGATATTTTTATATAATAGTTAACCTTGAATTTGGGTATTTCCTTGGATTATACTATCGTTTTCAATTTTTAACTACTCTCAGAGATAGTTGGTAATAGTTTATAGAGTAGTAATGTTTATATTTTTATATTTGGGAAAAAATTGGTTGTTTTAGTGGTATTTTTATATATGGGTGTTCATTTTATATCTCAACATTTTATAGGAATTCTAAATTTGGGGTACACCAATTGATGGTCCATGTGATTTCTGAGCCTCATGTCCTATGTTTATGTATCGATTTATTTCTGGAGATTTATGGTAATTGAGCATTTGATCCATTGTTTTTTTGAAACATGTGTTTTCTAGTGCTATTTTCTCAATATACCTCTTAAATGTTTCCCCAACCCTCCCACGTATTTTGTTGGGTGTTTTGTTTTCAATTATCCATTGTTTCTAATTTTGTTGAGAATTTATAGGGGTGAAAATTAGCATAGTGTATATAATTTTGAAACCCACATGTCACTGTGGTATTTAATATTATATATTTTAGTAGTTTTTTTAAAAAATTTAGATGTTTTTATATATTTTTAGTTCTGTAGTTTTGAGCTGCATCAAACCATGTCATGCCTAGGGGCCTTGCAGCATAGTCAGTCAATATTTTCTACTGAGGTCTATCTTCTTACCATCATGAAATGTATCTAAGGGGGGATAATCATGCCTCATCATGTGTATATTTTACCATAGTGGGGAATCAAGGGAGAGGTTATTACATGAAGATGATAGGATATATTATGGTGGACTAATTCTTGGGATTTTGGTTCTACCCAGAGGAGGCGTGTTGTGTTGTGGTGGTTAGGGCTGCACCATGGTGTCCTAGGATCAGTATCCTTATTTTTCTAGGACTTGAGACTATGATAGAGTGGTATATAGATATGTTTGTTACATAAGTTTAAGTGGTCTCATGTCCAAGTTGCTATCAATCTAATTTTTGTGACTTTCCAAATCTACCCCTCATTGGTTTTTATGATAGTTACCTTTCTTTAATCCCCTATCTCATTATACCATCATGTAGGATAGATTAAGGTATTTCCTCCCCTATCCCTCCTTTTATTTTGGCCTCCTCTTCTTGGATTTAATTAGTTCTTGAAGGTTATCCACTCTTTTCAACTTATCCTCTTCTCCATTCTTCAATTCCCCAATATTTTTCATTCTCTTGAAAACCCAAATTATTGTGTGTGTCAAATATAGTTTTATATATTAGTCTAATCATATTTATTTTTTTAGGTAATTTGTAGGTCATTTACTATATTGGTTTGGATTTATCCATCAAAGGAAAGTTGTTCCCACTTGAATGAGGTAGGATTTTCTATACAATTATTTTATTTAATATGTAATGAATTACTAAAGCTTTCAGAATGTTATTTTCAATAAATTAAAGATATTTATAAAATATTTTAGTGATTTCTAAGATATTTTTCATGGATTATTCACTTTTATTATAAGGTTTTAAATGATTTTTTGAGTAATTTTGAGTGTTTTTTAATATTTATATGAGGATCTTTTCAAAAGGTTTTAATAATAAAATATGGTTTGTTACCCTGTTTGGAATTCTAAATATGGTATCCAATGGTTTTAGGGTTTTTTTATAAAAAGGTATGTTTGGTTCTTAAGGGACTCCTAATTGAGAAAAGAGATGTCTTGAAGTGATGGGTTCTTGATTAGTTTTCAAAGGATTATTTCAACTTGTTTTCATTTTTCAAGTTTTTTTTTAAATTCCTAATTAGAATTTTAATAAAATGAATTTATTTATAAATGTATTGATTTAATTGAGAGACCATTGTTTATGTTTTGTATACACTTATTACCCTTTTATGGGATGTGGATTTGTTATTATTATTTGATGTTATATTGATGAAAATTGGTTGTTTCATGAGGGGTATTGGAAGTGAGATGAGATTTATTTTTTGTGATTATTTTCTGATCTATTTGATGAACATATTTCTTATTAATTACACATCTCCTTTTTAAACATGTCATGGGAACCTATTTAGGTAAGTGTGGAATTTGGTTAATGACATACTAACTTCTTTGACCCAATTAGACTATGTGTTCTGATCAATATAACTCGATCACACTATAGGAGTTGATCCATATAAACTAGTAATACTATTGGATATTACTAAACAATTTAATTTTTTGAGTACGTATTCGGCCATAAAATGTTTGGAACAAGTGAATTTTTCCTAAAACTTACTCATTTACTGATGGTATTACTTAGGGTATTTTTGTTTTACAATTTTTTGAATCCCATTTCTCTTGTTTTATTTTTTGGAACCTATTTCATTATTTATGTTTGTTTATATTATTATTATTAGATATTATGGTTATCATTGGAAATTCCCTAGTTTATTTTTTAATTTGGTTTAATTTTTAACTTGTTTTGTAAAGAGGATTTTGAAAGGGTTGTTGATAATAAACATTGTTTATTTTGTTATTTGGAAGCATATAAGTCCACCTATTTAAATTATTAAAATTTTCCCTATTTTAAAGGGTGGATTCTACCCTCTTGAAAAGAAGGGGATTTTGAAATTGATCCTTTTTTTTGGAAAGTTTTAATTTACTTGGGTTTGAAATTATGTTTTTAAATTGGGTGTGTTTGTTTTATAAATAAAATTAACTTAATGTTTTGAAAGAAGAGATAAATTATGAGAATTGTTTTTATATGATTTGTATTTGTAAAACCAATTTTCTAATTGTTATTCAAACTAGAATTTATGAAATTTTTTATAAAAGTAATTACATGAATACATTTGAAAAATTCTATTGGGCATTTTTTCTCTCACCATGAATTCAAACTTAAGTGCCTGTATATAGATTTCATATTTTTTATAAAGCCTATTAGGTAGTGATCACATATTATATATCATTTAGGTGGTTTCATGAAGGATATTTTGGATGTGTTTAGGGATTTTGGGTCACATGGAGTTGAATATTATCTATCTCATGTTTTTGGTTTATCATTTTGGGACACTTATGCATTATCTAATTCAGCCAAGTGTATTTTTTTCTAGATTCCTTGTTTGTCTATTTTTGAGGTATTTATGTTTCGATATCCATTATTTCAATTCACGTTTATGTATTCATTTAATGTTTTATATTAGTGTAAAACAATTTTAATCATTCTTGTTGGTTTTTAATTGTTTGAATGATTATTGTTTCTTAAACCTTGTTTGTCTTGGTTATTTATTTTTATCTTTTTATTTAACATATATGGAAGTACAATGTATAGAAATACCATGCAAGATTATTATTGTTTTTCTAATAGTTGTTTATTATATTTAGGGTTGAAACCATTCCCATTGATTTCTTATTTTGATTCACCAACAGTGGTTGTCATCCTATGGCGATCAGGAAAGTGCTTCAACCCTTGAATGGCCCAAAGGCCTTCTTTCTTTTTTAATTATGGATAATCCTCCTTCTAAGGGTTGAAGGGGAACCCAAACATGACCCTTAGGCCCAAGGCACAAGCCCAACAAGACCTACAATACATGATCCGAAGGACAAGAGGCATACCATGCCCAATACATGACCTGTAGGCCCAACCCACTAGAACTGCCCCTCCCCATATTCTGCATCATTGATCGCCTAGCTCCCCATCTTGCATTGTTGATCGGCTAGCATTTCCTCCTACAAAGCTTCACGGTGCCTGATCCCGATAGCGGTTGTCATACCCTCTCATTCTTCCAATCCGGTTAGCTCTTCTTCTGGTGACTGCTGCTCTTATTGCTCTAATACTCTTCTAGGGCATGCTCTATATGAACTGGGCTACCCTATGGTCTTTATGACCCCAAGGCTTTCGATGGCCCAAAGTCCCTTGAGACTCGTAGGCCCAAACCGGTGGTCTGAATTCCCAAATCGGGTGAATAGTTCGGGCCGCTATAGTACCTACTACAGTACTGTTATAGTAGCTACTACAGCACTGCTACAGTACCCTAGAAATTTTCCTCCACCTGGTTTTGAACCTGGGTCTCTTGGATGCCATGCAGGAGCCCTTACCACTCGGGTATGGGTTCTTTGGCCATGAAAGTGCTTCAAGACTTACTGAATATCAGTTAAGGTGATGTTTCATATTAATCCAAACTAGTTAATTATAAAATACATGCCAAGGAAAATAAAATTACACTAAATGGAGTTTTAATTATGTTCTCCCGTAGTTTATCTTTTGTGGTATGGTCAAAACTCTTCCTATCAGAAAGTAAAATACTTATTTTTTCTCAAGATTATAAAGCCACCAAAATTACAAATTGTTTCATATTTTGACTAGTAGGATTACAATTACCATTAAAATAAATAATCATCCCCTAGTCCCTACCTTGAGAAAGATATTATCTGGTATATGTGTGCTACTATTTTCATGAACTCTAGAAGTCTATTTACTCCATATATATGTCGCAGGATCTTATATAGAATAATGATAGTGTTCTTTATCCAAAGAATGCATAGGTTATTATCCCGAAGATTGATATGAAATAGGAGTTTAGATTGAAATGTTCCTTCAAAACAAATTAAAAAACTTTATTACAAAATGACATTAATTGATTATAAATATAACTTTTCATATTTAAAATTTAATAACATTTAGAAATATTTATTGTAAAAAACTAACCACGTTTTTATAATATTTTTTAAAATAGTTAACTTCAATTATAATATAAATTTTGATAACAATTACAAGATATGAAATGTTATGGACAAAAGAAAACTAATCTAATGTGATATTAAAAAGGATATAGTAACAAAAAAATAATATTTCTATGTATTAAAATTTTAAGTATTAAACAAAAAATTTACATATTTAGTGAAATATCAGACTTAAGAAACAATAC
This sequence comes from Viscum album, assembly GCA_963277665.1. NCBI lineage: Eukaryota > Viridiplantae > Streptophyta > Magnoliopsida > Santalales > Viscaceae > Viscum > Viscum album. Next base: position 1,779,507,759 of record OY728129.1, on the reverse strand, counting down.
TAATAAAAACCTTATACTTAAAATTTTATAAAAATTTAAAAGTTAAAAAAAATATAGTTATATAGTGCTTCTACTATTAGGATATTATTGAAATTTTGTTTTCCTATATTTCTTATTCATGATAGTTTTATATATTATAAACCATATTTGTACCATGGTCATTGATATCCTCTGATAATCATATCATTAATGGAGAGATATCACATTATTCATCTTTAACATCAACCTTTTCTTCAAAAAATTCTATTATTTTCATTGTTAAATAATATACCAATAATCATTTGATATATCAACAGTATAAAAAATCATGTGATTCCATGATAAAATGGTCATTTGTGTATTCTAATATATTTGTATCTATAAGTATCTTTGTAAATTCATCATGTTTAAGACTAGTGTTCTGGACACCCCATTTATACATGAATTATAAGACTCAAAATATAATGTAATCAATCCCCTATATATATTCAATAACTCTGTTATATGATCTTAAAACAGAGATTTGTTTTTTCCATTCTCACTTAAAAAATGCATTGCTTTTGTGAATATTAATGCACTTATATTCTAAACTATACTTCTATTATCCTGGTCTTTGGGATAAAATATATCACCATTAATGTCAAACATAGACCATGTTAAAAAATTTAAACAAGGGTCTCCCACTAACCATCCCTATGTTTTTTATGAAAATAAATCATTAGTCACGTTCTCGTTATACCATGTGAAAATATTTATTTATTCTCATTAAGTACCAATATATATTTATTCATTAGATAAAAAAACTTTAACTCATTAATATGAAATGTTATATATGACTGAACCTAAATTTTTTTTATTCATGATACATAAATATGTTGGAATTATTTTCTCGCATATAAGTGAATTTTTTTAGCCACAGATCCTCTTTCCTATAATACATACTCCTTCTTAGTGAGATATAGGAAAACTGATATTCTCCATTTTATAAAATTAATCCATAAAAAAGACAACCACCTCCTCAAAAATATACTTTTCAATAATATAATCTTCTAGGAAATGTGGATTCTTAACATAACCGCATCATATCTTCATATACAATTAAATAGTATACTCCCAATGTAAGTATAGAAGTCCACATAACTTTATTTGGCACACCAAATAAACCACTATATGTACTAAAATATTAAAAAAATATAGTGTTAAGTAAATTTCTAATTGAAAAAATATCTTTACTACTTCATTTATAAATTTTTTTAACGTAATTTAGATCCATTACTTTTCTACCAATGGAATTTAAAAAATAATAATTAATTGTGACGATAGTCATTCTAGAAAAAATTAGTAGTATTATATGTGATAAAACTTTTTGTATTTGTTGCATCATAACATGATAATAATGATATTTCATGCCTATTGAATTAAAATATTTAAATTACACAATGAAAATTCACTTTTTAATAATAAAATTGAGGGACATTAACACCATGTTGGCACTGAAAAAAAATTATTTTCTCTCTCTTAGATGATAAATGGAAAAGATAAAGGAATGTATATTTATTTTTCTTTAAGTGTGGGAAATAAATTCAAACATATTAAAATGGAAACTAATTATATTCTTACATTTAATTATTCCTTAGTCTTTCTAATAATATCTAAAAAATTTCCAACCAAAATATCCCCAACATTCTTCTTAACATTAATCACATCAATTTTGTTGTTGAATTGAAGATATCCCCAACATTGAATCTGAAAAAAAAAGTTTACTATTTCTTATATAAATTTCTATCATTACTGGATCTTTATTCTTTCCAAATTTGAAATAAACATTTTCACCCTCTCAAAATATTAATAGGGTGACAAAGGATTTGGAGTAATATCAATTTTTTATGATCTATTAAATGGATTTTTTTAATATTTGATAAGAGTGATCCATATACAAATACTAGTGATGACCCATGTATAATTATTTTATCCCATGTTTTACTATATAAAATGAAGTCACTTCTTTATAAATTATTCACGTTAACACTATATCCAGAAAAAAAATATTATATCATAATGTATTTTATAGATAAAAAAACTATTTTTTATCTTAATCAAACGCTTTGATGAATTCATTCTATTAAAGTTTCAAATCATTAATTAATGGTTAAAATTAAACATTAATATCATTTATATGTTTTTTTAGTCCATAAACCATTAAACACAACATTATATATTTCCACTTCATATAATTTTCTGGGAAAAGATGTAAATTACAAATTGAATAACTCATAAACTAAGGTTATAATTTGGATTTTATCTATCTATAAATAGTCCAAATCTAAGATTTTGAACTTCATTTCCAAATTTAAGAAATTTTGATCAGTTTTATTTTTTTAGGAAATCTACAAGATGATATAATTTCTCATTATATATTCATTAATCTACCTAGAAACATAAACTTTATGAATTATTCGAATTTAAAAAAAATATTTAAAATTTGGAATTATAAAAAGATACCAAATTTAAATAGAAGTAGTTTCATTATTTGGAATAATTTATAAATAAACATATAATATTTATTTAAACTTATATCATGATGTACCTCAATTAAGAAACATTAAAATATCTCTATATCCCTTTTTATACAACACATAGTCATTTTTGAAAACATGTACCTTATTTTAACTAAATCCAATCAGATATGATATTTTTTTCCTTATAATTTTAATTTTAAATTAAATATTCCACTAAAAATATTTCTTTCAATAAGACTAGTGATTCTTTAAAACTATTATCACTCTATCCATACCTAGATTTCAATTTTACCAATCTCAACATCGTTGATAAAACCATAAATTTTAGACTACCTTGATACAATGGTTTTCCAACATCACCATATAGTCTATCAATCCCCAATGTTTTTTTAATTTCTTCCACTTAAATATAATGATTTTTTCTATTTTATTATAATTATCATTTTAAAAATCCCAATCTTCATTATATATTGAATTATATATTATTTATCTATTATAGATCCATGTATTATAACTCAGATTAAATCCATTAAAAATTTATCATAGATTTCTCTGGAACTCATTTTTATCATATTTAAACACTTTATGCATAGACTATAAAACATTTCATTGTTCTGAACATTCTGTTTGGAAATTATAAAAAAACATCAACCACATTTTCTTATTTTTCACTTATTTATCATGTTGTAATCCAACTATGAATCGTTATCACCTATTGTAACTATTAAATACATAATATAAGTTAATATATTTTGAAACTATAAAATAAAATTTAAGTTTTAAAAAAATATACAAAAAAATAATTTATAAAAATGAATAAAATTAATAATAAAATCAATAATATTTACTATTATAAAAATAAATACATAAAACAATAAATTAATTATAAAAAATATTTATTTAATATAATTAATTAAAAAATTTGAATAAAAATACATGTTTACAAAAACTAAAATGTCATGTTACTTAGAAATAAAAAATATGGATTGAAATTTTCAAAAATTCAGAAACAATTCTACTAAAATATTATATCGCAAAGCTATCATTAATAAAAAAACATCATTTTCAGTATTAGGATTCCAAGAACTACTATATCATCAATATTATAAATAATATAAAAAAAATTGAGAATCCAGTATTTGATCTTATGAAATAAAACCTACCATGTGTATAATAGAATATATGAAGTATATGAAAATGTGACCACTTGATAGTAATTGAAGAACACTAAGGTCGGTCGTCAATGGGGGGGGTAGGGTTTCACAAAAGAGATATCTGGGAGATCAGGTTTAAAGTGGAAGAGGAATATCAAAGGTGGTATAAAAATATCAAGGAAGAAGAACTGACAGTTGGGAGGGTCTCTCTAATGTGAGAGGTTTGGGATTATGTTACAAAATTAGGATTGAATAGTCCGTTGTGTAAAGAAAATAAAAAAATAGTTGATTTATTCATTTTTATTTTTAAGGCGTTTTAATATAAATTTTTCCCATAAATAACATAGAAAAAATTATTTAACATAGGTAATAAAATAAATAACATTAAAAATTGTTGACAATTGTTTTTATAATTAGTTATTAAATAACTTATGTAAATAATATTCTTTTTAATAATGTTTTTACTAGTTATACTTTTACTTACTACCACCCAATGACCCTATCATAGTACTAACTGAAGAATAAATTTTCTACAATTCCTAAATGAAACCCATTATGTCACTTTTTCATTAATTATTATAAAATTTTGGGTTACTTTGAAAAATATTAGAGTTTTTATGTTTTCAGAGTACTACAATTTGGATCTGCAATAGGTAAGACGAAGTCCAAACGCATAATGGTGCGATTGGGCTCTATTTTCCAATTATGGATTCATTTCTAAAAAACATTTTTGGAGTGGTTGAGTACACCATGGAGGGTGGATATGAAATGATGTTTTTTCAAGTAAGCACCATTCATTGTGCAAAAGGAATGCCATGCCATAATAGATTATGTCTTAAGATTTTTTATTCTTCTTATAGGAGGTATCATGGATCATAGTTCTTAGGGTTGTTATATGGTGGAATGGTATCAGGATACTTAATTCTATCCTAATAAGGTGTTCCATCGCACAAGCCTAGTATTCCACACAAATTATTCTCCTAAATATAAGTTAAAAACCCTGGACAATAGGGACACACATTGAGGTGTTCTGGTCAGTTTTAATTTTATGATTTTATAATACCACTACCTTTTAAATTATAAGTGTTTTAAATATATTTTCATTACCCTTTTTTTTTGAGCATAAGACAGCTCAATGAATGTTCTCCTCCCTTCATCCTTGGATACTGGAACCTCTTTCTTCAATTTCAACTGGTTTTTTGTGGTAGTCCCTCTTTTCATCTTTTACTCTCCTCCCTCCTTCCATTTTCCATAAATTTTCATTTATCCCTTGAACCATAATCATTTTTATATTCTAATTTAGGGTTTTTTATGGGTATAATCATTGTTCGTTGGTTTTTTATGGTTATTAGAGTTCATTTCCTAATAACGTTGTTATTTCTCCAACATAGTTGAGTGGTTTTAACTTGGAAGAGTTATATATTTTTGTGAAATTACATTTCTTATAAATTTCATGAGATTCTTAGTATTTATAAATTTATTACATATCAATTTATATCAATATTTAATTCATTTTAAGGGCTTAAAAAATGATTCAAATGATTTCTCTACATGGTATAGTGGATTATCAATGAATTTTCTAGTATTTATTTTGTTACAATTTTTTTATATGGAAATGGTTTGTGAAAATTATTAAGATGACTTTTCATATGATTTTTATAATAGATGGAAGGTTTTAGATCTATTTTAATTTCCAAAGGATGTAACCTATAGTGTAATTTTCATTTTTAATTAAAGAGGAGTTTGGTTTTCAAATGAATCTTAATAGAGAAGAGTGATGTTTTCAAATTGATTTTCCTTGTTGGTTTTCAAAGAATGGTTGTATAGATAGATAATCCTAGTTAGATGTAAAGGGATGGTTAGAATTTAGAAATTAAGTTTCTTGATGTCTATAAATCCTTGTTTTGATCCCATTTGTTGTATTCATTATATATATTTTTATCCCTCTTTATGTGATATGAATTTGATTATTATTTTCATTTTTATGCATAGATGTGAAAGGGGATGTTTCATAAAAATATATTTGAGGTGATATTAGGTTTATTTTTTATACATTTTTAAGTAAATGATTATTATATTGTTCATTTATTTTTTACCTCCACTTTGATTATGTCATGTGGACCGGGGGTAACTGTTTGAGAGACTCGGTGTGTGTCATACTAACTTCATTTGATCATTTTCTAGTGAACCTGAGTGTAGGTTGATACCTTTGTAGGTATGGTGGCCCAATTAGACTATAAGAGATAATAAGAGGGAGTAACTAGTATGATTGTGGGATCTTACTAATTGATAGTTCAATTTGATTATACACAATACCACCCCACATTTGTATATAGGGAGTTTCCCATAACACTTATGCATTTGGTGAGGGAACTACCTTGGGTATTGTCGTTTCATACTTTATATGCACCCCCTTAGGTTATTTTTTATTAGTGGAACCATGTATATCATTATTGTTTGTCTTATTTTACCTATTAATATGATCGTTGATGATTTTATTTTTCTTCTTTATTTAGGAGGTGTTTTAATTTTCAAATATGTTTTTAAAAAGTGTTGTAATGAAATATTTCAAAATGAGTAAACATAATTTGTGTTGATTATAGAAATATAGAAGTATAAAAACGTTTTAGTGTTATTTTCTATTTTAAATGGTGGATTCAACAATTTTTTTGATTCAAAAGGGGTTTTTAAAGAATGTTATTTTAAAAAGTTTTGATTTAATTTATTGGGTTTGAAATCACGGTATTCAAATTAGTAGGTTTTTTGTTTTCTTAGATAGGTTTGTTTTGGTTTTGGAAAAAGGATTACATATGATATTTTTCCCTTTTATACATTACACCTAGAAAGCCTTATTTTCTAAATGAATTTAAAACTAGTATCTATGTAATTTTTTTATAAAAGGAGTTTCGTAGACTATATGGTGAAATCCTACTAGTCCTGTTTAGATCACACCCTATATACACACTCATGCACATGTATCTGGCCTAAATGTTTTATACAGGTTCCCTGGTTGTGATATAAGTTTTTATATCTTTATTATAGTATATTTATGGATTTTTTGGTGGTGGTGAGGGATAATATATCATGTGAAGATGTTTTGGAAAATCTATTGAGTTTCATATTTATTTTTGAATTCCCATGTATTGGCCAATTCCATCAAGTGTAGCTTGTATCTAGATTCTGATTTATTTTCAATTTAATTGTATGGTATTAAGCATTATTGGTTTCTTATTATATATATATATATGTGAAATCACATTTATTGATTATGTAACATTAGATGTTTCTTGATATTATTCCATGTTTCTATTTTTTAACTAATTATAACTATTTATTTCATTTTCATGTACATATAATGTATAGATGCACCATGTTGTATTCATGGTTGTTTATACTACATATTTATCATGATTTAGTGACGAAATCATTAACAAAATTTTTTATTTGATACCCAGACACTAGTTTCCACCTAGTAGTGATCAAGAATGTGCTTTGGGTTTTGTGTCAAAGCAGTACAAGGGATAGTTCGAGTCATTCTAGTTCATTTCATTAAAAATGGTATCAAATATCCCTCTTGTTATTGTGCTAGTTTAATGTTATAGGTATGAAACTATTATAACTCATGAGGTAGGTCATGAGTAGCGACCTGATCACCACCTTTCATGAATAGAATTGAGTTACAATGGATTGTTGATATTTGACTCTTGAATTTGGAGTTAATTACTGAAATTTTTTATGATACTTAGATCCCTATAAAGTTATACTAAATAATTTAGGGATTTTACATGAGTTTTCTAGTTAAATTATGAAGAAACCATTGTTTCCTAATTAGAAAAAATATTTTGTAAAATTCTATTCAAACTAATTACATAGCCCTGTAATCTTATTAGGGGTTATCACACAGTTGGAACACTGTCATTCAAACCATATATCCAACCAATACTGAGTTCGATAGCCATATAGTAATATTTTGAACATATTTTTATTTTTAGTGGCTTCTAAGGTGGTTTACACTTGTTATGTATGGATCAAAGAGGGTTTGGTGATGTGTTGATATTATTCAACACAATAAAGGATTATTTAGATTAAATATTATTTATATTTGTCTTTAAAATTTGGTTCAATTTGAAAATAAGTAGTTTCCAAAAAAGTTTTGAGTTTGAAACAAAATTTGTTCATTTATTTTAAAAGGTAATTTCAGGGAATATTTTTTGTTTTAAAACTAAGTGTGATGGTTTATTTTTAAATAATTTTTCTTCTATGTGGTTCTTTCATAACTGGTTCATTTCATTATTGAATTTGGGAAATTATTTCAAAAATAAAGTTGAATATTTTTAAAATGTTCTGAAATTAAAGTGAGTTTTATGTAAATGCTTTGGATTCCATGGTTTGGAAGTTAGTATTCAATCTCATGGGATAGTTGTGAAATGAATTTTCTTTAGTTTTATAAAGAAGGTGGAATGTTTTCAATGTTTTCATTCCCCTGTGAAATTTGTTTTTATAATCCTTTTAAAACATTCTGATTTTAAATACAAATAATTTTTCATTGTGATCTACTTTGGTGAATTTATAATTTTGGTTGATAACATAGTTAGGTATGTATTTTTTTTATTTGGGTTATGAATCATGAATGGTTTAGGTTCATGTTCTGGGTTATTTATATATGCCTCTAATAAAGGTCTTGATCTATTATATATTTTTATCTTAAGCTATGATCCTTATATTGATCATCCTCATCATTTAGGCATATATTTTCTAAATTTTTACCACACCCAGACTCTTAATAGAGTTATAAAGATGAAACTATTGGTTTTATTGGACTTTTTGAGTCATCAATATTCTAATCAAAATAGTAATTGATGTTTTCTTTTGGTAATGGAGTGATTAGAGATAATTTAGGGATAATCTATTTCTATGGGAACCCATGGAACATCATTTTTGAAAGCGAGTGAGTTTAGGGGCCTTCATTGGGAAGAGTGAATGGTGAATGGATGTTGTGGTCATTTACCATATATAGTGTTATTTTTTTGAGAGAGGTATATTTTTGGACCTCGAATCAACTATTTTGAGTCTGATCTGATTTTTATATTAGAATTTTTTTGAGTGGGAGCCCCAAATATTTCCAGGACTCAGTTGATCATATATTTTTTTATTTATACTCAATGAGCTTAGACATACTGATATTTTATGTAATCCTAGATGTATGTGTTATTTGGGATTTTCCTATATTATTATTTGGAGTTGTATTGATTATTTATAGTTTTTTATACCTCATTTTCAAGTTAGGAATATTTAGATTTTTATTTTATATTGTAGATGTGATGAGACTTGGATTTGGATTACTTACTCATGGAAATCCTTTGGTATGTTCTTGGATAACTTGAAAACGTGTTATACCAGTAAATATTATGTTCCTAATGGTACCCAATTTTATATTATAACTTTTTTTGGTTTCAATAAGGTTCATCATGAAAGGTTATTCTATGATAAAGATCCCAGGTAATTTTTCCCTTAAACATCATGGCATGAGGCTAAAGCTTGTGTTATTCTTTTTGTGGAATTATTTTTGGAGTATATATATCTTTTAAATTCTTCTATTATAAAGTTTTGATGGATTGTTAGACCTTGATTGTGGTTATTTTTTATATTCCTTCAGGTGGTATTCTCTTTTTGATATTTGAATAATTTCAATGATAGTTTTTTGTGGTAGATAGAGGATTGCTTATTCAATTGTGGTACTTTGAAAAAAAATGTATTGGTCATTGAGATATTATTTTATAAAATCCATGAACCTGCACTCTCGGGTCTGATGAAAAAATCATAAAGATTATATTTTTGGATTTGATACTGATGAAGGTGACCCAATTGTTTTCATGAAAAACTTAAAAAAGAAAAAGGAAATATTAGATCACTTAAATTCTCAAATGTATTTTAAGTTTATAGTTTTAGAGAATATGTAAAATCACTTAATATCATGGATTGATAAACTACAAGTTCATAATGATGAACATAATCTACCAGTTTACCCATATTATTCATATACTATATTAGGTCATCATCATCATCCATGTGAAACCCTTTGAGACATAATTCATTTAAAATAATTCTTGATAACCAATGAAAAATTAAACATAATAAGGGTGAGCTAAAATGATCAGTATGGGTAAACATATGCATTAACAATTGAATTTCATTAATGAGCATAATAAGAGAATAAGAGTATGATAACATAATAAATGTGCATGAGAATAACAAAAGAATATTCATACCCATCAATACAAGGATCATAAAACATAGAAAATAGACTAAGGATTTCACAAAGGAAATAGTCATTAGAATCAACAATCATGAGCCATGGGATACCAATATTGATCAAATAAAGCATTTATAACTATAGAAATCATAATTAAAAAATATTGGTATATTATGAATTTATCTTCATAATACTTATTAAAAATATAATAACTAATATGATTGACTTCCATATACAATGTACCCAATTCATTGGAAGCCTATCACAGACCCACCCATCCATGGATTATAATGTAACCTCCCATACTTGGTTAATAACGTAACCACCTGTCCTTAGTTTAAAATGGAGACACCCATCAACATAAATAATTTCTAAGAATTTTATCATGAATAAAGTATATAGAGATTTAATTTAATTATAAAAATCATAGAAACAACCTTAATTATTTTAAGAAATTGATTAACTTGTGGAACAAAATTGGCTCTATAAAAATCTCTTTGAAACAAGATTAACCCATGGAAAAGAAATAGGTTCCATGTCAATCTTTTTAAAACAATATTAATCCATCTAGAGAAATAATGAGGTTGGTGTCATTACAAAATATCCCCATTATATAATATATAATAGCAGGGGTTTATGACATTGATGAATAGAAATACCATCATATTATCATTAAGAACATTTTTTATGAAAATAACATTTTTATTTTAAAAATCATCTTTACAAAAAAAAATATGAAAAATAATGAAAAAATACTTTTATTTGATAAAAAACATGGAAAAATATAAAGGAAACTTCAAGGAAAATAATAGAAATTTTGGCAGGAAAATCATTTCTTCTCATACATGTCAAAAATATGCATTCTTTTTGAAACATTTTGAAAAATGTAGTCAAAAGTGGCCCATTTCAAAAACGATATGATTTGTTCTTTTTTCAACCTTTTAAAATAAGGTAAAAGACCATGTAAATTGAATTTAGGAATTCATTTATTTTTAGAAATGTTTTTTTTGAAAATATTTGAGAAAATGTGGATATGGAAGAGAAATATACTCAATATAAAAGAAAATAAAAGATCATTATCACATAAAAATAAATTTCTTGATATTTATTCAATCAATAAGGGATGAAATGGAATTAAAACATGTTATACGCATTCATAACCAGTGGATAGAAAATATATGTGGTTCAATAAAATAATATCATACGATATAATCCAAAGTAACCTTGAACATAAAAAATCTCAAAAGGAAGGATATTGTAACATAAAGCCTTCTCCACTTTGGTAACCTTCAATCCTAAGTCCCATGAAAGTGTAACTTCAAATAAAACATTAAATTTATTTTACATAAGGAGATAATTGGCATAATATGTAAATGATAAGTATATATACCTCTCAACTTAATATATGGGTATATCATAAAATTATGTCTCAAGGGAGGAGAATTTGAGTTAAATAACCCTTATAAAAATAATAGTATTGAATTTGAGAATTTATAAATGAATAAATAATTTTTATAAAATGTAAATACAGATAAGAAAGGTGTAAATAAAACATAAGATAATAAATATTCAATACAAACATAATCCTATAATATCAAATATAGTTAAGAAGTAATATAACATAATTAAAAGAAATTGAGTTATGAAATTCATTAACACTTGGTAACTTTTAGGTCAAATCCCGTTGGATGAAATAATTCAAATTGAAAATTAAAATACCATTATGTATGAAGGATTTATGATATTACATATTAAATGGTAATAATATACACCATATAAAATAAATTAGGTGTATCGCATTTCAATATTCCATAATGAAGGTAAATTGAGATGAAGTCCCTTACTGCTTTGGTAGTCCCTACATAAAAACCTCATAAAATTGGAAACTCATATGGATGTTTAAATCCAAATAATTTTCATGAAAATAATCATAAAAAAATTCATGGTAATTTTATACACTACGAAATAAAAATAAGTTGTGAATATGATATATGTCTCAAATAAGTAAAAGCACGACGAGAAACCCTTACCTACAATTTGACTTCCTTTGTACGTGGTCAAAACTATTATATAATAAGATTATATAAATTATATGATTTATTAAAAAACTATCAAAATTTTAATATATTATACTTTAATCATTTATTATATTTATTTTAATGACATATTTAAATATTTAATCAGTTAAGTCCATGTCGGGTGTTTTGAGGATGTTTAGTTCATTGTTTCAAAACGGTTTTGGTGTGTTGACCATGGCCAAATATATCATTATTTCAAAAATAAATATAATAGTAATAATGAAATTATTATCAAATTTGTTCATCAATTATATTTATTTTAATACCACTCACTAATGATGGTTATGAAAAATGAAATATGTTATGATGATGGGGACGGTAGGTCGTACGTACACATGAGAAACGTTTCCATTTTTCAATGATCATTATAAAAATAATGTATTTATTATTTTATCCTTTTATAATGATTAAAATATCATAACTACCATATTATTTTTTAAATATATCTATATATATCATCCATGGGATTTATTTATGAAAATAGAGTCTCATTACTTTGTGGAGGCAGTAGTCCACATGTATTCATGAACAAAGTTATCATTTTTTAGGGTAAGTTATAAAATAATATAATATATTTTCATAATTATTATATATATATATATATATATATAATATATTTATTAACTTTATCCATGTAAATCATTAGTGAAAAATTAATCACTTCTCTTTGTAAGGCGGTAGTCTGAATTACACACGAGGGACATTTTTGTATCCCCCACAAAATGGATATTTAGAATGTATATGTGATATTATAACATAATAAGTATAAATATTTTATAAATATCATATATTTATACATATTAAATATATAATAATAATAATCTATTATAGGTGATGATATAAAATGAATGTCATCGGTTCGTGTGGCGGTATTCTACCATAAACACAAATGATGATTTTGTATCACATTTGATCGAATAGGAGAAGTATTTAGGTTATAAAATTAACATAATATCTTATAATTATATGTGATATATTGCTTTTATTATATCATAATAATTTAATAATATTTTAAGGAGGTAAAATAAGAAATAAAATAAAAACACCTGATTAAAAATGATATCTCTTCTTCAGATAACCTCCAAAAGTTAGCACTAAATGACTTCAGGGGTTGGATTTATGATGAAAGTAAGAGATATTGTTCATTACAAGGTAATTTTGGAATTAATTTTCATATTAACTTTCTAAGATAAATGGATTTTCATTTGTGAAGGTCATAGGATAAGAGGTGGCCTTTTATAAGTGAGGTGAGTGGAAGAGTTGTAATTTTTTAAAAATAAAAAGGTCTACCCACTTTTTTCACATCCAAAAAGGATAAAAAATGGACCATTATTGATAAATATATGTGATAAGTTTTAAATATGGTCATAAAATATAGTTTAGACAAGTTTTTTGTGGAAATTATAACCCTCATATTTTTAGTTTAACCCCTGGTAAACTCGTTTTAAACTTCACTACTTTAATTTTCTTTTATGTTTACACTTTTCATTATAGTCAAAAATTAAGTTAAACATAAAATATAATATAAATTATTTTGATTCAAAATATATAATCCATTTTAATAAATTATATTAAAATAATTAGTAGAATATAATGTAAAATTAAACACACTAATACGATGAAAAAGTGGGTTTTCAAGAAATGTATTTTTCAAGAAAAAGATAGTTTTATATTAAATATATAATAAATAATTATAATTATATAAATATAATTTATTATTTATTGATATATAATCTATAAATTTCATTTAAATCATTCTTAATTAGGGGTTTTTTAATTAATCGAAAACAAGAAACATTATACACATTAAAACAATTTTCGGAAAAAGATCCATTTTTATCCAAAAAATGAATTTATACTAAAATTCAATATAAAGATGATTAAAATTTAATTAATTTGATTAAATATAACTAAAGAATAATTATTTTACATTAAATTATATTCAAATCATAATTATACCATTAAATTAATTATTTTATTGAAAGGAAAATATAGTCGTAAAAATATATATATTTTATAGAATTCACTGAAAAATAAATATATTTTTAAAAAAAATTCACCCAATGTTAATTTTGATATTATGATTTAAAAATGAAATTAATTTTGTCAAATTATTTTTATAAAATTTAAAAAATTATTTATAATAATTTCTCACAAAAAATTAATTGAATTCTTTTTAATGAAAAAAAAATTTTGTAGAATAAAATTACTTTACTAAAAATTGATTGATATTTACTAAGAATTTATCAATAATTTGTATTGACTAGGTCATTTATATATATACATATATTTTTCATAAATTATTTAATATTATTCATACCATCCAATTTAACGGTCATGTTATAACATTCATATATTTCATAGGTCATTGAAGCTCAGTGTTTCATGTTATATATTTTATCAAACATAATTCTATTGTTTTAAAATCTCAGGGTTTTACCACCTACCCCTTAAATAAATTTCATCCTTGCAATTTGAACTTGAAATTAATAAAAAAAAATTAAATTTGAGAAAAATACTGTTGTTGGAAACCCACTTCATAAAAGGGATAATGAAACATCCTCTTTATAAGAGAGAAAAGGAAGCTTGAGGTTAATTTGGAATAACACATACTAGGTTTACAAATATGATAACATAGGTGGGAGGTGAATATTTGGACATGGAATAAAATTTTAATTCCCAAATAATGATGGAGATTTATAAAGATCGTTTGTCACAAGAATGTGTTGGATCAGGAGAAGATAATCAACTACAAAACCATAAACCAACGAGGTGTGAAAAGGTCATTGATATCAATCAAAATGATGGTAATAAAAGAACATTTTGTTTCAAAATCCTTTTCCAAGAGTTTATGAATTAATTTTCCATCTATACTAGCATCATAAGTAAATATACATACTTGATTATTAGAATTTCATACTTTTATCAATGTCCGTCATATTATCATCTTTTTCTCAAAATGAGGAGTATTCAAGATGAGTTTTTCATGATTGAATCATTAAAATCACTTGATAAAGGATCACATAATTATATGTGGTTTAAAAATAAATTCATTATGTCTTTATACATTAACCAAAACGAAAAATGTTAGCATAAGGTAAGGTAATTCCCAAAATGAATAAACCATCATATAATGAAATTATACATTAATCTTAAAAAAAACAGTAATGCAAAAAGTTAACAATAAATAATTCAATAAATAAATAACCATATATCCAAAATAACCTTAATAACATAAACATTGAAGTTACTTTTAACCTCAAATTATATCTCATACCTTTCTGATTTCAAGCCCAAAAAATATAGCGATCTTCTTCATGACATCATATAAGACAGTGGTATGTGTTACACCTTTTTCACTATTTGGTTATGGGTTTAAGCCCCACAAAGCTTCAAAATATGATGGGTTGTCACTTGGACATTGGTTTGTCCTTCTTTCCTAAATTTATACCCTTATATTTTTCCTAGTAATATGATGAACCTCCTTAAAAATAACCTTAATCATCAAAGATTATATAAAACCTAGAGTTTATCAATACCTTTAAACTTATGAAAAGCTAATTACACTTAAAATAAAACATAATTTTGAACCTAAGGGTTACATATAACCTAACCTAATATAAACACATATCCCAATTTGTCATTAATCACCTAGAAATTTAATTACTTGAAACCTAAAAAGGGTTTTATAAGACTTGAACACATTATTAACATTAAAATTTTAAACCCATGATGTAATCTATAACTCTTAAGATAAACTCACATGAAAAAAACCTAATATAAAATGTTATATATACCTTTCCTCTGATACCAAATGAAATTTTCCTAAAATCGCACTCCAGGATCTAGTTCTAAAATCATAAACTTTACATTTTATAGATCTGATGCAGATGCAGGTGACTGAAATTTCATTATCCAAAACTTACAACTTAAAAAGGAAATATTGGATCACTTACATTCTCAAGGAACTTTTAGGTTTAGATTTTTATAGAATTAGAAAAAACTTTTAACATCATGGATTCATAAACAACTCATTCATAATGATAAACAGTATCACCCACTATACCCATCTTTCTATATTCCATGTTAGGTCATCACCATCATCATCCTTATAAAACCCTTCTAGAAAAAATTCCTTTAAATTAATTATTGATAACCTGTGTAAAAGTAAACATAATAACGGTGAGCTTAAATTATCATTAAGTGTAAACATAAGTTTCAACAATTAAATGTCATTTGTGGGCATAATAAGAGAATAATGGTATGATAACATAATACTAGTTCATGAGAAATACATAAGAATACTCATACACATTAATACCCTGATCATCAAACATGAAAACATTGAATAAGTCTTTCACAAAGGAAATATTCATTGGAATCAATCATCATGATCCTTGTGATATCAATCTTGATCAAAGGAAACATTTATAACCATATAAAGCATAATGAAAATATATTAATATATTGGGAAATTATCATTATATCCTTTCTTATAAATGGAATAACCAATGTGGTCAACTTCCACATTTTAAGTACCCAATGCATTGGATGGATATCATGTAACCAATAATCCTTGTTACATAATGTAACCAACAATCCTTTGTTTTTAATGGAACAACCCATCCTTGGTTGGTACCATAAATACACATCCTTTGTTTATAAAATAACCACACATAAAAATATATAATATCCAAGATCTATATCATGAATAAAGTATATATAGATTTCATTTAATTATCAAAATCATAAAAACATTATCCATTTTATAACTTTATTAATACGTGTAAAAATAAACAGGTTCCATGACAATTTCTTTGGAGCATGATTAACCTGTTGAAAAGAAATGGGTTCCATGATAATCTCTTAGAAAAAACCTTAATGCATCTAGAGAAAGAATGTGGATAGTATCATTAAAAAATATTCCCATTAGATTATAAGTAACAATAAGTTTTTTTTAATGTTGATGAATATAAATAACATTAAAATAACATTAAAAACATTTTTTGGAAAATAATCTTTTCATTTTTAAAATCAATTTTAAAAACTAAAAAATCACAAAATATTGAAAAAATAATTTTCTTTGAAAAATACCATCGAAAAATAGAAATTAATCTTCAAGTAAAATAATGTAAATTATTTACGTAAAATCCTTTTTTCTCATAAATGTTAAAAATAAACAATCTTTGAAAAATATTTTGAAAAAAAAGATTTAAAAGTGACCAATTTGGAAAACGTTAGGAAATTTCTTTTCAAAAACATTTAAAATAAGGTAAACGATTATGTAAAATTTCTTTAGTAAATTCTTTATTTTTATTAAACAATATTTTAGAAGACAAATATAGGTAAGAGATAGATACTTGATCTAAAATAAAATACAAGATTGGTATAACTTACAAACAACTTTCTTGATATTTCTTCAATCAACATGGGAAGAAATGGAATTACAAAATTTTAACCACATTCATAACCATTAGAGAAGAAATGGATGTGTTTCAATAAAATAATATCATATTATTTCCTCTAAAGTATCATTGAACATAAAAAATCTCAAAATTAAGGATATTGTAACATAAATCCTTTTCCAATTTGGTAACTCTTTAATCATAAGTCCCATGAAAGAATAACATCAAATGAAATATTAAATATAATGAACATAATGAGATCCATGATATAAAATTTCAAAGGTTATTATATACACCTCTCATATTAATATAGGTTCATATCATAGATATATCTATCAAACAAAGATAATTTTTTATGAATAACCCTTAAAAAAATCATAACATTGAATTTGAGAATTAATCAATGGATAAATTATGTATATCAAATGTAAAACTACATAAAACAAGTGTAAATAAAACATAAGATAATAAAAATTCATTAAAAAAATAATATTATAATATCAAATATATTGAATATAGAATATAACCCAATAAAAATAAATTGAGTTATGATATTATTTACTGTTTGGTAACTTTTAAGTCAAATAACCTTAGATAAAATAATTCAAATTGAAATATAAAATACCATGATTTATGAAGGATTCAAGAAATTACATGTATAATTTGATGTATATAAACTATATAAAAGAATTTATTTTTATAACATTACAATATGGATCAATGAAAGGAAATTGAGATGAAGTCTCTTGCTGCTTAGGTAACCCCTAGATCAAAACCACATTAAATGGAGAACCTCATATGGATTTTTAAATCTCAATAATTTTCATGAAAAGAATCATAAAATAAATATTTGGATAGTATATACCCCACATAATAAAAATAAGTTTGAATATGGAATATGTCTCACATAAGTAAAAGTGAGAGAAGAAACCCTTACATCCAATATGACTTCCATCATACGTGTTCTAACCTTATATATAATAAGATTAAATAAATTATTTTATTTTTTAAGAACATATCATAGGTCTAATACCTTATACCTAACTCATTTATTTTATTTATTTTAATTACATATTTAAATATTTAATCAGTTAATTCCATGTCGTGAGTTTTGAGGATGTTTAGTTCATTATTTCAAAACAACTTCGGTGTGTTGTTCATGGTAAAAGAGGTCATTATTTTAATATATCCAGAATTATAACCATGAAATAATAATAATATTTATACATAAATTATTCTTTTTTTAAAACCAATCCTGAAATGTGGTTATGAAAAATGAACAATTTTGTGATCATGGAGACAGTAGTCTGTACGTATGCATGATTAACGTTTTAATTATTCAATGATCCTTATGGAAAGAAGGTAAGTATTAGTATATCTTTATATAATAATAATTATATTAAAAATACCATATTATTTCTTTAAATATATTTATATATATCACCCATGTTATTTAGTGATGAAAATAGTCTCATCGCTTCGTGGAGGTGGTAGTCCACAAGTACACATGAACGATGTTATCATCTTTTAGTGTAAAGAAAATCATTTATTATCTTTCAGAATGATTATTATGTCAGGAATATAAAAAATATATCATTTATATCACACATATTCATTAAAAGTTTCCTTACTACCTTCCATGTAAAGCGTTAGTGAAAAATAGATCACATCGCTTTGTGATACGGTTGTCCACAATACATACGAGTGATGTTATCATATCTGCTATGTAATGAAAATTAAAAAGTTATATGTGAAATCATAACTACAGAATTATAAATATGTTAAAATTTGATTTATATATATATATATACATTGAATCTATCATTATAATAAATTTTGAGAGGTGATTATTGAAAATGAATGACATCGGTTCGTGATGTTGTAGTCCTTCGTACACATGAATAATGATTTTGTATCTCATTTAATAGAGAAAGAGATGGATTTATGTAATTTCATTAAAATAATTACATATAAATATATGGAATATAATTTTTTTATTACATCATAATAATTTAAGAATAATTTAATGTGGTAGAAGAAGATATAAAATAAAAACATTCAATAACACATAATACTTCTTCTCCAGACAACCCCCTTAGGCAAGCACCAAAAGCCATCATTGGATGGATTTAGGAAACAAAGGGATCTAGAGAATGTATATGGAGATTAGAAAGGTATTTGGGTAGGTATTGGATGGTCCAAATGGCTATTAAGGTGTGATTATGGGATAAGAGTGGGTGGAATTTTATTCGTGTGGTGAGTGACACACTTGTAATTTTTGAAAAGAAAAATGTGTAACCAAATCTTTCGCATTACAAAAGGATCAAAATATATATCATTTTAGAGAATTAAATATTATAATTTCAAAATATGGACATAAAATAGATTTATAAATGTTTTTAAGTCATTTTAACCCTTATCGTTTTTGTTTAACCCCCGGTAAACCCGTTTTCACCATAACCATGGTAATTTATTTTTAATGTTTTCAATAATAATTATGATAAAAATTATGTTTAACTTCTTATATAATATAAATTTTTATGTAAACAAATATTTATTCCAATTTACCAAATTAAATTCTGAAAATTTTCAATTTTTATTTTAAAATTAAACCGAGAGATACGACGAAAAAGTGGGTTTTCAAGAATTGTACTTTTCAAGAAAAAGATGATTTTGTACTGACTCTAGGAATAATAATTATTATTGTATGAATAAAAATTAAAATTAATTGATAATATATATATATATATATATTTATATTTAATTAAAATTATTCTACATTAGGGTTCATCTTAATTAAATTAATAGGATAAACATTATTTACTTTAAAACAGTTTTCAGAAAAGTCTTATTTTTTCAACAAACAATAAAATTATATTAAAATCCAATATAAATATGATTAAAATGTAATTAAGTAGATTAAATATAAATAAATACTAATTAGTTTACATGAAATAATATTAAAAACATAATTTTACTTTTAAATTACTTAATTCATCAAAAAGAAAATATAGTTTTACAAAAATCGGTATTTTTCACTATTCACTAAAAAAATAATATATTCTAAAAAAACCAAAAAAATAACCCTATTTTAATTTTAATATTATGATTTCAAAGAATTAGATTAATTTTACCAAATTAATTTTCTAAAAGTTACTAAAATTATTTATAATGTTTTCTCACAAAAATTATTAAAATCATTTTTAAAGAAAACATAAATTTAAAGAATTAAATTACATTACTAAAAATAGATTTATTATTTACAAATAATTTATCAATAATTTATATTTAGTGGTTAATTTATAAACATATTTAATAATTTAGTTGATACAATTCATACCTATCAATTTAATGTCTAGGTTATGACATTTATATATTTTGCGGGTCGTTTAAGCTCAGTGTTGCATGTTGAACACACTATCAAACATAATGCTCTTCTTTTAAAATCTCAAGGTATTACACCATTTTTGTAAAGGTTATCATTTATTATATCACCATTTTATATGAATTATAATTTATGGGTTGACCTATTTCATATCTTCATCATTATTTAGCTTCATGTATCTAGATTGTTGACTGAATTTTTCTTGGAGATGTTGAATGGAATTGAGGATTTTGTTCCATCATTTTAAGAAATCGTGTCTAGTTCCCTTTTCATACTAGAAATTATTTAGTTTTTTTTCAAACCTCCAACCTATTATATTGGGTGTTGATATTTTTCCCATTACTTTTAATGTTGGCATTATCTTTCTAGGTGGAAATAGGCATGGTGGGGAGAATTGTGAAACCCACATGTCACTTTTGTGTAAAATATGATAAATTTTTAGGTTATTTTGATATATTTTGGAGTTTTTTTGTTCTTTAATTTTTAGTTATATAAGTTAACAATGTTGAAAAATAAATCACTGTGTGATAGGTATCTATTTTCAAGTGAAGGGATATTTCATGAGTTTTCTCATTTTTCATAGGGAGTGGTTGGACACTCTATAGAGGGTGTATAAACCATGATTCTCATCCTAGTAGGTTCCCTACAACATAGAGAAGGAATTTCATGTTGTAGTATCCAAGGTTTCAGGATTTTTTGTTCTTCTTTGAGGATGTGAGTTGCATCATGATACTCAAATATACCCTATGGTGAACTGAGCTTATAATCCATAATTAAATATTGAGGAGGTGATTTATGCTTGAATCCTAGAATTACTCCATAGAGGTTTTTGGGGAGGGGTGTCACACAGTTTCCACCAAGGATACATCGTTAATTGTTCTTCTTAGAGTTAATTTTATGATTTTATAATTTTTTCCCTCTTTAATTTAATATTTGTTTTCCTCTTTTACTTACCATCTCAATTGGTTATTGTGTATAAGATATCAATAGTGGTTATTCTACCTTCCACCATGTATTTTTTATATTTCACCTTCAATTCAAGTGGTATTTTTAGGTAATCATACTTTATTCTCACTCATCCCACCTTTAATTTCCCCTATTTTTATAAAATTAATTGCATAGTAACTTTTGTGAAGTGTTACTTAGACTATTTAGCTCACACCCTACATACACACTCTATGTGTGTATGCATCCTTCATGTTTTATATAGGTTACAGGTTTACGATCTTGGTTTGGATATAATTTTTATATTCTATTAATAGAAAATGGTGTTGTGTTAAGTGATCATGGATCATGTGGAGATGTTATAGAAATAACTCACGTTGTTATTTATTTTGGGATTCCCTTATATTTAGTAATTTGGTCAGGGATAGTTTGTATTCATATGATAATTTATTTACACTTGTATTTCATGGTATTAAATCTTGTTGGTCATTTATTACTATGAATATTCCTGTATGAAAATAATCAATTTTATTGTTCATGTATTTTTGGATATTTCTTGGGTTAATTCCATGTTTATATTATTTTATTTATTTTTAACTACTTAATCGTTTTCATGGTTTTATAATGTATATATGCACTACATCATATTCTAAATTGTTTTTTATTCTTATTTATCATGATTTAGAAGTTAAATTATTCACATTTATTTCTATATGATAACTTGACATGATTTTTCAGCCTGTGTAAATTGATAACAGTCATTAAGTCTTATGGCAGGTAGATTGGGTAATGGGTTGGTTCACCCCTTGATAGTTCACTAAAAAAAAGTAATAAAGTTCCCTATTATTGTTTAAGGAGTCTGTTAGTATGAATCATAGACAATAGAGACTCATAAGGAAGGTTATTAGTAGGTTCTTAATCATCAACTTTCATGATGAGACTTGAGTCACCAAGGGTATTACATATTGTAATCTTGACTTTGGATTTCATTCTTAACTATTTTGATGATGTTTTAATCCTTATTAAGTTATATCAGTTACTTTAGAGAATTTCCTACAGTTTTAGGGTCAAAGTAGAAGATTTTTGGAGTTAATCAGTTGTATCTCATGGTCTAGAAAATTGTGTAAAGCCTAATTACATGTTCCGTGAAATTTTCCATAGGTTTTCACATGATTGGAACATAGTTAACTAGACTATATGGCCAAAATATATCAAGTTCTACAACCCTATGGTAATATTTTAAAAGTTTTTTGTTTTCTCTAGCTCCTAAGGTGGTTTTAACTTATTAAATATTTATAAAATAGTTTTTTATGATGTGTTTATGTTTATGAAGCTTTAATTTTAATGGTGTTTTTGGGGTGAATTTTGTTTAGATTTATTTTTAAAATATTTTTGTGTTTTAGAAAAATTTATTTTGTGAATGTTTTTTATTTCGAAGCCAATTTTGGTGTTTTATTTGAAAATTAACTTTCATATAAGGTTTTATTTAAACTAGGTGTTATGGTTTATTTGTAAATTATTTTTCTGCCATGTGATTTTTTCATAATTTGTTGACATAATTATTCAATTTAGGAAGTGTTTTTTCAAAATAAAGTGGATTCTTATAGAAATGTATTAAAATGATAGTTTTTTTATATAAATACTTTAGATTCCCTATTATGAGTGTTATTATTTTAATTCATGAGAGATTTGTGAAGTAAATTTACTAATGTTTTCTAAAGAAGATGCAATTTTTTCAATGCGTGTATTCACTAGTGAAAATAATATTTTGTATAATATTTCAAATTAAGATATTTAAAAGAAAAATAATTTTTTTAGGGTAGTCCACTTTGGTGAATTAGTGTATTTGGTTGATCCCTTGGATAGGTAGGTATTGTTGGATTTGAGTTACGAAATGTGAATATGGTGGGTTCATGTTTTGGTTTATTTAGAAATTACTCGAAGAAAGGTCTTAATGGAATGTGAAATTCTATCTCAAAGGATGATTCTTAGGGTGATTACCCTAATCATTTAGGTTTATCTTTTTTATTTTTTGACTCCACCCAGACTCCTAATAGAGTGGTATACCTTAATCCTTTAGTGTTATTGTACTTTTGGATTCATTTACCATACATTATCTTCAATGATTAGGTATTTCATTATAAAATAGATTGGTTAAATAAAATGGAGGGAGAATCAAATTATATTGGAACCTCTAGAACTTAATTTTTGTAGGAGAGTGAAATTAAGATAATAAATTTTATTTAGTGGATTATGAATGGTTGTGTCAATAATTTCCCAAAGTTAGTGATCTTTATTTTGAAAAAGGTATTCATTTAGACCTCATATCATCTATGATGAGTTTGAACTAAAGTTGTATTAATATTTTTTTATAGGGATCCTAATATTTTGTTAGGACTCATATCATCATTTATTTTTGGATTTATCCTTAATTCATTTGAATAAATTTGAGCTTTAAGTTGGTCTTATATTGATTCATTATTTGGGATTTTTATCAATTGTAATTTTGTGTGGTGTGGATTATTTATGGTTATTCTCATGCCTTGTTGTTTTATTATGCATATTTAGGTTTATGTTTAATATTATCCTTGTGATGAGATTTGTATTTTTATGAGTTTCTCATGGTAATCCTTGAGTAATTTATTTGGTAATATGGACGAGTGACATTACAATCTATATTGCGCTCTGGATGTAACCTATTTTAAAATTATACCATATTTGAGTTTTAATTAGTTTCACCATGAGATGGTATTCCAAGAGAAAAGTATCATTTAATTTTTCTCTTTAACTTTATGGACTAAGGTTAGATCTCATGTTTTTATTGTTGAGGTTTGACTTTGGGATTGGGTGTATCTTTTTTATCTCTTCTTTAAAGTGTGTTGAGGGATTAACTACACTTGATTATAGTTCTTATGGATATTACTATTAGTGGTATTCAATTTTTTAGTTTTGAATCATTCCTTTAAATTATTTTTGTGGAAAATGTTGGATTAATACTTCCATTATGATGTTATAAGAAAACATGTTTTTATGGTGACACCAATTTTTATAAAGATGTTTATTTATTATCTCACTATTTTAAATGAATTATAAATATTATGAAAACCTATTTTTAGTCTCTGAGATCATTGAGATTCTTGTTTCTTAATTATGGTATGGGTTATTCTTGGTGATGTTGGATAGTATTGAGGATTTGGATTCAACATGTTGAGAAAATGTGTATATTCTCGATCCCTTTTCTCAATGGACCTTTCAGAGTTTTACGCCATTCCTCTCACCTCTTAAATTGGGTGTTGAGGTTTTGTTTTCCCATTACTTATGATTTTTACCATATCTTTATAGGGATAGAAAGGGGAACGGTTGGGGGAATTATTACACCCCACATCAAGTTTTTGAATAATATTATTTAATTATGGGTTATTTTTAATTTTATTGTAGTTTTTATGTTCTTTGAGTTCTATGTTTTTGAGATCCAATAGGTCATGTTGTTTCTAGAGGTATCATGGATTGACATGTATCTATTTTCTAGTGAAGGTTTATTTCATGAATTGTTTATTTCTCTCAGGGAGTGGATAACCATGACATGGTGGGGTGTTATACTATTAAGTTCAATTGAGTGGGCACCATGGGCCATGGGGAGTGAAATCCATGAGATAGTGGCTAAGGTGTTAGGATTTTTGGTTCATTACAAATTATGTGTGATGATTTGTGGTGTTAATGGATAAAAAATGGTGGTCTAGGAATAGGATAGTTGTTTTTTACCAAAGAGATTCTCCACAATAAAATCTTGGGAGACCATGTCAAAGATGTTCTTGTAGACGTTTATCACACCGTGACCAACAAAGCTTCATCGTGAGGTATTCTTCTAGTTTTAATTTTATGATTTTCCAATTCTAACCACTATTTTATTTTAAGTGTTTTATCCTACTTTTCCTTCCCCTCTCATTCTACTGGTGCATAAGAGAGATTATGATATATTATCCTCCATTTATTCTTGAATTTTAGATCCTATTACTTATATTTCAAGTAGTTTTTTGATGTAATCCATATTTTCTTCCTTTTATTTTCTCCCTTATTCCATTTCTAATTTATTTTCTTTTATCCCTCAAATTCTAATCATTGTGAAAGAAAAATTTTGTAACGTCCCGAGTCTGGAACCCCTCCACTGTTGCCCCGTACCTGGTTCACCACATGACCTCAAGCGCATTTCCCCGAATACCAGAGGCTGTCTACTAGCAGCGAGGGCCTTGGTGAGTCGGTGGGGAAACTATGCCCTCATTCGGTAAGGTATACAGGGTAAGAAAACAGCAATAACCAGCAGAAGTAGTAAACAACATGCATAACAACAGAAACCAAACAACGGAAGCAATGTAGAGATATAACTATGATGAAAATGATGCAGCAGGTACAAGTATCTAAGGAAAACAGCAAACACAACAATGTGCTGAAATACAACTGAAACATAGTGCAAAAGAAAACAAAATAATCTCCTCAGCATCGCGAGCCACAGCTCGGTTCCATTCTCCCCATCTCCTGGTGCAATCATGATCCTGAAGTATAAGGGCACTTGCCTTGTCTATACCTACAGCAACATAGTCTTCTTGGGCCCAAAATCATGGCCCAAACAGGGTCTGAGATATAATCTCAGTAGGCAATCACCCAAAGATATGTGCCTAACAGTCAATGAATACAAGGCAGTACTAAAACAAGAAGCAGTAAACAGAAAAGCACAAACAGCTACAATCCATAGTTCTAACAAGTATAGCACACAAGTAAGTAGCCAACAACAAAAGAAGAAATAGGTAACCCTCTAGGTAGCTCTCACAGTCTAACCCCTATGGCTCAACCTATAAGTACTAACAACCCTCTGGGAAGCACACACAGTCTCACCCCTCTGGTACAGCTACGCAATTAAGCAGACTCTCTGGGGAAGCACTCACCGTCAATTCCCCCTATAGTCTCGTACAGTGCTAAAGGATCTCTAGGGAAGTACTCAACATCAATACCCCCTATAGCCCGCATCGTAATTAAAAGACACTCTAGATAATCCCTTCTGTCAATTCTCCCCTTGGTCTCGCATCGTGATTAAAAGACACTCTGGAGAATTCTTTCCCTCAATTCCCCCCTTTGGTCTACTACTCTAGGTTCTCACAGTCCTGAGTATAACTAAACATGCTCAGCGTGCGTATATATATCATCCAAGTAAACCTCAAGAACTACTTGGCTATCAACTAAGGCTCAACAGCAAAACAAGGCAACAGTCCACAATCCTACAACTAGGCATGGTAACTGGCAAAACGCCAAACAGGTGGAACAAGCATGGAAAGAAAACTGAGCACAAACAAAATACTCTAATCATAAGGAATAACCTCTAATAAAAAAATCAAGCAAATCAGTCAAGAAACAAGGTCAAAACAAAAAAACACGCAATACCCTGTTCAAGGGTATTGGTGGAAATTGCACAAAATATCCATCAACATTCTACAGAAAGGCACAAACCACCTACCTCAATCCTAGGAGATCAATATACGTGAACCTCGATGACATATTCCACTTAGAACGGTGTAGATCTAAGAAAACGCACAAAACGTTCATCCCACGATAACTTGAAAACAAGGAGGAATCAAGAAACAAGGCTCAAGAAGAAGGAAGAACTCACCGCTGCGATTCCAATGCAATCGACCGTTCTCGAATCGGATAACGGACGGCGAGGCGGAAGCTCAGAAATGATTCGGTCGTACGGTCGCTTCCGGGCAGACGAAAACTGGAGAAGAAGATGGAAATAGGGGTTAGGCGCGACCCCGGTCCGTTTAATGAAAAAAAAGAAACTACACAGCATGTACTTTTAGAGTACATGGTGTGTACTGGGTCCTTTCCATACACCGCCAAAAACGGCCTCCACGTCACCCCCACACACCGTGTGTGTGGCCTGGCATGGCCAGCACACGGCGTCGAGCTGGATCAGAGTACCCGGCGTGTATTCAAAAAGTACACGGCATGTACTTCTAAAATTTCCAAAAAAATTATTTTCCTTAAAACTCCAGAAAAAGGGAAAACATACCTGAACAAAGATCTGGGTTCTTACAAACTTCCCCCCTTAAAGAAATTTGTCCCCTAATTTCCCTAAAGAGGTGGAGAAGAAGAATCCCCAAACAGCTCTGGCCACTATGATCGTACATCGGCCTCCCTCTCCCAGGTCTCGTCCTGTACTCACCCGTGCTGCCATAGCACCCGTACTAGAGGAACAGACTGCTCGCAGAGAACCTTCATACTACGATCGACAATCCGGATAGGATGCTCCTCGAACGACGCATCCTCTTTAAGCTTGACTTCCTCAGTCTGAAAGACGTGAGACGGTTCTGAAAAGTAACGTCGGAGCTGAGAGATGTGGAAGACGTCGTGCATGGCCCAATACCTCTAAGGTAGCTGGAACCGATAGATGACCGGCCCCACTCTTTCAAAAACCTCAAATGGCACAACGTACCGTGGCGAAAGCTTACCCTATCTCTGAATCCTTTTGTGCCCCAACCTTGGTGCGACACGCAGGAAAACCTGATCTCCGACCTCGAACTCCAGAGGTCGTCTCCGCTGATCAGCATAAGACTTCTACTGATACTGCTTTGTAGCCATCCTCTTCTGAATCAGCTCTATGAGCTCTGAAGTCTCCTGTAAAAGACGAGGTCCCAGCAAAGCTGCCTCTCCTGCCTCCAGCCAGCATAAGGGTGATCAGAATGGCCTACTGTACAAAGCCTCATATGGTGCCATCTGAATGGTCGCCTGGAAATAGTTTTTGTAGGCGAACTCCATCAGAGGAATATGCTTCTCCCAAGAACCACCAAAGTCAAGGATGCAATCCCGAAGCATATCCTCAAGCACCTGGATCGTGCGCTCGGATTGGCCATCAGTCTGGGCATGGTATGATGTAATCAAAAGTACCTGTGTACCCAAGGCCTTCTGAAGTCCCTGCCAGAACCGAGAGGTAAAGCGTGCATCTCTATCTGAAACAATAGAGTCTGGAACTCCATGCAGATGCACAATCTATCTGATGTAAAGTCATCCCAGATCATGGACACTAAAGGTCTACTTGATCAGCAAGAAGTGAGAAACCTTCTTAAGTCTGTCGACGACAACCCAAACATCATCGTTCCCTCGTGGTGACCTCGGCAACCCAGTCATGAACTCTATGGAAACATCGTTCCACTTCCACTCCGGAATGGGTAACTACTGTAAAAGGCCTACTGGTTGCTGATGCTCTGCTTTCACCTGCTAACAAGTAGAACATCTGATGACAAAACCAGAAACATCCTTCTTCATACCTGGCCACCAGTACTGGTGATGAAGATCCCGATACATCTTGGTGACGCCAGGATGAACTGCCCAAACTGAGGAATAGAAATCCCGCATTAGCTCCTCGCGTATGTCTGCTGGAAACCATACACGTCCTTAGAAACGCAAGATCTCATCCTCTCCCACTATCCATCTAGGAAGAGGGTCCTCTCCTGACACACTCTCCCGTAGGACTAAGCCTTCCGAGTCTGATAGCTACCTCATCCGTACCTGATCAAGTAGCGTGGAGGTAAAAGCTATAAAAGAAAGAAAGGTCTGTCCTTGTCTATCATGCACCTCCAGATGCATCTCAGATAACAGAGCCATCAGCTTCCACTCACTACTAGCCTCCTGAACTGCCTGAATATGAGTTCTTCTGCTCAACGCATCTGCGACGACATTTCCCTTTCCCGGCGTATATGAAAGCTTGAAGTCAAAAGACTATAGATACTCAACCCACCTGCACTGCCACAGATTCAGATCACGCTGAGTGGAGAAATACTTGAGACTCTTGTGGTCAGTGAAGACCAAAAAGTGCTCTCCCAGAAGATAGTTTCTCCAACAGCGCAAGGCATGAACCACAGCTACAAAATCCAGATCATGCGTAGGGTAGTTCCTCTCATGTGGAATCAACTGCCGAGACCCGTATGCAACGACTCCATCTCCCTGCATAAGCACATCTCCCAACCCGATACCTGATGCATCACAGTAAACAGTGTAGCTCTTGCCTGGATCTGGCAAGACTAGTATCGGTGATGACGTCAACCTCCCTTTCCTCTCCTGAAAGGATGAATCAATAGAATCTGACCATAAGAACTTCACCCCCCTTCTTGGTCAGACCTGTCAAGGGTGCTTGTAAACGGGAAAAGTCCTTAATGAGGCGTATGTAGTATCCATCCAGCCCTAGGAAGCTCCGTACCTCAAAAACATTCTTCGGATACTCCCAGTAAACTACAGCTCTCACTTTCTCTGGGTCCACCAATAATCCTGCCTCTGAGATGACGTGACCCAAGAAGTGAATCTGATCCATCCAGAAGTGGCACTTTGAGAGTTTAGCATAAATTTGATGCTCTCTCAGTATACTCAGAACGATCTCATGATGGGTGGCATGGTTGTGTCGAGTGTGAGAGTACACCAAGATATCATCCATGAAGACCATGATAAAGGAATCCAAGTAAGGATGGAACACTCGGTTCATCAGTTCCATGAAAACTGCAGGTGCGTTCGTGAGTCCGAAGGGCATGACTGTATACTCGTAAAGACCTTACCTGCTCCTGAAGGCTATCAGAGGTATATCTGATGGTCTAACGTGCAACTAATGATAACTGGACCTCAAGTCCATCTTCGAGAACACCCGGGATCCTCGAAGATGATCGAAAAGGTCATCAATCCGCGGTAATGGATATCGGTTTTTGACCTTTAACTAGTTCAGCTTCCGATAATCCACACAAAGTCGAAGGGTACCATCTTCCTTCTTTGAAAACAAGACAGGAGAATCCCAAGGAGAAGTACTGGGTCGGATGAAACCCTTAGCATGTATCTCCTCCAACTGCTTCTTGAGCTCCTGCAACTCAGGTGTGGCTATCCTATAGGGAGGAATGGACACCAGTGCCGCTCCAGGCACGAGCTCAATAGAAAATTCTACCTCACGCTCCGGAGGCAAACCTGAAAAGTCCTCTGGAAAGACATCCCAGAAGAGATCCACCACTGGAGTAAAGTCCAAATGTGGAGTCCCCTGGTCATATAGGTAAATGCTAGCAATTAGGTTCGTCACTCCTCCTAGCCCAAGATGCCTGAGTCCCGCCCAACTTGCCCGAACATCCCATTCGCCTCTATGAAGGAAAGATTCACCCTCTGGTGAAATGACACTGACTCTGCGATGATAATAGTCAACAAATTCCTAGAAGGGAATCAACTAGTCCATGCCAAGGATGACATCCTAGCCTATCATATCTAGGATATATAGATCCCATAATAAGTTATACCCTGCAACCTCGAGAGGGCACTCTCTACACTGACGTACACAAGATTTCCTTATTCCCAAAGGTGTGGCTAGTGTCAACGAGTCAGTAGAAGAAAACATGCAGGGTCCAAGGCTCTCCACAACAGAAACAGAGATAAAACTATGTGTAGCACCAGTCTCTAAAAGGGCTGAAGATAAAACTGAGGCTACTAAAATCGTACCTCGAATAGTAGAAGGGTCGGGATCCTGCTCATGATAAGTCTTCTCCACGGCGAAAGACTGGCCTACACCGTGGCCCTGCGCCCCTGACTGACCACTCTGAGATAAACCTCTCTGCTGGTGCTGAGGGACTGGTGGCTGACCACCACAGCCTCGACCTCCACCTCGGCCCGAAAGGCCGGAAGAACTCCAGTTCCCTAACTGGTGAGAGACTGGTGGGGATGCTCCTAAATGAGGAGTCATTGAAGAACCCCGGTCACCAGCTGCTGGTGAGAAAACCTGGCAGAAACGCTGAAGGTGACCCATCTTGCCGCAAAATCGGCACTCCATGGGGTCTCTCTTGCACTGCGGCCTTATGTGCCATGTCCGACCACACTGGTAGCATGTCACCAGGCTTCCTGATGATGCGTCTCGATTCCTCGCATCACCGCACGTAGGCTCCCTACGATGCTTCTTGCTGTCATCTGAAGGGAAGCTAGCTCTGGAAGCAGAACTGCCCTGACTCGAATCTCCAGAGTCTCTCAGATTGCGCTCCGCAATCAGTGCCTGGTTGATGATGGAAGTAATGGAAGTCAGCTGGAAGATGTTCACCTGCGAGCGGATCTCCCTCCTGAGTCCATCCTCAAACTTCCTCGCCAAGAACACCCCACTCCCATCCCAAAGGTGTGTAAAATGCTGCAGCTCAGTGAAACGAGAGCAATACTCCATGACAGATAGAGTACCCTGCTCTAAGCTCATGAACTCCCAGACTCGATCGGCCCTCAGGGTCTCCGGTTAGAAGTAGTCGTAGAACCCGTGTTGGAACTCCTCCCAAGCCATAGCCTGTTGTTGACCCGCTTGTGAGATCACATCCCACCACCTCTTGGCGGAGTCTCAGAGCATGTAGGTGGCGAGCTTGACCCGCCTCTCTCGAGGCGTCTCGAGATGCTCGAATATAGTCAGCATGGCTTCCATCCATGACTCTGTAGCCTAAGGTCCTCCCTCCCTCGAGAGTGTGGGAGGATGTTGCTCCCTAGAAGTCTTGCATCATCCTCATGAAACCCTCCCTGAACTACGCATCAGTGCCTGCAACTGGTACAACAACCGGTGCCAAGGATGGCTCGGCTAGGGGATCGGCAGGAAGTCCCTGATCAGCCCAGTCGGGCGTCTGATCACTGCCTGACAATAGACGTACGACCGGAGGACGTCTCGGAGGCATAGCTATGAAAGATCAAAAGCACACCTTAGATTAGGAAAACAAGGACATAGAACACAAGAGTACAAAACGGGAATAGGTGAAAAATACAAGATTTCAAAACACGACTACATGGCGTGTATAAAAACTACACAGTGTGTCTACTTAAGCCACTGACATGGGCGTATACCCCTGCCCTAAAAGTCATGTACACTTCAAACTACACGGCGTGTTGACCCCCACACACGGCGTGTACTTGAAAACTATTCCCTTTCCCGAGTCTCCTTACACAGCTAACCCACACGGTCCGACTCAACCCAAGGCTACACGGTGTATTCGAAACAAACACGGTGTGTACTAGACAAGGCTTCGGCGGTCTGTGTTGTTGAGTACACGGCCGTCTACATGGATGGACCTGACACGGCATGCTCCAAACAAACACGGCGTGTACAGGCAAAGGCGACACTGTTCTGTGTTGTTCGTGACACGGCTGGGTACCTGGGCAAGACTACACGATGTGTTCTGAGCAAACACGACGTGTGGAAAGGAAGGTCACACCAGCCCGTGTTATTCGTGACATGGTCGGCTACCTAGACAGGACTACACGGCGTGTTCCCTAGGGACACGACGTGCGGAAAAGTAGGTCACACCGGCCCGTGTTGTTCGTGACACGGCCAGGTACTTGGACAGGACTACACGGCATGTTCCCTATGGACACGGTGTGTTCTACCCGAGCTTCCTCGGCCTGTGTTGTTAGTGACACGGCCGGGTACACGGCTCTGAACTCACACGGCGTTTACCAATGGTACATGTCATGTTCCCGAAGTTATTCCTACGACACCGTGTTCTACTCACACAGTCAGTGACACGGCCTGAAAACTACACAGTGTGTATCTAAAAAGTATGTGCCGTGTATTCTGGGTTTTTCTATGCAGTAGCTCAAAAACTGCACAGAATTATAGAACACAAAAACATGGCAAAAAGTTCCAAATTCTGATCTGTGAGGGCCCATAACACCTCAAGAACCAAAAATTTTTGTTCACTTTAATCAAAGAACAAAACAAATAGTTTTCTAACATAACAGCCGAAAATCTATCAAGCATCTATCACAATAACATCCATAATTTACACAGAGCCTATCACAACAGCATGCAATCGCTAATGCACCCTAGATGGTAGGGAAAGAATGCATGTAATGTGTTTTCTCAAGTGCATGTATGATGCATGATATGGCATACCCTCATCTCATCGGGTTCCGATAGAAATAGAACCGAAATATCAAAACACTAACCGCACAAGTCATACGAATCACTCTAGGTGAAAACATACCAACCATAAAATCTCAAAACCAGAAAACTGTAGTTAACGAGGTAGTATGGATTTTCCATGTACACGGGTTAGCTACTCCCGAGAACAGCTTAATTCCATGTACCGAATCTGTCCTATCCCTGGCTAAGGTCTCCAAACAGTAAGAAAAGAGGAAAGAACTCATCTGATACAACTTTGTAATGTCCCGAGTCCGGAGCCCCTCCGCTGGTGCCCCGTACCCGGTTCGCCACATGACCTCAAGCACGTTTCCCCGAATGCCAGAGGTTGCCAACTAGCAGCAAGGTCCTTGGTGAGTCGGTGGGAAAACTATGCCCTCATTCGGTAAGGTATACAAGGTAAGAAAATAGCAATAACCAGCAGAAGCAGTAAATAACATGCATAACAACAGAAACCAAATGACGGAAGCAATGTAGAGATATAACTATGATGAAAATGATGCAGTAGGTACAATTATCTAAGGAAAATAGAAAACAAAACAACGTGCTGAAAGAAAACTGAAACCAAGTGCAAAAGAAAACAAAATAATCTCCTCAGCATCGCGATCCACTACTCGGTCCCATGCTCCCCAGCTCCTAGTGCAATCAAGATCCTAAAGTAGAAGGGTGCTTTCCCTTGTCTATACCTACAGCAACATAGTCTGCTTGGGCCCAAAAGCATGGCCAAAATGGGGTGTGAGATACAATCTCAGTAGTAAATCACCCAAAGATTTGTGCCTAATAGTCAATGAATACATGGCATTACTAAAACAAGAAGAAGTAAACAAGAAAGCACAAACAGCTACAATCCACAGTTCTAACAAGTAAAGCACACAAGTAAGCAGCCAGCAACAAAAGAAGAAACAGGTAACCCTCTGGGCAGCTCTCACAGTCTAACCCCTATGGTTAAACTTATAAGTACTAACAACCCCCTAGGAAGAACACACAGTCTCACCCCTCTCGTACAGTAATGCAATTAAGCAGACTCTCTGGAGAAGCACTCACCGTCAATTCCCCCTATAGTCTCGTATCGTGCTAAAGGATCTCTAGGGAAGAACTCAACGTCAATTCCCCCTATATCCCGCGTCTTAATTAAAAGACACTCTAGATAATCCCTTCCGTCAATTCTCCCCTTGGTCTCGCATCGTGATTAAAAGACACTCTGGCGAAGCCCTTCCGTCAATTCCCCCTTTTGGTCTACTACTCTAGGTTCTCACAGTCCTGAGTATAACTAAACATGCTCAGCGCGCATATATATATCGTCCAAGTAAACCTCAAGAACTAATTGACTGTCTACTAAGGCTCAACAGCAAAACAAGGCAACAGTCCACAATCCTACAACTAGGCATGGAAACTAGTAAAATGCCAAACAGGCAGAACAATCTTGGCAAGAAAACTGAGCACAAAAAAAATACTCTAATCACAAGCAATAACCTCCACTAAAGAAATCAAGAAAAGCAGGAAAGCAACAAGGGCAGAACAGGAAACACGCAATACCCCGTTCAAGGGTATTGGTGGAAATTGCACAAAATATCCATCAACTTTCTACGTAAAGGCACAAACCATCCACCTCGATCATAGGAGATTGATATACGTGAGCATCAATGACAGATTCCCCTTAGAACGACATAGATCTAAGAAAACTCACAAAATGTTCATCCCACGATTACTTGAAAATAAGGAGGAATCAAGAAACAAGGCTCAAGCAGAAGGGAGAACTCACCGCTGCAATTCCAATGTAATCGACCGTGCCCGAATCGAAGAACGGATGGTGAGGCGGAAGCTCGGAGCAGATTCGGTCGTACAGTCACTTCCGGGTGGACAAAAGCTGGAGAAGAAGATGGAAATAGGGGTTAGGTGCGACCCTAGTTCGTTTAATGAAAAAAAAAGTACACAACGTGTAATTTTAGAGTACACGGTGTGTACTGGGTCCTTTCCGTACACCGCCAAAAACGGCCTCCACGTCACCCCTACACACCGTGTGTGTGGCCCGGAACGGCCAGCACACGGCTTCGAGCCAGATCAGAGTACACGGCGTGTACTCAAAAAGTACACGGCGTGTACTTATGAAATTTCTAGAAAATTCATTTTCCTTAAAAACTCCAGAAAAAGGGAAAACATACCTGAACGAAGATCCAGGTTCTTACAAATTTAGTTTTTTTATATATATA
Organism: Viscum album; assembly: GCA_963277665.1. NCBI lineage: Eukaryota > Viridiplantae > Streptophyta > Magnoliopsida > Santalales > Viscaceae > Viscum > Viscum album. The sequence continues at coordinate 1,779,471,884 of OY728129.1, read as the reverse complement.
ATCATGGGAATTTTTTTATTTAGGTTTTTTAAAGGTCTTTTGTATATGTGGTTGTGTATTCTCTATTATAGGTGAGTGATTTCTTCTTGAATGCGGTAGGTGTTTTTTTGAAATTCCTTTTTTCAAATTTCATAAAATTATTAAGATTTATAAATCTATTATTTTAAATTGATTTTTTATTCTAAATAGTTTATTTCACCTTTTGGTTGATTAAAAATGTGATTTAGGTAATAAATGGATTTTAAATGATGGTTTTATTTATTTTTTTGGGTTTTAAATCATGTATTTTTAATTAGAAGGTGTTTTTTCAGAAAGGGTTTTCTTTTATTTTGGAAAAAATGAATATATATGATAATTATTTTCCATTATTATTTACCATTAGAAAAACTTTTTTTTAAATTATGTTCAAATGATAATTTATGAAATGTTTTTTTAAAATGAATTTCATATACTCTTTGGTAAAATCCTACACGTTTAAATCACACAGTTCATATACCGAAATGTGTGTATATGAAGGATTCATATTTTATATAGGTGAAATTTTTTTATCATGATTTGTATATCCTTAATATTATCCATTGACGGATGTTGGGGTTGTGACAAGTGATTATGGATAATATGACAATTTTTTAGAAATTATTCAGGTTTATTTTTATTGGTACTCCCATATATCATCTAATTCATCCAAGTGTGGTTTGTATTCTAATTTTCATTTATGTATAATTCCACTATATAGTATTAAATATTATTATTTATTAATTATTATTCATATTATTGGATTATATAAATATAATTTATTCATTATACCCCATTGGTTATTTATTATGTTAATTCCATGCATGGATTATTTAATTATTTATAACTGTTTATTTCATTTTCATAGAAATCCAATGTATGGATTCACCATGCTAGAATCTTGGTTTTTTATACTACTTATTTACTCTTATTTTGGGTTGAAACCATTCCCAACAAATTCACTTGGATACCATAACACAGCCAGTACCATGAACACAAAAGAATATGATAAATATAGGATTTTAAAATTTTATTGTTGGATAGATGTTATAATTTAATCTCTGGTGGTGAAAATACCATTAAAAACTAAGGATACCATGTGGAAGACTTTAAGAACCAAAATTATATCAAACTATTATCTCTTATGATTAAAATAAGCATGTGTGTTCCACTCATCGCTGGTAATAATTTCTCAATGGAACTATTGTTGGATCACTCTAGATCATACACAAATTATTCAAAAGTATTTTAGAGAATCAGACATTGGATTTTGGGTGATTGGATTTCAGATGAACCTTTCAACCTTCAGATTATCACCACTATATCGTTCCATGGATCCATTCTATAGAAAATTGATCAGTTTCTTAGAATGGGTTAATTTTGTCACTAGGATGTTGAAGGGATAAGAGATAAGATATTAAATTCATAGGATTAATAGTCCTATGAATTTGAGATTGCTCTATCTTAAATAGGTATGTTTAAAATTACTATAAATTACACTCTGGTCCCTGAATATATTTAATCTCTTAAAAAATCCATAAATGACATATTATGGCTTATTAACTATGTCATAAGTGTCATTTATATTTTTATCATGTAGTCATAACATTATAAATATATTAAATGATAAAATATAGGTATTTTACTTGAATCTTTCCTCCCATGAATACTAATCAAACCATTAAAAAGAATATTCCTTCATAAAATATGATTTCTCAAATTCACTAAATAAAATATGAATACTATTAATATATAAATTAAATAGCATTTTTCAATAATCAAATAATATGAATTTATTTATTTATTTTCAATCATTCAAAATCTCGATATTTCTTGAACATTCTGGTGGATGCCACTATGTCCTCAACTCTTATTCATTAGAATAGGTCATACTTTTAAATATTCTTAGTCTGTGACCCTCTGGGTCATTATCACAATAGTAGTGAGTAATAATCATAGAATAAGAGAATATTTTATCAAAACATGAAGACCCATGAGTAGATAAGGTATAGTTTTATCAATTACAACCTCTTATATAAACATACATCATATAATGTAATCTCTTTATATATAAACATCTCATAATAATGGATGTGCACTTCATGTAATCATCCTTTAATTATTTACTTATACTTAACCATACTGGATGGAATTGCATTATTTTACCATGGAATTTTATTTAGTGAAAGTATTACCATCCTGGTGAACTGGACCAAGATATCTCTTCCTTTCGGTATTTAAAAATCATGTCTTGATCATTCAATAAATTTCATATCATCAATGATTAAACTAACAAAAGATGCTTCGCCATAAGATAAATTTCATGGTATCATCTCAAATAAATCTAACAAATCAAATGGTAAATGCTGATAGTGATCTTGAGTCAATAATCCAATACACATGATCGTATATAAGAAAATTCAATGACACTTGTAACATATATTGTTCTTATTGGAAGGTTAGTCCTTGTGATCTCATCTACTCAAGATCGCCAAGTGAGAACTTCATGTGAATAAGTCTCAATGCTTATGATCCCATAACACTTAATAGTCCCACATCGTATATGTCTTATCAACATTATGAATCTTAATAATAGTACCTATTTTAAAGATTACTATCATGGTATCTCTAGGTTTTCATTATAGATGGGAGCTGTAACAACCATTTGATACAACATGCAATCTAAGGACATTACCAACTATATAGTATATGAAAAAGTAATGTTACTATCATGGTAAGTGAGAATATTGGTATATATAAAACACTATACATGTTATGGATATCAATTTACATACAACTGTTGGTTCTAGTCACCCACTCACAATACTCCCACTTTTACTAGAGCCAACTGTTAATAAATCTCAACCCGCTAACTCTCACATGAGAACCACGATTCTACTAAGATATGGTTTTATTCAAGGGGTTTACCATGTTATCCTCTATGGAAACCACACGAACTAGAAATTCACCACTCTGAATAAAATTTGTCAATAGATGAATCTTATGAAGTATATTCTTTTTTGAAAGGTCTAATCTGGGATCTTTGGTAAATATCACTATAGTAGTATTATCATAATGAACTATAATAGGGTTTTCACTACTATTGACAATAATAATATATAAGAAATTGATATACATCTATAATTATTGTTTATCTGCATCAAAAGACTCTATATACTCATATTATTCTATAGAATTGGCATTCATGGGATGCTTCGAGATTCTCTATCTCACTACACCCCCATTCAGACAAAATACATAGATTTATAGTGATTTTAGATCATCATGATCTATCTATAAGGTATAATTAGTGTATCCCCTCACTACTATCTCTTTATACCCTCCATATAGAAGGTCCATATCCCTTTTTTCATATCAAGTACTTTAGGATTATTTTTATAGTTTCCCAATGAAGCTCTCTTGGATAAGTTTTATATCACCACATCATGCTTAAAGAAAAGGATAAATAAAACCTAGTATATAGCATAACATACATGATATATCCCATTATATAAGAATAATGGATTATATTTATCCTCTAAATATACTACTATATTGGTGGACACATCTTCATAGAGATACTGATACCATGTGGCATTGGAAATAACTTTCTCTTAGATTATTCTATATTATTTCTTTTGAGTAGCATATCAATATATGTATTTCTAATTTTACCAAGTAACCTTTTATATCTATATTTATAGATCTTTAACACTATAATATAAGATAATTCACCAAATCATTTCCTATAGAATCATTAATTTAACCAAGTCTTAACTAAATGTAAGACATTCACTTCATTCCCCATAATTAATATTTTCTAAAAAATAATACTAGGAAAATTATTGAATTTCCCACTAACATTTTTAGACACTTGTCTTGATTTTATTCTTAATGAAACTAAATTTTATTATGTACTCATTAAAATGAACATTACATGATCTTGATTCCTATCTCAATCCATAAATGGATCTTTACCCTTTATATAGTTTATGGGAACTATTTGAGATAATTAACCCTTCAAGTTGAGTCATATTAATGTCTTAAAAAAATCCCATTTAAAAAAATTATTTCATACATTTTATAAATATCATAATCATGGAATTCTATTGTTATAAGTAATATTTTGATTTATTTTAGCATTGAAATTGTTCATAAATTATCATTGTAGTATATTCCTTGAATTTTCCTAAAACCCTTTACAACCAATCATGCATTATAAGTGTTAATTTTACAATCCATGTACATCCTTTTCTTGAATAACCATTTACACCCAAAAGGTTTTATATCATCTAGAGGGTTAACCAAAATTCAAAATTGATTTTGGTATATGGACTCCATCTCATGAATCATAGCTTCTTTTCATTTAGTAGTGTGTTTTAATATATTTCTTCCTTGTATATTATAGGGTCATTATCCTTAAGGATTAATGTTTCACATAATTAAATGATAATAAAACTATATATCTCTACTTATATAACCTTTCTAGTATACCTATATAGTTCTTTTAACTTAGGAACCTCTTTATCACCCACTGTCTCTTGTGGATATTTTTCATGTACCAAATATGTTTCATCTAGTGCATCAACATAATTGAATTAAATCCTACTTACACTATTTCCACTTGAAATATATTTCATTTCAATAAATATGGAATGTATATCCACAATAAGTTTTATATATGAAGGTTTATATAGATAATATCCATTTCTTTCCTTAATATATCCTATAAATATGCACTTAATTCTTTGAGTTTCTAGTTTTTCATTAGGTAATGTCTTACAAAACTTCTTGCAACCCTATACACATATATGAGATAGAGTGTGTCTTTTATACAATAACTCATATATAATCCCACATACAACCTTATTTGGTATGCAGTTATGGGTATATTTCATTGTCTATAGTTTATATCCCTAAAATTATAATGGAAGATTAGTTTGATTCATCATCAAACTTACCATTTCAAGAAATGTATAAATCCTACTTTTAACTACACCATTCCATTGAGGTGTATAATGTGGATTAATCTGGGAGACTATCCCACACTCCTTTAAGTGATCAATGAGATATTGGTTGAGATACTCTCCACCCTGATCTAAGTAGAGTTTAATTATATTCTTACCAAGATACTTTTCTACTTCATTCTGGTATCCCTTAAACATCTTAAAGGAATATAAACTATACCTCATTAAGTATATATATCCATACCCATTTTATTCATTTATTAAATTAATGAAGTATAAAAATACACCCCTTTTCTCACTATAAATAGACCACATAACACAGTATGTATCAATTATAGTAGTTCTTCTTCACTTAATTAATTCATAGAAAAAAGGTGATTTGGTCTTTTTTTCTTATAAAAAAGCATGACATATATATTTGGGTTCTAAATAAATAAAGTCTAAATATCCTAATTAATTTAATTTATGTAAACACTTCTCATTTACATGAACGAGATGAAAGATCCACTGGCAATTTTGATATGATTCATTCCCACTGGATTTCTGACTAATTTCCATGATTGGTTTTTAAAGTTCCAATTTATATAATTCATTGCTAATATGTCTCATAAAATGAAATATTTTGTCTTTAAAAACGATACAACATGTGTTGAAAAACATGACATAAAACCACCTAGTTCCTGCACTCTACATTGAGATTATATTTCTATAACCGAAGGTCATGATAATAGTTTTTAATGCAAGAACTAAACCACTAGGAAAAGTAATATGATAATATCCCACTACTATGGCCAGTTGTCTCACGCCATTTTTATCCCAGATATCCTCCTCACTCTTTTAAACCTTTTAGAAAATACATGGTTCATGTATTTAAATAAAAATATGTAAGTCACATATTGTATCCAATACCTAAATTGTAGATAAATACATATTTCATAAAATAAAAATTATAATTAAGGTTGAAGAATCACCTTTCCTCTTCATCGCAATAGTTCAATTACACTTCCAATGTCCCTTATTTAAATAAGAAATGTATATATCCTCCTAATCATTCCCCTTCCTCTTTATATTTTTCTTCTTGGATGGGTGGTGCACTAGAATATTTGGCTTAGAATTAGACTTTTATAACTTAGACTTTCAGTTCATAATTTTTTAACTATAAGGACTAAATATTTCATATTCTTAAAATTCTTGTTAGCTTGGTGAAATAAATCCAATAGATATATAATAAAACTTTTAATGTTATTCAAGTTATAATTAACAATAAAAATTAAGAAGCATGGTAGTAAATAGTTATGAATTAAACTAGTTGTTAGTTCTTGTTTCAACTAGAACCTAAGGGGTTCTAATTTCTCAATGTACCCAATCATCTTGAGTTCATGAGGGTCTTCCAAACTCCCTTTTGGAAGTTGTAACCTATAGAGTAAAATAGATATCTTATATTATTATTATTTTTCTTTCTCCTGATAAGGATATTGTAGATGAGAAAATATTTTATAGGAATATTCATCCCCATACATTTTTTTTCATCTCACTGGACAAAGATGAAAACATGATACACAATACACCAAGATCATATTTTCAATAATTCTTATACACATCTTTATCTCCCTTATTTTCTCTCATGAGGGACTCAGTAAGATGTTTGGATTCCAACACATAGATATTCCTCTCTTTTTGTAATACTATGTTCATGATCTTGTACCACTCTTTGAAGTTTTGGATAGTTAGGATACTCCCTTTATCTAATATTGATCACAGTGATATTCAATTTTTGATGGTTTTTATTTTATATAATATAAGTAAATGTATAAAATTAGTATTTTGTTTTTAATTACTAATAGAAATGAGTGACTAATTGAATATTAAATATATCTCACTATTTTATAAAATCATACCATCCCTCAACTACTAGATTTAGAATACTCTATTACCATAGTATTCTCATGGAAAAGATACCAGGACCCTATCCTCATAGTCAATGTTGTTTCTATTCCAATTCAAATAGAGTTTAAGGTATGATTTTTTCTAGCCATATATATTAACTTATAGTTTCTTGATTCTTTGAGTGAATCCAAAGCTTCTGGAAATCGTAACCTTAATTTACATGAGAATTTAAATATAAAGATTAAATAAGCTAGGTATAACTACTTATTTTATTCCAAAATTAGTGATATCAACCCACCATTTTCGTAAGAATGACTCATAATAATAGATACCCTTAACTAATACTTATAATCACCTTAAACATATGATTTTGATAAGACTTAACTGATGGAAGGAATTATAACTTAATATATCTCTGAGGGTTTTTAATTAATATCAGTGAATGTAATAATTTTCTATTTAACATGCATTTTCTATTTTATTATACTCACATATTAACCATGCATAATAGAATACATTCACTACATATTAATTGTTTTTTATTTATGCATGCTCTTTTATTATTTTATGTGTTTTTTTTAAAATAAACATACACAAAATAACAATAAACCACACATAGATAAATAAAAAATGTTATTGATCATATGCATTTACTTTTACTTGATCTATTGAGCAGATAATGGATCAACTAATACCATATGGGTAATTACCTATGATGTAACAAACTCAAGTTGTATCACCCACCCATGTCCAATGTATTCACGTTTTTTCTGGTTCTTTGCTAAGTATCAGTAAGGTTTGTATCTTCTTTCTTCCTGTAACACCCCGAGATTTTATGAAAAATATTCTTTTTAATTTCATTAATGTCTTGTTTTGTAAACTACACCAAAAGGAGCTTTCAAAACACGCATCCTTGACTTGCCTTGCATTACACGCAATCGCGACCTTCCTTGATAGCGTGTGTAGTACGCAATACCGAGTTTCACTAAACGAGATATTATTATAATATTATTATGAACTAGCCGTTATGAATAATAATACTCACTTTTTGAAATTTTATAAATTTTATCTTTTAAAATGGACTTCATTTTTGGATTTGGAATATCGAAATTAGCTGAGGGTTAAATTTTGGTACTTTTCGGATAACTTTCATTTTTTGATGAATAGTGAAAATTACTAAATTTTAATTAAAAACAACCTTTTTAATTGAAATAATTAATAGTTATAAATTATTAATTTGAGTGGTTTTAAAGTATATTTAGAATATATTTTTTCAATTTAATAAAATTTTGTTCATTGGATGTAATTTCACATTTAAACCAGACATAAACAAGTGTCAATCTTTTGATAGTTATTATCTCTTAAAAACACGCTATTTGTTTTGACGATGGTAATTAATTTTTAAATTAGTTAATGTAACTGATATGTTTTGAATTTAGTAAAATAAAAATCATTTTTGAATTCATAATATCAAATATAGCTTAGGCCTAAGTTTTGGTATTTTTCTGGAAACTTTCATTTTTTGATGAATAGTGAAACCACTAAGTGGTAGCTAAAAACTGAATTTTTTCATAAAACATAATTTTACCACTTTTGTGAGTGGAATTTCAAAAATCCGAGAGACACGGTTGATGTCAGTAAGTAAAATTTGGTTCAATGAGAGAAAAATAATTTTTGGTGGATAGTAACTTTTTACTTTTATTTACCACGGTTAAAAGTAAATAGGGTAGTCAAGGGTAAAAATGATATTATTATTACCCTAACACATGTCCTAATTCTATTGGATAAGTGTAATTAGACCAAAAACAACCTTAGGAATAAAATATGACCATTTAGGCCCACTTTGATTAGATTAGGACATTTATTATTAATTTATTTAAAGAAGGGTTAAAATAGTTAAAATCAAAGTGTAATAAGTAAATCATTTTTAATATAGGGTTATACATAAGATAAATTCAACTATAAATATTAATTAGGAATATAAAACTATTTACTACATAATTATATTTAATTTTTAATTTTTAGACATTAAATAATTTAATTTATTTATGACACAATGATGATGCAGTAGTTATTTTATTAATGAAATATTGACATAATTGATGTTATAAATACCCAAATAAATGTAATTTGAGACTTTTTATGAATTTTAATAATTTTAATTGTTAATATGACATGTTAGTATTGATTTAATTTACTTTTTTCGAACTAATCTTTCTGTTATGAGTTTCACAAAAATCAATTACCAAATAGTATCAAAATTGACATAAAATAGTTTTTAAAACAAATATTATATTATTAATTGTTATTTTATTCCTAAAAATCTAAGGTTCGGCCAAATGACTTAGATAAGGTTATATATATTAATAATAATAAACTTGGGGTTCGTTTGGCTTGTTATAGTAAGTTTATTAACCATATAGTGTAAGAAAACAAGAAGACACGGTAAAAGTTAAATTATCTAACTTAAAGTTAAATCTAAATGATAAGGTTAAAATTGATACATAAACTTGTCTAAATTCTATTGTATGAGATTATTTCGACACATACCCACCATATCTTATAAATATATCAATTTTAAGCTATTAAAAACCGAATTTGACTTTATAATAAAATAATATTTTTTGTTATTCCAAAGGTGCCCCTCTCCTCCCTTATAAAAGGGCACCTCCTCCCTCTCTTCCTCACACCACTTTGAGCCTTAAAGCTCGGCCATCCCATGCCAATTTCACTTATACACTTCCCTAGAAACATCCTATAGGTTCTGGTCTTCTTCAAAGACCAATATTAGTGCCCTAAGAGGAGGTTTCAAAAAGGCGCTTCAAAGAAGAGGTAATGCTCGTTACCGATTCTTTCAACTTTATTTCTTCTTCCACTTCTTCTTATTTAGTTGTTTCATTATGAAGTAATAACATCATTATCACTCATATACTTATATGTTATTATAACTATGAAACAACCCTATTTCACCATCTATCCATCATACGGAAAACGAAATCACCAAGCGTGCGTACGTACGGAATACCGTCTACACGCCGTGGTGTAATTTGTTTTTCCACCACCACCTTTCATGGATGGGTATAATGGTGTAAATAAATGATTATTTTAAAGTGATATTTATTCTTAAATAGTATACATACTATCCAATAAAACTCCACAATCATGGTAATTATATCATCGCTCATGCGTACGTACGTAATACCGTCTCCACGAATGCGATGAGATTCATTTTCCATGATTAACCATTCAAGAATGATTATAAAGTATATATAATGAATAATAATGAAATATATGACATAATGAAGCTACTGAATTTATATATATATATATATATATATATATTAATATATATATATATCATCTACTTAATTCCATTCAATTCAATAAGGAAACGAAAACAGCGTTCATGCGTACGTACGGACTACCGTCTCCATGAACGGTGTATTTCATTCCTTTTATCGATCTATAACATATATGTATATGATGAATATATATTATATATAAATCATGTTTTACATTTGGTAATTATGTAAATCATGATGTAAGTAATAATATCCGGAACAAGTTGAAACACATATGATAAATGAAATGATTTTACCCAAAACGCTGCTTTAACACAGAATTTACAAAAGAACGGGTAATATAAAGTCATAAGTGAAACTTATATGATATCATAACAATGAATATGATTCTGTAATAAGTCAATGAAATTATTTAAATCATTATACATGAGTTTTGGATACGTACTAAGCATATCGGACCTAAGGTTAGGGATAAATTTTCAATCTCATTTTTATCCGAGATTGCTTATACGTAAGTATTTACTGGGGTTACGTTTATCATCCATGACCAAGTTTTCTAAAAATGTTTTCATAAAATTTTTACCATTCTTCCATGAATTTTTAAAGTCATTTTTACCCTTTATTGACTTTTTACCACATTGTATGATTGGAATCATTCCTTTGGTTACCATATAAGGTACTTTTTGACTTTTCTGAAAAAAGTACGAGGAGAATGTTATTTTTAACTTATACGGCATGAACGGATTTTTACGGTTTCATAACACCTCATTTTAAATAATCTTCCTCTATAAGATTGCATGATTATTTTCAGCAAAACCCTTATCTTTTAAAATTTCATGGAATTTTGTGAAAAGAAAATGATTTTAAAGAAGAAAGGATATTTTCCTCAAGAATTCATTTCAAGTGTTTTGTCAAAACTATTTCCCATATAAGATGACATTATTTCATATGTGTATGTTTGAAGTAAAATGTATCTATGATTTAAATGGTTTCAATTTTCTTATGATGAAATGATATCAAATGTTTATGTATTATGTTATGATGGCATAATGTTTAAGAATCCCATTTTATTACATGGGTTATGCTATGATGTATGATTTATGATTTTGTGGCACACGAAAGAATGATTTCATTATGAGATGGGTGGGACCTATATCTCCCTCCAATACATTGGGTAAAGATTTATATCTCATGAGATAGACATGGATGGAACGGCAAGTTAAACCGGTTCAGTAATACAGGACTGGAACGAGGAGTGAACTCGATTCAAAAAGGGACTTTGTCCACTAAGATGGTCTTGGTAGCAATGCCTTGGCTACTATGGAAATCATATCATGTGTTTAATGGTTTTCCACAATTAAATGATTAATTACCATGCTATTTTATCATGATTAATTTTTCTTTATGATCTATGCCTTACGTACTTCCATGATTTATGTCATTGCTCAAGATTCTAATGTTTAAATATTATGTTCATGTTTCCATGTTCAAATCTATATGATTTATTTTATTTTATCCATGATTACCCTTACTGAGCATTTGAGCTCACCCTTTATATGTTTTCTTTTCCCCATGATTTATGGAAATGTTTTAGGTAAGAAAACAAAAAGGGGAAGATCTTTATTGGGAGATGTTGAAGATCTTTCACCACAATTAGAATATTTTATTCCGAGTTTCCAAAGACACTAAACTATTACGATCCTCATGTGTCTGTTTTTGTTATGTATTGTGTATTCCAAAAAAGTAATGTATTGTCCATGTATGTCAAGCTTCGGGTCTCTACAGTTGGTATCATAGGAAAGGTTTACTCAACCTTTGGAAACTAAGATGCGAAAACATTAGTGAGATCCCTAGAGATATTTATAAGGTATGTCTAGGGATGTCCCTAAGGTTATGTATAAGTATAGGTTATAGTCCTAGAACTATGGTAATGATCTTATAATTTAACCTAAGATGTTAGATATTGAAGGTACTCCCCATTTATTGTGTTGTTTTCCCTAGCATGATTTTTTCCTCTCACACTATTCTTTTTGGGTTTTAGACGATGGCTGGAACCCGAAGGAACCATGTTGATCAATGTAATGGACAATGCAATAATTTTCCTCCTGAACAAACAAATGTTATGGGATATGGAGTGCAAAATGTTATTGTTATACTTACACAAGCGATGGATAATTCTGGACTTCCAAATGAGCAGAGAAGGGAACAATATTCTATTGAGTCCTTCACAAGGCAACGTCCACCTTCTTTTAGTGGGTCTTCTAATCCACTAGTTGCCGAACAATGGATCAGTACCACTGAAAAGATATTTTCAGTTCTTCAATGTTCTGAAGATGATAAAGTCATCTTAGCAATATATCATTTGGAAGGTGAAGCTGATCAATGGTGGAATCTTATCAAGAATACGAGGCAAAGAGATTAAATTGAGTCCATGGAATGGGATAGGTTCAAGAACTTATTTTTCAATAAGTAATTCCCTCGTATTCTCCGATCAAATATGGAGAAGGAGTTTCTTGAACTAAAGCTAAAGGATGATGAATCTGTTGGTACCTATAAAGAAAATTTTACAAGACTTGCAAGGTATGCTTCTGGTATTATTATCCAACCTGAGAGTAAGATCGATCGATTCTTCAGTGTCTTAAAACCAAATCTTCAAAGGGAATTAGATATAAGAGACTTCAGTAACTATGAAGAAATTGTGCGTTGTGCTATCAAGGTAGAAATGGAAGTTGGTGTTACTTATCCATCTCATAGTTTTGACAAGAAATGAAAGATGGAGTTCAAGGAGAAATCTCATAATAATGGTGAAAAGAATATTAATGTTTCCTTATGCTCAAAGTGTGGAAAGAAGCATGGTGGAGATTATCTTAAAGGGACTAGAAAATGTTTTAAGTTTGGAAAAGAAGGTCATCAAGTAGATGAGTGTCGAAGTAATGGAAAAAGGGTTTCTAATGATGTGAATAAATAAAAGACTGCAGAGAATGCACCACCAACACTTCAATGCTTCAAGTGCAAGGAAATGGGGCATTATTCTAATAAATGCCCTAATCCAAGGGTTAGTGATGATCAACATGAGAAACCAATTAAGGAAAAGGACAAAGGGAAGTCACATGCGATCACTATTGGTGATATTGAATATGACAACGATGTGGTGGAATGATTAAGTGTTTATGTAATGGGATTCCAAAATAATTATGTATATAGTATCGTGGAATATTGTAATATTTATGTATTGATCTATTGTGGTTTTCAATAATTTTGTGGTACCGGTAACCATGGAAAGTGATTGAGAAATTTTGGTAAGCAGATGATATGCTCATAATGAAGGGATAGGAAGATAATGAGATGTTTGATTGTATTCATGAGCTCATGATTGGTATAAGGACTAAGTGATATCATGGTTTGAGTATAAAGAATTTTGGGGATTTTGGTTTGTGGAAAGTGTTAACTTTTAAGTGCATTCATGTTTTCACTAAGGTTCAATGGGTATTCATTATTCAAGAGAATACATGATTAAGGTATTCACATGTTTTTAATTTGACAAACAAGATATATCTTATGATATATGGAGGATAAATGATGGCATTCACGTGATTGTTATGTGACATTTCAAGTAATCATTTTCTTTATACTATGAGCTTGGACCGAAGTATTTTAGAAAAGCCTAAAGATTGGAATGAATTATGTTGGACATAAGTTAGTATTGGTTAAGGATGGAACTTTTTCGATATTATTGATGGGATGTTATAGTAATAAAGTTTTAGAAAAAGGACAACCAGCAGGACGGGCGACAGCCCATCACGTCAGACAAGGCTGTGGGAATCGAACCCACAACCAAAGTGCGACTGGACTTTATCACCTACCACTAGCCTACATGAAGTCCCTGGTTAGTAGAAACTAGTTTTATTTTATTAAGCGGTATGATATATGAAGTATAAGTTCATTTTTGGAATAGTATATGATTAACCTCACCATAGATGGACTTAAGTATATTTGATAACTTTTCTTGAAATAGATGGAATGACCCATCATTCTATCACATGATCTGCTAACTCTTCATGAATAACAAATTCAACTTCATTTATTTAAGAGATGAAGTGGAAATTGTTCAAAGCACGAACAACAGTGAGATTGTACCAAAATCAAGGAAGTATTTCTTCTAATTCAAAATTTTCAACTTTAGGGAAATGATATTGAAAAGCAAAAATGCTGTCCTATTGCTCTTATATCCGATGAATCAGATGGTACCTTAGATCATCACAAATCTATGGATTTTTGATTGATTTATTTTTCATAGCCATGTTCTCTACAACTCTCCATCAGAACATGATGGTTAGATTTCTCTTCCATATCCATATTTTCACCTATGTTCTCCTATGTGGAAACCCAGTGATTAGTTAATTTGGGTAACCGTTACGTTTCATACATTAGTTTTTAAAGTCAAGTTTTTGTATTCCTTTTTAATATGTGGGTTTCTATTAAATAAATTTTCAAGTAGCAAACCATTTATAACCCCGACGAATTTCGAGGGCGAAATTCATTTTAAGGGGGGTAGAATGTAACACCCTGAGATTTTATGAAAAATATTCTTTTTAATTTCATTAATGTCTTGTGTTGTACACTACACCAAAAGGAGCTTGCAAAACATGCATCCTTGACTTGACTTTCATTACACGCAATCGCGACCTTCCTTGATAGCGTGTGTAGTACGCAATACCGAGTTTCACTGAACGAGATATTATTATAATATTATTATGAACTAGCCGTTAAGAATAATAATACCCACTTTTTAAAATTTTATAAATTTTATCTTTTAAAATGGACTTAATTTTTGGATTCGGAATATCAAAATTAGCTTAGGGTGAAATTTTGGTACTTTTCGGATAACTTTCATTTTCTGATGAATAGTGAAAATTACTAAATTTTAATTAAAAACAACCTTTTTCATAGAAATAATTAATAGTGATAAATTATTAATTTGAGTGGTTTTAAAGTATATTTAGAATATATTTTTACAATTTAATAAAATGTTGTTCATTGGATGTAATTTCACATTTAAACCAGACATAAACAAGTGTCAATCTTATGATAGTTATTATCTCTTAAAAACACGCTATTTGTTTTGACGACGAGAATTAATTTTAAAATTAGTTAATGTAACTGATATGTTTTGAATTTGGTAAAATAAACATAATTTTTGAATTCATAATATCAAATATTTCTTAGGCCTGATTTTTGGTATTTTTTGGAAACTTTCATTTTTTGATGAATAGTGAAACCACTAAGTGGTAGCTAAAAACTGAATTTTTTCATAAAACATAATTTTACCACTTCTGTGAGTGGAATTTCAAAAATCCAAGATACACGATTGATGTCATTAAGTAAAATTTGGTTCAATGAGATGAAAATATTTTTTGGTGAATAGTAACTTTTTACTTTTATTTACCACGGTTAAAAGTAAATTGGGTAGTCAAGGGTAAAAATGATATTATTATTACCCTAACACATGTCCTAATTCTATTGGATAAGTTTAATTCGACCAAAAACAACCTTAAGAATAAAATATGACCATTTAGGCCCAATTGGATTAGATTAGGACATTTATAATTAATTTATTTAAAGAAGGGTTAAAATAGTTAAAATCAAAGTTTAATAAGTAAATCATTTTTAATATAGGGTTATACATAAGATAAATTCAACTATAAATATTCATTATAAATCTAAAAAGATTTCATAAATAATGATATTTAATTTTTAATTTTTAGACATTAAATAATTTAATTTATTTATGACACAATGATGATGCAGTAATTATTTTATTAATGAAATATTGACATAATTGATGTTATAAATACCCAAATAAATGTAATTTGAGACTTTTTATGAATTAAAATAATTTTCTATGTTAATATGACATGTTAGTATGGATTGAATTTACTTTTTTGAACTAATATTTCTTTTATGAGTTTCACAAAAATCAATTACCAAATAGTATCAAAATTGACATAAAATAGTTTTTAAAACAAATATTATATTATTAATTGTTATATTATTCATAAAAATCTAACGTTCGGAAAAATGACTTAGATAAGGTTATATATATTAATAATAAACAACTTGGGGTTCTTTTGGCTTGTTATAGTAAGTTTATTAACCTTATAGTGTAAGAAAACAAGAAGACACGGTAAACGTTAAATTATCTAACTTAAAGTTAAATCTAAATGATAAGGATAAAATTGATACCTAACATTGTCTAAATTCTTTTGGATGAGGGTATTTCGACCCATCCCCACCTTAGCTTCGAAATATATCAATTTTCAGCTATTAAAAACCGAATTTGACTTTATAATAAAATAATATTTTTTGTTATTCCAAAGGTGCCCCTCTCCTCCCTTATAAAAGGGCACATCCTCCCTCTCTTCCTCACACCACTTTGAGCCTTAAATCTCGGCCAGCCCCTGCCAATTTCTCTTCTCCACTTCCCTAGAAACATCCTAGATATTCTGGTCTTCTTCAAACACCAATATTAGTGCCCTAAGAGGAGGTTTCAAAAATGCGCTTCAAAGAAGAGGTAATGCCCGTTACCGATTCTTTCAACTTTATTTTTTCTTCCACTTCTTCTTCTTTAGTTGTTTCATTATGAAGTAATAACATCAGTATCAATCATATACTGATATGTTATTATAAATATGAAACAACCTTATTTCACCATCAATCCATCATACGTAAAATGAAATAACCACGCGTGCGTACGTACGGAATACCGTCTCCACGCCGTGGTACAATTTGTTTTCCCACCACCACCTTTCATGGATGTGTATAGTGGTGTAAATAAATGATTATTGTAAAGTGATATTTATTCTGAAATAGTATACATACACTCCAATAAAATTCCACAATCATGGGAATGATATCATCGCTCGTGCGTACATACGGAATACCGTCTCCACGAATGCGATGAGATTCATTTTCCATGATTAACCATTCAAGAATGATTATAAAGTATATATAATGAATAATAATGAAATATATTACATAATGAAGATACTGGATTTATATATACATATATAAATATATATAAATATATATATATATTTCATCTACTTAATTTCATTCATTTCAATAAGGAAACGAAAACAGCGTTCATGCGTACGTACGGACTACCGTCTCCATGAACGGTGTATTTCATTCCATTTATTGATCTATAATATATATGTATATGATGAATATATATTATATATAAATCATGTTTTACATTATGGAATTATTTAAATCAGAATATAAGTTATAATATCAAGAACGACAAGTCGAAACACATACGATAAATGAAATGATTTTACCCAAAATGCTGCTTTAACACGGAATTTACAAAAGAATGGGTAATATAAAGTCATAAGTAAAACATATATGATATCATAACAATGAATATGATTCTGTAATAAGTCAATGACATTACTTAAATCATTATATAGGAGTTTCGGATACATACGATGCATATCGTACCTAAGGTAAGGGATAAATTTTCAATCTCATTTTTATCCGAGATTGCTTATACCTAAGTATTTACTAGGGTTACGTTTATCATCCATGACCAGGTTTTATAAAAATGTTTTCATAAAATTTTTACCATTCTTACATGAATTTTTAAATTCATTTTTACCCTTTATTTACTTTTTACCACATTGTATTATTGGAATCTTTCCTTTGGTTACCATATAAGGTACTTTTTGTCTTTTCTGACAAAAGTACGAGGAGAATGTAATTTTTAACTTATACGGCATGAACAGATTTTTAAGGTTTCATAACGCCTCATTTTCAAGAAGCTTCCTATATAATATTGCATGATTATTTTCAAAAAAACCCGTATCTTTTAAAATTGCATGGAATTTTGTAAAAAGAAAATGATTTTAAAGAAGAAAGGATATTTTCCTCAAGAATTCATTTCAAGTGTTTGGTCAAAACTATTTCCCATATAAGATGACATTATTTCATATGTGTATGTTTGAAGTAAAATGTCTATATGATTTAAATGGTTTCAATTTTCTTATGATGAAATGATATCCAATGTTTATGGATTATGTTATGATGACATGATGTTTAAGAATCCCATTTTATTACATGGGTTATGCTCTGATGTATGATTTATGATTTTGTGGCACATGAAAGAATGATTTCATTATGAGATGGGTGGGACCTATATCTCCCTATAATGCATTGGGTAAAGATTTATATCTCATGAGATAGACATGGCTGGAACGGCAAGTTAAACCAGTTCAGTAATATAGGACTGGAATGAGGAGTGAACTCGATTCAGTAAGGGACTTTGTCCACTAAGATGGTCTTGGCAGCAATGCCTTGGCTACTATGGAAATCATATCATGTGCTTAATGGTTTGCCACAATTACATGTTTAATTCCCATGCTATTTTATAATGATTAATGTTTCTTTATGATCTATGCCTTACGTACTTCCATGATTTTTGTCATTCCTCAAGATTCTGATGTTTAAATATTATGTTCATGTTTTGATGTTCAAATGTATATGATTTGTTTTATTTTATCCATGCTTACCCTTACTGAGCATTTAAGCTCACCCTTTATATGTTTTCTTTTCCCCGAGATTTAAAGAATGGTTTTAGGTAAGAAAACAAAAAGGGGAAGATCTTTATTGTGATATGTTGAAGATCTTTCACCACGATTAGAAGATTTTATTTCGAGTTTCCAAAGACACTAAACAATTACGATCCTCGTGTGTCTGTGTTTGTTATGTATTAAGTATTCCACAAAAGTAATGTATTGTCCATGTACGTCAAGCTTCGGGTCTCTACACTTCCTCATCATTATAAATAAATAATCTAAAATGAGAAATACACATGAAGAATATAACTCATGGAAATAAAATACCTTATAAACATAATAAGGGAGAGAGTACATTTATTTACTAATTAATTACTAAAAAACAATTTTAATAATTAAATAAATGAATGAATAAAAAATGTATTGGTCATTCAAGGATTATGATCAATTGACATGCAATATAAATGAAAAATAACATTAAATTTGAAATAAAATATACCTTATGGTATTTAATATGAATTAATACAACATGATATTTTTTTTATTTCACATATTATAAGTTTCATGATCTTAGAAAAAATTTTAATCCATTATAAAAAAATATTTAATTTTTGAAAAAAAATAACATTTTTCAGGACAATGGGAGGCCCAAAACCCATATAAGGGGTTCCAGGACCGGCCTAGGTCAGCCAAGTGGTGGAATACTAGTGAATTGTGGAGATATGGTAGGTTGGTGATGTGCTACCCCTATTTGAAAATTTGATTTTTTATAAAAATTTTCCTCCTATTTAGGTGAACACTAATAGAAATAACCCCATAATCATTAGGGGCTTTCAATACGATTCCCAATAACCACCTGCATATTATTTATTAGCTTTTTGTTTTTTTATTTAAAATTACTATGCATGTATCCTTTTTTTAATTTTTTAATTTTTTTCCATGTACGGATGGTACCCAATATTTCTAAACATTTGTCAACTAAATCACAGAAATGTCGACCACCCACTACCAGCATCCATATGCCCCACCATTATATATATATATATATATATATATATTAGTTTTGATCTGATTCATAGTATGGCTATAACTTGGTCACCCAAGTTTTAATCAAAGCATCGTTCATGGAGTTGGTATTATTGTGATTCCCTCTACTTGAATTCATGAAAATTTAATTTATAGTAGATTTAATGATTACATGATCAATATAATACAACTTAATTGAACTAAACAATAAGTAAAATTGGATAAACTATAGATTTAAAAATTTCATCACCAAAGAGAAATTATAACTTCCTCTTTAGAAATGCACATCCTAGTAAACAACTTGAGGATCCCATATGGAAGAATTTAAGCACAAAAAATATACAAAATTATTACACCATTCTATTAGATTATGCAGGCATGTTCTACTCATTATTGATGATAATTTATGGAATAAACCGATGTTAGGTCCCTTTAAACCCTCGATAAACACTTAAAGAGTCTAATATAGTGTCAAACATTGGATTCTGAGTGCTAGCCCGGATTATAGATAGACCTTTTGCCTTCATATGATCACTGTTATGTCATTCCTTCAATCTACAAATGAGAACATGGATCGATTTCCTAGAATGGGTTTGTTCTATTATTATGATGCAGAAGAAATGAGATAGGATCTCTCAAATTCATATGATGAATAGTTATTTATATTTGATCATTCTCTAACATAATAGTTAGTTTTAAAATTCTCATAAATTATACTATAGCCCCCAAATATATTTAACCTATTTAATAATCCATAAATGAAATGTTATGGACTATCAACCATGTCATAAATATCATTTATATTTTTTCACTTAATCGTAACATAAAAAATATATTACATGACAAACTATGAGTCCTATACTTGACTCGTTCCTACAACAAATACAAAACAAACCTTTATTAACAATATAAATTCATAAAACATTTTTCCCATATTCATAGAATAACTTTTGAATACTATTAAAAAATAAATACTATACGAATTATCATAAACTCAAATGGTATTAATTTATTTATTTCAATAAAATCATTCAAAAAATAGACATCACCCAAACCCCATAGTGGGGCCCTTTATTCCCCCAAAATTATATTCACTAGAATATGTTAGACTTTTGAATATGATTAGTGTGTGACCCTTTAGGACCTTCTCTTAATAGAAGTGATTACTAATCGTAGACCAATAATGGAGTATAGAAACATGTCAAGTCCCCTAAGAATAATACTTATGGTCATATCAATGTAAAACTATCCTATGAACACACATCATGTAATGTAATCTCTTTGTCTCACAACATCTCATAAAGCAGGACATACACTTCATGTCGACAACCTTTATTGATTTACTTATTCTTGAACATAATGGATGCAATTAAATTCTTTTACCATGGCCATGTATTTAGTGA
Source organism: Viscum album (assembly GCA_963277665.1). Taxonomy (NCBI): domain Eukaryota; kingdom Viridiplantae; phylum Streptophyta; class Magnoliopsida; order Santalales; family Viscaceae; genus Viscum; species Viscum album. Next base: position 1,779,450,708 of record OY728129.1, on the reverse strand, counting down.
ATTTAAAACCATATTGGTTAACTGTCCTAAGATATCTCTTACTTTTGGAAATTATTAATAATGTCTTGATCATTCAATCAATTTGATACAACCAATGACACACCCAACACAAGCTACCTTTCCACAACATAAATGTCATGGTTTTAATCTATCATCGAAGTATGAAATAAAATGATAAACATTGATAATTATATCAATTAAAGAGACCAATAAATGTTCTCAGAGATATGAACAACCAATGACACCTATAACATGCAGTGTTCTTATTGGACGGTTAGTCCACATAGTCTCATCTACCTGAGATCACTAATTGAGAACTTCATGAGAAGAAGTATCAATGCTTATGAGACACATTAACTAATAGTCATACACCATATATTTCCCAAAAACAAGATTTATCTATACCATAAGACATATGTTTAATATTTTTTCATGGTATCTTGAGGTTTTCATTGTAAATTTGATGTGCTACAACCTTTTGTTAAGACATGTAATATGAAGACATTACTAATTATATAGTATATTCAGAAGTAATGTTACCATAATGATAAGTGAAAACATATGTATATATCAAACTATATATATTTTACGGTAATCAAATTAAATACAGGAGTTGGTTCTAGGTAACTCATTCACAACATATAGTAGTTTCCATACCATGGTGATCTGGAACACGCGTTGGACTTTGTGATACAATGACTCGAGTTCTAAGTTTGGTTGACCTGGGTTGATTAATTATATTCTAACCTCAATAAAATTATTTACACTAATAATTACTTGTTTTACAATCTTGGAAAAAGATATGAGGTGAAAATTTTCACTTTTGATCAAATAAATTGTCTTAGGAAGTCCCTAAAATACATAACTCTAACAATCTCATCACCCGCCAATGTGGGTGGGAAATGTAACATATTAGTAAAATGAACGGAATAATCTTTCACCAACTTTACCCCTCAAAGAATATGAATAGATATACATTAATTTAGAGTATTTAGAAATAACTGGTCAATGAAATGAGCCTAAAAATACTTCTACTATAGCCCCATATATCGGTCTTCCTAGACCAATACATCCCACCAGTGTTTGGTTAGTCTGTGAAACATGTTTATAACAAAATTCACACTAAGATCTATGGATATCTTGATCTAAAAAAATATAGTCATCCTGAACTCTATTCATTACTCTATAGTTTATGGTCTATCCCCTTCAGTGAAGGGAGGTGGTTACTACAGCTAGGATCCTCTAGGTATGTCTGACATGGATGGCCTAGCTCTCAAAACCCCGTGTTCTATCAATTATAAGTCTTAAATTTGACTCCAATAGAGTTGTTAAGCGATGGTATGTATAGACATAAAAAAGGATATGAATCAACTAACATTGGGTAATTCTCATCCCCACCTTTGAAGAGCTCAATTATTGAATTTTGTGGCAGCATAACACTTAAATTACAAATGCACAGATCAGAACACGTATATCATAGTTATTGATATCCCAATTTAGGGAAAATAGCAACATGGAACCTAACCTGCAACTCTATACACCCAATCCTTATGATATAAGGGCTGCATACATTTTGTCGCAGGTCTAGACCATCCTACCCACTTTCTGGATTAGTGTAAACACACATAGGTCTATATAAAAACCATTTCTCATTAGAATCAAGAAACTATAACTAGGGTTTAGTTAATTAGATTTCGACTGACATGTTATATAGAAAAAAAATTATTTTCTATACTTAAAATACCCAAACCCTATAATGCCTGGATAATTTTATGACTTTTTCATAATTTCATTTTCATCCATAGCCTGAGTTACACAAAACACCGAGTCTTAAAGAACTATGATATATTATTAATATGATTGTAACCTAGAAATTAAACTTGAAAGTATGAATAGGAATAACTAAATTTTAATAATAATTATAAAGTTTTTATATAAATAAAATATACTGAAAAATAAGTACTTAATTATAATTAAAATTTATATATTCTTTAAAAGTAAAATTTTAACAAAAATAATATGTTCTATTAATTTTTGTGAAAAAATAATGAAATTAATTTTAGAAAATTTAAGAAAATTTAATTAAATTTTTGAATTAAATTTTTGGAATCAACATTTCAAAAAAAAATAGGGTTAATTTTTGGCACTTTTTTATTATGATTAATTTTTCGATGATTAGTGAAAAATACTGGTTTTTTAATACTGCCTTTCGGTTTAAAGAATTTATAAAGTTCAATTTTGTTTTAGATTTTTTTTAAAAGTAAAGTTAGTTCAGTAAAATATTTATTAATCCAATTTAGTTTTTTAATAAATTTCATATTTAATTTTTATATTATAAATTTCTTTTCTTATTTAAAGTTTCTTTTTTTAAACATATTTTTTCATTACGTATGTATGTAAAATTTTAAAATAAAATTTTCTACTTATCTGGATATTTAATTTTTAAAATGGATTCATTATTTTTAATCAGAATAATTTAGATTATAAAAGAATTTCATTTAATTTTTTATCAAAATTAAAAGTAAAAAAAATAAAAATTAAATATCGAGATTATGGTTAAAACGAGTTTATCAGGAGTTAAACTAAAATGATAACGGGTTAAATGACCTAGAAACTTTTCATTGCCCATTTAATGGAAATATTTTAACATTATAACCTTTAATTTTTGATAATGATCCATTTTTTATCCTTTTTTCATGTGAAAAATGTGGGTACACTTTATTCTATTCAAAAACTCTATATGTGTCCTATCTCCACTTATAAAAGGACACCCCTTATCTTCTCCTCTTTACACTTCTAAAACCCTTTGGTTTGGATAATATCTATCCAGATATATTAACAACTTCCCTATCCATATACAATAATCCTTGGGTTGATTAATAAACCCTCCTAAAATTGAATTTATCTATAAACCTAAATAGTTTCTCCAAAGAAGAGGTAAAATTCTTAACCATGCATTTTGTTTAATTAATTCATCCACCTCCTTCCACTACTAATTTTTTTGGCTATAACACCGGTTCAAAATAATTAGTATCGGACAGAGAATAATTGGTGTAGACTATACCAACGGTTCTCCAAACCATTGGAAAACAGGCTATTGGTATCTGCCTATACCAATGGTTTTTAGTGAACTATTAGTATAGGGTTACTATAATTTTATTACTTCAATAGTTTTAATGGAACTGTTGGTCTAGATCTATTCCAATGGTCTTAAACCATTGGTTAATACCTATATCAAAATTTCAAATAGTTGGTATAGGTCTATACCAATGGTTTGAAACTGTTCTTAAATAGCTATACTAATGGTTCTATAAAAATTGTTGGTATAGATCTATACCAACAGTTATGGAATTATTAGTATAAACCACCACCACGACCCCCTAATTACACAATAATAAGAACCCCAACCTACCTAAATACCCACCAAAAACCACTATAAATCATAGTATCACCCCAAAAATGTCAATTTCTAGCAGAAAAACATCACTAACCAATATTAAAAAAATTATAACACAAGAAACCAGCTAATGCATTCAAAAAGTGATAACATGCATTCAAAAATCACATATATTCATTTATAACTAATAATCAAACATAAAATTTCATAAATATCAATCAAAATGTAAAGGATCAATATTTCCCTCATTACCATCTTCCTCATCCTCATCCTCACTATCATCTCTATCATCATCCTCGTTGTCATCCTTAATGTCATCTTATCCATCACCATCAATAGGAACATCATCATCCAAACCACCACTAAGACCACTACCCAATTCACTATATAACATATGCACCATCAATATATATTCATCACAAGCCACGGTGGTATCTAGTGGAGTGATTGACATAAAACTGACATAAATTTCATGAATTCATCGTTGGCCCATTTTTTCTGTTCATGCTTTTGTATGTCCATTTTTAGCCTCTTCTTCCTCAGCATGAGCCTTTTATTCCCATGCATTATCTTTTTCCAACTCGGGCCTAATAGAACTATAACATGAACTATCCCAATATCTACTCGGGATAATACTATTCTATGGTTGATAGTGTACTTGCCCATAGTGCTCATCTCCCAAAACCTGATGTAAATGATCGTTCGGACCAAATTTCCCATATTCCTCCTCATAAAAAGCCTCCAAAGAACACCATTACAAATACAAAAGTACTATTTAGTTAAAAAAAGATATTAAAATTTTAAATCAACAAAATAAAACATAAAATTTTTTATGTTAGTTCGTTTACCGCACTTCCATATTTATTCTCTATACTTGAGAAAAACAATTTTTCTCAAGGCACACATCCTTCAATATTAAAAATATTACTCAAAAATGAAATTCAATATACAAAACCATAATTGAAAATATTTTATAAATAATGATTTTCATAACTAAAATCAAATGGATATACTCGATGATGCGATATGATTTTCTGTAATTATTAATTACTTTTTTCTAGTATAATATGAGTTGGTTAATAAAAGAAATATTATATAATAAATTGGGATAATTGAGAATGTGATTATATAATGATTTTATAAATTAACTTAAAGTGGAATTTAAGGATTCTTATTGTTCCTATTCAATTTTACCTGGTATAATGATATTTTTCTATTTGTGATTCAATTTGGTTATGCATGGTTCAATTCAATTAATTTTTGGTTCAATTATATTCAATTTCTATTAATGGAATACCATTTAATTATGTTCGGCTTATTTTTTTCATCTTAATCAATTTTTCCTTATTCTATATCAGATTTATTTATTTTGATTCACCTATATTTGTTTATAACTTTTCATTCCAATTTGATTTATTTTTTTTATCCCTCATAAGATTCATTTTTGTATATGTTACTTTATATTCATTTAGTTAATTTTTATTTCATTTTATTTATTTCAAATAAATTTAATTATCTTTTTTGTGAAATTTTCCATTTTATAATCACTTTTTGGATCATGTTTAGACTAGTACATTTAGGTTTTTTCTTTTCATGTTGGTTTCACTTCCAATTTGGCTGGTTCAGTTTCATCATATTCCAGTCATTTCACTTTGGTATTATGGAATTTTATTTCATTATTAATTTAGTTATGTTTTGGATTTTTGGTTTGTGATGAATTGATTTGGTTTTGTCCCATAATTATTGGATTATGTAGTTTCATATTCATTCATTACTGGTTGACTTAGGTCTCATTAAGTCATGTATATTTAGTTTTTCTTGATTAAAAATATGATAGTAATTTTTGTTTTTCTTTTTAAAACATTGATAATTTTTGTTATGGTTAATTAAATTTGATTACTTATTAATGGATTATATTTTTTTGTAAAATTTGGGTTCAGTATTCTAGGCCTATTTAGTTTTATTCAATAAAATTAAATTCTAATCTAGATGAATTTTATCTGTTTGTTTGATTTTAGTTTGGTTTGTATTAGGTCAAATTGTTTCAACTATGTTTATCTTCGTTGGTTTCTATTTGATTTAATTTGGTTTTTTCATTTTATGTTTTTTTTAGTTTACATTGGTTATTTTTATTTTAGTTTATCTTTTTATATTTCATTGTAATCAGACCTGTTTACATTCAATCAGGTTTAGTTCTTGGATGTTTAAATATTCTTGATTTAGTTTTTTTAGATTCAGTTTTGTTCAAAATGGTTCATTTCATTTTCTTTATATAGGGTTTGGTTTGGTATGTTAATTTTGGGTTATTTTCTATATTTATTATTTGATTATCATCCATTCACTTAAAACCAGTGGATATAGTAATGTGTAAGAGTCATTCCTTTACAACAGGGAAGGATTTCAACCAAGTGAACACACTAATACATAAGAGTCCCTAAAATATATGTTAAGGTACATGCATTTTCCATGGAGGTGGTATAGTTTATATATTAGGGTAATTTTGGTTAATGCTTAAAGTTCCACTTCAAATCAATGTAAATACATAAGGTCACATCTTTTCAAAAATTAGAATAAGAAAGCCTTTCATAGTGTGGTGTGCATCCCATGATACATGACCATTAGATATATTATAATATCTAATTATTATTGAATTATTTAATATAATGGAAAAGAATGAAACTCATTCATTGGGGAAATTTAATGGTAAAACCATAAATATTGGAATATTAGAGAGATTTCAAATATGTGTATTTTTCAAAATCAAAGAAATAGAATCTTATGAATCATGACTAAGATTTAAACGGGTTTTTTCTTGATTAAAGTTGCAAGATTGGTGGGGGGATTATTGGTCTATCAATTGGGTGATATTATTGACTAAGAAATGGTATCTTTAGTCTATTTAGAAATGTCCAACTAAGAATATTGTAGCAGTGAGCTATTGGTGACTTAGGGATCACCTTCTGAATCAATATTTCTTTTTTATTATATCTATATTTTTCTAAAATTATTTTTATTTAATTATAATGGTTTTAATTTCTACAATGTGATTATTTTATGGTCCTATTTTGAATTTACTTTTTACAAGTTAGATTATGTTCACTTTTTATAGTGTTATATCAGCCATTAAAAAATTCAATAGGATAAACGTATTTTGACAATGAACAATGTGTAATCCTAAAGTCAAAAATACATCACAGTCGTTTTATTTTACCTATTCATATATCATTCCCATTTCAAACATTATTTTTCATGATCATTTAACAAATCTTAAATAAATTCCCTTTATTCTTTACAAAAAATAAAAGAGGAATGAGATGAAAAGTAAAATTAGAGATTAGTTGTAACCTCTATGTGATTCAACCACAGAGACATTTATCACTGCATTCTAAAGTGAAAAATGAATAGTGATTCCCAAAAAATCACTACATTTCAACCAACAAAGTCGAAAATGAGACATAATTTTAGGGGATAAATAATTATAAGAACTTGAAAATAGATTATTTATATAAAAAATTAATATGTTAAATAAATATTATGAGATTTATGACCAGCTGAAAAATTATGATATTTATACAACTTAAGTTTAGTGAAAGAAAATCACTAAATCTTATTTCATTGAAATTAGAGAATAATAGTAAAACCATCATAAGTGAAGGGAATATTTTTTATATTTATTCAACAATTCAGCACAATCATCTTTCCAATAAGAAAATTGAAATTTATATCAAAATAATGGTTTCAAATATTTGATACGAGAAATAATAAAAAATACATCACTTATATTATTATGAATTTAATAAACAATTCAAATACTATACTAGAATATATTTTCTAATGAGTGTCATTCCTTCTTCCTCTCATGGTCTGGAATCATATTCTACCCTAAAGTGTGGATTTATTTCATAGCATCGTTTTTTTATTTATTATTAATGATTCCTAAAAGGAATTTTCAATAATAAAAAACTAAGTATTAATTAAAATCATGGTAATTTTACTTCAATGCCCTGAAATGTTATTAATAAATTGAACTTATTACTCTTCCAATAATAATAATTTCTTAATAATATGCTACTAGACACTCATTCATGATAGTTTTGGCCTTTAAATTTGTACCAAATCTAGCACACCATCCACTAAAAACTCATACTAATATTCTCTCCACATCTCACCAAATTTCTTGAGTCGTACTATCATCACAGCCTCACCATCAGGAAAATTATAATGAAGATGACACCAAAATATTAATTCATTTAAAGACAGTAATAATATAACATTAAATATAATGAATTTTCATACCCATATTTGTGCCCAAGATTTATCCTTTACTTAATTTAGAAGGTGTCTCCAAGAGAGTGTCCTGACAGGAATGATGTGAGATTATTTGGAAAGAATCACCATAAAACACTACATTCTCACCATATTTTTATAACCATTCCATTTTCCTCATTTTACTCAAACATCATCTACGTGTGTCAGTTCAACACCTCATGCAAGCATGTACTCCCTTTCCACCTAGTGTAAGATCCAACTTTTAAAGAAAAAACAAATATTGTATCAATGCGTCTGATAATTAAAATAAATTATGGTCAAACAAATTACTAGAGTTATGTAAATATAAATGTGGTCATTTAATTAGAAAGTACCACTGGATCCCTAGTCTATTAAGGAACTTCAACATATATCGAAGGAGTGGGACCCAATGTTTTCTCTGGAGGCTAAGAATGTGTCGTAGTAGAAGTCGGAAGAGCATGAATGTAGAATCTTAGGGAGAATGAAGTATAAATAAAATAAGATTGAATATACTCTTATGGAATTATATAATATTTATGGTAATTATGAGCCATCATCCGATAAGGGAAAGATAGGTGAGGAGGATTAGATGCAAGTGGTGGAGAAAACATAGGTATCCAAAATATCTCGGGTGCCTCTAACAACACTATGGGATCATAAGGTGTTCTAGATGGTATGTCAGAGGAAGGGACAGGGTGTGATCAGATATGTCGAGTGGTGCACGTAGCTCTAATACCCCCCCCCCCCCCCACACCTGTATCATCTAACTAAGCACCTGTACCATGAGGATAGTCAGAGAATAATTGTCTCCTAGGTGGATGATCATCATTAAAATATAACAAAAAATAATCACATTAAATTTTATGTTAATTATATGTGTGTGTGTTTGTGAAATAAAATACTCACAATAGGAACCAAAGGAGGGATACCCATCCATCTCATTCGGATATTATTGTCTGACATCCTTTTTCTTTTTATAACATCAATAATTTTAATTTCCTATATTTAAAAAAAAAATATTGAATTAATTATAAATCCATAACTAATGTATAATCCAAATAAGAAAGAATATGACACATGCCTTAATTAAGGAATAACAATTATCAAATGCAATAAAGTATACATAGTTATATAAAAAAGAATTTTATATTTAGTGGCAAGAATATCAAAACATAAAATACATGTCATAGAAAAATCAATTTGTTCAAATTATCATATTTAGTATGGGTATGATATAGTTTTCTTCTATTTTCAATTCAATAAAATTCAATTTTGGTTTAGAAATTTGGTTCATTTGGTCAATTGATTATGTTTTTTTGTTTATATTTTGATTTAGATCATTTTTTATTTTTGAGTTAGGTATTTATTTTCATTTGTTTTGATTTTAAATTTAATTAGTTTAATATGTTTCAATTCAATTCATATTCTTTTTTTCAATTTAATTGTTTTGGTTTTGTTTAGTTTCGTAAGTTCTATTATAGTTCAATTAAATATTAGAAGATTAAACTCAATGAAAATTAAAACCAATATATATTGAAAATGTACATGAAGGTCAAGTTGGATAAAAACAATTTGTAATCAATAGTAAATAAATTTGAATAGTATCAACCTTAACAACCCAGGTCTAAATAACCCAAAAGAACTGAGAACACAGATGGATGATTCTATATATTTCCTACCATCACTTGAGGTTCACAATGAACTCTGATAATTGAACTATTGGATTCATAATAAGTAATAAATTGATTGGGGCTAACGAGAGTAGGGATGGTTTCAATTCCATCATCACCTTCATCAAAAATATTTCTTGGGATTACTTCAATAATGACACCAAATTCATGTCATGGATGATCGTTCACATAAAAAACTCATTTCATCATTGATTCTGAAATATATGCCACTTCAGTAGAGAGAGTGTGAGTCAAGTAAATAACTTGAAATCCAAAATCATCAATAAATGTTCCATGTCCCTTCATCGAATCAAACCACTTGAATTTCATCAAAGTGACTCACCCATGAGAGTAATAATCCAGAACTAGTATTTTCTCAACAACTCTGTAAAAAGATACATTTAGAAATCAAGGTCTGCTATCTGATTCAGTGGCATAATATTCTATTTTGGCAGTTACCATTACACCATCATTTTGTTTTCTCATGTTCAATTCTCATTCAGCGATAATAAATCTATACTCATTGATTACATTTTCTTTGCATTCACGAACAATGGAATTAGGACCAGAATACAAAGATCTTATTTACTCAAAGACAGAGTCCTCAGGAATGGTCAATTCCTTCAATATGAATTAATATTAAAATTATTTAAATGATAATTTAATTAATTTATTACTATTAATACTTCTACTTTTAATTTCAACAAAGAAGAAATATATTTTCTATGAAAATTCTTTATCCTTCTCAAAGATAAATAATGATGATTTATATTTATCATTTTTTTATGTTCCCTACTGGAAAAAAAAGAAATAGTTTAACATATATATATAATTACATGAGATTATATAACATATACATGTTCAATTTACATAATTGATCTAGTCACCAGACAAATTATAGTTAAACAAAACTATTCAATGTGCCATCTCTTGCTCTTCAAGGATAAATTTGGTCAATGTATATGATCTAGGAATTACCCTTGTTTTTGGAAGTGATGGAAAATTGGGATAAATTTTCTCATACTATTATTTCTCATTTCTCATTGGTATATTCTATATCATATTCACATCCGAGAAACACATTGAATAGAAATCTATACATTCTTGGTCCAAGTAGTCTTTTATGATAGAATATTTTGGATGATTCATTTTCTAGACATAAGACTTCAATGTGTACATATTTCATTCAATTGGATACATCCAAAATAAATAAATAGGTCCTCTAAGAAGTATTTTAGTTAGAATATGGATATTTATATGCAACATGCATGTGAAAGATTATGGAGGAAATACTTTATCTAACTCACAAAAAAATTAATGGTGCCCATGCCAACATTTTTGCAAGAAATAATTGGAAAAAATTTTAGAATATAGATGTATATAAAAATGGAACATCTGAATAACTGAAACCCTTATGTTATTGGACAGTGGATGATGGATTTATATTATATTTAAATTATGTGGAAGTATGTGATGATCATGAGTCTTCAAATATTTTAGCTTCAACTCTCTCTTTTTGACCCATTTTGATATGTTTATTGAATTACCATCATAAAATTTAATATTATCTAGCACTTCTAGGAATTGATTTTCATTATATTTTCATCACATAAGAATCACAAGAAACTTTCCATTTATTTTGAATGATACAAAAAAGGATGAAATTATGGTCTGATATCCCAATCAACAATGTCACATAGGGATCATAAGTCATCCTTTTTATTTCCCTTGAAATTTAGAATAATTAAAAGAAACATTTCACACATATTTTTTTCAATGTGAATTACATCTATAAAATGACATAACAAATTTGTTGAATGACAAGGAAACTAAAAGAAGATACTTTTATTCTTACAAATGTAATTTGTTATAGTGGAAAAATTATTCCTATTTCAAGATATCATTTGAACCTTCCCAAATGAAAAATTTTCATCATGAAATTAATTAATCACATCATATCCAATCATATTCTGAGTTGGATTGTTGATCTCCATGGTATTGTTAAACCATTGATGATTATTCCTATATGGATTATCCATTGGAAAGAATCATTAATGTCCCATAAAACAGAAACTATAATGATATTTATATCATATAGATCATGTATTCCTAAAAAAGGTACATGATAGTTTATTCTTCATGATCCATACAGAAATCATTGTATAAGTAAGAAAATAATTTATTATCCATATAAGCATAGCATGCATCTGAAATATGTCTTTCGAACATGCATCGTATATGGGAACACCTGCATTCCAATGATGTTTCAAAACTTTTATTAATGTTTTTATGTATAGATGTATATAATTTCTAGGATCATAAGCTCCAGATATGAGTATACTCTTGAAAGTGAATTGTTTGTTCATACACATCCATGGAGGAAGGTAATAATCGTGTATGAAAACAAGCCATGTGTTATGTGAAGTAATAATCCTCACAAATAGATTAAAACCATCACATGATAGACCCAAACTCAAATTACACACGTTGTTTGCAAAATAAGGATATCGAGCATCCAATGTATTCCATGAAGATCCTTATGCAGGATGAATGAAGTCATCATTATCCTTTTTTCTCTTAGTATCATTCCATCAAATTTTAATTCAAATTTAAAAAGAAATAAAATGATTCTAGATTTTCGAAATCAATGAAATTCACAAATTACTTTTTGTGGAACACGAGATAGTGTTCTATACTCACTTTTCTTCCATTGGGATTTTCCACATTTTATCCATTTATTTCATTTAGCAGTTTCCTCCCAGAATAAGCAAAAATCTTTTGAAGAAGAATTATTTTTTTTAGAAAATCCATGTTCATAAACTAACTTCCATTCCATATAATAGTTTTAGAGAATATATACTTCATCTATACATAATTCCTTCAAAACATTAAGAATATAATTGATGGTTGTATTAGAAATCACATGCATAGTTTTCCCATGGAAAATCAGATTAAAGATTGCAACTTTTCTATTTTACCACATTGGTAATATACTAGATTCTTGGAAGAATCATTAAATTTTTTCACCCTTTAAACATCATCATTTTCATTACATGCATCATGTGTTATTTTATCAAATTATTATTGGTTGGAAATCCTTATTTCTCATAATGAAGAATAAATTAAAACTGGTCATCTAATAAATTCTCCAATCTGATCCTCTCATTTAGATCATAAACATTTTGATATTACATTTTCTCCCTATTATGATACAACACATAATAGTTTATTTAAAAACTTTTTTTGGTTATATGGTAGATAAGTTATTCTTAAATTAACCAAGGTCATAAAACATGATTATAAAATGGGGACTGTGTATTACCACTATCTGAAGCATTGTAAAATACAGAATCTAAAAATATCACCAACTTATTAAGATAATCGGTTGAGATGTGATCTGTTCCACACATCCAAATTCTGTCCATTCTTTAAAAAATGTTATATGTCATGTTGTAATGGAAATTAAATAATATTAAAGTGAAATCAAAAATATATTTAAGGAAATTAGAATTGTTTATTTTAGATGAAACCATAACTGACACACTAGCTTATATAAGAATCATAATATAAAATAAACAAATACTATATATATATATATAATATTATAAATATAAAACCATTATATTGAATTACATTATATCAATGAGTAATAACTATGAATAATACTTCACAAAATTGTGTTTATAATTTCTATTTTTATTTTTTCTCTTATTCAAGTCTATTTTAAACTAATATTATACTTATTCTATAAATTCATGTATAAAATATTACTATTTCTATGTAACTACTTCTAAAGAACACATAAATTATGATGGTAGGTTAGATAAATACATAATTAGTGGTTTCTCATATTGAGATATGTTAAAGTTAATCCTTCCTCACCATGAGATCAATGAAAGAAATGTGCTTCTATATATGTTGTGTACATGAATTTTCCTCGTATTTATATGATGAATGAATATCTAGTGGAATTAAATCAGTATTAATGGTGGTTTTGAGGAAAGGATAATTTTGATTCTTAACCCTATAGAATTTTTCCTTGGTGATTTTCAATGGGATGGTTGATGATGACTCTAAATGGGTAGATGTAAGGTAGAGAATGTTTGGGTTAATGATGTGTATTGTGGAACATTTCTAGTGTGGTGGGTGTACATTTGATAGACGTTGGAATGGGTGAGACATCTAATTTTGAAGAGTGCAAAGGAATTTTGAAGAGGAGTTTCGAGGAATTCAAAGTGAGTTATTTTGGTTCAAATTGGTTCTATTTAGTTTGGTTTGAATCAATTCAATTTTTTTTGGCTTAGTGTTATTTGATATGGTTTTTTTCAATTTGGTAAATATTTTTTTTATTCGTGTTGGGTAATTTTGGATTGTTTTAGTTAAAATATTTTCCTTTCATGTTTTTTTCTTGGTTTAGTTTAGTTTAAATCTATAATATATCATTTATTTGGGTTGGGTTCTGTTTAAATCAAAGTCATTTTTATTGTGTTCCATGGATTTCCATTGCACCATGGCTATTACCAAAGACCATTTCACCATGCAGTGTCTTCTCAATTACCCAATTTTGATGGCATGTCCTTGAGTGTGCTATGTTTCACCCTGGAACATTGTGGTTTTGGGTGTGCCAATGCACAATATTAATTTTTTTGGGTTTTTTCACCTATTTTAACCATCCAACCCAAAACGTATTAAATTAAATTATTAAAAAATCTTATTACAAGGAAAGATTCACCACTCATTCAACCTATTTCTTGTGACACATCGATTGAGTGTTGCAATAGAGCACAACCAGTAACTCAACCACCTCTTATACATCCTCTCCTTGACCAAATTCTGATGATTTTTTATTTGAATCCCTTAAGATTTTAAACAATATCTGTTTCAAAAAAATTCACTGAAATTTACAAATATTGTTTATTTTTTTTATATTTTTTTATTCCTGTTAATTTTTTTTATCTAGCTTATTATTTGTTATTATTATGTTCTTATATTCCATTTTTGTGCTACAAGTTGATATTTTTATTTTTCATGCACATATCAATTCCCTTTTATGACAAGGTATATCATCAGCATTGTGCACCATGATCCGTAAATAACTTTGTTCTAGATAAGTTCAATTAATTTTTATTCACTTTGGATTTCTTCAATTCAATTTTTTTATGTTCTAGTCATTTGATTTTTTGGGGGGTTAGTATAATTTGGTTTTTTTGTTTTCTTTGGGATAGTTTAGGATAATTTAGTACATTTATTCAATTTGGTTCAATATTTTCTATTTGATTCAGATTGGTTTTGATTGGTTCTATTTTTTTTGTTTGGTTACGGTCGATTTAGTTTGGTTGGGTTTTGGTTTTATTATTTGGTTTAGCTCGGTGCATGAGTATTAGGGTATTATTTAATATTGTTCTAGTGAGTTCATTGTTTGACATTACTAGTGAATTTCATTTAGTTTGGATTAATTTATTAAATTGATTTATATTTTAGTTCATTGTGATGAAATTTAGTGTTTTTCAGGTCTACTCAAGTCATGTTGGTTCATATCAAGTCATTTCAATTCAATTCAGTTGGTTTGGTTGAGAATGTTTGGTTATGATATAGAAATGATTTTTTGGTTCAGTTAGGTTTTAGTGTGTAATGGTTTGATTGGTTCAGTTCATTTATTTTCAATCCTAGTTAGGTTTGTTTTCTACAATTTATTTTTCTCAGGGTTTGATCAGTTTATTTCAATTTAGTTTATTTATTGTTGAATTAGGTCTTCATTGTACATTTCACTTTTTTTTGTTTGGTTTTTTTTTCATTTTTTGTTTATTTTATGTCATTTCAATTCAATTTGGTTTTGTTTGGTTAGAGTTAATTTTCATCCATTTTAGACCCTTTGAGTTAGGTTGATTTAGTAAATTTCAACTCCGTTTTGTTTAGATTTGTTTGGTCTAAATCATTTCTGTTAAATTAGGTTCAGTTCCCATTTGTTTAGTTTGGTTTAGTTCAATGTAGTTTGGGTTTGTTCTAGTCAGAGTGGTTTTATTCACATCAATTTAATTCAGTTTTTTATTGGTTTGATTTCAGTATTGTTAAATAATATATAGTTTAGTTTCATTTAGTTTGGTTTTGTTTAGTTAGGTTTATGATTATTTTAGTTAATTTTGTTTTTTTGATTGTAGTAAAGTTAGTTTGTTCTTTTATCTTAGAATTAAGATTTTTTTTACATCAAATTAGTTCATAATAATTCAATTTAGGTCTGTTAGGGTCTAAATAAAACTATAGAGACATGATCTTTACAAAAACAAACAAACCTAAATCATGGAAAAATAATGAAAACCAAACTGCAAAGAATTGAATAAAAGATAATTGAACCCAATCAACCATAATGATAAAATATTATCTAAATAATACCTGAATTGAATAAAATTGGACTAAACTAAATGAAACCAAATATAACCAAAATGAAGGGAAAATGGATAATAACCCCATCTAAATTGAAATAAACAAACCCAAATTGATCCAAACTGGTCTAAACTAACCAAAATAGATATGAACCAAATTAAGGAAAGCCTAAATCAAACAATATTAATCAGAATTAAAAGAAATTAAAAGATTAAAAAAATAAATAATCTACCATGGTGTTTTAGACCTAGAATAAAAATGAAATAAATGGTTGATAGAATACCTAAAGGATTTAGAAGTCGCTGATTTAATATTCAAGAAGAATGAAATTAAACCAAGATTAGATGAGAGATCACTGCAAGTAGGGAAGAAACTATAACAATAAACATTGTGGGTAGGGTTCTCTAGATGAGATCTTTATAGGAGGAGGAGTGCCCGTATGGGTGTGTGTTTGTGGGAGGTCTGTCCAAATGGTTTTTAAAAAAAATTGGTATAGAAAAATCTATTCAAACAATTTTTTGAAATCATTGGGTTAGGTTAAATATAAACATCTTATCCCAACTATTATTATTAACTATTGGGATAGGTACACCTATACCAATGGTTTTTATAAACTATTGGTATGGGCTCATGTTCCAGCAATGTTCAAATATTATACAATTATATGTATATAAAAACACCAATATCTCTCATACACTGAGATTTTATTATGTTAATGAAACATCCCTATTTCATCTAGATATTATACAAGTTTTGGAAACAAGATTCCTGATGACAATGATTATTTAGTTATTCTATTATCATATGATTTCACATGAGGTATACCATTTTTTCATCTGAATCTTTTGGTTTGATATTTGATTGTGATGGACTCGTTATAATTTCACCATTGATTTTCAGGGTAGGTTTTTCTAAAGAAAAACCAAATATCTCCCACATCCATGAATAATTTGGGCCTTCTTTCGAAAGGCAGAAAACCATTTGGGGATTCAAACCAAATGATGCTTGGAAACTCACATTGGTTAAGAGTATTGGAGGTAAGGATCATAAAACCCTTGTAGTGGATATTATTTACTACTCTATGGTTCTCTTATAGATTTAATATTTTTCATGAACCTTTCCAAAATATCGATATGGGATTGGGTACCCCAATAAAATAATTGGGTGTTGAATCTCTCTATATATAAAGGGGGGTTATTAATGACACCATATGTATTTATCAACAGTTCTCTATTTGGTTTAGGTCATCACTTGGAAAGGAGTGATTATTTTTTTTTAAAGCTATATGACTAGGAACTCAAGAGCTTACTATCATCTAGGAAATTTATTGGTGTTTCAAGAGAAGGATTGATCTTATATTGGTAATCCTATGTATACTATGAAAATAGGAATCAAAACCCACATATTTCATTTGACATAGTTTGGGGTCATATAAAAATACCATAAAATGCATTTTTAAATAATTTGTTAAGGAAATATGTTAGGAAACTAAGGCATTGGGTATAGATCTCAAACCATAGGAAGGAATCCAATGCATCCTGCATATAATAATAATTTTTTTCTTCATAGTACAATCTTCTCTCGACCCACTGATGGTTTAGGAGAGATAATTAATAATCATGAGGTTTATTTTCATAGAGTTTATCAAAATGGGATTTCCTTAGGGACCTACACCAAGGTGGATTCCCATGTAAGGGGGAATTAGTATCATTTCATTTAATAGGGATTACATGCTGAGGCTTCCTATATTGGGGGAATTTTATGATTCTAGTG
Organism: Viscum album; assembly: GCA_963277665.1. Taxonomy (NCBI): domain Eukaryota; kingdom Viridiplantae; phylum Streptophyta; class Magnoliopsida; order Santalales; family Viscaceae; genus Viscum; species Viscum album. Next base: position 1,779,433,197 of record OY728129.1, on the reverse strand, counting down.
ATATTTTGAGTACATGTTTCTAAGCTCATGTTATCAATGATCAGTGTGAGAAATAAGAGATATAAATTAATCGGACACATTAGATATGGATATGGGACTTATACACAAGGGTGGACCTGATAGAGTGTTTGATATAGAGCTTAGTCCTTAGGAAGGAATCCTATGTATATTATTTAGATAGGAATTAGACTCCTTATAGATTGTTTAACTTCCCCAATCCACTTATGGCGGAAAAAGAATGGTGGAACCACATGGGGTGGGTCTTATGGAATTTCAAGGGTCTTACAATGATGTGGATTCCCATTTGAGATATTCAACTCTTATTTTCTGATGGATATAAGGTAAGGACCATGATCGGTCGATTGGGAATATTTGGGTGACATGAGGATCTCATAACATCAATAAGGTTACATGAGTGCCTATCCCTAGTCCATTATGTAATTTTACCATATAAAGAGTGAATTATCAAAAAAAGACTCGTGGTTGGTGATTCATGTGGTTTGAGATCACATGATCAAGTATTCATGCTGGACAATGATGATATGTCCATGGGTGTCGGCCTGACATGCATGAGTTGTCTGATTGACTTTCTTGGAGTGTCTTCCTGACATACATGAGTACTATCTCATGAACCATATGACATTTCCAAAGGAAATAACATGATTTGGATAATATATCTGAGGGTTTTTGTATAACCAAGTATGACATGTCTAAGGTGTTTTGCATGGCCAAGGATGAAATGTCCAAGGTGCTTATTGTGACTAAGGCCGACATGTTCATGGTTCTTCATGTGACCTGGATGATATGCCCATAGAACATCTCATAATTGGTTTGACTTTTCTTGAAGACTTCATGTGACCAAGTAGACATGTCTACAGTTCATCACATAATTAGGATGTCATGTCTGAAGGACTTTATGTGACCAGATTTTCATGGCCATAGGACATTTCATAATATTTGAATATATTATGTGAAGTTCATGACCCATTCTCATGATAATATGTGTATCCATATTCTCATTAATATTCCATAATTTTCAACCGTTATTTCATAAATTCATTAATGTTCATCAATAGTTGACCTATTAAGGCCTCGCGTGATTAAGTTGACATAAATAAAATCTTTCACATAGTCATGATAAAAAGCTATATCTCCTTTATGAAATCAATGGGGTGATCATGAAAAGATAATAAACATAAATTTTAATCCCTTAAGTCATTACCAAGGCTTACCTAGTGGAAGACTCTTGTGAATGCAAATTTCTATTCTATATAAATTCCACTCTCACCTCTGCACACCTATGTGTGTGTGTGTTTTCTATTATATAGGGGGAATTTATAGACATTTCCACCCTAGATCTAGGACATTTTTTACAGAACTTAAATCTCATATATGGTTTTGTTTCAGTAGAGGGAGCATCATATCAAACATTTTTCATGATCTAGTTGTGGCTCATAGATGATGTCATCTTTCAGTCACTTGATAAAAAATGAATACATGATCACTTGATCATTTCTATATTTATTAAACCCATGAATTTCCAAATTAATTTTGAATATTCTAATTGAAATATCAAATAGACTTCGCAATATCAGGATGATATTTCTGGGAATCTTTACAAGATCAGGTTTCCTGTAAAAATGGATTCTACATGATCAAGGGAGGATTATATATAAAAATATTCATGATCATTAATATATTACATGATGTATATAACAATGTCATGTTAAAATCAACAGAAATCACTTCTAATAAAGACTCCACATTTTATTTTATAAAGCCTATGGAATTTTCCCATTTTTTGTCCATCCAAACATCGCATGATCAAAAGGACATGTCATATATCATTCTCATGATTGATTTGAGAATTAAATGGGCCTCCACAATATTGGTATACTGATTACACATATTTAATCACCCGCTATAATGAAAAAATGTATAACTCGTATTTGTTTAAGGGTACCATATTTTTCATCATTTATTTTAAAAATCTTATGGTGTTTTCCCATTGGTTTCCCATATGGGCATTACATGATCAAAAGGATATGTTAGATATTATTCACATGAGGAATGTTACATGGCCAAAGGAATTTTTGTGATGATCTATACATGTACCTATATATTTTTCATGATCAACAAACTAATCATGAAAACTGCATTATCCCTTCACATAAAAATCAATATAACCCCCTTTATATGAAGCTTATTCCTTTTTCAACCTTTATTATATAAATAGGTTATGTGATTTTAAAGTGTTTTTCATCTATCATGTTTCATGAGAATCATTTTAAATACAATGCATGATCAAGAAACCTATCTAATGGGGTTTTTCTTCATTAAGGGGACTTAACTGGAAGGTTTCATAAGACCACGGGGGCTTATCATAGGGTATTTTCCTAATCATGAATAGATCATGTGAATCACATAACCCCTTTCTGTAATGGTCCAAGGATCATGTGATCCATACAAACTAGGTGTATAATTCACATGTAACCATGATTCTCCTTTTTTCTCTCTTGTAGATAAAATCATACATATGCTTTGAGTATTTCTCAAATCGTAAAATTGAAGATGCTTCTTTAGAGGGTGTCAACAAATGCCCCCCCCCAAGTGAGGTCAAAAGAAACAAGGAATCAGTTTTGAGGAAGTGAATTCTCACCTGAGTCTCTTGGGAATCCACTAGTAAGTTTTTAGAGTATCTATTAGTCTTATGAGAGACTGTTTTCATTCCACAAGGATCCCTATAAGTAGGGTATTGAGAGGCAGGTCATTTCACTGGTGATCCAGACCTCCAAAGCTCTCATGATTTCCACTCTCATGTGATTTATTTTCAATACTACTTCGTGTAACCCCATTATGAGAAATTTTCATTGGATATGACTGTGTGATCTTATAACTTGATCTCTCCATGTGATCTTATTGTCTCCAAGACTTTCTCAACAAATCTTCCAACAGATCAATGGTAGGTCACTTGAGCTGCAATGGACGTCATTGGTCATAGTATTACTTTTCATGATTTACATGATATGCTAGAGTTATATGATTTCATGGTTCTTATGATTGTCCTATAGTCACAAGAACCACATGATTCATAATGAGTCACATGATTGTGTGTTTTTTTGAATGGTTCATGTGATTCATGTGTCTCGAAATGGTTCACACAATTAGTATAACATGGCCTTAGTAATGAATTTATTTTAACCGATTCCTCTTTCTACATTACATCTATTCTCATGTATTCTTTATACCCTTTTACAGCTGTATTTCAGTTCGAATACATCTCCTGATACAGTCAATTGGAAAGATATGATTGTCGAGAACCATAATTTTGACCCTCTATGATGGTTTTTTTCCAACATTGAAATTTTAAAGGGGTTTCTTATGATTGAGCTACAAAAACTATCCTCTATCACACAAACTACCTTTATATGGATTCATCCTTCAAGATAAAAATGCCATTACATCATCTAACTATAATATTATACCTCACTTGATATCACACTCTCTTGACTAAATTAAAATGGTGGTTTATGAGGATAATAAATTAATTGTGGCACTATTTTAAAGGATATAATATATGTTAGAAAATTCCCCTTTGGGTCTGGATGGTCATGATCTTTCTCATCAATATATTTCTTAGAGTTACATAGGAATACTCATCTCCTCTTTGGACAACCAAAAAAGTTTCTACAGTTCAAAGTGGGATGTTCTCCCCGGAGATAACTTTTTATATGAATGGGAATGTTCTTAGTTAGGCATAGTTTCATAGAATTATCTAATCAATTACTTACTTTCCATATTTATTAGGTGACATGGATTTCTCAGTTCATCATTTACCATTGAATGAAACTTATCATAGATACAATTAGTTACATGTGTCCTATAACTAACTATTTTCATATAACCCATGGTGAAATAGGAATCAACCTATGAGATACTTATCAGTTTGGGAGACTACCTCTCATTATTGAAATGTATGCTGAATTTCTTCTTACTATAGATGTTTGGGACAAACCTGAGCATACTCCAAACTTGGTATGATATATGATCAACATTGTAAAGGATAAGTTGAAGAAGGATTTGAACCTATGCTCAATTATTTCATTCATGTATTAGATTATAATCTTATTTTATTAAAGAGGGGATAATCCAACTACCATACACCATCATTGATTCCATTTTTGACAAGTTTGGGGTAACACGGTCTCTTATTGGGCCATTTTCGAAGATAGAGAATATGCCTCATGGGGATACTATGTGAGACCAAAGGTATCCCAAAGTCATCGATTAGTGGGGTATTTGGACAATATTTTTAATCGGGTGGATCTTCATTACTGGGGATGCATGGTTAATCATTAGGGTCAGCACATTAGTAATGGTAGCACAAATGGATGAGGGGTGAACCCTCAATCTAGTGGTGCCAACCCTTTCCCACCTTTATCAACTTCTTGGCCATTTCAATAAGTTAATTTCCTATACTATATCATAAACCCTTTTAAATTTTTTTTTGGATTTATAGAAGATAATATTCAGTGTTACAAATATCAGAATACTACAAAGATTTTTTATTTTCTATTGCGCCCAATTTTAATAAACATATCTGGGGTTGAGGTGACGCCATTGTGTTCTTGTGATGTCATCGATATGTTGTGTCAGCATAATCATTTAAATTTCATGTTGTACGAGACACCTCCTAGTATAATTATTGATAGTCATAGTGGTTCCCTTGCTAAGAGATTGTATAACGTCTCACTTTGGGATAGGGTTATAGCAGCTTGATTAAATGAACTAATCATATAAGATCTATATACCACCTACCAATTTTCTCACCACATTTTCTACACTCAAAGGTTTTATCTTATCCATTTAAAAGTATTTTAGGGAGATTAGAATCTTAGATTCATTCACTAATTATAGATTATACTGGAATTAAATATATAAATACTAAAATCATTCCTCCACCTAATAATGCCCTTATCTTCCTATATTATAATTATGCTAAAACTTGGGTGTAAGCTAACTTGGTTCATATACTATGTCGATTAGTTCATCAAGTATAAAAATCTTGTTCTTTTCTAGGGCCCTTTTCCATGGCAATGATGGATCTAATTCAAGACTTGAGAGATCCCTCAAGGAATCTCTCTCTCTATAGTGATGGGTTACTGATTATTAAAACAGGTTTCATTGAGGAATCTGGACCCTCGATACTAATGATAGGTGATGCACATATTGGGGGGAGAACACAAGATACTTCTTCTCTTACTTCCACATCATCTTGGATAATGCTCCTTCCAATGGTACTAATATATGAATGTATCCCATCAACCATTATTCCCTATGATGTTCCCCCTCAAACAGTCACTAAGAATCAAAAAATAAAAAGTCTAATTTTTTAGCAAATCCATGCCCAAATTACTAATACCCCCTTGGATAAGATTCGTGACCAAGCGGATACATTCACCAGCTTTTTTTATTTGAGATCTAGTGGTTTTGACTAAAAATGATTATATGAAATCATGATACATTTTGTTCTATCTTAGAAATAATTGGATAGTAATGAGGGGAAATTTCACAACATTAACATCATGAATTATATAGCCTAATCAATAAGGGAATATTAATAGGTGAAGGAATATATTCATCAGAAATACTTTCAATTGTTTGCTCAGATAGATGATTCGACTGTAGAGATAACATAAAATTAAGAACTCATGGATCACACAAGGTCCCATTTTTTTATAGAATCATGTTTATTAGTGATCATTCAGAAAAGGGTTAAAGATTTGTCCTATTTTATTAAGACTCTTTGTCCCTTGGTGACTGTAGAAGCAATGGATCATATGGTACTTCAGCACTCAATTGATGCCTCTCACCAAACTTTAGCTAATTTCAAAATCTCAGTTGAACAGATTTTGTTATGATCTGATCGTGGAAATCTATGTTTTTATCTCTTTCTGAAACAATGGGAGAGACTCATAAATTTAGAGATTTCTCTGACCATCGCACACTATTTATGAACAAACCATTCTAACATTGAATTTTACTGTCGGGATTTCTTTCATTTATCATTTTCATGGAATTTCATCATCTCAATATCACATAGAGTATGAATGACATAAATTGTTGTTATAATGTCGATAAAACCCAAATTTTGAAATAAAATAGTCAAATATGAAAAGATATTCTACAATAACATCTCATAAATGATTAGTAACACAATAATTCTAATTGACATATTTTCTCCTGTTATTTCCAGATCACCAGGTCCAGAAAGATAATTTGGTTAAATACTCCCAAGAGAGAAGGTTATCTATCTTTTTCCTAAGTAAATAGACATAGAAAGAGTAGATATATTTTTTCTTGGAATGGGTGACAATCACTATAAGATTTATATCTTTTATTTTTTTTCCCTAAATTTTTATAGGACTTCATGTAGGAAAATGTTTGCAGGCATGGACTCAGATTTCTCTCATTCCACCCTTTATGAGTTTTCATCTTCACAAGTATTGTTCCTCTTCCATCTAATATGTTCTAAATATTTCCTATATGACATAAATTATGATTCCAGTATGAAGAGACTTGAAATTTTCATAGGGTTCACTTTTTAGGTTTTCAACCTGGAAAGCATTGTGTATCTTTAAATTTAATTCTTACGGTCTTACAAACCAAACAAATTACTATATTTTAAGGTCTTTTAGATCATACCATCTATTTATATAGTTTATGTTCTTCTAGAATGATCTATATACTGTTTTAGTTTGGGTTCTTCTAGATTATGTCATCCATTACTGTAGTTTAAGGTCTTCTAGCTCAAACAGTCTATTGTTGTAGTTTATAGTCTTCAAAATCGAACTGCCTATTATTTTTTAGTTTCTTCTAGATCGGACCATATTTTTTAGACATATAATTGGTGAAATATGGGTATTCATGAAGTTTTTGGACACCTCTCGTCCTTACTAATATGATGAAGGATAGATATTCATGAAGGGTTCTAATGCCCTACATCCTTTCTAAGATTTGGTTAGATGTATTGTGGAATAATGTGATGGAGGCCAAATACACTTGGATAGTTGGAATATGGGTTGTTTAAATCACATATTATGGGGTTTGAAAATAGGGTCGTGGAATGGGGAAGACATTTCAAGGATGATATTAAAACACTCTGAGGTTTTGAGTTCCACTATGATGTTATCAATAACCAAGAGGATTGGAGGTCATATCCTATAAGGAGTATATTCCTCTAGTTTTCAGGTCTAAGTCCCTAATATAGATCTAACATGTAAATAGTTAAAAATAGGGTTCCTCACTCCTTTCTAATGGTTGTGGGAGATTTATGAAGATTCAAACACATAGAAAATGAAGTATATTATGAAATAAATACTATCTAAGGATGGTTTTAGAACCCTAGAGTTACTTTTTTTTGTGAGAATAAATCATGGGACCCACACCATGTGGTTTCATGTCACATGGTTTGGACTATCAAAACGTTTGATAATGGATTATCACATTCCCACTTTGATAATGGGTATTATACATAGTAAAATAACACCAAGGATGTCTAATATTCTAGTTATGGTGATTGTAAATCTTTTTCTAGAAATATATAAGTCAACTAAAATGGGGGCTAGTAGATATAGGTTGTCCATTAATAACGTTTGACACCATTATCACACATATCTCGGACAATAACTCATGGCTTTAAGGGGGACCTCTAGAACCAAAACATCCACTTGGAGAAAGATCTAATGCCTTTTTTTATTCACCATCAAATCCTAGAAAGTCCCTTTCAGATCATTAAATAACTTTTACTCATAAAATATAGGTAAGAACTAAGAGAAATAACTCAAGGATATGGGGTTCTAGGAGTAGTGTAACATCTCCTGTAATTGGTGAGTGTCAGCTCAGACTTCAAAGACATAAATGTGATTTGTGGAAAATATAATATCTCAGAAGGGTCAAGGCACCTTCAATTTTTTTTCACTGCCTAGTGAACATATTATCATGGTGAGGAGATATAAAAAATCATTAATCTAATTCTTTATTGGACAAAGGGGTCCATAAAGATTGGCTTATCTTATTAATATGACCACAATATGGGCCCTATGAGCTTTATTCCTTTTTTTTATGAACTAACCTTTTCCTTAACTCTATAGATGAATAGTTTAATGAGTGAAGATTTGAATATTTCCTAGACTTCCCTTTATAAGTTTTCATATTGAAAATTTTTATGTATCATTCACTATTAGTTAAGTTCATGAAATTTGTACCTTCAAAAGCTAAATTTTATGTTCATGTTTCTTTGACCAAAGTGGATATAGTTTCAGGTCTGGATGCACATGGACCTTATATGAGAGAAGTGTTAAAATTATCCAAATTAGGATTCCTATGGTTAGGAGTGATCCAAATCCATTCAAAATAGATAATTATTGTGAGGTAAATCATGCCTCAAGGTTCTAAAATCATGAGTGATTATATAGTTCAATCATGACAAGGAGTATTGTGAATCGATCTATGTTTATGAGATCCACTATGATGGGGAAGAAGAATCGTGCATGGGATTCAGAGATGAGTATGGTTATTATGACGTGTAAGTCTGTGTTGGTTGTAATCTCTGTTTTTGTGGTCTTGTTTTGAGTTTGTGTTTGTACTTGGGCTCCAGAAACCCGTAATCCGGCTTTTGAAAATCAAAAAAATTATTGAGGAGGTTAATAGATCATAATCTCATATGTAGGAGCTAGAGGTAGACATGTATAGTTGAAAAAAGGGTCCCCTAAAGTTGGCTGTTCTTTTCTATGGTCAATGGATGGTTTTAGGTAATCTAGGTAACTCAAGATATGAATTTTCATTTATGGATAGAGAGGCTCAGAAAGATGATATAAGAACAATGTACTTTGGTTGACTAGAGTCAGGATCTTATGGTCCTTTGATAAAAAGTGATGATGGAATATATTTTTTATATTTTAATTTCATGCATTGAGGATGTCTCTATCATGAATTTTAATATCATAATGTAAAGAATTTTTCCTTATAGTTTAAATCCATGTGGTAAGCATGTAGTAACCAATTGAAATTTTGAAAATATTCTTAATTACATCTTTCAGTGGTTTGGGGAATTCAAATTTGATGGGAATTATTTTCCTTGCACATGCTTACTAGTGGGTAGTAATATGTTGGCGCCCTAACTATATAGATCTATCTCATTCACAATTAAGATGTATAAAGATCCAATTTGTATGTAGGTGAGGAGATTTTTTAATGAATCATAAATTCTTTACCTATTTAAGGTCTTAAAATGTAAACCATTTATTAGGGGAATATTTAATTTATATGGCTAGGATTTCTTGAATTTTCCTATTCATTATATAATGGGAGGAATCAAGATATATTCATCTCTTTTAATGAGATACCTCTATATAGATTTGACTCATATGCAATGGATAGGGGAATATTTAACCAAAAATAATGGTCCCCCACTACCATTCAAGTGCATGATATCTTATTATTGATAGTATCATTGATGAAAAATTATCTTTTATTTGGAGAGGCTTTCACTGGTGGGGGAATTTTTTATAGTCTTGTGAAAAACTAAGGTTTAAAACTTTCAATATGGATCAAGAACTTGGTAAGGCTGTGATAGTGGTGAGCCTATTACTGAGCCCAGGGAAATATACCTGAGAATAACTATGTATCCTGATAGGTCAAGAATTAAGCCACATGTGGTTCTTACAAAAAAAGATCCTTATATATATATCTATATCTTACGCTGAGAAGAATCATATTTTATTATCTTCCCTTACTAATCCTTGACATCATAATCAACTAAGGAATCCTCTACATAGATTAGGCTCATACATAGGAAAAGATAATTTCTAAATTATATTATAGCATGGAGGTGAATCACTCATCACTAGAACATATTTATGGATAGGAAGACCTGGTCTATGAAATTTTAGGTCTTGTATGATACACTATATGTCTTTCAGTTTAACATCATGTGACTAGGATGCTATCAAACAGTTTAACCTCATGTTATTAGAGTATTGTCATGAAGTTAAATTTCATGTGACTATGATATTTTTATGCAACTTAAAATCATGTGAATAAGATGTATCACTAAGGGGAATAGCTAACCCATGGAAATTGGGTCTTCATAGGAGATACATACCCTATAATAGAGGGGAATAAGAACACAATATTATAATCATTCTTTTATAATGATTATGATGCATATTTTTGTAACATATTGGGTATCTATATATAATTGAATAGTTACATTATGGAAAGTATAAATCAAGACCCAATAATATATGAGTCAATTGGAGGAGAAGATAGGTAGGTACAGTTCGAGAATTAGTAATAGTGGAATAAAATATTTCATGTAGTTAGAACAATAACTACTAGATTTAATGGGGGTATCCCCTCTAGGACCAAAACACCCACTAGGTGTAAGTTCAAAGGAATTTCATTATTAATTATCGAATCCTAGTGGTGTCCCTTTAGATTAACAATTCATCGTTTTCAATTTTCTATAGGTAAGAATCATGAGTATATGATACCAAGGTCCATGAGGTTCCAAGAGAAGGACATAAACTCTAGGAATTGTTTTATATCAACTTAGATATTGAATATATGAATTTGTTCATGTAGAATGTTAGATTTGGTAATGGTTGGAGCACCCTAAAGGTTGCACTAGTTTTTATTAAACACATTTTCAGGGAAAAGGTTAAAACAAGTAATTCTCAAATACATAGTAATTAGGGGGATGATATGTTTGGAATGAAGTCCTATTTTCATATTGTTTAACATCATGTAACTAGGATTTTTTTGTGATGTTTAACATCGTGTGACTAGGATGTAACTCTCTATCTAGAAAAAATATTCAATACACCATTCAGAGAGGTTTTCTAGGTTCCCTAAGCTTTCATGAGTCATGATCGGTGTGAGAAATATAAGAAAACTAGGTATCCAACTAAGTTGTGTAAGAGCGCGTTATGGGGAATATGAGGGGGTTTTCACAATTTAATGTGAACTGGAGCCTCTACAGAGATCTAACTCTCATGTAGGTGTGTGATTGTGAGTGATAATAACTTGTGGTTGGGACTGTAGTAGAAGATTCATGCATCAATATATATCCTTTTGTAATAGGAATTAAGAAACACATAGTTCTTACAAAAGAAAGTCCTTGCACCTCTTGAATTTTTGTGTGGGGAGAGAGATTTTTTTTATCATATTACAGTTGGGCCTAAGAATAGGGATATATTTATCTCTATATATCCATTGATAATAGGAATCAATCCAAACATAGTTCTTATAAGAATAATTACCTATACAAGCCTGACCCATATACATATATGGGGTATTTTCTATTTATATTATAGTTGGACTCAAAATTGAAGATATGGGATTCACTATGCATCTTGTGGTAACAGAAATATAGACACTTATAGTTATTGAGAAAGTTATATTTATTGGTATGGACTATATGTAGGGAGGGGTTTATTTTTATATGTTTTGTGGATAGAGCTATGATTTTGGATCTATGAATCACTATATATCATGTAGAAATAGAAGTCAATCCACACTTAGTTCTTGGTATGGATGACTCTCAGCATTGGTATGATTTATACACTGGGGGGGATTTAGATTTAATATTGTATATAGAACTATGATTTTATATATGGGCATCACTATGTATCCTATAGAAAAAGAAATCAATCTACACATAGTTATTAAATGGAACATTACCAACACTAGTATGATCCATGATTCGGGGGAATTTTTCAATTAATATTATATATAGACCTAGGATTTGAGATCTGAGTATCACTATGTAACCTGTACAAGTTGAAATCAAGCCACATGTTTTTCTACGAAAGAAAATTACCTACATCACTCTGATCTATAAACATAGAGGTATTATTTTTTTCATTTATATTATGATTGTACCCAACAATCGAGATATGGGAATCACTACATATTCTGTAAATATATGAATAAATCCAGATGTAGTTCTTAATATGGAATACTTTATATGCCGGTTTGATCCTTACAAAGGGAGAATTTTCTATTTAATGTTTTAGTTACACCCAATATTTGAGATCTGGTTGTCAATATGTATCCTGTAGAAATAGTAATCAAGCCACACATAGTTAATGGATGGAAACTTCCTGATGTCGGTCTGATACATACACATGGAGGGGTCATTTTTTCATTTATATTCTGTTTGGATCGAATATTGGATATTTGGGCATCAATAAGTATCCTATAGAAACATGAATCAAGTAACACATAATTATTGGTATGAAAAAAAATCCTTATGTCAGTATAATCCATACAAATGGGGAATTTTCCATTTAATATTGTAGCTTGAATGAGGATTTTATATTTGGGTGTCACTATATATCCTGTAGAAATAGGAATCAGGCCACACATAGTTCTTGAATGGAGAATTCCCTAAGCCAGTTTGATTCAATGCACGGATGGAATTTTCCATTTAATATTGAAGTTGGACGTAAAATTTGGGATATAGGAATCACTATATATCCTATAAAAATATGAATCAATACACACATATTTTATGGTTTTGAAAACTCTCATATGTGGATCAAACTCAATCATAGGTATGTGGGCATTTCATTCCTCTACATAGATCCAACACATGTATAGTGAATTTCCAATGAAGTAACATCCTCAATGTGGTTTAAAGTCATGTGATAAGATTTATTCCATGTATTTCAACATCATGATGTAAGGACTTGGGATTCTATATTGGTTAAATTATTAATGTTGGGAGTAGGAATGTTTTGTAGTTTAAATTATTTCCATAAAGACATGGAATTTTTTGTTGTTTAATGTCTTGATTCCAAGACTTGGAATGATAATTAAAGATATGAAAACTAATTCTTAATAAACCTCACATTGTTTGGGGTGTAATGTGTTCCCTATATATTTGGAAAAATCAGTAAGATCTATTGGAATATAAATTACACATGATATAAGACCATTCCATTTGGGTTCTATATTTGGAGGTTTCTGTCATGGTATCATTGAGGTTCTGAGAACCAATACTAGTTATCCTTTAAGGAAGGATTAGAGAGGAACAGTTTTGTTTAAGGGTCATGCAATATGATTATCATGAACTTTGAGTTCTTAGAGTGTATGAAACCTTTTCTCATCAAGTCATTTTAATACATCCATCCACCTTTGTGGTTTTGTTTCATCTGAGATCTATCCATAAATAACTATTTGGAGTGAGGGAAACTAAAATTTGATGAGAAACACTAACTCTATCCTATAAACCAATGAATATGGGGTCACTTGTCTGGTGGTGTGTGTGGTGGTATGGTAGGCCCATAAATCATGAAGTATCTTTTCCAACAAATACTTTTATTCTTTTATAAAATATTATAAATTATATTTTACAAAGTCTTATTAAAGGCCTATATCTATAAAGTTTCGGTTTAATGATATAAATATGAAATTTTATGCTTGATGTTGTAATCCTAATACAGCTTATTCAGCATATAAAAACATTAATCAGTTCCATTGTTCATCAATATCATGTGAGGGACACCAAATTTGGTGATAATACTGTACTTTACAATTTTATTGTTATTCTTCACCCTGACTTCCTTGAGGGGTATGTACTCATCCCACTTGTAAAAGAATCTGGTAGTAGTAAGTATGTACTTAAACTACTTGGTTGTAGCTTGGGAATATGGTCCCATAAAAACCATTCCACATATAACAAACAGCCATAAATACTTATTAGTATATAGAAACTCTAGGGGATGATAGATGAATTTCGCATGAATCTTACATTCATGAAACTCTAGGTGAATTACACACAATCCTACATCATTGTTTACAAGTATTATTCAAGCCTCCTAATCTAGTGTGAGATTATGTTTCTAGAAGGGTGATCATTGTAAGAGACTGTATAGAATTCTTCCATGATGATAGAAATCTCTCATTATACAATGAATATAATGAGGGTTCCATCAAAGCCTTGTTTGTAGAGGGATTTCTACTCATTTGGTCCATCCCAATGGGTAAATTTCATTTCTCAATGTTTAATTGATTCCCTTTTGGATCTATTTTATGGGAGGGTCCCATTTTAAAGGTAATCTATTATGGGATCCATTCATCCATGGGTGGATGTTAGTTCATCATGCTCTAGGAAATTTTTGACAATATTTATTTCTTCCATGTCACATATGATGACTGGTGTGACTACCCTTCAGTGCGTGATGTGGAAAACAACTTCATATTGATCTGGATCATCCAATACTATTACTACATTGTCCAATGCGTTGGAATGATCATTTTTTTGATTGAGGTACGCGATGCAATGTTGGTTCAAAAGGGACTTTTTCTATTAATTATATGACGTGATTATAGGGTTAAATTTTCTTTTTTGATAGCATACTCATCATTGATCTATTTGATTGCTAACTTTGAATCACATTTGTTGTTTAAATAGTCTATTTATAGTTGTAGGTCTTTCTCTAAGCCAGCGATAAGGGATTGATATTCTACCTCATTAGTAGCGCATCCTTCTGACAATTAGAAGGAATAGGGAAACTTTTATTTTGTCGAGGAAAAAAATTCAATCCCTATACATACCTGATTGAGTTTTGGTTCTTCTATTATCTTGCTTATAGGACTATAAGAGGCACCATAAAAATACATCTCTTGAGTTTAGGGAGCATAAAGGTCATAGAAAACATCTTAATCTAGAAATTTGGTATCTGATGGCATATTTTCAAGAGTAGGATGCATAGTAATGAAATCTGCCAAGGCCTACCCTTTAACTTCCTTTAATGAAATTAATAGGATTTCATACCATTAAAATATTACTACACATCCATCTAGATGAACAGTTAACATAGGGAGGAAACTAATGAATTTGAGCGGGTTGATAAGGAGACCAGATGGACCTCATGATGCTGCAATTAATGCCTCAAATTTTTCATTGCAGAGATGAGTGTGAGGCCATTCTTATTTATATCATAATAATTGGTCTTAGTAGCTATCATTTTTTAACATAGATATTATAGGCTATTTTTATTCCTTGCATCATTTTTTTCTACAAGATCACCAAGAAATTATTTCATAGTCAACACATATAGGATAAGTTAATTTCTTTCTACTAGTGGAATCAAGACTGGTGGGTGAATTAGGTTATACTTGAGATTCATGAAATATTATTGTAAGTCCCCATCCCATTGGAAGGAAACTCCCTTATTCATTAACTTAGTGAATGGTAGTGATTTTATAACTAGGTTGGCTTTGAAATGCTAAATATAAGTGAGGTTTCCCTGAACCCCCACCCCCATTATTTATGATTCTGAGGGGATTGAATATCTAAGATTACACTGGTATTTTCTGGATCAACCTCAATGTCATGGTGGAATACTACAAAGCTAAGGATTTTCCATAATGTTACTTTGAAATCACCCTTCAAATGATTCATCTTCATACCATTTTTTGTAATTTGTTGAATATTATTTCAAGGTTAGTGATGTTCTCACATCACTATCAAGATTTAATTACTAGGTCATTGAGATAAAATTATGATATTCATCCCAAGAATGGTTTAAAGTTAGGTTTCATGGTGTGTTGGTATGTATCACCAGTGTTCTTTAATTCAAAGGAAATTAACTAGTGAAAAAATATCCCTAGAGGTGATCTAAAGTTAAGAGCTTCCTCATATTCAATGGCCATATTTATTTGATTATACATTTAATAACCATCTATAAAGGAGAGGTATTGGAATATAGCAGTTGCATCAACCAATATCATTATGATCAATAATGGGAAATAATCCTTCAAGTAGTGTCGATTAACATATCTTAAATCAATACAGACCCAAGTATTTCTGTTATTTTTAGTGATATGGATGATCTTAGAAGACAATTTTTCATACTGCACCTCTTGGAAAAAGATGGCTTTGATAAATTTTTTCACTTCTATTTCTATGTTAGTATAATGAGAGGGGTGCATTATCCTATATCCCTTATTAAAACCTCAATGGTCATTAGGAAAACCTAGGTGATGAGTATCCACATCATGTTTCATACCATGAATATCTGTATAATTCTAACTAAATAGATATCAATGTTTTTTCAGAAATGAAATTTACAACTACTTCTCCTAGAGAGTCAAGGTGGAACTAATTAACATAGGTTGTGGGACTTCTTTTATTCCAAGATTCACCTTTCTGATCTCATTAATGGTGGAAGAGACTCATTCCTCAAATATAGGAGGATCATTGCTGAGGTCATCATCTTATCCTTACCTTTCTAATTCTATGAGGTAATCCTCAAGAATGGTGGATAATTTAGGGGAATATTTATCCTTTTTGAGATAAGAGAGCACATGGGAAGATACATTGACATCCTAAATTTTAAAATTCATCATAGAGATATTCTGGGGATGCATGTATTTTTTTCTACTGCTAAGGGTAAGAGAGATGTGTATCCATAGTACAGAAATTGTGACATTACTTACATCACCACAAGGTACAGCTGGTGTCCTGAATAGACCCACTAAAGTACATCTTGAACCGCCCCATGTTGACAGGTCATCTAGCTTGGTGGGCAGTGATTCTCTAGCAGTTTGATATTAGGTTTGTCCCTCATAAGTCTATTAAGGGGAAAGCACTAGCAAACTTCCTTGCTTCCCATCCGGCTCCTACAGACCAGTCCCTAGACCTCACTTTCCATGATGAGGTGATCCTCTCAGTAGACCAAGCCACACCATGCTAGCAGATGCACTTTGATGGTGCTTCCCAGAGCCCCACCGACAAAAGTCTCGATGATCCCAGACTCCACAGAGTAAGTCTGGGTATCATCTTCATTACCCTGGCACAAGTCATCCTTCCATACTCATTCCTATTGTCAGAAGGCTACACTAACAATGAGGCAGAGTATCAGGCTCTCATCACTGGCCTCGATCTAGACCTCGAGATTGGCGTGCCTCATTTACATGTGAAAGGAGACTCTAAACTAGTCATCAAGTAGATCAATGGTGACTATGTCATCATAAAACTAGAGATCATATGATTATTGGAACGCTCTCTCTATATAATGTCCCAGTTCCCATCTCAGCTAGAAGTTACTCATGTCCCCTGATCTCAGAATGGTTGAGCTGATGCCCTGGTCGGCCTGGCTACATCACTCCTGGAGCCTGAGAAAGATGATCTGATTATCCACGTGGCACACCAGAGAGTCATTACTCTTGTCACCCTAGATGATGACGGCGGCCTGCAGGTGAGCCACCTTACTATCGGAGCTTCTACATCAGGACCCCCAGGTCCCCTGGATGCAGTGATTTAAGTGACCCCCAACTGGAGAGCCCCCTTTGTTGAGTATCTCCAAAATGGTAATCTCGCAACAGATCGGGTCGAGCGTGAGTGAATTTGATTCCATGCATTATAGTTTACCCTCCAGGATGGTCCTAGCCATGAGAAAATCCTCTACAAGCATGGGTTTGATGGGGTTATCCTCTTTTGCATTCAAGGAGTCGAGATCTCTTAGGTCATGCAAGAGGTTCACACTGGTTCCTACGGGGATCATTATACTATGTCGAATCTATCCCACTAGATCCTGAGACTGGGGTACTTTTGGCCCTCCATGATCCATGACTGCATTGAGTTTTCCAAGAGATGCCATGTGTGCCCAATTCATGATAACTTCATGCATCGGCTATAAGGCCACGGCCTTAAACCTTACTTAATATTGAATTAAATGAATAATTCACATTGAGGATCTTTTCAGGTTTATAGTTTTAGAGAATTAGGACATAACTATTACATCTCAAAAGATTACAAAGTAGTCACTTCTACTAAATTTCCATAAAATAAAAACTCTTAAAAAAACATGTCTAGTTCCATGTTTTAGATAGCATGAATTTCCCTTGATCCCATCCTTTACCCTATTCCACATTTAGTCCTGTGAAAAACATTTCAAAAAACTTGGGGTGAGTATAAAAAGCTCATTAAGGGATACACAAAGAATGAAAAATGTTAGTTTTTCAAAAAAACAAGTAAACCATGTATACTTTATCAGAGTAATACCTTTCACCTTTAGGAAGTAGAAAAAACTCTTCACTGAATAAAATATCATTACTTACCCTTTTGTAACCAAAAGATTACTATAAAACCCATATAAATAACACATAACATATAAAGGTAACATGGGACATAAACATAATTAAATGGAATAACCATACAGTCGACTTCCACACATACTTAATGGAATAGTCATACGGCCGACTTCCATACCCAATGCATTGGAGGTTATAACGTAACCACCTGTCCTGGTATTCACGGCACCACCCGTCATATGGTTTATCACATAACCACCCGTAAAATGTCCAAGTACCATCATTACACATAAAATATTGAAAATATAAACATTTCAATAACAACATTTAATTTTTAATCACAATAAGTAATTCCAAGATATCAATCCATTTTCAAAAACCATTTAAAAGAGATTTTTGAATCAAAGTGTCCCATATCACTTTGAAGCTTTTATTGGAATTATAATTTTAAAACATTAATGTCCATATAAATAAATACTGAAAACCATTTTGAAAACATGGACATTAAAGATAAAGATTTAGAATAATGAATCTTTAAAACATTTAAAACGATATTTTTGTTAAAGAGTTTTTAACAAAATGAGAGACTCTTGAATACAAATAATTGCGGAATAACATTTAATCCGAACTTTA
The DNA here is from genome assembly GCA_963277665.1 of Viscum album. Classification (NCBI taxonomy): domain Eukaryota; kingdom Viridiplantae; phylum Streptophyta; class Magnoliopsida; order Santalales; family Viscaceae; genus Viscum; species Viscum album. The sequence continues at coordinate 1,779,414,456 of OY728129.1, read as the reverse complement.
TAATATTATGAGAATAAAGGGATTCATGATATAATATGTCAAAGGATAGTATACACACCATATAATAGTGAATTTGTGCATAAGAACAATGAAGTCTCAAAAGAAATGTAAAATGAGATGAAATCCATTATAAAAAAGGTATCCTTAAATTAAGGATAAATCAATCTCATAATTATGTGTGACAAATATAAATACACCCAATATAAGTGGATATTAAGTGTAAAACAATCAAATTTTATTCACACATATTCAAAGGATTACATATTCAATAACTACATGTTGAACCCAAAGAAATCGAAATTGGGTTAAGAAGTTTCCTTGGTAAAATTCGACAGCCTAACGGCGTCACATAAAATTTTACAAAAAGGGTTGATGAGAGAGATAAAGGGGACCTCATCACTTGGACATAAAATTTACATAAATAATGATATAGAAGTTTATATCCCAACATAATAGTATGTGAATTAAAAGACATAACAAAAGAAGTCTTTTAAAAAAAGAAGGGTGAAAGGTCCCCTTACCGAGTTGGGTAACATTTGAAACGTACACCCCAGGGAAGAAGGGTCATACAATGAAGATTTAAATACCCATAAATGAAATTATACTACACAAATAGTATAATAATGGGCATTACATACACCACTCAAAGTAAATAGTGGAAAACGTAGCATAAATGTCACAGGAATAAAAGTGTGATGAAAAATCCCTTACGAAAACTCGACAGCCTAACGACGCTACTTAAAACTTCAAAAATGGGTTGATGAGATCAAATAGGGTCTCTCATCATATTAAAATAAAATTTACATCAAGAGGAATATAAAATACCATCCCACAACATAACAAATAGGTGCTTAAAATAAGTGACATAATGGAGAGTACTTGAAAAGAAAGGGAGGGGTAAGATCCCTTACGAAAATTCGGCAGCCTAACGGCGCCACTCAAAACATCCAAAATTGATTGATGACAGAAAATAGGGTCTCTTAATCATATGAAAATAAAAATTACAATAATATTAATATAAAAGAACATCCCAATCATAATAAAGATGAGCTTAAAAGGAATGACATAAAAGAGTGCACTTAAAAAGAAAGAGAGGGGTAGGATCCCTTACCTCGTGTCCGACTTGACTCGATCATTCTTTAACGTCCTGAATAATAAATTTGAGTTAATTTATACTTTCTTAAGAACCTTTTTCAAGTTAATTATGAATTTTATATCACTTATTACAATGTTATAAACATTATGTAATCATTTAAGTTAATAATGTTCGTTTTGTCGATATTTGGTTCTTAAGTCAAAAGTGGACTTCTTACAATTACATGTTGTTCGTGTGGTCAAAGGTTCATTATATCCAGAATGATATTCATGATTTGGATATCATATATATCATATATATACATAATATACATGTATTTATAATATTACATAATCATTTAGAGGTAAGAAATGAAATGCACCGTTCATGGAGACGGTAAGCCGTACATACGCATGAACGCTAGTTTCATTTCTATGTCATATTAATGGAATTAAAACTAAATGAGAGATATGTATATTTTAATTCCAGAATTATATTAATCATTTAGATATAACATAAATCATATATAATCATTATATATATGTACTTATAATAGTACATTACAATTGGGGATAAGAAATGAAATGCACCGTTCATGGAGACGGTAAGCCGTACGTATGCATGAACGCTACTTTCATTTATATCTCATACTTTAATGGAAAGAAATAATAATTATATAAAGGTATATTATAATTCCAATATAGAATCATATATAATAACTTTAAATCCGTCCTTTATACGTCCCACATATGGCATTAACGAATCAAATCACTTTGAGGGGGCGGTAGTCCGCACTTCCTAAAATGCAATTATCGTGTTTACCCACAATGGAAACCATAAAGGTATGCCAAAAATTAAAAATACAGAAGCTTAAGTAAATCATAAAAATATTATATATCATATATAAATATATTTTCATCTTAATTTCCACCTTTGAAGGTGTTATACGAGTGTTGAACAATCATCGTTTCGTGAGGCAGACATGCGCCATCCACAGAAACAGTATGTCCTTTAACCATTAGATGAAGGTGTGTGTAAGTGTTGCTCGATTACATATTATAACAACATCCTAGTATATTTAGGATACTTTTTTTGTTGGAAAATAAATGAATGAAAAGATTTTAGGGTGTTGGAGAAGCAAAATAAAACAAAAGAACACTAGAGAAGACACTACCTTTAAATCGGGTAACTCATTTTGATTTCAGATCAAAGGCTTCCTTGGGAAGACTTCTGCCCAAATTGAGGATTCTAAGAGTAATATAGGGATTTGGAGAGACAAAATGGGCAGGTTTTTTCCGATCCAAAAGCTTGAGAGGTGTGGATAAGGAGGTATAGGTGGGGGCCTTTTATAAGAGGAGAGGAGGGGCACTCTTGGAAAGTAAGGAAATGTTACTTTATTTTAGAATGAGATTCGGATTTTAATGGTCCCACATTTATGTGTTTCCAGGATAAGGTGATAATGGTTCGAAATCAACCCATCCAATAGGTTTTTTACATGTGTAGGTCTTAGATATTACATTATCTTTCCATTTTATTTAAATCGTTAAATAATGAGGTAATCCCTGCATCATCATGGTGTCATAAATAATTTAATTTAGTTAATGTATAAAAATTATACAAAAACTACTATGATGTAGAAAATATTTATAGATTTCCAATGAATATTTATAGTCAAAAATATGACTTGTATAACCCCATATAAAAATTGTTTTAGTAAAACAACACATGTTTGTGACATTTTAATTTTAACATTAAATAAAAAGGTATTAATGTCATTTTCCAACCTAAGTGACTCCATGGGGTCCCCAAGTCGACCCATGGATTTTCTTGGTCGGCCATGACACATCCAATGAGGGTAGGATGTGTTTCTAGGTCATTTAATATTATTAAAACATTATTTTTACCTTAAATTACACTAATTACCTCTAATCGTGATTAATAAACATAAAAGTTACTATTCACCAAAAAATTAGTTTAATCCCATTGAACCACATTTTACTTCTTAATGACAACCATGTATGTCGGATTTTTGAAATTCAAATCACAGAAGTGGTAAAGTTTCATTTAAACGAAAAATCAGTTTCTTTAACTACCACTTAGTGGTTTCACTATTCATAAAAATTGAAGTTTTTCAGAAAATTACCAAAAATTTACCCTAGTATATATTTGATATTCCGAATTCAAAAATGATGTCTATTTTAAAAAATTCAAAACATATAAGTTACATTAATTCATTTAATAATTAATTCCCTCTCTTATAGCAAATAGCGTGTTTTTATGAAACAATAATTATCAAAAGATTGACACTAGTTTAAGTCCAATTTCAAGATGAATTTAAATTCAACGACCACTATTGGATTAAATGGTAAAAATATATTCTAATTTAACTTTGAAACCAATTAAAAAGATAATCTTATCATATAAATAAATTAGATTAAAAAGAGGTTTTGAATTAAAATACAACATTTTTCACTATTCATTAAAAAAATGATCTTTATGAGAAAAATACCAAAAATTTACACAAAGTGAATTTTGATGTCCTGATTCTAAAGAAGTGTTTTATTTGGTCCAATAGAATTTATAAGAGTGACCAGAACTATATTTAATGATGTTTCACCATCAAAAGTTGATAAGTGGACCTTTAGTGAAAATTAGAGTATATATGCCTAAAATTGAATTCTTTTCGTATTTTAAGCCTTTATCCTTTATTGGATAAATGTAAAAACATTTAACAAAAATATATAATAATATTTTAGTTATTTATATTCATTCCCGCCAATACAACGGCTATGTGTTAACTAACATTTAAAATAATATTATTTTATTATTATAGTGCAACGTAAGATTTCAAAGGAACTCATTGTTGCGTATTGGGTAATCCATCAAGCATAGAGTTCCCTTTAAATTAATATTAACATTTTATTCACAAATATGGATAAATATAAAAATTTCATATTCTTTATTTACCTGGGGTGTTACATCCTTCCCCCCTTTTGGGAATTGCGTCCTCGCAATTTTAAAATTGGGCTCGGAAACATCTTTGAATGTACCACATCGAAACAAGAGTCGGTAAAACAATCACTTTAAAATAAAGAAAGATAAGTACAGAGGTCACCCGAGTTAACCCATACTAGGATTCCATGTAGGAAAACATGGACATGGAGGAGAAAACATAGGGTCATGTTCTAATGGAGAGTGATAGAAAACATGTTTAGGAGAAAGTTAACCACAAGAAAATCACAAACTTGTGATGGGTTAAACGGTATTCGATTCCCCATTAGGAAAAGTTAATAGACAACATTTTTGTTTTAAGTTACTTTTTATTGAAGAATTTATTCATAAGGAAACATAATTACTTATCATGTTGACTTTCAACTTTTATTAGATTTCTTACACAAACTCATATTTTCTCCAAAAGACGAGTATTTAGGAAGACTTGTTCACATTAAGAGTACTATAATCAACTTCTAGAGAATCACCTAATCCAAAAAAGAGAACTATATACTTCCCATGTCTTTAGACTCTAACCAAAACCAAAAGCAAAAAGTTTAGTACAAGATCAGATAATCCAGAAAAGGATAACCCTTTATAAAAATAAAATCAATTCTTAATATCCAAAATTTTTCCAACAAAACCCAAAGTTCAATGAGGACCATTCGATAAACAATTTTTCCATAAAATTCTTCAAAGTAAACCAAACTAAGATTGAAACCCAAATATTTGAATGATTTAGTCACATAGTCTTCCAAGTTAAATCGTAACATTTATCTCCAAACAACATCAGTTGCTCTAAAAGTCTCGTATTGAAAAGTAATTAACCTAATCACATATCCTCCATGATAGGTTAATAAATTTCCATAGATAACCCAAAATAAAATTACTCTTAATTCATAAAATCATCTAACTAAAAAGAGTCAGTCAAACTAACCAGGGACTTCATGTAGTCCAGTGGTAGGTGATAAATACCAGTCGCACTTTGGTTGTGGGTTCGATTCCTACAGCTTTGTCCGACGTGACGGGTTGTCACACGGTCTGCATGTTGTCCTTTTTCCAAACTATATAATTCTCAAATCATTCCCCAAAAATAGATAAAATCTTCAAAAATAACCATAACATATTTTAACCTCAATTTTATCTCATTCCTTTTATATTCAATCATATCATAGAGTAGCCCATAATTACCTAAAAAGTAAGGATCATATAAACCCTAATGGTTAACTTTATAATTATTACCTGAACTTCCACATCGAGTTGGTCATCTCGTACATGATGCATTAGAGAACTCACCAAGGTTCAAGTGGTTGATCATGACTCCTTGATATTTGGTTTAGAACAACCATGAGATTCCTCATTGAATCTCCCATTTCATCCAGTCTCTTAATCAGAGAACCACCATAGTTTCCTTCAAACCCATTGTCACTTTGGTGCCTGCTAGATCCATCCATTTGATAAAAATAGAAATGTCAGTGTGAGTATATCAACAAAACCATCATGTAATAATGAGGAAGATAAACACTAAGATATAATTACTCATTCACTTTATCTAAAACTAGGAATCTTTCTGAAATCCTAACCATTATGGTAATGTCACCTATGCTTAGAGGATACCCTAACCTCCAAAGTTATCTAAACCGACCTCTGATGCCAACTATAAGGCCCCGACCTTAAACCTTACTTAATATTGAATTAAATGAATAATTCACATTGAGGATCTTTTCAGGTTTAGAGTTTTAGAGAATTAGGACATAACCATTACATCTCAAAAGATTACAAAGTAGTCACTTCTACTAAATTTCCATAAAATATAAACTCTTAAAAAGAAACATGTCTAGTTCCATGTTTTAGATAGCATAAATTTACCTTGATCCCATCCATGACCCTATTCCACATTAAGTCCTGTGAAAAACATTTCAAAAAACTTGGGGTGAGCATAAAAATCTCAGTAAGGGATACACAAAGAATGAAAACTGTTAGTTTTTCAAAACAACAAGTAAACCATGTATACTTTATCAGAGTAATACCTTTCACATTAAGGAAGTAGTAAAAACTCTTCACTGAATAAAATATCATTACTTACCCTTTTGTAACCAAAAGATTACCATAAAACCCATATAAAGAACACATAACATATAAAGGTAACTTTGGACATAAACATACTTAAATGGAATAACCATACGGTCGACTTCCACACATACTTAATGGAATATCCATACGGCCGACTTCCATACCCAATGCATTGGAGGTTATAACGTAACCACCCATCCTGGTATTCACAGCACCACCCGTCATATGGTTTATCATGTAACCACCTGTAAAATTTCCAAGTACCATCATTACACATAAAATATTGAAAATATAAACATTTCAATAACAACATTTCATTTTCAATCACAATAAGTAATTCCAAGATATCAATCCATTTTCAAAAACCATTTAAAAGGGATTTTTGAATCAAAGTGTCCCATACCACTTTGAAGCTTTTATTGGAATTATAATTTTAAAACATTAATGTCCATATAAATAAATACTGAAAACCATTTTGAAAACATGGACAATAAAGATAAAGATTTAGAATAATAAATCTTTAAAACATTTAAAACTATATTTTTATTAAAGTGATTTTAACAAAATTAGAGACTCTTGAATACAAATAATTGCGGAATAACTTTTAATATGAAATTTATAATATCATGAGAATAAAGGGATTCATGATATAATATGTCAAAGGACAGTATACACACCATCTAAGAGTGAATTGGTGCATAACAACAATTAAGTCTCAAAAGAAATGTAAAATGAGATGAAATCCATTATAAAGAAGGTATCCTTAAATTAAGGATAAATCAATCTCATAATTATGTGTGACAAATATAAATACACCCAATATAAGTGGATATTAAGTGTAAAATAATAAAAGGTCATTCACACATATTCAAAGGATGACATATTCAATAACTACATGTTGAACCCAAAGAAATCGAAATTGGGTTAAGAAGTTCCCTTGGTAAAATTCGACAGCCTAACGGCGTCACATAAAATTTTACAAAAAGGGTTGATGAGAGAGATAAAGGGGATATCATCACTTGGAAATAAAATTTACATAAATAAGGATATATAAGAACATATCCCAACATAATAGTATATGAATTAAAAGACATAACAAAATAAGTCTTTTAAAAAAAGGAGGGTGAAAGGTCCCCTTACCGAGTTGGGTAAATTTCGAAACGTACACCCCAGGGAAGAAGGGTCATACAATGAAGATTTAAATACCCATAAATGAAATTATACTACACAAAGAATATAATAATTGGAATTACATACACCACTCAAAGGAAATAGTGGCAAATGTAGCATAAATGTCACAGGAATAAAAGTGAGATGAAAAATCCCTTACGAAAACTCGGCAGCCTAACGACGCCAAATAAAACTTCAAAAATGGATCGATGAGATCAAATACGGTCTCTCATCATATTAAAATAAAATTTACAGCAAGAGGAATATAAAATACCATCCCCCAACATAAAAAATAGGTGCTTAAAATAAGTGACATAAAGGAGAGTACTTAAAAAGAATGGGAGGGGTAAGATCCCTTACGAAAATTCGGCAGCCTAACGACGCCACTCAAAACATCCAAAATGGATTGATGAGAGAAAATAGGGTCTCTTCATCATATGAAAATAAAAATTACAATAATATTATTATAAAATAACATCCCAATCATAAGAAATATGGGATTAAAAGGAATGGCATAAAAGAGTGCACTTAAAAAGAAAGAGAGGGGTATGATCCCTTACCTCGTGTCCGACTTGACTCGATCATTCTTTAACGTCCTGAATAATAAAATTGAGTTAATTTATACTTGATTAAGAACCTTTTTCAAGTTAATATTTACTTTTATATCACTTATTACCATGTTATAAACATTATTTATTCATTTAAGTTAATAATGTTTGTTTTTGTCGATATTTGGTTCTTAAGTCGAAAGTGGACTTCTTACAATTACATGTTGTTCGTGTGGTAAAAGGTTTATTATATCCAGAATTATATTCATGATTTGGATATAATATATATCCTATCTATCCATAATATACATGTATTTATAATATTACATAATCATTTAGAGGTAAGAAATGAAATACACCGTTCATTGAGACGGTAAGTCGTACGTACGCATGAACGCTACTTTCATTTCTATGTCATATTAATGGAATTAAAAATAAATGAAAGATATGTATATTTTAATTCCAGAATTATATTAATCAGTTACATGTAACATACATCATATATATCCATTATATATATGTACTTATAATATTACATTACATTTGGGGATAAGAAATGAAATGCACCGTTCATGGAGACGGTAAGCCGTACGTACGCATGAACGCTACTTTCATTTCTATCTCATACTTTAATGGAAATAAATAATAATTATATAAATATATATTATAATTCCAGTATAAAATCATATATAATAACTTTAAATTCATCCCTTATACGTCCCACATATGGCATTAACGAATCAAATCACTTTGAGGGGTCGGTAGTCCGCACTTCCTAAAATGAAATTATCGTGTTTACCCACAATGGAAACCATGAAGGTATGCCACAAATGAAAAATACAGAATCTTAAGTAAAACATAAACATATTATATATCATATATAAATATAGTTTCATCTTAACGGCCACCTTTGAAGGTGTTATATGAGTGTTGAACAATCATCGTTTCGTGAGGCAGAAATTCGCCATCCACAGAAACAGTATGTTATTTAACCATTAGATGAAGGTGTGTGTAAGTGTAGCTTTATTACTTATTATAAAAACATCCTAGTATATTTAGGATACTGGTGTTGTTTCAAAATAAATGAATGAAAATAATTTAGGGTGTTGGAGAAGCAAAATAAAACAAAAGAACACAAGAGAAGACACTACCTTTAAATCAGGTAACTCTTTTTTCTTTGAGCTCAAAGGTTACCTTGGGAAGACTTCTGCTCAATGTGAGGCTTCTAGGAGTAATATATGGATGTGTAGAGACAAAATGGGTAGGGTTTTTCCAAGCCAAAGGCTTGAGAGGTGTGGGTAAGGAGGTAGAGGTGGGGGCATTTTATAAGAGGAGATGAGGGGCACTCTTGGAAAGTAAGAAAATTTTACTTTATTTTAGAATGAGTTTCGGATTTTAATGGTCCCACATTTATGTGTTTCTATTATAAGGTGCTAAGGGTTATAAATCCACCCATCCAATAGGTTTTGTACATGTGTAGGTCTTAGATTTTACATTATCTTTCCATTTTATTTAAATCGTTAAAAAATGAGGTAATCCATGCGTCATCATGGTGTCATAAATAATTTAATTTATTTAATATATAAAAATTATAAAAAAAATACTATGATGTAGGAAATATCTTTATATTTCCAATGAATATTTATTGTCAAAAATTGGACTTGTATAACCCCATATAAAAATTGTTTTAGTAAAAAAACACATGTTTGTGACATTTTAATTTTAACATTAAATAAAAAAGTATTAATGCCATTTTCCTACCAAAGTAGCTCCATGGGGTCCCCAAGTTGACCCATGGATTGTCTTGGTCGGCCATGACACATCCAATGAGGGTAGGACATGTTTCTAGGTCATTTCATATTATTAAAACATTATTTTTACCTTAAATTACACTAATTACCTCTAATCGCGATTAATAAACTTAAAAGTTACTATTCCCCAAAAAAATTAATTTAATCTCATTGAACCACATTTTACTTCTTAATGACAACCATGTATGTCGGATTTTTGAAATTCAAATCACAGAAGTGGTAATGTTTCATTTAAACGAAAAATCAGTTTCTTTAACTTCCACTTAGTGGTTTCACTATTCATCAAAAATTGAAGTTTTTCAGAAAATTACCAAAAATTTACCCTAGGATATATTTGATATTATGAATTCAAAAATGATGTATATTTTAAAAAATTCAAAACATATAAGTTACATTAATTAATTTAATAATTAATTCCCGCTGTCAGAGCAAATAGCGTGTTTTTATGGAACAATAAGTATCAAAAGATTGACACTAGTTTTAGTCCAATTTCAAGATGAAATTAATTTCAACGACCACTATTGGATTAAATGGTAAAAATATATTCTAATTTCACTTTGAAACCAATTCAAAATATAATCTAATCATATAAATAAATTATATTAAAAAGAGGTTTTGAATTAAAATACAACATTTTTCACTATTCTTTAAAAAAATGATCTTTGTCGGAAAAATACCAAAAATTTACACCAAGTGAATTTTGATGTCCCGAGTCTAAAGAAGTGTTTTATTTGGTCCAATAGAATGTATAATAGTGACCAGAACTATATTTAATGATGGTTCGCCATCAAAAGTTGATATGTGGACCTTTAGTGAAAATTAGAGTATATATGCCTAAAATTGAATTCTTTTCATATTTTAAGCATTTATCCTTTATTGGATAAATGTAAAAACATTTAACAAAAATATATAATCATATTTTAGTTATTTATATTCATTCCCACCAATACAACGGCTACGTGTTAACTAACATTTAAAATAATATTATTTTATTATTAGAGTGCAACGTAAGATTTCAAAGGAACTCGTTGTTGCGTATTGGGTAAGCCATCAAGCATAGAGTTCCCTTTAAATTAATATTAACATTTTATTCACAAATAGGGATAAATATAAAAATTTCATATTCTTTATTTACCTGGGGTGTTACATCGGCCGCCAGAGCCTCTCCACTCCAATAAGTACTTTAGACCATTTGCGGTGTGGGGACTTGATGTCGTGAGACCGTATCCACCAATGACAGCTCGCCAATGTCGGTTCGTTATGAATGGCACAGATTTCTTCTCTAAGTGGGTGAAGGTAGTTCCACTCAAAGAGGTCAAAGCATGTTCCATCATTGACTTTGTGAGATCCAAAATCATCTACCAATTTAGAGTCCCTCATTCCATTCTCACCGATAATGGCACGAACTTTCGAGCAACTGAGCTGAAGAAATTGTAAGCTAAGTACAACATCCGTTCTAACCACACCTCTCGCTATCATGTGCAAGAAAATGGACTTTTTGAGTAGTTCAATAATACCCTCTCTAACATTCTGTAGAAAATGGTTGGTCAGAATAAGAATAGTTGATCTGACAAGCTTTCCAACACCCTCTGGGCATACCGGACGACGACTCGTAATTCCACCCAGGTGACCCCATATTCCCTAGTATATGGGACGAATGTCATCCTTCCCATCAAGATTCAATTTCCCTCATTGTGCAAAGCCATCTATGATCATAAAGCACCGGATAATGTAGTTGAAATCCGGCTGGCCGAGTTGGAAGCACTTGGCCAGAATAGGCTTTGTGCCCTTCACAATCTGGAAAGGCATCAGAACAAGGTAGCTAGAGATTTCAAAAATAAATATCACCTCCACTCCTTATTTCAAGGAAACTTGGTATTGGCTTTGAGGGCACCAATGATACCTGAAAAGAAACCACCCAAGTTATAGCCCAAATGGAAAGGACCTTACATCATTCACAAGGGTTACTCCAATGGTGCGTAATCGCTTGTTACAATGGATGGTGAGTGTATAACTCCTCCCACCAATGCCAATTTCATCAATTAATACTTTACCTGATTCCTTATATGGTCCTGGACGACCCTAAACTGCATTACGGTCCTGCATGACCCCAAACTGCATGATGGTCCTGCACGACCCTAAACTACATTACAGTCTTACATGACCTTAAACTATATGGTCCTACATGACCTTAAATTGTGTGTCATCCTATAAGACGTTAAACTACATCTCCAGAACTACGTATGGCTTGGTTCCCATCCTCATGGGATACATAAGAATGCTCAGACGCCTCGTCTTGAGTCCATCCCTAGTTTCCTCTTTGACTATCCCCTCCTGGGCATTGTTCTTATATAGGATCTCACATGGCATCGTATAGGCTTCTTTGTCCCCACCCATGTCAGGGTTATGATGATTGCACCATGTGACCTCCATCATTCTTCTAATCCTCCTACTTTCTTACCACATGATGCAAAACTACATGTCCCTTTCAGAACTACATGTGGCTTGATTCCCATTATCATGGAATACATAAGACCTCCCGGACATTGCACCCATTGGCCCAACCCCAAAATCCGGGACCTCACATTGGGATGAAACACATTGTGTGGTGCAAACTTTTTCCCTCATTCACATCAAGTTCATCATGACCATACTATTTATCCCTCTCCCATGAAGATCTCTATCTCTTTTACTGTCTAACTTGATTCAAAATTTCACGGGTGCATTTATGCTCCACACACCCCATCATTTGGGTTCCCATTATCTTTCACATCCGGAGGGGCCCCCGAACGATAAGGATACTTAGCCTAAGGGCTCTCCTATCATTCAGGGCCAACACCCTCAAGGGTTTTAGACAAAAAATAGATACAAGTATCATGTTTCAAATATGGTCAGCGGTCGATGCTCATTTGTTTTTCCCATTTCAGGTCACACGATATAGATGATGTGTCTCGAATCTGGTCAACAACTATCTATTTTCATTGTCACCACCCCCATATGTCTCGACCATTGAGTGTAGTGGTTCATTCTACCCCGTTATCTCTCCAAATATCGGTCTTCTTTGAGTGGGAGGTTGACTCCAGCTATCAGACCCTTATGTGATGGGGAGAGCCTAATCCTACTCCTTGTTTCCCATACTGAGCATTACTCACATGGGCTGAGAAGTTATGAAGGCAATGCCCGCATGAGAGGTCATCTGGCTACAATTTTCCAGGATGCTCAGCCTCAGGTCCTTCGACCCCTTCGGTCCCCTAGCCAAAGTTATCATTTAGGATTGTGTGGTGTGGTATGGACTTATGTCCTCATTCACGTCGGGATATTTTTCCATGCCACAAATATCCCCTTGAGACATAAATCCATTCATTTATCATCTGTCCCATGAGCACAGGAACTCCCATGCTTTGTGAGTCCCATAATTTGTGCTTACATCACCTTCTATATTCAAAATGGCCCCTGAATGGCATGGATTCTTGGCCCAAGGGCTCTCCTACCATTACGGGCTAACGCCCTCGAGGATTGCAAGAAACAATTTGATACAAGTCTCGTGTTACAAATATAGTACACGGTCGATGCTCAATTTCCCCCCCCCCCCCTTCTGGTCACACAAGGGTGGATACTGTGTTGCAAACCTGGTCAACAGTTATCCTCTATCATCGTTGTCTCTTTGTGGTCTTCAATAAGCAGGATGATTCGCCCTCTCTATCCCACGCATATGACATTAAACTAGGCATATATGGTCTGAGCGATATGACCCTAAACTAGGATCACCTTCGTCATTACCGCATGAAGTCAAACTGCATGGAACCCTCAGAACTACGTATGGCTTGATTTTCAACCTCACGGGATACGTAGGAACACCCAGAAAATTTGTCTTTGGGTCCATCCCTATCTCTTAGAAGCCTCCCTATCATTTTGGCCCCTTGACCTGCATTCTTCCAAAAGAGGTGTATACGGTGTGGTATGGGCTTATGTCCCCATTAACGTCGGGGTTATAACAACCACACCTCATACCTCTCTCTCGTGGGTGTCCTTTGTTCCCTTTCCCTACTCTCACCTCTTTGAGTCAGTTGCCCTTAAGTTGGGTCCCTCGACCCTCTCCAGTGATTCAAAATTGGCCCATGAGTAATCTAGTCTAGAACCTGGAGTGTTAGATTCTACCTGGACATGCTTTCACCCATTTTTTGGGCTTCGTGTTCCCCTTCATCTGGGCTTCCATCATCTTTCACATTTGAAGGGACCCCCAAATGGCATGGATTCTAGGCCTAAGGGATCTCCTACCATTACGGGCCAATGTCCCAGAGGATTTCAGACAACAAATCGATACAAGTCCCACGTTGTGAATATGGTCAGTGGTCGACACTCATTTGTTATTCCCATTTCAGGTCACACGAAATGGATATTGTGTTTCAAACATGGTCAATAGTTACCCTCCATCATCACACCAACCCCTTCAAGCCTTAAGTTTCGATTACATGATTCACATTATTTTCCACCAAACCATGTCCAAATGGAATTTCAACACTCCTGACACTATCCCTCAGTCCGCATTTGCATGTTAGGAGGACAAGAGTAGTGATAAGGCATCATTCAGGGATCTTCACTGACTCCCCTTTGGCATACATTCCAGATGTTGCAAAAAACCTATTCCGCCCTTGTTTCTAACACCGAGTTTGACTCACATGGGCTTAGGAACTGGATTAAGGTCTACACCTACTTGGAAGGATTCTGCCCCCATGGTACGAGCTCTAATACCTAAAACTAAGATCTCTTTTTAGAACAACATATGGCTTGATTCACATTCCCATGGGATACATAGGAATGCCTAGACATCTTGTCTTTGGGTCTATCTCGAGTTCCACTAATTTATCTCTTATGTTCTGCCTTCTGGGATCTGACTCTTAAGGGACCGGGTGGCGTGGTATGGGACTATGTCCTCATTCACATCAGGTTTGCATTAGCCACACCAGTACACCCCTTTATAGGAGTTAGTTCCCCTTATTTTCTGTTCAGTATGACATTAAAATGTATGTTTTCCCACACGACAGTAAAAGGAACCTTCAATAACTATGTGTGGCTTGATTCCCATCCTCATGGGATACATAGGAACACCCGGACATCTAATTTTTGGGTCCAGCTGAACTGAGAGCCAGTCTCTCATGTCCCATATCCTCTAACTTCTTCTGTCCCCTCGGCCTGAGGTTTCTTCCTTGCAATCGCACACATCATGATGTAGACCTCGTCCTCATTCACGTCTGGTATGCTTTATCATGCCATGCACATTCCCTTTGGAACCATATCCTTCTTGTATATGTCTGAACCATATGACTCTATGTTATGTTTCCTAGTCCCACATGACTTTAAATTGTTATTTCTATACCTCATGACATTAAAATTCATGGTTGGTCTCATCACATGACCTTAAATGGTGACATTATCGTCCTGGCCACATGACAAAAAACGGCACCGCATTATGGCATCCTCATTCTATGGGACATAATTTTTGGTATCAGTCACAAATCATACCATTTTTCAATGCCTGCACATGGCTTGATTCTTGTGGCGATGCCTAGACTTTCTATCCTAGGTCCATCGCTTCACCAAAAAAAACACTCATTCATCCTAAAGGAAAAACAGGATCTATCAAATGTCGCTTCCTTAGGTGTGAGGGATAGACCCACACGACCTTATCATCCCTGGCACTAGTAATTTTCTTTACCATCCCTTGAAATACATGTGTCTTGATTCCCATCCTCATGGGATACATAGGGATGCCCGTGCACTTTGCCTCCGGCCCAACCTAACTTTTTTTTGGTCCCTCAACCTAAAACCTCCCCAAGGAACACATAGTGATCTTAACTCCAGGTCCCCATTCACCATGTATCTCTCGCGTTCCTTACCACCTATGGTCCAAGTTATATGACCATAAACTAAGATAACTCTACATCGTTTACTGCAATATGTTAAATTGCATGACATTTTCCAGAACTATGTATGGCTTGATTACCATCCTCATGGGATATGTAAGAATTCATAGACATATTGTCTCCGGGTCCAACCCCAATAATTTAAAATCTTGTCCTCTCTCTTTCATCCCCTAGGCCTGAACCATTTTTGGAACATGTGGTGTGGTTATTACCTCATGGGTTCTCATTCACGTCGATTTTTTCAATTGTCATTCCATGTGCCCCCCATGTCTTTTACCAACCCGGTCCGAGTCCTATGACCCTAAACTAAGATCTCCCTATGGGAAATGTGTATCACAATTGGACACTTCACCACCCTGTGCACAGTCCATTAAATCAATCCCACTTAATAGCCCATCCTATGACCGTTAAGTTGGAAGCATGAAACCTCAGGACCTTTGTCCTTGGAGGGGGACTTGACTCCCACTATATGATACGTCTTACTATCGTACTCAGATGTGTTTTGGTAGTCTTTAAAGTGTGGAATTTTTGCAGGGACATTCCCTCATTCCATGTCCAAGCTTTGTGATCCCATTTTTTGGATCCTCATCCTCTTCCACATCTGGAGGGACCCCCTTGACGGCTTGGTCTCATGCCACATTGGCTTACCTACCGACTTGAGCCAACGTCCCCGAGGACCCAGGATGAAATTTGTGATAGGTCCCGTGTTTCGAACATGGTCAGTGGTCAACCCTCATTTGTCTATCCCCATTCAAGGCTAACACAATATGGATACTGTGTTTCAAACGTGGTCAACAGTTATACCCTATCGTAATGCCACCATCGTTGTGGTCCAGATCTCGAGCATCATGATTCACATATTTCAACTTCCTTATGTTCAAGTGGAATTATAACATACTCAAATTTACTCCTTAGCACATCTTGGTGAGTTATATAGGCAGATCATCCTCAGTGGGAAGCCATTCACCTAGTGTCCCATCACCCCTGACATGTGCCTTCCTGTGCTAGGAAAGTACCATCACTACTCCCTGTTTCTGACATCGAGCATGACTTATGTGGGCTTAGTAGTTCTGGTAGGACGTGTGCTGGCACACCCATGCCACACATGCCTTTCATTGTCCTGCATGACATTAAACTGCACGACACCCCCCAAAACTTTGTATGGATTGATTCCCATCCTCATGGGGTACGTAGGAATTCCCAACTGCCTTACTCTGAGACCATCCTAATTTTCACTTTTTGTCCCTTGACCTAAAGAACTTTTCCTGAGGATACGTGGTGTGACCCGGGCTCCAAATCCTCATTCATGTCAAGTTTATGGCTACAGCATCATGTAATTTCTTACGAAATCTCTCTTTTCTCCCCAGAAATCTAGGTTGGTTGTTCAAAACTCAGATGCCTGAAACTTGGTTAGCACTCCTACATTCACATGAAGTAATAGTGTGAGCATCTCTTGATTCTCACACCGGGTACAACCCACGTGAGATTAGGAATGAATTTCTACTTATTTCAGGATTGTGGTTGAATGTATTAAACCAAAAAAACAAGTAAATAAATCTATTCATACATGTAGTTCATAAAAATAGGCAGTAAATAGAGATAGGTTTTTGAATTAGACCAAAATAGGGCCCTTAAGGATCAGCATCTTGGATAGATCTCTCCAGCGCTGCTACCTTTTGGTTCATGGCCTCCAGGATTACTTCCCACCCCCTGAGAACCCTTTCTTTGTTAGCAGCCATAGAGCGTAGTTCACTGACCCTACCATGTACTTGTGCCTATTCAGTTTGAAGTTCAATCATTTGGTGACCCACTTCTGCTACCTACTCTTGGGCGTCCTCCAGCTGGGCCCTCAATTGCTCAACAAGCTTGGAACAGTTTGCAATGAATAACTCCCTTTATTTTGTCTGCTCTTCAAGGTGCTATACCTCCTACTCTGCCTTCAAGAATTATTGGGTATTCCCTAACTCTTTCTGACATCAAGAAACATCGAAGTTTCGGCTTCTCTCCCATATCTTCTCAGCCATGTATTCACAGAATGTCAAATGAAAATGGTGGGAATCCACCACCCCCCACCCCAGCGCAGAGAAAGCACAGCCAGGTGTGGAGAGATCCCATCCATTTTATCCATTCTATCTGAGTCTCACCAAGAAAGTTCTTGATACACTTCCTCCCCTTTGGTTGCTTCATATGGATCTCATCGGCTACCTCTGAATCAGAATCATATATCTCCTCAAGATCTACAGGCCGATAGTCAGGGAATAAAGCCAAGAGGTCAGCAGCATGGGTCTTCTTCGATTATTCCTCCCTAGGGGCTGGACTCCTCAACGTATGGGTGACCTTATTCTCTCACCTTTATGTCAGAAGCTCCTCCACTGACTTCAGGCCTCACCCCGACATTAATATCACTGATATTCACAGCCCTTTTCTCACCAAGTGCCCAAGTCGGCTAGGTTTGGGAAGTGTTCCCTGAATGGGCTGACACATTTTCCATCAAATCACTCGTGAATGGTTTGGGTTCGGTGGCCTACTGAGCCTCCAATCCCACGATTACTGCACAAACATTGAACGCTCTGATGATCTGGGTTTTCTAATAGCCAATACAAGTGTCTAAGTGGTAAATCTTACAAGAACTCAGCACATCGGCCTCCGACGTTCCTGTTTCCACATGATCTAGCACGGTGGTGGATCCCTCAGCACTTGTTAGCTCAATAATGGGCGTCAGCTCCCCACATTGTTCTATTAGAACCTTCTCCCCACTGTTGGATAGAGATTATCAGTTGTCTCCAATATTCTATTGATCAGGATAAGAAACTTTGATTGAAATTACAAAAAAAGGGGGAGAAAAGGGAGAGGATGGATAAGGAATGAGGCATACCTCAAATAGCTCAGTTATGTCTGCATCGGAGCCAAAAATCTCACCACTCTCTTGAAGGATCCCTTGGTGGGCCATCCCTTGTGACCCTCCAATTACAAGTTCCTCTTCAGCTTCCCCTGCTTCTTCACCCTCTCATTCTCCCTCATCCTCTTCTGACTCACTACCCTCTGGCTCCTCGTCGCTGTCATCATCCTCGAACGACATCTTTTCTGGATCATGATCTTAGACAAGCATCACCTTCACCAGGAATGGTGGTTCCTCACACTGGCCCCTTTGGCATGAATATGAATCCATGTCCATCAAGTATGCGTGTCGAGGAAGTAATTTCACCCTACCATCAATCCGAATGAGTCTGACCTCAGGCAGCTGGATTCCATATCATATTATATTTTTCCAGAGGGTTTCAGTGCCCATCGACTGTCGTAGGTTCAACCAGAATGACCATAGCGCCGAGAAGATTGCATCATCAGAAGGTTAAATTAGGTACCTTATCTACTTCCCGGGAATCTCCCTGACCGCTCCATGATCCCCTCTCCACTTAGACGACGAGGGCACGGCCATGTCGTGCAACGTTCCCACTACTGTAGTCTCAGCCTGTGCGGGCCCAGTTTCCCAACTTTCCTCCAGCCTTTCCTCCCAAACAATGCCATGTCTGCTCTCTCACCACCCAGGTTCTACACTGGCCACCATGAGCTTTCAGACTCGCTTCCGCAAAATCCCCTCAGGGTATGCTATATCCCAATGTTCGGAATGTTATATCGAGAGGCTAGCATCAATTCCAGTGGGGGAAAGATTAATGATGTTGCCATAGCCATGAGTTGTGAACATAAGCCACATTTGTCAAAGAATATAGGGATGACTCTCCTCTTGGAAATCTATATGCACTTTATTTTTCATCCACTGGAGACATCCAAACTTCCTAGAAAATCTTGACGGCATATAGGGCTCACAAAGGATCTTCCCATCAACATGGGCCACAAGCACCCCACCTCTGATGCTTTGGAAGTATTCTCTTTTCTCCAGTGAGCCTTGATCATTGTATATCATTTGGATAGTCAGAGTGGGGAATGGACTAAAAGTAAAATTAGTATGATTTCTAGTCTTGATCCTTATCCCCTCTTCATTGAGTGTCAATGGAATGACCCTGGTGATATTCAGCTAGGAAGGTCGCAGGTCGTTACCCCGAGGATGAATGGCATTTGGAAAGGTATACCCACCACAATGAGCCACGATCCATCCATGAAGGATCTAGAAGGGGCCACAGATCCTCCTCGGTGAACCCCTCTCGAAATGTGCCCCATAATGGAATACAAACGATCCAAAACAGAGACTCCCAAATTGAACCTATGATTTGCGACCATGATGCCAGCCATCACCAATGTCCCTGGACGAACTCTCATACCGTTGTCCCTCACTGGTAGGAGCCACCCACTCAAAAAGGTTTCAAGAAATCTGGCATACTAGAAGTTTGGGTCCCAACTCTCATTTATACTAAAACCCCATGATTGATATTCCCCCGCCACCAGGATCCTCTAGTATGATCCACTTTTGCTTCTCTGTGCTGCGGTCGAACACCGTCTTCCTCGCCCCATCATCTTCAATTCTGGATCTCTTTGTAGAAACAAGATAAACCAGTTTTTATAGGCAATTTCCTTTAGAAAGTCCTTGACCACTAGCCTCTCCTTGGCCAGCTCCAGAAGATGCCATGTTAAGATTGGTGTTTTTTATTTGTCTCGCTACATGTTCCTCTTCGGAAGGAATTCATCGTACTGGCGCCAATCCAAAGGGATACCCTTGATGCAATGAACATCCCAAAGGATGATACCAACCTCCCTATGGTGAAGATGGAAGTTATTGGTATCAGGGGACAATCAGGTAAATAGATTTGTCCCATGTTCATGCTGATGATAGAAATGAAACCTCAACATCCACTACACCTCGAGCAACCCGATGTGCCGCAGTTCAGCCCCAAACTGGTCACACGTCTGGTGTACGCAATATCCCCAGGCCCATTCACTTGTGAAATTTCCTCCAAAACTCAAGTCCCAATCCTACTGCCATCCTTTTTTCATTAGTAACACTCTGTCAGAAAGTACTTGCGTAATGGGTCGGATAATCCTCTACGACTGGGTCACTTCCTAAAATGGTTCTGGTCTTGGGGTTCAAGACGTAAACATTCATATGTTTGGTTTCTTTATTAGTATGGCCATTGTTAGTGATATTTTACTGAGGGAGATCATCCTAATGGGTCACCCATGACCGCGGTGCGTCGACTTCAAATTTTGGCATGGGTACCTCCTCAAAAATACCAAAGTCCCATATCGGTAAGTTTTCAGACAACACATACTCATTATGGGATGTGTCAACATATTGAAGAGAGTTTGGTTTCTGGATACAATACTTCAGGTTCCATAAACCTTAGTATTGGAAACCATCTCAGCCCTTTGAGCGGTGAACGCATCTTCTCTCTCAGCGTCAGCTTGATTAGCATCCATCTTCTTCTGGAAAGGTCCAAAGGTGTTTAAGCGAAAATAATGCTATGGCACATGAAAAATTATGGTAATGGCATGACAAAATTGAGGCAACCACACGAAAAATCCAGATCATGCACGAAAAACAAATGGCCAGACTCAGGGAATTACGCGACACAGAAGTGGTTTTCACGCAGGGCAAGGAATATTTTTCACATGCGAGATCTCAGGACTTGTTGCATGAGAAAAACCTGTACAGATTGAGGGACCCACTAGGGTTTTTATAGGAACGGATTGGAGTTTTTGTGTGCATGAAAAATGGTTTACTTCTATTTCTATCTTTTATGCACTGAGGCAGTTTTTTGCACGCACTGACCCCAGGAGGTTGTGCATCTCAGCGTTTCCTTTAGAATCCAACCTTTCTGTATCCTCACTGATCTGATTCCGAGGGGGTGAATTTGTAGACACTAAAAAACACTCAAGACCTAAAAGAGGGTATTTGCATATAAGTCAAAGGCATAGTTCGACTTAGAAATTTCTTCAGAGAGGACCGGAAGGGCTGTGCGAAAAAAACCAAGAGGCGTGTGAAAATATTCTCTCTCGCGTGGAAAACCGTGGAATTTGAGGTTGTTTTCCATGCTAGGGTGGAAACTTGCGCACGACCGACCACAGCCTCTATTCTTTTCATTCCACCGACCCGGGCACGCTATCTTTCGTGTCGCCGACCCTGGTGCACTATCTTTCACGCCGTCTGACTTCTGCACGGACCCAGGGACCCCGAGTGCCTATAAATAGAAGGTATCCCCTTAAATTGCAGGTGGATAAAGAATCTGAACCACCTCTCATGAAAAAAATAAACTACTTCAGCATGCAAAAAATGGATTTCAGGTACGGTATTTTTCGCGACAGGTCTCCCAGGGGTCCACCTTTGTGTAGGACCACTCAGGCTTAACCCTTTCCCAAATCCATTCATGTCATGGACCTGGCATGAAATTCATTTCTGTTGTGCGCAATTCATTCCCCTTTGTGCACAAAACATTGACCGGTTCTTGCACGCAACTACTCTGACTTGCGTGCCCACCCTTTCACGCAATCACTTTAGCTTGCGCAGAAAACCTCAACTCCCCTTCACACGCAAACCTATCTGATTATGTGCACACTTGGTCTCTTTCGTTCAACTATTCCAATTGTGCACCAATTGCATGTGACCATCCCAATTGTTTGCAAACCTCTGAGACCACTCACCTCTGCCTTTTCCATGTAGCTACTCCATTCATGTGCAAGCCTCTCTCCTTGTGCATACTTTTTTACAAGTGTTTGATGTCCCTCTTTTGGACATCATCTTAATAATCCCCTTGTGCCCAAAATATCTACATCACACACCCTTCTCTCATTCGGCCCTCTAGGCTAGTACAAATCAAAATCCCTTGGGCGGTGCCTCCGATTGCGTTGCTCCACCTCATTCTTCTTTGCATAGGCATGCTAATAGCTATTACTTCTTCACATAGCCATTGTAACAACCCGAGCTTCCACGATACGCCTCTCTTTCAATAATGCAATAGCTTGCATTGTACGCAAGTTCGAGTTCTAACACACCGCAACTAATCAAAGTAGCCGTTATGAATAGTAATTACCACCTTTTAAATTTATAGAAATTTTATATTTCAAAATGTACTTCATTTTTGTATTCCTAATATTGAAATTAGCCTATGTTGAATTTTTTGTAATTTTCTGAGAACTTCCTATTTTTTATGAATAGTGAAAATTACTTAAAAACAACTTTTTTAATCAAAATAATTTATTGTGATAAATTATACTATTTAGTGGTTTTAAGGTATAATTAGAATATATTTCTACCATTTTATCCAATGGTGGTCATTATAATTAATTTAACATTGAAATTGGACATAAACAATTGCCAATCTTTTGATATAAATTGTTTCTTAAAAACACGCTATTTGTCGTAACAGCGGGAATTAATTATAAAATTAATTAATGCAACTTATATGTTTGGAATTTTGTAAAATATACATCATTTTTGAATTTGGAATTTCAATTATAGCTTAGGGTGAAATTTTGGTCTTGTTCTGAAAAACTTCAATTTTTGATGAATAGTGAAACCACTAAGTGGTAGTTAAATAACTGATTTTTCGTTTAAATGAAATATTAACACTTCTGTGATTTGATTTTCAAAAATTTGACATACATGGTTGTCATTAAGAAGTAAAATGTGGTTCAATGAGATCAAAATAATTTTTTGGTGAATAGTAACTTTTAAGTTCTTAATCGCGATTAGAGGTGATTAGTGTAGTTTAAGGTAAAAATAATGTTTTAATAATATGAGATGAGCTTGAAACTTGTCCTACTCCTATTAGATGAGTCATGGCCGACCAAGACATCCCATGAGTCAACTTGGGGACCCCATGGAGCCACTTTTGTTGGAAAATGACATTAATATATATTTATTTAATGTTAGAATTAAATTGACACAAACATGCATTGTTTTACTAAAAGAGTTTTTAGGTGGGGTTACTGAAGTCCAAATTTTGACTATAAATATTAATTAGAAAGATAAAAAGATTTACTACATCATAGTATTTTTTTTATAATTTTTAGACATTAAATAAATTAAATTATTTATGACATCATTATGATGAAGCGATGACCTCATTATTTAACGATTTAAATAAAATGAGAAGATAATGCAAAATCCAAGGCTTAAACTTGTCCAAATCCTATTGGATGAGGATATTTAGAAACCTTATCACCTTAGACTCGAATTATATAAGTTTGGGACCTTTAGAATCCGAAAAGCATTGTGAAATAATGTAACTTTTCAATCTTTCCAAAAGTGCCCCTCCTCTCCACTTATAAAAGGCCCCCACCTCTCTCACCTCATTTACACTTTCAAGCCATTTGGCTCAGCCTAAATCTGCCCAAATAATCTCCCAACTTACCCCTCTTACTCCTAGAAGCCTCACTTTGGGCAGAACTCTTCCCATGGAAGCCTTTGGCTCAAATCAAAAAGAGTTACCCGATTTTGAGGTAATGTCTTCTCTAATGTTGTTTTGTTTTATTTTTCTTCTCCAACCCCCTAAACTCTTTTTATTCATTTCTTTTGTAACAACACTAGTATCCTAAATATACTAGTATGTTGTTATAAGAAGGATTCGAGCTACACTTACACACACCTACATCTAATGGTTAAAGAACATACGGTTTCCGTGGATGGCGAAATTGTGCCTCCCGAAACGATGATTGTTCAATACTCATTTAACACCTTCAAAGGTGGCCATTATGATGTCACTATTTTTATATATGATATATAATATGTTTATGTTTTACTTATGCTTCTTTATTTTTCATTTGTGTCTTACCTTTATGGTTTCCATTATGGGTAAAACGCGATAATGTCATTTTAGGAAGTGCGGACTACCGCCCCCTCTAAGTGATTTGAATCGTTAATTCCATATGTGGGGTGTATAAAGGATGGAGTAAATGGTATTATACAATATATTATACTGGAATTATATTATACATTTATATCATTATTATTTAGTTCCATTAAATATGAAATTGAAATGAAAGTAGCGTTCATGCGTACGTACGGCTTACCGTCTCCATGAACGGTGCATTTCATTTCTTACCTCTAAATGTTACGTAATATTATAAATGAATGTATATAATGGATATATAAGATATATATGACATATAAATCATGAATATAATTCTGGATATAATGGATATTCTACCACATGAACAACTTGTAATTATAAGAAGTTTATTGGTGACTCAAGTTACCAAAGATCGACAAAACGATCGTTATTAACTTGAATAATTACATAATATTCATAACATTGTAATAAGTGATATAAAAAGTATAATGAAATTGAAAATGGATCTTAATAAGGTAGATATTAACTCTAGTTTATTATTCAGGAGGTTAAAGAACGGTTGAGTCAAGTCGGACACAAGGTAAGGGAACTTCTTAACCCAACTTCCATTCTTTGGGTTAATCTCCTACTTTCCAATTATGTCATGATATTATTATGTATTATTTTGTATTTTTACTTTCTTTATGTGTACCTATAGTGAATACACATAATAGATCTATTTTATTTTAAAAATGATCTTTTTAAGGACTTCGTCTCAATCTCCTTTCATTGAGTCATATTTGGTTTTATACACAACTTTCTTTTATACGGTGTATAAACCCCTTTGACTTTTACGTTTATTCAAAAGGAATATTTTTTATACGAAGCGTTTTACTAAACGAAAAAAAGGGAATGTTTTTCTTTCCGTACTTATGCGGCGACAATGACATCTCTGCCGCCGTGACCATTATTTGAGTTTCGGCTTCCTCTACAAGCCATCATTTTTTTTAATGAAAAATAAATACAAAGTTTTAACTTTAATTTATTTTGGTATTGAAAATGGTTTTGAAAGCATTTTTATTATATCAATGTGTTGTATTTATATCTTGTGATTGAAATGTTGAAATGTTATGTTTCCTTTATGCATGTTTTATGTGATATGATTATGTTATGGTTTATGATATGTTTAAACCTATTCATATGAGGAATGCATTGGACTTAATAAGTGATGGGTGGAGCCCGCTATAGCTCCTCGATGCATCGGCAGGTCTCATGAGACAAACTAGTGTCTTGGCACGAGGTCTTGACAAAATCTTATTTGTAGTCTTGGCACGAGGCCTTGGCTACATGGTTATGATAGTCTGGCATTATGCATTCCATCATTATGAAAGTGGTTATTGATATTGCATGTGATTATTCGACCAGTAGAATATCCATGTGAAGAAGTAAATGGCATTATCTCATTTTACTTTTGCCATATTATGTTGATGTTCAAGTTTAAAAGGCTTTTGTTTTAGTTATACATTGCCTTAAATTTTTATGTTTATTTATGAAAGCTTCCGCTATATTGTTATCCTTACTGAGCATCTGAGCTCACCCCTTTCAATGTTTTAATATTTTTCCAGGATGTGAAGAAGTATTTTGTGAATGACCTGCAGGGGTAGTCAGAAAGGGATATGAGTGTGGACTATGAAGACCATGTTATTGTAGTTTGTTTACTTTTTGATGTAATGAAAGACTTATGAATGTATCTAGTGTTTCCAAGGCTACTAAACTAATTGGTCTTTCGAGACTTGATCTTTTGTGATAATGCCAATGTTACGAAGTAATGCACCGACTCTGGGGAGCTGGGGTCGGGGCGTTACAGTTGGTATCAGAGGCAGTTTAGTACTAACCTTGGAAGCTAGATTTAGATAAACTCTGATTAGAGCACATAGCCCAAAGATAGACTTTGAGGATTAGTATAGAAGAACTTCCCAGAATTTTGTTATTGTAGAGATTTTGTGAGTTTTACGAGCAATAAATCCCTGTCTGGATACGAGCAAGTAGAGGCGGCTCTGGCACAGATGTACCTAGGGGTAAAACCCGAAAACACCGCTTTGAGCTAGACTCGAACAGGAA
Source organism: Viscum album (assembly GCA_963277665.1). Taxonomy (NCBI): domain Eukaryota; kingdom Viridiplantae; phylum Streptophyta; class Magnoliopsida; order Santalales; family Viscaceae; genus Viscum; species Viscum album. The sequence continues at coordinate 1,779,388,023 of OY728129.1, read as the reverse complement.
CTGGTGCACGACAACGGGCCTTGCTGCACTCTTGGTTACGACACTCCCGGGGGATATGATTTGGATAATTCTCATTTTCTTTATAAACCACTATGAAGGGTTATGAGTATATACTTCCTCAAAGAAAACATTTTTATGGATTATATCCATAAATAGTTCAATTTATGTTAAGTATCTTACAAGTATGGAATTATGTATTTTGATTTATAAACTAATATAGTTTATTCCATTGTTTAGAAATGGCGCCTAGTGGAAGGAATGGAAATCGTATCAATGCACGCACTCCGTGTAGGGATTGCCCTCCTTCTCAAGATAATTATTGTGGAGCTGGAGATACAACTGGTTCTCATCAACTTATTACCATACTGGGACAACTCACTCAGGTTATGAATAATAACCTTACTCGTATAGAGTACCCTGATCCGCAACGTGGAGGATCAATGTTAGACCGCTTCATGAGGCAAAAACCACCAACCTTCAATGGAAGTACAAATCCTATAGTAGCTGAGCAATGGATAAATTCCTTAGAGAAAATATTCCATGCCTCGGGGAGTAGTGAAAGGGAGAAGGTTGTCATGGCAGTTTACCGCCTCATGGGAGATGCCGATCAGTGGTGGTCGCTGATTCAAAACACAAAGGAAGATGATGACGTATCGAATATGGAATGGAGGGGGTTCAAAGAGCTTTTCTTAGAAAAATACATTCCTCGTGACCATCGAGCAGATATGGAAAGGCAATTTCTGAGTCTGAGGCAGAAGGAGGATGAGAATGTCGCAAAGTATGAGGCTAACTTTACTAGGTTAGCGAGACATGCTGCCGATTATATACGTAACCCAAGGAGTAAGATTGATCGTTTCTTTGATGGGTTAAAACCATTTCTCCATAGATCTTTAGTATCACAATCCTTCTCATTATACGAAGATATTGTCTCATGTGCTATCAAGACGGAAAAGGAATTATCTAAGTCTTATGACAACAAAGTAAAGCAAGAGAAGAAGAGAACGGTGGAACAAGAGACAGATAAAGGGAAAAAGGGAAAGAAGGATTTTCCATTATGTGATAATTGTGGGAAGAATCACCCTGGTACTTGCCTAAAAGGAATGGGAGTTTGTTATAAATGTGGAGAAAAGGGTCACCAGGCTCGTGATTGCAAGGGAAAGAAAGAGGCTATCAAAGTTTAATGCTACAATTGTAGGGAAATGGGGCATTATGCAAATGAATACCCTAAGCGTCAGGGAAACTTACCTCAGAAAAGGCCAAGGGATCAAGGACAATCTTATGCTGTTACTACAGTTGAAGCAGAATAACTAATGTATTGGTGCTTTTGGACTCATGGATTATATTCTGGTTATTAGAATAATGTGATATATATATAAGGATTGTACTGCAGTACTTGTTGATTTCAGTAAGGTTTTAATATGACTAAGGTAATCATATTTTTAGTATGTGACAATAAGAGAAACTTTTCTTTGTTTGGGGAATCTGATGTTACAATTGATTTTGGAATTTAGAGACCTTTTAGAGAAAGTCTAGACGGAGGTATTTTGGATAACTATTAAGGTTGGAATGGATTAAGTTGAACCATGGATAGTATTGTTTAAGGTTAAAGAATTTCTGAAGATTATTTTTGGAATATTATAATACTATAGTTTTAGGAAAAGGACAACCTGCAGGGTGGGGCATAACCCGTCGCGTCGGACAAAGCTGCAGGAATCGAACCCACAACCATAGTGCGACAAGCCTTTATTTCCTACCACTAGCCTACAAGAAGTCCCTGGTTATTAAAAAATAGTTTTACTAATCTAAATGGTATGTTTTAACATTGTGAACCTTATACAATTAGGATAAATAGAATATTTTTGAGTGCTGTTACCATTTGGAGTAAAAGTTGGGTTTGTGGTAAAAAATTATTAACGAATGAAAGTATACATAACAAGTATGTATATTCCCTTACGTTCTTAGTAAATCTCCTAAATAAATTCCTCAACATTATAAATGGTAACTTAAAACAAAAATGTTGTTGGTTAACTTTTCCAACGGGGGATTCAATGACCGTTTAACCAATCACAAGTTTGTGATTTTCTTGTGGTTAAACTTTCTCCTAATCCTGTTTTCTATAACTCTCCATCAGACCTTGATGGTTTGTTTCTCCTCCATATCCATATTTTCATATAATCCTAGAATGGGCTATATCGGGTGACCTTTGTACTTATCTTGCTTTCTTTTAATGTTATATATTTATTAACCTTATTTCCGATGTGGGTTTTCCTCAAAGGTATTTTCTCTTTTCAACCTTTTATTTTCAAAGAAAAATTTCAAATTGCGAGGATGCAATTTATTGAAGGAGGGGAGAATGTAACACCCCGAACTTCCACGATACGCCTCTCTTTCAATAATGCAATAGCTTGCATTGTACGCAAGTTCGAGTTCTAACACACCGTAACTAATCAAAGTAGCCGTTATGAATAGTAATAACCACCTTTTAAATTTATAGAAATTTTATATTTCAAAATGGACTTCATTTTTGTATTCCTAATATTGAAATTAGCCTATGTTGAATTTTTTGTAATTTTCTGAGAACTTCCAATTTTTTATGAATAGTGAAAATTACTTAAAAACAACTTTTATAATCAAAATAATTTATTGTGATAAATTATACTATTTAGTGGTTTTAAGTTATAATTAGAATATATTTCTACCATTTTATCCAATGGTGGTCATTAGAATTAATTTAACATTGAAATTGGACATAAACAATTGCCAATCTTTTGATATAAATTGTTTCTTAAAAACACGCTATTTGTCGTAACAGCGGGAATTAATTATAAAATTAATTAATGCAACTTATATGTTTGTAATTTTTTAAAATAGACATCATTTTTGAATTCGGAATATCAATTATAGCTTAGGGTGAAATTTTGGTCTTGTTCTGAAAAACTTCAATTTTTGATGAATAGTGAAACCACTAAGTGGTAGTTAAATAACTGATTTTTCGTTTAAATGAAATATTACCACTTCTGTGATTTGATTTTAAAAAATCCGACATACATGGTTGTCATTAAGAAGTAAAATGTGGTTCAATGAGATCAAAATAATTTTTTGGTGAATAGTAACTTTTAAGTTCTTAATCGCGATTAGAGGTGATTAATGTAGTTTAAGGTAAAAATAATGTTTTAATAAAATGAGATGAGCTTGACACTTGTCCTACTCCTATTAGATGAGTCATGGCCGACCAATACAACCCATGGGTCAACTTGGGGACCCCATGGAGCCACTTTAGTTGGAAAATGACATTAATATATATTTATTTAATGTTAGAATTAAATTGACACAAACATGAATTGTTTTACTAAAAGAGTTTTTAGGTGGGGTTACACAAGTCCAAATTTTGACTATAAATATTCATTAGAAGGCTAAAAAGATTTACTACATCATAGTATTTTTTTATAATTTTTAGACATTAAATAAATTAAATTATTTATGACATCATTATGATGCAGCGATGACCTCATTATTTAACGATTTAAATAAAATGAGAAGATAATGAAAAATCAAAGGCTTAAACTTGTCCAAAGCCTATTGGATGAGGAGATTTCAAAACCTTATCACCTTAGACTCGAATTATATAAGTGTGGGACCTTTATAATCCTAAAATCATTGTGAAATAATGTAACATTTCAATATTTCCAAAAGTGCCCCTCCTCTCCACTTATAAAAGGCCTCCACCTCTCCCACCTCATTTACACTTTCAAGCCATTTGGCTCGGCCAAAATCTGCCCAAATAATCTCCCAACTTACCCCTCTTACTCCTAGAAGCCTCACTTTGGGCAGAACTCTTCCCAAGGAAGCCTTTGGCTCAAATCAAAAAGAGTTACCCGATTTTGAGGTAATGTCTTCTCTAATGTTGTTTTGTATTATTTTTCTTCTCCAACCCCCTAAACTCTTTTTATTCATTTCTTTTGTAACAACACCAGTATCCTCAATATACTAGGATGTTGTTATAATAAGGATTCTAGCTACACTTACACACACCTACATCTAATGGTTAAATAACATACGGTTTCCGTGGATGGCGAAATTGTGCCTCCCGAAACGATGATTGTTCAATACTCATTTAACACCTTCAAAGGTGGCCATTATGATGTCACTATTTTTATATATGATATATAATATGTTTATATTTTACTTATGCTTCTTTATTTTTCATTTGTGTCTTACCTTTATGGTTTCCATTATGGGTAAAACGCGATAATTTCATTTTAGGAAGTGCGGACTACCGCCCCCTCAAAGTGATTTGAATCGTTAATGCCATATGTGGGGTGTATAAAGGATGGAGTAAATAGTATTATACACTATATTATACTGGAATTATATTATAAATTTATATCATTATTATTTAGTTCCATTAAATATGAAATTGAAATGAAAGTAGCGTTCATGCGTACGTATGGCTTACCGTCTCCATGAACGGTGCATTTCATTTCTTACCTCTAAATGTTATGTAATATTATAAATGAATGTATATACTAGATATATAAGATATATATGACATATAAATCATGAATATAATTCTGGATATAATGGATATTCTACCACATGAACAACTTGTAATTATAAGAAGTTTATTGTTGACTCAAGTTACCAAAGATCGACAAAACGATCGTTATTAACTTGAATAATTACATAATATTCATAACATTGTAATAAGTGATATAAAAAGGATAATGAAATTGAAAATGGTTCTTAATAAGGTAGATATTAACTCTAGTTTATTATTCAGGTGGTTAAAGAATGGTTGAGTCAAGTCGGACACAAGGTAAGGGAACTTCTTAACCCAACTTCCATTCTTTGGGTTAATCTCCTACTTTCCAATTATGTCATGATATTATTATGTATTATTTTGTATTTTTACTTTCTTTATGTGTACCTATAGTGAATACACATAATAGATCTATTTTATTTTAAAAATGATCTTTTTAAGGACTTCGTCTCAATCTCCTTTCATTGAGTCATATTTGGTTTTATACACAACTTTCTTTTATACGGTGTATAAACCCCTTTGACTTTTACGTTTATTCAAAAGGAATCTTTTTTATACGAAGCGTTTTACTAAACGACAAAAAGGGAATGTTTTTCTTTCCATACTTATGCGGCGACAACGACTTCTCCGCCGCCGTGGCCATTATTTGAGTTTCGGCTTCCTCTACAAGCCATCATTTTTTTTAATGAAAAATAAATACAAAGTTTTAACTTTATTTTATTTTGGTATTGAAAATGATTTTGAAAGCATTTTTATTATATCAATGTGTTGTATTTAAATCTTGTGATTGAAATGTGTAAATGTTATGTTTCCTTTATGCATGTTTTATGTGATACGATTATGTTATGGTTTATGATATGTTTAAACCTATTCATATGAGGAATGCATTGGACTTAATAAGTGACGGGTGTAGCCCGCTATAGCTCCTCGATGCATCGACAGGTCTCATGAGACAAACTAGTTTCTTGGCACGAGGCCTTGACAAAATCTTATTTGTAGTCTTGGCACGAGGCCTTGTCTACGTGGTTATGATAGTCTGGCATTATGCATTCCATCATTATGAAAGTGGTTATTGATATTGCATGTGATTATTCGACCAGTAGAATATCCATGTGAAGAAGTAAATGGCATTATCTTATTTTACTTTTTCCATATTATGTTGATGTTCAAGTTTAAAAGGCTTTTGTTTTAGTTATACATTTCCTTAAATTTTTATGTTTATTTATGAAAGCTTCCGCTATATTGTTATCCTTACTGAGCATCTGAGCTCACCCCTTTCAATGTTTTAATATTTTTCCAGGATGTGAAGAAGTATTTTATGAATGACCTGCAGGGGTAGTCAGAAAGGGATATGAGTGTGGACTATAAAGACCATGTTATTGTAGTTTGTTTACTTTTTGATGTAATGAAAGACTTATGAATGTATCTAGTGTTTCCAAGGCTACTAAACTAATCGGTCTTTCAAGACTTGATCTTTTGTGATCATGCCAATGTTACGAAGTAATGCACCGACTCTGGGGAGCTGGGGTCGGGGCGTTACAGCCATTCTAATGTGGACCCCCAATGGATCGCTCCATAACACCCCCCCCCCTTTTACGGCATTGTTGACGCCTTCTTTCCCTCAAGGGAAGGAGGGTATCGGTTATGTACGTCCAACGGGTGTGGAGCAAGCCCACCTCGTCCGAGCTGAAAGACATTGAACTACCAAGCACCATATTCCTCACCACATGGCATTAAAATATGGCCTCACCCCATACATAATATGCAGGGTACCCCACCTTGGACATTTTCCATGCCCACTGGTCTCCATGAGAGTGAGATCATTCCTTACATTGAATGGGATCCTCTTCATCAAAGCGGCGTCTTCCCATGGGGAAAGGGTAGCCACCCTGGTGTAAGCCCTCTAGATTTTCTCGTAGGAGGTAGCATCCCTACTCCTTCTCTCTTCCTGGGTGCCAAATCCCTCTCCCGCTGGGATTTGTCACCACTCAGGCATCCATCCTAGAGTAAGTACCAATCTCCATCACCCTCAGGCTGCTAGCCACGCTTAAGCCCCTATTCCCCCTTTGAGTATCCAACTACATGTAAGCCCAATTCCACTTCCCACAGATGCACCTTCCATGACATGATCACAAGGTCTTTGTTGCCTCTTGTTTCTCACACCGAGCATGAATCATGTGGTCTTAGAGCAAGCATCAACCCTGACATCCTCTCTAGGAATCATAGAGTGTAAGACCAACACACCCAACCTGAACTATGAGGACTTTAATCCCTGCCAGGGCAAGGTACGTAGGAAGCCTCCCTGAGGTTCAAGCCCAACAACCATTGGTCTTGACCATATTCACATCGGTTAACCAAACTATTTCTGAACTATGTGTACTTTGATCCTTTCCTAGTAAAGGTATGTAGGAAGCCTCCCTAAGGTTCAGGACCCACAAACATTGATTCTGACTTCCTTCACGTCAGACCACCTTTTTCCTGCATGACGTTAAACTGAAATCCCCCTTTTTCATCCTGCACAATGTTAAACTGCATTCACCGCCTTTTTCTTTCATGACGTTAAACAGCATGCCCTCCTTTTTATCCTGCATGATGTTAAACCGCATCCACCTTCTAAACTATGTGGTCTTTGATCCTTGTCTCCTGGATAAGGTGCATAGGAAGCCTCCCTGAGGTTCATACCCCATCCAGCGGTAATCCGTTGTAACCCCATCCAGCGGTAAGCCATTGTGACCCCATCCGGTGGTAAGTCGATGTGAACCAATCCAGCAGGAATCTGTTGTGACCCCATCTAGTGGGAAGTCGTTGTGACCCCATCCAGTAGTAATTCGTTGTGACCCCGTCCAGTGGTAAGCTTTTGTGACCCTCATTCCACATTAAGTCATTTTGAACCCATATATCGGTAAGCCGTTGTGACCCCCATTAAATGGTAATCCATTGTCAATCCCATTTGGCAGTAAGCCTTTGAAGCCCCCAATAGATGGTAAGTCGTTGTCAGGTGAACTATGAGGTCTTTGATTCCCTGTCATAGGGATACATAGGAGGTCTCTTTGAGACTCAAGCCCAACATCACTGTCATCCTCGAGTCGAGTCCATCTCATTCTCCACCCACTTCACTTAACCATCCGTCATCCATTTTTATTGTTACTCGGGCCGCCACATCCCGGTGAGATCATGACACCTCATTCCCCCATTCCCTTTAACAACAATCGGGTATCTAACCACGCGTTAGACCCAACATCGGTGTTCCCTCCAGGGGTTGCGCTCACCTGATCTGCTCTAGACAGTGTTCTGATTAGTCTAATCCATATTTTCAAGACTTTAAACCCGCAATATACCCTGTTTTAAACATAGGAAGGTGAGGAAAACCTCAGATACATGCTTTTGTAATATAATTCTTTGCATTTGACATGGGATGCCTCGGGCTTTTGTGCCCTCAAGAAGCCCTATATTAAGGGGAAGAAACCCAGAAGCACCAGTGTTCCAGCATCCAGACATTCTAGTTATGTCCAACGTGACTACTCCCCTATCTAAGGTTACTTCCCTGACCAGACCCCTTGGAATGTCTCAACAGAAGGAGTGTCATTAACTATTGTCCATGAATATGTGGCACTAGGAAGAGTTTCACGAACAATGTCTTATGTTTTTAAGGGAGACCCGGATTAGGTAACGAGTTCTGGGGGGAATCCACTGAAGAAAGAATGGACATCCCATCATCCCATTTAGATCAAGGAGAAAACGTCCTCAAGTAAGGAACAGATCCCTCCCGCCTTTGGAAAGTAGGAATGTAGGGCAACAGTTGTTCGTCCTTCATAGATGGATGTGTGCTCCCTGGCGAAAGAATCGAAAACATACCCAAAAACTAAATGAAATGGAACTAAATTTAGTTAAATAAAAAAGAAAATAATGATGGGTTTTCTCCTATTGAGTGCTAATTTTACTTTTTATCCCATCAAACGTTGATGAAACTCCACCATGATCAAATGAAAATGTGTACCATGATTCTGTTTCTTTATCAGTAGAAGTGTGGAATTAATTCATATAAAATCAAATTATCTTACAATCTACATAATATCTCAATATAATCTTTTAAGAAAAAATGAATTTGTGGAATGAAATGAAAATATATTAACTCACAGGTGAATGAATATACCTCATCTTACATTATGGTTTCATTAATTATACCAAGGTCAAAATTATTTCTAGCATTAGTGGGTATTTAAAGTAATTTTTTTAACCTTGATTCATGGAGAAAATGTGATGGGATCATTTGGAGTGGGTTACTCCATTATGTCAATAATAAAAAGTTTTCAAAGGTTTCTTCTATACTATCATCATCATATTTCTCCAATGGAACATGTGGAACCATGAACTAAGGACCCTATTAGGAATATCATTCTTCCATTGTCTCTAGAAAATCTTGATTGTTCTCCACCATTGTCACAAAAAGGATTTATAAATTATAAAATGTTTCAAGTGTCTCTATATTGGAAAACATTTCAGACTCATAGATTTTTTTAGAAAGCGATGATTCAATGTCATTTGAAGTGATGTTCTATTGAATGGAAAAATTCATTGTGTCTTGGTTCAATGTTGACTTTGTTGTAGCAAAGAATAGTCCCAGTTCAATGTACTCTTAATCATAAAAAGATATAATTTTATATAAATTTAATGTGTTCTTTTTCACTTTAGTATGGATGGGTTGTGAACTCACATAATAAGGATATAAAATCACATTTTTTGAGAGACCATTATATTCAATAAAGAAGAAGATTGAGCTCTTGTATTCTTAAAATGTGATTAGATTGGAATAATTAAATTGTGATGCAGAGGATTCATCAATGGTATGGTAATAAGGAAGATAAATCCAAGTAGTCTCTTTATAAAAATTGAGAAGTGGATATTGTTTAAATGGATCCTCTATTGTAATTTCTTCAATAGAACTATTCTGAACTGGTTCATCAAGTGGTAGTGAGGTGATTAGTTGTATAAGGTGAGTCATTTTATTTTCTATATACTTAATTTTATTTTATAAATACTTCATTTAATTTTATAAATCTTTTGTTGAGGTAATAAATTTTTCATAATGTTCATCTTGAAGTTCAAACATTCTATTTTTCTCAGTAATAGTCGAAAGAAACATGTTCCTAGCTATCGAATCATTTGTTTCACATGAATTATCATGTTCTAATTTTTTAGGAATTATTTGACATTGAAAAAGATTAAAAGATGTATAAGTACTTTTATCATAACATGGTGGGTCATTTTTATATGTATCGTAATATGTAATTAAATAAAAATAATAATAATAAAATAATTACCTTGAGAAATCATGATTGGTGAATCATTATATTCCATACCATGAGTTGTGGGTGTGTAGGGGGGATGTTTATTGTAGTTGTATATTTTTTACAACACCATTCAAAACATCTGGGTGTCTTGGAAGACCCTGCAATGAATAAAGAAAATACCCATAGTATATCCAAACTTTCTTTTTTTAAATAATTATTTTGGGTTTATTTTTAATTTTTTACCTAATTAAATATATTTAAGGATATACTAAGGCTACTATTCTCCCTAGAAACAGTGCTACAAATTTGGAACATGTGTCATAATGCATCCAATTTTGAAACTTTATTAACCTACTAATTATTGTAAAAGCATTAAGTGGGGTAGAACCACAAAGAGAATGTGTGTAGACACAGGGAATATCGTCTTGGAATAATTTTCACAAAGATGAGTTTTTAATGTGGTTAAAAAATTTAAAATATAAAAAATAAATAAATTTCAAAAAAAATTAATTAAAATAACTTAAACAATCTAAGTGAAATAAATTAATCTATGGAAGAAATAAGAAGAGATGGAAGTGTCAGAGTTGTGACTTCAGGTGCATGAAATGTGAATTTTTTAATTATCACATATGAATATTTATTTATTCAATTATCACTGATTATAAATTTAATTGAAATATTTTTGGGTCTCATTTTATGATGTTGGATAATATTCTTATTTTTACAAAAAACACCCATCATTTCATTCTCTTATTTGATGAATAATTTACACTTCAAGTTAGCATTGAATCACTTGGTTAAATGAAATGACATGTTTATCAGAAAGTTGATGTTTCTATATATGTTGGATTTTCTCCCATGATATCACTGATTAAGTATCACTCATGAATTTTTGAAAGGGAATGAACATTAAATATTAATTTTTCAATCAATATATTTATTTATTTATTATTCACTCATGTGAAATTTATGATTCATTCATGCTCGTGATTTACTTCCATACAAATAAATCCTCTGATGATCGCATGCCTATTATTACTTATTATGTATCACACGAACAGAAACTACAGGTTGTGTGTAGAATCCAAATGAAAATTAATTCAAAAATAGATATAATTAAATAAATAAAAATATAATCAATATTAATTAAAATTTAATAAAATCTGAAAAGAAACTAGAGGTATGAAATTATCGTCAAGTTCATCACAACTCTGACACAAGGAATATTAGCCAGTCATCGTGAAAACACAAAACATAAAATAATTAACTAAAGATATCACCACGTTCATGTCAATGTGAATATCACTTCAATCTACCTTACATGATCACCCAGTAATAACCATCATCTTTTGATCATCGTAATGCTTATAAAAACCACTGATCATGTTCATCAACATGAAAAAATGATCAGATCAATGGTCACTCTTGCTGTACAATATCGATCTCTGAAAGAAAAGTGAATCTATTGTGCATGTCGATGTCCCGCCAAAACCTAAAAACAATGAACCATCAAAAGTTCTATCAAATGGAGAAAATGTTTCTACTCATAGATGAGAGCATGGTGACATGAGTTTTCTACTTCCAGATAAGTTTCTTGGTTGTGGTGATTTAGTGGAGAGTTAAGGGTGTGGATATGGGTGTGGAAATGGATAGGAGGAAGTTCTACAAGTAAGGGTTGTCGCGTGAGGAGATATTTGTCATGCAAGGAGGGGATCGACATAGTGATAGTAGAGGAGAGGTCATGCTGTATAGGGGGTTGTAGCAGATGAGGGGTGTGATGTTCATAGTGTAGGAAGGATGAATGCAGCCTAGTAGATGGGTGCGGACTGGAGAATGGGTGTGTGCAGTAGAAAAGAGGTTCTCTAGTAGGATAATAGGATACACTTACTGGTGGAAAAGAAGTATTAGGCGCCTAGGGTAGGGTTTTCAGCATGAGGGATAAGGCCTCCACGTGGTGTCTTTTGATCTCTGACAGAGATGAGGGGGAAATTCTGGTGAGCTGCTTCAAATCTTCTACATAGAAAACAGATATAAGATAAAGAATTTAAAAAATAAAAAATTAAAGTCAAAAACTACCAACATGTTAAACAATAATAATAATAATAATAATAATAGAATTAGAATTATATAAATATATATTATACTAATTATAGAAAAATAATTATGACAATTAGATAATGTTGTATAGTTATATATATACTTGTAATTTGAAATAATATTATAATATATATAATATAATTTTTAGTTTGACAAAATTATAATAATATTATAATTAAATGTTTATATGATAAAAAATTAATAACAAACTAATAATATTAACTCTACTTTTATTAGTAGTATAAATATTTAATAATATATAATACTAATATAAAAATATAAATAAATATTATTAAAAAAACTAATATTAATGAAACTAATAAAAATAATGTGTTAAATATTATATAAAATTAATATATGCTAATAATGATACTAAATTACTAATATTAATATATAATTAAATAAAAACTATAATAATAACTAAAATATTCAAAAAGTAAAAAATATAATAAAAACAAAAAAGTGATTATAAAAATTAATTTTAACTATGTTAATAAAATTATTAAAATGCTAGAATATTTTGTGTGCATCACCAAACTAAAACATACATGAAAAAAAGTAGTTATTACCTGAAACAAGATTTTAACAAGGAAGTTTTAATAAATGGGTATAAAAGGTCCTACATAGATCATATATGTTATGATATGTATGAGTATTGTTTTTTAATATATTTATAATAAACCTATATTTATTATACATGAGGTTTAAATGTGTGTGAAAGAATTTGAGACTTACGGTATGGTATTTTATCTCAATATTCCTTCTTTGAGACATATATTGTGTTATTAACCTGTCTTCCTTTATAAAGTTTATATGCTAACCCTTTTACATGTTATATCATGAATATCCTTCTATTTATGATATTTAAAGTTTCTTTGGATTTTATACTTTAATGGGGCATACGATTCAAAGGTTACCAAAGTGGTAAGGGCTTGATGTTACAATCTCATTGTTTATCAGGATTGCTTATGATTATGCTTTTGATGATGAAATATTATTATATGTTTCTCAATAACTTCTTGAATTTTATTCTAATCTTGATATTTCATGATAATATATTTTTTCCCTTCATTTTACTCTGTTTATACACTCAAGATTCCAAAAGAATGTTTTTAACGAAAACTGACTTTATTTATCTCTTCAGTTGAAAACCCTTTTTTCATCCATGTCTATGTTTTCTAAAAAAATATTTAAATAAAGTTATATTATTTTACAAATATTATTTAATTTCATTTTTACAAAAGTTTTCCTTTTTAAAAAATGTTTTAAAATGAATATTTATGTCATTTTTCAAACAAGTCCCATTTGTATTTTACTAAAAATGTAAAAGGAATCTTTATTTTAACATGTAAAACATAAATGGAATTTTATACCATCATGAACACTCAATGTTTTAAATATTAGTTTATAATTTTAGAAGCTTATTTTCAATGAAAATTATTTCCAAAATATTTTATGACTTTTTGTTTTTATAAAATTAATTTTCAAAGAATGTTTATCTTCCACAAGAAATGTTTCAAGTGATCTTTCAAAATAATTTTTCATCTAATATGAAATCTTTTGATGTTACTGAAGTTTTACTAGGAATGTTATCCAATAATACCATCTTTATTATTCTTCCATATGGTTTATGTTTATGATAGAATGATGTTTATGAAACTCATTCCTTTTTCATGGGTTATACTACGATGAAATGTTTATAAAACCCATTTCTTTTAATGGGTTCTAATATGATTAATGTTTTATGAACTTTTGGAACAAATATGTATAGTTTTCATTATATTATGGTGGTCATGTTATAACCAAGTATAGTTTTTACTTTATAACAAATGATGGTGGTCATGTTATAACCATGGATGGTTGGGGAATATATCTCCCTCCAATTCATTGGGTAATGATATGTTATTTGTGAACATGACTTCATGTTCACAGGTTTATGTGCATATCTACTTTCATGTCCATATGATTATGCAAGGAATTGATTTAGCATCCTTAAAAACGAGTGAACCTATTTCTATTTATACATGTTCACAATGTTATAACTTTATGTGTATGTCGCAAATCTATTTCTTAAGATAAATGTATTCTCTCATGGATTATGTAATTTTTTTTCTTTATAATTCATGTCTTATGAACTTTAAATATTTATTCCATGACTCATGTTTATGATATATGATGTGTAGGTTATTTTTTCATATGTTATGCTCATATTCTCATACCCTTATTCTCATTTATTATTATGTGATCTTTGATATCACACCCATTTACCCTTATTGGTCATTTGATCTCACCCATTATTATGTTTTTTCACATGTTATGAAGAATGGTTTTATGTATAATAATTATATGAAGGGTTCTATATAAGAATAACTTGGGAGGAGAAGATTTAGTTCACCTATGAACCAGTTGTTTATGTTTCCAAGTTTCCAAAGGCATTATACCTATATGATTATGGAATAGATCATTATGATATGTAATGAATATTCATCCATTAAAATGTAATATTTATGTAAGAGAAATTTGGGTCTTTATGAACTCCATCAAGTAATCAAATTGTTTATCACGTACAAACATAAAAAATTTATGTGAATTCCAAATGCTAAGAATTATTCATGAATGTGTTCCTCTTTCCACCATACTCCAAGAGAGATTTGATAAACCATGTATCACACTTCACATACTATGAAAATACCTAAATAATAATATTTAAAAACCAAGAACAACAGTTCCATTCCAATTAACTTGGACTTTTCATATACATTGGTTAGCTACTGCTAAGAATAGGTCCCATATTAACTTCTGACCAAATCATATCTTCAACTACCACATTTAAATAGAAATAAAAAACAAATTGATGCTCGATACCACTTTGTAACATCCTGACCTATACTACTCAAACAGTATACGTGTTGGTGATTCCATATGACCATAGGCATGCTTACCTATATGATAGAGTCTATATACTAGAAGTGATGGTCAATAAAAAGCACATAGGGAGATTATAACCACTATCAAATATCTATAAAGAATATTGAAATAAAATTAAACCATTAATCACAACAAATTCATACATGGGAATTACATTATCAAGCCAAAATGGTTGAATAATCAACACATTCTATAAAAAATTACTCTAATGAAATTTTTTAAAAGAACACACCAAAAGTAATATCACATGTGAGCTGGTCAAGATCACCTAAGTTCATTCATATAAAAAATGTTTTTAAGGGAAAAAAGAATAAAGATGACTATAAAACTAGATTAGATACTCTGGCCAGTCTAGTATCATAATTATCCATAAATACCTACTCAATCATTAACTACAGGGCATTCCCTTTACCTATATCTCTGATCATGGAAGTTACACATATTTTGAGACTCTCATGTAGGGTGTGAGAATAACATATTAGTATATTACTGATGGTGTCCCTAAAAAATTATGAATATATAAGTGTATACTTTATATAAAATATTAATAAATCAAACATAAAATATACCCTTCATACCATATATTACAAAATATCCAAGACCATAAACAACCATACCTGTTTCAACCAGTACCAAAAGAATACAATTCTCCCATGGTTTTAATAAAACATTAGTTTAAATAATCTATCACCACCAACAACTAAGTTGAATGTGACATCACCAAAGATTCTTCATATGTTTATGAGTCATCATTGAACTTCACATAAGGAAAACTACTAAAGACCATGTAATAATCCCAAAGTGAACATTGTATAATTAAAAAACATTCTAAAAGTGAATTATTTATCACCAATACAAACCCAATTTGAAAAATTCATCACTAAAACAAAACCCCTGAGATAAAATATGTATCACCGAAACATAGACTCCCAAGTGAATGATTTATCATCAAAACATAGCCCCATTTGAATGATACATCACTATAATATAACCCCCATGGTGAATAAAAGATTATTAAAACATAAATTCCTATTTAATGATGTGTTATTGAAACATAAACCCCATGTGAAGGATGTATCATTAAAACACAACCCCTTAGGTGGATGATTTATTGTTGAAATCTAAATTATGGTGGTTGATATACCACCAATCATATTGAGGTTGGATGATATAGCACTATAAAAGTACCCCCATGTGAATAAGTTATAATGTAACATCCCAAGTAATTAATGAATAATAGATATAGTTATCTTTATCTATTTATGAATTTGATAGTGTTTTAGAGGCTTAAAACGAGAATAAATCCAATCTTAAGCATGGAATACACTAGTATTTTTAAAAGATTGTTTTACTACCTCTTGGTGGAAAACCTTTTTTTAAATCAAAATTTTGACAATTTTATAAGCTCTATTTGTAAAAATAAACTTTTCTTTATGATTGGGACATTGAAATTTACTTTGGGTAAATTTTTGGTATTTTTCCGATAAAGTTCATTTTTTTAATGAATAGTGAAAAATGTTGTATTTTAATTCAAAACCTCTTTTTAATCTAATTTATTTATATGATTAGATTATCTTTTTAATTGGTTTTAAAGTGAAATTAGAATATATTTTTACCATTTAATCCAATAGTGGTCGTTTTAATTAATTTCCCCTTGAAATTGGACATAAACTAGTATCAATCTTTTGATACTTATTGTTTCAAAAAAACACGCTATTTGTCATGACAGTGGGAATTAATTATTAAATTAATTAATGTAACTTATAGGATTTGATTTTTAAAATAGAAATCATTTTTTAATTCGGAATATCAAATATAGATTAGGGTGAAGTTTTGGTATTTTTCTAAAAAACTTCAATTTTTGATGAATAGTGAAACCACTAAGTAGTAGTTAAAGAAACGGATTTTTCGTTTAAATGAAACTTTGCCACTTCTGTGTTTTAATTTTCAAAAATCCGACATACATGGTTGTAATTAAGAAGTAAAATATGGTTCAATGAGATTAAAATAATTTTTTGGTGAATAGTAACTTTTAAGTTCTTAATCGCGATTAGAGGTAATTAGTGTTGTTTAAGGTAAAAATAATGTTTTAATAATATGAGATGAGCTTGACACATGTCCTACCCTTATTGGATGTGTCATGGCCGACCAATACAATCCATGGGTCAACTTGGGGACCCCATGGAGCCACTTTGGAAGGAAAATGACATTAATATCTTTTTTATTTAATGTTAAAATTAAAATGACCCAAACATGAGTTATTTTACTAAAACAATATTTACATGGGGTTATAAAAGTCAGATTTTTTACTATAAATAGTCATTGGAAAGATAAAAATATTTAATACATCATAGTATTTTTTTATAATTTTTATACATTAAATAAATTAAATTATTTATGACATCATGATGATGCATTGATTACCTCATTATTTAACGATTTAAATTAAATGGAAAGATAATGTTAAAATTATAACTTACACTTGTAAAAAACCTATTGGATGGGTGTATTTTGAACCCTTATAACCTTATACTCTAATTATATCAATGTGGGACCTTTTAAATCCGAAACTCATTTTAAATAAAGTATCATTTCTTTACTTTCCAAGAGTGCCCCTCCTCTCCTCTTATAAAAGGCTCCCACCTCTACCTCCTTACCCACACCTCTCAAGCCTTTGGTTTGGCCAAGATCGACCCCTTTTGTCTCTAAACATCCCTCCCCTACTCCTAGAAGCCTCACTTTGGGAAGAAGTCTTCCCAAGGAAGCCTTTGAGCTCAAACCAAAGGGAGTTGCCCGATTTTAAGGTAATGTCTTCACTTGAGTCATTTTGTTTTATTTTGCTTCTCCAACCCCCTAAACTATTTTTATTCATTTATTTTGTAACAATAACAGTAAATTCAATATAATAGGATGTTTTTATAAGAATTATTCTAGATAAACTTACACACACCTACATCTAATGGTTAAAGAACATACTATTTTTGTGGATGGAAAATTTCTGCCTCACGAAACGATGATTGTTTAACACTCATATAACACCTTCAAAGGTGGCCATTAAGATGTAACTATATATATATATGATATATAATATGTTTATGTTTTCCTTAAGCTTCTTTATTTTTCATTTATGGCATACCTTTATGGCTTCCATTATGGGTATATGCGATATCTTCATTTTAGGAAGTGCGGACTACCACCCCCTCAAAGTGATTTGATTCGTTAATGCCATATGTGGGACGTATATAGGATGGATTTAAATTTAATATATATGATTTTATACTGAAATTATAATATACCTTTATATCATTATTATTTATTTCCATTAAAGTATGATATAGATATGAAAGTAGCATTCATGCGTACGTACGGCTTACCGTCTCCATGAACGGTGCATTTCATTTCTTATCCCCAAATGTAATGTAATATTATAAGTACATATATATAATAGATATATTTGATGTATGTTACATCTAAATGATTAATATAATTCTGGAATTAAAATATACATAACTCTCATTAATTTTAATTCCATTAATATAACATAGAAATGAAAGTAGCGTTCATGCGTACGTACGGCTTACCGTCTCCATGAACGGTGCATTTCATTTCTTACCTCTAAATGATTATGAAATACTATAAATACATGTATATGCTGTATATATATGATATATATGATATCCAAATCATGAATATCATTCTGTATATAATGAACCTTTGAACACACGAACAACATATAATTGTAAGAAGTCCACTTTCGACTTAAGAACCAAATATCGACAAAACAAACATTATTAACTTAAATGATTACATAATGTTTATAACATGGTAATAAGTGATATAAAAGTAATAATGAAATTTAAAAAGGTTCTTAAGAAAGTATAAATTAACTCAAGTTTATTATTGAGGACGTTAAAGAACGATCGAGTCAAGTCGGACCCGAGGTAAGGGACTTTGTCTCAATCTCCATTCATTGAGGCATATTTTGTTTTATACACAACCTTCTTTTATATGGTGTATAAACACATTTTACTATTACATTTATCCAAAATGAATCTTTTTTATATGAAGCGTTTTACTAAATGAAAAAAGGGAATGTTTTTGTCATACGTATGCGGTGACAACGACTTCTCTGCCGCCGTGACCATTATTTGAGTTTCGGCTTCCTCTACAAGCCAAAACTTCTTTTTAAAAGAAAAATAAATACCATGTTTTACTTTTCTTTTATTTTGGTATTGAAAATGGTTTTCATAATTTTTTTATATCAATGTGTTGTATTGATATCTTGTGATTAAAAGGTGGAAATGTTATGTTTCCTTTATGCATGTTTTATGTGATACGATTATGTTGTGGTTCTTGGGAATTATTATGAAGACGAGTGGTTCCATGATAAACTAAGGGTGGGTAAACCCGATATAGCTCTCCAATGCATTGGGTAACGCGAAGGGGTTAAACATTAAGGTTTCTCTGAAGAGATTTATGGAATATACTGTGATGGGTATTCCAAACGTAACCAAGAGGGTTACTCCCTATGTAAGAATGTTATGAATGCCTCAAGTTACCTTTATGTCTTATGATTTCTATGATTTAATCATGATTTTATGAGGTATGTTAAAGTGATTATGTTTTATGGGTAAAGTATGATTTAATTCTTATGTATATATGTACTCATGTTTCCTTTCCATACTTTTTATAACCCTTACTGAGCTTTTTATGCTCATCCCATGTTTTTGAAATGTTTTTCACAGGTCAAGGGAATGGTACATGATATGATGATAGTGTCAAGGAAGTGTCAAGAAAGAATCCATGTCTTATTTTAATTATGTTTCCATTGATGGTAAAAATGAATACTATCTTTTATGTAACCACTTTGTTTAAATGTGGAATGTAAGGAATGTTTTATGATCTAATTCTCAAAAACTCTAAACCTGAAAATATCCTCAATGTGTAATCTTGTAATAACTCAAGATTAAGTAAGGTTTAAGGCTGGGGCCTTATAGTTGGTATCAAAGGTCAGTTTAGATAACTTTAGGAGTTATAATTCTATTAAATCATTATCCAAAAATATTTTTTTATGGTCAAATTGAAATGATATAGCATTTGAAGATTACCATGTTGCTTCATCTAAGACATGTTTGTTCAGAATGGTTTTCCACAGAGGAAATAGGGTAGCAGTGCTAGGAAGGTATACATAAGGAAATAACCTTCTGAATCAGCATCCTAAGATGGTTGGAATTGGAACTGAACAGTTTGTTTCAGTAATGGCACAGTTGACTCAAGCGATAAATGGTGGCAGTATCCATGCACGAGATCAGCCAGATCAACCGCAGAGGAACATGTCAGTGGTGGAACATTTCATGAGGCAACATCCCCCATCATTCATATGATCATCTGACCATGTGCTAGCAGAAGGATGGATTAAAGCACTGGAGAAGATTTTCGATGTCATGGGGTGTTTAGAAAATCAAAAGGTTAGTCTTGCTATTTACCGTTTGGAGGGTGAAGCAGATCAGTGGTGGTCGATGGTTAAAAATATCAGGGACGCTGATGATATTGATGCTCTCGACTGGGATGAATTCAAAGGTATGTTTCTTGAGAAGTATTTTCCTAAGGCTGTTCGACTTAGGATGGAAAAACAATTCCTGGAATTGAGGCAAGAGGGAGACTCGGTGGCTGCCTATGAAGAGAAGTTCACTCCATTGGCAAGGTATGCTTCAAATTTTATCCGAGACCTTGATAGTAAAGTCAATCATTTTTACTCAGTATTAAAGCCAAAATATCAAAGGGCATTGGCTTCTCGTGAGTTAAAAAGTTATGAAAAGCTTTTTCGATGTGCTGAGATGGTTGAAATGGAGTTTACTGATGATCAAGTGTTCTATAACAACCAGCAGAAGAAGAGACCGAGGTGGTAGGAGAAAAGAAAGAATTCTTCAAAAAAGTCTGATGGTAAGAAAACTAAGTTTCCAGTTTGTGATAAATGTGGTAGAAGACATGCTGGGGAATGTCTTCTGAATTCTGGAAAGTGCTACCGATGTGGTAAGATGGGACATAAGGCCCGTGATTGCACTGCAAAATATCAAGGTGATGGTAAGAACAAATTTTATTTAAAGTTAGTGAAATGTTTTAAGTGCAATGAGATGGGACACTATGAAAATGAGTGTCCGACAAAGAGCTCGAGTGATGGGAAGTAGTTAGACTACAAGCATAAAGGGGTGGTGAAATCCTTTGCAACTACTTCAGCAGATGTCGGGCCATCAAATGAAGTCGTATCAGGTACTTTGTTTTTTCAGATTATACCAGTGTGTTGTTTGATTCGGGTTCTACACATTCTTTCATCTCTAAAAAATTTTCTAGTAAAATGGGAATACCATCTCAAGAAATGACTCCTGAAATTTTGGTAAAAACACCTGGGGAAAATTATGAGGCAAAAAGTATTTATAAGAATCTTTATATCCTTATCCTTGGAAAGAACCTACTTGAAAACCTTATTGTTTTACCTCTAGTAGAGTTTAATGTTATCCTGGGTATGGATTGGCTCTCTATTTACAATGCTAAGATTGACTATAGAGCTAAAGAGGTTTCTTTTCAGAAAGACTTTCAGTTTGTGTACAGGAATGAACCCTTACTGTTGATAACTTATCAAGAGGCCGAGAAACTTGTAAAAGATGGAAATGAATGTTACCTTGCACACATCGTTGAAAACAATGGAACTGTTCAGATTAATTATGTGCCATTGGTAAATGAGTATCCTGATGTTTTTCCTGATGAGTTTCCTTGAATAATACCAGATCGGGAAGTTGAGTTTACTGTTGACTTAATTCCTGATGCTAAGCCATTTTCAAAACCCCCTTATTTAATGGCTCAAATTGATCTTTTAGAGTTGAAGGAGCAATTGCAAGATTTATTAGAGAAAGGTGTCATTAGACCTAGCACATCACTATGGGGTGCTCTTATTTTATTTGTTAACAAGAAAGATGGTTCTATGAGACTTTGCATTGATTATAGATCCTTGAATAACATCACTGTTAAGAACAAATATCTTTTTCCTCATATCGATGATTTGTTTGATCAGCTCCAGGGAGCTCAGTATTTTTCAAAGATTGACCTGAGATCGGGGTACCATCAGCTGAAGGTAAAGGAAGCATATATTCTGAAGACCGCATTTCGTATATGATATGGACATTATGTATTTGTAGTAATGTCTTTTGGGCTAACCAATGCACCTTCTGTATTCATGGACTTAATGAATAGAATTTTCCATGAGTTCTTGGATAAGTTTGTGGTGGTTTTCATTGATGATATTTTGGTGTTTTCTAAAAGTAAAGAGGAGCATGAAAGACATTTAAGGGTTATTTTGAAAACCTTAAAAGAAAAGAAATTGTATGGGAAATTCAGAAAGTGTGAGTTTTGGTTGCAACAAATTTCTTTCCTTGGTCATATTGTTTCTAAAGATGGGATAACTGTGGATCTTGCAAAAACAAAAGTTTGGAAGAATGGCCAAGACCCACAAATTTAACTGAGATTCGTAGTTTCCTTGGTTTGGCAAGCTATTACCAAAGGTTTTTTAGAAATTTTTCATGGTTATCTAGTCCAATGAATAAGCTAACTCGGAAGTATGTTAAGTTTATCTAGACAAAATAATGTGATGATTGTTTTCTGGAACTCAAAAGAAGATTGGTGAATGCTCCAGTTTTGGCACTACCTTCCAGGAATGGGGAGTTTGTTATCTACAGTGATGCTTCATTGAAAGGACTTGGTTGTGTCCTAATGCAGAATGATCAGGTAATTGCATATGCTTCACAACAGTTGAAAACTCATGAGGTAAATTACCCTACACATGATTTGGAATTAGCTGCTGTAGTTTTTGCTCTAAAAATTTAGAGGCATCATTTTTATGGAGTAAAGTGTGAAATATATACCGATCACAAAAGTTTAAAGTATATATTCACTCAGAAAGAATTGAACATGAGACAGAGGATATGGCTATAATTAATCAATGATTATGATTTTACAATTCATTACCATCCGGGAAAATCAAATAAAGTGGCTGATGCTTTGAGTCGAAAAAGTAATGATTTATTAACAATGTTGCACTTGGAACATGATCCTTTGGTTAAGGATTTGATGAACTTTGGAATAGAAGTTTTTGGTGTAGGATGTTCTTCTGTTTTGTTTCAGGTATCAGTGAAATCTTCTCTATCATACAGAACCAAGCAAGCACAGAAGCAAGACAGTGAGTTGCAGAAAAAGGTAGATCTGGTTCAGAAGGGTAAGTTTCCTGAATTAATCATTGATAATGATTGTGTTTTGAGATTTGGGAGGAGATTGTGTGTGCCTTGTGATTCACAGTTGAAGAGAGAGTTGTTATGTGATGCTCATAGTTCTCCGTTTTCAGTACATCTTGGCAGTACTAAGATGTACAGAGATCTGTGGGGGTATTACTGGTGGGATGGAATGAAAAGAGATATTGTTGATTTTACAGTGAAGTGTTTGACTTGTTAATAGGTTAAAGTAGAGTGGCAGTTACCGAAAGGGATGCTTCAGCCTTTACCAGTACCAGAATGGAAATAGGAGAATATATCCATGGACTTTGTTGTGGGATTACCGAAGACACCTCGAGGTAATAATGCAATCTGGGTTATTATTGTCGCTTGACTAAATCTGCTCATTTCCTTGCTATACGAGATACTGTTTCCCTAGATCAACTTTATCGATTGTATCTTAAAGAGATAGTCAGGTTGCATGGAGTTCCCCTCTCCATTGTATCTGATCATGATCCCAGGATTACTTCTAACTTTTGTAAAGGCCTTCAGAAGTCGTTGGGTACTGAATTAAATTTTAGTACAGCTTTTCATCATCAATCAGATGGGAAATCAGAACAAACAATTCAGACTTTGGAAGATATTCTACATGCTTGTTCGATGGATTATCAGGGAAGTTGGTACCAACATCTTTCTTTGGTTGAGTTTTCATATAATAACAGTTTTCATTCTAGTATACAGATGGCACCATTTGAGGCATTATATGGGAAGTGGTGTCGAACTCCAGCTTTCTTGGATGAAGTGGGTGAAGGGAAGCTGATGGGACCAGAATTGGTAGAAGAGTTGGAAGAAAAAGTTCAGATGATACAGAAACACATGAGAACAGCTCAGAGCAGGCAGAAGAGTTATGCGGACAATAGGAGGAAGGATCTCTCTTTTGAGGTAGGTGATCATATTTTTCTCAAAGTATCACCATGGAAAAGTGTGATGCGATTTGGTAAGAAAGGAAAGCTGAGTCCAAGGTTCATTGGACCATATGAAATTTTGGAGAGAGTTGGATCAGTTGCATACCGAGTAGATTTACCTCCGAGTTTATCTCAGGTACACAATGTTTTTCATGTTTCAATGTTAAGGAAGTATATGCCAGATCCATCTCATGTTTTGAGTCTAGAGGTAGTTCAGCTGGAAGAGAACCTATCTTATGGGGAACAACCGGTCCAGATTCTTGACCATAGGGAGCAAGTGTTACGGAATAAGGTTATTCATCAGGTAAAGGTTTTGTGGAAAAAACCACATGATTGAAGAGGCAACATGGGAATCTGAAAATGCAATGAGGGCTAAATACCCCCACTTATTCGATAAGTAAATAAATTACGGGGATGCAATTTTCTAAAGGGGGGAAGGATGTAACATTCCAAGTAAGTAATGAATAATAGATATAGTTATCTTTATCTATTTATGAATTAGATAGTGTTTTAGAGGCTTAAAATGAGAATAAATCCAATCTTAAGCATGGAATACACTAGTATTTTTAAAAGATTGTTTTACTGCCTTTTGATGGAAAACCTTTTTTAAATCAAACTTTTGATAATTTTATAAGCTCTATTTGTCAAAATAAACTTATTCTTTATGATTGGTACATTGAAATTTACTTTGGGTAATTTTTTGGTATTTTTCCGATAAAGTTCATTTTTTTAATGAATAGTGAAAAATGTTGTATTTTAATTCAAAACATCTTTTTTAATCTTATTTATTTTTATGATTAGATTATATTTTGAATTGTTTTTAAAGTGAAATTAGAATATATTTTTACCATTTAATCCAATTTTGGTCGTTGTAATTAATTTCACATTGAAATTGGACTTAAACTAGTGTCAATCTTTTGATACTTATTGTTTCATAAAAAACACGCTATTTGTCATGACAGCGGGAATTAATTATTAAATTAATTAATGTAATAGGATTTGAATTTTGTAAAATATACATCATTTTTGAATTCGGAATATTAAATATAGCTTAGGGTGAAGTTTTGGTATTTTTCTGAAAAACTTCAATTTTTGATGAATAGTGAAACCACTAAGTGGTAGTTAAAGAAATAGATTTTTCGTTTAAATGAAACTTTACCACCTCTGTGTTTTGATTTTAAAAAATCTGACATATATGGTGGTAATTAAGAATTAAAATTTGGTTTAATGAGATTGAAATAATTTTTTTGGTGAATAGTAACTTTTAAGTTCTTAATCGCGATTAGAGGTAATTAATGTAGTTTAAGGTAAAAATAATGTTTTAATAATATGAGATGAGCTTCCTACCCTTATTGTATGTGTCGTGGCCGACCAATACAATACATGGGTCAACTTGGGTACCCCATGGAGCCACTTTGGAAGGAAAATGACATTAATATCTTTTTATTTAATGTTAAAATTAAAATGACACAAACATGAGTTGTTTTACTAAAACAATTTTTACATGGGTCTATACAAGTCATATTTTTGACTATAAATAGTAATTGGAAATATAAAAATATTTCCAACATCATAGTATTTTTTTGTAATTTTTGGACATTAAATAAATTAAATTATTTATGACATCATGATGATGCATCGATTACCTCATTATTTAACGATTTAAATTAAATGAAAAGATAATGTTAAAACTATAACTTACACTTGTCAAAAACCTATTGGATGGGTGTATTTCGAACACTTATCACCTTATACTCGAATTATATCAATGTGGGATCTTTTAAATCCGCAACCCATTTTAAATAAAGTAACATTTCTTTACTTTCCAAGTGTGTCCCTCCTCTCCTCTTATAAAAGGCCCCCACCTCTACCTCCTTACCCACACCTCTCAAGCCTTTGGTTCGGCCAAGATCTACCCATTTTGTCTCTTCACATCCCTCTATTACTCCTAGAAGCCTCACTTTGGGCATAAGTCTTCCCAAGGAAGCCTTTGAGCTCAAACCAAAGGGAGTTACCCGATTTTAAGGTAATGTCTTCACTTGAGTCCTTTTGTTTTATTTTGCTTCTCCAACCCCCTAAACTCTTTTTATTCATTTCTTTTGTAACAAAACCAGTATCTTAAATATCCTAGGATGTTTTTATAAGAAGTATTCAAGCTACACTTACACACACCAACATCTAATGGTTAAAGAACATACTATTTCTATGGATGGCGAATTTCTACCTCACGAAACGATGATTGTTCAACACTCATATAACACCTTCCAAGGTGGCCATTAAGATGTAAATATATTTATATATGATATATAATATGTTTATGTTTTCCTTAAGCTTATGTATTTTTCATTTATGGCACACTTTTATGGCTTCCATTATGGGTATACGCGATATCTTCATTTTAGGAAGTGCGGACTACCGCCCCCTCAAAGTGATTTGATTCATTAATGCCATATGTGGGACGTATAAAGGATGGTTTTAAATTTAATATATATGATGTTAGACTGTAATTATAATATAACTTTATATCATTATTACTTCTTTCCATTAAAGTATGAGATACATATGAATGTAGCGTTCATGCGTACGTACGACTTACCGTCTCCATGAACGATGCATTTCATTTCTTATC
Source organism: Viscum album (assembly GCA_963277665.1). Taxonomy (NCBI): domain Eukaryota; kingdom Viridiplantae; phylum Streptophyta; class Magnoliopsida; order Santalales; family Viscaceae; genus Viscum; species Viscum album. The sequence continues at coordinate 1,779,361,315 of OY728129.1, read as the reverse complement.
CCCAAATGTAATGTACTATTATAAGTACATATATATAATGGATATATGTGATGTATGTTACATCTAAATGATGAATATAATTCTGGAATTAAAATATACATAACTCTCATTAATTTTATTTCCATTAATATGACATAGAAATGAAAGTAGCATTCATGCGTACGTACGGCTTTCCGTCTCCATGAACGGTGAATTTCATTTCTTACCTCTAAATTATTATGAAATACTATAAATACATGTATATTCTGGATATATATGATATATATGATATCCAAATCATGAATATCATTCTGGATATAATGAACCTTTGACCACACGGACAACATGTAATTGTAATAAGTCCACTTTCGACTTAAGAACCAATTATCGACAAAACAAACATTATTAACTTAAATGATTACATAATGTTTATAACATGGTAATAAGTGCTATAAAAGTAATAATTAACTTTAAAAAGGTTCTTAAGCAAGTATAAATTAACTCAAGTTTATTATTCAGGACGTTAAATAACGATCGAGTCAAGTCAGACCCGAGGTAAGGGACTTCGTCTCAATCTCCATTCATTGAGGAATATTTTGTTTTATACACAACCTTCTTTTTTACAGTGTATAAAACCCTTTGAATTTTACTTTTATCTAAAAGGAATCTTTTTTATACAAAGCGTTTTACTAAACAACAAAAAGGAATGTTTTTGTCGTACGTATGCGGCGACAACGACTTCTCCGCCGCCGTGACCATTATTTTAGTTTCGGATTCCTCTACAAGCCATACCTTCTTTTTAAAAGAAACATAAATACCATGTTTTAATTTTATTCTATTTTGGTATTGAAAATGGTTTTCATAATGTTTTTATATCAATGTTTTGTATTTATATCTTGTGATTGAAAGGTGGAAATGTTATGTTTCCTTTATGCATGTTTTATGTGATATGATTATGTTGTGGTTCTTGGGATTTATTATGAATATGGGTGGTTCCGTGATAAACTAAGGGTGGGTGAGCCCGATATAGCTCTCCAATGCATTGGGTAACGCGAAGGGGTTAAATGTTAAGGTTTCTCCGAAGAGATTTAGGGAATATACTGTGATGGGTATTCCAAACGTAACCAAGAGGCTTACTCCCTACGTAAGAATGTTATGAATGCATCAAGTTACCTTTATGTCTTATGATTTCTATGATTTATTCATGATTTTATGAGGTATGTTAAAGTGATTATGTTGTATGGGTAAATTATGATTTAATTCTTATGTATATATGTACTAATGTTTCCTTTCCATACATTGTATAACCCTTACTGAGCTTTTTATGCTCATCTCAAGTTTTTGAAATGTTTTTCACAGGTCAAGGGAATGGTACATGATATGATGATAGTGTCAAGGAAGTGTCAAGAAAGGATCCATGTCTTATTTTAAATATGTTTTCATTTATGGGAAAAATTAATACTATCTTTTATGTAACCACTTTGTTTAAATGTGGAATGTAATGCATGTTTTATGATCTAATTCTCTAAAACTCTAAACCTGAAAGGATCCTCAATGTGTAATCTTGTAATAACTCAAGATTAAGTAAGGTTTAAGGCTGGGGCCTTATATATAACATAACCCAAAAAATGGGAAATTTAATTCCACCATAGCAATCATCATGGTAAACAACTTATCACTGATATTTAACATGGGGAAAAATAATACATCATTAATTTATGAATTTAAGATAATTATTATAATATTACTATATGTATTAAACCTCTTAATACTACTACATCAATGATAAATGAAATTACCATTACTTTAACACTTATTTACCATGTTTTCTCCTATTAAAACTCACTTCCATCATATAAAATTGTATTCTAATAAGAGAAATAGGTAAAATAACAATAATAAATCATATAAATCACTTATGACCCATATCTATACTAAGTGAAAAAAACCCAATACATTGTTTTGGTTGTATGTTTTGTCCATTATTATATCAATATGTCTTATTGTCTTGGTTGATGGAGGAATCCACCTAAATAATAAGATGAAGTTTTTTCCCATATATTTGGTTAAAAAAGAGTGAAGATGATCTCTTGGAATACCTATCCAGATAGTAACTAATTAGTATCTATTTACAATTCATGATTGATGATATAATCTCCATGGATGATCATGGAATGTGTTTAAGTAAGGAGAATAGTTCTATCTACAATAGGTTCTTATGAAATGGAAGAGATGGATGTTGTATAATGGAGACATGGATTTTTTATACATGACTTTTAAGATAATTCATTAACAAAATATTATAATAATAACTTCCAATGATATATTTTGGTTTATTATCTTGTAAACAAGGTAAATAATATATGAATTAGGTAAGAAAAACATAAAAATAATCGTTATTTACTCCTATTGAATGACTCCTTTATTTTTCCATCCTTTTTCACATCAATTCAAGTGATTTCATGGGGACAAACATAAATAAAAAAGGTTGAGACTAAATCATAGCAAGGTATAAACAAAGGAAATGGAACATGAGGTATCATAATGAATAAATTATGATGCATAAAATGAGATAATAATCATTATTATATAATAATTGACATATAAATGTGTTAATGTCATAAAAATGGTACATTCATAATAATATCACTAAGGTTCATCACCAAGGTATCCTAAAACATATTACTCTGGTTATTCACCAAGGTATCATAAACATGTTATCTTTAGAGATTAATTCTTTACCCAATTAATTAGAGTGATATTAGGGTGAACTATTAATATTTATTATTTCATGTGCACCACATAGATCATATATTATAACAAATAATTCTATTATTAGCCCATATAAAGTGATGAACAAGTTTTATATGAAATAATTGAGTACATGAATACAATGAATATCACTAAGGTTCATCACCAAGTTTCATATGATATTAAGTGTTCGAGGACTTGAAATTTTCATTTTTTCTAACCCATGATAAGGGAATTTTGATTTTATAATTGTAAATACTAAATAAATAAAGTATAATTACATATATATGAATACTATTGAATAATATTATGGTTGGGTATTTACAACATAAAAAAATAAAGGCATGGAAATTCAAAGAACGGTCTTGGTAGCATAACAGATATACAAAGTTGTTTATGGAAAGAAATTAATGAGAGAAAATGGAATTATATCATTTATAAATAAACATTTAGAAAATAATATAATGATCATAATTTCGTGAAATCATAATAACTTTTAAATTATAAGACTAACTACAAAGGAAATACTTGGATAAAAAGAAAGAGGAAGAGAATCATTTACCTTCAGTATTGCTTCCTAAGCTTAAAGGGGTGATTCCCTGAGATCATGGGGATTTTAAAAAGGTCTTAATTAGAGACTAATAGAGGTTGGGGTATGAAAATGAGGTTCATAGTGAATAAAATGAGATATAGAGGTGGTTATATATAGTGAAGTGAATATAATTGTTTATTATTTTTCAAATATAGCCCTTGGAATTATTGGTTTTTGAAAACAAATTTTCCATGGGCCACACATTTTTTTGGATCATGTTTTATTAAATAAATGTGGATTTTTATATATTTGAGTTTAATATCGAAAAATTATTTTTTTAATACTTCCTTTTTAATGGTAAAATAATTTTTCCACAAAATATTGTTTTTAAAAACATAATTTTCACTTTATACGTTGGAAAGTTATTTACAGTTTTGGAAAGTCATTTTAATTAATTAAAATATATTATATTAACAAAAAAAATTATTTTATTCCATATATTCACTTATTTTAATTAGTAAATCAATATTATATATTTATTAATTCATAAAACATACCAAAAATACAAAGTTATATTTTTACTATTTATTGAAAAATAATGTACTTTAGAAAATTTTAAAAAATTCATACTAACCAAATTTTTACATATTTATTTCAAATATAATGTTTATTTTATAAAAATAAATTCATTAGTATGATAATAATTATTCTAAATAAAAATGTAAATTTTGGGAAAATAATATTTTTAAAGGAAGACATATTATTTGTTCACTTTAAAGAATTCTATTTTTTTATAATATAATTCATATTGATTCATAAATAAAATATTTAAAACTTATTTTTTTATAAAATCCTTGTAAATTTAATTTTAAAATATGATTTTATTATTCTATTAGGTATTATTACTATTATAATGGTAATATAATGGTAACATTACACTATTCATATCTTAATGGTTGTATTTACCTTGAAACCATATAGGTAATCCACCATTCTCATACCTCAACATTTACTATTTCCATTAAAAAAATTTACAATTCTCCTAATAATGTATATTTTATTCCAAACACTTCTTTTTATTTTTATATTAATAATAGTAGGAGTGATCTTCATGGGAGAATTTTTGTCTATTGGGTTGTCTTTAGTGTTTTAAATATTCTTTGTTGTTTATCTACTTGTTCTATTCTTAGCTGTCATCATCCATATTATTACCTAATGTGAAATGTTCTTATAAAATGTAAATGTCTTTATATGGGCTTCATAATAAAATAGTTATTGTAAAATATTAGTTCTTCTATTAATAAAGAAAATTTTATGTCCTTATATTAAACCCCCCCACCCTCCCATGAAATTTCACCCTCATAATTTTGTCCCCAACCTCAAAAAAATTAGAGTATTCCTCCCTTATTACTTCTTCGGTCTCCAAAGTTTTTTATTTGAACTTTTTATTTATTTATAATACATTCACGATCCAAGTTGTCTTTTTCCTCAACACTTTCTCCATCTCATCACGAATTTGGACCGATTCTTCTTTATATGACATGTTAGGTTCCAATTCCATGCTATTTTTGTCGAGTATGTGGGTTGGTTCTGACATATAATTTCTTAACAAGGACATGTGTAAGACTTCATGAAAATTTGAAATATTTTAAGGTAGTTTTAACTGATAGGAAACTTCTCTAACACACTCTATAATCCGAAATGGTTCAATGTACCTCGGACTCAGTTTCCACTTCTTTCTAATTATTATGACTCCCTTCAATGATGATCTTTTTAGTAATACATGATCCCCAACGTGATATTCTATATCCTTACTTCTATCATCAGTATAACACTTTTTTCTAATATGATCATCCTTGATACGTTTCTAGATCACATGTATCATCTCTATAGTGTCTTTCATGATATCTAGTTCCAATAGTTTTCCTTCCCCAAATTTATCCTTACATGTTGGAGTTCTACACATTTTCCCATAGAGTTCTTCATAAGGATCTATTTTAATACTTGAGTGAAAACAAATCTGTTGGAGAATTTCAAAAGTGGAATATGTTGTAATCAACTCCCTTAAAATTAAAATGACTTATCACATAACATGTCGTCTAATTTTTTAATAGTTCTCTCAAATTATCTATAAGTTTGAGGATGATAGGTTGTGTTAAGGTTTACTTTGGTATTCATATCCTTTTAAAGGATCCTCTAGAACTTATAAGTAAATCTGGGATCTCAGTATAAAACAATTAAACATTTTTCTCCATGAAGTCCTACCACTTCTTGGATATATAGATGAGTAAGACACCCAAGGTAGAAATCCTCTTTTATATTGATAAAATTTCCAGAATTTGTTAATCTATCAATGATTAACTATATGGAATTATTCCCCTTGTATTTGTTAGGAAGATAAGTAACAAATTCCAAAGTGATGGTTTCCCACTTTATATAGGTATGGGTAATAGTTATAGCACTTCTTGGAGTATCTTTCACAGGTATTCACTTTCTAAAATACCAAACATCTTGCAGTATAGTTAACTATCTTCCCCTTAATGTTATCCAACCAATAATGATCTCACAAATCACTATACATTTTGGTGCATCTAGGATGTATAGAAAATATAAATATGTGGGCTTCATCCATTAGCACATTTTTTAACTCTCAAATATATAGGACACATATCCTTATATAAAACCCTAACACTCCCTCTTGTTCAACATTAAACTCACCAAAATTCTCATTTTTCACATCTTTTATAATATTTTTTAACTTTGGATTATCTATGTATTCTTTCTTGATCTTCTCTAGTAATGATGGTTGTGAAAAAAAATTGGATAAGATTGATGATGTTCATTCCCTTATGAATTCCAAGTCAATATTTACCAAGTCCTTGATTAATGGATCTTCTTTAATCCCCATCATTGTAAAAACTCTATGGTCTTTCCTACTCAATGAATTATTAATTTTTTATTATCTAGGGTTATAATGGATAGAAAAATGATGTACCTCAAGAAGGTCCAACTATCTCCTTTGTCTCATGTTCATTTTTATTTATATGAATATACACTTCATAATTTGGTAGTATACATATATATCACATTTGTCCCCATAAATATAATGACATTGTATCTTTAGATAAAATATAACTACAGCTAATTCCAAATAATGGGAAGGATAACTATGTTCATGATGATTTAAATATCAAGATTTATAGGAAATCACTATTTCATTTTTCATGAGTACACATCCAAGTACTTTTAAGGATACATCACTATAAATGAAAAATCCTTCCCTATTAGAGGGTAACATAGCAGAAGTGTAGTAACCACCCTCTTATTTAGTTATTGGAAAATTTCTTCACACTCCATTATCCTAATAAACATAAAAACTTTTTAGTTAATTTGGTTAGTAGATTAAAAGGACATGATTTGTTTTCAAAAACCGTCTATAGTATCCTACTAGACCAAGGAAACTATGAATATATGTCACTGTTGTAGGAGGAGGCCACTCTTCTATGGTCTTTTTCTTTGTCTAACCAATCGATATTCCATAACTGATCACAATGTGTCCTAATAATTCTACTTTTTGTAACAAAAATTTACATTTAATAAATTTAATAAGAAGATTTTAATTCCTTGGAGTTATTAATATGACCCTTATATGTTCATCATGCTCCTCATTACATTTGGAATTTATCAAATATCATCAATAAAGGCCACAAAAAATTTATCAAGATAGTCCCTAAAGACACTATTCATAAAATCCATAAATATAGTAGTATCATTAATCAATCAAAATGTCATATAAAAAAAATTTTAGTGCCCATAACTTTTGGAGATAATTATTGAATACATATTTTTTTATTCACACTCACTTGATGATACCCCGATCATAGTTAAGCCTTGGAGAAGAATCGGTAATCACAAAGCTGGTTGAAAAATATCATTAATCCTTGGAAAAGGGTATTTTTTATTAAATATGATCACATTAAGTTCTATATTATCAATGTATATCCTTATTGATCTTTCATTATTCTTCATAAAGTAAAAAAGTTTCTCCCTAAGGAGATACACTTGGTTATATAAAACCCCTTTGAAAATGATCTTTAATTATTTTTATCCAATTATATTAACTCCACATATTTCATTCTATATGGGGTATTTAATATATGTTTGGATCTAGGTGGGTGTTTATTTTAAAAATTACAACTCTTTATAGGGGTCTTCTAGATAATTCTTCAGGAAATACATCAATTGATCCTCAAATAATGGGTAGATCTCCTATATTTATACATTCACTTTATTCCCCTTATATGTCCATAATTTCCATAAATAATTCCATGGTAGGTGGGTTTTAACAAGACTTGGGCTAGGATATCTCTCCTTGGAAAATAGTTATAGGTTTTCCATTCAATAAAACTAAAATTTCCTTACTTATATATTTGAACTTGGCATAATACTTTGACATCCAATTTTTTCCAAGTATTCTTACAAATTCCACAATTAGAATGACCACCAAGTTTTTAGAGATATTGTACTCACCAATGTTAATAGGGAAATATCTATATATTCTTGATGCTTTAATAGTTACTCTGAGTGTTTTAATCGACAACTCTACAACTATAATATCAGGGTTAAATTTGATGGTATTTGAAAACTTGAATTAAATAAAAGAATTTGTAGAACTTGAATAAATAAATTTACATGAAAGCATTGACTATATGATTATTGGTCCTACTAAAACATCATTTAGATCCTATAATTTAACCATCATGATTAAAAAACAACCTTGATCCCTTGGCCTCTATTCGGGTTGACAACATTTTCACTCTATTATCTTTTAATTTAGACATTGGTTAGTGAAATGTCTATGATCCCCACACTTGCAGAATTGTATTGAAGGTTTAACTTACACTATCTTCTCTTTTTAATTAACATTAATATGTTGTGGCTTTATATATCTGTGATAATTTGATCTATATTTCCATATCTTCCATACTTATAACACTTACCACTTTCTTGAACATAATTCCCTAAATGTTGTTGCCCTTTCTTATTACAAATGGGTAGTTTTTGGTTCTTCTCTTATCTTTTATGATCGAAATTCCATCCAAAATTTGGATCCATCCTCCTCTTCTTGTAATTCATTCCAAAATACTACTATGCATCTCCAAACTCTATTTCCACTCTAATATCACACCACACTATCTGCTAATAACTCCCAAAGTCTCAAATTGTAAAATATTTCCATAAATGAGGTATTATTACACCAAATAATCAATTGATATTACCATCAGAATCAATGATAATTATTAAAGAATATAATGAAATACTTGTAAAGACCATCTAATAAATTCTCATCGATTCATTTTCCTTTTTTTAATTCAATGAATCCATTTTCTATTCTCATTCGAATGGTATGAAGAAAATAATTATTGAATAATATTTTTTTAATGTATTCCCAATCCATAGCTTCCAAATAATCCTTTAAAATCATGTTCTTGATCAGTTTCCACCACTAATTAGCTTGTCCCTCTAAGTGATATACTACCAATATAACTTTCTCTTTCTCAGAATGAAGGATTATAGAAAATATCTTTTCTATAATATTGATCCATTGTTTTACAATCAGTGGATCAATGGTTCCACTAAAAAACATTTCTTCATTAATGAATTAAGGATTCAAATATTATTTTTCTTTTGTTAATTAGAGTGTTCCATGTGATCTAAGTTATTATTAATGACCCTAGTTAACTAATTCATAATCATCATAAAACGTTTCAACTCTATCTTCCATTATATTATGAATATTTTTCTCACATTTCCCATTTCATCTGTTATTTACTGGACTCCATCTATTTCCTTAAATATTTCTTGAATAATAAGACCAAAGTGATAAATTTTTAAATATTTTAAATATTATAGTAATAATTATAAAGGAAATTTTAAACCTAAAATTTTATAATAATATGTTTTTAGGATGTTATACTTTAATCTTTTAAAAAATAAATTATCTATATATCATTCATAATGGTTTGTAAAAAGACTTTTATTAACTAAATAATATCCCTTGTGAGTGTCTATAAAGGTGTATAGTATTAGGTTCACTCATTGTGCATTGAGTGAAGATCAATTTGATACTCAACCAACCTTTTTCACGTTGATTTACCCAATGTGCATTTGTAATATAACTGCTTCCACTTTCCATTATCCAAACAGGGATGTAATTTCTATAAAACCACACTATCTATATTAAACTAAAATTTAAGAGGTTTTCTGATATTTAGACTTATCCCTAGGGTTCTTAATAATTTTTTCTCGTCTTAATTTCTAAAACTAACTAAACCTTGGTCTGATACCAATTACAGTTACCTTCATTTTCATACATTATTTTAACATAATTCCTTAACAAAATATTACATTGATAACTTCCAATGATTTATTAGGTTTATTTTCATATAAGAAATGTGAATAATACATAAATTATATAAAGAAAACATAAACATAAACATTATTTGATCCTCTTGAAAGAATCATTTATTATTACATCCTAGGTCACCTTACTGCATGATATTTCAATGGAATATCCATCAATAGAAAAATGTGATCATAACGCCTAATACGGGATAAATAAATTAAATGGATTTTATCATTCATAATGTATAAAAAAATGAGAAATAATATTAGAGAATAATAATAATTATATGATGGATAAAATGGAAATTTGGATACAATATAAAAAATGATACATTCATAATCATATCACCAAGGTTCATCACCAAGGTTTCATAAAACCAATTACCTAGGTTATTCACCAAGGTATCCAAAAACAAGTTATATGTAGAGATTAATTATTTAATCAATGAATAGGAGTTCTATTAGATCAAACTATTCATATTTCTTAATTCATGTGATCCACATAGATCATATATCATAATATATCATTTCATCAATAACCCATGGAGAATAATGAATGGGATTCATATAAAATCATTGAGTACGTAAGTGTTTAAAGACTTGTGAATTAAATTATTTTTAACCAATTATAAGGAAGTGTGGGTTTAATACAAGTAAATACCCAATAAATTAAGTGTAATTACATATATATAAATACCTTTAAATAAAAATAGTTTTGGGTATACAAAATATAAAAAGGGAGGCATGAAAAATCAAAGAATTATTTTAGAAGCATAACGGGTATACAAAGTAGTTTATAGAAGAAGATTAATGAGATAGAATGGAAGTATCTCATTAATATAAAAAAAATTAGACACTAATTTAATAATCATAGGTACATGATAACATAATAATTTTTAAGTTAGAAGACTAACTATAAAGGAAGTACATGGATAAAAAAAGAGGAAGATAATTCCTTACCTTATCTATCATGTCTTAAGCTTAAAGGATCGATATGTTAAGAGTGTGTGGATTCACCAAAAGACTTAATATAACAATAAGAGATTTTATTATGTGTTAATGATATTGTGAGTGAATAAAATAGTGTTTATAGGTGGGTATTTATAGTAAAAAGGTGATAATTTTTTATAAAATAAATTTAAATATATCCCTTGGAATTCTGGGTTTTGGAAAATAAATTTTTCATAGGATGACCATTGTTTTGGATAATGGATTATTGAATAAAAAGATTATTTTTATATTTTTTATTTTAATAACCAAACATCATTTTTTATATTACTTCTGGAATGGTTAAATAATATTTCCACAAAATAATTTATTTAAAAACATAATTTCAACTTTAGACTTTGGAAAATTATTTATAAGTTCAGAAATCCATTTTAATTCATTAAAATGCAATATAATAATAAAATAAATTATTTTTTATCTTATATTCACTTATTTTAATTATTAAAGCATAATTACATATTTATTATGTCATAATATACATTGAAAACATAATATTATATATTTTTATATTCATTAAAAAATAATGTATTTTATAAAATTCTCAAAATTTTACCCTAACCTAAATTTAAAATGATGATTTAAAATATAATGTTTTTTTATAAAAATAAATTTCTAATTATGTGTATTAATTATTCTAAATAAAAATGACATATTTTTTAGAAAACACTATTTTTAAAGGAAAACACTTTATAGGTTTACTTTAAATAATTCTAATTTTTTTTATAATTTCATAGGTTCTGATTCATAAATAACATATTTAAATTTTAATTATTTATATAATACATTTTAATTTACTTTAAAACTATTATATTACTATTTTATTGGGTATTATTACTATTACAATAATCTTATAATGATCACATTTCAATGGTTAGATCCTAATAGTCACATTTCACTTGACACCCTATATATACTCCACCATTATCATACCTCAACATTCACTACATATATTAAAAATGTTATACACTTCCCTTGATAATATATATAATATTACTAACACTTATCTTTATTTTTATATTCATCACGAAATGAGTTTTCTTCATGGGAGAACTCAGGCCTAGGGAATTTCCTTTAGTGTTTGTGTCATTATTTGGTGTTCATATACCTATACTATTCTTAGTTGTTATCATAAAAATTATTTCATGATATGAAATGTTATTATGAAATGTAAAATTATTTCTATGGTATTCATAATAAAATATATATTATAAAATAAGTGTTCCTCTATTAATAAATAATTTTTCATGTCATTACATGTACTGGTCGTAACACTATAATTAAATAAAAGTAAAATAGAGCTAAATTTGGGTGAGACCATCCTAAGATGATTTACCATTAAGGCCACTAGAATGATGTTGGCATTAAAATGAAGTGAATTCATATTGGAAATACTCAAGATGAGTGTTTAATAATCTAATAGACTTTGAAAATATGTTTAAATTACTTTAAAAATATTCTTATAATTTAAAAAGTTAGTTGAAGTCAATTAAGCTAATTTAAAGTGATTGAGAAAGCCCTGGGAAGAAGTGGAGTGAAAATGAACTTATTTGAGGAATTATATAAATGTTTCAGGCATATTATAAGTACCAGTGTGGGCATACCCAACTCAAAGAAATTCATAATCTATGGTTAATCTAAGATGTACATTGATTATAAACATGGTGGCCAAAGGAATTGAATCAAATATTAATTGACATGAAAATTTTGTGACCAAAACATAGGATCATTACATAATAATTTATAAATAATTTAATAAATTAAATAATTACCCTGAAATGAATTATTTCTTCATTGATGAATCTAACAACTTCTCCATGACATACCATCATTGTGTTGTATGAATCAAGTGTATATTCCCTCTATCATTGATCCAACCATGCTCCACGAACCTCTAAATATTCCCATAGAAATCTCCAAGTGCTAGTACAATAGATCCTAATTCTTGTATCATTTCACCACTAGAAAAATTATTTGTTTCCACATACCTATATCCATGGTTTAATAGTTCCATGGATATATCTTGCGATATATCCATGTTTATATAAAAATATTAGTTATATGTTCTCTAAATAAATGGGTAAAACAACCTATGGAAATAGGGTTCCCTAATTTTTCAACCCTCTACATGGTGTTCCACTCCTACCCACCCACACACGCATCCATTACCTTCATTCCTTCCCCTTCATTGATCATCGTCTAAATGATCTGTGATCCTTGTTGAATTATACCTTTGGTTCCTCTATCCCTCATGCAATTCCTTCATATCCTATTCATCACGCATTCATCCTATCCTCCACCCCCTTCTTCTCATATCCATCTTCCATTTAGTGCCTTGTCCAAAGCCTATTCCTTCTATAAGTGGACCACACATGAGTGTTTCAGCCGAGTCTTCCTCTATTTTGTGCATCATTTGAACACTTTTCCTTCTACAAGTAGACCACGCGAAAGTGCTACAGCTGAGACCTTCCACAAGCAAGACTTGTACAGGCTGACCCCTCCCTTTCATATAAACCATACTCATCCTTATTCTCACAATCAACATTTTTCCTTCATACATGTTATTATGTTTTAGTTTAATTATTTTTGTTGAAGGATCCTATGATTAATCGTAAGTACTATTTCATTTTCTTAAAATATTTTACTCTTGTTTTTGTTTATTTATTTATTTTTACTTTATTCCTATATAATCATTCCATAATTAGATGCCATAAATAATGGTTTAGGGATATATCTTTTGGATCAAACATTACATTGTGGTCTGAAGCCATTATGTGCTAGTAAGTTTCATAGGGCACCGTAGTTTCTTATGGTTACAAATATTTTTAGTTATCTACCCCATGATTTCAAGGATCTCATATTCAAATTAGGATGTCATTTTTTGTTGACTATGTGATTGAAGTATATCACACCACAATTGGATGTTTCACATTATAATTCTATGGATTGAAAAATATTTGTAATGTTTGAAAGCTTTTCTAATATGGGAAAATAGGATTAATTTTTGTGGGATTAATTTGAACCTGGTGGATGGATTTCAGGTTCAATGAACACATGGTATTTTTTATTTTAAGATATAATCTTTTTGAATATGAAATTGAAGATGTTAAAATAGTATGGTGATAGTTATTGAAGAGAAATATGGAATGATTCGGAATATTAGAGACTATGTTTTCATATATAGATTACTTTTATTAATTCTCTAAATAGATTTTAATCAAAATTAAATATCCCAAATTGATCAAAAAGGTTGTAGCTAAATAAAAAACACAAAATCTTGATGGTGTATTGATTAATTTTATATTCATGGTGAATGAAATGTATATCATCTATTAATAAATTTATTATTGTAAGTAGTGTGTGGATAAGAAGACAGAGGTAGTGGACATTAGGTTGATAGAGATCCTCAATAAAATTTTTTAATTATAAATAATGGGATGTGATTTTGGGTACACTAGAATATCAATATGTGTATTCTCCTTCGATGTATCCATTTGTAGTGAACTATGTAAATTTATCATGTCGCTGAATTTATTTTCTACATTATGATATGTTTGTATATTCTTGATAAGTATGAACAATACAACATAGTACATGACATGATTTGTACCATGAATCCAAATACAAACTCATATTGGTGTATCAACCATTTCTAGAAGTCTTCTTTCTCTCCAACCTACTATATCATTGTCGTTTCATACACATTTGAATATATTTATTCTAATTCATAAAACTAAAAATATTAAATTCATTTTAATGATTTAATATTGAAATTTAAATCATTCTCTATGTTATATGAGTTTTTATATATCTGCACTAGGATTTTACATCATTTCTTATATATTAGTTTAAATAATGGAATATAAAATGAGAAACCATACCATTTTAAGTTAAATAATTTGAAGCAATATTGAATTCATAAATGAAATGCACATTTAAACAGTCAACAATCAAATGAGTACATTCATTTACCTAGAAACATTAATATTTTCCATAGAATCACGTAGACATGAAATAATACTACCATAGAAAACTATAATATTCACTCCCATTGGGTCTCAGGGTTCACATTAAAAGATAATTAAAATATTTTTATCACATTTTAAATTAAGGATAATAAAGTCCATAAGAATTATAACTTTACCAATTATTAATAATCAAACATTAATACTCTAATCAAGTATATAATTGGTGGGTTGAGTAACTAAAATAATATTGTGGTGGGATTAAATTCTTCAATATCCAAACAAGTTACATTTTTATAATGGTGTCGTAATGAAATATGTTATATAATGATAAATCGTCATACCTGACTACCACTGACCTTGAGTATGTTCCATGGAATTTCAATGACTGGTGACTAAAACCATGGGTTTACAAACCATGTTAGAGATTATTTTTCTCCAAACATACAAATTACATAAATGGAAATTACCAACTAAAAATTTAGAAAAGACATATATACATAGAATAATCACTAAAGGATTATAAGGACCAAAAAAATATCCCCAATTAGGATCCCATAATTCAAGGACCATAACCATCTCATTAGAAAAACATATAAATTATATAATTCATATGAAAAATATATTGAACAAGATAACATATGATATATATTAAGAGTGTGTACATATAGGGTTGAGTATAATAACCCAATATGATATTCCAATAACCTTAACCATTTAATTAGCTTTTCATATTTTTATAAGTCTTTTTAATAATTATTTTTTACCCTAATCCATATTATAGTATTTATTTTCCATGTTATGAAATTTTACTCTTCAAGATCTCGTGATTTATTATATTTTTCATTTTTCATTTACTAGGATACATGATAGTGTGAGATGTAATTCAAAATCTAAAGAATAATTTTGTAAGTAAATAATGAGTTGTTTTATTCAATAATAATTATTGGGGATTAAATTTTTCATGGAAAATAATATCTTTTTACGAAAATTCTAGAATTTTAACTTTTTTATTGTTTGTTCTAAATTTACAACTCTTTCAATATTTTCTAGACTTATTATATTGTAATAGTTTCTACATTCACATACTAAATTATTTCAGGTTTAATATTATTTTAATTTATTAGTCGTTTTCCATGGACTTATCCTATAAAATAATATTCTATTCTAGAATATGTAATGATATTTTATTACATATAAAGGTGGTTGAAGAATGTTTGAATGTATAGATTCATGTTATTTTCATGTGGGATTCATTTTACATTCACCCTTTACATGAAGTTCATCAAATGTAATTCTTTTTTTATATCTTTTTTTTAATTATAAAAAATTATTCACTTATATTTTTTATAATTAAGGGAATTTATTTCCTATGAGTTTGTTATAATTATCATCCTTTTGTTTTTATATTTATGTTACTTTATAGTGGTGGGTAGCAGTTATTTTTTGTATTCCCTTTTAAATTATACCATTGGTACAACAAAAAAAGGGGAATGATCTATCACCCTAATTAAAATAAATTAAATGATTGAATAATCACTATAAACCTAATATAACAACACATGTCCTCTCCATGCTGAAAAAGTTATCATCCTAGGTATTGATCCCACTAACATGATGGATCATGTGGAAACATAGCCCCAATAAATACCAAACCTAAAACACATGCATAATTCTTATCCATCCATGGAATGAAGAGGAATTGGGGGAGTTTGTAAAGACCCGGAATTTCCATGTAATTTTTTTCATATAAATTGAAATTTTATGAGTCCGAGAAAACTGACGGCATGTGATTCCAAGGTTCAGAGTTCCCAAAATAATTTTATGAACTTTATTTTGGGTACGTTCCGTAATCGTGCGAGTGGGTTTTTCTAAATTTTGAACCGGTGCTCAGAATTGAAATACAAGGGCACAGTTGAACTCACAGCGCCTGTATTTGTTTGAGAATACTTTCACCTCGATGGCAGTTGGTCGAGGGTGAAAGTTAGTTTTAGGGTTTTTTGTGGAAATAATTAAATAAAATAAACACACGTTTTATTTTATTTTGTTGTAACCATCCTCTTTGTAGAAGTTGGTGGTGGGGACCACCAGACCTTAACCACCCATGAGAGGTTATTGTGGTGGGGACCACCCGAGCATAACCTCCCATGAGAGGTTATGGTGGTGGGGACCACCTAGGATTAAACCCTCTTGAAACCCCCCTTTAATTGGGGGGAAACTCCTCAACTCCCCTCTTTATGGGGAAAAACCTCTCAACCCCCCCCCCCCCCCATTAATGTGGAGGAGCCTCTTGACTTCCTCCACATTAATTGTGCCAATGCAACCCAATTATTGTTGCCAATTAATTAATCAAACTTTATTTCCAACAAATTAAATAGATAAACATATTTTATTTGTTTGGCTATTCATTTTTTTGGCAAAGTATTGGAAAAGGAGGATTCGAAGAACTTGGGAGAAATCCCTCTAACGAAAAACACTCTGCCAACGAAGAACGCCGACCTCCTTCAACCTTATTCCTCAGGACTACTTACGACGTGGGACATCCTCATATACAAAAAATTGACGACTCTACTACCTCCTTGTGACAACGTCAACAAGCGAACGAGGTAGGGGGTTTATTTGTGTGATAATACTTTTCCCATATTTCTTACCTTGGTCTCTCTTACGGTTTGGGAATGAAATGTTGTGGGATATTGTATTTTTTTAGTTCTTCTTTCTTGTTGAGCTATATGATACCACCCTAACACAAAGGGTACGGTCCAAAACAACATGCCATGACCCCTCCGTAATTCTTCTTTGGTGTACTCTTCGAAATGGGGGAAGATGATGAAGTCGATGAAGGTGACGAAGGCAACGACACCGCCACCCGTGGCCTCCGTGACCTGCGCTGCCCCCATGGCATTTCTCCCTCTCGTCCGAATCAGTCGTGCCCCCCGGATCTGCGCCCCGGTCGAGCCACCCATGGCGTTCCGCCCTCCCGGCCGAACCGGCCACGTGCCCTGGCTCCACGCCCTGGCCGAATCGGCCCCGCACCCCACGATGCTCTGGCCTCCCGGCCGAACCGGCCCCGCACCCTCGCGGCGCCTCGGTCTCCTTGCCGAATCGGCCCCGTGCCCCCATGGTGCTTCGGCCGAATCGGCCCTGCGGCCCTCTGAGTCACCCCGGCTTGCGCCGCCTGTGGCCCTCCGCGGCCCCTCGCAGCCTGTCGGACCTACCCAACGGGCTGGGCCACACTGCGTGCCCAGCTAGACACAGCGGTTTGCGCCGGGTCGACCCGAACCGGGTCAGCCCAGGCCAAGTCGGGTCAGGTCGGTCCGACTGGGTCGGACCAGACCCGAGCCCACTATAGCCCATTTACTTTATTTTGGCCATAACTTTGGCACCGGATGTCCATTTGAAGAACCGTCAATGGCGCTGGAAATCTTGGAGGGAGTCAGTCTCTTTGAGAGATACCTCACTGAGATTTGGATTGAGGAGGAAAACTTTCGGGTTTGATCAAACACGAATCCAACCAGGCCCCCAGGACTAAAAGGCTAATAACTCCCAGACCGGGTGTCCGATTGACGTTCCATGTGTTGCATTGAGACCCCTATGACGTGGAATACCATTGAGATACTTCTTTTCGGGACATTGTGATAGTTGGAGTATCGACCAGTAGCTTGAGGAGCGGATCCTCCCAAGGAAGAGCGAGTATAGTGCAGAGACCTAGTAGCTGGCTGAGACCTGACGACTGCTAACTGTTTCGACTCGGAGTGACTCGACTAGCCTAGTGGGGAGCACCTTGGTGTCGTGGAAGACCCATAGTGGGGAGAACCTTGGTGTCGCGGTAGACCCACGGTATTCGACAGGAGGAGTACCTCAGCAGGCTATAAGGGGGAGTGCGCTTGTTGATGCGGCAGACCCATGGTGGGGAGCGTGCTTGGTGATGCGGAAAATCCACATTACTCGACAAGAGGAGTACCTTAGCAGTCCAAGGTTAGTGGGAAGCGCCTTCGTATCGCGGCAGGCCCACTGTACTCAATAAGGGAGGATTTCTCCAACAGTCGAGGTTTCGACAATGTTACTGGGGATGTTACTTGATACTACCCCTAGAATAAAATCCTGGTTTGAGCTGAGTTAGTTTTTCTGTGTTTTCTTCATGATTAAGATGGATTGCTTGATAACTTAGGTATATGTATGGGCATATACCTAAGTAGGGTTATCTGTTGATTTCATACATTTTGGTTTATCCTTGGTGGATTTTTGTGAGACCTTGAGGGTCCCAGGGTCCCTACAGAGTATCGTTATACTCACCCCTAGACGGGATATGTCTGTACCTTGTTGTGTAGGATGAAGATGAAGGATATCACTGACTGATGCTGAGAGTACCAGGTCTGCACGATACCTAGAGGTGGACCATATGGCGTGTTAGTACGCAGAGGAGACAGGTGGACATGGAGTGCTAAGGAGGCGATATGTACCTACCCTTCAGGTAGGAACCTCGTAGGATTATCTAGTTGTTGTTTTTCTCTTTCTTTAGTTATATTGAATTTCATTTGTACTTTTACTTTCCAGTTGGGTTTGTATTCTGGCCCCTTTTTAATTTCAGCACTCTTTTGTTATACAAGTTACTTGGTGTTTCGTATCTAGCTGTGAGATTTCTTGTGTGTGTGTTTACAGGTTATAAAGGCAATTCCTTCCTAGTTTTAGGTATTTATGTCTTTGGTTCTAGTCTCCAGCCCCTGGCCTATGGAAGGTGGGCTTGGGGAGTCACGGCACGGGCCCTGGGGGACGGTTCATGACAAATTGGTATCATAGGAGTCGGTTCTACCAAAGAACTAGGACTCTGATCTTTTTTGTGAAGGAATCGTGTTAAGGGTAATGAGTGAATTTTTTAGTTTAGGGAGTCCAGTGTTGGTGTGGTGGCCAATGTATCTATACACCAGGACCCTAACTTCTGATTTCTGACTCAGTGCATGAAAACACTGATTGTGTGTGTGTTTTAAAAAGTTTTCTTTGTGATCTTTTGAGTCATCTGACCAGGTATAAATTTCATATCACCAGGTATAACCTATTGACCGTGGCGCACCTGTTTCTTTTCAGGATTCCTCCACACAGACAGCAGCTAGAGTTATGAGAGTTGTACGCACAGATATCCCACTGAGTGACGAGGCCTCGGTGTAGGGCCCTTTTCTAGTAGAGGCACTAGCAGAGGCACCAGCGATACCACTCCTCGTTGGGTCGCCGATGCCACCAGCCCCATCAGTAGACGGTGCACGCCGCTTGAGCACGTTGCACGAGTTCCATCACCTAAGGCCACCCAGGTTCAGAAACGATATGGACCCACAAGTGGCTGAGGATTGGTTGGAGGGTGTGGTGAGAGTTTTCCGATAGGTAGGGACACCATCAGAACTCATGGTGATCCTTGCTGCTAGCCTTTTACAGGAAGCAGTAGGCAGATGGTGAAGCTTGATGCTCCAAGTTCATGAAGAGGTGGCACTTCTCTGGGTAGACTTCGAGAGCCTGTTTCGGGCAGAGTTTGTCCAAACAACTCTTTGCACAGTGCGCATAGAGGAGCTACTTCAACTACAGCAGGGCAGCATGACTGTGGCTCAGTAATCAGCGAGGTTCACTGACTTCTCACGATACTCCACCGATATGGTACGGGACCCGTTCTTTAGGGCCTGGACCTTTGATCAGGGAAGATATTAGAGATTTTTATGATCTCACTCAGCATCCCGGCACAGGCGGGGGTGTTAGAGAAAGACCTCTTGGTGGAGAGATTCCTTTCCAAGCAGTCACTAGCAGTGAGACCCACTACAAGTCGTCACGTAGCGGAGTCTTCTGCAGCTGGTAGCAGACAGACATCGCAGAGGTCTAAGAGGCCCATACCTACAAGTGGAAGACTGCATGACTCAAGATCGGTTGTGCGGGGAACCCGAGATAGATCCAGTCATGCCAGGAGCGGGTAGTGTTACACATGCTGCGGACAGGGTCACATGGCTCGTGATTGTCCAGCCCGCTGTACGGATGATCAGCAGACGGTCAAGGGACCACCCATGCAGAGATAGATATTTGGCTTAGGAGGTCCTTAGGGAGTAGGAGAATGTGGAAAAGGAGCTGGTTGTACAGATGGCGGTGGGAAATGATTCGAGGTGTTACCACCACCTCCACTAGGTGGTCCACCCTAACCATAGGGAGCGGGTGGAAAGGGGCGAGCTCTACTCTAGGAAGCTGAGGCCTACGATCACGACGCTTCGGAGATGATATGAGGTATGATTTGTGTCTAATACACCTTAGCTTCAGTTCTTATAGACACAGGTTCCATTTATTCTTTTATTTCCACTACCCTTGTTCGGAGCTCGGAGATTCCGATGGAGTCATTGGCTCGATCCTTATGGCTAGAGACTCCTATAGGAGTGGATTAGACGAGTATGCACTGGTGCTGGAAGTGTTAGCTTACTCTAGGAGGTGAGAGATTCTGCTGGGATCTCCTAGTAGCGTCATCGAGGCCTTACGACTTCATCTTGGGTATGGACTGGTTATCTTCAATCCATGCTCAGATTGACTGAATTAGGTGAAACTTGTGGTGTGTCCGCACATATGGGACTAGTTTTACCTTCAACGGCGAGAAGTGAACCTATGCAGCATAGGATGGACTTAACCAAATGAGGGTGCAGTTGATTAATAATCAGTTGGTTATCCTTACCCTCAGAACAGTTGATGTGGGGAGTCTGAGTTATCTTATAGTGGTAGACCAGTACGTGGATTTTTTCCCTGATGATGTCCCAAGTCTACCTCCTCACAGATAGGTGGACTTTTACATTGACTTGTACCCCGGGATGACACTGATATCTGTACTAGCGTATCAGATGGCTCCCATAGAACTTCGTGAGGTGGGGGTACAACTAGAGGACTTGCAGGGGAATGGATTTATCCAGCCTAGTGTTTCTCCTTTTCCAGCCTCGATTATGTTCACCAAGAAGGAGGATGGGATCTTGAGTCTTTGTGTTGACTATCGGCACCTGAACCAGGTGACCGTGAAGAAAACGTACCCACTCCCAAGGATTGATGACCTATTTGATCAACTGAAGGGAGCACGATGGTTATCGAAGATAGACCTCAGGTCACGCTATCACCAGCTCAGAGTACTAGATGAGAATGTGCATAAGAAAGACTTCAAGTGTCGGTATGGCCATTATGAGTTCTTGGTTATACCATTCGGTGTGACCAATGCTCTAGCAGTGTTCATGGGACTCATGAACAAGATATTTCAGACATAACTTGATCACTTTGTAGTGGTCTTCATCGACGACATTCTGATCTACTCGAATACTGAGGAGGATAATGCCTATCATTTTCAGGAAGTACTGGACACACTCCGAGAGCACCTTCTTTATGGTAATATCACAAAGTGCCAGTTCTGGACCCGAGAGGTTCACTTTCTAGGACATGTCATCTCGAAGGCTAGAGTTAGATTGGATCCAGCAAAGATTGAGGCAATACTAGCTTGGGAGCCACCCAGGAGTGTGACGGAGGTACAGAGCTTACTGGGATTTGCTGGATACTATTAGAGGTTTGTGCCAGACTTCTCCAGAATTGCAGCACCACTATCAGGCTTGACGAAGAAGGGGAAACCGTTCATGTGGTTGGACAGATGCCAGCATAGTTTTCAGGAGTTGAGGCAGAGGCTTACTAGTGCCCCCATCTTGAGGCTTCCAGAGGAGGGTGTAGGATATGTAGTCCACTGTGACACATCAGGGAACGGACTCAGATGTGTCCTGATGCAGGATCTTACAGTGATCGCTTCTGGTTCTCGACAACTGAGACAGCATGAGCAGAACTACGCTACCCATGACCTGGAGTTAGAAGCAGTGGTCTTCACCTTGAAGATGTGGTGACACTATCTGATGGGCGAGAATTTTACCATGTACTATGATCAAAATAGTCTCAAGTATATATTCTCCCAAGATTATCTAAACCTAAGACAACAAAGTTGGCTTGAGTTCTTCCAGGACTATGACTTCAAGACAGTCTATACTCCTGGGAAGGGGAACGTTGTTGCATATGCACTTAGCAGGAGATATGGTATACAGCTGCAAGGTGAGGCGACGGAGCAGTGGGCCACTTTATAGATATACTTTGTGGATAGAGACGGAGCAGCTTTTCTACAGTCACTCCCCCACTTCTTCAGCGAGTCAGGGAGGTGCAAGGTGGGGACACTGACTGCGAGGCACGACATGCTCAGATATCCACAGGACAGGAACCTGATGGATTTTATGAAGGTGGGGAGCACATCATCCTCTTCAAAGGAAGTACCATGGTACCAGTGTCACTTAAAGAGGAAGTGTTGAGGGATCTCCACACATCCCCTCTAGCAATACTTCAAGAAGTGGCAAAGATGTACCAGGACCTCCGACGACAGCACTGGTGGCTGGGAATGAAGAAAGCAGTAGTAGATTTTGTTTCTCGGTGCCTCACTTGTCAGGAAGTGAAGGCGGAGCATTAGGTACCAACAGGCTTGGTTCAACCTTTAGAGGTCCTAGAGTGGATGTGGGATGGGATATCCATGGACTTCATGACAGTAATTCCACATACATCTAGGGGACATGACTCGATTTGCGTGATCTTCGACCGACTCAGCAAGTCAGCCCACTTCACACTGATCAGAGAGTGGGGTTCAGTTGAGATTTTGGGATGCCTCTATGTGCAAGAGATTGTTTGGAAACATGGAGTAACTTAGATGATTATATTCGATCGTGATGCACATTTTACTTCTCGGCTATTGAAGGGGTTTAAGGAGGCTTTTGAGACGCAGCTTCGTTTGAGCACCGCTTTCCATATTCAGACGGATGGTCAGACTGAGCAGACTATTTAGACCCTCGAGGACATGCAGCGTGCTTGTGTCCTCAACTTCGGTCGCAGCTGGGAGGATCACTTACCTTTGGTGTAGTTTTCATACAACAATAACTATCACTCCACCATAGGGATGGAACCTTTTGAGTCATTTTATGGGCAACCTTGCAGGTCACCCTTGTATTGGACTGACCCAGGGGAGTTAGTGATAGTGGGACCAGAGATGGTATGGGCTACCACAAAGAAGGTTAAGATCATCCAGGAGTAGATAAAGACTGCGCCGAGTAGGCATAAGTCGTATGCTGACAAGAGATGGAGACCTCTAGAGTTGGAGGATGGTGACCTTGTATTTCTATGGGTCTCACCTTGATGATGTTTGTGGATATTTAGCTAAGGCAGCAAGTTGTCTTCGAGATTCATTGGACATTTTTAGGCCCTTAGTAGAGTTGGTGAGGTGGCATACCACTTAGCTCTTCCACCTCAGTTGCACCGGGTGCACGACGTCTTCCACGTATTCTACTAGAGGAGATACGTGCATGAACTTTATCACATCATCAACCATGGTGAGCTGGATATCGATGACGGGGTGACCTTTACCAAGGTTCCAGTAGAGATTGATGATTGACAGGAGTGGGTCCTTCATTGACGGTCGATACCTCTGATGCGTGTTTCCTGGTAGCACGGTAACCTCTAGGAGATCACATGGGAGCGGGATTCTCAGATGTGTGATTAGTACCCCCACTTGTTCCCTTAGTTTTAGTTGTGGATTACGGGGACGTAAAGCCTAATGTGGGGAGAATGTGAAGACCCAGAATTTCCATGTAATTTTTTTAAATAAATGGGGATTTTACGAGTCTGAGAAAATTGACAACGGGTGATTTTGAGGCCCAGAGTGCCCGGAATGAATTTCTAAACTTTATTTCGAGTACATTCAGTAATCGTGCGAGTGGGTTTTTCTAACTTTTGAACTGGTGCTCGGAATTGAAATTTGAGGGCACCTTTGAACTCGCAGCACCGATATTCGCTTAAGAAGTCTTTCACCTAGATGGCAGTTGTTCGACGGTGAAAGTTAGTTTTTAGGTTTTTTGTGGAAATAATAAAATAAAAAAAACACATGTTTTATTTTATTTTTTTGTAACCAACCTCCATGTGGAGGTTGGAGGTGGGGACCACCAGACCTTAACCTCCCATGAGAGGTTATGGTGGTGGGAACCACCCGAGCCTAACCTCCCATGAGAGGTTATGGTGGTGGGGACCACCCGGGATTAAACCACCTTGAAACCCCCCTTTAATTGGGAGGAAACTCCTCAACTCCCCTCTTTATGGAGAAAAACCTCTCAACCCCCCCCCCCCCCCATTAATGTGGAGGAACCTCTTGATTGCTAACAAATTAAATTGATAAACATATTTTATTTGTTTGGCTATTCATTTGTTGGAAAAGTATTGGAAAATGAGGATTGGGAGAACTTGGGAGAAATCTCTCCAACGAAGAACGCTCTGCCAACAATGAATGTCGACCTCCTTCGACCTTCTACTTTGGGACTTCTTCTAATCTGGGACGTCCTCATCTACGGAGAATCGACGACCGTACTACCTCCTTCTGCCAACATCAACAAGAGAACGAGGTAGGGGGTTTATTTGTGTGATAATACTTTTCCCATATTTCTTACCTTTGTTTCATTTGCGGCTTGGGAATGAAACGTTGTGGGAAGTTTTATGTTTGTCGTTATTCTTTCTTGTTGAGCCATATTCTACCACCCTAACGTAGAGGGTATGGGCCAAACCAACATGGTCTGACCCCTCCGTCGTTCTTCTTTGGTGTACTCTTCGAAATGGAGGAAGGTGATGAAGGCGATGAAGGTGACAAAGGTAATGGCACCGCCACCCACATCCTCCACGACCAATTCCACCCACGCATCATTCCGCCCTCCCGACCAAACCTTCCACGCACCCCAGCTCCACGCCCCGGCCGAGCCACCCACTGTGTTCCAACCTCCTAGCCGAACTGGCCACGTTCCCTGGCTACGCGCCCTGGCTGAGCCGCCCTGCGGCGCTCCAGCCTCACAGCCGAACCGGCCCCGTACCCCGCGGTGCTCCGGCCTCCTGTCTAACCGGCCCCACGCCCCTGTTGCGCCCCGACCTCCCAGCCGTATCATCCCCGCACCCCCGCGGCGCTCTAGCCTTCTGGACGAACCGGCCCCGCAGCCCCCCGAGCCGCCCCGGCTCGCGCCGCCCGCAGCCCTCTGAGCCGCCCCAGCTCACACCGCATGCGGCCTTATGATTCGCCTCGGCTCGCACTGCCTACGGCCCTCCGAGCCACCCCGGCTCGCACCGCCCGAGGCCCTCAGAGCAGCCCCGGCTCGCGCCGCCCACTGCCCTCCGAGCCGCCCCAGCTCGCGCCACCCGCGGCCCTCTGAGCCACCCCGGCTCGCGCTGGTTGTGTCCCTCCAAGCCTCCCTGTCTCACGCCGCCCACCGACCCTCCGAGATGCCCCGGCCAAGCGCGCCTATGGCCTCTCACCCTCGCGGCCACCTGCGGACCTCTGTGGCCCCTCGCGGCCTGTCGAGCTGAACCCTGCGGGCCGGGCTGCACTGTGTTCTCGGCCAGATCTAGTGGATTGGGCCAAGTCGACCAGAACCGGGTTGGGCCGCGTCGGCCCAGGCCGGGTCGGACCAGACCCAGGGCCACTAAGGGTCATTTACTTTATTTTTTCCATAAATTTGGCACCGGACATCTGTTTGATGAACAGTCAGTTGCACTGGAAATCTTGGAGCGAGTCGGTCCCTTTGAGTGATACCCCCACTAAGATTTGGAATGAGGTGGGAAACAGTCAGGTTGGATCAACCACGAATCCAACCAGGCCCTCAGGACTAAAAGGCTAATAAATCACAGACTGGGCATCCGATTGACATGACTTCTGTTGCGTTGAGACCCCCTATGACATGGAAAACCTTTGAGATACTTCTTTGTGGTTCTTCGTGATAGTTGGAGTATCGACCAGTAACTTGTAGAGATAATCCTTCTAGAGACGAGAGAGCATAGTGAGAAGACCTAGTAGCTGGATAAGACCTGACAAATGCTGACCGTTTCGACTCGGAGTGAATCGACTAGCCTAGTGGGGAATGCCTTGGTTTCGTGGAAGATCCACGGTACTCGATAGGATGAGTTCCTCAGTAGGATACGAGGGGGAGTGCGCTTGGTGACGCGGTATACCCACAGTGGGGAGCACGCTTGGTGATGTGGCAGATCCATGGTACTCGATAGGAGGATTACCTCAGCAGTCCAAGATTAGTGGGAAGCACCTTGGTGTTGCGGCAAGCCCACTGTACTCGATAGAGGAGGAGTTCTCCAATAGCATAGGTTTTGACAATGTGACTGGGGATGTTACTTGATACTACCCCTAGAATAAAATTTTGGTTTGAGCTAAGTCAGTTTTTCTGTGTTTTCCTCATGATTGAGATGGATTACTTGATAACTTAGGTATATGTATGGGAATATTCCTAAGTAGGGTTATCTGTTGATTTCATACTTTGTGGTTTATCCTTGGTGGATTTTTTGTGAGACCTTAAGTGTCTCGGGGTCCCTACTGATTATCTTTATACTCACCCCTACATGGGATATACCTGCACCTTGTTGTGTTGGATGCAGATGATGGCCAGCACTGACTGAGGCTGAGAGTACCAGATCTGGATGATACCTGGAGATGGACCATACGGCGTGTCGGTATGCAGAGGAGACGGATGGACGTGGAGTGCTGAGGAGGTGATCTGTACCTACCGTTTAGGTAGGAACCTCGGAGGATTATCCAGTAGCTATTTTTCTCTTTCTTCAGTTGTATTGCATTTCAGTTGTACTTGTACTTTCCAGTTGCATTTGTATTCTGACCCCTTTTTACTTTCAAAATTCTTTTTTTATACAGGTTACTTGGTGTTTCATATCCAGTTTTGATCTTTCTTGTGTGTGTGTTTACAGTTTATAAAGGCAATGCCTTCCTAGTTTTAGGGATTTATGCCTTTGGTGATAGTCTCCAGCCCCTGGCCTATGGAAGGCGGGCTTAGGGTAGTCACGTCACGGGTCCCGGGGGACGGGTCATTATAGAGTTGGCCTCCACCACATTGAGCACCAACCAACATGACATAACCCTAACTAGGGTTCCAAAAAAACTAGGTAATTCCCCATGTCCCAAATTTAAAAAACTACACAAACTAACACTATAACATTTTTTCATCAATCTTTTAGTGGAAAGGGAAGTTGTGTAACACCATTATCCATAAAACCATAACTATGGTGGACTAACACTATGGTTTTGGTGGCCTCTTTCTAACTTCCAACAAACACAGTTCCCTCAACCGAAAGTAAAAACTATTGTTTGTGTTTTCCTAAACCAAAATCAACTTAAAAATACCAAAATAATCCTCCTAAAGATATCCAAATTATCCCTCTATCATCCTTAAGTTTAAATTATTTACTGACCCATCTACCTGACGAAAATCTGACCCACCTCCTAGATCATTAACACTAAATTCCTTGGGTTATCACAACTTCCCCATCAAGATACTTCTCATCCATGGTAATATTC
This sequence comes from Viscum album, assembly GCA_963277665.1. Taxonomy (NCBI): domain Eukaryota; kingdom Viridiplantae; phylum Streptophyta; class Magnoliopsida; order Santalales; family Viscaceae; genus Viscum; species Viscum album. The sequence goes on along the minus strand of OY728129.1, from coordinate 1,779,333,264 downwards.
CATGATTAAATCCATCAAAAAAATCATTTACTGATATCAAATGCACATTACAACCTAAAAATAAATCAATGGTTTTTTCATGTTGTTACCACCTCCAAACCAGTGAATTACCCAAAAACTATGACACCTACCTCTCCATACTTCATAAACACTAGTTATCTCCTAAATGATGTTAGTTTATCCTCATCCATGTTATTGTTATTTTTTAAATGAAAAAAGTTCTATTTATTACTGCATTGTCTGGACTACATCTAAGAACCCAATAGCTCACACATCACAATCTAAACTAACAACATTATCTCTAAAATGATAGACATTCATGATTGATTTTATGAATTTATAAATTCTTAATTTCATACAAAAATTATTTATGTCATTGGTCTAAACTTGTTTGTCTCACACTCAATGCCTCACTAGACTGTCTATCGACTATTCTCATTAGAAACTTTAGTCTCACACCAAGGACTATACACACCTCATAAATCCTAACATCAAGGACTGTACATCATGGTCTTCAGTTAATATCAGAATCTACAGGGTCTTTCATTGAGGTTTCACTGAGATTTCAATTATATATTTCAACTGATAATGTCCCAATTAATACTGACATGTTGTAGGATATTCTAAGTAATGATATGATTTTCAAAACCACAAAATCTGCATTTTAAAATACCTTTAAACTTAAAGCATAGTCCAACTTCATCTTCAACTTTATTTTCTATTCACATAATTTACCGAGTTATTAATCATATTTTATTATTAATAAAACTCTTTTCTACTGCTCTATATTATCCTTTATAAAGAAATATTGAGATAATATACCTTAAAAATATTCCCTTGAATTGCCTCCAGAAATATATATTTCACAATGAAAATGAACCTTGTGAAATTCCCTAATGAACCTTACTAAATCATTGAAATATCATGATAAAATTCCCTAATCAACCATATGAAGTCAGGTAAAACATCCTTATATAATTCTGAAATTAACCTTATGATGTAATTAGAATATGAAGATTGATCTACTAATAAACATCCTGAAATCTAGGATTTACCTTATGATTCAGCCATAGGGAAAATTCAAAATCCCCTATACAACCATAAAATCAACCATTGTACTCCATAATTTCTCCAGAACACCACCACACATCACATTATATGGCTTTATCTGGCCATTGTGATTTGTTTTTTACATTGAATCACCAAACATGTTAACTAAAAAAATTAAGTCCACTAAAAAGTGGATATTTTCCAAAAACAATATCCCATTTTCATTGATTCAAACTCCAAAAGAGATTAACCACTTCTTTTTAAAAAAACATTAGAATTATAAGATATGATTATAAACCCAATTTTAGCCTCTTGCTTCCAAATAGTTCATCAAGTATTCACAAAACATCAAGTATATTCCCACATAAGACAATCTTTGTATGAGAAATAATATTTAAATAGTTTTCTAATACTTTATTGTTAATTAATATAAAATAGTCATACTATTTAATTGTATATTCCTATTTTTATTGATTTTAGTGTAAGATTTAGGATGAGTTTCTTCCATTCACAAACATAAGAATTGAGATTTTCTTTCAACAGTGGTGATTATTAAGTGCTTCCATCCACTTTTTCCTAGAATATGAGTAGTCATTTAATCTAACATTACTATTTATTCCCTTACATGGTGATTCTGATGAAAGATCCAGAACAATTGAATCAAGTACTATATAAATGTCATCATTAAAATGGTATGTAATAATTTATTTCATCTATAATTTACTTCTATATGTAAAAATCATTCAAAGATATTCTCTTCACTTTATATTTATTTTTTTACTTATTGATGTTTTAGTGATTCTATTTTAAGTGTTTTTCATGAAAATAGACTTTACATATTCATTTTACTAAATTATTTCATCTTATATGGTAATATTTTTAAAAAATTCATACCAAAGAGTCCATATGGTTTATATGTTAATTTTATTAAATAAATAAATATCCAAATATATATATAAACATTGTTAAAAAAAATTTATTAACATAAATATTTTATGATTTATAAATGGTTTATATTCTAATTTATATGATAATATACTTTTTATGCTAATAAGATTATATGTTAATATTTTTTATATGTTCATATTGATTATATGTTAATATAGTTTATAAGTTTATATGTCAATACAATTTTAATTTTTCTTAACTTCGTGTATGAGGAAAAAAGACCTAGATGTATCATGATTATATGTTGGTTTTTTATGTAAAAATATAGATGTTCCATAATCATCCTTAATATAAAGGCGAGATCATTGGCTTTCTAGATATTTCTCATTGTTGAAAAATTGATGCATTAAACTCTAATTATTCTTTGGTGGCTTGTCTTTATTACATTTATTTTAACATTATAAAAATTGATAATGAATTGACCATCATTGAAGCTACTAAGTGATGATTTGGGTAAAAATATATTATTCACACTAGGAAAATGTTAAATGTTATATATTTCTTTTTACCTCAAGGTAACAAAACTAATATTGATTTTTTTTTAACAATAAACAATTTAAGAAAAATAAAATTTATTTTTTCCTTTCTTTTCTAGTTAAATCATATGCAATGAAATACTTTCATTTGTTGAGTGTTTTTTGTGTATTTAGTGTTATTATTTGAGTGTTAAATCAACCTAGATTTTATATTTAAATTCCATTTACTTAGTTGAGATTTTTAGTATAGTTACTCTTAATTTTATCCTCGTATTTAGCGGTGGCTAAACACTTTTATAACCTCTCAATAGAAAATATATTTCTTTGATTTTAGTTTAGTGTTAGTAATCTACTTCTAAAATAGTATAAGTGGGGTATCTTATGGTTTTTTTCTATAAATTGAGTGAAATATATTGATAAAAATACTTATATCCAATGAAGAAATTGTTTTCTTGGGTTTCTATGCATTTCTTTAAACATTGATATTCAATACCATAATCAATGAAAAATATATTTTCTATTAAATTTTTGAATTTTTTAGAGATTTTTTTATTTTACTCAATGAAATTTTTTTATAAACATTCATGTATCTTGAATATGATTCAATAATTATTTTGTACATGTATAAGAAATCTAAATCATCTATCTAGTAATCATGGTAATCATTATAATGATATTTCCAATTGTTTTGATTATAATTTAATTGGTACTTTTTGTTCTATTATATAATTTTTTGAAAGAATATTATACTATTATTCAATGTTGGGAGCTTCCCTAGATCATATCATCGAGGTGTTGTAACAACGTGTTACTATGATTCATAGGTAATTTATTCATGTTACTCTATTTTAGTAAGTGTCATTTTAATCTATAATCTTAATAAATATATATAGTTTCTTCTAGATCACAATACACACACACATTCATCTCTTTATTCTTATAGTGTTATATGGCATATTAATGAACCAATGAAAAATATTAGTAAAAAGTCAAAGGTGGGAAACTTTATACAAGTTTGTGGAGTTCATAGGGTCACTTCATGGGTTTGTTATAAAACAGCAGTTCATATAGGTGCTTCTGAATTTTTAGACTAACAAGGTTGTATTATAGAATAACTTGAATTATTTTCCCAGGCAGTGATACTTATTCATGCGGGTGATGGTTTCTCATGTGGACAAGATGGAATTGGTTGGATAATATTCTTATAAATGAACTAGGTCTAGTCCCTTATGCACTCATGGTAGGATACTCCTTCTCATGTATAAGTTATAAATTCATATTCCAATGGAGAAAAGCCTCAAACATAGGACAAGTTATCACAGTGATTCTTAATGAAGTTGTTGTTCCCACCCTTCAATATCAGTTCTTCACATGCTCTCACATCAATCCTAATATATTTTTTTCAATAGATACCCTCTATATATTGAAGCATTAACTAGTGTACATAAGCCAAATTATTCTGAATTCATGCCTATTGAAGTCTTCAATCATCAACTTAAATATCTCCATAACTTTTTTGTATGGTATTTAATAAAAAATGTCAATAAAATCCATAATTTTTAACAATATCATCCTTATACATTATTAATTTTTGAGGATCCCATGTTATAGTTTTGTGATAATGGTGTTAGTTTTTGGTAGATGTTGTGGCATAGACTATTGTAGGTTCTTGTTTCATTAAATAAACATTTCAATATAGGATAGAGGTGGTTTAAATTAATTTTTATAGATTTGATAGTATTTCTGGGGTTTACATGGTTCTCGAGACACAACATTGCATTATTAGTTCCCTTTGGTGCTTAATGTTCATGTGTTTTGGTAAAATCTAGGTGTTTCCTTGTTTTTTGATGTTATAAAAGACTATTTTGGGTTTAAACATCTAGAAACCTATATTTTATTAAAGATTATGTTTTTAAAACTTCCTTCTATTGTGTCTTTCAGTTTCATTGCTTATATATTGGTATGTATGACTTGTCTTTGAGTTTAGTTCAACTACTTAACATTTTTAGGTGTTTTGTTATATTATATCTAGAATGATTTAGTGAAACTGACTAATGTAATTATGAAATTAATTTCATAACATAAAAATAGTTGTAGTTTAATTTATTATTATGTAATGTATATAACATGACTAGTGATACGGGTGTTTCATGATTTGTTGAATGACTTAAAATACCTAATATTGTGCACAATCATTTAATTTAATCCATTTTAAATTATCATAAAAATATTAAAACATTATTTGATGATTTTTTAATGGTATTTATAAAAGTTATGAAAATCATTTAAATGATAAATGTTTGTTCCCCTAGAAACTGGGGAGGAAATGAGTTTTTTCATGTTGCTGTGTAGTGCTTTTTTGGCATCTGAATGTAGTATACATGATTTTTAACCATGGAAATAGTCCAGTATCCATAGTTCAAATCGTGACAATAGGTTTACTACCACAATTACAAACCATGGTAATAAGTCTGCTTGGAAGAGGTTATAGCCATGGTTTGTAACCATGGCAGTAGAACTATTACCATTGTTATGAACCATGGATATAGAATCTTTGCTATTTTATGCCAATAGAATCCATTACTAGATAAATAATGGATATTACCTATATCCATGGATTTGGTGTCTATATCCACGGTTACAAATCGTGGCTATAGCCTAATTTTTAAGTAGTGCTTGTCTTTGATCACAATGAGAATCTCTTCCAAGAAGGATTCTCCTTGATCTCTCTAGAATCAATAGAGTCATTTCACTCTCCATTCTTAAGATAATTCTTATAGAGGATATCTTTAGGGCTTGATAGGATTTTCTAAAGTCGTTATGCATAAAAAAATAAATATTTTGACGTAGGGTGGGAAATAATATAATTTGGTTTATACAATTCTAGGGTTAGAAAATAATAATTCTATATATACCATTATTATTTCCTTAATCCTTGTAAGACCCCATGTATATAATAGTATTATTATTATTGTATCTTGACATGTGTAAAACTAGAGAATTAATTAAATATTAATTTTTCAAATAATATATAATATGTATTATTTATCACTGAACCATTAAACTTGGTCAGAAATTCCTCCACAATATTTTTCAGTCCTTTAATAATGAATATTTATTTAATAAATAAATATCACTACATTATTCTCTAATAAATAAATAAATATTATATTCACTTAATAGTGAATAAATATTTATTAAATATTCTGCTCACAAAATATTCTCTCAAATAACTTGTTATGGAATATATGTAATCAAGATAACATGGATAATTATTAAACCATGAATAAAAATAATCTTTATTCACCATGTTAAATAATAAATAATATATAATACCTAACCAAATTTATGGATACACTTAGTATGTGACCCTCTAGGCCTCTTTCTTAGTGGAATTAGGCAGAACCACCCAAAGTCCAAGGTTAGTGTCTAGTAATATGGAAAGGAACCTATAGAGAAATTAGTTAATGTCTCAATGATATAAAACCTCATATGTATTATTATTATGTAATATAATACCTTTATCATGATATCTCTAATAAAAAATGTTTCATGCTAATTTCATCAACCTATGTGTCTGATATCTTTTTCTTCGATTTTCCATAAATAAAAATTCCAATAGAACACCATGGTGTTAGGTCCACAAGGCTGAATACCCTGAGAGGGGGGTGAATCAGGGTATGACTAATTTAAAATTAACGCCTGTTATGATCTTGTCTCACTATTAAGAAAAAAAATCTTCTCTCTCTTTCCTATTTCACAATGTAAATAGAAAGTAAAACATGAATAAGACACAGTAATTTTACTTGGTTCATCGCAAAGGGCTACGTCCAAGGAGCATACGCCGACAAGTTGTCGGTCGTACCAATTCCACTAATCCTCACTAGCAGTGGTTTACAATGTTCGGGCTAGATCACTTCTATTCCCAGGCTCACTACCTTTACAAAGTTTAGGTTCAGCTCACTACTTTACCACGGTTCACTCCCTGTTTCTCTCTTTCTGGCTCACTGCAGGTGGAGAAGATCACCTTCTTTCTCTTCCTTTGCTCACTGCTCTTGGAAGGAATCCACTCACAGTTTATAGACTTGTAGGTCTCTTCATTTGAATGAAGGAATGCATCTTCCTCTATAAGTAGATTCTCTGTTGAAGCCCAATTTTCACCCATAGATGAATCTCTCTTTGCATCAAAGGTATCGGGAAAACTTCCAGCTTCCACATAGCCCGAAAATCACTGCTGGAAATAAACCTTACTTGGCGTGCAAGTCTATCTCGACGTGCAAGTATCGGCGTGCAAGTCACAATGGGCGTGCAAGTCTACCTCAGACACTTGCGCGACACAATCTTCCCCAACTCCAAACTTGCACGACTCTCTTCCTTTTACGCTCAAACCAATATTGGTGCACAACTGCCAATCGGCGCGCAACTTCTCACACCAGCGCGCAACTCCACCTGACCGACCACCACACCTATGAGACGAGAGCTCTAATTTTTCAAAGTATTGAACTCCAGTGCTGAATGAAGAGGTTTGGTCCAGTATTTATAGGAAAATTGACCACCCTGCGCGACGGCGCGCAAGTCACCTGCGTGACCCAGTCTTGGCGCGCAAGTCTTCTGTCCTTTTAGAAACTTGCGAGACCAACTACCAAACTTGTGCGAACCTATTTCCTTAGCCATATTTTGATTTTTGATCTTGAAAAAAATATGGAGCGCAAGTTTCCAATACTCCAAGTCCTCGGCGTGCAAGTCCCTTCTCCAAAAACACTTTTCTTCATTTGTCGATTTTCAGGCCCAAAAATTTGGCAAACACTGGAAAATGGTGCCACCTTGTATCTGTTCTTTTGTACCACCTCCAGATCATCCATTCCTTTTGTCGACGTTCTTGAATCAAACATGGATCGTTGACCTCAGCTCTTGAACTCGACATTCCATCATGAAATCCTCTTTGTCAAAAAAATTTTATGTCATTGTTTTGCTTTGTCAACAATCACCACTCAGATATCCACTTTGTCAAGAAACACAATCACCTCAAAAATGCTTCAATGATGCCTTGAGGGATTTTTGCCCAACTATATCCCCATTTGGGTTTGTTGAAAACTCTTTTATGGAAAGATACATTGTTAATTATTCAGCCACCATTCACCTTTTGCGATTCTTATAGCGATCAAGGATTTACTAAACACATACCCTAAGCCCACATGAGCAATGCTCGGCATGAGAAACAAGAGTAAATGAAAAGTTCATCAATGAATCACTTCATCTCTAACATCCACTGTTGACACAAAACTGATACCAATTTGTACTAAACTAATACCAATTGTTGAAGGACTTTTTGGAAGGCCAATGTTTGGTTTGGAAATATTATCACCACTCGCCAACTCCACTCTTCTACTTTTATCATGATACTCAGCTGTCGTGATGTCTATCCTTTGATCGATCACTTCTAGCATCGTCAGATTTTATATGCTCCCCCTTTCTGTTCACAGCTTCATCCCTTGTCAGCTTCAAAACCTCTTTAGCCCTATTTCCTGTGTTTTCCAAGATAAGCTCTGGCTAAGCACGTTCAACTAGCTTCAACTCCCCCTATCTGGATTCTTCACTTGTCAGCTTCTCCCCATATAAACCATGATGTATCAAATTTCCACAATGTCTCCCCCTTGAACAATCACTATTTTCTCCCCCTTTGTCAATGAACCCAAAGGTCACTCCTTTGCAGTCTGTAATAGAGTAGAGAACACATATCAGCACATTAGGGAAAACACATCATACCTCAAGGATGGGGGGGTGGTTCCACATCCACACTATTTCAAGTGCGGGGAATCGACTGAACTCCCAGAGCCAGTCGATGCCTCTCAAAAGCTTCCTTGGGTAAGGCCTTTTTCAGAATGTCTGCAACCTGTAGCTCTGTAGGAACATACTCCAACTTCACAATTCCCTGCTCAACCTTCTCCTTGATAAAATGATACTTTATCTCTGTTAGGACCAATATGGGCCTATATACCCTGAGAGGGGGGTGAATCAGGGTATGGATATTCTTTTTCAAAGTCCTTCCTGCCCCACTGGATCTTGACCTCTTTATTACAAGGGTCACTTTGTTTGCAATTGTGTGTTTATTATGATCACTTCTTTTCTTCTTTATCTGATGATGATGCTTTAAATATATTGTAGGTAAATAAGCAGACAGACACATAGATTTTTACTTGGTTCACCCTCACTGGGCTACGTCCAAGGAGCATACGCCGACAGGTTGCCGGTCGTACCAAATTCCACTATTCTTCACTAGATGTGGATACAAAGTTCGGGCTAGATCACTTCTATGCCCAGGCTCACTGCCTTTACAATGTTTAGGGTTAGCTCACTGCTTTCCCAAGGGTCACTCCCTGTTTCTCTCTCTCTGGCTCACTGCCGGTGGAGAGGATCACCTTCTTCCTCTTCCTAAGCTCACTACTCTGGAAGGGAATCCACTCACAGTTTATAGACATGTAGGTCTCTTCATTTGCATGAAAGAATGCGTCTTCTGCTGTATGTAGATGCTCTGTTGAAGTTCAAATTTCATCCGTAGATGAATCTCTCCTTGCACCGAAGGTATTGGGAAAACTTCCAACTTCCACGCATCACGAAAACCACTGCTGGAACAAAACCTTACTTGGCGTGCAAGTCAATCTTGGCGCACAAGTATCGGCACACAAGTCAACGGGCGCACAAGTCCTCCTCAGACACTTGCGCGACTCAAGCTTCCTCAACTCCAAACTTGCACGACTCTCTTACTTTTATGCCCAAACCAATATTGGCACGCAACTACCAACTGGCGCGCAACTTCTAACACCGGCTCACAACTTCAACTACTGGCGCGCAAATTCACCTGCGCGACCCACACTCACCACTTGCGCGACCACCACACCTGCGCGACGAGAGCTCCGATTTCTCAAAGTGTTGAACTCAGTAGTAAATGAGGAGGGGTGGTCCAGTATTTATAGGCAATCTGAACACCCTGCGCGACGGCGCGCAAGTCACCTGCGCGACCCAGTTTCGGCGCGCAAGTCCCCTGTCATTTTAGATACTTGCGCGACCAACTCCCAAACTTGCGCGAACCTCTTTACTTTGCCATATTTTGATCTTCTGATCTTGAAAAACATATGGCGCACAAGTTTCCTATACTCCAAGTCCTCGGAACCCAAGTCCTTTTGCGAAAAACACTTTTCTTCATTTGCCGATTTTCAGGCCCTAAAATTTGGCAAACACTGGAAAATGGCACCACCTTGTATCTGTTCTTTTGTACCGCCTCCAGATCATCCATTCCTTTTATTGACGTTCTTGAATCAAACATGGATCGTTGAACTCAGCTCTTGAACTCGATATTCTACCATGAAATCCTCTTTGTCAACAAATTTTTATTTCATTGTTTTTCTTTGTCAACAATCACTACTCAGATGTCCACTTTGTCAACAAACACAATCACCTCAAAAATGCTTCAATGGTGCCTTGAGGGATTTTTGACCAACACTTGGACATGGATTTATTTACATTGTCCCATACCCATAAAATGGATTAAAATATCAACTTATGTTAAATAATATAAGGGATAAATATTTTATTTCATTATTTATTTATGAAATATTACTTGTGATGCACCCAATGTATCCTAATTCATCGTGAAAATATGTCATCATAGTTTTTATCAATACATAAAAGTATGCAAGAAAATAAATTTCATTATAATAATATTGAAAAATAAGGATAAAAACACATTTCCAAATATAGGAACATCCAATGACACATATAAATGTGGATTTCCTTGACGGGTCATGTTCCCATAATCTCCTTCACATGAAATTACCAAGGGAGTACACCATAAGAAGGTTCCTCAAATTCCTATGAGTCTCCACCCCTAATAACCTATATCATTTATTTCCTATCAAATAATATAATCCTCCAGTATAACATATATTTAATAATAGTCTCATGGAAATTCGGGGTTCTCATCAAAGAGGATAACATCTAGGACCTTTCATCTTAATAGTTACTCTTTAGGAATTATCACATGCTTTGTCACTAAAAAGAACAATAATGATGAAATAATAAGTTTAGTAACATTAAAATAAATTAATACTAGTAATCATAAAGTATATATATGTTGTTTATAGATCACCAACTTTAAGAGACTCCCACTTTCACTAGATCCAATTGTTAATGACCTTTTTTCTGCAAGCTATCATATGATATTCTTGCTTCTAATAAGTTAAAGATTCAGTGAAGGGGTTAGCCATATTTTATTAAATGGAAACTATTCTTACTATAAATTCACCCCTCTAAGAAAAATCCATCCATAGGTTATACTTTTTAAGTATGTTGTTTATCCATTTTTGTGTCCATGGCTCTTTGTCGAGATCCACCGCTGTAGTATTATCATAATATAATTTGATAGGGTCCTTACTACTAGGAATTACATCAAGATCTTGGAAAAAATTTCATATCTAGATGAAATATTTGGTTTTATAATAAGTCACCATATACTCAAAATTCATTGTAGAATCAGTGATGGCTAGATACTTTAAACTCTTATAGCTCACAAATCCTCCATTGAGACTAAATACAAATCCTAACTTTGAATTTTGATCATTATGATCTTTTTGAAAGCCAGTATTAGTATAAACCAAGATGTCTATCACCTCATCTTCTCCATACACCAAGAATATATTCTTATTTATTCTAGGATAGTTCATTATATCCTTAATAACTGACCAATGTTGTGCACCTGGATCAACTTGAAATGTTCATACCTTCTCAATTCATATGCAACATCATGCTTAGTACATAATATGGAATACATTATTTTCAAATCTATAAATAATATGGGACATTTTCATTCTCTATTTCTCTTATTGTGCCTAAATACACATGTTATTGGAATGATGTATATCATGTGGCAGTGGAACCAATACCCTCTTGGATTGTTCCTATCATGACCCGACCCAATGGAGCTCGAGTCGTGACTCTCCAAGCTCATCTCCATTGTATAGGGGCTGGAATCTAGTGTTGAGTGTGCATATCACACACATGGGAGGCCTTATCCAATGGTACCTATATGCACACACCCAAAAACATATCCATGAAATAGTGAAGAGATATATAAACTGAAAATAAATTCATGCATACATTTACCCCAAACCAGAGTAAAAAATAAGTAAAAAAAGGGGAAAATACATGCCCACCAAAACAAAATTGCAAAAGCATCCAACTTTCTTAGGTAGAGGGGATCATTTCCAAATGAACCTACCAGAATGATCCACATTCAAGCTCTGGTAAACACCCCAAATAGTCAATCTCACTAAGATATTCCTAATCTGAGTCCTTATGGGACTCTGTTTAAAGGCATGTGGACTTCGTAAGAAGACACATGTGTGGGAAAATCCCATGTAGAGGTGATTATAACAATACTCAATTGGTTCCCTAAATACCCAAAAAAAAGGAGAAACTAAAAGGAAATAGTCCTCTTGACCCATCCATAGGGAACCCAAATGAGAGAGAAACTCCATCTCGAGACCATCCTAGGTTATACATGACAAGTCAGCTCATACCACATGGTGATATAACCTAAGAATGTGAAAAAACTACTAGGAAACTTAGAAATACACCCATATATACTCATATCAGAATCCATGTCTTAAGAGGTTCCGACCTCGAAGCCAGCGAAAGGTTCTACTCAAGGTTCGAAAGGTAACACTTAACCAGGAGAACACACCCCACAAGCTCTATCATCCTAGATGACACTTGTCTAAGATATATTCTCTGTCATGCACAACTCATCCAACAATGAAGGCACATCTGATAGATACCACTCAATCCGGTATAACTCAGCCAAATCTGATGGAACATCCAGGAGATACCACTCATTCAGGAATCACAAATATGATGGCACAACACTACCATCCCAAAGGGAACACATTCCATAGAACAAACTCATTGGATATCCCCACAAAGAAATTCACATTGGAATTAAATATATTTCAATACTCAGATAGGGGATCTCACCGATCACTAATGGGGGATGATACTAACCCTACTAGAACCATTAAAGGTCTCATCACTCATAAAGGCAATCACTCCCAAGATCAGATTGGGGACACTAAAAACCCAGTCTAGAAATCTATAAACTACATCTCCTCAGATAGGGGATCACTCCTAAGATCATATAGGGGAAACCAAGAACAAAATCCAGAAAACCAAAGATCTCTCAAAAATAGGGTTTCACTCCTAGAATCTACTGGGGGACACCAAAACCTAATCTAAAGTTCTAGAGATCATATCACTCAGATAGAGGATCATCTTCCATATAGTGTTGGTCACAATGATTCCACAAACCTCGTCTAGTATAACTCGTGAAGTAGGGAATCATATAGTTAATGATTCCAAACCCTATATAAAACTGACTGCTGATTAGGTGATGTTATTCTCAATGATTCCATAACCCTACTAAAACTTCCCACTATATAAGGGATCATATACCCAATGATACCACAAACCCTACTGGGATATCCTTCTTGTTAGGAGATAGTTTCCCGTATAGTGATGGTCACAGCGATACCAAGAACCCATCTAGGGTAAATGTTATGTTAGAGGATCCTTCTTGGGCCTCCCCAGAGGGATGAAACAATTCTAATGATATAATATAGGATCCCACACAAGACTCCCCCTAGGGATGATAAAACTCTATCCAAACTTATCCTATCAATGGGATCATAATCTTATACCAAGGATGTAATTCCACTCGTACCATCAGAGGGATAGACCAAGAGAACTCACTCAACCATTGTTGTTACAAACAACACTAACCCAAGATACCAACAACATCAACTCACCCCATATATCCAAGTCCCAAACTATGGCCACCATCACATTCTATTTAAAAACTTATAAGGATAGGCTAATTATATGAAAAAATATGAGCCACGAAGAGGGAAATATGATGGAAGGAAACTCCTCCAAGAGGATACTAAATGGAATGTAAGGGGGTCCACATGGAGTGTTCCCCCACCTGAACACCTTTTTGTGTCCTCTACAGCATGACTTGGATGACCTTGTGGCCTTAAATGGTGTGTACCAGAGGTATACGACATGTCTCACCTCACTTGGGCCCCGGCTATGTCTTCCCTTCACACATCTCAGTCAATCGTGCCCCATACATGGTGTTCACCCCTTGATACATGGTATTTCCATGCTAAACATCCCCCCGTCCATGTCATCTTCTCATATCTGTGTCTGGAACCCCATGCCCTTGTACTCTGACTTTGTACTTACACATGTTCGGGTATGTTCGCATGGCTTCCCTAGCCATGTCCTCAGGCCACGCGACATGGGGACACAACATGGAATGTAACCCCAGTACAAGGTGTGTTGTCCCTAAAATGTATCTTCCATGAATGGGAAGAAAATAAAATGTTATCCACTACACTAAATGCTATATAGGTAGGAAATATGTTTGGAATTTCTCTAAGAATAGCCCAAATTGCCCCCATTTTCCCTGAAACACACATATCAACCCTCATGGGTCTATATCAAGCATATAAGGGCTCTACAACCTTAAAACGATGCATAAAAAATGGGATCAAGAATAAAAATTAAAACATCATACCTCTAGGGAAAATTTTTAAGATTTGAGATTTAATCAGTGCTCAGGAGCTGATATAGCATGATTTAGGAGAAATTTTCATTGAGATTAGAGATCGACGGTACCCCATTTCCTTGACTCATTCCTCAGGTCATCCATATCTCCAATGGGGGAAGAGTTTATTTTTATCATCCTATCATACACACCAATGGGTAGGGATATAAGAGATATTATTTTATCTTTATTAAAATAATATACTCCATTTGACTCCCTGCTTTCAACTCACCTATGACCCAGGGCCCAATGCTGACAAAGTTTATGTCATGCCTTGGGTAAACACGACATTCTAAACTCCAAGGAAGTATCGTAATTCCAATATGAGACTCGATTTGGGGTTTATTCAATGTTTCCAAAGAAACTGTGAATACATGATAAAATATATTTAATATTTTTAATATCACCACACTGAGGATCTCTGACGTTCAGAATCCCACAACAACTCAGTGCCTGGATTTTGAAATATCCTTATAAATATTTCAATGTCTAATGGGTCAAAACCCAAGTAACTACATCATCATCACATTATGTATTTTATTCCTCGAAAAGTGATAGCCTGTGAAGAAGGAGGAAAACTGATCTTTCCACTATGACTCACACTCCAGCAAGCTCACCAAGACCACCACAAAGGCAACCAAAGGTTACTGTGCTTCCTATGAGCAGGCACTCAGGGGAACCATTAATGACAAACCACACCTGATTTCCAGCTCAACCAGATCAACATCATGCAACAAATAGGGAACGTGTCTCTTCAGCTGAGACAGGTGGAAAAACACCAAACACCTAGTCCATTTGAAATCATATGGTCTAATGGTAAAATGCCTCACTATCCTGATGCATAGACCAATGAAACCCTACTCCAAAACACAAAAGTCAAAGGAAATCATCCACCACAATTTTTTATTATCTGAATTGGCCGGCACTGACTCACTTGTATGGTTTTGTATCACATATTTAGAATGCGTCTTAGTGGGGAGAGCATCCCAAATTCTTGTGAGTCAGAAGCCACACCAGAACGAACCACATCTTCCTCAAGTGTCTTGTGTACAAAATAAATGTTGAACATGTGAGGGTACCAATGAACTTTAAAGGGCTTCCTAAGTTCTCACACTAGGTCTTTCCAGGCCCTCGACACAAATCCCTAACTCACAACCCCGCCTCAAACACAAAAAATCAAAGGGACTCATCCACCAAACCTAGACACTGTCCACTTAGGGAGGCACTGACTCACCCTCAAGGATTTAATTTCATCACAAAAAAGTTTCTTTGTGGGGAAAGGATCCCTATTCATTGTGCATTTGAAGCTACATCAAACAACACCAACAGAAGGTTTCACCAACACCTTGTGTCGCCCTAAAAAAACTCAAGTAAAAAGTGGAATGAAAAGAGTACCTCACAATAGTATATTTCAATACTACAGCAAAAATTATAAAGGATATCGAGCATACCTCACTCCCATACTCTAGCTACTGAGCCTACCAAAGACGTCCTAGGAGTGGTGGTGGAAACTCTAACTGTATGCCACCTTTTATTGCTCTACCCACTCCTCTGGCATGACCACCACCCTTCAGAACTCAAATCATGAAATGAAACCTCTTTAAAAGTGGTTTTTTACCGAATACCTCTTGTAATTAAGGTGGGTTGGATAATCTCTCACAAGATATCCCCATCTGTTGCAAGTGTAACACCGCATCTCCTACAGATGACCAAAACTAGCCTAGAAACCTTGAGCCTCAGAGCCTGTATCCTAGGATCATCTCTTGAAGTGTACTGCATACCTAGGTCCCTAAGACTTCTGTTTTCTACCTGCTGTCATGGTATCAACTCCTGTGTGCCTATCATTAATGGACTGAGTCTACTCTACCATAATGTTCTTCACCACCAAGACTTGATCAAGCACTCCAGTATAGGTGCGAATGCACAGCAGTACCATCGACACAATGATCTATCAGTATAAGACCTGCATGATGGTTTTTTCCCTGAAAATGATTCTCAAACCATATAGACGGAGTAATTAAACAGGTATGTGAACCACTATAAAAACTCGACCATTATCATTCTATAATTACAAATCTATAGTAGCTCTTGGATATGCATGGATCTGAACATGGTTATGTAAAACTCTTATCTAAAGAGTCAGTAAAACTCCACCCAAGTGAGTGTCACCTTTTTATGGGTCTGAATCACAAAAATATTCCATCATTTGGTTGGACATAGCGTAATGATCACCATTATGACAACCATATGATCGGGAGGTTTATTCACTGGGTGGAAAACATGTGTTACTTTCTCAAGCTAGTCATCAGCTGCATGGGGGGTCTGGATCACCCTAGTACCTCAAAGGTCACTACCTATGGAACTTGTGAGGTGAACTCAACCTACGTGAATCCTCACCTTGCACTGCCAGCACAGCCTACTACTCAACGGGTGGTGTCTCAATTGGAAGACCACCCAGAGGTCCATCCTTAGAAACAATGCCTTACACTGAAGCCTCATCCTGGGGCGGATCATCACCATAATATCACATTAAAAACCTATCTGGCTAACTTCATAGAGGAATCCTGAAATAAAATCATGATGCACCATGATCAAAGAGTATATCAATGGTTATGACTGAAGAAGGATAGAAAAAATCCAAAACGAAGACCTATATGATGCACGTACCAAATTTTTCCTGAAACTAATGTCCTAATGTACCGAGTTGAAAAGTAGGTAATTAGAGTCCCGGTGAATGGATACGTTGGTTTCCACACTAACACTGGAGTCCATATTCTGAAATCCAAACTCAAAACACTCTAATGTCGTCTCTATGAAACCCAAACCAAGCTCGTGACACTATGGTCCCAAAATGGAACTCACTCTGATACTAATCTTTCATGAACTGACCCAATGGGGCTTGATCCACGAATCCCCAAGCCCAAATCCATAGGCCAAGGGTTGACATCCAGTGCCAAGTAGGCATATCACACACATGGGAGGCCTTAGCCTAAGGTACCTATATACATGCATGCTGAAAAACCTCCATAAAATAGTGAAAAGATATATAAACTGAAAGTAAATGCATGCATACATCTATCCTAAACAAGAGTACAAAAAAGTGAAAAAAAAGTGAAAAATACATGCCCACCAAAAGAAAACTACAAAATCATCCAACCTGCTGAGATGGAGGGGATCATTTCCAAATGTACCAATTGAAAAGATCCTTGGTCAAGCATCGATAAATACCCCGGTAAGTCTAGCTCACTAAGCTCTTCCTGCTCTGGGACCTCCAAGGACTTCATCGAAAGGCATGTTTTCTGCACAAGACATAGCATGTGTGGGAAAAGACCATGTAGGGGTGAGTATAACAATACATAGTAGGTTCCCCAAATACCCAAAATAAAAGGGAGAAACTAAAAGGAAATAATTTTCTCAACCTTTCTAGAGGAAACTCAAATGAGGGAGAAACTCTATCTCGAGACCTTCCATGGATATACACAACTAGTAAGCTCATGAAACATGGTCTGCCAACCCATGAATGTGAAAAACTCATAAAGAACCTCAAAAATACACCTAGATAGACTTGTCTTAGAATCTAAGTCTCATGAGGTTCTGACCTCACAACCTGCGATGGGTTATACTCAAGGTTCAAAAGGTAGCAATCGACCAGGAGTACTCACTCCACGAGCTCTTTCATCCTATAGGAAACTCGTTTAAGAGATACACTCCATCAGGAATAACTCATCCATCCCAGAAGTCACATCTGAGAGATACCACTCAATCGGGTACAACTCATCCAACTATGATGGAACATCCAAGAGATACCACGCATTCAAGTATCATAAATCAGATGGCACAAAACAACCATCCCAAAGGGAATGCATTCAAGAGAACATTATTTTCAGATATCTCCATAAAGAAAGTCATGATAGAATCTAGTGGATCTTGAAACTCAGATATGGTATCTCATCCATCCCTGATGGGGGACACTACTAACCCTACTCAAACTATAAAAGGTCTCATCACTCAGATACGGGATCACTCCCAGGATCCATTGGGGGACACTAAAAACACAGTCTAGAAAATGGTAAACCACATCTCCTTGGATAGGTTATCACACCAAGGATCTTCTAGGGGACACCACGAACCCAATTTGATAACCCAATGATCTCTCAGATAGAGGATGACTACTAGGATCCACTAGGGAACACTACAACCCAATTTGACATCATCGATATCATATGACTCAGATAGAGGATTGCTGCCTATATAGTGTTGCTCACGATGATTACAAAAACCCTATATGGTATAACTCATGAAGTAGGGGATCTTATATTCAATGATTCCACAACCATATATAAAACTAACTACTAATTAAGGGATTGTATTCCCAATGATTCCAAAACCCTACTAAAATTTCCCGCTATGTAGGGGATTGTATATCCAATGATGCCACAAACCATACTAGGATATCCTTATAGATAGGGGATTATCTCCCATTTAGTGTTGATCATAGCGATACCACAAACTTGATCCAAGGAAAATGATATGTTAGAGGATCCCACTCCGTCCTCTCTAGAGGGATGCAACAACTCTAATGATATGGTAGAGGATACCACACCAGCCTCCCTAGAGGGATTCTATGCCTCTATCCCAACTCATCCTATCAATGGGATCATAATCCTATAATGAGAACGTAATGCCACATGTACCCTCTTAGGGATAGACCAATGGATCTCACTTGACCACTGCTAGTACAAATTCCATTGAACCAGGAAACCCACAACATTACCTCACCCCATATATTTAAGGCTCAAAATGTGGCCTCCATCGTGTTATACATGGAAAATTTCTCAGTATAGGCTAAGAGTATGACTAAATATAAGCCTCGAATATGGAGATACAATGGGAAAAAACTCATCCAATAGGAGACGACATGGCATGTCAGGGTGTACACATGAAATGTGACCCTACCTGAACACACGGTCATGTCCTATGATACATTTCTTTGCTGGATATGTTGACTTACATAGTGTGTACTAGAGGTACATAGTGTTTCTCGCCTCACCCGAGCCCCGACTGTTTCTTCCCTTCACACGGCTCGGCCAGCCATGTCTCACACACAGCGTGCACCCCCTAGTACTTGGTGTTTCCTATCTAAATGGAACCCTAGTTGTGTCATATACCCATGTATGTGTCCAACACCCCATGCCCATGTAATCTAGTGATGTACTTGCACATCGTCATGTATATTCACACGGCTCCCCTGGCCATGCCCTTAGGCCACAAGACATGGGGTCACAACATGGCGTGTAACCCCAGTACACGGTGTATAGTCCCCAAAACTAATCTTCCCCAAATGGGAATAACACATGGAGTGATCCACTATACTACACACTTTGTAGATGGAAAATCTATTGGTAATTTCCCTATGAACATCCCGAATAACTTATGTTTTCCCCGAAACACAAAGATCATCCCTCATAGGGTCCCTAGCATGCATATAAGGGATCTACAACCTTAAATTGATGCATAAAAATGTTATTGGGACTCAAACTCAAAACCACCAACCTTAGGGAAAAAATCGAAGCTTTTTTGTTAAATTGGTGATTGGGAGCTGCTGCAATATGATTTGGGAGCAATCTCCATCAAGATCAGAGATCGATGGAACCTCATTTCCTCAATTCATTCCTTGGGTCATTTATCACTCCAAAGGGGGAAGAGGGGATTCATATCCTCCTATAATGTGAAAAATGGTAGGGTGGTAAGGGATATCCTTTAAATTTTAATAAAATAATGTCATCCATTTAATACCACACTATCAACTTGCCTCCAACCTGGCACTCGACACCGACAAAGTTATGTCGCACCTAGGGTAAACATGATTTTCAAAACTCAACAGTGATGTCATAATTCCAATATGAGATTCCAAGTTGCAGTTATTCCATATTTCCAAAGAAACTATGTATGAGTGAAAAAATATTTTCAATATTTTTAATATCATCATGATGAGGATCTCCAGCCCTCGAAATCTCATGCCGACTCCAGTCCTATCTTCGGAAATATTCTTCAAAATATTCCAATGTCTTATATGTCAAAACCCAAGTCACTATAGTTCCATACTAAATCTATTTACTATTTATTCAATGTATATACCTTGATATAGTCCAAAAACCCTCTTAGATCTATCAGTAATGATCTTCATCCCCATAATGTTAGTTTTTCACCTAAGTCCTTCATGGAGAAGCACATGTTCAGCGAGTCGTGCAATTATTATAAGATTTGTAAATCATTTACAATAAGTAATTTTTCATCATAATATACTACTAGGATAATTACTTCACACCCACTAAATAGCTTGTAAACACATGGCTCGGATTCATTCTTAATTAAACAAATTTATTTTATAGCTTCATCGAATTAAATTTTTCAGGACCTATACACTTACTTCAATACATAAATGGATATTTGAAAATTTTAATATCTTTTTTTAATCACATGGAGTGATAAAATATTCCGGCTGTGTCATTTAGACATCTTCCTAAAGGTTCATATTAAGGAAATCTGTTTTTATATCCATCTACCAAATTTAATTGTCATGGTAGGCTACTATGGAAAGAATAACTATTATGGATTTAAACCTAGAAACTAGAGAAATTTTTTTATCGTAATCAATTCCTTGAAATTATTTAAACCCTTTAACCACTAAACTTTTTTTACAGGTTAATAATTTACCTTACATATCTAGTTTTCTCTTGATTACCCATTTTTAACCAACATGATTTACATCAACAAGCATATCGATCAAAACCCAAACTTGGTTTTGATACATGGAATCTATCTAATAATTCATGGCTTATTTCAATTTTTCAACTTATAATCTCTCTATTAACTCTTTGTAGGATAAACATTAATTATTTTCAACCAATAATGATTCACCATATTTGGGGACAAGAAAACCATATCTTTCTAGTTCTCTTACATGCCTGGTTCTCTTATGTAGTACTTGTATTTCTCGAACAACTTCTTCCATAGGGACCTATGTAATTTTTTCTTGTACTAAATCTTATGTATCTTGAGAATAAACAACATCAAATTTAATATTTCTCCCATTATAATTCTTGAGGATGTTATCCCTCTCAAGAAATATGGATTGTCTTGCAATATACACTTTCTTTTCTTAGGGGTTGTGTAGGTAGTAACCCCTTAATTCCTTAGGATACCCTATAAAGATATAATTCATGTTCTATGGTGTTAGTTTTTTCCATGAGATGGCCTAAAATAATTTCTTGTGTCCCCATACATGACTGTGTGACAACCTGGATTTATTTTTATACATTAAGTATTATAGTATTATATTTTCAACATTAGTTAGTACATGGTTTAGTGTGTATGATGCAGTTTGTAATGTATATCCCCAAAAGGATAATGGTTGATTTTCATGCCTCATCATCAACCTTACCATGTAACGTAGGGTATGGTTCCTCCTTCCACTAACACAATTCCACTCTATTGTGTAAGGTGGAGTGAGTTGAGATAGAATCCTAAACTCGTAAACAAAATTCAATAATCACTTGGTTAAGATATTCACCACCTCAGTCATATTGAAACTTCTTTCTCTTCATACCAATTTGAATATCTAATTCATTCTTATATTCCTTGAATTTCACAAATGCATCAAACTTATAACTAATCAAATAGACATAGCCATATCTACTCAAGTCATCTTTACAAGTTATGAATTAAGAATACCCACCTCTAGATTCTACTATAAAAGGTCTGCATGCATCATTGGGTACCAATACAAGAATATTTACGGCCCTTTCACCTTATATATTGAATGTTGATCTGGTTATTTTCCCTTACAAAGAATCATGACATATTTCAAGTGTTATTAGCTAAAAAGTGTCTAAATAAGCATATTGATAGAGATTTTCATAAACTTATTTTTTACATGAACAAGATGGTGATGTCTCATTTGGTTGTTATATTATTCATGTGAACAATATTTTTTATCAATTACCAATATTTTTTCCAAATTTAATAAATAAAGACCGTTATTTAGTTGTTCCATATCATAAAAAATGTTGTCTTTGAAAAAAAAGAATTCATTATTTCAAAATTTAAAAATAAATCCATCTATGTCAAGGAAATCAATAGATAGGGTGCTTTTATTAATTCTTGGAAAAAAATAAAAATTCTTTAAAATCAAAATCATGTATGTTAGAAACAAAATATGGTAGTCTTCTATATTCAATACAATGTGTTATGCTCTATTGGTTTCTCGAAGATACACCTCTCCTCTATAAATCTATTTTAATATACTTGGTTCTGGTATTTGGATATAGATATGAGCACCAAAAGGTGTATCTAATACCCAATTTGTAGATATTAAAATATTACAGTCGGTCATGAAAGCACCTTTAGCCTCCCCTTTATACTAGGTTTAGTTACTCTTCTAATGGCCTATCTTTCCACATGAAAAATATACTACTTCTTTTTTCATTCCACTTTATTTATATCTTCCTCTTATTCTTGTAAGGATGCTACTCTAGAAATTTAGACATTTAGTGATTCTTGATCCCCTTTTCCATGTTCATCCTTTTCATATTCACCATGAGGAATGTGGGTTTTTCACACCCCATGTACTGTCAACTTAGATAATGATAGTAAGAAGTTCTGATAAAGTTTTCTTTCTATTTCTCATGTTGTAATTCACAATAAAATGGGAGCACTATTTAGGTAGTGAGGAAAGGTTTATATTTTTTTCTCATTTCATTAGGGAATTTAATTCTCAGGATGTCTAAGTGCTCTATGTAGCCAATTAATTTCACCACTTGAGGCCCAACAGGCATCGAATCTCCAATTTTTCACTTGAATAATGAATTGGAGATCTCATATCTCTTTTTTCTTACATTCACTTGATAAAGATAATAAATATGAAACATAATGAAACACGCATCTATATATTCATATTTCTTTAGAATCACATGGGGTATGGAAGGTAGAATGAAATACACATCTATATATTCATATTTCTTTAGAATCCCATTGGGTATGGAAGGTAGAATGAAACATTGGAAATATGTGGCATCTTCTAAATATTTCTTGTAGAGATAAAATTCTTCCTCTCTAACCACTTGAGAAGAAACTTCAGGAATTGGGTTTTCCAGCATATATTATTTCCTTTCATGGTGTATAATAATGTGTAAGAACCTTTTCCATTCTTAGAAATTAGTACTATTTATAAGGTTTCCCTTATCAACTATGGATCATAGTGATATGTTTTAATTGATAGTTCTCATTTCTACAATTAAGAAGATCATAATTTTAGTACTTTATATCATAAAAGTATATAATAAGTATTTTAATTTATTAATCTCCAATTATTTTATTAAAATAAAATATCCATCACCATTAGTTTCAAAATATATTGCTTCTTGGATATTTTAGTATAAATAACCTATATTCCCCTTCTTATATCCTATAAATGGATCTATGAATCTATTCAAAGGTATTTAGGTAGGAATAACTTTCCAACTGCATTAACCCATAGATCCTTGTTCTATTGAGTGGACTCCCCAATCCTGTAATACTTAATTTGGATTTTCTAAATTATTTTCCTACTAGATTCAATAAGTCTCATGGAGAAAAATCATCCCTTAATACAAACTATGTTATGTCAACCCAAAACTCAACATAGAAATTATCCTATAATTGAAATCACCCCAATATAGGTTGGTAAATCACTTTGAACTATGGTTCAATTCCTAACTAAGTAGTGGAAGTATATTATGAATTTATATATATGATTGATGGATTTTAATATTTATTGATAAAAAGCCCAGTTTTTATCCTGGTTACATGATTTCTAATATTAATTATATTTTATTAAGTGATTAAACGTAACTTAGATAAGGTTTATGTATAAGAAAATTTAGTTTAGTTATATCCTACATGATTTTTAAATTCATTACTTCATGTGATCGTGACTAAACATACATAATGAAATTAATCATGAAACATGATAGGAATAAAATAATAAGAGTGGTATGATCATGAGTTTTTTTAATGGTTAGTTTATCTATAAGATCATAAAAAACTATCAACCTATGGGAAAACACCTTGAACCATACTATGGTTCATATTATAACTTTACACCTATACACCCATGTACCTCTTGGATTGGTTTCTCCTTATCTAAAAACTTGATCCACCTCCACTAGCCTAGGATCTCTATCCATTATATAATCTTTTACTCACACACAAGTGATGGAAACCAAAGGATTGGTTTAAGGGATTATATAAAAGGAAACTATGGGCAGGTAGGACCTTATATAATGAGATGATTAATGATTCATAGGAAATAAATTTAATTAAATAATAAATTAAAGAAAACCAATTAGATACAAAGGTCTAGTATATTCTCATGATCATACACAAACATGCAACAAATTATGCATTTAACAAAATAGTATTCAATCCAATTGTTTTTATTTAAGATAAATCATGATCAAAACAATTAATTGTCTTAATTAAGTAATCAATTATTTTATATTAATTCTCACCCCATATTTATTGATATTCTCATCAATCAAAATTTTAAAAATATTAAATAAATTTATTTAAAAAAATTTATGTACAAAAATATACACTATAGGAAACACAATGAGTACCCATTTAAACTACCCATCATGTGTGATACTCATATAATGATTACTCATAGAACATGTAGCATACACATATTATTATATAATTTCATTTCATGTATGATTCAATTTAATGACACATGGAGAACATGTTTTTTATATTTCATGTTACATTTTAATGCACATAGAGTAATTAATGTAATAAGGATTATATATAATATTTAGTTCCTAATATTACATAGAAATATATATATATATATATATATATATATTAACATGGTGTGTATGAGTGAACTGAATATCACTTGGAACACATGTTGATAAGGTCTAAGTAGTATAATAAATTGATTTTAAATTCTGGGTAAACAAGTAATATACACAACGTGTACAATCTAGCTACACGTCATGTATAGTTATTCAATGTCTATCTGAGAAACATGTCTAGGGATAGTCCATGTTAGTTTGCTATGTAAATTAATAGATTACATGTAATATACATGGTCTACATGTCTTGTGGTATCTGAGTTACACAGTCGCCAGTCTTGCAGGTCATGTAAGAAAATGCATGTCCTATCTTTGACTAAAGGAATAAGTGTCATATATGTGTGTTCCATTACATTTATTATGGTTAACTGTATTCTAATCCTGCATATTCAACATGTGATTTATTCAATACACACTATGTGTAATAAATTCATGCATTCTAAATTAATTCTCAATTAATTAATTAGTTTATGTGGTGCATTAAACATGGTTTCATGACATAAACCATTAGGATACATGTTTTGTACTCTTGTGTTATCCATAAATAATTTTAAGAAACTATGGATGATTTAATTAAATTTTCTTCATTCAAAAAATAATAATTTATTCAATATATTTCTGAGAACAAAGAGGAAGAAGATAATATCTCGTTATTTAGATTAAAGAACAATTAAACTGGTATTGAAAACTAATGATAAATGCATGAATCAATAAATGATATTTAAATAATTATAAGTAATTATGAGACCCCTTTGATACCACTTTAAGGTTACAAATGCAGTGGAAGCATCGGTGTGGGCATGCCAAGCTCAGCTTTTGGTTGTAATCAATTATTATTCTGATATGTACATTGACAATAAATTCTATGAAAAACTGATTTGAATAACATATTAATTTATATTAGAAGGCCAAAACCAAAATCAAGGATCATCACATAATGATTTATAATGAATTCAACTAATTAAATAATTAACTTGTGATAAATGTTTACTTCATTGACGAATATGACAACTTATCAATGTTGTTCCATTATTTCATTGTAGGAATCAAGTATATATTTCCTTTAATGATGATTCACATGTTCTTGAAAATATCTAAACATTTCCATATAAATATAATCATGATAGATCCTAACACTTGCATCATTCATCTTTGATCACAATGATAATTTCTTCCAAGAAGAATTCTCTTTGATCTCTCTATAATTGAGAGAGGTGTTGTAGGAGGATCACACTATTTTCTTAAGAGAGTTCATGGAGAGGAGTTCTCAAGGGCTTGAAAGGATTCTCCATATTCATTGTGAACAATAAAACAAATGGATTCATGTAGTGTTGGAAATGATATAATAAGGTTTATATAGTGCTATTGTTAAAAAAATAATTACATATGTGCCCTTATTATTTCATTAATCCCCATATAATTCCATGTCTATAATAATAATATTATTATTATTATTTCTTGACATGAACAAAACCAGGGAATTAATTAAATACTATTTATTAAAATAATATCTAATATATATTATTTATTATAAAATCATTAAACTCAATCCTTAATTCCTCCAAAATATTTATCAAACCTTGAATAATGAATATTTATTTAATAAATAAGTATCGCTACATTATTCTCCAATAAATATATAAATATTATACTCACATAATTGCAACTAAATATTTATTTAATATTCTACTCAAAAACATATTTTTTGGAATAACTAGTTAAGGAATATATGTGGCCAAACTAACATGACTAATTATTAAACCACATACAAGAATAATATTTATTCAACATGTTAAATAATAAATAATATTTAATATTTAAATGATGTTTTGGATACACTTATCATGTTATCCTCTAGGACTCTTTTATAGTGGAATTAGGAGGACCTACCCATAGTAGAAGGTTAGTGTATACCAACATTCCAATGAACCCATAGATAAAGAATTTATTTTTATAATGAAATAAAACCTCATAAAAATTCTTACTTTGTTATATAATCAATTTATCATGATGTGTCTAATCAAGTATTTTTCATACTAGTACCATCAACTAATGTTCTTGTTATCTCCTTATTTGATTTTATAGAAATGTAATTTCCCATATAACACCATGGCCATGGATTTAATTAGGTTATTTCATTCCAATAAAAGGTCCTAATATATTTACTTTTATTAAATAATTAGATAGAAAAGTTTTTTCTCACATTATTCATTAATGAAATGTCACTCAGGATGCACCCAATGTATCCTACTTATCCAGAAATATATGTCATCATGGTTTGTGTCAATACGTCCAATTATGATACTAATAATGTTAAAGTCTAATAATGAATACACACATCCATATATAGTAACATCCAATGAAACATATAAATGTAAATTTTCTATTAGTGGGTAGAATTCACATAATCTCTTATGTGGGAAATTACCCAGGGCATACACCATGAAAAGGTGACTCAAAGTCCTATGAGTATCCACCCCTAATATCTTGTATCATTTTTTCCCATAAAATGATATTATATGGTTATATAAAATATATTTAAGAATAATTTCATGGCACTTTAGGTTCTCATCATAGAGGGGAACTACTATGACCTTTTAGTGCGACAATTACTCTTTGAACATTATCACCTACTATATCACACAAAATAACTATCATGATATGATAATACATTTATTAATATTCAAAATAATGAATAAATGTAATCATATAATATATATAATTTGGTTCTTGGGCACCAACTCTAACATTCTTGAATTATGTGATTAGATCTAGAAAATTGGCTAAGTCCTGAAATTTACATAAGGGTAATATATACTTTGTAAGATTCATTTTAAAGAACCAATGTGATAATTTATGAAGGCATGTTAATTAAATGAGGGTGACTGAAATTTTCATAATATTCACTTTAATAAAAGATATATAAAAATTTTAAATGAATTAATTCATAAGGATCATGTTTGACTTCATAAAAATCATCCTATACTTTATAAGGATCATCCCTACCTTCATAAGGATCAGTATATACTTTATAAGGATTCTTATTTAATTCCATAAGGATTGTTTCTAAACATCATAAGTATGAGTCTGAGTTCATAAGAGTGATTTATGACTTCATAAGGATGGTATCCTACTTTATAAGGATCATCTAAGACTTTGTATGAGTCATCATTTTATGACAATTTGACAAATTTTGGCTTTGTAAGAGTCGATTATATCTCCCATAAGATTAATTTGAGGAAAAAAATTAGCAAAGGTAGGTAAGTTAAAATAATTGTGTAAGATTTATTCAATTACCATAAGGATCAGTGTGATTCTATAGGGATCATTATTGAGGTAAAAATTTAGAAAAGGACTAGATGTCACCTGAGTTATGTAAGGATCATTTGGATACCATAAAGATCATGGGGATTTTTCAAGGTTCATTATGACTTCATAATGATAAAAAATTTGTAAAATTTTGAGAGATCTAGAGAATAATAATTTATGGGACTTCTAGAATTAATATTCTGAGGAAATAAGTATCATATGATTCTAAAGATATTATCCAATATGAAAATATCATGATAATTTATTAAGCCCTAATTCAATCCTAGGTTTTAAGATGATTAAATGAGAATATGATTAGGAGATAACACTTTCATTTAATCTTGGATATTTTGAAATGAAAATTTGAAAATCAATATTGGTGATCAAAACTGGAGGAAATTATAAGGAATTAAATTTATCGATGTTGGAACTAATATTCATTAATTTAAATATCAAAAATATATTTGTGATTCAAGATTTATTATTAGAAATATGATCTTCATGATTAAGTAGAATAATATAAAGATAAAATTAAATTTGAGAATTATAAATACATGTTGTAGTATGTATCATTATTTCAGATTCACTCACACCATGAAGAAAAGATATATGTTGTAACATATTAATGTTATATTATTTTCATACAATTATAGAGATTTATTGTCTATTGGTTATTCATGGGATATTTTAAAAAAAATCTTCTTGAGAGTGCCTATATAATTGAGGGTAGAATTATTCTTTGGGGATAAATTGAGATGAAAATAGAAGAAGGTAATTCCTAGAAATTTGATGGAGACAAGTAGTTGAGTTAAAATTAATATTCATGATCATGGGAGAACACCCACATAAAAAGGTGGAGGAAAATATTTATATGTCTTAGTGTCAATATTGTAGGGTTTCTATATTCAAAATATAAAAATTATATTTGTGTGGTCCCATATATAATATTTGAGAAGGAGATAAAGAAATATCATTACTTAGGAAGAATTAATATCTCTCTAATGCTGATAATAGAGATACTAATATTGTTTCGATGAGTAATAATATTTTCAGTATCAAGGGAGAATAATAAACTAAAGAGATTTATGTGAAGTTGATCTAGTACATCGAAGCTGAAGAGAAATAAAATAAATAGAAAAACGTTATGATATTTATCACTTATTACTCAATATTATATATGTACAAGATAATATGAATGGTTTATAAAAGAAAATGATAATTTAAAGATCTAATTAACTATTTTCAATCGATATCCTTGGATATAGAGTTGATATAATTCATTGATCAAATTCTTAGAAATATCTGGGAACTAAGAAATCTAAATAAACCAAGTTTCATTATGTTATTATTGAAGATACACATACATTCAAATAATTTGATTGAGGAAGTAATTTAGATCATGTTGATTTAGTGAAATCTCATATAGACTAAAGAACTACTACAAGAGGTTGGAAGGAAGTGTAATAAATTAACAGGAGGTTATAAATCTAGTTGGATGGTGGGTGACACGGTGAGATATTGTGAAAGTGTGTGATGTACTATCAGTTTATGATAATAAAATTCCACACCACTTGTAATTGATAATAAGATAATTAGTGGGGGTCTATAAAACAAGGTTAATAATCAATCATAGCAAGTCTTATGTGATGAAGGATCATTTTCCATTTCATTTTAGTATATTTAGCTTACTTAATATAAATAATAATATATAATAGTTTAAATATATATGTTTATATTTTATTAATTGGATAATGGTATTCATTTGAAAAATGCCTAAAATATTATTTTTAGTGGTTCTATTGATTTTTTGGATTTAATTATGAATCCATGCATTGATCTTTGATTTTGTAGTTTCATCATTAAATGTATTTTAATTCTGAGTTTTATTTTTTAATTCATTTTGAATTTATACTAGAAAAATAATATATTAATTCTATTTTCATTGTGAGTAAGTTGAAGCTGGAAATAGAAAAAGACCATAGTGTATGTTTCATTCAGTTCCCAACGCAAGTGTGATGCAGACCATGTGTAAGTGTCATCAATTCATTAGAGAATTTCTCGAGAACTACATCAATATCCACCATGGAATAAATTTATCCATACAGGATGAACCCACCACTATATAGAGGTCCCTCTATTGAATAAAGGTACTCCAAGATCACAATGTAATTTTCATTCACACATGCCAGTAGATATGGAATAGTAACCAAGCTACGTAAAAGTAACAACTACCATGTGTAAAGGTACCACCATGATTATACCACTACAAAAAATAAGACACTAATGCTATGTAAAGGTTCTTCCCAAAGTCTATATAAAGGTATATCCCACACATCAAGATCTATGTAAGGGTATCAACCATGATCCATAATATACGTAAAGGTATAAAGCACACATATGTGTATGAGTCAACTCATGTAAAAGTAATCACTACAAAAACAGTGTTGTGTAAAGATGAAGTGTAGGTTTAAGAAGCTACATCAAGGTCATCTCCATTAAGAATGTTATGTATATGGTTCATCCCTTATAAAAGTTAGCTTTAATAAAATTTCCAAAGATCCCCAAAACTATGTAAACTGATCAATCTCCCAATGCTTACCTCTCATAAAGACATCCTCAACTTCCTCTATATAGGAACATAGTTTTTAACCATGGTATATAAATACTCTAGAGATGTCTATGAAGAACTAATGATCAATATACCTTTGAGACAAGTTCAAATAAATAAAGACCAATTCTATTCAATTGATGAACCCAAGCTTCATCCAACCGTAAATGAAGAAGCCTTGCTGAATATGATGAAAGCTGAATGTGAAGAGAAAATATGTGTTCTCTAGTTTGTTACCTATATAGCTTTAAAATGGAGGGGAAATATATTTCTAACAATGATATAGATATGATTGTAATGGAAAAAACACACCATATTCTAGATATAATTCCTTAATAATTTCAAATAATGTAGTCAGATCATAAGACATTGTCCCAATAAAGATCGTATGACTTTCATCATATAACTTCATCGTATAACTTTATCATAAAACTTAATCCGCTATCATAATATGTCAGTGAAATCATAGTACTTTTAAACACATTTTATGACTTTTATAGTTACTATCATAAGGCTTTTGGAATTTTATAATAAGGGAAAAGATAAAGTGTGGGTGAGAGTACCCAATACCTCCTCGATATGGACAACACTATAGTCTTTGATCACATCTTCTTTTACATGGAATCTATGCGTGAAATATTTGTTCAAAATGACTATCCTCTTTCATTCTTGATGTCAAAATTGGGTAAGTATCATTGGATGTTTCCACCCAGAACACATCTATTAAATAAGGGAACTAAGTATTGTGTGATCTTTAAGACAAATTAGAGAGGAAAATTATTGAAGTTGAACCTCCAAGAAGTTGGTCGTAAGGACCAAAATTAAAACCTACATGGGGAAAATATTTTGATTTAGGAGGAGCTGATTTAACATCCCATTACTCTTCTAATAGGTATGTTTCTAAACTTGTCGTGCTTTTCTATTTTCACTGTCTAGGTTGGGCCAAGAAAGAAATGGGAGGATACTTATAATGGTGAATTTATAGATTTTTTGAAATTTCTTGCACAAAATTTGTTGGTTATGTAGCCTATTGAAGAATTATACATCGTGTAATAAGGCTACATGAAATTTAAATCATAAATGAAAATAAATATTCTTTTTATCAAAGGTGTGATTGGTTTTTTTGGCGATTATAAGACTTATCAATTACACAAATGTGTAATTGGGTTACACATCATGTATAGTCCTGATGATTTTTTTAAATAGGAAGATCAGATGATTTATAACAACCCTAATCTTTATTACACATTAATACATGATTTAAGATCACACTTAATACAACCCCAAAAGATCAAGATGTATATTTTATTTGGGAATTAGGTACATTACATAACAACTTAAAACATGGAATAAATCATAATTATTGAAAACCTCTATAACATGTTCATAATATTCCTTCATACTTAAAGCTTTCTAGGAAATCATGGGGAAAACATAAGAAAGGAGTGGGATATAAAGCCTGATAAGGGAGTAAACAAGGCATAAGATTAAGAAGACAATAAATGTTAGACAATAGGAAAATAAACGGAGAATAAATGTTACATGAATATAAAAGAATGGTATATCATGATAATAATAACATGGAAATGTGTCAACAACATACAACATGATATTATCATGAGTCAAGGATTATTACACATGGAGGATCATGATTCATGGCTCATTGCACATGGATGATCATGAGAAAAAGATCATTGCACATGATGGAGCATGAGTCAATGATCATTTCACATCAAGGAGCATGAATCAAAGCTCATTTCACATGATGTATCATGATACTAAACATTACCCAATGCATTGGAGCACTATCAGGGAGCACCCTTCATAAACATTTCAATCTCATGCTTAAGTTTACCACATAGATCTTATAACATGAGTTCATTCAATATAACAAGTTACTCCACGATTAAGAAATGTGGAATACATACATGTAAGTACTGAATAAATAAGTATATGTTCATAAAAGTGAATACTCTTGATATAGAAATAGGTATGGTATTAACTACATGATGATTTTGTCAAGGAAAATCACAGTGTAATTTTGGGAACATAATGGCATCATATAGAAATTCCTAAAATGGGTAAATGAGAGAGAATTAGGTCTCTAATAGTTTATAAATTAAATGGAAAGTAATAGGGACATGGAAGGATATTCCCCAAAATTTTGAATTGGAAATATACTGTGTAACAAAGTAAATAAACTTGATGAAAGAGGAGAAAGTAAAAGAACCCTTACAAAATTTCGTCCTGGTAATGAATGTAAGTGAAGGTTCTTAGGAGGGTTAAATGAGAGTGAAATGGGATATCATCATTAATAAATCAATTTAAAATTAGGGGGAATAGTTAAGGATGTATCCCCACATAATAAAATGTAAATTAAAGGTATATCATAAATGAAATCGTTGATAAAAGGAGGAGAGAGAGAATCTATTACGAAATTTCGGCATAGTAACGGCCTAGGTAAGGGTCAAATGAGAGAAAATAAATGACCCACCATTAAAATAAAATAAAATTTATAGTAATGGTATGATTATAAATTAATTACATTATAACCATTTGAAATTACAATAACTAATCTCAAATAAAATTCTTGAATTTGAAAGGAGGAGAGGAAAGTGAGGACCCCTTACTTGGATGTGTGACTCTTAAGGCTTGGGAGAGGATTCTTAATAGATTAGAGTGACCTTGGAAGGAATCTAGGGAGTATATTATAGTTTTTGGACGATCTTAAATTATTTTTAGTAACGAGAAATGGGAGCTTGGGAGGGTTTATATTACAAAGGAGGGTGATTTATTTGTTATTTTGGTTTTTCACACTACGTAATAAAATATTCAAAACCACAAATCATCCCATGGTTTTTTCAACGGTTTTTGGAAAAGGGGAGTGGTATAAGTTATTTTATAGTTAAAAGGGCCAATGATATTAAAATAATTTACTTTCTTATGTGGAGGTGAGTCACACTTTCAAAGAAATGATTTTAAAATATTAAAATATAATATAAATCTTTGAGGATTAACTGAGGCTTTGTAAAATAAACCAAATAAACATAAAATTATATTATTTTAAATTTAAAACATATATTTTTCTGAGGATACATTTTATACTATTTATTACATCACTATTGTTTCATTATAATGCCATAAAAAACAAAGTATATTTATACAATATTTTAATTTTCACCCCAAAATTTGACTATCTCAGAAAATTATGATAAATTTACAATTGGATAATTTAGACATCCTAATTCCAAAAATAATATTCATTTTATATAAATAATTTTATAAATATGTGAATTTCCAATGTTAAAATAAAAACTGACATTCATTGATAATTGATGGGTTTTTAAAATAATAGTTTTTGAACCCTAATAAAATTTCTTTTGACTTCAAAAAAATTATACGATCATTTATATTTAAAAAAATTATTTAATTATTTTATTAAAATATTATTTATTTCAAAAATATATTAATTCATCAAAATAGATTTCTTAATTGACCAAAAATACTATTTGTACTTTAAAAATATTTTACAAATTAATAATAATAGGATGAAAATTTATTCATTATTTTCTAGAAAATAATGTACATAATCCTATTAAAAGGGTCTTGTTACATATACCTTAAATACACCATCATACACCCTAAGAGTAAGGTGCGCTATGGTTGGGATTTCATGGGGTTGTTCGGTGAACATGGTTTGGGCCATGATCTCGATGAACTTTAACTTCTCCCAGAAGCAATTCTATTCATACACAAGTTATTGGATCTCATCATGGTATTGGTCTAAGGAAAATCCTATAAATTCTATCTCCCTCAGAAGCTTTGATAAATGGGATTCAAATGGTATAATCCTACTAGTTCAGGCCATCAATTCCTTTTTCTATGTCAAAGGGATTTGTTAAAACCCTATATTTACTCTAGTCATGTGATCATCATTCAATGACTATATTATCAATGGTAATGATACTTAATGGTCATTTAAATCTAATTGGATATAATAAACAAAATAAATGCATGTGTTTTCTATATCCATAAGACATTTAATTAAATATAAAGGGGAATTATATTCATAATAGTTTGGGTTGTTACAATATTCCCCCACTTAGAAATTTATCCCTCAAAATTTCCTTTTCCCACACTAAAAAAGATGGGGGTAAATTTTCTTAATCACTTCCTATTTTTCCCATGTTACTTAATTAAACTTACAGTTTCTTAATAATAATTTGAAAATGAGAATTGTCTTATTTCATAGAACCTTTTCTCTAAGATCTAAGATCTTCACCAACTTCTCATCATAGGAAATGTCATTCTCCAATGGTACCACCTCTAGACTGAGTACATGTGAGGGTCTGGTATGTACTTCTATAAAAGGGATACATGGAATACATCATTTACTTGAGATTGGTTCAGTGAGAGTGTTATTCGATAGGCCACTACTCTAATGAGATCAAGGATCTCAAAAGGGATGATGTACCTTGGACTAAACTTTCCCTTATTCCAAAATATCATCACTCTATTCCAATGAGATATGAAGAGGAATACCATGTATCTAACATCAAACTCTAGGTCTCGTCGATGATTGTTAGTATAGCTCTTCTATCGACTCTAAGAAGCTTTGACATGATGCTAAATGGTTTTAACCTTCTCCACCATTTCCTCAACCATTTCAGGACCTAGAAGTTTTTGTTCCCTTACATTATCCCATCATGTTGTTCTTCTCCACCTCTTCCCATAAAGGTCGTCATAGGGAGAAATTTGAATTCTCAAGTGGAAAATGTTGTTTTAAGAGAACTCAACCAAAGGAAAATATTGGTCCCATCTACCTTTTAAGTCCATAGTACATGATCGTAACATGTCTTCCAGTGTTTGAATAGTCCTCTCAGATTGGCCATCAGTTTGAGTATGATAAGCTATACTGAAATTCAGCTCATTGTTTAGAGAATGCGGAAGACTTTTCGAGAACATGGATGTGAATCTTCGGTCTCGATCGCATATAATTGATAGTGTTACTCCATATAGCATTACCACTTCTCTAATGTATATTTGTTCTATTTGATCTAGTAATAAATCCTCTCAAATTGAAATGGAGTTTTTAGTCATAGTAAGACGATCCACAAAAACATAGATAGTATTGTTTCCTTTGGATGTATTTAAAAGTCTCGTGAAAAAGTGCATGGTGATGTTTTCCTATTTCATGTTAGTATGGGTAATGTTTGAATCATCCCCTTAGACTTATACCTTTCATCATTCACTTTCTGACATTCCAGGAACTTTGATGTATATTCTTTGATCTCCTTTTTCATGTTGTCCCACCAATAGTTCTCTCGAAGATCTCGATACATCTTTGTGTTTCCTAGGTGAATAGAGAAAGTAAAACTATGTGAATCATCCAATACCTCTTTATTTAACTTAGGATTTTATGGAACACATAGTGTTTACCCAAATATCACAATTCCTTCTTTATTAACATTAAACTCTAAGGATTTACCTTTCCTTATAGTTTCCATTATCTTCTGAATTCCCACATCGTCTTTTTGAGCATCCTTTAACCTTTCCAAAAGATACATTTTAAACCCTATTTTTATTATTCTAGGTATTTCTAAGTCCCACATCAGAATACCCCTTTATGTATTCTATATTTTCAATCTATAAAAGAAGTCCCCCACCTCACCTTAAGGTATGGAGATTACCTCTTCTACATGGTATCAAAGGTAACATAATCCCAGTGTGTCCGAACATCTCACCGGGGATTTTGGTATGTTCACTACCTACCATCCATATATTAGGGCTTATCCAATCACTATTTCCAATGGATCAACAATCCCTATTACGGGATTTGGCACATTCAATGTGACCCCGTCTATTAGCCTTCCATCAGCTACTCACATTCCTCATGGCCAGTTTAATCTTCTCTCCATCAACAAACTAACCAAATATTTAAATTGTGTTTCTACTTTTACATCATCGAGTGTTGTTTTTCAGGAGTGGTCGACGAATCGGGAACTTGTTCGAGGTCATCTATGGGTCAGGGTGTACACACTCGATATCCCATAACCTCTTGCGTGCTCATCCACCTCATCCCATGCCCTTGACCTTCATTCTCACCTTGGTCATCTGCTAGCTTCTGTCTTACATAAGATTTTCCCCTAATTTTTTCATAACCTCTCCTTCCATTGTGAACCCTTCAAGTTTTCAAAACATCATCAGGTGACATATGTTCCTCGAGTGGACCTAGGTGCAGTGAATCATTTCGAACTTGTTCATTCTGATGTATGGGGTCCATTAAAGGTTTTTAGCTAGCCCAGGTTCCAATATTATATTACCTTTATCGATGACTACTCCTGCATGACCTGGCTCTACCTTCTTTGTGATTGGTCTGAAGTGTTTTCTACCTTTCAGACCTTCTACAATGATATTCATACTCAATTATCAACCTCCCTGAAATTTCTCTACTATGACAATGGACGATAATATTTATCCACTCCCCTTCACTAGTTTCTCAAGGATAAAGGCATTATTCACTAGACATATTTCAATGACACACCTCAACAGAATGGAGTGGCTGAGTGTAAACATCGCCATATTATGGAGACTGCTTGTTCCCTCCTATTCCACATGAATGTTCCTCTCAAATTTTGTTGTGATGCTAGTCTGACTTCTATATACCTCATTAACCGCCTCCCTTCTTCTATCCTTCAAGGGGAGACTCCATTTCAGACTTTGTTCTCCTCTCTCCCTCCTCACTTGTAACATATCATGTAAACAAACAATAATACATTTACATATTTATTAATATTTTTGAATTAAATATTAATTTTATTCTAAAGGGGATTCTATGTTCGATGGCGTACCCGATACGCAACAACGGGTTTCTTTGTAGTCTAATGTTACACACAATGCTGAGTCATACTGAAAAATAATAATATAATATTATTTTAAATGGTAGTTAATGCTTAGCTTTTGTATTGGAAGGAATGAATAGGACTAACTGAAATATTATAATATATGTTTTTTAATTATTTTTACATTTATCCAATAAAAGTTAGAGGCTTAAAATGTGAATTAATCTAATTTTAAGCATAAATACTCTAATATTCTTTAAAAGGTTGATTTACCACCTTTAAATGGTGAACCCTCTTTAAATCTAGTTTTGGTAACTTTTATAGGTTCTATTTGAAAAAATAAAATTTTTCTTTAGAATCGAAACATCAAAATTTACTTTGGGTAAATGTTTGGTATTTTTCTGAAAAAAATCATTTTTTAATTAATAGTGAAAAATACTGTATTTTAATTCCAAACTACCTTTTAATATAATTTATTTATATGGTTATACTATATTTTTAATCATTTAATACAATGTTGGTCATTGGATGTAATTTCACTTTGAAATTGGACATAAACATGTGTCAATCTTTTGATAGTTATTATTTCTTAAAAACAAGCTTTTTGTTTTGACAACATGAATTAATTTTAAATTAATTAATGAAACTTATATGTTTTGAATTTTATAAAATATTCATCATTTTTTAATTCATAATATCAAATATTTCTTAGGCATAATTTTTGGTATTTTTTTGAAAAACTTCAATTTTTGATAAATAGTGAAAACACTAAGTAGTAGTTGAAAAACTGAATTTTTCATTTAAATAAAATTTTACCACTTTTTTGAATTGAATTTCAAAAATACAACAAACATGGTTGTAATTAGTAAGTAAAATGTGGTTCAATAAGATGAAAATAATTTTTGGTGAATAGTAACTTTTGACTTTTATTTACCACGTTTAAAGGTAAATAGGGTAATTCAAGGTAAAAACAATATTATAATAATATAAAATTACCTTAACACCTGTCCTAACATTATTTTATGAGTAATGGACGACAAATAAAATCCTTGGGTGAGACATTTGGCCTTTGAAAGCCACTTGGTTAAGATAATGATATTAATAACTTTTTATTTAAAGTAAAAATAAAAATATCATAAACATGTATTGTTTTTCTAAAACAATTTTAATGTGGGGTTATATAATTGATATATTTGACTATAAATATTCATTATAAATAAAAAAAATATTTCCTACATCATGGTATTTTATTTATAATTTTTATACATCAAATAACTAAAATTATTTATGAAACAATAATGATGCAGTGTTTACCTCATTAATGAATGATTTAAATAAATAAGATTATAAAAATTAAAACAATATACAAAACCTGTCCAATTATTATTGGATGATTTTATTTATAACAAGAGTCCTCTTATCTTATACTTTAATAAGTTTTTGACCTTTAGAAATAGAAAATCATTGTATAATAAAATAATATTTTCAAACTTTCTAAAAGAGTCCCTCCTCCCCCTTATAAAAACCCCTCACCTCTAACCCATTAATCACACCTCTCAAGCCCCTTGGCTAGTCCAAAACCTACCCAAAAAAGCTCCCAACATCCCTATCTTCTACCCAGAATCCTTAACTTAGGAATAAGGCACTTCAAGAAATCCTTTTGGTTCAAACCAAAGGGATTTACCTGATTTAAAGGTAACATCTTCTCTTAAATTATTTTCTTTTATTTTACTTCTCCAACCCCATAAACTCTTTTTATTCATTTATTTTATAAAAAAACAAATATCCTTATTATACTATTTCATTTTTATGATAAGGATTCTAACTACACTTACACACACTTCCGTCTAATGGGTAAAGAACATACTGTTTCTGTGGACGGTGAACTAACGCCTCATGAAACGATGATTGTTTAATTTTCTCCTACCACCTAATATGGAGTCCACTATGATGAAACTGTATTTATATTTGATATATATTATATTTATAGTGTTTCTATGCTTCTGTATTTTTCATTTATAGAATACCTTTATGGTTTCCATAGCGGGTAAATACGATAATCTCATTTGAGGAAGTACGGACTACCACCTCCTCAAAGTGATATGACTCATTCATGCCATACATGGAATGTATAAATGATGGATTTAATAAAATTATATATGATATTATACTGTAATTGTAATATAAATATTTATCATTAATTTTTCATTCCATTAAATATGAAATAGAAATGAAATTAGCGTTCTTGCGTACGTACGGCTTACCGTCTCCATGAACGGTATATTTCATTTCTTATCTTAAAATGTTATATACTATTTTAAATACATATATATACTGGATATATATGATATATATGATATCTAAATCATGAATATCACTCTGTAGATAATGGAATTTTGACCACGTGAACAACTTCTAATTATAAGAAGTTCATTTTTGACTCAAGTACCCAATATCGACAAAACAACCATTATTAACTTAAATGATTACATGATGTTTATAACATGGTAATAATTGATATAAAAAGAATAATAAACTAGAAAAATGTTCTTAAGCAAGTATAAATTAAATTTAGTTTATTATTCATGATATTAAATAACTAATGTGTCAATTCAGACACGAGGTAAAGGATTTCGTCTCAATATCCTTTCATTGAGGCATCCTTTGATTTATACACAACTTTATTTTATAGGATGTATAAACCCCTTTGAATTTTAATTTCATTCAAAAGTAATATTTTCTCTACGAATAATTTTACTAAATGACAAAAAACCATGTTACTTTTTAACGTAAGCGGTGACAATGACCTTTTCTGCCGCTGTTGGTATAATTTGTTCTTTGGCTTCCTTAATAAGCCGAAATATTTTTAAAAGGAAAATAAATACCATATACTCTTTTATGTTCTTTGGTATTAAAAATCGTTTTGATAATGGATTTTTTATGTCAATATATTTAAATTATATATTATGATTGAAATTTGGAAATGTTATCTTCCTTTATATTTGTTTTATGTGTTATGAATATGTTATGGTTTTTGGGAATTGTTTATGTATATGGGTGGTTCTGTGATAAACCTAGGGCGGGTGAGCCCAAGATAGCTCTCTAATGCATTGTGTAACGTGATAGAGGTAAATGTGAATGTTTTTCCTAAGTGATTTTGGGAATATACTGTGATGGGTATTCCAAATGTAACTCCCTACATAGCTATGAAAGCAACAACATAAGTATGTTATAGATGCCACAAGTAACTATTAATATTTATGTTTTCTATGTGTTATTCATAAATCTTAATATTTCATGAGGTATTTTAAAGAGCTTATTTTATGTATGTATTGATGAACTAATGTTTTATTTCTTTTTTTTATAACCCTTACTGAGGTTTTTATGCTCATCCCAAGTTTTGAAATGTTTTTCACTGGACTTAAAGATGAATAGGGTCAAGGATGGGATCAAGGAAAAATCATGCTATCTAAAAC
The DNA here is from genome assembly GCA_963277665.1 of Viscum album. Classification (NCBI taxonomy): domain Eukaryota; kingdom Viridiplantae; phylum Streptophyta; class Magnoliopsida; order Santalales; family Viscaceae; genus Viscum; species Viscum album. The sequence continues at coordinate 1,779,292,001 of OY728129.1, read as the reverse complement.
ATGGAACGAGACATGACTCTTTTTTTCAAGAGTTTTTATTTTATGAAAAAAAATGGAAACTGAGTAGAAGTGTCTACATTGTAATTATTCAGATTTAATGTAATAGTTATGGACTAATTCTCTAAAACTATAAACCTGAAAAGATCCTCAATGTGAATTATCCATTTAATTCAAGATTATGTAATGTTTTAAGGTTGGGTCCTTATAGTTGGTATCAAAGGTCAGTTTAGACAACTTTATGAGTTTGAATATTGTTAAATTAATGTCCATAAATTAATTTATGGTCAAATTTAAATGAAATAGCATTTACAGATTATCATGTTGCTTCACCTAAGATATTTTTTGTGTTCATAATGGTTTTCCGTAGAGGAAACAGGGTAGCTATCATGGGATGACATCAGGAGGAAGACAACCTTCCAAATCAGCAACCTGAGATGGTTGGAATTGAAACTAAATAGTTTGTAGCAGTGATGGAATAGTTGACTCAGGCTATAAACGGTGGTGGTATCCATGCATGATATTAGCCAGATCAACCATAGATGAACATGTCAGTAGTGGAGAATTTCATGAGGTAGCATCCCCCATCATTCATAGGATCATCTGACCTTGTGTTGGATGAAGGGTGGATTAAAGCATTGGAGAATATTTTTCATGTCCTGGGGTGTTTAGAACATCAAAAGGTTAGTCTTTCTATTTACTATTTTGAAGGTAAACCTGATCAATGGTGGTCGATGGTGAAAAATATCAGGGATAGTGAGGAGATTGATTCTCTTGATTGGGATGAATTAAAAGGTATGTTTCTTGAGAAATATTTTTCCTAAGGTGGTTCGTCTTAGGATGGAAAAACATTTACTGGAATTGAGGCAGGAGGATGACTCAGTGGCTGCTTATGAAGAAAACTTCACTCGACTGGCAAGGTATGCTCCAAATTTCATACGAGGTCTTGATAGTAAAATCAACCATTTTTACTCAGAATTAAAGCCAAAGTTTCAAAGGGATTTAGCTTATTTTGAGTTAAAAAGTTATGAAAAACTTGTTCAATGTGTATAGAAGGTGGAAATGGAGTTTACCTATGATCAGGTGTTCTTTGAAAAACAACCGAATAAGAGGTTTAGGTGGTATATGGAAGGGAAGAACTCTTAAAAAAAGTCTAATGGTGAGAAACTTAAGTTTACAGTTTGTGAAAATTGTGGTAAAAATCATGCTGGGGAATGTCTTTTGAATTATGTTAAGTGCTACTGATGTGGTAAAATGGGACGTAAGGCTCGTAATTTCACTGAAAAATATCAGGGTAATGGTAAGAAAAAATCTAATTTACAGTCGGTAAAATGTTTTAAGTGAAATTAAATGGGTCATTATACAAATGAGTGTTCAATGAAGAACTCAACTGAGGGAAAGAAACCAGACTACAAGTATAAAGGGGTGGTAAAATTCTTTTCAACTACTTCAGCAGATGTTGGTCCATCAAATGAAGTGGTATCAAGTACACTTTTTTTTGATCATATTATGTCAATGTGTTGTTTGATTCAGGGTCTACACACTCTTTTATTTCCTAGAAGTTTTCTAGTAAATTGGGAATTCCATCTCAAGATATGATTCCTGGACTTATGGTAAAAACATCAGGGGGAAATTTTGAGACAAAAAGAAATTATAAGAACCTTCTTGTAATTTTGTGTGGAAATAATATACCTAAAAACCTTATTGTTTTACTTCTAGAAGATTTTGATGTTATTTTGGGTATGGATTGGATTTCTATTTATCATGCTAAGATTGACTACAGAGCTAAAAAGGTTTCTTTTTAGAAATATTTTCAGTTTGTGTACAAGAATGAAGACTTACTTTTGATAACATATCAGGAAGCTGAGAAATTAGTAAAAGATGTAAATTAATGTTAACTTGAACATATTGTTGAAAAAAATGAACTTATCAGATTAATGATGTTCCAGTGGTAAATAAGTATCTTGATTTTTTTCCTGATGATTTTCCTGGTATTATACCTAATCGAGAAGTTGAATTTATTGGTGGCTTAGTTATTAATGCTAATCCAATTTTAAAACCCCCTTAAGAATGGATCAAATTCAACTTTTAGAGTCAAAGAAGCAATTTCAGAAGTTATTAGTTAAAGGTTTCATTTGACCTAGCTCATCACCATGGGGTTCTCCTATCATTTTTGTTAAATAGAAAGATGGTTCAATGAGACTTTTCATTGATTATAGAGCATTTAATAACATCACTGTTAAGAATAAGTATCCTTTGCCTCATATCGATGATTTATTTGATCAGCTTCAGGGAGCATAGTATTTTGTGAAGATTGACTTGAGTTCAGGGTACCATCAGTTGAAAGTAAAGAAAGCATACATTTCAAATATCATATTTCATACTAGATATGGACATTATGAGTTTGTAGTTATTTCTTTTGGGTTAACCAATGCACCTACTGTATTTATGGATCTTATAAATAGAATTTTCCATGAGTTCTTGGATAAGTTTGTGGTTGTTTGCATTGATGATATTTTGGTTTATTATAAAAGTAAAGAGGAACGTGAAATTAATTTAAGGGTTGTATTGCAAACCTTAAAAGAAAAAAAATATTTGTGAAATTCAGCAAGTGTGAGTTTTGGTTACAAAAAATTTCTTTCCATGGTCACATTGTTTCAAGAAATGGAATAATTTTTTATCCCGCTAAAATAAAAGTTATTGAAGAATGGCCAATACCCACAAATATAACCGAGATTCGTAGTTTTCTTGTTTTTACAGGTTATTACCAGAGGTTTGTTGAAAACATTTCATGTTTTTCTAGTCCAATGACTAAGTTAACTCGAAAAGGTGTTAAGTTCATCTGGACAAAAGAAGGTGATGATTTTTTTCAGGAATTAAAAATAATATTGGTGAATGCTCTAGTTTTGGTATTTCCTTCCAGAAATGGTGAGTTTATTATCTACTATGATGCTTACTTGAAAGGAATTGGTTGTTTTCTAATGTTGAATGATCAGATAATTTCTTATGCTTCACGTCAGTTGAAACCTCATGAATTAAATTACCCTACACATGATTTGGAATTAGCTTCTGTTGTTTTTGCTTTATGAATTTGGAGGCATCATCTGTATGGAGTAAGGTGTGAAATATATATTGATCACAAACTTTTGAAGTATTTATTCACTCAGAAATAATTGAACATGAGATAGAGGAGATGGATGGAATTAATCAAGGATTATGATTACACGATTAATTACCATCTAGGAAAGGAAAATAAAGTAGTTGATGCTTTGAGTCGAAAATTTAATGCTACATTAATCTTGTTACATTTGGAACAAGATCATTTGATTAAAGATTTGATGAACTTTGGAATAGAAGTTTTGGGTGCAGGAAATTCCACTATTTTGTTTCAGGTGTTAGTGAAATCATCTCTATCAGACAAAATTAAGCAAGCACAGAAGGAAGGAAGTGAGTTACAGAAAAAGGTAGAGTTGGTACATAAGGGTAAGTTTTATGATTTTAAAATTGATAATGATTGGGTTTTGAGGTTTGGGAAGAGATTATGTGTGCCTTGTGATTCACAGTTGAAGAAAGAGTTGTTATGTGAAGCTCATAGTTCTCCGTTTTCAGTTCATCCTGGCAGTACTAAGATGTACAGAGATCTTCGAGAGTATTATAGGTGGGATGGAATGAAAAGAGATATTTCTGACTTTACTATGAAGTTTTTGACTAGTCAATAGGTTAAATCAGAGTGGCAGTTACCGAAAGGGATGCTTCAGTCTTTAACAGTGCTAGAGTGGAAATGAAAAAATATATCCATGGACTTCGTTGTGGGATTAACAAAGACATCTCGAGTTAATAATGAAATCTGGGTTATTGTTGATCAATTGACTAAATATGCTCATTTTTTTCTTATTATAGATACTTTTTCTCTAGATAAACTTTCTTGTTTGTATGTTAAAGAGATAGTTAGGTTACATAGATTTCCCCTCTCCATTATATCTGATCGTGATCCCATGTTTACTTATAAATTTTGGAAAGGCCTTCAGAAGTCATTGGGTATTGAATTAAATTTTAGTACTGATTTTCATCCTCAATCATATAGGTAGTTAGAATGAACAATTTAGATCTTGGAGGATATGATATGTGCTTGTTCACTGGATTACCAGGGAAGTTGGGACCAACATCTTTCTTTGGTTGAATTTTCTTATAATAACAGTTTTCATTCCAGCATACAGATGGCTCCCTTTGAGGCATTATATGGGAAGCAGAGTTGAACTCTATATTTTGGGGATGAAGTTGGTGAAAGGAATTTTATGGGACCATAATTGGTAGAAGAGATGGAAGAAAATTTTCAATTGATTTAGAAGAACATGAGAACAGCTCAGAGTGGGAAGAAAAATTATTTGGATGACTGTAGGAAGGATCTTTCTTTCGAGGTTGGTGAATATTTCTTTCTCAAAGTTTCTCTATGGAAAATTATGATGAATTTTGGTAATAAGGGAAAGTTGAGTTTGAGGTTCATTGGACCCTATGAAATCCTAGGTAAAGTTGGATCAGTTGCCTACAGAGTGGCTTTACCTCCAAGTTTATCCCAGGTACACAATGTTTTTCATGTTTCAATGTTTAGAAACTATATGTCGGATCCATATCATGTTTTAAGCCCAGAGGTAGTTTAGTTGGAAGAGAATCTCTCTTATAAGGAACAACCAGTCCAGATTCTTGACCAAAGAGAGCAAGTGGTGCGGAATAAGGTAATTCATCAGGTAATGTTTTTGTGGAAAACCAATGATTTAAGAGGCAATGTGGGAATCTGAAAATTCTATGAGGGATAAATACCCCCACTTATTTGATAAATGAATAAAAATTGTGAGGACGCAATTTCCAAAAGGGGGGATGGATGTAACACCCCAAGTAAATAAAGAATAATAAATTTACATATTTATTAATATTTTTGAATTAAATATTAATGTTTTTTTAATGGGGATGCTATGTTCGATGGCATACCTGATACACAAAAATGGGTTTCTTTGAAGTCTAACGTTACACACAATGTTGAGTCATACTGAAAAATAATAATATAATATAATTTTAAATTATAGATAAAGCCTAGTCATTGTATTGGAGAGAATTAATAGAACTAACTACAATATGATTATACATGTTTTTTAATTGTTTTTACATTTATCCAATAAAAGTTAGAGGCTTAAAATGTGAATTAATCTAATTTTAAGCATAAATACTCTAATAATCTTTAAAAGGTTGATTTACCACCTTTTAATGGAGAACCCTTTTTAAATATAGTTTTGGTCAATTTTATATGTTATATTTTACAAAATAAAATTACTCTTTAGAATCAGGACATCAAAATTTACTTTGGGTAAATTTTTGGTATTTTTCTGATAAAATTCATTAATTAATGAATAGTGAAAAATACTGTATTTTAATTCAAAACTGTATTTTAATCTAATTTATTTATATGGTTTGATTATATTTTTAATTGTTTTTAAATTATAATTAGATTATATTTTTACAATTTAATCCAATTTTGGTCATTGGAAGTAATTTCACTTTGAAATTGGACATAAACAAGTGTCAATATTTTGATAGTTATTATTTCTTAAAAACATGCTTTTTATATTGACAACAGGAATTAATTTTAAATTAATTATTGAAAATTATATGTATTTAATTTGGTAAAATAGAAATCATTTTCGAATTTGGAATATCAAATATATATTGGGCTGAATTTTTGGTATTTTTTCGAAAAACATCAATTTTTGATTAATAGTGAAAACACTGAGTAGTAGTTGAAAAGCTGACTATTTCATTTAAATGAAATTTTACCACTTCTATGAATTGAATTTAAAAAATCCAACATATATGGTTGTTATTAGTAAGTAAAAAAATTTTCAATGAGATGAAAATAATTTTTGGTGAAGAGTAACTTTTGACTTTTATTTACCATGGTTAAAGGCAAAAAGGGTAATTCAAGGTAAAAATAATATTATAATAATATAAAATTAACTTAACACATGTCCTAACCTTATTGTATGAGTAATTTATGGCTAATACAATCCTTGGGTTAGACTTTTGGATTTTAAAATCCACTTGGGTAAGATAATGATATTAATAACTTTTTATTTAAAGTATTAATAAAAATATCATAAACATTTATTGTTTTTCTAAAAAAAAATTAATGTGGGGTTATATAATTGATATATTTGAATATAAATATTCATTGGAAATAAAAAAATATTTCCCACATCATGTTATTTTATATATAATTTTTAGTCATCAAATAGATAAAATTATTTATGACACAATAATGATGTGGTGTTTACCTTGTTAATGAATGATTTAAATAAATAAGATTATAAAAATTTAAAAAAATATCCAAAACCTGTCCAATTATTATTGAATTATTTTATTTTTAACAATAGTCATCTTATCTTAGACTTTAATAATTTTTAGACCTTTAGTAACCTAAAATCGTTATATAATAAAATAATATTTTCAAACTTTCCTAAAGAGTCTCTCCTCCCCCTTATAAAAAGACGTCACCTCTAACACATTACTCACACCTCTCAAGCCACTTCGCTAATCCTAACCCTACCCAAATAATCTCCCAACATCCCCCTCTTCCACCTAGAAGCCTTACCTTAGGCAGAAGGCACTTCAAGAAATCCTTTTGGTTCAAACTAAAGGGAGTTACCCGATTTAAAGGTAACGTCTTCTCTTAAATTCTTTTATTTTATTTTACTTATCCAACCCCCTAAAATATTTTTATTCCTTTATTTTATAAAAATTATAGTATCATCAATATAATAGGTTATTTTTATGAGAAGTAATCAAAATACACTTAAACACACCTTCGTCTAATGGGTAAAGAACATATTGTTTCTTTGGACGGCGAACTAACGCCTCACGAAATGATGATTGTTCAATTATCTCCTACCACCTCTTATGGTGTCCATTATGATAGAACTATATTTATATGTGATATATATTATTTTTATATTGTTTCTATGCCTATTTATTTTTCATTTATAGAATACCTTTATGGTTTCCATAGTGGGTAAATACGATAATCTCATTTGAGGAAGTGTGGACTACTGCCCTCTCAAAGTGATATGACTCGTTCATGCCATACATGGAATGTATAAAGGATGGAGTTACTGAAATTATATATGATATTATACAAGAATTATAATATACCTATGTATCATTAATTTTTCATTCCATTAAATACAAAATAGAAATGAAAGTAGCTTTCATGCGTACGTATGGCTTACCGTCTCTATGGACGGTGCATTTCATTTCTTATCTCCAAATGTTATGTTCATATTCCTCCGAGAACTTGTATAGAATGGAAGGTTGATTCTCCATACAAAGAATGATTTCCTTTTCATGGAAATTTATGTTGGATCTATATAGGGACAGTCATTCCATGAAAATAATTTCATAAAATTACACTAAAGGGGGTATAATGAGATTCACTAAGAATTTCATCCCACAAACATTGATAGGGGAGGAGTTATATACATGGGATGAAATAATTGCCCCATTTTCCATTTTCACTAACATCTCTACTTTCATTATTTTTTGTGGTGTTTGGATTATTCTACTAAACTTTCATGGTATAAAATAATGCGTAGAACTATGTATGATAACCCTACCATTAAATTTTTTATTTTGGTTATACTTATTCTAATATAGAATTAGGTATGAGTAATTTTAAACTGTTCAACACATAAATCGGAATCCAATGATATTAAAGGGATAACTTATAAATTTATCTCCTTAACATATGAGTTTCTAGACTTCAATCTATATTATCCATGATCTATTTCCTAACATATAATCTCATGGAATTTCTTATCCCTTAGTAATGGTTCGTATTGAGCTTATGAATTTACCCCAGCATATCCCCCAGGAGTGTCAAACTAGGTGTGTAGTATGGAACATTGTCATGTACTAGGTTACCCCAAGTCAGTCCTAGAACACCTTGTCAGATTTGTTACTCATAGGTAAATTTGTGCTAGAACCACATCCACTTGTTGTATCAAGACAAGAATATATTTTCTTGATAAACCACTTACTCTATATTTACCAAAATTTAGGGATTTTTTCTTACACTTAGACTTATTCATAAGGGTTTTCACTAGGTTTTTCTAATCCTATTCCAAAAAATAACTATACCATTCTCAAATACCAACTATAACAACCCTGATCATTATTACACATTAATAAATTATTTATTACATGAGATCACACTTAATACAACCCCAAAAATCAAGAAGTATAGTGTATTTTAGAATTAGGTACATTACATAACAACTTAAAACATGGAATACATAATATTTATTGAAAACCTCCATAACATGTTCATAATGTTCCTTTATACTTAAAACTGGATGGGATATCCTAGTGGAAAACATAAGAAAATGGTTTGCTATAAAACCTTGTAAGGGAGTAATCAAGGCATAACATAAAGAAGAAAATACATGTTAGACAGTAGGAATATCAACAAAAAATAAAATGAAAATGAATATAAAGGCATGATATATAATTATAATCATAAACTGGAAATTTGGAAACAACATACAACATGATATTAGCATGAGTCAATGCTCGTTGCACATGGAGGACCATGAGTCAAGGCTCATTGCACATGGTGGAGAATGAGTCAAAGATCATTTCACATGAAGAAGAATGAGTAAAAGATCATTGTACATGAAGGAGCATGACTAAAATATCATTTCACATGATGTATCATGATACTAAACATTACCCAATGCATTGGATCACTATCAGGGCGCACCATTCATAAACATTTCAATCTCATGCTTAAGTATGCCACATAGGTCGTATAACATGGATTCATTCAACGTCATAAGTTATTCCATGGTCAAGGAATGTGTAATACATAAATTTAAGTCCCCAATAAATAAATATATCTACATAAAGGTGAATACATTTGATAGATAAATGGGTATGGTATTCACTACATGATGATTTTGGCATGGAAAATCGTGGTGAAATTTTGGCAGCATAACGGCGTCAAATAGAAATTCATAAAATGGGTTGATGAGATAGAAAGGAATCTATAATAATTTATAAATAAAATGTATAGTAATATATATATTTAATTACATTACCCAACATATTCAATTAGAAATATAAGTCTGATCGAAATAAAGAAACTCGATGAAAGAGGAGAAGGCAAAAGAACCCTTACAAAATTTCGGCATGGTAACCAGTGTACATAAAGGTTATTAAGAGAGTTAAATGAGAGTAAAAAGAGATATAAACATTTATAAATCAATTTAAAATTATGGGTAATAGTTAAGTATGTATCCCAACATAATAAAATGTAAATTTAAAGGCATATCATAAATGAAGTACTTGATAAAAGGAGGAGAGAGAGAATCCCTTACGAATTTCGGCATAGTAACGACTTAGGTAAGGATAGAAATGAGAGAGGATAAATTATAACACATTAAAATAACATAAAATAGATATTTATGGTATTATTATAATTTTATGACATTATAAACATTTGAAATTAAAATAACTAATTTCAAATAAGATGCTTGAATTTGAAAGGAGGAGAGGAAAGTGAGGATCCCTTACTTGGATGTTTGACTCCAATGGATTGGGAGAGGCTTACTAGGAGATTGGGGGAGACTTATAAGGACTATAGAGAGTATATGGAAGAGGTTATAGGAGATTAAATGAGTTTTAGTGGAGAGAAATAGGATCTTGGGTGGATTTATATATGAAAGGAGGGGGATTTGTTTATTATTTTGGTTTTGGACACTACATAATAAAATATTAAAAACCAAAAACCATCCCATGGTTTTTTCCCATGGTTTTTAGAAATGGGGAGTGGTATAAAATATTTTATAAGGTTATGGTCCTAAAATATTAAAATAATTCCCTTGATTATGTGTAGGTGAGTCGCACTTTCAAATAAATTATTTTAGAATCTTAAAATGTATTATAAGTCTTGGAGGATTCACTAAGCCTTTATAAAATAAACCAAATAAACATAAAATCACATTATTTTAAAGGTAAAACAAATATTTGGCAGAAGATGAATTTTATAGTATTTATTACATCACTATTTCTCCATTATGATGACATAAAACACAAATTATATTTATACGATATTTTAATTTTTACTCAAAAATTTGATTGTCTCGGAATATTATGAAAATTTCACTATTTGGTAATTTTTATTTTCTAATTCCAAAAAAATATTCATTTTATCTAAATAATTTTTTAAATATGTGAATTTTCACTTTTAAAATAAAAACAAATATTTACTGAAAATTGACGGGTTTTGAGAATAAGAGTTTTCGAACCCTAATAAAATTACTTTTCATTTCAAAAAAATTATATGATCATTTATATTTAACAAAATTTATTTAAAATTTTTATTAAAATTTTATTTAGTTCAAAAATCCATTAATTCATCAAAATAAGTTTCTTAATTAACCAAAAATTATATTTTTGATTTAGAAACCATTCACAAAGTAACAATAATAGGATTAAAATATATTCATTATTTTATAAAAAAATAATGTACATAATCTTATTAATAGGGTCTTATTACATATCCCCTTAATACACCAGCATACTCTCTAAGAGTAAGGTGTGTGATGGTGGGGATTTCATGGGGCCGTTCGGTGAACATCGTTTGGGTCGTGATCTTGATGAGCTTAAAATTATCTTGTAAGTGGTTCCATTCATGCTTGGGTTGTTGGATCCAAGATTGGGATTGGTCTAGGGAAAAGACCAAAAAATCTATCTCTCTCAGAAGATCTGATAAATGGGATTCATAGTGTATGATCCTACTGGTTGAGGTCATCACTTATTTTGTCTATTCTAAAAGGATTTGTTAAAACCCTGTATTTATAAAAGTCATGTGATCATTGTTCAATGTCTATATTATCAATGTTAATGATACTTAATGGTCATTTAAATCCAATTGGATATAATAAACAAAATAAGTGCATGTGTTTTCTATATCCATAAGACACTTAATTAAATCAAAGGGGGAATTATATTCATAATATTTTGTTTCATTGCATGATTTCTATTTTTCTACTCCTCCAAGATTCCTTACTCTCATCCTAGATCCTTCCCTAGTAGATTTTGGGAGCCACCAACCCCTCCAGACCTTTTTGTTCAATGATTGATCATTATGGATATCACGGTGTGTCTTTATGAGTAAGCATTCTAAATAAATCTCCATATCTTTCTCTATTACTTCCTTGGGGTTTTATAGATTATATTGAGTTGGATGGATATAATCCATGGGTTTTTTAATCTCATTTCTAGGCTAAGTTCCAAGATCTTTTGTTCCTTCATTATTTTTGGTGGGTTTCATTGTGGTTGTTGTGCTTCCATGAGGAAGGTAGGTGGTTACGTCTTAAGTTTCCAATTTAATTAACCTAAAATTTCTTGATTTAGATTCAATTTTATTTAAAGGGAAATTATATAAATTTGATAAATTACTTTCAATATTTTTATTAAAAACCCAATTTCAATGAATTGAGGTTTTGGTTCCCTTTTTCATAAAATTGGTAAAAAAACCCCAATTCCAGTGAATTGGGTTGGGTTTTTGAAATAGATAGAAATAGTTTAAAATTATTAATTGTTGAATTTAATTGTGTATTTTATGGTAAATTTAGAAAAACCCCAATTCTAGTGAATTGGGTGTTTTCAAGGAAATTTAATGAATTTATTTCAAATTCTTGTATGTGAAAATGGATTAAAGAAAATTGTTTTGATAGAAACCCAGTGGTTTCATCTTATTGTAAATGAGTTTTTTTATTAAAACTCATTATGTTTTATAAATATAAAACATTCATATTTGAAATAGGGGATGGTACTTGATTTTATTTTAAGCAGTCTTGAAATAAATTTCTCATAATTGTTTGTACTTGAGCACATGAAAGCCTTAGATAGTTTGTGTGTTATGTTGTACAACACTTTACGACTTACAATGTTCTAAAACATCATATCATCACATCATCATTCCTTAGTCAATGGTTATAAGTCCCCTTTTCCTTAGGCCCAAATGGGCATATATACATACTTATCATTTCACTTTGTTGGGTACCTATAACCATTAACTATAGTACCTATTTGGAACATGACCATGTGGCTCACTTGTTTGTATTTCAAATGTATATGCCATTTTTGTAAACTGTTTTACATGCCTTGAGAATTTATATAAGCTATTTTATATAAATTTGTTTATTTAATCCATTTTTTGAAAAGTTACATTTTTGTAAATCACCCTTTTATTAAGGGTAAATTCTATCATTTGAAATATATTCCCATCATTTGAAATGTAAATAATTAATTTCTAAATGTTTTTTCATCTTTTAATTCTAAAGCAGAATTTTTTTAATATGATTTTGTAAATGCCAAACCTATTTGTTTTAGAATTTTAATCACATTATTAATTAATTTTATATTGGAATCTATTGTGGAATCTTCGGTTAAATCCTACCGGTCTTTGGCTCACACCCTACTTGTGAGTTTGGGTGCTTGTAGATTATCTCTTTCTAGGTTCGAGTAAGGAAAAGAGATCTCTTAGAGGTGGATACATTTGTTGAACCTTGGACTTAGTGAGTTGTATCCTTTTGTGATTGGGTTGTTTTTTCCTATTTTGGTTGTTTGTTTGTAGTACTTTGAGCTTTAATTCCCTTTTTTACTTCTGGTACATTACTCGAAGTGGAATTTATTTTGATATGCATACTGTCTTGTTTCTTTACTTCTGTAATGTTTTGGGAAAAATCATTCCCACTACCTTTTTGTATGATTCTAGGTGATATTTTTCAACCTTTGGGAATTGGGAATTCCCTTTGGCCTATTTCAAGACCAACTCGGTTATCGGGTTACTAGGGTACCCAAGATGGTTCATGATAAAGTGGTATCATAACACTAGGTAGAGATTTTGTCTTGAAGTCTGTATGCATTTGTGAAATATTTTCATGAATTAGGAGGTAGTTGAAATTGATTTCAAGGAAAACTCTCACCATAACAAAACATAAGTCTCTAGGGTTGGTTGAGGAAATAAATCTTGTGGATTAGTTCTAGTATTTTCCCTATTTTGATTTGGATAGAGGGAAATCCAAATCTTGTTTGTTACATCTATTGGGATTAATTTCCATTATTTCTCTATTTGAATGTAACCTGATGTATTATTTATTGTCCACTGTTGTTTTGTAGCATCATACATCCAAGAAGTCATGCAAATTGTATCTAGGAGGAGGTTGATGCTGAGCCTCAGCGATTTAATCATGTAATAGATCTGAATCTAGTAGAGGTGATTGTTCGCATTGTCCAAGCTCTAAGAAATGAACCACCTAGAGTTCTCGTTCAGGCTCCAGCTGTGGAACCTAAAAGGGATGTTCTCAAATTTAGTTCTCAATTGTTCCTTTTTCAAAATCCATTGCCATTCAAAGGCTCAAATGATCCGGTTTTCAATGCTTTCACTAGGGCGTGCATCCGTCTTTCGAGGACGTGAAACTGTTTCCCCGTATTCCCACTTTCCAAATATGGGAGGAATCCGTCTCTTATTTAGGGATGTTTTCTCCATGATCAAAATGGGATAATGGGATGTAATTTCCTCCTTTCGTGGATTCCTCCTCGGAACTCGTCGCCTAGTCCAGGTCTCCCTTAAAGATTAAGACATTGTTCATGAATCTCATTCCTAGTGTCATATCTTTGTGGACACTGGTTAATTGTGATACTTCTGTCAGGACATTCCATGGGGTCTTAACATGGTAGAAACTTTCGGTCGGAGTAGATGACAACATTAGGCAGTTTGGGGAATCTCTGGATTCGTGGACATTGGGGAACCTGTATTCTTCCTCATAAGAGGACATCTCAAGGGAACAGAACCCGAGGAATCCCATATGGATCGTGGGGTATCATATGCTAGAGGCATGTATAAGAGTTTTTCCTCAGCTTACCATGTTTAAAATGGGGTATGTCGTGAGTTTAACATCTTTCAGGGACAGTTACCCCAATGTCATGTCTTCCAATGTTTTCCTTAGGAATATCATTGTTAGCATGAGGTAGGCCTCAAGTTTAACGTCTTGTGGAGATGGTTCAGACTGATCGTAACACTGATAAGAGTGGATCATATGTGCATAACCTCAGAATGGAATACGAATGTTGGGGCTAACGCATGGTTAGTTACCCGATTGCTTCTAGGAGTAGTGAGAAAGTGGGTGACATAATCTCACCAGGATGTGGCAGCCCGGGTAAGAATCAGGATGGATACTAATGGTTGATAGAAGTGGACGGAGATTTAAATGGAACTGACATGAGGACGATGGGTATGTGTTGGCTTGATCCTCAAAGAGACTTCCTACGTATCCCTATGGTAGGGGAATCAAAGTCTACGTAGTTCGGTGGCATGATAGTGCACCCAAAGAGGTGACCTGTGAGAATGGACGCATGAATGGGATCCAAAGGAAGTAGAACCTCTATATTGGGGCATGACCTTCCCAAAACACATAGGCTCAAGGGAGAGAGGCCAAGATGGGACATGAGTGATGGTATTAAACCTTAGAGAGGCTTCTTATATATCCTTGTGGTAGGGAATCAAAGTTCACGTAGTTCGGGATGGGGGTATATAATTAGGGTGTATGCATAGCACAATGACTCGATGATATATTGGGTCTTATGCATGGTTAGTATCCTAGGTTGTTCTGACGCCCAGGGGTAGACCAAAAACGTGGGTCCCAATAAAGGAGACTATAACAAATTAATATCGATTGCGGACTACAATGTATTACTACTAGATGGGGCTATAATAGCTTATCGATGGTTGGGGTTAACAACAAATTACCATTGATTGTGGTTCCAATGACTTACCACTGGTTGGGGTTCACAATGTCTTATCATCTATTAGGGATCACAATGTATTACCATTGATTGGGGAACACAATGTCTTACTGTTTATTGGGGAATACAACGACTTACTGGCGATTAGGGTTGGACCTCAGGGAGGCTTCCTACGTACCTCATATGGGAGACAAGGATCAAATCCCACGTAGTTCGAATGGATATGGTTTAACGTCATGCAGGATGAAAAGGGGCATACAGTTTAATGTCATGCGGGATGAGGGTGGAATGACGTGGAGTGGTCTGGAGCAACGGGTAATGGGATTGAACCTCAGGGAGTCTTCTTACATACCTTTTATAGGGGACAAGGATCAAATTCCACATAGTTTGGAAGGTAGGATATAGTTTAACGTCATTCGGGGTGAAAGTGAACTGACGTGAAGGTGTCGGGACAAGTAGGTGTTGGCCTTGAACCTCAGGGAGGCTTCCTATATACCTTTCCTAGGATACAAGGATCAAATTCCATGTAGTTTGGAAGAGAGGATATTGTTTAACATCATGCGATATGAAATTTAATCGATGTGAAGTGGTCGGGACAAGTAGGTGTTGGGTTTGAACCTAAAGGAGGCTTCTGACGTACCTTTCCTAGGAGACATGGATCGAAGTCCACATAGTTTATAAGGGAGGATATAGTTTAATATCATGCGGGATGAAAGTGAACCGATTTGAAGGGGTTGGGACAAGTAGGTGTTGGTCTTGAACCTCAGGGAGGATTCTTACGTACCTTTCTTAGGATACAAGGATCAAATTCCATGTAGTTTGGAAGGAAAGATATAATTTAACGTCATACGGGAAGAAAGTTAACTGACATGAAGGGTTCGGGACAAGTAGGTGTTGGTGTTGAACCTTAGGGGGTCTTCCTACATACCTTGCATAGGAGACAAGGATCAAATTCTACGTAGTTCAGAAGGGAGGATACAGTTTAACATCATGCGGGACAAAAGTGAACCGATATGAAGGGGTCAGTACAAGTAGGTGTTGGGATGGAACCTCTTGGAGGATTCCTACATACCTTTCCTAGGATACAAGGATCAAAGTACATGTAGTTTGGAAGGGAGGATACAGTTTAACATCATGAGGAATGAATGTTAACCAACGTGAAAGGGTCGGGACAAGTAGGTGTTGGGATTGAACCTTGGGGAGGCTTCCTACATACCTTGCCTAAGAGATAAGGATCAAATTCCACATAGTTTGGAATGAGGGATACAGTTTAACATCATGCAGGATGAAGGTTAACTGACATGAAGGGGTTGGGACAGGTAGGTGTTGCACTTGAACCACAGGAAGGCTTCCTACGTACCTTTCCTATGATACAAGGATCAAAGTCCATGTAGTTCGGAATGAGGGATACAGTTAAACATTGTGCAGGGCAAAGGTAAATCGATGTGAAGGGTTCGGGACAAGTAGGTGTTGGTCTTGAACCTTAGGGAGGCTTCCTACGTACCTTGCCTAGAAGGCAAGGATCAAAGTCCATGTATTTCAGAATGAGGGATACACTTTAACGTCATGCAGGATGAAGAAGAACCAATGTAAAGGGGTCGAGTAAAATAGGTATTGGTCTTGAACCTCAGGGAGGCTTCCTACGTACCATGTCTAGGAGATAGGGATCAAAGTCCATGTAGTTCGGTGGGGGTGCTTGGGGATTATTCTCTAGGGAGACCTATAGATGATTTAATGGTCAATGTTTTACTCTAAGATCACATGATCCATGCTCGGTGTTAGAAACAAGAAGCAACAAAATACCTGATGATCATAGCGCAAATGTGCGTCCATGAAGGGTGGTGAATGGGGCTTACGCTTGGAAGCTTCCTGAGTGCTGCTAAGGGGCGACAAAGGCAAATGGGGCTTACAAATTGAAGCTACCCAAGTGATTCTATAGAGCGAAAATGGTGGATGGGTCTTATGCATAGAGGCTACCCAGATGCCACTATGAAGCGGCAATGGTGAATGGGGCTTATGCAAGGAAGCTGCCCAGTTGCCACTATAGAGCGACAATAGTGAGTGGGGATTACACATGGAAGTTGCCTTGTGCCGCTAAGAAGAAGCAACAGTGTATGAGGATTATGCATGGACGATGCCCATAATGTATTCCTCATGTATGTCCATGAGGGCATCCCAACTCATTGGTGGGTTGAGGCATATAATTTAGGCTTACACTTATGCGCTAGTGCACAAGCGGGATAACGCTAAGGTATTTGGAATCAGTCTGAACAAAGGGAGATGAAAAGTATGAATCACATGCCCAACATTCGGAATACAGTGAGGGTGGAGTGGCGATGAAGGATAATTGTTGACCATGTTTGAAACACAGAATCCATATCACATTAGACTAAAAGGGGGATAAAAATGAGGTTCAACTGATGACCGTGTTCGAAACACAGGACCTGACTCGAAGTGTCATCCAAAGTCTTATGGGTCATTGGCACATGATGGTAGGTGAGCTGAGGTGGCATGGGACTAGTCCATTAGGGGGTCCCTTCAGACATGTAATAGGATGAAGATCTGAATGAAGGAAACATGAACTATGAGGTGGAGTGGTGGAATGCTCAAACAGATTCCAACACTCATGAAATTATGCCATTGTAATCATGGCACGAGGCATCTTATTATTAGAACACAAGGAATCTCTTATTTGGAACAATAGGCATCTTATTATTGAATTATAGGGAATTCTGCAGTTTATAGTCAAGTAGATAGGACTATTTGCATCTTATGCTTGGCAGATAAGGAATCCCTTGTTTTGAGCAAGAGGCATCTAATATTTGTCGTATAGGGTGTACTAGAGTTTAAAGTAATATATAGAGAAATATTGGAATCTTTTGCATGATTCATAAGGCATCTCTTGTTTGGAGCAAGAGGCATTCTATATTTGGAACATAGGGCATACTATAGTTTATAGTCATGTGGAGAGGACTGTTTGCATCTTATGCTTGGTGCGGAAGTCATATCTTGTTTGGGGAAAGAGGCACCCTATTATTGAATGATAGGTCATACTAAAGTTTATAGTCATATTTATAGGACTATTAGGTATAAGGCACCTAACAATGGCTGGTGTTGGGACTTATGTGATAGCGGCCCTTTTTCGTTTAATCTGGCATAGAAGCCAAGTGATAGGGTTTAGAGGAGTTACTTGAGGAATGATTTGACTCAAGGTGATTAAGGAATTGGAGATGAGAATCTCAGCTCACGACATGTGAAAGGGAGTAAGAGGAATATGTCAACTCATGGTATTTCATGGGGTTTAGAGGAGTATCTCAAATCATGGTATTCCATAGGTGGAAGGTGGGTGCGCATAAGGGCGTAATGGAAAATGCCGACATCCTGGTCTGAAAAGTTCATGGTGCGACTCTCCATTTTTCATGGGGGTGAGTGATGAAAGCGAAGGGACCGACCTGGAGGGCCAGGACCATAGCCCGACACTGATCCTGAGTGGGGGTGCAGGGGCACAACCCCTGCGGTATGTACCGGTGGGTATGAAGGTAAGAGATTCATGAAGGAAAGGTGCACGCAGAGCATGGGGGTCTCACGAAGAAGTTTCATGAAGGAAAGGTGCTCATGGAGCATGGGGTCTCGCAAAACATGGGGCTTCGCAGAGCTATGGGTCTTGCGGAGCATGGGGCCTCGCGGAGCACAGGGTCTCATGGATAAAAGGTCTTCACGAATCCTAGGGTATCATGGAGCAAAGGGGATTCCTGGAGCCTCAAGAAACCCGAAGGAGCTCCCTCATTCACAAAGGGTGGAGCCCTTTGTAAAGGGCATCACTTTGTGGTGCTCATGAGCACTGCAAAAGGGGAGCTCGGCCACCAAAGGGACGACATAACCATGCTTACGAAGGGGGGTAAGCCATCTATTTATAGACGATGGAGGTCGGTGGAGCACGCCGCGAAGAACAAATGTGTGCCGTGAAGAGAAAATGATGTTGCGAAGGATGTCATGCTCCGCAACCAGAGGGAGTTCCTTCAAGTTTCTCGTAATTGCGGAGGATACTGTCATGGCCTTCGCAGTGCTCGCAGAGTCTCCGGTCAAGTTCCCTCAAGTTTCTCTTAGTCATAGAGGATACCATCACAGCCTTCGCGGTGCTCATGGAGGCTTTGGTCAAGTTCTCTCAAGTTTCTAGTAGTAGTGGAGGCTACCTTCATGGCCTTCGCGATGCTCTTGTAGGCTCTAGCCAAGTTCCCTATACTCCGTAATCGTGGAGGGAGCTTTGTGAATGGGCTCCACAAACCAATTTTCCAGCCCAACATTGAATGTCTATAACTCCTAATATGTAACTCTGTTTGGGCTCTACGACCAGTCAAATTGAAGCTTGTGAAACAAGCTACGATCTTGGATCATGTATGGAATAATTTATAATATCTTGGGGGTGCGTTTTTCTGTGCCAAAATCCTCAAAAGGATAAGGAGTGGTTGTGTAGTGAGGATCATTTGTTTGAGTTCTTAGATACACCCGAAAGAAATCAATGTGAAGTGTTCCACATTTCTGCTGGAAGGACCAAGCAGGAGATGGTGGGACACAATGGTAACAAAAAATTAACATGATGACTTATAGTGTAAGGACTTCAAGTTTCTTTTCAATTACTAGTTCTATTAATATTTTATGTTTTTGTCCAAGGATACAGAGTTTTTTAAACATGAGCAGGCTGATAGGACTATGACAGAATATGAAAACCGTTTTGATGAGGTTAGGCATTTCTCACATGAGATAGTATCAAATTAAAAGATAAAGGCTTGAATGTTCGAGTTGGAACTTCATCAGGATATTCATTCTCAGGTTTTCTTGCTGAGGCTATCTTCTTATGCTGATGTTCTGGATTGAGCGATGATGGTCAAGATGGACCTAGATGGAAATTCGGGGTTGTGGGGAGTTTCTTTATCTCCTAGTGGCAGTGTGAGTTTCTTCAAGGTAAATTGGAAGTGTACCCATTCTCATGGATGTTCTTGAAATAATGGTCGTTCTAGACCTCCTATAGTACCTGGTAGAGGTCCTTTGTCTTTCTACTAGTGTGGTAAGGAAATACATTCAAATAGGGTCTACATGGAGGAACCTAAGAACTCTGGATCTTATAGATGTTTAGGGAACTTATGAAGATTCTACCATATCTATTCTACTCTATAGAGTAGAATGGGATAAATATATCTACCTAAAACTACAGGGTAATAAAATGATTCATGTATAAAAGAGTATCAGCAAAAATAATCCAGAGCGAAGCTTCTTCACGCAGTGGAAGAGTCTCCAGAGGAAGCGGATGAGGATCCAATTACTATCAGAGGTACCATTACTATAGCTTCTTTGTTAGTGACTTCTCTATTTGATACTTTTGAATCTCATTCATTCATTTCAACCCATATTATTAATCTTATAAATATTTATATGGAGATTTTATCTTGTGCAATGGATATTACTACACCCCTTGGTATGAAGAGATATCAGGGTCTCTATACTCCTGATTGTGTCTTATCTCTGTCAAATGTTAATATTTCATGGAGTTTTCCAGTTCTCCAGCTGAAATATCGTGATTCCATTTTTTGGATAGATTGGATCGTTTCCAATAAAGCTCGGATTGATTGTTATCTTCGATGGCTATACTTTACTACACCCAGTGGTGTGCATCGGGTTTTTCAAGGAGAATGGGACCCAAGGTCATGTAGAGCCAGATCTTCTTATCCATAGTTGGGAAAAGTGATATCCATGTTATATTTTGATATAGAGTGGGAATATTTGAGTGGTGATCTCCCTCTATTTTTCATTGAATTTCCTGAAGTGTTTCCTTCTGAATTCTATGGTTTGCTGTTGGTAAGGGAGGTTGAGTTTATCATTGACTTGATGCCTTTTACTCAACCATTGTTTAACCCCTATAACCATATATAACTAGATATAATGAAAGATATTAAGTCCCAGTTGAATGGTCTTTTAGGGAAAGGATTTGTACACCTAATTGTGTCACCTTCGGAGGTGTTGATTCTCTTTGCTAAGAAGGATGGTGATTCACTTCACCTATGTGTTGATTACCGAATGCTCAATGAAGTTATGGTGAAGAAAAAAAATTGTCCATGGATTGGTGATATGTTTGATCATTTGAAGGGGGAGAAGTGGTTTTCAAATATCGACCTCAGATCTTCTTACCAGCAGTTAAGCATAAAAGATTCTAACATTTAGAAAACAACCTTTCAGATTAGGTACATCCATTAAGAATACCTTGTCATATCCTTTGGTTTATCCAATTCTCCTATAGTTTTCATGGATTTAATGAAAATTATTTTCCATGATTGTATGGATACCTTTGTGCTACTCTTTGTGGCTGACATCCTCATTTACTATAAGTCTAAGGAGGATCATGTATGTTATCTAAGAGAAGTTCTTATTTTGCTAAGAAATCACCAACTTTATGCCAAGATTTTTGAAATTTGATTTATAGATATGGGAAGTAAATTTATTGGGACACATGGTGTTTGAATAGGGTATATCATTTGATCTTGATAATATGAAGGCTATTATGACATGGTAACAACCACATAATTTTTTTATGATTCGGAGCCTCTTGGTATTAGCTAGATATTATCGTTGGTTCATGAAGGACTTCTCCAAGTTTGATTATTTGATGACTACAATAAATCAGAAGGGAGTAAAGTTAGCTTGAGATGAGAAATGTCAAATTTCTTTGTTGATATGAATAATATTTTGAGAATTACGCTGGGGTTGACTCTTCCAGGGGTCGGGAAAGGCTGTGTGGTCTTCTGTGATGTATCAGGTTCAGTCTTGGGTTGCGTTCTTATGCAGGGTAATCATGAAGTTACTTATTACTCTCATTAGCTTAGACAACATGAGAAACATTATCCAACCCATGACCTTGTTCTTGTAATTTTGATTCATTATATTAAAAGATGGTGGCATTGACTTCATGGATAAAGTTTTACCATGTTTTCAAACCCCAATAGCTTGAGTTATATCTTCTACCAAAAATATTTGAACCTCCACCAATGGTGTTGGGTGGAATACCTGAAGTCTTTTGATTTCGGCATTTCCTATACCCTAGTTAAAGGGGATTTTATTTCAGAATCTTTGAGAAGGAAACATAGAACCCAAGTAGTAAAAGAATCATAGAAAGAGTGGAACTTGATGGCTCTCTTTGCACATATTCATTTTGAAATTCATGAGAAATAGGTTGAGGTTTCTTTGTCCAGTGTTCAATTGACATCCAGTATTCTTGAATTGATTCTCTAAGAATAGCATCTTAATAATGAGTTATATAGAATTAGAGAGTCTCTTTATGGTGGGGAGATAGTTTCCCAGTGGTCATTCTCTAAAGAGAGAATTCTATGCGATCAGAATAATTTTGTGGTACCATATTCAGTAAGGAAAAGTGTGATGGGGGATTTCCATAGTTACCAATGGTAAGTGCACCTAGGAACCACGAAGATGTTCTATGATATATGGTGTTAGTTCTGGTGGATAGGTATGAGATGGGGCATTTCTGATTTTTTTTCTCATTATTATACATGTCAGCATTTTAAGGTCGAGCACCAGAAAGCTTTGAGTTTTCTTTATCCACTTCTAGTAACTACTTGGAAGTGGGATGAGATCTCTATGGAATTTGTGGTTGGGTTTCCACATACCCAGAGAAATAATAATTAAATATGGGTTTTGATCAATATACTGATGAAATCATCTCACTTTATACCCATTTATGATACATCCAAGGTTGAGGAGTCGGGAAATCTCTATGTAGAAGATATTTCTCGGTTGCAATGATTTCTATATTATATAGTCTTTGATAGGGATTCAATGCATTGGATAATTTTTAGTATCATGATATGTCATGTTGGGATAGGGGTGTACCCGATTCCTTTATGAAAATTTTTTCACTATGAAATCTTGGCGATTTATCCTTGACTTATGTTTATGATTTAGTGTTTTAGGTTGTTTCAATATTTCCAATGTTATGATTACCATGATATATCATGTCTCATTTTTCATGTTTATGATTTATACTCTTTTAATAACCCATTGATATTCCTATTTTCTGACATGTATCTACTTGTACCATGTTTATTTACTTACTATATTTTATAGCTCACCCATTTCTTATTTTTTTCCTCAGGTCATCCCATGCGGTTTTAAGTACAAGGGAATATTATAAACATGTTGAGGAGGTTTTAAATAAAGAAGATGTATTTAATGTTTTAAGTTGCTATTTAATGTACCTAATTCCCAAAGACACTAAACTTAATGATATTTCGGGTTGTATTAAGTATAATTTTATGTAATAAAACAACTATTAATGTGTAATAAATATCAGGTTTGTTATAGATCATCCAAAAACAAGGTTAACCATATTACATAGGTGAACATTCATAATATTACACATGTGAATGAAAATCGCTCTAATGGGTTATTTATACAGGTATCCAAATAGTATATAGTTCATCTCTTCTTCCTTCTTGAAGTAGATCATGGGTATATCTGGATTATATTGCATCAAAAAAATTTGATCACTTCCATAACTCAAGGACTCTTCAACTGCCTATAGGTATTCAAGAACTCAACATGCAACTCATCCTCTAAAAAATATATACATCTTTCAAGAACTTCTTCAAGTTTTATCACTGGATTCTCATAACTCAATCATCATGTATATAGCTCAAAAATTCATTCTTTCCATGTATACAATGAAGCGCACAGATTTTGAATATTTTTTAGTAATGAAAAAACTAAAACATTTGGGTCTATTCTTTCTCATATCATGTAGACTCTCATAAGACTATTGTTTCTTATTCTTCTTCTCTTACTACTTCAACCAACTGTGTCTGGTCAGATTCTTCTTCTCATATTATTCAAAATCCTTAAGGTTTTATACTTAAATATAGGCTCTAAAACTCTCTTTTTCTTCCTTTAGATCTCTATTTCTCTTGACATTCTCACACAACCATAGCACACCACTCACATAAATCAAAAATTTTATTTTTATTTTATTTATTTTTCTATTAATATGATATCACATAGTTTTACAAGAATCCCCATTTAATTTGAGTGATAATTTTTATATTACCATAGATGGAAATTTTTCTAAGTTATCAAGCATGAAAACAAATTTCATGCACCTGATTTTCTTTTCCCATGATCTCCATATCTTTTCTTTTCTCAATGACTAACTCTAGAAAAATTATATAATTGTCCCACTTGAATTTTTATTCTCATTTTTTATTCTCAGTCAAACAAATATTCTATTTTTTTTATAATAAAATTGAGTCTTCTACTTTACAGAATATACCACTAAAAATGACAATTCAATCTCCACAACTGTATAAAGTATAATAGAAACATATCTTGTGACATGGAACTCTCTCTAGAAGCATGATATATTCCCATGAAACCAATAAAAAATCTATTTTGGACTTGTATACATCATCTAGTATCAAAAATATTCCTCATATTTCTCATCTTAAATTGAAAATCTTTTGTGATATTTAAAACATTGAAGAATGTCTTTGGCATCATAACAATTGATTTTTTCATTAGAATCTTAAATTCAGGAATTCTCAAATTTCCTGTAAGATATCATGAGAAAATATCTTATGTGTTATATAATCACATCTATTGTATCTTAAAATATCTATAAATTAGGTTACAAGATTATTATACATGAATTATATCTTATGTGTTTCTATATCATACATTTTTTCTATATTACATGCTAACTATATCATACACATTTCATGTTTTGTATGAATCTTATATACCATATGAATTGTCCTATCTTAAAAAGTTCTTAGTATATTATACAGCCTTAGTATTATATAAGAACCTTAATTCATGTCTATCATACACACTTTCCTTATTATATTTGTTTCATTCATACATAGAGAAAGTTTCTTATGAAACATATCATACACACTGGTTAAACATCTTATGTGAAC
This sequence comes from Viscum album, assembly GCA_963277665.1. Classification (NCBI taxonomy): domain Eukaryota; kingdom Viridiplantae; phylum Streptophyta; class Magnoliopsida; order Santalales; family Viscaceae; genus Viscum; species Viscum album. The sequence goes on along the minus strand of OY728129.1, from coordinate 1,779,267,174 downwards.
AATATCATACACACTGGATATATTACATATTTTCCATATCTTGCATGCTACCCTATCTTTAAAACATGACATATCTTAGGAAATTATCATAAGATATGAAGCATATAGAATTTATATCCTCTTCTTAGAAAAAATCATAATTATTCAAATTAGTTTAGGGATTCTTCAAAGAAATCCAGGCCATCTCAACCTTCATCCAAGTGATTCTAAACACTGATTTTGGTATCTTTCAAGCTCAATAAAAACTATTATGGATTCTAAAATCTTCAACTAGATTATTAAACACATTGAACATGTTTAAATCATTTTAACCATACCTTATACAAGTTTTATAACACACACATAGTCTTACAGTTATCTCTTCACTTATCCTTTTCTGGTAGATGTTGTAGATAGTGTTACTACATGATTTAACACTTGTCTTTGACAATAGGACTAGCTCAATTTTAATCCAATGTTTTTTCATTTTATATGTATTCACTATGATAGAAACTCCATTCTTCTTTACGCATAATACTTGGGAAACATTCATTTTTTACATTGGGTGGATATTAACTCAATCGCCTATCACTTCACCTTAGTATAATTACATTAACAAGATTCTTTCAAACAATTAAATTAATAAAAAATAAAAATTTGACCCCAAGGGAACTTCAATCCCCCATTTGTGTTTATTTTCAATTCCAAGTTTACACTAAAATTCAATGTAATTATTATCCCACTAATTGATAATAAATGAAAAGGGGGAGGCTTTATTCCCCTCATTTGCACCATGGGTTTAAGTGGGGTTTCTCATCTCTAAATAACTCTTCTGATTTTAAGAAACATATTATCCCCATTTTTTATCTTTTTTTCATTATTCTCCCATTTATTAAGAGATTCAATCAACTTTTATTTGAGAGAAGTATGGAACCACGTTCTTCTTAGTAATGTTCCATAAACTAACCAAATCTAACTCTTCCTTGGTTAATCAGGTGTAAAAAAATAAGAGAGGAAAATTTAGATAACAAATTTATCCATAAAATAACCACCATGTGGTGCCAACTCTGAAATTATATTCTTTAGGTTAGTTTAAAAAATTTATAAGAGATTTCAATAAATTACTCAACCTCAAACAACATATCAAATCATTTCAAGTACAAGGTACTTTATCCCTATTTTTTTAGATAGTCACTCCCCCTTGATAACCATATTCAATACAAACCAAAATTGTGAAGGGAAAGTGAGATTATAACCTCATTATTTAATTTTAAGGGGCTTTAAAATTTTCTAGATTCAATAAAAATAAGGTAATATCTAAAATATTACTTTTTTTATAGCCCCCCCCCCCTTAAAGGATTCTATCTAAACTTCAATATCATTGTTTCTAAGAATGTATGATATCATTTAGACCCTAATAACAATTGTGAGATGAATACCAACTAGGATATTCCATGATAGATAATGCTTCATGATTTCTAGAAATTAAATATTTGGTCATTTCTCTTTTTTTATTTATCACCTTATATTTCCTATTTAAAAAATAAAAACCTAACAAATAATGGGAATAAGTTTGGTCTTCTATCATCTCTTCAATGTGAGAAATGTGCTTGAGACTTATTCCTCAACTTAAAAACGATTTTCTTTAAAGGTATATAATGTATAGACCTATTCATTCTTGTTTAACTCTTACTTTCCAAGTCATTTTACCTTTGGGTAGCATGGATTTATTCGTTACTTACTTTTTCTTCCAAGATGGAATGGTATTATCAAATTCTATAATAAATTCATGGTATTTTTTATTGACCTTGCATGTAGTTGAGTATGTGAAAAAATAATATTTATAAAACCTACTTACTACTAGTACTATGGAAAGTCGGGTTTCAAACCACAAGGAAGGACTAATGTTGTATAGGCCCAATCCAAAACAAACAAACAAAATAAAACAATAACAAAACTAAAAGAAAACAGTGAAAGTGGAAAGCAGTGATTGAAAATGGGGGTGAGATAGTATGATGCATTGATTTGGCACAAGAGACTATCAATGATTATGTTAGAGGAATTAGACTATAATAGATTGATTTAATTGGTACTTCTCTTGAACGATACCAATCACAGAGGTACTGTGGTTATGTGCATAGGTGAGAAATAAATAATTTTCGTTAGATAAGTCACCCTTGCTAGTGATCTCTATTAAGAATAGTTATTTCTAACATAAACCGAGATAATGATGCTTCCTTCTGGAGAAGATCTTATCACAACCTTTTCTAGTAAGTAAATCAGTTATGGATTCCAAAGAAAAAGGATACTCTACCCTTCACCTTTTACTACTTGAGGTAGAGTGTAATAAAATTCACTAGGAAGAGAAAAAGTGATTGGTGGATCAAAGCCTCGACCCACTTATGATTAATCAAAATACAAGAATAGATGAATTAATAATAGTTCAATCCATATGATCCAACCCCCCAAACTACTTAAAAATTCATTAATAAAGCAGTTGTAAAAACAAATTTCATTAAAAACATCTTACGATAGCAACAATATAGTTAAGAAATCGAAGAATAAAGCCTCCAACTTCGATGCTCTACCCCTACTCTGATAGCCCACTTCTTCTCGGTTGACTTTATCTGTGCTCAGATGAGTGGAAATGGAATGGTTGAGAGGATCTGGAAGAGTGAGTGAATAGCGGTGAAAGAGTGATCGTGGAATGGATGAGTTGGATCTAGATGGAAGAGGGATGAGAGGATGATGGATGATGGAGGCTAGATGATTAGGTGAGGTGGTTGAGAATGGAATGACGTGAGATCTCGAGATGGATGGATGAGGATATGTGTGGCAAGGGATGGTAGGAGTGTTTGTGTGAGGCTGAGAGGATGGGATGTTGAGACTTATATGGAATAATGGATGAAGAAGTGTAAATCATGGAGTGTCTCTCCCAAAAAATTGATTTCCTGCCCTCTGGAAAAATGGATGAAGTTCCCCGTTGCTCCCCTACTTGAGCTGGAATGCTCCTGATGGTTTTAGAATCCACCCTCCCTCAACTGAATGTCCCCATGCCTCTATGTACTTAATGATAATTTCTGACCTTGTGCATGATCTCCCCCTGTGCAGAACATAAAAACACACGAAGTGTTAGAACATCGAAACTATTTTATATATATATATATATATATTATGTCTATTAGAAATATTTAATATTTCTAAAATATGTACATAAATATATATATTATAACTATAATATAATATTATATATATAATAATATTGTTAAATAATAATAATATATTATATAAAAGAAAACATGGATTGATACAAGTATAATTAATATTTTATTTAAAAAAAATATTATATTATATTAATTAGATTAATTAATATATATTATATTATATATTGATATTGCATAAAATAAAATAAATAAAAAATGACAAAAGAAGCAAGTGGGGGGGAAGAGAGTCGTGTGGAAGGGATGAAGCAGGGAGGCTCAAACTGGATCGAGCTGGTGACCAGGCGGTGCGGCAGGGAGGTAGGTTCATGGTTGTTCGGGTCAAACTGGTGTAGGAAAGGGGGCGGCGCGGGCAGTGCTGGAGGGTGGAGAGGAGGCCGGTTGCAGGTTCACGGATAGGGGAGCTTGGGGAGTGGCACGTGCGGTAGTTCTCGGGTGGAGATGAAGGGAGGCGATGTGGATGTGAGCAGCAGCGGGGTTCGGGTCGATGTTGAAAGGTCTTCGGTAACAAGGGTTCAACATTTCAGATCTGGTAAACACGGTGGGTTCTTGATTTAACTAGATCTGTATTTTCTTCTTTACATTGTATAATCATATATGGAAAAATATAATTAAATCCAGTTTGGTGAGTTAATTAACAACTTAATTAATTAATGAAATTAAAGAATTAAATTAAAATCAAAGAATAAATTGAATAGAATTAAATTGTTAAAACTAATTTAATTAATTAAATAACTAAACACTAAATTGTAAAATTTATTTATTTACAATTAAAAATAAATATTTAATTAAATTTAAAGAACTAATAAAATAATTATTTGAAAAATACACAAAATGAAAAGGAAATGAAAGAATAAAAAGAATTAATGATTAAAAACAAAAGAATACAAATGAAAATTAAAAACAAATATATATATATATTTAATTTGAAAACTATTCAAAACAATAAAAAAACACTAAAACACATGATTTTAACACCAAAAACATATTTTTAACAATTCTATACAAAGTTGAAAACAATTTTAATTATTTAACAAAAAACAATATTTTAATAATAAAAATAGAGTAAAAAGTGAAAAATAGATGTGGAAAAGAGTTTGAAACACAGCCACATTAAACTCCCCCACACTTAAATCATTATTTGTCCTCAAAAAATGCATGTTTATTGGATTTTGAAAAATAGAAGGGTTGATTTTCCACATTCAGATCAAAAAGTTCATGATTGGACTTTTACAAATAGAGGAGCATTATAGTATGGAGTTTGACTTTTCAAAGAATGTTCAAAAGAAAGTGGTCCTACCTAGTTTCAATTACAAGCTAGAAACCAAGGTCAAGACAGACTCATCCAATGCTAAAGATGTCTCACCAGCTACATGAACTTCACTAATTTTCCTACTTCAATACCAGTTCAAGTTCCATTTCAAAAAGTGATGACATGTTAGAAAAAAGTGGAATTAAAACCTTAACCAAAGTCACCCTCAAGTCTGACTTTATCCTAGGTTCTAAAAAATGTTAGACCATTTTTTTAATCACTTAATTGATACCACTGAAATGATCTTTAATTAATTTAATTTCTCCCTTCTTCATCTAGGTTCAAAATTCTCCTCACCTAAATGAGCTCATTTTTGATAGGTCACTTTATTTTAATTTTTTCCAACCATATTTCATGTACAAGGCTCTGTGAATATCACTTATTGAAAGTGAAATTGGATTTTATTTATTCATAGAAATGTACCCAGTTCACCTTATCATAGAGACTCACTGTGGGATCTCATTTTCCCATTTTACTCTAGTTACAAAGGACATAAAAAATTGTCAATTGAGTATGTTCAATTAGGTGATTGTTTTTTTAATTAAAATATGAGTCCTCTAGGATCTAGTTAAAATTTCCAATCTTCTAAAGTTGTGATATTAATTCCACAAAAATATATCATATATCACTTGTTTCCTTAGTTCCTAAATAGAAAATCCATAAAGTTAGTGAGCACTCCACTCAGCAATCATTCATCCTTAATAATTTCAGACTAAGTATAACCCTCAACATTTAGCCAGTAGTAATCAAATAGTCTGGATAAAATTGAAGTGCCAACTAAGGTCAAATGAACCAAATGTTGTGAAGGAAATTTAAAAAAAAATTAAAAAGAATTTTGAAAATTTGAAAAAAATGACTATTTTTTAAAAAACAAGGGGGGTTTGAAGTGGGAAAATGACCCCTCTCCCCCATACTCAAAACTCAACATTTTACCCAATGTTGAATCTAAAGGTGGAATAAAGAATATGTTCAAAATAGATGTACATTTCAGCTTAAAAATAATGAAGAGGGGTAACACTAAAGTTCAAAAGTTTTCTTTTCCAAACACAAAGAAGAAAAATAAAAATAAAAACACAAACAAAAAAATATAAGAACACCACCAGCAAACAATTGATTTTTTTTAAAAGTTCATGTTGTTGAATTTTTTAATCATAAAATTGATTTTACAATTCAGTTCAAAAAGATGCATGATTAACAATAGTGTTCAGCATAAGCAAAATGAAAATGAAGGTGAAAGCAGTGGGTGCAAGTAGTTTTCAAAATTCAGTTCCAAAAACATTTTCAACTTAGTATATATTGGCAAGCTAACACCCAAGAAGGAAATATAGTTCAAAATTTCTAATGAAAACAACGGTACTCCCCTATACTTAGTTCCAAGAAGTATGAAATATAAATATGCAAATTAAAAACAAATACATAATTGAAATAACACTTCCCTAAATGTGTAGCTCCTCATTCATTTTCATTTTTTTAAATGCCTTCCTCTGTTATATTTTTACAAGACCCATGGATACTCCATTCATGCACCTAAAAATGTAACCTGATTAACCTTAGTCTTCGTTATTTAAATCTAAAAATAATTTAAACTAAGTAATGAGTTCGAGATTTTTATCCAGAGTTCTTCAACTAGAAACTTCTTTCCATCATGAATGTTCCAAATGAGTCTTCCATTGAACCAGAATTCTCATAGCTGCCCCAGGACACTAGACCATCTGAACCACATGATAACAGAAAAAAGAAACCAAAACCCATCAATCAAGGACAAAAAATATTTCAATGACATTCAGAAATTATTGGTCCACAAAGTAGAGAGACACACAACTGAACAAGGATCATTTATTCAAACAAAAAAGTAAATAAGAAACAAGAAAAATAATGGGTTTCCTCCCACGTAGTTCAAGGTTTAAAGTCCTTAGCCTGACTTTATTTCCCTAAACAAAATCCTAACCATGATCATTAAAGGGGTATGATTAAGAAGCACTTGACCACTCAGTTTTAATTTTTTAAAATTAAGTAAGTTCACACAACACCTCATGCAACTCATCAATTTGAAAAATTCATTTAAAAATTTACAGAACTTGAGGACTAAGCCTCCTTCCACCAGTATCTTCAAAACTCAAAACATCACTCAGATAAAATGGTATAGCAAGGAAAAGATTAGAAGAAAATTTAAGGTAACCAAACACACTCAAAAAATGCTCCTTCACATTATCCCCCACACTTATGTCATTAAAAAAGTTCAAAAAAAAGAAAATAGTTTGTGTAGGTGGGTCACTGTCAACAACAGAATGAATTTCAAATGAAACTTCCTTAGGTGTAGTAGGTGGAGTAGAATCAAGTTCTTCTAAGAATCTCTCAAACTCATGGAAAAAAATTTGATCATTTAGTTAGTGTAAAGAATAAGGGGAAGATCTGTTGTCTACATTTGGTAAAAATTACATCAACTCCTCTAGATCATTTTTAACAAATTTAGAAGACTCAACTTCTACTTTAGCCTAAAAAGGGTTGATTCCAAACTTATCCTCAGATGTAACACTTACACTCCCATCATCCCAAGTACATGTAGCGGAATAAATTCCCTCAGGTTTTTTGGAATAGAAAGCAACATTAGGGTTGGGAATTTCGGTGGGATGAATATCTTGAATAGTTTGAGAAAATATATCAGTTAGATAACTTGGGGTGGAAAGGATCACTTCATAGTTTTGAGAAATGTATTTCCTAATTTGGTTTTCAATTCTTCCTAACCTTTCTAACTCCTTTGTGGATTTAGACTCAACAAAATTTATTTAAAAATGTTCACTTACAGATTTAGTGATTAAATCATCAAAGGGATGATGATTATATCTTCTAATCTCAGCTCTAAAAACCTCATCAACCACATTTATCAACTTATAACTCACCTCAAGTTGATACTCTTTGTAGACTTGAAAAATCTCTTGATCCTCACTAGCCTGAAGGGTCATCTTACCCTTTGATACATAAATGAGAGCCCCAGCAGTGGCCAAGAATGGCCTACCTAGAATGAGTGGAACAATATGATCACACTCCATATGAAAGATCAGAAAGTCAATGGGCAAGGAAAGTTTCCCTACATCAACCATCAAGTCATCTACCCTCCCATAAGGGTAGGAAAGTGACATATCAGCTAGATATAGGGTAACTGATGTTTTCTTCAACTGATTAAGGAAAAACTTTTCATACATGGGATAGGGAATCATATTTATACTAGTTCGTAGACCACACAAGCACTTAATATCCTCACTTTGGCTGATTTTACAAGAAATGATAATGCTTCTTGGATCTTTTAGTTTGGGAGGAATATTTTTTTGGACAATTTAACTACACTCTTCATTCAATCTCAACGTTGATATCTCACCCCAATACCCCATGTTAGCTACTAACCTATTAAGAAATTTTAGGTATGAAGGTATTTTTTCAAAGCTTCCACAAAGGGAATGTTGACATTGAAGCTTCTAAACATCTGAAGAAACTTGAGATATTCTGGATCATTGGTGTTTCTGAGCCTCTATAGAAAAGATATGGGAGGGGCATAGTTCTTCGAAACAGTAAGGTTAGGCTTCTCATCCTTAAACCTTAAATTCTTCTTTTCCTCTTTTAATAAACTCCCACATTATTTTTCTTTATTCTTGGGATTTTTATTGTGAATGTTCAATACCTTTCTTCGTTTCTTTGAATCTATCTAGATTTCTAGAATTGGATTTTTTGGGTTTTAGTTCTATATTAAACCTGAAAATCAGTTTCCTCTTACCTAGGTTGTTCTCTAATTGGTTCTTAAAGTTTTAGGCCCAACCTGGTAGTTACTACCATGACATTCTCTCTTGGATTTGACTCATTTGTACTGGTCAGCTTGGTCTTGTCTATTCCTCCTAAGTCCATGGCCATTTGGCCCATTTGAATTTCCAAACTATGAATTATAGAATCAGTGTCTTTTTTAAGAGAAAATATTTTACCTAGCATATTTTTCATCATTACCTTAAGTTCCCCTTGATAATTAGAATATTCAGCCCCATATTGGTTTGAGTTATAATTTCTGGGTTGTGGCTGGTAGTTTGGGCAGTGGGTTGTTTGATTGTACCTTGCTCTCTCTATGACATGTTAGGATCATTTTTGTATATAGAGTTGTATGGATTTGGGAAATGATCATGGACACCTTAATTCCTCACTCTAAATTCCAAAAACTGGGAACTCTCATCACATGAAACAGGAAGATAAAAATTGGGACAACATCTCTAAGTGTGACTAAACATCCCACAGTGACAACAATTCTCCCTAAGAACCTATTCTTTGACAGCAGTATCTTGAGTATTGGTTTCAACCCTATGGAAAACTCTCTTCCTAGTGAACTTGTGTTGAGACTTTTGATCCAAATTATCAAACAATTGTTTCAGCTCATCAGCAGTTGAGTCAGAAAAGTCACCCCCAAGATTGATCCACTAGGTTCTGATTGTAGGGGTGTGGGCATTGTAAAAAGTATCCATGAGCATACTGGGAGCTAACTGGTGGTTTGTACTTTACCTAAGGAGACCTTTGAACCTATACCATGCGTCCTGAAAGAGCTCTCCCTCATCCTAGACAAATCCAGTGATCTTATTTCTAACATCCATGGTGGTGTTCCTAGGGTAAAATTTGGAAACTAGATCATTGACCACCTCTTCCCAGGTTTGTAATATTTCCTCATAAATATTTTGGAACCAAGAATTATACATCCCCTTAAAACAAAATGGAAACAACCTCAACATCAACCTTAACTCCTCCTCACTCAGATCTCACAGAGGCAACTTCTAGACAGAACCATAAAAATCTCTGATAAACTCTAAGGAGTCCTCTACTGACAGACCATTGAATAATGGTAGCTGAGAGAGATGAGATAGTTTAGTTTCATAGTTCCTAGATATTGATCAGAGTGGATACTCAATAGGGGGGGTGAATTTAGTACCAATTAAAAATTTCTGTTAAAAATATTCTTATTAAAATACCCCAAAGTAAATAACTAGCTAAACTATAGTGAATTTGTAATATAGTAAAGGGTCAGTTAAGTTCTCAAGAGATTGATTAGTTCTTAGTTAATATAATATGAATATTAATTAACTTTTGAAGCTAACCTAATTCTTTACAATAAATACAAACACTTTCTAGTTTACCTATCAGATTTACTTTAAAATAGATTTATGTTTCAATGTAATTAGTAGTGGAATATTCGATATAGTTTAACACAAAATAAATAAGCACATCAGTTTTAACCAAGAGGTTCAGTCTCAAGCCGATACCTAGTCCTCTCAAATAATTTATATAAACTTTGATCCACACCCTGGATCAGGGTTAAACTGTAGGACCCCGGGACACCCTGAGAGGGGAGGGGTGAATCAGGGTGAAAACTTTTTATTTTAATGAGAAGGATCTTGTTCCAACATTGGTAAGAACTTGTTAAACCTGTTTGATGAATATAATCAGAAAGAAAACATTCACATGCAGAGAGATGACACAACACTTTTTACTTGGTTCACCACTAAGGGCTACGTCCAAGGAGCATACGCCAACAGGTTGTCGGTCGTACCAAATTCCACTAAACTTCACTAGATGTGAATTAAAAAGGTTTGGGCATAGTCACTCTTTCCCAGGCTCACTGTCTTTACAAAGGTTTAGGGATAGCACATTGTGTCCCTTAGGTCACTCCTGTTGACTCCCCCTGTCTCACTGCCTTCGGTGAAGTCCCACTCAATTTATATACGTGATGATCTCTTCATCATTACAAAATAATCCATCTGCTATTGTATGTAGATGCTCTGTTGAAGTCCAACTCTCACTAGTAGACGAATCTCACATTGCACTGAGAGTACCAAGAAATCTCCCAGCTTTTGTGTAGGTTCAAAAAGAAAGGCATACTTCAACAACACCTGGAGCGCTTCCCCTTGCTGGTGCACAAGTTTCAAAGACGGTGCACAAGTTATAACTGGCATGCAAGTCAACCTCAACCACTTGCATGACACTCACTTATACAACATAAAACTTGCGCGACTCACATTCCTTTTCACCCAAACCAGTTTTGACGTTCAGCAAACAACTGTCATGCAACTTATACTTGCGCGACCCACAACCACTTGTGAGACCACTACACCTGCGCGACGGGAGCACTGAATTTCTCAAAGTCTAGAACTTCGTTCCAAATGAGGAGGGGTGGTCCAATATTTATAGGCAAACTGGACACCTTGCGTGATGGCGCGCAAGCCTCCTCTCGGCGCGCAAGTTCCGGCACGCAACTCCAACCACCCTAGCCTCTGTCTCAGTACTCACTTGCACGACCCAACCAATACTTGCGCGACCCTCTTTCCATTTCCATATTTTGAAGTTCTGATTTAAAAAAAACATATGGCGCGCAACTTTCCAATCCACTTAAGCACCAGCGCACAAGTCCCTTCTCGGCACGCAAGTCACTTGCACGACACATACCCGGTGCGCAAGTCTCTTTCCCAAAAATCATTGTTTTCCCCTTTTGTTAGTTTTGAGGCCCAAAAATTTGGAAAACACTAAAAAAAGGTTCCACCTTCAACACTGTTATCTTCTTGACCTATATGAGTACTTTACTGGCACACATTCTGAACTTCCTCTGAGGATTGACAACAAACACAAACCATTCTCCAATTCATGCATAGATGGCCATGGTTCCAACATAAACAATAGTAAAAAGACTGTTGTTTCCTACGCTTTCGCCGGGGTGCGTGCATCCGTCTGTGGAGGACGTGCAGCTGTCGCCCCGCATTCCCACTTTCCAAAGGTCGGGGGCATTCGCTCCTTGTTCAGGGACGTCTGCTCCTTGATCGAAACGGGATAATGGGGTGTCGTTTCTTCCTTCCATGGATTCCTCCTCGGAAGTCGTCACCTAGTCCGGGTCTCCCTCATAGATTTAATACGTTGTTTGTGAATCTCATTCCTGGTGCCATATCTTCATGGAAGTCGGTTAATTACACTACTTCCGTCAAGATTTTCCATAGAGTCTTGACATGGTAGCGACCTTCGGTCAGAGTAGATGGAAACATCAGGCATGTCGGGGCATCTCTGGGTGTGTGGACATAGGGGGACCTGTATTCTTCCTCATAAGAGGGAATCTCAAGGGTGCAGAACCCAAGGCATGTATTTGAGGTTTTCCTCAGCTTCTCGTGTTTAACACAGGGTATGTTGCAATATTAACGTCTTGTGAAGACGGTTACGCCAATGGCGTTCCGTCTGAGGTTTTCCTCAGGCATCTCATGTTTATCACGAGGTAGGTCGTGAGTTTAACGTCTTGCGGAGACGGAATGAGGCTGATCAGAACGTCCCATAGAGACGGATCAGATTGGTATATTCTGAGGAGAGAGCACCTAGAAGGTTTACCAAGGGGATGGATCAGAACGCCCAATGAGGACGGATCTGAGGTGGTTCACTCCCTAGAGGGGAGATGTCACACCGTAATGGCTGATCTGAACACCACTGAGGGAGGATCAGGGGAAGTGCACCCCAGGATGGGGTACACCACGGATTACCATTGGTTGGGATTGAACCTATTGGAGGTTTCCTACGTACCCTGTGTAGAGGACAGGGATCAAAACCCACGTAGTTCAGGATGATTAATCGGGGTGTACATAGAGGACAACGACCCGGAGATACGATGGGGCTTACATGTGGAAAGAGGCTCATGTGCTGCTAGGAGCAGCGAGGAGGTGGATGGCATGATCCCACAGGGATATGGCGGCCCGGGTGAGAATCAATATGGGTGATGGATGGATGAATGAAGTGGAGGGGGAATGAAATGGGACCATCGCAGGGGCGATAGTAAAGTTGGGCTTGAGCCTTGAAGAGGCCTCCTACGTATCCCCGTGGTAGGGAATCAAAGTCTGCGTAGTTCGGGATGGTGCCGGTGAACCGACGTGAAGGTGGACCTTGGCCCGATGGATGTCTTCAGCGAACCAACGTGAAGGTGAACCTTGGTCCGATGGGCATCGTCAGCATACCAACGTGAAGGTGGACCTTGGTCCGATGAGCATTGTCAGCGTACCGACGTGAAGGTGGACCTTGGTCCGATGGGCATCGTCAGCGTACCGACGTGAAGGTGGACCTTGGTCCGATGAGCATTGTCAGCGTACCGACGTGAAGGTGGACCTTGGTCCGATGAGAGATGAGCTTGAACCTCAGGGAGGCTTCCTACGTACCATGCCTTGACATGGATCAAAGACCTCGTAGTTCGGGTTAGTCACAACGGCTTACCGTCGGACTGGAATTGCGGTTTAATGTCGTGCTGGACGTAGGTAGAACACGACGTGAATTGGATGATGGGTGGGCTTGAACCTCATGGAGGCTTCCTACGTACCACGCCTTGACATGTATCAAAGACTCATAGTTCAAATGGGGCTTTGTCGGCGAACCGATGTGAAAGTGGGCCTTGGTCCAATGAGTGGTGGGCTTGAACCTCTGGAAGGATTCCTACGTACCATGCCTTGACATGGATAAAAGACCTCGTAGTTCAGGTGGGAATGGGTGTTCAGTTTAATGTCATGCAGGACAAAGGGGGGCATACAGTTTAACGTCATGCTGGATGAGGGCATGCAGTTTAACGTCATGCTGGATGAAGCGTGCAGTTTAACGTCATGCGGGACGAGGGCAAAACTCGACTTGAATGAACGAACGAGCAATGTGGCTTGAACCTCATGGAGGCTTCCTACGTACCATGCCTTTACATGGATCAAAGACCCCGTAGTTCTGGTGGGATGGGTCGCAACGGCTTGCCATTGGACCGGAATGCAGTTTAACGTCGTGCTAGACGGGAATGAGACCCGACGTTAGTAGATGACGGGTGGGCCTGAACCGCATGGAGGCTTCCTACGTACCATGCCTTGACATGGATCAAAGACCTCATAGTTCGTTGTTGGTGGGGGTCAGGATCGGTGCTCAATCTAAGCCCACGTGAGTCATGCTCGGTGTAAGAAACAAGAGGTTGCAAGGACCTGACGATCACGTCGCGAAGGATGCGTCCGTGAGAAGCGAAGAGGGGATTACGCGTTGGGCGGCCCATGGTGTCGGGACTTACTCCAGGATGGAGGCCCAAGGAAAAGGATGATGATGATTTTGGGATTGATCCTTGAAGAGGCTTCCTACATACCATGCCTTGACATGGATCAAATACCACGTAGTTCTTCTGATGACGGCTTACCGCCGATTGGGGGTTTCAATGGCTTACCGCTAGAATGGGTCATAACGGCTTACCGCTGGATAAGGATGTGAACGGCTTACCGTTAAATGGGGTCGCAACGGCTTACCGTTGGATTGGGTCACAACGGCTTACCGCTGGATAGGGATGTCAACGGCTTACCGCTGAATGGGGGTCGCAACGGATTACCGCTGATTGGGATCACAACAGTGGATGGGGATTACGCGAGGAAGCTGCCCGGGTTCCGCTATGGAGGGGCAATGGTGAATGGGGCTTACGCAAGGAAGCTGCCCGGGTGCCGCTAAGGAGCAGAAATGGTGAATGGGGCTTACGCTAGGAAGCTTCCCGGGTTCCACTAAGGAGTGGCACTGGTGGATGGGGCTTACGCTAGGAAGCTGCCCGAGTGCCGCTATAGAGTGGCACTGGTGATTGGGGATTATGTTAGGAAGCTGCCTGGGTGCCACTAAGGAGTGGCACTGGTGAATGGGGCTTACTCTAGGAAGCTTCCCGGGTGCCGCTATGGAGTGGCACTGGTGATTGGGGCTTACGCTAGGAAGCTGCCCGGGTGCCGCTAATGAGCGGAAATGGTGAATGGGGCTTACGCTAGGAAGCTGCCCGGGTGCCACTAAGGAGTGGCACTGGTGAATGGGGCTTACTCTAGGAAGCTGTCCGGGTGCCGCTATGGAGGGGCAATGGTGAATGGGGCTTACGCAAGGAAGCTTTTCGGGTGCCGCTAAGGAGCGGAAATGGTGAATGGGGATTACGCTAGGAAGTTGCCCGGGTGCCACTAAGGAGTGACACTGGTGAATGGGTCTTACGCTAGGAAGCTGCCCGGGTGACACTATGGAGCGGCACTAGTGATTGGGGCTTACGCTAGGAAGCTGCCCGGGTGCCACTAAGGAGTGGCACTGGTGAATGGGGATTACGGTAGGAAGTTTCCCGGGTGCCACTAAGTAGTGGCACTGGTGAATGGGGCTTACGCTAGGAGCTGCCCGAGTGCCACTATGGAGCGGCAATGGTGGATAGGGCTTATGCAAGGAGCTTCCCGGGTGCCGCTAAGGAGCGGCAATGGCGAATGGGGCTTATGCAAGGAGCTTCCCATATGTCTTCCTCATGTCTGGCCATGAGGGCATCCCAACTCACTGGTGGGTTGAGGCATTTACCTATGCACTGGTGCACAAGAGGGATAATGCCAAGGGGCGTTGGAATCATGCCACTGTAGTCATGGCATTGAGCATCTTAGGCTTGGAGCATAAGGCATCTCATGTTTGGAACAAGAGGCATCCTATGTTTGGAACATAGGAATTACTACAGTTTAGAGTCTTGTAGGTAGGACTATTGGCATCTCATGTTAGGAGTATAAGGAATCTCTTGCTTGGAGCAAGAGGCATCCTATATTTGGAACATAGGGATTACTACAGTTTAGAGTCTTGTAGGTAGGACTGTTGGCATCTCATGCTAGGAGCATAAGGCATCTTCTGCTTGGAGCAAGGGGCATCCTATCATTTGTTAGATTGAGAGAATACTACAGTTTAGAGTCATGTAGGTAGGACTATTGGCATCTCATACTCGGATCATGAGGCATCCCTCATATAGAGTAAGAGGCATCCTATCATTTGTTAGATATGGAGTGCTACAGTTTATAGTCATGTAGATAGGACTATTGGAATCTTATGCTGGGAGCATAAGGCATCTCTTGCATGGAGAAAGAGGTATCCCTCATATAGAGTAAGAGGCATCCTATGTTTGGAACGTAGGGAGAATACTACAGTTTATAGTCTTGTAGGTAGGACTATTGGACAGAAGATGCCTAGAAATGGTTAGTGTTGGGACTTACGCAAGGGCGGCCCTTTCTGGTTCAACCTGGAATAGGATCCAAGTGATTGGTTTTGGAGGAGTTGCCTGAGGAATGGTTCGACTCAAGGTACTCGGAGAATTTATGATGAGAACCTCAACTCACGACATAGGAAACAAACCAAGAGGAATACGTCAACTCAAGGTGTTTAATGGTGTGTGGAGGAGTGTATCAAAACATGGTATTCCATAGGTTGAATGTGGGAGTGCATAAGGGCGCAATGGAAAATCTCGGCATCCCGGCCCGAAAAGTTCGCGGTGCGACTCTCCATTTTTCATGGGGGTCTATGACGGTAGCGAAGGGACCGGCCCGGAGGCCCGGGACCGCAGCCCGGCACTGACCCCGAGCAGGGGTGCGGGGGCGCAGCCCCCGCGGTATGGACCGGTGGGCACGAAGGTAGGATCCTCGCGAAGGATAGGTCTTTGCGAAGTAGCTTCGCGAAGCATGGCCTTGCAGAGCAATGGTGTCTCGCGGAGAAAAGGGGTCTCGCGGAGCTTGGTCTCGTGGAGCCGCATCGCAGAGCATAGGCTCGCGGAGCAAAGTGCTCTCGCGGAGCTTGGTCTCACGGAGAAGCATCACGGAGAATAGGCTCACGGAGCATGGACTCACGGAGTCTCGGCTCACGGAGCAGCAACGCGAAGGAAGCTGCTCGCGGAGCATGGCTTCGCGGAGCCACAATGCGGAGCTCCGCTCGGCCGCCCAAGGGGCGAAGTGCCTGTGGCCATCCTTTTGGAGAAGGGGGGTGAGCTGGGTATTTATAGGCAAGGGGCACCGCGAAGCAGAACTTCCACGCTGCCTCAGGAGCTTCGTGGCGCGCTCGCGAACGTCAAATTCGCTCGTGGAGAGGTACCACCTCCGGAGCTTCGCGGCGGGCTCTTGAACGTCAAATTCTTTCGCGGAGAGTTACCACCTCCGGAGCTTCGCGGGACCGTGATGCTCGGGTGCTTCGCATCGGTGCTTCGCATCAGTGCTTCGCGAGGTGTCTTCGCGGCGCATCGTGAACGTCAAACAGGTTCGCGGAGCCTCTCGCCTAATTACTTTGCAGCGGCGCTCCGCAATCACAGAGGGGGCTTCGCGAATGGGCTTCGCGAACCAGATTTCCAGCCCAACTTCAAATGTCCATAACTCATGTTCCGTATCTCCGTTCGGGCCCTACGACCTACCAAATCGAAGCTTGCGAAATGGACTACAATCTTGGATCATGTATGGAAGAATTTGGAAAATTTTGAGAACGCGTTTTATGGGGTCTACAACTGTCTAGGTCTTGTGACCTCTACCACAGTTCTACGTGGGAAACAAAACAATAGCACATAGGCTATCCTGGTCACACTTGACCACTACCGTAATCCATAGAGGGAAAATATAGAGTATGAGAAAGATTGAGCGAGGATTTATAAATCCTCTAGTTCAGCATAGGATAAAATGTGTGTATGGAATATACAGAGTACACACACTGCTCAGTAAGTAAAAGAATCACTAAGAGACAGTAGATATGAGTTTAGAAAGCTCTAGTGATTTAAATTGAAGCTCTGGACTCCTTTTTATTATTCAAGAATGCTTCTGATTCCTTCTCTAGTTTTTTTCTAAAAAACAGAGTGTCGTTTTCTTCCTTGACTTTCAGGTTCATTTTGATCAGCTTGAGTGCATGATGAGATTGTTGTACTTCTTCACTCATTGACTAAGGTTCAGCTTGTGTTCTTATTGTATATATGACCTCATGTACATCCAGTGTTATTCAAGTATACAGGTATATGGATGTCACCTTTCTTTATTGTGTATATGGACCACACTCTTCTCTGCATCTTGATCTTTCTTTTATACCTTAAGGTCCGACAATAGGAATGATTACCTTTTCATGGGCATGAGGTACATTTCCCTGTCATGACAACAACCCACATTAATTAATAGCAGTTTCATTAAATAAACCAAATATGACCATTAGTGTTATATTCATAATATTGACAAAGTATAGAGTATGAGTAGCAGTGACTGGTTAACAGTCATCTTCCATAAGTAGCTCTCTGTCGGTAGACTTGTAACGGTGGACTTTGTATCAGTAGATGCCTTGTATCAGTAGCTGTTATTCTGTGTAATAGTAGCTCTATGTATCGGTATCTCTTCCATCAGTAGCTCCTTGTATCAGTCGCTTTATGTAGCGGTAGGTCTCTGTGTAGCGGTGAGCTCCTATCGGTAGCTCTTTGTTCTTGTACTGGTAACTCCTTATATCGGTAGACTTGAGTAGTGGTGACTTCCTTATACCGGTGGACTTCATAACGGTAGACCTGCATATCGGTAGACTTACTCTAATGGTAGATCTTATTGGTAGACTTTGTCTTTCTGTATCAGTGGACTTTGTATTGGTAACCTTTCTGTAATGGTATACTTTGCATATCGATAGACATACACATATCGATAGCTCTGGTGTAATAGTGATTATATGTATCGGTGTACTTAGCTGTATCTGTAGCGGTGTAAATCAGTGACCTTTGTATCAGTAGTTGTGTATCTGTTTGTCTGTATCAGTAGTTATGTGCATACCGGTGAACTTATGCATACCAGTGGACTTATCACTTATCTATTCAATGCAAAACATATCCAAATTGAGTTGAAATTATTTCGAAATAAGTGTAAACATAAATAATCATTAATTAACATATTCCAATGATTTTTTTGATATTTTTATCAACTTAATAATAGAATGTCATAGAGTGAAAGAATTAATATATAGAAAAACATTATTTGATATTATCAAATATTATTGAAACATAATTGAGATTATCAAAACAGGTGAGGTCAACAATCTCCCCCTTTTTGATAATCACAAATTATGATATTATAATCGAAAATAATCAGTAATGTATCAGTATACAATACAATGGTTCTTATTTCTTAGTGTGAGTAATGAAATTTTCAAATGTGAGATTTTAAAAGAATATCAGAGGATATAGTATTAAAAGCAATTGTATCAGAGGTACTGATAAAAACACTGTTCTAGAGTTAAAAAACAAATGTATCAGAGAATAGATTATTAGATGAAAATATATTAGAGATTTACAACACAAGTATCAGAGGTAAAAATAAAACAAATGTACCAGAGGGAAAGGTATTATGCTAAAAAAAATATAATGATTCTTCATAGCAGATCTCCCCCTTTGTATTATTTCTCCCCTGGTAGATTATTTCTCATCAGATCTCCACCTTTGTATTATTTCTCCCCCTTTATGATTAGCAAAAAGTGGGACAGAAAGGAAATACAGAAAAAGAGAAGAAACAGAGAATGAAAGCATTTATATATTACTGGAGGCATAGAAATACAGAAGTGAAGCAAAAAAGAATACAAGGGATTCCCATCAAAGGTACTAGCCACTAATCAATCCACCTATTGAATGTTAACTTTTGATTTTTATTTGGGTTCATAGGTAGACTCAGGCTGGGTAGTTTCAGTAGAAGACTTGGGAATTTTATAAAGCACGACTGGTGGTTGAGCAACAGAGACTGTTCATGGCCTATAGTGGATAGATCTCTGTGTGATCATAGGATTGAGACTCCGGATTGCTTGGATTGGAGTCATCTGAGGAATGGAGGCAGACTGTACAGAGGCAGGTAGGGCTGGAGGTGCAATGACAGGAGTACTGTCCACATGCAAAAATGGCAGCAAAAAATTAATAAATTCCATAATGATCCCTCCTCCTCTCTCTATAGAAGAAATGAAATAATCCTTATTTTCCATAAATTTTTCCAAAGTTGGAGTTAGTTCCCTGAGTTTTCTTACTTACTCTCTAAAGGCTTGATTGACAGGAGGTAATTTCAGATTTTCCAAAAGAAGTTTGAAATGGTTGGTCAACTAATTCTTGGTATACACTTTCTGAAAATAAGAATCAACTTTATCTTTTACTTATTTCTGAGAGGCAGAAGCTTCTCTCATATAATCTTGAACAATTTTCATGATATCTCTAGTGGTAGTTACCACCTGGGTTAGGGCAGATGAGTCCATAGAGCCACTGGTTGATGCTGAACCAAGCTCCTCTTTCATCAAAGCTCGAATCTGATTCAACTCTACTGAAGGTCTAGAAGCAAGAGAACCAACAGAAAAAGTCACAGTTTCCTTGAAACATTTAGTTAGCCCACTGATAATATTTTTCACTACCAAATCCTGGGTGCTAACATGCTTCTATATGAAATTCTTAAATTCTTCAAAAACTGATACCATCTGGATAACTACACTCTTCACAAAATCCAAATCCTTGTCTGATAGAGATTTATAACTCATATAGGATTCCAGAGAGACAGCTGATTTCTTTAGAAATTCAACATCCTCGGCCAAGCTCGACACTTGATTCTAGAAAACCGTGACTTCATCCACCATTTCTTCCACAGTGGTTGACACACTACAACCAAGAGAGCGTTCAAAAGATTTTTCCATGTTGCTCAGATCCTCAAAAAAACAATTCTTTAAATCGGAAATATATGTATTCAAAGACTCTTTCATCTCAAACTTTAAAGACTCAAGGTCATCCCTAGTTACCATACTCGTAGGCACAACAATAGGTGCTCTTTCTGACACAATATTATCCACATAGGCATTCATAACAGACTGAATAGATGAAATCAATTTATTTTCCATTATCCTTACTTCTTCCACAAATCTCGCCTTTATCTCATACTTTAACTGATCCATATCAGGTTTTCTGACTACATCCTCAGGTAATAACTCAGAGAGAATATCATAATTGACTTTAGGTCTACTGAGGGATGCCTCATTATCAAAATCTGAATAATCCAATCCACAAACCACAAAACCTGGGTCTGCTTCCCAGTCTTCAATTCCATCAGCAACTGAAACATTTCCAAATCTAGTTTGATTCTCCCCCTCAACTGGTGCGTTCTCCTGTATAGCAATATCACCCTCATCAGCTCAGTCTTCCTCAAATGAATCTTCCATAACCAATTCTAATTCTCCAACAGTAGGAGGCTCTTCAGGAATAGGTACAGGTCTGTCAACATCATAAACTTCTTCCGTAGGCATTAAAGATTTCCCAATCAGTGGACTAAGTCTTAGGTTGGAAGAAATAGCTGCTTCTGTTTCAGATTCTCTTTCTTCTTCCTCATTTTTTGAGGTATCCTCCTCCTGATCTGATCTCTACTGGTCTTCCTCATCCACAGGTCCCTCTTCACTGCTTACTCTCAACACAGTTTATGTACTAGGTAGGTTCAAAGAAGCATTTTCCTTTTCTTGTGAAACAATTTCAGGAGTTGGGCTAGGAGGAAAGTCTGGATCTCCTCCATCTACTGCAGAGGAATCCTCCTCATCTGAATCATCACTATATTGTGGATCCTTCTCATCAGGTCCTAGACCAGGATCTCTCTTATCGTTTGGTCTACTTGGCTGGTCAACTAGATTGAACTTTTCATATATCTTTTCATCATCAATAACCCACTGCCTTCTCCATGGGTTCCAGCTAATCTTCATGTACTTACATACTGTGCTTGTGATACAAAAATTGTTTCTTAATTCCACTGTCTCATCCTAAGACTCAGCAACCCCCTTTACTTTAATCATAACCAAAATCAATTTTTCAAAGAATAATGAATTGGTTTTTGATTTGGGTCTGGTCATATATTCTATTTGAATCATTAATATCATGCACAGATTCACCTTTACACCATGCCTTAAGAGATACAACAAATAAATATCTTGATACTTCAGATTTGCAAAGTCCCCTCTTCTTGGACTTAGCACATGTTGAATGAACTTGAACAGAAATCTATTTCCCCCATCCATATCAGTAGCCACCACCTTTCTCTGCTTTCCACTACCAGTGAGCTCTTATAAGGTAGTCCCATATTCAAATATGTCACTGGTAAGAGGTATTGTCTTCGATGAATACCCAAATACTCCTTCATGTGGTACATTCATGCATTCAACCCATTCAATGGATAAAAAATCTATTTCCTTGCCATTTACCAATGAAACCATTCTATTCTCCTTATCAGATTTCTCAAAGCTCACAAAAGCATAGAACTCTTTTATCAGCTTCAGATAATAAGGACCATTGTTGTTTGTGAAAAATTATATCCATTTATGCTCCTCCAATACTCTTAGGGTCAGCGATTTGCTTGGAAAAATCCATTCTGCACACAGCTCATTCTCGATTACAATTTCTCTATTTTGCAAATGCAGGTTCACCAGACGCCTACCTGACCTTGTTCAATTGACATTGATACTTGATTCAGGTCCTTTATTCTACTTCTTCACATTCGGCTCCTCAAAGTCATCTCTTAAAGTCAAAAGTATGGTTTTTTCCATCTCTAGATTGAAGAACTTAGGGTTTTTGCGAGATTCAGGGATTCAATGAGTTGGGTTTGTGATAGGAGAGTTCGGTGGATTGAGAAGTAACCAAGACGTAGTTTTTATCATTTAGGAATCATAAAATAAATAAATAAAACATAATAAGTATAATACAAATGATATAGATTCTGGAGGCCAAAGACACGAATTTTTAAAGCAACGCATACTAACAGTAATGATATACCGGTGAGAATTCCTTACGGTGAGGTATATTGGTGAGGTTCACTAACAGTGAGGTATAACAGTGAGGTTTCTAATGGTGAGTTTTCTAACGGTGAGGTTTCTAATGGTGAGGTTTCTAACGGTGAGGTTTCTAACGGTGAGGTTTCTAACGGGCAAAGTCTATCATTCCTAATTCATGTCTAATGTAACTTAACCTATCCAAACTTAAAGGCTTGGTGAAAATGTCAGCTAATTGGTGTTCAGTACCTATAAATTCTAGAGTAATATCACCTTTTTGGTAATTATCTCTCAAAAAGTGGTGCCTTACATCAATGTGTTTGGTCCTAGAGTTAGAAACGGGATTCTTAGAGATGTTAATCGCACTTGTGTCGTCACAATTTATTGATACATGTTTAAAATCATATCCATCGTTCATCAAAGTATGTTTCCTCTATATAATTTGTGCACAACAACTACCAGTAGCTATATACTCTGCTTCAGCAGTAGACAATGCAATATAATTCTGATTTTTACTACACCATGATACTAGGGACTTACCTAGAATATGAAATGTTCAAGAAGTGCTCTTTCTATCTAACTTGCAACCAAAAAAGTCAGCATCTGAATAACTTATTAAATCAAAAGATTATCCTTTTGGATAAAACAAAGTAAAATTTTTAGTATGTTTAAGACATTTGAAAATTCTATTAACAGCAAGAAAATGGGATTCTTTAGGATTTGTTTGAAATATTTCACACATACACTCACTAAACATAATATCTGGTCGACTAACAGTAAGGTAGATTAAGCTTCCAATCATACCTCTGTAATTTGTTTGATCAACTGGTTTCCCAGATTCATCAATGTCCAACTTACAGGTGGAACTCATGGGTGTATCACTTTCCTTAATATTATCTAAACGAAAACATTTTAAAATATCCTTTGTATATTTACTTTGATTTAATATAATACCATTGTCATTTTTAAAAAAATGAAATCCAAGAAAATATTTGAGTTCTCCCATTAAAATCATTTCAAATTCATTTTTCATACTCTTTGAAAAATCAATACACAAAGTATTTTTAGAAGATTCGAAAACAATATCATCAACATAGATTTGTACTATAAAAACATCTTTGGAAATTATTTTAATAAAAATAGTTGGATCATAAGTCCCTTTAGAAAAACCTTTCAAAATAAAAAAAATTACTGAGTTTATCATAACAAGTTCTCGGGGCTTGTTTTAAACCATATAAAGCTTTAGAAAGTTTAAAAACCCAATTTGGAAAATAAGGATTAGTAAATCTAGGTGGTTGTTCAATAATAACATCTTCAACTATAAAACCATTTAGAAAAGCACTTTTAACATCCATTTTATATAACTTGACATTCAGATTAGCAGCATAGGCAAGTAGACTCCTAATAGCTTCTAATCAAGATGCAGGTGAAAATGTTTCCTCATAGTCTATTCCTTCCTCTTGACTATATCCTTGTGAAACTATCCTTGCTTTGTTTCTAACTATGTTTCCAGACTAATCAACTTTATTTCTAAAAACTCATTTAGCACCTATGGTCAAAGTGTCCTTAGGTCTATCAACTAATTCCCAGACTTTGATTCTTTCAAATTGATTTAATTCTTCTTGCATAGCCATTACCCAAAATTTATCATTGATATTTTTAGGTTCTAACTGTGAAAGAAAATCATGATTTTCAACCTAGTTTCTTAGAGAAGCTCTAGTATGTGTCACTCTATCGAGATTACCAATAACAACATCTAAAGGATGATTCTTTAGAATCCCTATTGATCTAGTAAAGGTGGTACTAGAAATTTCAGGTTCCTCTCTAGATTCAGGTTCTATTGAAATAGCTTCTGGAAGGTTTCCAGAACTAGATGTATTTATAATAGGTTCATTGATTTTATCATTAAGGTTCAAAACAGACATGTCTTCTTCAAGATTTTCAATGGAAGATTTGGGTTCATGTGGATCAGTTTCATCAAACTTAATGTGAAAAGATTCTTCCACACATTTGGTTCCTTTATTAAAAACTCAATAGGCCTTGCTAGTTATAGAATATCATAGAAATATTCTCTCATCACTTTTAGAAGTAAACTTTATAATATTATCCTTAGTATTGAGAATAAAGACTTTACAACCAAAGACTTTGAAGTAACTAACTTTAGGTTTCCTATTATTCCACAGTTCATAAGGGGTATTCTTAAGAATATGTCTAATCAAGACTCTATTTATTATATAACAAGATGTATTCACAGCTTCAGCCCAAAATTAAATTGGCAGGTCATACTCATTAAGCATAGTTATTTCAATTTCTTGAAGAGTTATGTTTCTTCTTTCTACTACATCATTCTGTTGAGGTGTCCTAGGGGCAGAGAAATTGTGACTATAGCCATTGTGTGAGCAATAAGATTCAAATTCATGATTTTTAAACTCACGACCATGATCACTTCTCAAGGTATTAATCTTAAGTCCCGTAAGGTTTTCTACAGACTTGGAGTATTTAATAAAGTAAGAACAAGCTTCACTTTTTTGAGCTAAGAAGTATACCCAAGTGTACCTAGAAAAATCATCTACTAAGACATAGACATAGTGCATACCATTTAAACTAGAAACTCTAGAAGGTCCAAACAAGTCCATTTGAGCCAACTTGAGAGGTTGAGAAGTTGAAACTTCTTTCTTTGATTTAAAAGAAACTTTATGTTGCTTTCCCTT
Organism: Viscum album; assembly: GCA_963277665.1. NCBI lineage: Eukaryota > Viridiplantae > Streptophyta > Magnoliopsida > Santalales > Viscaceae > Viscum > Viscum album. The sequence goes on along the minus strand of OY728129.1, from coordinate 1,779,242,368 downwards.
TTGGTAGGGATTACAAACTTTATCAGCTGGGAATTCAAGTTTATGTAGGTCTCTAACTAAGTTTTTCTTAGTCAGTTTTCTAAGTGAGTGAATTTTTCAATGTCCTAATCTTTTGTGCCATCTCCATGACTCTTTATGAAAAGCATTCAAGCAAGTAATGTTCTGTTTAGCCAAATAATTCAAATCAACAGCATAAAAATTTTCATTTCTCAAAGTATAAAATACTAAAATATTTTTAGGATTAAAAACATTAAAAGAATCATTTTCAAATTTAACATTGAAACCATCATCACACAACTGAGAAATACTTAACAAATTATATTTAAGTCCATCAACAAATAAAATTTGGAAATTAAAAATGAATCAGTGTTACCAATCTGGCCTTAGCTGATGATTTTTCCTTTTGAATTATCACCAAAGGTGACATGGCCTCCATCAACTTTGATTAAACTCTTGAATCATGAGTAATATCCAGTCATATGCCTTGAACATCCACTATCCAAGTACCATACCTTCTTATGAGAACTCTTCAAGCAAGTTTTCTCAGATGTGTTTGTCATGAAGCACATATTATATTTTTGATATTTTTTATCCTGAGTAGAATCAGAATCACTTGAGTTGTCTTCTGAATCCCTCTATGTTGCTTTCATTTCTTTCTTATATTTTTTATTCTTATAATCATATTTCTTTTTTGAACTTTAACTTTAGGTAGTCTACTTTCACATGTCCTTTCCTCTTGCATTCATAACAGACAATTTCAACACTCTTATCAGACTTTTTCCAATCCTTCTTCCAATGACCTTTATTATCATATTTTCCTTTATAATTTGGTTTTCTGAAGAATTTATTCTTCCTGTAGAAATTCTTGTACCATCTAGCTATCTGATCCATCTCTTCATCACTATCAGAATCTAAACCTTCACTTTTTGAGCTTTCAGTAGGCATGTGAACTTTCTCCTTGTCCTTGCTCTTTGAGGCAGTAGATTTAAATGCTACTGACTTCTTTTTTGGTTTTTCATATTCTTCCTTGTTTACTTTTAGTTCTTCTTCATACATCATCAACTTACCAATTAATTCTTTAACAGGAAGTGAACTTATGTCAAACGATTCTCTTATTGAGACTGATGTGTCTCTCCATCTTTCTAGCAGACATCTTAGTATTCTCATAATATGCTCCTTTGTAGGAACAACTTTTCCAAGTGAGATCATAGTGTTGAAAATCTCATTGAACCAGAGATACATATCATAAATAGGTTCATTGGAATTCATTTTAAAATTATCATACTTAATAGTGTGGGTATTCAATCTCATTTCTTTAACATTGGTTGTTCCCTCATGGGAAATATCCAAAGTCTCCTAGATTTCTTAAGCAGTTTTACAAGAAGATATTCGATTAAATTCTTCATATCCTAAAGCATAATACAGGGCATCCATTACTTTAAAATTATTATTGTAAGTTTATTTAGTAGGTTCATCCCAAGTATTTTTTTCAATTTTTGGAATATTATATTGAGTCTCTATAGCAGTCCAGATATCAAATCCCATACTTTCTAAATGAGTTTTCATTTTAAGTTTTCATTGGTAATAATTTGTACCATTAAAGAAAGGTGGCATGTTGGTAGTAGAACCTTCAATTCTATTATCCATAATTATATTCTAGAAAATATATTTAAAGATATAAAATTTAGAACTAACAGAAATTTAAGATCTTTAAGATACAACTAAAATCACAGTTGAAAAATAGAGTATTTGGAAACCCTTTATAAATAACAAACAACCCTCTGATACTAAATGTTGGTCGGAGTGGATACTCAAGAGGGGGGGTGAATTGAGTACCAATTAAAAATTTCTGTTAAAAAGATTCTTATTAAAATCCCCTAAAGTAAATAATAAGCTAAACTATAGTGAATTTTTAATACAGTAAAGGGTCAGTTAAGTTCTCAAGAGATTGATTAGTTCTCAGTTAATCTAAACTGAAGATTAATTAACTTTTGAAGCTAACCTAATTCTTTACAATAAATACAGACACTTTCTAGTTTAGATATCATGGTTACTTTAAAATAGATTTATGTTTCAAAGTAATTAGTAGCGGAATATTCACTATAGTTTAACACAAAATAAATAAGCACAAAAGTTTTAACCGAGAGGTTCAGTCTCAAGTCGAGACTTATTCCTCTCAAATAATTTATATAAACTTTGATCCACACCCTGGATCGGGGTTAAACAACAGTACAAAGACTATCCAAGTCTTGTGACCTCTACCACAATTCTACGTGGGAAACAAAACAATAGAACACAGGCTATCTAGGTCACACGTGACCTCTACCACTATCCACAGTGGGAAACTATAGAGTATGAGAAAGATTGAGTGAGGATTTATAAATCCTCCAATTCAGCATACGAGACAGTGTGTGTATGGAATATATAGAGTACACACACTGCTCAGTAAGTAAAAGAATCACTAAGAGAGAGTAGATATGAGTTTAGAAAGATCTAGTGATTTGAAGTGCAGCTCTGGACTCCTTTTGATTATTTAGGAATGCTTCAGAGTCTTTCTCTAGTTTTTTTCTGAAAAATAGAGTTTCGTTTTCTTCCTTGACATTCATATTCAGTTTGATCAGCTTGAGTGCATGAAGAGATCATTGTAGTTCTTCACTCCTCGACTAAGGTTCAGCTTGTGTTCTTCTTGTATGTATGAACTCGTGTATGTCCAGTGTTCTTCAAGTATACATCTATATGGATGTCACCTTTCTTTATTGTGTATATGCACCACACTCTTCTCTACAACTTGATCTTCCTTTTATACCTTAATCTCAGACAATAGGAATGATTACCTTTTCATGGGTACGAGGTACGGTTACCTGTCATGAAAAAAAGCCACATTAATTAATAGCAGTTGCATTAAAAAACCAAATATGACCATTATCATTATATTCATAATATTGAAAAAGTATAGAGTATGAGTAGCAGTGACTGGTTAACAGTCATCTTCCATCAGTAGCTCTCTGTCAGTAGACTTGTAACGGTGGACTTGGTATCAGTGGATGCCTTGTATTGGTAGTTGTTATTCTGTGTAATAGTAGATCTATGTATCGGTATCTCTTACATCATTATCTCCTTGTATCGGTCGCTTTATGTAGCGGTAGGTCTCTGTGTAGCGGTGAGCTCCTATCGGTAGCTCTTTGTTCTTGTACCGGTAACTCCTTGTATCGGTAGACTTCAGTAGCGGTGACTTCCTTATACCGGTGGACTTCATAACGGTAGACCTACATACCGGTAGACTTACTCTAACAGTATCTCGTATCGGTAGACATTGTCTTTCTATATCAGTGGACTTTTTATTGGTAACCTTTCTGTAATGGTAGACTTTTCATACTAGTAGACTTACACATATCGGTAGCTCTGGTGTAACGATGACTGTATGTATCGGTGTACTTAGATGTATCGGTAGCGGTGTAAATTAGTGACCTTTGTATCAGTAGTTGTGTATCTGGTTGTATGTATCAGTAGTTATGTGCATACCGGTGAACTTATGCATACCATTGGACTTAACACTTATCTGTTCTATGAAAAACATATCCAGATTGAGTTAGAATTATTTATAAATAAGTGTAAACATAGATAATCATTGATTAACATATTCCAATGATTGTTTTGATATTTCTATCAACTTAATAATAGAATTTCATAGAGTAAAAGAATTAATATATATAAAAACATTATTTGAGATTATCAAATCTTATTGAAACATAATTGAGATTACCAAAATAGGTGAGGTCAACACTAGACCAGTGGAAAACCTAATGCAAGATGTACTTCTTATAACAATGGGGGTTTGAAACTCCATGTGTCTATTTTTCTTAGGGGTAGGAATCATGGCTTGTGGAACATTAACATTTTGATTTTTAGTTAGGTTTTCCATATTTTTCATTTCATGTTTTCTTTTTTTTCTAAGTGCAGAAAAATGCTGATTGATTTCTGAAATTGGTGTTTCATGTTATAACCTAGAATCTCTACTATTCATCCAATTTCAATAATAGTTTTTGATATTTTTTTATGTAAAATTTTTCAGTTTTGTTTTTTCATTTTTCTTTTCTGTTTTTTTATTTTATCCAGTTTCACATGGGTGACCTAGGTTCGATCCCCAGCAATGGTTCCCAAATTTGACAGTGCAAGTCCTTGAGTAAGTGAAAATTAATATTTATAAAACCTACTTACTACTAGTATTGTGGAAATTCATGTGTCGAAACATAGGGAAGAACTAATGTTGTTCAGACCCAAGAAAAAACAAACAAGTAAAAGAAAACAATAACAAAACTAAAAGAAAATAGTGAAAGTGGAAAGAATTGACTGAAAATGGGGGTGAGATACTATGACGTAGTGATTTGGAATAGGATACAATCAGTGATTGAGTAAGAAGAATTTTACTGGAATAGATTAATTTAATTAGAAATTCTCTTGAAAGAGACCAATCACAGAGGTACTATGTGTAAGAACCCGGGTTTTTAGAACGGGTCAAAATCCCATCCCTGTTTGAATTTTTGACTGGTTTATGAGGAAACTGGAGAAAATGGGAAGTTTCTAGAAATTTCTAGACCACACGCTGTGTACCGTTAAGTACAAGCCGTGTATATATTAAGAGAGTGTCGGTTGTGTGCTCGCCAAGTACATGTCGTGTGATGACCGTTACACGGCGTGTAGTTTTAAACACACCGTGTACCCCCGACCGTGTGGTGGCCATACATGGCGTGTAGGCCTGTTGGCTGGGTAGAACCAGGTACATGCCATTTTTCCCTTGGACACGCAATGTAGTCTAGCCGTGTCTGAGGGATATACATGGCGTGTGGGTAAGTCGGCGAGGAAGAGAAGAGAAACCAAGTACACGTCGTGTACCCATAGGTACACCCTGTGTACTCATGTCGGCAGGTCTGGAAAGTAAGGCGCCGGAATTCAGCCGTCTTATGAACAGTTAAAAGACCTACACGGCATGTAGTCATGAAGTACATGCTGTTTACTCTCTTTTTTTCATTAAAATTGGCAGTAGCCTCATTTTGTGGCAGAACTCATATGTTCCGCCCGGTTTCACAAACCAAGCCGGCTGAAGCTTCTTTCTTCTCCCAACCGTCCGTCCGAGACCCGATTCGAACTCCGATTGATGCGTTGGAACCCCCTCGGTAAGGCCTCGATTCCCCATGGGCCGTTTTGTTTGATTTTTGTTCTAGAACGAATTATAGGGGTTTGAGAATTTTTGAATCATTTGTAGATTTATCGTGTTTTAAACCGAATTGGAGGCTATTACTGGAGGAGTAGCATTGTACGAGTCTCAGGTAGGTGGTGCATACCTCATTTTGTGTTTTCGTGGTTTTTTGGGGGACGCGGCCTTTAGCGCATTTTCGAGTATTTTGAGCGGGACCCGTTTTATCTGCGGTTTCATATTGAACTACTTGTTGGACCTATGGGATGCCTTTGGGTATGCCCTGTTACCAGTTTGCGTGAGCAGGGCCGGGTGAGGGGTCGTTTCTAATCAGGGCATTTTGGCCGGGGATGCCAAAATGGTTTAAATTGAAATATTAATGTTTTAAACTATTGAGTTTAATTTATTAAGCCTACTGTAAATTGTTAGAGGCATTCAAGACCTCTGTGTTGTTGACTGATAACCGTTGGGTTCGGACAATTTTACTGTTTGATTGTTTTGCAGTTTATGTGTCCTGTTTAAATTTGTTATATATGCAATTGCTAAATTGCACATGCTGGACCCTTTGGGTTGTGTTAGGCATGGCCCAGATATTCTTGAGTGATGCTGATCATAGGTTGGGCTTGGCCCAGGTTACGTTGGGTGGTTATGACCACGGGATCTGGTGTCATGGACGTCGGTTGAGGCAGGATAACTATCAGGTTGGGCATGTCCCAGGTTACTGGGATGGCGATGCCATTAGACTTAGTTACATGGTCGCAGGGACACGAGGTGTCAGATGTGTTGTGGGTTGGGTATTATTTTTGTGATTACTACTCACCCGGGAGTTTGAGTAGTGTGCACACAGAGATACTCTGTGATGAGGTGGTTTTGACCACTCGTGTGGGTAGAGGCCCCCATAGTTTCGGTTAGGTATTTTGATTGGGCGTGCCTTCAAGACGGCAGTTCTTGAGACACGCAGTGTCAGGGGGCACATGGTGTCAGGTTACATGACAGAGATTTCGGCGTTGGCTGAAGCAGGTGACACTCCATGGTGGCTGTTGAGCTTCAGTGGAGTTAGTGTATATTTGTGCATTGTTCTGTTTACTGCTTTCATTATAAATGCATGACTACTTAAACACTCATATTAAGTACGCACCGTTGGGTGGTATCCTACTGAGATTTGTCTCACACCTTGCACGGGCCCTTCGGGACGCGTGCAGACTTTATGGATTTACGTGCAGCAAAGAGGTCTGCTTCAGGAGCTAGGCTGTATTAGTTTTTTCATGGAGATGGTATGGACCTTGAGGTCTTACCTGGCTGGGATTACTCTGTTTTTTTTCCTTACTTGTATCAGCATGCTTACTTGTTTGTAGCTACTATTGGTTAGCCATTGGCGCCCCTTTTGTTAGTGACGTGCTTTGGAAGCATGTTTGGTTTGTTTCGTAGTTACCAGTGATTATCATGTTGTTGTGTTTACATTCCGCTGCTGTTGTTTCTATATTTCTTCCGCTGCTTATTGATATTAACTGTGCTTCCGCTCTGCGGGTCTGGTTCGAGTCTGCTGAGTCTTTCATTCCGCTGCATCTTTATTTTTATACATAGACCAATACCCTTATTATGATCCTCCGAGAGGGTATATCCTCCCCACTATACCTAACATACCCTCTTTGCTAGTCGGTAGCCTTTGGCGTTCGGGGAGGTGCGCCTAAGGTAGTAACACCCAACCCGTTTGACACTGTTCGGGTGGCTGGCCGGGTCCGGGTCATTACACTGTGGTTATGTGTAGAGGTGTGAAATAACTAACTGTCATTAGATAAGTCACCCTTACCTGTGATCTCTCTTGGAAATAGTTTTTTCTAACATAAACCAAGATAATGATGCTTCCTCATAGAGAAGAGATTTCCATAGCCTTTTCCAGTTAGTACTTCGACTTTGTATTCCAAAGAAAAAGGATACTCTACCCTTCACCTTTTGGTACTTAAGGTAGAGTGAATGAAAACTCACGAGGAAGAGAAAAAGAGATTTCTGGATCAAAGCCTAATCCCACTTGTGATTAATCAAGATCCAAGAACATATGAACTGATAATAGTTCAATCCATATGATCCAACCCCATAAAAACTTAGCAATTCATTAAACAAGCATCAGTAAAAATAAATTTCCTTAAAAACATCTTATCGTAGCAACAACAGAGCAAAGAAATGGAAGAAGAAGTCCTCCTACTTTGATGATCTTCCCCTACTCTGATGGCCTGCTTCTGCTCGGTTGACTGTCTCTGTGCTCGGATGAGTGGAGATGGAATGGTTGAGAGGAATTGGAAGAATGAATGAATGGTGGTAAATGAGTGATCATGGAATGGATGAATTGGATTGATTTGAATGGATGAGTTGCATCTAGATGGAAGAGGGATGAGATGATGACGGATGATGCAGGCTAGATGATTAGGTGCAGTGGTTGAGAATGGAGTGATGTGAGATCTTGAGATGGATGGATTATGAGATGTGTTGCGGGGGATGGTAGGAGTGTGTGTGTAAGGAAGAGAGGATGGGATGCAAACACTGCTATGAAATAATGGATGAAGAAGTGTAAATCGTGGAGTGTCTCTCCCAAAAAATTGATTTCCCACCCACCGGAAAATTGAATAAAGTTCCCCACTACTCCCCTACTCGACCTGAAAATGCTCCTGATGGTTCTGGAATCTACTCTCCCTCAACTAAATGTCCTTGCGTCTCTCTGTACTGAAAGAAAAATCTCACCCTTGTACACGATCCCCCCCTGTGTAGAATATAAAAACACATGAAGTGTTAGAACTACAAAATTATTATATATATATATATATATTATAAAACAAAAGCACTTAATAAAATATATGTAAATTAATTGTACTAATATTATATATATATATGTATATATATTCTATGTTTATTAGAAATATTTAATGTTGCTAAAATATATACACATATATATATATATTATAACTATAATATAATATTATATATATATATATATATATATATAAGTATTTTTAAATAATAATAATATATATTATATAAAATAAAACGTGGATTAATACAATTATAATTAATAAATTTTAAAAAATGTTATTATTTTATTATATTAATTAGATTAATTAATATATATTATTTTATATATAGATATTGTATAAAATAAAATAAAGAAAAAATGACAAAAAAAAAGAAAGTAGGGGGAAGAGAGTCGCGTGGAAGGGATGAAGTATGGAGGCTCGAACTGGTTCGGGCTGATGACCAGGAGGTAGGCTCACGGCTGGTTGGGTCCAACCGGCGTAGGCAGGGGGTGGCGCGGGCAACGACAGAGGGTGGAGATGAGGCCAATTACGGGTTTGTGGAGAGGGGAGGTGGGGGAGTGGCTCATGTAGCGGTGCTCGGCCGGATATGAAGGGAGGCGACATGAATGTGAGAAGCAACAGGGTTCGGGTCAAAGGTGAAAGGTCTCCGTCAGCAAGGGTTCAACATTTCAGATCTAGTAACCATGGTGGGTTCTGATTTAACAGGATCTATAATTTCTTTGTCAATTTGAATCTATTGTTCTTCATCTGCGGTTCTGATTGCTGAAACTGTTGTTCGAAATTATTTGTGTCATCATTGGTTAATCTTATTTGAACTGTTTTTGTGGTTGATTATTTTTTTTCAATTGAGAATCTTTTACTGCTTGCTTGATTTGATACTACTTACTGCTGGTTTCTGTTGGAGGAGCGGAAGTGGTGGTGAGACTGGATAAAAAAGATGGAGAATGGTGAGAAGTCTCACCGTTGATGGAACGGTGAGACAAGAGTGTTGCAATGGTGACACTAGTGACCATTGACAGAATGGTGGGTGAGGAGGGCAGTGGTGACATGAGTCATCGTTTCCAGAATGGTGGCAGTGTGGGGCATTGGTAGGTGATGTGTGACTATATTGGTAGGATGCTGGGAGGAGGAGGGGTGTTGGTAGATGGTGTATCGGTGACTCATTTGAGTCACCGATAGGAATCATGGGGGCGTCGGTGACTCATAAAAAAATGGAAAAGGAGGAGTGTCACTGTCGGTGAGACCTTCACAAAAAATAAATTAAATAAATTAATTTAATATTACAAAATGAAATAACAAATAACTTAAACTAAAAATAAATTAAACAACTAAATTTAAAAAAAAAATTAATAACCATATATGTTATAATAATAAAAAAATATAATACTTAATAATATGTAGTATAACCATAAATAGATTAACAATATTAATTGTTTATATATGCTTATTAATAATTATATTTATGTACATATAATTTTATAAAAAAAAATTAATGATATGTTTATATATATATATATTTACATGTGTGTTTCTAATAGTAAATATAAGTCTAATAGTAAACATAAATATGCATTTATATACATAGTATAATCATATATGGATAAATATAATTAAATCCATTTTGGTGAGTTAATTAACAACTGACTTAATTAATGAAATTAAAGAATTAAATTAAAATCAAAGAATAAATTGAATATAATTAAATTGTTAAAACTAATTTAATTAATTAAAGAACTAAACACTAAAATGTAAAATTTATTTATTTACAATTAAAAATAAACAATTAATTAAATTTAAAGAACTAATAAAATAATTATTTGAAAAAAAACGAAATAAAAAATAGATGAAAGAATAAAAATAATTAAGAATTATAATTTGATTAAAAAAAAAAGAATACAAATTAAAATTAAAAACAATAAGAATTATTTAATTTGGAAACTATTCAAAATAACAAAAAAACACTAAAACACATGATTTTAACACCAAAAAATATATTTTCAACAATTATATACAAAGTTTACAACAATTGTAATTATTTTAACAAATCCTATTTTAATAATAAAAAGAGACTAAAAAGTAAAAAATGGATGTGGCAAAGAGTGTGAAAACACAACCACATCACTTATCATTTTGATCAATCTTCTTGGACTCTTATAACTATGATGGAGAAATTGTTAGGCATTCCTTGGGAGCATGTCTATCCTTCTTCTTTGGTGTGGATACTTTTCTAGGAATAACACTTTTAAAATTATAAGTAACAGGTATTATCCACTTATTCTTCATTTGTCTAAGAAAATGGTCATACATATGACAACCATGTGTTCTACCTATTTTCACCTTCCACGCACCTCTTTATCAGCCTTAGAGTCACCCTTCTTAGTCACCCTCTAAAGAAATTTGAATTCTTCATTTGACGTGCCCACCACTATGCCAATCCTAATGTCTCTTTCTTGGATTGACTCTCTTTTGAATTCTAAATTTCACCCTTATTTATTTATTTTAATTTAAATATTACCGTGGTTTATGATTTGTCCTATCTTAACATAATAGAAATATATTCTTATGTTTTGTGTGACATCCTTCTCAACTTTCTTTTCTAGCTTTATGGGTGTTACTTTTTTAGTATCCTTCTTCACTGATTTCTCTACCAAGGGAGACTTACTAAAATTATATTATTTCTTAAACAGTTTTTGTAACCTTTTCTTCTCATTAGTATAAGAGTTTATAAGGTATTGTATATACAATTTTTTTAATAATAGTGTCCATATCTATTGAAAAAAAACACAAAAGTTTTTTAGGTATTCAAATCTATTTTGAGCTGATAGATTTGTCTTTCTCTCTTGTGTTTATTTCTTTATAATAGATTTCCTCTTAACTTCAATGTTGTTTCCCCAAATCTCATACCTTACTTCACTTGTTCTTGTTGACATATTGTACTAATAATCTATGATCTTTTAACCAAATCTCTAATAGCACTAACTTCTTCCAAAAACCCATTCCTTTTCACTTTTGAGGCAGACTGACCAGATTTAAATTCTTGTTATTTTTTCGATAGAAAATCTAAAATTTTGGGCTCTATTTAGGAATATAATTTTTCTAAACATTCCTATATTCACTCTTTATAATGTGGTCAATTTTTTAGCATTTTTCTTCCATATTTTTATAGTTTTTCTTTTGAGATTTGTACACCAAATGAAAATAGATTTGTTGAAAACAAATTCAACTGGGTTATGGGTTACCTTTTCCGTCGATTTTGAGATGGATATATCTCATAATGATCTCAAGATCTTTATACCACTATTTTGAGTCCTTTAGAAGTAATACACATCTTAAAAACTTTATTGGTAGCTCACTTCTTCTCAAAAGAATGGGAAGTTATAGATTTTGACTCTTCCAAAATTTTAAGCTTTTTTTCCAACTCAAGACACCTTAAGATGAGGTTATTCTTATCAGATTAAATTATATTGAATCTAACTTCCCATTCTCTATTCAACATTCTAATTCAATCCTCATGCAATTTACTTATTTCTAACAAAAGGTTTTCAAGGCCTTCCACCCTATTTTCTTTAACTTCTATCTAAGCTTCTTTTACATTCATATAGATTTTATGAAGATTCTATAATGCATGGATCACTTCACCCAAAAAAATTAAAGGTTTTTTCTCACACTCATCCCTTTTCAATTATTCATCATCTATAAAAACTATTTCATCATAAATTTTTTCAAATTCTTCCTTAGCTACAAATAGGTTTATGAGAGTGTTTTATTTTCTTGCCTTGTTCCCTAATGCATCTTTTATTGCCTCAGTGTCCTTCTTCATCTATGAATTTTCATCATGGAGTACCATGATATAGTAAAATATATATTTAAAAACTTCAATGAGAACCCACTTTAAATAATATTTTACTTTAGAATAAAAAATAACCAAGGGATTCATTAAACTCGTCTTCTTAATGGATTGATCTACTTGATTTAACGAAGAAATAATAATAAACATATATAACACAATACCTACCATTCCAACTACCATTATTTAATAGTTATTCATCAATCTTTGAAAATTTTAAATGTTATCATCAAAGTATACTGGTGCAGACACACCAGAGAGGGGTTGAATCAGGTGTGGTCAAAATTTTACCAAATTAAAATTTCTTATTTTAACATTTTAAAACATTTATACTTTGAACTTATATTTAATGTTAAAATAAATGGATGTTTTTATTTTTTAACCTACTATAAACATATATAAAATAAAGTAAATCAGTAAATTTTGGAACATATATTTTTACAAGGTCCGACCCCTCTCAGTAATCCTACTCCTTATTGTGTTCAACATGTTTGAGCCACAAATTCTCCACTATAAATGTTATCATCAAAGTATAGTGGGTTGGAAAAGGAATATATATAAACCAAGTAAACCATATTACATAGGTAATCATTCAAAATATTACACAAGGGGATGGAAGGAAATTTTTTGGGTTTTTTATACTAGTATCCCACCGGTTTCTAGTTCAGCACTTCCTCCTTCTTGAAGTCAACTGAAAGTCTATCTAGGATGTCACTGCATCCACAAAATCTAAACCACTTCCCTAACTCATGGATTTTTTTGACTTCCTAATGGTATTGAATAACTCAACAGGCGACTTAGCCTCTGAAATATTTTCACATCTAACTAGATCTTCTTTAAATCCTCTAACTGGATTATCAAAAACTCAGTCTTCAATAACACAACCCAAAAAATATTATCTACTGGGTATTCAATGAAGTTCACATATTCATAATATTTTTTGATAATAAACACACATAAATAATCTATTATTATTTTTCTACAGTTTGAAACACCTCATAACACTAATTATTATTATTATTATTCTTCTCTTAGTACTTTGAAAAACTAATTTAGGTTGGCTTCCCCTTATTCTATTCTTTAAAAATAAAAAGGTTTTCTACTTCATCACCAGTGAAAAAAATCACTTATTCTTCCTTGAAATAACTAGTTCTCCCAACACTCTCACACATCCACAACATACCTCACACATAAAACACACACTATTTCTCTTCTATTTTATGTTTCTCTCTTACTTCAATATCAAGAATCTATATAGGTGGCCTCATTTAATTTGTGGGTTTGTCTTCATATTATTATGGATGGAAATTTTTTATGATATTATGAAATGAAATAAATTGTTTTACCCCATTTTCTTTTCCCAAAATCTCCATATCTTTTCATCTCTCAATTGTTATATCCAGGGTAATAAAAACACTACCCATTTTTCTATTCTAATTTTTTATTATTAGCTAAGTAAACATTATTTTTTTTATACATATGTATTGAGTTTTATTCATTAAAAATATACCACTAGAAATTTTCACTTTAATCTCCACGACAATATAAAACTATACACCAACATATCTTGTGGCATGGAACTCTCTCTTACAACATGAGAGCTTCCCATGAAACCAGTACAACTTACAACTTGGAGTTGTACACATCAACTAGCATCTCATATCTTGTTCCTATTTATAAGATTGAATCATAAGTATTTTTTGATATTTAAAGCATTCAAGAATGAATTTTTCATCATCATAATTTATTTTTTATTTAGTGTCTCAAATTCTAGAATTATTAGATATCCTATATGATACCTTGAATGAATATCTTATCTGTTGTTGTAAGAAAACTATTGTAACTTTTGAGATGTAAATCTTATGAATTTTCCTTACCATACAAGAATAGTATCTAACTCATTTATGTATCATACATGTTTTATATATTATGTGATAATTATATCATATACATTTTAGGTTTCGTACGTTGTTCATGTATCATACATGTTGTCTTATCTTATGAATTTATCAATGTCTTACACAACCTTGGAATCATATGACAACCTTCATTCGTGGTTATCATACATGTTATTATTCTTACACATTTTTCTTTCATATAAACCAGAAGTTTCTTATGAAACATATCATATATGATTCTTAAACATCTTACATGAAAAATATCATATGAACTAGATATCCTATATGTTTCCTATATCTTAAACATTATACTATCTTATGGACCCCCATATCTTGAGAAAATATATTAATATATAACACATATCCAATTTCTATCCACTAATCAAAATTATATAATTCTTAAAATTATTATAAGATTTATTCAAAACCACTTCAATCCATATCAATATTTATCAAAGTGATTCTAAACACTAATTTTGGAATTATTAAATATCAATAAACATTAGGATCGATTCTATAATATTCAGTAAGATTCTTCACAATTTGAATATGTTTAAATCATTTTAACCAAATATTATACAAGTTTTCCAACACACACACATTACAATAGTTAGCACTTTAGTCAACCTTCACTTATAACATGTTTTAGATAGTGACACTCTAAGATTCATCACTTTTCTTTTGTGTGAGGAGTAGCTCAACAATCATATGATGATTTTCCCTTTTAAATGTATTTACCATGGTCGAAAATCCATTAATTTTTACCCATAATATATGGTAAACAATAATTTGGTACATTGGGTGGATATTAACACCATCACCCATCACTACACCTTTTCATAATTACAATAAAAATATTCTTGACAAGAAATCTAATTGAACATAAATAAAACTTCAACCCATAGGAAACTTCATGATATATATATATATGTGTGTGTGTGTGTGTGTGTGTAAAAACCCATGTCCATATAGGTGTTTTAATTTCAAGATAAGTTTGAATATTTGGTTGTGTGGATGGAATATTTTGATAAATAGGATTTAAATCGATAATATAAGAGTTTCAGTATACCTATATGATGTTTTTGGATACACATTAGGGGTCAAGAGGTGCCTCAGATGCTTGGGTGAGTCTCAAGAGATTTTGGTTAAGTTTCAAGAGTTTTTAGAGCTTTCTACCCAAGTTTCACTATTTTTTGTTCACGGTTTAGGACAAACTATGTGACACCCTAAGCATGATGAGTTTTTTAGTTTAATGACTATAGTTCATGGTTGTTTAGAATCGTTAGAATTTTTTTTAAATGAAACCATGAAGATTTTAGGGAAGACCATGAATCTTTTTTTTGGACTTGGGTCTTGTTTCACTTTTCATAAATAGTTGTAGAAAAATCATGTGAAATTTTTCAGACCAAGGCAATTCCAATTCACACGACTGGCACACAATTTGGAAAACTATGCGACTCAACCATGCGAGAGGGGTATACAAGGACAGTTCCTACCATATATTTCATGTATAGTTTGGAAAATCAAGCATCTAAACTATGTTTCTCATTAAAATTTCCTTTTACAATTTTTCCATTGTAATATTTTAACCCCCAACTACCTTTTCCTTCTCCCTCATGCACCCATGGGTCATCCACCCTTCATCCATCACCCTTCTTCGGTCCACTTTGGTTTTGGTTGATTTTGGTTGTGATTATTCAGTTTTAAATGTGAGTTTCCTCCTCTTACTTCCTTCCTTTATCCTTCCCCTTGGTTTCTAATAATTTTTCACATATGGGTAAGGGTTTTGGTTCTGATTCCACTGATGCATGGAAGAATCATCCTAATATCAAGGGGCTTTCACTTGGCTTGTGTAGGGGACATCCTAAGACAACATCTTCACATTTTTTCCAACATTTCAATGTGGTATGTTGTCGTGGTGAATTTATTAAGGTTTTATCTCAAATTAAATTAAATTTAAATTTATTTTAGTGGAACATATTGGATATTTTTCCCAATTTAGGTTCAGGAGGATGATATAGACCTTATGGGAGTTGGTAGATGTGACTTAAATATGATGAGGGAACCTATTGAGATTCTTAACATGTATTCAAATTTGAATAAAATTAGGATTTCAATAATAAATTGTTTAATTAATTATAATTGGATTATGATTAATTAAATTATTTATAGTATTTGAGTTAGTATTATTGGTGTTTTGGGCGATGGTCGTTGGGCATGGACAGGTTTGGACAACCCTTGGTGGGAGTTGTCATACTAAGAAATAAAAAGTAGAAAGATTCCAATGAGGTTGGTGGTCCTAATACTAGCCCTATATCCTTATGAATAATGATTATATATCTAAGTGAATGTGGTATTTCCACTAAGGTGAGATAATTTTTCATTAATTAAATAGTTTAATTTAAATTATATTTGTTGAACTTTCGTGAGAACCTGAGAATAAAAGGATCAAAATTATGAGGCCACTATAATCCTAGTGCACTATCCTAATGTCTCAGTCACTGCTTTTTGGGGATTATATTAATATTAAGCCTTGGTATTTGAACCCCTTGAGGGGTGTTAATAGAATGGATTGAATTTGGTGAGACTTAGTGGCCCTTGATTAGGTTCCTTGATTTTAATTGTCCTTAGTAGGTCAGTTCATGATCTTTGAGATACCTTAGAGTAGTTGGGATCAGTAATCTTGATCACAGGGAAAGTGAACCTTCCCTTGATATGTGTTTTACTCGGTGGTTCGACCTTGGGTAGGATAAATAGTATGAGTGAGAAGACTGACCCTAATGACCTTGTACTTGAGATGGGCCATGATCTATCTCCATAAACCATAGGCTGTAAGGATTATCCATGAGGCCCAAGTAGTAATGCCGTGTTCATGAAACTATTGAGGAGTGTGAAATCCTCTATGAGATAAGTTATAACCAGAGTGACATTAATGAGATAGTGGAACCAATTAGGGTTCCTCTCCCTTGTCGTGACTTAGGGGGGCTAGGTAGGTATGCCAATGATATACTGGCCTTGAGAGGGTGTGTGTGGGTTTGGGTAGAGACAATAACGTGTATCACCTTAGATCCTAAAATGATTATGTGTTCACAAGGGATATTGAATAGTGTTGGTGAGTCTAATAATTCATCCAAACCCTATCATTTATTTTTGTTCCCGTGTATTTATTTTTGATGTAGCTATAAATTCCTAGACATGCTTCATGGGACCCGACCTATGGGATAGATGTGATGTGATGTGATATTTTGGATACCCATACGTGATTCTTAGGATTTTTTAAGCCACATGCAATACTATTTTGATACAACTAAAAATATTACATCATCATGGATGACCAGATGTACTTTCTAGGATCCAGATTTTTGAGCAACGTAAGAATTACCAGGATGTTGGAATTAGACCTAGAGTCTATATAGGATACCCTAGGAACCATGGTTCCCTATGATACATAGAATGTCTATGATCTAGTCATTCAGAATTGGGGAATTTGATCACTATTATTATGATGGGATTCTTATGTCACCCATAGGATCCATCCAATCAATCCTAGTGTCATTATGTGTTCTTAATCGATATTCCCAAGATGCTTGGGATCCAATCATTTGGCATGGTAAAATGGAGATGATTTTGATCAGTGATTTCCAAAGATTCTTGGGAATCATCTTCAAGCCATTCTATATATGTGAAGTTTAGAGAGATTTGTGGGATACGACTGATGATCCATTTAGGATGATATACTCAGTCATTGGGCCATATGTTATGGGATTTCCCAATACATTCTCCAAGTAATCAAATTTGGGTTAGTTGTGATTTGTAGGATATCATGACATACTTAGAGACACTTTGTAACTGGATAAAGTAGGTATGGTTGATCGAGGTCATGGACTTGAGGATCGATGTTGGTTTATTTATTTATTTATTTATCTCATGTAGTTTATTTATTCATTTTAGCTGAGCATTCCATGTGAACATATGATTTAATTATAAATATTTATGGGACTGTGTTGGTGGTTCTATACTGAGTTATGTACTCACTCCCAACTTGGGTGGACATTGCACTTGGGTACTCGAGAATTCACTCACTTGGTTGCAGGTTTAGTCTAGTCTGATAGCCAATATTGTATTATTGAGAATGATGGCATGGAAAATCATGATACTAGGATGAGGTATTCATAGACCCTCAATGTCTTTACTTTTGTTTGTGTGTTGCATTCCATCTATTATAGCATGTTTCTTTTTTAGTTATATTATTTTCTACATAATTTGGTATGTATGATTCTTGTTTATTTATTTATTATTGTGCACTTTGATATAGAGGGTATAGTCTCCCCACAGTACCTCCATATACCCTTTATACTAGTTAACAACCTCCATCATATGGTGATGCACGTATAAGGTCATGTAGTGAACTAGGATGGTGCACCATTCGGGTAGCCTTTGGACTGAGATGTCAGAATATATATATATATATATATATATATATATATATATTTCATCCTCACTTGGGGGATCTACTTCTCATAGAAAATAAGGTAAACCTATGTGTGTGTGTGTTTTAATGTGTGTGTGTGTGTGTTAATGTGTGTGTGTATGTGTGCATGTGTCTATCATCTATTAAGAGGGTCGTCTTCTCATAAGAATAAATGTAATCACATATATATATATATATATATATATATATCTATGATCACTTAGTATGCCCCTCTTTTTATAGTAAGGAATGTAATCATAGATATATGTAAATCCCTAGTACACCTCCTTCAGGATCATGAAACCTATATGAATAGTTCAACGTAGTGAAAAAATATATACTAACCAAATTCCATGAGTATGAACAATAAAAATTTCCAATAATAACCAACTAATAATATCATATAACAACAAGAGTTTTCCTAAAAATTAATAAAAGAAATTTATATTTGATAACAAAGTAAAACAAAAATATATTAGAAAATGAATAAATTCTAGTCACATCCCATGATACATGTGATACCATGCTGGGTCATAATGGAACCCCTCTTTAACTACAACCTTAACCCCAATAATCCACCTTGGGTTTATCATTGAAATTATCCTAAGTAGGTTCCTCTTCTAACTTGTCTTATTCATCCTAAATCCACATCCAATATCAAATCCATTATAGACTACCCAATCTATGTCTTATATCCTTAAGAGACTCTAATATAACCTAGAACAAAATAAATTATGAGGATTCAACAAGTTTTACACACTCCCTCACATCCCTTAAAAATGACTCACTAAAATAAAGCACTCCACCTCACCACTATAACTCAATTACATTCACTGGTTATTCTCAAAACAAATCATTCACTCATCCCTTATAAAAAACAAAGTCAAGATTTCACACCATTTTATCCAATATAAATTAACTATAATGGGACCATTTAATTAAAAAAATTCTCTACAAGTATCAAATAATGATAAAAAATGTACTAAATAAAGACTTAAATTTTTTATCCAAATAAAACCCTAAAATGACTTTATTCATCTCATAGAATGATCAAGTCCAAGTTTGTTAATGATTTTATTCATTTCATAGAATGATAAAAGGGATATTAGATTCACTAAATTAACCATGAAGAATCTCTAAAATGATGGACATTAATTTTTTAATAAGTATACTGGAATGAAAACTGTTATCAGAAGAAAATTTAACTAAATAAATATGGTGATCGCAACATCCCTGGTAATACATTGAATAAGCTCAAATCATATCCTCTAAAGTATGAATTGTACGTTCTTACTACCCATCTGAATAAGGATAAAAAGGATAATATTCATATATATAATACCATTTATGATTTATTTATGACTTTATATTTTCTGTTTATTAACAATTTCATGTTAATGTTATGTTTTGGGTAATAACTACTTTTCTCTTCATACATGTTTTAATTTGTCATTATTAGTACTCTTAGATAATTATTTCTTATTTCCTTAATGTAAACCATGATATTAATATAATATATATCGAGTATATATTTATTTATAATAATATATAAAATATATAAATAGGTAATTAAATACACTATTCATGGAGACGGTAGGTCGTACGTATGCATAAACATTGTTTCCATTTTCTTGTCGTATTGAAAGAAATAAAAGTAAATGATATATATATATATATATAAATTATCATTAAAATAGAATTATTATGTCATAAATATAAAATATTTTTAATAAATCCATTCTTAGTATATTCCATATAAAGTGTGAACGTGTCATGTCGCTTTGAGGAGGCGGTAGTCCACACATCCACAAATGATGTTATCGTATTCTCCAAAAATAGAAACCACGAAGGTATGTGTTACATAATAATTACATAAACATAAATACATTATAAATATAATATATATCATATAAATATATTAATTACATCATTATTCCCAACATTGATAGGTGGTAATGGATGAACGAATGATATTGGTTCATGAGGTGGTAGTTCACCGTACACACGAACAATGATTATGTATCCCATCTGATAGAAGTATGTGTAGTGTAGTTAGAACCCATAACATAAAAAAATATCAGTATATTTATGATACTGAGTTTATTATATAACCATGGAATAAGAATAATTGAATGAATGGAGAAAGAAATAAAACAAAAGTTCTTGTTGAAGAATGTTGCCTCTTCTTTAGGTAACTCCTTTGGTTTGCACTAAAGGGCTTACTTGCTTTTACTTCTACCTAAAGTGGGTATTCTAAGATGAGATGATGATTTTTTGGTAGCTTATTTGGTTAGTTTTTGGATGATAATAAAGGATTTATATGTGTTAATAAGTGAGGGGGGTGAGTTCCCTTTTATAGTGGAGGGGGAGTGGCGTTCTTATAAATACAAAAAGGTAAACATTATTAAGAGGTATACCTTACATAATCCGCCTCCAATGATGGTCAATGTTTTACATAAGAGGGTATATGGTATAAATATTTCCATAAAATGGGTTTTCGAAAAGTTTATAGGTTATTTTGACCCTTAGTATTAATTTTTAACCGCTAAGTAAACTCATTTTTACCTTAATAACTGTAATTAATTTTAATTATTTTCACTAATATTTTTTTTGTCAAAAACTAAGTTGAAATTAATATAAATTATAAATTATTATGATTCCAAATATGGAATATATTTTTACAAATTAAAATCACATATGTGGAAGAAATTAATTTAAAAATAATCCTACAGATAGGATGAAACAACGTGTTTTTAAAGTGAAAACATTCAAAAGTTTGAAATCTTTTTATATCCAATTTCATTGTGAAGTTTATTTAAATGACCTAAATTGGATTAATAAATGTATATTTTAACTAAATATACTTTAAAATAAATTTAAAATATAATTTAACTATGTAAATAAATTAGATGAAAATTCAATTTTCAATTAAAATTCAGTATTTTTAACTATTCATCAAAAAAATGAAACTTCTCAGAAAAATACCAAATATTCACCCTAAGAAAATTTTGACATTATAATTTATAAAATGAATTTTATTTTTTATAATTTTATTTATTAAAATTTCAATAATTATATTTAAAATAGGTGCCCCATTAAAAGGTGGTAAAATTACCTTTTAGAAAAAAAACATCCCATTATTCGTAAGATTAGATGTATTCTTATCTCTTATCTATAAAACAAATAATATGAATGTTAAATAGTTGATTGAATATAATATATATGTATATATAATTAAAATCATTTATAAAATTGGTTTAATTTAATTATAATTTTTTTTTTCAAAAAATGATTTCTTATAATTTAAAAAGTTTTTTTATTTTCATTTTTAGCTAATTAGTCACCAAATAATTCATAGTATATACATATGTAAACCATATTTTCATAATTTAATTAATATTATTAATAAAATCCATTCTAATAGCTAGGTGATAACTATAATAATATTTTAATAATATTATTAATAGTATAATATAGTTTGGTAAAACTCAGTCTTTAATATAAAACAAGCTGTCGAGGGAGCATGGTATTGTGTGTAAATCAAGACAAACATAATGTTTCATGTATTGAAACCTAAACTCAGTGTTTCAT
This sequence comes from Viscum album, assembly GCA_963277665.1. NCBI lineage: Eukaryota > Viridiplantae > Streptophyta > Magnoliopsida > Santalales > Viscaceae > Viscum > Viscum album. Next base: position 1,779,220,560 of record OY728129.1, on the reverse strand, counting down.
GTAGGTCTATCTAATTTTTTTACAGATAAATATTAACATGGTGTAGTGTTCAATGCAAGCCATCAAATAATTTTTATTTATTCAAAATAATAATAATTTATAAAAACTTGGGGTCACTACTAGAAATGTAGTTTTTACCCACGGTTCTTTACCAACGGTTTGCTTAAACTTTTGGTAAATAAGGTTTAGGTAACCCTTTCCCAACGGTTCATTAGAACCATTGGGAAAAGGTACCCCTTTGCCAACGGTTTCATAAAACCGTTGGCAAAGGGGTGTTTAAGTTACCCTTTCTCAACAGTTTTATGAAACCGTTGGGAAAGGGTACCCCTTTTCCAATAGTTCTATTGAACTGTTGGGAAAAGGTACCCTAAACACCCCTTTTCCAAAGGTTTTTAAAAACCATTGGAAAATATTTTCCCCAAATACAATTGAGCCGCTGCTCTCCCCCATTCGCGACAGAACCCTAAAATCAATCCGGATCTCTGCTCCTCTCGCGAACTCCCCCATCCAAACAGGTGAAAAAACCATCTGAATCATATAAAATCAGGTATTTTATTTTTTATACACATATGTTACCTTCTTTTTATTGTTATTGGTCTAATATTTTTGTTTTAAGTTTTCATTTTGATGTGATTTCACCATGAAAAATAGGGAAATTAATGAATATTTTGTTAATTAATTAGTTTCCCATGGAATATCATTTGTGTTATAATGTCCATTCTAAATAAAGGGGTAATGTAATAAAAGACCTTCAATAAATTGTGGAATTTTGGGTATGTTTCTTCTATGAGTGGTTTTTTGTTGTGTTTCATTGTATGTTGTAGGCTGTTGTATGGTGATTGAGGTGACCAGTTGGGCTTTGTGATATGTGGGGTTGTAATGTGATGGTTAGTGGGCATGGATGTGACATGTGAAGTTGTGTGATTGTAATGATGTGTGGTGGTGTTGTTCCGTGTGGAGGTGTTGTGTGATGAGGTTGTGGTGTATGATGTGGTGAGGTGGTTTTGGTTGTGCGGTAGTTTGTGATGTGAAATATTTTTGTTGTGATATGTAGTTGTTTTGGTGAGATGGTTGGTCGATGTAACATGGCAACAATGGTTATTGTGAGATGGTGAGTTGTTGTGTGGTGGTTTTACTAGTTTCCTGGTTATCTATAGAATAAATTATGCTATTAAAACAAGAAAACAAGATAGTAAATAAATGACATGGAATATAAATGGATGTGTGGTAAATGGATTTAATTAATTTAACATTAAATGAATGGACAATGTAAGTGTGAATGAAGTGGATTATAAATGAAAGTGGGAAATGCTATGTGTCTTGTGTGGTGGTGGTGTGGTGTGTTGCATATAGTGTTGAAAGTGGTTGTGATGGTTTATGTGTTGTATGTTAGTAGTGAAGTGTGTGATTATATAGTTAATGTGAACCCATAGGTTGGGTATTTTGTGCTATCTATATATCATGTATTTTATGTTATTTCAACACATTCCCAACTAGAGTTGGATAAACTTACCAACGATCAGAGGTTTTGAGTTATGGGTATTTTTTCTAATATCTAGGATGGTGGTTATATGGTTGGATAACTACCATGTCTTCCCTACTCTTCCTTCATAAGTGATTGACCATGTTTTTTTAGGCAAGATGTGATGTGATTGTCCATGTGTCTTCAGCTGAGATGTACAATGATTTCCCTAGTGTTTTCAGGTGAGGTGCGATGTGATAAGGCTATAATAAGATGTGGCATGTGGTTGGGGTCATGTAGGGTAGGAGGATGGCACAAGGTTGATGTTATTCATGTTCATGATACCCAAATAATATGGTTATGGGATGAGGCATGATGTGATGTGATAACACATTAAGTTCTTGTTGGTTTTACATTATTTCAATAACACATTAGTATGTTTTTTTCACATGTGTAGTTGATACCTTGATTATTTTCTTCCTTAATCATTTCCTTAAATGTATTTTCTATTAAAGTTCAATCCCATTGAATTGTTTATGACAAAATGAATTATATAAATTCTTTTTACAGAATGGATAGAAGTTGTATGTATGAAACCGATCGGATCTCAAGCGATTTTCAAAACAGTTTGGAGAGATTTATAGATTTTGCATTTCACAATGCTTCAAATAGTGGTTGCATACACTGCCCATGTTACAATTATGTTGTTAGACCTTGGTTGAGCTGTGAATAAGTCAGCTACCACATAAAAAATGGTTTTCAAGAAAACTACTTTGTGTGGTATCACAATGGGGAGAAAATGAAATCTCAAATTGGTGATGATCAAAATAAAAGGAATGGAATGGAGAATTTGTTAGATGATCAGTTTTAATTTATTCTTCATCATGAAAAATAAAGGATTTCGACTCAAGAAGACTTTGATATGAGGACAGCTGATGCATATAGTGAAAATGATGATATTGATAGGGTGAAAAAATTGAATGATGATGCCACGACTCCAGTATATCGACAATGCGATAAAATGAAAAGGATGGAATTTTTAATCTGATTGTTTCATGGGAAAACTATGTATGAGATTTCTAATACAGTAATCAATTACATTCTTACCCTCTTGAAGGATTTACTTCCAGATGATGCAGATATTCCCTCAAACCACTATATGGCATGGAAGTTAGTTGAGGAACTTGGATTTTCAAGAAACAAAATTCATGCTTGCCCGAAAGATTGCAGTTTATTCTAGGAGGAAACCGCTGAATGAAATGATTGTATAAAATGTGGCACATCACGCTGAAAGTCAAAATATGATGGAACACCATCCCGTGTTCCACAGAAAGTAATGTGGCACTTTACATTGATCCACAGACTCCAGAATCTTTTTATTTCTGATGACATATCAATAAAAATGATATGGAATGATACTGAGAGAAAGAAGACTAATGATGAGTTATTTCATCCTGCAGATGGATTTGCATGACAGATATTTGATGTTCGACATCCTAATTTTCTAGCTGACGTGCATAATGTGAGGCTGGGTCTTTTATGCAACGGTTTTAATCCGTTTGGGCAGATTCTTACTTCACACAACACATGGCCAGTTTTTATACACATTTATAATCTTCCCCCATGGTTGTGTATGAAAAAACCTTTCACTTTCATGAGAATACTCATATATAGTCCTTCTGATCCCGACATTGATATTTATGTATACATGCAACCTTTAATAAAAGAGTTGAAACTTCTTTGGGATGTGGGTGTGCGCACATACGATGCATGTTCGAAAGACATATTTCAGATGCGTGCTACGCTTATGTGGACGATCAATGATTTTCCAGCTTATGAAATGATTTCTGGATGGAGCACGAAGGGAAAACTGTCATGTCCAATTTGTATGAAGAATACACGATCCAGAAGACAGAAAAATCATTTTAGTTTCAGTTTTATGGGACATCGATGATTCTTGCCAAAGGATCATCCATATAGAATGAATTGTCAAAGATTTGATAATAACATAGAGACCGATGATCCACCTCAGTGTATGTCTAGAACTGATGTGCTTAATGAATTGAAAGATTTCAGTTTTTTGTTCGGGAAGGGTCGAAAGAAATCTGGAAAGAGAAATAATGTTTCCACTGAAACCTATTACAATTGGAGGAAGAGGAGTATCTTTTTTGATTTGCCTTATTTGTCAACCAATTTGTTACTTCATTGCTTAGACGTAATGCATATTGAAAAGAATATATGTGAAATGTTGCTTTCAGTTCTTATAAATGTCAAGGGGAAGACAAAAGATGATTTATGATCTCGGCGTGACTTGGTGGATTGGGGAATCAGACTAGAATTGCATCCTATGAGTATCAGTGAAAATAAATGGAAACTTCCATGTGCTTCTTATGTGATAACACCTATGAAAAAAAAACAATTTCTGGAAGTATTAGAGACTATTAGAGTTTCTGATGGTTATTCAAGCAACATATCTAAACGGGTCAACAGAAGAGAGTTGAAGCTAAAATCTTTGAAGACTCATGATTATCATGTTCTACTGCATGAGTTGCTTCCAATAGAAATCTGTCATCTTTTGTCCAATAATTTAAGGGTGGTTGTTATTAGGTTGTTACATTTGTTTAGAGATCTTTATGCTAAGAAGTTTTCTAAGTCTTTCTTGCAAAAAAATGTTGACAGATGCCCCATTAATTTTGTGTGAGTTGGAAAAAATATTTCCTCCATAATTTTTCACATGCATGCTGCAACTGACTATCCATATTCCCAGTGAAATACTTCTCAGAGGACCTGTTTCTTTTTGTTGGATGTATCCAACTAAAAGAAATATGTTCACATTAAATTATTATGTCCGAAACAGAAATCATCCTGAAGGTTCTATCGTGAATGGTTACATGGCTCAAGAATGTATGGATTTCTGATCGATGTATTTGTCTAATCTTACTACAAGATTGAACAGACCAATGAGAAATGAAGAAGAACAGTATGAGAAAATTGAACCCAGTTTTCCATCACTTACTCAAACAGGGGGAATTCCTGGATCATATACATTGAAGACATTTGTTTCGCGCGGAATCTGGGGATGACCTCCTGGACGGGAGATTCAAACGTTCCGATCGGTTTCTAACGGGTTTGTTCGTAGAACTGGAAACATCCAATGATTCCACATCCGTTTGGACCTACTTTCCAAAGGCAGGCGCTCATTAGCTTGTGGGCTAATGAGGCTTAGGAATTTGCATTGGTCGAGAGGATGGGAGGTCGGACTCATCACACCTTTTTGAGGGGAATTATTGTTTACTCCGGGACTCTCTTTATAGATTTAAGTTAAGTTCGTGAATCCTTATTACATTACCAAGTATAAAATGAGCTTTTCTTTAGTTTTAACAATCAATGATTAAATATGCAAGAAATTTAGAGAATCTTTTATATGTATTCGAGGTTCTTCATCAATATAGAATCATCTATATTTGTTTAGAGATTCTTGGTCAATGGTATCCTTCAAAACATTTATATAAAAGTCTCTTGGTCATTTTGATGACCAGACTGGTTTTAAAGCCACTCAGTGGGGCACTTGAAGTTTATCGTCATTCAGAAGGACAGAGATTATTTCAATGTTGGGATCGAACCCATAAATGGGCTACCTACGTATCCTTTGTTTTGAAAAAAGGAATCAGAACCCACGTAGTTCGAGGAATGGGGTATGATGTTTATGATTGATGGCTCAAAGATGAATGTCATAATTACTTTTACACTCTAAGCTCACGTGAGTCATGCTCGGTGTGAGAAACAAGAGGTATTGGTAAAATTTAGACAATTGTGCCATGAAGGATGCAATCATAAGAATTTGTTTGGGGCTTATGTATGGATGACTGCCCAGATAGATGAAGGTTTAGGATTTACTTTTAGGGAAAAAATCCATGAACAGGGTCCACAAAGTTATATGTGCTTCATGGAGATTTGAATACTCTAATCTTGGGGCTTAATCCTAAGGAGGATGCCTAAGTTAGGAGGGGACTTATGATTGGGTTTTATTCCTGAAAAGGAAACCCAAATCAAAGGTAATTTATGACTGGTTAAGAGAAATTTTAAGAGACTTGGGGCTTACTCCTAAGAAGGATGCCCAAGATTTATGACTAGGACTTATTCCTGAGAAGGAAGCCTAGGTTAAGGGACTTGGGGCTTACTCCTGAAAAGGAAGCACAAGGTTATGACTGAGTCTTATTCCCGAAAAGGAGACCCAGGTTAGGATTAAGGTTTGGATCTTACTCCTGAGGAGGATGCCCAAGATTAAAGGACTTGATTGGGGCTTATTCTTAAGAAAGATGCCCAAGTTAGGTTTTTATAACTGGGGATTTATTCCTGAAAAGGAGACCCAGGTTAGGATTCTCTCATCTTAAAGGATGAGGTTGAATGAATGAACTCTCAATCTTTGGTGACATAAAGATGTTTAAATCACTAGGTTTTGAGAGATATTTCACAGAATTCCTTTCAGATAAGGATGTCAAATCAAGAAATCATGCCATAAATGGCTTTGAAGAGTATCTTGAAGACTGAATCTTGAATAGGAAGGGTGAAATGGCTTAAGAGGGGTAAAAATGGGCAAGATGGGCACCCAAAAAGATAGGGGCGTGCAAGTCTTGAAAGGCGCGCAAGTCCTGCGGCGGCGCGCAAGTATTGGTCGCGCAAGTATACTTGCGCGACATTAGGGGTACTTGCGCGATTTTCAACCAGTATTGAAATGCTTGAGCGACTCTTTATTAAACCCTTTCCCATCCTCTTGAGGTTCTTCCAGAGAAGGGACGCGCAAGTTATATTGAAGGAATTAAGTTGGCGCGCAAGTGTTTGATAAGTTTCAACACTTAGGCCTTCCTTCTTCTCTTTAGATCTTCCATTCTAGGTAAGAAATTACCTTAGAAGTGTTCTGGAAGCTTTGAGAAGATACTTGGGCGTCGGGAGCTTCAATCCGAGTTTCTGGAAAAAGATCCTCTCGAATGGGGGGCCCACAGGGTCTATTTATAGGCAAAATAAGACCCTGGGCGGTTACCGAGCGGTTACCGGGCGGTTAACACTTAGGTCGCGCAAGTCACTTGCACGACCATAAGGCGTCGCGCAAGTACTTGCACGACCACTAGGCGGCGCGCAAGTGTACTTGCGCGACCATGAGGGAACTTGCGCGACCTATGGGCAATGTTCTCCTTGTCCATCCCTTTGTCGATTTTTGATGTTTCTTCAAAGGATGAATCACTTTTTGTTCAGATATTCCCCTTTTCCGATCTTTAGATTCTGTGACGAAAGGAGCGTCAACAAAAGTCCCCCCTCAGAGTTGGATCCGGAAAGAAATGAGGATTTGACTCTGAGGAAATTGAATACATTCAAAGGAAAAGGGGGCGCGCAAGTCTTCAGGGCACAGAGGGCAGCGCGCAAGTGTGCTGGAACTTGACTTTTATTCAGAGTTCCTTTGTCTTTTGTGGGCAGTTTAAAGTCATGCATGCCGGACATAAAGGGGCTAATGTTTAAGGTCGAAATAGCTTTGACCGAAAATGGATTAAAATGGATTCAATTCCTTGATAATTTATCTGAAAACAAATTACCATACTCAAGTATGAGAGAAAATATGTAAACTATGGCTTAAGAATATTTGAATCTGAGGAATGATATGAAAAAGAGCTAAAAGGAATTAGAAAAAGTAGTTTCCAAGAATGAAGTTACTATTATTTAACAAAACCCGTTAGGGGGTTGAAATATGCAGGGCCACCTATGGGCATTGGCTGCATAGTCAGAAAAAATAGCATCTTTTGGCTGACAAGTCTATTATGTGGACTGTTTATGCAAGGCCACCTATGGGCACGTGCTGCATAGTCAGGCAAAAGAACTCTCAGAAATTTACTTTCCTAGTGCTAAAAGCCAATGAAAGTTTATGGAGATTCAAATTTTCTAAAGCATAGAGTTTGTTGTATGGAAAGAGGTACTTGAATATGGAAAGGATATTTCCGAACAAGAATATCTAAGAACTGGATGAATATCACTCCTACGAAGGTCTGACCCAAACGTAGGGAAGAAGAATAAACCATAGACTTGAATACTTTCAGATCATGAAAAAGGATATGGGACAAATATGTTAAGGATGGATATTTTTTGCGGATCCCTACATACTGTCGTTTAAGACAAATAAGGACAAAAGAGGCATTCTTCCCAAGAATGAAGTTACTATTATTTAACAAAACCTGTTAGGGGGTTAAAATATGCAGGGCCACCTATGGGCATTGGCTGCATGGTCAAATAAATAGCATCTTTTGGCTGACAAGTCTGTTATGTGGACTGTTTATGCAAGGCCACCTATGGGCACGTGCTGCATAGTCAGGCAAAAGAATTCTCAGAAGTTTGACATTTTTGTGACTAGAAGTCATGAAAAAGGGTTATGAAGATCTGAAAATATTTAAGGTTAGGATTATAACACATAAAGATGGGTATTGTCCAATGTATATAGAGATACATAGGTCAATGAAAACCATAATCATGTTGTGGCTGGGTCCTGAATTGAAACTTGGACTTCACTACGTATCTCATAAGAATGAGAATCAAGCCATACGTAGTTCTTGAAATGCAGTTTAACGTCGTGCAGGACGAAAGGATGAGTGATCTTAGTTTTTTTTGGGGTCATAGAATTCGGACCATAATAATGAATACACAGTGTGTGTTTTCATGAGGACTTTTCAGCCAAGGGACTGAAAGTGAAATTTGGGGTTAGGCCCAAAAGACTTGGGACTGGATTCGAGGGACACTCGAATATTCCTACGTATCCCATAAGGATGGGAATCAAGTCCACGTAGTTCTAGAATTACCCTTTGTACAAATTTGGTTCGTACATGTGAAGGGTGAAAGGGGACTTTAGTGCAATGATGGTTTAACCTAAGATAAAAAGTTCAGGCATTACCATGTATGCACGTAGTCTTTTAAAAAAATGAAAAACTATGATTGAAAAATCAATGTCAATAATAGTTCTCTCTCAAATGAGGAAATAAAAGAATATTGTAGTTTATTGTCGTACCGGACAAAAGTGTTGTATAGTTTAACGTCGTATAACAAGGACGAAAATGAATCAATGTAAAGATATTGATTTCAGGGGCGGTTTCACAAATCAACATCATATGAGATGGTGGTGAACCGATGTGAAGAGATTGTTTTTGGGATTGAACCTTGGGAGGTTGCCTACATACCCAGCCTGGAGGGCAAGGATCAAAGTCTGTGTAGTTCAATTAAAGAATGAATTAACGATCAAATTGTTTTTGGGGACAATGATCTAATAATAAAAAAAAATGTTGTTGGGACTTACACATGGTTAGTGGCCCAAAGGGAGTGTTATGGTTGATGTTCGCTCTAAGCTCACGTGAGTCATACTCGGTGTGAGAAACAAGAGGTAATAACAACATTAACGATGCACAGTTTAATGTCATGTAGGACCTATCAAAGATTTTCTGTACAGTTTAGCGTCATGTAGTTAGGACAATGGGGATAAAATAGTTTAACGTCATATTGGACGAAAAAGGGGGACTGTGCAGTTTAATGTCATGCAGTAAGGACAAAAGAGTGTACCATTTTAACATCATGTTGGACGAAAGTGCGAATAGTTTAAGGTCATATGCATGGACCGTGAATGGTGCAGTTTAATGTCATACTGGACTTTTGAGATTATATAGTTTAACGTCTTTCCGGACGTAAGGGACTTTTATACAGTTTAGCGTCATGTAGTTAGGACGTCACAGTTTAACGTCTTGCTGGACATAAGGGATTTGCAAAATAGTTTATGGTCATATACATGGACCAGGGATGATGCAGTTTAAGGTCATGCTGGACGGTTTATGGAACTTTTTCACAGTTTAATGTCATGCGGGATGAAGTTGCAGTTTTAAAGTCATACTGGACCATTGCTGTATAGTTTAACGTCATATAGCAAGGACGATCTGGTGCTGTACAGTTTAAAGTCATGTAGCTAAGACTAAGGTGAATCAATATGAGGATATCAGTTCTGATCTTTTTATAGTTTATCGTCATGCTGGACGATGAAAGTGCCACAGAGTTTAATGTCATGTCTCTAGGACAAAATATAGTTTAATGTCATCTCAGACAAAATATAGGAACTTCTATACAGTTTATTGTCATGTAGGACAAAATCAGGGACTATGCAGTTTAAAGTCTTGCAGTTAGGACTATTGGTGCTGCACAGTTTAATGTCATGTTTCAGGGACAAAATTTAGTTTAATGTCATCTCGGACATTGAAGGTGACACAGTTTAACGTCATGTTGGACGAAGTTGTAGTTTAAGGTCATACTGGACCATTGTTGTATGAACCAAATGTAAGAGTCTTGGTTCTGGGAAAAAAATATTTTGTGTTTATACAAAATACTTCTTCAGAAATCTGGCATTAGTTGGAGTCGTGATGTGTTCTCCATCCATTGAGATCAGAGAATACGCTCCATTGGAGTAGACCTTATGTATTGAATAAGGTCCTTCCCATTTTGGTTCAAGCTTGGGAGGTTTCTTTCCTGGTATCATTGGTGTTCTGAGAACCAATACCAATTCTCCCTGAATGAATGAACGAAGACGAACTTTTTTGTTAAAAGCTCGTGCTATTCGATTCTGATAGATTTCCAAGTGGTGCAAAGTGCACAATCTCTTCTCATATAACTGTTCCAATTCATTCAAACGCTTTTGGGATTTCTCATCTGTCGATAACTGATCACAAATGGCTATTCTGAGTGAGGGCAATTGAACTTCAATTGGAAAGACTGCTTCTGTTCCATATACTAATGAATATGGAGTAGACCGCGTTGCATTGCGAGTGGTAGTCCGATAAGCCCATAAAGCATGAAAGAGTTTATCAGGCCATGACCTCTTATCTTTATCCACCATCTTTTGCAGTATATTTGAAAGAGTCTTGTTGAAGGCCTCTATCTGGCCATTAGCCGCTGCATGATATCGAGATGAATGGTTGGACTTAATGTTGTATTCTTGATACAATCTCTTTACCTCAGAAGAACAGAAGTTGGTGCCGTTGTCCGTCAATATGGTATGAGGGACACCAAATCTAGTAATGATGTTAGACTTGATGAAGCTAACAATGCATTTAGAACTGACTTCTTTGAGAGGTACTGCCTCTGCCCATTTGGAAAAGAAATCAGTAGCAGTAAGAATGTACTTAAACTGCTTGGCCGTAGCTGAAGGGTAAGGTCCCACCACATCCATTCCCCATGTGGCAAATGGCCATGAGTATTTAGCTGTATGAAGCAACTCTGGAGGTTGATGAATGAAGTTGGCATATACTTGGCATGAATGACACTTCTTTGTGAAATTAACACAATCTTGTATCATTGAAGGCCAAAAGTATCCAAGCCTTCGAATTTGATCAGACAGTCTATGTCCAGACTGGTGGGCACCACAGACTCCTGCATGCACTTCTTTTATGACAGCCATTGTTTCTTCACCATCAATACATCTGAAGAGAACTCCATCAAAACCACGTTTGTAGAGAATTTTCTCGAGGTGGTTTGGACCATCATAAAGAGTAAAATTGACCACACGTCGCCGAATTTGTTCTTTCTCAGCTCTATCAGGTGGAAGTGTTCCATTTTGAAGGTATTCCTTGATAGGTGACATCCATCCTGTAGTATGACCATACGTTTCAGGAATGGGACTAATTTCATTAATTTCTTCTGTTCTGACTTGAACATAAGGTGAAATTGCACGACGGTGGGCAATACAGATGGTTGTCTCGTCCCGATTTGGATCTTCTAATGCTGTGGCTATATTAGCCAGTGCATCTGCTTGAGCATTTTGTGATCTTGGGACATAAGAAAATGTCGGTTCTGAAGGGAATTCCGACATTAACTCTCTGACGTAATCATACAAAGGGATTAATTCTTCTTTTCTGATGGCATAATCCCCATTGACTTGTTTGATTACCAGGTCTGAATCACCTTTCACCTTTAAGTGATTCACTTGTGCTTGAAGCGCTAACTCCAAGCCTGCAATGAGAGCTTGGTATTCAGCTTCATTATTGGTACCACCTTCCCACAACAAAAAGGAATAAGGTAACACTGCCTTATCTGGAGAAATGAGCACAATTCCTAAACCAACTTTGTTGAATTTAAGATTTTCCATTTTCTTCCCTGTTGGACTTCTAGAAGCACCATCAAAATACATTTCCCATGTTTGAGGATTCTCTTGAATAGAAAAAACTTCCTCATCAGGGAGTTCGATATCTGAATACGTGTCTTCCACTGAAGGGTGTTCAGCCAGGAAATTAGCCAGAGCTTGGCCCTTAATTGCCTTTTGAGACACATACTGAATGTCGAACTGCTGTAGAATAACCGCCCACCTTGCCAGACGTCCTGTAAGCATTGGACGACTAAGGATGAATTTGAGTGGATTATTACGAGATACCAATTGGACCTCGTGATGTTGCAGGTAGTGTCTCAGTTTCTGAACTGCAAAGATTAATGCTAGGCAGCACTTTTCAATACTCGAATACCGGGTTTCTGCTTCAAGCATAGTTCTACTGAGATAGTAGAGACTATTTTCATTCCCAGCATCATTCTTTTGAGCGAGAAAGGCACCCAATGATCGCTCTAAAGCTGTCACATAGAGGATAAGAGGTCTACCCTCAACAGGTGGCATGAGTACTGGTGGACTTAAGAGGTATTTCTTGAGAACATCAAATGCTTCTTGACATTCTTTAGTCCACTGGTAAGTGACTCCTTTCTTCAATAATTTGGTAAAAGGTAAACTTTTGCCTGCCAAATTGGCGATGAAACGCCGAATATAGGCTAAGTGTCCTTGAAGTCCTCTTAATTCTTTCAAATTCTGAGGAGGTGACATACCAAGGATTGATTTGTTCTTCTCAGGATCGACTTCAATACCACGATGGCGTACAACAAAGCCGAGGAATTTTCCTGAGGTTACCCCAAAAGCACATTTTAAGGGGTTCATCTTCAAATTATGTTGTCGAAGCTTGTGGAATATGATTTCCAAATCAGCCAAGTGATCAAAACGTTGTTTGGATTTAACCACCAAATCATCTACATAGCATTCAACAAATTTCCCTAGAAAAGGTTTGAAGATACGATGCATGGCGCGTTGATATGTTGCACCTGCATTCTTTAAACCAAAGGGAATCACCCGGTAACAAAACACACCTTGAGGAGCTCTGAAGGCTGTATATTCCTCATCTTCTGGGGCCATTCGGATCTGATTATATCCAGAATATCCATCCATGAAATAAAGTACTTCATAGCCAGCCGTCGCATCAATTAAGAGTTCTGTAATCGGAACTGGAAAATCATCTTTGGGACAATACCGATTAAGATCTCTGAAATCGATGCAAACCCTAATTTGTCCGTTCTTTTTCTTTACTGGGACAATATTAGCCAACCACTTGGGATATTGAACTTCTCTGACGAAGTTAGCTTTGATAAGCTTATCCACTTCAGCCTCGATTTTGGAAGCATAGGTTGGGTGTGTTCTTCTCGCGGCTTGCTTGAATCCTCGATGTTCTTTTGGCAAACCCAAATGATGGGTGGCAACATCAGGATCAAGGCCAGGCATCTCTGTATAATTCCAAGAAAAAATATCTTTATTTTGCTTTAGAAAAGAAATATACATCTCTTGTTCTTCAAGGGTCATGGCCGCACTAATTAAAGTGGGGCGTGGATCTTTCTCTGTACCCAGATTTACTTCTCTGAGTTCATCCACATTGGTAGAGATACCCTCTTCAAATGCTGGAGGAGCATCTCTAAGATCTTCCTCTTCCTCTTCATCATGTGTTATATCTTCCGTTTCTACTTGCAAAGTAGATGAAAAAACGAAATTCTCATGATCATAAGAGATGTCAAAATTTTCACATTTTGAAGAAGAAGCTTTCCATTTCCGACCCTATTGATGAAAAATGGTCTTCTTTGGGAAATAAAGAGGAGATGATGGATTGAGAATCGACATCAACATTCACCTCTGGTGTTGCTATAACTTCTTCTGGCCTGATTAGCGAAGTATAGACTTGTTGGATTTCAGCAGACGAAATGAAAACGTCACCACTTATGCTTTCATCACTGCTTGGTAAGTTACCAATTTCTCCCATGTTGTCTGGCTCGATTGCCGTAATTGACATTATGGATCTTTCCATAAGAGTATTTTGATTTGGGCCTATTTTGTCAATTTGACTGATAGGTAACACATAATCTGTACTCACATGTGAAAATGGATTTATTGGAATTTTTTCCAAACCATATGGAGCATTAACTTTGGTAATTTCCTTCATTGTAGATTTTTCTCTTCCCTTCATGTGATAAAATTCCGCCTCAATGTATTGAGACTCACATGTTTTGAACGGGGACTTATCACCATACAATGTTCCAACTTGACCATCGAAACAGTATTTGAGACATTGATGGTATGATGACGGAATAGCTGCATGCTGATGTAACCAGGGTCTTCCAAGCAAGATATTGAAAGCTGAGTCTTGATCAACAATCATGAAATCTGAATTGGAAACAAGATCTCCAAACTGAGTTCTGAGCGTAACTTCTCCCAGTGGTTCTTGTTCATTTTTATCATATCCTTGCAACATCATGGTAGAAGGAGATAAATCAGATTCTGTGAGGCCCAATCGACGAAGTGTGCGAATGGGCATGAGGTTGACTCCTGAACCATTGTCAATAAAAGCTCTTCGAACATCTATACCATTGACTTTGCCAGATAGGTACAAAGGTTTTATGTGCCCATGCACAACATCATCTTCATCTTTATCAGTAAAAGATATCACTGCATGGCATTCTGCAGGATTATTCTCTATGTGATAAATTTCAGCTGCAGCAATTTCAGCTTCAAACTCCTGAGGACTTGACAAAGCTTCGATGAGTGCTTCCCGAAGATCTTTTGATAGATTCAAAGCATCCAAAATTGATAATTTGGCTGGTACTTGGGCCAAGTGTTTCAATATATCATACTTTTGATCTAGAGGCCTGCGTTTCCCAATAGGAATATGCGGTTTAGCAGGTACCTTGGAAGCAGATGCTTTGGAAGCTGATGCCTCTTGTATTGAAGTTGGCAACATCTTTGGTTTTGGAAAATTAGACTGATTAGATCCATTTACTTGCTGAGATAAAGAAGATGGAACATTTAATCGGTCTTCCAAAATAACTGTGCCGAAGCTGAGTTGGCCATTGGCAGAAGAACTTGCTTGTTCATTTTGAGCTCGCTGAAGGGCTCTACCACGAGTTTCTGCTGCATATACAGTGCTAGCAGGGGTAGAATTAGAGTAGTGGCTTCGGAAAGATCCACGTCTTCCCCTATATCCTGAACCTCTAGAACTTCCTCGGGTTCCTTTATTTGATACAGGGAATTCAGGCTCATCAAGACTGGAATATGAATCTGTTAATTGAATCATATTAACAGAACCAAAGATCAATTCTTCGTCTGATAAAGACTCTGCCAAGTTAGCCTGTTTAGGCTGTGCCGTTTGGTGGGACGGTGCCCGTGGCCTTGAAGTAGATGGCATGAAATCTGCCAGAGTCAAAGACAATTTAGGCTTTGATACATACTCATCTTCTCCTGATTCCTCTTTCTTCTTTGAATTGCGCTGCCCTTTTGAGGATTTGTCCTTTGATGGAGGCTTTACTGCAGCTTTTGTAGGAGACACAATTGGCTTCTTCAATTGTGTTCGCAAAATGGAATGGGTCCGATTGATTGTCTTTCTGACCATCCAATCATCATATTTTTTCGCAGTTTTGCTTTTGACTTCCTGCCACTCGCCTCCTTCCTCTGGATCTGTAGCGGTAATACACGCTACATGAGCTGAAGAACCCTTCAATTTGACTTGTCCCAAGTCAACCATCTTTTGTAGGAGGTCTTTAAAGACAAAACACTCCTGGATGGGATGTCCCAACATTTGATGAAAGGGACAATAATTGGGACGGTCTTCATCTCCTTCCTTGTTTGGTCTCTTCGGCACTGGTAATTGAACCAAATTATTTTCCAGAGCTGAAATGAAGTAACCAGGAACTTGCTCACTTCGGAAAGAGTATGTTTTACTCTTCATATCCTCAAATTGTTTTCGTCGTTGATCTTTTTGATCATTTGGACGAAACAGCCTTTGTTGTTGGCGTTCAGGAGGTGGAGCCCTTCGAGAAGATGAAGGTTTTGAAGTAGAAATAGGTACAGGTGCCTGTTTAAGCATAACTGTAGCAGTTTCTGCTTTACCCATTCTTCTTCCTGGAGCTGATGGAATTACACGAGATTTAACCTTAGCCTGCATAAGGGAATCTTCAATCTGTTGAGCGATTGAAGTAAGGTCTCGAAACCCTCCTATGTATTTCACAGGGATCAATGGCGTGCGTAATTCGTCACGCAAATTTGCCACACAGATTGGCAACAATTCCTCCTGAGGGAGTGATAAACTCAAGGAATACGTTAATCCCTTCCAACGAGCAATGAAATCAGAGACTCTTTCATTCTCCCTTTGCTTGCAGTTTGTAAGATCGAAAACTGTCGTTTTTGGAAAAGTTGAGCTGAACTGAAGAAGGAATTTTTGACGAAGATCCTCCCATCCGATGACTGACCGGGATTTCAAGCTTGTATACCAGACAAAAGCTGGTCCTTGCAAGGTTCGCACGAAGCATCTGAGTTTCACTGCTTCTTGTTGCTCTGGAGTTCCCATCATAGGATCACAACAAGACACGTAATGCATCAAATGTTGTTCAGGGTCACCTGATCCATTGAAAGTAGGGAAAATAGGGTTTCCAAAACTGGATGGAGGAGAAATTGAATCTACCCATTCAGGGTAAACTTTCTTTTCAGGTTGAACTTGCGCCCGTTTCCCTTCCATAGTTTCTAACCGAGCTGTTAATGACTCAATAGTAGTTATTAACTTTTGAGAAAAGTCAGGTTGAACTTGGTTTTGGGTAGGTGCAATGAATGGAGCTTGGACAGCCGTGGAGGTTGGTGCTGCAACTAATGGTAGTGCTGCCAACCGTTGTTGCGTTTGACCCGTAGGATTAGACCTCTGTGGGTGTACTGATAAAGGAGGATATTCCTGATCCATCTCAGTAGTTACAACAAATTCCTTCGGCTGTCGGACTTCAGCATTCTTAAGAAGAAGACTACTCTGAAGTAGTTCTGCATTCAACCTTCTTAATTCTTTCATTTCTTCCTCCTGTTGTGCAAACCTTTGCTCTAATGAGAGCGATTGACATCCTTCAGAGGAAGGGTGATAAGTAACCTGATTCTTTCCTTTCCCCTTATTAGATCCTTTTCGGAGAGGGGGAAGTGGGTTACTTGAAGGAATACCCAGATTTTGGGTAAGCCTTTGATTACGTGTGCGCACACCTTCTTCATTTAGGTCTGTGTGCGCAACTTCTTGAGCAGGAACCTCTTCATCTGATCCCTCTGATTGAGCCTCATCTGGTGAATCAGCAGCAACGGCAGTGATGACATTAATGGATGCATATTTCATGGAATCCTTTCTATCAGCATTTCTGTGATATTGTCTCCTTTTATGTCCATGATAAGGCATGGCATTCCGTTGACTTGATCCCTCAGGAATTTCTTGGAGAACCGTCACTTGGAGAGAATCTCCTGACATCTTGGCTCTTCGTTCCTCTTGAGGCTTATTCCCTAATCGAGAGAATACTGACTTTCTCTGAGGGAGGGATTGAAGATTTGAAAAAGTCCACAGTCCGGTGGACTGGGGGTGTTCCTGTTGCTTCTGCTCAACTCCTCGAATCTCATTCGTTGATTCTGAGGGTTGGGTTAGAGAAGTCCCCAGTCTGGTAAGCTGGGGTGTCTCTTGACATGCTATGTCTGAGATCTTTTTAAAATCTCTCTTGATCTTGCGAATCTTAGTTCGGAAATTAGCTGGATGCATTAACCTGTATCCACTTTTATCACCTGGTTCAACAGACCGTTGGATGATTTCCGAAACTTCTGTCATTTGATGACGTGTTTGCTCCAGACGAGAGGCTTGCGCAATATTCTCGCCTGCTTGATGTAGGAGCAATTCAACAACCTGTTCTCTATATACTTGATTTTGAGAGGAACTAGTTGAAGCTTGATCTCGAGCAAGATTTTGATTATGAACAAAGCCCATTGACTGTGGCCGGCCATGGGCAATAACATTGCATGAGACCATTTTCGGCGGGCTTTGCTGACCGGAAAGCACTGTGAAATGTAGTGCTCCGTGAATACCCCATCCTCTGATATGAACATTAGATGGAGCATTGGAAATTAACTGACGCAATCTTCTTAGTGCGCCAAGGCATGAACGTTGAAGGGTTCTCTGTTGCTTTTCAGCCTTCGGATACCGAGAGACTGATAGAGATGCCAAATCAATCTGGCGTTGTAACCCTTCTATTATCTTAAGATGATTTTCATATTCATCATAAGATAATACCTTCTTCTTTAATTGACAAAGAGTTTTCCATATGTTAAGACGAATATCATGGATTCCATCATCCGTCAACATCTTTGGAATGTCATACTGTGAATCAGCCAAAGGCCAAAACATGACTGGTACTTCACCTTTTGCCAGTTTTTTCCTCATGTTCAGCATTTCCTCTTTATCATTAAATGAAGATTCTTCTACCTGTTTGGACCAGAGTTGGTGTTTCCTTGTTGCTTCATCGGATTCAACAAGATTGGTAGAGGAATCACTATTCATGCTGGAAGATGAATGACCCAGGGAAGGTTCGGAGAATAACCTGAACCCCAAGCTATCTTCTGATGGAGAAAGAGTTTCACCTGCCGATAGTAAAACTTCAGACATGACTGGTTTTACATTTGCAAGTGCCTCGAGATAGGAGGGCTTTCTCGTCACTACATTGCCTTCTGAAGAATTTTCGAGACAATGTGAATCACTACTGCGGAGAGGACTTTCGCAGCGAAGTTCATCACCATGAGGAGGACCTTCATGATGGGTTACAGCAAAAGATGAGATCTCTTGCTCCTTGGTCTTCTGACCACACAGAGGGTTCCTGTGGTTCTCATCTGAAGAAGAAACTTCAAGATTGACCGAATTTTCATGAAGCAAGTCTTCATGAGGAAGTGTCTGTTGAAGACCTTCGGGATTAATGTTCCTGTTATTGGGAACTGAGGAAGTAGAATCTTGAATTCCGACAGATAAATGTCTGAGGGCTTCAAGAACTCCAGCATCGAGCAAGGCCTTGTTGCAGATTGGCCTTTGATCTCCTGACTGTGCTGGGCGGATCTTTTTCTTAGATGCCTTCTTACTCGCTTTAGAAATCACTTGATGACGAAAGTGATTGCTCTGAGCAGGTGTATGTGCCTGATCAGGAAAGATGGTCAGGTTAGGCTGACGATCATCGCTCAAATCAGGTGTATGTGCCTGACTTGGTTGTCCATATGATATGGGGGAGTAGGCCCCACAACCCTCTTGGACTGGAACAGATGTGTGTGTCTGTTCCGGAGTGAATTGTTGATGTGTCACTCCACTGCTAGGGATAGATTTATGTGTCTGTCCCTGAGATGATGCTGAAGCTGTTATGATATCCTGGCAAGCATCCAGAATATGAGCAGGAATTTGCTTCTGCTCTTTCACCATTGACAAAATATGTTTGGTGACTTCAGCCGCCGGAACGGGGATATACGTCCATTCCGGGCTTGGAGTAGGTGTATGTGCCTGCTCCTGTCCTCCTTTTCCTGTCAGTGAATCCTGACAGTACTCAAGTGTGGAGGCAGAGAGTTTAGTCTGCCTCCTGTTTGTCGTCGGGGCTTTCCGACTGACTTCTCCGTGCGCTACCAAGCGAGACTGTTGGTAGGCTTGATTAGTATTAGCAGGTGTATGTGCCTGCTGATTACACTTCGCCAAACGCGGTTGACGAGATCCACCATATGTAGTCAGACGAGCCTGCTGACTAACTGCTGATGTATAAGCAGGTGTATGTTCCTGCCTATGGTACTCCGCCGGAATTGCCTGGAGGGATCGGCTTGATGCTGCCAGACGAGTCTGCTGGACAGCGGGATTAAAACGGGCAGGTGTGTATGCATGCTCGTTGTTTGCCACCAAGTTAGGTTGGTGGACTTCTCCGGAGATGGCAGGGATGACAACCTGCCTATTGTTAACCGGATTCCGTCTCTGGCGATTCATCTTGCCCGCTCGGGTTCGAGGAACCTGATCTGAACGCCTGGAGTCAGTACCCTCATCATGTTGAGGGCGCACTACCGCACGATTCTGGCGGCGATTGTTGATGGGAGCCTTTGAGAAGGACTCCTGTCTTTTTGAATTAAGGTCCTGCGGGACCTGCTCATTCACTTCCTCGGAGTAAGGGAGTGAATGGAAATTGCGTTCCGGGGATAACGACCCGAAACGGTTGGAGACGGTAGTCAGCACCGTCTGCTTCTTGATTGCTGGTCGCCGTTGTCCGGACGACCAGGTAGAATTGTTAACTTGGAGGGCTTGACGAGCGGCCTCCAGAGTTGGGATAGTACCGTTGCGACGGTACTCCTTAACCAGTGCATTAGAAACACAGCGTTGAAGACGCTGAGTTGGTGATGTCATCCTCAGAGCGGATGACGTTCCAGCAGGAGTAGCAGCATTGGTTTTCACAGCAGAAGACCTCACAGTAGAGGTGTTCCCAGCAGCAGTATTCACAGGGGTGAATTTAAGAAAAGCCATTTTTGTAGAAGATCTTGAAAAAAGAGTGCCTGTTCCATGTAACAGACATAATCAAGATGAATCCGGATACTGCATCTTTTGGATGATCATATGTCAATGATTGTCTTGTTGGCCCAAAGGGCCTAACAAATAAGAAGAACATCACTTTAACATGGTTAAGGATTCACGTCGGGTTCACCATTTTTGTTTCGCGCGGAATCCGGGGATGCCCTCCTGGACCGGAGATTCAAACGTTCCGATCGGTTTCTAACGGGTTTGTTCGTAGAACCGGAAACATCCAATGATTCCACATCCGTTTGGACCTACTTTCCAAAGGCAGGCGCTCATTAGCTTGTGGGCTAATGAGGCTTAGGAATTTTCATTGGTCGAGAGGATGGGAGGTCGGACTCATCACACATTTTTGAGGGGAATTATTGTTTACTCCGGGACTCTCTTTATAGATTTAAGTTAAGTTCGTGAATCCTTATTACATTACCAAGTATAAAATGAGCTTTTCTTTAGTTTTAACAATCAATGATTAAATATGCAAGAAATTTAGAGAATCTTTTATATGTATTCGAGGTTCTTCATCAATATAGAATCATCTATATTTGTTTAGAGATTCTTGGTCAATGGTATCCTTCAAAACATTTATATAAAAGTCTCTTGGTCATTTTGATGACCAGGCTGGTTTTAAAGCCACTCAGTGGGGCACTTGAAGTTTATCGTCATTCAGAAGGACAGAGATTATTTCAATGTTGGGATCGAACCCATAAATGGGCTACCTACGTATCCTTTGTTTTGAAAAAAGGAATCAGAACCCACGTAGTTCGAGGAATGGGGTATGATGTTTATGATTGATGGCTCAAAGATGAATGTCATAATTACTTTTACACTCTAAGCTCACGTGAGTCATGATCGGTGTGAGAAACAAGAGGTATTGGTAAAATTTAGACAATTGTGCCATGAAGGATGCAATCATAAGAATTTGTTTGGGGCTTATGTATGGATGACTGCCCAGATAGATGAAGGTTTAGGATTTACTTTTAGGGAGAAAATCCATGAACAGGGTCCACAAAGTTATATGTGCTTCATGGAGATTTGAATACTCTAATCTTGGGGCTTAATCCTAAGGAGGATGCCTAAGTTAGGAGGGGACTTATGATTGGGTTTTATTCCTGAAAAGGAAACCCAAATCAAAGGTAATTTATGACTGGTTAAGAGAAATTTTAAGAGACTTGGGGCTTACTCCTAAGAAGGATGCCCAAGATTTATGACTAGGACTTATTCCTGAGAAGGAAGACTAGGTTAAGGGACTTGGGGCTTACTCCTGAAAAGGAAGCCCAAGGTTATGACTGAGTCTTATTCCCGAAAAGGAGACCCAGGTTAGGATTAAGGTTTGGAGCTTACTCCTGAGGAGGATGCCCAAGATTAAAGGACTTGATTGGGGCTTATTCTTAAGAAAGATGCCCAAGTTAGGTTTTTATAACTGGGGATTTATTCCTGAAAAGGAGACCCAGGTTAGGATTCTCTCATCTTAAAGGATGAGGTTGAATGAATGAACTCTCAATCTTTGGTGACATAAAGATGTTTAAATCACTAGGTTTTGAGAGATATTTCACAGAATTCCTTTCAGATAAGGATGTCAAATCAAGAAATCATGCCATAAATGGCTTTGAAGAGTATCTTGAAGACTGAATCTTGAATAGGAAGGGTGAAATGGCTTAAGAGGGGTAAAAATGGGCAAGATGGGCACCCAAAAAGATAGGGGCGCGCAAGTCTTGAAAGGCGCGCAAGTCCTGCGGCGGCGCGCAAGTATTGGTCACGCAAGTATACTTGCGCGACATTAGGGGTACTTGCGCGATTTTCAACCAGTATTGAAATGCTTGAGCGACTCTTTATTAAACCCTTTCCCATCCTCTTGAGGTTCTTCCAGAGAAGGGACGCGCAAGTTATATTGAAGGAATTAAGTTGGCGCGCAAGTGTTTGATAAGTTTCAACACTTAGGCCTTCCTTCTTCTCTTTAGATCTTCCATTCTAGGTAAGAAATTACCTTAGAAGTGTTCTGGAAGCTTTGAGAAGATACTTGGGCGTCGGGAGCTTCAATCCGAGTTTCTGGAAAAAGATCCTCTCGAATGGGGGGCCCACAGGGTCTATTTATAGGCAAAATAAGACCCTGGGCGGTTACCGAGCGGTTACCGGGCGGTTAACACTTAGGTCGCGCAAGTCACTTGCACGACCATAAGGCGTCGCGCAAGTACTTGCACGACCACTAGGCGGCGCGCAAGTGTACTTGCGCGACCATGAGGGAACTTGCGCGACCTATGGGAAATGTTCTCCTTGTTCATCCCTTTGTCGATTTTTGATGTTTCTTCAAAGGATGAATCACTTTTTGTTCAGATATTCCCCTTTTCCGATCTTTAGATTCTGTGACGAAAGGAGCGTCAACAACATTAAGCCATGAAGAGCGGGAGATGGAACATCGCACAGTTTTGTTCAACTGTGATTTGTTTGATGACTATATCTGGTAACTAAATTGATTATGTATATCTTACATATATATCTGTTAAACTATTCATATTTTTTATCTACATGGAACATAAAACAATGATAAATAGGAAGCATTGTTCTTTATCTTTGAGAAGGAGAGAGACTTTGCATAGCAAAGAGTTTTATTCTTGATTAAAATTGAAGGTAAAAATATTACTGTTTAAATTAATTATTTCAATATTTAATTAATTTCAACAGTCATTTATATTGCAGGTATTGATTTTGTTTGTTGACTCTGTCTTTGAGGAAATAAGAGCTTTGGATTTTGATCCTAATACCGTGGTTCGTGACTGTAAATAAATTGTTATCAATGGGTACAAATTTATTGTCACTGAATGAGCAAAGAACATGAGAACACAACATGATGGTGTTATGGTTACTGCCACAACAGATTGTTATGCCAGTGCATCAGATAGTAGACCGTGATTTGAAAATGTGGGTTATTATGGAGTCATTGAGAAAATAATAATATTGGATTATTACTCTCATGGATGAGTCACAATGATGAAATTCAATTGGTTTGATTCGATGAAGAGACATGGCACATTTATTGATGATTGTTTATTTCGAGTAATTAATATGACTCACACTCTTGCTACCGAAGAACCATATGTGTTGGCATCAATGGCTAAACAAGTTTTTTATGTCAAAGACCAACTTCGACCTGAATTTAATGTCATAGTTGAAGTAATTCCAAGACATATTTTTGATGATGGTGATGATGGAATTGACACTGTCCCTATTTCCATTGGAACCAATCCATTTATTTATTTTGATGACTCCAATAGTTCAATTGTCAGAGTTGATTGTGAACCTAAAGTTGTGGTTGAAAATATATAGATTCATTGATCCATGTTCTCAATTATTTTGGTTTACCTCGAGTTGGGTTTTTAAGGTTGGTAATATTCAAATTGATTTAGTATTGATCACAAATATGTTTTAGCTGACTTGACCATTATGTGAATTTTTAATGTTTATTGGTTGCTATTTTATTTGAATTGCATTTTCTAATTTGGAATTGAACTGTATTCAAACCTAGTCAAACAATATTTCTAACTTGGTGAACATTACAACTTGTATGATTTATTAAATTTATTCAAGATCTTCTAAAACAATTGATAGATAAATTACCAATGAATCCTCCTATTCCCTCATATATTTAGATTTTTGCTTTACACATCAGTTTCCTTTTTCTAATTAATTACATATTTGTTTTCAAAAGAAAGAAATGTAGCCAATTAAAGATAGAAAAAGGAAAAAAACGATGGAGAACAATCATCGGATGGTAGAGATAGGCGTTCCACCATTGGTGCCTACAGTGAGTATTTTATTTCAAATATATATATATTTAAAGAATATATAATGTCATGTGATAAATTTTTTTGTAAACATTTTTTTAGGATCCACCTATACGTCGACAGTTATTCGACGAGGAGCCTAGTACTGGTCCTAGTACTCAGGCCGGTGGTACGAGGAGGGTTTATACCAGAGGTGGATGATCAGCTGCATGTGCCCGAATAGACCCTGCCCCTCCCACTGACATGTCATCCTTCCCACATTCTGATCCCGGTGTGTCGTTAGGGACACACAGGATATTTAGGCCTCCCATGTTTTCGCTACCTTCTGCATCTTTTTCCCCATCATTTTCACATCCCATAATGATTCCCACTCCCCAGTCAGAATCCGGTCATACTATTGTCCCATATTCTTTTCCTTCTACTTCTGTCTCTCAAAGATTCTATATTCCATCGTCTTCAACTCCTGTTCCACCATAGGGTGTTCCATCAGTTTCTGTGGATCCGGTGGCGCTCAACGATCAGACTGGCGCAGATATATTTATAAAACCCTAACAAATTTTTATAGCAATATTTATTTTCATTATAACATGTTTTAATAAAATATTTTTTTTATTTCCTGACAGATACATCTACTAACAGGAGGCGGGGGCGGGGGAGTACACGCATGCATTCGATGTGGAACTGCCGCACACAGGTTATGGTGGATTACAATGAAGACAACCAAATGGGTGGGAAATCAGGACAACAATGTCAGAGTTTTTTGGCGACACTTTCCAAATACCCCGACATCATTCTCGTCAGCCTGCTGTCATGGAGACATTTTCCACATGAGGTCAAGGATAGAGCTTGGGTAGAGATATGGGTAAAAAAATCCGTTGTATTTAATGCCATGAATTATTTTTTTTATTTATATGAATTAATATTTTGATGTCATCTTCGATGTAATTTTCCCGATGGTGAGGGTGCTCGAGAGGAACGTCTAAAGGATTTAGGTGAGATTTGGTAATACTATAAGCATGAGTTGTCTATTGGATGGTGTGCTAGAGTTGGCACTGAGCTAGAGGTGGTACCAGTCATGGATGATTGTCCTATAGAGCGGTATCATCAGATGATTACTCATTGGACGAGTACCCAGTTTAAGGTATGAATTACATTTGAGGTATTTAAATAATAACTTTCATGTTTTTCATTAATATTATACTTTTCATTATCGAATTTTATTTAAGAATCATCTGGAAAAAATAAAAAAAACATTGATGCCAAAAAATACCTCCACTCACTAGGACGTACGACGATGTCGGATAATGAGAGGAAGCAGGTATGACCATTTTTTATAAGTTTTCTTTACGACTTACATTTTCTTTTGTTTTCTAAATTATTAAATAGTTTGCTAATGTTTTCATATAACTTAAGTTTTCAATGTCATTGTCGAGGAAAATACAGAATATTGAAGGACGTGTGCCTCGAGTAAAACTATTTTGCTCGAGTAGACGGAAAAAGGATGGAATTATCGTCAATGAAGCGACTCAGCAGCAGATTTTAAGTTTTAATCTATTGATTTTATATTTTAATATCTATTTTGTAACTTAATAATATATTTATATTTGTAACAGGTTGCTTTAGAGGCCCTCAGTGCCCAAGAACCAGACAATTTTGGGCCAACAGATCAATTACATCAGGTGTTGGGAGAGGAGCATCCTGGCAGAGTACGCTGCCGACCTAGGATAGACCCAACAAGGTATTAGACCTCCTCAGGTATGATCTATAGTTCCACCGAGCTGCAGCAAGTTAGGGCACAGGTAGAATAGGCTAAGAAAAGGGCCACAGAGATGGCAGAACAGTCTGCTAGGTCAAACAGTGTGTTTATGAAATTTATTGAAGTTCTACGTCCAACACTTCCAGTAGAGGCCAGTCTAGCTTTTGATGAGTATATGTCGTCGATACGTTCTATATATGGTGCATCAGGTGGAAGTTATAGTGGTGGTTAGGATGATGTCCAGCTTGACGATGATGATTGCGAGGAGTCTGATGCGGAAGGGGAGGGAGAGGAGGAGGTCAAGGCGGGTGGCGAGGGTGAGGAGGAGGGCGAGGGTGAGGAGGAGGGAGCTGAGGAGGGCAAGGATGATGATGGGGACGAAGAAGAGGGTGATGATGATGGTGATGATGGTGATGGTGATGTGGGACAAATTTATCCATTACATTTTTGACTAATATTACTGAGAATTGATATTTAATCTATTCTAGTTGTTGATTTTATCTAGACTCGTAGTATAGCACTGGAGTTGAGTTATTTTTAAATATTATCTGTTTTTATGGATGTTGTTGTATTTTAGTGGTTGTGTGTTTGGGAACCTTCCTCCTTCCTGGACCCTGGACAACCCCCCACCATCCTCCCTGGACCCCGGACAGCCCCCCAGACAGCCCCCAGACAGCCCCCCAGACAGTCCCCCCACCCTCCTCCTTGGACCCTAGACAACCCCTTGAACACCCCCCATACATCCCCCTGCAGAGCCCCCACCCTCCTCCTTGGTCCCGGAACAGCCCCCCGGACACCCACCGGACAGCCCCCCAGACAGCCCCGCCGGACATCCCCCCACCCTCCTTGATTTCATTTACTACTAGAAAATCTATAATATATATTTTATTTATTTTCATCATGATAATCAATGTAAATCACATTTACACATCTAATCAATATCATAGATTCTCGGTATGTTATAAAAGAGATGTATTCATTGGGAAACCGAACAAATGCATTCGGAAAATGGACAACCCGGGCTCAATCTGAGGCACGGTGTGGTCGGGATCACTCTAAGTGGCTCCCTTTTGTTTAAAATGGACAACATTTTAAGTACATATGAAAAACCGACCAAACGCATTCGGTTTCCGTTGAAACATTAGGAGAACGATCCATGGGTCATATGTGACGTGTACGAATCAACCCCACCTCAATCTGAGATGTGGTGTGGCCGACACCACTCAAAGTGTCTGTCTTTTATTTCAAAAGGACGTCATTTTAATTGAAAAAAATCAACTGGCATACGGAAAACTGACCAAATGCATTCAGATTGTGTCGATACTTTAGAAAAACGATCCATAGGTCATATGTGACGTGTATGAGTCAACCCCGCCTCAATTAGAGGCGCGGTGTGGCCGACACTATTCACATTGTCTCTCTTTTGTTGAAAATGGACAGGATTATAAGTGAAAAGAACAACTGACATACGAAAAACTGACCAAACGCATTAAAAATGTGTTGATGCTTTAGAAAAACGATCTGTGGGTCATATGTGACGTGTACGAGTTAACCCGGGCTCAATCTGAGGCACAGTGTGGCCGGTATCACTCTAAGTGGCTCCCTTTTGTTTAAAATGGACAACATTTTAAGTACATACAGAAAACTAACCAAACGCATTTGGTTTCTGTTGAAACTTTAGGATAACGATCCATGGGTCATATGTGACATGTATGAATCAACCCCGCATCAATCTGAGACATGATGTGGCTAGCACCACTCAAAGTGTCAGTCTTTTGTTTCAAAAGGACGTCATTTTAATTGAAAAACATCAACTAGCATATAGAAAACCGACCAAACGCATTTGAATTGTGTCTATAATTTATAACAACGATCTATGGGTCATATGTGACGTGTAAGAGTCAACCCCGCCTCAATCCGAGGTGCGGTGTGGCCGACACCATTCATAGTGTCTCTCTTTTGTTTAAAATGGACAGGATTATAAGTGAAAAGAACAACTGACATACGAAAAACCAACCAAACGCATTCGAAATGTGTTGATGATTTAGAAAAATGATCCATGGGTCATATGTGATGTGTACAAGTTAACCCGGGCTCAATATGAGGCACGGTGTGGCCGAGATCACTCTAAGTGGCTCCCTTTTGTTAAAAATGGACAACATTTTAAGTACATACGGAAAACCGAACAAACGCAATCGGTTTCCATTGAAACTTGAGGAGAACGATCCATGGATCATATGTTACATTTAAAAATCAACCCCTCCTCAATCTGACATGCGGTGTGGCCGACACCACTCAAAGTGTCTGTCTTTTGTTTCAATAGGAAGTCATTTTAATTGAAAAACATCAACTAGCATACGGAAAACCAACCAAACACATTCGGATTGTGTCAATACTTTAGCACAACGATCCATGGGTAATATGTGAAGTGTACGAGTCAACCCCGCCTCAATCCAAGGTGCGGTGTGGCCGACACCATTCACAGTGTCTCTATTTTGTTTAAAATGGATAGGATTATAAGTGAAAAGAACAACTGACATACAGAAAACCGACCAAATTCATTAGAAATGTGTTTATGCTTTAGTAAAATGATCCATGGGTCATATGTGACGTGTACGAGTCAACCCGGGCTCAATCCGAGGCACGGTGTGGCTGGGATCACTCTAAGTGGATCCCTTTTGTTTAAAATGGACAACATTTTAAGTACATACGGAAAACTGACCAAACGCATTCGGTTTCCATTGAAACATTAGGAGAACGATCCATGGGTCATATGTGACATGTAAAAATCAACCCTTCCTCAATCTAAGACATGGTGTGTCCGGAACCACTCAAAGTGTCTATCTTTTGTTTCAAAAGGACGTCATTTTAATTGAAAAATATCAACTGGCATACAGAAAACTGACCAAATGCATTTGGATTGTGTCAATAATTTAGCACAATGATCCATGGGTCATATGTGATGTGTAAAAGTCAACCCCGCCTTAATCCGAGGCACGGTGTGGTCGACACCATTTACAGTGTCTCTCTTTTTTTTTAAATGGATAGGATTATAAGTGAAAAGAACAACTGACATACGCAAAACCAACCAAACGCATTCGAAATGTGTTGATGCTTTAGTAAAATGATCCATGGGTCATATGTGATGTGTACGAGTCAAACCGGGCTCAATCTGAGGCACGGTGTGGCCGGGATCACTCTAAGTGGCCCCCTTTTGTTTAAAATGGACAACATTTTAAGTATATATGGAAAACCGACCAAACGCATTCGGTTTCCGTTGAAACTTTAAGAGAACGATCCATGGGTCATATGTGACGTGTACGAATCAACCCTGCCACAATCTGAGACGCGGTGTGGTCGACACAACTCAAAGTGTCTGTCTTTTGTTTCAAAAGGACGTCATTTTAAGTGAAAAATATCAAATAGCATATGGAAAACTGAAAAAACACATTCGGATTGTGTCGATACTTTAGCACAACGATCCATGGGTCATATGTGACATGTAAGAGTCAACCCCGCCTCAATCCGAGGTGCGGTGTGGCCAACACCATTCACAGTGTCTCTCTTTTGTTTAAAATGGACAGGATTATAAGTGAAAAGAACAACTGACATACGGAAAACCAACCAAATGCATTCGAAATGTGTTGATGATTTAGAAAAATGATCTATGGGTCATATGTGACGTGTACGAGTCAACCCTCCTTAATCTGAGGTGTGGTATGGCCGAAACCATTCACAGTGTCTCTCTTTTGTTTAAAATGGTCAACTTTTTAAGTACATACGGAAAACCAACAAAACGGATTCTGATTGTGTTGATACTTTATTAAAAAAATCCATGGGTCATATGTTACATGTATGAGTCAACCCCAACTCAATCCGAGGTGTGGTGTGGCCGACACCATTCAAAGTGTCTCTCTTTCGTTTAAAATGGACAGGATTATAAGTGAAAAGAACAACTGACATACAAAAAACAGACCAAACGCATTCGAAATGTGTTGATGCTTTAGGAAAATGATACATGGGTCATATGTGACGTGTACGAGTCAACCCCTCCTCAATCCGAGGCGCGGTGTGGCTGACACCATTCACAATGTCTCTCTTTTGTTTAAAATGGACAGGATTATAAATGAAAAGAACAACTGACATACGAAAAACTGACCAAACGCATTCGAAATGTGTTGAAGCTTTAGGTAAATGATCCATGGGTCATATGTGACATGTAAGAGTCAACACAGGCTCAATTAGAGGCACGGTGTGGCCAGGATCACTCTAAGTGGTTGCCTTTTGTTTAAAATGGACAACATTTTAAGTACATACGGAAAACAAACCAAACGCATTCGGTTTACGTTGAAACTTTAGGAGAACGATCCATGGGTCATATGTGACGTGTAAAAATCAACCCCGTCTCAATCTAAGACGTGGTGTGTTTGGCACCACTCAAAGTTCCTGCCTTTTGTTTCAAAAGGACATCATTTTAAGTGAAAAACTTCAACTGACATACGGAAAACCGACCAAACGCATTCAGATTGTGTCGATCCTTTAGAACAACAATCCATGGGTCATATCTGACGTGTACGAGTCAACCCCGCCTCAATATGAGGTGCGGTGCGGCCGAAACCATTCACAGTGTCTCTCTTTTGTTTAAAATGGACATGATTATAAGTGAAAAGAACAACTGACATACAAAAAACCAACCAAACGCATTTGAAATGTGTTTATGCTTTAGGAAAACGATTCATGGGTCATATGTGACGTGTACGATCCAACCCCACCTTAATCTGAGGCACGGTGTGGCCGGGATCACTCTAAGTGGTTCTCTTTTGTTTAAAATGGACAACATTTTAAGTACATACGGAAAATCGACCAAACGCATTCATTTTCCATTGAAACTTTAGTAGAACGATTCATGGGTCATATGTGACGTGTACAAATCAACCCCGCCTCAATCTGAGATGTGGTGTGGCTGGAACCACTCAAAGTGTCTGTCTTTTGTTTCAAAAGGACGTCATTTTAAGTGAAAAACATCAACTGACATACGGTAAACCAACCAAACACATTCATATTGTGTAGATACTTTAGAACAACGATCCATGGGTCATATGTGACGTGTATGAGTCTACCCCACCTCTATCTGAGGCACTGTGTTGCTGAAACCATTCAGATTGTCTCTCTTTTGTTTAAAATGGACAGGATTATAAGTGAAAAGAACAACTGACATACGGAAAACCGACCAAACGCATTCAAAATGTGTTGATGCTTTATGAAAAAGATCCATGGGTCATATGTGATGTGTAAGAGTCAACCCCGCCTTAATCCAAGGCACGGTGTGTCCAGGATCATTCTAAGTGGATCTCTTTTGTTTAAAATGGACAACATTTTAAGTACATACAGAAAACCAACCAAACGCATTCGGTTTCCATTGAAACTTTAGGATAACGATCCATGGGTTATATGTGACATGTAAGACTCAACCCCACCTCAATATGAGATACATTGTGGCCGAAACCACTCAAATTGTATGTCTTTTGTTTCAAAAGGACGTCATTTTAAATTAAAAACATCAACTGGCATACGGAAAACCGATCAAACGCTTTCGAAATATGTTGATACTTTAGGACAATGATCGATGGGTCATTTGTGACATTTAAAAGTTAACCTCGCCTCAATCTGAGGCACGTTGTGGCCGGTATCACTCTAGGTGTATGTATTTTGTTTAAAATGGACATCATTTCAGGAAAAAATATATGGTATATGAAAAACCGATCAAATTATGAATTGAATTCCGGATTCCACATATAATTGTCATCTAAATTTTAAATTGAATTTTAAATGAATTATGTATGTTTATAATTACATTATGAATTATAATTTAATTATGGATGTGTATAGTTACATGATGTATTATATGTTAAATGTGTATGAATTTGTTCTCTATATGTATTTGTTAGTTGGTTATTGTAGGTACAATAATTGTATATGTATGTGTTAGTTTATTGCAGGTACAATAATTGGATTGAAAATTAGAGGGAATTCACAAAATGAGACCTGGTGGGAAAATTGCAGAGCTGCTGTGCAATTTGCACAGCATAGGCTATGCCAACAGTTTCAAACCATTGGAATAGAATCTCTGGGTTTTTTTACCAATGGTTCTATGAACCGTTGGTAAAAAACGTTTCCCAACGGTTGAGAAACCATTGAGAAAGAGGAGACTGCTTGGGCTTTCCCAACGGGCCAAACCGTTGGGAAAAACTTTCCCAACGGTTTGGCAGAATCGTTGGGATAGGTTAATTTTTCCCCACCCTATCCCAACGGTTCACTATAAACCATTGGGAAAATCTTTCCCAACGGATTACTTCCCTACGGTTTGCAGAACTGTTGGTATAACATATACCAACGGTTCTGCAACCTTTCCTAATAGTTTAGAACTGTTGGGAAAGACTTTATTTCCAGTAGTGGGTGTTATATTCTACCCCCTTAAAATGAATTTCACCTTTGAAATTCATCTGGGTTATCAAAGGTTTAATACTTAAAAATTCCATTTCTAGAAACCCACAACATAAAAATGAATTCTAAAACCTCTTTTAAAAAAGAAAGTTGGAAACATAACGGTTACCCAAATTAACTCATAATTAGTTTTCTACATAGGAGGACATTGGTGGTATGTGAAAACAAGAACATTGAATAGAAATATAACTATCAATTTCTGATGGAAACTAATAGAGAAAATGGTTAAGATAAAGTTAAAAATCATACATCCATAGACCAAAGAGGCTTCAAAATGGTCATTGATATCATAAAAAATGATGATAATGGGACAAAATTTCATTTCTATACCCTTTTCTTAAAGTTGAATAATTTTCACATGGAGATATACTAACTTTATTTCATTAATTTCATATGCACAACATCACCCTATATTTTTTTAAAAAAATACACTTCATCTATTAATCCAAAAATGAAGGTGAATCTGTTATGCTTGAATAACTAATGGATCATAAGATCCATAAATAGAATGATAAGTCATTCCACATTTCTTTAGTTATCATTACAAAAAAAAAGTTAGCATAAGTTATCTAATGTGAATGAATCCTTATACGGAAATATAATAATTTAATCTCTAAAACCTCACCCAAAGTTCAACTTATACCATTCCATCAACGACTAACCTTATAATACTTCCAAAATACAATTCACCCTTTATTAATTCAATAAGATCATATATTATACCAAAAAAAACTCAATGGAAACTTGGTTCCATCCTTGTACTGATAGAATATAAAATGTGATTTTATTATTCTAGGGTCCATGTAGATGGATATAATCACATGAATTTTCAATAAATGATGAACAATAATATTTTTATAGGGTGTATTCATACAAAATAAAACATTAAATTCCCAACTAAATAAGGGGTGATAAATGTTCCATAGTCACCAGGATTCACTTCATCCATTATGATAGAATAAGATTTCTCTTTTTCCTTTTTATTTAGAGGTTTCTATGTCTAATCATCCACATTATTCCTTGGATTAGATAACTTTTTAGAATAATTCATAAACTCCATTCAATTGAAACACTGAAGTGTGGAGGTGCATTTTATGGGGATTTATAATTACTTTCATTATTAGATAACCTTTTCCCATCACTTTGGTATTTATTCACTCGATTAATTCCTTTCCAAAATTTAAAAAATTACTAGTCATATTAAGAAATTACCCTCCATTTTTCTTCCTAAACTTTTATAATAAAGTAAATATCATATTATTCACTCCATGGTTCTTATATATTCATTTGAAATCCATCTTCATTTTCTTGTTAAAACCAAGATATTGACGGGAAACTTCAATATCCATTTTTGTATAAAGAATATGAGGAATTTACTTACAAAAAAATAAGTTCATGAACTCATCCCAATCCATGGGTTCAATTTTATCATGTTGCCTAAAATTCTTTATAAAGGTCCACTATTGGTTCACTTCACCTTCTAAGCGATAGGTGGCCAAAATAAATTTTTTATGTACTAAAAAATGGAGAATATAAAATATCATTTCAGTGGTAAAAATACATTGCTTGGTAACTAGTGGATTAGTAATTTCACTAAAATTAGGTGTGAATTTCCTTATGAAGAATTCAAGAAAAAATTTACCTTCATTTGCCTTTTGGAAGCTTAGTATGATTCATGGTTTGATAAGGTTTTGTTTTCATAACAACAAGGTTTCTCATTCTATCACCAAAACATTTAGTTTCTCAATAGGGAAATAATATCATTTTACATTGTATTCCTAATTAACATGGTTCCTTTGGGTTTTTTCCCATTTATTAAAACCAAAAATCATAGTGAAAGAAATACTAATTATAGTGGGTAACCACATAATCATGAAAAATTAATTATAGTATGTCTAAATCATGACACCTAATTTTTTTTCTATGAAACCTTTGGTTTATATAAGGTCACTCAAAGTCATTATATATGTAAATCCTTCATGATAGTTCATAAAGAGTTTGTGGATTCCCAAAGAATATCCCCTATGAGTGTCAAACTAGTTGTGTAGAAAGTCCCATTACCGTGCACCAGTTCTCGATCGAGTCTAGCTCAATACAATGTTTTTTGGGTTGTTACCCTTGTGTACATTTTTTCTAGAGCCACATCCACTTGTAGTATCCAAATAGGGATGTAATTTCTTAGAAAACAATCTCCAAAATCTTTAATAAAATCTTCAAGACATTTTCCTATAATTTCACTCAACCTTATACTTATCCTTAAAGACATCCCTAGACATATCCTTAGAAATATCTCTAGGGATATCACTAAATTTTTATTATCCTAGTTTCTAAAGGTCGATTAAACCTTTCCTTTGATACTAAATATAGTGACCCAAGCTTAATATACATGCATATTACATAATTTTAGATTAATATTTATCACATTTCAAAAGTATATTATTTTGGACTATAATAGTTTAGTGTCTTTAGAAACTTGGAACATAATATCTTAATTTGGTGAAATATTTTCAATATATCTCATAAAGATATTCCACTTTAATAATCCTACTTAAAACCTTTCTTCATAACCTAGGGAGAGGAAACATAAGAAAGGGTGATCTTAGATTCTCAGTAAGGGTAAACA
Source organism: Viscum album (assembly GCA_963277665.1). NCBI lineage: Eukaryota > Viridiplantae > Streptophyta > Magnoliopsida > Santalales > Viscaceae > Viscum > Viscum album. The sequence goes on along the minus strand of OY728129.1, from coordinate 1,779,185,711 downwards.
AATATATTTTGATTCATAACATGAACATAAGGGTATGCGAACATTATCATAAAATTTTAAAACCATACCCTTCATATCAAATATCATAATCTTGAATTATATAATAATTATTGGTAGTTCATTATACATAAATCAAAAGATAATCAAATAACATTAGTAATAAGAGCATAAAATTGTCATAATACATGAAATTTTTGGTATATAAATAAGCATAGAAAATCATTTCATATTAGTCCAAGTTCACTGGAAAGACCATGATAGAGGACAAAGTCCTTTACTGAATCGAGTTCACTCTCCATTCAAGCCCTATATTACTAAACTGAGTTCACTTACCTATACAACCCTATTTTACTAAATCGATTTCACTCCTCATTCCAACCATGTGTTACTGAACTGAGTTCACTCCTCATTCTATCCCTATATTAGTGAACCAAGTTCACTCCTCATTCAAACCCTATATTATTGAATCAAGTTCACTCCTTGTTCCAATCTTGTATTACTGAACTATGTTCACTCCTCATTCCAGTCATTTCTATCTCATGAGATATATAAATCTTTACCCAATGCATTTTAGGTAGATATAAGTCCAATTTATCTCATAATGAAGTCATACATACGTTAGGACCACTATGTCAAATACCCTGATAGGGGGGTGAATCAGTGTATGACAGATTAAAACTACTTCCCCTTAGGATCTTATTTCATCATTGAAAAAAACAAACTTCTCTCCTTCTCCTGTAACAATGTATAAATAGAAATGAAATCATGCGTGGGAAATAATGATTTTACTTGGTTCACCCTCACCAGGCTATGTCCAAGGAGCATACAAAGGCAATGTGCTGATGTACTAAATCCACTAAGGCTCACTACCAAAATATAATGTTCATGCTAGATCACTTTTCTACCTAGGATCACTGAATTTACAAGGTTGAGGTTCATCCCACTACTTTTCTAAGGGTTACTCTCTAAGTCTCTTTCTCTTGATAACTGTTGGTGGAAAGTATCACCTTATTCCTCTTCCTTTTCTCACTACTCTTGTAAGGGATTCACCCATAGTTTATGGACATGTGGGTGCCTTCATTATCACTAATGAATACATCCTCGATTGTAGATATATTCTCTCTTGAAGTTCGAATTTCATCCAATTTATGAATATAACTTTACTACAGGTTTATTGGGAAAATCCTTTTTCAAAATATTAACAATTCTCACTACCTTTGTGAAGCACACCTCTTTTGCAAATATCTAATAGAATTTGTGAATCTATATTCTTTCACGATGATCAACCAACCTTCACAAAGCTCAAAAATTTCAGTCGTATTGTTATATCCTTTGGGAAATCCAAAACTTTCATGGTTCTCAAATATTTTGGTTGGTGTTCATATCCTTCACGAACTCCATTTCTTCGTGAACTTTTTCATAAAAACCACCTTATCAAACTACCTTCATGAAATCAGAACCTACGGATTTTCATTAAGTCTCACTCAAGTTTTGAAGAGGGTAGAGGCCTATTTATAGGTTTCTCCACTGATTCCAGAAGATTCCAGTCATGTCATCACCATTTCATGATGCTCCCTCATTTCATTCTCAATGCTCCCTATCTCTCAAAGCTCTATAAAAATTCATCGTTTGTGATTCTTGTTATAATTACAGAGCTCACCATAAAAACCTTCATGACTTTTTGAAAAACCCTTCACAAAGATAAGTCTTTGTGAAACTCATGACTTTTATATATTTTTATAATACCTTCAAGGAAATCCATGTTTCACAATGGTAGATAAACTATAAATTTTAGATGCCACTCAGAAACGGCGTCGCCTTGTGTACGTAATTTTCTGTACCACTTTCAGGGAATCCATTCCTTCATTTTGGATCTTTGTCAACATACGATGTCAAAAATCTCTCTGTAATCCATAAATTATCATGGAAACCCACTTTTTCAACCAACAAAATCAATACAAAAATTATTCCATGTTACCTTGAGGGATTTTTTCCAACAATATCTCCCCTTTAGGTTTATTGAAAACTCTTTCACAATTTGACACCTCATTGAAACTTCTTCCATCTTCAACCAATATTTTCTTCTTACGATTCATATAAAAATTAAAGATTTTCTTCAACATATAATCTAATCCAGCATGTGTCATTATCAGTGTGAGAAGCAAGAGTAATATTAATATTTCATCAATGAATCACTTCATTCTAAAACCACTCAATTTCTTTCGTCGTGAAACTCATTTTTCATGATATATAACCTTTGATCAATAAACTTTAGAAGAATAAAATTTAATAATATCCATATATCATTGATCATCCTTTTAATGCAACCCCAATAATCTTCTCCCCTGTCTTGACTAAGACATTTTCTCCATTTTAAATCCACAATTTCTCCCCCTTTTTTAGCAAACTTGAAGGTCACTTAATTGTGGTCTACAAAAGGGTAAAGAACATAGATCAACACATTAGAGAAAAAAACACCATACATAGATAATATGGGTACTACATCCACACTTTTTCAAGTTCGAGGAGTAAACTAAACTCCCAAAGCTAGTCGATACCTCTCAAATACTTCTTTGGGTAAGGCCTTTTTCATAATGTCTGCAACCTATTGTTCTATATGCATATACTCCAACATCACAATCCCTTGATCTACCTTCTCTTTGATAAAATGATATTTAATTTCAATGTGCTTTTTACTTGAGTGATGGACTGGGTTTTTTCAAAGATTTATAGCACTTGAATTATCATAGTGGATTCTGATCGGATACTTCACTTTAAATCTCATATCATCAAGATACTGCTTAATCCACAATAACTGCATGTACGATTGAGTAGACACAATATATTTAGCTTCTACGGTGATCAATAAAATTCAATATTATTTATTTCTTAGTCAATAAATACACAATACACCAAGATATAAAGCACCTCATGACGTTGATTTCCTATCATCTGCTGATCTGGCCCAATCTACAACTATATATCCAAATAACTCTTGTTGATATTTTTCATTGTACATCAAACTGAAATCTATAGTTCCCTTGATATACTAAAGTATTATTTTCACTACAAGAAAATTACTTTCCTTAGGATTTATATGATATCATGCTTCTTCACATGTAGAAAAAACAATATTAAGTCATGTCATTGTTAAGTACAATATACTTTCAATGATCTTGCTATATTCAGTGACATTAACCACTTTTCCTTCATCATCACGTGATAGTTTCATCTGTGTAGCCACTCGATTCAGTATATCCTTGGAATTATCCATTAAAAATATTCTAAAAACTTCCTTGGCATATTTATATTGAGAAATAAATGTTTCATTATTTCCTTGTGTTACCTGTAAATAAAGTAAAAACATGAGTTCACCAATTATTGACATTTCAAACTCACTTTTCATGAATTTATAAAACTTTATTCATCACACTACATATAATCCACCAAATATTATTTCATCAACATATACCAACACCATCATCCTTTGATTACTATCATTTTTGATATAGAGATTGTAATCAACTCCAGCACACTGAAAACCAAGCTTCTTCAAAAATGGATATAGTCTTGAATACCATGTTATTGGTGCCTTCTACCAATATAGTTCCTTTCTTAGCCAAAAAACTCTATTATAATCTTCATGAATGATAAAACCATATGGCTACTCAATTTAAACTTCTTCTTCTGGAACCCCATTCAAAAATTCTGAATTTACATCCATCTAGAAAACATTAAACTTTTTGTCACTACTATGGACAAGAATAATCTGATTGTCTCTAGCTTTTCAACATGTGAAAATGTTTCATCAACATCGATACCCTCTATTTTGGAGTACCCCTTTCTCACTAATCATGCTTTGTTTCAAATCACTTCACCAACTTCATTCATATTATTATGAAAGCCCCATTTGGTCCCAATGAAATTCTTATCTGTTGGCCTTAGAATAGTCTCCCATGTTTGATTCTTCTCAATTTGGTCAAGTTATTCATTCATAGCCTAAACCCAATTCTCATCTCCAGCTACTTCATCAAAATATTTAGGATCTACCTATAATGAGTAAGATTCTTATTATAGATTATTCATACTTCTTATATTCACTAGCACTATCTGGTCACCAATTATATTTTTTTTATCAATTTTGGCTCTTCTATTAGGTATTTATATAGATATTGAATTCTAATCATCATTTTCATTATCTGAATCTTCTTTTGAATCAGTATATAGAACTAGAACATCCCATAATCTGCTTATCTCTCCATCACTGTCCTCCCATGATTGATCACGTATTTTCTAAATATTTTAGCCATTCTCTACTATGGTTACATCATGAATTTCATAAATCTTTCATATCATATTATTGAATCTTTTATATGATTTTATTTTCCTTGAGTATCCAATAAATATCCCTTCATCTCCACAGGATTCAAACTTCCTGCGTTTCTCCTTATTGAGAATGAAATACTTACTTCTGAAGACTCGAAAGTACTTCAATGATGGCTTCTTTTCATACCATAACTCATATCGAGCCTTCTCTTCTTTCAGACATAATAACGGTCTATTTGATGTGTAGACTGATTTCATCACTAATTCTTTACAAAACTTATCTAGAAGGTATTTCTCAATGATAATTGTTCTATCAATGTTTTTCATAATTCGATTACTTCTATAAGATACTCTATTTGGTTGTGGAGTTATTACTGATGAAACTTGGTTCCTTATCCCATGTTTCTCAAGATAATAATCCACTTGGTAATTTGTGAACTCTGTTCCTTTATCTGTTCGAATCTTCTGAAATGTTTAAACTTTCATTTTCTCAACTTCTATTTGATAAGTTTTTATGAAAATGAACACCTAATATTTGTGGGTGATGATTATAACCCCTAATATATTCCTCCATCAATATATCTTGGTGAAATAGGTCGACACACATCAATATATACTAACTCAATCAGTTTTTTTTTTGACTTTTAATATTTTTACTTATATGTATTTCAAATGATCTTCCCCATTTGACAAGCATCGCATATATGGGTACGATCATGTGCTAGTCCATGGAGGTCTCGAGCAGAATCATATTTCACTAGATATTCTAACGAAGTTTGTCTTAAGTGGCTAAGATGTTTATAACACAACTTATTTTCTTATTCCTTGGAAGAAAATAACATATCTTTGTCTCCACTTACAAGGTAGAGATTACCTTTCATACACTTTCCATGAAAAACAACTACACCATAATTTCTCTTAATGTCACATAATTTATTAGAAAATATTATCAAATTTTTTTAGTCACATAATTGATTGACACAGAGTAAGTTATGAATAAGACCTTAAAAAAATAATACATATTCACATCTCATTTCTTTTTCCCCAAACATTTCTTTTTCAGAGGTAATAATTTTCTGGCCTTCATCATTACCAAATATTATGATACCTTCTTTATCATACATGATTCTGGTCACCAGATCCTTGTTTCCTACCATGTGAAATGTGCATACACTATCAATGATCCATATTCCAGTGTGATATAATGCTTTAAAAGAAATCTCCTCAACCACTAATTGTTCAACACTTTTCTTTCTGATCCATGTTTTTGACTTCATACCTGATAGGAATTGATAATATTTATCTTCCTCAAATTATGATGGACCAAATTTATCCTGCAAAACTACAAATAAGTTTTTCATTTTCAACACATTTTATAACACATTTAGCTACTGATTATGAATATATTTAGTCTGCCTGAACACATTTCTCTGTATTATTGATGTGCAATATCTTACTATGTGTCTGATTCCTCCACACCAAAATAATTACCATTAAAGGATATCTTAGAATATTGAGTTCAATATGGATGCCTATGTTAGTATTTTCCCCTTAAATACCTCTTGGTTATGGAATAGACATTTTGTGAGTGTACCATATTTCCATAACAATAGAATCTAATGTTAGGTGCATTCATGTGTGTCACTAATGTACCACTAATTTTCCCTTGAGTTATATGAATCTTTTGATTCTAATTCATACCCAAATCAATATTAAATATTATAGTGGGTTCTTGTGGTTTGACATTAACCATTACTGCTTTATATTTTCAATCAATCCACATACCATCCTTATCATTTGGATTTTAATATTGCTTCTGTTATACTAAACTATTATTCTCTACTTTCATCTTTTTTTTATTTCATGTATGATCTACATTCCTGATTTCATACTAAGAGTCAATAGTTTTTCTTGATCCGTAACACTTAATCACAGACCAACGACTTCCTCTTCAAGTTCATCAATGCATTTGATTTGATTTTTCCAATTTCAGTCAAACTATTGATTTCTCTTTTTTGTTATTCAATCTTGAGCTTGTACTCAAAAACCTTATATGAGATCTTTGGCATTGAATATTTTATTTTTTTATTTTCTTAATTCATCTTATACTTCTCTTTTTCATACTATTACATATAAAGTTTGGAATCATGAATCACTTAGTTGGATTTATTCATTTTGGCTCTCCAAACCTCTATTTCCTCAAAAGCGGCTTCTAATTCAACATGAAGGTCAAATATTCCTTTAACATCTCTTTCTTCTCTTATTACAGAATTTTTCACAACTACAAACATAGAATATACTTCATGATCCTTGAAATCCTCCAATTCTTCTACCTCATATTCTTTTGTACTGTTATCATCTCTTAAAAATATATTCTTCTTTTTGAAGAAAATTCTATTAAAATTTTTCTTCTCTTTCACATAGGAGGAAGACTTATTCATTTGAATTTAAACTTCAACCTCATCATATCCTTGAAACATTTTGGGGCGCCATACTATAATGTGTCTAACCTTTCTACATTTAAAGTATGAAAATGAAAGTTTCCCTTTAAAATTTCTTTTTCCTCATTGAAGATTTGAGGGAAAGAGTGACATCACCTCATCTGCCTCTTTATATTCTGGTCCATCTTCAATAGTGATCTTCTTTATGGCCTTAAATAATGCCTCTTTAGACTTCCCCTTTTTCATAGCATCATTATCATAATTTCTCATTTCATATGTGACAAGGTTACTATGCAGGTTATCCAATGTCAGCTCCTTCAGATCATTATCCTCCAAAATAGAAATTTTGGATTGAACAGAGTTGGAAGTTTTATCAATATACACTTAACAATATTTATATATTTGATAATTTCTCTAATACAACGCATGTCTTTCGTAAAAAAAATTACCTTGTTAAAGAATGTATCAACAAACTCATTAGGTTATATTATGAGAACCTCATACTTATTCCATAGAACCTATATCTTTTCTTCTTTGACTTTTTCATCACCCTCATAAATATTCAGCAAGTTTCCCCACATAACATGTGATGACTTACATTACATAACCTTTGTATAAATTTCATTTTATAAGTATCCTTGTAAAGCATTGATCCCTTTATCATTAGCATCCAATTCCCTCATATTATCTTTTCATAAATCCCCACTATCAATATTGTCTGATATTCTATGCATATCTATTGTAAAGACATCCATTCCTAGTGATCAGAAGTAGTGTTGCATTTGATTTTCCATAATTGACATTTTTTCCATCAAATATTAGAAACCCTTTATGATTGAAAACCTCCATTTATTCTACTGAGATAGAACCATTTAATTTCAACCTTTAGTTCTGATACCTATTATTAGATCCACTATGTCAAATTTTCTAAGAGGGGGGGTGAATCAGGGTATGATAGATTAAAACTACAACCTCTTTAGATATTTTTTCATCATTAAACAAAATAAAATTCTCTTCTTATCACATAAAAATGCATGAAAAGAAATGAAATCATGCACGTGGTACAATGATTTTACTTTTTTTACCCTCACTAGGCTACATCCAAGGAGAATATAATAATAACGTGCTGATGTAACAAATCCACTAAGGAGCACTACCAAAATACAATGTTCAAGCTAGATCACTTCTATGCCCAAGATCACTACCTTTAAAAGGTTTAGAGTCATCTCACTACTTTCCCAATGGTAACTCCCTAAGTCTCTTTCTCTGACTCACTATCAGTGGAAAGGATCACCTTCATACTCTTTCTTTTCTCACTAATCTTGGAAGGGATTCACCCATAGTTTATGGACACTACTGGAAAAATACCATTTTCCAATGGTTTGGAACTATTGGTATAGGCCTCCAAACCGTTGGTATAGCCTATACCAACAGTTTGGAGAACCGTGGGAAAGTAAGCCGTTGGAATAGGTCTATACCAACGGTTTTGGGAAAATCATTGGTATAGACCTATACAAACGGTTTTGAAAACCATTGGTATAAGTAAGATGAAAATCTATACCAACTATTCCATAAAACCGTTGGTATATATATTTCAAAAAAAAACATTCAGTGGGATTTGATCCCAGGACCTCTAGTTTATCTTTCAAAGATCTAACCACTAACCTAACATGAATTTTGTGAACATAATTTCATAAATATATATATATATATTATCATAATTATTTTAAATTTTTATTTATATAATGTTATCGGTAAGAATATTCGATAAAAAATCAAAGGAACTATACCAACGGTTGTCAAAACCGTTGGTATAGACCTATACCAATGGTTTTGACAACCGTTGGTATAGGTCCTTGGCCAAACTGTTGAGAAAGCCATACCCTTTCCCAACGGTTTGGCCAAACTGTTGGGAAAAGTGGCCTCAAAGTGGGATTTCCCAACGGTTTGGCCAAACCGTTGGGAAAGGGGACCTATACCAACGGTTTTTACAAACCATTGGTATATAAGTATTGGTAAAGGTGAGATTTCCAGTAGTGGGAAATGAAAGTCTTTTCATTATCACTAATGAATATATCCTTAGTTTTAGATAGATTCTCTATTCAAGTTATAATTTTATCCAATTAATTAATATCACTTTACCATATGTTTATTGGTAAAATCCTATTTCAAAACATTAATGATGCTCACTGCCTTCATGAAGCTCAAATAGATTTTGAGAAGCAACCTTCATTCGTGAAGCTCAACCATCCTTTGTGAAGATCACAAATTTTGGTCAAATTTTTATAGACTGTGTGAACTCCAACACTTTAATGATGCTCAAATATATCAGTTTTCATTCATATCCATCGTGAACTCCCTTTATTTTTGAACTTTTTTGCAAGAAAAACCTTCACGAAATCAGAGGCAATATATTTTCGTTAAGTCTCACTCAAATTATGAAGGGGGTAGAGGCCTATTTATTTTCATTTAAACTAATTCCTAAATATTATAACAACATTATCATCATTTTGTGAAGCTCCATAATTTCAATAGGTATTCTCCATATCTCACAAAGCTCTAGAAAAATTCGTCATTTTTTATGCTTTTTGTAATTGAGGAGCTCGTTGTCAAAACCTCCACACCTTCATGAACCACCCTTAGGGAAGATCAGTCTTTTTGAAACTCATGAATTTTTCCATATTTTCATAAGGCCTTCAAGGGAATCCACTTTTCATGATGTTCTCCAACCTCTAAATTTTAGACCCAAAAATGTTGCAAGCACTATGAAACAGAGTCACCATGTGTACATAATTTTTTATAAAGCTTATGGGGAATCCATTCCTTAATCTTGGATATTTGTCAATATACCATGTCAAAACTCTCTCTAGGCTCCACAACGTACCGAGGATACACACTTTTTCAACAAAAAAAATCAATCCAAAATGATTCAATGTTACCTTGATGAATTGTTTACCAACAACATATGTGTTCCATAAGATCATAAACGATCATCATATCATAACCCATGAAATGAAAAAAATGGGTATCATTGTAATTTAATCATATATTAACCAGTATAAAATATATAGGTTTTATAATCATTTCATCATAGAATAACTCGAGAAAAGAAATGGGTTTCATGAGCATTTATCATGGTATAACCCATGGAAGAGAAATGGGTTTCATAAACAATAAGTCATAAAAGAATAATGATTAAAGGAAATAATAAGAATGGAATCCTTAGTTAATAAACCTTGTAAGAAATAGGTAACATAAATTTATGACATATTATATGGAAAATAATTTTTATAAATCTTTTAAAAACATTTCTTAAGGAAAATATCCTCTCTTATTTGAAAATTTATTTTTAAAACATAAAACATTTTAAAAATACTTTTATTTGAAAATAACTTTGAAATAATAAAAATGAATCTTTGAAAACATTTTTGGAAAAAAAAATCTTTTAAAAAATCCTTTAAAACTTATAAGGTAATCTTAAATGAATATAGTGGTCATGACAATTTTGAATTTTTCACATGCCATATATTTAAAAAAAGATTCCTTTCATATTGTTAGTAGAAGTCAAAATAGATTTGATCATAAGACAAAAAGAGGATTCCTTTAAAAAAGTTAAAACATTGGTAATAATTTCTTTTAAAAATCATGTTATAACATTTTCAAAAATATTTTTAGAAACATTGTTTTGGGATAAAATAGATTTTCAACCAAAGAGGAAAATAAAGTCAAATTTTCTTAATAACATTTTCTTAATCATATTAAGTACAAAATAGTGGAAATGTGGTACCAATACATGAATATATCATGAATAACAAAAGTATAATAATATTCATGAGATTTATTGATATATGGATCATAATATTTCATCAATGAAAGCATAATTGTAAATAATCCTGATAACGATGAGATTATATCAAAAAACTATTACCAATTTGGTAACTTTGAATCATAATCCCCGTGAGATAATGACATTAAAAGAATCTTAAAATATCATTAAAATAATGATATTCATGATACAATATTTCAAATGGATTCATATACACCTTGTAAAAGAATATAGGTTCATAACATAATGTGTGTCTCAAAGAAGGAAAATTGAGACAAAATTACCTTACCAATTTGGTAACTTTTGAACCATAAAACCCATGAAATAGAGGTCATAAAATGGATAAGTAAATACCTAGAAATTAAATAATAATAATAATATAATACATTAATGGGTATTATATACACCAAACAAAATAAACGAGTGGTGAATAATTCATAAGTCTGGTAGAAATAAAAGTAAGAATCAAAATCCCCTTAATACATGAGTAAATTTTGAATAATGAGATCAGTGAAAGAATAAAATCAATTGAAATGTTGAATATCATGAAATAAATTAAATTCATGATATAAAATTTCATAGGTCAGTATATACACCACACAAAAATAATAAGTGGGGAATATAGCATATATCTCACAGGAATAAAAGTGAGATGAGGAAACCCTTATTACTAGAGTAACTTTTGAATAATGATCCCTATGAAAGAATAAAATAAATTGAAAATTTTAATATAATTAAATAAATTAAATTCATTATATAACATGTCATAGGGATTTATATACACCACATGGAAGAATCAAGTGGTGAATTTGGCATGTATCTCATAGATATAAAAAGTGAGATGAAATTCCCTTACCTTAAGTCATGACTCTCATTGTACTTATTCAAACCTCTTGTATAATAAATATAAGATTATTATAAATATATCATATAATAATATTCATATATATAATACCATATATTATTTACTTATGAATTTATATTATTCTTTTATTAAAAATTTCAGGTTAATGTTATGTTTTAGGTAATAACTGCTTTGTTTTTCGTACATGTTTTGACTTGTCATTTTTAGTCCGCTTACTTAGATAATGATTTCCTTATTTCTAGAATGTAAACCATGATATTAAAATCATATATATTTATTAAAAATTTATTTATATTTATCTATAAAATATGTAAATAGGAAATGAAATACATTGTTCATGGAGACGATAAGTCATACGTACACAAGAATGTTATTTCCATTTTCTTGTCGTATTGAAAGAAAAAAGTAAATGATGTATATATTTACTACAATTATAGTATAATTATTATGTAATAAATATAATATATTTTTAATAAATCCGTCCTTAATAAATTTCTTGTAAATTTTGAACGAATCACATCACTTTGAGGAGGCGGTAGTCTACACATCCACAAACAATGTTATCATATTCCCAAAAAATGAAAAGCAAGAAGGTAAGTGTTATATATTAATTAAATAAGAATAAATAAATCATAAATATCATATTTATCATATAAAACAATAATTTCATCATTATTCTCAACCTTAAGAGGTGGTAATGTAAGAATGAATGACATCGGTTCGTGTAGCGGTAGTCCGTCACACATACGAATGATGATTGTGTATCCCATTTGATGGAATTTTTTGTAGGTGTTGGATGAACCATTAAAATAAAAAAATATTAGTATATTTATTCTATTTATTCTATTATATAATAATTTAATAATATTAATTGAAGGTATGTAGAAAATAAATAAAACAAAAGTTCTCGTTGAAGAATGTTACCTCTTCTTCAAGTAACTTCTTTTGGTTTGCATCGAAGGAATTTATTTGTTTTCTTTCTACAAAAAGTGAGTATTATATGATGAGATTGGGTATTTTGGGATATTATTTTGGAAGGTATTTTACTGTCTAAAAGTCTTTATAGGTGTGAATAAGTGAGGAGGGTGAGTGCCCTTTTATAGTGGAGGAGGAGTGGAATTCTTGTAAATATAAAAAGGTAAACACTATTGAGAGGTCTCCCTTAAATCATACACCTCCAATAATGGTCCATTTTCGATAAAAGATTATATATGGTCTAAATATTTCTATAAAATGGGTTTTTTACAAGTTTCTAGTCCATCTGGCCCCTTAAGATTAAATTTTAACCCCTAAGTAAACTCATTTTTACATTAATCATTGTAATTAATTTTAATTACTTTCACTAATATTTTTTGTCAAAAACTAATTTTAACTTAATATAAATTATAAATTGTTATTATTACAAATATGAAATCCATTTTTATAAATTCCAATCACATAAGTGGCAGAAATTAATTTAAAAATAGTCCCACAAATAAGACGGAACATGTTTTAAAAGTGAAAATATTGAAAATTCTGAAATGTTTTTATATAAATTTTCAATGTAAAATTTATTAAAATAACCTAAATTGGATAAATATATTTATTATTGAACTAATTATAATTTAAAAAAAATTGAAAATATAATTTAAATATGTAAATAAATTAGATGAAAATTAAGTTTTCAATAAATATTCAATATTTTCACTATTCATCAAAAAAGAAACTTCTCAGAAAAATACCAAAAAATAACCCTTAGATAATTTTGAAATTATGATTTAAAAAATGAATTTAGTTTTTTCAAATATAATTTATGAAGGTTTCAAAAATTATATTTAAAATAGGTCCACCTTTGAAAGGCGGTAAAATCACCTTTTAGAAAATATATCTCTTTATGTGTAAAATTTGATCTATTCTTATCACTTTTCTATAAAACACATAATATGAACATTAAATAGTTAATTTAATATAACATACATATATATAATTAAAATCATTCATAAATTGTTTTAATTAATTTATAAAATTAGTTTCCATCAAATGATTTCCTATATTTTCAAAAGGTTTTTAATTTTCATTTTTAGTTAATTAGTCACCAAAAATAAATCTTCTATACATATGTAAACTATATTTTCCTAATTAAATTAATCATATTCATAGATTTCATTCAAATAGATAAGTGATAACTATAATAATATTTTAATAATATTATTAATATTAAATTTTAGTTTGATAAAATTCAATCTTGCGTGTAACACAAGTTATCGAAGGAACTTGGTATTGTGTGTAACATAAGACAAACATAGTTTTGTGTTTAGTTCCATCAAATATTTTTGTTGTGTATAAATAAAACTTAACATGGTGTATCGTGTAATGCAAACCATTAAATAATTTTAATTTATTCAAAAAATAATAATTCATAAAAAGTCAAGGTGTTACACATATAACCCCATAAATGAAAAGGATATTTAAATGGGTATATATATAAGTGACATATATATAAAAATAAAATAATTTCATGTAAATAAGATGCTATGTAAGGGATAAAAATAAATATAATTCATATTCTAAGAGTGGTTTAAAAGATCCAAAAAACAATCATGGAAGGAAAACCATTTTAAAATACATTTTTTGAAATCCAACATTTTAAAAGGGGTAATGAAATATAATTTTGAATATATAATAAGGAAATTTTGAAGTTAACAAGATATAAAACTTAATTAGGCTTAAAATTAAAAATTAGAACATTTATGGGAATGGAAATTATGCGAAAGGAGAGGAAACCATCGTTTAAGAGGATATGAATTATTCTTAACACAGTTTCATTTTCAAGAAGGAATACAACTCATCAATAAGGAAGATTTTAATAAAAAGTGATTATATTGAGATAAAAAAGGGTTAAACCATATAGAATTAAAGATGAAACTCAAGGATAAATATTATAACTTAATAGAGAAATTTGAGTTATGAAAGGCCCTTATATTTTAGGAAAGACATAAATTGTAGCCCTCAATAAGGAAGAGAATGAATGGAAGTCAACTTTCTAAGTTCAAAAATTATTTATGGTATTATAAGTCAATAAGGAAGTATTTATACCGTACAAATAAATATTGGTGCATAATATAACAGCATAACTCAATGAAGTGTGATTAATACATAAACCCTTACAACTTAAGAAATGTTATACTAAAAACCCGTTTAAAGAGATAAAGCATGAATTAAAAGTTCAAATTCCATGAATAAAGATAATACATGATATTATATATCAAATTGGTATTATACACACCATTTTAAGTAAATTAAGTGTATAAAAAATGTGTCTCAAAGAAAAAAAATTGAGACGATACCCTTACGACTTAAGAAACATTCTAATAAAAGCAAACTGAAAGAGAGAGAGATTGAAGTAGAATTTAAAATTCCATGAATAAAAATACCATGTGATATTATATATAAAATTTTTATTATTCAAAAAATTTAATATAAATTATATGTATAAAAGAAAATGAGTCTCAAATAATGACATTTTGAGGTGTAACTCTTACATTATTCTATATTCATTTTATGCATGTGGCTAAATTCCTGAATAATAAAATTAAGTTAATTAGATAACTTTATAAAAAACTATTATTATATATTTAATTTCATATATACCATTTATTATCATATTCTATTTATTTATTATATAGTTTTTTCATATGTTTGTGTTAAAATTGAATCAATGTCTACTTATTTCGGTAGTTTTAGCTGTCAAAGATAAAATTTTAATTATAAATTAAATACATAATATTGAAATTAAATAAAAAAATCATTAATTTATTATTATATTATAATAATATTAGTATTTAATTTCACAAATTCATCCATGATATTGTTTCATAGCATTATTCATATAAGTGGTTAAACTAGCCCAGACATGAACACACAATATCTTGATGGGTGATTATGGTTAAGAAATTGTATAATATAATTATAATAGAAGTATAATGATATTATTTTTATTTTTTAAGTTTAATAATAAATTTAAATCATGATGAAAATAAAAAAATATTACTTCATGGAAGCAGTATTTCGTACAACGGATGGTTAACATTTTAATTTCTCAAATAATGGGATGGAATTTAGTTATATGATAATTTTACGTTTCATAGTGATATTTATTTTATATATATATATATATATATATAATATTTATTCTCAAATAAAATCATTAAAATCAACCATGAGAGGTGGTGAAAAAAAAAGATGATGACACTTTATGGAGGCATTAGTCTATGCAATGCACTAATGAAGCTTTTGTTTTTTTCAACGGATAGAGTGGAATATATAATGGTTATTACATTAATAAAATAACATCTAAGTATAATAATGATACGTATTTAATTATATTCTTATGGATATAAGATATTTTGAACTGGGGTATTAAGGAGAAAATATTAAGAAGAAGGCAATACTTACGTTGGAGACTTGATCTTCTCTTAGATATCTTCTTGGAAACGAAGGTCTTAATCTAACCTAAATATAAAAGGGGATTATTAATAAATAAATGAATTATACTATAGGTATTTTTTTAGGTTTTCAGGGGAAATATAAATGGAAATTGTAACCATGAAGGTGTGGAAGTGATCCCCTTTTATATGTGAGGAAAATGTCACTTTGGGAATACCCATTACACTTCCATGATATCATTACACTATTACTTATCCAATTACACAAAAATTTCATAATAATGGATTTTGTGGTGTCCAGGGGTCAATAAATTCACAAAAAAGACTTTCCATGCATTTTAAAAAAAATTCAAGTCTTCTACCATAGGTTTTTTTTAACATTTTTATTTCTTCCTTGGTAACTAGTTTTTAACTAAGTAATTTATATTTTATTTAAAAATATAAGGCAACACATATTACCAAATTTTGATGTTTTTAACCTAAATTTTATATCCATTTATCTAATTAAATTTATAAATATTATAAAATCATATTTTAAATTAAAATATAAAATATATAAAAATAATTTTTTTAGAAAAATAACTTTTAACTATTATGTGTTCTTAATATTATTTAGTACTGATCACCAATTGCATGAGTTTTAATATAATTATATATTAGTTTAAAAACATATTATATTAATCATTTAAATTTTATTAATTTTATTTATTAGATAAAAATTAAATTATTTTAATAAAATAGTTCATTTAAAAAACTATTTTACCATTATCATGGTAATTAACTTTAATATTATTAAAATTATCTTTATGTCTAAAATTTAATTTGAAATTTGTAACTAATATTAAAATTTTAAACTAAAATTTGAAATAAATTTCATCATATTTAATTTCTAAAATTTATAAGGACTAATTTTTAATAGAAGCACATAAAAATAATTTTTATTTTGAAATACTACATTAGCTTCAAAAATGTTAAAAATTTGATTTATAAATTGAGCATAATATTCTTAATTATATATGATAATTATTAAATATATATTTTGTATTTAAAAAGGGTTTCTTAAACTTTTAATTCATTCTTATAATATAAAATTGACAGTTTTTAGAAAAATATATATTTCAATTATTAACCTAAAAATCCATTATTTTGAAAAAAACCAAAAAATTAATATCAAACTAAATTTAACATTCTAAATAGAAAAATAGATTTTATTTTTTTTTAAATTAAATTTATATAATTTTCTATATTTATTTTCAGTTAAAATTATAAAACACAATGAAAAATTGTTTTTATAAGAAAATAACTTATCAAAACACTATTTGGTTTTATTCTTAATTTATATAAAAACTAATAAAGCTAGAATTAATCAATCAATTTTATATTTTATTAAAATCATCATTTAAATATAATACGGTTATTTTTATTTAATTAAAATTATAATGCATAAAAAGATATATTCTTAAAAAGAAAAACTATTCAAGAATTTTTTTTATAAAATAACCTTTATAAACATATATATTAATATATATTGTAATTTGGTTACTCTTATTTATACCTACTAATTTGATGACTGATTTATAATAGTCTAAAATTATCACGGTTTAATTTTACTTTGTTGTTTCATATATATAAATCTATTAAAAATATTTTATTTAATTAAAGGAAAGCATATATTAAAATCTCAGGTCATAACATTCTCTCCCCTAAATAAATTACATCCCCAAAATTTTAAAACTCATATGATGGGATTAATTTCCATAGGGATCCACTAATTACTCATACATTGGTAGTTGATCATGGGTTAATTTAGGATATGAAGTGAGATTTCTGTATAAGTAATTTGATATTATCCCTTTATAAAAATAGATAGTCTATTCCAAATAGAATCTTAATAAGTGAAGAAGAGATAAATATATAAGGTGTAAATTTCCTCAAACATTGAATATGTTTTATATACCATGGATATTATAATTATACCACGAATTCTTTTTATTTAGCTCAATACCTAATACTTGAAATCTTATATGACATAATATATCAACAAATATAGAGTGAAAAATCACTATCTAACTCAAAATTAGCGATTTCAAAAAAAACATATTCTTATGATCTAGGAGGTTCTTGGTGTTGATTTATACTTTAACACTTGGATTGGTGAATTGGGTTACATAGTACAAAAATTACACACATCAAAAACATTGAATCATTAGTGGATCCTTAGGAAGATAATTATCTTCCTTTATTGAATGTTTATTTTTCCATCAATAGCTTGTTTCTCGATTCCATCCTTCCCCACAAGTAAAGAATCTTCTAATACCCTTGAGGTGATTTCCTTGGTGATTCTTTCAACATTATTAACATGTAGGATGTTGAATATTATTTCCCTCATCATCTTCATCACCCAAGTTTCCATGTGACTATATCCTTCTCTTCTTTTTTGGGTTTAGGATTTCAACTGTGCTCACATGGTTAATCATATTTTGTGATAGTTGGTTTGGAATAATCACCAAATTTATCATTCTACCTTACACTTCAAAGGGTTGATCGTTTATACAATTATTTTATCATCCATCAAACGTTTTGTTAAAGATATTCCTCATGGTTCAATTTATTACTAAAACCAAAGAGGGTTGACATGAGTGATGAACAATTATCATCATAAGAGAAGTTTCCTATATAACCAAAGGAAATATTAACCTAACGTTGTCTCTCTCTATAATACGATAATTTTACCCTAAAATTATTTTAGTACAAGTTATATCGATCTATTTTTAACCTTTATCATTCATAGTTTAACCTAAATCATTATTAGATAAACTTATATCATAATTGGTTTAACTTATATCATTTGGCATTTATCTTATTTTACCTTAAGTTGGGTTATATTATACTTCCCAACCTATTCCCTAAAAGTAACTAGGAAATCAATCTTTCGTAGTGGTTTATAAAGATAATATGATCAACCAAATCATAAAACTTAGGATTTTCTAGCCAAGTGTTTAGTCTTAGGCCCACTCATCATGAATCATAGTAATAATAGATTCAGTTATCAACCAACCATTTTAGGGTTGATTACCTCTAGGTGAATCTATTCCAAATATGTATCAACTTTATAGTATCTATACAGAGATGTGTTTCTAGAAAAATCACATAATCTCTACTTTACTTAAATTTTAGTATGTTTTTAGTCTTATACCTATGGTTTTCAATAATTTTCTCTCATCTTAGTCTCCAAAAAATAAATAGACCTTACATACACTTTATTTAAAAAAAATCTCATACTTTCTCAAAAAAACCAAGGATCTAAGGGTATAGTGACTTTTGAAAATTAGGCATACAAATACATTATCTTAATTGTAAAAACATCATTATTATTTTAAACTCCTAATAGTGCTCCAAAATCCTATTGATATTCTAAAACTATATAGGATGCCCTGGAAAAAATACACAAGGAAACGTTTGAGCTATATATCATATTAAGGGAATAAAAAAGGAAATAAATCATAACATTAGATTCAAGAATCATACCATAATATCATAAATACAATGACCATAAATATGAAAACATAGAATAAGAAAACGAAATCATAATATCATGGAATCATGTAATATTTGGAAGCAACATAAGACATCACATCATAAACATAAGTCTAGGGTCACTACCAAGACCATCATTATAAAGTAGAAAAAGTCCCATGGTGGAGTAGGTTCTCTTCCCATTCCCATAAACATAGTGAAAAAAGTCCCATGGTGGATTGGGTTTACTCCTCATTCCTATAAACGTAGTGTACAAAGTCCCATTGTGGATTAGGTTCACTCTATAATCCCTTTCATAACATATAATGAGATACAAAGCTTTACCCAATGCATTGGAGGGATATATGATTTCTGGCCCAGCTGTCACATAATGAAAATCACAAAAATGTGTGCCGCATGAAGTAAATCAACCATACATAAATCATAATCATGATAAAAACCATAAGAATTAAGTGGGTTTGATAATTCTAATTTATAGCATAATTAAAGGTTAAAAATCATAAGGATTTCCAAGAGAAGGAGGAATTAAATCATTTGGATATTCATATTTTAAAAAGAAACATAGGTATTGATCATTGAGTTTGAATACATAGAATTTATTTATGGAGTGTCTCCTTGGTAATTTAATTGTTTTATGTTTTGATAATTAAAATATACTTTATTTATTTATTTATTTATTCTTATTATTTTTATTTATTATTATTTTTATTTATTATTTTGATTATTACAAATATTATTATTTCTACTTATAATAATAATTTTGTTGACTTTAATTTTTCTTTAATTGTTATTTTTTTTCTTATTATTCATATTATTTATTTTTAATTATTTCTTGAGAAAAATTATTTTTCAAAAGTTATTTTTTTACCTTTATGTAAGTTTTATTAATTTATTTTTACCCTTATGTGAGTTTTCACTTACCCTTACGCATGATTTATAATCTATTGTTTACCCTTATATAATTCTTAGTTACCATTTCACAAGTTGTATAATTGTTTCCTTATCCTTACACAGCTTTGTTAAGTACCCTTGCATAGCTTAATGGTACCCTTATATAGCATATGTTTATTTCTCTGTATGATTATGCAAAATTTCCATTACCTTTATGAAACATATATAATATTTTGTTTACCATTACGTTGTGTGTTATCTTACCCTTATGTAACACATATATTTTCCATTTTACCTTTAAGAAAATTTCTCTCCCTTATGAAACATATGATATTTTCTCATTACCATTACAAAACTGCCTTATCACCCTTAAATGATCTATACAATTTCATTGTTACAATTACACAACTCTATTTTACATTTACATAGAAGGCCTAGAAACCTTTACATAACACAAGATCTTTCTTATTTACCTTTATGCATAATATATATTTTGTGTGTTACCTTTACACATTAATTAAAAAATTCATGTTACCCTTAAGTATGAATGAAATCTTACCTTTATGTGGTTTTTAAAATCTATAAAATATTGTTTACTTTATTTTCATGATTTTCTTGACATTTTTATATTTTTCAAGCTAATAAAAAAAATTAAATTATTTTAATGATTTTATAAATTCTTATTAATGATATAGAACCCATATGAAATATTTTTGTATTGGTTTAAAAAAATTATATGAATATTAATTTTGTTCTTAATTCATGCATTTATTTTTAGTATGAAAATCAAATATTTCAAATTAATTATTTTTATTTGATTTAATTTTTTAAAATTTTACTAAAATCATGTTTTAGTATAAAAAACTCATTCAAACTTGTTTTATTTTTCTTAATTCAGTATATTCAAATTTGATATTATCATAAGTATAAATATTAAAAGTTATATGAAATTATATTTTTGATTTTTTTAGAATGAACTATGTGAATTTTTATATGTTATATTTGACCTATTATTATGGAATGTTTGAAACTCTTTAAACGAGTGTTTTTCAAAATAACTTGAATTTTTCAAATGGTTTTAAATTTAAAATGATGATATTTTGGATAATCCATTTCTCTCTTTCTCTTCTGGATAATATTTTAGATAATCTATGTCTCTCTCTATATCCTTGATAATTCTGGAATATTATTTCTACTACTTTGAATTTAATTTCCTCTCGATTTCCTTTTCCTTATTGAGTTTATTATTTTTAAAGGGACCATGAGGTTTGAAAATATAATGGTCAAAATACACCAAACATGGAAATTTCCCCCTTAATGATTCTCGATGGATTCTATAACATTACCAAAGGATGATAAGTTTATAAATAGAGACAAATGGAGGCCTTTGAAATATACACATCATCATCAACATTCCTTGAGAATAATTATCCAATTTATAATGTGCTCTATTTCTCTCAAAGTGATT
This sequence comes from Viscum album, assembly GCA_963277665.1. NCBI lineage: Eukaryota > Viridiplantae > Streptophyta > Magnoliopsida > Santalales > Viscaceae > Viscum > Viscum album. Next base: position 1,779,163,933 of record OY728129.1, on the reverse strand, counting down.
TCATTTTTATATCTTATTTATCCTTCTAGAGTGAAAACTAAATTGTAATATACAAATCACTCTCTTAAATAATTATCATTATACCCTTGTGTTTGTCTTGTTATTTGGGAAAATTGAGAATAATCTAAAAATATCATCTTCCTTTCATTTATTATATTTTTTAGTGTTTACAACCGTTAAATTGAGGGACTAAGGATTACTTGTATTTTTTCCTTTAAAAATACAAGGAACTACTCTTTTAAGGTTTATAACTTCACTATTAAAGAGCAAGTGTTTATTATATTTGGTTTCTTTCTATATAATAAAAAAACAAGGAATGGTTTTGGTATCTTGGATACCATTAAACCCAAGGCAATAATATATTAAATCCTCAAGGGATTAAGGTTAGAAACATAAGGGTACCATCAGGTACTATTTGTGAACATCCTTACCAAATACCTTGTCTCATTTTATTTTCCCTTTTTCAATTATATATCACTTTCAACTGCTCTTTTATAATTTAGTTAATCCATCAAATTCATTAAACGTATTTATTATCTATTCACTCTTCATTTTATTCTTCCACTTTTTTATAATATTTAAATATATTATTTTGCTTTCAAATTTGATTCTTTTATTTATTCCATCAATATTTTATAAATAATTTTTTAAAATTAGATTTTTTTCAAATGATTTTATTAAAATAACATTAACCCCACCAATTTTTTCATTTTACCTATCACTAAACCACATTTGATTCATTTTGAAAATCTCTTTTCTAAAAAGAGACATTGAGTTATTATAAAAAATAATTTAAAACTGTTTTTAATTTTCAAATTCTAACCAATTTCAAAGTTCGATTTTAAAATGGAATCTACTTTTTATATTAATTATACTTTATTTAATGGTACAAATTATTCTTATTTCAAAACTCACATGTCTATTTTCCTTAGAACCATTGGTTATATTCTTTATAAAATGGTTATGCATGGTTATATCCCTACTACTAAAAAAGATGATAAATGGACACCAGATTATATTGCTAATTTTGAACTTGATGTAAATGCTAAAAATGCCTTATTTTTTGGTTTGGATTAAAATGAATTCAATAAAATATCTTATTTCAAAATGGATCATAATATTTGAAATATTTTAAAAATATCTTATGAATTTACAAATGAAGCCATAGAATCCAAAGAGATAAAATATACCATCTCTTTCAATATAATCAATGAAAACTCTTCCAAAAGTGATGGAAATGATAAAATCAATCAATGTACCATATAAAAAGATAAATTTTTGTTCTATAGGTAACCTTTATTATTTTCAAAAATAATGGCCACATCAAACCTGATTTTTCCTTAAATAGGAAAAAATTGAAAGAAAATAAGCAATGTAAGAAAACTCTAAAGTTCTTGACTTGGGGTGTTAGAGAGGACTCTATTTCTACAAAGTAAGTGAAAAAATTCCCAAGTGTCTCATGACGCATTTCGAGGATGAAATTTTAGTTAGTTCTAAAATTTATCTCTATAATTATAATTCCTCTTCTTATTCTTCAACTTCTTATACCTCTTATTTAACTTATGAAGATCTTCACAATGATTAAATGAACTTAAAAATTGTTTTTATGGCCTTCTTTATAAATTAAAAGATATTAAAAAGAAACACAACCTTATTAGTTTTGAAAAATATTAACTTTTAAAATAAAAAGAGGATTTTCGTTTAAAATTAAAAAACAACCAAATGTTAAAAATCTAGAATTTCAAATCAATAAACTAAAAAATACTCTTTGTTTTTTACATAAGGGTAAGAAAATTTAAATAAGATTTTAGGTTCTAAAAAACTATTAAAAATAACTATGGTTTGGGTTTCTCAAATAAATATTTTTTATCCAATAGTTCTAAAAAACTACTTTTTTAGAGAAATTTTTAAAATAAATTTTGTAATTATTCTAAGAATGTTGTTTATATTATCTATGAATGAAATTGTAATAATGATAGATATAGTAAACCAAAAATCATTTATATTTCTTCTCAATTTTTAAAAATAAATTCTCATTCAAAATACTTTTGGGTTCCAAAATATTTATTATTCAATATTCGTGAAACCAAAATTGTTTCCTCATCTAAATTATTATTAACTCATACTATCTAACCCAAAATCTTGGTATCATAATGCACTCTCTTTTTATATTTTGTTCGGTGATGCCACTGAACCTCATTAAAATTTCTTTTATTGGTTATAAAATAACGGAAACAAAATTTATGATCGAACTCTGAAGTTGTTTGTTATTAAAAAGATAAATCTATGGAGTTTATATAGAGAATAAAATCCCGAAAGTATTTTTAAATTTTATATTCTTTATTTATTTTATATAGAGAAGTTTTTTTAATGATACACCATTTACTATTTTTCTTATATCCAATAATTTTGAATATAATATCAAAAAATGTGTAGTATTGGAAATAATATCTTGGCATATTTTAAATATTTATCTCATGAAATATTTATTAAATTATTTTTTTTTAATTTTTTTAATTTTTTTAATTTCTTTTTTCAATTTTTGTTCCTTTATTTTTAAATTTATTTTTAATTTTATTTTTAATTTTCATTTTTATTTTTATAAATTTTATTAATTTTAGACTTTTTTAATGGATATGATCACTTTACAATCATTTCATGTATTTTGAAATTCCTTGAATTTCATATTATCTATTTTTGTTGCTTCTTTAATTTAATGATCGCTATTTTTTATATATCTTTATTTAATTTAAGGGGAGATATTTTTTATTATATCTTTATTTATTTAAGGGGAGTTTATTTTTTCCTGATTCAAATTTTTTTGGGAGATTTTTTTATTTAAAAATTTATATTATATCTTTTTTATTTCTTTAAGGGGGAACTATTTTCAAATGATAATATTTTTTATTAATCTCTAAATGGGAGATAAATTTTTTCAATTGATATTTTGGTTTTTGTAATTATAAAAAAGGGGGAAATTTTTGGAGTGACTCCTTCTCACTTTAATTATTTTATGTTTTGATAATTAAAATATACTATATGTTTTTATTTGTTTATTATTATTATTATTATTATTATATTTATTGTTTTTTTCTTTTTTTCTTTTTTTAATTATTATAAATATTTTTGTTTTATTTTAATAATAATTTTTTCGTTTTAATTGTTCTTCAATTGTTCTTCATTTATTTTTGTTATTATTATTATTCTAGAAAATTGTTTTAAATTATTTATTAAGAAAAATTATTTTTATAATGTTATTTTTGACCTTCACATAAGTGTTATTGATTTCTCTTTACCCCTACATGAGTTTTCTCTTACCCTTACACATTTATCATAATCTCTAATTTACCCTTACGTAATTCTTAGGTACTCTTTCACAAGTTCTAAGTTTTTTCTTGCCCTTACATAGTTTTTAAGTACCCATATAGAGCTTAAAGGTACCCTCATGTAGCACATGTTTATTTCTCTTTACCCTGATACAAAATTTTCATTACCTTTACACAATATATATAAAATTATATCTAACCTTACACATTGTATTATATTACCTTTATATAGTGAATGTATTTTCCACTCCACCTTTACGTGGGTTTTCTCTACCCTTACACGATTCATTATGTTTTCTCTTTAACCTTACGCAACCATATTTTTACCCTTACATGATCTATTAAATTTTTTCATTACCCTTACACGACTCTATTTTACTATTACATCACATTTATAGTTACCTTTAAGTAGCACATGATATCTATTATTTACCTTTACGCAAGCTATACATTTTGTGTGTTAAATTTATGCATTAATTAAAAATTCCATATTACCCTTACACATGCATGAAATATTACCTTTACCTGGTTTAAAAAATATTGAAAATCTAATTTATTCTATTTTTACAATTGTATTGATTTTTTGATTTTTTGTATACTAATAAAAAAAATTCAAATTGTTTTAATGATTTTATATATTCTTATTAATCGTATAGAACGAATTATATTTATTTTTACATTATTTTAAGCATAATTATATAAATATTAATATTTTTCTTAAATCATGCATTCATTCTCAGTATAAAACTCAAATATTTTGTATTAATTATTTTTAGTTGATTTCTTTGTTTCTAATGTCTCTAAAATCATTTTGTAGTCTAATGAACTTATTAGAACTTGTATTTTTTTAATTAATTGTATTTAAATTTATATATTATCACATGTATAAATATGAAGAGTTATTTGAAAATAAAATTGTGAATTTTATATAATTAATTGGGTAAATTTTTATTAGTTATCTTTGAAATGTTATTATGGAATGTTTTAAACTCATTAAATGTGTTTTTTAAAATTAACTTGAATTTTTAAAATTGTTTAAAATTTTAAATGATAATATTTTGGATAATGTATTTCTCTCTTCCTCTCTCCTAGACAATATTTTGGATAATCTATTTCTATACTCTCCTTGATTATTCTAGAATATTATTATTACTATTTTGAATTTAATTATCTAATGATTTTATTGGCCTTGTTAAGTTAATTTTTTTAAAGGGGTCATGGGGGTTGAATAAATGATGGTAAAAAATATCTATAACCTAAACATATTTTGCTTAACCCGATGGATTCAAGAACATTATCAAAGGATAAGAATCCAATAAATAGAGACCTTTGAATACCTTGTATATTTACACATCAGTATAGACATTCCTTGATAATCATTCTCAAATTTCCAACATTCTCAATTTATCTCAAAGTGATTTCATTTATATATCTTTTTCTCCTCTAGAGTATGAACTAAATTATAATATCCAAACCAATCCCTTTAATAATTATCATTCTCCCCTTATTTTTATAATATTATTTGGGAGAGTTGAGGCTAAGCTAAAAATATCCTCCTCCTTATATTTCTTATATTTGTTGGTGATTACTATCATTAAAGTAAGGAACTGAGGTATATAATTTTATTTTCTCCTAAAACAAGGGACTACAATTTTGAGGTTTCTAGTTTCACCATTAAAGATCTAGTTTATTTTATATCTATTTTATTTATATAACCTCAAAATCAAGGGATAGTTTTGGTATCTTGGATACCATTAAATACAAGGGACTAAAAAATTAAATCCTTGAGGGATTGAACTGGGAGATGTTGAGATAACTTTAGGTACTATTGTCGAACTTCTTTGCAAAATACCGTGTCTCATTTACTTTCAAAAATTTTAATTATATATCACTTTCAATAATTATTTCATAATTTGTTTAATCTATCAAATATTTTTAATTGATTTATTCTTTATTTTCTCTTCATTTTATTATTCTTTATTTTTTCATTATATTTAGTTATATTAGTTCACTTTCAAATTTGATTTTTTTTAAAGGTTGGGGTCGAAGCCTCATTTATTATTAAATCAAAGCAAAGACCTCTTTAACTGGGTAGAGGGAGACCCATTACATAGCCCGAAGGCCTAGTGGGCATTTAGCCCATTACATGGCCCGTAGGCCCATTTTTTGGCCCAAATCCCATTCTGTGAATAGTACTGCTACAGTACCCTTGCTGCTACAGTACTGCATAGTACCCGTAGCTGCTACAGTACTCTGCTACCACTACAGTGACCTGTCTCCGCTACAGTGCATGTCGTTGCTATAGTATAGTCGTTGCTACAATGTGCTACAGTACTGCTACAGTACCCTGCGCCCAATGGGTTTTGAACCCCCATTTTTCATGTAGAATTAAGGGGTGCTTACCACTAAGCCAAACCCCAACTACACTTTCAAATTTGATTCTTTTATTTATTTATTCCATAATTTATAAAGATGTTTTTAAAATTGGATTATTTTAAATTAATTTTTTTAAGTTAAATACATCCCCCACCCACACCCTGTTATTTCCATTTTACCTATATCTAACTCACATTTATGATAAGGATCTATGAGAATAATAAATAAAAATGTTCCACTTAAGTGAATCTTTATAAAATAAGTAAATAATATTTTTAAAGAATAAAAGACCTTTTTATTTTCCATAAAACTATAATTTAACCAAGATGGTTCTCTATAAAATATTAGAGTTTCAATAAGTTATTCATGGTTTAAAATTATTTTATTGAGGTGATTATTGACATGAGACAAGAAATAGGAAAGTTCACTTAAAGCAGTGGGAATTTCAAAGGAAAAAAAACATATAACCCTAATAATAAAAAATATATTTTACTAGGTATATATGTAAGGTATATATATAAAAAAATAAAAAAAATTCATGTGAATAATATTGCGTAAAATAGAGAAAATTAAGATAATGTGTAATAATAGGGTGGTTTAGAAGATCCAACAAACAATTATGGAATGAGAGAAAATTTAAAATACTTTTGTTGAAATACTATATTGTAAAATGGATGATGAAACTTACTTTTGAAAATTGAATGAGTGAATTATGAATTTTTCATGAGAAATCCCATAATTATCTTTCCAATTAAAAATGCGAACATTGATGGGAGTTGAAATTATGGTCAAGGATGGAAAACCATCATTTAAGAGGATAGGAATTATTCATAACATAGTTTAATTTTAAAGAATTAATATAAATCATAAATAAAAAAGGTTGGAATCAAAATTGACTCTCCCAATATAGGATCAACATATCCAATATGAAATAAAATATAAAACTCAATGATAAACATTATAACTCAAGAAATTAGATTAAGTTATAAAATACCCTTATATTATAGAAAAGACTTAAATCATAGTCCACGATAAAGAAGAGCATGAATGGAAGTGAATTTAACAATTTAAACAATACTTTATAACATTATAAGTCAATGTGTAAGTAGTTAAACCATAAAAATAGAGATTGGTTCATAATATCAAAGAATGCCTCAATGAATGGTGATTGAGATGAAAACTGTTATGGCTTAAGAAACATTCTAATATAAACCCCTTTAAATAAATAGTTCTTAAATTTGAAGTTAAAACACCATGAATAAATATAATCCATGATAATATATATCCAATTGGAAGCATACACACTATTTAAAAATAATTATGTGCATAAAAGAAAATTTGACTCAAAGAAAGAAATTTTGAGATGAAACCCTTATGGGTTAAGAAACATTCTAATAAAAACACCTTAGAAGAAAGAGATCTTGAATATAAAGTTAAAATAACATAAATAAAAATAATACATGGTATTATATATCCAATTTATAGTATACACAATATTTAAAATAAATTTTGTGCATAAAATAAAATGTGTCTCAAAGAAGGAAATTTTGAGATGAAACTCTTACCTTATTCTAGATTCGTTCTGTGCACATGCCTAAATTCCTGAATAATGAAATTAAGTATATTAGATACATTATTAGGAGACTTATTATTTTATATTTAATTTAATATAGAACATTTATTATCATATTCATGTTATTTATTATATATTTTCTTCTTATGTTTGTGTAAAAATGAATCAATGCCGGCTTATTTTGGTAGTTTCATCGATTGAAGATGATATGTTAATAATAAATTAAATATAGAATATAACTATTTTAGAACCAAAAACAATAATTAATTACTTATTAATTATTATTATTATTATTATTAAAGTTCCTTTAGTCATCCATGATATAATTTTATAACATTATTCATATATGTGGTTAAACTAACCAAAACATGAACATGATACATCTCAATGGGTGAGTATGGTTAAGGAAATGTAAAATATCAACATAAAATAAGGATAATAATATAATTTAGATTTTTTAATTTGTTGAATCATATTTTTATTGGTTTTTATAATGAATTAAAAACATGATGAAAAATGAAAAAATGTTACTTCATGGAGGTGGTAGCTCATACAACGCATGGTTAATGTTTTATTTTTTTGAATAATGAGAGGGGATTAAGGTATATTTTAATTTGAAATTTTATAATATTATTTATATTATATATAAAATATTTATTTAACTCTACCATCATTAAAACCAATCATGAGAGGCAGTAAAAAAAATGGAAGACGTTGTTTTGTGGAGGTGGTAGTTTGCACAATGTACTAATGATGCTTTATTTTTTCTTATTGGATGGAGAGGAATATATAATTGTTATTAAATTAATATAATAAAATATAAGTATGTAAATGATACTTATTTCAATATATTTTTATTGATATAAGTTATTTGGAAAAGCAATATTGAGGAGAAAAGATTATAAAGAAGGTAATACTTACATTAGAGACATGATCTTCTCTTAGATATATTCTTGAAAAATAAGGCCTTAATCATACATCTAAATAATAGGGGATTATGGATAAATTAATTAATTATAGGATAGTTAGTTTGGTTAGATTTTATATACAAATTATAATGGGAATTGCAACAATGGAGGGGTGGAAGTGATCCCCTTTTATAGGTGAAGAAAAGGGAACTTTTGGGAATACGTTTTACACTTACATAATATCATTACACTATACCTTTGTAAATAAAACCAAATTTTTATAATAATTGACTGTGGGGTGGTATTGGGTTGAAAAATACTCAGAAAAATACTTTTCGTGCATGTTTTAAACATGTTTCAAGTCTTTTACCATAGGTTTTTTCATTTTAAAATTTTGATTTCTACCTTCATAAGTAGTTTTTAATTAAGTAATTTATATTTTATTTAAAAATATAAGGTCACCCCTAGTACATAAGTTTTATGTTTTTAACCTAAATTTAATCTTAATTTAGTATAATTCAATTTCCAAATATGATAAAATCAAATTTTAAATTAAAATATATAATATAAAAAATGGATTTTGTAGAAAAATGATTTTTAACCATTACATGTTCTTAATCTTATTAAGTATTTATTACAAATTTAATGAGTGTTGATATAATTATATATAGGTTTATAAATCATATTAGGTCTATCATTTAAATTATATCAATTTTATTGATTAGATAAATATTACGTGATATTAATAATATAGTTCATTTAAAAAATATCCTTTACTATTATCATTGTAATTAACATTAATCTTAATAATATTATCTTTGTGTCTAAAAATTAAATTAAACCTCTCATATAATATTGTTATTTTTAACTAAAATAGGAAATATATTTCATTATATTTAATTTCAAAAGTGATAAAGTATAATTTTTAATATATATGCATAAAAAAATTAGTATGAAATATTACTTGAGTTTCAAAAATATTAAACATGTGTTTTATAAATTCAATATAATATTTTTAAATTATTTATATTATTTAATAAATATATATTTTTTATATAAAATGTATTTCTTAAACTTTAAGTCATTCTTTTATTATAAAATTTGTATTTTTTGGAAAAATATTTATTTTACTATTCACCTAATAATCAATTATTTTAGAGAAACCCAAGAAAACATCTCAAAATAATTTTTAAATTATAAATCCATAAATTAATTTTATATTATTAGATTCAATTTCTGTAATTTTATATTTTAAATTTTAATTAAAATTATAAAATAGAATGGGAAACTGTCTTTATAGGAAAATATCTTTTAAAAATGCTTATTTTTCTTATTATTAATTTTTATAAAATACTAAAAAAATATAACATTGATCTATCGATATTATATTTTATTAAAATATTCATTTAACGATAAAACACATTGTTTTTCTTTAATAATATGTACAATGCATAAAAAGTCAGATTCTTAAAGAAAAAAAGAATTAAGTAAAATTTTATTAAATAACCTTTATAAACATATATATTAATATATTTAATAATTAAGCTACTCATATTCATACCTAATAATTAAATATGTAGGTTTTAATGGTCTACAAATATTATGGTTTTTTAGTTTGGTGTTATGTGTGGAGAAATATATCGAACATAATTGACTTAATTATAGAAGAAAATACTAAAATCTCAAGTCGTTACAGTGTGAGTACATCATGCATCATTGAAGTCACCACCCAAACTCATCTAGTATTTCATAAAACCAAGTGATCAATGTATTAGTATAATGTATAAAACAAGTAAGTAAGCAATAATTATAATACACCATAAAAAACAGAATATAAAATGGACATGTTTCTTTACTAATTAAGTAGTCTGATATCATGATTTAACAAAACACTAATAATTTTTTTCATCATTAGCTAAAACAGATTTCATCCATGATAAAAAACCAACAAGAGTGAATTTATACTATAATAAACCTATCCTTAATGGTTTTTTTATCAAAACACATCCTCTATAAGAGGTAGTGTACATGTGTGTGTGTGTTTGTGTGTGTGTGCATAGTTATGTGTGTGTGTGATTATCCCCCAAGGGAAGACACTCTCTCCCCTGAGTGAGGAATTGTAAATGTGTATCCACTTTATCCTAGCATAGGCTTCTTATAATCTGTGTTTTTGTGTGTGTGTCTATAATCATATAAATATACACAACCCTCCTCTATATGAGGCCTCTCTCCTCGGTTAAATGAACCATATCATATATACATATAAACCAATGTGTGTCTAGAAAACCAATCTTAATATGGAACCTAGAAAACAATTTACTAGTAAATATATATGAAATCCATGGAAATAAAAGGTTATACATATTTAATATCCTTAAAAAGACTCTAAACATCATGTTTATGTCATAATCAAAACATAAAGTCATGAGTATATAACTACCAAATCAAAAGTATAGTCAATATGTATCAAGGAATCAAATTCAAGAATAAAAAATTTCAAGGATATCATTTTTATAAGTTTAGAAACTCAATATGGAAGAACATAAACACCCACACTGAGCATCCCCTAACCATGTATTAATTATTTTCATCATGTTTGGAAACAAATAGCATGGTCTTATTATTAAACAAGGAATTCTAGGAACTAAGGGGACATATTTATGTGTATTTGGGACAAAAAAATGCCTAATAATACCATGATAAAAAAGGTTAAATTATATGGTGACCCATTACTTTTATAAAAATTATTACATTATTCTTAAATATAAATATCCATTAATATCACACAGGGATATTAAAGTTCTAATGTCTTTGGAAGACTAGGTTCATAGTACATAAAAGGAAACTTAAACATGGAATATTTATTTTATTCTACATAATGAGATCCTAAAATCCATTTTATCTCCTAAAACTACATGGGATAACTTAGGGAATACATAAAGAAAGGGGTGAGATAAAAATTCCAATAAGGGAATAAACATGATAAATAAACATAATTTGAGATTCAAAGGTATAACATGATATCATAAAAGAGAAGGTTTGTGAGTAATTGCATGTAAAAATATCATAAAGAACATGGTATCAAGAGATCATGGAATAATAGAAAATTTTGAAACAATATATAACATTACATAAACATGATTCAAGGCTAACTTTCAAGAAAATATCACATGGTGGACAAAGTTCCACAATAGATTAGGTTTACTCCCTAATCCCATACATGAATTCTCATGAGACTATAACATTATCCAATGCATTGCAGAAATATATCGAAACACCCATAATAAAATTTTTATGATCAATTTGTTTCATATAAAGTAATAAATCATAAGGTATAACATAAGAATCACCTGTGGAAAGAAATTGGGTTTTATAATATTGCTTCATATCATAAACAAAGAAAATTTTATAATGAATACATTTGAGAAATGTTCATAAGTTATGTATTACCCCCCATAAAAATAAGGGATAATAAACTATTTATATATGTGAGATACATATATACATAATTTATAATCATTCCATAACATTAAGACATATATAAAGTGAGTTTTAGAGAGAAAGTTCATAACCCGAAGGAAAGGGTGCTTTAGAGAGATCCATTACCATGAGCCTAATTTTTCATGTACATTATTTATATCCCTGAATAATAAACTTAAACATAATTTTTTAGTTTCTTAAGAACATTTTTCAAGTTTATTATTCCTTTTATTTTAATTTTTACCATGTCATATTCAATCACTTTACCCATTAATTCCATATCATACATTTTAACGATAAACAGCTCATATGTCTAATATCACTTTGGTAAGTTGAATAAGGTCAAATAGATTATTAATTAATCATCAAAATAATTTTAACCAGGAAATAATTGTCATTTTTATACACAAATTATACTTTTTAAACAAACCATGAAATATTGTTATAAGAAATGAACTATGTCACAATAATGGAGACGGTAGACTATAGGTAAGCATGAGTAACGTTTCCATTTTTCAAAGATCATTATATAATGAAGTTAAGTGTTATTTTATCTTTAAATTATTATAATAATATCATAAATATCATATTATTTCATTAAATACCCTTACACATGCCATCCATTTTATGCGGTAATAAAAACTAATCACATTGCTTCATGAGGTGGTAGTCTGTCGTACACATGAAAGACGTTATCATTTATTCAAAGGTTGGTAAGGTAATAAAGTATAATATATATTAATTTCCCAAAATTTTTAATATTTCATGAATATAAAATATACATGTAAAATTATTCATTATTACCTTCCACTTAAACCATAAATTAAAAACGAATCACATCGCTTCGTGAGGCGGTAGTCCTCCGTACACACGGGCGACATTATCATATTCTCTACAGAATGGAAAGTAAGAATTAATATATAATATTATAATTATAGAAGTTAAATTATATCATTATTATCATATATAAATATAATATACTTAATTATATCCATATTTGATAAGAATTGATGGAAAATTAATTACATCAGTTCACGAGGTGGTAGTCCTCCAAACACACCAACAACGATTTTGTTTCCCATTTTAGGGAGGAGGAGATGGTTGTAGGTCATAATTTTAACATAAAAACATATAATTATATAAAATATATTGATTTTACTATATCATAAATTTTTAATAATATTTTTATGATTAAGAGGAATAAATAAAATAAAAACGCATTGTTAAGGACTATAACTCTTCTCCGAGGAACTCCTTTAGGTTTACACCTAAAGCTTTATAAGGAGAGATTACTAATAAAAATAACGCCTATAGGAAGTGAGTATTGATTTTATAAATATTTTTTGGTAGGTATTGGATAAAACAAAAGTATATTTTATTGTTGAGAAGAAATTATAAGAGATGTCCTTCTATAAGTTGGAAAAGGAACCTGCTTGAAAACTACTTAAAAATTTCTAAAAAGACACCAAAATGATAAATTATTTCCTATGAAAAAATCTTAAAAATGAAAATATATTATATATTGGGATATATAATATTGAAATATGGAAAAAATATTGGAATTATACAAGTTTTGAGACATTTTTAATGCAAATTATTTTTGTTTAACCCCATAGTAAACCCATTTTTACCTTACTCATGGTAAATAATTTTACAATTTTCGCTACTAATTATAGTAAAAAATTAAATTAAACTTATTAGATAATCTAAATTATTATTATTAAAATTATGTAATACATTTTTTTAAATAAACTCATATAATTAGAAGAATTTAATTTAAAATTAAACCTGTAGATGCGATGAAAAATGGGTTTTCAAAGGAAAAAAATTGCACATGTAGAGAAAGTTTTAATATCAAAATTCAATATAAAATTAATTAAAATGAAATAAATTAGTTTAAGATTTATATATATATAATTTAAATAATATTACTTTTAAAACCATATTAAAATAAAATGTGGCATGTAAACTCTTAAAAAAACATATTTTTTAGTAATAGTGAGTATTTTTATCACTATTCATGGAAAAATGAAAATTTTCAGAAAAATCCAAAAAAGTCACCCAATGATAATTTTTAAATTTTTATTTTAAAAATTACATTCATTATATAAAAAATTATAAAATTAGTAAAAAATTATTTTAAATTATGTGTTCAAAGAGCTACTAAACCACCTTTTAGAAAAAATAAATTTTTTAAAAAACCATTTTATTTTTCTCAAATTATTCTTATTCTAATTCCAATAAATAGATAAAAGTTGAATTTTTTTTATACATGTGTAAACCATATAATTATCATAATTTATTTCTCACTATTCATACCTTCCCTCTTAATAACTAGGTTTAAATGGTCAAATTTTAATAGTATTTTAATATAGTATTGGGTTTCATTTAAACTCCATGTTGCATGCATCACAAGCTATCAAAGGGATTGAATTTATTTAAAAATAAATATATCATAAAGTCTAAGGGTGTTAAACATTCACCATCCCATCAATAGGTTGTCAACCAATATTAAAAAAAATAGGAAACTCATAACATGGATTACTCATCACTAGTGTACACGGGCATAATCAAAGAAGAACAATTAAGGAATAATTCTCTAATATCCAATAAGGTTCGACTAATTTAAACTTAGTCTTATGAAAATAAATTTTATTAGAAATTGTTTTATTGAAAAACAAATTCATCTCCCACCATACCTTATTCCACTACAATTGAAACATTGTGATATTATGAGAGAAAGAGAAGAGGTATCCCACCTTATTAGATAACACTAATATGACTATCATAAAAGAAATTTCTCCTCAATATCGATGTTCATGACCTCATGTGACCACCCATTGGAAGGATTATTAAAATAGGGACTTATATATAAACTCTAGAGAAAGAATATATTTAGAGATATATAAAACTACTATTAACATAGTATAAAATCATTGGAGAGTTGATGACATGCATTATAGTAGCCAATGATGGACTCTCACGGACACTAGATGAAAAAATGGATGAAGAACCACACCTAGGATGTAGGGTATTGAAGGAGATACATGGGAGAGATGTCAAAGAGGATCACATATTTAAAATAGTGAGGGAAACCCAATAATCAAAAGTTTAAGGGATAAAATAATTAAGTGAAAAGATAAAATAGAACCTATGATAAAAAACCCTTTATAGTGCTATTAAGTACCCTGTCTAAGTCCACTGAGTACTCAGTGATGTTTTCAGTGGATTTGAAGCCATTGAGATACCACTGAGTACTAAATCCCCACTTATAGGGTACTTAGTGGTGATTTTAGTGGATCTGTATCTATTGAGATACCATGGGGTACATGATGCCTACCTATCGAGTACTCGGTGTTGTCCTTACACCTTTGTACCTCTCCTTCTTTTCCCCTCCTTCCTCAAAACTCCATTAACTACTCCTCATATTCAAAACATGTTTAAAGTGGAAATAAAATGTGTGAATTAAAATATAATTCTACCCCAAATAGATAAGGGTCTTTACAATGTCTCTTCTATCATACGTTTCATCCACAAGAATCTATAACAAGATTCCAGATGGGACAAGTTTGGTCATTGGATTCTTATTTCAGATTTATGATCTCAAGTCTCATATAAGTGTTGACCATGTATCCAACATACTCATACCAATGGGATGATCCTTCCCCATATTATTTACATTCTATTATTAATGATAGAAAAAAGTTTCTCTATAAATTTTACATCCACTTCTGAATCCATATCATCAAATCGAATGACATAGGTAGGGTCACGCTCATACTTAGTTGTGAGACATAGAAAAAATTGTACATTACACTAAACTGAGGACTTAAATCTAACTTGTAATCTAACTTTATGATTCACTATAAATAACTCAAAGGGCCTAAACTTTTGAGGAGGAATTGTTCCTTTTTAACTCATTCACTGGAGACCCAAATCAAAGGGAGGCTTAGAGAAATACATTATTTCTAATGAAACATTTGATGGGTTATCACCTACAGTCATCATAAGGATTTTAGAGACTTTGTGTAGTCTTATACAACTTTCAGATAAACTTTAGATATTTAATTTTCTCCACAAATATGTTGGGACTAATCAATGATAATTAACCAATATATATCTTGTATAATGTATAATGACTTGGTCTACTATAGAGTACCTCAAATTGATATATTTAGATAGATGCTTGAAATATATTATTATAATAAAACTATATCGGTAATTATTCTCCTAAGAGAAACCAAAATCAAGGATTAAATATCATAAGATATCTTTAAAATTGTGAATGGTTATCTTATACTAACAATCCATCTAACGGTGACAATCCATACCTAGTTTTTCATGAGTCCTGGGATCTTTTTTGAAACCCTTTCCAAAAACAAGATGTAAACCTCATATCCTGATCTGACATGATGTTATTTAGTACCCCTTGGAGTTTCAAAATATTTTAAATATAAAGTTTTACTAAATCATCAACTAAGGATTTCTCCTAAATAAATAGAAAATTAGTAGCCTTGGTTAGGTGGTTTACAATCATCCATAATGTATCTTTACCATTCAAAGAGTTGGGTAAGATCATTATAAAATCCATGGTGATTACATCCCATTTCCATTGAGAAATAATAATTAGTTATATCTCTCCCACTGATATATGATATTCTATATTAACCTACTTTAATGTAAGGAAACAAGAAATAAAATCAATTGTCTATCATTTCATTTAGAGCCACAATAACAACCTACACATGTCATGATGCATCATATAAATTACCAGGTTAATAATATAACAAGAGTAGTGATACTCCCTCATAATCTATTCTTAAATTCTAGTGGAAACCTCCAATCTTCTATGGACATAGAGTAATGAATCAAAATCCTAAGACTGTCTCTCTAGGATCCGCCCACTATTGAGTCTCTCTTGAATGATGATACAATCTTAATTGTATATATGATAATCTATAACCCATTCCATAACTGGTGATTTGAGATCAATGGAGTGCAACCATACCCAATTCTAATTATTATACATTTTCAAATTAATTTTAGATATCATGAACATAATCTTCTGCTCATATTTAGATTCTCATACCTTTTGAGGTTGATATTTCCTACTTAGGGAATAAACTACAATATTTTCCTTAGCAGAGCATAGATAATATTAAAAATAAAAAAATAAAATATTCAACCCATCGACACTACCTAAAATTTATATATATCTAAGAAAAGATATTCTTGATCCACTTATGATTGATATATACCACAAATCTCTTCTTAAATAAGTAACTCCTCCAACATATTAGAGTGTGAAATAGTTGTTAGCACCAAATCATAGGTTGAATAATTCCTCTCATGTTGTCATAACTACCTAAAACCATAGGTCACCACACGATGATCCTATAATAACATGCATTTGAGAGCTATTGATTTTGCATCACATTGTACTTCAAAAACTTTACATGAATCTGAAAAAATTAGGATAGGTGATAATGTAGACCACTTTTTTATCTCTTAAAAATCCATCTCACATTGCTCTTACTAGTTGAAATTCGCTCTTTCCATGGTTAAATTAGTCATAGGTTAAGGTATATAGAAAATGTATCGAAATAAATGTTGATAATATCCAATAAGTCCTCAGAACCTATGAACCTATAAGAAATTCTTAATAACTTCCCAATAAATTACCACTTCCATATTTGTAGGTTCAAATATGATTCCAACTAGTGACAACACATTCCCTAAGAATTTAACTTCCTGAATTTGGATTAAAAAATTAGAAATATTCATATTAATATTATCTCTCTTAATATTCCTAGAACCATCAGATGATTTATTCCATGGTATTCCTATGTCTTTGAATATAAAAATATATCATCTACATAAACTATGATAAGATATTTCCAAGAACAGGTGAATGATATTATTCATCAGAGTCATAAAAATATTTTATGTATTAGTCAATCCAAAAGTCATAACCAGATATTAAAAATTTTCATACTAAATTTTAAAATCAGACATAAACATAACTATAGGTCTTAAACAAATTTAATGGTACCCCAATCTTAAATAAATCATTAAAAACCATTTGGAACCTTTTAATTGGTTAAAAAATACTAAATTGATTCAAAGGGTACCAGTTCTTGATATTTATATTATTCAACATCCACTATTCTATGTAGAGACATAAAATCTCATTGGATTTATTTTCAAAGAGGACTGGAACACCCCAAAGAGAAGTAATTATCCATATAAAAACATTATACAATAACTCCTCAAGATAAATTTTTATTCCTATCTAATATTTTGATTTTATATGATGTAGATAAATTGAAATTAGATTAGTTTCAAGCACTATATTGATCTAAAACTACACCTTAAATTTATGATGAAACCTAAATAAATCATTGGGAAACACATCAAGAATGAATCCTACCATAATAGATAACACTTATGATATTTTTGTTTTAGTAACCTTGAAAACTATACATGATACTGTAGAGGAAATCACTCTAACTTTATCCTAATCCCACACAACTATAATTTCTTAAAATTCTCATTATCTAATAAGAGTATACTAAGTTCGATCACGAAGAATAAAAATAAATTGTCTTATTATAGTAATCGATAAGATCCTTATACTGGGTTAACAAATAAAAACCTAGTATAACATTAAATAAATGCATTTAAAGAGTGTAAAATTACCAAATATGAATTATCCATTATAGGAAAATAGGAAAGGAAAGATATTTATTACCCATCTCTAACCTCTTTCCAAAAAGATTTTTAATACTCATAATCTTTTGAGAGTATTTCACTTATAATCCAAAGATAGATAAAAGATACTTTGAAATAAAATAATAGGAATCTATTGAATCAAAAAATTCATAGGAGAGGGTATAATAAACCAAAAAAGTACCTCTCATCATAGAAGGGCATTAATTAGTATCAACCTTTGACTAATTGGTTGAAAAAATATGCATGATCCATTATGGAGACCCTATGGCTATAGTAACTTACCTAGTATAGGTGCTAATAACTGCTAACTATGACCTATTAACCTATTTATCCATCTAGATATACCATGATGTGGTTGGTTTCCTCTATAAAATTGCATAAATGATTGATTCTATGATTCTTGAAAGGACTAGGATCGATTCCATACACTTTCATATAATCTCCTTAAGGAGAGTTTTAAAAGATGTATTTACCGACCACATTAATTTAATTATTTAGGTTTGAAGGTAAAAAATAATCTTAATATGACATTGGTTCCCACACTAATAACATCGCATAAGAAACCTTCTCCTATA
The DNA here is from genome assembly GCA_963277665.1 of Viscum album. Classification (NCBI taxonomy): domain Eukaryota; kingdom Viridiplantae; phylum Streptophyta; class Magnoliopsida; order Santalales; family Viscaceae; genus Viscum; species Viscum album. The sequence goes on along the minus strand of OY728129.1, from coordinate 1,779,144,963 downwards.
AGAGGACGTATGAGCACCCCAAAAGGTTTACAAGGAATAATTAATGAGTAATCAAAGTTGAATAAGTGATTAGAAACTATAAAAACAAAGAACATGATACCTTTGAAACACAAATCATATAAACTATAAAAGAAGAACATGTGCCTTACACTGTATTATATTATTTTCATTTCCTTAGTTTTTTTCTTAATGAAGATTTCCAAGTAAAAACTTTAAGGATATTCCCTCTGAGGTGTATCCATGGGTTGTACTAAATCACTAAAATGTTTTGAGTAGGACCTTTTGAATATCTATGATATTCTAGTGTCTAATGGTGCTAAGGGGGTTGGAATATGGGAGCTTTGGAATGGATAGATTATCAGATAGGATAAAACCTTATTATAGACTCATGGCCAGCACTCCTTTATATAGGTTATGAGGATTCCCCCAAGACCTTGAATTTACTCATGAATTTCTTCAAAATATGATTAAATACCTTTAGTTATATCTCAGTTAACCCTCATTAATCAACTCTCCCATGGATTTCAATGATGGCTGATGTTTTTGGTAGATTTTTACATTAACTCCTTCACATTTGACTAGCTAAGTGAGTCATAGAAGTGAAAAATGAATCAAAACATTTTATTCATAGCACTACGAATCAACAATTTCATAAAATATAACATACCCCATAAGCTACATATGATATCCCTATATCATAAAATATGATATACCCAAACACTTTAATGTTTAAGTATTTTTTTCATATGTATGTCTTATTGTACGATGCACCATATCATACCATATGATATCTCATGGATTTAGGGAGTATTCCTTTCAATCTCCCACTTGCATGAAATAATTCAATACTTTTATGACATTTAATTTTATATGACATCATATGTGATAACTTGTTAAATAATATCCAAAACTAATTTTTGATATCTTACAAAACACTTTTGGAAACATATCATTAACATCACATTGTCCTACATCGTATAAAATAACTTCTGAAAACCACATAAAAAACTAATTTTTATATAAAACTCTAAAACTTTTTTAGATAATATATTTGATCTAAACTCAATCACTATTCAGTCAACCATAAAGTGTGATTTTACAAGTATTTATGACATTAAAAACAAATATAATTCAGCAAATCCATAAATTTTGCAAAGAGTGACCTCTATAAAATCATCAATGATACTTGATCAAGCTGAAATTTTAAATATTTTTATCTATATTTGAATGAATATATCTCTAAAAATGTGTCATTATATGTGAAATTTTATCATTTTTGGAATTTTGAAGTATTTTGAGTAAAATTGTGAAAATGCAATAATTCTAGAATTTTAACAGTTTTTCATTAGTTTGGTGTTTTGGGAATAAATTTTTCTATACTAAACCAATTGTATAAATTATTTTCTTAGGAGACCTATACTCATGGTATTAAACTTCTTTAACTAGACCAAGTGCTTAATAAACCATATGAAGGCCTAAAAAATCAGTCAATTTAGAAAATCTATTTTTTGAAATAATTGATAACCCTCTGATAAATGATGTATAAATTGGCCTAAAAATGTCCAAATGAGGTGATTACACCTATAAAAGATATAGGAATAGAATTATCATATCTCCATTAAATATCAATGTTAAATTAATTCATTAGGATGGTTAATTATCACATTCAAATGGAGGAAGTTGAAGAGACACTTCATCCATAAAAAATTATCTTCATTAATATGGTTATAACATTTTCACCACGTGTCAAAATGATCTAAACTTTTGTATGGGGAAAGAAAACTCGAGTATGAATAACATTTATGAATACACATTAGCATGATTCAGATGGTAAGGGTGTCAAACTGTAGAAAATATTATGGGGAACAAATTCTGGGTGGAACATCCCCCTCCCCTTCCCTTTATATTTTCATCTCTATTTCATTTCAAAGGATGGTTGGAAGGAGGAAGATTGTTTTAATAGATAAGATATACAGGAGAAGAGGATTATTCTATTAATTGATCCATACATTAAGGGATAAACTCCATGTGGTGGTGGGAAGAAAATATCTGAAGGCATTTCCCCTTTTGAGTTTGTGATTTTAACTCTAAAATTTTCTCTTTTGAATTATCTTGGAAATTGTTTTCTTGATTTAAGTAGGTCTTTTTATTGTTTGAATTTTATTCTATTTTGTTATATATTTTTTATCATCCTATGACTGTAAAATCATTTTCTTTTTCTAAATTTCTTTGGGTAAGGTCTCCACATTTAGAATAACAAGTTCAATTAGTTTAGACTACTTGGAGGTCTTTGGGTAATAAAATCAGTTACATAAGTAGATAAACACCCATATTTGAGGTCTCAATATGATTTATGGTCAATTTAGATGTATATATTGAGTTATTGGGGTATAAAATAGATAATTAAATTGTAAATAAATGTTTATCAATGATAAAGGGAGTGTCTTAAGATCAAAGTTTTTCCACCGCTACCTTCTTTAGTTTGTTTTTTATCAGTCTGGATTGATTCTGATTTCCAATAACTAACATAGATTTATAGTTGTGATATTATTTCCTTTAATTTAACTTATTTTAACTCATTTCAATCCCCATTTTATAATTATAAAATTTAACACAAAAAAAATAACAAAGTGATAGTTTGATAACTTAGTCAGTAACCTCCTCATGAGACAATCTCGTGGTCACCATTGTACTACATTTTTAAGGGAAAAATTATTTACTAGAGTTTCATAGTAAAAAAACCTAACATCAGTTAAGAACTATTTACAGTGAGGTTTTCTGATTTTTTTTTTATTTTTATTTTGTTACTTTTAGGATTTTAACCACTAGTTTAGAGTCTTTAAAAAAACAAAAAAAAGATTTTCAAAGAAACTACTCATATTTTTTGGCCTGATTGTCAACCATTTGAGGAGTTTAGTAATAAAGAATTTTTAAAATATCAATTCAATGAAAAATTTTTAATTCTCCAAGAAAATAATTTCATGATCCCAAAAGAGAATTTGGTTCTTTAATTTTTTTTGTTATGATTCAAGAAATAAGAAAAAAAATTGAAAATATTTTCACTACTTTAAAAGAATTGAATGAACTCAAAGCTCAAAAAGATAATAAAGAAATGGAAAATATTGTCCCACAAGATTTTTATGTTGAGTAATATTTTTTGGATGAGTTTTAAACTGATTTTGAATCTAATATTTCAATTTTGAAGGAATAAATCATCACTAATTAATTAATCGATGTGTATTTTAGAAATGAAATGTATTTTTAAAATTATTATACTAACTTAGTTGAAAATGAAATTTCATGTGAATCCCCACTTTTTGAAATTTAAGATTCAGAACCTTTTTATAAATATTTGGATAAATATGAAGATAAATTTGAGACATTAAATTTCTAAGAGCATATAGAAGAACCTAAGTTGATTATAACTGAAATTGATGAGTGTGATCCATTTTATTTTGTAAATTATGAAACTAATTATAAAACAATTGTTGATAATCTAAAAGTTGATCTCAAGAAAGTTATTTACAATATATAAAATAAGGAAATTTATTGTGAAGTAGATATGGAACCCATGAATACACACAAAGATGTCTCAAATCTTGATCTACATTTTATATATTATTTTGATAATAACTTGTTAACTAATTCTCCCTGTACAGATTTAGTTCCCATTACTTTTGAGTGGACTTATTTTTCATATTAAGAGTTTGTTAAGGTTGAAATTGAAGAAATAATGGTGTTCCAATTTTAATAAATTGGTAAATATGAGTATGGTGGTACCGCGTTGATTTTCAAAGAATCAATAATTTTTTAAGATAGAATTGAATATAAACCTGATCCTAGAATTATATTTCATGAACCAGTAAAGGATTTCTATAAGGATACAGCGTTGAGAAATTGCCTTTACATTTTGTTTCCTCTTCCACTACATTATTGGAACCACAAATTCATGGAGGAGAACTAGATGAAACATATTTTTGGGATCTTCTAAAAGTTCTGTGAGCTAAAAAATATTGGTAAAAAATCAAGAAACTTCACCCACCATCAGATTATGGATGATCAGCTGGAATTTCCTGACTAGGGGAATTGATATCATATACCCACTTGGGGTGTTCATACCAAGGCTCTATTCCCTTATATATATTTTTTATTTTTTATTTCCTTTATTAGAATTAAATTATAGTTCTTTTCTTTTGTTTTTTATGTAGGTTTCTAAGTTGTAGCTTTTAGAAGGCTGGCTCAAGGCTGTTGCTAATCAATAAAAACCAGGTTGTGTATTTCCTTTTTACTTTTTTTTCATGTCATATATTCATAAATTAAAATTCTTATATAAACAATAAAAAATTATTACATTATACAAAATAAGTTTGGGGGAGGAATATGATGGGTAGATTATGATTTTTTGTGTTTTCTTTTAAAATTTTGGGTGTTTTATTTCAAATTTTGGGTGTTTTATTTCAATTTTTTTGTAAAAAAACTCATGTGTTTTTAAGTAGTATTCTTTGTGAAATGAAAATTTTTGTTGATAAAAATAACCAATTTGATTCATGGAACTAAACTTAAATGATTGTGGAAATGTTCTTTTTTCTGGATTCAAATTGTGTAAATTCATGAAAAGGTCATTGAATTCTGAATTCTATGCTCTAAATATGGCCCAATATTGAAAGTAAATTTATCCTAAGGGCTTTGAAATATTTTTCCATCTTCTTCAAATTAACCCCACGTCTTTAATGAACCAAAAGAATTATTATTTTAACCACAAAATGTCTTTTTTTATTAACACCTTTGAGGTTTAAAAAAGTTGTGTTCAAAATGATTGAGTCAATTTGTTTGTGATTGAAATACCCTTTTAAGTAGAATACATTTAATTATAGTTTTCCCTATAAATTTGATCTTTGTGAGCCCTTAGTATCCATTTAATTCCAATTAGATAGCCACATTATAATATTATTTCCCTATCCAACCTACTCTTGAAGTACATTGCATGATTTTGGTAAATCTTAACTGTGTGGGAAAGATTAATTATGGTGTGTTATATAATTTAGTGCTTCTTTGGGTGGAAATTCATATTCTAAATATATATTTTAGACGATGATAGTAATTTACTAAAAAAATTTCCCATATTAATCTTCCATGGAAAATGGATTTGTTCCTTTCTGGAGCTTCCAAAGAAGAAAAAAAATAAATATATAGCTTTCTAGAGCTTTTAACAAAAAAATCTGAAATTTTGAGATAAAATTTTTGTTTCATTAATTTTAATTTATAGAAGTTTTTTTGATTTCCATGAAAGAAAATTTGAGGTTAGTTTGGATCTTATTTTATTCCATGAAGAAGACTATGCTTGAGTGGAAACTAAAATCATGCAATTTTTCTTCAATAAGGAGACAATCAATCTTTTTCTACCTTATAATTTTTCACATTTGAAAACCACCAACCTTGAAACCTCATAAAAACTCTTTAAAATTACTCATTATGGATGAAATTATTTAAATAAATGAAATGGATATTAAAAAAATTCAATCATATGGAAACCCTAGAATTTAAATCTATGAGAAAAACATTGTTCAAGATAAAAATTATGTGTTGAGAGGGAAAAAGTGAGGCTGGAAAAATTTTACATGAAGGAATGAATGAAATGGGAATGTAATTAATAAAAATAATAAAGAATTTGGAATTTAATCTATTTAAGAGGCATGATAAATTGGGTAACTTTATTTTGAGCTTGATATTTTCATTGACATGTTTTGAATTTTCATTGGTAATTAATTTTGAGTACTCACTTGTTTGGGATTCCAATTGCAAAGTGTGGGGGAATTGATAGATATAACTATTTAAATATTATTATTTTTATTTTAATGAATATATACCCACCAATGTTTCATTATATGTTAAATTTCATCATTTTTTGGAATTTTTAAGTGTTTTGAGCAAAATTGTGAAAATGCCCTAATTCTGGAATTTTAACAGTTATTCATATGTTTGGTGTTTTAGAAATAAATTTTTCTATAATAATCCAATTGTCTAAATTATTTTTTTAGTAACCCTATACTTGTTTTATTAAACTTCTCTAACTAAAAAAAATTATAAATCGACCATATGAAGGCCTAAAAAAAATTCATCAATTTGTAAAATTAGTTTTATAATAGAATTTATAACCCTTCAACAAATGAGGTATGAATTATCCTAAAGATGTCAAAATGAGGTGATTATACCAGGAAAAGATTTAGGAATATAAGTATTATCTCTTTAATAAATACTATGGTTAAATTAATTCATTAATATAGTCAAGTTCCGCATTCAAATGGAAGAATTTGAAGAGACACTTCGGACAGAAAAAGTTCTTTTCATTAATCTTTTTATAACTTTTGTATCACATTTCAAAAGGATCTCAAGTTTTTTAGAGGTAAATAAAACTCACATTCAAACAACATTTATGAATAAACCTTGGAATTATTTGGCCTTTAATAGTGAAAAAATGGAGAAAATATATGGGATAATAGACTATGTGGAGAACATTCCACCCCCCTTCCTATATATTTTCATCTTCATTTCATTTCAAAGGATGGTTAGAAGTAGGAAGATTGATATAATGGAGAAAATATTCTGGCTAATAGGAGTATTCCATTAATTTATCAAGACATTAAGGGTTATACTCTAGGTGGTGGTGTGCATCAAATATCTAAAGGCATTTTCCCTTTTGAGTTTGTGATTTTAATTGTAAACATTTCTCTTTTGAATTTTCCTATAAATTGTTTGCTTGATTGAAGGCGGTATCTTTATTTTTTGTTTTAATTTTATTATTTTTTGTTCTATATTTTTTTATCATATTATGACTATAAAATGATTTTCTTGTTTTTTAAACTTCTTTGGGCAAGGTCTCCCTATTGATCACTACATGTTCAATTAGTTTTGATTCTTCAGAGGTATTTAGGTAATCAAATCACTTTCATAAGAGGATAAAACCCCATATTTGAGGTATCAATATGTTTTATAGTCAATTATATGTATATCTTGAGTTTTTATGTATAAATTAGATAATTTAATTGGAAATAAAGTTTTGACAATGATAAAGGGAATGTCTGAAGATCCAAGTTTGTCCATTGTTGCCTTATTTTATTTGTTTTTTCAGTCTGGTTTGATTCTTATTTACAATACATAACATGGATTTATAGTTTTGATATGATTTAATTTAATTTAACTTACTTTACCTCATTTAAATATCCATTTTCTAATTCGAGCATTTTACAAAAACAAATTCATAAAGTGAATGTTTGATAACTTTTTTTATAACCTCCTCACGAGACAACCTTGTGGTCACCACTATACTACATTTTTTAGGGAAAAATTATTGACTGGAGTTTCATGAAAAAAACCCTAGTGGCAGTACTCAATATTTAAATGTATATGTTGTGATATCCATCAAACACATGTATCTCTATACCTATATCCACAAGCTACATCATATTCAAGCATGCATTTCATATGATCCCTTTTTTTAAGTTATCAAATCACCATGGGATGTGGTGTATGTCAATCCCATATAGCATTCACACATGTTCTTGGTTCTCCAAGTATATAATCACTAGGATAATGGATACATCACATGTCATTAATCTAAAATATGAGGACATAAATGTCCCACATCCAAGTATATAAGATTATCACATGTACCTTCTAAGTATGGTTATACATTTCCTCAATTTATCTCAATTGAGGGACCAAATGTCATACTCATCATACAAAAAGAAAAATCCTATCTTGGTTAAGCTCTAAATATTTACATGATCAGATACATACCCAAAAACCCATGTTTATCTAAGCCTTAAGGATTATATAATAAATTTATGAAGGTATGGAGGTTCTCATTATAGGTATCTTACCAACCTCTGGTAATTGGGACTTTAAATATAAACCATGCACCCCTAGTATACCAAAGAAAACGTTTATGACACTCCATGTTGTATACTTCATGGGTCATCCAGCACACAAAACTCATTTTCCCCTTATGATCATATTCCATATCCCAATACAAGAATTATACCCATGCCAACCTTAACATTTCATTATAACTTATAATAATCTGTGGAGAACATCAGTTATGGATAACTGAAATTCATACTTTTAGAGGTAAATTATCATTACATATCATAAAGTATATATCAATATATATATATACACATCCAATATAAAATAATTATAAAGTTCATATTTCGTTTTTTATTACATGATACATTTATATTCTTAAAACTTTTAAAAATATTTTCACAAATCCATACACAATAACCTATCTAATAGATCACATATATAATACTGTAAAATTAGCCTCATGTTTTATTCCCTTTTAGGGGTTTTGTTAAACTTATTAAATATCTATATAATTTTTGTCACATAACTATTTGAAATCTAATAATACCCTCCCACTAAACCCTTTAGAGTGTAACATCTATGAAGTAATACAGCTTGAATAATGGTGAGACTTAGGAATCATATTCTTAATTTTTAACTCCTTGAACATATTCATTTTTCTTAACTCTATAAAATCAAATGATATGATGTTAAATTTTAATATAAACTTATAAATATTTTGAATTACATCATCATAATTCATATAACTGATTCCAACAATCATTTACTTTAAATATTTTGGACTAATGTAACTATTTACATTATCACTTACCAACACATACTAAACACTTTTAGGATAAAGTGACATTCAATTTTTTATAGTAACTAAATATAACTCTTTTTATAGTTCTTTACTATCATAAACTAAATTATTTTAGGATATATAATGAAAAAAACTTTCAACTTTGACTGGTATGATATTATTATTTTTTAACTTTGAAATTCTCTAAGTCCAAAAATACTCCCACTAGCCTCTTAGAAATTATATTCCTTTAAAAATATCATGTCAATAAATAAGCTCTTTTTTTAAGAAATAAATATTACCTCTTTTGGGGGGAATAAATAAAAAATAGACAATAATTTCCATGAAAAATATGGTATTCTATTTGTTTTGTGCATTTTCATGAAAAGAATATTATTCTTTAAAATATTCCATTAGTGGTGGTGGAATCTAAATTCTTCTTAATTTAACAATAATATGGAATAAATCTTTTATTATGGATAAAAAAAATTTATCCTTATCCCTATTTTAGATAATGTCAAAGAATATGATGAAACATAAACAATGTGTATTGAATACATTATATTTTATTTTACACAACAAGACTTCATTAAAAAACTCCTATTATTATGTAAGAGAAATTATATAACTATACACATCATTTACTAAGATCCGTAAAATATTAATATATTAATTTACATTCAAATATTTGATTTAACAACTATTTTTTTCATCATTTGAATACAAACTAAAAGCTTTATAAATTATTACCTTGGTTTTAAACTCTTTTATTTTTACAACTATTGTAAATTATTCATTTGTTATCATAGGACCTTTAAAACTAAATAATTTATTTTTATAACATTGATACCTGACATGGAAATTCTATGCAGTTTGATAAATCTATTTAGGTATCCTAGATAATTCAATCTATTGGAATCATTACTCTTTCCTGATGACTCTAAGTTTCAATGACCTTGACTAGCTCTTTAAATATATTTTTTAGAATTTAAAACTAACTTTTCTTTTTCAGTTTTAAACTTTTATCCACTTATACTATCAATAAATCACCATAACCTAAACATCATATTGTTGGTTCATCTATTCTCAACACTTTTATAATATTTAGTAAACCTTTATTGAACACATTTATATTATTGAAACATTTCCATTCATGACATGAGAATGAATTCCTTAACCATAATATGCCCTAACAAAACCTATAGTCTCACTAATCCATTAACATACTTAGTCGTATTAAGTATATGCATGGAGGATAAAATTCCATTAGTCATTTTTTATCTAATGTGTTACTAACCAACCCAGTTTACATTGAATTGGGTACCTGAGTCAGCCCATGATAAGGCCCGAAGGGCATTCCCAATCCCCATGGGATGGAAAGGGGTTCCTAGGAATCAAAAAATACAATAATATGAATATTTTTACCTGATAAAGTAATAATAAAAAGGAGGTATCACACCCAAAAATTAGTTATTACCACTCTGTAAGTTAGAGAATCACAAGAATGGATATAAATATTTTTCATAATTAAAAAAACTAAACAAGGCATAAACATGTTAAATAACCCATCAACCAAAAGAAATTCCAATAAATAGGTCTAGTACATGCCAATATTTATAAAAATAAACTTTCAATTATGAAAAACCAACATAATTTAGAAAATAAAATAAAGTGAGGAATTAGAAGAGGCTTGATACATCAAAATAATAAGATTAAAAAATTAAAACAAAGACTATATCTACCCATCTTCATGTGTAAAGAAAAATTAACATTTTCTAACCACCACCACCATAACCAAATTGAGATGAAGATGAACACATTATATATATATGTGGGACATTAACTTAACCTATAATATAATAATAATAAGAAAATATTTCCTAGTTGTTATCCTCCTCAAACCCCATGCATAAATTTTAAATCCAAAACTATTTTATTCTAGTTTAAATACAATTATAAAAAAATCCATTTGATTTTTAATAAAATAACATGTAGATAGAAATTAAACCCGTTTTATCCAAGACTTAGTGAAATCACCATAAAAATATAAAAAAAATTACTCAAGGATTTTCTAAGAATGGATGACATTTAAAACTAAGAAAAAAGTTTAAAAATTTATTTAGAAACACTCACATTTAAGAAAATAAAAGGAAAATACCATGCATTAATAAACCTTTTGACTAAAAAATATAATATTGGAGAGGTGTGTTTTTATGTTTCCCTTAAAATAGTTCACCAAATTTAATAAAAAAATAACATAATAAAATATATATATATATAATTAATATTAGTTAACAGATAAAAAAATGTAAAATATTAATCATCATGGAAATAATGTAGTGTAAGTGATCAAGTGTAAAGAACAATCCAACGTCAAGGAAAAAATCCCTAGTAGACTAAGGTAAATTCCCAATATGATCCTCATTTTAATCAAGTCTATGCTAGCTAGAGAAAAATACTAAGATAGACTAGATAAAACTAGGTATAGAGTAATCATTCCCTATAAATGTACTCATCATAGATCTATTCCTAAGTACCATAGTTCCCATGATCAACTAAGAGAAGGTGAGAAATATTAATCATAAAATAAAACACATAAATTTTAGCAACACTTAAAACGAATTTTAATAACCAAGAATCATATCACACCCTCACTTCTGAGCACACTTCATATAACCATCCCCTTTATAGAAAGAACAATAATATAATGCCAATATCACTTTTTTTGTCACATATCAATAAGTATGCCCCACTTCATTGGTAAACTTATATCAAGAAAAGTATTTTTATAAATGTCTAACTAGGTATTCAAAACATCCTTTAGAAACCAGTCCATAAAATCATCTTTGAAAATAAAGTCAAGGAATATCACCAACTATTTAAACAAAACTAAGTAGAAACCAAAAAACGCCCATAGTTGTAAATAATTATTTCTAAAAATATGAGTTTTTTTATTTAGAAATCATTTAAAAATCATTTGTAAATATAAAAACATACTTTAATTACCAATTATTTGAAGTGTAACCTCTTTATAATTTATAAAAAAACTTAGTATACATAATTTATAATAAAATAAACTTAAGCATATGAATATGAGAAACTCCCCTTTTTACTAAATGGAAACCAAGAGGAAAAAAACTTTTCCAGGACACGGATCAATTTTTACACTTACTATAATCTCTAATTTACTCAAGTCGTGTGTTAGAAATAGTTAATAAAATAATGGATTTAAATTTAAAGGTCTATGTATTGAGTAACCTACCTAAATAATTTAATTCACATGTGATGGTATTATTCCACCAAAAAGAAGTATGAGAAACATTTATAAGTACATTATGAATCCTAAATTAACAAAAAACTATTAAAAAATGAGTAATATGAAATCCTGGGTCTCTATATCCATTTTAGGGGAAAACAATGAAGAAAGGAAGAGGAAGAATAAGAAGGAAAAATAACACCTTAATCAAAAAAATAAACCACCTTAAATCACTATGGATCAAGTGGGTCAAATAGAGGAAGAAAAATGGAAGAGGGGATCTAACTCCCCCTACTCAAAAAACTCAAAAATGAACAGTCTTGAAGTGGATATCTAATTTAAAAGTAAAAAATGACCATTCTACCCTTAATTTTAAAAAACTAGAGAAGTTCATCAAGATCAATTTTGAAAACATTAATACACTTGAATATGACCCTTGTTTATGGGTTTCCATTATACATCATCCTCTTGAGACCCTTATATATCACCTCTAAAACCCTTACATTCCAAGACTATAATTTTTCCAAACTCTTACATTTCAAATGATCTTTACATACCAGGGAGTAACCTTTATATATTACAATTCCTCCCAACACATTACCAATTTAGAAAAATGGAATGACCCTTACATATTTGGGGAAATGAACCATACATATTGAGTAAATGATACTTATATATCATAGGGTGACTCCCACACTTATCCAAATTCCACTACCATAGAAGAGACTTGTGTATCATAGTGACATCTCATACTTTACCATTTTCAAACTTAAACTTAGTGACCCTAACCTAAAGGATATTTAATCTTATGTACCATAGGGTACTCTAAAAACTTTTCCAAACTTTACCTCATAGATTAACCCATAAACAAGAATAAGTTTCTCTTATATATTTCCTTAGCTACAAATTTTCTTTTACACATCACATGGGTTACGCTTACGCATATAGGACAACTCCAAATTTACAATTATGAATACACTTACACTATAAATAAAATGGCTTATACCAATAGAAATTTATTGACAGATAATATATCTGTTGGTAAAAATGAGCAATTCTAATAGATATTATGTATTATTGGTATTAATTTTTAATAGCAACAATTTTTTTACCAACAGATATATCTGTTGACATTGATCATTCAATACCAACATATCATTTACCAACAGTTGAATCTATTTCTTTATCATACTACTACCAACAATTTTTTTTACTAACACATGAGTATGTTATTAATATCGCTATTACCAACAAATATTTTGTCATAAAAAAATGTTACAATAAACCGTTCAATCACAAAAAAAGATTTTATCAATATCAAATTAAGAGAAACATAGTTTATATATATATATATATATATTATTTTCATGACCAATGTAAATTTTTATTTCTCAGTGTTTTACTAAAAACATCACATAATTGATTTTAATTTTCATTTTTCTCCAAATATTAAATGTTTTTATATTTTTTAATATTGTTTATTAATTTCTCTGGAAACATTAAATACTTTTATATTTTTCAATAATATTTATTTAATAAATATTTAAATATTTTTATAAAAATAATAACACCAAAAACCCTAAATTGACTCTTGATCGCCTCCATCGCCGCCTGTCTTTGTTCGACCTCGCCTTCATCGCCGACCTCCCCCTACCTGTGTTTGGCCTTGCCTTCATCGCCACCCCCTATCTGTGATCGGCCTCGCCTCCATCACCACCCACCCCCTATCTGTGTTCGTCCATGCCTCCATCAACGCCCCCTATCTGTGTTTGGACTCACCTCCCACTACCCGCCTCACATCCCGCCCTACTCCGGCCTCACATCCCGCCTTGCCTTACTCAGGCCTTACCTCCATCACCGCTCGTCCCCTGTCTGTGTTTGGCCTTGCCTCCCTCACTTCCCGCATTCTTCTTCTTTCTCATTATTTTTGCGGGGTCAGTCCCATATAGTGATTTTTGTGCATTTATATTTCATTTGGTGTTTTCTATTCATGGTTTATTCCCCATCATTTTAGATTAACCCTCAACTGGATTTTATATTCCGCTTCTCTACTTTGGGGTATGTCGATTTAAGCTTCAACTGGTTTTGATATCACGGTTTTATATCCTGTTTTGGCCTCAAGATCTGAACGATTCTTGATGTTAATGGTGGCTTCAATTGTCATCTTTGGCAGCCCCACTAGGTATTGAAGGCAGTACTCCTATCCCAGAGCAGCGTTGGTCTATCCATCTTGATCTGACAGGTACTATAAGCATGTATCTTGAAGGAGCTGATTCAGGTAGAATTTATGATGGTGTACTTGTTGATGTTTTTCCTAGTTTGGTTTTGATCTGTATTGAATTTCATGGTTTTCAATTGTTCTTTTGGTCCGAATGCATGACACTGTATGGTCATTCTTTGACTTTATCTGATTCACAAGCTTTTGACTCAAATAAGGCACTGAAAAATGAATATGGAAGTTATTATAGGTTGGATTTTTCTTCTCGGGATTGGAGGTATCAGTTGATATCTTCACTAAGGGAGTGTTCTTTTGAAGAAATTCTTGGTACTGATCTAGTATGTAATTGGTTCGGAATTAGGTGTTGATCTTGTATAATGTATGAATGTTTTTTGTTATTGTTTATTGAAATTCTTTTCTGCATTATAGACTTGGTTTCTTAGGATGCTTACATTGAGAGTAAGTGTGAAGCATAATTAAAGGTTGGAGTTACTCTAATCAATGTGTAAAAAATTAAAATCACTATAAAGTTGTAATCTTTTATGGTTGATTATAACTATATTCAATCTACTTTATACATCATTAAGTTCTATCTTTAGATACAACATATATTTGATAACATATATTTAGATTCTAATAATTATTTTTATTACATAAACTATAGAAATTATCCTTTATCATTCTTTGTTGGCTTATATGCTTTAGGATCTTGGTCTCATGTATTATATTCCTTTTTATTTTGATGGTTATGCAGACTCCTCTAACTTTTGTTTAGTTCAAACATTATCATTCCTTGAATATTGATTATTCGCCTTAGACTCATGAAAATCTCACCTTAACATTTAACAAACCAAACACTCTAATTTTTTAACCAAACAACCCCTTCTGTGTAGTTTTCAGAAATTCTAACACTTATTACAAACAATTATTTGCTTAAAATGGTTTAAAATTCAATATGATCATCAATAAATCATTACCAAGGCTTCTAAAAATTCTAATATAGTATTTAAGCACATGTAAAAGTTTAAATACACAACAATTTTCTCTTTTTTCACAATAGGAATCATGTTACTTATAATAACAAATAACCACCCCTTTTGAGTAGATTTTAGAAATTATAACACATATTAAAACCAATTATTTTTTAAAAATAGTTTAAAATTTAATAGGATCATCAAGAAAACATTACCAAGACTTTGAACTGCAAAATTTTAAATAGTTACATTGAAGAATTGTCATGTAGTTGTGTTATTTAACAAGTATGAAGTATGTTACTAGACTACTCAATTGAGTCGACTGCTTCTTTGAATTTTAGTGTGTTTTGAAATGTTTTTTGGGTGTTTTTTGATGATTTGTATATACAGTCTACTATATTTTGATATATATAATGTTATTTGGATCACCTTTAAGGGAAACTGCATATTCACTTGATGTGATTTTGAGAGGACCTTCTCAGAGTTTTCATAAGAATCATTGGTTCAAAATTTTCCAATTGAAGTCTGTAGTTGTTGGTTGTAGCTCTTGGAACTCTCTGTTTTGTGTTGTTTATATTCTTATGACTAGGTAAAAATGCGGGAAGTGTTGATGAGATTCTTTACCACACACTTTTCAATGTTTTTTTGTGAGGCTTGAGTAGTTTTGTGCTTTACTAAGAACCTGATGATTGTAGTTGCTGAACTTTGTGAAAGTAGTCTCTTTATGCACTCTGATGATTGAGAGTTCCTTTCTTAAGATGGCTTGGTCAGTACCTCATCACCTACATCTGGTGATTGGTTCATTGTATTATCAGCATCATCTTCCTATTTCAAAGGTGTATCCTTCATTTTATAAAGTCTATTGTGCACTTATAATGGGAATTTTATGTCTTACACCTAAAGATGATTTACTTTTAAGGATTTCATTTGATGGCCTACACTTCTCTTTTTTGCTACTTTATGAACTTTGGGATGGTTTTATTGGGATAATATTCCAGACTGTGTTTGTGATCAGATTCTATCTAACCGTCTGTAGGGGTTTTCTCCTTCACACTTTGTCTAATTTCCCATGGCATTGAGCTGATGATATTTATTGGGGTTTTAAAGGTTCACTGGAAGGATTTAAAGGATGTTTATTGTGGGTGTAAAGGCTTGGTATGGAGGATACTACCAATTGTTTATGGGGTGGATGGAAAGAAGATAACTTCTTCAAGATTTCAGCTAAGTACAGTACGCATATCTTGAGTTTGGATTTATGGTTTTTAGTTTTTAACTTTATGCATTGAAGTTTTGATTTCATTTTATTTTGAGATGGTGTAAGCTCTTTACACCTCATGTGTACACTTTATCCTTATTTTTCTTTAATAAATTTTTGAGGATTTTGTATGGGAAACCAACTCATATCACTATCTTTTAAAAAATAGATCTGAGGTTTTTTCTCATCTATTTGTGTGAGGAACAATTTTTTTTGTTGTTGTAAGCTCTTGAAGGAATTCATTTGATAGTCTTGATGTCTTTCTTAGAGATGTTTGATCTGTATTTTACAGTAGTTATAATGAATTCAATAGTAGAAATTAAATTTCTCATTTTATAAAATTTTAATTGCATGGGTCTTGTATTCGAGGCTATAATTCCTTGAAGGTTTCATTTGAAAATATTTTTTACATGTATTTACACTAGTATTACACTATTTTGTGGTCTTGGGATTCAGTTATGTTTTCTTCTGAATTTTCATTAATGTGTGTCTTTTTTGGTTTTTGTGTCATGTATGATGGGAGTTGTTTCTATCCAATGGTGCTTCTGATACTGCATATTTCAGTTGATGCATTTCAATTTCTTATGGATTTTGTCGTCACGAGATTGGATAGGCTTCATGAATATTTCAATTGATGCATTTCACTTTCTTCTGGATTTGGTGGTCCTGAGATTGGATGGGCTTCATAAGTCATAGTCTGAGCCTTAAGGCTACATGAAGGAGGTTCTACCTTTGCTGATGTGTTTTTGAACTCTCAAGACAATGCTTTTTGAGATTAAGACACAACATCTTTCACATGGATTTTGTAATCAAGGTAGTTGATGGTCCTCATATTTTCTGTTGATCTATCTTCTTAAGGCTTGTGGATTCAAACTTATGAGTTTTAATTCCATATTTTGAATAGGTATGATGCGTTGTTACTTTTATATATACCTCCCTCAATTTTCTATGGTGTAAGTGTATTGCTGTCACTTTTTTGTGTACATCCCTGAATTACATATGTGGTATTTGCTCATATGTTTTCTCATCTATTTGTTCATAGGATCGAGCTAACATGGATGAGTCTAGAGATGACATGGATGGGGTTGGAGATGGAGTTGGCATAGACTACAGCTAGCATGGATGGGTTGGAGCTGAAGGTGAAATATACTGGAGCTGACATGGATGGGGATGGAGCTGGCATGAATGGGATGGAGCTAGAGATGACATGGATGGATGAAGCTACTAGGGTTGGAGCTTGCATTTATGGGCCGGAGATACTAGTGCTAGAGTTGTTAGAGACGATGGGATGGAGCTATAGAGGTGGTTGATCCAATGTGGAGGGGGGAAGGGTTGTCCAGCGACAAAATTGGGGGGGGACATAATTGTGGAAGGGTGGGGATCCAATAGGTTATGTTTGTAAAGAATTTCATTATTAATATAATTAAAACTTGTCCTATTTTGAATGTGTTAAAATCCTCTTCAGTTTAATAATTAAATCATATGTATTATATATGATAAATAAATAAATGTAATATGAAATTTTTCTAGCAATAAAAAATTATAATTTTTATTTAAATGTAATTTATAATAAAATAATATATATTGGTAATATTATTACCAACAAATAATTTTGTCACCAAAACCTGTTGCTAAACACTTTAACCAACATATATATTATCTATTGGTATTATTATAATTGAAACAGAACTATTTTATCTGTCGTAAAAACATTTAGCGATATAGTTTTTACCAACAGTTTAGTAACAGAGACATATATGTCGGTAAAACATTTTACCAACAAATAATACTCTTTTACCAACAGATACGTCCCTATTGGAAAAAGTAAAAATATTTTGCAGTGTTAGCCACTTTCTTTCATCCCTTCATAGAGTGACTTCTATGTATGGATACCTTTATGTAAGAGTGAACATACACATGGATACTCTTGCTTATGGCGAATCTTACATATTGATTTTTTTTTATTTTGAGAAATCTACTGTAACTTCTAAAAAAGACCAATACTCTTAAAATTAATTCTATTCTCTTCCAAATAAAATATAAACATTAAAATAGTTTAAAATTTATTCCAAAAAACACTTTAAATATATATAATAAACCAAACTTAATAAATAAAGGTAAAAATAATTAATAAATAATAAAACATTAAAAAATGATGCCATTGTGTCACAATTATTCCCACTATATAAACTTTTCTTCCCTATAAAGTCCCATGATCTTTCTTTAAAGTAAAAAACTTTCAAAACAAAATATAATTACCCATGATAAAAAATTCAAATAAAATATCATAAAATTATTTATTAAATCCTCATATATAGGTGGCCTTCTCTTCACCATAAAAACTTTCACTTACTTAAAATATCATTAAAAACTCAACAAATGAACAAATTGTAAAAACTCGGCAAAAAAATGAAATGGTAAAGGAATTGAAACCCAATCATAAAATAATTAATTTAAATTAATTAAATTCACTTATGAAAAATATAACATTAACAATTTTCATTAAATTATTAAACATTAACTCAATAATAAATTAATAATCCAATATCTACTCTCAAAACTAATATTAAATTTCATATACTAATCAAAACAATAATAAATGCCTAAACCAATTTTTTTAATTAACCCTATTTTGAAATCTATTTTGAACCCATTTAAACCAAAAAATTAATATTTTTAAATATTATTATTTCAAATAGAGAACCTCCACGGTATTCAAGTGATGAATACACTTAAAAATAATAGTTAATGAATTATTCAAATCCTATAAAAAACTTAATAAATTGGAATGTTTAAAAACAAAATTCATAGAAAATGATTAACATTTTGAAAACCCCTAATGTTTTTCATGATCCAAAAGAAATAAATTTTCTTAGATGGAAAGGGACTTTAAAAGGTTAATTTAGAAAATGAATCCTTTGTATAATGAAAATTTTAAAATGC
Organism: Viscum album; assembly: GCA_963277665.1. Taxonomy (NCBI): domain Eukaryota; kingdom Viridiplantae; phylum Streptophyta; class Magnoliopsida; order Santalales; family Viscaceae; genus Viscum; species Viscum album. Next base: position 1,779,125,670 of record OY728129.1, on the reverse strand, counting down.
TTAGGTTAAACAGATCTAGGAATATAATAACCACCAATTAGTTAAAAGAAAATAAAGTAAAGGTTTTTTTAAAACGTCTCACTCCTTTTCATAATCAAACATAAATATAAATACCTTCCCTTTGAAACACTATTTTTTTTTAGAAATCACCTCACCAGCAATTGAAGTCATACCCTTTAAATACTCAAGAATCTTTAATTTTAACAGGGTAAACTAAAAGTAATAATTCTTATCCCTATGGTTATTTATTATTAATTTAATCAAAACAATATTCTAGAAAACAAAGCTTATAAAATATTAAAGTCTATAATAAAATGCATAGGTATCATTATTTATTTAAAGAGACCATAAATTGAGAAATAAAAGTGAAAATAAATATATTGAAACACATGAAAGATAGAAACATTTAGTAATCATGATCAAAGAATATTAGTTTATAAAATGAAATAGTAACACCTTGAAAATTTGATTTCCACTAAAGTAAGTTATTTAGTCTGAGCTATAAAAATTATTTAGTAATAATTAAATTGATGTAAGTCTTACTTCATTTTATGGATTCCTACTATAAAACAATTACTATAATGACCACAAATCATAAATGACTCATCTATAACTAAGAACCAAAGGAAATACCACTAAATTAATAATGTTTATAAGAAAAAACCATTTAACAAAATTAGTACATTTAAATATAATCCTTTCGAATTAGTTAAAACATTTTATATCCTTTTAAAAAAACTTTCCATATACCATTTTTAACTAACAAATTATTTTTTTAAACTTCCCACGTACCCTTTTTAACTAAAAAATTTAAAAAATATCCTTATAAAATATCCCTAAATTTATTGAAAAAAAATTATTAAAATTTTAGGAAAATAAAGTCAAATTCAGACAACCTTATCAGAATGCTTTCTCTATAATTTAATTGAAAACTATTCATATGACATTTTCCATCACTTTCAAATATTATAATCTATTACATTTAAAAATTCCCATTAAAATATTTTTTACATTAAAAAATATTTAAAATAATTAGAATGCTAAATTCATTGCACCAAAAGATTTCAAAATATACCTTTTGAAGTTAATCATATATCTAATAAATGTAAATAGAAAATTCAAATAAACCACGAATTCAAAACGTTTTTATGGGAAATATTTATCATTAAATCATTAAACTAATATATTCTTTTAAATCCTTATAAAATTAACAAAAATACCTTGAAAACACATTTCACTATTTTACACCAATGAAAATATTTATTGTCTATTCAAACAAAGGAAAACTTTTTAGGAAATTTTTAATATTTTTTTTGAAAAACATCTTATGATTAAGAAATTAAGCTTCAATAAGGGGAAACTAAATGTCACAACATATGGAATGAGACCAAAAATAATTAAATAACAACAATTACTTGAGAAAATTATCTCAATTCATCTCAAATTTTAAATAATCTAAGTTAAAATATTCCTCAGACCATATGAATATCATTAATATCAATAAAAATCAATCCATAAAATTAACAAGAAACCTTAATAAGAATTGGTAAAGGAAAAAAAACAAAACCACACCATTTTCAAGATGCACAACCTATATGCATAGTTTGTAGCCCATACACCCTAACCATGAAACTCACTGGTTCCCCTTCTAATTTTCTTCAAATCTATAACTATTCCCATAAGGAAGGATGAATCAAAAATGAAACTAGAATTAAACATTCCTAAAATCACTGGGAACTCAAGGTTTGATATTATAAGTGTTGGTGAGACAATTATTTATTTCTACAACCTAAGTTCTAAAAATCATATCTCATTTTTACCTTAACTCCCTAAATAATATAAAAAAACTAGTCTTTGAAATTATTTTATCATGAACCAACCAAAGATACCTTGATCTAGGTAACCAAGATAGCCTGCGACAATGCCCAAAAGGCATTATAGATCCCCATGGTCTAGAAACAAGTTCATGGGCATTAAAGAATACAACAATAGAAATATTTTCACTGCATAAAGTAATAATCAAAGGATCAATCTAACCTAGAAATTATTCATGACCATTATAAAAGTCATATAATAACTTGATTTAAAATAAATAATTTATATAATTAAACAAAACTAAACAATTCATAAACACATTACATAATTTCTCAGCCATAAACAAAGATGTAAAATAAGTCCAGTATATCTCAGCATCAACAAAACTAATCCTTTAATTATAAAAAACCAAAATATAGTATAAAAAAAACCTAAGTGAAGAAGGAAAATATGATTTTTACATTAGATGAATAAGATACCAAAAAAACAAAGACCAAATCTACACATCTCCATGTGTTAAGTAAACTTTTGTTTTTCTTAAAACCAACACCATACCAAAATCATAATAAAGAGGAACACTCACTACATCTAAGTAGGTCTTGCACTTTAGCGGTAATATAATAGGCATGAGAAAATATTTCCTAGTAGGTATCCTCCCCATATCCCATTTATAACCTTTAATGGAAAATCCATTTTATACTAGATTGAAATAAAATTATAAAATTTGAATTCATTTTGAGTTTTAACAAAACAACATGTGGACAAAATTTAAATTAATTTCATCCCAAACTTAGAAACTTTACCTTCTAATAAAAAACATTTCTAAAGGATTTTCTAAAAAGTAATACATTTAATGTAAGGGAAAAATTTTAAAACTTTACTTTAGAAATATATTGATTTAACAAAACTAATAGAAAATCTTACTCATTAATAAACCTTTTGAATTATATTTAGAATACACAAGGGGGTGAATTTATATTTTATTTAAAAGAGAGTACCAAGATTAATAAGCACTAAAAAATAAAATTTCAAAATAAAATAAATATTAGTTAAATAGTACAAAAAAGGAAAACCTTAATCATTATAAAAATAATTTAGGGTAATTGATCAAGTGTAATAAACAATCCAACATCATAGAAAAAATCCCTTTGTCCCTAAGTTCAAGACACACTCTGATCCTCATAGTAATCAATTCCATAATTTTTTAATAGTTATATTTGCATATAACACTAGTCAATGAAGAATAATAAACTGGTAATGATACCCATAATAAAACTATCCATATTGGGATACTAAACTAGTACATTCTAACAAGAGTGGAATACTAATATATACTAGGAAACAATATATAGAGCATAATCATTCCCCAAAAATATACTTTTCCAAGATCCCTACCTAAGTACTCAAGTTCCCATGATAAACCAAAAGGTGGTGAGAAACATCAATCATGAAATCAAAGAAATAAATTTCTATAACAAAAAAAAGACTCATAATAAAAAAAATCATAACACACTCTCACCTCTAAAAACTATTCATACAATCATGCCATTTTTATCAATAATAATAGCATAATGTCAATCAATTTAGTTATCACATATCAATAAGTTGGGATCACTTAATGTGTAAATGTATATCAAGAAAACTCTTTTTCAGGTGCCAATCGGGTATTCACAACATCCTGAGAGAAACCAACCCATAAAATCATCTTTGAAAATAAAATCAAGGAATAACACCAATATATTTTAAAAAATAAGAAGAAATTGAACACACACATATTTATAAACAATTATTTCTAAAAGCATGAGTTTCATTATTTAGAAATAATTTGGAAATATAAAACCTAGATTTAATTACAAACTATTTAAAGAGGATCCTCTTTGAAATATATAAAAACACTTGGTATGAAAAGTTTATATGAAAACAATACTGAGCATAGAAACATGAGAAACTTACCTTTTCACTAAATAGAAAATAATGGGAAAACTACTTTTTCTTGGTAAAGATTAATGGGTACACTTATTGTAATTTATAAATTACTTAATTAATGTGTTATAAATAATAAATTATTTCATAGATTTAAATTTAAAGGTATGTTCATTTAGTAACCTACCTCAATCATTGAATACACTTGTGGTGGTATTATTTCACCATAAAAAAAATATGAGATACATTTAGAATTCCATTGTGAATACTAAATCAAAAAATCCCCAATTAAAAATTTGGGAACATGAAACCATAGTTTTACCTACCAATTTTAGGGAAAGAAACAAAAAATAATGGAGGAAGAAGAATAAGTGAGGAATTATACCTATAATGAACCAACCCGGGTCAACCTAACATGTCACCCATGAAGTTATTCCCTAATGTGGTTGAACAAATAGACAATAAAAAAAGTCTCATGTATAACCAAAATAAGATAAACTAACATAGTACAATGTAGAAGAAGATTATGTATCCATGAGATATATAATGTCAATACAAATTTCTAAACCTAAAAATAAACAAGAAAAGACAAAAATGAATCTCCATGTGACCATCCATCACGAACAATTCATCTCACTAAGAAAGAGACTACTCCCAAGAGAAGTTATTAAACTATAAGATCCCCTTACCTTTACCTATGTCCTAAAAAACCATATCTAAAAATACCTAAATGAAAAAGTAAGTTGTGAACATAAAGATGAGTAGTATTTCTTCAAAGAATCCATAAAAATTATAACACCATGACAATGTTATCTATATCTTTAAAACAAATCCATTTTATAAGGATTTTTTTAAATATAAAACATTTATTAAAACATATTTTGGTTTTAATAAAATCATTTTATATCCACATAAACCAATAATGTGATAAGTACATGAAATATATCAGCAATTCATAAACAAAATTTTCCATGGATACACTATAAGAAATACAAGTGAGCAACCAGGAATTAAATATATGATCATTTATAAAATGAAGAATAAATGAGAAATAACAAGATTAGAATATATAATATGTGAATACTTACTCGGACATAGAAAGGAACACTAATTCAGGTCCAAAAAATATTGATTCCAACCACAATCTTCTAATATTAATAAAATAATCTCTAGTGGTGTCTCACACTATGGTGACATGTCAATTCCTTGATACACCCAAGGTTCCAAATGTGATATGTTTGACAAAACCCATTTTAAAACCCTTCTCACATTTTATAAAAACATTTTATCAATGAATCATCAACATTATCATGCTTGAAAACTCATTTTAGAATCAAAACCACATTTACGGAATTTCATCGAACACATAGTGATTAAAAATATTTTTTAAAATAGAAACTCTTTAAAAATATGAATCTATTTAAGTAAAACCACTTTGACATCAAATCAATCAATTTTATAAAATAAAATAAATTAATTTATAATAAATTCATGTAATTCTTGATTTATAACCTTTTTATAGGGACACCTACCTCAAAAGTGGGAAAAAACTAATCACCTTCAAGAATGGAGATTGAAATGAGTAGATTGGGTCCTAATGAGACAATATCCAGAAGAAACGTCATCAAATATCTATCAAAACTCATAGATCCATCATCCATAACCCAATTGGGTTCCAATGAGACAAGGGGAGAAGAGATTAATAAAATATCTAAGAATAAGAAGGAAAAAAAGATAAAAAAGGGACATACTTTGAAGATATCTATTCTATAACCATGTGTGGAATCATACCACTGAAATTTGAAGGTGAATGGATACCTAGAATGAGTTGTATGGTTTGAGAATACAATTATCAAGTTGTGTGACACCTTTAAACAACCACCTAGATCCCTACTATATCAACCTAACCCTAGACATCCCAGAGCCAGTTTCTGTTACCATTACATTGGCATGATTACAAGGAATCAAATCTCAAAGGACAAAAGAGTTTAGTAGTCTTAGTATACCAGATACATAAATGAGTCTTGTATTACAAATTAATACACTATTACAACATAATTTTTTTCTTTAAATAAATATATTTGAGAATAATAACTCTAATTCATCCAGTAAATCCCTGCATATCTTTCATATTACACTTCTTGAATTCTAGGGGAAAGAAGCATAATAAGGGTGATCTCCAATTCTCATTAAGGGAAAAAATATAGTGGATGAAAAAATTATTCAATGAGAGTAATAATTGTGGCATGGTAAATAACTGAACACATATACCATGTAATCAAAAAACTGAGAAGGAAGTGCATTAACAATATGGAAAGGTAATAACTAGAAACACATGAAATTCAAATAACTAGATAACGAAAAAACAATATGGAAATGTAAGAAACTAAAACACATTCTATTTAATCAATGAACTAAAATGAAATGTATCCATAGATATGTTGATGAAAAATCTTATGGATGAATAATAAATGGAACTAAATGATATAAATGCTTAATTATTGCATTTCATGTCTAAGGAACATGAAAACCTATACCATCAAGAAATTTCACAATACGCTTTAAAACCACATATAGAAACTCATTTAATTTGCGCAACTAGTTTGTATCATGAGAACCTATTGATGCATCGAGAGGATATATAAATTTCAGGATCCACCCATAATTACCATTCCAAATCATTACTTATATCAATTAATCAAAATAAATAATACTACTAATCAAATATCTATATTTGATAAAGAATATAAATTTATTAATAATTCCCCAGTTAATCAAATAACTATCAAAGTGAACACTCTATGTAAAAATGATATATATTTTAGGAAATAATAATATCCATTGTATGAGAATATGGATATTAAAGTAAATTTCCAATGAAAAATGATTAAAATAATGTTATAGTTTCAAGAAAAAGTTAACAATCACAAAAGGAAGTGAGATTGAAAAGGCAATCATTAAGAAAATTCTTTAGGAGAATAATCCTTAAACATTCAAAAGTGTCACATACCACTTTGAAACATTTAAATCATAATCCCCATGAAGTGATAATATTAAATGAAACATATAATATCATTTTATTAAGTAGATTAATGATATAACATGTCAAAAGGCAGTATATACACCAAATAAAAGTGAATTGGTTCATATAACAAATAAGTCTCAATGGAATGTAAATTGAGACAAAATTCTCATACATATCAAAAGAACCAATAATAATCACGAAATTAAGCATTGAAAATTTAACCTCTAAAACCTAAGGAATCTTCTAATAAATGCCGATGGGTAAATCTATACCTGTCATATGAGGTAAAAACAATATTCCATTTTGTATGGTAAAAAGGTTAGAAAATTCCTCATTTGGAAAGCGATAAGAATATTCCTTTGAAAACATTGGTAAAATAAAAAAATGGTAAAAATTTATATACTAAATCATTTTTAAAAGGTTAAAAAACATTTTTGAAAACATTTTAATAAAGCATGGTTTTTAGAAGAAAACACGTTCTCCGACTAAAGATAGAAATGAAGCCAGGTTTTATTTAAAAAAATCTAAAAAATTTTGAGTACCAAATAGTATAAAAACGGTACCATTACTTGAAAATGGTCATTAATAACCATATTAGAATAAAATTAAATGGTTTATTATGAAATGATCAAATAATTTCCTCTGATGTAAATTCAAGTGTCAATAATCCCAAACAAAATGAGATATTGAAGTAAACCTTTGAAAAGACCATGATGTTGATATGAAAATAATTCAATGAATATATTATATTTTTCAAATGTAAATCCACATAAAATAAGTTAAAATAAAAAAATAAATATTAAAATATGACTATACACATAATCATATAATATTAATAACAATGAGGAAGTAATATAACCCAATAAAAATAAAATGGGTTTTGAAATTCTTCTCCACTTGGTAACTTTTAATTCAAATACACTTAGAAGAAATAATTATAATTGAAAATAAAAATAAAATGAAGATAAATTAAATCATGGTATTATATATTAAAATGGGAAGTAGATACATCACACAAAATAAGTAAGTGTTAAACATGAAATTTATCTCATATATGTAAAAAGTGAGATGAAAATATCTTACCTTGAGTCTGACTTGTCTCATGTGTATTTATATTCCAGAATAAAAAACTTATGTTAATTATTTAATTACTTGATAATCTCTTTCATGTTTATAATAACTCTTATTTCATTTATAACCATATCCTATAGAACTACTTAAAAAATTAAGTTTAAGTTGAGTGTTTTGACCAAATTCGATTTATGTGTCAAAAATAACTTTGGCAAGTCAACTATGGTCAAAGGGGGCATTATATAACATCTACATAATAATAATAAGGAAATAATTATAATATTTATTCATCAATTTTAATTTTAAATTCAATCATTAAATATGGTTATGAAAAATGATCCAACATTAAAATCATGGAGACGGTTGATCATACATACGCATGAATAATGTTCCCATTTTTCAATGATCATTATGAAAGGAAGGTAAGTAATATTATATCATTAAATAATTATAATTATATCATAAATAACATATTATTTAATCATATATACTTATATATATAATTATTTTGATTTAAAATTAATCACATAATGCTGAGGATATATTATTCCACATGTCCACGAATGACGTTATCACTTTTTAAGTATGTGAAAGGGTGATAAAGAAAATGATATATATTATATTTCTAAAAATGAAATTATTTCATGAATATAATATATATTTTTTTATGTTACATATTTTTAATTAAAACAATCCTTTATATATTCCATGTATACTGTGAACGAATCATGTCGCTTTGAGGGGCGGTAGTCCATGCTTCCAAAAACGATGTTATCATTTTTACACAAAATGGAAAGTATAAAGATATATGTTTTAAAAGAATTAAAGAATCTTAAAAACATAATAAATATAATATATATCATATATAAATATATTCTCCATCATAATTTCCACCATTAGAGGCGGTAAAGGAAAAATGAACAGTCATCATTTTGTGAGGTAGTAGTTCGTCGTACACGTAAACAGTATGCACGTTACCCATTATATGGAAGTGTGTGTAAGTGAAGGTATAACCCTTAACATAACAAAATAATATTATATTTAAGATAATTTTTTGTTATATAAGTATGGAATAAATATAATTTAAAGAGTGCATAAAGGAAATAAAACTAGAGAGCTTAAGGAAATATGTTACCACTTAATCGGGTAACTCCTTTTGGTTTTCACCAAAGGGATTACTTGGATTGATTTATTCCAAAATTTAGGATTCAATGATGAAGTTAGGGATGTTGGGTAGTGAATTGGGTATATATTGTATGAACCTAATGTTGGATCGAGTTATTCCAAATATACACAAGAGGGGGTGAATTGTGTGTATTACAATTTCTTAGCGAGATCGTGATCTGTCCTTTTAACTTTATCAGAATGATTAATCAATGGAAAATAAATATCAAAGGAAGCATGATGTATAGTGGTTTAGGGAATAGAAGGCCCCTAGTCCACTCCAATAACACTCTACTCCATGAGATTGGTGATTTTCACTATCTTTTACTCTTGTCAACAGATTGTTCCACAACTGAGTACAAGTAGTTGACACCTTTACAACATTAATGCTAAACAGAGCCTTCTGGTTCATACACAGAACCTAACACACAGATTAGTATGATAAGTTGGTCACTTAAAGTAAAATATTATATGTTCTTTGAAATACTTTCTATTTGTTCTTCACAATTGCAATAGCATGCAATTGACAGTCGATGGATCGTCATCTTCAGATAGAATTATCTTTAGGTAGAAGAGTTCTGAGTCGATCCGGTTGCAGTACATCTTGAAATGTAATTCAAAACTTTAACAACAGTTTATTAAAAAAAATTGATGTAGAATCAGTTAATCTTTAATCGTGTTTCCTCTTCTTTAGAAAATAAAGTTTGATAGATCATGGTAGCAGTAGATCTGTAAATCTCAAATGTCTCTGAAAATCATAGTCATGAAAAACTCAAGAATGTGTTCTTCTCATCTCTTTCACAATGATCTATATCGTATCCACTGTAATTCAAAATAACACAGATATATATGATAAATAAAATCATTTTCCTTTCGAATTTAGATCCACAAAAGTCGCCTATGGAATCACGATATTCAAAAGTTTGAATAACAGAGCAGTCGTAACTCCCCTTAAAATCCACCATGAAAATCTCCTCTTAAATTGATCCTTTGAATCATAAATAAATGACTTTGAATCAATAAAAGACGCACTTTAGATTCATGATTTTAATATGGCTTGAAATCAGCCTAATAATATGCATAAATATCGTTGCTTTAATAAAGTCGTAATTTAAATCTATGACTCCTAACGTAGGGTTGAACTGCATAGCATACATTCTCTAATCATAAGGTTCACAACATAAGGTTGATAAAAAACATAAGGTTGATCTCAAACATAAGGTTGATCTCAAACGTAAGGTTGATCTCAAACATAAGGTTGATCATCCATACTTTTCTCTTCAACTTTCAAACATACAGTATACAATCCATACTATTATCAACTTCTAAACTAAAGGTAAATGATCCATACTTTTTGATAAAATTTAAGGTTGTTCATAAAATTAAGGTTGATGAACCATACTTTTGAGAAACAAACATAACATTCCATACTAACTTAGGATTCTTCTTTCATACTTTTCTGATATTTCAAATGTAAGGTTCCTTCCAAATGTAGGATTCTTCTTTCATACTTTTCTAATAACTTATGGTTACTTAACCGTACTTTAATAATAACGTATGGTTACTTAACCATACTTCTGTGATAATTCGTAAGTGACAGTTTTCATCCTTACGTTATGCTTTTCAACATAGGGTTTGAACAGTGTTTCCAGAACACGCTAAAGTGATTTCCAAACACGCAGAGTATGAACAGTGTTTCCAGAATACACTAAAGTGATTCCGAACACTTTTTCAAATGTTCCACGTAGATTAAAATGCTTAAATATTATTTCAAAATAGAAAAATAAATTATATTAATTTCTTGAAATGTACTCAAAGTAAAATCATTAGAATAACAAATAAGGGTATTTGTGAACATCAAAATCATCACAAAGAGATGGATTGTTGTTCTCAACAATCCCCCCTTAATAAAATAGAGTGTTGTTGAAGACCACATTTTCTCAACAATCTCTCCCTTTTTGATGATCACAAAACCCATGAAATAAATAATAAAATTATCTTACAAATTTAATTTCATATAATTTATAATTTTGAAACGATAAAAACAATATTTTATTTAAATAAAATTATTTCCTAATTTTTACATTTTCTCTCACTTTATAAAGTAAAATAATATTTCCTCATTTATAAATAAAGAATATTGTGTTTATCCAGAAATTTATCCCAAAAAAATATGTTGTGTTTATCCATATTTCTCCACCTTTTTGTGATATAAAAAATAATGATAGAATAAGGAATATAACACATTTTAATGTATCACTGAACTTAAGAAAATGCTATGATAAACTAGTTATCAATATTTGAATCTAGATTAATGGAATTATAACATAGATAGTACAGTAAAACAAATTAATGACATATAAACAGGTTATTAAAATATATATTATTGAAAATATAATTACAAGTACAGTAATGAAAATGATATTCAAGGTTGGGATAAAAAGGTTTGTGAAACGGGTTTCAACGCCTCTGAATGATTTCCTTGAGCTCTAACATATGTAGTCTCAACATTTTCATCAGTCCATCACCTAATTGGACTATGATATCTCTTCCTTCCTGAGTCATATGGATGTATTCAATCAAATTGACTCTAAAAAATCATGTAACCTCTATTCCTTTTCCATAAAAAGAGTTAACTTATCAGTGAACTGATTCAGCAAAACTCTAATTCCAAGTTCCTTTGAAGTCAACTTCTCAATAAGAAACTTCTGATTGTATAACAACACAGATAAAGGAGAACTATTTCATTGAAGGTCCTACAGTCTGTCATTCATATTGCTCATAGTTGTTGTAATGGCCTGAAATCTTCTGATTAGATCAGGTGAAGTACCTGATATACTGGCTTCACTATGTCTGACAGCTATAAATTGTTTCTCTATGAATGATTTAAAATCTAGTAAATATGACTTCATCACCATTTCATATTTGATATTTGAAACGTCAGCCAACATTTCCTTCTTGAAATTTTCGACTTCTTTCTTAGAAACAGAACTGGATTTCAGTCATTAAAATTTCAGATGTTCCTTTTTTAATGCTCTTCTTAAATAATCATTTTCAGATTTAAATTTATTAAATTTTAGAATTAACTCCTCCACACAATTATTATCATAATTAATGTAACCTTGTGTTTGATTCTCAGTCAGATCTTCCACTGGATTTATCAGTGCTAGAGGTAGGGATTCAGCATCTGACTTCTCTTCATTATTCCTCTGTACTGGCTTCTCCACTAATTTTTCCTTCGAGTCCTTTCCTGAATCATCCATAGAAAAATATTCACTAATAATTTTTGTTTGAATTTCAGAAAGGTTCTCTACTTGATTAATATTCACAGGTTCTTTCTCATCCTAATAATCATTTTCATTGGGTTCTTCCAAGGTTGGATCCTCTAAAACATGTTCCTCTTGGGATAGTTCTTCTAGAAAAATCTCAATAGGTTGTAGAGTTTCAGATCTAGCCACTTCAACTTCTCCAGGATTTTCAATAGTTGGATGCACAATTTCTTTTTATACTTGAGGAGTCACCTCAATCTGAGAAATTTTTGGTTTGTTAACTTGTTGTAATGCAGATTCTTTAATAAATTTGTATCTTAGAAGATGTTCAGTTGTTCCAACATTTTCTTGAATAGGTTCCTCATCATCTTGAGCTACTCTTTGACTTCTCTTATGAAGTCCTTCTTGAATTTCCTCATTAATAGGTGTATCAACTATCTCAAACCATATCCTCCTTGATACTCCACTAGTTATAGATTTAGGTACTCCTTCCTTTGATTTTGAAGGTATCTCCTAAGAACTCTCTTGTTATTCTTCTACTCCAACAGGCATGAGTTTTCCTTTTAATATTCTCTTAAAGAAACCAATCCTCCTTAGTGTTTCAGTATTAAATATGTTTCTATGGTGGAATCTCACATGAGCATCCTCCAGACTTATCATATCTGTCTTAAATAAAATATTTGAAATGAACCTTCCAAAGGGATAGAAGTTCATCCTCGCTTCTAGTTGGCAGCAGTAATTGAGATATCTCTCCATAAATCTTGGAAAATTCAACTTAATATCACTCATAAACAGAAACATTATATACATATCAGGGTACAATATTTTCTCCATCTCTGACATTCTAGGTACAATACTTGTTTGCAAAAATGTAACTAAAATCTTCTGGTCAAGATCTAGATATTTCACTAACATATTCCTTATATTTATAGTTCCAAATAGAAAAGAATTAATTTCCTCAGACATATGGACATTATCACCAATATTTTTTAAATAAAAATAGAAAACTCCCTCATGAGGGAAGTTAAGAATTTTGGTTATCTCCACAGACGAAATTAAAAAATCTTTGTCGTCGAACTTAGCTATAATTGAATATTCATCTTCTCCCAGACTGAAATGAACTGATTTAAAAAAGTGATGAAGTTATACCTCATATAGAAACTGTTTATAGTCTCCATTGAAGGTTTGATCGAGTTTTTGAAATGTTGGGGCTTTCCTCAGCATCAGATCTGTTTGGTAAAACCATTCCAAATCAATCACCTTTCTTGCAAAATCATTTTTCTTGTCGAGCGCTGCCACATGGCATTGTTGGTTTCTGGCTCATCAGTCCTTTTGGTTTTGGCCATTGCTGTCATAGATTTCTGAAGGTTCCAAAATCTAGGGTTTCTAAGTTTTAGGTGTGGGTAGAGAAGAGCAATAGAAGTTCTCGGGGTTTTGAAGGGTTTTGAGAAAATGAACAGTTTTGGAATTGGAAACATTTTCTGACATCCTTGATTCTTGTGTCATTACTCACATAGTAATTATTACATTATTTAAAAGTAAAAACTTACGTGGCAAAAGTTTAAAACAGAACTAGAGAAGTTTTTAAATTATTCTAAAAACAAGTAATAAATAAAATAAGAATTAAAATAAGTAATTTTAAATTAAAAAAATTATTTAAAAATAAATAAACCTAGCTCTCTGTTAATAAAATCAAACCTTGCAGTGGGAAGTGGTTTAGTAAAAATGTTAGCAAATTGAATGTCAGTGCTTACAAATTCTAATAATACATTCTTTTTAAGAACATGATCTCTTAGAAATTGATGTTTGATATCAATATGCTTAGTTCTAGAATGATTAATTGGTTTTTTGAAATATTTATAGAACATGTATTATCGCATAAAATAGGTGTATTATTAAAATTTAGTCCAAAATCCATAAGAGTGTTTTTAATCCAAAAAACTTGTGCACAACAACTTCCAGAAGATACATATTCTAATTCAGCTGTTGATAGGGAAACTGAGTGTTGTTTATTACTAGACCATGACACTAAGGACAAGTCCATGAGATGCTTTATCTATCTAATCTACATCTTCCAAAGTCTGCATCTGAATAATAAATAAAATTAAAATCATAAGTTTTTGGATAGAGAAGAGATTGAAAAATAGTTCCGTTTAAATATCTAAATTTTTTTTTAATAGCACTTAAGTGAGATTCTTTAGGATCAGATTGAAATCTATCATAAAGACATATTGAGTACATTATATCTGACCTAATAGTGGTAAGATATAATAAACTACCAATAAAACCTCTATATAACTTGTTGTCAACTGATTTTCCAGTTTTATCCAAATCAAGTTTTATATTAGTACACATAGGAGTTGAATATGTCATACTATTTTCAAGTCCAAATTTCTTTAGTAAATCAGAAATGTATTTTATTTGATTTAAAACATTTATAAAATCTTTTTGATAAATTTTAAGTCCTAAAAAGAAATTTAATTTTCCCATAATACTCATTTCAAATTCTTTTTGCATTAAATTTGAAAACTCATGACAAAGTTTTTTGTTTGTTGAACCAAAATTACATCATCAACATAAATCTGAACCAATAAAATATTAGAGTTAACAGTTTTCTTAAAAAATGTTGGATCTACTAGCCCAACAGTAAAATCATTTTTTAAAATAAAAGAACTTAATCTTTCATACCAAGATCTAGGTGCTTGTTTAAGGCCTTAAATAGCTTTATTAATTTTAAAAATAGAATTTTGTTTCTGTGAATTTTCAAAACTAAGAGGTTTCTCAACATAAACTTCCTCCAATAAGTAACCATTTAAAAGGGTAGAATTAACATCCATATGAAATAATTTAAAGTTCATATGAGATGCATAGGATAGAAGGATCTTAATGGCTTCTAATCTATCTACAGGTGAAAAGGTCGCATAATAATCTATACCTTCTTCCTGATTATAACTTTTAGCTACTAGTCTTGCTTTATTTATAGTTATTATTTCTTGATCATCTTGTTTGTTTCTAAAGACCCATTTGGTTCCTATAACTGGATAGTTCTGAGGTCTTTCAACTAAATTCTAAACTTCATTTATCTTGAATTGGTTTAGTTTTTCTTGCATTTTTATCATCCAACTTTCATTAACTAAGGCTTCTTCTAATGTCTTAGATTTTAATTGGGATAGAAAGGAAAATAATTTAACAAGATTTCCTACATTTCTTTTGGTTTTTATTCCAGTGTCTAGGTCTCCTATAATAGTTTCTAAAGGATGATTCTTTAGGGTTCTAGATTATCTAGGTAGTGCACTATTAGGTTCTTCAATGTCATGTTCTTCTGAACTGGACTGAATTTCATTTATATCTTTTTCAAAATCATCTTTCAAGTTTTAAAGCCTCATGTTATCATTATATTCAGATTCATTAATTTGGTCTTTCCTTTTCTCAAAGGGATAAGATTCATTAAATTTTACATGAACTGATTCTTCAACAATCCTTAAATTTTTATTTAAAACTCTATAAGATTTTGAAATAGTAGAATATCCTAAGAAAATTCCTTCATCATATTTTGGATCAAAATTACCAATATTTTCCATGGTGTTTAAGGTATAAACCTTGCATCCAAAAACTTTAAAGTAATTTACTTTAGGTTTTCTGTTATTCCAAATTTCATAGGGTGTGTTTTTAAAAATTGGTCTGATTAAAACTATATTCATTATATAACAGGTTTTGCTTACAGCTTATGTCCAAAAATAGGTAGGAAGACCATATTCATTTAGCATAGTCATATCCATTTCTTGAATAGTCATATTTATTCTATCAATAATTCCATTTTTTTGAGGTGTTCTTGGTGCAGATAAGGTGTTTTTATTACCCATATTTGAGTAGAAGGAATTAAATTCAAGATTCTAAAATTCTCCACAATGATCACTTCTTAATGAAATTGTTTTAGAATCTTTTTCATTTTGTACAGCTTTGAAAAAAATTTAAAATATATTAAAAGCTTCATTTTTATATTTTATAAAATAAATCCAAGTAAATCTAGAATATTCAGCAACTAAAACATATACACATAATTTACCAGCCAAGATTTCTATTCTTGAAGGTCCAAACAAATCCATATGGATAAGTTCTAGAGGTTTAGATGTAGAAATTTTGTTAACATATTTGAAGGATGATTTGTGCTTCTTGTCAAGTTAACATGTATCATATAATCTATCACTTTCAAATTTGGGACTAGGAAAATCATAAAATAATTGTTTCTTAGATAACTTTTGTAAAGCATAAATATTTCAATGTCCAAGTCTTCTATTCCACATCCAAGATTCATTTATCTTAGAAGTTAAGCATTTTACTTTTTTTACATAAGAAATTTAAGTTCAAGGTGTAAACATTATTAGTTCTGTGTGATTTAAATTTAAGAAATTTATCTTTAAAAATAGAACAACAGTTATTAAAAAAATCAACAAAACAACCATCATCATAGAGTAGAGAGATACTTATCAGTTTGTGTTTCAATCCTTGTACATAGAGTACTTTATTGATTGAGACTACTTCTGGATCTCCAACTGTTCCAATGACAATAATCTTAACTTTAGCATTGTCACCAAATGTGACTAGACCACCATCCTTTTGAGTTAGTGTTCTGAAATTTGATGAGTTTCCACTCATATTCTTGGAGAAGCCACTGTCCATATACCATATTTTAGTTTGTATTCTGTGACCTGCTTCCTACAATGGCATTTAAACAAAGATTTGTTTTGGTACCCATATTATATTAGGTCCAGTAGTGTTAGCTAGAAAAGACCTGGGAATCTAGAATTTCTTTGTTTCTATATAATCAATATAATCATATAAACTTCTTGCAATAAAGTCTATCTTAATCCAACTTATTTTTGGTTGCCTTAAATAATAGTTTTTAGATATGTTACCTTTTCTTCCACAGTAGTTACAAAATTTACCTTTTGTACTTGGGAAAAAATAGCTCTTATACAGTTTAGGTTTCTCACCTTTACTACCTATTCCATATCTTTCCTTTTTAATAACATTCTTTCCAAGTATTTCATTTAGTGTATTTTCTTTTTTTGTAAAAATAAGAGATGCACTTTTGTATGTTTCTACTTCTGTTTTCACTGTTTTTATTTTAGTGTCATTATCTGTATAGTTTGTGTTTGATGAGTTATATTTTTCAATTAACTCTTGATGTTGTTTTAGCAGAGTGTCTCTTTATCCTAAAACAACAGTATGAATATTTTTCAGTGATTTATATTTCTTAAATAAGGAATCATATTTCTCTTCCAGCATATTACAGTAGGCTATGAGTTTATTATTTGAACAACTAGAACTAGAATCATAATCAGATGAGTAGTAAGATTGTACCTCATCAGCTTCTGCCATAAAGCACATTTTTGTATTCAGATTTGATTATTCTTTTTTGAGTAAGACTTTTATGAGATGTTGGAGTCTTCAGAAACACTTCAAGTAACTTTCATTGCTCTTTTTTCTTTCTGCTCATAATCATTGTTTTTGAAAAATTTCTTCTTTTTTTATCCATTTAATTGAGGAAAGTTAGGTTTGATGTAACCCATTTTTTTCATTCATAGCATCTAACTTTATTTGGTTCTTTTTCATCCCTTTTAAAGGATTTTCTAAATGATTTCTTCTTTTTTTATAATTTACTGAACTTTCTGGCCAGCTGAACCAGTTCCATATCTGAATCAGATGAATTAGATTTTTCTGATTTCACTTTGATTTAATTCTTCATTTTTATGCTTTTCTTTTGAGATGTTACCTTCAAAGTAGTATTTTACTTTTTAATTAAAACTTTATGCTCATTTTCTTCATCTTCCATCTCATCTTAATACATCATAAGAGTTCCAATTAACTCTCTCATTGTAAGATCTTTGACGGGTGAGGATTGCCTAATAGCAGCTGATATCCCATTCCATCTAGGTGGAAGTACTCTTAGAACTTTTAGGGCTTGATCTGGTTATTTGATAGGATCTCCCAAGGAAGTGATGTTATTAACAATTTCTGTAAGCCTTTTATTCATCTGGGTGATTCTTTCTACTTCAAACTTTCTAAATGTATCTAATTTTAATTTAGTAGTGGAATACCTCATTTTTTCTGACATTGTCAGTTCCTTTATAAGAAACTACAATCGTCTGCCACATTTCATAAGTCATCGGGCACTGAGATACTATGTTGAATTCATTTGGTTCAAGACTATAGATGATGTCATTCATATATTTCGAGTTTATATCGTACCCTGATTCTGTATCAACACTCCATGTTTCAGGTTTCTCTAGAATCACATAGGGAGTTAGAATTTTCGAGTAGACTCTGTATCCAAGGTTCTTTAAATAAATGATCATCCTTGATTTCCAGCATCCATAATTTTCACCATTAAAGTAGGGAGATCGAACCATTAACATACCCTCTTGTGTATCAGCCATTGTGCTTTGTATAATCCAAAAACTTTCATCTTGTTATATCTTTATCAAAAGAACCACCTCTGATACCAATTGTTGAATCGGGTTATACCAAATATACATAAGAGGGGGGTGAATTGTGTGTATTACAATTTCTTTTCGAGATCATGATCTGTCCTTTTAACTTTATCAAAATGATTAAGTAGTGGAAAATAAATAGCAAAGGACACACGATGTATAGTGGTTCGGGGAATAGAAGGCCCCTAGTCCACTCCACCAATGCTCTACTCTAAGAGCTGGGTGATTTTCGCTATCTAGTCCTCATATCAATAGACCATTCCATAACTGAGTATAGGCAGTTGACACCTTAACAACTTTAAGGCTTAATAGATACTTCTGGTTCATACACAGAACCTAACACATATCTTAGTATGATAATTCGGTCACTCAAATTAAAATAGTATTTGTTCTTTGAAATAATTTCCAGTTTTTCTTCATAATTACAATAGCACGCAATAGATAGTCAATGGATCTTTGTATTCAGAAAGAATGATCTCCAGGTAGAACGGTTATGAGTTGATTCAGTTTCAGTAGATCTTGAAATATAATTTTCAACTTTAACAACAATTGATTCACAAAAGATATTCAATATATAATCAGTGAATCTTCAATTTTGTTTCTTCTTCTTCAGAAAAAAGAGTTTGATATATCCTGGTAGTAGTATATCCTTAAATCTAGAATGTATCTAAAAATATTAGTCGTGAAAAAATAAAGAATATATTCTTATCATCTCTTTCACAATGATCTATATCATATCCACTGTAATTCAAAATAACACAGATATATATAATAAAGAAAATCATTTTCCTTTCAAATTTAGATCCACAAAATATGCCTATAAAATCAAGATATTCAAAAGTTTGAATAATAGAGCAGTCGTAACTCCCCTTAAAATTCACCATGAAAAGATCCTCTTAAATCTATCCTTTTAATCATAAATAAATGGATTTGAATCAGTCAAATATGTTCTTTATATTTGAGAATTTTAATCTGGCTTGAAATCAACATAATAATCTGCATAAATACTATTGCTTTAATAAAGTCATAATTTAAATCTCTGACGCCAAACATAGGATTGAACTGCAAAGCATACATTCTCTGATCATAAAGTTCACAATGTAAGGTTGATCACAAATGTAAGGTTGATATTGTAGAGACCCGAAGCTTGATGTACATGGACATTACATTACTTTTGCAGAATACTTAATACATAAAAAAATATACACACAAGGACCGTAATAGTTTAGTGTCTTTGGAAACTCAGAATAAAATCTTCTAATCGTGGTGAAAGATCTTCAACATCTCCCAATAAAGATCTTCCCCTTTTTTCTTACCTAAAACCTTTCTTTATATCCTAGGGAAAAGAAAACATAAAATGGGTGAGCTCAAATGCCCAGTAAGGGTAAACATAGAGAACATAAAATAATCCATAAACATTTGAATGCAAAAACTTGAACATAAAATTTAAATATCAAAATCTTGAGCAAAGACATGAATCTTGGAAGTACATAAGGCATATATCATAAGGGAACATCAATCATGATAAAATAGAATGGAAATAAAACATCTAATTGTGGCAACCATTAAGCACATGATATGATTTCCATAGTAGTCATGGCATTGCTGCCAAGACCATCTTAGTGGACAAAGTCCCTTTCTGAATCGAGTTCACTCCTCGTTCCAGTCCTGTATTACTGAACCGGTTTAACTTGTCGTTCCAGCCATGTCTATCTCATGAGATATAAATCTTTACCCAATGAATTGCAGGGATATATAGGTCCCACCCATCTCATAATGAAATCATTCTTACTTGTGCCACAAAATAAACATACATCATTCATAATTACCCAATAAATAAAATGGGTTTCATAAACATCATCCCATCATCACATAATCCATATAAAATAAATGGATATCATTTCATAATAAGAAAAGTGGAACCATGTAAATCATAGAGACATGATACTTGAAACATACACATGTAAAATAATGTCATCTTAGATGAAAATGGTTTTGATAAAACACATGAAATGAATTCTTGAGGAAAATATCCTTTTTTTTCTTCAAAATCATTTTCTTTTCAAAAAATGTTGTGAAATTTTAAAAGAAAAGGATTTTGTTTAAAATAATCATGAAATATTTTGGAGGAATCTTCATGAAAATAAGGCTTTATAAAGCCGTAAAAATCTTTTCATGCTGTATAAGTTAAAAAAAACATTCTTCTCGTACTTTTGCCGGAAAAGTCAAAAAGTATCTCGTAACGTAAAAAAAATATAGATTCCTTACATACCATGTAGTAAAATTTAAAATGGGTAAAAAGGAATTTAAACATACATGAAAACACTTCTATAAAACATGGACATGGATTATAGAAATAACCCTAGTAAATACTTACGAATAAGCAATCTCGGATAAAAATGAGATTTGCACAATTATCCCTTACCTTAGGTCCGATATGCTTCGTATGGTTCCGAACCTCCTGTATAATGATTTAAATAATGTCATTGAATTATTAACTGATCATATTCATTGTTATGATATCATATATGTTTCACTTATGACTTTATATTACCTGTTCTTTTGTAAATTCCATGTTAAAGTAGCGTTTTAGGTAAAATCATTTCATTTATCGTATGTGTTTCGACTTGTCGTTTCTTGATATTATTACTTATATCCTGATTTACATAATTCCAGAATTTAAAACATGATTTATATATAATATATATTCATCATATACATATATATTGTAGATCAATAAAAGGAATTAAATACACCATTCATGGAGACGGTAGGCCGTACATACGCATGAACGTTGTTTTCGTTTTCTTATTGAATTGAATGAAACTAAATAGATGACATACATATATATATACATAAATCCAGTATCATTATTATTTCATATATTTAATTATTATTCATTATATAAACTTTATGATCATTCATGTATGGTTAATCATGGATAATGAATCTCATCGCGTCGTGGAGACGGTAGTCTGTACGTACGCACGAGCGATGATATCGTTCCCATAATTATAGAATTGGAGTGGATGGTATAATATATCAGAATAAGTATGATGTTATAATAACCATATATAGTTATTATTTACACCATTATACCCATCCATATAAGGTGTTGGTGGAAAAACAGATTACACCACGGCGTGGAGACGGTATTCCGTACGTATGCACGCGTGGTGATTTTGTTTTTCGTAGGATGGATAGAAGGTGAAATAGGGTTGTTTCATATTTATAATAACATATCATTATATTAATTATACTGATGTTATTACTTCATAATGAAACAACTAAATAAGAAGAAGTTGAAGAAGAAATAAAATTGAAAGAATCGGTAACAGATATTACCTCTTCTTTGACACGCCTCTTTGAATCCTCCCCTTAGGGTACTAAAATTGGTCTTTGAAGAAGACCAGGACGTCTAGGATGTTTCTAGGGAAGTTAATAAGGTAAATGGTCAGGTTTTGGCTGAGCTTAAATTCTCAAATTGGTGTGATAAAGAGAGGGAGGAGGTGCCCTTTTATAAGGGAGGAGAGAGGCACCTTTGTAAATATTAAAAATATTAATTTATAATAAATCTAACCCCACTTAAAAACCTCCACAAATGACTCATATTTGAATATTATATGGGATAGGGTTTTAATCTCATCAACCAATAATATTTATACATGTTAGGAATTTATTTTCAACATTATCAACTTGATTTATCCTTATTTAATCAATTTAATTTTATTTGTGGTAATAACATTCTAAATTTTAAATTATAACAAATAATTACTTATTTTTTGTTAATTGTCCATAATTGGATACTTTATAACATTTTATACCATATAAATTTAAATTTATAGTTTTTAAATATTTTTGTGATTTTTAAACAATTTTATAATATGTTATTTTCATAAAATAACAATAGTGTCAATTTTGACACTATTCATTTATTTGAATTTAAATAAAATATATACCGAAGATATGTTCGAAATAAAAGCTTTAATAGATTCATAAAAGGTCATATGTATCTAAAAAATTAGTTTAGAACATTAAATAGTTCACATAATATTTATTTTATTATTTTTAAAACCATTTATTTGGTTTATCTCTTAATAAATTAATTACTATGTCATTTTTTTATAATTATTTAATATACTTATTTGTTGCATAAAAATTAAAAATAAAATCCTATGATGAAGATAAATCTATTAACTTTCACAATAATACTTGTACTCGAATTTATCATCTTAAAATCACAATATTTAAATTGTTATATTTATTAAATTATGAAGGTGACAACTTTGGAATCATTTAAAATAAAATAATATAAGTGTCATAATCCCTTTTATAAGGCTCCAAATGGTAAAATATTAGACCATTTGATGATTATGGTCTAAATGTACATGAAAAATAAGTTTTGGTCTGGTTTTTGTGCCTTTTATGGTCACTATTAGTTTAATAAAAACTATATTCTTGATTTTTGACTAGATAAACAATTTCTGCATCACTATTGTGTCACAATTAATGATAATTATTTAATACCTAAAAATTATAAATAAATTCATATGATGTATATAATTTCATTATATTTCTAGAGACTATTCATTTTCTAAGTTTCATTATGTTTATCACTAAATTAAAATTAATATACTTATAAGATTTAAGAGAGTGACACGTTGTCACTTTCTTTGGTTTTAATAATAATTAAGTTATTTTCATGGACAAAAGTCCATTAAATGATTATAATCCGCCCCTTAGGTGACATGGGTCGACTTTTAGTAATCCAATAGGATTTTCACAGGTGTTAGGGTAATTTTATAATCTTATATTTACCCTTAATTACCCGATTTACCTTTAACTATGGTAAATAAAATTTACCGTAGTTACTATTCATAATGCCCAAAAATAAAAAAGTATCCTATTAACATAATTTGGACCCAATGATTTAAAATATGGAATCCATTTTTAAAAATTCAAAACACATAAGTTGCAGTAATTAATTTAAAATTAATCCCATTGTCGAAAGAAAACGGGTTTTTGTTTAAAACATTGCAAAAGAGAGAATTGATTTAACCTGCGAATTCAAGGTAAAATCAATGCTAATGAAATACATTGTATTAAATGGTAAAAATATATTCTATTTATACTTTAAAACCATTAAATATTATAATTTAACCACATAAATTATTATGATGAACAAATTTGTTTTTAATTAAAATATAGCGTGTTTTTACTATTTATTAAAATATGAAAGTTATCAGAAAAATATCAAAACTTTATCCAATGTAAAGTTTTATATCCTGATTCAAAAGAAGAAGTTTATTTTGTGAAATTAAACTTATAAACATGTCAAAAACTATATTTAACGTGGGTGCGCCATCAAAAGGCGGCAAAACTGCATTTTTTGAAAAATACTTATTTTACCTGAAAATTTTATTTTGTTCTTATACCATGTTCTAGAAAATATGTAATAAGAATAATAATTTTATAAAATTCAAAATTTAGTTAATACTATTCATGACGGCTAGTTCATAATAATATTATAATAATATATCGTTGTTTAGTAAAACCCAGTATTGCATACAACACACGCTATCGAGGAAGGTCGCGATTGCGTATAATGCAAGCCAAGTTAGGGTTGCATGTAGTGCACGACTCTTTTGTTTTTTCATATAAAAAATACATTGAATATATATATATATATATACTCAATGTTTCGTAGAATAACTACTATTAAACAAACATGAAATTGTGTGTAACACGATCCAAGAATAGTGTTGCGTATACTGCAAGCTAATACGGTGTTGCATATAGCGCAAGATAATTTTGGTGTAGTGTACAACAGATGATATGAAAGAAATTAAAACGAATATATCTTATAAAATCTCGGGTTGTTACATTCTACCCCCCTTAAAAATCATTTTCTCCCTTGAAATTCGTCAGGGTTATAAATCGTTTACTATTCATAGAAACCCACATCGTAAAAAGGAATACTAAAACATAACATTAAAAAAGAAAGTTAGAAACGTAACGGTCACCCAAGGTAACTCAGCATTGGGTTTCCACATAGGAGAGTATAGGTGAAAATATGGATATGGAGGAAAAATCAAACCATCAAGTTCTGATGGAAAGTGGTAGAGAACATGGCTATGAAATATCCAATAATCACAAAGCCATAGATTTGCGATGATCTAAGGTACCATCTGATTCATCGGATATAAGAGCACTATGACAACATTTTTGGTTTTCAAGATCATTTCTCTAATGTTGAAGAATTTTCAAATCAAAATAAATACTTTATTTTTGTACAATCTCACCGTTTTTCGTGCCTTGAACAATTTCCACTTCATCTCTTAAAGAAATGAAGTTGCATTTTCCATTCATGAAGTGTTAGCAGATCATGTGATAGAATGATGAGTCATTCCATCTGTCTCAAACAAAAGGTTATAAAAGTTATCAAAAATACATAAGTCCATCTATAGTGAGATTAATCATATATGGTTCCTAAAATGGACTAATAATTCATATATCATACTACTTAATATAATAAAACTAGTTTCTACTAAACAGGGACTTCCTGTAGGCCAGTGGTAGGCGATAAATTCTAGTCACACTTCGGTTGTGGGTTCGATTCCCGCAACCTTGTCCGACGTGATGGGATGTCGCCCATCCTGCAGGTTGTCCTTTTTCTAAAACTACATTACTATAACATCCCATCAATAATATCGAAAAAAGTTTTATCCTTAAACAATACTAACTTATGTCCAACATAATCCATTCCAATCTTTAGCCTTATCTAAAATACTTCAGTCCAAGCTCATAGTATAAAGAAAATGATTACTTGAAATGTCACATAACAATCATGTGAATTCCATCATTTATCCCCAATATATCATAAGATATATCTTGTTGGTAAAATTACAAACATGTTAATACTTTAATCATGTATTCTCTTGAAGAATGAATACCCATTGAACCTTAGTGAAAACATGAATGCAGTTAAAAGTTAACACTTTCCACATACCAAAATCCTCAAAACTCTATATACTCAAACCATGATATCACTTAGTCCTTATATCAGTCATGAGTTCATGAATACAATCAAACATCTCATTATCTTCTTATCCTTTCATTATGCGCATATCATCTACTTTCCAAAAATATCTGAATAACCTTTCATGGTTACCGGTTCCATTCAACATATACTTTCAAATACTTTAGGAAAAACAATAGTGTAACAATCCTTAGATGATTCTTTCTTCCATAGTACCATTAACTATACAACATAACTCTTTTTAAACATACAATCATTCCACTACCTTCTTAAACAACTGACTGAGCTTCAACACTTCTTTCATCTCAGATATCATTTGTAGTCTCCTCATCATCATCCACATAAATACTACCCATATGACCATGCTGATTCTCTTCATGAGATTTTCCCTTAGGGCATTGGTTTGCATAATTCCCATACATTCCACATTTAAAACATCTAATCATTGTTGATGTCGTAGCAATACCATTATCTTTGTCCATGTTGGTAACTGAACCTTTTCCATTTCACTTACTGTCTTTGTGTCCTTTTCCACACCCAAAGAATCTTCCAGTTCCTTTGAAACAATCTCCCTGATGCCTCTTCCCACATGATTTACATAAGGGAAATTGAACTTTCTTTCCTCTATGATCATCATGAAACTCCATCTTTCTCTTATTATCTGAGTCGGGAAACTTACCAAAGTTGAGATTATTGATCATATTATGATATTTCTGATTAGGGATAACAACGATGTTTGGACTTACAAATCCCTTTTCATTTTTTTTCTCATGAAGAATATCATTCCATTGTCGGTCATATCCTCCATTATCTTGAATCTTCCTGTTTCCAGCCATTTTCTAAATCCCAAAAAGAATAGTGTGAGAGGAAAAAATCATGCTATGGAAAACAACATAGTAAAGGGGAAGTACCCTCAATATCTAACATTTTATGTTAAATTATAAGATCTTTAGCACAATTCTAGGACTATAACCTATATGTATACTTAACCTTAGGGACATCCTTAGACATACCTTAGACATATCTCTAGGGATCTCACTAAAGTTCTTGCATCCTAGTTTCCAAAGGTTGACTAAACCTTTCCTCTGATACCAATTGTAGAGACCCGAAGCTTGACGTACATGGAAATTAAATTACTTTTGCGGAATACTTAATACATAACAAAAATATACACACAAGGACCGTAATAGTTTAGTGTCTTTGGAAACTCAAAATAAAATCTTCTAATCATGGTAAAAGATCTTCAACATCTCCCAATAAAGATCTTCCCCTTTTTTTCTTACCTAAAACCTTTCTTTATATCCTGGGGAAAAGAAAACATAAAAGGGGTGAGCTCAAATGCCCAGTAAGGGTAAACATAGAGAACATAAAAGAATCCATAAACATTTGAATGCAAAAACTTGAACATAAAATCTAAACATCAAAATCTTGAGCAAAGACATGAATCTAGGAAGTACGTAAGGCATATATCATAAGGGAACATCAATCATGATAACATAGCATGGGAATAAAACATGTAATTGTGGCAACCATTAATCACATGATATGATTTCCATAGTAGTCAAGGAATTTCTGCCAAGACCATCTTAGTGGACAAAGTCTCTTTCTGAATCGAGTTCACTCCTCATTCCAGTCCTGTATTACTGAACCAGTTTAACTTTCCGTTCTAGACATGTCTATATCATGATATATAAATCTTTACCCAATGCATTGGAGGGAGATAAAGGTCCCACCCATCTCATAATTAAATAATTCTTACTTGTTCCACAAAATAAACATATATCATTCATAATAACCCAATAAATAAAATGGGTTTCATAAATATCATCCCATCATCACATAATCCATATAAAATAAATGGATATCATTTCATAATAAGAAAAGAGGAACCATGTAAATCATAGATACATGATACTTGAAACATACACATGTAAAATAATGTCATCTTAGATGAAAATGGTTTTGATAAAACACATGAAATTAATTCTTGAGGAAAATATCCTTTTTTTCTTCAAAATCATTTTATTTTCACAAAATGTCCTGAAATTTTAAAAGAAAAGAATTTTGTTGAAAATTTTCATGAAATATTTTGGAGGAATCTTCATGAAAATAAGGATTTATAAAACCGTAAAAATCTTTTCATGCTGTATAAGTTAAAAAAACATTCTTCTCGTACTTTTGCCGGAAAAGTCAAAAAGTACCTCGTAACGTAAACAAAATATAGATTCCTTACATACCATGTAGTAAAAGTAAAAATGGTTAAAAATGACTTTAAACATACATGAAAACACTTTTATAAAACATGTACATGGATTATAGAAATAACCCCAGTGAATACTTACGAATAAGCAGTCTCGGATAAAAATGAGATTTGCACAATTATCCCTTACCTTAGGTCTGATATGCTTCGTATGGTTCTGAACCTCCTGTATAATGATTTAAATAATGTCATTGAATTATTACATGATCATATTCATTGTTATTATATAATATATGTTTCACTTATGACTTTATATTACCCGTTCTTTTGTAAATTCCATGTTAAAGTAGCGTTTTGGGTAAAATCATTTCATTTATCGTACGTGTTTCGACTTGTCGTTTCCTGATATTATTACTTATATCCTGATTTACATAATTCCAAAATGTAAAAAATGATTTTTATATAATATATATTCATCATATACATATATATTGTAGATCGATAAAAGGAATGAAATACACCGTTCATGGAGACGGTAGGCCGTACATACGCATGAATGTTGTTTTCGTTTCCTTATTGAATTGAATGAAACTAAATAGATGACATACATATATATATAAATAAATCCAGTAGCATTATTATTTAATATATTTAATTATTATTAATTATATAAACTTTATGATCATTCATGTATGGTTAATCCTGGAGAATGAATCTCATCGCGTCGTGGAGACGGTAGTTCGTACGTACGCACGAGTGATGATATCGTTTCCATAATTATAGAATTTGAGTGGATGGTATAATATATAATAATTAGTATGATGTTATAATAACCATATATTGTTATTATTTACACCATTATACCCATCCATATAAGATGTTGGTGGAAAAATAGATTACACCACGGCGTGGAGACGGTATTCCGTACGTACGCACGCGTGGTGATTTTTTTTCCGTGTGATGGATAGAAGGTGAAATAGGGTTGTTTCATATTTATAATAACATATCATTATATTAAGGATACTGATGTTATTACTTCATAATGAAACAACTAAATAAGAAGAAGTTGAAGAAGAAAGAAAATTGAAAGAATCGGTAACGGATATTACCTCTTCTTTGACACGCCTCTTTGAATCCTCCTCTTAGGGTACTAAAATTGGTCTTTGAAGAAGACCAGGACCTCTAGGATGTTTCTAGGGAAGTTGATAAGGTAAATGGTCAGGTTTTGGCCTAGATTAAAGGCTCAAATTGGTGTGAGGAAGAGATGGAGGAGGTGCCCTTTTATAAGGGAGGAGAGGGGCACCTTTGTAAATCTTAAAAATATTAATTTATAATAAATATAACCCCACTTAAAAACCTCCAAAAATGACTCATATTTGAATATTATATGGGATAGGGTTGTAATATCATCAACCAATAATATTTATACATGTTAGGAATTTATTTGCAACATTGTCAACTTGATTTATCCTTATTTAATCAATTTAATTTTATTTGTGGTAATAACATTCTAAATTTTAAATTATAACAAATAATTACTTATTTGTTGTGAATTGTCAATAATTGGATACTTTATAACATTTTATACCATATAAATTTAAATTTATAATTTTTAAATATTTTTGTGATTTTTAAACAATTTTATAATATGTTATTTTTATAAAATAACAATAATGTCAATTTTGACACTATTAATTTATTTGAATTTAAATAAAATATATACAGAAGATATGTTCGAAATAAAAGCTTTAATATATTCATAAAAGGTAATATGTATCTAAAAAATTATTGGAGCACATTAAATAGTTCACATAATATTTATTTTATTTTTTTTTAAACCATTTATTTGGTTTATCTCTTAATAAAATAATTACTACATCATTTTTTTATAATTATTTAATATACTTATTTGTTTCATAAAAATTAAAAATAAAATCCTATGATGAAGATAAATCTATTAAATTTCACAATAATACTTTTAATCGAATTTATCATCTTAAAATAACAATATTTAAATTGTTATATTTATTAAATTATGAAGGTGACAACTTTGGCATCATTTAAAATAATATAATATAAGTGTCATAATCGCTTTTATAAGGCTCCAAATGGTCAAATATTCTACCATTGTATGATTATGGTTTAAATGTACATCAAAAATAAGTTTTTGTCAGGTTTTTTTTCCTTTTATGGTCACTATTAGTTTAATAAAAACTATATTCTTGATTTTTCACTAGATAAACAATTTCTGCCTCACTATTGTGTCACAATTAATGATAATTATTTAATCCCTAAAAATTATAAATAAATTCATATGATGTATATAATTTCATTATCTTTCTGGAGACTATTCATGTTCGAAGTTTCATTAAGTGTATCACTAAATTAAAATTAATATACTTATAAGATTTAAGAGAGTGACATGTTGTCACTTTCTTTGGTTTTAATAATAATTAAGTTATTTTGCATGGAAAAAAGTCCATTAAATGATTATAATCAGACCCTTAGGTGACATGGGTGAACTTTTAGTCATCCAATAGGATTTTCACAGGTGTTATGGTAATTTTATAATCTTATATTTACCCATAATTACCCAATTTACCTTTAACTGTGGTAAATAAAATTTACCGTAGTTACTATTCATAATGCCCAAAAATAAAAAGTAGCTTATTAACATAATTTGGACCCACTGATTCCAAATATGGAATAAATTTTTCAAAATTCAAAACACATAAGTTGCAGTAATTAATTTAAAATTAATCTCGTTGTCGAAAGAAAACGGGTTTTTGTTTAAAACATTGCAAAAGATTGAATTGATTTAACCTACGAATTCAAGGTAAAATAAATGCTAATGACATACATTGTATTAAATGGTAAAAATATATTCTATTTATACTTTCAAATCATTAAATATTATAATTTAACCATATAAATTATTATGATGAACAAAGTTGTTTTTAATTAAAATATAGTGTGTTTTTACTATTCATTAAAATATGAAAGTTATCAGAAACATATCAGAACTTTATCCAATGTAAAGTTTTATATCCTGATTCAAAAGAAGAAGTTTATTTTTTGAAATTGAACTTATAAACATGTCAAAAACTAGATTTAACGTGGGTGCGCCATCAAAAGGTGCCAAAACTGCATTTTTTGAAAAATACTTATTTTACCTGAAATATTTATTTTTTTCTTATACCATGTTCTAGAAAATATGTAAGAAGAATAATAATTTTATAAAATTAAAAATTTAGTTAATACTATTCATGACGGCTAGTTCATAATAATATTATAATAATATATCGTTGTTTAGTAAAACCCGGTATTGCGTACAACACACGCTATTGAGGAAGGTCGCGATTGCGTATAATGCAAGCCAAGTTAGGGTTGCGTGTAGTGCACGACTCTTTTGTTGTTGCGTATAACAAATTGCATTGAATATATATATATATATATATATATATATATATACACTCAATGTTTCGTAGAATAATTATTATCAAACAAACATGAAATTGTGTGTAACACGATCCAAGAATAGTGTTGCATATACTGCAAGCTAATACGGTGCTGCGTATAACGCAAGATAATCTTGGTGTAGTGTACAACAGATGATATGAAAGAAATTAAAACGAATATATCTTATAAAATCTCGGGTTGTTACAGATATCAAACGTAAGATTGATCTCAAATGTAAGGTTTATCTCAAACGTAAGTTTGATCATCCATACTTTTCTCTTAAACTTTCAAACGTACGATATATAATTCATACTTTTATCAGGTTCTAAATGAAAGGTTAATGATCCATACTTTTTGATAAAACGTAAGGTTTTTCACAAATGTAAGGTTTATGAACCATAATTTTGAGAAACAAACATTACATTCCATACTAACGTAGGATTATTCTTTCATACTTTTCTGATCTTTCAAACGTAAGGTTCCTTCCAAACGTAGGATTCTTCTTTCATACTTTTCTGATAAAGTATGGTTGTTTAACCATAATTTTTTGATAAAATATAGTTTCTTAACTATACTTTTCTGATAACGTGTAAGCGATAGTTTTCATCATTATGCTACTCTCTTCAACGTAGGGTATGAACATTGTTTCCAGAACATGCTAAAGTGATTTTCGAACACGTAGAGTATGAACAGTGTTTCTAGAACATGCTAAAGTGATTTAAAAACAATTTGTTAAATATTAAAACTGTATTAAAATTCTTAAATATTATTTTGAAATAGAGAAATAAATAATATTAATTACCTGAAATATACTCAAAGTAAAATCATTAGAATAACAAATAAGGCTATTTGGGAACATAAAAATCATCACAAAGAGATAGAGAGTTATTCTCAACAATCTCCCCTTAATAAAATAGAGTGTTGTTGAAGACCACACTTGATCAACACCTAATTTTCTTGATGGGTGTGAGGAAGTGGGAGTAATGAAGACCTTTTATAGTGGAGGAGGAGTAACACTCTTGTAATATTTTAGAAAAAAAGCAACCCCACCCACGTTTGATTATTTAAAGTGGATAAATAATGGTAAAAATTAGATTAAATGGAGTATATGGTCGAAATATGGCTATAAAATTGATTTTGAACAAGTTTCTAGGTCATATTAGGCCTTAAGTTTAGGGTTTAATCCCTTGTTAAGCTTAATTTCACTTTAATCGTTGTAATTAATTTTAATTACTTTAACTAATATTTTTGGTAAAAAACTAATTTTACCTTATTAAATATTATAAATTATGATGATTTAAATTATTGAATCCATTTTTTCAAATTTCAATCACAAAATTGGAAAAAAAATTAATTTAAATTTAATCCCATAGACGGGATGACAATGAGGAGTTTTAAAGTAACAACATTCGAAAAATTTCTATGTTTTTTAAATTCAATTTCAAAGTGAAATTAATTCCAATTTCCTAAATGTGAGTAATTTATAAAAATATTATCTAATTAAACTTTAAAATAAATCAAAAATATAATTTATCCTTATAAACAATTTAGATAAAAACGTAGTTTTGAGTTAATATTCAGTATTTTTCATTATTCATCAAAAAAACTTTACAGATAATACCAAAAATTAAACCTAACATAATTTTTATATTTCTATTTAAGATATAAATTTATTATAATATATAATATTTATAAAAGTTCCAAAAATTGGATTTAAAATAGGTTCACCATTAAAAGGTGGTAAAAATGCCTTAATAAAAATATACATTTTTATGTGTAATATTTCGTTTGTTATTATATTATACTTATAAAATATATTTTATGAATATAAAAACAATATTGAATATATTACATATATATTTCATTAATATCATTCACTAATTTTAATTAATTTAATTTATTAATAAAAAACACCTTTGTGGGCATAAAAATAATAATATTTCTTTGGTTTTTATTTTGATTTCTAATTAATTAGTAACATATTAATTCATTTTATATTTATATAAACCATATATTTTCATAATTTAGTTAAAAATATTCATAACTGCTAATTTAATGTCTAGATTAAATAATAATATTTTAATAGTATATTATTGTTCGATAAAACTCAATCTTCTATGTAACGCAAGCCATTGAAGAAACTCATTGTTGCTTATGTCACATGATAACCTAGTATCACGTGTATTGGAAGCTATAGAATATATTGAATTTATTTATAGTAGAAAATATATTATAAATTATTAGGATATCATGTTCCCTTATGTGCTTGGTGTTACATGTCATAAATGTTATCGAATACAAGTTACTATTTTATATTTTTCAGAGTGTTATATTCTCCTCATCCTAATTAAATTGTGTCCTTGAAATTTAAACTCAATATTAGTAATATAT
The DNA here is from genome assembly GCA_963277665.1 of Viscum album. Lineage (NCBI taxonomy): Eukaryota > Viridiplantae > Streptophyta > Magnoliopsida > Santalales > Viscaceae > Viscum > Viscum album. The sequence goes on along the minus strand of OY728129.1, from coordinate 1,779,091,820 downwards.
TGTTTGATATTTTCTATGTTTAAATCCCACATCATGAGAACGGTTTGTAAAACATCCTCTAGAAAATAGAGAATAGGTAGTGAAATGGTTACATAAACTAACATATAACTAGGTCTCTAAGTATGAGATCATTAGTGTAAATTAGAGATATGTATATGGAGTAAAAGTGTAAATATTAATAGGTATTTATTGAGGTTATAAATCAAAAACAAGTGAATCATCAATAGAAATTTTATGGCCTCAAATCCATAAATATGCGATGATTTAGAAAACCATTGGTTCAAAAAAATTAAGGAATTAGGAAAACATTTTTTCAAATCATTTTTATAATGTTATGTAATCATTTTATAACCTAATAATATAAGGAAATATAATTACTTTATATATTTCTATAAACATGATTTCATCCCTTGCTTTTGATTTGATTATTTTTTCAATTCGTTAATTACTTTAATAAATGGATATGCTAAAATAAACTTTGATGTCTAAATAACTCAAATACATTTTTAACGGATCATAAGGCCCATAAAAGAGTTAAAAGTATAACTATTTGTGTCTAAATATTATCCAAAGTCAATATGGTCAATATATTAATCTATAAACCTAAAAATTAACACTATTGTTTCATCATTAATATTTATTCTTCAAATTGTTTAAATAATTACACATTAACCAGGATATCATTTAGGCTAATGGTAGGTGAAAAACCCTTGTCATCCTTCGGTCATGGGTTCAAACCCCATGTCCTTTCTGGACATGATGGGTTATCACCCAGTATACAGGTTTTCTTTTTCCAAAATCAAATTAATATAATTTCTAAAATAAATATGATGGACATCCTTGAAATAAGGTAAATCACTAAATACACTTTTAACTAAGGTTTTAAATAAAACCTCAATACATAAATAATTCATCCAGTTATTTCCACATAGACCCTTCCTTATTCTAGATTTTATCCTCTAGAATAGGGCATTGAATTGGGTAATGTCTAGGTTCCCCATATATATGGAAAAAAACTATAAAGGATTCATTATGATGAATTTCATTTCCTTTCATCACACTCTTTATTTTTCCTTAAAAAATCTTTACATTATGTCCTTTCTTCCCACAAATAAAACATTTAATCATTCCCCTGAGACACTTTCCTAGGTGTCTCTATCCACATTTATTGTATGATGGAAATCGAGCCTTATTTTCTCTATGGTCTCTACCACTCTATCTCTTAGAAACCTCCATCCTTCTCTTATTTAGTGAGTTTAGGAGTTGGTTCAGGTATATATTGTCAATCATATATCGAGAAAAATGATTAGGCATAAACGTGATATATTTCACTCATATCAACAACTCATTTGGTTTCTCATTGTCACCACCTTGTCCTTAATTTTCAATGTTTACATGACTCCTTCGGGTACCATCCATTGGATAAACCCAGAAAGCATAATATGAGTAACAATAGTCATAGAAAAATGTATAATAGTTTATAGGATATCTAAATCACAACACCTTATCTTAAATCTAAAACACCTCAGGTTTAACCTAAGTTATTCATTTCCAAAATCCTTCATAATAGTTTGTAAATAAAATGTGAATTATCCTAAGTATACCCCCCCAGAAGTGTCAAACCAGGTGCGTAGTAAGGCCGGTTATCATGTACTAGGTTACCCCGAGTCAGGCTTGGGACACCTTTTTAGAGTTGTTACTCATAGGTCCATCTTTTACAGAACCATATCCACTTATAGTATCTAGACAGGGATGTATTAATAGGAATACCCACATAATATCTACCTTACCAAAATTATAGGATGTTCTGGTATTCTTATCCTCAATGCCTATATTAGGGTTGTGCTCCCTAATCTATATATTCTAAATCTAGTTTCCAGGGTTTCTAATAAACATCATTTGATACTAACTATAGCAACCTTACCCCAGATAGCGCAGAGCTAGTGTATGCCACTATTACATTGGCATGATTACAAGGAATTAAATCTCAAATGACCAAAGAGTTTAGTAATCTTGGTAAACAAGATACATAAATGAGTCTTGTATTACAAATGAATACACTAAAAAGAAAATATTTTTTTTATTTAAATAAATAACTTCAAGTATAATAAATCTAATCCATCCAATAAATCCCTTCATATCCTTCATATTCCATTTATTGAATTCCTGGATAAAGAAACCTAATAAGGGTGAGCTCAAATGCTCAGTAAGGGAAAAATATAGTGTAAGGAATAATGAATCAATGAGAGTAATAATTATGACATGGTAAATAACTTAACACACAAACCATGTAATCAAAAAACTAATAAGGAATTTCATAAACTATATGGAAAGGTAATAATTGGAAACACATGACATTCAAATAGCTAGATAAGGTAAAATCAATATGGAAAGGTAATAAACTGAAATACATTCCATTTAATCAATGAACTAAAATGAAATGTGTCCATAGATATGTCAACGTAAAATCTCATGGATGAATAATAACTAGAACTAAATGAGGTAAATTCTTAATTATTGGACGTCATTTCTAAGGCACATGAAAACCTATACTGTAAAGTCATTTCACAAGATGATTTAAAACCATGGATAAAACCTCGTTTAATTTGTGCAAATAGTTTGTCTCATGAGAACCAATTGATGCATTGAGGGGTTATATAAATTCTATTCTCTACCCATCATTACCAGTCCAAATAATTCCTTGTATCAATTAATCAAAATAAATAATATAAATTATGAAATATTGAAATTGGATAAAGAATACATATTTATCAATAATTCCTCAGTTAATCAAATAGTTGTCAAAGTGAATATTGTATGTAAAAATGATATACAGTTTGGGAAATACTAATATCCATTGTATGATAATATGGATATTTAGGTAAATTTTAAATGAAAAATGATTAAAATAAATTTATAGTTTTAATAGAAAGTTAACAATTACAAAAGGAAGTGAGATTGCAAAGACAATCATTAAGAACATTCTTTAGGAGAATAATCTTTAAACCTTACAAAGTCTATAATACCACTTTGAAACATTTAAATAATAATCCCCATTAAATAATAATATTAAATTAAATTTAGGATATCATTAGATTAAATATATTCAAGATATAACATGTCAAAAGGCACACCAAATAAAAGTGAATTCATGCATTATTATATAAGTCTCAATGGAATGTAAATTGAGATCAAATTCCCTTACATATGAATAAAAAGACCCAATAATGATCATAAAATGAAAAATTTAAAAATTAAACTTTAAAACATGAAAAGGATTCTTCTAATAAATGATGGTTGGTAAATCCATACATATTGTACAAGGTAAAAATAATATTCCTTTTTGCATGGTAAAAAGGTTAGAAAATGCCTCGTTCGGAAAGAGATAAGAAGATTCCTTTGAAAACATTGGTAAAAGAAAAAAGGTAAAAATATATTTACTAAATAATTTTGAAAAGGTTAAAAATATTTTTGAAATTTTTTTAATAAAACATGGTTTTTAGAAGAAACAATGTTCTCCAACTAATGATAGAAATGATACCAGGTTATCTTAAAAATGTTTTCTAAAACATTTTTAGTACCAAAGAGTGTGAAAATGGTAATATTACTTGAAAAGGGTCATGAATAACCATAAGAGAATAAAATTAAAGGTTTTATAATACAATTATCACATAATTTCCTCTGGTGGAAATTCAAGTTTAAATAATCCGAAACAAAGTGAGATTGTGAAGTAAGCCTTTAAAAATCCCATAATGTTGATATGAAAATAAATCAATGAATAGATTATGTGTTTCAAATGTAAATCCACATAAAAAATTGAAAATAATACAATATATTAAAATGGTTATTATACACATAATCATAGAATATTAATGACAATGAGGAATTAATATAACCCAATGAAAATAAATTGGGTTATGAAATTATTTTCCACTTGGTAACTTTTAATTCAAATACCATTAGAAGAAATAATTATAATTGAAGATAAAATTAACATAAAGATAAATTAAATAATGGTATGATATATTAAAATGGGAAGTATATACATCAGAAAAAATAATTAAGTGGAGAACATGACATTTATCTCATAGATGTAAATAAACGAGATGAAAATATCTTACCTTGATTCTGACTTGTCTCGTGTGTCTTTATATTCCTGAGTAACAAACTTATATTAATTATTTAATTGACTGAGAACCTTTTCCATGTTTATAATAACTCTTATTTAAATTAATCATGTTGTATACAATTACTTAAACAATTAAGTTTGCATCAACTGTTTTGACCAAATTCTATTTATATGTCAAAAACAACTTTGGTAGGTCAAATATATTCCAAGGGGTCATTATATAACATCTCCAGAATAATAATAATGACCTAATTATCAATTTTATACATAAATTATAATTTCAAATCCAATAATTAAATATTATTATGAAAAATTAACCAATGTTACAATCACGGAGATGGTAGGTCGTGCGTACGTATAAGTAACGTTCCAATTTTTCAATGATCGTCATGGAAGGAAATTAAGTAATATTTCCAGATTTTTTATTATATCATAAATAACATATTATTTATTATTTAATCATATATACTGATATATAGAATTATTCTGATGTAAAATTAATCACATCATGTCTTAGAGATAGTAGTCCACATGTCTACGAATGATGTTATCACTTTTTAAGTATGTTAAAGGAAAATAAAGAAAATGACATAGATTATATTTCTAAAAAGGTAATCATTTCATTAATATCATATAAATTTGTTTATGTTACATATATTTAATTAAAACTATCCTTTATATATTCCATGTATAGTGTGAACGAATAACATCACTTGGAGGGGGTTGTAGTCCACACTTCCAAAAACAATGTTATCATTTATACAAAAAATGGAAAGTATAAAGATATGTGTTTTAAAATAATTAAATAAGTTTAAAGACATAATAAATATCATATATATCATATATAAATATAGTGTCTATCATAATTTCTACCATGAGAGGCGGTAAAGGAAAAAATGAACAATCATCGTTTTGTGAGGTGGTAGTTCGTCATCACTACTATAAAGCTGGCCTTTAACAGCACTAGAAATGGTATTTATCTATGCTAGAAAAGAACTGACTACATGAGAGATATTAAAATCTCACTCCTTTTATTAGCTCTAAAAACCACTCATAAAGGGGACATTTATCAGCGCTAAAAAAAGAACTGATAAATGGGACCTTTATCAGCACTTTTAAAAGAAGTAACAAATTTCCCATTTATTAGTGCTTTTATTTAGAACCACTAAAGGAATCATTTATCAGCACTTTCAAAAGTGCTGATAAATCTCCCATTTATCAGCACTTTTGTTAGTGCTGATAAATGTTTTCAGTATCAGCGATTTTAAATGTTATGATAAAGGGATAGAGTGAAGTGTGTTGTTACAGCCCATCACAACACCATAAGAACCATAAACACACTCAAAACACATCAAAAACACACCAGAAACATACCATATATCAACAAAAACATGTAACAATATAGAATTTAAATGAAATTAAATTTATAACACAAATACCAGAAAAATATATATTATATTATAAAAATTTGAAACATTGGTTTATATAATTACAAAACTACAAATTATTACATACATTAAAAAACAATCCTAACTGTCAATGTTACCACGATTTCCATTGACATTATTTTTCAAACCACCAACACTACATGAGTGGCTTCAAAAAAACCACATCAACTCAAAAAAAAAAAGAATCCACATGTATAAGAAAAAAATTATTATGATTAATACTAAAAAAATAAATTAAATATAAATATGAAATAATATAAAAATTACATAGACAATGATTTTACTATGAAATTATAAATATTACCTTTTTAATTGAGTAGAGGCAGTGACATTTCTCTTCCTACAAAGGCAATGGAGAAAACTTGAAATAAATTGATAAATTCAAAACTACATCGGTGAAAAGGTTTTGAGGGAGAAGAAGCATGAAAGTTGGATAGATCACCCCAACTCAAAAAAAATAATCCACATGTATAAGAAAACAATTATTATGTGATTAATACTAAAAAGAAAAAAATTAAACATAAATATTAATCAATGAATTAATTCTATGGTCAATGATTTTATTATGTAAAAATCAAGATTACCTCTATCATTGAGCAAAGACAGCGTCGTTTCTCTTCCAATAAATTCATAACACATGGACATAAATCTTCTAAAATAAAAGAACTCTATAAGGAAAAATAAAAATTAAATCAACGTTTCATTATATAATTTTTTAGTAAAATAGAGAAATTATATTGTAACATTACCTTTACATCTTTCCAAAGAGGTTTCTTTGGTCCATATATATGATACTAAAAAAAATAAGGATTTTATGTGCACTTCACTAATATTGGTTAACTACCACTTAGCATAGAATCTGACATGAGCTTCATGCCCAGTGTACCCATGATTCTCTCATCCCAAACATGCACACCACCATCTCTATCATATCACCATTAAAAATTTACTTTTCCTTCTCTTATTGCACCCATTTACTACTTGTAAAGATCCATGATGCATGAAACTGCATGTATATATTAAATGGGTGAAAGAAGAGAAGGAAAAGTGAATTTTGAATGGTGATATGATACAGATGGTGGTGAGCGTGTGTGAGATGAGAGCATCATGGGGGTGTCGGATAGGAAGTCCAGATCAGATGCTATGATAAGCGGTAGTTAACCAACAGTAGTGAAGTGCACATAGAATCCTTAGTTTTGTTATTAACTTTTTGAGTGATGCACAACCAATCCATGTGTTGGATTCATTGATCAATGGATCTAAATAGACATCAATATTCTTCCAACACACTATATTAGTAGAAATAGCAGCATAAATGACCAAAATACAGAATATAAATAAACCCACACACAAGGAACAAAGAGCAATTTCCAAAAAAAATAGACATCTCTAAATAAGAATGATAGAAAGATGGAAACTAATTCATAAAAGGATAACCATTTAAAGGTTAAAATTAAAAAAACCATTTGAACTAAGAAATATCCACAAAACAAAAATAAAAACCATTTGAACTACAAAATAGCCACAAAAAAATGAGGAGCTCCGAAAATCTTCACCCCAACATGGGAGAAAACAACTGAGCCAATGTGTTTCTACTTGTTTCACAAAACCTTAGCCAAAAATAATTCTTCCACCAACTTCTCAAAATAGAGATCCTTAGAGAAGAGGACTCACTCCTTGATCTCTGGATGAATACCTCCAACCAAAAAATAAGCTTTCAACAGATCCTATGACACCACCTTCAAACAAAAGGAAACCAGCACTTTGAAGTGTTCAACATAATCCCTCACCATCTTCTGACCTTACTAGACACTCATGATCTCTTACCTTTTCTTTATATTCACCTCCTCATTTATAAACCATCGGAAAAAATAGGGACATAAAATCTTCCCATGTCATCCCAACTTGCATCATTTTTGGGTAAAAAAACTCTCATTCTTACAAATCTGGACCCCCAATAAGACCTAGAATATAACGAACTCTAATAGATTTGGGAGTTCCAAAAACTTTTAAGACATGCCCAACTTCCTCAAGCCACTTCACTTCCTCTAACGAACCTCAATTTCCACAGAATATGGGAAGAAACGAAGGAGAAATAGAAATAGGGTGAGACCCACTAGAAACTTCGGGGACCTTTTCGGGAGGCATATTCTAAATAACACAAAAAATATAAAATCAGTTTCATAATCAATCTGAAACAAAACTGAAAGGAACATATCAGGCCAAAAAACTAGCTCAAAATCCAAATTACATAACAAAATAAGAATTATATCTTCAAAAACCACTATTTCATTTTCAATTTCAAACCACCTTCTTCTAAGGACACTTTTGACAACATAATAACCCACTTTTGATACTAGCTAGCTGGTGGCCCTGTTATGGAAAGTTGGTGGAACTATAGCAACATACTTTAGTCCCATCTCAACCTCTCAAGCCCCTAGTTCTCTCCATCCACCCATTCAATGTCAAAAACAAATTTAAACCAGCATAACACTTGGTTTTTCCCTAAATTAATTAGTTATGTACCTTCATAAAGGAGTGGGTACTACGATTTCATATATTAATAAAACTATATAAAAGGAACTGGATAGAACCAGTTTAATAGTGTAATAGAAAAAAAATTATCATACATAGAGTGATGGACACATGATTTATATAACTTGAAAACTAGGGGCTCAAGAGGTTCATTGTACGAACATTTAGATTGATACTTCTACATTTCACTTGATGAACTTCAACATTATGCAACTTCATTATCTAAGCCATCAAGAACTATAAACATTCTAATAATTAGTTTTTAAACACTAGATTTATAGTTTTATTTCATTCTATCTATATTCTTTGTTCTTAATTCTGGTTTATGGTTTTTCTATCAAAATGAAGACCCCAATATCTGGGTTATATTAACACTACAAAATGTATGTATGTATTGTGCCAGAAATTGATAGAAGTCAAGGGGATTCAATTGTGCGTCATTCTAGTTAAAGTAAAGGTTGGTTCTTGTTATACATCAAAAGGAAAGTAATTTGGTTGGTCCTCTAGAGGAGTCACACTGGCATCAGTGAGGAGATGAGATGTAGGGTTTGTAAAGGTTAAGAACAGCGTGAAAAAGAAAAACGAAGAACCCAAAAGATCAAACAATGATATAGGCAAAGTAGAAAATAACATACATTGGATTCTATCATTGATTCTTCTGATGGATAGTAGTGGAGTCACACCGGTAGCATAGGATTTTCGCAAGAGCATCAGAATCGTGATGACTGAGTACTAGTTAGGGTTTTTTTTAAATATATCAAGAACACTTTTAATAGAACCTTCAGAAAATTACTAATAAAGATCCATTTTATCAATGTTAAATTGATAAGCACTGATAAAAGGGATATTTATCAATGCTAAAAAAGAACTGATAAAAGGCGTCTTTATTAGCGCTAATATTTTAGCACTGATAAAAATTCTTTTTAATAATGCTTTTTAGCGCTCATAAATATCGATCTTTATCATTACTTTTTTAACGCTAATAAATATTGATCTTTTTGAGCGCTAAAATTTTAGTACTAATAAAATATTTATTTAAAAAAATTATTATAATTTTATAATTATTAAATATATATAATTATTTATTTAAAATTATATAAATACTTATTTAAAAAATAATAATTAATTATTTCTAATAATTATAAATATATAAATTTACAAATATAGAAAATATATGTTTATAAATATATTTATTTAAAATTATATTTTTAACATTATTAGTGGATATATAATCTTAATACATGAATTTTAAAAATGATTGAAATTGAATAAATCAAAATGGGTACACTTTAAAAATATTGAAAAAATAAATAAGTTTTATTAATAAAATATAAATTATTGAAAAATATGGATATATATATATATATTGAAGTAACGATGAATACATATTGAAGGAAATAAAATATTAAAAAAGGAAAAAAGTTGAATACATATTGAAAATACTAAAACAAAATAAATATATATATATAAATACATAATAGAAAATGATCAAATTCAAAAATAAAATAAAAAAATATTAAAAATGAATTCTCTAACTATAATAGTATTAAAAATAAATAAATAAAATTAACCAATTAAAAACATAATATATTAAATGTATCATGTTAAGAATGAAATTCTAAAATATACTAAAATTTGAATAAATTAAATAAATATTAGGTGTATGTGTCTCTATATATTGCGTAAATATATTTGTGTATGTGTTTGTATATAAACTGCATTAATGACACACACACACACACACACACATATATATATATATATATACGTGAAATCAGTGTAACACACGATGTTTGATATATATTAAATTGAAAAATCAAACAACATTAAAAATGAATAAGACATTAATATGTTAATTAAAATTCTATTCATTTTATATATTTTTATATTTATTATTTATTATTTATTACTATTTATAATTAATAGATATATATATATTACACTTATTCATTTTTATTAATAATTATTTCATTAATAAATTTTTAAATAATTTTGTAATTTATCCATTTTTAATTTTTTTTGTTTAATTATATATTCATTTATATATCTACATTTAATATATACTATTTATTAATATTTATAATATATATATATATATTAAATTTATTCGTTTTTATCAATAATTATTTAATTAATAAAAGGCTTAATATTTTTGTTAATTTACTCATTTTAAATTTTTATTTGTTTAATAATTTCATTTTATTCATTTTACATATATATATATATATATATTTAATATATACTATTTATTAATTTTTAAATTTTATATATATGTTTATACATTTTTAACAATAATTATTTAATTAATGAAATTAATAAAAAAATATTTTATAAACCTTTGTCAGCGCTAATAAAGAAGTGATAAAGGTTACCATTAATCAGTGCTTTATTTTTAGAACTCATAAAGGGTAACTTTTATCAACACTAAAAATAAAGCACTGATAAAGGGTAACCTTTACCATTGCTAAAATAAAGCGTTGATTAAGGTGACATTTTATCAACGCTAAACAAATGGTGATGATAAAGGTCCCTCTTTATCAGGGATTATTTTAGCACTGATAAATATGGACATTCTTAGTGCATTTTTCTAGTGCTGATAAATTTCAGTGTTGTAAAAGGCCAGTTTTATATTAGTGTGTACACATAAAAAATATGTTCATTACCCATTATATAGAAGTGTGTATAAGTGTAGGTAAAACCCTTAAAATAAAAACATACTAGTATTTTTAGGATTTTTTTTGTTATATAATTATGGAATAAGGATAATTGAAGGAGTGGAGAAAGGAAATAAAACTTGAGAGCTTGAGGAAAGATGTTACCTTTTAATCAGGTAACTTCTTTCGGTTTTTACCAATGGGATTCTTTGGATTTATTTCTATCCAAAGGGAGGATTAAAAGAAGAAGTGATATATTTTAAGGATTTAATTGGGTATATATTTTATAAACCTAATTGTCTTGATAGGTGTGAGGGAGTGGGAGGAAAGGAGGCGTTTTATAGTGGGTGGCACTCTTGTAATATTTTGAAAAAAACCCCACCCACGTATGATTATTGAAAGTGGATAAATAATGTTCCAAAGTATATCCAAGGGATTATAGGGTCTAAATATGTCCATCCAATGTATTTATCACAAATTTCTAGGTCATATTAGGCCTTAAGTTTAGGATTTAGTCCCCTATTAAGCTTAATTTCACCTTAATCGTTATAATTAGTTTTAATTACTTTCACTGATATTTTTGGTAAAATACTAAGTTGAACTTATTATAAATTAGAAATTATTATTATTCCAAATATGGAATCCGTTTTTTCAAATTATAATCACATAATTTGAAGAAATTAGTTTAAATTTAATCCCACATACGGGATGACAATGTGTGTTTTTAAGATAATAACGTTCAAAAGTTTGCTAAGTTTTTATATTCAATTTCAAAGTTAAATTGATTACAATGAACTGTTTTGGTTTAATTGAAAAAAATATGATCTAATTAAACTTTAAAATAAATTAAAAATATAATTTATCCTTATAAATAAATTAGATGAAAAAGCAGTTTTGAGTTAAAATTCAGTTTTTTTCACTATTCATCAAAAAAATGAAACTTCACAGAAAAATACCAAAAATTCACTCTAACATAATTTTTATATTCAGATTTAAAAGATTAATTTTATTTTAATATATAATATTTATAAAATTTCCAAAAAATGGATTTAAAATAGGTTCTCTATTAAAAGGTGGTAAAAGTACCTTAATAAAAATATGCATTTTTATGTGTAATATTGGGTTTGATATTATCATATACTTATCAAATATATTGGATGAATATAAAAGATATTTTATTGAATATATAACATATATATTTCATTAATATCAATCACTAATTGTAATTAATTTAATTTATTAAGACAAAATGTCTTTGTGAGCATAAAAATAATAATATTTCCTTTATATTCAATTAGTTTATATTTTCATTTCAAATTAATTGGTAACCTATTAATTCATTTTATATTTTTATAAACCATAATTTTTTATAAGTTAGTTAATATTATTCAAAACCCCTAATTTAACATCTAGGTTAAATAATAATATTTTAATAATATATAATTGTTCGGTAAAACTCGGTCTTGTCTGTAACGTAGGCCATTGAAGAAACTTGTTGATTCATATGTTGCACACTATCTCAGTATCACATACATTTAAAGTTATATAATATATTGAAATTATTTAAATTATTAAATATAAAACAAATTATGAGGATATTATGTTCCCCTATGAACTTAATGTTGTGTGTCACACATGCTATCAAATATAAGTTAGTCTTTTAGATTTTTTGGGGTGTTACACCTACACGGTTTCCTTGGAAAGCCACACAGTTTGACTAATTGTACTCAAACCATGAAAAATGAAACTTCATCCTCACAGCTCCATACCACATAGTTAGTACTACTGGTGTGACTAAACCATACCAATGATCTATTTTCTCCAAAAATCAAAGTCCCTTTACTCCCAAAATACTCTAGAATTACCCAAAGGATAAACCAAACTCAATATAAGGGGTACCTATGACCTGAAGGGAATCGAAATTCTACTCACTGTAAAATATTAATATCCTGATAAAGTGCTAAATATTCTGACCTTGCAAAAATATATCGCCATTAATGCCTCATCAAAAAATCTCACTCTTGCGTCTCATGGATATCCCATCCACACTACCACAATACATGAACCATATGAATGATTTTACCATGAAGTACCATATCATGGTGATACATAGTCTAAAACAATTTCTCAACAAAAATAGTGTCCATATTGAGATCAATATCTTCCCATTTGATCACATGGGAAGGGAATGGGTGATACCTCCTCAATTAGGAAACATGAAACACATTTTGAATCAACATCAAATGATAAGGTAAGTCCAAATGATACACCACTTTTTACGGTCATTCAATGATATCAAAGGTGGAAACAAACCTCAGTGAAAACTTACCCTACTTACCCAATTTATGGTGTCCTAAGCGAGGTGAAACTCCAAGAAATACCTAATCACAAACCTCAAAATCTATAAGGTGATGAAGATTTTACACATAGGATTTTTGAACATTTTGATTAGTCACAAAACACCTATAGATCAGCTTCACATTTTCAACATATCCTAAACAAGGATTGGTCCAACCAAGGACCGTTCTTCCAAATATTCCTAACATAAGGTATATTTACATGGTTTACCATAAAATGATTCAAAGGGATACATCTTAATCAAATCCTAATAAATATTTTTATAGGAAAAAATTACTATAGGCGGATTCTTTTCCCAAGAACCCCCAAAATCAAGAACACATACCAAGATAATATCCTCTAGGGTTTGGATAGCTTTCTCAATATTATTTTCCATATCTAGATGATATTTTGTGATTAATTTTAAATGGTAACTCATCCTATCTTACAAAAATTCACAAAACCTAGATGTAAACCAGGGGTCCATGTCAAAAACAATCATAGAGGGAACCCCATGAAACCTTACAAACTCTTGGATGTAAAAGTGTGTGATCTTCTCCAACTTCATCATCTCGTTTATAGGGAGTAAATGAGATGATTTTGTAATTTGATCAAGGATCACCCAAATCACATCCTTCCCACTAGGATTTTGTGAAAAAATGATGATCAAGTCCATGAAAATATCAATACACTTACGCTTTAGAATGGGAAAATGTTATAATAAACCTGAAGGTCTCTAGTGCTCCATATTAATTCTCTAACAAGTAAGACTCCATGATACAGAGTCTACAATAGACCATTTATTAGCCACTGAAAGAGGATAATATTCATTGTTAATATATATAATATTCACATGATTTATTATTAATAAACACTATTTCAGTGCATTTTACACTTTGAACATCATATCACATTATGATTGTAATTCCTTCTTAAAATAAACTATTATATAGTACATTTTTTTAAAATCATTTAAAGTACCCAATGATCTTGATTTTATTTTCATATTTAATTTTCAGGTTTATAATTATATTGGGAACAATTCATACTTGTGAAGTGTTAGAAGATTCACATTGGAAGACCACCAAAATGGGATTTCATGCAAAACAATTTGAAACCTGCATCAATCCACTCTTGGGACCAATTGCAAAGATAATTCTACAAAAAAAATACTTCCCCCATCAAAAAATAATTTCACTTAAAAAGAGTATCCAAAACTTTTTTGAAAAATAAGGGGAGTCATTTTATGAAACATGGGAAAGGTTCAAAGAAACACTCAACATAGTACCTCACCATGGATTTTCAAAACCAAAACAAGTTCAACTTTTCTATGGAGGGTTGAGTCCAGGAAACAAACAATTTATTAACATGATGTGTAATGGAACATTCAAAAACAAAGCCCCAAATGATGCTTACGAGTATCTGTAAAGCCTTGCTGAACAAAAACTAACATGGGGAACTTCACCTTATTCTGAAAAGCCACAAAGAACTACTGGAATTCATACACTTAGAGAAGAGGAAAGACTTAGGGATAAACTTGAAACACTCTCTAGGATGTTTGAAGAGATAGACCTTAGGAAATTCCATGAAATCCAAACTGTAGACCCTGTTTGCACAATTTGTGACAAACATGACCATAAGACAAAAAAACTGCCCAACCATTCCATTCATCAAGGATGTTCTTTTATGAGGACCCCCAGTGGAAGTAAATGCCTTGAAATTTCAAAATACTCAATACCAAAACACCTTCAACCCAAGGTATAATGACCACCCAGGTTTCCGCTGGAAAGATAACCAACAACCTATCCAACCACAGGGACAAACTCCTTACCCCCGTCAGAACTACCAAAACCATAACCAGTTCCAACCACAACCAGTCCAATACCAACACCCTCTTATCCAATACCAACAACCCATCCAGCAACCAAATTACCCTATTATGATAAACCAACCAACACAAGCCCCTACTCAATCTGTCCCTCTACCAATCCTTGAACAGTTGTGTAAAAAAATAGAGAAAATGAACTCAGAAGTCTCATCCCTTAAACATGAACTACAAACCATTAAAACTGGTAAGGCACCCATTCCTACTCAGGCGGTACCATCCTCTACTTTAAGGGGAGAATCCATTTACACACAAACCACTCATGAACAAATCAAAGCAGTGACTATTTTAATAAGTGTGAAATCCATTGAAAAACCTAAACCAACCACCCTATAACCATTAAAAGATTCAATAACACATGAAAATGATGAAGAACCACCATCCAATTCTACAAAACCCAATGAGAATGTGAAGGAACTACAACCACACCAAACAGTCAAACAACCTTCTCCATTCCCTCAACGAATGAGAGGAAAAACTAAAACATAACTGAATGAGACATTGAGGGAAATATTCTCTCAGGTTAAGTTGAACATTCACCTTCTAGATGCAATCCAAACCATTCCTTCCTACTCAAAGTACCTTAAGGACTTGTGCGCTTTTAAAAAAAATCACATAAAAACCAAGTACTTTTGGATTCTAATGTGAGTACCACCATTCAAGGGACCATTCCTCCAAAGTTGAAAGACCCAGGATGTCCATACATCAATTTTGAGTTTGGAGAGAACAATGTTTTCAAGGCCCTTTGTGATTTGGGATCCAGTGTGAACCTCATTACTTATTCCATGTATTGTCAGTTAGGGCTCGAAGAACTCCAACCCACATCTGTCACTCTTCAACTTGTTGATCATAGTGTTTGAGTTTATAAGGGGATCTTAAAGGATGTTTTAGTAAAATTTGAAAATTTCATTTACCCAACTAACTTCATTGTCCATGAAAATCACCCAAGCTTCAGTCCTAGGGAGAAAACCCCAATTATCCTTGGTCATCCCTTCCTTGCAAAAATCAACTCTATTATCCGAGTCTGAAATGGGAACATGACCATCACCTTTGGAAACATGAGTCTAGACTTGAACATCTACAATGAAAACTCTAAAATTTGGGATGATGAAGAGATACATGAGATTAATTGGATTGGTAGTGTTGATAGTGAACTCTAGGAACATCAAGGGATTTCTGAAGGATGTTTAAGTCAAGAAGAGATTTATTTTCTTTGTTCACATAAGGGAAATTTTTCTCCTTGGCTTGAATCTCTTTCAGATAGCTCTATTGATGAATTTATCGAATCATCAATCAATAATACAATTTATGAAATCAATAACATTGAGTCCATACCAATTAATGACATTGATCTGGCCAATTTGGTGGATGAAAATTCTATTCACAAGGAACCAATTCTGTTAAGAAATCTGAACAAATAAATTGAGTTCAATACAAAGTCACATACTTCCTTAGGAAGTGAGAAACAATATGATATCTAATTTAAGGTCTTACCTTCATCACTAAAGTATGCATTCTAAGGGTAAAATCAAGCCTTTCCTATTGTCATTTCCTCCTCTCCTGAATCCAATCAAAATATGATGCTTCTGGAAGTCCTAAGAAAACATAAGAAAGCAATTAGATGGAACCTTTCTAATATTCTTGGGATTAGCCCACTCATTGGAACTCATAGGATTTTCCTTGAATATAAATACAAACCATGTCATCAACCTTAGCAGAGACTCAATCCAAATATTATAGATGTGGTAATGAAAGAACTTCTTATGTCGTTGAAAGCGGGTATCATCTACCTCATTGCTGAGAGTGAGTGGGTAAGCCCAATTTAAGTTGTCCCAAAGAAAGTTAGAGTCACTATGATAACCAATGAGGATGGATACATTCTCCCCACAAGGGTTAGTAGTGGATGGAGAGTCTGTATTGACTATAGGAAGCTCAACTCTTGTACCAAGAAAGACCATTTCCCCTTTCCCTTTATTGATCAAGTACTTGAGTGAGTGGAGGGTCATCAATTATATTACTTCCAAGATGGATTATAAGGGTATTATCAAATAGAGGTCTCCTTAGATAATCAAATAAAAACAACCTTCAGTTGTCTATTTGGCACTTTTTCCTTCAAACACATGCCCTTTGGGTTATGTAATGCCCCTGGTACCTTCCAGCGGTGCATGATGGGAATCTTCTCGGACATGGTAGGGGATTGTTTAGAGGTCTTCATGGATGACTTCTCCATATTTGGGGATACTTTGGAGGAATTACTTCTTAATGTTGAAAGGGTTTTGTTAAGATATTAAGATAAGAATCTCATCCTAAATTGGGAAAAATTCTATTTCATGGTAAATGAAGGACTCGTTCTAGGCCATCTAGTATCGGGTAGAGGGATTGAAGTTGATAAAGCTAAGGTCGACATCATTTTTCACCTTCAATCTCCTAAAACTATTAAGGAAGTAAGGTCCTTATTAGGACATACTAGTTTCTATAGAAGGTTCATTAGGAATTTCAGCTCTATTTCTCAACCAATTTGTGCTTTATTGGTGAAAGATGCTCCATTTTTATGGATAGAAAGCTGTGAGGAATCATTCTCTATACTCAATTCATCTCTTATATCTCCACCTATCATGCAATATCCAAATTGGAAACTTCCTTTTGATATCATGTGTGATTTTAGTGAATTCACTGTAGGAGCGGTCTTAGGACAATGGTGTGAGAAAACTCCATGTGTAATTGCTTATGTAAGAAAATATTTAAATGATTAACATGTAAAGACCCGTAAATTTCAAGGAAATTTTTTTTTCTTAATTTTCTTTGGAATTTTACAAGAACACAGTTTCTTACGGCACCTGATTCCGAGGCCCGGTGTGCCTGGAATCATTTTCCGAAGTTTGGCTCGGGTACGTTCAGTGAACGGACGAGCGGGTTTTTCTAACTTTTAAACTGGTGCCCGGAATTGAATTCTGAGGGCACCGATGAAATCGCAGCGCCGGTATTTTCTTAGAAACGCCTCTTCCGGAGTTTCGTTTGTTCAAGTGTGGTTTTTAATTTTTTTGGGCTTAAAGTTAAGAAATAAAATAAATTGTTCGACAAACTTTATTTTATTTCACTTAAGCCACTTGGAAGCCACTTGAAGCCAGTTAAAAGCGGCTTAAGCTGAGTTGATCCGGATAGGATGCTATCCAGAAATATCCTACCCTCTTGGTAGGATATTTGTGAGGTGGGGCCTGCACGAGCCCCACCGTTTCTTTTCCGCTAAGTAACACACCCGCGAAAACCCGTCATTATGAAAGTCAACTGACGTGTTTTCTTAAATTCTTAACGCACCATTTAATTGGGTGGTTTTATTCGTGAATTAAATGGGCAGTTTCTTTCATTGAATTAATTCTACGGATTAGTGGGTAGTTACTTACCTCTTTTTTGTTTGTTGGCGTAATAATAAAATAAGACCAACACGACATTTGGAGGATTACACCTTGAGAGGTTTTTGACAGAAGTTCTTGTGCCTTCAACCTTCTTCGCGAAGAACGCGAAGAACGCGAAGAACGCGAAGAACGCGAAGAACGCGAAGAACGCCGGCCTCCGACGAAGAACACCGAACCCGCGGAAATCGATGATGCGACGCCGTGTGACGCGACGCCGACGTTTCCTCTCCCGCGACGTTCTTCGGCGATGTTCCTTCCTCCGCGACGAAACCTTCGATCACCCGTTGAGGTGAGAGTTTCGGATTTTCTTTTAATTTTCCTTTGAGGTTTTTAACTCAAGAATGATTTAATTATTTTTTAATTAAATATTTTGTTCTTGAACCTCGGAGTTCGTCGGCGCGACACCTTTCCGCGACGACGCGACGATCCCCTCCTTCCGCGATGATCAATTCGTGAAGGACCCGCGTGTGCGACTTGACGAGGTAGGGATTTTGTTTTGGAAATGCCCTTATTCCTATGAACGTTTCTTTAAAATTAAAGAACCGGATTCAAATGAACAATTTTAATTTATTAATATTGTTGTTTCATGTGTTGAATTATTTCTCCCGTTGTTGTTATCTAATGCGGAGGGTGCAGGCCAAACGAACACGGCCCGACAACCCTCCGCCATTCTTCGTGGTTGGGCGGATTTGGCGGGCGACGACAAAATGTGACGCAAGGGCAATTTGTTGATCCCGCAGTGAAGAATGGAACCCGGGAGGAACACCTGCGTAGACGGGAAGGAAAACGGACCACCGGAGCAACTCCGGTGGCCCGCGGAAGATTTCAGCGGCGCGGGTCGCCGGCGCGGCGGTGCCGGCAGCTGGAGGCGGTGACGCCCCGGCGGGCCGCCGGACGAGACCGTCGCGGCTGAAGCCGCGGCGGCAGCGGCCAACAGACCCACGGCCGTGCGGGTCCAGCTCGCCTGCACGGGACACAGCTGAAGCCGCGTCCGTTGCTCCAGCGGGGCCCCAACACGGGGCCGCAGCATCTCCAGACCGCGGGGGCAGTGCCCCGCGGCACTCGGTCGCTCGGCCGAACCAAGCCAGGCCGGTCCGACCAGACGGGCCGCGCCCTGGCCGGACCGGACCGGGTCGGGTCGACCCGGTTCGGCCGACCCCGGGGGGGGGGGGGGGGGGGGGGGTCGGTTCGGGCCCGGACCCCCCGTCTTCGGACCATTTTTGGTCAAATGCCCGTAACTTGAGCTACGGGCCTCCAAACGACTCTCCGTTAGCGGAAACGCGATCCTTGGATCGAGACGGTCGTTTCGGTATATCGCACTCACGGTTTCGGAATACTTTGAGTTCGGCCGTGTTGGTTCGTACACGAAACCAACCGGGCCTTCGGAGCGGAAACGCTCATATCTTGAGCTACGGACGTCCGATTGACGTGCCGTCCGCTTTGTTAAATCCCTCTATGTGAGACGGATCTTTTGGCTCACTCCGCCCGAGGTTTGGACGCAGGTGGAGTATGGTCGGGTTGGTTTTGCCTTAGAAACCAACCGGGCCCCTGGGACGAAGAAGCCAATAACTTTCAGACCGGGCGTCCGATTGACGCGCCGTCTGCGACGTTGAGTTCCTGTTGACGATACGGAACTTTTGGATACATCAACTTTGGACTTTGTGACAGTTGATTTATCGGCCTCTCAGCTCGTGGGTAGGACCCTCCCGAACGAGCTTGCTGTGTGCGGGAACCCTGGAGCTGGCTGCGACTGCTACTTCGACAGCGACGACTGTGCAGAGATCCTCAGTGGACTGCGACGACGACTATGCAGAGATCCTTATTGGACTGCGACGACTACAGCACTCAGCAATCCTGCGTGGATCAGTGCTACAGGTCCTGTGTGGGCCCGATCATGTGTGGGTCCGATCCTGTGTGGGTCAGCGCTCAGCGGTTCTGTGTGAGCCAGTGCCTACAGGTCCTGTGTGGGCCCGATCCTGTGTGGGTCATTGCGGAGGTTAGTTACCTATCGATCCTTTGTGGGTTCGACGACTTAAATGGATCAGTGATCATCTTTATCGTCATCCGAAGAAGTATACCTGTGTGAGCTGAATCTTGAGTTACTCTCCTTTGTGGATTGTGTTGAGCTATCCTGTGTGGATTTACTGTTTACTCTCCTTTGTGGATTGTGTTGAGATATCCTGTGTGGATTTACTGTTTACTCTCCTTTGTGGATTGTGTTGAGCTATCCTGTGTGGGTATACGTTTGCTTTCCTGTGTGGACTGGGTTGTGCTTGGGCTCGTACGTTGGAGCCGAACGAGAATTGATGACTTAGGTATATGTATGGGCATATACCTAAGCCATGTCAGATGTTACTTCGTGATTGTATCTTTCCTTTGTGGTTTATCCTTTGTGGATTTCGGGAGACCTTCGGGGGTATCAGGGTCCATACTGAGTAGCTTATACTCACCCCTCCACGGGCTATGCCCGCACTACGTTGTGTTGGTTGCAGACGACAGACAGCGCTGATCGTGGTGGAGGCTTGCGGAGCAGGACGGTACCTAGAGGTGGACCACTGGGCGGGACGTACTCGGAGCGGTCAGGTGGACCCGAGGAGCAGTGGAGGCTATCTGTACCCACCCTTCAGGTGGGACTTCCAGAGGACGGCTCGACGCTGCGGCTTTTCTTTTCAGTTGCTGTTTTTCCCTTCAGTTGTACTTTACAGTTGGGCTTGTATTTCCTGCCCCTTTTACTTTCAGCACAGCTTGTTACAGTTTTTACTTAGTGTTTACTTTTCCGCTTTCTTACTCTGTGGTTCTTGTTTACTTTTCAAAGGCAATTCCTTCCCTTTTGTTGGGATTTACGCCTTGGTGCTAGTCGCCAGCCCCTGGCCTTTGGAAGGCGGGCTTGGGGTAGTCACGGCACGAGCCCTGAGGACGGGTCGTGACAAATTGGTATTAGAGGAGTTCGGTTCTACCGCGAACTCTGATCTTTTCTATGTGAAGCAATAATGTTTAGCGTATTGAGTGTGGTTATCAGTCCAGGGAGTCCAGTGTTGGTGCGGCGGCCGACGTATCCATATACCAGGACCCTGACTTCTGATTTCCGACTTAATGCACGAAAACATTGATTGCATGTGTGTTTCAAGTTTTCTTTGTGATTACTTTGTATCAGCTCACCAGGTATACTGTTCTGACCGTGGCGCACCTGTTTCCTTTTCAGGATGGCCCCACAACGGCAGCCAGCTAGGGTTCCGAGAGTAGAGCGCGAGGACAGCCCGCCGAGCGACGAGGCCTCAGTGCATGGCTCGTTGACAGCAGAGGCACCGACGGTACCTTTACCCACCGAGCCCCCGATGCTTCCAGCACCGACCGCTGACGATGCACGTCGCCTCGGATCTCTTCACGAGTTCCAGCGCCAGAGACCACCCAGGTTTCGTGGGGAGACGGACCCCCAGGCAGCCGAGGACTGGCTGGAGGCGGTCGTCCGAGTTTTCAGGCTAGTGAGGACACCAGTAGACCTTATGGTGATCCTCACGGCGAGCCTACTGCACGCAGCAGTGGGCCGATGGTGGGGCTTGATGCTCCAGGTACACGATGAGGCCTCCCTCATTTGTACGGACTTCGAGAGCCTCTTCCTCTTAGAGTTCATCCCGGACACCCTCCGTGTGGTGCGCATCCAAGAGCTTCTTCAGCTGCGGCAGGGCAGCTTGGCGGTCACCCAGTACGCGGCGAGGTTCACCGACCTTTCTCGCTACTCGACAGACATGGTATGGGACCCCTTCTTCCGGGCCCGAACCTTTGATCAGGGTTTGAGACACGAGATCATGGAATCGTTGATCTCCCTCAGCATCCCGACCCAAGCAGGAGTGCTGGAGCGAGCCCTTCTGATCGAGAGCTTTCTGGCTGAGTCCACGGCGAGACCTGCCGCAGGGCGGCAGGTAGCAGAGTCTTCGGCAGCTTGTAGTCGACGGATGACTCAGGGTTCCAGGCAGACCAGACCTTCCGGTAGACGACCTCGGGACACTGGTTCAGCAGTGCGGGGCACACAGCGCGGAGCCAGTCTTCTGAGAGGCAGGCAGTGCTACGCGTGCGGCGGGCAGGGCCACATGGCTCGTGACTGCCCGACCCGCCATACCGAGGAGCATCAGATGGTGGAAGGGCCACCCAAGAAGAGGCAGAGGGTCGACCGTGGCGGTCTGCAGGGAGGAGGAGGACGAGATAGAGGAGCTGTCCGAGCAGCAGGTGGTGGGTGACACTTTGAGGCTCTGCCACCACCACCACCAGGAGGTCCGCCCCGACCAGAGGGAGCTGGCGGGCAGAGACAGGCACAGCTCCAGGCAGCGGAGGCCTATGACCACGGCGTTCCAGAGATGATTCGAGGTACGATCTTTGTCTATTCCACCCTTGTTGCAGTTCTTATAGACACAGGAGTGAGTCACTCTTTCATAGTCGCTGCCCTTGTTCGGAGCTCGGAGATTCCGACAGAGCCGTTGGCTCGATCCTTACGGCTAGAGACCCCTACGGGAGCAGACTCGACGATTACGTACTGGTGCCGGCAGTGTGAGATTACTCTAGGAGGCGAGAGCTTCGGTTGGGATCTTCTTGTAGCGGCGTCGAGGCCTTACGACGTCATCTTGGGCATGGATTGGTTATCTACGGTCCATGCACAGATTGACTGCATTGGGCGCAAGGTGCGATGTGTGTGCACCGACGGGAGCAGGTTCACTTTCACCAGCGAGAAGGGAGCCTTTGCAGCACAGGAGGGGCTCTCTTAGAGGAGAGGGCATCCCATCACTCATCAGTTGGCTAGCCTCATCCTTGGAGCAGTTGACGTGCGGAGTCCTAGTTTTCCTGCAGTGGTGGATCAGTATGCGGACGTCTTCCCCGACGACGTTCCAGGGCTACCTCCTCGTAGAGAGGTAGACTTTTATATTGATTTGTACCCCGGGACAGCCCCGATATCCACTCCAGTGTATTGGATGTCCCCCGCTAAGCTTCGAGAGATGCGGGTACAGTTGGAGGACTTGCAGGGCAAGGGGTTCATCCGACCCAGTGTTTCACCCTGGGCTTCCCCGATATTGTTTTCCAAGAAGGCAGACGGGAGCTTGCGACTGTGTGTCGACTATCGTCGCCTGAACCAGGTGACAGTGAGGAACAAGTATCCGCTACCGAGTATTGATGAACTCTTCGATCATCTCAAGGGAGCACGGTGGTTCTCGAAGATAGACCTCAGGTCAGGCTATCATCAGCTCAGAGTTCGAGACGAGGACGTGCAGAAGACGGCCTTCAGGTGTCGGTATGGCCACTGTGAGTTCTTGGTTATGCCTTTCGGCGTAACCAACGCTCCAGCAGTGTTCATGAGCCTCATGAACAGGATCTTCCAGCCATACCTCGATCGATTTGTCATGGTCTTCATCGACTACATTTTGGTGTACTCGACCACGGAGGAGGAGCACGCCTACCACTTGCGGGTTGTACTAGACACACTCCGAAAGCACCAGCTTTATGGCAAGCTCTCGAAGTGTCAGTTCTGGTTACGTGAGGTCCACTTCTTGGGGCACGTCATTTATGAGGTGGGAGTTGCAGTGGATCCCACGAAGATCGAGGCAATGCTAGCTTGGGAACCACCCAAGAGCGTGATGGAGGTGCGGAGTTTCTTGGGTCTAGCCAGATACTATCGAAGATTTGTGCCGGACTTCTCCAGAGTTGCGGCGCCACTCTCAGATTTTACAAAGAAGGGGAAACCCTTTGTGTGGTCAGACAGATGTTAGCAGAGCTTCCAGGAGCTGAGACAGAGATTGACCAGCGCACCTATCTTGAGGTTGCCTGAGGAGGGAGTTGGATACGTAGTCTACTGCGATGCATCAGGGACCGGACTCGGATGTGTCCTGATGCAGGATCGGGCCGTGATTGCCTATGGATCACGTCATTTGAGGCCGCATGAGCAGAACTACGCTACCCATGACCTGGAGTTAGCAGCAGTGGTCCTCGCTCTGAAGACATGGCGGCACTATCTGATGGGTGAGCGCTTTACAGTCTTTTCTGACCACCAGAGTCTCAGGTACATCTTCTCGCAGAAGGACCTGAACTTGAGATAGCGGCGATGGCTCGAGTTCCTCCAGGACTATGACTTTGAGATAGTCTATACTCCTGGGAAGGGGAACGTGGTAGCTGATTCCCTCAGCAGGAGGACGGGCATCTAGCTACTTGAGGAGGCGACAGAGCAGCTAGCTGCTTTGCAGATATCCTTTGTGGATAGAGACGGAGCAGCCTTCCTTCAGTCTCTCACCGTCTCTCCTCCACTTCTACAGCGGGTTAGAGAGGCTCAGTGTGGGGACGCTGACTGTGAGACACGGCGTGCACATATATCCTCGGGACAGGCACCTGATGGCTTCTCCCTTGGAGCAGAGCACGACGTCCTTTTCAAAGGACGTACCCTGGTACCAGTCGCTTTACGAGAGGAGGTGCTGAGAGAGTTTCACACTTCTCCTTTAACGGTACATCCTGGAGTGGCGAAGATGTACCAGGATCTCAGACGACAACACTGGTGGCCGGGCATGAAGAAGGTTGTGGTAGAGTTCGTTTCATGGTGCCTCACCTGCCAACAGGTGAAGGCAGAGCATCAGGTACCAGCAGGCTTGGTAGATCCCTTGGAGGTCCCGGAGTGGAAGTGGGACGGGATATCTATGGACTTCGTGACTGGACTTCCACGCACTTCCAGAGGTCACGACTCCATTTGGGTGATTGTTGACCGACTCACCAAGTCGGCACACTTCTTACCCATCCGAGAGCAGGGCTCAGTGGAGATCTTGGGGCGTCTCTACGTTCAGGAGATTGTGTGGCTTCACGGTGTGCCATCGTCTATAGTCTTCGATCGGGATGCTCACTTTACTTCCCGGCTTTGGAAGGGGTTGCAGGAGGCATTCGGGACGCGGCTACGTCTGAGCACCGCCTTTCACCCTCAGACGGATGGTCAGACGGAGAGGACCATTCAGACTCTCGAGGACATGCTCCGCGCATGTGTCCTCGACTTTGGTCATAGTTGGGAGGACCACCTACCCTTGGTGGAGTTCGCATACAACAACAGCTACCACTCCACCATCAGGATGGCACCTTACGAGGCGTTGTACGGCAGGCCTTGCAGATCTCCTTTGTGCTAGACAGACCCAGGGGAGTCAGGACTTGTGGGACTAGAGATGGTCCGGACCACGACAAAGAAGGTCCAGGTCATCCAGGAGAGGATGAGGACAGCTCAGAGCCGGCAGAAGTCTTATGCTGACAGGAGGCGGAGGCCACTAGAGTTCGATGATGGCGACCACGTCTTCTTGCGTGTCTCACCTCGACGTGGATTACGGAGATTTGGCCGAGGCGGCAAGTTGTCTCCATGCTTCATCAGACCTTTCCAGGTCCTCAGCAGGATTGGAGAGGTGGCTTATCGCCTGGCTCTACCACCTCAGTTGCACCGGGTGCACGACGTCTTCCACGTATCTCAGCTGAGGAGATACGTGCACGACCCGATGCACATCATTGACCATGGGTAGCTAGACGTGGATGATGGGGCGACTTTTACGGAGGTCCCAGTGGAGATAGAGGATCGACAGGAGCGAGTCCTACGTGGGCGATCGATTCCTCTTGTGCGCATCAGATGGCAGCACGGGAACCTCCAGGAGAGCACATGGGAGCGGGAGGCTCAGATGCATGCTCAGTACCTACATTTGTTTCCCTAGTTTATGATGTATCTTTACGGGGACGTAAAGCCCTGAGGTGGGAGTGATATAAAGACCCGTAAATTTCAAGAAATTTTTTTTTCTTAATTTTCTTTGGAATTTTACAAGAACGCAGTTTCTGACGGCACCTGATTCTGGGGCCCGATGTGCCCGGAATCATTTTCCAAACTTTGGCTCGGGTACGTTCAGTGAACGGACGAGCGGGTTTTTCTAACTTTTGAACCGGTGCCCGGAATCGAATTCTGAGGGCACCGATGAAATCGCAGCGCCGGTATTTGCTTAGAAACGCCTCTTCCGGAGTTATGTTTGCTCAGGTGTGGTTTTTAATTTTTTTGGGCTTAAAGTTAAGAAATAAAATAAATTGTTCGACAAACTTTATTTTATTTCACTTAAGCCACTTGGAAGCCACTTGAAGCCACTTAAAAGCGGCTTAATCTGAGTTGATCCGGATAGGATGCTATCCAGAAATATCCTACCCTCTTGGTAGGATATTTGTGAGGTGGGGCCCGCACTAGCCCCGCCGTTTCTTTTCCGCTAAGTAATGCACCCGCGAAAACCCGTCATTATGAAAGTCAACTGAGGTGTTTTCTTAAATTCTTAACGCACCATTTAATTGGGCGGTTTTATTCGTGAATTAAATGGGCAGTTTCTTTCATTGAATTAATTCTACGGATTAGTGGGTCGTTACTTACCTCTTTTTCGTTTGTTGGCGTAATAATAAAATAAGACCAACACGACATTTGGAGGATTACACCTTGAGAGGTTTTTGACAGAAGTTCTTGTGCCTTCAACCTTCTTCGCGAAGAACGCGAAGAACGCGAATAACGCCGGACTCCGACGAAGAACACCGAACCCGTGAAAATCGACGACGCGACGCCGTGTGACGCGACGCCGACGTTTCCTCTCCCATGACGTTCTTCGGCGACATTCCTTCCACCGCGACGAAACCTTCGATCACCCGTTGAGGTGAGAGTTTCGGATTTTCTTTTAATTTTCCTTTGTGGTTTTTAACTCAAGAATGATTTAATTATTTATTAATTAAATCTTTTGTTCTTGAACCTCAGAGTTCGTCGGCGCGACACCTTTCTGAAACGACGCGACGATCCCCTCCTTCCGCAACGATCAATCCACGAAGGACCCGCGCGTGCGACTTGACGAGGTAGGGATTTTGTTTTGGAAATGCCATTATTCCCGTGAACGTTTATTTAAAATTAAAGAACCGGATTCAAATAAACAATTTTAATTTATTAAAATTGTTGTTTCATGTGTTGAATTATTTCTCTCGTTGTTGTTATCTAACGCGGAGGGTGCGGGCCAAACGAACACGGCCCGACAACCCTCCGACGTTCTTCATGGTTGTGCGGATTTGGCGGGCGGCGACAAAACATGACGCAAGGGAAAGTTTTTGATCCTGCAGTGAAGAACGGAACCCGGGAGGAACACCGGCATAGACGGGAAGGAAAACGGACCACCGGAGCAACTCAGGTGGCCCGCGGAAGATTCCGGCGGCACCGGCAGCCGGAGGCGGCGGCGCCCCGGCGCGCCGCCAGACGAGACCGCCGCGGCTGAAGCTGCGACGGCAGTGGCCAACGGACCCGCAGCCACGCAGGTCCAGCTCTCCCGCACGGGATGCGGCTGAAGCCGCATCCGTTGCTCCAGCACGGCCCCAACGTGGGGCCGCGGCATCTCCAGACCGCGGGGGCAGCGCCCCGCGGCGCTCGGTCACTCAGCCGAACCGAGCCAGGCCGGTCCGACCGGCTGGGCCGCGCCCTGGCCGGACCGGACCGGGTCGGGTCGACCCGGTTCGGCCGACCCCGGGGGGGGGGGGGGGGGGGTCGGCCCGGGCCCGGACCCCCCGTCTTCGGACCATTTTCGGTCAAATGCCCGTAACTTGAGCTACGGGCCTCCAAACGACTCGCCGTCAGCGGCAACGCGATCCTTGGATCAAGACGGTCGTTTCGGTATATCTCCCTTAAGGTTTTAGAATACTTTGAGTTTGGCCGGGTTGGTTCGTACACGAAACCAATCGGGCTTTCTGAGCGGAAACGCTCATATCTTGAGCTACGAACGTCCGATTGACGTGCCGTAAGCTTTGTTGAATCCCTCTATGTGAGACGGATCTTTTGGCTCACTCTGCCCGAGGTTTGGACGTAGGTGGAGTATGGTCGGGTTGGTTTTGCCTTAAAAACCAACCGGGCTCCTGGGACGAAGAAGCCAATAACTCTCAGACCGGGCGTCTGATTGACGCGCCGTCTATGACGTTGAGTTCCTGTTGACGATACGGAACTTTTGGATACATCAACTTTGGAATTTGTGACAGTTGATGTATCGGCCTCTCGGCTCGTGGAGCGGACCCTCCCGAACGAGCTTGCTGTGTGCGGGAACCCTAGAGCTGGTTGCGACTGCTACTTCGACAGCGACGACTGTGCAAAGATCCTCAGTGGATTGCGACAACGACTGTGCAGAGATCCTCAGTGGACTGCGACGACTAAAACACTCGGCGATCCTACGTGGATCAGTGCTACAGGTCCTGTGTGGGCCCGATCCTGTGTGGGTCCGATCCTGTGTGGGTCAACGCTCAGCGGTTCTGTGTGAGCCAGCGCCTACAGGTCATGTGTGGGCCCGATCCTGTGTGGGTCATTGCGGGGGTCAGTTACCTATCGATCCTTTTTGGGTCCGAAGACTTAGATGGATCAGTGATCATCGTTATCGTCATCCGAAGAAGTATACCCATGTGAGCTGAATCTTGAGTTACTCTCCTTTGTGGATTGTGTTGAGCTATCCTGTGTGGATTTACTATTTACTCTCCTTTGTGGATTGTGTTGAGCTATCCTGTGTGGATTTACTGTTTACTCTCCTTTGTGGATTGTGTTGAGCTATCCTGTGTGGGTATACGTTTGCTTTCCAGTGTGGACTGGGTTGTGCTTGGGCTCGGACGTTGGAGCCGAACGGGAATTGATGACTTAGGTATATGTATGGGCATATACCTAAGCCGTGTCAGATGTTACTTCGTGATTGTATCTTTCCTTTGTGGTTTATCCTTTGTGGATTTCGGGAGACCTTCGGGGGTCTCGGGGTCCCTAATGAGTAACTTATACTCACCCCTGCACGGGCTATGCCCGCACTACATTGTGTTGGTTGCAGACAACGGACAGCGCTGATCGTGGTGGAGGCTTGCGGAGCAGGACGGTTCCTGGAGGTGGACCACTGGGCGGCACGTACTCGGAGCGGTCAGGTGGACCCGAGGAGCAGTGGAGGCTATCTGTACCCACCCTTCAGGTGGGACTTCCAGAGGATGGCTCGACGCTGCGGATTTTCTTTTCAGTTGTTTTTTTTCCCTTCAGTTGTACTTTACAGTTGGGCTTGTATTTCCGGCCCCTTTTACTTTCAGCACAGCTTATTATAGTTTTTACTTAGTTTTTACTTTCCCGCTTGCTTAATCTGTGGTGCTTGTTTACTTTTCAAAGGCAATGCCTTCCCTTTTGTTGGGATTTACGCCTTGGTGCTAGTCTCCAGCCCCTGGCCTTTGGAAGGCGGGCTTGGGGTAGTCACGGCACGGGCCCCGAGGACGGGTCGTGACAGCACAAATCAACTACCCCACCACTGAGAAGGAGTTACTTGTTGTCATGTTTGCCTTAGAAAAGTTTACGTCCTACCTCTTAGGATTCCCCATCACTATGTTAATTGACCATTATTCCCTAAAATACCTCTTCCAAAACCAAGATGCCAAGGCTAGATTGATCAGGTGGTTCCTTCTTCTTCAAGAGTTTGATTTAACCATTAAGGATAAAAAGGGTGTTGAAAATGTTGTAGCTGATCACCTATCTAGGATGGAATTCAAAGACAACTCACATCACCTTTCTATGTTTGATTCATTCCCTGATGAAAACTTATACTCTATGAGTGACTGCCCTTGCTATGCCGACATAGCCAATTTCTTAGTTACAAGAGTCATTACAAAATTTCTCAGGACCCAGGCTAAGAGGAAATTACTTTCTAATGTCAAACACTATGTGTTTGATGATCCTTACCACTTTAAGTTCTGTCCTGATCAAATCATTAGGATATGTGTTCCTGAGTTTGAGCAAGAGTCCATTATAAGATTTTGTAATGCAGAGGCATGTGGAGGCCACTTTTCCACAAAGAAAAACACTGCAAAGGTCCTCCAAAGTGGTTTCTACTGGCTTAACCTCACTAAGGATTCCTACCAATTCTGCCAAAGTTATCCTCAATGTAAAAAGTTTGGATCCATTACCAAAAGGAATCAAACTCCCCACACTCCCATTCTGGTCATCGAAATCTTTGAATGTTTGTGAATTGATTTCATGGGACCCTTCCAAAACTCTAAGGGATATCTCTACATCATCTTAGCTATTGATTATGTCTCAAAATGGGTTGAGGCCATTACCACTATGTCTAATGATCATCAAGTTGTGATTCTATTTCTGAAAGAGCGTATATTTTCTAGATTTGGAATTCCTAGAGCTATCATTAGTGATCATGGAACCCATTTCTGCAACTGACCATTCTCTTTAATCATTTCTAAGTATAGTATTTCTCACAAGGTTTCCACTGCCTACCATCCTCAAACCAATGGTCAAGCTGAGTTAGAAAATAGGGAGATTAAGAAAATTCATGAAAAAATTATCAATCCCTCTAGGAAATATTGGTCTGAGAAACTCTTGGATGCTCTTTGGGCATATCGTACAGCATACAAAACCATCCTAGGAATGTCACCATATAGGTTGGTTTATGGAAAAGCATGCCATTTACCTGTTGAAATTGAGTATAAGGCTTTTTGGTCAATTAAGAAAATAAATTATGACCTCTCATTGGACGGAACAAAAAGGAAATTAGATCTCAGTGAACATGAGAAACTAATGATGGACGCTTATGAAAATTCAAGTATCAATAAAGCTAGATTTCATTCCTACCAATCTAGTAATATCAAAGTCAAACATTTTGAATTGGTAAAATTAGTGCTCTTGTATAGTTCAAAACTTCATTTACACTTGGGAAAGTTATGGTCTAGATGATCAGGTCCTTTTATTGTGCATCATGTGTACCCCCATTGGGCAGTAGAGATTCAAGATCCCACAAGTGGTCACATTTTCAAGGTCAATGGTCATAGGTTAAAACCATTCATTGAATCATTCAATAAATAAGAAACAGAGGTTGAGTTAACTGATCCAACCTATGAACCAGGAAAAAATTGATAGATTTAGAATCCATGTCAGGCTAACGACGTTAAACAAAGCGATGCATGGGAGGAAACCCATGGTTTTCAATTTTCTAATAATTTTGTTTATTTAATAAACTTTAAATTTTAAATAGGATTAATGAATCATTTTTATATTTAAAAATAAAAAAAAATAGATTGTTGACACTACTAAAAAAATATGATCTATACCAACGGTTTTGGGAAAACTGTTGGTATAGTTCACTAATTTGGACCTATACCAATGGTTTTGGGAAAACTGTTGGTATAGTTCACTAATTTGGACCTATACCAACGGTTTTGGGAAAACCGTTGGTATAGTTCACTAATTTGGACCTATACACATCCTCACTTAGGAGGCCACTCTTCATATAGGAAGTAATATAATCATAAATATAAATAGATACATAGTTAGTATCCTCTAAGATCATGTATCCTATATGAATAATTCACATTATTACTAGAAAATACACCAACCAAATTTCATGAGTATAAAGAATAAAAATGTTCAATAATAACAAACTCACAAGATCATATAATTTTTGAATATTATTCACTAAATCATAAACCATGATGTGGAGAAAGTCACTACATAATGCTCATTTTCTTATCATGGGATTTTATACCACATCATGGTGTACTTATAGAATGATATATGATATAATTTGGATAATTCTACTAAGTTTATTATCAAGATGATTTGAATTAATAACACATCATATAATGATGTGTAGATAAATTATTAATCGTTAATGGATTTTAACAATAAAAGTAATCAATGAGATAAAATCCAAATTATTTGGTCATTTTATAATGTATAAATTGTTAAACCTCTAAGAGGATCCTTTATTAAATTAAGTAAATATATCAAATGGATATTAGTGAACCTAATTTGAGGTGTAAGGATTCATTCTCTATTGGATGAAACTCTCCCTAATTATTTTCACTCCATTTTCTTTTGAGGTGGATATATTATCACAATGTTGTGGATAAGTGGTCCTACGAAAGTGTTCCATGATTCCAATGGCTTTTGGATACCATTGAAGGAAATAAACTTTTTTAAAAAGCTAATAAAGATCAATTATTCTCACTAGCAATGAAGATCAAAAGCATGAAAAATGAGGTATGATTGTTTTATGGTTTTTTATTTCATCTTATTTATTTCACTATTGGTCAATCTTGACATGGTTTTTATGTTTTATTTCACTACTTATGGGAATAAAGGTTTTCCTATAAAACTCATCAGTGGTATCAGATCCATTATCGATGAATAATAAATAAGATGAAATCAATATTTGAAAATATTTTTGGGTGTTTTTCTTGTACCACGATTGTAGTCAGTGACATTTTAACAAAAAAGACATTGTCTTCCAATAATCACATTGAAATTTTATAATATTTAAAGTTTAAATGATTTGGTTAAAGGTAAAATTTAATGGTTATTCTAACCATAAAACAAATCATCTTTTCCAACATCATCACAGCATGGTCAGCTTACCAATGGTTATGATTCTTAATAGTCTTTTAAATTTTACTAACCATATAATAATCCAAAATAACTAAAGTAGTGCATATATTTTCTATAAATTCCTTACTTGAGGTATTTAATCATTAAAAAAGGGAATTTCATTTATAAAAGTTCATTTCGTTAAATTCTTTCCCCCTTCAAAAATATCACCCTTTAAATTTTCATTTCATACACTAAAATAGATGAGGGTTCTTCTATTTCATTGACTCTTTAGATTCCCATGTCGATTCCTCAAACTTGTGGTTCTACCACAAAACTTTAACTAATTGAGTTGTATTGTTTCATAGAACCTTGTATCTATGATATAAGATCTTCACTATTTTATCCTCATATAAAATATCACTATCCAATGGTACCACCTATAGATTCAATACATGTGAGGGGTATGTTATGTACTTCCTCAATAGGGATAGATAGAACACATCATGTATATGAGATGGGTTAGGTAGGAATTCTAGTTGATAGGCCACCACTCCAATGAAATAAAGGATCTCAATGAGGTAAATATATCTATGATTGAGTAGTTTTAAATGGTTATTTCAGAATGACCATCTATAACAGGGTGATAAGTAGTGTTGAATATCAGATCTATATATAATGCTTTCTTAAGACTTCTCTAAAACCTCAAGGTAAACCTCGAATCTCAATAATATAAAATAGAGAGTGTAACTCCATGTAGTCTTACCACTTCCATTATATATATCTTAGAGAGTATTTCAAGTGATAAATATTACTTCATAGCAACGAAATGTTCCAAATTTCTAATGAGATTGACTACCAACCAAATTACATTATTTTTATTATGTGTCTTTGGGATCCCTACGATGAAATCCATGGATATGTTTTCCCATTTCGATACTATTATGGGTAATGGTTTCATCATACCATTAGACTTTTGTCATTGTACCTTGAAGTTTTAGTATACCAAGCATTGATATACAAACTTATAAATCTTCCTCTTCATGTTATCCCACCTGAAGTTTTTCTACAAGTCTCTAAACATCTTAGTGCTACCTATATGAATAGAGAAGGATGTCCTATTCACATAATCTATAATTTCCTTTAGTTCTAGGTTTAATGGGACCCATATCTGGGTTCCAAACCTTATAACTCAATCTTCAGAAAGGTTGAGCTACAAAATACTCAATTCCTTCTTCTATATAAAATTATCATATTTTTGGGATACCTTGATCCTATCAAGAATATATGTTTTCCCAGTTATTTGAGAAAGGTAGTATGAATATCCCTTTATTATTCCCATATACATCCTTCTCAAGTATAAAAAGATTATATCCCTTTCAATCCTCATCATGGATAGAGTTGTGTAATCCTTTCCACTCAAAGAATCTACCATTTTTTTTGATTTCCTAGGATGGTAATGGATTGAAAATCATAATCCTTTATCATATCTAACCACCTTTTTGGAACATATTAATCTCCTTTTGTGTGAATATACACTTAACTATTTTATGATCCATATATATGTCACACTTTTCCACATAGAGATAATGTTGAAAAATATTAAACATGGAGATCACGACTTCCAAATCTAGATCATGCATTGGGTATTTCTGGTCATGGTTATTTAATTGGTGGAAGTCATAGGCTATCACTTTGTTATCTTTTATGAGTACACAACCCAAGCCCTTTTTGGATTCATTGTTTTAGATCACAAATCCTTCCCCATTGGTGGGTAATGTAAGCATTGGTGTAGTGATTAGCATATGATTTATATATTTAAATATTTTCTCACATTAATCATTATAGAAAAACTTGGCTCCCTTATGATTACACTTAGTTATTGGGATTTATAATCATGATAAGTTTGTCAAAAATTGATGGTAGTACCCAGCCAATCCAAGGAAAATTTGTATTTCTATCACAGATGTTAGTCTTTTTCATCCTTTAATTCCCTTAGTTTTTGAAGGGTCCACATATATCCATTTGATGGAGATAAAATTCCCCAGTAATGTTACTTTCTTTATCCAAAACTCACATTTATTATACTTAGAAAATAAATTTTCCTTTCACAAAGTATTCAGTATGACATTAAAATGCTCCCCATATTCCTCCTTTCTTTTGGAGTAGATGAGAATATCATCTATAAAGACTAATACAAATTTTTTGATGTAATCCCTAAAGACTCTATTAATCATATACATGAATATTTTGATAGCATTAGTGAGTCCAAATATCATAACTATGAACTTTTAGTGCTCATTCCTTTTACCAAAATAAGTCTTAGGGATGTCCCCCTTCTTCACATTTACTTGATAATACCCGGATCAAATATCCACCTTAGAGAAGTAATGGGATCCATGTAGCTAATTGAAAGAGTCATCAATCCATGGTAAAGGATAACTATTCTTTATCATGATCTTATTGAGATCATGATAATCAATTCAGATATGCATTTACTCACCCTTTTTCTTAATGAAGAGAATTGGTGCACCCCATGGTGAAGCACTTTGGCATATAAATCATTTATATAAATTATCCTATAATTGTTTCTTCAGTTTCTAAAGTTTAAAAATGGCCATTATTTATAGATTATTGGATATTTGAAAATATATTGGTATGATATTGATTGAGAACTCAACATCACAGCTAAGAGGAAGACCAGTAAATTTTTCAAGAAACACATCAGTGAATTCCATTATAATGGGAATGTCGAAAAGGATAATATTTTCTTTAGTATCAATAATTTGAACGAGATACACTTTCTCACAAGTAAATAATATCCATGTTTGAGATATTATTACTAATAATATTTATCCTCCTCCTTGTACTTATATAGAATCAGAGGGAAATTCATGATACGGAGGGTGATTTACATCTCCCATAAATTTATGTTGGATCTATATAAGTAAATCCAATCCATGAATAGAATTGTATCAAATTATGCTAAAGTTAGTATCATAAGGTTTTATGGGAAATTTAGTGAAAAAAATATGGGTAGAGGATGAGTTATATGTTTGGGATGCAACAATTGACTCATTTGTATTCTTTACTGATAACTCAACTTTCATGTTTTGAGGTGGTGTTTAAATAGTTATACTAAAATTGTGTGATATGATAAAATGTGTAGAACCATAATCAAAAAGTATGTTCTCTATCCTATAATTAATAACTAACAAACATGTGGCCACTTCATTATTAGGATCCAGTACAGTGGTTGTGATGGAATATTCTCACCCTTTCTCTCTAGGCCTTTGAGTTTGTTTTCATCAGTTATTATGAACAACCCTTGGATTAGGGAATTTATTCACATATTGTCCCTATTCCTTGTAGTTGAAACATTGGACAATAGTCTGAGGGTTGACTAGAGAATTAATTTATTCAATCTCA
Organism: Viscum album; assembly: GCA_963277665.1. Classification (NCBI taxonomy): domain Eukaryota; kingdom Viridiplantae; phylum Streptophyta; class Magnoliopsida; order Santalales; family Viscaceae; genus Viscum; species Viscum album. Next base: position 1,779,055,616 of record OY728129.1, on the reverse strand, counting down.
TTGGTGGGTTTATACTATTAGAAATTTCTAGCTAGGTGGCCTTACTTCACACACCTAAATCATATCCTTGTACCCTTTAGGAAATTTCTAGGATGGTTATTCCCACACTTTTGAAAAGTGAGATGATAGACTTTATAACCCCCATGAGCTTTTTCCATCACAATTCCAGAATTAAAATCCATTCTTCACTTATTATATCATAACCTATGAGACCCTTAAGATTCTATGATCTTAATTTCAACATTGAGGGTGCATAAAACAATTTACTCATGGTTATTGAAGGATTTAATGTCTAAGGTGTTTCATATACTTGGCTTTATCCCACCAAAGAAGTGGTCAAATTTACATTTAGGGGTAATGAAAAAGTTAGAGGCATATTGTGCATGTATAGTGAAGTTTTCCTCATACGCCCTAATTAATTCATCATCCATTTTATTGAGGACAATAAAATTCCTCTCCATTTTAAATCAGGGAGTGCATGGAAAATATTTTTTGAAAAACATTTTCCATAATTCCTTCCACTCCATCGTTTAATCTCCTCCTATGGCTTTTTATTTTTGACCAAAATCCATCATTGATCATTTTCTCCTCCCATATGATAAATATTTAGTATGAACGTTTCTTACTCAAAGCATTGAATGATAAAGAATATATTTTTAATGGAGTTGGTCCATTTTTCCACGATTAAGGTATTGGTAGTTCCACTGAAATTTATAGACCTTTGTCATATAAATATCTTAATTAAAGCTTTCTCTATATTAGGTATATTTATACATTCCTCTTGATTTATGTTTTGGTTCAAAACATGATTTAATTGAGAAATTATTTTCATGAATTTCTTGAATCCTACTCCCATCACGTTGAGCATCTCATTTGGGTAGCCATTACATTTCTCATCACATTTTTTATTGACTTGGTTTCTCCTATTTTCATCCATTTGACTAGAAAAAAAAAGGGAAAATTAGGGATGAGTATTTTTAAACTATTAAATACATAAATAGAAAACCATAACCATTAAATTGATAACTCATAAATTATATACACTCTTTAACCTATGAATTTATAGGTTTCAATATAAGTTATTTGTGATATACTTTCTAACATAAAACCTTATGTTCATTTCCCCCTTAATATTAGTTCATAATAAGCTTGAAAATTTTCTAAATCATATCCATCGAGAGTGTAAAACTAGGTTTGAAGCAGGGCCCACTTTCATGCACTGGGTAATGATTGGGTCCAGCTTAATGCACCCTTTTTTAGGTTATTACCCCTATGTAAATCTATTTTGGAGCTACATCCACTTGTATTATCCAAATAGGGATGTATTTTCTTGGAAACCACTTACTCTATACTTTACCAGAATTTAGGGATGTTTTCATATTTTTGGTATTATCTCTAAGGATTCCACTGTAGGTTTTTAATCTTTATCCCAAAATAACTGAACTGTTCTATGATACCAACTATGAAAACCTATATTTTAACACACTTTAATTCATGATTTATTATATAAAGGAATATGTAATAAACTCCTAAAATATCATAAGTCTTAGTTTCCTTGGTATATTAGGTACATTACATAATAACCTGAAACAAGAATATAATGAAATTATTTAAAACTTCCTTAACATGCTCCTAAAATTTCATTGTTCTTCTAAAACTACACAGGATATCCTGGAGACATACATAAGAAAGAAGTGATCTATAAATCTTAGTAAGGGAATAAAAAAATAAAAAAATAAGGTAAATTAGTACATGTGATCCAATATGAATATCAAGGTATCATAAGAGGTGTGAGAATCATAATATTGAACAATGAGGTATGATATAACATGGTAGCATAAAGGAAACATGGGAATGTGGAAACAACATAAAACATGACATCATAAATATAAGTCAAGGATAACAACCAAGACAACATAACATAGTGTGATTAAGATAAACTCTCATTCACTATACATGTCATCTCATGAGATAAAAAAATACCTAATGAATTGGAGGGCTATATAATTCTAGGCCCACCCGTCACTTTCATATCATAAACAGGCATAAGTGTGTCACATAGATCATTCAACATAAAGATATCTTTAATAAATTTTAATATCTTGATTAAGGAGTGTGGGATACATAAATGGAAGTACCAAATCAATAGAGAATAGTTTACATCTATATTAATACCCTTTAGTAGAGATGGGGATGGTTATTCACAATAAAAAAATTCATGAAAAATCATGAGATGATTTCAGCAGCATAACAGTGGTAATAAAGGTTCATAGAAGGGATTAATGAGAGTGAAAGGGGTATATCATCTCTTGGAAATCATAATTAAATTAAGAGATATATGTAATAACATTAGCTAACATGAACAATTAAAAATCAATGGCATAGTACAAAGATGGTGCTTGAATAAAGAAGAGAAGGAGAGGATCCCTTACCTTGAGAGGACACTTCAAAAAGCTTGGGAGGAGCTTCTTAAGAGATTGGGGAACCTTGGGTGGACTCTTTAGATGTAAAGGTAGATTAATTTCATTATATAAGGGTTTTAGTAAAGAGGAATGTTATTTTTGGTGGGTTTATATAGAAAAAGAGAGGGGAATTATTTATTAATTTCCAAACATAGGTTTTGGACTCTATATGATAAAGTAATAAAAAACAAAAACCTTACCTTAATTTTTTTCCATTGTTTCTACTAAAGAGTATTTTTTTAGTTATTTTATAAGACTAAGAACCAAACATGTCAAAATAATTCCCTTGGTGATGTGGAAGTGAGTCATGTTTATAAAGAATTGATTTTAAAACCTTAAAATATAATATAGGTTTTGGAGGATTCATTAAGGGTTTATAAAATTAATAAAAAAAATTAAAAACGTTATATTAAAGGGGAAATATTTATTTATTATCGGATACCTTTTATTTCATATAATTCATCACTTTTGGTTTATTATTATGTCATAATATATATTATATATTTATAACGTATTAAATTTTTACCTAAAAATCGTCTGTCTCAAAAAATTATGAAAAAACACAATTGGATAATTTTGATGTGATAATTTCAAAAATAATATTTATTTTATCAAAATAATTCATTAAATATTATAATTAACACTTTTAAATCAAAATACCAATTTATTGAAAAATGTTGTTTTTTGAAAATAACAATTTTTTTACCCTTATAAAAATTACATTTAACTTTGTAAAATTATATTATCATTTATATTTAATAAAAATTTTAATAATAATATTTTATTAAAATATAATTTATTTAAAAAATTCTTAAATTAATTAAAAAGAGTGTCTTTATTAAAACTATAATTTTTTCGAAAAAATACAATTTTTGTTTCATCATATCAGAATCAAATTTTATCAAACTCACTATTTAATCATTTAAAAATAATATTAAAAAAGGATAAATATAAACATTTTGTTATTAAGAATAAATTATAAAAATTCATACTATTAGGTTCTAGATACATATCCCTTTATTACACCACTGAATTCCCTAATGGTAAGGTGTACGATGGTGAGAATTTCATGGGGTGGTTCAGCGAACATGGTTTGGGTCGTGATCTCAATGAGATTAAAATTATCCTATAAATGGTTTTTCTCAAGCTTCATTTGTTGAACCTTGTCTTGGCCTTGGTTAAGGGAAAAACCAATGATTTTATCTCCCTTTGAAGCTCTAATAAATGAGATTCGTAGGGTAATATCCTATCGGTTTAGTTCATCACTTCCTTTGTCTGTGTCAAAAGGGATTTATCATAACTCTTAATATACTAATCTTAATGGTAAATTTCCAATCGATATATAATAAATTTTTATTATTAATAATAATATTTTAAATTTTACATACCATATAATGGTCCAAAATAACCGAAGTAGTGCATGTGTTTTCTAAAACTTCTACTTGATGAGGTATTAAATTACTGAAAAGGGGAATTTCATTTATAAAATTTTGGGTCGTTATACCATGCATATAAGAGTTACATTCTAGGTATGAAAATATAATATTAATTTTTTTCTACATTGACTTTGATTTTATTTGTATTTCTGATCTTGAATCCAAATATTGAATATAGTTTACACATATTAGGTTTTATAATTATGATGGAATTTTAGTCTTTTTTGACTATTGAACCAAGGGTAGTGGGACTTTGGGTCAAACTCCAAACTATACTAGGAGCTTATACTTTTGTATAATAAAATTAGGGGTTATCTATCTATCACACCATGATTTCTCTTGTGGGAATTTTTTTTCATATAATTATAATCTTTTATATGAAAAATGGTTTCATGTACCTTATGCATGTGATGCATTTGGATATGTTTATATATATTTGGATTCTATTTTTAGGTTAGTAACAAAAATTGTGAGTTTTTTAAAGAGTTACACAATAATATGGTTTTAACATATTAATTTGGTGTAAGTAATATAGATTCTAAAAACTAAATCATTAGAATCATGCATACATATAGAGATTGCATGAGATATAAAGATATTATAGGATGAAATATTTATTCATGATAAGCATCAGATGAATATGAGAATATTGAGACTAATAAAACCTCTAAAATACTAAATGTGAGATTAATTATAAAGGAAATTCATGTCATGACCTTGATTATTTAGTAAAGGTCACCCTAACTGTTAGGTTCTCATGAATTATCTTGTACAAGGTAAGAAAATTAATTAGGGCTCTAAACATTAGGTGATTATATCTAATGTAAGATTTGGGTTATATTTATCTAGGTGACCCTAACTATTAAGTTCATAGTGTAATAGAGGTAGGATAATTCATATAATGAATTGGGTAAATAGTTGTTCACCTAACTATCCAAGAGTCATATGTGATATTATTGACCTGATTTTCTATCAGATATAATCATGGATTAAGTTATGATTTTAGTTGGGTTAATTCATGATGAAATATAAATCTTGTCCTAATAAATGGATATGATGTATAGGTCCATAATTTATAGAGGGATTAATTTTATTAATAACCCCTAATGAAAATATATAAAACATGATATTCACCCATGAAAATGTATTTATTATAGATTATGGCATATATCATGATTATTATTTTGAGACATATTATAGGTATGACCTATAATATAATTAAATATTGGTTTATAAGTTTGATAAGTGTTATTAAAGAGAAACATGTTAAGAATATGGAATTAAATGTTATAGAAATAGGTTTTTATAATTCTGACTCAAGGGTATTGGATATCGAGTGTGAATCACACATTTTTACTGATAAACATAGACTCAAAAAAGAGATAATTGATGAAATATGTATTAGATATCAGTTTTTATAATTCTGACTCAAGGTTATTGGATATCGAGTGTGAATCACACATTTGTACTAATAAACATAGACTCAAAAAAGAGATAATTGATTAAATATGAAGTAGATCTATGCGTTATAGAGAAGTAGTTGTTGCATTAGAGGTTGTAACTTATAATATATGTCTACCTAGTGTATTAATTCTACAATTGTAAAAACTTTACTATATTCCAACCATAAACAAAAAATTGATTTTTGTATCTTGTTTAGACAAGAAGGTCATGGTTGATTCTAACACCAATTATCTCTATCATTGTCTATATGTACATATAAATGAGAATTGTATCCAAATACTCCATATATATGGACTATTGGACTCATTAAATTATGAATTTTTTGATAATTGAAAGAATTTTTATTAGAAAAAATAACCAAAACACCTCTTTAGTGAAAAAAAGTGAGAGGGATAGTAAACTATTGTAACTTATACATAATGATTTACATGGTCTAATTAGTACTTAAGCGGTGGGTATAAGTACCTTGTGACCTTTACTAATGATTTTAATCAATATGGTTATGTGTTTTTTATGATACATAATTTTGAAATCCTTGAAAAATTGAAGCCTTTTAAAATTGAAGTAAGGAATCAAATAGTAAAAATTATTAAGATTCACTAATAAAATTGGGGTAGTGAATACTTGAGCCAAGAATTTACTAGTCATCTGATAGATTGTGAAATTGTTTCACAACTTACTCCTCCTAGAACACCATAGTCAAATGGTGTGTTTAAAAGGAGGAATCATACCCTATTATAAATTTTTTGATCAATGACGATTCAATGGGACCTTCCTATATCATTTAGGGGATATATTTTAGAAGAAAAATCTTTCATACTGAATCATGTTATATCTAGGGTGATTATAAATACACCATATGAGATATGGTATGGGAATCATCCCAAAAAAATTTTATAAATATTTTTGGTTGTAAATAATATGTAAGATGTTTGTATTCTAATAAACTTGGCCCTAAATCAGAAAAATGCCTATTTTTTATGCCAAATATGTTGTAGGATATTGATTTTATAATCTTACTAAATATAAAGCATTTATGTTCTAAAGTGGTGTTTTTCTTGAGAATGGTATTTTTTTATGATTTGGTGAGAGAAATTTTGAACTTGGAGAAGTTAAAACCCAAAAAAATGTGATTTTTTATAAGATGAAAAGTGAGTTAACTCCATAAGAGGTTATGGAAGAAAAGCTGACACATGTTACACAAGAACCTCAAAGGTCTGGTAGCATTTATCAAAAAACTAAGAGATAATGATTTATTATAGAAAATGATGATGGAGTTATGTTCATAGATGATGAACCTACTAACTAACAAAGGATTCATTGATATTTTTTATTCTAATAAATAGTTAGAAGCCATGAAATCTAAGATAAACTCCATGTACACTAACTAGGTTTAAAACTTGGTGGATGAAACTAAAGGGATGATGCATATAGGATGTAAATGGGTTTTTATAAGAAATATTACATAAGTGGTATAGTGTCTTCCTATAAAGCTCATCTGTAACTAAAGGTTATAAGAAAAATCATGGTATTTACTATGAAGTAATATTTTCTCCAGTTGTGATGATAAAGTTCATTCAGGTATTTCTTTTCTATGTTAGGTCATTATAATTTTTAGATATATCAAATAGGTTTCAAAACCACTTTCCTTGATGGTAATTTAGTTGAGGATGTTAATATGATATAGCCCATAGGTTTTTAAGTGCCAAATGATCATGTTAAGGTTTTTAAGTTTCTATGGTCCATTTATGAATTGAAGAAATATTCTTAGAATTGGAATATTTAGTTTGATGTTTCAATCCAAGATTTTGGTTTCATCAAGAAGAAAATTTGTTATTATGCGTACAAGTAGGTTAGTGGAAGTTTTTTAGTATTTATATTATTATGATACTCATCAAAAATGATGTCTTGGATTTACATTTAGTAAATATGTGGCTGTGAAAGTGATTCTTAATGAAAAACATGGGTGATGCATCTTATATATTGAATATAACAATCTATAGAAATGGATCAAATAGGTTTCTTAGACCAATAAAAAATATTTATCGATAATTTTTTAAAGAGTTTTAATATAGAGAACTACAAAAAAATATCTTTACCTATGTTTCATGGAATAAATATTTGGAATATTCAATATCCTTCTAAAGAATTAAAAAATATAGATAGGATTCCTTGTGAATTTTTCATAGGATCTATCTTGTATGTAATGTTATGTACTAAACCCAATAACAATTATTTTTTGATAATAACAATTAGATACCAATATAATCCTGGTTAAAGTCACTGGATTACTATGAAAAACATCCTTAATTATTTTAGAAGTAAGGATGTGTTCTTAGTATGTGGAGGTAAGGTTGATCTCATTGTAAGGTCTTACACTATTGTTAGTTTCCAAATTGATAAAGATTATATGAGATATCAATATTTTATTGTATTTTTCATCAATGGTGGTGATATCAATTAGAATAGTTATAAATGGGACCCTGTGGCATAATCACCAATTTAGATAGAGTACATCGTTGTAGTAGATATTGTGAAGGAAGTAATTTGGATCATGAATTTCATTAAATAACTTAGGGTGGTTCCTATCATTTAGGGGTAGTTGAACATTACTATGAAAGCAACGAATCTATTACTTAGGCTAATAAACTCATGTCTCACCAAAGGACCAAACACATCATTTTCAAATACCATCTCATTCGAGAAATATTGCGGATGCTTTATGAAAATAATTAAAGTAGAAAAAGAATGATGGTCATGCTTAACATATAGGTATTAGTTATAAGAGAGATTGGGTGTGATATTTTTAAGATATATCATGATTTTATATTAATGAAAATATTTGTTTATCATTATTTCATGTGTACTTCATATATTACATGAACGATGGAATGATAAAATCCCATCAAAATATAACTTTGAGTAGTGCTTAATTGATAATACTAACATATTATTTTGGGATATGATGATATGTTAAGATTAGTGTGAGTATAATTCTTTTATATTATATAGAGTAAACTCATGATATAATAAGTAGAGACTTATTATCTGGACTAACCCAAAAAATCATATCTCATGGAATTCCATACAATCGCTGATATAATTAGAGTTTTATGCATAATATGAATCGCCATTACTTGAGGTTGAAAAGATACTTATCATGTGAACCATAAAAACTTGATACCTTTATTACACCACACATGAGGCTAATATAATTAGGGTGTTTGGTTATATCATTGATCATATCATTCATTGAGTTTAATAAATATGGGATTTGTCCTCTAATATAAAAAATATGACATATGGGCCCATGATTAAATTATTCTAAGAAAATTCATGGTCATGCTTAGTTGAGTGACATGAGATTTTCTCAACTACTTAGATGAATGACATGTGATGTATTCCTTCAAATTTATCAGCCTATTTTATAGAATCATAAATGTATGAAATGGGTTATAGTATATTAACATTTTCAATATATCATGGTCACCTTATATCTTGTAAAAAGTAATTATATAATCATAAATAAAATGTATAAATATATACCTTATGGTAGACATGTTCATATAAATATATGAGTGTGTTTGATCAAGATCACACCAAACCCCTTTTTAGATTGAGTAGAAATGAAATTTTTCTAGAGGTTGCTATTTTCTTACAATTATGAATTAGAAAATTCATAATTGTTTTCTATGATATAAAGGCACAAAAGGTCACAAATAAGGTCTTGGAATGAGTATTTATTTTTGTACAAAGTGTTTTTCTAGATTGGGATAGAAGTCATCTCCAAAATATTTTGAATAGATTTACAAATAGTTGTGAATTTTTTCATAATATCTATAAGGATTTAGTAAAATTTGTATATTTTTTAAGATTTTGCACTAAATAATAGACCACAGTGTAGTGAAAGTCATCACACCATGGTCAATTCCTTATCATGATATTTTATAACATGTCGTGGTGCACTTATGGAATGATATATGATATTTTTTAGCTGACTCTCTTAAGTTGGTAATCATGGTGATTTCACTTAGTGACACATTATATTATGATGTGTAGGTAAATTATTAACTTTCAAATGAGTTTAAAAATCAGGTTAATTAGTGATTTGAAATCAAAATGGTTTGGTTATTTCATAATATATGAAAGATTAAAAATATAATATAAACCTTAATTCAATAAAAGGGATCTATAAAATAGATATTTTTGGACCTCATTTGATACATAGGAGTTCATTCTATATTGGATGAAACTCTCTATTTATATTCTCTTTATTTTCATTTAAGGAGGAGGTATTATCAAATTGTTTTGGAGAATAAGTCCTACCATATAGTTCAATGATTTCAGTAGTTGGTGGATACCATGAAAGGAAATAACTTATTGGTTGTTGTTGAGGTAACTTGATCAGACTCACTGTTAGAGAAGCTCAAATGCATAGATGGTGAGGTATTCTTGTTTTATAGTTCTTTTATTTCATCGGTTTGATTCCACACTACTCATTAATATTGTCATGGGTTTTATGTTTTCTTTCACAACTTATGGGAATAAATATGTTCCATGAAACCCATAAATTATTGTTTTATAAATTCAAAATATATAGCAAAATAAAATGTAGGTGTACTAAATAATGAATCAATTCTAGTCACATCCTATAATAAATGTGATAACATGTTGGGTTATATTGAAACCCCTATACAACCATAACCTTAACCCAAAAAATCAACCCTTAGTTTATCATCATAAGTATCCAAAGTATCCCTCTCTTCCCAATTATCCTATTCTACCTAAATCCATATCCAACATCAAATCACTGATAAACTACCTAATCTATAACCTATATCCTTTAGAGTGTCTAACCTTTCCTAGACTATAATGAAATAACCTAGATCAATTGAATGACACCCAGGAAAGGTTATTCACATAACCTTATGTGCATCTCCCCATACACCATAGGTTGATGAAAAGTAGGGAGGACCTAAAATAATCAAAGGGAGACTATTCCTTCAAAGAAAATTTTTGAGAGTCATGCTCGAATCTACTAAATATTTAGTATGATCTATCTATAAAATGGGTATCCCCAAAATACCTATAAATATATAAGGGATATAAGAGGGCACCCAAAGTCTAGAATAGAAATAAATAAACTATTCACATGATACATTAAAACATAATAGAGTAGTAGAAGCATATAACAAGTCAAATAGGAATCATATAAATAGAAATTATATTGACTAGTACATACAGAACAATAACTTGAAATAAACTAGACTTCGATCCCACTCAAATAATTTTTCTATCGAATCCTCAACCTCTATAAATAGTTGGCTTATACACTGTTTACATTTCCAATAAATACTTGTTCCCTAAGATAATACTGAGTTTTGTTGTTATTAGGTGGATGTGTTTACTGGTAAGGGGTGAATCCAATAACCTAGTAGGAATCCTCAATTCCTTAACAATACTGAGTGTTGTTTTTATTAGGTGGATGTGTTTAAAATATATATAAAATAATTATGGTTGTATTTTTGAAACACACCCACCCAAAAAAATAACTCCCAATGAACATATAAGAATACATGTATGGTTGTTTTGTATTAACCAGTCCACCACAACACTTGACCAGACCTACTTTAGCTTCATGCTAGTAGGAAGAAAGCCACCTCATTCCACAAATACTATCCTAGACCTGAATACTCAAGGTAGGGTGTAATACCATACCTTAACCTACACCCAAATATGTAAGGTAGGGTGTCATACCAAGTCTTAACCACTAACATAAGGTGTAGGGTTGGGTGTACTCAAACCAATCTTTCTCACTCAAATGAGTTTTCACACCAAGTGTCATGGTTTTCCTTTCTCACTCAAAGGATGTACCACATGAAGTACCCTGGCCATACTTTATTACTTAAGTGAGGTCTTAAATCCTATCTCAGGCCACACCTTATCACTCAAGGATGGCCTAAACATTAAAGCTTTGACCTCACCTTCTCACTCAAGGTGGGTCACAAATTCTATCCTAATTGACACCTTATCACTCAAGTTTTGTCATGACCTGACCCATCAGGGCCTGCCTGGATGGAGATAAGTCGAGTGTGACTACCCCAAGACCACCTTTAGTAGGCCAAGGGTTGGTGACCAGCACTGAGTAGGCTTAACACACACATAGGAGGTCTTATCCTATGGGACCTGTATTCATGAAAACATATCCATCTCTATGAAATAGTGCAAAGATAATAATAAAACTAATACAAAAATGAATTCATAAATCTATCCCACAATCATAGTATAGAAAAGGTATTTAAATCATGAAAAGAGAAAAATAAAAGACGACCATAAACTGATAAAAGCATCTAACCTTCTTAGTAAGAGGGGACAACTATCAAATGAAACAATCAGTATACACCTTGATATATCAAGATCACCATGCTCCACCTGCTCCAAGTCCTCCTAGGATTCCATAAAAATGCATATCATCTATATAAGACATGAAATGATAGGGCAGATTCCATGAAGGGGTGATTATATAAATACCAAATAAGCACCCCAAATACCCAAAATAAAAGGGAACTACTGAAAGGCAATAATCCACTCAACCCATATCCATAGGATATAGAAACCCAAGTAAAATAGAATAGTAAACTCCATCTCGACCAATCCTTGGATATAAACGACTAGTAATCTCATCACCACATGGTATGTTAATAAAATATGATCCATACTCAAAGTAATCCTAAAATAACCCAAATACACTCTTCATAGACTCTAAGTCACATGGTCTCAACCATACATCCTACCATAGGATTCTACTCAAGGATCAAAGGTATCGCTTATCTGGGAGTACTCACTCCAAAATCCTTTCTATCCTAGATGGAACTCATCCAAAAGATCACACTCATTGGGTAACCCCTTTCATTCTTAATGGAACTCATACAAGAGATCTCACTCATCAGGTATCAATAAGTAGATGGTATATCCCCACCACCCCTGATGGAATCCATCCAATAGAACATGATCATCTGGTATCGCTATAAAGAGAGTTGCACTAAAACCTAGTGGATCTCAGTACTTAGATTTTGGATCTCTCCCATGTCTCATGGGGGACTCCAAGAACCCTAATGGAGCTTATAATATCTAAAAACATGGATAGAGGATCACTCCCAAGACCATTGGGGGACACCACGAACCCAATCTAGAGCTCTAGATATCATAATAATCAAATAGGGGATCACACCCATGACCTTTTGGGGGACACCTTGAACCCTATCGAGACTTAGAATCATGATACACGGATAGGGGGTCACACCTAGGACCACTGGGAGATACCAAAAACCCAATCTGAAACTACCCACCAAGTAGGGGATCGTATGCATGATGATACCACAAACTCTATTAGATCATCCCTATAAGTAGGGGATCAATGCCCATGAATTTTGGTCATGTAGATACCTCAAACCCCTCCTAAGGAAGATAAAGAGATTATAGAGGATACCAATGTGTTATTATGAAGGTCTACCTCAAACTCTTTCTAAACCAATACTATAGAGAGGATCAAAATCTTATATTGAGGATGAAATGTCATGTTGTACCCTCAAGGAGATAGATAAAGGGAATGCACCCAACTGATACCAGCCAACTATCATTGAAATAAGCACCCCACTATAATCACCTTTTGTTGCATCTCTAATTCTAAAACCATTTCCGCCATCGTGTTATATATATAAAAACACTTAGGATAAGCTACTTGTGGGCCTCTATCTAAGTCTTGAAGATAGAGATGTGCAAGGGAGAAGTCTCTAAGGGGAGTTCATGGCATGTACTCATATTACACATTATGTCTCTCATCGCCAAACCTGGTCTATTTCCCCTTATGGTACTCAACATGTATAAGTAAAATACATGGCGTGTACATATGGTTACATGGAATATAACCTCTCATGATCACCTAGGTATGTCCTCACCCGCACACAGTCTGGATGGCCATGTCTCCCTACACAGCACATAAACTAAATACATTGTGCGTTCCTCTTGATCTAGCCTAAGATCATGTCCTTTGTCATACCCATGTATAGGTGTATGTGTTCATGTATCTGACCATGTCCTCCAGCACATGTACACCGAGATTCCTGGCTATGTGACTCTACACAGCCATGTCCCTTTTTGACATGGTGTATACCCATTTCCTCAGCCACATGGATAAGCCTCACTAAATGGTGTGTAAACCTAGTACATAGTGTGTAGTTTCTAAAAGATCATATTACCTGAATGGGAACAAAACAAAGTGTGTGATCCTTCACTACACACTGTGTGATCAAGATTTCTGATTTGTAGATTGCTATAAGCCTCCTAAAACCCCTGATTTTAACTAAATTCCCATCGATTAACCCCCATAGCACTAAAAGAAAATTTCTTATTTGCAGTGGTTTTTTATTTGATGGTGGTTTAAACTACCTCTAACTATTTCTAAGACGGTTTCAAAAAACCTCTTCTAAATTTGGTGTCGGCATCCAACCCACGGTGGTTCCTTCCATTTAGTAGTGTTTTCTGGTAACCATCACAGAACGTATATTTAATGGCAGTTTTCTTCATTTTTTCAGCAGTTTTTTGGCCAAACAAATATCAAGGATTTAGCGATAGTTTGAACCACCACTATATCCAAAAAAATTAATGGAAAACCACTAAAAATGAATAAAAGCACTGCTAAATAATAATGCCTTTATTTAGCAGTTTCTTTAAATGACTCTAAAAAATCAGAATTATATATCAGCGGTTTAAACCAGCACTAAAAAATAATACGACATATTTAGCGGCTATTTAAACCATTTTTATATACTTTTTTCAAATAAAATTTACTTTTAAAATATGTTTCCCCAAAAAACCACTCAACCCTGAAAGAAAACAAACAAACAATGAAAAGTGGAAACAACACATATAAACCATCACCCAAAAAAATACCACCATTAATAAAAATATCAACATGAATTTCACCAAATTAGTGTTAGTTTTTCATAAGTTTAGTTTTACATAATTTTTTAATCCAAAGAGACCACTAATCACTTCCCGATGAACTATGCTCGACACCCTCTCCATCTTCGTCTCTACTTCCTAATACCAGTACCTACAAGATAATTATATTGAAAATTAAATAGTGTTGTATATTTATATTTAAAGTTAAAACAAATAAAAGTTTGTAAACAAAATTATTTTGAATTTTTTTTATTTACCTGCTCACCACTATCCATTAATGTAATATCACTGGGGATAGATTCGGTCATCTTCTAATATAAATCAATAAATGATTTCTACAAAGTAGGTATATGAGCCCCCTATTACTGAATTGTGATTTGTATAGAAACAAAATCCCTCTAATAATATCAAGGTAGGGAGTGAAGAAAACCAAGAGTATATGTAGCTGCAATCCCTAATGGCCTGCTAAAGATATCAGATGGTAATAGTCCCAAACTCATCCCGTGTACTCAACCAGGATGCTCCTTCCCAAGTACTTTACCAACTGGGTCAACTAGGGAGAATGAGAAGGGCTTTGTGGGATTGGAATCCCATAGTTATTAAATTTTTACCTATAAATAAATAATCATTCATATGTGAAGAAATACATATTAACATAGTGAAAACTGATAATAAGTTATTAAAATGAAAAATGAATTCATACCCAAACTTCTTTAGTAAGCTCATTAACATAACTCCCGTCAATTTTTTTGTGAACATCCAACCACAGTTATTTTTGCGATACGTGGTGCCTAAATTAATGTGACTTAATTAAACAAAGATAAATCAATAATTTAATATATGAAACAAATAATATTGTATTATAAATATTTAAACTAATGAAAATATTATTAGAGTCGATCAATTTATGAAAAAACTCTTTGAACCAGTAGTGTGAGGGTTGATTTTATTAGCATGACTCGATGCATTCTCCCTTGAAACATCCTAAAATAAAGAATATGTAATTAAATAGTAATGTATTCAATGTCATCTACTTGTAATATGAATGTATAAATATAAAATGAGATTAATATAATAATATATATTTAAATACAATGTGATTTTCATTATTATGGCTATCAACAAAAACCTTTCATTTATCTCTAGGTACCCATTCGGATACCTTATCATATATTTGTTAGGTGTTCAATGAAGTATCATTGGAATCATTCCATAATCTCCATTTAAAATCATTTCATTTCTTACCCAAATTTTTCAATGTCTACTATTGTGCTATAAGATCAACAATGGTAAACTGGAAAAACATCTATACAAAGAGATTCATTTTTAAAATATTATAATTTAATAACATAATAAAATTAAATTACACCACAATATATTAAAATTATTTTTATCTATGAATCAAAAAATTCATTTTTCCAAGATTGAGGCATATATCTCCAATCAGCATACATAATCGGAAGGGTAACTAGATATGCCGCTAGTTGTCCTAGAATCTATCCAAATAATCCTACAACATCATTCATAGGGACCACATAGAAATCAAATGGGACAACTATCTTCAATCCATTCAGATTCCATACATTTGAACTTTTCATATTTCTCTTCATAGTATCATCATTTCCATATTTTATGAAAACATAGTTATTAGTATAAAAAACGTACAATAAGTTTATTCATATTAAAATTTGTACCTATAACCATCACCCTTAAATATCCCCATGAAGAAACAAAAGTGATGACTTGCTCCCTTGATACAGAGCCTACTGAATAGGGAGGAGTTGGCTAAGCTATTAATGGGATACTGACCGAGGGTGTTCCAGAGGATGGTGGAATGAAGAGTGTGAGAGATAGTGTAGGGGGAAAGCAGAGGGTGTCTTGGATGTTGTAGGGAGGGAGACCAATGAATCATCATTTGTCGGTATGGTCAAGGTAATATTGACTGAGAGTCAACTATGATTAATAAAACACTTCCTCCTTGGTATTCCTGTTATTTAATCAAATAAAATTAACTTCAAAACATATATTTCAAAACATTCATGCAGAAAAAAATTAGAAATGATAACATATGCACAGTACTTACAAAAAAAATATACATAGCTATGATAATGAATGACTACACAAATAACATAAAGTGGTTGATAAATGAATGGATGACTGTAAACACAATCATTTTTTCCTTTAATCGTGTCATTTTACTACTCCATTATTACTTCATCTGCTTCATAAACCCTTGAAAGACCAATGTTTTCAATATTATGATGGAAAAATAAGTTCTCTTCTTTTTATTGATTGGATTCAATTTTAGAGGTCAAATCTTCCACTTTATCACCCATATCATACATGTCTCTTTGTTTTATGTGAGCAAGTACACTCCACCCTTAATCCACGATATATTACACATAATATACTATTTTCACTTTCAATGATAATATATATGGATCATGTAATTCATGATAATTTAAATCTATCAAGTGAGAGAAGTTCACAAAGTAAATTATAAAGAATCTCTTTTAACACCCCTGATAATATCAACCCAATTTCATTTGAATAAAACAACTAAAAAATGCATGTGGTAGTTTAATTCAATAATATCAGTCAACTTTCCGTAATATCCCACTTTGGAAAACATAAATATGCCACTATTTTGTGTTTCCAAACTCTCTTCTTAATCGACTATATGAAATTTAAATCTATTCACATTGTAAGCATCGAACTTTCTAGCCTTTTTTAGAGGACCTCAAGTAAGAAACTTAAAATATTCTGACAAATCAACTTGAGTATTAGTATTCATGATCTAAAAAAATAATATACATTATTATATTTATAAAATATATGTGTCAACCTAATATATGTATTGATTTCAATATTTATGAACTTACACGTCGTGCAAAACATTCTACATGATCTTTATTAACAGATTTTGTTATATCTTTCTCATTTAATGTTTGTCCTCTCATTCATCTCTTTTTTTGTATCCTTATATCTTCAATAAATGGATCTACAATTTGACTATTCAGAAACACATATCTATGTGCCTGTAATAATTCCATTTCTATCAGTATAATATTTGAGATCCTCCCAACTGATCAACCAATAATAGGAAAGATTTTTGATTTCCTGTGTATTTGATATTGAGTCGACGTGTCATCAAGACATACAACTTTATTGAATCTTGTCTCAATATCATCAGAGTATCTAGAAAAAAATTTAAGAAAGTCCTCTTCCAAATAGCCTTCAGAAATATAGCCTCCAGGTTGAGCTTTATCTTTCACGTATGATTTCAAATGCACAAGATATCTATGAAATAATATAAATAAAACATAATTGTGTATTTAATGAAGTGAAAAGAATTTTCTACTTAAGATGAAAAACATATAAATAAAGTACCTCTCAATTAGATACATCCATAGATAATGTACAGAGCCTCCTAATTTAGCTTCCTTGTCCACATTCATAGTTAAATGCATCATAACAATAAAAAATGATGGAGGAAAGAACATTTCCATTACATAAAGTTTCAATAAAAATATCTCCTAGAGGATTTCAAGCTCAAATTATTGTATATTTTTCTCAAATATTTTTCTGAAGAATGTGAAAATTTGTATTAAAAAGGGAGTAACCTTTTTAGGTAATAATGTATGCAATGCTAATGGTAGTAATTATTGTAACAAAATATGTGAATCGTGACTTTTCAATCCATGTAACTTATGATTCTTTAAGTCAACACATCTTGAGATGTTACTTAAATACCCATTAGGTACCTTCACATGTTTTAAAATTCGAAAGAATGTGTCTTTATCGCTAGTTTACATTGAAAATTTTTCAAGACAATACTTTCTATTCTCATATGGCCAGAGATCATACTTTATTTTCATTATTTTTAAGTATTTTTTAGCATTGAGATGGACCTTTGATTTTCCATTTTCATTAAGAAATTTGAAGATCAAATTATCATAAAAAATCTTCTCAATGTGCATAACATCAAGATTATTCTGGAAAAAATTAAATTCCCAATATGGAAGTTTGAATAATATACTTTTTTCCATCCATTGTTGTGTTATGATTTCACTTTATGATGCACTTAAAACTCATTTACCACTATTATTCAATGGATGAACCTTCTGAAATTATATTTCAATGTTTCTATGTTTTTCCAATATTTCAGAACTTGTTAACAACTTTGGAAGTGATCTATGATCAATAGAACCATTGAATTTTGACTCACTCAATCAAAATATATGATATGCATCGAGAAATATTTGATGACATAAGAAGAATAATTTTTTAATGTGAGTTAGTCATTCAGGCTCAAAATAAAAGTTACAAATAGGATAATCCAAAACTGTGTAAGTGTTCCAACTATCTAAATTTCTATGTCTAGGGAATTCACTAATGATTCACATTAGAGAAACTTTCATTTTAAACATTTTTCTAGAAGATACATCATATGTATCAACACTCTTTCTCCCTAAATCCTGTAATTCTTCAATTAGAAGCTAAAATAATACATCAATGTCATTTACAAGAATTTTTTTCCAATAATCATTGAAATGATAAAATACGTTTGTTTTTCAGGGATAAAAAATTGGCTAAATTCTATAACTGGTGCTCAAAGTCAGAAATGGGTTAAATCCATCGGTATCCAATCCCAATCGCACATTCCCTAGATCAGATGAGAAATCTAGATGTAATAAATTAAATGTCTTCCATGGTTGTGAATCTCTTTGATGTCACATTAACCCATCATTATTATTATCTATAGAATGTCTCTTCACATTTTTGGTGGTTTTTGATGACATGAATAATCATTATAATCAATGATTTAAAGTAAAGTAATGTAAAACCTTTTCCTATGTGTTCATTTTCTTCTTCTTCATAGTAGTATGTTCATTCATACTTCCAATATCACCCATTCAATTCCATCTAGAATAAGAAAAAAAATTCAATCCTGTGTACTTGAATCCTCTCCCTAATAAAGAATACAATCATTGGGACATGCATGTATTTTTGTATAATTCAGACCAAGCTTATTAACAAATTTTTTCATATCATAAAAATACTAAGGAATCTTTGCTTCAAGAATTGCATCATGAAACAATTCCAATATCATGAACATCGCCTTTTTTGTAATTCCACATAGGCATTTTATATAGTAAAACTTCAGTATAAAATAAAGTTTTAAATATTTCAAACATACACTATACAACTCTTGATTTTCATCATCAACTAAACCATGAAATGCATTTTTCTTCTTAGTGAAGTTATCTCTTATATTAGTCTCCACAGAATCAAGAGTAGGATTCAATGATATGTTACAGTCTTTATTTGGTTGTCTTATAGTCCAAAAAACATCACTTGTAATTTTGTTATTTTTAACACCATAAACTAGTTGTTATGATATGTTTTTATGTTGATTTTGGAGTCTTTCAATGTTGAATGTATCATTTATAAGGTTTTTCATTTTATTGTCCATTATCAATGAATTTTTTATCTTAATATGTTGATTAACATCAGTGATCAAACTTTTTGTAACATTTTATTCTCCATGCCAAATCCAAAAAAAATATTGAGTAGGGAATTGCTTCAATATAAAGTGTTCATAAACTTTATCTATCTTCAAACATATTCTAAATTTACATTTATGACATGTAAATCTTATTCACTCACCAACGAATCGATTAGAAATTGAAAAATCTAAGAACTCCTTCAAACCCTTAGCATACTGAGGTGTGTTTCTCGGTAATGTGATCTAGATTTTATCCATATATATCACAATGTTTCTACACTTTATTAAAAAAATAAAACACATAAGTATTACTAAGTAGGAAAAGATATAATGGTAAAATCTAGTAAAGTGGCATTAGTTATAATTAAATTGATTCAAGCTTTAATTAAAATGTAAATTCATTGAATGAATATATAATCGATGGGAATATAAAGTGGTGTTAGCTAGTGAGTAGTTTCCTATAATTGAGAAATATGTCTATAAATTATATCCCATCACATATCCTATACCAAACAAGTATCCCATCTTAAAGTTGTTTCTAGTAAAAGTTAAAAACACAAAAAAATATCACCTCAATTAAAATACTTTTCAACAATAATAATAATTAATTAATTAATTTCAATTACCTCAATTCATTTTCATATTTAGCAGAATATTTACAATATAAATCACCATTTTAATGACATATCTATAGTTTTCAATTCAACCACAATGATAAAATGTCAATTTTCTAAATAAAAAATATTTTAACTTTTAGACTTCAAGAATATAATAATTATTTATAATTTATTAAACATTTGACATGTAATAAATTTATAATTTAACCATAAAATGACATGTATTTCAATTCATTTTCAATGGAATTAAACCTTTCTTATAATTGTAAATAAATAATGAATATAATAATAAAATTTCATCAAAAGTTTCAATTTATCGAAGAAATGATATAAAAATATACATGTAGATATATAAATAACATATAATAGTAATTAAAATAAAGAATACAGATATTATATAATGTAATATAGATATAGATTTAATATGATAATTGACTAATTATAATATGGATATTATTAACAAGAAATTATAAAATATATGTTTTAATAATAATATTTAATGAAAACACTAATACATTGATTAAATAGGAACAAATTTCTAATAAGGTATTTTTTAGAAACATTCTTCATGTTGATGTCATCAAATGGAATGAATTAAAACTTGAAATATAGAAAATTATCTTCATAGGGATGTACATGCTTTCCCTGATTGAATATTATTATCTACTTGTACTGAGTGGGTAAACATTTCTCCTTATTGGCAGAAATTTGAAAATTTTATATTATATAACATAATACCTTATATTCAATTGATTCACAGTTTTCTATGAACTTCCTTATAGTTATTTTAGATTGAATTTATGTTTCCTTCTAAAAATTGAGTTAATAATGTGTTAACATAAATATTATATTCTAAATTTTTAGTGATTGTTGTTAAAAATTAAAATATTAAATATAAAAAAACCTTTCAACTTGGTCAATTATAATTAGGTTGATAGAAACAATTTATTTCAAATAAATAATTATTCCGTTCTTTGGAAACTATAGTTCAATGTAATAAAAACAAAGTAAATGCATGAAGTATGTAGACATGTGTTGATTTAAGTAAGTGAGATGAACACTTTGAGTTAGGTAATAGTAAGTGAGAAGAACTTTGTAAACTATTGTTAGTGTATATCATTGTGTACATTTCAACATAATATATATATTTGAATGTAAAGAGAATTCACTAGTATAAAAAACTAAAGTTTATAATAAGTTCAAAAAATAAAATAAAAATTATTTAAATATAAAGTATAAGAGAACAAATATATTTAAATAAAAAATTTTAAAATAAATAATATAGTTACAATTCTGTAAAATTTATTAATTCTTTTTGTAGAACTAATAAAATTATCTAAAATCTCACATTCTTCCAATTTACATGGAAATTATAATAAACTTGAGCCAAAAAGCTGGTTCATAAATAGTTAATAGTCATATAACATAACAACAACTAGTATTAAAAATTTGTTGAAAAAAATATGAATTTGAATGAACCAGATATATTTAAAAATGATAATAATAAGAGAGGGTAGTTCTGTATGTTGTTGTTGATATAAGTAATTTTTCAATTTCAACATAAAAAGATTGATTATTTTAAAGTGAATTACTAATGAAAATAGAATCACTAAAAATTCAATAACAAAAATTAATGAAGAAGTATTTTGTATTAAAATTTAATGTATATTAGTTTATAAATATATAATATAAAAATTTATTAAATCATATATCCACACACCTTTATGTGCAGTGTTTTTTTATGTGTTGATAATATTCTTTGTAATCTAGATTTTATAAAAAATTCCAATCATAAGGAATGTCTGAGATATTTATAATAATATGATTGGGGGTCCAGTCAAACTATAATATTATTTACATTAAATTAGGAATGCCTTATTTAGAATAAAAAACTATTATAATTGATGTAAGTAAAATATGAAATAGAGATATTTAATTCTGTAATATATATTATATTAGGTTAATATAATTGGGGAAATCATAATAAAATTAAAATGGATAATGTTAATGACATAATCTAGTGACACTTAATGAAGTAAAATGAATTGATCAAGTTAACACACATAAATTAAAATATGTTTTCTACTTTTAATTATAAAATCATGTTTATTTAAACAAGAAATCTAACAATGATTTAAATTATATACAATTTATATGAGTGAAATGTAAATAGAAAAATATTTTTATTAGATTTTAGGGGAGTATTGATCATAATTCAGAGTGAAATTTTCATGATTTGAAAAAAATAAAGAAGTTCCTTTGGTGAGAATCTAATGTGGTGCATCCAATATCTAAAGAACTACCATGGGTGGATAAACCAATTGAACCAATCATTAACATCACTAAATATATTCTCTAAAGTAAAAACATAGAGTATATATAGAATGGGAAATCATTTTCTTAGAGTAATCAAAATCAATATAAAAAATTTAAGACTAAAACACTAATGAAAAAATAAGAGAGAAATCAAACCTATATGACCTCACCTCTGGTGTGGGCTCGATTGAAGGCAATGGAAAGGAAATGACTCAGGCGAGGATGATGACTCAGACGAGGGAAAGGGAGAGGGAGATAGGTTGGGTTCTATGACTGCAACACTGGAAAGATCTTTGGGGGCACAGGATTGGAAGGCCTGGGAGATACCTGAGCGCCAGGGAGGGATGGCGTGGTGTTTATAGGGTTCAAGGTCTGGGGGAGTAGAGCTTGGTGGAGAAGGGTCGGGGGAGAAGGTCGGGGCATGGAAAAGGTCTCGAGAGATATCAGAGCACCAGTGAGGGGTAAGCACGTTTTAGAGTCGATGTCCTAGAACCAAATATTTGTATTTTTATTACATGAATATTTGATGTATTAAATATTAAATTAAACATCTTATTACATATTTTTCATTGTTCTACATGACCATAATGTAATATTGTCCTAGAGTATTTGTCACATTGATAAGGTCATAATAGTTCCCCACTATGATGAGAACCTTAAAGTGCTATGACAATGTTCTTAATATAGTTTTGTGGTTGGATAACATACTATAATGGGACACATGGTATATATACCATAAAGTGCGAGTACTCATAAGAATATAAGACTTATTTTTATGAAGTTTTCACTTGGTAATATCTAACATGGGAGATTATGAGAACAGAACCACCAGTAGGAATTATACATGTTTTGGTGTCATTGAATATTCTTATCTGCAAGCATGTGTAATGGTCCTTAAATTTTAAGATTATTATTAATGCATGTCATGAATCATGCACATAGATTTGTTGATGAAAACCGTTACGTCATATGTTGGCAGGAAGTAGGGTATGTTGGTTGTGTCAAAAATGAAATTTTATTAATGGATAAGTCAAGAAAGGATTTATCCCTTCTATATTTATGGAAGTTGATATCTCTTCCCTTTGATTGAAATAGAACTTTCACCCAAAATTCCATGGCCATGGTGTAGCGACGAGTTTATTTTAGATAGTAAAATAATGATGTATCAAGAATATAGGTTGATGACATCATCATGAAACCTTATTGATGAGATATTGTAACTAAGGGATTATATTACACAGTGAGAATTAATATGTAGTTGTTGTTATAAGGACTTTAAGTTATTTCTCTTAGGTTCCTTGACTCGTTACTAGATAGTAATCTTGAACTTTAGGAAATCCCACCTAATTACAACAAGAAATAATCCTCGAGGATCACATGTTAAGTATTTTTTGTGGTCTTGATTAAATTATATTTGAATTTAATTAATGTAATAAATATTATTCTCAAGACTGAGGAATAATTTTATTTAAGTTAAATTGTTCACATAAATTAAATAAATATTTATTCACCAGATTGTGAATAAAAAATATTTATTTATTTTATTGAATATTTAATAAGTATTTATTTACTATTTTGTGAATAAAATATTTATTTAAGAGAATAAAATATTTATTCGGGTCTTCAATAAATGAAATAGGAGTTCGAACGGACCAAGACCATGTCCGATGATAAAATAATTATTTACAAGTTGGTAAATATTATTTATCCATTTTGCGCAAGTTGGCGTAGCACAAAATATTATTATTATTATTATTATTGTGTGGTATGATATTTCATTAATGGTTATAATTATATTTAATGGCTATTATGCAATTAAATTTTGTAACCAAAATCCCATCTCTATAAATAGATGAATATGTCTACTGTGTAATTCATTCGAAACCAATTCCAAGTTTGGGAATATAAAATTTTTGTGCACATCGAATTCTCTCTTGAATCCTCCTCTCTCCCTCTCAAGAATGAGAAACCCTAGGTAGAATTTCTTAAAGCCTGAAGAATGAGTGATTAAGAACGAATAATGTAAGACATTTGATTCACTCCACCAGTACCCAGAGAATGAGTGGCATTTCTCGGAGACCATTAAAGCATGTGTGGATCACCACTAGAGGGATTATACCCTTGGATCCTCAAAAATTCATAGAAGGAAATCCGAAAAGGGATTTTCAGAAGATCAAAAATCATCGACGAAGAAAGTTCCTAAGCCTGGATATTTATTTTTTCACATATTAAATAAATTAATTATAAATTTAACGTGCAAGATCCTTGATCTTGGTTTCAAACAATGATTATTAAAAGAAATTTTAATATATCACCCACCACCACACACTTTTTTTGTGCCCAAAACCAACAAGTGGTATTAGAGTGGTCATGTTTAAATTTATAATTATTTATTTGATTATTAATCTAGGCGCAATTGTGGATAGATTTTATTTCATGTTATTTATTCTTTAATATGATTTAAATTAACAAGTTATTGACATACTAATGATGTTTGTTCAGTATTTCATTTTCTTAAAGGTTTAAGAACAAATTAAGAATGACTAGAGATGCCATCGGGAAGTGCCAAATCATTGTACAGTAGAACTGGGTTACATGGCATGAGGCCAGAGCACACGTTGTATACCCATGAACGATGTATCTAGATGCGCCGAGTAATTAATTACATGTGATGATTTTATTGCACACCACGTGTTGACCAGGCCAACTTGGAACATGACAATTAGATATAGGGTGTGTAATTGGCTTGTACACACCATGTACTCTGGCCAAGTCAACACACTGAAGCCCCAAGCATGTGACTTAGATATATCGAAACCGAGGTACATGTTGTGTAGTTATATGTACATGTCATATAGTCTCTAGTTAATGGAAAAAATTAAATTTACATTAAATTTTAAATTTCAGCATTAAAACCTTATTTTATTGATTAGAACATTGTTGTGTGTTTAACAATTTAATAATAGTTTTAAAGAATTTTAAAATTCTTAATTAATTTATTGTAATTAATATGTCATTATTGGTTCTACCGTTTATTTTCCATGAATTCCATTAATGATTTGTATCTCAAAATAATATTGGATTATCATTAAGATGAAAGGAAATTAATTAAATAATTAATTAATTAATTAATGCAAGTGTTTTTACCTTAAATAATAAAATAATTAATAAATGATTGATAGCTATTTAATTTTGTGTATTCATTGTACGTGTGACCATTCATGGTCTTGACCAAAACCTCTCTATGTGTTGTCATTTATTTAAGAAAATTTATTGCATGGTTTTTCAATTATTTAATATTAAATTAAAATATGGCATGTGAGTCATCCCTCCCTCTATTATTGTGTAGGACCTACGTGTCCAATGATATTTAGGTAATTCTATTTAACCAATCCTTTGGTTCCCCTCACCTACATGTGAGTAAAAAATATTTATAATTAATGGATCATGCAAAGGTGTCTGGGGACAGTTCAAGATAGAACCATAATAATGCCAACTTGATGATACATAAGTGGACACGTGGAATGTTGTAGTTCATGGGAAGTCCTACATAAAGAGTTATTTCCCCTATGTCATAGGTTGATTTAATGTCCTCCTATTAAATCAACCATTAGATAATATCATGATCGGGTCATTTAATTAATAATTTATTTTTTTCCAATTCATTGAAATTATATTTATTGATGCAAGACCGTGATCACATAAATGAATGAATCAATTTTCAAAAGATAGAATTTAAATAAAATTTATTGTGCGTAAATTTTTTATCCAAACATGGTTAATTAATTAAGTAAACATCCACTTAAATATTAACAATACATGTAAAGGATAAAATAATATAAAAATTTATGCATAATAAAATAAAATCCTTCATTCTAATATTAAGTCAGACTAATCCTTCCATTACTTGATTAGGAACAAAACCCAATAGAACTATGTGTTTAACCAACCCTTATTGGGATGCTTATTTTTATAGGGGGAGTTATTATGAAATTTTTGGGATGACTTAACCATTTTACATCAAGAGGAGTATCCCTTTCTAGACTTGGTGTAATTTGGAGGCAATTGTTGAGAAAATATAAGTTAGTATTTTTGGATTGGGGAGTCCACTCAATAGATCAAGGTGCTGCAAGCCCACGGTTGGAAAACACTTTCCTACCTAAATACCTTCAAAATATCTTGAATAATCCTTTTGGGGGTTATGAAAAAGGGGAATATGGATCCTTTACACTATAATGTCATAGAAAATAGATATTCCAAGTTCAATGGTGAGGTCTATTATGACTTGATAAAATATTTGTATATTTAATAAAATCCATTAATTATGTCTCACAAAATCTTTAATCAAGAAAATTACTAATAATATGATATTTTAATTGTAGAATAAAATGACAAGATCACTATTCCTATGATCAATATTGGATAAAGACAATCTCCTCACTGGAAGTAACTTCCAGGAGTGGTTTAGATGCCTTTGTTTTGTTCTACATCATGAAAAAAAATATTACATGCTAAAATCCTCAATTCCTGGTCCACCTACTCAAGAGGTGAGTGATAAAGAGTTCCTAGTCTATAAAAAACATCGATTGACGTTAAATGTTTGATGCTTTCATATATGTCTAGTGAACTGATGAATTATCACAAAAACATGGATACGTATAGCATAATTGAGCACTGTTGTGGTCTTTACCAGGAGATAGCTAGATAGGAACAGTTTGAGATTTCCATGGTACTCTTTCAAAGTAAGCTTGGAGAGGGTTCCCCATATGGGCCTCATGTAGTCAAGATCATTGGATACATTGAACACCTAGAGGTTATAGGGTTTATACTCCCCAAATAATTGGGTATCAATCTCATTCTGAAATCAATCCCTCAGAGCTTCTCCAGTTTTGTGTGAATTTTAATATGAACAACATTGATAAGTATCTTCCAGATATTTCTATCCTCCTTTACCATGTAGATAAAGATATGAAGATCAAAAATCCTTTTATCCTTATGGTGAAAAAACAGAAAGGAAAATCAAATAACTTTAAGCCCAAAGATTCTTTACACCCTTCCAAGAAGAATAAGATCAAAGGGGAAGAAAGGGAATATGATGATGTCTATTCTTCATGTGGAAAGAAGGAGTACTAGAAGAAAAATTTCACCCAGCTAAAGAAGCAAGGGGAAGCTTCAGGTTCATTTTTTATCAAGTACAATTTATCTATTTCTAAAAATTAGGTATTAGATATATCTTTTGGTTCTCACATATGTATTAAAATATTATAACCAAGTAGATAAAAAAATTTGACCGAGGGGAGGTAAATCTACGAGCATCCAACATATCTAAACTTGTGGTTGTAGCTATTAGGGACTTCCACCTCACATTGCTGACTAGAATGATCATGGTTTTAAAGGTTTGTTATTATGTGCCTTAAATTACCAAAAATGTTATTTTTATATCCATACTAGAAACACCTAGATTCATTTTCATATTTTGAAATAAATGTTACTTATTTTATAAAGATTAAATTTATTATGGTAAGGCACATTTACATAACGGTATTTACATATTGGATTGCATGAACCAAGTAATAGAAATCGGTAACGAAGTTACTTCACATGACTAATACTACACCCAACTTTGGAATCACTGGAAAGGTCATGTAATTAAAAAATTATTGAAAAAATTACATCAAGATGGATATTTATATTTATTCAAACTAAAACCAGTTGGTGTATGTCACACATGTTTATAAGGAAAAATGAACAAATCCTCATTTAGTGGGAAAGGTGAAAGAGATAAAGAGCTTATTGAATTAGTTCATACTGATGTGTGTGGACCATTTCCTATTGAATAAAGGGGTGGGTACTCATACTTAATAACTTTTACTGATGATTTTAGTAGATATGGATATATTTACTTAATGAGGTATAAGTCATATTATTTTGATAAATTCAAGGAATAAAATAATGAATT
This sequence comes from Viscum album, assembly GCA_963277665.1. Lineage (NCBI taxonomy): Eukaryota > Viridiplantae > Streptophyta > Magnoliopsida > Santalales > Viscaceae > Viscum > Viscum album. Next base: position 1,779,026,889 of record OY728129.1, on the reverse strand, counting down.
TGAGAACCGGCCTGGATGGAATATTAAGAAACTCCACTCAGATTGAGGTGGAGAATATCTTAATCAAGACTTCATTGATTACTTACAGGAGTTTTAGATCCTATCCCAACTCACTCCTCCTTACACACCTCAATGGAATGGTTAAGCAAAAGGAGTAACTGCACCTTGTTGGACATAGTGAGATCAATGATGAGTAATGTGAGTCTTCCATTATCCTTTTAGGTATATGCATTACAAAAATTGGTATACATACTAAAACAAATACCAACTAAATAGATAAATGGTATTCCATATGAATTTTGGAGTGGAAGAAAAACTATGTTATCAAATTTACATGTGTGGGGAAGTGAAGCGTTTGTTAAAGCATCTTCAGGTAAAAAACTTACACCCTGAGGCACAAAGTGTACCTTTATAGGATACCCCAAGGAAACAAGGGGATATTACCTATATTAACCCTTGTAAAAAAGAGTTATAGTTTCAAAACATTCTATATCCCTTGATAGGGATAACATCTCAAAAAGAGATAGTGCGAGTGATATAAAATTCGATGAAGTTAAGGATCAATGAAAACAAGAGTCGGTATAGGATTAGATTCCACAAAGCCCCGTGGAAAAAAGAAACTATTCCATAGACACAAGAACTATGTATGAGTACAAGAGAGGTTAGAGAACTAGAAGGAATGGTTTTCTAGTTATCGAGGTTGGTAACTCATTATTAGTTGATAATAATGATCCTATAAACTACAAGGAAGTAGTAAGTGGAATAGATGTTGCCAAGTAAAAAGAAGCCATGAATTCTAAAATGGATTCCATGTACCAAAACCAAGTCTAGATTTTGGTAGATTCTCTATTGGATGTAAACCATGTTGGTTGAAAATGGGTATACAAGAATAAAATGGACATGGAAGGAAAAGTTAGTACCTATAAGGCGCGACTTGTTGCGAAAAGGTTTAAACAGTGTCAAGGTATTCACTACGATGAAACATTTTCACCAATTGCAGTGCTGAAATCCATCAGAATTATACTTTTCATTGTATCTTACCATGAATATGAGATTTGGAAAATGGATGTCAAAACATCCTTCCTTAATGGGAACCTTTAGAAAGATGTCTACATGACATAACCTGAAGGTTTTGTGACTCTAAAGGATGCTAATAAGATATGAAAGTTGTAAAAATCCATTTATGGATTAAAGAAAGCATCCATGTCATGAAAAAATAATTTGAATCCATAATGGAATTTGATTTTATAAAGAATGAATGTGAGACTTGTGTCTAAAAATGTTTTAGTGGGAGTGCATTTGTTTTCTTAATAGTATATGTTGATGACATATTACTTATTATAAATGAAATACGAATCTTATAGTTTGTTAAGGTGTGGTTGAATAAATGATTTTCCATAAAATACTTGAGTGAGTCATTATATATTCTTGGGATCAAGATCCATTGTGATAGATCCAAGAGGTTTCTTAGCCTAAGTCAAAGTACATACATTGATAAGATACTGAATAGATTCAATATGGAACAATCCAAGAGGGTATTGTTTTCAGTTCCACATGGAATTCATCTTTCCAAGAAAATGTGTCCTCAGACCCATGAGGAATGAAATAGAATGGCAAGGATTCTATACACATTAGTGACTGGGTTAGTCGTGTATGTTATTCTATGTACTATGCTAGACATCGCCTATGCATTAATTGTAGTAGATAGATATCAAGTTGGTCCAGGTGACTGCCAATGGATGGCAGTCAAGACTATCCCTAAGTATTTGAGGCGTATTAAGGATATGTTCCTAGTTTATAGAGGAGATGAGGAATTATTCATCAAAGGATATGTATATTCTAGTTTCTAGACTGATCAAGATTACATAAAGTCACAAAAAGGATACATCTTCACTTTTAATGGAGGTGTTGTGAGCTAGAAGATCTCAAAAAAAGCTATGTTCATAGATTATATAGTAGAGTCTGATTATATTTTGGATTTTGAGGAATCTAAAGAATCATTTTGAATGTGAAATTTTTTCCAAGATCTTGATGTGGTACCTAGCAGTAAAGATCCCATCACACTCTATTATGATAATACTACAGCGGTGGCTCTCACAAAAGAGCCAAAGTCGCATCAACAGATGAAGAACATACTTTGGAAGTATCATCTCTTGAGGGATTTTTCTTATAGAGCTAAAGTTATAGTGAGCAGTATTTCCATGGAAGAGAACATGGTAGACCCATTGACTAAAGACTTAACTCAGTAGAAACATGATTATCATGTGAGGTCTAGCAGACTAAAAGTTGTAGGCAGTTGGCTCTAGTCCAAGTGGGAGTTTGTTAGAGTTGGTGTCCTAGAATAAATATTCTATACTTTGATTACATGAATATTTGATGAATTAAATATTAAATTAAATTTCTTATTATATATTGTTTATTTTTATGCATGACCATAATGTAATATTTTCTTAGAGTATTTTTTGCATTGATAATGTCATAATAGTTCCCCGCTATGATGAAAACCTTGAAGTACTATGAAAATATTCTTAATATAGTTCTTTGGTTGGACAACATACTATAATGGGATACATAGTATATAGAGCATTGGGTGCGAGTACTCGTAAGTATATGAGACTTCTTCTCATGAAGTTTTCACTTGGTAATCTATAACACAGAAGATTATGAGAACAGACCCGCCGGTAGGAATTATGCATGTTTTGGTATCATTGGATATTCCTATCCATGAGCATGTGTAATGGTCCTTATACTTTAAGATTATCATTAATGCATGTCACTACTCGTGCACTTAGATTTTCTGATGAAAATCGTCACATCATATGTTGGCGGGAAGTAGGGTACGTTGGGTGTGTCACGAATGACATTCTATTAATAGATAAGTCAAGAAAAGATTTTTCCCTTCAATATTTATGGAAGTTGATATCTCGACCCTTTGATTGAAATAGAACTGTCTCCCTAAATTCAATTTACATGGTGTAACGAGGATTTTATTTCAGATAGTCAAATAATAATGTATCAAGCATATAGGTTGATGAAACCATCATGAAACTTTCTTTATGGGATATTGTAACAAATGGGTTATATTATATAGTGAGAATTTGTATGTGTTTGTTATCGTTGAAACTTTAAGTTATTTCTCTTGGGTGCCTTGACCCGTTTCTAGACTGTAATCTTAGAATTTAGGCAAGCCCACCTAATTCCAATGATAAATAATCCTAGAGGGTCTCACACTAAGTGTTTCTGGTGGTATTGATTAAATTATATTTGAGTCTGATTAATTGAATAAATATTATTCTCAATACTGAGGAATAATGTTATTTAAGTTATATTTATCGCATAAATTAAATAAATATTTATTCACTGGATTTTGAATAAAATTTATTTATTTATTTTATTGAATATTTAATAAATATTTATTTACTAGTTTTTAGATAAATTATTTATTTAAGAAAATAAAATATTTATTCAGGTGTTCAATAAATACAAGAGGAGTTTGAATAAACCAAGACCATGTCTAGGGATAAAATAATTATTTATGAGTCTGTAAATATTATTTATCCATTTTTCATAAGTTGGTGCACCAAAAAATAATAATACTATTATTATTATTATGTTTCATGGGATTTTAATAATGGTTATAATTATATTTAATGTTTTTTATGTAATTAAATGTTGTAACTGAAATCTCGTATCTATAAATAGACGACTACATCTATTGTGTAATTCATTCGAAACCAATTCCAAGTTTGGGAATATAGAGTTTTTACACACAATGAATTCTCTCTCGACTCATATTCCTCTCTCCCTCTCAATAATAAGAATCCTAAGAGATAATTTCTTTAAGATAAAAGAATGAGCGATCATGAATGAACAACGCAAGACATTAGATTTGCCACACTAGCACCTGGAGAATAATTGGCATTTCTCGAAGACCATTAAATCATGTGTGGATCACTGTTAGAGGGATTCTACCCTTGGATCATCACAAGCACAATGAAGACAATCCAGAAGGGGATTTTAGGATGATCAAAAATCATCAATGAAGAAAGTTCCTAATCCCATGTATTTATTTCTTCATATATTAAATAAATTAATTAAAAATTTGATGTGAAAGATCCTTTCTCTTGGTTTCAGACAATGATTATTAAAAGAAATTTTAATATATCACCCACAACCACATGCTTCGGTTGCACCAGGAACTAACAGCACAGTGGTGCTAGGGTTCGGGGTTAGGGGGAAGGGGAGCTCAGGGGAGAAGGTTTGGGGAGAAGTTTTGGGAGTGGGGGAAGTGTATTTTTTTAATAAAAAAATAATATTTAGTGGCATTTTATAAAAAACGCAGTGAAATTAGATAAAAAAATTAGTGGCGGTTTACTAAACTACCACTAAAAACCCACCGCTAAACTGTGAATATGTTGTAGTGTGGGATCTCTAGTAGTTTTATAAGGTATAAAAAACCTTAAAAAATAAATATATGGGGATCAGGATATAAAAATCATAAAACCACCTACCTTGTAATGAAACTCCAAGGATTATGGTCCAGATCCACACCCATAACCTGTTGCACCTCAATCTGGTGTCGATCGCTGTTAAGAACGGAGTCCGGAGGCACCTCTTCTCTTGCTCCCTCAATTCATCCATCACACAAAGGGGACTCCCCCTCTCCTATTTTGGGAATGGAAACCAAATAGGGAAGAGGATTAGGATTATTAATTAAATTAAATTTAAATAATAAACCTTCTTTATTTAATACCTTGCCAACAGTCACCTCCGACCGGGTACCCGATACCGAAAAACTTTATATCGTTCCTAGGTTAAAACTCATGTTACAAACTTGAATTTGGTCTCATATTTTTGATCCAAGACACTTTTCAAGAGTTATTAAAAAATTTCTATAAAATTGTGCACACATGATATAAAACATTTAATTTTTTTAATATCACTATATCAAGGCTCTTCGAGCCCTGGAATTCCACACTGAATCAATGTCTAGCTTCAAAAATATTCCTATAAATATTCCAAATTATTTCTCAAAAAAACTAGAGTTGATACACTCTCCCCACCTTAAATTATTTTCATCTAGAAAAGATAAATCCTATGCACAAGGGTGGAAATTGAGCTCTCAACTAAGTATCCCACACCAATGATCTCTTCATAGGGTTCTCATGCTGTTGATAAACAAGTGCTTATGGGAACCACATTCCCGTAAATGGTCTTCTATAGTCATATATCAAACACTACCGATCACCTCGAAAAGGAAACTCCATACCCAATTCTCAACTCATCTGGTTTGATATCATTAAACAAGGAGTTCACATGTATCCTCAGCTGCAACAGGTGGAAAACCCCCAATAATCTGATCCAAATATGGTCATAGGTTCTAGTGGAATGCCCACTCAATAACCCATGCATAAACTAGAGAAAGGTCATACAAAACCTAGAGATATCCTACCAAACTGACTAACTCTCCATTAAACTCAGCTCTCGGATGGGTAGGAAGAGGGACAACTAGATGAGTCCGTCTATGATCACTAAGATAGTGTCGTAACCTCTCACTAATTGTGGAAATATCCATCATGAAAATCATAAGAATTTCACCCCATTACCACTAACATCTAGGAAACTCAATCTACACCTACTAATAGGTGAGACATCAAGAGATAACTCAATAACAAGACATCGAATCCTAGGCCACAACACCATTTACTAAAGGATCTTAGTATAACCACCCCTCTACTAAGTGTACTGTAGAGGTAAAAGAACCTCCTCAACACCTTATCTCATAGTGTTACTAGTGTCATATTCAATTTTAAAAGGATTACATACTCCCCACATTTTTAAAATACATCAATAATGTGTCTAGTGGACACCTGGTTACGAGAGACCTTACAAAAAATCCCTAACTTTTTATCCTTCCCTTGATAAAAAATCATAGGGTTAACAACCATCAATTGTATATATTTTTCACCATCCTCACACACAAGGTCCCACTATAAATAGGTCAAATTATTTTTTACCTTTCTCAAAAATAGTGGACATGAACTTTTTTATGAGTATCTAATGCCACTATCACACCCTTGGGTGGCCCTCAATCTAGCATGACCTCAGCCTCTCTTAGGTCCACTATCACTCCCATTTCTGAGAGGACATATCACAAGAAATGGACTTTCTGAGTCTATACCTAACTTTATGATGGATCCCCAAGAATTTGGTACTCTCAGAGAAATTCTAGAATCCATCCTCAGTTGTCTCATATATGAAACTATAATGCCAATCAAACGAGGTTACTAACAAATACTACCATGAACTGATCTAAATAGGGTTTTGGGACTCAGATTACAAGTGTCTCATCTACCTCCTAGGAGAATAACATGGGGCTTCCCAAAGTGATCATACTATGTGCTAACAGGACCTCCTTATTCAAACCTCAAACAAAAAATCATCTCAAAAATCTCTATGAGAGCCATCCAATATGTCGGTGAAAATATTGGGGTAGTCCTTAGGTGACATTCTATGCAAAAGTCCAAATATCAGTTAGGTGGAAACCCAGAATGTCCTCAGGAAGATGTCCTCCTACTCCACTACCACTGTAGGAACTGAAAGCTCATAGAATCCACTACTCCAAGGTTCATACTAGCCAACTGATAAAAATTTAGATGTATATACCCGCACATGATCTCATCCTTCTCTACCTAGGATCACTTCTAATAAAAGAAGGAACTCCATCCAAAAAGTAAACAACACTTTCATGCCCACTGGTGGAAACCATCTGAGCATAGATGGTAAGTAACCAATCCACCCTGAGGAAAGCATCATAGGATCTCTCTGCCTCAATAGAATGATTCTATATGAGGATCTCTATCTCTCTCTCCTAGAGTCATGTCACACTACCAATAGTATTTCATGACCTATGATCATCTTTGTTGGATCCTCTAATAAAAAGGGTTGAGAAAAAAGGCTCCACTGGTATCATTAGGCCTCAAAAAGGGTCTATGATTAGAAAAAAGTGACTCATAACTCTGTGTTAACTACATTTTGGGTAGTGAAGTCACATTTCATGACAAAAACCATACTCGTGCCTCCAGAATAGAACCCCATTCTGCCTAAATCTCATCATTTCAATTTCCCACCTATTCACCACAACCAAGGATTACTCCAATTCCTCCACATTCAAAACTTCCCAAAACACATAGGTCAAAGGAAATCATTTTCCACACCTCAATGTTGTCTGCTTTGGGAATCACTAACTCACCCGCATGGTTTTGTATCGCATAAAAAAACACATCTCGTTGGGAGAATCATCCATATTTATTTTAATTCTAAATCCACATAAAACATCACCATCACAGGGCTCCATCGACACCCCCTATCACCCTAAAAAATATCCAAGAAAGAAGTAGAAAATAAAGAGTAGCACACACTTGTGTCTAATAGTACTACTGAAAAAGTAGAAATGACACATATCACACCTTTAATAATCCTCATATCCTCTATGTCATAGGACTTAAAATCTTGTATTCATCCTTTCCCCCATCCTCCATCTCCCTGAGCCTAGAAAAAATCACCTAGGGGTGGTGGTAGAAATAGATAGAACCTTATTCCACCTCTTGGTTCTCTCCCCACTCCTCTGGTAGATCCATTGTCATGTGTAAATCCATTCTCTTATCACTTTATCTATATGGTCAGTCCACTGATCATCTCCCTATCAGTAGCATGGTAGGTTGGACAATCCCACATGAGATTTCCTTGAACGTCACAAGCAAAACACTGCCTCTTTAATGGATGATTAGAACATGCATGAAATCCCTAATTCGCATACCCACCATCCTAGGATCATATCCTAAAGCATATCACATGACCAGGTCCCTTATCCTATCATTGGATACTAAATGTAAAGGTATAATCTCCTATGTTCCCAGAACCAACAAGCATCATCTTCTCATCCAGAAATCTCTCCACTACCAAGGCCCACTTGATCACTCTAGTATATGTGGGAATAAATAGAGATACCAATGAAGCCCTGATATCTCAGTGTAAACCCTACTCAAAGGCCCATGATCAGAAAAATGTATCTCAAACCATATCTATGGAGTATCTCAAAAATTTTAGTGAACCTCAATGAATACTCTTATATGGTCATGCTACCCTTTTGAAGAAATAGAATCTCTTGGAAACACATTGATCACAACATGGTTTGATACAAATATTCCCTAAAGAGGACCTCAAACTCTGTCTAAGTGATCGTCATATCATCATGGTTATGTGTCACCAAACTCCACCATCACCCCATGAAACCCTAAATAAGACTCTCCATGAAAAACAACATCTGATATGGAGGTTTCCATACTTAGTAGAAAATGTGTGTGACTAACTCAAGCTAGTAATCATCTGCCTGGGGGTCTGGTTCACCCTGAAACCTAGGAGGTCTTTGCATATGAATCTCATTCAGTGTACTAAACATGTACGCATCCTCCTCCGGTACTAATGGAACAACCTGAATCTTAATGGGTAGTGTCACAATTGGAAACCCACTCGGAGGCACCACCTCCTATATAGACCCCTACATTAAATCTGTGTCACTAAGCGGGTCATTATCATGATCCTTCCATGGAATCCTGCATGGATGTCATCATGGAGGCATCCTAAAATAATCAAGAAGTACCATGTTTGAAGAGTATATCTACGTATTTGACTCAGGAAGGACATGGAAACAACAACTCAATCCTATATGATGCATGTACCAAAGTCCCCCTACAACCAGTGCCTATATATACTAAGTCAAAAAGAAGGTTATCAGAGTCTTGTTGAAAGAATACGTTGGACTCTACACCAACAATGGAGTCCCTGGCCTAAAATTTGAACTCAATACATTTTAACACTATCAGCATAAATCTCAAAACAAGCTCATATCTAGACAACTAAGTCTGATCCTATGGAAGGACCTACTTTAATACCACTCTATCACAACTCAACCCATTGGGGTCTGCTTGTCCGGTGATAAGCCTAGTGAAATGACCCCAAACCCATGTCCAATAGGCCAAGGGTTGGAGACCAGCGTCAAGTAGGAATATCACACACATGGGAGGCCTTAGCCTTTGGTACCTATACACATGCACACACATACATCTTCATACAATAGTGTAGAGATAATAATACAACTGATTCCAAAATTCATGCATAAATCTATCCCACAATCAGTGTATAGAAAAAGTACTGAAATCATGAAAATGACAAAATAAAATCCCGCCATAAACTGATAAAATCATTCAACATGCTTAGTATTAGGGGACTACTGTAAAATGAAACCATCGGTACACACCTCATTCTTCCTAGCTCACTATGATCTGCCTGCTTTGGGTCCTCCTAGGACTTCTTCAAAAGGCATATTGTCTGTATAAGGCACAACATGTTCATACAGAGCCCATGCAGGGGTGAGTATATAAATACCTATTTGGCACCCAAAAACTAAAAATAAAAAGGATAATATAAATGGAAATTGTCTGCTCAACCCATATCCATAGGATATAGAAACCCAAGTGAGAGAGAACATGAAACTTCATCTCGACCACTCCTCATCTATACATGAATAATCAGATCATTAACCCTTATTAATTAAGTTAAACCCCATGATAAACATGTTTTAACCTTAACAGTGGTAACATATTTTTACTGGTTTTAGTATTCATTATGACCAAAAATTAAGTTGAACTTATTACGTGATATTAATTATTCGGGTTCAATAAAAATCAATATTTTTCACTATTCATTAAAAATCGATATTTTCAAAAAATTCTCAAAAATTATCCTAAGATAATTTTGACATACTGAATTAAAAAATGAAGTTCGTTTTTTTAAATTAAAAATATATAATTTTTAAATTGATATTTTTAATAATACCATATGATGCATGAAAACCTGATTTAGTTGGAAATAATGATTTTTCATTTTGACTGGAAAATTACCAAATATTATTATAATGAATATAAATCAATAAAATATAATTAATGAAAAATAATAAGGCATGAAATTGATTTAATATTAACATTACCTAAGTTGTTACATTATTCCCTCTTTAAGAAATTTCATCCTCACAATTTTATTTATTTCTTAAACAAGTGGGGATATTTTTCCTTCATATCATTTTATTATTCTCATATTTCTTATCAAATAATATGGTTTTTCCCCAAAATATTAACCTGGTGAATCAACTTATTTCATAACACCTACTCTATGTAGTCAAGAATATGAACAGGTTATTCCTCATAAGAAATTTTCTCATCCAACTATACTACTTTAGGGATCAAAACATGAGATGCATCTAGCACATATTTTCTAAAAAATGAAATGTAAAATTCCTCATGTACATGAGATAAAATCAGAGATAAGGAAAATTGATAGGAAACTGATCCAATATTATTTATAATTTCATATAAACCAATTAATAATGGACTTAAATTTCCCTTTTTACCAAAATACATAACACTTTTCCATGGAGATACTTTAAGAAAAACATGATCACCTACCTAAAATGAAAGATCTTTCCTCTAGTTATCTACATAACTTTTTGACTAATATGATTTTTCCACATGTGTTGTTGAATCATCTTCACCTTCTCAACCATTTATTCTACCAATTCTGGTCCCAATAATATTCTTTCCCTTAATTCATCCTAATAAGATAAAATTTGATACCACTTTCCATATAATGACTCAGAAGGTGTCATTTATATATTATAATGAAAAATATTATTAAAATAAAACTTAACCAAATTCAGATGTTGATCCAATCTTACCTGATAATCAATTGAAAAAGCTCAAAGAATATTCTCTAAAGTCTAAATCTTTTTCTCTGACTATCAATTGGATCTGTGATTAAATTTTGTACTAAAATTTAATTTAGTACCTAATGAATTCTTAATTTCTTTCAAGAAATTAGAGGTGAATTTGGTATCACAATCAAATACAATAGGAGTAGGACTCCATGTGATCTAATTATATCTTTAACCTAAATTAAGTTAAGTTGATACAAATATATATTATCTCAAATGTAAATAATAATCCATAGTTAATGATTCATTATCTTTGTGATTCAAACCATCAGTTACTTTGTTTTCCTTTATTAGATGGAAAATAATTGTGTAGTTGTAATATTTTATCAATTCCAGTCATCTTATATATCTCATGTTAACCTCTTTCTGATTGAATATATACTTCAATATTTTATGATAAATATAAATTTTACACTTTACTCCATATAAATGATGTCTCAAAATTTTTAAGGCAAACACTACAGCCCCCAGTTCAAGGTCATATATAGGATATTTTTTATCAGGAGGTTTTAATTGAAATGAAGCATAAGAAATTACCCAATAATTATACATTAAAACATAACTTAGACCCTTCAATAAATCATTATTGTAGATAATAAAGTCACTATCTCTCGATGGTGGGGCCAAAATTGGAGCATTAAAAAATATTTTATTCAATTATTAGAAACATTCATCGCATTACTTTATCCAGATGAACCTAACTCCTTTTCATGTTAACTTGGTTGGTGGTCTAGATAAACATACCAAGTTTTCAAAAAACTATTTTTAATAGCCTACTAATCCAAGAAAACTATGAAACTTGGAAACATTTGTAGGTATTGACCATTAATCAAACACTTTATTTTTAGTAGGACCAATAGTTATACCATCTTTATTTATGATGTCTCTAATGAATGAAATATATTATAACCAAAAATAAAATTTAATAAATTTTCCATATAACTTATTTTCTTTAGATGTTTATAGAAATACAATTAGATGTTTTTCATGATCCTTGTAACTTATTGAATAAACCAAAATATCATCAATAAAAAAACTAAACAATTATCCAAATATTCATAGAAAATAATATTTATAAAATCCAGGAATACAACTAGAGAATTAATTAACCCAAAGGTAATAACAATAAACTATTAATTCCCATTACTAGTATAAGATTTTATCATAGGGATTTTGTCTTCTTTCACCTTCAGCTGATGGTACCCGAACCTGAGATCAACCTTCCAAAAATATTGAGCTCCCTAGAGCTGTTAGAACTTAATTCAATGGCCTAATATCTACTGAAGTAGTTTCAATGAATTTAACCACACCCTTCTATTTATATTCTTGTTGTTACACATAATTCTTACTCTTCTTAGAAAATACATCTGCATAATGACCCATCTCATTAAATTTAAAACACCTTACTATATGCTTATCAAAATTGGTCTTACCACTATTAAAATCTTTTTATTTGTAATCATGAGTCATATTCCCAAATATAACATATATAAATCATTTAATAGATTTCATATTACATTTACAAGTGTTCTTTTTAGCATATATATCACACACTAAATACTTTATTTTCTTACCTTTAGATTTCTTTGATGGATTCTTCTCATTTTCTTATCACCTGGACCTCTTTTATACTTCTTGTTGTAAAACATTTGATCATCAGTAAACTAAATTTCCAAATTCTCAGTATATTGAACAAGTTTCTCATAAATTTTAAATTCATGATAGGCCAATTTTATTTAGTATCTTGGCTTTAATCTTGAGTAAAACCGATTAATCTTACTACCAATATCTCAGATACAATTTGGTACATACTTTGGAAATCAGGTGAAGTTTTCTTCATACACAGCCACTGAATCTTCCTCATTTTTCCCCAATTATAAGAATTTATTTTCCATCCTAAGTCAATCAACCTTAGGAAAATAATTCTCAAGAAAAATATTATTAAATTTATCATATTAAATGGTGTCAATCTCTTCTCTTTCTCTAGTATTCTTAACCATTGACCGCCATTTATCAACTTCAACTTCAAAATAGTAAATATAAAGAGTTTTATTTTTATGATATGAACAACCCATAACTTTGAATATCGTTTAAATATATTTAATTAATCCCTCAACTACCATAGATTCATTAGATCTACTGAATTATAGAGGGTGTTCTCTCATAAATTGCTTAATTGTCGACATATTCATCTATGGTAGATCTGGTTACTCTCCAGCATAGATTCCACTATTTATAGTCTGCATCAACACATATATAATAGAAATAAACAACTCAATTCCAATTCCAACCATTATAGGTTGCTAATTTGAAAGGAAATTTTCATATTGGTGCCTTCATGCTTCAATTTCAATTTTTACTTGGTGGAAAATAATTAGGAATTGACATAACTTAGATGAGGCAATAAGGTAATCCTAAAATATTATATCATGATAACCATAAATTATAATCTCTTAAGGGTATTGATCACCTATAAGACATTGTTAAATCCTTATAGGGCTAACCAAATTCAAAAATTTATAAAACCCAAAAAAGTGTGAAAATTTAATTAAAATATAGACATTAGTGAGCCTAGGTCAAACTCACAAGATGGAGAAATTAGTTATTAGGTTTTAAAATAAGAATAATATTTTATTTAATTGATTTGAAGAATAAAGGGGAGAATGAAAAAAAAATTAAAATAAGTTTGAAGAAAGAAGAAACGATTGTGGAATGGTTTTTTGAAAATCAATTGAGAAAAAAATACCAAGATTTTTTAGTTTCAAGGTTCGAGTGCAGTTGGATTTATAAATTAATTCAATTATTTAATATTGGTGTAAAATTTGAGATGAGGAGGATATGATGGCTAGGGTATCCCATCCTTAATATAAAAATATCCTATTTCTCTTGACCTGATAATTTAGGGTTTTAATGCATTAATTTTATACTGATACCATATTTAAAACTAATTACCCTATACTATTCAATGATCATAAAATATTTTAGGTAAATTAGTTACACAAATAAAAAAGGTTCCTTTTTTCAGATTCATTAATCATTGTTCATGATTAAATAAAAAGAAATAGATTATAAATTTAATTCAAAGTTACGAAAACCCTAATACATGAACGTAAAAAAGAAAATATAATTCAAAAGAACCTTCCACTTTGTAGACATTACCCTGAAAAAATATGGGAATTACCTCTTGATTCTAGTAAAGAGAGTGTAATAGGTAAGGAGAAATAACAAAAGAATTCATGAAAGAAAATGGAGAGAAAGGCTGGTGGAGGACAATGCAGTAGCATAGTAACTCACCCCTGGATTTGGTCACCAATATTATCCCTAGTAGTAGTATATTGTTACTCTATTTATAAGACTCAAAGGATGCTCAATTAAAACTTAAATAACCCATAAATTCATCAAAAAGGAGTCACCTATCATTAATGGTGATCTCAGGCCATTTTGAGTCATAAAAGGGGGTCTCTCAGTGATTTCTTTTCAAAATTGGATGTTTCAAGTCCCATAAGTAGTTTCTACATCATGAATAGTGATTTTATGTCATAAAATTTCATGTCCCTACATATTGAATGTTGGTTTATTTCTTAAAGAGTAATTTTTTAATTCTTAGGGTGTGTCACGGTGTGACACATATGTGTCACACTGTGACACTTTCGATTCTACTCCCAGGTGTGTTTTCTCTTCATGGCTTGGTCTTACACATTTTTTACTAACACTTTCACATAATAATTAGAAAATTTATGATGTAATATGTGTTTTTCAACCCCAAAATCTCTATGATATCCTAATTCTTCAGTTTTATTCCACCAGAAGCTCATATGATCTTCCTTTGTCATGGAAATCCATATTTTGATGGAAATGCCGATCATTTTTTCTCATTTTTCTCATTTTCCATAAATTTTTTTATCCTAACCAATATGAAAAAATTTATTAAATATTTGGGAAATATTTAATCATTTAATTCATAAAAGTAATGAATTTTAATACAAAAAAATCTGCATGAAATGTACGTATCAAATCCCCCACACTTGAATTCGAACTTGTCCTCAAGGATGGAATCTCAACATACTACAAAGGATACTCACCGTACCATGATTTAAACTCAATATCAATAAAATAAGTTGATTAAATGGTAAATTAAAATGTTTGAGCATCACATAGGAATATTCATCAATGCCTTATTTTTTAAAGAAACAAGTTAATCAAGTATTTTACTTTTCTTCTTCTAAAATAGACAAGACTTTTCATTCATCCATTTTAATTTTTAAATTAATTATTAATATGCATTTATTTTGAAATTTACATCACATTGAATTTTTCCACTCATCGTCAAGGTAACAATTTAAGTGAAATTTGGCTCATACCACAAAAACATGTTACTTACTATAGTCTTGAAATTCATCCAGTATATCTGCCGCATAAAGATAGATATCATAGTTAATCATGAGTAATATTTCATAAGGTTCAAATGAATCAGAGTATTTAGGGTAGGTGGGTAAATGGTGTAAAACAAATAAAGATAAAAATTATGTTTGAATCTAAAGCATAGTTCATGATATAAAAATATAAGATCAATGAGAATATCCCATTATAGATTTCATTTCTCTCTTCCCCCAAAAAGATTAAAGTTGGATCATGATAAAAGTATTCATAATGAATTAATCATCCTATATTTCTCTTTTTTTAAGTTATGATTAAGAAAAATCTCACATTCACCACCTAACCACATGAAATAAAAATATCATCATTCTAGTAGTGGTGATTTTTTATCCTCCTAAGATACAACCCATTTTTTAATTTTTTTAAAAGAGAGGTGAATAATAAAGTATAATGAATAATACATGGAATCTCCCCAAATTACATAAAACCCTCAATAAATTATTCTTAATAAAGTATATCCCAATACACCATAAATAATATCTCCCCCACACTTATTATTTTTAAATATCATGAAATACACTATGAGTAGGGTAGGAATGGATATAATAGGCTTGTAACATGGATCATTTCCTAACATGGTCATTCATGGATTCTATGGGCATAAAAAGAAATAATTCAAGTTGGATCCAAGGTTAAAGTGCTAAAAAATATGCCTCAATAATATTAAAATTGATTCTATTCATTCATACCTTTGATAAGATACTAAGAAATTTTTAGAAGAGAACATGCCCGAGTCTCTCAAAAAATTTACTATAGAAATAATGAGAAATATTGGTTCAGAAAATGTCTCGAGAATGAGACTAATGGCTGGGATAACTACTCATGGTAGAGAATATGAATAATAAAATCAATTAATGCAAATATCATAATTTCAAGGTATGTTAAATCTCAAAAAAATCATTTACAAAAATTAACATACTCCCCTAAATCATAAGTTTCTACATCCAACACCACATTATTATCTCTACTAATTATTTTACTTATTTTTATCATTCAAAATTATTGAAAAATAAATTTAAAACATGGAATAAAATTATTCTAAGCATATTATGTCTCCTCGTTTAGTTGATTAAAGGAAAAAAATTAAATCTGGGGCATGCAAATGGTAGATAAAACTTCTAAAACAAAATTAAATGTTGAGAATACAATTGAAAAATTCAGAATTGAAACTCTTACTCCCCTTTCATTGATGCCTTGTCCTATGGCCATCAATTCTATTGTTTTCTTTCCTTTTATGGACCTAAGAATTTAAAATAAATAATTAAAAGTGTAGAATCGTTCAATAACATTCAAAAATAAAGGGTAAACTGAAAATAAATCCTAATATAAAATTAAATTCTATGAAAAAAATAAAATCTAAATTCCTAGAAAGTGATAAAAAACTCAAGATGCCACCCGAAAGCTTCTATTTTTTAAATTCCATTTAGATCAACCATATCTAGGTTATATGATTGGTATATGATACAAGGTTGGCCTTCTATTTTAAACCTAATTATAACTTTGAAATCCACCCTTCTCAGCTCATTTTCTCTTTAATGAATTCATCATGAAATCCATGAGAGGTGACCAAATTCTGGATAGTGTGAATATAATTAAATGGATTTCTACATCTGTCCAAACTCAATAAAACTATTCATGTTCAACTGTTGGCTCCGTGTGTTGAATTTCTTCATTCTTCACTTCAGGTTCTGCAACTAACTCAACTTCTTCCTCTTCTGCTTCTTCATTGTCAATATAGATGGCTACAGTTCTACTTCTTCTTATAATGGAACACTTATATAATTAATAAATTATATAAAAAATGTTTCAAATATCATTTCCTCTTTTTCCTCTTTCTTATTCTTCTTTCGACTGTGATCCTAATTTTTCAAGGAATTAGTGAAAAAAGTCAGTATACAAGATCCCCTCTTCTGATTCTTTTTCTTCTTCTTATTATGGTTTTCTGAATTATGAGTTGTCCCACTCAAGTTTTGTAGTAATATCACATTATTCTTATTCTTCCTATGAACTTGAAAAATTTATTTAATCATGGGTGAGATCAAAGTTAGCTTCAAAATTGGTACTTACCTCTACTTCATTGTTTTTACCTCTTTACTCATGATTTTACTCTTCAAAATTAAACTCTAGGCTATATAGTGTTGTGTCTTTAAATATTGGGTATGGTTTTAGGAGATATTTAAATTAAAGATTTTTCTTTATAATTCCTTTGAGTTATTGTGCCAAATTATTCAGTAGGAAGGTGAACATTTTCTTAGTGGTCAACGTTCTTTTCAACCCTACCATCACAACCAAAAAATACCCAAGTGTGATAAAAATAATGAAAATAAATAAATAAATAAACTCTTCTAGAAAAATGAAACTGAAAATATGAGAAATTTTTTTTCCTAAATTATTAAACTAACACAACCTCTGCACCTATCCCCCACAACAGCACCAAAAATTGATAGCCATGTGGGTGTTGATAATTCCCACAAGGTTACCGAATGTAAAAATTTATTAAAAGAATTATTGAAAATTAATTAAAATATAGACACTAGTGAGTCGAATTCAAACCCATGAGATAGTGGAATAATTTATTAGTTTTTAAAATAAGAAAATAAGTTTTTTTAATTTATTTGAAGAAGATAGGGTATAAAGAAAGAATTTTTTTTAAGTAGTTTGAAGAAAGAAAGAAATGAAGGTATATTGGTTATTTTAAAATCAATTAAGAAAAACGTGTCGGGGTTTTTTATTTTTAGGGTTTGAGTGCAATTGGATTTTGAAATTAATTCAATTGTTCAATATTGGTGTCAGAGTCGGGATGAGGAGGAGTTGATGGTCATGTTATCCCCTTATTAATACAAAAATACCTTATTTCCCTTGGTCCAGTAATTTAGGGTTTTAATGTATTAATTTTATCCTAATACCATATTTAAAACTAATTTCTTAATAATATTAAATTATCATTAAATATTTTAGGGTAATTAGTTGCGCAATTAAAAAGAATTATTTTTTTAGATTCATCAATCAATGGTCATGATTAAAGAAAAAAAAGATATTGGAAATTCTATTCAAAATTATAGAAACCCTAATACATGAACATAAAAAGAATATATAATCCAAAATCACATTCTCTCTATGTCTAAATAACCCTAGAAAAAGGTATTAGTCATCCCCTAATTCTAGTAATTAGGGAGTAAGTGTCACGACCCATCCCAGTGGGTCTCGTGTCGCGACTCCCCAAGACCTCCTATAATAGGCCAGGGGCTAGTGACTAGCACCGAGTAGGAATAACACTAACATGGGAGGCATTTACTTAAGTACATGTACACACACAACCATCTCCAAGACACAATTCTGAAATTTAAAAACACCAAGTATACAATGCATGAAAACCACTAAGATACCAACTACAGAGTACGATAGTAGAAAAATGGAAAGTAAACAAGACCATAATACAATCCCACCAAGAGTTTGTAAACAAAAAAGTCTGACCTATAAACAAGGGTACTGAACTGTTGTCAAAGGTCTCCAGAACACCTCAGATCATATGAACTCACAAGGTACTTTCTGGTCCTGCACCTAGTCCCGCTCCACCTAAGACTCTGTCAAAAGGTCGCTCATCTGAACAAGACACAACACGTGTGGGAAAATCCCTTGCAGGGGTGAGTATAACAACACTTAGTAGGACACCATGAAAACACAAGAAATACACAAAGTAAAGGTAAAAAGTTATCTCTACACAAGTATATGAATAAACCATATAGAAAGGATATCCAGATATACTCAACCATACCACATATCAAGGGTATGTCACAACGACTGCATACCACCACTAGGGATCCAGCTCTAAGATTCCAAAAAGTACTCATCCAAGAGCACATACTCATGAGTCTGATAACACTTTTGATGTCCATATGAGAATTACCATTCATCAGAAATTGTCACGAGCTAGATACACTAAATGAACTGAAGAGAATATGATACATTAGGGGAGGATCACTGCTAGGGCCATGGCGTATACCAACAAATCTTTCTGGAACTACCTAATAAGTATAGTATTGTCACCCTATAATGTTGTTCATGTTTATACCAAGAACTCTACCTAGGGCATGAAAAAGTAATATAGGATCCATGTCAGGCCTCTCGAGGGATTCCAAAAACTCTATCCTAAAAGTCCTACAGAAGGGATCATACTCCTGTGAGTAGGAAATGATACCCATAAACCTTCATGGAAACAATAAAGGGCATGAAACCTAAAAAAACTTGTCCAAGGTATGGTGGACAAGGAATCTAAGCCATGTAAAAAAGTATACATGGCATGTAGAAGGGTAAAACACCATGTTCCTTGACCCTAGGTACTACCCTTGTACACATATTGTGTCATTAACACATATCATGTGGAAGAAGTATACATAGTCTGTAAAATGTCTAACATGTCGTGTTCATCAGTTTAAGGTCCACCCGTGTACCTCATTCATGTTCTGGTACATGGTGTCAACCCGTGTTCACCTACCCATGTATTGGTACATGGGGTAGCCCATGTATCGGTACATGGGGTAGCACATGTATCCAGTCGGGTCTGGTCGTGTGGTGGAGTACATGTTGTGTACTCCACCCTATGTCTGTGTATCCTTTTAGATACATGTCGAGTCCTAGGGATATTCTCACACGCCATGTAATATGTGTCACAAGCCTTGTGGATCTCCTCTATTGCCTGAAACCCTAGCTACCACTAAGATGGACCCACACGTCATGTTCTTCAAGATACATGTCATGTTCATCGAAAAATTATAGAACCCATTGGTTCTTCATCGGTCATATTCCTCAATGCTTTGGCCATGTATTCCAGCTACACCTCGTTAGGAAACTCCAGATATTGTGTCGTTTGGTCATGTCATCTCCGTTTTGGTAGGTTTAGGCCTTCCAATCCACCCAGAAATCCAAATCCAAACACCCATGTGAAGAATTCTCAAAAGCTGAGATCTCCCAAAACATGTCAATTCATCCATATCCATCACCATATCACCTCCTCCAAGTCTTCATGATTCCAGATCTATAATTTGAGATCATTGTACCGCGAAACGAATACGAAACAATCCATCATTCATAACCTCGCGAATAATGAAGAACATGCGGGGTTAAATGGGAGATAAAATCATATAACAACCCGAGGAATGAACCTCATTCATTTTTTTTATGGTATTGATCCACTCCCATTATAAGGATCAAGAAAAACAAATCAAACATGAATCAATCCCCCATATCAATCTCAAAAATCAAACCCTCCTGCAAGAATGATCGAACCATGGGTCAACCTATTCATGGGTTGATCTGTATTCATCATTTAAATCCAAGAATGAGGAAAAAATTTAAATCACAACCCCTACCTTTAGTTTTGGATCGATCATCAACAAATAGTGATTTCGCTACCATCGTCGATGAGAACCTCCAACCTTTCTACGCAAAAATCCATGAGCTGGTTGTTCGTCACCATTCATCAAGAGTTCTCTAAGGGGTGGCTCCTATCCAAAGATCAAGAGTATTCTAGGGTTATGTGGATAACCCTAAAAATATATCTTAGGGTCTTATTAATAGGCTTAGTTCATTGTGTCGTTGTGTCAAAATAAAATATTTTTTATTAAAATATTTTATTCCTGTTGCGCCCAAAATATAACTTTCGTAGATGACCTATGTCGGCTGAAGTTAGGCCTCACCTAAGATAAATTCTCTACTCTGAACTCAATGGGGTCCTTGTATTTTTGATCTAGGAACTTATTTAGAAGTTATTCTACTTTTTTAGTAAAACTTCTCGCACATTCCATTTAAAGTTTAATTTATTTCAAACATTTATTATGGGCACCTCGGGCCTCAAAACTACATGTCTTCACAATGCATGGTATCAAATTAATTCCATATAATATTTAGAAATAATCGACACAAAAATATGGGACATTACATTATCCCCACCTTAGGGTTTTACATCCATAAAAACCCAAAATAAAAGGATTCTCAAAAATATGTGGGTATTATGCACGAATTTGATCCTCCCACTCCCACGTGCACTCCTAAAGATTCTCATGCTTCCACAGAACACGCATCAAGAGAATAACTCATCCATGAAGGATCCTCTCCTACCGATCCTTGATCTCCACTGGTTACTCTGCAAAGGTCTCTCAGTCCTCGATGTCCAGCTCTCCCCAGTCGATGACGTGCGACGGATCATGCACGTACCTCCTCAACTGTGATACATGGAAGACATCTTGTACCTAGTGTAACTATGACAGTAGATCTAAGTGGTACGCCACTTTTCCAACTCTGTGAAGTATCTAAAAAGGTTCGATGAACCTCAAAGATAACTTACCACCCCAACCAAATCTCAGCAACCCACATCATGGTGAGACCCGAAGAAACACATAGTCTCCCTCATCAAACTCCAACGTCCTCCATCTCCAGTCGGTGTACAACTTCTTATGAATCTAAGCAGTATTAATCCACTCCTGGATGATCTGCACCTTCTCAGTATTAGCACACACCAACTCTGGGCCCATGAGTACTGACTCCCCTGGGTCAGTCCAACAAATCAGGGATCGACAGGGTCTCCCATATAAAGACTTGAATGGTGCCATACCAATGGTGGAGTGGTAGTTGTGGTAGTATGAAAACTCCACTAGTATAAGTTGGTCCTCCCAAATATGACTAAATCCCAAGATTCAATCCCGCAACATATAATCTAGAACTTGGATAGTCCTCTCCATCTAGCCATCTTTCTAGGGATGAAATATTATTCTCAAGTGTAACTGAGTCCCAAAATCCTCTTTAAATACCTTCCATAGTTGGGATGTAAAATGAGAATCATGATTTTAAACAATAATTGATGGAAATCTGTGAAGATGAATTATCTCTTGCACGTAGAGGAATCCCAAACTCTCTATTGAACCCTGCTTCCGGACAGGTAGGAAGTGGGTTGACTTGGTGAGTCGGTCAATTATCACCCAGATGGCATCGCATCCCCTAGATGTATATGGTAAACTCATCATTAAGTCCATAGATATTCCATCCCACTTCCATTATGGAACCTCTAGGGGGTGAGATAATCTTGCTGGAACCTAGTGCTCAGCCTTCACCTGTTGGCATGTAAGGCATCGAGAAACGAACTATGTCACTGCCTTCTTTATCCCTCATCACCAAAACTGACGTCAATGTTCCTAGTACATCTTCACCAAACATAGATGTAATAAAAAATGGGACATATTAAACTCCCTCAAATCTTCTCCTATAACGCCATTGGCACAACTGTGTGCCCTATGAAAAGTACAACGTGCTCCCCACCTTTCTAAAATCCATTAGTAGCATGACCTATGGATATTTGAGCATGTAGAGTCTCACTATCTGCATCCTGAAGTTTCACCTCCCTAACTCATTGTAAGAGGGTAATGGTAACAACTATCGATTGGAGGTAAACCCCATCATCTCTATTCACAATGGATATCTGCAACGAGGTCAACTACTCTGACGCCTCATCCAGCAATTGCGATTTCGATCTCCTGCTGAGAGCATATGCCACCATGTTCCTATTTCTAGGAGTATATAAAATCTCAAATTCATAATACTAGAGTAAATCCATCCCTCGCCTCTATCTCAAGTTCAAATCCTTCTGAGATAATATATACTTTAGACTCTTGTGGTTTGAGTAGATAATAAACGGCTCGCACATCAGGCAGTGTCACCACATCTTCAATGTGAAGACTACCACTGCCAATTTGAGATCATGGGTCACATAGTTCTATTCATGTGGTCTCAACTGGAAAAACCATAGGAAATCATAACCTGCCTCTGCATCAGGACACAACCAAGACCGGTTCCTAATGCGTCATAGAAAATTACGTACTCAACACCCTCCTCCAGCAATCTCAAGATCGGGGTGCTCATCAAAATCTACCTCAACTGCTGAAAATCCTACAAACACTTCTTCATCCACATAAAAGTATTCCCCTTATGATTCAAGGATATCATAAGTAATAATATCTTAGAGAAATCAGGAATTAATCTCCGGTAATATCCTGCCAGTCCAAGGAAACTTCACACCTATGTCATGCTCCTATGTGGCTCCCATACTAGCACTACCTCCACCTTTTTGGGTCAATGGCCACTCCATCTACTAAGATAACATGTCCCAAAAAGTGGACTTCCTGAATATAGAACTGACACTTTGAGAGATTCCCATAAAAATGGTTCTCTTGGAGTACATCCAGAACTTTCTAAAACTGTGTCGCATGATCCTCCTCATACACCGAGTACACAAGGATGTCTTCAATAAAGACCACCACAAGCTAGTCTAAGTATGGCTAGAAGATATGATTTATGAGTCTCATGAAAACTTATGGGGTATTCATCACACCGAATTTCATCACCAAGTACTCATAATGACCATAGCAGTATCTTAAAGTTGTCTTCGATGTATCCTCATATCCTACCCGTAGCTGGTGATAACCCAATCTGAGGTCAATCTTCAAGAACCATCATGCCCCTACTAGCTAATTGAAGAGTTCATCGATCCTCATAAATGGATAATTATTCTTCACTATCACCTAGTTCAGGCACCAGTAGTCCACACACAACCTCAATCTCTTGTATTCCTTCTTGGAAAACAAAACTGTGTCCACCTAGGGTGAAACATTGGGTCTTGCAAACCCCTTCCTATGAAAATCCTCTAACTACACCCTCAGGTTGTGAAGCTTTGTGGGAGACATCTGATATGCTAGTGAAGATAATGGTTTCATCTTGGGGTGAAAGTCAATTAAGAAATCTATATCCCAACAAGGAGGTAATTCTGGAACATCTTTAGGGAAGATGTCCTCATACTCTTCTACTATTACTGGAAACTAGAAGCTCATGACATCCACTGTCCCAAGGGTCAAGATAGCCAAGTGATGCATGATTAGCTGCGCCCTCCTATGACTGAAAATTACATTTTTATTTTCCAAACACTTTCAAGGAAAAGTGAGCACCCATGACATCAAGACTTTAGCATAATAAAACAATCTCCAACAGACCAAAATTCATGTTCAAAAACAATGCTCACTGCAAAAGGGACGCTCCTCCCTGCAATTAAATACCATAAATTCCAGCTTCCAATGTCTCATCGCATCACGTCTAGCTGACCTGTGCCAAAGCACGGTCATGGTACCGATGGCCAAATTCGTACCCTCTCAATCTTCTGATTCTGAAATTCCATGAAAAAGTGGAACCCCTTTGCCCTGAACCTCATCTGAAGCATCCTTTTGTAAGTTAAACAAGACGAATCCCTTGATCCGCAACCTTCCAAGAAAAAAACCAACAAAACTTTCCAGAAAACCACAATTTTCATATCCAAATGAGAACAACCAAATGGGTAGAGAAAATGGGTAGATCAAGACAAACTCTCCCGAAGTAATCACCACTGGAACCAAAGCCAGAAGAACCCAGCTGTGACTGTGAGGCTCCCTTCGAACACATCCACAGCAACCCGAAGCAGACAAGCCGTAGAAGGTAGAAGGAACCAGTGGGAAGAAAAAGGCCCCTATAGGAACAACACCACCAAAATAACACCAATTTCTCACCACAAACAGAAATAAAGAACGAATCCAAACCACCCCCTTCGAATCACATCGGAGCAGACACTGAATCACACTGAAACGCACCTAAAGCCGAGAGCCAGCTGAGACAAGATCCCGAGCCCAGAATTCGTCACCAATCTAGTCGACGCGTGCCAAATCCAATCTGATATCTTGAAGTCGAAGTTTCACCGCGCTGACACCAAGCCGAGATCCAACCTCCGGAAGTTGATGCCGAGATCCATACCACCAAAGCCCGCTGAGCCGAGATCCAAACCACACCAACACCAAATCGCGAACC
Source organism: Viscum album (assembly GCA_963277665.1). Classification (NCBI taxonomy): domain Eukaryota; kingdom Viridiplantae; phylum Streptophyta; class Magnoliopsida; order Santalales; family Viscaceae; genus Viscum; species Viscum album. The sequence goes on along the minus strand of OY728129.1, from coordinate 1,779,001,748 downwards.
TAATGCTTCAGCAGACCACGCCGATGTTGAGTGGGATTCCAGAGCATCGACGCCGATCCACCTTAACGCATCAAAAGGGGAAGTATAAGGACTCGAAGGAGGAACCATAGGCGCATGATATAGGGAGGGGGAGATGCCGCTCATAGGCCCGTAAGGCTAGAGATAAAAAGTGTTAATGTTTAACACGTGTATAGGTGTCGCATTACACCACCCGTGCACCACATGTCCCTGGAGAGGCCCAAGGTGGCCAGCCTTGGGCTTGGGCCAGTTCTCATCGGGGTAGAGTGGCCCATGATAGGTTTGTTAGAATATGGTGCACATTTCATTTTGAGGACTTGAACTCGAAACCTCGAGGTCAGGATGCCACCTCCTTTAGCTAACTCACCCATGCCACGTGGGAAAACGTGTTAATGGTTAACGTGTGTATAATTGCAACCTTACACCACCCGCACACCACACATCCCCGAAGAGGCCCAAGGTGGCCAGCCTTGGGCTTGGGCCAGTTTCTATTGGGGTAGAGGGGCCCATGATAGGTTTGTTAGCATATGGTGCACGTTTACTTGTGAGGACTTGAACCTAAAACCTCGGGGTCAGGATGCCACCGCCTTTAACCAACTCACCCATGCCTCGCGAACACACCGCACCCTTCGCCTAAAATATTCTATCTGAGCATGGAATGAAGATAACCAATCCATGTCCAAGATGATGTCGTAAAACCTGGACGCTGCCACCAAGAGGTTCCAACTGAAACTCTCTCCTCCAAAAGTAAGTTCACACTATTGGAAAAAATTCATGATCATCGAGTCTCCTCCCATAGGTGTCTCCAAGAGTAAGGGTCGAGTCAATGGCTCTAATGAAATATCAATGTCCCATACCAGATACATGATGAGAAAGGAATGATTGTAACCTGTGCCTATGAGTATGGAAGCTAGAGTAGAAAAGGAATAGATCATACCTCTAATAATCCCTGGAGATCTTGGGTCATAAGCCTCAACTTCATACAGTTCTCTCTACCCCTGTCCTCCAACTCCCTGAGCCTGGAGCGGACCTCCTGGGGGTGGTGGTGGTAACAAGTCAAAACGTCAACCACCACCCACTGCTCTTTCATCTCCTCTGCCACGTGTGCCACCCTTCATATCTGCATGCTCCTACCTCTGCCTCTTCCTCGGTGGTTCATCCACCGTATCCCTGTCAGCAGTATGGTGGGTCAGAAAAATATCAAGCGAGATGTCCCCCACCATCACATGTATAGCACCGTCTATCCCTAGGTTGACTAGATCCACCCTGTAAACTATGAACTAAAGATACTATATCCTAGGACCTCCTCCTAAAACATCTCCCATGCCCAGATCCCTGAGACTGACATCTGCTCCTAGTTGTTGAGGTCTATGCACTTGTCTATCCACTGTTGACTATAATTGGCTATATATACTCATCTAAGAATCTCTCAACCACAAAATATCGCTCGATAACCCCAGGATAAGTGGAATGATTAGTGGAATGATATTGGATCATATGTCCCTACACATCCCTTGATCGAAGGTCTAATACCTAAAGTAATGATCTCTAACCATATCTATCATGTACCAGGAGATATTGGTGAACATTGATGAATAATAATCCATTGTCATTGTGCCCTACTAAAGCTGAAGAAGCTCTTGTATATGTATAGATCTCATCATAACTGGTGAAAAGTCCTCTATAAAGAGGTTCTCAAATTATTTCCATGAGAGGTTCGCCTCATCATGAGTATGGATGGACAAACTCCACCATCGTCCTGTTGAACCCTACAAAAGGCTCGCTGCCAGGATCACCATCTGGTTTACTGGTGTCCTGACTAGTTGAAAGACTCTAGTCACTGCCTCAAGATAGTCCTTAGTTTTCTAAGGTTTGGGCTCACCTCAGAACCTGATGGGTCTCTATCTCTAGAAATCATGTAACGAACTCAGCCTACGTTTCGCATCTGTTGGTACATAAGGTTCCATGGGTAGATCCATAAGTGGGGGTACAGCTGGTACACTATCTGGGGGTAACATCTGGGAAACCGGTCCTTGAACTGAAGCTTCATCATTGAGGGGGTCATCCTCATGATCGAGATGTTTGATCCTAGTTGGTATGAATTGTAGAGGCATCCTGTAAGAAGACAAGATGTACCAAGTTCAATAAGTATATCTAGATAGCTTCCTCAAGAAGGACATGGAAACTGCAAACCATTCCTATATGATGCATGTACCATTGTTTTCCCTACAACCATTGTTCTCATGTACCGAGTCGAAAAGCAGGTTATCAGGGTCTAGGTGTATGGATATGTCGGTCGTCACACCAACACTAGAATATGTGGCCTGAAATCCGAACTCAAAACACTCAACATTGTTTCCCTAAAACCAATCTCATGGACTCTCGATCCTAAAGTATAACTGACCCACTCTGATACCACTCTACCACAACCTGTCCCAGTGGGACCCATTTCATGACTCCCCAAGCCCATCTTCAATAGGCCAAGGGCTGGTGACTAGCATCGAGTAGGCATAACACTAACATGGGACTCATTTCCTTAAGTACATGTACACATGCACTCATCTCCAAGGCGCAATGATGAAATGTAAAAACACTAAGTATAAAATGCATGAAAACCACTAAGATACCAACCACATAATACAATAGTAGAAAACTGGAAAGTAAGTAGGGCCAGAATACAAGCCCACCAAAAGATTCTGTAAACAACAAAGTCTGACCTGTAAAAAAGGGTACTAAAATTATTATCAAAGGTTTCCAAAAAACCTCAGCCTGTCTGGACTCACAAGGTACTGTCTGGTCCTAGTTTTGGTCCTACTCTGCCTAAGACTCCATCAAAAGGTCACTTGTCTGCACAAGACAAGACACGTGTGGGAAAATCCTGTGCAGGGGTGAGTATAACAATACTCAGTATGACACCCCAAAACCACAAGTAATATACAAAGGAAAGGTAAAAAGTCATATCTACACAATTATATGACTAAATAATATAGCAAGGATATCCATATGTACTCAACCATACCACAAAATCCAAGTTAAGTCACAATCACTGCATGCCACCACTAGGGATCCATCTCAAAGATTCCACAAAGCACTCATCCGGGAGCATGTACTCCTAAGACTAATAGCATTGGGGATGTCCTTCCGAGAAGTACCATTCATTGGGATCTTTCATGAGCAAGATACACTTAATGAACTAAAGAGAATATGATACATCAGAGGAGGATCACTTCCAGGGACATGGTATATACCAACAACTCTCTCTAGAACAACCTGTTAAGTAGAGGATCGATACCCTGTAAATTTGGTCATGTATATACCAAAAACTCTACCTAGGGCACGAATAAGGAATAGAATATCCACATCGGGACTCTCAGGGGATTCCAACAACTCTATCCTAGAAGTCATGATGAATGGATCATACTCTTGTATGTTAAAAACGATACCCACAAACCTTTAGGGAAATAATAAAGGGAATGAACCTTAATGAAACATGTCCAAGGTATAGTGGATAAGGAATCTAAGCCATGTAAAAAGTATACATGGTGTGTAAAAGGGTAACACACCATGTTCCTTGACCATGGGTACTTCCCATGTACACAGACCATGTCATAAACACATGTCATGTGAAATAGGTATACACAATGTGTAGAATGGATCACACACCATGTCCATCAATTTGGGGTCCACCCATTTACCTCAGTCGTGTTCCGGTACATGGTGTCAACCCACGTTTGACTACCCATATGCCAGTACATTGGGTGGCCCATTTATCTGGTTGGTTTTGGTCGTGTGGTGGAGTAAATGTTGTGTAGTCCACCCTGTGTTTGTGTATCCTCTGAGATACACATCGAGTCCCATGGAGACTCCCACACATTGTGTGATAGGTTTCACACACCGTGTGGATCTCCTATATCGCCTGAAACCCTAGATGCCACTAAGTTGGCCCCACATGTCATGTTCTTTGGGATACATGCCATGTTCATCCAAAAATTCCAGAACCCACTGGTTCTTTGTCGGTCGTCTTCCTTGTTTCTATAGCCATCGATTCTAACTACACCTCATCGGGAAACTTCAGATCTCGCATCGTATGGTCATGCCACTACTATTTTGGTAGGTTTCAACCTTCTAATATTCCTGGAAATCCAAATCTGAAGACTCGTGTGATGAATTCTCAAAGTTCAAGATCTCATAAAACACATCAATCCATCCATCACCATCATCGTTACACATCCACCAGGTCATCATGATTCCAGATCTATGATTTTAGGTTGTCGTGCCATGAAACAAATACAAAACGATCAATCATTCAAAACCCCATGAAGAATGAAGAACGTGTGGGGTTAAAGGGGGCGAATCATATAACAATAAGAATAATGAACCCAAACCATTTTTTTATGGCCTTGATCCTATCCTATTATAAGGATCAATCAAAATTAATTAAACATGAATCAATCCCCCAAATCGATCCCGAAAATCAAACCCTCCTACAAGAATGATCAAACCGCAAGTCATCCTATTTGTGGGTTGATCCATGTTGATCGTTTAAATCCAAGAAAAGGGGAAACAAAATTGAAATCAAAACCCCTACCTTGAGTTTTGGATTGATCATTGATGAATAGTGATTTTGCTGTCGTCATTGATGAGATCCTCCAACCTTATTGCACAATGATCCATGAGCTGATCATTCATCGATATTTCTCCAAGGGTTGGATCCTCTCCAAAGCTCAAGAAGATTACAATGTTATGTGGATAGCCCTAGAAATCCTACTTAGTATCTTATTAATATTCTTAGGTCATTTCATCCCTACGTCAAAATAAAATATTTTTATTAAAATATTTTATTTCCTTTGCATCCAAAATCTAACCTTCACAACTGACCTATTTCGGCCAAAGTTAGGCCTCACATAAGTTAAATTTGCTGCTCTGAATGTAATGATGCCCTCAGATTTCTGATTTAGGCAACTGTTTATAATTTATTCGACATTTTTAGGAAAACTTCTTGCACGCACCATTTAAAGTTTAATTTATTTCAAACATTTATTCCAGGCACCCCAGGCCTCATAACTACACGTCGTCACAACGCCTAGTATCAAATTAATTCTATGTAATATTTTAAAATTATAAATTGAAAAATATAATACATTATAGTAAGAGTGAAGGATAAATCAAAAACAATGCATGAAAGAAAACAGAGAGAAAGGTTGGTGGAGGAAAATGCAGCGGTGTAGCAACTCACCCAGGCTTTAGTCTCTGATCTGATCCAAGGTAGTAGCATATTGTTATTATATTTATAGATCTATAGTTTTGCTCAGTTTTCATTTAAATTACCCATAAATGCATCAAAAATGATCCTCCTATCATTAATAGTGGTCCTGAACACTTTTGGGTCGTAAAGGGGGGTCTCCTAAGCATTTCTCATTAAACATGGCTGTTTCGGGCCCCATCGGTAGTTTGTACATCATAAATAGTGATTCTACCCCATAATATTTCATGTCAAAACATCCCTAAAGTTATTTTATAGTTTAAAAAACAATTTTTAAATTTTTGGTGCGTTTCATAGCATGACACATGTGTCACGCTATTAAACTTGTGATTCTTCTCTCATGTGTTTTTTCTATTCCTAGCTTAGTCTTACACCTTGTTTCCTGACACTTTTACATCATAATTTGAAAATTTACAATGTAAAAATGTGTTTTTTCATCCCCATAATCTCCATGAAATCCCAATTCTTTAGTTCTGATCCCCTGAAATCTCCTATGATCATCCTTTGTTGTGTAAATCCATCTTTTGAAGGAAATATCAACCATTTTCTCTATTTTTTCTCATTTTCCATAAATTTTTATATCCTTCTAAATATGAACAATTTTATTAAATATATGGTTAACATTTAATAATTTAATTCATAAAAGTAATTAATTTTAATATAAAAATGTATTCATGAAATGTACATATCAGATATTTACTTACATTATCTTAAACCCTAAAATTAGCTACACCTTTCCTTTGATATCAACTATAAGGACCAGCCTTAAATAATCTATAAAAATTGATTCCATAGACAATAATTGTTTTTCTTACATTCATAGAGATATTTTAGGTTTATAGTTTTAGATAATTAGGTATAATCCCTTAAAAAATAAAAAATGACATCATAAAGTGAACACGTCCACTCCGTATCCATTTTTTCTACAATATAAAACTTTTAAGATATAACTGGGTTTTTTCATGACATATATTCACAATTTTCATCTTTAACTCATCCTTGTCACTACCCATCCTTAAAACCATGTGAAAACCATTTTAAATTTTTGGATGAGTACAAAAAAAACTTATTAAGGGGAATATAAAAAGAAATAAAGAAACATGTTGATCCATGAACACTTGTAAAAAAATTTCCTTTTTCAAAATAAACTTTTAACTCAAAAAAAAATTCTTATCCAAGAAATCTACTTCAATTCCCAAATATTTATATAAAACATTTCATAATAAATATTAAATGAAAATTAAAACCCATACAAGTTTCTTTAAAATCATAAAAAACTAATGAAAACTTTTTTAAAAAGTTATACATTTTACCCTTAAGAAGTACCATATTCTTTCCTTTAATATAAGCTCATTATCTTACCCTGTGAAATCATAAAATTTCTATAAAACTAAGAGAAAGAATAGATAAATTATATTGGTAACTTGGGATATCATTTCCATGTCACTCTTATAATCAATATTAAAAATGGAATAACCTACCTAGTAAATTCCAATAATCTATTAGGAGAAACCTAACTAGTTAACTTTATCCCTTTACCTAATGCATTGGAAAGATATATCAGGCTCACCCATCATCATAAGATATATCGAGATCACCCACCATTATGAGATATATTAATCTCAACCGTAACCAATTCCCAAGAATCATAACATAATCATAATACATAAAATATTTCATTTTTACACTAGTACAAAAAGTATTTATCACATCAGCCTTTTAACATAAGTTATTTATAACCAATGTGAAAAGCTATGTAAATTGATTTATCATGGTGGTTATATTATAACTGACATTAAAAATCAAGTATCTGACTTTATCATGTTGGTTATTCTATAACGGACATGATAAAGCCAATTTTTTACATCGGTTATAGAATAAATGACATGATAAAGAAAACACCATTGCTTTATCACATTGGTTATTATATAACCGACGTGACAAATAATTTTATCACATTATTTATATAATAACAGAAATGATAAATGTAATAAAATTTTCTTTATCACGTTGGTTACTAAATAACTGATGTGATAAATCATTTAAAAATTTTATGAAGCCCCATTTTGAGTTATTGCGGTGTTTTTTGATCAAGTGACAGCGACTCGGTTCTCTCTCGTGTGGAAACATTAAAATCAATTCATCGATCCTGTCGCCTCCAACCACATTTTTTCGGCTTCATTCATCATCTTTTTCATCATCCAGCTATCTAATCAACTCGAAACTCTCAAGTAAGCCTCACACACCTCGGTTTTGGTCATTCTATTTCATGGATGCCCTAACTCTACATTTTACGATTTTGGTTACTAAAATATCACAATAACTTGTTTAATTTCCTTATGTTATCGCATTACATATATATCTAGCAAGAAATTAAGTGTCCAATTCATGTGATAATTTATGTGGGATATGGTTTTTATTCTAATTACACACTATGTATTCACTATAAGTCCATGTTTAATGAATTTAAATAAATTTTTAGTTTTTATTTATGCAATACTCATTTTTGGAACAAATAGATTCTTTGTTTCCTACAAGTTGAGCTCGTGTGAGGTTACAAATAATCTACACTTTTTACACAATAAGAAACCCCTAGAACCTTGTTCCATATGGATAGTGTATAGGGTGGATGTTGTGAAACTACCTAAAATTCCCCCAAATTATATGCCATTATTTTTTTCTCATCTAGGGGATAAAAATCTTTGTACAAGGATTTCACTTATTAGGTAGAAGTCATGTATCAATGTTACCTTTCCAAAAAAAAATAGAACCTCTAGATAGTTTCTTCAATAATTATTCACTTATTCATGGAATATTTAGATAATGATGTTGGTAAAACTATTGTTGAGATAAAGGATTTATCAGATGAATCTATGTTGCAGTAATAAAAAATGAACTCCATGAACCTCCAAACATCATCATACAATAATCTAGTGCTATAATTAATTATTCTCGTATATTATATCATTCACAAAATAATGGAATGAAATCCATAATGGGTATTGAGTAAATCAATAGAGTGATATCATTTTCTTGAATGGTCATAGGAGTAATGATGATATTTGTTCTCTATAAAGTTCTAGATAATAGTTTATTTCTACGGTTGGGAGAATTCTATAAAGAGGATTTGTTCTTCACGATAGTAATGTTACCATAAAATGATGTAACCCTTGGACATTATTAATATACCACATCTCATAGAAATATGTTAAACTATAGTGTGACATAAAATGTGACTGAATTATTATATGACTTCAAGGGTTTTATTCTTATGTATTGATTTATCTATGAGTTACATTGACACAAAAAAAATTGTGATGGGTTAATAATACATCACAATAGTGTATGGTGATTTATTTTTACATAGTGGTTTTTTATCTTATTTCTCAACAACAATATCATTATAATTTTCAAATACACATATATTTGTTTTATATTTCAAAATTGTGTTACTTTCAAATTATGGTATATTTCATATAAATATAAAATTGGATTATCTAACTATATTTTATTTTTTAAATTATTTCCATGCATATTTTTTATGAATTATCATTTATATTAAAACTTATCTTCCATTATTATGTAGAATTTATAATTATATTTTTTAAATATGCATATATTTGTTTTATATTTCAAAATTATGTTACTTTCAAATTATGATATATATCATATTAATATAAAATTGACTTATCTTAACAAGATATATATTTATTATATTTATTATAGGTAAGAATTAGATAAATTTGGATTATGGAACATAGAAGGAGTGATGAATATGAGGAAGGTGTTGATACTTTTTGGGGAATTTTCTAAAGTAAATATTCCAAATAATGGAATGTTTTTCTGTACATGCCTGAAATGTTTAAATATGAAGAAGTTGAAATGTATAGAGATAAAATATCATTAAATTTGTCATGGTTTTAATCCAAGTTATATCCCTTGGATTTATCATGGTGAAACTAGGCAGAATTTCAGATCTACTAATGATGATGCTTTGTAAGATGGTAACCCATGATGAAATTGAAGAAATTATTCGTGATATTGAAGCAGAGAAAATTAAGAAATAATTGACAATTAAGTTTCTATATAGTGATGCTAGAAACCCATTGTATCCTGGTAGTATGGATTTTATGGTTTTATCATTGGTGTTAAGATTGATTAACTTGAAGGTGAAAGATGGATGGAGTGACAATAGTTTTATAGAACTGCTACAATTGTTGAAAGAAATTATTTCTAAAGACAACGATCTTCCATATTCACATTATAAGGCCAAGAAAATATTATGCTAAATGGGATTAAGGTATAAGAAAATACATTCCTACCTGAATGAATATGTGATATATAGGAAAGAATATGAATTTCTATTAGAGTGTCTTAAATGTTGGACATCGTGGTATAAGTTGAAAGAAAAATCACAGGCTGATTTAGAGGTTATAGAGACCCCTACCAAGGTATTTTGGTATCTTCCTATAATTACTCATTTGAAACATTTATTTTCTAATTAAAATGATGTAAAAAGTTTAATATGGCATGTTAATGAGTGTATATTTAATGGAAAAATACGTCATCTAGCTAATTGTCCACAGTGGAAGAAAATTGATCACCAGTTTCCTATATTCAGAAATGAAGTTATATATATCAGACCTAGAAAGTACACGAATGGAATGAATCCATATCAAAGCCTTAGTATCACACATAGTTCATAGCATGTTTTATTGTTAATGTACAACCTATCTCCTAACTTTTGTATGAATAAAAAATATGTCATGTTGAATCTAATGGTCTTTGGACCAAAGAAACCTATAAATGATATTGATTTTTTCTTTTCACCATTAATTGATGATTTGAAACTCTTATGGGAGGATGGTATTAAGGTGTATGATTATTATAAAATGGAATATTTTCAACTGCATGCAATGATTATGTTCACTATAAATGACTTCCCAGCTTATGGAAATTTTTTTGGATTCAGTGTTAATGGGCATAAATCATGTCCAATTTGAAAACAATAGACTTCATATTATCAATTAAATCATGGGATAAAAATAGTATGCCTAGTTCATAAAAAGTTTGTGTTTATGGATCACTCTTATAGAATATTTAAAAAGGAATTCAATGGCTCATAAGAATTTTATATTGCTCCAAAACCTTTTTCCACTGATGAGTATTTTGAGAGGGTTCAAAACCTTGATGTGACATTTTTAAAGGTACATAAATCTGGTAATGATAGACATATTTGGAAGAAATGGTCAATATTTTTTGGGCTACCATATTAGAGATAACATGAAGTGAAACATAACATTAATTTCATGAACATGGAGAAGAATATTTGTGACATCTTGATTGGAAATTTATTAGATATTAAAGGAAACACTAAAGATGGGTTTAATGAAATATTATACTTACTATCAATGGGAATACGTTAGGAGTTAGCTGCCACTTCTAATTGAATGCAAACATTTCTTCCCCTGGATTGTCATACATTATCTAATATGGATAAAATTGTCTTTTGTCAGTGTCTTCATGATATCAAAGTGTCATAGGGTTATTCTTCATATGTGAAAAAAATCACTTTGAAGGATTTGAAGTTAAAAGGTATGAAATCTCATGATTTTCACATCATGATGCAACAAATTATACCAGTTGCATTACATGGAATATTTTCTATCCATGTTAGAAAGACTATCATGAAGGTGTTTTATTTTTTCAATTCAATTTACAATAAGGTGATTGATATGGATTCTTTGAACATTTTTGAAAACAAAGAAATTTATATAATTTTTCAATTGGAAGTGTATTTACCTCCATCTTTTTTTAATATAATTGTGCATTTAATGGTTCATTTTGGTTCGAGAAATTAATATTTATGGACCAATACATCTACGTTGGATGTATCCTTTTGAAAGGTATATGAAGATATTGAAGGGTTATGTTAAGAATCCATATTGACCTGAAGCCTCCATTGTTGAAATGTATATTTCTAAGGAGGTTTCAGAGTTTTGTATGAGGTACTTTTCTACAGTGGAGCAAATTGGTTTTCCTCCATCTCTCCATGAATGAGTTAATTATGGGGGAAAGGGGATTTGTGGCTTGAAATTCAAATCTTTGTCAGGTGAAAAGATAAATAAGGTACATTTATACATCTTGAATAACATAGATTATGCTCAAACATATATAACATTGCATATTAATGTGTTGAAATAATATCATCCAAAGAAGAAAGAAGTGTGGATTTTGAATGAGCATAACAAAACTTTTTTTCCATGGTTTAAAAATACTATGCTTGGTAGATCAGATGCATTAGAGACATTGAGAGGGTTAGTGGGTGGTCCAAGTTTAAATTTGATAACATGGTCTAAGTATGATATTAATGTCTATAAATTTCATATGAAAAATCAAGAAAATATAAGTGCAGTTTAGAATAGTGGTGTATTGTTGTTCATAGAAGCGATGAATTTTTCAATTTCTAAAGAAAAAAACCCAATTTATGCATCAAGTGCATATTATGGAGTCATTGAAAAAATACGGGAGGTTGATTACATTAAATTTGAAGTTCCAGTGTTTAACTACAAATGTTTTATTGGTAACAACAGTGTCATACATGATAAATTTGGAATGAAACTTGTTAATCTGAATGGACTAGAAGATACAGTTGATTCTTTTATAATGGAAACACATTAAAAACAAATTTTCTATGTTTTTTATCAATCCGATATGCAATGGTCTATTTTTTTACAAGGAAAAAACAATATTTTGGTGATGATAAACTTGATGAATATACTGATTTATATGTGACCCCTACTTCCATGGAAATATTAACAGATAATAATGATGAGCACATTATAGACATGATTTGTTCCATAAGGAACGATCATGAAAAAGTAATTTGGGAAAACAATCCATTAGTACATTCCTAATATTATAGGTAACATATGTTTATTTCTCATTTACTTTTATTAATTTTATAAAATGTTAGATATGTTAATTTTTTTCTTTATTAAAACATATATGAAAACTAATAAGTAAAAATGTTTGTTTATATTAGTTTAGTTTTATTTATTTTTCCATGTTTACCATTATATAACTTATATATTTGTTGATTTTGTTGAAATAAAATTATTTTAAATTTAATATGCTAAATAAAAACAAAAATATTTTATAAGAGTATATTGAAAAAATATTATTTTTTGTGTAAAAATGATTTATTAGGTTGGACCATTTTTAATATTCCTACACAAATTTTGGATTTGTTTTCATTCATTTACATGACATTTCATATATCATTATTGTTGTTAGTATTTTAGTTAACTATAAAAAATGTGAATAATAATGTGTTAAGTTTTAGTTTACTTTTTTGTTTCATAATTTTTCATTTTTTATTTACATTATTATTGTAATAGTTGAATTTTTATATTTGTGTACTAATTTTTTGTTTCTTTAATTTTAATGATAATGACAGATCAATCAGATGATCAAACACATAATTTTGGAGATGAGCGTCCTGATCATACCTCTGGGGAGGAATGTCCACATACTCCTCTTAATGATCCCCAAACTTCATATACTCCCACAGATCCAAACAAGAGTTTGAGGGTTGGTAAACATGGAAGCACACATTTAACAAAATTATCAATTGCTCGTAGCCAGGACCAGAGGATAGTGGTAGAGTTTGATGAGAATGATATTCTAAGAGGTCCTAATGCAAAACAATTCAAGTTTTTGTATCAGTTTAGGGTAAAAGTAAATTCAGTATTTTGTTTAATGATTGGAGAAGTGTTTAAAAAGTAAAAATATATCAGTTTTGGGAGACCATTTTGGTAAGCTCATTTGTTATTATTTTACTAATATTGAAATTTTTATAGTATAATATGTTTTCCCTATTTTTATTAGATGAAATTTGATATACCTAACACTAGAAGAGTTAGGAGGAAATTTTTATCAATTGATGCTAGGAGATGGAGGGATTTCAAATCAAGCATCACATCTAATTTTATTTTTTGGCATAGGAAACATGAAAATCCATGTCATATATATCCTTTTATAGATGAAGTCACATAGAAACAATTTTTTGAAAGTATAAAAAAAGAATCATTTTTGGTAAGTGCAATGTAAAATTTTAGAAGTTTTCTTATATTAATGATCTTATTAATGATTTATTAATGATTTATTATTTTTAATTTATAGAAATTTAGGAGATCTCATCAGGATATCCAATCTAGAAATTTATACCCACGTACTTTACCTCGGGGAGGGTATAATTTATTGAAAGAAAAAATGATGGCTGAAATTTTAAAAAAACTGATAGCTGAGTCTGCAAGCTCTGGAGAGGTTTCTGCTCCATTCCCCTCAGCTAGACATGAAAATGGAAGAGGGATCAGATGAGAAAAAAGGGGTAATGTCTTACAGAATAATCGAGGGTCTTAGATGAGAAGCTTATAAGATGTTTATTTTATTTATTTATTTAAGTTAACTCAATTCTTTATATATTTTGAATCATTATATAATTTTTCAAATAATTCATATAGGATTATATTGAGTAGTAGAGAACACAGGGGGTATTTTTAGTTGAGGGGAGGCAGGATATTTTATCTGTAGCATTGGGAAATACCGAACACCCAGGTCGTGTACGTGGATACCCAGTGGGTGTATCAGTGAGAAAAGTGTTACCACATTCTTCAGCTTCTCTAATGGAGGGTTTTTATCAAAAAAATAGAATCATTGGGGGCTGAAGCTCAAAATATTAATGCAATGATGGAGGAAAAGATTATTGTGTTGATATGGTCCATGTTTTCAAACATGAAAATACAATTTCAGACTGCAGCTCTCACTCCTCCATCTCCGCCAACAGCTCCCAATCCTCCAACTCTACCTGCAGACCCTATTTTTTATCCTACTCCCACACCCACTCCTCCACCTTCACCTACAGACCCCGTTTTTTATCCTACTCTTACACCCCCTCCTCCACAGCTTCCCAGTTACTGTGAGTTAAATGTTGATGATCCTCACTATCATATAGTTTCATATGGGCTGATATATTATATAAGAGATACCATTCATCATCAACAGTTAGAGATAGAGAAGCATAGGGTCACTATATAGGATATTATAGATATATCAGCTGGAGTACCATTACCTACAGATGAGGTGAGGACAGTTGGACAAAGTATCAGCTACTTTTTAGTTTGGTCATCTAGATATCTACAATATATTACCATTGAGGTATGTGTATATTTTATCTTTTATTTTATTTTTGTATTAAATTTTTTTTAACATTTGAAATTTAATATATTTATCTATTTATTTATAGAAATACTTTAAATGTAAATAAATACTATATATCCAACAATAAAGACAAAGGGTTATGACTTCAGATATAGATTTTAGTAGTCTTGAAAAATTGTCAAGATATTCAAATTTTCTGGCAGATGTTTATGAGATTCCAATGGAATCTAATGTATGTGGGTGTGAAATAATTGTGCGGATTTTAAAAAATGATATCATGAATATTGTAACTGGGGATAGGTTAGGAATCAACATGATGAAATTTTTTTCCATGTAATTCTTAACATAAATAATTTCCTACATTAAATTTATTGAAAATTTATACTTATGTATGTTTTATATTAGGTATCAGTAAAGTCCCGGATCCGAGTGCCACGCAACGGGTGCCCCGAACCCGGTTTGCCACAAGACCTCAAGTTCATTTCCCCAAATGCCAGAGGCTGCTGACTAGCAGCGAGGGCCCAGGTCTGATAGTGGGGAAACTATGCCCTCATTTTTCAAAGAGTAGCGCAGCGGAATGGAAATAAAACATACAACAAATAGCGGAAGCAGTAAACCAAACACAACTGAAATAAACAACAGTATATAAGTAATGATGCTACATGTCCCAAGTACTAAGAAAACAGCCAGAACATGTTATACATCAATACAATAAAACAAAATGCAAAGTACAGAAAAAAAAACAAAACAACTAGCAGCGGCATCGCGAGCCTAGGCTCAGTCCCATGCCCTCCTACTCCTCAGTAGTAGTCAAGTACTTGTATTGGGACTCTTGACCCTATATACACCTGCAGAAACGTAATCTGTTTGGTCCAAAAAGCATGACCCAAACAGGTTGTGAGAAACATATCTCAGTAGGCACCTACCAAAGGCCCGTGCTCAACTGTGTGTAACACATGAAACAAGTGTGAAGTAGTAAAAATGAAATAAAGTAAGCAGTACTCAAAAGTAACTAACTACCAGTTATATTTCCATTTTATTATTCATTTAATCCATTAAATATTAGAAATCACCACAGTGCATTTATAAGTAAACAGTCCACGTCCTCAGACAAGCAAAACCTTACCCTCAGGTAAGCAGAACCCAACCTGCAGGTATAGCCCTCAGGCGTATCATAAGTTACCCTCAGGCGTAGGAAGTGTCACCCTCAGGCACAGAATTCAAGCCCTCAGGCATGAAAGGTTTCCCTCAGGCGAAATAACTACAGCCCTAGGGCTAAATAGTGCGGTTCCCTCAGGCTAATCAAAACAACGCCCTCAGGCCAAACAAGTAACCGGGACATTCCCAATAGGTAAACAATCAGTAAACAAGAAATTCCACTCAAGGAAATTCTACAATTACTACTTTAAATGCATGCCCTCAGGTATCCTGGCCAAATGGCTAAACAGTGGAACACACCCCCGGGGTGGTTCCGGATCTAGGCAACGATCCCAACCAGCATTTTAATATCATATTTAAACACTTAATCAATTCTAGGTGTTTAATATAGCAATGGCCTCAGCCACACGACACCCAAATATGGGTTCATGGCGCAAAAATGCACAAAATACACGACAGTTGGAAAAATAAACACCAAGACACCTACCTTAAATGCCAACGAACGTAATACCTGAATGCCGACTCCAGAAACGCCCAAGAATGGAGTAGATCTGACAAAGAAAAAAACTCGCTTAACCTCAAATAACTCCTAATAGGAGAAGAATTGGTAAGAATCAGTCAAGGAGATAGAAGCCCTTACCCATGCGGTTCCAACGAGATCGTCCGAGGCGGAAACCGATTCCAGATGAACACTCGGAGGATCTTCAAAGGTTCGGCCTCCTCCTTTGGCTCCAAAATGGCTCAAATGCCTCCTCTACCAAATGAGGAGGCTACTGCCTGTTTTAAGATAAAAAAACAAAGTACACGGCATATACTTCCAAGTACACGGCGTGTACTTCCTTCATTTAACAGTTCCACTGGCGGCACCGCCACACTGTTCATCTGTCGACATGAGTACACGACATGTAATCCCGAGTACACGGCGTGTACTGTCGCCCAGCTGGCGGCAACTCCACTACCTTATTGTTTAGGCCTGCCGACTGACTACACGGCATGTAAAGGACCATTACACAGTGTGTAGTCGGTTCCTACACCCCTCGTCGCCGGCATGGCTACACGCCCCGTGTACCCATCCCACACGGCTAAAAGTACATGGCGTGTGGAAAAGTACATAGCGTGTAGTTCCAAAATTTAGTATTTTGTCCCATTTTCCATATTTTCTCAAAAACACTTAAGGAAAAGTAAAAAGAATAAGCCCGTACCTCAAAAATAAGAATCGGGTTCTTACAAACTTCCCCCCTTATAGCAAGTCGTCCCCGAATTGCCCTTCCAAGGGTGGCGAAGATATAGCCTTGAAAAACTCCGGCCACTGAGAACGTACGTCGGCCTCCCGCTCCCAGGTCTCATCCTGCACTCGGCCATGCTGCCATAGCACTCGTACGAGAGGAACTGACCGGTCTCGGAGAACCTTCGTGCTCCTGTCAACGATACGAATCGGATGCTCCTTAAAGGACGCATCTGCCTCTAGATCAACCTCATCTGGCTGAAAGGTGTGATATGGTTCTGCATGATAGCAGCGCAACTGAGACACATGGAAGACGCCGTGCATGTCTCAGTATTGTTGAGGTACCTGCAACCGATAGGAAACCATCCTGACTCTCTCCAGAATCTCGAATGGCCCCACATATCTCGGTGAAAGCTTACCATGTCTCCTGATCCATTTGTGTCCTAGCCTTGGCGAAACACGAAAGAAACCATGATCCCCGACAATGAACTCCAAAGGTCATCTGTGGAGATCAGCATAAGACTTCTGACGAGACTGTGTGGTAGCCATCCACTTCTGAATCAACTGGACCTGCTCCGAAGTCTCCTGCATGAGCTGTGGTCCCAGTAAAGCTGCCTCACCTGCTTCTAACCAGCACAAAGGTGAACAGAATGTCCTACCATATAAAGCCTCATATGGTGCCATCTTAATAGTCGCCTGAAAACTATTGTTATAGGCAAACTTTACTAGGGGTATATGATTCTCCCAAGAGCCCCCAAAGTCTAGGACGTATGCTCGCAGCATGTCCTCAAGCACCTGTATAGTACGCTCTGACTGGCCATCTGTCTGAGGGTGGTATGTTGTGCTTAGAAGCACCTGTGTACCCAGTTCCCTCTGAAAACTCTTCCAAAAACGAGACGTAAAGAGGGTGTCCCTATCAGAAATTATAGAAAGAGGGACCCCATGAAGATGTACGATCTCTCGGATATACAGCCTTCCGAGCTTGTCAACACCAAAGGTCTCCTTGATCGACAAAAAGTGAGCCACCTTCGTGAGTCTGTCCACAACAACCCACACAGCGTCATTTCCATGAGGTGACCTTGGAAATCCAGTCTCGAAATCCATCGCGACATCGTCCCATTTCCACTCAGGAACGGGTAACTGCTGTAACAGCCCAGCTGGCCTCTGGTGCTCTGTCTTCACCTGCTGACAGGTGGAACACCTCGTAACAAAACCCACTATCTCTCCCTTCATACCCGGCCACCAGTACTGACGCCTCAAGTCATGGTACATCTTGGTAACCCCGGGATGAACTGCCCAAGCTGAAGCATGAAACTCCCGCATCAACTCCTCGTGTATATCCCCTGGAACCCATACTCATCCATGGAAACGCAGGACCTCATCATCGCCTATCGTCCAACCGAGAGGAGGGTCCTCACTTGCCACTGACTCCCGTAGAACTAGGCCTTTTGAATCCGATAATTGTCTCATCCTCACTCCGTCCAGGAGGGTAGAAGTCATAGATAACGAGGAAAGATAAGTCTTCCCCCGACTGTCGTGCACCTCCAGATGCATCTCAGAGAACAAGGCCATGAGCTCCCACTCACCACTGGCCTCCTGCACCGCCTGTATCTGAGTCTTCCTGCTCAGTGCATCGGCTACTGCATTACCTTTACCAGGTGTGTAGGCAAGCTCAAAATCGAAGGATTGTAGGTACTCGACCCACCTCCTCTACCTCAGATTCAGGTCACGCTGAGTAAAGATGTACTTGAGGCTTTTGTGGTCGGTGAAAACCACAAAATGCTCTCCCAATAGATAATGTCTCCAATAGCGCAACGCATGCACAACTGCAGCCAGCTCGAGATCATGCATTGGGTAATTCCTCTCATGTGGCCTCAACTGTCGGGACCGGTACGCAACAACTCGATCACCCTGCATCAACATTGCTCCCATCCCAATACCTGATGCATCACAGTAAACTGTATAGCTCTTCTCCGGCTCTGGGAGTATCAGGATCGGTGTTGATGTCAACCTTCCCTTCAGGTTCTGAAAGGCTATCTTGCAAGCTTCTGACCAAACGAACTCTACACCCTTCTTAGTCAGACCCATAAATGGCGCTGCTAAGCAGGAGAAGTCATGTATGAAGCGCCTGTAGTAACCAGCCAACCCTAAGAAACTCCGTATCTCAAACATGTTCTTAGTCTGCTCCTAGGAAACTACTGCTCTTACCTTCTCTGGGTCCACTGCAACTCCTGCCTCTGAGATGATATGACCCAGGAAGTGAATTTGATCAATCAAAAAGTGGCACTTTGAGAGTTTAGCATATATCTGATCATCTCTCAGTGTACTCAATATGATCTCAAGATGGGTGGCATGGTCGTGTCAAGTGTGAGAGTAAACCAAGATTTCGTCCATGAATACTACCACAAAAGAGTCAAGATACGGATGGAACACACGATTCATTAGAGCAATGAAAATCGTTGGTGTGTTTGTGAGTCCGAACGGCATAACCAAGTACTCATTCAGACCATATCTGCTCCGAAAAGCTGTAATTGGTATATCTAATGGTCTCACGTGCAGCTAATGATATCCTGACCTCAATTCAATCTTCGAGAACACTCGTTCTCCTCAAATTTGATCAAAAAGATCATCTATCCTCGGCAAGGGATATCGATTCTTAACCATCAACTAGTTCAACTTCCGATAATCCACGCAGAGTCTGAAGGTATCGTCCACCTTCATCGGAAAAAGGACCGGAGAACCCCAAGGAGAAGTACTGGGTCGGATGAAACCATTCGCCTGTAACTCCTCTAACTGCCTCTTGAGCTCCTGTAGCTCAGGTGTATCCATCCTATAAGGAGGAATGGACACCGTTTTTGCCCCTAGAACTAGCTGAATAGAGAAATCCACCTCACACATCGGAGGTAGACCCGAAAATTCATCTGGGAAGACATCCCTGAAATGATCAACCCATGGAGGGAAATCCGTCTGACAAGTCCCCTGGTCATCCAGATATAAGCTCGCAATCTGGGTTGTGACTCCACCTCGACCATGATGCTCTGGTCCAGCTCGACTCGCCTGAACATCCCATTCGCCTTTGTATAGAAACTCTCCACCCTCTGGTGACATGAAACGCACCCTATGATGATAGTAGTCTACAAAGGCCCAAAAGGGAACCAACCAGACCATCCCGAGAATGACGTCATAAGTTTTCATATCTAAGAGATATAGGTCCCATAGAAAGTGACACCCACCAACATCAAGGGGGAACTCCTTGCACTGATGCACACCAACCATTCTAGTCCCCAACGGAGTGTCTAGCATCATGATATCGAATGAAGTAGAAACACAGAGCCCAAGGCTCTCCACAACAGGTACAGATATGAAACTATGCATAGCACCCGTATCAAAAAGTACTGAAGATAAGACAGAAGCTACTAGAATAGTACCTCTGACTGTAGAAGGTTCAGGATCCTGCTCCTGCTGGGTCTGCTGCACTGCATAAGCCTGCCCAGTTTCGCGGCCCTGTGACATAGCCTGGATACCCTGAACTGTCCCGCCCTGCTGCCTCTGAGATCTTGGTGTCTGGCTACCACGACCATGACCACCATCTCTTCCTGCACGCCCTGACGTATTCCAGTTCCCTGACTGGTAAGAATCCACTGGTCCTGCTCCTGCACGCAGAGTCTACATAGAACCCCTCTCACTAGCCACTGGTGGAAACGCCCTACAAAAGAGTTGCAGATAACCCATCTTTCCACAAGCTCGGCACTCCACTGGGTCTCATGGAAACTGTGGCCTCTTGTTCCCTTCTCTACCACACCGGTATCACCTGATCGGGCCACCTGAAGAAGTTTCCTGGCTGGTACTGCCACCCTGAGAGAAGTCCATATGTCTCTTCCTCTTGCCAGCAGAAATAGTACCAGTAACTGGTGTTGAACCACCCTGGCCCACACCAATAGATTCCCGCAGGTTCCTCTCTGTAATCATTTCCTGATTCACGATAGAATGTACTGAAGGCAACCTGAAAACATTCACCAGCACTCGGATGTCATACCGAAGACCATCCTCAAAACGTATGGCTCTCAACGTCTCATCACCCACCAGCACGGGTGCAAAACGCTGAAGCTCGTTGAAACGAGCAGAATAGTCCATCACCGACATAGCGCCCTGCTGCAGATTTATGAACTCTTGATCTCTATCTACCCTCAGAATATCTGGAAAGAAGTATTCATAGAAGACTGCATGAAAGTCTTCCCACACCATGTCTATGTGATGCTCTGACTGGGTGGTAACATCCCATCACCTCTTGGCAGAATCACGCAGCATATATGTCGTGAGCATGACCCTCCGTCCTAGAGGTGTCTCAAGATGCTCGAAAATAGTCTGCATCGACCCCAAACAAGACTCTGCAGCCTGTGGTCCACCATCCTCTGAGAACATAGGCAGATGCTTCTACTGGAAGATTCGCGTCAACTCGGCCATAGATGTGGCAGCCTACAGTGCTCCCTGAAAGGTCTGCATGAACCTCATAAAGCCTTCACAGAACTGCGCCTCTGTGCCTATGTCTGGTATAACAGATGGCGCCGCATCTGGATCTACTGGAGGATCCAATGGTAGCCCATGGCCCACCATTTCCGGAGTATAGTCGTCACCGCTCTCCTGGCGAACAACGCGCGGTCATCTAGGTGGTATGACACTACAAGGTCAAAGGCACGCCTTATATTCAAGATTTATTAAGACTGAAAAGCGAAGGAACCACAAAGGAAAAAAGAGGAAGAAGGCATTTCAAAATTTGCAAAACAAGACTACACGGCGTGTACAATGACTACACGGTGTGTACTTGACTTCCCTTCCCCTTCACAGGTCCTTCTACACGGCTAAGCCACACGGCTTCCATTGTACAAAAACTACACGGCGTGTATATAATCTACACGGCGTGTATGGTGTTATTTTCCAACTGCCCGTGTCGTCTGTCACACGGCCGACTACTCAGCTTACAACTACACGGCGTGTTACACCCGCACACGGCGTGTACACCACCTCATTTCCCAACCACATGGCTAAAACTACACGGTATGTCCTCGGACAAGACTACATGGCATGTCCCACAGGTACACGGCGTGTTCAAGGAGAGTTGACACCGGCCTGTGTTGTTAGTTACACAGCCGAGTCCCCAGGTCACACTACATGGCGTGTTCATCATTGACACAGCGTGTTCTGTACAGGAGTTCACTGACCCGTGTTGTTAGTTACACGGTCGGACTCCGGGTCAACTCTACACAGCGTGTATAAAAGCTACATGGCGTGTTCACCCCAAGATCTTCCCTTCCCCGTGTCGCCACCAACATGGTTTGTGACATGGGAAGAGACTACACGATGTGTACTCAGGGTACACGGTGTGTACTCAAAAAGTTCATTTTTCTTCCCGAACAGAAGGTCATACACGGTGTGTATAAAATACTACACAGTGTGTATAATGGGTTTCTGGACATTATGCCTCAGAAACTTCCCCGAAACCTAGAAAATACTAAAAACCAACACCTAAGTGTAAAATTCTGATCCGTGAGGGCCCATACTCCCCATGAATCAAAGTTTGACATCTTATCTGTGTTATAACAAATAAACAGTCAATGATCCACCAAATTCCGGTCGATGGGGGCACATACTCCCCAAAAACCGAAGTTTGGCGTCCATTCTATAACTGTCTCAAACAAAAAAAAATACCATATCACAAGCAGGTATTTATCAAGAATCAATCACAACAGCATGCTTTATTAGCACAACAACATGCAATTTCTAATGCACCTACATGGCATGGAAACTATGCATGGTATGTGATATCTAGCATGTTCCTATATGATGAATGAGATGGCATACCCTCATATCATCTGGTTGCAACTAAATAGAACCCACAGATAAATTATAAATAGCACAATCTCAAGTGTGTCACCCAACGGTGAAATCAAGTAAACCGTAAAATTTGAAAAATCAAAAGAATTGAAAAATATGAGGTAGACTGGCTTTTCCCTGTACACGGGTTAGCTACGCCCGGGCACAGCTTATTACCAACTACCGTTCGTCCTATCCCTGACTACGGCTCCAAATAGTAAGTCAAAGAAAAGAACCCCTCTGATACCACTTTGTAACGTCCCGGATCCGAGTGCCACACAACGGGTGCCCCGAACCTGGTTCGCCACAAGACCTCAAGAGCATTTCCCCAAACTCCAGAGGCTGCCGACTAGTAGCGAGGGCCCAGGTCTGATAGTGGGGAAACTATGCCCTCATTTTTCAAAGTGTAGTACAGCGGAATAGAAATAAAACATACAACAAACAGCAGAAGCAGTAAACCACACACAACTGAAATAAACAACAGTATATAAGTAATGATGTTACATGTCTCAAGTACTAAGAAAACAGCCAGAACATGTTATACATCAATACAATACAACAAAATTCAGAGTACAGCAAAAAAAAGCAAAACAACTGGCAGCGGCATCGTGAGCCTAGGCTTGGTCCCATGCCCTCCTACTCCTCAGCAGTAGTCAAGTACCTGTATAGGGACTCTTTCCCCTATATACACCTCCAGAAATGTAATATGTTTGGGCCAAAAAGCATGACCCAAACAGGGTGTGAGAAACATATCTCAGTAGGCACCCACCAAAGGCCCGTGCTCAACTGTGTGTAACACATGCAACAAGTGTGCAGTAGTAAAAATGCAATAAAGTAAGCAGTACTCAAAAGTAACTAACTACCAATTATATTTCCATTTTATTGTTCATTTAATCCATTAAATATTAGAAATCACCATAGTGCATTTCAAAGTAAACAATCCACGTCCTCAGACAAGCAAAACCTTACCCTCAGGTAAGTAGAACCCAACCCGTAGGTATATCCCTCAGGTCTATCAGAAGTTTCCCTCAGGCGTAGGAATTTTCACCCTCAGGCACAGAAGTCAAGCCCTCAGGCACGAAAGGTTTCCCTCAGGCGAAATAACTACAGCCCTCGGGATAAACAATGCAGGGCCCTCATGCTAATGACAACAAAGCCCTCGGGTCAAAAAAGTAACCAGTCCATTCCCAACAGTTAAACAAGCAGTAAACAAGAAATTACTCTCAAGGAAATTCTACAATTACTACTTTAAAGGCATACCCTCGGGTATCCTGGCCAAACGGCTAAACAGTGGAACACACCCCCGGGGTGGTTCCGGATCCAGGCAACGATCCCAACTAGCATTTTAATATCATATTTAAATACATAATCAATTCTAGGTGTTTAATATAGCAACGACCTCAGACACACGACACCCCAATATGGGTTCATGGTGCAAAAACGCAAAAAATACACGACAGTTGGAAAAACAAACACCAAGACACCTACCTTAAACGCCAACGAACGTTATACCCGAACGCAAACTCCATAAACACCCAATAATGGCGTAGATCTGATGAAGAATAAAACTCGCTTAACCTCAAATAACTCCTAATAGGAGAAGAATTGGTAAGAAGTAGTCAATGAGATAGAATCCCTTACCCGTGTGGTTCCAATGAGATCATCCAAGGCGGAAACCGATTCCAGACGAACACTCAGCGGATCTTCAAAGGTTCGGCCTCCTCCTTTTGCTCCAAAATGGCTCAAATGCCTCCTCTACCAAATTAGGAGGCTAATTCTTGTTTTAAGCTGAAAAAACAAAGTACACGGCGTGTACTTCCAAGTACACGGCGTGTACTTCCAAGTACACGGTGTGTACTCCCTTCATTTAACTGTTCCTCTGGCGGCACCGCCACACTGTTCATCCGTCGACATGAGTACATGGCATGTACTCCCGAGTAGACGGCGTGTACTATCGCCCAGCTGGCGGAAACTCCACCGCATTACTGTTTAGGCCTACTGACTGACTACACGGCGTGTAAAGGACCATTACACGGTGTGTAGTCGATTCCTACACCCCTCGTCGTCGGCATGGCTACACGCCCCGTGTACCCATCCCACCAGGCCAAAAGTACACGGTGTGTGGAAAAGTACACGGCATGTAGTTCCAAAATTTAGGATTTTCCCCGTTTTCCATATTTTCTCAAAAACACTTAAGGAAAAGGAAAAAGAAGAAGCTCATACCTCAAAAATAAGAACCGGGTTCTTACATTATCTTTATAAAATGTGTGAGGAGAATGAAAATATAGATTTATATGGATTTATGGACCCAAAATTCATTTCACTTGAAGTGTGAATAATGAATTAAGAGGAATTAATAGTTTATATTGTTGAAAGATTTGAAAAGAATATAATTATGTAGTGTTGTATGTTTCCTTATGTTGAGAGGTATGAAACATATATCTCAAAAAGTGTTATTTATCTTTTAACATATAATAACTACTAACATTAAATTTTCTTTTATATCAATGTCCATTATATGTTAGGTGTTTTTGTCCAAGGGAGAAGACACTTTACTGGATATTCTCTATTCTTGGTGATGTGTGAGGAAATTTTATGAACCTATTAGAAAATTAAGTTTTAATTTATTAATAATTGTTTATATTATAATGAATTTTAATTTTCATTCATTCATATTATTCTATAATAGGGGATGGGATTTATTTTGAAAAAACCCAAAGAAAAAGATCGCTAAGATCAAATATGTAAAAGTAAAGGTGAATTTTCATTTATAATTAGTGCATTTTGGATATATTACATAAAAATGTTATTTTTAATTGAAAAACTCTTTTAAATAGAATTTTCATAAACAAAAAGGTGTCAAAGAATTCGTATATTATGTTTTAAGATATATGTATGAAATAATTACAACTGGAACAGTTATGAAGTTCAACCAGGTCATATTTCCTTATAAACTATTCCTTAATATTTCATTTATTTTATTCATTATACATGTTTAATACTTTACTTTTAATTTGTATATTTTTTATGACTCTCACCCTTATAGTGCACAATATATCACACACTTACAAGTGGAATGGGAAAATCATTTTATAGTTTTGGTTGGATTTTAGTTTTTTAATGAATATTGTAATTTTGAATGTTGTAATTGTAAATGTGTATTTGGTAATTGTTTTATTTGGATTTAGGTTTGTTTTTAGTTAATATTGTAATTTTTGAATGTTTTAATTTTGAATGTGTAATTTTCTACTTGTTTCTATTTCTTCTTATTTCAATATTTTTCTAGTTTGTTCAGTAATGGAGAGGAAGGGTAAAATAAATATTTAAAAAAAAGGTTTTTACATCAGTTATTTTATAACCGACGTTAAAAATATCCTTTTTTGGTTTTTTAAGTTAGTTTTTATATAACCGGAATGGTATAGGGTTTTTTACATCAGTCATCATGAATCATTTTCATGTCAGTTTCAACAAAACCAACATGGAATAGTATTTTTTATGTTAGTTAATTATTAACCGATGTAAAAAAGGCATCGGGATCATGTTTTTCCACATCGATCGAGTAAAAACCAACATGGTATATAATGTTTTATGTTATTTATTTAATAACTAATGTAAAAACACTTCATTAAAATCCTTTTTCACATCACTCATATAAAAAACCAGCGTAATATATGATCTTTTTCATCATTTATTAAATAATCAGCATAAACCATCAGTTTCATTATAGATTTACAACATTCATTTTTTTTAACTAATGTTAAAGACAATATTTAAAACATCTCATTTAGTAATGGTGGCTGGTAAACAATGTAAAAAATCAAAAAAACTGACGTGAAAAAGAATTTTTTCACTAGTTTCATCATCATACTCATAAAAATATTCCTTTCACTAATAAGAATTATATTTCTTGATATCAAAATATTTATTCCATTTAAAACCCTTTTTGAAAATACCCAGAACAAAGGGTATGGGGTTTTTTCTTTGAATAAAACATGAAATCTTATAAAGGAATGAAAACATTAAATAATAGTTATAGTATTAGTAAAATCCAATGATGTTGTATATATTAAAATAGAATATTCTTTTTGTATATTTTTCAAAACATTTTTTATAAAACACATAAAAAAGATTTATTTTGAAAAACTTTGAAAGAAGGTTAAAAGTGACATAAAATGTAATTTATAATTCATTTATGTTCATGTAAATACATCATTAAAATAATTTTAATAATATGTACATGAAAGAAAAATATTTAGAAAATAAATCTTTAAAGCATTTAAAATGAGGTTTTTAAGGTAAAGTGTCCCTTACCTTGAGTCTGACTCATCACGTACATTGTTTAAATTCCTGAATAATAGAATTATGTTAATTATTTGATTTATTAATAACATTTTTCAAGTTTATTATTCCCTTTATTTTATTTATTATCAATTTATCTTCAATTACTTAGTCAATTAAGTTTACATTGGACGTTTTTATGGTATTCGGCTTATATATCCAAAATGAATTTTGTAAGTTGACTATGGTTAAAGATGTAATTATACCATCATATTCATAATAATAATAATAAAATAATTATCATTTTTATGCATTAATTATTTTTTTAAAATCAACCATGAAATATGGTTATGAAAAGTTAATTGTGTTACAATTATGGAGACAGTAGGTCTTACGTATGCATGAGTAACGTTTTCATTTTTCAAAGAATGTGAGGGAAAGAAGGTAAGTATAATTTTATATTTAAAAATGATTATTATATCATAAATATCATATTATTTATTTAAATAAACTTATATATGCAATTCATGTGATATGGTCATGAAAAACGAATCACATTATTTTGTGGAGGTAGTAATCTACACGTACACACGAATGACATTATCATTTTTCAATGGATAGAAAGAAATGAAAATATAAAATATATTATATTTATAGAATGATAAATATGTCATGAATTTAATATATATACATTAAATCCATAATTATAACTAGTTTTTAGAGGTGGTGATGGAAAACAAATTTCATCGATTCACAAGGTGGTAGTCCATCACAGGCATGAAAAATGGTTTCATTTCCAATTTGATAGAAGAAGGAGATAGATATAGGTTATTCCATTAACATAAAAAAATCTCAGTATATAGAATATACTGGTGTTATTATTTCATAATGTTTTAAGAATATTTTAAGGATGTAGAAGAAGAAATAAAATAAAAATTCTTGGTTAATAACTATACCATTTCTTCATACAACCTCTTTAGGTTTATACCTAAATTATTCCTAGTTTGGTTTTCTGATAAAAATAGGGATTTAGAATATTATATGGTATGTAAGGAAGTTATTTTAGTAGGTCTTGATTAAACCAAAAGTCTCTTTAATTGTGGAGAGGAGAGGAGAAGTTGTGTCTATTTATAAGGGGGGGAGGACACACTTGTAATTTTTAAAAAGATTAAAATATATTAATGTATTACTCAAGAAAAATGGCTCCAAAATGGACCACTTCTAAAGATGAGATGATATAGGGTCAAAATATTTCCAAACAATATAATTTAGAAAAGTTTTTTAGTTATTTTAATCCTTATCACATAATTTTAACCCCCTAGTAAATATGTTTTAACCTTAACTGTGGTAACAAATTTTTACTATTTTTACTATTAATTATGACCAAAAATTAAGTTTACCTTATTAAATAATATTAATTATTATGATTAAAAATATGGAATCCATTTTATCAAATTCAATTCACATAATTAAACACATTTAATATAAAATTAAACCGGTAAAACACGATGAAAAATGGTTTTCTCAAAAAAATGATTTTGTAAGTATAAAAAAAAATTATACCAAATTCAAGTATAATTTTGATTCCAATAACATTTATTAGATTGAGTTTAATAAAAATGAACTAATTAAATTTTAAAATTAATAAAAATTATAATGTGACTTGTAAATACTTGAAAAGAAAAGAAAATTTTCAATAAAAATAGTATTTTTCATTATTCATTGAAAAATTAAACATTTCATAAAATTATCAAAAATCAATAATAATATAATTTTTAAATTTTGAATCCAAAAATGATGCTAATTTTTTAAAATTAAAATTCAAAAATTTTTAAAATCAAACTTTTAAATAAAACCATATAATGCATGAAAACTCAATTTGGTTATAAATAAAGCTTTTTCAAAATATTCTTATAATGATTATAACACTATAAAATCAAATTAATGAAAATTAATAAAGAATGAAATTGATTTAATATTAAAATTATCTGGGTTGTTACATTCTTCTTACTTTTGGAAATTTCATTCATATAATTATATTCATTGCTTAAACAAGTGGGGACATTTTTCCTTCATAGCAGTTTATGATTCTCACGTTGCTTCTCCAATCATATAGTTTTTCCCCAAAATATTAACCTAGTGAATCACCTTATTCCATAACACCTGCTTTATGTGGTCAAGAATATGAATTGGTTATTCCTTGTAAAAAATGTTCGCTTTCAACTATACTACTTTAGGGATCAAAACATGAGATGCATCGGGCACATATTTTCTAAACAATGAAACATGAATTGCCTCATGTACATGAGATAAACTCAGAGATAAGGCCAATAAATAGGGGAAAAATCCAATATTATCTAGAATTTCATATTGTCAAATGAATTATGGACTTGAATTTTCCTTTTAACCAATATTCATAACACTTTTCCATGGGGATACTTTAAGAAAAACATGATCACTTACCTCAAATGAAATATATTTCCTCTAGTTATCTGCAAAACTTTTCTATATGCTATGAGACACCCTCATGTTCTACTCAATCATCTTCACCTTCTCAACCATTTCTTCTATCAATTCTAGTCCCAAAAAAATTCTTTCTCTAACTTCATCCCAATAAACTGGAGTCTGACATCACTTTCTATATATTGCCTAAAAATATGTCATTTATATACTAGAATGAAAAATATTATTAAAAGAAAACTAAACCAAATTCATATATTGATCCCAAATTCCCTGATAATATATTGAACAATCTTGAAGCATATCCTCTAAATTATGAATTGTTCACTCTGACTATCCATCAAATTGAGGATGCAGGGTTGTGCTAAAATTTAATTCAGTTCCCAATGACTTCTGAAGTCCTTTCCAAAAATTAGAGGTGAATCTAGGATGATGAATAGAAACAATTAAAATAGGTACTTCATGTAATTTAATTATATATTTATCATAAATTTGGTAAATTTGATCCAAAGACATATTATCTCAAATGGGAAGAAAATTGGCAGATTTATTTAATCGATTAATAATTACCCAAATTGCATTATTACCTTGATGTGTCTTTGGTAATCCCACCATGAAATCCATAGATATATTTTTTAATTTCCATTATGAAACTAAAAAAGGATGAATCATCCCCTTTTTTAATTATTGTTCGGTTTTAACAAGTTTAAAATTCAAACATTTCATAGTTAAATTAGAAATATCTATTTTTATTCATTCCCAACAGAAATGTTCTCAAAGGTATATATATTTTTATACTACTAGAATGAATTAAAAATGGATAGTTACAAGACTCACTCAATGGTTCATTCTTCAACTGGGGGTCACATGAAACACATATTCCTTTTCTAAATCTCAAAAAAAACCTTCTTTGTCGATATTAAATTATGAAAAAATACACTTCTTGACCGATTCTACCTTTTCTTATAAAACATTTTTTTACTTATAAGATTTTTTAATCTTGCATGAAAAATACTATTGTACTGACACCTAAAACAAAACAAAGGGAGTTTTTTCATGCACAATTTCTAATCCAACATTAACCAAATCATTAACCAAAGGATTATATTCAATATGTAGAATAGTTAATGATGACTTATTTTTCTGAATCAAAGAATCGTCTACTCTATTTTACTTTCTTATATGGTAATGAATTGTGTAGTCATAATAATTTATCAATTTTATACATATCATCTGTCTCATATTCAAATATTTCTGAGTGAATATATAATTCAATCTTTTATGATCAGTATATATTTTATACTTTACTCTATATAAATGATGTCTCTAAATTTTTAAATTAAAAACTACAGTCATTAGTTTAAGGTCATATGTAGGATAATTTTTCTCATGGGGTTTCAGTTAATGTGAATCATAAGAAATTACCTGATTATTATGCAGTAAAACACAACTCAGTATCTTCAATGAAGCATCATTGTAGAAAAAAAATCAACATTTCTATATGGTAGGGATAAAACTTGAGAATTCACTAATCTTATTTTTAGTTCCTGGAAAAATTGATCTCATTACTTTGTCCAGATATACCTAACTCCTTTTTCTGTTAACTTGGTTAGTGTCCTAGATAACTGTGAAAATTTTTCAATAGACCATTGGTAATAGCCTACTAATCCAAAAAACTATAAATCTCAGTAACATTTTTCGGACCTTTCCATTCATCAATGACTTTATTTTTTTAGGATCAATAGTTATGTCATCTTTATTTATGATATGTCCAAGGAATGTAATATGT
The DNA here is from genome assembly GCA_963277665.1 of Viscum album. Lineage (NCBI taxonomy): Eukaryota > Viridiplantae > Streptophyta > Magnoliopsida > Santalales > Viscaceae > Viscum > Viscum album. Next base: position 1,778,970,464 of record OY728129.1, on the reverse strand, counting down.
TGTAACCAAAAATCACATTTTCTAAATTATCTATATAACTTATTTTATTTCAATGTTGGGAAAAAATACTTAGATATTTTTCATGATCCTCATAAATTTTTGAGCAAACCAAAAATATCATCAATAAAAACAAACACAAAATTATCCAAATATTCATGGAAATTTCTATTCATAAGATCCATGAATACAATTGGAGCATTCATCAACCCAAAGGAATAACCACAAACTCATAATGCCTATACCTAGTTTGTAACACTATCTTAGGGATTTAATCTTTCTTCAACTTTAGCTAATTGTACCCGGACCTGAGATTAGCCTTCGAAAAATTCTGATCTCCTAAGAGTTGTTAGAACTTAATTTGATGCCTAAAAATCTAATGAAGTAGTTGCAAAGGATTTCACCACACAATTCTTCTTATATTCTTGTTGCTTCCTATAATTTGTGCTCTTCTTTGGACATGCATCTATATAATGACTCATCTCGTTGCATTTAAAACACTTTAATGTCTGCTTATCAAAATAGGTTTTACAAATACTAAGATATTTTTATTTGAAATCACAATACATATGCCCCAACTTATTACATTGGAATCACTTCAAATATTTTATAAGACATTTTCCATGGTTCATTTTACCACACCCCTCACAAACTAAAAACATAATTTTCTTACCATCAGATTTATTTGATGGATTATTCTTATTTTCCATCCACTGGGACCACTTTTTCTACTTATTTTCATAAAAAACTATATCATCAACAAACACGATTTCTACCTTCTCGGCATATTGAACAAGTTTCTCATAGATTGTAAATTTTTTAGAGGATAATTCTCTTTTGTATCTTGGATTTAATACTGAGTAAAATAGATTAATTTGACTATCAAGATCCCAGATACAATTTGTTGTATTCATTTCCAATCAGGTGAAGTTTTCTTTATACGTGGTCACTAAATATTCCTCCTCTTTCATCAATTCTATGAATTCTTTTTCCATTATAAGTTGAATAACCTTAGGAAAATATTTCTTAAGGAAAATATTATTAAATGTATCACATTCCATGGCGTCAATATCTTTTATTTATTTAGTATTATTAACCATTAAACGATATTTATTGGCCTCACCTTCAAAATTATAAATAGAAAGAGATGCCTTTTGATGATTTGAACAACCCATGAATTCAAATATCTTTTCCATATCTTTAATCCATCCCTCGTATACAATTTATTCATAAGATCCACTGAATGATGGAGAGTTTTGTATCATAAAATGATCCACCATCAAAATGTTCCTCTTTGGTGGATCTAGTTCCTATATAGCATGTATTCTACAACAATTTAGAGTATGAATCAACTAATCCATCATATAAAAAAACTACTCAGTTCCAATTCCAACCATTCTAGGTTGATGTTTTGGAAGTATATTTTTTCTTGGTGCCATCCTGGTTCAGTTTCCTTATTTCCTCTATGGAAAACCATTCTAAATAGTCATACTTTAGATAAAGTAAAATGTAAATATTTAAATATTATATCATGATAACCATAAATTAGAATCTCTTAAAGGTATTTACTTACATTATCTTAACCCTTAAAATTTTCTAAACCTTTCCTTTAATACCAACTATAAGGACCCATCCTTAAATAATCTGTAAAAATTGATTCTTTAGATAAGAATTCATTTTCTTATATTCTTATAGATCTTTTAGGTTTATATTTTATGAGATTTAGGCCATTTCCCTTAAAAAATAAAATATTACATCATAAAGTGGACACTTCTACTTAGTATCCATTTTTTTCACAATACGAAACTTTTAAGATTTAACCAAATTTTTTTTCATGACATATCTTTACAATTTTCATATTTAACTCATCTTTGTCCCTAATCATCCTTAAAACCATGTGAAAAACATTTTAAAATGTGGAATGATCACAAAAATATTAGTAAGGGACATGTAAAAATAAAGAAACTTTTTAGTCCTTGAATACTCATAAAAATTTTCCTTCTTCAAAATAAACCTTGAACTCAAAATAAACATTTTCTAACTCAAAAAATCAACTTCTCTATCCAAATATTTTCATAAAATATTTTATAAGAAATCTTAAAGGAAAAATAAAAAACATAAACTTTTCTTTTCAATCAAGAAAAACTCATGAAAACTTTTTAGAAAATTTATAAATTTCACCCTTAAGAAGTATTATATACTTTCCTTTAAACATAATCTCATTAGCATGCCTTGTAAAGTAATAATATTTTAGTAAAAACGCATAGAAATCATAGATAAATCATGTCGGTAACTTAGGAAATTATTTCCATATCATTATTATAATTACTCTTAAAAAGGTAATAACCCAACTAGTAATAATATCTTAGGATAAAGATAACTGGTTAACTCTGTCCCATTACCCAATGCATTGGAGAGCTATATCAGGCTCACTCATCATCATGAGCTACATCAGGATCAAACATCATCATGATCTATATCAGACTCACCCGTAAACAATTCTCAATAACCATAATATAATCATAATACATGAAACCTTTCATTTTTATCATCATACTCATAAAAATATTACTTGCACCCATAAGAAAAACATTTCTAGATATCAAAATATCCATTCTATTTAAAACCCTTTTTTAAAACACCCAAAAAAATGGAATTAAGGATTTTATTTGAATAAAATATGAAATATTATGAAGGAATCCAAATATAAAATAATAGTTATAGTAGTGAGAAATGTTTTTTACACCTTATACATTAAAATAGAACATTCTTTTTTTTGTCAAAATATTCCGTATAAAACACATAAAATAATTCTTTTTGAAAACCATTAAAATATGGTAAATATTGGAATAAAATGTACTTTATAATTCATTTATTTCCATATAAATACATCAACAAAATAATTTTAAGAATATGGACATGGAAGAAAAATATTTAGAAAATAAATACTTAAAACATTTAAAATGAGGTTTTTAATGTAAAGTGTCTCTTACCTAGAGTATAACTTGTCACATATGTTCATTATCTTCCTGAATAATAAAATTTTTTTATTATTTTATTACTTAATAATTTTTTCATGTTTATTATTTCTTTTATTTTATTTATTATCATGTTATATTCAATTACTTAATCAATTAAGTTAACATAAAATGACTTTGGTAAGTTAATTATGGTTAAAGAGTTCATTCTTCCATCATATACAAAATAATAATCCTTACCTAATTATAATTTTTATACATTAATTATAATTTTAAAATCAACAATGAAATATGGTTATGAAAAATGAATTATGTTACAATCATGAGACGGTAGGACGTACGTACGTATGAGTAACATCTTTATTTTTCAAATAGAATGAGGGAAAGAAGGTAAGTATAATTTTATATTTATATAATTATTATTATATTATAAATATCATATTATATCATTAAATAAACTTATATATGGAATCCATGTGATGTGGTCATGAAAAAATGAATCGCATCGCTTTGTGGAGGTGGTAATCTACAAGTACGCACGAACAATGTTATCATTTATCAATGGATATAAAGGTAATAAAATAGATAATATATTATCTTTATAGAATTATAAATATTTCATTAATATCATATATATGTATTAAATCCATTATTATAACCATCCATGAGAGGTAGTGATGGAAAATGAATCACATCGCTTTGCGAGGTAGTAGTTCATCGTATACACGAATGATGGTTTCATTTCCCATTTAATGGAAGAAGGATATGGATATAGGTTGTGTTGTTAACATAAAAAATATAAGTATATGGAGGACACTGGTGTTTTTATTTCATTATGTTTTAATAATATTTGAATTAGTTATAAGAATAAATAAAATAAAAATGATCAGTTAACAACTATACATCTTCTTCGAAAAACCTCTTTAGGTTTATATCTAAAGCCTTCCTAGGTTGATTTTTTGATCAAAACAGGGTCTTTTAGAAATGTAAAGAGATTTAAATAATTTATTTGGGTAAGTATTTGTTGAATAAAAAGTCTCTTTAAGTTTCAAGATAAGAGGATAGGGGGTGTCCTTTTATAAGTGGGGGTAAGGACACACTTGGAATTTTTAAAAATATTAAAATATATTATTGTCTTACTCAAGCCAAATGGCTCCAAAATGGACCATTTTAAAATATGAGATGATATAGGGTCAAAATATAGATATATAAAATAACTTATATAATTTTATAGGTCATTTTAACCCTTATCACTTTAGCTTAACCCCCTAATAAACATGTTTTAACCTTAACCACGGAACAAATTTTTACTGTTTTTACTATTAATTATGAAAAAAAATTAAGTTGACCTTAACAGATAATACTAATTATACAAATTAAAAAATTTAAATCCATTTTATCAAATTCAATTCACATAATTGGAAGAATTCAATTTAAAATTAAAATTTCAAAAAAATAGTTTTTTAGAAAAATGCCTTTTTAAGTATAAAAATGTTTATATTCCCAATTCAAGTATAATGTTGATTCCAATAAAATTTATTTGATTATTTTTAATAAAAATGAAATAATTATATTTTAAATCTAATCTAAAATATAATGTGTCTTGTAAATACTTTAAAATAAAAGATAGTTTTCAATAAAACAATATTTTTCATTAATTATTGAAAAATCAAATTTTTCATAAAATTATCAAAATATCATCCGAATATAATTTTAAAATTATAAAATAAAAAAATAAGTTAATTTTATCAAATTAAATTCTATAATTTAGAAAGAAATATTTTAATTAAAACCATATAATGCATGAAACTCAATTTGGTTAGAAATAAAGCTTTTTTCCTTTTAACTTAAAAATCACCTAATATTATTATAATGAATATAACTCTATAAAATATAATTGAAAAAAATAATATGGAATAAAATTTATTTAATGTTAACATTTTCTAGGTTAATACATCTACCAATTCCTATTTGAAAAAGAAGCTTGATTAGATTCCAAGGTTGATCAGCTCCTGCTACTACCCATTCTTCTTAGGCTTCCAACTTCAAGGGGCTTGATTTCCAATAACTTTCTTAGTGAATGCATCCCCAAGTAGGTAAAATGGCTTCATATTATCCACTATAGATAAAAAAACATCCCAATTCTCATCTAAAACCACTCTACCCACTTCAGGCTACTTAGTGGGAAGTGAGGACACCTAACTAGTCTTACCTTCAACAGCCAAACAACAGGAGGTACTAACATTTAGTGGCCCAACAGAACCACTATTGTCCTTGTTTTCCAAGTTTTGGGTAATGTCTACAAGAGAAAAAGTCAGTGGTCCTATACTATTCATGGATCGATCATCCTACACCACCATAGGGGATTCTTCTGTGTGATCTATCGAAGCATTAAGAAAAAATAGAAAATCGTAAACAAGGAATGGGGTAGCCTGCCAGTGGGAGCATGATCCAATGAGGCCATATGGATAGGTAGAGAGATTTAAAAAGAGAAATTATTATTTTTATGGACACCAATAGGTGATCACTCAATGGTAGGATCATCTATTCCAATAGACTAAGGGTTAGGAGAAAGATGATCCCATGTCTCGGCCTAGACAAGCCTCTTACGACACTGGTAGTTGGTCCTGTGTGATATAGAAAATTTGGGAGTACCAACAACAGTCAATTCTAGAATAAGAGTGAAAAGGATAAAAAATAAAATGAACAAGAAAAATATCACAGTACATAGGATTTACATGGTTCAAGAATAATCCATATGTCTACAGAGTGGTAGAACAAATTCACTATATTAGGAGCAAGATTACAAAGAAAAATCACAGAGTTTAGGAACCCTTGTTCAAAATGAGATCATAAAGAAACATGGTGCTATAGTAACTCGTGTTTCTATAGACCCAAACCCACACAGTTGTTCCAATGTTCTACAATAATATTTTTCGGAATTCTATATAGTTATAGTAATGTATTAGTGCCACTGATCAGCTCTATATCCTAGTGGACAGTATGGGCTTCCCGTAGTTATCCCAACTCCATCTGATAGATCAGGATTCATTATTCTAACAATATCCCATTTGGATCCTAATATAGAAAACTTACCTCTTTCCATGGTTTCAACTTAAGACAACTTAATTAATCTAAGATCATCCACTTCTTCACTCACCAATGAGCGATTTCCCATCAAAACATTGATTTCAATCCGATGATTCATGAAATACTATTTGATTTCCCTTTAATGATACCATAGTGTTCTTAAATATTCTAAATCTAGTCCTTCATTAAACAATGGATGAAAATAGAGGAATAGGATTTGTTTAACTTGTCAATCACCATTAGCTTCATCAACATGTTTTTCAAATTATTGGTTCCAAAATTCTTATTTAATTTCAAAATATTATCCTATATTAAGCCTCTAAAAAATTGGTACTTTAGCTGAATATTATATGCTTAGGAATGAAGACCTAGGTTCCTCTCAATATGTATAGTAATCTAACTGTTACTGTGCAATGAATTTTCCTCTTGATTTCTCTCCAAATCCTCCAAAAAGTTCTTCAACCAAACCATTGTTTTCCTATATTTTGTTATAGTAATGTATTTTTATTTTATGGTAGATAGTGTTACCACCTTATATAATTGAGATGTCCAACTTAAACACATTACCTATAGTAATCCTACTGTCATTGATATCACCTCCAAGGTCACCATCCACATACCCCTATAATGATTTTCCTTTCCCATAACATAGAGATACTTTCTTTCTTATCTTCAAATACCTAAATATCCACATAATAGCTTACCAATATTTTTTCCAAGTTTATCTATGTACCTTCTCACAACTCCCATTTCATGAGAAATATCAAGTCAATTACATACCATGGCATACATCTAGCTTCCAATAGTTGATGCATAAGGGACCTTTCCATGTACTCAACCTCTTCTGTTGTCTTTGGTGTTTGATCCTTTGACAATTTCAATTGTATTTCCATGGTAATAAAAACTGTATTTTCTTCCAATATAATAAATATAATCAAAACCTTTCCAATATAGTCATCTTGTGATAACATCAAGGATCTAGATTCACATCCTCTCTTGATCTTCATCCCTAAAATATTATTAGTTTCTCCAAGATCTTTCATCTCAAAATCTTTATCTAACTGCTCTTTCATCTCATTAATCCTCTACATAAATGATCCTTCAATGATCATGTCATCCACATATAGAATCCATATAATTTATCCATTTCTAAAAAGACTGAAATAATAGGATTAACCCATTCCATTTTGTTTGAATGCATTTTTTACTCATGAATTTATTAAACTTCTTATTCTACTATCTAGGTGTCTTCTTTAACACATATAAACTTTTATAGATTTTGTGCACTAGGTATTCCTTTCTTGTCTCAAAAAAACCTTCTAATTTCACCATATATATTCCCTCCACAAAATCTCTATGAAGGAAAGAAATATCCACATCAATATGATCAAGATGTAAATATTTTGATGCAAAAATACTGAGAATCACCCTAATATTAGTAAGATTCACTATAGGTGAGAATATTTTAGTGAAATCAACACCTTCCTTATGTTGTAATCCTTTCATTTCCATTCATGTTGTGTATCTCCTCTTACCACTATATTCTTCCTTGACCTGGTGTACCCATTTATTTGGAAATGCTTTCTTTCCTTGTGGAAAAGGAGTGAGGTCCCAAGTATTGTTATCATGCAATGAATAAATCTCTTCCTTCATAGACATCTCCCACTTTCTCGACTCTTTCAAATATATTACCTCTTAAAAGCATCTATAACATCCACTATCATTCAATAACAAATAGTATAGGGATGATGAATACCTCTATATAGGTTTTCTCATCATTGTTGATCTCTTCAAATCTATTTGAGGAGTAGGATCCACCAGTTTAGTTGTTGAATGCTTAGGTGCACCTTCAACCTCCACTTTCTCTTGACACCCTGATTCATTATTCTTGTTGTCAACTTCAATTTCATGGTGATCCTTGTATGTGACATCGTCATTAAATATCATATTTTCAATTTTGATGATATTTTTGTTATTATTGTCCTTACAATAATATTCAAACTCCTTAACTCTATAGTTAATAAAAAAATCATGATTTAGACTTAGAATCAATCCTATACTTGCATCAACATCTATATATACATATACCAAGAAACCAAATACATGTAAATGAGACAGTCTTACCTATTTTCTTGACTAGATATCCTTATTTAAACATTCTCTCATTGGTACATATGGATTCCTATTGATGAGATATACTTCCATATTCACTGCCTCTACCCAAAAGGTCTTAGGTAACCTTGAGTGCAACCTTATACTCTTAGCATGTTCATTCAATGTCATATTCATCCTTTCAAACACATCATTCTATTATGGTGTACTAAAAAGATTCTTCTCCCACCAAATTCCATTATTATCATAGAATTCCCTGAACTATTTATTCCATAATCTACCTCTATTGTTAGACTTCAAGCATTTCAGCTTACATCCTGACTCATTCTCAACCAAAATCTTCCACTTTTGAAACATGGTAAACACATCAGATTTTAATTTTCAAAAAGTAAACTCATACCTTCCTTGTTGATTCTTCAGTAAATGTCACATAATGTTGTGACCCTCTAAGGTAATTTACTAGTAAAGTCCCCAAAACATCAGTTTTCACTAGATACATATTTCTATCCTTTGATGCTCTATATCCTTTTGCAAAAGATAGCTTCTTCCACTTTCCAAATACATAATATTCACATAATCTAACTTCCAATGACTTTAACTCTTATAGAATTATTTTTTTAGCATCTTCATCCCCATCTTAGTCATGTGGCCTAACCTATAATTCCATAATTGTGAATCCCCAATAGAATTATTTTTTGTAATCATTTCCATGCAATTTTCTATAATTTTTTATAGGGTTATATTCTTTAAGTAACGATCTATAACCATATTTCCTATAGTAATTATTCATTTACCACTAGTAAAAATGGTTAAAAATCATACATCATCAAGATTCCCAACAAAAATAAGATTCATTCTCATTCTAGGGATATATCACACATTCTGTAGAATCATGAAACTCCCACTATTGGTTTTGATCTGGGAATCACCCTTTCCAATAATTTGTAAGGATCTATCATCTATAAGATGAACCATTCCAAAATTCCCTAAAAAATAATTATTCTATAAGTCCTTCATCAATGTTGAATGGAAGTATTCCCTTGGGTCTAAAATCTAAGACTCCATAGGGTTATCCACAATTAATAGCAACACATCATCAGTTCCTTCAGTTTTCATGTTTTGATGTATTGGTTCTAAGTGAATTATGATTTTCTCTAAAATCCTTCTTGATGAGTCCTTTATTCCCATAATTACAATAGGTATGAACATGCCCATTTTCTTTATCTCAACTCTTTCTTCTTGATTTTGATCATCCTATGTAATTATCTCACTGCATGTATCTACCTCTTCCTTCCATACACAAAGTAGAACTTGAGAATCCGCTTGACTCTCTTCTTAAAATATCCTCACTTAGGATCATATATTGCACATCATTTAGCTTTAACTTTGTATTTCCTAAATAACTACTCACAATTTTCATAGTGGCATTCCAACTATCAGGTAATGAATATAGTAAAACCAACGCACATATCTCATCATCCATCATAATTCTCATCGATGTCAACTGATTTGTGATGGCATTGAATTCATCAATGTGATCAACAACAATATTACATTAAATCATCTTTATATTGAATAATAATCACATCAAGTACACTTTTTTTATGGAAAACAGGATTCATTAATAATGAATATTAGCAGAAGTACAAGTGAAAATACATGAAGGGAAATTGTCCAACCAGAGCTGGTTGGAGTCAAAAGGGCCTGAGGCCGCAAGCTGATGTGCCGCATTGTTTTCTTCCCTTTTGGAAAAGGAAAAGGTAAAAAAGGATAAGCATTGACACAGTGAGAGAATTCTCCTGATGATGATGCCAAAGGACTGGAGCCCACCATTTTTGTGGTTAATAGCATCGATAACGGTAAGGCAGTCATACTCAATAATAATATCACTACATCCATAGTCCAAGGAAAGAAACATACCGGCAAGGATATCCATGGCCTCAGCAACTGCTGGTTCCCAGAAAGCCCGGTGTGGTTCATATTTTGCAGCCAAGATTTTCCCCAGATGATTACAGACCAGGAGGCCTAGGGCAACAAGCCCAACCTTTGAAAGATACGCGTCCACGTTAATCTTAATAATCCCTTACATTGAGGGGTTCTAATGAGAGGGAAGGGAGAGGTTAACACCTGGCATAAAGTGTTCATTGTGGTCTTTCCAGTCCTCAATCCAAGAAGTGGCCCGTTCAATCCAGAAATCGGGGGGTTTGTGAACTTGATTAAAAACAACATCGTTACGCCGGACCCAAATAATCCAAGCCAAAGTGCAAATAGAACCTGAGAGAGCTGGGGAGAGGGAGGAGCACCAGCGCGTCCGAAGATCAGGAAGGTCAGAGGCCAGAGTTAGAGAAGAGGCTGAAGACGGGCCCCATTTGTTCCAAATTTGCAGAGCTCCCGGGCAGTGAATGATGGCGTGCAAAGGAGTTTCATGGATGTTAGGGTAGAAAGGGAAAAAGGCAGAGCTGGATATATGAAGGTTAGATAGAAGGCTCATGGTTGGGAGAGTACTTGTGCAAACTTGCCACCAAAATTGGAGAATTTTATGGGGCACATTGAGCATCCAAATCGATTCCCAAGGCCCATCATCATGGCCGCCTGAGTGGTTTCCATGAGAAAATCTGTAGTCGGACCGCACCGTGTACTCGCCCGAGATGTCATTGATCCAGAAAAGATGATCGGGGCCTGCGTCAGGGACCCAGGGAATGCTAAGGATAATTCTTTGGTCCCTTTCGTTAAACAAATCCATGATCTTTTCCAAACACCACCCCTGTCCCTAGTCCGAAAGGAGGCAGCTGACAGTGGCGTCTTCAAGACCTGGTTGAATGGGGGATGAAGCCCACAAACCTTTCTTATCAATGATCCAGGGATCAGTCCCAATATTGACCAATGATCCAGTCCCAATCCTCCAGCCCAGTCCTTTTTCCAGGAGCTTTTTGGCCCCCCAAATGCTTCTCCAGAGGAAGCTGGGCCGGGGTCCAAGAGAGGAAGCAAGGAAGTCTGTGTGGGGAAAGTACTTAGCTCGAAGAACCCATGCACATAGAGATGATGGATGGTTAACAAGGTGCCATCCTTTCTTGTCCAACATTGCATCATTGAAGAGAAGAAAATTCTGGAATCCCATCCCTCCCTCTGATTTGGGTTTGCAGAGTTTCTCATAGGCCATCCAGTGGGGTCGATTCCTTCCATCATTCTTCCCCCACTAGAAATTGGCAGTGCGCGTGTGGATCTGGTCGACGATGAATGTCGGGAGCTTAAACAGGGACATTAAGTAGCTAGGAATGGATTGGATGACAGCTTTGATGAGGGTCTCTTTGCCAGCTTTAGAAATTCCTTTTGGGGACCAGCCAAGAATTTTTTTCTCGATCCTGTCCACAAGAGATGTGAAGATTTCTTTTTTGGATCGACCAATCACCATGGGCAGCCCAAGATACTTCTGATGTTTCACAACCATATGGATACCAGAAAATGCGCATAGATCATTCCTCTTAGAAGGAGGAACCCCTGCACTGAAAGAAATTTCAGATTTTCCATGATTTATTGACTGTCCAGACGCCCTCTCATATTGATGGATCGCATGACTGATCACTCGGAATTCATTAATTGTAGATCTGGAAAAAAGGAGGCAGTCTTCGGTGAAGAAAATATGTGACACTGGTGGGATAACCCGGAAAACCTTTCCCCATGAATGGAATTAGAGGATGCAACCCTGGAGATAATATTAGAAAACACGTTAGCCACCAGCAAGAAGAGAAAAGGGGAGAGAGGATCTCCATGGAGAAGGCCTCGGGATGGGGAGAACCCTCTGGTGAGCTCCCCATTGACCTTGATTTTGAAGGAGACGGTCGAGATACAATCCATGACCATATCTGTCCATTTATTGCAAAATACCATTTTCAGAATAATGACAAAAAGGAAGTTCTATTCCACTCTATCGTAGGCCTTAGTCATATCCAGTTTCCATGCCATGGTTCCTCTTTTCGCGATGGAGTGTGAATTCATAGAATGGAACACTTCATGGGCCATAATCGCATTATCAGTGATCAGTCTCTTGGCCACGAAGGCGCTCTGATTTTCAGAGATAATATCAGGTAGCCAAGGTCGCAACCGATTGAAAAGGATCTTTAAAAAGATATTGTAAGAGACATTGCAAAGGCTGATAGGTCGAAAATCTGGGATCGTCAGAGGTTTCTTTATTTTGGGGATGAGGACAAGGACTATTTCATTGATAGCATCAATGATAGAGTTCCCAGCCCAGATACTTTTTATCATGTTGCAGATGTCAGGACCGATAATATGCCAGTATTTTTTAAAAAATAGGGCATGTAACCCATCCGATCCTGGGGCCTTAGTGGGATGAAGATGTTTCAGGGCTAGGCGTATCTCGTCATCTGTCACATCTTTGTTGATCTGCCTATTGATCTCATCGGTGATCACAGGTTTGATACAATCTTCCACCTCGGCGGACATGAAAGGGGATCCTGCAGCAAAGATGTTCTGGAAATAGTGAGTCAAGGCCTCGTGGATACCATTGGTATCCGAAACATTGCTTCCATCAGGTTGTAAGATGAAAGTAATAGAGTTTTTCCGACATCTAGCTGATGCTTTCTGGTGAAAAAACCTGGTATTAGCATCCCCTTTTTAATGTAGATATCCTGCACCCACATAGCCCAGAAACTTTCCTTGACATGCAGAGCCATGTCCAGCTCTCTTTTAATGGCTCCAATATTAGAGAGAATGTGATTGGATGTGGGTTGATTAAGGAGATTATTCAGTCTCTTTTCAAGGACACCACAGTGCCGGTCGGGGTGGCAGAATTTCTTATTGCTCTAAGACCTCAAATCAGTTGCAACCTGATGGAGATTCAAGCACACATCCATGTGAGTGCTTTTCCAGCTTGATCGGATCCCCTCTTTGCATTCCTGATCTTTCGACTAGAAGCTCTCAAATCTGAAGGGTCTGCAGAGTTGTCTAGTTCATTTTCCCTGCGTACAGTCAATGAGAATTGGATAGTGGTCCAAATAGTTAAGGGCCATGTGGTCGATATGAAACATGCTGAACAGATTAATCCAATCAGTAGAACCCAAAAATCTATCAAGACGCTCTACGATGTGGGAGCCTTCAGTATTGCTGCAGAACCATGTAAAAGGGTTACCTGTATACCACAAATCAATCAAGTCCACCCTAGAGAAATCATACTTGAAGTTTGAAAATGATGCTAAGGGTCGGATGGTTCCGCCCCTCTTTTCCTTATGGAACATAATCTCATTGAAATCTCCTCTGAAGAGGATAGGGCTCGGTAAGTCATGTCGCAGCTTGAAAAGAAGATCCCATGACTTCATCTTATCATTATGGGATGGTCAGCCATAGAATCCCACAAAAAACCAGGGTGGGTGAAAGTCTGTTTGAATAGTCACTGCCACATGGTGAAAGGAGAAGGACAATATTTTGACGTCGATATTGTTCTTCCAAAGGAGACAGAGGCCCCCATAGTGGCCTTGTCTGGACACCAGAAAGCAGCCTTGGAAAATGCACTTCTGAGCAATACCAATGGTGTCCTTGTTTTCTAGTATGGTTTCAGACAGGAAAACCATATCGGGGCGACTTTAAGTGCAGTTGTGTTGAAGCATGCAAACCGTTCGTGGGTTTCCAATCCCATGACAGTTCCAGCATAAGGCAATCATTGCTCTAGGCAGGGCTGGTCTCACCCGCTGCCGCCTTTGGTTCCTTCGGACTTGTTTCTCCACTTGTCATTTTCCATCTTTTGGTGGGATTCCACCCTGATTGACATGTTTCATTTTGTCTTTTCCTGGCCCCGGATTTCGGGTCTTCTGTGTGACCATCACTCTCTCCATGTTGCATCATTTTCCATGTTTGATGGGTAATTGGGCCCAGTATTGGAGTTCCTATTATTTCATGGACCTCCATTGTTAGAATGCCTGCTGCGATCGATTGTGGGTCAGGGTCCGGCTCTGGTGGTTCGATGTGCATCAACGTTGATTTTTAGCCACGTGTTGGTGGTTATTTTTGCTTTGTCACCAGCTTTGAAGATGTTTGAATATTGTCCTTTAGGGGGTAAGGATGACCTCCAGCTTCTCTCTGAGTAGGTGTGCTAGTGTTAGGGAAATCCAATGGTCCTAGCATTAGGGTTTTGTCAGGTATGGGTTCCGCCTGACTAGTATGTGCCAACGTGAGACGGTCACGATCCTTTTGTTTTTCTGTCTCAGGGATGAAAGCATTTTTATTTGTTTTAGCACGGAGCCAAGGGCCATATTGGAGGAAAATGTTACCTGATTCACTCTTATGTTTTGTGGTGCACGTTCTTTCCATATGGCCAAGGTGACCACATAAGAAGCAAAATATCAGGAGCTTCTTGAACTTGAATGATATCCAAGTGTTGGTATCTTCAATTTTCAGGAACATTCCCCTCATCAATGGTTCTGACACTTTAATTTTCGCCTTGATCCGGACCTCAGGACCCCATTGTATTGGATCAGATCAATCCTAGTCAAGAAAGTGACCTAAACTATCCCCAATTTCTCTCATGATTCGTTCCGTTCTTGCATGAAAGGGGATTCCTTTAATTCATACCTAGAAGGGAGAGCGGGTTAAATTTATTCGCTGGATATTGCCCCCCCCCCTTTGTATTCTTCCATGAGGATAAGTTGATTATCAAAAGACCATGGTCTGCCATGCAAGATTTTGTCACTATCTATCTTATTAAAGAACTCAAAGACGAATCGATTGATCCCGGCTTCCCGAATAGCCACTCCTGCATCAAGTTTCCAGATGTTATGTAGAGTGTTTTTAAGAGACCCCTGATTAACCGATATTTCTTCCACAAACTTTCCCACCATGAGCAAAGACAAGTTATTTTCCAAGAGCGTGTTTTTGTTTCTCCGTGCCTTGATCATCGCTTTTTCTTTGTCCGTCAGGGACAACCTCTTCCATTGATCAACCAATTCCGCATCCATAGAGCAAAACCAAACAGAGGAAAACGCAATCCTCCAAAAGATTTCCCTGGACCGAAAACCCCCTCGTGGCCGGCGACCCCATCGCGGTCACTCAAACATCAAACCTTCGCGAAAAGTGTTCACGAATCAAACCACAACACAGCAGAGTTTCTCAATTCGTGGTTACGAAAAACCACCCACAATTCACCACCATATTTTCCACTTCATCGCGGATCAACACCCGGCACAGGAGTTACGCAGTGGCCACTTCGTGAACACTCAATGCGGTGGAACTTCGCAGCAATATGGGAGCGGCTACCGCCCACAGAACATTTCCATCATCACAGTGCACCAAAAATACGTGGATCAAACACCCCCTCGGAAGGACTTCGTGATGGCCACTTGCGGTCACACAATGTGGAAGGTGCTTCGTGGAGCAGTCTACTTCACGACAGAAACTTCAAAGAACGTGAAAACGCCAAACCACCTACCGGACCTCGCCTTTCATCATGGAAATAGGAAGCAGGGAGCAAGGCGCAAAAAGGTGAGGAAGACCACGAACTCAAATAGAGATTTGAGATTCTATGTGTTCAGATCTGAGTGTGGAAGGGGATGTGCAATTAGGGAAGTTTTCCTCAAAATATGGAGTTTGTCTCGAGGCAGGATTGCTCGGATCTGAAAATCAGGTGATGTTTGAGGTTTTGAGATCTGGAATCACCCACCCTCTCCAGATCTGGCACCAACGAGGGATGACAGCGATAGAAGGAGCCTCAATACCCCAGGGGGCTAGATCTGCGCCTGAAGGAGAATTCGAACAGATGAAGATGAATCCAAAATCCTTCATGGAGGGTTGTAGGGCATTACAGAATGGAGGAAACGGAACACTGTCACCGAGGAATAAGAAGGAGTGGTGAACCGCAGAGCCGAAGCGGGGTGCTCGGAGGGAGATGGAGTCATCGATACCTGTACGGACAAAAAAACTCCAACCTAGGAATCCCTATGAGAGAAAATCTCAAGCGGGAGAGAAAACACGCATCAAGTACACTTTGTTCTATGTGAAAGATTTATTTCACATGTTCATGATAGCTTCCATCAGTATAGTTGTCATCTTCTCCTCCCTGATGTTGAACGCTGTGTGTTTTTCCAATGTAAGGTGGAAAAATCCCAGAATCTATCGATGTTGATCTAGTAAATCCAACTTGGTCTTTCCCAACTTTATAGGTTTGACACTCTAAAGTGGCAATTGAATATTTTTCAGATAGAGATAATATTTGATATGCATCCTTATAACTAAATTTAGATCTATCAAAACAATCAGTCATCACCTTGACTCCTTCCATAGTCATTGATCAATTTCATAAATTTAACCTCAATATTTAGAACTCAGTATTTTATACTAGTTGATACAGAAACACCAAGATCACTAACAACATTTGATTCTGGAAGAAGAGTAAAATGGAGAAAAAATCAAAAGAAGAAGAAGAAGATCACAAGACACAAGGTTTGCATGGTTCGAGAAAAATCCATATGTCTATAGAGTGGCAAAAAAAGTTACTATATTGAGAGTAATAATATAAGGAAAATCTCAAAGTGGAGGAACTCTAGCTTGAAATAAGATCATAAAGAAATGTTGTGCTATAGTAATTCACATTATTTTTATTTCAAACCTCTATAGTTGGTCCATTATGCTATAGTAATGGTGGTAGAAGTATGTGGATCTATAGTAACATGTTGGTTTCGCTGATCAACTCTACTATAGTAAGCATTTCAAAGTCTACACTATTATAATACCTTGTCCATGCTAGCAGTCAATGTTATGGACTAGTGTATAATACAATCCGCCAGTAGTTTTCCCAACTCCATCTGATGGATTGGGATACATCATTCCAACATAGTGACCATGTCGACCACATAAAGAGTATAAGTTGACCATATTCTCATAAATAATGCACTGTCATAATCTCCCTTCCCAATAAACTATAAAACGAATGTGATTGGGAAGGGTAAGGGAAAGATTAATCTCATCCCAAATGTAAGAAAAATCATCTTATCTCAATCACAGCATAATATCATCAATATGCATGAAAGTATCTATATGATCATCCATACCTTTGAGGATATATGGATTCTTGAAGTGCATTGTCAAGACTAATAGAATAATCCATGTCGTTGAATGTTTTAAATCTATACCATAGTATAAATCCAACTTTCATTGGAAGTGAAATAACCTTTGGGAAGTGAAAATCTAAACATCTGAAAATAAGGTAAGGGAAAAATCAGATTCTGAAGATAGATGAACACAAAGATGATGGTGGTTTAGAAGACCAACCTATATCAGTTAATGTAATCCCCAACTATCACTGATGAAATTATCAAAACATTCATGCATAGGATGATCCAAAACACACCTGGCGACAAGGTTCCATGGGTGGAAATAATTCACCACCTGGAACTCAAAATCTGAAATGGAGAAGGCGAGGTTCCCTTGAATGAAAATTCTTCTTTAGGGGTGAAAATAACCATGGGAATTAGGGGAGATAATGAATAGAAAACCCTAGGGTGATAGGGATTGGTAAATCTAAATAAAAGGAGAGTGGGGAGTTTGTCAGCTCAACCATGGAGGTTTTAGGGTCCTTAAAACATGTAAAAGGGAAGAAAAATACTCCCAAAAATCATAAAAGGAAAAGATGGATCTTTGATTATAGATTTAAAGAAGAATTTAGAATAAGATGAATTTGGAAAAGGACTCAAAGTGGTCTGCATACTAAATTCTGGGAATGGTCTACAGAAATCATCGACCATGAACTGATAGTCCATAGAAAGCCTATGAAATGATGGCCTGAGAGGCATTGTCCAGCAAACTAAGAAGTTCATGGGATGAGAATGGCGGCTCTGGAACCCTTGAAAACAGTGTCATTGGTGGAATGAAGGAGGATAAATTCAACCCATGTACGACCCATGAAAATGGTGTCATTGGAAAAAAGATGACAGAGAAATGTGCCCTCGCATATTGTCCTCACTAACTAAGCAGTTCGTGGATGAGGCGAGGTCGATCGTGTCCTATTAATGAGAAAAATTCATTCATGGGATTGAGGCGGTGATTTCTTCCACCACAAACCACAACCTTGCAAACCCCTGTTGACCAAGTCGTCTGCAGACTGGGTGATTTCTTCGTGCGCTTCTGTAAAAGGTGTCGTGTGACCAATAGATCCATCTTTCCCAACACTATATAAAAGGATCACAAAGGGGAATACATAAATACACTTAAAATGATATTGAATGATAGAGACTTTGACTTTGGATTTTAGAATATATGAAGGAGACAGAAGACTTCGAAGATGAACAATCGATGAAGTGCGTAACCACGAAGGATTCCCAGCAGGTATAAACCCATTGAATACCATAAAAGGAAGTAATCATAATAATAATCAATTGTATGTGAACCTAATTGGTAAACCAAGAACCATATTCCCTTCGTAGATGAATGTCCCATGAACCACAGGTGCAATCCCCTTTCTTCAATCTGGTGACCCGCATAGTGCATCACTATGCAGATGAAACCCTACACCGCGTAGTGCACCGCTACGCAGATAGAACCAAGGGCTGCATAGAAAAATTATATATGGACCAAATCTAGGTCTGTGTACCACCATGGTATGTGAAAAACCCCTCCACCTACATAGAAACACACTATATAGGGAAACCCCAATCCCACATGAATAAATGGTATGTGGAATGGGGTGTCTTTGGGTATTCCATCTTCCAATTCAGATCATGACCTTCCATTACCATCACATCCTCCATATCCCATCTATGAAACAATCCATCAGAATCAGGACAAAGCCTCTTCCAAAGCCACCGGACCTGTATGATAGAACCATTGGATACACCGATGTGCCCTTCTAAGTCTACATACCCATGGTAAGTGGAGTCACTAAGGTAGTCCCCACAACGGTACTGACCCCTGGAATGTTCCTAAGTCTACATTTTTGTGGTAACCCAGGGTATGACCTTGGGATACTAATGTTAACATCCTTGTTCTATGGATTAAGGGTGATCACTAGCTCTTCCCTTCTATGAGGGGCAGTGATAAACAAGGATATCACACTTTTGTTTCCTTTTGATGAGGAACAATGCTTCTCCCCTTTCCCAGAACCATATTTAGGGAACTCCTCCTGAGGTAAGCCCCTAGCCTTTCTTGCGGGAGATGGCACACTTCCCCCACTTCACCTTGGCCCAGGGATATACTCAGATAGGTCAATCTGACTATCCTGGGTATGAAAATAAAATAGATGATGGGCATAGTAAAATCCCCTCACTCTCTCCCTTTAGGGTCTCGTTCTGACCTCTTTTGTCGTCATCCTCCTCCTTTTACATCAGTAGAGAAGGGAAATTGTGTGGTTTTCCGAATCTACTGATTCCTCTTTTTTCTCACACCGAACATGACTCACATGGGATGAGAGGTTAATTATGATCACATCATTCACACCATCCAGTAAATGAACTTTGAGAACTCTGATTCCTTCTCTAATCAGGATATATAGGACACTTACCTAAGGCCTGAGCTCGATGGACATTCTCTTTAAAAGTAAGTCCTAATAATAATCCCCCTGATTCACTAGGGAATCCTCTTCAAGAATAATCCCTGATATGATTCTTTTAGAAAGTCCTCCTCTACGGTGTAATCCCCAACCGTGTCTCCTTTACGGGTAGTTTCCAAGTGTAATCCCCAGCCACTAAACTACGAGAACTCTGATTACTACCCTAACCAAGATGCATAGGATTCCTATTTGTGGCTCGATCTCCATATCATCTCATTCATGAAATGAGAAATAATACATCCATATTGGGACTATTTTGAAGTATAATTCCTAAACTTCTCCAGAACTATGCAGACTTTGATTCCTCATTGACGGGGATACATAGGAAGCCTTTCTGAGGTCCAAATACATCCCCCAAATCAACCCTAATGTTATTTGGGTCATATCCCTAGTAGAGTCATGTTCACCCAGAAGACCATATCTCTTATGGGTCCCTCGGGCCACTTCGGTATAAGTCTCACATCGAATCTTAACTAGGAACCTTCCTCTTGGGAGTCCTTACCACATGACATTAAACTGCTTGGATGGGTCCTTGTCGTAGGACCTTAAAATGTGATGTGTCCAATTAAGTGGCACCAAACTATGTGGGTTCTAATTCCTTTCACAAGGATACATAGGAATCCCATATTATGGGTTTGATCCCAACATTGAAACAACTTATTTCCCCCTGGATGATGATAAACTCCAGATCTCCTTATCATATGGCTTAAATTAGCATTGTCTCGGTAATTCACAATCCATGCATACCCATGATTGATTTTGCAACCCAAGAGTAACAATCTGCAGACACATTCTTGGGAGTAAACCAAGGATTATTGAACATATGAACATTGATTAGATCTATAAGAGAGTCTCGGAGTAGGAAATAATTCCCCCCAAAAGGGTGTGATGAGCCTGACCTCCCATCCTCTAGACCAATGGAGTCTTTAAGTATTGTTGGCCAAATCATCCAACAAGTGTCTAACTTTGGAAAGATAGTACATGAATCATGGATAGAAGGTTCATTGGGTGTTTCTATCTCCACAAATAAACCCATTGGATACCATCCAAGGACATCATACCCAATGTGGGTTGATTTCACAAACACCTAACCCCTTGCAATCGCCCACTAGGACCATTCAACTGTGGCACCTCCTTCGCAACATAAAAAGGATACACTTCCCAATCCATGTGAAACCACCTCATACCTATGTACATATACATATATATAAAATAGGGGTATGAAATGAATCAGGTTGAAACAAAAATGGTGAGTCCGATGTGAATCCTTAACCAAGGTGGTGGTGTTACCCTACCTTGATCCCTTTGCATCCAAAAGGAAGAGGGCTAAGAAAAATAATCAATTATACTTGTGATTGTTAGATGCTACTTTGATGGTATTTTTCTTGTCTATATATATCGTATATTGCAGGCATTTTGCAGAGCTTCCTTTAATCCAATGGCATCCTAACAACCTGTTCAAACACATGCATCATCGATCGTACAGGTAGTTAGGTCCCCAATAAAGAAAAAGACTCCATCTCCTACCTAGCATCTTCAATGATGGTTTTCAAATGCTCTAATTAGGGAGTACCATGAAAAGGGTATACTCCCTATGGTGTAGGATGTGAGACAGGCCCTCTAATCGGTGAAATATCACCAGTCACCTCCTCAGTTGTGGTCAGAACTCCAACACAGGGTGGCACCATTATCCATCTCAAATCGTTTTGAGAGCTTTTCCCTAGAATGTGACAATGAGTACCTCCCTTATCTTAGGGAGGCAGATGAATTCAACAGCAATGAATTCATCCCAACTGCACCCCAATCGAGGCCTCCTATCAGAGGATATCTCCATCAACAGCGTACAACCCAATATCCTTTCTCTGAAGATAATCTCATTCCAAGAAAACCTACTGAAGTACAACAAACACGGGCCCCTTGGGCCACCCACTGAGGGAGTAAAATTCATAATCAGGAGTAGGTCATCACCCTGATTCTTGGAGAGGAGATCCTCTACACAAACATGATGGTATACAATTGGTAGACATACAATTATACCCCCTTTACTGAATCCCTCCATGTAAATACAGTGGCAATCTACAAGCGGATGCATATCCTTGATTTCTCTTATGAACCCAACCACAGAAATAGGGTGGAATAGTACAAGAAAATGCACATTATTTCCAATGCTCACCAATCCCTCCACATAGATAGAGACTATAGGCATATACAAATCTCTTCCAATGCACAAGAAGCTTGCCATCCAAATAGGGTGGCAACCAGCTACAAGAAGGAACAAATTCATGTTGATGCATCCCAAGACCTCTATCTATATAAGGAATAAAACTATGGGAAGTCATACAATACTTCCAATGTATATGAATTCCACCATTAAAATATGGTGGCACTCAACAGGCAAATGTAAATTCCTGCCTACCACAATGAATCCCACCAGTCAAATATGGTGGCAAGAAAATGTAAGTACAGTTAAATCCCACCAGTAAAATATGGTGGTAACCGGAGAAAATAGATGGCATATCCCAGCTACAAGTTGGGGTCAGACTCATTCATCTACCCTGATATAGGATAACTTACATTATTTGTTGGAAACCTATGGAAGATTGAAGTAGGAACAAACTCCTAATTCGACATCAGAATGGGAATTCATACTTTTTTAATCCAAAGAAGTATCTCAACACATCTTGGAAATTATGGAGGATCATACATCGATTCCAGACTATATCCTTTAAACCTATTAAGAGGTCATTGGGTCTGTAGAAAAAGAGAGGAGTCAGTCCCACAACCCCACCTCCCCAAATGGGTTGATTCATCCACAAAATAGTATGGTCACTCTAGTGTAGTTATGTATCCCTACTTCAGTCCAGGAGGGTCGACAACCATATTTCATGATACAAGGACAACATGGTCGGGAAAAATACTCGTTCTAACTAAGGAACAACAATCCAATGTGGTGGCCACTCCAGGGAAGGCATATATCCCTGTCAGAACTCAAGATGCTTGTTGGCATGTCCCAAAGACATCACGGGAACAAACCAAATAGGGACCCGTATATAAAGGTCATTACCAATAGCAGGCATCCCCAGTTTCCCTCAAGAGAGCACCCAAAAATGAAACACACCAAAGGTAACCGAAAAATGAAGATCACATTCATGATTATTCTCTATTGAAAGTTGGAGTTCTTGACACCATTAAACATCTATCAATAGAGGCTCAAGATCATGTTGATACATTACCAAATTATGGAAGTGGTAGTAGAATTTGCGAAGGCCCTCCCAAAAATGTTCCTATCAGCGGCTCTGAAGGTCCTCCCTAGAGCACCCACGGGGTCTTACTCTGTGGGCCATAAATGATCGATCTCAAGAGCCTATCTCCTGATGTGTGTCATGGTGGCCCTCCCATTGACTAGAAGATCGCATAGTAGGAAGGTCCTCCCCTTTCTGTAGTCCACCTTGATGGTCCTCTACAGGGTATACGCTATAGATATGATTATCCCTATATTCAGATGTCAAGTCATCATGGTAGTTCTTACCATAATGGTATTCACTACGAAGTCCCTCCCCACAGTGACATCATGCAATGAGAAGACCCCCCCCCCCCCCCTCATTGTAGCTCATCCTAAAGGTCCTCTCTAGGATGTGCACTATAGATATTCTCCCTACATCTAGATATAAAACTATGATGGAAATCCTTTCCATAATAGCAATCATTGGGAAGGTTCTCCTCTCAATGACATCAAGCAACAAGAAGGTCCTCCCTTTCATATAGTCCACCCTAAAGGCCCTCCCCAGGATATATTCCATAGGAATCCTCCCTACAGTCATACACTAAGCCATAATGGTGGTCCTCACCACCATGGCATCAGTTGTGAAGGACCTCCCCATAGTCAAAATTCACACTGGAAAGAAGTTCCTCCCCATGTTGAATTAAATATGAGAAATCCCTCGTACGTTGAGGCACTTGGAAATTTGGAGTCCGAAATTTTTTATACTTTTTCCACAACAAGATACATTATTTCACATCCAAAATATGGTATGGGGCCATGCTCATCCTTTGAACCACCCCAGTACTGATCATATACCAATGAGGATTCTACTAACCCCGGTGATTTGAATGAAATCATTAAAAAGAATTCAATTCAGGTAAACCAGGTAGAGGAGTCTCTGGCAGAACAAAAAAATGATATGTTACTCATGAGAAGAAAATTATCTAGGTAATACATCCCAGTTTTTTCTCATAATCACTTCTCAATTCGATATACAAAGAGAGTTTTTTAAAAAATGTATGCATAACATTCGTCTCAATATCTGGACAACTCTTCGCCAGCTGAAGGCAAAATTATTGCCCTGAGAAGGGTATGCAGAACATGTAAATATATTAGGATATCTTTGTCATCTAATCGACCTGGAAGCCCTCCCCTCTGCACAATGGCCATAATCAGAGAGATGAAAGAAAGATCTCAAATTTTCCTGCCTCCACGTGATGCACAAGTTGCATTACCTTATCGGCGACGCCCTGTCTCGAGTTCATATCTGGGGGTGGGGAGAACATAGAGATCTACACTTCACCCCATGTCCCATCCAATAGGACCCACTAGAAGTTAAATCCTACAATTTAATTACCCAAATAAGGAAATAAAGTGAAATATATGCTCAAGAAAGGTGGAACTCTCAACAAGAATTGACCTTGAGTAAGTCTCAAAATTGTCAAGCCTGATGAGAGTAAGCCATCAAGAAGCTCCTGAACTAGGAAACCGAGAACATCCAAGAGCCATCCCACCTAAGGAAATATAATCAACAAGCAATGATTATGTCCTCATAAGAAAATAATTCATGTGAATACCCAACACTATATCTGGCTCACACCCGAATGGGAATGAAAGACATCAAGAAGGCGACAATAGCAGCAGAAACTTCCGCAATATGGGATCATCTCCATCTTGTAGGGCTGGGGGAATTTTTAACTCAAAATGCCCCCATAAGACCAGAGAATTTGGGTCATGGAATAGTGACAAAGGAATGAGAGAAACCTCAGCCCGTAGGGCTGGGGAAATTTTTACCTCAACCATCCGCCCAGCGGCTGTCAGTCTTTTCCCACCTAGGGAAGATGCTAAGTAGAGATTTCACTCGTTCCATCCTGCCCCATGACTCATGTCCCCTGGGATGGATACGTACTTCTAGGACATATCAAGGCTCCCTTTGAGTCACTCTTCTCTAGGAAACCCAAAGGGGATCAAGAAATGGAAGGAGAAGATTTGAAAAAGGACACAAGAAGTTCTCTTACCATTTGGAACCTGGTACACCACCCTCAATCCAGTATGCATCAATGAATTTCGTAGAGATCAATCCCATGGACCTCACTAAAAACAATGAAAATAATGAGGAATAGGGAGAAGATGGTTCCCTCTCAGAGGTGGCCCACACCGAGCCTGAGGGTGTGCATACCCGAAACTAGAGAGCTGCCCTAAATCTGGGTGCTCCCTTAGCCAACCCGATGTTTCCTCCCTTGAGAATCCCCAACAAAGAGAAGAATAAAATCAAGGTTGTACATGACCCACCTCCTCCTCCCCATGAAAATGAATCCCTCATGCTCAAGGGGA
This sequence comes from Viscum album, assembly GCA_963277665.1. Lineage (NCBI taxonomy): Eukaryota > Viridiplantae > Streptophyta > Magnoliopsida > Santalales > Viscaceae > Viscum > Viscum album. The sequence goes on along the minus strand of OY728129.1, from coordinate 1,778,945,143 downwards.
AATTTTCTAGGTAAGAGGAAGAAATGAATGAGCTAAGGAGAATCAAAGCTGACCTCCATCGAGAAAGTTATCCCACTAGATATGTCCCTCAAGTAGAGCGTCAACATATACTTCCAGAAGAGGTGCCTCTACCACAAGGTCTCATCCCGGTAAATTAAAAAAATCTCTAATTCTCTTCCAGCACAGCACTGGGACCATCAATTTATTTGAATCCGGCCTCAGAAGGATAACAATATTTCCCTCTATTGAGGAAAAATCTAGAAAACATTCAGGTGAATCTGTAGAGGATACCCTCGGTCGGGTATTTGCTTCAAGTAGCAGCAGAGTCAGCACATCCAATCTTGCATCCCGCTATACCCTCTTAAGCTCAAGTTCAGCAGGATATGAATCAAGGGATCATGAATACCATTGAGTCACTAACAGCTTTACTAGAAACCATGGAAGGGAGGCATGATCTGATACAATTGGAATGAAAACCTTACACTGACTGGGTAAGCAAATTTCTTCCACCACCAAATTTCAAGAACCCCATTTTCCCAATCTTCAATAGTTTAAGAGACCCGGAACAGCATCAGATGCACTATGAATCTTACTGGTGATCCCATGATGGAAACCCCAGAGCAACAAGAAGTAGTGGGGTTCATATGCTTCGTACGAACTCTGTAAGGTTCATCCATTATGTGGTACACTATTCTTTCGACTAACTTAATAACAGGGTGGGAGGATCTCTAGTGCCAATTATTCTTCTAGTTTATCTTGACATTTCCAAAGACAACAGTCAATGACCTTATGAATTGGAAATAGTAAGAGAATGAGAGAGTTTGAGACTTCATTACCATATGGAATGGTTTTACTTACTCCCTGAATCATCCACTCCCCCAAGATGAGATGCTCGCCATGTGTATCGATAATCTTTGTGAGGAGCGGTGAACACCACTCATCCTGGTAAAATATACAAGTGGGTTTCTGGACTACTCTGCCATTACCCAAAGGATAGAATATTTCTTACAGCGAACAAATATCAAGTCCTGAGTAACCCCATCATCCCCAGGAAAAAGAAAAATAAGAGATAAAATGGATTTTGTTATGCTTAAGCCACCCCCTGCATCAGCTCTAGCTGTCACGACCACACCAAACCATACAGGGCCCCCTACATTCCAACAGCCACCCCCTCCTCAATAAGATGAGCGACAGGGATCCAAGAGGAATCAATTCAAGGAACAGAGAAATAAATTTTACTTATTTTGAGATGACCAAGTTCATGGCTACTTTGTAGCCACCATGAATTGTAACTTTCTTGGCTACTAGGGCCAAAGAGAGATGATGAAGTATGTCTCGATGACCAGCCAAATTATTTTTCCTTCCACTCGATACAGAGACATACCATCCATGAATGTTTTATCTTCAAGGACCTCCTGTAAAGAATGATAGACTTCAAAAAAGTCAAGTTGGGACCATCGCCAGCACAGGTAGAACATGTTTCCACCTCAGACCCAAATGAAATAGGGGAGTGGGAAAAAGTAATTAGAAAAAAAAAAGATTAGAAGTTTGATAGTTGGATGACTTGAAAAATAGTCAATTGCGCTCATAAAATACTCCAGGCACAGTTGAAACAACCAATTTTTCCTCCAATGGGTCTTGATGCATCACGGTCATCATCCTCAGCCCCACAATCCTCCAAGGGTCAACCGTCTAGAAAACAACCCAATCTGTAAAGACCCATAAATTTTAAGGAAATTATTTCTTAAATTCTTTGGGATTTTACGAGTACACAGTTTCTAATGGTGCCTGATTCCGAGGCCCAGTGTACCCGGAATCAATTTCCGAAGTTTAGCTCGGGTACATTCAGTGAACGAACGAGCGGGTTTTTATTTTATCCATGGTAGTTAAACTATCTCATGGGAAGTTGTTTGTGGGGCCCACAACCACCCAACTTCCAATGTGTGGTTATGAGGGAGGTGGGTCACACACGATCCCCCACCTTTTAAAATTCCCTAACTCTTCTAAAACCCCCTCTTAAATTATGTGACTCTCCCTCACATTAATAATGCCAACTTAACACCCCATTCATTTTGACAACTCAAGATTAATTAAGTGAATTAAACTTTTGAAGTTTTGAATTGTTTGCATAAGTAAATAAAATAAGGCAAAAGCCTTATTTTATTTTGGTTGTTTCTTTGTGTGGATAATTTGGGAAGAAAACTCTAAGTCTTGAAGAACTCCATCACCTTCGTTGAAGAACGTCAAGACTTCGACGAAGAACGCCATCACCGCAAGGAGAGATCGACGTGTCGTTCCTTCTCCTCTCCGCAGCCGGTGTGTGACGTCATCCTCTCATTGGGCGCACATCAACGCCATTATCTAAATGACCCCCGCGACGCTAGCTTCCGTGAGTTTCTTTGAGGTAGGGGTTTATTTTTACGTTCAAGTTTATTTTGACGTTCTTCGTTAATTATTGGCCGCTTCTTATCAATATAACGGGAGGAGGTCGGACCGCACAATCACGGCCGATCCTCATCCCCTTTTGTTGTTGATCTTCTTCGTGGCTTGAAATGGAGGCTACATGGTGTCGTTGCACCATGCGGGAACAAGAGAACCATGGCCGGAGCTGGCTGCGGCGAAGGAGCGCGGCACCATTGCGCCGCGCTGGTGAAGCCAAAGGAGGTCGCGGCCAAGAGCAGGTCGCGGCGGAGGGGCGCGGCGCCGTCGTGCCGCGCCGGATGGGCAATAGCCGCGGCCTTTGGTCGTGGCGGTTCGGAAAGGGGGAGGCCGGACTCCGCCGGCTGCCAGCGCATCAGGAGGCGGGACCCGCGGGGGTCTCGCGGAAGCTCACCGGCCGGCCAAAATGGCTGGTTGTTTCCAAGAAGACCGGGGGTTTGAAAACCTCGGCAGCCAACTAGGGCGGACCCCATGGGTCCGCCGTTTCGAGAAAACAGGGGGGGCCCTCCCCACCTTCCGCGTCCGCTCAGCGCATGTGCACCCGCACCGGGCCGGTTCGCCCGTTCCAGGTCGGACCGCCCACGCCGGGCCGATTCGCCCGCCCCGGGCTGGACCGCCCGCGCTGGGCCATGCCGCCCGCGCCGGGCCGGGCCGCCCGCGCCGGGCCGGACCCCCGCACCGGTCCAGACTGCGCTGGTCGGTCCGGGCCGCGCCCAATCAGGCCGGACCTGGAACCGGGTCAGGTCGACCGGTTCGGGCCGACCCAGGGGGTATTGGGCCGGGTCGGACCAGGCCCAAACCCCCTGTTTTCGGACAGATCCATTAAAACACCCATAACTTGGGCTACGGACCTCCGATCGATGCACCGTCAGTTTCGTTGGGATCCTTGGATCGAGACGGTCGTTTCAGTATATTACACTCAAGGTTTCGGAGAAATTTGGGTACGTCCGAGTTGGTTCGAACACGAAACCAACCGGGCCCTCAGAGCGAAAATGCTTATAACTTGAGCTCCGGACGTATGATTGATGTGCCGTCAAATTTGTTGGATTCCTATTAGTGAGACGGTTCTTTTTTCTTACTCCACTCGATATTTGGACATAGCTGGAGTACGATCGGGTTGGTTTTAGCTTAAAAACTAATCGGGCCCCTGGGATGAAAAAGCCAATAACTCTCAGACCGGGCGTCCGATTGATGCGCCGTCTGTCATGTTGAGTTCCTATTGACAAGAAGGAAATTTTTGATACATCAACTTTGGACTTTGTGACAGTTGATGTATCGACCCCTTGGCTCGTGGAGTGGACCCTCCTAGAATTGAGCGTGCTGTGTGCGGGAACCCTAGAGCTGGCTGCGACTGCGACGACGATGACGACTGTACTTGGATCCTACGTGGGTTCGGCAGCGAGGACGACTGTACTTGGATCCTACGTGGGTTCGGTAGTGATGACGACTGTACTTGGATCCTACGTGGGTTTGGCAGCGACGGTTACTGTACTTGGATCCTACGTGGGTTCGGCAGCGACCACATCTGTACTTGGATCCTATGTGGGTTCGGTAGAGGAGATGATTCAGAAGCTACACCAATCATCTCCACCCCTCTTCGTGAATAGTATACCTATGTGAGCTGAGTCTTGAATTTCAATCTTTATCTTCGATAATATTGACTTGCTTTCCTGCGTGGATTGGGACTTACTTTCCTGTGTGGATTGAGTTATACTTTCCTATGTGGACTGGGTTATACTTGAGCACGTGAGTTGGGAAGATCTGGAATTGATGACTTAGGTATATGTATGGGAATATACCTAAGTAGTGTTGGTTGATACTTGTATTCATATCCTTTCCTTTGTGGTTTATCCTTTGTGGATTCTGGGAGACCTTCGGAAGTCTTGGGGTCTCTAATGAGTATCGTATACTCACCCCTACACGGGCTACGCCCGCACTACGTTCTGTTGGTTGCAGATGACAGACAGCGCTGATCGTAGTTGAGGCTTGAGGAGCTGGACGGTACACGGAGGTGGACTATCAGTCGGGATGTACACGGAGAGGACGGCCGGACACGAGGAGCCGATGAGACTTTCTGTACTCACCCTTCAGGTGGGAGTTCCGGAGGACGACTTCGTGGATGCTGCTTTACTTTCAGTTGTTCTACTTTCCTTTCAGTTTTACTGCACTTTCAGTTGGGTTTGTATACTTGCTCATTGACTTTCCAACACTTACTTGTGTACTCAGTTTACTTAGAGTTTACTTCAGTTTGCGTACTCTGTGGTGTTTTTTTTATTTATAAAGTCAATTCCTTCCCTTTTATCGGGATTTATGCCTTTGGTGCTAGTCTCCAACCCCTAGACTATGGAAGGCGGGCTTGGGGTAGTCACGGCACGGGCCCCAAGGATGGGTCGTGACAAATTGGTATCGGAGGAGTTCGGTTCTATTGCAGAACTCAGGACTCTGATCTTTCTTCTATGTGAAGAAATAGTTTTAAGGGTGTTGAGTGTGGTTATCAGTCCAGGGAGTCCAATGTTGGTGTGGCGGCTGACGTATCCATACACCTGGACCCTGACTTCTGATTTCCGAGTCAATGCACGAAAACATTGATTTCATGTGTGTTTCAAAGTTTTCTTTGTGATTATTTTGTGTCATCTCACCAGGTATACTGTATTAACCGTGGCGCACCTGTTTCTTTTCAGTATGGCCCCACGATGGCAGCCAGCTAGGGTTCCGAGCTTTGTGCGAGATGGCAGCCCACCGAGCGATGAGGCCTCGGTGCAGGGCCCCATTACAGTGGAGGCACCGGCGGTACCTCTACCCGCCTAGCCACTGATGCCACCAGCCCCAGCAGCTGAGACTGCACAGCGCCTTAGTGAACTGCATGAGTTTCAGCATCAGAGACCGCCCAGGTTCCACGGGAGACGGATCCTGAGGCAGCCGAGGATTGGCTGGAGGCTGTTGTTCGAGTTTTCAGATTAGTAGGGACACTAGCTGACCTCATGGTGATCCTTGCGGTGAGTCTCCTGCACGAAGCAGCAGGAAGATGGTGGATCCTGATGTTCCAGGTGCACGACGAGGCATCTCTTCTTTGGATGGACTTCGAGGGCCTCTTCTGATCAGAGTTTGTTCCATCCACCCTTCGTGAGGTGCGCATTCAAGAGGTACTACAGCTGCGGCAGGGCAGCATGACGGTAGCCCAGTACTCAGTGAGATTTACTGATCTCTCACGCTAATCCACGGACATGGTACAGGACCCATTATTCTGGGCCCTGACCTTCGAGCAGGGACTGAGGCATGAGATCAGGGCTTCAATGATCTCCCTCAGTATACCGACGCAGGCAGTAGTACTGGAGTGAGCCCTTCTTGTAGATAGATTTCTGGCTAAGCCTTCACCAGCAGCGAGACCTACCGTAGGGCTGCACGTAGCTGAGTCTTCTGAAGCTGGCAGTCAACGGATGTCACAGGGGTCCAAGCGGACCAGACCTTCAGGTGGGAGACCTCAGGACACTGGCTCGGAGGTACGGGGCACACGCAGTAGAGCCATTCATACGAGAGGCAAACAGTGCTATGCATGCAGAAGACAGGGCCACATGGATCGAGACTATCTGACCCGCCGTGCAGAGGAGCAGCCGACAGTTGAGAGACCACCTAGGTAGAGGAATAATTTCGATCGTGGTGGTTCACAGGGAGCAGGTGGATGAGGTAGAGGAGCTGGCCGAGCAGCGGGTGGTGGGAGATGCTTTGAGGCTCCACCACCACCACCAGGAGGTCCACCCCGACCACAGGGAGCTGGCGGACAGAGACAGGCCCAGCTCCAGGCAGTGGAGGCTTACGACCAAGGCGCACTAGAGATGATTCGAGGTACTATCTGTGTCTACTCCACCCTTGATATAGTTCTTATAGACACAAGAGTGAGTCATTATTTTATTATCGCTGCCCTTGTTCGGAGCTTGGCGATTCTGACAGATTCGTTAGCTCGATCCTTACGGCTAGAGACTCCTATGGGAGAAGACTCTACGATTACGCACTGGTTCCGGCAATGTGAGCTTACTCTAGGAGGTGAGAGATTTGGTTGGGATCTTATTCTAGTGGCGTCGAGGCCTTACGACATCATCTTGGGCATGGATTGGTTATCTACGGTCCATGCTCAGATTGGATGTATTAGGAACAAGGTGCAATGTGTCTGCACCGATGGAAGCAGGTTCACCTTCACCGGCGAGAAGGGAGCCTTTGCAGCGTAGGATGGACTCACGTAGAGGAGAGGACAGCCGATCACACATCAGTTGGCTAGCCTCATCCTAGGAGAATTTGACGTGCGGAGTCTGAGTTTTCCTGTTGTGGTGGATCAGTATGCGGATGTTTTTCCTGATGACGTTCCAGGACTACCTCCTCGCAGAGAGGTAGACTTCTATATTGACTTGTACCCCGGGACATCCCTGATATCTACTCCAGCATATCGGATGGATCCCACTGAGCTTCGAGAGCTGCGAGTACAACTGGAGGACTTGCAGGGCAAGGGATTCATCTAAACTAGTGTTTCACCCTGGGCTTCCCCGATACTGTTCGCCAAGAAGGCGGACGGGTGCTTGCGAATATGTGTCGATTACCGTCGCCTGAACCAGGTGACCATGAAGAACAAGTATCCGCTACCGAGGATTGACGACCTATTCGATCAGTTCAAGGGAGCACGATGGTTCTCAAAGATAGACCTCAGGTCAGGCTATCATCAGCTCAGAGTTCTAGATGAGGATGTGCAGAAGACGACCTTCAGGTGTCGGTATGGCCACTATGATTTCTTGGTTATGCCTTTTGGCGTAACAAACGCTCCATAAATTTTCATGAGTCTCATGAACAGGATCTTCCAGCCTTACCTCGATCGATTTTTCATAGTCTTCATCGACGACATATTGATTTACTCGACTACTGAGGAGGATCACGCCTACCACTTGCAGGTTGTACTGGATACACTCCGAGAGCACCAGCTTTATGGTAAACTCTCGAAGTGCCAGTTCTGGATTCGAGAGGTCCACTTCTTGGGGCACGTTATCTCTGAGCCGGGAGTTGCAGTGGATCCTGCGAAGATTGAGGTAGTGCTAGCTTGGGATCCACCCAAGATTGTGATGGAGGTGCGGAGTTTCCTAGGTCTGGCAGGGTACTATCGGAGATTTGTGCCAGAATTCTCCAGAGTTGCATCACCACTTTCATCTTTGACGAAGAAGGGGAAACCCTTCGTGTAGTCAGATAGATGTCAGTAGAGCTTCCAGGAGCTAAGACAGAGATTGACCAGTGCACCCATCTTGAGGCTACCAGAGGAAGGATTAGGGTATGTAGTCTACTGTGATGCATCAGGGACCGAACTTGGGTGTGTCCTGATGCAGGAGCGGGCAGTGATCGCCTATGGATCACGACAGTTTAGGAAGCACGAGCAGAACTACGCTACCCACGACTTGGAGTTAGCAGCAGTGGTCTTCTCCCTAAAGATGTGGCAGCACTATCTGATGGGTGAGCGCTTTAAATTCTATTCTGACCACCAGAGTCTCAGGTACATCTTCTCGCAGAAGGAACTGAACCTGAGACAGTGGCGATGGCTTGAGTTCCTCCAGGACTATGACTTTGAGATAGTCTATACTCCTGAAAAGGGGAACTTAGTATCCAATGATCTCAGTAGGAGGACGGGCATCTAGCTACTTGGAGAGGCAACGGAGCAGCTAGCCGCGTTGCAGATATCCTTCATGGATAGAGATGGGGCAGCCATTCCATAGTCGCTCACAGTAACTCCACCACTTCTTCAGTGGGTCAGATAAGCACAGCATGGGGACGTTGACTGTGAGATGTGACGTGCACAGATATCCTCATGATAGGCACCTGGTGGATTCTCTGTAGGAGGAGAGCATGTCATCCTTTTCAGAGGATGTACAATGGTACCAGTTTCATTACAGGAGGAGGTGATGAGAGAGTTTCACACTTCCCCTTTGGTGGTGCATCCAGGAGTGGCGAAGATGTACCAGGATCTCAGATGACAGTACTAGTGGCTGGGTATGAAGAAGTCTGTGGTAGAGTTCATTTCACGATGCCTCACCTGCCAGCAGGTGAAGGCAGAGCACCAGGTATCAGTAGGCTTGGTACAGCCCCTAGAGGTACTGGAGTGGAAGTGGAATGGGATATCTATGGATTTCGTGACTGTACTTACACGTACTTCTAGAGGACATGACTCCATTTGGGTGATCATCGACCGACTCACCAAGTCGGCCCACTTCTTACCCATCAGAGAGCAGGTCTCAGTAGAGAGCTTGGGACACCTCTACATTCAGGAGATCGTACATCTTCATGGTGTTCCATCATCTATCGTCTCCGATCGAGATGCTCTCTTTACTTCCCGGCTTTGCAAGGGGTTATAGGAGGCATTTGGGACGCAGCTATGCCTGAGAACCGCCTTTCACCCTCAGACGGATGGTCAGACAAAGAGGACCATTCAGACTATAGAGGACATGCTCTGTGCATGTGTCCTCGACTATGGTCGTAGATTGGAGTATCACCTACCCTTGGTGGAGTTCACGTATAACAACAGCTACCACTCTACCATCGGGATGGCACCATACGAGGCATTGTACGGCCGACCTTGCAGATCACCTCTGTGCTGGACAGACCCTGGGGAGTCAGCACTTGTGGGACTAGAGATGGTCCAGGCCACAACAGAGAAGGTCCAGGTCATCCAGGAGTGGATGAGGATAGCTCAGAGCCGACAAAAGTCTTATGCTGACAGGAGGCAGAGACCACTAGAGTTCGAGGATGGCGACCACGTTTTCTTACGGGTCTCACCTCGACGTGGATTACAGAGATTTGGTCGGGGTGGCAAGTTATCTCCGCGCTTCATCGGACCATTCCAGGTTCTCAACAGGATAGGAAAGGTGTCTTATCACCTGGCTCTTTCACATCAGTTGCATCGGGTGCACGACGTCTTCCACGTATCTCATCTGAGGAGATATGTGCACGACCCGACGCATATCATCGACCATGGGGAGCTGGACATTGATGATGAGGAAACTTTTTTGGAGGTCCCAGTGGAGATTGAGGATCTACAGGAGCGGGTCCTACGTGGACGGTCGATACCTCTAGTACGCATCATGTGTTTGCACAGGAACCTCCAGGAGAGCACATGGGAGCGGGAGGCTCAGATGAGTGCTCAGTACCCTCATTTGTTTCCCTAGTTTACATTGTATCTTTATGGGGACGTAAATCCCTGAGGTGGGAGTAATGTAAAGACCCTTAAATTTCAAGGAAATTTTTTCTTAAATTCTTTGGGATTTTATGAGTACGCATTTTCTGACGGCGCCAGATTCCGAGGCCCGGTGTGCCCGGAATCAATTTCTGAAGTTTAGCTCGCGTACGTTCAGTGAACGAACGAGCGGGTTTTTCTAACTTTTGAACTGGTGCTCAGAATCAAAATCTGAGGGCACCGATTAAACCGCAGCGCCAGTAATTTCTTAAGACTACCTTTTATTAAGTTTTGTTTGCACAGAAGGAGTTGTAAAAAATTGTGGGTTAAATAATAAGTAAAATAAAATTGTGTGCAATTTTATTTTATCCATGGTAGTTAAACTATCTCATGGGAAGTTGTTGGTGGGGCCCACGACCACCCAACTTCCCATGTGTAGTTATGAGGGAGGTGGGGCCCACACAAGCCCCCACCTTTTCAAAATCCCTAACTTCTCTAAAACCCCCTCTTAAATTATGTGACTCTCCCTCACATTAATTATGCCAACTTAACACCCCATTCATTTTGACAACTCAAGATTAATTAAGTGAATTCAACTTTTGAAGTTTTGAATTGTTGGCATAAGTAAATAAAATAAGGAAAAATCCTTATTTTATTTTGGTTGTTTCGTTGTGTGGAGAATTTGGGAAGAAAACTCTAAGTCTTGAAGAACTCCATCACCTTCGTTGAAGAACGTCAAGACTTCGACGAAGAACACCGTCACCGCAAGGAGAGATCGATGTGTCGTTCCTTCTCCTCTCCACAGCCAGTGTGTGATGCCATGCTCTCCTTGGGTTCACGTCAATGCCATCATCGAAACCACCCCCGCGACGCTAGCTTCTGCGAGTTTCTTTGAGGTAGGGGATGATTTTTACGTTCAAGTTTATTTTGACGTTCTTCGTTAATTATTGGCTGCTTGTTATCAATATAACGGGAGGAGGTTGGACCGCACAAACACGGCCGATCCTCATCCCCTTTTGTTGTTGATCTTCTTCATGGCTTGAAACGGAGGCGACGCGGTGTCGTTGCACCGCGCGGAAACAAGAGAACCGCGGCCGGAGCTGGCCGCGGTGAAGGAGCGCGGCGCCGTTGTGCCGCACCGGTGAAGCCAAAAGAGGTCGTAGCCAAGTACGGTCCGCGGCGGAGGGGCAAGGCACCGTCGCGCTGCACCGGATGGGCAAGAGTCGCGGCCTTTGGCCGCGGCAGTTCGGCAAGGGGGCGGCCGGACTCCGCCGGCGCATTAGGAGGCGGGACCCGCGGGGGTCCTGTGGCAGCTCACCGGCCGGCCAAAATGGTCGGCCATTTCCAAGAAGACTGGGGGTTTGAAACCCCCGGCAGCCAACTAGGGCGGACCCCATGGGTCCTCCGTTTCGGGAAAACAGGGGGGCGGTGCCCCCCCCCCTTCCACATCTGCTCAGCGCACGGGTGCCCGCACTGGGTCGGTTCTCCCGTGCCGGGCCGGTTCACCCGCACCGGGCCGGATCGCCCGCGCCGGGCCGGGCCGCCCGCACCGGGCCGGACCCCCGCACCGGGCCGGGCCGCGCCACCTGGGCTGGGCCACACCCAAAGGGAAGGACCCAGAACCGGGTCGGGTCGACCCGGTTCGGGCCGACCCAGGGGGTATTGGGCCGGGTCGGACCGGGCCCAAACCGCCTGTTTTCGGACAGATCCGTTCAAACACCCATAACTTGGGCTAAGGACCTCCGATCAATGCACCGTCAGTTACTTTGGGATCCTTGGATCGAGACAGTCATTTCAGTATATTACACTCAAGGTTTTGGAGAATTTTTTGTATGGTCGGGTTGGTTCGAACACGAAACCAACCGGGCCCTCGGAGCGGAAACGCTTATAACTTGAGCTCCGGACGTCCGATTGATGTGTCGTCGACTTTTTTGGATTCCTCTTAGTGAGACGGTTCTTTTGTCTTACTCCGCTCGAGTTTTGGATGCATCTGGAGTACGGTCGGGTTGGTTTTAGCTTAAAAACCAACCGGGCCCCTGGGACGAAAAAGTCAATAACTCTCAGACCGGGCGTCTGATTGACGCGTTGTCTGTCGCATTGAGTTCCTATTGACGAGAAGGAACTTTGTGATACATCAACTTTGGACTTCATGACAGTTGATGTATCAACCCCTTGGCTCGTGGAGCGGACCCTCCTGGAATCGAGCGTGCTGTGTGCGGGAACCCTAGAGCTAGCTGCGACTACGACGACGATGACGACTGTACTTGGATCCTACGTGGGTTCGGCAGCGAGGACGACTGTACTTGGATCCTCCGTGTGTTCGGCAGTGATGACGACTGTACTTGGATCCTACGTGGGTTCGGCAGCAACGACATCTGTACTTGGATCCTACGTGGGTTCGGCAGAGGAGATGATTCAGAGGCTACACCAATCTTCTCCACCCCTCTTCATGAATAGTATACCTATGTGAGTTGAGTCTTGACTTTCAATATTTATCTTCGATAAGATTGACTTGCTTTCCTGCGTGGATTGGGACGTACATTTCTATGTGGATTGAGTTATACTTTCCTGTGTGTACTGGGTTGTACTTGAGCATGTGAGTTGGGCAGATCTGGAATTGATGACTTAGGTGTATGTATGGGCATATACCTAAGTAGTGTTGGTTGATACTTGTATTTGTATCCTTTCCTTTGTGGTTTATCCTTTGTGGATTCTGGGAGACCTTCAGAAGTACCAGGGTCCCTACTGAGTATCGTATACTCACCCCTGCACGGGCTACACCCACACTACGTTGTGTTGGTTGCAGACGACGGACAGCGCTGATCGTAGTTGAGGCTTGAGGAGCGGGACGGTACACGGAAGTGGAATATCAGATGGGACGTACATGGAGAGGACGGACGGACACGAGGAACCGACGAGACTTTCTGTACTCACCCTTCAGGTGGGAGTTCCGGAGGACGACTTTGTGGATGTTGCTTTACTTTTAGTTTTTGTACTTTCCTTTCAGTTATACTGCACTTTCAGTTGGGTTTGTATACTGGCTCATTTAATTTCCAGTACTTACTTGTGTACTCAGTTTACTTATTGTTTACTTCAGTTTGCATACTATGTGGTGTTTTTTTTCTTTATAAAGGCAATTCCTTCCCTTTTATTGGGATTTACGCCTTTGGTGCTAGTCACCAACCCCTGGCCTATGGAAGGCGGGCTTGGGGTAGTCACGGCACGGGCCCCGAGGACGGGTCGTGACACAATCAAAAATACATAAATAAGGTGCAAGAAGATAAACCCACACCAAGGTGAAAGTTTTCTTTGACACTTTTATATTTCATTCCATCATATCTAAAAGTATGAGTACCACCCTGCCGAACAGCACCACTGAAAGAAGTTAGCCAGGAAGAATCACTATTAGATGAGGAACTGATCTTCGGCTCTATTAACTTCATCCACTTAATGGACCCCTTCTTCGATGAAGAATATGGTTATGAACCAAGATTCTCCACACCCAACCGAAGGTCTAGAAGAAGAGGTTGTGGGATACGTGGGTTCCCAGGGAGATACGGTCGTGGTAGAAGTCAAATTCTCAACCACAACCCATCTCAAATCGTCAATGTCGTAGAAACTCATGGAAGATACCTCCATTGGACACAATAGGAATAGGAGTATTTCTTTTCTCCTCCTAGAATTATAGCATGATTATCCTAGAGTATCCTTCAGAAGACGAACAGATTTCTAATCTCCCAATTCATGCAGGCAGACCTACCCAGCCAAACCCAAAAAGCATAGAAGCACCACGAGCCCCTGTCCCAAAGGCCAATCCATCTACCTCCAAATTGAAATCCCCTAAATCACATGTGAAAGGGAATCCCCATGTTGGGAAGTGATGTGATTTAAAATAGAAATTTGATATTCTTAAGTAGCTAGCCTTAGTACCAGAAAATCTATTAATCGTGTATGCATTGAATTTATCAATAGGTCTTAGGGAGGCACTCATCAAAGATTTTTTGAGTCCTTAGGAATTTTAAGATGAAGTAGCAGCTGCTGAAGTTTATCGAACAGATACTAACCCCGTAGAATGACATGATGTCATCTTTTTCATAGATCATGATGAATATTCCATTTATGCAGGGACACATCAAGCCTTTATATATGTCTGGTAGGATAAATGGAATCGATATCTGGAGAGTCTTCATTGATAATGGATCTGGATTTAATCTCATCCTACTATAGACACTTCATCAACTAGACTGCAATGAGGACAGCCTGACACCTTGCACTACAAACCTATTGGGCTATGATAAAAGTGAGAAAAATTCACTAGGCCAAATCAAGTTCAAAACTCAGTTTAGTGACCTCATAGTCGTCACATAATTTATGGTGGTTTGGTAGAACACGGCCTTAAATGTATTTATAGGAAGGCCCTGGATTCACCAGCATGCAGCAATTCCCTCTTCATACCATCAATGCATCAAATATTGCACCAATGGGTAGAGTGGAACATTTCACACTGATAAATACTCATTCGAATCTAGTGAGTCACACTAAATCGATGTAGGATTCTACTAGAAATAATGGAAGCAGCCTTCAACTGATGGTATTGATTGGGTCTCTTCGCCAAATAGTTTAGAAATAGTTCTCACTGACCCCCTCAAGTAGCTTGGTGAAGAATACGTACTTCCCATCAACCAGGTCGAGTGTATGGGCCCAAGTTCGGATCTGTATTCTATATTTTTCATGATCTCACTCATGACCACTGATCCAAATAGTGTCGAAAAAAGCATTGACCACCAAGACGATGGTGAACGCTCAGACCAAAATGCCTACAATCCATATTTAGGGCTCTAGATAACCCTTGTATCACCCATAGAGACAAAAGGATATGTCTTATCACCCAAATAAGACATAGATACTCTTCTATCCCTCACTCCATTCTCCCTAGAGGATTCCCCATAATCATCCTAATTAGAAGAGTTTGCTTTATCCTCTAAACTCCAGAATTTTGAATTCTCTCGCAATTTTGAAGAGCCCATCTCAAGAGTCGTTTCCCCATTAAAGGAAGAAGATGATGAGGAAATTTTGGAAGAAGAGGAAGAGGAAGACCTTAGGGATTCCCCTATAGCATTTTAATAGGGTGTTTCTACCACCCTTGATGAACCTAGGGAAATAAACCTGGGGACTGAAGAAGACATTTGGACCACCTTGATCAGTGCGGCCATGTATTCTAAAGAGCAAGAGGAATACACCTACTTCCTGCAAAAAAATCACGATGTTTTTTTCAAGGAATACATAGAAATTCTAGGTCTCAATACCAAGGTGTCCACCCGTCACTTGGGATTTTTGGAATACCACCATGGTTATAAGAAAGCTGCCAGACGAACGCACCTGACACATGCTTCCAAAATAGAGGCTGAAGTTGACAAACTCATCAAATCCGAATTCATCTGGGAATTCCAATATCCTATTTGGATGGCCAACATTGTCCCTATTAAAAATTAGAATGAGAATATCATAGTCTACATCAACTTCATGGATCTCAATCAGTACTGCCTAAAAGATGACTTCCCATTCCCAATCAAAGAATTATTGATCGATGCAACCACCAGATATGAGGTTCTCTCTTTCATAGATAGATATTCTAGATATAACTAAATTTATATGGCCTAGGAAGATAAGGAAGCCACTACCTTTAGGGACCCTTAGGTATTATTCTATTACAAGTTGATTCCCTTCAGTTTGAAGAATGCCAGCTCCACATATCAGCACACCATGCATCTCATTTTCAATCCCTTCCTAGGAAGATTCAACGATTTCTACATTGATGACCTGGTGGTTAAATCATGAAAATGCTCATACCACCTAACAGATCTTGAAATTGTCTTCAATAAACTATGAAAACACATTCTAAATATAAAACCCCTGAAATTTTCTTTCAGTGTTACCTCAGGGAAATTTCTTGGATTTTTTCTACGCCATTGTGGCATCAAAGTTGACCCTGAGAAGATAAAGTTCATCCTTTTCATGACGCCACCTCGCAACCTTACTGATTTGAGAGTTCTCTAGGTTAATCTGGAATATATTTGGTGCTTTATATCCAACCTCACAGGAAAATTTTTTCCCTTTACTTGGATGATGAAAAATGGGGTCACATATCAATAGAATGATGATTTTCAGGAGGCATTCGACAACCTAAAGAGATAACTCTTAATCCCACCAGTGTTAATGTTTCCTGTCAAAGGAAGGGCCCTCATTCTATATGTTATTATCTTGGAGTAATCATTAGGTTCCTTCCTCAAAAAGAAGAATGATTATGGAAGTGAAAATAGTCTTTATTATCTTAGTCGAACCATGATTTATGTTGATAATTGTTATTCAAATATCGAGAAGAGCTGCATTGTGTTAATATTTGTGGTCTAGAAACTGAGGAATTATCTACAAAACCATAAGGTCCATCTATTCTCCCTCAATAATCCCCTAAAGTATATCCTCAGTTGTTTGATGTTAACTAGATGCTTGTCACGATGGGCAGTCATCCTACAACAGTTTGACATATGATTCATGCCTCAAAAATCCATCAAAGGCCAGGCATTAGCATATTTCTTGGAAGAGCATCCCTTAGTATAAATAACCCCAATGGATGTTAAAATTCTTGATGAAGAAGTGTTCTCTATCCAATAGAGCTACTAGACATGGGAAATGTATTTCGATAGTGCCTCCAAAATCCTGACAGGAAAATGGATGGAAGACCCCAAGCTTAACAAAGTGGGGTTGGGAGTTATACTCATATCTCTAGAAAAGGTTTTCCTACCTTACTACTTCTTACTATCAGAAGGGTGCACAAACAATGAAGTAGAATACCAGGCCCTTATTGTAGGCCTAGAAATAGTACTTCAATCACAATCTAAGAACTTAAAGATAAAAGGTTATTCGGAATTGGTCATTAAGCAAGTCAATGGTGATTATTCCATCAAGAAAGAAAATTTGTTCCCTTTGATGAAGTATGTTCAAGAACTGATGGTATAATTCCTATCAGAACCAACATTGACTTTTATTCCTTGGTCACAAAATACACAAGCTAATGCATTGGAAAATATAGCCACAGCCCTGGCTGACCTAGACTGGGATGAAATAGTCATCAGTATTGCTCATCATTGGATAGTTTTTCTATTCATTCAGGCTAATACGGAATAAATGAATGATATTATCCCTATCCCTTATCCTTATAGACATACCACCGGCTGGATGACTCCCATTGAAAATTACCTCCAGAGAGGATAACTCCCACCAGATAGGGATGGAAGGGAATAGATCTAGAGGTGAGAAGTCAACTTTATTCTCTATGATGACATAAACCAATAAAATTTCCTCTATAAGAGATGCCTTGATGGAGTATTTATCAAGTGAATTGATGGAGAAGAGACTATTGTCGTCATGAAATAAGTGCATGCCAAAACTTGTAGGGCACACCAACCAACATCCAAGATCTCTCATCAGATTCAAAGGCTTGGGTATTATTGGCCCACCATGATACAGGATTGCACCACATTCACTAAGAAGTGCCATTTCTGTCAGTTATATGATAATTTCATCCACCAACCCCTATAGTTACTTCACGCAGCCAAGTGTTCCTAGCCATTTTCCATATAGGGAATTGATGTCGTGGGACCATATCCTCCCACCACAGCCAAACAATTCAAGTTTTTTCTCATAGCTACCAACTTATTTTCCAAATGGGATGAATATGTACCCCTTAAAGAGTTTGGGGCAATAAGAATTTTTATCTTTGTGAAATCTAACATCATTACCAGATTTGGTGTCCCTCATACAATACTAACGGACAATGGAACCAATTTCTACTCTACCAAGTTAGAAAATTTATAACAGGAGTATGTTATCAAGGCCCACCATTCATCCCACTACCATGTAGTGTCTAATGGATAAATAGATTCTTTAAACAAGACCCTATCCAACATACTCCAAAAATGGTATACAAAGACAAGAAATTGTGGCAGGATAATCCCCCCTATGATCTATGGGCTTACCATATCACAACCTGCACTGACACCCAAGATACCCCACACTCATTAGTATATGGGATAGAGGCGATTATTCCCATTGAATTTCAAATTCCATCACTCTTCATCGTTTTTTGTGATCATCTATCTACATATGATAAATCCTAGAAACAGTTTGATGAGTTGGAGCAGTTGGATGAAAAAATATTGCGTACTTTGCACCATTTGGAAGTTTACCATAATCAGATCACACACGCATTAAATAAAAAGGTTTTTATTTGATATTTTCTTGAAGGATATATGGTGTTGGTCCTCAGAACTCTGATAATACTAAGGAAGAATCCCCCATAATTTGAGCCAAAATGGGATGGATTGTATGTCATACACAAGGTCTACTCCAATGGATAATATGACTTAATCTCAATGGATGGATAGTTCACCACTGATCCTGCCAATTCAAGGTTCTTAAAGAAATATTTCATGTAGAAAAATTAAATTCATCCATGTTTCATGATGCTAAACTGCTTAGCATCTTCGTCCCGATCACATGACGTAAAAATGCAGGATCAAGTCGTCCTTACCGTAAAACGTTAAACTGCATGGAAAAATCGTTATAAACACATAACGTTAAACTATATGGGAGTCATTGTGTTCCATCTAAGATATCCATTGTGCATGAGTCAAATTCATGTGATGGAAAGATAAATCCACCCCTCTTGTGTATGGGTTGGACCGATACAGGGAGTGTACTTTAGAACTACGTGTGGCTTGATTCCTATCCTCAAAAGATATGTAGTGATGTCTAGATCCTACATCTTGGTTCAGTCACCAACATTAGATAAATATTACCCTTCCCTGTGCATGGGCATGACCGTTACAGAGAATTATAGAACTACATGTGGCTTTATTCATGCCCCTGTAGGATATGTAGTGATGTTCAAATCCTACATCTTGTTCCAGCTTCCATCAAAAAAAATGATGACCCCCCTCCCTGTTAATGAGTTAGAATAGTACAGGGATTGTATTTTTAAAACTATATATGGATTTATTCCTACCCCCTCAGAATATGTAGAGACACCTAAATCCTACATCCTGGTCTAGCCGCCATCAAAAAAAGAGAAAATAAGAAAATAAAATGCCCCCTTCCCTATGTTCTGGATAAACCGGTACAAGGAACATATTCTAGAACTACATGTGGATTGATTCCTGTCTTCACAGGATACATAGTGACATATGGATTCCCTATCTTGGTCCACCCACCACCATTAAACAAAAATGATCCCTGGTCTCGCCCAAATTTACCCAAGGTTTTAGGGTTAAGTGGTCGCTTGTAGTTTATCTTGGTTTGTCGAATCCTTAGAGACCTAAGAAGAAACCTATAGACACGTACATTATATGGACTGTTTTTGGATATGAAGTGGAAAAATTGGGTTGATTTTATATGGGTTTAAGTTAACTCTAAGTGACTGAAGTTAATTCAATTTTAAAGTGTGAGTTGATCCTAGGTTATCACTTGGGGTGGATTGAATTCATTCCTTTTTTGAATATTTCAATTTCTTATATTTGAGATGAGTTCGTTTCAGAAGATAAAAAAAATAATCACTCACTGGTTTAATGCCTACACACCCTAATAATAATCACCTATACACTTGAAGGATCAAATATTTGAGTACTCCAAGGTAAAGGTTCGTATTAGCACTTGAAGTGTGTGGCCTTAAAATTCAATAAGGATGAAGAAGTTTTAAAATCATCAAATAAAAATATTATTTTAAAGAAGTGATTAGAGATTAAGGTAGTGATAAATAAAATCCAATCCATACCCTTGATACTACCTTGGAACAACCCATAAGTGGGTTATCCCTCCATTGATCCTATGGTTTCAATGGAAGCGGAAAGTAGACTCATGAGGGAGGAATTGGAGAAGTAAAAAAACAATGAAATAACAATCACTCCATGGTTGTGTGATAATCTCACAAGGTTTGGTATGAACAATTTCACACCTTGAGTCAATGGTATAAAAGTGATAAGAATAATAATATAAAAATAGAAGATGAAGAATTTTTATAAATAAGCTAAGGTAATTCAATGAACTTACAATTGAAGGAATGCGATTACAACATCAAATTGGAAGCATAACATTATAATGAAACAAAGCTCAAATATGATAAAATCCTCCACCACCACTGACTTAAAAATGAATTTTTGGAGCCTTGGGTCGAGTCTCCAACAGTACAAAGCATCCCACTTGATTATGGTAGGCCTAGGGTGGTGGAAAGTAAGGGAGAGTGGACTTATTTATCCTTGACTCGAAATGGAAGCCAGCTTGCATCCACCAAACAGACGCGCCTATATGGACTTATATATGACCGAATTAGAGTGGGACATAGAAGAAAAAAGTGAATATCCGGATGTCTCCTAGATCTATGTAAAATTTAATCCCAAATTAATTAGTGGTTGCCGAGATATGATTAAATTGGTAGTCTATTTTTCTGGGCCGTAGAATATGGATCATAATTTTATCTCTAACTTGGTTCACATAAATAACCACAATGGAGGCAGAATTAGCACTAGATAATGAATAAGTATATGTTCCTATATATGTATTCTATCATACCACGAAATTTTGGCTTCATTGGGCCTGTATTGTAGGCCCAACATTCTCATATGTGGGCTAGTGTCCAATCTGCCTTCCTCAGAATTGTTTGCATGAAATCCCATTTTGGTGGTCTTCCAATGTGAATCTTCCAACACTTCACAATTATGAATTGTTCCCAATATAATTATAAATCTGAAAATTAAATATGAAAATAAAATCAATATCATTGGGTACTTTAAATGATGTTAAAAAAATGTACCATATAATAGTGCATTTTAAGAAGGAATTACAATCATAATGTGAGATGATGTTCAAAGTGTAAAATGCACTAAAATGGTGTTTATGAATGATAAATCACATGAATATTATATATATTAACAATGAATATTAGCCCCATTCAGTGGATAATCAATCCCCCTCCTTACATATGGCCTAAACCTATATAGGGAGGGATTTTTACAAAACTATGTACGGATTGATTCTCATTCATCAATGGGATACGTATAGATGTCTCAACACTAGATCTTGGTCCATCCACCACATGATAAAAAACACCTTTGTTATATCCTCTGTTTCCCCTACACTATAGGGTAAATCCTTGTTTCTCCTTGTTTTTCACACTGATTAACTCATGTGATCTTAGGAATGGTGGTAAGGGTTTCCCAGTGTGGAAAAAGCATATAGAAATATGATAAGCCCGTCACCTTGAAAGAATGGTACAAAATTCCTCCTTCCCAGTGTGTGGGATGGAATAGAATAGGAAATTTATTTTAGAACTATGTGTGTCTTGGTTTCTTCTCTCACAAGATACGTAGTGACACTTGGATCCTACATCTTGGTCCAGCCATTGGTCAACACCAAAAGGCCCCTTTTTCTATGTGTATAGGTCAGACTTGTATAGGGGAATTCATGAAAATTTATAACTATGCAATGTTAAATTGAAAGGTACTTCAAAAAAATGTGTGGTTTGATTCTAATCATGAAAAGATATGTGGTTACTGTAACACCCCAAGATTTCATAGTGTGTTATTTCTTCAAAATAATTCAATAACTTGCACTACACGCAACACCGAGTTCAATCACACCATGACTTACAAAAAAAAGCCATTCAAAAGAGGTTATGAATAGTATTATCTAAATTTTAAACTTTATATAATCCTTATAATTTTAGAATCCATATTATGAGTTTCTTAGATATAATGCAAGAACAAATTCATTTTCAGTATTGCACTTTTATCAACTTTTAATAGTGAACCCTTTTTAAATACAATATTTTAAACTTTTTGACTAAATGGGGACATCAAAAAAATTTAAAATGAAACATCCCAAGCTTCCACGGTACGCTTTCCTTTGAATAAAACAATAGCGTGTGTTGTACGCAACCTCGAGTTCTAACACACACCACAACTAATTAAACTAGCCGTTGTGAATAGTAATACCTAATTTTTGAAATCATATATATTTTATATTTCAAAATGGACTTCATTTTTGGATTCGGAATATCGAAATTATCCTAGGGTGAAATTTTGGTACATTTCGGATAACTTTCATATTTTGATGAATAGTGAAAATTTCTAAATTTTAATTAAAAACAACTTTTTTAATCAAAATAATTAATAGTGATAAATTATGAATTTGAGTGGTTTTAAAGTATATTTAGAATATATTTTTACCATTCAATTTAATGTTTGTCATTGGACATAATTTTACAATTAAACCGAACATAAAGAAGTGTCAATCTTTTGATAGTTATTATCTCTTAAAAACACGCTTTTTGTTTTGACAGCGGGAATTAATTTTAAATTAATTTCTGCCACTTCTGTGTTTTGAATTTAGAAAAATGGATTCCATATTTGGAATCAGGATGTTCAAATTGTGTAAATAGGTAACTTTTATTTTTAGACATTTTGAATAATTACCGCGGTAAATATTTTATTTACCATGGTTAAGGGTAAATCCGGTAAATAAGGGTTAAAAAAATAATATTATAATAATACTAAATTACCCTAAAACGTGTCTTAACCCTATTGGTTGATACATGGTCGACCATGGGCATCTTTGGGTCTATTTGGGGACCCCATGGATCCACTTGTAAGTGATAATGACACATTATATTAATAAAGTTAAAATAAAAATAAAAATGGCATAAGCTTACATCTTTTAGAATAACAATTTTTACATAGGGTTATACATGTTGGATTTTCGATTATAAATATTCATTAGAAAGATAAAAAGATTTCCTACATGATGATATTTTATTTATAATTTTTAGACATCAAATAAGTTAAATTATTAATGACACAATAATGATGCAATGTTTACCTCATTAATAAATCATTTAAATAAATAAGATTATAATGATTAAAATATTATCTAAAACCTGTCCAATTCTTATTGGTTGATGTTATTTAGAATATGAGTCATCTTATCTTCGACCTCAATGATTTTTGGACCATTATAAACCAAATACAAATATATTATAAAGTAATACTTTCACTCTTTCCAAAAGAGCCCCTCCTCTCCCTTATAAAAGGAGACCACTTCTACTCATTCATCACACCTCTCAAGCCACTTGGATCGTCCAAACTCTGCCCAACTAAGCTCCCCACATCCCTCTCCTCCTACTTGAAGCTTCCCCTTAGGCAGAAAGCATTTCAAGAAGTCCTTTGGTTCCAACCAAAGTGAGTTACCTAAATTAAAGGTAACGATTTCTCTTAAATTATTTTCATTTATTTTGCTTCTTCAACCCCCAAACTCTTTTTATTTCCCTTATTTTGTAACAACACCATTATCCTCAATATACTAGGATGTTGTTATAAGAATTATTCAAACTACACATACACACAACTCCATCTAATGGATGATGAACATAATGTTTCTGTGGATGGAAAACTAACGCCTCACGAAACGATGATTGTTCAAAAACATCTTACCGCCTCTCATGGTGGCCATTATGATGGCACTGTAATTAAATATGATATTAATGATATATATTTTATATATAATCTTCTGTAATTCCATTTTATTTCATACCATTATTCGTTTCATGTTGTATATACATACGATAATTTCATTTGAGGAAGTGCGGACTACCGCCCCCTTAAAATGATATGACTCGTTCATACCACACATGGAATGTATAAAGGATGGTGTTAATGAACTTAAGTAACATATATAAAATATTATATTATACTGGAATAGTAATATACCTATGTATTATTTGGATTGGATTCTTTTAAAATAAAAATTAAATGGAAGTAGCGTTCGTGCGTACGTACGGACTAACGTCTCCACGAACGCGATGCGATTTATTCTCCATCGTATCCATTCAAGTATAATTATCATTTAATGATTTAAAAATGATGTTTAAGGACTTGATATCATTCTGGATATGAATAAGATACAACAAACATGACTTATGTAACAAAACATATAAAAGAAAATGAGTAAGTTAACACCTGAAACGGCGTTAATACTAAGATATTATTATCAAATCAATATTAAAAGATCATATATGATATCATATTAATATATATGATTCTTGTATAATTTAATAACAATTATTTCACCATTATACAGGAGGTTAACCTACCCCAACCAAGGAAAAGTACAAGGTAAGGGATTTTCTTATCTCACATTCAATTCCGTGAGATTTCCATTATTCACCACTAAATTATTGAAAGTGGTGTATTGTGTACTGCCATTTGATATATATTATCATGATTATCATTATATTCATGTTATTCTGTAAATCATTTGGTGGTTATTAACTTTTGGCCATACGACTCAGTTGATTAACGTAGTAAGGGGTTTTCATCTCACTCCTTATTCCCGTGAGATTCATGTCATATTGCCACCATCACCTTTTGTGTGGTGTATGTACTGCCCATAATTATATTCGTTGTGTAATACACTCTAATTTATGTGTATTTACATATTCATTGTATGATAACTCTTTCATGGGTTTTATGTTTAATAAGTTACCAAATTGGTAAGGGTTATTTCACAATCTCTTCATTATCCGAGGTTGATTATACGTAATAATCTACTGGGATTTCTTTATCATCCACATCCATGTTTCTTAGAAATATATTTCAAAACATATTTATTATTTACAAGAATATGGGTTAAATTCATTTATACCCTTGTTTGACTTTTTGTAAGAGGTTTATAAAGGAATCTTTCCGTCGTTTTCAAAACAAGGTCCTTTTCAACCTTTTCGACAGAATTAAGATAAGAATGTTTTTTTAACTTATACGGCGGGTGCGGTTATTTTCCGCCGTTATAAAATCGTCAAAGCTTCCCTTACAAGCTTATAAAAATATTTTCAAGAAAATGTTTTATTTTATATGGCTCTTAAATAATTTCAAAAATAGGAAGAGATATTTCTCTAAAAAGAATTTTGATTTCATCTATGTCAGCATCCTTCATTATTCTTGATTGAGGTCAATATGATACAATACAATCTTCCATATTGTATCGAATGAGTTATGTTTGACTGTGGATGTGCTATTTTTATATCACTCATGGTTTATGTTTAAAGTGTTGACATTTCAGAAGTTATTTTTAATCCGAATGTTTATGTTATATTTCAAACTTTTCTTCAGATGAATGTGCTGAACAAGTATGTTCCGGGTTGGGGACCGGTAAAAGTAAGCCCTCCAGGTTGGGGACTGGTTAAAGTAAGCCCTCCAGGTTGGGGACTGGTTAAAGTAAGCCCTCCAGGTTAGGGACTGGTAAAAGTAAGCCCTCCGGTTTGGTCTCCGGTTATTAGAGGTACTCCGGGTTGGTGTCCGGTTATTAGAGGCACTCCGGGTTGGTGTCCGGTTATTAGAGGCACTCCGGGTTGGGTTCCGGTTAGAAGTAACCCCTAGGTCTTGGGATGAGGCCTAGACAATGAAATTAACGTTTGACATTATGCATTCCAACATTATGAAAGTGGTTATTGATTTTTGCATGTGATTATTCGATTAGTAGAATATCCATGTGAATAAGTAAATGGCATTATTTCATTTTATTTATGCCATACCATGTTGAAAGTTCATGTTTAAAAGGATTTTGTTTTAGTTATACATTGCCTTAAATGTTTATTCTTATTTATGAAAGTTTCCGCTATATTGTTATCCTTACTGGGCATTTGAGCTCACCCCTTTTCTATGTTTTATTTTTCCCAGGAAGTGAAGACGTAAGTTATGAATGACCTGCAGGGATATTATGAGGGGATTATAGTGTGGACTGTAAAAACATTATGTTGTTGTAGTAGTTTTTCATTTTATGATGTAATGTAAAACTTATGAATATATCTAGTGTTTCCAAGGCTACTAAACCAATCGGTCTTTCGAGATTTGATCTTTCTTGTGATCATGCCAATGTTATGTAATTAATGCACCGACTCTAGGTAACTGGGGTCGGGGCATTACAGTTGGTATCAGAGGAAGTTTAGTACAAACCTTGGAATCTAGATTTAGATAAACTCTGATTAGAGCACGTAGACCTAAGATTAACTTTGAAGATTAGTATAGAAGAACTTCCTAGAATTTTAGTATTGTAGAGATTTTGTGAGTTTTCCGAGCAATACATCCCTGTCTGGATACGAGCAGGTAGAGGCGGCTCTGGCACAGATGTACCTAGGGGTAAAACCCGAAAACACCGCTTTGAGCTAGACTCGAACGGGAACTGGTGCACGACAACGGGCCTTGCTGCACTCTTGGTTACGACACTCCCGGGGGATATGCTTAGGATAATTCTCATTTTCTTTACAAACCATTATGAAGGGTTTATGAGTATATACTTCCTCAAAGAAAACATTTTTATGATTATGGATTATATCTATAAATAGTTCAATTTATGTTAAGTGTTTTATAAGTATGGGATTATGTATTTTGATTCATAAACTGATCTAGTTTATGCCATTGTTTAGAAATGGCGCCCAGTAGAAGGAATGAGAACTCCAGAAATGCACCTGATCCAAAGAGAATGAAGGATCATATCTTTCATGGTCTTAAGCTAGAATTTATAAGAGAAATAGTCTCCCATGTATTATCATTATATGAAGAAATAATATCATGTGTTGATAAGATAAGTAAAGAGTTTACTGAGTCCTATGGCTTTGAAGGGAAGCAAGAGAAGAAAAGGATAGAAGAGAGAAAGATGGATAAAGGGAAGAGGGAAAATAAGAATTTTCCCATATGTGGTAACTGTGGAAAGAAACACCCTGGATCTTGCCTGAAAGGAATGGGAGTTTGTTATAAGTGTGAAGGAAAAGGGCACAAAGTACGTGACTGCAAGGGTAAGAAAATGGTTTCAAATGTACAATTCTTCATTTGCAAGGAGTTTGGACACTACGCAAACCTATGTCCTAGTCATCAGACTATGCCGCAAATGATGCTATTGGATAATAATCAAGTTATGGTACTACCACAGATGAAGACGAATGATTAGAGTTCTTATGTTGATTATGAGTGTTGTATCAACAATGTACTTGTTATAATAATTATGGAGTATATAAGGATTGTACTGCAGTACTATTTTATTAAGGACTTGATATTGTGTGGAACAAAGAAAAGTGACTCAATAACAGGATAAATTTTTGGAAAATATATGGTTGAGAGAAAGATAAACCATAATATGGTTCTGATACCGAGGTAGTGATTTTGGAATAATACATGATTGTTTTGGATAAATTATATTGGATATTCTTGACTACCTTCGAACTGATTAATGATTTGTATATTCCATAATTGTTGGGGTTTAAAACATTTTTGGATTAATGAAGTATATCCAGCATTCTATATGGAATAAGGGAGCATGAATGTAATCAATAAGGAATATGGTAATTCAGGATGTTTTAGTATATTAAAAGAATACATGATGAAGGTATTCATATTCTATTACGGTGTAAAAAGCATCTACATTATGTTTACCTTCCTTATAAATGTTGGACTGTGAGTTTGGACAGAAGTATTTTGGATAGTTCTAGTTTGGATTATTTTTGATTTCCATAAAAGGACAACCTGGAGGTCGGGCGGCAACCCGTCGTGTCCGGCAAGGCTGCGAGACTTGAACTCGCAACTGAAGGGCGAAAAGTGTGTATCACCTACCACTGGCCCACAAGATGTCCTGGATTAAATAATGTAGTTTTTTTTATAAGATCTAGTAGATGAATTATAAATTCATTTATTTTGGAACCCTGTACGAATAGTATAAATAAAAAAAAATACATTCTATTATCTTTTAGAGTGAAAGATGAGTTTGTGGTAGAAATTTATTAATGGATAAAACTCTAATTATAAAGTATGTATACCTCCTTATGATCTTAGCCAATCTCATAAATAAATTCCACAACATTAAGAAAAGGAACTTAGAACAAAAATGTTGTCCTAGATGGTACCTTAAATCATCACTAATTTATGGCTTTGGGATTGTTGGCTTTTTCATAGCCATGTTCTCTACCACTCTCCATCAGATAATTGATGGTTAGATTTCTCCTCCATATCCATATTTTCCTACATGGAACCCTAGTATGTATTATTTTCGGTAATCTTCATACTTTCCACACTTTATTTTAAATAGAGGCCTCATTAATTCATTTTTCGATGTGGGATTTCAACTAAGATGTTTTGAAACGTCAAAAATGTGTTATCCTAATACCCTATGTCTTGTTGAACCGATGGTATTTCAAATCATCATAGATTGATGAATTTAAAGACCTCAATTTTATACTTGTTTGTGATTGATGACCTCAATCACTACCTATAAATATTTACGTTTTTTCCTCCAATTATATGTCTCTAATTGCCACCAATGTTCTCCTAATCGAGATCATAATTTGGTGGTGACCCTTTCATTTCTCTTTTCCTCATATTAAGACTAAATTTTAGTAACCCAATTTCCGATGTGGGTTTTCCCACAAATATATTTTCTATTTTCAACCTTTTATTTTCGAAGAACAATTTCAAATTGCGAGGTCGCAATTTATTGAAGGAGGGGAGAATGTAACACCCCAAGATTTCATAGTGTGTTATTTCTTCAAAATAATTCAATAACTTGCACTAAACGCAACACCGAGTTCAATCACACCATGACTTACAAAAAAAAAGCCATTCAAAAGAGGTTATGAATAGTATTATCTAAATTTTAAACTTTATATAATCCTTATAATTTTAGAATCCATATTATGAGTTTCTTAGATATAATGCAAGAACAAATTCATTTTCAGTATTGCACTTTTATCAACTTTTAATAGTGAACCCTTTTTAAATACAATATTTTAAACTTTTTGACTAAATGGGGACATCAAAAAAATTTAAAATGAAACATCCCAAGCTTCCACGGTACGCTTTCCTTTGAATAAAACAATAGCGTGTGTTGTACGCAACCTCGAGTTCTAACACACACCACAACTAATTAAACTAGCCGTTGTGAATAGTAATACCTAATTTTTGAAATCATATATATTTTATATTTCAAAATGGACTTCATTTTTGGATTCGGAATATCGAAATTAGCCTAGGGTGAAATTTTGGTACATTTCGGATAACTTTCATATTTTGATGAATAGTGAAAATTTCTAAATTTTAATTAAAAACAACTTTTTTAATCAAAATAATTAATAGTGATAAATTATGAATTTGAGTGGTTTTAAAGTATATTTAGAATATATTTTTACCATTCAATTTAATGTTTGTCATTGGACATAATTTTACAATTAAACCGAACATAAAGAAGTGTCAATCTTTTGATAGTTATTATCTCTTAAAAACACGCTTTTTGTTTTGACAGCGGGAATTAATTTTAAATTAATTTCTGCCACTTCTGTGTTTTGAATTTAGAAAAATAGATTCCATATTTGGAATCAGGATGTTCAAATTGTGTAAATAGGTAACTTTTATTTTTAGACATTTTGAATAATTACCGCGGTAAATATTTTATTTACCATGGTTAAGGGTAAATCCGGTAAATAAGGGTTAAAAAAATAATATTATAATAATACTAAATTACCCTAAAACGTGTCTTAACCCTATTGGTTGATACATGGTCGACCATGGGCATCTTTGGGTCTATTTGGGGACCCCATGGATCCACTTGTAAGTGATAATGACACATTATATTAATAAAGTTAAAATAAAAATAAAAATGGCATAAGCTTACATCTTTTAGAAGAACAATTTTTACATAGGGTTATACATGTTGGATTTTCGATTATAAATATTCATTAGAAATATAAAAAGATTTCATACATGATGATATTTTATTTATAATTTTTAGACATCAAATAAGTTAAATTATTAATGACACAATAATGATGCAATGTTTACCTCATTAATAAATCATTTAAATAAATAAGATTATAATGATTAAAATATTATCTAAAACCTGTCCAATTCTTACTGGTTGATGTTATTTAGAATATGAGTCATCTTATCTTCGACCTCAATGATTTTTGGACCATTATAAACCGAATACAAATATATTATAAAGTAATACTTTCACTCTTTCCAAAAGAGCCCCTCCTCTCCCTTATAAAAGGAGACCACTTCTACTCATTCATCACACCTCTCAAGCCACTTGGCTCGTCCAAACTCTGCCCAACTAAGCTCCCCACATCCCTCTCCTCCTCCTTGAAGCTTCCCCTTAGGCAGAAAGCATTTCAAGAAGTCCTTTGGTTCCAACCAAAGTGAGTTACCTAAATTAAAGGTAACGATTTCTCTTAAATTATTTTCATTTATTTTGCTTCTTCAACCCCCAAACTCTTTTTATTTCCCTTCTTTTGTAACAACACCATTATACTCAATATACTAGGATGTTGTTATAAGAATTATTCAAACTACACATACACACAACTCCATCTAATGGATGATGAACATAATGTTTCTGTGGATGGCAAACTAACGCCTCACGAAACGATGATTGTTCAAAAACATCTTACCGCCTCTCATGGTGGCCATTATGATGGCACTGTAATTAAATATGATATTAATGATATATATTTTATATATAAGCTTCTGTAATTCCATTTTATTTCATACCATTATTCGTTTCATGTTGTATATACATACGATAATTTCATTTGAGGAAGTGCGGACTACCGCCCCCTTAAAATGATATGACTCGTTCATACCACACATGGAACGTATAAAGGATGGTGTTAATGAACTTAAGTAACATATATAAAATATTATATTATACTGGAATAGTAATATACCTATGTATTATTTGGATTGGATTCTTTTAAAATAAAAATTAAATGGAAGTAGCGTTCGTGCGTACGTACGGACTACCGTCTCCACGAACGCGATGCGATTTATTCTCCATCGTATCCATTCAAGTATAATTATCATTTAATGATTTAAAAATGATGTTTAAGGACTTGATATCATTCTGGATATGAATAAGATACAACAAACATGACTTATGTAACAAAACATATAAAAGAAAATGAGTAAGTTAACACCCGAAACGGCGTTAATACTAAGATATTATTATCAAATCAATATTAAAAGATCATATATGATATCATATTAATATATATGATTCTTGTATAATTTAATAACAATTATTTCACCATTATACAGGAGGTTAACCTACCCCAACCAAGGAAAAGTACAAGGTAAGGGATTTTCTTATCTCACATTCAATTCCGTGAGATTTCCATTATTCACCACTAAATTATTGAAAGTGGTGTATTGTGTACTGCCATTTGATATATATTATCATGATTATCATTATATTCATGTTATTCTGTAAATCATTTGGTGGTTATTAACTTTTGGCCATACGACTCAGTTGATTAACGTAGTAAGGGGTTTTCATCTCACTCCTTATTCCCGTGAGATTCATGTCATATTGCCACCATCACCTTTTGTGTGGTGTATGTACTGCCCATAATTATATTCGTTGTGTAATACACTCTAATTTATGTGTATTTACATATTCATTGTATGATAACTCTTTCATGGGTTTTATGTTTAATAAGTTACCAAATTGGTAAGGGTTATTTCACAATCTCTTCATTATCCGAGGTTGATTATACGTAATAATCTACTGGGATTTCTTTATCATACACATCCATGTTTCTTCGAAATGTATTTCAAAACATATTTATTATTTACAAGAATATGGGTTAAATTCATTTATACCCTTGTTTGACTTTTTGTAAGAGGTTTATAAAGGAATCTTTCCGTCGTTTTCAAAACAAGGTCCTTTTCAACCTTTTCGACAGAATTAAGATAAGAATGTTTTTTTAACTTATACGGCGGGTGCGGTTATTTTCCGCCGTTATAAAATCGTCAAAGCTTCCCTTACAAGCTTATAAAAATATTTTCAAGAAAATGTTTTATTTTATATGGCTCTTAAATGATTTCAAAAATAGGAAGAGATATTTCTCTAAAAAGAATTTTGATTTCATCTATGTCAACATCCTTCATTATTCTTGATTGAGGTCAATATGATACAATACAATCTTCCATATTGTATCGAATGAGTTATTTTTGACTGTGGATGTGCTATTTTTATATCACTCATGGTTTATGTTTAAAGTGTTGACATTTCAGAAGTTATTTTTAATCCGAATGTTTATGTTATATTTCAAACTTTTCTTCAGATGAATGTGCTGAACAAGTATGTTCCGGGTTGGGGACCGGTAAAAGTAAGCCCTCCAGTTTGGGGACTGGTTAAAGTAAGCCCTCCAGGTTGGGGACTGGTTAAAGTAAGCCCTCCAGGTTAGGGACTGGTAAAAGTAAGCCCTCCGGTTTGGTCTCCGGTTATTAGAGGTACTCCGGGTTGGTGTCCGGTTATTAGAGGCACTCCGGGTTGGTGTCCGGTTATTAGAGGCACTCCGGGTTGGGTTCCGGTTAGAAGTAACCCCTAGGTCTTGGGATGAGGCCTAGACAATGAAATTAACGTTTGACATTATGCATTCCAACATTATGAAAGTGGTTATTGATTTTTGCATGTGATTATTCGATTAGTAGAATATCCATGTGAATAAGTAAATGGCATTATTTCATTTTATTTATGCCATACCATGTTGAAAGTTCATGTTTAAAAGGATTTTGTTTTAGTTATACATTGCCTTAAATGTTTATTCTTATTTATGAAAGTTTCCGCTATATTGTTATCCTTACTGGGCATTTGAGCTCACCCCTTTTCTATGTTTTATTTTTCCCAGGAAGTGAAGACGTAAGTTATGAATGACCTGCAGGGATATTATGAGGGGATTATAGTGTGGACTGTAAAAACATTATGTTGTTGTAGTAGTTTTTCATTTTATGATGTAATGTAAAACTTATGAATATATCTAGTGTTTCCAAGGCTACTAAACCAATCGGTCTTTCGAGATTTGATCTTTCTTGTGATCATGCCAATGTTATGTAATTAATGCACCGACTCTAGGTAACTGGGGTCGGGGCGTTACAGTTACACTTAGAACAAAAATCCTGGGCCCAGCCACACATAATAAAAAGAATATTCCCCCAATCTCTTGCATGTGAAATGAAAATAGATGCAGTAAATTACGAATTTGGATTACAACATCCATAAAGTGTCAAAATATCATTCTTCCCCCTAGTACGAGTCAGATCTACATAGAGGATTCCATATTTCATTTCTAATCGCGGTCTAAATATTTCTTACATACCCAGACACATCTTTTCCATTCATCAAACTCCATGCCCTGGGAAATATCAGATCCCCATAAACATTCATGGCCATCGGAAATGGATGGCCAATGTCCTGTGGACACCTTTTTTTGAATATAAACACAATTCCCCAGTTTCTCTTCATACATTTCTCCCAAAAATGGTATGTCAACCAAAGTAAAATTCATCCCCATGAGAGAATTTTCCTACTTCTATACACCTAACATTTTCCAAACCTCATGTCATTTCTATTTATCTGAGGGCCCCCGAGACCATGGTTTACACTTTATACCATCTATCATGTCCAAGGTATGTCAGAATATCCTGTTCTAATTAACATATAGTTATTCATGGTCTTTGTGGCAATTATTCCCTGTAATATGACATTAAACTGTGCTACCAATGTTCTTTCTGGAAGACTCAAAACTTCATGGATCCACCATATCTGCCTCTTTTACATCAGATCACCTATGTTCTTACCACATGACGTTAAACTGAAAGAACAAAAATTTCCTGGTTGAATAACATTAGACAGCATAGTATGACGGTGTCCTCACTTGAGGGAACATTACCCCCAGAATTGGTCACTTACCATGTTGTGTTTTAGATTAATGTATGGCTTGATTCCTGTCTTCACAAGATACGTAGTGATTCCTAGATCCCTATCCTAGACCATCCACATCCCTAAAATGCCTTCCCCCTTGTGTATGGGCTAGACCTATTTAGGGAACGTTCATTAAGGACCTTGCATGTCTTGATTCTCCTTCTATTGGATACATAGTGATACTCAAATCCTATGACCCGGACTCATTCATGGAAAGCATAAAAATGTCCCCTCCTCTGCGCACAAATTGATTCAAAGTAGAGAACTCCTAGACATGTCGTATTTATAGGACTATATTATGGGTAATCAAATTTTCCTTCTTTCACATCGGGGTTACTTTACGTCCACCCCATATGATGCTGAAATGTACAAAAAATTATCCTTTTGGTACAACATTAAACTTCACAACATCATCCTAACCATAAAATTCTCCCTTTTATTGATTATTCCACCCTTAGATGGTAACTTGAAATCCTTATCGTCACTTGTTTCTCACACCAATCATATCTCACATGGACTTAGGGACCTCGGTAGGGAATTCATCATAGCATCATGGAAAATCAATCCACGACTTTGGTCCTAGAAAAACAACCTTAAAAGGCATGTTATGGTTCTTTTCCCCCACAATGGGGGGCCCAAGGTCCTAACCGTATAATGTTAAAATTCAAGGTATACTGAAGATAGAAAAAATGCTCCTCCCCCTACCTATGGATTAAACCTATGCAGGGTATCTAATCTCCAGATGCTCAGATCATCAAACCTAGGTCTGACCCCAATGAGGGAATAAAAATTCTCCACCCTGCGTATGAGCTAGATCTATATATGGGAGTACCCAATTCTATGGGTAAATCACGTCCTGGATGTTTCTAATGTATCCGGACACACCCCTGCCATGTATCAAACTTCGTGCTTCGAGTGATCTTGGATCTTCGTAATCATCCATGGCCATCAGAGGTGGATGGCCAGTGTCCTACGGACACCTTTGTTTGAATAAGCACACAATTCCCTGGCAAATCTGCATACGTTGCCCACAAAAATGGCCTTTTAACCAAAGGAAAATTTTTCCCCACTAGAGGATTTTTCTACTTCCATACACCTAATGGATTCTAATCCCCATTTCATTTCTCCTAATCCAAGAACCCTCGGAACCATGGTTTACACTTTCTTTCCTACCCATGTCCTGGACATGTTAAAACATGCTAGACCTATTATCATCTAGTTACTTAGGGATTTTATATCAATTTCTTAATCGCATGATATTTAAAATGTATGATACTCGATACCTAGTATTCACCCTTAGGCTAAGTTACGTAAAAGGATACTTTCCCTCATGATCCTATGCACGAAATAAATTTGTACTATAAAGTTCAGAATACACCCCACCTCATTGGTGAATCTGTATCCAAAACAAAGATATCCCATCCATATACATGAATCAGATCCACATACAGAAAAACCTTGAAAAGAACTATGTACGGCTTGATTCTTGTTATCATAGGATACATAGTGACATCCAAATCTCATATTTTAGGTCCAATCATGAAACAAAAATTTTCTCATCCCTACCTATGCAACGTTCAAGCCTACATAAGGAGGAAACTCACGTGGTTGGGATAAAAATGCCTCCACCTATTCCTAGTATTACCGATAAAATTTGACCAGAAATTCTCCCTTTAGTGTTTAGGAACACCCCCTTTCACAAACCATACTCTATTTCCAGAAAGGTCTAAATCCCTGTAATCCTCTGTGACCATTGGAAATGGATAGTCAGTTTCCTACAAACACCTTTGTTTAACTATGCACACAATTCTCTGATGGCTCTGCATACATTACCTACAAAAATGACATGTTATCCAAAGGTAAACTCGACATCAAGAGCATATTTTCCTACCTCCACACTCCCCTATGAAATTTATTTCCCACCTCAATCCTTGGTTTTGGAAACCCCCTAAATTATAGTTTACATTTTTCCCCTCTTCAGTGCCTAAAGATGAAGAACATTTTTGGTCATACTATCATGAAAAAGATGAATCCTTTACCCTCCTCTGGTCAGGATAAAATGATTTCACAATCAAAAGTCTCAAATGTCCTGATTATATGACATTAAACTACACCATTAATTATCCGTCCTTTACACAATACAAATTCGTGTGGGATTATTTTCTCATCCAAAGTAGATATAAATTCTCCTGTTAATTTCAGACATTGTTCCCTTAACAGTTCACCCACTGTGGTCCTCAACCGCTGAACAAATCTAAAGTTCTATAAAAATTTCCTAGATATCGGAAATAGATAGCCAGTGTCTCACAGACAACTTTTCTTGACTATGCACATAATTCCCTGGAGGCTCTGCATATGTTTCCCACAAAAATGATCTTGTCAACCAAAGTAAAATTCATCATCAAGAGTGGCTTTTTATATCTTTGTAAACCCCATAGATCTTATGCCTCATATCATATCTTTTGACGCTTCTTTTCGTCACATTGTCTAAAAGAATGGAAAGGCAAATGCCTCAGCACAAATTGATTCACCCTTTGAAGAAAACATCAAAAATCGACAAAGGCATGAACAAGGAGTCAAATACCCTTGGGTCGCGCAAGTTCCCTTAATGTTGCGCAAGTACACTTGCGCGCCGCCTAATGGTCACACAAGTGACTTGCGCGCCCTCTTTGAAAACCACCTAGGGTCTTCTCCAGCCTATAAATACCCCCGGTGGGCCCCCCATTTCAGGAGGATTTTTTCCAGAATTCACATACAGAGCTCTGAACGCCCAAGTCTCTTCTTCAGGTCTTCCAAACACTTCTAAGGTAATTCTTTACCTAGAATGGAAGGTCTAAACAAGAGGAATAAGGTCTAAGTGTTAGAATTCACTAACACTTGCGCGCCTAAGTGTTTTACCCTTAAGGGAAATGGGTACACTCACGCGACTCCTTACCTACTCATTAAAACTTGTGTGACACTCTTCTGGAAGTAACTCGGGATAACTCTAAAGGCTTTGGTCAAGGATCACCCAAGTATTACCCTAAGGGATGAAAATCGCGCAAGTACTCATGT
Organism: Viscum album; assembly: GCA_963277665.1. Classification (NCBI taxonomy): domain Eukaryota; kingdom Viridiplantae; phylum Streptophyta; class Magnoliopsida; order Santalales; family Viscaceae; genus Viscum; species Viscum album. The sequence continues at coordinate 1,778,908,605 of OY728129.1, read as the reverse complement.
GTCGCGCAGGTATACCTGCGCGACCAGGACTTGCGCGCCCATGTAGTACCTGCGCGCCTTCCAGGACTTGCGCACCCTTCTATTTTTGGGTGCCCTTCCTGACCATTTAACCCCTCTTATGCCATTCCACCTCTCCTATTCAAGATTCAGTCTTCAAGACACTCTTCAAAGCCATTTATGGCATGTTTTCTTGATTGAATTCCTTATTTGAAAGGAATTTCGTGAAAAATCTCTCAAAACCTAGTGATTTACACATCTTTATGTCACTAAAATTAGATATTTCATTCATTCAACCTCATCCTTTAAGATGAGATAACCCTATATATGGGAATCCTCCTTAGGAGTAAGCCCTAAGTCCACATTAATATGGGAATCCTCCTTAGGAGTAATCCCCAGTCATAATTTCCCTAAATATGGGCCTCCTTTTTAGGAATAAGCACCAGTCTTAAAGTTACCAAATATGGTCATCCTCCTCAGGAGTAAGCCCCAGTCCAAGTTCTCTTAATTAGGCCTCCTTTTCAGGAATAAGCCCGAAGTCCCATAATTTGGGCATCATCCTCAGGAGTAATCCCCAACCATAATTCCTTTAACCTGGGCTTCCTTTTCAGGAATAAATCCCAATTTCAAATCTACAAATATGGGCATCCTCCTTAGGAGTAAGCCCCAAGTCCCTTAATTTTTTCAAGTCCCTTAACCTGGGCCTTCTTCTCAGGAGTAATCCCCAGCCTTAATTTCTCTTAACCAGTCTTAATTTCCTTTTGATCTGGGCCTCCTTCTCAGGATTAAAACCCAATCATAAGTCCCCTCCTAACTTGGCCATCTTCCTTAGGAGTAAGCCCCAAGATTAGAGTATCCAAATCTCTATAAAGCACATATACCTTTATGGACCCTGTTTCTGGATTTCTTCCCTGAAGTAAAACTTAATCCTCATCTATTTGGGAAGTCATACACACTGTAACGCCCCGACCCCAGCTACCCAGAGTCGGTGCATTACTTCGTAACATTGGCATGATCACAAGAAAGATCAAATCCCGAAAGACCGATTGGTTTAGTAGCCTTGGAAACACTAGATATAATCATAAAGTTTTACATTACATTTCAAAGTGAAAAACTACTACAACAACAAAGTCTTCATATCCACACTATTAACCCCTCATAATATCCCTACAAGTCATTCATAATTTACTTCTTCACTACCTGGGAAAAATAAAACATAGAAAAGGGGTGAGCTCAAATGCCCAGTAAGGATAACAATATAGAGGAAACTTTCATAAATAAAAATAAATATTTAAGGCAATGTATAACTAAAACAAAAGCCTTTTAAACTTGAACATTTAACATAGTATGGCATAAATAAAATAAAATAATGCCATTTACTTATTCACATGGATATTCTACTAATCTAATAATCACATGCAAAAATCAATAACCACTTTCATAATGTTGGAATGCATAATGCCAGACTATCATAACCACATAGCCAAGGCCTCGTGCCAAGACTACAAATAAGATTTTGTCAAGGCCTTGTGCCAAGACACTAGTTTGTCTCATGAGACCTACCGATGCATCGAGGAGCTATAGCGGGCTCCACCCGTCACTTATTAAGTCCAATGCATTCCCATATGAAAAGGTTTAAACATAACATAAACATTCGTATTAAAACTAGCATACGAAATGTCAATACTTTCACAATAAACTATGAATGGTATAAAAATAGCACATCCACAGTCAAACATATCACAAAACCTTCAATACAATATAGAAGTTTTGTATCATAATAAATAAACTTCAAATAATCTTAAAATCCATCAAAGGATGTTGACATAGATGAAATCAAAATTCTTTTTTAAAGAAGTATCTCCTTTTATTTTGAAATCATTTAAGATCCATATAAAATAAAACATTTTCTTTGAAAATATTCTTATAAGCTTGTATGGAAAGCTTCGACGATTTTATAACGGCGGAAAATAACCGCACCCGCCGTATAAGTTAAAAAAAACATTCTTACCTCAATTCTGTCGAAAAGGTTAAAAAGGACATTGTTTTGAAAACGACGGAAAGATTCCTTTATAAACCTCTTATAAAAAGTCAAACAAGGGTATAAATGACTTTAACCCATATTCTTGTAAATAGTAAAAATGTTTTGAAATACATTTTTAAGAAAACATGGATGTGGATGATAAAGAGATCCCAGTAGATTATTACGTATAAACAACCTCGGATAATGAAGAGATTGTGAAATAACCCTTACCTTGTACTTTTCCTTGGTTGGGGTAGGTTAACCTCCTGTATAATGGTGAAATAATTGTTATTAAATTATACAAGAATCATATATATTAATATGATATCATATATGATCTTTTAACATTGATTTATTAATAATATCTTAGAATTATCATCGTTTCGGGTGTTAAATTACTCATTTTCTTTTATATGTTTTGTTACATAAGCCATGTTTGTTGTATCTTATTCATATCCAGAATTATATAAAGTCCTTAAACATCATTTTTAAATCATAAAATGATAATTATACTTGAATGGATACGATGGAGAATGAATCTCATCGCGTTCGTGGAGACGGTAGTCCGTACGTACGCACGAGCGACAATATCATTCTTTTGATATTAAAATAATTTATAAATGAATGGTATATCATATATACAGAATCATTAACATGTTATATTTATTATTTACATGAGTTACACATCATTATTATACCCATCCAAATAATATTATATTGAATAACAATTATACCACGACGTGGAGACGGTAAGCCGTACGTACGCACGTATGGTGACATGTTATTCAAAGGGTGGATAGAATACTGAATATGGTTGTACCATACTTATAATAACATCACAGTATATGTGAGATACTGGAGTTATTATTTTAGAATGGTAAGAACAAAGGAAGAAGAAGTGGAAGAAGAAATGAACTTAGAAAAGGGTGGTGAAATCATTACCTCTTCTTCGGGTTCTTCCTTTTGATTTGATCAAAAGGGCTCCTTAGGTTGGCTTTCTGATCAAACTAAGGCCTCTAGGTTGTAGTGAGGGATGTTGGGAGAGTATTTGGGCAGAGTTTGGCCGAACCAAAAGGCTTTGAAGGTGTGAAGAAATGAGAAGGAGGAGTGCCCTTTTATAAGAGGGGTGAGGGACACCTTTGGAAAAACTAGAAATATTAATTTATAATAAATTCATATTCGGTTTCTAAAGGCTCCAAAGTTGACTATTCAAAGGATGAGGTGGGGATAGGTCGAACACAACTCATCCAATATAATTTAGACAGGTTTGGGTACTTATATTAACCTTATCTTTAAGTATTAACTCTAAGTTAATTAGTTTCACTTTTACAATGTCTCTTTGTATTTTTATATAATATGGTTAATAAACTTACTATATACATCCAAGCGACCCCCAAGTGGTCCATTAATGATTAACCTATCATAATATAAGTCTCTTGGCCGAACCTTAGATTTTTAGGAATTTAATATCAATTAATAATATAATATTTGTTTTAAGAACTCTTTTATGTCAATTTTGACACTATTCAATAGTTGATTTTTGTGAAACTCATAACAGATTTATTATTTCGAACAAAGTCCATTAAATCAATCATAATATATCATATTAGCCTAGAAAATTAGTTTAATTCATTAAAAGTTTCATATTATATTTATTTGGGTATTTATAATATCAATTATTTTAATTTTTCACTATTATAGTAATTACTGCATCATCATTGTGTCATAAATAAAATAAATTATTTAATGTCTAAAAATTATAAATAAAATATCATTTTGTAGGAAATCGTTTTAGCTTTCTAATGAATATTTATAATCTAAAATCCAACATATATAACCCTATGTAACAATTGTTGTTCTAAAAGATATATGCTTGTGTCATTTTTGTATTCATTTTAACTAAATTAAAATAAAGTGTCATTATCACTTACAAGTGGATCCATGGGGTCCCAAAATAGACCCAAAGATTCCCATGGTCGACCATGTATCAACCAATAGGGTTAAGACACGTTTTAGGGTAATTTAGTATTATTATAATATTATTTTTTAACCCTTATTTACCGGATTTACCCTTAACCATGGTAAATAAAATATTTACCGCAGTAATTATTCAAAATGTCTAAAAATAAAAGTTACCTATTTACACAATTTGAACATCCTGATTCCAAATATGGAATCCATTTTCCTAAATTCAAAACACAGAAGTGGCAGAAATTAATTTAAAATTAATTCCCGCTATCAAAACAAAAAGCGTGTTTTTAAGAGATAATAATTATCAAAAGATTGACACTTGTTTATGTTCGGTTTAATTGTAAAATTATGTCCAATGACCAAAATTATATTAAATGGTAAAAATATATTCTAAATATACTTTAAAACTACTAAAATTAAGAATTTATCACTACTAATTATTTTGATTAAAAAAGTTGTTTTTAATTAAAATTTAGTAATTTTCACTATTCATCAAAATATGAAAGTTGTCCGAAAAGTACCAAAATTTCACCTTAGGCTAAATTAGATATTCCGAAATCAAAAATGATGTCTATTTTAAAAAATTACAAACATATAAGTTGCATTAATTAATTTTATAATTAATTTCCGCTGTCACAACAAATAGCGTGTTTTTAAGAAACAATTTATATCAAAAGATTGGCAATTGTTTATGTCTAATTTCAATGTTAAATTAATTCTAATGACCACCATTGGATAAAATGATAAAAATATATTCTAATTATACTTTAGAACCACTAAATAGTATAATTTATCACAATAAATTATTTTGATTAAAAAAGTTGTTTTAAGTATTTTTCACTATTCATAAAAAAATTGGAAGTTCTCAGAAAGTTACAAAAAATTCAACTTAGGATAATTTCGATATTACGAATTCAAAAATGAATTCAATTTTGAAATATAAAATTTCTATAATTTTAAAAAGTGGTTATTACTATTCATAACGGCTACTTTGATTAGTCGCGGTGTTTTAGAACTCGAAGTTGCGTACAACACACGCTACTGTATTATTCAAAGGAAAGCGTACCGTGGAAGCTTGGGATGTTTCATTTTAAATTTTTTTTGATGTCCCCATTTAGTAAAAAGTTTAAAATATTGTATTTAAAAAGGGTTCACTGAAAATGAATTTGTTCTTGCATTATATCTAAGAAACTCATAATATGGATTCTAAAATTATAAGGATTATATAAACATTAAAATTTATCTAATACTATTCATAACCTCTTTTGAACGGATTGTTTGGTAAGTCATGGTGTGCTTGAACTTGGTGTTGCATGTAGTGAAATTATTGAATTATTTTGAAGAAATAACACACTATGAAATCTTGGGGTGTTACACACACATAATCCCCACATCATTGCATCTTTCATGGCACAATTGTCTGGTTTCACCAATACCTCTTGTTTCTCACACCGAGCATGACTCATGTGAGCTTAGAGTGTAAAAGTAATCATGACATCTTTCTTTGATCCATCAATCATGCATAAACATCATACTCCCTTACTCGAACTACGTGGGTTCTGATTCCTTTTCTAAACAAAGGATACGTAGGTAGCCCATCTGTGGGTACGATCCCAACTTTGAAATAATCCATGTCTTTCTGAATGACAATAAACTTCAAGTGCCCCACTAAGTGGCTTTGAAACCAGTATGGTCATCATAATGACCAAGAGACTTTTATGTATTGAAGGATACCATTGACTAAGAATCTCTAACAAATACAGATGATTCTCTATCATTGAAGAACCTCGAATAAATATAAAAGATTCTCTAAATTTCCTACATATCAATCATTGATTGTCAGATTTAAAGGAAAGATCATTTTATACTTGGTAATGTAATAAGGATTCATGAACATAACTTAAATATATAAAGAGAGTCCTAGAGTAGACAATAATTTCCCTCAAAAAGGTGTGATGAGTCCGACCTCCCATCCTCTCGACCAATGAAAATTCCTAAGCCTCATCAGTCCACAACTAATGAGTGCCTACCTTTGGAAAGTAGGTCCAAATGGATATGGAATCATTGGATGTTTTCGGTTCTGCGAACAAACCCGTTAGAAACTGATTGGAACATTTGAACCTTTAATCAACGAGGTCATCCCCAATTCTAGAGGGAAACAAAAAATGGTGAACCCGACGTGAATCCTTAACCAAGTTAAAATGATAGTTTACCTACTTGTTAGGCCCCTATTTAAAACTCAATGAGAGGGCCAACAAGATAATCAATAACATATGTTTTTATCCAAAAGATGTAGTGGCCAGACTTATCTTGATTATGTTTTTTATATCAAATAGGCACTCTTTTCCAAGATCTTATGCATTTCCAAAATGGATTCTCTTAATTTCACACTCGTGAATATGTCTGCTGTGAAAACCTTTGCTGCGAATGCCACTGCTGCTACTCCTGCTGGATCGTCGTCCGCTCTAAGGACGATATCACCTACTCAGCCTCTTCAACGCTAGGTATCAAACGTGTTGGTTAAGGAGTACCATCAACACGGTACCATTCCAACTCTGGAGGCTTCCCGACAAGCCCTCCAAGTGAACAACTCACACCGGTCGTCCAGACAATGATGACCAGTGATTAAGAAGTAGGTGGTGCCAACCATTATCTCCAACTGTTTTGGGTCGTTATCCCCGGAACTCAATCACCAGTCCCTCCCATATTCTGGGGAAGTGAATGAGAAGGTCCCTTAGGGCCTTAATTCAACGAAACAGGAGTCATTCCCAAGGGCTCCCATCAACAATCGCCACCAGACTCATGCAAAAGTGTGCCCTCAACATGATGAGGGCATCGACTCCAGGCATTTGGCTCAGGTTTCTCGAACCCGAGCAGGCAAGACGAACCGCCAGAGGCAAAATCCGGTCAACAGTGAGCAAGTTCTCATCTCTTCCATCTTCAGAGAAGTCCACCAACCTAACTTGGTGGCAAGAAATGAGCGGGCACATACACCCATCTGTTTTAATCCCACTGTCCAGCAGACTCATCTAGAAGCAGCACGCCAATCCCGCCAGGAAATTCCGGCAGAGTACTATAGGTAGGAACATACACCTGTTTATACTTCATCAGCTAGTCAACAGGCTCGTCTGACTACATATAATGGATCTCATCAACCACGTTCGGTGAAGTACAATCAGCAGGCACATACACCTGCTAGTATTGATCAAGCCTACCAATAGTTTCGTTTGGTAGCACCAGGAGAAGTCAGTCGGAAAGCTCCGGTGAAAAACAGGAGGTAGACTCAATTCTATACCCCCACACTTTAGTACTGTTAGGATTCACTGACAGGAAAAGGAGGACAGGAGCAGGAACACAAACCTACTCCAAGCACGGAATGGACGTATATCCCCGTTCCGGAAGCTGAAGTCACTAAGCACATTCTGTAAAAGGTGAAAGAGCATAATCAAATACCTGCTCATATTCTGGATTCCTTCCAGGATATTATAACAGCTTCAGTAGCATCAAAGGGAAATAAATGAAAATCTATCCCTACCAGTGGAGTGACACATCAACAGTTCACTTCGGAATAGACACACACATTTGTTCCAGTCCAAGAGGGTTGTGGAGCGTACTCCCCCATATCATACGGACAACCAAGTCAGGCACATACACCTGATTTGAGTGGAGATCGTCAGCCTAACCTGTCCATATCTCCTGATCAGGCACATACACCTGCTCAGAGTATCCACTTTCGTCAACAAGTGGTTTCCAAGGTGAGTAAGAAGGCGTCTAAGAAGAAGACTTGCCCAGCACAGTCAAGAAATCAAGGGCCAATCTGTAACAAGGCCTTGCTCGATGCTGGAGTTCTTGAAGCCCTCAGACAGTTATCTATTGGAATCCAAGATTCTACTCCCTCATTTCCCAATAGTGGTAACATTAATTCTGAAGGTCTTTAACAAACACTTCCTCGTGAAGTCTTGCTTCACGACAGTTCAGTCGATTTTGAGGTTTCATCTTCATATGAGAGCTATAATAACCCTCTGTGTGGCTAGAAGACCAAGGAGCAAGAGATATCATCTTTTGTTGTAACCCACCATGGTGGTCCTCCCCATGATGATGAATTTCACTGCGAAAGTCCTCTCCACAGTAGTGATGCACATTGCCCGGAAAATACTCCAGTGGACAATGTAGTGATGAGAAAGCCCTCTTATCTTGAGGCACTTGCAAATGCGAAACCAGTCATGTCTGATGCTTCATCTCTAGAATGTGAAATACTTTCTCAATCAGAAGATAGCCCGGGGTGTAGGTCATTCTCCGAACCACCCCCGGGTCATTCATCTTCTAGTTTGATCAGTGAATTCTCTACCAATTATATTGAATCCAATGAAGCAACAAGGAAGCACCAGCTCTGGTCAAATCAGGTAGAAGAATCTTCATTGAATGATAAATAGGAAGTGATGAATATGAGAAAACAACTGGTGAAAGGTGAAGTTCCAGTCATGTTTTGGCCTTTGGATGACTCTCAGTATGACATTCCAAAAGTGTTGATGGAAGATTGTATTCAAGACATTCGTCTCAACATATGGAAAACTCTTTGTCAGTTGAAAAATAAAATATTATCTTATGATGAATATGAAAATCATGTCAAGATAATAGAAGGGTTACAATGCTAGATTGATTTGGAATCTCTCTTAGTCTCTCGATATCCGGAGGCTGAAAAGCAGCAGAGATCCCTTCAGTATTCATGCCTTGGCGCACTAAGAAGATTGCGCCAGTTAATTGTCAATGCCCCATCTGGTATTCATATCAGGGGATGGGGTGTTCATAGAGCACTACATTTTACTATACTCTCCGGTCAGCAAAGCCCGCCGAAAATGGTTTCATGCAATGTTATTGCCCATGGACGGCCAAAGTCAATGGGTTTTGTTTTTAATCAAAGGCTTTCCCAAGAACAGGCTTCAACTAGTTCCTCTCAAAATCAAGAATACAGAGAATAAGTTGTTGAATTACTCCTATATCAAGAGAACGAGAATATTGAACAGGCCTCTCGTATGGAGAAAGTACATCATCAAGTGACAGAAGTTTTAGAAATCATCCAACGGTATTTTGAGACGGGTGATAAAAGTGGATGTAGGTTGATGCATCCACCTAATTTCCGGACCAAGGTCCACAAGATCAAGAGATCTTTTAAGAAAGTCTCAGACATAGCATGTCAAGAGCCACCCCAGCTTGCCAGACTGGGGACTCTTTTAACCCAACCCTCAGAATCAACAAATAGGATTCGAGGAGTTGAGCGAGAACAGTAGGAACAGCCCCAGTCCACTAGACTGGGGACTTTTTCAAATCATCAATCCCCTCCTCAGCTAAAGTCGGTATTCTCTCGATTGGAGAAGAAGCTAAAAGAGGAACAAAGAGCCAAATTATCAGGAGATTCTCTCCAAATTACGGTTCGCCAAGAATTTCCTGAGAGATCAAATAAAAAAAAGGCAATGTCTCGTCAGGGGCATGGAAGAAGACAATATCACAGAAATGCTGATAAAAGGGATGAGATGCGTTATGCATCAATTAATGTCATTAATGTTGTTGTTTCTGATCCTCCAGAACATGAGGCTCACTCAGGGGACTCAGATGAAGAGGTTCCTGCTCAAGAGGTTGTACGCACAGACACAAATGAAGAAGGTGTGTGTACACGAAATCAAAGGTTTACCCAGAATCTGGTTGTTCCTTCAAATAACCCACTTCCCCCTCTTCGAAAGGGATCAAACAAGGGAAAGGGAAAGAATAAGGTTACATATCCTTCCTCTGGAGAAGGCCAATATCTCTCACTGGAGTAAAGATTTGTGCAACAAGAGGAAGAAATAAAGGAATTAAGGAAGATGAATACAGAACTACTTCAGGGTAGTCTTCTTCCTAAACGTGCTAGATTCAGTCAGCCAAGGGAGTTTGTTGCAGCTACTGAGATGTATCAAGAATATCCTCCTCTATCAGTACACCCTCATAGGTCTAATCCTATAGGTCAAGTGCAACAACAGTTGGCAGTGCTACCATCAGTTGCAGTACTAGCCACCATACCTGTCCAGACTCCAATTATTACACCTACCCAAGTCCAAGTTCAACCAAATGTTTCTCAAAATTTAATAACTACCATTGAGTCATTAACAGCTCGGTTAGAGACTATGGAAGGGAAGCGTGCACAGGTTCAACCAGAAAAGAAAGCTTACCCTGAATGGGTAGATTCAATCCCTCCCCCATCAAGTTTTGGGAACCCTATATTTCATATTTTCAATGGATCAGGCGATCCTAAACATAATTTGATGCATTACATATCTTGTTGTGATCCTATGATGGGAACTCCTGAATAGAAAGAAGCAGTGAAACTCAGATGCTTCATGCGAACCTTGCAAGGACCAGCTTTTTTTTGGTATACAAGCTTGCAATCCTAGTCAATTACCGGATGGGAAGATCTCCGTCAACAATTCCTTCTTCAGTTCAGCTCAACTTTTCCAAAGACAATAGTTTTTTATCTTACAAACTGTAAGCAAAGGGAGAATGAAAGGGTCTCATATTTCATTGCTCGTTGGAAGGGATTAACATATTCCCTAAGCTTAGCACTCCCTCAAGAGGAATTGTTGCCAATCTGTGTGGAAAATTTGTGTGGAAACTTTGTGTGATGAGTTGCGCACACCACTGATCCCTATGAAATACACAGGAGGGTTTCGAGACCTTACTTCAATCGCTCAACAGATTGAAGATTCTCTTATAAAGACTAAGTATAAAGCTCGTGTAATTCCATCAGCTCCAGGAAGAAGAATGGGTAAAGCATAGACTGCTACAGTTATGCTTAAACAAGAACTTGTACCTGCTTCTACCTCAAAACCTTCATCTTATCGAAGGGCTCCACCTCCTGATCATCAACAACAGAGGTCGTTTCATCAAGACGATCAAAGAGATCAAAGACGAAAATAGTTTGATGAGTTGAATAGTAAAGTTTATTCTTTACGAAATGAACAAGTTCCCGGTTACTTAATTTCGGCCCTGGAGAATAATTTGGTTCAGCTGCCGAGGCCCAAGAGGCCAAACAAGGAAGGAGATGAAGACCGTCCCAATTATTGCTCCTTTCATCAAATGTTGGTGCATCCCATCCAGGAGTGTTTCGTCTTCAAAGACCTCCTGCAAAAGATGGTCGACTAGGGACAAGTCAAACTAAAAGGCTCTTCAGCCCAGGTAACATGTGTTACTGCTAAAGTTCCATAGGAAAAAGGTGAATAGAAATAATTCAAAAGAAAAAATGCACAAAAATATGATGATTGGATGGTCAGGAAAACAATCAACCGAACTCATTCCATTTTTTTAACGCAATTGAAAAAACCAATTGTGTCTTCTGCTATGGATTCCACAACAAAATCCTCTTCAGAGGGAAAATCCTCAAAAGGGCATAATAGTTCAAAGAAAGAAAAGAAATCAGAGGAAGATGAGTATGTGTCAAAGCGTAAGCTGTCTTTGACTCTGGCAGATTTCATGTCATCTATTTCGAATCCATGGGCACCGCCCCACCAAATGGCATAGCCTAAATTGGCTAATCAGGTAGAGTCTTCATCGGATGAAGAGTTAATCTTTGGTTCTGTTAACATGATTCACTTAACATATCCTTATGCCAGTCACAGTTTCAATTTTGATGAGCCTGAATTCCCTGTATCAAATAGAGGAATTAGAGGGAGTTCCAGGGGTCTAGGATACAGAGGAAGACGTGGATATCCCAAAATCCACTATTCCAATTCTACCCCTGCTAGAACTGTGTACGCAGTAGAAACTTGTGGTAGAGCCCTTCAGCGAGCTCAGCAAGAACAAGAAAGTTCTTCCACCAAGAGAAAATTCAGTCCTGACACAGTTATTCTGGAGGATCGGTTGGGGGTTCCATCTTCATCCTCTCAACAAGTAAATGTATCTAATCAGTCTAATCTTCCAAAGCCAAGAATATTGCCAACTCCTATCCCGATACAAGATGCATCAACTTCCAAAGCATCAACTTCCAAGGCACCTGCTAAACCACATGTTCCTGTTGGGAAATGCAGACCTCTAGATCAAAAGTATGATATATTGAAACACCTGTCCCAAGTACCGGCCAGGTTATCAATTCTGTATGCTTTGAATCTGTCAAAAGATCTTCGGGAGGCACTCATTGAGGCTTTGTCAAGTCCTCAAGAGTTTGAAACTGAAATTGATGCAGCTGAAGTCTATCACGTAGAGAATAATCATGTGGAATTCCATGCAGTGATATCTTTCACAGATGAAGATGAAGATGATGTCGTGCATGGAAATATTAGACCTTTGTACTTATCTGGAAAGTTCAATGGTGTAGACATCCGAAGAGCTTTCATTGATAATGGTTCAAGAGTCAACTTCATGCCCATTCATACACTCCGTCGATTGGGCCTCACAGAATCTGATTTATATCCTTCTAATATGATGTTACAAGGATATAATAAAAATGAACAAGAACAAATGGGTGAAGTTACACTCAGAACTCAGTTTGGAGATCTTGTATCCAATTCAGATTTCATGGTTGTTGATCAAGACTCAGCCTTCAACATCTTGCTTGGAAGACCCTGGCTACATCAACATGCGGCTATCCCTTCATCATACCATCAATGTCTCAAGTATTTTTTCGATGGTCAAGTTGGGGAATTGTATGGTGATAAGACCCCGTTAAAGACATGTGAATCTCAATACATTGAGGTGGAATTATATCACATGAAGGGAAGGGAGAAATACACAATAAGGGAGGTTACCAAAGTTAATGAACCATATGGTTTGGAAAAGATTCCAGTAAATCCATTTGCGCATGTGAGTACAGATTATGTGTTTCCTATCAGTCAAATTGACAGGATAGACCCAAATCAAAATACTCTTATGGAAAGATCCATAATTTCAATTACGGCAATCGAACCAGACAACATGGGAGAAATTGGTGATCCTCCAAGCAATGATGAAAGCTCAAACAGAGATGTCTTCATTTCATCTGTTGAAATCCATCAAGTTTATACTTCGCCAACCAGGCCAGAAGAAGTGATAGCAATACCAGAGGTGAACGATGATGTTGATTCTCAATCCATCATCTTCTCTTTATTACCCATGGAAGACCCTTCATCATCAATTGGGTCAGAAATGGAAGCTTCTTCTTCAAGATGTTCAAATTTTAACATCTCTTCTGATCATGGAAATTCTGCTTCATCATCTACTATGCAAGTAGAAACGGAAGAAATAACACATGTTGAAGAAGAAGAGGAAGATCTCAGGGATGCTCCTCCAACATTTGAAGAGGGTATCTCTACCACCGTGGATGAACTTGGAGAAATAAATCTGGGTACAAAAGAATATCCACGCCCCACTTTAATCAGTGCGGCCATGAATCTTGAAGAACAAGAGATGTATATTTCCTTTTTAAAGAAAAATTGAAACATATTTGTTTGGAACTATACAGATATTCCCGGTCTTGGTCCTGATGTTGCTACTCATCATTTGGGTTTACCATAAGAACATCGAGTATTTAAGCAGGCCGTGAGAAGAACACACCCTACTTATGCTTCCAAAATTGAAGTTAAAGTGGATAAGATTATCAAATATAACTTTGTCAAAGAAGTTCAATATCCCAAGTGGTTGGATAATATTGTCCCTATGAAGAATAAGAATGGACAAATTAGAGTTTTCATCGATTTCAGATATCTTAATCGGCATTGTCCTAAGGATGATTTTCCAGTTCCAATTACATAACTTTTAATTGATGCAACAGCTATCTATGAAGCACTTTCCTTCATGGATGGATATTCCAGATATAATCAAATCCGAATGGCTCCAGAAGATGAGTAATCTATAGCCTTCAGATCCCCTCAGGGTGTGTTTTTCTATCGGGTAATGCCCTTTAGCTTAAAGAATATCGGCGCAACATATCAGCGTTCCATGCATCGTATCTTCAAACCCTTTTTAGGGAAGTTTGTTGAATGTTATGTGGACGATTTTATGGTCAAATCCAAACAACATTATAATCACTTGGCTGATTTTGAAGTCATATTCTACAAGCTTCGACAACGTAATTTGAAAATGAACCCCTTAAAATGTGCTTTTGGGGTAACCTCAGGAAAATTTCTCAGCTTTTTTGTACACCATCGTGGTATTGAAGTTGATCCTGAGAAGACCAAGTCAATCCTTGGTATGTCACCTCCTCGAAATTTGAAATAATTAAGAGGACTTCAAGGACACTTAGCCTATATTTGGTGTTTCATCGCCAATTTGGCAGGAAAAAGTTTACCCTTCACCAAATTGATGAAGAAGGGAGTCTCTTACCAGTGGACTGAAGAATTTCAAGAAGCATTCGATATTCTCAAGAAATACCTCTTAAGTACACTGGTACTTATGCCACCTATTGAAGGAAGGCCACTTATCCTCTACGTGACAGCCTTAGAGCGGTCATTGGGTGCCTTTCTTGCTTAGATGAATGATACTGGGAATGAAAACAGCCTCTACTATCTCAGTCGGACTATGCTTGAAGTAGAAACCCGGTATTAAAATATTGAGAAGTGCTACCTGGAATTAATCTTTGCAGTTCAGAAGTTGAGACACTACCTGCAACATCACTAGGTCCAATTGGTATCTCACAATAACCCGCTCAAATTCATCCTTAGTCATCCAATGCTTACAAGACGTATGGAAAGGTGGGTATTTATTTTGCACAAATTCGACATTCAGTATGTGTGTAAAAAGGCAATAAAGGGCCAAGATCTGGACGATTTCCTTGCTGAACATCCTTCAGTGGAAGATGCATATTCAGATATTGAACTCCCTGATGAGGAAGTCTTCTCTATTCAGGATATTCCTCAGGTATGGGAAATGTATTTTGATGGTGCTTCCAGAAGTCCAACAGGGAAGAAAATAGAAGATCCTAAATTCCACAAGGTTGGATTAGGATTTATTCTTATTTCCCTAGAAAAGACAGTGTTACCTTATTCCTTCTTATTATGGGAAGGTGGTGCCAATAATGAAGCAGAATACCAATCTCTCATTGCAGGCTTGGAGTTGTCCCTTCAAGCACAACTGAATCACTTAAGGGTGAAAGGTGATTCGGACCTGGTAATCAAACAATTCAATGGGTATTATGAAATCAGAAAAGAAGAATTGATCCCTTTATATGATTACGTCAGAGATTTAATGGCATAATTTCCCACAGAACCGACATTTTCTTATGTCCCGCGATCACAAAATGCTCAAGCTGATGCACTGGATAATATAGCCACATCTCTGGCAGATCCAAATCAGGACAAAACAACCATCAGTATTGCCCACCATCATACAATTTCACCTTATGTTCGAACCAGAACAGAGGAGATCAATGAAATTAGTCACATTCCTGAACCGTATGGTCATACTACAGGATGGATGACACCTATCAGGGAATACCTTCAAAATGGAACACTTCCACCTGATAGAGCCGGGAAAGAAAAAATCTGGCGACGTGTGGTCAATTTTACTCTTTATGATAGCCCAGATAACCTAGAGAAAATTCTCTACAAGCGTGGTTTCTATGGAGTTCTCTTCAGATGCATTTATGGTGAAGAGACAATGGCTATCATGAAAGAAGTGCATGTAGGAGTCTGTGGTGCCCACCAATCTGTACATAAACTATCTGATCAGATTTGAAGGCTTGGATACTTTTGGACTTCAATGATACAATATTGTGTTGATTTCACAAAGAAGTGTCATTCATGCCAAGTACATGTCAATTTCATTTATCAACCTCTAGAGTTGCTTCATAAAGCTAAATACTCATGGACATTTTCCACATGGGGAATGGATGTGGTGGGACCTTACCCTTCAGCTACGGCCAAAAAGTTTAAGTATATTCTTACTGCTACTGACTTATTTTCCAAATGGGCATAGGAAATACCTCTCAAAGAAGTTAGTTCTAAAAGCATTGTTAGCTTCATCAAGTCTAACATCATTACCAGATTTGGTGTCCCTCCTACCATATTGACGGACAATGGCACCAACTTCTGTTCATCCGAGATGAAGAAGTTGTATCAAGAATACAACATTAAATCCAATCATTCATCTCAGTATCATGTAGCAGCCAATGGCCAGATAGAATCCTTCAACAAGACTCTTTCAAACATACTAAAAAATATGGTGGATAAAGATAAGAAGTCATGGCCTGATAAACTCTTTCATGCTTTATGGGCTTATCAGACCACCACTCGCATTGCAACGCGGTCAACTCCATATTCATTGGTATATGGAACGGAAGCAGTCTTGCCTATTGAAGTTAAACTACCCTCGCTCAGAGTAGATATTTGTGATCAGTCATCTACAGATGAAAAATCTCAAAAGATATTGGATGAATTGGAATGGTAAGATGAGAAAAGATTGTGCACACTGCACCACTTGGAATTTTATCAGAATAGAATAGCACGAGCTTTCAACAAAAAATTTCATCTTCGTTCATTCATTCAGGGAGAACTGGTATTATTTCTCAGAACTCCAATGATACCAGGAAAGAAACCTCCCAAGCTTGAGCGAAAATGGGAAGGACCTTATTCAATACATAAGGTATACTCCAATGGAGCATATTCATTAATCTCAATGGATGGAGAACTCATCACTACTCCAACCAATGCCAGATTTATAAAGAAGTATTTTGTATAAACACAAAATACATTGTTACGGTCCATACATATGACCTTAAACTATTTGTATTATTTTTGTCTCACATGACGTTAAACTGTGACGTCCTAAATACATGACGCTAAACTGTACAGAAATATCTTATGTCCAGCAAGACGTTAAACTGCACCATCTACGGTCCATGCATATGACCTTAAACTATTTGCATGTCCCTTTCGTCCAGCACGACGTTAAACTGCACCATCCAGAGTCCATGAATATGAATTTAAAATATTTGCATTTCTTTCATCCCACATGAAGTTAAACTGTAACGTCCTAACTACATGACGCTAAACTGTAAAGAAGTCCCTTACGTCCAGTAAGACGTTAAACTGCATAACCAACGGTCCATGCATAAGACTTTAAACTATTAACATTTTTTTCTTCCAACATGACGCTAAACTGTATTATCCCTTTTTCATCCAACGTGACGTTAAACTGTGAAAAAGTCCCTAATACATCCAACATAACGTTAAACGGTGCACTCTTTTGTCCTTACAGCATGACATTAAACTGCACAGTCCCCCTTTCGTCCAACATGACGTTAAACTATATTGTCCCCATCGTCCAAGCTACATGACGCTAAACTGTACAAAAGTCCTTTAATACGTCCTACATGACATTAAATTGTACTTTTTCCCTGCTACATGACATTAAACTGTTCAGCACCAATAGTCCTAACTGCAAGACTTTAAACTGCATAATCCCTTCATATGTCCTACATGACATTAAACTGTGCATCGTTAGGGTTGTTTCTACCTCTTGTTTCTCACACCGAGTATGACTCATGTGAGCTTAGGGAAAAATTCAATCATAACACTCTCTCTGGGCTACTAACCATGTGTAAGTCCCAACACTATTTTTTAGGTCGTTGCCCCCAAGAACAACTTGATCACTAATTCATTCTTTAATTGAACTACGTGGACTTTGATCCTTGCCTTCTAGGCTAGGTACATAGGCAACCTCCCAAGGTTCAATCCCAAAACCAATCTCTTCACATTGGTTCACCTCTATCTCGTACGATGTTTATTCATGAAACCGCCCCCAGAATCAATATCTTTACATTGGTTCACTTTTTTCCTTGCTATATGATGTTAAACTATACAGCACTTTTTGTCTAGTATGACAATAAACTATAACATTCTTTAATACCCTCACCTGAGAGGGAATCATTATTTACATTGATTTTCAATCATGTTTTATTCCAAAGACTATGTGCATACATGGAAATGCCCGAACCTTTTATTTTGGGTCAAACCATCATTGCACTAAAGTCTCCTTTCACCCTTCACATGTACGAACCGAATCTGTACAAAGGGTATTCCTAGAACTACGTAGGATTGATTCCCATCCTTATGGGATACGTAGGAACGTTCGAGTGTCCCTTGAATCCAGCCCCAAGTCTTTTGGGCCTAACCCCAAATTCCATTTTCAGTCCCTTGGCTGAAAAGTCCCCATGAAAACACACACTGTGTATTTCTTATAATGGTCCGAGCTCTATGAACCTAAACTAAGATTTCCAATACTTTAGTCCCACACGACATTAAACTGTATTTCAATAACTACGTATGGCTTGATTCCCATCCTTATGGGATACGTAGTAAAGTCTAATACTTCAATTCAGGACTCAGCCACAACATGATTATGGTTAGTATTGATCTATGTATCTTTACATACATTGAACAATACACATCTTTGTGTGTCATAATCCTAACCTTAAATATTTTCAGATCTTCATAACCCTTTTCTTGACTTCTAGTCACAAAAATGTCAAATTTCTGAGAGTTCTTTTTCTTAACTATGCAGCACGTGACCTTAGGCGGCCTTGCATAAACAGTCTCCATAACAGATTTGTCAGCCAAAAGATACTATTATTTGACTATGCAGCCAATGCCCTTAGGTGGCCCTGCATAATTCAACCCCCTAACGGTTTTTTCAGACACTGGTAACTTCATTCTTGGGAATAAATCCTCTTTTGTCCTTATTGGTCTTATCAAAAATATGTAAGGATCTGTAAAAAATAGCCATACTTAACATATTTATTTCATGTTCTTTTTCATGATCTGAAAGTATTCAAGTCTATGGTTTATATTTACCTTCCCTACGTTTGGGTCAGACCTTCGTAGGAGTAACATTCATCCAATTCTTAGACAATCTTGATTGAAAATATCTTCTCCATATTCAAGTACCTCTTTCCATACATAAAACTCTATAATTTGGAAAATTTGAATCCCCATAAACTTTCATTGGCTTCTAAGTAGTAGAAAAGTAAATTTCTGAGAGTTCTTTTTCCTGAATATACAGCACGTGCCCTTAGGCGGACTTGCATAAATAGTCTACATAACAGACCTGTCAGCCAAAAGATGCTATTTATTCAACTATGCAGCCAATGCCCTTAGGTGGCCCTGCATAATTCAACCCCCTAACGGGTTTGTTAAATATTGGTAACTTCATTCTTGGGAACTACTTCTTCTAAATGCTTTTTAGCCCTTTTTCATATCATTCTTCAGATTCAAAATTTCTTAAGTCATAGTTTTCATATTTTCCTTCATACTTGAGTGTGGTAATATGTTTTCAAAAAAATTATCAGGGAATTGAGTCAATTTTTAATCCATTCGGTCAAAGATATTTCGACCTTAAACATTAGCCTTTTTTATGTCCGGTGTGCATGAATTTAAACTTCCCACAAAAGACAAGGGAACTCTGAATAAAAGTCAAGTTCCAGCTCACTAAACATACATTTTTTATGATTTAGGTAATATTGAGCAATTAAAAGATTCAAAGTTAGTAGGATTATTTATAATAATCCTAGTAAAAATCAAACTATGCTTACTAGGCCCATTGGCTTAGGTAAAATTTAAAGCAGGTAGCAGTAAAATGCGTGCACAAATGATTGAAGATGAAAGTGTTTCTCATTGATGCACAAGAGTTAGAAGGACATCCACAGACTGGAGTCTCTTCTCTTTTTCAGAAAGTACAAAATAATTTCAACATAACTCTTCATTTGATTTACGGCATCCCGAGCTTCATCAGCAGCCACATGGAATTCATTCATTCAACTGGATACAATAAGAGATGCAGTGATACCATCTCTTCTTGGAACAATTGTAAAAGAATGTTCTTGAGTGTGGTTTGAGAAAATTTTCTGCTGATCAAACAGTGACTCTGTTTCTATCCAAGAGACTTGGAAGATAGATACATGGATTTGAGAATGAAGCATTGGAAGTAAAGATCCATTTGTAGAGAGTACTCTTTTTAGATATTTTTCTAATTCCATGTTTGTATTCTCTCCACCAACAGACAGCGGGAAACATTTCAGCCCATAGCATAACCGAAATAGAGGAGTAGCAGTGCAGCTGCATCTCAGGCATATAGTTCTTTGCATCTGGAACATTGACTCCTTGCAGATGAGCATGACCGTATAGAGGCAGGTAGATGCTCTGTGGGAAATTAAGATGATATTTCTTCAAGTACTTAGCCAAATCTGGGAGAGCGCTGCCGCAGATATCATAGTAATCATGGACAACAATGTTCATCATGTCATCAATCTGCTTGCTATCTAGTTCATCGGCCGTTCTGATTCTCTTGGGAGCCATTGAATCTGCACAAGAGTTGAATAAATTAACTCTTAAATGGATTGATATTTCATAAAATTTGTGAAGAAATTTTGAAAAAATGGAAAAGGCATTAATGCGCACAAGTATAATTTTGGCGCGCAAGTATGGATGAGTCGCGCAAGTTTTTGGCACACAGGTATCACCGCGCAAATCCAAATACCTTGACGGTAGCGCGACAGCGAAGAAAAATGGAAAAAAAGAGCAACTTTCACGGCGAAGGTGACCTGCGCGGCGAGAGCTCGAAAATCCGGAAGTCGGTGTTATGCGTGACAAATGGTCGCATATTTATAGGCCAGGCTGCCCACCTGCACGCCTAGAATCCAGCGCGCTTCACACCTGCGTGACTCTCATCTGTGCAATGAGTGTTGCGTGCTGAACACTTGCGCGCCTCTTTCCCTTTGGTTTTCTTCTTTTCCTCAGAGTTACATCCTTATTCTTTCAGATCCAACTCTGAGGGGGGACTTTTGTTGACGCTCCTTTTCATCACATTGTCTAAAAGAATGGAAAGTCAAAAGCCTTGGCACAAATTGATTCATCCTTTGAAGAAAACATCAAAAATTGACAAAGGCATGAACAAGGAGTCAAATACCCTTGGGTCACGCAAGTTCTCTTACTGTCGTGCAAGTACACTTGCGCACCGCCTAATGGTTGCGCAAGTTACTTGTGCGCCCTCTTTGAAAACCGCCCAGGGTCTTCTCCAGCCTATAAATACCCCCGGTGGGCCCCCCATTTTGGGAGGATTTTTTTGATAATTCACATATAGAGCTCTGAACTCCCAAGTCTCTTCTTCAGGTCTTCCGAACACTTCTAAGGTAATTCTTTACCTAGAATGGAAGGTCTAAACAAGAGGAATAAGGTCTAAGTGTTAGAATTCACTAACACTTGTGCACCTAAGTGTTTTACCCTTAAGGGAAATGGACACACTTGCGCGCCTCCTTACCTACTCATTGAAACTTGCACGCCACTCTTCTGGAAGTACCTCGGGATAACTCTAAAGGATTTGGTCAAGGATCGCCCAAGTATTACCCTAAGGGCTGAAAATCGGGCATGTACCCATGTGCCGCGCAGGTATAACTACGCGGCTAGGACTTGCGCGCCCACGCAGTACCTGCGCGCCTGCCAGGACTTGTGCGCCCTTCTATTTTTGGGTGCCCTTTTTTCCCATTTAACCCCTCTTATGCCATTTCACCTCTCCTATTCAAGATTCAGTCTTCAAGACACTCTTCAAAGCCATTTATGGCATGTTTTATTGATTGAATTCCTTAT
The DNA here is from genome assembly GCA_963277665.1 of Viscum album. NCBI lineage: Eukaryota > Viridiplantae > Streptophyta > Magnoliopsida > Santalales > Viscaceae > Viscum > Viscum album. The sequence continues at coordinate 1,778,887,038 of OY728129.1, read as the reverse complement.
CCGAAAAGAATTCTGTGAAACATCTCTCAAAACCTAGTGATTTACACATATTTATGTCACTAAAATTAGATATTTCATTCATTCATCCTCATCCTTTAAGATAAGAGAACCCTATATATGGGCATCCTCCTTAGGAGTAAGCCCCAAGTCCTCATTAATATGGGAATCCTCCTTAGGAGTAATCCCCAGTCATAATTTCAATAAATATGGGCCTCATTTTTAGGAATAAGCACCAGTCTTAAAGTTCCCAAATATGGGCATCCTCCTCAGGAGTAAGCCCCAGTCCAAGTTCTCTTAATTGGGCCTCCTTTTCAGGAATAAACCCCAGGTCCCCTAATTTGGGCATCCTCCTTAGGAGTAAGCCCCAACCATAATTCCTTTAACCTGGGCTTCCTTTTCAGGAATAAATCCCAATTTCAAATCTACAAATATGGGCATCCTTCTTAGGAGTAAGCCCCAAGTCCCTTAATTTTTTCAAGTCCCTTAACCTGGGCCTTCTTCTCAGGAGTAAGCCCCAGCCTTAATTTCTCTTAACCAGTCTTAATTTCCTTTTGATCTGGGCTTCCTTATCAAGAGTAAAACCCAATCATAAGTCCCCTCCTAACTTGGTAATCTTCCTTAGGAGTAAGCCCCAAGATTAGAGTATCCAAATCTCTATGAAGCACATATACCTTTATGAACCTTGTTTCTGGATTTCTTCCCTGAAGTAAATCTTAATCCTCATATATTTGGGCAGTCATACACACATAAGCCCCACATCATTGCATCTTTCATGGCACAATTGTCTGGTTTTACCAATACCTCTTGTTTCTCACACCGAGCATGACTCATGTGAGCTTAGAGTGTAAAATTAATCATGACATCTTTCTTTGAGCCATAAATCATGCATAAACATCATACTCCCTTACTCGAACTATGTGGGTTCTGATTCCTTTTCTAAAAAAAGGATATGTAGGTAGCCTATCTGCAGGTATGATCCCAACTTTGAAATAATCCATGTCTTTATGAATGATAATAAACTTCAAGTGCCCCACTGAGTGGCTTTGAAACCAGTATGGTCATCGTAATGACCAAGAGACTTTTATGTATTGAAGGATACCATTGACTAAGAATCTATAATAAATACAGATGATTCTCTATCGATGAAGAACCTCGAATACATATAAAAGATTCTCTAAATTTCCTACATATCAATCATTGATTGTCAGATTTAAAAGAAATCCCATTTTATACTTGGTAATGTAATAAGGATTCACGAACATAACTTAAATCTATAAAGAGAGTCCCGGAGTAGACAATAATTCCCCTCAAAATGGTGTGATGAGTCCGACCTCCCATCCTCTCGACCAATGCAAATTCCTAAGCCTCATCAGTCCACTACTAATGAGCGCCTACCTTTGGAAAGTAAGTCTAAATGGATATGGAATCATTGGATGTTTCTGGTTCTACGAAAAAACCCATTAGAAACCGATTGGAACGTTTGAACCTTCAATCAATGAGGTCATCCCCAATTCCAGAGGGAAACAATATCCCACATCCATAAAATCACAAAGTTAGGGTTAATAAAAATCCCTCATTTGTGTCTAAAAAATATTAGTAAATCCTCACTTAATGAATCCCAAATTGGGGCCCTCACCCCGAAAATCATGGTCAAATATTTTCAACCTAAAACATCATTCTTGGTCAAAGTTTTTCAACCTAAAATGTCAGTCATGATAATTCCATTTTGCAAGACTATAAACTGCCATTGAAAAATACACAAAACCCTCCAGGATGAAAACCTTTAAAGGGAATCCTGTAAAAAATTCAAAGTACCAGATCACAAAACCTACATCTTATATGGTTTGGGAAAATTTATTAAGAAATCAAACACTCAAAAGAGATAGAAATATTGTTAGGTCAAAAACCCACAAAGGATGGCCTAATAAAAAGTTGAGTTATACTCGTTAAGCCTACATCATAATGGGTTTAGGAAAAAATTATTGTAATAACAGAAAAGATATAATGTTTTTAGGGTTTTCCATATAACCCTAGAAATAGTAAAATTGCGCTCACTAAGTCCCTCAGCTCAGGAAAAAATTAGAGCATGATTTTATTGTTTTAATTTACTTATTCTAGATCATGATAAAGATTAATGTCTAATTTAAATTTTATTCAAAACATATTCAATTATAAATTATTTACATTTTAGGAATATATTAAATAAAATAATTGGAGAGAATAATATTTAATTATATTAAATAAAGGTATGGAGGGCGTCTACAACCTAGAGCCTCTCCATATGGGTAGGGCATGACCATTAAAAAAAATTCAGCAAACTCACAAAGTTATATCAATGCCTAATTTGACTCTTCGATGGCCAGACGGAGCTTTAACAAAGTCACGGTCTCAGCCTCCACACCTGCCCACAATGCCTCCACCTTCTTCACTGCATCAAGGCTAGGCTTTTACCCTTACTCCACTAGATGTTGTCCCTCATCAACTATAATTGTGATGTGGGATAATTCCTATTTGAGTCACTCTAGTTCTATGTACCAATACTCCACTTCCTGATCAAGATGCTCCGCTAGGGACCTTTATTCCGTGAGTTCATTATGCAGCCTTGCGACCGCTCCAGCTTTATCACCAGCCTCATTCATAAGAATCTATCTGGCCATAACAAGATGATCCATAGACTCTTCAGAAAAAATATGGGATTTTAATTCACCATTTTTCTCCCTATCTAGTACCACCTACTTCACTATGTCGTAAATACCATGATAATCAAATCCTCCAAACCCCAGAACCCAAAAATAGTGACGTAACTTCAGCAATTTCATCATCATATCAACAAGTGGTGTTTGAGAAATCAGTCTCCAAATGTTTTTCCATTCCATTTGGTGGTCGGGATGAAGGATGGAAAATCCCTCTTGGTCAGTATCATAATCACTCCCAGATGAAGGAACATATTCCAAAATGAATGTCACTATGGAAGGTCTTGATTCAATGGTCGTAGTGTGACTGTACCCCTCAGTAACCTCATCCCTAATAGTTGCAATAGAGTGCAGGATCAAAGTATCTACCACAATAATTAGTGCTTGCGGTTGTGATATTGAAGTTAGGAGTGAAGCAATTGAACACCCTAGATCCTTGAAGTTGAAAAAAAAACAAAAAGGGTGAGGTGATAGGAGGATTAGAAAACTAACATCTGCTTACCGAAGCATCGATGCCTTAACTTCCAAGGTGGAATCACTACCTGATAAATATGGTACTTAATCCTCAATAAGAAACTGAGTTTCTTGGTTGTTCAAAGGCACCCAAGACTCAGGACCATGCTCGAATAGACTAGCGGCCTCTAAAGAGACCTCCAGAATATCACTCACAGAAATCAGGCTTATAGGGATGATTAGTCTGGAAAAATGCATGATGGACTATTCTAAACTTCTGGGATCCAGGATCACAGCCTCTCCTGCGGTTTTGGAAAAAGTAACAATGGACCGTTCTAAATTTTTGGGAGCCAAGATAGTGGCCTCTCTTATGTTTGTGACTTTTGGGTGAGTGGGAACAATATGCTCAATTGGGGTATCAACATCCAAAGGTACTCCCTCTATAATAGTAGAGTTCATCTGGTTTGGGGAAATTGACTCCCCAAGACTTGGAACCCCTTTGATATCCTGAGACAATCAGGGATCTTCACCCAATTTAGCTACTGCTATCAAAGTCATATCGTCCTTCTCTATGGAAACGAGATCAGCACACTTGGTTGGGATTTCAACCTCTGAATGTTCCTCCACTATCGGGGCAGAGGTTGTCTGATCCATAGTGGGTACATCCTAAGAGCTAGAAACACCCCTAGTATCCTTAGTTGGTCTGGTCACCCTACCCTATTCAACCACAACTATTAGTGGTCCTTCTTCTACCACAGAAGTAACAAGATCCGTAAATGAATAAGAAATTTACGCCTGATTACTTATTGGTTCTGCATCAAAATATTCATGCAATAATTGGTTAAAAAGATAAAATAACTTGGTATGACAACTAGATAAATAGGTATGGCAGTTACTTTTAATCCCCTTTTTTATGTGTGTCGATAGTTAAAATGTCTATAGATGTTTCATAGTACACCATGGGGATGGATTCCTAAAGAGAGAATTAAGTGGAACTAGGGGATTAAATACCCTGGCTGGATCTATGATAACTGGCTCCATATGTTCAGCAGCACTAGGAGAACCTTCCCCAGCAACCTCTACATCATAGGGAGCATGTTCCCCAGATGCAGTGCCCTTGGGGGGGTATATACTGGAGAAAGAGTCATCCCCTGAGACTCCTCAGGTCCCTACAGAAGTAAAGAGAAAAGGGTTTAGAATCTTTACAATGATGGAAATTAAATTTAGGGTTAGAAAATAGAACGAACTCTCCTTTGATGATAGCTGGTTCTGAGATTACTACCATCCATACCACCCAATAAGACTAGTGAATCCTTTCTTTGGAATAATGGAGGCACCTTTTCATCTCAATCAGGTATGTAGATACTTCATCTAGCTATTCTTGGGCGAAAATAAATGTGGGGGAAATAGATTCCCCAAAACTCAGAAGATCAAAGTGTTCCCCTTGAAGCATCTTCCAAATATCTTCATTGGAAGAGTTCTCCCTCAAGTCATCCTAGACCCTCTAAGTATTTGAAAATGCAGTTGTAATGGGGATGGCTAGTGTTGAAGGATTGGTCTGGGGAAGCAGAGAAGGTTTCATCAATCGTAATTGCTTCTGAAGTGCCTCTATAGTCCTGGGACCCTCAGGGGCTGAGCACTTATGGGGCTTTGGGTGAAAGAGAGGAACTTCTCCTACTCTAGCCGTAGTAGGAAAATCATCAATCTTGTCACCCTCTGAAGAGTGGTCATCCTCATCATCCTATTTTTCAACCTTTGATCTCATCATGTCAAGTACTCTATGAGAGTATTTATAATGATTTTTTTAGCATGAATCGGGGTTTCAAGGTCCTGAAGGTAATAGTTTACCCTCTCAGGATCATCATCATAATAAATGTCAGTGGGATCTAAAACATAACCAAGATTGGTAAGGGAAACCTCCCTCTCTTGTAGAAACTGCTACAAGGAACGGGGAGATTGATTACAAAGGGATCGATTACCCCTTAGCAGATCTCATTGCCTCTAGGCCACTGGAAAGGCAGCATTAGGAGGGATAAATGTTTGATTCTCGATGGCGGCACTAACATCCTTGACATCCCGAGAGGTCACACCCTAGTCCCTTAAGACCTTTCTCAAGGGTTCAGAATCGAGGGGATTAAGAAGAACTTTCCATGGTCAGGAATGCTCAGTAGTTTCCTTTTTCTTCCCCTTAACCCTAGACACCTTAGGGGTTGTAGCAATAGGAACTAGATCTTCCATCTAGCCATATGGATATGATTGAATCCAGGAATCATCATAAATTTTTGTGAGGAAGGGTACAGAACCCTAGAAATCTAGAAGTTTAATCTTGCACTGAGTGTCCTCTTGGGTGAACATTATCCACAACTGATGGGATATCATGAGATGTTTCTCATAGTGTTCACTATTGAGGGCAAGGGGTCATGGTTAAAGTGACAGCTAAATCTGGAAGGAACATGTCCCTTGTAGATAAGTTCCCCATCAATATGGGAAACCAAGATACCCTCTCTTAAATAAAATAGGTATCCTCAGTTAATAAAGTCTTCTGATTCAACATTCACAAAGGTACTGATAGGGGAAGCATAAGGACGATAAGTAAATCGGTCATGACAGTTGATTCAAGTCAATAATTCTCATTCATTCCACTCAGTCCGGACTTCCTACTTATCCTATGTGGCTCAGGCCACCGGCATAACCCACTGGTACTCTGGAGATAGGGTCTAAGAATAGCATGTGGAATTTTCAAGGGATTAATAAATGTATATCCCTCCATATGGGATCCTATCTAACCCAAAAGTATTTTGAAGGGCCCAATCACCCAATGAGGTGGATTCCCCTTACTAATTCGGAATAATAAGCGGTAGATCTTGGCTAACACCAGAATGGCCAGGTTGATGCATTTTCCAGTGGCTAGCTGAGCTGCCATGATAAAGGCTTTGACACTCACACCGCTAGAGTCTCGTACTCGTAAAATCCATCCACTTAGAAACATGGCCATAATGTCATCCAATCAAAGCAATCAATCAACATCTGGGACAAGTTTCCCATCCCCATTCATGGAACTATCCCTCCTCCAAGATAGGCCAGTAGGAACCTACTCACCTTTGAGATTTTTTGGTTGGGAAGGACCTGGGTCTGCATGCACTAGGCTCTTGACCGCTTCGCTTAGTAAAGGAACTAATCCTGTCATAGAATAGAATGTCTTATTTCGAGAAAGGGTCGATCTCCCTTAAAATATTTTTCACTTGATCAATAACCCTCTTAGCCAGAGGGGGAGTCCTCTCCTCGTCATCCTAGGAGGAGGAAGGAGGTAGAAACTCATCATACATATCTCTGACAATGGGGACCCCCAAAATCAGACAAATATCTCAAAGGATAATGTCGACCTCCCCATGGACTAAATGAAAGGTGTTGGTATCTAGACTCCATCTACTCAGAAGCTGTGAAATGAGGGCGCCGGTTCGATGAGCATAGGTTTGGGATACCCAAATAGCCTCATATAACCCCATGGTCTGCAATTCAACCCAGAATTTCTCACAACTCTGATGAATTCAAAAAGGCCACCCCCAGTCCAAACCAAATGAACCTCCAGAACAAAGGTCCCATTTTGATGACCAACCATGTTGTTCGTTTTTCATGGCCCTCCATGCAATGCTCTGGTAGAAATGGGCATTTTCATCGGGAATTCGTCGTGCATCCTCTGGAGTTTGAGAGGTATATTTCAATAAGGACCTCGCAGTAGTATCCTTCTATATGAATCATCCTCTAAAAAAGATATGGGCCTTAAGAATGGTGTTTTTGATTATCCAAGCAGTAGGTTGGTCGGCTCGATGTGGTTATGGAATCGATGTATCAGACAGTAGGCTGAATCCATAAATGGGCAGCCTATCTAAAATTGGATAATCTATCTGACCCACAGTGAGAAGATTCATTAAGGATTGATGCAGTGGGACAACAGGGTTTTTTTCATCAATAGAGTTCACCAAATTCTTCTTCCTTTCATCAGCTGCTGAAAGGGGAGTAGTATCAGCACTATAAACAATAGCATCATTAGAAATAGTCTATGGAAGAGCCATTATCAATCTGCAAAAGACCATACAAAGGTTAGTCCAATAAAATCTTTGGGAAAAAAGAATAAAATCCGCAAAGGACTAAAATAAGTCTGTGTGATAAGGCTTTGCGTACTGAACCCATAAAATGGTTCACAAAAGGTGTTCCCTGTGAGCTGATAGTTCATGGAAATTCCCCATTAGGAACTGGCCCATGAATTATTATCCAGCGAATCAAACAGTTTGCAGAATGGGTGAGTTTTTCACTGGTCCTCATTATGTGTTTATCCAAAATTTGTAGTTTGTAGATTTAAATTTTAGTTTTCCGATTTTAAATTTAATCCACGGGACTGGCGAACCACGTAGCGCAAAATTTCAGACTTAAATTTTAAAGTTTTATAGTTTGGTTTGTGGATTCAAAGGTTGGTCCGAAGACAAAAGAAACTATGAAGAGTTCACAGTTTTCAGAATGCAAACCATAGTTTGTGGATGAAGGATTCTGTGAAGGTATTGGTATTTGGAAGCAAGGAGGCCGATAGGAAAATTGGGAGCACTTTTCGCTGATAAGTCTGATAAATGAAAAATGACATGGGCCCCCTTGTATATAGGAATGTTCCCCCGCTGGTTCCACCTTTCTACCAAAAACTAGTTCAATTCAGGATTGCTTTCTGCATTGGAATAGCCTCCTCTTCATTATGATCAGACCCTATTCTGATGGGGGCATTTGTAGGGTCCTGAAAACTTGGAAAAGGGAAGGAAAATAAACCCACAAATCATAAAAGGGAAATATGCATGTTTGATTGAAAAATTAAAGAATAATTTCGAATAATCCATATTTGGAAAAGTACTCAAAGTGGTTAATGTACTAAATTTCAGGAATGGTCTGTAGAAATCATCGACCGCAAACTGATAGTCTGCAGAAATCCCACGAAACGTTGGGCTGCGAGACGTTGGCCAGCAAACCAAGCAGTTCATGGGACGAGAATAGTAGTCCCCCCCATGAATGGTGTCATTGGCATGATGAAAACGGGGAAATTCAACCCTCATATGGCCCCCATGAATAGTTTCATTGGTGAAAAGATGATGGAGAAATGTGCCTCGACATACCGTCCCTATGAACTAACACTTCACAGATGAAGTGAGGGTGGTAGCATCCCGCAAATGAGAAAAATTCATTTGTGGGATTGAGGTGGTGATTTCTGCCACTGCAAACTGCATCCCCGCAAACCCCTATTGACTAATTCATACATTGGTCAGGTGATTTCTTTTGGGGCTTTTGTAAAAGGTTTTTCATGACCAATAGATCCATCTTCCCCAACACTCAATAAAAGGACCATAAAGGGGGCTGTAAAAAAGACACTTAAAAGGAGAATGGACAGTGGAGACTTTGGATTCATATTTTAGAATAGACAGAGGATATGGAAGGATTTAAAGATGAACGATCGATGAAGTGTGGAACCACGAATGATTCCCAATAGGTATAGACCCTATGCGTATCATAAAAGGAATGAAAAATAGTAAGAAACAATTGTTCGTGAACCTAATTGGTGAACTGAGAACCATATTCCCTTCGCGAATTAACATCATGTGAACCACAGGTGCAATACCCTTTCTTCAATTAGTGACCTGTAGAGCGCATTGTTGTGCAGACGAAACCTTGCACCACGTAGTACACCACTGCATAGATGGAACTAGGGGCAGTATAGAAAAACACTATACAGACCACATCTAGGTCTATGTACCACAATAGTATCTGAACCGCCCCTTCATCCTCATATAAACACATTATACGAAGAAACCCCTATCTATCATGAAGAAATGGTATGCAGAATGGGGTATCTTTGGGTATTGCATCATTTGGTTCCGATCATGCCCTTCTATTCCCGTCATGTCCTCCATAGCCCCTTCGTGAACCAGTCCATCGGCATCAGGATAAAGCCTACTCCAATGCCACCATACCCATATAATATAACCATCAGGCACACCATTACACCCTTCTGAGTCTACATACCCATGGTAAGTAGAGTCACAAAGGTAGTCCTCATAATGGTACTCACCTCCGGAATGTTCCTATGTCTACATTCCTGTGGTAACCCGGGGTCCGACCTTGGGATACTGATGTGAACCTCCCTGTTCTATGGATTAATGGTGATGAATAGTTATTCCCTTCCATGAGGGGAAGTGAAAAACAATGATATCACACTTTAATTTCCATTTTATAAGGAACAATGCTTCTCCCCTTTCCCAGAACTAGCTTTAGAGAACTCCTCCTGAGGTAAGCCCCTAGCCTTTCTTGTGGGAGGTGGCACTCTTCCCCCTCTTCTCCTCAGCCCATGGATATACCCAGATAGGTCAATATTACTATCTTGTGTATGAAAATAAAATAGATGATGTTCACAGTAAAATACCATCTCTCTCTCCCTTTGGGGTCTCATCCCGGCCTCTTCCATCATCGTCCTCCTCCTTTTCCATCAGCGGATAAATGAAAGTGTGTGTTTTTCTAGATCTAATGCTTCTTATTGTTTCTCACACTGATCATGAATCACGTGGTCTTAGAGGTTAACAATGATCATAGCATTCACACCATCTGGTAAATGAACTATGAGAACTATGATTCCTGCTCTGATCAGGATACGTAGGATGCCTACCTAATGCTCGATCTCGAGGGACTTTCTCCTTAAAATTAAGTCTTAATAAGAATGACCCTAATTCACTAAGAAATCCTCTTTAGATATAATCCTTGATGTGATTATTTCATAAAGGCCTCTTATATTGTGTAAGCCCCAACCATGTATCCTTTATGAGCAATTTAAAAGCATAAGCCCCATCCACTAAACTATGAGAACTCTGATTCCTTCCCTAACCAGGATACATAGGACACATATTTGGGGCTAGATATCCATGTCATTTCATTCATGAAATGAGAAATCATTCTTCCACGTTGTTCCTACTCTGAATTATAAGTCCCAAACTTCTCCAAAACTAAGCGGACATTGATTCCCCATTGACTGAGATACATAGAAAGCCTTTTCGGGGTCCAAATCCAGCCCCTAAATCAACCCTAATGTTCTCTGGGCCATATCCCTTGTAGGTTCATGTTCACCTAGAATAACATATCTCTTATTAATCCCTCAAGAAACTTTGGTTTAAGTCCCACATTGAATCTTGACTAGGCACATTCCGCCTGGGTGCCCTTACCACAAGACGTTAAACTGCAAGGATGGGTCCTTATCGCATGACCTTAAAAGGTGATGTGTACAGTTAAGTGGTGTCGAACTATATGGGTTCTGATTCCTTTCAAAATGATACATAGGAATTACATCTTATGGTTTTGATACCGATATTGAAACAACTTTCACCCCCCTATATGATGATAAACTCTAGAGCGCCTCATCATATGGCTTAAATTAGCATTGTCTCAGTAATTTTCAATCCATGCATACCCATGATTGATTTTGAAACCCAAGGGTAAACATCTGAGGAAACATGTTTGTAAATGAACCAAGGATTCTTGAACATATGAAAATTTCTTAAATCTATAAGAGAGTCTCATAGTTGTCAATAATTTCCCCCAAAAGGGTGTGATGAGCCCGACCTCCCATCCTCTCGACCAATGGAATCCTTAAGTTTTGTTGGCCAAATCATCCAACAAGCACCTACCTTTGGAAAAAAGGTATGTGAATCATGGATAGAAGGGTTGTTGGGTGTTTTTGGATCCATGAATAAACCCATTGGAGACCATCTGAGGACATAGTACCCAACATGGTATGATTGCACAAACACCTAACCCCCTGCAATCGCCCGCTGAAACCATTCAACTGTGGAACCTCATTCATGACATAAAAATGATACAATTCCTAGTCTCTATGGGACTACCTCATACTTATATACATATACATATAAAGAAAAGAGGGGTACAACGCGAATCGGGTTGAAACAAAGGTCGGCTAGACCAACCCCACATGAGGGGTCGGTGTCAGGGAGGTGGCCATCATGAGACATATAAAAGCCTAAGTGAAGCTCCCGCTCCTGATCCTACTCCCCCAGTCACTAAAATTCCATATTAGATAATCCCTACTTGACTATGAATCTATTGTGGTGATAATGAACCATATGTGAATGCGTGATTCCAATTTTATCCAAGATTGGTTGCTTTTAATTAGTGGTAAACCTCATAAATATTTATGTTCTTTGTGTGTTTGGTGTTCTTGCTACTAGATCTTACATTCATTAGTTCAAAAAATTTAGGATCATTCATTTAAATAAATGAATAAGGCTATCCATGATTGAATTGTTAAATTAGTGAAATAAAATGATACATTGATTCATCCCCCACCCCCACCCATCAATGTATTTGGATTCACCTTAGGGCTACTTCAAAGAGTTATTTTATTATCATGACTATCATAGTGTCATGGATTTGGTTTTCTTCGTAAAAAGGGACCATAATATAATGTGTGTGTGGGATATGTGATGTGATTTTCTCAAAGAATAGTTGTGGTTATAGTCATTCTTATGTGAAAGGTAGTGTGTTTTGATTATTAGAGAGACTTCAGGCCCACTTTGGGCCTATCAAGACTTGTGGATACCCTTTGTAACTCTATATAGTCTTGGGCATCATTATTATCTCCTTTTTTCTATGGTTCAGTAATTGAGTTTTCCTTATTATGGGTGTTCCATTAGCCCTTTATTTTTATCTCCTCTTATCGATCTATGAAGGATCAAGATTTTCTTTTCATTAGAGTATCATTAACTCTTAATGAGTGTTTCCCTTGTGATAGTGATTTAATGATGGAGGTTGACTTGTGGATATTAATATTTTGTATAGTGGTTGGTGATGTATTTTTTATATGTTTTTTGATTTTTATTGATATCATTGATACAATCACATTGTTATATGCTACCACCACCCATAATACAAGGTTGAATATGACCCAACATCCAATGAGTGAGTGATCTCTTGAATGGAAAAATAAGTTGGCTACAATACCCTTTACTCAGAATTTAAGTGGTGGGATTTAGTTTATGGGAACATTTGTTATGTATTTTAGAGTGTGTGTGTGTGTAGCATATGTGTCTCTTCAGAGTCATTTGTTCTAATTCATAGCTAAAAATAATAGTGGAAAAAAAGTGCAATAAACCTCTAAAACAAGCTATAATGTGATACTAAGGAACTAAAAGAAGAAAAAAATATGATCCATAAAATTCATGTGTGTAATGAAATAGACATTATAAATGATATTTTTTCCTAAAAACATGTCTATTATATTATATTGTATAGTATTATACACATATAACACATAAAAAATGAAAAAACTTTATTTCAATAATAGAGATCGTCACATTAGTCAACAATTAAACCCATAAAAATTTCAAATATTATAATGGGACAAAAAAGAAAAATAGAAAAACTAGAATGGAAAAATTTGGAACATCCCGATCTTCTAGAATAATCACTCCAAAAAACAACACAATGGAAATGAAACAAAATATAAGTAAATTAATCAATTTTTTAGAAAGTAAAAATGTAGAACCTTGATAAGATTTAACTGAATGATTTATGAATGAATTAAAGGGTATTTATAGGATTTAATATGACATTTTTAATATTAATGTGACCATTAGAATAGTAACATGATCGTTAGGAATAGTAACCTGGCCATTGGTAATAGTAGCATGATAGTTGGAATAGTAATTTGACCTCAAAATAATAAAATGTAATATAAATAATGTTTATCATGAGTAATTTAAGAAAATATAAATATTTTAATTCCATAAAATAAATACCAAGATTAAAAACTCAAAGAAATTATAAGCACTTTTTTTAATAAAATATATTTTAATGTATTTTATAAAAAACGTGATTTTTATATTAAAAATTAAAATTATCTATGATAGAAAATTATTTTGATAAAATAAACTTCATTTTTGAAATCAACATGTCAAAATTTTCTAAGGATGATTTTTAAAAAAAATTCCGAAACACTTCAATTTTTAGGTGAATAGTAAGAATACAGTTTTTTCATAACTAGTATGTTTTAAATGAAATCATCAATGATGAAATAATGACCTAATAAATTATATAATATGAGGATCAACCAAAATCATGTTTAATAAGTTAAATAATTCATGAAATTCAAATTCCAAACCTACAAGTATTTTCCAAATTCTAGAGTCTAAAGTATTCCATTGAAATAACATTTTGTCATTCTTCCACTTCCCTTTTTAATAAACTAATGAATTTGATTTAGAAAAGCTTCAAAATTCCTAACATCATTTTTATTTTATTCAAATATGACTTAAAATTTCATGAATATCACTATTACTGTGTTTACCATAGAAATTATATTTTATTCAATATTTTAACTCAAAAATACCCATCTCCTCGTGTATAAATACCTCATCTCCCTCACCTTAGAAAAACATCTCCTCCCTCACTTATCAAATCCAAATACCTACCAAAATTACCTCTATTAAGACCCCTATAATCCTAATTTACATTCTGTAGTTACTCAAATCCAAGCATTCAAAGGGTTTACTGTCGTAGAATGGTTGTAACACTGAGAAGAGGGCGTGTTTTCTCTATTTTTTTCAAACCCAAACCTTATGAAAATAATTAAGTAGTATGTTATATTAATGATGTTAAATTATTATAATTATTATATTTATTATATATTTATTTTTCAAGATTCTCTTTTCTCCTCTTTTGATAATGTCCCATCAACGATCGGTTAACCACCTATGAGGACATTGTCAACTCTCTTATTATCACCACTTTCATGGATGGTTAGAATGAATTATATAAAATATGTATGTGTCTGTAATTACATGTATTTAAGCTTCTAGAATTAATTTTACTTATGTATGAATGATCTTGAAAAAAATAACAAAATTGAAACAAGAAGGGATAATTTAATGAAAACATGACGTCAAAACAATTCACGTTTAACAAGGAGTATTATAAAATAGAATGGAAACAATTCATGTTTAACTGGTGAAGTCATTTTTAGTGGTCACATGCAATTCATGTGGATGTATCCAATAGATCAATACTTAAATACATTAAAATGATATGTGCGCAACAAAGCTTGTCTGGAAGCTTCAATAGCCAAGGGATATTTAATGGATGAGTGTACTAATTTTTGTACTTTATATATTGATGAGGTTGAAACAAAGTTAGATAAACCCTTCCATAATGATGAGGGTCCAATTGTAGAAGGTATAACATTTGATATGCACAATGATGAGTGGGTTCAAGCTCATCGATACATGTTGTTCAACACTCCATCAGTTATTCCATTGATACAGTAAGTTTCATAGTTGATCTATATTATGTTTCTATATTTATTTTATTACTTACCTTTGATTGTGTTGTGATTTAGGACTCATATCACTGATTTAAAATGTCAAAGGCCCCGTACAACTGACTATAAAATCTAAAATCATCATTTCAACACATTTCATGAGTGGTTCAAGACTCATGTACATATAAATAATTGATTTAATATTTTTCTAGTGCAACTTAGTTGTATTTTTACAATCCTTTATCCATTGAACTATGTGAAATTTATAGATTCAAAAGATGCATGATTTAAGTACACATACTATGAGTGAAGAACTCAACCAACTAGTTGATGGCCCGTTTATTACAGCTCGTTGTTACAAGTCTTTGGATGCTAATAGATTTTGATTCCATATTAGTGATGTTCAAGTGAACCGAGCCACACAAAATAGTGGTGTTGGTTATTCATTTCTTGATGCAGGTTATTATAATGGATTGTTGAGGGATGTTATTGAGGTTATTTATAGTTGTGGCTTAATACACATATTGTTAAGGTGTGATTGGGTCAATCTGGTTTGTGCAACAAAAGTTGATAACTTCCATATTATGTTAGTAAACTTTAACAATATTCTATATAAAGATGACTGAGTAAAAAACGATCCCTTCATAATGACATCGTAGGCATAGTAAGTTTACTTTGTCGGTGTTGATTCTAATTGGAAAGTTGTGGTAAAAATGTATAGAAGAGGGGTTTTCTGATTGTCTGAGAGGAACTTGATATTGTTGCCTTTCCTAATAAAACACTTGACCAAATAGAAGTAGCTATATGAGATGAATATATACAATGGGCTAGAGAGATAATTGAATGAGATACGATAGACATGCATGATTAGTGAAAGATTGTAATTATTTTCCCAATTAATGTTTGTAAAAATATTTATGAGTTATATGTATAAAAATTGATTTATTTAACTATATTATTTTTATTAATGTAGGTATGTCATAGGGTGGTCAGAGTGGTTCACCTGATATTGTTGGTATGTATGTTTTCATTTTTCTAAATTAATTTATTGTAATTTTCTGTGTATATTTCCCTAATTGTTTCTAATTTTTAATTAAAAATTCAGTTATATTGTAATTTCATTATGATTTTCGGGCAGTATGTATCGCCAAATACCAAAAATTATGGAAGGATTATAAGGTAAGGGTGAAGGGAGATCACTACATACCATTTTTGGGTGTGCTAGACATTCTACAGTGAGTCCCTTCGGGTATTCTTCCCGTGCAGTGGCAGGATTTGGTTGCGTTTTGGTCGAGTGAGATGACGATGGTAAAATTTATTACTTTTAATATATAAATGATTAATTTTTCATATGACTATTAACTAAATACTTTTAATATATATTGAGTCTACTCTTCATTCACATAATCAAGTGATGCAGGGCATGCCTTCCAGACTCAGTACTCAACATGTGTCACAGCTCAGACATGATGTAAGTTTAGAATTAACTATTCATTCATATATTAAAAAATTGTAGTATAACATGAATATAAATATGTATTTGGTGGAATCCTTTATTATAGTTACACCAGTGAGGTGATCCGACCGATATGATTTCAATATGGGTGAGGACTCGTAGGGCAGGTGATCCCGGTGTTGCTGGTGTTATAGTAAGAAAATTATTTAGTAACAAATGTATTTTTATTTCATAGAAATTATTCATATTTGTTCATTAATTTATTATATATATGCTACAAGATCAATTTGATTCTCAGTTAGTAGAGTTACCAGAGGATAAACTTCGTAGTACTGTGTACAGAGATGAGATATTTCAGCGTGTCATGGGGCATGACAGTCATGGTTATTCTTTGACTTATGGAAGTGGTATCCCACGACGTTCAGTTGTTAGAGAAAAGGTAATGGGTACATGAAATGATGCAGGGATGAACACACAGACTAAGATAGATGTTTCCATATAGTCTATGCAGTGTAATACAGATGAGCGGTTTCAGTAGTTACGTGCAGAGTATGAGGAGAGATTATCATAGATGTCATCACATATCAATGAAGTGACAACGCAACATACTGTTGATGGTACAAAAGTGGTGTCATAGGTAAAAAATAAAACAAACCATACTCATATTGACTTTTATTGATATGTTTAAGATACATAATATTTATATATATTGTAGGCTTTGGAAATAGCTCATGGATATCGTAGTGAGATTGGTGATCCAGCTGAGGATGAACCTCATGCATGTGGTAATTTACATTACCATTTTAATATCATACATGAATTAGGAATTAATAATAATTCCCAAACATTTAGTGTTATTTACACCACTATGTTTTATTGTTTTAATTATTATGATTTAATTCATTCTTTTAAAGTTTACTTGATTGTTAATTGTGATATATTACATAACACTTCAATTTATTAAGA
This sequence comes from Viscum album, assembly GCA_963277665.1. Classification (NCBI taxonomy): domain Eukaryota; kingdom Viridiplantae; phylum Streptophyta; class Magnoliopsida; order Santalales; family Viscaceae; genus Viscum; species Viscum album. The sequence continues at coordinate 1,778,870,120 of OY728129.1, read as the reverse complement.
TTTATCTTTCTTTTAAGTTTAATTTGCTGGTTCTGGAGAAGATCATTACAAATGAGTAGTTGGATAATGCCTTGGTTGTACCTCTTATAAATTAGAGTATTATTCAGTACATTGATACTACTGGCCAGATTGAGCAGCCCACTTTCGATAAGCATCACACTCATGTGGAGGACACTAGTGTAACTTCCAGACCCAAATAGCCACCCGAACAATGCTAGAAGGGTTGGGTGTTACTGACCTTAGGTGCACCTCCCTGAACACCAAAGGCTTCCGACTAGCAGTGAGGGTGTAATAGGTATATTGGGGGAGGTTATACCCTCTCAGAAGGAGGAAAAATAAAGGTACTAGTCCGAGTGCAATAATAAAACATGCAGCAAAAATAATGACTTAGCATACTCGAACTAGACCTGCATAGTGGAAGCACATCCAATATCAATAAACAACTAAAGCAATATAAAAAAAGTGCAGTGAAAAGTAAACAGAACAACATGATGAACATCACTTGTAACTACTAAACAAACCAAGCATGCGTCCATAGAAGGTCAGACATGTTAATATAAAAAGGGTTTCAATGTCTAACCAACAATATCTACAATAATAAAGTAAGCATACTGATACATAATGAAAGATAAAACAAAAGTAAACTCCATCTAGGAATGACCTCAAGGTCCATAACATATCCATGCCAAATAGAAATACAATCCAGATCTCGAGGCTGATCCTTTACCTATACGTAAAACCATAAAGTCTACATGCGCCACGAAGGGCCCGTGTGGGGTGTGAGATGAATCTCAGTAGGATACCACAAAATGGTGTATACCTAGTATAAGTGTTTAAGTAGACAAGAATATATAATAAAATTAAATTGTATGATTCACAATGTAAACACAACCTCTATTAGTGCTCAGCAGCCATTATGGAGTGTCGCTTACTTCAGCCAATGCCAGAATCTCAGTCACGTAACCCGACACCATGTGCCTCCTAACACCGCGTGTCTCAGGTACTGACGTCTTAAAGGCATGCCCAAGCAATAGTAACCCAGAACCATGTGCCTCCTGAAACCTCGTGTCTCAAGTAATGACGTCTCGTAGGCACACCCAAGTAGTAGTAACCCGACACCATGTGCCTCCTGACACCTCATGTCTCAAGTACTGATGTCTTATAGGCACTCCCAAACAATCTGAAGGATCATCACCTTCCACATGGCTTTCATGGAAAGCACCCCCAAACCATAATCACCTAACCACAACTACAGGGGCCTCTACCCACACGAGCGGTCAAAAAAATTTCATTATGGAGTCATCTATGTGCACATGACCCAAATCACATGTGAACAGTAATCACCAAATTGAGAACCCAAGACACAACCTCTCTGTAACCTCGTGCCCCTCTGACCACGTCACTCGGAATTTGATGGCCTTATCATCCAAGTAACTTGGGCCATGCCCAACCTGACAATCACACTACCTCAATTTGATGTCCACAACACCCAATCTCGTGGTGAAACCACCCAAATAATCCGATTCAAGACCAACCTATGATCAACATCACTCAAGAATATCCGGGCCATTCCCAACACAGCCCAAAGGTTCTATCATATGCAATATCAAGCATCACAAATATATAATCAAAAGAATCACTTTAAACAAGAAAAACGATTTAAACAGTTGAATTGTACTAGCCATGTGTTGTCCCATACCATAACTAATGTCTTGAAAGCCTCTAATAAACTTAATCATGCTTAAATAGTTTAAACTCAGTAGTTTAATCAAAAAAAATCAATTCTAACCATTTTAGAACCCCTGACCAAAATTCCCTAAATGAGCAATGACCTCTAACCTAGCCTCTCTCAAGCATAACAAGGTAAGGTAGTTCCCAATGACATCCCATAAGGCATATAGTCAATTCAATATAAAGAAACATGGGTCTCGCTAAATACCTGACGTTGCGCTAAAAATTTGCAACCCATAAATGACTGTGAAAACACAAAAACAAGGTATGCACCACCTACCTCAAACTAGTATGATGATCCTACTCTAGTAACAGCCTCTAATTTGGTCTAAAACACAGTAGATCTACAAAATGAGCATAAATTCTCAAATTCCTATAACTTAGTTTAGAACAAAAATCAAGAATAACGGCTCAAGGGGAACCAAGATCTTACTGATGGGGTTCCAATGGATCCGATAAGGTTTGAATCCGACTTTGGATGAAGAATCAAGATCAAAATGAAGTTCAGGCGGCGGTTTTGTGAGGGTTCTGTCCATGATTGCTAAAATAAGGCTACTGTCTGTTTTAAGTGAAAAAAATAAAGTACACAGCATGTATATAGGTATAAACACCATGTATACTCTTTAACTGTTCATTTAGCAGTTGTTTTCCACCAACTTACTTTCTAGAACATGCTGACATGACTTACACGATGTGTACTAGGTAGTACACGACGTGTACTTGGTTTTTCCTCTCTTTCTCACTAAAATACCCACATGCCATGTATATCCCTCATACACAGCTAGACTACACATCTTTTACTAGGATTACACGGCATGTACATGGTAAAAAATCTCTACCCGGCCAACACACCTACATGCCATGTATGACCTTCCCACATGGATAAGGGTAAACGGCGTGTACCTAAGAGTACACGGCGTGTAACCCTTAAATCATTCCATGTGCCCAGTTTTTAGTCCAAAACTACCCAGTCTCCCCTGTTTTCTCAAAAAAAACTCAAAATAGAAAGACAAAAATAAAACCATACCTTAAGGTAAGAACATGGTTCTTACAAACTTTTCCCCTTAAAGCAATTCGTCCCTAAATTTACCTTCCAAGGGTGGTGAAGAAAACTCCAGATAATGCTAGCCCAAAACTCAAATCAAGAACAGGTCCACCAATTTTTTTCCCAGACCCATGGTCCTCCTGTGATGCATCATCACCCCTTCACCTCATCAAGTGCACCTGTATCGCTTCAGACACCCAATCATGTTCCGCACTGCATCAGTGTATTCCTCAACAAGGTCATGCATCCCATGGATACTAAAAACAAAATCCAGTTCCTTGTACCTCAATTAATCCACATCCTCGATGCCCCGATGACCACAACACCTAAACTAACCCATATCCTCGATGCCCCAATGCCCACGACACCTCAAGTAACCCGCATCCTCAATGCCCTAATGCCTAAGGCACCTCAATTAACTCACATCCCCGATGATCATGATGACACACATCTCATATATATATATAAATATATCACGAACCCAAAATGATGTCAACCTACTAATAAGTATTTGTTCAGTCTATATAAATCTCGTTCACCTCATGTACTCAAAATGAACAAGCCTCAATAGTCCATGTCAAAAAGAAATTAAGTAATCATGGCCTCACCCGTGGCGTACCTTTGACCATCGTCGACTCACCAGCTTGCTCATCCCTTGGCAGCTCCACAACATGCACTAGGCCTGACACATGGTTGCCTGAAGCCTTTCCTCCTTACGGTGTCGCACCGGTCACTGGACACTAACCCCATGACTGGGTCCCACTGTCTCTTCCACATCCTCCATGTGCAGCTGAACCTTGACTACCGTCACCTGGTACTGATCCTGATCCAACCCCGAATGCCACAGTCTTTCCTAGTCCCTACCTTCTAGCTGTCTGAGAAGGTTGTCTGCAAAACTTCTCAAGATGCCTGACCTATCCACATGCCCGACACTCCTTTATAGGCTTGTAACACTGATTCCAGACATGCCCTGGCTACCTGCACTGAAATCAAACCACTGTTGAACTGCCACGAGGTGGTCTAGTTGAGTCCTTGGCCTATCCGCTCTGCTGGAACTCATTACGACCTCGTTTCCTGTTATCTCAACCATCACCTAAATCTACCATCTAACCCATGTGAGACATGTCCGTCAAGTTTCCCTCAGTTATGAGTGCCTGATTCACCGCCTCTAAGAATGAGGCAAGCCTAAAGATGTTTACATGCACCTAGATGATGTTTCATAATCCATCTTCAAAACACCTCACCCTCGTGATGTCATCGCTTACCATACCTGGTGAAAAGTGAGACAGCTCAGTGAAAGTAGCTACATAGTCCTTGACAGACATGTCACCCTGCTAAAGGCTCAAGAATTCCCGAGCTCTATCTGCTCTCAGTATCTCCGAAAAGAAGTGCTCGAAAAACCTATCCTCGAAGTTTTTCTAGGTCAGTCTCTCGTGTCTGCGAGCTTGAACCTACACATCCCACCAATGCTTTTCTGGTCCTCTAAGCATGTATTTTTCTAACTTGACCCTCCACCCTAGAGGCATCTCAAGATACTCGAAGATCATCTTCATACTCTCTATCCAATTCTCAGCTACCTGTGGACCACCCTCACCCTGAAATATCAGTGGGTGTTGTGACTAGAACTCTCGCGGTAGATACGCCATTGATGGATCTACTCCTTGATCACCTCTATCGATTCCCTGTAAAACACGTACCAGGATAGAATGAAGCTGCTCGTCGAGCCACGGCCTGAACGTTGTCAAACCTAGTAGCTACTCTACCGGCACTGGATTCTGACCCTGATCCTACCCCTGATCCTGTACCTACGGCTCATGCTCTGCCTGCCCTTCAAGGGTATAAACTTGATTGTGCCCCTACGGTACTGTACCATCACCCTCTTGACGCTCCATCGAGCCTTATAAGAGGAACTCACTGAATAACATAAATGGTCATACAACCCATATATATATATATATATATATATATATATATTCAGGCATATAGGAATAGTATTAAAAGAAACACATAAAAACTACCCTTACTCTCCCCCACCATAACTCATGCCCACGGCATATCGGCCTCATAGCCTCCTTACCCACCCTCAACAGAGCCAAGTATCATAGTATCCCCAGGCCATGCCTATCCTAACAGCCAACATTGCCTCAAATCGATGACTGGGTCACCCAATCCTGACAGTCAGACTGCCTTAAACCAACATCCAGGATTCCCCATACTGGTGATTACATCACCTCTGTCATAATATATGCATGCTCATATATGAGCCAGGCCTAAATATCTTGCAACATGAAATTTTACATAATTTAAAGCATTGCATATTAAATTGAAAATAAACAATCAATTCTATCAGGAATTTCACCTTTCACATTTCAAAAGAATCTATAGCATGAAAATTGATATTATTTACATGGTATTATTACTTCACAAAGCATATGTGTATATATGAAATTGAAATACACTAATAACATGCCTATCAAAAGCCAAGAAAACACGCCTTTTCATACTTGGCCAAGGTCCAAATCTTTCTCCCTTACCTTACTGGGTTAAGGGTTACATATCACAACTAATAATCATCACAAACCAAGTGAGGCACCAAGGTGGAAACCATATAAACTATAATATGAGAAAAATAAAAATAAAAATTCCCACCCAAGGCAACTTGGTCCGTCCCTCGTACCTGGGGCTGCATGCACCCAAGAATAAGCTAGAAACCTAGTTTCAATAACAACATATCTTCAGTCTACCATATCCCAAATAGTAAGACCAGCATAAATAAAAAGGCACTCTCGGTCTCATTAGTAGTCAGTCAAAAGCTGCTACTAAATCCATGTTAAGAACAAACTCCTCTTATACCACTTTGTAACATCTCAACCTGAACAACCACCCAAACAGTGCTAAAAGGGTTGGGTGTTACTGACCTTAGGTGCACCTCCCCGAATTCCAAAGGATGCCGACTAACAACAAGAGTGTAATAGGTATAGTGGGGAGGCTATACCCTCTCAGAAGGAGGAAAAATAAAGGTACTACTCCGAGTATAATAATAAAAAATGCAGCAAAAATAATGACTTGGCATACTCAAACCAAACCCATATAGAGAAAGCACATCCAATATCAATAAACAGTGGAAGAAATATAAAAACAAGTTTAGTGTAAAGTAAAGAGAACAGCATGATGAACATCACTTGTAACTACTAAACAAACCAAGCATGCGTCCATAATAGGTCAGACATGTCAATATAAAAAGGGATTTAATGGCTAACCAAAAATATATTTTAAATATAAAGTAAGAATGTTGATAAAAAATGAAACCTAAAACAAAATTAAACTCTAGTTAGGCATGACCTCAAGGTCCATAACATATCCATGCCAAATAGCACTACAATTCAGCTCCTAAGGCTGATCCTTTACCTGTACGTAAACCATAAAGTCTACACGCATCCCGAAGGGCCCGTGTAGGGTGTGAGATGAATCTTAGTAGGATACTACCAAATGGTGCGTACCTATTATAAGTGTTTAAGAAGACAAGCATCTATAAGGAAAGTAAATAGTACAATACACAATGTAAACACAACCTCTACTGGTGCTCAGCAGCCACCATGGAGTGCCACCTACTTCGGTCAACGCTGGAATCTTAGTCACGTAACCTGACACCATGTGCCTCCTGACACCATGTGTCTCAAGTACCGACATCTCAAAGGCACGCCCAATAAATATTAATCCAACAACACATGTCTCATGACACCTCGTGTCTCAAGTACTGATGTCCTGTAGGCACGCCCAAGCAGTAGTAACCCAGCACCATGTGCCTCCTCACACCTTGTGTCTCAAGTACCGACGTCCTATAGGCACGCCCAAATAATCTGAAGGCTCCTCACCTTCCACATGGCTTACACGACAAGCACCCCCAAACCATAATCACCTAACCACAACTACGGGGGCCTATACCCACACGAGCGGTCAAAACCACCTCATTATGAAGTCATCTATATGCACACGACCCAAATCACAGGTGAGTGGTAATCACAAAATTTAAAATCCAAGACACAACCTCTCTGGCACCTCATTCCCCTGTGACCATGTCTCTCGGAATCTGATGGTCTTTTCATCCAAGTAACCCGGGCCATGCCCAACCTGACAGTCACACTGCCTCAATCTGACGTCCACGATGCCCAATCTCATGGTCAAACCACCCAAATAATCCAGGTCAATCCCAACCTGCGATCAACACCACTCAAGAATATACGGGTCATGCACAACACAAACCAAAGGTTCCAACATATGAAATATCAAGCAACACATATATATAATCAAAAGAATCACTTTAAACAGGAAAAACTATTTAAATAGTTGAATTTCACTAGCCATGTGTTGTTCCATACCAGCACTAAGGTCTTGGAAGCCTCTAATAAAATTAATCATGCTTAAACAGTTTAAACTCGTCATTTTAATCAAAATAATTCAATTCTAACCATTTGGGAACCCTGACCAAAATTCCCCAAATGAGCAATGACCTATAACCTAGCCTTGATCAATTATTACAAGTTAAGGGAATTACCAACAACATACTATAAGGCATATGGTCAATTAAATATAAATAAACATGGGTCTCTCTCAATACTCAACGTTGTGCTAAAAAGATGAAACCCCCAAATGACCATGAAAACACAAAACAGGGTATGCACCACCTACCTTGAACTAGTACGATGATCCTCCTTCGGTAACAGCCTCTAATTCGGTCTAAAACATGGTAGATCTATAAAATGAGCATAAATACTCAAACCCATATAACTCAGTTTAGAACAGAAATCAAGAAGAATGGATCAAGGTGAATCAAGAGCTTATAGAGGGGGTTCCAATGGATCTAACAAGGTTTGAATTCGACTTCGGATGAAGAATCGGGGTCAAAATGAAGTTCGGGTGGTGATTTTGTGAGGGTTCTGTCTAGGATTGCTAAAACGAGGCTACTGCCTATTTTAAGTGGAAAAAAAAAAGAAAGTATATGGGTTTTATATAGGTATACATGCAGTGTATACTTTTTAACTATTCATTTGACAGCTGTTTTCTGCCGAATTACTTTCCAGGACCTGCCGACATGACTTACATGGCGTGTACTTGGTTTTCCTCTCTTTCTCGCCGACATGCCCACACACCATGTATATCCCTTATACACGGATAGACTATACAGTGTGTACTAGGAGTACACAACATGTACATGGTAAAAACTCTCTACCCGGCCAACACGCCTACACGCCATGTATGGCCTTCACACATGGATAAGGGTACATGGCATGTACCTAGGAGTACATGGCGTGTAACCCTTAAATCACTACAACAGAAATTGGTTTTCACGGCGGTTTTTTAGCGGCGGTTTTGGTAACCACCGCTAAACGTTTTTTTAAAATGGATTCACAGTGGTTTATTATAAACCTCCACGAAACATTTTTTTAACGTTCCGACCCTTATCCCCCCCCACCCCAACCCCGATTCCCCCGCAACCCCGGCCCCCAGCGACCCCGTCCCCCCGCGACCCCCGCGACCCCGCGACGCCAGATACCCCGCGACACCGGTGACCCCGGCCTCCCACAACCCCGGTGACCCCGCGACTCCAGCAACCCCGCAACCCCAACGACCCCGGCCCCCCGCGACCCCGGCGACCCCGCGACCCCATGTGGTATTAAAGATTTTTCTCATAAATTTTATGTATTATATGCGTATGTGGTTGTTCCAATTTACTTCTTTACTATGTTTTGTGTTCCTAAGTAAGAAAAGTGAGATTAGGACTCAGATTGATGTATGAAACCCTCTAAGGACTCTGTTGGGTCCGTTGATGTTTGAGATCGTACCTAGTTCTACCCTTGGGTTATGAAAACCCCTTAAGGTTGGTGAAATAGTTTTTAAAATGTTTCAATAATATAATTATGAAAGTGAATGGGTAGAGAATTGTAAGTTGGTATGTAGTCAAGGTTAATGGGATATTTGAAATATGGAATTGGTATTTTTTTGAAATGCCTAGTTGGATTCTGAAATGGATTAAAATAATAATTTTTCACTTTGATTTGGTTATGGTTTTCCATGAAGGACAACAATGTTTTGAAAGTGGGTATTTTTTTTAAAAGGAGGTGATGACCTCAATGTTATAGGAAAAAGGGGGTTATCTTAATAGATTTAAAATGGTGATTAGAAATGAGGGTGTGGTTCCCCTTTTTTGAAAATGATTTAAAATCCCCTTTTATGGTTGTAAATAGAAATTAAATTCTTGGGACATGTTGAGTTTTTAAAAGAGGAAGACTCGTTTTTTGAAGGGTGGATTCAAGATTATTTCAATTGAGTGTCTTGAATTGTGTTTTATTCCATGATTTTATTTTAAAGATATGTTGAGAACATAGTTATTTAAATGATATATGGGTTAGTGAGATAGAACCCCCGACAATTAGGTTAACATGTTAACTTGTTTTATTAAATGAAATAAGTGATAAATGTGTTTTGTTGATGACATAACATAAGGGGGAATTTGGTATAATTTTATTGTGTTAAATGGGTTAAGGTATGGAATTTATATATGTGATAAATGAGTTGCGATTGTAGATGGAATATATGTTAATGGGTTATTCATTATAAATGGGATATAAATAGTCAGTTATGGGAATGATCATTGAAGTAGATTGATATAATATATTATTTAATTCTTGGATGGTAACCTAGATAAATAATTTGGAAAGATGTTGGTGTGTCAATCCACTATGATATGAAGATTTACATTTCATGTTTCATTAGCAGCAATCAAATTTTTTAACACTAAGTAGTCCTTGATTTTTCCAACCACAATTAGTATATCTTTAATTCTAACTATATTTAGAACTAAATCCCAAGTGAATTCATGAAGATCTCTGTATAGAGATGTGAAAAGTACCTAATAATCTTGGTGGACTATACCAGCTTTAAATCCCACCTTGTAGTTCATACAAAAGATTAAATCAATGAAATACATGTATATAATCTAAATAAACTAGATAAATTATACTGCAATAATAGTCATGTATAATTCTATCCATTTCAATTCTCCTCACTACCACTATCTATGAGGTGTGTTGACACTGATGGTATGAGGAATAGTTTCCACATGTTGATTAACAATAGAAGAATGATGGATGTATCCAATACAAAAATATCATATATGATATCCATAATTTCCATATTTAGACAAATGGTACCCCAAACCATATAGGAATTATGTTTCTTGTTCATGATATCCTTCACTTATGTATAAAACTACTTCTCAAATGTCACAAGATAGTTATTGCTTCTATAATGTGGACCATCCTAATAAAATTCATTGTTCCTAGATGCCACTTAGTTGTCCTAAGTCTTTTGTTAATAACAAGTCTAATAGGACTATTCCATCTGAGCATACAAAACCAGAGGTAGAGTTGATCTTGTTGCAACAACTGGTCATAGAATTTTATAAAAATATTTTTTAAGATTCCCATTCATGGAACAATGGTGTAAATTCTATAGTGGTGATATGAATTAATTATTCATGTATAAATTCAAGATTAATTGTAAAAAACCTGGTCAATTAATGTGATATGGATTATAATAAACTCATCCCATTTATTGATTTTCTCTTACATTACTATCATAGGACTGACTCTATATATTGTGTTTAAATCCCATGTTGATTCTCCTAGTTTCACATAGTTGAACAATGGTGTCTCCTACACTAATATTCCATCCAAAGTCTCTTCCTCCAACCAACTTCTTATTATCTATTTCTAGGTGACATGTAATATAGAACATTAAAAATATTGATAGATCCTTAGTTTGGATACCTTAAATAATGATCTATTCATTCAATCCTTTTCTAGATGTTTTCTCTCATGAACAGTGAACAAGGTGAGTGAATTTTGAATTATATTTAATCTCTTATACACATACATGTTCAAATTTAACAAATTATTCTACATTTATTACCCCAATGGTTTTCAAGAATAATTATTTTACATTACAAGTATACAAATCCTTTCCAAGTGAGGTATTGAAACAACATATCCTAGAGCATCTACATTCTTAGTTTCTCTATCTTTTGGTTATAGTGGCTTCATGGGGGGATAAAACAGGGAGGCTTATACATTATCATTAGCTTCCTACTTACAGAATCAAGTAAATAGTATTTGGATCCCAACATCACTATAAAAAACTAAGCTATGATAAAATGTGTTTGGTGCCAATTTTTTTCTATCATCATGGGGATAAAGGAGAATATTGATAAAGTGGAGTTTCTTCTCCAACTATTTTATGGCTTGGGCATAATTGGGTTCAATTAATGGAACCTATATGCTCTTATCCATCATTTTCTCACTTCCTAAGAGGAATAGGTAGTCCAAGAATATAGCCTCCTCATGAACTGTGATTCCAACCAAGTTATGCTTATGTTACTTTTTGTTATATAATATTATATTTTGATGCTATAAAGGATTTCAAAAGTCAAGGGTTGAAAATTTAGAGATTTGGGAGAAACATGATAGGAATACTGTTTAGCATAACTATTAGTATTGACCATGTGGTAATTGAGTAATATGGTATTGTTAGCACACTGTTTCTCTTTACCAAAGAAACTTCCCCTATCCCAAACAATAGAGGGTTCATATCTAACTCAGGGGATCATCTTTATTATATTATGTTTCTGTAATCTTACACTATCATATATATGAATCTCTTTCTCTATTTAGTAGTAACTATGTGTTTTAATTTTTTTTATTGTGTAGGCACATTGTGATATACATGGATAAAAGCTTGATCACATTATCGAGGAACACACCTCAGTATGTTAAGGGTTTGAATGAGTTTTTATATTTTTCAATTTCTAATCGATATGTTGAAGGGAAAATAAGATGTCCATGTCCTAAATGTAAATTTAGAACATGGTTGAAGAGAGATGAAGTTTGTGAACATTTAATACTGAAGCAATTCCCTATTCAATATTTGTGTTGGGTTTGTCATGGAGAATCTAACGTTACAGAAATATTGAGTATTGATGTTAATCCACAGAATGAGGTCCCAAGTTCGTCTATAATGGAAAATGAAATTCAAAACCTCATAAATGATGCATTCGACACTGCAAGACACCACTATCAGCATCGAAACATATCAGAACAACCAGAAGATGGTGCTACAAATTGAAACGTGACAAGTGATGTTTTTGAGACTGTAACATAAGAATATCAAGATTGTGACATATCATTGGATACTCCTCTTGATTCTGTGGAGCCAAATGTAAGATAAAACTTCACTGAGAAAAATTAGTTTCATGATTTAGTTGACGATGGAAATCAAGAGTTGTATAGTGGGTGTTTGAAATATTCAAAGCTTTCATTTCTGCTGAAGTTGTACCATATCAAATGTCTATGTGGAATTATAAATAAGGCAATGTCCATGATATTGGAATTGATTCATGATGCATTTCTTGAATCAAAAATCCCAGAATCTTTTTATGATATGAAAAAAGTTGTTAACAAGCTTGGTCTGAATTATAAAGGAATACATGTGTGTCCCAATGATTGTATGCTTTATTGGAGAGAGGATTCAAGTAGACAGAATTGGAAGAAATGTTCTTATTCTAGATGCCAGTCAAAGGGTGATGTTGGAAGTCTGAATGAACATAATTTCATGGAGAAGAAGAAAATGAACACACCTGTAAAGGTTTTTGCGTTACTTTCCCTTGAAGCCTCGATTGCAAATATTATTCATGTCATCGAAAACCGCCGAACACATCAAGTGGAATTCTGTAAATAAAAACAATGATGGGTTAATGAGACATCCACGAGATTCTCAATCGTGGAAGACATTTGATTCATTACATATAGATTTCTCAGCTGATCCTAGGAATGTTCGATTGGGATTGGCTGCTGATGGATTCAACCCATTTGGGACTTTGATTACCAGTTATAGCATTTGGCCAGTTGTTTTGATCCCTTATAATCTACCTCTGTGGATGTGTATGCAACAAACATCTTTTATCATTTCGATGATTATTTATAGAAAATAAATGCCTGGAAATGATATTGATGTATACTTGCAGCCTTTGATTGACGAATTGCAGGAGTTATGGAGCAACGGTGTTGAGACATTTTATGCTTCTTCTAAAAAAATATTCAAAATGCATGCTACTTTAATATGGACCATTAGTGATTTCCCTGGGCTTGGCAATTTATCTGGTTGGAAAACTCACACGGGTTTGGCTTATCCCATTTGTAAATTTGATTTTGAGCCCAAACAGATACCTCACAGTAGAAAATGGTGCTTCTTGTGCCATTGAATATTTCTCGATGCATCTCATAGACTTCGGCTGAACAGATCAAAATTTAATGGTTTCATTGATCGTAGACCACCTCCAAAGTTGTTAACTGGTTCTGAAATATTAACACAGCTTGAAAATGCTGAAACAGAATTTGGGAAGGTTCATCATTTGAATGATAGCGGAAAATGGGTCTGAAGTTCATCTTCAGGTGAAATTAGAACGCAACAATGAAAGAAAAAAAGTATATTCGTCAAACTCCCGTATTGGGAATTTAATTTGTTGCGGCACAATCTTGATGTGATGCATATTGAGAATAATGTCTGTGATAATTTAATTTTCACATTACTTAATGAGCATGGAAAGTTGAAGGATCATCTCAATGCTCGCAAAGACTTACAAGTAATGAACATAAAACGTGATCTCTGGCTAGATGAGAATGAAAAGTATGCTCCGACCATTTTTGCAATGAAAAATAGGGATAAAGATACATTCCTTAAAATTTTAAAGAATGTGAAGGTATATGATGGGTATTCGAGTAACATCTCGAGGTGTGTTGACTTGAATAATCATAAGTTACATGGATTGAAAAGTCATGATTCACATATTTTGTTACAACAGTTACTACTATTGACATTGCGTACGTTATTACCTGAAAAAGTTGTTGTTGTTGTACACCAATTATGCACATTTTTCAGGAAATTATGTGATAAATCACTACATCAATTTCAGATTGACAACCTCTAGGATTGGTTTGTATTGAACCTTTGTGCAATGGAGATGATCTTTCCTCCGTCTTTTTTACTGTCATGATGCATTTAATTGTGCATTTAGTTGAGGAAGCTAAATTAGGAGGCCCCGTTCATTATCGATGGATGTATCCAATTGAGAGATATTTTATTTATATGTTTTTCATTTAATTAAAAAAATTTGGCATTTAAATAAATGAATAATATTATTATTTTATTTCACAGATATCTTGGGTATTTGAAAGCATACATGAGAAATAAATCTTAACCAAAAGGCTCTATTTCTAAAGGCTATTTGGATGAGGAGTGTCTTACCTTTTGTTCCAGATATTTGGATGATATTGAGACAAGATTTAATCGATTTGGACGTGTTGATAACACATCAACTCAATCTCAAATGCATCAGAAATCAAAAATATTTCCTGCTATTGGCTGATCAGTTGGAAGGACCTCAAATGTGACACTGACAGAATTGGAATTATTACAGGCACATAGATATGTGCTGCCGAATAGTGAAATTTTAGATCCATTTATTGAATATTTGAGGATACAAACAAAGAGACGAATGAGAGGACGAATGCGAAATGAGAAAGATATAACGAAAGATGTGAATAAAGAGCTTGTAGAATGGTTTGCACGACGTGTAAGTTCATAAATATTGCAATAAATACTAATATTAGTTTGACACATACATTTTGTAAATCTATTAAATTATATTACTTTTTTCAAATCATGAATACTAATACTCGAGCAGACTTGTCAGAAGATTTGAAGTTTCTTTCTATAGGTCCTATAAAACAAGTTAGAATGTTCGATGCTTATAATGTGAATGGATTTAGATTTCGTACAGTCGATCAAGAAGTGGGTTTGAAAACATAGAATAGTGGTATATTTACATTTTCTGAAGTGGGATAATATGGAAAGCTTCATGATATTATTGAATTAAACTACCATGGACATTTTTTTGTTATTTTATTCAAATGAAAATGGGTCGATATTATCAGAGGTGTTAAAAGAGATTCCTTGCAATTTACTTCTGTGAACTTCTCTCACTTGATGGATGTTGGTGATCATGGACTGCATGATCCATATATCTTAGCATCGCAATAAAAAATGGTATATTATGTGAATGATGTTGTGGATGAAAGGTGGAGTGTAGTTTTTCATGTAATACAAAGAGATTTGTATGACATGGGTGATGAAGTGAAAGATTTGACCTCTGAAATTGAATTTCATCAACAATAGGAAGCAAAATTATTTGTACATCATGATATTGAAAATATTAGTCTAGCAAGGATGAATGAAGTGGATGAAGCAATGGAGTATGAAACTGACATGATTGAAGGGGAAAATTATTGTATGTATAATTATTTATTCATTCAGTAACCACTTGTTTCATTTCTGCAGTCATTCATTATCATTGTTATATATATTTTGTCTGTTAGTAATGGGCATCTATTATCATTTTTAATTTTTTTTTCTGCATAATGTTTTTGAAATATATATTCTGAACTAAATTTTATTTGATTAAATGACAGTAATTCCAAGGAAAAAGCAGTACACTATTTCATCTAGTTCTGTGACAGATGAAAATCCATCTAGCTCCCTCCCCACGGCATCTGAGGCACCAGCTGCGTACACCCCTGCATCATCCCCCCTGCACCATCTCTCACACCATCTTTGGGTGTCCCATTAGAGGTTGAGTCATTGAATCCCCCTTTAGAAGCCTCATCAGTCGGGCGGCGACACGCCCCTTCCAGTTCATCACGGACATACTGGAGTGTCACTATCATAGGTACAAATTTTAATTAAATAAATTTATTGCATTTTGTTTATACTAATTGTTTGCTCATTGAAGATGAAAAAAATGCAATTGTGGAGAAAAACTTAAAAAGTTCAGATGTTTGGAATATGAATAGAGATAAGATATTCATGCCATTTGATTCTTATGGGGTCCCTACGGATGACGTTGCGGGGTTACTTGGCCAAATTCTAGGTCAGCTGGCAACGGAGCCCATTTCCCTTCCTATTTATTATGATGATTCTATACATATGCCTCCAAGATGGAAAAATGAAGTTTTTGATTCCCAAATAAAATTAATTTTATTACATTATGGTTTAATTCAATGTCATGTTACTAATATGTTCAAAATGAATTTATGTATACAGATGTTCTTCCACTTTACAGTTGCTGATGTGATAGCACGGAAGTGGATGTTGAAAAATCTTGGTAAGAAATGGAAAGATTTAAAATGGATATTGTGGTGTGATGTCAACGATACTTCATTGACCGCACAAAAAATGTATGAGAATCTACCCAGTGGGGTACCGAAAGAACAGTGTAAAGTTTTTGTTGACAGACATCGTGATGAGAAGCGGATGGTATTGAAATATATATTATTATATGATCCTCATTTTACCTGCCTGAATGGCTCGAAGGCCTTTATTATTAAATTGTATTTTATTTATTTCAGGATCTCTCAAGACAGAATGCATCAAACCGGGTTAATCAAGTCATCCCTAACATTGCAGGCTCTAAAAGCTTTTCTAGAAGCCGAACGACATTGGTAATCTTTTAATTATTTTAAATATTTATAATAAAAATATTATCTATTTAATATATTGAATTGTTGATTTATCTTTTCTTAATGCAGTCACAGAGTTTAGGGCATGAAGCATCCCTAACCGAACTGTGGTTGGATGTTCACAAAAAATCAGATGGAAGTTTTGTTAATGAGCCCACCAAAGAAGTTGGGGTATGAAGTCAATTTTTTATTATAATAACTTATTATCAGTTTTTATTGTGTTAATATATATTGATATTTTATTTATAGGTAAAAAATAAAGAACTATGGGACGCCAATCCTGGGCAGTCCTACTCAGTCTCCCAGGATGACCCAGATGCTAAAGTCATTGGGAAGGAGAATCCTAGTAGAGTGTGCGGGGTGGGTTTCGGACCCATACCATCTGAGGTCTTTGGCATTCCACCAGGGATTTCAGCTACATCTACTCCTGGTTATAGTCAGTCCATACCCGAATATGCTCAGAGGGAGATTTATTCTCTACGAACCATAGTTCAAGATCAGGGGGCTCAGATATCCACTTTGCAGAAAGCGATGACTGATATACATCAGCAGATGAGCATATATTCCCCCGGTGGTAGTGCATCGATTGGTGGTCAGCAGGTAAATCACAAAAAAATCAAAATCATTTAGTTTTCAAACTTTCATTGATTTTAAGTTTTAATATAAATATACAACAATATTTAATTTTCAATATAATGTTCTTATAGGTGACAGCAGAAAGTGGAGATGGAAGTGGAGAGGGTGACGATGCATCATCGGACCCTGAGTAGTTGTATTGTTGACGTGTTGAACAAATATGGGAACATTTGGTTTGTATATGTACCATGTGTGGCACATAGTTTCCACCAAACATTTTCATGTCCTAACATTTCCTTGATTTATCATGTTTCCTTTTATGCATTTTATTGATTTCTGATGTTTCCTTTTATGTCCTGATTTCTTGAGTGTGGTATACATCATTCCAGTTAGGCATGTTTTTGAATTGGTAGTCGAGATTTTGGATGACTAGGAGTTAAACCCATCATTGATGTGTTGAATAAATTCTCGATGCCTAATATTATAATATGTAATTATCCAATATCATCATCCAAGAAGGTAAACCCTTCTGGTGTTGGTATCCTATGACACTGTGAATCACAAAAACATGTGGATTGATAACTCTTTATTAGGAACTATTTTCTATGAAACCAATAGAAAATGATTTTCATTTTCCATAACACAAACATAACCTTGTTTTCTATTTGAGCCTAATATGATTCATGTTATATAAATCTTGATTTCCTAAAATTATTCATGAATATATAAAAAATTACATGTTGTTCCATGAATAAAACCTTAGAAAACAATAATATCTCACAGCTAGCATATCACCCAAGGTGAAATAACATCCAACTATAACATCAAACAACAAGAACAACAATCCCACACTGAGAACCTGGGTTTTCCCCCATATATGGGTTAGATAATCCCACAAAAAAACACATTACCAAGGACTGAAACACCTTAATATCATATAAAACTTTCAAAAAAATTATTCAATAGAAAATAAAATGGCTTTGATACAACATTGTGACTCTATTACCTAGGTTCCACTAAACTGGTTCCCTAAACCAATGTGCCACATGACCATAGGAATGCCTCCTCAAATTTAAGAGGCTTCCTACTAGTATTGAGGGTCCAATGAGGTATGTGGGGATAATATACCATCTTTACCAGTGTAAAACAATAGTATAAATCAATTTAAATGATAACCAAGTTTGTTATAAGAATAATCATGCATGATGTATTCAATTCCAAAAATTGGGTAAATCCCTGCAACCAATATAGTAAACATGTCAGTTCATACAAGTGTCATGTGTTAAGGAAAAAACACAATAAAAACCCCATAAAAATCCTAAAATGGGTCTCGATGTCCATCCAGTTCCCTCATACATTCTCCATACCATATCCCAAACCAACCATCTATCAAAAAGATTTTTCCCTTATACTTCCCTACAACCATGAGATCTACTCAGGTATCAATGGCATCCTAAAAAGGGTGTGAGTATAGGTTAATAGGACACCACCAATAGTGTCTAAACAAATAAATATTATAATAACAATAATACTATATACATAAGTACAATTAAATAATGAACAAGGAAGAAAAGGTAAACAAGTTCCATAATTAAATATCAAGCATTTAACCCTGTATATCCTTCGATTTTATGATGACATCAAATCCCACCAAAACTTCTTCAGCCATGTCATAATTATATTCCATTAATATAAATGGGTTTTACATTTTTGTTAACAACAATGGTAATTCATTAATAATTTAAAATTCATATACTGTGGTGCACTAATTAGTTCACTCATATCATACACATAGGCTTTAGTGCCTGGAAATCCATGTCAATACACTATCCAATCATAGGAAACTCCATATACATCATATCAAGTCCATTATGTCAAATTTCATGTCTATCCATCCCACATCAAAGATAAGGAATTCCTTGTAAAAAAAATCTTGTCCATGGGTGGGATCTACTATGTCCCTCGTCATTTACTAATCCATCAATACACATCCCACAAGGTCAAACACACTTGAACTTTTTAACAAATTATAATATCAAGGGTGAACCTATTTCATTTCACCAATATTCACATAGTTTATCACTTTCACTGCACTTAACGTAATTCCATAACTATTCTATTTTACTATTCATTCATAACAAAAACCATTGTACATATTTTCAATTCCATCTTATAACATGGATATTCCCACATTTTCCATTCATTATTTATCCCCTTAGTTATCTCACAACCCATTTAACCATAAAAGTTATGATAAACAACCACTTATTCCATTTTGACATTCTAAAAATATCTATAATTGGTTTAATCTCATAAACCCTTCAATTTATCATTTAATAACTAAATTCACATGTTCAAGGGATTGGCACACCCCAAGGGTGGCCATAAACCTAGTCCACTCTTCATCAATATATCTAAAAACATCCTTGAAAGGTCAAACACATCATTGAGTTGATGTTATTTTATGAGATTGTGTATGGTTTGATTTGTTTTTCAGGGCAGTGGTGCAGTGGAAGCAGCAATTTTTTTTTTTCTGGTCAGCTTTTCGCGGCGGTTTTAACCACCGCTAATAGTATACAGGTAAGACAGTAGGGGCGGTTAAAACCGCCACAAAACTAAATTATTTTTACGTTTAGCGGCGGTTAAAACCGCCGCTATAGAGTCGCATCACCCGCGTGCATTCGCGGCGGTTCTAGTGACTTTAGCCGCGGTTTTTAAGAGCCCAGGATTTTATTTTATTTGTGTCGGTTGCTGCTAAATGGAAAAAACCACTGCTAATAGTTTGTCAACACCAAATTTAATGGTGGTTTCTGAAAACCGCTGCTAATCCATGTAGCGGCGGTTTAAACCGCCACTAAATGCAAAAATAACCACCGCTAAAGGGTGGTTTTCTTGTAGTGAATCATGCCATGTGCCTAGTTTTTAGTCCAGAACTAACCAGTCTCCCC
The DNA here is from genome assembly GCA_963277665.1 of Viscum album. Classification (NCBI taxonomy): domain Eukaryota; kingdom Viridiplantae; phylum Streptophyta; class Magnoliopsida; order Santalales; family Viscaceae; genus Viscum; species Viscum album. The sequence goes on along the minus strand of OY728129.1, from coordinate 1,778,850,192 downwards.
TATTTTCTCAAAAACAACTCAAAAACAGAAAGAAAAAGGAAACTCATTCCTTAAAGTAAGAATCGGGTTCTTACAACTAAGAGGGAGCACGGGGATGTAAATCTAGAGTCTTGGGACTTCCCTCCTCCCCCATTTTTGTATATTTTTGAACTATTTGTGTTTTCCATGTACTTATTTACGTATTTCCTCTTGTGCTTATTGTATAGCTGATTCATATGTCTGGAATGAGTATGGCCCCATTTTGTCACCCTCCTTTCATGTACTTTGATGTTTATCTTTTTTTGAACTCACCACTTTCAAGTGCAGAAATTTTGTATATCAGGACTCACATGACTCTTTTCATGGATGAATGGAGGTTTCTAGATCCACCACAATCAATTTTCACCATATACTTCTTTAGAGAAGAGTTTTTTTTCTTGTCTTTATTGTTCTAAGATACATTTTCCATTGGTGGCATGCTACTAATTTGAGAAATTTTAGAAGAACAATGGAAATACAAGTGATAATTTTAGATAGAAATCAATGGAAATTAATTTCTTGTTTACTCCTATATAGCATGTTCAAAGTAAGATTGACCATCCAATAGATGATCAAGACCCTCATCCACTTAAAAGACTCTAATTGGAGAATCCCTTGTAGCATCCAACCGCTAATATTCTCTGAGCCATATCCCTTGTAGGTTCATGTTCACCTAGAAGACCATATCTCTTATGAATCCCTCAAGCCACTTTGGTGTAAGTCCCGCATAGAATCTTGACTAGGCACCTTCTGTCTGGGCGTCCTTACCACATGACGTTAAACTGCAAGGATGGGTCCTTATCACATGACCTTAAAAGGTGATGTGTACAGTTAAGTGGTGTTGAACTATGTGGGTTCTGATTCCTTTCACAATGATACATAGTAATCCCATCTTATGGGTTTGATCCTGATATTGAAACAACTTTCTTCCTCCTGGATGATGATAAACTACAGAGTGCCTCATCATATGGCTTAAATTAGCATTGTCACAGTAATTCTCAATCCATGCATACCCATGATTGATTTTGAAACCCAAGGGTTACCATTCGAGGAAACATGGTTGGGAATTAACCAAGTATTCATGAACATATGAACATTTCTTAAATCTATAAGAGAGTCTCATAGTTGTCAATAATTGCCCCCAAAATGGTGTGATGAGCCCGACCTCCCATCCTCTCGACCAATGGAGTCCTTAAGTGTTGTTGTCCAAATCATCCAACAAGAACCTGCCTTTGGAAATAAGGTCCATGAATCATGGATAGAAGGGTCGTTGGGTGTTTTTGGATCCACGAATAAACCCGTAGGAGACCATACAAGGATATAGTACCCAACATGGTATGATTGTACAAACACCTAACCCCCTGCGATCGCCCACCGAAACCATTCAACTGTAGAACCTCCTTCGCAACATAAAAATGATACAATGCCTAGTCCCTATGGGACTACCTCATACTTATATACATATAAAAATAAATAAAATATGGGTACGATGCGAATTGGGTTGAAACAAAGGTCCTCTAGACAAACCCCACAGAAGGGGTTGGTGTCGGGGAGGTGGCCATCATGAGACATCGAAAAGCCTAGGTGAAGATCTCACTCCTGATCCTACTCCCCCAATCACTAAAATTCCATATTATATAATCCCTACTTGACTATGAATTGTGGTGATATTGAACCGTATGTGAATGGTTGATTCCAGTTTTATCCTAGATTGGTTACTTTTAATTAGTGTTAAACCTCATAAATATTTATGTTCTTTGTGTTTTTGGTGTTCTTACTACTAGATCTTACATGCATGAGTTCAAAAAAATTAGGATCATTCATTTAAACAAATGAAGAAGGCTATACATGATTGAGTTGTTAAATTAGTGAAATAAAATGATACACTGATTCATCCTCCACCCCCACCCGTCAATGTATTTGGATTCACCTTAGGGCTACTTCAAAGAGTTATTTCATTAGCATGACTAGCATAGTGTCATGGATTTGGTTGTCTTCATAGAAAAGGACCATAATATAAAGTGTGTGGGGGATATGTGATGTGATTCTCTCAAAGAATAGTTGTGGTTATAGTCATTCCTATGTGAAAGGTAGTGTGTTTTGATTATTAGAGAGACTTTAGACCCACTTTGGGCCTATCAAGACATGTGGATACCCTTTGTAACTCTATATAGTCTTGGGCATCATTATTCTCTCCTTTTTTCTATGGGTCGGTAATTGAGGTTTCCTTGTTATGGGTGTTCCATTAGACCTTTATTTTTATCTCCTCTTATTGATCTATGAAGGATCGAGATTGTCTTGTCATTAGAGTATCATTAACTCTTAATGAGTGTTTTCCTTGTGATGGTGGATTAATGATGGAGGTTGGATTGTGGGTATTCATATTATGGATACTAGTTGGTGATATATTTTTTATATGTTTTGTGATTTTGATTTATATCGTGTCTACAATCACATTGTTATATGCTACCAACACCCATAATGCAAGATCAAATATGACCCAACATCCAATGAGTGAGTGATCTCTTGAATGGAAAAATAAGTTTGCTAAAATCCCCTTTACTCAGAATGTAAGTGGTGGGAATTAGTTTATGGGAGCCTTTTTTGTGGATTTTAGAGTGTGTGTGTGTGTATCATGTGTGTCTCTTCGGTGGCATTTGGCCTAATTTATAGCTAAAAACAATAGTGGAAAACAAGTGCAATAAACCTCTAAAACAAGCTATAATGTGATACCAAGGAACTAAAAGAAAAAAAATAATATGATCCATACAATTCATGTGTGTAATGACATAGACATTATAAATGATATTTTTTCCTAAAAAAATGTCTATTATATTATATTGTATAGTATTATACACATACAACACATAAAAAATGAAAAAAAACTTTATTTCAATAATAGAGATCATTGCATTAGTCAACAATTAAACCCATAAAAATTTCAAATATTATAATGGGACAAAAAAAGAAAATAGAAAAACTAGAATGGGAAAATTTGGAACATCCCGATCTACTAGAATAATCACTCCAACAAACAACACAGTGGAAATGAAACAAAATATTAGTAAATTAATCGCTTTTTTAGAAAGGAAAGGTGAAGAACCTTGATAGGATTTAACTGAATGATGGATTAATGAATTAAAGGGTATTTATAGGAGTTAATATGACCTTTTTAATATTAATGTGACCATTAGAATAGTAACATTATCGTTAGGAATAGTAACCTGGCCATTGGGAATAGTAACATGATAGTTGGAATAGTAATTTGACCTCAAAATAATAAAATGTAATATAAATAATGTTTATCACGAGTAATTTAAGAAAATATAAATATTTTAATTCCATAAAATAAATACCAAGAATAAAAACTCAAAGAAATTATAAGCACTTTTTGTAATAAAATATATTTTAATGTATTTTGTAAAAATCATGATTTTTATATTAAAAATTAAAATTACCTATGATAGAAAATTATTTTGATAAAATAAACTTCATTTTTGAAATCAACATGTCAAATTTTTCTAAGGATGATTTTTTGAAAAATTTATGAAACACTTCAATTTTTAGGTGAATAGTAAGAATACAGTTTTTTCATAACTAGTATGTTTTAAATGAAATCATTCATGATGAAATAATGACCTAATCAGTTCTAGAATATGATGATCAACCAAAATCATGTTTAATAGGTTAAATAATCCATGAAATTCAAATTCCAAACCTACAAGTATTTTCCAAAGTCTGAAGTCTAAAGTATTTCATTAAAATAACATTTTGTCATTCTTCCACTTCCCTTTTTAATAACTAATGAATTTGATTTCGGAAAGCTTAAAAATTCCTAAAATCATTTTTATTTTATTCAAATATGACTTAAAATTCCATGAATATCATTATTATTGTGTTTACCATAGAAATTATATTTTATTCAATATTTTAACTCAAAAATACCCATCTCCTCGTGTATAAATACCTCATCTCCCTCACCTTGGAAAACCCCTCCTCCCTCACTTATCAAATCCAAATACCTACTGAAATTACCTCTATTAAGACCCATATAATCCTAATGTACATTCTGTATTTACTCAAATCCAACCATTCAAAGGGTTTAGTGTCGTAGAATGGTTGTAACATCGAGAAGAGGGTTTGTTTTCTCTATTTTTTTCAAACCCAAACCTTATGAAAATAATTAAGTATTATGTTATATTAATTATGTTATACTAATATAATTATTATATATATTACATATTTATATGTCAAGATTCTCTTTTCTCCTTTTTTGATAATGTCCCATCAACGATCGGTTAACCACCTATAAGGGCATTGTCAACTCTCTTTTTATCACCACTTTCATGGATGGTTAGAATGAATTACATAAAATATATATAAATATGTAATTACATGTATTTAATCTTCTAGAATTAATTTTACTTATGTATAAATTATCTTGAAAAAAATAACAAAATCGAAACAAGAAGGGATAATTTAATGAAAACATGACATCAAAACAATTCACGTTTAACAATGAGTATTATAAAATAGAATCCAATAATTATAATGGATCAATAGTGACAGAAATGAATATAATTCACTTTCAATTCCATGTTTTAGTAAACCTAAATTCATTATACATAAGGCGTAAAAGTGATGAAATAAATCAGGATTTAAGGTCAATGGATTCTCGAACTCAACTCTTTCTTTTTGGGTTATCTCCTCTTTCACTTTATTTTTAGTGTATATATTCTTCTAATATCCTTAAAATGAATTTTAATTATTATTTTCCTTTTATTTTTTGGGATATAGATGTCTCTACCTTGTTGAAATTATTTCTAATCCATTTACAAAGATTTTTCTAAATGACTTTATTTTACAAAACATCACATTGACTCCTCTTGAGTTGTTTCTTCAAAACTCAATAATAATGATCTTTTATGTCAAAATATGATCTCTAATATTCATTTGGGAACCCCAAAGGTTATTTATTAATGTATACTTTTTAAAAACTTCATGAAATTCATGTCTTTCCATGATTTTATTTCATCACTACAATTGTTATATGTTCTCTTTCCATATGACATGCATGATTATGAGCATTTTATGATGTGACGGGTATGAATGGAATTATACAGATCTCCAATGAATTGGGTAATGTGATATATATCATGATATTATGTGTATTATGCATGAACATGATGCTAAATTTTTTCTCAATTATGATGTTACAATTTATGCACATATGTTATGCATGAACATGATGTTAGATTTGTTCACAACTATGTGTGGTATTTGACCACTGTTATGATGTTTCGTTATTATGAATATGCCACATTTCATTTATTTTTCAAATTTTCCCCTCATGTTTATAATGATGATCTCATGCTTATGATATGATGATAATGATTATGCTCATCTAGGTACTATTGATTCTTGTCTCTTATTCCTTCTATATTATCCCTTCCCTTACTGGGATTTTAGCTCACCCATTTCTTGGATGTATATACTCAGGTGATTACATGTACTAAGAAGAATGTAAAAACTTTTAGAAGAATAAAGAAGAATGATTTAAATAATTTTTAAGTTTTATTATGTACAAGTGGTGTATGAACATAATTTTCATAACATACTAAACCTTTTGATTTTGGAATGTATTAATATTATGTTATTTATCTTAAAAATGATGTAATAGTCATATAATAAAAATTTGAGTCGCTATAGTTGGTATGAAATCGTGATTTAACTAATTTTGGAATTAAGACTAGAAAATGTTTGTGAAAACCCTAGGGATAAGTTTGAGTTTTAAGGGAAACATCTTGAAGTTTTGGTAAATTATAAGGGTGTGGTTTTTTATCAATGAAATCTTTGTCTGGATGCTACTAGTGGATGTGGAACTGGCATAGATATACCTATAGGTAATAATTCTAAAAGTTCTTGTCGGGTATTAACTCGAATTGTACCTAATGCAGGATAAAGAGGCATTGATTCACACCTAGTTTGACACTCCTGGAGGATATGCTTCAGTTAATCACATGCTTTATACAAACCATTGTGAAGAATATATAGCTAAAGTAACTATTTCTTTTAAAGTTAGAAAGGATTAAAGTACATGATCCCAGAAGCATCATTTGAGAATAATGTTATTCTAAATATAGGGATCCCATGAGATATGACTTTAGAATTTATTTTCACATGAAAATAAATTATTCATGTTTTATTGAATTGTGTTTTGTTCAAAACTATTTTATCTTAGAAAATGGTGGGAACAAGGAGAAATTAGACCAACAACCCATGTGAGGGGAAATGCAATGATTTTCCAAATGACATTCCCAATGTAATGGGAGGTGGTGTTCAAAAATTCATAGTGATGCTTACCCAGCTGTCTCAGACTATGAACAATAACCCAAACCATGTGGAATATCTTCCTTCATCTAAGAAGGAGCAACTAGACCTTGGGTAATTTATGTGGCAATGACCACTGATATTTAGTGGATCTTTTGATCCACTTTTCATGGAATAGTGGGTTAACTCAATAGAGAACATCTTTTTTTTCTCCACTATTCTGAGAAGGAGAAGGTTACTTTGGTCATTTATTGTTTAGATAAAGAAACTGATCAATGGTGGGAATTGATAAAGAATGTGAAGCTGAAAGATGAAATAGAAGAAATGGAGTGGGAAGACTTTAAGAATATATTTCTTAACAAGTATTTACCTAAAACTATTTGAAAAAATATGGAGAGAGAATTTCTAGAGATTAAGAATAAGGAGAGTGGATTTGTCACAGCTTACAAGGTAAATTTCACAAGGCTTGTAAGATACAACTCAAGTTTTGTTATCAATAATGATAAAAAAATAGATAGATTCTTTAGTGGTTTAAAACCACATCTTCGAAAGTCTCTATATATATGAAACTTTGGGAGTCAAAAATAAGTAGTTCTATGTTATCTCAAAATAGAGGTGGAGTTTAAAGAATGGTCCCATGGATATAGAGATAAGAAAAGAATAATAGTGTTTCAATATAGCTGATTGAATGACAAAGGAGTAAAGAAGATCTAACTACCCATATGTCAAAGATGTCGGAAAAGAAGGCACCTCCAAATGCACCACCCATGATAGAGAAGTCCACTAAACTCATGAGTTTCAAAAAGATATGAAGAATCCAGAAAACATGATGGAGGAAAAGAAGGCACCTCCAAATGCACCACCCATGGTTCAATGCTTCAACTATAAGGAGAAAGGGAACTATGAAAGTCAGTGCACTAAACCATGGGTATTTGAGGGTAATCAACATCAATAACCACCAAAGCTGAGGGAGAAAGTGAAAGCTTATGTCACCACTACTGCTGAATTGGAGCATGGAAATGAAGTCGTACAATGTGCACTTCCAATTCAATTAAAAATGGAAAAAAAATATTTGATTTTTCTTCTATTCATTACTTTATATCCTTCAAGTTTTCCAGAACTTTTAAATCACATCCCCAATACCTTGAAGTAAATATATCTATAAAAACACCTAATGGTGTGGTCATTACAACCCAAGTGTTTGACTCTTCTCCTATTAGCATCAGTGGGAAGATTCTTCCGGTGAATCTCACAATCATTCCCTTGGTGGAATTTGATGCAATGTTGGACATTGATTGGATCAAGTTATATAGATCTCACATCAATTTTCAAGAAAAGTGAAACTCCTCCCATATCCCAGACCATCTCATGTTGTTGTATAAATGAAAGCAAGATCATTAATCTCCTATAGAGAATCCCTCAATGGTGTGGGTGATGATACCCAGTGAAGGAACATATCTTACCCAAATGGTAAAGTTGAAGGAAAGTATCAACCCTGATGATATGACCATTGTGAGGGAATATAATGATGTATTTTCTAAAGAGTTTCTCAGACTTCCTCCAGATCGTAAGGTAGAGTTCTCAATAAAACTTAGACCTGGAGCCACTCCTATCTTCAAATGCCCCTATAGTATGTCCCTGATATAATTGGAGGAGTTAAAGAAATATTTGTAAGAGAATTTATACAATAGGTTTATAGACCATAGTGCATCACCTGGGGGTGCGTCGATGCTCTTTTTTAAGAAAAGGGATAGATTAATGCGGAAGTGCATCGATTATTGGGAGCTTAATAAGATCACCATAAATAAAAAGTATCATCTACCAAGTATTGATGACTTGTTTGATCAACTTCAAGGATTTTGGTACTTCTCAAAGGTTGATCTTCATTCTGGATATCATCAGCTGAAGGTGAAGAAGGAAGATATTTAAAATACAGCCTTTTGTACAAGATATGGACACTATGAGTTCATAGTGATGTCATTCAGTCTTACTAATGTTCCCACAATCTTCATGGACTTGATGAATAGAGTCTCTAGAAAATCACTTGAAAAAAATTTGGTAGTATTTATTGATGGCATTCTTAGCTACTCCAAGAGAAAGGAGGAAAATAAAAATTATCTAAGGATTGTGTCGGCGGCATTAAGAAAGGAGAAGATGTATGCTAAGTTTAGCATGTGTGACTCTTAGATACAGCAAGTCACATTCTTGGGGAATGTGATCGCAAGTTATGGAATTTTTGTGCACCCCTCAAAGATAAATACAATCAAGGAATGGATCAGACCCTCAAGTGTCATGAAAATCCACAATTTTCTTGGATTGGTTGGGAACTGCTGATGATTTGTGAGAAAGTTCTCACAATTGTCTAGCATACTAACTAAGTTAACACGAAAAGGGGTAAAGTATGTCTGGATAGAATAATGTGATGATATCCTTAAGGAGATCAAGAAGAGGCTAATCACTATGCATATACTCACACTACCCTCAAGTAGAGAAGGGTTTGTGATATGTAAATAGTTGAAGAACCGTGAGCAAAACTTCTCGACGCATGATTTGGAGTTAGCAGTTGTGATCTTTGCTTTGGTGATTTGGAGGCACGACCTCTATGATGAGAATTGTGACATATATATAAATCACAAGAGTATATATTCACATAGAAAGAGCTCAACATGCATCAATGAATATGTATAGAGCTAATCAAAGACAATGATTTCTCTATTCACTGCCATCCTAGAAAGGTGGATAAGGTATTTGATGCTCTTAGTCAAAAAGAACATGTTTCACTATCCATGATACAGATTAAGAAAGACCCTATATTCATAGATATGAAAAAGGATGGGTCTGAATATCATAATAGCATAGAAGACATCCAACCTTTCCCAAATGATTATCCCTCCATCTATCTAAGAGAATATCAAGGAGGCATAAAAGGATGATTTGGAGCTTCAAAAGAAGGTGATAATAGTAAAGGAATAGAAGTTTTACGAATCCAAAATTGATAAATATGGTGTCATTCGAATTGGAAATAGAATTAATGTGGCTTAATCACCTGATATAAAGAAAAATCTAATGGATAATGATCATAGCTCATCTTTCTCCATCCATCCTGGAAGTACCAATATGTATCGTGATCTTCGAGTGGTGGGACAACATGAATAAGGAGATTGGTGAATACACCTCAAAGTGTTTTTTATGACAGAAGGTTAAAGTAAAGCGACAAATATCCAAGGTAATGATGCAATCATTGCCCATAAACACATGGAAATGGGAACATCACTATGGTCTTTTTCACTAGTCTCTCGAAGACATCCAAAGGAAGCAATGTGATATAGGTTGTAGTGGATCAACTCACCAAGACTGCCCACTTCATTAATATTAGAGAATATTTCTTTCTTGAATAACTTGTTAAGATATATGTAAGGGAATTGGTGAGGTTGTATGGAGCACCACTTTTGATCATTTCTAATCGTGATCCAAGGTTCACCTCTAAATTTTGAAAAGGTTTCAAACATGATCTGAATGCTAAATTGAATTTCAGTACGGCATATCACTCACAAACTAATGGAAAATCTAAAAGGACCATTCAGACACTCGAGGGCATGTTAAGAGCTTGCTTAATAGAATTTAAAGGATGATGGGATCAACATCTCTCATTGGTTGAGTTATCATACAACGACGGCTTCCACTCTAGTATTCAAATTTCCCCATATGAATCTCTATATGGAAAGTGATGTAAAACTCCTACATGTTGGAATAAAGTTTGTGAAAAAAAGCTACCAGGACTTGATCTTGTGCAAGAGATGAGAGAGAAGGTTCAATCCATCCAGCAGTATATAAAAACTGCTCAGAGTTGGCAGAAGAACTATGCTGACAACTGTCGAAGGGACTTGGAGTTTAAAGTTAGAGACAAAGTCTTCCTTCAAATATCACCATGGAAGAGAGTTATGAAGTTTGGAAAGAAATGAGATTTTAGCCCTAGGTACATTGGCTCATTTGAGATCCTTGATCGCATATGAGCTATAGCCTATCGGCTATCACTTCTACCAAATATGTCTTAAATTCATGATGTGTTCCACGTATCTCTCCTGAAGAAGTACATAGTTGATCTCTCACATTTACTGAATCCGAAGGTGGTACAACTGGAGTATGTCCTCTCTTATAAGGAGCATACGGTAAAGATCTTGGATGATAAAGCCAAAGTTTTACGCAACAAGACAACTCACCTTGTAAAAGTGTTGTGGTGGAGCCATAAATATGAAGAGGCGACATTGGAACCTAAGGAAACAATGAAACAGAAGTACCCTTATTTATTCTCAACTGAGAATATGAGTTGAAATTTTGAGGATGGAATTTATAAAGGGGGTAAATATAACGACCCAAACTTTATAAATGATTTTTGTTTCCAGAATAAATGTGTGTGATATTATATTGTATAGTACTATACACATACACCATAGAAAAAATGAACAACATTTTATTTTATTAATGGAGATCATGACATTAGTCAATAATTAAACTCATGAAAATGTCAAATATTACAATGGGACAAAAAATAGAAAATAGAAAAACCATAATGGTAAATTTTGGAAAATATAGAACCTTGAGAAGATTTGAGTGAATTGTGGATAAAGGAATTAAAGGATATTTACAGGGGTAATATGACTGTTGGAATAGTAATGTGACCGTTAGAAAAGTAACCTGGCCATTGGGAATAGTAATCTAATCGTTGGTAATAGTAACATGACCGTTAAAATAGTAATTTGACCTCAAAATAATAAAATGTAATATAAATAATATTTATCATGAGTAATTTAAGAAAATATAAACATTTTAATGCTATAAAATAAATACCAAGATTAAAAACTCAAAGAAATTATAATCGCTTCTTTTTAATAAATTGTATTTTAATATATTTAATAAAAATTATAATTTTTATATTAAAATGAAAAATTACCTATGCTAAAAAATTATTTTGATAAAATGAACTTCATTTCTGAAATCAGCACGTCGAAATTATTTAAGGATGATTTTTTGGTAATTTTCTAAAATACTTCAATTTTTAAATGAATAGTAAAAATACCGTTTTTTCATAACCGGTATGTTTTAAATGATATCATTCATGATGTAATAAATACCTAATCAATTCTAGAATTTGGAACTCGAGAAAAAATGTTTTTAATAAGTTAAATAATCCATGAAATCCAAATTCCAAACCTAATAAGTATTTTTCAAAATCTAAATCTAAAATATTCTATTAAAAAATATTTTGACATTTTTACCACTTTCTTTTTTAACAAACTAATAAATTCGATTTTAGAAAGCTTCAAAAGTCCAAAAAACTTTTTATTTTATTCAAATATGACTTAAAATTCCATGAATATCACTATTACAATGTTTATCATGGAAATTATATATTATTCAATATTTTAACTCTAAGATGTCTCACTCCTCATGTATAAATACCCCTTCTCCCTCATTGGAAAATCATTCATCCCTCACTTATCAAAGCCAAAGCTCTTCCCAAATTCCCCCTCAAACCCCATGAAATCCTTAGGGACGTTCTGGAGTCACTCAACTCAAAGCATTCAAAGAGATAAGTATCGTAACCGAGAATATGGTAAGGTTTCATCAACTTTTTCTCACATTTTCCTCTTCCCTTCCTCTATTTCTCTATTCCTTTCAAACTCAAACCTTCTGAAAATAATTAAGTAGCATTTACATCGTTTTGGGAGAAGAGGGATAAATACAAAGAAAATATATCAACACCTACAAATTTCTACTCGATCTTGAGACCTCCCCGAGACCCCTCAAGGGTGTAACCACTAGGCTACACCCCTAAGGGCAATTAAGTAGTATGTTAACACCATATTAATCTTACTTATGTATAAATGACCTTGAACAAAAAAACGAAATTGAAACAAGATAGAATAATTTAATAAAACCATAACATCAAAACAATTCATGTTTGACAAGGAATATTATAAAAATAGAATCCATTAATTATAATGGATCAATAGTGATATGAATGAATATAATTCACCTCTGGTACCATATTTTAATAAACCTGAATTCATTATACAGGAGGCTGAAAAGTGACGAAATAAATCGGGATCTAAGGTAAGGGGATTATCGAACTCAACTCTTTCTTTTTGGGTTATCTCCTCTTTCATATTATTTTCAGTATGGATATTCTTCTAATGTCCTTGAAATGACTTTTCACTATTCTTCCCCTTTTATTTATGGGGATATATATGTCTCTACCGTGTTGAAATGATTTCTAAGTCATTTACAAAGATTTTTCAAAATGACTTTACTTTCCAAAACATCGCATTGACTCCGCTTGAAATGTTTCGTCACCACTCAAAAATGATGATCTTTTATACCAATATTTGATCTCCTGTATTCATTTGAGAGCCTCAAAGGTTGTTCATTTACGTATATTTTGACACATTTAGGAAACTCATTCCTTTTTATGGGTTTATAAAAGTTGAGGTCGCGCCGAGACCCACAGGGGCAACTACCAACTAAGTTGCACCCTGAGGGCACCTTTTCATGAGTTTATTTCATAACTATAATTGTCATATGTTCTATTTCTATATGGCATGCATGATCATGAGAATTTAATGATGTGACAGGCGGATCTGGAATTATATAGCTCTCACATACATTGAATGATAATGTATCTCATGAGATAATATGTATTATATGTGAACATGATGCTAGGTTAGGTTTGTTCGCAATTATGATGTTACAATCTATGCACATATGTTATGCGTGAACATAATATTAGTTTTATTTACAACTGTGGTATTCAACTACTATATTATGATGTTTCATTATTATGCAAATGTCACATTCCATACCTTTTTCAAATGATTCTCTTATGATGATGATTATGTTTACGCATGTACTATTATTTCTTGTCTTGTATTATTTTTATGTTATTTCTTATATTACTAGACTTTCAGCTCACTTCTTTCTTTAATATATATCCTCAAATGATTATATGCAAGTGAACATGAAAAGTTCTAAGAGGATGAACTTAATTTACCCAAAATACTAAACCTTTACATTCTTAAATGTATTAATATTATGTTATTTATCTTAAAAATGATGTAATAGTCGTGTAATAAAGTTAGATTGCTATATCGCCAAACTATGTAGCTACCCAACATGATCTCCCACGAACTCCCCTCAAACAATAAAAAATTAGCTTCACTATCAACCCGATATTGATGATCTGCACAAACATAAGACAAAGGCACGTGTGCAAGTAGGGATGAGTAATTCTGCTCAACATCTCCTTCCAAAGCTGCTGCATGGAGCAGATTTATCAACTCACCAAGTCAAAAGCCATAAACCAAATTCCTGCTGCTCATTTTCTTCTGCTGTAATAGAGCCCACCGCTTGAATGGCCATGAGGCCGCGGCCTCGTCCCACCACCCCGCCACCCAGACCTCCCCCATGCACCACCCATTCTCCCACTCCCACCATGTGTCGAGTTCAGAGCATGCGACCCCAGCCCATTCAGCTCCTCCTCCCTGTCATTATACTCCAGTATCAGCCTCTTTATGTCCTGCTTCTCCTCCTGCTCCGCCGCTTCCTTCTCTTTCGTGCTCTGAATCAGCGAGCAGTCGTGGGGTATCGACATCTGTTTCGTCTGCTGCTTGTTCCCGCGCTTCACCAGAACCTTCACCCGAACCTCCTTGTTCCCTCCCCCCTCCTCCAATGCCTCCTCCCCGTTCTCCCCCCTTGAAGATCCCTCCAATACGTTCATCGGTATCATCATGTTCAGGGTCGGCCGTGCTCGCAGCTCCAGCTTCCGGGATTCCAAGCTCTCCTGTGTTCATCAAATGATGATTATGATTATCCAATTTATGTTGACAGCCAATGAAATAAAGCAAACAATTTTAAGGCTGGGTTTTCTACTTCATGCTTGAAAATTGAAAACAGAAAATGATTTTAAAACTAGACAATGCCTAAGCCGAACCTGCATTAAAGCCTTGAATTCCTTGTCAAACTCTGCTGCTTCTTGAGGATCCACTTCCGCCACCTTCTGTCGGACATGGACTTCATCCTCATCAGAAGCAGGCTGGCCCACGTCGTCGTCATCGTCATCATTGTCAGCTTCACTGTCGGATTCATCATCACGATTCAGTTCATCCACCTCTTCTTCCCCGTCACGCCCTTCCTGGCTAACAGAACTGCTTCCGGAGTCACTATCGCTATCTCCTGTAACCTCATGCGAACCACCATTTTCCTCGACACCATTTGCAAGTTCTGGCCCGTTTGATGATGATATGGAACCGGAGACATCCTTACTCGAAGGTTTCTCGCTCTTGGCCTTGTCGGTAGAAACCGTGCGTTCATGCTCCTCCAGTTCGATGAGAGCTGCATTTACTTCTTCGATGGAGGAATACCAAGTCATTTTGGGGCGTAAATCGGCAAATAAGTCCTGCACGCCCCTTTAACCTGTCAGTTGACCCTTCTAACATGGATTGCTCATATAAAAGACAGAAATGAAACACGCCCAGTTAGAAATATCTGGGGAGCAAGTAGTTAATTTTTCTATGCAAGCCCAATTTTTCTAGCTAAGAAAGAGAATGTGTGGATTATAGGGCTCTAAACAAGCATACAATAAATATCAAATTCCAGTTATTAAAGAAAAGGGGATATAACACATGTGGGACAAATTATGCACGTTGATAGAGATTTGAACAAGGAAAAAGATTCTAGTTGCACCCCCCCCCCCGGCTTATTTAACCTAACAACCCTTCCCCACAGAAAGACAATTCTACCCCTTCTAGAAGGAGTTTCCCAGGTGTGGCTAGGTCTCTATCAGTAAGCCATGTAACTTCATAACCTCCTCCATATACATATCATCAACTGTCTTCGCTGTATATGGATGTTTAACTGGTATGAAATGGGCGTATTCAATTGTCGGTACACCAGCAAAAACACCACATCAAAACCCTGTGATTTTGGAAGTCCCGACACAAAATCCATAGAAACCTCCACCGGCCCTAATTCTGGTATAGGTAACGGCTGCAGTAATCCAGCTGGACTAAAGCTTCATATTTATTTCTTTGGCGCAACTCACATTTCCTGGCAAACTTCTGCACTGGCTGTGTCATACCCGCCCAGTAGACACCACTTGCTAACCTTTCGTATGTCTTCAAGTGCCCCCATGTGTCCACCTGCTGCAGAAGAATGACTGCACTGCAGAATTCTTAGGAATCAAAACTGAATTTTTAAGAAAAACTAACCTTTTCTTGAAAAACAGTAGGCCATCCCGAAAAGAATAGCTCGTTTTCGCAGTATAATCCTTCTGCAATAACTCTCCTTAATTGTTCTCAACAATGCATCTGCGGCATTATTCAATTTTCCAGGTTTGTAAATTACCACAAAGTCATAGCCCAAAAGCTTTGTCTGCCCACATTGTTCGTCCATCAATGCTACACTTTGGCTAAGCATATGTTTTGAGGCTTTTATGATCTGTATAAACCTCAAAATGCCTTCCCATCAAGTATTGTTTCCAATGTTGGATTGACAATACTAGTGTCATCAAATCTCTCGTAAACAGGCTTAGCCAAATTGGAATTAAATAATGCTTTGCTGAAATAAACTATGTTGGATTGACAATACTAGTGTCATCAACTCCTTTTCATAAACGGGCTTAGCCAAATTGGAATTAAATAATGCTTTGCTGAAATAAACTAGAGGTTTTCCCTCTTGCATCAACACTGCCCCAATCCCCAACCCAGAAGCATAACACTCCACTGTAAACTTGTTGAAAAATCTGGCATAAATAGCACGGGCATTCAGTTTTTCCAAGGCAGCTTGAGTCTTTGAAGTCCACTTAAATCCTTCTTTATTAAAGATGTTAAGGGTTTAGCAATTTTTTCATAATCCTTGATGAACTTTCTATAATAACCTGCAAGGCCTAAAAACCTCCCTTTCACATTTCTCAGCTCCGGCCAATTCTTCGCACCCTCTAGTTTCTTGGGATCCGTTCCTTCAGCCTATATGATGAGTCCCAAATATTCCACCGATTTTTTTCCAAAATTTTTTGGTTTGCAAATAATGCATCAACTCTCATTGTTTGCAGAACTCTTCGTAAATATTGTACATGTTCTTCCCAACCGCTTCTATAAACAAGAATATCATAAAAAAAACACCAAAACCTATTTCCTCCGCATTGTCTTGAAAACTGCATTCATCGTAACTTGGAAAGTGGTTGGAGCATTCAATAAATCTGTTGGAGTCTGCATCCCACATCGGACTTGAGGTCCGGTGTGGTCTTTCTTATTTATTATAAATACACCCCAAGGGCTCCTTAGGAAAAAGGACCTTGGGGGTTCCGGTCTCTCCTATTTTCTCCTTCTACATGGTATCAAAGGGATCTTCCCGACCCTCCCTCCCATCTTTTTTTATTTTGCTCTAGGGTTTACTCATTTTTTTTTTCGTCCGAGGGGGCGGCGGCCTCAAAGCCCCGTAGGGCTACCGCCGCCGCCCCTCCGCCTCTGCCCTGCGCGATTTCCCGGCGGCTCACCCCTCCCTCCCGAGGCCTCGGCCAGGCCTCTTCCCCGGCGGCTCGCCCTCGGCGCGACGCGGCTTCCCGGCTCGTCCCTCCCGCGACGCGGCTCCCGGCTCCTCCCGGCGCGACGCGGCTCCCCGGCTCCCGGCTCCTCCCGCTGCTCCTCTCCTGCGCGCGCATCCCGCCGCCGTCCTCCCGCGGTGCGCCCTCGTCCCTGCCGGACTTCGCCCGGCGCCCGCGCCCTCTCCCCGACGGCGCTCCCTCCCCGCGGCTCCCCGCGGCTCCCGACGCCATCACCCGCACGGCCCATCCCGTCGCCGGACCTCCACTGCACGCGACGGCCCTCCCGGCGGATCTCTTCCCTCCCGGCGCACTCCTCCTCCCTGCGCGGCTCCCCGGCGCGACGCGGCTCCCCGGCGCGACCCGACTCCCGGCTCGCCCCTGCATCCTGTGGCCTCCCGCGCCTCCCTCTGCTCCCGCGCGCTCGCATCTCTCGGCTCCCGGCGGCATCTCCCCGGCCGGCGACTCTTCTCCGGCGGCCAGATCCGGACAGCTCCGGCCGAATCCAGCCGGATCCGGTGATTTCCGGCCAGATCCAGGCTACTCCGGCCGGCTCCGGCCAGATCCGGCGATATCCGGACTGTTCCGGGCAGATCCGGGCCGATCCGGACTGTTCCGGCCAGCAACCGGCCTCCACCTGTGCTGGCCGCTCCACGCAGGTGGCCTCCTCCAACTTCCAGCGCCGTCTCCCGGCCTCCTGCACCCTTGCCGGCCTCCTCCTGCGGCATCCCCGCCTCGCCGGCAGCTCCCGGCACCTCCCGGCAGCCGCATCTCTCTCCGCCGGCACGTCCTGTCGCTAGCGCAGCAGCTCGACCACCTCGGATTTGGGTCTGTTGGCGCCGCCAGATCCCGCAACGATTTCTGCGGAATCCCCGCCTCCCGTCGCCGGCCCCGCAAGTACGGTTTTCCCGGTGCTAGTTTGGATTTCCCGGCGTTTCATCGACCGGCCCCACTAGTGCGGCAGTCCTGGCGTTCTGTCAACCGACCCGGTCTCTGTGTGGTTCATCTGCTGCGTTTGCGACATCATCCATCCATCTCCTGCGCAGGAGCTTCGATCGTGAGGGGGAGCAGCCACCTTTGCAGCGTTCTCTTTTTTTTTACTTCGTCTCGTTTTGTAATCAAGCTGGGCATGTCCAGCTTGAGGGGGAGTGTTGGTCTCTGTTTTATTGTTTTCTTTTCATTATGTGTCCAAGCTAGGTACACCTAGCTTGAGGGGGAGTGTTGGAGTCTGCATCCCACATCGGACTTGAGGTCCGGTGTGGTCTTTCTTATTTATTATAAATACACCCCAAGGGCTCCTTAGGAAAAAGGACCTTGGGGGTTCCGGTCTCTCCTATTTTCTCCTTCTACAAAATCAAATGGCGTTACAAGATATTCATAATGCCTCCCATGAGTTTTAAAAGCCTTGTTTTTCCAATATCTTCCTCGCTCATCAAAGGTGAAATCCGGACTTCAAGTCTTTGTAAAATATTTTGCTCCATGCAATTCATCCATCAATTCTTTATCACTGGAATATGATATTGGTCAGACACAGTTATCTTATTCAATGCCCTATAATCTATTCATATCCTCTATCCTCCATCTTTTTTTTTTACCAAGATTATAGGACTTGTATATGGGCTTGCGCTTTGCCTAATAAATCCCTGGTCCAATAACTCCTGAACTTGACCTTCTATCTCATTTTTCATTTGATAAGCATGCTTACAGGGTCAGATATTCACAGGATATGTTCCTTCTTTTAGTTTGATGGAATGATCAGTTTCCCTCTTAGGTGGTAAGCCTCTGGGTGTCTCAAAAACTGTTCTGATCTCCCTTAAAACTCCCTGCAACTGACCCCGCTGCTGCTCACTTAATTCAGTATTCTCCACTCTCACCTTCAGCCGTTGCCCTTTATAATCATCCCTGCACCCATTCCGTCTCCCTTACAAGGAATTCTTGCAGTGCTCCAGGTGAATTCTGTGGCTGTTTTACACCTTGCAAAGTGATATTTCTACTTTTCCGATCAAAATTCATTATCATATTCTTCCAATGGGTAGTGACATATCCCAGATTTTCGAGCCATGATATTCCCAACACTAAACCAGGTCTGTAGTGTCAAAAAGGTAGGATTCTACTTCGGATTGATCTTTTCCCAAGTCTGCCTTCAAGGATTTATAGATTCCCTTCGATAAAACCTGGTGTCAATCCCACAATCTGATACTGATAAGGCCCATGACCCAAGTGACTTAACCGGGCCTGTGGAGCAACATCAGGAGAGAGGAGATAAAAAAGGGGAAGCGGGAAACGCGAGAGGGATAGAAGAAGAGGAACTCTCGGCTCGGCTTCAACTTGAGACTTCTGGCTCTGGGAGGTACTTCTTACATCTCTGATTTCTATTATCTGTTGTTTTCCTTTTTCTGCTGCTGCTGCCGTGAGGGTAGGATTGGGCCGCCGAGAAGGGGAGTTGGGACTGGGGGATCAAACACTGGTTCTGCTCAACCCGCGGATGGAGACTCGCAGTGGATCGAAACCCAGGATGGAACAACAAGATGCTAAAATTGAAAAGATGGGAAGCCAGTTAGAGGAATTGACCAATTCGGTTGTGATGATCGAGAAGGGACAAAAGAGCTTGTGGCGGTGTTGTCTCATTATATGATTCATCAAGAAATGCAACCTATCGACGATGAGGCGCCTCAGGATTTAGGCATAACAGGGGTCGAACTCTAAGAACGATGATCGCTCTACAGTGAAGGACAAGACGGAATGGCAGGAACGGGAACAGATGATAGAGGATTTCACTGCAGATCTGGCATCCATGGCCAAATGACTGGCGCCCCCTTCATTCCGTGGAGATGATCCACGTGGTTGGCCTTTCCAAGCTGAGCAGTTCTCTCACCAAAACACACCCACAAAGCTGCGATTACTTATGTCACGGATTTGTATGGAGGGCAATGCGCTGCCCTGGCTCAAAGTGCTACTGCAAATTTATCCGACACTGACTTGGACTCAATTTCGTGAAGAGTTACTAGCGTGATTCTGCAGTCACTACTACAAATCTGGGCTTTTGAGCCCCTTTACCTATAGCGACCGCCAATGGCGGTCGCTAGGTTTCCCCAAAAAAAAACGGGGCTTCGGCGCCAATGGCGGTCGCTAGGTTTCCCCCAAAAAAAACGGGGCTTCGGCGCCCCCCCCCCCCGAACCCTCCTCCGCCCAGCCTCGTCGCGCGCCCTCCCCGTCGCCGCACTCCCTCCCTCGCCGCCCTCCCCGGTCGCCGCGCACCCTGCCCCACCGCCGCGCACCCTGCCCCACCGCCGCGCACCCTCCCTTGCCGCCGCGCACCCTCCCTCGCCGCCGTCCCCCGTCGCCCTATCGACCTCCGCCGCCGCGCCCTCCGCCGGCCGCCCTGCCCTCCATCTCCTCCGGGCTTCCTCCGCCTCTGCCCTCCGGCTCCGGCCGCCCTCTGCCCTCGGGCCTCCCGCCTCCGGCCTCCCTCTGGCCTCCCGCCTCCGGCCTCCAGCCTCCAGCCCCTCCGACCCCTATGCCCTCCGGCCTCCGCCATCGGCCCTCCCCCCCCCCCCCCCCCGCAACCCGAACACCCCCCCCCCAGCCTCATCGCGCGCCCTCCCCGTCGCCACACTCCCTCCCTCGCCGCCCTCCCCGGTCGCCGCGCACCCTGCCCCGCCGCCGCGCACCCTCCCTCGCCGCCGTCCCCCGTCGCCCTTTCGACCTCCACCCTCCGCCGCCCCGCCCTCCGTCGGTCGCCCTGCCCTCCATCTCCTCCGGGCTTCCTCCGCCTCTGCCCTCCGGCTCCGGCCGCCCTCTGGCCTCCCTCTGCCCTCGGGCCTCCCGCCTCCGGCAGCCCTCCGGCCTCCCTCTGTTGCGGAATCACCGGGAGACAGAACGACAGAAAAACGAGAAAACGAAAGAAAGAAAAGCAACAAAGAACACGACGATTTACGTGGTTCGGGAAAAATCCCTACGTCCACGGGAGAGGCAGATTTTCACTATGATTCGGGAGCAATTACAGAGGATTTTCCAACATTACAAACCCTAGCCCGAAATGGGCTACATATGAAGAAGACGGTCTACTGTTCTGAATAGTAGTCCGCGTTGCTACAGTGATCGGCGGCTCACTTTGTCCAAAGTGCTACAGTGTCTGTCGGCTGGAAGTCAAAAGCGCTACAGTACTGTTGACCCCGAAGTCCGCACCGCTACAGTGCATGTCGGTGTCGGTCGGTCAGCTCCGCTACAGTGGTCAGAGATGCTACAGTGCATGTCGGTGTCGGTCGGTCAGCTCGACCCGCGATAGTTGCGGGCCACAAGCATTCGGCCCAACCGGATCGGGCAACACCAATCCAACACCCTCTGGCCTCCCGCCTCTCCGGCCTCCGACCCCTATGCCCTCCGGCCTCCGCCATCGGCCCTCCCCCCCCCCCGCACCCCGAACACCCCCCCCACCAACCCTCGTCCCCTCCGTCTTCGTCCCCTCCCTCGCCGCACCACCGCCGCCTGTCCCCTCCTTCACCGTCCTCTCCCTTGCCGCACCGCCGCCGCCCGGTCCCCTCCCTCCACGCACGACCGCTACTCGTCCCCTCGCCGCTGCCGCCCGTCCACTCCGGCTCCCCCTGTCCTCGGTCCCCTCCCTCGTCGTCCCACCCTCGCTGCACCGTCGCCACCTCACCGCCTCCTCTCCTCCGGCTCCCCGTCGCCGCCGCCGCCCATCCCCTCCCTCGCCGCACCGGCTCCCCTCCGCTGCTTCTTCTCTCCCTCGCAGCACCGCCTTCGGCTCCCCTCCCTTCCAGGTTTGTAGCGCAATCAGGTATGACATGGACTTTCACTTACATTATTATTTTATAAATGGTTCACAAACAATTAATTAGTATTTATTTTAAATATATTTGATATGAAAAATGCAAATGTAATAAGTCTTGTGTAAATGTGTGTTATAGAGATCTTATTATGGATAAGAGTTGGATTGATCTTCCAAATCGAACGTCTAGATAATATTTCAATGGCATTATGCAGTTTATTGACTTCACCAGAGGATTTGAAATTGACTATTAGTTGTCCATGTAGAAAATGTGCTAACAGATATCAATTCACACGAGATACTGTGAGGGAGCACCTATTCTTTAATGGATTTCTGAAAAATTATAAGAGTTGGACTCGTCATGGAGAAGAATATGTTCGTTGTCAAAATACGGATGCAGTTCAGATGGATGTTGATGCAAGGATGAATGATCCAATGCATGAAATGCTTACTGAAATGGTACGTGAGTTGGATCCTGAAGGCATTGACATCCAGAATCTTGAGACCGGTGAGATAAATCTTCGCTCTGGTGCAGATCGTGATTCGAGGAGGTTTTATGAAGCAATTGATGATACAAAAACAGAATTATATCCTGGATGTACTTCTTACAATAAATTGTCGTTTATCGTGGAGTTGTTGCATTTGAAGACTTTAAATCATTGGTCAGACACATCATTTGACATGTTGTTGGTGTTATTGAAAAAGTTTTTCCTGTCGACGCTAAGATTCCCGAGTCGTATTACCATGCTCGTAAGCTGACAGAGAACTTAGGTTTTACATATGAGACCATAGATGCATGTGCAAACAACTGTATGTTGTTTAGAAAGGAAACTGCCCATTTGGATATTTGTACGGTTTGTGGTGCTTCCAGGTGGAAAGAGAACAGGGAAAATCAGACCCATCAAAGTAAGATTGTGATACAGGGGAAACCGATTGTCGTAAAGCAAATGTGTTACTTTCCCCTTAAATCGAAGTTGAAAAGGTTTTTTATGTCATCTAAAGTTTCTAATTTAATGAGATGGCATGCAGAAAGAGTTCATGAAAGTGATATGTTAACCCACCCGGCAGACTCTCATGCATGGAAGGATTTTGATAAAAGACATCCCGACTTTGCCAAAGATGTTCGTAATGTCCGATTGGGATTGGCAACAGATGGTTTCAATCCATTCAAGTCTATGGTTGGTGCAGCTCATAGCACATGGCCCGTGGTGTTGGTTCCGTATAATCTTCCTCCGTGGCTTTGTATGAAGCAACAATTTATATTACTTTCCACTCTTATTGATGGACCTAAAAGTCTGTGGGATAAGATTGATGTTTACCTTCAGCCACTGATTGATGAGTTGAATGAATTTTGAGGCGATGGTGTGATGACTTATAACTGTGAAACGATTGAAATGTTCAAACTGCAGGCTGCTTTATTGTGGACAATCAATGACTTCCCAACTTATGCAAATTTATCAGGCTGGAGTACGAAAGGGGAATTTGTTTGCCCTTGTTGCAACAAAAGTAAAAAATCTGTATGGCTTAAGCATTCCAAAAAATGGGCATACATGGGTCACAGACGTTTTCTCCCCCCTCAGCACAGGTTCAGAAAGGACAGAGTGGCATTTGAAGGTTCTAGAGAGTTCAGCTCAGCACCAAAGATCATGACAGGAGTCGAAATGTTATCGCAGATTGAGGAAGAAAACATCTGCACGGTATATGAAATTCAGGATTCGGTGGCTCCTCCGGTACGTAATATTCGAGCTGCGGGTAGGCAACGCAGTCACAATTGGAGAAAGAAAAGTATTTTTTATAGTCTTCCGTATTGGAAAACTAACATGCTGAGGCATAATTTGGATGTCATGGACATTGAAAAAAATGTCTGTGATAACATATTGTGGACCATTTTAGGTGTCAGTGGAAAATCAAAGGACCATGTTAATGCAGGCCGTGATTTGAATAAATGGGTTTAAGGAAACAGTTGTATTTACAGTTAGCTGAGGGAAACAAGGCATATATGCCCGCTGCACAGTATACGATGACTACAAAGGAGAAAGAGACATTTCTTTCCATTAAACTTGTTTTTGATTAATGAGTTGAGTTCACTATTTGTAGTCCCCCGGCCCACCCCGCACCCCGGACAGCCTCCCCACCCCCCGGACAACCCTCCCCGCACCCCGGACAAGCTCCCCGCACCCCGGACAGGGCCCCCGCACCCAAGACAGCCCCCCCCCCACCGCACCCCGGACAGCCCCCCCCCCCCCCCCCCGCACCCCAGACAGCCCTCCCCGCACCATGGACAGGCCCCCCGCACTCCAGACAGCCCCCCCGCACCCCGACAGCCCTCCCCGCACCCCGGACAGCCCCCCCGCACCCCAGACAGCCCTCCCCGCACCCCGGACAGGCCCCCCGCACTCCGGACAGCCCCCCCGCCCCCCGGACAGCCCTCCCCGCACCCCGACAGCCATCCCCGCACCCCGAACAGCCCCCCCGCACCCCGGACAGCCCCCCCCCCCCCCCCCCCGCACCCCGGACAGCCCCCCCGCACCCCGGACAGCCCTCCCCGCACCCCGGACAGGCCCCCCACACCCCGGACAGCCCTCCCCGCATCCAGGACAGCCCCTCCCCGCACCCCGGATAGACGGCACGTCAATCGGAGGTGTCGTTTGACCGCGGTGACCGGAAACGCGTTTCCGGAGTCATAAAACACCAGAACGGCGTGAGACGGTCGAATTCGGAGCACACGTGCTCCGAATAACCTGAAACCACATGAAAACAATAGGAATATTATTCGTGACGTGTAGGAGAAGACGGCACGTCCATCGCACGTGCGGTGCACGCGGTACGACCAATTGTGTCGTTTTCAGCAGCTCGGCACGCGCTAAAATGGCGCGTTGGGGGTCGAAAGCACACGAACGACCTCGGAATGTCATGAAAACATCTGACAACGGTCGTTGTGTGAATTGTGAAATGGTCGGGAAGACGGCACGTCAATCGAAGGTGTCGTTTGACCGCGGTGACCGGAAAACCGTTTCTGGTGTCATAAAACACCAAAACGGCGTGAGAGGGTCGAATTCGGAGCAAACGTGCTCCGAATGACCTGAAACCACACGAAATCATTAAGAATATTATTCGTGACGTGTAGGAGGAGACGGCACGCCCATCGGACGTGCGGTGCGTGCGGTACGACCGATTGTGTCGTTTTCAGCAGCTTGGCGCGCGCTAAAAGGGCGCGTTAGGGGGTCAAAACCACCCGAACGACCACGGAATGTCATGAAACCGTACTACAACAGCCGTTGTGTAAATTGTGAAATGGTCGGGCAGACGGCACCTCAATCGAAGGTGTCGTTTGACCGCGGTGACCGGAAACGCGTTTCCGGAGTCATAAAACACCAAAACGGCGTGAGACGGTCGAATTCGGAGCAAACGTGCTCCGAATGACCTGAAACCACACGAAAATATTAGGAATATTATTCGTGACGTGTAGAAGGAGACGACACGCACATCGGACGTACGGTGCGCGCGGTACGACCGATTTTGTCGTTTTCAGCAGCTCGGTGCGCGGTAAAATGGCGCGTTGGGGGGTCAAAACCACTCGAACGACCTCGGAATGCCATGAAACCGTACGACAACAGCCGTTGTGTGAATTGTGAAATGGTCGGGCAGACAGCACGTCAATCGGAGGTGTCGTTTGACCGCGGTGACCGGAAACGCGTTTCCGATGTCATAAAACACCAGAACGGCGTGATACGGTCGAATTCAGAGCAAACGTGCTCCGAATGACCTGAAACCACAGGAAAACAATAGGAATGTTATTCGTGATGTGTAGGAGGAGACGGCACGCCCATCGGACATGCGGTGCGCGCGGTACGACCGATTGTGTCGTTTTCAGCAGCTCGGCGCGCGCTAAAAGGGCGCTTTGGGGGGTCAAAACCACCCGAACGACCTCGGAATGCCATGAAACCGTACGACAACAGCCGTTGTGTGAATTGTGAAATGGTCGGGCAGACGGCACGTCAATCGGAGGTGTCGTTTGACCGCGGTGACCGAAAACGCGTTTCCAGAGTCATAAAACACCAGAACGGCGTGAGACGGTTGAATTCGGAGCAAACGTGCTCCGAATGACCTGAAACAACACGAAAACATTAGGAATATTATTCTTGACGTGTAGGAGACGGCACGCCCATCGAACGTGCAGTGCGCGCGGTACGACCGATTGTGTCGTTTTCAGCAGCTCGGCGCGCGCTAAAATGGCGCTTTGGGGGGTCAAAACCACCCGAACGATCTCGAAATGCCATGAAAGCGTACGAAAATAGCCGTTGTGTGAATTGTGAAATGGCCGGGCAGACGGCACGTCAATCGGAGGTGTCGTTTGACCGCGGTGACCAGAAACGCGTTTCCGGAGTCATAAAACACCAGAACGGCGTGAGACCATCGAATTCGGAGCAAACGTGATCCGAATGACCTAAAACAACACGAAAACATTAGGAATATTATTCGTGACGTGTAGGAGGAGACGGCACGCCCATCGGACGTGCGGTGCGCGCGGTACGACCGATTGTGTCGTTTTCAGCAGCTCGGCGCGCGCTAAAATTGCGCGTTGGGGGGTCAAAACCACTTAAACGGCCTCAGAATGTCATGAAACCGTACGACAACAGCCGTTGTGTGAATTGTGAAACGGTCGGGCAGACGGCACGTCAATCGGAGGTGTCGTTTGACCGCAGTGACCGGAAACGCGTTCCCGGTGTCATAAAACACCAGAACGGCGTAAGACGGTCGAATTCGGAGCAAACGTGCTCCGAATGACCTGAAATGATAGCATTTCTTAAATTGGGGGTTTTAAATTATTATAGCACCATGATTTGATATCAGATTTAATTTTATTATATGTATATAATAACTGAATAATTATGTCTAATTTACGTTTGTTTTGTTTTGTTGTTTTTTTTGTCTTATTGTAGGTTTATTGAAGCAGAAGATTGAAATGGATGGACCTGCTCGGATCGTTGAAGCACGTTTATCATTTATTGTTTATGACGATTTTGATGTTTATGTTGTTTGAAATTGTTTTCCATTTTTTATGATTTTTACCTTGTTTTATCTCTGATTTTGCACCGTGAATTAAAAAAAACACAATTTGTACATTTCATTAAAAAAATGAAAATCCACAAAAAATACCACAAATTAACCCTGACACATTTTTATGTTAAGTTTTCCAGAAGATAAGTTTATATTGAAATAAAAAATTTATAAATGTGCTAGAATTTATATTTAAAATAGGCTCTCCATTAAGAGGTAGTAAAATTACCTTTTTAGAGAAATACAAATTTTAAGCATAAAATTTGATTTATTATTACCATATGCTTAGCAAACCTATTGGATGAATAAGAAAAATATTTTATTTAATATTATATATATATATATTTCTTTAATATATATATATTTATTTAATATTATATATATTAAAATATTTAAAACATATTATATATATATATTTAAAATATTTTATTTAATATTATATATATAAATATTTTCTTTAATATATATATATATTTGTTTTCAGCAGCTCGGCGCGCGCTAAAATTGCGCGTTGGGGGGTCAAAACCACCTAAACGACCTCGGAATGCCATGAAACCGTACGAGAACAGCCGTTGTGTGAATTGTGAAACAGTCGGGCAGACGGCACGTCAATCGGAGGTGTCGTTTGACCGCAGTGACCGGAAACGCGTTCCCGGTGTCATAAAACACCAGAACGGCGTAAGACGGTCGAATTCGGAGCAAACGTGCTCCGAATGACCTGAAATGATAGCATTTCTTAAATTGGGGGTTTTAAATTATTATAGCACCATGATTTGATATCAGATTTAATTTTATTATATGTATATAATAACTGAATAATTATGTCTAATTTACGTTTGTTTTGTTTTGTTGTTTTTTTTGTCTTATTGTAGGTTTATTGAAGCAGAAGATTGAAATGGATGGACCTGCTCGGATCGTTGAAGCACGTTTATCATTTATTGTTTATGACGATTTTGATGTTTATGTTGTTTGAAATTGTTTTCCATTTTTTATGATTTTTACCTTGTTTTATCTCTGATTTTGCACCGTGAATTAAAAAAAACACAATTTGTACATTTCATTAAAAAAATGAAAATCCACAAAAAATACCACAAATTAACCCTGACACATTTTTATGTTAAGTTTTCCAGAAGATAAGTTTATATTGAAATAAAAAATTTATAAATGTGCTAGAATTTATATTTAAAATAGGCTCTCCATTAAGAGGTAGTAAAATTACCTTTTTAGAGAAATACAAATTTTAAGCATAAAATTTGATTTATTATTACCATATGATTAACAAACCTATTGGATGAATAAGAAAAATATTTTATTTAATATTATATATATTAAAATATTTAAAACATATTATATATATATATTTAAAATATTTTATTTAATATTATATATATAAATATTTTCTTTAATATATATATATATATATATATTTCTTTAATATATATATATTTTTTTTTTATTTAATAAATATATATGTATATATATATATTTCTTTCACTAGGAATTTTTTTTAAAAAAAATTTCCCAAACTAGCGACCGCCAAAGGCGGTCGCTATAGGCTGCCTGTCGGGCGACATTAGCGACCGCCATTGGCGGTCGCTATAGGCCGGAATTTCGGTCCCCTACAGCGACCGCCATTGGCGGTCGCTAATGTTGACCAGGCAAGCCGCCTTGAGCGACCGCCAGGCGGTCGCTGTAGGCCGGAATTTCGGCCACCTAGAGCGACCGCCATTGGCGGTCGCTGTTGGCCTATTGCGACGAAGCTAAAGCGACCGCCAATGGCGGTCGCTATTGCCCGATTTTTTAGTAGTGAGTACGGAATTGCAGAATCCTTATGAAGCGATGGTGGCACTCAAACAGAAGGGAACAGTTTCAGACTTCATTGGGGAGTTCGAAGCCGTGTCGGCTCTTCTTCCAGGAAATTTTTGAATGGGCTTAAGCCTGAAATAAGAGACGGGGTCAGGGCCCACAATACCCAAACCTGACTTGAGATAATGTGAGTACCTTGCAGCGTCGAGGTAGCTGTGCAATAGGCGGCGCTGAAACACAATAATGGTTTCAGGGTCAGTGCACTCTCCACCGATGTCAGCACTGCCGGTGCGACTGATGACGAGTTTTGACCGGAGCTTGCCCATGAGCAAGGTCATAGGAAGCAATGGGAAGTCTCCTATGGATGGTGATGAGAGCAGCAGATGGGGAGTATATAATCTCACCACTCGCGAATAGGAAGAAAAACGGCGCAAGGGACTCTGTTTCCGGTGTGGCTAACAGTTTGGCCCACTTCAGAAGTGTCTTAATCATAAACTCAGAGTTATGTAGTAGGGGAAGACAATTCGTTGGAAGACAAAAGTGAAACACATGAGGAGCTTGTTGATGCGCCGGAGAGGGAAGAATGTACAGCAATTGATTCAACTCGATTGATGGGGCTAAAAAATATCCTTGGGCGTTCAGGTAAGGAACCTCAAAATATGAAATTATTTGGGACTCTTAATCACGTCCTGGTAATGTTACTGATAGACACTGGAACAACCCACAATTTTATATCTCCAAAGTCAGTCTCGGCTTTGGGTTGCACACGGAAAGTATGCCGGGTGGATTGGGAATTAAATTAAGAGAAGGGTATCAAACAGTCATTTTGGAAAAATGTTCCAATCTGCAGGTTGTTAAGGCTGATTTTAGTTGCAGGATTGATGCTTGGGTTCTAGAAAAGGGAGGCCTTGATGTGATTTTGGGGGCAGCTCAGTTGCGGACTCTCGGGGAAATTATAACAAATTTTGACAAGATGTACACCAGATTTCAAGTTCGATGGTCGTACCCAAAATCTGCTGCGGACCAATGACTTTGCAAACAAATAGACAGCAGGGAGGCTAATTTTTCAACCCAGTCGCCGGATATACAGCAGGTTTTAGACTGGCTTTCACCTGTTTTTCTAGAACCCAAGGATCTGCCCCTGAGAAGGAGCTATGATCATTCCATTACTCTATGTCCTGGACAGGGACCAGTTTCTGTACGACCATAACGTTACCCGCAATATCACAAGGATGAGAGACAAAAGCAAGTTCAAAACTGTTGCAGAATGAGGTCATCTGTTCCCGTACCAGCGCTTACTCTAGCCCGGTTATTTTAGTAAAAAATAAACGTTCCTCAAGGCAAACATGTTTGGACTGTATATAGAGCTCAGAACTGTTGGATTGATGTAGCCCAATCCGGTTGGGCCTAATGCTTCTAGCCCGCAATTGTCGCGGGTCGAGCTCTGCGGTGAGCTCGTTGGGGTAGGGGTCAACGTGTCCCTGCTCCGGGAGTCCGGGGGCCGAAGGCCCCCGGCCCAATTTTTTTCGGTACTGTAGCATCTCTGACACTACAGCAATGCTGACCGACCCACACACTTTTGACTTCCAGCCGACAGCCACTGTAGCGCTTTTAATTTGGGTGGCCATCTTTTACTGTAGCGACGCGGACTTCCTGTTCGGAACAGTGGATCATCTTCTCCATATGTAGCCCATTTCGGGCTAAGGTTTCTTATCTGAAAAAAAACTCTATAATTGTGCTCCCGATATAGTGAATATTCTGGCTCTCTGTGGACGTAGGGATTATTCCCGAACCACGTAAATCGTTGTGTTCTTGTTTCTTTCTTTTTTTTCCCCTTTAACTCGTTTGTGTTTCGCCATTTCTGTCGCTGCAACTCCCTACGTTTTCGCAACAGGAACAAGGTAACAGTTTCAGATAAATTCCTTATACCAGTGGTGGAGGAACTATTAGATGAATTGCATGGTTCTCAAGTCTTTACAAAGCTGGATCTCAAATCCAGATATCACCAAATCAGAATGAAGGAAGTTGATGCGGAGAAAACTGTTTTTCGCATACACAATGGGCATTATGAGATCCTTGTAATGTCATTCGGGCTTACCAATGCCCTATCAACATTCCAAGAAGCTATGACTGAAATTTTTCAGCCGTAACTCAGAAAGATTATCTTGGTCTTCTTCGATGATATACTGATTTTCAGCCCATCATAGAAGCAACACTTAAAAGACAGTGCAGTGGCTTTAACCATATTGCAGCACGATAATTTTGCCGTCAACCGCAAAAAAGTGCCAATTCTGAAAAACATCCATGGAATATTTGAGTCATGTCATTTCTGGAAAAGGAGTTCCTATAGATCCCACTAAAATCAAAGTTGTGCTCGACTAGCCTACTCAAAATGTTAATGGCGTGTGGGGCTTTCTGGGCTTAACAGGACATCATCGACAGTTCATCTAGGATTATGTCAAGTTTGCATGACCCTTAATTGAATTGACAAAGAATAGTTTTTGGTGGGGTGAAGCTACTCAAATTGCTTTGGATTCACTCAAACAAAAAAATCACTACAGCCCCCGTTTTGGCACTACCAAATTTCACCCAAATATTTTATGTAGACTGACGCTTCAGGGTCTAGAATCGGTGCCATACTTATGCAAGAACGTCAACCTATAGCATATTTTAGTAAAGCTATGTCTGCTGCGTTTCAACAGAAATCTGCTTATGAATGGGAGAAAATGGTCCTGGTGTTATCTATGCAATATTGGCATTCCTTGCCTGTTGGGATGGCCTTTTGGGGTGTTTACTCATAAAACACTGATATTTCTGCTTCAGCAGCAAATCACCACCAAAAAGCAACAAAAATGGATCGCTAAATTATTAGGCTATCAGTTTGAAGTTAAGTATAAACCCGGCAGTGATAATGCAGCTGCTCATGCAGTCTCCTCAATACATGAGGAAGCAGATTTTCAATTAATTAAAGTTGCACCTGCATGGCTGGATGGCCCAGCTTTAACTGAGGGGCTTCTGCACGACACCCGACTAGCAAAAATTGTTTCAGATCTGCAAAAGAATCCAACATCTCACCCAGGTACTCCTGGTCCAAAGGAGTCCTTTCATTTAAAGGGAGATTGGTCATCCCAGCCTCTTCACCTTGGATATCGAAATTACTAACAGAATTGCATGCTATACCTGAAGGGGGACACATTCTGGTTACATGCAAACTTACAAACGATTGTCCAGTAACATTTATTGGATAGGGATGAAAAGAAGAGTTCAATCATTTGTTGGGGAATGTGATGTATGTAAAAGGCAAGAACATTCAGCCTTGACTCTGGGCGGCTTGTTGCAACCTCTTGAGATATCTGAACGAATTTGGGAGTATTTATCAATAGATTTTATCACCGGATTACCAAAATCAAAAGGTTACAAAGCCATTTGAGTGGTGGTTAACCTGCTGTCAAAACATACAGCCATTTGTTACGCTGGTGCATGTGTGTGGCTCGGAGAAAGAAGAACTAAAAAGGTAAACTGCAAAGTGTATTTGATATTACCAGATGTTTGGATTACAAATGAGAAAAAGATGTACAGCAGGATAGTTCCAGAGAGTCCTCCTCCTGGTCTTCCTCCTGCAGCAGGCGTAATGTCTCAGAGACTGACCACAGCTCCAGCCTGAATCTGTTCCAACAGATTCAGTACCACACTTCTAACAAAAATGATGCCCTCTTATTACCACGTGCAACAGAATTTATATTCCACTTAATCAACTAACTGCATTTCCCTTTCTACCCCTCCGCTGATATTTGTGAAGAATAAGAGGGCGTGAAATAACTTAAGGGGAAGAAGGGTTAGCTCCAGGGAATGGACCCAGGCTGCTAATATTTTCCCCTTCCCCAAATGGAACCTTGTCCTCAAGGTGGGTGTCTGGAAATTGGGACAACATGTGCTCTGCGTCTTCCTGGGTAGACTCCTCTGTCGGCATACCCTGCCACTGAATCAACCATTTTCCACTGCCCGACTGCTCGCTTAAGTTGTGAAACAAGGAAAACCAGATGAATTCATATAGGAGGCAAGGAGAGTTTATAAGCAGTGTTTCCCAATCGAGCCAAAATAGGATAGGGTCCATAAAAACAAGCAGCTAACTTTGAAGTAAGCTTAGTGGACTTAGAAGTCTGAACATTGGGTCGGAGTTTGACAAAAACAGATTCCCCAACATCAAAGGAATCATCTGGACGATGTTTGTTGGCAGCTCGCACCATTAACTGTTGGGCGCGGGAAAGATTATGCCGGGGTTGGAGCAATAGCTAATCACGTCCAATGAGGAGTGCAGCCACATTTTCAACCGGCGAATCCCCGCCCAAAAAACGCTGCACAGCAGGTGGCTTACGGCCATAGACAGCTTCAAAGGGGGACATTTTTGTGGAAGTATGAGAAGCCGTATTATAACAATATTTGGCCCAAGGTATCCACCGGGATCGAGAAAGGGGCCTCTCCGAAGCAAAACAACGTAAGTCTCTAGGTATTTATTAACAATTTCCGTTTGGTCACCGTTTGAGGATGATATGAAGAACTCAATTTTAAAGTAGTTTCTTCCAATCGGAATAGCTCTCGCCAAAAATTACTGACAAAAATAGGATCTCGATCGCTAAGAATGGAATGATGAATACCATGCAAACGGGCCACTTCTTTAAAAAACAGTTAAGCCACAACCTTAGCTGTGTAAGGATGCAGCAGCAGCAGCAGCAGAAAATGAGCATATTTCGTAAAACGATCCACAACAACCAAGAAAGCACAAAACCCCTTAGATTTTGGCAAGTCGGAAACGAAGTCCATTGAAATTTCGTCCCAAACTAATTCTGGTATGGGAAGTGGCTGGAGAAGTCTCGTAGGTGACATGGCCTGAGATTTATGACGTTCGCACGTATCACATTCACGGACAAACTGTTGGATCTGCTTTGTCATACCCCGCTAATACAACCCAGCAGCCAATAGAAGTGTGGTAATATTGCAGGAACTTAGACATTAGGCTGGACTGGGAAGACAAAACCAAATGATCACTGTAGTATAACAGCCCATGACGCAAAGCATAACCTGGCCGGGAAGCTGGTTTGAGTTCCAAAGCTGAAATCATATCTTTTAACACGGAATCACTTTGATTTTCTGCTTAACTGTGTCAATATCCAACCAGAGTGATTCGGAAACGGCTGAACCGAGAAAAACAGAGTCGCTGCAAGTGTCCAGGTCACCGGTAGCCTGATGGGAAAAAGAATCCGCAGCTTGGTTGGTGCGTCCAGGTTTGTACAACACGTCAAAATCAAGTCCCAACAACTTAGTTTGTCAATCTTGTTGATTAGCTGTATGAAATCGCTGGCTAAGAATGTGTTTTAGAACTTTATGATCCGTATAAACAACAAAGTGTGTGCCGACTAGATACTGACGCCAATGATTAATTACCAAAACAAGTGCCATAACTTCTTTTTCATAAACAGATTTCGATAGGTGGACATCAGCCAATGCCTTACGAAAATATGCCACTGGACGGCCAGCTTGCATGAGAATTGTGCCTACCCCACGGCCGGAAGCGTTGCACTCAATGACGAAGGGCTAAAGAAAGCCGGGTAAAGCTGATAGAGGAGCAGAAACCAAACATTCCCTGAGGGCGTCAAAAGCTTGTTCAGCAGCAAGAGACCAATGAAAGTTATTTTTCTTGGTCAATTCAGTAAGAGGCTTAGCGATCTTACCGTACCCCGCAACAAATTTTCTGTAATACCCGGTCAATCCCAAAAATCCATGGACTCCTTTCACAGACTGAGGGCGTAGCCAGCCAAGTATACATTCTACCTTTGTGGTGTCCATCGAAACACCGTTGGAAGAAATAACATGACCCTAATATTCCACACAAGGTTGTGCAAAGAAACATTTCTTTCTGCTCAGGTGGAGCTGATTGTGCAGAAGAACTTGGAAAATGGTTTCCAAGTGGCTCATATGGCCAGCCCAAGTTTTACTATAAACGAGGATATCATCAAAAAAATACAAAACAATCTTCTGTAAAAATTCCTTAAACATTCTATCCACGGTGGACCGGAAGGTTGTCGGAGCATTCATCAATCCAAACGGCATAACAAGGAATTCATAATGCCCCTCGTGTGTCCGGAACACAGTTTTGTGAACATCCCCGGTTTTGACTCGAATCTGGTGAAAACCAGATTTTAAATCCAGCTTGGAAAAAAACTTGGCTCCATGCAACTCATCCAATAGTTCCTCAATGATAGGAATAGGGAATCTGTCCGGAACGGTGAGTTTATTGAGTGTCCGGTAATCTCCACACATTCGCCAGCTACCATCTTTTTTCTTCACAAATATAATGGGACTAGCATATGGACTATTGCTATGTCGGATAATTCCTTGTTCCAGCATTTCATTAATTTGTTGCCCGACCTCATCCTTTAGGTAATGAGCTAACTTGTAATGCCGAATACTTACCGGAACTGCCCCAACAACAAGTGCGACAACATGGTTTGTTTCCCTGCTCGGTGGTAGGCTGTGTGGTTTATCAAACATAGAGTGAAATTTGTTCAAAATATTATTCAACTGAATCTGGTCACCCATAACTCCATTACCTGCCCCCCTTCGCTGGAATTTGTAGCTGGGCCTGCCGATTCCAGCCATCCAAAAGCAATGTCTGTGACTGGACATAGTCTTGACTCCCGAAAAGAGGTCCAATTCCAGCAGAATTACCCTGAAGTTTAATTTCCTGCCCCTACCACAAAAACTCTATGGTTTTATGTCCTCAGTTTGTCAAAACTCTACCCAAACTTCTTGTAGAATGGAAAATTAGGAGAAACCTGAATCCCCAAGGTACCCTCTAAAGGAGCCCTTGAGGTTCTTTTATAACAAATACTAAAGACACGGACCTCAAGTCCAATGTGGGATGCAGACTCCAACACTCCCTCTCAAGTTAGGTGTAACTAGCTTGGACACATAAAGAAAAAACAAAGCAAGCAACAGATTGCAAACACTCTCCCTCAAGCTGGACATACCCAGCTTAAATACAAAACAAGATGAAATAAAAAGAAACAAGCGACGATCGTAGCTCCCCCTCAAGATCACAGCTCCCCCTCAGAATGATGGATGGATGAAATTGTCGCGGGCGCAGCAAAGGAACCACACAGATCGGGTCGGTTGACGTTGCGCCATGAATGCCGCACTAGTGGGGTCGGTCGATGAGACGCCGGGAAAGTCACACTAGCACCGGGAAAGCCGCACTTGCGGGGACGGCAACGGGAGACAGTGATTCCGCAGAGTCGTTGTAGGATCTAGCGACGCCAGAAGGCCCAGATCCCAGGCGGTCGAAGTGTTGCGCCACGGTGGAGGAAGTGCGAGGGAGCCACAAGCAGAATTGTATTGAGGGAGCCACAGACGGAGCGCCAGAGTGGAGGCGGAGACGCCGCAGGATGCGCCGGCGACTGGATGTTGCCGAATCTGGCCAAATCTGGGAGGGGTCGGCATGAGATGCAGAGGACGGCCAGGGAACCTGCGCTGGATGATGGTCGCGGGCCGGATGGAGGTGCGTGAGATCCGAGAGTCTCACACAGGAGCAGCGGGCCGGTACGGTGCCGCACCGAAGGCAAAGGGTCGGGAGAAGCCGTGCATGAGAGGTCGCGTCGATTGGAGGAAAGAACCGCCGGGGAGACGCGTCGGGATCTGGCGGTCAGACGGGGAGGCGCGCGCTGGAGGTCTGGTCGTTGGAGGAGCAGCAGCTGCGACGGGAACCGGCGGTCAGGAGGCTGCTGGGCAGGAGGGCTGTCAACAGGAGGCTGCCGGTCAGGAGGGCCGTCGCGCGAGAGCGGTGCAGGAGGGCCGTCGCGCAGGAGCGGTGCAGGAGGGACGTCGCGCAGAAGAGGGCGACGCGCAGAAGGCCTGTTGGAGAGCCGGGAAGGGAGTGCGCCGCGGGGAGGAGGGTCCTCGAGCGGGAGGGGCACCGTCGGGATCTCCTGGAGGGAGGGAAAGCCGTCGGGAATTTCGACGGGTGGAAGGGGTCGTCGGGATCGGGCGGGTGGAAGGAGCCACGGCTGGCCGTCGGGATCGCGACGGGAGGAAGGGAAGGACCGGGCCTGGAGGGAGGGAAGGTCGTCGGCAGAACCGGAGGCCGGCTGCTGGATGGGCCGGCAGGGGCGGGCCGGGACGCGTCGCGGAGGTCGGCCGGAAGGGCTCTGCTCGGGCGGGACGTAGAGCCGCCGTCAAGTAAAGGAGCCGGGAGTCGCGGCGGACAGCGGGAGGCGCCCCGAGATGCCACGGGAGGAGGGCCGCCAGGGAAAGCCGCAAGTGGCGGGCCGGGAAGCTCCGTAGGAGGCAGTTCCGGGAGGCCGCGAGCCGGGAATAGGGGGCCTCTCAGGCGGGGGCCAGATCGTAGAGGAGCAGCGGATGGGAGGGGGGCGGCGCTGCGTGAAGGTGCCCAATGGCCTGGGGACCGTCGCCCCCCAAAGGGGGAAAACCTAGGAAACCTATGGCACGAAGGAAAAAACAAAATGGGAGGGAGGGTACTGGGATTAGGTTCCCTCTAATACCATGTAGAATGGGAAAATAGGAGAAACCCAAATCCCCAAGGTACCCTCTAAAGGAGCCCTTGAGGTTCTTTTATAACAAATACTAAAGACCACATCGAACCTCAAGTCCGATGTGGGATGCAGACTCCAACACTCTCTCTCAAGTTAGGTGTACCTAGCTTTAACACATAAAGAAAAAACAAAGCAAGCAACAGACTGCAAACACTTCTCATCCATTACATACCTAAAACCACATCCGGACCTCCTGTATCAAATACAAAGGCATCTATTGAGATGACAAAATTCTCTAGGCTGATATTTATATGTTTACATAAGCCTTGAGAAAAAGCTCGCGATCCATTGCCAAGCTTTATTCTGAAAGTGTTGGTCGGGCAAACCTCCACATTAGCTAACTTGGCTAATTGTGTAGATATGAAATTGTGGCTAGCTCCATTATCCACTAAAATCCATACCGGCACACCCAAAAGATGTCCTGCGAGCATCATTGAATCTGCCCCGACTGTGCTCACACTACGAAACTCTACCGATTCTCCTGCCAAAACTATTGGTTTCCCTCCCGGTTCCTCTTTCTCAAGTATCAGGAAACTATCCACTTCGGCAGTGACTTCCACCCCCTGCGGTTCCTCTGGTTCTTCAATTTCCCAGACTAAAACCCGCAAGTGTTTGTCAGGACACTTATGCATTGGTCCGAAAAATTGGTCACAGCGAAAACAAAAACCCTTCAACTTGCAGTGTTTCTGTTCATGTCGGCTCAAAGCTCTTACCTCGTTCCATCGTTCTTCCCCACAATCTTCTTTAAATCTTCCTCACGACGATTTTGTGCAATAACAGGTCGGCTTACAGAAATATTTGTCATCACCACTCCGGGTTTCCACCTCTAGATGTGAACGAGAACTCCGGATTACTCCCTCGCTGATTAACTCCTTTTCAACCTTTCTTGCTAGAACCATCATCCGAATTTTGTTAGCCGGCTCATGCGTCAAAATCCAATTTTCTATCTCAGGCCACAGTCCCCCATAAACAAACTCATATACCACGGTTCTGGAAAATCCGGCAGTCTCAAAGCAATTTGCTCAAACTCCTCTATATATTCATCCACGAAACTAGTCTGCCGCAGATTTTTAAGAAACTTTAGTGGATC
This sequence comes from Viscum album, assembly GCA_963277665.1. Taxonomy (NCBI): domain Eukaryota; kingdom Viridiplantae; phylum Streptophyta; class Magnoliopsida; order Santalales; family Viscaceae; genus Viscum; species Viscum album. Next base: position 1,778,811,898 of record OY728129.1, on the reverse strand, counting down.
TCCGTCAGCGTTTTTCCCATATCGATCCATAAATGTTGGCCTGAACGAACTCCAGGTTGATCCTGGCGTATCTCTGTGCATGTCGGTGTCGGTCGGTCAGCTCGACCTCCTTACCTCAAAGTGAGGCGGAGGCATGCTTTTATAATGAATGAAAAGAACCACATCGGACCACAAGTCCGATGTGGGATACAGACTCCAACAGTAGGTGTTTCTCCCAAGAACCTCCAAAATCAAGGATACATACTCAGATCATGTTCTCTAATATCTGAATCGTACACTCAGATTGTTCGTCGGTCTGTGGGTGAAAGGTTGTGTTCAGAAGCACTTGCATACCAAGAGCCTTCTGCAACCCCTGTCAGAAACAGGACGTAAAACGAGCATCTCTATCTGATACGATGGAGTGTGGAACTCAATGAAGGCGTATGATCTCCCGAACATATAGTCTTCCAAACTGATCCACTGAAAAGGTCTCCTTGATAGGTAGAATGTGTGCAACCGCAGTCAACCGGTCGACGATCACCCATACATTATTGCTGCCTCGAGAGAATCTCAATAAGCCAGTCAAAAAGTCGATAGTGACGTCATCTCATTTCCACTCAAGAATGGACAACGGCTATAGAAGCCCTGATGGTCGCTTGTGTTTCGCCTTCACCTACAGACAGGTGGAACCACTGAGTAACGAAACCAATTATTTCCTTTTTCATCCTCGGTCACCAATACTGGCGGCATAAGTCATGGTACATCTTGGTAATGCCGGGATGCACTGCCCACGTGGAGGCATTAGACTCTTGCATCAACTCCTCTCATATGTCTACTGGCACCCAGACACACCCGTGAAGGCGCAACGTGGACTTCCCAGCCGTCATTCATTGTAGCAACGCAGACTTCCAGCCACCATTCATTGTAGCTCTTTGGACTTCCAGCCGGCAGGCACTGTAGCACTTTTGACTTGGGTGGCCGCCTTTCAGGCAACAATTCAGATGACTCTATATGAAGCTTTATGTGGTAGGTCATGTCGTTCACCTCTATGCTGGCTAGAGGCAGGGGAGGCAGTGCCACTAAATCCTCGTCTCGTGCAGGAGACTTCAGAGCAGGTCCAGTTGATCAGAAAATGGATGGCTACTGCTCAGTCTAGACAGAAATCGTATGTCGATCGTCATGAATGACCTCTGGAGTTCAAGGTCGGGAATCGTGTTTTCTTGCAGGTATCACCCAGGCTTGGGCATAGACGTATACGAAGGCAAGGGAAGTTGTCGCCTTGTTTTGTAGTGTCTTTTGAGATCTTTGAGAGAGTCAAACCGATAGTTTATCGATTATAGTGACCTCAGAAGTATAGTATCGGGATCTTTGTACGTGCTCAGTGGTCAAGGTTATTCTCAGACGAAGTTCTGCCACCCATGGAAGGGAAACTCGGGGACGAGTTCCTTTAAGGGGGGAGACTGCAAGAACCCGATTTGACTTCGAGGTACGAAAACTTTAATTTCAGTTTGAATCCTTGCTTTTGTCCTTTTAATTGTACCATGTGGTTTAAGCAAGGGTTCAGGAGCGTCTAGGGCTTGTTCGGAGCCCGGAGCTTCAGCTTTTGGAGGAAACTGTGCGGCCAAACTGCATGGTTAGATAAACCGTGTGGGGTGATGCAAGGCTCCATGGAGGGGAGCGCACGGGTTGCGCAAGGTTTGTCTAACCGTGCGCTGCAGCCCGTGCGGTGTGTGTTCCCTGGACAGAGGGGGACGCGCAGGTAGAGCATGGTCGGAAGCTCCTCCCATGACCTAAGCTAGGTTCTTCGATTTCTCCTCCGTCAGAACTACGATTCGACTTTCGTCTGTCACGTTGGATAGTCACCGATAAGCTCTCCATTCCTTTAGCTTCTTTCATCGTTTATCTTCCTCTTGACAGAGTTATTTTGGTTCGAGCCCATATGCCCTACTTTCAGGGCGTTCGTCTATTCTTTTGTTTTCTCCCGATCCAAGCCAAATCAAGGGTCGATATTGGACAAGGAGAGTGCTACAGGCATAAAGTAGGTGGTTTCGTAATTTTCCCTAAAAGTTTAGATGTTTTTATAGCATATGCCTTTGTACCGCAGGTCGGACCTTCCCGCGTGTTGCCTTAATATGTGATTTCCGCTTTAGATAAATTGAACCATGTATTGATACGCCCTTAGAGCCTCATTAATCATTTTAGAGGATGTCTACCTCGTTGGTTGCCACCCCTTTGGGTGTGTTGAATTAAAAGCCCTCTTTAATATAAATGTTGATTTACCAATGGTTTGGCTTGACCTTCACTAGGAACTGCCTTGTCTTTCTAAAGTAAACGATTTAAATGGAAATGTCATATGATTATTATTAGGCCATGGATATTGGTCGGCGGACAACGGTTAAGGGACTTGTTGAGCATGGCGTTTCACGCTCCCTTACGTTGGGTGTTGGGTGTTGGGTGTTGGGTGTTGGGCATGGCGTCTCACACTGTTTACTTGGACGATGGGCATCACGTTCCACGTTCCCTTGCATCGGGTGTTGGGCATGACGACTCACCCCACTATATCGGGTGTGGGGCATGAGGATTCACCCCACTATCTCGGGTCATGAGCATGACGTTTCACATTCTTATGAGATTCAGGGCTAGTACCCTTTCTGGAGCTTACAGCTCGTTAGACTATGCATGGACGCCTGAGTTACACCCCGGGTCCAGCTAGCACCTAGCATCTATGTATATGCCTATAGATGTCCTCACATATATAGTGTACGTACATATATACATATTATGTATAGATACTTATAAATGTATGCACATGGTAAAGTGAGATCAGACTTATTTTGATCTATGCAGAAGCAGGTGGAGTTTGTCAAGAATCCCACAAGAACTCGAGCCGACTAGTATTTAGTTTTCAGCATAGTCTATTATTTGTTATACCTGCACACTGTTATGCAATATACGCTGACTGGATTTTTCTAGACACCGTTGGTGGTGACCTACTGAGTTTATCTCACACCCTGACCGGGCCGCCCATGGTACTCGAGCAGACTTCATGATTACAGGTGTGAATAAAGGCAAGCGTCGTGTCACAGGTGCTTGATTTATTTTGCTTATAGCATGCAGCATGGGAGCAGAGGACCGAGCGTTTGCTCGCAATGCTAGTGGGGATGTCTTCAGGTCATTTGTACTTTTACAAAGAATGTTGTATATGCATGTACTCTGTATCCCTGCATTTCCCCATTTTGTACATCACCATGTCATGACATCATTTTGTATATGACTTAGCCTATGGCTTGATTAAAATTACAGTTGCTTGAACGTTTATACTTTTGCGGTTGATTATTGTCCTTGCTTCCGTTGTGCTATCAAATATCTTTATTGTTCCGCTATTTATTATTTCTGTTCATTTCTGATGTGTTACTCTGATATGAGGGTGTAGTCTTCACCGTACCACCTTAAACCTTTGCTGCTAGTCAGCAGCTTCTGGGGTAGGGGGAGGCGCGTTTGAGGTCATGTGACCCACCGGCTCGGGACACCGTTTTAGTGGCCCACGGGTCAGGACGTTACACGCACGATTTGGCAAACCGTGCGCAGCCCGTGCGAATCTCCTCTGCAATTCCTCTGCAGCTTCTCGTACGGTCTTGCAGCCTCCTGCGCACGGTCTAACTAATTGTGCACCTCCTCTTACTAGGTCGCACGGTTGAGCTACACAGTTACTCCTAACCGTACGCCTCAAAATGTTTCTCCAAAAACCAAAGCTCTGGGCTCCGAACAAGCCCCAGACGCTCCTGAACCCTTCCTTAATCCTTTCAAGCACTTCCATTAGAAGAAAACAAAAGATTTATACAGAAATTTAAGGGTTCATACCTCATTTAAAAAGTAAGGATCTTACACCAACCTATTAACTACCAGGCTAACAAACTATTTATTGTAAAATACAATATTGCCTCCGCCAGTTCCTTTAGAACTTATGAATGTCTGGACATCTTTTCTGTCAACCATGAACAACATATTCAAGGGAAAGGGAATTTGCTTTGGTCTTCTTTGATGACATCCCTGTCCGTTGTAAAACTTGGAAAGATCACCTGAAACATTTGGAGATTGTTTCCAAAATACTGCAAACCAGCTGAAGGCAAACAAGAACAAAGTGTCCCTTTGCGCAGCCAACAGTGGAATACCTTACTGTAAGAGGATTTTAGGCCTCACGGGTTACCTACAGGAAATTCATCAAGAATCATGGGAAGATTACTAAATCGTTAACTGACTTGACTAAAAGGATGAATTTTTTATGGAATGAAAGGACACAGCAAGCCTTTGGGGAGTTCAAAAAATGCAAGACTGCAACTCCACTGCTTGCTCTACAAAATTTTACAAAGACATTTGTTATAAAATGTGATGCTTCAGGAAAGGGAATCGGAGCTGTCCTTTTGCAAGAAGGCCAGCCAATAGCTTATTTCAGTATGTCTTTAGCTGAAGTTAACCATTCTAAGTCAGTTGATGGGAAGGATGTAATGGAACTTGTGATGGGCAAACAATTTATGGTATACACCGACCACAAGGCTCTTAAGCATTTTCTGAGCCAGAGGATTCACACCATGAACCAAGGCCAAGTTGCTGGGGTTAGAGTTGAAAGTAATTTACAAGGGAGGACTAACCAAGTTGCAGATTCGTTATCCAGGTTGACGGAAGATAAGTTGTCTAAATGGCTAAAGATAAATTATTTTGTTCAAGCTATGTTTTTAGCCTTTTTTGATGGAGGCGAATACGATTAAAAAAGAATCACAGAAAGACAAGGAACTTTTGGGTGCCAAAACAGCTATCAAACAACAGCCAAGCTCCAAGCCAAGATATTATTTATGAGGGACGGTTGTATTACTAAAGGGAAGGCTATTTTTGCCTAAGCATTCAATATTAATCCCAAATTTCTGCATTATTGCCATTCATCAGCTGTTGAGGGTCATGCAGGGTTCTTAAAAGGTTGGTTAGTGGTTTGTTTTGGAAGGAGATGATGCAAAGTAATTTGAAATGTGTAAGGGGGTGTGGTGCCTGCCAAAGGCAGAAATAGAAGGCCTTGTCCCCGGCAGGTTGATCCTCAGGCAGTTCCCTGATGTTCATCTTGAGGACACGGTAGATTTTTCCAAGGGGACTCAAGCTGACAGGGGCAGAATTGTAATTGCAGGTATAGAGTTGTTAAAGGTTAGTTGGGGGTATTAGATAGGGAAAACAGGAGGGGGCTGGGGGCTGGGGGGATACGATTGGATTTCGAGTTCCCAGCAGCAATTGGATGAGGGGGGTTGGACCCTAAGCCTTTGGGAGCAGTGCCTTCCATAGGAGTCTCCTTCTATCCTCTTCTTCTCCTTCATAATCCTCTTCTTCTCCTTCATAATCCTCTTCTTCTGTAATTTTGTTGTAATCAATGGAAATTCCTACTGTTTTCTCTCTCACGCCAATTGATTCCTATCATTTGGTGCTTTCATTGAGAGGTTTCTAGAGAGAGAAACTAGACGAGAGAGGTTCTTGAATGTGAGTTTTCTGAGGCAGACGAAGCAGTGACGCGTTTGAGGCTGCGGCTCGATCCTCGCAGCAGTGAAACGCAGCGGAGGAGAGACAACCCAGTTGTCAACACCTCGTTGTTGTGGACAATCGACTCGCAGAAGAGGAAGACGCCAAACAAAGACACGATCAAACCAGACGTTGCAGTTGTGGTGTAACGCAATCGTACCACGATTCACTGTGTCATTTCCACCCTTACACCATTGTATTAAACTGAATTTGTATTGTAAATTCCAAATATAATAACAAAATGAAATTCATGTTTGATTCAGTTATTTTATGTTTATCACTATTAAAAAGACCAATGTTACTTGTTTTGATAATATCATTGAAGGTGGAGGTGATTTGAAGGACTCGTGATGAAGTCCAAGAAATATGGGCCAAATTGCGCAGGATCCAAGCACATCAATGGATTAATCCGCACACTGCTACTAGACCATGCATCCAAATGGGCTGAAATTTTGTAGGCTGATCCAAAATTTAATAGGCTACATTTCATTTCAAGGAACCCAATCCCGATTCGGCTTCTATGGGGCTCATCCGAACTGATCTGTCCAAGCCACCAAATATGCACAAAGTCAAAAGTGGCGTTCTGTAATATGTCAATATCTCGAGTTGTGATTGTCCAAATGATGCCAAACTTTCGGTGGTGATAGTCAAGACGTGGGGCTACAACTTTCCAGTTTTGTCAAAAGGGAGATTCGACTGTCCAGTAGCCGAAAACCATCCTTCAAGTGGTTTATCAAAATCTGGATGCCTAAAACCACTTCACATTTTGGCTATAAAAAGGCATCTTGGGCACCCCATTTGGAAGTTCGAACCAAAAATGAAGCTTTGCCATTTTGGAGTCCTAGAGGAGTCTCCTCCTCATCCTAGAAGTTATGGAGGCCCCTATCCTCATAGGGGGATCAAATATGAAGGCGAAGTTCCACTCGAGCCTCATCTTCCTCTCGATGGCGAGCAAAACGGTGGACGATCATTTCGAGGGAGCTACACACACTTGGGAGGGAGTTCCGGCACTAGTTCTTCTATTGGTTTTGTATAATTTGTGTGTTAAATATTTCACTTATTTCTTATCTTGACATGTTTCTCCCCTGAATGCATTTCTTTTGATATGATTAAGTGAAACACTTTTTATTTTAACACCGATTGAGTTGAAATTTCAAGTGGAAATCTTGGGTTGTTCTGATTGGATAACACAATCATCCTTTCCCTCTCACACATATATGATATTTCAGTATGCTTTGGTATCCCTTGTTCTATAATTGAGAACCAAACCTTGACAACACGATCGTTGTGTCAAGGGTTGCTTCTTTGTGCATCGTTTTAAGGGGTAAGAGGGTAGTCAAGATCTTGACAATCTTCAACCAAAGAATTAAACAAAACCATGTGAAATTTTCAGAGCAATGAACTATCCAAGATGTGTAGTGAACTTGAAATGATCTCCTTATCTCATAATTCTAAAACACCACTTTTATTTATTAACTATTCTCTTTAATTAAGTCATTTTATTTTTAAAACTGTTTTCAAAACCACCCCCTCTTTTAGTAAATTTTATTAAAAATACACACTCAAAACCTATTAACGGCTCTTGAGAGACAACCTAGGGTCTTCCCTAGACTACAAATCAATCTTAAAATCATAATCAATTTGACGTGTCACGACGACGCGGTCAGAACGCGACTGGCAGCAGAAGGAAGAGGCGTCTCGCACCAAACACAGCAACAGATTCCCGATCGGCAGACCGCAGCAGACGTGGCAAATTTCTGGTTCAACAATGTTGGACGAAGATGACGCAGCAGATGACGCCTACACGGCAGTGGGAAACGACTCGGGCCCGCAGCACCCGCAGCAGACGCAGTAGTTTGAAGCTCGTGCGCATGGGCAGAGTAACACAACTGGAAACGGCCGTGGGGGAGCTCCAGGCAGGACAACAGCAACAAGAGACGGTGCTACAGCGTTTAGAGATCCAAATGTGGGAACTGATGTCAATGATGTTTCAGCTCGTTCCGAACCAAACGGAACGTCCAGGACAACGTGACAACAAAGGGAAATCCAGCATTGAGGAGGAAGGAGAAAGCAGTCTAGTGCTGGATACCGAAGATAGTGCTCCGAGATATGCAGCGGAGTCCGATGGTAGGGAAACACGTGCTGCTGAAGAGAAGACGCGCGCGTTATCCAAACAAGTGGAGCCGTAAGTGGAGGTGTCGATTCTTTCGAGTCCTAAACAAGAGGCGACTGAACTGAAGCAGCAACGCAAGTTCCAAAATGCACAAGCAGGAACACGGGTCGGCGCTGGAAGGACAGTCAAGGCGGAGTGGGCTGAACAGGGAAGGACAACGCGAGATGCGTTGGCAGCTATACCCGAGGCTTGAAACTGCTACAGAACAAGTTGCAAGGTTGTCCAGGCCTCCGTCAGAGCCTCCACCAGGAGATGTCTTTTTGTGGGGGTTGTTCCATCCCCATTTCCAAAAAATCATTAGGTTTTTCCCACCTTGAGGACACAATGATTTTTTAAGGGGGCGGAAATGATAGGAGTTCGGGTAGAATAATGTGGGGGTGGGACTGTCAAGGGCAGAATTGTAATTGCATGTATAGAGTTGTTAGGAGTAAGTTGAGGGTATTGAATAGGGAAAACAGGAGGGGGTGGGGGGGTACGATTGGATTTGGAGTTCCCAGCAGCAGCTGGATCCGGGGGGGGGGGGGGGGGGGGGGGGCTCGGCCTTTGGAAGCAGCACCTTCCATAAGGGTCTCCTATTCTTCTCCTCCATAATCCCCTCCATAATCCTCTATAATCAATCGAAATTCCTGTTGTTTTCTCTCTCGCGCCAATTGATTCCAATCAGAAAGGAGGTGCGCCCTGCACCTCCGGGTGTATATAAGTCTGTTATAAAAGTTGGAAGGGGTGCTTCTAAACTCTGGAATTAGAGAGCAAGGTTGCTGTCCTGTCGGTGGCCTCTCCCTGGAATTGTAGTTTTCTTCTTCTCATTTTTCTGTTATGAATACGTAACAACAAAGAAAAAAGTGAGGTGTTTACAAGCTCCAAAACATATAAATAAATGTGCATTTAATCATATTTTATCACAGATAGCTTTCATTAATTAAAAGAGATTGTACAAGAGTAAATGTTGAACAAAGTTGTGATGAATTCAATATGTCAAGCTAATTTTAACCAATTTTCTGAATTCTTGTGAGACAGGTTATTTTTATTCAATTTCTGAACCGAAGGTAGTGTTGATTTATCTTTTACATCTGCAAGATTCCAATGCTTATGTTGAATTGCTCCATTAAATTGTATGGGTAAATTGATTGAATGGTAGGGTATTTTTCTTTTCCAAGGAAACGGTAACCAAAGTGAAGCGGTGTGAAATTTAGGCTATGTTTGGTATGGAGGAAGCCTTTCTGATGAAAATGGAAATCGCATGAAAGAGAGAATGGGAAAGGAATTGGCGAGTCAATAGTTTGTTTGGCATGTATGGAAAATGGGCGATGAAATGCATTAAATAATATAAATATACAATAAAAAATATATAATATAATTTTTCTCCATTATTTGAAGGGTATTCTCATCAATAATACATAAAATCAAAGACAACTATGTCCACAAATATATTTTCAGCCGAAGAAATAGGCAGTCCAAATAGGAAAGAAAATGATGGATCTGACACTCCCTTTGCCACAAATATATTTTCAGCTCAAGGAAGAGGCCGTCCAAATAGGAAAGAAAATGAAGGATCTGACACTCCCTTTGACTGTTATCACATTCATTCCTTTCTCCAAACCACCGCTCTATTGTACTAAAAGTGGCTTTACAATTGGGCATACACAGTTAGCAACAATTTTATTAAAAAAAATCCAAGGAATTAACATCCTTCAATGCATAATACAATTAAAAGAAAATATAATCTACAAAAAAAGGATTCCTATAAATCATAAAAGAAAGGACTGAGTGACTCACCTGCAAATCAAATTCAATATCAAGAGGTAATACACCTTTACTGAGAATATATCTCTGGAAATGTGTCAGAAATCGATCAAGTTTCCTCATGGAAGAGCCTCTACCAAAGTAGTGACCACAGGTCTCGAGAAGTATAATAACCATCCTGATGCGAAAACAATCTTCTGGAGGATCGAGCGCATCTTGCTAATGAAATAACAAATGGGAATGCCAAAAAACAGAATTAAGGGAATGGTCAATTGACAACACCAAAAAATAATGACGATGACAGCGATGATGATGAAGTGAAAAAAAAAACTTATAGAAGGTGGATAAACGAGATAAAATATGAATACAAAAAGAAACCAATTGAAGTGTCAAACTCCACAGGTTAGCTAGCAAAAGCTGGCACTGGTACTAGTAAAGATTGTCGAAGAGAGAATGGAAAAAAACTCTAATTAAGATGAGCAAAACAAATATAGGCAAAATCACATGTCAGTATAATATTAGAAGACTATTTTGGATTAATAAAAACGTAACCAGGCATGATACAAAGTACATTATTATCTAACACTCTTCTCAAGTTGAAATAATATTTCTAACCTTGCATGCAAAGTTTTGACACTAAATTTTGCAAGGATTTTGTAAGATCATTTGCAAGTTAATCCTTTGTTAAAAGATGCTAAAAGAATTTTCATTTTTCTGCATTTTATCACTAATAAAGTGATATTCAACACCAATTTTTTTGTGATCATATATGGTAATGTCATTGACCATGACAACTTGTTTGCCACATAAGCCATACCACAACACACTGCCTTCAATCCAGATTGATCTCAGATACTAAGATTGTGTCTGGTTACGGAACATTACATGTTCTTATTTTTCAAAAATGCAACAAATTATATAAATAGAAAAAAAAATGGAAATGAAAATGATGAATTAAAAAAATTTGTTCCGTGTTTTCAGAAAACTGGGAGCACTTGAACAGGAAAATGCTATACTTTCTTGTAACCCCAATTTTCAAAACATTTTATAACATAATTTCTAATAAATATTCCAAAAATAGATCTGGAAATGTTTTCCAAAACCAAACACAACCTTAAGTTTGTTGCCTTTTTCTAGGTAATCTGATAGGGCACAGGACACCCCGGTCCCTGGAAGGTTTATACCTGGAGGGGCAAACCTGCCCCTACAGCTGGTTTGTTTGAGGTGGGCCCCACAGGCAGCTGGGGGATATCCTTTAGTTGGGCTGTGATAAGGGGGGAAGTGGAGTGAGGAGGGTGCACAGATGTAATTCTGTTAGAATGGCCTTGGGCTTGGACGGAGGAGAGAGGAGTCTCCCCCGTAGTGTTATTTTCCCCTGTTTTCCCTTCTCCTTTCCCTCCCGTTTACTCTGTAATCTTCTTTGGTGGCTTGCAATATACTGAAGAGGCTTGCTGGGGGTCACATTTCTTATCATAATCAAATTACCATCGAGAAACACATGATAACCTTTGATTGATTTCTAGCCTTTTCAACTTAATTTGTTCGGAGTAGAACCAGTAAAGCAACAAAATGAAAAGAACAAAAATAATTTTATCCTAGCATATGTCAAAAGTAAAAATCTAAATTTTGAACTTTGTAAACCAGCAGATGAATCCAATAAGTAGAATAAACCCTTAACAATTCACATTAAACTGTATCCAAATTGTAAAATAAACACAGATTGCAATGTTCTATTAATGAATGATATTTGATAACAAAACATTTGAAATGGACAAAAGGTGCTTAAACAGGAAATCAAGCCATACCTCGGCTGTCCCATGGCCAAAAACAAGGATCAAATAAAGCGTATCAAAAATCACTGATGAATCAAGTTGTTCATAGTTGTATAGTTCCCCCAAGAATCGCATATGTGCAAGGCGTTGCTGCTGCATTTCATAGTCATTCAACTCCAACCCAACCCTAATTTCTTCTAGAACCTGCAATCGTAACAGACAGACAGTGAATGAACAACTGCCATTCATCACAACATAAGGCGATATCATAATAAGGAGCCAAATCATGACAGTTCCTTTGAATATAGAAAGCGCGCATGCTAGTAGGACTCAATGTAAAACATAAATAAATGGGATACAATTGGGTACAATAGGTGTCAATTTTACTTGACTAAACACCCTCGTGTCTTCAATGGTATGGGGAAACACTTTAAACCGTAATTTTTATCAAGTTGACTAAAAAATAATACTACCTCCGGTCCACAATATAAACAGAAAATAACTGTTTCGTGAGAATTAGGAAAATCAGTTAAGTGGTTTGACACATTGAATTTATTACAAATTATAATACAGTATACTCAAAAAAACTCTTGATTTGAGCTAACGGGTTGAAGAGTTTTGGATTTCTAATATAAAAGGTTTTCTTCTTTTAATTCTTTCATACACCGCTCTTGATATTTTTGATCTCTTTGCAAAACTTGCATTACAAGTGCTTCTGCTCCCCTTATGTCATTTTTATGAAATTCCTTTTACTGATAAAAAATACACTTAATTCAACATTTACATTATATTCTATCTCATGAGGTCATTTGTGGAAAAATTAAATTAAATGCATTATTTTTTCTTGCATTTTGGACTACCAAAATACTCACTCTTTCCCTTATAAAGTGGACCAGAGGTGGTATACATATAATAAAACGATTTTTAAAAAGGAAAAGTTAGCATATATTAAATATAAAAGGTGAAAAAAATATCACACATTGAGACGCAAATGATCGCAGCTCAACTTACAATGCAATAAAAAACAAAGAAAAACAATGCAATAAAAAATATCACACATTGAGACGTAAATGATCACAGCTCAACTTACAATGCAATAAAAAACAAAGAAAAAGACAGTTTTTTTTCATATAGTCATCATGATGAACTTGAGAAACATAAACCCCAGAAAAACAAATAAACAACCAACCTCATCAACAACAGCAACAGCAAAATCATCATGGTATCGACTCAGACCTGCTGTGAGTGAGGCAATCAAATGAATCTGGCTGTACTTCCCCTTGTGAACCTTCATAAAGCATTTCAAAACGTAGTGCTGACAATCACTCCATGGTAATTTGCGCAGTTGTCTCAGCACATGCTCAATGGAAGACTTGTCCAGATCAGAGAACAGCAATTTTCTGATATACTGCAGTGTAAATAAGGAGAAAAGATGACTTTTAACAGGGGTGAGGATGATAAAACAGACAGAAAAATCAATGAACCAAAAAGCAACTCAAACCTGGTGCAATGGTGGACGGATTTTAGCAATGCGGGCAGGTCTCTCAGGTGGTTTGCAAAGGTAGTAAGCATTTTCAACAAGCGTACTGTGGCGAGGATCCAAATTTTTGACATTTTTTAACCGCATCAGTATCTCCAGCATGTTAGTCATGCGTATGGTAGTTTCAGGAGACCGGTAAAGAAAACGACCACATGTCTCAAGAAGATTACAAGCAACATCTATGTTGTGATGAGTAAAATCATCCAAACAGGCCTGATAAAAGGAAAAACATCGTCTGATTAATACATCTAGCACAATTCCGAAGAATGTCAAAAAAAAATCCAATGCATTAAACAATAGAAAAAGCATAGAAGTCATTATATAAATACAAGGCCAGCAGGTGCAATTCTAAACAAGGCCAGCAGGTGCATAGAAGTCATCATATTCTTATGCTTCACAAAAAAGGAAAAAAATAGTTGTCATTATATAAATACACACTATGCGCACATAATAATTGACTGGTCCAAATACCTTCAGACAGCTAAAAACAAGGCCAGCAGGTGCAATTCTAAACTTGCAAAGCTCTCCCACAAACCTAATATTCCTGACTTTGGTTTCAATGTTCATTTGATCCTGCAAAAGTTAAAAGATTAGAGTCAATAACTCTTAAAAAAGAGAAAAATCAAAACAAGAACAAGGAAGCAAATTTAATAGACCTTTTTATTTATTAAGAAGTTGAACTCCTCCTCCAACATTTGTAAGATCATAGATGACACGTCCTTCATACAAGTTGAGAGTGTGGCAACCATGCGTGAGTAATACAGCAGCAGTTCTAGGGATGTCCTTGGGACATTAAACAAAGCCCTCACGAGCCTCTTTCGGCTTGACTTTGAATTTAAATAACAAAACTCCACCTGACAAAAAAGAGCGAAACAGATATGAACCTCACTGGAGAGATGAAAAACGAAATAAAAAAAAAATTAGAAAAAAATATATTTCAAGCAAAGTTTCAATTACAGTAAGTTGGTCAATAAGGTCACGGCTCACGCAACCAGGAAGCCTCTGCAGTAGAGCATCCAGATTTGTCCCATCAAGTCCCTTGAGTCTCTCCTTTTCACTTTCTCCTTTTCTGTCAGCATTCTTTTCCTTTCCTTTCTCTCTTTCTCTATCCTTCTCTTCTTTATCCTTTCCTTTATCACTGCTTTTTCCCCCTTGTGAAGAACCAGGATCTACAGGAGCCTCTGTTGAATCTTGGGCCTTCAATTCTGCACGCTCAGCTTCAGGGGCCGGTTCCTTAACAGAATAAATCAATGTGTGAGTAGAGAGGTACCAAAGAAAGCCAGAAACAGGAAAAAGACGCAAGAAACTGACCACAGACAAACTAAAAACAATGTATCTGAGATAGTAAATGTGGTCAGATGGTTTTTTTAAGTAAACACGCAAAATGAATCCATAATGAAATATCCGATTTTAAATTCAGTATCACAAATGTATCAAATTTAAGTTTTTTACCTGAAAATCTGAAGAGAAGGTTAATTTCACACTAAAAGGAAAAGAGCAAGAACAAAATATGAAAAAAGAACAAAATATGTGTTAAGGTAGAAAAAATATTTGTCAAGGATTGAAGCAAAAAAATGACCAAACGTGTGGTTAATGTACAGTCCACACAATACCTGTCTGTAATCATTTTCTTCGGAAATATATGAGCAGTTAATAGAGAAAAGAGAAAATCATAAATGATATAAAAAAACACAGATTCCTTACAGATGATTGTTCCTGTGATTTCACTAATTGATCACTCTCAGCTTCTCCCAACAACACAGCAGGAACAAAGGCCCTAGAAAGAACATAAAAAAAAAATCACAGAATAATAAAATATTTCATTTCAACATATTTTGCTACCAGAAACTACATAAGCATCCCCTATGGTGCACAATGCCTACAAGAAGATACCCGAAATTACTGGAATGAAATAATACCGGAGATCAGGTAGAGATTCATAAAAAGCCCTAGTCTCTTCATCATCCCAAATGGCTTCTGAAACAGAAGAATCCTTTTTAAGGGCCGGTGATGAAGCATCTTCTCCCGTCGTTACCCTAGTTGTGTTGCTGTCCTCAGGCATGACCGGTGGTTGCATATCAAGTGCTTCTGCTAAACTGTTGTACCAAGAATGACAACATGTCAATATAAAATGAGGTATGTACACATCAAAATATCATTATTGTGACACCTACGATGTCATTTTCCAGTATGTATTTTTGTATTTATTTGTTCATCATTTATTTTTTATGTTTGGGTTAAAATTTTGAATTCTTAAGGAAATTTCCAGGGTGCACGGTTCACTAACTGTGCATATGAACCGTGTGCCTCGAAACTGGGCTTCCAGTAACTTTTGAACGGTTGGTCCAACTGTGCAACCAAACCGCGCAGGTCTGAAATTTCGGTTCCAGAAACTCATGCACTGTTGGTGCACCCAAACCGTGCGGCAGATAAAAATTTAAATATTTTGATTTCTTAAATTCTTTTTAAAAGAAGACCCTCATATTTGGCCCCCTTATTTCGGTGGGCAGTCTCCAAAACCACCTGGGCCGACTTCTTTCGGTGTGGAAGTCGCCAAAACCACCTAGGCCAATGCCCCTTGTGACACCCTCCCATCTTTCTTCTTCCTTGTCGATTCTCCATCAAAGCAAGTGGTCCTCATCCCTTTCTCCTCTATCTTATTCTCTTCTCTTTCATTTTCATCTTCTCCTATGGCCATGGTCATGGGTTCCATGTTGGATGATTTTCATGTGGGGATTCTTATCGTTAGGGCTTCTGATTTTTGTCTAGGGACTTCTCCTCTCCTCATTTGATGGGAAAACAACCGTTGTCAATGGATTCATCGAATCAAGGATAGAGCCAATATTTTCATTATTTTTCATGTGTTTCAATGATTTAATCTCTTCCAATTAATCAATTTGAGGTGATTTGCATTAATTTAGTATTTTTGGTGAATTTTGAGCTTAATTGTGAAAATTGCTTAATTCAGGAAAATTGACAGTTTTCTAGAGCTTCTGTTTTTCGGGTATAACTTTTACGATTTTAATCCAATTTAAGTGATTCCTTTTTTTAAGGATCCCTTTGTTCGTGTGCTTCGATTTTGTCTTCTGGACCTAGATCCAATTTGACACACAATGGCCTAGAAAAATCAATAAAGTGGAAAAAGTTTGTTGGCAGACATAATGGACCTCACATCAGTAATTGAAGCATATCTCGGTCTAGAGACATCCAAATGAAGTGATTCCAGCCGGATTAGAAAGATAACTTCGAGCCGCATGTCCACAATAAATTTCATGGACAATTTCTGTCATTAAGACATCCATTGCATGCGCAAAACGGGAGGGAGTTGAGCAGTCTCCTTGGGCAGAAAAAAAGCTTCATCAGTAACTCGGGCATAACTTTTAGGACACTTCCAAATATGCTGAGATTTTGTGGGCGAATGCACAAGTGAGAGAGGAACAACTTTTATGAAAAAACCTTCCCGAGATTCGGCCATTTATTATGTGAAATGGATTCAAGCTTTAGGAGGATTGAATCTGGAGAAAAAAAAATTCACCCCTCAAGCCTATAAATATGTGTGTCCACTTCCATTCAAGGGTGTTGTTAAAGGAGGAGGGGTTGTGCTGGAGGATTTGAAGCTTGAAGTGTTGTGGATTTTCTATTTTCCCTTTTCTTGGTTTTATAATGTTCATTTTTCCCCTTTCAATTGTATTACCCTTCACATGGAGGGGTAAAACTCTTGAGTGATAGGGGAAGGGGATGTTTTCCTTTTGTAATGTTGGAGTCTTGTGCTTTAATGTAAAACTCTCTTTTTCTATTGAATGGTATCTATTTTCAGTGGTGTCCAATTCTCGTAATGCGATCGTATTTTGGGTTTTGGTTTCATTCAATGTTTATAGCTTTGGTTAAAGAACATTAAACTTCATCCGTCTAGTGCAGTTTGTCTCGATCGAGCATATTGTGTTAGGTGGTGAGTATCTAGAAATCGTTGGCACGTGTGTGGAATAAGTGAACTTTTTCTAGATTTCTAATGAGAAACCATTCCCGATCGGGACTTGCCTTACTTATTTGGGAAAAGTTTATGAATTCTCATGCACATAGAAGTGGTTTTCATTGCTTCCTTCAACCAAAGGTGATTGATAACTCGATCAAAGAGTATTTCACTTGTCATTCAATAGGAAGAGATGGGGAATGATCTTTACGACTATGATGACATTGCAAAAGATGATCCTACCCTAACCCCGTCACTCTTTTTATCAATTTGGTTCCAAACATCATTTTAATTGATTTCTTTCTTTTCAAGAACAAACAATTTCAAAAAAAATCTCACTTCTTTCTCTAATTTCAAGTGACAAAGCGATTGTTGAGTGCTTCTCTCTGGAGAGAGCCTAAGTCAACCACTTTAATACATTTTAACTTGGGAAATATTTGTTTTTTTCACACCCCACGACTGACACGTGTTAGTGACTCTATGTCAAAGCCTTTGCTCTTTGAACATTGGGTGCTTGCTTATTTCCAAATGAATTTCTTGAATGATATCAAGTCTATTCTTATTGCTTATGATAATTTTGATGTTGGATTTTCCGGTACTTCTCTTCGTTCTCAATTATCTTAACAAATGGCTTGCCTGACATATATCCATGACTTCTTTATATAAAGGATGCCTACAAGGTGTTTGTCAAAATGCCAACCTTGGTTTTTCAAGAATTTGAATAGAAATGTCTTGCAAAATGATTTGATATGTTTTGTAAAGAATATTTGGTGTGTTTGCATAATGAGTTATCTTGGGTAAAGTGGTTCCTGACCGCTTTGAGAATACCTACTTCTTGGATCACCCCTTTGTCATGAATGTTTCCCTTAGAATAGAATTACACATGTATCACTTCGTGATGTTGAATGGCGCTTGGATATTGATGAAAGGGGTGATTTTACACATTACGTTTAGGAGTTTTGAGCCTTCGATTACCTAGAAAACTTCATGGGGGATAACTTTGGGTACTTGTGGAGACTTGGGATATGACTAGTTTTAGTATGAAAACCTCCATGTGGAAATGGCACTCCCATAGAGATAACAATTAGGAACATGGCACTCCCATGTAGATAGCATATAAGGACATAGAGCTCCCCTTGAATGGAAACACACCCCAAGGGCATTACGCTCCAAAGGGGATCCTAGGTTCTCCCTACCTTAGCTCCTAGGTACCTACCCATGATGTCGGTGATGAAATTTTATTATAAGTTGCTTTACATTTATGCTCTCATTTCGTTCAAATGCATTTCAATTTCCTTAGTTGCTTGTTCATTCAAGCTATGTATAAGCTAACCCTTGTTACTTCTTTTTAATTGTTAGGATTATTTGTTTCATTTTATTATGTGTCCAAGCTAGGTACCTAGCTTGAAGGGGGGCGTTTTAGATATTTAAATTGGGGAGGGAGGGGGGGCGTCCGACCCAGGCTTGGCCAGGTGGGGCTTGCAGTTCTTCTCCAGTCGTCGCCCCTCTCCCAGCTGACGCTGCCCCTTCCCCAAACGGAGTCGCACAAGACGTGTGCACCCCTCCTGCAACACCGCCCCTCTATCGCGTGGCCCCCACCCATGTCAGCTGCCCCCTCTACTTCTTCGGCCGCGGCATGCGCTTCCTGGTGCAGCGAGAGAGCAATCCTTTTCTCTTTGAGTCCAAGGGTTCTCAACCACTTGTGAGAAAGCAAGAAACAACAAATCCACTTCAGTCAATCACACGCCTCCTCATTGTGCCATCACTTGCTTCACCACACTCCTTCCAAGCAAGCAGTCCCTCTGAGCACAACCCAGATCACCTGGCTGGTCGCGTGCCTCCCTCAGTTCTGTTGCACACTTCAGGCGCACCAGTTGACACCTCATCAGCCTGGTTCGTTTCCTGCTACGCAACCCCCCTGCCCAGATCTTCATGGAGCCTATGCGTTGTTGCCCAAATCTCCATTGAGCCTCTGCGTTGTTGCCCGAATCTCCATTGAGCCTCTGCGTTGCTGCCCGGATCTCCATTGAGCCTCTACGTTGCCGCACTACCACTAGTGACGATCAGAAATGCTTGTGTTTGGGTCCGCACGTCAAGCGTCGTTTCACTTGGCCTTTTGGTACGCTATTCAGGCACCGTTTCATCCAGTCGTTTTGAGGCCGCTCGTCGGTCGCCAATTCATCCGGAATCTTCAAGCAATGGTCGTCATCAGCATGAAAGTTCTACGATAGTCATCTTCAACTGCAGCAGTCATTTCTATATCATTTCATCATGAGGAGTTCACACGGAGAGGTGATTGCAGCAAAACAAGCGAGCTGCGTATACGAGGATGCCCTTCTCTATTTTATTCTTTTCTATGTACCAAGTTGAGCATGTTCAGCTTGAGGGGGTATTAGGATTATTTGTTTTCTTTTATGATGTGTCCAAGGTAGGTAAACCAAGCTTGGGGAGTATTTTAGATATTTAGATATTTAGGTTAGGTTTGAATGGGTCGACCTTATCTCATGTATTTTAAATTTCAAATCTCTCTCTCATCTCTTGTATTGGTTTCCCTATAAATAAAGTCTTTGGCCTCACTTAAGAGGCACACTCTTGCTACATTCATAAAGGACTCAAATGACATTTTCATGCATGCGGTTCAAACTAGCATAACTTGGTTTTACATAGAGCATTCGGTGGAATCCTACTAGGGATGTTTTACTCACATACACTCCTGGGTGTATATAGATTTTGTTTTGTCTAATACAGGTAAAGGTAAAGCACTGCTATGAGTTACCGGGTTCTTCATATCTTTTGGTGGGCTCACTTGTCACATGGAGTGGGTAGTAGCTGATGTTGTTTTTGATGCTCCAGCACTAGTCATTAGCCCGTGCTGATTGGGAACGCACTTCAAGCCTTGTGACGAGCCGTCCCGGGTACCGGGTCAGGGTAGCCCGGGGGTTGGTTCATAACAATTAAATATGGATGAAAAAATAAGAACTGCCTAAAACAACAAACAGAACACAACAAGCATAATGGAGAACAGTAAGACCAATCAGATGTAAAAACTATACAGAACATGGGTTCTAGAGTGATTCCTAATGAACTGCCAACTAAAAAAAACAAACACCTGTTAATTTTAGGGCTCCATTTGCTAAACTATTTATTCCGGTCCTAGCATTGCCCACAATTCAGGATACTGAGTCAAATTGCCAAAACAATAAAAAATGCTAACTTACGATGAAACGCCACGATACAAATGATCAAAAGATTTCCGCAGCCTTTCATATGACGAGGCATTCTCATCACTAAGCTCTCCTTTGGCATGTAAAATTTTTGCATTATCATGCTCCATTTGACGAAGTGACTTCCATCATGTGCGGTTGGCGCGTGGATAAGGGTTGGGAAAATTCAGTTAGTATTTCAAGAGAAACAGCATAAAAATGATCTATGTTCATCTCAACATTAAAAAGGAAAAAAAGAAAAGAAAATCCACTTACAGAATGCTCAGACAAAAGTAGCTCTGCGGCAGCATCATAGAATGTATGAAAAGCCTTTCTGAAATTTTTTTTCTGATCCACCGTAATATTAAGGCCCTTAAAAAACTGCCACATAAATTCCACACTACGAATGAATTTAGTGGAAAAAAATCTTTAAATACATTATTTAAGTAAATATTTTTCACAACAACAAATCATTAATGCACGAGCTAGTGAACAAAAAATTATCAAAGGAATGGATAGTATGTTGGGGATTCAAAGCTACATCCAAATATTGGTGCATTATTACAAAGTAGTCACAGGTTCCATTGCTCATATGCGAATATGATGTGAATAAAATAGGTAGGCCAGGAATAGAAGTACATGATAATCTGCAGAAGATCAACTATTTCGAATAATTTTACAAATATCATCAAAAAAGATTGACACCATCCTCTAGCTTCAGATATAGAAATCTCACCACAGAAATCAAGACAGTGCAGGAGTACCGCACCCAGTTTTATCTTCAGTGAGTGGGGAAGGACTGTAATGGGAGAATAAATGGGGAAAGTTTTAATAATCAAGCTTCAGGAGAAGCACAAGAATCTGCCATTTGGGCTCCCATATTGCAAATATCAGTTGGAATTTGATTTCATGCATTTTGAGAGGCTTTGGCATGGGCATGGGCATTTTCATTGCACTTTACATGGCATAAAAAATGTGAGTCATTATTTTTTTATGTTTTCTGCTCGCAGACATTTGCTCAAAAGAAAATGATAGTATGCATGCCAACCCAAACAGATCAATAAGAAAGAAGACAAACCACTTGATGTGAAGAGACAGCAACACAACAGAAAATAACAGAGAAATATAAGAAAAATAGCAACTGAAGCATAGACAATGCAACAGAAAGCTAAGAAACCTTGTATTTTTATAACAATTCAGGTCATAGACTCGAAGGATAAAAATTTAAGAACAAATGGTGAAGGTTAGAAATAAATCCAAGCTAACCCTATAGGAAACCACTTGAGGAGCCAGCTCAAAAAAACAGAAATGATGCCATCATCCCAATTCTGATCATCCAAAAAAACACCACTTTTTTTAACCAACCCAAAGATCATCATGATCTCAACAATAGGATAACCAACAATTAATTCAACTTGGAAAAAAATCCCTAGCAATTTCCAATGTAAAGAGTTTGAATCTTAGTAGTTGTTATGAGTGTGAGATTTTTTTTTTAAAAGGTGGTGTTCACTCTATTGGTATCTATTTTTTTTCTGATCTCACTAGTTTCCCGTTATGCTTTTGAGTACAGACATTTAAAAATTAGGAAATAAATGGTGGTATAGGTTAACAGAGAAAAGTTCAAGGCAGAGAAATTTCACCTCTTCATAAATTTCTTGTCCAGACAGTGGAAGACCCAAAAAGATTCTTCCCTGTCGAGCAAAACTAGCAAGCAGAGACAGGTTCCACTGAGTGGCATCACGATCTTTTAGGTTTTCTAGGCTGGTAAGATCTTTAATGATATTTATGAAAATGCCAACGTCATCTATGACTCCAACAAAGTAAAGTTCAACCAGGAGTTTTAAAAAGCTGCGCTTTTTCATGGCCTTTGTGTTCCGGTCAGCATCCAGATCATCGCCAGATTTTCCTGGAAAGAAGACTTTCAAGAAGCCTTGAACTACGCTTGGTGAGAAATCTGTGTACCTTTGATGAAGCAAAGAGCAGATCTGCAATGTAAAAAAATGTAAAATATGTAAAACTAGAGAAAGTAACATGTACAGGAAACCAGCAGAAGCAAAAAAGAGCACTGATATCATCTAAAACAAAAGGCACCCAATTTATCAGGGTAACAGCAATATTTTTGGATAAAATAGCACAGTTAGAAATTGGCCAAGGGTCCCTAAAAATAAAAAAAATAAAAACGCAAACTTTTCTATAACTGAAATAACAATAAGGTGCAATGACCAGTAAATGTGATCATTTTAGATGAATGTTAACAGAATAGCATGTATCATGAGGGCATTCACCGTAAGTGAAAACATCATTAAAACATTATAAAAAAAGACTTAGAAGACAGATACTCGCAAAGCAAACAAAACTAAGAAATATATTCATCCTGCAAGCCACTGAAACAGGCACTTATTCAGCATGCAAATAACACATCCATAAACCCAAAACTTGACTTCTGAAATAACTGAATTAAAGAGATGCTCTTGTAAGAGTTTTGATGTGTACAAAATTTGTATGTCTTAACTCTCAAAAATTTTAATAATTTTCAAGATTTACGGTTCAAATTATTGTGCTTAATAGGCAATCAATGAAAAGCTAAAAGGATTGAATCACATGGCCTGGCAGTGTTTTCCTCCTTTGGGCAGTGTGATTTGCAAAGCTAAGGAAAGGTGGCCAAATTAGTGCAGTGAATCACACAGCCAGCCCACGGTTTTGAAGTTTAGGCTATGTAATGCACCTAAAAACATGCAGAAATTCATAGAATCACATGGTCAGGCCGTGAAAAGGTTGGAACCCTAGATGCCTACCACGTTTAAAAGAAAGACTGAAAGGACCTGAAGGAGAGCCACACACGCCTATAAAGGGAATCTGATACCAAAACACTAGAAGAAACACAGAATTGGGAGGAGGGATCAAAAATTCAAGTTTCAAGTTTTGACCTGTTTTAATCTTTTTTCCCCTTCACTAATATACCAGGTTTAAGTCATTGTACTACTAACTTTGATCATGTGTAACTAAACCCTAATTCAAGGATTTGAGGATGAAATTGACATATTTACTTGGATCATTTGGGTTTATGAATTTTACTTGGCTTCCTTTTAAATTGATATTTTTAGAAATACATTGTATTCAAATATACAACCAATAATTGCATAATTCGATATTTTACAATTATGTATAAAGGTAAACTGTGAAATGTTAGGAATAACAGAGAGATAAGGAGCCGATAGAGAGAGAGAACTGCTGTAGTATATATTTTTTGTAGGAAAATTTGTACCAGAATGCTCAATTACAATGAAATATGGGAAGGAGGAGGAAGAGTAGGGGAAAGGAATTCCCGAGGAAGAAGACCACTCTCCTACGAGCCAAGGTGCAACCTCCCAAGCTGGCACCTCCCACCTGCTTCCAAGCATGAAAACAATAATGAATCATGTCTTCCACTACAAACACCGGCCCCCCTATTTATTAGCCCACCTAACCACCCCAACAAACTAACAAAAGAAAAATACAATACTACCCCTAAGCAGTTACACCCCCTCCTGCCTCAAACGGACAGCCCCCAACAGCCCACTCATTCTAAACTCTGCCAGCCCACACCCCCAACTCCTAACATTACCGCCCCCCCGGTGAAACTTCAAATCTCGGATCGGCAACTCCAACACTAGAAAGATAAATGGGCCCCAAAAATCAACATAATAGGAAGCTTGTCCGGCCCAATATGAACCACTGGTTGGACATCCGCATGAGTTGTAGTCCGAGATATCTTTCCATAGCCAACATGCAGAGCAACCAGAAAAGGAAGATGTACCCCTGGTGGTGGCTTTGGTGGCGGCCTAAGCTTCAATGCAACCTTATTCTCCCTGGTTTTAGGAAAAAACGTCTTACCCAGGGTCCCCTTTGAGCAGGGTACTGTAGCAGACCATAGACCTTACAACAATGGCTTTTATTTAAAAATCCATCATGCAAATACCTAGCACTTTGTCGGCTTGGTTCATCTAACCAATCTCTCCGAATGATAACTCCAAACAGCATCCCTGGATCCAGCCATACTGACTTAGTAACAGTTGCCTTCCAAAAAACAGTTCAGTCATCTTCAGCTGTCAAGTTGCCACCAGTCCTTACATGGGCCGCCTCCTCCTCAAAATGCTCTACACCAACAGCATTGGTCGATAAATTAAGTCTTGCATCAAGTATAAGCTGCTGGAAATTTAAAACAGCCCTTTGCATCTCATATGTTTGCTGATTTGAGTTTCTGATTTTTAGTGCTATCTTGTTCAGCCGCATGCGACCCTCCAAATGTCGTCTAACCTCTCCTGCTGCTAGCGCCTTAATCATGTCATCATGATCCCACGAGAATTCTCCCAAAAACAAATCAAACTGAATCTTGGCCAGATAAACCCAAGCGCCATTTGCGGAGAGTTCTGTCCAAAACTATGCTTAGCTGAAACTGTACTCTCAAGCATGGAAAGAAGCAGGTTCAAGCTTCGAATGTCCTTAACGCATCTCCTGGAACTTATTTTTACTGTATCTTCAGTGAAAAAACACGGCTTTGCACGCTGCATCCCTAGGTGTTTTCTGACCACCAAATGACTTCAACAGAAACAACATCAAGAAAATTTGTCTCTTCTCCTTTATCATCAGCATTTGGAACACAATATAACACCTTCTGGAGCGGTGGTTCTTGTACCATTTTACCCCTTCTACTATCACCAGCATCCCAACTGAAACCAAACATCGCCGAACTCCACACCTCCCGAGTTAATATAGGTGGATAATGTTTCCAATACAATACAACTTTGTAATCTTTAACACCACAAGCTCCTGACTCAGCTTCACAAATGTACACATCCTCACCCAAGAAATTGACTCTCTCTCTCTCCATTGTTCCATATTAAAAGCACTTTGTCAACTCTTGGATTCTGTAGCCCGGAGAAAAACAGTAACATCCCTCCCAGCATTCTTTATTCCGTTTACTCCAGCACCCTTGTTGTAGCCTCCCTCCAATCCCGCGACCAAGTGTTGCACATCCAATGTCCACATGGCCCGTCGAATAAGTACTTGTTGTACTCGGACAAGCTCCTGCTACGCTGTCACTTCGCTAAGCTCCAACAAATATTCAGCAGCTCTGCAAGGATATTGGTCACCTCATAGAACCAAGTCATTCACATTACAAGAAGGCTGCTTATCCTGGTTAAAACATGGTTCATAAATTTCTTCTTCCAGCTGAACAAAACTGAGGTCAATCTGTTCCTCATGTTGGCTAATGGTATTCCACTCCTTCATAGTGTCCCGCTTCCTTTACAACTTCTGTAACAGAACCAAACCTGTCCTCGCTGCGGTGAATCTGAATAAAATCAATTTTCTCTTGTCCTGAGCAGTGAACTCTCGGCACGTCCTCCTCAATGTCTCCCAGAGTCTGTGTGGACTGCTGCTTGTCACATTGTCGTCGGAAAAACTCCTGCTCCTTGCCGGTCCCGTACTTCTATAACAACGCCGACTTCTGCTCTCATTCTAAACCGGGATTTTTGCTCAACCAAGGCAAGAACCAATACAAAACTGGATACTCCATCCACAAATTGCGCCCAATGAACCTTCATATCTTCCGACGTCCGATTGAATTTAAAATAATTCTCCATTTTAGCGATCCAACCACATGGACCCTCTCCTGAAAATGGAGACAACTGAACCCTCGGTGTCATTCTGATCGGCCAACTTCCAGTGGAATCCTCTAGCGGATTTTTTTTTTCATGTCGCGTGACACGTCAACGCCTCCACTCAACAATTGAAAAAACAACAATAGTTTTCTCCCTACACCACAAGGTAAGTGCGACTCCCTCCTGCGATCGCGCTACACATCCGCCAACGAACGAAAAGGCGTCCCGACCTCCTCAGTTCAATCAGAAAGGTCTGATCATCTCCCCAGTGTAGATGGCACTCCTCCACGTCTGTTGCGGATGAAGAACGGCTTCCTTGAACCACACCTCAACGTACAACAATTGCGTACTTTGATGTGATCAATTCTCCAAAAACAGACACCGCAAACTTTTGTCGGCAAGTCCACTCCACACAACGAAAGCAATTAATAGCTCCAGACGAGCTCAGTTCGTCACTGTAACAATACAGCAGGCGCGCGAGTGCTCGTTGACTCCAATACTCTCGCCTTTTCCTCGGAGTTCGTCTAGCACTGAACAAACGCACGTCGCACTCGAAATCCCCTACGAAAGAACAAGAACTCTCCAGAAACTGTTTTACCGGCGTCGGCTTCACATGCATTGGCGTCTCTCTCGCACGGCTTCAGCAATCGACCAGTATTGGTCTTTCTCCAACAAACAAACGTCCTACTGCTGTTGCGTTAAGTTCTTCTCCAACAGCGTACGTCTCTTCCTCTACAAAGCACGCCTCACTACTGTATTGAAGTAACGTCGGACGCACTCCGCGGTCAAGACGAATTCACAGTAGTGATCGTCCACCTATATTTGTTCACACAACCACTTCAGCGGCGATTGTTCCCCCGATTTTCCAGCTCCGTTTGATAATTCTGGTCCGTGCCAGAAAATTCCCAAACCGAACAAACACTCTCGTACGCAGCTCGAGCAGGATTTTTCGACCAGCTCCCGCGATGCTTCTCCCCCAACGACGATGAAGAAGCAATTTCTTCTGCAGTCATCCAGCTCCTTCCAGCATATTTGCAGATGCAGTCGTGCTCCCCTGCCTTTTCCTTCTTTGCATTGGTTTCTCATTCTCCAGCGATTGTCCCCAGAGTCGACAATTGTTAGGAATAAAAAAAAGATAGGGAGCCGATAGAGAGAGAATTGTTGTAGTATATATTTTCTGTAGGTAAATCTATACCAGAATGCTCAATTACAATAAAATATGGGTAGGAGGAAAAAGAGTAGGGGAAAGAAGGAATTTTCAAGGAAAAAGACCACTCTCCCAAGAGCCAAGGTGCAACCTCCCAAGCTGGCACCTCCCAACTGCTTCCAAACAGGAAACAAGAATGAATTGTGTCCTCCACTACAAACACCAGCCCCCCTATTTATTAGCCCACCTAGCCAGCTAACCACCCCAACAAACCAACAAAAGAAAAATACAATACTGCCCCTAGGCAGTTACACCCCCTCCTGCCTCAAACGAACAACCCCCAACAGCCCACTCACTTATTCTAAACTCTGCCACGCCACACTCCTAACATAAAATCTGACTATGGAAATAAAATACTTAGGACATCAACCCTGGAAATAGGAAGCCCATCACATTTAAGGGCGGCTCAAAGCCCAGAAGGCCTTGCATTTAAAAGTGGCCTAAAGGTTATTCAATTTTTAGGGTTTCTCGAAGCTCGTCACATTTAAGGGGTGGCTCGAAGGCCTTACATTTGAGAGTTGAACCAGACCCCAATAATGTCAGCTTAGGATCGGGTCCGCTTGAGGTGCTCCAGCGCTTGAGGGTTGATCCGGAAGAGTACGAGTCTATCCCTGACCTTGAACTTCATCATCATGGTTTTTCAATTGGTTTGGACCTCCCCGAGGGTCCACAGCCACACAATTCCCAATATTAAGTCTAGTCCTCCGATGTCCAAAACATGTGCATCAATTGAGCAAGCATATGGTCTCATTTCCAACTACAGGTGTTGGCATAAAACTTGAGACCACATCCCATGCCCATCACCAAGCTTGACACTCTGTTTCTTGGACAGCTAGGTCCCACAATGTAATCAACTTGGGGGATATAAAATTGTGGATGACTCCGCTAGAATTGGAATTCCACACACTCCGCCTTCCACCTTCATTGAAGCCAAGTCACCCCCTCCTTGAGTTTGGTGGTGGGTGGTGGAGCCTTGATAGTCCAACACCAAACATTCAACCTCTACGGGTAATTCCCCTTCCCCCTCATCAATTACTTCTGTTGACATCCCTCACCCTTCTTCTCGACCCTCATTTTCCCCTAGCAATATGACTCTTATCTTTGAAGCAACACATGAGTAAATCGGGTTAAAGGGCATTCCACACCCAAAGCACAACCCCTTCTTCCTTCGCTCCTCCCACTCTTGAGTAGTAAGGTGTCGGACCCCTCTACCTCCCGGAGCCCTTTGCTTCATAGCACTTGGTTGGATCCTCCTCTAGCAGGCTCCGCTCTTATGTCTGACTAAGATGTCATCCAATTTTGTGGTTGTGAATCGGGGCGCAGAGGTCATTGCCACCCACTGCCTTCACGTCCAGACCAAGCGCGCGATCCTCCTCCACAAACTTGTAGGTCCATGCCTTTCCTAACGGCTTGCTCGACATGCCAAGCTAGACGCATTGCTTGTAGCCGCGTATCCAGATTATGAATTTGAACCCAACTGCAGATCTCATCGCACGGGCCATGAAGGAAGTAACTTCCATATTGTTGCTCAGGTTGACGCGGTAACAGAGATGCCAAGTAATCAAACCGCTCAAGTTGGCGCGGTAACAGAGATGTCAAGTAATCAAACCGCTCAGGTTGGCGCGGTAACAGAGATGCCAAGTAATCAAACCGCTCAGGTTGACGCGGTAACAGAGATGTCAAATAATCAAACCGTTCTACATAGTGTTGGATTATCCCACTCTGTTGTAAGGTAGTCGGCTCCACATATGGATTTTGGATTTCTAATCCACTGAATCGCTCCATAAGCTCCTCTAATACTAACCAACTCACTCCCGGGTGAACTTCGCCCATAATGATAAACCAATGAACTGTCACGCCTTCATAACTAGTGTGAGCGACGCCTTTATGTTCTCTGGTGTCTGGTTGATCGGGAAAAACAATTAGGCTTGCGCGATCCAACCTCTCAGATCTCTGCCATCAAACACAAGTAGCTCCTCCTGTTGCGGTGCTACATACTAATCAGAGTCGATATCGACAAGATTTGCGGCTAGCCCAGTGTCTCGTCCTTGCGTCCCAAGTCCGGCAAGCTCCACCAAGTGCAACGCAAATAGCTCTGTCACAAACAACGGGTGTTCCTCATCGTGTTGCGGTTTTTTCTCCAAGTGTCGCATAAGTCCAGAAACATGCTTAATGGAATTCAGTTTATTCTTTCCAAAAGTCAACTTGCTCACTCTTGCTCCCAAATCTGTTGGTTCAGGGTGATGCTCTCCATTGCAGATTCAAGCCTCCCCAATCATTGCTCAACGTCTTCCATGCGAGCTTGGAGCCATGTTTCCATCGCGATTGAGTTCATCCCCGAGAGACCCCCCGGAAGTATCTGGCAGGTCGGACCAAATGATAGAACAAGCGGTCCAACGAGACTTCTTCAATGTATTACGGATAGCAATAGATGCAACACACAAGATGAAGTAGAGAGGACAAGTGGAGAGCAGAAAAGAAGACACTTCAGGAAGAAACTCTCACTCACTTCCACCCAAGCACCAGGTCATTACACAATATTTTTCTCCTCCCTTATCTCTTCCCCCTTCCCCACTTATAACAACCTAACAAGGGAATCTCCTAACACCCAGCTATGTGGGGACCACCTCAGGTCGTTAGGCTCCCACTGGGGACCACCTCAGGTTGTTAGGCTCCCCCGCTGGGGACCACCTCAGGTTGTTGGGCTTCCGCTGGAACCTTCTTACCCCTCCTGGAATATACCTTCCAGGGGCCAAGGGTATCCCTTGCTCTATCTGAACGGTGGAATTAACCTCATCCTATAAGGGAGTCATGCATCTGCATTAAGATACTTTCGGCTACAACATGGGGGTATGTTGGGGTTCATTGTGGGAAGCACTTTTTAGCATGCGTCTGAAAGTTGTATCTGTCTCAGTCTGTATTAGCATGAGTTCCATTTGAGTTTGTTGGTGTTCAGCCAAAGTCATCCCCTACACTGCAACAAAATCTGCACCTAAAATGCATAGTTTGTTACAGGGCCACTACAGTACACTCATTGTTACAGTCCGATCTAGAGTATTTCATCAATTAGACCTAGTGTCCTAAATAGTTTTTAGTTGGTATATTTCATGGGTAGCTTTAAGAAGCAAGGTTGGGCATGGAAACTATTAGTCAAAGTAGCACGCCAATATTATTGTAATTTATATAAATAAGGATGGATCTTCTCTTGAATTGACTAATACTAGTTGAATCTAATGTCAAAATGAAAAGAGAGTGGGGGGTAATATTTGGGCCTTGGCATAAAGCTTAAATTTAACATTTAGGCCCGGCTCGGATGAGACATGTTTAGATGTGCCCGGGCCTGGCCAAGCGAGGCCTGGCCTGATCAAACGTTCAGGCTAGAATGGTTTTTTTAAATATATTTATTTATTATAAATTTAATTAAAAAAATGGGTCGGTGCCTGGCCTAATCACTGTCTATGCCAGGCCCAGGCCGGCAGGCCCAATTTACACCACTGATCATCTCACTAAACCCGGGTTAACCCAGGAGGCCACATCACTCATGGAGAAATCACCATAAAAATTCATTCATCACATCCTCCTAGAGCGTGACTTCATGCTGAATTCTTCATTTCTAGTAGTATTTTTCCTAAACGCACTGCACATCCAATGATAACTTCAAACAATTATTTCCTAGACACAAAAACATGTTTTAAAAAATCAATGCAAATATGCTGATAGATTCACAAATTCACACTGTTTGGGAACTCCATCCTCTCCATCAAAGAACAATTCAGCTCAAATATATTAAAAAATACAGATACATTAAAAAGAAAATGACAAAAAGAACATGGTTGCCAAACAGATGGAAGGGCATTTATTAGAGAGTGCCAGCAAAATAAATTTGCATAAAAAGAGGTTGACGAATGGAATAAAGACACGGCAAACATAGTGTTACCTGAACTGCTGCTTGTATATCTGTACTCCTAAGCTTGGCATCACAAATAGCTGTCACTGCCTCGCTAACAAACTTGCTTAAGTTGACACCCCGCAACTCATCCAACAATCCTTCCCGTTGCTCTTCATTTATTTGTTTGAGCTTCTTTATAACTGCTGTGTTACGCTTAATGCTAGAATCCAGAGTCCTGAGAAAACCTGAATCTGCAACCAGTAATATTCATCTTCCATCACATTTTATAAAACAGCATGTAACACCTGTAAAATGCTCAACATTCACATTGAGGCCTAGTTAATCATCCAGAATGAATGTTCTTTGGAATTAAAATTTGAAATTCCCTCAGCAGACTGCAAGCTTCTCTGCACAAAAAGATCCTCACATTGTTTTTAAATTTATGAAAAAAGATGGAATCAGTTGTTGAAAATACTTGGCTTTCAAAAGATAAAAGCTAACAACAATTCCAAGCGATCCCTTAACACTTCAATGAGTAAGTCAGTGTTTCTTTTTTAGGTTATATTTACAACACTTATCAAAATGTGTTGATAGCACTTGTTATGCTTTGAAAAAATAAGTGATGTTTGTTTCATTTTTAAAATCATGCTTAAATTCCTAAGCAGCAGAAAACATTCTTTTAAACAAACAATCCGAAATAACTTTTTCAGAGGCTGCAAAATATATGGCATTTATCACTCATAACAAGTGCTACAAGAAACTGGCTACAGATTGGTTATTGAAAAAATATGTTCATGTCACTTATAAAAAAGGGTTTTTTTAGGAATTAAAGTGCAGTTATTTTTTTAAATGAAACAAATATCACTTATTTTTTCAACACAATTATCATGAGTAATATGTAAGATAAACACTTTTTGATAAGCGCCTTCAAATACAACCAAAATAATAAGTGTTATGACCACCTTTTTATAAGCCCCGCCAAACACAACTTAAGTCCAATTTCTAAGGTGCAAACTTTAAATCCATAAAACTTGTCAGTGCATACCCAACCTCTTCTAGGATCAGTACCAATGAAGATAACCAATAAATACAATTTTAAAAAAGTAGATCAAATTATTTGATTTTCGATAGTTTAGATAAAGTCATATAGTTTTAGCAACTCCACTGATTAATGAATCTCCACCAGTCTGGCTATGTTACGGTGTATAAGATGCCAAACACACACAAAAGCACTGCCCACCAGCACCAGTTCTACTAATGAAGCAGACAATCACTATCCTGGTAATTACAAAGTGCTAAAAAAAATTAATGTTTACCAGGCCTCTCGGGATTTAAATTAGAAAGACGAAGAGACATTTTCGTTTCCATCGACTTCCTGAATTCCTCAAGACGAGCAGCAGCTTCCTAAAACACGATAACATAAACAAGTTAACAAATAAAATTTTCAAACATTATCTTTTTCTAAATGGTTTCAATGAAAATATGGTTTTTAATAGCACTAATCGATGACGTTTGATCCATGTAGCCGACCCCATTTCATTGGGTTTAAGCCTTGTTTGTTGTTGGTGGCGAGGTTTTGACATAAAACCACGAATTGGGACGTGTAAAAAAAAAAAAAAACTGAAACACATGCTATATGGACTTGGCATGAGTTCCATTTATAAATTAATAGAATTGAAAAAACGGGGCAAACCATTCATCTGATAAGGGCTGGGTACTTCAGTGATATAAATCGTAGGCATCAAACTTACCCCATCATCTTGTTTGCCATGATGCTCATCCTCGTGGTGGTCCATTTCAGACGCCTTTACAAAAAGAAGCCTACGCATCAAGAAATTAAATGATAAACACAGTGGTAGACCTATGCGTCAGGTACTGCGAACAACTGTTTCTGATTTAAAATAAACTAATAAATAAAACTAAGACCCGTGAACGATTTTAATTAAGGTGATGCATTAGAATTGGGGTGGCTCGAACCCGACAGTTTCTCCCAAGGCCAATTTTGAAATCAAACCACTGCTTTGATAGGTTTTGAAGTACGGAACTGCCTCAAAATCAAGTCCGGGCAAGAAACGAGAGAGAAATTGAACATTTCACAGAAAAAAATAGCAGGCATTGAGTTCAACGCTCGAAATAAATCATAACATGAGGGCCAATATAAGAAGTTACCTTGATCGTGTAGTCTGCTAAATGCGGTAATTCGGGATCCTGCAGGTTTTACAGCTCGTTTGGAGGCACGATTCTGCGAGAAATGGAACGAAACCGAACTGAAAGTGGTTTGGAAGGAAACAATTACCATGCGGATTTTTTTTTAAATTACTATATTATCTCTCAACATATTTTATTTTATTATGATGTTTTTTTTGTTAGTATTTATGTGAATTATTATATTTGTGATTATTAATAACAATAACAAACAATTATTTTTCTAATTTCAACATAATCTATAATTAAGTTTGATCATTTATATATAAATAGTTTGAATATAAATATTTAAAGTTTTTTAAATAAATAATTTTGATGGTTGTTGAAATTTAAAATAATATAAAATTATACTTATTTTAATTACTCATTAAGGATGAAATTATATTTAGTATTTATTCATAAATGATAAACTTATAAAATTATATTTATTCATAAGTTATATTTATTTTCAAATTATATTTATTCGTAAATTATATTTATAAATTTATATATTCATAAATTATATTTATTATTAAATGATAAAATTACATTGATTTTAATAATTATTCATAAATTATAAGATTATATTTATTCGTAAATTTATATTTTTATAAAATTATATTTATTTGTAAATTGTATTTATTCAAAAAATATATTTATTTGAAAATTATATTTATTCATAAATGATAAAATTGTATTTATTTTAATTTTAATTCATAAATGATAAAATTATATTTATTTTGATATTTATTCGTAAATTATATAAAATTAATTTACTCATAAATGATGTTTAATATTTAAAATTATATTTATTTTAATTTACAAGTAGATAATGTTTTTTCAAATTTTGTATGTTTTCATATTAATATTTTTGATAATTATTGAAATTAAAAGTTTTTAAAAATGAATCTGTAATGAGAACTATGTATCAGATTAAAATATAATTAATTTAAAATAACTATGTATAATGATTATGTAAAAAAAATTAATTAATATATAGTATGTTGTAACTAAACAATTTTTTCAAAAAATGAATTGATTGTATTAATATATTTATTGAAGTTAAATATATATATGATTGGTGCGATATAAAAAACAGCAAAGATAATTTAAAACAATATTATTATTTTAAGATACGGGGAAAAATGACAATAATTTATTTTTTAATAAAGGTCATTTGTGTCTTTTATATCAAGACAATTTCTTTTCTTATAATTTAAAAATTTCCACCAAATAAGTTAGAAAAAATGACAATTATTTCTTTTTTTTATTAAATTTTGTATCCAAACAAAATGAATAGAAATCAAAAACATTAATTTTCATTTATTTTATGAATCATGAAATCAATTCTTTTATTTTATTAATATACCACCAAACATAATGTTAAATAAGTCACACTAAAAGGCCTAAATGGAAGAAAAAAGAAATAAAATTTTGAAGAAAGACAGAGATATAAGAATATAAAGAATAAGGAAATAATGATTGATTTCTCTGTGGGTTTAAGTCTTGTTTGTTGTTGGTGGTGAAGTTTTGACATAAAACCACAAATTGGGACACACGTAAAAAAAAATAACTGAAACATGTGCTATATGGACTTGGCATGAAGTTTGTTTCACAAATACTGTAAAAAGACAATGTACTGAAGTTTGTTTCACAAATACACCCATGGCACAAGATTGCGAAAATATGAGTGTCACGAACCAATCCGGGTCGACCCTGAGCTGGTCACCCGAGCCAGTCCGCGGCAAGTCCCGAGGGGTGTTCCCGATCCCCCCGGGATGACAACTAGTGTCGGGCATCAAAACATACACCTGGGAACGATTTAAGCCCAAAACAAATAAACAACCAGGACCAGATAAAGAAATGAAATAAACTAAGGACGCAGCAACATGGACAACTGAAAATAAATAAAATAAACTAATCCAGATATAGGGTGCAACTCAACAAACAGAAAACTAAAATACAAAACTGAAAATCCCAAACGAACAAACCAAACCGCCACAACCCGATCTCCATGTGACCTCTTGGTCACCACCAACCATAAGACCGGCTATGCTCCAACATCAAGCACCTGCTAGGGAAACCTGAACAAAGACCGAACCTGCAAAACAGCTCAGGTCTATCGACACCGAGTGGTATAGGTAGGGTGTGAGCTAATCGCTCAGTAGGCAACCACCACATATTCCATGTCATTTCTTCCACAAGACATTCCATTAATACTCGTTTTAACTACATTATAAAATTAGGTTTTCATACACACTTTGCTTTTTAGAAACAAACAAACATGATCCACTGCCCTTCAAGTTTAAAACCAAATACAAGATGAAAGAAATGGGAGTTGTGCTTTCTATTTCAAAACATCTAATTGAAATCCTTTTTGATGTAATCACAATTTCACAGTTTTCTAAATAAATACCAAAACCAGGTGCAAAGAAAAAGTGTCCACACAAAGAGGGCAATGGCTCCAATAGTACTCGTAACGGGGAAACACGGGAAATCCTAGGAACGCAGAGGAAGACCAGAACATATTATACATGTGACTCATCCTGAAGGCATACCCTAACTCGATGACGTCATAACGCCCTAACGCTCGGCATAGCCCTACATGGCCTAACCGAGGGGCTCAATCCTCATAGCAGCAATAACTCAGTATTCCCCTGCTATGGGGCCACTAGCCAATGTGTAGTCTAAACTAGTGCAACAATCGTTCTCAGTAAACCTCTTTGTTATGCTAGGTTCCCATGCAAAGTTCTCAAGGGGGTGTGCCATATCATTCAAACAACAAGTCACATACATATAATCAACACACCACACAAACGGGCACCGCCCCGGCCACCTCAAGGGTTTGTCCATTGCCTCAAAATAATTATCATTCAAAAAAGTCTCATACCGAGGACCCTTCCACCTCACGAGTCAACATTTAGGCAGGGATACCAACCCAAGAAGGGTTTTCCAAAAATCCACTTCAAAAGCCAAACGGGCATTTACACCAAGAATTCACCAATCATTTTTAAAGTGTCAATCGGGCCATTTAAAGAAAACACACGGTAAGTGAAACTTGGTGAAAATGCGCCACACACGTTGAAATCCACTTTTCAAATCATACGCACTCTAAAACATTTTCCAAAACAGTTTCACACTTCTTTCATAATTTAATAAATCATTGAAGCACCTTATAAAACAATTATAAGTAACACTCAAAGCATTTAACAAAAATCTTTTTTTTTTACAATACTATTTATCCACATTCAACTGCATAGGCAAAAACATGTGCATGAATTGAAGGACATGTTAAAACCTATATTTAGCAAGTTAAACTAACAATAAATCATTACCATAAACTAAGTACATTTGTAATAAAAGTGCGAATCAGGGTGTAACAATTAAATACAAAAATACAAGTATCGCATGGAACGAAATTGGAAAAAAAGGCATGGAAGCACCTACCTCAATTAATTGGCCGAGCCAATGCTTTCGAAATCACAGCGTCACCTGCTCACGTACACGCACTCCTACAAAAGCGCACGCACTAGAAAAATTATCGCCACACCTCAACAACACAGTCGACACCCAAAGTTAGTGCGGCGCGGACTAGCACACAACCAAATAAAAACCCGGGACTCAAATACAACATAAGACACTAAATCAAGCAGTGCAAAACCAATTAACTGGTATAAACTCTTACCCGAAACAACAGCGGCATAGCGAAACGAGTTCATCGCCTCGTCCTTGGCGGCTAATGCCAGAACCCAGACCAACGGGTCCCAAAACATCAATTGCCCACTCTAAACACTGTGCAAGCAGCGTGAATCACAAACTGGGACATCAAAGCTGGTTAAATTGAAGAAAACACTAAAATTGAAATAGAAATATACTAGAGGAGAGGAGCGTGCGTGCCAGATAGGAAGTTGAGGCGCTGCGCAGGGGGTCGGGTCGCGCCGGAACAAGGCGGAGCCGGATGGGGGTTCGGTGCGCGCGGGCGGATGAAAGGGAGGGGAGATCGGGCCGTCGCTGCTGGCCGGAGCTCGGGCCACCGCCGCTGGACGGAGCAGGAGAGGAGGAGGCCGCCGTGCGGGGGTGCGGTCGGAGGGCGCCGGCGGAAGGGAGGGAGATCCGGCGGAGGAAGGGAGATCGGGCCGCTGCTGGCAGGAGCTCGGGCCACCGCCGCTGGCCGGAGCAGGAGAGGAGGAGGCCGCCGTGCGGGGGTGCGGTCGGCGGGAGCTGACGGAAGGGAGGAGAGGGGCTGCCGGCGAAGGGGGGAGAGAGCCGAGCGGGAGGGGCGGTCGTAGGGCGCCGGTGGAAGGGAGGAGGAAGGAGAGGGGCTGGGCCGCGCGGTAGAAGGGGGAGAAAAAAAAGGAACGCCCCTTTACCCAAACGAAGAAAAAAAAGAATTAAAATAAAATTAAGATAAAAAGTTAATAAAAATGTTAATATAAATTTTGGTAATAATTATTGTAGTGATATTAATAATAACAAAAATTATAATCATAATAATAGTGATAATAATAATAATAATAATAATAATAATAATAATAATAATAATAATAAATTGATAATAATGATAATAATAATAATAATACCAACAAACTTAATAATACAAATCATAATAATAAAAATATTTTTATCTACGCAATAATATCATAATTATTACGATTTAAACATTTAACTTATTTTATTTACATCAAACTTTATTTATTTTAAACATTAAACATTTGTGCGGGCACTTGGGCCGATCGCGCGGTCACCATCAACCATGTGATGTCCGCACACCGGTCTGACACCCACCAAAACTATTAAACGATAAAAAAAAAATTAGACTGACGCTCAACTTGCGCCTTGACGAAACTAACCGAGGTCAATAAATAATAAAATAAAATTTTAATAACATAATAATATTAATATTAATATTCGTAATCATTATAATTATAATAACAATCACAATAATAATAATAATAATAAAAATCATAATAATAATATTATTATTATTTCTAACCATTTTCAAAAATTCATTTCATCCAAATTATCTTGCTTTATGTATTTATTTATTTATTTTCATTCACCAGCCAAATTTATTTATTTATTTATTCCGAACCGACTAACCGCGCGATTCACCTGCAGTAAGACGCGCAGTTGAGCAAACTGCGCCCGAACCGTGCCACCCGGTACCACCTGGTTATAGGGTTAAGCTGCGCGCTTGTCGCACGGCTTTATAAACCGCGTGCAGGTCGCGCGCCTTAACTCCGACCCATTCGGGTAACCGCGCGAGCAACGCGCAGTTACTTCTAGCAGCGCGGACTGACCGCGCAACATAGAAAGTCTTCCGAAACTCAAAATAATAATTAAAACAATTAAAAATAATAATAAATAAATCAAGTCGGGGGGTGACAATTCTCTCCACCACAAAACTTCCTGCCCCCAGAAAGTCACCAAGCCGCCAGTTGACATAACTCGAGTCCATGCCCAGACAAACTGAGGAAAAACTGTGAATCCCGGGATGACCTTACTCTCAACAGGTCACACCCGACCAATTCAAGAGAAAACTGAAGCCCGAGGTTGAGGGGAGAGCACGGGAGGGTTCTCCTCACCACAAGAATTTACTAATATGGAAATCTTGAAACCCGATCATACCACCCCCGAGGGGGGCCAACACAGGAGCTCCCAAACCGAACCCAGTTAATTTCTCCACATGGACCGAACAACACCCAGAGACTTAAATGGAAAGCTTGCTACAAAACGACCCAACAACCCGAGGATAAGGAATTAACTCAACTCCTCACACACCGACCGAATAAAATCCTCACTGCAATCAGAGACTAGGGAATTCCTAGCCCGAACTCAGAAAGGACCCTGAAAACACCGCCTGTTAATTTCACGAAACCAAACATCCCCCTAACGAACACAATTGAGACCCAACTCAAAATTAGAACGACCCGTTTATTCACGGGCCCAACACCCTTCAAGGAAATCCGAACGATTTGAAAACATAATGAGAACGGATAAGACCGCTTAGACTGCGGTAGAACAAGTTCATCACATCACCACAACTATGATGAGCTTACAGCGATGACAAGAACAGAACAAGGGAACTTTGGATATATCCCTCCCAAAGCTGAAAACATTACTCGGACCGAGGTTCCACACACCCTTGGCAACTCCTGACTGTGCGCGAGCTTCACCCCGAGACCTGGCCCTGATGGCTGAAGCATCTCCTACCTCACAGTCAGACATTTTCATCTTCTGGTCTCTAACTCCTTCTTCCGTTCGATGATTCAAACAATCACGATGGTCATACGTTTTCGAAGGAATGCAACATGACGACTTAGAATGTCCGGACATGCCATACTGGTGGTGCACAAGAGAGCGGTCCGACGAACTAGAAGCCGGTACTGACGAGGATGGTTTCTTGGAGACAGGTTCCACCGACCCGCACTCCTTGCCAGGTGGGGAACCTTCACAGAAGTCGACCACCATTAATCACACCCAAAACTCTAACGACGATGAGACATTTCATCTATACTAGTCCAGAACTAAACCCTCAAATAACTCTGGGGCAGTACGAACCTTAACTGCCCTGGGAGTTCCCAACAACCCGAAGACACACTATCTTTCAGAACAATACAACTACCTCTAACAGACTTCGACTACCTCGATAAGTAAGCAACACAAAAAAAAAAGAACTGAGAACTGAGCATAACTCATTGACAACTTTGGGAGGCTTTCTGGGCGGCATACTCATAACAACACGAAAAACACCATCGAAACCGGCATCAAGCCAAAACTCAATCAAATCAACAACACAAGCTAAGGGCAATATGCCCATAATCCAAACATATACAACACAAGGAGAAATCACTTTTCCAAAACCATTATTTCTTTAAAATTTTCAAAACTCGCCTATGGCACTTTATGAACCGTCACACGTGCGTTCATTCAATCCCGCTTACATCATCTGTGAACAAGTGCCCCCACACACTTTCCATACATACCCACACACGTGTGACCCTCCGTAAGGAGTGCCAAGGTTCAAACACTTCATTTCCTTACCAAATCCAAACACATACCAAGTTTTTTTCCAAACCGATACACCTTCTCTTTAGAAACCCACTTTAGTAATTTCAAAAACAATTTTTGAAGAAACACTTTTCCATTTAAAAACCAATTTCACTTTTAACGCACACTCAACCAACTGAGACTAAAACAAAACACAAGCAGTAATAACTCACTGGAATGAGGAACTAGTGCATATGTCTGACCCAACGACATGGTGGTGAGCCATGCCCCAAGTAAAACATAACACTAAGAAGACCTTAAACCGGACACTTGGACTCCACATGGGTCACCACCCCATGTGAGGCCGCAAAGTGAACCGATTTGCCTCCATTGTCATCCCTCAATCCGAAACGACCAAGGACAAGTGACTCAAATCCCGGACTAACCCTGATAACTCAGGTCTCGTCACGAAAGGTGGTGATCAGGCACCGACCCGTAACCTACCTCCTGAGCCCCGACAGTCTTAATCTTCATCTACCGGACATCCCAAATAACAAAGGGCGCTCTGAAAAGCGAGGTCCGCTAAGGGCCGACCTGCTCTGATACCATTTTGTCACGAACCAACCCGGGTCGACCCTGAGCCGGTGATAGAGCGCTGTCGTGGGCGCCCTCAAATGATTAGTGTGATTTTGGGGTACTTAGGTGCAGTAGAGTGGCTGACCAAAGTCGTCTCTCAAATGAGGAAGTGAATTAAAACAACTTTTCAGAAGTATTCTAGAAACAAAATAAAAGGGAATAAAAACACTACTTGAAAGTATGAGGGTGGTTGTTTATAGTTTATAAATCTAGAAGAAGTTTGCTGGAATAAGATTGCATTTTTTTTTGTTTTTAATTTTGAAATGAAGTTTCGATTAGAATGACACAACAAGAAGATGTTTTTTTAGAAATCTATTTTAAAAGGCGTAATTGATCTAACTCTACCTCTTCACTTTATTATTAATCATTATCATTTAAATTAACATTCACTTAATTATGATCCCTTAATTTGTTAAATCACGAACCCTACGAGAATTAACTTTACCACGAAGATTGAAGTGAATTTAACCTTAGGCTAACTTCGGAACATGCAATCGCAGCACCCTGCTTTGATTGATGTTCTAAGATTAGCTTATGGTCAGTGGTAAATTAAGGCACATATCCACTCTGGAAATGAGGATGAATTGTGTTTAGGGATTATATTTGAACTCTACAAATTTATCCCGTGTGGTCTTGTATTACCGATTAAGATCGCGCTCTCACAATTTACACAAAATCCCGACCTCGCGTGTCTTTGTGTACATTGTTCAATTGCTTGCTTAGTTTCTTACAATTTAAAAACACAATTCATGGATCATATTAAGTGAATTACAGTAGCTCATTGATTCAAAATAATTAAATGAAGAGGGTAGAAGATAGATCTATTACTAAAAGACTACTCTTCCATGGGTGGCGTAATCATCGTAGAAGCGTTTTGCATGTGCAAAGGTTTAAAATGGGTATAACCCAATAACGCTTCTACTCAAGAATTCCAGCCCAATTAGGAAGATTAAGATAAGAATAAATTTAAACAAAACAGAATAAAAGAGAAGAAATAAAAGAAGAACAAAGAAGTTTATTACATAAACAAAATCATTACAACATGAAGGAGAAGAAGAAGGCTTCGTCGAAGGGATCCTTGCTTCAAGAGCTACCCTTATTGAAATGGTTGGAGAATTGGAGTGGATCCACTTCTCCTCTGCCCTCAACTTCCCAATGCACGTCCCAACCCCTCCAAATGATAAAAACTCCAATTTATAGAGGGGAGGGGAGGAGAGGTTACAAGTGGTTTCAAGTGTGAATGTGGAAATTCGGCCAAATATTTTATTCCAACTTGCACTGCCCATTTGACCACCAAAACGCGTGAATTGGCCGGCCTTTCAGAAGGATCAAATGTGCGGATATGTGTCTTCTATCTCCTCTCCAAATTTGGGCTCAATACAGGCCCATATGAAGGAGTTATGACCGAAATACAGAAGCTTCTCCATTCTAGCGAGCCCAGCCCAACTTTGACTTCATGACCCAATTTCAACAACCAACTGAACTATTTAGCTCTAGTGTCCTGAATAAAAGTTGTAGATAATTAAGTTAGTAACACTGTTAAAAAATTTCAATTTCAAATAATAAATATAAAAATATTTATATTCGAAATACTACAGTGAACTATAAAGGGTAAAATTGGAATTTTCATCAAATATTCAAATGAACGATCTAATCCCAAATATTTTATAAATAAACATATTTAACACAATGTGAGGAAATTATATCATTTATTATCAATAAAATATTCAATAAAATAGTGTTTTATCAGCCGGTCACCCGAGCCGGTCCACGACAAGTCTTGAGGGGCGTTCCCGATCCCCCCGGGATGACAACTAGTGTCGGGCATCAAAACATACACATGAGAACGATTTAAGACCAAAACAAATAAACAACCAGGACCAGATAAAGAAATGAAATAAACTAAGGACACAACAACATGGACAAATGAAAATAAATAAAATAAACTAATCCAGATACAGGGTGAAACTCAACAAACAGAAAACTAAAATACAAAACTGAAAATCCCAAACGAACAAACCAAACCGCCACAACCCGATCTCCATGTGACCTCTTGGTCACCACCAACCATAAGACCAACTATGCTCCAACATCAAGAACCTGCTAGGGAAACCTGAACAAAGACCGAACCTGCAAAACAGCTCGGGTCTACCGACACCGAGTGATATAGTTAGGGTGTGAGCTAATCGCTCAGTAGGCAACCACCACAGATTCCATGTCATTTCTTCCACAAGACATTCCATTAATACTCGTTTGAACTACATTA
Organism: Viscum album; assembly: GCA_963277665.1. Taxonomy (NCBI): domain Eukaryota; kingdom Viridiplantae; phylum Streptophyta; class Magnoliopsida; order Santalales; family Viscaceae; genus Viscum; species Viscum album. Next base: position 1,778,769,148 of record OY728129.1, on the reverse strand, counting down.
TAAAATTAGGTTTTTATACACACTTTTCTTTTTAGAAACAAACAAACATGATCCACTTCCCTTCAAGTTTAAAACCAAATACAAGAGGAAAGAAAGGGGAGTTGTGCTTTCTATTTCAAAACATCTAATTGAAATCCTTTTTTATGTAATCACAATTTCACAGTTTTCTAAATAAATACCAAAACCAGGTGCAAAGAAAAAGTGTACACACAAAGAGGGAAATGGCTCCAATAGTACTCGTAACGGGGAAACATAGGAAATCCTAGGAACGCAGAGGAAGACCAGAACATAATATACATGTGACTCATCCTAAAGGCATACCCTAACTCGATGACGTCATAACGCCCTAACGCTCGGCATAGCCCTACATGGCCTAATCGAGGGGCCCAATCCCCATAGCAGGAATAACTCAGTATTTCCCTGCTATGGGGCCACTAGCCAGTGCGTAGTCAAAGCTAGTGCAGCAATCGTTCTCAGTAAACCTCTTTGTTATGCTAGGTTCCCATGCAAAGTTCTCAAGGGGGTGTGCCATATCATTCAAACAACAAGTCACATACATATAATCAACACACCACAAAAACTGGCACCGCTCCGGCCACCTCAAGGGTTTGTCCCTTGCCTCAAAATAATTATCATTCAAAGAAGTCCCATACCAAGGACCCTTCCACCCCACGAGTCAACATTTAGGCAGGGATACCAACCCAAGAAGGGTTTTCCAAAAATCTACTTCAAAATCCAAACAGGCCATTACACCAAGAATTCACCAATAATTTTTAAAGTGCCAATCAGGCCATTTAAAGAAAACACGCGGTAAATGAAACTTGATGAAAATGTGCTACACACCTTGAAATCCACTTTTCAAATCATACGCACTCTAAAACATTTTCCAAAAATAGTTTCACACTTCTTCCATAATTTAATAAACCATTGAAGCACCTTATAAAACAATTATAAGTAACACTCAAAGCATTTAACAAAAATCATTTTTTTACAATACTATTTATCCACATTCAACTGCATAGGCAAAAACATGTGCATGAATTGAAGGACATGTCAAAACCTATATTTAGCAAGTTAAACTAACAATAAATCATTACCATAAACTAAGTACATTTGTAATAAAAGTGCAAATCAGGGTGTAACAATTAAATACAAAAAATACAAGTACCGCATGGAACGAAATTGGAAGAAAAATCATGGAAGCACCTACCTCAATTAATTGGTCGAGCCAATGCTTTCGAAATCAAACTGTCACCTGCTCATGTACACACACTCCCACAAAAGCGCACGCACTAGAAAAATTATTGCCATACCTTAACAAAACAGTCGACACCCAAAGTTAGTGCGACGCGGACTAGCACACAACCAAATAAAAACCTGGGACTCAAATACAACATAAGACACTAAATCAAAGCAGTGAAAAACCAATCAACTGGTATAAACTCTTACCCGAAACAACAGTGGCATAGCGAAACGAGTTCATCACCTCGCCCTTGGCGGCGGATTCCAGAACCTTGACCAACGGGTCCCAAAACATCAATTGCCCACTCTAAACACCGTGCAAAAAGCGTAATAAAAAACTAAGACATCAAAGCTGGTTAAATTGAAGAAAACACCAAAATTGAAATAGAAATATACTGTAGGAGAGGAGAGTGCGTGCCAGATAGGAAGCGGAGGCGCTGCGCAGGGGGTCGGGTCACGCCGGAACAAGGCGGAGGCGCTGCACAGGGGGTCGGGTCGCGCCAGAACAAGGCGGAGCTGGCTGGGGCTTCGATGCGCGCCTGTGGACGAAAGGGAGGGGAGATCGGGCCGCCGTCGTTGTTGGCCGGAGCTCGGGCCACCACCGTTGGCCGGAGCGGGAGAGGAGGAGGCCGCCGTGCGGGGGTGCGGTCGGAGGGCACCGACGAAAGGGAGGGAGATCCAGCGGAGGAAGGGAGATCGGGCTGTCGTCGCTGCTGGCCGGAGCTCGGGCCACCGCTGTTGGCTGGAGCAGAAGAGGAGGAGGCCGCCGTGTGGGGGTGCGGTTAGCGGGCGCCGACAGAAGGGAGGAGAGGGGTTTCCGGCGAAGGGGGGGGGGGAGAGTCGAGCGGGAGGGGCGGTCGGAGGGTGCCGACGGAAGGGAGGAAGGAGGAGAGGGGATGGGCCGCGTCGTAGAAGGGGGAGAAAAAAAGGAACGCCCCTTTAGGGTTTTACCCAAAAGAAGAAAAAAAAGGAATTAAAATAAAATTAAGATAAAAAGTTAATAAAAATGTTAATATACATTTTGGTAATAATTATTGTAGTGATATTAATAGTGACAAAAATTCTAATCATAATAACAATCATAATAACAATGATAATAATAATAATAATAATAATAGTAATATATTGATAATAATGATAATAATAATAATAATACCAACAAACTTAATAATAAAAATCATAATAATAAAAATCATAATAATAAAAATATTTTTATCTACGCAATAATATCATAATTATTACGATTTAAACATTTAACTTATTTTATTTACATCAAACTTTATTTATTTTAAACATTAAACATTTGTGCGGGCACATGGGCCGATCGCGCGGTCACCGTCAACCATGCGATGTCCGCGCATCGGTCTGACACCCACCAAAACTATTAAACGATAAAAAAAAATTTAGACCAGCGCTCAACTTGCGCCTTGACGAAGCTAACTGAGGTCAAGAAATAATAAAATAAAATAATAATAAAATTTTTAATAACATAATAATATTAATATTAATATTCGTAATCATTATAATTATAATAACAATCACAATAATAATAATAATAATAATATTTAAAATCATATTATTATTATTATTATTTCTAACCATTTTCAAAAATTCATTTCATCCAAATTATCTTACTTTATTTGTTTATTTATTTATTTTCATTCACTAGCCAAATTTATTTATTTATTTATTCCGAACCGACTAACCACGCGATTCGCTTGCAGTAAGACGCGCGGTTGAGCAAACTGCGCCCGAACCGTGCCACCCGGTATCGCCTGGTTATAGGGTTAAGCTGCGCGCTTGTCGCACGACTTTATAAACCGCGTGCAGGTCGCACGCCATAACTCCGACCCATTCGGGTAACCGCGTGGGCAACACGCAGTTACTTCTAGCAGTGCGGACTGACCGCGGAACAGAGAAAATAATCCAAAACTCAAAATAACAATTAAAAAAATTAAAAATAATAATAAATAAATCAGGTCGGGGTGTGACAATGAGAATATTTCTATATGCAATAAGTAGTTTTCATTGAATGAATAAGCAATATAGACATAACATTAAACAAAAAATAATATTATTGCACATTATGATAAAAATAAATACACATCATACACATATGGAAGTCATTATAGTTTCTTGATGATGAAGTGTGATATCCGAGGGGATGCGATCAGTCTACGACAGTCGATGGATGACGATTGTCTATAGATGTCATCAATTAAAACTAAGGATATGGATGAAAAGAAAAAAAGTTACCACAATCGATAATAAATATGAAATCACCCTTGGAGTGTTGTACTTCATAAATCATATCTATTAACACATACACAACATGCTACAATATGGTTTTTCATCATGTAAATCATTGTTGGAGTGATATGCAAGAGCAAGGACATAAAAAACAACTTACACTGAAAAAAGATCATTATAAATAAAGGATTTCATGTCACATACCTGATTAAGCAGCAGAAGAAAAAAATTTAAATGAGAATTAATAGAAAAATATATCAAGAGAAATAAGAAACAATATACTGACATGGTGTCATGAAAATATAAGTCAGTCAAGATATGAAAACAACCTGAAAAAATTCATTTTATTTTTAGTTTCAATGTTGTCATGAAAATATAAATCAGTCAAGATAAAAGATATATACCTGAGTAGAAGAAATATTTGTCATTGTATCTATTCCTCTTGTTTGAGAAGGGCTTAAAGGAATAGATATACCTAAAATAATAATAATTGCAGTCATTCTACCTTTAAGGCCACATGTATTTAAAGTATATTGTTGAATTGGAGTTAGAAACCTACATGAGAAAACTTATTATGCAGCCTCAGTAATCTTCTATGAAATATCACATCCTTAAAAGTATATTGAGAATTGAAATTAATGTGTGACATGTTTGTAATGATTGGTAAAGGGATAAAATGAAATTATGATATTCAATAATGTGAACATATGACATATTATATAAAATAGGATATATTTGCACTGTATACAGTGAACAATGATGTAAAAAAGACAATGTACTGAAGTTTGTTTCATAAATACACCCATGGTAGAAGATTGCGAAAATATGAGAATATTGCTATATGCAATAAGCAGATTGCATTGAATGAATAAGCAATATAGACATAACATTAAACAAAAATTAATATGATTGCACGTTATGATAAAAATGAATATACATCATACACATATGGAAACTCGATGTGAGCATATAGTTTGAAAATAAGTGAATATACAGTATGATGTATACTGGAAATGCTTATTGAATGTGCACACAGTAAATGGGATGGAACATGCATGTAGTTAGAGGTATAAGGTGGAAAAAAGTTATGCAGATAGTGGGAAAATATACGAAAAAATTGGGAAACATGGTTCCTTTTTCATATTAGGGTCATGAATTGTAATGGAAAAACATTACTGATGGATGCTTTTTCTACAACAACAAAGTGATGCACCAATGAAATGCAGAGTGCATAAATTGTAGGAAATTCAAAAGGAATAAGAATTGTATAATACTGAATCTCATGCGGATGGATGGGGTAAGAGAGAGATAGGAAAAAGATAGGGTTTTGGTGGGTGTGTATGGAGGAGAGAGCGAGGCGAAGTAGGTGGAGGCAGAGGATCCGGAGGCAGAACAGGCTGGGGGCAACCGAGGCGGAACAGGTGGAGCCGGAAAAGGCAGAGGCGGAGTAACCAGAAGCGGAGCAGAAGGTGTATGCAGGGGTGGATCAGAAGAGGGTAGTCGAGGAGGGAGTCAGGAAGGGAGGGACGTGGGGAGGGAGAGCGGAGTCGTGAAGTTTGCGGGAGCATGATGGTGGCAGTGTTATGCAGGTACCCTGGGACGAGCAGAGGGGATTAGCGAGCGGGAATCCTCAGAGACGAGGAGTGAAATCATGAGTAGGACGCCGATGGTGTTCTGCGTGAATTGTGTGTGATTAAATACGAGTTTTTTTTATATATATGATTTTTTATGGAAAAGGGATAGGGTTTGAAATATTTTAAAAAATGGGTCTTTAGATGTGTGAACCCCGTTCACGCATCTTCTTCTCGGCCGAATGCATGAACGAGGTTCACACATCCTACGCGGCCAGGATAAAAGATGTGTGAACCCCGTTCACACATCTACCCTCACCAGGAAGCGTGAACGAGGTTCACGCATCCTTTGTAAACTTTATGAAGGATGCATGAACCCCATTCACGCATCCTACAAAAAGCTTTATTTTTTATTTTTTTATATTTTTAAAATTTTTATTTTTATTTTTTTGTTTATATATATATATATATATATATATAACAAAAAAATTCAGCATAATTTATCTTCTATTTAATATCCAGCAGTACTGCCATTACACCAGTCTGGATTCTGACAGACACCCTCACCCATGGCTCTCTTTTATAAGAGGGCTAGCCCAAGAAATTCTTCTGCATTTTCGATGTGGGATTCAAGTTCTCTCTTTCTGTGGAGACCATTCTGCATTTCTGATGTGAGATTCTGTTTCAAGTACGTGACTTTGAAAGACTATAAAATACAAACTATAAGATCAATATAAATGAAACTTAAAATATGGATTAAACATATAAGAAATTGTTGAAAATAAAAAGAATTTTGTAAAAAATATTGATGAATAATAATTTATAAAAGATACCAACTTGAAACTTAAAAATGTTTCAAATACGTGTCTTTGAAAGCCTATAAAATAAAAACTATAAGACCAATATGAATGAAACTTCAAACATGAATTAAACATATAAGAAATAGTTGAAAATAAAAAGAATTTCGTAAAAAATGTTGATGAAAAATAATTTATAAGCTTTCAAAATCACCAACTTGAAACTTAAAAACGTTTCAAGTACGTGGGTTTGAAAACCTATAAAATAAAAACTATAAGACCAATATAAATGAAAATTAAAACATAGATTAAACATATAAGAAATAGTTAATGATTAATTAGTTAATTAGTAATATAATTATTAATTAGTTAATAATTAGTTAATTAGTAATATCATTATTAATTATATAATAATTAATTAGTTAATTTGTAATATAATTATTAATTACATAATAATTAATTAGTTAATTAGTAATATAATTATTAATTATACAATAATTAAGTATTTAGTAAGTAATATAATTATTAATTATATAATAATTCATTAGTTAATTAGTAAACTTGTAATATAATAAATAATTATAATTATTCACACTACTGGAAAAATACTCTATACCAACGGTTCGGTATAGGCCTCCAAACTGTTGGTATAGCCTACACCAACGGTTTGGAGGACCATGGCCATGTAAGCTGTGGGGATAGGTATGTACCAACGGTTTTGGGAAAACCGTTGGTATAAGTATAATGAAAATCTATACCAACAGTTCCATAAAACCGTTGGTATATGTATTTCAAAAAAAACATTCGGTGGGATTTGATCCCAGGACCTCTAGTTTATAATTGAACGACCTAACCACTAACCTAACATGACTTTTGTGAACAAAATTTCATAAATATATATATGCATTACCATAATTATTTTAAATTTTGATTTATATAATGTTCTCAGTAAGAAGATTCGATAAAAAATCAAAGAACCTATACCAACGGTTCTCAAAACCATTGGTATAAGTCCTTTGATTTTGGGACATATACCAATGGTTTTGGCCAAACCGTTGGTATAGGGGGGACCTATACCAAGGGTTTGTCCAAATCGTTGGTATAGGGTTTCTATAATGGACCTATACCAACGGTTTGGCCAAACCGTTGGTATAGGTCCCCCCTATACCAACGGTTTGTCCAAAACCTTTATTATAGGTCCATACAAGTGACCTCTACCAACGGTTTTGGCCAAACCGCTGGTATAAGTCCAAATTAATGAACTATACCAACGATTTGTCCAAAACCGTTGGTATAAGTCATATTTCCAGTAGTGTCATTACAATTATTAGTTATTAATTATTAATAATTAATTATATAATAATTAATTAGTTAATTCGTAATATAATTATTAATTATATAATAATTAACAACTTAATTATATAATAATTAACAAATTAATTATTATATAATTAATTATTAATAATTAATAATTATATTGGTAATTAACAAATTAATTATTATATAATTAATATTTACTAATTATAATTAATAATTATATTAGTAATTATAATACATAATTATATTACTAATTATAATTAATAATTAAATTACTAATTAACCAATTCTTTATTATATAATCAATAATTATATTACTAATTAACAAATTAATTATTATATATTTAACAATTAAAAATTAAAAATTAAAAATTAAATATTATAATGAAAAATTATATTACTAATTAACTAATTAACTATTATATAATTAATAATTCCAAATTATAATTAGTAATTATATTACTAATTATAATTAATAATTATATTACCAATTAACTAATTAATTAATATACAATTAATAATTAATAATTATAATTAATAACTATATTATTAATTAATTATTGTATAATTAATACTTATATTACTAATAAACTAATTAAAAATTAAAAATTAAAAATTAAAAATTAAAAATTACTAATTAATAATTAATAATTAATAATTAATAATTAATAATTAATAATTAATAATTAATAATTAATAATTAATAACTAATAACTAATAACTAATAATTATAATGAATAATTATAATAAATAATTATAATTACTAATTATATTACAAATTAATTAATTAATTATTTTAAATTAATAATTATATTACAAAATAACTAATTAATTATTATATAATAAATAATTAATAGTTATAATTAATAATTATATTACAAATTAACAAATTAATTATTATATAATTAATAATTAATAATTAATAATTATAATGAATAATTATAATTAATAGTTATATAAATAATTAACTAATTAATTATAAATTAATAATTATATTACTAATTAACTAATTAATTACTATATAATTATATTACTTATTAACTAATTAATTATTGTATATTAGTAAATAATAATTAATAATTAATAATTAATAATTATATTAATTATTAACTAATTAATAATTATATTACTAATTAACTAATTAATCATTAAATATTTCTTATATCTTTAATCCATGTTTTAATTTTCATTTATATTGGTATTATAGTTTTTATTTTATAGGTTTTTTAAGCCACGTACCTGAAACGTTTTTAAGTTTCAAGATGGTGGTTTTGAAAGCTTATAAATTATTTTTCATCAACATTTTTTACGAAATTATTTTTATTTTCAACTATTTTTTATATATTTAATCCATGTTTTAAGTTTCATTCATTTTTTTCTTATAGTTTTTATTTTATAGTATTTCAAAGACACGTATTTGAAACATTTTTAAGTTTCATGTTGATGGCTTTTAAAGCTTATAAATTATTATTTATCAACATTTTTTACAAAATTCTTTTATTTTCAACAATTTCTTATATGTTTAATTCATGTTTTAAGTTTCATTTATATTGGTCTTATAGTTTGTATTTTATAGTCTTTCAAAGTGACGTACTTGAAACAGAATCCCACATCGGAAATACAGAATGTTCTGTGTAGGAAAGAGAGACGCTGAGTCCCACATCGAAAATGCAGAACGATTTCCAGGGCTAGCCCTCTTATAAAAGAGATCCCTGGGTGAGGGTGTATGTTAGAATCCAGACTACTGTAACGACAAAACTGTTGGATATTAAATAGCAGATAAATTCTGCTGAAATTCTTTGTTATATATATATATATATAAACAAAAGAAAATAAAAAAATACAAATAAAAATTTTAAAAATACAAATAAAAAAAATAAAGCATTCTGTAAGATGCGTGAACGGGGTTCACGCATCCTTCATAAAATTTACAAAGGATGCGTGAACCCCGTTCACGCTTCCTGACAAGGGTAGATGCGTGAACGAGGTTCACGCATCTCCGAACCCATTTTTAAAAATAGTTGAAACCCTATCATTTTTTTACAATTTTTTTCCCAAAAAACCATTTATATAAAAAACCCGATTAAATACATTGTTTACATTGGTGATTATAACCGATGTCATAAATAGTTTTCAAATAAGCAATATAGACATAACATTAAACAAAAATTAATATGATTGCACGCTATGATAAAAATGAATATACATCATACACATATGGAAACTCGATGTGAGCATATAGTTTGAAAATAAGTGAATATACAGTATGATGTATACTGTAAATTCTTATTGAATGTGCACACGGTAAATGGGATGGAACATGCATGTAGTTAGAGGTATAAGGTGGACAAAAGTTATGCAGATAGTGGGAAAATATATGCAAAAATTGGGAAATAGGGTTCCTTTTTCATATTAGGGTCATGAATTGTAATGGAAAAACATTACTGATGGATGCTTTTTCTGCAACAGCAAAGTGATGCTCCAATGAAATGCAGAGTGCATAAATTGTAGGAAATTAAAAATGAATAAGAATTGTATAATACCGAATCTCATGCGGATGGATGGGGTAAGAGAGCGATATGCAAAAGATAGGGTTTTGGTGGGTGCGTATGGAGGAGAGAGCGAGGTGAAGCAGGCGGAGGCAGAGGATCTGGAGGCGGAACAGGCTGGGGGTGACCGAGGCGGAATAGGTGGAGCCGAAGAAGGCGGAGGCAGAGTAGCTAGAAGCGGAGCAGAAGGTGTATGCGGGGGTGGATCGAGAGAGTGTAGTCGAGGAGGGAGTCAGGAAGGGAGGGAGGCAGGGAGGGAGAGAAGAGTCACGAAGTTTGCGGGAGCACGATGGTGACAATGTTATGCGGGTACCCTTGGATGAGCAGAGGGGATTAGCGAGCGGGAATCCTCGGAGACGAGGAGCGAAATCACGAGTAGGATGCCGGCGGTGTTCTGCGTGAATTGTGTGTGATTAAATACAGGTTTTTTTATATATATGGGTTTTTTTTTTATGGAAAAGGGATAGGGTTTGAAATATTTAAAAAAATGGGTCTTTAGATGCGTGAACCCTGTTCACGTGTCTTCTTCTCGGCCGGATGCGTGAACGGGGTTCACGCATCCTACGCGGCCGGGATAAAAGATGCGTGAACCCCGTTCACGCATCTACCCTCACTAGGAAGCGTGAACGGGGTTCACTCATCCTTTGTAAACTTTATGAAGGATGCGTGAATCCCATTCACGCATCCAACAGAAAGCTTTATTTTTTATTTTTTTGTATTTTTAAAATTTTTATTTTTATTTTTTTGTTTTGTTTATGTATATATATATATAACAAAAAATTTCAGCAGAATTTATCTGCTATTTAATATCCAGCAGTACTGCCATTACATCAGTCTGGATTCTAAGAGACACTCTCACCCATGGCTCTATTTTATAAGAGGGCTAGCCCAGGAAATTCTTCGGCATTTTCGATGTGGGATTCAAGTTCTCTCTTTCTGCGCAGAACATTCTGCATTTCCGATGTGAGATTCTGTTTCAAGTACATGACTTTGAAAGACTATAAAATACAAACTATAAGACAAATATAAATGAAACTTAAAACATGGATTAAACATATATGAATTTGTTAAAAATAAAAAAAAAATTGTAAAAAATGTTGATGGATAATAATTTATAAGCTTTCAAAGATACCAACTTGAAACTTAAAAATGTTTCAAATACGTGTCTTTGAAAGACTATAAAATAAAAACTATAAGACCAATATGAATGAAACTTAAAATATGAATTAAACATATAAAAATAGTTGAAAATAAAAATAATTTCATAAAAATTATTGATGAAAAATAATTTATAAGCTTTCAAAATCACCAACTTGAAACTTAAAAACGTTTCAAGTACGTGGCTTTGGAAACCTATAAAATAAAAACTATAAGGCCAATATAAATGAAAATTAAAACATGGATTAAACATATAAGAAATAGTTAATTATTAATTAGTTAATTAGTAATATAATTATTAATTATTTAATAATTAGTTAATTAGTAATATCATTATTAATTATATAATAATTAATTAGTTAATTTGTAATATAATTGTTAATTACACAATAATTAATTAGTTAATTATTAATATAATTATTAATTATACAATAATTAAGTATTTAGTAAGTAATATAATTATTAATTATATAATAATTCATTAGTTAATTAGTAAATTAGTAATATAATAAATAATTATAATTATTCACACTACTGGAAAAATATCATATACCAACGGTTTGGAGGACCGTGGCCAAGTAAGCCGTGAGGATAGGTCTGTGGCAACGGTTTTGGGAAAACCGTTGGTAGAGACCTATACCAACGGTTTTGAAAACCATCGGTATAAGTAATATGAAAATCTATACCAACAGTTCCATAAAACCGTTGGTATATGTATTTCAAAAAAAACATTCAGTGGGATTTGATCCGAGGACCTCTAGTTTATAATTGAACGACCTAACCACTAACCTAACATGACTTTTGTGAACAAAATTTCATAAATATATATATGTATTACCATAATTATTTTAAATTTTGGTTTATATAATGTTCTCGGTAAGAAGATTCGATAAAAAATCAAAGCACCTATACCAAAGGTTCTCAAAACCATTGGTATAGACCTATACCAACGGTTTTGAGAACCATTGGTATAGGTCTTTTGATTTTGGGACCTATACCAATGGTTTTGGCCAAACCGTTGGTATAGAGGGGACCTATACCAACGGTTTGTCCAACCTTTGGTATAGGGTCTCTATAATGGACCTATCCCAACGATTTGGCCAAAACCGTTGTTATAGGTTCATATAAGTGACCTATACCAACGGTTTTGGCCAAACTGTTGGTATAGGTCCAAATTAATGAACTATACCAACAGTTAACCATTGGTATAAGTCATATTTCCAGTAGTGTCATTACAATTATTAGTTATTAATTATTAATAATTAATTATATAATAATTAATTAGTTAATTAGTAATATAATTATTAATTATATAATAATTAAATAATTAATTATTATATAATTAATTTTTAATAATTAATAATTATATTGGTAATTAACTAATTAATTATTATATAATTAATAATTAATAATTATAATTAATAATTATATTAGTAATTATAATTCATAATTATATTACTAATTATAATTAATAATTAAATTACTAATTAACTAATTCTTTATTATATAATTAATAATTATATTACTAATTAACTAATTAATTATTATATAATTAACAATTAACAATTAAAAATTAAATATTATAATGAATAATTATATTACTAATTAACTAATTAATTATTATATAATTAATAATTACAAATTATAATTAGTAATTATATTACTAATTATAATGAATAATTATATTACAAATTAACTAATTAATTAGTATATAATTAATAATTAATAATTATAATTAATAACTATATTATTAATTAATTATTGTATAATTAATACTTATATTACTAATTAACTAATTAATTATTATATAATTAAAAATTAAAAATTAAAAATTAATAATTATAATAATAATTATAATTACTAATTATATTACAAATCAATTATTTATTTATTTTAAATTAATAATTATATTACAAAATAACTAATTAATTATTATATAATAAATAATTAATAGTTATAATTAATAATTGTATTACAAATTAACTAATTAATTATTATATAATTAATAATTATAATGAATAATTATAATTAATTATTATATTACTAATAAACTAATTAATTATCAATTAATAATTATATTAATAATTAATTAATTAATTATTATATAATTATATTACTTATTAACTAATTAATTATTTTATATTAGTAAATAATAATTAATAATTAATAATTAATAATTAATAATTAATAATTATATTAATTATTAACTAATTAATAATTATATTACTAATTAACTAATTAATCATTAACTATTTATTATATGTTTAATCCATGTTTTAATTTTCATTTATATTGGTCTTATAGTTTTTATTTTATAGGTTTTTTAAGCCACGTACTTGAAACAATTTTAAGTTTCAAGATGGTGGTTTTGAAAGCTTATAAATTATTTTTCATCAACATTTTTTACAAAATTCTTTTTATTTTCAACTATTTCTTATATATTTAATCCATGTTTTAAGTTTCATTCATTTTTGTCTTATAGTTTTTATTTTATTGTATTTCAAAGATACGTATTTGAAACATTTTTAAGTTTCATGTTGATGGCTTTGAAAACTTATAAATTATTATTTATCAACATTTTTTACAAAATTCTTTTTATTTTTAACAATTTCTTATATGTTTAATTCATGTTTTAAGTTTCATTTATATTGGTCTTATAGTTTGTATTTTATAATCTTTCAAAGTGACGTACTTGAAACAGAATCCCACATCGGAAATGCAGAATGTTCTGCTTAGGAAAGAGAGAAGGTGAGTCCCACATCGAAAATACAAAACGATTTCCAGGGCTAGCCCTCTTATAAAAGAGAGCCCTGGGTGAGGGTGTCTATTAGAATCCAGACTGCTGTAATGCCAGAACTGTTGGATATTAAATAGCAGATAAATTTTGCTGAAATTTTTTGTTATATATATATATATAGACAAAAAAAAAAAAAAAAAAACTAATAAATTTTTAAAAATACAAATAAAAAATAAAAAATAAAGCTTTCTATAGGATGCGTGAACGGGGTTCACGCATCTCCGAACCCATTTTTAAAAATAGTTGAAACCCTATCATTTTTCTACAATTTTTTTTCCAAAAACCCATTTATATAAAAAAACCCGATTAAATACATTGTTTACGTTGGTGATTATAACCGATGTCATAAATCGTTTTCAAATAAGCAATATAGACATAACATTAAACAAAAATTAATATGATTGCACATTATGATAAAAATGAATATACATCATACACATAAGGAAACTCGATGTGAGTATATAGTTTGAAAATAAGTGAATATACAGTATGATGTATACTAGAAATGCTTATTGAATGTGCACACAGTAAATGGGATGGAACATGCATGTAGTTAGAGGTATAAGGTGGACAAAAGTTATCCAGATAGTGGAAAAATATATGCAGAAATTGGGAAACACTGTTCCTTTTTCATATTAGGGTCATGAATTGTAATGGAAAAACATTACTGATGGATTCTTTTTCTGCAACATCAAAGTGATGCGCCAATGAAATGCAGAGTGCATAAATTGTAGGAAATTCAAAACGAATAAGAATTGTATAATACCGAATCGCATGCGGATGGATGGGGTAAGAGAGCGATAGGAAAAAAGATAGGGTTTTGGTTGGTGAGTATGGATGAGAGAGCGAGACGAAGCAGGCGAAGGCAGAGGATCCGGAGGCGGAACAGGCTGGGGGCGACCGAGGTGGAACAGGTGGAGCTGGAGAAGGCGGAGGTGAAGTATCCAGAAGCAGAGCAGAAGGTGTATGCGGGGGTGGAGCGGGAGAGGGTAGTCGAGGAGTGAGTCGGGAAGGGAGGGAGGCGGGGAGGGAGAGAGGAGTCGCGAAGTTTGCGGGAGCACGATGGTGGCAGTGTTATGTGGGTACCCTGGGTCGAGCATAGGGGATTAGCGAGCGGGAATCCTCGTAGACGAGGAGCGAAATCACGAGTAGGACGCCGACGGTGTTCTGTGTGAATTTTGTGTGATTAAATACGTGTTTTTTTATATATATGGGTTTTATTTTTTTTATGGAAAAGGGATAGGGTTTGAAATATTTTAAAAAATGGGTCTTCAGATTCGTGAACTCTGTTCACGCATCTTCTTCTCGGCCGAATGCGAGAATGAGGTTCACGCATCCGACTCGACCGGGATAAAAGATGCGTGAACCCCGTTCACGCATCTACCCTCACCAAGAAGCGTGATTGGGGTTCACGCATCCTTTGTAAACTTTATGAAGGATGCATGAACCCCATTCACACATCCTACAAAAGCTTTATTTTTTATGTTTTTTGTATTTTTATAATTTTTTTTTTGTTTTGTTTATATATATATATATAAATAAATCAAAAAAATTCAGCAGAATTTATCTGCTATTTAATATTCAGTAGTACTGCCATTACAACAGTCTGGATTTTGACAGACACCCTCACCCATGGCTCTCTTTTATAAGAGGGCTAGCCCGGGAAATACTTCTGCATTTTCGATATGGGATTCAAGTTCTCTCTTTCTGCGTAGAACATTCTGCATTTCCGATCTGAGATTCTGTTTCAAGTACGTGACTTTGAAAGACAATAAAATAAAAACTATAAGACCAATATAAATGAAACTTAAAATATGGATTAAACATATAAGAAATTATTGGAAATAAAAAGAATTTTGTAAAAAATGCTGATGAATAATAATTTATAAGCTTTCAAAGATACCAACTTGAAACTTAAAAATGTTTCAAATACGTGTCTTTGAAAGACTATAAAATAAAAACTATAAGACCAATATGAATGAAACTTAAAACCTGAATTAAACATATAAGAAATAGTTGAAAATAAAAAAAAATTTGTAAAAAATATTGATGAAAAATAATTTATAAGCTTTCAAAATCACCAACTTGAAACTTAAAAATGTTTCAAGTACGTGGCTTTGAAAACATATAAAATAAAAACTATAAGACAAATATAAATGAAAATTAAAACATGGATTAAACATATAAGAAATAGTTAATGATTAATTAGTTAATTTGTAAAATAATTATTAATTAGTTAATAATTAGTTAATTAGTAATATCATTATTAATTATATAATAATTAATTATTTAATTTGTAATATAATTATTAATTACATAATAATTAATTAGTTAATTGTTAATATAATTATTAATTATACAATAATTAAGTATTTAGTAAGTAATATAATTATTAATTATATAATAATTCATTAGTTAATTAGTAAATTAGTAATATAATAAATAATTATAATTATTCATTAAAATTATTAGTTATTAATTATAAATAATTAATTATATAATAATTAATTAGTTAATTAGTAATATAATTATTAATTATATAATAATTAACTAATTAAGTATTATATAATTTATTTTTAATAATTAATAATTATATTGGTAATTAACTAATTAATTATTATATAATTAATAATTAATAATTATAATTAATAATTATATTAGTAATTATAATTCATAATTATATTACTAATTATAATTAGTAATTACATTAATAATTAACTAATTCTTTATTATATAATTAATAATTATATTACTAATTAACAAATTAATTATTATATAATTAAAAATTAACAATTAAAAATTAAAAATTATAATGAATAGTTATATTATTAATTAACTAATTAATTATTATATAATTAATAATTACAAATTATAATTAGTAATTATATTACTATTTATAATTAATAATTATATTACCAATTAACTAATTAATTAGTATACAATTAATAATTAAAAATTATAATTAATAACTATATTATTAATTAATTATTGTATAATTAATACTTATATTACTAATTAACTAATTAATAATTATATAATTATATTACTTATTAACTAATTAATTATTGTATATTAGTAAATAATAATTAATAATTACTAATTATATTAATTATTAACTAATTAATAATTATATTACTAATTAACTAATAAATCATTAACTTTTTCTTATATGTTTAATCCCTATTTTAATTTTCATTTATATTGGTCTTATAGTTTTTATTTTATAGGTTTTTTAAGCCACGTACTTGAAACGTTTTTAAGTTTCAAGATGGTGGTTTTGAAAGCTTATAAATTATTTTTCATCAACATTTTTTACGATTTTTTTTTATTTTCAACTATTTCTTATATATTTAATCCATGTTTTAAGTTTCATTCATTTTTTTCTTATAGTTTTTATTTTATAGTATTTTGAAGACACGTATTTGAAACTTTTTTAAGTTTCATGTTGATGGCTTTGAAAGCTTATAAATTATTATTTATCAACATTTTTTATGAAATTATTTTTATTTTCAACAAGTTCTTATATGTTTAATTCATGTTTTAAGTTTTATTTATATTGGTCTTATAGTTTGTATTTTATAATCTTTCAAAGTGATGTACTTGAAACAGAATCCCACACTGGAAATGCAGAATGTTCTGCGTAGGAAAGAGAGAAGCTGAGTCCCACATCGAAAATGCAGAACGATTTCCAGGGCTAGCTCTCTTATAAAAGAGAGCCCTCGGTGACGGTGTCTGTTAGAATCCAGACTGCTGTAACGACAGAACTGTTGGATATTAAAATAGCAGATAAATTCTGGTGATTTTTTTGTCATATATATATATATATATATAAACAAAACAAAAAAAAAAATAAAAACATACAAATAAAAATTTTAAAAATACAAATAAAAAATAATAAAGCTTTCTGCAGGATGCGTAAACGAGGTTCACGCATCCTTCATAAAGTTTACAAAGGATGCGTGAACCCTGTTCACGCTTCCTCGCAAGGGTAGATGCGTGAATGGGGTTCACGCATCTCCCAACCCATTTTTAGAAATAGTTTTAACCTTATCATTTTTCTACAATTTTTTTCTTCCAAAAACCCATTTATATAAAAAACCGGATTAAATACATTGTTTACGTTGGTGATTATAAATGATGTCATAAATAGTTTTCAAATAAGCAATATAGACATAACATTAAACAAAAATTAATATGATTGCACGTTATGATAAAAATTAATATACATCATACACATATGGAAACTCGATGTGAGCATATAGTTTGAAAATAAGTGAATATACATTATGATGTATACTGGAAATGCTTATTGAATGTGCACACAGTAAATGGGATGGAACATGCATGTAGTTAGAGGTATAAGGTGGACAAAATTTATGCACATAGTGGGAAAATATATGCAGAAATTGGGAAACAAGGTTCCTTTTTCATATTAGGGTCATGAATTGTAATGGAAAAACATTATTGATGGATGCTTTTTCTGCAACAGCAAAGTTATGCGCCAATGAAATGCAGAGTGCATAAATTTTAGGAAATTCAAAATGAATAAGAATTGTATAATACCGAATCTCATGCGGATGGATGGGGTAAGAGAGCAATAGGCAAAAGATAGGGTTTTGGTGGGTGCGTATGGAGGAGAGAGCGAGGCGAAGCAGGCGGAGGCAGAACAAGCTGGGGGCGATCGAGGCAGAACAGGTGGAGCCAGAGAAGGCGGAGGCGGAGTAGCCAGAAGCGGAGCAGAAGGTGTATGCTGGGGTGGAGCGGGAGAGGGTAGTCGAGGAGGGATTCAGGAAGGGAGGGAGGCGGGGAAGGAGAGCAGAGTCGCGAAGTTTGCGGGAGCACGATGGTGGCAGTGTTATGCGGGTACCCTGGGAGAAGCAGAGGGGATTAGCGAGCGGGAATCCTCGGAGACGAGGAGCAAAATCACGAGTAGGACACCGACGGTGTTCTGCGTGAATTGTGTGTGATTAAATACGAGTTTTTTATATATATGGGTTTTATTTATTTATTTTTTATGGAAAAGAGATAGGATTTGAAATATTTTAAAAAATGGGTCTTTAGATGCGCGAACCCCGTTCACGCATCTACCCTCACTAAGAAGCGTGAACGAGGTTCACACACCCTTTGTAAACTTTATGAAGGATGTGTGAACCCCCTTCACGCATCCTACAGAAATATTTTTTGTATTTTTTTTTGTATTTTTAAATTTTTATTTTTATTTTTTTGTTTTGTTTATATATATATATATATAAAACAAAAAATTTCAGCAGAATTTACCTGCTATTTAATATCCAGCAGTACTGCCATTACAGCAATCTGGATTCTGACAGACATCCTCACCCATGACTCTCTTTTATAAGAGGGCTAGTCCGGGAAATTCTTCTGCATTTTCGATGTGGGATTCAAGTTCTCTCTTTCTCCGCAGAACATTCTGTATTTCCGACGTGAGATTCTGTTTCAAGTACGTGACTTTGAAATACTATAAAATACAAACTATAAGATCAATATAAATGAAACTTAAAACATAGATTAGACATATAAGAAATTGTTCAAAATAAAAAGAATTTTGTAAAAACTGTTGAGGAATAATAATTTATAAGCTTTCAAAGATACCAACTTGAAACTTAAAAATGTTTTAAAATACGTTTCTTTGAATGACTATAAAATAAAAACTATAAGACCGATATGAATGAAACTTAAAACATGAATTAAACATATAAGAAATTGTTTAAAATAAAAAGAATTTCGTAAAAAATGTTGATAAAAAATAATTTACCTGCTTTCAAAATCACCAACTTAAAACTTAAAAACGTTTCAAGTACGTGGCTTTGAAAACCTATAAAATAAAAAGTATAAGACCAATATAAATGAAAATTAAAACATGGATTAAACATATAAGAAATATTTAATGATTAATAATTAATTAGTAATATAATTATTAGTTAGTTAATAATTAATTAATTAGTAATATCATTATTAATTATATAATAACTAATTAGTTAAATTGAAATATAATTATTAATTACATAATAATTAATTAGTTAATTAGTTATATAATTATTAATTATATAATAACTAATTAGTTAATTTGAAATATAATTATTAATTACATAATAATTAATTAGTTAATTAGTAATATAATTATTAATTATACAATAATTAAGTATTTAGTAAGTAATATAATTATTAATTATATAATAATTCATTAGTTAATTAGTAAATTATTAATATAATAAATAATTATAATTATTCATTACAATTATTAGTTATTAATTATTAATAATTAATTATATAATAATTAATTATTTAATTAATTATATAATAATTAATTATTTAATTAATAATATAATTATTAATTATATAATAAATAACTAATTAATTATTATATAATTAATTTTTAATAATTAATAATTATATTGGTAATTAACTAATTAATTATTATATAATTAATAATTACTAATTATAATTAATAATTATATTAGTAATTATAATTCATTATTATATTACTAATTATAATTAATAATTACATTACTAATTAACTAATTCTTTATTATATAATTAATAATTATAATACTAATTAACAAATTAATTACTATATAATTAACAATTAACAATTAAAAATTAAAAATTATAATGAATAATTATATTACTAATTAACTAATAAATTATTATATAATTAATAATTACAAATTATAATTAGTAATATAATTAATAACTATATTATTAATTAATTATTTTATAATTAATAATTATATTACTAATTAACTAATTAATTATTATATAATTAAAAATTAAAAATTAAAAATTAAAAATTAAAAATTAAAAATTAAAAATTAAAAATTAATAATTAATAACTAATAATTATAATGAATATTTATAATAAATAATTATAATTACTAATTATATTACAAATTAATTAATTATTTATTTTAAATTAATAATTATATTACAAAATAACTAATTAATTATTATATAATAAATAATTAGTAGTTATAATTAATAATTATATTACAAATTAACTAATTAGTTATTATATAATTAATAATTAATAATTAATAATTAATAATTAATAATTAATAATTAATAATTAATAATTAATAATTAATAATTAATAATTAATAATTAATAATTAATAATTATAATGAATAATTATAATTAATAGTTATATTACTAATTAACTAATTAATTATTAATTAATAATTATATTACTAATTAACTAATTAATTATTATATAATTATATTACTTATTAACTAATTAATTATTGTTTATTAGTAAATAATAAATAATAAATAATAAATAATAAATAATAAATAATAATTATATTAATTATTAAGTAATTAATAATTATATTACTAATTAACTAATTAATATTTAACTATTTCTTATATTTTTAATCCATGTTTTAATTTTCATTTATATTGGTCTTATAGTTTTTATTTTATAGGTTTTTTAAGCCACATACTTGAAATGTTTTTAAGTTTCAAGATGGTGGTTTTGAAAGCTTATAAATTATTTTTCATCAATATTTTTTATGAAATTCTTTTTATTTTCAACTATTTCTTATATATTTAATCCATGTTTTAAGTTTCATTCATTTTTGTCTTATAGTTTTTATTTTATAGTATTTCAAAGACAAGTTTTTGATACTTTTTTAATTTTCATGTTGATGGCTTTGAAAGCTTATAAATTATTATTTGTCAACGTTTTTTAAGAAATTATTTTTATTTTCAACAATTTCTTATATTTTTAATTCATGTTTTAAGTTTCATTTATATTGGTCTTATAGTTTGTATTTTATAGTCTTTCAAAGTGACGTACTTAAAACAGAATCCCACATCGGAAATGCAGAATGTTCTGCGTAGGAAAGAGAGAAGCTGGGTCCCACATCGAAAATTAAGAATGATTTCAAGGGCTAGCCCTATTATAAAAGAGAGCCTTGGGTGAGGGTGTCTGTTAGAATCCAGACTACTGTAACGACATAACTGTTGGATATTAAATAGCAGATAAATTCTGTTGAATTTTTTTGTTATATATATATATATAAACAAAGCAATATAAAAAAATACAAATAAAAAATTTAAAAATACAAATAAAAAATAAAAAATAAAGCTTTCTGTAGGATGCGTGAATGGGGTTCACGCATCCTTCATAAAGTTTACAAAGGATGTGTGAACCCCGTTCACGCTTCCTGGCAAGGGTAGATGTGTGAATGAGGTTCACGCATCTCCGAACCCATTTTTAAAAATAGTTGAAACCCTATTATTTTTCTAAATTTTTTTTCCAAAACCCATTCATATAAAAAACCCAATTAAATACAGTGTTTATGTTGGTGATTATAACCGATGTCATAAATAGTTTTCATATAAGCAATATAGACATAACATTAAACAAAAATTAATATGATTGCACGTTATGATAAAAATGAATATACATAATACACATATGGAAACTCAATGTGAGCATATAGTTTGAAAATAAGTGAATATACAGTATGATGTATACTGGAAATGCTTATTGAATGTGCACACAGTAAATGGGATGGAACATGTATGTAGTTAGAGGTATAAGGTGGACAAAAGTTATGCAAATAGTGGGAAAATATATACAGAAATTGGGAAACATGGTTCCTTTTTCATATTAGGGTCATGAATTGTAATGGAAAAACATTACTGATGGATGCCTTTTCTGCAACAGCAAAGTGATGCGCCAATGAAATGCAGAGTGCATAAATTGTACGAAATTCAAAATGAATAAGAATTGTATAATACTGAATCTCATGCGGATGGATGAGGTAAGAGAGAGATAGGCAAAAGATAGGGTTTTGGTGGGTGCGTATGGAGGAGAGAGCGAGGCGAAGCAGGCGGAGGAAGAGGATCTGGAGGCGGAACAGGATGGGGGCGACCGTGATGGAAGAGGTGGAGCCAGAGAAGGCGGAGGCGGAGTATCCAGAAGTGGAGCAAAAGGTGTATGCGGGGGTGGAGCGGGAGAGGGTAGTCGAGGAGGGAGTCGGGAAGGGAGTGAGGCGGGGAGGGAGAGCGGAGTCGCAAAGTTTGTGGGAGCACAATGGTGTCATTGTTATGCGGGTGCCCTGGGACGAGCAGAGGGGATTAGCGAGCGGGAATCCTCGGAGACGAGGAGCGAAATCACAATAGGACGCCGACGGTGTTCGGCGTGAATTGTGTGTGATTAAATACGAGTTTTTTTTATATATATGGGTTTTATTTATTTATTTTTATGGAAAAGGGATGGGGTTTGAAATATTTAAAAAATGGGTCTTTAGATGCGTGAACCCCGTTCACGCATCTTCTTCTCGGCCGGATTCGTGAACGAGGTTCACACATCCTACGCGGCTGGGATAAAAGATGTGTGAACCCCGTTCACGCATCTACCCTCACTAGGAAGCGTGAACGGGGTTCACGCAACCTTTGTAAACTTTATGAAGGATGCGTGAACCCCATTCAAGCATCCTACAGAAAGATTTATTTTTTATTTATTTTTGTATTTTTAAAATTTTTTATTTATTTTTTTTGTTTTTTTTTATATATATATATATATAAAGAAAACAAAAAATTTCAACATAATTTATCTTCTATTTAATATCCAGCAGTACTACCATTACAGCAGTCTGGATTCTGACAGACACCCTCACCCATGGCTCTTTTTTATAAGAGGGCTAGCCCGGGAAATTCTTCTGCATTTTTGATGTGGGATTCAAGTTCTCTCTTTCTGCGCAGAACATTCTACATTTCCGATGTGAGATTCTGTTTCAAGTACGTGACTTTGAAAGACTATAAAATACAAACTATATTACCAATATAAATGAAACTTAAAACATGGATTAAACATATAAGAAATTGTTGAAAATAAAAAGAATTTTGTAAAAAATATTGATGAATAATAATTTATAAGATTTCAAAGATACCAACTTGAAACTTAAAAATGTTTCAAATACGTGTCTTTGAAAGACTATAAAATAAAAACTATAAGACCAATATGAATGAAACTTAAAACATGAATTAAACATATAAGAAATAGTTAAAAATAAAAATAATTTCGTAAAAAATGTTGATGAAAAATAATTTATAAGCTTTCAAAATCACCAACTTGAAACTTAAAAACATTTCAAGTAGGTGGCTTTGAAAACCTATAAAATAAAAACTATAAGACCAATATAAATGAAAATTAAAACATGGATTAAACATATAAGAAATAGTCAATGATTAATTAGTTAATTAGTAATATAATTATTAATTAGTTAATAATTAGTTAATTAGTAATATCATTATTAATTATATAATAATTAATTAGTTAATTTGTAGTATAATTATTAATTACAGAATAATTAATTAGTTAATTAGTAATATAATTATTAATTATACAATAATTAAGTATTTAGTAAGTAATATAATTATTAATTATATAATAATTCATTAGTTAATTAGTAAAGTAGTAATATAATAAATAATTATAATTATTCATGCCAACGAGCCTACACCCTAGTGGTACAAGCTCCTGCTTGGCATCCAAAAGACCCAGGATCAAATCCGGGCAGGGACTAATTTCCAGGCACTGTAGGAGTACTGTAGCAGCAGAGGAACTGTAGCGGCGGAGGCACTGCAGCAGGAACTGTAGCGGCGGAGGCACTGCAGCAGGAACTATAGCGGCGATGGTACTGCAGCGGGTACTGTAGCAGTACTATTCACCTTGGGGCTCTTTGGGCCAAAAAAATGGGCTTTCAAGCCTTGTATTCAGGCCACTTAGCCTTGGCCTTCGGGCTATGTAATGAGTCTCGCTCTACCCAGTATAAATAGGTCTTTCCTTTAAATAATAAAATGAGGCTTTGGCCCCAACCTTTTAAAAAATATAATTATAATTATTCATTACAATTATTAGTTATTAATTATTAATAATTAATTATATAATAATTAATTAGTTAATTAGTAATATAACTATTAATTATGTAATAATTAACTAATTAATTATTATATAATTAATTTTTAATAATTAATAATTATATTGGTAATTAACTAATTAATTATTATATAATTACTAATTACTAATTATAATTAATAATTATATTAGTAATTATAATTAATAATTATATTAGTAATTATAATTCATAATTATATTACTAATTATAATTAATAACCATAACATCTGATCATGGATTTGGGTACCAAATCCATGACCCCAAAAAGTTTTATTAAAAGATAAAGACAAACATACAATACACCTTATGGCCCGGAGACCCACAAATACAACAAAACACTGCATGTCATGCAACTGCCTGTAAAGTCCAGATGACCCAAATAAAGACACAAAAGCCCAACCCACAAAACCTAACATATTCACTTACAACCTGTGAATCACTGAATCTAAAGCCACCCCGCTCCCCCGAGATCATATTCCAAGGCATTGACCCACCTGCATCCCGAAGACAAGCCGCATCCCAAGGACAACTGTCACCTAATTATAATTAATAATTACATTACTAATCAACTAATTCTTTATTATATAATTAATAATTATATTACTAATTAACAAATTAATTATTTTATAATTAATACTTCTATTACTAATTAACTAATTATTATATAATTAATAATTAATAATTAATAATTAATAATTAATAATTAATAATTAATAATTAAGAATTTACAATTAATAACTAATAATTATAATGAATAATTATACTAAATAAATATAGTTACTAATTATATTACAAATTAATTAATTATTTATTTTAAATTAATAATTATATTATAAAATAACTAATTAATTATTATTTAATAAATAATTAATAGTTATAATTAATAATTAATAATTAATAATTAATAATTAATAATTATAATGAATAATTATAATTAATAGTTATATTACTAATTAACTAATTAATTATAAATTAATAATTATATTACTAAGTAACTAATTAATTATTATATAATTATATTACTTATTAACTAATTAATTATTGTATATTAGTAAATAATAATTAATAATTAATAATTAATAATTAATAATTATATTAATTATTAACTAATTAATAATTATATTACTAATCAACTAATTAATCATTAACTATTTCTTATATGTTTAATCCATGTTTTAATTTTCATTTATATTGGTCTTATAGTTTTTATTTTATAGGTTTTTTAAGCCACGTACTTGAAACGTTTTTAAGTTTCAAGATGGTGGTTTTTAAAGATTATAAATTATTTTCCATCAACATTTTTTACGAAATTCTTTTTATTTTCAACTATTTCTTATATATTTAATCCATGTTTTAAGTTTCATTCATTTTTGTCTTATAGATTTTATTTTATAGTATTTCAAAGACACATATTTGAAACTTTTTTAAGTTTCATGTTGATGGCTTTAAAAGCTTATAAATTATTATTTATCAACATTTTTTACGAAATTATTTTTATTTTCAATAATTTCTTGTATGTTTAATTCATGTTTTAAGTTTCATTTATATCTATCTTATAGTTTGTATTTTATAGTCTTTCAAAGTGACATACTTGAAACAATATCCCACATCGGAAATGCAGAATGTTCTGCGTAGGAAAGAGAGAAGCTGAGTCCCACATCGAAAATGCAAAATGATTTCCAGGGCTAGCCCTCTTATAAAAGAGATCCCTGGGTGAGGGTGTCTGTTAGAATTCAGACTGCTGTAACGCCAGAACTGTTGGATATTAAATAACAGATAAATTCTGCTGAGTTTTTTGTTATATATATATATATATATATATAGACAAAACAAAAAAAAATACAAATAAAAATTTTAAAAATACAAATAAAAAATAAAAAATAAAGCTTTCTGTAGGATGCGTGAATGGGGTTCACGCATCCTTCATAAAGTTTACAAAGGATGTGTGAACCCCGTTCACGCTTCCTGGCAAGGGTAGATGCGTGAACGGGGTTCACGCATCTCCGAACTCATTTTTAAAAATAGTTGAAACCCTATCATTTTTCTACAATTTTTTTTTCCAAAAACCCATTTATATAAAAAACCTGATTAAATACATTGTTTATATTGGTGATTATAACCGATGTCATAAATAGTTTTCAAATAAGAAATATAGACATAACATTAAACAAAAATTAATATGATTGCACGTTATGATAAAAATGAATATACATCATACACATATGGAAACTCGATGTGAGCATATAGTATGAAAATAATTGAATATAGAGTATGATGTATAATGGAAATGATTATTGAATGTGCACACAGTAAATGGGATGGAACATGCATGTAGTTAAAGGTATAAGGTGGACAAAAGTTATGCAGATAGTGGGAAAATATACGCAAAAATTGGGAAACATGGTTCCTTTTTCATATTAGGGTCATGAATTGTAATGGAAAAACATTACTGATGGATGCTTTTTCTGCAACGGCAAAGTGATGCGCCAATGAAATGAAGAGTGCATAAATTGTAGGAAATTCAAAATGAATAAGAATTGTATAATACCGAATCTCATGCAGATGGATGGGGTAAGAGAGAGATAGGAAAAATATAGGGTTTTGGTGGGTGCGTATGGAGGAGAGAGTGAGGCAAAGCAGGCGGAGGCAGAGGATCCGGAGGTGGAACAGGCTGGGGGCGACCGAGGCGGAACAGGTGGAGCCAGAGAAGGCGGAGGCGGAGTAGCCATAAGCGGAGCAGAAGGTGTATGCGGGGGTGGAGTGGGAGAGGGTAGTCGAGGAGGGAGTTAGGAGGGGAGGGAGGCGGGGAGGGAGAGTGGAGTCGCGAAGTTTGCCGGAGCACGATGGTGGCCGTGTTATGCGGGTACCCTGGGACGAGCAGAGGGGATTAGCGAGCGGGAATCCTCGGAGACGAGGAGCGAAATCACTATTAGGAAGCCGACGATGTTCTGCATGAAGTGTGTGTGATTAAATATGAGTTTTATTTTTTTTATGGAAAATGGATAGGGTTTGAAATATTTTAAAAAATGGGTCGTTAGATGCGTGAACCCCATTCACGCATCTACCCTCACCAGGAAGCGTGAACGGGGTTCACACATCCTTTGTAAACTTTATGAAGGATGCGTGAACTCCATTCACGCATGACTCTCTTTTATAAGAGGGCTAGCCCGGGAAAATTTTCTGCATTTTTGATGTGGGATTCAAGTTCTCTCTTTCTACGCAGAACATTCTGCATTTCCGATGTGAGATTCTGTTTCAAGTACGTGACTTTGAAAGACTATGAAATACAAAATATAAGACCAATATAAATGAAAATTAAAAAATAGATTAAACATATAAGAAATTGTTGAAAATAGAAAGAATTTTGTAAAAAATGTCGATGAATAATAATTTATAAGTTTTCAAAGATACCAACTTGAAACTTAAAAATGTTTCAAATATATGTCTTTGAAAGACTATAAAATAAAAACTATAAGACCAATATGAATGAAACTTAAAACATGAATTAAACATATAAGAAATAGTTTAAAATAAAAAGAATTTCATAAAAAATGTTGATAAAAAATAATTTATAAGCTTTGAAAATCACCAACTTGAAACTTAAAAACGTTTCAAGTACGTGGCTTTGAAATCCTATAAAATAAAAACTATAAGACCAATATAAATGAAAATTAAAACTTGGATTAAACATATAAGAAATAGTTAATGATTAATTATTTAATAATTAGTTAATTAGTAATATCATTATTAATTATATAATAATTAATTAGTTAATTTGTAATATAATAATTAATTACATAATAATTAATTAGTTAATTAGTGATATAATTATTAATTATACAATAATTAAGTATTTAGTAAGTAATATAATTATTAATTATATAATAATTCATTAGTTAATTAGTAAATTAGTAATATAATAAATAATTATAATTATTCATTACAATTATTAGTTATTAATTATTAATAATTAATTATATAATAATTAATTAGTTAATTTGTAATATAATTATTAATTATATAACAGTTAACTAATTATTTATTATATAATTATTTTTTAATAATTAATAATTATATTGGTAATTAACTAATTAATTATTATATAATTAATAATTACTAATTATAATTAATAATTATATTAGTAATTATAATTTATAATTATATTACTAATTATAATTAATAATTATATTACTAATTAACTAATTCTTTATTATATAATTAATAATTATATTACTAATTAGCAAATTAATTATTATATAATTAACAATTAAAAATTAAAAATTAAAAATTAAAAATTATAATAAATAATTATATTACTAATTAACTAATTAATTAGTATACAATTAATAATTAATAATTATATTACCAATTAACTAATTAATTAATATACAATTAATAATTAATAATTATAATTAATAACTATATTATTAATTAATTATTGTATAATTAATACTTATATTACTAATTAACTAATTAATAATTAATAATTAATAATTAATAATTAATAATTAATAATTAATAATTAATAATTAATAATTAATAATTAATAATTAATAATTAATAATTAATAATTAATAATTAATAACTAATAATTATAACGAATAATTATAATAAATAATTATAATTACTTATTATATTACAAATTAATTAATTATTTATTTTAAATTAATAATTATATTACAAAATAAATAAATAATTATTATATAATAAATAATTAATAGTTATAATTAATAATTATATTACAAATTAACTAATTAATTATTATATAATTAATAATTAATAATTAATAATTAATAATTATAATGAATAATTATAATTTATAGTTATATTACTAATTAACTAATTAATTATCAATTAATAATTATATTACTAATTAACTAATTAATTATTATATAATTATATTACTTATTAACTAATTAATTATTGTATATTAGTAAATAATAAATAATAATTAATAATTAATAATTGCATTAATTATTAAATAATTAATATTTATATTACTAATTAACTAATTAATCATTAACTATTTCTTATATGTTTAATCCATGTTTTAATTTTCATTTATATTGGTCTTATAATTTTTATTTTATAGGTTTTCAAAGCCACGTACTTGAAACGTTTTTAAGTTTCAAGTTGATGATTTTGAAAGCTTATAAATTATTTTTCATCAACAATTTTTACGAATTTTTTTTATTTTCAACTATTTCTTATATGTTTAATCCATGTTTTAAGTTTCATTCATATTGGTCTTATAGTTTTTATTTTATAGTCTTTCAAAGACACGTATTTGAAACATTTTTAAGTTTCAAGTTGGTATCTTTGAAAGCTTATAAATTATTATTCATCAACATTTTTTAGAAAATTATTTATATTTTTAATAACTTCATATATGTTTAATCCATGTTTTAAGTTTCATTTATATTGGTCTTATAGTTTGTATTTTATAGTCTTTCAAAGTCACGTACTTGAAACAGAATCCCACATCGGAAATCCAGAATATTCTGCGTAGGAAAGATAGAAGATGAGTCCCACATCGAAAATGCAGAACGATTTCGAGGGCTAGACCTCTTATAAAAGAGTGCCCTGGGTGAGGGTGTCTGTTAGAATCCAGACTATTGTAACGACAGAACTGTTGGATATTAAATAGGAGATAAATTTTGCTGAAATTTTTTGTTATATATATATATATATATAAACAAAACAAAACAAAAAAATACAAATAATAATTTTAAAAATACGAATAAAAAATAAAAAATAAAGATTTCTGTAGGATGTATGAACGGGGTTCACACATCCTTCATAAAGTTTACAAAGGACGCGTGAACCCCGTTCACGCTTCCTGGCAAGGGTAGATGTGTGAACGGGGTTCACGCATCTCCGAACCCATTTTAAAAAATAGTTAAAACCCTATCATTTTTTTACATTTTTTTTCAAAAACCCATTTATATAAAAAACCTGATTAAATACATTGTTTACGTTGGTGATTATAACCGATGTCATAAATAGTTTTCAACATCGGTTATTTTTATATCCGGTATTGAAAACCCAGCTATGAATGACAAAATAGACTTCACTACTACAAATCCGTGTTTATTAAACGATATCATTCATCAACACTGAACAAAAAAATGATGATAGAAGAGGATTGATACTACATAACTCATGATTAATAGAGTTATCCTTAAGAAGCATTAAAAAAGTATTTATAAAGATATTATTTTATCAGTGTATTTTTAACGTTGATAAAAGAATTCTTTTTTCAGCGCTTAAAAATACCGACAAGATATATTTCATAAAAAAATTGCTAAAAATCCACTAATAGTAATTTTAACTTTCGTGGAGGTTTAGTTCAGGCGACCCTCATTTGGCGGTCGCTGTATTTTTACCCCCCAATTTTCCCTCCCCCTCATTCTCCCCATCGTTCACCCTTCCCCGACCCCTGCGACCCTCTCCCCTCATTCACCCTCCCGCGACCCCAAGACACCCTCGCAACCCCGTGGCCACCACCCCCTGCCTCCACTCAACGTCGGTGGACAGTCTCTCCACCGTCGAACCCTCCCGACCCCATTTCACCCCACTGTCGATCCCTCCCGTCCCACCTCTGTTGAACCCTCCCGACCTGTCGCGCCCCGCCGTAGAACCCTCCCGCCTCGGTCGAGCCGTCCCGCCCCCGTCAAGCCGTCTCGCCCCTGTAATGCCCGGTTGTAGAACCTATGTCGTCGTTCCCTTGCACCGTCATGGATCCGCAATCCAGTCATCCCATTTTACCCACAGTCGAGTCCCCTGCAGGTAAGTTATTCTTTGACTTCCACAATCTGAGTTTTTAATTTGGACAGTTAACTCGTTTCTTCTCAGCGGTTCCGCAATACTACATATATGATCTTTAATTTTTTTTCCAAATTCTTTGTCTTGATTGTATGTAATGCTAAACTGGTCTTTGAATAAATCATCATTGCATCATAATCAATGCCAAGAGGGTGTGGTCCTTCACTCTTAATACTGTTAGGATAACGCTGTTTGAAATCATCTTCCAATCGCTCAAGAAACACAAAGGGAATACTTCTTCTAACTAAATCATTTGTAACAACAAGGAAAACAAGTCCATTTTCAATCAAAAAGTTAAATGTATGGCCATCACATTAATATGTACACTTGATGGTGTTTGAAGGCAGCTTCTGCAAGCATTGAACGACAACAGTGCTAAAATTTCTTGTGTATGATGTGTGTTCTTAAAGAACAATGGTTCCTTTTGCAACAAATCTATATATTAAGCCTTTCTCAGTCATGCCATTGTCTTAAATGAAATGTCATTATCTTATTTGAACTTCTTCTTAAACGAATGGGATTTTTTATCTCATATGTATCATGTGTACTTTGTATTTCATCTTGAGAGAGTAAAATTAAATCTCTTTCTTTAAATGAGGAAACATTAGTATCAAATCTATTCAAAACAAATCATAATGTATTTTTCAACATGTTTGAGTCCTCTAATTTTTATCCAAATCTATTGATGTTTTATGTGATTTCAATGACAAATTTTCAAAAATTCATAAATGGTTTCATCATTATCCATTTTCACATCTTCAAACCTATCACTCTTTTTTTTAGTTTGGATTTTTTTACATTAACATTTGTTTCAT
This sequence comes from Viscum album, assembly GCA_963277665.1. NCBI lineage: Eukaryota > Viridiplantae > Streptophyta > Magnoliopsida > Santalales > Viscaceae > Viscum > Viscum album. The sequence goes on along the minus strand of OY728129.1, from coordinate 1,778,736,896 downwards.
GGATATTATCAAGATTATCCTAAATATATTCCATATACTTTAATACATTCACTTTGTTATAATTATTTTATTCATAGGGACACCATGATAGATTTCCATTACTTTTCATCAAATTCAATATTCTTTTTCTAAACAAGTATAATGGGACAATATTTCTCAATAGATGTAAGGATAATAGTGGCATTGTTAATTATACATGATCCATCTTGTACACATTGGAGTTAAAACCCAATGAAATAGGTCTTCATGAATCTCCAATATATTTTGTCATTAATATAGATTGATATTATCATATAGCTTAGAGTTCAATCGTAGATAAGTCTATAGATGTCTTGTATAAAAATAACTCTTGATCATAATATATATCATGATTATTCATATTAATATAACCGAGTATACTCTACTTAAAGAATACTAATTTATTATTATTTAGAATTTATTCATGGTTGGTATTTTCCAATCTCTCATTATTATATTCTCTTCAAAAAAACATCATTTAAATATTCTCAATTAACATAAGATGGGATAATTTCTATTTTTGAATATTGGAAAGCCTGTAAATTTCGGTTTTGAGATCTTCATTCAATGTAGGTTAAATATATTTCAAAAAATATTTTCATATCCAATATTAAAATATAGAAACTATCATCTTCTTTAAATGTACATAATTTCTATTCAAATATCTTCTCTAATATCCCTTTATTTTTTTAGTTATTTGTACTTAAAAATAGCTTTGAACTCATCGGTTCGTAAGTTTTAATGATATGAGTTTTTTTTAGAATTTAAATAAGATATTTCAATTATTTGCTTTGTATTAAATACAAATATGGATAAGAGCTGGATTGATATGCAAGATAGGTTTCCTGCTGAATATTTTGAGGGGATTAAGCAATTTATGGATTTCACCAGTGGATTTCAAAGCAATTTGATTAGTTGTACATGCTAAAAATGTGTAAATAGATATCTCTTCAAATGTAATAGTGTTAGAGAACATCTATTTTTGAATGATTTTTTGAAAAACTATAAAACATGAACACATCATGGAGAAGAGTCTGTTTCATGTCACAAATCAGAAAGTATTCATATGGATATTGATTCGAGAACAATTGATCTGATGAACATAATTCTCAATGATATGATGCGTCATTTTCAACCTGAAGATAGTAATTTCATAAATGACAATGTTGGATGGAGTAATCCTTGTTCTTCTATAGACAGAGAAGCATTGAAATTCTTTGAAATTCTTGACGATACGTGTACTGAATTATATCATGGATGCACTAAATTTAGAAAATTATTGCGCATAATTGAATTGTTACACTTGAAGGCCTTGAATCAGTGGTCAGACACCTCATTCTACATGTTGTTGGTATTGTTGAAGAAGGTACTCCCTACTGGAGAAAAGATCCCAAAGTCGTTCCATCAGGCTCACAAGTTGACTGATGACTTTGGTTTTACATATGATACCATTTATGCATGCCACAATAATTGTATGTTGTTCAGAAAAGAGAATGTACAATTAAATACTTGTACTGCTTACTATACATCCAGGTGGAAGGACAATGAGATTAATCAAGGTAGTCAGATTCTTCCTAACAGGGTCTTTAATCAAGGGAAACAAGTTGTTTCTAATTAGATGCGTTATTTTTCACTGAAAATGAGACTAAAGAGATTATTCATATCAACTAAAATTGCTAAATTGATGACTCAACATTCAGAGAGAAACAAATAGGTTGATAAATTAACTCACCCGGTAGATTCTTTAGCATGGAAAGATTTTGATCAAAGACACCCAAACTTTTCCTGGGATGATTGTAATGTTCGACTAGGTTTAGAAACAGATAGTTTTAACCCATTTAGGTTCATGGTTGGTGCAACACATTGTGCGTGTCCAGTGGTGTTGGTTCCATACAACCTTCCCCCATGGGTATGTATGAAGCAACCATTTTTTTGCTTTCGACTCTAATTGGTGGACGGTGAGGACCTGGAGATAAAATCGATGTTTATATGCAACCTTTGATTGATGAGCTGCAAGAATTTTGGGCATATGGTGTAATGAATTTTGACTCATTAGCTAATGAAATGTTTAGACTCTAGGCCACTTTGTTATGGAAAATTAATGACTTCCCAACACTTTATTACAACCTAATCATGGGGGTCTTGTCCCACACTAGATGAACATAAAAACCGCGATTCATCTGGTTTTTCCCTATCGAAGAGATGGGAGTCACCCTGACAATGTGAAGGATGGTGCATTTCAGTCTTGACACCACTGGTTGAGAGTTGTGGTCACTCTCCTGATGAGTCCATGGCAGGATGAAACCAGTGAACCTCACATCATATGAAGAGTTGGACGACTGAACCCCGCCCACCTTGGAGGGGGATAGGGTGCCGCATGGGCGAACCATTATGCTGAAACGCTCAGCCTGTGACACGTGGTATCAGAGGTAATGTGCCTCGTGGTGTTCCGGAATACTGCCATTCAGACCTTGGTGGTGGGAGTGGAGTCCCAGGGTGTCATGGCGGAGGTGACATGACAGAGAAAGTCGCACTTGAGAGATTTCAGAGGCAGAGACTCCACTATGAAGGGTGGATTTTGAGGAGGTGGTTTAGAACCCAGAGATTGGGTGGAACCTGGTGGTTTATAACCTAGTGAGTGGGTGAACCATTGATGCCAATGACAAGGAAAGAGCGTCCCCTTGGCCATGCTTGGTAGCCGGTTAGTTGGAAGCATACTATTTCATGGACACACAGAAGGCCACAATCATGCATGTATGAGGGCGTGCATGGAATAGTGGTGAGAGAATGTCATGACCCAATCATGCGGGTCGTGTCCCACACCAGCAAGAAAATCAAGGTTGCGGTTCATCTTGTTTGTCCCTATCGAAGAGATGGGAGTCACCCCAACAATGTGAAGGATGGTGTGTGTCAGTCTTGACACCACTGGTTGGGAGTTGGGGTCACTCTTCTAATGAGTCCATGGTATGACGAAACCAGTGAACCTCACATCATATAAAGAGTTGGACGACTGAACCTTGCCCGCCTTGTAGGGGGCTGGGGTGCTGCACGAGCAAACCGTTGTGCTGAGACGCTCAACCTGTGACAGTATGCTAACTTATCAGGTTAAAGTAAAAAATAAGAATTTGTCTGCACTTGTTGTAATAAAATTAAGAAATCTATATGGATTAAGCACTATAGAAAGTGGGCATATCTTGATCACAAATGCTTTCTTCCTCCATTGAACAGGTTCAGAAAAGACCGTGTGTCGTTTGATGGGAATAGAGAGCATGACCCATCACCACAAATAATGTCTTGGTTCAAATTCATGCAAAACTTGATCAAGAAAAAATTCATACAATCTATGATTTTCAAGATTTATTAGCTCCTACATTGTCTTATATTCCTACTGCAAATAGATAGCGCAATCATAATTGGAAGAAACATAGTATTTTTTTTGAATTGCTTTATTAGAAATATAATATTTTAAGACATAATTTGGATGTCATGCACATTGAAAAAAATGCATGTGATAATATATTGTGTACCATTTTAGGCGTTAAGGGGAAATCAAAGGACAGTGCCAATACTAGACGTGATTTACAAGAAATGATATTGAGAAAACCTTTACATTTATAGTTGGGTGACGGTAATCAGGCATACATGTATGTTGCATAGTACACAATGAGTAAAAAAGAGAAACAAATATTTCTATCAAATTTGAAGACTGTCAAGGTGCCAGATGGTTATTGATCTAATATTTCCAAGCGTATCAATATGATGATCATGACATTATAGGGGTTGAAAAGTCATGATAATCATATTCTGCTTCAATAGTTAATTCTTATAGCAATTCGTGATTTCTTACCTACCCAGGTTGTTGAGCCATTGATTGAAGTTTCTAATTTTTTCAGATATCTCTATTCAAGGAATCATCGCATGAGTGATTTGAAAAAGCAGCATAATAAGATTATACTTGCACTATGTTGCCTAGAGAAACTATTTCCACTATCTTTTTTTGATGTCATGGTTCACTTGATTGTGCATTTAACTGGTGAAGTCATTGTTAGTGGTCCCATGCAATTCATGTGGATGTATCCAATAGAGAAATACTTAAATACATTGAAACAATATGTGCTCAACAAAGCTCGTTCGGAAGCTTCAATTTCCAAGGGATATTTAATGGATGAGTGTACTAATTTTTGTACTTCATATATTGATGAGGTTGAAACAAAGTTAGATAAACCCTTCTAGAATGACGAGGGTCCAATTGGAGAAGGGATAAAATTTGATATGCACAAAGATGAGTGGGTTCAAGCTCATCGATACGTGTTGTTCAACACTCCATCAGTTATTCCATTGATACAGTAAGTTTCATAGTTGATCTATATTATTTTTCTATATTTATTTTATTACTTACCTTTTATTGTGTTGTCATTCAGGACTCATATCACTGAGTTGAAATGTGAAAGGCCCCGTGCAACTAACTATCAAATCCAAAAGCATCATTTCAACACATTTCATGAGTGGTTCAAGACTCATGTACGTATAAATAATTGATTTCATATTTTTCTAGTGGAACTTAGTTGTATTTTCACAATCCTTTATCCATTGAACTATGTGAAATTTACAGATTCAAAAGATGTGTGATTTAAGGACACATACTATGAGCAAAGAACTCAACCAACTAGCTGATGCCCCATTTATTATAGCTCGTTGTTACAAGTCTTTGGATGCTAACGGATTTTGATTCCATATTAGTGATGTTGAAGTAAACCGAGCCACGCGAAATAGTGGTGTTGGTTGTTCATTTGTTGATACAGGTTATTATAATGGATTGTTGAGGGATATTATTGAGGTTATTTATAGTTGTGTCTTAATACACATATTGTTAAGGTGTGATTGGGTCGATCCAATTTGTGGAACGAAAGTTGATAACGTTCAATTTATGTCAGTAAACTTTAACAATATGATATATAAAGATGACTGAGTAAGAAATGAGCCCTTCATACTGACATCACAGGCATAATAAGTTTACTTTGTCAGTGTTGATTCTAATTGGAAAGTTGTGGTGAAAATGTCTAGAAGAGGGGTTTTTCTGATTGTCTGAGAGGAACTGGATGTTGTCACCTTTCCAGATCAAACACTCGACCAAACATTAGTATCTATATGATATGAAGATATACAATGGTCCATAGAGATAATTGAAGGAGACAATATAGACTTGCATGATTAGTGAAAGATTATAATTATTTTCCCAGTTAATGTTTGTAAAAATATTTATGAGTTATATGTATAAAAATTGCTTGATTTAACTATATTTTTTTATTAATGTAGGTATGTCATAGGGAAGTCAGAGTGGTTCACCTGATATTATTGGTATGTATGTTTTTGTTTTTCTAAATTAATTTACTGTAATTTTCTGTGTATATTTCCCTAATTGTTTCTAATTTTTAATTAAAAATTCAGTTATATTGTAATTGCATTATGAGTTTTGGACAGTATGTATCACCAAATACAAAAAATTATGGAAGGATTATAAGGGAATGGTGAAGATTGATCACTGGATACCATTTGTGGGTGTGCCAGACATTCTACAACGAGTCCCTCCGGATATTATTCCCGTGCAGTGGCAGGATTTGGTTGCGTTTTGGTCGAGTGAGACGACGATGGTAAAATTTATTACTTTTAATCTATAAATGACTAGTTTTTCATATGTATATTAACTGAATACTTTGAATATAGACTGAGTATGCTCTTCATTCACATAATCAGGTGATGTAGGGCATGCCTTCCAGACTCGGTACTCGACATGTGTCACAACTCAGACATGATGTAAGTTTAGAATTCACTATTCATTCATATATTAAAAAAATATAGTATAACATGAATATAAATATGTATTTTGTGGAACCCTTTATTATAGTTACACCAACAAGGTAAGCCAACTGATCATATGTCAATATGGGTGAGGAATCGTAGGGCAGGTGATCCTGATGTTGCTGGTGTTATAGTAAGCAAATTATTTAGTAACAAATGTATTTTTATTTCATAGACATTATTCATATTTGTTCATTAATTCATTATGTATATGCTACAGGCTCAATTTGATTCTTAGTTAGTAGAGTTACCATAGGATCAACGTCGTAATACTGTGCACAGAGATGAGATATTCCAGCATGTCGTGGGGCGTGACAGTCATGGTTATTCTTTGACTTATGGAAGTGGTATCCCACAAAGTTAAATTGTTAGAGAAAAGATGATGGGTGCATGTAGATATGAAGGGATTCACACAAAGACTTAGATACATGTTTCCATGCAGGCTATGCAGTGTAATACGGATGAGCGGTTTCAACAGTTACATGCAGAGTATGAGGAGAGATTATCATAGATGTCAACACGTATCGATGAAGTGACGACACAAAATCCTGTTGATGGTACACAAGTGGTGTCACAGGTAAAAAAGAAAACAAACCATACTCATATTGATTTTTATTTACATGTTTAAGATACATAATATTTATATATATTGTAGGCTCTGAAAATAGCTCATGGATATCGTAGTGAGATTGGTGATCAAGCTGAGGATGAACCTCATGCATGAGGTAATTTACATTACCATTTTAATATCATACATGAATTAGGAATTAATAATCATTCCCAAACATTTAGTGCTATTTACACCTATGTGTTTTATTGTTTTAATTCTTATGATTTAATTAATTCTTTTAAAGTTTAATTGATTGTTAATCATGATATATTACATAACACTTCAATTTATTAAGATTTATCTTTCTTTTAAGTTTAATTTGATGGTTTTGGAGTAGCTCATTACAAATGAGTAGTTGTCTAATTCCTTGGTTATACCTCTTATAAATTAGAGTATTATTTAGTCCATTGATATTTCTGGCCAGATTGAGCAGCCCACTTTCGATAAGCATCACACTCATGTGGAGGATACTAGTGTAACTTCCTAACCCAAACAGCCACCCGAACAATGCTAGATGGGTTGGGTGTTACTAACCTTAGGCACACCTCCCCGAATTCCAAAGGCTTTAGACTAGTAGTGAGAGTGTAATAGGTATATTGGGGGAGGCTATACCCTCTCTAAAGGAGGAAAAATACAGGTACTAGTCTGAGTACAATAATAAAACATGCAGCGAAAATAATGACTTAGCAGACTCGAACTAGACTTGCATAGAAGAAGCACATCCAATATTGGGGGAGGATATACCCTCTCAAAAGGAGGAAAAATAAAGGTACTAGTCTGAGTACAATAATAAAACATGCAGCGAAAATAACGACTTAGCAGACTCGAACTAGACCTGCAAGAAGAAGCACATCCAATATCAATAAACAATGGAAGAAATATAAAAACAAGTGCAGCAGAAAGTAAACAGAACATCATGATGAACATCACTTGTAACTACTAAACAAACTAAGCATGCGTCCATAGTAGGTCATAAATGTCAATATAAAAAGGGCGCTAATGGATAACCAACAATGTCTACAATAATAAAGTAAGCATGCTGATACATAATGAAAGGTAAAACAAAAGTAAACTCCATCTAGGAATGAACTCAAGGTCCATACCATATCCATGCCAAATAGCACTACAATCCAGCTCCCGAGGCTAATCCTTTACCTATAAATAAAACCATAAAGTCTACACGCGTCCCGAAGGGCCCGTGTAGGGTGTGAGATGAATCTCAATAGGATACCACCAAATGGTGTATACCTAGTATAAGTGTTTAAGCAGACAAGCATCTATAAGGAAAGGAAACGATATGATGCACAATGTAAACACAACCTCCACCGGTGCTCAAAAACCACAATGGAGTGTCACCTACTTCAGCCAACACCAGAATCTCAGTCATGTAACCCAGCACCATGTGCCTCCTGACACTGCGTGTCTCAAGTACTAACGTCTCGAAGGCACGCCCAAGCAATAGTAACCCAACACCATGTGCCTCTTGACACCTCGTGTCTCAAGTACCAACATCCCGTAGGCATGCCCAAGCAGTAGCAACCCAACACCATGTGCCTCCTGACACCTTTTGTCTCAAGTACCGATGTCCCATAGGCATGCCCAAACAATCTGAAGTCTCCTCACCTTCCACATGGCTTCCACGACAAGCACCCCCAAACCATAATCACCTAACCGTAACTACAGGGGCCTCTACCCACACGAGCGGTAAAAAACACCTTATTATGGAGTCATCTGTGTGCACATGACCCAAATCATGGGTGAATGGTAATCACAAAATTTAGAACCCAAGACACAACCTCTCTGGAACCTCGTGCCCCTGCGACCATGTCACTCAGAATCCGATGGCCTTGCCATCCAAGTAACCCGGGCCATGCCCAACCTGACAGCCACACTACCTTAATCTGACGTTCATGATGCCCAATCCCATGGTCAAACCACCCAAATAATCTAGGCCAAGACCATCCTGTGATCAAAATCACTCAAGAATATTCGGGCCATGCCCAACACAACCCAAAGGTTCCAGCATATGCAATATCAAGCATCACATATATATAATCAAAAGAATCACTTTAAACAAGGAAAACGATTTAAATAGTTGAATTGTACTAGCCATGTGTTGTCCCATACCAGCACTGATGTCTTGAAAGCCTCTAATAAACTTAATCATGCTTAAATAGTTTAAACTCAACAGTTTAATCAAAACAATTCAATTCTAACCATTTTGGCACCCCCGACCAAAATGCCCCAAATGAGAAACGACCTCTAACCTGGCCTCGCTCAAGCATAAAAAGGTAAGGGAGTGCCCAATGACATCCTATAAGGCATACAGTCAATTCAATATAAAGAAACATGGGTTTCACTCAATACCTAACATTGCGCTAAAAATACGCAACCCCTAAATGACCGTGAAAACACAAAACAAGGTATGCACCAACCACCTCAAACTAGTATGATGATCCTACTCCAGTAACAGCCTCCAATTCGGTCTAAAACATAGTAGATCTACAAAAAAAGCATAAATTCTCAAACCCCTATAACTCGGTTTAGAATAGAAATCAAGAATAACAGCTCAAGGGGAATCAAGATCTTAGTGAGGGGGTTCCAATGGATCCGATGAGGTTTGAATCCGACTTTGGATGAAGAATCAAGATCAAAATGAAGTTTGGGCGGCGGTTTTGTGAGGGTTCTATCCAGGATTGCTAAAACGATGCTACTTCCCATTTTAAGTGAAAAAAAGAAAGTGCACAGCGTGTATATAGGTATAAACACCGTGTATACTCTTTAACTGTTCATTTGGCGGTTGTTTTCCACTGACTTCCTTTCCAGAACCCGCCGACATGACTTATACGACGTGTACTAGGTAGTACACGATGTGTACTTGGTTTTCCCTCTCTTTCTCACTAAAATACCCACATTCCATGTATATCCCTCATACACAACTAGACTATATAGCATTTACTAGGAGTACATGGCATGTACATAGTAAAAAATCTCTACTCGGCCAACACGCCTACACGCTATGTATGACCTTCACACACGACATGTACCTAGGAATACACGACGTGTAACCCTTAAATCATGCCACATGCCCAGTTTTTAGTCCAAAACTAACCAGTCTTCCCTGTTTTCTAAAAAAACTCAAAATAGAAAGAAAAAAGAAACCCATACCTTAAGGTAAGAACATGGTTCTTACAAACTTCTTCCCTTAAAGCAATTCGTCCCTAAATCACCCTTCCAAGGGTGGTGAAGAAAACTCTAGATAATGCTGGCCAAAAAATCAAATCAAGCATAGGTCCACCAACCTGTTTCTCTGACCCATGGTCCTCCTGTGGTACATCGTCACCCCTGCACCTCATCAAGTGCTCCTGTGTCGTTTCTGACACCCAATCATGTCCCGCACTGCATCAATGTCCGCATAAACAAGGTCCTGTATACCATGGATACTAAAAACAAAACTTGGTGCCTTGTACCTCAATTAACCCACATCCTCGATTCCACAATGCCTATGCACCTCAAGTAACCCATATCCTCGATGCCCCGATACCCACAACACCTCAAGTAACTCACATCCTTGATGCCCCGATGCCTAAGGCACCTCAAGTAACCCGCATCCTCGATGATCATGATGCCACACATACCATATACATATCATGCACCCAAAATGATGTCAACCTACTAATCAGTATCTGGTCAGTCTGTATAAATCTCATTCACCTTGTATACTCAAAACAAACATACCTCAACAAGCCATGTCAAACAAAAATTAAGTAATAATGGCCTCGCCCGTGGCGTACCTCTGACTATCTGTAATATCCCATAAATTCCATGTATTTTTTTTAATTATATGGAATTATTTCGAGACCTCAAAATCTGACAGTGCGCGATTATGAGGCCCAGAGTGCCCAGAATGATCCGTCGAAGTTTTGTTATGCTTAAATTAGCGCACGTAAGCAGTTTTCCTATAAAAGTGGAATAACTATTAAACGGTTTCTCGGATCAGAAATCTGAGGGCACCGTTGCATTCAAAGTGATGAGTTTACCCTATGCGTGACTTAAGTTTGGTCAGTGCGGGCCTCCTATGAGAAAATCCAAAAATGGCATAATCGTAAATAAAATAATTAAATAAATTATTTTATTTTTCAAATGCTTATAACTCATGAGGGTATGCTTTATTTAGGAAGATACTAGATTTGGCCGGTAGGGTCCAATAGTGAAAGTTAGTTTTTGGCCGTAAATAAAATAATTAAGTGAAAATTATTTTATTGTAAAATATATAACTTTTAAACGGTAACTTACATTGGAAATATGAGAGTACTGTTGGGTTCGTTGGGGTGTGTTTCACTTAGGTAAAGCCTAACCTCGACCGATGTAGGTTGAGGGTGACTGTAAATAATTTTCCGAACTTTTTTTCAGTTATGTTCAGTAAACGCGCAAGTGGCATTTTATAACTTTTGAACCGGTGCTCAGAATTGAAATCCAAAGGAACCGTTGAACTCGCAACGCCGATATTCGCTTAAGGAGACATTCACCTTGACCGCAGTAGGTCAAGGGTGAAATTTAGTTTTTGTGAATTTCATGGGAGAGTTAAAAGAATAAAAATAAAATAAATAACAACTTTTATTTTATTTTTAAAACCACCCAATTTGTATGTGCAATGGTGGGGACCACTCGACCACCCGACCCCTTGAACTCCCTCTTTAATGTGAGTTAACTCTTGGTTTCTCCCCCAAATTAAATGTGCCAAATTCAGTTTAATTAATGTGCCGATAATTAATTGAGTTAATAGACTTAACTCAATTAAAATTGGCTCCTCATCCTTTTGGTGGATATCGTTGGCAAAGGAGATTTGGGAGAGCCTTAGAGAACTGGGAAGAACATACTACAAATGAAGAACCTCTCTAACAAAGAAGTATTCTCCGAATCGAGGAACGTGGAACCAACTTCGGGAGCGTGGTGCGGGAGCGGCGAATGCCGACGTCATCAACATCATCTCCTTCCTCATGTCGACACCAATGAGCAATCAAGGTAGGGGTTCTAATTTGAAATATGATTTAATTTATTGTTAATTCTTCATATTCTGGATTCGCAATGATGATGGCCAAACTAACATGGTCATCATCCCATGCATATACCTTGCTCCTTTTTCTTTTGTTCTTCGCGCGTTCTTTGTGATCATCAACACCAAATAATTAAGCACGCTGGAAACACAATATTGTGTTGAGCACAACATATAGACACGGATCCCTCGACCCGAGGATCACGAATATGCGGTCGACATATTTTTCGGGCTTAGAACGAAGATGCAGCGACCCATGGAAGGGGCGACATGGCGGTATGATTTCCAGCGTGTGTTCAGGGCATGGCTCTGGGCGAGGTAGAGGGTGCATTGTGCGGCGGCTAAGGAAATCCAGAAGTCAGCGTCTAGGCGGTGCGGCTAGCCGTAGGTGGTGGCGTCGGTTCTGGATGTGCGGAGGAACCCAACCGTTTGGGAAAGGAGTTAATTGGAGCGTGAGAAAACCATGGAATAAGAAAGGGTTGATTGGAGAGAGAAAATTAAGAAGATGAAATAATAATAAAAATAAAAAATCATGGAAGAGTGGAAGAGGCCCCATGTGTAAGATGCGTTCACCAAATGAATTCCCCACGCGTGATTGAATTTGGAGTTAAGGAAATAAGTAATTAACAACAATAATAAAATATTATTATTATTACTTTTGTTGATAAAACACTTTTTTGACTATAACTTATCCGTGCGACCTCGGTTTTATGAACCGTAAGTGGCAGTATGACCTTGACTTCGAGACGGAAATTATGAGTCCAATATTGGATGTCTTTTTCAGGTTTTTGGATCGGGTACCCGAAACGATCAAATAATAATAATAATATATTATTATTATTAAATCTTCGACCCTCTATAACTCCTACATGCGACGTCCGATTGACTTACCGTAAGTGGTGACATGATCCTGACATTAAGATGGTCGATTTAAGTATAATGTTGAATATTAAATTCTGGTTTGTGGCTCGAGTCCACGAAACACCCAATATTATTATTATTATTATTATTGCGGGATCTTGTATTCGACTTATCTCCCTCACACGATGTCGAAATGACGAACCGTCTGAAAAAATGAAATCCTTGAGACAAGGAGATCCTTTTGAGATACTCTATGTGACTTTAGAAGAAAGTTGGAGTTTGGCTGGGTTGGATCATACTCGAATCCAACCGGGCCCTTGGCACTAAAACACTTATAACTCACAGAACGAACGTCCGATTGGCGCATCGTTTGTTGAGTTGAGACCCCTTTTACGTGGCGGTACTTTGGGATATTTCTTCATGGGACTTCATGGTAGTTGTAGTATCAACCAGTGGCTTGAGGAGTAAACCCTCCCGGAGACAAGCGAGCTTAGTGTTGGAACCCTGTAGCTGGCTGTGATGATGTACTGAGATCCTGTGTGGGTCTGACGACGTACTGACGATGTACTAGGATCCTGTGTGGGTCTGACGACGCACTGACAATGTACTAGGATCCTATGTGGGTCTGACGGCGTACTGACGATGTACTACGATCCTATGCGGGTCTGACGATGTACTGACGATGTACTAGGATCCTGTGTGGGTCTGACGGCGTACTGACGATGTACTAGGATCCTATGTGGGTCTGACGGCGTACTGACGATGTACTAGGATCCTGTGTGGGTCTGACAGCGTACTGACGATGTACTAGGGATCATGTGTGGGTCAGCACTGAGTGATCCCGTGTGGGTCAGCACCTAGCGATCCTATGTGGGTCAGCACCTAGCGATCCTGTGTGGGTCAGCACCGAGCGATCCTATGTGTTTCAACACCTAGCGATCTTGTGTGGGTCAGCATCTAGCGATCCTATGTGGGTCAACACTGAGCGATCCTATGTGGGTCAGCACCGAGCGATCCTATGTGGGTTAGCACCGAAAAATCCTGTATGGGTCAGCACTGAGTGATCCTATGTGGGTCAGCATCTAGAGATCCTATGTGGGTTAGTACCAAGTGATCTTGTGTGGATCAGCAGTATAGCCTCTTAACAGAGTAAGATGATTCAGTTGTTACATCTAATCAGTTGTACTTATGTACCTAAGTTATACCTGGTGTGAGATGAGTTCATACCTATGTGGTACTTTCCTTCATGGTAATACCTTGGTGGTATTCTTCTGTGTGGCATACCTATGTGGTACTTACCTTAGTGGTATTCCTTCCTTTGTGGAATAATTGAACTTTGGTATTTTGGGTTGGACCTTGTGTTTCCTCTTGATTGAGATGTGTATACTTGATAACTTAGGTATATTTATGGGCATATACCTAAGTAGGGTTGTCAGTTGACTTTATGCTTTGTGGTTTATCTTTTGTAGATTTTGTGAGACCTTGGGGGTCTCGGGGTCCCTACTGAGTATCGTTATACTCACCCCTACACGGGCTATGCCTGCACCTTGTTGTGTTTGGTGCAGACGACGAACAACGCTGATCAAGGCTGAGGGTACCAGGACTAGATGGGGCCTGGAGGTGGACAATACGGCATGTCAGTACACAGAGGAGATGGGCGGACGCGGAGTGTTGATGAAGCGATCTATACCTACCCTTCAGGTAGGAACCTCAGAGGACGACCCAATAGCTGCTTTCCTTTTTCTTCAGTTGTATTGTTTTTCAGTTGTACTTGTACCTTTACTGTTGGGATTGTTTTCCAGCCCCTTTTTACTTTCATCACTCTTTTTTCTATATAGTTGACTTGTGTTCGTATCTCGCTGTGTGATTGGTTGCGTGTGTTTACAGGTTATAAAGGCAACGCCTTCCCAGTTTTAGGGAATACACCTTTCGGTTCTAGTCGCCAGCCCCTGACCTATGGAAGGAGGGATTGGGGTAGTCACGACACGGGCCCCGAGGGATGGGTCGTGACACTATCATCGACTCACCAGCTTGCTAAGCCCTTGGCAGCTCCACAACGTGCACCTAGCCTGACGCACAGCTGCCCAAAGCCTACCCTCATTACGGTGCTGCACCAGTCACTGGCCACTAACCCCATGACTAGGTCCCACTGTCTCTGCCACATCCTCTGCGTGCAGCTGAACCTTGGATACCGTCACCTGGTACTGATCCTGATCCAACACCGGACACCACAGTCTTTCCTAGTATCTTCTTTCCAGCTATCTGAGAAGGCTGTCTGCAAAACTTCTCAAGATGTCTGACCTATCCACATGCCCAACACTTCTTTAGAGGCTTGTCACACTAATTCTGGACATGCCCTGACTGCCCATACTGAAATCAAACCACTGTTGAACTGCGATGAGGTGGTCTAGTTGAGTCTTTGGACTAGACGCCCTATTGGAACTCATTATGACCTTGTTTCCTATTATCTCAACTATCACCTAAATTTTCCATCTGGACCACGTGAGACATGTCCGTCAAGTTTCCCTCGACTATGAGTGCATGATTCACCACCTCTAAGAACGAGGCAAGCCTAAAGATATTTAAATGCACCCGGATGACGCACTGTAAGCTATCTTCAAAGAAACTCACCCTTGAGATTCCATCACTTACCATACCCGGTGAAAAGTGAGACAACTTAGTTAAAGTAGCTACATAGTCCATGACAGACATGTCACCCTGCTGAAGGCTCAATAACTCATGAGCTTTATCTGCTCTCAGTGTCTCCAGAAAGAAGTGCTTGAAAAACCTATCCTCGAAGTTTTTCTAGGTCAGTCCCTCATGTCTGCGAGCTTGAACCTGCACATCCCACTAGTGCTTTTCCGGTCCTCTAAGCATGTATGTCGCCAGCTTGACCCTCCACCTTGGAGGCATCTCGAGCTACTCGAAGATCATTTGCATTCTCTCTATTCAGTTCTTAGCTGCATGTGGACTTCCCTCACCTTGAAATAGAAGTGGGTGTTGCGACTAGAACTCTCGTGTCAGATACGCCATCAATGGCTCCGCTCCTTGATCACCTCTATCGATTCCTTGTAAAACACGTACCATGATAGAATGAAGCTGCTCATCGAGCCACGACCCAAACACTGTCAAACCTGGTAGCTGCTCTGCTGGCACTAGATTCTGAACCTGATCCTTCCCCTGAGCCTATACCTACGGCTCATGCTCTGCCTGCCCTTCAAGGGTCTAAACTTGATCATGCTCCTACGATACTATACCATCACCCGCCTGACACTCCATCTACCCGTATAGGAGGAACTCACTGAATACCATAAATGGTCAGACAACCCATATATATATAAAAATATATTCAGGCATAAAAGAATAGTAGTAAAAGGAAACACATAACAACTACCCTTACTCTCCCCCACCGCAACCCATGCCCACGACATCCCGGCCTCATAGCCTCCTTACCCGCCCTCAACAGAGCCAAGTATCATAGTATCCACAGGCAATGCCCGTCCTAACAACCAACATTGCCTCAAACTGATGACTGAGTCGCCCAATCCTGACAGTCAGACTACCTCAAACCAACGTCCAGGATGCCCCATACTGGTGATTAAAATCACCTCTGTCATAGTACCTACCTGCTCATATATGAGCCAATCCCAAATATCTTGCAACGTGCAATTTTACATAATTTAAATCATTGCATATTACATTGAAAATAAAAAATAAATTCTATCAGGAATTTCACCTTTCACATTTGAAAATAATATATAACATGACAATTGATATTATTTACATGGTATTATCACTTCACAAAGCATACGTGTAGACATGAAATTGAAATACCCTAATAATGTGCCTATCAAAAGACAAACAAACAAGCCTTGCCATATCGGGCCAAGGTCCAATTCTTTCTCCCATACCTTACTGGGTTAAGGGTTACATATCACAACCAATAATCATAACAAATCAAGTGATCCACCAAGGTGGAAACCATATAAACTATAATATGAGAAAAAGAAAAATAGCAATTCCCACCCAAGGCAACTTGGTCCGTCCCTCGTACCTGGGGCTGCAAGCACCTGAGAATAAGCTAGAAACCTAGTTTCAATAACAACCTATCTTCAGTCTACCATATCCCAATAGTAAGACCAACATAAATAAAAAGGCACTCTCGATATCATTAGTAGTCAGTCAAAATCTACTACTAAATCCGTATCAAGAACAAACTCCTCTGATACCACTTTGCAACATCCCGACCCAAACAACCACACGAATAGTTCTAGAAGGGTTGGGTGTTACTGACCTTAGGTGCACCTCCCCAAATTCCAAAGGCTAATAACTAACAACGAGAGTGTAATAGGTATAGTGGGGAGGATATACCCTCTCTAAAGAAGGAAAAATAAAGTTACTAGTCCGAGTATAATAATAAAACATGCAGCGGAAATAATGAATTAGCATACTCAAACCAGACCCGTATAGTGGAAGCACATCCAATATCAATAAACAATGCAAGTAATATAAAAACAAGTGCAGTGGAAATTTAATAGAACAACATGATGAACATCACTTGTAACTACTAAACAAACCAAGCATGTGTAATGACCCAAAGTTTCATTAATGGAAATCCCTCTTGATCTAATTAAATGTCTCTTTATGTTTATATAAAATGTCAACTTCATTGGTTTTATGTTAAGAATTTTGACCATTGATAATATAGCCGTTGAACAGTTATCACATGATTAGTATAAATATAGGGCTTTAACACATCCAATTTTACTTAGACAAAAGAAGCGATGGCCTCGTCCAATAGAATTGCTCCGTACGAGGCCCATTTGTCGGAGCTCGGAAAAGAGGTGGTGTCTTTGAGCTTCGCCCTTGACCAAGCCCAAGCTGAGCTTCATCTTGTCAAGCTCGAACGTGACCGTCTACAGGAAAAGTGGAAGTTGATTGAAATTACCACTCGAGCGATGTTATCCGAGCCACCCCAAGAGTCTGTCACCATCGCACACCTTACCCTTAGGTCTTATGCGGCTGTTTTAAGAGGTTATGTAACAAATAAGTAGTACTATGTTCATGTACATTATTTTTGTATATAATAATGAATATAACTTCTAGTCATTTTTGATACATTGTAAATAGTTTTTAAAGTACAAATGGTGTTTTTTAGTTATTATTTAATTAAGAATTCTATTTTATTAAATTAAGGGATTTTGAATTAAATAATATTTTAATAAAATATTATTATTAATATTAAATTAATTTTTATTAAATATAAATTATCTTATAATTTTATGAATGCAATTATAATTTTTATTAAGGTTTGAAAACCATTTCTGTCAAAACCCGTGAATTTTCGATAAATGTCGGTTTTTATTTTAAAAGTGAAAATTCGCATATTTAGAAAATTATTTAGATAAAATAAATGTTATTTTTTTAATCAGGACATCGAAATTATCCAACGGTGAATTTTTCATAATTTTCTGAGACAGTCAAATTTTTGGGTAAAAATTAAATACCGTTTAAATATATAATGTGTTTTATGACATCATAATGACCCAATAGTGATGTAATAAAATACTATAATCTATATGTTTGGCCAATATATGTTTTACCATTAAAATAAAGTGATTTTGGGTTTGTTTGACTTATTTTTCAAAGCATTAATGGACCCCTCAAGACTTATTCAACACTTTGCCTTTTTAAATTAATTTCCATAGGAGTGTGACTCACCTCCACATAAGCAACCTTATTATTTTAAGAAGTTCGGACTTTGACCTTATAAAATAATGTTTTCCTCTTCCCTTTTCCAAAAACCATGGGCAAAAACCATGGTATGGTTTGTGGTTTGGATTAATTTAATATAAGGGGTCCCAAACCTAAATAATAAAGAATTCCCTCACCTTTCCTATATAAACCCACCCAAGCTCCCACCTCCTCCTCACTAAAAGCCTTTTTAGTTTGTCCAAACTCTGCCCTACTCTCTATAGAAACCTCCCAAGGTTCCCCAAGCTCCCAATAATCCTCTCACAAGCCTCTCTCTAGCCTTTGGAAGCACACTTCCAAGTAAGGGTTTTTTCTTACTTTCTCATTATTTTCAATTTTATTTAAGTTGTATTGCCCTTTTATTTTCAATTATAAATGTTGGGGTATAGTTTCGCACCTCCCTCATACTTCCCTCTTTATGTTTGAATGACGGGATACCCCTTTCTCTCTCATTAAATTCCTCCCATGTACACCCGTTACTATGCCGAAATTCCGAAAGGAACTTCTCTCTCCTCATTTACATTCAAGCAATACTTTTGTATCATGAATCTAAATTCCATTTCAATTTTTGGGACATGTATCTATATGACCTCATTACTGTACATTTCATTTAAATATGATGAGGCACAATTTCTCTCTCATCAACCATTTTTATGAATTCTTATGTCACGCCGTTACGCTGCCGAAATCACACCGATTTTCTAAGCCAATGTCATTGTGTAGTGAATACCATGCCCATTTCTCCATAAAGGGTATTCAACTTTATTCACATTTACTTATTGATTGTAAAGTTTCATGTATGAATTCTACATTCCTTTATCTTGGAATAAATAATTATGTTTTATGAATCCATGTTTTATGATCCATGTGGCACACTTATACATGAAATGAAATGTTTAAGAAGGGTGCACCCTTATAGCGCTCCAATGCATTGGGTAAAGTATAGTATCATGATACGTCATGTGCAATGAGTGTTGAATCATGCTAATTCAAGTGCAATGAGGGTTTACTCATGCTTTATGTGCAATGAGGATTTACTCATGCTCCATGTGCAATGAGCCTTGGCTCATGCTAATTCCATGTTAAGTGTTGTTGCCACATTTCCATGTTATGATTATCATGATTTATCATTCCTTTATATTCATGTTTCTTATATTCTCTATTAATATTCCTATTGTATAACATGTATTGTACTCCTCATGTTATTCCATGTGTACTCCCTTACTGGGCTTTATAGCTCACCCTTTTCTTATGCATGTCCTCAGGTTATCCCATGCAATGCTAAGTACGAGGGAATATAGTGGTCATGTAAATGAAGTTTGCAATAAAGATATTATATTTCATGTTTTAAGTTTTTATGTAATGGTACTAAGCCCCAAAGACACTAAACCTCTCAATCTCCTTTGTTGTATCAAGTGAAGTTTTATGTAATAAATCATTTTTAAGTTTGTAATAAAAGCAGGGTTGTCATAGTTGGTATCAAAGGATAGGTTTAGTTATTTTTGGGATTAGGAAACCCTTGTAAAGCCTTAGAGACAAGACTAAGTATAATAAAAACATCCCCAAGGTTTGGTAATTACTGAGTAAGTGGTTTATCAGACAAATACATCCCTGTCTGGATACGAGAAGGTAGAGGCGGCTCTGGCATAGATGTATCCTAGGGGTAAAACCCGAAAACACCGCTTTGAGCTAGACTCGAACAGGAACTGGTGCACAACAACGGGCCTTGCTGCACTCTTGGTTACAACACTCTCGGGGGATATGTTTTGATAAATTCACAATCTTAGTATGAACCCTTATTAAGGGAAAAAATGACCCTAAGAATATATGTTAGAAAGTAGATCATAAAAATCCTAGATTGAAGTCTATAGACTCATGAGTTAAGGAAATAAAAGTTTATTTATAAGTCATCAACTTTTGTATTTGGATTACTCTTTATGTGTTACCCCTAACATTCCTTTTATTCTAGCCAATGGATGGTAATATGAGGACTCGGGCTAACAATCGATGTGAAGATCAGTGTGATGACTGTACTAATGAGATGCCCAATCCAATGGGAGCGGGAATCACGAACTTTTTCATGCTTCTCTCTCAGCTAACTCAAGCATTGAATAGAAACACGGGTCAAGAGGAATGTTCAACCCCCCTAAGAAAGAACAAGTCGCTATCGAGAACTTCATGAGACAAAGGCCTCCTACTTTTAGTGGATCATCCGATCCCACGATCACTGAACAATGGATCAACTCCATTGAAAAGATCTTATCCATCCTTCAATGTTCTGAACAAGAGAAGGTTCTCCTGGATCCCTATCGTATGGAGGGTGAAGCTGATCAATGGTGGACGTTGATCAAAAATACGAAGCCTAAGGAGGAGATCGAGGCGTTGGAATGTAAGGATTTCTGGAAGATGTTTTTTGATAAATATTTTCCGCGCACCCTCCGGCTTAAGATGGAAAGGGACTTCCTTTCCCTTAAGAAAAAAGATGAAGAATCTGTTGGAGCGTACGAGGCAAACTTCACAAGGCTTGAATGATACTCTTAAGGCTTTGTCGTTACCCCCGAATGCAAGGTTGAACTCTTCTTTGGTGGGATGAAGCCTAGCTTGCAGAAAGCATTAGCGATCCATGACTTCAATAGCTATGAGTAAATTGTCCGATGTGCCCTCAAGGTCGAAATAGAGATCAGGTAATCATAGGGATATCATGGGGACAAGAAGCATAAGGTGGACTTCAATGCTGGTGGTCCGATGGATAAATCCAACGGTGCTAAGAATATCCATCACCCCACTTGCCAAAAGTGCGGAAAGAAGCACCCTGGAAATTACCTTAAGGGGACAAGAAAATGCTTCAGGTGTGGAAGAGAAGGGCACCTAGCTGTTAACTGTCGGCAAGAAAGACCCACAGTTGCGACAGAGGAGAGGAACGCTCCGTTCAAACCTCAACGCATTGTTCAATGCTAAAAATGCAAATAACTGGGTCATTTTTCAAATCAGTGCCCTAATCCAAGGGTTTTCGGAGGCGAACAACAACCTCCAAGGCAGCAAGGAAGAGCTTTTACCATCACTTCTGCCGAAGTGAACCCCGACAACGAAGTGGTGATAGGTAAGCTAGTTATTCATTAAAGAATAGTGAACATACTTTTTGATTCAGGTTCTATGCATTCTTTTATATCTCGAAAGTTTAGTAGAACAATCCCAGCACCACCACAAATCATGGAAGTAAAGATGTCGGTGAGTACGACAAATGGGGCAATCATTGCATACCATGAATATAAGTCCTCCCCTGTTATAATCTATGAATTTAATTTCCCGGAAAACCTCGTCATACTCCCTCTAGTGGAATTTGATGCAATTCTTGGCATGGATTGACTTTCCTTATATAGAGCCAATATAAATTGTCAGGAGAGGGAAATCGCACTCTATATGGATAATCGATCCCCGATTCTTTACAAGTGTCAGGAGGAAGATGAATCTCCTTTAGCTCCATCATCTCAAGCATGGATATTACTGCCCTATGAGCATGCGTATCTGGCTCAGATGATTGAGTCCAAAGAAGAAACCATCCTTGAAGAAATGCCTATTGTGAGGGAATTCTCTGAAGTGTTTCCCGAGGAACTGACTGGTCTTCCTCCAAGAAGAGATGTTGATTTCTCAATTGAACTTATACCTGGGGCGCTACCAATATCCAAGACTCCATATAGAATGGCTGTTTTTGAGCTTGAAGAGCCGAAGAAACAACTACAGGAGATAAAGGGTTTATACGCCCAAGTGCTTCACTATGGGGTGCACCAGTCCTCTTCGTCAAGAAGAAGGATGGGTCAATGCGGCTTTGCATCGATTATCGTGAACTTAACAAAATCACGATAAAGAACAAATATCCTCTTCCACGGATCGATGAATTGTTTGATCAGCTGCGTGGAGCACAATACTTCTCCAAGGTGGACTTGCGGTCGAGATATTATCAAGTAAGGGTGAAGAAGGAAGATGTCCCCAAGACTGCTTTTCGTACAAGATACGGGCACTATGAATTCATAGTAATGCCTTTCGGACTCACCAATGCTCCAGAAATCTTCATGGACTTAATTAATAGAGTATTTAGAGATTACCTAGACAAATTTGTGGTAGTCTTTATAGATGATATTCTAATATACTCCAAAACCAAGGAGGATCATGAGGATCATTTAAGAACTTTACTGGAGACTTTGCGCAAGGAGAAGCTCTATGAAAAGTACATCAAGTGTGAGTTTTGGTTGAAGGAGGTCTCATTTTTGGGCCATATCATCACAAGCAATGGGATATCTGTGGACCCCTCTAAAAAAGATGCAATTGAGGGATGGCCGAGGCCAATATCGGTAACTGGTATCCGTAGCTTCTTGGGGTTAGCTGGATATTATCGACGATTTGTGAGAAATTTCTCACGATTGTCCAACCCTCTTACCAAGATAACTCTAAAGGGAGTAAAGTTTTCTTGGAGTGATGAATGTGAAGAAAGCTTCAAGTAGTTGAAAAGGAGGCTTATCACTGCACCCATGCTCACTTTACCCACAAGTGGGGAGATTTTTGTGGTATTTAGTGATGCTTTGAAGAAGGGATTAGGATGTGTGTTGATGCAGAATGACAAAGTTATACCCTATGCCTCAAGGTAGTTGAAAATCCATGAGCGCAACTATCCAATGCATGATCTGGAGTTGGCGGCTGTGATCTTTTCCTTGAAAATTTGGCGGAATTATCTCTATGGAGAGAAATGTGAGATATATACTGACCACAAGAGTCTTAAATATATATTCACATAGAAAGAGATTAATATGCTCTAGAGAATATGGATAGAGCTCATCAAGGATTATGACTGTTCAATACATTACCACCCTGGGAAAGCGAACAAGGTGGCAGATGCCCTAAGTAGAAAGGATCCAGCGATTCTATCAATGATGAGAATTGAGAAGGATCCAATCTTCTTAGACTTGATGAATATGGACCATGAGAATCATAGAGAAGGGAACATCATCAATCCTTTCACAAATGATTGCTCAACCATCTCTTTTGGAAAGGTTAAAGGATGCTCAAAAGGATGATCTGGGAATTCAGGAAAAAGTGGAAGCTATAAAAAAGGGGAAATCCTCAGAGTTTAATGTTAATGAAGAAGGAATTGTACGGTTTGGGAAAAGAAAATGTGTTCCATCAAGTCCGGAGCTGAAGAAGGAACTTTTGGATGATGCACATAGTTCACATTTCTCTATTCACCCAGGGAGCACAAAGATGTATCGAGATCTCCAAGAAAACTTTTAGTGGGATAATATGAAAAAGGAGATCGCTGAATATACATTAAAGTGCCTGGTGTGTTAGCAAGTGAAGGAAGAGAGGCATAAGTCTAAGGGGATGCTGCAACCATTGCCCATACCAGAATGGAAATGGGAGAACATCACCATGGAATTTTTCACCAGACTTCCAAGGACATCCAAAGGCAACAATGCAATCTGGGTTGTTGTGGATCGTCTTACAAAGACTGCACACTTCATTTCTATTCGGGAGGATTTCTCATTGGATCAACTGGCACGAATATATATCAGGGAAGTGGTAAGGTTGCATGGAGTACCACTATCTATTGTGTCTGACCGAGATCCAAGATTCACCTCTAAGTTTTGGAAGAGTCTTCAACATGATCTGAATACTGAACTGAACTTCAGTACGACCTATTATCCTCAAATTTATGGCCAATCCGAGCAGACTATCCAAACACTTGAGGATATGTTGAGAGCGTGCTCAATGGACTTTAAAAGAGGATGAGGTCAACATCTTCCTCTGGATGAGTTCTTTTATAATAGCAGTTTCCACTCGAGCATCCAAATGGCACCATATGAAGCCCTGTATGGGAAAAGGTGAAGAACACCGACATGTTGGGATGAGGTCGGTGAACGTAAGCTGCTTGGACCAGAAATGGTTGAGGAAATGGTGGAGAAGGTAAAAACCATTCAACAACATATCAAGGTAGCCCAGAGTCGACAGAAGAGTTATGCAGATAATCTTCGACGAGACCTTGCGTTTAAAGTTAGAGACATGGTGTTTCTACGCATATCTCCATGGAAGAAGATCATGAGGTTTGGGAAGAAAGGGAAGTTAAATCCATGGTACATCGACCCCTTCAAGATTCTTGATCGTGTCGGGGTTGTGGCCTATCGACTAGAACTTCCACCTACTATGACCAAAGTACATGATGTCTTTCATGTATCTCTCTTAAGAAAGTACATACCAGACCCTTCACATGTACTCTCTTCTGAGGTGGTATAATTGGAAGATGATCTTTCTTATGAGGAGCAACCAGTGAAGATCTTAGATCGTAGAGAAAAAGTTCTATGAAATAAGACAATGCCCCTCATCAAGGTATTGTGGAGAAACCACAAGTTTGAAGAAGCAACTTGGGAGTTGGAGGATATGATGAAGTTGAGTTACCCACATTTGTTTTAGTGTGGGAAAAGGAAAATTTCGAGGGCGAAATTTCTTAAGGGGGGAATATTGTAATGACCCAAAGTTTCATTAATGGAAATCCCTCTTGATCTAATTAAATTTCTCTTTATGTTTATATAAAATGTCAACTTCATTGGTTTTATGTTAATAATTTTGACCGTTGCTAATATAGCCTTTGAACAATGATCACATGATTAGTATAAATATAGGTCTTTAACACATCCAATTTTACTTAGACAAAAGAAGAGATGGACTCGTCCAGTAGAATTTCTCCGTACGAGGCCCATTTGTCGGAGCTCGAAAAAGAGGTGGCGTCTTTGGGCTTCGCCCTTGACCAAGCCCAAGCTGAGCTTCATCTTGTCAATCTTGAACATGACCGTCTACGGAAAAAGTGGAAGTTGATTGAAATTACCACTCGAGCGATGTTATCCGAGCCACCCCAAGAGTCTGTCACCATCGCACACCTTACCCTTAGGTCTTATGAGGCTGTTTTAAGAGGTTATATAACAAATAAGTAGTACTATGTTCATGTACATTATTTTTTTATATAATAATGAATATAACTTTTAGTCATTTTTGATACATTATAAATAGTTTTTAAAGTACAAATGGTGTTTTTTAGTTATTATTTAATTAAAAATTCTATTTTATTAAATTAAGGGATTTTTGAATTAAATAATATTTTAATAAAATATTATTATTAATATTAAATTAATTTTTATTAAATATAAATGATCTTATAATTTTATGAATGCAATTATAATTTTTATTAAGGTTTGAAAACCATTTCTGTCAAAACCCGTGAATTTTCGATAAATGTCGTTTTTTTTATTTTAAAAGTGAAAATTCACATATTTAGAAAATTATTTAGATAAAATAAATTTTATTTTTGGAATCAGGACATCGAAATTATCCAACGGTGAATTTTTCATAATTTTCTGAGACAGTCAAATTTTTGGGTAAAAATTAAATACCGTTTAAATATATAATGTGTTTTATGACATCATAATGACACAATAGTGATGTAATAAAATACTATAATCTATATTTTCTTCCAATATATGTTTTAAAATTAAAATAAAGTGATTTTGGGTTTGTTTGAATTATTTTTCAAAGCATTAATGGACCCCTCAAGACTTATTCAACACTTTGCCTTTTTAAATTAATTTCCATAGGAGTGTGACTCACCTCCACATAAGCAAACTTATTATTTTAAGAATTTAGGACTTTGTCCTTATAAAATAATGTTTTTCTATTCCCTTTGACAAAAACCATGGGCAAAAACCATGTGATGGTTTGTGGTTTGGATTAATTTAATATAAGGGGTCCCAAACCTAAATAATAAAGAATTCCCTCACCTTTCCTATATAAAACCATCCAAGCTCCCACTTCCTCCTCACTCAAAGCCTTTGGAGTTCGTCAAACCTCTGCCCTACTCTCTCTAGAAACCTCCCAAGGTGCCCCAATCTCCCAAGAATCCTCTCACAAGCCTCTCTCTAGCCTTTGGAAGCACACTTCCAAGTAAGGGTTTTTTCTTACTTTCTCATTATTGTCAAATTTCTTTAAGTTGTATTGCCCTTTTATTTTCAATTATAAATGTTGGGGTATGGTTTCTCACCTCCCTCATATTGCCCTCTTTATGTTTTAATGATGGGAGACCCCTTTCTCTCTCATTAAATTCCTCCCATGTACACCCATTACTATGCTGAAATTCCTAAAGGAACTTCTCTCTCCTCATTTACATTCAAGCAATACTTTTGTATCATGAATATAAATTCCATTACAATTGTTGGGACATGTATCTATATGACCTCCTTACTGTCCATTTCATGTAAATATGATGAGACACCCTTTCTCTCTCATCAACCATTTTTATGAATTCTTATGTCACGCCGTTACGCTGCCGAAATCACACCGATTTTCTAAACCAATGTCATTGTGTAGTGAATACCATGCCCATTTATCCATCAAGGGTATTATTCACATTTATGAAAATTTAATTATTAATTGTAAAGTTTCATGTATGAATTCCACATTCCTTTATCGTGGAATAAATGATTATGTTTTATGAATCCATGTTTTATGATCCATGTGGCACACTTATGCATGAAATGAAATGTTTAAGAAGGGTGCGCCCTTATAGCACTCCAATACATTGGGTAAAGTATAGTATCGTGATACGTCATGTGCAATGAGTGTTGACTCATGCTAATTCAAGTGCAACGAGGGTTTACTCGTGCTTTATGTGCAATGAGGATTTACTCATGCTCCATGTGCAATGAGCCTTGGCTCATGCTAATTCCATGTTAAGTGTTGTTGCCACATTTCCATGTTATGATTATCATGCTTTATCATTCCTTTATGTTCATATTTCTTATATGATCTATTTATATGCCTATTTTCTAACATGTATTGTACTCCTCATGTTATTCCATGTGTACTCCCTTACTGGGCTTTATAGCTCACCCTTTTCTTATGCATGTCCTCAGGTTATCCCATGAAATGCTAAGTACAAGGGAATGTAGTGGTCATGTAAAGGAAGTTTTCAATAAAGATGTTGTATTTCATGTTTTAAGTTTTTATGTAATGGTTCTAATCCCTAAAGACACTAAAACTCTCGATCTCATTTGTTGTATCAAGTGAACTTTTATGTAATAAATCATGTTTAAGTTTGTAATAAAAGCAGGGTTGTCATAGCATGCATCCATAACAGGTCAGACATGTCAATATAAAAAGGGAGTTAATGGCTAACCAACAGTATATATAATAATAAAGTAAGAATGCTGATAAAAAATTAAAGTTAAAACAAAAGTAAACTTCATTTAGGCATGACCTCAAGGTCCATACCATATCCATGCCAAACAGCACTATAATTCAGATCCCGAGGCTGATCCTTTACCTGTATGTAAACCATAAAGTCTACATGCGTCCTGACGGGCCCTTATAGGGTGTGAGATGAATCTCAATAGGATACCACCAAATGGTGTGTACCTAGTATAAGTGTTTAATCAGACAAAAATCTATAAGGAAAGTAAACAGTACAATGCACAATGTAAACACAACCTCCACTGGTGATCAGCAGCCACCATGGAGTGTCACCTGCTTCGTCCAACGCCAGAATCTTAGTCACGTAACCCGAAACCATGTGCCTCATGACAATGTGTGTCTCAAGTACCAATGTCTCAAAGGCACGCCCAAGAAATAGTAACCCGACACCACGTGCCTCCTGACACCTCGTGTCTCAAGTACTAATGTCCTGTAGGCATGCCCAAGCAGTAGTAACCCAACACAATGTGCCTCCTGACACCTCGTGTATCAAGTACCAAAGTCCTATAGACACGCCCAAACAATCTGAAGGCTCCTCACCTTCCACATGGCTTCCACGACAAGCACCCCCAAACCATAATCACCTAACCACAACTACGGGGTCCTATACCCACACGAGAGGTCAAAACCACCTCATTACAGAGTCATCTGTGTGCACACGACCCAAATCACAGGTGAGTGGTAATCACCAAATTTAAAACCTAAGACACAACCTCTATGTCACCTCATGCCCCTATGACCATGTCTCTCAGAATCTGATGGTCTTGTCATCCAAGTAACCCGGGCCATACCCAACCTGACAATCACAATACCTCAATCCGACGTCCACGACACCCAATCTCATGGTCAAACCACCCAAATAATCCGGGCCAAGCCTAACCTATGATCAACACCACTCAAGAATATATGGGTCATGACCAACACAAACCAAAGGTTCCAACATATGCAATATCAAGTAGCACATATATATAATCTAAAGAATCACTTTAAATAGGAAAAAAAATTTAAATAGTTGAATTGCACTAGCCATGTGTTGTCTCATACCAGCACTAAGGTCTTGGAAGCCTCTACTGAACTTAATCATGCTTAAACGGTTTAAACTCATCAGTTTAATCAAAACAATTCAATTCTAACTATTTTGGAACCCCGACCAAAATGCCCTAAATGAGCAACGACCACTAACCCGGACTCAATCAAGCATAATAAGGTAAGGGAATGCCCAACAACATACCATAAGGCATATGGTCAATTAAATATACAGAAACACGGGTCTCGCTCAATACCCGACATTGCGCTAAAAAGCTGAAACCCCCAAATGACCATGAAAACACAAAACAGGGTATGCACTACATACCTCAAACTAGTACGATGATCCTCCTCCAGTAACAGCCTCTAATTCGGTCTAAAACACGGTAGATCTATAAAATGAGCATAAAAACTCAAAACCCTATAACTCAGTTTAGAACAAAAATCAAGAAGAACATATTAAGGTGAATCGAGAGCTTATCGAGGGGGTTACAATGGATCTAACGAGGTTTGAATTCGACTTAGGATGAAGAATCAGGGTCAAAATGAAGTTCGGGTGGTGGTTTTGTGCGAGTTCTATCCAGGATTGCTAAAACGAGGCTACTTCCCATTTTAAGAGAAAAAAAAGAAAGTACATGGGGTTTATATATGCAAGAACCTGATTCTTATTCTTGAGGTACACTTATTTTCCTTTTTCCTTAAGTGTTTTTGAGAAAATAAGGAAAATGGGGGAAAATCCCAAATTTTGTAGGTACACGCTATGTACTTTTCCACACACCGTGTACTTTGGCTGTGTGGGAAGAGTACAGAGGGCGTGTAGCCCTGTCAGCGATGAAAGGTGTAAAAAATGATTACATGTCGTGTAGTGGATATTTACATGCCGTGTAGTCAGTCGAAAGGTGAATAGTATGGTGGTGGAGGCAGCCGCCAGTGGAGTGACAATACACGCCGTCTAATCAGGAATATACACTGTGTACTCACGTCGACGGGTGAATAGTGTCGCACTGGCGAGTAGTCGCCAGTGGAACAGTTAAAAAAATAAAAAGTACACGTTGTGTACTTGAGAGTACACGCCGTGTAGTTTGTTTTTTTTTCATTTAAAATGGGCAGTAGCCTCCTCTATTTACAGAGGAAGCTTAGAATGCCGAAGGAGCTCAGGAGGACGACCAGAGCTTCGGAGATCTCCCGACCATGCACCAGGAATCCGTTTCCACTTCCGCTGATCACGTTGGGACCGTACGGGTAATCTCTCCCTTCTCCTTGCGCTGTTCTTACCAATTCTTCCTCTAATGGAAGTTATTTACGTTTTAATGGGAATTATTTTATCCCATATCTACGTCGTTATTGAACGATTCGGGAGGCGCCGTTCACGTATACCGATCAAGGGCGATCGAGGTAGGTGGTCTAATGTTTATATCCAACTATGGTATTGAAATTGTGTACCATTGTGCTACGAACTTACTTTTGGGGTGTCATGTGGATGAGGCCTTGGCTGCTTTAAATACCTAGAATTTTATAGGTAATTGAATGTAATTATAAAATTTCTGTTTGGGATCACTGCTTGGATCCAGGACCACCCCGTGGGTGCGTTCCTCTGTTTAGCCATTTGGCCAGGATACCTGAGGGTATGCCATGATTATGATGTGAATTGAATTTCCTTGAGAGGAATTACATATAAATTTCTTGTTTATGATTTGGGATCGGCCCAATTACTTGCGCCTGAGGGCAGTGCTCTTTTTAGCCTGAGGGCATTGTTTGTTTAGCCTGAGGGCAAGGTACTGCTTAGCCTAAGGGCAATGTTCTATTTCACCTGAGGTCAAATCTTCTTATTCCTGAGGGTAGTGACTTCTGTTCCTGAGGGAAATATCTCGTACACCTGAGGGAAATATTCTATAGCTTGAGGGAAAGCTTGAGGGCGTGGTTTTATTATATAATCCTGAGGGCGTGGTTTTATTATATAAGCCTGAGGGCATGGTTTTACTATATTAGCCTGAGGGTAAGGTTCTGATTGGCCTGTGGGATTGGTTCTGATGAGTAAAAAATGTTATTAAATTGAATGGTTAAAATGGATATCAAAATGACAATAAAACTGGTAGTGATAGTTACTTTTGAGTACCTATTTGTTTACTGCATTTACTTCTACACACTGCTGTTGCATATTTTTCACTGACAGTTGAGCACGGGCCTTTGGTGGGTACCTACTGGGATTTATTTCTCACACCATGTTCGGGTCATGTCTTCGGCCCAAACATACTATATTGCTGCAGGTGTCGACATGGGAAAGGGTCCCTATACAGGTACATGATTATAGCAGGGGAGTAGGAGAGCATAGGACCGAGCTTTGGCTTACGATGCTGCTGCGTTTTGTTTACTCTGCTTGTTTTTTCTGGTTGTACCTTGTGTTTGGAGTTGTATTGTATTGCATTGTAACCTGTTTTTTCTGATTTCATAGAAATAGAGACATGTTTCATCATTATATATATATAATTGCTGGTTATCTTTTACTGCAGTTGTTCTTTTTTAGTTCATATTATTTACTACTTCCACGATTGTATGTTATTTATCCTTTCCGCTGCGCTACACTTTGACAATTGAGGTCATAGTTTCCCCACTATCAGACCTGGGCCCTCGTTGCTAGTCGGAAGCCTCTAGCGTTTGGGGAAATGCGCTTGAGGTCATGTGACCAATCGGTTCGGGGCACCCGTTGAGTGGCACCCGGATCCGGGATGTTACAAAGTGGTATCAAATGGGTTCTTTTATTTGAATTTCTATTTGGATCCTTAGTCATGGATAAGACGGACATGGTAGTTAGTAATAAGCTATGCCCGAGAGTAGCTAACCAGTGTACAGGGAAAAGCTAGTCTACCACGATTATTTCAATTTTTCTGATTTTTCACTTTTACAGTTGATTTGATTTTCAACATTGGGTGACACACTTGTGATTGTGCTATTTATATGTTATAAATGGGTTCTATTTAGTTGTAACCCAATGAGATGAGGGTATGCCATCTCATACATCATTTAGGCACATGCTAAAAATCACACGTCATGCATTCTTCCATGCCATGTTGGTGCATTAGAAATTGCATGTTGTTGTGATAGTTGTTGTTCTAGAAAAACATGCTGTTGTGATAGCTGCTTAGATAATACCTGCTATTTGATAGGTTATTTTTTTGTAAGGTTACTGATAGAATGAATTCCAAACTTTGGTTTTTGGGGAGTATGGGCCCTCAATAACCAGAATTTGGTGGATCATTAACGTGTTTTCCTTGTTATAACATGGATAAGATGCCAAGCTTTGATTCGCGGGGAGTATGGGCCCTCATGGATCTAAATTTGGCACTTAGGTGTTTGTTTCAGTGTTTTTTTGGGCTCCAGAGTAGTTTTTGAGGCATACTGTCCGGAAAACCCAGCCGACACGCCATGTAGTTCTATGGACACACACCGTGTGTTCTTCTGTTCGGGAAGAAATGAAAACTTTTTACGTACACGTCGTGTACCCTTAGTACACGCCATGTAGTCTTTTTCCGTATCATAGACCATGTGGGTAGGGACACGTGGTAGATAATGGTTTCGGGGAACATGCCGTGTACCGGTTGTACACGCTGTGTAGTGTTGACCCGGATTCCGCCCGTGTAACTAACAACACAGACGGAGGAAACCTTAATACATACACGCCGTGTCTACCTTGAACACGCCATATAGCTTCAGCCGTGTAGCCGGCCGTGTAGCGAACAACACGGGTTAGTCTAGGGCTTCGTTGAACACGCCGTGTAGTGTGACCTGGGTATACAGGCCGTGTCACGAACAACATGAGCCGGTGAAAACTTGTAGAGTACACGCCGTGTACCCATGGGACATGTCATGTAGGTTTGTTTTTGGAGATCCATGTGGCTTAAGCCGTGTTGAAGGACCTGGGTAGGGAAGGAGGATTTAAGTACATGCCGTGTAGTCTGAGGAAACGCCGTGTGTTTGGGGTGTTACACGACCGATTTTAGATGGAGTGCACGCCCATGTGAATGTCTTGCGAGAACATGCTATGTAGTCAAGTTTTGTAAATATTGAATGCTTTCTTTCTTCTGTTCCCTTCTTGGTCTCCTTGTTTTCTGTCTTTGTTAATCTTGATCTAAGGCGAGCATTTGACCTTGTAGAGTCATGCTACCGAGACGACCACTAGTTGTTCACCAAGAGAGCGAAGATGATTATACTCCTGATATGGTAGGCCATGGGCTACCAGTTGATCCTCTAGCAGTGATAGATACGGTACCAGTCGTTATACCGGATGCAGGCGCGGAGGCGCAGTTCCGTGAAGGCTTCATGCGGTTTATGCAGACCTTCCAGGGAGCACCGCAGGCCGCCACATCTATGGCAGAGCTGAAACGTATCTTCTAGCAGGAGCATCCGCCTACCTTTTCAAAGGATGATGGACCACAGGCTGCGGAGTCATGGCTGGATTCAATGCAGACTATTTTTGAGCATCTTGAGACGCCTCTAGGGTAGAGGGTCAAGCTCACGACTTATATGCTGCGTGATTTTGCCAAGATATGGTGGGATGTTACCACCCAGTCTGAGCATCACCACAACATGGCGTGAGAATATTTTCAGGCAGCTTTCTATGACTTCTTCTTCCCAGAGACGCTGAGGGAAGATTGAGCTCGAGAGTTAATGAATTTGCAGTAGGCCACCGTGTTAGTGATGGATTATTCAACTCGCTTCACCGAGCTTCAGTGTTTTGCACCCATTCTGGTGGGTGATGAGACGTTGAGGGATAGATGCTTTGAGTATGGTCTTCTATATGACATCCGAGCACTGGTGAATGTTTTCAGGTTGCCTATAGTGCATGCTATTGTGAACCAGATATTGATTATTGAGTGAAACCTGTGGGAAGCTAGTGGTGTGGTCCAGGGAGGTTCAACACCAGTTGATGGTAATATTTCTATTGGTAAGAGGAAGAGACAGATGAACTTCTCTCACGGTGGCATCACTAGCCAGAAGAATACTTCAGGTGGTCTGGTTATTTGCTACTAGTGCGGTAGCGAGGGGCACAAGCGACCTCAGTGTCCCCGAGACCCAGTGAAGTGCCGATCTTGCGGCAAGATGAGTCATCTGCAACACTTTTGCAGGGATTTTATACCAATGGCTAGTGAGAGGGGTTCTGTGCAGACTCCGTGTGCGGGAGCAGGACCAACAACTTCTTACTAGTCAGGAAACTGGAATACGTCAGGGCGTGCAGGAAGAGATAGTGGTTGTGGCCATGGTAGCCAGACACCAGGATCTCAGAGGCATCAGGGCGGGAAAGCTCAGGGTATCCAGGCTGTGTCGTAGGGTCGTGGCACTGGATAGGCATATGCAGTGCAATAGACCCAACATGAGCAGGATCCCGGACCTTCTACTGTCATAGGTACTATTTTAATAGCTTCTGTTTTATCTTCATTACTTTTCGATATGGGTGCTACACATAGCTTCATATATATAACCGTTGTGGAGAGCTTTGGGCTCTATGTTTCTTCTTCTTCTGATGTCATGATGCTAGACACTCCATTGGGAACTAGAACGACTGGTGTGCGTCAGTGAAGAGGGTGCCCCCTAGAGGTTGGTGGGTGTCAATTTCTATGGGACCTCTATGTCTTAGAGATGATGAGCTATGATGTCATTCTCAGGATGGAATGGTTGGTACCCTTCCGAGACTTTATGGATTGCTATCATTGCAGGGTGAGTTTTACGTCACCAGAGGGAGGAGAGTTTCTATACAAGGGTTAATGGGATGTCCAGGCGAGCCGAGCTAGACCTAAGCATCATGGGTGAGGTAGAGTGACATCCCAGATTGAGAGTTTATATCTAGATGATCAGGGGACTTGTCAGAAGGATTTACCTCCAGTAGTTGATCGTTTCAGGGATGTCTTCCAGGACGAATTTTCAGGTCAACCTCCAGAGCGAGAGGTGGATTTATCTATTGATCTTGTGTCAGGATCAGCACTGGTGTCCATTCCTCCTTATAGGACGGCTGCACCTGAGTTGCAGGAGCTCAAGATATAGTTAGAGGAGTTGCAGTCAATGGGTTTTATCCGAACCGGTACTTCTCCTTAGGGTTTGCCAGTCCTTTTTATGAAGAAGGCGGATGATACAACCAGACTCTGTGTGGATTATCGGAAGCTGAACCAACTGATAGTTAAGAACCGATATCCCTTACCAAGGATTGATGATATTTTTTTATCAAATTCATGGAGCACAAGTGTTCTTGAATATTTAATTGAGATCCGGATATCATCAGTTACACGTTAGACCATCAGATATACCACTTACAGCTTTTCAGAGCAGGTATGGTCTATACGAGTACTTGGTTATGCCGTTCGGACTCACGAACGCGCCAGCAGTTTTCATGGCTCTGATGAATCATGTGTTCCACCCTTATCTGGACTCTTTTGTGGTAGTTTTCGTGGACGAAATCTTGGTGTACTCTCATACTCGACACGACCATGCTACCCATATTGAGATCATATTGAGTACACTGAGAGAGCATAAGATGTATGCTAAGATCTCAAAGTTCCACTTATGGATGGACCAGACACACTTCCTGGGTCATATTATCTCAGAGGTAGGAGTTGCAGTAGACCCATAGAAGGTGAGAGCAGTAGTTTCCTGGGTGCAGCCTAAGAACGTGTTTGATATACGGAGTTTCTTGGGGCTGGCTGGTTACTACAGATGTTTTATTCAGGACTTCTCCCACTTAGCAGCGCCATTGATGGGTTTGACTAAGAAGGATGTGAAGTTTTTTTGGTCAGAAGCTTGTGAGACAGCCTTTCAAGAGTTGAAGGGAAGGTTGACATCAACACTAATCCTGATACTTCCAGAGAAAGGGAATAGCTATACAGTCTACTGTGATGCATCAGGTATTGGGCTAGGAGCAGTGTTGATGCAGGGCGATCGAGTAGTTGCGTACGGGTCTCGGCAGTTGAGGCCATATGAGAGAAATTTCCCGACGCATGACCTCTAGTTAGCTGCAGTTGTTCATGCATTACGCTATTGGATACATTATCTCTTGGGAGAGCATTTTGTGGTTTTAACTGACCACAAAATTCTTAAATATATCTTTACCCAGTGTGACTTGAACTTGAGACAACGAAGGTGGGTTGAATACCTTCATTCCTTCGACTTTGAGCTTGCCTATACACCTGGTAAGGGTAACGCAGTTGCTGATTCACTCAGCAGGAAGACTCAGACACAGGCAGTTCATGAGGCCAGTGGTGAGTAGAAGCTTATGGCCTTGTTCTCTGAGATGCATTTGGAGGTGCATGAAAGTTAGGGGAAAACCTATCTTTCTTCCTTAGCTGTGACTTCTACCCTCCTAGATAGAGTGAGGATAAGATAACTATCAGATTCTAAAGGCCCAGGTCTACAGGAGTCGGTGGCAAGCGAGGACCCTCCTCCTGGTTGGGCGATAGGTGATGATGAGGTACTGCATTTCCATAGACGAGTGTGGGTTCCTGAGGATATACGCGAGGAGATGATGCGGGAGTTTCATGATTCAGCTTGGGCAGTGAATCCCAGAGTTACCAAGATATACCGTGACTTGAGGTGTCAGTACTGGTGGCCGGGTATGAAGAAAGAAGTAGCTGGTTTTGTTACAAGATGTTCCACTTGTCAGCAGGTGAAGGCGAAGCATTAGAGGCCAGCTGGACTGTTACAACAGTTACCCATTACGGAATAAAAATGGGATGATGTCGTGATGGATTTTGTGACTGGGTTTCCGAGGTCACCTCAAGGCAATGATGCCGTGTGGGTTGTTGTGGATAGACTTACGAAGGTAGCTCACTTTTTTCCGACCAAGGAGACCTTCGATGTTGACGAGCTTGAGAATTTGTATATCCAAGAGGTTGTACGTCTTCATGGGGTCCCTCGTTCTATCGTTTCAGATAGGGACGCCCGGTTTACATCTCGTTTCTGGAAGAGTTTTCAGAGGTCACTAGGTACACAGGTGCTTCTGAGCATAGCTTAC
Source organism: Viscum album (assembly GCA_963277665.1). Lineage (NCBI taxonomy): Eukaryota > Viridiplantae > Streptophyta > Magnoliopsida > Santalales > Viscaceae > Viscum > Viscum album. The sequence goes on along the minus strand of OY728129.1, from coordinate 1,778,700,431 downwards.
CACCCTCAGACCGATGGTCAGTCAGAGTGTACGATACAGGTGCTTGAGGACATGCTGCATGCATGCGTCCTAGACTTTGGGGGCTCTTGGGAGAAGCACATACCCCTGGCCGAGTTTGACTATAATAATAGTTTTCAGGAAACTATTGAGATGGAACTATACAAGGATTTATATGGTAGGCCATGCTGATCACCTTTGTGATGGATGGAGGCTGGTGAGGCAGCTTTACTGGGACCACATCTCATGCAGGAGACTTCTGAATAGGTCCGGTTGATACAAAAGCGGATGGCTACTGCGCAGTCTCGTCATAAATCTTATGTTGATCGCCGCAGACGACCCTTGGAGTTCGTGATCAGGGATCAAGTGTTTTTGCATGTTTCACCGAGGTTGGGACACAGGTGAATCAGGAGATAGGGTAAACTTTCACCGAGGTATGTGGGGCCATTTGAGATTCTGGAGAGAGTCGGGTCGGTTGCATATCAGTTGTAGTTACCAAAGAGGTACCGGGCCATGCATGATGTCTTCCATGTATCTCAGTTGCGCCATTATCACTTAAACCCATCTCACATCTTTCATCCTGAGGAGGTTGAACTATAGGTCGATGCATCCTTTTAGGAGCATCTGATTTGTATTGTTGATAGGAGCACGAAGGTTCTCCGATGTCGGTCAGTTCCTCTCGTACAGGTGCTACGACAGCATGGTCGAGTACAGGACGAAACCTGGGAGTGGCAGACTGACGTACGTGCTTAGTGGCCAGAGTTGTTCCGATATTTATCTTCACCACCCTTGGAATGGAAATTCGAGGATGAATTGCTTTAAGGGGGGAAGTTTTTAAGAACCCGGTTCTTATTCTTGAGGTACGAGTTTCTTCTTTTCCTTTTTCCTTAAGTGTTTTTGAGAAAATAAGAAAAATGGGGAAAAATACAAAATTTTGTGGGTACACGCTGTGTACTTTTCAACATGCTGTGTACTTTGGCTGTGTGGGAAGAGTACACAGGGCGTGTAGCCCTGTCGGTGATGAAAGGTGTAAAAACCGACTACACACCGTGTAGTGGATATTTACACGCCGTGTAGTCAGTTAGCAGGTGAATAGTAAGGCGGTGGAGGCAGCCGCCAGCGGAGTGACAGTACACGCCGTGTAATCAGGAATACACGCCGTGTACTCATGTCGATGAATGAACAATGCCACGCTGGAGAGTAACCGCTAGGGGAACAATTAAAAAAATGAAAAGTACACGCCGTGTACTTGAGAGTACACGCTATGTAGTTTGTTTTTTCGCTTAAAATGGGTAGCAGCCTCCTCTGTTCATAGAGGAAGCTTAGAACACTGGAGGAGCTCAAGAGGACGGCCGGAGCTTCGAAGATATACTGACCACGCACCTGGAATCCATTTCCACTTCCGCCGATCATGTTGGGACCGTACGAGTAAGCTCTCCCTTCTCCTTGCGATTTTCTTACCAATTCTTCCTCTAAGGGAAGTTATTTACATTTGAACGAGAATTATTTTATCCCATATCTACATCGTTCTTGAACGATTCGGGAGGCGCAGTTCACATATATCGATCAAGGGCGATCTAGGTAGGTGGTCTGATGTTTATATCCAACTGTTGTGTTGAAATTGTGTACCATTATGCTACGAACCCACATTTTGGGTGTCGTGTGGCTGAGGCCTTGGCTGCTTTAAATGCCTATAATTGTATAGGTAATTGAATGTAATTATAAAACTGATGTTTGGGATCACTGCTTTGATCCAGGACCACCCCGTGGGTGCGTTCCTCTGTTTAGCTGTTTGGCCAGGATACCCGAGGGTATTCCATGATTTTTGATGTGAATTGAATTGCCTTGAGATTAATTACATATAAATTGCTTGTTTATGATTTGGGTTCATCCTAGTTACTTGCACCTGAGGGCAGTGTTCTTTTTATCCTGAGGGCATTGTTTGTTTAGCCTGAGGGCAAGGTACTGCTTAGCCTGATGGAAATGTTCTATTTCGCCTGAGGGCAACTCTTCTTATGCCTAAGGGTAGTGACTTTTGTGCCTGAGGGAAATATCTCATACGCCTGAGGGAAATATTCGATAGCTTGAGGGCAAACCTGAGGGCGTGGTTTTATTATATAAGCCTAAGGGCGTGTTTTTACTATATTAGCCTGAGGGAAAGGTTCTGATTGGCCTGAGGGATTGGTTATGATGAGCACAAAATGTTATTAAATTTAATGGTTAAAATGGATATCAAAATGACAATAAAACTGGTAGTGATAGTTACTTTTGAGTACCTACTTGTTTAGTTCATTTACTTCTGTACACTGCTGTTGCATATTTTTCACTGACAGTTGAGCACGGGCCTTTGGTGGGTGCCTACTGGGATTTATTTCTCACACCCTGTTTGGGTCATTTCTTAGGCCCAAACAGACTATATTACTTCAGGTGTCGACAGGGGAAAGGGTCCCTATACAGGTACATGATTTTAGCAGGGGAGTATGAGAGCATGTGACCGAGCTTTGGCTTATGATGCTGCTGCGTTTTGTTTACTCTGCTTGTTTTGTCTGGATGTACCTTGTGTTTTGAGTTTTATTGTATTGTAGTGTAACTTGTTTTGTCTGCTTTCATAGAAATAGATACATGCTGCATCATTATATATATATAATTGTTGGTTATCTTTTACTACAATCGTTCTATTTTAGTTCATATTATTCACTGATTCTGCTGTTGTATGTTATTTATCCTTTCCGCTGCACTACACTTTGACAATTAAGGGAATAGTTTCCCCACTATTAGACCTGGGCCCTCGCTGCTAGTCGGCAGCCTCTAGCGTTTGGGGAAATGCACTTGAGGTCATGTGACCAACCGAGTTCAGGACACCCATTGAGTGGCACCCAGATCCAGGACGTTACAATATAGGTATACATGTCGTGTATACTCTTCAACTATTCATTTGATAGTTTTTTTCTACTGACTTAATTTCCAGGACCTGCCGACATGACTTACACGACGTGTACTAGGCAGTACACGGGGTGTACTTGTTTTTTCCTCTATTTCTTGCCGACATTCCCACACGCCATGTATATCCCTCACACATGGCTAGACTACACGGCGTGTACTAGAAGTACACAACATGTACATGGTAAAAACTCTCTACCCAGCCAACATACCTACACGCCATGTATGGCCTTCACACACGGATAAGGGTACATGGCGTGTACCTAGAAGTACATGGCATGTAACCCTTAAATCATGCCATGTGCCCAGTTTTTAGTCCAAAACTACCTAGTATCCCATATTTTCTAAAAAAAACTAAAAAAACAAAAAGAAAAAGGAAAAAAATTCCTTAAAGTAAGAATCGGGTTCTTACAACTAGGAGGGAGCACGAGGATGGAAATCCAGAGTCTTGGGACTTCCCTCCTCCCCCACTTTTGTATATTTTTGAACTATTTGTGTTTTCCATGTACTTATTTACTTATTTACTCTTGTACTTATTTTATATCTGATTCATATGCCTTGAATGAGTATATGGCCCCATTTTGTCACCCTCCTTTCATGTACTTTGTTGTTTATCTTTTTTTGAACTCACCACTTTCAAGTGCAGGAATTTTGTATATCAGGACTCACATGACTTTTTTCATAGCTTAATGAAGGTTTTTAGATCCATAACAATCAATTTTCACCATATACTTCTTTATAGAAGAGTTTTTTTCTTGCCTTTATTGTTCTAAGATACATTTTTCATTGGTGGCATGCTACTGATTTGAGAAATTTTAGAAGAACCATAGAAATAGAAGTGATAATTTGAGATAGAAATCATTGAAAATTAATTTCTTATTTACTCTTGTAAAGAATGTTCAAATTAAGATTGACCATCCAATAGATGATCAGTACCCTCATCCACTTAAAAGACTCTGATTGGAGAATCCCTTGTATCATCCAACCCCTCATCCAAAAAATCAACCCAAGCCCCATTAATCATACTAACATACCAAGATAAGATTGATGTTACTCAAGATTCTTGGGACTCAAAGCCTGCTCAAGCATAGGTTATTCCTAAATCTCAAGACCCAATAAGCCTCTTGACATTCCGACCAACCTCATCAATGCCCTAGTTATTCTGAAAACCTGATGACGATCAAGCCTAACCTTCCTGCACAACCAATTTATTCCTATTTCCATCAGAATCAATACTCTAAACAACCATATTCTGACCACTTGTATCCCCAAAAAAACTAACACTTCTAGTATTACTTTCCTCTTGCACATCCATATCACAATTTATCCTCAATCCAAAACGCGCTGTTAATGGTCAGATCCATAGAAAATGTCTTTAGAATGACTTGAAATCACAAGCAAACTGTCTAATTATTATTCATAATGTGTACGAGGAGATGACATGTCAATCATAAGTGCGGTGTGTGCAGTATGAATGAATATGTGGTTTTTAACGGCTTGACGCTCTTTTAAAAGGTGCGTCAGTTGGTCAAAACTAGCCGAACAACCTCAAAATTCCAAGAAATCAGAAGAAAACAACCATTTAATGAATTTTGAAATTTTTGGGCAGACGGTACGTAAATCAGAGGTGTCATTTGAATGCGGTGACAGAAAACACAATTTTGGTGTCATAAAACACCAAAAAGAACATTTAACGATCATATCCATAGAAAACTTCATCTGAATGACTTGAAATCACAATAAAATTGTCTAATTATTATTCATGATGTGTATAAGGAGACATCACATCAATCAGATGTGTGATGTGCACAGTACGACTGGATATGTGTTTTTAAGGGTTTGACACCCTTTAAAAAGGTGCATTGAGTGGTCAAAACCAACCAAACGACCTCAAAATACCATGAAATCAAACAAAAACAACCATGGAGTGAATTTTGAAATTTTCGAGTAGACGGTACGTTAATCAGAGGTGTCGTTTGATCGCGGTGACAAAAAACACAATTATATTGTCATAAAATAGAAAAACGGATGTTTAATAGTAAAATCTATAGAAATCATCCTTAGAATAATTTTAAATCACAGAAAAACTGTCTAATTATTGTTCGTGATGTTTACAAGGAGACGACATGTCAATGAGATGTGCAGTGTGCACAATAAGAATGAATATGTGATTTTTAAGGGTTTGGCACCCTTTAAAAAGGTTTGTCAGGTGGTCAAAACCAGTCGAATGACCTCATAATGCCATAAAATCAGATGAAAACAACTGAAGAGTGAATTTTGAAATGATCAAGCAGGCGATACAACAATCAGAGGTGTTGTTTGACTACGGTGATGGAAAATGCAATTCTGGTGTCATAAAACACCAAAACAGACGTTTAAAGGTCAGATCCATAGCAAACGACCAAATAATGACTCTAAATCATAGGTAAACCATATAATTATTATTAAAGACATGTAAGAGGAGACAACACATGTAAGAGGAGACAACACATCAATCAAACGTGTGGTCTGCACTGCATGACTAAATATGTGGCTTTTAAGGGGTTGATGCCCTTTAAAAAGGTGCGTCAGGTGGTCAAAACCAGTCAAAAAGCCTCATAATTCCATGAAATCAAACGAAAACAACTATGTAGTTAATTTTGAAATATTCAAGTATATGTTACATCAATCATAGGTGTCGTTTTACTGCGGTGATGGGAAACACAATTCTGGTGTCATAAAACACCAAAACAGACATTTAACAGTCAAATCCATAGTAAGCTTTCTCGAAATGACTTGAAATAATTGGACAACTGTCTAATTATTATTATTGATGTATAATAGGAGACTAAACGTCAATAGAATGTGTGGTGTGCATGGTACAACTGAATATGTTGTTTTTAATGGTTTGACGCCTTTTAAAAAGGTGCGTCGGGTGGTCAAAACCAACCAAACAGCCTCAAAATGCCATCAAATCAGACGACAATAACCATTGAGTGAATTGTGAAATGGTCAGGTAGAAGGTACATCAATTTGAGGTGTTGTTTGACTGTTGTGATGGAAAACACAATTTCAATGTCATAAAACACCAAAACGGACGTTTAACGATCAGATCTATAGAAAACGACCTCAGAATGACTTGAAATCGCAGGACAATAGTCTAATTATTATTCTTGATGTGTATGAGGAGACGAAACATCAATCGAACCCATAGTCTTCATGGTACGAATGAATCCGTAGTTTTTAAAGATTTAACGCCCTTTAAAAAGGTGCATTAGATGGTCAAAACTAGCCGAACAAACTCAGGATTCCATGAAATCAGACAAAAACAACCATGAAATAAATTTTGAAATGGTCAAGTAGACGGTATGTCAATCATAGGTTTCGTTTGACCGCAGTGATGAAAAACACAATTCCAGTGTAATAAAACAGCAAAATAGACGTTTAACAGTCAAATCCATAACAAACATCCTCAGAATGTCTTGAAATAACAAGACAACCATATAATTATTATTCTTGACATGTACGAGGAGACGACATGTCAATCAGATATGTGGTGTACGCGGTTCGACTGAATATGTGGTTTTTAATGGTTTGACGCCCTTTAAAAAGGCATGTCGGGTAGTCAAAACCATCCGAACGACCTCATAATGCCATAAAATCTTAATACAACAACCATTTAGTGAATTGTGAAATGGTAGGGTAGACAGTACGTCAATCAGAAGTGTCGTTTGACTATCGTGACGAAAAACACAATTCTGGTGTCATAAAACCCTAAAAAGGATGTTTAACGGTCAGATCCATATCAAATGACCTCAAAATGACTTGAAATCACAGAACAATTGTATAATTATTATTCTTTACGTGTATGAGGAGACAACACATTAATCATACATGCGGTCTATGCAGTACGACTGGATTTGTGACTTTTAAAGATTTAACGTCCTTTAAAAAGGTGTATCGGGTGGTCAAAACCAGCCCAGAGACCTTAGAATGTCATGAAATCAGAAGAAAACAACCATGGAGTGAATTTTGAAATGTTCTAGTAGAAAATACATCAATCATAGGTGTTGGTTATCTATGGTAACAGAAAACGCAATTCTGGTGTCATAAAACACCAAAACGGACGTTCAACGGTCAAATTCATAACAAAATTCCTCAGAATGAATTAAAATCATAGGAAAATTGTCTAATTATTATTTTTGACATGTATGAGGAGATGATACATCAATCATATGTACGATGTTCTTGTTATGACTGAATATGTGGTTTAACGATTTGACGTTCTTCAAAAAGGTGCGTCGGGTGATCAAAACCAGCCGAACAACCACAAAATGCCATGAAATCAAAAAAAAAACCATTGGGTGAATTTTGAAATTTTTGGGAAAATATTATGTCAATTAGAGGCATCGTTTGACCACGTTGAGGGAAAACACAATTTCGGTGTCATAAAACACCAAAACGGATGTTTAACGGTCAGATCCATAGCAAACGTCATCAGAATGACTTGAAATTATAGGAAAACTGTCTAATTATTATTCGTGACATGTATGAGGAGACTAAATGTATAGATACCCAAATCTTGACGTACATGGACATTACATTACTTTTGAGGAATACTTAATACATAATAAAAACAGACACCCAAGGACCGTAATAGTTTAGTGTCTTTGGAAACTCGGAACAAAATCTTCTAATCATGGTGAAAGATCTTCAACATCTCCCATAAAGTTCTTCCCCTTTTTTTTCTTGCCTAAAAACCTTATTAATATCCTGGGGAAAAGAAAACATAAAAAGGGTGATCTCAAATTCTCAGTAAGGGTAAGCATGGAGAAAATAAAACAAACCATATACATTTGAACTTAAAAACACGAACTTAAAGTTTAAACATCAAAATCTTGAGTTGTGAAATAAATCTTGGCAGTACGTAAGACATAGATAATAAAGGAACATCAATCATGATAAAATAGCATGGGAATAAAACATGTAATTTTTGAAAACCATTAAGCACATGATATGATTTTTGTAGTATCCAAGGAATTGCTGCCAAGACCATCATAGTGGACAAAGTCCATTACTGAACCGGGTTTACTTACCGTTCCAACCCTGTATTACTGAACCAAATTTACTTGTTATTCTAGCCATTTCTATATCATGAGATATGAATCTTTACCCAATGTATTGGAGGGAGATATATCTCCCACCCATCTCATATTGAAATCATTCTTACGTGTTCCACAAAACAATCATAAATCATTCATCATAACCCAAAGAATAAAATGGGTTTCATAAACATCATCCCTTCATAACATAATCCGTATAAAAAAAATGGATATCATTTAATCAGAAGAAAAATTAAACCATGTAAATAATAGAGACATTATACTTGAAACATAATCATACTAAATAATGTCATCTTAGATGGGAAATAGTGTTGATAAAACACTTGAAATGAATTCTTGGGGAAAATATCCTTTCTTCTTCAAAATCATTTTCTTTTCAAAAAATGCCATGTAATTTTAAAAGAAAAGGATTTTGTTTAAAATAATCATGAAATCATGTATAGTAAGATTCATTAAAATAAGGCATTATGAAACTATAAAAATCCATTCCTTCCGTATAAGTTAAAAAAAACATTCTCCTTGTACTTTTGCCGGAAAAGCCAAAAAGTACCTCGTATGGTAAACAAAAGAAAGATTCCTTCCATAACATGTGGTAAAAGTAAAAAAGGATAAAAATGACTTTAAAAATACATGGAATAATATTAAACATTTTATTAATACATTTTTAGAAAACATGGACATGGATGATAAATATAACCCCAGTAAATACTTACGAATAAACAATCTCGGATAAGAACGAGATTGGAATAATTATCCCTTACCTTATGTCGAAATTCTTCTATATGTGTCCGAGACTCCTATATATGGGTTTAAACATATTATTAACTTTTAACAGAACTATTATAATATTTATGATATCATATATGATTCACTAAGACTTTATATTTCCCATTCATTTTTCAATTCCATGTTAAAGCAGTGTTTTGGGTAAAATTGTTTCACTCATCATAGGTGTTTTGACTTGTAATTATTCATATGATTACTTAGATCATGATTACTTAATTCCATAATGTAAAACATGGTTTATATATCATATATATTCAATATATTAATATATATAATCGATCGATAAATGGAATGAAATACACCGTTCATGGAGACGGTATGCCATACGTACGCATGAATGCTGTTTTAATTTCCTTATTAAAGTAAATGAAATATATATATATATATATACATAAATCCAGTAGAATTATTATTTCATATATCTCATTATTATTTATTAGATAAACTTTATAATCAATCTTTAATGGTTAACATGGAGAATGAGTCTCATCGCGTCGTGGAGACGGTAAGCCGTACGTACGCACGAGCAATGATATCATTCTCATGATTGTGGAATTGTATTGAAGTGTATGGTGTATAATATTTCATAACCAATATCACTTTAAAATAATCATATATAGTAATTTCTTCCATCATTATACCCATCCAAGTATGTTGGTTATAAATAAAAAAGATTACACCACAGCGTGGAGACGGTATTCCGTACGTACGCACACGTGGTGATTTCATTTTTCGTCTGATGGGTAGAAGGTGAAATAGGGTTGTTTCATATTTATAATAACATATCAGTATATGATTGATACTTATGTTAATAATTTATAATTAAATAACTAAATAAGAGGAAGTAGAAGAAGAAATTAATTTGAAAGAATCGATAAAGGATATTACCTCTTCTTCGACGCGCCTCTTCTAAACCTCCTCTTAGGGCAATAAAGTTGGTCTTTGAAGAAAACCAGGACCTCTAGTATGTTTCTAGGGAAGTGTAGAATATAAATGTATAGGGTTTTTCTGATCTTGAAGACTCAAAATGTTGTGAAGAGGAGAGGGAGGAGGTGCCCTTTTATAAGAGAGGAGAGGGGCACTTTTGGAAACCTCCAAAATATTAATTTACAATAAACTCAAACTCTACCTAAAAACCTCAAAAATTACTCAACTTAGAAGATGAGATGAGATAGGGTTTTAATCTCATTAACCAATAAAATGTAGACATGTTGGGAATTTATTTTAAACCTTATCATTTTGTTTTATTCTTATTTAATCTATTTAATTTTATTTGTGGTAATAATATTCTAAATTTTAAACGGTTATAAATACTTACTTATGTGTTGTTAATTTTCCGTAATTGTATACTTTATGAAATTTTAGACCATATAAATTTCAATTTATAATTTTTAAATATTTTTGTGATTTTTAAACAATTTAATAATATGTTATTTTTATAAAATATCAATAATGTCAATTTTGACACTATTCAATTATTTGAATTTAAATAAAAAAAGATATATTCGAACAAAAATATTTAATAGATCCCTAACATGTAATATTATTCTTGAAAATTCATGGATCACATTAAATAGTTCATATAATATTTATTTTAATATTTGTAAAACCATTTATTTGATATTTCAATCAATAAAATAATTTCTACATCACTATTTTGTCACCATTAATGATAATTATTTGATCCCGAAAAATTCTAAATAAATTAAAATGATGTAGATAATTTTATTATATTTTTGGTGATTATTTATGTTCGAAGTTTTATGAAGTTTATCACTAAATTAAAATTATTACACTTATAAGATATAAGAGAGTGACATGTTGTCACTTTCTTTGGTTTTAATAATAATTACATCATTTTCATGGTCAAAAGTCCATTAAATGAATATATTCTGACCCTTAGGTGATATGGGTCGACTTTTATTTATCCAATAGAATTTTGGCATGTGTTTGGGTAATTTTATAATCTTATTTTTACCCTTAATTACCTGATTTACCTTTAACTGTAGTAAATAAAATTTACCGTAGTTACTATTCATAATGTCTGAAAATAAAAATTAGCCTATTAAAATAATTTGTACTTACTGATTCCAAATATGGAATCCATTTTTCCAAATTCAAAACACATAAGTTTCAGTATTTAATTTAAAATTAATCCCGCTATTGAGAAAACGGGTTTTAAAAGTTAAAACATTGCAAAAGATTGAAATGCTTTTACCTATGAATTCAATGTAAAATTAATGATAATGACATAAATTATATTAAATGGTAAAAATATATTCTATTTATACTTTTAAACCATTAAATATTATAATTTAACCATATAAATTATCTTGATGAAAAAAGTTGTTTTTAATTAAAATTTAGCGTATTTTTACTATTCATCAAAATGTGAAAGTTAACAGAAAAATATTAAAAAATTATCCAAAGTAAATTTTTATATACTTATTACAATGAATAAGTTTATTTTGTCAAATTGAACTTATAAATGTGTCAAAAACTAGATTTAAAGTGGGTGCGCCATTAAAAGGCGGCAAAAATGTATTTTTGGAAAAATACTTATTTTACCTGAAAAATTTATCTTGTTCTCATACCATGTTCTAAATAATGTGTAAGATGAATGATAATGTTATAAAATTAAAAATTTGGTTAATAATATTCATAACGGCTAGTTCATTATAACAATATATCGTTATTTAGTGAAACTCGGTATTGCGTACAACACACGCTATTGAGGAAGGTCGCTCTTGTGTGCAACACAGGCCAAAAATAGTGTTTGTGTATAATACAATCTAATACGATGTTGCATATAGTGCAAACTAATTTTGGTGTAGCGTATAACAAAATACATCAAAGAAATTAAAAATAATATTTCTCATAAAATCTCGGGGTGTTACATTTTACCCCCCTTAAAATGAATTTCGCCCTCAAAATTCGTTGGGGTTATAAATGGTTTACTACTTGAAAGTTTCTTTCATAGAAACCCACATCGTAAAAAGGAGTACTAAAACTTAATTTTAAAAACTAAAGTATGAAACGTAACAGTTACCCAAATTAACTCATCACTGGGTTTCCACATAGGTGAACATTGGTGAAAATATGGATATGGAAGAGAAATCTAACCATCAAGTTCTGATAGAGAGTGGTAGAGAACATGGATATGAAAAATCCAACAATCACAAAGCCATAAATTTGTGATGATCTAAGGTACCATCTGATTCATCAGATATGAGGGTACTAGGACAACATTTTTGGTTTTCAAGATCATTTCCCTAAAGTTGATGAATTTTTGATAAGGAGAAATACTGCTTGATTTTAGTGTAATATCATCATTGGTCATTCCATAAACAATTTCCATTTCATATCTTATTTAAAGAAATGAAGTTGAATTTTTCATTCTTGAAGTATTAGCAGATCATTTGATAAAATGATAGGTCATTCTATCTGTCTCTATCACAAAAAAATGTCAGCACAAGATATTAAATATACATAAGTCCATCTATGGTGAGGTTAATCGTATATGGTTCCAAAAATGGACTTATTATTTATCTATAAACCACATAATAAAATAAAACTAATTTCTACTAACCAGGGACTTCCTGTAGGCTATTGATAGGCAATAAAGGCCTGTCACACTTCAATTGTGGGTTCGATTCCCACAACCTTTTCCAACGTGATGTGTTGTCACCCTTCCTGCAAGTTTCCTTTTTCTAAAACTACACCATTATAACATTCCATAAATAATATAAAAAAAGTTCTAGCCTTAAGCAATACTATATTATGTCCAACTTAATCCATTCCAACCTTTAGGCTTATCCAAAATACTTTTGTCCAAACTCACAATATAAAGAAAAAGATTACTAGAGAGGTCATTTACCAAGCATGTGAATACCATAATTTATCCCCCATATATTATAAGATATATCTTGTTGACCACATCTGAAACATGAGAATACCTTAATCATGTATTCTTGGAACATGAATTACCATAGAACCTTAGTGAAAACAAAAATGCTTTCAAAAGTTAATTATTTCCACATACCAAAATCCCAAAATTTCTATATACTCAAACCATGTTGTCACTTTGTCCTTATATCAGTCATGAGATCATTAATACTATTATTTTCTCCACATCACTTCATTACGCGCATATCATCTTCTTTACAAAAATGTTTAAATCACTTTTCATGGTTACCGGTACCATAAAATTATTGAAAACCAATACATAGATATTCCAATATTCCATAATAGTATAAATGAGATTCCACAACACTATTTTAGAATCCTGTTACATATACACTTAATCATTCCACCACTTCATTGTCATATTCAAAATCACCAATAGTGATCGTATGTGACTTCCCTTTGTCCTTTTCCTTAATAGGTTGTTGATTTTGATCATCATTAACCCTTGGATTAGGGAATTGGTTAGCATAATACCCCATTTCCTTGTACTTGTAGCATTGAAGTGTTGGTGGTGCATTCTCTGTAGTCTTTTCTCTATTCACATCATTAGCTACCTTTTTCCCATTACTTCGACACTCAGCTGCTTGATGACCTTCTTTTCCACACTTAAAACATTTTCTATCCCCTTTAAGACAATATCCACCATGCTTCTTTCCACACTTTGAGCATAACGAAACATTCTTCTTCTTCTCACCATTGTTTTGAGATTTTTCTTTGAACTCCATCTTTCGTTTCTTGTCAAAACCATGAGATGGATATGTAACACCAAATTCTAGTTCTACCTTGATAGAACAACACACAATTTCTTCATATCTACTGAAGTCTCTTATAACTAATTCCCTTCAAAGACTTGGTTTTAAGCCACTGAAGAATCGATCAACTTTACTTTCAGGTTGGATGATAAATCCAGATGCATACCTTGCAAGCCTTGTAAAATTCACCTTGTATATACCAATAGATTCATCATCCTTTTGGTTAATCTCAAGGAACTTCTTTTCCATCTTTTTTTGAAGAATACGAGGGAAGTACTTATTGAAAAACAAGTTCTTGAACTCGTCCCATTCCATGGATTCAATTTCATCTTGGGGCCTTGTATTATTAATTAGAGTCCACCACTAGTCTGCTTCACCTTCTAAATGGTAAACAACCAAAATGACTTTTTCATTTTCTGAACAACGAAGTATGGAAAATATCTTTTCAATGGTACTGATCCATTGTTCAACAATAAGTGGATCAGAAGACCCATTGAAAGAAGGTGGACGTTGCCTCATGAATGACTCAATGGAATATTGTTCCCTTCTCTGCTTATTTGGAAGTCTAGAATGATTCATAGCTTGTGTAAGTACAACAATAAGATTTTGAACTCCATCTCCCATAAAATTGGTTTGTTCCGGAGGGAAATCATTGCATTTTTCATTACATTGATCAACACGGTTCATTCGGGTTCCAGCCATCGTCTAAAACCCAAAAAGAATAGTCTGAGAGGAAAAAATCATGCTAGGAAAACAACATAATAAAGGGGGAGTACCTTCAATATCTAACATCTTAGGTTTAATTATAAGATCTTTACCGTAATTCTAGTACTATAACATATACTTATACTTAACCTTAAGAACATCCCTAGACATACCTTAGAAATATCTCTAGTGATCTCACTAAAGTTTCCGCATCCTAATTTCCAAAGGTTAACTAAAACTTTCCTCTGATACCAACTGTAGAGACCCAAAGATTGATGTACATGGACATTACATTACTTTTGCAGAATACTTAATACATAACAAAAACAGACACCCAAGGACCGTAATAGTTTAGTGTGTTTGGAAACTCGAAACAAAATCTTCTAATCATGGTGAAAGATCTTCAACATATACCATAAAGTTCTTCCCCTTTTGTTTCTTACCTAAAAACTTTATTTATATCCTAGGGAAAAGAAAAAATAAAAAGGGTGAGATAAAATTCTCAATAAGGGTAAGCATGGAGAAAATAAAACAAACCATATACATTTGAACTTAAAAACATGAACTTAAAGTTTAAACATCAAAATCTTGAGTTGTGAAATAAATCTTGGAAGTACGTAAGGCATAGATAATAAAGGAACATCAATAATGATAAAATAGCATGGGAATAAAACATATAATTGTGGAAAACCATTAAGCACATGATATGATTTCCGTAGTAGCCAAGGCATTGCTTCCAAGACCATCATAGTGGAAAAAGTCCATTACTGAACCGGGTTTACTTACCGTTCCAAACCTGTATTACTGAACCAGATTTACTTGCCGTTCCATCCATGTCTATCTCATGAGATATGAATATTTACCCAATTAATTAGAGAGATATATAGGTCCCACCCATCTCATATTTAAATCATTTTTACTTGTGCCACAAAACAATCATAAATCATTCATCACAACCCAAAGAATAAAATGGGTTTCATAAACATCATATCTTCATAACATATAAAAAAAATGGATATCATTTAATCATAAGAAAAATTAAACCATGTAAATAATAGAGACATTATACTTTAAACATAATCATACTAAATAATGTCATCTTAGATGTGAAATGTTTTGATAAAACACTTGAAATGAATTCTTGGGGAAAATATCCTTTATTCTTCAAAATCATTTTCTTTTCAAAAAATGCCATGTAATTTTAAAAGAAAAGGATTTTTTTTGAAAATAATCATGAAATCATGTATAGTAAGCTTCATTAAAATAAGGCATTATGAAACTGTAAAAATCTGTTCCTGCCGTATAAGTTTAAAAAAACATTCTCCTTGTACTTTTGCCGGAAAAGCCAAAAAGTACCTCGTATGGTAAACAAAAGAAAGATTCCTTCCATAACATGTGGTAAAGTAAAAAAGGATAAAAATGACTTTAAAAATACATGGAATAATATTAAACATTTTATGAATACATTTTTAGATAACATGGACATGGATGATAAATATAACCCCAGTAAATACTTATGAATAAACAATCTCGGATAAGAACGAGATTTGAATAATTATCCCTTACCTTATGTCCAAATTCTTCTGTATGTGTCCGAGAATCCTATATATGGGTTTAAACATATTATTAACTTTTAACAGAACTATAATAATATTTATGATATCATATATGATTCACTAAGACTTTATATTTCCCATTCATTTGTCAATTCCATGTTAAAGCAGTGTTTTGGGTAAAATTGTTTCACTCATCATAGGTGTTTTGACTTGTAATTATTCATATGATTACTTAGATCATGATTAATTAATTCCATAATTTAAAACATGGTTTATATATCATATATATTCAATATATTAATATATATAATGGATCGATAAATGGAATGAAATACACCGTTCATGGAGACGGTATGTCATACATACGCATGAACGCTGTTTTCATTTCCTTATTAAAGTAAATGAAATATATACACACACATAAATCAAGTAGAATTATTATTTCATATATCTCATTATTATTTATTAGATATACTTTATAATCAATCTTGAATGTTTAACATGGATAATGAGTCTCATCACGTTGTGGAGACGGTAAACCGTACATACACACGAGCGATGATATCATTCCCATGATTGTGGAATTGTATTAAAGTGTATGGTGTATAATATTTCAGAATAAATATCACTTTAAAATAATCATATATAGTAATTTCTTCCATCATTATACCCATCCAAGTATTTTGGTGATGAATAAAAAAGATTACACCATGGCGTGGAGACGGTATTCCGTACGTACGCACACGCGGTGATTTCATTTTTCTTCGGATGGGTAGAAGGTGAAATAGGGTTGTTTCATATTTATAATAACATATTAGTATATGAGTGATACTGATGTTATTACTTTATAATTAAACAACTAAATAAGAGGAAGTAGAAGAAGAAATAAATTTGAAAGAATCGGTAAAGGATATTACCTCTTCTTCGACGCGCCTCTTCTAAACCTCCTCTTAGGGCACTAAAGTTGGTCTTTGAAGAAAACCAGGACCTTTAGTATGTTTCTAGGGAAGTTTAGAAGAGAAATTGATAGGATTTTTCCAAGATTTAAGGCTAAAAATTTGTGAATAGGAGAGGGAGGAGGTTCCCTTTTATAAGAGAGGAGAGGGGCACTTTTGGAAACCTCCAAAATATTAATTTACAATAAACTCAAACCCCACCTAAAAACCTCCAAAATGAATCAACTTCAAATAAGAGATGCGATAGGGTTGTAATATCATCAACCAATAAAATTTAGACATGTTGGGAATTTATTTTAAACCTTATCATTTTGTTTTATCCTTATTTAATCTATTTAATTTTGTTTGTGGTAATAATTTTCTAAATTTTAAATGGTTATAAATACTTACTTATGTGTTGGGAATTGTCCATAATTGTATATTTTATGAAATTGTAGACCATATAAATTTCAACTTATAATTTTTGAATATTTTTTTTGATTTTTAAACAATTTAATAATATGTTATTTTTATAAAATATCAAGTGTCAATTTTGACACTATTCAATTATTTGAATTTAAATAAAATCCACACAAAAGATATATTTGAAAAAAATATTTAATAGATCACTAAAATGTAATATTCATCTTGAAAATTCTTGGATAACATTAAATATTTCATATAATATTTATTTTAATATTTGTAAAACCATTTATTTGATATTTCAATCAATAAAATAATTTCTACATCAATATTTTGTCACCATTAATGATAATTATTTAATACCTAAAAATTATAAATAAATTCACATGATGTAGATAATTTTATTATATTTCTGTTGAACATTTATATTCAAAGTTTTATGGAGTTTATCACTAAATTAAAATTATTACACTTATAAGATATAAGAGAGTGACATGTTGTCACTTTCTTTGGTTTTAATAATAATTACATCATTTTCATGGTCAAAAGTCCATGAAATGAATCTATTCCGACCCTTAGGTGATATGGGTCTACTTTTATTCATCCAATAGAATTTTGTCATGTGTTTGGGTAATTTTATAATCTTATTTTTACCCTTAATTACCCGATTTACCTTTAACTCTAGTAAATAAAATTTAGCGTAGTTACTATACATAATGTCTAAAAATAAAAAGTAGACTATTAACATAATTTGTACCTACTGATTCCAAATATGGAATCCATTTTTCCAAATTCAAAACATAGAAGTTTCGGTATTTAATTTAAAATTAATCCCGCTGTTGAGAAAATGGGTTTTAAAAGTTAAAACATTGTAAAAGATTGAAATGTTTTTACCTATGAATTCAATGTAAAATTAATTACAATGACTTAAATTATATTAAATAGTAAAAATATATTCTATTTATACTTTAAAACCATTAAATATTATAATTTAACCATATAAATTATCTTGATGAAAAAAGTTGTTTTTAATTAGAATTTAGCATATTTTTACTATTCATCAAAATATGAAAGTTAATAGAAAAATATTAAAAAATTATCCAAAGTAAATTTTTATATAATTATTACAATGAATAAGTTTATTTTTTCAAATTGAACTTATAAACATGTTAAAAACTAGATTTAAAGTGGGTGCGCCATCAAAAGGCAGCAAAACTGTATTTTTGAAAAAATACTTATTTTACCCAAAAAATTTATTTTGTCCTCATACCATGTTATAAATAATGTGTAAGATGAATGATAATGTTATAAAATTCAAAATTTGGTTAATACTATTCATAACGGCTAGTTCATTATAACAATATATCGTTGTTTAGTGAAATTCAGTATTGCGTACAACACACACTATTGAGGAAGGTCGCTCTTGCGTGCAACACAAGCCAAGAATAGTGTTTGCGTATAATACAAGATAATACGGTGTTGCGTATAGCGCAAGATAATTTTGGTGTAGCGTACAACACAAGACATCAAATAAATTAAAAATAATATTTCTCATAAAATCTCGGGGTGTTACAACATGTCAATTTGACATACGATCTGTGCGGTACGATTAAATTCGTGGTTTTTAAGGGTCTGACACCCTTTAAAAAGGTGTGTCAGGTGGTTAAAACCATCCGAACGACCTTAGAATGGAATGAAATCAGATGACAACAACCGTGAAATTAATTATGAAATGGCTGAGTAGACAGTACATCAATTGAAGGTGTCGTTTTACCACGGTGACGAAAAACACAATTTTGGTGTCACAAAACTACAAAACGGACATTTAACTATCATATCTATATAAAACGTCCTCATAATGACTTAAAATCACAAGAAAACTATCTAATTATTATTCATGATGTGTACGAGGAGATGACACATCAATCAGATGTGCGGTGTGCGCGGTATGACTGAATATGTATTTTTAAGGGTTTGACGCCCTTTAAAAAGGTGCCTCGGGTGGTCAAAACCATCCGAACGACCTCAGAGTGCCATAAAATTAGACAAAAACAACCATGGAGTGAATTTTGAAATGTTATAGCAGACTGTATGTGGATGGGAGGTGTCGTTTGACCTCGGTGACGGAAAACACAATTCTGGTGTCATAAGACACCAAAACAGATGTTTAAAGGTCTGATCCATAGAAAACGACCTCAGAATGACTTAAAATCATAGGAAAACTATCTAATTATTATTGGTGATGCGTATGAGAAGGAAAGACATCAATAAAACATGTGGTCTGTGCGGTACGACTAAATATGTGGCTTTAAGGGTTTGATGCCCTTTAAAAAAGTGCGTCGGGTGGTCAAAATCAGTTGAATGACCTCAAAATGCCATGAAATCAGACGAAAAAAATCATGGAGTGAATTTTGAAATGTTCAAACATAAGTTATGTCAATTAGAGGTTTTGTTTGACCGCAGTGATGAAAAACACAATTTTGGTGTCATAAAACACCAAAAGAGATGTTTAACGGTCAAATCCATAACAAAATTTCTTGGAATGACTTGAAATCACAGGAAAACTATCTAATTATTATTCGTGATGTGTATGAGGATATGAAATATCAATCAGACATGCGGTATGCATGGTACAACTGAATATGTGGTTTTTAACGGTTTGATGCTCTTTAAAAAGGTGTGTTGGGTGGTCAAAACTAGACAAATGACCACAGAATGCCATAAAATCTGACGAAAATAACCATTGAGTGAATTTTGAAATGTTTGGGTAGATGGTATGTCAATCGGAGGTGTCGTTTGACCATCGTGACAGAAAACACAATTTCGATGTCATAAAACACCAAAACGGACATTTAACAGTAAGATTCATAGGAAACGACCTCAGAATGACTTGAAATCATAGGAAAATAGTATAATTATTATTAGTGACATGTATGAGGAGATGAAACATCAATCAGACGTGAAGTCTACACAGTACGACTGAATCCGTGGTTTTTAAAGATTTAACGCCCTTTAAAAAAGTGCATCGGGTGGTCAAAACCAGCCGAACGATCTCGAAATGCCATGAAATCAGATGACAATAATTGTGGAGTGAATTATGAAATGGTTGGGGAGAAGATACGTCAATAAAAGGTGTCGTTTGACCACATTGACGAAAAATGAAATTCTGGTGCCATAAAACAACAAAATAGACGTTTAACGGTCAGATCCATATCAAACGTTCTCAGAATGACTTGAAATCACAGAAAAACCATCTAATTATTATTTGTGATGTGTACGAGGAGACGAAAAATCAATTGAACATGGGGTCTACTTAGAACAATATAATAAGCGATTTTAAATTTTTAAAAATTTATTCAAAATTATTAATATATTTTCAAAATCAAATAACTTTGATCTGTTGTACTAAGATTGAATTTAAATATGTTATTGCATTGCAATTATTAGTTGAGATGTTTTTTTTGTACTAATTATTTTATTAAATTTTTTCATGCAA
The DNA here is from genome assembly GCA_963277665.1 of Viscum album. NCBI lineage: Eukaryota > Viridiplantae > Streptophyta > Magnoliopsida > Santalales > Viscaceae > Viscum > Viscum album. The sequence goes on along the minus strand of OY728129.1, from coordinate 1,778,679,773 downwards.
TTATATTTGATGATGTATGCAGCGTTTGGAAGATGATGAGATGAAGAGATTTATGTGCCCATGAGTTTAGATATTTTGGAAATATTTTTTTTAATTTTGAAATATAGTGGATTTTTTTGTATTATTGTGATTTTTTTAAAAAAAAATAAGCTTATAGTGACCCCCATTTGGCGGTCGCTATAAGTATTACCTGGTCGGGCTATAGCGACTGCCAAATGATGACCGCTATAGCCGAACCCGAGGTGGTCTGTAGCGACTGCCAAACAGTAGCTGCTATAGCTGAACCCGAGGTGGTCTGTAGCGACCGCCAGATGACGGCTGCTATAGTTGAACCTGAGGTGGTATGTAGAGACCTCCAAACGACGGTCATTAAAGCACATTTCCATCTCCTCTATAGCGTCCGCCAAATGGCGGATTCTATAGGCAACACCGACAACCCTAAAGTGTCTGCCGTTTGGCGAATGCTAAGCGGCCGCTATAACCCTTTAGTGACGATTTTTGATGGTCGCTAAAATCCTTTATTCTACTAGTGATCATATATAGATATATAAATATATTTATATTGATAAGAATATAACATATGTTATTAAATTTGATTTATATATGACTATATATACATTTACACTTGATAAATAAGGTATTTAGTTAAAAATGGAATATAAAATAAAAAATATATATTATTATAAATTCATTTCATATTGATATATATATATATATATATAATTTTCTTAAATATTAATTATATAATACCAAATATGTATTATAGATCATATTTATATGTTATATATTTAGTGAAAAAATGGTTTATAATTTAATTAAAAATAAATTATAATTAAAAATCTTAGCAAATTAATATTAATAGACATTTAATAACATTTTGTTTTATCATTGTCATTTTTTTTAATTTGACACAAATATATCAAATAAAAAACATTCAATTATTAATTAAAAAAATTAACTAAATATGTTACACTTAATATGTCATACAATAATTTCACCCATACATACATGAGATTAATTCAATTTTATAGAGACAAACATACACAAATAATAAATTATTGATATTATCAATTTAGATCTTTATTTATTAATATTTAATATTTAATATATTATGTTTTTAGTTATTAAATTTTATTCATTTTTCATATTTATATTTAATATATACTATTTATTACTTTTTAATTAACACACACACACATATTAATTTTATTCATTTTTATAAATATTTATTCCATTAATATTTTTTTTAATATTTTCATAGTTTTTTTATTTTTTATTTGTTTAATGTTTTTCTAATTTTATTCATTTTTCATATTTTTTTATATTTATTGATTAAAATTTAATGTTTTTAATACATTTTTAATTTGCATAATGAATATATGTATTCATTTTCATTTAAACATATACCCATTTTTATTTTTTAAATTTCATATAATTAATAACTCTTATTCATTCTTTTAATATTTTTTCAATCTATTCACCTTTTAATTAAATTTTACTCATTTTTAGCATTCATTCAATTAATATTGTTTATTCATTGATGATGTTAAGTGTTTTTTTACTTTTTTTATAATTTATTGATTTTAAATATTTATTCATTTAAAATATTTGTAATTTATTCATTTCTAATGTTTTTATTCATAGTTATTAATTAATGCATTTAATATTTTTTAATATAGAAATATATTGATATATATATATATATATATATCAATATATATAATATTTCCTTAAATATGATTTATATAATACAAAATATCTATTTAAATTGAATAAGTCATATGTTAAGTGAAAAAATGGTTTATAATTAAAAATTAATATTAATTATTAATATTGACTAGTTAGTATTAAGTAATGGCTTTTTAATAAAATGTCATTTGTTTTTTCATTTTAACATATTCCAAACCCATGTTACATCAATTTCACACACACGTATACATAATTAATGCAATCTTATATAGAAACACACACATAATATTTCTGTAATTTATTCAATTTTTAATATCCATTTTAGAATTTTATTTATTAACATAATATGTTTAATATATATATTTATATCTGTATTATGTTTTGAATCAATAAATTTTATTCATTTTTTAAATTTATATTCAATATACACTATTTATTTCTTTTTTATATTTTTTTCAAATTTATTTATTTTTAATATTACACATTCACTAACAATCTTAATTGTTTTTTAATATTTTTTTTAATTTATTTATTTTCTAATTTTATTTGATTAATATTTGTGTAATTATATCTATTTTTAATATTTATTTATACATTTTTATTCATTAACATTTAATATTTTTAATATGCTTGCAATTTATAGAACTAATATATATTTGTTTTCATTTTAACATACATTCATTTTTATTTTTTTTAATAATGTATACAACTAATGACACTTATTCATTTTCTAATATTTCTGCAATCTATTTATTTTTAAGTTATTAAATTTCACTATTTTTTAACATTCATTCATTTAATATTATTAGTACTATTTATTCACTAATAATGTTAATTATTTTTTACTTTTCTTGGTAATTTATTCATTTTTAATATTTATTTATATATATTTATTCATTAACATTTAATATTTTTAATATGGTTGCACTGTATATATCTAATATGTATTCATATTCATTTTAATATATATTCATTTTTTATTTTCTAATAATTTATATAACTAATAAAACCTATTCATCTTATTATTATCTTTGAAGTCTATTATTTTTTAGTTATTAAATTTCACTTGTTTACAACATTCATGCATTTAAGATTATTTATTCATTGATAATGTTAAGTATTTTTTACTTTTTTTATAATTTATTCATTTTTAATATATATTCATTAAATATTTTTTAATTTATTTTATGTAGCTTTTATTAGTACTTTCCAAAAAGTGTCGATAAATATAGTTTTTATCAGTGCTAAAATAGAAATCACTGATAAAAGATGTAACACCCTGAATCTATGATGTACTTGTATTATTGTTATTATTATTATTATTTTTAATAAATTCAGTCAAACACAAAATTATAAAATTAAGAAAACAAAACAAGGAATATTTTTATTAATAAAACACTTATTACATTACATCTTTATTAATCTAAAGACCACAACTAATCCAGAAAACTCATTACAAGCCCTAACAAAATAACTGGAGCACCGAGTAACACGAAAAGAACGAATGTGTAGCCTACTTCTTTTGAATCCGCCATAATTAAAAAAGTAATGACGAGCAGAATTGTAATGCCTTAAAAATATAAAGTAGGAATATTGTATTCAATAACATGTATGACACACAACATCAAATGCGTAAGGGAATATAATATCCCAAGTATTTATAATATAATTACTATTTTAAATAAATTCAATATAATTTATAGCTTTCAATACATGAGGCACTGAGTTAGCATTCATCGCACACAACAACAAGTTTCTTCAATAGCTTACATTACACGCAAGACCGAATTTTACCAAACAATAATATATTATTAAAATAATATTATTTAATATAATAAGATATAACCTAACTGTTAAATTATCAGTTATGAAAATGGTTAACTAAATTTTAAAAATATATGGTTTTCAAAAATATAAAATGAATTCCTTGGTTACAAATTAATTAAAAATAAATATGAAAACCAATTGAATATAAAGAAAAATATTATTATTTGTATACTCACAAAGATGTTTTACCCTAATAAATTAAATTAATTACAATTATTGAGTGATATTAATGTGATATATATATATATATATTATGTATTCAATCAAATATTTTTTATACTCATTTAATAGATTTGATAGACATAAGATAAGAACAAACCCTATATTACACATAAAAACCTATATTTTTATTAAGACACTTTTACCGTATTTTAATGACGAACCTATTTTAAATACATTTTTGTAACTTTTATAAATATTATATGTTAAAAAACTTAATATTTTAAATCAAAACATAAAAAATAGGTTAGAGTGAATTTTTGGTATTTTTTTATGAAGTTTTATTTTTAATAAATAGTGAAAAATACTGAAATTTAATTCGAAACTGCTTTTTCATCTAATTTATTTATAAGGTTAAATTATAATTTTAATTGGTTTTAAATTATAATTAGATCATATTTTTATCAATTAATCCAATTTAGGTCATTATAATCAATTTTACTTTGAAATTGACTATAAAAACATAACAAACTTTTGAACATTTTTACTTTTAAAACCCGCATTGTTGTCCCGTCTACAGGATTAAATTTAAATTAATTTCTGTCATTTCTATGATTTGAATTTTTAAAAATGGATTCCATATTTAGAATAATCATAATTTATAATTTATAATAATTTCAACTTAGTTTTTGATCAAAAATATTAGTGAAGGTAATTAAAATTAATTACAACAATTAAGGTGAAATTAAGCTTATCAAGAGACTAAACATTAAACTTAAGAGCCCAAATGACCTATTAATTTATCCAAAACTCATTTTATGTCCATAATTAATCCATTAAACTTAAATTACTATGTTTTATTATTTTTTTATGACTTTTGTTAGGTAAAAACATGGGTACACCTAACTTGTTTTCAAAAATGCCAAGTGAGTCTTTTTCCTCCCTTATAAAAGGCCACCACCCCTTCCAATTACTCACACATCTCAAGACACTTTGGTTCGACCAATATTCACACAAATATATCCTCAAAATCCCTCTCCACATCCTATAAACCTCTCCTTGGGAAGAAATCAATCCAATGAATCCCCTTGGTTCAAACCAAAAGGAGTTACCCGATTAAGAAGTAACATCTTTCCTTAAGCTCTTTAGTTTTATTTCTATTCTTCACCCCCTAAATTAATATTATTGCATGATTAAATAAAAAAAATAGTATCCTAAATATACTAGTATGATGTTATGATAAGGTTTATACCTAAACTTATACAAACTTCCATCTAATGGGTATCATACATATTATTTCTATGTACGGTGAACTACCGCCTCACGAAACGATGATTGTTAATTTTTCCTTTAGCAACTTTCATGGATGAACATTATGATGGAAAATATATTTATATATGTTATATATTTTATATTTATAATGTTATTATTCTTTTGTAAATATTTTACACACCTCTATACTTTCCATTCAGTGTAAATACGATAACATCATTTGTGGAAGTGTGGACTACCGCCCATTCAAAGCGATGTGATTCATTCACACTATACATGGAACGTATAAAGGATGATTTTAATAAAAATATGTAACATATATGACATAGATATAATACTGAAATTATAATATACATATGAATCATTTAACTTTCATTTTTTAATACAAAAAAGAAATGAAAATGACATTAATGCGTACGTACGGACTACCGTCTCCATGAACGATACATTTCATTTCTTATCTCCAAACTTTACGGATTATTATAAATACATATATAATGAATATATATGATATTAATACCATGGTTTAAATTTTTTATATGATTAAACCATGATATTATTAATAGGAACAACAAATAACAAGTCAAAACTTACTCGAGAAAACTAGGCAATTAACACCCGAAATAGTTAAAATAATGAAGAATTATTAAAACATGGGTAATAAAATATTATAAAAAGATAATATATGATATTATAAATATGATTATGGTTCTGTTATAAGTTAGTAACATGTTTAAACCCCTTATACAAGATTTTAAAATATGTTCACCTGAAAAGAAATGCAAAGTAAGAGATTTTTCGTTTCAATTTACATTCCATTGAGACTTAATTATTGTTATACACCTAGTTTCTTTTATATGGTGTATATAATGTATTTGAAATGTTATATAATTTCTAATGATATTTTAAGTTTCATTTAATGTTATTTCTATATGGGTATTATGGTTCTAAATGTTTCAAAGTAGTACGAGACACTTTGGAATGTTTAATGATTATTTTCCTCAAGAATAATTTTAATGATCCTTCAATGGTATTTCCATTCAAGAAAATTATATGAAAATTGTTAAATAAAAACTTTAATTTTCCTATTATATAGTTATTCATGACATTTTCAAGTATTAGTACCATTTTACTACTCTTTGGTACTCAAAATGTTTTATAAAATATTTTTAATAAAACCCGACTTCATTTATCTCTTTAGTTAGAGAATATGTTTTCCTATAAAAACCATGTTTTATTAAACTGTTTTCAAAAATATTTTTTAACCTTTTAAAAATTATTCATTAAATAAATTTTTACCCTTTTTTTTTTACCAATGTTTTCAAATGAATCTTCTTGTCTCTTTTTGAACAAGGCATTTTCCAAACTTTTACCATGAAAAAGGAATGTTCTTTTACCTCATATGACTTGTACGGATTTACCCACCGTAATTTATTTGAAACTTAATTTACATGTTTAAAAGATTACTTTTTAAAGAAAATGTTTTCAAAAATGATTTTCAAAGAAAAGGTCTTTTAAATTTTTTTTTCTAAATAAAAGGACATTTTCCTCAAAAATGTTTTTAAAAGATATTTTTATAATATTTCTATCCATCAAGGACAACAACTCTTTATTTTACTCTAGTTGGGATATGTTGTATTAATACCATCCTTATTCCTCCTATGGATGGTTTATGATTGATTTGACCAAAGATACTATTCAAATTCACTTCCTTTGAAATATTCAATTTCCTATGATCATTGAATATTGAATTTATCCTAATTATACACATCATTTATCATGGATATTACTATTGCCTAAACCATATAGCATTTACATACGGTGTCTACTTTGACAGTTATTTGATTATCTGGGGAAAATATTGATAAATCTGTATTCTTTATTCAGTACGGATATTTGATAAGGCATATTATTTATTTTTATTAAGTGATATAATAAATTATTTGGACGGGTAATGATGGGTGGACCCCAAACTTTATATAGTTTCTCGATGCATCGATAGGTTCTCATGAGACAAACTAGTTGCAAAAATTAAATAGGTTTTTATCTGTAGTTTTAAACCATCTTGTGAAAGGTATTGACGGTATATGTTTTCATGTGCATTAGACATGTCATCCAATAATTAATCATTTTATTCATTTAATTACAGTTATTATTCATCCATGAGATTTTACGTCGACATATTTATTGTTTCATTTCATTTTTAGTTCATTGATTAAATGACACGTGTTTCAGTTTCTTACCTTTCCATATTGATTTTTCCTTATCAATTTATTTGAATAACATGTGTTTCTAGTTATCATATTTTAATATTGTTTATACAATTCATTTTTAGTTATTTAATACATGACTTATGTTCTTAGTTATTATAGGTTCTGAGCGTTGTAGAAGCACAAGAGGGCATGATACCCAATTTTAATTTTTCTGTAATCGGTGATCAATCCAGGATCAATATGACGATGAATGACAGTATCCATGGAATTGAATCAAGGATTTAGACAAGAAAGGGAAATTCCTAGAATCCAGAAGAGTGGTTCAACATATTTTGTTTATAATTAATTAAATTAAATTAAAGAAATAGCTCCAAGGATTTTATTTCTTCATTGATGTGTTTGACCACAGATCTGCAGTGCACATTCATTGCGTTGTAGAGATCAAGGGTAGATCTCCTCTAGCAATGATCCACATATGCTCCAAAGATCTTTGGACATCACCGAAGGAGTCTCCAGGTGCAAGCACATAAGATCCTAGCGCTTATGTCATTCTCCTTTGATCACCTTGACAACTGCTTCCAAAGCATTCTTTGATTCGGTGGAGGAGGATCGCTCTCATTCTTGAGAATGTTCTTGGAGAATATTAATCTCTCTAGGATCGAGAGGATTTATCCAAATGTTGTGCACAACATAATTGGATAGCCTATGGGTTCCCCCCTTAGCTAATTAGATAATAATGTAACCGAGATTTTAATTCACTAGGTAATAATAAAATAATTAGCACAAGTGTCGTTACTTATTTTGTTAATCCTTGTGAAACCCACATGTCAAAGAATTTGATGCCACAATGACATGACACTTCATAAGAACACTTACCGTGTAATATAATCCATTTATCACAATATCTCCAATCAAGAAGGTTTCATGCCAGCGTCATCAACCTATATGCTCGATATCTTGTTCTTTGACTTTCTAGAAATAGAACTTTCCTAGAGAAAACTATGGCCATGGATTTATTTAGGCTATATCATTTCCATAAAAGGGTATGAGATATTAATTTTTTTAATTAACAGAACGGATAAATCCTTTCTCGCATTATTCATTAATCCAATATTACTCGTGATGCACCCAATGTATCCTACCTCACTGTGAGTATATGTCATCACAGTTTTTATCAATACATCAAAGTGCATGACTCATAATATACATTAATACTAATATTAAATTCTAAGGACCATTATACACATCTGTAGATAGGAACATATAATGACACTTATAAATGTGGATTTCCTACTGTCGGGTCTCGTTCTCATAATATCCTTCTGGATATTACCAAGGGCGTACACCATGATAATGTGCCTCAAAGTCCCATGAGTCTCCAAACCTGATAGCATATATCATCTGTGTCCCTCAAATGATATAATTCATCTATAGAACATTTATTTAAGAATAGTGTAATGATACTTCTGGGTTCTCATCATAGCGGGGAACTTCTATGACTTTTTAGTGAGACAACTACTCTTGGTACATTATCACATACAATGTCACGTAGAAGAACAATAATGATGTGATAAGAAATTTATTAATATTGAAAAATCAGGAATATAAGTTATCATAAAGTACAAATAAGTTGGTTCTAGGGCACCAACTCCAAAAAACTCCCACTTTCACTATAACCAACTGTTAACAACCTTCAGTCTGCTAACTCTCATATGATACTCATGCTTTTACTGAGATATGTATTTAGTCAAGGGGTTTTCCATGTTCTTTTTTTTAACACTCTACTCACTGCAACTTCACCCCTATGATGAAAATCCATCAAGAGGTGATACTTTTGGAGTATGTGCTTTATCTGTTGATGTGACCTTGGCTATTTTTCAAGATCCACCACTGTAGTATTATCAAAATACAATGTGATAGAGTATATACTGTTAGGCAACACATTAAGATCCTGGACAAAGTTCCAAATCCAAATGGATTTCTTAGCTTTATCAGAAGCATCTATATACTTAGACTCTGTTGTAGAATCAACGATAACTGGCTACTTTGAACTCTTCCATCTCACATCTACTCCGTTGAGATAAAAAACATATCCTGATTGTGACTTCAGATCATTATGATCTATCTAGAAACTAGCATCAACATTCCCTCTGATGAAAAGCTCCTCATCTCTTCCATACACCAAGAACATATCCTTAGTTATTCTCAGATACTTAAGGATAACCTTAACAATAATCCAATATTGTTCTCCTGAATCTACTTGATATCTTTCTACCATGCTCAGTGAAAAGGCAACATCAAGTCTAGTACATACCATGACATACATGATTGATCCTATCACTGAAGCGTATGAGATCTTACTCATTATATCTTCATCCTATTGTGTTTGGGGACACATTTTATTAGAAATATGTATGCCATGTGACACTAGAACCAATACCATCTTGGATTGTTCCATACTAAATCTCTTTTGTCACGAACCAACCTAGATTGACCCTGAACCAGTCACCTGAGCTGGTCTGTGGCAAGGCCCGAAGGGCATTCCCGATCCCCACGGGCTGACAACTAGTGTCGGGCATCAAAGTACACATGAAGGAATGATTTAAGCCCAAGAGATAAAACCAGGACTAGATAAATAAATAGAATAGACATAGTACACAACAAAACAACAACTAAATCTTAAATAAACAAAGAACCGATCCGGATACAAAGTACCACTAAAAGAACAAAATTGAAAACAATACCCCGCTACAATGATCTCCGTGTGACCCCTTGGTCACCTCCAAACATAAGTCCAAAACTACTCCCACACGAGCACCCACTAAGGAAAAGCCTGAAAAACAGCTGAACCTGTAACTAAAATGGTAAAGGATAGGCGTGAGCACAAAAATGCTCAGTAGGGATGCCAAAAGTAAACCACACAATCCAAGATCTTCTTTCCCAAAATAATCCATCAACACAGGTTTGAAAATACAAATATAAAAGTATGGTTTTTACATTTTCAAAATAAGTAACATGCTTTTACCTTTTTGAAAGTCCAACACATGCCACATATCAATTCCCAAAATCATTTGACATTTTATAAACAAAATCTATAACAAGAGATTCCAAGGTTGTGCTAAAAAGAAATAGATAACTGTATAATTTAGAAAACAAGTATAGCTGAAGGTAAACATACAATGCAAGTGATTAAGTAACCATGGATGATCCTAAACATTCCTAGAAGACCCCTAGACATACTCGGTTAGGAACCACCTATCGGTGTATGGTGAAACTCCTAAGTCCATAACCAACTGGCCACCCTCACAACAATAGAAACTAGCGACACTCCCAATTTGGACTCTATACCTACCAGAAGGTACCAAACCATCTAATCAAGACTGATAAGAAACCGTCACTTGATCAACTAAAAGACACCCAATAACCCATGGTGGTTACAATAATAATAATACTATGTAAGTAGGAGGCCCTCGCACGCGTGACTCATCTTACTGTGACATCACCGCACTTGCCTGCCCCAAACACAGACGCTTCCTATAAATTCACCCATAAAGGGTTACACTAGATAGAAGTGCCCCATATACATATTTAGTTATTTTATATTAAACAAAGTTCCAACTGGGCTTTTATAACAAATAAACTTTAAAACATTTCAGAAAACGTTTAAGGTTTCCAACCGGGCACACACATTTATTAAAAATATCTTGCAAACACCACTCTTAAATTTAAAAAGCTAAACGGTCCCTTAAGTTCTAAACACACATTCAAACACTTCCCAATTATCAAACATGCTTTTACCCTTTTCTGACCCACACCAAAACATGTTTCAAACCGAATAGCCAAACCTTAAAGAACACATTATAAACCATGATTTCCAAAACACTTAAAGAAACACTTTAAAAAAATACATTTAAAATACTCTTTAGAAACCACTCAAGGGGACCAACTATAATACCCCAAGCTTCTATAGTACGCTCCTCTTTGAATAATAGAGCAGCGTGTGTTGTACGCAACCTCGAGTTCTAACACACCACGACCAATAAAAGTAGCAGTTATGAATAGTAATACCCACTTTTTGAAATTATAGAAATTTATATTTCAAAATGGACTTCATTTTTGGATTCACAATATCAAAATTATCCTATGTTGAATTTTTGGTATTTTTCTGAGAACTTTTAATTTTTGATGAATAGTGAAAAATACTTAAAAAAAACTTTTTTAATCAAAATAATTTATAGTGATAAATTATAAAATTGAGTGGTTATAAAGTGTAATTAGAATATATTATTACCATTTTATCCAATGGTGGTCATTATAATTAATTTCAATTTGAAATTGGACATAAACAATTGTCAATCTTTTGATTGATATTCTTTCTTAAAAACACGCTATTTGTTGTGACAACGGGAATTAATTATTAAATTAATTAATTCAACTTATATGTTTTTAATTTTGTAAAATAGACATCATTTTTGAATTATAAATATCAAATATAGCTTAGGGTTGATTTTTGGTGTTGTTCTAAAAAACTTCGATTTTTGAGGAATAGTGAAACCACTAAGTGGTTGTTAAAAAAACTGATTTTTCATTTAAATGATATTTTACCACCTCTGTGATTTAAATTTCCAAAATCCAAAATACATCATTGTCATTAATAAGTAAAATGTGGATCAATGGGATTAAAATAATTTTTGGTGAATAGCAACTTTTAAGTTCTATTAATCGCGATTAAAGGTAATTAGTGTAATTTAAGGTAAAAATAATGTTATAATAATATAAAATTACCTTGACACATGTCCTAATATTATTTTATGAGTCATGGACGACCAAGAAAATCCATGGGTCAACTTGGGGACCCCATGGAGCCACTTGGGTAAGAAAATGACATTAATAACTTTTTATTTAAAGTAAAAATAAAATTGACACATACATGTGTTGTTTTACTAAAACAATTATTACATGAGGTTATATAAGTTAACTTTTCGACTATAAATATTCATTGGAAAGATAAAAATATTTCCTACATCATGATATTTTTTTTATAATTTTTAAGCATTAAATAAATTAAATTTTTTATGACACCATGATGATGCAGTGATTACCTCATTAATTAACGATTTAAATAAAATGAAAAGATAATGTAAAATATAAGACTTACACTTGTCAAAAACCTATTGTATGGGTAGAGTTAGAACCCTTATCACCGTATACTCGAAATATATAATTTTGGGACCTTTAAAATCCGAAACCCATTATATAATAATGTAACATTTCATGACTTTCCAAGAGTGTCCCTCCTCTCCTCTTATAAAAGCCCCCCTCCTCTACCACCTTATTCACACCTTCAAGCCATTTTTCTAGGCCAAAATCTGCCCAAATACTCTCTCAAATTCCCTCTATTACTCCTAGAAGCATCACTTTGGGCAGAATTCTTCCCAAGAAATCCTTTGTCTCAAATCAAAAAGAGTTACCCGATTTTAAGGTAATGTCTTCTCTTATGTTATTTTATTTTATTTTGCTTCTCAAACCCCTTAAACTCTTTTTATTACTTTATTTTGTAACAAAACCAGTATATTCAATATAATAGGATGTTTTTATGATAAGTATTTGATTTAAACTTACACACACCTTCGTCTAATGGTTAAAGAACATACTGTTTCTGTGGTTGGCGAATTTCTGCCACACGAAACAATGATTGTTCAATCTTCTTTTAACACCTCTCATGGTGGACATTAAGATGTAACTATATTTATATATGATATATATTATGTTTATGTTTTCCTTATGCTTATGTATTTATCATTTATTGCATACCTTTATGATTTCCATTATGGGTAAACGCGATAATTTCATTTTAGGAAGTGCAGACTACCGCCCCCTCAAAGTGATTTGAATCGTTAATGCCATATGTGGGATGTATAAAGGATGGAGTAAATGATATTATATATATACTGGAATTATAATATACCTTTATATCATTATGATTTGATTCCATTAAATACGAAATAGAAATGAAAGTAGCGTTCATGCGTACGTACGGCTTACCGTCTCCATGAACGGTGCATTTCATTTCTTACCTCTAAATGTTACGTAATATTATGAATGAATGAATATACTGGATATATATGATATATATGATATCTAAATAATGAATATAATTATGGAGATAATGGATATTCTACCACATAAACAACTTGTAATTATAAGAAGTTTATTTTTGACTCAAGTACCAAAGATCGACAAAACGACCGTTATTAACTTAAATAATTACATAATATTCATAACATGGTAATAAGTGATATTAAAGGAATAATGAAATTGAAAAAGGTTCTTAATAAATTAGAAATTAACTCTAGTTTATTATTTAGGAGGTTAAAGAACGATCGAGTCAAGTCAAACATGAGGTAAAAGAACTTCTTAACCCAATTTCCGTTCTTTGAGTTAATCTCCTACTTTCAAATTATGTCATGATATTATTATGTTCTATCTTGTATTTGTACTTAATTTTTACTTATAGTGAATACACATAATTGGTCTATTTTATTTAAAAAAATGATCTTTGTAAGGGACTTCGTCTCAATCTCCTTTCATTGAGGCATATTTTGTTTTATACATAACTTTATTGTATACGGTGTATAAACCCCTTTGACTTTTACGTTTATTCAAAAGGAATCTTTTTATACGAAGCCTTTTACTAAAAAACAAAAAGGAATGTTTTTTTATCGTACGTATGCGGTGACAATGACTTCTCCGCCACTGTGACCATTATTTGAGTTTCGACTTCCTCTACAATCATAACTTTTTTTAAATGAAAAATAAATACCAAGATTTAATTTTCATTTATTTTGGTATTGAAAATGGTTTTGATAATGTTTTTATTATATAAATGTGTTGTATTAATATCTTGTGATTGAAATGTGGAAATGTTATGTTTCCTTTATGCATGTTTTATGTGATACGATTATGTTATGGTTTATGATATGTTTAAACCTGTTCATATGAGGAATACATTGGACTTAATAAGTGACGGGTGGAGCCTGCTATAGCTCCTCAATGCATCGATAGGTCTCATGAGACAAACTAGTGTCTTGGAACGAGGCCTTGACAAAATATTATTTGTAGTCTTGGCACGAGGCCTTGGCTACATGGTTATGATAGTCTGGAATTATGAATTCCATCATTATGAAAGTTGTTATTGATATTGCATGTGATTATTCGACTAGTATAATATCCATGTGAATAAGTAAATGGAATTATTTCATTTTACTTTTGTCATATTACGCTAAATTTCATGTTTAAAAGGCTTTTGTTTTAGTTATACATTGCCTTAAATGTTTATGTTTATTTATGAAAGCTTCCGCTATATTGTTATCCTTACTGAGCATCTGAGCTCACCCCTTTCAATGTTTTAATTTTTCCAGGATGTGAAGAAGTATTTTATGAATGAACTGTAGGGATATTTAGAAGGGGATATGAGTGTGGTCTATGGAGACCATGTTATTGTAGTTTTTCACTTTATGATGTAATGTAACTTTTATGAATGTATCTAGTGTTTCCAAGGCTACTAAAATAATCGGTCTTTCAAGACTTGATTTTTCGTGATCATGCCAATGTTACGAAATAATGAACCGACACTGGGTAACTGAGGTCGGGGCGTTACAGTTGGTATCAGAGGCAGGTTAGTACTAACCTTGGAAGCTAGATTTAGATAAACTCTGATTAGAGCACATAGACCTAAGATAAAATTTGAGGATTAGTATAGAAGAACTTCCTAGAATTTTGGTATTATAGAGATTTTTTGAGTTTTCCGAGCAATGCATCCCTATTTAGATACGAGCAAGTAGAGGCAGCTCTGGCACAGATGTACCTAGGGGTAAAACCCTAAAACCCTGCTTTGAGCTAGACTCGAACGAGAACTGGTGGACGACAACGGGCCTTGCTGCACTCTTGGTTACGATATTTCCGGGGGATATGCTTAGGATAATTCTCATTTTATTTACAAACCACTATAAATGGTTATGAGTATATACTTCCTCAAATTTTTTTTTTGTGATTATGGATTATATCCATAAATAGTTCAATTTATGTTAAGTGTTTTTCAAGTTTGTAATTATGTATTTTGATTCATAAACTAATCTAGTGTATGCCATTGTTTATAAATGGATCATAGTGGGAGGAATGGAAACCATATCAATGCATGCACTCCATGTAGGGATTTCCCTCCTACTCAAGATAATTATAGTGGAGATGGAGATATAACTGGTGCTGATCAACTTATCACTATACTGGGACAACTCACTCAGGTTATGAATAGTAACCTTACTCGTATGGAGCACCCTAATCCGCAACGTGGAGGATCAATGTTAGACTGCTTCATGAGGAAAAAACCGCCAATATTTAATGGGGGTACAAATCCATTAGTAGCTGAGCAATGGATAAACTCCTTAGAGAAAATATTCCACGCCTTGGGGAGTAGCGAAAGGGAGAAGGTTGTCATGGCAGTTTACCACCTCACTGGAGATGACGATCAATGGTGGTCACTAATTCAAAACACAAAGTAAGATGAAGAAGTATCAAGTATAGAATGGAGGGAGTTTAAGGAAATTTTCTTAGAAAAATACTTTCCACATGACCATCGAGCAGATATGGAAAGGAAATTTCTGAGTCTGAGGAAGAAGGAGGATGAGAATGTCGCAAAGTATGAGGCCAACTTTACAAGGTTAGCAAGACATGTTGCAGATTATATACATAACCCAAGAAGTAATATTTATCGTTTCTTTTATGGGTTAAAACCATTTCTCCGTCGAGCTTTAATATCACAATCTTTCTCAACATAAGAAGATATAGTCTCGTGTGCTATCAAGACAGAAAAGGAATTATCTAAGTCTTATGACAACAAAGTAAAGCAAGAGAAGAAGAGAACGGTGGAACAAGAGACAGATAAAGGGAAAAAGGGAAAGAAGGATTTTCCATTATGCGATAATTGTGGGAAGAATCACCCCGGTACATGCCTAAAAGGAATGGGAGTTTGTTACAAATGTGGAGAAAAAGGTCACCAGGCTTGTTATTTCAAGAGAAAAAAATAGGCTATCAATGTTGAATGCTACAATTGTAGGGAAATGGGGCATTATGAAAATGAATGTCCTAATCGTCAGGGAAACTTACCTCAGAAAAGGCCAAGGGATCAAGGACAATCTTATGCTGTTACTACAGTTGAAGTGGAATAATTAATGTATTGGTGAGGATTGTACTACAGTTTTCATTAAGGTTTTAATATGATGAAGGTAATCATATTTTTATATGTGACAATAAGATAAGCTTTACTTTGTTTGAGGAATCTGATGATACAATTGATTTTCGAATTTAGAGACCTTTTAGAGAAAGTCTGGACGGAGGTATTTTGGATAACTATAAAGGTTGGAATGGATTAATTTGAACTTTGGATAGTATTTTTTAAGGTTAAAACATTTATGAAGATTATCTTTGGAATATTATAATATTATAGTATTAGGAAAAGGACAACCTGCAGGTTGGGGGATAACCCGTCGCGTCAGAAAAAGCTGTAGGAATCGAACCCACAACCATAGTGCGACATGCCTTTATTATCTACCACTAGCCTACATGAAGTCCCTGGTTATTAAAAAATATTTTTCATAATCTAAATGGTATGTGTTAATATTTGGAACCTTATAAAATTATAATAAATAGAATATTTTTGAGTTCTATTACCTTTTGGAGTGAAAGATGGGTTTGTGGTAAAAATTTATTAAAGAATGAAAGTCTACATGACAAGTAAGTATATTTCCTTACATTCTTAGTAAATCTCCTAAATAAATTCCTCAACTTTATGAAAGGTAACTTAAAACAAAAATGTTATCGGCTAACTTTTCCAATTGGGGAATCAATGACCTTTTAACCAATCACAAGTTTGTGATTTTCTTGTAGTTAACTTTCTTCTAATCATGTTTTATACAACTCTCCATCAGACCTTGATGGTTTGTTTTTCCTACATATCCATATTTTCATAGAATCCTAGTATGGGCTATCTCGGGTGACCTTTGTACTTCTCTTTCTTTCTTTTAAAGTTATATTTTTATTAACCCTATTTCTGATGTGGGTTTTCCACAAAGGTATTTTCTATTTTCAACCTTTTATTTTCAAAGAAAAATTTTAAATTTCTAGGATGAAAATTATTGAAGGAGGGGAGAATGTAACACCCCAAGCTTCTATGGTACGCTCCTCTTTGAATAATAGAGCAGCGTGTGTTGTACGCAACCTCGAGTTCTAACACACCGCGACCAATAAAAGTAGCAGTTATGAATAGTAATACCCACTTTTTGAAATTATAGAAATTTTATATTTCAAAATGGACTTCATTTTTGGATTTGTAATATTGAAATTAGCCTATGTTGAATTTTTGGTATTTTTCTGAGAACTTCCAATTTTTGATGAATAGTAAAAAATACTTAAAAACAACTTTTTTAATCAAAATAATTTATAGTGATAAATTATACAATTTAGTGGTTATAAAGTGTAATTAGAATATATTTTTACCATTTTATCCAATGTTGGTCATTATAATTAATTTCACTTTGAAATTGGACATAAACAATTGTCAATATTTTGATTGATATTCTTTCTTAAAAACACGCTATTTATTGTGACAGCGGGAATTAATTATTAAATTAATTAATTCAAGTTATATGTTTTTAATTTTGTAAAATATACATCATTTTTTAATTAGGAATATCAAATATAGCTTAGGGTTAATTTTTGGTGTTCTGAAAAACTTCGATTTTTGATGAATAGTGAAACCACTAAGTGGTAGTTAAAAAAACTGATTTTTCATTTAAATGATATTTTACCACCTCTGTGATTTGAATTTCTAAAATATTACATACATCATTGTAATTAGGAAGTAAAATGTGGATCAATGGGATTAAAATAATTTTTGGTGAATAGTAACTTTTAAGTTCTATTAATCGCGATTAAAGGTAATTAGTGTAATTTAAGGTAAAAATAATGTTATAATAATATAAAATAACCTTAAAACATGTCCTAATACTATTTTATGAGTCATGTCCAACCAAGACAATCCATGGGTCAACTTGGGGACCCCATGGAGCCACTTGGGTAAGAAAATGACATTAATAACTTTTTATTTAAAGTAAAAATAAAATTGACACAAACATGTGTTGTTTTACTAAAAAAATTATTACATGGGGTTATATAAGTTAAATTTTCGACTATAAATATTAATTGGAAATATAAAAATATTTCCTACATTATGATATTTGTTTTATAATTTTTAAGCATTAAATAAATTAAATTTTTTATGACACCATGATGATACAGTGATTACCTCATTAATTAACGATTTAAATAAAATGAAAAGATAATGTAAAATATAAGACTTACACTTGTCAAAAACCTATTGTATGGGTATATTTCGAACCCTTATCGCCGTATCCTCGAAATATATAATTTTGGGACCTTTAAAATCCGAAACTCATTATATAATAATGTAACATTTCATGACTTTCCAAGAGTGCCCCTCCTCTCCTCTTATAAAAGACCCCCTCCTCTACCACCTTATTCACACCTTCAAGCCATTTTTATCGGCCAAAATCTGCCCAAATACTCTCTCAAATTCCCTCTCTTACTCCTAGAAGCCTCACTTTGGGCATAATTCTTCCCAAGGAATCCTTTGTCTCAAATCAAAAAGAGTTACCTGATTTTAAGGTAATGTCTTTTCTTATGTTATTTTGTTTTATTTTTCTTCTCAAACCCCTTAAAATCTTTTTATTCATTTATTTTGTAACAAAAACAGTATCTTAAATATACTAGGATTTTTTTATGATAATTATTTGATTTACACTTACACACACCTTCGTCTAATGGTTAAAGAACACACTGTTTCTGTGGTTGGTGAATTTCTGCCTCACGAAATGATGATTGTTCAATCTTCTTTTAACACCTCTCATGGTGGCCATTAAGATGTCACTATATTTATATATAATATATATTATGTTTATGTTTTCATTATGCTTCTGTATTTCTCATTTATGGAATACCTTTATGATTTCCATTATGGGTAAACGCGATAATTTCATTTTAGGAAGGGCGGACTACCGCCCCCTCAAAGTGATTTGAATCGTTAATGCCATATGTGGGATGTATAAAGGATGGAGTAAATGATATTATATATATAATGGAATTATAATATACCTTTATATAATTATGATTTCATTCCATTAAATAGGAAATAGAAACGAAAGTAGCGTTCATGCGTACGTACGGCTTACCGTCTCCATGAACGGTGCATTTCATTTCTTACCTCTAAATGTTACGTAATATTATGAATGAATGTATATACTGGATATATATGATATCTACATCATGAATATAATTATGGATATAATGGATATTCTACCACATAAACAACTTGTAATTATTAGAAGTTTATTTTTGACTCAAGTACCAAAGATCGACAAAACGACCGTTATTAACTTAAATAATTACATAATATTCATAACATGGTAATAAGTGATATTAAAGGAATAATGAACTTGAAAAAGTTTCTTAATCAATTAGAAATTAACCCTAGTTTATTATTCAAGAGGTTAAATAACGATCGAGTCAAGTCTAACACGAGGTAAGGGAACTTCTTAACCCAATTTCCGTTCTTTGGGTTAATCTCCTACTTTCAAATTATGTCATGATATTATTATGTTCTATCTTGTATTTGTACTTCCTTTTTACATATAGTGAATACACATAATTGGTCTATTTTATTTAAAAAAATGATCTTTGTAAGGGACTTCGTCTCAATCTCCTTTCATTGAGGCATATTTTTTTTTATACATAACTTTATTGTATACGGTGTATAAACCCCTTTGAATTTTACTTTTATTCAAAAGGAATATTTTTATACGAATCGTTTTACTAAACAACAAAAAGGAATGTTTTTTTGTCGTACGTATGCGGCGACAATGACTTCTCCGCCGCCTTGACCATTATTTGAGTTTCAGATTCCTCTACAAGCCATAACTTTTTTTAAATGAAAAATAAATACCAAGATTTAATTTTCATTTATTTTGGTATTGAAAATGGTTTTGATAATGTTTTTATTATATCAATGTGTTGTATTGATATCTTGTGATTGAAATGTGGAAATTTTATGTTTCCTTTATGCATGTTTTATGTGATACGATTATGTTATGGTTTATGATATGTTTAAACCTGTTCATATGAGGAATGCATTGGACTTAATAAGTGACGGGTGGAGCCTGCTATAGCTCCTCGATGCATCGGTAGGTCTCATGAGACAAACTAGTGTCTTGGAACGAGGCCTTGACAAAATCTTATTTGTAGTCTTGGCACGAGACCTTGGCTACATGGTTATGATAGTCTGGCATTATGAATTCCATCATTATGAAAGTGGTTATTGATATTGCATGTGATTATTCGACTAGTAGAATATCCATGTGAATAAGTAAATGGAATTATTTAATTTTACTTTTTCCATATTATGCTGAAGTTCAAGTTTAAAAGCTTTTGTTTTAGTTATACATTGCCTTAAATGTTTATGTTTATTTATGAAATCTTCCGCTATATTGTTATCCTTACTGAGCATCTGAGCTCACCCCTTTCAATGTTTTAATTTTTCCAAGATGTGAAGAAGTATTTTATGAATGACCTGCAGGGATAGTTAGAAGGGGATATGAGTGTGGTCTATGGAGACCATGTTATTGAAGTTTTTCACTTTATGATGTAATGTAACTTTTATGAATGTATCTAGTGTTTCCAAGGCTACTAAACTAATCGGTCTTTCGAGACTTGATCTTTCGTGATCATTCCAATGTTACGTAATAATGCACCGACTCTGGGTAACTGGGGTCGGGGCATTACACCAACTTTATTTGAAAACTAAAATCCATTTAGAAAACTAAACTTCCAAGAAAACACCAATTAACTTAAATCCATGACTGGCCACCTACTTTATTTATAGAACATAAAAAAATCCAAAAAAACATTAAACCCTTTCCAAAACATTTTAAAACGTTTAGCATTCTATACCAACATCAAACCATACACACCTGAAATCCTCTTTTAAAATAAAACTCACACCAAGAAAACATTTTAATTCCTTGCCCCTAAAATCACCACTTACCCACATTATTTTAAAATAACTCCAACTAAAAACATTGAATCCATTAAACCCTTACAAAAGTGTTTTAACACAATAACCAAGCCACAACACAACCAAAACAAGTTCATTAATAAATAATGTCGTTACAACATAATAATGATGATACATTTCATAAGGGCCTAATTCCTTCTTAAAAAAACATAATAAATTCAAACAAGCTTTCTAGGTATCATAAAACTAAGCAATTTACACTAAAACTCATTTAAAAACTATTTTTAACAAATCAAATAAATTCCAAATTTCTATACTAATTTAAACAAGGGTGTAATAGAGCTTCAAAAATAGTTTATAAATTTATTTAAAATGGAAAGTATCAAAGAAAAGGCTTTAGTAAAGAAAAACTTGGAAACACCTACTGAAACTTCGTGCGATTGGAATGAAACTTCAACGGGAGAAAGAATGACGCCCTGCGGACTAATTGCACACCCTAAATCCAAAGGAAACCTGAGATACACATTAAATCTAAAATTTAGGGTTCAGAAAACAAGAAATCCCATATGAAAACCTTAGAAATTGAGTGAGGAGAGGAGAATAGGGGAAGAAAACTCACTGGAAGGAACCGTTGGAGGGAGGAGCAGCTGCCAGAAAGAGTTCTGGAGGGGAGGAGGCATTCTTGAGAAGGTGAGGGGAAGAGGTATGCATGAGGGAAAATGGGAGAAAGGGGGTGTGCACAATGGGTAAAAGGGGAGTGGGGAGAACAAGTGAGGGATAATAAAAAAAGAGGTGTGATTGGTAAAATGAAAATTAGGGCTTGATTGGAGAGAGGTGTGAGTGGAGAGTGGGATAAAAATAATAATAAAAGGATTAAATGGGAGAGAATGGGGGATGAGTGATGAATAATTAGGGGGAGAGGGGTGAGTGGAGAGTGGTAGGTGTGTGATTGGTAAAATAAAGAGGGGGGGGGGGTGATTGGTGAGTGGGATAAAAAAAGAAAGGGAATAAATGGGAGAGGGGGGGGGGGGCATGGAGAGAGGTGTGAGTGGAGAGAGGGAGGTGCGTGGGGAATAAAGAAAAGAGGGTGAGTGTGATGGATAAAAAAGGGTGATGATTAAAACTGTTAAAAAAATAAAATTAATAAAACTAAAAAATAAAAAAAGATGTTAATAATAATAAGGATAATAATAATAATAATAATGATAATAATGATAATAATTATAACAATTTAAATAACAATAATAATAAAAATTAAATGACAATATTTATAATAATTTTAAAAATTATATAATCAAAACAAAACCATTAATTTTCTTAATGATAATAATAACAATAACAATAAAAATAATAATGATGATAATCGTAATTTTATTCATTTTTTATTAAATAATAACAAAATTAATAACAACCAAATAATAATTATTTTTATAAAAATTTAATGATAATAAGATCATTAAAAATTTTAATTAAAACTTTTTTTATATACACAATAATGTTATTATTATTATATCTTAAACATTTAATTTATTTCATTCTCATAATGTTTTATTATTTTATGTAGTATGTAACCATAGGGAAAATCCGGGTTGACCGCACGGTTACCACCAACTGTTCGGTGCCTGTGCATCAGTCTGAAACCCACCAAAAACATCAAATATCAAAAAAAATTAAACATGCACTCAACACGCACTTTGACGAGGCTAACCGAAGCCAAGAAATAATAAAATAAAATAATTTAAAAGGTCAGGGTGTGAAAATTCTCCCCACCACAAAACTTTCTGCCCCTAGAAAGTCACCCAGCTGAAAGAAAACTAAAACTCAGGTCAATTCCCTAACAAAACTGTTAGAAAAAAAAATACGAGCCTCAAGCTGACTATTCACTCTACAAGTTACACCTGACCGACTCAAAGAGAAACCATAACACAAAACAAGGGGAGAACACGAGGGGGTTCTACCACTACTAGAAAACTAACCTATAACAATGATTTGGAACTGTTGGTATAGGCCTCCAAACCATTGGTATAGCCTATACCAACGGTTTGGAGAACCGTTTCCAAGTAAGCCGTTGGGATAGGTCTATACCAACGGTTTTCCCAAAACCGTTGGTATAGACCTATCCGAATGGTTTTGGAAACCATTGGTATAATTAATATGAAAATCTATACCAATGGTTATGGAACCATTGGTATATGTATTTCCAAAAAAAACATTCACTGGGATTTGATCTTAGGACCCTTAGTTTATTATTCAACGACTTAACCACTAACCTAACATGACTTTTGTGAATATAATTACATAAATATATATATGTATTCCCATAATGATTTTAAATTTTGATTTATATAATGTTCTGGGTAAGAAGAAATGATAAAAAATCAAAGGATATATACCAACGGTTGTCAAAACCGTTGGTATAGGCCTATACCAACAATTTTGACAACCATTGGTATAGATTTTGATTCTGGATTTTGATTCTGGGACAAGGTTGATTTGTGGGGGACCTTTCCCAACGGTTTTGGCAAACCGTTGGGATAGGTATACCCTTTCCCAATAGTTTTGGTCAAACTGTTGGGAAAGATGTCCACAAAGTGTACTTTTCCCAACGGTTTGGCCAAACCGTTGGGAAAGGGTATACCTATCCCAACGGTTTTGGCAAACCGTTGGGAAAGGTGGCCTCAAAGTGGGATTTCCCAACGGTTTCACCAAACTGTTGGGAAAGGGAACCTATACCAACAGTTTTTACAAACCATTGGTATAGAAGCATTGAGAAAGGTCAGATTTCCAGTAGTGTTCCCACCATAAGAATTACCCTAATGCAAGAATTAGAACTCAAACACACCACCCCAGGGGGGGGGGGGGCAACGCGAAAACTCCCAAACGAACTTTCCGATTTCGCCACATGAGTTGAAAAAGACTACTGAGACTTAAACGAAAAACCACTACAAGGCCACCCGACATACTAGGGCACTGTCATAAGGAACTCCCTATAACAACACCACCAGAACTAAGAATTCCCTACACCAATCTAAAACTCTCAAAAACGTCACATCTTTAGACGATCACTAATAAAACCAGGACCAACCCACACAAGGGCCAAAAACACTTTTAAAAAAAACTAACGATTCTAGAGGTCACATTTAAAAGAGCGCAACTACTACGATCATGAAAGGATAAGTTCATCGCACTGTCACCACAAAATATGAACTTACAATAGAAGGGAAATAAAAACAAAGGAACCCTGAATGTCTCTATTCTAAGATGAAAGATAAAGAACTATGCAAAGGTCTCACATTCCTATGACATACTGACTATGCGTGACCTTCACCCCGGGACCTGAGGCTGGGGATCTGATGGAGAAGCATCTTATGCCTCATAGTTAGACATTAGAATCCCCTTATCAGAACTACTTAATTTAACAATGCTTCCCACAGAACTTTCCCCAGTGATCCGAACGACCACAATGATGATAGGACTTCAGAGGGATGTGGCCTGATGACTTGGAATGCCCGAACCAGCCATACTGATGGCATGCCCGAAGGCATCCTGACGAACTAGGTGCCAAGATCAATGAAGATAACCTCTTAGGGAAGGTTCCTCCTGCACACAATCCTCACTAGATATGGAACCTTAACAAAAACCAACTATCACCAACTAATCCCCAAACTCCAATGATGATAAGACAACCAACCTCCACTAGTCCCAAATTGAACCCTTAAACAAACCCAAAATGACACGAACCTTACAACCTAGGTAGTTCCCAACCACCCAAAGACACACTCAACCTACCTCAATTAATTCCACCACCTCTAACATACCTCTAACACCTTAAAGGGTGATGATCCTTAAAATAACTGAAACCTGGGCATGAATCATCCACAACACTAGGGACCTTTCTGGGCAGCATACTCTGAACAACATAAGAAACACAAGACCAAAACTTTCCTCAAGCCAAAACACAGTTTAAAAGAACACCCCAATCCAAGACAACTAGACCAGAAGCCAATAAAATATAAACACAACCAAAACCCTCTTTTCCAAAATCACCATTCTCATTTAAATTTCATAACTTCCTTATCCCAATGTCATTTTTCAAATACCAAAACCACTTTTCACATGCAAAAAAAAAATCCACTCCCCAAGGGAAAACCAATTTCCAAAACCTTTATATTTTAAAATGCACCCAAGGAATCCAATGTATCATTACATGTGTGTCTACCCATTTCCATCCACATCACCCATAAACAAGTCCCCCCACACACTTACCATACACACCCACACAAATGTGATCTTCCATAAAGAGTACCAAGGGTCACATCCTTTCCTCACCGAAACCCAAGAATTTACTAAAACACTTACAATTTTAAAAATCCCATTACCAATTTAAAATTATTTTAGAGAAAATATTTTCATTTAAAAAAACCCACTTCCATTTCCAAAAGAACGCTTTTACCAACCAGAACCAAACATAGTACAACTTACAAAGAACCACCAGAATGAGGAACTAGAAATTACACTTAAACCGATGACATGATAGTGAGTCATGCCCCAAGTAAGCATAAAAAATAGGAGGAACTTAAACCATGAACGCAGACTCCACATGGGTTACTACTCAATCTGAGGTCACAACGTAACACCAGCTTGCCTCCATTGTCATCCCTCAATCCAAAACAAAGACACAAGATTCAAATCCATGACTACCCCTGGCAACTCAAGGTTCAAAACGAGCAAGGGTTTATGACGCACTTCTGATGCCTACCACTCATGTCCCGACAGTCCTAATCTCCATATACCGAACATCCCAAATAACAAAAGCCTCCTCTGATACCATTTTGTCACGAACCAACCCAGGTCGACCCTGAACCAGTCACCCGAGCCGGTCCGCGGCAAGGCCCGAAGGGCATTCCCGATCCCCACTGGATGACAACTAGTGTTGGGCATAAAAGTACACATGAGGGAATGATTTAAGCCAAATAGATAAAACTAGGACCAAATAAATAAATAGAATAGACATAACATGCAGAAAAATGACAACTGAATCTTAAATAAACAAAGAACCAATCCAGATACAAAGTACCACTAAAAGAAAAAAACTGGAAAAAAGACCCTACTACAACGATCTCTATGTGACCCCTTGGTCACCTCCAACCACAAGCCCAAAACTGCTCCCACACGAGCAGCCAATAAGGAAAATACTAAACAACAGCTGAACCTATAACTGAAATGGTAAAGGATAGGCGTGATCACAGAAATGCTCAGTAGGGATGCCGAAATTAAACTACATAATCCAAGATATTCTTTCCCAAAACAATCCATCAACACAGGTTTGAAAATACAAATATAAAAGTATGTTTTTCACATTTTAAAAATAAGTAACATGCTTTTACCGTTTTAAAATTCCAACACACACCACATATAAATTCCCAAAATCATTTGACATTTTATAAACAAAATCTATGACAAGAGATACCAAGGCTGTGCTAAAAAGAAACAGATAACTATATAAGTTATAAAACAAGTATAACTAAAGGTAAACCGATAATGTAAGTGATTAAGTAACCATGGGTGATCCTAAAAATTCCTAGAAGACCCCTGAACATACTCAGTTCGAAACCACCTATCGGCGTATGATGAAACTCCTAAGTCCATAACCAACTGGCTGCCCTCACAACAATATAAACGAGCGGCACTCCCCATATGGACTCTATACCTACCAGTGGGTACCAAACTGTATAATTGGGGCTGATAAGTAACCTTCATTTGATCAACTAAAAGACGCACAGGAATCCATGGTGGTTACAGTAATAATAATACTGTGTAAGTTGGAGGCTCTTGCACGCAAGACTCATCTTATTATGACATCACCACACTTGCCTACCCCTAACACGGATGCTTCCTATACATTCACCCATAAAGGGTTACACTAGACATGAGTGCCCCATATACATATTCAGTTATTTCATATTAAACAAAGTTCCAACCGAGTTGCTATAACATATAAACTTTAAAACATTTTAGAAAATGTTTAAGGTTTCCAATAAGGCACACACATTTATTCAAAATATCATGCAAACACCACTCCTACATTTACAAAGCTAAACGAGCCCTTAAGTTCTAAACACACATTCAAACACTTCCCAATTATCAAACATGCTTTTACCCTTTTCCGATCCACACAAAAACTTGTTTCAAACCGAATGGAAAAACCTTAAAGAACACATTATAAATCATGATTTCCAAAACACTTAAAGCAACACTTTACGAAACCAAATTTAAAATACTCTTTAGAAACCACTCAAGAGGACCAAATTTATTTAAAAACTAAAATCCATTTAGAAAACTAAACTTCCAAGAAAACACCAATTACCTTAAAACCATAACTGGCCACCTACTTTATTTATAGAACATAAAACAATCCAAAAAAACATTAAACCCTTTCTAAAACATTTTAAAACTTTTAGAATTCTATACCAACATCAAACCATACACACCCGAAATCCTCTTTTGAAATAAAACGCACACCAAGAAAACATTTTAATTACTTGCCCCTAAAATTTCCACTTACCCACATTATTTTAAAATAACACCAACTAAAAACATTGAATCCATTAAACCCTTTAAAAAGTGTTTTAACACAATAACCAAGCCATAATACAACCAAAACAAGTTCATTAATAAAAAACATCATTACAACATAATAATGATGATACATTTCATAAGGGCCCAATTCCTTTTTAAAGAAACATAAGTAATTCAAACAAGCTTTCTAGGTATCATAAAACTAAGAAATTTACACTAAAACTCATTTAAAACCTATTTTTAACAAATCAAATAAATTATAAATTTCTATACTAATTTAAACAAGGATGTCATAGAGTTGCAAAACTAGTTTATAAATTTATTTAAAATTGAAAGCATCAAAGGAAAGTCTTTAGGAAAGAAAAACTTGGAAACACATACTGAAACTTCATGCGATCAAAATGAAACTTCAATGGGAGAAAGAACGACATCTGGTGGACTAATCGCACACCCTAAATCCAAAGGAAACCCAAGATACACATTAATCCTAGAATTTAGGGTTTGGGAAATAAGAAAGTCCATGTTAAAACCTTAGAAATCGAGTGAGGAGAAGAGAATAGTGAAAGAGAACTCACCGGAAGGAACCACTAGAGGGAGGAGCGGCTACCGGAAAGAGCGCCAGAGGGGAGGAGGCATTCTTGAGAAGGTAAGGGGAAGAGGGATGCGTGAGAGAAAATGGGAGAAAGGGGGTGTGAATAATGGGTAAAAGGGGATATAGGAGAATGCATGATGGATAATAAAAAAAGAGGCCTAATTGGTAAAATGAAAAGTAGGGCTTGATTGGAGATAGGTGTGAGTGGAGAGTGGAATAAAAATAATAATAAAGGATTAAATGGAAGAGAAGGGGGGATGCATGAGGAATAATTAGGGAGAGAGGGGTGAGTGGAGAGAGGTAGGAGCATGATTGGTAAAATAAAGAGGGGGTGATTGGAGAGAGGGATAAAAAAAGAAAGAGAATAAATGGGAGAGATGGGGGAGCATAGAGGGAGGTGTAAGTAGAGAGAGGGAGGTGCGTAGGGAATGAAGAAAAGAGGGGTGAGTGTGATTGATAAAAACACGGTGATCATTAAAACCCTTTAAAAAATAAAATTAATAATAATAACAAAATTAATAACAACCAAATAATAATTATTTTTATAAAAATTTAATGATAATAATATCATTAACAATTTTAATTAAAAAAACATTTTTATATACACAATAATGTTATTATTATTATATCTTAAACATTTAATTTATTTAATTCTCATAATGTTTTATTATTTTATGTAGTGCGTAACCATAGGGAAAATCCGGGTCGACTGCACGATTTCCACCAACCGTGCGGTGCCTGTGCATCGGTCCGAAACCCACCAAAAACATAAAATATCAAAAAAAAATTAAACATGCACTCAACCTGCACTTTGACGAGGCTAACCGAAGCTAATAAATAATAAAATAAAATAATTTAAAATTTTAGGGTGTGAAATCTTTAGTATCTAGTCAATGTATGTACTATGACATAGTGCAAGTAGTCTCTTAGATCTATCATGAATGATCTTAATCTTTAAAATGTAGCTTGCTTCACCTAATTCCTTCATGGAGAAGCACTTGTTCAACCGGTCCTTAATCGACTGTAAGACTGGTATGTCATTTCCAATAAGTAATATTCCATCAACATATACTACTAGGATAATGAACG
This sequence comes from Viscum album, assembly GCA_963277665.1. Classification (NCBI taxonomy): domain Eukaryota; kingdom Viridiplantae; phylum Streptophyta; class Magnoliopsida; order Santalales; family Viscaceae; genus Viscum; species Viscum album. The sequence continues at coordinate 1,778,650,210 of OY728129.1, read as the reverse complement.
CATTCCCATTAATCCTTTTGTAAACACATAGCTCACATTTATTCTTGATGAAACCAAATTCCCTTATGTCTTTATCGAATCAAATTCTCCATGACCTAGATGATTGCTTCAATCCATAAATGGATCTCTGCAACTTGTAAACCCTTTTGGAATCAAATAGTGCCACAAAGCCTTCTAGTTGTGTCATATAGACATCTTACTGAAGTTTCTTGTTAAGGAATGCAGTTTTGACATCCATATGCCAAATATCATAGTCATGGTAAGATGCTATGAAAAGTATGATTCTGATGGATTTAAGCATAGAAAATGGTGAAAATGTTTCATCATAGTCAATTCCTTGACACTGTTTAAAACCTTTAACCACTATATTTTCTTTATAGGTACTAACTTTACCTTCCATGTCTAGTTTCTTCTTGAATACCCATTTGCACCCAACAGGCTTTATATTAACTGGTGCATCGACCAGAACCCAAACTTAGTTATGATACATGGAATCCATCTCACAATTCATAGTTTCTATCCATCTCATAGCTTATAATCTATCTACTTCATCCTTATAAGAGATAGGTTCATCATTTTCCAATAATAATGAGTCACCATCCTTGGTGATAAGAAAACCATATATCTCTGGTTCTCTTACCTCTCTTGTACTTCTATGTAATACTTGTGTTTCAGGAACTACTTCTTCCATGGGGACTTTTGGATCTTGTTCCTGTACCAACTCTTGTGTATCTTGAGCATCAACTTCATCGAAATCAATCTTGCTCCCACTATCCTTTTTAAGGATGTTCTCCCTCTCAAGAAAGATGGTTTGTCTAGTGACAATAACTTTATTGTATGAGGGGTTGTATAGGTAGTATCCATTTGTTTCCTTAGGATACCCTATAAAGATACACTTCGTGCCTCGAGGTTCTATTTTGTTTCCTGAGAAAGCCTTAACAAACGTCTCGCAACCCCATGCACAAGTATGAGAAAAAACATGTTTTTTTCCACTCTATAGCTTGAAGGGGATTCCTTTTGTCGCCTTAGTTGTTACTCGGTTTAATGTGTATGCTGTAGTTTGTAATTCATATCCCCAAAAGGATAACAAAAGGATTGCACGACTCATCATAGACTTTACCGTGTTCAACAAGGTATGATTCCTCCTTTCACTAACACCATTCCACTATGATGTATAAGGTGGAGTGAGTTGAGATAGTATCCCAAACTCTTATAGAAAGTCGGCGAACTCTTGGTTAAGATATTATCCACCTCAATCTGATCAAAGCTTCTTTATCTTCTTACCAAGATGATTCGCTACTTCATTATTTAATTCTTTGAATTTTTCAAAGGGCTCAGACTTATACCTCAATAAGTAGATATAGCCATATCTACCCAAGTCATCAGTAAAAGTTATAAAGTAAGAATAACCAGCTCTATATTATACTGAAAATGGTCCATACACGTTAGTGTTTACCAATCATAGAAGTTCTGTGGCTATTTCACCCTGTCTAAAGAATGGTGGTTTGGTTATTTTACCTTGTAAACAAGTGTGACATCTATCAAGTGGTTTTAGCTCAAAAGAGTCTAAATAACCAACTTGACAGAGCTTTGTCAAGCGTTTCTCATTTACATGACCTAGATGGTGATTCCAAAATTGGGTGTTATATGAGTCATGTGAACTTGATTATTTATCAATTTACAACACTTGGTTTTCGTAATTTAATACATACAAACAATTATTTAAACGTGTCATACCATAACATATGTTGTACTTATAAAAGAAATAACTTTTATTTACAAATATGAAAATAAACCCATATGTATCTAAACTTGATACATAAATTATGTTCTTGGTAATAGTTAGTACATAATAATAGTCATGTAAAAATAAAATCATCTCAGTGGGCAACGAAAGGTGGTAGTCACCAATGGAAGGAGCAACCAACCTCGAACCATTGACAGCTCGTAGATCCATCTCTCCTCTAGAAATTTTCCGAAATCTACTTGGTTCTTGCATTTGAATATAGATGTGAACACTAAAAGTTATATCTAATACCAAATGTGTAGAAATGGAAAGATTTCACTCGATAATGAACACACCTTTGGATTCCCCTTGCCTCTTGGTGTAGTTATTATTCCAGTGGCCTAACTTTCCACATGCAAAACACATTGCCTCCTTTTCCTTTCCCTATCTTTGGATATTCTTATTCTTAGTTGGATGGTGCTCTGGGGATTTATATTGTTTATAAATCTTAGGCCCCTTTTCCTTTTCCTTCCTCTTCCTATTCACCATAAGGGTTATGGGTTTTTCACACCCCATGCCCTTATCCACTTGGAGAATCAAGGTTAGAAGTTTTGATAGGATCTTCCCATTATTGCTCATATTATAATTCACAATAAAACTAGAGAAGGCCTTGGGAAGTGATGATAGTATGATATATATACACAACTCATCCTAGAATTTAATCCCTAAGATGTCTAGATGCTCAATGTAGCTGATAATATTGACTACATGAGGTCCAGCTGACGTAGAATCTCTAAGATTAGTCACGAACAAAGAGTTAGAGATATCATACCTCTCTTGTATGGCCTTCTCTTGATAAAGATTATGAAGGTGATACATCATGCTATAAGCATCCATTTCCTCGTGTCACTTCAAGAGCTCATTGAACATGGATGATAGTATGAAGTACTAAACATCTATATCATCATTCAGATGTTTCTCATACAAAGAGAGTTCTTCATCACTTGCCTCATTCCTAGGTGCAACGTTTAAAGGTTCCTCTAGCACATATAGTTTCCTTTCACGATGAAGGATGACCCGTAGGCGACTTTTCCATTATTGGAAATTAGTGTTGGTGAGAAGGTTTTCCATCTCATGTATGGATTGCAACGATATGTTTGATGTCATTTTGATTGATGTTTCTACAAATAAGATGAGCATAATTTTAGTAATTTATCTTGATAAAATTAGACAAATAAATAAATTAATATTTATTACTCTCCCACTATTTTATAGAAACCCAATATCCCTCACCATTGGATTCGGAATATCCTGTTGCTTAGACATTCTAGTGGCAAGGATCCATATTCCATTATCATCACCCCAACTTTGGCTGGTCAAGCAACTAAAATGGTTATAGTTAGACATTCCAAATGTGAACTACATTAACTCGTAGTTCCTTAATCCTTTGAGTGGACTCCCCAATCCTGAAATCATTTATTTATATTTTCTTAACCCTTGCCTCTGAGTTACACCAAGTCCTGATTTGGTAGTCAACCCTTGATGTGAACCAAGTTAAGTCAACCCAAAACCCCAAATTAAAATTTCCTAATAATTGAAATCACCCCAACTTTGGCTGGTCAAGCACTTTGAACTATTGGTTTGATTCTAACTAAAGTAATGGAAGGCTAAACAACTTAATATTTTATTGAGGGATTTTATCCTTTATATGTAAATTTCCAAATTATTATCTTTCACATGCTTGTTAATATCAAGTGATATGTAATTAAGTGATTAAATTTGTCTACATAATATTTACGCATAAGCTAGTTTATTTTAGTTTCATCTTGCATGCATGATAATTCATTAATTATGTGATCACGACAAAACATCCATAATGAATAACCATGAAACTGATATAAATAAAATAAAGGGTATGATCATGAGATTTTCTAATGGTTAGTTTATCTAGCAGTTGATAAACTAACCCTGACTTGGGTGAGAAACACCTTAAATCATTTAAGGTTTGTATTTACAACTTTCTATCTATCCACCTTTGTATCTCCTTAGATTGGTTTCGTCTCAGCTCCTAACTTGAACCACCTCCACTATATTGGGAGATCCATACATTACAAATGTTTTTACTCACACAGAAGTGAAGGGTAAAATGGGGTTTACATAAAATAAACCATGGGCATGCATGACCTACATATTAATGAGGAGAAGGTACGCATACCAACAATTTTAATTTAATAAATAAATTAAAAGGAAACCAATCACATACAAAGGTCTGGTCTAGATCATGATCATCCACATACATAAAACTAATTACGCATTTAATAAAACTAGAATTAAATTCTTTAATTATTATTATTAAGATAAATCATGCTCGAATCGATTAATTATTATCTTTAATTAATCAATCATTTTATCTTAATCATTTTATAAATTTCCTTGAGATTCTCATCCACATAATTTTAAACAAAATAAATTCATTTAAAATTAACCTTGTACATAAATATACCTTAGAGGTAACATGGTGAATACCCATATGAATCTATCCAGTATGTATTATACTCATATATTGTTTTACTCTTGTGACATATGATATACACAATTTAATTCCTACTATCATAACGTGTACTTCATGGATGATTACATGAATCACATGATTTTTTCATCCATGTGTTATGCTTAAATTCACTTGAGTAAAAAAATGTAATATGACTTGTACATGATATGAAGATCGAACATTATACAAACATTAAAGTTTTAATTCTTCATAATTTGGTAAAGTACACGATGTGTAGTTCTGACTACACAACATGTACTACGTTCACCATTGATTCAAAGTACATGCCTAGGGAATCAACGTGTGAGGTGTACTTCAGAAATTCTAGAGTACACGACATGTCTAGTGGACCACACACTGTGTTGTCTCCCGGTTACATGGTTACCAGTTGACTAAACCATGTATGGGATACACGGGTTGGCCCTGACCTGAGTGGGACTACACGTTGTGTCCTGTGGGACACATGACATGTAGTCCGGTAACTGTATGCCTATATTTCCTATTCAACATGTGGTATAATAATTAACTACATCACATGTCATTAATTCACACGGCTTTAGTAATTACCAAACTACTCCCGATGTGCTGAACACAACTACACGGTGTGTAATGTGGATTACATGATGTGTATGGAAGATTACATGACATGTAACTCTAATTACACAGTGTGTACTGTTTTGTTACCTAGGCATAATTGTTGGTGCCTCTTGATGAGATCCTCGATGTAATTTTAATCATAAAATTATTCATTTTTGTTAGATCTGCGAGAAACGATAGAGGAAGAACAGATCTCAAAATTCAAATTACGGGAATGATTAAAATTGAATTGAAAAACTAAATTATTAAAGTGTAAATCATCAAAGAATTATTTAAATAATTATAAAAAATAATATTCCCCTTTGATACCACTTGTAGGTTCAGGGTGTAGCAGAAGCACAGGAGGGCATGATACCCAATTTTAATTTTTCCATAATCGATGATAAATCCGGGATCAATACAATGATGAACGCCAGTATCCATGGAAATGAATCAAGGATTTAGACAAGAAAGGGAAAGTCACAAAACCTATAAGATAAGATCAACACATTTTTTTATAATTAATTTAATTTAATTAAATAAATACCTCCAAAGCTTTTCTTTCTTCATTAATGCGTTCAACCATAGATCTACAGTGTGTTTTCATTTCATCGTAGAGATCAAGGGTAGATCTGCTCTAGTAGTGATCCACACGTGTTCTACGAATCTCTAGATGTCGCCAAAGGAGTCTCTAAGTGCTAACATAGAATATCCTTGCACTTGTGTCATCCACATTTGATCACCTTGAGAACCACTTCCAAAGCGTTTTTTGATCTGGTGGAGGAGGACTGCTCTCGTTCATGAGAACGTTCTTGGAGAAGATGGATATCTCTAGGCTCGAGAGGATTTCTCCAAATGTTGTGCATAACACAATTGTCTAGCCTATGGGTTTCCCCCTTGGCTAATTATAGAATACTGTAACTGAGAATTTAATTCACTAGGTAATAATAAAATAATTAGCACAAGTATCGTTACTTATTTTATTAATCGATGTGAAACCCCCATGTCAAATAATAATAACAAAACTATTATTTCCTTGACATGTGCTTAACTTGTAAGTTATAATTAAATATTATTTTAATCAAATAATATTTAATATTATTTCTCACCAGACCCAAAACTTGGTCCACCAATCCTCCTCAATATTTACCAGGCCTTGAATAATGACCATTTATTTTATCAAATAAATATAACTGCATTATTCACCGTAAATAAATAAATATTATATTTACTAAAATATAAAATAAATATTTATTAAATATTTTGTGTGTAATATATTCTCTCGAATAAATATAGATGAAATAAGTGCGATCAAACATACATGAATAATTATTAAACCAAAACTGGGAATTATATTTATTCAACTTGTTAAATAATAAATTATTTAACTGAGATTCTGGATACACTTAGTGTGTGACCCTCTAGGCCTCTCTCATAGTGGAATTAGGCGAGCCTTCCTAAAGTGAAATGTTAGTTTCTAGAAACATGAAAAGGCACCCATAGAGAAATAAGTTGATTCCATAACAACACACCAACTCATACAAATACTTACCGTGTATTATAACCCCTTTATCACAATATTTCCAATCAAGCAGGTTGTATGCCGATGTCATCAACCTATATGCTCGATATCTCGTTCTTTGACTTTCCAGAAATAGAACTTGCCTAGAGAACACCATGACCATGGATTTATTTAGGCTATATCATTTCCATCAAAGGGACTGAGATATTAATTTATGTTAATAAACAGAAGGGATAAATCCTTTCTCGCATTATTCATTAATGTAATATTACTCATGATGCACCCAACGTATCCTACCTTGCTGTGAGCATATGTCATCACAGTTTTTGTCAATACATCAAAGTGGAAGACTCATAATATCCATTAATAATAATATTAAAGTATAAGGACCATTACACACGTATGTAGATAGGAACATCCAATGACACTTATAAATGTTGATTTATTACCGTTGGGTCTCATTATCATAATATCCTACTAGATATTACCAAGGGCGTATACCATGAGAATGTTCCTTAAAGTACTATGAGTCTCCACACTTGATATCCTGTATCATTTTTGTCCCTAAAATGATATCATCTGACCATAGAACATTTATTTAAGCATAGTGTCATGACACTTCTGGATTCTCATCATAGCGGGGAACTGCTATGACCTTTTAGCGCGACAACTACTCTTTGGACATTATCACATACAATTTCATGTAGAAGAACAATCATGATGTGATAAGGAATTTAATAATATTCAAAAACCATGAATATGAATTATCATAAAGTACAAAGAAGTTGGTTTTGGGGCACCAACTCCAATAGTTATTACCTTTTCATATTGATTATTCTCATTGATTCACTATTACTTCCTCTATATTTTATCCTTACTGAGCATTTGAGATCATCCTTAATATGTTTACTTTCCCCATGAATCTAAGAAGTAATAAATATATGCAAATATATGCTAGATGGAATAAAGTTATTATCCTTGAAGTTATTTAGAATGAAGAAGAAAAATTATGTTGTAATTAGTGTATTAATTTGTAATATAATACTCATATATGTATCTAGTTTACCAATACTACTAAAATATTTGGTTCTTTGGGACATTATTTACTTGTATCTTATGCCAATTTAATGGTATCAGACACCAACTTCAGTCTTTCTAGAGTTGGGTTGCTATAGTTGGCATCAGAGCAAGTTTAGTAGCAACCTTGAGAACTAGATTTAGGAAAACACAAATTATAGAACATAACACTAAGGTATAATTTGAGGATAAATATAGAATAACACCCTATAATTTTTGGTAAGGTAGAGATTATGTGGGTATTCCTAAAAATACATCCCTGTCTGGATACTACAACTAGACATGGTTCTCGCACATATGTACCTAGGAGTAACAACTCTAACAAGGTGCGTCGGGATTAACTTAGCGTAACCTGATACACAAAAACATGCCTTACTGTGCACTTGGTTTGACACTCTTGGTGGATATTCTTAGGATAATTCAAATTTTCTTTACAACCCATTATTAAGGATTTGAATAGATAATAATAATGAATGACCTAAGTTAAATCTAAGGTGTTTTAGATTATAGATAAGGTGTCGTGATTTAGAAATCCAACTAATGATATTATGGATAAACCCTAGACCACAGAAGGACCTATGTAGAAATAAATGGATGTAGTATTTATGTATTAGGGTTGTATTGAAAACCTTAGTTAAAAAGTTATTTAGTGATTATACTCATTTAAAGGATGTCCGTCATATTTATTTTAGGAATTATATTAATTTTGTTTTAGAAAAGGACAACACGTATACTGGGTGACAACCAATCAATCCTGGAAAGGATGTGGGACTTGAAACCATGACCGAAGGACGATAAGGGTTTCATGCTAACCACTGACCTATACAATGTCCCCGTTAATATGTTGTGGTTTTTAGTTAAAATTTTTTCCGAATAAATGATAATGATAAACTAGTGGTATCATTTTTAAGGTTTATATATTAATGTCTTAACCATATTAGTTTTGGAAGATAATTAGAGACAAATAGTTAGAATTTTCACTCTTTTATAGGCCTTACGATGCGTTAAATGTGTATTTTAGTGCTTCAGGCATCAAAATTAATTTTTGGATGAATTGGAAATTCATCAAAGAACAACAAAAGTATGAAATTGTGTTTATATAAATATATCAAGTAAGTATATTTATTTATATATTTAGGTAGTAAAATAATAACATTAGGAAAATTATCAAAAAAATAATACCTTAGTTTTTTTGAACTGATGGTCTTCTAAATCACCACATATTTATGGTTTTGATTCCCTCAATTTCCCATTGAAAATGTACTTGTTTGTGGTTGATGACCTCAATCACTCTCTATAAATATTTATGTTTTACCTCCATATACATATATTTACTTTCCACTAATGTTCTCCTACTTAGAGACCTAGTTATATGTTAGTCCATGTGACCATTGTACTTTCCATTCCCTCTTTTCTAGAGGATGTTTTACGAACCCTTCTCATGATGTAGGATTTAAAAATAGGAAATATCAGGCAATCTATCACCAATATTGAGTTTAAATTGTGAGTACAATATTTAATTAAGGTGGGTGTAGACGCCGGAAAAGTCCGTTACTCCTCAAACGAAGTTCCGGATGAGGAAAGTGAGGTCATATTTGGAGTCAGAAGCATGTTTCGGAAGGCCTGAAGGCCTTGCGCGAAATATCGGAGGCCCGTGCGCAATATTGGCTAGGCGTGCGCAATCCTTCTGGGATTCGCGCAATGAGGCGAGTCGGCGCGTAAGTTTCCGCGCCCGACGTCCCTGCGCGACCCTATTGCGCGCTGGGCCCCTATTTCGCGCCCGAGCCGCGTTGCGCGCCCGCGCGCCGAATTGCGCGCCCGCGAGCCGAATTGCGCGCCCGGGGTTGCCTATAAATACAAGGCGACCCCCGACGTTTTGAAGGTTTCCAGAATTCGAAGAGTCGCTCGTGCGCGCAATCCCGCCCCCTCCGCGCGCAATGCCGATCTTCAGGTAACCTCTTTTATTTCGCGCAACCCCTTTGGCTTCTTTCCCTTGATCAACTCCTCACCCAAAGGCCTTCGCGCACAAAAGAAGCCTCTTGCACGCAATTACCCCCCGGGTGCACGCAATCCAGCCCGATTGCGCGCACCCCCCCTTTACTAAGTGGCCATTCGTTAAAGAATGGGCCGTTGCCCCCGCGCGCTATCAGAGGCCCGGTGCACGCAATCTCCATCTTCCGCGCGCAAAGCGCTGGCCCAATTGCGCGCCAGCCCGCCCAATTGCGCGCCGACCCGCGGTATTGCGCGCAAACCGCCAAGGGTCGCCCCCTTGACCCCCTGAGGGTACCCGCCTGCGTGGCACCCGATGATCTTCATCCCGGGTGCCCGCACCGTACGTTGTCTTCCCGTGCGGCCTTCCAGGCTCGCGCGAAGTGACACAGACCCATTGGCGGCACTACCACGTCCGAGCTACAAGACGTTAAACTGTTCAGCATTCGTCCGCGCTGCAGGACGGTAAACTGCCAAGCATCTTCGTCCTCAACACACGACGTTAAACTGTACTTCGTCTGGCAAGACGTTAAACCGTCCGATTCATCCTCAACACACGACGTTAAACTGTACTTCGTCCGACAAGACGCTAAACCGTCCGCTTCGTCCTCAACACACGACGTTAAACTGTACTTCGTCCGGCAAGACGCTAAACCGTCCGCTTCGTCCTCAACACACGACGTTAAACTGTACTTCGTCCGGCAAGACGTTAAACCGTCCGCTTCGTCCTCAACACACGACGTTAAACTGTACTTCGTCCGGCAAGACGTTAAACCGTCCACTTCGTCCTCAACACACGACGTTAAACTATACTTCGTCCGGCAAGACGTTAAACCGTCCGCTTCGTCCTCAACACACGACGTTAAACTGTACTTCGTCCGGCAAGACGTTAAACCGTCCTCTTCGTCCGATCCCGTGCCTCGCACGCATGGTCCCCCCCGGTTTGGATGTGGCCCCCACCCGCTCGTCTCTGCAGGGATGTCGGGATTGCCCCTCTTTAGGGACGATTTATTGGAGTGGCCTTCACCCACGGGGGTAGAGTATTACAAACCCCTAGTTTCTTGTGGGGGACTGCACATGTGTATCTCCATTGTGCTTCCCCACTGCCGAAGCCAATAAAGGGCATGAAAGGGATCGAGGTCTCTCACCTTCGGCCCAAGTCCCTCTTCAACTGATCTTTGCCGCACTCAGGTGGCCTCAGTGTGTAAGTCCTGACAGAATGAACTACGTGGACTTTGATCCCTGTCTCCTAAACATGGTACGTAGGAAGCCTCCCTGAGGTTCAAGCCCACCACCTGGTCGTCCCGGTCGTATTCACGTCGGTTCGTCCATCAGTGGACCCCTCCCGGGTTCACATTCGCGTCGATTCACCTATGAATCCACCCTTGTGGGGGACTGCACATGTGTATCTCCATTGTGCTTCCCCACTGCCGAAGCCAGTAGAGGGCGTGACAGGGATCAAGGTCTCTCACCTTCGGCCCAAGTCCCTCTCCAACTGAGCTTTGCCGCATATGGGCCTCCTTAGAGTGTAAGCCCCAAACACCAGCGTCCAGCATGACGTGAAACTGTGATCCACCCGGCCGTTCCATCCCCCTCTGTGTGAGGTGGTTCGGTTCAATCCTCCGCCCGACAGCCTCGACCTCCTCGTGAGTCGGCTTGCCATCGTCCAGCATGACGTTAAACTGTATATCCGAAATACGCTGACTTTGATCTGCGCTAACGCGCGGTACGTAGGAAGCCTCTACGGGGTCCAAGCTCTTCACTCCATCATCTATCCTGATCCTTACCCGGGCCGCCACATCCCGGTGGGGTCATGCCACTTCATTCCACTCCACTTCACTCGGGAAGCCGCCCATGTGCTGGCCCCAGCATTAGAGGTTCCCCGCAAGGGGTTCTGTCATCTGATCCACTCCTCGTGTTGATCAGTCCGATGCCGTCCCCGCTGGACGTTAAACTCGCGGCATACCCCGTGTTAAACATGGGAAGCTGAGGAAAACCTCAGGTAACGCAGTTCCCCGCACCCAGCGTGGGATGCCTCAGGCCATCACGCCTTCGAGAAGCCCTATTAGGGACGGAAGGCAGACATGCAGAGCCGCAATGTTAAGGCACGCCCCCAACACCCAGAGCTACCCGGTCTCCTCACCACGGGTTGCTGCCCCGACCAGATTCCTTGGAGTGTCTGGGAGGAAGCAGCGTAATTAACCGGTGTCCATGAAGATATGGCGCCGGGAACGAGATTCACGAACATTCTTAAATCTATGAGGGAGACCCGGATTAGGCGACGAGTTCCGAGGAGATGTCCACAGAAGGAGGAGCCGACATCCCATCTTCCCGGTTTCGATCAAGGAGCAGGCGTCCCTGAATAAGGGACGGATGCCGCCCGCCTTTGGAAAGCGGGACTGCGGGGCCAAAATCCGCGCTCCCGTCCCCTCGGGTCGACGGGAGCACGCGCGAACGCGTCCTGGCGGAACAGCGTCGGAACAGAAACCCGACGCACATCCGCACCGAAACAGAAAATGGTGAACCCGACGTGAATCTCTTCTCCTCAATACGAATACCGATAGCTTTCGGAGGTGTTGGAAGACTAGCATGTTGCCCGGCCGAGCATTCAGCACCGGGGCACGGAACCCGCCAGGGGCTGGGGAAGGGAAATCGGGCACTCCGTCTCACGACGTCGATGGCCTGGGTTCCCCCCACGGAAGGCGTCGTGGCACCAATGATTGGTCGTCGGTTCCTTTTTCTGTCAGTATTAATGGGTTCTTCTCCCTGCTTTCAGGAATCAGGTCGCCCAATCCAGTGCCCGATCGCCGCCCGCCCACTGGCGCAGGGGAAGGGGAAACACCGACACGACTACTCCGCGCGGTCCCGCCCGTTCCACAGCCGTCCCAGCAGCCGCAACTGCGGGGCGACCACGCCCTCTCTCCCCCTCGGAGGTCATCCAGAGAAGGGTGATCAACAACTTGGTGCGGAGATATGAGGAAGAGGGAGTCATCCCCACCAGGGACATGGCTCGCCTAGACCTCGAGGAAGCTGCACCCCGCCACCGACGCCGCCCCCGAGGGCCGCGCAGGGAGGCACCACTGCCTACCTCGACGTCCAACCACTTCGGGAGTTTATCCCCGGAACGCTCCAACAGCTCCCTCCCCTATGCGGATGAGGTGGAGGATGTCCGGGAGCACCCTATCCGAGATTCGCTCCAGGGATCCGCGATAAGGGATCCTGCCAGGCCACGTCGACACCGCCGCCAGGCTTCTCAAGTCGAAGAATGGACTCTCCACCTGCCTGCGCAGCTAATCCCGACTCGTCTGTCCCGACGCCAACGTCGGGCACGAGTGGAAGAGGATTCCCACCTTGGGGCCCTAGCAACAGCGGCCGCGTTGGCCCAAGCCACTGCTGGCTCCAGTCACCAGGCCCCTGCGCATCCTGAGCAGGGGCACTTCTATGCCCGACCTGGATCGAGGCCCCGAACGCCCCAAAGGCAGGTTGGGTTGACTCTCCCGGTTGCTGGTACAGGAAATAGCCACCGCGGACCACCTCGCGGTAGCGCTATTCACCAGCAGGGTCTACTCCGTGTGGCCGATCCAAGAGGCATGGGTTATCCCACCTTTCGATCCCGGCCCGGAGGCCTGCCCGGAATCATCTCTCCCCGCGTCCCCTTTGATATCTGTCCCGGTGCTCCTCGCACCTTGGTTTCCAGTCCTCTTGGCCCCAGCACCGGTGCGGCCAGAGGACGCCAGGACAGAGATCAGCCATGCCCCGAAGAACCACCCAGGGGCAGGAAGGCGAGGCGTCGACGTCGAGGGAGGAATGTTAGGGAATTCCGGACAGAGATCTGACCGGTTCGTTTCTCTGATACAGAGGCGGAGTATGATTCGGCGACAGAGCCCTCCCCCCGATCCCGCCAGTCAGGGGCAGGGGTAGGAATGCGGCACGTCAGCCTCGTACTCCCCAAGGGCGAGATCGATGTGATCCCCGCTTCTCTCCGAAGGTATATCCGGGGTAGCGAGGGCCTGGTAGACCACCAAGGATCAAGCTTGCGGTTGGTACCGGCCCCTCCGGAAGCGCCTTCTGCCTCGATCAGGGAAGCCGAAGACCTTTTCTGGGGACCGACAGTCAAGCCACAATCTAGTGCACCCTCGGCGAGCACCGACGCTACGGCAGGATGTTCGCTCGCCGGCCCGTCCTATCGAGATGTGGTAGCTGGGGCACCGCAACCCTCAGAGGTCGGCCCAGGATATGGAGGCCAATCGGCCTGCTCGCCGTATTCACCGCCGGCCAGCCCGCCGGCCCAGCGGCCCGCCTCGGAACCACTGCCGGTTCCCCGTCCATTCCCAGTCGCTGAAGGGGACCAAGAAGACCTGGGTCCCGAGTTTGAGTCGTGGAGCTTCTGGACTGTCCTTGCAGAGGGTCACTTCCCTGAGAAGTTTTGGCCAGTTGCAGGACCGGACTTTGATGCACCAGAATCGCTCACCCCGGATGAGTTCGAATGCTTCCGCCGAACTCTCCGGGAGACTCACTCCCGTCTTCACCGCCTACAAATTCCATATCCCGGGAGTCAAGCACACCTGGAGGATATTGGTGAGTAGTGCCGTCAGATTGACCTGGCCACAATCCCCGCGGTTCGGCACCCCGGGTCATTTGGGAACCACGAGGCCCTCCAACAACGATGCGTTGAGTGTTTTCAAGTACTCTGCAAGGTTATCGAGGAAGCCACCCCCCACGTGTATATCCGTGGATGGGGGCAGTACGCTGCCCTACGCTTCAGTGCGATTCGCCGACAGCCCGACTCGCTGGGTGGCCCTGAGGGTACATCCCCAGGGACGGAAACAATCAATATGGATGACCTGTCGGGAGAGGGGAACGACTTGGAACTTCTCGACGGGGGCTCTCCCCCCGAAGACAAGCCATCGTTGGATCCATCGGTGAGAGTTACTCGTCACCAGAGGAACCTCCTGGGTCTCCCCGCACCCACTGAAGTACTGACGTTGAGCCGAAACGTCAGCAAAGGTAAAGAGCACGGAGGGGCTATAAAGCCCGCCGACCCATCTGCCTCCATACAGAGGGCGGATGAGGATCCCGAAAAGGCCACGCTACGTCAAAAGCTCGCCGAGCAGAAGAAGCTAGTTGACCAGCTCCTCGCTGAGCGCGCTGCAGAGCGGCGGCCTGACTACGGTGATCCTAGGCCAGGACAGCAGGGACAGGGACAACCACTCCTCGACGAGACTCTCCCGGGCAACCGTGATTATGCCGTGTTTGCCGACAGGGGAGAGGCCATTGCCTATGGCAAGAGGGCGTGGTATGTTTCACCACACCCTCCCGAGCGGCGTGACTACCTGAGAGACCCCACTCGGATTCCTCCCGCTGCCCCAAGGGCCGCTCCGCCCGCCATCCCACGAGCTGCCGAGTTCGACGACCCGGTCGACGACCCGATTGAAGAGCCATGCAATGCGCTCGTGGTTAGAGATCCTCGCCAGGACTGGAACCCATGTCCGGACGATCCGATGGCGGCACTCATCGCCCGCTTGGAAGCCTTGGAGACTCGACAAGTGGCAATCCCACCGGACGGCAAGCCATACCCGGCATGGGTGGATGACATGTCGGCACCTCCGGGATTCGGGAACCCCACTTTCGCCCCCTTCAACGGGACTGGAGATCCGCCACAGCATTTGGCCCATTTCAACTCGAGGTGTGGGCCTATGTTAGGAACTCCGGTGCAGCAGGAGGCCGCTAAGCTTCGCTGCTTTGTCCAGACACTGGAAGGGCCAGCATTTGTCTGGTACAGCCAGCTCCCCGTCGGGTCGATAACTAGCTGGGAGGACCTTCGTAGACAGTTCCTCTACCAGTTCAGTTCCACGACCCAGAAGACGAGTATCGCAGACCTCTTCAAGTTCAAGCAAAGGCCTGATGAGCGAGTCGTGGATTTCGTCGCCCGATGGAAGGGTCTCACGTATTCCCTTGACATGCCATTGACTCAGGAGCAGTTGCTGACAATGTGCGTCGGGAACGTCAAGACCGAGCTGGTCCCTTCCTTGATCACTCAGAATTACCCCGGAGGGTTCAGGGACTTCTCAGACAAAGCTCAACGTCTTGAGGAAGCCCTGCAACAGGCCAGTCAGGCACACCCACTGCCTCCTATGATCCCTGCAAGGAGAGTCAGCAGGGCTGAGCCTACTGCTGTTGCCCAGATAGAGGCCCCCAGGTAGTTGGAGCTGCTGCCGGTGAGGCCGGCTCCACAGCCTCACAAGAATCCGCCTCCACGGGCTCAGTTCCCGGCCCAGCAGCGGCAGCCCCAGAACCGGCCGGCCCCTCCACGTAATGTATCGCCGCAACCCAGGCGAGATAATCGGGGTCCACCTCCTCGGCAGGCCCCTACAGCCCCTCGTCAAGACCACGCTCCCAGGTCCCCGTGATAACTGACTTACTCATTTCACGAGGATCAGGTCCCCGGTTATTTCCGGAGCGCCCTGGAGTAGAGGATTGTGCGACTGCCTGAGTGTTGGAGGCCAGAGGAGGCACATCTCACGGATAACCCCCGCTACTACCCTTACCATCGGGCCCTGGGGCACACCATCCGACGTTGATACGTGTTTAAGGATTGGCTCCAAGACCAGATTAACAACAATGTAATCAGGTTGGGCCCAGCTCCAGCACAAGTGGCGGGTGTGTTCGTGAGATCAGATGACGATAGTGGCGACGAGGACGAATGGAAGCTGGTCTCCGACCGCGGATCCCAGAAGTATAATAACTGGATGGCCCGCAAGACGATCATTCGCGCCCATGGAATCATCCGTGCGCGCTTGAATCAGCCTGAGCCCCAGAATCTGCAGGTGCTGCTTCGGCATCGTCGTCCCCGCCTGCCTCTTCCGAGAAGAGAAAATGGCGGCGGCGCAAGAAGGAAGAGCGCGCCCCGCCAGTTCCGCCGCTATCCCGCACTCTCGGCGATTTCATGCCCCCAGATATGGGGGTCCCTCCTCGGATCCGCCCGGTGATGAATGATTCGTCCGATGACAGTGTTGGGTACACTTCGGTTAATACCGTCGAGCTGGTAAATCCCTTTTCGGTTCCCGACGTTGAAGAACACCAGGTGGACCTCCCTAGTGTCCCCAGTCGTCGCCACCGTCGGAGGAACCGCAACAACAGGAGTCGCTGGGGCACGACAGTTGGTACCTCCAGTCAGGCCGTGCACGCCACTGAGACTAGGCAGCGGGATCAAAACCGAGCTCAGCGCGCGCAGCCCCCCCATCCGGGGATGACTGATTCGCCTCCGCCACCGTTTGTGGTGTGGGACCAGGCAGAACCGCCTCAGTCGCGCCGCGACCAACTCCGTCCTGCCACGAGTCCATCCCGGCCTCCTGGCCCCAGTATGGTGACTACTTCCCGGGCTTCAACCAGTGAACAGAGAGATGCGCCAAGCACCAGTCGGCCGCCGGTCCAACCGGCAAGGCCCGTCATGCCTCCAACCGCAGAGCAACCTCCTGCAACTAGGGGCTCGCGCTTGGCAAGAAAGTATGATGTCCTGAAGCACTTGGCCGACATCCCAGTAAGGCTCTCCATCCTTGAGGCTCTGCGCATGTCACCTGAGATGCGCGAGGCTCTCACTGAAGCCCTGAAGAGCCCCCTCCAGTTTGAGACGGAGGTTGCGGCTGCAGAGGCCTTTCACGCCGAAGCGATTGAGAACGTCGAATGTCAGGCAGTTATCTCGTTCTCTGGTAAGGATGAAGACCCTCCTATACAGGGGCACATTCTTCTGCTGTATGTTACTGGCCAGTTCAATGGCCTTGAAGTCCGGCGCTGTCTTGTCGACACGGGGTCCGGGATTAATCTGATTCCAACTCAGACGCTCCGGAGATTGGGGTTGTCTGAGGACGACTTGATTCCCTCCGACCTCAGGATCCAGGGGTACGACCGCACCGAGCAAACTCCGGTCGGCAAGATATGTTTGAAGACCCAGTTCGGTGACCTAGTTGCCAACACCGAATTCATGGTGGTCTCTCAGGACACTGCGTATAACACATTGATGGGCAGGCCATGGATCCACCTTCATGCGGCGGTTCCCTCATCATACCACCAATTCCTTAAATACTCCCTTAATGGTCGAGTAGGCGTGCTTCAGGGAGATGCCTCTCCTTTTGCCTCATGTGAAGCCCGCTATCTGGACGCGGACTATTACAAGAGCAAGGATAAGTAGATCCTGACAGGTGGGTTTGAGCCTGTCGCTGTTGGAAGTGATCCCTGGGCAAGTTTGGATGACGCTTACGTCCTCCCGATCCATCGGTTGGACGTAGCCATGGTCTCGACGGCCTGTGAGTCTCCTGATGAGATGACCGCGACTGCCCATGCCAGCACTAGCGGCTCAGCAGGATCTGGTATCCCCAATGCAGTTTCCAACGTAGTCTCTCCTGTGGACGATCCCTCCCTGAGTGGAGAGGATGTGGAAGATGCACCCCCAGCCTTTGAGGAGGGCATCTCCGCCACGGTCGATGAGTTAGTACAGGTGAACCTTGGAACCGAGGAAGATCCAAGACCCATATTGGTCAGTGCCGCCATGCCCTCTGAGGAGCGGCAGCAGTACGTGGACTTCCTCAGACAGCACCGTGATGTGTTCGCTTGGGGCTATGACGAGATGCCGAGGCTAGATCCTCAGGTAGCCGTCCACCGCCTTGGTCTCCTGGCGAACCATCGCGGGTTCAAGAAGCCTCCCAGGAAGATGCACCCATTCCACGGTGCCATGGTTGAGGCCGAAGTTGACAAGATTATCAAAGCCAACTTCGTGAGGGAAGTTCAGTACCCCAGATGGCTGGCCAACATTGTGCCGGTCAGGAAGAAGAACGGGCAGATTAGAGTCTGTATCGACTTCTGCGATATCAACCGCCACTGTTCGAAGGATTATTTTCCCCTTCCGGTGATAGAGCTGTTGATTGACGCCACGGCAGGGTTCCAAGCCCTCTCCTTCATGGATGGATACTCCGGATACAACCAAATCCGGATGGCCCCTGAGGATGAGGAGTTCACTGCCTTCAGGCCCCCCCAAGGTATCTTTTGTTACCAGGTCATGCCCTTTGGCCTGAAGAATGCAGGTGCCACCTATCAACGGGCAATGCACCGCATATTCAAGCCAATCCTCGGCACACTGGTGGAATGCTACGTCGACGACTTGGTGGTCAAATCGCGCCAGCGTCAGGACCATCTCAAAGATCTTGAGAAAGTGTTCGGCTTCCTCCGGTCTCGCCGCCTGAAGATGAACCCGTTGAAGTGTGCCTTCGGGGTCACCTCCGGGAAGTTTCTTGGCTTTGTGGTAAGATACCGGGGTATTGAGATCGACCCAGAGAAGATCAGGGCGATTAGCCAGATGCCTCCCCCAGGTAACATTCGGGAACTGCAAGGGTTCCAAGGCCACTTAGCCTATATACGCCGATTCATCGCGAATCTGGCCGGCAAGTGTAAGCCCTTTTCTCGGCTCATGAAGAAAGGTGCCACCTATGTATGGGATAAGAAGTGTCAGACCGCTTTCGAGGAAATCGAGCAGTACCTGCTTCAACCTCCGGTTCTGATGCCGACTGTATCCGGGAAGCCGCTGGTCCTTTATGTGACTGCCCTGGAACGGTCCCTTGGTTCCCTTCTCGCCCAGAAGAACAACGAGGGAACAGAGAATAGCCTCTATTACCTCAGTCGCATGCTCCTCGATGCGGAAGTTAGGTATTCCCCCATCGAGAAGAGCTGCCTGGCGCTCGTATTTGCCGTACAGAAATTACGGCACTACTTGAAGCACCACGAGGTACAGTTGGTTTCTCGGGTAGACCCGTTGAAATATATCCTAAGCCGGCCTATGTTGACTGTCCATCTAGCGCGGTGGGATGTGATTCTCCAGCAGTTCGACATCAGGTATGTGCCTCAGAAGGCCATCAAAGGGAAAGCATTGGCGGACTTTCTGGCTGCTCACCCAACCTCCGCGGATCAGCCGCTGGATCTAGGCTTTCCTGATGAGGCCGTTCTCTCGGTCGATCGTGCCAATCCATGCTGGCAGATGCACTTTGACGGTGCCTCCCGGAGCCCCACCGGTAGAAGACTCGATAATCCTAAGCTCAACAGAGTGGACTTGGGTATCGTCTTCATTACCCCGGAGCAAGCCATGCTGCCATACTCTTTCCTGTTGTCAGAGGGCTGTACCAACAATGAGGCGGAATACCATGCCCTCATCACTGGCCTCGAGTTAGCTCTTGAGATCGACGTGCCCCATCTATGTGTGAAAGTGGACTCTGAGCTGGTCGTTAGGCATATCAATGGCGACTATGCTGTCAGGAAGCCGGAACTTGTGCCATTGCTGGAGTGAACCCTCCTCCTGATGGCCTAGTTCCCTTCTCGGCCAGAAATTGTCCATATTCCCCTGTCGCAGAACGATTGAGCAGATGCTTTGGCCAGCCTTGCTGCGTCACTCACGGATCCTGAACAGGACAACCTGATCATCCGCGTGACGCACCGCAGGCTCATCGCTCCCGTTATCCCGGAGGGAGATCGCGGCCCGTCGGTAAGTAATCTCACCACGGTTTCCCCTGTGCCTGGAGCCCCGAGTACCATAGATATGGCAGTCGAACCAGCCCCTGATTGGAGGACGCCCTTGGTTGAGTACCTCCAACATGGCATTCTCCCATCGGATCGGGCCGAGCGCGAGCGAGTTCGACGCCGCGCATCGCAGTTTGTCCTCCAGAGCAGTCCCGGCCTGGAGAAGATCCTCTATAGACGCGGATTTGATGGTGTTCTCCTCCGTTGCCTTCAGGGAGTTGAGATCCCACGAGTCATGCAAGAGGTTCATGCTGGTTCATGTGGTGCCCACCAGACTGGGCCGAAGCTGTCTCACCAGATTCGGAGGTTGGGATACTTCTGGCCCTCCATGATCCATGACTGCATCGAGTATGCCAGGAAGTGCCGTGCGTGCCAGGTTCATGCGAACTTTGTGCATCGGCCGCCGGAGCCTCTCCATACCACCAGGTATTCTTGGCCCTTTGCAGTCTGGGGGATGGACGTTGTGGGACCTTACCTGCCGGCGATGGTTCGCCAGTGCCGGTTCATTCTGACCGCCACAGACTTCTTCTCCAAATGGGCATAGGCGATCCCGCTCAGAGAGGTCAAATCCTGTTCTATCGCTGACTTTGTGACCTCCAACATCGTTTAACGATTTGGAGTGCCTCACGCTATCCTCACGGATAACGGAGCCAATTTCTAAGCAGCCGAGTTGAAGAAGTTGTACGCCAAGTACAACATTCGCTCGAACCATACATCTCGCTATCATGCGCAGGCGAATGGATAGATTGAGACGTTTAACAAGACCCTCTCTTACATTCTGCAAAAGATGGTTGGTCAGAACAAGAAGAGTTGGCCGGACAAGCTCCCCAACGCCCTCTGGGCTTATCGGATGACGACTCGCAATTCCACCCAGATGACCCCTTATTCCCTGGTGTATGGAGCTGAGGCCGTCCTGCCCATCGAGATCCAATTACCGTCCTTGCGCACTTCGGTCTACGACCAGCAAGCTCCGGACAGAGCTGCTGAAGCCCGTCTAGCCGAGTTGGAAGCACTGGATGAGAATAGGCTTCACGCTTTGCACAACTTGGAGAGGCATCAAAGCAGAATGGCTCGAGATTTCAATAAGAAGGTTCGCCTACGCTCCTTCCTGTAGGGTGAACTAGTACTGGCCCTAATAGCACCAATGATCCCCGGCAGGAAGCCGCCTAAGTTGGAGCCCAAGTGGGAGGGACCTTTTGTCGTCCACAAGGTCTATCCCAATGGCGCGTACTCCCTAGAGACTATGGATGGTGAGCGTGTCACTCCTCCCACCAACGCTAGGTTCCTCAAGCAGTAATTTGCATGAGTGCACTTCGTCCCGCATGACGTTAAACTGCACTGCGTCCCGCATGACGTTAAACTGCACTTCGTCCCGCATGACGTTAAACTGCACTGCGTCCCACATGACGTTAAACTGCACTGCGTCCCGCATGAGGTTAAACTGCACTTCGTCCCGAATGACGTTAAACTGCACTGCGTCCTGCATGACATTAAACTGCACTTCATCCCGCATGACGTTAAACTGCACTTCGTCCCGCAAGACGTTAAACTGCACTTCGTCCCGCAAGACGTTAAACTGCACTTCGTCCCGCAAGACGTTAAACTGCCTCTCAAGAACTACGTGTGGCTTTATTACCATCCTTATGGGATACGTAGGACCGCCTGGACGCTTGTGTTCCAGGTCCAGCCCCGTCTCTTGGTTGATCACGGGGATCTGCCGTCCTTTGGTTGCTCTCAAGGTGAGTCCTCCTACCCTTTCCGGTGATCTGTTAGCATGTTTTGGGGTACTCCGGTCTATGACCTGTAGTGTTGGATTCAATCCCGAAAAGTCCTGTGTTACTTGTCGGGCCTCGTGCTTCCTCTTGTTTGGGCCTTCCTGGGCAGCAAATCGATATGAATCCTGCGCTTGAGCGGTTGATGCTCGTTTTCTTGCCTCATCCTAGGCTGACACGATCAGATGTTGTGTTGCGAATATGGTCAGCAACGTTCTTGATCGCCATGTCAACTCTTTCAGGCTCTGAACATTGGTCGCGCAGTCCTTATCACACTCCGCCTCAGTGTGTTGTGGTGGAAACTCGACACTCTCTCTTCATACTGACCCTCAGTACACCTCTACGCGTTAGGCAGGACAACCAGGGTAATGGTGCCATTCGAGGCTCCCACGATATGAGCACCAATGATATATGCTAATGTACTCCCTAAGGGCCATATGTAGCTAGACCCTCGTCCCCATGAGGAGGAAGGAGTTGCCCGGACAATCGCGTTCTGGGCCCAGCATAGCTGGAGGCTAGCATCTCTGCCCCTCGGTTGATAGACATATGCAGGCCCCTATCCCAGGATCCTTCTCCTGGAATTGTGCGTGACCACAGGGCTGGGATGTGTCCCCACCTCCGCTGGGTCCGCCGTATCGCAATAAGCGGATTCCTCCATGGTCCGAGCCACACGACCTTAAACTGTGTTGCCTGGTCTTACCACATGACCGTAAATTGTGATCATCTTGGCCGCCCGACGAGAAACGGCACTGCATCGTGATGTTCTCCTTAGGGGACACTCACGTTGGGCGCTGGTTAATAACCACGCCATTTTATCAATACCTTTCATGGCTTGATTATTGTGGCAATGCCAGGGATTTCTTAATCACAGGCATGTCGCTGCACAAAGAAAAAACATCCACCTTTAAGGACAAACAAGAAATATCAAATACCGCTCCTTTTGGGTGCGAGGGCCAGACCCGCACCCCTCCCCGCGCTGGTGCCCGATTGTGTTGCGCCGCTCTTCAAGAACTACGTGTGGCTTGATTCCCATCCTTATGGGATACGTAGGAATGCCCGGATGTTTGAAACTTCGGGTCCAGCCCCCCCCCCTCTTAAAAGATTCCCCCTTCTCTTGGAAATCCTCCGCCTTCGGGTCACCCTCAAGGCGTGTCCCTCGACCCCTTGCAGTGGTCCACCGGTGTCAAGAGTACTCTGGTCTATTGCCAGGAGGGTCAGGTTCAGCTTGGTCAGGTTCCTTCCACTTTTCAGGCTTCATGCTCCCCTTCATTCGGACCCATCACCTACGCCCTGGGTGGAACCCCCCGTGAGCGGTCTGGATACAATGCCTCAGTACTCTCCTACCGATTCGGGCTGGTTCCCCCAAGGGTCTCGGGAAGCAAATCGATATGAATCCTGCGCTTGAGCGGTTGATGCTCGTTTGCTGCCTCATTCCATCAACGGTCAGTGCTATATTGATGCTGCCTTTCCGCCACGGTCGGCAGTACTCCCATATCGTTACGCCGGTGCCCCCAGTCCTTGAGTGAATGACCACATGATTCACATTACGTTTTCCACCTCCCATTCTGACCAGGAAAAACCTCGGCACTCTTGACACTGTCCCTCAGTCCATCTTCGCATATCCAGGGGATAGGACCACGATGTGGCGTACTTTGAGGTTCTTATGGTCCGAGCTCTAAGACCTTAAACTAAGATATGCCCCTATGGTCCGAGCTCTATGACCTTAAACTAAGATCTCCCTAATCGGGGTTCTACGTCCCGCATGATGTTAAAACTGAACTCTCAGAACTACGTGTGGCTTGATCTCCAGCCTGATGGAGTACGTAGGAACGCCTGGGCATCTCGACTCGGGTCCAGCCTCAGGGATCGCTAAGTCCCGCCCCTCCTCGTCGCCGGCCGTCTGGGCTGGCTTCTGGTAGAGTGGTGCGGTTGTGATATTCTCCCTGATTCAGCTCGGGATGCCCCATTGCAATGATGGGAAGCGACAGTTTCCTCGTCAAAGAGGTTCTGTCTGAGAATTGGGGTGATTCACGGCCAGATTAGTGCATCCGCCTAATACGCTCTCCCCACGGTGGTGCAATTTTGGGAGTGTTAGATTCTGTCCGAACAAATCATCACTTCGCCCCACGCTTCGCATGCCCTTTTGATCCGGATTTCCACCCTTGTGTCTGAAGGAACCCCCAAAGCGGTATTGATGATGACATGTGATCCGCCTCCTGCAACATGAATGATGACCTTTGGTCCGTCTATTGCAGTAGTATGGTCGATTGATCCATTGTCCGCTTGCCGTCTTGGGAATTTCCTGGAAGGCTGACCGTCGTGGATTTCTGAATTCAGGACACGCGATTCACCCTTTCTCATTTCCCTATGTTCGGATAAAATCTCAACGCCCCTAGCATTGTCCCGCTCATGTGTCAGAACAAGTTGGGGGGATGGTACATTGATTAGGTCTGAGGTCTCCTATCCTAGGAATGGCCTCCCTCTTTTCCTTAGAAATCCGGGCCCAATTGTGGATGCCTGAAGCTTGGTTAACACTCCCGCAAGACAATGAATTGTGGTTGAGCACGTTAAGCCAAAAGATGCAGATAAATATATTGATTCATACAAATGGATCGAAGTATTGAGTAGCGGAAGCAAAATGTTCTGGGAATGGAAAAAAACAAAGCCCCTAGGGATTAGCGTGCTGAATGAATCTTTCCAACGCCGCTACCCTTTGGCTGGTGGCCTCCAGAGCTGCTTCTCGCTCTCTGCATGCCCTCTCTTCGTCGGCGGTCGCAGCGCGCAGCTCGCCGATCCTGGCCTGTGCACGCTCCCGCTCGACTTGAAGTGTGACCATCTGGTGGCCCGCCTCCGTCAGCTGTACCTGGGCGTCATCCAGCTGGGCCGTCAATTGCTCCACAAGCTCAGTGCACGCTGCGACGAAGGCCTCCTTCTCTGCCGCCTGCCCTTCGAGGTGCCGGACATCCTGCTCCGCCACGAGGAGCGCCCGCGTGTTCTCCGACATGTCCCGACATTGTGCGACGTCAGCACGCCGGCGGCTCTCGCGCATCTTTTCGGCCATGAAATCACGGACCATCAGATGGAGGCGTCGAGCATCAGCTCCCCCGGCACACAGGAAGCGCAGCCAGGTTTGAAGCGATCCCATGCGCCCCAGCCACTCCGATGAGGGTTGCTTGAGGAAGCGCTGGATGCACTTCCACCCCCTGCGGCGCATTATCCGGCTCTCCTCGACCGCCTCCGCGTCCGAGTCGTCCATCTCCTCGGGGTCGGCAGGCCGGTAGGCAGGGAAGGCAGCCAGCAGGTCTGCTGCAGGGTCCGCCCCTGGGATGTCCTCACAGGGGATAGGTTCCCCAACATCTGGGCGACCTTCTTCTCTCACCCCAGCGGCGTTGACACCCTCGTCAGCCCCCGACCTCTCTCCGATGGCAGCACCGCCGGCGTCTGTTGCCCCCTGATCAGTAGTTGGTGGGGCCGGCTCGGTGTGAGATGTCTGTTCTGGAGAAGGCGGCATGTCTACCACTGGTCCACTCATGGATGGACCGGGTTCGACAGCCCGACGAGCCTCCAGTATTGAGATCACTGCGCAAGGCATGCCGCGGTTAATCACGGATCGTCAACGGCAAGCACCAGCAGTAAAATAAGAAGACTTACGGGAGTCCAGAGCATCATCTCCCGCTGTCCCGGCCGCCGCAGGAGCAATTGCAGCAGGGGACCCCTCAGCGCTTGTCAATTCAATGATAGGTGTCTGGCCCCCGCCCTGTCCTGCTGGCGCCTCTCCTAATCCTACTGAGGATGCCTGACCAACATCCGTGCACTCCTGAGGAAGATGAAGAAATGGGTTAGAAGCTGCATAAGAGAATGGACGAAGCAGGTTGAGTAGGGATAGAAGCGGACCTCGAGGAGCTCGGTGATATCGATATTGTCAGAGCCGACCACCTCGCCGCTCTCCCGTGAGCTCCCCGGATGGGACCTTCCCTCAGAGCCTTCATCCTCCCCCGTCTCCTCCTCTTCCTTGGAATCATCGTTACTATCACCTTCCTCCGGCGCCATCTGTTCTGGAGCAGGCTCTAGACCGAGCATCACCTTCACCAGAAGGGACGGCTCCGCACGCTGGCCACGTTGGCGCGCGTACTCGTCCATGGCCGTCAGATACGCATACCGTCAGTGGAAGTTCACCCTGTCGGTGACCTGAAGGCGCCCGACCTCTGGCAGATGGATTCCTTCTCTGGTTATCTTCTGCCAGATGGTTTCGGTCCCCAGTGACTGCCGCAGGGTCATCCAGGCCGACCACAGCGCTGGAAAGACTACATCGTGGGAGGGTTCGAGCAGAAGCCTTATCTGCTTCCCGGGCCGCTCCCCGACCACCGCATGTTCCCCCTATCTGGGCGCTGAAGCCGTGGCGACAGTCTGCGATGTGCCCGCCGCCGAAGTCCCTGCCCGCGTCGGCTCCGCTGCTTGGCGCGCCTCCGTTCTCCCCCGCGTAAGGGCACTTCGCCTCCTTCCTTGACGCCCGGTCTCCGCACGGGTGACCTTGAGCCGCCGAACTGGCTTCCGTAGAAGCCCCTCGGGGTACACGATGGCCCAGTGTTCGGCGTAATCGGTTGCCAAGCCTGCGTCGATCCCGGTAGGAGGGAGAGTGATGACATCGCCAGAGCCGAAAGCGGCGAACATTAGCCACATCTGGCGAAGGACGCAAGGGTTCGTCTCCTCCCGGACAGCAGCGAATACCCTCTTCGGAATCCGTTGAAGGCACCCGAACTGCCTGGTGAACCGGGTTGGCACGTAGGGCTTGCAGATCACCTTCCCGTCGATCCGAGCCACGAGCACCCCGCCCCGCATGCTCAGGAAGTATTCGTGCTGCTCCAGCAGACCCTGCCCATTGTCGATCATCTGGCCAACGGGAGTGGGGAATGGGCTGAAGTTGAAATTGGCGTGATTTCCAATCCAAATCCTCACGCCCTCCTCATTTAGGGTCATCGGAGAGACCCCCACGATGTTCAGCAGGGAGGGTCGCAGGCCGTTGCCCGGAGGAATGACGACATTTGGAAACGTGTACCCACCGAGGTGAGCAGCCACCCAGCCGTGGAAGAATTGAAAGGGCCCACAAACCCTTCGTGGTGACCCCCTCGCGAGATGCGTCCCAGGATGGCGTACAGTTTAGCCAGCACTGGGACCCCGAGGTTGAATCTTTTGTTGGCGGCCATGGCACCCGCCATCACCAGTGTTGCCAGGCGGACGCCCATCCTCGCGTCCCACACTGGCAGGAGCCACCCACTCAGAAAGGCGGCCAGGAACGCCGCATACTAGACATTTGGGTCCCGGGCCTCGATGACGCGGTACCCCCATGAGCGGTAGTCTCCCGTCTCCAGGACCCGCCAGTACGACCCGTTCCGGATCCTCTGAGCCGCGGCCGGGCACCGCTTCCCCCTGCCTGGCATCTTGACCGCTGGGTCATGCTCCAAGAACTGGCTGAACCACTCCTTGTAGGCTATGTCCTTGCGGAAGTCCTTGACCTCGAGCCGCTGCGTAGCCAGGTCCAGTAGATGCCATGTCAGGATGGGAGTTCGTGACCTGTCGCCCCAGGTGTTCCTCGGAGGCAGGAACTCATCGTATTGGTAACCCTCCAGCGGGATACCTCCAATGCAGTGGATTTCCCAGAGACCGATGCTGACCTCCCCATGATGAAGATGGAAGGTGTTGGTATCCGGGGACCAGCGGGTGAACAGCTCCGGCCCGAGCTTGGGCTGCTGGTAGAAGTGGAACTGTGACGTCCACACCGCCTCAAACAGGCCGATGTACCGCAGTTCCTCCACGAAGTGGTCGCAGGTGTGGCGTACCCAGAACGACCAGGCCCACTCACTGGTGAAATTTCCCCCAGACCGCAAGTCCCAGTCCTTCAGCCAGCCCCTGGTGTCGTCAGTGACACTCTGGCGATACGTGCTCGAGTAGAGGGATGGAGAGTTCTCCGCAGTAGGCTCACTCCCGGTAATGGTTCGCGTCCTCGGGTTCAGGACATAGACATTTAAGTGCCTGGTCTCCCTGGAAGGATTCCCGTTGTTGGTGATGTTGTAGCGGAGAAGCTCGTCCTCCCGAGTCACCCAGGTCCGTGGCGCATCAACCTCGAACCCCGGCACCGGAACCTCATCCAGGATGCCGTAGTTCCAGAGTGGCAGGTTGTCCGACAGCGGATACGTCTTCTGGGCCGGCGTCAGCAAATCGAACAAGGATTGATTGTTGGAAACAATCTCCTTGGCTCCGTAGACCTCCTCGTTCGCCGCCATCTCAGCTCTGCGAATGGCGGCATCCCCCTCATTCACTTGATTCGCGGCCATCTCAGAAGCTCCGGGAGTCGTGTGGGTTAAGGGATGAGGCGTGCGGAATCGGAGGAGGCTGGTATAGAAATTTGGGAGTTGGCGCACAATCCTAGTGGACGGCGCGCAATTGGGAAGTCTGTCGCGTAAAACCCCGGGTGTTCGCGCAAAAACAAGCCGAAATCCGGATGGGTTTGCGCGCCGAACGAGCGAATTTCACGCCTTCAATGGCAATTTCACGCACGAGAGCTGGGAAGCTTATCGCGCGGAAAGCCTGTGTACGGCGCGCGGAACCCAGGGCCCCTATTTATAGGCGAGGCCAGGTGTCCGCGCCGCGCGGAAAGAGCTTTGCGAGACCACGGTAGCGAATTTCGCGCCCAACGCCCTTTTTGCGTGCCAAAGTCCCGTGCCACCCAGGACTTCGGCATTCCGGCGTCTCCCTCGAAACCCGATCGTTGCGACCTCTCGCCGATCAGATTCCGAGGGGGGGCTTTTGTAGACGCCAGAAAAGTCCGTTACTCCTCAAACGAAGTTCCGGATGAGGAAAGTGAGGTCATATTTGGAGTCAGAAGCATGTTTCGGAAGGCCCGAAGGCCTTGCGCGAAATATCGGAGGCCCGCGCGCAATATTGGCTAGGCGCGCGCAATCCTTCCGGGATTCGCGCAATGAGGCGAGTCGGCGCGTAAGTTTCCGCGCCCGACGTCCCTGCGCGACCCTATTGTGCGCCGGGCCCCTATTTCGCGCCCGAGCCGTGTTGCGCGCCCGCGCGCCGAATTGCGCGCCCGCGAGCCGAATTGCGCGCCCGGGGTTGCCTATAAATACAAGGCGACCCCCGACGTTTTGAAGGTTGCCAGAATTCGAAGAGTCGCTCGTGCGCGCAATCCCACCCCCTCCGCGTGCAATTCCGATCTTCAGGTAACCTCTTTTATTTTGTGCAACCCCTTTGGCTTCTTTCCCTTGATCAACTCCTCACCCAAAGGCCTTCGCGCGCAAAAGAAGCCTCTTGCGCGCAATTGCCCCCCGGGTGCGTGCAATCCAGCCCGATTGCGCGCACCCCCCTTTACTAAGTGGCCATTCGTTAAAGAATGGGCCGTTGCCCCCGCGCGCTATCAGAGGCCCGGTGCGCGCAATCTCCATCTTCCGCGCGCAAAGCACTGGCCCAATTGCGCGCCAGCCCGCCCAATTGCGCGCTGACCCACGGTATTGCGCGCAAACTGCCAAGGGTCGCCCCCTTGACCCCCTGAGGGTACCCGCCTGCGTGGCGCCCGATGATCTTCATCCCGGGTGCCCGCACCGTACGTTGTCTTCCCGTGCGGCCTTCCAGGCTCGCGCGAAGTGACACAGACCCATTGGCGGCACTACCACGTCCGAGCTACAAGACGTTAAACTGTTCAGCATTCGTCCGCGCTGCAGGACGGTAAACTGCCAAGCATCATCGTCCTCAACACACGACGTTAAACTGTACTTCGTCCGGCAAGACGTTAAACCGTCCGCTTCGTCCTCAACACATGACGTTAAACTGTACTTCGTCCGGTAAGACGCTAAACCGTCCGCTTCGTCCTCAACACACGACGTTAAACTGTACTTCGTCCGGCAAGACGCTAAACCGTCCGCTTCGTCCTCAACACACGATGTTAAACTGTACTTCGTCCGGCAAGACGTTAAACCATTCGCTTCGTCCTCAACACACGACGTTAAACTGTACTTCGTCCGGCAAGACGTTAAACCGTCCGCTTCGTCCTCAACACACGACGTTAAACTGTACTTCGTCCGGCAAGACGTTATACCGTACGCTTCGTCCGATCCCGTGCCTCGCAAGCAGGGTCCCCCCCGGTTTGGATGTGGCCCCCACCCGCTCGTCTCTGCAGGGATGTCGGGATTGCCCCTCTTTAGGGACGATTTATTGGAGTGGCCTTCGCCCACGGGGGTAGAGTATTACAAACCCCTAGTTTCTTGTGGGGGACTGCACATGTGTATCTCCATTGTGCTTCCCCACTGCCGAAGCCAGTAGAGGGCGTGACAGGGATCGAGGTCTCTCACCTTTGGCCCAAGTCCCTCTTCAACTGAGCTTTGCCGCACTCAGGTGGCCTCAGTGTGTAAGTCCTGACAGAATGAACTACGTGGACTTTGATCCCTATCTCCTAAACAGGGTACGTAGGAAGCCTCCCTGAGGTTCAAGCCCACCACCTGGTCGTCCCGGTCGTATTCACGTCGGTTCGTCCATCAGTGGACCCCTCTCGGGTTCACATTCGCGTCGATTCACCTATGAATCCGCCCTTGTGGGGGACTGCACATGTGTATCTCCATTGTGCTTCCCCACTGCCGAAGCCAGTAGAGGGCGTGACAGGGATCGAGGTCTATCACCTTCAGCCCAAGTCCCTCTCCAACTGAGCTTTGCCGTATATGGGCCTCCTTAGAGTGTAAGCCCCAAACACCAACGTCCAACATGACATGAAACTGTGATCCACCCGGCCATTCCATCCCCCTCTGTGTGAGGTGGTTCGGTTCAATCCTCCGCCCGGCAGCCTCGACCTCCTCGTGAGTTGGCTTGCCATCGTCCAGCATGAGGTTAAACTGTATATCCGAACTACGCTGACTTTGATCCGCGCTAACGCGCGGTACGTAGGAAGCCTCTACGGGGTCCAAGCTCTTCACTCCATCATCCATCCCGATCCTTACCCGGGCCGCCACATCCCGGTGGGGTCATGCCACTTCATTCCACTTCACTTCACTCGGGAAGCCGCCCATGTGCTGGCCCCAGCATCGGAGGTTCCCCGCAAGGGGTTCTGTCATCTGATCCACTCCTCGTGTTGATCAGTCCGATGCCGTCCCCGCTGGACGTTAAACTCGCGGCATACCCCGTGTTAAACATGGGAAGCTGAGGAAAACCTCAGGTAACGCAGTTCCCCGCACCCAGCGCGGGATGCCTCAAGCCATCACACCTTTGAGAAGCCCTATTAGGGACGGAAGGCAGACATGCAGAGCTGCAATGTTAAGGCACGCCCCCAACACCCAGATCTACCCGGTCTCCTCACCGCGGGTTGCTGCCCCGACCAGATTCCTTGGAGCGTCTGGGAGGAAGCAGCGTAATTAACCGGTGTCCATGAAGATATGGCGCCGGGAACGAGATTCAAGAACATTCTTAAATCTGTGAGGGAGACCCGGATTAGGTGACGAGTTCCGAGGAGACGTCCACGGAAGGAGGTGCCGACATCCCATCATCCCGATTTCGATCAAGGAGCAGACGTCCCTAAATAAGGGACGGATGCCACCCGCCTTTGTAAAGTGGGACTGCGGGGCCAAAAGCCGCGCTCCCGTCCCCTCGGGTCGACGAGCGCACGCGCGAACGCGTCCTGGCGGAACAGCGTCGGAACAGAAACCCGACGCACATCCGCACCGAAACAGTGGGGAGAATGTAATGTCCCAAAAATCTAAAGTAAGAACATTGTATTCAATAGCGCGTATTACACGCAACACTAAGCTTGTAACAGAATATAATATCATGAGTATTTATAATATAATTAATATTTTAAATAAATTCAATATAATTTATAGCTTTAAATGCATGTGATTCTAAGTTAGCGTACATCACACACAACAAAAAGTTTTTTCAATGGTATGTGTTACACGCAAGACCGAGTTTTACCAAACAACAATATATTATTAAAATATTATTATTTAATATAATAAGATATAACCTAGCCATTAAATTAGTAGTTATAAAAATGGTTAACTAAATTTTGAAAATCTATGATTTTCACAAATATAAAATTAATTCATTAGTTACAAATTAAATAGAAATAAATATGAAAACCAATTGAATATAAAGGAAAATATTATTACTTTTATGCTCACAAAGTTGTTTTACTATAATAAATTAAATTAATTACAATTATTGGGTGATATTAATGTGATATATATATATATATATTATTCAATAAAATATTTTTTTATATTTATCTAATATATTTTATAGGCATAAGATAAGAACAAACCCAATATTACACATAAAAACCTATATTTTTATTAAGTCACTTTTATCGCCTTTTAATAGCGAACCTATTTTAAATAAATTTTTTGGAAATTTTATAAATATTATATGTAAAAATAAATTTAATCTTTGAAAGTGAAACATAAAAATTAGGTTAGGGTGAATTTTTATTTTTTTTCTATGAAGTTTCATTTTTTAATAAATAGTGAAAAATACTGAAATTTAATTCAAAACTGCTTTTTCATCTAATTTATTTATGAGGTTAAATTATATTTTTAATTAGTTTTAAAATTTAATTAGATAATATTTTTTATCAATTAATATAATTTAATTCATTAGAATCAATTTCACTTTGAAATTGACTATAAAAACATAAAAAACTTTTGAACGTTTTAACTTCAAAAACCCGCATTGTCGTCCCGTCTACGAGATTAAAATTAAATTAATTTCTGCCACTTTTGTGTTTGGAATTTGTAAAAATGGATTCCATATTTTTAATCAGAATAATTTATAATATATAATAAGGTGAACTTATTTTTTGACCAAAAATATTAGTGAAAGTATTTAAAATTAATTTCAACGATTAAGGTGAAATTAAGCTTAACACGAGACTAAACCTTAAACTTAAGGATCCAAATGACCTAGAAACTTGTCCAAAACCCATTGTATGTACATAATTAATCCATTAACCTTCTATTGTTGTGTTTTTTTGGTTTTTTAATACTTTTTTAGGTAAAAAAGTGGGCACACCTAACTTGTTTTCAAAAATACCAAATGAGTCCTTTTCCTCCCTTACAAAAGGCCCCTACCCCTCCCACTTACTCACAACTATCAAGACACATTGGATCGACCAATATTTTCCCAAATATCTCCAAAAAATACCTACAATCATCCTAGAAACCTCTCATTTGGAGGAAAGAAATCCAAGGAAGCCCTTTGGTTCAAACCAAAAGGAGTTACCCAATTAAGAGGTAACATCTTTCCTTAAGCAGTTTAGTTTTATTTCCATTCTCCACCCCTAAAATCTTCTTATTCCATGATTATATAAAAAAAGTGTCCAAAATATACTATTATGAAATTATTCTAAGGTTTATACCTACACTTACATACACTTCCATCTAACGGGTAACGAATATATTGTTTCTGTGTACGACGAACTACCACCTCACGAAAAGATTATTGGTCATTTTTCCTTTACCACCTTTCATGGTTCACCATTATGATAAAAAATATATTTATATATTTTATATATGATATTTATAATGTCCTTATGATTCCTTAAATCTTTTAAATACCTATATACTTTCCATTTTGTGTAAATACGATAACCTCGTTTGTTGAAGTGTGAACTACCGCCCCCTCAAAGCGAATGCGATTCGTTCACACTATACATGAAATATATAAAGGATGGTTTTAATAAAACTATGTAATATATATGAAATATATATGATACTAGAATTATAATATACATATTTATAATTTAACTTTCATTCTTTTAATACAACAAATAAATGAAAGTAGCGTTCATGCGTATGTACAGACTATCGTCTCCATGAACGGTACATTTCATTTCTTACCTCCAAACTTTATGGATCATTATAAATACATATATAATGAATATATATGATATTAAAACCATGTTTTATATTATGTAGATTATGAAACCATGATCTTATTAATAGGAACAACAAATAAAAAATCAAAACTTACTCGAGAAAACTAGGTAATTAACACCCAAAATAGTTAAAATAATGAAAGGTTATTAAAAAATGGGTAATAAAATATTATAATAAGATAATATATGATATTATAAATATGATTATATTTCTAGTATAATTAACATGTTTAAAAACCTTATACATTAGTTTAAAGGACATTCACCCGAAAGGAAACACAAGGTAAGGGATTTTTATCTCAATTTATATTCCATTGAGACTTAATTGTTGTTATGCACCTAGTTTCTTTTATATGATGTATATACTTCCTTTTAAATGTTATATAATTTATCATGATATTATAAGTTTCATTTAATGTTATTCATTCAAGGGGATTATGGTTCTAAATGTTTCAAAGTGGTATGAGATACTTTGGAATGTTTAACGATTATTTTTCTCAAGAATAATTTTAATGTTCTTTCAATGGTATTTCCATTCAAGAAAATAATATGACCATTATTAAATAAATCCTTTAATTTTACTCTATTTTGGTTATTCATGACATTTTCAAGTATTAGTACCATTTTATACTCTTTGGTACTCAAAATATTTTAGAAAATGCTTTTAAGAAAACTCGACTTCATTTCTCTTTTTAGTCGGAGAATTTGTTTTCCTCTAAAAACCATGTTTTATGAAATATTTTCATTTTTTTTAATTTTCAAAATAATTTTGTAAATTATTTTTACCCTTTTTTTCTTTTACTAATGTTTACAAAGGAATATTCTTGTCTCTTTCCGAACAAGTCATTTTTCTATCATTTTCCATACAAAATGAATGTTCTTTTACCTCGTACAACTTGTATAGATTTACCCACCATTATTTATTTGAATCTTACTTTGAATGTTTAAAAGGTTAATTTTTAAAGAAAATGTTTTCAAAAGTTATTTTCAAAGAAAATGTTTTTCAAAGAAGAGGTTTTTCAAAATGGTTTTCAGAACAAAAGGATATTTACTCAAAAATGTTTTTAAAAGATATTTTTATAGTATTTATATTCATCAATAACAAAAAAACATTTATTTTACTCTACTTGGGATATGTTGTATTGATACCATACTTATTCCTCCCATGGATGGTTTATGATTGATTTTGGCCAAGGATAGTATTCACATTTACTTCATTGATTCCTTTTAATCCCTTTGAAATATTCAATTTCCCATGATCAATGATCATTGAATTTTCCCAAATTATTCATATCATTTATCATGTATATTACTATTTACCAAACCATATACCATTTAAATACAATGTCTAATTTGATATTTATTTTATTATATAGGGGAAATATTGATAAATTTGTATTCTTTATTCAATAAAGATATTTAATAAGGCATATTATTTATTTTGATTAATTGATATGAGGAATGCTTTGGGCTTGTAATGAAAGGTGGGGAACAAACTTTATATATTCCCTTAATGCATCAATAGGTTCTCATGAGAAAAACTAGTTGCACAAATTAAACGAGTTTCTATCCGTATTTTTAAACCATATTATGAAAGGTCTTGACAGTATAGGTTTTCATGTGACATATACATGATTTACAATAATTAAGAATTTCCTTCATTTAGTTTCAGTTACAATTCATCCATGAGATTTTACGTTGACATATATATGGATACATTTTATTTTTAGTTCATTGACTAAATGAAATTTGTTTTAGTTTTATACCTTTTCATATTGATTTTTTCCTTATATAATTATTTTAATGACATTTGTTTCAAGTTATTAACTTTCCATATTGTTTATATACTTCATTTTTAGTTATTGACTACATGGCTTGTGTTCTCAGTTATTACCTTGTCATATTGATTATTCTCATTGATTCATTATTGTTTCGCTGTATTTTATCCCTACCAAGCATTTGATTTCACCATTATTATGTTTCCTTTTTCTAGGAATCCAAGAAGTAAGAAAGATATACGAGGATATGCTAAATGGAATAAAGTTATTATCCTTGAATTTATTTATAAAGAAGAAAAAAAATTATGTTGTAATTGGTGTATTAATTTTTAATACAATACCCATGTATGTATCTAGTTTACCAGGACTACTAAACTATTCAGTCTTTTAGGAAAAAATTTACTTATATCATATTCCAATGTAATGGTAGCAGACACTAACACTGGGCATTCTGAGGCCAGGTGGCTACAAGAATAGTAAAAACACTGAGAACCAGAGGGACATAGAGCACTATTCTTGGATGAAGGAAATGAACATTGAGATGATTTTCTAATACCCTTAATACATGGGTATTTAAAGACTTTTTGTGACCATTGGGAGAAAAATGTAATCATTGAAGTTTTTTTATCCATTATGTGTTTTAAAAATTTAAATGGATTTAAAATGATAATTACAAATAATAATATTGACAATAACATTTAATAAAAATGTTTTAATAAATAAAACTTTTAAAATTATAATATAAATTTGAGTTCTTATTAGATTTAAAATAATGGAATTTAATGAAAATTTTTTAATTATAATTTAAACTTTCAAAGTTTTTTATTATAATTTGAGAGATTAAAAAAAGGATAATTCAACATGAATAGTTTCAAATAGTAATAAAAAATTAACTTTTTAAATGGTGAAATTAATCTAAATGGAAGTGGTAAAAAGAATATATATATATATATATATATATATATAGTAATTTAATATTTTCCCATTTTTTGAAGATTTTCTACAAAAAATGCTAAGGGATCACACCACAAACCAAGGGAATCCCATGTAAGGCCAAGCACTCAGTTCATATAGGTACCGTGCAAGACCAGCTTGAGCAGTGATAGGTCAGACCCGTGCATAGGCCCCTCAAATTTTGGTCTGTGTATAGTGTGGGTTGAAGCTTGAGCGGGACCTCATGTATAAGGCTCCCTGTACAGTGTGTGTTTATGTCATCAGAGTGTGGCAGCCACACCAAGGCTTATAAATCAGTGCCCTTTTTTTCTAGGATTCGATATGGGATGAGTTTTTTCTCGGGGAACACAATATAGAACATTCAATCAAGATTGAACTCATCCAAACCATCCATCTAATCTCCTGAATCCCCTCCTTACCACTATTGATATCTTCCAGTGTTCCTATTATTGTGACCCAAAACCAGTAGGTTAAGCTATCATACCTCCACCATCAACAAAGTCTCCCTCATCTATGACCAATCTGAGTTTCGTCTTCCTTCTAAAATGACATGAATGGTTTAAAATAAATCAAACCTTGACTATTTAAGTTTATCTATTTCTCATCCCATAACTTATGAAGGAAGCCAATTATATATATATATATATATAATTATATTTCTTTTCAATCCAAATAAGTATAAATGATCGATTTTTTGAAAGTTTTAAAATCACAACAATCACTGTTGATCCAATCTATTTGATAAGTTTTCAAATCTCCCTTTTTGTATATTTTCCAACACCATAGAATAATATATATATATATATATATATATATATATATATATTTATAGTAAGTATGAAAACTGAATACTTAGACATATAGATCCAAAAACCCTCATTTTTTTGTCAAACGGATGCACCCAAAATAGTAAATTTTATACAATAAAGTTTCTTTATATAACCCTCTTTTTCACACCCAAAAATACCTGGTTCTCTTCCCCAAACCCCTTTTATTTATTCTTCTTTGTATCCAAAAGCCAACAATTTTGACTCTTCCTCACTTAGAGGTAAGGGTTTGATTTTATTTTCAATCTATCAATTTATGTTTGATTTACAAAGATAAATAAATAAATAAATAAATATATATATATATATATATTTGTTTTTAGAATTTATGATGTAAATGATTGTTTTAATTTTTTTAAACCTATCAATTTATATTTTAATTTATGATTTATATTATAAATCTTTCAAGTTTATGAAAGCATGTAAGGATTTTCATAAATTTTATCAAGTATGTTTTAGAAAACTAAATTTATTTATTTTTGTTTTAAAAACTTTGATTTAAAACAAAACCCTTTTAAGGATAATTAAAGAATTAATATTTTAAAGTATTATTTCATAATATATTTTTAAACAATAACAAAACTTTGTTTTGTTATTGTTAAATTTAAATTGTTTATCTTTTAAATAAAATCTCCATGAGAAAATATATAATTTTATGTAATCTATTAAGATTATCATTTTATGTGTATCATTTAGTTATATATGTTAAATGGTATCATTTTATGTGAACTAGTATTTTGCAGAAAATTGTAAATGATAAAAGATATTATTTTATGTGTGAAATATTTTGATATGTCCATGAATGTCATTCATAGCATTGGATAAGACCATCATCTAAGTTATCACCGACATTCCATGCATTTTTATTCAAGTATTCATTTAACTTATTAAGCATTTATATTTATGTCATTTAAATAAGAACAATTTTTTATAATCATGAATTTCTCTTAGATGTGGTTTTATAAATTCTCAATATATTATTATTCCATGAAAATAATCACATAAGACTATTTTATTCTAAAGAAAATAACTAATGTATGTATTATTTTGAAACATTTTCAAGTTATGATCAAGAAAGGCAGAACCATTAAAATATTTTCTTAAAATTGGCACTAGAGTATCGAATGTTATATTATGGTATGAGGAGTAAACCCATGACCTTAAGGGGATGCTATCCCATATGATATATGGCTAAGTGGACTTATGATTTTTTATGGTCTGTTAAGTATCATGATTAATCCTTAAAAATTATTATTTTCAAAAGGATAAATCCAAAGGATTATTTCTAAATATTATTATTCTTAAAATTAATGGTTTTTAAAATTATATGAACTTATTTTATTCCGTTGTTTTGAAAACCTATTCATAAGAATTTATTTATATTTTAAAAGTACTTACCAGTGATTTTAAAACCCCTTAGTGGGAAAATTAAATGCTCGCCCTATGTTTTAAATCTATTTTTCATAAGTTCAATAGAATTTCAATTTGGTGTGTAGTTCTTATATGGAGGCAACACTCATGAAGAATTTTATTTATTTTATTTTGTATATTTTTTTTAAAATGAAACGTATGTATCTAATTTTCCAAAACCTAGATCAGAAAAGGGTCCTAGAATGTATTAAATGTTGTGTATTTTTTCAGTTTCTCTTATAAAAAAATACACAAAATTTATATTTGTTGAACCTGGAAGTGAAGATTTGGGTATTTACAGTTGGTATCAGAGCAACAATTTAGATAATTTTGGAAAATTAGAACAAATTAAAAATTTAAGTATGCCTCCTTAGTAAAATTCTTTTCTTAATATTTTCAAATGGAAGACATAAGATCAAAAACAACTCTTTTATCTCTTCTAGATAAACTACTTGAAAAGATAATTTTAAGATCATGCTCGAATGATTTTGAACCATTTTTAAACCTCCGACTATCATTTAAATGCTTTTACAAGATATCCAATACCCCTGATATAATCTAATTCTTATGAGGATCTGGTTTTTTATATTTTGTCATTGTGCATGAACAAATTCCATTCTCTACATGAAAAGGAAAATATTTTGAAGGTATTTTCAAATGTGTTACCCCATCTGAATATTTTGAGTCTTTAGTGGATTTTCTAGAAGCTACAAGAGAGGGTGACCATCGTGCAGCCTATCTATAACATCTCCAAATCCAGCACTCTCTCACATGTATAGAAAAGGTTGGTTAGAGGACCTCAAGTCTTCCTCCTCATACAACAAAGGCTACCGACTAGCAGCAGAGGTGTGGATGTATAGTGGGGATACTATACCCCTTGGTATGAAGTGTTATTTAGAAGAAATAATTCATATTAAAATAGAAACTACCAGAGTAAAACAATGTGAAAGACAACAATAAAATCCAACTAAATAATTCAATAATCCACAAGGAATAATGTAATGAAATGCTGTAATTAATCTAAATGTCATGATAGAACAATATAAGGAAAAGACCAGTAGACTCAAATAGAAGACTCAAGTCCTGGGTCTAGATCCCCATGATGGTCCCATATCCAAACTCCATCCCAACAACAAGCAAGCAATCAACAACAAGGTCCAAATCCCTTGTCCAATCCTGAATCCACAAAGTTTTCTCGGGTACCAAATGACGACCCGAATAGGGTGTGAGTAAAACTCAGTAGGTCGACACCACCATGTATAAACAAAACTGGCCTGATTTGAAGTGTATACAATAAAGTGATAAACAGTTGTATCAATTAATTAAAAAATTAAATAAATACAACAACCTACTTCGACACCATGTTAGGATGTCTCTGAGCATGTCTTACAACCATGCCAACCACAACCATATAACCAAGAAAAGTCACAACAAACAATCCAGGTCAAAGTCCTATAATCATTACAGTATGGGACTGGGAATAACCCACCCTCTATAAGCATTACAACCAGGGCCGGCCCAAGGGCGAGCCCCGCGAGCCTGTGGGCTAGGGCAATGCCCCTTGTTGGGGAAACATAAACGCAACCCCAACCCCTTCAATAATAACCCTAAAATTTCATATCCCCACATCTCATCCGTACGCTCTCCCTCCTGGTGGCCTCACCTCACCTCTTTGTTGTTGAATCCGATTCTCCTCAAGGCTCCCGTGCCACACTCGCCTCCTCTGGTCTCGTCTGACGATGCCCCCCCTGCCCGCACTCGCTGCCCTCTCCTCTACCTCTCCCACTCGCTCACCCCATGATGTTTCCACCCCCCTCAATTCCTTCACTTTGCTGAATCCCCATGCAATCAAGCGTTATTTACTGCTGGTACGCACTGCGCTCTTACTCTCCCCCCAGCTTTTGGTGAAGGAAGGACGACCCCCTTCCCTCCCTTGGTGCTGCCGACGAATTAAGGCCCAGGTGAAGGGTCTTTTTTTTTATAATTCTATCATAATTTTTATTTTTTATGTATCTATTTTTGTATCCTACTTTGATCCCATTTTAATTATAGATTTTTTGTGTAAATTTTTGAGAAAGAAAACTCCAACCAGTTCCTTCATTGTGGTAACTATTTCATTTTTGTTAAAACTTTTCTTTAATGGACTTTTCCTATATTTCCCACTCCAATGTCAAAAATGATGTGATTGGTATGATTAGATTTATTGTTTTTAATATGAACACATAATTTCTCATACTTTATTTCTTTTCTCTAAGAAACTTGTAGAAATTTTAGGTATAACAAGCCCATTTATCCTATTAGTAGATTTTTTTAAATTAAATATTGAACATTTATTAGGCTCTTGAAAGCAGTTTTCACAACAATATAGAACTTGATGATAAATATTATTTATACTATGATGGATGATTTCTGTAGGATTTATATGATTCTAATTGGTGTCATGAAAATGAGGTAAACAAAACATATTTGAAGGTTCTACATTCATGTTTATTGAAACTTGTTATTCCCATGCCATTTATATCAGTAATAGTTATTATGCTGGCTCTATTGGCTATATTGTTTTAGTTAATTGAGGTTGAGAATTGCAATAGAAGATTATAGAGTTTATTTTATACTATATATTTTATGATTATTCTCTCTTTATTACTTTATTGAATTAATTGAAATTAATTTATTACTGCTGGACCACTTGCATCGTGTCAATCCTTTCATAGTATAACTAATGTTTTTTATGAATACATGTTATGTATTTAAATATTGTTTTATGATATTCTATGCATGCTTATTATCTTACTCCTCGGGTGTCACCCACTAGAACTTTCAAAGAGAATAAATGTTAAATCACTTTGTTCAAAATTGTATCTAAGGAATCAATAATTTCTTTTTTGAAGTGTTTATCATGAGTGATAATTGTAGATTCAAATTTTTATAGGTTTAGAAGAAGACGAAGTGGGTGTTGAAGATGTAGATGAATTTGATTCGTTCTTTTTTAGAAAGGCATAACTAGTCAGTTTTTACAAAATTTAATGCCTTTTTTGATTGGATTTGAAGTGGGTTAAATGGTTCAAAAATGTACAGGTTTTTTCTTTTAACAAAATGGTTATTTTACCTTGTTTACATACATAGAAAACTGAAATTTTATATGATTTAAAGCCTTGTTTGAAATTTATTTGTAGTAGTTTTCAAGTAATATGAGTGTCGTTTTAAACACATTGTTTTTTTTACTTTTTAATATTATGAGGGAAATATAAGAATTGATCCACATATGGAATGAAATTATTTTTTGATGTCCGCATGTATTGTAGGTTTAAATGGATTTATTATTTTAGGTTTTTAAAGTGAGAGCACTGATATGGTTAGCTCCTGTCTATTCCTTTAACCATTCATATTTAAAGGGAAACATTTTTGTAATTTTTCTCAGGCAACAAGATTTCTCGGGCCGGTCCTGATTACAACATGGACTAGTCCGAACCCACTCACTATCAGCATTACAACATATATGTGTGCAAGTGACTAGGCCTAGACCATTATATAATCATCTCATCATAGAACAAAATTCATGTCAAACAACATGGATATCATAATATCACATTATATATTTTAATGGTTAATTATGTGAATTACCATTATTATTTTATATGCCACATTCAATTAAAATTACAATTGATTAAAAATTCTATCAATAAAAAAAAATTCACAATTTAGGGATCATATAATAAGAAATCACCCTAGGTTTCATATCATGCCAATCATACCTTATGCCATTATCCAATTACAAAACCATTTGAAAACAAAGGAATTCATGGATGATCTCGTTTGATTAATAAATTGATCTTAGGTCCACAAATCATTAGTGCGATCATGATATTTCATAAAAGTAACAATAATCAAACCATAGGGTTGAGATTTAGACCCCTTACCTTAAACTAAAGATCCAACGACACTTCCAAAAGACAACACCCATGAGGAAGAAGGTGCAGAAGATTACAAAGAAGTTCCTAGATAAAGGTTGATCAAGATCAAAACCAACAATGCAATTGGGTAAAGGTTTTCACCATAACAGGTTGGATAAGAAAAAAGATATGGAATAATCTAACCAAAGGAACTTACCAGAGATTAATTTTGTGAACAAGATGCCTGAAAAGGGGTTTGGCACTCCAAAATCGCCTAGAGGATTCCCTAAGGTTGAGAGTGAAGAAGTTGCAGTTGATTGGAAATAAAATCAGCTACATAGAAATTCTAAAACTATTGATCAATCATTTACACATCATGTAATAGAGTTTCATATTGTGTAAATGTTTTTCTTGGTTTTCTTTGAAAAATTCATCACCTTGGATTTATTTTATTAAAACTAGTGAAGAATTATATGGTGTGTAATCCCTTTACACAACACGTAAATGTTCTTCAGTTGAGTTTTTTAGCCCATCTTCCCTTTAAATCTTCTCAACTTACCAAGAACCCATTTAAAACTTAAACCCATTTATACCCAAATTCCATTAATTAAAAAAAACATACACCCCCAAACTTTAGGCATTTTTTTCTAATAAATCCTCTTCATCTCTGAACAAGACTTGGCCACTAAGGCTCAAAAAAACAACTTAGAGAGAAACGTACCTGAAAAAAGATGGGATCTTACAACCTCCACACCTTATAACAGCTCATCTTTGAGTTACCTCAAGAATCACTGTGAGGTCTTAGTGAAAAACTATGGCCATTGTGTTCACATATTATAATCCCTTTCCTAATTCTCATCCTAAACTTTTCCATGCTACCACTGCACCCGAACCAACGATATAGTCCGATCCCAAAGATATTTCTCATCATGATCCAAAACCCATATAGGATGTTCCTAAAAATATGAATCAACACAAATATATACTTCTTCTACATATATCACATGGGAAGGGTCTGGATGATA
This sequence comes from Viscum album, assembly GCA_963277665.1. NCBI lineage: Eukaryota > Viridiplantae > Streptophyta > Magnoliopsida > Santalales > Viscaceae > Viscum > Viscum album. Next base: position 1,778,606,633 of record OY728129.1, on the reverse strand, counting down.
TCTTCATAGTTGCTACATGTGGAACACATTGTTCGAGGCACTGTAGTGCTGTGGAAGGGCTAGACGGTACGCCACTGGACGAACCCTTTCCACCATTTCAAATGGTCTGACAAACCTGGGTGATAGCTTCCCCTATTTCCTGATACGGTGTTGCACCAACCTAGTAAACTCTCAAAGTAAAACATAAAGACCAACCTCTAACTCTAGAGGTCGTCTCTGATGATCAAAATATGATTTCTACCTACGTTGCTCGGTCACCAACTGCTATTTGATCAACTGAACTTGTTTAGATGTATCCTGCATGAGGTTAGGCCCAACAAGTGCTGAATCACCTGACTCCGTCCAACAAAGAGGCTAACGAAATGACCTGCCATACAAGGCCTCAAAAGGTTCCATTTTTATTGATTTCTGAAAGCTATTATTGTCACTAACCAGGACGGGTCGCCATCCGACCCGGCGCCCGACCCGATCCGCGACATGGCCCGAAGGGCATTCCCGATCCTCACGGGCTGGCACAAGTGCCCGGGTATCAAACATTACCTGGGAATGATTTACCCGAAATAAAAGACAGAAAAATAACTAACCAGATAAATAAACTGAAACAACAAAATAGACAACCAAATATGCCTTTAAACTATGAACAGGTTTAAAGTCTACAACTCGAACCAAAACTAAAAGAAAAGACGACAGCGGAAACTAAAACTCTTACACTAACCTCCCGAAAAAAGAGAGTCCACATCAACACCACTATGCGTGAAAAGGCCAACTGAAACCTGAACCACCATCACTGAGCACGATGTCATAACCTAGAATACACAAGAAACAAATTCTACATACACCCAAAGGTGTATGTAGGGTGTGAGACAAAAGCCTAGTAGGATGTCACCCAATAAAAAGGTTCCATGCCACAACATCAAAAAGTCAATTTAATGTTTTTATTCAAAATTTTAATTTCAAAATTCTTTTAAAGAAAACATTTACAAGATAAATGCTAAATAAAAAACACTAAAAAGAACTCATTTCACAAACACGATTTTAAAGAGGAAGAGAAAAGTTCATTATGGGCACACACACACATACTCACACACACACACACACACACACACTCTCACACACACACATATACTCACACCCAAGTGGTCCTCCATATGCCGATGAAAGGCACCACGTCATAGATGGTAGAGCACTATGGGTAAATCCCCTAAGGTTCATCTAGCTTGAGTGGGACCCTAGAATCTCGTGTCTCGGTGAAACGTGGCTTAGAAACCATGACCCTTAGAAACTTGGATTAGAAGAGCACGACCCTCAGAAAACGTGGCTTAGAAGGCCATGACCCTCAGTCATTATATGTTTAGTTAGTGTTGCAATCGTCAATCCAGCTAAGTGAAACAGGGACAATACCCATCCGGCTCACTAGCGCACTAGTTCTAGTCCTCCCACCTAGATACCCGGGGTTTTCCCTTATGCTCAATCAAGTTTCACATTCACATGATATATTGTTTTTCCCATATCACAGACCAAACCAGACATTACACACAATTCACCATTTTCACACCCAAACAACATTTCAAAAACTCACGCACGCCAAAAAATACCTTTCCAAAAATATTTTTGTCGTTACCTAATCATTTCGCAAAAACCCCATTTGGAAAACACTCAAACAAGAACATAAACAATTTTCAAAACTTAGAAATCATTATTTTAATAACACAACAAGGGCCGACACAAATAAACACACCCAATTACAAAGAAGGGAGTCGTTCAAACCACTTTCTTAATAAATTTTCCTTAAAACTAGTTTCACACCAACTACACAATTATCTGAACCATCTGCACCTCTTATAAAACACCAAAAACCTCTTTGAAGAAGCCACCATTGTTTACAAGACACCATTAAAAAAAAAACAAAACCAAGACAACACGCTTAGAATGATTCGATACACATTAAAAATCCACATTTAGACAGACACAACTCAATTACCCTTAAAAACTAAGTTCGCACCAACCAAACATCACCTAGAACCCAACTTGAAAACATTGCACCAGAACAACACATATTTTTACGTGAAAAGACCACTTTAAAATAAATTTCACACTCAACTATTCTAAAACCACATTTGCACCATATAAAAAATTGATTAAACAATTTTAGGACTTACCCCAATAAGGTCAAAATGAAAAAACATGATCATTTCTAAAGAAAGTGAAATTTTCATGACGCATGCATGTCAAAAAATTTTTAAAATGAATTTCGCACAACTTATAAAGCACAACCAATCATTTATACGACAACACACATATAAACAACAAAAGCATACTATTTCAGAAATCCAATCTCATCAGACAAGCAATCCAGAACATTATAAACATGGATCACATCATGCAATTAAATCATAGAACATATTAAATTAATTAAACAACCAAACTAAATTATCTAAAAGATGTCAAGACATGGAACCACCTACCTCACATGAAAATTATTCCGAAAAATAGTGCGAAACCCTATCCACACCTCGACCGCACTGCAAGCAAGAAAGATCGTGCCCAAGAAATCAGAATCGAACCCTAAGAAACATGAAAAAAACCCTAAAATCAGACCCATAAACAAGAGGCAAAACTCGACAATTAGGAAAAAGGATTACCGAGGCTGTTTGCGCGAGAGAGGTGGGGCGTCGGGCTGGTTGCGCGAAGGAGACAACGCGCCGAGTACGGTCGCGCGAAAGAGGTGGTGCATCGAATCCGCTCACACGACAGGGTCGGCCAACACCGAGCTGCAGCGCGACGAGGGAGAGGGAGGGGAGTTCGTCGCATCGAGGTTGAAGTGAGTGACCTGGAGAGGGAGAAGAGGGAGACGCCAGACGGGAGGCGCAACGAAGAAGGAGGTCACATGGGTTCGATGGGATTCCGAAATGGAATCAGAAGGGTGCGCCGAAGGGGTGAGCACCTGGGGGGCGGCTGTGCGACAGGTCGGGGAAGGGAAGGGGGCTGCCGCGACGGGAAACAGAGGAAAGAAAAAAAACGGTACAACCCTAGCTCCAAAAAGAAAACAAAAACAACAAAAAGAAAAAGAAAATAAAGAAAATAAATTAATAGTAATAATAATAAAATTAACAAAACAATAATAATAATAATAATAATAATAATAATAATCTCAAATAATAATAATATTATTACCATCAAAACGATAAATTTTAATTTGTATCCCACTCCTATTATTTTATATTAATTTTATTTTATGACTCATTTAATTTTATTTCTTCATTGTTAATTCACTTCATTTAAGTAGTTTCACATCAAAAGGTGAGCGGGGAACTGAGCGAGGTCACGCCGTGACCCGAGTGAAGTTGCGTGGCTTCGACCGTCCCCTGCCCATGCATCTGACGCCGCCAAGCCCAAAATATTCCTTTATCTGCAAAACGTAAAATTGAACGTCGGGCGGGTCACACGGTAGCGCTGGCGAAGTCACTAGGCTTTGCAATTATATTTCGCACGTGAGTCACACGTTGTCAAGCCCTGAGAGTTGGGTGAGGTCGCGTGCCAAAGCCGAAACGAGTATTTCTTTAAATAATAACCCAAAAGTTTTAAGTCGACTTCAAGTCGAACTATCCAATTTCTTGAAAATTTATAAAATAATTTATTTAAAGACAACGAGTGTGACAATTCTCCCCACCATAAAGCTTTCTGCCCCCGAAAAGCCACAAATAAGGCTGAAACCCAAAGTAGAAACTGATATCCCACTAAGGTTCAAAGAGAATCCCCACAATCAACAAGCAAAGAGAGGGAAAAGTATCATGCTCAGAGAAAGTGACTCAAAGAAAACTTCAAAAAGGTCGTAAAAAGACTTTCTGATATGTGTTTCCCGCCCCAAAGAGCTAGAACACCTTTAGTTGACTGATCAAGGAAGGGAACTCTCACACCCACGAAACCAACGTCACAAGCCGAAACACCTCAAGCACTATTAAACCGAAACCACGCCATTTGGCTAGAATGAACAAACAATGTCAAACCACATCCAAGGAACACTCTTATCACTTATCACCAAACCATGTTTAAAAAAATATAAGGAAATGGTCAACATGGGGAGGCCTGAGGGGCTCCCCACCATTAGGAACTCACTGACGCTCGAGACGAGATTGGAAAACCGACACAGGGAGGTTCGAGCGGACTCCCCGCCATTAAAGAAAAGTCCATCACTGATTCATTCTAGAGACATTCGTGCGAGACCCAATGTGGGTATCCACACCATTAGGACCAACGGAAGGTATAGAACTTTGAAAATTTCACTATGGTAACCAAACACCCCACCTCAAGGGGCAGGGAGGGAGGGACCTGACTACCGGGCGTCAAAACCACAGCCATAGACAGACCAACATATCCAAATCCCTGGATGAGCATCATTCAAATTTGAAACTGATTTACCCAACAAACCCCATAAGGCCACTAAAGCAATTACATCTAGTGGAACGCTACCCCCAAGACTTCAAGGCATCGAGGCGGACATGCCTCCGTATAGTCACTAAAACCTTACAGAACCATAAGGTTCGTTCGAAACGGAACAACCATAGAAAACAATTTAACCTTCTTTTACTTTCAATACCAATGACAGAAATAAAGTCGGGGTCCCATACACTCTCGGGGTTCCTGACCACACGCCAGATTCACTCCGAGACCTATGGCTGTATCCCTGATGTTTGAAGCATCTCCTGCCTCACAGTCAGGTATTGAGGACTCCCGAGCGGAGCTTCTCCTTTTGGTGCCACACGCAATCATACTGCACCTGAGGCAACACCAACAGACACAACACACCATGACATCTAATTAATCTCACACTGAACATTCACCAGAATGAGAGCTTAGATGGTACACATGCATCACCCCTTGTTACACTGAATGAGAACATGACACCACAAATCATCACTGAGCACAATCATTGTTGTCGAGAGAAACATTGCGCTGAGAAAGACTTTAAACCACATCTTGAACAACACATGATTCCTGCAAACGACCATAGCAGCCTCATACGACTGGGTCTGCCAAATAGTAGCCTAACACGAACCTTTTCTTAAACGAAACCATCGAAGGACCAAAGGTCATTTAAAACAATAGCCCGCACCAATGACCCCAGGTTGCTCCCACCTTTGCACTTCGAAAATAACTCACACTGCAAGTGGTCAGCAAACATGACCCTTGCAGCTGATGAAAACACTACAACCCATTCAAGATATCGGTAAGCACTGATAACTCTAAATCACCTTCACCATTCCCCGCTAGAATTTATGTCACCACTTCCAGGGGGGCCTTCAGACGCAACGACGTCAAACTTCATACCCGACGACTCAGACAACTCAAAGAGACCAAAACTATGTTCAAATCCCCCCGCATCTGTCATCCCGCTGCGAGAGGTATTAGTTGTAAAAAGGAGACGTGGGTTCAATTCTAGAATTATAGAAGAGAGTAATCTGATCAACTGGAGGGCCAGCCAACGAAGAATTTCCTGTGTCCATATTTCAATTTCATTTTAATGCTTTATGGGGGGCATACACTAGTCAAGAAAGAAAACCATGGACCCATATCAAACTGGTCCAACGGTCAAGACATACCGCAAGCGAACCCTAAACGTGCAGAGAGAACCACTGCAAGGGCTTCCCAAATCACTTTTCTAAATAATTCACTAACTACACGAAAACATACCAACTTACAAATAAGAATTCAAACTCAAGACACAAATCAGTCAAAAAGGATTCTCGGCTTGAAACGCCTCACATCCAACCTTTCAAAAATACAAGGACACACCACACAATCACCGGTTATTTAGAAACACTAAATTTTCCTTTAACAAAACATTTTGGAAATAAGAAAATCCAGTGGGTTGCACAAACACCAATGGTGTCCCATGGGCCTCACACATGCATGTTCTCGTGCCACACTAGCACCCACCTCGTATCCATCCAGGCACTCATCCGCTCGTGCCATTAACCCTTTTTTTTCATATTCACTCATGCATGTGGTTTCCCATGAGGACACCAAGGATCAAAACCAAAACTTTCCATTTTTCAAAGCCAAAACATTCAACCCACACTTTTCAAACCTCACACCTCATTTTCTTTTAAAAGTTCTTAATTTCAAAACATTTTCCAAAATATTTTCCAAGACCAAATCATTTTTACTTAAAAACCAAATGTTCGCAATTCCAAAACAAATAAACGAGGAAAAGTGCAAGGGAAAACTAGTGTCAGCGGGTGACTGGAACATACAGTTAGAGACCATACGCCAATCACGCCACTGCCATGGAGGGTATTCTAGGACAGTGTCCCTGACTCCACATGGCTTTCCAGACCCTGCGAGCTCACTGGGACAACTAACCATACTCCCTTTTCATTTCCCCAAGACAAGATTAACTGCAAGAACCAAGGACTCAGAAAAACCTCAACTTACGCTGGTAACTTGATTCCCACCACGAGGTGTGCTGGCCAGGCACATTGCTCGTAGCTAGAACGTCGAGTTCCGAAAACCCTAATTTTGGTCTACTCTGACTCTATCTCAAAAGAAAACGACCCAAGAGAGAAAACCTGCTCTGATACCGTTTTGTCACGAACCAGGCCGGGTCGCCATCCGAACCGACGCCCAACCCGGTCCACGATATGGCCCGAAGGGCGTTCCCGATCCCCATAGGCTGGCACAAGTGCCCGGGTATCAAACATTACATGGGAACGATTTACCCAAAATAAAAGACAGAAAAAGAACTAACCAGATAAATAAACTGAAACAAAAAAATAGACAACCAAATACGCCTTTAAACTATGAACAGGTTTAAAGTCTACAACTCAAACCAAAACTAAAAGAAAAGACGACAGCGGAAACTAAAACTCTTACAATAACCTCCCGGAAAAAGAGAGGCCACATCAACACCACTATGCATGAAAAGGCCAACTACAACCTGAACCACCATCACTGAGCACGATGTCAAAACCTGGAATACATAAGAAACAAAGTCTACATACACCCAAAGGTGTATATAGGGTGTGAGCCAAAATCCCAGTAGTATGTCACCCAATAAAAAGGTTCCATGCCACAACATCAAAAGGACAATTTAATGTGTTTATTCAAAATTTTAATTTCAAAATGATTTTAAAGAAAACATTTACAAGCTAAATGCTAAAGGAAAAACACTAAAAAGAACTCATTTCACAAACACGATTTTAAATAGGAAGAGAAAAGTTCATTATGGGCACACACACACATACTCACACACACACACACAAACACATACTCACACACACACACACACATACTCACACCCAAGTGGTCCTCCATATACCGATGGAAGGAACTACGTCATAGACGGTAGAGCACTATGGGTAAATCCCCTAAGGTTCATCTAGCTCGAGTGGGACCCTAGAACCTCGTGTCTCGGTGAAACGTGGCTTAGAAATCACGACCCTCAGAAACGTGGCTTAGAAGACCACGAGCCTCAGAAAATGTGGCTTAGAAGGCCACGACCCTCATTCATCATATGTTTAGTTAGTGTTTCAATCTTCAATCCAGCTAAGTGAAACCGGGACAATACCCATCCGGCTCACTAGCGCACTAGTTCTAGTCCTACCACCTAGATACTCGGGGTTTTCCCTTGTGCTCAATCAAGTTTCCCATTCACATGGTATATTGTTTTTCCCATATCACAGACCAAACCATACATTAAACACAAGTCACCATTTTCACACCCAAACAACATTTCAAAAACTCATGCACGCCAAAAAATACCTTTCCAAAAATATATTTGCCGTTACCTAATCATTTCGCAAAAACCCCATTTGGAAAACACTCAAACAAGAACATAAAAAATTCGCACAACTTAGAAAGAATTATTTTAATAATACAACAAGGGCCGAAACAAATAAACACACCCAATTACAAATAAGGGAGTCTTTCAAACCACTTGCTTAATAAATTGTCCTTAAAACTAGTTTCACACCAACTGCACAATTATCTGAACCATATGCACCTCTTATAAAACACCAAAAACCGCTTTGAAGAAGCCACCATTTTTTACAAGACACCATTAAAAAAAAACAAAAAACAAAACCAAGACAACACGCTTAAAATGATTCTCTACACATTAAAAATCAACATTTAGACATACACAACTCAATTACCCTTAAAAACTAAGTTCGCACCAACCAAAAATCACCTAGAACCCAACTTGAAAACATTGCACCAAAACAACACATATCTTTATGTGCAAAGACCACTTTAAAATCAATTTCACACTCAACTATTCTAAAACCACATTTTCACCATATAAACAATTGATTAAACAATTTTAGGACTTACCCCAATAAGGTCAAAATGAAAAAAACATGATTATTTCTAAAGAAAGTGAAATTTTCATGATGCATGCATGTCAAACAATTTTTAAAACGCATTTCGCACAACTTATAAAGCACAACCAATCATTTATACGACAACACACATATAAAAAACAAAAGCATACTATTTTGGAAATCCAATATCATCAGAGGAGCATGCTAGAACATTATAAACATGGATCACATCATGAAATTAAATCATAGAACATATTAAATTAAGTAAACAACCAAACTAAATTATCTAAAAGATGTCAAGACATGGAACCACCTACCTCGCATGAAAATTATTCCGGAAAACAGTGCGAAACCCTATCGACACCTCGACCGCACTGCAAGAAAGCAAGATCATGCCCACGAAATCAGAATCGAACCCTAAGAAACATGAAAAAACCCCTAAAATCAGACCCATAAATAAGAGGAAAAACCCGAAAATTAGGAAAAAGGATTACCGAGGCTGTTCGCGTGAGAGAGGTGGGGCGTCGGGATGGTTGCACGAAGGAGACAACGCGCCGAGTCCGGTCGCGCGAAAGAGGTGGTGCGTCGAAGCCGTTCACATGAAGGGGTCAGCCAACACCGAGCTGCAGCGTGACGAGGGAGAGGGAGGGGAGTTCGTTGCGTCGAGGTTGAAGCGAGTGACCTGGAGAGGGAGAAGAGGGCGACGCCAGATGGGAGGCGCAATGAAGAAGGAGGGCAGGGGGGTTCGACGGGATTCCGAAATGGAATCAGGAGGGTGCGCCGAAGGGGTGAGCACCTGGGGGGGGGGCGTGACAGGCCGGGGAAGGGAAGGGGTCTGCCGTGACGGGAAACAGAGGAAAGAAAAAAAAAATGGTACAACCCTAGCTCTACAAAGAAAACAAAAACAAAAAAAAGAAAAAGAAAATAAATAAAAGAAATTAATAGTAATAATAATAAAATTAACAAAACAAAAATAATAATAATAATAATCTCTAATAATAATAATATTATTACCATCAAAACGATAAATTTTAATTTGTATCCCACTCCTATTATTTTATATTAATTTTATTTTACGACTCATTTAATTTTATTTCTTCATTGTTAATTCACTTCATTTAATTAGTTGCACATCGGCAGGCGAGCGGGGAACCGAGCGAGGTCACACGGTGACCCGAGCGAAGTTGCGCGGCTTCGACCATCCCCTGCCCATGTGTCGAACGCCGCCAAGCCCAAAATATTCCTTTATCTGCAAAACGTAAAATTGAACGTCGGGCGGGTCACACAGCAGCACTGGCGAAGTCACTAGGCTTCACAATTATATTTCTCACGTACGTCGCACGTTGTCAAGCCCTGAGGAGTCGGGTGAGGTCACGTGCCGAAGCCGAAATGCGTATTTCTTTAAATAATAACCCAAAAGTTTTAAGTTGGATTCAACTCAAACTACCCAATTTCTTGAAAATTTAGAAAATAATTTATTTAAAGACAATGGGTGTGACAATTATTATATGAAAACTCCATGAGTGACATATGTTGCTCCCATGAACCACCAAAACCCAAAACATAGGATCATAGTATATCCTATAGAACTTGAATATTCCAATCAGATTGAATATCAGTATATGGATGATAGGATGTTCTTAAGAGAACTTGCGATTCAAGGGCTTTCTGAAGACCCTACCAAAAACGAGATCTGAAACGAGGATCTTTGTATGAAATGATACCCCTCGGAACATCGTGCAACCGAACTACTTCACACACATAAATATTTCCTAGATCCTCAACTATAAAGGTTTAATTGATAGGTAAGAAGTGGGATACCTTAGTCTTTCGATCCACAACAACCCATAAAACATAATTCTTACAAGTCGTCCTGGGTAATTCTATCACAAAATCCATTGTGAAATAATCCCATTTCCACTCCAAGATGGATAAAGGTTTCAAAATCCTAGCTGGACTTTGGTTCCCATCTTTCACCTATTTACAAGTAAATCATCTAGCCACAAATCTTGCCACCTCCTTCTTCATTCCTGACCACCAGTATTGTCTATGAATACCATAATACATATTTGTTAAACTATGATTTACTTCCCATCTAAAAGCATGAAAATTTTTCATTAGATCCTCACGCAAGCCCGTGGGAACCCATACTCATACACAAAAAAGAATATAATTACCACTACCAAGAGACCCTCCTAATGGAATATCCCCACCATATAATTTGTCTCTCATAACTAAGCCCTCCAGATCAGATAACTACCTAGTCTTAATCCAATCCAAAATCATGGGTATAAATAATGTCGAAGTCAGAGCTACTCGCCCCTGAGATTCCTCAACATCCAGATGCATGTCTGTAAAGAGATCCATTATTCTCCACTCATTACAAGATTATTGTACCACCTCTATCTATGAATTTTAGCTCAAATCATCGACAATGAATTTACCCTTGCCTGGTGTATAAGAAAATTTGAAGTATAAAGACTGTAGATACTCGATCCACCTCCTATGTCGAAGGTTAAAGCCTCACTAAGAAAATATTTACCTAAGGCTTTTGTGATCTGCGTATACCACAAACCTCTTACCCATGAGATAGTGTCTCCAACATCTCAAGGAATGTACCACTGCTGCTAATTCCAGATTGTGAGTAGGGTAATTCCTCTCATGTATTTTCAGCTGTTTAGAGCCATAAGAAACCACACAATACTATTGAATTAAAACTTCTCTGATTCCAACTCTGTATGCATCACAATACACGGTATATGCTTTACCCGACACAGGTAAAGTGAGGATAGGTGCTGAGGTCAGCCCGAATTTCATCTCTTGAAAAGATTTTTCACAAGCATTGTACCAAAAAAATTTCACCCCTTTTTAGTTATCCTAGACATTGGTTCCACCAAACAAGGGAAATCTTGGATAAAATGCTGGTAATAACCTTTTAAACCCAAAAAAATCCATATTTCAAAGACGTTCTTGGGTTTCTCCCAAGATATCACGACTGAAACTTTTTATGGGTCCATTGACACTCCTGCCTATAAGATGACACAACTCAAGAAGTGAACTTTATTTATCCATAAACTAGATTTAGTTTGCTTGGCGTAAAGCTGATGCTCTCTCAATGTACTCAAGATGATGTCAAGATGTTTGGCATAATTGTTGATTGATTAGGAGTACTCTAAGATATATTAAATAAAAACTACCACAAAATAATCTAAAAAGGATGAAAAATCTTATTCATTAAGTCCATGAATACCACAGGTGCATTAGTCAACTCAAACGACATCACTAAAAATTTATACAACCCATACCTGCTCCTAAAAGTAGTCTGATGTATGTATGATAGTCTCACTCTCAACTGATGATATCCTGATCTCATGTCAATATTGGAGAAGATCTTATCACCTCTCAGTTGATTGAAAAGACCATCTATTTGTGAAAGAGGATATTTGTTCTTGATGGTTATCTGGTTCAACCTCTGATAGTCTACACATAAGCGCAAAGATCTATCTGGATTTTTGGTTAAGAGAATTGGAGAACCCCAAGAAGATGTACTTGGCCATATGAATCCTTTTGATTCTATATCTTCCAACTAAACTTTAAACTCCTAAATCTTTGCTAGTTCCATTCGGTAAGGCGGGATAGAAACTGGCTCTGCTTCTAGCACCAACTCGATCATGAACATGATCTATCACTCAGGTGGTAATACATAGAACTTGACAGGTAAAACATACAAAAATCAGTGTACCACTGGAGGAAAAGAATCCTACTACATTCCACCATTATCTAGAGAAAGATCGATAATTTGAGCCATGAGACAATCCAATCTACACTGAATTGGTCCTGCACGACCATCTTGAAGATCCCACTCACCCTAGTGAAAATAGTTGCTTCCTTCTAGAGATAGAAATGTAACTCTCCTCCTACAACAGTCGATATGAGCCTGGTATAGGACTAACCAATCTATACCAAGAATCAAATCGAACCCTATCATTTCCAGCATGAACGATTACCAAAAGAAATGGTAACCACCAATCTCTAGAGAACACGCCTTGAAATGTTTGATATTTTTAGACCACAATCCCAATGGTGTGTCAATGGTTAAAACACCATCTAATCTTTCCACATATAAGACCAAACTGTTCACAAAAAGAGTAGATAAAAAATAATGTGATGCTCCTGTATCAAATAAAAAACTAGCTAAATTAGATGATACAAGAATCGTACCTCTAACAGTAGATGATCCTACATCCACATTAGCTGGAGTAGTATGCATAATGTGAAACTGGATTGTCCCTCTACCCTGGGATCCAATCTGATTACCCCAAGCTACATCTATTGCTTGGTATTATTTCTCTTGAACTGGGGTACCGCGTCCCCTACCTCGGCCTGAGCGTTATGTAGAACTTTAGATACCAGCATACTGAGTTGTAGCTGAGCCCATTCATGATTACAGTGCTTGTCCTAATCCTTTACCACTAGTCTACTGTGGAAATTTCAAACAAAACCTATGAAGATGAATCAGTCTATTCCAAATATGACACTTGACTATGGGGTAAAGACACTGCGAGCACTTGTGACCAAACTTGACACACTGATAGCACTGAAATGGAACACGGTATTGGGATGGTTTCCCACTACCCTGACTGCTCTACCCACCACTTCTCTAACAGAAACAGCCATAACGACATTTCTTACCACACAAAGAATAACTCCCATAATTTCCTGCTGAAACAGTCTGGACACTACTCGGATCCACTTTTAGATTCCCTTTCACAATGAGATCCTAATTCATCATGTCTTAAAAGTTTATTAAACGGAAAATGTTTACCTGTTACCTAACCTCATAGAGAAGATCATCTTGGAAACGTCTCACCTTGTAAATCTCATCAGCTGGCAAGGATGACACAAAGCATTGTAGGTCGGTAAAACTTCCAGCGTAGTCTAGCACTGATAAACTCTCCTGTGTCAAATGCATGAAATTGTGAGATTTTTGAACCCTTAAGGTATCAGGATAGAAATTTCTCAGGAACTTGTTCTTTAAGTCCTTCCAAGATAGTTCATCCTACTACCCAACCTCTTCCAGAATACCCACCAACACTTGGTAGGTCCATGAATCATATACACAACAAGTTTCACCCTCCTATCCATAGGTGTCTCGATATGCTTGAAGATTTTATAGACCGACTCAATCTAGAGCTTGACTGCCTGGGTTCCTCCTTCCCCAGTAAACATAAGCGAATACTAAAGATAAAACTCTTTTGTCAGCTCATACATCAAAGGAACAATATGAACTTTCTCCTTTTCCATGGATTGTATGACCCTCAGGAAGCTGTCGCGAGGCTGAACATCCATATGCTCCTTAGGAACTATAGGATGTTCTTGTTCAACTACATTAGGAGCATGCTGATTTCCACTCTGAAACTCAAGTTAAAGATGATGATGAGACATTTTCTCTACAAGACAAATGCACACCTTAGAGAACTAGCTTGTAACAAGGTCAACCTGACACGTGACTTCAATAGAGAACCACTAACTCTTGATATCTCTATAAATGGATTAAAAATACTTTATAATGACATGACACCACATTTTATTAATTATATGAAACAAATATCTCATTTTTTAGTTCAACAAGAAAGTATATATTACATGAAAAAATAGATATTCCCCTATCACAAACAATGCATGTCAATATATCCCTATGTGCTTATTATGATGCATGTGTTCTTATCTTGATCCATGTAGGGCCATGAGTACATATCTCATGAAATAATAACATCATAAAAAAATAACCCTCACACAACATGTGAATCAACCAAGGTGAAATAACATCAACTGTAACAATCACACAACAAAAACAACAATCCCATCCCTGGGTACTCATATTTTCCCTCATACATGAGTTAGTTACTCCAATGCACAATCTCATTACCAAGTCCCAACACATCCTAGTCTCCTTTCTACCTTTCCCAAATAGTAAATAAAAAGAAAATAAAACCAGATGCTCTGATACCACTTTGTAACATCCCCAAATCCGACACTCTCTCATGTGGCCAGAAAAGGTTGGTTACGAGACCTCAAGTGTGCCTCCCCATACACTAGAGGCTGCCGACTAGCATCGATGGTGTGGATAGTATAGTGGTAAGACTATACTCCCTTAGCATGAAGTGTCATTTAGAAGAAACAATTCACATTTAAATAGAAATAATTAGAGTAAAACAATGCATAAAGCAAAAATAAAATACAACTAAATAATTCAATAATCCATAAGGAATAATGTAATGACATACTTGAATGAATTTAAACGTCATGCTAGAATAATACAAGAAAAGACTAGATGGCTCAAATAAACAACTCAAATCCTGGGTCCCAAGCCCCATGTCGATCCCATATCCAAACTCCATCCCAACAACAAGCAAGAAACCAACAACAAGGTCCAAATCCATTTTCCAATCATGCATCCACGAAGTGTGCTCAGGTGCCAAACGATGACCCGAATAGGGTGTGAAAAAAACTCAATAGGTCTACACCATTGTGTCTAAACAAAACCAGTCTAATATAAAGTGTATTAAATAAAGCAATAAATAGGTGTATCAATTAGTTAAACAATTAAATAAATACAACAACCTACTTCGACACCATGTAAAAATGTCTCTGAGCATGTTTTACAACCATGCCAACCACAACCATATAAATAAGTAAAGTTACAACAAACAATCCAGGTCAAATCCCTATAAGCATTAAAGCATGAGACTAGGAATAGCCCGCTCTCTATAAGCATTACATCATGGACTAGACTGAGCCTGCTCACCATCAGCATTATAGAATATACATGTGTAAGTGCTTGGGCCTATCCCATTATATAATCATCTCAGCATAGAACACAATTCCTATCAAAAAATATGGATATCACAATATCACATCATATATATCAATGGTTAATTATGAGAATTACCATTATTATTTTATACACCACATGAAATTCAAATTACAATTGATTAACAATTCTATCAATAAGAAGAAAGTCACAATTTAGGGATTCTATAACAAGAAATCACCCTATATTGCATATCATGACAATCATACCTTAATACATTATCCAATTACAAAACCATTTGAAACCAAAGGAATTCAAGGGATAATATCATTTGATTAATCAATTGATCTTGGGTGAAAACCTTATTGGCACAATCATGATATTGCATAAAATCGACAATAATCAAACCATAGGGTTGAGATTTAGACCCCCTACCTTAAACTGAAGATCCAACGACACTTCCAATGGCCAATGACCACAAGGAAGAAGGAATTGACGATTTCAAAGAGGTTCTTAGATCAAGGTTGATCAAGATCAAAACCAACAATGAAATTGGGTAAAGGTTTTCATCACAATGGGTTGGAGAAGAACAAAGAGACGAAAGAATCTAACCAAATGAACTTACCAAGGATTGATAATGTTAACGGGACATCTGAAAAGGGATTTGACATTCCAAAATCACCTGTAGGATTCCCTAGGGTTAAGAGTGAAGAATATGAAGTCAATTGAAAATAAAATCAGCTGCATAACAATTTTAAAACTATTTATCGGGCATTTAAATGGTGTGTAATAGGGTTTCACATCGTGTAAATGTTTTTCATGGTTTTCACCAAAAAACCCACACCTCAAATTTATTTTATCAAATCCCATGAACAATTACATGGTGTGTAATCCCTTTAGAGAACATGTAAATGTTCTGTAGTTAATTTTTTTTCTTACACTACCTATGTCAAGTTTTGTATTTTAGTTTATATAGAAGATTTAAAGACTTTAAAATAATATAAGACAAGTTGTTTTTTTTGTTTTATAGAAATCAAGTCAACTCGAATGTCTCTAAGCTTTACACCCCTCATGTCCCTCTCTCAAGATCTTATCACAATGTACATGAGTTTGACCCTAGTTGCTCGAGTTGTGTTTAGGAAAAAGAATTTGAAGAAGCACTGAGGATCAATTTGACTGGAAGAAACCCACATTTTTAGGAGAATCACCAACATTAGAGATTTTGGTGAAGATATGAATTAATTGTTATAATAAAATTTTTAATAAATATTAATAAATCTATTTGTGTAGGAACACCAAGGTGGAAGATGAAGAAGTGAGGTGTGTGTGTTAATGAATTGTGAGGGAACAATTCAGTTAAGGGGGGAGAATGTAACATCCCAAATCTATGATGTGCTTATATTATTATTATTATTATTAAATGTTTTCAAAAATATAATTCAAAAAATAAGAAAACAAAAAAAGAAATATCTTTATTAATAAAACACCAATTACATTACATATTTACTAAACTAAAGACCACAACTAATCCAGAAAACTCATTAAAAGCCCTAGTAAATAGCTAGATCACCTCTAAGAAACATGAGAAGACCGAATGTGTAGCCTACTTCCTCTGAATCTTCCATAATTAAAAAGTTAATGGTGAGAAGAATAACAAAAATACTGAGAATTAGAGGTACATAGAGCACCATTATTGGATGAAGGAAATGAACATTGATATGATTTTTGAATACCCTTAAGACATGGGTATTTAAAGAATTTTTGTGATTGTTGGGAGAAAATGTAACTGTTGGAGTTTTTTTGTAGCCGTTAGGTGTTTTAAAAATTTAAATGGATTTAAAATGATAATTGAAAATAATAATATAGATAATAAGATTTGATGAAAATGTTTTAATAAGTAAAACTTTTAAAATTATAATATAAATTTTAGTTAATATTATATTTAAAGTAATGGAGTTTAACAAAAAGGTTTTAATTATAAGTTAAACTTTCAATGTTTTGTATTATAATTTGTGTGTTTAATAAAAAAAAAATTCCACATAAATAGTTTCAAATAAGAATAACAAATTAACTTTTTAAATGGTGTAATTAATTTAAATGTAATTGGAAAAAAGAATATATATATATATAGTACTTTAATATTTTTCCCATGTTTTTAAAATTTTCTACAAAAAATTTACTAAGGGATCACACCAAAAACCAAGGGAATCCCCTGTAAGGCCAAACCCTCTATTCATGGAGGTACCATGAAAGCCCAGATCGAGCAGCGATAGGCCAAACCCGCGTATAGGGTCCCCAAATTTTGGTTTGTGTATAGTGTGGGCCGGAACCTGAGTGGGAGCCCGTGTATAAGGCTCCTTGTGTGGTGTGTGTTTATGTCATCAGAGTGTGGAAGCTGCACCAAGGCTTATAAACTGACGCCTATTTTGTTTAGGATTTGATGTGGGATGGGTTTTCACCTAGGGAACGCGATCTTGATTATCTGATCAAGACTGGACTCATCTGAACCATCCATCCAATCTCACAAATCACCTCCTTCCCACTGTTCATATTCCCATGACCTAAAACTAGTAGGTCAGGCCGTTGGACCTCCTCCATCATCGAAGTATCCCTCATCTATGGCCCATATCAGTTTTTTCTTCCTTCTAAAATGACATGAATGGTTTAAAATAAACCAAACCTTGACTATTTCGGTTTCTCTATTTATCATCCCACAGATTCTGAAGGAATATAGTGATACACACTACTAGAAATTCAATTATTATGGACTATTTGCAATAGACAAGAGACCTATCACAAATATTCCCTAAACTTAGACTATTTGCGATGGAAGAAACTACTCCATTGCAAATATTTTTGGCGGGAAGTCCCGCCACTTGGCACCAAACTCATTTGCAATAGCCATTTGTGATGGATTATGACTTCCGTCACAAATACCCATCAACTTGGAAGTATTTGTGATGCAATTCAATTCCCATCACAAATAATAAATCCATTTAACCTATGTGACTCTTTTTTCTTCCTCCTCTCCCTCATAGCTGCCAGGACTCCTCCCCTCCCTCCGTGACTCCTCCCCTCATCCGCGCCATGCCACTGCTCTACCGCACTGCTCCACTGCTCCACTGATCCCTCTCCTGCACAACTGCAATGTACCACTGTCTCGGGTCTCCCTGCTTAGTGAAACTCCAACCATGCATGTTTATTATTTTTTCTTGCCGATTTTAGCTCAGATCTGCTAGGTACAAACTCTGCTTCTCTCCTCCGTCAATATTTTTTTTTGTGTATTTTGGTTCATTGTTATAAGTAGTGTCTTGATAAAAACCTAGGTTTATAAATTTGATTGATTTTTATAATTTATTTGATATTTAGGGTTAATATAAATTTATTATTCTTTATTTGGTTGTTCTGGTTCTACACTAGTTATTTTAATTTTATTTTAGATATTTTTTTTATTTTTTGATCTTTAGATTTAATATATTTTTTTGGTGTTTAAGGTTGTTAGAATTTTATTATTTTATATTATTATTTGAAATATAATGATTGTTGAAATATAATGGATGTTTTTAATTATTTGGTGTTTAGACTTGCTAGTATTTTGGATTGATGTAAATTTATTATTCTCCTTTTTTTTTGGAAAACCCTAGGTTGAGCATTTTAGTACATGGTTTATTTTTTAGCGAACTCTAGGTTGAACAATTTATAGACCCGTCTTTGATTCTCCTTATTTAATATTCCTTATTTTTTTTATATTTATATGTGTGTGTGAATATATAAATTATTATAAATTATTAGAAAAGTGAAAATGAAACACTTCATCAACTTTCAAGTCATGAGAAATAACAAATTTGATTGTCAATTGGACATGATTGACACATAAATTTGTTATTGCTATGACCTAAAAATTGAAAATTCTATGATTTACACCTTTCTAAAAATTTATAATATATTTTATTAATTTTTATTAAATTATACTAAATTTTTATTAATTTTTTTCAATTATTTGTTTTTTTTATTTTTTTATTGATTCGTAATTTTGTAATAGTTTTTAATTGTTTTAATATTTTTAACGATTTTTAATTTAATTAAATTTTTAATTGTTTGTAATTTTTGTAATTATTTGTAATTTCTTTTAATAATAATAATAATTTTTATTTTTATTAAATTTTTTCATATTTTTATTATATTCTAACATTTTTAAATATTTTTAAATATAAGTGATTTTTTTTAATTTTTTTAATTTTTTTTAATTTTTTTAATTATTTTTCATTATTTGAATTTTTTTTAATATTTTTAATGATTTGTAATTTTTTTTAATTATATGTAATTTTTTTTGGGTATTTTTAATGAATTTTACATTATTAAAAAATTTAATTATTTGTAATTTTTTAATTTTTTTTAATATTTTTAATGATGCGTACTTTATTAAAAATTTTAATTATTTTAATTATTTAATTTTTTTTATTTTTTGATATTTTTAACGATTTGTGCTTTATTAAAAATTTTCATTATTTTTAAATTTTGTAATTAGTTGTATTTTTTTTAAATATTTTTAAATATTTTTAATTTTATTAAATGTTTTTATTTTTTTAATAAATTTTCAATATTTTTAAGTATGTATAAATATTTTAAATTATATGTTAATTTTTTTAATTATTTGTATTTTTTTCATATTTTTAATGATTTGTAATTATCTTAATATTTTTAATGATTGGTAATTTTTTTAAATATTAATTATTTGTAAGTTTTTTAATTATTTGTCATTTTTGTAATTATTTTTAATATTTTTTTTAAAAAATTATCATTTTTAAATATTTGTAACTTTTTTAATTATTTTTTAATATTTTTAATGTTTTAACTTTTTTTAATTGATTTTAAAATTTTTAATTATTTTTAAATATATTTAGTTTTTTTAATTAATCATAAATTTTTGAATTAATTTTAATATTTTATTCTATTTTAATTAATTTTTATTATATTTATTTTTAATTTTTTAAATTAATTTAATTTTTTTAATATTTGAATTATTTTTGAATATATATATATTTTCATTATTTTAAATTAATTTTATTTAATTGTAATTTTTTTTAGTTATTTTTAAATTAAAAAAAACTATTTATTTTCGATGGAATATACGTCCGTCACAATTGGTTTTTTAAAAAAAATACTACAATTATTTATGACAAATGATTCATTTGTCGTAAATAACCACTATTTGCGATGAACCGTTGAAATTAACCACAATTGCGATGAGATTCCGTCGCTAATAGTTCGTAAAAAAAAAACAAAAACTTTAGTAGTGATGTATATATACTTATATTGCTTTTCAATTCAATTAAGTCTGAATGATTGAGTCTGTGAAAGTTTTAAAGGCACAACAATCACAGTAGATATGATCTATTTGATAAGTTTACAAATCTCCCTTTTTGTATATTTTCCAATGCCAGAGAATAATATATATATATATATATTATAATAAGTATGAAAACCAAACACTTAGACATATAGATCCAAAAACCCTCATTTGTTTTGTCAAACAGATGCACCCAAAATAATGAATTTTATACAATGAAGTTTCTATATATAACCTTCTTTTACACACCAAAAAATACCCGATTCTCTTCCCCAAACCCCTTTTATTTCTTCTTTCCTATGTTTAGAATCCAACACTTTTGAATCTTCCTCACTTACAGGTAAGGGTTTGATTTTATTTTCAATCTATCAATTTATGCCTCATTTACAAATATGTGTGTGTGTGTGTGTGTATCTATCTATTTATCTTTATTTGTTTTCAGGATTTATGATGTAAAGGATTGTTTTATTTTTTTTAAACCTATCAATTTATATTTTAATTTATGCTTTGTAAGGGATTTCATTTATAAATCTTTCAAGTTTATGGGTTTTTCAAGGATTATATTTAGATTTAAAAAATATATATATAAGTATAATTATAATTTCAAATTTTACAATGACATCATGTAAGGATTTTCATAAATTTCATCAAGTCTGTTTTAGAAAACTAAATTTATTATTATTTTTTTAAAAACTTTCATTTAAAAAAAACTTTTTAAGGATGATTGAAGAATTAATGTTTTAAAGTATTATTTCATAAGCTATTTTTAAACAATAACAAAACAATAAAATCTCCATGAGAAAAGATATCATTTTATGTAATCTATTAAGATTATCATTTTATGTGTATCATTTAGTTATATATGTTAAATGATATCATTTTATGTGAACTAGTATTTTGGAGAAAATTATAAATGATAAAATCTATATTGGGAAACAATCCCTCAAGGTAACATTGAAGATTTTTTGTGGTGTTTGTGTTTGTTGACAAAGCTGGTTTGTTTGTTGATAAAGAATGATGACAAAGAAATGGATGATCTGGAGGTGGTACAAAAAGAACAGATATAAGGTGGCACCGTTTTCCAGTGTTTGCCAAATTTTTGGGCCTCAAAATCAGAAAATGGGGGAACATGTTTTTGGCAAAGGAAGTTGCACGCAAGATCTGAGGTGGTTTGGAAACTTGCGTGCAAGGAATGTTTTGTGATCAGAATAATAAAAAATGGAAAAGGCATGAAGTGCACAAACGATTTGGAAATGTGCGCGAAAGATGAGGTTGCGTGAAAGAAACTTGCGCGCCCAATGCGACGTCAAACGAGGTTTTGCACGCTTAAAGAGAATCTTGCGTGACATGGTAAATCTTCCACACAGGGGTCAGCAATTCCTATAAATATGAGGTGACCCCCCTGATTCAAAGTAGCTCAACACTTAGAGAGAATCCTAGCTCTGGACCGCGTAATATTTTTAAGCAAAGGGAGTTGCGTGAAAGATTTTGAGTTGGGTGCAAGCGAATAAAGTTGAGAATAAGATTTGAGTTACGCGTAAGATCGAAGTTGCATGAAAAGGGTGTTTCACAAAAAAGGTGGAATCTTGCGTGCAATGCATTAAAGTGGCGTGCAAGACATGGTAAGGGTTGCGCGAAAGATTTGGGGTTGCCCAATAATACTATGGTAAAGTTGTATTCATCAGTGGATGAAAGTGGAACATCAATAGAGCATCTACATACAGTGGATGCTACATTCATTTGAGATAATGAAGGGACCTACAAGTCTATAAACTGTGAGTGAGTCTTCTGAAGAAGTAGTGAGCACACTTCAGTTGAGAGATAAGTGAACTTTAAAATTGTGAATGGTTGTAAACCAGGAGGGATAGTGAGTCCGCTTCAAACTTGTAAAAAGAAATGCGCTTATAATGGATTTGGTACATCGACACATTACCAGTGTATGATCCTTGGACATAGACCAGTAAGGGTGAACCAAGTAAAATTTCTATGTCCTGTGCATGCTTTAAGGTTCATTCATACTCTGCAACAGGAAGAAGAGAGATTAGAGAGTTTCTTCTAATAGAAAAACAAGATCAAAAGGGGAAATTGTTTTAATTTGTCATAACCTAATTCACTCCCCTCTTAGGGTATCTATCCTAGTGGACCTAACAATTGGTATTAGAGGGAAATTTTGATTTCAGTGTTTCTCTCTCAAATGAAGGTCACTAATCATAAAGATATTCTGATCATCGACGGAAACAATTTTCTGCTATGGAAGAATCGGATGCAACACTACTTCCGATCTTTGAGAATGGATGTATTTATAGCATAAATACATGGTATAACTACGAATATTAATAGTTGTGCTTTATCTGATGCCGAGCGAAGAGAATTTGATGCTGACGCTAAGGGAATCAATGCTTTAGGTGGAGTTATATTCAATTCTATCTATATGAAGGTGATGTCATGAAAAACATCACATGCCATGTGAGAAAATATACTGAATATATATGAAGGAGATACAAAGGTCAGAGAGGAAAATATACAAGTTCTGTGGAACAAATATGAAGATCTGAGAATGAACCAGAATGAGTCTATTGATGCATTCTTTGACAGGTTAAATGTTGTAGTAGAAGACATGTGAGGTCTTGGTGAAGCCATTAAAGACATAAAGATTGTGAAGCGAATCCTGAGGAAACTTCCACCTCGGTTCAATCCAAAATTTTCAGTTTTGGAAGATAAAGACCTGAAAGATCTTACATTGGATAACCTATACAACACCCTTGTTGCATATGAAATGAGAAATGATGACAACGATGCTGTGGAAAAGGGGAAATCTAAAGAGGTGGAATTCAAGGCCATGAAGAAGCTCACCATTGAATATTATCAAGAAGAATAAGATATAGATGAGGTGATGTCATTCCTTTCCTTGAATCTTCAAATAGGAAAAGGAAAGTTCAAAGGGAAACTTCCACTTGCTTTCTTTAGATGTGGAAAAGTTGGTCATCTTACAGAAAGGTGTCCCAAAAAGTTTCAAGAAGATGAGGAGGATGAAATATAAATTCCCAAGAAGAAGTCTTTAGTCTATGTGAAAGGAAAGAAACAGTTCAAGAAAAATTTCTTTAATAGGAAGAATCTCCTTTCATAAGAATGTGATAGTTCAAATGAGTCTGAGGTTGAGGAGGTTGAAGAGATAGAGAACTGTAAAGATCATGGAGAAAATTCTATGGTGGCAGTTTTCGGTAGTTCTCAAAAAAAGGAAGAAACCAACACTGGTAAATAAGTTGAATAAGTTGAAGAAAGAGTTGATATGGAAGATGAATTAGAATAATCTCTTGAGGAAATAGATGTTTGGAGAAAAAAAATGAAGAAATCCAACAAAGTGGTACATGATGACAAACTCTATATGCAACAACATAAAGAAGAGAAGTCTGAGCTGGTAAAACAAATTGAAAAACTTAAGTCCTCTATTCCAGAGAGCTCAGAAAAGGATGATGAACATAAAATCAAGATTGAAGAACAAATAAGGGAGATCGATGTCTTGAATAACACAATGAAAGAACAAATCAAGCGTATCAAAGAACTTGAAGAAGAAGTTGTCAGATTATGAAGAAAAGTAAATCATCAAGAAAAAATCTTGACTCCTTGTATGATACCAGAAAATAAAATCCTTCAGAAGACTGAAAAAGTTAAAACTAGAGCATAGTATCCAAGTAAAAAAGAATCAACAATTGTGTTCGGATGTTAAGGCTGATTTGGAGATTGACTGAAAATAGAAAACTATGAAAGTTGAAGTCAGATAGTAAGCACCCGCTCCGAAATTAAAGATTGATTTGGGTATAGAGAAAAATAAGAAGATTAAGAGAAACCAAGGGGAAATTAGAAGTCCAGAAGTGATAGGAAATAATGCACATTTCATCAGGTGTAATTGCCATGGAAAGATGAGACATTCAAAAAACGTGTGTTCTGTAGCCAAAAGGTACCGAAGGGAATAAGAATAGAGGTGACATCCAAACAGAGAATGGTTCTCTAGAACATTTTTTTAAAGGACACTATTTTTGGTGAGGAGGATTTGGACACATGGCTAGATAATGTACATCGACCATACAGAGGAATGTGCCAAAGCAGAATGAAAAATTTTCACAAGTAGTAGATCAATGAACCAACAGGTGAGTTGAAAATTCAAAATAGATTTTCAACTTTTCAAGATGAATCTGGTCCATCATACTCTGATAAATATTAGTAGACTCAATCTATGCTGAGTGTGAAGACAAAAATATGGACCAATAAGAAGAGAGAAGAGAAGGCGGTGGTTGTTGAAATTGACCTTAAATCATCAGACCGTTCTGGTGTATGGATCCTTGATAGTGGTTACACATCTCACATGACAAGCAACAAAGATCTGGTTACAGGCATAAAATATGACAAAGAAGGAGTTGTCAAGTTTGGAAACGATGAAGGCCTAAAGATAGTTGGATTGAGAAAGGCTAGGTTTGAGGGAAAAGAAATGAGATGTGCTGATGTCTTTGTAGTATAAGGCCTCAATCACAACTTACTCAGTGTTAGTCAACTATGTGACTCTAGGCACTCTATTAGATTTACCAAGAAGGTGTGTGTCGTTAAAGTAAAATATGTTGTAGTTATCCTATAGGGAAAAAGGATAAAGGGAAATCTATACCTTGTAAGTGGGGAAGAAGATATATGAATTTTATCTAGAGAGGAAGAAAACAAGTTATGGAATAAGAGACTTGGTCATCTATGCGAACCATCCATGGAAGATCTGGTTAAGTGTGATGCAGCTAGAGACCTCCCTAGACTATCACGTGATCGTACACATACATGCGATTCTTGTCAACAAGGGAAGATCATTAGAAAGACGTACAAAGAAAATGAAAAGAAGTCAACAAGAGTGATTGAATTGGTGCATGATGATGTCTCTGGACCCATATCCCCAAGATCCATTGACGATAAGAGGTATTAAATTCTTTTCATTAATGATTATAGTATAATGGAATGGGTATTCATCATTTACCATAAGTTCGATGTGTTTAGTTGCCTAAAATAGTACTAGAGGGAATCTAAATGGATGATTGAGAAGAAAATTCTAAAGTTTCATATTGAAAATTGTGCGGAATTCACAAACACTCAGGTAGAAGACTATCTTGAGAAACACAGGATAAGGCATTAAGTTTCTTTAGTAAAAACTCCTAAATAGAACGGAGTGGTTAACAGGAGAAATCAGATCATCAACAATATGGCCAAAACAATGCTCATAGAAAAAGACCTACCAGAGAAATTTTGGAAGGAGGTAGTATTGACATCAGTCTACATTTCTAACAGGGCTCTGTTGTGTTTGAAGGAAGTAAAGACCCCGTATGATATCTGGTACGGAAAGAATCCAATAGTGAAATACTTTAGAATATTTAGAAGTAAATGTTTCATTCTCAACAAAGAAAAACATAGGAAATTTGAGTCACATGGAGATGAGGGGATATTCCTTGGCTTATTAGGAAAAATAAAAGAATAAAAATTCTTCAACAAAAGGCTGGAAAAAGTAGTTGAGAGCAATGATGTCACTATCGTGGAAAATAAAGAGAATACTCAACAATATAGTGAATAGTTTCTTAATAAAAGTGATGAAGAGGAAAGCAACGTAGGGCAAGAAGAAGTGGAAAATGCTGATTAAGAAGAAGATATTGTTAATGAGCATGAGGAAATAAAATCTATATCTACACAAAAGCCAAGGAGTCGAGCTGAAATTGATAGGAATAATATCATTGGTGATCAGTTAGCTCTAGTTAATACAAGAAGAATAAAGTCACTACAACATACATATTTCCTATCTCAAGTAGATCCTAAATTCTTTGATGATGCAACTAAAGATGAAAACTGAGTTCAAGATATGAATAAAGAGCTAGATTGGATTGAGAAGAACCAAACATGGGAGATTGTTTTGAGGCCAGTAGATAAGAATGTCATTAGGACTAAATGGGTTTATCACAACAAGATGAATGAATATGGAACAGTGACTCGAAACAAAGTCCGACTAGTGTGAAAAGGATACTCCTATATAGAGGGAATATATATTGATGAAAAATTTGCACCGATTTCAATGATGGAGACAATTAGATTATTCCTAGCCATTGCAATGCAACGAAAGTTCAAAGTGTTCTAGATGGATGTCAAATCTGGATTCTTGAATGGGGTTTTGGAGTAAGAAGTGTATATCAAGTTGCTAGATGGTTTTCTCATTCATGAAGATGTGAACAAGGTTTTTTGGATGAAGAAGGCATTATACGGGTTAAAACAAGCACCAAGAGCATGGTACTTAAGGCTTGATCAGTATTTGAAGAAGCTTGGTTTCCAGTGTGGTGGAGTTGATTACAATATCTATTTCAATAATGATAGTAATCAAAGGATGATTATGTCGATGGCATAATATTTGGAAGATCAGATGAAGCTCAGTGCATAATTTTTTTTAATTCATGAAAAGTGATTTCGAAATGTCAATGATTGGAGAGATGAAATGTTTCCTTGGCTTAAAAGTATCACAAGGAAGGAATGACACATTCATTTATCAATCCAAATATGCCAAGGAGGTTCTGAGAAGACTTGGAATGGAAAATTCCAAGGATATGAAGACTCCGGTTGATACCCGGATGAAATTATCAAAAGATGATGATGGAAAAATAGTTAATATCACAGAATATAGGCATATTATTAGGAGTTTACTGTATTTAACAGCGACGAGACCTGATATATTTTTTTCCACATACCAAGAAGCGCAATATCAAAGAAATACCAAGGAAATACAAATGCTTTTAGTGAAAAGAATACTTTGGTATACGAAGGGAATGATGGAATTTGCCTTGATATATAATGACAAATCTTAGTTAGAGTTATTGGGGTATAATGATGCAGATTGGGCCGGTTCAGCGAATGAAAGGAAATCAAAGTCAGGAGGTGCATTCTATTTTCGTGGATTGTGTATTTATTGGATAAGCAAGAAGCAAGATTTCATTTCATTAAGCACTAAAGAAGCTGTGTATATTGCAGCCACTCAAGCATGCACATAGTTATTGTGGATGAAGCAACAACTTGATGATATGGGAGTTGAAGTGAAGTCTCTGATCAGAATCAAGTGC
This sequence comes from Viscum album, assembly GCA_963277665.1. Classification (NCBI taxonomy): domain Eukaryota; kingdom Viridiplantae; phylum Streptophyta; class Magnoliopsida; order Santalales; family Viscaceae; genus Viscum; species Viscum album. The sequence goes on along the minus strand of OY728129.1, from coordinate 1,778,579,024 downwards.
GATAACTCAAGTGCTATAAATATTAGCAAAAAACCCATCCATCACTCAAGGAAAAATAAAATTGAGATAAAGTATCATTTTATCAAGGATAAGGTTGAGCAGGGAATCATGAAGTTGGAGTATGTGCCCACATAATTACAGGTTACTGAAATTATGACAAAGTCCTTACACAAGGAAGCTTTTGAGAGACATCAAATAGATCTGGGAGTCCAGTCGACTCCCCGCACTTGAAAGAGTGTGGATATGGAATCCCCCTACCCTCTCCCCAAGGCATGGTGTGTTTTCCTTACTATTATAATCTGTTCTCTCTACTCTGTTTCATACCACAAAGGAGTGGCCTTTGGGTTCATTGACAAAGGGGGAAAAGAGTGACTCCTAAAGGTGGAGAAACTATGGATAAAGAAGGGAGACAATGTAATTTTCAAATACATGGAGAGAAGCTTATAGGTGGTTCAACAAGACAGGGTGAGTTAATCAAGAGAGGTGAATAAGCTGATAGGGGGAGAAATATGATGAGAATTCTTTGGTGTTCGAAGTGATTAGCCATAGCTTAGCTTGGATAACATAAGAACCCAAGAAGTGGAGAAAGAGGAGTTTTTAAATATGATGATTCTAGAAGTGATCAATCAAAGAATAGATATCTTGACAGTTGAGGATCATGATAAAAGCATAAGAGTGGCATTGGAATGGTGTTAGAAGGTTTCCGGTGATCAGAAATTGGTATCAGTTTGGTATCAACAATTGGTGTTAGAAATGAAGTGATTCATTGATGAAATTTTCATTTACTCTTATTTATCATGCCAAACATTTCTCATGTGGGCTTAGATTATGTGTTGAGCGAATCCTTGATCACTATTAGAATTTCAAGAGGCGAATGGTGGCTGAAGATGGAAGAAGATTTAACAAGGTATTGAATTATGAAAGAGTTGTCAACAAACCCAAAGGGGGAGATTGTTGGGAAAAAATCCCTCAAGGTAACATTAAATCTTTTTATGGTGTTTGTGTTTGTTGAAAAAGATGGTTTGTTTGTTGAAAAAGAACGATGATCAGGGAATAGACGATCTGGAGGCGGTACAAAATGAACAAATACAAGTTGGTTCCATTTTCCAGTGTTTGTCAAATTTTGGGCCTCAAAATCAGAAAATGGGGGAACATGTTTTTGGAAAAGTAAGTTGTGAGCAAGATCTGAGGTGGTTTGAAAACTTGCATGAAAGGCATGTTTCCTGATCAGAATGAAAAAAAATGGCAAAGGCATGAAACGTGTGAATTTTTTTGAAATGTGTGCGAAAGATGAGGTTGCCCAAAAGAAACTTGCGCACCCAATGCGACGTCAAACAAGGTTTTGCATGCTCGAAGAGAATCTTGTGCGGCATGGTAAATCTTCCATGTAGGGGTCAGCGATGCCTATAAATATGAAGTGACCCCCCTCATTCGAAGCATCTCAACACTTAGAGAGAATTCGATCTCTAGATCGTGTAAGATTTTTAAGCAAAGAGAGTTGTGCGAAATATTTTGAGTTGCACACAAGCTAAGAAAGTTGTGTGTAAGATTTGAGTTGTGCGTAAGATTGAAGTTGTGTGCAAGGGGTGTTTTGTGAAAAAGGTGTAATCTTGCGTGCAAGGCATTAAAATTGCATGCAAGACATGGTAAGGGTTTCATGAAAGATTTTAGGTTTCCCAGTAATACTACGTTAAAGTTGTATTCATCAGTGGATAAAAGTGGAACATCAATAGAGAATTTACATACAGTAAAGGATGCATTCATTTGAGATAATGAAGGGACCTACAAGTCTATAAACTGTGAGTGATTCTTCTCAAGAAGCAGTGAGAATACTTCAGTTGATAGAGTATTGAGATTTCAAATTGTGAATGGTTTTAAACTAGGAGGGACAATGAGTCCGCTTTGAACTTGTAAAAAGCAGTGCACTTATAGTGGATTTGGTACATCAGAACATCGCCAATGTATGCTCCTTAGAAGTATCCCAGTAAGGTTGAACCAAGTAAAATTTTTGTGTCCTATGCATGCTTTAAGGTTCATTCATACTCTGCAATGGGAAAGAGATAGAGAGAAGAGTGTTTTTTCTAACAAAAAAATAAGATCAAAAGGGGAAATTGTTTTAATTTGTCATACCCTAATTCACCCCCCTCTCAGGGTATCTATCTTAGTGGACCTAACAATTGGTATCAGAGGGAAAGGTTGATATCAGTGTTTCTCTCTCAAATGGAAGTCACTAATCATAAAGGGATTATGATCTTCTACGAGAACAATTTCCAGCTATGGAAGAATCAGATGCAACACAACTTCTGATCTTTGGGAATGGATATATTTACAGCAGTAATGCATGGTATAACTACAAATATTAATAGTGGTGATTTATCTAATGCCGAGAGAAGATAATTGGATGCTAACTCCAATGGAATCAATGATTTAGGTGGAGCCCTATCCAATTCTATCTATATGAAGGTGATGTTATACAAAACATCACATGCTATGTGTGAAAAGCTATTGAAAATATATAAAGGAGATACAAAGGTCAGAGAGGAAAAACTGAAAGTTCTGTAGAAAAAATATAAAGATATGAGAATGAACCAAAATGAGTCTGTTGATTCATTCTTTGATAGGGTAAATGTTGTAATAGAAGACATGTGAGGTCTTGGTGAAGCCATTGAAGACATAAATATTTTGAAGTAAATCCTGAGGAAAATTCCACCTTGTTTCAATCCGAAAGTTTAAATTTTGGAAGATAAATACCTGAAAGAGATTACATTGGATAACCTAAATAATACCTTTGTTGTATATGAAATGAGAAATTATGAGAACGATGTTGTGGAAAATGGGAAATCTAAAGAGGTGGAATTCAAGGCCATGAAGAAGCTCACCATTAAATATTATCAAGAAGAAGAAGAGATAGACGAGGTGATGTCATTCCTTTCCTCAAATATTCAAAGAGGAAAAGGAAAGTTCAAAGGGAAACTTCCACTTGCTTGCTTTAGATGTAGAAAAGTTGGTCATCTTGCATCAAGGTGCCCTGAAAAGTTTCAATAATATGAGGAGGATGAAATCAAAATTCCCAAGAAGAAGTCTTCAGCCTATGTGAAAGTCAAGAAGCAAATTAAGAAAATTTATTTAATAAGAAGAATCTTATTTCACAAGAATGTGACAGTTTAGATGAGTCTGAGGTTGAAGAGGTTTAAGATATAGAGAACTGCAAATATCATGGAGAAAATGCTATGGTGGTAGTTTTCAGTAGTTCTCAGAAAAAGGAAGAAATCGACACCGATAAAGAAGAAGAATTAGTTGAAGTAAGAGTTGATATGGAAGATGAATTAGAAGCATATCTTGAGGAAATAGATGTTTGTAGAGAAAAAATGACTAAATACAACAAAGTGGTACATGATGACAAACTCTATATGCAACAACAAGAAGAAGAGAAGTTTGAGATGGTAAAACAAATTGAAAAACTTAAGTCCTCCATGACAGAGAGCTCAGAAAAGGACGATGAACATAAACTCAAGATTAAATAATAGAAAATGGAGATTGATGTCTTGAATAACACAGTGAAAGATCAAATCAAGCATATTGAAGAACTTGAAGAAGAAGTTGTCAGGATACGAAGAAAAGTAAAGCATCAAGAAAAACTCTTGACTCCTTGTATGATACCAGCAAAGAAAATCCTCCATAAGACTGAAAATTTGAAAGTGGAGCATAGTATCTAAGAAGAAAATAAGCATCAATTGTGTTCAGATGTTTAGGCTGATGTGGGGCTTGACTGAAAATAGAAAACTCTAAAAGTTGAAGTCATACAACAAGCACCCACTCCGAAATTGAAGATTGATTTGGGTACAGAGAAAAATTAGAAGATTCAGAGAACCCAAGGGGAAATTATAAGTACATAAGTAACACATAGGGATGAACTTTTCATCAGGTGTTATTGTTGTGAAAAGATGGGACACTCACAAAATGTGTGTTCTATAGCTAGAAGGTATCGAAGGGCATAAGAACAGAGGTGGAATCCAAACAGAGAACAGTTATCTAGAACATATTTCAATGGACACTATTTTTTGTGCGGAGGATTTGGGAACATGGCTAGATATTGTACATAGACAACGAGCCCATACCCAAGTGTTAAGGGCTCCTTCTTGGCATACAAGAGACCCAGGTTCAAAACCAGGTAGAGGCGAATTTATGGGTTACTGTAGCAGTACTGTAGCAGTTACTGTTTGGTATTATAGCACCTAGAACTATTCACCTGATTTGGTCCTTTGGGCCACCGGTTTGGGTCTATGGGTCTCAAGGGCCTTCAGGTCATCAAAGGCCTTTGGGCTACAGGGCCTTCGGGCCACAAAGACAATGGAGTAGCCCAATTCACACAGAACATGCCCCAGAAGAGGATAAGAGCAACAAGAGTAGCAGCCACCAGAAGCAGAGCTAACCGGATTGGAAGAATGAGAGGGTATAACAACCGACATCGGGACCAGGCACCGTGAAACTTTGTACGAGGCAATGCTATATGATCAACAATGCAAGGTGGGGAGCTAGGTGATCAATAAAACAGAAGCTGGGGAGGGGCAGTTCAAGTGGTCTGGGTTTACGAGTCATGTATTGGGCATGGTATGCCTCCGGGCCTTCAGGTTATGTATTGCGGGTTAGTCGGGCCTTATGCCTTAGGCCTATGGGTCATGTACGGGTTCCCCTTCAACCCTTAAAATGGGATTATCCATAATAAAATAAAAATAAGTCCTTCGAGCCATTCGGGATATATACTATACATAGACCATACAGAGGAATGTGCCAAAGTAGAATCAAAATGTTCTCAAGCAGCTGATCAATGAACCAATAGGTGAGTTGAAGATGAAAAATAGATTTGTAGCTTTGCATGGTGAATTTGGTCTATCATAATCTAAGGAATATCAGGTGACTAAATCTATTCTGAGTTTGAAGACAAAAATATGGACCAAGAAGAAGAGAGAAGTGAATGCAATGGTTGCTAAATTTTCCCTTAAAGCATCAGACCATTATAGTGTATGGATCCTTAACAGTAGTTGCATGTCTCACATGACAGGAAACAAATATCTGGTTACAGGCATAAAATATGACAAAGAAGGATTTTTTTAAGTTTGGAAATGATGAAGGCCTAAAGATAATTGGATCGGGAAAGACCGGGTTTGGAAGAAAATAAATGAGACGTGCTGATGTATTGGTAGTAGAAGGCTTCAGTCAAAACTTACTCAGTGTCAGTCAACTATGTGACTTTGGGCACTCTATTATATTTACCAAGAATTTATGTTTCATTAAAGGAAAATATGGTGCAGTTTTCCTACAAGGAAAAAGGATGAAGGGAAATCTATACCTTTTAAGTGGGGAAGAAGATATATGCTTTTTATTTAGAGAGGAAGAAAACAAGTTGTGGCATAAGCGACTTAATTATCTATTCCAAAAATCCATGGAAGATCTAGTTAAGTGTGATGAATCTAGAGACCTACCTAGACTATCACATGATCGTACACATACGTGCAATTCTTTTCAACAAGGGAAGATCATTAGAAAGACGTACAAATCAAAGGAAAAGAAGTCAATAAGAGTGATTGAATTGGTGCATGTTAATGTATGTGGACCCATCTCCCCAAGATCCATTGATGGGAAGAGGTATTAAGTTATTTTAATTGATGATTATAGAATAATGGAATGGGTATTCATCATTTCCCATAATTCCAATGTGTTTAGTTTCCTAAAACAGTACCAGAGGGAATCTGAAAGGATTCTTGGGAAGAAAATTCTGAAGTTTCGTACTTAAAATGGTACGAAATTCACAAATAGTCAAGTAGAAGACTATCTCTAGAAACATGGGATAAGGCATCAAGTTTCTTCAATAAGAACTCCCCAACAAAATGGAGTGGTTGAAAGGAGAAATCAGATCACCAACAACATGTCCAGAATAATGCTCATAGAAAAAGAACTACCAGAGAAATTTTGGAAGGAAGTAGTATTGACATCGGTATAAATTTATAACAGGGCTCTGTTGTGTCTGAAGGAAGGAAAGAACCCGTATGAGATGTGGTATGGAAAGAAGCCAACAATGAAATACCTTCGAATCTTTGGAAGTAAATGTTTCATTCTCAACAAAGAAAAACATAGGAAATTTGAGTCATGTGAAGATGAGGGGATATTCCTTAGATACTTAGGAAAAAACAAAGCATACAAATACTTCAACAAAAGGCTGGGAAAAGTAGTTGAGAGCAATGATGTCACCACCATGAAAAATGAAGAGAATACTCAACATCATAGTGAATAGTTTCTTGATGAAAGTTATGAAGAGGAAAGCAACGTATGAGGAGTAGAAGTGGTAGATGTTGATTCAGAATAAGATACTGATGATGATCGTGAGGAAGTAAAATTCGTATCTGTATAGAATCCAAGGAGTTGAGCTGAAATTGATAGGAATAATATCATTAGTGATCAGTCAGCTTCAGTTCAGACAAGAATAATGAAGTCACTATAATAGACATCTTTCTTATCTCAAGTAGATCCTAAATTATTTGCTGATGCAGCTGAATATGAAAACTAGGTTCAGGATATGAATGAAGAGCTAGATCAGATTAAGAAGAACCAGAAATGGGAGATTGTTTCGAGGGTAGCCAATAAGAATTTCATCAGGACTAAATGAGTCTATCGTAATAAGATGAATGAAGATGGAACATTTATTCGAAACAAAGCATGACTAGTGTACAAAGGATACTATTAGATAGAGGGAATAGATGTCGATGATACATTTCCACTAGTTGCAAGGTTGGAGACAATCAAATTATTCCTAGCCATTGTAGTGCAACGAAAGTTCAAAGTGTTCCAGATGGATGTCCAATCTACATTCTTGAATGGGGTTTTGGAGTAAGAAGTGTATATCGAGAAGCCAGATGGTTTTCTCATTCATGAGGATGTGAGTAAGGTTTTTTGACTGAAGAAGGAATTATACGGGTTAAAATAAGCACCAAGATCATGGTACTCAAGACTTTATCAGTATTTGAAGAAGCTTAGTTTCTAACATGGTAGAGTTGATTACAATCTCTATTTCAACAATGATAGTAATAAAAGGATGATAGTGCTAGTTTATGTATATGACATAATATTTGGCAGATAAAATTAAGCTCAGTGTAGACAATTTTCTTAATTCATGAAAAGTGAGTTTGAAATGTTAATGATTGGAGAGCTAACATTTTTCCTTAGGTTACAAGCATCATAAGGAAGGAATTCCACATTCATTTATCAATCCAAATATGTCAAGGAGGTTATGAGAATATTTGGAATGGAAAATTCCAAGGAGATGAAGACTCCGATTTCTACCCAGATGAAATTATCGAAAGATGATGATGGAAAAGTAGTTAATATCACAGAATATAGGAAGCTTATTGGGAGTTTACTATACCTAACAGTGACGAGACTTGATATTGTTTTTGCCACATGCCAAGAAGTGTGATATCAAAACAATCCCAAAGAAAGACACATGATTAAAGTGAAAAGAATACTTTGGTATATCAAGGGAACAATGGACTTTGGATTGAAATATAATGACAAATATCAGTCAGAGTTATTGGGATATACTAATGAAAATTAGGCCGGTTCAATAGATGATAGGAAATCAATGTTAGTAAGTGAATTATTTCTTGGTGGATTGTTTATTGATTTGATAATCAAGAAGCAATATTTCATTTCATTAAGCATCGCAGAAGCTGAGTATATTGAGACCACTCAAGCATGCACACAATTATTGTGGATGAAGCAGTAACTTGATGATATGGGAGTTGAAGTGAAGTCTCTGATCGGAATCAAGTACGATAACTCAAGTGATATAAATCCCAACAAAAATCCCATCCATTACTCAAGGAAAAAGCACATTGAGATAAAGTGCCATTTTATCAAGGGGAAGGTTGAGCAGGGAATTGTGAGGTTGGAGTATGTGCCCACAGAATTACAGGTTACCGACATTTTGACAAAGGCCTTACCCAAGGAAGGTTTTAAGAGACATCGACTGGCTCTAGGAGTCTAGTCGACTCCCCAAACTTAAAAGAGTGTGGATATGGAATCCACTACCCTCTCCTTGAGGTATGGTGTGTTTTCCTTACCATTCTAATATACTCTCTCTACTTTGTTACAGACCAAAAAGGAGTGAACTTTGGGTTCATTGAAAAAGGGGGAGAAAGAGTGACTCCTAAAGGGGGACAAACTATGGCTAAAGAAGGGAGACAATGTATTTTTTAAAGACGTAGAGAGAATTTTCCTGGTGGTTCAGCAAGATAGGGGGAGTTAATCAAGAGAGGTGAATAAGCTGATAGGGGGAGTAACATGATGATAATTCTTCGATGTTTGAAGTGATTAGCTAGATCTTAGCTTGGAAAACACAGGAACCCTAGAAGTGGAGGAGGATTTTTTAAATCTGACAATGCTAGAAGTGATCGATCAAAGAATATATATCATGATAGCTGAGGATCATGATAAAAGCATAAGAGTGGTTTTGGAATGGTGTTATATGGTTTCTATAGATCAAAAATTGGTATTAGTTTGGTATCAATAATTGGTGTTAGAAATGAAGTGATTCATTTATGAACTTTTCATTTACTCTTGTTTATCAGGCCGAGAATTTCTCATGTGGTCTTAGAGTATATGCTGAGTGAATCCTTGATCGCTATTAGAATTTAAAGAGGTGAATGGTGGATGAAGATGGAAGGAGATTTAACGAGGTATTGAATTATGAAAGAGTTATCAACAAACCAAAAGGGGGAAATTGTTGGGAAAAAATACCTCAAGGTAACATTGAAGCTTTTTTATGGTTTTTGTGTTTGTTGAAAAAGCTAGTTTGTTTTTTGAAAAAGAATTATTATAAAGTAATGGATTATCTAGAGGAGGTAAAAAATGAATAGATACAAGGTGGCACCGTTTTTTAGTGTTTTCCAAATGTTTAGGCCTAAAAACCAGAAAATGGGGGAACATGTTTTTGGAAAAGGTTGTTGCGCGTAAGATCTGAGGTGGTTTGGAAACTTGTGTGCAAGGCATGTTTTGTGATCAATATGAAGAAAAATGGAAAAGTCATGAAGAGCAAAAAAGATTTAGAAATGTGTGCAAAATATGAGGTTGTGTGAAAGAAACTTGCGTGCCCAATGCGACGTCAAATAGGGTTTTTCACTCTCGAAGAGAATCTTGCACGACATGGTAAATCTTCCGTCCAGGTGTCAGAGATGCCTATAAATATGAGGTGACCCCCCTCATTCGAATCATCTCAACACTTAGATAGAATCCGAGCTCTGGATTGCATAAGATTTTTAAGCAAAGGGAGTTGCGTGAAATATTTTGAGTTGCGTGCAAGCTAAGAAAGTTGCACATAAGATTTGAGTTGTGCGTAAGATTGAAGTTGCATGCAAGGGGTGTTTCATGAAAAAGGTGGAATCTTGCATGCAAGGCAATAAAGTTGCGTGCAATACATGGTAAGGGTTGAAAAAAAGATTTGATGTTGCCCATTAATACTGCGGTAAAGTTTTATTCATCAGTGGATGAAAGTAGAAATCAATAGAGAATCTACATATAGTGGAGGATGCATTAATTTGAGATAATGAAGGGACCTAAAAGTCTATAAACTATGAGTGGGTCTTCTAAAGAAGTAGTGAGTACACTTCAGTTGAGAGAGTAGTGAGCTTTCAAATTGCGAATGATTTTAAACCAGGAGGGACCATGAGTACGCTTAGAAATTGTAAAAATCAGTGTGCTTATAGTGGATTTGGAACATCAGCACATCGCCAGTGTATGATCCTTGGATGTAGCCCAGTAAGGGTGAACCAAGTAAAATTTCTGCATCCTGTGCATACTTTAAAGTTAATTCATACTCTGCAATGGTAATGAGAGAGAGAATATAGTTTTTTCTAACAATAAAACAAGATCAAAAGGGGCAATTGTTTTAATTTGTCATACCTTGATTCACCCCCCCTCTTAGGGTATCTAGCCTAGTGAACCTAACAAGCTATTATTTTATGTGTGAAATATTTTGATATGTCCATGAATGTCATTCATAGCATTGGATATGACCATCATCTAAGTTATCATCGACATTCCATTCATTTTTCTTCAATTATTCATTTAACTTATTAAGCATTTATATTTATGTCTTTTAAATAATAGTTGTTGTTTATAAGCATGGATTTATCCTAGATATGGTTCTAGAAGTTATCAAAATATGTTTATACCATGAAAAGAAGTATGTAAGAATATTTTATTCTAATGAAAAAAAATTAATGTATATATTATTTTGAAACGTTTTTGGGTTATGATTAAGAAAGGTAGGACATTGTCCCTAACGAAATATGACTGAGGGACCTTTTGGTTTTCTTATGGCCTACTGAGTATCATGATTAATCCTTAAAAATTATTATTTTCAAATAGAGAAATCCAAAAGATTATTTCAAAATATTATTATTCTAGAAATTAATAGTTTTCAAAATTATATGAACTTATTTTACTTCTATGTTTTAAAAACCTATTTATATGTATTTATTTATATTTTAAAAGTAATTAATAATGATTTTAAAACCCCTTAGTGGGAAAATTAAATGCTCACCGTATGTTTTAAATATATTTTTCATAGGTTCAATAGGATTTTAATTTGGTGTGTAATTCTTATATAGTGTCCACACTTGCGAATAATTTTGTTTAATTTATTTTTTATACTTTTGTTAAAATGTAATGTATGTATCTAATTCTCCAAAACCTAGACTAGAAAATGGTCCTGAAATATATTAAATGTTGCGTATTTATTCATTTTATTTTATAAAAAAATACACAACATTTATATGTGCTAAACCTAGAAGCATGAGTTTAGGGCTTTAAAAAAGGTATCTTGATCAACACTACCTCTTAGCACTGATAATTACATGTTTTATCAACACCTTTTATTTTTATGCTAATAAAACCTACATTCATTAGCAGTTTTTTGGAAACTACTGATAAAACCCTTTAATTCTTTTTAATAGAACCCTAACAGAGAACCTCATCGCTCTCACCGTTCAAGCTCTCACAGGACCGAACCTTTACCCCTAGCCCCTCGAACTTCTCAGACAAATCAACATTTTAAAAGCCCAAGGTATGTGATTTTCTCTACTTATTTTTGGTCAATCCTAAATTGTTTCACCCTTTTTAGTTCATCTTTACCCACACATGTACCATACAACCTCCATTTCCCTTGACATATCATAGTGGATTGCTCGTGTACCATACAACCACCATTTTTCCATTTCCAAAGGGTTTGGATACTCAATGTTTGAGTGTTTTAAAATTTTCAATTTTGACATTGGATCTTAATGTATTACTCGTATAATTTCCAGTGAATATTTAAATTTACCCATGGAAAAATTTATACAGAAATGAAAATGAAATCATGAAGTTATTTTTTTTGTTGAAATTTAACAACAAAATATTCTCATAATGAAATCACATATATGTACTATATTTTTATTTTGATTTAACTTTTTGATACTATATGCATGTATAAAATAAATATAATCACACACATGCACATATGAAATATATTTTTTGTTATACATGAATATATATATCTTTCTATATGCACACAAATGCACACATATATCCACACACACACACACACACATTTGGCTTATATGTTTCTAGGGGTTTGGAAAGGTTACGTATTTTGGGCCTGAGCCAATTCGTTATGATTTTATGTTTATGTAGAGTCCATAAGGATCGATATAGGTCAGTTTTATTCTAATAATTGAGTGTGCATGGAAATAAATTGGCCAACTCTCTAGTTGATTTTCTCTCATATGTGTATTAAACTTTCCATTAATTTTAATTTCTTCACATGGTATTAGAGTGTGAAAAGACTATATCATTAACATGTTACCTAGAAGATACATGAAAATATATCTATATAAATATTATTAACATGTGATTTATTCACATGGTTTCTTCATATTATTAATATGATTTCCAAAGGTTTTAGATACTCAAAATATTTTTTTACTTAAGAATTAAATATGGTTGTCTAAAGTTGTATCTAAAGGAGGTTTCTAATGGAGTTATTTTCCACATAAAATATTAATTTATTTAAAATGAATTGGATTGAATTTATTAATAAAAAAATTATGATGTAATTCAAAATGGTGATTTTTATTGGAAAATGAGTGTGGAAATAGTGGGTTTTGAAGAATGAAAAAAATAAAAGAGTGTCAGAGGATTGAAAAGGGAATAATTTATCTTTTATGGAAAGTAAGAATTATTTTTAGATTAGCGACCTTAAACATGTTAAAGAAATGTAAAAATTCCCAAAATATAGCATGCATACACTCAAATTCTGATACTTTGTTTACATACCAATGTATATATACATTATATGAATACCTTATGTGAATTTATTTATTTTTTGTACAAAATTAATATTATTGAACCTTATAGGATAGATATGAATAGAAAATGGATATATTCTAATCGTATGAAAAAGGATCCTGAGGATAGAGTTAAAAAATTAATCAAGTTTTCAATAGAGCATGCATAAAAACCTTCACAAATATTTTTTCCATGCTTAAATTGTTGTTATTCAAGATGAATTTATCCAAAGAAACTATAAGAACATTCTATTTGTCACAAAATATATTAGAGCTATAAATGTTGTAATAAACATGAGGAAAAACTGAATGTATATACTGACTAGAGAGATACTGCCATTTACAGATCATTTGATATGAATATCATTATAAATGATGATGGAGATCATATGGAAGAAATGAAAATGACAATTGAAGATGACCTACGTAGTTGTCCAAATTTTTTTGAGAAGTTAAATAACTATGCAAAGAGACCACTGTATACCAATTGTACTAAATTTTACTAAATATATAACATTTTTGGATATATTGAAGTTATATAATTTTAAATCTAGTAGTGGGTGGAGCGACACCAGTTTTATAACACTACCTAGTCTCATGAATGATATGACACCAAGAGAAAATGAGCTTCCTTATCGAATATATGATGCTAAGTGAATTCTACATTCAATGGGTATAATATTTGAAAAAATACATGCCTTCCCAAATGATTGTATATTGTTTTAAAAGAACCATGAATTACTTAGAAAATTCCCTAAGTGTGGTGCATATTGATACAAGAAAGATGAATTAATCCCTTCAAAATTTGTATGATACTTTCTTATCATTCCAAGGTTTAGATGACTATATGGATGTTCGGAAACCATTATATAATTTACATGACACACATATACAAGAATCAAAGATGGGAAACTACGTCACCCATAAAACTCTTCTCAGTAGAAGAAAATTTATTACGAGTATCCTAAATTTGGGAAATGAGTTGAGAAACCTCCATCTTATGTTACCTATAGATAGAATTGATCTATTTGGTGTATAAATTAGTAACCATAGTACATAGTTGGTTATGTTGGTAAATTATAACTTGACACCATGGTTATGCATGAAGTGGAAATAAATTATGTTGTCTCTAGTTATATATGGACCAAAACAACCCAATAATGATATTGATGTCCACTTGGATCCATTTATTGAAGATCTAAAATTGATGTGGGATACAACTGTTACATTTTATGATGCTCATAGAAGTGAAGTGTTCACATTGAGAGCCATATTGTACGAGATGATAAATGAATTTATTTCTTATGGAAAATTTTCAGCCTATAATATTGAAGTAATGTTGGGGTGTCCCATTTGTGAATAATATATACACTCAGTTAGGTTAAAACATTCCTTGAATATTTTGTTTTTAAAACATCACAAATTTTTACCCCGATGATATAAATACTGATCCTGGATGATATCATTTGATGGAAATATAGAATAAGAAACAACATTATCTCCAATAAAAGGTGATCAACTATTTGATAAAGTAAAATATATTGACATTGGTTATGGTAAACCTTAAAAAAAACCTTATTAAACCAGGTTAGAAAAAGAGATTAATTTTATTTGAATTACTGTGTTGAAATTGTTTGTACATTAGGCATTTTATTGATGTCATGCACATAGAAAACAATGCATGTGATAATTTTATCGACAAATTACTAAATTTACCATAGAAAATAGAATATGGAATTAAGACTAGATTGGTCATGATTAACATGGGGATAAGGGAAGAGTTGACACCAATGAAGGGTGAAATACACACTTTTCTTACTCTAGCAACTTATACTCTATCCATACAAGAAAAATTTCAAATTTTCAACTTCCTTAATAGTGTCAATGTTCCAAAGGGATATTCATTAAATTTCAAGAATGTTGTGTTAATGAAAAATTTTAAGTTAGAGGGTTTAAAATCACACTATTTTCATATTTTGATTCAAAATTTAATTCCTATATATTTACATTTCATTCTTCCTAAAAACATATGACATAAATTAACCAAACTTTGATTCTTTTTCAAAGACATATGTATTAAAGTTATAAACTAATCAAAGTTACCAATCATGAATAAGGAAATTACAGTTATATTATATGAATTTGATATGTTCTTACCACCATCATTCTTTGATATAATGGTCTATCAGATAGTTCAATTGGTTATAGAGATTCAATTATGTGGTTCTGTATATTACAAATGAATATACCACAATTAAAAATATATGAATATTTTAAAAGGGTATGTTAAGAATCAAAGTCTTCCATAAGTTTGTGTTATAAAGATATATATTTTTGAATAAGTTTTTTAATTCTGTATTAATTACCTATCAGATGTTGATAGAATTGGTCTTCAAAAATCTATTCACACTGAATGCCTTTTAGGGGAAGGGATTTCCAAAAGAGATGTTGTTATAATTACCACTATAGAGATGGATCAAGCTAACATTTACATTTTATATAATAGTGCATAGTTTTATCCCTATGTTGAATTGCACAAAATAATTCTTAGACATTTGAATCCATCAAGGGATGAAGGATGGATATCAAATACCCATAATCAATAGTTTATAATATGGTTTTGATATCATTTTTATAAGGAGTTATCTACAAATCCAAATTCAATTACTGAATGAATTCAATGGATATCCAGGATACCAATTGTAAATGTTATATCTTACATTTTTTGTAATTAATATTTATATGTTATATACAAAGGAATAAGATGAACTCAATATGATGCAAAATAGTGGAGCTATTCCTGTGGAAGAAGTGATGCATATATCCAGTTCCAATTATAGAAATCTAATTTATGTGAATATATCATATTTTGACATCATCTAATAGATATATGATTTGTATTATACAACATTTCATGTGTCAATTTTCTATTGAAAATGGGTTGAAAACAAGAGTGCAATGAAAATGGATGAATTGGGCTTCAGAAGGTGAATTTCAGTGTAGAAGGGTATAATGATGAACTATTCATAATGGAATATAAAAAAATGAAAATATTTTATGTCCCAGATTCATTAAATAATAATTGGTCAATTTTTCTATTGGTGACTAAAATAACTGTAGGATAAGATGAAAATTTAATTAAGGATGTCCCTTTCATTAGGAGGTCACAATCATTTCATAAGAGTCCCAATGTAGACAATGACTTGTATGTTATATGTACTAGGGGGGATTTGGATACTCGATAGAGGAACCAAATCCATTCAAAATTTAAATAAAGAAAGATAATTCAATGAGAATGTTAAAGTGTTTTCAATATAACATGCTTTTCTTCATAATATTATGTGTTCTCTACCACATTTATGTAATCTAAATTAAATTGTTTATTACTCATGCATATAATGAACTCTCCACATGCTGATGTAACCAATATCAAGGAGGAACACATGATTGATGTTAAAAATATGAAATTATTAAGGGATTAACAACATATTGATGAAAAAAATAATGACATATCATCATCATGTTAAATAAAATTATCAAGGTAAGAATCAAAGGTATAAAATTTGAGGTTGTTTGGAATCAAAGTGACCAACCTATTGACCCCAAAAAGTAAATGTTCATTAGTTACATTGGGGTCATAATGAGAATGCATATTCCAATTGATATATATAGGTGGAATAATGTCATGCCTTCATTAAAGGCAACCATTTGGGTAGATACTAGGGCAATGTTACGATATAATTTCTCTATTTTACTAAAAAATTATATAATGAAACATTGATTTACTTTTCATTATCCCTTGCAGAGTTTATTTATTTTAGATGATTTATATAATAAATTTTTCTTAATGGTCACTAAAAAAGATCATATAGGATTCCAGACACTTCTTACAATGCATCATCTTAGGGATGATGGGGGGAAAGTAAATCCCCACCCACCATCTATGTATGCACACATTATAAAACACAAAACATGAAAAAATTTCATTAGTTTCTATGATGAAAAATCATTTCAGGTGTATTATAGTCGATAAAATTTATTTTAAATTATTTATTTTATCCACTTTGATTCAAAATTGTTAAGTTATAAAACAACAAAGGAGTATTTGAAATAAGCAACGTGCATCAAAACTAACGTACCCAAACTATAAATCAAGGATGGGGTACACTTCTCTTGAAAATAAAATGGTATGTATTTTAAATCTACAATAAAAGTTTTATGTGATATAAAACAATGTATGTTCATTTTTTTATATACAAATTGATGAATCATAATCCAAATCCACTTCCATCCCACATCATGTGTTATGGAAGGAGGCCCATGTAAATAGAGAGGGAAAACAAATAGATGAAAACACACAAGCAGTATGGTAATCATTTGTAAGTATGACATAATATAATTTTTTATACATTATAATAGTATTATATAAAAATATATATTTATGTTTTTATATTTTTTATACGGTTTATACACAACAATCAATATCAACAGTATCATAAGAACAACTACTTTCAATAGATTTAAAGTAACTAGAATAATATGGCTGTGTTAGAGGTGAAAGTTTTGGAGTGTCACTTCAGACATATTTTATGAATATAAATTCCCAAGGAGATACATATGAGATAATGAAAAGCATATAGGAACAACTAGATGCTTTAAAATATATTATTGTCTGGTTTGGTTTGGAAAACCAATATACACAAAAAGATCAAAGTCAACCCATAGTGGAACAACGACCAGTACATGAAGAGCCACACAAACCCACTAGCTTTGAGGATATCCATCCCCCTCAACCACCCACCTTACCTGAGGAAATAATTTTTTTCATAACTATTTCTCTTAAATGTGAATTAAATAACTTCCAATGACTTTATATTACTAAAATTCTACAAGATGAAATTTTATGTGATTTATATTTATCAACTCCCACACATCGCCTTATTGTGAGGGGTAAATTATACAATATCCTAGGAGATATGATACACAATAAACAACTCCAAAAATATCACATGAGAGTGGGGATTGAAGTATCACTTGATCCGAGAACCGATTTACCTATTTCTCTTTATGATCTGGATGTTATCACAATCGATAACGCTATTGGAACTTTTATAGAATGTCCATTTAATATTATAAATATACATAAGGTATGAATTTAAAAAAAATTCAAATGAAATATCTTTAATATTTTATGATAAATGGTATGAAATGAGGTATGACATTACATATGGACAAAACAAAGGGAAAATAGAAGGTCAAATAAAGACAGTCCAGCAGATCAACCAATAAATAAAAAGGACCTTCCAAGAATACCTTCACCCCACGAGTTCCAATTTCACATATATTAACATTATAATTTCATTAATATATAAAATTCAAAGATGAAAATATGTCCTACATTGAATATTTAGAAAAAATACTTGGAGAGGCCATTATTGACGCGGTTGGTCTAGAGATTATTAATGAGATTATCAAGTTTGAATGGTTGAGAGTCTCAGTTGTGAATACATACATGTGATAAATTTTTATAATTGGTCCAAAAAATGATCTACTATGTCTTTTATAGTTAATAAATATTCATATTTTCTATTGATGTATATATTACTACTATATAAAGGGAAAACCCTATGAAGAAAGATTTGGACTCATTAATCACTCTATCATTTCTACGGAAAAAGTTTCTTTGGAAATGAAAGAAATTGAAAAGAAAAAATACAACCTCAGTGTGTCATTTTAAAATAAAATAATAAACATCATACTCCTCTTAATTCATACAATGTAGGGGTAAAATTCTACAATCTAATCATATAAAATATATATTTCTTTTTTTATTAATTATTTATATTTTTTAGGAAACACTAGATACTAATCATAATCAATTTGGATACCTAAAATGTTTATATTTTGAATCAAAAGTATGAATTTACAAACAATAGATCACACATGACTTCCATTTTGAATTTTTAGTGCATTGAAATCAACATTTTATAGATAAAATTTAAATTATACATTTTAGTTTGTGTTTTAACAAGAATTTTGTTATAATATAGAGATATATAAATATAGGCTAAATCATGGTATGAGGTCAGTGACTAAACACAAAAAAGCCTATGGATTTCTTCAAATGAAAACAAATCAAGGCATATATAGTTAGATTTAACAATAAAAACATGTTTCAAAACAATTTAATTATTTTAGTTAATATTTCTAGTGTCTAAAACAAAATAACGACAATGATTGTGGATATTACATATGCAAATTTATGAAGGATATTATATACCATCAACAAACTAGCATCTCCAAATAGGTAATTTTTAAAGGCAATTACAATTTAATTTAAAATATTAGTTAATCATTTGTTTTTTATATTTTCTCATTACTACTAGGACTACCAAAAATCTATGTACTCAAAATAAGAAGTAAATTTATTTAGAGATAAGTGGGCAGAGTACATGGTGTCAAAATGTTTAGTAACTTCAAGTTGAGGTGATTAATTATTATATTTATGATCTAGTACAAACTATGAACTTATAGATACACTTGGGATGTGAAGAATTATTATCATAATGCTTAGATATTATTGTTCCTAAAATAAAATTCAGGTAGTATTGAAAATCTATTAGTTATATTTTTATTCTAATATTACATTTTCAATTTACATCCAAATATTTTTTCTTATATTTTATCCTTCCATAATTCTAAATGAATTTTAACCTCATCATTGATTTTTAAAACCTTTTGAGTGTGGCTAAAAATCTTATGATCCTCCCTCACCTGTGTTTCCTCCACCTGATGACAACAATATAAAAGTTTTGATTGAGGGTGTTGTATCTAGGAGTAGTGAAAAAAGCATATAGATAACAATCCACAACTTGATGGGAAATCATTTAAGATACATTCAAACCCCCTTATATCTACAAATTCAGTCCAAATTCAATTCAACATTTTAGATGCATTTACTAAGATTTCATCTCATGTGAGTAATTCAACCTTACTATTGTTACTATAATTTTTAAATTCTACTAAAGGGAATATGATCATTACCCAATTGATCATGCATTTATTTTCAATTGTTCAATAATTTAATTCCTTTAAGGGTTAGGATGAGTTGGTAGGAACTATAAAATGCTTTGGTGATGAACCCGAAAATAAATAAATATTTGAGTTGTTTCAAAAGGAGAAGTATCATGGAGGGTTATACACTATGGATTTTTTCACAGTTAGTAACATGTTTGAAGTTGCTCATTCTCATGAGATATTGAACTTCAAGGATGCAACTGAGATAATAGAGAGAGGGAAATGGGTCAAGGATCATTATACCCACAAATATAAATACACACTTCCAAATACTAGGGACGTTACTTCCATGCTTCTAGAATAATTATTTTCATTTTGTTTCTTTCTATCTGTTGATGAGTTCATAAACATAGTTTGGACCCTGTTACAATCACTTCCACCTCTGTGATGAAGAAGAAAGATGAATTCATTTACTTTCACATTTTATTTAACCAAAGACATGACACTAAAAGATACCATAAATACTAATAGATATGCCTCACCCATATCTTAATTCAATGGTCAAAGTTGAAATAAATAATTAACTATGAAGGAAGTTGAACTAGGGTTCAAATTTAAAAATGTCGAGAGGCCAGTTGATCTCTATAAGGTATTTCAGTATAAAAAATGTTTTACATTGTCAAAATCAAGAAAATAAGATTGAATTATTTTTAAAATTTAGGAAAATTATCCATAATTAATTTGTGATATTTAGGAATTGACAACACATTAATATGATATATGATGTGTCTGGTATGACCCAAATTGCATGTTTTTAATATAAAAGTTTCATTTTAGTTTAAAACACACATCATATAGACAAAATTGAGCAAACAAGATTGGATTGTTTTCAAACTTTAGGAAAATGATCCATAATTCATTTTTACCATGTAGGAATCAACCACACATCAATATGACACATTATGCGGTCGATATGACTCAAAGTGAAAGTTTTAACCTTAAAAGTGTCATTTTAGTTTAAAAAACACATCACATATCCAGAACTAAGGAAATTATCTTGAATTATCTTGATAATTTAGGACAAAAATCGATAATTCATTTATGGAATATAAGAATTAACCACACATCAATCTAATACATGATGTGTCTTGTATGACTCAAAGTGTTTGTTTTCACATTAAAAGTGTCATTTCAGTTTAAAACACATGTTAAGAATCCAAAACCAAGTAAAAAAGCTTAAATTATTTTCAAACTTTAATACAACGATCCATAATTAATTTTAAATGTATAGGAATTGGTCGCATATCAATCTGACACACAATGTGGTTGGTATGACTCAAAGTATGTGTTTTCACATTAAAAGTGTCATTTTAGTTTAAAACACATGTCACAAATCCAAAATTGAGCAAATTTTATTGTATTATTTTCAAACGTTAACAAACCTATCCATAATTCATTCTTAATGTGTATAAATTTACCACACATCAATCCGATACATGATGTTGTTGGTATAATTCAAAGTGCATGTTTTTAATATAAAAGTGTCATTTTAGTTTAAAAAGTGATTTATATTATCAAAACTAATAAAATAGACTCACATTGTTTTCAAAAATTAGGACAAAAATACATAATTCATGTGTGACATGTAAGAATTTACTGCATATCAATTTGATAAATGATGTGGCTGGTATGACTCAAAGTGCATGTTTTCACATTGAAAGTATGATTTTACTCAAAAAAATATGTCATATAGAAAAAAACATGTAAATGACCTCATATTGTCTTGAAAATTTACAAAAAAAAATCCATAATTCATTTTTGATGTGTGGGAATCGACTGCACATCAATCTGACATACGATGTGACCAAAATGAAGGGTAACTCGAATATTTCTTAAGTTACTAAAGGGTAACTTGAATATTTATTAAGCTACTAAAGGGTAACTTGAAAATTTATTAAGTTACTAAAGGGTAATATCTATATTTATTAAGTTACTGAAAGGTAACTCAAATATTTATTAAGTACCTGAAGGGTAACTTTAAGATTTCATAAGTTATTGAAGGGTAACTTGAAATTTTCTTAAGTTATTGAAGGGTAATTGGTAGATTTATTTAAACACTAAAGGGTAAATTGAATATTTCTTAAGTTACTAAAAGGTAACTTGAATATTTATTAAGTTATCAAATGGTAACTCGAAATTCTCTTAAGTTACTAAAGGTTAACTTGAAAATTTCTTAAGTTATTGAAGGGTAACTTGAATATTTATTTAGTTACTGAAGGGTAACTCAAATTTTTCTTAAGTTACTTTATTGTAGATCAAAATTTTCTTAAGTTACTATAGGGTAACTAATATTGTCTTGAAAATTTAGGACAAAAATCCAAAATTCATTTTTGGTGTGTAGGAATCGACTACTCATCAATCAAACACACAATGTGGTTGGTATGACTCAAAGTGCATTTTTTCAATATAAAAGTGTCATTTTAGTTTAAAACACACATCACATTGTCAAAACTGAGCAAAGAAGCTTATATTATTTTCAAAATTTAAAAAAAAAATCCATAATTCATTTTTAATATGTTGGAATCGATTGAACATCAATTTGGTACATGATGTTGTCAGTATGACTCAAAGTGAATGTTTTCAATATAAAAGTGTCATTTTAGTTTAAAATGTGAATTACATAGCCAAAACTGAGAAAAAAAATTATATTGTTTTCAAAATTTAGTAAAATTATTGATAATTAATTTTAATTGTATAGAAATCGACTACATGTAAATTTGACACATGATGTGGTTGGTTTGACTAAAGTGCATGGTATTTTAGTTTAAAAAACATGCCATATAGCCAAAACTAAGTAAAAAAGTGTAGAATATTTTCAAAATATAGAACAATGATCCATAATGTATTTGTGACATGTAGGAATCAACTCCACATCAATCAGACACATGATGTGTTTGGTATGACTCAAAGTGCATGTTTTCAATATAAAAGTGTCATTTTAGTTTAAAACACACATCACATAGCCAAAACTAAGAAAACAAGTTTGGATTATTTTAAAACATTATAAAAACAATCCACAATTCATTTTTGATGTTTAGAAATTGACCGTACATCAACCTAACACACGATGTGTCAGGTTTGACTCCAACTTCGCATTTTCAATATAAAAGTGTCATTTTAGTTTAAAACATGTGTCATACAACCAAAACTGAGAAAAACAAATAAAATTGTTTTCAAAATTTGAGAAAATTATCCATATTTTATTTTTAAAATATAAAAATCAACTATACATAAATCTAGCACACAATGTGGTTGGTATGAATCAAAGTGCGTACTTTTAATATAAAAGTGTCATTTTAGTTTAAAACGCGCACCACATAACCAAAACTGAGAAAATAAGCTCATATTGTTTTAAACTCTAGGAAATTTATTCATAATTAATTTTTAATGCTTAAGAATCAACCACACATCAATCCGACACATGATGTGGTTTTTATGACTCAAAGTGTGTGTTTTCAATATAAAAGTGTCATTTTAGTTTAAAACACATATCACATAGCCAAAATTGATAAAAAAACATTAGGTTGATTTTAAAATTTATAAAAACAATAAAAAATTCATTTTAGATGTATAGTAATCGGCTACATGTCAATCTGAAACATGATGTAGTGAGTATGAATCAAAGTGTGTCTTATTTTAGCTTAAAATACACATCACATAACCAAAACCAAGAAAACGAGCTCATATTGTTTTCAAAATTTAGTAAAATGATCTGTAATTTATTTTTTATGTGTGGGAATCGACTACATGTCAATTCGACACACGATGTGCACTAATATAAATACGCCTTTTATCAACACTAAAAATAGCCTTTAACAGCGCTAGAAAAGCGCTGTTAAAGCCAACTAATATAAAGGGGGGGTCCCCTTTATCAGCACTCCAGAAAGCACTGATAAAGACCCCTTTTATCAGCACAAAAAAAAGCACTGATAAAAGGGTCCTTTATCATCGCTTTCTTTTTAGCGTTGATAAAAGACCCCTTTTATCAGTACTTTTTTTAGCGTTGATAAAAGTAAAAAAAAAATTAAAAAAAATTAAAAAAAATTAAAAAAAATTAAAAAACTTTTAAAAACTTTTAAAAAAATACTACCAATCGGGGGGATTTTATAGCGCTTGATCCCCCCTTATAACAAAACTTTCTAGCCCCTCAAGCACCCACACTCACCCCCTCCACCCCATATCAGCGCTATACCCACCCCCTTTATCAGCGCTAGCCCCCAAATCCACCCCCATGCGCGTGCCCTTGCCTCCACCAAGATTTGATCTTGAGACCTCCCTCTTGCGTGCCTAAAGCCTTTACCACTCTTCCATATTGATTTTTTCTCCAGTTAATGACATATATATTTATTTATATATATATTTAGTTATATTTATTCATATAGTAATATACAGTTATATTAGTATATATATAGTTATATTAATATATATATATTTATAGTGATATTAATATATATATTTATAGTTATATCAATATATATATGTTGTTACATTAGTATATATATATAGTTAGATTAATATATATGTATATAAATATTTATATATTGTTATTTTAAATAAAATGGATATTAGTTATTATTTATATAAAGCTAATATATTTTATATGTAAATGGTATATAAATATTTATATATTGGAAACTCAATGTGACCGTTTGAATGACACTTTAGGACCCATGTAGTTCAAGTGATATTTTCATTGTTCCTAAAGGCTTCTCATGGATGATAAGTTCTAAGGGGGGAGGTTGTAATGACCCGTGTTTTCAATACAAGGTATAATTCCATGGGAAATTGAAATTTTGGCATTTAGTTGACTGGCCATTCTTTTAACTGAGCTTCAAAAAATAATAAGTATTTATATTAATATATATATAGTTAGATTAATATAGTTATACTATAAATATATATTTATATTAATATATATATATATATATAGTTATATTAATATATATATTTATAGTGATATTAATATATATATTTATAGTTATATCAATATATATATATGTAGTTATATTAATATATATATATAGTTAGATTAATATATAGGTATATAAATATTTATATATTGGTATTTTAAATAAAATGGATATTAGTTATTATTTATATAAAGCTAATATATTTTATATGTAAATATATTTTATTATTTATATTTATAATTAAATTTTTATTTGTGAATATATAAAAAAATATGTATATATTGTTATATATTTGATTATAAATAGCAGTGTATTATAAAAAACGATAAAATTTCAAATACATAATATCAATATGAATGTAATACCATGGAATAAATTTAGTCCCCACCAAAAAAAGCCAATAATACCCCCTTAAATGAGGCTGAAAATCCACAAAATGTTAAAAAATCAGGGTACCCCGACTAAAAACTCAATTTTTTAGGCCTTATGCACCTTTTTTAGCCTCTAAAAAACCTTTACTAGGGTCCCCCCAACCATAGGAGTGTAGAGCTCGTCGCAGGCTTCGATTTGATATGTGGTAGAGCTCAAACGGACACCCGGATCAAAAGTTATGACCGTTTGAAGTTCGTGTTGCGTTTTCAACATATTTTGGAACTTTTTTTTTTAATTTTTTTATTTCTTTAGTCTTAAAATTGTTATTAAATTACTATTAATCCATAATAATTAGAAAATTATTAATTAAAAATATTTTTTTAAATTTTTTTATAATCCATTTTCACTAAATATCTTATATATTAAGTATATTAAGTGTAAATGTATATTTATACTTATCTAAAATATATTTAAAAATTATATATTATATTTATATAAATATAACTATATTTATATATTTATATATTAATATATTATTTAGATTTATTTTTTTTGAAGTCGACCCTTTATCAGCGCTACTAAAAAAAGCGTTGATAAAGGGGCTCCCTTTATTAGTGCTAAAAAAAGCGTTGATAAATGTACCCCCCTTTATCAGCGCTTTTTCATTAGCACTGATAAAGGTTGGCGCCGGGAAAAACTGTTTTTGTGGTAGTAGTGGTTGGTATGACTCAAAGTGCGTGTTTTTAATATAAAAAGTGTCATTTTAATTTAAAACGTGTGTCACATAGCCAAAACTAAGAAAACAAGCTTGAATTATTTTCAAAATTTATGAAAATGATCCATAATTCATTTTTTATATGTAGGAATTGACCACACATCAATACGACACATGATGTGGATGATATGAATCCAAGTGCATGTTTTCAATATAAAAGTGTCATTTTTGTTTAAAATGCATGTCTCATACCCAAAACTGAGAAAAAATGCTCAAATTATTTTAAAAATTTAGAAAAAATATTCATAATTTATTTATGATGTGTAGGAATGGACCACACATCAATCCGATACACGATGTGGTTAGTATGAGTCAAAGTGTGTATTTTCAATATAAAAGTGTCATTTTAGTTTAAAACATGCGTCACATAGAAAAAACCAATAAAAAAAACTCATATTGATTTTAAAACTTAGGAAAATGATCTATAATTCATTCTTGACATATAGGAATTGACCACATTTCAATCTAACACATAATGTTATTGATATGACTCAAAATGCGTTTTTTAAATATAAAAGTGTAAATTTTATTTAAAATGCATTCTATATTGTAAAAAATGAGTAAACAAGATCCAATTTTTTTTTTCAAACTTTAAGAAAACAATCCATAATTAATTTTTTATGTGTTTTAATTGACCACACATTAATATGACATATGACATGGAAAGTATGACTCCAAGTGTTGCGTTATCAATATAAAAGTGTCATTTTAGTTTAAAACGTATGTTACATGTAAAAAATGAGTAAACAAGCTTTGTTTTTAAAATTTAGAATAATGATCCATAATTTATCTGTGATGTGTAGGGATCAACCACACATCAATATGATACACAATGTTCTTGATATGACTCAAAGTGTGTGCTTTCAATATAAAAATTTCATTTTAGTTACAAATGTTTAGGGGAGGGTAACTACAAAGGTACAAAGAAACATATAAACACACACATGTAGGAAGTCAGAGAGAATCTAACCCAAGACCTCCCCGACACCCCACAGGTCCCTTTTACACTAGGCTAAGCCTTGGGGGTTATGAAAATACCATTTTAGTTTAATGATATAATTATTAACTATTTAATTAATTAAGACAATTAATAACTGATAGTATAATTAATATATTTAGTAATTACAAATATAATTTATATATATTATTAATTAACAATGTAGTTACTAATTCACAATATAATTATTAATTAATATTATAATTAATAAGTAATATAAAATTTACAATGTAATTATTAATAATATAATTAATAGTATAACTAATAGTATCATTAATATATTCATTAATTAACAATATATTTTTTCATATGCCAATTACATAGCATTAAAATTAAAATTTGTTTATTTTTTATGCACTGTCACTAAAATAAATATTGGTTTTATTGCAGGGACAATCTTTTGTATGGAATTTGATCGTTGGATAAATCCTGCTATACGAGTTTTTATTTTGTATATTTGGTTGTAATTTTTTTGATTAATTGTAAATATCATATCAATATAAATATTCTGTATGTAAATTTTGAATTGAAACCATGATGTAATGTAATATTTGTATTTCATTATGGTTTTCTATAATATTTGTATTATAATTTGATTATATGTTTCAAATATGGTTCTGTTATAGGGATATTACAGGGCTGCATGTTTTGTAAGGATTGTCATGACCTTTATCAGCGCTAAAAAAATCACTCATAAATCCCCCCTTTATCAATGTTAAAAAAATGATGAAAAAGGGGTCTTTATCAGCGCTTTTGTTAGTGCTGAAAAAGATCAAGCAATTTTAATGTATCTTCACATGTCAATGCTTCTTTGCACTGACAAAGCCTATTTCTAGCGTTGATATAGGTGGTTTCTATAGTAGTGGAGACTTTTATCAGTGCTGATAAAGGTGAACTTTATCAGTGCTAGAGCATTTGTTTTGAGTGATCATAAAATATGACCTTTATAAAAAAATTATATATTAAAAAAATCATATTTTAATATATAAATATATTTATATTAATATAAATATAATATATTTTCTAAAATATTATTTATATAATACTAAATATGTATTTAAACTTAATATGTAATAGATTTAGTGAAAAATGGTTTATAAAATAATTAAAAACTAATTTTAATTAGAAATTAACTAATTAGTATTGAGTATGTAATGATCCCCATTGGGCTAAGCCCAAACCAAGAGACTGCCCATTAACGATGGTTGTCGTGGGCTGAGGCCCGTACGTCCATCCCCCTACCATGTGGAAAGCACTATCCCCTCCCTGTGGGTATTTTAATTTCTCCTCCCCACAACTTGAACCCATGACAACAATACTAATAGACAACTGAGAATCATTAGCCTTGTGGTCTTGGGTTCAAGTTGTGGGGGCGGTGAAATTAAAAACCCCATAGGGAGTGGATAGTACCTACCACATGGAAGTGGGGTGTACATACAGGCATTATCCCACAACATCCATCATTAGTGGCTAGTCCTATGGTTCGAGCTAAAGGCCCACCAAGGATCATTATAGAGTAATAGACATTTAATAACAATTTGGTGATATAAAAATAATAATAAATTAATTAATCTTCTAAAATTAGTTGAAAACAATACTTGAACTTCAAAAATTCACAACTTTTGATCTGGGTCTCCGTTTGGGCTTCATGAGATGTAAAATCGAAGGTTATAAGTAGATTTATTCCATTTGAACTTCAGTGGGGGGGGGGGGGTGATCCCTATTTTTTCTCAGTCAAAAAAGACATGGAATGCCTCTAAAACTGATTTTTTAGTTGGGATACCCTAATTTTTGAATATTTGATGAAATTTCAATTTCATTTAAGAGGGTCTTTTTGTTTTTTTGATGGATAATAAATTATTATCTAGACTTACATTCATATGGATGCTATGGTGTTAAAATTTTAATGTTTTTCATATTGTAGTGTTATTTATAACTAAATATTTACATATTTGTATATATTTACATATAAAAATTTAATTGTATAAATAAATATTTAAATATATTTACATATAAAATATTTTTTAAATATATAAACTACATTGAAATAAAAAATAATTATCCATTTTATTTATCTTATAATAATATATTAATATGTATATACCTTTACAAATATATATATAATTTTTATATATAAATAAATGTGTGTAAATTAATAAATGGATATTTATTTTTATATATATTCTAATATATGTATGTATGTATGTGTGTGTATATATATATTTGTTGCAATGTATAACAATTAAAATTCAATGGCCAAGTGGTAAGGCTGTTTATTGAGAAAGCAGTGAGTAGGGGTTTGAATCCAACCTCCTACAAATTAATTCATGAGTTAAGGGGGTGGGGTTGTAGTGGGCCTAGGGGGATGGTGTCACTTTTGTGTGGTCTCTTTGATGTGGTGGGGTGGGTTCGCATGTGTTGGAATATTTTTTTAGATTTTGTTTTAAAATAGTAAACCTTCTATTGATGTTAAAAAAATACTCATAAAATCCCCTTTTACCAGTACTAAAAAAGTGTTGATAAATGCACCCTTTTATTAGTGATTTTTTTATCACTGATAAAAGATATCAGATTTTAATGGTGATTATAATATTAGTGCTTTTTTATCACTGATAAAAGTGAATTCTAGTGCTAATAAAGGTCTTATATCTGGTAGTTATATTTCATGTCGGTCTTTGAGAACCGATGTGGAAAACTTTTTTTCACATCATTTCCTATACAAAATTATTGTTAAATATAGTCTCTCATATTGATTATACTGAAAACGACATGAAATAGTTGGATCCAACATTTTTATGTTGGTTTTAAAAATAACTGATGTAAAAAATGTTTTTTTTAAAAAAATATAATAAAGCATACAATACTCACACCTCCATGATAGAAAACTAAAGTAAAATGAGTGATGGTCAGGATCTAGAACATAGTATAATGTATGATTACAATTCAATATCACCTATTTGTATATCACAACTTTTTTATAAAAACAAAAAAATTAGAAGCACATAGTTAAAATACAAAATACACAAACAAACATATAAAAATGAAATAAAACTTAATCAAACTTGTGAAATAATCAGCTCATAATGTGCATATAATATTTGAATCATTTAAACTATATGGACAAGCATCATAAAAAAACTACATAATGTTAAAAAAATCTTTAACATTTAGTCTTAGTATTATGATACAATAAATAAAAAAGAAAAATTATGATAAAAACAAGCCTTGTCATAATTATTTCATACTTAGATCATAGCACATAATACCCACATTTGACACCTCTTTTTTGAAGATGTGTAGGGCCCCAATTGAGGTATGTGGGTGCTATATTTGATTTATTTTGAATTTTAAGAGGTTTTAAGATGAAATTGGGTGAGTTTTGGGGTTCGTTAAGTCTTTTATGGTCGAATCATGGTCACCGAGACCATGCATAATTCCCAAGTGGGACCTTAAGTGCCCATGATATATTATACCACTGAGAAGGGTAGGTTGAATCGATGGTACTTTTTACAGTTTCTATTTCAGAAATAAACCTCTATGACTTGTTAGAGTCCAACCCACTCAAATTACATATATAAACTTTACCCAAATTCAAAAAAAATGTAAATTAACACTAAGAACACAAGTGTTTTACATGGATTTAATGAGTTTTGTTTTATCATCAAATAATCTTTGGAAGCGGAAGAAAACACCAAAACATAAAGATACTTCTCCAAGGAATCAAACATGTGAATTATCATAAAAAATGAGTATAAAAAAAATACCCGGTATTAATATATAAAAATAATATCCATATTCATTTCTATAGAGGATTCTTGATGAATATTATAATGATCATTAAATAAAATCACCCTACCTCTGAGGTGATGCACCAGATGAAGGATACTTGATCATATCACAACAATACCTAAACATCTAAAGGGGTGTTAACACCTTATTGGGAGCGTCAAATGGAGTTCAGGAAGGAGGATTTTATATAGAAAAAATTGCATGAAACTAATGATAATATCACCTTTAGACGGAAACAACATACCTAATAAAGAAAAATCTTCTCTCTCTATAGGCAAATAATGGTGCTCCTCAAAATGAATCACATGTGTTACTACCTGTTGGGTGTCACATTCATTGAAAATTTCATTGAATAAATAAAAATATTGAATGAACTAGACATTTGTTTATATACTAATGAAACCATGTGGGTGAAGTGGTAGTGCAAACACTACATCACATGCGACAGTTTGAATATGCATCTCATGAATATATAATATAATATATATATATATATTACATTTATCATACATGAATACATTCATGTATTTTAAGTTCACTTTCAACAATCTCTCACTTGCACTTAAAATCCATAAAGGCTTAGTTCCAAACTTCACAACTCTTTTTGAATCCATCCAAACTATTTTGGATATGGGTTTTCATAAAAATTTATTCATTTTGAACAAAAACTTTCTCAAAAGTTTTATCCTTATACAAGGACCTAAACGTGTTACTATGTAGGCCTTATCAGTGTTGGAAAAAAATATGAAATCTATATTTCATAGATGTAAGCAAAGAGCGGTCTCTAGAAAAACATCAGTGTTACTCAAGATACTAAGGGGTCTGGTGCAATCTCCATCAAACATATTCACCTATCTGAATGAACATTTACACTATAATATGTATCATATACATCATATATATACCCATATAATTCCTTTGTCCATGACATCGAGTGACCACTAGACATGGAACACGTCAATCTCATATAACCAACTCATATTTTATTGATTCTCTAAAAAAACCGACCAAGTCAATGAATATATCACATTTCATTCATCTTACAAATGAGAACATCTCATTTCTCTCATATAACTAGTTGAACACATCATATGTGACTCAGATAAGCATGAAAATAAATTTCCTTAGTCCAATTCAATCAAGAACCGAATGTCTTTATTTTTCATAGAAGTGATAAAATCTCATATTGGTTTTTCCCTAACTGATGACATGATCAACAACATACCCAACCACCCCTATATTAGATAAGTTATTTTCAAACTCACATAAGTGGGGTATCAAATTATGAAGGTTCTCATGCTAATTATCTCACTAAACTTAGGTAATAAGGATTGATAATAATCATACTCCCCTAAGTATATTGATGAATGTATGACATTCCATGAGACATTCTTTAGAGGGCCAATCCAAGTAATAAGTCTATACTTATCACATCATGAATCCATTATTTATACCTCATATACAACTCTTTGTAATGAGTACAATAATCTATTTAATCTAACTTTAACATCTCATTACAACTCATAATTCTCTATAATTATCACCAGTTAGGGACAACTCAAAGTCACACTTTGAGGGGATATTATTATTTGAAAAATCATACAAAATAAATTGCAACACACATGAATGAATGATAATATAAAATTTACTTTATTACAATAACATGATAAATTTTACAACCATTACAACCAATATCTCATGTGTCTTACACCCAAAGATTCAATACGGACCATATGTTGTTGTTGTGATAATGGTTTTGTCAAAAAATCTACTACATTCTCCTATGCAGCCACCAAAATGATCTTTACATCACCCTTATCAATGATCTATCATATGAGATGGTATTTTCAAAGGATGTGTTTGGTCCTTTGGTGAGACCAACGTTCCTTACCATGAGAAATAACCCCAGTGTTTTCACAATATAGTTGAATTCCTCCCTCGATGCTGGGAACCACACCAAGTTTAGTAATGAACTTATTGATCTAAACAACTTCCTTCACAACATCAGATGCAATAATGTACTCTATCTCAATTGTCAAGTCTATTATGGTGGATTTCTTTGAAAACACACATCTAGATTGAGATCTCATATCAGCTTTTTCAGATTGGAAACTAGCATTTATGTAACCCTTCATACAAAGTTCATCCACTCCTCCAAAGACCAATAAAATATCCTTAGTCCTTATTAAGTACTTAAGAATATTCTTTACAACAATATAATGATTCTCACTAGGATTGGATTGGTATCTACTAATTATACTTTAATCATAAGAGACATCAGGTCGAGTGCATAACATGACACACATGATATATCCTATGGAAGTCACATAAGGATTCCTACCTATCCTTTCAAACTCTTTAGAATGATCTTGAGTATTCATAAGATTTTTACCATGAAAAATTGGTAAAGACCCATTTTCAGAGTTCTCCATACTAAATTTCTTGAGCACTTTACCAATATATGTATTTTGACTTTTTCCTAGTAACCTCTTAGAAATATCTCTATAGATATTTATACCCAGTATGTAAGATACCTCACCCATGTCTTTCATTGAGAAAAATTTACCCAAACACACATTTATTGAATGAAGTTTTGGGATGTCATTTCTAATAAGTAGCATGTCATCTACATACAATATCATAAATAATACTATACTACCACCAACAAATTTATATACATAACAATCATTTGTGTTCTTGATGAAACAAAACCCTTTAATTACACCGTCAAACCATATATTCCAACTCTAAGAATAATCTGATATTCCAACTCTAAGAATCATGCATCAATCCATAAATGGACTATTGTAACCTGTATACCTTAACAATATCATTTGGCACTTCAAAACCTTTGGGTTATATCATATACACATACTTGATTAAATTTTCATTAAGGAAAGAAGTTTCAACATCCATTTAATATTTCTCATAATCATAATGGGATTATATAGATAGAAAAATCAAAATAGACTTTTAGGATGATTGGATTCAATGGATCATTCAGGCTTAAAGTATCTGCAATGGATCACTTGACATAATCTTTAATCACTAGTCACAATCTTGGTCTGCTCGGATCATGGGGCACGATCTTGGTATTCTCTTCCTCCTTAGTACTTATCGAATACCCAAATAAATATTAAATATTTGTTCATAAATAAAAATAAATATTTTATTCATAATATGGGGAGTAAATTTTTATTAAATATTAAATCAATAAAATATTATATTCATGGTCTAGAGAATAAATATTTATTAAATAATCATGTAATTAAATAAATTATTTATTAATTAATAAATAATTATTTATTATCTTGCAAATAATAAGAAATAAATATTATATATTCATGTAATTAAATAAATACCTTATGAATAAATATTTATTTAATATTTATGATCAATAAATCCTAAATACAATTATTCCTTGGTCTTAAGAATAATATTTATTCCAATAATTAAATTCAAATAGAATTTAATTGAGATCAATAGAAACACTAAATGTGTGACCCTTTAGGCTTCTTTATCATTATCATTAGGCAATATTGCCTAAAGTTGTAGATCACTATCTAGAAATGGGTCAAGACACTCAAGAGAAAGAAGTTAACATCACAATGTTGAAAACCACACACAAACCCTTACTATGTAATATAATCTATTTATCTTAATATCTCATCAAGTAGGTTGCACACTCATTTCATCAACCTATATGCTTGATACGTCTTTCTTTGAATATCTGGAATAAACCTATTGTAACACCATGACCATGAAATTTAATGAGATGATTCAATTTCAATTAAAGGGTTGAAATATCAACTTCCATAAATATGGAAGGGATAAATCCTTCTTTGACTTATTAATTAACAACTTGTCATTCATGACACACCCAACACACCCAACTTCTCTATGAAACATTTTTGTCATGGTTTAAAGAAATACATCTAAGTGTGCAATTCATTACATGAATTAATAATAATCATAAAGTCTAAGGACTATTACATATACTCACTGATAGGAATATTCGATGACACATAATCATGAAAAATTCCTACAAGTGGGTTTGTCCTCAAAATCACCCATCTTGGAGATCACTAAGTGAAAACTTCATGAGATGAAGCCTTATACTCTTATGAGAACTTATGATTTTCAATAGAAAAACTATGTTCCATGTCATAGTTTTTCATCCTTACTATAGGAATGATATTTAAGTGATATTTTCATAACATCTTAAGGTTCCATCATAGCAGGAAACTGCTATAACCTACTAATACGATATATACTCCAAGACATTATCACATTAATGTTATGAAAAGAACAATAAATATGTGATAATGTATTTATTAATATTAAAATTCATGAATATAATAGAAATATAAAGTACAAAGTAGTTGGTTACAGGAAACCAACTCTAACAAAATCTCACTTACACTAGGGACAATTGTTAATGATTGATTAGTTATAACATGTTAAACATACTTCTATTGAGTATGGATACTACTGTCAATCCTACCACATTTCTGTGACTAGGGTTGGTAAAGCCACATGTCTTTGTGGTAGATCTTCTTACTTAAACATTATTACCTTGATAAATCCTTCAACTAGTGATATAAATGAGTATCCACCTCTTGTTCCCATATTAGAATCCTGATATCTTGACTAATTCCATGGTCAAATCTTATCATATTAATAATAAAAATATTTATTTTGGTATAACTGAAAATCAGAATAGAACGTTGCTAAACCACTCCTTAAGCTGCATCAAAATCCACAACATACTCAGATATTATTGATATAGAAACCACTGGATGTAATAATTGTTTCTTATATATTACCTTTTCTTTTTATGTGATACTTGATCAAATTGAACTAAGTGAAGAAAAGTGTTTAATTACCTTGATTACTAGTATTATAAATTCTACTTATAACAGGAACCCATCTATTTATACATATCCAAGTATTATAAGATAGTTCTAACTTCAAGTTTATGCAGTTATGTTGGATCTTTTTGATATTCATATACTATGCATCATGCCTAAGTAATATCAAATTTCAGTACATATCATGAAATATGAGATAAAATCCTAGAACTTAATCTTATGAAATTTTGATCTCAATAATTTATTTTTATTCCCAAGCATGTTTTATTAGAAGGATTATATGATAACAAAAATTTGGTCTTGAATTTTTAATATGTGTACTATTACTAAATTCAATGTTCCCATGGATCTATTTTATAGATCTTATTCCTTAAAACATGGTTTCTAATTTAAGTCATACTTGGAGAAATTCATTCCTTAGTCTAAATATTTTGGTAAAACACAACATTTATTTTTCCATATGTTATCAACATATCTATCTTGAAAACTTAGTTTTCTCCCACTAATCATTTAGAGACACATGTCACTCATTTGTTTCCAAATAGATATTTTATGATCACTATGGACGCTTTATTCATAAATTAATTCATGTAATATACATATATTATTGTAATTTATTGATGTCATTGACCATTTATAGTTATGAATTTTAGACATATACCATAGGATCTTCTTTTGGTCATGTTATATAAATATATTCCATAAGGATTCCTCTAATGAGTTGGAATTTCCTATCAATATCCTAATATGATGATCATAGAATTATAATTTTATAAGTAGAATTAAAAAGGATTTTATTCATGATTATTGGTGTATAAGTTTTTCCATAGACTAAACCTTTAAATAATCAATAATTCTTTATTTCTACCATCTTTTACCATCTATGTCTAGTTTCTCTTGAATACTCACAAAAAATATGAAGTATTTAAAACATTCAAGATACAAATTACTCAAATATTGATACATAGTGTTTATTACTTGAATTTATACATTATTATCAAATTTAACATGTTTCCATTTACTAATTATTTGTATGAATATTTATTCTAAAAGAATAAGATATGTATCACCCACTATA
Organism: Viscum album; assembly: GCA_963277665.1. NCBI lineage: Eukaryota > Viridiplantae > Streptophyta > Magnoliopsida > Santalales > Viscaceae > Viscum > Viscum album. The sequence goes on along the minus strand of OY728129.1, from coordinate 1,778,542,775 downwards.
ATGAACAAAATTTACTCTTTGGTTATGAATTACTAGGCAGTATGTGTCTCTAAAACTAATCCTAGCATTGTACTTATTAGATTCCATCATTCCTATGCCAACACATGTGTTTTTAGAGCCTTAACCTATATAAGTTAAGTCTAATCCCACTATCCTTAAATATATAGTATTCCTTTATGGAAATATAACTTGTCTTAACTAGACTTTAATATCCTTAGTCGATATAAGATCATTAACTCAGATGCATCTCAGTGTTTGATGTTTGTTTATAGTTGAAGCCAAATTTTAACAAATGGTTTTCAACAAGAACTTTTAGTAGTGTACTAATTGATTCTTATCACATAGTAATTGATATGGTATCCATAAGATAATATAGTTGTCATATGGTTAGTTATTTCACTTCTATTTTCAAAACATGTCTTAGAAAAATCATGGAATATTTACAATATATATAAGACTAATCATTGATATTACTTTTACTACCATCATGATATTGATTTATATAAGGAAATATGAGTTTGGTAATACCTTTACTCCACATGTGTGATCAATGATTACTTGGATATGATATTCTCTGACAATCCAGCTCGGAGATTCCTTAATATTTGAAAAGTGAACCCATTTACTTCACCGATCATTTCTAAAATTTCTTAAAGTAATCTTATGAATTATATGAAGTTACCTTTATCTTTAGAATAGTTCACTTATCCACATTGATCTAAATCTTAAAATATTTGTGGAATACCTTTATTTATAAAGTTTCTTTATTTAAAACATGATAAGTTTTTTGTTTTTTATATCTAGTATCTTAGATCAATTAAGACTAAAATGATTTTATGGGTATAAAAATGTCAACTAACTTTTGTTTTATTTGAAAAATAATTATCTTTCCACAATTGGGTAAGAGTATTATATTTTATATTCATCATTCATTCTGATAGATATCTATGATTCAAGAATTACTGAACTATTAGTTTAGTATTGAAGTACCATAACAACATTTATCCCAAATGAGAAATAATATCTCAGCGTGTCAAGCTAGACACTAAGATAAATGTTTTTGTAACACTTATTATAAACTTGAATAAATCCATTTTGGCAATGATAAGTAGTGATATCCCCTTAGATAATGTAAGAATCTCCATTTCTTATCTCCTTTTGAGTTCACTTTATAACCTTTCTATTCTTTCTCATTTCTTGTATTAAAATACATGTATGTTATAATAATATTTCATTTTAATACACAAGTGGTGAATATAAACTTGATTAATATACTTAAAGTGGATGCATCTGCTTGCTTCTTCAATTAATTTTAATTTATTTTCCAATTTCGATTCTTTCTATATAAGAAGAAAATATCCTCCTTTTTATTCTTTTACCACTAAATCTTTTGTCTTTTTAAAGGATTCTATGAAGGATCATTTGGATTTATATTATCCATGGGATCTTCATCCCTGTCTTTCAAACTTCTCACCATAAGGGGTAGATAAACATGTTTCAACCAATCCTTATCCTTTAGGAGAATTACGGTCAAAAGATTACTGAGCATATTATACATTTTGTTTATCTATGATTAAAGGAATAAAGATAACAATAATGATAAGGTTAATAAAATAAGGTTAATTTATAATTTATTATCCAAGTGGAATCCCAATTTTTCTAACTGATCAATATACCCCAATATTTTGAAACCATGATTAGTAGCTAGATTCTCTTATTACAATTTACACTGATATAGTGCATTGATAATATTATTTATTCTAAGACTTTCCTTCTCTTTCTCAAGAAAAATAATATGAGATATTATGGTATAAACATATGTGTCCTTATGTTTTATCATCAAATATACATACATATTTGATAATATAATACACCATATATAAGAATCATACTCTAAATATCTCTGGTAGGCATCCTTTTCACATTTTCTTACCTACTTGGGAGACATAGCATGAATAGGGGATTCCAATACATAATACAAATTTTCTGATAATAATGCATCATATGAACCATATTTGAAAATTTATATTTGTAAGGACATACCCTAAGTTAATGAATGACCATAGTGTTTTCATGGTTTGATTTCCATTTTCTACAATAATCAAAACAAATGATTAGAACTTTACTTTATTACAAATTATGTGAGACATAGTAATTTTAATTGTATTAAGTCTCCCACTATTTTATCAAGTCCCAACATCCCTCACCATTGGACTTGTAATATCTTGTTACATGGAAATTCTAGTGGTAATGATCCATAATTCTCTTCATGTAATCCATACGAAGGCTAAAAAATTATAAGAAAGTATTTAGGTTGGAAGTCTTGCTAACTGTAAATTGGTAGCTCCTTGAACTATTGAGTGGACTCCCCAATCCAAATATCACGACTTAGATCTCCTCAAAACTTGCCTCCAAATTTTTATTGGATAGGTAGAGTCCATTAAACCTAATACATATTCAATTAAGTTGACCCACTATCTTAGTTAAGATTTCCTAATAATTAAAATTTCCCTCAATGGAGGTTGAACCGAAACTTTAACTCTGGGTTCATTTTAATTCAGATGATGAAAGGATTAATGAGTTAATATTAACTTAAGGTATTTTGTTTATTATATGTAAGTTTTTCATATTTTATCTTTAACATGTCATGTTAATATTAAGTGGATTTTACTTAAGGAATTGACCATGTTCTGATAAAACATTTATGCAAAATCCATTTACTTTAATTTTATCTTTGTATATTAATCCATTTATTTATGTGATAATAGTCTTAAATCCATAAAATAAATCACGAATAAGAAATAAATAAAACAAATAAATAAATGATGTGATCATGAACTTATCTAATGGTTGATTTATTTAGTGGAAAATAAATTAACCTATGAATCTAGGGGAATACTCATTGTTTCAACTTTGGCATGAGTTGCAGCATTCCAACTATCCGCCCATGCATCTTTCGAGTTGGTTTCATCTTGGTTCCATCTTTAACCACCACCATGATACTTGGAATACTCATTTTATTACATAATTTTTTATAACTTACATGTAGGTGAGGGTAACCAAATGATTTTTATGGGTAATTACATAAAACAACCCTGGACATATAGGTCTTACATAATAAAGGTGGGGGAGATAACATGCATAACGTCATATTTAATTTAATAATAAATAATTACAAACCCATGTAATAGAAATAAATTAAATAAAACCAACACATACACAAGCTTGTTCAAATCTCATGATCTCTCATACACATGAAAATAATATGTAAAATTATACAAGATAGTATTCACTTAAATTCATTTTTTATTGTTAATATAAACACAATTATATTGATTCAATTAATTATTTAATTAATCAATTAATTCACTTTATCTTAATGAACATTCAAAGTCTCTTGGAGATACCCATCATAAATGAATTCATGTAAAATAAATGGCATTACCAATAATTAAAAATAATCACTTAAAATTAATCGATAATTTATTAATTCTTCAAACATTTCTAACAAAGTCAACGCATTTGGTTTTAACAGTGTAATTAGGTTTTAACACCACAATTAATTATTTTAAGAAATTTAATTTTATTCTTTATTGGGAGACTACACGATATATACTAATGAGCTATACATTGTGTTCTTTACTTGCCATTAATATAGTATAAATTACTAGGGATTAGACATGTATTATGGTCAGATTAAATGGCATGTACTAATGAGATACACATTGTGTGGTCCACTTTCTGTGTATCTGCATAATCCATCAATTGACTCAGCGTGTTCTCTAGATATGGTAATTAATGGGTCACATGGTGTGCATGATGGATATATTACATGTGTATCATTAATTATCCATGATTATAGTCTCATGTGGTATAAACCACACTTTTGACCACATGGTTAGCATGAATTTCACCACTAAACCATGTAGACTACACGTTGTGTATGCCAGATACACGTGGTGTAGTCCGAAAAACCATGTACTAGGATGGATCAGTTAACACACGGTGAAAAATAAATGCGTTTCATGTTATTACTACTTGGAGTGTCAGGTATCCCATAATATGTATGGGTGTAGTGAACTTAGGTAAATGGAGTGTACTCCGGTTACATGTCATGTAATCCTGTTTACCGGCTAGAATATGAAAAACCTCCCAATGATATCTCCAATCATCCTTCATATTAGTATTTAAATATTTTATAATATATGTAACTCAAATGAAACAAATTAATATTTAAAAATCATGTTAATTAAAATTTGGATTAAAGAACAGATAAATTGGAAGTGAAAAGCTAACCATAATTGCATATAATCGATCAAAAATCAAATAATTATAAATTTAAATGTAACCACTTTAGTACCATTTGATGATTCTGATCATAGAGAAAGAACTTATTGGGGCCAATCACAACTCAATGATTGTTGGAATCAATTAAAATTTTATATATTGTACAAGTAAAAAATTTCATGACCCAATGAAATTTTTATAAATAATATTTCATATAAAGGTTACCGGAACCAAGAGAAGATATTTTCATGTTAAATTTATAATTAATTTAAATATATTGTAATAAATAATACCTCGGCCTTGAGATCTTTCTTTGGTAAATATATTGATTGTCTAAAAACATTTTTCGGTCTACCGTCTTTGTGTTTGTAGGATCTATGTGTAGAATCCCTCTAGCGATGATCCACACGTGCTCCTTTGATCTCTGAACAACACCAATGAATCACCGGGTGCTAAAGCAAAAAATTGATCATGTTATGGTGTTCATATTGAATGCTGTAATGGTTCCTTTAGGATTGAAGTATCATTCTTACACTCTCATTCATGAGAGTGTGCACTCTAGAATTTTTTGTGCACAACAATTCTCAATCTTGATCTATCTCGTTCAACCTCTATACAATAGACATAGTCATATATTTATAGAGATAAGGTCTGGGTTAAAATGTTACTTAATATCAAAATGACTCTTAAATAATATATTAAACCTAATATGACCCCATTCCATGTATTATTATTATTATTATTATTATTATTATTATTATTATTATTATTATTATGTTTTCATGGTGTGAACAAACTGGCGTAATGATAAATATTATTTTACCAGCTTGAAAATTAATACTTATAAACAAAAAAAATCTTGGTCCTCTCATCCTCCTCGACATTTACTGAATACCTAAATAAATATTTAATTAAATATTTATTCACAAATAGTCTGGTGAATAAATATTTATTAAATATTCAATAAATAAAATATTATATTTACAGTTCGATGAATAAATAATTATTAAATATTCAAAAAACTAAATAAATAAATTATTAATGAATAAATAATTATTTATTACCTTGTGAATAATAATAAATAAATAAATATTATATATTCATGTAATTAAAAAATGACCTTGTGAATAAATGTTTATTTAGTATTTATGATCAATAAATCTAGAACAAAATTATTCCTCAGTACTGAAAATAATATTTATTCCAATAATTAAATTCAAATAGAATTAAATTGAGATTAACAAAAATACTTAGTGTGTGAATATCTAGTCTTATTTCTCATTGACATTAAGTGGGCTTGCCTAAATTGCTATATCACTATCTAACAACAGGCCAAGACACCCAAGAGAAAGAAGTTAATATAACAACATCGATAACCACACATGAATGCTTATTTTGTAATATAATCCCTTTGTCATAATATCTCATGAAGTAGGTTTCACACCCGTGCCATTGACCTATATGCTTGATATGTATTTATTTGACCATATGGAATAAACTTGTCATTACACCATGAACATGGAATTTAATGTGATGGTTCAATTTCAATAAAAGGGTTGAGATATCAACTTCCATAATATAAAAGGGAAAAATCCTTCCTCAACTTATTGATTAATAATATGTCATTCATGATGCACCCAATGTACCCAACTTCGCTATGAGCTATTTTTTTCATGGTTTATGAAAATACTTCCAAGTTCATGAGTCATGAAATTTATTAATAATAATATTAAAGTTTATGGATCATTATACGTGTTCATAGATAGGAATATCCGATGATACATAAACATGAAAAATTCCTACAAGTGGGCCTATCCTTATAATCACCCATCTTGGAGATCGCCAAGTGAGAACTTCATGAGATGAAGTCTCATCCTCTTACGAGAACTCACACTTGACAGTTGACAAACTATGTTCCCTATTATGTTTTATCATCCAGACCATATGAATGATATTTAAGAGATATCACTATAGCATCTCAAGGTTATTATCATATTATGGAGACACTATGACCTATTAATGGGAAAAATACTCTAGGACATTATCACATTAATTTTATGCATAGGAACAATAAATATGTGATAAGGTATTTATTAATATTTAAATTCATGAATATACTGGAAATATAAAGTTAAAGGTAATTAGTTCTAGGGAACCAACTCCAATATTATCATATAAATATACTCAATTAAATTCCTATTAAGGAAAGTATTTTTAACATCCATTTGATATATCTCATAATCATAATGATCTTATATGACTAAAAAAATATAAACAACCTTTATCATCACACCAGGTGAAAAGGTTTCTTCATAGTTAATACCATGAATTTGTTTATAAATTTTTTCCAATAGTCATGCTTTATAGATAAACACTCTATCATCCATGCTAGTTTTATTATGGAAAATCCACTTACAACCCATTGGTATTACCCCTTCTGATGCATCCACCAAGTTCCAAAATTAGTTAGTGTACATGAATTCCATATCATATTCTATGAATTTTAACCATTTATTAGAATCATAACTCTTAATGGTATCATAGTATAAAGTAGGTTCATCTCCTATGAAAATTACTTCATCATAATTTTTCATGAGAAATCCATATCTCTCGAGTTAGTGATAAAACCTACTAGACCTTCAAGGTTCTTTTGTAACTTGAGTCAGTTATTCTTCTATAACTTCTTATAGAATCGACTCAACCTCCATAATAAGAACACTTCCTATTTATTGGTCTTAAAACTTCTCTAAGTTCAAATTTCCTACCACTAACTCCTCAACTCATGTGATTATTCTCAAGGAGAACACAATTATAGGCCATATACACTTTGTGTTTAGTTGGGTTATAAAATTAATATCCCACAAATTCTTTAGGATAACCAAAAAAATAAGCACCTATCTGATTTAGGGTCAAGTTTATCCAAATAAAAACATCATACATATTCTTCATAGCCCCAAATATTCATAGAATACATATTGGGATGTTTCATAGTTTATATCTCATATAATTTCATTATAACTACTTTAGACGGAACATGGTTTAGTGAGAATACAATAATCCTAATAGCATAATCCCATAATAAAATAAGAAGGTCATAGAAACTCATCATTGATTGAACTATGTCTAACAAGGTATGTTTTCTCATCTTAGACACACCGTTACTTTATGGTATTCTAGGAGGAGTGAGTTGTGAAACAATTCTAAAATATTTCAGATGATTTATTAATTCTTGTCTCGGGTATTCACCACCCTGACCTGATCGAAGAATCTCAATACTTTTTCCTAGTTGATTTTGTGCTTTATTATGAAACTATTTGAACTTTTAAAAAGTTTCATTATTTCATTTCATCATAAACACATAATCATACTAAATAAAGTCATTGATAAAAGTAACAAAGTACCTAAAACCACCACTTACTTGAGTACTCATTGGTCCACATACATCACTATGTATGAGATCCAATAGTCCACTAGACCTTTCAACTTTTATACCAGAATATATCTTGGTAATTTTTCCCATTAAAAAATATTCACATGTATAAAATGATTCATAATTGAATAATTCCAACAATCCATATCTATATAGTTTTTATCATGTTTCTCGTTTATGTGTCCAAGGTGATAATGCCCTAGGTAGGTATGATTAGAATAAACCCTAAAACTCTTATTCTGAATGTTATAAACATGATTATTCGTATCTAGAATATATAAACCATTAATTATATTCCCAATACCATAAAAAATTTCATTCTTATATATAAAAAAACTCTTATTCTTAATAATGAATGAAAATACAATATTGTCCTAATAAGATATAGAAATAAAATTATAATTTATGGTGGGAATATAATATGTTTTCAAGTTTAGGACTAATCCAATGGGTAGTATTATGTCATAAATTTTTAATTCTAATGTGGAAATTTTTTATACATTACTGATATGAAGATCTACTTCAACATTCATCGATTCTCCCCTATCTTTGAGTCCTTGTTTGTTAGCACAAATGTGTGACACATACCCAGTATCTAATACCCATGTGTCAGAGTTTGTGGAATCTAATTCTATAACATTCACATTTGGGTAATCTAAATTTTTCCCATTTAGAAAATTTCTCAATTCTAGATACCAATGTTTTTTTATAGTTCATACCTATTAAAGTATGCCATAATCTATAACAAATACATATTAGTGGGTGAGTATCACGTGTTATATATTTTCATTATGAATTTTAAAAGAAAGTGCTCGAAATAAAAACGATGACCCTAGAAATCATATGTAACACCTCAAAAATGTATTTTTTAAAAAAATAATCTCAATTTTTTTTGACACACAATATTGAGCTTTAAGAAAATTGTGATATACTAGAAAAATATTATTATTTAAATGTGACCGTTATAACCTAGTTGTTAAATTATAGGGTATGAATATGATTATACAAATCATAAAATATATGAATAATGATCCTACTCAATACAAATTTATTGATTAATTCTTAGTAAATGAGAATTCAATTTTTAGAGAAATCATTTTTATGCTTCAAAAATATATTTTCTTCAAAAAATGGATTTTATTACATTTTTTTGCATAGAAATTAAAATTAATTATTCAAATTTTAGAAATTTAATTTTTAAAATTAAAATAATTTTTGAAATTAAAATATCAAAATTAACTTAAGGTTACATTTGGATATTTTTTTGAAATGATTGATTTTTTAGTGAATAGTGAAAAATACCAATTTTTCAAATACTCTCATTTATTTTCATTTAATAAAGTAATTTAAAAGTACCATTACATTTTTTATTTGGTATTAAATTGATACATTATACATTTAATTTATAATAATATAAATAATTTCATTTTAATAAAAAATATTCATGATTTTTATATAAGTTCTATTTTATTCTTAAAAATGTATTTTTTATAAAAACTATTTTTCATTGAATTTTACACACTTATATTAAAATGGATTTATGAAAATTTATTTTAAAAAATTAAATTAATTTTTTAAATCATCATTTCAAAATTAACTTAGATTGAAATTTTTGTAATTTTCTAAAAAAAATTATTTTTTGGTAAATAGTGAAAACTTCTAATTTTTATTGAAAACTATTTTTTGTTTAAAGAATTTAAAAAGTTCCATTTTATTTTAAAATGGGTTTAAAAGTATAATTAGTTTAATTATATTATTAATAATCCAATTTATTTCATTAGAACCATTTTTTTTCTAAATTTTGATATAAAAGTTTTTTATACTTAAGAGAACTTTTTTTGGAAAACTGCTTTTCATTGAGTTTTGTGGGTTTAATTTTAAATTAAATTACAAAAATTTTGTAAATTGAATTTGATAAAATGGATTAAATATTTTTAATAATAATAATTAATATAATTTAATAAGTTCAAATTTATTTTTGGTCATAATGAATAGTAAAAATAGTAAAAATTTGTTACCACAATTAAGGTTAAAACGAGTTTACCAAGGGGGATTAAGCCAAGTGATAAGGGTAATATTGAAAATTAAACTTGTATAAATCCAATTTTATGGTCATATTTTTACCTTATAATTTTTTACATTCAATTATCTTTCCATTTGGAAGCATTTAGCTGAAGTATGATTTTATTATATTTTATTCTTTTAAGAAATTCCAAGTGTATCCACTCCCCCACTTATAAAAGGACACCCATACTTTCCCTTATTTACCCCAATTTGAGATATCTATCTCAAAAAACCCCTACCAAATTATATTATAAACTTTCATATAGATTAATTAGTGGTGATTTACTTCTTAAAATACCATTTCAAGGGTCGTTAAGCAAGGATCCAAAGGAGGCCTACCGAAGAAGAGGTAATTGTCTTACCCAAATTCTTTCAATTTATTTCTTCTTATACCTCATATAAATATTTGTTATTTATCATAAAATAATAAATTTAGTATCCTAAATATATATAAATGTTATTATTATCATGAAACCACTAATATCCACCCTCTTTTCCATCAAATGGGAAGTGAAAGTATCGCTCGTGTGTACCTATGGACTACCACCTCCACATAACGATATAATTAATTTTCCATCACCATCATTCATGGATGGTTATTATAAAAAAATTAATGTTTATATATTATATTTATTAAATAATTATTCTTCTAGAGTTATAATATCATATCTACCTATAGGACCCTAAAACACCCTGAGAGGGGAGGGGTGAATGAGGGTGTCAAATTTTTATTTTAAAATGATAGATCTTGTTCCCATGTTGGTAGGAACCTATTAAACCTATCTAATGATAATGTGTAGTAATTTAAATATTCACATGTAGAGAGAAAACACAACAATTTTACTTGATTCACCACTAAGGTCTAGTCCAAGGAGCATACATAGATAATGTGTCGGTCACACCTAAATCCACTATTCTTCACTAGTTTTGGAATACATAAGTTTAGACATGGTCAATCTATACCAAGCACACCACCTTTACAAGATTTTAGGTATATCACACTACATCCCTCGAAACACTTTTGTCAACTACCCCTAGCTCATTACCTTGGGTGAAGTCTTACTCAGTTTATCAACATAAAGATCACTTCAGTAGATTGGAATTTAAGTCTTTTTCCTTGAATATCACAAGCCTCTACTTATACTGTAGACCCGAGTTGATGCACTTTGAAAGCACTATTCATTTAAACATTATGTTTAGAACTTCTTTTCGGGGAGTTCCTTCACGAAGCTCACAACCTTCATGAAGAAAACTGCCTTCATGAAACAAACTGCCTTCATGAAGCTCACCGAGTCATCTCAGAATACCCCATAATCATGAAAATCCTCTTTCCCAAACACATAAGCATTGATCAAGACTCAGATAGTATTTTCATGATGCTCAAGATCACTTTGAATACTTGATTCGTGTATCTCTTTCCCTTCACAAAATTAGAGCGATTCGGCCTTTCTCCTATTATTTTTATATAAAATGAAGTGGGGGTAGCCTTATATTTATAGGCTCGGCCTCTCGCGATGATCCCTTGATTCTAGCAGTTTTTTTATGAAACTTCAAAACCCTATTTTTGAATCTTTTTCACTTGGAAAGTTCCAATGAAATTGAACCTACCCACAAAGATTCTCGTAGTCACAAAGATTATCGTCAACCAATCATACCGTTCACAATTCTTGCTCTCCATGCTCCTCATCTTCACGAATCACATCCTTTTCAAAACCTAGTATTTAAAAATCCCATGACTTTACCGTATTTATGAAAATTCAATTCCATAAAACCACCTTCACGATGCTAGCGTATTCCTCCAAATTTTAAGCCCAAAAATTTGGCAAACCCTTGGAAATGATGCCACCTTCAATAATGTTGTCAACTTGTACTGTAAGATAACTTGCCTTGAAAATCCATGATCAACCCAGTGTGGATTGACAAAAAACACAAACCAAACTCCATTTATAGTAAAGACTATCCTTAGTTCTAACAATATCCCCCTTTGGGTTTGTTAGGAATATGTAGAAAAATTCAATGAAGTACCAGCCACAAACAAAACCTGATACGTGAGAAGAAACTCATCCAACACTCGAATTCTATGTGAACAAATCACAGTATAGAAAATAAGAGGGGAAACATGAATTGGGTTCTTGTGTTTTTGAATTATTAAAGATGTCCAAGATAATCTCTGTCTATTTCCTCATAACACTGCATTTTCAATGTGGCATAGAAGCATTTCTTGCATGGTTCAAAAAAAAATTCAACCATAAAACCTTTAAAAAATTAAATTTCTCCATTATACCCCCTTTTCAATAAACCCAAATAACCTATATTTGTACTTATAGATCTCAAAACACACTCCCCCTGGATCGTATCTCCCCCATAAAACTACATTACTTCCACAAATATATTAAAATAGTTAACATAACTAGGGAGAGGGGACCACTCATAAAATCCTCATGTACTAGGAGGTGGATGAACAATGAGGTTCAAACAATGTTTCTAAAACACATGTGCTGCCAATGGATTAGTCAAAATGTCAACCACTTGGTCATCAGTTCCCACATGCTCTATTTTAATCATACCTTATTCACATTTTTCCTTGATGAAGTGATATGTGATCTCAATATGTTTTTTATGAAAGTCATAAACCAGATTATTTGTAAGATCAATCACAATATTGTTGTCACAGTGAATCACCATTGACTGTTTCAACTCATCACCTTTATTAGTCAATTGTTTCTTCATCCACAAAAGTTGAGTACATGCCTTCATAGTAGAGATATATTCTATTTCTGTCGTGCTAAAAGAATTGATTTGTTGTTTCTTTCTCAACTAAGATACACATTTATTTCCAATGAAAAATGCACCCCCACTAGTAGAATTTTTATCCACCATATCTACAGCCCAGCCAACAACAGAAAATTTTGACAATTCATTATCTCTTCTTGCAATAATTTATAAGACAAAATTTAGTGTACCTTGAATATATCTCATGATTTGTTTAATAGCTGCCAAATGTTTTTTCTTCAGATTATATTGAAAGTGGGCCACCAAGCATGTTACAATGAAAATATATGGCCAAGATGAAGTTAAGTATAATAATATTTCAATGATTCTCCTGTACATAGTGGGATCCATAGAAGTCCCATCCTCATGCTATCAAAGTTTTTTCCTAACCTCAATCAGAGTAGACATTGGTTTGGAGTCATGCATATTGAATTTATTTAACAAATATCTTTCATATTTTTCATAATAAATGAAAGTGTAATCCTTCTTCGAAATAATATATAGCCCTAAGAAGTATGTGAGTCCTCAAAACATAGACACTTCAAATTCTTATTTCATGTGATTAGTAAATTCTTCCACTGATCCCTACCTTCCACCGCCAAAAATGATATCATCCACATAAACCAGCACCATAAATTGATATTTCTATAAATTTTCACATAGATATTATGATTGAAACCTCCTATTTTTAATTGAAGATTCTCCAGATACACATCCATTCGAGAATACCATACATGTGGTGCCTATTTTAGACCATAAAGAGCCTTATTTAATCTAAAAACCTTTACTTCATCATTTCTAATTAGAAATACCATTGGATGTTCAATATATACTTTTTTTTCAAGAACTCCATTTAAGAAAGTTGTTTTGTCATCCATATGATAAAATTTGTATCCTATTTGGATTTCCATAGTAAGGAAAATCCTGATTGACCCTAGTATCACTATTAGAGAAAATGTTTCTTCACCATCAATTCCTTAAATCCATTCATAGACTTTATACACTAAGTGTGCCTTGTTTCTGATAACATTTCCATGCTCATCAATTTTTTTTAAAGATCCAATTTATTCCAATAATGTTGTGATTTTTAGGTCTATTAACAAGATTCCATGTCTAGTTATTATCAATCTGATCTAGTTATTCATTCATGGCTTTAACCCATGATTTATCCTTCACTTCTTATTAAAATGAGGTTGGTTCCACAATTGATAGGAAGATAGAATGTGCATAGTTACTCATTCCACTTTTCCGAGTGGGTGTGGTCTAATCCCAAATGATGCTGGGTTGATTGATTTCATCTATTCTATTTCTCCTATGAGGTTCAGATGAAGTTTATTCAACCATGGTATCCTCTTCTGATTCTTCTCCTGAATTATCATCATTTTGTGACTCCTGAATGTTTTGCACGCCTTCCTCTACTTCTGCATTTTCATCTATTTCATGTCCACTTTCTTCTTCATATTCTATCATATCAGCATAAGATATCCTATAGGTATTTTTAGTTTTATCCTCAATTATCTTAACACCACTACTTTCCAAAATTCTTATAAGAAGATTATTGAAAAATGTGTAGGCTTTAATTTTCATTGAATATCCAAAAAATATTCTCTCATATGAAGCATCACCATACTTCCCTTGATTTCCTTCTTTATTTCAAATGAAAAATTTAATTCTAAAAACCTGAAAAATACTTAAATGAGGGTTTACTTCCATGAAAAAACTCATATGGTGTCTTGGTTTCTCCCATATAAATCCTTATTCGATTTTGAGTATACACTGCTGCTTGAACAACCTCATTCCAGTAACGACGAGAGATAAAAATCTCAATCATCATAATTCTTGCCATATTGTTCACCTGTTTATTTCTACGCTCAAAAACTCCATTTTTCTATGGGGATCTCATTGTATACACCTCATTATTTATTTAATTTTTCTCTAGGTAATTTTCAAACTCAATAGATGTGTATTCCCCTCCATTTTAAGATCGTAGAACTTTGATTGTACAACATGTATCATTCTCATCTATTCAATGATAAATTTTCATGAAATCAAGAACTTGATGTTTCCTATGTATAATCATTAAAAAATATATTCTACTATAATCATCAATAAAAAGAACAAATTACCACTCTCTATATGTTCTGGACAAATTTATTGGACCACATACATCTGTGTGGATGAGATCAAGAAGATTTGATGCCCTTTTCTTTTTTGGCCGATATGAACTGCAGACTAAATTTACTTATATGCAAGAATAACCTATATTTTCCCATTCACACTTCATATTTGGGATATAAATTACTATATTTATATTAGATATATTTTTCATGATTTTTTATTAATGTGATCCAACCTTCGGTGCCACAAGTTGTTTTCTTCTTTAACTATAAAGTAGAAAATGTTCTCTTTACTATAAACCTGATATAATTTTCCATCTATTATGCATCCTTTCATGAAATAATTCCCTATATTTCATGTCACTATTATTCATGATTCACAAATTTTATTCACACTCAGGAGATTGTGATGCAAACCATCCACATAGAGAACTTCAGTTTTCTTAAGCTTGTCATTTACTAGTCTTGTACTTCAACTGCCCTTGATTTTTAAAGCACCATCATTTCCAAACCTTACTATTCCATCAAAAATTTTATTAAAATTATTCAATAAATATTAATTTCCTATAATATGGGATGATCATCCGCTATTAATAATCAATGTTCTACTGTTCTTTGTAGCTTTAAGAGCTATCTCTATATGGTTGGATTTCTCAATTTTCTTATTTTTCTTCTACGAGATATTTGATTGAGTGGGGGATAAAGATATACTTTAAAATCTCTTTTCATTATGTATGAGTTCATCACACTCATATTATTCTTCCATAATAGAATACCTATTATCAAATGCAACTCCGTTTGATTGGTGAGTATTGACTTGTCTCTAAGTTCTGTAGGTATTGCTCCTATATTTCCTATGTCTACAATGAATAAATTTATAAACATAGTTAGAATAATGAAAATAATATCCACAGAAACTATTTCTTCTATATGATGAAGGATATAGACTCATTATTAATGGTTTACTTTCAAGAACTTCCCCATTCAAATAGATCCTCTCATCTTCATAGTATGACATGGTATGGTCCAGATAGCACTAGAAGTGGAATTTAATAAGAGGAAAAGTATTTTAACTTCTATTTCTCATAATTTCACCTTCTTTAGGAAAATAATTTGATTGGTGATCATTTTTTGATACTTTTTGATAGTTTTCAGTTCTTCTTTTTGTTTGATTTGAGGATTTCTTTGTTAGGGCTTCAGGTGCCTTTGTGATATGTCCAATTTTTTTTTCTTCCCTTTATTTCAGATCATCTTGTTTCCAACCTTTGATGTTTTATAATCATAACCAATTCCACTTTCCCCATGCATGTGGATCTTTGATCATTCAAATACTTCTATACTCCTTAAAAACCACGCTTAGCTCTCTCTAATAGCTCAACATCTGAGAATATTACAAACTATATTTTCTCCTTTGTTTCCCTTGAATTTGATTCACTTTATAGTTTAATCCTTAGTGTGAAAACTTCTTTTCAAGATCCTAAACTTTCTTATCTTTATCCTCTAGTCTAGATGTAAGTTTATTGATGAACTTTTACCACTCTTCAATCTTGATCTTAAATTCTAAAACATCTTTAGAGCTTTCATGAGTTGTTGAATGTTCTATTTATCATTCTTCTAGTCGATTGATTTCTGCTTAAATATGATCAACATACTCTAAATACTCTTCTAGAATGACTCTCATATTTTTATTTCTATTTATTTGATTGTAAATATTATCAAGATAATCCTTAAGTTCTGACTTGACACCAACAACACCAATCAAATGATTGTCTTTGTCTTTATATTTTGATGTTTTTGACTTTTCAACTATATCCACCATGGATGGCTGAGTTCCATATTTAAACTCTGGTTCTTCATCCTCTAAAAATTCATTATCATCATCTTCTTCTTTATAGACAAAACTCTTTATCTTTAATTTCTTTCTAGATTTTAAGTCTCCCTTTTGGAGAAACCTTTTCTAAGGATTCTAAATGTTTCCATATTCACTTTCTTCATCATCTAACTTCCTTGAGAAATGAGAGGCAATGTGCCCAACTCTACCACATCAAAATAGGCTAGAGGAATCTTTCCTTCAAATCTACCTTTTCCTATCTTGAATTTCTTATAAAAATAGAAAGAAGTTCTTCTTATTCCTCATTATATTCATCAAATATATCTCTAGAAACCTTCAAATTTTCCATGTATTTTAATTCCATTTACATTCTTACATGAGTCTTTGCATCTTTTGATTTGACTCCCATTTAATAAACCATCAAAATGATAAACATATCATCAAGAGAAAGTTTAGACAGATCCCTTTCTTCAAGGGTCAACATGTTTGGATTATAAAGAGGTAGAAGCCTTGTTAATATTTTCTTCATGATGTCAATGTGTTTAATTTAGTCAAAAATTCATTGAATTTCTCCAACAACTTCAATAATTATATTAAAAAAGGTATTTTAATTTTCATCAGGATGCATCTTCAGATCATCAAACCCATTGTGCAAAATTGGAGTTCTTCCTCCTTCACTTTATTGTCGCCTTCATATATGTTTTCTAGTTTTTCCTACATAGACTTAGGCTGAAGTGAAAATCATCACCTTCAGATAGATTTGATCAGATAGATCTGCAGTAAGGGCATTCTATGATTTGGAATCTACATCTAGAATTTTCCTGTCTTTATCACTCATGGACATTCCTATTGCATTAGTGACCTATATCCCTTGTACAGTGGAAAAAAGTACTTCGATTCCAAGAAATATTAGATGATATATCATCATGTTCTTCTAAATATAGAAGTTTCTTCTATCAAAAAGTGGGACTCCCCTAACATTTACGGAATTCTCTATGAAAATAACAGAGGAAATATTTAACTCTAGAAACTTGTAGGACCCTAGACCACCCTAAGAGGGGAGGGGTAATCAGGGTGTAAAATTTTTATTCTAAAGTGATAGTTCTTGTTTCCACATTTGTAGGAACATATTAAACCTATATTACGGTAATGTGAAGTAATTTAAATATTCACATATAGATAGACACTGTATCAGTTTTACTTGGTTCACCACTAAGGGATACTCCAAGGAGCATACACTGACAGTGTGTCAGTCGTACCTAAATCCACTAATATTCACTAGTTGTGGAATATAGATGTTTAGAAATAGTCACTATATTCCAGGAACACCACCTTTAAAATATTTTAGGGATATCACAATGTGTCCCTCAGAACATTTTTGTCGACTCCCCCTAGATCACTACCTTGGGTGAAGTCTTACTTGGTTTATCGACATAAAGGATGCTTTAGTATATTGGCATTTAAGTATTTGTACTTAACTAACATGAGACTATTATTTCACCATAGACCTGAGTTTATTCACTTTGAAATTACTATTCAATTAAATATGATGTTTAGAACTGCTGTTCACAGAGCTCCTTCGTGAAGCTCACAACCTCTGTAAAGAAAACTGCCTTCGCGGAACAAACCGCCTTCACAAAGCTCAATGAGTCATCGCAGAATACCACATCATCATGAAAATAATCTTTCCAAAACACCTAATAATTGGTTAAAACTTAGATAGTCTTTTCATGATGATCAAGATCACTTTGAATACTTAATTTTCAAATCTATTTCCCTTTACAAAATCAGTGCGATTCAGCCTTTTCTCTAATTATTTTCATATAAAATGAATTGGGGGTAGCCTTATATTTATAGGCTCGGACTCTCATGATTCTACCTTTCCTATAGTGTATTTTTTTTGTGAAACACCAAAACTATGTTCTTGAAGATCCTCCACTCATGAATCTCCAATGAAATTCAACCTACTCTCGAAGCTTCTCATAGCCGTAGAGATTACTGCCAATCCTTCGTACCGTTAACAATGCCTACTGTGATGCTACTCATCTTCATGAATCTCATCATTTGTGAAACATATTCTTATAAAAACACATGAATTTACCATATTTATGAAAATTAAATTCTATAAAACCACCTATCATGATGCTAGCCTCTTCCTCCTGATTTTGATCCTAAAAATTTGGTAAAGATTGGGAAATGATGCCACCTTCATTACTATTGTTAGCTTATACTGTAAGATCAATTTACTTAAAAATCCTTGATCAAAACAGTGTATATTGAAAACAAACACAAACCAAACTCCATTTCTAGAAAATATCATCATTTTTTCCAAGAATACCTTCTTACCTTTCCATATGTTGGAAAATGATTACACCGCTCATGTGTACGTGTGAACTACCACCTCCACAAAGTGATGTGTTTGGTTTTTCATTTATTATTTACATGGATGAAAACAAGGATATATTTAATGAACATATATGATATACATTATATAATAATTATTCTATAAAGTTAACATATTATTTACCTTTATTTCATTCTATCCTTCCAAAAAGTGAAAACAACGTTCATGCATACGTATGACCTACTATCTCCATGAATGGTGTAAATAATTTTTATATATATACCTTTTATTGATGATTATAAATATATATATACATAATGAATATATAATATATTTATATCATGAATAAAATTATTTATATGATTAAACCATGATAAATATACAAGTATTGAAACTATCGAACTAAAACTTACATGAAAAACAAGATAGTTAACACTTGGAAACAATGATTTTAATGAATAATTATTAATAAATAGGTATTGAAATGTTATTATTGGATCATATATGATATTATAATAATATATATGGTTCTTTTATAGAATTATAATAAATTTAAATTTATTATACATGAGGTTAAAATAACCTACGAACCAAGACATACCTAAGGTAAGGGTTTGGCATCACACTTTTGTTTCTATGAGGCATATGCCATATTCACCACTTATTTATTTCATGTTATGTTTATATAACCCCTTTCATATGATATATTGTGAATAAATTTATATTAATGGAATTTAAAGGTTCATTAAATTTAATTCTTTCATGGGGTTTGCGATTCAAAATTCGCCAAAGTATAAGGGTTTATTTCACAGTTTCATCATTATTTGGGATTGTTTATGTTTAAGTCTCCACTGGGGGAATTATTTTATATTTATATCTTAAACCAAATCTATTTTATTCTCCTCTATTTATTTATATAAATTAAAAGTTTTCCTTCCATTTTTTTCTCTTAAAAAATTCAATATACTGTTGGAATGTTTATAAAGAAACTGACTTTATTTTTCTCTTCGATCAAAAATCATTTTTATTCCATATCTAAGATTTATAAAATGTTTTCAAAAATGTTTTTAAAAATATAAAAACATTTATTGAAATAATATTTACCAATTATTTAATTATTTAATTTTTTTTAAAGGTAAATTTCTTTACATTTTCCAAATGAGGTAATTTTTCCTTTTTACCTAAAATGTAAAAATAATGCTTGTTTTAACATACATGGAATGAACTGAATTTTACACCATCATGAATTCTCAGTTTTTTAAGATCATTTTAAATGGTTTCATAGTTATTTATAAATAAAATGCTTTTCCTAATATTTTATAAATTTTTATATTTTGAATCGGTGATTTCAAAATGAAAAGGGTATTTTCCTCAAGAAAATTTCTAGTGATCTTTTAAAATAATATTAATATATGTAAAAATAATTTAATAAATATTATTTTTTACTAAGGATATATTATAATGATACCATCCACCATTTTTCTTTGGATGGTTTATAATCAGTTTGACTCGGGAAATTATTGACATTCTGTATGGTAGTTTTTTTGATACATATAATTTTTGATTATTAAGGCATATTGATCAAGTTCATTATTTACTCATATGATGAATATATTAGAATTATTAAGTTATGGGTAGGGATAATAATTATATATCCCCTTGATACATTGATAGGTATCATGAGACAAAACAATTTGGGTATTTGGCAGAGGCCTTTCCCATTTATATAAGATTTCGTGGAATGAGGCCTCAACGATAAGTTTATGATGTCCAACATTATGTATTCCATAATTATGAAATCAATTATTGAAGTAACTATGATTATTTGAATAGTTATGGTATCCATGGATAAATTTCAATCTTATGTGATTATTTATATGACATTATTTGATCATAATTTATTCTTTCCATATTATTCATACCTTCTTTATTCTATGTTAGATTTTGTTGTAGGCATACCCTTACCGATCATATAAGATCACCCATTTCTTATGTTTAATTTACCCAATATACCTAGAAGTGTAATATGAATGGTATTCAAGGACATTATAGATATAGTAATTTTGTTCTCAAATAAAATAATATTTTGTATTTTATGTTTTCAAATGTAATATGAGATTCAAGTATATATCTAGTTTACCAGGACTACTAAACTATGGAGATCCCACTATGTGTATGAGTTGTATTTATTATCAATTATTGTTATTGGTTTTCATTTGTGTTCAAAGAAGTATAAATATTTCATTAATGTCAATATGTGGAATAAGTTAGAAAGAAATAAGATGCTAGAATTGAAGTATCCAAGATATCCAAGTTTGAAATCAAAGTGATTATAGCTTAGACGAATGGATGGAGAAGAAAATACTTAACTATTATTATCTTAAGGAATTTATTTCAAATAATTTGAGTTTATATCTTTGAGGATTTTTGAACTATTATTAATGATAAAGATATGTCCATTGCACTGGGAGAGTGTAAACTATTTACAACATGATAAAGAAGAGACATTGAATAAGGTCATAAAAAATTTCATTATAACTTTAGAAATATATAAGATATTTAATACCATATAAATAGTGATTTTCATGAAGATAATTAGAATCCCATGCAATATAATTTCTATTGCATGAGGAGTTATTTGAAGGCGACATTGAATTTTAAAGAGGAGGAGGTTATGGTGTTTTATATTGAAGATTTTCCCAACTACTTTTATGGGAGTTTTCCAAAAAAAATGACAACCATTATCCATACAACCAGGGATCACCTCAACCACATATGTGGGAACCTTGGGTCGACCACGTGGGAGGTATTCGTCCTATATAGTCAACCATGGCGACAGAAGGAAGTGGGAGCATAACTCCTACATGTAGCACATAGGTGGGTGCACATGGTGTGCCTGGGTGGGACAATGCATGTGAGGAGAAAACATGTAGGGCATGCGTGATGTGTTGTGGGTTACAAACCCTGATACTGACTTGAGTTGAATACGGAACAAAATCATTTATAAAGAAACACCCAATCGAGTGAAGGATCGATGTGGGATGAAGTGGTGCACAACATTGTTCCTCTGTATTAAAACATACTGACATTTCATCTACTATTTGATATAATATATCTCAGCTATTTGATCATTTTGGGATTTTATCTTGTACCTTAAAATGTTTGATGGTTATTTTATTCATCGTATTTCATGGATGAACTTCCAATGATCGACCCCAAGGATGCTATAATTATTATGAAGCCAAGATACTGAAGCGATGAGGTCACAAACTTCCAAGCATGAAATATACATATTGCATGTAGGTGATAACTTTAAGAACATTCTTTTATTGAATACAAACAAATTTGGAGAAGTCCAACTAAGTGTTCATCATGATTGATAAGTTTGAGCTTATAAAAATAGGATAATTCAATGCATGTGAGGCATATTCACATAAGAAGAGATTCCACCTTTATAGCGTACGTCACAAGAAAAATCCACGTTTAAAGAATATATGAATGATGATATGTTATAGAATTAAATTATTTGATTTAAACCACATAAAAAGTGGTATTTGAGGTGGTGAAAAGGTGGTATGAACTCATATATAAGCACCGAAGCACCCAAGGCTGATAAAATTTCCCGCTACTCATGATACAACTAATTGCTATCATTTTTCTAAAAATAGATCATCTTTGAGGATTCCTTTTACACAAATAAGATATAAGATCCAAAATACTCTTAGATTTATGAATAGGGGTATAACCACACACTTATGTTCATGAATAAAAATATCTATGGACACTTGACTTGTTTTAACACACCTGTGTTTCACAAAAAACTGTTCCACAAGCCAGTTCTGAGTAGTATATTCCCACTATTTTTAGGTAAAGGAACTGTGTCTATTCCTAAAAATATAACTAGTTTTAATGAAGGAATAATACATTGTGATAATGTGTACTCAGTTACATTAAGAGTAAGAAACTTTCATGAAGCATAGTTTTATGCGAGAAAAAGTTGTTCCACGTAGTTTCATTTGTGCGAAGATAATAGGAGGAAGAATTTTCATGATATATTAAGCACAAAAGTCCTATGAATGATACCTAATGTATTATATAATTAGAAAATGTGCATATAACTATATTTCATGAAGAAGGATGAATAAAAAGTGAACAATGTGTGCATATATCAATGTGCATAAAGAAACAATTAATAAAATGAACATTGCATGCATATTTGCATGAATATGTAAATTATCATGTAAACATGAATGCATAAACATTGGAGATACCTAAAATAGACTTTAAGGTAACACATAAAATAATAATACAAATAAATAAATGTTCTAGGATTCCAAATGTAATGCACCATGCATTACATGCATAAAGGACATATGATCTAATCATATTCATAATTCAAGAATAAAACAATATGTATTTTTGAAAGATCATTATAGCATGAAACAATACTGAAAGTGTGGTATGATTTAGTTTCATAAATATATACTACACCAATAATAATAAAGGATAAATAATACAATAATAATTTTTTATATTGTGTTTCAAGGAAGTCTAAGATTTCAGTACATAGTTATATTCATATCATTGAGACTGAAGAAGAGAAAAAGTTTTCCCATCTATCAATTGATTATTATTCAAGATAGAATATTTATGATGACACTGATCTAAATTTTCATTATTTCAATAATCATGAAGGATGTTTGTGATTCTATAAAATTAAGAATAAAGTTTCGACCAGATACCAGAAAAATATTTTATTATCATTTAGTATTGGATAAATAGGGTGAAGAAGAAGAATAAGGAGTATCTTTCAGCTTACTACTATGAAGAAGAAGAAGATTTATGTTCCTAATACTGTGAAAGTATGAAGTGAAAAATAAAGTGGAAGAATAAAGAATAACTGCGCCATTCGGGAGAAGTATCAATAGGTGGAATATTTTCTTGGTGTTACAAACTACCTTAAAAAGAAACGCTGTCTTCACAGGTAGTATAAAGAACCACACAAGAGCTGTAAAACTTGTAATATCAATTGAATATATCACAAAACAAGTGAAATGATATTCCCTGATTACTACAACCACATTAAATAATTGTTTTATAGTGGTTTGTTTGGTATTGGGTTATTTCCAAACTATTATAAGGACTATATACTCTTATTGAGTAGTAAGCCTTGGAAAAATATAATGTGCCTTATCTTACCTAATTTAACATACTTATATACAATAAATAAAAGACTATAGAAAAATAAATATCCTAATAAGTCTAATAGGTAATGGGATAAAAATTTATAAAAGGTGAAAAAGTTCCCAAAATTGATTCACCCCCCTCTCAGTGTTGAATATGTCCTGAAGTGGTCCTCTCAAGTGGTATCAGAGGGTAGGTACACATCTATTGGATTATCTATATTGTTGGCATTCTCTTTTTAATATTTTAGTTTCTTTCGTGTATTAATAAAGAAGTTCATTTTTGATGAATATTCAGTTATCTCTGAGCATAAGTCTATATCTACCAAGACCATGATGAATAAGAGGAATAAATAGAAAAGAAAGATGAAGAAGATATCCCTCTTATCTAAAGAAGATAAAGTATCAGTATCTCTATGCCTTTACAACAATGAAGACATATCAATCTTGGAAAATAAATATTAAGTGGCTCAAGTTTCCACCTAGGAGAAGGAAAACATTTTTACTTCAAGTGAATTAAGATATTCAAGTGATCAAGAGGCATGTGTTAGTTGCTTTGAAAATTTTCCTCAAGATGAAGATTACAGCATGAATGGTGGTGATGATCAATCTAAAACTTCTCAAGATATATCAATTTATAGATTAAGATAAATTATTTATTTTTTTCCCAAAGAAATAGTCTCTCTTATTTGTGGAGTCTTTCAAAATATATAGGAAGAAATCATATAAATAGAAGAAGATATTGATAACATGGAGAAGGATTTAGAAGGAAAAATTATAGAATATCTAAATATTCTAGATAGATTAGATCCTTTGAAGTAATAAATAGGTATATTGACATAATTTACTTAAAATGGATCAAATAATTTGAAGAGAATAATGGAGTCAAGAATAATTTGGAAGAAAAGACCCACAAAACTAAATAAAAGTTGAAAAGTATCACTTATGATAAGGATTTAAAATTGGAAGAAAAATACAAGAAGATCATAGAAATTGAATATTTATTAAGAAAAAGGTAAGATACATGAATATGAAGTTGAAAGAATTAAGAAAGTTTGTGAAGATAAGGTTGTTATAATTGAAGATCATAAAAACACCCTCAATATGAGATGTCTAGAATTAGAAGTTAAGTTGTCCAATTTTGAGAAGATACATATTGATACTTCCCAAAAAAATAAGATACTTCTTTCTACTAACCAATGTTCACTAGAATATTCTAAGGTTAGAAGACCCCCAAAATGTTATAAAAAGATCACAACTTCCTTCAATGATCTATCCCAAGTAGCTATAAAGAAAGTGGTACCATCTATAACATCTTGTAATAATGTTTCTAAATATTTTATTATGAATAGTGCAGGTTAGAAACAAAAATCTATAAAAGTATGGATGAATAAAGGTGATGATAATCCTACCACCGTGATTTGGATGGATAGGAAAAATATTGTAGAAGTTGGTTCCCCATGACGATCCCAAAAATCTATAAAGAAAACCCAAAAAAATTTATATATAAGAAATAATAAGATCAAGGTTTGTGGTTAAATGTTGGTGCTACAATAGATTCAGGAATTGTGCATTGGATTGTTGGTACATTCCTCTAAATGAAAAAATATAAAGGAATCCCATCTCATGGGGAAGAAATCCAGAGGTGAAGGAGAAACATCCACATGTCAATAAAAATATGTATACTTCAAAAAAATTTGTAAAACTTGAAAATATCTATGATATATGCAATGGTAGTGGTCACGAGGTTGGTACATTATCATTTCAACATGTATCTAAATCTAATTAGAAAATAAGGCTACAAAAGTCAGTTAAGAAAGAAGAATCAACTTTGGGAATAAATCATAAAAATTTTATAAAAAAAATTCTCCCAATAGGGTATCAAAAAGGAATAGTGATAATAAATTGGATTCCAAATACAAGAAGTTTAAGAAAAGTGTAACATGAAAAATAAATACTAAGATGAATGTCACTTAGAAGAATCCATGCGGAAGATCCAAAATTGCTGCTAATGTTCCCAATGACATGTTATTTATCTGGATAGAATATTTGGAAAGAATGTGGAAAATAGGAGATTCACAAGATAAGGATAGTGAAAAATGAAAAGAATGGATTCCACATGATGAAGATAAAGTACTTGAGATGTTGTTCACAATAGACAACCCTTGTGTTAAAAAAGTTATATATGAGAGATGCAATAAAGATGGACATTGTGGAAAAGGTTTTTTTAACTATTCTTCCAGTACAAGAATTAGTACTTAATAGGAGTAAGAACGTATAATCCATG
The DNA here is from genome assembly GCA_963277665.1 of Viscum album. NCBI lineage: Eukaryota > Viridiplantae > Streptophyta > Magnoliopsida > Santalales > Viscaceae > Viscum > Viscum album. The sequence goes on along the minus strand of OY728129.1, from coordinate 1,778,516,460 downwards.
TAGACTACTAAACATAAAAATTATCCACACAAAGTAGAAGATAATTAAAGATATCTATACTTCCCCAACATAAATTAGAAAAAATATTCAGAAGTGAAAGCATGAAGACTGAAGGAAATAGAGAAACTTAGTTGAGAAAACCATCTCAACCTTTCTATTCACATTTATAAAGCAAGGAATAACCACATTATTCCATTAATATTTTTAAATTTTATTTGTTCTTATAATGTGAGGAATTGAAGTTTAAGAAAGTTCTTAGGGGAAGAACCTGAGAAATAGTGAGTGCTATCAATTATTGATAGCACAGTTGAAGAAGTCATCATCCTTGAATGATTATTCAATTGGTATTCAAATAAAAATATGATAGAGGATCATCTTTGATGAAGTTGAAGACTATGTTTTCATATCCTAGAAAATGAGGATAAATAAGATATCCTCTTGGTTTGATCTTATATTTGGTATCCTAAAGATCAAGTATTGAAGAAGTTCATCCACATAAAAGTTATGGATGTTTTCAAATCTAGATAACCGCAAGTTGAAGATCCATATCGATGTATTCTATAAATTAGAACATATTAAAATCCATTATTAAAAATATTTACCTTTATAAAGATGTTTACGAATGTTTCCCTTGAGGGGGATACAAATGAATAAATATGAAGTTGCTACCAGAATCATTATTTCAATTAGTATCAAATCTGATTATTTTGGAAATAACTTTAAGATATTGTCATCGGAAAAGGTATGTTTTTCATAATCTCTCATCCTTGGTTATCAAAAATAATAATCTTAATACAAAGGGTGTGCACGGGGTTAACTAAATTAATCAATAACATAAGAAACGTGGAAGTATGGAAGTGATCCAAGGACACTTATCCGGCTTATTTCACTTGAATGTTTTGATCTATTTGTTGAAGTGAGTGCATGAGTTTTAGGTTGATTATAATTTTAAAAGTTTCACATCTAATTTAGTATCTTTAGCCTGGAATAAAAGTGGATAACCCTTAAAGACAAGTATATAAGTTATCATTTCATGAGGTATCAAGATTAGTTATTAAAGGACATCTTTTTGGTGTAAGTCAAATCCTCTTGTTTTTTACACCAAGCCTGGACCACATAGAGTTAGAGTGAAATGATGGATGGAACATTGCTTAAGTAAGAATTTATACCCTTTTCCCGTGAAATTTTCATTTATTTTCAAACTAAAACTTCTGTACTCACTTCAAAAAATATATTGAACTATTCTTAATGATAAAGACATGTGACCATTACACTAGGATAGTGAACACTATTTGTAACATGACAAAGAAGAGACATCGAAGAAGGTTATGAAATATTTGATTATTGTTTGAGGACTATGCATGATATTTAAGACCATATAATTAGTGATTTTCATGAAGTGAATTAGAATCCCATTTAATATAATTTTTTATTTCATGAGGAGTTATTTGAGGGTGTCCATGTATTTTAAAGAGACAGAGGCTATTGTGTTTTATATTGAAAATTTTACCAACTACTTTTATGGGAGTTTTCTATAAAATGGACAACCATTTTCTAGACAACTAGGGACCACCTCAACTACATGTATGGGACCCTTGGTTTGACCATATTGGAGACAGTCGACCTAGCTAGTCAGTTGTAGTGGAATGAGGAATTGGGAGCATAACTCCCACATGGAGCACACAGGTGGGTGTGCAAGGGGCGCACATAACATGCATGGTGTGCTCAGGTGGGATAGCACAGGTGAGAAACATACCATGTAAGGCATGTGTGATGTATCACACATGCCAAAAACTGCTTATGGATTGAGTCAAATATGGTACAAAATCATTTATAAAGTAGTTCTCAACCAAGAAAAGGATTGATGTGGGATGAAGTAGCATGTGACACTATTACTCTATATTAAAACATACATACATTTTATCCATCATTTTATCTAATAGATATTATCTATCTAATCATCATGAGATTTCATTTTCTACCTTTGGACAATTGATGGTGATTTTTTTAGAGTTCATGGATAAACTTATAATGATCAATCCCAAGGTTTCTATGATCATTCTGAAGCAAAGATATTGAAGTGACAAGGCCAAGAACATACAAGCATGCAATCTAACCACTTCATGTAGGTTATAACTTAAATAAAATTATTTGTTTGAATATAAATGAATTTGTAGAAGTCTAACCAAGTGTTCATTTTTTGTGGATACGTTTGTGCTTATAAAAAGAGGGGAATTTGATGCACATGAGGCGTATTCACATAAGAAGTGATGCCACCTTTATCAACATTCATCATAAGATAAACTTGTGTTTGAAGAATACATGAATATCAAGATATTTGGTCATTCAAAGATTTTATTTACATGATATAAAGGAAATATTTGAGGCAGTGTAAAGGTGATATGAAATTATCTATAAATACTAAATCACCCAAGGCTGATAGAATTTTCTACGGCTCATGATATAACCAAGTACTCTAATTTTTATGAAAATAGAACATCTTCGGCGCTTCCTTTTATGTGAAGAACATATAAGATATGTAATCTTCTTGAATTCATGAAGGAGAGAACCATGCACTAATTATCATGAAGAAATATATCCATGGACACTCTACTTGTGTAAAACACTCGTATTTTTTCATGAAAAAATATTCCACAAGCCAATGATGAGTAGTATACTTCCACCGCAAATAAAATTGCTTTGTGAAAATTAGGAAGGCACTATGATAATGTGTACTCAATTACATGAAGAGGAATAACCTTTTAAGAAGAAAATTTTATTGAGATAATAATTTTTTTTATTCAATTGTATTTTCTTGAAGATAATAGGAGGCAACTGCATGATATATTAAGCACAAAAGTCTTATGCATGAGAACCAAGGTATTATATTATTTGAGTTTGTGTCCTAGGACCAACTATTTGTACTTTTATTACATGGATATTTAATGATTTTAATATTAATAAAATATCTTATTATAGATTCTTCATTGTTTCACATGATTTTAATGTAATAATGTCCTATAGTATTCATCTCATTGATAAGGTCATAATAGTTCCCCACTATGGATAGAACCTTGAAGTTCTATAATGATATTCATAAATATAGTTCTATGGTCAGATAATGTTCTATGACGAGACACATTGAACATGACTATCAGATGTGAGTACTCATAAGTGGATGATCCTTGTTCTCGTGAATTTCAAACTTGGTAATCTCCAAGATAAGAAATTACAAGAATAGACCTGCCAATAGGAATTCCACATGTTTTGGTGTCATCAGATATAACTATCTACGAGCATGTGTGATGATCCTTAGACTTTAATATTATCATTAATTAATTTTATTACTTGTGCACTTAGATTTTATTATGATAACTGTGATGACATATTTTCATAAAGAGGTAGGGTACGTTGGGTGCGTCATGATTGACATGTTATTAATGGATAAGTAGAGGAAGGATTTTTCACTTCTATCTTTATGAAAGTTTATATATCGACCCTTTGATTGTAATAGAACATCCACATTAAATTTCATGGTCATGGTGTATCGATGTGTTTATTTCAGATAGTCAAAGAAATACAAATTGAGCACATAGGTTGATGACACAGATGTGCAACCTACTTGATGAGATATTGTGACAAATGGATTATATTACATAGTGATCATTCGTATGTGATTATCATCATTGTGAAATTAAGTTATTTATCTTAGGTGCATCGACTTATTTCTAGATTTTAATATTGTATTTAAGGTGATTACACCTAATTCTAATGAGAAAGAATCATAGAGGGTTACACACTAAATGGTTTTGTTGATCTAGATTAAATTTTATTTGAATTTAATCAATCGAATAAATGTTTTTATCAAGACTGAAAAATTATTTTATTCATGTTTTATTGATCAAAAATACTTATTGATAAATAGAATATTTAATATTTATTTGGGTTTTAAATAAATTCTAGAGGAGTTTGAACAGATCAAGACCTTGCCTAGTGATAATTATTAATTAAAAACTTGGTTAAATAATATTTGTTATTTTACAAGTTCTCATGAACCAAAAAATAATAATAATAATATCATTATTATTATTATTATGAGACATATGGTTTATTAAAGGTTATAATATTTTTTAAGGGTCAACATGAAATTAAATATTATTTTAACCTAAACTTTAGCTTTATAAATAGACAATTATGTCTATTGTGTGGTAAGGTATGAATATAGAGAATCGTTTCACACAATGAAATTCACTCTAGATCCATCCTTCTCTCTCCATCTCAAGAATGAGAAACAAAATAGATATTCCTTTAAGACCAAAGGACAAACGATCAACATGAAAAATGCAAGATAATCGATTCTCCGTGCTAGCACCTAGAAATCGATTGGTGTAACTCAGAGAACAAAGGAGCACAGTTAGATCATTGTTAGAGGGATTCTACCCTTGAATCCTCACATCGTAATGAAGGAAATTTGAAAAGGGTCTTTTGGAAGGTAAACATCATCAATGAAGAAAGGATCCTAATCTAAGGTAATTATTTTATTCAAATATAAATAAATTAATTATAAATTTAATGTGAAAGATCCTTGATTGGGGGTTTGGAAAACTAAATATTAAAATAAATTTTAATATATCACCTACCACCACACTCTTTCACTACACCCTAAACCTACAAGTGGTATTAAATGGGCCAAACTTTAAATTTATAATTATTTATTTGATTATTTATCTATACATAATCATGGTTGAATGTTTTATTTCAGATTATTAATTATTTAATCTGATTTAAATTAACATGTTATCAACATATTAATCATGTTCATTCAGTGTTTAATTTTCTTAAAGGTCTAAAAATAGATGAAGAATCATCAGATATTCCATCGGGAAGTACTAAATTTTTGGTCGGTAATACTGGGTTACACGACATGAAACTGGAGTACACGCCGTGTTCCCATGTTCACTTCACTTAGATGTGTCTTGGGATACATGACACACTGAACAGTTAATTACACATAGTGAATTTATGGAACATTGCGTATAGATCAGGACAACCTAGCACACAAGATGTCGGATTACACGATGTGTATACAACATACACTTTGTGTAGTCTATATGGGTTAACGACATAAATAATGCAGTCCATGTGATTATTATACATGGTTAGACCACATGATACTGAAAGGCTGGAGAATTTATGATATAAATTATGTGTATGCAATGTATACACCATGTAGTTCATCATTTCTTTCATCTGAAATACATTTCGATCCATTTAGAGAGAACAATGGACACATGACATAAGGAATACATGATGTGTAGTTGGCTTACACATGCCATGTAGTCTAGCCAAGATACATGCCTAAGCTTAGGCATTTATCCTGGGCACATAGTATTTGGATTCACGGTGTGTAGCTGGAATGTACACACCATGTAGTTTGGATGAGTTAACACATCAAAGCCCCGAATGTGTAAGTCAGATACGTGACAACCAAGGTACACAGTGTGTAGCTAGATAGTACATGCCATGTAGTCTCCCAATTAATGGTAGAATTAAATTACCTTAAATTAACAATTATAGAATAAAAAAATTATTTTATTGATTGACACCAGTTGTGTTTGAAAATTTAATAATGGTGTAAATAATTTTAAATGATCAATTAATTTATTGTAATAAATTTGTAATTATTAGTTCTGCCATTTATTTTTCATTAATTCCTTAAATATAGTTTTCTTTGTGAGGATTCATATGGTCTTTAAGATGAAGGTGAATTAATTAATTAATTAATTAATGTAAGTGAGTTTATCTTAATAATAAATAATGAATAAAAAATGAACATTAACTAGTTTAATTTTGCATATACATTGCATGTATGACCTGAGCTTGACCAAGACCAGTGTATGAGTTGAATTTATTTAATTTAATTTATTGCACGGGTTTTCAATTATTTAATATTAAATTAAATGATGGGCTGTATTTCATACCTACCTCCATTATTATGTAGGACATGTGTGTCCAAGGTTATTTATGCAATCCACCTTTATCCAATCCTTTGGTTCCCATCAATTTCATGTGACTTATAATTGATGTAATTAATTGAGTTTCACAAGACATGTAGAGGCAATTTAAGATGGAACCATTATAATGCCAACCCAGGTGATACATAGGTTGATAGTTGGAATGCTGTAACTCATTCCAAGACCAAAAATAAGAGTTATCTTCCAGAGCTTATAGGTTGATTTAATGCCCTATCATTAAATCAACTATTAGATAAAATCATGAAAAAGTCATTTAATTAATTAATTATTTTTCTCTATTCATTATTTATTTTATGGATGTAAGACCACAATCACATAAATAAATGAATTAATGTGAAAATATAGAATTTAAAGAAATGGATTATATGTAATTTTTTTATCCAAAATGGTTGATTAATTAAGTAAAATCAACTTAATATTAATAATACATGTAAATTATAAAACAAGATAAAATTTATAAATAATAAATTTAAACCCACCAACTTAATATTAAGTTAGATTAAGCCTTCTATTAATTATTTGGAATTAAATCCTTTGAACTAAATGTTTAACTAATCCTGGTTGGGACACTTACTTTTAACATGAAGTTCTTATGAAGGTTTTGGGTTGAATTAACCATATTACATCAAGATAAGTAGCCCTCACTAGACTTGATGTAACTTGGAGGCAAGTGTTGAGGAAATACAAGTTAGGATTTTAGGACAGGGAATCCCACTCAATAGATCAAGGAGTTTCAATCTCACATCTTAAAAAGAACTTCCTACCTAAATACCTTCAAGTAGCTTGACCAACCCTCATTTGTGTTATGAAAAGGGGAATATAGATCCTTGCCACTAGAATGCCCAAGAAACTAGACATTCTGAGTTCAATGGTGAGGACTATCAGGACTTGATAAAATAATGATAGATTTAATAAAAACAATCAATTTATTATTTCTCACATATTTTATAATTAAGAAAATTGATAATAATTTTATCTTTTATAAATATATAGGATAAAAACCTCATCATCCATACTATCCCTACGATCTATATTAGAGAAAGACAATATCCTCATTGGAAGTAACTTCTAGGAATGGTTCAGACACATTCAAGTTGTGTTACACCATGAACGAAAATCTTACATGCTATAATCCTTATATCCTTATCCTCCTGCTAAGGAGGAGAGTTATAAATAGTTCCTTGTCTATAAAAAAATTTAAGCGATGTGGTCGATGTTTAATGTTTAATGCTTTCATATATGTCTAGTGAACTCATAAAGTCTCATGAAAACATGGATGCATACAACATGATTGAGAACCTCCAAGGTTTATACCATGAGATAGCTAGATAAGAATGGTATTAGATTTCCAAATCACTCTTTCGGAGTAATCTTGTAGAGGGTGCACCAGCTGGGTATCACGTAGTCAAGATCATTGGATACATTGACTACCTACATAATCTAGGGTTTAAACCCCCCAAAAAACTATTCACCAATCTCATTATAGAGTCACTCTTTCAAAGCTTCTATAGTTTTGTTATAAATTTTAATATGAACAACATCAAGAAGTCCATGCCTGATCTTCTCACTCTTTTTTTCCACTTGTATAAGGAAATAAAGAATGAAAAGCCTTCCATCATTATAGTGAATAAATGAAAAGGGAAAGTAGAAATATATAATCCCAAATATTCTTCATGCCCTTATAATAAGAATACTATCAAGGGGTAAGCAAGGTAATAAGATTATGTTTGTTTCACATGTGGCAAGAAGGGCCATTGGAAGAAAAACTGCACCCAGTCAAAAAAGCAAGGGGAAGCTTCAAGTGCATTTGTTATCGAGTGCAATTTATATTTTTCTACAAATTGGATATTATATATAGGTTGTGGTGCTCACATATGTGTTAAAAATATAAGAACCAAGTAGATTAAAAAGAATTAACCTAGGGGAGATAGATCTATGAGTATCCAACAGAGCTAAAATTAATACTGTAACTATCAGGGACTACCACCACATGTTTCCAACCAGAATGATATTAGTTTTAAAATATTGTTATTTTGTGCCATCTATTACCAAAACATTATTTATATATCTAAAATTTATACAGATGGATTTATTTTCAAATTTTGGAATAAATGTTTCTTATTTTATAAAGATAACATTTTTATGGTAAGACACATTTAAATAATTGTCTTTATGTGTTTGATTACAGAAACCAAGTATTAACAATTGATAATGAAGATAATTTACATGACTTATACCACACCCAAATTTGGAATCACCGACTAGGTAATGTAAACAAAAAGCCCTGAATAAATTATACTAAGATGTGTTTTTCAATTATTTTGAACTAAAATCACTTTGTGTATGTCATGCATGATTACAAGGTGAAATAACCAAAGAAACATTTAATGTAAAAGGTGAAAGGGTCAAATAGCTTCTTAAATTAGATCATAATGATGTGTGTGGACCATTTTCTATTGATTAAAGGGGTGGGTACTCATACTTCATAACTTTTACTAATGATTTTAGTAGATATTACTATGTCTATTTGATGAGGTATTTATCTAATTTTTTGATAATTAAAAGAATACAAGAATGAAGTTGAGAACCATACTGGTAAGAATATTAAGAAACTCCACTCATAACATGGTGGAGAATGCCTTAATAAAGTCTTCATTGATTATTTATGAGAGTTTGAGATTCTATCTAGAACCACTCCTCCATACACACCTCAGTGGAATGGTGTAAGTGAAAGGAGGGACCAAATCTTGTTAGACATGATGAGATCAATGATGAGTTTTTCAAGTATTCCATTATCCCTTTGGTGATACGTGTTATAAAAAAACACAAATACTAAACTAAGTTCCAACTAAAGTGACATACGGTATACCATACCAATTATGGAATGAAAAGAAACTCGTGTTGTCATACTTACATGTGTGGAGTTATGAAGATTTTATTAAGGCCTATTTAGGTAAAAAACTTTCACCTTGATGCACAAAGTTTACCTTTATAGGATATCCTAAGAAAAAAAAGAAATATTACCTATACTAACCCTCAAATAAAAAGGTAATATTGGAAAGACATTCCATATTCCTTGAGAGGGAACACATCTCTAAAAGAGATAATGATAGTGAGATAGACTTCAATAAATTCAAGGATCAAGGTAAACAAGAGGTGGCACAATAATACATTCCACAAATACCCATGGAAGAAGAATTTGTTCCAAAGATACAAGTACTACATAGGAGTACAAGAGAGGTTAGAGAACTTAAATGATATGGTTTTCTAGCGACTGATTAAAAATAATTTTTTTATTCAAAATCAATTTTGAGGAAAAGTAGGAAATTGAGTAGTCCAATTCCAAGGATCAACCAACATAGAAGGAAGACACATAATCATTAAAATCAAGGATAATAATATTAGAACTTATTACCCAGTATAGTCTCCATTGAAGTGATTTAACCATCATACATGGGTCTTCTTTGATTAAGTCTTCAAAATGAGTGGCCAAGTTGTCCTAAGTTTGGAAGTACTACTTTGCATTTATCTTCTATTAATTGAATCCCCTTTCCAAAATAAAATCTTGTTGATTGATCTAGACCCTTTGATACTTGATGATATCAATTTGAACCTATATTTATAATATTATATCCAAATCCTCCCTTGGACCATTTTGTTTGATCATCTTTTCCTGCATATCTTCCTTAGAGTGGAGAATTAGCTCAAGGTAATTCTCTTTCTCTCCATCTTTATCTCCTGCCACACCACCCTACCCTTGATCCTTAATGTCTTGACACTTGGAATTTATCTTTCCACTTATTAAATCTGAACCCATTTTATGTTCCTGGTCTTGAGGTATTGGTTAACATTTCATTTCCTTGACCCTACTAGCTGATCTTGTTAGCATCAGCTTAGATGGTTGGGAGTATTCTTTTATCCCTTTAGTTTTCATCCCTTTAACCATAATGTAGCCCCCCACATCCTGGTTCCCATTTTATACCTTCTTCTTCATTGGGTTGTGAAGTCCTCTAACTCTTACCTCCATGATGCTAATAGAGATTTGGTTGAAAATCTCAACATCATAATCAACCTCAGATAAAACCTAGCCGTGTAAGGGGAACTCCTCAAGTAAAGGTGTTTGTATGCCCAAATAATCTAGAACATCCATTAATCCTGAACTAGGAATTCAACCTCCAAACCACCACTGGAGAGGGATGTTTGTGGTTGTTCCTTCTTCTAAACCATTCCTTCCTCCAACAACCCTTCAAAGTGATTACAAAGATTGATAGCTGCTATCTCTCTTCTATAATTGTACATGGTCACTTCCTTCCCTCCAACCCCTAAAACATGAATATTCTTACAACATGATGGACCTTCCTCACTAGCCACATGATATTCACCTTCATGATCAAGATCACGACCATGGAGCATATCCACACCCATCGTTGGCACCATACTGTAAACCAAGCCATTGCCTAGTTTCACTGACTCCTTGATGGCCTATAAAAAAACATGGACACCTATGTAGTGATCTTCTAGTGATAGAAAATGAAAACCCAAACTAGCCTGAGATTCTTGTTCCTGAACTAGGCTTGAGGACATTATCATAGTTGATCCCTTGAGATCCTCCACTACCCCTTCAATAAAACCTAATTCCATAGGAGAAAATGTGTGCACCTCCATAGATTATTCTAGTATAAAAAGACCATGTATTGGTCTAAAAGTTCCCAAATCCCGTCTTAGATGATAAAACATATTCACCACCTTTGGATCAAAGATCTTAGTTCCCACCTCACACCTATTGGATACAACATGATCTAACCCAAACTGAATCTCCATGAGGGACTTGGAATCCAAAGGCCTAAACTCTAGTCATGGGGGAGAAACATTACCTTTCTAGACCATGAAACCATGAAGAACAATTGATTGAAGGTTCCCCAACTATTTAAAGGATGACAAAAAATCAATCTAGGACTCATAAATCACTTCCTGCTTCCAGCAGAGATCTTCCCCGACCGTGATCTGAACCCATTCCACCAGAGGTCTTGAGATGTAAACCTCAACATAGATTCAAGGGGAAATAAGGTGGAAAACTACATTTTACTGACTATCAGCACATAGAAAATTACTTACCATGTTTCTAAGCATACATAAAATAGAAGTATTTTGGAAAGGAAATGGAATTCCGAAAACCTTACCCACACTTCCATAGAAGAAGAATCATGCTTCAAGTGGAAATTTTAATTCCATTGGTATAGGTAAAAGAAAAACCCATTGATGGATTAAGGATATCTAAAACAGGAAAGATTCAGATAATACTCCAAATAATAATGTATCATTAAATTCTGGTTGTCGTGAAGACCAACCAATATACACTCATGAAGACCCTAAGAACCGAATATAAACCTATCTAAAACATATAAAAAGACTTTATTTCCTAAAATGGACCACCAAGGTCATATTGAGAAGATTCAAAGCCTATGAGAACTCCAGTGTGAAATCGCCAGCTAAGGAGAGGTTTTGAAAACGTTCGGAACTTAGGTCAAAGAAAAATTGAGGGGAGAGGAGGCAGGGAAGTAGGGTCATAGAATGGAAGGAAGCGTAGATACCTGGAGTAGGAAGACAGTGAAGGGAGATAATCCCCCCCCCCCATAGGGAGGGAGGGGTCGGAGCCACATCCATCCCTGCCTTAGGGAATCACTGCGAGGAGAGGAGGAGAGTGACGATCCAATTCTATGGTTTTCTATTCATAAATGATGGTGGCTCATTATTAGTTAATAATAATGATTTTCTAATCTATAAGGAAGAAGTAAGTGACATAGATGTTTCCAAGTGAAAAGAATCCATGAATTCTAAAATGGATTCCATGTACCAAAACCAAGTATGTATTTTGGTAGATCCTCTATTGGATGTAAAGATTATTGGTTACAAATGGAAATTCAATAAGAAATAGTAAATATAAGGACAATTCAATTCTTATAAGGAATGACTGGTTTCAAAAGGGTTTAAACAATGTCATGGAATTGACTATAATGAAACCTTTTCATCAGTTTTAATACTGGGATCCATCATAATTCTACTTTACATTATGGCCTTACATTAGTATGAGATTTGTAAAATGGATGTCAAAATAGTCTTTATTAATAGAAACATTTAGGAAGATTTATATATGAAATAAACCAACAGGTGTGTGACTCAAAAGGATTCCAATAAGATATAAAAGTTTTAAAAATTAATTTATAGATTAAGAAAAGCATCTAGATCATGGAACATTTGATTTGAAAAATCCATAACAAAATTTGGTTTTGCAAAGAACAATTGTGAGACTTGTGTATATAAATAGTTTAGTGGGAGTGTGATCATTTTCTTAATAGTATATGTTGATGACATATTATTTATTGGAAATGAAATACCAGTCTTACAGTCTGTTAACGTGTGGTTAAATAAATTCTTATTCATGAAAGACATGGTTAAGGTAACATAAATCATTGGAATCAAGATCCATCATGATAGATCCAAGAGGTCTCTCAAACCAAGTCAAAGTATATATATTGAAAATATACTAAAGTTTTTAAGTATATAACAATACAAGAGGGTATTATTACTAGTGTCACATGAAATTCATCTTTCTAAGAAAATGTGACATTAGTCACATGAGGAAAGAAAAATAAATGAAAGGATTCCATACACATTGGTGATTAGGTCAGTCATGTATGATATGATGTATAATAGGATAAATTTATCTTACTCATTAAGTGAAGTGGGAAAATATCAAGCAGACTCGGGTGACCTATATTGGATGACAGTCAAGTCTATCCTTAAGTACTTGAGGCATACTAAGGATATGTTCCTGGTATATAGAGGAGAAGTGTAAATATTTATCAGAGGATATGAAGATACTAGTTTTCAAACAGATTAAGATGATATGAAATCAAAAATGGGATAAATATTTATTTTGAATATAGGTGAAGTGAGTTGGAAGAGCAAAAAGTATACTATGGTCATATATTCCACAGTAGAGTTCAAGTATATTCCAGCTTCTGAGGTATCTAAATAAGTAGTATATATGTTCAAAATTTTACAAGATCATGATGTGGTACCTAGTAGTAAATATCCTATCACACCATATTGTGATAATACTATAGTAATGGCTTTGAAAAATCACTAAGGTCACATCAGTGTATGAAGAAAATAGTTTATAAGTATCATCTCTTTAGGGATTTTTCTCAGAGAGGATAGATTGTAGTGAGTGGTATTTCCATGGAAGACAACATGAAAAACCCCTTGAATAAATACTTAACTCATAATAAACATGATTATCATGTGATATCTAATATAATAAAAGTCATAGGAATTTGGATCTAGTCCAAGTGAGAGTTTTTTGGATTTGGTGTCTTAGGACCAACTATTTGTACTTTGATTACAGGTATATTCAATGATTTGAATATTAATAAAATATCTTATTATAAATTTCTTATTATTATTTTTGAATTTAATGTAATAATGTCTTAGAGTATTAATCTCACTGATAAGGTCATAGCTATTCCTCGTTATGATGAGAACCTTGAAGTGCTACGATGATATTCTTAAATATAGTTCTATGGTCAGATAACATTCGATGATGGGACATATATAACATTAATGTTAGGTGTGATTACTCATAAGTGTATGAGGATTATTCTCATTAAGTACATACTTGGTAATCTATAAGACAAGAGATTATAATAATATACCCACTAGTAGGAATTTCTCATGTTTTGGTGTTATCAGATATACCTATCTATGAGCATGTGTAATGGTCCTTAGACTTTAATGTTGAGTCAGAGGTTATACCTATTACTTTTCTATTCCTTTAGTTTTGGAAACTACAAAAACATTCTTAAAAACTAGTTTACTAAATTTTTATGTCCAAAGTGTTTTAGTATGTTTTTGTAGAAAACATTACCTTTTATTATACTTAGAAAAAGTTCTAAAGTATTAAGAATATAAAATTTACATTTCTTAATTATGATTATCACAATGAGTATGTGTCCAATAAATCAGAATCATCTTTATCAGAACTAGAAGTTATACTCTCTGTCATGTCTTCCATACTGACAAAGTCTTAATAATCAGACTGATACAGGTATCGATACAATCCGACTCACACTCATAAATATTATTATATTGACATGGTTAAGGAGGCTCATCAGACTGACTAAATTTTATAATAGAAATACAAAAAACTTATTTCTATCATAATGTAACATCTTTAACACTGTAATGGTGTTAATCAACATGAAATAAAACTTTCAGTTACACCAGATCATTATGATCTTTCAAGTGCTAGGTGTTCGAAGTAATTATAATAAACTCGACAATATGACTGTTGGGAGATCACAATATTATCATTGGATGCTTGATTATAAATACCTATACATTTTAAGAGTTTATATCTGGTCTATTACATTCACTCTAAAATTTTTAGAAGAATAATTCATGTGAATAGCTCGTTCTAAATATTTTTATTTATTTAGAGAGTTGTCATTCGCAAGGAAACCTTGTCAGGTTGTATCTTTACAAATTTTTTTGTAATTATTACTTGCATCCGATCATCATAATGATTGAGGGATTCTAGGGATAGGAAGATAGAGAATCCTATCATCATATTTATGCCTTATAAGGATAGTAAGATAGAGCTGATCATCACATCAAGGGATTCCGAGGATCAGAAGACAGATCCATTCTGATCATCGCATCAAGGGATTTCCTAGTAAGAAAAGGCATACTTTACTATAAGTATAAATCAGTGGATACCTTTAGTCAGGGTTATTAACTACCCTACTCTTAAGGTTAAATGAGGTTTATCTTTTGAATATCTTGTAAGTAAATATTAAAATTTTTATATATTGTATTACTTGTTGTTTACAAGTGTTTATTTCCACTATACATCTAATATAAAGCGAGTCGTCGTATTCATATTTCTATTATATTTGTATTATCATATTAAATTTTATTACAATACATACTCTAATTAATCGAATCCATTGTGATTATGATTTTTAACACTGATTTAATCAAACCATTACTAGGTTCTGATTCTATAACCTTGTTAATTAGACTGAGGGCCAAGTATGATAATCCTACTTAAAGAGGCTTTGAGTTTGTTTAGTTTAATTATTTTGAGCTAAGTTTTTAAAACTTCAATTTACCCCGTCTTTTAAGTTATCCATATGAACATATTATTATGATCCTACAATCAATATTATAGATATAATTATCAAAAATTAGTATTAGAGTATGATCCCACTTCTCAAATATTTTATGAGTTTTTTACTTTATTTACTACTGAAAATTGTTTAAATTTTTTGATATAATTTTTTTGTTTATAAAATTTTTTATACACTAATATGTTTGTGGAAAATAATATTTGTATTTGTTTTTAAATATGGAAATAATGAATGTTGGTTCAATAGAAAATCTCAATCCCAACAAACCACCAATATTTGGTGGTGTTGATACTGGAGAGATAGAATAAAGAATTTTATTATCAATAATGGGGTTGATAATTTTTTTATGTTGACTAGAAACTATAAGATTTCTGATATGTAAGTGACTTATTATACTAATTCTAAAAAACAAGAATACAAATTTAATTATAGAGTAATGAATACTTTATTTTTTTCTATGACAAGAAGTATCTACAATCGGATTTTATCATGTAATGCTGCTAACAGTATCTGGAAAAAGTCGGAAGTCACACATTTTGAAACTTCAAAGGTTGTGGAGACCAGGAGATAAATACTCATAGTAGACTATTAGGCATTTTAAATTCTTACTAGAGAATTAATTTCAATGGTTCATTAGAGTTTTATGACCATTAAAAATAGTTTACAATCTATTGGTGAAAAAATGTATGGATGATGAAATCCTTGTTGAAAATATAATAGATATTATGCTCAATGAATGAGAATAAAAAACTATTACTATTTATGAGACAAGAAAATTGAATAATCATACTTTGGATGATGTCATTGGAACCCTTATGAAATATGAGGGTAGAATAAAAATAGATACTGAGAAAAATAAAAATAAAAATTGTGGTGTTTCCTTTGCTACAACATCTACCTTACCTCATAAAGTAAAATCAACTAAGAAAGTTATTAAATATCCAAGGAAGAATAAATTCATTATTAAATATGATTCTAGTACTTCTAAACATTCCAATAATGATTTATCCAACCTCAATAGAAGGATAATCAAGATAGTGGGAAAGAAATATTTTCAATATCATTATAAAAAGATTTATAAGGATAAAGGTGATAAGAAAGATGATGTCACATGTTATGAATTCAAGAAATCTAGACATATCAGACCAGATTGTCTAAAGCTGAAGAGGAAAGATAGAAATGATAAGAATTAATAAATAAATGGTAAAAGGTATTATAAATAAAAAGGAAAGAAAGTATTAAAATCTACTAACATTTTTAGTTTAAGTGGTGGTGATTCTTCTAAGAATTATTCAGATAATAAAAGCTCTATATAGAGGAACTTAGGTCTTTTTTCTAATGTACCTCATGTAAATCAATTTTTTATAGCTAAGTTACACATAACTTAATCACTCACCAATATGTCCTTAATTTATAATTATACTGATGAGAAAAATTTTACATCATCTGATGAAGAATATTTCTCAGCAGAAGATAATTCTTTACCTTCTTATGATGAAGTTTCTCATTTTGAAAAACTTTTAGAAAAATAGAAATATAAAATTTGAAAAAAACTTGATAATGCTAAGGCTAAAATAGATAAGGCTGAATCAAGGATAATTTTTTTTGAAAAATGAAATATAATATATTTATAAATATCCTAATAACACTAATTTTGAAAAGGAAACTATTTTTTAAAATTTAGAAAAATCAATTTTTGAGAAATATAGTTTAAGAACTAGTTTTGAAAAACTTAGTTCTAAGACAAATTCTAACGAGGATAAGAATTTATTTGTAAATATAAAATCTTAAATTTATTATTTTAAGAAACTTTTATAAAAATTTACCACTGGTAAAGAAAAGTTTGATAAAATGTATAAACAAATTCATCCTCATTGGAGTAGTTTCAGAATAGATTTCACTTATAAGAAACATGTTTTTAGTAACAATTTATTTATTCCTAAAAATTCACCCTTTTTCACTATGTGTTAAAGTGATGGTCATTGGAAAAATAATTTTTTGTTAAATAAAGTTAAATCCTTAGGTTTTTAAAAATCTTATTTTTCTAAACAAATTTGGATTCTTGAAGTTTTATTTTTTGACATTACCAGACCCAAGAAGGTTGTTGTTCCAAAAGTATAATTTTTTTATTATTAGGAAAAAGTTAGTAACAAAAATAAGAATATATGGTACATGGATAGTGGGTGTTCTAGGAATATTATTAGAAATAAATACTTCTTCAAGAATATTATCAAGATGAAATGTGGTAAAGTAACTCTTAGAGATAATGCTCAAGGAGATATTATCATAATAGGTAACATTGTTCTTCTTGAAAAAACTCTTATTTGAAATGTTTTATTTTTTTACTATCTTAATCACAACCATATAAGAATAAGTAAATTATATGATGAAGGTTAAATTTTTAACTTTAGGAATGATAAATGTTTTGTACATAATTCCAAGGGTGAATTTATTCTTTCTCCCAATCAGTATGAGAATGTTTACAAACTTAACTTAAAAGACCTTAAGAGCCAATAATTACCTTGTCTTAGTGCAATGGAAGATCAATCTTAGTTATGGAATAGAAGTTTAGGACACTGTAACCATAAAAACTTATCATAATTAACTAAAAAATTACTTATTAAGGATTTACCATAACTTAGGTTTGATACTTAAAAAGTCTATGACCCTTATAAATATGGTAAGAAACATAAGTCAAGTTTTAAATCTATTAGTGAAGTTTCAACTTCGGATGATTTATATTTAGTGCACAAGGAATTATTTTTCCCTATTTAAACTGAAAGTATTGGTGGAAGATACCATGTACATGTTTTAGTTTATGACTACACTCGATATACTTGGGTTTATTTTCTCACAAAGAAATATGAATCCATTAGTTATTTTAAAAATATTGTAGCTTATGTTAAAAATGAGAAAAACCCATTATTGATAACTATTCATAGTGATCGTGGTGGAGAATTTGAAAATTATGATTTTGAAACTTTTTGTAGTAATAAAGGTATTGAACATAACTTTTTAGCACCTCTAACCCCCTAAAAAATGGTATAGTTGAAAGAAGAAATAGAATCCTTCAAGAAATAACTAGAACCATGCTGAGTGAATACTCAGTTGCTAAATTTTTTTATGATAAAGCAGTTAGTACTTCCTACAATACTATAAATTGAGTTTTAATTAAACATTTTATTAATA
Organism: Viscum album; assembly: GCA_963277665.1. Classification (NCBI taxonomy): domain Eukaryota; kingdom Viridiplantae; phylum Streptophyta; class Magnoliopsida; order Santalales; family Viscaceae; genus Viscum; species Viscum album. Next base: position 1,778,498,045 of record OY728129.1, on the reverse strand, counting down.
AAACTTTTTATGAGTTATGGATAGGAAGAAAACCAAAAGTATCTTACTTCATGGTTTCTGGTTTCAAAGTATTCATTATGAATACTAAAGATGATTTACATAAATTTTCACCCAAATACAATGAAGGAATATTTTTAGGTTATTTCATTACTTACAAGTCATATATAATTTTCAATAAAAAATATTTTACTATTGAATAAACAATGCATGATAAGTTTTATGAAATAGATCCTTTTATTTTTAAACAACCTCAAACTATATACTCATCTGATGTTATCTCTAAAACTGATTTTCAACCTTTTCTAAAAGGATCTTCTCATAAGAATATACCTCACTAAATAGTTTATGAATTTATTCTTCAGGAATATTTTCTATATTATATTGAAGAATATACTTTTCAAAAAACAAGAAGTTAGTTGTTTCTTAGGAATCATCCAAGTGATAGTATCATTGGTGATCTTGATCAACCAATTAGGACTAGAAGTTCCTTATGAAATGAAATTGAACATATATCTTTCTTATCCTAATCTAAACATAAGAACCTCGATGAGTCTTTAGGTGACGAGGATTGGATTAAGGCAATGCAAGATGAACTCAATGAGTTTGAGAGTAAAAAAGTCTGGACTTTAGTTGAATGGCCTAAATAAATTTCTATAATTGAAGTAAAATGGGTTTTTTAGAAAAAAAATGCGATGAAAATGGAATAATTATTAGAAATAAATCTAGACTTGTTTTTAAGGGTTATAATCAACAAGAAGTCATGAACTATGAAGAAACCTATGTACCAGTATCTAGACTTGAATCTATTTGAATACTTATATCCATTGCAGTATTCTTTAATTTCAAACTTTTTTAAATGGATGTAAAGTGTTATTTTCTTAATGGATATGTTCAGGAGAATGTTTATGTTGAAAAAACCCCTAGTTTTGAAAATATAAAACATTCTGAATATGTTTATAAACTTACTAAATCTTTATATGGACTTAAACAAGCCCCTAGAGCTTAGTATGATAGGTTAACATGATTTTTGTTATAAAACAATTTTGTTGATGGATATGGTGATCCAACTCTTTTTATAAAATAATTAAACAAAAATATTATTGTTGTATAAATTTATGTTGATTTCATTATATTTTGATCAACTAAAAAATCTTTAATATATTTCTTTGTGAATCTTATGAAATATGAGTTTAAAATGAGTATGATGGGTGAGTTAACATATTTTATTGGTTTTTAAATATTACAAAAACTAGAAGTAACTTTTATATATCAACAATATTATATAAAAGTTATTTTTAATAAATTTGGATATAACAATACTAAAAGTATTAGTACTCCTATTGGTACCTCCAATACCCTTGATCATGATGAGACTAGGCAACCAGTTGATTAAAATATTTTTAGAGGTATGATAGGAAGTTTACTATACTTAAATTCTTTCCATACAGATTTAATGTTTTCCATATTTTTATGTTTAAGATATCAATAAACTAAAAAAGTATCCCATCTAAAATATTTTAAATGAATTTTTCTTTATCTTAAGGGAACTATGGATTTAGGACTTTTCTATTCCTCTATAAATATTTTTTAATTGAAATGTTTTTGCGATGCCGACTTTAGTGGTTATAGAAAGGATAGGAAAATCACATCCAAAAATTGTAATTTCATTGGAGATTCTTTAGTTTCTTGGTCTTTTAATAAACAAAAATCAATAGAACTTTCCATTACTGAAGTAGAATATGTGGTAGTTGGAAGTTATTGTGCTCAAGTGTTGTGGGTGTAACACACACTCACTGACTATGAAATGAGTTTTACTAAAACTCAAATACTTTGTGATAATAAAAGTGCCATTACCTTAAGTAAAAACCCATAACATCACTCATATTCTAAGAACATATATATATGAGACTATTTACTTCAAGATCACACACTTAAAGGATATATAATTTTACAATTCATCTAAACACAATAATAACTTACTGATATTTTATAAAAAACCCTTCATTCCAATAATTTTAATACATTAAACAAAATCTAGGAATGATAAACACAAAGTAACCATTCATATATACTTCTTGTTAACTCATCTCCTTCCATTAAGTTACTCCTCTTCATAGGGGTAGTGAATATGTTTGAAGTTTTTCAAAATTTTTAGTTTTCTAAAAATGTTAGTCTTTCTAAAATTTTCTTCATAATGAGTTTTCCAGACTCATACTTTTTATAAATTTTCAGATTCAGAATTCTCATAATGATCCTCATACTTTGAAAATGATATAATTTTTTCCAACTTATTTTTATTTACAAATTTCTCTTATTCAAAAAATATCATAATATGTTTTCTAATAAAACTTTTACAATTTGTTTTCTTAATGAAACCATCATAATTAGTTTTCTCTAAAAACTATCATAATTAAGTTTTTTATTAAAAAATTTCACATGTAATTTTTATTAATCAAAACTATCATAATATCTTTAGTTTATAAAAATCAAGAAGAATAGGTTATTCATACTGATGGATCATTCCACTTTGAAATGTACTCTTCTATTATTTCATATTTTTTCACTATTATATTATGATTCTTTTGTTAGTATACTTTTAGTTTTATAAAAGCTTTGTTTTTTTTCAAAATTTCAAAAAATTTTATAATCATATTCATTCTAAATCTGATAAATATTTTAAAAACTTAGAGAGTTAAAAAATATTTAAAATTTTCTTTAGATAAATGAAAACCACCAGATCAAATTACTTTCATCTTAACCATTGGATTTATTGTAGAAGATGGACCATCACACCCAATGCCTATATAATGTGGGACCCCTAAGTCCCACTTCATCTTTTTTATAGATTTTCTCACCCACTACTAACACCTTCAAGTTACTCAGTTTGAAGGATCATCTTTATGCCCGATTCACTAGTTTTAGTTCAAAATACGATAGTGACAAAAGAAGATTTTGAAAAGTGGTGCATTTTTAGAGAAAGGTTGATTGAGAGTGATTTTTATGATAAGTATGATTATAACATAAATAAGATAATTTATTTTCAAGGATGGGAATCAGTATGTGTTGAGAAACCTAATAAGGATTTTTACTTGTTTTATCCTGATATTGTACATGAATTTTATGCATCAGTTAAGTTTTTAAAAGAGGATAGTAATGATAAAATTTATTTCACGGTGCATGGAAATAGATATAAGTTGTTACATAAGAAACTATTAGATTTTTTTGGATTACCTTCTAAAATAAAAGTGTATTTTCCATCACATAAGTTTCTAGAAAATCTTGGAACATTTGATAAGAGAAAAGCTAAGGATTCCTTATTTTCTAAATATGAAAAGATTATAAAAGTTTCCCATATCACCCTAAATAACCATGTTGTTTCCTTATGGATGAAAGTATTATTGATTTCTAGAAAAAGGAATAGAGATACTCTAAAAGTATCTGATGTTTTCATATTGTATTTTTTAGTGAATATGAGAAAGATTGATCTTGTCGATTTTTTCTTATCACAAACGACAACATAAAAACCATCACAATCAAATACAAGATTATTATGTTTCATGATTTTTTAAGCAATATGGTTGTATAATGTATGAATGTTTTCAAAGTTTCCAACAAATCTTATTCGATGAGGGAAAATATTCCTTTTATAAGTGATGATATGAAGAACATGATGAGATTTGTTTTTGATAGTAAATCAAAAATATTTGTTGATAAAGTTGGTCATGCTGAATCAAAGGCAAATACCTCAAGGAATCCAAATTATTTTATTCATTTATCATAACTTTTTGTCTACTTACTTTAGTAAATTTCATGTAAAAGTGCATACTTGGTGTGAGATACTCATGTTTTAATACTAAATATAATTTTGAGCATTATTTAAATTAATCCAATCAAGTTAGTTTACTATTTTAATTGTAAATCTCACACTACTTATAAAAATTGTAGGGTTATTATTTTTTTATTATTCCTTATTGAATTTAAAACATATCATTAGAATAAATATTTGTCCAATTCATCCATTTGAAGGGTCATATGGTCCAAACAAGAAGGCCCAAAGAATCTATGAAGAAATTGGACCAACCATGAAGATATAATTTATGGGTTCAATTCAGAAGTCAAAATTATTTTATTCTCCACCAAAATTCTGGGAAAAATACAATTCATCATGGATAAAAATTTTAAGTCCCAACTCCAACAAAAAGGGTCCAAACATATGTATTGAAGTCCAGACCACCATTCTGTCTGAGAATTAAAATCAACACACAATCCTTGAGTTTTCTCCTGATATAAACATAAAAATTTTCTGAGATTTTTTAGTACAAAAGGAAAGATATAGGAGGCATAATTTTTAGACTAAATTATTTTTATTTGAGGGCATATTCCTATTAAACAACCCATTCACATTTCATCTTTTGAAAAATCCTAGATAGAAATGGACAAATTACAATTGCATATTAATACCACCATAACTATGGAATATTTAGTAAAATGGTTATAAAACTTTGAGGGTACACTTTAAAAATTAATATATAAAACTTTTTGGAAGAATATTTCTCCAAGTTCAGCTGTCTAAATCATCAAATTTGCGATCCAAGTGGAGGGAAAAATTTGTAAAGAAAACAGTCCACCACCTTGGGCTATAAATACACCCCCTCATCTCATTGCATGGGGTTTGAATTTTAGAATAGAGGAGGATACATTGGAATGAAAAAATCCTTTCAAAATTCCTAGTAGGACCTTCCAAACTCAAGTTTTCACTTGAGATACCCTTCCTCCTCTCTTTTTTTTTCATGTTCTTTTGTGTTCCTTTAATTTGTAATTGCACAAGCTGTTTTCAATTTTGTTTGAATTTTAATTAAAGTTTCTTCTTAATATTCTATTTTAATCATCCAACCTATGTTCTTAAATATTAATTATCTTAAAATAGTTTAAATCAATTTTAAATCCCTTCCCTTCTTTTGCTTCCTCATTCAATCAAAAGTTTGTTTTTAACTATCTTTACCATTTTTGTGTGTATTTGATGCACTACTCTTTTCTTATCCCATTATTTAATTTTATTTTAACTTGTTAATATAAAAATATTAAACTAGATTAATAACATTATAAATGGATGATTAAATATACTATTTGGGTGAGTTATTATTTGGGGATATTAAGTGACTGAGGTATTTTTCTCTTTAAGTATTCTTTAGGTTAACATTGTGTATGTTGAAATTAAACTGTTATGGATTACTGACATGTTTTGTTTAACATGTGGATTCCATGGATTAGTGAAAAAAAACTACCATAAACAAATATTTATTATTATTATACCCCTTGTTAAGTTACAACTTGGATTAAATCCTTAACACTTGGGAATTCCGATCAAATTCATCTTGTAAAGTGGGTGTTAATTTAATGAAATATAAAGCAAAGCTCAATGATATCATAAGATTAAATCCACAATAATGAAATCACACCAATCTTTATAATTTTTTTAAATAAATCTAAATAAATAAATCATTTAATTTTATCTTTATTAACAAACCCCCAATTAAAAATACAAATCATAAAACAATCTATTATTAAAAAGTATTATCGTCGAGGATTTGACCTGAGTGCCATTATACACATTAGCAGAGCACTGGAACCTTGAAATGTAGATAGGAAATAATAGAACACACTTTAAATGGATCCATTACTAGGGAGGGTGCGTTAATTAGTCGGTATGTTTTGGTTTTTTAAAAAAAATAACAAAAAAAATTGAAAGAAAAATAAAAAAAAAACACAAAGAAAAACCCGCCTTCTCATAAAAAACACAAACTGAAAAAACCACAAAGAAAAATATACCTTCCTCATCCTTAAAAATTTTCATTGAATTCCCCATATCCTCCTAGAAAATACCTCAGATCTTTTTGACTTGGAAATTGAGATAACTCTTCACCAACTTAGGAGGAACATTAGGGATAATCAAATCATTCCTGAACCATTCATTGTCTAACTAATTGAACTAGAAATGACCAATCCTAGAGAACAAAACTTTACAGAACTTGGTTCCCATAATATAAATTACTATCCCCTTGGTATTAAATATCCAAACATTGAGGATTACTTCGAACTCAAATTGTGTTTGATTCATCTTCTACCACATTTTCATGGGCTAGCCAGTGAGGATCCACATCTTCATCTTAAAGAGTTCCAAGTGGTGTGATCTACTGTGAAGCCTCAAGGGGTTTCTGAGGAACAAATCAAACTCTGAGAATTAATTTTCTCTTTAGATTGATCTTCCAATTCATGGCTCTACTACCTACCTCCTGGTTCCATAACCACATGGAATGACATGAAGAAACTCTTCTTTAGAAATTATTTCCTGCTTCTCATACTACTTCTATCCGAAAGAAAATAAGTGGTATCCATCAATTACCTAATGAATCACTCCATGAGTACTGGTAGAGGTTAAAAAATATGGTTTCAACCTTCCCAAGACACTAAATCCCTGACTGAATCTTGATCCAATACTTCTATGAGGGGTTATTGTCCATGAAGCGAACTCTCATGGATGCCTCAAGTGGCGGTGCTCTTGTTGAAAAAACTCCTACAGCTACATGAGATATCATTAGAAATATGGCTGCAAACACATAGGAATTCCATAATTAAGAACATTCTCAAGTAAAACAAGTCTAATAGAATCAATCCATAGATCCCAACAAGATGACCGAGTGGATGAGTGAACTTACAGGTATTGTGAGACAACTAGTGGTGGCTGCCAAATCCCCAACTTCATATTCTCCACAATCTATGATCCTAGACCTATAAAAAACTATGGAATCTATAGTTCACTAACTCATCCAATAGAAACATGTCCACAACTTCAAGAGGATCCATATGATTCATCCAGACCAATGGAGCTCAATACAGAATATGCTTAGAGGAACACCAAACCTCAATAATTAGCTCAGTTCATTAGAAAATTCAACCAACCCCACTCTAAGACTTTTTATTCTACCTTTAACCTAGGATTGAGGTATAGTAATTCCATTTCTCATCCCCCTCAATTCCCTCCTCAAAATCCAAACTAATTCTAATATGTTCAAGGTGGTGGTAACTTCCATCAACTATATCCTTTTGTTCCTCAACCTCAAAGAATCAATCCTCATATTTCCCCTCTTGGATTCAACTATCCTAATGAACCGTCCCAATTCATAACATAATACAAGAACTTTCCCAAGAACCAAAATTAAGGTAATCCCAATGCGGGACATGCCTATTCTTCTAAGAAACCATGGGAAAGTGTTGTAGAAGATCTTTCCTCCTTCATCTGTTCTAGCCTTAAAAACATTTAAACCCAAATTGGTCAACTTTCATCCCACCTTAGCCAATAGAAACCATCCAATTCTTCCCAAATATTAGCTCAACTATTTCCCAACCCCAAGGGTAATATAATTACAATTTCACTTAGATCATGAAAACAAATTTACATACCTAATAATGGATCTCTAAATGAACCTTTTAATGTTGATCTTGAAAATGTAAAGAAAGAAAGATATAAAAAGAACTTGAAGCAACTCCCTCACCTACTTAAATTCTTTTAAGGGACCTAATCCCTTTTCCTCAAGCCATTTCTATTCCAAGGATGTCCTTTGAACCCAATCTTGAAAATCTTGACATTTTTAGACATGTTGAACTGAACATACCCCTCTTAGATTCCATAAAAAAATACCTAAGTATGAAAAGTTTCCTAAGGAGTTTTGAACCCATATGAGACAACTTAGGACTATTGAGAATGTTTTAACCCATCAGTCCATACCCATGAAGTGAAAAGATCCAGGTAAATTTACTATTCCATTCCAAATAGGGAGTTCCAAATTTGATGATGCACTCATAGAACTAAGAGCTTAGATAAATGTCATACCCAAATCCATATTCTCTAACCTTGGTCTAGGTAACTTTCACCCAACCAGCATTGTCATCCAGTTATAGAATCAATTCACAAATAGTCCCGATGGAATAATTGATAATGTCCTTGTCCGAGTTAATGATCTTATCTTTCTAGCTGGTTTCTATGTCCTTGACATGTAAGGTGAGATGAACTCTACTTGATCTCCCGTAATTCTAGGAAACCCATTCCTCATGACAACAATAACTAAGATTGATGCCCACATGGGCATCCTATCCATGGAATTTGGTGACCAACAGGTCAAGCTCAAACATGTTTCAATCTATGAGATACCCATATGAGGATCACTCTACCTTCTCAATCGATACTTATGAGGACACTTCTAAGAGTGGATTCACCCCCATTTTATCATGTTCATCATGTTCTAATGAGATTGGAGCTTGTGAAATTTGCACCATGATTAACCAAGTTATAAATGGGGATGTTTATGTGGACCTTTCATTCATAGATTCCATCAATATAAAATATCTTGAAAACTCTCTAGAATCCTAAACCAACTCTAATATCTACTTATCCCCCTTTGATTGTATTGAGGAAAATGAATCAGAAGAAATTGAAAGACCTTCCTCCATTCCTGAGTTTTCTAACCCACAAATGAAAGATGAGACTGATCTGAAACCTCTTCCTGCACACTTGAAATATGATTTATTTTTCCACAATCACTCTTATCCTATCATTGTATCTTCTACACTTAATAAAACTGAGGAGTTAAAACTTGTTTAGGTGTTAGAGGAAAATAAAAAGACCTTATATTGTAACCTAGATGACATATTTGGAATCAACCATGCCCTTTTCATGCATCACATCCATCTTGAGGAATCATCCAAACCAATTAGACAACCACAAAGAAGACTAAATCCACTCATAATTAAGGTTGTTATGGAAGAGATCACCAAGCTTCTTCAAGCTGGCATTATCTACCTAATTTATATTAGCGAATGGGTTACTTAGATTTAAGTTTTACCTAAGAAGGGTGGGATAACTATTGTCACAAATGAACATGGGGAGTTGGTCACAATTCGAGTGAAAAAATGGTGTGTGTGCATCGACTACCAGAAATTGAATGTCGAAAAACGAAAAGATCACTACACTCTTCTATTCATTGATCAAATTCTAGAAATATTAGATAGAAGGTCACATTATTTCTTTCTTGATGAATAAACTAGACATTTTCAAATCCCAATCACACCTTAGGACTAAGAAAATACTACATTAACTTACCCTTTTGAAACATATTGATATAGAAGAATGCCTTTTGGTCTTTTCATTGCTCATGCAACATTCCATAGGTGTATGATGAATATATTTTTTGAATTAATTGAGCATTTCATGGAGGTATTCATGGATGAATTTATGATTTATGGTGATTCATTTGAATCATGCTTGCATTCACTCTCTCTATTCCTTAAAAAATGTGTCAAATGTATCCTTGTGATGAATTTTGAAAAATGTCACTCCATGGTTACTAATGTGATTTTTCTAGGGAACATATTTTCACAAGAGGGTATTAAATTCGATCCTACCAAAATATAAGGGATCCAATCACTTCCTAAACCCAAATATATTCAAGAAATCTATTCATTCCTTGGTCATGCTAGTTTCTATCGGCGATTCATCCATAACTTCAGTAAGATGTCCCTCCCACTCACTTGACTACTCCAAAATGATGTCACATTCCATTTTTATGAAGTTTTCAAGAGAGCCTTTATTGAACTCAAATATGTTCCTACATATTCCTCAATAATCCAACCCCCATATTGGTTCTTACCCTTTGAATTAACGTGTGATGCTTCTGATAGGGCTATTGGGGATGTTCTTGGTTAAAGAAGAGAAAATATTCCTCATGTCATCTATTATACCTAAAAAACAATGGATGAAACTCAATCTCACTACATTGTGACTGAAAAAGGAACTTTTAGTAGTGTTTTTTTCCTTAGATAAATTCTATCCCTATCTCTTAGGTGCCAAAATTATCATCTTTATAGACCATTCTACTATAAAGTTACTCAAGAAAAGTTATTCCAAATCGAGGATAATAAGATGGATCCTAATGATCCAAGATTATGACCATGAAATCAAAGATAGAACAGGAAAAGAAAACCCCATGGCTGATCACTTGAGTAGAATTTCTAATTCTGCTCATTCAGAATTCATCAATCCTGAATTACCCATTGAAAACCTCTCATCTATCACTCCAAAGTTACCATGGTATTCCCCAACTGTAAACTACTTGGTTTCTGGTGTTTTTTTGGATTTTTTTTCAAAAGATCAAAAATTGAAGTTGAAAAGTGATTCAAAATTCTATTTTTGGGAAGATAATAAACTTTGGAATACTAGGGCTAACATGGTAATTATAATATGTGTTGATAAAGATGAACATTTCTCCATCTTGAAATTTTGTCACTCAATTCCTGGTGGTGGCCAATTTGGACCATAAAGGACCTCCAAAAAGGTACTTGTCTCATGATTCTTCTGGACTTCACTCTTCAAGGGCTCACATGAGTTCTGTCAATCATTTCCCACTTGCCAAAATTTTGGCACAATTTCTAAAATAAATGAAATTCCCCAAAATCCCTTAATATTATATGAGATCTTCGATGTTTGGGGAATCGATTTCATGGGACTATTCCCCCCTTACAATGGATTCTCATACATTCTTGTTGTGTAAAATTATGTTTCTAGGTGGGTTGAGGCCAAACCCACTAGAAAGGATGATCCAGATACTGTTAGTGAGTTCCTAAAAACACGCATCTTCCACCAATTTGGAACACCACATGCCTTAATAAGTGACTTAGGAAACCATTTATATAATCGAACCATGGAATTTATTTTGAAAAAGAATAGGGTTGTACATAAAACTTAAGTTGCTTATCACCCCAAACTAATGGAATATCTGAACTTTCTAATAGAGAAGTGAAAATAGTGCTTGAGATAATTGTAAAGCCCACCAGAAAAGACTGCCCTGAAAGACTTGGTGAAGCACTTTGGGATTATCAAACTACCTATAAAACACCCATTGGGATGTCTCCATTTAAGATAGTTTTTGTTAAATCATGTCATTTACAAGTTGAAATCCAAAATAAGTCATTTTTGGATATCAAAACTTGTAATTTTGATTGTGAAAAATCTGGTTAAGAGAGATTGTTATAGTTAGATGAACCAGAGGAGCTTTGACTAGATTCTTATGAGAATTCCAATCTCTAAAAAGAGAATTACAAGGCACTCTAAGACAAACACATCATGTGAAATGTATTTCATGAAGGTGAAAAGACAATGATCTTCAATTCTTGATTTCAACTTCATCTAGGTAAGCTTAATTCTCATTGGGGAGTTCCTTTTATTATTTCTAATGTTTACCCATTTGGCATAGTTCAAGTTCAAGACCCCTCTTCCAAAAGGACATTCATGGTTAATGGAAATTGGTTAAAGCATCACCATGAGAGGAAACACATCTCAGGAATCACATCAACTTCTATCAAATCCCCAACCGCTACGGTAGACCCACCACTGGATGGAGACGACGACCCACCAAATCTAAACCAGGGGGCACCTCTTTACCTTTAACTCTCTCTCCCTCTCCCTCTCTCTTCTTATTACTCTCTCATTATAATTTTTTACCACTTTACTCATCAAATCTTTTTTACTCTTTCTATTTCATGTTGGTGTGTGGGTGTATATTTATTAAAAAGATAAAAAAACTAAAAAAACTAAAACATATGAAAAAAGAGTCATCATTACTCACCATCCAATTTTGAAATTTTGTGCAAGCATTTTGGGGAGTCAAAATACACATTTTTATCTAAAAAGTTTTGTATTTTCATAATAAAGTTGGATAAAGAATCTTATGACAAAACCAAAAAAATTTGAATGCTCAATTTTTTATTTGTAAAATTATTCTTCCCCAACCATGAGGAATAACATTATCTTTCATGCCAAGTTCACCTATGAACATTTTTCATTTTGTGTGTTTTTCACCCCCAATTGCGAGTATTGAGTTTTTGGACATTCGAGTTGAATTTCCTACTTTGGTGTGCATTAATATGATAGAATACTTTTCTAAACCTCTTTAGAATCACAATAACCAAATATAATCTGATTACACTTCCATTAATCCTCCTTTTGAAATCCCCTTAGAGCCTATATAAACCTTTTCTTTGATATCCACATTACAAGACCAATACCTTATCCCACCCAACATCTACACAGATTTACATTTCATAATTTATTTAAATTTAAGTGTGGGGGGAATGAATTTAATTTTCGGAATCCATTTATTTTTTTTCATCATGTTATCATATACTTAAGGGAAATAATTCATTTTAGTGTGGGGGATAGGTTGTCATTTGGTGAGTTTTACGACATTTTAGTGTGTTTTGGGAAGGTCAAAAATAACTATTCCTAAACCTTTGATATTATTATAACTATTAAAATTAGTTTTGTGAGGAGATCAAAAATGGGTTGGGAGATGAGTGTGAGATCTATTTCAAGAACAACTTTCTATAAAATGAAAAACAAATGAAAAACAAAAAAATAACACTTATTTCATTGGGAGAAGTTTTGTGTTTTTTAAATATTTTATCTTCCCATACCCTCAAAATTTTCTTCCTATTTTTTTTATTTAAACAATCATGCCCTTGTAAATATGTGTTTCCATTTCCTTCTATGTTTCATTTAAAAAAAATATGTGCATTGTTTTACCCGTGTTGGTGTTTTACCCCTCTTTTCCACTATTTTGGAAACCATATTCCTACCATCCCCTAGCCACTAAAAAACACCTAAACCTCTTGATTATTGTGTACTTTAGAAAAGGTAATGGAAGATAAGAGATCTTTAAAACTCTAATATTTTCACTTTTGGTTGGTGAATGAGTGAAGCTCCATAAATACATTTTATCATCTTGAGAGGTGTGAGTTTTGAGTGCCCATAGTTTCCATTTCTAAATTTGAGTGTGAAAATTTAATTGGTCTTGGAACAATGTTTATGTAAAAATTTGTGGTGGAATTCAATATTGATGAGTGAAATGGTCTAAACCTCCCCTGATTAGGGAAAACAAAATTTTAATATTTTTTGGCGAGTGAAAATGATTTTTTTATGTTTTTATATTTGTTTCACATGAGGAAATACACAAGAATAAGTGTGAGGGAGTTGATGTTATTCATTTATTAATAACTTTTTGTCTACTATATTTAGTAAATTTCATGTAAAAGTGAATAATTTGTGTGAGATACTCATGTTTTAATACTAAATATAATTTTTGAGAATTATTTGAATTAATCCAATCGATTCAGTTTACTATTTTAATTATAACTATCACCCTACTTATCCAAATTGTGTTTTTATTATTTTTTAGGATTCCGTATTCAATTTACAACATATCATTAGAATGAATATTTGTACAATTATTCCATTTGAAGGCTCATATGGTCTAAATAATAAGGCCTAAAGAATCTATGAAGAAACTGGACCAACCATGAAGACAAAATTTCTTGGATCAATCAAGAAGTCCAAATTATTTTATTCTCCACAAAAAGTTGGGGGAAAATAAAATTCACCATGGATAAAAATTTGAAGGCCCAAATCCAATAAAAAGGGGCCCAACATATGCATTGAAGTCCAGACCACCATTCTGTATGGGAATTAAAATCAACACACAATCCTTGACTTTTTTCCAGATATAGCAGAAGAAATAAATAAATAGAAGCAATGGGAAAATAAATTAATAGATCAAAATGCCAAAAAAACACTTTTAGCTCTAAAAAAAATAAATCTTGCATCTATATCAGGTCATATAGTATAATATCCAAAAGAGGGTCACCCGTGGTAGACCACAATATATACATATAACAAGTAACATGCTGAAACTAAAAGAAAACTAGAAAGGAAACTCCAACTAGGCACAACCTCAAGGTACCATGCCAATCTCTAAGAAAAATAATCTACTAAGTTCTAAATCCTAAATCCAATCCCTTACTTGAATGTAAGAAGATAAATTCTACAAGTGTCCCGAAGGGACCGTGTAGGGTGTGAGAATGAGTCTCAGTTGGATACCACCCAATGGTGCGTACCCAATATAAGTGTTTAAGAAAACATGAATAATAAATAAATAAATATTATCACAATGTAATAAATAAACAAAATAACTCATTTGGTGATGAAAAACCACCAAGAAGTGTCACCTTCTTTGGAAATCATCAGAATCTTATAAGTAAAGAGGATCCTTGGCTCATGGACCAAGGTACCACTGATGTTAAAAGCCCATGTGAACCCTCAGGTTCCACCTTAATCAAGTAACCTGGAACCTCATGCCTCCTGAAACCTTGTGTATCAATATAGTACCAACATCCTGAAGGTATGACCAACATAGTTTCTGATCCCTTAGACCCCTGCTCAATAGCACCTGTCGACTCAAAGCCTGACATATAATGTCACAATGATATATATCCTCAAATAAAATAAATCCTGGCTGATGGACTCATTACAACGAGCATAATCCCCCAACCAATTGCCTCATTGCTATCTACAAAAGGTTCCTAACCTTCAATATGTCTTTCTACGACAAGAACCCCCAACACATTTCCTAATATGTTATAACAGGGGCCTCTACCCACATGAGTGGTCAAAACCACCTCATCATAGAGTCATCCTATGCGAACACGACTCAATTTGGCACCTTTTCCATAACAGGTGATCTAAAATCACCAAATATAACCTAAGCCACATCAACACCTGCACCTTGTACCCCTATGACCATGTTGCTCAAGTATAATGTCCTTTCTATCAAATATCACAGGCCATTCCCAACCTGACGGCCTCACCGTCTCAATCTAATATCCTTGACGCCCAACCGGTGATCTCATCACCCAAGTAATTCAGGCCAAGCCCAACCAAATGATCAACATCACCTCAATCCTGATGAACATTCCATGCCAATATCTTGGGATAAGCCCATCACTGCCCCATGGGTCCCAGTAGTATATCACAAGAAATCTCATATACATATTCACTTTTAATTTAACAATTAATTATATAAAATTGAATTTTACATAATTAAACAATAAGAAAATCACTTTAAACAAGCCATTAAATTTAATAATATTTAATTTCATAAATATCCAACATAAAAAACCAATATAGAGGTCTTTAATACCTCATATTTGATTTACTCAACCAAAAAAATTAAAACAAACCATTTTGAAAGGATTTGGAACCCTCGAACAAACTACCCCAAGGAGTGACGACCTTTAACCCAGCCTTGCTCATGCAAACAAGGTAAGAGAATTACCAATGATATCCCACAAGGCATACAATCAATTTGATATAAGGAAACATGATCTCACTTGACTAACCAATGACATGAAAAAAAGTTTCCCCCATAAAATTCCACAAAATAGAAATAGAGATATTCACCACCTACATTATACTCATAGACATAGGCACATATGATATCGAGCTTCAATTTGAAGTGAATTGTCATAGATCTAAGTTTCCATACAACACCCTGAAAATAGGGAAAAATAGCTCAAATGAATTTAGAGCTCTATGAGGTGAAAATAAATAGAATAAGAAGGGTGCGTGATGAGAGCCTTAACACTAAAACTCTATCACACCAGACACATATGAAATCAAACCACCAATAGAGGAGAGGGATCAATCCAAAGGAGGAGAGGAGGATGAGGTTTTCCTCCTACTATATGAGACCATGAAGGAGAAAAGGGAAAAATAAAAGAAATAAGAAAAAAAATAAAAACTGAAAAAACACCCTCTATAGGATACAAGGTTTACCTATACATTTTTCCAAATTATGCAGTAACCGTGTGAGCTATAATGCAGAGCTACTACCCAAAAGGCCATCCTCACACGGATTGGACATGGTTTTCACCAACCATGTACCAACCATGCAGAAGCCATCTGCAACAACTGTATAGAACCATGCATGACTGTGATCCTCCCACACATAGTTTCCCTAAACCATGAAATAGTTCAAAACCAACCAACATGATTAGCTAGAAGGGGTCGCACAGTTTACCCAAAACCGCACACCCAGACCTGCTACACCAAAATAGTCCATTTGGAATTCGATTATCGCAAAACCAAACTAAAACACCCAATTAACTCTCTAATCCTCTATAACAAACCAAAAAAATGATATAAATTTGACGGAACTCTCAGAATTGAGTTCTGATGAGCGGATTAGAAAACAGAACCCCCAGTAATTGAAAAATTCAAAAAGGGAGTGATTTAAAACCCAATTCAAAAACCTGGGATGTTACACAAGGGGTTTATTAAAGGTTATAATATTGTTTAATGGATGTAATATAATTAAATATTATTTTAACCTAAACCCTAGATCTATAAATAGAAGGTTATGTCTATTTTTTGGTAAGGTACAGATATAGAGAATTGTTGTGTACAATGAAATTCTCTATCAAATCCTCCTTCTCTCCCCATATCAAGAATGAGAAATACAATAGGCATTCCTTCAAGATCGAAGGATGATAAATAAAAACTAACAAAAAAATATAATCAATTTGTTATGCTAACACTAGAAAATCGATTGGTGTTTCTCGAAGATCAATTGAGAAAATGTAGATCACTGTTAGAGGGATTATAACCTTGGATCCTCACATCACAACAAAGGTAATCCAAAAAGGATCTTTTGGAATATCAACGTCATCAAATACAAAATGATCCTAAGAAGAGGTATTTATTTTCTTTATATCTAAATAAATTAATTATAAATTTAACGTGAAAGATCCTCACTTGGGGTTTTAGGAAAATAAATATGAAAATAAATTTTAATATATCTCCCACCACTGCACTCTTTCATTTTTCCCAAAACCTACATATATAACTGGATAATGTAAATATAAATGGATTTCATGAAGAAGAAGTAATAATAAGTGAAAAATGTGTGTATATGTTAGTGTTCATGAAGAAAAAAAGTATAAAGTAAACATTACATGCATAATTTCATGCATATGTGAATGCTCATGCACACGTAACTACATAAACATTTTATATACCTGAAACATACTTAAAGATAAAACATAAAATAATAATACTAAAAAATTAATGTGATAGGATTACACATTTAATTCACCATGCATTACATAGATGAAGTATATATGATCTAATTAGGATGATAATAGAAGAAGAAAACAATCTGCATTTGTGAAAGATCATTCTTGAATGAAATAATATTAAAAGTGCGGTGTAATTCAGTTTCATAAATATTTTATACACCAAGAAGAATAAAGGAGAACCTATACAATAATTTTTTTTGATTATGTGTATCAAGGAATTTTGAGATTTCAATCCACAATTATATTCAGATCATCGATATAGAAGAAGAGAAAGAGTTTTCACATATATCAAATGATTATTATTCAGTGTATAATAATTATGTTGATGTTGAGATGAACTTCCATTGTTTCAACAATCATGAAAAAAGGTTATGATTATAGAAAAAGAAGAAGAATGGTTTAACCAAATACCAGACATAGCTTTTGTTATCATTTGGTATTGGATGAACAAGGTGAAGAAGAAGAAAAAAAAATATCTTCTTTCAGTTTTCTTCTATGAAGATGAAGAATAGTTTCTTGTATACTACTATCCAAGTAACAAGTTAAGAAGAAATTGTATGGAAAAGTAGCACCGTTACATCTATCAAAAGTATCAATAGGAAGAATACTTTCTTAGTGTTACAAACTACCATACAAAGAAGGTGAAAGTCATCTTTATAGACAGTATAAAGAACCAACTAGGAGCTATAAAACATGCACTATCAATTTACTATAGTGTAATGAAAGTTAAAGGATATTCCATTCTTATTTTAACCATGTTAAAGGATTATTTTATAGTGTTTGTGTGGTATTGTATTATTTCCAAACCATTCCAAGGAATAATTGCTCTTATTTAGTAGTGAACCTTGTAAAAATATCATGTGACATATTTTACCTGCTTTAATAAACTTTCATAAGATAAATAAAAGATAATAGTAGAATCAAGATCCAAACAAGTCTAATTAGTAAAGGTATAAAAATTTATAAAAGGAAAAAAAGTTCCCAACACAGATTAACCCCCCTCTTAGTGTTGAGTATATCCTGAAGTGGTCCTATCAAAATATTAAGTCCTTTGGGATGAGATCACTTATATCTAGTACCAATGTAATAAATTAACCACTGAATATGAGATACTAGGTTTGGGGCATTTATATTTGGTATCAGAGCATGTTTTGTAGAAACCTTGGGAACTAGATTTAGGAAAACATAGATTATGAAACATAACCCTATGAGACTTTGATGATAAGTATATGTATAAGATAACATTATAAATACTTGGTAAGTTATATATTATATGGTTTTACTATAAATACATACCTTTTTGGATATTAAAAGTGGATATGGTTTTGGAATAGATGCATCTAGGGGTAATTACCCTAAAAAGTGTTGATCGAATATATCTCGACCATCATTCTAGCGCATGGTGAGTGTGCCCTTACTGCACACCTGGTTTGACACACTCAAGGGATATGAATGGGTTGATTAATTTTTTATTTATAAACCATTATAAAGGATTTTAATAGATGATTATCATATATGACCTTGGTTAAACCTAAGGTGTCATAGATTGAGAAGAAGATGTCATTATTTGGATTGATTTTTCATGATTATATGATTACACAATTGTTTTTCACACTATTATTTTTATTTTTGGTTAGTAAATGGATGAATCCATTAGGAATCATGTTAATACTGAATGTGATAGACAATACACTGATTTTTATCTTGAGCAACTGAATAAGATGGGATCTGGAAGGAAAAATCTTATGATTATGACCAATAATTTATCATGATATATGATTAAAGAAATAAACATTGGTGAGTTTAATAAAGCTTCAAATAAGAGGAAGATGTACTTTTATGGAAGTTCATGTGGTAATTACCATAGAGTAATGAAAGTTCAATTTTATTCTTGTTAAGAATATAGTAAGAACCAGTCAGGGAAATGTCACAAAGGAATGAGAAGATGTTTTCTATATGGAAAATAAGTGCATAAAGAAAGTAATTTATGATGAAAAATAAAAATTTTAATGTAGTAATATAAATTTAATCCTAAGGTACCATTTATAGTTCAATGCCTCATGTGTGTGGAACTTAGGCATTATCTGAGTCAATTATCTAATACGAGGGTTAACTCCTAAACTAAGGAAGGGCCTATGTTATGCTAATTGTTAAAGTGAAATGATTTAAGTGTTTATGTACCCGGATTCAATAATTATGATATATAAGTGTTATATCAATGATATTATGGTTATAATAATCATGAAAAATCTAAGTATTGTTCCATAGTAGTTTTTATTTAAGGATTTGAAAGCATATGATGAATAGTACATATAACCAAGAAAAGTGATTTAGTAAAAAGGTGATATTTTTAGAGAACACATTATTAAGGGAAATATAACCCTTAATATATGCCTAATGTTGAGTTAATAATGTTTAGTTAACATAAATATATTATTGACATTGATAAAGTAAATTGGATATATTAGTGACCTTGAAATTGGTTAGTGATTTGATGAAAAAGTGATTTAGGTAATATTTAATGAAGTTTATTGTATTTTTGGATTTATGGAATATATTAAATAGTATGTGATTTTATTTGAGAATAAGTATTGTGTTAATTTTTTGAATTATATATGTTTTCATTGAGTTTATATGACGATTTAGGTTATTAATATTTTTTATGAGAATATATGATCAAGGTATTCACATGTTTGGTATGTGAAATTATGATCTACTTTATGGGGATAAATGCTTGATTAAATATATAAAATTTTAATTTTTTTAATTTGGTCATACATATTTTGGAGGAGTCTTAAGGCTAACTATTTATGGAATGGATTAAGTTGAACTTTTGAGGGTTATTATTGAGGGTTTAGAGATTAATGTATAATATTTATCCACATTGGATAACTTATGCTAAACATTTGGGGTTTTTTAAATATTTAGAAAAATAATGATTTAATTTTAATTATTTTAAAGATCTTCTGATCCATAAAAAGTTAATTTTAGTGTTTCAATCATGAAAAATCCATTTTGATTATTCATTTCTTGGAATAAGAGATGAAGTGGAAACTGATCAAAGCACAACGAAAGGATGGAGTTATACTTATAAAATAGAATGAAATCAAGTAAGTATATTTTATTATGTTATATATCTTAAAAATAAAATAATAACTAAACTTTAGGAAAAGTATCTTGAAATAAAAAATTTATCCTTTTACCTTCATTTTTGATGAATTCATAGTCTTTTCAACCCTTACTGATTAATGGTTTTGTGGTTGTTAACTTTATCATGACCATGTTATATATAATTCACTATTAGTCCTTGGAAATTAGTTTTATCTTCCATATTTTTACTTCCCATAAATTTTATTCTTATCTAGGAACCTGAATATATGATATTTCAGGTAACCTTTATGTTTCCATGTTTCCCTTTTCAAAATAAGTTTTATTCTCTCTTTCTATAATGTGAGTTTTCAAAAACGTTTGAACATATGATAACTGAGATAAAATAGAGAGGGTGAAATTTATTTAATAGGGGTATAATATAAAACCCCACAAATTTAGTTTAAAATAATAACAATCTCAATATATTTCTTGACATGCAAAACTAAATTTTAAGCGAATTGCGATATACTATAAAAATATTATTATTTAAATGTTACCATTATAACCTAGCTTTTAAATTGGAGGATATGAATATGGGTAACCAAATTATGAAATATATGTATAATTTTCCTAATAAATACATATTTATTGATTAATTATTATAAAATAAGTACTCAATTTTTAGTGAAGTCATTTTTATACTTCAAAAATATGTTTTCTTCAAAAATAGGTTTTATTGCATTTTTTGCATAGAAATTTAAATTTATTTATACCAATTTCAGAAATTTTATTTTATAAAATGAACATATTTTTTAAATTATCATATCAAAATTAACTTAAGGTGAAATTTGTGTATTTTTCTAAAATGATTGATTTTTAAGTGAATAGTGAAAAATACAAATTTTTCAAATAATCTCATTTATTTTCATTAAAAAAAGTAATTTATTAGAATTATTTTATTTTTTATTTGGTCTTAAATTGACATATAATAAATTTTATTTATAATTATATAATTAATTCAATTTTAATTATAAATATTCATGATTTTGATATAAGTTATTTTTTATGATTAAAAACACATTTTTTCAAAAAACTGTTTTCATTGCGTTTTACACACTTATATTAAAATTGATTTCTAAAAATTTTATAGAATCTATTTGAAAAAATAAAATTAATTCTTTAAATAATCATTTCAAAATTAACATATAATGAAATTTTGATAATTTTCTGAAAATATTGTTTTTTGACGAATAGTGATAAATGATGATTTTTATTGAAAACTTCATTTTTCTTGAAAGCATTTAAAAAGTTACATTTTTTTAAAATGGTTTTAAAAGTAGAAATAGTTAAATTTTATTATTAATAATATAATTCAGGTCATTATAGTCAATTTTATATTAAATTTTTATATAAAAACTTTTTATTCTTAAGAAAACTTTTTTTTGAAAAACCGTTTTTTGTCACTTTTTGAGGGTTTGTTTTAAAATTATATTATACCACTTCTCTGAATTGAATTTGATAAAATGGATTCCATATTTGGAATAAAAGTAATTAATATTATTTAATAAGTTCAAATTAATTTTTGGTCATAATGAATAGTAAAAATAGTAAAAATTTGTTTTCGTGGTTAAAGTAACGGGTTTATTGGGGGGGGGGGTAAACCAAGATATAATGGTAAGTTTTACAATGAAACTTGTCTAAATAATATTTTAAGAATATATTTAAACTTTATTATTTCCCATTTGTGAATATATGTCTATTTGGAATCATTTTTCTAGAGTATGATTTTGTGATATTTTATTCTTTTAAGAAATTGAAAGTGTATCCTCTCCCCAACTTATAAAAAAACAACCCTCATTTATATTATTTACACCAATTTAAGCCATATATATCAACCAAAAACTACCCAATTATATTATAAACTTTAATATCCAAGAATTATATATTTTTCTATTCTTAAAAGACCATTCCCAGGGTCCTTAAGTAAGGATCTGAAGGAGGCCTACCAAAGAAGAGGTAATCATCTTACCCAACTTCTTTCAATTTATTTATTATTATAACCCCTATAAATATATGTTATTAATCATAAAATAATAAATTATGTATCATAAATATATTTAAATTTTATTATGATTATGTAACCACAAATATCCACCCTATTTTCTATCAAACGAGAAGTGAAATTATCGCTCGTGTGTACGTGTAGACTACCGACACCATGTAGCGATACAATTAATTTTCCATAATCATCATTAATGGATAGTTATTATGATGTTTTTAATGTTTATATATGATATTTATTATATAATTATGTTTCTATAGTTATAATATCATATATACCTTCTTACCTTTCTATACTTTGGAAAACGATAATGTCGCTTATGCATACGTGTGCACTACCACCTCCACGAAGCAATGTGAGTCATTTTTCATTTATGATTTACATGGATGATAATAGGGATATTTTTAATGAATATATATCATATATATGATATTATAATTATTCTTTAAAGGTTAAATATTATTTACCATTCTTTCATTCCATTTGTTGAAAAGTGAAAACAACATTCATGCGTACATATGACCAACTGTCTCTATGAACGGTGTAAATCATTTTTCTATATCTAAATTTTATGAATTATTATAAATATAAATATAATTAATATATAATATATTTATATAATTAATAAAATTATGTATATGATGGAACCATGAGAAATATGCAAGGACTGAAACTACTGAATAGAAACTTACATGAAAAATGAGATAGTTAACACTCGATAACAACAATTTTAATAAATAAGTATTAATAAAAGGGTATTGAAATGTTATAAGTGTATAATATATGATATTATAAGTTTTTATATGGTTATTTTATATAATTATAATAAATTTACATATATTTTATAAGATTTTAAAATCACTTATAAAGCAATTTGGACATGAGGTAAGGGTTTCTTATCTCACTTTTATTTATATGAGACATATACCATATTCACCATTTGTTTCATTCATTTAGTGTATATAAAACACATTTTATATAATATATTATGAATCCATTTATATTAATGTTATTTAAAGTTTCATTTTAGTTTAATTCTTTCATGGGGATAGCGATTCAAAAGTTACCAAAGTGGTAAGGGTGTGTTTCACAATCTCATCACTATTCAGGATTGTTTATGTTTAAGTATCCATTGGGGAAATAATTAAATATTTATATATTAAATAAAATCTATTTAATTAATTATTTCCAGAAATTAAAAATTTTCCTTTCATTTTCCTCTCTTTAAGATTTCAAGAGACTGAAATATTTTTTTTAAGGAAAACTGACTTTATTCTCTCTTCAGTCAAAAATCCATTTTCTTCCTTATTTGTGTCTTCTAAAATATTTTCAATAATATTTTTACTAATATAAAATTATTTTTTGAAATAATTTATACCCATGATTTAATTTTTAAAAACATTTCATAGGTAATCTTTTTTATTCTCTAAATGAGGTACTTTTTACTTTTTACCAAAAATTTAAAAACAATATTTGTTTTAACATACATGGTATGAATGAAATTTTACACCACCATGACCACTCAATGTTTTGTTGCTTCCTTTAAAAGTTTACATATTTATTTCCCAAGAAAATTATTTTCCTAATATTTTAGAAAATTTTATATTTTGAATAAGTTATTTCAAAATGAAAAGGGTATTTTCCTCAATAAATTTTTTAGTGATCATTAAAAAGTATTTTTATCTATCTCAACATACATTGTTAAATATAATGATTTATTTAATATGTATTATAATGATACTATCCACCATTTTTCTCTAGATGATTTATGATCAACTTGACCGGGGAAAGTATTAACATTTCATATGTTAGTTCTTCTAATATATATATATTTTTGATTATCAAGGCATGTTGATTAAGTTGTATTATTTATTAATATGATGAATGCATTATAATTATTAATTTATAGGTGGGACATAAAATTATATTGAAATTTTATGCATTGGTAGGTCTCATAAGACAAAACAATTTGGTTATTTGGATGAGGTCTTACCCATTTATATAAAATGTTTTAGCATGAGGCCTTGATGATAAGTTTAAGATGTTTGACATTATGAATTCCATCATCAAGAAATTATTTTTTGATGACCATGTGATTATTTGAATAGTTATTATATCCATGGATAAGTTTCAAGCTCATGTGATTATTTATATTGAATTATTTAATCATCATTTATTCCTCCCATATTATTCGCATTGTATTAATTCTATGTTAGATTCTAATGTATGTATACCATTACCGAGCATCTGACCTCACCCCTTTCTTATGTTTCTTTTACCCAAGATACCTAAAAGTGCACTATGAATGATATACAAGGAAATTCTAGAGATAATAATGAAGTTCTCAAAGAAAAAAAATACTATTATGTATTTTATATTTCTAAATGTAACGTGAGATTAAAGTTGTATCTAGTTTAATAAGACTATTTAACTATTAGGTCCATTGGGATGCAATCACTTATATATTGTGATAATTTAATAAAGTAACGACTAACTCCAGGAACTGGGGTTGGGGTCTTTACATCATATACATTTAGTGAGTCAAGATCAATATCTATTCATGACTTACATCTGTTTTTTCACATAAATAGGTTATGATTATTTAAGTAGGGAATAATCCCAATCATAAAAATTATGATTCTTGGATATTCGAGTGGGTAACTATTTATCCAATATTTTATTTGGATTTACTCAACTCTATTCCTCCAGTATCCAAACTGTTATGGATTCATAAATAGTGTTATCCAAAGTAAATACCAGGAATAAGATAACAAAGGACAATCAAGGGGTACTCATCAAAGTCATAGATACCCAAAAATATTGACATAGAGTTACCTATAGCTTGATTACCTTACATAAGATAATCCAAGGGCACTCATTCTATGCTCAATGATACTCGTTGAATGATCAAGGCCTTGAAAAGTGTCTATTCAGAATGAATCCCACACTTATTATTTATAGGGATTTCCTTTTATGTCTCACCAATTTAATATAAATCACACACACACACATATATATATTAAATTCATAACTATTACTTATTATATAATCATTATCTTATCATATTTTTTCTATTTTTTGTATGCACAATTCTAATAATTTAGTTTTTAGAATCCCTATTCCATCCACCAGATTAATGTGTTGACACCACATTAATGTGTAACTCTTTACATAACCCACAATTTTGTGTCACTCACAAAAAATAGAAGATAAAAAGATTTATATATATATCTGAATGCATCATATGCATAAGTCACATGAACTCTTCATGTAAATTCATGGGTTTATATGAGATATAAAATATTTACATGTGTAAACCTGAAGCGATAGACAACTAACCCCATTCAACTTTCAAAACAAATCATAACCTCCACTCCAATAGGTGGTTCAACACAAAGTACCTCTCCCTGGGGAGAATTTAATCAAGAGACAATTCAATTAATGATAATTATAAAACTTAATATACACAAAATTTTACCAATAACTAAATTCAAGATAATAACTCCAAATAATAAAATGAAGCCAAGGTAGATAAGAAACTAAATTTTATGTAGTTGTACCTAGAAAGAAATGCAAGGCTCTAAATCCTAGAAGAAGTTTAATAGTTAAACATAAAGCATACACAATTTTCAAATTTCTTAAACAATTTATTAAAAATAAATATCAAATGAATTTAACTAATAAATAAAATTTTTATTTATTTAACGAAACATGAGATAAAAATTCATGAACATTTCATAAATAAATACTAATAATAAACATTTTATAAATAATCTAAACATTATGGACATTCCATAAATTTGAATATAAACATTTTACATTCTTTTCAATTTGTTTTTTTTATTTTTTTTATTATATGTAATTTATATGATATTTTTGTTCCCAATTTCAAGCAGCATGATCCCTAAAGGTTCCCATGACATGGGACTGACCGCCCTACTGCTTGGCATCAGGGTGTCACGACATAACATATATGGTGTCACATCGTGAAACTTTCCCATGAGTCCCACATAGGTACTCAAAGGGTCTTTGGGTATGAATATAATTCCTTGAATCCCCATCCCCATTAATAAGGACTTTTCTAGAAAGGGTATCACTAATAGGATAACCCTAGGAAAAACAAAGTTCTGAGGGTGGGTCTCCCAAAGAAGAAAATATTGTTGGTGGAAGGGACTGTTGACTTAGTCCAATCAAGTGAAATCATAGGAGGGAAAACCTTGGTTCTTTAGGGAAAGTGTTAATTGGGTGCTTTTTGTGCCCAATTGAATGCAACATGAGCCCTAAAGGTGCCAATGACATGGGAATAACCGCCTTACTGTTTGGAAGTAGGGTTTCACAGTATGAAACATAGGGTGTCACATCATAACAATTTACCTTGAGTTCCACATTGGGAATAAGATGTTATTTGAGTAGGAATATAAGTCCCGAAATCCCCATCCTTATCAAAATGGCTTTTTATAACAAGGGTGAGCTCTAATAGGCTAACCATAGAAAAAACAAAGTTGTGAGGGTAGGACTCCCAAAGCGGAAAATATTATTGGTGGTAAAGACTACTGCCTATTTCCTCTAAAATATTTCATGAATTATAAACATTTTATAATTAAATTTATATTATATAAACACTTTAAATAATTTAAATATCATATATTTTTTAATTTATAAACATTTTATAAATTAAACCTTATTATTTCTAAATAAAATTTTTATTTTTAGTTCATAAAGAATGCCACATAATTTTTATAAAAGGTATTTTATTATTAATCAATAATATTTGAGAAAATGTTTCATAAAAATTTATTTAATTAATTATAAACAATTTATAATTAATTAATTAATTAATAAATTCATTATAAATTAAAATATTCCTAAAATACATTTGATCATGATTTATGAACATTTTATAAACCATAAAAAAGTTTAAATGTAGTAAAAACAATTTTTAAAGAATTTATGTTTACCTTGATGTAGAATCTATATTATGTGTGTGGGTAACCTCACACTACCCTTACATAGACTGTTTATGTAAGGGTATATTTTCTTGACCTCTATGTAGTGAATGTTGTGTAAAGGTACTCTATATTTACCTTTACATGAACTTATTCATGTAAAGGTAAACATTACACTAC
Organism: Viscum album; assembly: GCA_963277665.1. Lineage (NCBI taxonomy): Eukaryota > Viridiplantae > Streptophyta > Magnoliopsida > Santalales > Viscaceae > Viscum > Viscum album. The sequence goes on along the minus strand of OY728129.1, from coordinate 1,778,470,748 downwards.
CTTTACATGAACACTTCATGCAAAGGTAAGTCTTAGACTACATTTACATGAACCCTTCACATAAAGTTAAGTCCCAAGTTACCTTTACATGAACCCATCACATAAAGGTAACACTCATATTACCTTTATGTAGCTCAAGTAAAGGTCCTAAATGCTGAAACATATTTATGATAATGCTATTCTTCAAAAACCAGTAAATCTAACACATTTAAATCTTGAAGAAACTAAATCTGATACCAATGATGGGTTTTTTTGAGCATAAAATTATCATTGGTAGTATAATAAAACCCAAAAATTTAAGGATCTATCTCTACATAATCAATTGTGTGAATTATTGTAAAAACAAAGTATCAAAAAATTCCTTGGTATTCATATTAATAAAAACATACATATTCCTTTCTATAGAGGATTCTTGGAGAATATCACTTGGATCAATGAGAAAATCACCCTAACTTCATAATGAAACACCAGTTGAAGGATCATTTATTGTATCAAGAGGATACTCGAATGTCTGAAGGGGTTCTAACACTTTTTTGTTAGGAGAGACAAACAAAGTTCATGAAAAGGAGAGTTTTATATAGAAAACTTTTTATGAAATTAATGATCATGTCAGCTTCGTATGTGAAAAAAACACCCAATGAAGAAATATATTCTCTTTATATAGGTGAATCATGATGTTACTAAAAAAAATTACATGCGTTACTTCATGTTGGGTGTAACATTCATTAAATATTTCAATGAATAAATTCAAAGCTTGAATGAACCACCCCTTTAGTTCTAAACTAATGAAACAATGTGGGTGAAGTGGTAGATCACACTCTACATTGCATGAAACCATTTGAATATGCATCTTATTAATATTTAATATAATATATATTTTACATTTATCATACATGCATCACATACATGTATTTTTAGTGAACTTTTAGTAGGTTCACCTCTAATGTGGATAATTACATCCTTGTTATGTTGAGGTAAAGTTTGAGACACAGATTTTCCACTAAGATAAAAAGTGATTATAAGTGGAAATGGTATGTATTATCCTTGACCCATTTTTGTTTCTCAATACCTTTGTCTCCCAAAAATGTTTATACTAGTTCCCACTAGTTAATAATTGTGACACTACAACACTACGAACATGATCTTCAAATGAACTCCAATATGTCACAACATCACCATATGAGATCCCCTTCTTCAAATCCAAGAAATTTTACTATTAGAATCTAATAATAATCATTGCATGCATGTAAATCTTGATACAGAAGAAAAACTGGAAACAACTTATGTTAATAGATCTATTTAAATTTCTCCTTCTCTTACCTATTCAACCAAATATCTACAATTTCTCTCTCTTCAGTACTCTAAATGTTCAACATACTATAATATTAGTTAATATATTACTCAATTTTTTTCCAATTTGAATTCACATTATATATTTTTAATAGTCTCATGGATTAATCAATAATTCATAATTCGGGAATTTCTAAAAAAACTAGTTATTTAAGGAATTGTAGAATTTTATATCAACTAATCTTATCCACTTGGTTTTTCATGATTTTTTCCTAAACTTTTCATGTATGTTTATCCCCAATGATCCTAAACTTCATTTCATTTACAAAAAATAGCTAGCCTTGAATCCATGTTTACATGTGGGAATATCATCACGACATGGAAATTCATACCACTATATGATTTCTTTATTCATAAAAAATCAATGAAAAAGATATATTTCACAAATTATCATCATAAAATGCATATCCCCTATGAAAATATATTCACCACACATTACAACATGGAATTTCTTCCCATGGTGTGATAACATCTCAAATAGTAGAACCAGCTTTAGCTGATATTTCATCATTAGATAACTTCACGATGTGGTATTCTTTTTCATGGAACGACACATCCCTTTATGACATGAACTTTTAATTTATTTCATAAAGATCATATTCACATCTTAAATCAAAATTAATTTGAATAATTTTTATATTTAATTAATGTAATAATAACTTCTACATTGTTTGGGTTAACTTTTGAAAGTATCTTCCAGACTTTTGGACCTTTCCATTTTTTTCAATGAAATGACATGATTACCTTTATGCATGATTTATAGTCACTTTATTGTATTAATTATAACTTCAAATTTACTCCTATATATATGGTGTCTTTGGAAAATTTCTTTGTTCTACTCACAAGTTACTTCTATGTATACTTTAGATGATTCTCATGCATGCTTCAGATGGATTTTACACATAGTCATATCTTTGTTAATACTTTAGTTATACTCTAGATCAATTTTAAGCATCATAGGAATTTTTTAATTTTACACTAAAATATATAAACTAATTTTACACATAAATGAATTTACATTTATGTATTCAGTGGAAATTTTACTTTGAAAATAGTTCAATCCACACTTCTGGATGTCCTTTATGTTTTCAGGTGATTTTTAAACCTTTTATAAATTTTTAATCCCATGAAAAATTCCAAAACTTTTACAAAAATACTCAAAAACTCTTCAACAAATCTCAGGGGATATCAAATCACTTTAAAAAACACTTTTAAACACTTTAAATGAATTTAGAGGTTATCAAATTGTTGTCAAAGATCTAAAATCTTATTTCTAAAGTCTTGTAGAATACAAGTACCCCTCCTTGAGTACTTTAATGAAACTCAATTTCCATAGCCATTTTAGATTCAACTCAGCCTTATAAATAGATTCCAATTATCTTCACTTATAGTTCAAAACAAATACAACACTTTAACAATTCCATTGGGTTCTTCAATTTTACTTTTTTGATTTCTTTTCAACTTTAACAACTCACACCAAAATTTATCAAATCACATCCTTTCTTGGAGGGAAGTGTCCTGACACCACACTTCTAGATGAAATGATGTTTTTGATATAATTCCATTTTTTAGTGACAAGTACTTTGTGGTCATTCATACTTGGTCACAAGAAATTTGTGGTCAATGACATCAATGCTCTCTCCCCAATCCACACACTCATGAATTCTCTCCCCCTTTTATAAATAACAATATATTTGGATTCAAAGTAGGGTAACATGAGTTTTTTCACCTCTATCCACATTTTAAAATATAATTTAAAGAAATATAAGGCATGTTGATAATGCCTCAAGTGAAAGGTAAGGGATAAACATGAATGTTCATCCTCAACACTTCAAATATGTACTATGACATGGATTTTTGTGAAAATATCTGCAATTTGATCTTTTATGAAAGTATACCATGGATTCACATATCCACTATCCACTTTATCCTTGATGAAATGATATTTTATATCAATATATTTTAATACAAATTGTTAAAATAGATTTATGTATAGATAAATTACACTTTTTTTATCACTTGTGATTCTCAAGGGCATACCACCTTTCACATTCAAGTATCATAACTGTTCCTTCAACCATATCATACACGTGCATACATTTTTAGCAGCAATATACTATACCTATAAAGTGCTTAAATTTACTAAGTTACATTTCTTACAATTTTAGTTTACATAATTTTATTTTAAAAATAATATACCACCTGATATTTATTTTTTTATTTGAATTAGCTCAATAAACATAAGTCTACCAAAACATATTTAACTACTCGTTTCTTATATACAAAAATACATAGTTCAAATTTCCTTTAATAAATCTGAGAAATATCACAACATCTAATATATGTATTTTTTTGGATCACTTTGATATATAACACACAAGGTTACTATATAAACAATTTCTAGCCTTGATACAATAACATAAATTAATCTTCTAATTATTTTCCTAAAGTCTTTCTGATCCACACTTTTTCCAGCTTCATTTTTACTCAAATTTATAGCAACTGTCATAGGTGAGGATACTTTATTTGAGTCTTTCATGTTATATTTATTCAAAAATTCATTGGAATATTTATATTTGGATTGAAAGATGAAATTTTCCTTATGGATAACTTGAAATTTCAGGAAGATACTTATTTATCCCATCACAAACTTTTAAAAAATGCCTCTTCATTTTCCTTTGAAATTCTTCAAAATCATACCCTATGTGACCTACAAAAATCCAGTAATCAATATAGACAATGAAAATTAGATTACACATTATCATCTTTTTCACATATAACTTATTTTCAACTTTTAATTTATAAAATTTCAATTATTTTATAAAACTATCATGTTTTGAGTACCAGGATCTAGGGGATTTCTTTAATCTATATAATATTTTCTTCAATATTTACACCTTTCTTCCATCACTCTTAAGCATAAATCCCTATAGTTTCTCAATAAAAATGCATTATTCAAGATTTTTATTAAAGAAAGTATAATTCATATCCATTTGATAAATTATATAGTTTTTTTGAACTGCAACAACTTGAGAGATTCTAATAGATTCAAATCTTGAAACTAGTTTAATAATTTCTTCAATGTTTATGCCTACCACTCGATAATAACCTTTGAAAACCAATACAACCTAATTTCTTGAAACCTTAACCTTGTCATTGAGTTTGTTTTGGAATACTCACTTGGTTTAAATAATATTATTACCTTCAGGTATGGGAGTAAGATCCTAGGTGGAATTATTCTCAATCTGATCCACCACCATTCATAGAATTTATCTACTTCTTATGCTCGACATCCATAATAACTATTTGTGGTTTAACTTGTGAAATAAGAGTTTTTTTATTTTCAAGTCTCAAACTTCTTCTATTATTAACTATAACTTCAATATTTACAATGTTATTTTTTGGTTTTATATGTTTCTTCATTTGTTGATGTTTCAATTTCTCATCTTCAATTGCACTATCATCATGACCAGTTTGATCCAAGTTAACATCAGAATTGTTTGATTCATTACCAACTCCATATTCACTGATTTTTCTAGATATATACACGTTTTACACTTATGTATTTTCAAAATATGATTCACATACCTCACTAATATTGAGTTTATTTTCAGCAATATTCACATCATAACAGTTAAAAAGATTACATAACCTTTTATTATTGCACTTATAAGTAGTTCACAATAGGTTTATTTTTATACCATATTTCATAAGAGGTCATGTTTGATTCAAGTATCAACAATTTTTTTTTGAATATATACAATTGTTCATATTTCTTCCCTGCAGAATAATTTTGAAAGTTTGTGTTCAACAAGTATAGTTCTTCCCATTTAAACCACAATTATGTTATTTCCTTCTATAACCCCATTCTTCTAGGGAGTATAAAGAGAACTATACCAATATTATTTCTCTGGTGGGGAGTATTATAGGTACCTAGTTGAAGTATGTAAGTGTTATATTTGATTTATTTTGAATTTTAGAAGGTTTTAGGATGTAATTGGGTGAGTTTGGGGGTCTGGTGGGTCTTTCATGGTTGAATAATAGTTGTTGGGACCATATACAATTCCTACGTGGGACCATACAATAGGTTAAGGGGGAAAATTCTCTACGCGATCACTATATGATCTTTTGGGACTATAAAAATGTGGGATTTTGGAGATAATGGGATCTGCACGATCACCCAAAACCATGCATTTGGGTTTGGTATCCACTTAAAAAAACTCCTCTAAAGCTTTATTTTTACCTAATTTTGGTGATTTCTCCCTCATTTTCCTCATATCACTCGACCCTCTCGACCCTAGAGAAATTTTTGAGCAATATTTGGTAATTTATTACCTCTTAGTCTCATAACTATTGATTTTTGGTGGTTTTGTTGTGCGGATCAAAGGTAAATCACTCCAAATACTCTTCTCACCTATTTTTCTTGATTTGTCTCAATGGAAACCCTGAATAGGTAGGTTTTGAGAAATTTTAGTGGGGGAATGGATACTTTAATTTGTGGATTTTGGTTCCACGTATTTGAGGAGACTAAAGGCAGATTGGATCTTGATTTTCATGGCATGAATTAATGTTTTCACTATATTTGAGGTAATTGGATTCTATTGTATGCTAGATATGTGAATTTTTACATGTATTAGATGTGATTTTTCAATAAATAATTTTATGTACTCAAAATGATTTAATATGAGTATGATTTTGAGTGGGTAAAATCAAGGAATTTTTGTGTGTGTGTTTTTGAGTAAACATAAAGTGAAGATATCTGGGTGTGTGTGTGATTTTTGAAATAAGGGGAACTTGGGGTAAATTGATTATGGTTGATTTATGGAATTGGGTTTGTCATTTATTGTTTAGTTGTGGTTTATTATTTAGTTTCTCATTTCTATTGATAACTTGATAACATATGACATAGAGTTACTGGTTGTTTTTTCATTGATCCCTTATTGTTTTTGGAAATTGGTAAAGGGTGGTATAGAGTTTCCAGTTGATGAGTTATGTTGGGTTGCTATTGGATTGAATTTATAGATGAGTTTTTCCAAGGTATTATAAATGAGTCTTGGTAAAATCCTACTTTGGTGTGGGGAACTTGCTGATAATGACAAGGTGATATAGTGAAAACTCCCACTTAGGTGTGAAGACCTTATTGTCAATAATAAGGTGAGGTTTGGAGGTAGTCATTCCTATCACAATTAGGTGATTCTCAATCTTGGTTGTCACTCAAGTTCCAAGAATCCTTCGAGTATGGTTGTTATTATGGGTGTGTGTGTTGGATTTGCGTATTATAGTTATGAATTGAGTTTGGTTGTGATATCTTTAAAGCTTATTTACAGTTAATGATTATGTTGACTATTATGGATAATGATTTTATTAATTATAGAGTTTTTATAAAATGTATTAAGTTGGGGAATTTTCTTCAAAAATTATTGAATCTTCAATGATTTTTCATATAAATGGGGTGTATAGGAAGAATTTGGAAAATCCTACTGGGTATATTACTCACCCCCTATTTTCCCACTCTAGTGGATATGTAGATTTCATATAGGGAACATATATTAAGAGGTGTTATCCCTAGCTTGTGATGGAATGATCATGTAGGAGGAGTCTCGAGGAGGTGCTAACTCATAGAGAGGTGGTGGCATTGAAGAGTTGGTTGGGCTCCACTTAGGAAGTTTCATGGGTAGTATTATTAGCTTATATATGGGTCGTACTTGGTTTATGTATTTTTTATTTTATATAACTGGTTGTTTGTTTTTAAAGGAAATAAATACTATAAAAATGGCTTTGTCCATGGAAAAAAACCATGGTCATAGACTCGATGATCATGGATGTAGCCTATGACCATGTGCATTACACTTGTGGTCATTGTTACCATGGTAATATCCCCTGGGTCTATTTCCATAGGCATTGGCCATGAATATTGGTAGTGTGGAGATAACCCCTCATGTGGCCACAAGACTCACCCATGACGATAACCCTTTGGCTATGGTCTATAGCCATAGGTGAGGATTGTGTCCATATGTCGGGCTACCACTACACTATCTATGTCCATGGGTGTAATGACCATGACCATATTGTTCGACTATCTTACGAAATTAACTAATTAAAATTTAAAATGAAAACATGTTTTAATCCCTTAACCTCATAGGTATTTGATTAAATACTTTTCCAATTCCCCACAACACATTTTAATTATACATGTGTATTAGTATATATATATATATAAAGATAGTTAAATATTTAATATTGTAATTATTATATATTTATAACTATAATATATATAAAATACATAATTTGATGGACCACCTCACCAATGTAGAGTCCCTACAACCATAGGAAATGTGGATCATGGAAGTAATACATGCCCCAAGGGTCTACGATCACAAGATAATATTTTTTTGGTGGTAGGGTACTCCATATAGGGAATTACCACCATAGGAATAATTGACCATGGTGGTAGGGGCATCCAAGTGGGACTACCACCATGGGAAACATCATCCATGGTGATAGGGGAATTATAACCATATGAAAATATGCTCATTTTGGTATTTATGTTGGACTACCACCATGGGAAACATCACCCATGGTGATAGGGGAATTATAACCATAGGAAAATATGCTCGTTTTGGTATTTATGTGGGACTACCACCATAGACGTATTTTCTCATGGTAGTAGAGGGATCCACGTGGTGAACTACTATCATGACCATAATTTCCTACGACAATAGGGAAACTAAAACTATATGAAAATATACTTATGAAAATATCTATGTGATCCTACTTCCATAGGTGTAATTACCCATGGTGATAGAGGTCTCCACACTAGGAACTACTTCTAGGGTTATAATTTCCCATGGTAGTAACTTTGTGATCCTACCACCATAGGTAGTGTGGCAACTGGGTCCCGGTGATAGCACAGCCACCCCGCCTTAATATGGCCGTCGGGTCCTGGCCCACCAGGTACCCCCAGTTTCCCCGCAGACATGTGGGGCCCACCCTAGGGTCCACCCACATGCCTGAAATGGTCATCTGACTAATGACAGTCCCCACAGGCCAACACATGTCCTTTCCAGTGTGCTTTGTCCCCACTCACACACACCCTGGAAAACTTCCCAGAAGGTCACCCATCTTGATCACTACTCCAGGCCAAACACGCTTAACTGTGGAGTTCTAATCAGACAGGCTCTCGAAAAGGAAGGTGTACCTTGTTGACATGAGTCATATCATTTAGTAATTTAACCCTTTATCATTTGGGGATGTTACAATCACCCCCATTAGAGCACAATGCCCTCATTGTGGGCCCTACATCTCAACCCAGGCAGTGCACCGCACTTAAGGCTGGGTTCCTCCTCTGATACCAAATGTGAAAACTGGGTCCCGGTGACAGCACACCCACCCCGCCTTAATATGGCCGTCGGGTCCTAGCCAACCAGGTACCCCCAGTTGCCCCGTAGACACGTGGGGCCCACCCCAGGGTCCACCCACATGCCTGAAATGATCATTTGACTAATGACAGTCCCCACAGGCCAACACATGTCCTTTCCAGTGTGCTTTGTCCTCACTCACACACACCCTGAGAAACTTCCTAGAAGGTCACCCATCCTGATCACTACTCCAGGCTAAGCACGCTTAACTGTGGAGTTCTAATCAAACAGGCTCCCGAAAAGGAAGGTGAACCTTGTTGACATGAGTCATATCATTTAGTCATTTAACCCTTTATCATTTGGGGATGTTACAGGTAGGATTACCCATGATGGTATGGGTATATCTACATGGGCATGCCACCATGGGTGGCATGGCCTATGGTAGTATGCATTAACCACATTTTTCCTAGACTAAAAAAGATTTCCCACTCCAATATATGGACATAGGTGACATTTACCATAATCTTACACCCTTCCCGTGTTGTTACCATGCTTAAATGGGTTTCCCACATCACACTATGACCATAAGAAATATTTCCTATGGTAGTATTCCCCCACTACTATAGTTTGGTTGCCTTTGGATATGGATCCATGGTCGTAGGTGTTTTTTGTAGTAGTGAATGTTTTATTATGCCATTGGAAACAAAAATGTTCTTATAAAGTATTAATACTCATTACGAATAACAATCAAGGGAGTAAATAGACCTTTGAAGCAATTCTAAAGTAAATGGGAGGTTGTTCTGAAACTTATAATCATTTAACACAACTCTAAAAAATGTATGAAACTCATACTTATGTGAGAAATGTGAATTCAAATGCAGAACCCCTGCCACCCTCGAGCCAACCTCCAAAATAAAAGGCCATAATATCATGAAACTCATGTTGTGTGAACCTGTAATAGAATGTCATGACACTTCCTAACATTAATGATCCAGTCAATGTTGTGTGAGATTGGAGGAGTTGTATGAGACAATGACTTCTGTGAGCTAAAATTCTTATAAATAGAGAAAGACCCCTATTTTCTAAAACAACTTCTAGAAGTATAAGAGTCTCACTTCTAGCTTGCATAACTCATTTTTCCATGAATTAATGCAACCAAAGACACCGATGGACCCTTTAAATTGATAAAATTGTGTAAAATACCTCTCATAGGATCTTAATTACACTAGGTTGTGGTTGAGATGCCTTCAAGTAACTTTCATCAATGAAAAACATTGTTTGCAGAAGTCTCATTCACTTCATGCAATATGTAGAAGTTGTATAAAATCATCCTTTGTAAATCCATGCACCATTCTTGTGTAGTAATGCAAAATAGTCCAACATCATGTGAGATTCATGAATATGGGGAGAATATGGGGTGAGGTGGGGTAAAAAAAATTTATTGTTAAGTGCATGAGCCATGGTAGGTTGAGCTCGTGTAGGTATGGGCTAAGGCGGGTTAAGCTCATGTGGGTGTAGGCTTACTCGCAGGCTCAATTCAAAAAGAAAAATAATTGTTTTATAATATTTCATTCTTAAACATATTTTTTTAAAAAAATACAATTAAACCATGACATATGATTTTTCATAGTAATGGTCATACTAATTCACCATCCATTCACATGTGAATTTTAAAAAGGTATATATTATATTTTTAATATGATTATATAATAATTATTCACCATATTCACATGAAGAGTTGTCCCACCTCTCAAAAAATATAACCCATCTCACATGCACACAATTTCAATGATAAAATAGTTATTATAATCAAAATATTTTTTGGACCAATTTATTATTATTATTATTATTATTATTATTTTATTTTATTTTATTATTAAAAAAAATCAGAAAGGACCATCTTCTATATAGGAACCCTAACCGAATCCTCTAAAAATGGTCACCACTTGGAGATTCATCTTTCATTCATAGGTTTATCCATTCACATCACGACACCACTAACATCATTGTTCACACGCCCTTATCAGTCACTCACCTACTCTACATCACAATGGTTTTCCATCACATAGGTACCCCTATATGTCACCAGAAACCCACCAAAGAATGCTCCACCATATCACCTAAAACACTAGCTATGTATGATTCATACTTCTCCTCACAACTACCAGGAATGAGAAGTAAATACAATATTTAAATGATTATAGTTAATTTTTTTTAAAATGTGGGGAAGGATATGCAAGCCCATGGGTAACCCATGCGCTTATGCTAGGTGGGGCAGGCAAGATAGTTTTTATTTGCATTGTATATGGGATTTTTTAGATAAAAATGCATGGGTAAAAATAATTTTGAACTTTTCCCACCCACCCATTTCACATTACTATCCTATTTCTAGATCTCATGACTTATGAAACTCAAAAGTTTCATGAAACTCCAAAGTTTCATGACCTAAACATTGTCAACACCCATTTTATGCCTCCTTCACATCGTATGACCCTGTTGAAGTTGAGTACTCATATGAACTCTATATTCAATTTGGGATTAATCATGAAAAATCCATACAAAAAACCAATATATTGGACTATTATACCCAATCCCTATGAATCAATCTTGTTTTGGGTAGTTTCTTTATACTCCTAATCATAAACTCTCTCATACCGAGCCTCATGTATGCTACCTAAAACATGCTGTTTCCATTCCTTTTTCCTTCCAAAGGAATATACACAATGGGTTCATGAGACTCAACTATAACACCATCAAGGGAAACTATCAATCATTCCCATTAATGAGAACATACAAGATCCCTGTATCTTTCTCTCCTCCCACCCTAACTAGAAATGGGAATATTAACTCATTATCCCCACCCACTATATCCAAACTGCAAGACTTTAAACTACATAATGCAATGTATTAGTCACAAGATGTTCAATTTCATGAAAAAATCCTTATAAGAATATGTTAAAATGAATCCTTACCCTATGTGACAAGTATAGGATGCACTATGTGATGATCCTAGGATGTCCCATGTGATTAACATGGGATTCCTCATGTGAAAAGCTTGGGATGATTCCTTCCATCATCCAGGAAGCTCCAATGTGTAAGCCACACACCATCCCTTATTGTCTCCCCTTCCATGACACAAGTGTCCTTATCACATGACATTAAACTGCATGGTAAAATCCTACCACATGATCTTAAATCAAACTACGTGAGTATTGATTCCTACCCTCAAGAAGGATATATAGGATGCCTCTTCAAGGTTCAATACCTACTTATTAATAATCATATTTCCCTTATGTAATGTGATTCCTCAGGTAATGATCCCAATATAACCACAACATCTCTAAAATAATATATTTATACCACTCCACTTATCCTAGAGAGACAATATCTATGAAGCCTGATCATCTTTCTAGAGTATGCCAAACCTCTCATTAGTCACCACAAATTCTCCCTAGGACTTTAAACTATAGTTCATCTTCATTGGATGTAAACCCATGCCTGCTCATACATGATGAACATACATGGATAAACTACATTCTTTTCATGACTTAAACCTATAGACTGCCCATTCATGATGGGAATATGCGAATTTTTCCCCATTGGACATTAATCCATGACCTAAACCATACCTGATGAGCATATATGGGATTACCCACACAAGAATCTAAATATGTGTCGACCCATACATGATGAGCATATATGGGACCATACAAAATAGACTCTCTATATATTTAAAACCATACATGATAAGAATATATGTGACTATCCCCACTAGACTCTAAATATGTTACTGACACATAAGTGACAAGAATATGTGGGTCTTCCTTCACTCATCATTAATCCCATGACCCCACCTACTGCATCAAAAACCCATCCTTAAGTGATGATCCTAGAGTGACTTAGGTTGTAGGCCTAAAAATACTATGTGACAAGCATAATATCTCTCATATATCTACTTAGGTGACAAGATTAAGATGTCTTCTCATCTAATGACCATGATATGACTTATGTGATGAGCATAAGAATCCTATGTGAAGAGCATAATATCTATCCATTCTCTAATTAGTTGGAGAGCCTAATATTCTTAACCCATTTGATGTTCATGATATTCCCTAGGTGAATATTCCAGTAAGCCTTATGTTTTAAGAATAGGTTACCTAGCATGATGAATGTTGGATGCCTAATAGGATGAATATGGTCCACCTTGTGTGATTATCATAGGATGCCTTAAGTAATGATCCTAGGATTCCTTAAAAAATGAGCGTAAGTTTCCTCATAGTGATAAAAAGATTCCTTGGGTTTTGTAATTGAGACATCTTATGTCACAAGTAGAAGATTCCCTCACAACCTCAAATGAAAAAGATGTTTATAAATTCCCAACATGCCCAACATTATCATCTACTCCAACAATAGGTATTCTCCCTTTTATGGAACAAAGTGGCATAATTAACTAGTTTCCACTATAATATGGCATCAAGAATGAGATTCATGAGGATGTCTTAGATCTACAAGGGAACCCCATACCAGGTGATGGACTCTAAGTATTAATCTATGGAAGGAATAACCAACATCCCATCATCATATTTCGATCAAGGAGTCAATATCATCAACCGTGATGGATAAGGATTCCCACCTTTGGAAAGTGGGAATTTGGGTTTATATGATCATGACCTATCCAAAGATGCAGATTTATTGCATAAGCATCTCCTAGTGGAAGCATCAAAAAATAGAATGGTAAACCAAATGTTAATCTCTTATCATGCAATAGTTTGAAGATACTGCGTGTTGGGTATCTCTATTTCCAGATATCATTAAGATGAATCAATTATCTTTCATTCGAGAGAGGATGAGTAATGTTGGGAAATATGGAAATCACTTTCATTAGATCTATACTGATAGTTGGCTCCATATGTTCGAGTAGGACAAAGACTACCCATAAGGCTTAGCGAGCCGCCCTAGCCACGAATAGGCATGGGGGTATGGGATCTAACCATGTAAAAATTCCTCACAACTATTCTCTTACTACAATTACCTCCAAGTGTACTCACTCCGTATCTAAATTGGATCTCATCCAACAGAGGGTTATATCCACCCTTTTCTACTAGTATAATGAGGAATGAGTCATCTTCACTTAGGGGATGGCTCATGAACACTTTGAGGATAAAAATCCATGTTAATGTAATTGTACTCAATGAGAAAATAAGGTTCAATCCCCCTCTCATTGCTATTACCAACCATTTCAGGAGTCTCTCCCTATAATACCCTGATATCTCTCTCCCCTATGCCAAAGAGATGAGGGAACTCAAAGATTTAAATGCTATAGCTTCCACCTGAGAGTCATTGATGTAGGATCCCACCACACAAGGTTACCAAAAACACAAGACAACCCCACTAATATATAAATATTTTGATTCCATCCCTACTCAACCTACCCTGGTTCAAACTGTGTGATACCCATTTCGAGAGAAGACCAATAAACTTTCTCAATGAAACTACACTTCAACAGATACCATGGACCCTACCACCACTAACACATTTGAAATCATATTCACTACAACAAAGGGGAAAATTTTCTCTATGTTGAGATCGAGACCCAGACGCCCATCAAGTAAGATGGGTTGAATCTCCCGACCACTGGTGCTATTGAAAACCATCATGGAGGTCCTCCCTATGATAATGAAACCTACAAAATAGGTATTCTTTGAGATGATATTAACTGACACAAAGGTCACCCCCATTCCAAATAACCCTAACACCCTGAAGACCCTCCCAAAGTCAAAGGGGATACTAGGATCCATAGAGGCCCTACCCATGGAACCAACCATAAATTCATGGAAACAACCCCCAGAACTCTTAGAATATCGAGCATGGGGAGATCATACATCATTAATGAAGGTAGTTCTATGGGAACCAATGCCACATTACCCTCAATCTTTCAGATTTAGAGGCCAACAATAATTCTAGGAAAATGATCCTACCTCCACCATCATCAGATATGATGGTAGGTGTCTATTAGATAAGGATGACCATACCTATGGACAAGGTCCACAAGTTTACCAAATATATATGAAAGAACCTTCATGTGGAGGATGTTCTGGATTCCTTTCAGTGACTCTCCATTCATCCATCCTTACCACATTCAGCCTCCCTTTTCTCTACTTTTACTCTAGAAATATGGGAGACATCAAGATCTGGTCTGGTTCCCTTTGATGAGGAATAAAATATTATTATGTTTCAAGTACTAAATGATATTACTCACCAAAATAGGTTACATATTCTATATCCTATATGAATATGGTCATGAAGCTTTCCCACCTCTATAGGAAACTCCCTCGTTATAGGGAATGTTTTCTTGTGTGGTGCATCTTTTACTTGAAATTCAACATTAGAATAGATATATATCAATTAATCCCCTAGATTCCCAATTTCTATATATTAGATATTTGGGTGATTAATAATAAGATTTATCTTATAAATAATAATAAGATAAAATATTGTATGATATTTTGTCTACCGAACAATTATTAATTGTGTTTTGTCCACCTGTGACCTCACACTTCCCTATCTGGGAGATTTTTATTGAGGATTACATGGAATGCCTCTTCTGAAACCTATGGCTTATGTTCAACCATATTTATGACCATATATTAATCTACTTATGAATCCATGACCACCTTAAGGATCTCCACCAGTAATTCTAAAAGGCTGACATCACAACACTACTAATGGCTCAGCATCCCGATTCATATAGGTAATACTAGAGTTTTTAGAAGGCCTATTTTGGAAGTATTACAGTGATCTATAAAATCATAGAAGAGTACTATATCTATGTAAAAATTATGATCCAGGTATATTATGATTCCCTTTAATTCATCTCTCTTCCAAGGTAAAAAAGGCCCCTCAAGCTGATCTTCCCATCAATCATAGAAGTTATCTTCCACAAACCACTGCTATGAATTTCATAATGTTCAATCCCTTGGGTGACTAGTAACATGGGGTCAGTGATGAGAAATATAAGGAATAATATCCACCTCAAGATGATCTATAATGTTAGGAAAACCTTTTGATAGGTTATCTTACCCATCAACAGAGGCAAGCTATGGGCCTAAAAATACCTTCTAAAGTACTCCCAATTATTCATTTAAACCTTGATAAATGTAAATTTATAACCAAATATTCTAATGTTCCTTATAATGGGTAGATAAACAAAGTGGATTCTAGAACCACTGCTTTTCTCCAAGAGTTGGAAGGCTATAAGTGGCTCAACACAAAACTCCTCAATAAGAACCATCTTAATAAGGAAGAAATCTGATATGATCACATCATGCTTCCAATGAAACTATGATAGGTGATAATTTTTAGCAGGTGGAACCGTGTGACTTACCCACTCTGGACCATGGCCATTTTGATTCATGATATATATTCCTAGTTTGGGGGAAGACACATGCCGATGCCCCCATGATGATGTGACTAGATCTCTAATCACTCTCCTCAAATCCATTGAAACATAGCATGTCTCAGTTAAACCTTATAAGAATACATATCTGGAATTGGTGGATCATATTCCTTCACCCCTATATTTTTATAACCCAAGATTCACCTCCTGATATGATATAGGTGACATAGAGAAACACCTTTCCAATTTTTCCTCTCAGTTCGACTTGATATTGGGAACCCCAAAGTAGTAGGAATCCATTGGGATATGATGATTCATCCATACCTTAGAGGTACTCACATTCATCTAGTACAACTAGATAACAACAAGATCCATTACTTTCTATAAGGATCTCTACTGATAGTTCCTCTATCATTTTAGCTCCACCTTGAACAGGACGAGTGCTACTAACTTCTTCAAGTGAAAGTAGTGGGAGAATAAGAATGTCACTAATTTTAGTGTTTGGTGAAAGGGACTTCCATATTCCCTTGACATAAATATTACCAAATAATAGTTTTTGGGCATGTGTATGGAGAATTTTTAGGATGATATGGTTACAACCCTCATAAACCTAAAATATAGGGGTGGATTTTAGGAATTTACTGAGAGAGATCAGTGCCTTGAGGAATCCATGTAGTGGACCAAGTGAATTTCTTTCCCATCACATTTTATTACTCAAACATGAAAGCTAGGGAGAGTGTAAATAGTTGTTGTTATGAAAAATTTCCCCCCTCAACCAATCCAGCTTCAAGTTCCCTCATAGAAAAAACCCCATCATGCACAACCTCACTATGAGAACATCGCCTAGGGCCACCGACAAGATCAAGACCCCCATGATCCCATTCATAGGATTGAAGACTAATGTATACTTCTTTAAGGATGACCAAGTCCTAGGTTTCTTTATTTGTTCTATAGAGAATAAATCTATTATGTTTCCAAAAAAACATGAATCCGTAAGAGGCCCACTTAAAAATCATCCCAAATATTACCCCTACCCCAGGTTCTTGGGTCACATCATTATGGAGTGCTTTATATTCAAGGATTGAATCCAAGATTTGATTTATCATGGCATAGTTAAACTGATTATTCCTCTAACATAGGTCACATATGCCTCTTAAACCCCTGATGATAATGAATATGCTTGGGAATGAAAACAAATATTTGATTCGAGTGTATGTAATTTTGATCACCTAATAACCCAAAAATTAGTCACCCATACCCATGGAATCATTTCTGCTCAGTTGAATCTTCCAGAACCTCCTATGATCACCACATATCCTTCTTCTACACCATCAGAATCAAAAACATTACATGTCTCAGAAGATAAAACACTACTTGAAAAAGGATAATCAAGAGTATTTTTTGGTGTCAAATCTAGTATGTAATCTCGTATAATTCATGCCCCCTATATTAAGAGGAGGTTCCATGACTTGTCCAATCTTAGAGGAATCATATGATGAAGAGATGAAGTATACATATATCAATGGAATAAAGTTGGTGGATCATTGTGTGTATTTCAGTGATGATCTGTGCTAACCATCTCCTTCAATCACTTCTTGGAAATTCCATCAATAAAAAGGAAAATTCCATTTTGGCATACATAGTGTTGAGGAACCATTCCTAAAAGTGTGTTCAATGCTGTTGAAACTAAAAGGAAATAAATACCTAAGGTTCAACATGAAAAAAATTAAAAGGAAATATATCCATGGGAATACCCCCAATCCATCTAATTGTTTGACCACTTAGCTCAACCATAGCTAGATAAGGCTCAACCATAACTTCCTAATGCTTTTCCTATGTTTTCTAAATGGCATTAGAATGTGGTGAGAATTAGTTAGACTTTATCACCTTATATAGATTCTCTCCCCCATAATTCCTATCAAGGAATAACCATTAAGGAGAAAAAACATTCCCCTAGCTCATAAATATGATGTTATAAATCATCTTGTGAGTATACCAACATGTCTCTTGATACTTGACGCACACCTCCTATTAATGGAGTTTTGTGAAGCCCTCATTGAGGCCCCCAAGATCCCTTTCTAGTTTGAAACTTAGGTAACCACTACTTAACCCTACCTTATAGAGGAATCCAAGAATAAAGAGTTCCAAGACTTTATCTCCTTCACTAGGGAGGATGAGGGTTCCATAATTCAGGGGAACATCCACCTACTTTATGTATCAATATAGTTTAATGGCATAGAGATCCATCGATTCCTGATGGATACTAGTTCTAGTATCAAACTCATCTTGATATGAAAACTCTATAAGATAGGACTCACTAAGACCAACATGACCTCATCTAGCCTAACAATCCAAGGATATGATAAGGGAAAGAAGAATCTATGTGGAAAGATTTAGTTGAAGACCCAGTTTTTTGATTTGGTATCAAATACCAAATTCATGATCATATTACAGGACACTGCCTATAATTACCTACTTGTAAGGCCTTGTATTCACCTACATGTGATATTCCCCTCACCATATCATTATTACATTAAATACTCCCTCAATGGTTGATTAGGGGTAATCTATGATGATGTCACTCCCTTTGAATTTTACGAATCCTGTTATCTAGATGATGGGTGTTACAAGAGGGAATGAATTCAACCCCATCCTAATGAAGTTGAGTGAATCACTACTACTAATGAATTGAAAAACACTTTAGTGGATCCATTATAGAATATGAAGGATAACTTTATATTTAAAATTTAGTGCCTGGATGAAACAACCCCATATATTGGGAACCATTTTGTCATCCTCAAGGAAAAATAATTCTATCATATCACCTCAAACTAATATAAAGGAAAAGATACTTTGAAGACCAAAAATCCCACTCCTATTATATACCAGAAGGTCCATCCCCTAGACACCAAAAAATACCATCATCGTGACTTTTAGAGGGTGGGTATGACTCATTGGAAGCTGACCAATAATTATTGTTTTAATATCAAGGGTAGACTTCGTCGATGGAGGCCATATAAGATTAGATCCACAACATCTATTTCCATGGTCTCTGTAGATTTAGAAGGACAAGAATCCACCTTTAAATATTCTAATCTTATAAGGGAAGATGATGGTGTTACCCCACTGTCTTTTATGCTCGAGGGACTATCTCCTCCCTCTAGTCTTCATGCTTTTGGTGATGAAGAGTATTTGGATGAATCCCATCCTTTCATTGTGGAATGAGTCCTCACAACCATTGATGACTTAATATAGGTGAACCTTAGTACCAAGGAATATTCAAGGCCAACACCAATTAATGTCGTTGCATCTCTTGAGGATAAAAAACAATACATTTCATTCCTAAAGAATTACCACAACATATTCACCTAGAAATATAATGAGATTCTAGGGATTTATCCCGAAATTTTATTCCACCATCTTGGCCTTCCCATTGGTCATAATGTAATCAAATAGTTTCATAGAAAACCCCATCTCTCCCATGATTTTCTGGTTGAAAACAAAGTCGATGAGGTAATCAAAACCAATTTTTTTAGGGAAGTCTACCAACCTAAGTGGCTGGAAAATATAATTCCATTCAGAAAAAATAATAGATATATCAGAGTCTATATCAAATTCTGGGACCTCAAACATAATTTCACAAAGGATGACTTCCCCATCTTGATGATAGAGTTTCTAATTGATGTAAATACTGGTTTTTAGGCCCTATCCTTAATGGATGTGTATTTTAGATACCAAAAAATTATATTGGATCATGGAGATGATAAAGTCACTACCTTTAGGACACCTTAGAGAAATTTTTACTATTGAGTAATAACATTTGGTTTAAAGAATATTGGAGTAACCTATTATTATGTCATGAACCATATCTTCAAAAACCTCTTCATAACATTTCTTGAGTTTTATTTGGATGATTTGGTGGCCAAATATCTCCATTATCAGGACTATATCAAATATTTTGAGAAAGTGTTCAACATTATTTGTTCCCATAACTTAGTAATGAACCACTCGAAGCATTCATTAATGGTTACCTCTAAGAAGTTCCTCAGATTTTTTGTTAGATACTAAGGCATTGATATTAAACTAGAGAAGATCAAGGCTATGAGTAAAATGCCTCCTCTTTGAAAACTACGAGATATTCGAGCCCTCTAATTCCATATAGACTATATATGTTTTTTTCACCAATCTAGTAGATAAATGTAATCTCTTTTCCAAGATCATAAAGAAAATTTTCTCTTATCAGTTGGATGATAAATGTCATACTGTGTTTGATGACATTAAGAAGTATCCACTACATCTACTAGTTCTAATACCATCCATCCCAGATAAGATCTTGGTCCTTTATGTGAGCACTCTGGAATGATCCCTCGATTCCCACTTGGTTCAAAAGAAAAAAAATGTAAGGAGAATAATTTATAATATCTTAGTCGCATATTTATTTACACTGAGACCCGATATTATCCCATTGAATACACTACCTTTCCTTGGTCTTTTTAGTCCAGAAACTATGACATTATCTATATCACTATGATATTCATCTGGTCACCCATATAAATTCATATGATCACATTTTAAACCATACCATATTGATTGAGTTGTTGGAATGGCGGTAAATAATCCTATAATAGATTGACATTAGGTTTATCACCCATTAGGATGTTAAGGGACAAGAGTTCACAAATTTCATGGCTGCACACCCAATATCTTAAGAGTTTCCACTAAACACCAACTTACTAGAGGAATCTATCCTCTTAATAGATTATAAAACACTATATTGGCAGATGCACTTTAATGGTGTCTCTTGAATCCTGATTGAGAGATTATTTAATAACCCTAAGATCAATAGGGTTGTCCTTGAGATTTTGTTCATCACTCCATCATAAGACCTCATGTCATAATCTTTCCTCTTATCATAAGGATGTATAAATAATGTGTCCAAGTACCAATATCTCATTACTATCCTAAAGATGGAACTAAAAATTGAGTTCTCTTGGTTGGACATGAAATGCGATTCTAAGATAGTCATCAAGCATATTAATGATGACTTCACTATCATAAAGAAGGATCTTATTCCCTTACTTGAATGCACATGTGATATGATGACCCTATTTCCTTCCAAGACAAAGGTGACTCAGGTCACAAGATCATAGAATGATTAAGTAGAAACCTTATAAATCTTGATCATGTACCTCATAGAGTCAGACCAAGAAGACTATTTCATCTAGGTGGTACAATGAAAAGTGATTACCTACGTCACTTCTAATGAAGAGATCTAAAATCCAAATCAACTCACTGTTGAAAATTCCCAATTAGGGCCCTTAAATTCCCCTATGATAGAGTAATTATACAAATGGAAGACTCCTTTGATCTATCACCTCCAATATGTGACTCCATCATTAGACCGAGCCAAGTGTGAGAAAATTCATTGGTGCATGGTGAATTTTCCCTTTATGAAAACCTTAACTCAAAGAAAGTCCTTTACATACACAACTTTGATGGAATACTCCTTAATTGTATCAAAATAAAGGAAATCCTTCAGGTTTTATAGTATATCCATGTTAGTTCATGTGAGGCTCATCCTTCAAGACTAAATCTCTCCCACCAGATCCGAAGGCTGGACTGTTTCTGGTCTACCATAGTTCATGACTGTATGTAATTCATTGAAAAATTTCATACATGATAGATTCATGCCAAAATATTTCATCATACACCAATGATTATCCATACTAAAAAGTTCCATTAGCCCTTTTCTGTGTGGGGACTGCATTTCGTGGGTCCCTACACTCTAGAGACTACTTGATAGTGCATGTTCATCCTTACCACCACTGACTACTTCTTGATGTGAGGAGAAGCCATATCCCTCAAAGAGGTCAAAACCTGATTTGTAAGACCTTAAAATATATAACACC
The DNA here is from genome assembly GCA_963277665.1 of Viscum album. NCBI lineage: Eukaryota > Viridiplantae > Streptophyta > Magnoliopsida > Santalales > Viscaceae > Viscum > Viscum album. The sequence continues at coordinate 1,778,448,735 of OY728129.1, read as the reverse complement.
ATATTTCTATCTATAAAACTTTAAACTACATAGATAAAATATTTCTATATGATGTCTAAACTATAGAAATCACTTTTCACCCTCATCCAAGAGGGAAACCCCTTGTTGGTGATAATCTTCTAATACACCACTACCATTTGGTGTTGGTATCCTACCATGATTCCTATGAGAACTATGTGTGGATTGATTCCCATTTCATGGGATATATAAAGACTCATTTATGTCTTATCCTAGGCCCAACTACTAATTCCTTTTGGTTCCCCTTGGGATTAGGTTCAACTCTTTCTCATTTATATACCCCATAAATTTTCTTGAATGAACAAAGGTGTACCACCTAGAGAGTTTAACTCTACTCAAACATTACCTCAATTAACCAACACACTTTAGTACTTCCTAAATCCAGATCCCCATAATCTTCCCCATCCAAATAGGCTCCCCTATAGTGATTAAACAATACTCTAAAGGCCCACCTACCATCTAGGGTACGCTCCCCAGAGGACTTTTTTCATTTATATAACAAGTCCTTTATTTAAAATATATGGTTAGTGATCGACCCAAATGTTATTTTACTCCATACCTAATGATGTAGTAGTGTAACCTTCATTTCAAATTTGGCTAGTAGTAACCCTCCACTCATTTAATTCCCCATTGTGATTCATATCCCGAAGGCCATTATTTCCTTACTTTTTAATCTTTTTTGTTTAGGTGTAACTTCAACGCCTTCAGTGTTACCCCTTTACACATTTTCACACATCGATAAATTAATTCAATTTTGAAGGGACCTTCTATAGCCGAATTCCATATTACTCTATCTTGTTATCTCATTTTATATAGGTAGTCTTTCAGTACTCTTTGTTTCCCACATATAGAATTAATCACATGGGATTATAAGTCTTGGTGGATTATTCCCAACATGATTGAGATGAACTATATACCTAAATGAGATATATTCTTGGTTAAATATATGAAAATATAAAACTTCAAAATCCTTCTATTGGTCTAATAATCACAACCTTAAAACTATGTGTAATGGTCCACACTCCATGACCTTAAACTGATAACATCTCTTGGTCCAAGTATCACTATCTTAAACTATGTGTGATGGTCCACACTCCATGACCTTAAACTATTTTTATCTCTTAGTCCAAGTATCTTGATATTAAACTACATGTAATGGTCCATGATCTATGACCTTAAAATGGTATCACATTTTGGCCCAAGCATTATGAACTTAAACTAATAACACCCTCTTTGGTTGAAGCGATGTGACCTTAAATCCTAGACCTAATGGTCTAATTGGAATGACCCTAAACTATCATACTCAATAAGAAAAAGGGCTCATCAAGATGAAATCCCTTAAAGGGATACCGAAGAAAAATTAATACCTCCACTCACCAAGTTTCCCCTAATGACTTGGGAAAATGTTATATCATAAATGGAAAAGACTCAAATCTTATAGGTTTAATCATCGAGACTAGAAAAAGTATGGATGTTCTCACTAAACCATCAGGTTCAGGAAACATTTAGAGCATAAATTTCTCCCATTTACTTTAGTTCTTGTAGAATAAATATAAACTACACAAACCCTTTCAACCCTTTCGAGATCCTCTATGTGACATAAAATCTCAAATTCATGCCAGGTCATACTTTACTTCATAATACATGGGAAATTTCAAGCCACAATCAAAGCTATACGACCTTAAACTCTAAAAAACCTTCTTTTCATCCTCACTATATGACATTAAACTACATGGAAATGGTCCACACATCATGACCCTAAACTATGTTCACATCCTCTCCATGGGACAACCTATCTGAGCAATAAATCTGTTGGGCCTCCCGACCCTCCATTCACACTAGGTTTTCTCTAATCTAGATAGATTGATCATCTCACCCTCTATTCCATACAACATGACTTTAAATTTCATAACTAATGTCTTCCTATATGATGTTTTAAACTAAAAAATTATCACATCATCCTCATATGATAGGGAAACCCTTATTTTTTATGACTAGTATCCTACTTCACCAGTTCTAGAACTACGTGTGTCTTGATTCCCATTTCATGGGATACATAGCAAGGCCTAATTATCCTATCCTGGGCCCAACTGTGGTCACCATCACTATTTTCATTTTATAATCCCCAATTTGTCTTGATGATCAATTCCATTATATCAGGTTTATTTATCTCACTCGACACGAGGACAACGCTCCTATTAGGGAACAATTTTGACTCTTACTCACTAATACACCCCATTAATGTGATTGAATTTATTAAGGAATAACAATCATAATGTTTCAATCCACTCTAAAATTCCCTTAGTTCACCCCACACTTCAGGTCTCCCTCAATATAGATCCCCATCACCCTCTACATTCAAATAGAATGAGCTACAGTGATGGCATAATGCTCCAAATTTCTGCCTCCCATCCCGAGTACATGCCCCAAATGAATTTTTCCATTAACATAATGGGACTTATGTTCCAAATTCATGGTCAATGATTGAACCAAATGTAATTTTCCCATTTCTTGATGATGTAGTAGTAGAACCTTTATTTTGAATAGATGGTTAACAATTATCGTTCACCCATTTTTACAACCCTTCTAATTTAAATCCATGAAGTCTTAATTTAGTTCTTCCACTCCACCCTTGGTTTGTTAGAATCCAACACCCTCAACATTACCCCACTCATTTGTTTTCATACATCGATAAAGAAATCCATCTATTTGAGGTATATTCCCAATCAAAATCACATTTGTTGGGATGCTTCCAATGGTCGATGCATCATTCTCACCCTAACCCTTCCACCTCTTCTTTTCATTTTCATGTGGAACAAGTAGTCTTATTCTACCCCTTGTTTCCAATAGTAAGAATGACTCATGTGAGATTTTTAGTTTTAATGGATTTACCCTCCACATGATCAAGTCACACCATACTCATGGGTAGAGATCTCCTCATAGTCTTGATGGCATGACTATAAACTACACAACCCTCTTATGATATTCTCTATTATAGCATGGGTCCCTCCAATTCACATCAGGGTTTTCCTCCACCCAATTCTACAAACTATCTCTCTCATGGTACAAGTTCCATAACCTTAAACTATGAATTACCCCTAATTATATATATTGATAATGAACCTACATTATAACAAGGTTATGCTTCATACTTCATGTCACATGTACTACCTTTTCCATAGTTCCAACTGTATGACTATAAATCACACAAAACCTTCTTTAGTCTACACATAATGACCTTTATCTATTTTCAACTACTTCCATGAGATGAACTATTCTATTAACAAGCCTTTTTGTTCCCCTTAACCATCCCTTCACATCATGTTTTCTCTACTCTAGCTAGATAGACCATCTCACCTTTTTGATCCACACTCCATGAATTTAAACTAGTATCGCCCCTATTTATCGATGCATCATGACCATAAACTGTGTGCACCTCATTCTATGAGATGACCTATTCTAATAACGATTCTTATGGGTCACATTATACCTCAATTCTCATTGAGTTTGTTTTTCTCTATATGGATAAAGCATCTCAAATTTCTGGTCCACGCTCTATGACCTTAAACTAGAATTACCCCATCTAGTTTTCACATCACAAACTCAAACTATTTTCCCTCTATTCTAAATATGTTTATGTGGTACTGGGGATCCTTCAAAATCCATTCACATCAGGTTCATATCAACTCTTAATCCCCATAAAATCTCTTATAACTCCCATGGTCCATTCCCCATGACCTTAAACTTGTAGAAACCACTTGTTCTAATCATCATGACCTTAAAATTTATGCATTACTTCTTATGATGATGTTTGTGTGGTACTGGGTCCATTGGACCTCTGTTTATGTTAGGTTTGTATTACCTTTCATATTGTACAAACTACCTCTCCCATTATATGTTCTTACCACAAGATGTTAAACTATATAACACAGTCCCTATTATATGACTTTAAACTATGTAATACCTAGGAACCTCGCCTAAGAGTATGCCCCTATTTTTGGTGTTGATCTCCTACCATGTCACTTTATAGAACTACACATGGTTTGATTACCATTGTATGAGATACATAGTGACATATGGATTCCCAATTATGGACCCATACATGGTCTTTGTGCACATGATTAGTTTCTTATAATAATGAGACTTCAATTAATTCCTGGAAGGATTTATCCCCTATTTTCACCAAAGCTCCAATCCTTTTTTGACCGCAATTTTCATGCATGAGTCAAATTTTTATAGAATCCCTTTCCCCATTTTTAGTGTTGATCTCCCATAACACTGCCTTCAAAAAATACATGTGGATTTATTCCAATTTCATATTATACGTAGTGACCCATGGATCACCTATTTCAAGCCTAGTCATAATATTCATATCACCTCCACCTCATCTTGTATCCTGATGTTCTTTTAGCGGACTTCAATGCCCTTCCACACACCATGGCAGTATGGTTCTTAGATGGAAGATGTTTAAGATGTTTGACCTTAAAATCTATCTTCATCATGGACCACACATAATGTCCTTAAATTTCATGCATTCCCCATGAGATCACTTGTATTGACATTGGGATCACCATTCAAATAATGTTTTGTCTTTTACTAAATCCATACAGTGTATATATTCTTTAGGTCCCAAAATCATAACATTAAACTATATTCCATTGAATTGGTGAGATGAAGAATTCTAGAATATGACCCCATAGATCCTATCATTTACATCAAGTTGATTTTCTTTGAATATCATAATTGTCTCCCCACTTCATGGTCCCCACTTTATGGTATCAGTTGTATAACCTTTAACTTTATCAAACCTTGGTCTTGGTTACACAACATTAAAAGAAAAAACCCACTATTCTGAGTTGTACGACCTTGAATTCTAACACTATATGGTCTGAGTCCTATGACTATAAACTTGGAACCATGGATTTAGATACCTGACCATAAAAATCACACTTTATGGTCAAAGCTTTATGACCCCAAAACTTCAGCAAACCTAGTCTGAACAACATGAACTTAAACTATAGTGACACCACTAGTCCTAGTTGTATGACCTTAGAAATGAACAACCCATCATCAAATCTATGCAATACTAAACTAATTACCTTTATAATCACACATGATATTCACCCCAAATCATGATTAAATCTTGATCTCATGTATTTTATCTGGTTGGAATTTGAGTTCACCTCACTGGACTACATTCCTTCCATATGTCCGGTGTGCCCCATATATATGCTTGATGTATGACAGTATAACCCTAAGAGTGATTTAAATCTTCTCACGCCTCTCGATCTCCCACAAATTCACTTTATTCCTCTTGATTTAGATCGGCACCCATTTTCATATCCAAATGGGAACCCCTGTGGTGACAACATGATGCCTAAAAGGTCTGCCACCTATCTAGGGTACATGACCTAAAGGATATATCCTTATCATCTCGGAATAGAATCCCCTATAGTGATGGTACAACACACTTAAGTCCCACCTCCCATCTAGGGTACACATCCTGAAGGATAAATCTTTAGTAGTTCAATAATAGAACCTATGTTTAGAATGTGGTCAATGTCTATCATTAACCTATCTACCTACTCCACCCAATAGTCCTAACTCTTAGAGGTATAATTTACCTCTCTCCATATTCCCTTTTCTCAATTGGAATTTTAGCACCCATGGCATTATTCCCTTGTGAACCTTTCACATTGTTAGGCCATTCAAAATCATAGAGTCGCATCAAATGGATTCCCACATATTTTTGGGTCTCTAATAGTAATTTATGTAATATTATGATCCCAATCCATTTACACCTATCCAACACTCTCGTAGAATTGAATGAACTTTTACTTGTCTCTTGTTTCTCACACTGATCATGACTCATATGATTTTAGAGATTCAAAATTATTTGTTTTATTAATGTGATCAAGTGAAATATTCAATATAGGGAATTAAAACAAGTGATATTTTTATCTCTTATAAAAAAGATGGTGGTTTATCCACATATTACAGGCTCTCCCTAATTACAAAAAAATCCCCCATATGGCTCTACCTGATAAAAATATTGATCTATCTCATCTATCCTTTTTCAAGTTGATTCTAGAGACTTTTTTAGCCCGGCTAGATCCACCAAATCTTCCTCTACTAAGAGTCTCACTTCATCTTCCCAAACCTATACCCTTCCTTGCTCAGTCCTTCTGTCCACCACCATAGATTCCATCCCAAACGTCTCAACTCTAGTTGCCTCAAACTATGACTATAGTTAATAGATATTCTCCTAACTAATAGTGATGATGTGCCTCCTACTAAAAGATAAAAATCCCATGTTTATACACCTGAATAGATTTGAATCCCTAAGAGGTGTCCTCATACCAAGTGGTGTTGAAATATTTCCATTCCTGACACCCTCACTCGAATAGAGAATATTGATCCAACATATAGAATGTGCATTAGTCCACTTTTCCAGTAATAAGGCATAAAAAAGTGGTGGATATATCCAATTCATACCACTAAGTTAGCCCATGAAATTTGAGTAATGAAGTTTCTAATACTCTTCAATGTGATTCCCCAAACTCGCACTCCTAGTTTCGGTGCCTAAAACACATACTTTACATAATGAATTTAATATCAGTTGTAGATTCTTAGATATAACTATCCCATAATTAATTTAATTAAAGAAAATATTGTATTATATACATTCCCAACACCTTTTAGGTTTAGATATTCAGATAATTAGGATAAAACATAAACTAATGAATCCCATGTCTTTCTCAACTAATGGAAATTTTTTACACTATAAGAAACTACATAATTTATATGAAGTCTTGAACATATCTTATGGATTCTCTAAAAAAGAAATATTTTTAGACATATCATGTGTAATATATTTCTTAATAAATTGGGGAAATAGAAAAAAATAATGGATGAGCTCAAATTATTAGTAAGGAAATCATATAACCGAATCTATCAAAAACATAAGCATGGAATACATAATATGGTATAAATAAATAATATGAATAATTCTATAATTAAATGAAACTAAGAGAATTCTATATCTATGAAAATAAGTTAAAACATGGATACCAATAATTATTGATCGCATATTTATGGAATGTATAATGTCATACATTAGGTCATGTTGTGAAGGCCTTATGTGAAGACACTATACTAATATGGGGAGAGGTATACACCAAAACCCAAGATGTTTTGTATTATGAGACCTATCAATTCATTGAGAGGATATATAATGTTAATCCTCACTTTTCACTTGTTTAATTCCAATTCAATAACCTTAATAGTCAAAAATATATTTCATGGCATTCTATAAAGAACCTCAGGTTGAATTAAAACATGGTTATCTATATAATGATAAATACAGAATGTCAATACATAATCAACCTGCATTAGTAGTCAATAATCATCAATAATTTCAATACTTCCTCAGACAATAAATAAATTTTCTTTCTAGGTGAGCACCCTCCAATATGAATTTTATAAAATGAGATATTAACACTATATAGGGTAATGAGTATATGATAAAGTCAATGCTAGAATAACATGATCATAAAGGAAACATGTAAGGAGTTGACATATATAAAAACACCCTGAAAAACCAAGATTCATATGATATCACACAAGAGGGGATCGAGAATCAAATTGTTTGATACTAAAAGTTAAATTCCCCAAATGATAAATATATTTTATAGGATAAATCATTAAATATAAACCCCATTAGGGTAAATATTTTTGAAAATTATATGGGAAATGAAATAAAACACTTAAAATATATTTTAGAAAACATTTTTAATATTAACATAAAATACTAATTTACATATCTATTTTAAAGTTAAATTTTGAAAAGGTGATGTGAAAGCTTTTTAAAACCTTTAATTTTAAAAATAATATCCAATAATGGATCCTTAAAAATATATAAAGTTTATCTTGGAGAAATTATAATAGGAAAACAAAACATATTCAAGTAAAAGAAAAAACCCTTTTTATTATTTTCAAAATATTTTTGTAAAAAATTCACATTGTAAGAAGAGTAACAAATAATTAATTTGTTTTAAAATATATTATTTCACCATATAGGTATATGAATTACCATATAATAAATATCAAGGTGTAAGAACCCAAGTATGGAAGAAATATGTTCTTGATGAAATAATATAACTCAAGGAAAGGATAATTGAGTTATCAATATCCATTATGAGAAATATACTCCTTGAAGTAATAAATATTTAAAAAAGGAATTTTTTATGTGGAAATAATGTGAATAATGAAAATAACACATAATATAATCAATGGGATGAATTTACCCAATATATATGAAATAATTACAAGAGAAATGATCATAACTCAAGAAAACTGAGTTACCAAAAAGCCTTACGGCTGAGGTAAAAAATTGATTCAAAATCTATTTGTTAAAAATAAGCTAGTTTGGATTAGTGTTTCCCATAAATAAAAATATATATGATAAAGATACATCCATAAGAAGTAAATACACTATTCTAAGGAAATAATATTTCACAACATAAACAATTCTCAAGGAATTAAAGTTTGAGACAAATAACTATTATGGCTTGAATAACATTTTAATAAAACCCCCTTGAAGAGTGGGATTTAAGTAAAACATAAAATAACATGATTAAAAGATAATTCATGACATGATATCAAAAATAGTTATTATATAAACCATATAAATGAAATTAGGTTTATAATACCAAACATGTCTCAGAGAGAGAGATTTGAATGAAAACCCTTACCACTATTTCCGCTTAATCGAATGTGCTCTAACATCCTATATAATAAACATAAATATCTTAATTAATTATCTTATAAACTTAATATAAACATACTAGAATTTTTATATTTATTTTATAACCATATATTAAAAATATATTAATCGATTGTAGTTTATTTTCATTATCGAGTGTTAGAACTTTCTGTTGCTTGTTTCGTATAATCTTCATGAAGATAAGATTAATTATCACAAAGTGGTTTTAAGTTCATCATTCACAGATAATTAAATAAAAATTAATCATTATTTTTCAATTATTAATCAAGTCCCATTTTCTTTAGGGGAAATACATGAATACATCTTGTGAAAATGGAAATTGTGATGAACTAGTTTTCAATGTATTTAACCATTGAAAGGTGATATATTAAAAAATATTGTAAATATTAATAAATATTGTAAATATTAATAGAACCTTTAAAAAACAATTAAAACATATTAAATATATAATTATTATATTATATTACCATTATATTAAATACCATAATCATTAATTACCTAATCATTATAACATCGTTTACATAGGCGGTTAAATCAACCCAAATGGAAACATGTTATAATGGTTTAATGAGTTAAGGGATGCATTTAGATAATGAAAATGTGACATATAAAGAAGCTTAAACATTTAATAAAAATAATTTATCCCTATTAAATCCATCTTAGGAACCATGAATGATGGTTAGTGATGAAAAATAAAAATCATCATTCATGGAGGTGGTAGTCCTCACGTATGCATGATTAATGACCCCATTTCTCAATGAATGGAAAAAATGATGGTATATGAAAAATGATAATATCATAATTTTATTTGTGACATAGAAAACATATTTATTCATAAAATCTATCCTCTATACAATCCATGAGTGTCATTTATTAAAAATGAACCACATCACATTGTGGAGGCAATAGTCCGCATGTATGAACGATCAGTGTTTTGGTCTCTCTTAGTGGATAGAATGTAATAAATAATTTTTAATAAATTAATATAATACAATTTTATTATAATAATTATACTTACTTTATTATATTAATAAATTTAGAGAATATTATAAAGAGGAATATTAAAATAAATACTAAGAGAAAAGTAAAACTCACTTTGAGAACTTGAGTTTAACATTATAAATATCCTTGGAAATGGAGGGAATAAGTGAAATAATTATGACATGGGGAAGGGTGATCTCATTAGATATCTTCTCTTGGGAGTAACCTAGGTTTTTCTCTACAAGGTTTCTCCTTCAATGGACATCAATGCCATTGATTCTTCCTCATCACCCCACATATGTTCTTTAGTCTCCCTCATGTACCGAATCTTCATTTTGTCTAGTGGATTTGTTTTATTTAGGGTTTTGGGTTATAGATAATAGTGTGAAATATATTTTTCTCCCTAGATCCGTTATATAGGTCATCTGGTGATAACAAAACAGGGTTGGTTAGTGGGTGGTCACTAGTGGCTCTGGTGGTGCAGAGTCTCCAAATCTGGTAAGTGGCAGATTTGTGCACTTCCTTCTCCTTCAGTTAGAGCTTTTTTCCATCTATTAATGATGGTGGTTAGAGGTTCTTTGATGTGTATGGATTTGGTATTTTTAGAGACACCATTGGTGATGTGTGGTGTCAGCCTTATGGGGGTAGTCACCATTTGCAATGGTGATTGAGGTTGATGGGTGGTGACATGTTTTAGGTGTGTCTCCCTGGTTCATTCAGTTGGAATTAGCTAAAAACAACACTAAATGTTGGGCTCGACATCTCATTAGATTGATGCGGATGATGGAGATTCATTGGAGGGGATGGAGTCCAGTGGTGCATCAAAGGGTCTAGGAGGATTTCATGATGTTCCGCCTAGGGTTTCATCTAGGATTGGTGGAGCCTTTAAGACAACTATATTTTTTCATTTTACAATCGGTCTTCAGGATGTGCATGATTCTGCCCAGTGTTTCTGTCCCTGGGTTGGGACCTTTGAGTCACTCTTGTAGGTTTTAGGGGCACTTCTGGATTCAGACTCTTGATTTGGTGCATTAGGTTGGTAGTACAACGAGACTTCCAAGTGGGTAGCCTCAATTTGAGAAATGGGTGTGTTGATGATCATCTTACCAATCTTCATACTCTTTGAGAGATGGAGGGGTGACCAAATTGTGAATTTCACACTTTGTTCTTATTTGATGATGCAATACAACAAGTAGGTGATGCAAGTAAGGGAATGCACATGCATAACTAGGTGGGTAGATCAAAAGAGTGATGGATGTGCTGGAATTCATAATTCTTTCCTTATCCCAATTTTTGTATGGATGGATGTCTTGAATCACTCCTTCAGTCTAGCATGATGAAACACTTTTGGTAGAGGGGAAATGCATTTCTTGACTAGAATCATGTGTTGATGACTACTGGAAGGGAGAAGTATATCATTTTTCTAATGATATGGTGTATTTCAGACTTCTCACTTTGGACCTTAGGTTCATGTTTTATCCTTTGGGCCACTGGTCCCTTGGGATATGTCACATTGGGTATTTAGGCCTCGGGGCATCTGGTTCATGTGAGGGTTTCCTATCAACCCTATTTAAAAGAGGATTTTATTTTTTATAATAAAAGTGGTCATAGAACAAAATTGTTAAAAAATTGTGACATGGGTATTATATCCATGGGAGTGGGTTCTAGGAGGATTAAAGGTTCGTATTTTACGGAATAAGTTTGAAATAAAAGTTCTATACTGAATGAGTGGAAGTGACCCACTTTTATAAGTGAGATAAGGGTAGTTTTGGAATCACCCTTTACTTTTTCAGTTATATCCTTTCACTATTCAAGGTCAATAACTATAAGATTTATAAATAACATATTTTAGAACATGTTAAGTCTAAAAACAATCTAATTCAATAATTTTGGATACAAATTTCAGTGATTTAAGGATTTTCCTCTTCACTTTTAACTTTTACCCAAGTGTGCTTTTACCTAAGAAACTTTTCTTTTTACCCATGGTAATTAATTTAAATAAACACAATAAATTTTAAATTATTACCTAATTTGATAATTTTAATCCCAAATCTAAGAATAATTTTTTTAAATGAAATTTCTATGGTAGAGAAAATTTAATTTCAAAATGAGTGCACATAAAGTGTAAAAATAGTTTTTTTGAGTAAAATATTTCTGAAGTTTCCAAAATGATATACATGGTTTTTATAAAATAAACATAGTAATTTTAAAGGTTTTATTTTATTTATAAATATATATATTTTATATAAATTTTTTTAGATACATTTAATTCATTCTTGTAATATGATAATGTCATAAAAGTGATAACTTTAGAAAAATCGATATTTTTAACTTCTCACCTAAAGACCAATTATTTCAGAAAAATATTAAAAATCATTCTCAATACAATATTATTATTATAAATCCAAAAAAATATGTTAATTTTTTAAAATTCAAATTCTAAAATTTATACATTCATTTTTTGACTAATATCATAAAATATAATGAAAAACCATTTATATTGGAAAATGAAATTTTCAAATATTAACTATTATTATTCTTATTTCATATCATTTACCAAATAAATTTGTGTTAACCAATTATTAATATCAATAAAAATTTATCATCATTAATCATACATTTATTGTATTTGAAATTAATATCATATAAAAACGTAATTAAAAAAATGATTTCCTAAACAATAAATGACCATATTTTTCAAATTAAGTAAACTAATTGAATTTAATTCATATTAGAAGTATAATTTATTTTATTTTTACATATATTTCATAAATAGGTTAGTGCAAACCATTAACACTAATTCAATAGCTAGTTTTTAATAGACATAAATATTTATATTTTATTTAAATATATTGTGGTTTCATTTAAGTTCAGTGTTTCATGTGAAGAAAGCTATCAGACACATTTGAATCATTTAAGGAAGTCATATATTAAAATATTGAGGTATTATATTCTCACACCATGTAAATAAATTACGTCCTCACAATTTGACTCATAAGATCAGAGTAATTTCTATAGGGAACTCATAATTAACCATACATTGATAGATGATATCATGTTTATGCAGGACATGGAATGAAATTTATCTATATGAAAAATTATTATTAGTTCTTTATAAAGGGATATAACCCATTATTAAATTCAAATAGAATTATAATAAGGAAAAAAGATCTATATCCATAAGGAAAAACTTCCCACAAACCATGAAAATGATTTATATGAGAATCATACCACCATGGGATTTTGTTTATAACTCAATATCCAATAGTTGGTGAAAAATTACATGACATAAGACACTAGAAAATATAGAGTGAAAACTCATTATTTGATACATTAGTATTAGCTGCATAGAATTTTTTTTGTTTGCATGGTTTTGGTGATTGTTTCACTAATTAGCCTTTGGATTGGGACATTGAGTCCCATAATGCCCAAATCTCTTGAAATTTAAGCAACACATTTTTATAGATGCTCTCTTTACCTTACACCTGTGAGTTTGATGACCTTTATATCCATACTTATAGCATTTACCCATCCCTTTATGGCAATTTCCCCCATGTTTATTCCCACATATTTGACATATAGGAATTTGAATCTTCTTTCCTTCAACATCTTTATCACCTGAATTTATATGAGATTCCATACTTCTATTCTTTAGTGTGTTTTATTTTTAAACTATGTTCACATTGTTAATCATATTTTGTGATAGTTTATTTTTCATAATCAATAAGTTTCTAACTATAGATCTTATCACATTAGGTTACTTATTGGTACAATCTCTACATTTTCCCTAACATCCATTATTAAGTTAGTTTCTTCAGGATTCAGCCATTATTAAAACCAAAAGGAGTTAATGTGAGTGATGAACCATAAGAGAATTATTTTAAGTTATAAATTAAATATTAGAAAGAATAAATCTTCAAAATTATCTTTTAATTCAACCTAAATCAATATCAATTAAATTTGGGTTTCTTTAGGCTGGGTTCCCTCTTACTCATTAACCTAATACTTAAAATAGAGATCCCAAATTACCCTAAATTATCATAAAATATTCTAAACCCAAAAATCATTGAAATATATGATCTTAAAATCCAACTTAACCCTTATCCAGGAAAGTACATATCAATTAACATGTTTCAATCTATGTTATCCATGATCACTTTACTATTAGGTTATATAACCTAAACATATTCAAATCCCTCATAATGGTTCTTGAAGAGAATCTTAATTAACCAAATAATATCCCCAAGTAGTGTCAAACTAGGTGTGATTCCCCAAAAAACTAAAATAAGAACCTTGTGTTCGATAGCGTGTATGACACACGACAACAAGCATGTAAGGTAATATAATATACGGATACTATATAATATATTTACTATTTACAATAGATTCCATTTATGAAACACAAATTTAGTGTGTGTTACATTCAAGAGTGACCTTTCTCGATAGCTTTCATTACACGTAAGAGCGACCTTCATCAAAAGCTTTCATTGTACGCAAGACCGAGTTTCACCAAAAAATGATATATTATTAAAATATTATAAGATTTAAATGAGCTGTTATGAATAGTATTAAATAAATTATTAAAATATATGGTTTATACAAAAAAATATTTGGATACAAATAAATTATAAATGAATATAATAACCAATTTAATAGTAAAAGGATATTTTTATAGAAAACTATTTTTACGCTCATAAAGTTGTTTCAACATAATAAATAAAATTAATTAAAATTAGTTAATTATTTTAATGAAATATATATGTTATATATTCAATAAAATATTTTTGATATTCATCCATTAGATTTGATAAACATTATATAAGAACAAACCCAATGTTTTTTCTAAAAACATATATTTTTATAAAGGCAATTTTACCACGTTTTATTGGAGAACCCATTTTAAATCATAATTTTGAAAATATTATCAGTTGAATTTGATAAAATAAAATTTATTTTTGAATTAATAATTTCCAATTTATCTTATGATTATTTTTTGGTATTTTTATGAGAAACTTCATTTTTTAATGAATAGTGAAAAATACCATGTTTTAGTTAAAAAACACCTTTTTGTTTAAATAATTATTAATGTTAAATTATATTATAATTTTTAAAGTAAAATTGGGTAAATTATACATATATTAATACAATTTAGTTCATTATAATCTATTTAACTTTTTAAATTGAATATAAAAACATACCAATCTTTTGAACATTTTTATACTAAAACTAGTTAATCCATCTGTCTGTGAGATTAGCATTAATCCCAATTTTACTGCTTTTGTGATTTTAATTTTTAAAATCCAAAATAAACCATTATAATAAATATACTATTTTTTTTCTAATAATATCAACTTAATTTTTTACAAAAATGATTAGTGAAAGTGATTAAAATTAATTACAATGATTAAGGTGTAATTAGGGTTAAAAATAAACTAAAAACCTAAGTTTAAGGGCCCAAATGACCTATCCACTTGTAATAAACTCTTTGGAAGGAAATATTTCGGCCATTAACCTTATATTTATGAGTTTTTGTGGTTTGGTATGACTTTTATTAGGTAATAACATGTTCACACCTAGCTTCTTTTGAAGAATACCAAGTGAGTCATTTTCCTTCCCTATAAAAGGCCACCACCTCTACCCATTACTCACACATCTCCAACCTATTAAGTTATGAGAAAATATTCCAAAATAGTCTCCCATAATCCCTAACCTAAACCTATAAGCCTATATTTTTTCATAATACCTTCAATGGATGCCTTTTGATTTAAACCAAAAGAAGTTACCCAATTAAAAGGTAATGTCTTTTCTTAATCTCTCTAGTTTCATTTCTATTCTCCAATCCCTAAAATATACTTATTCTATTATTTTGTAAAAAAAATATCCTCAATATACTAGGATGTTTTTATACTGGGATTTCAACCTACACTTACATACACCTCCATCTAATGGGAAACAAACAAATTGTTTCTATGAACGAAGAATTACTGCCTCGCGAAACGATGATTGTTCAATTCTCCATTACCACCTCTTATGGTGTCCATTATGATGGAAAATATATTTATATATGATATATATGTTATTTATAATGTTTTAAACTTATATAATTTTTATTTATAACATACATTTATGCTTTTCCAAGTTGTGTAAATACGATATTCTCATTTGAGGAAGTGTTGACTACCGCCCCCTTAAAGCGATGCGATTTGTTCACATGATACATGGAATTTATAAATTAATGGACATAATTAAACATATGATACATAAAAAACAAATATATGATATTAATTACATAATATATATATATATATATCATTTTTTTATTACCCTTTCACACACTTAAAAAGCGATAACGTTATTCGTGGACGTGTGGACTACCGCCTCCTCGACATGATGTTATTCCTTTTACACCACATAATTATATATATAAGTATATGTGATTATATAATATGGTATTTATTATATAATTTTAATTCTATAAATATTTTAGTTACTTATATTCTTTCCACAACGATCATTTAAAAATGGTAATGTTACTCATGAGTACGTACGACCTACTGTCTCCATGATTGTAACATTGATTAATTTTTCATAACAATATTTAATTATTGATTTTAAAAGTATAATTGATGTAAAAATATGATAATTATTTCATTGTTATTATTCTAGTGATTTTATATAACTAACCATATGATCATAGTTGACCAACAATATTTTTTTTGACACATAAACCGAATTTGGTCAAAAACACCTGATGTAAACTTAATTGTTTGAGTAGTTGTACACAACATGATAATAAGTGAAATAAAATTAATTATAAACATGAAAAATTTTCTGATGAAATTATAAAATTAAAATAATTTTATTATATAGTAATTTAAAGGATGTTCACTCGAAAGGAAATGAAAGGTAAGGGATTTTCATCTCAATTTACATTCCATTGAGGCTTAATTATTGTTATGCACCTAGTTTCTTTTACATGGTGTATGTACTACCATTTACATGACATATCATTAATCTCATTAATCTCATGATATTTTAAACATTCCTATAATATTATTCCTTCATGATGATTATGTTTTAAAATACTTCAAAGTGGTATGTGACACTTTGGAATGTTTAAATATTATTTTCCTCAAGACTAATCCAAAATATCCTTCAATGAAATTTCCATTCGAGGAAATTATATTGCCATTGTTCAATAATACATTTTATTATTATCTGATTATTCATGACCATTTTCAAGAGTTAGTACCAGTTTTCCACTCTTTGGTACAAAGATATTTCTAAAAAACATTTTTCAGAAAAACTGACTTTATATCTCTCTTTAGCCGGAGAACCTATTTTATTCTAAAAACCATGTTTTATTAAAAGGATTTATTTTTTTTCTAAAATTATTTGGTAAATAAATTTTTAACCTTTTTTTATTTTAACAATGTTTAATAATAATCTTCTTATTCCTTTCCTAACGAGGCATTTTCTAACCTTTTTCTGTACAAAAGGAATATATTTTTCACCTCGTATGAAATGTATGGATTCATCCGCCGTCATTTTTTTGAAGGATCATTTTCAAGTTTAAAAGGTTTATTTTTAGAGAAAAACATTTTCAAAAGGTTTTTCAAAAGATAAGGATATTTTCCTCAAGAATATTTTTAAAATCTATTCTTTTATTTCATCAACAACAACAACCCTCTATTTTTACTTCACATGGGATTTGTTGTATTGATATTATCCTTAATCTTGCTCTGGATGGCTTATGATTTATTTAGACAAGGATAGTATTCACATTCACTTACTTGATATATTTATTATTCCCCTTGGAATATTCAATCTCTTATGATCAATTAACATTGATTTTCCCATAAATTTTCCATTTCATTTATCATGGATATTACTATTTCCAAAATTGTATACCATTTTACGTACGATGTATACTTTGAATGTTGTTTGATCAATATGTATCTTCTACTCCATATGTATATTAGATAATGAACATTGTTAAATTTATTATTTGATAGAGGATGAATGTTTTGGACTAGAAAAACATGAGCGAGGCCTGGTTATAGATAGCCCCTTGATGCATCGGTAGTCTCATGGGACAAGTCATTTGGATAGCCGCCTTAGATGGGTTATTACCCTACATTTTGTAAACCATCTTATGAAAGGTATTGATGGTCAAGGTACCATGTAATTAGGAAACATGTCATCCAATTATTAAGTATTTCCTTCATTTATATTCAGATATTATTCATCCGTGAGATTTTTCATTGACATATTTATGGATGCATTTTATTTTCAGGATTTAGCTATTATTTATCCATGAGATAATGTGTCGACATATCTATGGGTATATTTCATTTTCAGTTCATTGAATAAATTTAATGTGTTTTATTTTCCTAACTTTCCATATTTATATTTTCATATCTAGTTAATTTAATGTCATGTATTTTTAGTTATTTACCTTTCCATACTGACTATTCTCAATGATTCATTATTTCTTCCGCTCTATTTTTCCCTTACAGAGCATTTGAGATCACCTTTATTATGTTTCTTTCTCCAGAAATACAAGAAAATTACTATGAAAGATATGTAAGGATTTACTATATGGATTAGATTTATCCTCAGAGTTACTTATTTAGAATGAATAAAAAAAATTATGTTGCAATCAATGTATTCATTTATACAATACTCATTCATGTATTAGGTTTACCAAGACTACTAAACTGATCGGTCTTTCGGGGCTTGATTCCTTATAATCATGCTAATATATTTAGTAACAAACATAGAATCTGTGTTATATGGGGATGGGTCACTAAAGTTGGTATCATAGGGAGGTTTAGTAGCTACCTTGGGAACTAGATTTAAGAAAACCTAGATTAGATAACATAACCATAAGGTAGAATTTGAGTATAATTATAGATGAAAACCCTAGAATTTTTGTAAAGTATAGATTATTTGGGACTTCCTAGCAATACATCCCTGTTTGGATACTAAAAGTGGACATGGTTCTGGAACATATGTGCCTAAGAGTAGAAAATCCTACAAGGTGTTCCGGGCTTGACTCAAGGTAACTTGGTACACGATAACGAGCCATATTGTGCACTTGTTTTGACACTCCCGAGGGATATGCATAGAATAATCCATTTTTTATTTACTAACCATTATGGAGGATTTGGATGCATAATAAGTAACCTAGGTTAAACCTAAGGAGTATTATATTGAATATAAGGTGTCATGATTTTGAAATCCAACTAATGATATTATAGATAAACCCTAGACAAAGGAATGACCTATGTGGAAATAAAATGGATGAGGTATTTATGTATTGAGGTTGTATTGAAAACCTTAGTTGAAATGATATTTAGAGATTAACCTAATTTCAAGGATATTCAACATATTTATATTTGGAAGTTATAATAATATGGTTTTATAAAAGGACAACCTGTAAGCTAGGTGACAACCAATCAAACCCGAAAAGGCCGCGAGACTTGAACCCATGACCGAATGATGATAAGGGTTTCACACCAACCACTGACCTATTCAATTCCCTTGTTAATTTTAATTATTTTTAGTTAAACAATTTAACAAATAAATATTAATGATAAAATAGTAGTAACACTTTTTATGATTATAAATTAATATATTAACCATATTTATTTTGGGAGATAGTTAAAGACAAATAGTAAGACTTTTCACTCTTTTATAGGCCTTATGATCCTTTAAATGTTTCTTTTAGTGCTTTAGGAATAATTTTTTTTGTTGGTAATTAATTTTTGGGAGTAAAGGGATGGTTTATAATTTGGTCGAAGCATAACCAAAAGTTAGGATTGTTTATATAAAATTTAAACCTAACAAGTAATAATATTTCATTATATTCTTGGTTAGTAAAATAATTACCCAAATTTAAGAAAATGAATTAGAAATAAAATATGGTCATAATACCTTAATTTTTGTTGAACCGATGGTATTCTAAATCATCACAGATTTATGGATTTAAGGCCCTCAACTTTCCATTGATCATTTAATTTTTTGTGATTGATAACCTCATTCATTATTTATAAATATTTACGCTTTTCCTCTAAGTATGTATCTCTACTTTCCACTAATGTTCTACTACTTAGAAACTTAGTTACATGGCAGTCCATGTGACCTGAGTAATTTCCATTATCTCTTTTTTAGAGGATTAATTATGAACCCTTATCATGATGTGAGATTTTAATGTAGGAAATATCAAAAAATCTATTACTAATATTGAGTTTAAATTGCGATGATGAAATTTAAATAATGTGGGGAGAATGCGATTCCCTGAAAAACTAAAGAACCTTATGTTTGATAGCGTGTATGATACATGACAACAAGAACATAAGGTAATGTAATATCTAGATAATTTATAATATATTTAATATTTAAAATCGATTCCATTCATGAAACACTGATTTAGCAAGTGCTACACGTAAGATCAACCTTTCTCGATAGCTTTCATTACATGCAAGAGCGACCTTACTCGAAAGCTTGCGTTGTATGCAATACCGAGTTTCACCAAACAATGATATATTATTAAAATATTATAAGATATAAACTAGCCGTTATGAATAATATTAACTAAATTATTAAAATATGTGGTTTAGACAACTAAATTTTTGGTTACAAATAAATTATAAATAATATAAGAACCAATTGAATATTAAAAGGATATTTTTATAGAAAACTATTTTTATGGTCACGAAGTTATTTTGCCATAATAAATAAAAGTAATTACAATTATTTAATTATTTTAATGTAATATATATGTTATATATAAAGTAAAATATTTATGATATTCATACATTATATTTTATAAACATAACATAAGAATAAACCCAATTTTTTCCTAAAAACCTATATTTTTATAAAGGTAATTTTACCTCCTTTTAATGGAAAACCCATTTTAAATATTAATTTTGACACTATTATAAATTTAATTTGATAAAATAATTTTTTTTAATTTATAATGTAAAAATTAGCTTATTATGAAATTTTGATATTTTTCTGAGAAACATCATTTTTAGTGAATAGTGAAAAATGTTGTGTTTTTGTTAAAAAATGCCTTTTTGTTTCAATAATTATTAATGTTAATTTATATTATAAATTATTTTTAAAGTAAAATTGGATAAATTATACATCTATTAATATAATTTATTTCATTATAATCAATTTACCTATTTAAATTGAATATAAAAATATAATAATATTTTGAACATTTTTCTACTAAAACTAGTTAATCTCTCTATCTGTGAGATTATCATTAATCCAAAATTTTCCACTTTTGTGATTTGATTTTTTATAATCCTAAATACACCATTTTAATCAATATAACAGTTTTTATCTAATAATATCAACTTAATTTTTGAAAAAAATGATTAGTGAAAGTGATTAAAACTAATTATAGTGATTAAGGTGTAATTTGGCTTAAAAACGAATTAAAACCCTAAGTTTAAGGGCCCAAATGACCTATCCACTTGTCAAAAACTCATTTTATGGAAATATTTCGGCCATTAATCTTCCATTAATGAGTTTGGGTTGTTTTTATGACTTTTATTAGGTAATAACAAGTGCACACCTAACTTCTTTTCAAGAATACCAAGTGAGTCCTTTCCTTCCATATAAAAGGACACCACCTCTACCCACTCTTGACACCTCTCAAAACTCTTAAGTTAGGAAAATATCTTCCCAAATAGTCTCCCATAATACATAACCTATAACTATAAGCCTATATTTGGTAATCAAACCTTCAATGTATGCCTTTTCATTTAAACCAAAAGAAGTTACCCGATTAAAAGGTTATGTATTTTCTCAATCTCTCTAGTTTCATTTCCATTATCCAACACCTAAAATATTATTATTATATTATTGAGTAAAAAAAGTATCCTAAATGTACTATGATGTTTTTTATTTTGATATTTTTACCTATAATTATGCACACATCCATCTAATGGGAAACATACATACTATTTCTATGAACGGTGAATTACTGCATCACAAAACGATGATTGTTAAATTCTCCGTTACCTCATATTATGGTAGAAAATATGATGAAAATTACATTTATATGTGATATATATGTTAATTTATAGTGTTTTAAACATCTATAATTTTTAATTATAACATAAATTTATGCTTTCTAAGTTGTGTAAATACGATAATCCCGTTTGAGAAAGTGTGAACTACCGCCCCCTCAAAGTGATGTGATTCGTTCGCATGATACATGGAATGTATAAATGAATGTAAATAATTAAAAATATGATAAATACAATATATATATATGATATTAATTAAATAATTACACATATATATATATATATATCATTTTCTTTATTACCCTTTCACACACTTAAAAAGTGATAACGTTATTCGTAGATGTTTGTACTACCACCTCCTCGATATAATATGATTCCTTTTACATCACATAATTATATATATAAGTATATTTTAATAAATAATATTTTATTTATTATATAATTATCATTTTAGAAATATTTTAGTTACTTATCTTATTTCCAGAACGATCATTTAAAAATGGGAATGTTACTCATGCGTACTTACGACCTACTGTCTCTATGATTGTAACATTGATTCATTTTTTCATAATAATATTTAATGATTGATTTTAAAAGTATAATTTATGTATAAATATGATAATTATGTCATGTTTATTATTCTGTAGCTGTTATATAATGAATCCTATGGCCATATTTGACCAACAATAGTTGTTTTGACACATAAACCGAATTTGGTAAAAAACACCTGATGTAAAATTAATTGTTTGAGTATTTGTTCACAACATGGTAATAATTGAAATAAAAGTAATTATAAACATTAAATTTTTTACTAAGAAAGTAGAAAATTAACATAAGTTTGTTATATAATAATTTAATGGATGTTCACCCGAAAGGAAATGCAAGGTAAGGGATTTTCATCTCAATTTACATTCCATTGAGGCTTAATTACTATTATTCACCTAGTTTATTTTACATGGTGTATGTACTTACATTTACATGATATATAATTAATCTAATTACTCTCATGATATTGTAAAAATTCATATAATATTATTCTTTCACGAGGATTAAGTTTTAAAATACTTCAAAGTGGTGTTGGACACTTTGGAATGTTTAAAGATTATTTACCTCAAGACTAATCCTAATGATCCTTCAATGGAATTTGAATTCAAGGAAATTATATAAACATTTTTAAACAATCAATTTCATTTTTATCTAGTTATTCATGACCATTTACAAGTGTTAGTAAAATTTTCCCACTCTTTGGTACTAAGATGTTTTTAGAAAATGTTTTTTAAAAAAACCCGACTTTATATCTCTCTTTAGTCAGAGAACCTATTTTATTATAAAAACCATGTTTAATTAAAAGGTTTTCAAAAATGTTCCTAAAATGATTTGGTTAAGGAATTTTTACCCTTTTTCCTTTTACTAATTTTTCAAATTAATATTCTTGTTGATTTCTTAATGAGGCATTTTATAACCTTTTTCCATACAAAAGGAATATTTGTTTTATATCATACGACATGTATGGATTCATCCGCCGTAATTTCTTTGAAGCCTCATTTTCAAGTTTAAATGGTTTATTTTTAAAGAAAAATATTTTCAAAAGGTTTTTCCAAATCAAAGGATATTTTTCTCAAGAATATTTTTAAAATCTATTATTTTATTTCATCAATGACAACAAACCTCTATTTTTACTCCACATGAGATTTATTATATTGATACTATCCTTAATCTTACTCTAGATGGTTTATGATTTATTTGAACAAGGATAGTATTAAAATTAACTTCCTTGATTTATTTAATATTCCCCTTGAAATATTCAATATCTTATGATCATTTATCATTAATATTACTATTGCCTAAACCGTATATCATTTTACATACAGTGTATACTTTGAATGTTGTTTGATTAATATGTATCTTCTACTCCATACAGATATTAGATAAGGAAAATTGTTAAATTGATTATTTTATAGATGAGGAATGTTTTGGATCTATACAACATGGGTAGATCCTGGTTATAGATATCCCCTTGATATATCGGTAGTCTCATGGGATGAGTCATTTTCCTAGCCGCCTTAGATGGGTTTTTACCCTAAATTTTGTAAACTATCTTGTGAAAGGTATTTATGGTAAAGGTACCATGTACCTATGGAACATGGCATCCAATAATTAAGCATTTCATTCATTTATATTCTGATATTATTAATCCATGAGAATTTTCATCGACATATCTATGGATACATTTCATCTTCAAGATTTAGTTATTATTCATCCATGAGATAATGTGTTCACATATCTATGGATACATTTCATTTTCAGTTCACTGCATAAATGGCATGTGTTTCAGTTTCCTAACTTTCCATATTGATATTTATCTATCTAGTTAACTGAATGGCATGTATTTCATGTTATTTACCTATGCATACTGACAATTCTTATTGATTCATTATTTCCACAGCTCTATTTTCCCCTTACTGAGCATTTGAGCTCACCATTATTATGTTTCCTTCCCTATGAATCCAAGAAGCGTACTATGAAAGATATGCATGGATTTACTAGATGGATTAGATTTATCCTTGGAGTTACTTATTTAGAAATAAGAAGAAAAAAAATTATGTTGTAATAAATGTATAAATTTATATAATAATCATTTATATATCTGGTTTACCAAGACTACTAAACTAATCGGTCCTTTAGGGTTTGATTCCTTGTAATCATGCCAATGTATTTAGTATTAGACACTAGCTCTGGGATATCTGGGGCTGGGTCACTACACTAGGTGTGTAGTTAGGACTCTTTGTCATGCACTAGATGATGATCATGTTAATACCCAATCCTCCCTTTTGGGGTTATCACCCCTAGTTACATCTATAACAGAGCCTTTATCCACTTTTAGTATCCAAAATGGGATGTAATATCTAGAAGAACAATATAAACTATACTTTACTAAAACTTCAATATGTTATCCTATACTTATAATTCTCTCTTAGACTTATCCTTAGGGTTTTTACCAAATTTATATCATCACAATCCCTAAATAAAAAGTGCATTATTACCTTGGTTTTAAATCATACACTATACCAAAGGATTATTTATACCTTTTAAATTTCGATAAACCCTAAATTATCAACCATCGAATTATCCTAAAAAAACATTCTAATGTCCAAAGTTATCTAAACCCTGATTTTATACTATCTGTGAAGCCCCGAACCCACACTCCTAGATATGGTAGCTAAAACATATACTTTACATATTATATTCAATTCCAACTATAGATTCCTAGACATAACTATCCTATAATTAAATGACTTAAATAAAATATTTCATTACATATAATTCCATGAAATTGTAATTTTAGAGCTTTAAAGAATTAGGAAAAAACGTAAACTATTAAAAACCACGCCTTTCTCAACTAAAGGAAATTTTTCCTACTATAAGAAACTCATTAATCCATAACAAGTCTTCAACATCTCCCAAAAATTCTATAAAAAATTATCCTATTAGACATATCACATGTATTACATTTCTCCATTACCTGGGGAAATGAAAACATAACAAGGGATGATATAAATTACTCAGTAAGGGAAACATATAACTGAATCTATAAAAAACATAAGCATATAATATATAATATGAAAGAAATAAACAATGAGAATAATTCCATAATCAACTGAAACTATATCCATGAAAATAAATGAAAACATGATTAATAATAATTACTGATCTCATATTGATAGAATGTATAATATTATACATCATTAAATGTTCTCAAGGCCTTTTTCCATGATATTATACTGATATGGGGTGAGGTATACACCAAAACACAATATATTTTGTCTCATGAGACTTTTAAATTTATTAAGGGGATATATAATATTGGGCCCCACCCGTCACTTTTTTTAAGTCCAATGCATTCACCATAAGAGTCAAAAATACATTTCATGTCATTCCCAAAGGAATCTCTAGATTAATAACAGTATTAATATCCATATAATGAAAAGTATGTGATGTTAATACATAATCAACCTATATTAATAGTCAATAATCATAAATAATGTTAATACTTCACTAGCCAATAAATAAATGTTCTTTCTAGGTGAACAACCTCCAATATGAATTTTGTAAAATGATATGTTCACACCATATTGGGTAATGAGTATATAGTCAATTCAATCTTGGAATTAAATGATAATAATCTATATAGAGAAATAATCTGGATGGTTTCAAAATAACATATCCCCTGTGAAACAAACAAAACATATAAGGGTGTTTATATAAATAAAAAACACCCTTGTAAAAATAATGCTTAAAATTATATCACAAAAGAATGGATTAAGAATCAAATTGTTTGATGAAGTGAGCTTAATACCCCAAAATTATAAATATACATTATAGGATAGATCATTAAGAATAATCCTCATTAGTGTAAATCCTTTTGAAAATTATAAGGGAAGTGGAATCAAAAACTTAAAAGAGATTTTAGAAAGCATTTATAACAACGATGTGATATAAAAATTCACATATTGCATTCAAAGGGAAATTTTGAAAAGGTGAGGTGAAATATTTTGAAAAACTTTAATTTTAAAAATAATATCCAATAACAGATCCTTGAAAAGATATAATGTTTATCTTGGATAAATTAGTAGAGGTATACAAAACATATAAATGGGAAATGAAAACCCATTTTATTATTTTTGAAATACTTTTGTTCAAAAATCAAATTGTAATAAGAGTAATAAAGAACTAATTTGTATAAAAATATCTTATTTGAAAATATAGTTAGAGAAATTATCATATAATAAAATATTTTTGTGGAATTACCCAATCATGGAAGAAATATGTTTATGGTGAAACCATATTAATCATGGAAAGAAGACTTGAGTTATCAGTATCCCATATGAGGAATATAATAATTGAAGTAAGACATATTTTAAAAAGGGGGTTTTATATGGCAGTAATGTGAATAATGAAAATACCACATAATATAATCAAATGGTATAATTTATAAAACTTAAATGAAGTAAGTACAAGAGAAACAATCATAACTCAATGAATGAAAATTGAGTTACCAAAGAGCCTTACAAACAGGGTAACAATTGAGTTAAAATACATTTGATGAAAAGGAACTTATTTGGATGAGTATTTCCTATGAATAAATAATATATCATAAATATAAATAAATGGGTAGTTAATACACCATTCAAAGGAAAACATTGCATATAACAAAACTATGCCTCAAGGAATTAAAGTTTGAGACAACGAACCCTTGCGAATTGAGTAAAATTTTAATCAAAACCACTTTAAGAGAGGGATTGAAATAAAAATTAAAATACCATGATAAAAATTAAATTAATGAAATGAAATATCAAATAGTCAGTATATACATCATATAAATGAAATTAGGTGCATAATACCAACCATTTCTCAAAGAGAAGAAATTGAGATGAAAACGCTTACCATTATTCCTACTTAGTCAAATGAATTATAACCTGCTATATAATGAACATAAATATCTTAATTAATTATATCATAAAATTATTATCAACATAATACCATTTTTATAATTATTTTATAACAATATATTTCAAATATATTATCCTATTATAGTTTATTTTCATTATCGGGTGTTAGAAATTTTGTTTGCTTATTTTGAACAAACTTCATGAAGAAAAGATTGATTCTCACTATGTGGTTTCAAGTTAATAATTCCCATATCATTAAATATATAATAATCATTATTTTAAATTATTACTTAAGCCCCATTTTTATTTGGTGAAATACACGCATACGACTTGTGAAAATGAAAATCAAGATGAACTAGTTTTTGATGTGTTTAAAAATCATAAGGTGGTATATTAATAAATATTTTAAATATTAACAATGAATTTATAAAATCATTAAAAAATATTAAATATATTACTATTATTTTATATTAAAATTATATGACATCCTATAATCATTTATGACATAATCATTATAACATTATTTACATAGGCAGTTAAATCGACCCAAATTGTAATGTGTTATAATGATTTATTGAGTAAGGGGATCTATTTAGACAATGATAATGTGATATATACATAAGAATATTTTTTTAAAAAAAAATTAGATATCCCCATTAAATCCATTTTTGGAACCATCAATAATGGGTGGTGATGAAAAATGAAATTCATCGTTCGTAGAGGCGGTAGTCCGTACACCTGCACGATTAAACTTTCCCATTTCTCAATGAATGGATGTAATGATGATATATGAAAAAAGATAATTTCAAAATTATATTTGTGACATATAAAACATATTTATTCATAAAATACATAATTTATAATATCCATGAGATGCAACGATTAAAAAAGAACCACATTGCATCATGGAGGTGGTAGTACACACATATGCATGATCGATGTTTCAGTCTCTCTTAGTGGATGGAAAGTAATGAATATCTGTTATTCAATTAATATAATTAAATTTAAGTATAATTTAACTTATTTCATTATATTAATAAATTTAAGGAATATTATTAAGAGGAAAATAAAAAGAAAGGAAAAGAGGAAAGTAAAAATCACGTTGAGAACTTGAGCTTTCCCTTGGAAATATCACTGAAAATGGAGGGATTAAGCTAACTAATTATGACCAGGGGATTATGTTAATGGGAGAGGATTATAGAAGGAGAAAATGGGGAATAGTTTTAGGAATAATTTATAAATAAAGGGTGTATCATGAATGGGTGTAAGTGACCCCCTTTTATAATTGAGGGAATGGTAGTTTTGGAAGCACCCTTTACTTTTTAATTATACCCTTTCACTATTCAAGGTAAATAACTCCAAAATTTAAAAATAATGGATTTTGAAAAATTTTAAGGTAGAAAAAATTATCATCCACTCCTTTTGGATAAAATTTTGAGTGATTTGATGATTTCTCCCTTTACTTTTCACTTTTACCCAAGTGCACTTTTACCCAGGTAACTTTTAATTTTACCCATGGTAATTAATTTAAATGACCACAATTTAAAATGGAATTATTAATTAATTAGATAATTTTAATCTAAAATATTAAAATAGTTTTATAAAATAAAATTTATATGGTTAAGAAAAGATAATTTAAAAATAAATTCACATAACACACAGAACCCATTTTTAGAGTAAAATATCACTTAAGTTTCCAAAATGATATACATGGTTTTTATAATTTTTTTAAAATAATTTATTTTAATTATATATATATTATATATAAAAAAATTTCAAAAATATTTAATTCATTATTCTAATATTATAATTTCATAAAAGTGAACATTTTTAACAAAATTAATTTTTTTCACCTAAAATCCATCTATTTCATAAAAATCATAAAAATCCATCTAATTAAAATATTATTATTATAAATAAAAAATTATTTTAATTTTTTAAAATTAAAATTTTAAGAATTATAATTTCAATTTTTGACTAAAATCATAAAATATAATGAAAACCCATTTTTATTGGAAAATGAATTTTTTAAATATTAACAGTTATTATTCTTATTTAATATCATTTATGAACTAAATTGGTTCTAAAAAATTATTAATATCAAACATAATTTATCATCATTAATCATACATTTCTTGAAATAGAAATGTATATTGCATAAAAGGGAAATTTTTAGAAAAATACCTTTCTAAACAATAAATGATATTATTAGTCATTTTAGGTAAACTAACTGAATTTAATTCCTATTATAAGTCGAATTTATTTTATTCATAAATATATTTAATAAAGAGGTTACTACAATTCATTTTATCTAATTAAATGACCATTTTTTAATGATCATACTTAAATATTTATATTTTATCTAACTATATCACAATTTTGTTTAAGTTTAGTGTTACATGTAGAGAAAGCTATCAAAGACATTTGGTTCATTTAAAGGAAGTAATATATTAAAATATCAAGGTGTTACATTCTATGAATGAAACTGACTTGTATGGTTCTCTTCTTTGATATCTGAATATGGGTTTTTCATCTCTTTAGAGTAAGAATCGTATGCCAAGAAGGCTATAAGAACCGTGGCAGAAAGATCCTCCTCCAGAACCCATTCTAAGGGACTAGGATATATCAGAAAGAGAGATTTAATTATTATACACATTGATAATGAGCATTATCCCTGCCATCACCTCCTCTATAGGTGAGGGATTCTCCAATACCTCAGTTTCTTCCCCCATCATGATAAGCTACGCTGCTGGAACTAGGGAAGCCACCCCTTTAGTGGTCAATGCATCATATCTCAACAATGCCTCTATTTTAGGAGCCAATTCTCCATCACCCACCATAGATTATTCAGTTACCAAATCTATTACTCCAACCATCAGTCAAAGGAAAGAGCCTCAAGTCTTTGTGGCATGATTTTCATGGAAGAGACATTCCCTTATACACTTTCACAAAGAATTAGTATTTAGTTGAACCCATAACAATTTCAAATCTAAAAAAAGTCATAGGAGGGAGGAATTATATAATAAAAAGTATTTAATGATTCCAAGTTCTGTCATTCCTTTGAACATTATATCTTGAGTGGTCGTCGCCTTGGCCAATTCATCCAAGCCCAAGGTCTCTAATTCTAGATCAACCATTAAGGGCCTTTTTGTGTATCAAGAATCCCAAAAACAACTAATAAATCTTCATTAGACGAGTTCACAAGATCTATTAAGTATAAAACAAACCATTTAGGACATAATACTAAACATGTATTTAGATGTGAAGGAAAATCAAAATAATGGTTAGAAATTTATCTCCAGAATGCAAAGGGATTTTGAAGACCAGCCATTCTAGATGATGTGAATCACTTGAATATCGAGACACCTATAGGATTCCAAATAATTACCCCCGTAAATGACCATGAGGTAATGGGAGAAGGTAGTTTTTCCCTTTTTTACTTCAACACCTCCCTCATTGGTTTTTCTTAGGAATGTTTTGAAGAATCCTTCACATTATCTTTAGAGGAATCCTCCCTATTACCTACAGAAGATTCCTTATCCTAACCTAATGGTTTCTATGTAGAGGAAAAATACTAGTCAGTAATGATCCAATATTGGTTTTTATATTTAATACATAGGATTGAGAATCACCTCTCTAAAGATTATTCTAGATAATCCATCCTTAGGCATGACTGCCCCAATTTCATAGGAACCGCCCTACTCTACGATAATGCCCCAAGATTCCTCATTACATGATTTCCTTAGCCTTCAATCACAAGAAAACTCTTGGGATGGAACCTCTTTGATTGATTCCTCACTCAAAACCCCATTGAGCATAGTGATCACCCTCAGATTATAAAGGTCCCCAACACCATCCTAGTGGGAAAGGAACTCAAGATGAGAGATGTATATAAACACCTCTTCTAAGCTGGACCTTCCTTGGAGTCTAGCCATCCCAATCATTTGAATATCCACTTACCCCCATGAAATTCATCTATATATGATATGTTATGAGTGTAAATCATGGTTCATCCCACATATCCCATATTTTTTGGAAGATCACATCATCAGTCATATCAAATAAGTAGCATAGATGTTTCCCGGAGGATTCACTTGACCTACTTGCAGCAACCCCATAGTTTTTAGATTTCTCCCACAGACATTTACTTGAGATTCCCACACCCCCTAGAATGCGAACTTTAGTATCCCTATTCAGATGGTGGAAAATGTACCTCAATACTCCCCTGATAGCAACATCATACCTCTTACCCTCTTCCCCACTTATTTTTTAAGTTCCCCCGATGATCATCCACCTTCTACCTTGACGCTCCTTGACGTCCTATGATGGGTTAACTCGATTCACCCATAATCATAAGACACATATAATTATAGGTAAGGATAATTTTAATACCAACTGATGGTTGCATGATAATTTCCCAAGAGCCCTCCTAGAACAGCATTCCCTAGAGATGGTGTATGATGTAGTGGTACCAATCTAAGTGGACCCTCATATAAACATATGACACCAATAATTAAATGAAACTAAACTATTAAAAAAGTCTAGCCATATTTTATGATCAATATGTTTGATTAACACCCCATATCAAAAGTTCTATAAGTAAAAACCCTAATCAATGATTCCATTCCTGTCACCAGTTATTTCCTATTGGATATACAAGCCACTAGACAAGTGAGAAGAAAGGAGGAATTTTACTATATTTCTTTCCAGTGTCACATTACAACCAGGGGCTTTATCCCTATTCAAATACATTAAAAAAACTGAAAATACACAAAAAACACACATCATTAATTGAGTAAAATAAAATGAAAACAAATAGAAATTAAATACTGAATAGGTAATTAGAGTGGGTGCATGGGAAAGATCCATCCACTGTATGGAGAATACACACTACCTTGAAAAATAAACTGACGCCCCCTTCTATTTGGTTTGTATTTCCAACACTCCCCTTCAAACCAAAACCGAATTCATTCCAAGCATCATTATGAGTTTTTTGAATGCATATATAAGCAATGCATTTGTGAAAATATCAGCCACCTATTCCTTAGTATTACAATATTCCAATTTTATCATTTTTTGCTTCACATGATCTCTCAGAAAATGGAATTGAGTATTAATGTGTTTTCTACTTCCATGCTTCACCAGATTTTTGGAAAGTTCAATTGACAACTTATTATCCTCATATATAACTGTGGATACATCATGTGGATGCTTCATCTCCTTTAAAAAATTTCTCAACAAAATTACTTCACAAATAGTGGACAATGCTGCCACATACTATAATTCACATGTGGATAGGGAGACCACACTCTGCTTCCTTGAATTCTATGGGAAAGTAGTCTTTACAAGAAAGAATACATATCCCATGGTGCATTTTATTTCATCTTTTTCACCTCCCCAATCATTGTCTTAGTATCCATATAGCTTTTCTTCATCACTGTATGAATAGAGAAGACCAAAATCCAATGTTCCTTTGATGCACCTAAGGATTCATTTTTCTGCTAGCCAGTGTGACTCTTTTGGTTCCTCCATGTACCTATTTAGAATCCAAAACTATAGATAATATATAGACCTATGATTGAGAGATACCTTAGGCTTCTAATAAAACTCTTGATTAAAGTTGAGTCAAGGATTCTTCCTTCTCCATATTTTGTCAGTTTTAAGCTCATTGCTACAGGTGTGTTAACAACATTGTAATTGGACATCTTTATTTTTTTAAGAAACTACTTAGAGCACTTATTCTGAGATATATAGATTCCAACATGTTTTTGATTTACTTATATGCCAAAAAAAAGGATATGAGACCTTCGTTAGTCATCACAAACTCCTTGAACATGGCTCCCTTGAATTCATCGAACATATGTCAGTTGTTCCCGGTAAACAGAAAATCATCAACATACAAACATACAATAAGTATATCACCACGATCATTATTTTTGATGTAAAATTAATTCTCATATGGGCATTGGGTGAATCCATTATCTTTATGATAGTTTTCAATGCATGCATTCCAAGAACGCAGAGCTTGCTTCAACCCATAGAGAGATTTCTTCAGTCGATACACCTTATCTTCCTCCCCTTGCATAACAAAGC
The DNA here is from genome assembly GCA_963277665.1 of Viscum album. Taxonomy (NCBI): domain Eukaryota; kingdom Viridiplantae; phylum Streptophyta; class Magnoliopsida; order Santalales; family Viscaceae; genus Viscum; species Viscum album. The sequence continues at coordinate 1,778,415,355 of OY728129.1, read as the reverse complement.
CTTCAGGATGGCCAACATAGACCTATTATTAGAAATCCATTTTTGAATGTAGATTTCACATCTAGTTGGTAGATCATCCAACTGTGATGGACTATAAGGGATATAATCATCCTCACAGTGTCAAGGAAAGAAATAGGAGAAAATAATTCTTTAAAGTTCAACCCGTACTTTTGTTTATACCCCTTTTCTAGTAGACTTTACTTGTATCGGTTGATATTTCTATTAGTATTTTTCTTGATCTTGTGCACCAATTTAACTCTAATAGTTTTATGGATATTAGGTAGTGTAGTCAGCTCTCATGTGTCATTTTTCTTTATGGCATGAATTTATTATTCCGTATCCACTCTCCAACATTATTCCCTTATGGATTCTTGAAACTTCAAAGGCTCATGATATACATACAAGTGAAATAGATTTACCTCTTTATTCTACTCAGAGACGTCACTTAAGTTTTTCATCTTTACAGGATCTATAAGTGAGGAAGATATGGCCAAATTTTTACTTGATAGAGTGATTTTATGAGTGATGGAATATACTCTTGTACTCCTATGTATTGACGATTTACCCAAGGAAGGTGTTGTGGGAATTTTCTCCTGATGATCATGTATTTACTTTAGATATTATATTTCAACTGAAATATCTTTGTTTTATTATTCAACATTCCTTCTCCAAGCTTCTTTCTCACTAATGATCACATCTATACTCCCCACTACTTTATTGGTTAGTAGATTGTAGAGATTATAGGATTTTGATGCTTTAATATATCCAATGAAGATTCAATTTTCACCATGACCATCAAACTTACTTATTCTTTCTTTTGTAACTTAAGAATATGTAACACACCAAAAGATTATTAGGTGCACCATGCTGAGTTTGTAGCCACTCCACGCCTCTTTTGGTTTCAAGTTTCTGACACTCTTGGTTAGACACTGATTGAGCATGTAGGAAATAAATGCCACTGCCTATACCTAGAAGCTCTTTGGAAGAACTTTCTCCTACAAAATGGTCTTCATCATGTCAAGGATGGTGTGATTATTTCTTTCTACAATGCCATTATTCTGTGGCATGTAGGCTTTAATGTATTTTTTCTTAATTCCTTATTCCCTGCAAAAATATTGAAATAAATTTGAAGGGTATTATCCACTTTTATCAGATCTGAGTACTTTGATTTTGTGACCACTTTCAGCTTCAACACGAGATTTAAAAATTTTAAATATAGAAAAGGAAAATGATTTTTCTTTGATGAAATACACCCAAATATTTCTACTGAAATCATAAATGATGGTAATAAAGTACATATTACCTACAAGTGAGGGTGTTTCAAGTGGTAAACAAATATAAGTGTGAACCAAATGAAGTTGTTCCTTTTATCTTCTAGACACTACACTTGGAAATTATTTCCTTTGTTACTTACTTAGTGTACATGCCTCACACACATGGTTTGGAACTTCAATCACCGACAAGACATGCACCATGCTTGATGATGATTGAAGTTTAAGGCTACTAAAATTGATATTCCCAAAGTGTAGATACAATCTCCATGAATCATTATTAATGATTCCAAAGAGACACTACTCATCCTTTATGTTAATATGTAGTAGAAACATGTTATTATATTCCATTTGAACTTAAGAAATAAGTCACCTGTGAGCAACTCTTATAGACAGAGAAGATTTATCCATGTGTATGACATACCCATTCTCAAGGACTTGGCCGATACTGATGATATTATTTTTCATGTTTGGAATATAATTCACATTAAATATGTAATTTGAATCACCATTATTCTGATATATTTTGATTTTACCTTTTCCAATCATAGGTACCTTTGATGAATCTCCAAAACTCACATCGCCGTGAACTTCTTCTGTGAGTTACTTGAAAAATTATTTATTACCACTCATATGGTTCCTTGAACCCATGTTGAGATACCACACATTTGGCCATTCACATGCCTTTTCTTATGCCAAGAGGAGCATGGTGACTTCTTCTTAATGGCGAGATGCTTCAGCATAGTTGGATTGTTCGTCATGATCCATTTTTCTCTAACACTCAAAATCATAATGGATGAATTTATTACATTTGTGACATTGAATGTTCTTTGTGTTTCCATGACCAAACATGAATTGACGTAGACCATTTCCTCTTCCATGGAAGATGGTAATTTTTTTCTTTTTTTGATGGCTTGATCAACATCAACCTCACCCAAATAATTTTGAAATGGTAAATCAAACTTGCTTAATTGATCAACATCAACCTCACCCAAATAATTTTTAAGAGAGAATGTTGAAAACCAGTTTTTTAAAGGGTGATGGAGTTCATGAATTTATTCCCCCAAAGTGTGCCACAAACCACCCATAAGAGAATTAGAAAGGGCCAAAAACATGACTAGACATATGCCCTATAATGATGTTCCCCAATTGATTATAAAATGTCACTAAGACTAGGACATTGATATTGAATTGGTCATCAAATTCCAGAATCACGACCATCACCAAACAGCCCGGCCACACTCCCATGTGTGCATCCTTGATAGGTAATAACCATCCACAAATTCCTCTAATAAGGACACATATATAACTATTGGGAGCCAATTATTCACATTTTATTCCCACAGTTCGTACTGGAATTCCTTAAGAATGAGTCAATATAACCCTAAATTCCTATGATGATGAACACCGAGATACTACTTTGGTAATCCCAACATTCAACCCTAAGACATGTTCAGGAAGAGACTGAGCCATGTCTTGAATGATACGTCTTGATAGAAATATGTTGATGTCATAAAATCTTTGTCAAGGTATTGAGAAATATATTTTCTACTACTAGCATCTGATTTTAATATCCTTAAGTGTTGGGTGTCGAGAGAAACTTATAATACTAAATTCCCATGAATGGGATCCCACTAATGTGGTAAAGATCCCATAGGCTAATCCCCACCTCTCCATGGTGAAGATATAATTTATTAGTATCTGTTGACCATCTTCTCAAAAACTCTGGAAATAGATATAGGTGATGAATGATATGGAACTAGAACATCCAAACTACCTCACACAACCCTACATGACATAAATAAGCCACATAATCCACATACATATATAACAAACCTAGTATACCCATACCCAATCATCTATAAAATTTCTTCTTAAATACTAATCCCATTATTTATTCCAACCCTATTGATTGTATATGATGATTTCTTGGAAAATTATTTATTAATGTGGTGAAAACCCCTCATTTATTAGAAATTACCTAATAACAGTGTTTGTTTGGACACTAAGAGTATGGATATTGGAATGGTTACGATCCATCACTGCATGGAAAGTAGTAGATATGTCCCAATAGTGGAGCTCACTGTGACTTGAAAACTAGTTCCTTGGTATAACAACCCTTCTCTTTATTACACACTTAAACATGATTTATTACATAAAATTGAACTTAAGACAACTCATAGGATCTAGAGGTATAGTTTCTTGGGAAATTAGTAACATTACATAACAACTTAGAATATAAAACACAACATCTTTATTGAAAAATTCTTTTACATGACCACAACATTCCCTCGTACTTAGCATTGCACTGGATAACCTGAGGATATGCATAAGAAGAGGGTGAGCTATAAAGCCCAGTAAGGGAGTAAATGAGGAATGACATGAAAAATAAAATACATGTTAGGAAATAATAATTAAAATAGATCATAACATAAACATGAACATAAAGGCATGATATAGCATGATTATCATAACTTGGAAATGTGGCATCAACGTTTAACATGATATTAGCATGATACAAGGATTATTGCATATGGAGCATGAGTAAATCCTCATTAAACTTGAATTATCGTGAGTAAACCCTAATTTAACTTGACATATCATGATATTATTCTTTAACCAACTCATTAGAGCACTGTCAGGGCACACCCTTCTTAATCATTTCATTTCATGCATAAGTGTGCCACATGGATCGTATAACATGGATTCATTAAACACCATCATTTATTACACGATAAACTAATGTTTAATTCATACATAAAACTATATAATCAATAAGTAAATGTTCATAAAGGTGAATACCCTTGATAGAGAAATGAGAATGGTATTCACTACACAATGGCATTGGCTTGGAAAATCGCGGTGCAATTTCGGCAGCATAACAACGTGACATAAGAATTCATAAAAATGGTTGATGAGAGATAAAGGGTTGTATAATCATATTTACATGAAATTGATAGTGAGGGGGTAATATAGATACATTTCCCAACATATGTAATGGAATTTAGATTCATAACACAAAAGAATTGCTTGAATTTAAATGAGAAGAGAGAAATTCCTTAAGGAATTTCAGCATGGTAACAGGTGTACATGGGAGGCATTAATGAGAGAGAAAGGGGTATCTCATCATTAAAAAATATGGATGGAATTATGGTAGATGTGATAAATCATACCTTAACATTTTTAATTTAAATTAAAAGGGTATAACAACATAATGAAATTTGTACAAAAAAGAGAAAGGAAGAAATCCCTTACTTGGAAGTGTGATCCCAAAGGCTTGGGGGAGGCCTGAGAGAGGCTTATTGGGAGCTTGGGTCACCTTGGGAGGATTTTAGATAGAGTAGGGTAGGGGGTTTTCTAGCTCCTAAGGATTTTATTGAAGAGTAAGTGAGAGCTTGGGTGGGTTTATATAGGAAAAGAGAAGAAATTATTTATTATTTAGGTTTTGGATACCACACATTAAATTAATCAAAACCACAAACCAAACAATGGTTTTTTACCATGGTTTTTGCAAAAGGGGAGCAGAAAACATTATTTTATAAGTCCAATGGCTGAAATTATTAAAATATTAGGCTTGAGTATGTGGAGGCGAGTCACACTCTCAAGGAAATCATTTTAAAAGTTAAAATGTTTTATATGTCTTGGAGGGTCCACTAAGGATTTGTAAAATAAATAAAACAAAACTAAAATAAAATTATTTTAATGGTAAAACATATATTGTATGAATATACCATTTAAAGTATTTTATTACATCACTATTAGGTCATTATGATGTCATAAAACACATTATATAATTAAACAATATTTAATTTTTACCCAAAAATTCGACTATCTCATAAAATTATGAAAAATTCACCATTAGATAATTTCTATGTCCTGATTCCAAAAATAATAGTAATTTTATCTAAATAATATTTTAAATATGTGATTTTTTACTTTTAAAATAAAAAAAATATTCATAAAAAATTTACGGGTTTTGTCAAAAAATGACTTTCAAACCTTAATAAAAATTACAATTATATTTCTAAAAATTATACGATAATTTATATTTTAAAAGTAATTTAATAATAATATTTTATTAAAATATTATTTAATTAAAAATCCATTAATTCATCAAAATATATTTCTTAATTGAATATTAACTAAAAATACTATTTGTTCTTTAAAAACTATTTACGAAGTAACAATAATAAAATGAATGTATATTCTCTATACAAAAATAATGTACATAATCATAATGATATGGTATTATTACATAACCCCTTATAACACCCGCATAAGACCTAAGAGTAAGGTGTGAGATGGTGATAGACTGTTGGGGTGGCTTAGATAACATCGCTCGGGTGGTAATCTCTATCAACTTCCACTTCTATCATAGGCAGTTCTGTTCAAGATTAATGCATTGAATCTCGGCCTGGGATTGGTCAAGAGAGAAGCCCAGTGAATCCACCTCCTTTCCAAGATCTGAAAAATGGGATTCGTACGAAGCAATTCTACTGGATGAGGCCATCACTTCCTTTGTATGAGTAAATTGGATTTGTTAAAGCCCTATATTTATACTAATCATGTGATCATTATTCAACGACTATATTAGCAATGGTAACAATTCTTCACGGTATTTTGAAATCCAAAATCATAAAACCAAAGAAGTGAATATGTTATATAACCATTTTACATAATAAGACATTTAATTAGATCAAGATAAATTTTCATTGATAAAAGTTTGGGTCATTATAATCTTTCCCCCTTAATGAAATTTTTCCCTCGGAATTTCTTTTTCCCACACTAAAACAGATGCGGGTAACTCTTCTTCATCACTTCCTCCAATTCCCACATTGCTACTTCAAACTTGTGGTTTTTCCACAACATCTTTATGAGGGGAATTGTCTTATTTTGTATAACTTGTTCCCTACAATCAAAGATCTTCACCGAATTATCTTCATAGGACCGATCATTCTCCAATGGTACCACCTATGGATTGAGTACCTATGAAGGGTTATGTATTTACTTCCTCAATAATTATACATGGAATACATCATATACTTGAGACAGGTTTGGTGGGAGTGCTAGTTGATAGACCAATGCTTCAATGCAATCAAGGATATCAAAAGGGATGATTTACCTTGGACTAAGCTTTCCCTTCTTCCCAAATCTCATAACTCTATTCCACAGTGATAATAGGAGGAATACCATGTCTCCAACATCAAACTCTAGGTCTCATAGATGATTATCAGCATAGCTCTTTTGTTGACTCTGAGCAGCTTTAATGTGCTGCTGTATGATCTTAACCGTCTCCACCATTTCTGGACCTAGGAGTTTTCACTCCCCAACTTCATCCCATCATGCTGGTGTTCTACACTTCTTCCCATACAATGAATTATAAGGATCCATTTGGATTCTTGAGTGGAAATCATTATTGTAAGAGAACTCAACCAGATAAATATGTTGATCCTATCCTTATTTTAAGTCCATTGAACATGCTCTCAAAATGTCCTCAAGTGTTTGGATAGTCTGCTCAGATTGGCCATCAATTTGAGGATGATAAGCCATATTGAAGTTCATCATAGTATTCAGAGAATGTTGAAGACTCTTCCAAAACATAGAGGTGAATCTTGGATCTCTATCGGATACAACATATAGTTTTACTCCATGATACCTTACCACTTATCTCATATATATCCGTGCCATTTGATCTAATGAGAAATCCTCTCGAATTGAAATGAAGTGTGTAGTCTTTGTAAGATGATCCACAACAGTCCAGATAGCATTGTTTCCTTTGTATGTCTTCAGAAGTCTAGTGAAAAAGTACATGGTGATGTTCTCCCATTTCCATGCTGGTATGGGTAATGGTTGCATCATCCCCTTAGACTTATACCTCTCAACCTTCAATTGCTGACATACCAGCCACTTTTATGTATACTCAGTGATCTCCTTATTCATTTTCTCCTACCAATAATTCTCTCAGATATCTATATACATATTTGTGTTTCCTAGGTGAATGGAGAAATTTGAACTATGTACATCATCCAAAAGTTCACTCTTTAACTTCGGATTTTATGGAACACATAGTCTTATCCCAAATCTCACAATTCCTTTTTCATTAACATTGAAATCTGAGGATTTACCTTTTCTAATAGTTTCCACTTTCTTCTAAATTCCCACATCATTTTTTTGAGCATCCTGTAACCTTTCCAAAAGATACGATTGAGAAATAATTTGTGAAAGGATTGATGATGTACCCTTATTTATGATTCCCATGTCCATATTCATTAAATCTAATAAGATTGGATCCATTTTAATTCTCATCAATGATAGAATTTCTAGGTCCTTTATACTTAGAGCATCTCCCACCTGTTCATTTTCCCAGGGTGGTAATGGATTGAGCAGTCATAGTATTTGATCAGCTCTAGACATCTTTTTTGGAACATAATGAACTCTTTCTGTGTAAATATATACTTTAGGCTTTTGTGATCCATGTATATTTCACACTTCTCCCCAAATAGGTAATGTCACAAAATTTCCAAAGAAAATATTACTGCAGCGAACTCCAGATCGTGTGTTTGATAGTTTTGTTCATGAAAATTCAATTTACCTGAAGCATAGGCAATGACTTTGTCATTTTTCATCAACACACAATCCAATCCCTTCTTCGAAGCATCACTAAATACCACAAAAAGTTATTCACTTATGGGTAATGAGAGAACGATCACAGTGATAAGCCTCTTTTTCAACTCCTTGAAGCTCTATTTGCATTCATCACTCCAAGAAAACTTTAGTCCCTTTTGATTTATCTTGGTAAGAGGGTTGGACAATCATGAGAAATTTTTCACAAATTAGTGATAATATCTAGCTAACCCTAGGAAGCTAGAGATATCCATCACTGATGTTGGCCTCAACCATCACTCAATTGCAGCTATCTTGGAGGGATCCACCGATATCCCATTTCTTGTGATGATATGACCCAAGAATGAGACATCCTTCAACTAGAACTCACACTTCCTGTACTTTTCATAGAGATTATCCTTTTTCAAGATATCTAGTATAGTTCTTAGTTGCTCCTCATGCTTCTCCTTGGTTTCGGAGTATATTAGAATATCATCTATAAAGACTACCACAAATTTTTTGAGGTAATATCTAAATACTCTATTCATCAATTCCATGAATATTGATGGAGAATTAGTGAGTCCAAAAATAATTACTATGAATTCATAATGCCCGTATCTTGTACGAAAAGTAGTCTTGGGGATATCCTCCTTCTTCACCCTTACTTGATAATATCCCGACTGCAAATCCACATTTGGAGAAGTATTGTGATCCACATAGATGATCAAACAAGTCATCAATTTGGTTCAGATGATACTTTTTCTTTATCGTGATTTTGTTGATCTCACGATAATCAATGAAAAGGTGCATTTACCCATCCTTCTTCTTGACGAAGAGGACTGGTGCACCACATAGTGAAACACTTGGGCATATAAACCCTTTATCTAGATTCTCATGTAGTTTTTTCTTTAGCTCCTAAAGCTCCACAACATCCATTTTATATGGAGTCTTGGATATTGGAAACACCCCAAGTATAAGATAAATTGAGAATTCAACATCTCTTCTAGGAGGAAGACCAGACAATTCCTCGAGAAAAACTTCAGCAAATTCCCTTGCAATAGGAATGTCTTCAGGGATGGTTTATTTCTTAGAATTTATCATCTGATCTAGATATGCATGCTCATAGGGAAGTAATATCCACACTTTATATGATGGTGCTAAAGAATATCCATCCCCCCACTTTCACTTGTATAGAATCGAGGTCGATTCACCATATGGAGAGTGATTTCCCTCTCACGGTAATTTATGTTGGATCTATATAAGTAAATACAATCCATGACATGAATTGTGTCAAATTCCACCAAAGGTATTATAACAATGTTTGTCGGGAAGTTCAATCCGCAAATTATGATAGTGGAGGAGTTATATTCATGGGATGAAATGATTGCCTCATTTTCTGTTCTCAACGATATCTTTACTTCCATAACTTGCAGTGGTGTTGGGATTGTTCTACTAAACATTAGATATATAAAAGAATATGTAGAAACAGAGTCAAAAAGTATGTTCACTATTCTTTAATGAATAACTAATGTACCTGTAACCACTTCATTTTCAGGGTTCACTTCGGTGGTAGTGATAGAAAAAGATCACCCTTGCTGCCTTGGAGGTTGTTGGTCACCTTCAAAAACCCTTGGCTTAGGGCACTGGTTTGCAAAGTGCCCTAGTTCTTTAAAATTAAAGCAATTAACAACATGTTTATCATCAAACGAAGCGTTCCTTTTCTCTGTCATAGCCATGGGTTTTTCTTGTCGACAATTAATGGACAGGTGCCCTTCTCTTTCACACCTAAAGCATTTCCTTGTCCCCTTCAGGCATTTTCTAGGGTACTTCTTTCTGCACCTTTGGAAAGTGGGGTGCTATATTTTCTTAGCAATATTGGATTTATCCATCAGACTACTTGAATTGAATTCTACCTTATTCTTCTTATACCCATGATACCTCTGAGATTTACCAATCTCCATTTCTACTTTGAGGGCACATTAGACAATTTGCCTCATAGCTATCGAAGTCAATAATCGCTAGCTCTTTCTATAGGATAGTTTTTATCCCACCAAAGAAGCGGTTAAACTTTCATTAGGGGTAATTACAAATCCATAGGCATATTTTGAAAGCCATGTAAAGTTTTCCTCGTATGATCTGATGGATTTGTCATCTTTTTTCTTGAGGGTGAGGAAGTCCCTTTCCATATTAAGTTAGAGGGTGCGAGCAAAATATTTTTTGAAAAACATTTTATAGAAATACTTCCATTACAACACCTTGATATCCTCCTTAGGCTTTGTATTTTTGATCAATTTACACCATTGATCATCTTCACCCTCCATACGATAAGCAACCGAAAGTACATTCTCTTGTTCAAAACATTGAAGAATAGAGAAGATCTTCTAGATGAAGTTGATCCATTGTTTGGTGATTGAGGGATCATATGATCTATTAGAAGTAGGGGGACTTTGTCTCATGAAACTCTTGATTTCAACTTGTTATTTATTAGGGGGGGGGGGTTGAATGTTCCTCTTGTCCCATGTTTCTATTCATAACTTGAGTTAACTGAGAGAGTATCATGAAAAAGTTCACGATTCCTTCTCCCATCGGATTGGGCATCTCATTAGAACAATAATCACATTGATCTTCACATTAGTTGTTAGCTTGAGTCCTCTTATTACCAGTCATTGGATGGAATAAAAGGAAAGTTAGGGGTAACACATAATGGTTATTCCAAATACAAAAAAAAATATGACTTATAAATTACTTTTATTTCCTTAATTTATAAATTTATAGGCTTCAATATTTGTTATCCCTGATCTACTTCCCAACATATATTCTTAAGGGATTTTTTTATTACCTTAATAATGGTTTTTACAAAGATTATATATTTACCAAAAGAATATACCTAGGGAGTTTCGTAACTAATAGTGCAAAAAGACCCATTTTTGTGCACTAGTTTCTGTTTGAGTCTAGCTTAAAGCGGTGTTTTCGGGCTTTACCCCTAGATACATATGTGCCAGAGCTACCTCTACCTACTAGTATCCAGACATGGATGTATTTTATTGATAAAACACTTACTCAATACTCACCAAAATTTATGGATGTTTTTATTATACTCAGTCTTATCACTAAGGATTTCACTAGGGTTTTCTAATCCTAATCCCAAAAATAACTAAACCTATCATTTGATACCAACTATAAAAACCTTGATCTTTATTACACACTTAAACATGATTTATTACATAAACAAGAACTTAATAAAACTATGAGGATCTATAGGTCTAGTGTCTTGGGAAATTAGGAAAATTACATAACAACTTATAACATAAAACACAACATCATTATTGAAAACTTCTTTTACATGACCACAACATTCCCTCGTACTTAGCATTGCATGAGATAACCTGAGGACATGCATAAGAAAAGGGTGACCTATAAAGCCCAATAAGGGAGTAAACAAGGCATAAAATTAAGAATAAAATATTTTTTAGGAAATAATAATATCAATGGAGCATAAGAGAAACATGAACATAAAGGCCAGATATAACATGATTATCATAACTTGGAAATGTGGCATCAACATTTAACATGATATTAGCATGAGACAAGGCTCATTGAACATGGATCATGAGTAAAAAATCATTTAAATTTAATTAGCATGAGTAAAACCTCATTTCACTTAATGTATCATGATACTAGTCTTTACCAAATGCATTGGAGCGCTATCAGGGCACACTATTCTTAATCATTTCATTTCATGCATAAGTGTTCCACATGGATCATATAACATGGATTCATTAAAAATAATCATTTATTACACAAAAAAGTAATGTTCAATTAATACATGAAACTATATAATAAATAAGTAAATGTGCATAAAGGTGAATACCCTTGATAGAGAAATGAGCATCGTATTCACTACACAATGACTTTGGATTGGAAAATCGTGGTGCAATTTCGGCAGCATAATGGCGTGACGAAAGAATTCATAAAAATAGTAGATGAGAGAGAAATTTTTGTATCACAATGTTTACATGAAATTTATAGTAAGGGGTTAATATAGATACATTTCCCAACATATGTAATGTAATTTAGATTCATGACACAAAAGAATTGCTTGAATGTAAATGAGAAGAGACAAATTCATTACAGAATTTCGGTATGGTAACAAGTGTATATGGGAGGAATTAATGATAGATAAAGGTGTATATCATCATTAAAACATAAGGAAGGTAGTATGGGAGAGGTTAAAAATAATACCCCAACATTTTTAATTGAAATTAAAAGGGTATAACAACATAATGAAATTTAGACAAAAAAGAGAAAGGAAGAAATCCCTTACTTGGAAGTGTGATCCCAAAGGCTTGGGGGAGGCTTGAGAGAGGATTATTGGTAGAATGGGGTTCCTTGAGAGTATTTTAGAGAGTTTAGGGAAGGGGTTGGTCTATATCCAAAAACTTTGAGTGAAGAGGAAGCAGGAGCTTGAGTGAGTTTATATTGGAAAAGAGAGGGGATTCTTTATTATTTAGGTTTTGGACACCTCACATTAAACTAATCAAAAACAAAAACCAAACCATGGTTTTTTCCCATGGTTTTTTCCAAAGGGGAGTGTAAAAATTTATTTTATAAGTAAAATTACTGAACTTTTTAAAATATTAGGCTTTTTTATGTGGAGGTGAGTCACACTCTTAAGGAAATAATTTTAAAATGTTTTATAAGTATTGGAGGGTCCACTAAGGCTTTGTAAAATAAATAAAACAAAACTGAAATCACATTATTTTAATGGTAAAACATATATTGACCAAATATACCATTTATAGTATTTTATTACATCACTATTAGGTCATTATGATGTCATAATACACATTATATAATTAAACAGTATTTAATTTTTACCCAAAAATTCGACTGTCTCAGAAAATTATGAAAAATTCACCACTGAATAATTTCAATGTCTTGATTACAAAAATAATATTAATTTTATATAAATAATTTTCTAAATATTTTATTTTTTTACTTTTAAAATAAAAACCGACATTTATCGAAAATTCATGCATTTTGACAAAAACGGCTTTCAAACCTTAATAAAAATTACAATTGTATTCCTAAAAATTATACGATCATTTATATTTAAAAACTAATTTATTAATAATATTTTATGAAAATATTATTTAATTAAAAAATCCAATAATTCATCACAATATATTTCTTAATTGAATATTAACTAAAAATACTATTTGTTCTTTAAAAACTATTTACAAAGTAACAATAGTAAAATGAATGTATATTCTCTATACAAAAATAATGTACATAATCATAGTGCTGGGGTCTTGTTAAATAACCCATTATAAAACCCTCATAATACCTAATGGTAAGGTGTGCAATGGTGATATACTCTTGGGGTGGCTCGGATAACATCACTCGGGTGGTAATCTCTATCAACTTCCACTTCTCCCATAGGCAGTTCCGTTTGAGCTTAACGTGTTGAAGCTCGACTTGGATTTGGTCAAGAGCGAAACCGAGTGATGATACCTCCTTTATGAGCTCCAAAAATTGGGCTTCATATGGATAAATTATATAGGATAAGGCCATCACTTCCTTTTTATGAGTAAATTGGATTTGTTAAAGCCCTATATTTATACTAATCATGTGATCACTGTTCAAGTACTATATTAGCAACAATAACAAATCTTAATGATATTTTGAAATCCAAAATCATAAAACCAAATAATTGAATATGTTATATAACCATTTTATATAATAAAACATTTAATTAGACCAAGAAGAATTTTCATTGATAAAATTTTGGTTCGTTACACTTGGAGTGTTTACATCTGTAACAAGTAGAACAACATCATCAAGATGGCCAAAGTTATAGAGCGATAGTCTATTAATCATAATATATTCTCTCAGTTCCATCATTAATCAACTCAAATAATCCTATTTATTTGATAATATTATCCTACCTTGAAGAATATTGAGGTTTTAAACCATTTCATTATTCTTATAGATGGTAATAGTAACAACCATGATAGTTTCTTCAATGGTTTGTTTAACCATTTTGATAGTGTTTTGAGTTTTGAAAAGTATTGATCACCCAACTTGGGACTGCGTCATGAAAATCTACCTACCTCATGAAGCTTTGATATGCTTCATAAAATATCTTATTGATGGAATGATTAAGTTTGATTCATAAAAGTAGTGTCCCTAAACTTATATCTCCCAAGGAACATGTTGCATGAACATCGAGGCTCAAAAGCTATAGAGGTTCATAAGAAATTTTAGTTTCTCAAAAAGAGATATCAGCTATATTTAATTAAGTATCATGGTTTTCACTAGGTCCCCTTACCCTATTTATATTCTAGGTATGAACCATGTTTTGTGAATCTCATTACCAAGTTAAAGGATATAGCCCAAAGTTGCATGTCATAGGTTAAAATTTCAGATTTCAGCATCTTACATAGAATTTGATGCTCTGAATCCCCAATGAATTACATTATAAAGTTAGGGGTATTTATTAGAACTTAAAATGTACTTATAAAGTATTAAGAAGTGTGTAAAAGAAAAAAAAATGGAGGAAATTGGCATATAAAGAAATTATGAAGTAAAGGGGAGGTTATCACACAACTTCCAAGCATTTTTCACAACTCTAAAAATACACGCAACTTATAGTAGCATAAGAAATGTGATATAAAATGTAGAGTCTCCATTAAACCTTATGTCAAACTCCAAAATCAATGGATAGGATTTCACTCAACTCATATTGCTTGAACTAGGGATAGAACGTTGTACTAGTTCCCAACTTGTATGGACCAATCACTATTATGTGAGATATGTGGATTTGTGTGATCTAGTGACTTCCACAAGATAAAATTCCATCAAATAGAGTAACACCCCATATTTTATGGGTTGAACATTTTTAGGTTGGAGAGCCATGCTCCTAACTCATATAAATCATTATTCTATGAATTCGTGTAACCATATACACCCATGGATCTTTATAAGTGAGAAAATGACAAAAAATACTTCACATATGACCTTAATTACATTTTCTTGTGGTTAATATGCCTTCATGAAAACTTCATCAATGAATAATATAATTTTTCAAGTCACATATGCTCTGAAAAACTAAAAGTTTCATGCAATATACAAAAGTTGTGAGAAACTCACCATTGGAAATCCATGAACCACCCTTGTGCTAGATCTCATGACTCGTACAACTCTAATGTTTCGCACAAGTCCAAAGTTGAATTAAACTATCTCCAAAAAACCCCATTTTATGAATCCTTTATATTTCACAACCCTACAGAAGATAATTGATCATGATTCCCATGTTCATTCAATTTGGTCTTACTCATGGAAAATCTATACACACAACCGGTATCGTGGTCCATTTTTTCCAAACCCTTTGCATCAAGCCTAGGATGAACAATATCCTTACCTTATTCTCCTAAGAATAGGAACTATCATGCCAAGAATCATGTATGATTCCTAAAATTGATAGCTTCCATGAATTTTTACCTCCAAATTCACCAACACACTGGATACATAATCCATGACCATGACATAATAAAGGTAACCTGTCCATTATCCCCCAAGATGAGTTCATATAAGATCCCTATATCTTTTACTACTCTCACCCTAATTGAGAATAAGTAGCTTAATGTGAAATCCCTATACACTAAATCCAATCTATAAGAATTTAAACTGCATATCACAACGTCCTAGTCACATGATGATATTATGAACGACAACATCTATAGCATCCCGTCTTTTTATAACATAACTTTCATTCCATTACATGGAACTGAGGATCTTTAAGGTTTAGTGTCTTGGAAACAAGGAACATAAAACACGAAACAAAAAAAAACATTCTTCTTAAACACTTGAAAGGCTTCTCCTAATGTTCACCCTAGGCTCATTACTGCATCTCATAACCTGGGGATATACATTAAAAGAAAGGGTGAGCAGAAGGCCCAGCAATGGAAACAAGTGAAACATTTTACATATGAACTTGAGATACATCAATAAAGTCATGCAAAGAACTTTAAGGCATGAAAATGAAATTATGAGGCATATCATAATAAAAATAAAACTTTTTCATAACTTGAAGTTGTGGCTGCAACATTTAATATTGAAAATCATGAACATATCACCAAGGTCCATCCCCAAGGTGTCATTTGAAAATTACCAAGGTTATTCACCAAGGTATCATGAAAATTGTAATCTCTAGTGGTTACATCATTACCCAATGCATTGGAGCGCTTTCAGGGTGCACCCTTAAATTTGCCTTTATTATCACGTGATCCAAATATATCATCATCAAACATTTCATGAATAACCCACATAGCATAAAATAAATGGGTTTCATTTCATAATCATATCGTTTTAAAAACTGCTTTAAAGACATGATCTTTACGTCACTTTAAAACCCACAGAAAAGGAAGGTGGGTCTCATGTATGTAAATCCCAGAATTTAAAATAGAACATTTTGGTATATATGTGAATACCCCTTTAGAAGAAAGATCTTTGAGTATTCACTTAATAATATAAAAGAACTTTAGAAAAAGAGAGAGGCATTTTGAGACGGAAATTCTGCAGCATAACGGCTATGTTACGAGGTTTTAGAAGACATTAAAAAGAGAGGGAAAATGGGTCAAACATTCATAAATGACCCATAAAACAGTATATGGACAGAATAAGGAGGATACATGATCACGGTAATGAAATTTCAAGGACATACCATTTGAAATGAAAAACATGGAAGGAAGACAAAAATTAGATTTCTCTTATGAAAGTTCGGCAGCCTAACGACGCCACTAAAAACATCAAAATACTGAATTGAAGAGATCAAATGGGGTCTATAATCATATGAACACAAGAGTCCAGTATGATAGATATAGAGATCATACCCCAACATAACAAAAAGGAACTTGAAAGACATGACATGAAAGTAGAACTTTGAAAAGAATGAGAAGGGTGAAAGAATCCCCTAAAAAATTCGGCAGCTTAACAGCGCCACTTAAAACTTGAAAATACTAAATTGAAGAGATAAAATGGGGTCTCTCATCATATGAACATAAGAGTCCAGTATGATAGATATAGAGATCATACCCCAACATAACAAAAAGGAACTTGAAAGAATTGACATGAAAGTAGAACTTCAAAACGAGAAGGGTGAAGAACCACTTAAAAATTCGGCAGCCAAACGGTGCCACTTAAAACTTCAAAATACTGAATTGAAGAGATCAAAAGGGGTCTCTCATCATATGATCATAAAAGATCAGTATATTAAATTTATAGATCATACCCCAACATAATAAAAAGTAACTTGAAATACTTTACATGAAAATAGATCTTGAAAAATGAGAAGGGAGAAAGAATCCGTTACAAAAATTTCGGCAGCCTAACGACGCCACTTAAAACTTCATAAAACAAAATAATGAGAGTAAGAGGGGATCTATCATTATATGAAAATGAAAAGGGAATTAAGAGGAGTATAAAAGAACATCCTCCAACATAAGAACATGGAGCATAAAAGGAATGACATAAAAGAGATTACTTGAAATGAAAGAGAGAGGTCGGATCCCTTACCTTAAAACGTAACTCTTAAAACTCAAAGGTTTGGACCTTGAGGGCTTGGGGGCACCTTGGGAGGACTCCTTGGGAGGTAAGGAGACCATAACTTAGTTGAGGGAGAGTGGGGAGTCGAATGGATGAGAGGATGGCTTGATATTTATAGGGAAAGTGAGGGGACAAGGCATTAATGGCCAATGGACACCTCATTAGTGGTTTTGGAAAAACCATGGGTTTGCCCATGGTATTTGCCCATGGTATTGGCCACTTGGGACACCTCATACCTTATCTTACTATTCATAAGTCGAACATATTGATTACATACTTAATACATCATTTAATGATGTCATTACACACCCGTAACTTAAAAACTGTATTTTCACTATTCATCGAAAATTCAACTTTCTCAGAATAATCCCAAAATTTCACCTTAACCAAATATCAATGCTCTGATTTCAAAAATGAAATCCATTTTATAAAAATAATTTTCTTAATATTTTTAATTAAAACACTATTCATCGAAAATTTATTTTTTTCAGAAAAATCCCCAAAATTACCTTAACATAATATCGATGCTCTGAGTTCAAAAATGAAGTCCATTTTATAAAAATAATTTTCTAAATATTTTTAATTAAAATTTTAATTAAAAAACACTATTCATCCAAAAAAACTAATACTTGAATAATAATTTATGAAACCCTTATTTAACCATTTTATTGAATCACATTACTTAATCAAAGTGCCTAGCTTATTTTAATACTTTCTTTAAGTGATATTACTAATATATTTGGACACATTATTAATCCTAATCATAAAATCACTATTCATAATTTACTATTCATCAAAAATCAAGTTGATCTTATTAGACTCTAAATTTCTTACTGAACATAATTGTAGAAGACCATTTTTTGAAAATCATTATACATTTTTAATTATTTAAGGATTACATAAACATTTTTAAAATATCCTTTTTCTAAAATTTGTCAAAAATATGCATACTATATTTATCCGGTCATTTGAAAATTCATAAAAGGAATCAAATTTTTTATTTAATACAAAGGATTACACAAGACAGTTACGGTCTCCTTACATAGCCCCTTATCACACCAGCATAGGACCTAAGTGTAAGGTGTGCTAAGGTGAGAGAATCCGAGGGAGGCTCGGCCAACATCGCACGAGTAGTAATTTCTATCAGTTTGAACTTCTCACGAAGGCGATCCCGTTCTAGCTTTATACGGTGAAGTTCAGCTTGGGTTTGGTCCAGAGAAAAGCCCAGTGGTGCTACCTCCTTCCCAAGTTCTGTTAGATGGGCTTCGATCGGTCCAAGACTACTGGGTGAGGCCATCAAATCTTCTTTCTATATTAATTAACCAAGATTGCTTGTATTTAGAGACAATAGTCAAAATGTTCAGTTTCCAGCGGTCATATTGACCAATGGTCAAATAACAGTCAAAACCCAACAGTCTCATTTTAATTATACTCATGTTATCAAATGAAACATTTTTGTTGAGTATAAAAATAAAATAAAATAACACATAAAATTAGGAAACAATATTTATTTAAAATTTCGGGTTGTTACAACGTCTTCAACAAAAGAAGTTAAACTGACACCTTACCCAATTTGAATATCATATGATTTACTATATGACAAGACCAAGATGCCACTTTTTGAGAACATGGGATGAATTACATAATAAGAATGATTTGATTCCTTCTATCCTCTAAAAATCTCTAATGGTTATGCCCCATACCATCCCTTGTTTTCTCTCCTTCCATGACACAAGCATCTTTAATGGAAAATGTTAAACTTCATGGTCTAGTCTTTCCACATAAACTTAAATTATATACTCAAACCATGTGGGTATTGATTCATACCCTTAATAAAGATATATATGATTCATATTTGAGGCTCAATTACAACTTCCTGATAACCATGTTTCCCTTACAGAATGGGATGCATTGGGAGATGAGCCTGAAATGACAAAACATCTTCATAAAAAAATCCATACTAGTCCACTTCCCCTTAATAGATGGTATCTATAAATCTTGATCATCTTTCTAGAGTATTCCAAACCTCTCACTAGTCACCACCAAGTCTACCTAGGACTTTAAACTATAGGGATCCACCAATGGACATTAACCTATTCCCACCCATACGAGACAAGAATACGTGGATCAACTGCCTTCCTGCTGGGCCTTAAACCTACAACTTTCCCATATGTGACAAGCATATGCGGGTTCATCCCCCCTGGACATTAATCTATGACCCAACCCATATTCCATGAAAATATACGGGACCATCAACATTGGACTCCCAATACGAAATTACCCATACATGATAAGTGTATGTGGGACCATCCACACCAGACTCTAAATATGTGTCGACCCATACATGATGAGAATATATGGGACCATCCCAACTAGAATTTAAATATGTTATTGAACTATAAATTATGAGAATATGTGGGATTTCATTCACTCAACTTTAAACCTATGATCCCACTTGATTCATCAAAAACCCATCCATAGGTGACAAGCCTAGGTATGATAGGGCTAAGAAGAATATGTGACAATCATGATATCTATTATCCCCCTACTTAGGTGATGATCCTAAGATTACACCTCATTTGAGAGCATGATATACCTTATTTGATGATAATAATAATCCTATTTTATGAACATATGATCTCTCTATTTTCAACTTAGGCGATGAGACTAAGATTCTTACCTTGTGTGGTGAGCATGAGATTCCACAAGTGATGATCCTAATAAGACTTATGTGAAGAGAATAAGTCACAAAGTGTGAAAAATTCCTGATGTCACATATGAAAAATGTGTTCCACCTTATGTGATGATCATAGGATGCCTTATGTGATAGGTCTAAGATTCCTAACACAATAATAATAAGTTTCTACATGGAGATCATGGGATGCCTCTGGTTTTGTACTTGATATGCCTTATGTAATGATAATAAGATTCCCTAAAAACATCAAATGAGGAATGCATTTATAGATTCCTAACATGACCAAAATCATCATCATCTCTAACCATAGGTAGATACCCTACTATGATAACAAGTAGTATAATTAACCAGTTTACACTAGAAGATGATGTTGGGAACAAGATTCAAGAGCATGTCTTAGATCTATAAGGGATACCCAAACTAGGCTAATAACTCCAAGGTGGAAACCATGGAAGGAAGAACTTACATATTATCATCCTGTTCTAATCAAGGAATCAACATCATCAACCATAGTGGTGAAGGAAATACCCCTTTGGAAAGACAGAATGTGGATCCATATGATTACAACTAGTTGAATGACATAGAAGTGAGACCCAAAAAAATCATTGGAAAATGAATGAATCATGAGATCATATTAGTATTGTGTATATTTCTACTACATTTTATTTTTTTATTATAGGTTTGGTATTTCCATATAAAGGTACCTTATTTCAAGATTTTAGTACAAGTGTGGCATGAGTAATGTGGTTTATTTGTGGATAAAGAATCACCCAATAATATTTTCTAAACCCGTGAGAATTATTGTTGGGTTTTGGGTGTGGAAACCATTTTTGGGACAAGTCTTTAGGACTAATAGGGGGATAATATTAATTAGCCCAATTAAATATGAATATGGAATATATGAAAATAACTATTCTAGACATCTAAATGTAGGATGAGCAGAAGTTATGTGGACTATTTTTTTAGATGGTATATCTGGAAGGAGGAAATGTAGGAAAAAGGAAGTTTGAGATGGAGTCATATTTTGAGATCATTGAAAGTGAGAATAGTACACCAACCAATTAGTTTTAGTTGGTGGGAGTCTTTGGTCAAATAGATGGTTCATCCATGAAGATATCCTCAAGTGGAATTCATTATGTGAATATAATATAATGATGAATACTGGATGCAATGGATGGATCCTCTTATTTATTAGTGACATGGTTTATCCACTAAGATTCACTATAAATTTTAATCATCCTCTATTTATCCTGAATCAAAGTAAATTATCATTCACCCATGGATTAGGATACAAATATGAACCACATAAATTGTTTTGTTCTTACACCTTCCAGTTTTTCATTGATCACATCTTCTAATAGTCTTGTATATTCTCTCATCTATTGGTTTTACATTTCAATGTGGTGTCTTGGGTATGCTTGTATTATAGGATTTGGACTTTGTAGTGTGGGTTCAAATTTTGTGATTTTATTTTTTATGGTCTTTTCTAATGGATATTCCATCTAATGGTTTTATTAGATGGTGGCTATGAACCCAAAAATTGGCATCAGAGCTCAAGGTTGGAGTTTTATTATGAATGGATAGGCCCTAGTGAATGTGATTCAAGGATCGGTTCAATAAAAACATTATAATATTTTCCTTGTAGGATAATATTCATAAATATTTCCAAACCTTTCACTCTATGTTGTTCGGAAGAAATGGGATTTCAAAATTTTTAGAGGAATGACATTTGATGAGAGTAAGGTCCAGAAGGAAAGTTTGATTGAATGGATTTTGGGTTATAGAAGATGCAAATAGGGGATGTAATTTTGTAGAATAATATTGATCTTCTGTTAATAAGTGCCAGCATAAGAGACTTAGCCAAGTTGGTGAGGACTCGGCAAATGCATCCAAGAGACCCGAGTTCAAATCCGGGAAGAGGCATAATTTTTGGGTGCTATAGCAGTACTGTAGCAGACATAACTATTAATATGGTGGGATTTTGGGCCACCGGTTTGGTCCTTGGTTCTTTCAAGGCCTTCGAGCCACCCAAGGCCTTCAGGCCAGTAAGGCTTTTGGGAAACCTCAAGACCTTTGGGCCACCTCAAGGCCTTCAGACCACCTCAAAGATTTTTGGTCACCTAGAATTGTGCTTAATGGACTAGGCATGATCTACAAGGAGTAAACTCTAGATAATGATTCATAGTAGAAACATTCACCAGAGTAGAATCTAATGGATTTGGAAGAAAGAGAGGGTATGCAATTTCCATTAGGACTAGCTTGTGCATGCACAAGAAGCCTAGCCAAATATCCATGTGAAGGTGGAGAGCCAACATCATGATGTGGAAGCTGGAGAGGAGTAGTTCGATGTAGTTATATTCTGGATATTTCCTCAAAGACCTATGGGTCATGTAATCTCTTAGGCTACGAGCCTTGTAAGGGTCCCCCCTCATCCCTTGAAATGGGGATTATCAAAAAATAAATAAAAATAAGGCCTTCGGGCCATTCATGGTGTTAATAAGTAACAATATCAAAGCATTGAATGCAGGAGAATGGGAGAGGCTCAATAAGAAGTTATTTGGGATGATTTAGATGTCAATTTCTCGAAACATGGCATTCAACATTAGTGGTGAAAACTGATTCAGAACTCATAAATAACCTTGTAGACATGTATGAAAAACCAATAATGATAAACAAGGTATTCATGTTAAGGAGACTATTTGACATGTTTATTTTAAAATAAAATATAATACTAATCATATAAACAAATTTAGTTTTTTCTAGAGATAGTTGGAGTAAGTGAAAGTGAACTTCGAAGATCTGGAGTGGGTGCTATTGTTTTTTTCCTCACTCCTTGAATCTTGAGATGCGATTGTGACTGTTATGAGTAATTCCTATAGAAAAGATGATTTGAATTTCATGGATTTTTGGGAACTTTCCATGAATAAATAAATTTAATGGAATAATATTCAATAATCTTCTAAAAATTCATACAATGTAGAAAAAGAGGATGTGTTGTAAATCAAAAAAATCATAGAATGGGGAAAGGAAGGAGAATTCATAATATGAGTAAATTAGTGAATGATTCTCTATTATGCTATAATTATGAGAGAAAATGACACTTAAAAAGTATTATAGTGAACATAGGGAGATCTTTTGAAGATAATATTCTAGAAGTGGATATGTGAACCCTGTATTAAAAGATAGAAGTGATTTTCTTCTAAATTCCACTAGTTTATTGGGTCCTTGGGTAATAGAATCTGAAACTTAATTACATTATATATCCAAGATATGAAGTATGATAAATTATATTTCTAGAAGTTTGGTAATGTTTTATATTGATGATGACAAAGATCTTAAGATGGTAGGGAAAGATAATGTTTCTATCTAGGTAAGGAACATAAGAATGACGAAGTTCAATAATTCTTGACACATATTGGGGTTGAAGAAAAAATTAATCTCAATTGATAAACCTAATGATTTGGGTTTTTTACAATGTTTATGGATGGTGTGTAGAATATTTTGTGTGGTTCTATGGTTATAGTAATGGGAATGAAGGATAAGACCCTATACATCATGGGTTCACCAGAAGGAGCAATGCATGCTAGAGAGTCAACTTCTATGAAGTTATGGAATTATCAAATGGATTATCTTAGTGAGAAAGGGATGAAAATAATTACTTAAAATGGTATGTTAATGGAAGACATCATGTAGTATGGAATATGTGAAGACCATATCTTTTGGAAGTAGTGGAATGTGTCATTCTGTATGTAAGGGAAGGAACCAAATCCCCAGAAGTTAGAGTTGGTTCACATGGATGGTTGAGGGATATCTATAGTGAATTATCATGGAGTCTCACTCATATATGTGATATATATTGATTATTACACATGTAAAGTGTGATCATAGTTTCTATGGTACAAGTATGAGCTATTTGAGACTCTCATCCAATAGATATCCATGGCGGAGAAAGAGGTCAAATATAAGTTTAAGTGATTATGGTCGAACAATGGAGGGGAGTTTGAAAGAAAAGAGTTCTGGATTTTCTTTTGGAGGAAGGGGATTCAGTTTTAGAAGACAATGCTAGGGAATCTAGAACACAATAGTGTTTAAAATAGGATGAATAGATGATGTTGAAGAAAACTAGGAGAATAAAGATTGATGCGGGGTTCTCTAAGGTTTTTTGGAGAGAGATATGAATTATTTGGTGTAATCAGTCAATTAAAGTCCATAATATCTGATTTGAAAATAACTTCCAAAGATCTATTAGTACATAATTAGGTTTTATTTCCACCACCTTAAAGTATTCAAAGTGCTAACCTATGTCTATGTTGGCTCCAAGGATCAATACAAGATAGAGTCTAAGACTTGAGTATGTTACTTTGTTTTCTATGGTGACAAAGATTTTGGATTTTGACTCTTTGAAAATGACTCTCAAAAAGTTATTAGAAGTTGAAATGTTATTTTCAATGAAGATATCCTATAAAAGGATTAAAAACTAGTAGGAAGTTAAAATGAAAGAAAATTAACATCATAATTTTAGGTTTTCCTAAATAAACACCCAAAAGATAACATTATAGAGAATTTAGGAACCACAATATTTCTAGAAACACTAGACCAATAGAAAGATGTATTGGAATAAAGTCAAGTTTTTATGGTGTTTCCCTTTTCAGAAATATTAGAAATATCAAAGACCATAGAGGCTCAAGCAAATGATCCGGAAGTAAGAATCCTAGAAGTTGTAGTATCAAAAATAAGTCACCCACATAGATAACCATGAAATTTTACTAGAGAGAGGCACATGATGAAAATATATGAAAATATATTTCACTATTTGATTCTAATAAATGATAGAGATCCCAAATTCCAGGAAGATACAATGAATTTTAAAGACTCATAATAGTAGGAGTTATCTATGAGGGATGATATTGATTCCATATATATATCTGAAATATGGGAGCTGATAGATAGGCATACTATGAAGAAATACTTACAAAATAAATAGGATTATGGGATGAAGGAAGAATCAAATGGTAGATAAAAGTAAAAGGCCATTGTTATCCCAACTACATTAAATACCCTAATAGGGGGTGAATTAGGGTATGGAAGAATAAAAAAAATACTCCTTTGAATCTCGTTTCATTGTAAAAAAAACTCTTATCTCTCACTTTCTCATAGAAATGTATGAGTGTAAATTAAATCATACAAGACACGCAAAAATTTTACTTGGTTCACCCTCACTGGGCTACATCTAAGGATCATACAACGAATATGCGCCGATGTACCAAATCCACTAAGTCTCACTACCAAAACAAGGTTCAGGCTAGATCACTTCTATGACCAGGCTCACTGCCTTTACACGGTTTAGGGTTATCTCACTACTTTCCCAAGGTTTACTCCCTGAATCACTTTCTCTATATCAATGTTGGTGGAAACAATCTCTTTATTCCTCTTCCTTTACTCACTGCTCCAGAAAGGATCCAAACACAGTTTATGGACATGTAGGTCTCTACATTATCACTAATGAATACATCCTCAGTTGTAGATAAATTCTCCATTGAAGTCCTACTTTAATAAAATTGATGAATCTCACTTTACCATAGTTCACTGGGAAATCCCTTTTTTAACTTTTACAATGCTCACAACCTTAGTGAAGCACCATCCTTTCATGAAGCTCTAACAACCTTCATGAATCATCTTCCTTTCACGAAGCTCACTTAACCTTCATGAAGCACACAAATTTTATCAAGATTAGTTAGACTTCAAAAACTCCATTACTTTCATGATCCTCACAATTTTTTGTTGGATTTCGTAGCCTTCACGAATTTTTTCATAAGAACCACCTTCACAAATCCATAGCCTTAGAATCTTCATTAAGTCTCGCTAATTTTCTAAATGGGGTAGAGGCCTATTTATAGGTGTTTCATATGATTCCAGAATATTTTAGCCACATCATAACCATTTTTCAATGCTCTCCCATTTCATTATCAATGCTCCCTAATTCGTGAAGCTCCATATAAAATTCACCATTTATGATGCTTTTTATAGTCGTGGAGATTTTTGTCAAATCTTCCACGATTTACGATGCTTGTTCTTAATGATCCAAACCTTTTCAAAACCTCATTTACAAAACCCAGCCTTTGTGAAACTCATTCCTTTACCATATTTTTATAAGGCCTTCAAAGAAATCTATCTTTCTCGATGATATCCCATCTTCCAAATTTTGGACCCCAAAAATTTGGTAAACATTGGAAAACAACGTCACCTTGTGTATGCAATTTTCTGTACCACTTTCAGGGCATCCATTCCTTTATCGTGGATCTTTGTCAACATAACATGTAAACAAACTCTCTGAAACTCCACAAATGACCATGGAAACCTACTTTTTCAACAAACACAATCAACCCAAAAATACTAAAATGTTACCTTGAGGTATTTTTTTCCAATAATCCTCCCTTTTGGTTTGTTGATAATTCTTCACATTTTCATACCTCATTGAATCTTCTTACTTTTTCTACCAAACTTCATTTCATGCGATTCAAATAACGATGAAATATTTACTCAACACATACTCTAATCCCACATGAGTCATGCTTGGTGTGAGAAACAAGAGTATCATGTAAAGTTCATCAATGAAATACTCAATTCCCTAACCAGGAAATTTCTTTCATCATGAAATCTATCTTTTGTGATATATATCCTTTCATCAATCACCTTTAACATCACCAGATTTAAAATCCCCCCTAATTCACTACCCCTACATCACTTCTCCCCCTACCAGCTTCTCCCCCTATCATCATGAAGACATTTTCTCCCCTCTTATAGCCACAATCACAATACCCCCTTTTTCAATAAACCTAAAGGTCACTTAATTGTGTTTTTAAATAGGGTAATGAGAAAATATAAGAACATTATGGAAAATGCATCATACCTCATGGAGAGTGGGTCCCACATCCATACTTTTTCAAGTGCGGGGAGCCGACTGGACTCCCAGATCCAGTTGATACCATTCAAATGATTCTTTGGGTAAGGCCTTCATTAGAATGTCCATAACCTGTAGTTTCATAGGCACATAATCCAACTTCACAAGCCCTTTCTCATCCTTCTCCGTGGTAAAATGATACTTGATTTCAATGTTCTATGTCCTTGAGTGATGTACTTGATTTTTTCTAAGATTTATAGCACTTGAATTATCACAATGGATTCTAATCAGAGACTTCACTTCAACTTCCATGTCATCACGCTGCTACTTCATCCATAATAAATTCTTGCACGCTTGAGTAGCCGCAATATATTCAGCTTCTATGGTGATCAATGAAATGCAATCTTGTTTCTTATCCAAGAAATATACCATTCACAAATATAGAATTCACTACCTAATATTGTTTTCTATCATCTTATAATCCATCCCAATCTATATCTGTATAGCCCAATAAATCTTACGGAGATCTATCACTATACAAAAAACTAAAATCCACCATTACCTTGATATATTGAATTATTATTTTCACAGAAATCATGTTTATTTTATTGGGATTGATTTGATACCATGCTACTTGGCATGCAGAAAAAAAAACATCAGGCCTAGTCGCTGTTAAGTACAATAGAATACAATTGATTTGCCTATATTTTGTGACATTAACAGTATTGACTTCATCATCTCATGATAGTTTCATCTGAGTAGCTACTCGAGACATAATATCCTTGTAATTATCCATTCCAAATCTTCTCAATAACTCCTTTGAATATTTAGATTAAGAAATGAATATGCCATTATTTACTGGGGTCACCTATAAACCAAGGGAAAATGTCATTTCACCAATCATTGACATTTTGAACTCACTTTTCATGAATTCAACAAATTTTTAGCACTATGATTCATCTGATACACCAAAAATTATGTCATCGACATACACTAGAACCATAATACTTTGATTAATTTCATTGTTAACATAGATATTGTAACCAACACCACCATGATGTAAACCGAGCTTCTTCAAAAACTGATCTAGCATTGAATACCATGATTTTGGTGTTTTCTTAAACGTGTATAGTGCTTTCTTCATCTGAAAAACTTCATTCTCATCATCATTAATGATAAAACCATATATATTATAAATATAAACTTCTTCTTCTTTAACCCCATTAAAAAATTATGACTTGACATCCATCTGGAAAACTTCTAACTTTCTTTGCACTACTATAGAAAAAAATAATCTGATTGTATCTATCCTTGTAACAGGTGAAAATGTTTCATCGACATTGATGACATCTATCTAGGAGTACCCTTTTCACACTAGTAGTTATTTTTTTCAAATCACATCACCATATTTATTTATATTTCTACGAAAGACTCATTTAGTCTCGATGACATTCTTATCTGTTAGTCTTGAAGAAATATCCCATGCTTGATTCTTCTCAATTTGTTAGATCACTTAATTCATATCCTGAAACCAATTATCCTCTATATATGCTTCATCAAAACATTTATGCTATACCTATGATAAGAACAATGATTTTTGTAGAGTATTCATCCCCCTTTTCTGCACTAGTGCTGTCTAATCACAAATCATGTTTTTTCTATCAATTTTAGATCTTCTCTTTAGTCTTTGTATAGATATTGGTTTATTATCATCCTTCTCATTATCTGAATCTTCTTCTGAATCAACCTTTTAAATTGGAACATCCCCTGATCTTCTTATCTCTTCATCACTTTCCTCTCGAGACTGATCATGTATTTTTTGAGTATTCTTATCATTCTCGACTATATTTATATCATTGCTTTTAACTACATTCACCATCCATTTATTAAAGCATTTAAATGATTTGATTTTCTTTGAGTATCCCAGAAATATCCATTCATCTCCATGGGATTCAAACTTTATGTTTTTATCCTTATTGATAATGAAACACTTGCTTCTGAAGGCTCAAAATTAATTCAATGTTGTCTTATTTCCATACCCTAGTTTATATGAAGTCTTCTATTATTTCAGACATAATAACTCTCTATTTGATGTGTAGACTGATTCCATGTCTAATTATTTCCAAAAATTCTCCAGAAGGTCTTTCTTAATGAGAATTTTTCTATCCATGTTGTTGATAATTAAATTTCTTTTCTCAACTACTTCATTTTTCTGTAGAGTCCTTATTACTGACACTTGATTCCTTATCCCATTTTTCTCAAGAAAATCCTCTACTTGACTATTTGTGAACTCTATTCCATTATTTATTTGGATATTATGGATTCTTTCACCCAACATATTTTTAAGTTCCATTTGATAAGTTTTTATGCAATTGAACACCTAAAATTTGTGAGTGATGACTAAATCCCATGCCATCCTACTAAAATCATCAATGAAGAGAAAATGATATCTCCTTACATCAATATATCTTGGTGAAATAGGTCTGCACACATCAATATGCACCAACTTGATAACTTTTTTTGACCTTTTCTTTTTTTCCTTATATGCCTTTTGAATGATTTTCCCTTGTTTACAAGCATCACACATATGGGTATGATCACATGATAATCTAGGGAGGTCTTGAGTAGCATCATATTTCACTAGATATTTTAAGGATTTTGGATCAAGTGTCCAAGACTTTTATTCCATAACTTATTTTCTTATCCCTTGGATAGAAAGCACATATCTTCTTCTCTACTCACAAGGTAGTGATTCCCTTTCGTATGCTTTCCATAAAAAATAAAAACACTCTATTTTTCCTTGATGAATAATAATTTCTTTAAAAATATTATGGAACAATTTAATTACAGTTAATAGGTTGTGACTTATACCTTCAACAACCAAGGCATATACACATCTCATGTATTTTCCACCAAACATGGATTTTTCAGAACTAATAATTATCAGGCCTTGATCATTACCAAATCTTACAATATATTCCTTGTCATATCTAATTCCTATCACCAGTTCCTTATTTCCTATCATATGATAGGTGCATCAACTATTAATGATCCATATTCCAGTGTAATCTAATGCTTTGAAATCAATCTCTACAACCACTTCTTGTTCATCTCTCTTTTTTTGATCCATGTTTTTGACTTCATACCTAATACAAATTGATAATATTGATCTTCATCAAAGTATAATGGACTGACTTCATCTTTTATAGCTGTAAATCGATTTTTCATTTTCATCTCATTTGATGATACATTCACCTACTACTTATGACCATATTCAGTCTACTTTAGTACATTCCTTTTCATTGTTGATGAACAATATATTTCCATGTGTCCAAGTCTTCTACACCTAAAATAGTAACCATTAAATGATATCATAGAATATTGAGTTCAGTATGGATGCCTCTATTGGTCTTTTTACCTTTGATACCTCTTGGATATAGAACATACATTTTTTGAGTGTCCTATATTTCGAAAACAATAACATCTCATGCGTGGTACATTCTTGTGTGGAAATACTACACTATTGGTTCTTCTTTGGGTCATCTAAATATTTTGGTTTTTATTTTTCCCAAATCAATCTTCAATCTTAGAGTGGGTGCTTGTGGTTTGACTTCAACCATTACTGCTTTCTATTTTTTATAAAGATTCATACCAGCCTTATCATTTGGATTTGACTATTTATTTTGTTATTCTAGACCTCTACGTTCCACTTCCATATTTTCCATTTTTTAAATGATCTTCCTTACCAATGTTGTACCAAGAGTCAATAACTTTTCTTGATCCTTAACACTTCATCACAAGGCAATGACTTCCTCTTCAATTTCTTCGATATGTTTGATTTTATATTTTTTAGTGCTAGTAAAAATATCTATTTACCTTTTCTATTATTTGATTTTGATCTTGTACTCAACAAAATTTTATAATCTCTATGGAATTGAAGAATTAAAATTTTCAATTTCTTCATTCAGCTCAGAATTATCTTCTTCCTTCTGATGCATATAAAGGTTTTGTATCACAAACCATTTTTTTTGGATTTCTTTATTTTGGAAATACAAACATCTATATCTTCAAGAGAAACTTCTAATTCATCTTACATGTCAAATCTTCCTTCGACTTCTCCTTCATATGAGTCACTATCTTCCCTTGCTTGAGAATTTATGACAACTGCCACCATAACATCTTCTTCATGATCTTTATAGTTCTCCAACTATTCTTCTTAATATTCATCTTAACTATCATCTTGTTTTGAAATCATATTATTATTTTTTAATAAATTTATCTTAAAAAGTTTCTTACCTTTCACATAAGCTGAAGAATTATTCCTTGGAATTTCATCACCGTCCTCATCATCTTATTGAAACTTCTTGGGGAACCTTACTACAAGATGTCCAACCTTTCCACATATAAATCATGCAAGTGGGAGTTTCCCTTTGAAATTTCCTTTTCCTATTTTAATATTTGAGTAAAATAATGACATCACCTCATCTATCTCTTCATCTTACTATCCATTTTCAATAGTGATATTATTCATGGCATTGAATTCCACCTCTTTGGACTTACCCTTTTCCAAAAAATCATTATCATCATTTCTCATTTCATATGCGACAAGGGTACTGTGAAAGTTATCCAATGTTAGCTATTTCAGATCTTCATCTTCCAAAATAGACACTTTCAGATTGAATCGAAGTGAAATTTTTCTCAAGACACACTTAACAATATTTATATTCTCAATAATTTCTCTAATACCACACATTTCTTCCACAAAAATATTTATCCCTATCAATGAATGTTTGAAGAGACCCATTAGGGTTCATTTTGAGATCCTTATACTAATTCCATAGAACCTGTATCTTTACTTCTATGACTTTTGAGTCAACCTCATAAATATTCTGTAATTTTACCATATAGCATATGATAACTCAAATGAAACCATCTTCATTTATATTTCATTAGATATTTCTCCCCATAATTCATTTATTCCTTTAGCATTATTATTCAATTCCCTTCAGTCAGCTTCTAATAGAGTGCCTCTGTCAATATTGGATGAAATTCCATGCATCACAAATGTAAATAAATCCATTTCGAAAGATCAGAAGTAGTGATACATCTGATTATTCCATAATTTGAAATTTATTACATCGAATATCAGAATCCATTTGTGATTGACAATATCCAGTTATTCTACTAAGAGAGAACCGTGAACTTTCAACCTTTCTATGATACCAATTTTTATCCCAACTAAGTTAAATACTCTAAGAGTGGGGTTGGGGGGGGGGGGGGGGTGAATCAGGGTATGATAGATTAAAACAACTACCACTTTGGATCTTGTTTCCTTGTTAAAAAAACTCGCTTCTATATGTTTCTCATAGAAATGTATGAGGATAAATTAAATCATGAACATGACATAACAATTTTACTTGGTTTACCCTCATTAGGCTACATCTGAGGAGCATACAATGACAATGTGTCAATGAACCAAATACACTAAGCCTCTGTACCAAAACAAGGTTCAATCTAGATCACTTATATGCCCTGGATCACTACCTTTACAAGGTTTAGGGTTAACTCACTACTTTCCCAAGGGTCCCTCCTTGAGTCCCCTTCTCCGGATCACTCCCGGTGAAAAGGATCACCTTCTTCCTCTTCCTTTTATCACTACTCTAGAAAGGACCAAAAAATAGTTCATGGACATGTAGGTCCCTTCATTATCACTAATGAATACATCCTTAATTATATATAGATGCTCTGTTTAAGTCTAAATTTCATCCACTTGATGAATCTCACTTTACCATAGTTCACTGGGAAATCCCTTTTTATAAATTTCACGATGATCACTACCTTCGCAAAGAAAATGAATCTCCAACAGACTTCGTGAAGCACATTCCTTTCATGAAGCTCACTTAGACTTTGTATAACACAAAATTTTAAAAAATCTCACTTAACTTTTGAGAACTCCATTAATTTCATGATTCTTATAATTTTCAGTTGACTTTCATGCCTTCACAAACTCCCTTTCTTCATGAACTTTTTTCAGAATAACCACCTTCTCAATGTAACTTTGTGAAACCAAAGCCTTATAATATTTGTTAAGTATCACTAATTTTATAAAGGGGGTAGAGGCCTATTTATAGGCATTTTCTCTTATTCCATAATCTTATAGACGCATCATCACCATTTCACAATGCTCTCCCATTTCAGTTTCAATGATCCCTACTTCACACAGCTCCATGGAAAATTTACCATTCATGGTGGTTGTCATAGTCATGGATATTACAATAAAATATTTCATGATTCACAATGTTTATTCATGATGATCCACACATGTTTGAAAACTCCTTCGCAAAACCCACTCTTCATGAAATTGATGCATATACCATATTTTTATAAGGCCTTCAAGGAAATCCATCTTTTGCGATGCTATCCCATCCTCTAAATTTTGGACCCCAAAAATTTGGCCAACAATATAAAACAATGTCACCTTGTGTATAAAATTTTCTATACCACTTCCAGGGAATCCATTGCTTTTTCTTAGATATTTTTCAATGTATCATGTCAATAACCTCTCTGAAACTTCACAAATGACCATGGAAACCTGCTTTATCATCAAACAAAATCAACCCAAAAATACTGCAATGTTACCTTGAGGTATTTTTCCCAACATCCATACTATTTATAAAAGGTTTTCAATAAATATAAGGACTTTTTTTCAGATTTTTTTCTTCAGTAGTTAAGCGCATGATTGTCTGAACGATGTTAAGTATGGTTTCATCAAAAGGACTTTATCTTGAGAAATTGGATGTGAAGACAACATTTCTTCATGGAAATTTAGATGATGAAATTTAAATGGAACAACTATATATTTTCAAGTATAAATGAAGCTAAGTAATTATGAACAAATTCAAATATAACCTTTATGGTTTGAAGTAAGCACTAGATAATTAGATTAGGAAGAAAAATGACTTCACGATGGAGAGAAAGTTTTTCCAAAGAAATTTTGATCATTATTGTTACTATATTGTGATTTATGATGTGACTTTCATCATCTTTTTTCTTTACATTGATGATATGAAGATTGAGGGTCCGATAAAGGAAATAATCAGCGAGTTAAAATTTGAGTTTTCTGAAATCTTCGAGATGAAGGATCTAAGTATGGAGAAATATATTTTGAGGATATAGATAGTGAGAGACCTAAGTTCTAGTACTTTTTACCTAACTTATTCAGGATACATCTATAAGATAGTGGATAGCTTCTTTATGAGTGAGGAAAAATAGTATTTACATCCCCAGTCGATCAATTTAATCTTATCAAAGAGAAGTCATCATAAACTGAAGTTGAGTGTAATGTATCAGCCCAATATCCACTAATATGGTTCCCTGAGATGGTTTACCACATTTCCTGAAGTGCACCTCCCCTTATGCCAAAGGCTGGTGATTAGTATAAAGGATCTAATGGTGGTTTAGTGGAGAGACTATATCATCTAGATTAGTAATAAATACAGAAAAGGAATAAATAATTGCAATTTCGTGGAAGATAAATAATAATTGAGAAGTAATAATAAAAAATCCAATGAAAAATAAAACCATGCATTCATGAGCATGCTATGACATAAATACAAGGCAATAAAAAATAAAATGTACTAAAAACAACATGACTAGACTAAAAAAGAATAAATAAAAAAACCCAAATATTCTAGGGATCCCAAGTACATGATTGGACCCCAACTCCATGTCAAGTCCCAGTCCAAAGTAAAGCATCAATAAGAAGCCCAATCCAAAGTTCAATCCTATAACTAAGAGATCTATCCGAGTAGAAATCAGTGGCCCAGATAGGGTGTGATTAAAGCTGATTATGCCACCACCAACGTTTTATAATGTATATCTAGTATTAAGTTTAAAATGAAGTAATTTGAAGGTATAATAATAGGAAGTATAATAAATAAAACATAACACATGTCTTCTTGAGTTACCCATGGAAAATTTGGCAGATCATGCTTGCTTTATCCTAAGTCGGAATATCTCTAGAGATGTATGTATATATATATATATATGCACTATTAAGGAACCAAGGATTAAAACCCAAAAGTCCATTTAAGGATATCATACAAGTCTTATACTTCATGTAAATGAAGTCATTCCCAATGATCTTAAGGAATGATAAGGGGTGTCATGACCAACAGTCTTATATTATTAATGAGGGAAACTATTCTCGTCAGTCTCAAATGAATAATAACAAGGGATGTTAGGACCATAAATTGGTGGACCCATGACGATTTTGACAATGGACCAGATACCCCACAACCCACTAATTAATGGGGTTCACTCCACTAGGCCACTCAATTGGGTTGTGTACCCTAGATATCTCCCCTAGCCAGCTAAGAATTTATTTCAACTCCCTAGAGAATTGAACTCGGGGATGATTGGCATAATTGCAACCAAAGAGCATCTCTGGTACCACAATGAGTATAGTGGTACCAGATATGGTCCATAGTGGTTATTATACCAGTCAGACCTGGGTTGGAATCTCTAGGGAGGTGAAATAAATACCCAGTTGGCTAGGGGATATATCCATGATACTTGGCCCAGTTGAGTGTCCGAGTGGAGTGCAACCCATGAGTTAGTGAGATGTGGGGTATCTTGTTCATTGTTGGTAGTGTCATGGGTCTAATAAAAGGCACATTTTGAGCAGACCTATGCCATGAACTATGTGGTAGTCTGGCCACACTCCAGTCCAACAACTTGTGTACTAGGCTTAATTGGGGTCAACCAACCTGGAAGGTATTATTCCTGGTCCAATAATGATTTAACACGCATGCCCCATAATTCAAACCTGGGACCTTAGACTTAACAGCCACCAGGGAGTGTCACAAGTACCACCATGTTGTTAGACCCCTAATGCTCCCGACAACATACTAGATACCCCATAGACCACTAACTCATGGGATACACTCCATTGGACCACTCAATTGGTCTGAGTATCCTAGATATCTCCCCTAGCTAGCTGTGGATTTATTTCACCTCCCTAGATATTCAAACCCAGGGGTGACTGGTATAATATCCACCGAGGAGAATCTCTGGTACCACCGCGCTAGCGTAGTGGTACTCATGACGCTCTCTGGTAGCTGTTAATCCTAAGGTCCTATGTTCTAATCATGGGGGAGGCATGTTAAATCAATTTTGGGAAAGAGATAATAACTTCCATGTGGGTTTACCCCAGTTGATCCCAGTCCACAAGTTGGTGGGATGGGGTATGGCCAGACTACGACCTAGTTAATGACATAGGTCTATTCAGAATGCACCTTTTGTTGGACCCATGACGCTCCCAACAATGGACTAGATCCCCCACAGCCCACTAACTCATGGGATGCACTCCACTAGGCCACTAAACTGGGAAGAGTATCCTAGATATCTCCCCTAGATATCTGGGGATTTATTTTTGCCTCCTTAGAGATTCAAACCTGGGGATGATTGACATAATAGCCACTAGGGATAATCTCTAGTACCACTATGCTATATAGCACAGTGGTACCAGAGATGCTCCCTGATGGCTATTATTCCAGTCAGCCCCGAGTTCGAATCTCTGGGGAGGTGAAATAAATCCCCAACTGGCTAGAGGATATATCCAGGATACTCAGCCCAGTTGAGTGGCCTAGTAAAGTGAATCCCATGAGTTAGTGGGATTTGGGGTATCCATTCTATTGTCGATAGAATCACGAGTCTAAAAAAATATCAAGGAATGATAAGGTATTCCATGCCTAATTATCTCGAAAATTGATAAGGTATTCGATGATCAATAATAAATAATTCCATATACAGTAATAATATATATAAGTTATGGAACATATTTTCCAATAATTTAATAACTAATATAGAATATAATGTCTAATGATATCAAGTAATGATAAGGGATGTCATGCTTTATTAATTACAATTAAATAATATGTATTTCCTTGTCTAACAAATTACACATATAAAGAATGATGAACATCATTTCTGTAATCTATAAATTAATATTAACTTAAATCATTCACAATAAGCACACAAACAAAGGGATAGTGACATGGTTATACTATTCACACATCATTGGTTCAAATGAACATTCCAATTATAAAGGGTAAAATTAACAAACCTCCAAAGTTAGTTCAATCATAATCAAGGAACAATTTACAATTAACAAGGTTCAAGTGTTATAATACTTTCCTTAGTACTATTAAATTCAATTTAATTCCAATAACCAATTCATCTACCAATGGAAAAGGTATAATTAATGGGTTTCAGTCATTTAACAACTCATTACACATTTCAATCAATAATATAAAGTCAACACACCTCAATATGCGTTTTAATTACATAGGCATGACTTTACATTCATAATCATTTATTTCAACACACCTTACAAGGTGAATCTAAATGAGGTAGATGAACATTGACAATGTTAAGTTCTATAAGAGCATACCTAATGAGTTCTAAACAATTTAATTGAATTATTTCACATTTTAAGAGAAATGGAAAAAATATATATCATGCAGAATAATGACACATTTTATAAACAATGAAACTTTAAGGGAAATGACTATATACCACCTACCTCATGCTTAGCATGCTTAAATCATCTATTATTAAACTTTTTTTGAGTTGAAATTAGATAAATATGAAGAATAATTAAATTCATTGAAAATAGGGATTATGAGATCACATGTAAATAACATCAAATATGGAAAAATTAAAACAAGATTAAAAGGAAGTGTAATTGTAGAATAAATAATGGAGATCCAATTAGAATGATGGAGTTTGATTATGATTTTGAAAAAAATAAAACCATGGATTCCTAGAGGAGGAGGAGAGGGGAGCTCAAATGACTATCTAGAATGGGAAATGAGGGAGGAGAAAGGGAGAAGTAAGAGTTAGGTAATGGAGGGGAATTTTTTTTATCCCTTTAATGATCAATATGTTTTGGATGGATAGTTTTAAAAATTGTGTGACAACCATGTAGGCTCACTATATTTAGGGGAATTCCCCTTTCATGGACATGCACAAGGTTTTTCAAATCATGAACAAACCATGCGATTCCAATGTCCAAAATCCCCACCATTCCACATAGTCACAATGAATGATTAGAAAAACTATGTGCCAATAATGTGACTAACCTTGTACCTATACACTATTTCACACAATTTTATGGGTCCTTCACACAGTTAAAAAAACTGTGATCTTGCTAAAAAGGGCCACATGATTTGGGGTGCACGATTATCCCTAACCATATGCCAACTATGCACCCCAACCTGTTCCTCCTGGAATTGAGTTTTCACATCCTAAAACTTCTGAAACTCATCAAAACCCCCAAGACAACTCTTTGGACTCAAATCCCATAAATTTTTTTTAGATAATTCAAACTCTTAGAATCCCATTTTGAAGCTCATTCTAAGATTTAGACATCCAATAAATGAAAATTAAATTCCCTTTATAAATTTTTATGCTGTTCAAAATACTGAACATTATAACCCCCCACATTAGAACTTCTCATCCCTGAGAAGACTTTTGGAACAAAGAAAAATAACACCCGACCTACCTAGGTCATGAGTTTCTACTCGAAATGCTGCATTGAATTTATGAACACCCAATGTGCCTCCAAGATTCATTTTAAGAATATGGTACATGAGCCAATAAAACTCAATAGAATTCTCATAAATACCAATGTAACATTAATATGACACTTATTCGAGCCCATCTAAGCCAATACATGATCACATCATTGTCTCTTATATCAACCGGACCATTGTGCTTCCCACCACAGGTTCTATCTTTACACATCCAATTCTGAGTCATGGTAATTCCATAATTTTATTTTCCTATAGAATACCATACTTAGAATCATATAGACACTCTCAAAATGATTCATAATTTGATTGAATAGTAAAATTTCAATCAACTATGTTAAACCAGGTCACACCAACTTTTCATTGAAAATCCCAATTGACCTTTACACTAAACTTGAGCATTATCACTAAATATCATACCCAACTCCTGATGAAATATCCTATCCAACCACTTCTTGCTCATTTCCATTACTGTGTCACTGTACAAAAACTAGTACATTACCAATCCAACATCCTGGGGTCTTTACACTCTAACCATCAACCGAGCCCAACCGTAAGTATGAGGTAATCTTAGTATCAACTACTAGAGTCTGATGAACTCATCCAAGGCTATCCATACTCTAGAGTTTATAAGTGAAACATTGATACACAACTAATACATGCACATATAAGACACACTGACCAAGATACATGATATTTTCTCACCCAGTAGATAAGTAAAAGAATTGGCTAGTCTCTATGGGTCCGTCCATGGGATTCCTGCTTGGGAATCCAAGTGTTACGTAAGAAAAAATACACCTATATAGAGATTCAGGTACATGACCAGAGTCAAGTATAAAATAACCTAAATATTTACTGTAATCTCTTAATCCCACATCAGGTATTTATTAATAAAAATAATCTTACATTGTTTCATATCAAGGAACTTAATAACAGAGATGACCATTAAATAACCAATACAGTAATTATATGAGGGTTTCCCTCTAACATCTGATGGTGGGTGTCTGAATCATAAGGTCTTCCTTATGTCACTCATTAAACACAACTCCTAATGAGTCCATATGTTTAACAAAAATGCATCAGTTTTAGTTTTTTAGCTCAGTGTATAGTCAACAACCTCTCAGTATACTCAAGAAATTGTCAAGATACTGGGGATGATCATCACTAGACTAGGATTACACCACGATGCTACACATCACCCATTCCTAGTCCATCGATAATAATATCATTACATTTGATGAAAATTATATCGATATGTGTTTATAGATCTCCCTAACCACTCTCCATCAAAACAGGCTATACTTTCCTTGAACCAACCCCTAGAACCGTATCTCCTGATGATGTGTGACCAATTCCAACTACGGGTCAACCACCTCATGGAACTCTAAAACCCTCATCATAATCATATGGTACATTTTTAAAGGGTGACACCCCAAAATGTACCCATAATATTTACCATGATTCATAAATGGTAGTCCCAGCTCACCTTCAAAATTTAATCACCAAAGCATCAGTCAATCCACTCCATACGACCTATTTAAGAGATTCCCAGCTTAAAACCTGGTGTTTTAATTAAGGGATAGATCATGTTTCCTTAGATCCCAAGGTAACCATGATCATTGAATCACAACCACTGAAGTCTAACCTTGGATCTTAATATTCATCAATGGTTGGGTACTCAACCAACCAACTCATCTTCACACTTCCTTACAAGCACATACATGCTACTAACATGTAAAAATCCTAGATCGATTATTTATCACGATC
Source organism: Viscum album (assembly GCA_963277665.1). Classification (NCBI taxonomy): domain Eukaryota; kingdom Viridiplantae; phylum Streptophyta; class Magnoliopsida; order Santalales; family Viscaceae; genus Viscum; species Viscum album. The sequence goes on along the minus strand of OY728129.1, from coordinate 1,778,374,918 downwards.
CTGAATCTAGCATCTAGACTTAATTTAAACTCACACATGATTTCTAAAACTCATCACGACTTATGAGATTTTAAAGCTTAAATCTACCAACTCACTTTATTATAGAAGATTTTATTACCATTTCCAATTGATCCATTACAATATCATTATCTTCTACTTGGAAGGACACACTTTCCAAAATAATCATGAAACTCCCCACCTTAAGAGTTTCCTAGGAACCATTTTATTAAAACAGAACTCATCCCACAAAATAGGCTCCATCCACCACTAAATGAGGTTCATAAAAGTGGATACTATGCTTATATCAAGCATCAATATGAAAGGAAAGAAATGCCTTCCAGTTACAAGTGAACTAGTACATGTTCACTCTCAGACACACGTGTGACACTCTTATCAAGTCACGTTCATGTATCAAGAATAAATTCCAAAATAAAACTGATCATCAGTGTTATCTCACCAAATCCTATTTACAATATTATCTCAAATTCTAGGATAACTCATCATTCTTATGACAGCTTAGGGATACATCATTTTCAACAAGATTTCATATACAGGTCACTCTACTCTAGAGATGAACCATAAAAATATGCTTATCAATCTCACTACCCTTTTTTCTTATCATTCTTGTAACAAAATAGTTTAAGGAAATATGTGACCTTGTCACTTACAACATATGGTTTAACACATCTCTTCATTACTCAATGGGCACCACGTGTAACAAAGCATGCTACTATGATATCAAAAGATCATAAAATATGATAAGTATTCTTGGAATGAGATAACATACACATGGATCAATTTAGAGTCATGTTATCCATACAAATATTAATAGGCAGACAACTCTTGATTCACACTACATTAGAAAATAAGAATGGTCACATGACCATCAAAGTGACTAACCATGCCTGAGGCATGTCTAACATATTGAACTAGAGAATTACATGATGATCACATCCTTCACATGGTTCATCTTACCAAATGAAAACCCTTCCATCCTAGGGTGTTTTTTCATCATTTAAAGTCCTACTCAAGAAAAATGACACCCAAATGGAGCCTCACATCTAAAAATTTTCATAAACATTTAAAAAATATTTTACACCTGAGGGTGCTACCACAATGAGTTAACCTCTCTTTTAGCATTATGATCTAAATTTTAAACTAGATTACACTTCAAAGGTTTGTAGACAATATAGCCTAACATTAGAATTAATTACTCCATGAGGGTCCTGCTATAAACACATGTAAAAGTTTTTATTCAATCCGTTACATCAATTTAAATTTATTATAAACATTTAAAGGGTAAAAAATATGAATTTCAAATACCGGTTTAAAGGAAAACACTTAATAACTATATTTCACATTTTATTTAGCTGACACTGTGCTGCATTAAAGTAAAATTATCTTATAATTTCCTTTCAACCATTAATTAACCTTAATTTATCACAAATCATCTTAGTTATAGAAAATTTCAATTCTAATATATAGAGGAAAAAACTATTTAGATTGTAATTGGAATTGTAATTATCGGATGCTTCATAATGATAATAAAGATCAAAAGAATATAAAAGGTATTTTATCATTTTAGAGGGAACAATTTAGTAAGATTCCACCATACGTTTATATGTAACATCGTATAAGTGGCTGCTAACACATTAAATAACCATCCCATATAACATGAATATACCCCCATGGGGTGAAGTGGTAATCAAGTAAGAATAAAGGTGACCTATGAGGGTCCCATCATTCCAATATGTGTTCACATATGTGGGAAAACATTCCCAATTTATGGATTCAATCACTATGGGAAAAGTGGGTATTTGTGACGGGTCAATTGCGACGGGAATTTATACCGTCGCAAAAGGTCCCACGAAATACATATTTGCGATGGGAGTCTTTCCCCGTCGGAAATAGTAGGTTAATTGCGACGGGAATAGCCGACCCCTTGCGACGGGGATGCGTCCCCGTCGCAAAAGCTCGGAGGCGGTAAATACAATTTGCGATGGGACCCGTCGCAAATACCCTTTTAACCGCCGACTGTAATTAATGCGGCCAAGGATATTTGTGACGGGCCCGTCGCAAAATCCCGACAGTGGTAAATACCATTTGCGACGGGAAAGGATGCCCATCGCAAATCGTATGTCGGCAGGTGGTTTTTGCGACGAGACCCGTCGCAAATACCCTTTTAACCGCCGACCGTAATTAATGTGGGTGAGGGTATTTGCGACGGGTTTCTCATCGCGAATAACCCCGTCACAACTAATCTAACTTATATATACCCCCACCCATTTTTTTCAAATCACTCAGATCTTCCTCTCTCTCTCTCTCTCTTCATTCTCTCATTTTAAGGGAAAAATTTCTTTTAGTTAAATTTTTTTATACAAGAGCAATTGGATGGCGCCAATACCTTCAGAATAACAAAGTTTAAGGTATTTATATTTTATTTTTTTATATTTTTTTTATCTTTTTTTATTAATTTTAATTGTTGTTTATTAGTTGTAATTAAATTAGATTTAAATTGATTTTTATTTATATTTATTTTTAGTAAGAAATTTCTATTGTTAGTAATAATTATAAATAATTATTGTTAATTTGCAATAATTAGAGATTATTATAGATAATTAGCTGAATTTAGTCATAATTAGGGATAATTAGTAATAATTAGATATAATTATTAATAATTAGATATAATTAGTAATAATTATATATAATTAGTAATAATTAGATATAATTAGTAATAATTAGATATAATTAGTAATAATTAGATATAATTAGTAATAATTAGATATAATTAGTAATAATTAGTAATAATAAGTAATAATTAGATATAATTAGTAATAATTAGATATAATTAGTAATAATTAGATATAATTAGTAATAATTAGATATAATTAGTAATAATTAGTAATAATTAGTAATAATTATTAATAATTAGTAATAATTAGTAATAATTAGTAACAATTAGTAATAATTAGTAATAATTAGTAATAATTTGCAATAATTAGTAATAATTAGTAATAATTAGTAATAATTAGTAATAATTAGTAATAATTAGTAATAATTAGTAATAATTAGTAATAATTAGATATGATTGGTTGATCAACTTCTTGGTTGATCAGCTTGCAAATAGCATTGCGATAGGAAAACCCAAGTCACGCCCTTCTCATCTATAAGAATTATCTCACATGACCCTTTACATAGACCATTCTTCCTTGAAAATTCAAGGGAAAGATACTGGTGTCCCCTCAAATTTTTAAGGAAGAATGGTCTATGTAAAGGGAGAGAGATGATTCTTAGAGACGGAACGACATTACTTTGGTCGCCCTATTGCAACACTACTTTAATTAGATATAATTAGATATAATTAGATATAATTAGATATAATTAGATATGCTTGGTTGATCAACTTGCAAGTAGCGTTACTATAGGACAACCCAAGTCATTCCCTTCTCATCTATAAGAATTATCTCACATGACCCTTTACATAGACCATTCTTCCTTGAAAATTTAAGGGAAAGATACTGATGTCTCCTCAAATTTTTAAGGAAGAATGATCTATATAAAGGGAGAGAGATGATTCTTAGAGATGAGAATGACATTACTTTGGTCATCCCATTTCAACACTACTTGCGAGGTGATCAACCAAGAAAGGACAATTATAGAGTTTACATTGGACATGGTTGACACAAACTTTTTATTTCGCATGACCTGACAATTGGTGACCCTTTGAGATTTGAACATGTTAAGAATAGAGAAAATCCTGTTACGAATATTGATAATTTCAATATTTTATAAATTTTTTATTATTTTAATTATATTAATATTGTTTTTTCCTATATATTGATAATAGATTTTTTATTAGTAATAGTTAGTAAATGAAAACTGCTTGGATTATGAAGGGAAAGTTTGTAATCATCTCCACAATGATGATTACCAAATTTCCTTTCATTATTCAAGCAGTTTTCATTTTACTAAGTATTGCTAAGTATTGCTAAATTAGTAATAAATTGTAATAATTAGTAATAATTAGTTAAAAATTGTAATAATTTGTAATAAATTGTAATAATTAGTAATAATTAGTAATAATTATAATTTTTTTTATTATTTTAATGATATTAATATATTTTTTTAAAATATTGATAATATAATTTTTTTATTAGTAAGAATTAGTAAACAAAAACTGCTTGGATAATGAAGGGAATGTTTGTAATCATCTACACAACAATGATTACCAAATTTCCTTTCATCATTCAAGCAGTTTTCATTTTGCTAAGTATTGCAAAGTATTGATAAATTAGTAATAAATTGTAATAATTAGTAATAATTAGTAATAATTAGTAATAAATTGTAATAATTAGTAATAAATTGTAATAATTAGTAATAATTAGTAATAATTTGTAACAATTAGTAATAATTTGTAATAATTAGTAATAATTAGTAATAATTAGTAAAAATTAGTAATAATTAGTAATAATTAGCAATAATTAGCAATAATTAGAAATAATTAGCAATAATTAGGAATAATTAGTAATAATTAGCAATAATTAGTAATAATTAGTAATAAATTGTAATAAACTGTAATAAACTGTAATAAATTGTAATAATTAGTAATAATTAGTAATAATTAGTTAAGAATAGTTAAGAACAGTTAGGAAGAAATTTTAATAAATTTTAATAAATTTTAAGAACGTGGCACAATTTTTAATGGATTGACGACACTCCTTTTGCTCGATGACTTTTCTCCTTTCAACTCTCACTGACTCAAAACATTATGAAAAATGTGCTGCTACGTAGACATTTAATCTTGTATGCATGAGATTAGATATGCATTTGTAGGATCATATTTTTTATAATGTTTTCAGGCAGTGATAGTTGGAAGAAGACGATTCATCGATGAAAAGGGAGCTCTTTTGCCTGACGGCTCATTTACTTGCATCTTTCTCACATTGAAATAACAATAAAGAATCTGGTCAGAGGTACACATATTCATTTTCGTGCATACGAGAATGAATATGTGTACCTCAGAAAAAATTCTTCATTGTGATTTCAGTGTGAGAAAGATGCAAGTAAATGAGCCACCAGACAAAAGAGTAGCTGTCAATCCACTAGAAATTGTGTTGCCCTTAATTAATGGTAATTATTAAGAAGTAGTTGTAATTATTTATCTTCTTTTTTCAGATAGTGTTTTTATAATTTCAAATTATTCAAAAACAATGATGATTTTATATTTTATGTAAAAAAATATGGAACAAGGAAGTCGACATCAGTCATTATTAGATGATCGCGCTTGGATAAATCAGCACAAAAATCCAAATGGTTCTGGTTTAAATACTGTATATATTGAGGGTGTTGAAGCTTTCTTAGCATTTGAATCATCAAAAATAGAATATGTTTCAGAAGGCACAATTAAGTGTCCTTGTAAAAAATGTGCTCTGAGAACGTTTGACACAGTTGACAAGGTTGGGGTACATCTCATGCGGTTTGGTTTTCAACCATATTTTGTTTTTTTGTATCAACACGGTGAATGAAATTTCATAGAAGATCCTAATAACTTAATTACAGATCCATCACAGTTTCAAAATTTAGTACATGATGTTGCAGGTCCATCTGTGCAACAAATTAAAACTCACGATGACATTGATTTAACTCCTCAGTTGGCACCATCCGAATTTTATGAGTTGTTGAGGTCTGCTGAGGATGCATTATATCCTGGTTACAAGATAATAAAATTAGAATCAGTTGAAAAATTTATGGCTATTAAATCAGATAATGCAATGTCAAACAACTATTTTGATCAGATGTTTTCTTTGGTTAAAACACTGTTACCTGAAGGAAATGTGTTGCCTACAAATTACTATGAGAGAAATAGGCTGGTTCATAATCTGGGCCTTAGTTATCGGAAGATTCATGCATGTACAAATGATTACATCTTATATTCTGGCGAAAATGAGTCATTGGATAGTTGTCACACATGTGGAAAATCAAGGTATAAATAAGCTCAACCAGGGAATTCTAGACCGATTCCAGTAAAATAGTTGAGATATTTTCCCCTTACACCCAGGTTGAAGTGTTTATTTATGTCTCAGAACACAGCGTCAATGATGTCATGGAATAAAACCAAGATTTCAACTAATAAAAGATTGAATCATCCATTTGATGGTGATTCATGGAAAATTTTTGACTTTCTAAATCTGTCTTTTGCTATAGAAGCCCAAAACGTGCGATTGGGTCTTTCTACTGACAGTTTCTGTCTGTTTGGTTCTTATGGTAGTCAGTATTCATGTAGGCCTATCTTTATAACTCCATACAATTTGCCACCATGGATTTTGATGAAGGAACCTTATATCTTTTTGACTCTATTAATCCCAATACATCCGAAAAATAATATTGATGTTTATTTGAAACCATTTATTGATGAGTTAAATGCATTATGGAGTGATGGTGTTAATACATATGATGTTGCTGCGAAACAAAATTTCATATTAAAAGCTTCATTGATGTGGACAATTAGTGACTTTTCAGCATATGACATGTTATCTGGTTGGAGTACACATGGTCCGAAATCATATCCTTACTGTATGAAAGACAACAAAGCCTTTATGCTCGTTAATGGAAAAAAACCTTGCCATTTTGATTGTCACCATATATTTCTTCCAACAGATCATCCTTTCAGGAGGAATAAATATCATTTCAGAAAAGGTACAATTGAAAGGGATGAAGCTCCAAAGATGATCTCATGTGCAGAGTTAAAATTAGTTGTATTTTCATTACCTCCCATCACATTTGGACCAACAGCAAACCAACAGAAAATTCATGGATTTGGGGAAGAACATAATTGGACAAAACAGAGTATTTTTTGGGATCTTCCGTATTGGTCTGATTTGTTTGTTCACCACATGTTGGATGTTATGCATATTGAGAAGAACTGTTTTGGTAATTTATTTCATACAGTTTTGGATACACCAGGTAAGACTAAAGATACTTGTTGGTTCCAAAATTTGGAATGAAGGAAAGGCCCCAAGATGGCCCCACAGACTGCCTCGTGAAGCCCTTTCATGGAGTCCCCCCCAGCACAACGGCTGCCATGAAGCAAAGAAGGTGGGAGGCTCCATGAATTCATTTGACGTTCGTGAGCCCGTTGCAAAGCCAAGAAGGCGGGAGGATCCTTGAATGCATTTGATGTTCATGAGCCCGCCGTGAAACTAAGGAGGCAGGATGCTCCGCGAACCCATTTGACGTTCGCGAGCATGCCGTGAATCCACCCGACCACTTTTTGCGCCGCCTGATCCCTGCTCCGCAATGCTTCTTGCCTATAAATACTAGGATCCCCTTGATCTCTGAGGACAGACAATATGAACTTTCGGCTTCTCATCTCCCGAATCGCGAAACACTCTTCCACTCAGAGAACCATGAGCTGCGTGAGGTACTTCTTCTTCGCGAAGTGCCTCCCCACTGTCTCGTTTTGATCCCCTCTTCTGAGAGGGATGCCTTTCGCGAAGCCTAAGGGCTTTCACAAAGGAATGGGATACCTAAGGGGACCCGGGTCATCGCGGATCATTCATGCTTCACGAAGTACCCTTCATGTAAACTTGATCCATTTTCTAAGGCAGGATCGCTGCACTTCGCAAAGCACATTACTTCCTGAAACCTTTCTCCGCGAGGCACCTTTGCTCCATGAGGATGTGCTCCTCGAATGCCCTTCCACTTCACGAAGCACCTCCCGTTTTCACCTCTGCCCCATTCTAAGGCTAAGGCACCCCACTTCACTAAGCACACCCCTTCTCAAGTACCCTCCGCTACATGGGATAACAGAGCTCCACAAGGCACCTACCTATGGACTCCTCTGCTTGGAAAATCCTTTTCCCGTGCGACCCTCCAGGTTGGCACGATGTGACTTTAAAGTCCCCTGGACGACACCGCCCGTAGTGTTGCTATGCCTAATGCTTCTTTGCATAGCCACGCTAACGTGGACCCCTCAATGGTTCGCTCCACGACACCCACTCACCACAGAATTGCCGATACCTTACCTCCCACAAGGAGAAGAGGGTACCAGTTATGTAAGTCCTATGGGTGCGGAGTAAACCCACCTCATCCGAGCTGCAGGATGTTAAACTTCCAAGAACCCCCATCCTCAACACATGACATTAAACTGTGACATCACCCCATGCCTCTCGTGCGGGGTGCCCTCACCTTGTACATTTTGCGCGCCCCCTGGTCTTCACAGGGGATGATATCCTTCTTCTGGGAGTGGCATTTGTCCATGGGGGAAGGGAAGCCATCATGGTGTAATCCCCTACTCCTCCTCACTTTATCGGTGCCAAGGCTAGCGGAGAGCATGATAGGGAACAAGGCTCCCCCTTTATCCGGACCCAAGTCCCTCTCCCGTCGCGCTTTGTTGCCCATGACCCTCTTTCTTGGAGTAAGTCCCGACACTATGGGCTGATCAACGCGTAAGCCCCCCTCCTCACATCCCACTGACGCACATTTCATGACGTGATCATCAGGTCCCTGCTTCCTCTTGTTTCTCACACCGAGCATGACTCACGTGGGCTTAGAGTAAGCACCGACCATGAAAACCCACCAAACTAAGTGGTATTTGATCCATGTCAAGGCATGGTACGAGCCTCCATGAGGTTCAATCCCACCACTCGGTCATTCCGACCACCTTCACGTCGGTTCACCCTCGTCCCGCATAACGTTAAACTGCATTCCAATCCAGCGGTAAGCCGTTGTGACCTGCCGAACTACGTGGTCTTTGATCCATGTCAAGGCATGGTACGTAGGAAGCCTCCCTGAGGTTCAATCCCACCACTCGGTTGTTCCGACCACCTTCACGTCGGTCCACCCTCGTCCCTCATGATGTTAAACTGCATTCTAATCCAGCAGTAAGTCGCTGTGACCCACCGAACTACATGGTATTTGATCCATGTCAAGACATGGTACGTAGGAAGCCTCCCCGAGGTTCAAGCCCACCACTCGGTCCTTCTGACCACCTTCTCGTCAGTTCACCCTCGTCCCACATGACGTTAAACTGCATTACAATCCAGAGGTAAGCCATTGTGACCCACCAAACTACGTGGTCTTTGATCCATGTCAAGGCATGGTACGTAGGAAGCCTCCCCGAGGTTCAATCCCACCACTCGGTCGTTCCGACCACCTTCACGTCGGTTCACCCTCGTCCCGCATGACGTTAAACTGTATTCCAATCCAGAGTTAAGACATTATGACCCAAATGAACTATGTGGTCTTTGATCCATGTCAAGACATGGTACGTAGGAAGCCTCAAGAGGTTCAAGCCCATCACCCATCGGACCCCCGGTCCATCTTCACGTCAGTTCGCCGACACCCCCATCCTGAAATATGTGGACTTTGATCCATGTCAAGGCATGGTACGTAGGAAGTATTCCTGAGGTTCAAGCCCATAATTCACCTGGACCAAGGCCCTTATTCACGTCGGTTCTCCGACACTGCCACCTCCCGAACTACGGGGAATTTGATCCATGTCAAGGCATGGTACGTAGGAAGCCTCCATGAGGTTCAAGCCCACCACCCGGTCGTTCCTATCATGTCGGTTCACCAACACCTTGGGCCGTTTAGAGCATAAGACCCAAATTCCCTCATCCCACATAATGTTAAACTGTATTCCCCATTACCTGAACTACGCAGACTTCGATCCATGTCAAGGCATGGTACATAGGAAGTCTCTTCGAGGCTCAAGCCCAAAACCGTCATCCATCCTGACTCTTACCCGGGCCGCCACATCCCGGTGAGATCCTGCCACCCCATTCCCCTCCAAAACATTACAGAAGTCACCCACGCGCTGGCCCCAATAGCGGTGTTCCCTCAAGGGGGTTCTTCAAATATGATCCACTCTAGATAGTGTTCTGATTAGTCTGATCCGTCCCCGTTGGACGTTAAACTCACGGGATACCCTGTGTTAAACATGGGAAGTTGAGGAAAACCTCAGATACATGACTATGGAATATGATTCCCCGTATTCGATGTGGGATTCCTCAGGCTTCCATGCCCTCGAGAATCCCTATAATAAGGGACAGAAGAAAGAGACACTAATCCCCATCGTCCAGACACGCCAGTGATGCCCAGCGTGACTACTCACCTAACCGAAGGTTGCTACCCTGACTAGACCTGTTGGAATGTCCTGATATAAGTGACCTAATTAACCAGTGTCCATGAAAATATGGTGCCGGGAAGAGTTTCACAAACAATGTATTAATCTATGAGTGAGACCCAGAATAGGAGACGAGTTACGAGGAGGAATCCACGGAAGGAAGAACCAACATCCCATCATCTCGTTTCGATCAAGGAGCAGACGTACCTGAACAAGGAGAAAATGCCACCTGCCTTTGGAAAGTGGAAATGCGGGGTAACAAAAGTCACGCCTATCGCACTCAATCAGACGGAAGTGTGAGCCCCGGTGAAAGCGTCAGAAACAGAAATGGTGAAACCGACTTGAATCTATTCTCCTCAAAATGGAGATTAGTAATTCTCTAGGCATCCATGGATTGACATGTCACCAAATCCAGCCATCCAGTGCCGGGTCCCGCCAAGAAAATAGAGGGTCTAGAGTGAAAATCACTGGAAGTTGGGACAATAGAACATTGGGCATCCCATTCTGTGACGTTGTCATCATGGATCCCTCTTACCAGCCACGGAAGATGGAATGGCACTGGGGAACATGTTGTTGATTTACTTTCGTTTCAGAAATGATGAGTCAATCTCCCTGCTTCTCAGGAATAAGGTTGCTGCCATGGGAACAAGATCACCGCCCACCCTCCTACGTAGGGTCAGGGGAAACACCGACACAGCCGCTCCGCGTGGATCTACTTCTTCCACAACAACATCTGCATCCACAACCATGGGGTGCCCATGCCCCCTCTCCCCATCGGAGATTATCCAAAAAGGGTAATCAATGATCTTGTACGTAGGTACGAGGAGGAGGGGGTCATCCCTATGAGGGACATGGCATGCCTGGATTTAGAGGCGTCCAGGCCCCGCCATCAACGCGGCCCCCGAGGGCCGCGCATGGAGCCACTGCTCCCCACCCCAATGTTCAATCATTTCGGGAGCCTGTCCCTGGAATTATTTGATGTCTCCCTACCTTACGCTGATGAGGTGGGTGACGCCCGACCCGGCCTAATCAGAGTTCCAATCTAGGGGCTCTCAGCAAGGGCCCCCACTTGGCCGCGTCAACGTCACTGCGCGGCCTTGCCGGAGGAGCAGGTAAGCTATGCACCTGCACCACCAGCACTGGCTCACCTGACCTGACGCCATCGTCAGTCCCGAGCTGAGTATGCCTACCAAGGGGTGTCAACATCAATGACTACTGTGGGCCGAGCCACCACCGGCGTGTATCATTAGTTCCCTACACACACTGAGCAGGGGAGCTCCTATGCCCAACTGGGATTGAGGCCCCAACCGCCCCACAGGCAGGCTGGGTCGAATCTCTTGGTCACAGGCACGATCGAGAGGCGTCGTGAGCCAACCTGCAGCAATGCCATCCCATAAAAATGTCCTCCCCATACCACCACCACCGCGAGAGTGGGTCTTCCCCACTTCGAGTTTCAGCATGGAGGTCGGACCAGTGCCACCCCCAATCCGAATGAGGGTCCACCCTGTGGTCCGGTCTCTCTCCAACGTGGGGATCCTTCCTACGTCCTCTCCACAGCTGGAGAAGGTACTCCTTGCCCTGACAACCAGAGGAGTGAAGGCCAGCCTCACTCCACCCGTACCAAGCATGGAGGTCCTCCCCATGCTCCCTCCATTTCCAGTGGAGGTCTCGCCCGCATGGGCGCTGTTCATGGAGGTCCTCCCCATGCCCCCTTCGACATTTGTGTTGGTGCTCCTCGCACCGCGGCTGTCTCAAGTGTAATTCCTTTCTGCCCTGGCACCAGCATGACCTAAGGAATACATGTCAGGAATCAGCCCTGTGCCAAAGATCCACCCAGGGGTAGAAAGGTGGGTCGTCTCCACCACAAGAATAACCCTAGGAAGGCCCAGACAGAGGTCAAACCGGTCTTCTTCTCAGACTCTGAAGCGGAGTGTGACTTAGATTAGGAACCCTCCCCTCGCTCATCTGAGTCAAGGTTCAGAGTAGGGACGAGGAGCATCAGCCTAGTACTTCCAGAATGCGAGGTCCACAAGATCCCCACCTCCCTCCATAGGTTTATCCAGGAGGATGATGATTTGGCGACCCACTGGTTACGGTCGTGCAATCACCACCATCATCGCCGGAAGCGCTTTATACCTCCATGAGAGATCACAGAGAGCTATTATGGGGACCAATGGTAGGAGAGCAGCATCACGACCCACCACCGGCAGTCCTGGACCCTGATCCAGGAATGGTGGCTGTCAGCCTGTCCTATCGCGACGTAACGACCATGTCACCACACTCCTCGAAGGACGGACCAAGAATCGGTGGCCAGTCAGCCCGTTCGCTATATTCTCCACCATCCAACCTACTATCCAAATGGTCTGCCTCAGTACTGCTACCAATTCCTCAACCACCCTCTATGGGCGAGTGGGTAAATAAAGGGACATACCCTAAAATTGAGCTAAGGAGCTTTTAGAGAATCCTTGCAGCGGACCGCTTACCCGAGGAGTTCTGGCCCGTAGCGGCGCGAGATTTCTGCATACCCGAGTACCTCACCCCAGAGGAGGTTGATTGTCTTTGCTACACCCTCTGGGTGATGAATTTTAGTCTCCATCATCAGAACATGGTGTATCCAAGGAGCCAAGTGCATTTTGAGGACATCAGCGAGTAGTGCCATCTAGTCAATCTGGCCGGACTCCCGGTGGCCTAGCACCCTGAGTCACCAGGCCTTCATGAGGCCCTCCAGCAGCAATGCGTTCAGAGTATTAAGGTCCTCTAAAAAATCATCAGGGAAGCGACCCCCCCACATGAAAGTCTGTGGCTAGGGATAGTATGCTTCCCTCCTCCTTAGCCCTATCTGACAGCAGCCCGACTCGCTATGCGACATTGAGAACATGCCCCCAGGAAGGGTCACGATCCACATGTCTGACATAGTGGACAATGAGGACTAGATGAAGTTTCTCAATGGATACTTACCCCCTGAGGGTGTGCAACCACTGTTGGACCCATCAGGGAGGATTAACCATCAGCAGAGGAACCTCCTAGGTCTCCCTGCGCCCACCGAGTCATTGGTGCTCAGCCGGAATTTCAGTAAGGGAAAATAGCCTATCGGATCTGTCAAGCACTCTGACCCATCCACCTCAGTGCAGAAGACGGAGGAGGACCCTGAGAAGGACGCGTTATGCCAGCAACTTGCTGAGCAAAATAGGTTGGTCGACAAACTCCTGGCCGAACGCGCTGTGGAGCGACGACCCGACTATGACGATCCTAGGCCGGGGCAGCAGGGGTAGGAACAACTCCCCCCAGTGAGATGCCTCTAGGCAACCCTGATCATGCCGCTCCCACTGATAGGGATAAAGCCAAAACTCATGACAAGAGGGTACGGTATGTCTTACCAAACCCTCCCGAACGGCACGACAATCCAAGGAATCCAGCTCGGGTTCCCCCAGCTGCCCCGCAGGCCATCCCACCAGTCGCTCCACGAGTCGCTGACCCCGCCTACCGTGTCGAAGAGCCCAAAAATGCACTTGTGATTAGGGATCCCTGTCAAGATAGGGAACCCTTCCTGTATGATCCTATGGTGGTGCTCATTTCCCGCCTTGAGTCATTAGAAACGCGGCAGGTGGCAATCCCACCGGATGGCAAGCCATATCTAGCCTGGGTGGATGATATGTCGGCACCTCTGGGTTTCGGGAATCCCACCTTCTCCCCATTTAACGAGATGGGGGACCCGCTACAGCACCTGGCCCACTTTAATTTGAGGTGCGGGCCCATGTTGGGGACTCTAGCGCACCAGGAGGTGGCCAAGAACTGCTGTTTCATTCAGACACTAGAGGGGCCGACATTCACTTGGTATAGCCAGCCCCCCGTCAGATCCGTGACCAGTTGGGAGGACCTTCGCAGGAAGTTCCTCTACCAGTTTAGTTCTACCACCCATAAGACCATCATCATAGACCTCTTCAAGTGCAAACAAAGGCCTGATGAGCGAGTTGCGAACTTTATCGCCCGGTGGAAGGGACTTACGTACTCCCTCGACATGCCATTGACTCAGGAGAAATAACTGACGATGTGCATAGGTAATGTCAAGATGGAACTGGTTCCCTCCCTGATCACTCAGAATTATCCTGTAGGGTTCCAAGACTTCTCATATATGGCCCAGCGCCTCGAAGAAACCCTGCAACAGGCCAGGCAGGCAGGTCCGTTGCCCCCTACGATCCAAGAAAGGAGAGCTGTTAGAGATGAGCCCGCCGCGGTGGCCCAGATATAGGCCCCCAGGTGGCTAGAATTTCTACCAGTAGCATCGGCCCCGAAGCCTCACAGAGGCCCTCTACCACAGGCATAGTCTTTGGCTCTGCAACGTCCTTAGAATCGGCAGGCGGCTCCGCGTAATGCACCGCCACCGCTCAGGCGGGATAATTAGGCTCTACCTCTTCGACAAACCCCTCCGGTTCCTCGTCAAGGCCAGGCTCCAAGGGATCCCTATCAAGAAAGAAGACACCAAACTTACTCGTTTAGTGAGAATCAGGTCCCTGGTTACTTCTGTAGTTCCCTAGAGAAGGGGATTGTATGCTTGCCTGAGTGTAGAAGGCCAACTGAGATGAATCTTACCGACCGCCCCAACTAATTCCCCTATCATAAGATTATGTGGCACACCCTCAATCATTGTTATTTATTTAAGGAATGGATCCAAGAATAGGTCGATAACAACATAGTCAGGTTGGGCCCAGCCCCGACACAAGTGGCGGGTGATTTTGTAAGGTCAGAAAGCAGTAGCGATGGCGAAGGTGAGTGTAAGTAGGTTCCCAGCTGAGGATCCTGAAAGTACAATGACTGGATGGCTCATAAAACGGTTTCTCACACCCATGACATCATTCGGGAATGCCTGAATCATCCGGAGTCTTCAGAAGCCGCGACCATCACATATGCATCATCATCTCAGTCGACCTCTTCCTAGAAGAGCAAGCATCAACGACGCAAGAAGAAGAAACGCGCCCCGCCGATGCCGTCATCGTCCCGCACTCTTGGCGACTTCATGCCCCAGGAGATGGGGATCCCTCCCAAAATTATCCTAGTGGTGGATGATTCTTCGATTGACAGTCAAGGGTACGCTTCGGTTAACACCATTGAATTGGTAAACCCATATATGACTCCCGAAGAAGGGAAACGCCAGGCGAACCTACCCAACATCCCCAGCCGACACCAATGTCGGTGAAGCCGCGACTACATGGGTCATCGAGGCGCACCAGTTGGAACCTCTAGCCAGGCCGTGGATTCCATTGAGACCAGACAGCAGGCCCAATGCAGAGCTCAGCACTCGCAACCTTTCCATCGAGTGTCGTCAGGACTGCCTCCACCACCATTTGTGGTACTGGATCAGGCAGAGCCACTTCGACCGTACTGTGACCAGATTCACCTCACTATAGGTCAACCTCAGGATCCCAGACCTCATATAGCAGCTACTCTCCAGGATTTGACTAGTGAGCAGCGGGATATTCCCAGCACCAGCCAGTCACCGGTCTAGCCGTCAGGGTCTGTCGTTCCTTCAATCGCAGAGCGGCCTCCTGTAAGCAGAAGTTCACACCTGGCATGGAAGTATGATGTTCTAAAGAACCTTGCTGGCATTCCAATGAGTCTTTCCATCCTTGAATCCCTCCTCTTGTCGTCAGATATGCATGAGGCCCTTGTTGAGGCTTTAAGGAGCCCCCTCCAGTTTGAGATGGAGGTAGAAGCTGCAGAAGCCTTTCATGCTGAAGCGGTTGGGACTTCCGAATTCCAGGCCATCATTTCATTCTCTGGAGAGGATGAAGGCTCTCCCATATAGGGGCACATCCTCCCACTGTACATCACCAGCCAATTCAACGACATTGGGGTTTACCGCTGTCTCATTGACACCGACTCTAGGATCAACCTTATCCTGACGTAGACGCTGCAGAAGCTGGGGTTATCTGAGGATGACTTGACTCCCTCCGATTTAAGGATCCAGAGATATGAAAAGACAAAGAAAACCCCGGTCAGCAAGATCCGTTTGAAGACCCAGTTCAGTGGCCAAGTTTTCAGTACTGAATTTATGGTTGCCTTTCAGGACACCACATATAATGCATTGATGGGAAGGCCATGGCTCTACCTGCATGCAGTGGTCCCCTCATCATATCACCAGTGCCTCAAGTACTCCCTTAATGGTCGAGTAGGAATAATCCAAGTTGATGCATCTACTTTAGCTTCTTGTGAATCTCGTTATCTGGACGCTGACTATTACAAGAGAAAGGATAATCATATTCTGGAAAGTGAGGTTGAGCCCGCCCCGGTCACAAGTGATCCCTGGGTAGGTCTGGATGACGCATATGTCTTCCCAATCCATCAATTGGAGGCCACGACCCCCGACATGGGTCAATGCTTTGTTGTTTCGGGTACAAAAGGAAGGCATATTCCCAATTCCAAGCGAGGATAGGAAATCACCACATACTCCTACACAAACCAGGCTTGGGTGATCTCAGAACCTCCCACCCCTATACGGTATCGGGATGTCCACCCCATGGTAATGAAAATACGTCATACGTGTCAGTTTCTCCAGGCTGGGATTAACCGGCTCAAGCCGACACACCACTATTTCTTTGACATCATCAAGCATGGCCCTCTAGGCCAAAGACCATATGGGATTGGATCAACTGCCTTCATCGCCATGGTCTCAGTGGCACGTGAATCTCCTTTTGTGCTGTCCACTACTGTCCAGGCTGGTACCAGCCTCCCGTTAGGTTCCTCTGACCAAGGGGAAGCCTCACCTGCTGAGAATACCTCCTCCACAAGCGAAGAAGAGGATTTGGAAGATGCTCCCCCTACCTTTGAAAAAGGCATCTCTTCCACGGTTGATGAACTGGTACAGGTGAACCTTGGTAGCGAGGAAAATCCGTGACCTACATTGATCAGTGCCACCATGTCCCTCGAGGAGCAGCAGCGGTACATGGGCTTCCTTAAATAGCACCGCGACATGTTTTCCTGGAGTTATGATGAGATTCCAGGACTAGATCCTCAAGTAGTCTTCCACCATCTCGGTCTCCCAAAAAACCATCATGGGTCCAAGCAGCCTCCCATAAAAATGCACCCTTCCCATGGTGCCATGGTCGTGGTTGAACTTGACAAGCTCATCAAATCCAACTTCGTTAAGGAGGTCTATCACCCCAAGTGGCTATCCAACATTGTGCCAGTCAGAAAGAAGAACAGATAGATCAGAGTCTGTATCGGCTTCTGAGATCTCAACCGTCACTGTCCGAAAAATGATTTTCCCCTTCCGGTGATGGAATTGTTGATCGATGCTATGGCCGGGTTCCAAGCCCTCTCCTTCATGGATGGTTATTATGGATATAATTAGATCCGGATGGCCCCTGAGGATGAGGAGTCTACTGCTTTTAGGGCGCCCCATGGTACTTTCTGTTACCAGGTTATGCCCTTTGACCTGAAGAATGAAGGTGCCACATATCAGTGGGCCATGCATCGCATATTCAAGAAAATCCTAAGAACATTGGTGGAATGCTATGTGGATGATATAGTGGTCAAATCTCACCAGCTCCAGGACCATCTCAAGGACCTTGAGAAAGTGTTCGGTTTCCTCCATTCCCGTTACCTGAAAATGAACCCGTTGAAGTGTGCCTTCGGGGTCAGTTCTGAGAAGTTTATTGGATTTGTTTTCAGGTATCGAGGCATCAAGATCGACCCAGAGAAGATCAAGTCCATCAGCCAAATGCCTCACCCGAGCAACATTTGAGAGCTTCGAGGTTTTCAAGGCCACTTAGCCTACATACACTGATTCATTGCAAATTTGGATGGAAAGTGTAATCCCTTTTCTTGGATCACGAAGAAGGGATCTTCTTATGAGTGGGACGAGGAGTTCCATGCCGCCTTTGAGGAGATCAAGAAATATTTTCTCCAGCCTCTGGTCTTGATGCCACCCATCTCTGGAAAGCTGCTTATCCTGAACGTCACTGCCCTGGACTGATCTCTCGGCGCCCTTCTCACCCAGAAGAACAATGAGGGGACATAGAAAAATCTCTACTACCTCAGCCGTATTCTTATCAATACTGAGACTAGATACTCCTCTATCGAGAAGAGCTCCCTTGCGCTCGTATTTGCTCTGCAGAAGTTGCGGCATTACCTGCAGCACCACGAGGTACGACTGGTCTCCCGGGTAGACCCGCTGAAGTACATTCTGAATCGCCCCATGTTGACTGGCCGTCTAGCGCGGTGGATGGTGATTCTCCAGAAGTTAGACATCAGGTTCATTCCCCATAAGGCTACTAAGGGGCAGGCATTGGAAAAATTTCTAGCTGCCCATCCAACATCCGCGGACCAGTCCCTGGACTTGGATTTTCTTGATGAGGCAATACTCTCGGTCAATCAAGCCATCCCATGTTGGCAGATGCACTTTGATGGTGCCTCCCGGAGTCCCACCGGTAGGAGGCTCAATGATCCTAGGATCTACAGTGTAGGCCTGGGTATAATTTTCATTACCCCGGTACAATCCATCCTGCCGTACTCATTCTTATTGTTATAACACTGCACCAACAATGAGGCAGATTATTGGATCTTATCACTTGTCTCGAGCTTGCCCTTGAGATCGATGTGCCCCATTTGCATGTGAAAGGGGATTCTGAGCTGGTCATCAAGCAGGTCAACGGTGGCTATGTTGTTAGAAAGTTGGATCTTGCACCATTTTTGGAGCGCACCATCCGTCTAATGGCCCAGTTCCCTTCTTGACTAGAGTTTACCCATGTCCCTCGGTCACAGAATGGTCGAGCGGATGCATTGGTCGGCTTAGCTGCATCACTTGTAGAGCCCGAGCAGGATGATCTGATTATACATGTGGCCCACCAGAGAGTCATTTCTCCCGTTACCCCAGAGGATGATAATGGCCTGCGAGTAAGACACCTTACTGCCAGATCCTCCATGTCAGGACCGCTAGGCTCGTCAGATCCAGTGATCGAAGCGACTCCCAAATGGAGAGCCCCTTTTGTCGAGTATCTTCAAAATGGTTGCCTCTCGGCTGACCGGTCTGAGAACGAGCGAATACGACGCCACGCGCTGCATTTTACCCTCCAGAGTGGTCCCAGTCTTGAGAAGATCCTATATAAACACGGTTTTGATGGTGTTATCCTTCATTTCATTCAAGGAGTCGAGATTCCACAGGTCATGCAAGAGGTTCATGCTAGTTCATGTGGCGCCCACCGGGCTGGGCTGAAGTTGTCCCATCAGATCCAGAGACTGGGGTACTTTTGGCCCTATATGATCCATGACTGTATTGAGTTTTTCAAGAGATGTCATGCGTTCCAAGTGCATGCTAAATTCCTACATCGGCCTCTAGAACCCCCCCCACTCCACAAAGTACTCTTGGCTATTTGCGGTGTGGGGACTCGATGTCATGGGGCCATATCCATCGGTGACAGATCACCAGTGTAGGTTCATCCTGACCGCCACATATTTATTTTCCAAGTGGGCAGAAGCAATTCCGCTCAGGGAAGTCAAGGCATGTTCCATCGTTGACTTCATGAGCTCCAATATCATCCACCAGTTTGGAGTCCCTCACGTTGTCCTCACCGATAATAGAACCAACCTCCGAGTAGCCGAGCTAAATAAATTGTACGCCAAGTACAATATCCGTTCGATCCATACCTCCCGCTATCACGCACAGGCAAATGGAAAGATTGAGGCATTCAAAAAAACCCTCTCTAAATTTTTTCAGAAAATGGTTGGTCAGAACAAGAAGAGTTTTCCGAACAAGATCCCCAATGCCCTCTGGGATTATCAGATGATGAATCGAAATTCCACCCAGGTAACCCCGTATTCCCTGGTGTACGGAGCTGAGGCCATCCTGCCCATCGAAATCCAACTGCCTTCGTTACGCACTGCAGTCTATGAACAGAAGGCACCAGATAAGGTGGATGAAATCTGTCTAGCTGATTTGGAAGCACTTGATGAGAGTAGCCTCCGCGCCCTGCAAAATCTGGAAAGGCACTGGAACAAGATGGCTAGAGCCTTCAATAAGAAGGTTCACCTCCGCTCTTTTTTGCAAGGCGACCTGGTACTGGCCCTCCAAGCACCAATGATCCCTGGTAGGAAACTACCCAAGTTAGAGCCCAAATGTGAAGCACCCTATATAGTCCACAAGGTTTACCCAAATGGAGCATACTCCTTGGTGACCATGTATGGTGAGCGTATAACTCCTCCCACCAATGCCAAGTTCCTCAAGCAATATTTTGCCTGAGCCGGCTGGTCCGACATGACCTTAAACTGGCTGGTCCTGCATGACCTTAAACGGTCCAGTCCTGCATGAATTTAAACTGTGCATCATCCTTCATGACGTTAAACTGCATCACGAGAACCACATATGGCTTGATTCCCATCCTCATGGGATACATAGGAATGCCCAAAAATTTTGTTTGTTGGCCCAAACCAAGAACCAAAATCTCCCCCCAGGTCAAGATGTATGGAGAGGGTGGACTCTTTCCCTAATTCATTTCAAGATAACCTCGATATGGCTGTACGTCCCACTCCTTGGAGATGTTCACCTCTTTGAGAGATGGGAACAACTATGCTTCTCCCACTCCTTGGCTTGGATTCCACCACCTTTCCTATCTGGAAGGGCCACTAAATGGTACGAATGCTAGTCCAAAGGGATCTATCTCTTACCAATTCAGGCCAATGCCCTTGAGGATGTCGAGTAACAAGCCGATACAAGTCCCACATTTCGAATATGGTCAGCTGTCGATGCTCTTTTGTTGTTCCCATTCTAGGTCACTATAGGGACGCTGTGTTTAGAACATGGTCAAAAGCTACCCCAGACCATTAGGGATACCCCAAGGGGTCCTGAACGTCGAGTGTAGTGGTTCATGCTGCCCTGTGGTATCCCCAAGACACGAACTCCCTCTGGGCGATTCCAACTATCAGGCCCCTTGGCCTTTCAAACCCCCGACCCAGGTTCTCTTTTCTAGGATTGTACGTCATGGTATGGGATTATATCCTCATTCACGTCAGGTTGGTCACTGTGCTGTACACATCCCCGCATGAGACACCTCACCCCGACCCTCATCCTCACTACAAGATGTTAAACTGCAAGCTAGTCATGCCTCCCTAACCGAGGCCCAGTCTCAGGACCCTTGGCCTCCTCGGGCCCCGACCCCCGTCCTTATTGCAAGATGTTAAACTTAAAGCTGGTCACGACTTCCTGACCGAGGTCCATCCTCAGGCCCCTTGGCTTTCTCGGGCCCCCGTCCCTCGTCCTCACTGTAAGACGATAAACTGCAAGCTAGTCAGGCCTCCCTGACTGAGGCCCAGCCTCAGGCCCCTTGTCCTTCTCGGGCCCCCGGCCCTCGTCCTTACTGCAAGACGTTAAACTGCAAGCTGGTCAGGCCTCCCTAACCGAGGCCCAGCCTCAGGCCCCTTGGCCTTCTTGGGCCCCCGACCCTCATCCTCACTACAAGACGTTAAATTGGAAGTTGGTCAAGCCTCCTTGACCGAGGCCCAGCCTCAGGCCCCTTGGCCTTCTTGGGCCCCCGACCCTCATCCTTACTACAAGACGTTAAACTGAAAGCTGGTCAGGCCTCCCTGACTGAGGCCCAGCCTCAAGCCCCATGGACTTCTCGGGCCCCCGACCCTCATCCTCACTACAAGATGTTAAACTAAAAGCTAGTCAGGCCTCCCTGACCGAGGCCCAGCCTCAGGCCCCTTGGCCTTCCCGGGCCCCCAACCCTCGTCCTTACTACAAGATGTTAAACTACAAGCTGGTCAGGCCTTCCTGACCGAGGCCCTGTCTCAGGCCCCTTGGCCTTCTCGGTCCCTCAGACCAGGTTCTCTCATGGGAGTGTATGGTGTGGTGCGGGATTACATCCTCATTCACGTCGGTTTATTCACCGTGCCGTACACCTTCCTTGTTTAGGGGTATCCTACTCCCCTCCTCGTCCTGCATGACGTTAAACTGCATCATGATAAATACATGTGGCTTGATTCCCATCCTTATGGGATACATAGGACCACCCGAATGTCTAGACTTCAGGTCCAACCCCATATCCCGGAAATCTCCATGCCAGCTTGGCCCCTTGGCCTACCCTCTCCTTCCTGGACACCCTCATCGACCCTCTTCAGAGGTTCACCAATGTGCCTAAGGGTACTCTGGTTTAGTACCTGGAATGTCGGACTCTTCTTAGACATGCTTCCACTTGCTTTTTAGGCTTTGTGTTCCCCTTCATTAGGGCTTCCATCACCTTTCACACCCGAAGGGACCCCTGAGTGGCATGGATGATAGGCCTAAGGGCTCTCCTACCATTACGGGCCCCAAGTGGCATGGATGATAGGCCTATGGGATCTCCTACCATTACGGGCCAACGCCCTGAGGGTCACAGACAACAAACTGATACAAATTATATGTTGTGAATATGGTCAGCGGTCAATGCTCATTTGTTGTCCCACTTCAGGATAACACGATATGGATACTGTGTTTCCAATACGGTCAACAGTTATCCTCCATTTCCATGCCAACCGCATTAAGCCCAAAATGTCGTTTACATGATTCACATCCTTCTCCATCTCATCATGTCCAAGTAGAACTTTGAAACTCTTGGTACAATTCCTTAGTGCGCACCCGTACGTTGGGAGGAACAAAGTCGTCATTCAGGGCTCCACACCGGTTTCCATTTGGCATGCATTCCAGTTATTGAAAAAGACATTCACCTCCCTTGTTTCCCACACCGAGTCTAACTCACATGGGCTTAGGGATCGGGTTGAGGTCTGCACTTACTTGGAGGATTTTCACCCCATCCATTGTCTGAGCTCTAAGACCATAAACTAAGATATCGTTCAGAACTATATGAGGCCTGATTCCCATCCTCATGGGATACGTAGGACCACCCGGACGCCTCGTCTTCAGGTACAACTCATTTGGGAGATAGTTTCTCTTTCCACTTTTCCTCTTACCCCTATTTTTCCCCCTTGGGCCAAGGTTTCCCTCTCAGAATGGCATACGGTGTGATAGGGAATCATTTCTCCATTCACATCGGGTATGTTTTATTAAGCCGTATACATTCCCCACCTATCATCGTCTCTGCTATGTCTGCGCTGCACGACGTTAAAATGCTTTCCTGGTCCCATCACGTGACCCTAAACTATGACATTATCGTCCCAGCCACACGATGAAAAATAGAACTACATTGTGATGACCTCATCATAGAGGACATCACATTGGGTATTGGTTATTCACCATACCATTTGTCAACGCCTACTACGACTTGATTCTTGTGGCGATTCCAGGGCCTTCTACCCTAGGCCTATCGCTTCACAAAAAAAAACCACTCACCTTATAGTACAAACAAGATTTATCAAATTACGCTTCTCTTGGTGCGAGGTCCACGACCGCACGCCCCCTTCTCCTCGACATTGGTATCTTACCGTGCCAATTCAAGAATTACGTGCAACTTGATCCCCATCCTCATGGGGTACATAGGAATGCCTGTGTTCTTTTCCTCAAGACCATCTCATCACTCGTTTTCGGTCCCTTGACCTAAAACCTCTCCGAGGAACACCTAGTTGACGAAACCCCTGGTTCCCATTCACCCCGGGTTTTGTAGTTACCCTGCCAGGTACCTCCCATGTTTCCTACCACCTATGGTCTGAGTTCTAAGACCCTAAACTAATATCTCCCTATGGGAAGGGACTCGAATCCCTCTATCTAATACGTCTCATTTCCGTATTCATATGCGTTTTGACAAGAGTTCAAAGTGTGGAATTTTCACGGGGACATTCCCTTCGTTCCATGTCCAAGCTTTGTGAGCTCGCTATTTGGATCCTCTTCCTCTTCCACATCCAAAAGTACCCTCAGAGGAAATGGATTCTAGGTTTAAGGGATCTCCATGGATACTGGGCCTAAGGGATCTCCTATCATTTCAGGACAATGTCCCTAAGGATCTTGGGAGACATTTGCGACAAGTCCCGTGTTTCGAACATGGTCAACGGGAAACCCTCATTTTTCTGTCCCCATTCCAAGATAACGCGATATGAATACTACGTTTCCGCCATGGTCAAGAGTTATCCTCCATCGTCACGCTTCCATCATTGTGATCCAGATTTCGAGCATCATGATTCACAAATTTCCACTTCCTCATGTTCAAGTGGAATTCCAGCATACTCATCTTTATCTCTTCACGTGTCTAGGTGCGCTACATGGATGGGTTAGCATCATTGGGCTGGTATTCACCGAGTGTCCCTTCATCATATAATTCCCCTTCCTGTGTCGGGAGAGTCCCACCACAACTTCTTGTTTCCCACACCGATCACAACTCACGTGGGCTTAGTAGTTTTGGTAGGATGTGTATTGACGCGGCCAGGCTTCTCATCGTCCCATAGGACATTAAACTGCACTTTCAGAACTACGTATGGCTTGATTCCCATCCTCATGGGGTACGTAGGAACGCACGACCACTCTACATTGGGCCCAACCTAATTCTCACTCTTGGTCCCTCGACCTGAAGATTTTCCTCCGGGGGTACGTGGTGTGATTTAGACTCCAAGTCCTCATTCACATCGGTTTCATAGCTACCGCACCACATGATCCCTGGGCTCTTCCCTTTCATTCCACATCCTATCGTATTACGTTAAACTGTAGGAGTCCATATGTCCTCAATGCATGACACTAAACTGCGGTTCTACCCTGAACAAGTTTAAGATGCCCCATGTTAGTCATGGGATGCACCAGAGCCTCTTCCAGAGAGGACTTCACCGGCCAATGTTGGTCTATGATTACAATGTGCTTCCATAACTACATATGGCTTGATTCCCATCCTCATGGGATACGTAGAGATACCTCGGTATTTCACCTAGGGTCCAGCCCCAGGAATCATAGATCCCATTCTTTCCCACTGTCGTCCCCTCGGCTTGACTCCTTGTAGGGAACCATGTAACTGCAACTTTTCCCTGAACAAGTTCGAGATGCCCCAAGATGACATTTGGAAGTGACAACCCCCCTCACTAGAGAGGCCCTGTAAGAAAGAAGGAATGATCCATGATCAAAACGATGAACCCATCCAATGTGCTCCCACCACAGTGGTGTAACTTCGTGTGTGTTAGATTCTGTTCGAACAAACCATCACTCCACGTTTCACACTTTGCGTTCCCCTTACTCGGACCCTTATCCTCTTTCATGTCTGGATGAACCCCCTAATAGTATGGATTCTCGGCCTATGGCCTGCCTACTATCCTGGGCCAACCTTTTGGAAGACTAACGGATGTCTGGAGAAACCCCCTAATAGTATGGATGCTCGGCCTATGGCCCACCTACTGTCCTAGGCCAATGTTCCGGAAGACTAAGGGATAACATTTGCGACATGTCCCATGTTTCGAACATGGTCAACAGTCAACCCTCATTTGTCTGTCCCCACTCTAGGCTAATAAAATAAGAATACTGCATTTCGAATGCGGTCAACAATTATTCTTTATTGTCACGCCACCCCCACAATGTTCCGAATCCTTGGTATCATGATTCACACCTCCCATTCCCATCTATTCGGATCGATTTCAGTACCCATGGCATTACACCATTCTTGCGTAAGAGCACACTAGGAAATTGTAATTCATCTATTCTGAGAACTAAATTCTCTAGCCAGGCCTCTCCCATTTCCTGGAAATCTGGATCAGTTGTCCAAACCCCAGATGCCCAAATCTTGGTTTGCACTCCTACATTTGGAATAGGCAATGAGGTAATCATCCCTTGTTTCTCACATCGGGCTTGACCCACATGAGCTTAGGAAATGGTCGCTAGATGCTCTGTGAACATTATAAGGATGTAATAAACCAATGAAAACAACGGAACTCATGCATGCTACGACATTCAGACAATCAAATCATGAAAGTACGTTTAAGGGGTTTATAATCATTACAGCACCCGGGGGTCGACTCCCCCCATGGAGAGATTGACCTCATCAAAATAACATTATAGCTCCACCACCCTCTGGATGGTGGAGTCTAGGAGATGATGCTGCTTATTCACCTCCCAATCCTCCTCGGCAGCGAGAGGGCGCAATTCATTGGCCACAATCTGGGCCCGCTCTACGTCGGCCCAGACAAAAATCATCTCCCTAGAAGCTTTCCTCAGGCCCTCTTCGGCTTCTACCAACAGGGCCTTCAGTCGTGATATCATCTTAGATTGCACCTTGAGGGAGGTCAGGTGCTCGTTCTCCCGGTCTAGCAGCCTCTGGACCTCGTCTTCACCCTTCCGGAGCCTCTTGATATTCACCGCCTTCCTCCGCTACCATCCCACGCCAAGGCCTCAGTTATAATCCCGAATCTTTTCCGCCATAAGATCTCGGATGAGAATGTGAGTACATCAGGAATACACTCCCCCAGCACACAATTCGTTCAGTCTCGAGCGAAGTCTGTCCATCTCATTCAACCACAACGCCTAGGGGGTATCATTGATGAAGCGCGTGATTAGCTTCCATGATCGATGACAAACTATCTTGATGTCCTCATCATCAGAGGCCGTCTCGTCCTAGTCAGTGTGATTGGATGACTCGTATGCAGGGAATACCCCTAGGAACTCCTCGGTTGGGTCCACGTCTAGCATCAGATCAGGAGTGGCAGGGCCTGAATCGTCTGGTTGATCCTCATCATCGGATCCCACCTCAATGATCTCAGGCATAGTCCCACTGCTGCCCCCGCTGGTGGTCAGAACTGATACCGTTCGGTCAGGCTAGATGTTCACTTCCATGACCATTGGCATGCCTCTGGGAAGAGCACTACCAGAATCCCCCACCAACTTTTCTGCAGCATCCTAGGCCAGTTGAAGGACTATACATTCCAAGAAAGGGACGTGGATTTCAGTTAACGTGGTCAGGAGATGGAAGTTGTGGATGCGATAGAGAAGACTTACAGAGGTCAAATCCCTAGTCTCTCTATTGGAATGATATCATCAGAACCCCTAGACACAGTCCCCTGTATATGGTTGGCAGGTCTGGAGACTCCAGGGGATCCATCTCAACTATCCCAGCCCCACAAGATGTGGAGGTTGATGCAGCCATGGGCGTGGATCCTGAAGGTCCCGCGTCGATGCCCACTAAAGGGTGAGAACGATGTCTACGCACAAGTTCCTCCTGCATAGTACAAACACTGATAAGGAATCCAGAGTAACCTAAGGATATTCTCTGAAGAAGGAACTTGGGATTTTACCACGAGTGCCTCTGCGAATTCTTCGAGATCTGAGGACTGGTCACCGACTTCGCCCTCCTCCAGCTGGCTCTCCCTATCAGCCTCGTCCCCCCTAGGAGGAATCGTCTGATTCGTCCGGAAGGGGGAAGCGCTCTCTTAGCTCGGCGGCCTACATCTGTGGGGGAACCGTCCGATCCAACAGTACCCTCACCTGGTCTGTCATTGGGTGAAGGGCGCCCCGGGAATGGATGAATTCCTCCAGTTTGGCTATATACTACTCATCCTCCTCCTGGGACACTGCGAATCCAGATCTAATGGGGCCAATCCCCGACAATTCCATCCCGAGGCGATTAAGGTGCTTCCATAATTCGGATGGCCCAAGAAATTTCCATTTGACCTCACAGATGTCTCAGGCCTCCGGAAAGGCATCATTATTTGGCATGTCAATGTGGCATAGCCGTTTCCCCGGGGCCTGAGTGGAAATCTTGCGGAACACTCTCAGTGGCCACCCCTCTAAATGATTCTGTTCTGTTGGGACCACCGGCTCTGCTGCCACTTTCGGACCCACTGCTGCTACTACCTCCTCAACTGGTTGGGCGTCATCGCTACAGAAACCACGCCCCTATAGGAAGGCCTTGTCACCTTCCGGCCCTGGCCCTGAGGTTGGGTAGGCTCACCCTCACCTACCAGGATGGTTGGACACTTCAGCATCTCCCCTTGGTAGGCTGCCTCCCAGCTCTGGGCATATTCTTTTATCAGCCCAAGGACGACGGTCGGCGGATGAAATACATTCCGCATCTTCTCGTCTTACCATGTGAACATGAGCCATAACTGCCTCATTACACATGGGTGATCCTCATAGCACACCCCCAGGTAGACCTGCAGGGTCAGCCACTGTAGGCACCAGAATTGCCTGGCGAACCGGTGTGGGGTGTATGGATTGCAGAGGCGCTTGCGGTCCAACCTGGCCACCAGGACTCCACCTCGAATGGCCATGAGGTAGGTTCGGTGATCTTCTGTTCCCCGAACATCGTCTGTGAAGGCCCCCGTTGGCAATGATAATGGTTGGAAATTGAATTCCTCCACCTCCCACACCCGGTTCAGAACTGATGGTGCAGTTAGCTTGGTCGAAAATCTCCCCGCGGTGTTCAAGATCGAGGGACAAAAGTTTTACCCTTTAGGTGATATGGGGTTAAGATACTCATATATACCCCTGATGTGCACCGCCATCCACCCATACAGGAGGTGGAACGACCCGCATATCCTCTGTGTCCTCTTCCCCTCGCTGATCTGCCACAACACTTTGTACAATTTGGCGAACATCAAGATCCCTAGGTTGACCCACCCTCCTGTCGCCAAAGTGGATTCCATGATGAAAGTGCTTGGATGCACTCGAATGTTTGTATCCCTCACCGGTAGGATCGAACCACAGATTAGGGCTGTGATGAATTCCGCCAACTTGACTATTGGTCTTTGTTCAGTGCTGACACTGAACCCCCAGGTCTTCCACTAGCTATTCTCCAGCAGCTGCCAATATGAGTTTTCATTACTCCGGGCACCCTTCGGGCAAGTTCGAGGCCTCTCCGAGAACTGCCTATTTTCTGGGAAGTTCAAGAACTTCTTGAACCAGTTCTTGAAGTGGAAATCCCTAACGACTTCCTTGTCTTCCCCAGGCATGAGCTCTATCAGTGCCATCTCCGGACGCGGCATCTGCACTGGATCCTCCCATGCACCCATGGCCGGGAGGAATTCGTCATACATCTCCCCAAGTATCGGGACCCCCAAGATCTGATGGACTTCCCATAGGCTGATGTCGACCTCCCCGTGATGCAGGTGAAAGGTATTGGTCCCCGGTGACCACCAGCTCAACAACTATGGCATCAACTGCTTAGGCTTATAGATATGGAACTGGGAAGCCCAAGCTACCTAATATAGGCCCACTCTCCTCAGCTCTGCCCTGAAATCCTCACACGAGGCACCTACCCAGTAGGCCCAAGACCAATATTCCGTGAAATTTCCGCCTTGGCACAGGTCCCATTCCTCGGACCACCCCTTCTTCGGGTTCCCCAGCACCGCCTTAAGGATGGTTCGGTACAAGGGAGGGGATGTCTCCGACTTCAATTCCCTCCCATCGATGTCATTCAAGTGTTTGTACAGACAGTCGGCGACGACGAGTGTGAAATCCTCCTGGGCATGACCATCGGGTGCCCTGAACCATCAGTGCTGGCACGACGTGCTCCGGAACTAGTAAGTTGGATCATCCCTACTAGTTGCAGGAATGAAGACATCGTCCCTCAGCCCGAAGCCATACATAGGCAACCTCCTACACTGAGAATAGTTATTTTGGCTCTCTAACATCAGCTCCACCAAAGAACTATGTTCTGAGTGGCTTCAGACTAGCTCTCCTAGCCCCAGGCTATTCTCCATTTCATCCCTCCGGGAGGCATCCACAAGGACCCCCTGGGCAGCTTCTTGGTGGGCCATTCTGTTCCGGAACTTGGACATTTGGTTGGATGGTTCGAGAAGATCGCTCGCAAAGTGAGTTCTAGAAGTCCGCTCATGAAGACTATTCGTGGAAGCACCACCTTAGCAATCAAAGCCGGATTGCGGAGTGAAAACGCAAAGTCAAAGACTCGATGTGTGTCGCGAATCCTCGATTCACAGAGATCACTCGTGGAGTTCGCAGAGCTTCACAAACCAAGAGTGCAAGAAGAAAAGATCACGGAGAAAGGAAAGGAAAAAATAGAGGGCCGAACCCCTATTTATAGGTGATGGCCTTCGGAGCATCACGATGCGTCCAGTCTGCACGGAGCTTCGCGGTGCACCCGGTCCGCGTAGCCTCTATCCACCTCACGCAACCTCTTCACGAATCCACACCGTGAATGGATGAGGATTTTGGAAATTTCCCTCAGAATTCAACCCTTGATCCCTCCATGGCTCAAAGTCTGAGGGGGGAATTTATTGGCACCCAAATTTGGAATGTAGGAAAGGCCTCAAGATGGCCCCACAGACTGCCTCGCGAAGCCCTTTCACGGAGTCCTCCTAGCACCACGACCACCGAGAAGCAAAGAAGGCGGGAGGCTCCATGATTGCACTTGAAGTTCGTGATCCCACTGTGAAGCCAAGAAGGTGGGAGGCTCCGCGAACACATTTGACATTCGCGAGCCCGACGCGAAGCGAAGGAGGCGAGACATTCTGCAAACCCATTTGACGTTCGCGAGCGCACTGCGAAGCCACCCGACCACTTTTCACGCCGCCTGAGCCCTGATCCGCAGCACTTTTTGCCTATAAATACCAGGCTCCCCCAGAGATCTAAGGATGGACAATCTGACCTTTCGGATTCTCATCTCCCAAATCGTGAAGCACTCTTCCGCTCGGAGAACCATGAGCTGCGTGAGGTACATATGCTTTGCGAAGTGCCTCCCCATTGTCTTGTTTTGATCCCCTCTTCCAAGAGGGATGCCTTTCGAGAAGCCTAAGGGATTTAGCGAAGGAAGGGGATCCCCAAGGGGACCCGGGTCATCGCGGAGTGTTCATGCTTCGCGAAGTATCCTTCTTGTAAACTTTATCCATTTGCTAAGGCAGGATCACTGTACTTCACGAAGCACATTGCTTCCCGAAACCTTGCTCCGCTAGACACCTTTTCTCCGTGAGTCTGTGATCCTTGAATGCCCTTCCACTTCACGAATCACATCCCGTTTTCACCTCCACCCCATGATAAGGCTAAGGCATTCCACTTCGCGAAGCACACCCCTTCGCAAGTTCCCTCCGCCACACGGGATTACAGAGCTCCACAAGGCCCCTGCCTATGGACTCCACTGATTGGCTAATCCTTTTCCCCTACAACCCTCCAGGTTGGCATGATGTGACTTCAAAGTCCCCTGGACGATACCACCCATAGTGTTTCTATTCCTAATGCTTCTTCGCATAGGCACACTCATGGCTATTGCTTCTTCGCATAGCCATGCTAATGTGGACCCCTCGATGGTTTGCTCCGTGACACCCCCTCACCACGACATTACCGGTACCTTCCCTCCCACACGGAGCAGAGGGTACTAGTTATGTAAGTCCTGGGGGTGCGAAGTAAACCCACCTCGTTCGAGTTGCAGGATGTTAAACTCCCAAGCACCCCCGTCCTCAACACACGACGTTAAACTGTGACATTTCCCCGTGCCTCTCGCACGGGGTGCCCTCACCTTGGACATTTTGCGTGCCCCCTCGTCTTCACAAGGGATGATATCCTCCTTCTGGGAGTGGCGTTTATCCACGAGGGAAGGGCAACCATCTTGGTGTAAGCCCCTGCTCCTCCTCACTTTCTCTGTGCCAAGACCAGCGGAGAGTGTGATAGGGAACGAGGCTCCTCCTTTATCCGGACCCAAGTCCCTCTCCCATTGCGCTTTGTCGCCCACAGGCCCCCATCTTGGAGTAAGTCCCGGCAGCGTGGGCCACTCAACATGTAAGCCCCCCTCCTCACATCCCACAGACACACCTTTCACGACGTGATCTTCAGGTCCCTGATGCCTCTTGTTTCTCACACCGAGCATGACTCACGTGGGCTTAGAGTAAGAACCGACCATGACAACCCACCGAACTATGTGGTCTTTGATCCATGTCAAGGTATGGTATGTAGGAAGCCTCCCCAAGGTTCAAGCCCACCACTCGGTCGTTCCAACCACCTTCACGTCAGTTCACCCTCATCCCGCATGATGTTAAACTGTATTCCAATCCAGTGGTAAGCCGTTGTGACCCATCGAACTATGTGATCTTTGATCCATGTCAAGGAATAGTATATAAGAAGCCTCCCCGAGGTTCAAGCCCACCACTCGGTCATTCTGACCACCTTCACATCGGTTCACCCTCGTCCCGCATGACGTTAAACTGCATTCCAATCCAGCGGTAAGCCATTGTGACCCATCGAACTACGTGGTATTTGATCCATGTCAAGGCATGGTACGTAGGAAGCCTCCTCGAGGTTCAAGCCCAGCACTCGGTCATTCCGACCACCTTCACATCGGTTCACCCTCATCCCACAAGATGTTAAACTGCATTCCAATCCAGTGGTTGGCCATTGTGACCCACCGAACTATGTGGTCTTTGATCCATGTCAAGGCATGGTACGTAGAAAGCCTCCCCGAGGTTCAAGACCACCACTCAATCGTTCCGACCACCTTCACGTCGGTTCACCCTCATCCCACATGACGTTAAACTTCATTCCAATCCAACAGTAAGCCGTTGTGACCCAAATGAACTATGTGGTCTTTGATCCATGTCAAGGCATGGTACATAGGAAGCCTCACAAGGTTCAAGCCCATCACCCATCGGACTCCCAGTCCATCTTCACGTCGGTTCGCCGACTCCCCCATCATAAACTATGTGGACTTTGATCCACGTCAAGGCATTGTACATAGGAAGCCTCCCTGAGGTTCAAGCCCATAATCCACCTGGACCAAGGCCCTTATTAACATTGGTTCTCCGATACTGCCACCTCCCTAACTACGAGGACTTTGATCCATGTCAAGGAATGGTACGTATGAAGCCTCCACGAGGTTTAAGCCCACCACCCGGTCGTTCCGATCATGTCGGTTCACCAACACCTTGGGCTGTTTAGAGAATAAGACCCAAATTCACTCACCCCGCATGACGTTATAATGTATTCCCCATTACCTGAACAACGCAGATTTTGATCCATGTCAAGGCATGGTATGTAGGAAGTCTCTTCGAGGCTCAATCCCAAAACCATCATCCATCCCGACTCTTACCCGGGTCGCCACATCCCGGTGAGATCATGCCACACCATTCCCCTCCACAAAATTCGAGGAGCCTCCCACGTGCTGGCCCCAATATCAGTGTTCCCTCAAGGGGGTTCTTCAAATCTGATCCACTCTAGCTAGTGTTCTGATTAGTCCGATTCATCCCCGCTGGACGTTAAACTCACGACATACCCTGTGTTAAACATGGAAAGCTCGGGAACACCTCAGATACATTCCTATGGCATATGATTCCCCATGTTCGATGTGGGATACCCCGAGCTTTAGTGCCCTCAAGAAGCCCTCTAATAAGGGACAGAAGAAAGACACACCAATCCCCAGCATCCAGACATGCCAGTGATGCCCAGCATGACTACTCTCCTAACCGAAGGTTGCTGCCCTGACCGGACCCCTTGGAATGTCCTGAAATAAGTGGCGTAATTAACTGGTGTCCATGAAAATATGGCGCCAGGAAGAGTTTCATGAACAACATATTAAATCTATGAGGGAGACCTGGACTAGGTGACGAGTTCCAAGGAGGAATCCATGGAAGGAAGAACCGACATCCCATCATACCGTTTTGATCAAGGAGTAGACATACTGGAACAAGGAGTGAATTCCACCCACCTTTGGAAAGAGGGAATGCGGGGAAAAAAAATCCATGCCTGTCGCACTCAAGCAGACAGATGCGCGCGCCCTGGGTAAAGTGTCGGAAACAATACTATAAATGCACGATTAGATCTTGCCCAAATTTGCAGGTGAACAGAACTTTAACTATTTGAAAATGTCAGATCACTGAGGTTAATGAATCCGAAAGCATCTTATACACTATCCAAAGGGAGTCGCTTATTATTTTGTCAGTGGATTGCATATTTGATACTTCTAGATGGTTATGCTTCCAATTTGGGCAGATGTGTTAAGAATGGTTATATTACTGAATTAAAAAGTCATGATTATCATGTTATAATGGAAATACTAATGCCAATTGGATTAAGAGGTTTGTTGAATTCTATGATTTGGGATTCGATAAAAGACATATCATATTTTTTTGAGACATTTGTTTAGCGAAAAAATACTATGATGTGCTAAGAAAACTGGAAGAAGATGTTGCTGTAATTATACGTAAACTGGAAAAAATATTTCCGACAGCTTTCTTTGACTCAATGGAACATATGATATTAAATTTTCCACATGAAGCTAAATTTGGAGGTCCAGTACAGTTTCAATGGATTTACCCATTCGAGAGATGCATGCAGAAATTGAAGAAAAAAGTACGTAACAAAGCACAAGTTGAAGGCTCAATTGCTGAAGCTTATTTGCAAGAGGCAATTTATTTTTTCTACTCTCATTATTTTGAATTTCAATATCCCTCAAAACACAATTGCATGGGACGAAATGAGGGTAATGTTAATGAGGAAATGGACAATCAATTAACATTTTTTAATATACCAAATCTTGGTTTTGGTGGAGTTCATGAACGATGACTTTCATATGATGAACATCACATAGCTCATATACATATGTTCTGCTCAACTGTGAAGAAATGACATCATTTGTCCTGTGAGTGCTTATGTCACTTATTATATAATTTATGTTACAGTATTTAAACTTATTTTATTTGTAGGTTATATGATAATCATATCAAGAAACAACTTCCACAAATTATAGCTGCAGCCTTTGAAGAACGCAGAGAAAAAAAATTATCAATGGTTTCAAAAACTGGTAAAATAAATTATTGATGGTTTAATATCAATTCTGTTTATTATTTATTATATTGATAATTGTTTTAAAAAAAATTTGGTGTCTCAATATGCTAATAAAATTGATAAGCGATTGTGTATATTGAGTAACCCACCATCCAAAATGGTTAAATATTATAATGAATATGTGGTGAATGGTTTTCAATTTCATAGACATGAATACGGAGAATAAAAAAAACAATGAACAATGGAGTTTTCTTGAGAGGATCACATCACAGAGAAACAGAAGTTGACTTTTATGGAATTTTGGATGAAATTATTGAGTTGTGTTATCTAGGAAAAAATTACATAACAATGTTTAAATGTCGGTGGTAAGATACTGATAGAGGCTTGCGTGTTCATCCAACTCATGGAATCATCGATATTAAATATAAAAGTCTTCTTGTAGTAAATGAACCATTTTTGCTGGTTCAACAGGCACATCAAATTTGTTATGAAAAGTACTGTGGTACTTCAAGTGACTTGAGCAATTGGTGGAGCATAATAAAAATGAAATGTCAGGAAAATCAGTTTACTCAAACTGAATGTGGTTCCGCTGAAGTGGAAGGAATTAAAATTTTTCAAGAGACTACTCAAAATCCATCTGATTAACAAAGAGATGTGAATATCGATGATGACACCCCACAATTAAGGATCGATGGTGATGAAGATGTTAATGATGTTACAAATGAATTTGAAATGACAAGAGATGCTGAAACTGAAAATCATATGGATATTGATGATGCTGAGGAGGAAGATGAAGACATTGACATTGATAGCTATGGAGAAAAGGATGAAGATGAACATTGACATAGTTAAATGCTGGTTATAATCATAACTAATATATATCTATATATAATATTTATTCTAAAATATCTGATAACAACAATCATTTTGTGTTTCAGATGGACCCTGATCTATATCGCGAGTTGTAGGAGGCTGACCTACTGTTGGATGAGGGAGATTTTGGATCATCTGACCCTCATTCTACTGGCGGTTCAGGGGGTACGCGGAGGGGGCGCGGTCTTGCACGACTGATGATTTATGAACCTATCCCCGAGTGACGTCCACATCTTGGTTTCGATCCACACACACAGAGGTATGGTAACCTGTATATTTTAGTTAGATTTAATTAATTTATTTATATATATACTTATTGTTTGATTATTTATTCATTTTTCACAGTTTTGCGCATGTAGCTATTAGACAGGGGAGCGCTATCTTGCGCAATTATTTTTCTCAGCCATGGATTACATGGGAACAGATTCCTATTGATGTGTGATGTGAAATGTTTGATCATTGGCTGGTACGTAAATAAATAATATTTATTTTGAAATTTATTTTATTAATAACTTGATATTATAAATTATATATAGGGTTTATGGTATCCTATAGATGATAGTATGCACGACGCTATCCACGCGGCATGGTAGGTTTCTATGCATGACTGTTTCTATCAGTTTTTGCACAATTTGAGAAGGACAACCATTAAGAAAGAAGGAGTGACAGAATTTGATGAGTCATGTAGAGCTCACCGACCAGAGTATATTTCATCTCACGTTTGGGATGGATTATGTTTACACTGGTTGGGTGGTAGATTTCAGAGGAGATCTTCAGTGGGATGACAGAACTGGGGGAGACAGGAGGTGACTCATCGAGCTGGTTTCCTTACATTCAGTTGGCATAGAGAGAATCTGGTAAGTATATTTTTTAAATATTTTATATAACTTTAAATATAAATAGTTTATTTTATATTTCTATAGGAAGTCTAGCATCCCGATATTATGGAGTTCGATGTTTATTAGAGGATGTATAATGATCCATCCACTGGAGAGATTAGAGGTGATCGCTAGCATTAGATTGTGGTTAGTATTATTTTTTCAGTTTGACAATTAACTTAATATAATATTTTCACAATTTTAATTTTAAATTGGAATTGAAGGAGTCATATGAGGCTGCGACCTATCAGACACAACCTGAGGGTCAGGACGAGACAATTGAGCAGACCGGTGCCCACCATTTTGATGAGGCGACATGGATGCAGGCAACTCAGTACGGCTTTGAGAAGGGATGAGTAGTTGGTATCGACTCTCATTTGACTCCTGATACTTATTATGGTACTGCTGCAATGTTGGCATCCAGCTCGAGAGGAGCTCATTGAGAGACATCATCTTCTGGATCACAGTATCAGGAGTAGTTGTGAACTCAGGCTGAGCTTATAGAGACTTTGCAAAAGCAGCATGAAGAGATGTGTCGGTGGCAACAACAGCAGGAGTTACATCACGAGGAGGAGCTGCGTTGATTGGAGCAGCGACGACAGCAGGAGTATCACGAGCAGATGGAGTACATGTGCCATCTAACTCGTAGTTTAGGGATGGAGTTTTCTCCACCTCCTCTAGACGA
Source organism: Viscum album (assembly GCA_963277665.1). NCBI lineage: Eukaryota > Viridiplantae > Streptophyta > Magnoliopsida > Santalales > Viscaceae > Viscum > Viscum album. Next base: position 1,778,337,743 of record OY728129.1, on the reverse strand, counting down.
CCCCCCAGTGATTTGTTTTTTATGTTAAAAACATGTGAATTCAAGTTTTGTAATAATATGAACTATTTACAGTTTCTGTCTTTTATATTGGTGGAAATATTGCATAATTTAATTTTTTTCATAATTTATTATTTATTATTAGTATTATATTTTTTAATATTTGTTTATTTTACCAATAATAATAATATTTTATGATTTTATTATATTTTTTTTTAAAAATTGAAACTTTTAATAATTTTTTTTTATTTTATTATTTTAATAATATTAATATTAATTTTTTATTAATCATAATTATATTAATTATATTTTTTTAGTATTATATTTTTTAATGTTTGTTTATTTTACTAATAATAATAATATTGTTTATTATTTTATTATTTTTATAATAAAAATATAATTTTTTTCATTAATCATAATTTTATTATTATTTTTAATTATTTTTAGTATTTGTGACGGGACCCCGTCGCACATAAGTGAAATATATATATTTTTTAAAATTAGTAATTGTGATGGGACGATAGGCCCGTCATAAATATTATTTGTGATGGGCCCATCGTAAAATGTTTCTGGGTATATAATGTATATAATCGGAAGACTATTTGCGACGGGTAAGTTTTCCGTCACAAAAACTAACTACAACGGGCCCGTCGCAAAAAATATCTGTTGCGGCTCCGTTTTCTACAACGGGCTATTTGCGATGGTTCCCCATCGCAAAATACTATTTGCAATGGGATCCATTCACAAATATCCCATTTCAAAAAATAGGAATTCCAGTAGTGAATACTCAATAAATTACAATTGAAATCCCATTTAAGTGAAACCCATAGTAGTTAAATTTTAGAGCACCCTTAATGGGTTTATCACATTGGCATAAAATACTAAAACTCATCTAGAAGGGTCGAGTTAAGAATATAAGGATTAAATTATATGGGTCTTTATTCCTATGTTATAGTGGTAAAAGCCTTTATAAGTTGTAATTGACACACCAGTTAACTGAAATCCATGAACGATAACTTGAATTTATAAAAAAACAAATTTCCTTATAATTTAAAGTTCTCCTCCTTGATTCAAAATTTAATAACTCTATTATTTATACAACATTCCATTTAGATGAATTTCCATTCCCAAGTTATAAAGGTATTTATTTGCATAAGTTATAGTTGGAATTTATGTAACTGTAACCAGGTCTTTACCTTCGGTCTGAAGGTATAAAAAGTCCAGTAGTGGTGATTCGATTATATGGGTCACCCTTACAAATTTTTGAAGGACCATGTTATTTATAAATTTCTATTGGTACCCCTTTAATCACAACTAATAATGTTTCATCCCATGAAACCAATGGTCCATGGATGAAAACATGCCATAGTTAGTTAATTAAGGTGCTACCATCAAGGTATGCAGGAAAAAACATTTAGGTTGATGGAGAAAATTTAATTAAATAATTTATTATCTCATTCATCGTATAAAAAAATTATTCAAATAACTGATATATTACTCAAGGAACATACATCAAGTAGCAGGAAATCAAATAATGTAATCTACATGGCATATAATATACAAAGAATATGAATATCTACATGCCTACAATGATGAATGTAAAAATACTTCCCTACCATACTAGACCAAGGGTAAAATCTCATTAACTAGTTTATAGTGGGAAATAAAACAATCAATCAAGGTGAAATAATAATCAATTTTAATAACGAACCATCATGAACGTCAATACCATCATAGGAAACTTGATCTTTACCTTGTGTATTGGTTGGAAAGACCAAAAAATGAGCTATTTACCAAGTTTTGACATGTTTCTAGTCTCATGTCTACCATCCCAAATAGTAAGATAAAGGAAAAATACATCTGACACCACTTTGTAATGTCCTGAACCAAGAACCACTAATTTGGTGCCCTGATTCGGTTCGCCACATGGCCTCAAAGCACGCCTCCCTATATGCCAGAGGCTACTGACTAGTAGTGAGGGTCTAATGTTGATATAGTGGGGAGAATATACCATATGGATAATTAATAAACACATCAGAAGCATAAATAATTTAAAGGTAGAAGAAGATATATAATAAATGAGAAGTAATAATAAATAGGCCAATTGAAAATAAATCCATCCATGCATAAACATGCTATAACATAACTATACGGTATTTAACAAATAATAGGTACTATAAACAACAAGTCTAGACTAAAAAAAGAATAAATAAATAGAATAACCAAATTTAGTAGACATCCCAAGTATATGCTTAGACCCCATCTTCATGTCAAGTCCCAGTCCAAAGTAAATCATTAGAAATAAGCACAATCTAAGGTTCCATCCTACAAGAAATAAATCTATCCAAGTACCAATAAGTGGTCCAAATAGGGTGTGAGCGAACCTCATTAGGACACTACCAATGGTGTCTAATTCATTTACATTCAGTGAGTATAAAATGAAGTAGTGTGTAGGTATAATAATGAGAAGTGTAATAAATAAAACATAACACATGTCGGCTCGGGTTCTCCATGGAACACCCAAGAAACCATAAATGCTTCATCCTAAGACAAAATATCATTGAATGTTCCATTATACACACACACACAAACAAACAAACTCACACATGATGGTGTATATATAGATATATATGTACTAGGGAGGACTCAATGATTAAAACCCATGCATCTATGTAATGATATCATACAAGTCCCATACTTCAATTAAGGGATGTCATGTCCAACTATCTTAGGGAATGATAAGGGATTTCATGACCAATAGTTTTAGATGAATAATGAGGGATACCATTCCCATTAGTATCAAATGAAAATCAATAAGGAAAATCATTCCCAATAATCTCAAGGAATGATAAGGGGTTCCATGCTTGATGATCTCAATAAATGATAAGGGTTTCCATGCTCAATAACAAGGAACTCCATATCCAGTAATAATAGATAGTAGTTATGGAACATATGGTCCAAAAATTAAATAACTAATGTGTAACACCATGTTCAATGATCTCAAGGAATGATAAGGGATGCCATTCCCATTGAATTACAATTAAATAATATGGATCGTCTTTTCTAATGAATTACACATATAAATAATGAAGAACCTCAAGTCCATAATCTATAAATGAATATTACCTTAAATCATTAACCATATTCACTCAAACAAAGGGAAAGTGACACGTTCATACCATTCACACTTAACTAGATAAAATTAACATCCCTATTATAAAGGTTCAACTTAACACACCTCTAAAGGTGGTTCAATCATAAGAAATGAATACTTTAAAATTAAAAAGGGGAAAGTTTTATAATAATTTACTTACTAATATTAAATTCAATTTAATTAAAATAACCAATTACTCTACCAAGGGAAATGGCCCGAGTAATGGTGTTCAACCATTTAAAAACTCATTCCACATTTCAATTAATAATATAAAGTTAATACACCTAAATAGGTGCTTTAATTATATAAGCATGACTTAGTGTTGATAGGAATTTATTTCAACAGACCCTATGGGGGTGATTTTGAAACAAGGTAAATGACCATTGATAATGTCAAGGTATATGAGATTATACTTAATAATGGATAAACAATTTAATTAAAGGATTTCACATTTAGGGAGAAATGAAAATAAAATCCAACATGCTGTATAACGATGCTTTTATAAATAATAAAACTTAAATGGAAAGGCATATATAATACCTACCTCATGATTAGGATGCTTCAATCACCCATTATTGGCCTTTGGTTTGAGCCAAAATGAGAGAAATCAGAAGAATTGTAAAATTCCATAAAAATGGAGACCGTGAGATCGCATGGAAATAACATCCAATTTGGTGAAAGAAAATGAGATAAAAAGAAAGATGAAGAATAAACTAACCGATAATAATCCAATAAGACCAATGATGTTAGATTATAATAAAGGATAACCATGGAAGCCTATAGGATGAGGAGAGGGGAGCTTGAGCAGCTACCCGACATGGGAAATGAGGGAGGAGAAAGGTAGAAGGAAGAGTTAAGGGATAAAGGAGAAAAATTGTTATTTTTGTCCCTTTAATGAGCTTCATAGTTTGTCTGAACGGTTTGAAAAACCATGTGACAATCATGTGGGATCACTGTCTCTAGTGACATTCCCCTCGTATGACTTAGTGCATGGTTTATCAGACTGCACACAACCTGTGTAGTAGCACAATCCAAAAGCCCCACCATTCCCCATGGTTGAAGTGAATGGTTAGAAAAACCATATGCTAACCATGTGACTAACCTTATAGCACTACACCATTTCACATAGTTTGTTGGTACCTTCACCCGGTTAAAAAAACATGTTTCTACTCAAAAGGGTCGTAGGATTTGGGGGGCACAGTTAGCCCTAACCATGCACCAACCATACACCCCAACCTCTTCCTACTGGAACTGAGTATTCAAATCCCGATGCTTTCAAAACTCATATAAACTCCTAAGACACCTCTTGAGCCTCAAATACCATCCCAAATAAATATTTTAGAGAATTAAAACTCTCAAAATCTTATTCTGGAGATCATTACAAGATTTGTCCCTTCCACCAAATGAAAATTAAATTTCCATTATAAAATTCCATATAGTTCAAAACATGGGACATTACACTGAGGTTGTGTACATGGAAATGGTTGAATTTGAATTATATGTCATAAGTTTGATGTATATCATGGTTTTTACTAATCCAAAAATTACACAAGCAGTGGTATTTGTCAACAGGTTTATGTCCAAACTCGAAAGATAAAATTGGGATGATATGAAGGGGATTCTTTGTTACTTGAAGAGTTTTGAAGTCTTATAACTATTATTATAAATAGACAAACCATTTCAAGTTTTTGTAAATTAAAACCTTTTTAGTGATTTAAACACATAAAATAGTACTTATGGGTATATTTTTACTTTATGTGAAATTATAGTGAGTTTAATATCGAAGCTTCAAACTATATTTTAACTCCCAACCATATAATAGGAGAACATCGTGTAATGAACCAACCTAGTTTTAGCCAACCCGTCACCTGATCCGGATCAACACACAACCTAGAGTGTGTTCCTAATTTCCACAGGTTGGTGTCAAGCATCGGGCATAACTAAATATCTATTGTGAATTGTTTTTCTATTGGTAAACTAGTATGACACATCCATAAAAGGAGATGGACCCACCAATAATATCAGAGTCAAAAATATAAAATAATCATATACCATAAAAAAAACATACATAATATATAAACATGCCAAAACTGGACATATACATGACATCTCAAGACAAAACCCAAACTCAAAAGAAAGGGGAAAATTCCAAAAAAGTCTCATACAAACATCCCAATATATACCAAAGTACAAAAAATGAATACAAAAGGGATAATCATTATGCGACCATGTATCCTTCACAAAATACTGGATGATATTAATCATGAAGAGATGCACTAGTACATAGTTCCCTTTCCATTACCCATGTCTTAGAAAATAATGTTTGCGAACACCTAATGGACCAAGTAGGGTGTGAGTCACAAATACCATTATGATAACACCATGAATCTATTTAAGGATTTTACCCATGAAAACTAATAAACTAGTTTGAAACCATTTTCAAATAAACCTTTGAAACCATTTTCAAATAAAACTTTGAAATCCCTTTGGTTTTTTCCATTTCAAACAAAATCAGTTTTCCAAAACACTTTCTAAACATATATCAAATAGATAAATGAAATCACAAGGCATAACATGTTAAATACATCAAAAAATTAATAATAAGAATGAGCATAAACATCCAAATCACATGACCATATAAATGGAAATGGGTAAAATGCACCTCATCACAAAAAAATGGATCTAATAAAATTAATAAAGCACATAAACCAATCCGAAATGAGTAATGTGAACCAATGGATCTAACCATTAGGTATATTGTGTTTGAGTAAAAAATTATACTATCTAGTTAAGAAAAATAAAATATCTCACGATCTTCCTCAGGCCTAACTATAAGAGCTCACATGGTCTCTCAACATCCAACATGGAAGATCACACAATATTCCTACCCAAAGGCTCTCATAGTCCCTTGGAAACTAAATTGTTGGCTCACATGGTCCTCACTATGTTGGTTCACATGGCCTCTCATAAAAACCAAAGTGGATGATAACATGGTCATCCATTCATAGGCTCACATGGTCCCTTGAAAAAACCCCTCAATCACACCCTAGTTAACCCATGCGCTACTCTATGTCGATACAATAACAAACAAGTGCACATATAAAATACACCATATCATAAGTCATCCTATAAACACACATTCCAATTTTATCAAAACACCATTACCAATGTAAATAATTTCTAAAATCTCTTTATAAATCCTTTTAAAATCATAAAAAACCTATTTTAGCCATTTTAAAAAACACTTGGTGTTCATACAATCCATAACCATTTAAAAAAAATCCATTTTTAAACACCCAATTGCCGAAAAATCATCATGAAAATGAAACACGAGATATAAATCAACCATAAGTCATTTACTTGGAAATTAAACAATCACAAACCAAAGGAAATTTATAATTTAAAGGAAAGCTATGGAAAACACCCATAAATAGTGACACCTACATCATATTCGGTCCAAAGATCATTGCCCTTGATAATGACCACCCGAAAGAGGAAGAAAAAGGCCTCACACACCAAATCCACAAGAAAAAAACCATTTTACCCAACATAACCCTTGATTCTTATAACACCCACACTAAGGTTCCACACTTTAACAAAATAGAAGAAAAAGAAATATAAAGGGGAAAGAAGGAATAAATCATCAATACATTGACTTACCTCAAGCCAAAGTACCAAGATTACAAGTGGAAATCACCACCAAAGGAGAGGGAAAACTACAATGCCAAATAAGAGGGGCTATAAATTATGGGGGAGGAAAATGAGCCTCCAAAACATAAAAACCCTATAGGGGTAAAAGGGTATAATAAAATTTTTATGTGAGATAGACAGTGCCACATAGTTTGGTCACATAGTTAAGAAAACTATGCACCAACCATGTGGTTTCCACTATCCACCCAAAAAAGGACTTCACAGTTACCCCTAAGGCGATGAATAGTTTGGAAAGCCAATCTTAAACTGTGTGAAGGTATCTATCCCAACTTACAACACCCTCACACAATTATCAATATGATTAGACAAACTATGTGCAAACCACGCACCTTGGTATGTATTACCCAAAAAAAAATCCTATTTTCAACCCTTGAAACCCATAATGTCCAAGAAAACATCAAAATATAAATAAAACTCAAAATTAGATGTACCAGTGACCCTAAGGGTGTTAAAAACTCCCTACCATGCCACTTTATTCCTTTATAAAGTCATTGGGAATCCTCAGAAGAAAGTAGGTGAGGCCACTGCTCCCTCATTAAAAATTTATTCTCCCTTGTATGATGGATATAACCACCACATTCCTAGAGCACACAGATCAATGGGATAAAATTACCATGGAGAACCTTATTATTATGTTCCATGATATTGACAGGTTTCTCTACAATGGTGACAACATGATCTAACATTGAAAATTTTCACTCTAATACATGAAATGGGTTCAGATGATATCTCTTCAACTAGGAAACATAAAATACATTTTGGATCATGGTTAGAAATAGTGAAAACTCCAAATTAGAGGTTACCATTCCTAGAAACTCCACAACATGAAACAAATCAACATAACCCAATACAAGCTTCCCCTACTTACCCAAGTGATGATGTCTCCACCAAACTGATACTTGGAGAAACACCTGATCACAAAAATGAAACTCTAATGGATGATGAATACAGTCTCCATATGACTTATGGAAACTTTGAGATTTCACTAACATTTTTTTAATTATACACACTATCTCAGCTGTCTCTTGGATGAGACTCAGTCCCACTAAGGAACACTCACCCACCTCAGCCCAACACTAAGGGGATTTGCATGAATATCCACACATCACCTCAAATGGGTAAATCCTAATTGAGACATGATAATTGTTATTATATGGGAATATTTAAAATGACATGTTACTTTCCCATGAACCTTATGAATCAAGCACAAACCCACCCACCACATATCCTCAAGAGTCTGAACTGTTCACTTTGACTGACCATCTGTCTGCTGGTGATACATGGTGCTCAATTTTAGTTGGGTTACAAATGCCACCTGGAGTCCCTCCTAAAATTAAGATGTGAAATGAGAATCCCAATAAAAAACTATCATCAAGGGAAATCCCTAATCCAAACAACATATCAAACATATAGGCATTCATGGTCCTCCACCCTAATCGACTACCTAATGGGATGAAAGTGGAATGATTTCATGAGATGGTCGATAATCAACCATATAGAATCTTTCTCACTTAGAGTATGAGGTATCCAAATCAATTAATTGATAGAGATATGATCCCAATTCCATAATATCATGGTAAGTGGATGAAAAAACTCAGTTGGTCTCTGATTCCCATATTTGATACTTTGAAAGGTCAAGTATCTAAAAATGGAATCATCCACTGCAAATCTCATACCGATGCACCAATATCAACCTCTAAAGGTATATAAAATCTTGGTCACCCTAGGGTGAAAAACCAACTGGAATGATGCGCATCATGTATCACTTCCTTCCTTAGGCTCAAAGGAACAACCATCCACTTCTGTAAGAGAATATAACCATCGAGAGACTGAGACCACTCACCTGAAGTATCCCCACCATTTAAGGCACAACTAATCTACTAGAACTCAGGGTCTAATACCTATTACCTCCTAATCTAGTCAATAAGAGAGGGTGTAACCTACACATAAACCACGCGATCCTACCCTCCATCCTCCGACACCTCTAGTATCATATCAGAAAACAAACTCATCATACCCCACTCATCCTACGATTCCCAAATAGCCTGCACCATAAGATTATTTCTCAATGAATCAGATACTATGTTTCCCTTTCCAGAATTATATTAAATCTTTAAATACAATGTCTGAAGGTATTCCACCCTGTGTCTGTGTATAAGGTTTAATTCCATATGGGTGAAAATACACTTCACACTGTTATGAAAAAATATACTATAAAACACTCCCTGAAGAGGTAATGTTGCCACATCATTAGCACATGCATCATAATTCTAGGTCATGGGTGGGATAGTTATGCTCATGTGGCCTTAGAATTCATGATCTATAGGCCACCACATGGTTATCCTAGATCAACACACACCCCAAACCACATCAGAAGTATAAAAAAAACAACATAATCTCTACTAGGATCAGGAAGAATAAAAATAGCCATGGATTTTAAAAAGGTCTGTAACCTTTCAAATAATATTAGGAATTTTCATCCCACTCAAAATTCACCCCTATAATTGAAAAATCCCTCAAGGGAGAATCTAGTTTTGAGAATTCTGAAATGAAGCATCTATAATACCCAGACAATCCTAGAAAACTACAAATTTTGAACACATTCTTGGGATTCTTTAAATACATAACTGCTTTAACTTTCTCTGGATCCACCAAAACTCTTACCTCATAGATCATGTGACCCAAAAAATTTACTTCCTAAATCCAAAACTAGAACTTGGAAAATTTGGATTATAGACGGTGCTCTCTTAAAGCACCCAAAACAAACACTATATAGTCAACATGATCATCCTTCATCTTGTAATGCACCAATATTTCATCCAAAAACATGACCACAAAGGATTCCAAAAGTGGTGTAAGATCTAGTTCATCAATTCCATGAAGACTACTGAAGTATTAGTAATCCCAAATGGCATAACCAAATACTCAAAATTTATATATCAACTTTAAAAAGTAGTTTTTGGAACATCCTCTTCCCAGACCCTCAAATAGTGTTACCTTAATCTTAGATCAATCTCAAAAAACTAAGAGGATCCCCTGAGTTGATAAAAAAAGTCATCAATCCTCGGAAATGGGTATTCATTCTTCACTGTCATCTAGTTGAGCTTATGATAATCTATGTAAAGTTGGAGGCTCCCATCTGAATTATTTTCAAATAGCACTAGAGAATACCATAGTGACATGATAGGATAGATAAAACCCTTTCCCTCAAGATCTTCTAGATGACATTTCATCTATTTTAAATAAAATATATCTATTTAGTAAGACAAAAAAGAGATTGGACTCATCCAAGGAAGAAGACCGATGGTAAGCACAACCTCTTACTAGGGAAGAAATTCTGATAAATCATCTAAAAACATGTCTGGGTACCTTTACACAACCACTAGAAGTTCACTCACTATACCCTACTCAATAGAATCAAGAAACTACCTGGAAAACTACCATGAGATCAACCCTAACTTTGAAGCAATCAGTACTACCCTTCATATTCACATATCCCATTACCCTAAAATATATGAGTGATCCCATCAAGAGTAAGTAAATTATCCCTTATATGATAAAATTAGACTAGAACCTTATATATAATCATCCAATCCATACTAATAATATGTTCAAAAATGTCTAGGTCCAAAACAAGTAATTCCCATATGAATTCCATGCCAGATACCAAAACAAGTCACTTAAGGCACTTGAAACCTTGCTCATTTTTCCTAACCAATAGGGACATAAAAACCATAACATAGGGAATAAACTAAGTCGAAATACCCAAATCATCAATCATATTAGGTGAAATGAATGAGTGAGATGCACCAGTGTCAAATAAAACTGATTCCATATAAAAATAAATAAACATCCTACCTATAATGGTGGCCGAGCCAGAATTAGATTCCTATAGTATAACCTCTTCTACATACAAACACCCATGATTAGACCCGCATTGCATCTTCTTTACTTGATGAGGATCTACCTTACCGTGAGTGTGATATCCTCTACCCTTGGAAACATATAACTACACCTGAGATCCCTTTGAAAAAGAGGATCCCACATCATTCCCTCATGAAGCCAACTACCAAAAGTGTTGAAGATGACCTAGACATCCACACTAGTGGCATGCCCTCAGAGTCTCCGAGTAATTTAGAATGGTGTTTCCAGCCTTCCTACACTGATAATAGAAATATTTTCTACATACCACATAAGCTATATGAGTTGAACCCGATGACTGTTGGAAACTATTTCTGCTACCTCTTTGAGACTCATCACACTTCTACTTCTTACCTAATGAAGAACTCTAGATTCCACCCAATGAAGGAACACCACTGAGAACTGTCTTAGTAGAAAAATATTCCTCTACCATAATATGAAATCCTGAACCTAGGTTCCACTCAGAGGTACCTTGATTCTGGTTGGCCACATGGCCTGAAGTGAATCTCTCTGAATGCCAGAGGCTATCAAATAGAAGCGAGGAACTAGGGTGTATTCGTGGGGAGACTATACCCTCATTACCAAATTATATCATACTAGATAAATATAATAATAGGTAAATAGTGGAAGCAGTATAAACAGATGGAACAATAGAAGAATAAAAAATAATAAACAATAAGAACAACTGATAATGATATATAAAAGATGATTCATTTCATGTCTCTATTAAACTAAAAAATACAGATACAAGGTTGTAGAAAATAAATTCTATACAAAAGAAGAAAAAAGAAACCTAAAACTATCAAGTATATCGAGCTCCAGCTTGGTCATGTACCATTAATCTCCATCCTAAGCAAGCAGCAATATCTGGTTTCCAAATCAGGACACTTCCATTTATCAACACTTGAATACATGTAATCTGTCTGGGTACCAATGGAATATTGGTTAGGGTGTGAGATAAATCTTAATAGGTAACCACTAAAAGCCTATATAACATCTATTCCATGTAATATAAACTAAAACAATTTTAAAAAATACATATATAAAAGTAAATTAGTACAATAATGTAAATACCCAAGTACCTACTTCATCCTCAACTGGTGTTTTAACATGTAAATATTTAATTTATTACTTAAGTTCCAATTTATATAGTAAGTCACATGAGGTATAACAAGAACTGAAATCCTAACATGATAATAATAACAGTAAAGGATATAAGCTATTACAAGGCATCCATGATAATGATAATAATGAAAGAGATCCAAGTTAATAACTATGGAATCCTTAACATCAGGGGTTGAGCCAACTCAATAATAATATATAGCCTATATAAAGGGGGTAGTATTGTAATCCAAGGGTAAACACCCATATAATTCCACAATAATGTAATTATAATTGAGTCTAAGGAATTAATGCAAGATTAAATTGGATAAGAAATGACTAGACCAAAGGGTTTATCTAAGGTTCCTCATGTCCATAGACATCAGACTGGATCCAAGGAGTGTATCCAAGGCATCCTATAATCATAATGGAAGGTTCCTATAGTGTCATATTGGACATCCAAAAATAAAAAAAGATTAGGTTCCAAGGCGGGTATAAACCTTGGAAACCAACATCTTTGAATCAGAATAACATCCATGAGTGCTCAAGGAATTCCCTTGGGAATCCAAGGTAAGATTGAGTCTGACCACTCCTATAATAATATCAAGGTCCATGTACAATGAGAACCTTATAATTGATTCATTTAATTAATTAGGACATGTAATTGTAATTCCATTTAATATGTCAAATGGGTTCACTCTATACCTTTTATTAGCTTGGAAAGGTTAAAGTATATGAAACCACTTTGAATTCATTAATCAAATTAATTTATTGGGTTCACTTATTTACCTTTCATTAACATGAAAAGGTGGTAAGGGAGTGCATCCATATGGAATTCATTTATAATAAACTATGCTAAGTGATATCCATAATATACTTTCCAATTAACCATTTAAACATTTTTTAATTAATTAGAACACTAACCTTATAAGGGTCAAGTGACATTACCATTTACAAGATATAACCATTTCAATTCACTACTCATTTAATTAAGGAAGGGCTTACCATTAGTAGGGTTAATCAAAATCACACCCTAACAGTGGTGCAGATAACCACAAAGAAACACTAAAGGAATAGTTAAATAAAAAACCCTACATGGGGTGGTTTATGTTGTGTTCATAACCTCCAATGATGGATAACATATTTAACAAGGGTCTCAGAACACAGTTATAGCAACTATAATCAAGGAACATGAATTTAATAAACCACACATGATGAAATCATCTCACAAGACAATTTTTAAAATGGGAAAACTTAAGGGACGAGTTATAGACCACCTACCTCAGGCTCTTATGAATATACTCATATAATATCAACCTTTATTTTTTCTTGGATTGGAAGAGATCTGAAGAATGGATCAACACCCTAAAAGCAGGGCATATGATCCTGCACACCAATAAATTTATCAAGGAGAAGAGAACGGAACAAATAATAAAAATGAATCAATATCTTATAGAGAGGAATCCAATGAGACAAATATTTCTTCGATTGGACTCTGGATGGATGAACGGGATCATAAAATATGAAAGATGAATTTGGTAACTCAAAGAGTAATAAGGGACCCCTTGCTGTCCTCTGGAGAATAAATGAGAGGAATGAAGAGTTAAAATATTTTAGTAATGGTTAAATGGTCATTTCGCCCAAAATTCATCAGTCACACAGTTTGGTCACATGATTGGACAAACCGTGCACCAACTGTGCACCTCCCACTACTTAAGGAGGGCACCTGCATCATTAGACCGCATGGTTAGGGAAATCATGATCCAACTGTCTTATTATTCTATACTAAAAATTATAGACATTCACATGGGCGTGTAACCCCTGGTCACAGTTATGAAAAAATATATTCTCTACTTCACCCCACTATAGATCCCCATGAGATTAGAAGATATTGTACAGGATGGATCACATGGTGTCTAAGAACCATGAGGCCTAGTGATTTTATTCACCGGTTGGGGTATCGAGCTCTGAAAAATCTCCAGACACCCTTGAAACCTTTATAACCTCATAGGGAATGCATATTAGGTCCAAAATAAATAATTAGACCAAATTTAAAAGGATTCATACCTGAGATAAAAACTAGGTTCTTATAGTCTTCCCCCCTTAAAGGAACTCTTCCTTGAGTTCACCTTCCAAGGGAGGTGAAACACTAACTGAAAACAACTCTGGCCACTGGCCACATAAATCTGCCTCCCACTCCCAGGTCTCATTCTATACATGGCCATTCTTCTATAGTACTCATACTAAAGGAATAGATAGGTCTTAGAGAGACTTTATGCTCCGGTAAATGATGCATATAGGATACTCCTCAAATGAAGCATCGAAATCTAAATCAACCTCCTTAGGATCAAAAGTATGGGATGGGTCGACATGATAACAGATAAGTTGGGAAAGGTGGAAGATGTCGTGCATGGAATGGTAGCTTTGAGATAGTAACAATCGATAAGATACTAGAACAAATCTCTCAAAAATATCAAATAGACCTATATAATAATGTGACAACTTCCCTTTCCTCTATATCCATCTATGTGAAAGCCTAGGTGATACCCAGAACAAATCAAAATACCCAACCTCGAACGATAGATTTCATCGAAAACGATCAACATAATTTTTTTATATACTGAGCAGCAGACATACACTTCCTGATTAGCTGAGCCTGCTTTGAAGTCACCTGCATGAGATGAGGACCTAGTAGGGCTGCCTCACCTACCTTTAACCAGCACAAGAGTGAAAATAAAGACCTATAATATGAGTCCCCAAAATAATCCATATGAATCATTACTTGAAAACCATTACAATAGCTGAAGTTAATGAGGTGAATATGCTTCTCCCAAGAACTACCGAAATCAATGACGTATTCTCAGAGCATGTCCTATAGAACCTGAATTGTTCATTCCGTCTAACCATCAATTTTAGGGTGAAAGGATTTACTTCAAAGCACTTGTGTACCCATAGCCCCCTGTTACCCATACTAGAACAGTGACGTGAAACCAGCATCCCTATATGAAATGATAGTATGGGGGACCCCATGTAGTTGGATGATCTCACAAAAATACAATCTTCCCAGCTCATCAATTTAGAATGTCTCTCAAATAGGAAGGAATTGGGATAGTTTCATTAGTTTATCAATGGATACCCATATAACATCACTACCCCCCTCTGTAGTCTGACTACAAAGTCCATCCAAACATCTTCCCATTTTCATTCTAGGAATAGAATCAGCTATTATAAGCTTGTAGGTCTATGGTGCTCTGCATTCACCTACTATTAGGTGGAACACCTAGTAATAAATCATTCTATATGAAATTTCATCCTAGGCCACCTATATTGGCATCACATATCCTGATGCATCTTGGAAATTCCTAGATTAATTTCCCACTAAGAAGCATGAGACTCAAGCATATATTCCTCTATCATATCTATAGGCACCCAGACACATCCATGTATATGTAGGATGTCATCTCTATCCATAAAACAATCTAGAGGTGGTTCCTCTCCAACAATGCTCTCTTAGAGGACCATGCCTCCAGGATCTGAAAACTTATTACCATTTACCCTCTTAAGGGGTGAAGAGGTAACTATCAAGGCTAAGAGATAAGAAAACTCATGATTTTCATGAAACTCTAGATGCATCTTGTAATGCCCCAAGATTTTATGAAAAATATTCATTTAATTTCATTAATGTATTGTGTTGTATGCTACACCAAGATTACCTTGCGCTATACGCAACACCGTATTAGCTTGCAGTATACGCAACACTATTCTTGGATCGTGTTACACACAATTTTGATAATAGTTATTCTACACAACATTGAGTTTATATATATATATATTCAATGTATAAATGAAATATGGTTGGATTCTGTTATACGAAACAACGAAGGATTCTTTCACAACATGCAACCCTGACTTGGCTTGCATTACACGCAATCGCGACCTTCCCCGATAGCATGTGTAGTACGCAATACCGAGTTTCACCAAACAACGATATGCTATTAAAATATTATTAAAAACTAGCCGTTATGAATAGTAATAACCACTTTTTGAAATTTTGTAAATTTTAGTTTCAAAATGGACTTCATTTTTGGATTCGGAATATTAAAATTAGCTTAGGGTGAAATTTTGGTACTTTTCGGATAACTTTCATATTCTGATGAATAGTGAAAATTACTAAATTTTAAATAAAAACAACTTTTTTAATAGAAATAATTAATAGTGATAAATTATTAATTTGAGTGGTTTTAAAGTATATTTAGAATATATTTTTACAATTTAATACAATTTTGGTCATTGGATGTAATTTCACATTCAAACCAGACATAAACAAATGTCAATCTTTTGATAGTTATTATCTCTTAAAAACACGCTATTTGTTTTGACGACAGGAATTAATTTTTAAATTAACTAATGTAACTGATATGTTTTGAATTTGATAAAATAGACATCATTTTTTAATTCATAACATCAAATATAGCTTAGGCCTAATTTTTGGTATTTTTCTGAAAACTTTCAATTTTTGATGAATAGTGAAACCACTAAGTGGTAGTTAAAAAAACTGAATTTTTCATAAAACATAATTTTACCGCTTCTGTGAGTGGAATTTTGAAAATCCGAGAGACACGGTTGATGTCAGTAAGTAAAATGTGGTTCAATGAGATGAAAATAATTTTTTTGGTGAATAGTAACTTTTTACTTTTTTTTACCACGGTTAAAAGTAAATAGGGTAATTAAGGGTAAAAATGATATTATTATTACCCTAAAACATGTCCTAATTCTATTGTACAAGTGTAATTCGACCAAAAACAACCTTAGGAATAGAATATGACCATTTAGGCCCACTTGGATTAGATTAGGACATTTATTATTAATTTATTTAAAGAAGGGTTAAAATAGTTAAAATCAAAGTTTAATAAGTAAATTATTTTTAATATAGGGTTATACATAAGATAAATTCGACTATAAATATTCATTAGAAAGCTAAAAATATTTCCTACATAATTATAGTTTATTTGTAATTTTTAGACATTAAATAATTTAATTTATTTATGACACAACGATGATGAAGTAATAACCTTTTTAAGAAAATATTAACATAATTGATGTTATAAATGCCCAAATAAATGTAATTTGAGACTTTTTATGACTTAAACTAATTTTATAGGTTAATATGACATGGTATTGTTGATTTAAGTAACTTGTTTAGAACTTATCATTCTGTTATGAATTTCATAAATATCATGTACCAAATAGTGTCAAAATTGACCTAAATTAGTTTTTAAAACAAATATTATATTACTAATTGTTATTTTATTCCTAAAAATATAAGGTTCGGCCAAATGACTTAGATAAGGTTATATATATTAATAATAAACAACTTGGGGTTCGTGTGGCTTGATATAGTAAGTTTATTAACCATATAGTGTAAGAAAACAAAAAGACACGGTAAAAGTTAAATTATTTAACTTAGAGTTAAATCTAATTGATAAGGTAAAATAATAACCTAAACTTGTCTAAATCCTATTGTATGAGAGGATTTCGACCCATCCCCACTTTAACTTCGAAATAAGACCCTTTGGAACCATTATAAACCGAATTTGACCTTAATATAAAATAATATTTTGAGATTTTCCTAAGGTGCCCCTCTCCTCCCTTATAAAAGGGCACCTCCTCCCTCTCCTCCTCACACCAATTTGAGCATTCAATCTCGGCCAACCCATGCCAAAATATATTCTCAACTTCCCTAGTATCATCCTAGAGGTCCTGGTCTTCTTCAAAGACCATCCTTAGTTCTTTAAGTGGAGGTTAAGTGAAGGCGCGTCAAAAAGAGGTAATATCCATTACTGATCTTTTTCAATTTCTTTCTTCTTCAACTTCTTCTTATTTAGTTTTTTAATGATAAAGTAATAACATCAGTATTTCTTATATACTGATATGTTATTATAAATATGAAACAACTCTAATTAACCTTCTATCCATCCTACAGAAAAAGGAAATCACCGCGCGTGCGTACGTACGGAATACCGTCTCCACGCCGTGGTGTAATCTATTTTCCGCCACCAACTTAATTGGATGGGTATAATGGTGTAATGAGTAACTATATATCACTACTGGAAAATTTCCCTATACCCACGGTTCAAAACCGTGGGTATAGCCCCCAAAACCGTGGGTATAGGCTATACCCACGATTTTGGGAACCGTGGGCTGGAATGGCGTCGGGATAGGGGGGTCACCCTATACCCACGGTTTGGAGAAAACGTGGGGATAGGTTTGTGGCAGCGTGGCAAGTGGGTGGCCACGCTGGCAATGCATTGACCCCACGGTTTGAGAACCGTGGGGATTTAATTTTCAAAAAATTGAGCCCGGTGGGTGTTGAACCCAGGCCTCGCACAGCGCCGGCCGAAATCACAACACCCTCATACCACCCGAGCCATGAATTCAATTCGTTATTTATACATATATCAGCGTATATATATTAATATAGATTATTTTATTTAAAAATGCAGGCGCGGAGATTCGAACCCGCGCTGGACTGGAGACCATGTAGCGCACCGCTGCATCGAACCAACTGAGCTATATTTTACATTTGTTATTTACACACATATCATTGTATATATATTAATATTGAGTATTTAATTTTAAAAAGAAGCTGGTGAGAATCGAACCCGCACTTAACTACAGATCCCCGACGGCAGTGCTGCATCTAACCAACCGAGCTACCGAAACTTTGAATATTTTTATTCATATAAATCTATATATATTAATCATAGCCATGTTCCCGCCAATGTTTTTTTCATTGTCCCGCGTAATTTTGGTTCCCGCCTTATGGCGGCAAAGCTATACCCACGGTTCTCTAAAACCGTGGGTATAGGTCTTCCAATAAAAAACCGCAATACCCACGGTTTTGAAGAACCGTGGGTATAGGTCATCCGAAAAAACTCTATACCCACGGTTTGTCCAAAACCGTGGGTATAGGTCTTCAAAAAAAATCACCTACACCTACGGTTCTGCAGAACCGTGGGTATTGGTCTTCAAATATAATCTATACCCACGGTTTTGTCCAAAACCGTGGGTATAGGTCCCCATATTAACCCTATACCCACGGTTTTTTGGAAAACCGTGGGTATAGGCCTGTTTTCCAGTAGTGTATGATTATTATAGAGTGATATTGATACTAAAATATTATACATACACTTCAACACAATTCCACGACCATGGGAACGATATCATCGCTCGTGCGTACGTACGGACTACCGTCTCCACGACGCGATGAGATTCATTATCCATGTTAACCATTACAGAATGATTATAAAGTATATATAATGAATAATAATGAAATATATGACATAGTAAATCTACTGGATTTATGTATATATATATTTCATCTACTTACTTCCATTCAAGACAATAAGGAAAGGAAAACAACGTTCATGCGTACGTACGGACTACCGTTTCCATGAACGGTGTGTTTCATTTCATTTATCTATCTATTATATATATATATATATATACTGAATATATATGATATATAAATCATATTTTATATTCTGGAAGTAATTAAATCATGATATAAGTTATAATAATGTCAATAACGACAAGTCCAAACACCTACGATAAATGAAACGATTTTACCCAAAACACTTCTTTAAAATGGAATTTACAAAAGAACGAGTAATATAAAGTCATAAGTGAACCATATATGATATCATAAAAATGAATATGATTCTGTAATAAGTTAATGACATTATTTAAATCATTATACAGGAGGTTCGGATACGTACAAAGCATATCAGACATAAGGTAAGGGAAAATATCACAATCTCATTTTTATCTGAGATTGTTTATACTTTGGTATTTACTGGGGTGTATTTTATCATCCACATACATGTCTCCTCAATATTTCATATTATTTCCATCCACCTACAATTTTTTAAATCCAATTTTACCCTTCGGTGAGTTTTTAGGAAAAGATATGAAAGGAATCTTTTGTTGTTTTTCATACGAGGTACTTTTTGACTTTTTCGACAAAAGTACGGAAAGAAAGTTTTTTTACTTATATGGAATGAATGGATTTTTAAAACATTATTTACAAGAAGAATCCTTTACAAGTTATCAAGTTTATTTTTAATCAACTTCTTTTAGTTTATAATTGTATGAAATGTTAAGAAAGGAAAAGTGTTTTTGAAGTAGAAAGGATATTTTCCTCAAGAATGGAGTTCAAGTGTTTTATCAAAATTATTTCCATTTAAGATAAT
Source organism: Viscum album (assembly GCA_963277665.1). Lineage (NCBI taxonomy): Eukaryota > Viridiplantae > Streptophyta > Magnoliopsida > Santalales > Viscaceae > Viscum > Viscum album. Next base: position 1,778,317,607 of record OY728129.1, on the reverse strand, counting down.
AAAGTGTTATGTTTTCATCCCTATTATTACATTTATTTGATTATGTTGTGATAGATTTATTTTTATGAATTCCTTTATCTTATATGAATTGTTTTATGATGTCATGATGTTTAAGATTCCCATTTTTATTTCATGGGTTATGCTATGATGTATGGTTTATGATTTTGTGGCACACATAAGAATTGTATCATTATGAGATGGGTGGGACCTATATCTCCCTCCAATGCATTGGGTAAAGATTCCATATCTCATGAGATAGACATGGCTGGAACGGCAGGTTAAACCGGTTCAGTGAAACAGGACTGAAACGAGGAGTGAACTCGGTTCAGAAATGGACTTAGTCCACTAAGATAGTCTTGGCAATGAGTCTTGACTAACAAGAAATAATTCTCTATGATTATGTGTGTATACCACAAAGTTTCATGTTTTAAGTTATGATTATTGGGATTTCATTTCACTACTATGATTTATCCCATGTTATGAAATTATGCTCTCTTTTGCAGGTTAAGATTCCCAAAATGTTATGTTCTTATGAATATGATGTGATTGATATTTATTTTGTTTACCCTTACTGAGCATTTGAGCTCACCCTTTTATGTTTTCTTTTCCCCAGGATATAAATAAAGGTTTTAGGTAAAAAAAAGGGAAGATCTTTTTGGGAGATGTTGAAGATCTTTCACCACGATTAGAATATTATATTCCGAGTTTCCGAAGACACTAAACTATTACGATCCTTGTGTGTGTGTTTTTGTTATGTACTAAGTATTCCGAAAAAGTAATGTAATGTCCATGTACGTTAAGCTTTAGGTCTCTACAGTTGGTATTAGAGGAAAGGTTTAGTCAACCTTTGGAAACTAGGATGCGAAAACGTTAGTGAGATCCCTAGAGATATTTCTAAGGTATGTCTAGGGATGCCCCTAAGGATAAGTATACGTATAGGATAAAATACTATAACTACGGTAACGATCATAGAATTTAACCTAAGATGTTAGATATTGAGGATACTCCCCCTTGATTATGTTATTTTCCTTGTATGATTTTTGCCTCTCACAGAATTCTTTTTGTGTTTTAGTCAATGGAGGGAACCAGAAAGAATTCGGTTAGAATTGAATCTAATAGACAAATTGGTGACTATGAGCAAAAAAATTGCGTAATGCCTAGAGAGAAAGATATTGTGATTATTCCAAATCAGTCATCGCGATATATGATTAACAAGGTGAAATTTAGTGGTATGCCTAATTCATCAAATAAGAGGAAGATAGACTTTTATGCATGTTCTCATGTTGAGGAGCATAAAGAAAGAAAGATTGAAATTTCTAAAGAAGGGAAGAAGAACCTTGAGGAATACCTCAAATGGAGGGACATATGTTATCTGTGTGGAGAAAAGGGACATAGAGTGACAGACTGTTATGGAGTTCAATGTATTATTTGTCGAGAACATGGGCATTACCCAACTCAATGCCCTGACCTAAAAATTACTTCTAATTAAGGAAGGACTTATTCTAGGACAATCATTGAAGATGATGGTTTGAAGTGTTTATGTATTGGTATTCAAGAATAATGTTATTGAGGTACTTTTATGGTATATTGGAATATCTATGTATTGGTCCATTGTGGTTTTCTATAAGAATATGACATCGGTAACCATGAAAAGTGATTGAAATATTTTTGGAAAGCAGATGATATGCACATAATGAAGGGATAAAGAGAATCTAATATGTTTGGTAGTATTCATGAGCTCATGATTGATATAAGAACTAAGTGATATCTTGGTTTGAGTATATAGGATTTTGAGAATTTTGGTATGTGGAATGTGTTAACTTTTAACTGCATTCATGTTTTCACTAAGGTTCAATGGGTATTAATTTTTCAAGAGAATACATGATTAATGCCTTCGAATGTTTGGAATGTGACCAACAAGACATATCTTATGATATATGGGGATCAACGATGGTATTAAATCTCTGGTAATTGTTTTCACTATATTATGAGAGTGGACTGCAGTATTATGGATAATCCTAAAGATTTGAATGGATTATGTTGGACATAAGTTAGTATTGTTTAAGGATAGAAGTTTTTCCGATATTATTGATGGGATGTTATAGTAATATAGTTTTAGAAAACGGACAACCTGCAGGACGGGTGACAACCCATCGCGTCGGACAAGGCTGTGGGAATCGAACCCACAACCGAAGTGCGACTGGCCTTTATCGCCTACCACTGGCCTACAGGAAGTCCCTGGTTAGTATAAACTAGTTTTATTTTATTAAGCGGTATGATATATGAAGTATAAGTCCAATTTAGGAACCATATATCATTAATCTAACTATAGATGGACTTATGTATTTTTTGATAACATTTCTAACCTTTTGTTTGAGACAGATGGAATGACCCATCATTCTATCACATGATCTTCTAACACTTCACGAATGACAAATTCAACTTCATTTCTTTAAGAGATGAAGTGAAAATTGTCCAATGGTGAGACTATACCGAAATCATGAAATTATTTCTTCTAATTTCAATTTCATCAACTTTAAGGAAATGATCTTGAAAACCAAAAATGTTGTCCTAGTGCTCTTATATCTGATGAATCAGATGGTACCTTAGATCATCACAAATCTATAGCTTTGTGATTGTTGGCTTTTTCATAGCCATGTTCTCTACCACTCTCCATCAGAACCTAATGGTTAGATTTTTCTTCCATATCCATATTTTCACCTATGTTATCCTACGTGGAAACCCAATGATGAGTTAATTTGGGTAACCGTTACACTTTATACTTTAGTTTTTAAAGCCATGTTTTGGTATTCCTTTTTATGATTTGGGTTTCTATTAAACAAACTTTCGAGTAGTAACCCATTTATAACCCCGACGAATTTCGAGGGAGAAATTCATTTTAAGGGGGGTAGAATGTAACGCCCCAAGATTTTATGAAAAATATTCATTTAATTTCATTAATGTCTTGTGTTGTATGCTACACCAAGATTACCTTGCGCTATATGCAACACCGTATTAGTTTGCAGTATATGCAACACTATTCTTGGATCGTGTTACACACAATTTTGATAATAGTTATTCTATGCAACATTGAGTTTATATATATATATTCAATGTATAAATGAAATATGGTTGGATTCTGTTATACGAAACAATGAAGGATTCTTTCACAACACGCAACACTGACTTGGCTTGCATTACACGCAATCGCGACCTTCCTCGATAGCGTGTGTAGTACGCAATACCGAGTTTCACCAAACAACGATATGCTATTAAAATATTATTTAAAATTAGCCGTTATGAATAGTAATAAGCACTTTTTGAAATTTTGTAAATTTTAGTTTTCAAAATGGACTTCATTTTTGGATTCGGAATATTAAAATTAGCTTAGGGTGAAATTTTGGTACTTTTCGGATAACTTTCATATTCTGATGAATAGTGAAAATTACTAAATTTTAATTAAAAACAACTTTTTTAATAGAAATAATTAAAAGTGATAAATTATTAATTTGAGTGGTTTTAAAGTATATTTAGAATATATTTTTACAATTTAACACAATGTTGGTCATTGGATGTAATTTCACATTTAAACCAGACATAAACAAGTGTCAATATTTTGATAGTTATTATCTCTTAAAAACACGCTATTTGTTTTGACGACAGGAATTAATTTTTAAATTAACTAATGTAACTGATATGTTTTGAATTTGATAAAATAGACATCATTTTTTAATTCATAATATCAAATATAGCTTAGGCCTAAATTTTGGTATTTTTTCTGAAAACTTTCAATTTTTGATGAATAGTGAAACCACTAAGTGGTAGTTAAAAAAACTGAATTTTTCATAAAACTTAATTTTACCGCTTCTGTGAGTGGAATTTTGAAAATCCGAGAGACACGGTTGATTTCAGTAAGTAAAATGTGGTTCAATGAGATGAAAATAATTTTTTGGTGAATAGTAACTTTTTACTTTTTTTTACCATGGTTAAAAGTAAATAGGGTAATTAAGGGTAAAAATGATATTATTATTACCCTAACACATGTCCTAATTCTATTTTACAAGTGTAATTCGACCAAAAAAAACCTTAGGAATAAAATATGACCATTTAGGCCCACTTGGATTAGATTAGGACATTTATTATTAATTTATTTAAAGAAGGGTTAAAATAGTTAAAATCAAAGTTTAATAAATAAATCATTTTTAATATAGGGTTATACATAAGATAAATTCGACTATAAATATTCATTAGAAAGATAAAATGATTTCCTACATAATGATAGTTTATTTGTAATTTTTAGACATTAAATAATTTAATTTATTTATGACACAACGATGATGCAGTAATACCGTTTTTAAGAAAATATTAACATAATTGATGTTATAAATGCCCAAATAAATGTAATTTGAGACTTTTTATGACTTACACTAATTTTATAGGTTAATATGACATGTTATTGTTGATTTAAGTAACTTTTTTAGAACGTATCATTCTGTTATGAATTTCATAAAAATCATGTACCAAATAGTGTCAAAATTGACATAAATTAGTTTTTAAAACAAATATTATATTACTAATTGTTATTTTATTCCTAAAAATATAAGGTTCTGCCAAATGACTTACATAAAGTTATATATATTAACAATAAACAACTTGGGGTTCTTTTGGCTTGATATAGTAAGTTTATTAACCATATAGTGTAAGAAAACAAAAAGACACGGTAAAAGTTAAATTATTTAACTTAGAGTTAAAACTAATTGATAAGGTTAAAATAATAACCTAAACTTGTATAAATCCTATTGTATGAGAGGATTTCGACCCATCCCCACTTTATCTTCGAAATAAGACCCTTTGGAACCATTATAAACCGAATTTGACCTTAATATAAAATAATATTTTGTGATTTTCCTAAGGTGCCCCTCTCCTCCCTTATAAAAGGGCACCTCCTCCCTCTCCTCCTCACACCAATTTGAGCATTCAATCTCGGCCAACCCATGCCAAAATCTCTTCTCCACTTCCCTAGTATCATCCTATAGGTCATGGGCTTCTTCAAAGACCATCCTTAGTTCTTTAAGTGGAGGTTAAGTGAAGGCGCGTCAAAAAGAGGTAATATCCATTACCGATCTTTTTCAATTTCTTTCTTCTTCAACTTCTTCTTATTTAGTTGTTTCATGATAAAGTAATAACATAAATATTTATTATATATTGATATGTTATTATAAATATAAAACAACTCTAATTAACCTTCTATCCATCCTACGGAAAAAGGAAATCACCGCGCGTGCGTATGTACGGAATACCGTCTCCACACCGTGGTGTAATCTATTTTCCGCCACCAACTTAATTGGATGGGTATAATGGTGTAATGAGTAACTATATATGATTATTATAGAGTGATATTGATACTAAAATAGTATACATACACTTCAACACAATTCCACGGCCATGGGAACGATATCATCGCTCGTGCGTACGTACGGACTACCGTCTCCACGGCGCGATGAGACTCATTATCCATGTTAACCATTCCAGAATGATTATAAAGTATATATAATGAATAATAATGAAATATATGACATGTTAAATCTACTGGATTTATGTATATATATATTTCATCTACTTACTTCCATTCAAGACAATAAGGAAAGGAAAACAGCGTTCATGCGTACATACGGACTACCGTCTCCATGAACGGTGTGTTTCATTTCATTTATCTATCTATTATATATATATATACTGAATATATATGATATATAAATCATATTTTATATTCTGGAAGTAATTAAATCATGATATAAGTAATAATAATTTCAAGAACGACAAGTCCAAACACCTACGATAAATGAAACGATTTTACCCAAAACGCTTCTTTAACATGGAATTTACATAAGAACGGGTAATATAAAGTCATAAGTGAACCATATATGATATGATAACAATGAATATGATTCTTTAATAGGTTAATAACATTATTTAAATCATTATACAGGAGGTTCGGATATGTACAAACCATATCGGACATAAGGTAAGGGAAAATATTACAATCTCATTTTTATCTGAGATTGTTTATACTTTGGTATTTACTAGGGTGTATTTTATCATCCGCGTCCATGTTTCCTCAATATGTCATATTATTTCCATCCACCTACAATTTTTTAAATCCAATTTTACCCTTCGGTGAGTTTTTAGTAAAAGATATGAAAGGAATCTTTTGTTGTTTTTCATACGATGTACTTTTTGACTTTTTCGACAAAAGTACGGAAAGAATGTTTTTTTACTTATACGGCATGAATGGATTTTTAAAACATTATTTCCAAGAATCTTCATTTACAAGTTATCAAGTTTATTTTTAATCAACTTCTTTTAGTTTATAATTGTATGACATGTTAAGAAAGGAAAAGTGTTTTTGAAGTAGAAAGGATATTTTCCTCAAGAATGGAGTTCAAGTGTTTTATCAAAATTATTTTCCATTTAATATAATAAAGTGTTCTGTTTTCATCCCTATTATTACATTTATTTGATTATTTTGTGATAGATTTATTTTTATGAATTCCTTTATCTTATATGAATTGTTTTATGATGTCATGATGTTTAAGATTCCCATTTTTATTTCATGGGTTATGCTATGATGTATGGTTTATGATTTTGTGGCACACATAAGAATGGTATCATTATGAGATGGGTGGGACCTATATCTCCCTTCAATGCATTGGGTAAAGATTTTATATCTCATGAGATAGACATGGCTGGAACGACAGGTTAAACCGGTTCAGTGAAACAGGACTGAAACGAGGAGTGAACTCTGTTCAGAAATGGACTTTGTCCACTAAGATAGTCTTGGCAATGAGTCTTGACTAACAAGAAATGATTATCTATGATTATGTGTGTATGCCACAAAGTTTCATGTTTTAAGTTATGATTATTGGGATTTCATTTCACTACTATGATTTATCCCATGTTTTGAAATTATGCTCTCTTTTGCATGTTAAGATTCCCAAAATGTTATATTCTTATGAATATGATGTGATTGATATTTCTTTTGTTTACCCTTACTGAGCATTTGAGCTCACCCTTTTATGTTTTCTTTTCCCCAGGATAAAAATAAAGGTTTTAGGTAAAAAAAAGGGAAGATATTTTTGGGAGATGTTGAAGATCTTTCACCACGATTACAAGATTATATTCCGAGTTTCCGAAGACACTAAACTATTACGATCCTTGTGTGTGTGTTTTTGTTATGTACTAAGTATTCCGCAAAAGTAATGTAATGTCCATGTACATTAAGCTTCGTGTCTCTACAGTTGGTATCAGAGGAAAGGTTTAGTCAACCTTTGGAAACTAGGATGCGAAAACGTTAGTGAGATCCCTAGAGATATTTCTAAGGTATGTCTAGGGATGCCCCTAAGGATAAGTATACGTATAAGATAAAATCCTAGAACTACGGTAACGATCATAGAATTTAACCTAAGATGTCAGATATTGAGGATACTCCCCCTTGATTATGTTATTTTCCTTGTATGATTTTTGCCTCTCACAGAATTATTTTTGTGTTTTAGTCAATGGAGGGAACCAGAAAGAATTCAGTTAGCATTGAATACAATGGACAAATTGGTGACTATGAGCAAAAAAATTGCGTAATGCCTAGAGAGAAAGATATTGTGATTATGCCAAATCAGTCATCGCGATATATGATTAACAAGGTGAAATTTAGTGGTATGCCTAATTCATCAAATAAGAGGAAGATAGACTTTTATGCATGTTCTCATGTTGAGGAGCGTAAATAAAGAAATATTGAGATTTCTAAAGAAGGGAAGAAGAACCTTTAGGAATACCTCAAATGGAGGGACATATGTTATCTGTGTGGAGAAAAGGGACATAGAGTGACAGACTGTTATGGAGTTCAATGTCTTATTTTTGGAGAACATGGGCATTACCCAACTCAATTACCTGACCTAAAAAGTTACTTCTAATTAAGGAAGGACTTATTCCAGGACAATCATTGAAGATGATGGTTTTAAGTGTTTATGTATTGGTATTCAAGAATAATGTTATTGAGGTACTTTTATGGTATATTGGAATATCTATGTATTGGTCCATTGTGGTTTTCTATAAGAATATGACATCGGTAACCATGAAAAGTGATTGAAATATTTTTGGAAAGCAGATGATATACACATAATGAAGGGATAAAGAGAATCTAATATGTTTGATAGTATTCATGAGCTCATGATTGATATAAGGACTAAGTGATATCATGGTTTGAGTATATAGGATTTTGAGGATTTTGGTATGTGGAATGTGTTACCTTTTAACTGCATTCATGTTTTCACTAAGCTTCAATGGGTATTCATTTTTCAAGAGAATACATGATTAATGCCTTCGAATGTTTGGAATGTGACCAACAAGACATATCTTATGATATATGGGGATCAACAATGGTATTAAATCTCTGGTAATTGTTTTCACTATATTATGAGAGTGGACTGCAGTATTATGGATAAGCCGAAAGATTTTAATGGATTATTTTGGACATAAGTTAGTATTGTTTAAGGATAGAAGTTTTTTCGATATTATTTATGGGATGTTATAGTAATATAGTTTTAGAAAAAGGACAACGTGCAGGACGGGCGACAACCCATCGCGTCGGAAAAGGATGTGGGAATCGAACCCACAACCGAAGTGCGACTGGCCTTTATCGCCTACCACTGGCCTACAGGAAGTCACTGGTTAGTATAAAATAGTTTTATTTTATTAAGCGGTATGATATATGAAGTATAAGTCCATTTTAGGAACCATATATCATTAATCTCACTATAGATGGACTTATGTATTTTTTTATAACATTTCTAACCTTTTGTTTGAGACAGATGGAATGACCCATCATTCTATCACATGATCTTCTAACACTTCACGAATGACAAATTCAACTTCATTTCTTTAAGAGATGAAGTGGAAATTGTCCAACAGTGAGACTATACCGAAATCACGAAATTATTTCTTCTAATTTTCATTTCATCAACTTTAAGGAAATGATCTTGAAAACCAAAAATGTTGTCCTAGTGCTCTTATATCTGATGAATCAGATGGTACCTTAGATCATCACAAATCTATAGCTTTGTGATTGTTGGCTTTTTCATAGCCATGTTCTCTACCACTCTCCATCAGAACCTGATGGTTAGATTTTTCTTCGATATCCATATTTTCACCTATGTTTTCCTACGTGGAAACCCAATGATGAGTTAATTTGGGTAACCGTTACACTTCATACCTTAGTTTTTAAAGCCATGTTTTGGTATTCCTTTTTACGATGTGGGTTTCTATTAAACAAACTTTCGAGTAGTAACCCATTTATAACCCCGACGAATTTCGAGGGCGAAATTCATTTTAAGGGGGGTAGAATGTAACGCCCCAAGATTTTATGAAAAATATTCATTTAATTTCATTAATTTCTTGTGTTGTATGCTACACCATGATTACCTTGCGCTATACGTAACACCGTATTAGCTTGCAGTATACGCAACACTATTCTTGGATCGTGTTACACACAATTTTGATAATAGTTATTTTACGCAACATTGAGTTTATATATATATATTCAATGTATAAATGAAATATGGTTGGATTCTGTTATACAAAACAACTAAGGATTCTTTCACAACACGCAACCCTGACTTGGCTTGCATTACACACAATCGCGACCTTCCTCGATAGCATGTGTAGTACGCAATACCGAGTTTCACCAAACAACGATATGCTATTAAAATATTATTAAAAACTAGCCATTATGAATAGTAATAACCACTTTTTGAAATTTTGTAAATTTTAGTTTTCAAAATGGACTTCATTTTTGGATTCGAAATATTAAAATTAGCTTAGGGTGAAATTTTTGTACTTTTTGGGTAACTTTCATATTCTGATTAATAATGAAAATTACTAAATTTTAATTAAAAACAACTTTTTTAATAAAATAATTAATAGTGATGAATTATTAATTTGAGTGGTTTTAAAGTATATTTAGAATATATTTTTAAAAATTAATACAATGTTGGTCATTGGATGTAATTTCACATTTAAACTAGACATAAACAAGTGTCAATCTTTTGATAGTTATTATCTCTTAAAAACACGCTATTTGTTTTGACGACGGGAATTAATTTTTAAATTAACTAATGTAACTGATATGTTTTGAATTTGATAAAATAGACATCATTTTTTAATTTATAATATCAAATATATCATAGGCCTAATTTTTGGTATTTTTCTGAAAACTTTCAATATTTGATGAATAGTGAAACCACTAAGTGGTAGTTAAAAAAACTGAATTTTTCATAAAACTTAATTTTACCGCTTCTGTGAGTGGAATTTTGAAAATCCGAGAGACACGGTTGATGTCAGTAAGTAAAATGTGGTTCAATGAGATGAAAATAATTTTTTGGTCAATAGTAACTTTTTACTTTTTTTTACCACGGTTAAAAGTAAATAGGGTAATTAAGGGTAAAAATGATATTATTATTACCCTAACACTTGTCCTAATTCTATTTTACAAGTGTAATTCGACCAAAAACAACCTTAGGAATAACATATGACCATTTAGGCCCACTTGGATTAGATTAGTACATTTATTATTAATTTATTTAAAGAAGGGTTAAAATAGTTAAAATCAAAGTTTAATAAGTAAATCATTTTTAATATAGGGTTATACATAAGATAAATTCGACTATAAATATTCATTATAAAGAAAAAAAGATTTAATACATAATGATATTTTATTTGTAATTTTTAGACATTAAATAATTTAATTTATTTATGACACAACGATGATGGAGTAATAACCTTTTTAAGAAAATATTAATATAATTGATGTTATAAATACCCAAATAAATGTAATTTGAGACTTTTTATGACTTAAACTAATTTTATAGGATAATATGAAATGTTATTGTTGATTTAAGTAACTTGGTTAGAACTTATCATTATGTTATGAATTTCATAAAAATCATGTACCAAATAGTGTCAAAATTGACATAAATTAGTTTTTAAAACAAATATTATATTACTAATTGTTATTTTATTCCTAAAAATATAAGGTTCGGCCAAATGACTTAGATAAGAATAAAAAACTTGGGGTTAGTTTGGCTTGATATAGTAAGTTTATTAACCATATAGTGTAAGAAAGCAAAAAGACACGGTAAAAGTTAAATTATTTAACATAGAGTTAAATCTAATTGATAAGGTTAAAATAATAACCTAAACTTGTCTAAATCCTATTGGATGAGAGTATTTAGACCCATACCCATTTTATCTTCGAAATAAGACCCTTTGGAACCATTATAAACGGAATTTTACCTTAATATAAAATAATATTTTGAGATTTTCCTAAGGTGCCCCTCTCCTCCCTTATAAAAGGGCACCTCCTCCCTCTCCTCCTCACACCAATTTGAGCATTCAATCTCGGCCAAACCATGCCAAAATCTCTTATCCACTTCCCTAGTATCATCCTAGAAGTCCTGGTATTCTTCAAAGACCATCCTTAGTTCTGTAAGTGGAGGTTAAGTGAAGGCACGTCAAAAAGAGTTAATATCCATTACCGATCTTTTTCAATTTCTTTTTTCTTCAAATTCTTCTTATTTAGTTGTTTCATGATAAAGTAATAACATCAGTATTTCATATATACTTATATGTTATTATAAATATTAAACAACTCTAATTAACCTTCTATCCATCCTACGGAAAAAGGAAATCACCGCGCGTGCGTACGTACGGAATACCGTCTCCACGCCGTGGTGTAATCTATTTTCCGCCACAAAATTAATTGGATGGGTATAATGGTGTAATGAGTAACTATATATGATTATTATAGAGTGATATTGATACTAAAATAGTATACATACACTTCAACACAATTCCACGACCATGGGAACGATATCATCGCTCGTGCGTACGTACGGACTACCGTCTCCACGACGCGATGAGATTCATTATCCATGTTAACCATTCCAGAATGATTATAAAGTATATATAATGAATAATAATGAAATATATGACATGGTAAATCTACTAGATTTATGTATATATATATTTCATCTACTTACTTCCATTCAAGACAATAAGGAAAGGAAAACAACGTTCATGCGTACGTACGGACTACCGTCTCCATGAATGGTGTGTTTCACTTCATTTATCTATCTATTATATATATATATATACTGAATATATATGATATATAAATCATATTTTATATTCTGGAAGTAAGTAAATCATGATATAAGTAATAATAATGTCAAGAACGACAAGTCCAAACACCTATGATAAATGAAACGATTTTACCCAAAACGCTTCTTTAACATGGAATTTACAAAAGAACGGGTAATATAAAGTCATAAGTGAACCATATATGATATCATAACAATGAATATGACTCTGTAATAAGTTAATGACATTATTTAAATCATTATACAGGAGGTTCGGATACGTACAAAGCATATCAGACATAAGGTAAGGGAAAATATCACAATCTCATTTTTATCCAAGATTGTTTATACTTTGGTATTTACTGGGGTGTATTTTATCATCCACGTCCATGTTTCCTCAATATGTCATATTATTTCCATCCACCTAAAATTTTTTAAATCCAATTTTACCCTTCGGTGAGTTTTTAGTAAAAGATATGAAAGGAATCTTTTGTCGTTTTTCATACGAGGTACTTTTTGACTTTTTCGACAAAAGTACGGAAAGAATGTTTTTTTACTTATACGGAATGAATGGATTTTTAAAACATTATTTCAAAGAAGCTTCCTTTACAAGTTATCAAGTTTATTTTTAATCAACTTCTTTTAGTTTATAATTTTATGACATGTTAAGAAAGGAAAAGTGTTTTTGAAGTAGAAAGGATATTTTCCTCAAGAATGGAGTTCAAGTGTTTTATCAAAATTATTTTCCATTTAAGATAATAAAGTGATCTGTTTTAATACCTATTATTACATTTATTTTATTATGTTGTGATAGATTTATTTTTACTAATTTATTTATCTTATATGAATTGTTTTATGATGACATGATGTTTAAGATTCCCATTTTTATTTCATGGGTTATGCTATGATGTATGGTTTATGATTTTGTGGCACACATAAGAATGGTATCATTATGAGATGGGTGGGACCTATATCTCCCTCCAATTCATTAGGTAAAGATTTTATATCTCATGAGATAGACATGGCTGTAATGGCATGTTAAACCGGTTCAGTGAAACAGGACTGAAACGAGGAGTGAACTCGGTTCAGAAATGGACTTTGTCCACTAAGATAGTCTTGGAAATGAGTCTTGACTAACAAGAAATGATTCTCTATGATTATGTGTGTATGACACAAAGTTTCATGTTTTAAGTTATGATTATTGGGATTTCATTTCACTACTATGATTTATCCCATGTTATGAAATTATGCTCTCTTTTGTAGGTTAAGATTCCCAAAATGTTATGTTTTTATGAATATGATGTGATTGATATTTCTTTTTTTTAACCTTACTGAGCATTTGATCTCACCCTTTTATGTTTTCTTTTCCCCAGGATATAAATAAAGGTTTTAGGTAAAAAAAAGGAAGATCTTTTTGGGAGATGTTGAAGATATTTCACCACGATTAGAAGATTATATTCCGAGTTTCCGAAGACACTAAACTATTACGATCTTTGTGTGTGTGTTTTTGTTATGTAATAAGTATTCCACAAAAGTAATATAATGTCCATGTACATTAATCTTCGGGTCTCTACACATCTCATAAAATAGTTCCATAAATTTCCATTCATCACTGGATTCCCATATAAATTACGCCTGAGTTTTCTGACTCAACACATCTGCTAAGTCATCAACTTTTCCAAGCATATAGGCAAGCTCAAAATCAAAAGACTGAAGATATTCGTCCCATATCTACTATCTGAGGTTCAAGTAACATTGTTTAAAGATATATTTGATGATCTTGTGATTTTTATAGACCACAAAGTGCTCACCAAATAAATAGTATCTCCAACAATGTAAGGCATGGGAAACTACTACTAGAACATGGTTGTGCATCGAGTAATTTATCTCACGAGGCCTCAACTACCAAGATTCATACACAGTGAATTTATTCGTTTTCATTATCACTACACCTATAACAATGCCAGATGCATCACAGAACACTGTATATTCACTTTTGAGCTTTGGAAGAATCAAAATTGGTGCCGAATAACCCTTCCTTTTAGCTCCTGAAATGTTTTCTCGCACTCTTATGACCACAAGAACTTAAACCCCTTATTTTTAAGAAAAATAAGAGGTTAAAAAAGGATTGATAAGTACTATATGAAACACATGTAATATCTAGATTTCCCTAAGAAACACTATATATCAAACAAGTTCTTGGTATGCTCCTAGTAAACCACAACACACACCTTCTCTGGGTCAACAAACACTCTTAACTCCAAGATAATATGAACTAAGAAGTGAAATTTAATGATTTATAAGTGAAACTTAGAAATATTTTCATAAATATGATGCTCTCTTAGTGTACTTAGAATGATCTCAAGGTGCTTAGCATGGCCTCTATAACTGTGAGAATACACCAAGATTTCATCCACAAATACAATGATAAAAGAATCCAGATAGGGATGAAAACCCTACTCATTAGAGGCATGAAAATGGTGGGTTCATTTGTGAAACCGAAAGACATAACAAGATACTCATATATACCATACCTTCTACAGAAATCTATATGAGGTATGTCTGAAGTTCTGACTCACACTTGATGATATCCTGATCTCAATTTGATCTTTGGAAACACACTATCTATTTGGAGCTGGTCAAAGAGATCATCTATTCCTGGAATTGGATACCAGTTCTTGACAAAAATCTAGTTCAACTATCTTCAATCCACACATAGATGAAAGGTACCATCCACCTTCTTGGTAAAAAGCATGGGAAAACCCCAAGACTATATTCTAGGCCATATAAAACCTTTGACCTCTAAATCCTCCAAATACCACTCGAGCTCTTGGAAATTATTAGGTTACTTCCTGTATATATGAATGGATACTGGAGCTTCTACTAGGATGGGATTGACTATAAACTCTACTTATCTCTTAAGAGGTAATATATAAAAATCTTTGGGAAATACATCCCTAAAATGATCTAATACCGGAGGGAATTCAACCTGATGTAAACCCTAATACTCTATATGAAGATATTAGTAATTTGGGTGGTCAATCTAATTATACTATGGCGATCTAGTACATATATACTAGACCGGACATCCCAATCACCCATATTTAGATTACTTATTCCCTCTAGTGATGTAAATGATACCCTGTAATGATAGCAGTCTATAAAGGCATGATACGAGACCAAACAATCCATTCTGATAATGACATCGAAGCCCGTCATCTCGATTCCAAAGATGTCTCACAAGAAATGGTAACTACCTACCTCAAGTAGACATTACTTTCATTGGAATATAACCTATAACTATACTCCCAATGGTTTATCCAGGGTCATTACACCATAATAATACTGTATTTTAAACCTGAGAATTTCCAAAATAGATAAAGATATAAAGGAGTGTGAAACACCTATATCACAAAAGATGATACTATAGTGGAGGATAATAGAATAGTACCTCATACTATAGATGGTTCATCACTCTGATCCTTAGGTATCAACTATAAATCATGAATATGGCCTAATCCAAGGCCCTGTACTATAACTAGACTACCCTGAGTATGACCACTCTACTAGAACTGATTATATGCAGTCTAGATACCATGAACACAACATCTTTTTCAACCAGTCGTACTAATGCTACTCCAAATCCACTCCGAATGAGGCATAAAAGAACTTTCCCCTAAAGGTGGAGTTGGGGAGGATCCTCTTCCATTTGAAGTATTTGAAAATGTCTAACATAATCTCTATAGATGTCTCATATATTTGTAATCATGACACTACACTGGGTCTCTATCTCACTGAGGCTTAAGATGACCCTACCATCTACACTAATGGAATAAAACAAATTTTCTAGTATGGTTACTCTAACCACCACTTAACTAATGTAAAACCTCAATGGAATGCTTCCTGCTATCAAAAAAACTACTGGCATGCCTTGTAACTAATCCTTTATAACGAGTACTCTCACCTTCTCCCAGGTTTTACTAAATGACAAGAGCCTGATTGACTATCTCAGATAAAGTAGGTAGGAAAATACATTCACCTAATTACTAATGGAATACTAAAGTCCATCCTCAAAGAATATATTATGAAAAATCTCATCACTATATAAAAGCGATACAACACTCTATAACTCTATAAAATGTGATGAATACCCCATGACTGATATAACACCGTACTCTAGATGCATGAAATCCTTGGATCAGTTAGCCCTCAGCATATGAGGAAATAATTGATCATAGAAAGCAGAATGGAAGTAAATCCATACCATGCCATGATGATGACCAGCTTGGGTAATCACATCCCACTGACGCTTGTCCAATTCGTGCAACATGTAAGAAGAAATCATGACCCTCCAACCTGGAGGCGTCTCTAGACTCTCAAAGATAGATGGGCTGGAATCTATCCAAAACTCAGCAGCCTGTGGACTACCATCCCCCAAGAATGTATAAGGATGCTTCTACTAGAACTCATGGGTCATATTAGTCATCGTAGGTACAGATCGTGGAGCACCTTGCATGGATTTCATCAGATGTAGGAAACTCTCACAAAGTTGAGCGTTAGTGCCTAGATCAGTTATAACATGAATTACCTCAAGTGTCACTCCTAGTGGTAAGACTACAAGATTAGTACCCACCATATCTGGAGCATGGTCATCACCACCCCCTCGGTGCATGATATGAGGACATCATGGTGGCATTGCTCTACAAATTCCAAGAACACACCTTAGAACAATCTTTAAGGAGATAAAAACACTAGTGGAAGCCACTCATAAGGATAAGGGCTCACTACCCAAGGTATAATACCCTGACTACCCTCTTATAAGGTTAGATATTGGTATTTTTTAAAGTATAAATTATAATGTCTCTTGTATATGAAGGATTAAATAACACCTTGCCTCTTTATTTATTGGAAACCATTTCATTTTATAAGTCATGTTTTACTTTTTTAGTTTCATTTTCTTATAAAATTATATCCAAGTCAGACCAAAATGGATTTTCAGTCCCCATGAATTAGGGGCCATACACCTTATCACTAAAATCTACACCCATTTAAATTATAGTTAAACTATTCTATATTCAGTCTCAGAATGTAACATGTTATATATGATGGATTGACTCGATAAACTACCCATTCCAACCCATGAGGGCCCATACACCTCATGAATTGAAACTAGAAGTCACTCAATCATATCCAAATAGAACCATAGGTATATACATACATACACACACACACACACACACACACACACATATATATAAAGTATCACTAAATAATCACAAGAAATAAAAGAAAATAAATGTAGTGAAATAACCTATATGGAATGGCATATGCATGGTATTTAAATTATAGCTGCCTATGATGATGCATGTAGCAACGATCCTTACCCTCATATCATTGGGTCAAAGATAAAATAAAATCCTCAATAAAAATAATGATAATAACCATCATACATCATGTACATTACCCAATGGTGAAATGATATCAACTGTAATAGGAAAAAGAATAACAACAATTATAATTTAGGAAACTCGTCATTTACCCAGAACATGGGTTATCTATGCCCAAGCACATGTTATAACCAAGTTCCAAAGTGTTCCTAATCTATTTTCTATTTTATTTAAATAGTAAAGTAAGAAAGGAACTGCTCTAATACCACTTTTTTATGTCTAGAACTTGGGTTCCACTCAAAGGTGCCCCGAGCCCTGTTGGCCATATGGCCTCAAGTGCATCTACCCAAATGCCAGAGGCTACCAACTAGCAGTAAGGGCTTAGGGTGTGTCTGCAGGGAGACTATTCCCACATCACTAGAGTGTGTCACAATAGATAAATATAATAATAGGTAAATAGATGAATAATTATAAATAGATGGCACAATAGAATCAGACAAAATAATAAACAACTGGAACAATATATAACGATATACCAAATATGATGCATGTCATGTCTCTATAAAACTAGAAAACATAGATACAAGGAAGAAGTAAATACATGATATAAAAAAGAAGAAAAAATAAACCAAAAACTATCCAACATCTTGAGCTCCATCATGGTTGTCTACCACTAAGCTCCATCATATAAAAGAAATCAATGTTAGGTGTCCAAAGTAGGATGATTCCCTTTGTCAACACCTGCATACATGTAATCTACCCAAGTATCAATAGAGGCTTAGATAGGGTGTGAGATAAATCCCAGTAGTCCACCTCCAATAGAATCTATAAAATCAATATAAAATTAAATATTATAAAATCATTCATATATAAAAGTAAATAAGTATAGTAATGTAAATACCCAAGTATCTTCTTCATCCTTTGTTGGTGTTTGAACATGTAATCATTTCATTTATTACTTAAGTTACAATTTATATAGTAAGACACATGAGGTATAACCAGCACTAAAATCCTGACATGATAATAATAATAGTAAAGGATCCAAGCTATAATAAGGAATCCATGATGATAATAATAATGAAAGGGATCCAAGGTAATAACCAAAGAATCCTTGACCTTAGGGGTTGATCCAACTTAGTAATAATCTATAGCCTGGCTAAAGGGGTAAGAGTGTAATACAAGGGGAAACACACAAGGTATTCCAAAATAATATATTTCTAATAGAGTACAAGTAATTCATCCAAGGTAAAATGGGATAAGCAATTACTAGGCTCAAGGGTGTATCCAAGTCACCTCATATCCATAGAAATCATGCTAGATCTAAGGAGTGTATCCAAGGAATCCTATAATAATAATAGAGGGATCATATGGTGTTATATTGGACATCCAAAAATAGACAAATATTAGGTTCCAAGGTGGGTATAAACATTAGAAACATGTATCCTTTAATCATAATGGAATCTATGAGTGCTCAAGAAATTCCCTCGAGAATCCAAGGTGGTCTTGTTTCTAACGACGCCTATAATAATTTCATGGTCCATGTAAAATATGCACCTTCTACTTGATTCATTTAATTAATTAGGCCATGTAACAATTGTTCTATTTAATAAGTCAAAGGGGTTCATTCCATACCTTTCATTTGCGTGACAAGGTTAAAGGACATGTAACCATTTCGAATTCATTAATCACATTCATTTATTGATTTCAATCCTTTAACTTTAATTAACATGACAAGGAGGTATAAGTACGTGAAACCATATGAAATTCATTTATAATAAAATAGGACAAGTGATATCCATAATATACTTTCTAATTAACCTTTTAAACATTAATTAATTAATTATAACACTTACCTTATAAGGGTCAAGTGATATTAACATTTATAAGATTAACCATTTCAATTCACAAATCATTTAATTATGGAAGATCTTGCCATTAGCAGGGTCAATCCAAAGCACAGCCAAAAAATGGTGCTGATAACCACAAAGAACCACTAAAGAAATAATTAAGAAAAACACACTACATTGGGTGGTTTACATTAGGGTCATAACCTCCAATAATGGATAACATATTTAACAAGGGTCTTAGAACATAGTTTTAATGATTGTAAGCAAGGCACATGAATTCAATAGACTGCACTCAATGAAATCGATACACACACATAGAAATTTTTAAAATGATGAAACTTAAGGGATGAGTTATAGACCACCTAACTTCGGATCATATGACTATACTCATATAGTATTAGCCTTTTTTCCTAGATTAGAATAGATCTAAAGAATTTATCAATGCCCTGAAAATAAGGAATATGAGCCTACACCCCAATAAATTTATCGAGGAGAAGAGAAATGAAGAACAACTAAAAATGAATCAATATCTTAATAAGTGGAATCCAATGGGATGAACAATTCTTTGATCATACTCTGGATGGATGAATGGGATAAAAATATATGAAATATGGATTTGGGATCTCAAAGTGGGAGAATGGATCACTTACTGTCTGCTGGAGAAGAAATAATAGAAAGGGAGAGTTAAAACATTTCATTATGGGAAAAAATGGTCCTTTCACCCAAAATTCATGGGCCACACAGTTGGACCAACTGTGCACCAACTGTGCGCCTCCCACTACTTAAAGAGGGCACTCAGATGGTTAGGCCACATAGTTCGGGAAACCGTGCACCAACTGTGTGATTCTCCTCTACTAAAAACTGTATACATTTTCACGGGCATGCGGCCCCTAGCACATAGTTAGGGAAAACAATGCACCCTAATTCACCCCACTATTCATACCCTCATGGTTAGGAGAGACCATTAGTCTTGGGTCGCACAATTTCTAATAACCATGGGCCTCAATGATTTTCTCTACCAGATGAGGTTCCATGCTCTGAAAAAGCCCCAAACACACCAAAAACCTTTCTAACCTCATAGGGAATCCATATTAGGTTTAAAATAAATAATCAGACCAAATTTATAAGTTTCTATACCTGAGACGAAAATCAGGTTCTTAGACATAGCTTCCTTATCGACCACCTCTAAATAAGTTGGTAGAAAAAGAATAACAAGTATAGATATGATCTGTGGCCTCAATCAAATCTCAAAATGTCGAGACTTGAGGTAGTTATTATTGAGTAGATATAGAGAGAGACGAACCAAATCAGTAAATATTCCAGCATACTCCATCACTGAATGATCACCCTACTCAAAATTTAGATACTGATGGTCCTTTTCCACTCCCAATGTCTCCGGGTAAAAATTCTGATTGAACTCCACCTTAAAATTGGTCCATTTGAGATCCTCATGCCTCCTCGAGATAACCATAAACTCCCACCACTTCCTACTCAATCCATACAACACATACATAGTGAAGAACACTTTAGAGATCTTAGGGATCCTCAAGAACTCAAATATCCACTTGATATGATCCAACTACTCCTCATGATCTATGGGTCCCTTATTGCCATGGAACACCGATGGATCCTACCTTTAAAACTACCAATAATTGTTCACCATATGTATCTTCTCATGAATAATCACTTAACCCAATGTTTGGATCATAAAAATCACTAACTCCACCAAAGTTGGATTAAGAGGAGGGTTTTTCTATGGGGTACTCTCCACCACACCCTCTTTATTCTTGGATGAGGTCCTTCTAGGAGGCATGGTATACAAGACGCAAAACACAAGCATCATCAATCATAATTTAATCTCATTCCACATCAAAAGAACTAAAATAATCCCCCATAATGGGTACAAAAAAGTGGAAAAAGAATAAAAATAAACTCCAAGTGAAAAGGGAGTAAAAACGTCTAAATCCCCTCAAACAACCCATACCTAGGAACAAAACATAAGCATAACAACTAACCACCAATTGAAAATCAAGGTTCAACACTAAGAAGAGCTGGCAAGGAACTCCCCCATTCCTACCTATTGAGTCATGATGGTCCTAGATCTAGTATACCACTAACTCCCAAATAAAAAAACCTCCTATGATACCATTTTGAAATGAACCAACCTAGGTCGACCCGACCCATCATCTGAGCTAGCCCCCATATGGCCCGAAGCATGGTCCCAATCACTACAGGCTGGCAAGAAGCATTGAGCATAACCAAACATCTATTGGGAACATTTTTTCCATAGGTAAACTAGCATGACCCATCCATTAAATAGAAATAAAACACCAATACCATTAGATTCAATAATATAAAATTAGTGTATACCATAAATAACAACTTACATCATATATAAACATGCCAAAACTGAACATATACATTG
Organism: Viscum album; assembly: GCA_963277665.1. Taxonomy (NCBI): domain Eukaryota; kingdom Viridiplantae; phylum Streptophyta; class Magnoliopsida; order Santalales; family Viscaceae; genus Viscum; species Viscum album. The sequence goes on along the minus strand of OY728129.1, from coordinate 1,778,295,760 downwards.
TATCTCAAGAAAAAACCCAAACTCAAAATAAAAGGGAAAATGCAAAAAAAGGCCCATACAAACATCCCAATAGGTAAAAAAGTACAAAAAATGACTCCACATTATCTAATCCTAATAAGACCATGTTTCCTGCACAAAACACTATCTGGTAGTAATCAACAAGATCCACCTTGGTACATGGAATTATTTCCCTTACCTGGATCCTACAAAACAAAGTTTGTGAATGTCCAAAAGACCAAGCAGGGTGTGAGCCACAAAGCCCAGTATGATACCACCATGAATCTATTTAAGGATTTTACCCATGCAAGCCAATAAACTAGTTTGAAACTATTTTCAAATAAACCTTTCAAATACATTTGTTTTTTCTATTTCAGAAAAATTGGTTTTCCAAGAAACATTCCAAACAGGGCTCAAAAAGATAAACAAAATCACATGGTATAACATGTTCAAAATATACAACGAGGCATAATAATATTGAGAAAAAACATTAACACTGAATCCCTGTATAAATGTAAATGGGCATAATATATCTCACCACATCAAAATGACACTAATCAAATACATAAATCACATATACTAATTTGTCATGACCCCCTCCCACCAAAGATGCCCCTCCTGAGCTGGCAATGGTGGAAGGGAGATAATGACCCCCGAGTCCCGCCTCCAGTAGGCCTCGGGGTGGCGACTAGCACCAAGGGTATGAGATTTCACAAATATGGGAGGCATTACCCTTTTTATTTATTTAGGATCGAGAAATAGGATAAGTCAACCACCAAAAAGGAAAAGAACAAGTGTATAGAAATAAACCCAAACCAAGACCACATGAATGTTTAAACAATTTTATAACAAGGTACAAGTACAAGAAAGCTCAAAGTACAATACCAAAAGAAAAAAGAGTACATCAACAGCAACAACTCCAACTTTCCAACTAGTAGGGTCCCGTACGACCCTGGTAGTCCTCCTGGAAACCTGAAAGTAAATGTAGGGTGAGCATACAAGTATACTCAGTAGGGAAACCTAAAGCTCTCGTACATAAGTGGGGAGACATCCTAATGTCCTGTGAGAACAACAGAAGAAACCTAGCAAGGAATTCTATCCACCCAACCTCACCAGCCACACTCACCAAAACACAATCACAACAGGTAGTAGTATATAATAACAAGAGTATTGGGTACCCCGTACCATTTCCCTTTAGTTAGCTGCTCTTCCTAATAGAAAACGTCCTGACACTGCCACACTCTCCCCGCCCACACACACCTGGGCCTCACCACCACGTATCCCGCCCGCACACACCCGGGCCTCACAACCACGTATCCTGCCCGCACACACCTGAGCCTCACAACCACCTTTCCCACCCGCACACACCTGGGCCTCACAACCACGTATCCCGCCCACACACACTTGGGACTCACAACCACATATCCCGCCCGAACACACCTGGGCCTCATCCTGAAGATTCTTGGGAAACAGTAGAACCTGCCCGAAGAGTCTTGGGCTAAAACCACCCCAATCGAAACCTACCCGAAGAGTCTTAGGTGTAAGGTCGCCTTAATCCATCACAACCTAGGGGAGAAGTAGCAGGAAGGAGCTAGTAACTAAGGGAAAAACACCCTCTCCCATTAAATGGGAGTGTTTGGCACTAAGTGCTCAACATGGGTGGGGTGCGATAAAACACAAAAGATACAGATATATATATATATATACCAACCACACAGCCCAACCTATGGCTTCTAAATAGAGAAACTGAGCATGTGCCTCAACACTGCTACTACGAAGCATGCATACAACAAACAACCCCAACCCCATTTAGGTTTTCACGTTTCAGCAGAATTAGTTTATTTAGTTCCTTAACTACTGGGAAACTATCCACAAGCAACCACATCAATCGTTCGTAAACATATCCTTGCCACCCACAAATCAAGTTATGAAAACACAAGAAACACAACCAAGTCCTTCTTATCAACCAACCAACCCATTGATTATTAATCTTGTTCCATTACCATGACCCACCATTCATTAACTCTTCCAATTTTTATTTATTATTCACAACCCATAGTCCGTTCACATTCAAGGCCATCCCTGCAGCCCCGCTGCCAACTTCCATAACCACGACCGTACCATACATCATTATCCCTTTAATACCATTTATTGCAGCCCCGCTGCCCATTACTAACATAACATTCACACCAACCCACAACCAAGTCAACCGCATCCCTGCTGCTCACCCTATCCACAACAACCCACAAAACACCCCCATCACATGCCATGTATCCAAGCCAACACCCACATGTTCATTATTCCATTTTTCTTAACTAGGGTGATCACACAAGGGTTCCAGATTTTAAACAACCAACTTTACGTGATTAACCAAATTTCCACATTCCAAAAAGTTCTATAAAAAAATGGTCTAGAAAGATAGTCCAACATTTAATTGCACAAGCAAAGGCCCCCAACGACCGTGATTTTCAGTAGGCATAAGCCTATTCAATTCATAACATATCAAAAGGATAAGAAAAGATAATCATAACAACTTCCCCATCCCCATTCATTAACCAGTTATTATCTTTATTTAATGGTTTAACTATTTCTCATGAAAACAAGAGGATACCCACCCCTCATGATGCAAAAATTAGAGATACGAAGGTAAGATCCCTACCTCAACAGGTTCCGATCGCAACGCTCCCCCGGATCAACCTTAGAAGACGTCCGTCGGCGTCCGTCACTTCTGTCGGGTCCCAGAAAAACCTCCTTGGGTGGAAGTCGGAAAGGAAAGGCCGAAGGAAAGACAATGGACCCAGGCTTGGAAGTTCCGCCTCGTCGTTACGATCCTGTGGCCGCTGACGGATCGTAAATCGGAGCTCGGATGAAGAAGTTATGGAAGAAAGAGCCTTCGAGTCTCTTGGGAGAACTCTACTCAGAGGAAAGGGGAGGAGAGGGGTGAGTTGAAAGGAGGAGGGGACCCCTCATTTTATAGGTGAGAAAATAAAAATTACACAGCGTGTACTTTATGGTACACGGCGTGTACTCGGTTATTTCACACGATCTCCACGCGGCTTCCAACACGGCTCTGCGGCTGTTGACTGGTCAACACATGGTTTGAGGGTAACACATACGCGGGGAGGGATTACACGGCGTGTAGTTTCGACACATGGCATGTACCCATTTATTGCACACGACAAGGAAATGGCTCTAACATGGCACACAGCCGTTGACTGGTAACGCGTACGCAGGGAAGGACTACACGGCGTGTAGTATTGGACACACGGTATGCACCCATTATTCCACACAACAAGGAAATGACCTTCAACACGGGGTATACCCGGCAAGGAGGTACACGGCGTGTACTCAAACTACACGACATGTAGTTTCAAAACATTGGAAAGTGTGGGAAAAGTCCATTTTACCCTCCAGAAAACTTCTTGACCTTCTTTTTGACAAAGGAATGGGTCGGAGAGGTCCGGGCCATTATATCAGATACCTCTTAAAACATTCTCATCCCCGAGAATTCAAAAAACAACCCAGAGGAACCCAACAAGATACCTCTTAGGGTTCTCGTTATAACAGGAACCCAACCAACAACCCTAATCAAATGTCTTAGGAATTCCTTCTCCTATGTCGAGATATTATCCGCTTTAGGCGGCACTGACTCGCCTGCACGGGTTTAATCACATCCTCATTAATGCGTCTCGATTAAGAATTGGGTCTTCCCACTTTCATACATTAGGATTTTTTTCAACTCGCACTACCCCCAACACCACACAACCAACACACTTCCTGAACACATGGTTTTGGGAAATTCGTTCTCCCATGTCGAGATATTATCCGCTTTAGGCAGCACTGACTCGCCCGCACGGGTTCAATCGCATCCGCATTAATGCGTCTCGATTAAGGGTTAGGTTTCCCCCTTTCCCACACATCTGGACATGTTACACATTACCAAGGAACAAGGAAACAAAAAGGTCTCACAAAAGACAATCCAAGAATTCCATATATCAAAGTTACAGAGTATAAAAATCAACACCAAGCTCAGAAGAACAAGGGAAAACACAAGTCAAAATAGGTCCGAGTACTGAGCGTGCATCTGGGTCTTCCGCTCTAAAGTTCTCTCCTCGAGGCCTCCATGCCTCCACAACACATGAACCAAGGTAATGGTTCGTCCACAAATCACCTTCTCTTTACGATCCTCGATTATGACTAGTCGTTCCTTGAAGTTCGCGTCATCTCCCATATCTAACTCTCCCCAGTCGATAACGTGGGAGTCATTGTGTAAGTACCAACGAAGCTGGGAGACGTGGAAGACGTCATGAACCTTCTCCAAATGAGGTGGCCGGGCCAGCTGATATTCCACCTCGCCGACTGGCCTCAGTACCTCAAAAGGTCCGATGAACCTAGGTGAGAGCTTGCTCCCTTTCCCAAACCTCCGCTGCCCCCATCGAGGGGAAAACTTCAAGAACACATGATCTCCCACCTCGAACTCCAAGGGCCTCCTCCAACGATCATCATAAGACTTCTATCGGTCCTGAGCTGCTTTCATCCCCTCATGTACAAGCTGGACTTTCTTTGTGGTGCTCTGCACTACCTCTGGCCTAAGAGCACCTGTCTCACTAACCTCTTCCCAGCAAATGGGTGAACGACAAGGTCTCCCATACAAAGCCTCAAATAGTGCCATGCCAATAGTAGAGTGGAAGCTGTTGTTGTAGGTGAACTCTACTAAAGGCAAGTGTCGTACCCATGATCCTCCGAAATCCAGAACGCATTCTCGTAGCATTTCCTCCAACGTCTGGATAGTCCGCTCCGTATGCCCATCAGTCTGGGGGTGGAAAGCAGTGCTAAGGCATAACTGGGTGCCAAAAGCATGCTGTAACCCCCTCCAGACTCGTGAGGTAAACCGAGTATCCCAATCTAAGACGATATTATTTGGAACTCCTTGAAAACGTACCACCTCGTCTACGTACCTCTATGACAAGGTACTCACCGGGCCTGACTCCTTAATTGCTAAGAAGTGAGCTGGTTTCGTCAGTCGATCCACCACTACCCAAATAGCATCATAACCACCCTGAGCTCTGGGTAGTCCTGTGACGAAGTCCATTGAGATGTCATCCCACTTCCACTCGGGGACATCTAAAGGATGTAACAAACCACTGGGAACACGGTGTTCAGCCTTCACTTGCTGACACACTAGGCATTTAGCCACAAACTCCGCCACTTCCTGTTTCACCCCGGGCCACCAAAACTGTTCCCTCAGGCCTCGGTACATTTTTGAAACTCTTGGATGTACCGCCAAGGTTGAGCTATGGAACTCACGGAGAACCCCGTCACCCATTGTTTTTGGAACAAACCACCTTCCATGGAAAAGAATCCGATGTCGGCTATCCTCTGACCATCCTTTTGGAGCGTTCCCCTGATCGACACGATACCACATCACTTCCGCCTCGGAGTCCCCCCACTGGGACTCTTCCACCTGTTGCAACAAAGAGGACTGCACCATCATCTAAAACAAACATCCTCAAACACCTTCTACCTTGGCATCCAAGTGCAAGGCAGCCAACTCTCCCATCGCCTTCCAAGAATCAGTGGATTCCCAAACTACTTCCTGATGTGACTTCCTGCTCAGGGCATCAGCCACAACGTTGCCCTTACCTTCAATGTAAGAGATCTCAAAGTCATAGTCTTGGAGAAACTCGACCCATCTCCGCTGCCGTAAGTTCAGGTCACGCTGGGAGAAGATATAACGCAGGCTCTTATGATCTGAGAAGACCACAAAGCGCTCCCCAAAGAGTTAATGTCGCCACAACTTGAGTACGAACACTACTGCTGCAAGCTCCAGGTCATGGGTGGAATAGTTACGCTCGTGAGGGCGTAACTGCCTAGACCCATAACAGATCACTCCCTTCTTCTGCATCAGCACGCACCCTAGACCAAGTCTAGAATCATCACAAAACACCTCATACAATAACCCTTCCTCTGAAAACCTGAGTACGAGAGCACTGACCAACTTCTCCTTCAGGTAGTCAAAAGCTTTCTGGCACTGCTCTCTCTATAGGAAGACCTGGTTCTTCCTCGTCAAAGCTGTGAATGGAGAAGCAACTCGAGAGAAGTCCGAAACGAACCTCCGATAGTAACCTGCTAACCCCAGGAAACTACGAACTTCTACCACGCTCTTGGGTGCTGCCCAAGAAACAACTGTCTCCACCTTCGACGGGTCCACTAACACTCCATGCTGAGACACCACGTGCCCAAGGAAGTGTACTTCTAGTGTCAAGAACATACACTTCAATTATTATTATTATTAATATTTTTCAAAAAATACTAAATGAATTAAAATTAAATGAAAAAAGTAAATAATTACGGAAGATGTATATGGGAAACCATTTTTAAGAAGCATATAATTTTTAAAAAAAATCAATGCATCCAACAATCAAAAATGATAATATTTAGTTAAATCATAATTTTCAAATTTTATTATCCTTTTTCATCTTTATAAAATTTTCAAATTAAAAATTTCAGTAAATAAAAATACATTATTATAATTTCAATACAAATATTACATTTAATGAAAAATTGATATGATTTGGAAGGAAATAAAAGTAAATGTAAAAAATGTCAAATAAAAAAATGTTAAATCTTAAAAATAGAGTAAAAAGATATGTTTCATTGAAAATAAACTATTTTGTTTTATTATTTTATATTATTTGTAAAACAAAAAATTCTTTCTCTAACAAAAAAATAAGAAACTCCGAAAAAAATATTTCTTAAAAAACCCCCAAAACACAATTTTGTTATGTTTTACAAAAATGTATTTTTGTTTCAATAATACATGTTTTGTGTTGGAAAAAATGTTACAAAACATATTACAAAAAATATATAAATATTCACATTATATATTTTAGATAACATATATTAAAATAGACACAAAACTTATACAGTAATTAAAAATTTGTTGATAATAAAAAAGCAAGAGTTACATGGATGGATTAAAAAAATCACATAATATATGTAAATAATTAGAGATGTTTTGTCCTTCAAGAAAATAAAAAAAATAAAAAAATATTTTAATGCCTATTTTTCAAACAAAACAAAAAAACAGATATGTTACACTACACATAGAATTTTCATTGAATGAATGTTTTGTATTATAAGAATAAATTTTTACCACTTTATTTAACATAACATATTGAATAATTGTTTTTGTCTTTTAAAATCCATAATATTCAATAAAACAAATTTTTATTTTCAAATATATAATAAATTTAAATAATGCATGTTTTTTGTTTTAAAAAATCACACATTTATCACAAAGAAAATTCAAATAATAATATAACACATATTTCTAATGAGCCTGTACCCAAGTGGTAAATGCTCCTTGGAAACTAAAAGATCCAAGATCGATTCCATGAAGGGGAAAAATTCCTGAGTATTGTAGAATCACTATTTCAGGGCACTGTAGAAAAACTATAGCAGTGGTGAAGGTACTGTAGTGAGAACTATGGTGGATGTGCTACTGTAGTAGGAACTATAGTAGTCCGGTACTGTAGCAGTACTATTCCCCGAAGGGCCCTTTGGGACAAAAAGTGGGCTTTCAGGCCTTGTATTTGGGATTTCATGCCCTTGGGCCTTCGAGCTATGTAAAGACCTGTAAATTTCAAGGAAATTTTTTTCTTAATTTTTTTTGGAATTTTACAAGAACGCAGTTTCTGACGGCACCTGATTCCGAGGTCCGGTGTGCCCGGAATCATTTTCCGAAGTTTGGCTCGGGTACGTTCAGTGAACGGACGAGCGGGTTTTTCTAACTTTTGAACCGGTGCCCATAATCGAATTCTGAGGGCACCAATGAAATCGCAGCGCCAGTATTCACCTAGAAACGCCTCTTCTGGAGTTGCGTTTTCTCGGGTGTGGTTTTTAATTTTCGGGCTTAAAGTTAAGAAATAAAATAATTTTGCGACAACTTTATTTTATTTCACTTAAGCCACTTGGAAGCCACTTGAAGCCACTTAAAGGTGGCTTAAACTGAGTTGATCCGGATAGGATGCTATCCAAAAATATCCTACCCCTTGGTAGGATATTTGTGAGGGGGGCCCGCATGAGCCCCGCCGTTTCTTTCCGCTGAGTAACGCACCCGCGAAAACCCGTCATTATGAAAGTCAACTGACACATTTTTTTAATTTCTTAACAGACCATTTAATTGGGCGGTTTATTTCGTAAATTAAATGAGCTGTTTCTTTCGTTGAATTAATTCAACGAATTGATGGGTCGTTTTTTACCCATTTTCGTTTGTTGGCATAATAATAAAATAAGACCAACCTCTCTTTTTTTGGAGGATTACTCGTTGAGACAGGACCATTGTATCTTCTTCCTTCTTCACGAAGAACGCGAAGAACGCGAAGAACGCCGAACCCGGAAATCGACGACACGATGCCGTGATCCGCGACGCCGACGTTTCCTTCCTGCAACGTTCTTCTGCGACGACTCTTCCTCCACGACGGATCTTCGATTGGCTGTTTGAGGTAAGAGTCTCAGACTTTCTTTTTAATCTCCTTCGTGGTTCTTTACCAAAACACGGATTTAATTAATTAAATTAAATCTACTGTTTCATGGTCCGTTGAGTTCGCCGACTCAACGCCGTGTTCCGTGACGACACGATGCCCTTCCGCGACGACGCGGCGATCTCCACCTTCCGCGAAGAACGCTCACGCGCGACGACTACGAGGTAGGGATTTTATAATTTGGAATACCCCTCTTTATATTCCCGTGAACGTTCTTCAAAAATTAAAGAACCGGTTTCGAATGAACAATTTTATTTTATTAAAATTGTCGGTTCATGTGTTGAACAATTCCTCCCGTTGTTTATCTCTAATGCGGAGGGTGTGGGCCAAACGAACACGGCCGGACGACCCTCCGTCGTTCTTCGTTTTTGTGCGGATTTGACGGGTGAGGACGGAACGTGCCGCAACGGATGTTTGACAATCCCGCAGTAAAGAACGAGTCCCGGGAGGAGCAGCGGCGCAGACGGGAACAAAATCGGACCACCAGAGCGATCCCGGTGGCCCGCGGAACTCGCCGGCAGCGCGGGTCGCCGGCGCAGCGGCGGCGGCACCCGCGGACCCGCGGCCGCGCGGGTCCGGTGCACCCGGACGCGGCAAAGCCGCGTCCTTGACTCAGCGCGGCCCCACGCGGGGGGCCGCGGCACCACCAGGCCGCGGGGGCGGCGCCCCGCGGTGCCTTGGCCCTTCGGCCGCTCGGCCGAACCAGGCCAGGCCGGTCCGACCAGCCGGGCCGCGCCCTGGTCGGACCGGACCGGGTAGGGTCGACCCGGTTCGGCCGACTCCCGGGGGGGGGGGGGGTCGTGCCGGGTCGGCCCGGGCCTGGACCCCCCGTCTTCGGACGGTTTTCGTTCAAACGCCCGTAACTTGAGCTACGGGCCTCCGAACGACGCGCCGTCAGCGGCAACACGATCCTTGGATCGAGACGGTCGTTTCGATATACTATACTCAAGGTGCACCTTCCTTTTCGGGAGCCTACGTGGTTAAAACTCCGTAGTTAAGCGTGCTTGGCCTAGAGCAGTGATCAGGATGGGTGACCTCCTGGAAAGTTTCCCAGGGTGGGTGTGAGACGGAAAGGCCAATAACTAACAGACCGTGCGTCCGATTGACGCGCCGTCTGTTTCGTTGATTTCCTCTAAGTGAGACGAATCTTTTGGCATACTCCGCCCGAGGTTTGGACGTAGGTGGAGTACTGTCGGGTTGGTTTTGCCTTAAAAACCAACCGAGCCCCTGGGACGAAAAAGCCAATAACTCTCAGACCGGGCGTCCGATTGACGCGCCGTTTGCGACGTTGAGTTCCTGTTGACGATACAGAACTTTTGGATACATCAACTTCGGACTTTGTGTCGGTTGATGTATCAGCCTCTCGGCTCGTGGAGCAGACCCTCCCGAACGAGCTTGTTGTGTGCGGGAACCCTAGTGCTGGCTGCGACTGCTACTTCGACAGCGACGACTGTGAAGAGATCCTCCGTGGACTCCGACGACGACCGTGCAGAGATCCTCAGTGGACTGCGGCGACGACTGTGCAGAGATCCTCAGTGGACTGCGACGACTACTGCACTCAGCGATCCTACGTGGATCAGTGCTACAGGTCCTGTGTGGGCCCGATCCTGTGTGGGTCCTAGTTGTGATGGTCTTGTATCCTATGTGGGTCCCATCTTGGATGATTCAATACTAGTATTGTATCCTATGTGGGTCCCAGTATAGATGAATCAATGAAGACAACTGGTCTTGTATCCTATGTGGGTCCTAGCTGTGCTGGTCTTGTATCCTATGTGGGTCCCAGCTTGGATGATTCAATACTGGTCTTGTATCCTATGTGGGTCCCAGTATAGATGAATCAATGAAGACAGCTGGTCTTGTATCCTATGTGGGTCCTAGCTGTGCTGGTCTTGTATCCTATGTGGGTCCCAGCTTGGATGATTCAATACTGGTCTTGTATCCTATGTGGGTCCCAGTATAGATGAATCAATGAAGATAGCTGTTCTTGTATCCTATGTGGGTCCTAGCTGTGTTGGTCTTGTATCCTATGTGGGTCCCAGCTTGGATGATTCAATACTGGTCTTGTATCCTATGTGGGTCCCAGTATAGATGAATCAATGAAGACAGCTGGTCTTGTATCCTATGTGGGTCCGAGCTGTGCTGGTCTTGTATCCTATGTGGGTCCCAGCCGTGCTGGTCTTGTATCCCATGTGGGTCCCAGCCGTGCTGGTCTTGTATCCTATGTGGGTCCCAGCGTAGATGATTCAGTATCCATACCTGATCATCCCTTTCACCTTTTCGACGAAGTATACCTGTGTGAGCTGAATCTTCTGTTTACTCTCCTTTGTGGATTGTGTTGAGCTATCCTGTGTGGATTTACTGTTTACTCTCCTTTGTGGATTGTGTTGAGCTATCCTGTGTGGATTTACTGTTTACTCTCCTTGTGGATTGTGTTGTGCTATCCTGTGTGGGTATATGTTTTGCTTTCCTGTGTGGACTGGGTTGTGCTTGGGCTCGGACGTTGGAGCCGAACAAGAATTGATGACTTGGGTGTATGTATGGGCATATACCTAAGCCGTGTCAGATGTTACTTCGTGTTTGTATCTTTCCTTTGTGGATTATCCTTTGTGGATTTCGGGAGACCTTCGGGGGTCTCGGGGTCCCTACTGAGTAGCTTATACTCACCCCTGCACGGGCTATGCCCGCACTTCGTGGTGTTGGTTGCAGACGACGGACAACACTGACCGTGGTGGAGGCGTGCGGAGCAGGACGGTACCTGGAGGTGGACCACTGGGCGGGACGTACTCAGAGCGGACGACTGGACCGAGGAGCTGTGGAGGCTATCTATACCCACCCTTCAGGTGGGACCTTCAGAGGACGGCTCGACGCTGCGGCTTTTCTTTACAGTTGCTGTTTTTCCCCTTTCAGTTGTACTTTACAGTTGGGCTTGTATTTTTGGCCCCTTTTACTTCCAGCACAACTTGTTACAGTTTTACTTAGTGTTTACTTTTCCGCTTGCTTACTCTGTGGTGCTTGTTTACTTTTCAAAGGCAATTCCTTCCCTTTTTGTTCGGATATACGCCTTGGTGCAAGTCGCCAGCCCCTGGCCTATGGGAGGCGGGCTTGGGGTAGTCACGGCATGGGCCCCGAGGACGGGTCGTGACAAATTGGTATCAGAGGTGGTCGGTTCTACCGCAGACTCTGATCTTTCTTCTGTGTGAAGAAATAATGTTTAGCGTATTGGGTGTGGTTATCAGTCCAGGGAGTCCAGTGTTGGTGAGGCCGCCGACGTATCCGTACACCAGGACCCTGACTTCTGATTTCTGACTTAATACACGAAAACATTGATTGCATGTGTGTTTCAAGTTTTCTTTGTGATTACTTGTGTCAGCTCACCAGGTATACTGTTCTGACCGTGGCGCACCTGTTTCTTTCAGGATGGCCCCACGACGGCAGCCAGCTAGGGTTCCGAGAGTGGAGCGTGATGACAGCCCACCGAGCGATGAGGCCTCGGTGTGGGGCTCCTTGTCAGCAGAGGCACCGGCGGTACATTTACCCGCCGAGTCCCCGATACTTCCAGCACTGGCAGTTGACGATGCACGATGCCTCGGAGCTCTGCACGAGTTCCAGCGCCAGCGACCACCCAGGTTCCATGGGGAGACGGACCCCCAGGCAGCCGAGGACTGGCTGGAGGCGGTCGTCCGAGTTTTCAGGCTAGTGAGGACACCAACAGACCTCATGGTGATCCTCGCGGTGATCCTACTGCACGCAGCAGCAGGACGATGGTGGAGCTTGATGCTCCAGGTGCACGACGAGGCATCACTCCTCTGGACGGACTTTGAGAGCATCTTCCGCTCAGAGTTCGTCCCAGTCACCCTCCGTGCGGTACGCATACATGAGCTTCTTCAGTTGCGGCAGGGCAGCTTGACAGTGGCCCAGTACTCGGCGAGATTTACTGATCTCTCGCGCTACTCCACATATATGGTACGAGACCCGTTCTTCCGGGCCCGGACCTTCGAGCAGGGACTGAGGCACGAGATCAGGGCTTCGATGATCTCCCTCAACATTCCGACACAGGCAGAGGTGTTGGAGAGAGCCCTTCTAGTGGAGAGTTTTCTCGCTGAGCAGGCTCCAGTGACAGGGCTCTCCACAGGACGGCCCGTAGCAGGGTCTTCTGCAGCTAGCAGTAGACAGGTGACGCAGAGGTCCAAGCGGGCCAGACCATCAGATGGGCAGTCACAGGATGAAGATTCGGTTGTGTGGGGAACCCGAAGGAGAGCCAGCTACGCGAGGGGAAAACATTACTACGCATGCAGTGGGCGAGGTCACATGGCTCAAGACTGCCCGACTCGTCTTACATATGAGCAGCAGGCGGTAGAGGGACCTCCCAGACAGAGATTCAGCCACGGTGGTCCGCAGGGAACAGGAGGACGAGGCAGAGGAGCTGGCCGAGTAGCCGATGGTGGGAGATACTTCGAGGTGTTTCCACCACCACCACCAGGAGGTCCACCCCGACCGCAGGGAGTTGGTGGACATGGGAGAGCTCAGCTTCAGGCAGTTGAGGCCTTCGATCATGGAGCTCTGGGAGCAAATGGATAGGAGTGGAACTAGTGGATACGTCCTTTTTACTTCTAGTTCCTTGTTGCTATTGTGTAGCGTCTTTGTATTATGAGCTGCAATAATAAAAGACGCATACCTTTGTGATGTTTTCATTCTTGTCCTCTTTTGTGTTGTTACTAAGAGGTTCTAGTTTTGACTGTTGACTTGACCCTCACTTGTGAGACATCTACTGGAGGAGACCCAGTTACCACACACTGATGCCGACAGTGTGATTCAACCCTTAGAGGCGAGAGTAACGGTTGGATCTCTTGGTAGTAGCGTCGAGGCCTTACGATGTCATCCTTGGTATGGATTAGTATCATCCATGTCAGGATTGACTGTATTAGGAAAAGAATGTGGTTCATCCAGGGGATGGGACCAGATTTCTCTTATCGACAAAGAAGAAATCTTAGCAGCTTTTGTGGGGCCAGAGATGGTCCAGGTCATCCAGGGGCGGATGAGTACAGCTTAGAGCCGGCAAAAGTCTTATGCTGATAGGAGGCGGAGGCCACTTGAGTTCGAGGATGGCGACAACGTCTTCTTGCGGGTCTTACCTCGACGTGGTTTGCGGAGATTTGGCCGAGGTGGCAAGTTGTCTCCACGCTTCATCGGGCCTTTCCAGGCCCTCAGCAGGATTGGCGAGGTGGCTTGTTGCCTGGCTCTACCACCTCAGTTTCACAGGGTGCACGACGTCTTCCACGTATCTCAGCTGAGGAGATACGTGCACGACCCGATGCACATCATTGACCATGGGGGAGCTAGACATGGATGACGGGGCGACTTTTACAGAGGTCCCGGTGGAGATAGAGGATCGACAGGAGCGGTCCTACGTGGGCGATCGATTCCTCTTGTGCGCATCAGATGGCAGCATGGGAACCTCCAGGAGAGCACTTGGGAGCGGGAGGCTCAGATGCGTTCTCAGTACCGCCTTTGTATCCCTAGTTTGTGTTGAAGCTTTACGGGGACGTAAAGCCCTGTGGTGGGAGTAATGTAAAGACCCGTAAATTTCATGGAAATTTTTTTCTTAATTTTCTTTGAAATTTTACAAGAACACAGTTTTGGACGGCACCTGATTCCGAGGCCCGGTGTGCCCGGAATCATTTTCCGAAATTTGGCTCGGGTACGTTCAGTGAACGGATGAGCGGGTTTTTCTGACTTTTGAACCGATGCCCGGAATTGAATTCTGAGGGCACCGATGAAATCGCAGTGCCGATATTCGCCTAGAAACGCCTCTTCCGGAGTTACGTTTTCTCGGGTGTGGTTTTTAATTTTCGGGCTTAAAGTTAAGAAATAAAATAATTTTGCGACAACTTTATTTTATTTCAATTAAGCCACATGGAAGCCACTTGAAGCCACTTAAAGGCGGCTTAAACTGAGTTGATCCGGATAGGATGCTATCCAGAAATATCCTACCCCCTCGGTAGGATATTTGTGAGGGGGGGCCCGCACGAGCCCCGCCGTTTCTTTCCGCTAAGTAACGCACCCGCGAAAACCCATCATTATGAAAGTCAACTGACGCGTTTTCTTAATTTCTTAACAGACCATTTAATTGGGCGGTTTATTTCGTAAATTAAATGAGCGGTTTCTTTTGTTGAATTAATTCAACGAATTGATGGGTCATTTCTTACCCGTTTTCGTTTGTTGGCATAATAATAAAATAAGACCAACCTCTCTTTTTTTGGAGGATTACTCGTTGAGACAGAACCCTTGTATCTTCTTCCTTCTTCATGAAGAACGCGGAGAACATGAAGAACGCGAAGAACGCCGAACCCAGAAATCGACGACGCGACGCCGTGATCCGCGACGCCGACGTTCCCTTCCTGCAATGTTCTTCTGTGACGATTCTTCCTCCGCGACGGATCTTCGATCGGCTGCTTGAGGTAAGAGTCTCGGACTTTCTTTTTAATCTCCTTCGTGGTTCTTTACCAAAACACGGATTTAATTAATTAAATTAAATCTGCTGTTTCATGGTCCATTGAGTTTGCCGACTCAACACCGTGTTCCGCGACGACGCGACGCCCTTCCGCGACGACGCGACGATCTCCACCTTCCGCGAAGAACGCTCACGCGCGACGACTACGAGGTAGGGATTTTATATTTTGGAATACCCCTCTTTATATTCCCGTGAACGTTCTTTAAAAATTAAAGAACCGGTTTCAAATGAATAATTTTATTTTATTAAAATTGTCGGTTCATGTGTTGAACAATTCCCCCCGTTGTTTATCTCTAACGCGGAGGGTGTGGGCCAAACGAACACGGCCCGACGACCCTCCGCCATTCTTCGTTTTTGTGCGGATTTGATGGGCGAGGACGGAACGTGCCACAACAGATGTTTGACGATCCCGCAGTGAAGAACGAGTCCCGGGAGGTGCAGCGGTGCAGACGGGAACAAAATCGGACCACCGGAGCGATCCCGGTGGCCCGCGGAACTCACCGGCAGCGCGCCGCCGCGACTGAAGCCGCGGTGGCGACGACACCCGTGGACCCGCGGCCGCGCGGGTCCGGTGCACCCGGACGCGGCAAAGCCGCGCCCTTGACTCAGCGCGGCCCCACGCGGGGGGCCGCGACACCACCAGGCCGCGGGGGCGGCGTCCCGCGGTGTAACATCCTAAGTAAGTAATGAATAATAGATATTTTTATCCATGTCTATTAATGATTAATATAGTGTTATAGAGGCTTAAAATGAAAATAAATACAATCTTATGCATGGAATACACTAATATTCTTAAAAGATTGTTTTACTGCCTTTTGATGGAAAACCATTTTTGAATCTATATTTTGAAAATTTTATAAACTATGTTTGTCAAAATAAACTTATCCTTTATGATTGGGACATCAAAATTTACCTTGTGTGAATTTTTGGTATTTTTCTGACAATGTTCATTTTTTAATGAATAGTGAAAAATACTGCATTTTACATCAAAACTGCTTTTTAATATAATTTATTTATATGATTAGATTATGTTTTGAATTGTTTTTGAAGTGAAATTAGAATATATTTTTACCATTTTATCCAATGGTGGTCATTGGAATCAATTTCACTTTGAAATTAGACTTAAACTGGTGTCAATCTTTTGATACTTATTGTTTTGTAAAAACACGTTATTTGCTCTGGCAGCGGGAATTAATTATTAAATTAATTAATGTGACTTATATGATTTGAATTTTGTAAAATAGACTTAATTTTTGAATTCGGAATATCAAATATAGCTTAGGGTGAATTTTTGGTAATTTTCTGAAAAACTTCAATTTTTGATGAATAGTGAAACCACTAAGTGGTAATCAAGCAAACTGATTTTTCAGTTAAATGAAAGTTTTCCACTAATGTGTATTGAATTTTGAAAATCCGACATACATGGTTGTCATTAAGAAGTAAAATGTGGTTCAATGAGATTAAAATAATTTTTTGGTGAATAGTAACTTATTAAGTTTTTAATCGCGATTAGTGGTAATTAGTGTAGTTTAAGGTATAAATAATGCTTTAATAAAATGAAATGACCTAGACACATGTCCCAACCTTAATGGTTGTGTCATGGCCGACCAAGACAATCCATGGGTCAACTTGGGGACCCCATGGAGACATTTTGGTTGGGAAATGACATAAATAACTTTTTATTTAATGTAAAAGTAAAAATGACACAAACATAATATGTTTCACGAAAAAAAATTTTACATGGGGTTATAAAGATAATATATTTGATTATAAATAGTCATTATAAAGCTAAGAAGATTTACTACATCATAGTATTTTTTTTATGATTTTTAGACATTAAATAAATTAAATTATTTATGACATAATAATGATGCAGCGATGACATCATTATTTGACGATTTAAATAAAATGGAAAGACAATGTAAAATCTATGAACTACACATGGCCAAAACCAATTGGATGAGTGGAATTCGAACCCTTATCACCTTATCCACTAATTATATCAATGTGGGACCTTTTAAAACCGAAACACATTTTCAAATAAAGTAATATTTCTTTACTTTCCAAAAGTGCCTCTCCTCTCCTCTTATAAAAGGCCCCCACCTCTACCTCATTTCACACACTCCTCAAGCCTTTGTCTCGGCCAACCCCTACCCATTTACTCTCTCCACATCCCTCTCCTCATTCTAGAGGATTCCCTTTGGGAATAATCCTTTCAAAGGAAGCCTTTAGGCTCAAATCAAAAGGAGTTACACTTTTAAAGGTAATTCATTCTCTCATGTTCATTTGTTTTATTTTGCTTCTCCAACCCCCAAAACTCTTTTTATTTACTTATTTTGTAACAACAACATTATCTTCAATATACAAGGATGTTGTTTATTTGAGATACACTCTCACACAACTACATCAAATGGTTAAAGAACATACGGTTTCCGTGGATGGCGAAATTCTGCCTCCCGAAACGATGATTGTTCAATACTCATTTAACACCTTCAAAGGTAGCCATTATGATGTCACTATTTTTATATATGATATATAATATGTTTATGTTTTCCTTAAGCTTCTGTTTTTTTTCATTTTGGGCATACCTTTATGGTTTCCATTATGGGTAAACACGATATCTTCATTTTAGGAAGTGCGGACTACCGCCCCCTGAAAGTGATTTGATTCTTTAATACCATATGTGGGATGTGTAAAGGATAAAGTTAATGATATTATATATGTTATTATACTGGAATTATAATATACTCTTATATCATTATGATTTCATTCCAGAAAATATGAAATAGAAATAGAAGTAGCGTTCATGCGTACGTACGACTTATCGTCTCCATGAACAGTGCATTTCATTTCTTACCTCTAAATGTGATGTAATATTATAAATACATGTATATGATGAATATATATGACATATATGTTATCCAAATCATTAATATCATTCTGGATATAATGAACCTATGACAAAATTAACAACATGTAAGTGTAAGAAGTCTATTTTTGACTTAAGAACCAAATACCGACAAAATGAACATTATTAACTTAACTGATTACATGATGTTCATAACATGGTATAAAAGGAATAAAGAACTTGAAAAAGATTCATAAGCAAGTAGAGATTAACTCAAGTTTATTATTCAGGAGATTAAAGAACGGTCGGGTCAAGTCGGATACGAGGTATGGTACTTCGTCTCAATCTCCTTTCATTGAGGCATATTTTATTTTATACACAACTTTCTTTTATACGGTGTATAAACCCCTTTGAGTTTTACGTTTATTCAAAAGGAATCGTTTTTATACAAAGCGTTTACTAAACGACAAAAGGGAATGTTTTTGTCGTACGTATGCGGCGACAACGACTTCTCTGCCGTCGTAACCGTTATTTGAGTTTCGGCTTCCTCTACAAGCCATACCTTCTTTTTAAAAGAAGAATAAATACCATGTTTTACTTTTCTTTTATTTTGGTATTGAAAATGGTTTTCATAATGTTTTTATATCAATGTGTTGTATTGATATCTTGTGATTGAAAGGTGGATATGTTATGTTTCCTTTATGCATGTTTTATGTGATATGAATTATGTTATGGTTCTTGGGCATTATTATGAAGACGGGTGGTTCCGTGATAAACTAAGGGCGGGTGAGCCCGATATAGCTCTCCAATGCATTGGGTAACGCGAAGGAGTGAAACGTTAAAGTTTCTCCAAAGAGATTTTAGGGAATATACTGTGATGGGTATTCCAAACGTAACCAAGAGGGTTACTCCCTATGTAAGAATGTTATGAATGCCCCAAGTTACCTTTATGTCTTATGATTTCTATGATTTATTCATGATTTTATGAGGTATGTTAATGTGCCTATGTTTTATGGGTAAAGTATGATTTCATTCTTATGTATATATGAACTCATGTTTCCTTTCCATGTTTTTTTTATAACCCATACTGAGTTTTTATGCTCATCCCAAGTTTTTGAAATGTCTTTCACAGGTCAAGGGAAAGGTACATGATAAGATGATAGAGTCAAGGATGTGTCAAGAAATAATCCATGTTTTATTTTAAATGTGTTTCCATTGATGGGAATGAAGAATACTATCTTTCTGTAACCACTTTGTTTATATGTGGAATGTAATGAAAGTTTTATGATCTAATTCTCTAAAACTCTAAACCCGAAAAGATCCTCAATGTGAAATCTTGTAATAACTCAATATTAAGTAAGGTTTAAGGCTAGGGCCTTATACGCGGTGCCTTGCC
The DNA here is from genome assembly GCA_963277665.1 of Viscum album. Lineage (NCBI taxonomy): Eukaryota > Viridiplantae > Streptophyta > Magnoliopsida > Santalales > Viscaceae > Viscum > Viscum album. The sequence goes on along the minus strand of OY728129.1, from coordinate 1,778,276,462 downwards.
CCTTCGGCCGCTTGGCCGAACCAGGCCAGGCCGGTCCGACCGGCCGGGCCGCGCCCTGGCCGGACTGGACCAGGTCGGGCCGCGCCCTGGCCGGACTGGACCAGGTCGGGCCGCGCCCTGGCCGGACTGGACCAGGTCGGGTCGACCCGGTTCGGCCGACTCCCGGGGGGGGGGGGGGGGGGGGGGGGGTCGGGCCGGGTCGGCCCGAGCCCAGACCCCCCGTCTTCGGACGGTTTTCGTTCAAACGCCCATAACTTGAGCTACGGGCCTCCGAACGACGCGCCGTCAGCGGCAACACAATCCTTGGATCGAGAGGGTCGTTTCGGTATACTATACTCAAGGTGCACCTTCCTTTTCGGGAGCCTACGTGGTTAAAACTCCGTAGTTAAGCGTGCTTGGCCTAGAGCAGTGATCAGGATGGGTGACCTCCTGGGAAGTTTCCCAGGGTGGGTGTGAGATGGAAAGACCAATAACTAACAGACCGTGCGTCCGATTGACGCGCCGTCTGTTTCGTTGATTTCCTCTAAGTGAGACGGATCTTTTGGCATACTCCGCCCGAGGTTTGGACGCAGGTGGAGTACGGTCGGGTTGGTTTTGCCTTAAAAACCAACTGGGCCCCTGGGACGAAAAAGCCAATAACTCTCATACCGGGCGTCCGATTGACGCGCCATTTGCGACTTTGAGTTCCTGTTGACGATACGAAACTTTTGGATACATCAACTTCAGACTTTGTGTTGGTTGATGTATCAGCCTCTCGGCTCGTGGAGCGGACCCTCCCGAATGAGCTTGTTGTGTGCGGGAACCCTAGTGTTGGCTGCGACTGCTACTTCGACAGCGACGACTGTGCAGAGATCCTCCGTGGACTCCGACGACGACCGTGCAGAGATCCTCAGTGGACTGCGGCGACGACTGTGCAGAGATCCTCAGTGGACTGCGACGACTGCTGCACTCAGCGATCCTATGTGGATCAGTGCTACAGGTCCTGTGTGGGCCTGATCCTGTGTGGGTCCTAGCTGTGCTGGTCTTGTATCCTATGTGGGTCCCAGCTAGGATGATTCAATACTGGTCTTGTATCCTATGTGGGTCCCAGTATAGATGAATCAATGAAGACAGCTGGTCTTGTATCCTATGTGGTTCCTAGCCGTGCTGGTCTTGTATCCTATGTGGGTCCCAGCTTGGATGATTCAATACTGGTCTTGTATCCTATGTGGGTCCCAGTATAGATGAATCAATGAAGACAGCTGGTCTTGTATCCTATGTGGGTCCTAGGTGTGCTGGTCTTGTATCCTATGTGGGTCCCAGCTTGGATGATTCAATACTGGTCTTGTATCCTATATGGGTCCCAGTATAGATGAATCAATGAAGACAGCTGGTCTTGTATCCTATGTGGGTCCTAGTTGTGCTGGTCTTGTATCCTTTGTGGGTCCCAGCTTGGATGATTCAATACTGGTCTTGTATCCTATGTGGGTCCCAGTATAGATGAATCAATGAAGACAACAGGTCTTGTATCCTATGTGGGTCTTAGCTGTGCTGGTCTTGTATCCTATGTGGGTCCCAGCCGTGTTGGTCTTGTATCCCATGTGGGTCCCAGCCGTGCTGGTCTTGTATCCTATGTGGGTCCCAGCGTAGATGATTCAGTATCCATACTTGATCATCCCTTTCACCTTTTCGACGAAGTATACCTGTGTGAGCTGAATCTTCTGTTTACTCTCCTTTCTGGATTGTGTTGAGCTATCCTGTGTGGATTTACTGTTTACTCTCCTTTGTGGATTGTGTTGAGCTATCCTATGTGGATTTACTGTTTACTCTCCTTGTGGATTGTGTTGTGCTATCCTGTGTGGGTATATGTTTTTCTTTCCTGTGTGGACTGGGTTGTGCTTGGGCTCGGACGTTGGAGCCGAACGAGAATTGATGACTTGTGTATATGTATGGGCATATACCTAAGCCGTGTCAGATGTTACTTCGTGTTTGTATCTTTCCTTTGTGGATTATCCTTTGTGGATTTCAGGAGACCTTCGGGGGTCTCGGGGTCCCTACTGAGTAGCTTATACTCACCCCTGCACGGGCTATGCCCGCACTTCGTGGTGTTGGTTGCAGACGACAGACAGCACTGACCGTGGTGGAGGCGTGCGGAGCAGGACGATACCTGGAGGTGGACCATTGGGCGGGACGTACTCGGAGAGGACGGCTGGACCGAGGAGCTGTGGAGGCTATCTGTACCCACCCTTCAGGTGGGACCTTCAGAGGACAGCTCGACGCTGCAGCTTTTCTTTACAGTTGCTGTTTTCCCCTTTCAGTTGTACTTTACAGTTGGGCTTGTATTCCCGACCCCTTTTACTTTCAGCACAGCTTGTTACAGTTTTACTTAGTGTTTACTTTTCCGCTTTCTTACTCTGTGGTGCTTGTTTACTTTTCAAAGGCAATACCTTCCCTTTTTGTTGGGATTTACGCCTTGGTGCTAGTCGCCAGCCCCTGGCCTATGGGAGGCGGGCTTGGGTAGTCATGGCACGGGCCCCGAGGACAGGTCGTGATAGGCTATGTAATGGGTCTCCATCTACCCATAAACAATATTTATTTTCATTGCTTTAATAATAAAATAAGGATTCTTCCCCAACCTTAAAAAAAATTGCACACATCACATAACATGTGTTAAAATAGATTCACAACATTTGAAATAGTTAACAATATGTTAAAAATCACATAACATGTGTTTTATAATTTAATTAAAAAAATCACACAAGTTTTAATATTTAATAATGTTATTTCCTTCAAGAAAAATAAATAAATAAACAGGAAAATTTTCCCATTATGATGTAACTATGTTAAACTTTTAAATAAATTATGTTTTTATTAGAGTAAACTAAACCACTTAATTAAAACCTATTCTAAAAAATATTAATTATAAAATGTTTTATACTTTAAAAAAAGATATAACATGCATGAATATTTAAATTATTTTATAGAACATATATTCTGACATTGAAATGAAATCCATTCCACTAATTTCTTAATAAACCATCTTATAATGAAAATGTTTATTTTTTTCTTTAAAAAATAAAATTTCACAAATAAAATCACATAACATATATACAAACATAGATAATTGGCACAAAAACTATTTTTATTATCAAATAACACAATGATATTTAACATCACCCTAAAAATAAGAAACTGATATCATTTTCTTGATAAATAAATAAAATATATTTCAATGATAAATAAAAAACAATTAAACATGTAAAGTTAAAAAAAAAAAATTTAATTATTATAAAATGTCATGTTTCAATAATATAAACATATAAAATACCTTTTGAAATAATAAATCTAACACAATAACAAATATATAAAAAATATCCTTTTATTTTTCTTATCACAAAACATATTTTTTTTCTATCAAAAAGTAACATTTCATTGATTTAAATACAAGACATATCTTTCAAGGTATGAAAGAAAAATACAAGACTAATTTTCACATAATAATCATAAAAAAAACTATAATATATTTAACATAACCGAAACAACCTTAAAGTGTATAGCGATCTAGTGAAGTCCCACAAAGAGGTGGGGAGAATCAGTGTAAACTAATATTTATCAAATTATTTTTCACTTTAATTATTTTAACCTTTTAGCCTATTAGAATGAATGGATCTCATATGAATCTCACAACACAAATGAACCATATAAATTTTAAAAAGTAAAGAGACAACAACAAATGATATATTTATAAGGTTTTTCCCTTGTTGTGGGTGACTAATCCTAATGTATTTAGGATGATTTCAAGAAACATGTGCTTCACTAATATCATTAAGTTAATACACATGGAGAATTTATTATCCTTACCCCTGAAACAAAATCCTGAAAGCCTTATAGTCTCCCAAATGGATATTTATACTAACTCTTTCCAGTTTACAATGTTCCAATAAACTTCATGATAATATAGTAGCAATGTATAACAATATGTGATCATCATAAAACATAGTAACAAGATACTCTAGAAATACTCATGGAATTAAACGTCATATGTGATCACATAGCTACACGCACACCCATAAGCAAACATGATCAAGAACAATCAAGAATCTATACCATAACAATATGAAACCAATGCAATGATAGAATACAAGAGCCACAATTATTAAGTATCTTCCTGCATAAAGGTTATTGATGAATGAATATAGTAGGGGTTTGGATTAGTAGTAATCACCCCATAATACTACATCATGGTTGGGGGTTCAAAATTCGTTGAGCATAGGATATTGTAGAAACATTGTAGTAGTACTGTAAAAGGATTATAGTAGAAGAAATATTGTTGCACCAGTGATACTATAGTGGTGGTGGGAACTATTTTAGTAACTATACTGGTGGTGGTTACTATAGCATTATTATTCATCAGAGGTCCTTTGGTCCAAAAAATATAGGCCTTCAGATCCATGTAATGGGCTTTAATGACCACTAGCCCCATGATCCATGTAATGGGTATCCTCTACCGAAATAAAAAGTGGTCTGTTGTTTCAATAAAAAAGTGGCTTCGGCCCCAAATTAAAAAATATTGTTTATGAAGAACTCTAAGTTATATTAAGGAATAAAGACTGAATCTTTTTGTGCACCGAATGGGAGGTAGCTTGCACATCAATGATTCTTAAATAAAATTCTAGTTTAATTAGTAGGTTTAAAGGACAACGAGCCTATACCCAAGTGGTAGAGGATCTTACTTAGAATCCAAGAGACCTGAGATCAAATCCGAGTGAGGGTGAATTTTTGGGTTACTATAGAAGTACTGTAGCTGGTGTAGTTTGGTACTATAGCAACCGACACTATTCATCTGATTTGGGCCTTTAGACCACCAATTTGGGCCTATAGGTCTTAGGTCCTTCGAGCTACCAAAGGCCTTTAGGCCACATGGCCTTCGGGCTATTAGGGCCTTTGGGACATCAAATGACTTCAGACTATAGGGATTTTGAGGCCATAAAAAAGACCATGAAGTTGGGTGGGACCACACAGGAGCAGACCCAGACAAGGATTCAGAGCAAAAACAGAAACCACCAGAGCAGAGCTAACCAGATTGGAAGAATGAGAGGGTATGTCAACTACCATCAGGACTAGGCACCGTATATCTCTACACAAGGAAATTCTAGCTGATCATTCATACGAGGTGGGGAGATAGGTGTATTCAATATGCTGATGCTGGAGAGGGGTTGTTTCAAGTGTGTCAGGTCTTGAGCCTTTAATGTCATGTATTGGGTCGGGTATGGGCCTTGTTCCTTGGGACTACAGGTCATGTAAGGGTTCCCCTTCAAACCTTAAAAGGGGTATTATCCAATAAATAAATAAAAATAAGGCCTTTAGGTCATTTGAGTGAGAAGTAGGTTTAAAGTGAGTCTCAAGGAGATTTTATATTAAGAAGGTGATTCTAGAATCATATATCTTACAATGTACATCAATACATCCAATTAAAAAGTATATGGAAGAAAGGAATTCCAATTCAGAAAATCCATTATCATTCTAAGAATTTATTATGAATTCATTTTCAATTCTAGAAGAGTGCCTTGTTACTACCCAAAAAACACTAATCCATAAACAACCCATTAATAGAAAATATATTCAAGAAGAAAAAGGTCTTATGATGATCAATCTATAAAGTCTTAATTGGAAACATCACTGTTATTGAGAGTTCTATCTTTGGTCAAGAGGGATTGTCATTGAAACATATAATCCTCCACTAATATACCAAGTAATTGTCAATATATTAAGTTTATACCATCAATTTATTATCAAAAAGAGGTTTAGGAAGATAATTCATAATAACTTTCCCGTTGAATGTTTTTTGTCAAAGGTAGATCTTGATTTGATCATGAACAATACTCAATACACTAGATCTACCATCGATCGAAGAATAAAGATATAAAACATCATTGGATATTCATGGAAAACATAGATATGACATAGATATATGCTTATCTCGCTAGGTTTAAGAAATATTCAGCTTGGATCTATAGAAAAATCACTACTTAAGGTTTACTAGATCACTCCAATGATGATGGAGGAAGGGGAGATTAATGGGAAAGCTCTAGGTACCAAGGGAGAAGTCTCAAACATAATAGGGCTATAGAGGTTAGATTTTTGTATTAAATAAGGTGTAAATATGAGTGGAATTAAAACCCATGGGGTGAATTTAATACACCCCAAGACTGGGAACACCGAAGAGCTAGTGCACTTCTCTAGTAGGCTAGTGACACCACAGGCGGGCCAGTGTGTAGACATCGATTAGTCAATGTGGTGAACAGAACCACCCGAACTCTGTCAAAACCACTAGCTAGCCAATGGCACCCCACAACTTGGATGATGGGCTCTACAAAATTATATAGACCTAATGGAATAACACTAGCTAGAAAATTGGTTCTATCGACTATCCAGTGGTTCTCTTCCATCCACCAAAAGGCCAAGCCCCCCCTCTTCATTTCAGCCCCCAATTCTCACACCATTTAAACTTAACAAATAACCACCCAATAACACATAACCGTGAAGAACCAATGGAGAGAATAATAATTTATAAACTTCAAATATCTCATACATTGAAATAAAATGAGTATTTTATATCTTCTATGTAGATTCTCAAGTGTGTTTGGGTTACCATCTTTTAATAACCTCTCATGAAATTTTAATTCTTCTTCATAGATGTCTTCCACCAGCCAAATCATTTTGTTTCTTTCTAGGACTGTTTTTATTTATTATTCCATCTTTATTAATTTATCACTAATGTTCATGCCTTATATAAACTGATCCATGATGTGGAATTTTATGCCAAAATATAAGTATCTCTTCATTGGTGTATTATCTTAATCAACATTCTTGTTGTGTGAGTTTTGATTAATACTTTTCTATTTTTACACCCTAAGGTAAAATCACCTTCAATTATTTGTTTTTTAGGTTTTGTGGCCTAATTTCATAAATAACATATGAATTATTCTTAGATGGCATGAACTACCACTCTTCATCACAATGATAATCTTTTTTTATTTACAAAGAGAATTTTCAATCTTTCAAACCTATATTTTATGAATATATTCATTCCTGTCTTATGTGTACTTTGCCTCATTGTAGTAGGATATCTCTTGAATTCAAGTCCACTTACTCTTAATATATGCCTTATTTTTCATCCAATAATTGACATGTTATGTCAACAATCAATGGTCTTATGCCCAAATTTTTCACAGCATCAAGAATAACTAACAAAACATGTTTTTTTACGTTGAAGTTAGTTTGGAAAACTATATTTACTTGTTGTTTTTTATCTGAACAAACCTTCTTGTGAGATACTTTTGGGGACCCAAATGAATAATTTTTCCCAAATTTACCCTTGATTTGGTAAAATGTTTCTCATACTTTTTTCTATATCCAAACTTGTTCAAATTTTTAATTGTAACTTACAATTTTTATGAAAACAAATTAGCGTAAACAAGGTTTTCTAGAATAAGGGTTACCTATTTATTTAAGATTTTAGTAGATATATATCCTAATAGTTTCAACCCCTTCTTTATAATTATTTATTATCTTTTATATAAAATACTCTTATTAAAAACTCTAATGACATCACCTATACTTTTAGCAACTTACAAAATCTCAGCCCATTTCATATCTAGATTTCTTACTTTGAATTATAACTCAAGAAAAATTATATCGAGGGTATTTTTATCATTCTCAAATAATTTTATTCTACCTTACCATTATTTCATTATCATCTGAATTTTTTCTTCATGCATCTTACCATTTTCCTTAAAATAATATTCAACCTCCTTCATCATTCTATCATTGATATCCAATTGATAATATTTGAAAATGATGAATTCATACAATGAATGAATCTTTTACTTAAATACTTTGTCAATATCATCTTTATCATAAAATGTTTTTTTTAATAATTCTTCACCCAAGAAGTATTTTTTTCTAATAAACTAATTATTTTTTTCTTTATCTTAAACATGCTTAATGAGAGTGTTAAAATTTTACAACTTTACTTCTAGTTATTTCTTATATTACTTCACCTTAAAACTCTAAACATGTATTATCATCCTATATACCCTTGATAAACTCAAATATATATGCGAAAATTTCAAAAGATACATTTTTCAAATAATCCTTTATTTCGAATAAAAGTTCACCAAGTGATTAAATGAGCACATGCTCTTCACAAATTGAACTAGATTTTCCTAGAGGATAAATATTATCATATATAATAGATAAATTAGCACTTTTATTACATTATATAATAGATGATCCTATATTTCCTTTCTCATAAGAGTGGACTTTATTAGCTTCTTAACATCCATTTTCTTCTAGTTTTTCAATGTCTTTATAGAAGTAACATCCATGTTTTTTTTCCAAAAAGGAAATCAAAAAATTATTCAAATATTAACTTCATATATAATAGAAAAATAAAATAAAAAAATAGATCCAATTAGAGGTAAAAACGTGTGCTCTGATACCACTTAAATTTCCCAATGATATTGTCCAGTCACACTAAGAGGGATAAAAAATCACTGTGAATATATTTTTACCAAATCCATTTTTTTAATTTAATTATTAAAAACTATACACCTATTAGGATAAATAGATCTCATAGGAATCATGAAACAAAAACACACTATATGTTAAAGATAAAGTAAAGAGAAAACAACACATAATATTTTTATAAGGTCCACCCCTGATGTCGGTAGCTATATCGTTTTTTGTATTTGAGTCATGTTTGAGACACACATGCTTCACTAATACCATAAAGTGAGTACACAAAAGGAATATATTATCATTAAACCCAAATATAACTCATGAAATACCTATAATATTATGATTATTTATTTATACCAATTCCCACAAGTTTATAATAATCCTTCAAACTACACTCTTGAATAATGTTTTCTCAAATATCTAGGATCTCACAACATCACATTTTAATATCTTTTTTCCTCAACTCTATGAATTTTATTTCCAGTTGATTCTCAACAACATATTATGAACATTAATCTTATCTCAACTTTAAAATGATCAATAAAAAGATGTAGAAAAATCCTCTAGGTTTTCTTCTTCCTCTTAAATCAATAACTTTAATGACCAATGGATATTCCAGTAGCAAAAACATGTTGTTGTTATTTTCTTATCACTTCTTAATATTATTCAATGATTAAGATCATCTGTATAATTAGTGTTGGATTCTCAAAAACCTATCTACTATTTTCTTATTTTACACTCAATATATCTTTCAGGTTGTATATAGTTGACTTATCTCTCAATCTCAATTCTCAATGGCACATAAAATATTTTGGATTATCAGTATCTACTTCTCTCTATATAGTTATTCTTATTCTTCTTATTATTATTATTATTATTATTATTCTTCTTCTTCATATTATTCACTTTATATAATCAACATCGGGATATTGTGAACAATTTCCATAATTTTTAAATATGGAAATTCTTTAAAATTCAACAATGTAATTTTCCTATTTATGTTTTCAATAGATCACATGGGTTTGTACAATGATCATCAATATTTAATTCTCAATAGATGAGTTTGTTCCCCATGACTTCTTTCCTTTTCTGTTAAGACTATTCAACCCATATTCCACAAATAACCACAACATTTATCATTATATACATGTACATGATCATATGAGGAATACTCTACTTCAAATATCATCACTGAAATCATAGGATTTAATTTCAAAGTAATCCATTAGTAATAATGATATTTAAACTTTTATGTTCAACACAACTCATTTGAATTTAAATCTCTAGAATTATCATATTTTTTCAATCAATTTAATATCATATAAAAAATAGTTATTATATTGTATTATTTTAGAAAGATAAGAATTATATTATGTACTGTCAAATTTATATTTTGTATGACTTAAAAATTTAGAGTGAATATTATTTATCATTTATGGAATTTCACATATTACACAGTTAATCTTCCATATGCTTCAAGGTTTTATGCATATCATAGTGAAATCTTACCTTTTCTGCATTTCTTTATGAACTCATAATTTTAATTATTTGTATGAATTGGATGATATTAAATATTACCATATACATATTACATATCAAACTTAGTATCTTGCATTTCATATTGAACTCTAGTACTTTTCCAACACCCTGTTCTGAGGGACCATATATTAGCGTTTATCAAATATTCAACTCCAACTCAGAATTTTGAAAACTTATATAACATAGTTCAAAACATATTTAAACTTTCTCTGTACATATATAACTACTCAATATCATCTCAAAACAAATTAAATGACTTCATAAATTTATCAAACCTTTGTAAATATCTTCAACACAATTCCCAAACAATACGTGACATATAAGTAATCTACTTGAGTGTTTCAATAAATATCTACTACCTTAATAATTCAACACTATATTAATTAGATACCCTTAATAATAGTTTATTAATTAATTTTTATAGTAATACAACAACTCTCTCAACTCTACACTTAGAATAAACTTCTTCAATATTCACCACAATCTAACCGAAACTTTAAAAGCATGCCCATTTCAAAAACACAAGGATGAATACTCACTTTAACTGAAAACCAACATCATTATTTAACTCACAAAATATTCAATATTTTCAATGGAAAAATTATTCAAAAATTATGAATTTTTATTGATTTCATCAACCATAACATCACCCATCATTTATTCCAATTAATTCCATCTCCATATCTTTATATATATAAGCTGCATCTATATATATAAATATATATTCCAAAACTCCAAGCATGAGCTTCTTCCATTTTTCAATATTCATTGAAAATATATAAATAAATATTTAATATATAATTTCAAAAAACAATAACACATATTATTTAAAGGAACTATAAGCTATATCTCAAACCAGTGAGTTCTTTAACCTCTTGCTTCCCCAAAACACTTCTTTAATCATGGGGTACGTCAATGTCATCATTTATTGGGTTATTCATCAACACCCATAACACGTTGAAAAACTTAATTATTGAAAATAAATATAACAATAATAATAATAATCTATTGTCCTATTTTGACCCAACCTGGGATACTCATAACCTGACCCAAATCATAACACAATCTCAACTACACTCTTTTATTCCTACAGGCTGAGAATTAATAATGTGTGTTATTGATAATTATTGACGATTTATTTTTTATTTATTTACATAAAAAAATGTTAAATAAATATTAATATAATTATCGTAAGGAAAGTTTTAATCACAAATAATCAAAAAATAATGTACAAATATGAAATACTAGAAACAACCATCTTACACATGATGAATAAATATAAAAAGAACTAATAAACTATGCAATAAAATAAATGAGTCAAAAAATATGTAAATCTTATAAATCACTAGATGATAATAAAAGTAACCCCAAAATGACACAAATATAATTAATCAAAATTATGAAATGACTCCACCGTTAAAAGGGGGTTCATACTTTCCAATGGTATCCACCTCATCCACATGGTCATCATTGTCCTAATTGACCATCAACCACAAACCCTTTACCCATGCTCATATCATGATAAATAATATCTATGTTCCTATGAAATTTATGTGAAGAGGGTGAGTATAATATACTCTATATGAAGTCACCACTAAACCCCAAACCTCTATAATGAAATTCTCATGCATGCTGGTACAATTCAGTGAGTGATACACACATATAACACCCAATGAAACTCCTTGTTAACTATACATGAAATAGAAAAACTATTAAAAACATCATAGATAGAGAAAAAACAAACACCACAAATCATATTATAACTATACCACCATAACACCCACCTCAGGGTTTACAGTTAACTTAGAGATGATGTGTTGAGGGGAGCATCATTAAGATATAATCTTAGAGGAAAAAAACCATGGAGAGCATCCTCGATGGTCATAATCCTAGGAAAATTAATGACTTTGGAATCTAAAAACATATCTATTTTCATAATATTAGAGAAAATTCCAAGATGAGAATTATTTATGACCATACCCTTGGAAAAAATAACGACTTTTACATTTTTCATCATCCTTAGGGTCATACTATAGTGGAGAAGAAAAATGTTGTAATATTTTTTGTTGAACCAATTGATGATTCTTACCACTCATATTCCGAGATAGAAAAAAGCACTATGTCGAATAAATAAATAGGAAATTTTTTATTGATAATCATATAATCAAATATAACATAACAAAAAAAATCAATATAAGTCAAAAAATATAAATTAGAAAATTACATCCACTGTAAATCTTAAATCATATCAAAAAATGATATTTTATTTATTTTAGACATTTAAAATACTCTAATAACTAACAAAATGTATAAAAAATTATTTTTATTCATTTAATCTATTTTATTAAATTCATATATGATTCAAAATTAATTCCTTTATGGGAGTAAAGACTATTATAATGAAAATAGACATAATATATATTTTATTTTCATTCTAGATTCCATAAAGTTTCAGATTGGGTAAACTACACTTGAAACACCTTTCTAACTCTCTAACACAAACCCTCAAACATAAATGAGACGTACGATAGGTGTGAGGTCACCTACCTAAAAGTAAATTGAAACCTCCTTAACAACATCACCTATTAAATGAAGTCAAAATGAAATGAATTAAAAAATCCCTAAAAAATTAGTTAAAATGAAAGACTTAATACATAACACCCCAAATCCAGTGAACACATAAAAAAAATGTTAGGGTTTATATTTAACTCATATTAAGGATTTGAATGGAGTTTATGGATCCTGGTTTTGTATATTAAGAATGGATATCAAGAGGGGATAAGTTATAATAATAAAAATGGAGGAGGGAGCGAGGTAGGAGGGGTGAAATCCCCTGTTTGAGTTTTCAAGGGGAATGGGCATAAACAAACAACCCTTCCTTCCACTCTAGAAACATTAGGAAACCAATTCTCGACTCACTTTTTATAGATTTTAAAATTTATTCACCCAATTATTTATTTACATATTTTTATATAAAAGTACAACAATAACATATATATATATATATCTTAGTCTTTCAAAAACACATATATTAATGTACTTGAAAAAATTATACACATGAATATAATAAACTAAAATTTTAATATCCACTTAATAACATTTAACATAACTTTCAACCAAATTAATGATTATATCTCTTTTATCATTTTAACTCAATATCATCCATAAAAAATTCACCAAGTATAAACATTGACATGACGTAAAATTTTATCTACCCATATTAAAATATGCTAATTTAATAATTATTAAATTAAAATTACTTAATTTACCAAACTTATAATTGAATTATGTGACATGAACTATTCATAACAGAAAAAATCAAGATTAATACTTAATTTATTATCAAATTAAAATTTGTTTCATTATACACCAAAACATAAAAATTTACAATAACATTTCAAAGAAAAGAAATATAATAAAAAAATATTCATATTTTCCTAACATTTTATAGAATATATGTTATAATATTGAATTAAAAACCATATCAATAGTTAGTTTATACATTATTTCATATAGAAAATTTTTCATGCTTTAAATAGATAATAAATCATTGATTCAAACAAAAAATGTATCTTCAAACACACGTAGTCGGCATAAAATAATTTTTATTTTTAAAAAATATTTCAAATAACCTATGTTTTGATAAAAAAAGAAGATAAGGACTATAAAAAACATAATAAATTGTCTATTTTTACAATGTCACATTTAAATAGTAAAAAAACATACTTTCATAACCAATCAATAAATTACATTAATATTTTTACAAAACACATGAATTTATTTAAAAAAGAATTTATTTTAGAAAATATCTCACATAAAAAATGTTATGTGTTAAAAAAAATACATTCCATATGTTTAATAACAAAATAAACATAAGACATATGTTTTAATTTAATAAATTAAATAAAAACATTTAAATAACATATGTTTTAATTATTAAAGCACTATGTTTTCACAAAATATTATTATAATATTTTTTTTCTTCTAACACTAAAATTATCTCTTATTAAATACAAAAAACATTTTCTATATATCAATACCACAATAAAAACATAATAAATAATAATTATAAAAATCAATTATATTTATTAAAAAATTACATAATACTAATATAATGGTTAATAACTAAATGATTATCTTATAATAGAAAAAATTCATTAATTCTTGAATATATATTATTTAGTAATTTTATTATAATAATTATACTATTTTATCAAACAAGAGATAAAATATAAAACGATAAAAAGTCAAAAATGACGAAGAATTCATTTTGGAATTTATTAAATGTGTTAATTTAAAATAAGACACCAAATGAAAATAGAAAAAAAATGGTTTGTTCATAATATGTATCATTGAACAATATAATCCAAATAAAATATTATAATATCCCAATTTGAGCTTGGCTGTGTGACTCAAAGTAGAGCACCATATTTCCTCAGGCATGTTCTCTGACCGTTGTTGGTTTACGACTGGTGTCAAGAGATATAACTAACCATGGAGTGTGATTTACCTACCAATATTTGATAACTAATATAAATAAATAGTGATAAATAAATAATAATAAAAAACATTCCCATGTATAAATAAAAAACCATAATGATGGATAAGATAAAGCATAGAAAAAAAAAATTAAAAAAAAATACAAATGTGGAATGATCCATTAAAAAACTATGCATCACTTATGGATCTTATTTTATTATTTTATTTTAATACTATAAGACAATATACCCTTAATCATAATTATAGTTCCTTTACTTGAATAATGATATTCATAATCTATATGTACATAAGAATGCGTGCATTCAGGGTGTGAGTACAAACGACTTAGTAAAAGGCCACCAAGTAGAGAAAAAATGCTATCCTGGTATAATTATGCATCCAGGTGTATGTATTGTGATGGAAATATTAATAACCCAATAAAACCAATCATATTATGGAATGTATATAATTTTCACCACTTAGAAAAGAACTCAATAAATAAACATACATAAATATTTTAATCATTTTTGTGCTTACTATGACACTATGAGGCATGGCCATACATGCTTTGAGTCATACTAAGGTTGGTTTTTGGTTTATATCATTCTTCAAAAGTAACCTCTAAACACAACCTAGTTATGAGGTAATACATACTTACACTATAAAATAGTGGTAAAATCCTCACACAACATAGTCAAGAGGGAATTTATCTACACCATGAATCATCGAAGAATCTTTCTTATACAACTCAATAAGGAAGAAATGTATTTATATAATATTGAGGTAACCTCATCACATGTCTAAAACACTTTTCGTGGATGTGATTTTTTTTAATTCCTAGGTTAAAATGAGATATAGTGACATCCTAGGGTTATCTCTAGAGAGGTGTTCTCAAAATCAGTTATCACTTTTTAGTTATAAAAAAAGTGATTTTTTGATTTTTTGATTTTAAAAACAATTAAAAGTAAATGAAACAAGATGAATAAAATCAAATTGATGGGATGTGATCGGTTCAAGGTTATTTATCCAATTATAATGCTATCACAGTCTTGAAATAGTTGACTCTCCTTCTTATTAATTGATGAATGAGAGGTTCTACAATTGTTTCACCTATCACCATTAGTTTAATATATTTGGTGAGGCTTAACATAATATAAATATATTATTTTTATATCCTAATTCCTAAGTTTGAAAAGCGTTATAATAAACCACTCCTAGTTTTCTCTTTTAGTACCCAATGAGGTTTATGTTTCCTAATCACCCCAATAGTGTTCCACTACCTTCACACACATGATGTGAATCACCAATCTCTTCACCACTTAGTTTATCCTATTACATAATATATAGGATAAATTGAGTACATGGAGAAAAATTATCATAAAAAAAGTAAACACACAATGAATATAAATAAATAAAATATAATTGTATCTAAAAATATACACCACCACTATACACTGAAATCAATTAATAGAATACAGATATTTTATTCATTAAATTCTGAGAAAAAATAATTATATTTGGATTGTATTCCATTACCCAATAAACCAAGGACTTTACCCCTCCATGTGAGGGACACCAATGGTGTATTATCATCATGATAAAATTTCCATATAAAATAACATCTCAAGTTACATGTGGATCTTACAGTGGTAAAATATGAATTGTTTTTTCCTAAAATCTTGGAGATGTTGAATTTTTAATTTCCTTGACCACACATATCACAATGTAAGATACCAACTTATTTAAAAGTTATCTTTCATGGAAAAAATATATATTATCTTCACCTACTAGAATCCTTGAAAAACATTATTTGGTGTCCTAAATCTTCCTCTATTCATAATGGAAGTGGACTAAGCTAATACCAAACTTGTACCTCATCACTTATGTTGTTTCCATGCTCACACAACTTCATAGAGAATTTATCAATCTTAAAGTAATTCATTCATGGTAGAAATAATATTTTTAGTGCTTTAAATAGTTGGATAAGAACTCCTCCCTGACATCAATGGTGGAACATGAGCTTTATATTGGTGCAGTTAAAGCTTCTTTGAGATTCTATGGAAGTATATTTGTATAGACGACTGTAACATGATGGAACTGAGAGTGTGAAATTCTTGTAAGGAGTGCAACCTAATTTGGGAGGAATACATCATGGAAAATTCTATTTCAATTATTTTTATGCATGATAGTTTAATTATACAATACACTAATTGAACTTTTTCCTACATCAAATAATATTTTTTGGGGTATCTTGTTTATTAACATGAGTTCTCCCCATGTCCACTATGAGAATACCTTGGGGCCAACCTGCTCCTAGAGTCAACCAAGATTCCCCAAATAGTGGTTCCTTCCTCTTCACCCATTATAAAACCTTTTTATGTGTTCTATATTCATGATAGAGCCAAACCAAATTGGTCTTCTAGTATTATCACCCACTCCGTTTGTTGGGGTTGAGATTGGTCAGCTGCCTCTTGGTGGCTAGCCTGATCTCCTGTGGTGTTAGGATGACTAAGCCTAATTTGTTTATCAAAGAATCTATCCATCATTATGTAGTATAACATCATACTTAAGGATTTATTGATCATATTTAAACACACTGAAATTCATGCCTATGTGGTGGGAGAACCATCCCTATGAAGTACTGTAATGATGCTTTCATAAATCTAGATTGTAATGAACTGTCTTTTTATAACCCATCATTTCAGACAACCAAGTTTGTCTCTAGGACTAAAGGGTATTCCTGATCCCCATGGGTAAGAAACAAGTGCTTTGACATCAAGGTAAACACTCCTAGTAATTATTTCACCCTCAAATAAGAGTTAACACATAATGTATCTTTCACCAAAGGCCCCACATGGATTCTACATACATTGGATGTAAAAGAATTATTAAATGAGTAGAAACAGAATAAATAAATTAACCAAAAAAATTCATAACTAGTAATAATGATTCAAACCGTTCATGTCATCATACATCATCCAAATAGTATTAATAACAAATAACAAGGGAGGGAAAAATATAAATAAGTAGGAGTCTTTCTTGGCTGATACATAAATCTCCCAAAATAAAACAGAATCTTGAACTAAACTAAATCGCTAAACACCTCCCCATAATACATGGTTTCCCAACACATCCCAACTCACCATATTCAACTTAATGATAATAATAAATCTAAAAAAATGCATCCTTTAACCTATATAAAACATGAAAACTACATATACACACAAAATAGTGTGTATACATGGTGTGATAGAATAGGTAAAGTAAGATATCACCAAGGATTCCCTGAAATTCCTTTGATAAAACAAGTTAGGATTAATTGGTTGAGAAAAAATATAAAAACGTTTTCCATTTCTAATAGCACTATCCTTAAAATAAACCCCATTATTGATAATATAGAAAAATAACCATTTAATTTTTATATGAAACAAATTCAAAATACTTTTAAAACAAAAACACACCACTTTTATTTCAAAAAAAAACTATACAAATACATTTTTAAATTATTTTCCAAAACCATTCATGAAACCTCATCCATAAAAAGAACATCTATTTTTATTTAATTTTTTTCCAAATTAACCATTAAATCCTTTTCCAAACACACAAACATAGAAAATAAAATCATAATTAAGAAGGGAACCATATGATCAACAAACACTATAAAATTAAAAAAATCAATATAAATAATGATGATAGTCATAAAACCATAATGGGAATGCAGTTAATATAATAATATAATCCCCCATATAAAAAAACTAATCAAGGAATAAATGTCATGGGATATATCTGAGGTACTAGTGTGTGGGTATACTAATGACACTATAAGAACACAAACCAATATCCAACATACGATGCATAAAAAAACATAATACACCCAATCATCGCACAAAACCTCATCATAATATCACCTCCCCACTAGCCACAACCTAAGCACATCTAGGGGGACCCAAGCTACGTGTGTACAAACTAGGGTATCATAAATAAAGATCTCGCACCTAGACACCTAAGCTAACATAACCAAACAAAAATGGTGGCAATCAAGCAATTACGATGATTAACAAAATAAAACATAAGCAATGTAACACTTTTCACCTCCAAGACCCTTTCATAGAACAACCCCTTTCTACATCATACAACTATTATAGAAATAATCAGTAACTGAAAATAGGTGAAACATGCATAGGGGAAATCAATGACGGTATTTTGAGAAATAAATCAGTTACTTTTTAAAGATATAAATGGGTTTTCACATGAAATACAACTCAAAATGATGATTCATACTCCGTTTTCAAAATATCATCATTTTAATGATTTTCAAAGCACTTTGAAAATACATCCCATTTGTTTCAAAGCATTATTAAAACACAAGGAAAATTACTTAAAAACAAACAATGCCTAAGGCCCAAATTTAATATTTAAAATAATTTAAAGAACCCCACAAACAATTTCAAAGATTATTGGCATTTGAAATATTATAATTTTAAACAATTTATGTAATTGGTATAAAAAAAACCTTATTCTAAGCCTATAATTCAAGAATGGAATTTATAATTTCACCCCAGAAGCTATAAATAAACATACTTTAATTAAAAAATATTTTTAAAGCCCAATAATTCCATAAATTTCAAAATAAATGAATAAAAAATAAATATATACCTAAAAAGGATAAGAATAAATTCATAACGTGTCACCTTTAATGGATGACACTCAAATAAGTAAGGAACCACCCTTATAGGTTCAAAATAATCAAAATCCTAGGTTAAAATCAACCTAAATTCCTAAATTATCATTCAAAATGAATTAAGGTTCTTGAAAGAAGGGGAATCATAGGGGAAATAGAGAATTATGGCAAGGGGGTAAGAAGAGAAAGGATATGGATAGGGAGAAACTACCTTTAAGAACACTTGAAATCTGATGGAAAGGGAGCCAAAATCAAAGTGATGATAGGATAAAGCTCTCATTTGGGACATGTGGGACTTATTGAATGAATGTGAGGGGAGAGGGGAAGAAAAAGGTTAATAATTATGGAGGGGGTATAAATTCAAAATTAAATGAAAACCAGATAGATCACATGGTTTGGACACACGATTTGGTAAATCATGTTCTAACCACATGGATTTCATTAGAAAATCACTGGGCACCTACCAAATTTGGTTGCATGATTAATCTTAACTATTCTCCAATCATGTACATCAACCCTAAGAAAAAAATCGGTCACACAGTCACTTGGAAGACACCACATAGATTAGAGAATCATGTACCAACCATGAAAAATCATATTGTAAATAATTTCAACATTATTTTATGGATACTAGTAATAGTACACAATCCACGTGACACCCATAAACTTCTAAATTTTGGATACAATGAGTCAAAAATTATTTAAATCTTAGAGTAAAACAAAATAAATAATATAATCATTATAATAATAAAATGGGGTGCTAAAATTTATGATGAAATGACTTGGGATGACCTATCACATCACCCAACCCAGGTCACCACTAGGATTGAATGGAATTATTGATCCCCATAGGATGAAAAATATTGTGAGTGGGTAACCTAGACCCAAATAATGTATATAATTTAATTACCATTTCATGTATACAATTTGATATATACGTCTATTTATATTTCTATAATAGTGTTGATACTTATATGTCCACTATATTTATATAGTAATTTCCTTAGATTAAATGATGTATTAAAACGGTTATAATAGTTTCTAGTCTATAATGAGAACATAGAGATACCATGAAAATATTCTTAAACTTATATTCTATGGTCCATATAAATCATTATGACATGACATAGACTGTTTGTGAATATTATGTGATGAGTGCTCATAAACATTGAGACTTATTCTCATGAGGTTTTCACTTGGTGATCTCAAGTAGATGAGATCATGAGGACTAACCCACCAATACGAAAACCACATTTTTCACGTGTCATAAATAGTTTAAATTTGCGATCATGTGTAATGGAATCCTGACTTGATATTATTATTAGTGTATATTATTTGATTATGTAATTTGATGCAAGATGAAAACCATGAAATTTATATTGTGGTGAGGTAGCTTATGTTGGGAGTTCCATTTATGGCATGTAATTGATTGAATAATCAAGAAATAATTCATTTTTCTTCCGAAAGAAAGTGATATCTCAGTCCTAGTTGATCAAGATGGTTGTACCTTCATAAATCCATGTCAATGGTAGAAGAAGGTAAGTCCATCCAGTGAGGTCAATGAATAATAAATTAAGAATGGATGAGGACACACATTGTACATCATGCTTTATGAGATATCACACAACAAAGAAATTATATTACATGGGGTGTGTTCATTGGAAATGTTGTTATTACTATAAATTTTCCTTATATCCTTAGTGGCCTTGATGGGTTACTAGACTCCAATCCTAATCTATGAAAAATGTTCAATACTATTGACATAAAGGCCTAGAGGGTCACAAACTTATTGTATTCAAATTTTTTGCATATTTCAGTGAATAAAAGTAACGAAAATGGTGGGCGCCACCATAGGTTCTGAGAGATGTTTGAGAATAAACAATCACCAATAAATAAATAAATTCATAATTATTTTAGTGTAGAATAATTGGATTTGGATTTATTTATTTAATGTATTTACTAGTATTTAAGTGAATACATGGAAAAATAGTTAAAAAATGAATATTATTTTAATATTCAATATTTATTTAATATTTGTTGAAATAAAGAGTCAGGGTAATGACTCTTTTTTATCATGTAATATATTTATTATATTGAAAGAATTTTATAAAAATATAAATGATTATTATGATCGGTTTGGACATAAAATATCCTTATGTCTTATTTAGTGGGTATTACTAATACAGGGGGTTAGGGATCCCTTTATGGGTGATTAATCTCCACTATATAAGCAAAATGGAGTTATTTTTGGTGGTACTATTAACCCACTTGAATTTGAGAGATCCTATCTCATCCATCCCACATCCCAGTGAGAGAAGTGCCCATTCCTAGAAATCAATCCAATATATGCTTTGTGTATTGAAGGATTAATGAAGTGGTGATTGTCAAGACGTTGAAGGCTTCACTAGATCTCCAAACTAGCACATAGATATCAAAGATTGACATTTATATAGACTTTCAAATAAATTTTGGATGATCTAGAGGGATTTGACCATAGTTTATTCAATAGACAGTCACAAAATATGAGAAATAGTCGAATGAAGATTCAAATCAAATGGGTTAATAGTTAATTTTAATTTATGTTCTTAAATCAATTCACGCTAGATCCGTAACCATTTATCAAGGTTTATTTCACTGGATATGACATTGTTACATTGATATAATGATAAAAATTTTAAATCCTTAGTCTATCATCTTATACTCTATACCCCGATACCTTCTATTGGTATCAGACCAATTGCGTGTTGTTTTAAACCAAAGAAAAATTAAATTTTCATTAAATTCATGTAAAGGGAATCAAAATGGTCCCATCACACCAAATTAGGATTCAATACAATCTCAGATGACCATTTTCTGACCATATGAAGTTTTAAATAGGATTAAAATTGGTGTTACAATTTTAAAACTTTTAAAGAATATATATATATATATGTTATATATATGTTAATTTTACCCATATTATGGTGGCCGGTGGTAGTTTCTCATGAACCATAAATTTCTTATTAGGTTCTGGTGGCCATAATATGCTTTTATAGTGGGAAATTATTCATCATAATTGTGTAATTTTTACATTGTTTTATAAATACTATGTTATGTAGGATTTCAAAATTGGAATAAAGGAAAAAAATTGGCTCAAGTTTGTGTGGGGGGGGGGGATAAAGGGGGAGGCACTTTTGACATTAAAAAATAATATATTATTTAGATCGGGGTGGATTAGCTGCCCCATGATTTACTTGATGCCTCTTCAAAAGTGTGTGTGTGTGGGGGGGGGGGGGGTGTTGACCTAATCATCCACTGACCAAGTGACACAATATTTTTTTTAATTTTTTTATACATTTGACAAGGGGCGACACAACAACCCCTTACCCCCTCCACTACGACACTCTGCACATAGGCTATATGGGGCACCACCGCTGACCAGCCTAATAGCCTAATCAAGATGGTCTGACCTAGTTCAAATCGGGTGGAGTCCTACTCAACCTTCCTGACCCAATCCGAGACAAAAAGTGGCATGATACCCCATTTTAGGGGTTTTAAGGTCACTTGAGAGCCCAATTTTTTTTTTAAAAAAAATCAAAAAGTAATAATTTTTTGGGAATGCTTTAAAAAATTTTAAGGTACTATGTGATTATTAATTTATAAATAAAAATGAGACATATTAAATTTAATTTTTTAAATTTACTTCGAGCAGAAATTATTACAAAATTAATTTTATACCGTGTGTCTATTACATGCCAACTAATATTGAGCATACACATAAAAATTTATTTCTTTTATTATATTGATTTAATTTAATTATTATAATTAATGTGATGTATTCAACAATTAATTTATTTTTGACGGTTTTCACATCATCTTTCTCCTGTTAATATGTTAAAGGGACTTCACATCCATGTTTATTTTTCTTGAATGTATTTTAAAATTTCCCATATATATATATATATCTAATGTCAAGAACATTATAAGACATGGAACACATTGATATGAGGGGGTATCCTAGAAAATATGCGATCACATTAGACAGGAGTGCAAGCCGCGATGCGAGTCAGACACGACGTAGGTATTCAACCCCTAGGGTCAAAATAGATCCATTTATTATCAACATACCAATCAATAGTAAAATTTCATGATTAGTCGAGTTTCTTATTTAATTTATTCCTAGTTTATTATTGTTATGAAAATATGTATTTTTAGATGATCAGATAAAATAATAAAACAAATTTCCTAGATTAAAACACATAAAGATGTGATATTTTTTTATCTAATGCAATTTTCAACTGTGAGAGTGATCATATAGTATGATCATATTAAATATAAAATTAATTCACTCATCAAGTAATAATAAAAATCATCAAATAAATATTAATTCATGATGCCTTCCATCACATACATTTGAACAAAACTGGGTGTATGTGGCACTCATCATCCCTAGTTGAAGGTGTAACCTACTACTGGGGAGTTATTATGAGATTGGTGAGTCTAATTAACTAAATATGAGAGTAAATAAGTATCCATATGTAGTTTTTCCACTTTATAGCGATGTTTTGGTTAAATCAAGGTTATAATTCCTAGAAGCTGGGACTTCAATCAATAGTTCAAGGAACTATGTGTCAATGTGGTTTTCTAGTCTAGTGAAAACTATGGAACTCTATGAGTAGTGGGATCCACTAGAATCATAAAGTTATAAAGTATCCTAAATCTATTAGCAATAGATACTAGTTTTAAAAAAATATTGATAGACATTTAATGATTTAATTGGTAATTTCAAATTAGTAATCAATATAAAGTAACAACTGCTAAGTTTATTTATTATAATAAAATGACAATCACCACCACTGGTTCATTATCACTATAATAAATCCATGATAAAGAGAATATCTTGAAAAAGATAATATCTAGACTAGCCATAATTTATGAGAGTGGTACATGCATTTATGCATAGTACTATTCCAATAGAGGAAGATTAATGTGTTAGAGCCCTCAACATTTTGTTAAGCCTCCTCAGGGAGAAAAAAAGGTAGATAAATATTAATATAATAAGTATGTAGATGTTGCACTAGACGTATAATGTATCATGTTGTCATCAATGTATGTTCAAATGAAGAAAATACACGAGGATAAAGATTCATACAAGTTATTTTATCATCTCTAAGAGTTATATTAGGAGAGAGTAAGGAAAGAAAGATATGAGATATCAAGTGATCTGTATAGGTGTAGGTTTGTAGTATGGAATCAAGTAGGACCTCATATACTCAATATGATAATGTACATTATGAAACTCGAATCCCATGATTTCAAATTGAACCAAGAACTAGTGAATTATCACACCCTTTCTACTTTATCTCATAGATTCTTGAATTTTATTGTCAATAATAATATGAATAACATGAAAAAAAATCTCTCTCAAACCTATTGTATTTAGTTTAGTAAGCTGATAAGGATATGAATAATACTAAATCTTTAGTCCTTATGGTGAGAAATAGGAGGAAGGGAAAGGCTAAGGGGTATAAGGATAAACCCACACTAAAGACACTGACACACCATCCTTCTAATAATCCAAGGACACTATGGGGGAAATGATCATAGGGATATATAATTTTCATTTAAAAAGAAAGATCACTATAAAAAAAATTCATGATTGGGAAGAAGAATAAATGTGGCAATTCTACCCTAGGTATTTTTAGCATTGAATGAAATCTGTCTTTATATAGAAGTTGGGTATTGGATATAAAATGTGTCTTACACATTTTTATTCACATACAGGAATTAGTAGATTCTAAAATACTGTGAAGTGTGAGTTGGATCTTCAGGATACAAATTTTACGAGACTAGTAGCCTTAGTAGTGGGAGATTATCACATGACCATTCTTTATGGTTTGGTTTTTGTATTAAACCATAATTATTATGTTCATTCAGTTACCAGAAAAATAATCTTAGTGTCAAGTTTGGTAACTTTGAATTTTTTTTCATGTTTAGAAAGATACAACATGTTATAGTATGGTGAATCTTAAAAATGGATTGTATACGCTCAAACTCAAAAACCTTACAAAGGTAACCAATGAAAGAACAAGTAAAAAATGACTCATATAACACCTACTAATTGAACTTCATGCTTGGTCATGTAAATGATAAGTGTTTACATAAATTACATCAAGCAGGGTATTTTGATTCTACTGAGTTAAAACCCCTAGATGTATACCATAGTTATCTACAAGGGAAAATGACCAAATAACCCTTTACTTAGAAAGTATTAAGGGCCATTGAACTACTCTAATTAATCCATACTAATGCATATGGTTCATTTTTAGTAGATTAAAGGGGTGGGGTTTTGTACTTAATTACTTTTAACAATGACTATAGTAGGTATGTATGTATCTACTTAATGAGGTATAAGTTAGATCCCTTTCAGATGGTTAATAAATACCAACATGAATTAGAAAACCAGTTTGGTAAGTATATTAAATAACTATACTTAGATCAAGGTGGAATTTATCTAATCTGAACTTTCATTGATCACTTAAAGGAGTGTGATATAATATCCCAACTCACTCCTCTTTTTATACCTGAGTTGAATGGTGTTAGTGAAAGGAGGAATAAGACCTTTTTTGAAATGTTCATATCAATGATGAGTTTTTAAACTCTTCCATTATCTTTTTAGGGATACATGTTATAAAAAACAACATATAACCTTGATATAGTTCCAAATAAATCAAAAGATGAGATTCTATATGAGTTGTGGTATGGAAATAAACCTAGTCTGTCACATGTATGTGTATGGGGATATGAGAATTTTTTCAAGACTGTACCTAATGAAAAATTAACATATCGAAGCAAAAATTTCGTTTTTACAGGTTTCACTAAAGAAACTTATGGATATTTCCTATATAAATCATTTGGTATAAAAGTTATTGTGGTAATACATGCCATATTTCTAGAAACAGAACCCATTTATAATGGAAATAGTTGGAGAAATATTTACTCTGATGAAGTTGATGCTCTATAAGAACAGGAGTTCATACGAGAACAATATATATAATAAATAATGGGAAATGAATACCTCACCAAGACACAATAATTATGTAGGACTAATCGATATTTTAGAGAACCAGAATAATATGGTTTTCTTGTCACCGAGTCAGGTGATACATTACTCTTAGATAATGATGAACCTCTATTCTATAAGGCTGTATTATAAGGAGATGATATAAATAAATGGAAATTTTCTATGCATTCAGAGTTGGTTTCCATATACCAAAAACAAGTTTGTATTTTGGTATACCCTCTAACTGATATAAAACCCATTGTGTGAAAATTTGTATTCAAGAAAAAGATGGACATGGATTGTTGGTTCCTTGTAAATATGTGGGTGGACTTCGTCCAGTGGCCTGATTTTTGGGGGTTCAATTTTATTAACAATCATTCACATTCGGTTCACCATTTTTAAACCTTTCACATAAACTGAAAATGGTTCCTACATCCATAACTGGGTATGGACCTTCTTTCCAAAGGAAAGTGATCAGTTGGGGTTTTTGACCTAATGTAACTTAGGAACTCAAATTGGTTGAGATGTTTAGAGTTCATGCTTATCACACAATTGGGGGGGGGGGTTGCTTCTAACTCTAATATTCTACTATATATTTAAGATATATTCAAGAATATATTCCTAATCCTGATTCAAGACCAGTTACCCTAACAAAATGATCATAAGTTAAGTCTCTTTATATATGAAGATAAGGGAGGTCCTGTTAGTGAATCCATCTATATGTCTATGAGGTTCTTTATAAATTTCTATTTGTTTGGTATATGATTATATTTTGAATCTATATAACTAGAAACTATGGAGGTTATTGTTATCTGGGGAGGTGGTTAATATTTCATGGATGAGATTGAGATATTATTTGGCATCCTATATATTATTTTTTCTAATAGAAATCAAAACCCACATAGTTTTATAAACCCATGAATTTTAATTTCATATGTAATGGACATATATGGGGGCACTGGGGCACTGTATATTTAGGATCATACCTTAATGAGGTATCCTACATATCCTAATTATGGTAGTAATAAAAGTCATCGTAGTTCATTCACACCCTTTGGAATTTACCCAAGGTAGATACACTCATATGTTGGGTAATTATATCATTCCACTGATTAAGGATCACACACTAAGGGTTCCATGATTGGTGGAGATTTATGATGCCAAAGATGTTCTCATTGTAACTATTTATGACCATGTGATCTTTGTTCAGTGTGAGAAAAAAGGGATAGTAAGTAATCTGCCTCATTGTATATGGGTTTGGGGATTACGTGCTGGGATATCCCATTGGATTCTTAATATAGAGCTAGGAACCTTGGAAGGAATCTTATGTATCCTAGTTAATGTAGGAATTAGAGTCACCCTAGTTCATTTGGATTCTCAGTCTGTTTATGGATGAGGTGGAATGATCAACCCATGGAAATGATTGAGCCCCGATGGTTGAAATGTCAGAGACATTAGGGGACTTAAACCAAAGTGGATTCCAATTTGAGTTCAGGCTCGGGCCTTATGAAGGTGCCCTACTTATCTTGGTAATGAAAATAATTAGAGTCATCAAATTTGAATGAGTCAGGGATTACATAGTGAGGCTACCCTACTATTAATAGAGGCTTGTGATGTAGATGATATAATCACTGCGACTCCCTAATCCCACAGGATCTATGCTTGGTGTGAGAAATAAGGGATGGGAAATAATCAGTCTCATTACTTGCGGATATGGGACTTATGTGTTGGGACTACCCTACTGATGTTTTAATATGGAGATGAGACCTTAGTAAGGTGTCCTACATATATTGATTATAACAGGAATCAGATTCATCATAGTTCAATTGGCTAGGGATTACACACTGAGGATTCCCTTAAAGGTGGGATGTGTCACGAACCAAATCTGGTCGCCGCCAAAATCGACACCAAACCCAGCCCGTGACAAGGCCCGAAGGGCGTTCCAGATCCCCACGGGCTGGCACAAGTGCCCGGGTATCATATAATGATAATTGGGAATGATTTACCCAATTTTATAAACATTAAACCACAAAAAAAATCAATAAAAAAATATGGATTTTTCAACTAAAACCATCTTTTAAAAAATTTCAGAACTGAATTAAATAATTTAAAACTACATTTAAATACCATTACAAAGGTAAAAAAACAAATAAGGACATCCCAAGAACCCTTATGTCAAGGGGCACCACCCTTATGCTATCTCCACAAGACTTCACTACCAAGGACCTGCTAGAAACTAGAACTACTGGAACAAAAAAACTGTACCCAACCTGCGACAACAAAAATAACCAAGTCTAATTACACCCAAGGGTGTAAGTAGGGTGTGAGCCAAATCCCAATAGGATACCACCACTAATATATTCCATGTGATAAACATTTAATGGCGAAAAGCATGCAAGTTTTCAAAGACATGAGATGCTAGTTAAAATTTCTAAAAGATGCAACTTTAAATAAAAACAGTTTTTTGGTGGGATAATTTAAAGAATAAAAACATTTAAAATAAAAACCATAGATACTGAATTTTCCAGCCTCTCATACTATATACTGACGGTAAGAACAAAGTATCCAATGAGCACAAGCAATGGGAAATAACCCCTAGGCACTAGCTAGCTGTGGGTCCCAGGTACCTCGTATCTCGGTGAGAGTAATCATCACAAATATCCATTATTGTGCACGAGCCACTAGTAGGGAACATAAACATAACCTAGTGGTCCCAAATAATCATCATAATAGTTTAGTTAGATTTGTAAGCATCAATCTTGCTAAGTGAAAC
Organism: Viscum album; assembly: GCA_963277665.1. Classification (NCBI taxonomy): domain Eukaryota; kingdom Viridiplantae; phylum Streptophyta; class Magnoliopsida; order Santalales; family Viscaceae; genus Viscum; species Viscum album. The sequence goes on along the minus strand of OY728129.1, from coordinate 1,778,247,446 downwards.
TGAGGCCAAACCTCACAGATTCACTAGCATACTAGTACACGTCCACCCACCTAGATACCCGGGTTTTCCCTTTGTGCTCAAACAAGTTCAACAAGTCAAGATATATACTTTGCACATGAAAATATAATTTCCATATAAAAAATTCACCAAACAGCCCACATGTATACCACACAAGTCCCAAAAGTACACTTTTCATTCAAATTGATTTTGAAATCCAACTCATACAAAAATAGCCCACAACACTCTTCACATTACATGGACACTTCCACAAATCCTTTAAACCATTTTTATAAACCATTCCAAGACATTATAACTCACATAACAACCCACTCAAATAACATATAATACCACTTTCATCAACAAAATTCAAATTTCACAACACACTCACACAAAACAGCCCACAACCATGTTTTGCAGCTCTCTTCCCATTTTCTAAAACATTTCAGCACTTTATAAAACATTCAAAAAAAAAATATTTGAAATCTTAAATAACCACCATACCTTTAAAAAACTCATATTAGGTGATCACACCCCCCAAACAGTACATATACACTCTTTTATCCACTTTGTTTAACCAAACAAAACATTCACAATTTTCAAAAAAACAACTCAAGGGGTGTAACTATGTCTTGCACAAAAAACCCATTTCAAACCCCCCATTTAAGACCAAAACCATACCAATTCCTATAAAAAATATAATTTTAAGTCCTAGATACATTTATAAAAACACATTCAAGTGTTATAAAATAACCTTGAATAATACCACAAAAGATACAAATGAAAACACACATTTTCATAAAATGACCTCAAGAAGTATAACAATGTTTTACACATCAAACCTATTCAAAACCCTTATTTTTAGAACCACATGACACTAGTAAATTACCAAACCAGTAATAGCAGGCCAAACAATATTTAATGAATCAATTTCATAAGTTATAAACCACACCCAAATAAAACCCCATGAGTTACACATGAAAACACCCAATTTCATGTTAAAAAGCGACTATACAATTTAAAACTTAAACAAATCAATCATAAACAGTTTTCGCACCACACCCAACATATGAGTAATATGAAAAATGGTTAAATATAGCAAGCTAACTCATCACTAATTGTTTACACATGGAACCACCTACCTCTTGAGTCAAAACCCTTGAATCTTGGTGCGAAACCTCAACCGCACCTCCGCCGCACCACAAGGATGTGAAAACAAACCCTAAACCATAATATTTCACCATAAATACCCCAAATCAAACCCTAGATATGAACCCTAACATCTGGACACTCTATAAATTTATGAAAGTGGGAGGAAACCCTAAAGAGAAGGAAGGAATTGAAGAGAGAAACACATACCCAAAATAATCTTGAAGAAAATGACTCAAAATCCACCAGCATCTGAATTTTAAAACATCCAACCATTCATGGGATGTTCTAACAAAGGTTGGGATATCTTTTAGGGACTGTAATGGGGCAAAAATATTAAAAATAGAAGAAGTTATTAAAGGATCAATTTACCTCTCCAAATCTGGACGATTTCTGAAATCCAGAGAAGTTTTGACCATTTTCACGATTATATTGAGCTCCAAATTGTGGGAGGAGGGAATGGGGGAGTGTATTATGTACGTGGTCTCGGGTGTGAGTTGGAATCACCGAAAAAACCCAAATAGTTAAGGAGATATTAAAGAATTAAAATTTATTTTTAATGCAGAAAATGGGCTTTCGGGCAGGCCCAATTCCTTAAATAAAAACCCATATCCACCATGATTATGGATTTATAAATGGTCCAAATAAATATGGTGGTGTTAATATGTCAGGTTATGACAACTAAGAATTGGAATGGATGACAAATGTTGACAAATAAAGAAGTTATAGAGGAATCAAAATTTATTTTTAAATCTGGAATTGGGCTCACGGTTTGGCCCAATTCATAAAAACTCCCCCATTCCTCCATAAATGCTTGGGAAACCCTAAAAACAAAGCATGAATGGAAATTAAATGGAATTTAACATTAAAATAAGTCATTTATGTGACAATTCTCCCCACCATGAAAACTTTCCGCCCCGGAAAGTCACATCAAGGCCAAAGCAACAACCAAACCCAACTGAGTAACCAAGAGGTACTCCTTTGCCAGGTTTCACCCCCAAAGGCCAAAACACCTCCAGTGATCAATTAAGAATTACTCTCGAAACCAAAACATACACCAATTTCCTGAAATTATCAATCAAATTCATACTTTATCCCAAAAGAAAACTCCTCAAATACTATCCGAACAAGACTCAAGCAATTCACTCAGACGAACAACAACATCGAACAAGGATACACTTACCTTTAACTAAACCATTGGTCACTCTCCAATCCCAAAGTTTACTCAAGGAATATGTTGGTAGCTAGATAGTTCCAAATAAAACTACCTACTACCAAGCCAAGACCATGGATAAATCTGAGTTATTGGTACGGGGTGGACACAAATAGGCTCCCCGCCAAAAGAGACAACCTATATTTTTCTGATACAGAATCAGAACACTAACAGGGGAGGCCTAAATGGGCTCCTTAGTAAAAAGGGTAGAATTACATTCAATTATTTTGAAGGAATGTACATGAGAATCATAGTGGGTCTCCCCACCATAATAACTAACCATCTTAACTGACCAGCATGGGCCGACACAGACATGCCCAATTTTTTTTTTAAGATTTGGGAAGGGCATAGGGTTAGTATGCACATTTGGGAAACTGTGCACTAGATGTGGAGATCATTCTTTCTTCATTTCCTCCAGGAACAAAGTCACTACTAATCATGCACAAACTGTGTCCTCAATATTTCTATCCAAATTTCCAACCATTATCTAATGACTCGAGGTAAAGTAATTTAATCTCACTTTTTATTTTCACAAGATACAACATTTATTTAACACAAATTCCTTGTTGTAGTGTTTATAAAACACAAGTATGCATTATATGATTATTATAATTAAATTAATAGGTATTTACATACCCATTTTATGATATTTATGTCATTGGGTTTATGTTTTTAATGTTACCAAATCGGTGAGATATTGTTTTCTCAATTTTCCTTCTTTGAGGCAGAAGTTTTGTTATGAAACTACCTTGTTTTTTGTGGTGTATTTGAAATTTTATATCTTGAATATAATTATTTTTAGGATATTTTAAGCTTCAAGTAATTTAAGTTTCTTGTATAGAGAGTATGATCCTAGGTCACTAAGTGGTAAGAGTGTATTGAAACAATATAATCGCTTTTTGATATTGTTAATGATTATTCTTACTTTGGTAGAATATTAAAATACATATCTAAATAAATATCATTATATTACTTACCATATAGTTATTTATGTTATATATAATTAATGGGACCATTTTCCCACACTTTGGTACTTTATATGATCAAGAAATTGTGTTTTTGAATGTCCGACTTTACCTCTCTCTTTAGTTGGAAATTTAAGTTCCTTAAAAACCATGGTTTATAAAAGGTTTCCAAAAAAATATTAAAATATTATCCAATTATCATTAAGGGAAATATTTTTCCTTGTTTTATCTTCTAAACAAAACAGTTTCTTAAAATGTATCTTTCAATAATTTTTCTAGTTGAGGCACTTATCTAAACTTTTTACGGTGAAAAATAAATTTTCAACGTGTACGGATTTACCCGCCTTAAGGAAAATCATTCCCTTGAAGCTTAATTTATAAGATTACATGGTTATTTTTATTTAAAAGAAATTATTTTCTTAATATTATGGGAATTTTTTGTTTTAATGTGTTTTTTAAGAATCATTTTTTTCCAAAACTTTATGTTTTAAAAAGTGTTTTAAATGATTTTCAAAACATCTTTTATATATTTTAAAAAGATTTTTTTCAAAGAAAATGATTTATATGATCTCAAAGATTATTTTTTATGTTTTCAAATTATTTTTAATGAAAAATGTTTTGAAAATCATTTTACTCTTATTTTATCAGTTTTGAAGGGAAAAGGTTTTCAAAATGATTTCAAGCTTCTTTAATATGTTTAAAAGGAAAGAGGTTTTCTAAAAATTTTCAATCTCCCATTATATGTCCTCAAATAAATGATTTTCAATTTTTTTTCAATCTTTCAATATATGTGTTCAAAGTGTCTTCAAAGAAAAATGTTTTTTTAAAATTAATATTATTTTATATTTTTTCAATGAAAAATTATTTTCAATATGATTTCAAACCTTATTTATATGTTTTCATAGTATTTTCAAAGAAATGGTTTTCCAAAGGTTTTCAAGATTTTTTTTTATGTTTTCAAGGAAAATTATTTTCAAAACGTTTTTAAGATCACTTTATATGTTTTCAAGGAAAAAATTTTCCAAAAAGGTTTTCAAAAGTTTCTTTATAAGATTTAATGTTTATTTTCAAGAAAATCGTTTTCAAAAAGTTTTTTTTGTTTTAAAGATAATTTTCCAAAGAACAAAGGATATTTTCATTTAGAAATGGTTTTAAATAATCTTTTAAAATTATTCTCCATCTATTATGACATTTGTTGATGTTACTCATGCATTTATGGGGAAATTATCCAAAAGTTCCATTAATATTCTTTCTTGAATGGTTTATATTTCGGTGGAATAATTCTTATGACACCTGTTTCAATTTCATGGGTTATACACCTCTTAAACCCATTTATTTTCAAGGGTTTTTCTTCTGATTAAATGATAATGAATCCTATATCTTTTTCAAAGGTCATGATATGATTTCATGTTTATGATACCCATTTCATTTCATGGGTTATTATAGGATTGTTCATGATTTTGTGTCACATGTATATATAATTTCATTATGAGATGGGTGAGACCTATATCTCCTTCCAATTAATTTATTAAAGAGTTATATCTCATTATATAGACTTAGATGGCCTTGGGAGTGATCCTTTACTACTAATATGGACAAGAGAGTGAACCATGACTACCAAGATGGTATAAGGAGTGAAATTATTCTACTAAAATGATAATGGTATTGAAACATGACTACCAATATGGTATGAGGGGTGAACACATACTACTAATCTAGCCTTGGAAATGATTCCTTGACTACTATGGAAATCATATTATAAGATTAGGTGTTTTCCATAATTCCATGTTTTATTACTATGTTATTATAACGACGTAATGTTTTTCAATGAAAATTTACTTCATAAAATTATGTCATAAAATCACATTAATGCACAACATAATGAAATACTAAGTGATAAGTGACTTTTAAACATAAGTTTGTCACTTCTGTTTTTGGAATTTTGAAAATCTGACATACACGGTTGTGTTGAAGATGAATTTTGGAGTCTAATAGAACAAACTTGTTTTTTTGGTGAATAGTAACATAACCTTATGAATAGTAAAATGAATAGTATTATGAACCTTATAAATAGTAAATAATAATATTATTTTATTTTCTTAAGGCAATAAGATAACGAGATATAAATTAATTTTTCAATGAGAAATAAAACTAAGCGCACCTTTAGGATTGTTATTTTTTGAATTAACTATGAAATTATTTAAAAATTAAATTAATAATATTTAGAAAATTAATTTTGAAAAATGGACTTCATTTTTGAATTTTACCCATCGAAAAATGGTTAGTGTAAATTTTTGGTATTTTTCTGAAAAACTCGAATTTTTTGATGAATAGTGAAATACTGTAAAATACCATATATACAATTTAACAGTTAAATACACTATTCATGACATCAAAAGTGATGCAAGGCCACTTGTTTTGAACTCACATGAAATTATTACTATTAGGGGTCACATGAAACAATACTATTGGTTGTCTTGAGGGAAATAATAAAATAATGAATTAAATATTCAAAATTTACCCCTCCCCTCCACTATAAAAACCAACCTTCACACCCTCATTCCCTCACACCTCTCAAGATCCAAGCCTTCTATAAAATATTTCCTAACATCCTCCCTCGACCCTCCACCATTTCCAAGAGCTGCTGGTCTCATCAAAAGACCAAGATTAGGCTCTTAAGGAGGTTCTCAAGAGAAGGATTCAAGAGGAAATTTCTCTCCCTCTTCTCCTTTAATTTCCTTTCATGTTCAAGTTCATTTCTTGATATCTCACCACCTATCTTCAAACAAATGGTATTGTAACTCCAGTATTATAAATATAACGTAATTTTATGATGATAATGGAATATTATATCATCCAACCTCCCTTTCCCTCTTTCTTTTATTTTATTAAAGAGAACGTTGTTCGTGAGGTGTTAATTTATCACCTTCAAGAACGGAATGTTTTCTTCTTCCATTTCTATCTTCAGATCTAGTCATGAAACCATTTTTATGGTTGAAACAGAATATGTTATATTTATTATGTCCTATTTTATGTTCTGGAACTGACTTATTAACATATTACTAAGTGATAAATTAAAACAAGTTTGTTGTGATCGAAAAACCACCCAAATTAACCCAAACAATCATCATTTAATTATTATCTAATGATTCATCCACATGGATCTAATATAATTCATTATAATATCATTAAAACTCTTGTAATATCATTAATAAAATGTAATATTAGTTCTGTATTATTACCCATTTTTTACCCAAACATCAATTTAAGAATACAGGTGAACCACGCAAGAAAACCATAAAAACAAACATTCCCGAACAATGTTTCTAAACTCTATAACTCATTCAAAGGCACATAAAATTACATAATGAAACTAGAATTAACCCTATTAATTTATAAAAGGTTCTGTAATATCTAATTAATTAATATAATGTCATTATACAAGACATTAAAGAGAATAAATCATTCGGATACAAGGTAAGGGGAAATCTCAAACTCAATTTTCTTCCTTGAGGTTCTCCTTCTTTCACTCCATTTTGATATGGTTACTCCCTAAAGATCATTTTTTCATAATTGTATTTACTTTTATGGGATATAAATGTTTGTCACTGGTTTTTATGTCCAACAAATATTTTTTCAATAGAACTCTTCTATTAAGAACACCCCTTTTACTTCTCACTTAATGTGGATGGTTCTTGTAACTTTTATGTTATTCCCTCTTTATTTTGGGAACCCAAATATTATGAATGTATTATTATGAGATGAAAACCATTCCTTACCATGGGTTATTTATGTTCACTTTGGATGTATTTTCCAGGTGGAAAGCATGATAATGATAATGTTAGGATGTGACGGGTGCGCTCGGAATTATATAGCGCAATATGAATGTTTCAAAGTGACGGGTGCGACCAGAATTATACAATGCTCCAATGCATTAGGTTAAGTAATTAATCTCATGATTATATGTGAAATGATGTGTGAACAAGATTCTAGCTTGGTTCACAAGTATGTGTGGTAGTTAACCACCAAAACATGATGTTTAATTTTTATGCATTGCCACATTTCAAGTCTTTTATTTATATTCCTCTCATGTTCATGATCTTTTTCCTATGTCATGATTATGATCACCCCATGCTATATTATTCTTATATAACCTCTTACTGGGATTTTAGGTCACCCCTTTTGATGTATATCCTCACATGGCTATATGTACTATGGAGAGGACAAGTGCCAATAAGAAGCTAGAGAAGAAGAAATTAATAAATTTTTATGCTTGATGTTGTAAATGTTATGTACGGTCCTAGTTTTCCCAAGACACTAAAACTTTGGATCTTCTATGTGTAATACTATTATGTTTTTTATCTTTAAAATGATGTAATAGTAATGTAAGAAAAGGACATGATGATATAGTTGGTATCAGAGGAAAGGTTTTGTTAATTTGGGAATTAAGATTAGTGAAACCTAGAGAAAACCTCTAGCATGAGACTAAGTACAAGTTGGAACACTATAAAATCTACATTGGGATCCCATATGTTATGTTTTTTTATAAATTTTTTAAATGAATAATTTATTCATGACTTGTTTACTTATGTTTTTTTCTAACCTTTTCTATTTTAGAAAATGGTGGGAACTAGGAGAAATCAGGCCAACAACTCTTGTGAGGGCCAATGCAACGATTGCCCGAATGACATCCCCAATGATTTGGTAGGTGGAGTTAAAAACTTCATGGAGATTCTTACCCAATTATCTCAGGTTATGAACAATAACCATAATAATGGGGAACATCCTCCTTCACCAAAGAGGGTGAAACAGGCTATCGAATGTTTTATGCGGCAACGACCACCGACGTTTAGTGGATCTTCTGATCCACTAGTTGCAGAACAGTGGGTTAACTCCATGGAGAAGATGTTTTTTGTTCTTCAATGTTCTAAGCTGGAGAATGTGACCCTATCCGTTTATTGTCTAGATAGAGAAGTTGATCAATGGTGGGATTTGATTAAGAACACCAAGCCACGGGAGGAAATTGAAGAGATGGAATGGGAAGACTTTAAGATAATGTTTCTTAATAAGTACTTACCATGAAATCTTCGCACGAAGATGGAGAGAGAATTTATAGAGCTCTAGAAAAAATAAGGAGAATCTGTCACAACCTATGAAGTGAATTTCACAAGGCTTTAAAGGTACGCTTCGGGTTTTGTTATCAACAATGATAGAAAAATTGATAGATTCTTTAGTGGATTAAAACCACACCTTCGAAAGGCTCTTACAATTCGAGACTTTGGGAGTTATGAAGAAGTTTTTCGATGTGATATCAAAGTGGAGATGAATTTTGGAGAATGGTCCCGTTGGATATGGTGATAAGAAAATAAAGATGGAGTTTCAAGTTGGTGGATTTAATGACAAAGGTGGGAAGAAAAATCAACGACCCACATCCCAAAAATGTGGGAAGTTTCACCATGGGAACTGCCTCAAAGGGACAGATAAATGCTTCAAGTGTGGGAAAGAAGGACACCATGCTCAAGAGTGTCTAAAAGACACGAAAAAGAAGGATAATATAGCCAATAAAAGGAGAGAAACACTCATGGTTCAATGTTACAACTGTAGGGAGCTTGGGAACTATGCAAACAAATGCACTAAACCTCGAGCTCTCGAGCTTAATCAGCGTCAACAGCCACCAAATCCAAAGGAACAAGGGAAGGCTTATTCCATCACTACTGCAGAGGTGGAGCATGATAATGAAATCATACAAGGTACACTTTCTATTCACTCATGAATGGAAAAAGTCTTATTTGATTCTGGTTCTACACATTCCTTTATATCTTGAAAGTTTTCTAGAACTATAGAATCGAAGCCCCGAAATCTTGAAGTAGAGATATCTGTAAAAAAACAGAGTGGTGCTATAATTGCAACCCAAGTGTTTGAATCTTCTCTCGTTGGCTCATATGGGAAGATTCTTCCCGAAAATATCGTAATACTTACCTTGGTGGAATTCGACTCTATAATGGAAATGGATTAGATCTCGTTATATAGATCACATATCAACTGTCAGGAAAAGGAAATATATTTTCGTATTCCGAACCATACCAGGCTCTTCTACAAATTCAAGGAAGATCATGAATCTCCTTTGAAAAATCCTTCAATGGTGTGGGTGTTGATTCCCTATAAAGAAGCATACCTCGCCTAAATGGTTGAGTGGAAGGAAAGTTCCAACCTTGTGGAAATTCCCATCGTGATGGAATACTGCGATGTATTTCCCAAAGAGTTACTCAGAATTCCCCCAGATTGTGAGGTAGAGTTCTCAATTGAACTCATACATGGAGCTACTCCTATCTCTAAGTGTCCCTATAGGATGGCTCCTATCGAACTGGAGGAGTTAAAGAAGCAGCTGCAAGAGAATCTGGAGAAAGGGTTCATACGCCCTAGTGCATCACCTTGGGGTGCACCAGTGCTCTTTGTGAAGAAGAAGGATGAAACAATATGGATGTGTATGGATTATCGAGAACTCAACAAGATCAACATAAAGAACAAGTATCCTCTCTAAAGGATTGATGACTTGTTTGACCAGTTAAGAGGAGCTCAATACTTCTCAAAGGTGGATCTTAGTTCTGGATATCATCAGGTAAAGGTGAAGAAGGAAGATATTCATAAGACTGCCTTCCGTACAAGGTATGCGAACTATGAGTTTTTGGTAATTCCCTTCATACTTACTAATGACCCTATAATCTTCATGGATTTTATGAATAAAGTATTTAGACATTACCTCGACAAATTTGTGGTAGTGTTTATCGATGGTATTATCATCTGCTCCAAGAGAAAGGAGGAATATGAAGAATATCTAAGACTTATGTTGGTGACATTAAGAAAGGATAAGTTGTATGCCAAGTTTAGCAAGTGTGACTTTTGGATGAATCAAGTCACGTTCTTGGGACATGCGATCACAAATGATGGAATTTTTGTGCATCCTTCAAAGAAAAAGGTGATTGAGGAATGGCCCAGGCCCTCTAGTGTCATAGAAATCCGTAGTTTTCTTGGATTAGCTGGGTACTATCGAAGTTTTGTGAGAAACTTCTCATGATTTTCAAGTCCGTTAACTAAGTTAACAAGGAAAGGGGTAAAATATGTCTGGAAAAAATAATATGAGGGAAGCTTCAAGGAGCTAAAGAGAAGGCTGATCACTGCACCTGTACTCACACTACTGAAAAGTGGAGAAAGTTTAGTGATATATACAGTGATGCTTCAAATAAAGGCTTGGGTTGTGTACTCATGAAAAATGATAATGTGATAGCCTATGCCTCACGATAGTTGAAGATCCATGAGAAGAACTACCCGACACATGATCTAGAGCTGACAGCCGTGATTTTTTGCATTGAAAATTTGGCGTCACTACCTTTATGGAGAGAAGTGTGACATATAAATCGACCATAAGAGCCTAAAGTTTATATTAACACAAAAGGAGCTCAACATGCGTCAAAGGAGATGGTTAGAGCTAATCAGGGATTACGATTTCTCTATTCACTATCATCCTGGAAAGGAGAACAAGGTAGCTGATGCTCTAAGTAGAAAAGAACCTGCTACTCTATCCATGCTATAGATTGAGAAAGACCATATCTTCTTGGATATACAAAGAATGGATTTGGAAATCCTAAGGGAATGGGATAAATACTACCTTGCCCAAATTATTGTGGAACCATCCATCTAGGAGAATATTAAGGAATCACAAAGGGATGATGTGGAGATACAAAAGTGGGTGAATGTAGTAAAATAAGCGAAGCTGCAAGAGTTCTATATCGACGATGATGGTGTGATTCGGTTTGGAACGCGGCTTTGTGTGCCTTCATCACCCGGGATAAAGAAGGAGCTATTGGACAATGCACATAGCTCAAATTTCTATATCCATCCTGGGAGTACCAAGATGTATCGTGATCTTTGGGAACACTTCTGGTGGGATAACATAAATATGGAGATTGTGGAATATATATCAAGGTTCTTGGTATGTCAGCAAGTTAAAGTTGAGCGACAAAAGTCCAAAGGTATGATGCAGCCATTGACTATACCCATGTAGAAATGGGAAAATGTTACTATGGACTTTGTCATGGGTCTCCCAAAGACGTCAAAGGGAAATAATGCGATATGGGTTGTGGTTGACCGACACACAAAGACTGCCCATTTTATCACTATTAAGGAAGATCTCTCACTCGAACAACTTTCAAAGATATATGTGAAGGAAGTGGTGAGACTGCAGGGTGTTCCACTCTCAATTGTCTCTGACCGTGATCTGAGGTTCACATCTAAATTCTGGAGGAGCCTTCAACATGCTTTGAGGACTGAATTAAATTTCAAAATGACCTATCACCCCCAAACTGATGGCCAATATGAAAGGACTATTCAGACGATTGAAGATATGATTAGATCCTGCTCTCTAGAATTCAAAGGTGGATGGGATAAACATCTCCCATTGGTTGAGTTTTCATACAACAATATCTTCCACTCAAGTATTCAGATGTCTCCATATGAATCTCTGTATGGAAAGCGATGTAGAACTCCAACCTGTTGGGATGATGTTGGAGATAGAAAGCTACTTGGACCTAATCTTGTTCAAGAGATGATAGATAAGGTTCAAGTCATCCAGAAACTCATCAAAGCTGCTCAAAGTCAGAAAAAGCACTATGCTGACAACTGTCCAAGGGACTTGGAGTTCGACGTTGGAGATAAAGTCTTCCTTAGAATATCTCCATGTAAGAGAGTCATGCAATTTGGGAAGAAAGGGAAGCTAAGCCCAAGTTACATTGGCCCCTTTCAGATCCTTGACCGCATAGGAGCTGTGGCCTATCGTTTTGCACTTCCACCGAATATGACTTGAGTTCATGATGTTTTTCATGTATCACTCCTGAGGAAGTACATACTTGATCCCTCACATGTACTAAAATTAGAGGTGGTGCAGCTGGAAGATGATCTCTCCTATGAGAAGTAGCCAGTAAAGATTCTGGACCGAAGTGATAAGGTTCTACACAACAAGACAACCCACCTTTTCAAAGTGTTGTGGAGGAACCATAAGTTTGAGGAAGAAACTTGGGAACCGGAAGAGGCGATGAAGGAGAAGTACCCTCACCTGTTTATGTAAAATGAAATTTCGAGGGAAAAATTTCTTAAGGGGGGAAAAATGTAGTGACCCAATGTTTTTCAATGAAACTTTCCTTCATAAAATTATGTCATAAAATTACATGAATTCACAATATAATGAACTATGAAGTGATAAGTTACCTTTAAACATAAGTTTGTCACTTCTATGTTTGGAATTTTAAAAATCCGACATACACGATTGTGTTCAAGATGATTTTTGGAGTCTGATAGAACAAACTTGTTTTTTTGGGTGAATAGTAACATACCCTTATGAATAGTAAAATGAATAGTAATATGATCCTTATGAATAGTAAAAAATAATATTATTTTATTTTCTTAAGGAAATAATATAATGAGATCTTAATTAATTTCTCAATGAGAAATAAAACTATGTGCACCTTTAAGATTTTTATTTTTTGAATTAACTATGACTTTTTTTAAAAATTAAATTAATAATATTTAGAAAATTAATTCTGAAAAATGGACTTCATTTTTGAATTCTACACATCGAAAAACAGTTAGGGTAATTTCTTGGTATTTTTCTGAAAAACTCGAATTTTTTGATGAATAGTGAAATACTGTAAAATACCGTATATACAATTTAACAGTTAAATACACTATTCATGACATCACAAGTGATGCAAGGCCATTTGTTTAGAACTCACATGAACGTATTACTATTAGGGGTCACATGAAACAATACTATTGGTTGTCTTGAGGGAAATAATAAAATAATGAATTAAATATTCAAAATTTACCCCTCCCCTCCACTATAAAAACCATCCTTCACACCCTCATTACCTCACACATCGCAAGCTCCAAGCCTTCTCTAAACTCTTCCCAAACATACTACCTAGACCCTCCCCCACGTCCAAGATCTAATGGTCTCATCAAAAGGCCAAGCTTAGGCCCTTAAGGAGGTTCTCAAGAGAAGGATTCAAGAGGTAATTTCTCTCCCTCTTCTCCTTTAATTTCCTTTCATGTTCAAGTTCATTTCTTGATCTCTCCCCACCTATCTTCACCCAACTGGTATTTTAACTCCAGTATTATACATATAATATAATTTTATGATTCTAATGGGATATTATATCATCCAAACTCCCTTTCCCTCTTTCTTTTATTTTAATAAAGAGAACGTTGTTCGTGAGGTGTTAATTTATCATCTTAAAGAACGACATGTTTTCTTCTTCCATTTCTACCATCCGATCTGGTCATGAAACCATTTTTATGGTTGAACCAGAATATTTTATATTTATTATGTTATATTTGAAGTTCTGTAACTGACATATGAACATATTACTAAGTGATAAATTAAAAAAAGTTTCTTGTGATCGAAAAACCACCCAAATTAACCCAAACAATCATCATTTAATTCTTATCTAATGATTCATCCACATGGATCTAATATAAATCATTATAAGATCATTAAAAATCCTGTAATATTATTAATAATGTGTAATATCAGTTCTGGATGATTACCCAAGTTCTACCCAAACTTCAATTTAAGAATACAAGTGAACCACTCAAGAAAACCAAAAAAACAAACATTCCCGAATAATGTTTCTAAACTCTATAACTCATTCAAAGGCACATAGAATTACATAATGAAACCAGAATGAAACCTATTAATGTATAAAAGTTTCTGTAATTTCTAATTAATGAATATAATGTCATTATACAAAACATTAAAGAGAAGAAAGCATTCAGATACAAGGTAAAGGGAAATCTCGAACTCAATTTTCTTCCTTCGGGTTCTCCTTATTTCACTCCATTTTGATATGGTTACTACTTAAAGATAATTTGTTCATAATTGTATTTAAGTTTATGGGATATAAATGTTTTTCACTAGTTTTATGTCCAAAAAAATGTTTTCTAAAAGAACTCTTCTTTTAAGAACACCCCTTTTACTTCTCACTCAAAGTGGATGGTTCTTGTAGCATGTATGTTATTACCTCTTTATTTTGGGAATCCAAAGCTTATGAATGTATTATTGTGAGATGAAACCCATTCCTTACCATGTGTTAGTTATGTTCACTTATGATTTATGTTCCATGTGGAAAGCATGATAATTATTATGTTATGATGTGACGGGTGCGCCCAAAATTGTATAGCGCAATATGAATGTTTCGAAGTGACGGGTACACCCGGAATTATACAGTGCTCCAATGCATTTTGTAAAGTAATGAATCTCATGAGTATATGTGAAATGATGTGTGAACAAGATGATATCTTGGTTCAAAAGTATGTGTGGTAGTTAACCACTAAAACATGATGTTTCATTTTTATGCATTGCCACATTTCAAGTCTTTTATTTATGTTCCTATCATGTTCATGATCTTTTGCCTATTTCATGATTATGATAACCCCATGATATATTCTTCTTATCTATCCTCTTACTAGGCTTTTATCTCACCCCTTTTTATGTATATCCTCATGTGGCTACATGTACTAAGGAGAGGACAAGTGCCAATAAAAAGCTATAGAAGAAGAAATTAATAAATTTTTATGCTTGATGTTGTAATTGTTATGTACGATCCTAGTTTTCCCAAGACACTAAACCTTTGGATCCTCTATGTGTAATACTATTATGTTGTTTATCTTTAAAATGATGTAATATTAATGTAATAAAAGGCTGTAATGCTATAGTTATGCTTTCATGGATTATGTTATTATTATTTTTATGGTTCATGTGTTATGATTTACCTATCCTTATGCTAGGATTCATGTTTATGATTTTTGATATGCAGGGTGTGATCTTCTATATTCATGATCATGTTCTCATAAACCTATGCTCATGTTTATTCCTACATGTCTTTATTGTTTACCATTACTGGGTATCTGATCTCATCCCTTTTATATTTCCTTCCCTAGGATATGAATATATATATTAAGAATGATGTGTCAAATAAGGGTTCTATTCAAGAAGAACCTAGTGGGAGATAATATATCTCTCTTATGTACTAGTGTTTATGTTACCATGTTTCCAAAGGCACTAAAATAATACGGTCCTTGGGAATTAATTTTTATAATGTTTTAAGTATTCTAAAAAATTTATGCAATGTCTATGGGTTTCAAGATTGGGTCATTATAGTAGTTTACCACAAAGACAAGATGTTTCATTTTTATGTATTTCCACATTCCGTGCCAATATCTAATGATTCATCTCATTATTACGATGATGATCCTATGATTATTTTATAATAATGATTATTATGATCACCCAATTTTATAATGATTCATTTCATTATTTATCCTCTTCCTAGGCATTTATCTCACCCCTTCTATTGATGTATATGCTTCAGTGAATACTAGTTATAAGAAGAAAAAAATGGACAATAAGAATCTAGAAAATAAGGAATGAAATAATGTATATACATTATTATGTAAGTGTTATGTGTGGTCCTAATTTTCCAAAGACAATAAGCCTTTGAATCCTAGATGTGTAATGATTTTATGGTTTTTACCTTTAAAATGATGTAATAATAATATATGAAAAGTAGGGTCCCTATAGTTTTTATCTGAGTATGGTGTAGTTAATTTGGTAAATAAGATTAGATAACCTCAGTTAATAACCTTAGTATGATACTAAGTATAAGTAAGAACCCAATAATATTTGTTTTAGAAAAATTATAAATATAAGGATACCACAAGACAACACCTTGGAGATAATTTCAAAAAAGTAATGAATTATTAATGACCTATTGAATAATATTTTATTAAAACCTTTTCTATTTTAGAAAATGGTTGGAACTATGAGATGTTATTCCAATAACTCATGTGAGGGACAACTTCATGATTTCACAAATAATGTCCCTAATTAATTGGGAGGTAGAGTTCAAAATTTTATGGTGATGATTACCCAACTATCTCAGGCTATGAACAATAACCCGAATAATATGGAATGTATGCCTTCACCTAAGAGGGATAAAATAGATATGAATTATTTTATTTGGAAACAACCATTGAAATTTAGTGGATCTTCCAATCCACTAGTCGTAGAATATTGTATCAACTCAAGGGAAAACATATTTTCTATGCATCGCTGTTTGGAGACGGAGAAGGTCAATCTGGATATTTATCGTTTATATGGAGACATCGATCAATGGTGGGTGTTGATTAAGAACACTGACCCAAAGGATAAATTTAAGAGATTTAATGGGGAGACGTTAAGATAATATTTCTTAACAATTATTTCCCTAGAAATCTTCATACAAATATAGAGAGAGAATTAACAGAGTTGAAGAAAAAAGAAGGTGAATGTGTCATGGACTAAAAAGAAAATTCCACAAGGCCTACAAGGTATGGATCATGTTTTTGATGAACAATGATAGTCAAATAGATATATTATTTAGTGGTTTAAAACCACTCCTTTAAAAGTCTATATAAATTCTAGACTTTTGGAGTTATGAAGATGTTTTTCAATTTGATCTCAAAGCGGAGATAGAGTTCAGAGAATGTTCCCATGGCTATGGTGATAAGAAAAGAATGATGAAGTTTCAATTTTTAGGATCTAATGAAAAATATGGAAATAAATTCCAAACACTCACATGTGAAAAATGTGGGAAGAAGAATTAGGGGAACAACCACAAAGGGATGGGGAAATTCTATAAGTGTGGGATTGAAGGACACCAAGCTCATTAATGTTATAGAAACATAAAGAAACCAGACAGTGAGATGGAGGAAAGGAGATCACCAACCATGGTTCAATGCTTCAACTATAGGGAGAAAGGGAAATATACAAGTTAGTTCAGTAAACCTCGATTCCTTGAGGGCAATCAATGTCAGCAGCCACAAAATCCAAAAGAGAAAGGGAAGGATCTTCCACCACTATTATAAAAGTAGAGAAAGAAAATGAAGTTATTAAAAGTATAATATCTATTCACTCAAGAATTAAAAAAATATTTTTTTATTCCAGTTTTATGCATTCCTTTATATATTTCATGTTTACAAGAACTATTGAATCAAAGGACCAAAACATTGTAGTTGAGATATCCATAAAAACACCCAGTGGTGTAATCATCAAAACTGAAATGTTGGAATCTTGTAATATTGGCCTATGTGGGAATATTTTTCCCTTTAATATTATTATACTTCTCATAGTGTAATTCAATGTTATAATAGGGATATATTTGGTATCATTATATTGAGCACACATCAACTGTCAGGAAAAGGAAATATTTTTTAATAATCTGAACCATACCATTCTCCTCTATAAATTCAATTGAGGTCATGATTCTCTAATGAAAATTATTTAATAGTGTTGGTGATAATTCCTTATAAAGAGGAATACCATGATCAAATTTTTGAGTTTAAGGAAGGTATCAACCTAGCATAAATTCCCATCATGAGGGAATATAGTGATGTATTTCCTAAAGAGTCATCCAAACTTTCCCCATATTGTTAGGTATAATTCTCAATAGAACTCATTCCTAGAACTACTAATATCTAAAAATGCCTTTATAGGATAGACTCTATCAAACTAGAGGAGTTAAAGACGTAGCTATAGGATCATTTGGACAAAGGGTTCATATGCCCTAGTAAATCGACATGGGGTTCACCAGTGATATTTATAAATAATAATGATGGATTAATGTGGCTATGTATCAATTATTAGGAACTCAAAAAGATTACCATAAATAACAAGTATTATCTTCCAAGGATTGATGACTTTTTCAATCAGCTATGAGGATCTCAATACTTCTCAATGGTGGATCTTTGTTCTGGATATAATCAACTGAGGGTGAAGAAGGATGTTGTTCATAAGATTGCTTTCCCTACACAGTATGGGTAGTATGAGTTTCGAGTTATTCTCTCTAGGATTTAATAATGTCCCTACGATAGTTATGGATTTTATGAATATAGTCTATAGGAATTACCCTTAAAAATTTGTGGTAGTGTTTATCGATGATATTCTCAACTACTCCAAGGACAATGAGGAACATGGAGAAGGTCTAAGGGTCTTACTGGTGACATTGAGGAAGGATAAATTGTATGAATTTTTTTGAAAGTGAGACATTTGGATTTATAATGTTACATTATTAGGACATGTGATCACATGTGGGATAATTTTGATGGACCCTTCCATAATAAAGGTGATCAAGGAATGGCCCAAACCCTATAGTGTAAAGGAAAACTTAAATTTTCCGGTCTTAGAAGGGTACAACTGATGTTTTGTGAGAAATATTTCCTGACAGTCTAGTTTTATAACTATGTTAATGAGGAAAGGGGTAAATTATTTTTGGATGGAATAATGTGTGGAAATCTACAAGGAGATAAATAAGAGTATGATCACTGCACATGTAATAACATTACTGAAAAGTTGAGAATGTTTTGTGACCTCCATTGATGCTTCATAGAAAATATTGGGTTTTGTACTCTTGAAAAATGATAAAGTGATAGTCTATTCTTCATATTAGTTGAAGATCAATGAGAAAAAATACCTGATGCAAGATTTATCTGAGTTCGGTAGGTATTTTTCCTGCATTTCCTCTAACTACAATGAATAGATTTATAGACATAGTTAGAATAGTGAAAAAATTATTCTTAAAGACTCTTTCTTCTATATGATTGAGGATATAGTATATTTCTCCATTATTGACTTATTGGCACTTCCCCATTAATATAGATCCTAGAATATTCACATTAAGACATGTTATAGCCCAGAAATCCACAAAATTGACACTTCATAAGGGAAAAAATCTTTTTACTTGCATTCCTCTACATGTAATATTCTTTTGTAATGGAATTTGACAAGAAATACTTTCTAGATACATAAGGGTTATTTCTATCTCTATTTTTAGTTTGGTTCTAATATTTCTTTGTTGGGAAATCATGCATCTTTGTGATATTTTCAACTTTCTAATACCCTTTATTTTGACTCATCTTGTTTTCAGACATTGAATTTTCTACATTACAACCAATTCCACTTTTTCTCATAAATGTGGATCCATGATCATTAAAGGACATCTCTACTCATTCAAAACCGTTTTAGCTCTTTATAATATCTATTTGTCTAAAAAAATTCTAAATTCCAAATTTTTTATTTATTTACATTGATTTTGATTCAGTTTCCAATTTTTTCCTTAGAGTAAATACTTCTTATTCAAGTCCTTTAACTATCTTATTTTTCCACTAGTCTTGAGGAATGGTCATTGATGAATTTTTTGTGATCCTCAATCATGATTTTAAATTCCACAACATCATCTGAGATTTTAGGTGTGGTCAAATTTTCTACTTCCAATCCTTTTAGTCGATCGATTTTTTCTTTGAGATTGTCAACATAATCAGATGGCTCTTTCAACATAGTCCTCTACTTTATATTTCTCTTTATTTGAATATTAAGCTCATCAAGAGTTTCCTCATGTTCTATCTTGATATAAAAAATTCGAAGTAACTATTTTTCATCCCCTTTTATAGGTTCAACCTTTTCAACTATAGCCATCATGGATGCTTCAGTTTCATATTTAAACTATGGTTCTACATCCTCTAAAAAGTCAGTATCATCTTAATTTTCATTGTACAAGAAGCTCTTTTTAGGAAATTTAATTCCTAATTTGAAGTCTCCTTTTTCAAAGAAACTATTATGAGACTTTCTCATGGATTCTTTTTCACTTTCAACATCATCAAATTTCCTTAGGCATCGAGAGGCAATGTGACCTACTTTGCCACATCAAAAAAGCCAAGGGAAGCTTGCCTTCAAATATCCCTTTTCCTCTCTTGAATTTCTTGGAAAATAGATAAATTAGTTCTTGTTATTAATCATGAATAACTATATAAATATCAAAAATATTCCATGGATTATAATTCAATATAATTTTTTTCTCGAATAGATGCATCTTCTAGTTTGACTCTAATTTTATAACCCAACAGACTACTTAGGAAATCATCAATTGAAAGATTAGGCATATCTCTTTCCTCAAGGGATAAAAACTTTTCATTATAAAAGGTGGGACCCTTAAAAATATTTTATTCACAAGTTTAATATACTTAATGTATTCCCCAAGTCCTCAAATACCTAAAATCACTTCTCTTATTTGATTAAATAAATTATTAACATTTTCATTTGAATGCATTTTCAGATCATTGAACTGACTATGCAAGACTTGATGTTTGGACTATTTTTCTTTTTTATCACCTTCATAAATATTTTCCATCTCCTGAATAGATTTTTATATAGTGAAACTCATCTCCTTTAGATATATTTAATCAAAAAGTGATGCAATAATATATTTTTGTGCTTTAGAATCCGCATCTTGCATTTTCCTGCCTGTTGTGGTTATATAACAACATGTAGCATCAATTCCCCAAACCCCATGAGTTTCAAAAAAAAAAGAACTTTCATCCCATGGGATCTTAGATGAGATCTCATCCTGTTCTTCCAAATCCATAACTTTTTTCCATCAAAGAGTGGGGATCTCCTAACATTCACTAAAATCTCCATAAATATAATAGAGGAAATGTTTAGCATCTATAACCTGTTCACTCCAATACCACTTGTAGGACCCCAAATCCCCTTGAGAAGGGAGGGTTGAATCAGGGTGTAAAATTTTTCATTTAAATCAATGGACCATGTTCCTATGTTTTTAGTAACTAGTTAAACATGTCTAATGGAATACTGATGTAATTAAACTTTCACATGAAAATACACTACACGAAAATTTTATGTGGTTCAAAACTCTTGGCTAGTCCAATGATTATAGGCCAATAGTGTGTCAGTCATACCTAAATCATCTAATATTAACTAGTTATTTTGGAATATACAAGTTTAGACACAACCAATCTAATCTATAAAATTTTATTTTACAATAATTTTAGGGAAAACTCACTACCTCCCTTAGAACACTTCTGTTGAATCTCCTAGATCATTGTCTTAGGAGAAGTATTACATAGTTTGATGACTTAATTGAAACTTTAGTGTATTTTAATTTAAGTCCTTTTCCCTGAATAGCATGAAACTCTACTTTAACCGTAGCCCAGAGTTGATGCACTTGAATGTACAATTCACTTAAACTAGATGTTCAACACTATTGTCCATGATGCTCCCTACCTTCTCTAATCCCCATTCATATTGAAAAGAAATACCATTTTTTTGAACCCATTCACTTTAATGAATCTCCCTACCTTCATGAAATAATCAATATCTGTGAATCTATCAGTCTTCATGAAGCTCACATCCTTCACGGGACACACTTACACTTTACAAAACATCCTTTTCTGATACTCCTCAGCATCAATCAGTTCATATCCATTCTGTTCATGATTCATATTCTCACAAAGGATTCATGATTAAAAAATATTTCATGATTAGGTAGACCTTCACAAAATCAGTGAAAAAAAACAATTTTCTCTAATTCTATTTGTATCAAATGATGTGGAGGTTGATAACTATTTATAATCATATCCCTTAGTGAATATTCCACATCTCTAATGGAATTTTCAAAGACCTATAAAAATATGTTCTCAAAGCTCCTATATTAGTGAAGTTCTAGTGAAATTTAATCCATTCGCAAAGCTTCTTGTAGTCATGAAAATTCAACATCAACCCATCATGCACTCTTGATGCCTGTTGTAGTCATGAAGAACACTGTCACACATCATGAACTCATAATTCGGGTCATATTCACAAAGAACTACCTCTTTCCATTAATAGATCACGAAGATCTATACCTTCACAAAGCTCATCCTTTTGAGAAACCCAGTCACCCAAAAACACATACCTTTACTATATTTGAGAAGATTCAATCCTAGAAAACTACATTTTGTGAAGATTGAAAATTCCTCATGATTTTCATAAAAAATAATTGGAAAATATAGGGAAAAGATTACAATTTAAACATTGTATCCAACTTGTACTATAAGATCACTTTCCTTGAAAACTCCCAAATCAACCAAGTGTGGATTGACAACAAACACAAACTAGACTCTATTTCCTATTTCCTTCTATAACAGGACTTAATTCCAACATATTTAGGTTATTTTAATTATAGTAAGTCATATAGTGTTTTCTATAATAGATATTAAGTTTTTTAAGAGTCTATGTGTGTCAAATTTTATGAAAATAACAATATTAATAAGAATTAATATTTAAATAATGATGATGATGAATTCATGGAATTAAATTGTTGTGAAGATAATATTCAGTAAAATGGTAATTCATTAGTTGAGGGAGTTATAATCACTTCTAGAAATATTCATAAAGCATTTAAAAATCATAAATAACAACCTATTGAAAATATAATTAGAAATTTTGAATCTTGTATACAAACAAGGAAATTTATTTTCAATTACTGTGCTAATTCTATATTCTTTGCTGATTTTTTTCTGTGTTAATATTGGCAATGATTTGAATGAGTCAAAATATATTAATGATATGCATGAGGAATTAAATAAAATTTAAATATATAAAGTGTGGAATTTGGTTTAATTACAAAAATAAAAACAAATAATAGAAACTAAGTGTTTTTTTGTTAATAAACTTGATGAATCTAGTAACATAGTTAAAAATAAAGAAAGAATATTTGTTCAAGATTATTATTATGAATATGGAATCAAAATTTAATATTCTTTTAATCCTATTTATAGGATATAAAATATTATAATTATATTAGCATTGTATTATTTTCAGAATATCAAATTTTACCAAATGGATATAAAGAGTTCATTTTTAAATGGAATAATTACCGAATAAGTATTTGTTAAACAACCCCCTATATTTGAAAATTATTTTTTTAATTTCTAAATCATGTTTTTAAATGTAATAAATCCTTATGTAATATTAATCAATATCCTAGAGAATGGTATAAAAAAATAATTCAATTTTTATTGAAAAATAATTTGGATGAAGGAAAAGTTAACCTGACCATGTTTATAAAGAAAGTTTCAAATAATGTTTTTATTGTGTGAATATAAGTTGATGATATAATATTTGGTTTAATTGTAATGATTTTTATAAATTAATGACTTGTGAGTATGAACTATGATTAATGATAGGATTGAATGTTTTTCTAGGCATACAAATCAACCAACGTATTCTAAAGAAATTTTTAAAAGGTTTGGTCTTGATTCATGAAAGTATATTAAAAAATTGATGAGTATAAATTGAAAATTATATTTTGATGATTCTTGAAAGTATGTCGATGTTAAGTTGTATAGAGGCATGATAATAAGGTTAATTTATTTCACATCATCTGGATTATATATAATCCTTTTCATTTTCTTATGGTCTAGATTACAGTAAAATCCTATGAAAATTCATCTTAAGTATTTTAAGAGAGTTATTAGATATATCAAAGGAGATATTATTGCTATTTTATTTTATTCAAACCAGAATTGTTTTGATTTTTTTTCATATTATCACTCTAATTTCAGAGGATTTAGGATTGACCAAAAAACCCAATAGATACGTTTCAAATTCTTAGTATGAATATAATTTCATGGAGTTATAAAAAACAACTATTAATTGCATCATCTATAGTTGAGGTTGAGTGTATTTTTGATACTAGTTTTTATTCTTTAAGGATTTGGATTAAATAGACTTTGTGTGATTTTAATACTATGCTTGATAAAATTACAATTTTCTGTAATAATTCTTGTGATATTTATATTTATATAAATCATCTATAACACTCTCAAACAAAGCATTTAGATGTTATATTTCATTTTTCTAGAGATCATGTGAATAAAGGATAAATTAATTTAGAGTTTATTCTAAATGACAAAAAACTTTCAAACATATTTACTAAACCACTAGACTATGTAGTATTTGAGAAAATGAAGTTTTAACTTGTTATGTTAGAAGGATAATATTTTGATTATTTTAATAATTTTATGTTCACTATTAAAAAATGGATATAGTTCTTTGTTGAAATATTTCAAAATATCCTCATCTATATAATTTTATTAATTATTAAATTTTCATAAAAATATTGTACGGTATTTTTAACATAGTTTGGAATAGAATGAATCACATTTAGTGTTTAGTTTATAAATCTATTAAAATTTGATATACATGATAATTTTGTAAATGCATCTAAGTTGGATGATATTTATGTATTTAAAAATATTTTACCATAATTTGTTTATAAGAATACTTAGTCTATATAAAACGTGGTATTTTTAACAATTTACTATTTAAGAGGATGATTAAATATTTTTTTGATAAATTTCAAAAAGGGGGAAAATATTATGGGGATAATTTTAATTTTTTTTAAAAATGTTCAGTTTTTAATTTTATAAAAGGGGAAGATTATAAGTGTTTGGACTTGGGTAAGTTAAAATTTGTTTTTTTAAATTTCAATTTCCTAACATTTATTTCATTTAAAATTTGTTAACCTTTATATGTTCATAATTTTAATTAGTAAATTTTAATTGATTAATTTTTTTGACACATCATATGTGTTATTGAATTATAAATGATTCCATTTTTTTCATATATTTTTATATTTATATAACATTTATGTGTGTTAATTGTTTTATAATGTTTTCATATTTCATTTTATTTAGTGTTTTTATTATTATTTCTAGTTTAATATTAGATAATATTTTAATATTTAAATTATTTTTATCATATGTAAGAATATTGTTTTAATATTCATGTGTTTTTTTGAATTAAAATTGTATATATATTTAATTACATTTTTATACATATTTTATTTATCATTATATGTATATATTGTTATATATATATATATATTATTACACCTAGAGTCACCTGGTCTATCATCTAAGCATATCATAGAGGCACCTCATCAATCAGCACGATAACAACTTCATGGTTGACCTCCACCTTTGTATATGTGTGATCTTATCCCCAAAATTAGTCTGCTTCATCTATGGATTACTAGTACTTCATCCGTACAACGCTTCATAGTGTATTTTTCTTCTGTATGTGGGACCGTCAGACAAAATTAATAACTAACTTCCAAAAATATTACTGATCCATCTCCTCTAATGTTAGAATGTAGCAGCACTTCTTTTGTACTGCTAGTGCATTAGTGACAATGGTAGCAGGAAACTAGTGATGGTAGCATGATAATGACACCAGTAGCACATCTCTATCAACACACAATCAAATCACAACCTTCCAATTATGGTGATAGTAGTAGCACACCCTCACTCATTCGATAGTAGTATCTAACTCTTCATAGCAGTAACCAGAGAACACTCAGTTATTTGTTTTAAGATAATGGTAGTGGAAGCATGTAAAGTAGAGGTTACATGTATAATTATAGTATACTTGTGTCCTTCACGATATCCCTCTTCTGGTAAGATAATGACCGAAGAAGTGTTCGAACATTAGTGAGATAGTGGTCGAAGGTGATGATAGTGGTAGAGGAACAATAACGATAGGGGTAGCATGCCTTAGTAGTAGCAGAAGCATGACCTTGACTGTAGAATATCTTTCATTCACAGTAGAAGAATTTCAAGTCCATTAGTTAAAAAATCTACATCAATTAGTTATAAAATGTTTGACTATCACACAGTAGCATGATCTAAATTTATATTTATTTTTTAATTGTTGTAACCTCTATAAAATATTTAAATTATTATTTTAATTTATAAAATAATTATATTTATTAAAAAAATAAAAATAAAATATTATTGATTAATTACTTTATGAAAAAAATTATTTGTTAAAAAACACATGCAATATATGTTTCTCTATTTTGGTTTTTTTATTATTCAATTTATTTAAACTATTATATTATATTAGAATACACATGAATAATATAAATACTATTTTGAAAATTTTTTGGTAGAGATATATCTTTGGAAATATTAATGTTATTAATGAATTGTCAATTAATTTTTTATTCTATATTTTCATATTGTTAAATTAGTAATTTACCATAAGTTTCTAAGAGTATTTTTTACTATTTTGTTTATGTAAAAAAATCTCATTTATTCTAAAAATTATATTGGAAGTTATTTAAATGAGTTCAGTGCCGTAATTAGAGTGTTTTGGAAAATATTATTCGATTAGGCACTATGTTTAAATAGGCAGCGACATGTTTCCATATTTTTTTATATTTTTAACTGTTGAATGATAGTAATCAGTTTAAGAAAATCCCACATAATGAGAAGTAACGGAGAGATCTATATGACCATTGGTGACTTATCTATAAATAAATATTAGGACATGCAGTGTGATATAACTAATACATCATAATTATTTATTGAGATCTTATGTGACTATTGTTTCATTGGTGTGATCACAAATGAGATTCAATATTTGATTTGTTGGTGATGATGTGATCAAAGTTATAAGAGCCACATTGACTTCCACATCTTCTACTCTCTACTGATCTTCATTGTTTTCTGGTTCTCACCTTGTTGTATTTTATTTCATATGTTTGTAATTATAAGAATTGGTTTATGATTTTCCCAATCAAAAGAAATCCTGGTATCAATTATTCTATCTAACCAAAAGTAAGGTCCTTGGGTTGTGACTCTAAAACAAAAGTTAGGTTATTGAAGGTCCTAACTCCTACAAAAAGTCAAGTTGGTTTTGACTCCAAGAATTGTAAATAGAAGGATCTATTAACAGGTTATGAGGCTTTTAAAACTAAGGTTTCTTAGTGGGTATTGATATTCTCACCAATTAGGGAAGATTATAGAGTGGATAAGGATATTTGTGATTCAAACTACTTTAAAAATATAGTTTTCATATTTTATTTCCAATGATTTATATTCTACACACCATATTATATTATTTCTTCATTTAATAATAAACTATGATTGATTAATTGATTTGAAAGTTTAAAAGGACTATACACCCTCTCCATTATATTATTGTTATCCATCTATGACCAAAAAATGTTAGATACACAAATGAGAATTTATGATCATTAAAACACTACAAGATAAAGAGAGGTACACCAATCTCCCCCTTTTGAGGATTATAAACACTAAACATAAAATATGAATTAAATTTCAATCAAGTTTGATGTACATATTAATTAATTCACTATATCAATGTATACACAATATTCAATATTCTCAAGATGTAAAAATGAACATTACAAAAATAATAGTAAAATATTTAACTCAATTTTAAATATCCCCCCATTTTTGAAATAATTAAGGAATAACACATAAAAAGAAATTTAATAAATTATACCCATTTCAAGTTCAAATAAATATAAAACTATCCCACTTTGAAGTCTAATAAATTCAAAAAAAACTCTCCCTATTTGTGATTATAAAAAAAACAAAGAGAGATAAGAAAAACATAAAAATGGAAGATCTGAAGAAATGTTCAAGAGAAAATTTTGGGAAATATATTTTGAAAAGTGAGTTGAAAATTGAAAATATATTTTATGATAAAATCAGCATGATTTTGAAAATAAGAGATTTAAAAACGAAAAAAAAGGTTTTAAAACATCTCTTAGCTTGAAATATTCCCCTTAATTAGATAGAGAGAAAGAGAGAGAAAATTTTAAAATATGTTTTAAGAGAGAGAGAAATGATATTTAGAAAAGGGAATGAAAAATAAAATAAAATAGAAAGAGAAGTGAAAATAGAGGAATAAGTGTGAAAAGGGAAAATAATATAGAGAAAAATAGAAAATAATAAAATTGGCACACACCTTATTTAAGAACACTCATTCGCTTAAAGAGTGGTTTTGCCTCTATTTATTGACCCCTTCATTGAAAAAGTTTTGAAAAAGTTCATTTTAATTTGAAGGAATTCCTTTAAGTAACCTTCCAATTTTTCCAAAGATAACTAAAATTTTTTTAGAGAGACAATTAGAAATATAATTTATATTTATTATTAATCTTTGAGTAATATATTTTTTTTAAAAATAAGAGTGAATATACATAATTTCTCATATAAGTTTTGAAAATAAATTTAAAATAAATTTCACTTAATAAAATAATATCAATTAAGTTTTGAAAACAAATTTAGTTTAAAATATTTAATTAGTGATATTATAATAAAAAGAACTTGTTTTATAAAATATTACTTATATGTTTGAATTTGTTTTTTATTTTTAAAAGTAATTTGAAAATAAAAGGCCTCTCTTAAGAAAATTTTCATAAATTAAAGATAAAATGATCCCACTCAATTGAATTCATAGGTGAGATATAGGGGTTATATCCATGAGAGTAAAATAAATCAAGGAATAGAAAAATATAAATCAAGATTTCCAATATTTTGTAAAAAACATAAAGATAATGATAAATGGATTTTTAAAAGATAACTCAAGTTATCCAAGGTAAAATGTAAAGTGTCATAATCATGTCATTCCTAACTCATTTTTAATAAAATAATAATGATCAATATAAAGAGGTTGAGTGAAAATATCAGAAATTTGATATTCACACCTATCAAATTCTAAAAAGATATCACCCTTTTGGAAGTGATCTACAACGAAATGGTGAATAAGGTAAATATGTATAGTGTAGTAGTTCTAGATAGATTTTTTATAGGTTAATAACACTATTATTATCACATATAATAAAGATATAGTCATATGTAATCCTAAATTCTAATATAGTGCATTTCATTCAAATTATTTGGCCACAACAACTCCTAGCAGACATGTATTCTACTTCAGATGTTGAAAGGGAAACAAATTTTTATTATTAATACTCCATGTGATGAGATATTTTCTAAGAAAGTGTCATGTATCACCTATACTTTTAATATCTAGTTGGAATCCTCCAAAATTATCATAAAAAATATTTAATTGAAAATAAGATTCTTTTGGAAAAAATAAACAAATATTTTTACATCTTTTACAATAATAAAACATTATTTTAATTGATTTAAGATGATATTACTTTGGATTTTTTAAAATTGGAACAAATACAACCACCAAACAATATATTAGGGTGGGTCACAATAAGATAAATTATACTACCAATCAAACTTCTATAAATCTTGTTGTTAACCAGCCTACCAGATTTATCCAATGTTAACATACAAGTTGTACTAATAAGTGTACTAATTTACTTATCATGATCCATACTGATTCATTTAAATATTTTATTAATGTATTCAATTTTTTTTAGAAAAAATACCATCATTTATTTGAGAATTTTAAAAATTAGGAAAGAAATTGATTTCATCTAAAGCTCATTTAAAATTTCATTTTTATTAAATCAGCAAATTCAAAACAAATAGATTCATTGGTTGAGCTTAAAATCACATCATCAACATAAATATTTATGTGTAATATATCATTTTATATGTGTTTTAGAAAAATATTTAAATCAAATTTTCCCATTTTAAAACTGTTTTATATATCAAAATTATATAGAAGTTCATGCTAACCCTGAGAGGAATATTTTAAAACATAAAGTGTTTTAGTTAATTTGAAAAAACAATTTTGAACAATAGGATTTCCAAAACTAGTTGGTTGTTCGAAATAAACATTTTCATTAAAAAAATCAATTAAAAAGATACTTTTTGGAATCCATTTGAATGTGTTTGAAATTATGGTGGGAGGTGAATGCCAACAAGATTATAATGGATTCTAACTGAGTTATAAGTGAAAATGTTTCACCATAGTCGATTCATTCTTCTTGGTTATAATATTTAGTAACTATATTTTATTTATTTATTTTTATATTACCAATATCATCTAAATTAATCCTAAAAATCCATTTAGATCCTATGGTTAAATGATCATAAGGTCTTTCCATGAAAGTCCATATATCATTTTGATTGAACTAATTTAGTTCATATTGTATAGAAAGAACCCAATTTTCATCATTAATGGAATAATTTCAATTTTTGGGTTCAATGTGAGATAAAATAAAAGATGTTCATCCTCATTTAAGACCAATATTCCATTATGAGTTCCCACTTGAAAATCACCAATGAAATTTTCAAGGGATGGTCTTTAGATTTTTTAAAATCATTAATTAAATAATTTTATGGTGATTCTTATTCAAATTCAACTTCATTAAATTGAAAAGGTTTATTTAAAAAATTAATTTTAATTTTTTTGAAAGTTATATTGAAAAAAATTCATTAAAAATAGAATTTATTGATTCTTCCATTGCTTTAGTTATTTTTTAAAGACTCGGTATGCCTTTCTTGAGTTGGAGTACATGAAAAGTATACCTTTATCCAACATTGATTAAAATTTCCCAATATTGTATTTAATGTCAAGAATAAAATATTTACAACTATAAACTTTAAAAATATCGTTTTATGTTTTTTATTTTTCCGATGTTCATAAGGGTACTTTTTGAGAAAAATTGTTACAAGAAAAGGATTAATGATAAAATAAGAAATATTTATAACCTCAACCAAAAAATATTTTGGTAAGTTAAATTAATTTAAAATAGTTCAAATTATTTCTTGTATAGTTTCATTTAACTTCTCTACTAGCCCATTCTGTTGAGGGGTTCAAGGAATAGAAAAAGAATTATTATAGCCGTTAGAAGAGGATAAATCATGAAATTATTTATTTTCAAATTCTTCACTATGATAACTTGGAATTTAAATAAGTTTACAACCTTTTTAATTTAATTTTTTTTTAGAAAACTTGATTAAGGATTTAAAAGCTTCACTTTTATAAGATAGGAATTAAGCCCAAGTGAATATTGTAATGTCATAAATAATAAACAAAGTTATAGGATTTATCTCATAGAATTCCAAGTAAATGAGGTTCAAATAAATCAAGATAAATTAATTCAAGATATTTTGAAAAAAGAATTCCTTTTTTAGATTTAAATGAATATTTTTGTTTCTTACCATATTGGTATGCTTCAAAAACCTTGTCATCTTCGAAATTATTTATATCTAAATCTCATATTTGTAGATAATAATAGAGTTTTACAAGTGAGTGTGTGATATAGCGACCAATGAGTCTATGAAAAATCCATTACCCACTAACTTGTGCACCCAAGTATTTGACGTTTTTTTAGTAATAGATTATAAATTTATTGTATAAATATTTTTATATTGATAATTAGTAAATTAATGTTTTCATTTTGAGTGAAAAAAAATTACAAAAAACATTTTATTAGAAATTTTAAAATAACAATCACATAATTAACTAATAATATTATTATTGTGTTTCAAGCATTTGAAAAATAAAAGTTTTTAAATAAGAGTTCTATTTGAAAAATTGATGGTTCCTTCAATGATTATCTTACCCTTGGAGTTATCATCTAAGGTATTATGACCTCCATCTAGTTTATTGATTTTAGTGAATTTAGAGAGGCTTTCGAAGATGATCCTTAAGGAACTACTATATAGGTACCATATTTCTTCTTGATTTTTTCTTCGAGAAAGATTCTTCAAACAAATATGGGTAAAGTTTTTTCTACCCAAATGAACTTGTGTTCTAAAATGTTAGCTAATAATAATTTAGGTATCCATATTTTTTTATAATGATATTTTCTTTTTTAAGTACTTGTTTAAAGATGTATTGATTTTGGAATCGCATATCATATGTTCTTTCAACCACATTCACAGATTAAATTTACAATTAATTTACAACAATTAAAAATTTTATCTTCTTGGTAATCTTTAATAAAATTTGATTTTAATGGTTTTTTTAGGTGCTTACTTTATTTTAGAAATCATGATTGATTCATTATTTTTGTGTCATTGAGACCCCACGTTTTTATTTAGATAATTTTCACCTTGAGTGAATTCGTAAAGATATTTTTTTTTATTTTATAGTAGATTAATGCTTATTAACATCTAGTTGATCCTTATATTTAGTGGATAACTTGTACTTTTCAATGAGGATCTGTTCCTTCTCTTTTAGAATATGTTATTTTTCATTAATATTTTTTTTATTTCTTATCAAGTTCCTTGTATAATGAATAAATTTCATGAAAAATATTTTTGATTTGATTACAAGTGTATTTCATGTGGTCATAATTAAGGTGAATTAAGGAGAAAAATAATAAAAAGAAGAGGTAGAATAATTAGAAGAATAATAAGAGGAGGATGAAATGGAAATAGGGGTATTAACCTCGATGTATTCATAGACATATTACATATAGAACATAGAAAATTATTTACTTTAATAGGATGATGAATTTGAGTCCATGGATTCATCACTTACACTCTATGTTGTAACATTAAGAGCCTTATTACCTTATTTACTTTCATTAACTTTCTTTCTGTAGATAAGGCATTATGACATTATGTGACCCTTTTTATTTCATTAATAGAAAGTAACTTATAGTTACACTTTTTTATTCACTTTCTTGGATCGGTTGGAAGCTTTCATTTTCATTAAAAAATTGTTCATGTTCTTGGAATGTTGGGAAAAACATTAAACTTAACCCTTGGATGAATCATCCCTGGTAGCTTTAAAGGTGATTTTTTATTTAAATATATGGATTTATTATCCTCCTTCTTAGTTTCTCACTTCATAATAATTTCACATTTTATTAGGGATCTGATAAAGTCATTGACCATAACTTTCTTTACAACATTAAATTTTTTGTATAAAAGGGAATTTGGATATAGAATTTTTTTACATGACATAATGTATCTTTTTCTACTATGATTTATTTAGAAAATTCATCACAAAGAGACTTAAACCGCTGAAAATGTCAGTAAACCATGTAAAAATACTAGTAATAAATTCATTTTGATGCATAGTAATGATTTATAAATCTTGTTGATACATGTCTAATCTATCATCTTTAACTCTATTGGTTAGTTCATGAGAAACTTCTAGAAATGTATTTATTTCATGGGAAGTTTTTCATATAGAAACAAAATTAAATTCATTTTAGTCATGAAAATAATATATAGAATTCATGGATTTTCAAGTAATATCAAAGGATTTAATATCACATGGTGTCCACTTATCTACTGGTTCATTAGTAGGAATATATTCATTCATGACCATTTTACAAATAGGGTAACTTATGATACTAATAAAGGTTGATATTACATTTTTCAAATAAGATTAATTTGTTCCATCAAATAAATGAGAATTTTTATAAGAAGCATATTCCATCATAAAATCATACATTGAAATCGATTATGATTAAAAAAATTAAAAACAAATTTTGAAAATGAAATTTTCAATAAAAATAAAACTAATAATTTTATACTAACTATTGTTCATATAAATATGGGGAGATATTGGGGGTTAATGTTCCTTTTAAAAATTAAATCAAATGTAAAAGGTAAATTAAAATCTAAAAAATATTGATATGATAAAGTAATAACATGATACATTTTATAAACCAATAAATTGATAAATCTGATTTGTATTAGAAAGATAATTTCAATATAGATTGACCAAGTATGGAAAATGGAAAATAGATACATTGAATTTAGGAGATTATTTGTATTGATGTTAAATGATGAAATACATAAATTGAAAGAGAGAGAAAACACTGTTTGATAAATGAGTTTGATAATATATTAGTGTGATCCCCTACTCCACCTCCTCTTGGATTGATAGGTTTATTTTATTACTCCCTTTATCTTGGAGGTTATCAAAAACCCCACCACTCATAATTATGATTATGATAGCCCTCTTTAGCTTCACCAGTAGTCAAGGAACCTGTCTCTCACTTTTTTGATAGCAAGAACCTATTGTAAAAGGAGATTAGAAGAAAAAAAATTCTTGGATCAAAACCTTATAATTAAAATCCCTAAAATATAATAAGGATGAGTAAAATTGTTATTAGAGATTGTGATATGAATTTTAAAGTGATCCTATGATATTGATAGAGAATTTGAGATTGGGTCTTTAGAGAATTTTGAGAGGATTTTCTAGAGCCTCACCTTTTATGAGCCAAAGTTGAATCAAGGATCAAAGAGGTGTTTTTGGTAACCATTATATCTTACAAGAATCTAAGGAAATACTTTTACGACATTAAAAAGATATAGGAAGGTTATGTAATTATCTAGGGTCATTTAATCTAAATAATACCAAAATTACAACATTTTGGACAATATTAAATGAACCCTT
This sequence comes from Viscum album, assembly GCA_963277665.1. Lineage (NCBI taxonomy): Eukaryota > Viridiplantae > Streptophyta > Magnoliopsida > Santalales > Viscaceae > Viscum > Viscum album. Next base: position 1,778,213,092 of record OY728129.1, on the reverse strand, counting down.
GAACCAACTGTCATGATGCCACCAGCTAACTGGTTCATCTAAATGGATGGCCAGTGGTTCAAATGGAACATAAAAGTTATAAAAAGCATCACCATACAACCAATACTAGACAATGTATGGTCGGTGGTCTTCTAGAAGAATGTTAGAACACTGGATGGGTCACCAACAGGTCGATGGTCTTCCTAGAGATGGGAGGTTCTGTCCACATGGAACCAACTAGATGGTGCTGCCTACAGCTATCCACCTTCAAGTGGAGCCACACTATCTTCTTTATAAGGAATTATGTTGATATTATAACTTGATTCCAATAACATTAAACATGAAAACATACTACTACAATTCTTCAACAAGATCATCAAGAATTGTGACAACTAGGTCCATTTGACAGCACAAACACCCCGCCTTTAACATGACCGTCAAGTCCTAGCCCACCAAGTATCACCAATTTTCCCTAAGACACATGGTCCCCACCCTGGGACCCACCCACATGCCAAAATGGTTCATCTGACTAATGACTACCCCATCAAGCCAACACATGTCCTTTCCATTGTGCTTTGTCCTCACTCACACACACCTTGGGAAACTTCCCAAAAGGTCACCCATCTAGATCATTATTCCATACCAAGCACACTTAATTGTGGTGTTTTAATTAGTTAGGCTCTTGAGAAAGATGGTGCACCTTGTTGAAATTCATCATATCATTTAGTCATTTAATCCTTTATCATTCTGGGGTGTTACATTTACCCCCCTCCAGAGCACAACATCCTCATTGTAGACCCTACATCTCAACCTAGGCAGTGCACCACACTTAAGATTGGGTTCCTCCTTTGATACCAAATGTGACAACTGGGTCCCAATGATAGCACATATACCCCGCCTTTAAGAAATTCGTCGGTTCTTGGCATGCCAGGTACCACCAGTTGCCCCGCAGACATGTGGTCCCTAAACTAGGGACCACCCACATGCCCGAATGGATCATCTGACTAATACTGTCCCCAGAGGACAACACATGTCCTTTCCAGTGTGCTTTTCCCTCACACACACACACTCTGAGAAACTTCCCAAAAGGTCACCCATCACGATCACTACTCCAGGACAAGCACGCTTAACTGTGGAGTTCTAATCAGGTCGGCTTCTGAAAAGGATGGTGCACCTTGTTGACATGAGTCATATCATTTGGTCATTTAACCCTTTATTATTCTGGTGTGTTAAAAGAATCATTTGAATGGACTTAAATATCTCTATTTATACCATCAATGATATGAATTAATGTAAAATTAAAGAGAATAAAATTCTCTGAAGTGAAAATTTAATGCATAAAAATGAGTGTTTGTGATCATGAAAAAACAATAGAAGATAAATGTAAAATAATTGACATTTTTTATACAAATCAAGACCTTTATGGATTTATTTATGAAAAGTATATCATTGTTGAGAATAATTCTCACCATCTTTAATAATGGTTTCCCATCCTTACCCACAATTTCTATTCCCTTAAATGTTCTCACTTTTATTGAAAACCTAATTGTGCGTTATCTCATGTGAGGTTCATATTTGTCTAATCAAAATTTTAATATAATGGTTCATTATCCTTTTTATTATTTGATATTCCAACAAAATGAAATTTAAAACCTAAAATGGATCTTTTGTGCTACCCTGATGTAACACCCCAGAATGATAAAGGGTTAAATGACTAAATGATATGACTCATGTCAACAAGGTGCATCTTCCCTTTCAGAGCCTACCTGATTAGAACTTCACAGTTAAGCATGCTTGGATTGGAGTAGTGATTAGTATGGGTGACCTTCTGGGAAGTTTCCCAGGGTGTGTGTATGTGAGGAAAATGCACACTAGAAAGGATATGTGTTGACCTGTGGGTACTTTCATTAGTCAGATGATCTGTTCAGGCAAGTGGCTGGACCCTTGGGTGGGGACCACGTGTCTGCAGGGCAACTGGTTGTACCTGGTGGGCCAGGACCTGACGACCATGTTAAGGCGGGGTGGCTGTGTTGTCACCGGGACCTAGTTGTCACGTTTGGTATCAGAGGAGGAACCCAACCTTAAGTGCGATGTACTGCCAGGGTTGAGATGTAGGGCCCACAACGGGGACGTTGTGCTCTAAGGGGGGGGGGGGTGATTGTAACACCCCAGAATGATAAAAGGTTAAATGAATAAATTATATGACTCATGTCAACAAAGTACACCTTCCTTTTCGAGAGCCTACCTGATTATAACTTCACAGTTAAGCGTGTTTCGGTTGGAGTAGTGATCAGGATGGATGACCTTCTGGGAAGTTTCCTAGGGTGTATGTGAGTGAGGACAAAACACAATAGAAAGAACATGTGTTGACCAGTGGGGACTGTGATTAGTCATATGACCTGTTTAGACATGTGGGTAGACCCATTGGGTGGGGACTATGTGTCTGCAGGGCAACTGGTGGGCCAGTACCCGACGACCATGTTAAGGCGGGGTGGTAGTGCTATCACCGGGACCTAGTTTTCAAATTTTTATATAGTCCGTAATCATAAAAAAAATTCCTTGAGAAAGCATATAATCCTAAACCCTTCACAATGGTTTGTAAAGAAAATGATAATTATCATAAGCATATCCCCCAGGAGTGTCATAACCAAGAGTACAACAAGGACCGTTGTCGTGCACCTGTTCCTATTCGAGTCTTTCTCAAAGTAGTGTTTTCGGGGAAAGAAGGATTTTCCCATATGTGATAAATGTGGAAAGAATCACCTTTGTGACTTTTTTTTGAAAGTCTTTGAGTTTATGTGCAAATTTTCCCAATACCCATGAACGAGGTATTGCACGTTCACCGTTTTGGCCCTATTATTTCTCTGGTATGCTGGTATGCCTGAGTAGATGATTATTGATTGTGAATTGGGTAAATTGTTGTGCTTTGTATGTATTGACCATGCATGTCTTTCTTGTTTTGAACTTTGGGTCTTGTTTTCCTGTTAGACTGTTGTTTACATTCCCATGCCTATTATTATAGGATGGTGTGACTATTGTTCCATTATGCTGTGGTGCTTTAGAATGCTAGCCAAGTAGTTCTTGAGGTTTACCTTGGGTGTTACGTGCTGCTACACTTATTTGACTTACACAGGGCCGTGAGAACCAGATGTATAGACCATAGGAAGAATGGACGTTGAGGGATTCTCCAGAGTGTCTTTATAATTTATGATGCGATGCCATAGGGGAATTAACATTGAGTGCTTCCCCAGAGTGTATGTAGTTCCTCGACGTGGTCCACCGGGGGAATTTGACATTGAGTGCTTCCCCAGAGCACCTTTAGTAACGATACGAGAATATAGGGTGAATTGACGGTGAGTGATTCCTCAGAGAGTCTATACTTAAGATGAACCAGAGGGGTTAGACTTAGTGTACTTCCCAGAGGGTTGCATGTACTTGTTAGGTAGGGCCAAAGGGGATAGGCTTTGAGTACTTCCCAGAGGTTTACCTTGTGTTTAGCTGCTTGCTTGTGTTTCTAGGTAGGACCATAGGGGATAGGTTGTGGGTACTTCCAAGAGGGTTACCTATTGTGTTTATCTGCCTTGTTTAGCTATTTCATGTTGTGTGGTGATTTGAATGCTTCAAACAATGGATTGTTTATTACTTAGTACATAATGTTTACTTCTTTCTGTACATTTACCTACCATATACTCACTGAATGTTAGGAATAAATCTTCGGGTGGTTGACCATTGGTATTTAGTCTCACATCCTGTTTGGCTCATGCTTTTGGGCCAAAACAGATTATATTTTTGCAGGTATATATAAGGGCAAGCACCCTTCTACTTCAGGTACATGATTTGCTGTGGAGTTTGAGAGCATGGGACTAATCTATTATTTCGATACTGAGGAGCTATTTATCTTTTATTTTGTACATTGGTTGAGTACTATTTGTATTACAACATTGTGACTTGTTTTGCCGCTTTCCTAGGAATATGTATCATGCATAATTTACATATATCTACTCAAGTTGTTTTATCATACCAGTATTTCGCTATTTACTATTGTTAGATATTTCCTACTTCCACTATTGTATGTATTTTTTTTTACTTTTTCTACGTACTTTATCAACGAGGGAATAGTTTACCCAGTATCACACCCAAGGCCCTCACTGCTAGTCGGCAGCCTCTGGCGTTCGAGGAAATGCGCTTGAGTCCATGTGACCTCCCGGGTACGGGGCGCCCCTGGGTGGATTCCGGAACCGAGATGTTACACCTCATTACTTGTTGGTTACACATTATCTTTCTTTTCTCCATTTTAGGAAATATTATTCTCACTAAATTCTTTTATATCTTTATATATTTACCTTACATATATACCTCGTGAAATATCATTTTTATTGATGGGGTTATAGATGTATTTATGGGGACAATGCTACTTCTTATCTCATGTAAAGCATCACCCCCATAAAATATTTTTAAACCATGAATAGATTTATAAAACCCACATTATTTTATAGATAACCCAGATGGTTCAATTCACGTTTTATGTAAAATAATAATCACTTTCCATCTTTAAAAATATCATTTACTTATTCCATGAAGCATCACCAAATTGGTTTATTTTTATTCTTCATTATCCAAAATCCTTCTCATGTATTTTCTATATTGGAACTCCATGTTCAAGACTTGTGTCCCTTTTTCTATTATGAAAGTTAAAAAATGATTAAATTCCTTATTCTATTTGGAATCATTCTGATTTGGAATTCGATTATTCCTTGAATCATAATTATTTAACCCACTTCTCTCTCATGGGTTTGATATGTATACGGTTTATGAATGGTTTATTTTACTTAAGTAGAACAAATATGTATGTTTTTTATTATGCGATGGGAGGGACCAGAATTATATATCCTTCCAATGCATTGGTTAAATATTTATATCTACAGAGATATTATGTATGGGATTAGGGAGTAAACTTAATATACCATTGGACTTTATTCACTATGTTTATGGTAATGAGGAGTGAACCAAATCCACTATGGGAATTTTAACACTATATAATGATAGTAGTGGGAGAAACCCTTGAATTTTGTTTATAATGTCATGCCTTATGTTATTGGCACATATTCCTTGATTCCATGATTTTTGAAATCATTTCCTTATTTCATGTTTCCATGCTTATAGTCATCTTATTTGTTTTATTGGGTATGAGTTATTTATTGTATGTTCACGTTTTTTACTTACATTCACATACCCATATGTTTATATTATGATCAGTAATGAAATTTTATTGTCATCACTTATACATACCCTAACTGAGAATTTGAGCTCACCCATTTTTTATGTTTCCCTTCCCCTGGTTATGAATATTTGTATAAAATATTTTATAATATAGAAGGGGGTCTAAAAGTGTTTGATTATGGAGAAAAGTTCATAAGATTATAAAATTATTTTCCTATGTAATTGGTCCTCAAAGACACTAAACCAAAAGCTTCTCTGAGATATTTGTGATTATATTGAGATATAATGTTCAAATTATGGTAATAATGTAAAATAAAGTCATTTTTATCTTAGGTCATTATATTTGTTCTCATAATATCCCATCAGTGTGATTTCCAAGTGAAGCCTTAATGGGATAATGCCTCATTCACATATTAGTACTCACAACAGATAGTAAACATATTATTTGTCTCATCATAGAATATTATCTGTCTATAGAATAATTTTTAATAATATCATAAGTTTATATCAAGGTTCTTATCATAGTGGGGAACTTCATATTACCCTTTTAATGCGATATCTATTTTAGGAAATTAACACATTAATATTCTTTAGAAGAACAATCAATTTTTGATATGGTATTAATATTAAAATACGTGTATATATAGTAAATATACTGTATAAGGTAGTTGGTTATATGGAACCAAATCTTGTAAAGTATTGAAATAAAACACCATATAGGATTAAATAAACTATTTGAGTTATAACCCTCACTAAAACAAGAAGTAGTAAGGAACTGTGTTACCTGGAGTTAACATTCACTATCAGCATATAAAAACTCACAAAAAACACTCGAAATAATAATATAAACTAGACTTACAATGGTAGAAGTTAAAGAAAAGAAAGGATTTTACATAGTAGAATTATTCTTCCAACAACCAAGTTACAGCTTTGGAACGAAAAAAACAACATTGATGTAACTCCAATCAAATTTCAATGTGAATTTTAATTAAATTCTGTTAAATTATCTATTTTTTATTATTGGATATTGGGAGTGTCAATGGTGGTATAGGTTTTAGAATTGAGTAGTTGGATATGGTTCTATTCAAAAATTAATTAACATGTAGGGGACCACAACACAATGTTGGGGGATGTAGTGTGGAATGGTTCTACCGAGGATTGGGATTATGAAGTTGGGGTTGGTCATGGTGTAATGTAATTGGTTACATCATGATTCAAAATATTTATGTGTGAGTCTTTAGGTCACGATGTAATGGATATCCTAGATATATCTCGACCCTTGGAATTTAAGGGGTCATGACACCATAAAGGATGCGGGTTACACAACATTGGGTGACTTGGGTATCTATGAAGTACTCTGAGTAGGGACATTACACCGTAACTGTTATGGTCACACTAAAATTTAACCATAGAGGATAAAATTGTAATTTTTCCATCCTTTTCAACACAATTTTCATCACAAGAAGTCCTTTCATAATTTTTTTTGTAAAATTGATTAAATGGGATAAATTTATAAAAAAACACCTCAATATCCTCCTTTGTCCCCAGAAAAAACTGCATTCTTAAGGGGAATACCTCCTTGATTATTTATTCATACTAACCCTATTTTTTTCACCAAGGTGTTGTATATTTTATTTATCTTTATTTGGAAAGTCTAACAACCTTGGATCCCTAGACATAAATTTCTCTCACTATTTCTCTTCTTCCATATAAAATCCTTAATTTATAGTGTTTTTGTTATGTTCTTGGATTCTGGAAGATTGAGTTTGATTTGGGTGGTATGGATTGGTGAGTGATATCCCTAAGGAATGTGGTAGGAAGTATTTACCATGTTTTGGAATTTACATGTGGTTTTTTAGTTTTTCATGCATATCAATGAATGAATTTGTCGGTATTGTTCTTATTTGGGTATAAATGCAGTTGTAACACCCCAAGCTTCTACGGTACGCTTCTCTTTGAATAATGTGATAGCGTGTGTTGTACGCAACACTGATTTTTAACACACCAGAACCAATCAAACTAGCCGTTATGAATAGTAATACCTACTTTTTGAAATTATATATATTTTAAAATGGACTTCATTTTTGGATTCAGAATATCGAATTTAGCCTAAGGTGAAATTTTGGTACTTTTCGGATAACTTTAATATTTTGATGAATAGTGAAAATTACTAAATTTTAATTAAAAAAAACTTTTTAAATCAAAATAATTAACAGTGATAAATTATGAATTTGAGTGGTTTTAAAGTATATTTAGAATATATCTTTACCATTTAATATAATTTTGGTCATTGGACATAATTTTACAATTAAACCAAACATAAACAAGTGTCAATCTTTTGATAGTTATTATCTCTTAAAAACACGCTTTTTGTTTTGACAGCGGGAATTAATTTTAAATTAATTTCTGCCACTTCTGTGTTTTGAATTTAGAAAAATGGATTCCATATTTGGAATCAGGATGTTCAAATTGTGTAAATAGGTAACTTTTATTTTTATACATTTTGAATAATTACTGCGGTAAATATTTTATTTACCATGGTTAAGGGTAAATCCGGTAAATGAGGGTTAAAAAATAATATTATAATAATACTAAATTACGCTAAAACGTGTCCTAGCGTTATTGGTTGATACATGTTCGACCATAGGCATCTTTGGGTCGATTTTGGGACCCCATGGTGCCACTTGTAGGTGATAGGGACACTTTATTTTAATTAAGTTAAAATGAATACAAAAAAGACACAAGCATATATCCTTTAGAAATTTTTTTTTGACATAGGGTTATATATGTTGGATTTTAGATTATAAATATTCATTATAAATATAAAAAGGTTTCCTATATAATGATATTTTATTTATAATTTTTAGACATTAAGGAATTTAATTTATTTATGACACAATGATGATGAAGTAATTACTATAATAGTGAAAAATTAAAATAATTGATATTATAAATACCCAAATAAATATAATATGAAACTTTTAATGAATTAAAATAATTTTATAGGATAATATGATATATTAGGATTGATTTAATTGACTTTGTTCGAATTAATCAATCTGTTATGAGTTTCACAAAAATCAACTATTGAATAGTGTCAAAATTGACATAAAAGAGTTCTTAAAACAAATATTATATTATTAATTGATATTAAATTCCTAAAAATCTAGGGTTCGGCCAAGAGACGTATATAATGATAGGTTCATCATTAATGGACCACCTGAGGGTCTCTGTGATGTATATAGTAAGTTTATTAACCATACTATATAAAAATACAAAGAGACATTTTAAAAGTGAAACTAATTAACTTAGAGTTAATACTTAAAGATAAGTTTAATATAAGTACCCAAACCTGTCTAAATTCTATTGGTTGAGTTGGTTTCGACCTATCCACACCTTAACATTTAAATAATCAACCTTGGAGTCATTAGAAACCGAATATGAATTTATTATAAATTAATATTTCTAGCTTTTCCAAAGGTGCCCCTCACCCCTCTTATAAAAGGGAACTCCTCCTTCTCTTTTCTTCACACCTTCAAAACCTTTTGGTTCGGCCAAACTCTTCCCAAATACTCTCCCAACTTCCCTCACTACAACCTAGAGGCATTAGTTTGATTAGAAAGCCAACCTAAGGAGCCCTTTTGATCAAATCAAAAGGAAGAACCTGAAGAAGAGGTAATGTTTTCACCACCCCTTTTCAAGTTCCTTTCTTCTTCCACTTCTTCTTTCTTTGTTATTACCATTCTAAAATAATAACTCCATTATCTTATATATACTGTGATGTTATTATAAATATGGTACAACCATAATCAGTATTCTATCCACCCTTTGAATAACATGTCTCCATACGTGCGTACGTACGACTTACCGTCTCCACATCGTGGTGTAATTGTTATTCAATATATTATTATTTGGATGGGTATAATAATGATGTGTAACTCATGTAAATAATAAATATAACATGTTAATGATTCTGTATATATGATATAACATCCATTTATATATTATTTTAATATCAAAAGAATGATATTGTCACTCGTGCGTACGTACGGACTACCGTCTCCACGAACGCGATGAGATTCATTCTCCATCGTATCCATTCAAGTATAATTATCATTTGATGATTTAAAAATGATGTTTAAGGACTTGATATCATTCTTTATATGAATAATATACAACCTATCCATTACAAACATGGCTTACGTAACAAAACATATAAAATAAAACGATTAAGTTAACACCCGAAACAACGATAATACCAAGATATTATTAACAAATCAATGTTAAAAGATCATATATGATATCATATTAATATATATGATTCTTGTATAATTTAATAACAATTATTTCACCATTATACAGGAGGTTAACCTACCCCAACCAAGGAAAAGTACAAGGAAATGGGTTTTCATCTCACTCCTTATTCCCGTGAGATTCATGCCATATTTCCACCATTACCTTTTGTGTGGTATATGTACTACCCACAATTATATTCTTTGTTTAATACACTTTAATTTATGTGTATTTACATATTCATTATATGATACCTCTTTCATGGGTTTTATGTTTCATAATTTACCAAATTGGTAAGGGTTATTTCACAATCTCTTCATTATCCGAGGTTGTTTATACGTAATTATCTACTGGGATCTCTTTATCATCCACATCCGTGTTTCTTCAAAATGTATTTCAAAACATTTTTACTATTTACTAGAATATGGGTTAAAGTCATTTATACCCTTGTTTGACTTTTTATAATAGGTTTATAAAGGAATCTTTCCGTCGTTTTCCAAACAAAGTTCTTTTTAACCTTTTCGGCAGAATTAAGGTAAGAATGTTTTTTTAACTTATACGGCGGGTGCGGTTATTTTCCGCCGTTATAAAATCGTTGAAGCTTCCCTTACAAGCTTATAAGAATATTTTCAAAAGAAAATGTTTTATTTTATATGTCTCTTAAATGATTTCAAAAGAGATATTTCTCTAAAAAGAGTTATGATTTCATCTATGTCAACATCCTTTGATGGATTTTACGCTTATTTGAAGTTGATGATACAAAACTTCTATATTGTATTGAAGGTTTTATGATATGTTTGACTATGGATGTGCTATTTTAATACCATTCATAGTTTATGGTGAAAGTATTGACATTTTGTATGCTAGTTTTAATACGAATGTTTATGTTATGTTTAAACCTTTTCATATGGGAATGCATTGGACTTAATATGTGACGGGTGGAGCCCGCTATAGCTCCTCGATGCATCGGTAGGTATCATGAGAGAAACTAGTGTCTTGGCACAAGGCCTTGGAAAAATATTATTTATAGTCTTGGCATGAGGCCTTGGCTATGTGGTTATGATAGTATGGCATTATGCATTCCATCATTATGAAAGTGGTTATTGATTTTGCATGTGATTATTCGATTAGTAGAATATCCATGTGAAAAAGTAAATGGCATTATTTCATTTTATTCATGCCATACTATGTTGAAAGTTCAAGTTTGAAAGTCTTTTTTTAGTTATACATTGCCTTAAATGTTTATTCTTATTTATGAAAGTTTCCACTATATTGTTGTGCTTACTGGGAATTTGAGCTCACCCGTTTTCTATGTTTTATTTTTCCCAGGAAGTGAAGAAGTAAATTATGAATGACCTGTAGGGATTTTATGTGGGGATATGAGTGTGGATTATGGAGACAATATGTTGTTGTAGTAGTTTTTCATTTTATGATGTAATGTAAGACATATGAATATATCTAGTGTTTCCAAGGCTACTAAACCAATCGGTATTTCGAGATTTGATCTTTCTTGTGATCATGCCAATGTTATGTAATAATGCACCGACTCTGGGTAACTAGGGTCGGGGTGTTACAGTTGGTATCAGAGGAAGTTTAGTACAAACCTTGGATGCTTGATTTAGATAAACTCTGATTAGAGCACATAGACCTAAGATGAACTTTGAGGATTAGTATAGAAGAACTTCCTAAAATTTTGGTATTGTAGAGATTTTGTGAGTTTTCTGAGCAATACATCCCTGTCTGGATACGAGCAGGTAGAGGCGGCTCTGGAACAGATGTACCTAGTGGTAAAACCCGAAAACACCGCTTTGAGCTAGACTCGAATGGGAACTGGTGCACAACAACAGTACTTGCTGCACTCTTGGTTACGACTCTCCCAGGGGATATGCTTAGGATAACTCTCATTTTCTTTACAAATCATTATGAAGGGTTTATGAGTATATAATTCCTCAAAGAAAACATTTTTATGATTATGGATTATATCCATAAATAGTTCAATTTATGTTAAGTGTTTTATAAGTATGGGATTATGTATTTTGATTCATAAACTGATCTAGTTTATGCCATTGTTTAGAAATGGCGCCTAGTGGAAGAAATGGAAACCGTATCAATGCACGCACTCCATGTAGGGATTTCCCTCCTGCTCAAGATAATTATAGTGGAGCTGGTGATGCAACTGGTGCCGATCAGCTAATCACCATACTGGGACAACTTACTCAGGTTATGAATAATAACCTTACTCGTATGGAGCACCCTGATCCATAACGTGGAGGATCAATCTTAGATCGATTCATGAGGCAACAACCACCAACGTTCAATGGGAGTACAAATCCCTTAGTAGCTGAGCAATTGATAAATTCCCTAGAGAAAATATTTCAGGCTTTGGGGAGCAGTGAAAGGGAAAAAGTTATCATGGCAGTTTACCACCTCATTGGAGATGCTGATCAATGGTGGTCATTGATTCAAAACATGAAGGAAGATGATGAAGTATCAAATATGGAATGGAGGGAGTTCAAAGATCTGTTTTTATAAAAATACTTTCCTCGCGACCATCGAGCAGATATGGAAAGACAATTTCTATGTTTGAGACAGAAGGAGGATGAGAATGTCACAAAGTATGAGGCTAACTTTACAAGGTTAGAAAGGTATGATAGTGATTATATACGTAATCCAAGAAGTAAGATTGATCGTTTATTTGATGTGTTAAAACCATTTCTCCGTCGAGCATTAGTCTCACAATCCTTCTCGTCATACGAAGACATTGTCTCATGTGCTATCAAGACCAAAAAGGAATTCTCTAAGTCTTATGACTTTAAAGAAAAGCAAGATAAGAAGAGACCTACTGATCAATCTGGGAATGGAAATAAGGGGAAGAAGGGAAAGGTTGAATATCCATCCTGTGGTAAATGCGGTAAGAAACATCCTGGTACTTGCTTGAAGGGAATGGGAGTCTGTTACAAGTGTGGTGAAAAAGGCCACCAAGCTCGTGATTTCAAGGGGAAGAAGAAAGCTACCAACGTTCAGTGCTACAATTGCAGGGAGATGGGGAATTATGCAAATGAATGTCCTAAGCGTCAGGAGAACTTACCTCAGAAAAGACCAAGGGATCAAGGCCAGACTTATGCTATCACTACTGCTGAGGTAGAAGCTCCGAAAGACGTGGTGACAGGTAATTTAATGGTTTCCTCAAGTTTAGAAAATGCATTATTTGATTCTGGATCATCACATTGTTTCATATCTTCCTAGTTTTCTAAGAAAATTAGATATTTCCAATTTGACTTAACAAGGGATTTGTCAGTTAAAACTCACAATGGAAGTATCATTGCAACAAAGTTTTGTGAATCAGTCCCCATTAGAGCACATAAATGTTCTTTATCTGCTGATCTCATCGTCATACCTATGATTGAGTTTGATATAATCCTCGGTATGGACTGGCTTTCGGACTATGATGCGAAGATTTATTGTAAGAAGAAAGAGGTTACGATTCATGTTGATAATGATAAGGAACACCTTATCTTTAGAGCAGAATCATCACCACCTAATTCTTATTTAGATCCACCCCCTGTAGCTCAACTAAATTAAATTATTGGGGAGGAAGAGAATGAAATAACTGTCGGTGAGGAAAGGAATGTTCAAATAGATGATGTACCTGTTGGGAAAGAATTTGTAGATGTATTTCCGGAAGATTTACCATGACATCCTCTAGAAAGAGAAGTTGAGTTTTCTATTGATTTAATTCCTGGATCAAGGCCTATATCGAAGACCCCTTATAGAATGGCCACTGTAGAGTTAGTCGAACTAAAGAAACAACTAGAGGAATTGAGTAATAAAGGATTTATTCACCCTAGTGTTTCTCCATGTGGAGCCCCTGTTCTTTTTGTTAAAAAGAAAGATGGATCTATGAGGTTATGTATCGACTACCGGGAGATCAATGCTATAACGATAAAGAACAAGTATCCCCTACCTCGCATTGATGATTTATTTGACCAAATGCATGGAGCTCAATACTTTTCAAAGATTGACCTTCGATCTGGATACCATTAGTTGTGTGTAAAGAAGGAAGACATTCCGAAGACAACATTTCGAACCAGGTACGGGCATTACGAGTTTACTGTAATGCCTTTTGGATTGACTAATGCACCCTCTGTATTCATGGATCTGATGAATAGAGTTTTCAAGGAGTATCTCGATGAATTTGTGGTGGTATTTATTGATGATATCTTAGTATACTCCAAAACCTATGAAGATCATGAAAATCACTTGCACATTATCTTGAAGACTCTGAGGAGGAATGAATTATATGGGAAGTTTAGCAAGTGTGAATTCTGGCTTCAGGAGATTTCTTTTCTTGGCCATATTGTCTCTAAAGATGGAATCTCTGTTGATCCTTCTAATACCAAGGAAATCCAAGAATGTCCAGCACCTACGAGTATAACTGAGGTACGTAGTTTTATTGGTTTGGCAGGTTATTATCGACGTTTCGTCCAGAATTTTGCCCGATTGGCTAACCCATTAACGAAGCTCACACGTAAAGGGGTTAAATTTGCTTGGACAAAAGAGTGTGAAGAATGTTTCGAAGAACTGAAGAGAAGATTAGCCAATACTCCTATATTGACTCTACCATCTGGGAATGATGGCTTCGTTATTTATAGTGATGCATCAAAGAAAGGAATTGGTTGTGTCCTTATGCAGAATGATAGAGTTATTGCATATGCATCACGATAGTTGAAAATTCATGAAAAAAACTATCCTACTAATGATCTCGAGTTAGCAGCTGTAATCTTTGATTTGAAGATATGGAGGCACTACCTCTATGGTGAAAAATGTGAGATTTATACTGATCACAAGAGTTTGAAGTATATTTTCTCACAAAAAGAACTCAACATGAGGCAAAGGAGATGGCTTGAATTACTCAAGGATTATGATTGCACGATACACTACCACCTGGGGAAAGAAAAAAAGGTGGCAGATGGTTTGAGTATAAAAGACCATGGAGTTTTGAATAATATGAGAATTTAAAGGGATCCAATTTTCATGGATCTAGTGAAGATGGACATAGGAATAACCAGGGAAGGTGAAACATCAATGATTTTTCAAATGGTTGCCAAACCATCTTTATTAGAAAGGATTAAGAGTTCTCAGACCGATGATGAAGAATTTCAAAAGAAGATTAAAGCTGTGAATGATGGGAGATTGAGAGACTTTGTGTATGAAGATGGAATTTTGAAATTTGGGAAGAGACTTTGTGTTCCCGATATACCTGATCTAAAAAGGGAATTTCTGGATGATGCTCATAGTTCCAATTTATCTATACACCCTGGGAGCACCAAAATGTATAGAGATTTGAAGGAACATTTTTGGTGGGACAACATGATGAGGGATATTTCTGATTTTGTGTCAAGATGTATGGTTTGTCAACAAGTGAAAGCTGGAAGGCAACAACCTGGAGGAGTCATGCAACCTCTTCCCATACCAGAGTGGAAATGGGAAAATATTACGATGGACTTTGTCATGGGGCTACCAAAGACTCCTAGAAGGAACGATGCAATATGGGTTATTGTTGATCGTCTTACCAAGTCAGCACATTTTCTTGCTATAAGAGAAGATCTACCCCTGGAACGTCTAGCAAGACTATATATTAATGAAGTTGTGAGACTTCATGGAGTACCCCTATCGATTGTTTCTGATCGTGATCCCCGTTTTACTTCAAGATTCTGGAAAATTCTTCAGAAATCCCTAGATACTGAACTTCATTTGAGCACTTCTTACCACACTCAGACAGACGGACAATCAGAACGGACTATTCAAACCTTAGAAGACATGTTGAGATCTTGCTCACTTGACTTTCAGGGTATGTGGGATCAATATTTACCTCTGGTAGAATTTTCCTATAACAATAGCTTCCATTTGAGTATTCAGATGGCACCATATGAAGCGTTATACTGAAAGAGATGTCGTACACCAACCTGTTGGGATGACGTCGGTGAAAGAAAACTTGTAGGTCCAGAACTGGTGGAGGAAACGATGGAAAAGGTGAAGGTAATCCAAAATCACATCAAAGCAGCTCAAAGTAGGCAGAAGAGCTATGCCGATAATCGAAGGAAGGATTTGGAATTTCAAGTCGGTGATCATGTTTTCCTGAAGGTATCTCCATGGAAGGGAGTAATACGTTTTGGTAAGAAAGGTAAATTGAGTCCCAGGTACATCGGACCTTTCGAAATTCTAGAACGAATTGGGGTTGTAGCTTACCGATTGGCAATGCCGCCAAGTCTCTCCAAAGTTCACGATGTGTTCCACGTATCTCTATTGAGGAAATACATGCTTAACCCAACGCATGTACTCACCTATGAAGAATTAGAACTAGAACCTGATCTGCCTTATTGCGAAGATCCCATCAGGATTCTTGATACGAGAGAACACGTATTGAGAAACCGGACGACGCGTCTGGTAAAAGTCTTGTGGGGAAATCATAAGATGGAAGAGGCAACGTGGGAACCCGAGGAACTTATGATGAAGAACCACCCGAGTCTTTTCATGTGATAAGTATTCTAGAAATTTCGAGGACGAAATTATTTGAAGGAGGGGAGAATGTAACACCCCAAGCTTCTACGGTACGCTTCTCTTTGAATAATGTGATAGCGTGTGTTGTACGCAACACCGATTTCTAACACACCATAACCATTCAAACTAGCCGTTATGAATAGTAATACCTACTTTTTGAAATTATATATATTTTAAAATGGACTTCATTTTTGGATTCAGAATATCGAATTTAGCCTAAGGTGAAATTTTGGTACTTTTCGGATAACTTTAATATTTTGAGGAATAGTGAAAATTACTAAATTTTAATTAAAAAAAACTTTTTAAATCAAAATAATTAATAGTGTTAAATTATGAATTTGAGTGGTTTTAAAGTATATTTAGAATATATTTTTACCATTTAATATAATGTTGGTCATTGGACATAATTTTACAATTAAACCAAACATAAACAAGTGTCAATCTTTTGATAGTTATTATCTCTTAAAAACACGCTTTTTGTTTTGACAACGGGAATTAATTTTAAAATAATTTCTGCCACTTCTGTGTTTTGAATTTATAAAAATGGATTCCATATTTGGAATCAGGATGTTCAAATTGTGTAAATAGGTAACTTTTATTTTTAGACATTTTGAATAATTACTGCGGTAAATATTTTATTTACCATGGTTAAGGGTAAATCCGGTAAATGAGGGTTAAAAATAATATTATAATAATATTAAATTACCCTAAAACGTTTCCTAGACTTATTGGTCGATACCTGTTCAACCATAGACATCTTTGGGTCGATTTTGGGACCCCATGGTGCCACTTGTAGGTGATAGGGACACTTTATTTTAATTAAGTTAAAATGAATACAAAAATGACACAAGCATATATCCTTTAGAAAAACAATCTTTACATAGAATTAAATATGTTGGATTTTAGATTATAAATATTCATTAGAAAGATAAACTTATTTCCTACATAATTATATTTTATTTATAATTTTTAGACATTAAATAATTTAATTTATTTATGACACAATGATGATGAAGTAATTACTATAATAGTGAGAAATTAAAATAATTGATATTATAAATACCCAAATAAATATAATATGAAACTTTTAATGAATTAAACTAATTTTCTAGGATAATATTATATATTAGGATTGATTTAATTTACTTTTTTCGAAGTAATAAATCTGTTATGAGTTTCACAAAAATCAACTATTGAATAGTGTCAAAATTGACAAAAAAGAGTTCTTAAAACAAATATTATATTATTAATTGATATTAAATTCCTAAAAATATAAGGCTTGGAAAAGAGACTTATATCATGATAGGTTCATCATTAATGGACCACTTGGGGGTCTCTTGGATGTATATAGTAAGTTTATTAACAATATTATATAAAAATACAAAGAGACATTTTAAAAGTGAAACTAATTAACTTAGAGTTAATACTTAAAGATAAGGTTAATATAAGTACCCAAACGTGTCTAAATTCTATTGGTTGAGTTGTTTTCGACATATCCCCACCTTAAAATTTAAATAATCAACTTTGGAGTCATTATAAAACGAATATGAATTTATTATAAATTAATATTTCTAGCTTTTCCAAAGGTTCTCCTCACCCCTCTTATAAAAGGGAACTCCTCCTTCTCTTTTCTTCACACCTTCAAAACCTTTTTGTTCGGCCAAACTCTGCCCAAATACTCTCCCAACTTCCCTCACTAGAACCTAGAGGCCTTATTTTGATCAGAAAGCCAACTTAAGGAGCCCTTTTGATCAAATCAAAAGGAAGAACCTGAAGAAGAGGTAATGTTTTCACCACCCCTTTTCAAGTTCCTTTCTTCTTCCACTTCTTCTTTCTTTGTTTTTACCATTCTAAAATAATAAATCCAGTATCTTATATATACTGTGATGTTATTATAAATATGATACAACCATAATCAGTATTCTATCCACCCTTTGAATAACATGTCACCATACGTGCGTACGTACGACTTACCGTCTCCACGTCGTGGTGTAATTGTTATTCAATATATTATTATTTGGATGGGTATAATAATGATGTGTAACTCATGTAAATAATAAATATAACATGTTAATGATTCTGTATATATGATATAACATCCATTTATATATTATTTTAATATCAAAATAATGATATTGTCGCTCGTGCGTACATACGGACTACCGTCTCCACGAACGCGATGAGATTCATTATCCATCGTATCCATTCAAGTATAATTATCATTTGATGATTTAAAAATGATGTTTAAGGACTTGATATCATTATTTATATGAATAATATACAACCTATCCATTACAAACATGGCTTATGTAACAAAACATATAAAAGAAAACGAGTAAGTTAACACCCGAAACAACGATAATACTAAGATATTATAAAAAAATCAATGTTAAAAGATCATATATGATATAATATTAATATATATGATTCTTGTATAATTTAATAACAATTATTTCACCATTATACAGGAGGTTAACCTACCCCAACCAAGGAAAAGTACAAGGTAAGTGGTTTTCATCTCATTCCTTATTCCCGTGAGATTCATGCCATATTGCCACCATTACCTTTTGTGTGGTGTATGTACTGCCCACAATTATATTATTTGTGTAATACACTTTAATTTATGTGTATTTACATATTCATTATATGATACCTCTTTCATGGGTTGTATGTTTCATAATTTACCAAATTGGTAAGGGTTATTTCACAATCTCTTCATTATCCGAGGTTGTTTATACGTAATTATCTACTGGGATCTCTTTATCATCCACATCTGTGTTTCTTCAAAATGTATTTCAAAACATTTTTACTATTTACTAGAATATGGGTTAAAGTCATTTATACCCTTGTTTGACTTTTTATAAGAGGTTTATAAAGGAATCTTTCCGTCGTTTTCCAAACAAGGTGTTTTTTAACCTTTTCGACAGAATTAAGGTAAGAATGTTTTTTAACTTATACGGTGGGTGCGATTATTTTAGGCCATTATAAAATCGTCGAAGCTTCCCTTAAAAGCTTATAAGAATATTTTCAAAAGAAAATTTTTTATTTTATATGTCTCTTAAATGATTTCAAAAGAGATATTTATCTAAAAAGAGTTTTGATTTCATCTATGTCAACATCCTTTGATGGATTTTACGCTTATTTGAAGTTTATGATACAAAAATTATATATTGTATTGAAGGTTTTATGATATGTTTGACTGTGGATGTGCTATTTTTATACCATTCATAGTTTATGGTGAAAGTATTGACATTTCGTATGCTAGTTTTAAAACAAATGTTTATGTTATGTTTAAACCTTTTCATATGGGAATGCATTGGACTTAATATGTGACGGGTGGAGCCCGATATAGCTCCTCGATGCATCGGTAGGTCTCATGAGACAAACTAGTGTCTTGGCACAAGGCCTTGGAAAAATATTATTTATAGTCTTGGCACGAGGCCTTGGCTATGTGGTTATGATAGTCTGGCATTATGCATTCCATCATTATGAAAGTGGTTATTGATTTTGCATGTGATTATTTGATTAGTAGAATATCCATGTGAATAAGTAAATGGAATTATTTCATTTTATTCATGCCATACTATGTTGAAAGTTCAAGTTTGAAAGGCTTTTGTTTTAGTTATACATTGCCTTAAATATTTATTCTTATTTATGAAAGTTTCCGCTATATTGTTATCCTTACTGGGAATTTGAGCTCACCCCTTTTCTATGTTTTATTTTTCCCAGGAAGTGAAGAAGTAAATTATGAATGACCTGCAGGGATTTTATGTGGGGATATGAGTTTGGATTATGGAGACAATATGTTGTTGTAGTAGTTTTTCATTTTATGATGTAATGTAAGATATATTAATATATCTAGTGTTTCCAAGGCTACTAAACCAATAGGTCTTTCGAGATTTGATCTTTCTTGTGATCATTCCAATGTTATGTAATAATGCACCGACTCTGGGTAACTAGGGTCGGGGCGTTACAACGGTTGGGTGAGTTGAAATTGAAATAATTGACACTTGGTTGGTAGTTATGAGTGAATTTTAATAAGTTTTATATATCCATAACTTGTAGTGGGGATTGAGGTAGGGTTGTCCACTTGGGTTTTCCATGGATATTATGAGTTTCCTTTTCCTGGTGAGGGAATCCATGAGATTTTTGGATGATGTATGCATCTCAGTGGTGTTACCCTTTAATTTTGAAGGTTTTTTTAAGTATCATGGTTATTATGAGAAATTTATGATTGGTTAATTTATAGGGTAAAAAATATGTTATAATTGTATGGTTCTTTTTTGGGTGTGGCTAGTTAGGGTGTGTGTTTAACCTTAGTGCATTAGGAAGTGAATTGGTTCCCTTATTTCATGTTGGTTGGAGTAGAACACTCAAGATGGGGGTGAATAGAGTTCCTATAAAAAAAATTTCTTAAGGATTTTTTAATAAGTTCCCCACTTTAAAATTCAATATGGCCCTACTAACTAAAGGATTAGCTTATAAAAGATTTTATTATTTGAAGGATTTCTGAAAGAGTGATTATTTCTCAATTAAAAAAATATGAATTATTATTTAAATTTTTGAAATCAATATTCTAAATAAAATTCTAATAAAAACACTATCTAGTATTAACTATCAAATAAAATTGATGTTTTATAATTTAAATAAACACAAATAGAGAAAAATAAATACAAAACAACATAGCAGAATAAAATAAAAGGTTCAGTCTCAAGTTGAGACTTAATATTCTCCACTTGGTGATCACCTTGCACCAAGAAGTTTATATAAATAAACTTTTATCCACACCCTGGATCTTTGTAAAAAGCAATATACACAACTTTCTAGGTCAAAAAAACATCTTCTATAGTTTTCATGGGAGTGATAAAATAAACATGCCACATAGGGTCCTCCCCCACTATTATCTGTGGGTAGTGTAAGGTGTAAAACTTGTTTATGAAGATATATGTGTATCTTCTATTTTTTCATAGGTTTTAGTGTGTATTCATATAATATAAATATACATACTTATCTTAAAGTAAAAATTTTAATCATGAAATGAAAAATAATGAGAATAGATTTAAGAGCTATGTGTGATAAGAAATGCAGCTTTTGACTCCTAGAAGTTATGTTGAAATATAGCTTGAGTCAAATTTTAAAAATAGACATAAAAACTGAGTGTCATGAGAGATTTTTTTTCTATTTATAGTGAGGTATTGATGTTTTAATTAGTTCTTATCCATTCATAGTTTTTTCTGCGGAAGTTTCATCTGTTTGAGTTCTCAGCAGTTCATCCGCGGCTAGGAGTTCTTGTTTTTTTAGGTGCATGACATCACTACTTGGACTGCTTGAATGATGTATTCTTTTTGATCAGATAATTTCTTTATATACACCATTCGACCATGAGAACATTCTCAATCATTTATAGGTACTTTGTACCTTGTACTGTAGTCTGACATCAATTTATAAATTTTCTTTAAAATACAGAAAACGTAATTAATATAATAAGTATTACTATGTTTCACAAATATGACATTTAGAAAAAAATTTATATTTAAATTACAATGGAAGGATTGGGGTTATCTCATATCGGTGTGTCTAGAATGGCGACACATACATAATGAATTCTACAAATAGGATCTATGAGTCGAGTAGTGGTGACATAGGATCAGTGAGTTTCTCTGACAGTAGGACAACTTGATGGTGACTCATGCTATCAGTAGCTCATACATTACAAAAATTTTAGATATAGATAAGTCTCTCTATCGATATCTTAATGTGATGGTGAATAATCCTTTACGAAAATTATGAGTCAAGTCTATCAGTATCTTGAAGCGATGGTGATTCATACTTACCAGTAACTCATACATACTGTGAGTTTACTGGTAGCTCAATTCGACGGTGATTGATGGAACAGTGCCTTGTCCTTTATCAGAATTCAGCATCTATGATTATGGTGAGACAACTGATAGTGAGACATCTTATTGGTAAGTCCATATCAATTTTAGCTCATAAATAGCCGATTTTCTTCAACTAGTGAGATTTCCAATAGTGATTTCACCTTAATGGTGGATCATCCTTAATAGAGATAGTGAGTCTACCTTAATGGTGACTCATACTTATCCATATGTTTTAACCAATATTATGCTATAAATTACTAATATAATATATTATTATTATATTTAAACAAGTTTAAATATAATTAAACATGATGTAACTATAATGTAACTTGATTTAACTTGATAAATTGTGATTTGTGAGCATTAAAACTAGAGGAGGACAACATTTCATTTATATTTCATGTTAGATCAGATGAGTCTATGTGACTATATATTGAGTGAAAAGATGGAATCTTAAGATTTGGTTATGTAACCACACCCTGAGTGAGATGGTGATGTAATGGTATTATGAGTATGAGGCCTCACCCTAAGTGATAGGGTTCTTATTTCCAATTAAAAAACCAATGTACTATTTCATCTACAATGGTTCAACATAAAATTTTTTATGGGTATTCTTTAAAATTTTAGGTGGTCTCTAGGGATTCATTCCAATGATTATTTATAATTCATGTTGTTCAAGAGGATGAGAGGTCAGACCCATGTCACCCTTTTTGGGAAATTATTTCCTACTTCGGGACTTAAGATATAAGATATGTCCTTGAACCCTTCCCAAATCCCAATGTGATATTGGATACCCCTATTCCAATGATCTGATTGAAACCATAATTTGATGTGAAAATCTATACATATTGGAGGTTTTACATATTTTTCTTATTAATTCATGATGTTAGGGTTTAAATCTAGATAGATAGGTATTCAAAATTTTATCTCCATCCATGGAAGTGGTTGGAGTTGTGATGTTGTGATTGGGCCTCTTAAAAGGGATTCTTAAATACCCTTTTAAGGGAATCAAAACCCATAAAGTTCAGAGAAACTTGAATAGATATGTCATACCTTTTAATGTTTTATTATTAGGAACTATACCAAGAAATTTAAATTCGTGCATAATGGACTTCTAAGTGAAGGGTTCCTAATAATGGTTGGTGTGGGAATTATGCAATAGCGACCCTTTCTAGTTCATCCTATTTATTTATATTTTGATAGGAGAAGGTATAGTTGGGTCTTACACCCATTAAGAGGTCCATATACGGTCATCAACACCACTATCTATTAATAATAAGAAAAGGAAGAAGTATTGAAGAGATTGGGGATTACACCTTGATGGAGGCCCATATATGGTGTAGATAAGTGGAATATAACAACTCATGGAATATGATGAAATTCAAAAGAAGAATCTTGACTTAATGAAGATGATGAAACCAAGAGGAGTATCTTGATTCAAGGTGTATGGGATAATCCATAAAAAGAATCTAATCTTTAAGAATATATAGAATAAATCCTATGATCTTCCCATTGGGGGGGGGGGGTGTCATGGAAAAAGGACCATAGAACAATTTTGTAAAAAACTAAGAAGTGATTACATGAATCTAATGTATAGAATCATATTACAATCCTTCTCATGAAGAGGTAGAAAATTAGTAGGTAGATCATCAAGCCAGGTAATTTATTCATTTACTCCCTTATTAGCAAGTCCATCAACAACTGTATTAGCTTCACGATAAATATGAGTTATAATGTAGTTGATGTCCTGAAGCGAGTGGGTGAAATCCATCCAACGGGTAGTAATATTCCATGCAAGGTGTGTCACACCATTCCAAATTGCTTGCAAAATGGTGGTCAAATCACATTCAATCCAAAAATTATTCCAACCATGGCTCCTTGCAAAAGAAACAGCATGTATCAAACCCATCATTTCAGCGTCTAGAGAAGAGGCAATTCCTCATGTAGCAAGAAAATATACAAGGATTGGGCCATGATGATTTATGAATATTGCACCACAACCCATGAGACCTAGATTTCCTTTGGAGGCACCGTCCACATTAACATTAATCCAACCAGGAAAGGGGGAACACTAAAACACTTCAAAGGTGCGGTGTGGTTGACAAAAGTTTCCATCAATCCGAAGATGTCTTATAATTGTGAAGTCATTCACAGTGTTATTGCAGTGCCCATTTTGCATCGATGCAACTTCACATATGGAAATAAGGATCCTCATCCAACCTAAAGTATGATTTATTGAGTAGTTATTGTGAGTAATAACATTTCTATCATACCAGATTAGATGATGTATCTCAACAACAGTAGCAAGGAAGAGTTTCTTAATTTGATGAGAATTTTCCATTTCTACAAATATCTTTAGTTGAGTGTTTAGAGAGTCAAGGATAAATCATTTGTAGTTAAAAAGTTCAAAAATATAATTCCAAAGTGCAGAAGTTGTAGCACAATAAAGGAATATATGATTATAATGTTCTATTTGTTGATTGTAGTGTCTACATTTAGAGGAATGTTTAATACCATATGATTGAAGGCATCTGTCTTTGAGAATTCTGTTATTAGAAATATGCAAGATAAGAGTGAATCTTGCAAGTTTTATCCAGGGTTTTTCAAAAAGCTTTTTCCAACCAAAAATCACATTTAGAGTTTCAAAAAAAAATTACTATAAATATTTTTTGAATTAAGCATACCATTGTGTGTAGTTTCCCAAATTAAAAAGTCATCAGTGTTTAAAAAAGGGTAATTATTGATGACATGAATAATGGCTTCGGGTAGATGATCATTTTGAAAATTTATCATATCTCTAATTGTGTAGCTGGTGGTATCAAGGACTTTCTTAGGTTGAATTATAGAAATTAAGGGGGGGGGGGTGTTAGTCAAGTTACCCAACCCGAAATTAATGGAGAAATCCCTAGTAACCATCCATTTGTAATTGTTCATAATGCTAGAGAAAGATTGTTTTGATAGATGGCCAGATATTGGAGCTGGGGAAATTCAAATTTTTTCCTTGAGTTTTCCAAGGAATGTATTTTTAAGAAAATAAATAGAATCTAAATTATTGTAAAGAAGGTTCTAGGTGAGTCTAACTTGAAGAACTCATTAAAGTACTGAAGATTTTTTATACCAATCCCACCCTTTTCAATAGTTTTGCAACAGGTTGACCAGGTGACGATCGCAAGATTTTTTTTCCAATGTGCAACCAGTACAAATTAAATTTTTGATAGAGGTATTCATTTTTTCTATAAGTCTAATGGGATATTTCTAAACCATCATGGAGTAGACCATTTTAGATTCCACAATGGATTTTAAAATGCATATTCTGCCAGCCATAGAGAGGGATTTACCTTTCCAAGAAGATAGTTGGTTAAAAACATGTTCAACTATTGTAAAAAAATGAGAGGACTTGGTTTTAACCCAAAAAATGGGAACACTAGGATAATTTAAAGGAAAAGAACATTCTTTAATGTCGAAGTCATTAATAATATTACATTTCCTAATCTGAGTAATGTTTTTCCCGAAGAATATGGAAGATTTTTTCCAAATAATGGCTTGACTAGAAACCAATTCATAATAAGAGAGAGAATTTATTAGGTTTAAAATATTTCTTTTATCTCTATGTAAAAAAAGTATAATATAATTATCATAAAGGAGATGGGTAGGAGCATTAACATTCTTAGAAACATGAATGGGATTGAGTTTGTTCTGATCCAGACGACGAGTAAAAAGGTGACTAAAGTAATCTTCCACAGTTGAGAAAAGAATGGCAGATAATGGATCACCGTGCCTTACACCTTTGGTGCATTTAAATCAACCCTTGGGATAGACATTGGCCATGATGAAAATAGAGGCTGAATTGAAAAGGGTTCTGACTATAATAATAAAACAATCACTATGGCCAAATCCATGAAGAACCTTGAAGATGAAGGTCCAGTCTATGGTATCAAAAGATTTTTTAATTTCAAGTTTAATGGAAACATTACCCCCTCTATTAACTTTGTTTAATGTATTCACAAATTCGGAAGCAATAAAAATATAATCCTGTATGGATATACCCTTAATAAACCCAAATTTGTTCAATGAGATAATTTTGTCCATGATAGTTGAATGTCTATTAGTAATGATTTTGGTGATGATTTTATAAAGGATTTTAATGAGATAAATGGGTGAAATAGGTGGATCCCAGAAGCATTGTCTAATTTAGGAATCAATGAAAGAAATTAAAAATTAAGACCATGAGGGAGGACACCATTGGAGAAAAACGATTTAACATGTTTACAAACATACAATTAGATGACTTCCCAATAATGTTTAAAGAAACCATTATTAAAACCATTAGGACTCAGAACACTATCAGGAATAAAAGTAAAGAAAATGTCTTTAATTTCATGATCAAGAAGTATGTTTAGAAGGAAAGTGTTATGATCACAATTAACCACCTTTATAAGGACCTCACGTAGGAGGTCTATGTAATTATCATGACCATTAAATATGGATTCAAAGTACAAGACAATATGACTGGCAATATCATTATCATTATCTAAGATATTGTCCTCATCATTTTAAAGAGAAAGCGATCTTCAAGCTTTTCTAACTCTATGAAGTGAGTTATAGAATGTAGTGTTTCTGTCACCATTATATAACCAAATAATTTTAAAAGTTTTTTCCCTCATGTTTTCTTTAAAGGTGAGAAATGTGTTTATTTTTACCGAAAAGTTAATATCTTGAGTCGGATCAGTGATAAGATTAGAGCTTCTATTATTATTTTGAAGTTAGTTAAGCTCATCCTCTAGAAGAATAATTTCATTGTTAATTTTTTTGGCTGTAGAGCGGCACTAGATTTTGAGAATATGTTTGAGGTGTTTTAACTTAATAGAACTAGAAAAATCATCATTTTAGTGGGACATAGAAGACCAAAAGCTTTTGATGATATCAGTGTATTTGTCTTTAGAAAACCACACATTATTAAACCTGAAATTAAATGAGGGTTTCATATTTTTTATGGAAACATTGACCATAATGGGGTGGTGTTTAGAGTGAAATATTTGGTGGGTGATACTAAAGATGATATCCTATTTATCTAAATAAAGGACATTCATGAAGGCTCTTTCCAACATAGAGGCAACCACCCTATTATAATTATTTCTATACCAAGTATATTTGGAATTAGTAAGATTTATTTCTACAAGGTTGTTATCTTTAATGGAAGTTTTAAATTCTCCTGTGGAAATCACATGATGAGACGGACCAATTTTCTCACTAGAGTTAAGGATAGCAATAAAGTCCCCAATCAAAATATAAGGAGTATAGATATCTGTACCTAACTAGGGATGTTCTTTAAAAAGGGGCCTCCTATATTGATACCTGTTCTTATTATAAACAAAGGAGAAGAATGAATTATTTCCATAAATTATGAAGTCACAAGTAAAGGCTTGCTCGGAAATTTTGATAACATTGGCATTTTGAAGAGATGAGTGTGGGAAAACCCAGAGGGATTAAAAATTAGAATAATTTTTTATTGCACCTATAAAAGAATAAGAATTATGGCATAAATGGGAGTATTTAGATGAAACATTAGTTTTGGGATCAGAAATAGAAAACAAAATTGGGCGATGAGTGTTGATTATTCATTTTAAAACTATAAACGTGTCAGAGTTGGAAATAATCTAACAATTCTAGAAAAGTGTCTTCATTTAATCCTTGGTTTGGAGTTATATCTCCCCTTTTTTTGTTTACTAAACCCTTATGTCTTGAAGATATTATATGTTTTCTGGCATTGCTTGGGCTGGTGATTGGTTTCTGCATATTTTTGGGAGAATCCAAGGGGAAGTTTTCTAAGACTGTCTTAGCATTATTATTGGGAGAGTCATGAAAAGGGGTAGTCATAGGTGAATCTATAGAACCCTAATATTAATACCAATATGATCCAAATCATGAGTAGTAAATATATTTTCAGGTTGACTATAAATAACATTGTTGTTAGCAGTTTTAGAACCACCTACATAATGACTTATAAGTGTAGGAGAATAGCTGATTCTATTGTATCCATAGGTGCTATATCACCCATTTTTGTATTTTAAGGTGAAACGAATTAAATTTTTAGAAAAAACAATGGTGACTCCTTATGGATATCCATTTCAGTATTTATAGAGGGAGCATTTGAAACTGAAGTGCATTGTGTGTTCTTGTGTCATCAGTAATCTGTAGCTTAGCATTGTCAGTGCTAGGTTTTAAAAAAACAATTGTTACCTGAACCAATTATCTTAATGGTATTATAGTTATCTTCGGACTATTTTCTATATACAGTTTCCTGTACAACTGAAGTAATTCTGGTATTTTCAAAACCATGATATGCAGGAGGACAGTTAGTGAAAGTAGTACTATCTAGAAGTAAATTCTGTTCCATTTTATGTGTGGGCATTGAAACAAAAATCATGTGGTTTTCATCAGACAGTTTATCCCAACCATAATCTTGAGTAGAAAAGACAATATAGGCATTTTCAGAACTAATTAAAGCTGGGGTAGGGTTGTTTCATACTGGATGGTTAGTACTGTCAATAGATGTATTTGGTTCTTCACCTTGTGAGAATTTTAGTGAGTTAGAAATCGAGTCATTCATATCCTTAGTGTGTGACACTGGAGGATGCGATGCACGCTCTAGTGCTTTATGAGGAGTCCGTGAAGGGTCAAAATCCTTCACCAGTTTTCTAGGAGAACTAAGGTTTGAATACATTTTTTTAGCTTCAGTATTTGTTTGAGTTTTATTAATAACTTACAAAACAATTGTTCCAATTCCATTAGAAATACATTGGTCATTAGTCTCATTTTCCTATTCTTCCACAAACTCAGTCCAAGATTTTTTCACTTCAACCCCTAAAGGATTCAAGCTCTTAGGTTTGATAACCCACATTTCAGTGTTCTTCTTAGAGGTTTTAGGCTTATCTAAGGGAGGGCCTTTATCTTTCTTTTGTTTTTTAGTCTCATTCCATTCAATACCACTTGGTTGGGAGGCCTGTTTGTAAACTATTCTACAATTTAGTGTTGAGTGGCCTATAATTTTATAGTAATCACAAAAAGGAGGCTTTCTCTCATTCTCAATCCTAACATCATCCCTATAATCTTTAGAATTAAGAGTAATGGTGTGTGAAATTTTAGTTTCCTTGTTCACTTCCACCATAACTCTAGCAAATAATTCTAACTCATCATTTATGGTTCTTTGATCAATATTCAGGGGGTACCAATATAAGAGGTTAAATAATTTATGATATTTGGGTGCCAAAACACCAATGGATATTATGCAATCGAACCCATAACTGAGCCATAATGTTCCTATGCGTGTTCGTATTAAAAGAAAAATCTCATTCAGAGATATGTAAGATGCCAGGTTTGAGTAATAGATTACCTATCCTCCATACTCGGTCTAATTCTTCCTGTAAAGACAGTAGTATATGGAAATAACCCTTACCCAGCAGTACCAATTTCTAGTTAGAAAATCCACAGCAGTGACCAATTCAAGGCTTTAGATCAAGGTATGACTAGGGTTGATAATAAGATATTGAGGGGGGATTAATCATTAGTGATTCAGTTTGAGGTAAATTTAGGGATTATACCTAGTACGAGGCCCATTAATCATGTTTGTGTCAAAAAAAGGGATACAACTAGAGACTGAGTGGTGATTAATCATTAGTGCTTCCCTTTGAGGAAAATTTGGGGCTTATAACTAGAAGGAGGCCCATGTGGTATGTCATTATTGTAAAAGTGTTGGAAACATGAGACTATGCGGGGCTTACACATTGGTATAAATTTTTGAGGTAGATTTGAGGATTACACCTTATAGGAGCCCCATTGTGGTTCATCCATTATATTATTAATAGAACATGATGAGAATAAATGGTTGGGGCTTACACCTAGGTGGAGGCCCACATATATTATGCATGACTCATTGATAAAATTATAGGATTAGTACCATAAAATAGAAATCCATGAGGAGTATCTTAACTTAAGGTGAAATTGTGAACCATGAGGAGTATCTGGACTCAAGGTCTTTTTACAGGATAAAGGTTAGGGTTATAGGTATTTAAAACCAAATATTCTCTATACCAATCCAAATGGTTCATCTCAAAACACTCAACTTTTCACAGGGTGAGTGATGGAAGTAAAGGGACCCGACTAAAGGGTCGAGATTGTATCCCACCATTGATCTCGACTAGGGATGTAGGGGAAGATTCTTCTTGGTATAGACCAATGGAGGACTTATAGACCGGTTCCCATGAAGGGTGCCCCATGCAAGAGGCTCTGTGATGGGAGTTTGAAGAAGAGGCTTTTTGAAGAGGGTTTGATGGCAGAGTTTTAACATAGGGAGTTTATGATCAAGGTTCTCAAAAAGTGATTTCATGGAGAGATTTATGAATAATATTTTCAAAATGTGGCTTCGAAAAAGTCATACCAAAGTATATGGCCTACAAGTGGAGTTAGTATAAGAGTATTTGTTAAGGGAGGTTATGGAAAGGACCTCACAAAAACACATTGTAAGATTGTAATGAACCCAACCCCAAAAGCCTAGAGGCAGTGCCTCACTTTATTACGTTAGCATAGATACAAGATTAGAATCCCAAAGAACTGATTAGTTTAATATATTTGTAATCCATATTACATACATAAACCTTACATTACAATTTAAAAAAATGAAACACAAAAAAATTCATTGAGGGAAACAATATTCTCATATATTAACCCTGTATATACATCATAATATACTTCTAATAATCCTGGAAAAAACAATCATAAGAAAGGGGTGAGTTTAAATTTTTAGTAAGGGTAAGATTATAATGGAAGCTATCATAATTAAGAATAAACATTAAGGAAAGGTGAATATCTGAAACACAAGAAATTTAAACATAGTATTAAGAATAATATGGAAATAATAAATAATACCATATAAAATAATCACATTATATTGAAAAGACAACCATGGATATTTTACCAGTTGAATAATCACATGAAATATCTATTACTAATCTCATAATAAGGGAATGTATAATGTCGTACATCACAAACATACCGTCAAGGATTCAGTCTGGACACCATATATAAACAGGTAAGACATCAGCCAATACCCAAACTAGATTTTCTCATGGGACCTACAAATTTATATATTGTATATAGTGGGCATATACCATCACTTAGTAAGTCCAATTCATTCCTCATATGAAAACATAAACAATATAAACATTCGTATTGAAAAAATAGCATACCAAATGTGAATATTTTAACCATAAACCATTAATGGAATCAAAATAGAACATCCACTACCAAACCAATCATAAATACTTGAATAAAATATGATAGATTGTATCAAAATAGATCAAGATCAATAAATAATAATATCCAACAAATTATGTTGACATATATGAAATTAATCTACTAAAATCAATAAAATTTTCTTGAGATAAATTCCAATTTTTACCTTGAAAACATTTAATAAAAAGGATGTGTAATTATAAATAAAAAATTTTATTTTATAATAATCTTATAAACTTTTAAAGGAAGCTTCAAAAATTTAAGTCTTCATTATGGTAGAATAGTCTTCTCACACCGCATAAATCAAAAAAATTCCTTTCTTCAAAAATTTCATAAAATACCTTGTTTGGAAAACAAAAAAAAGTTTACATTAAATCCATTTTATAAAAAGTAAAACATGGGTAAAAATAATTTAATAATTCATATAATAATTGTAAAAACCTTTTTGATATCATTTTTATAAAACATGGACTTGGATGATAAATATTCCTTTGAAGATACTTAGTTAGAAACAATCCTGATTATTAATGAGATTGTAAAATTAACCTTTACCATGTACTCTCCTTTAGTTAGATGTGATTTAACTTAATGTATAATGGTTTAAAACATTTTATTAATTTATAATAGGACAATATAAATATTTATTATATCTTATATGATCCTATTATATTATCTTATCACCAGTTTATTAATAATATTTCGTTATTACCCTTGTTTTAGGTGTTAACTACTTCATTTTCCTTTGTATGTTTTGTCATGTAAGTCATGTTTATTATGAATTGGATACTTTTATTTCATATAAAAAATTATATTAAGTTAATATATATTATATTTAATAATTTTATACAACTTTATAATCATTCTTGAATGGTTAACATGGAAAATGAATCACATCGCGTCGTGGAGACTGTAGGTCATACGTACACACGAGAGACAATATCAATTCCTTAATGGTGAATAAGTAAGGGATTTTAAGTTATAAAGAATAAAAATCATGTAATATTTACTATTTATATACAGAATTTTTATCATTAACCCATCCAAATAA
Organism: Viscum album; assembly: GCA_963277665.1. Taxonomy (NCBI): domain Eukaryota; kingdom Viridiplantae; phylum Streptophyta; class Magnoliopsida; order Santalales; family Viscaceae; genus Viscum; species Viscum album. The sequence continues at coordinate 1,778,180,821 of OY728129.1, read as the reverse complement.
TGTAGTTATGAAAAATAGATTACACCACGACGTGGAGATGGTAGCCCATACGTACGCACGTGTGGTGATTTCATTTTTTATATGATGGGTAAAATGTGGAATATGGTTGTAACATATTAATAATAACATCTCATAATATATATTATATTGGATTTATTAACTTTGAATGGAACAAATACCTAAAAATTAATTATAACAATAAATAACCTTCAAGGAGTCGGTAAAGACGATTATCTCTTCCTTAGTGAACCTCCTTTGGATCACTACTCAAGGACACTCAGGTTGGTCTTTTGAGAAGGCAAGAACATATAAGATGAGTATAGGTAGGTAAATAAAAAAATGGGTATGTTTTTGTTTATATATAAGGCTCAAAGTGATGAAATTATATGAGGGAGCATGTGCCTTTTTATAATTGAGGTGATGGTCACTTTTGGAAACTCTAAAAATATTAAATTAATATAAATTAATTTATTATTTAAAATGGAACCAAAGTGATTTTTTTTCAAATATAATATTAGTATGGGTCTAAATAACCTCAATGAATTATGTTTATACAATTTTAGGTCACATTATTAACCTTATCATTTAGATTTAACCCTTAGTAAAACACTTTAACTCTTATAGTGACAACATGAATTTTTTACACTTTATGGGTTAATATAGGTACTATAAAATGACAAAAGAACCCCAAATGGATAATTGTTGAAAGATTTAACCTTATAAAAAAAATTTGGCCCATTGTTTTTGGAATTTTATATGATAAAATAAAATATTATTTATTTTAAATAATCATTAATGTCAATTTTGATACTATAAATTCTTAACTTTTTAAAAAATATAAATACACAAGATAACATTGAAAAAAAATATAATTAATAACTAATATGTCTATATCATCTATAAAATTCGTGCAGGATATTAATTAACTCAAATTATATTTAATTTAATATTTTTAATATCTTTTATTTTATATCTCTATTAATTAAACTATTACTGCATCATCATTATTTAAGCCGTTAAAGCAAGTATTTATTTACTAAAAAACAAATACAAATTACCGTGATAAATAAAAACATTTTATATTTCAAATGACTATTTATAGTCTAATTTATCTTTTGTATAACCTTGTATTTAAAATTATATATTTAGTAAAATATGAGTATGATATCTTTAACTCTTCTTTAAATAAAATATAATAAATGTCATAATTTCATCCAAGTGGATTAAAAAAGGTTATAATTTCATCCCAGGGATGATTTTGGTCTAACCCAACCCATAAAATAACATTATGACAAGTGTTAGAATAATTTTATAACACTTATAATATACTTTTTTCTTTAATTACCTGATTTAACCTTAATCGTGGTAATAAAAAAATATTACTAAAGTTACAATTCATATACCCTAAAATAAAAGAAACGTATTTAAATAATTCTCATTCCAAATATTAAATCCATTTTTAAGAATCAAAAACAAATAATTGGGAGTAATTAATTTAAAATTAATCTAATTGAAGGGTTGAGAAAAGAAGTTATAAAGTTTAAAAAATAATATTTTTTGATATTCATCAAAGCATGAAACTTATCAAAAAAATATCAAACATTAAACCAATGTATTTTTATATATTCCACATTAAAATAGTAAGTTTATTTTTTCTAATAGAATATATAAAAGTGTCAAAATTTTGATTTAAAATAGGCTCTCCATTAAAAGACAGTAAACCTGCCTTTAAAAAATTATGGGTTTATATGCATAAAATTGGGTTTCTTCTTATCTAATGCATATAAAATTTACTATATGAGTATCAAGGATATATTTTATGAATATATAACCTATATATTGTATTAGTATTATTAAATAGTTATAATTAATTTAATTTATTAAGACAAAATACCTTGGGGAGCATAATAATAGAAATATTTCCATTATATTCAATTGGTTTTTATTTTCATTTCTAATTAATTAGTAACTAATGAATTAATATTACATTTATATATTTTCATAATTTATTCAATATTATTCTTAATCTCTAATTTAATTTTTATTTTATATCTTATTATATTAAATAATAACTTTTTACTAATATAATTTAGTTTAGTAAAACATGGTCTTGCATGTAACGCATGCTATTAGGGAAATATTCTTTTGAGTGTAGCTCAAGCTAACTCAGTGTTGCATGAATTAGAGGATATAAAATATATTAATTTTTTTTAAAATGAAAAATATTTTAAATTTTTATGGTATTACATTCCCCCGCCTTAATTGAATTACATCCTCACAATTTAAACATAATCTCAATAATCAAAAATTTGATATTTGAAAATGATATTGTTGAAGAACCCTCATCATAAAAAGGGTTAATAACACATATTATTAATAACTAAGAAAGGGAAGTGTGAATGTCACCCCAAAATCAGGCTTTTGAACAGTAGAACATTAGTGTAGAGTAAAGATACGTACATGGAGGAAAATAATAAACATTTATAGTGATTGATTGACGTCATCAATCACAAACAAAGTGAAAGGTCAATGGAAAATTGAGGTCCTCAAAGTTGTAAATCTATGATGATTTAAAATATCATTGGTTCACCAAAAAATAACATATTTTGTTATTTATATCAATTTCTTAGAGTTGAGGAATTCTTTCACTCTATAAGAATATAATTACATGATATGTTTCTATAAACACAGTATTATCCTTTGGTTGTGCCTTGAACTAATTATACATCATTTCATAGAACAAGTTGATTCATAGGGTGAAGTAATACATTAAAATATAAAACCATTTCAAAATATAAACTCAAACCATTTCATAAATCTTTAACTTTTCTAAAATGAACTTTTCATTAATCATTCTACAAAATGAAGAAACTCAAATTTTTCACATTATAAAAATGTGACTAAAATCGTCATGTATTCACTTGAAACATGGTAATAAATTTAATTACAATAAAACTTTATTTAAAACATGAATTATCCATTATTTCTTAAATAGAACATAGGTTATTGGATATAAAAATTAAATAAAAAAATGTTGTAAACTCCGTCAACGATGGTATAAACCACTTTTTCAAAAAACCCTTAATATGTTACAAGGTAGTCATTAGTATCCATTTTACTTTATCCAAATCAATCACATATTTATTACAAAATAATTATCTCAGTATCAATAACATTTTAAGATTTATCTTACCCTCAAAAAAGGTTTTCCCAAAAAAGTTTAACTTGCTAAAGAGTCATTTTTATTGGTCATCTGTACCATTCAACCTATAATCTCAAATACTTAATGAAATAGTACTACAATAAAATCATTATATATTCTATAATTATTTTAACCAATTATTCATTGATAAAATTCTCAAATAAAATAATTCTAGAATCCCAATATAAGCACATTAATCATTCCTCTTCATCCATGATAGTTTCATTATCTTGACCATGATCCATGAGCCTATTTTGGAGTATACTGCCTTGATGCATGAGAAATTGATTTTCATAGTGGCCCATCACCTTTGAAATGAAGCATTATATATTATAAACCTTTTACTTATCCTTGAAATTCCAATTATGATGGAATTTCTCTCCACACTTGTAGAAAACTCCCATACATTTTATGAAAGTAATAGGGTGATTATTTCCACAATTATTATATGTGGGAAAATATTTCTTTCCCTATTTCCCATTATCCATATTTCCCTTTCTTTCCCATTATTCTCGTGCTTCCCTCCAAATCCATAATTCTTAGAGTACTCTTTACTCAACCCATTATCACATGATATCATGTCCTTATGTGATGAAAATGCTTGGGATACCATTTACCTTTGAAATATTGGATTAAGGAAATGAAATATATGATCCTTCTTATTCTTTGGATCACAAGCATTGGTGAGGTTCACATTCCTTCTACTAAGAACCATTTCTTTATGATGACATGCTCTAGGTTAGATAATATCATAATGTATAATCCAAAAAACTAGAAAAATGCTTAACAAAAATTGATTTTTTTTTGTATATCTAGTCTCATAATCATAAAAATAGTTTCTTTGGGATTTTCTTCTATATTTATCATAAAATTGTACCTTAGGGTTTTTCCCCTAATCTATGTTTTCTGAATATAGTTTCCAAGGTTTTTGCAAAAAATTTTCTAATAAAAACTACAATGACCCTAACCCTAGTAGCCTGTAGCCGGTACCTCACTTTATTATATTGGCCTAGATACAAGATTCAAATCCCAATGGACCGATTAGTTTAGTAATTTTTTGAATCCATGCTATATAAATAAACCTTACATTATAGATTAAAAGATAAAATAACACATAGAAAATCCTTTGAGAGTACCAATATTATCTTATCATAACCTAACATATCAATCATAATATACCTCTTATCATCCTAGAAAAATAAAACATAAAAAATGGGTGATATCAGATGCTTAGTAAGGGTAATAATACAACAACATCTATCATAAATTAATAAAAACATTATAGAAAGGTGAATAACTAAAACACAATCCATTTAAATGTAGTCTTGAGAATAATACAGAAATAATAAATAATACCATATAAAATAATCACATGAGATAGAAAAAAAACATGGATATTTTACTAGTAGAATAATCACATGGAGTATCAATAACTAATCTCATAACGGGGGAATTCATAATGTCAAACATCATAAACAAACCGTTAAGTCTTATACTAAGAAACCATACATAAATGGGTAAGACATCAGCCAATAACCAAAATAGTTTGTCTCATGAGACCTATTAATGAATCGAGGGGATATAGAGGGACCCTCTAATTAATTAATAAGTCTAATTCATTCCTCCCATGAAAATATAAAAAATATAAGCATTCATATTGAAAAATTAACATTCGAAAAAAACCATGAATGGTATCAAAATAGCACATCCACAGTCAAACTGATCATAAAACCTTCAATAAAATATGGTAAATTGTATCATAAGGGATAAAAATTAATCCATCATAAGATCCAATAAAGGATGTTGACATAGATGAAAATACTCTTATAAAATTATTAAAAACTTCTTGAGATAAATACCCAATTTTTACTTTGAAATCATTTATTTAAAAAAGCATGCAATTATAAATGAAAAAACTTATTTTAAAAGAACCTTTAAAACTTAAAAATTAATATCTAAAACATTAAGGAATCATGATTACAGAAATATCTACCCACATTGTATAATTTAAAAAACATTCCGTTCATTGAAAAAATCACAAAATACCTGATTTGGAAAATGACAAAATTATTCCTTTCAAACCATTTTAAAAAAAATTAAATAATGGGTAAAAATAATTTAATAATTCATAGCCTATTAGTAAAACAAATTGGTAATTTTTTTAGAAATCATGTACATTGATGATAAATATTCCCCAGTAGATACGTATGTATAAAAAATCGCAAATAATAAAGAGATTGTGAAATTAACAGTTAACATGAATTTTTTTTAGTTGGATGTGATTTAAACTCCTTTATCATTGTTTAAAACATGTTATTAATTTATACTAGAACCATATCCAGATTTATGATATCTTATATGATCATCTTATATTATCTTATCACCTATTTTTAAATAATATTTCGTTTTTACCCTTATTTTGGTTGTTAACTACTTCATTTTACTTTTCATGATTTTTCATGTAAGACCTATTTCATATGAAAATGATATATTTATTTAATACCAAAAATTATATTATGTTTATATATATTCTATTTATTCATTTTATATATCTTTATAATTATTATTTAATGGTTAATATGGAAAATGAATCACGTCGTGTTGTGGAGACATTTGGTCATAAGTACGCACACGTGATGATATCAAACCATTAATGGTGAAAGGGTAATATATTGGATTGTATAAATAATAAATATCATGTAATATTTATTATTTATATCAATTATATCCATCATTATACCCACCCAAATAATGTAGTGATAAAAAACAGATTACACCACAGTGTGGAGATGGTTCGTCGTACGTACACACATGTGATGATTTTATTTTTCATAGTACGGAAAAAAGGTTTAATATTGTTGAACCATATTCATAATAACATATTATAATATATATTATACTTTATTAATTACTTTGGAATGGAATCAACACATAAATATAAAGTATAACAAGATACAATCTTTAAGGAGTTGATAAAGACAATTACCTCTTCTTTAGAGAACCTCTTTTGGATCTCCACTTAGGGACACTAGGTTTGATATCTAGAGAATAAAATAAATTTTAGGATGTGTATAGGGCAGTTTATAATTTAACTTTTTAGGTTTTTGTGGATATAGAAGACTCAAAATGATGAAATGTGATGAGGGAGGAGGTGCCTTATATAATTGAGGTCAGGGTCACTTTAGGAAACTCTCAAAATATTAAATTAATATAAATTAATTTATAATTAAAAATGGTTCCAAAGTGATTTATTTAAAATATAATATGAATATTAGTCTAAATCATCTAAAAATATTATTTTTAAATAATTTTATGTCACATTATTAATGCTATCTTTTGGCTTTAACCCTTAGTTAAACCATTTAACTCTAACCATGACAACTTGGGTTTTTACTCTTTAAGAGATAATATAGTTACTATAAAATGAAAAAATAACCTTAAATGGATAATTTATGAAAAATATAACTTTATTAAAATCATTTTTACTAATTCTATATTTTTCTAATTTTATATCACAGAATAAAATTTTATTTATTTTAAAGAATCATCAATGTCGATATTGATACTACTCATTTCATTACATTTTAAAAAATATAAATACACAATATAATTTAGAAAAAGAACTTTTAATGCATCCTTATATATTACTAGTTAATTTATAAAATTAAGGTAGGAAATTAATTATCTAAAATTATATTAATTTTAATGTTTTTAATATCATTTATTTGATATTTCTATTAATTAAAAAATCAATACATGATCATTGTATAATCCTTTAAGGAAATTATTTATTTTCAAAAAATTAAATATAAATTATCATGATAAATAAAAAATATATTTTAATGACTATTTATTGTAAAATTTAACTTCTTTTTAACCCTATATTAAAAATCTTATAGTTATTAAAATATCAGTATGACATCTTTAACTCTTCTTTAAATAAAATATAATAAATGTCATAGTGTCACCCAAGTGGCTTCAAAGAGGTTATAATTTCTACCAAAAGATGATTTTGGTCAAAACCGACCCATAAAATGTAATTATTAAATTTTTTAGGGTAATTTTATAAATATTTATAATATAATTGTTATCTTTAATTACCCGATTTACCCTTAACTATGGTAATAAAAAGTATTACTAAAGTTAATGTCCATATGCCAAAAAAATAAAATAAAAATATTAACATAATTTGGAACCACTTATTACAAATATAGAATCCATAATTTAATATTCAAAACATATAATATGTAGTAATTAATTTAAAATTAATTTCATTGATGCAGTGAGAAAACAGGTTATTAATGTTTAAACATGAAAAATATTGAAATGTTTTTATATCTAAATTAAATCTAAAATTGATACCAATTAAAAAAATTATATTAAATTATAAAAACATAATCTATTTATATTTTAAAATCAATCAAAAATATAATTTTACACTATAAATTATTTCCATGAAAAAAGTTATTTTCAATTAAACATTAGTTTATTTACTATTCATCAAAATATAAAACTTATCACAAAAATACGAAAAACATTAACCAATATAAATTTTTATATTATTATTTAAAATAATAAGTTTATTTTTTCAAATAAAATATACAAAAGTGTCAAAATTGGATAAAAAATAGATTCTTCATTAAAATGCGGTAATATTGTCTTTAAAAAAATATACGTTTTATGCATAAAATTGGGTTTCTTCTTATATTATGCTTATAAAAAATATTATGTGAATATAAGAAATATTTTATCGAATAAATAAAATATTTATTTCATTAATATCTTTTAAAATTTGTAATTAATTTAATTTATTTAGACAAAATGCCTTTCATAAAAATATTTCCATTATATTCAATTAGTTTATAATTTCATTTATAATTAATTAGTAACCAATGAATTAATATTATTTTTATATATTTTCATAATTTAGTTAATACTATTCATAACCTTTAATTTAACAGCTAGGTTATATCTTATTTTATTAAATAACAATATTTTCATAATATACTATTGATTGTTAAAACATGGTCTTGCATGTAATGAAAGCTATCAAGGAAATTTTCTATTGGTGTAACACAAGCTACCTTAGTGTTGAATGAATTACAAACTATATAATATATTAAATTTATCTAAAAAGAAAAATATTTTAAATTCTTGGGGTGTTACAAGGATGGACCTCATGAAGGCACTTCATGAGTATGCCCCCACAAAGGAACATTGAGGGATAGACCACATGGAGGAACTTTGTGGGATGAATTTTTTATCATATTCCTTATATCAACTCTAGAATTGCCTAAGGATTTCTTAAAGACCCAAAATTTTTCCCCTATATTTAATTTTTTATCCCCCTATCGGGGTGGGTGTGGGGTATTTGTTGGTGGTTCTAGGTAACTGTTTCCCCAAAATGGGTGGCCACATGGGGGTGAGAGATGTCCATAAATAAAATTTGAAAAGAGATATCACGAATGGAAGGAATGAGGATGCCATTTTGTTAGGTCTCCATATAACACTACCAAAAAAGATGTTCTGATTTTGTAAACAACACCCATGGCCGTATTGAATGTCCATAAAGAGGACATATGATCACGAGGAGACCACATGATCATGAAAGGGGTTTCTGGACAGGAACCTCTTGGTGGAATTTTATGGGGGGAATCATCATTAGGATGTCATGAATAAAAAAGGATCTATAAAGGGATATCACTACTCATTAAGGGATATCACAATCCATGAAGGGAGCTAGAAGTCCATGAAGGGGGCCTGTAATCTGTAGAGTGAAATCACAATCCACAAAGTAAGCTCACAGTGATATTTTCTTTGATATTTTCTGGAAATAAATTTCAACTTCAAAAAACTCTAATTTATGATCCATAAGTCTGTTTTGGATATATGAGTGGTCAATCAAAGCTTGGGAAGTGATATAAGACTATAGATATCGGTTTAACCTGTAGAAGGTGTTTTATGAGACCTAAAAGTACCCACAATACCCTTAAAATGTGTTTCAAGTCCTCGACACCCTTTCCATCAATAATGTGGGAAATCCACGGCCTACAACCAGGAGAAGGTTCTCACCACCACATTACCAGACTGGGAAACATTTTTTAAGGAATATCCATACCTTAGTGTGTGAAAAATTATAAAACATATGGAAATACCATTAATTTTTTCTTTGTTCAGGGAGATAATTTTCTATGAAAACTCAACTTATGTTGACTGAGTGTGGACCATGCTATGGATTCTGCAACAAAGTGTGTGTAATGATATTCATGATTCCAATAGTGCTAAAACTAAATAATGATGTGTGACCTCCTCTACGTGAATGGGTATCATCATGAGACTTGATATGATACCTTACATTAATGGATATGGTACTGATCATATTTTGAGATATATCTATCATATGAGATGGTTTTTCCTTCCACCATAGAGCTAATTTAGCTATAGTTGGGGTTCAGGGTGATCTGGTAAGTCCACAATGACCTGACATGGATATATTATTTCTTGTTTATTTATTTATATCTATTATTTCATCTTGCCACATATATTTCTTGAACATAGTCTAAGGATGCATTGGTGGTATCCTACAAGGTTTTATTACTTTCACATAGCATGAGCACCTCGATACGTGAATAGAATTTATTATTAGGGATATAACCAAGGGAAAGTGACCTATATTAAGAAATTGAATAAGTTTATAGGGGTATAGATGGAGGTTTTACAAATAAATAATTTACGATCAATTATTGAATGTTACTTTTTTCTATTTTTCAATATGTATATTGATCCACGTCTTGTGGAGATTATTTGACAATGATTTATGATTTACATGTATACATTTTGTTATAACATATAATGATATTATAACATTCTGGTTCCGGGTGCCGCCTAGAGGTGCCCCGTACCAGGTTGGTCACATGGCCTCAAGCGCATTTCCCCAAATGACAGCAGTTTCCGTCTAGCAGTGAGGGCCTTGGGTGTGATAGTGCGGAAACTATTCTCTCAATGGCAGAGTAAAGTAGCAGAAATAAAAATATAACAATAGAGTAAGCATTAATAACACCATACAATAGTAAATAGTGGAATACTGAAGGAAAATAGATAAATATATCATATATATATATATATATATCAATAATGATGCATGTCACAAGTAACTAGGAATGTACTCAAACAAGTCACAATGATGGAATACAATGCTAATCCAAAGTAAAAAAGAAAACAAGTAAACAACTCCCCAGCATTGTAAGCCTTATCTTAGTCCCATGATCCCCAGATACACAATAGTCAAGTACCTATAGTAGAAGGGAGCATGCCCTTATCTATACCTACAACAATATAATATGTTTGGGCCCAAAAGCATGACCCAAACAGGGTGTGAGATGAATTCCAGTAGGTAACCACCCAAAGATCTGTGCCTATCAGTCGATGAATATATAAGGTAGGCAGTAAACAAAACAATGAAAATAACAAGGAATTACTGAAAAGTAAACAATCCTACAGTTTCAATTACGTTCATTTATATTCATCAATTATTCAACCACGAAAAACCAAGAAACCCTCTAGGAATTTCTCACAGCCTATCCCCTCTGGTTCAACCAGATAATCTCAAGTAACCCTCTGTGTATGTTCTCATAGCCTAACCCCTATGGTTCAACTTATACAAGGATATAACAACCCTCTAGGTAGCTCACATGGTCTAACCCTTTTGGTCTCATGCAGAAAAAGCATCTCTAAGGAAGCACTCACCGTCATTCCCCCTATAGTCTTTTAATGATAAACTACATAAAATATTAAAAATCACTCTACACCAATTACCATTGTGGTCTCATAACAGTAACTATAGACACTCTGAGGGAGAACTCAACATCAATCCCCCATATGGTCTCACAGTGTGATAAATATAACAGACACTCTGGGGAAGCCCTCAACATCAATTCCACCTATGGTCTTACTACACCGGGTTGCCACATCCTTGTGTAAAGCAATCATCCAAAAACGATGTTCAGAATCCAAAGTAAACCTCAAGAACTAATTAGATAAATAGATACAATGCATATCACTACATCAGATAAATCAATCCATCATAACAATACTAGGCATGGAAATCAAGTAGTCTAACCGGAGAAGCTAGACCAAACAGTCTATATCAAATAAAATATGGTAAAACACCTCTATAGAATGAAAAAATAACTCTATTTAGAGACAAAATCCCCAACTCAAGTAGACAACCATAGAAGGCATCAATAGGGTTAAAATAACTAAACACGCAATACCCTAATATAGGGTATTGGGCACTTTTACAAATAAAATTCAAAGACTAACTACGAAAAGGCACTAACCACCTACCTCAGCATTGTGCGATCAATATACTATGGTGTTGGACCTTGAATTGACCTATAATACAGAAGATATACAAAAAGTCAAATATTATCAACCAAGGATATCTCCCAAAAGAGGATAAATCAAGGAACGAGGCTCTAGAATAGGGAAGAAATAACCAGGGAGATTCCAACGCAATCGACGACGTTTAATTTGGATAATGGATGGTGGGTCGGGAGCTTGGATAAGAATCATCGGCTACGGTCGCTCCTGGATGTGACAAGCCGAGAAGAACGATGTTATGTAAAAGAGACGTGACCCCGATCTGAATTAACAAATAAAAATAAAAGTACACGGTGTGTTCATTTAATGTACATGGAGTGTACAAGCCTTAACCAACCTCTACTTTAGGGGGTCTCCAAGTCACCCCACACAACCATGTACTCGGCCGTTACACAACCATTACATGGACACTCATGGAAACAAGGTACACAACATGTATATCTAAGTACACGGTGTGTAATCAATAAATTTCTATTAACTCCTCTTTTTTCTCAAAACACCAGAAAAATATGATCCATACCCGAAAAGAAGATCTAGGTTCTTACAAACTTCCCCCCTTAAATAAATTCATCCACGAATTTCCCTATGAAGGTGGCGAAGAAGAAGAATCCCCTAATAGCTCTGTCCATTGCGATTGCACATCGGTCCCCTACTCCCATGTCTATTCTTGTACTCTCCAATGATTCCATAGCACCCGTACTAGAGGAATAGACCATCCATGGAGAACCTTCGTGATTCAATCAACAATCTGGATAAGATGCTTCTCGAATGATGCACCCACCTCTAACTCAACCTCCTTGGGTTGAAAAACATGAGATGGGTCTAATAAGTAACTATGTAGCTGAGAAATGTGGAATACGTCGTTCATATCCCGATACCTATGAGGTAACTGCAAATGACAGGCAACCGGTCCGACACTCTCAAAAACCTGAAACGGTCTGACGCATCTCGGTGAAAGCTTACCCTATATCCTAATCCTTCTATCTCCTAACCTTGGTGCAACATGTAGGAAAACATGATCTCTGACCTCAAACTCCAGAGGTCATTTCCATCTATCAGCATAACACTTCTATCGTGACTATGCAGTATCCATCCCCTTCTAAATAAACTACACCTACACTATGTTCTCCTGAACAAGAATAGTTCCAAACATAGCTTCATCTCCTACATCAAGCCAACATAGGGCTGATTAGCATGGCCTACCATACATATCCTCATAAGAAGCTATCTGAATAGTTTCTTGAAAACTATTATTGTAGGAAAACTCCACAAGAGGTATGTTCTTCTCCCAATAACCTCCAAAATATATAATGAATGCTCGAAGAATTTCCTACAACACCTAAATTGTATGCTCAAACTGGCCATCTGTCTGGAGATGGTAAGTTTACTCAGAAGTACCTTTGCACCCAAAGCACTCTGTAGTCCCTGTCAGACCTGAGAAGTAAAATAGGAATTCCTGTGTGTAAAAAATTAGTGTGGAACACCATGTAAACGTATAATCTCCTGAATGTACAACTTTCCCAGCTCATCAACACTGAATTTCTCCTTGACCAGTAAGAAGTTTTCAACCTTCGTGAGTCTATCAATGAAAACCCAAACTGCATCATTCCCCCGAGGAGACCTCTGCAAACCGGTCACAAAGTCCATCATGACATAATTCCACTTATACTTGGGAATGGATAACTACTTGAAAAGACATAATGGTCGCTAATTCTCTACCTTCATCTGCTGACAGGTGGAACACCTCATAAAAAAACAGGAATATCTCTCTTCATACCAAGCCACCAATACTGACGGTGTAGATCACGATATATCTTGGTGACACCGGGATGAACTTCCCAAACTAAGGAATTAAGGTGCCACATCATCTCCTCACATATGTCTACTAACACCCATACACATCCATGGAAGCACAAGATCTCATCCTCACGCACGGTCCATCTAGGAATAGGGTCCCCTCCTATCACACTATCTTATAGGACTAGGCCTTCAGAATATGATAGCTTCCTCATTTGAACTCGATCAAGTAGAGTATAAGTAACAACTATAGAAGAATGAAATGTCTTACCTTTTTCTATCGTGAACCTCAAAATGAATATCATAGAATAGAGTCATAAGCTGCCACTCACTGCTAGCCTACTAAAATTCTTGTATCTGCATCCTCCTGCTCAATGCATCAGCCACTACGTTTCCCTTCCCAGGCGTATAGGAAAACTCAAAATCAAAGGACTTAAGTTATTCAACCCACCTTCATTGTCTCAAATTCAGATTGCGCTGAATGAAGATATACTTAATACTTTTCTGGTCAATGAAAACAACAAAATGATCTCCCAATAGATAATGTATTCAATAATGTACGGCATGAAAAACTGCAGCCAACTCAAGATCGTTCCTTGGGTAATTTCTGTCATGTGGCCTCAACTACCAAGACCCATATGCAATGACTCTGTCCCCCAACATAAGCACTACTCCCATCATGATACTTGATACATTACAATATACAATATAGATCTTTCTCGGCTCTGAAAAAACTAGTATAGTCACTGAAGTAAACCTCCATTTTAGCTTCCGAAAGGATGAATCATGAGAATCTAACCACAAGTACTTCACAAACTTATTAGTCAAGCTCATTAGTGGCACTACTAAGAATGAAAAGTCTTGTATGAAATGTTTTCAGTATCTAGACAGCCCTAAAAAACTTCATACCTCAGAGAAGTTCTTCGGATTCTCCTAGTAATCTACTGCTCTCACTTTCTTTGGGTCTACTGATACTCCTATCTTTGAGATAACATTACCCAAGAAGTGAATATGTTCTATCCAAAAGTGGCATTTTTAGATCTTTGCATATAATTGATGCTATCTCAGTGTACTCGAAATGATCTCAAGATTTGTGGCATGGTCATGTCGAGTGTGAGAGTACAACAAGATATCATCCGTAAAGACTACCATGAAAGAATCCAAGTATGGATGGAACACTCAGTTCATCAGTGCCATGAAAACTACAGGAGTGTTCGTGAGACCAAACGATGTTACCACATACTCGTATAGACCATACCTTCTTCGAAAGGCTGTAAGAGGTATATATGATAGTCTAATGCACAAATGATGATAACCAGTTGTCAAGTAAATCTTCGAGAACACCCAGGATCCTCAAATCTAATCAAATAGATCATTAATCCTCAACAAGGGATATCTTTTCCTAATGGTCAATTAGTTCAGCTTCCGATAATCCACACATAGTGTGAGGGTACCATCCACCTTATTTGCAAAAAGGACAGGAGAACCCCAAGGAGAAGTACTGGGTTAGATGAAACCCTTTGCCTAAAACTCCTCCAACTACTACTTGAGCTCATGTAACTCTGGATTTAGCTATCTTATAAGGAGGAATGGACACTGGTGCTGCTCCTAGTGCAAGCTCAATCGAAAATTCCACCTCTCACTCCAGAGGAAAACTTGAAAAGTACTATAGAAATACATCCCTGAAACGATCGAACACTAGAGGAATGTACAACTATGAAGTCCCCTGGTCATCTAGATATAGACTAGAAATCTGGGCTATAACTCCCCCCAACCCAAGATGTCTGAGACCTGCTCTGCTTGCCTGGACATCCCATTCACCCTTATGAAAAACGATCCTCCCTCTTGTGATGAAATACTCACCGTATGGTGATAGTAATCAACAACATCCTATAAAGAAACTAACCATTACTTCATGAGAATGAGGTCATAACCCATCATCTCTAAGACATAATGGTCCCATGATAAGTGACACCCACCAACCTCAAGAGGTTACTCCTTACACTAATGTACACTAGTTGTTATAGTTCCCAACAGAGTGTCTAGAATCTAGATATCAGTAGAACTAATTATACAGGGCCCAAGGATATCCACAACAGCAACAAATATGAAACAATGGGAATCCCTTGTATAGAAAAGTGCAGAAGCTAAAAATGATGTAACTAGGATCATACCTCGAACTGTAGAGGGTCTGAGATCTTGCTCTTGCTAGGTCTGATCCACTGCAAAAGTATGTCTTGTACTATGGCCCTGTGACCCTGCCTTACCACCCTAAGCTGATCCATGCTATTTTCACTGAAAGCCTACCAAATGGCTACCATGGCCACAACCTCCACCTTAGCCTGAACGTCTAGAAGAACTCCACTTCCCAAAATAATGAGAAACCAAAGGTGATTCTCCTAAAAAAGGAGTCATAGAGGAACCCCTTTCACCAGCTCATAGTGAGAAAAAATGACAGAAGCGCTGATGATGACCCATCTTTCCCCAATATTAGCACTCGAATTGGTCTCTCGGGCACTGTGGCCTTGTATGCTCACCCTTTCCACACCGGTAGCATACCACCCAGCTATCTGAAGGTGTATCTCTCCAACTTGGTTCTCCACATGTAGAATACCTGCATTATTTCCTAGTACCAGTCAGAGAAGCACTAACTCTAGATACTGAACTGCCTTGTCCCACAGCTCCAGAATCCATCATGTTGCGCTCAGTGATCAGTGTCTGGTTGATGATATAAGAAATGTAAGTCAACCTAAAGATAGTCACCTGAGATCAGATGTCATGCCTGAAACCATCCTCAAACTTCCTTTATAGGAATAGATCATCAACCCCTAAAATGGGTGTGAAACGCTGCAACTATATGAATCAGGAAGAATAATCCCTGACAGAAAGAGTACCCCACGCCAGACTCATGAACTCTCAGGCTTGATCGGCCCTCAAAGTCTCCAGGTTGAAGCAGTCATAGAAGGTACACTGGAACTCACCCAAAGCCATAACCTGCTGGCGTCCCGCCTATGATATCACATCCAACCATCTCTTGATGTAATCCCAAATCATATAAGTAGTGAGCATCACCCTTCTCTCTGGAGGTGTCTCCAAATGTTCTAATATAGATAGCATTTCATCTAACCATGACTCAGAAGCCCGAGGTCCTTCATCCCTTGATTAAGGGGGAGGATGATGCTGTTGAAAGTCCTGCGTCAACTCTACCATAGAAGGGGTAGGAAGCGATGCTCCCTGAAATGTCTGCATAAACCTCATAAATACTTCTTATAAATGTGAATCAGAACCTGTATCTAGAGTAAAGGCTGGTTCCATGATAGGAACAACATGAGATTCTGATAGTAATCCCTAATCTTCCATGTCTGGTGTCTGATCATTGCCCTGAATCTAGCGTAAAACCAGAGGGCGTCATGGTGGCATGACTATGAAAGGTCAAGAACACACCTTAGTTCAGGATTATGAATGACTAAAAAAAAGAATTTCAAGAATGGAATAGGAGAATGAAGGCATTCAATTTTTTCAAAATAGGGATAGACGGTGTGTATGACACCTACATGGTGTGATCCTTTAAGCCTTCACATGGGCATGTACTCCTACCCACCTTTGTGTAACACCCTGAGAATTAATGAGATAGATTTTTTCTTAAATTTCTTTAATTTATTCTATTATACGCTACAACAATATTAGCTTGCGCTATACACAACACTGTATTATCTTTTAGTATACGGAAAACAATTCTTGGCTTGTGTTAAGCACAATTTCAAGTCTATTTGATAAAATTTATTTCACAAAACTCTTAGTATATATTTTGTTTAGTATATAAATGCACTATGTTCAGATTATGTTATACAAATCACCAAAGGAAGCTTGAAAACATGAAACATTGACTTGGCTTGCGTTACATATAAGAGTGACCTTCCTTGATAGCTTGCGTTGTACGTGATACTTAGTTTCACTAAAAAACAATATATTATTATATTATAATTTAAATGGGATATAAACTAGCCTTTATGAATATTATTAACCAAATTTTGAATTTCATATAACATCATCATTCTTCTTACACATGATATGGGAACAAAATCAAATTTTCGGATAAAAGAAGTATTTTCCAAAACAATGCAGTTTTACAGCCTTTTGATGGCACACCCTTTTTAAATCTAGTTTTTGACAATTTTATAAGTTATATTTGACAATATGAACTTATTATTTTTAAGTGATAACTATATATTTACTTTGAATAATTTTTTGATATTTTTCTGATAACATTCATGTTTTGATGAATATTGAAAATACGCTAAATTTTAATTGAAGACAACTTTTTTATCGAGATAATTTATATGGTTAAAAAATATTATTGAATGGTTTTATATTATAAATAGAATATATTTTTTATAGTTTAATACAATTTAATTCATTTTCATTAAATTTATATTGAATTCATATGTAAAAACATTTCAATCTTTTGCAATGTTTTAAAAGAAACCCCATTTTTTTAACGACGAGATTAATTATAAATTAATTACTAACACTTTTGTGTTTTGAATTTGGAAAAAATGGATTCCATATTTGGAATCATGTGGTCCAAATTTTGGAAATATGTAATTTTTATTTTTAGACATTATGAATAGTAACTTCAGTAAATATTTTATTTACCTTGGTTAAAGGGTAAATCTACTAAATAAGGTTAAAAAAATATTATAATTACCCTAAAACATGTCCTTACCATATTGGATGAGATTTGTCTGACCATGGGAGTCCTTGGGTCAGTTTTGGGACCCCATGGATTCACATGGATGTGAAAATGGCAATTTATATGAATTAATTTACAGTAGGGATAATTATAACCTAAACATATATCTATTACTAAATCGATTTCAATATAGTTTTATATAATAGATATCTATGTATATAAATAGTAATTTAATATATAAAAATATTTCCTACATCATGGTATTTTATTTATAGTTTTTATACATAGAAAAAAAAATATATTTATGACACAATTATGATGTAGTGATTACCTCAATAATGAAAGATTCGAATAAATGAATTTTGAATTATTAAAATATGTTTAATTGGAATATATGGATTCCATCCCTAAATTTTCTGGATGACATTCACATATTAGGGATGAGTTAATTCCTTTGTTTCTAAGTAATAAGGTAGTTATGAATTTTTAGAAAAGTCAAGTATGAATAGTATCCAAAATTGATATAATTCATAAACTAAAACCTAAAATAGTTTATTAAATGATATTAAATTCCTAAAATACTAAGATTAAGAAAAATGGTTAATAAAAGTCCAAAGATATCATATATAACTTTGTGTGGTTCGTTTGATATTATATGGTAATTACATTAACCCACAATGTGTAAATAACATGATATCACATGAAGATTAAAAAGGGTAAAATAAGTGTAAAACAAAAAAGATAAGGATACAAAAATATAACAAAACTTGTCAAAAAATTATTGGATTATTTGTATTCAAACCAAAATCATATTATCTTACAATTAAATATGTTATTTACCATTTTAAGTCAAAATTGAACTAATAAAAAATTAATATTTTGGAACATTCCTAAAGTGCCCCTCTCCTCTCCTATAAAAGGGAACCTACCCCCTCTCCTCTCCACTCTATTTTGAGCCTTCATGCTCCACCAAACCCTACCCATTTATCTTCTCAACTTCCATATTTACATTCTAGAGGTTCGTGTCTTCTCAAAAAACCAAATATAGTGCCCTAAGAGGAATTTAAAGGAGGTACATCGAGGAAGAGGTAATCTCTTCTACTGATTCTTTAAAATTTATTTATTCTCCCACATCCTCTTATTTAGTTGTTTTGTTACAACGTAATAACATCAGTATCAATAATATACTTATATGTTATTATAAATAGGAAATAACCCTATTTTACCTTCTATCCATCCTACGAAAAATGAAATCACCGTGCGTGCGTACGTACAGATTATCATCTCCACGCCATGGTGTAATCTATTTTTCACCACCAGCTTACATGGATGGGTATAATGGAGAAAATAATAACTATATATGATTATTATAACATGATAATAATTTTGAGATATTATACACCATCCACTTCAATACTGCTCAACAACAATGAGAACGATATAGTTGCTCATGCGTACATACGACCTATCGTCTCCACGATACGATAAGATTCATTCTCCATTTAACCACTAAAGAATGATTATAAAGCATATATAATAAATAATCATGAAATATATGGCATAATAATTCTACTTTATTTATGTATATACATATATATGTCATTTACTTACTTCCACCCAATTCAATAAGGAAACGCAAATAGCATTCATGCATACGTAGGACCTACCGTCTCTATGAATGGTGAATTCCATTCCATTTATCGATATATTATATATATTTATATAATGAATATATATGATATATATAAATAATGTTTTACCTTCTTTAATTAAGTAAATCAGGATCTAAGTAATCATATAAAGAATAAAAATTTCAAACACGTACGATAAATGAAACGATTATTACCCAAGATGTTGCTTTAACATGGAATTGACAAATGAACGGGTAATATAAAGTAATAATTGAATCATATATGATATCAAAATTATTATTATGGTTCTATTACAAGTTAATAATATGTTTAAACCTACTACACATGAGTTTTGGATACATACAAAAGAAATCAGACCTAAGTTAAGAGATAATTTTGCAATCTCATTCTTATATGAGATTGTTCATACAGAAGAATTTTCTTGGGATATATTTATCATCCATGTACATGTTTTATAATAATGTTTCATAAAATGGTTAGTATTCTTTTATGTCTGTTTAATTTCATTTTTACCCATTTTTAACTTTTACTACATGGTATGGAAGGAATCTTTCTTTTATTTACCATACGAGGTACTTTTTTACTTTTTCAGTAAAATTATGAGGAGAATGATTTTTTAACTTATACGGAATAAACGGATTTTTATGATTTCATAAATCATTGTTTACATGAAGCTTCCTTTACAGGGTTTCAAGTTTCTTTTCAATTAAATTCGTTTCTTTTAAAATTGCCTGACATATTGAGAATGTAAAATGTTTTTGAAGAAGAAAAAATATTTTATTCAAGAACTAAGTTTAAGTGATTTATCAAAGTTATTTTCCATATAAGATGATATAGGGTTAGGTTTTTATCCCTATTATTACTTTTATTTGATTAAATTATAAAGGAATTATTTTTATGAAGTCCATTTATCTTATATGGATTATGTTATGATGACACGATGTTTAAGAATCACATTTTATTACATGGGTTATGCTATGATGTATGATTTATGATTTTGTGGAAGACATAAGAATGGATTCATTATGATATGGGTGGGACCTATATCTACCTCTAATGCATTGGGTAAAGATTTATATCAAATGATATATACATAAATGGAATTAAAAGTAAATCTGGTTCAGTATTATAGGGCTGGAACAAGGAGTGAACTTGGTTCAGTAATGGACTTTGTCCACTGTGGCAATGATCCATGACTAATATGAATTGATTTTCTATGTTTATGTGTGTATTCCAAAAAAGTTTCATGTCTTATGTTACGATTATTGGGATTACATTTCAATTCCATGATTTATCCCATGACATGATATTATGATCTCTTATATGTAGGATAATATTTTCAAATGTTATATATGATTGATATTTCCTTTTTTTACCCTTACTAAGAATTTTAGATCACTCTTTTTATGTTTTAGTTTCCCTAGGATATAAATAATGCTTTTAGGTAGGAAAAAAGGGGAAGATCTATATGTTATATGTTGATGATATTTCACCATGATTATAATTTTATTTTCCAAGTTTCTAAAGACACAAAACTAATACGATCTTTGGGAATCTATTTTTTCTTTTTTATTAAGTATTCCTCAAAAGAAATGTAATGTTCATGTACGTCAAGCATGGGTCTCTACACCTGGTCGTGTAACACCACATACACATGGCATGTTATACTAGGACATGGTGTGTACTTGAATCGATTCCCCCTACCCGTGTTCCACTACACGGCTAATCCAAAAAGTTCACCTCGAACAAAACTACACGACGTGTTCATTCCAGACACAACGTGTACAAGAATAATTTCATAGACCTATGTCATTAGTCACATGACCGGTTACACAGTCAACTATACACGGTGTTTTCAAGATGGACACAATGTTTACTACCTGAGTTTCATCCACCCAGTGTCGTTTGTCACATATCAGGACACATGGTGTATTCAACACGACATGTAAGTTTTGTGCAAAATGTGTTCCTCCAAGGATTTCCCATCCATGTGTATCTTCCCACACAACTAGTGACACAGTTAGATACTACACGATGTGTACATATAGTACACAGAGTGTACTTAAGAAAAACAATTTCTTCCCGAACAGAAGGATACATGGTGTGCACTCAGCAATACACACCATGTATTCTGGGTATTTCTGAACCGTAAGCCTTAGAAACTACACTAGAAGCCTGAAAAACACAAAAAATCATTAAAGTGCTAAATTCCAATCTGTGAGGGCCCATAATCCCCTAGAATCAATTTTTGGCATCTTATACATGTCATATACAAGCATAACAGTGCAATGATCCACCAAATTCGGATCCATGAGACCCTATAACACCTCAAGAACCAAATTTTGGATTTCATTCGAATGAAACCTTACACAATCCAATAACCTTTTAATGAGTAAGTATTCTACCACGACATCTATCACAACAATATTCATATCTAGAATAACATCTATCACAACAACATGAAATCAGTAATGCACCCTAAATGACATGGAAAGAATGCATGACATGTGATCTCTATCAAGTGACTATATGATGCATGAGATGGAATACCCATATCTCATCGGGTTGAAATATAAATAGAACCTTAATAATATCAAAGTTAATGGCATAGAAAATGGTAATCACCGAACTGTGAAATCAAATCAACTGTAATAATTGAAAACCCATAAAAATTGCAATAATCGAGGTAAATTTTCTTTTCCCTATACATGAGTTAACTACTCAAGGGAAAAAGTTATTACCAACTACCTATTCAATCCTATCAATAATTATAGGATCCAAATTTTAATTCAAGAAGAATATAATTCCTCTAATACCACTTTGTAACATCCTGGTTTTGGGTGCCCCCCAGAGGTGCCCTATACTCGGTTGGTCACATGGCCTCAAGATCATTTCCCCAGACGCCATAGGCTGCCAAATAGTAGTAAGGGCCTTGGGTGTGATAGTGGGGAAAGTAATCCCTCATTGGAAGAGTAATGCAGTGGAAATAAACAGATAACAAGAGCAGAAGCAGTAATAATACCATAGAATAGTAAACAGTAGAAGAATGAAGGTAAATAGGAAACTTCAGCATATATATATATATATATATATATAACAAAAAATATGCATGTCAAAAGTATCTAGTATAACATACAAACAAGTCAAAAAGCTGGAATATAGTACTAAACCAAGGTACAAAGAAAAAAAGTAAACGAATCCTCAGCATTGTAGGCTTCAGATTGGTCTCAAGCTCTCTAGCTCCACAACAATCAAGTACCTGAAGTAAAAGTACACTTGAACTTATCTATACCTGCAACAATATAATCTATTGGGGCCCAAAAGCATGACCCAAATAGGGTTTGAGACAAATACCAGTAGTAAACCACCCAAAGATATGTGCCTAACATTTAGTGAATATATATGTAAGTCAATAAGAAAAATGATGAAATGAACAAGGAAGTACTCAAAAGTAAATAGTCCCACTGTTTCAATTACATTCATTTAAATTCGTCAATTATTTAACCAATCCAAAACAAGAAACCCTCTTAGAAGTTCTCACAGCCTATCCCCTTTGGTTCAACTAAACAATCTCAAGTAACCCTTTGGGTAAGTTTTCATAGCCTAACCCCTTTGATTCATCTAATACAAGGATATAATGACCTCATGGGTAGCTCACATGGTCCAACCCCTTTGGTCTCATGAAAACAAAGAATCTCCAAGGAATCACTCACCATAAATTCCCTATATAGTCTTTTAATGATAAACTACAGACAGTCTGAGGAAGCACTCAACATCAATTCCCCCCGTGGTCTCGTAACGGTAACTATAGACACTATGAGGGAGCACTCAATGTCAATCTACCCTTTGGTCTCACAATGTGATAAATATAACAACCACTCTTGGGAAGCACTCATTGTCAATTCCCCCTATGGTCTCACTACACCAAGTTACCACAGCCCTGTGTAAAGAAATAATGCACAAATGATGTTCATAATCCAAATTAAACCTCAAGAACTACTTGGCGAAATAGCTACAAAGCATATCACACCATTAGATAAATCACTCCATCATAAAAATACTAGGCATGAAAAGCAAGCATCCTAATAGGAAAAGATTAACCAAATGGTCAATATAAAATCAATCATGGGAAGCACCTCCATAGAATGAAATAATAACCCTATTTAAAAACAAGATCCTAACGTAAGATAACAAGCATAGTATCCCTCAACATGGTTAAAATCCCTTAACACGCAATACCCCAATTTAGGTTATTGGGAACTTTTGCATATAACATTCAAATACTAACTATGGAAAGGTACCAGCCACCTACCTCAGCATTGTACGATCCATATACTCTGGTATTTGTTCTTAAATAGACCTAGAATGCGGTTGATCTAAAAAATGTTAAAAAATGTTAAACCAAGGATACTTCACTAAAGACACTACTACAAAAAACGGGCTTTATCAGCGCTAAAAATGCGCTGATAAAGGATACCTTTATCAACGCTAAAAAATCACTGACAAATTCCCTGCATGCTGTAACATAAAATTCTACAGAAAAACACCCAAAGAAGACCTACAAAAAAATCAGCATATCAACAAGTATACCCATACAAAAATAAAAAATAATTAATAAGGTAACTACAACAAGTATACACATACGACAAGTATACCCATAAAACCCATAAAACAAGTATACCCATACACCATTAACACATAACTCATAAGTTAATTAAATACATACAGAATTCAAATTATAATTTAGGGGTTTGGGGGATATTTAGGGGTTTTGGGTGGCTATCCAAGGGGGTAGGGGTTGTCTAGGGGGTTGGGGTGTCCAGGGGGGGATAAGGGTTTCAAGGGGGGTGGGGGTTGTCTAGGGTGGGGGGGGGGGCTGTCCATGGTGGTGTCCATGGGGGTGGGGTCCATGAAGTTGGGGGGGGGGGGCTTTCTAGGGGGTGGGGGTGTCCAGGGGATGGGGGTGGGGGATGTTCAGGGGGTGGGGTGGTGTCTAGGGGGTGTGGGAGGTCCAGGAGGATGGGGGTTGTCCAAGGGGGTGGGGTGGTGTCCAGGGGTGTGGGGGTGGTTGTCCATGGGGGTGGGGGTGTCTAGGTGGTGGGGGTGTTTCAAGGTGGTGGGGTGGTGTCTAGGAGGGGTGGGGGTCCATCCAGGGAGTGGGGGCCATCCAGGGGGGGCTTTCCAGGGTGGTGGGGGGGGGGGATGTCCAAGGGGGTGGGGTGGTGTCTAGGGGTGGGGGGCTTTAATGGTTTTAATGGAATGGATTTCAAGATTTCAAGATCATTGGTATTTTTAAAATGGTTTAGGAATAGTGTTTATTTCAATAATATGTTTTTCTTTTGGAAACATTTAATTCTTTTTGAGTGTATGGTTGGAAGTGGGTTTTCCGTACGTCAGTTGTTTTTTTTCACTTAAAATTCTGTCCATTTTAAACAGAAGAGAGACACTTTGAGTGATACTAGACACACCGTGCCTCAAATTGAGGCGGGGTTGACTCATACATGTCACACATGACTCTTGGATTGTTATCCTAAATTATCAACACAATCCAAGTGTGTTTGGTTGGATTTCCATATGTCAATTGTTATTTTCACTTAAAATTCTTTCCATTTTAAACAAAAGAGAAACACTTTGAGTGATACCGGCCACACCATGCCTAATATTGAGGATGGGTTGACTTGTACAAGTCAAAAATGACCCATGGATCGTTCTGAAAAAGTATCAACGCAATATTAATGTGTTTGGACGAATTTCCATATGTCAGTTGTTGTTTTCACTTAAAATTATTTCCATTTTAAACATGACAGAGAGACTTTGAGTGATACCGGCTACACAATGCCTCATATTTAGGTGGGGTTGACTCATAAACATCAAAAATAACCCGTGGATCATTCTCCTAAAGTATCAACACCATCCTAATGAATTTGGTTGGATTTTTGTACGTCAGTTGTTGTTTTCAATTAAAATTCTGTCCATTTTAAAAATAAGTGAGACACTTTGGGTGATACCGGCAACACCGAGCCTCAGATTGAGGCAGGGTTGACTCATACACATCAGAAATTACCCATGGATCGTTCTCCTAAAGTATCAACACTATATGAATGCATTTGTTCCGTTTTCCGTATGTTAGTTTTTGTTTTCACATAAACTTCAGTCCATTTTAAACAAAAGAGAGACACTTTGAGTGATCCCGGCCACACCATTCCCAAAATGGAGACGGGGTTGATTCGTACACGTCACACATGACCCATGGATATTTTTCCAAAAGTATCAAAACAATATGAATGCGTTTAGTTGGTTTTTCGTACGTCAGTTGTTGTTTTCACTTAATATTCTGTCCATTTTAAAAAAAGGAGAGACACTTTGAGTGATACCTATCACACCGTGCCTTGGATTGAGGTGGAGTTGACTCGTACACATCACACATGACCCATGGATCATTATAATAAAGTATCAACTCAATCCTAATGCGTTTGGTTGGATTTCCCTACATCAGTTTTTGTTTTCACTTAAAATTCTATCCATTTTAAAAAATAGAGAGACACTTTGAGTGATACCGGCCACACCGTGTGTTGGATTGAGGTGGGGTTGACTCGTACACATCACACATGACCAATTCATCGTTCTCCTAAAGTCTCAACACAATATTAATGTGTTTTTATGGATTTATGTATGCCAATTATTGTTTTCACTTAAAATTTTGTCCATTTTAAACAAAAGAGAGACACTTTGAGTGATACCAGCCACACCATGCCTCATATTGAGGCGGGGTTGACTCGTACATGTCACACATGAACCATGGATCGTTCTACATAAGTATAAACACAATCCAAATGTGTTTGGTTTGATTTGAAGGTATTTTGGAGATTTTACTGGTTTTTCTTATCTAAAGCCCAAAGAAAAGTGGTTCATCATTCTTGCATGTTGGTGGTGCATTTCATCTATTAAATTTTAAAAATTACTCCATGGAAAAAGGATGTTTTATTTAATATCAATTACAATTTTCCTATGAAAATTTACATACAAAAATGTTTCATCTTTTATCTCCTTAACCCCTCTCAAAAATGGCTGCTAATTGTACACATCCCCAAGTCAGATCTTCATGCTATTTGTGTACAATCTTCCATCAGGTATACAGACCACTCATTTAGGAAAAAATATATATCATCATGTGAATATGAGGCATGTGTTTATGGTTGTTGGACCTCAACACTAGGAGCAACAACAGGTTCAGAAACTTGTTGTTGATATGCACTGTGAGCAGCAACAACATCAACAACAACAACTTGAGAGACTTGTTCAACATCGAGGTTAAGAGCACCAGAACATGCAGAAGTGATTATCTACAAAAGTGGTTTAATAGTTAATTTAGATTACATAATTTCAGTAATGATAAGATAATAACTTGATATAAAAAGATCTATGTTAAAAACAAAAACTAACCTATTTATTGAACCCTATTTTTTTCTCAAAGCCTGAAGGGATTTGAAACCTCTATCGATTATCGAAATCCCTTCATTGTGGTATCCTCTAATATACAAAAAATCTTCTACATTAGGACCACTGTGAAATTATTATGACATACCACTAAAAGGATCATCCTCAAATGAATTTTCATCGGACCCTTCAATAGTTTTGGATAATAATAGAACAATCAACCACTTTTGGTTAGTGGGATCTAGAACATAAGATACTTGTACCGCTTGTGATGCCATTATAAATTGTTCTTCTTTGTACCGTTCTTTACTAAAATCATCATTAAAAAATCCCAATTCATCTATTTTAACACCAATGTTGTTATCAACCCATTTGCATCAAAAAATGGGAAATTGGAATTTCATATAATCCAACTCCCATATTTTTTTGATAATTCCAAAGCCTGAAATATTTTCAAAAATTATATTTCCATCCTTACTACTAGAAACATGCATTTCTTCAGCCACAATTGTTACTTAACTATTTTTCATGGTGATATCATCATCATGTTCATATGTATAGAATATTTAACCCATAATTACATTACCATTTTAATATAATACATACACACTTGGTCTGATGGTTAGCCATCAAAGTCATTTTAAAATTGAATTCATATTTTTATCTAACTCCTTAATAATATAGTCCCGAAACCATCCTATAAACTAGTGATTATGTGTATTTGATATCCATTTTTCATCCCTTGATGGATTCAACTACTTGAGAATTTCTTTGTGGGTTTCAATATATGGAGCGACCTCCCAACTATTATGAAAAACATAAAGTTTGGTCTACTCTCGATCTGTTATATTGATTGTCACTACATCTCTTCCAGAAATTCCATCACCCTCAATGCATCCAGTGTGATGAGATTTTAGGAGACCAATACTTTCCACATTAAATAAGTATTTGGTACATAATTCAATAGCTTCCTCCACAATATATCACTCCACAATATAACCTTATGGATGACTTCGATTTTGGGCATACCCTTTCAAAATCATCATATATCATTCAATGGGGTACATCCATCTATAGTGCACAGTACCACAAAGTCAAATCTCTCTCAAAAAGTGAACCATCAAATGAACCATCATATCAATGAATGATGGTGGGAAGAACATTTCTAATTCACATAATATGATGAAATTTATCTTTCCATAGATGGAAATTTCACCGGGTCTAAAACATTGCTACATATCTCTTTGAAAAAGAAACAATGCTTGGTTAACATATGATGAACATTCTTGAAAAAAATGCAACATAAAGCTATTGGAAATAAATATTTCATCAAAACACGGCAGTCATGTGATTTAAAACCTTTTAACTTATAATAATTCATTGAAACAATGTTCTTGATACTTGATGAATACCACACTGTAACCTTTACATCATTGAAGAAGTTTCAAAACTGATATCTCTCCTCCATCGAAAAAGAGTGTAAGAAGGTGGAGGAAGAAACATTCAATTCTCACCCTTCACGGGAGCTAACTATTCTTGTATTCCCATGTCAAACATGTCCAACATTTCTTTAATTCCATACTTTTTTATTCCAGGGGAATTTAGAAACGTTCCGATAACACTATCATTTACATTTTTTCCACATGCATCACATCATGAAAATGTCTGACGTACAGACAATTCCAGTATGGTAAAAAAACTGACCTCTTTTTACAATCGATTTTTGTAAGGTTTTATAAAAATGGTTTACTAAAAACAGTGTTCACATATTTAACTTTACCAAATAGATGATCAGTTGTTAGTAGAGATGATGTTGGGCATTGTTCTAAACTTCTATTGAATGATGTCATCCAAGATTGATACTTATGCCGACGAGGTAGAAATATACGATGTCATAGAAACACAGATTTCAATGAATGTTTCAACCCAATTGATTATGTATCTTTTTCACACATGAGAAACCCTTGATTTCCTTTAATTATATAGCCTGAAAAATTTCCATAAGAATGTAAATCATTTATCATCCCATACAACATCTCTCTCAACGCGAAGTATTCCCTTTTATAAGAAGCATACAA
Source organism: Viscum album (assembly GCA_963277665.1). Classification (NCBI taxonomy): domain Eukaryota; kingdom Viridiplantae; phylum Streptophyta; class Magnoliopsida; order Santalales; family Viscaceae; genus Viscum; species Viscum album. Next base: position 1,778,151,580 of record OY728129.1, on the reverse strand, counting down.
CATAACATCTGAATCCCATAATAACTTTAAATCTTCGATCAAAGGATCCAAATAAATATCAATATCATTTCCTCAATATGATCTTCATCATCATTGACATCTTTAATCACATCCTCTATAGATTCTTCTTCATTATTCATATTTGTAATCATTTATGATCCATAAAACGTAGTTTTATCCCAGCTAGTAGATACCTTCGATTTTTCTCCATGTTTATTCCATCATTTATAACTCCGATCTATTCCTTGACATATGAAGTGTTCGTCCAACTCCTATGGAGTAATTAGTCTATAATAACAACAACGTAAACACGAACAAAGGATTTATGAAGGATCCTTTGCATGATCCTTTGCAAACGTGATGAACACTTTCACTCCATTCTCATACGCTATTGTCAAATGATTAACAACCATCCAATCCTTATTCATATTCATCCTATTTGAATCTGAAATATTATTATTTATAATTCAAATACACAAAACAAGACTTCCAAATACAGTATAAGAGAACAGATTATAAAAATACAGATTAAGAGAGCCTAACCATTTCCAATAATGATTTGGGAATCAACAAAACCATGATAGACCCCCATCAAAATAAAAACACTTTCCAGCCCCCTCAACAATAGTTATAGCACCCACCACTCTTGAATAAAAACATTAAACATCCTTTTAACCAACCCTACCATCCACCTCATTTGTAATAAAATAATCACATTAAATAGCTCAAAACTAGTGACCAAACTCAAATAAAATGAAATGAAGGATACAATTTTGTTGAGAAAACTAATATAGTAAATACATTTCCAAACACATGACCTTTAGATTAGAAAAATTCCCATCCATTTAAGTAAAATAGAAATATGCTTCCTTTTTTTCTTATGAATCATTAAATTTGGACAAACACACTAACCAACTCAATAAAATTCATATTTTAACAAGAATTTGAAGGTAAAAAGAGATAAATAATTCCATTGAAAATAATTCAACTGAATCTTTTAGTATTATTTGAAACAGGGTATTGGTTAATAAAGGGATGAGGTTAATAACTCAGGACATAATCATTCCTAGACTCTCAAACCAAACTCACCACATCCCAAAATTTTATCAACTAAAACATGACCATCCGACTAAATAAAACTACAACATAATGAGTATTAGCATACGAACAAAAGGAAACAGTTGAGAATGAGAGGAGAAATCACCAAATATCAAAGATGGGATGCTGAGAATCATACCTTGTTGAAAGAAATATCAAAAACTTGAAGTAGGGTTCGCGAGGAGTAGGGTCCAATGGGGAGGAGGAGATGTAGGGTTCGTGGGGAGGTGGATACGTGGAAGGGGTTCAAGGAAGAGGATAAGGAGTAGGGATAGTAGTGGCAGAGTGGCAGTGGCGGCGGAGTGGCAGTGACGATGGAGTAACGGCTGAAAAAGAGAAGATCAGGGGGGAGGGGAGTTGTTGTAGGGGTACTATCTCATGCGAGCTTAAGGGCGCGATAAACCGAGGGAACTATGCAACCTATTTTATAAAATGGGACTATGGTTTTATCAGTGCTAGAAAATTTCTGATAAAGGATCCCTTTATCAGTGCTAAATTTTTTTCACTGATAAAGGGTTCTATTTATCAGTGCTAGAAATGTACCGATAAAGATCACCCTTTATTAGCACTAAAATTTCAGCACTGATAAAGTGACCCTTTATCAGCGCTTTTAATTTGAATTGATAAATATTTACCTTTATCAGCACTTTTTGCTTAGCGCTAATAAAATGTGGCACTTCCCATTCCTTTTTTAGTAGTGATAGAAGAAATCAAGGAACGAGGCTTTAGAAGAAATAAGAACTCACCATGGTGATTCCAACACAATAAATGATGATTGATTTGGAGAAAGGATAGTGGGTCGGGGGCTCAGAGAAGAATCATTGGCTTCAGTCACACCTAGATGAGATGAGCCTAGAATAAGGGTGTTCTGTAAAAGAGATGCGACACCGGTCCGACTTAAAAAATAAAAATTAAATTACATTACATGTTAATTTAATGTGCATGCCATGTATATGCCTTAACCGGCCTCCAATTTAAGCGGTCTCTAGGTCACCGCACATAGACATGTACTCAGCCGTTACACGGATAGTACACAGTCACCCGAAGAAACTGGGTACATGGCGTGTACTTCTAAGTACACGGTGTGCACTCCTTAAATTTAAAGAAACTCTTATTTTTCTCAAAACACCAGAAAAATAAGATCCATACTTGAAAAGAATATCTGGGTTCTTAAAATATTTATATGGTTGGATTATCATTTTGATTCTAGACAATATTTTTATTATTTGTTACTTCATACAATGCTTATATGGTTGATGGTTATTTAATATTGAGTTCATAGTCCGCAAAATGTTTAGTTTGGGACCTCAATACTGGAATGTAGCCTCTTACATAAAAGGATGTGTGAATGAGGTCATGTGGGGAACCAGATCAGTACCAATTAAATGGTATGAGGTTCTATAAACAATGATTTTATTGAAAGTTTAGATCATTATCGTCCTTAATCTTAATAGGTACACACATTTATCATAACCAGAAAATTACTCATGGATCAATAAGCACCATGGACCAGGAAGCCAAACTCAAGGAACAACTCCTACTCTAAACTAACTATCATATCCTATTTCATTAAGCAAGACAAAAAACTATGTGAATGGAAGTCAAAAAACCCCTCAATTAACAAAATGGATAAAGTAGTGATGCCAGATCAACTAAAAAGTTGTAAAATAATGGTGTGTCAAGTGATGCAGTATCATCAAGGGAATATAATATATATTTATTTTAGTTGGTGTTCCAGAACTAGGTGATTTTTACTTGTTATTACCTATATATTTATGGATTTAAATAATAAATTACTCACCGCATATTGATTAATATTCTACATTACTTTAACGTGATGATATATTAGATTATCCGTTGCAATGATAAGGTCATATAAGTCCCCTTCTATGATGAGAACCTTGAAGTGTGATTCCAAAATTCTTAAATATTATTCTATAATAAAATAAAATTCTATGATGGAAAACATAATATATTTACTGTCATGTGAGAGTACTCATAAGTGGATGAGACTTTATCTCATGAAGTTCACACTTGGTATTCTCAGAGACTAAATATTATGAGAAATTACCCACCTATAAGAATTTTATATGTTGTGAATCATCAAATATTCCTATCTATGAACATGTGTAATGATCCTTAGAGTATAATATTACTATTATTGTGAATCATGAGTCATTTACTTTGATGTTCTTACAAAAACAATGGCACCACAGGTTCATTGGGAAATAAGTCATGTTGGGTGAATCAAGAGTGATATATTATTAATGAATAAGTAAAGGAAAGAATTAGCATTTCTATATTTATGGACGTTTATATCTCAACCATTTTATTAGAATGAAATTTTCAAAATAAATTTCAGGGCTATGGTGTATTGAAAGGTTTATTTTAGGTAGTAAAATAATGATATATCAAGAGAATACATTAATGGAACAGATATAAAAATAACTTGATGAGATATTGAGAAAAAAATATTATATTACAAAGAGAGAATTCATATGTGGTTGTCTTTGTTACAACATTTAATTCTTATTCTTGGGTGACTTTATGTGTTTTTAGATGATGATATTGGAATTTAGGCTAACTCACCTAAAGAAACCGAGGAAGAACCCTAGTGGGAAACAAACTTATCGTTTCTTATGGTATTAGTTAAATATTATTAATATTTAATGTTTGGTATAAAAATTATTCACACTAATAAATAATATTTATTCAAGATTTATTGATTGCGTATATTTATTCACAAGGTAATAAATAATATTTTTTATTAAATAAATACTTATATATTTTCATGAATATTTATATAAATATTTACTCACAAGACCTTGAATATAAAATTTATTTATTCATTGAATGAATAATATTTATTATTCAAGGCTTGATAAATACTGAGAAAGGGGGACAGACAAATATGGGACCAGTGATGAGAATGATATGTGGGTCAAATATCATTAAATAAATATTTATTTAAAAAATGATATTTAATGATGCGCTGGATATAAAATTCCATGTTATAATAATAATATTATTATTAGCATGGAGAATATTTAGAATAAAATATTATATGGGAAAATTATGTGAAATTATAAATTTTATATCCCTAGATCTATATATTTTATTCATTTATCATTTTATAGGGCTGATCTATTGTGTAAAATGAATCATATTCTCAATGTTTTCTCTCCAACAAACAATGCTCTAGAGATTTTATCTCTAGCCAAAGAGAACTCCACAAAACCTTCCTCTTCACTCTGAATAATGAGAAATATGAATAATACCTTTCTAATGAAGGATTGTTTCAGGATAAACATGAATGTAATTAGATTATCGGTGTCACCTTTCTAGCACCTAGAGTTCTGAAAATAATGTTCCAAGAAGAAATGAGAACATGTGGATCACCACTAGAGGGATTCAACTCTTAGATCCTCATTGTATAATGATATAGGAAACCAAAAAAGGGTTGATATTCCAAAATATTCTATGGAGAAATATTTCCCAAGATCAAGGTAATTTTTCAATTTAAATAATTACACATTTACATTAAAGATCTTGTCATTCGTTTTCAAAATATTTTGTAAATATCTTTCAATTTAATTCATTGGTCATCATATTTATCATCATGTCACATAAAAATATTATTTGAATTTGAAAAAAATCAAAGTTTTATATAGGACTAATAGATGCATCTGTGGTATCCATAACCTTCAAGTGGGAGTATGAGCAGTCACGTTAAAATTTTAATTAGTTATTCTTCATTGACCAATTTACACATTTAATGTTCGATTGATTTAATGATTAATTCATTCCTAATTTAGAAGTTGATATTTACCATTCATTCATATTTACAAAAACTTAAATTGGTTAAGAACAAGTAGAGAACAATCAGAGATTCTATTGGGAGGTTCCAAGCTATCTGGACGGATGATATGGTTAGATAGTCTACAACAAAAGCACACATTCCATATACTAAGGTTCAAAATTTTTGGAAGACTCTGGATGCACATCTCACCACACAATTTTAGCACACATTGTATTTAGTACTTCATTCATTTACCAACCAACATGGTATATAGTTTCTAGATTACATGGAATGTATTTGATATACACACTGTGTAGTCTACACATTTTCAATATGAAATGTATAGAAATCACGTGGTCAAAGACACATCGTGTATTAATAAAAAATGTATAATTGTAAACCATTTAATAAAGAGGGTACACAATATGTATCTAGCATATATTTCATGTACCTCACTAATATTCAGGATTGAAAAATCTTCGAGTCCTTAGGCATGTAGCACAGACGAATTTACAAGGCATTTAACTAGTTGTTCACACTGTGTAATTGATACCTATGTACGAAAAGAACATTCCCTCTAAACTGGGTCTGTGTAGATTAATTACGTGGAAGAAAACATTAATTATGGAATTAAATTTATCTACATAACATGTATCTAGTATACATATACTATAATCAATTTTATAGAATATTAAATTCCTAATTAATTACTTCATAGTTTAATAACTACATACCATGTATAGTTTCCACTTACACCATATTTAATATAATCATTAAATTTATATACATCACCTATATTAAATGGACAATGTTTCTTAAATATTCTGAATTTGTTTGGATTGACACACTACATGTTAATTAATATGAGACATGGTGTGTATGTTATATGTTGTATTAAATACACAGTAAATGACCATACATAGTGGTGCACAGTTATGATGGGTATATATTTTGTTTAATCTCAGAATATGATCAAAACATAATTAATTATATTTATTCAAGAATAATAGTGAATGGAATTCCCAATACTATTCAGATAATTTAATATAAATGAATTAATTAATCAATAAATAAGATAATCTATTCAAGTATGTTTATCTGAATAAAAAAAATCAAAGCCTGTTTAATATGTATTCATTTCATGTTTATGACTAATCATGATATTTGACTGACTAATATTTGGATTGAATTAATTTAATTTATTTCATGGGTTTTATTATTATTAAATTAAAATGATTAATCATGAGTAATCTTTCCTCCTCTATAATATGTAGGGCATGTGTTCCAATAGTTCATTTGATGAAAAATTCTTATCCATTCCATTTGTGCCCCTCACCTGTTTCTGATTTTAAATTATATGTAAAGGAAAGGATCTCCTAGGCATCTAGAGGTAGTTTAAAACCTGAGATGGGGAAACAGTAAAAAAGGGACTTAGCGGTGGTTATTTTGTGAACCGGTATATGTTTAAACTGCCCCCCTAATAAAATAGTGATGATTACCAAAAAACACCATGTATTACACAATCACTAGTCATTTAGCTGAAATTTCTTTAATTATATAGTAGTTTTGTTATGTGTCATTTTTATAGCATTTATAAGTGGTTTATTTTTTTATTTAGAATTGTTTTTTTTAAAATACCTAGGGAAAAAATAAATAAAATGAAACTAACCACTAATAAACATATAAGTGGTGTTTAGTTTTAGCGATGGTTAAGTGGAACCATCACTAAAAATATTTTAACTAATGTACTTAGTGGTAGATACAAATGACTATTGGTAAATCAGAATTTTTTTTTGTAAAATATTTAATAAAAAAATATAAGTATAAAAAAATAACATGAAATAAACTAAAAAAATTATGATAAACACATCATACATACATCTTACATCCAAATTCATATATACAAATTTCCACAATCATCATAACCACAGTCTTAGTGAACCCATACATTAGTCAACAAATACCCCAGTCTTATATATATACATATAAAATATGTCCAAAAAAACCCATACCCAATATACATACACATCAAGACCTCCACTACATCTTTCTGCCTCGACATCATCTCATCAACTAAAATCGACCAGATCATCTCATCAACTAGAACAAAAAAAACAGAAATTAAAATAGAACATAAAACAATCAGAATTATAGTTGAATAATTGAAAAAGTTGAACATATGATAGAAACTAAGATAAATCATGACTTCCTTCTAAATAAATTTTTGGATTATAAGGGTTAAAGTCCTGTCTACTTATTTCATCTATCACATATAATGAAAACCAGAACATTTAAGAAAATAAATGTGAAGGATAAAAGTCACAGAATATATTTAGAATATTGCTCATATTTTTTTAATAAAATCGAATTTTTTAACATAAAAAATATATATACTACAAAAAACTATGAAAACATAAACATAAGAATTTAAGATATGATTCAACACTTGAAATTGAAAATGGATAATTAAATATTCTAGCTAATTTTTAATTCGATGTACAGTGTGCTTGAAATTTAAATAATAAAAAATTCTGTTACTTTGATATGAAAACATATCCTATATTTTAAAATACAATTGATGTGGTTTTCCCATGACTCCACATAAATTTGAGGTTATTTTCTATAGTTTTAACCATTCTACACATGTTTTGCGATTTTAAAACAATAAAAAAACATTAACGACCATCCCAAGAAAACTATAATTCATGATGACATTCCATTAGTTCCTACATGTAAAAATTCAATATAAAGTAATTTTCCATTGATGTTAAGAAATCTGACATCATTTTTTTTGGTTTTGGCCCCATGATACAAATTTTAAAAGGATTTTGTACCTTTAAGTAGTGTTTAATGAGTCATTCTGACCACAGCAGACATCATATTGATGTGTTTTCTATTATTACATGTCAAAAAAAAACTTATCTATGCATTTCCCGTTATATCACATTAATATGAGATCGTTTTCTATGGTTTTGTTCATTCCATCCATGTTTTGGTGTTTCAAAACACTAAAAACGTGTTTACGTCCATCCAAGGAAAATTGTAAATAGGAATGCAATTTTGTAAGTTCATACATTTCAAAATTCAATATATAGTCATTTTCCAATGATTTCAGGGATATACAATGTCTTTTTTCTAGTTTTGACTCCCTCCCAAATGTTTTTAAAGGCTTTTGTACCTTCAAGAAGTGTTCACCAAGTCATTCTGATCACACCACACATCATATTGATGTTTTTTCTACATGTACATTCTATAAATAACCCATCAATGGTTTTCCCTTGATTCCATGTAAATTTGAGACCTTTTACTATGGTTTTGACAATTCCACACATGTTTTAGTGTTTTTAGAAACTAAAAACACTTTTATAGTCATCTTGGGAAAACCGTAATTTGAAAGGATATTTCCTCAGTTCGAATATTTCAAAACTTAATTTAAAAATTTTCCCCTCTGATTTCAAGGAAATATGACATTGTTTTCCACGTTCTCACCCCCAACACATGTTTTTAAAGAATTTTTATACCTTTAAGAAGTGTTTACCGCGTATTTACGACCACACGACATGTTATATCAGAGTTCTATTTGTGAATATATATAAAAAAGGACTCATCAGTGGTTTTAACATGATTCCACATAAATATGAGGTTGTGTGATATGATGTTTACTATTCTAAACACGTTTTAGTGTCTTAAACACTAAAAACGTGTTTACGGTTATCCTAGAAAAACCGCAATTCCAAATGATGTTCCATCAATTCCTATATTTCAAAATTCTATATGATGTTATTTTCCCATATTTTTAGGTTAATAAGAAATCAATTTTTTCTGGTTTTGACCCCCTGAAACATGTTTTTAATGGATTTTGGACCCTTAAAATGTGTTTTCCGAGTCATTTCGACCACAATGCATGTCAAATTGATGTGTTTTATATGCTTAAAAATAAAAAATAACTCATCAATGGTTATCCCATGATTACATATCAATATGAGTTCATTGTATATATATTTGACTACTCTACGGATGTTTTAGTGTTTTAAAACACTAAAAACATGTTTATGTCTGTCCTGGGAAAACCACAATTTGAAATGATGTGAAGTTGGTTCCTACATTTAAAAATTCAATATATTGTCATTTTCCAATGATTTCAGGAAAATATGGCATTTTTTTTCAAGTTTTGAACCCCATATACCTGTTTTAAAGTATTTTGTACCTTTAAGAAGTGTTTATCTGGTCATTTCGACAACACCGCACAACACATTGACATGTTTTCTAAGCATACATGCCAAAAATAACCCTGTGGTGGCTGTTTTTGAAAGTGGGTACCCTAGAACCAAAATGTGATGTACATTTATTACCAGTACATGCATTCAATTTTTATATATACATGTGTTTATCTTACCATTATAGTATTGCTACTTCTGCATCCACTATAGTTATGGTAATTCCCTTAGATTACTTGTTGTGTCAAAGGTTTGTAGAATATCCCAGACTGTAATGGGAACCTAGAGATAGTATGATAGTAATCATAAATTAATTTCCTATAGTCCTGATACATCATACTGACAGGACATAGATGATGTGTGACTATCAGGTGCTAGGGGATCATAAGTGTTTAGAATTCTTCTCATGAAGTTCACAATTGGTGATCTCTAGTAGTTGAGATCATGATGAAAGACTTGTTGGAGTTGGTTCCCTAGACCCAAATTTGGTTTACGTTATGGTAAACACATATTCATGTTTCTGAAAATTAATTAACTACTTATCACATCATGATTGTTTTTCTACATGACATAGTATGTTATAATGTAATAAGAGTTTCTATCGTAGTAAAAGGTTATAGAAATTCCCCACTATGACAAGCACCCAAAATTTCTACAACACTATTCTTGAATATATGTTCTATAGGAAGATGATTTCATTTGCGGGAAAAAATGATATATCTTAGTAGGGGTGTAGACTCATAGGACATTGGGGATCTCGAAGTGATCAAAGGCGGACGATAACAATACTATATCCAACTCATGTAGGGTTTAACATGTTTTTGGAAACAATAATAGCCAAACTTAACTATAATCACATGTATAATTCACATATCAATATCTCATCGACACACTATATTTCCCTCATAGTAAGGTTTCAGGAACTTGAAGGAAATCAACCTCATGTTTTCCTCTTAACATGAGTGACCCCTACACTATATTCCAAATCTCTAAATCATTTACATCACATTAATCATAAATTCATATCTAAAACATCATAGCTATACCATATCTAGAAGATAGTGAAGTGAAGTGGGAGATGTCAGCCATACATTACCTTTATAACCTAGATGATAGGGGAAGACACCTTGAACCCAAAATATTTGGGTGTCAATAAGGTTATCTGACTTGGTTAGGTTTCATGTTATAATGTGAATAATATAAGAATAAAGAATTCCAATCAAATTGGGTTCTCACTTAAGTAGCAAAACCATATCCCATAACCATTACCACGTTACCTCAGGATTCCATTGTAAAATTTTCACACCAATATATCATTATAAAAACCACTTTCCAAACAAAAAATATGACATAAATTCCCATATATTTTCACTTAAATATAATCATTTAACCATTTATTTTCTTCACTAGTTACCATAAATATTACATTCATTATTCTACCGATTATTCAAATTTAATAAATATTCACTCTTAGTTATTATTATTGTTTAAATTATTTATTAAACATCCATTCCATATATTAAAATTCTATTCATAGTCTATAGTCAATTAAATTCCATCCTCATACCATTACCAAAATCATTAATAAAAGTTATATTCCATTACATTCAAGGGACAATAAAACAACCCCATAGTCATCAACCAACCACTTCCTGACCACCCACAATATATCGCATGGAAAATATTTCATCAATCTATGAAATCCACCACACACCATAACAAATTCCTCACCTACAATTCCCAATCAAGGAAAGGCACCCACAATGTCCCTACAAAATCAACCCTAATTTCCCAAATCAACCACAAAAAATTTTCCAACAAGGACACACAATCAGTATCACACCCCAACCAAGATATTTTTAATTAAAAACATAATTTATATAATTATATTTTGGGTCAATGGTCTGGGTATTTTGATTTAATTTTTTTAAAAAAATTAAGAACATTTTTTCTTGTCGTACGGTTTGATCGCACTATTTCCAAACCATTCAGAATCCTTGAAGGAAAGTCATTCTCCATGACAGAGTGTTTTTTCATGATTTTTCAAAATGTGTGACCAACCCATATGGGTGCATAGTGTTCCAAGTAATGAGTTCATGGTTGGCGCATGGTTTGGTAAACCGAGTGCCAAAACCATGCACATCCCTCTAGATACAAAAAATAATAAATAAAATAAGTGAATGAAAAAAATTAAATAATTAAAATAATACCAAAATGAAACCTAAATACTACACATATCATTTTTCAAATTGTGATACCAACCCATTCAGGCACTCATTAATCCAAATATATGGCTTTGGGTGGGCACATAGTTTGGTAAACCATGTTTCAAAATCATGTGTGACCATCATGATATGAAATAAATAACAAGCTGAAATAAGAGAATAAAAATTGAAATAATATTAATAATAAAATAAAATTATTTTAATATAAATTCAAACCACCCCTCTATTCATCAAGACCCAACCCCGCATAGGGATCTGCTCCCATGTTTACACCCTCTTCTTTCCCAATTGTGTGACACTGCTTCCCCCAGACTCCAACTCTCATGATTTTGGTTCATTTAGGCTAGAAATGGGTCCCTCTAATTTCAACTCCTCCCTCTTCTATTTTATTTACACTATCTCCTTTCCCCATTATGGACACATGTAAGAACTTATCTTATATATTGTTTTGGTATTTTTTTTATTTTATTGCTTGATTTTAATGGGGTTCTTTTGGTTTAGGATATAATTTTCCCTATAAGAGTTCTTGGGACATTGTTATAGTGATTTTAGGTATCAGTTGTTAAAAGAAAAAAATTCTAGGTAGGTTTCCCATGTATAACCTTTTAATTTTATTTTATTTGATTGAAAATATTTTAAATTGAAATTATAGATATTATTATGGAAAATTATGAAAACATTATTGATGAGATCATGTTCTATATCAAAATTTCCTTGGTTTTCTACCTTGATTCCTTGTACCACTGAAAATTCATTATACTTTTCCAGGAAAAAATCTTGTGAGTTTATTGAAGTGGAGTTTTTTATTTTTAAGGTATTATAAATTATTTATAAATTTTATTTTTATTTTAAGGTAATTTTATTGAAATAACATTATTTATTATGTTTTTAATTTTTTTCCTACTTTTAATTAGAAATATTTTTATCTTTTCGTTTTTAAAATTTGAATATTGTACCTTGGACCTCTATAAGGTGAATTCGAGTTTTCATTATTGAAGGCTACATGGATATTTAAACATAGGTATGAATATATATATTACTGCATTGAAAATATTCCCTCATAGAGATGGGAATATGTGCATTGGTTCAAAGGGTATATATTTACATATATACATATGTTGAGGTTTATATGAATGCATGTGTGAAGTGGTCTTTATAAAATCCAAAAATGTGTTGAGGTAAGATCCCTATGTCTAGGCCATTAATTTGAAAACTATGATTTCTTAATTTTTTAAAAGATTTTTTTCCTTTTTATAAATGTATTTATATTATGTAATTAGTTGTGCTATTGAGATATTGATTTTCAAATGTTTTGGAAAATTTACCTAGGCATCAAATATGTCTCTTTATTGTAAAAGCATTCATTCAATATTGTTTTAAAATTTAATATATTTTAGATGTCGAATTGTTTTCCAAAATAATTTCTATAAAGAAAAGTGATGATGAATAAATGTTTTTTTGTAAAAGGAACTATTTATTTTTAAATGGTGTGTCTTAGTTTGCACCTTGAAATGTTTTATAGAATAGAAAATACCTCTTATTAACCCTCTTGAATTAAAAATTTGATGTTTATGATAGATGTGCGATGTGTGATATGTTATTAGTAAAGAGTCTTGTGATTTTTTGAAGTGAATTTGAAAGTGGATTCGATTAACAAGAGATATTAGAGGTGGTAATGAGGATGAATTTTTTATGTTAATGACAAATACCTATATTCTAGCTTGATAAAAACTCACCTCTAATTTAACGAAGCACTTTGATACCCTAGATTCATAGGTTGGTTTCTAAGTATTTATATGGTGATTGAGTCGGCATGGAACTGACATGGGATCTCCAAAAGTTATATTCTATAACACTAAATAACAACATGATGATTTTTTGGGGACAAACTGAACTACTTGTTTAACCTATCTAGTTGTTTGTGCATGAGAATTGATTGTATAGATTGATCACCACAAGTATGAGGATCCTTGGACAATAAATAAACTAGTTAATTTAGGATTTTCCATGTTTCATAATATATTTTACTCATATTTTTCATGGTACTATTTTTAAATTCTCATATTCTTAGTTTCCTTTTCCTGTCAAAAATAATAGAAGTCGCGTTTTAATTCCCCATGTTTTATAGCACATGATGTTATGATTTCATAATAAAATAGTTCTTTTATTTCATGATCCTTCTTTTAAAGGTATTATTCATAGTGAATTAATCTATATAAATGGATTTAAAAATAATAAGGAGGAAAGTGATTTTATGAAAATTCTACTTGTTACTTGTTCTAAAAACAAATAGAAAACCTTATTTTCATAAAATTGTATTTTTAAACATGATTGAAATGATTTTAACATTAAAGGTACGGAAAAAGGATTTTTTATTTTGGAATTACTATTGTGAATTCTTATGATCATGAATATATATCTCTATTATATTTCATTGGTAGGTTCAGCTTATATTTTGTGCTTCTCCATAGGGCACTGAGATTATTTAGTTGGGTAGTGACTTATATATTCACTAGGAGACAATAATGTTTTTATTCTTTTGGTTTTATTATATTTTAATTTATCACATTATCCACATATTACTTTACCACTTTCAACATATTTTGGGTAGTTATATTGTGAGAGAGGGATATAATGGAACTGGTTTTTGCGACAATGTTCTTTATAGGAGAGAGAGATCGAGGTGGTAGAGAGGTTGTATTGTGTGCTTTGTTTTTAGTTTTTGTTTGATTATTTCTTTTTATTTTTCTCTGGTATGGATGTCCAATATATAGATAGGTCATATAGTTATTTATTTTTATATCCACATCAATTTTAAGTAATTTTAATGGTAAAAATAATTCCCATGTGTGTTTCCTTGATGCCCAGAAACTTGTGTCAGTCCATGGGGATTGGGAACACCTTTCAGGTCTCTTCATGAACCGGTTTGGGTATCTGATGTTGGTATAGTTTAGGTTGGTTCAAGATAACCACGTTATACTAAAAAATAAAATTCACGAACAACCAATATCTAAACCGATAGAAAACCACCACCACATTTCCCTTTTTTAAAACATGTTTTTTATCATTATATCATTCCCCTATCATAGGCATCATCACATGAATTATAAGATTACACAAAACTTTATCATTATCATCCTTACACGGTTATCCTTTTATGAATTCAATTACATAAATTTAATCCTTGCAATAGTACATATATATCAGTATCAAAATATTATCAACAATAATATTGGTATCTACTAACTACAAAAGAAAATCATGAAAAATGTGTATCAAAATGAAATTCAATTCAGTCCCATTTATTTATTTAGATAATTTCATTAAATTTCTTAAGATAATCTTTCCCATCCCCCAATGAAAATAATATCATGAAAATCACACAATACACACATAAATAAGTGGGTTATCTAATCCCCTACACAAATTGTAGGTTTAACAGTTAATGAACAATAGCGAGAAGAAGATATTATCATCAAGACAACCCTTTTAATTAAAACACCAATCAACATACATCACAAAGATGTCCCATTAAAATCACAACCATAATCAAAATCTAACTACTACACTGCCTCTCTGAATGGAAGCAATGGGGAGAATATCATGAAATAAATATGTGAAACTCACATGGGTCACTAAAAAAGGATTTCCTAAATCCAAGAACCACATTAAAAAAAGGTAAACTAAATGGACTTATAAAAATAAAGTTATGTCCTCCCAATGTTTAGGAAATAAATTATGTATTCTAGTTGTGCAAGTTAATTTCAAAATGGGATTTAAAATCACAAGACCACATCACAATGGGTATAGGTCACACAATGATGAGGTTAAATTAAACAAATCTATATAAATAAAACCGTTATTCCTTTTACGTATTCCATCTTAAATTAGGATAACATAATACCCTAATAAAACAAAATTAGAGGTGTGCTACAACTGATACAATACATCATAATGACCCTCTAAATGGTAGATCCATGGAAACTGACCTCCAATTCTCCATGGTGTAGGTGATGTACCACGATGAAATGACCCTTAAAATTGAAAAACAAGGAACATGACCTTAGAATATCCATGTAAGTGTTGTGATTACCATACCACAAATCTGGTGACTACCCTTCATCCCAATTATCCCTCGACTAAAACCCTAGTGTGACCTAAGGACCACAGTGTAGAGACCACATAAATAATGGAACTAGGGATCCTGATCTCTGAGCCTCTACAAAATATTTTAAAACACACATTGAAATAAGGAAATAAACAAACTAAAATATGTTTAATTTACTATAACTTAGTGTTCCCCAATGCGACACAATCTCCCTCATAACAATCAAAAACTACTAAACCTTCCATAATACAACTCGTCGGGTTGCCTAACATGTTCTTCCACCAATGATGCCTTCTAGTAGAAACTCACTTTGAAAAACTATGACCTATATCTTCCAAGAAAATCATAACTAAATCACTACATTTCTTCATACAACCATCTCCTAGAACCTCCATCACCCTAACCACACACAAAGTAATCTGCTAAATTTTTTTAGTTCATTACATAAGATACCACTCAAATTATTTTCTTCTATGAGAATCAAAACAACACCCTAAGGGAAACTATTAAAACACTAGTGCATCACCATCTCTCATTGATCATTGATCTCAACAGTTCAATATATTAATGTTTTATCATTAATGACATCTAACCCCCCCCCCCCAAATCAAAATCATTTTAATCATCATGATGGTATCAAGTAAGATGAACCAAATGTAAAAACTTATGGATGTAGTCTAGGTTTTAGAGAATTTTAAATGAATATGAATCATACAAATTAATCAAAACACCTAATAAGGATTGATATATTGGGGGTAAATACTATAATATCCGTCAATTTTTGATTCCTATGATAAGTGGAAACCCTAAAGAACACATGATCTATAACCTCAAATTTGGATTCCTCATTCATTGATTAAGATAAGACTTTTATAATTCCCTCACCTCTTTAATCCACTTTCGAATAATCACGACCTTCTCTATAGTAATCTACACCACATCGTGTCCAAGGGGCATTGAATATAAAACCTATAACCAACACAATAGAGATATTTATTTAATAATATATAATTATTCATAGGGATCAATTAAAATTGTAGTGTAGTGTATGTTTTGTTAATAAAAATCAACAAATTGTAGGTTCTTCACCATTAATGAACTAATATCCAATGCGAAAACATGAAGAATATAATTCATTATATATAATTGAGCTTGACTGATGGAATCTCTATTTGAGGTAATTTGTCATGTATTTTTTATAAATATAATTTCTCCTTGATACAGGTTGTGTTGTGATGTTAGGGGTTCATTTGAGAGTTTTTTTATTACGCTCAATATCATTAGGTGTTGAGTGGGACATCTCACCCCATTGACCATAGTTGGATATTGACATTGAAATATAATGTCCCTTGTTTGAGTGTTTAAAATATAGAACACTCACCATCTCAAGTGAAGAGCATGAGTCCTACCACTATTTATAATATTTAGGGTATGTACTAGGTTTATTGAGCTTATAGTAGCATTAAAAAGGTCATAAATGTGTATGTTAAACCCTAATCCCTCAAGCAATTAGTATTTCGGGTATTTTTAAAATTATATCTTCACACCATTGGTCCATATAGGTCAATGAAATATAGAACTATATATATATATATACATATATATATATATATATATATATATATATATATATTCTCTGTTAGACATTCTTCCAGCCATGATATGAAGCTGGTCGATACGCAAGGTGACCTTTAAGAACCTGAGTGGTCTATAGATAAGAACTTTACTATATTTCTTCAAATCATTAATTTGAGATAATATAATACCAAATAGAGGGTGATGTTGGATCCTCGACCAATGAAACAAGTAATATAAAAAAACATAAACATAATCTAATTTTTTATTGAATTTGAAAATAAATATATAAACCATTTAATAATAAAAAGGAAACCGTAATTTCAGTGAAAACGCTGAGACTCAAGGACAAAAAAAGTCTTCATCCCTTCCATAATGACAAATGTTTTTTATCCCTCCATTAATTATGAGATTTGTTTGTTATAATAGATATTTAATGTAAAAAAGTGTGGGAAACTACATAAATATATATCACCAAATTGATCATCTCTAGATGATTCCTCTCAGAACCTTCTCTCTATCCCCTTTTGTGGCTGTCTACCCATATCACAGATTATTGGCCTTTCATTTATGGGAAAAATAATTCTTCTAATATGGTCCTTAAATCCATAATTATCTTTATAAAATACATGAAATTTTATCTTTTCACTACATTCAATGTTTTTTAACATTTATTTCATAAATTTTGGGATATATCCACATCCTCATGTCTCGTTACATTATTTTTTTTATCCTTAATGGGATCATAAGTTATCTTCATATAGAAATTAAATTTTATATTTTGTTAAGGGGACATTATTTCTCTAGGAGAATAATAATACTTCATCCTTTTCAGCCATGCTATGATTAATAAGAAATTTGGAAATTATTTCACAAAAGAGTATTTCCAGGTGAGAAAATTACCTTATGACTAGTATGGTATTGTCTCTAATACATGGATTTATTGCAATTCTCCATGGGTTTCCTATTACGTGTATGTCATGCATGGAATTTTTGAAAACAAGTCATGACTTAGATTTTAATACATATTTTATTTATGCATGATAATTATTATTCACACAAAAAATCTTCAGTGTAGGTTTATCTAACTAAAGATCCCAGTGTTATATTCATGTGACTACCCATCAAAATCTCACCATCTCATATTTCATTCTTTTCATGTGATCTTATTGGTTTTTGATTATCTCAACCTTATTTTGGTCATAATAACATAGTCGTGAGTTATTCTACAAGGATATGAATAATCCATATTCAATGACAACCTAGTTCAGTTCAGAAACTATGAAAAACTCTTTTATGTGTAGTCAACATGTTCATCAATAATTTGAATACACTCATCTTCAGGTTCAGTAGTTATTATGGTAGGAAAAACCAGATAATGTCATGAAAATGGTGGTATCCAAGGTAGGTATCACTAATGGTAGACTATAACACAATCTTTATAGAGTTAGGGAACAATGGATGAGGTCAGTGGATGAATTTAAACCGTGTTCGTATTATTTCGGTTGAATAATTGATGATAGAATAGATATAGGAAGTATCATGGATCAATATAATCATGGATAGTGGGAGAAGGACTTATCAATATCACTAGAGGGAAAAAACCTAGGGGTATAAGACAATGTTAGAATAGGTTAGAGATGATATCGGGTGGTGATTGTGATAGCAAGTAATTTTGGTAGGATGATGGTTAGAGATGGTAGTGGAACATCCCAATGGTAGAATGTGTATGGTCTGATATTGGAGGTATCAAAAGAATCAATGATAGTGGAGGAAACTCTAATTATAACATTCCATAATAGTAGAATAAAATCTCCTTCATTTTTATTCATATAGGAATAAACCAAACTTATAAGATCTATCCATGGTGTTTCTAACTTGTTTCGGTGGTTCTCTATCCTTTCATCAAGCATAAATAATGGTTTCCATGGTGTTCATAGTGATTTACAATAGTGGTCCTGTGAGTGGTGATTCAAAGCAGTGGTCTAGTGAGTGTGAGCAGTAGAGGAATCATCTATATGTGTCCAAGTGTTGGAGTAAGACTCACGAGAATAGGAGATATTGTTTCATGTTAAATTAATTATTCTAATATAAATTAGCATCCCAAAATGGAAAATCCCTTGGATGACTACTTTCGGTTATATGTGGATGCTTATTTTAAGGCTCAAAAGTCTTTTGTGGGGATGGTCTCCCACATAGACTAACAAATTTATCTCTTGGGTTGTGTCGACATGCATAGGCCCAAAAACCATTGGCCAATCCCAATCATGGTCAGTGAGTGAGCCTGATGCCATCTAGTCCTGGTTAACTCGACTAGCCACCATTATTCATTGGATTGGTTTCTACCATGGGCAGTGTAAATAGTATCCTAATATTTTTCCTATAAAAATAAAACATACTCTATCAAATATTCAAAAAATATAAATCATTTATCTACACACTCTTTATTATTATATAATTAATTATTGTATATTATTTTCATAAAATATTTTTTAAAATATTTTCTACCCACAAATTATTAAAATAATGAATGAATTTGGATTTATAAATTAATAATTAATTAATTTAAATATATAAATATAAATTCTTTAGTTGTAAAATTTATATACATCACTGTCTGAGGCTGTTTATAAACTAGTGACAAATGAATTTGGTGACACTCAAGAAATATTACCTTCTCCCAAGGGTACATGATTTTTTGGAATTATTTATGGGAGACATACAATTTTAAAATATTTATGGCTTGTATAACATAAAATGATTGTAAGAGAGGAGAATATCAGAAATTCCATATTTAGGTTTCATTATGGGCATTTAATATATTTAGTTAGGTAGTTAATTGTCTTGAACATCCTAATTGTTTTCTTGAGACTCATGAATATTATACTTTTTGTTTTGTTGGATCATTTCTTGGTATATTTCATAGATGAAATTATCATATACTCAAATATATAAGAGGAGAATATAAACATATTAAGTATTTTTTTTATGTTCTTGAGTACAATTAGATTTATGAGAAGTTATAAAAGTGATTGGTTTAGATGTATGATGTGATTGTTTTTGATAATTTTGTGTTGTACTAGGGAGTGGTAGTTAATCCCTTGAATATTGAGGTAGTTTTTTCTTAGGAAACATACAAGAATATTGTAGAGGTTCATAGATTCCTTAGCCTCAAAAGATACTACTAACAGTTTGTTCCAAATTTCTCTCACTTCATGGGCCTATTGAGCTTATTGATAAGAAAGGTCCATAATTTTATATATAATGATTAGTTCAATGAATCCATCAACTAATAAAATGGGAAATTATACATCACTCATATCCTTCAATTTCCTAACGAGGGACTGATGTTTTAGGTTTTAAATGAGGTGAACCATCTCATTTTGTGTTTAATCTTAATAATGTAGAGGGCAGTGATATCATATGTTCCATAGAATTTATGACACCCTAAGAATAACTATTTAAAAAATCATTTCAAAATGGAAGTAGTTGTTTTTTTCTCTAATGTTCCAGTGACATTACCTCACTGATGAGTGCTTTGTGGTCTTCACAGATCAAAACTGATTTTGGTATATCTTCTCCCATAAGGATATGAATATATATCAATGTAGGAGGATAGAGTTCTTATAGTAATATGATTAAATATCTTCTAATCCCCAGGAAAATAAAATTTAGTTTCAAACACATTGAGTAGGATTCCATGAGGATATATTGTACGACATTATAGACACCGTTGGTGGTGGCCTATTGAGTTTTTTATCTCCCACCCAACTCGTGATGAATTTGGAACCCAAGATGATTATAGGACTATAGGTATAGATAATGGAAAGGGACCTGCTATAGTTTTCTGATACCTTTTACCTATATAATGAGGTTAGTAGTAGAGAATTGTGTATATGCTTGGGAATCTAGTGGGTCAGGTTTTTTTTTACTTTTTATATAGCTTTATTATATATTCCCATCCCATGTTCCCCTATTTCATATCAAAAAGCCATTAATCCATGTATATTACACTAACATAAGGGATTTTGATTACTATTCAGTTATTTACCCTTCCACACTTGTTTACTTAACATATCATTTTTATATATGATTCCATTGTTATATGTTTATTGCTATTAACTGATGTTACACTCTGATAAGTGGGTGTAGCCTCCCAACAATACAACCTTTTCCCCCTCACTCCTAGTCGACATCGTCTATTGTATGGGGATGAATGTATAAGGTCATGTGACCCACTGGCTCGAGGCATGGGTTAAGTGGATCCTTGGTCAAGACATTATATTAATAATACTCATATTGTATTAATCTCATTTATTTATCAATTCACACACCATTAATATTCATAATCCATATTTATAAATATAATAATTTAATAATTTTCATAATTTTAAACAAAATTTATAACAATAAAATATATTTCCTTTATAATTTTTTTTATTACTTTTCAAATATCATTTTTTTATTCAAATCTATATTTTTACAAAAATAATCCATCTGTACACACAAACAAACACATATATATATATATATATTAAACCCTTAATAAATCATATTTTATAAAATGAAATTATACTTTAAATACTAAAAATGTAATATAATTTTAAATATTTAACTTAACATATAATCAATATTTATTTTTATTTATTTAAATTATAAAATAAATCCCATATTAATTTTTATAATATTTCATGGATGTTAAAATGATACGTTCCCATTGTTATGGTTAAGGATGGGACAAACACTATTTACTGGATAAGAATGATACCTTTCTATAAGATGTTACTATTGGGATAATAATGATACCTTCTTACAAACTGTAATAAGTTATAAACATTAGTGATATATTCAATATCTTAAATTCAACTTGAACACAACAATGAGTTGATTCCCATAGTGGGGTTGAACATTGTACTAATATCATGTTTTTTTACACCTTTAATTTTTATCTTATATGTTTTTTGATTGTGTGGTTTGATACCAATAAGATCCATTCATCCTAATAGGTGTAGGGTTCTGTATTAAGTAACGTTAAAACAAGTTTGATAAAAACCAGTTCACACTGATACCCCCAAGTATGAGTGCAATATATTACTGGACACATCAAGTGGTATCAAAGATCAATGTTACACCAATGAATAAATCTATTTTCCCATGTTTTTTTATATGTTATAAATCATGAGAATATTTTATTAATTTAGTGGTATTCATTAGTTAGAGAATAATTATGTTATCCCTATCAATATGATTTTTTTACCAAAAAAATGATGGAGGAGGATAAAAAATTGAAGATGAAAACTCTATATAAAATGGATAATGTGGTAACACCACTTTTTTAAATTAATAAAAACAATAAAAACAAATAAAATTAGGTGACACATGTCAACACAAAAACATATTATTTAGGCTCTGAAGAGAATATAAAATTAAATCACATAGTAATTATTAATCTAAATAAAAGGAAGATTACAAAAAAGTAACTTTTTAAATTTTCACATAAATACATGTGTTCACATAGGATCTATTGGGAGAATAATCATATATTTGGAAATAATTAGATATTTTTGATAAATCAAAAGTTTGAAGGTTGTAAAAAAGAAACATTGTCATCAAACTTGTTGAAGCTAAAGAACAAACATCATTTAAATATAATTAAGAACACTCATTAGATAAAGTATTATTAATAATATAAATTTATGATAAATCCATGATAAGTAAATTCCATGATAAAAGGATATGGTAATTATTAGATACTTATAAAACTGTCCTTGATGTTATGAATTATGGTTTAGAGGTCAAGGATAAAGGAGTGAATGATCTATAAATTTATCTATAAAAAATGTTTAAATTGTATGAATATAAAGGTGAGAAGATGAAAAATAATAATGGTATGAAAGAGTTATTTTTATTGAGTTTGAGAAAAATACAATAAATATAAGGTATCTTTCACTAATGTTAAAAAAAAGATATCAAGAAGTAACACAAGATGGGACCTCCCGAGATACTGAAAGAAGATCTAATTCCATTAATGCCTCTAAAAAGAGTGTTGATTTTAAATTGACTCATTATAGTGGAAGGATGTTCAAGTAATCATCTACAGATAAATATATTACAGCATCATGGTTAATGGAAACCATTACCCTTAAAAGTTTATTTTTAATAAAACAACTTCAATTGAAGGGGCATGTTACTAGTCAAATTATGTGTATAAGTGGGTGGATAAAAATTATGAGAAACCCACCACTCCATAAATGATGGGTTTAAAAATGATAAGGGACCACGGTTCACTAAGGTGTTCCAAAATATAATATTTCTATTTATGAAAACAATAATGTATTCAGGTTGCATCGATTATTTGCAAAAGAAATAAAATAACTTTTAAGGGAGACTGTCAGTTCTCTAAAAATATCAAACACATGGACATTAACCATTTCCATAAAATGTCAATAAATATATTTATAATAATAAAATCACTAAGTGGAAGGAAATAATAAGTCCAAATAAATCCAATTATGTTTATTCAATATACAAAAAATATATTAAATATTTTTACTAAAAATAGATTTGAATGTATTAACAAATTATATGAAAATTATAAAAATATTTTTAATTATGATGATATGTTTTAATTCACAATAACCAATCATGTTTCATTTAATATTGAATAAAGATGTAAAAAAATGATGATTAAAAAATCATGGATAATAGACTGTGAGTTTACCTTGACATATAATAAAACGAAGACACTAAACAAAACACACCCAAGAAGAGTGTTGAGAAATATTTTACAACAAAGAGATATTATTTTTTTAAGGAATGAACATGAACATCATGGATAGTTAGAATAAATATATGAAGAAAATGTTATGGAAGAAAGCTATAGTAACAATGAAAATTAATGAATGAAAGGAGAAAACCGACTTCTTTAGTGGAAGATATCTATAAAGAGGATTTAATGTTTTATGAGTGTAGAAACAAATAATATAATGAATAATCATTATAATACTAGTAAAATTATAATAAATATAAACATTTTCATATATAATGATTCACTATTTTTACCAGATTAGTTGAAATTAACAATGAGGATAGAGAAAAAAAAAGAATTTATATGTATTTCTAGTATACTTAGAAAGGATATATTCCATATAAGACAAAAGTTAATTATATGAATAAGTCTATGCTTATTATGTAATTTTATATCTATAAAATCAAAGTAAGGGAAAGAATAAAGTGTTATCATAATAATGGAGAAAACTTTAAATGAGTTAATTTCTCGAGAATTATCTCTCAACCATGTTTCTCTAACAAAAATAAAAAAAGAAGCTTCCTTATTCACATATGTAATGTGTTTTTTTTCTATTTAGGGGATTTAAGAGACACATGAATTTCTGGAGAGAACTAATAATTTTTTTAAAAAACTATAGTTAAATTAGATTTTTATCCTTGGGAGGTTTATATACTATCATATTTCCTCCCTGAAATACTTCAGTTGATATCAGAAAAATTTGTTTGGAGTTCATTTTTACATAATGTAATACATATTGAAGAATGTGGTTGGAGTATCAGAATTTATCATATTAAAATATTATATTATTATAATCTATTATTGTAAATCTATTTAATCAAATAATTTAATTCTATATGATTAATCAATATGATTTAAGAGGCTTTATTTTAAAAAGAAGTATTAGTAATGTTTAGAAAGGCAGATTTTACCCCTTAAGAAGTATTTACATTGAACAACTTCCAAAAAAGTACTCTCTCATGTGAATATGAAATTATATAATGTACTAGAATTTGTATTTAAATTGGTATGTTGATTACATTATAATATCTATTTTAGGTAATGGTTAAATTCTTTAACCATGTATGAGAGATTAATTATTTAATGATAAGAGAAAAGTTATTTATGGAAAACCATGATGTCTAGACTAAAATATCGTTTTATGTTCATTGAGCATTTATCAAATAGACATAAATTTTATTAATTTATACCTCGTTACCTTTAAAATAATTATTTCACCCTTTTTTAATGTGAATCTTGTTTTCTATTAAATTAGATGGATGATAAGGGGAAGATAAAATGTATGATGGTGAGAGTATGGAATTCCATAGATCATGAAATTTTTTATTTGTTTTAAATAAGTTGGGAAGAGATGCATATTTAATTTAGGTTGAGTTTATTTAAGAAGTAGGTATTGAATAAAATCCAAAGGGGGAAATTAAATATCCCAATAAATATGGATGATGTATTTTATATTTATTTTAAAAAAATATAATGTGAATACACGATTAGTTAAATTTAAAGGGCTGGATAAATGCATAAGTTAATTGAGGATTCCCATGATTAATGATGCATCTCATTTAAATTGTAATATTTAATAATCCATTATGAAATAGTTTCAGAAACATATTGGCGTTCCCCTAGTATATACTATTTTTTTATATTTCTAGAGATCAATTCTTATATAGAGAACTATTTCTATATTGGGAATGATGATTGAAAGAGGTAAGAATATTTATCTTGGAGACATGATATGTAAGGAAGAAATTTATAAATTTCGGATGATTATTGAGCCAATATTAGTTCAAATATGTTACATGTGATGATGGATGATGATTGAACATTCTAGGATATGTTCTTACAAATGTATTTCATAATTCATATTTCTGTTCATAAAGAATGAAAATAATTGATAAACATATAAACATAATTTTATGATGTTGATGATATTGACTTAGAAGAAAATTTATTTCAAAATTTATTTTAGGAAGATATACATACATAGGAAGAATTATGAGTACAAGTATATGTTTATCTGGACATGTATTCAAAAACACTATTTACATAAGGGGATTACTTCATAAAGAGATAAATATCATAAAATTGTTGTTCCAAGGGAGTATATATAGATACACTGTTGGAAGATGTGCCATAGATATAGATTTGTTTCCATCTAAATGAATTGAGTATTTAGAAGGCATATAATTCTGTATTATGAGTTTTAGATAAAGGAAAATTTTTATCCAAAAGAGAATGAAAAAATACAATTGTATACTTATAAGAATATATATATTTTGATAATTAGTAATGGTATATAAGTAATTCAACAAATGAGTTATAGAAATATTCTATTCTAAAGGATTATATCTTCAACAAATTGATGAGAAGGATGAATCTATCTTTCAAGAAGAATGATAAATGAAAACGTGTCATATAAGAATAATTGATGATTTACATTTCTATGTAATATTAAATAGAATCTATGTTATATGAAATTTTAAGAATTTATTAGTTTAAGGAACATTTAAAAGTTATAAACAAAACAAAATAATATAAATCTTATTCTGAAAGGTGAATCTGATAGAATAAAAGTGAATATGATCCAAATGATAAAATAAATAGAAGACTGAGGATGTTATTAAAGAATCATGAAATGAATGGTGAGTATAAGAGATGAATAATTATAAAAAGAGTTACGGATAAGGATGATTTTTATTAATAAAATTTGATGATATAGTTGTAGTTTTGTGTTCAAATTGATATTGACAGGTAGTAAATAGATTACGTGAACTTATAGAAGTTTAGAAGGAGAAGTTGAAGAAAAATATAAAAGATAAATAGTTGTATGAGAATAAATCAGTAAGTTTAAAAGATATATAATATTAACATTTTTCTTACATAAGATTAATTTTGATTTAACTATAAATAGTGTTTTAGAAGATAATATTTTAATCTCTAGATAATTATAATCATAAGTTAATAAAATTTAGAAGTCTAGAGGTCGAGAATATTGGAAGTTGTGAGGATTTTTTTAGTTGGATTTTGAGATGTCTCTATATAGTTGTTTTAATATGTGTTAAATATATGGAATAATAACTTTTTATGATTATGATACTCATAATATATATTTAATGATCTAAATACTAGGTTATATTATCAAAATGATTTTAAAATGTCAACAAAAACACAAATAATAATGATTTATTAAGGTGACCAAACAATGTAAAGAAATTAATACATTCTTCCTCAATAAAATATCATGGGTCTTAATATGTGATTATAGAAGAGATTTTAGGGATAAGGGAATATTTTTAAATGAGGAATAAAAGAGAATATTTCATGGTTTAGGCAGTTTCTCTGAATGAATTAAAAGTATAAGATCATTAAATTAGTAATGAAATAAATTCAATGCATGGAATTCCAGTAGCCAATAATCCCATGTTTCATAGAGTTTTCAAAAATCAATGTCACATATAAAAGTTTGAGAGCATTTTTGAGAGTGACTAGATAATGATAAAGATAATTACTTAAGGAGATAGATTGATTTTAAACTTCACATTCTATAAGATCATTCATTCAAATAAGTGATCCTAGCATTCATATTGTAGAAGTTTATTTGAAATCAAAGAAGAGATGAGTATAACCTATTTTTTCTTGAGGATATTATCTATTGAGTATAGATGTTATATTTTCAAAAACAATCTTCTATATATTAGGGTAATCAAAAGCATAATTGATTTGGACGATAAGGGATTCCAAATCATGGGAAGATTCAGAGTCTGAATTGATAAAAAGGTTACCTATATCTTTAAAATATGCATAATAATAATGAAGATGAAAAATTTTAAATACATTCATTTTCTTAAGTTTCTAATTTTGAATATTAAGAGAATTAAAAGACACACATACAGTATAATGTTTTTATCCATTAGGAATAAAGGTCCTACTATTGGAGAAAAATATCATACTACTTATTAAGTGATATCCTTGAAAAAAATAAGAGGATATTTTTTTATTATCGATGATGGAGGGAATTTTTTATTAGAGTAATACAGTATAAATAACATGTTTGGATACAACCAATTGTTGGGAAATGAATCACTTATTTTTGGCTGATACCTACTCTATGTTGGGCTTAAGGATGATACCCCTATATCTAGGTTAGGGATAATACCTTTCCAATTGATTTAACTATTGAGTTATGGATGATACATTCACACCTATAGTCACGTATATACATTAATGATAAAATATATTTATCAGATTATCCTGAACCTAAAAAAGAGTGTATACCCATATTGGTATTGAAATTCATAAAAAATATCTTCTGTTGTGCTCTCTTTACTTATTATTTTTCAGGTGTTCTAAATGTGTTGGTTGATTTTTAGGTGATCCATTCATATTTATAGGTATATAGGTTTGAATAATGTAAAGTGAAATATATTTTGGTGAAAATGGTTTAATGGTGATTCAACCCCCTCTTACTGTGAATATACTAGGTTAATGGAATCTTTAAGTGGGATTATAGATTAATATTTCACCTCTAAAAAGATCAATATATTCCCTAGTTTTTTTATCTAATATACATGATGTGCAGTTTTTAATAAGTTAATAAGATACCTTATTTAGAGAAAATAGATGTTTTCCCTATCAACATTAATGTTTTTTCCATAACCTAGAAAAAAATGAATAAGAACGAATATATGAAATTGAGTAAGATGAATCCTAACAAAAATTAGAAATATGATCCACCACCTATTGAAGGTTATCAATGTGATAATATTTTTAATATAATTAAATACTTACCCTCCTAAAAAATACTTTCAAGTAATGTAAAGTATGTAAAAAATAGAATCAATAAGTGATTTTTACATATATATTATAGAATATTTAATAAAATTTTAACTTTTTCAATTTTCATGCACACATCTATATTCATTTATAAAGGATCTATATGAATAAACATTACAACATGA
Organism: Viscum album; assembly: GCA_963277665.1. NCBI lineage: Eukaryota > Viridiplantae > Streptophyta > Magnoliopsida > Santalales > Viscaceae > Viscum > Viscum album. The sequence continues at coordinate 1,778,122,795 of OY728129.1, read as the reverse complement.
GATGGAATTATATTTTATAGAGAAAAAAGTAATTGGAATGTTTTAAAAGTGTAACATTGTTTTTATACATTTGAAATCCAAAGAACAAAATTCACTACTACGTAAAGAAAAACAAAAACTAGATAAAGAATTGTTGGGAAAGGAAATTTTTGTGAAATATAATATTATTAATGTCCTTGTGAAAATGATCTATTCACATAAAGAAAACCATATTGAAATAATTGATGTAAATAATTCTCAATTGGAGATTAATGTCCAAATAGAGAAGGAGATAGAAAATTATCCATAATAAATGAGTTATTTTAATGAATAAAAAGATTCAAAGATGAAAATATAATGTAAATAGATATTTATATTTTTTGAGGTTCTAAAAAATACCATCAACATAGAGTGTCTTCAATTGTAGTTAAAAACAAAAAATCTAAATGTAAAACAAGCTCAGTCATCCTAGGTTTTTAAAAAAGATTTTTCCATGCATGTTTATAAAAATAGAATTATAAAAAAATGACTAATTCTTGTGGAAATAATATCTTAAAATTATCTATGGATAAATCCGCATCAATCTCATATAGAAAGGCAACCCTTTCCCTAAAAATGTTATTTCAAATAAAATCGTTTCCCTAATAAGTGATGGTTATAAATAAAAATCTTGGTATATATGGGTAGATAAAAATTTTAAAAGAACTAAAAACTTCATCATAGGATAATGTAAACATGAGAAATAAAATTTCTTCCCCAAGGATAACCAAAAATATTTATGTTCCTGTTTTTAAATAATAACATATCCATGTCACCTATACTATTTCAAAAACTAAGAAAACTAGATTTATTAGCCGTTATTGGTAATTTTAAAAGTTGAGAAACAATATCATTGATTTTTGGTACAGTATTTTGACCATTAAAAGACAATTAATTCCCATATTAAGGGATATCAAAGTTTATATCAACATAAATACTACGAAGTTCCAGAAATATTTTGAGAAGAAGGTAAACTAATTTAATATTAAAAGATTTGAATATCTTGAGAAATTGTATGAAAATTATATCAAATGTTATAATTATGATTATAATTGATAATTAAAAACTTCCAATAATTATTCATTTAATATTTAAAAATATGTCTTCTAAAGAATAAGAAAAATAAATGAAATAAATATTATGATTTCACCTTAGGGTGTAAGAAAATGGATTACAATGAACAAAAAAAAGAGGTTTGATAAAGATAATACACAAAATACGAGATTATCCTATTATGGAATGAAATGGAACATCATAGATATATTCAAGAAATCCATGAACATGAATGATATAACAATAAAAATATATCAATAAAGAAAATAATTTTATGAAATGAACAACTAGATTTATTTTATAGACTATATATGTGAAGGAGATTTCAAATTTCATGAGTGGTTTCCATAAATATCTAACTTATATACTTACGAAAAATCATGTGGAATATATAAATGAAAATTAATTTTCCTAAATAATGCATGATTATTTTCTATCTCAGTAAAAATTCGTAAAGAATACAGAGGAAATCCAAAATAATGCATATTCATTGCAATCTGGTGTGTAAATATATATTTTAAATAAGAATAAATTCAATGAAATAAAGAATACCATGCTAACTATGAAATTATTTAATGGGAAAAAAATAATTGGAATAATGTATAGATATCAGAAATATATAACATAATTGAAAGAATTTATGGGTTTATAAATATTTCTCAAACCTATTTCTGTAACTAAGAAGTTAAGATGAAACTATATTACACCCATATATGCAAGTTTTTTATTTATATTCAAATAAGTTCATATATTTAGAGGTATAATTCATATGATATCAAAGCATTTCATATAGATGATATGAACATAATGAATAGAATTAATTGGTATCATATTTCCTCAGTGTAATATTTTGATTGATCTGAAAAATATCTTCTCAGAGTTCATTTTAAAGGAGTATATTCCATGATTAATTAAAGGTATAATGGTTAAAAAAGTATAATTACAAACCAAGAAAGGTTAACAATAATCATTCAAAAAGAAACTCCAAAATAGATTATAATTATAGAAGATTATTCCAGATAATTAAAAAGGATATATTTCTATAAATAGTGGAAGGGAAGTTAAAATGTTGGATTTTACCCCTTGTTGAGGATTTGAGGGGAATAGATTCTAGAAATTTCTATCTACTATAAAGTTAAATATATAAAAGGATTAACAATTATCATTAAATAGGGGTGTTGAAATAATTCTCTAATCATTTAATGGAATGATTTAATTCTATTAATATTCAGGGAATATTTTTTATTTAATAATAAGAGAAAATTCATTTACAACTGTATGAGTTGAGATTCAAGACATTCATATTCCGGATGTTACGTGAGTAAGTACAATATGTTTATGGAGCCCATAATTCATAGATGTTGACCTTTATTAAGTGGTTTATATTTAAGTTTATTTGAAAAATATTTTTGAATATACCCTGAATGGAAATTATGAATTTATATTACATGTTTTATTATTTATTGTTTTATTTGATATATATATTAATATATATTGTTTTTCACACAAATAATTGTACTTATTTCGTAAGTGACGATTAATTTATTCCCCATTATCTTATGAATATTGTTTCCACCATTATATAAATGTAATTGGATTTTAATTTCAATCAAAAGGAAGATAAGGGGAAGATAATATGTGATCATGAGAGCGTATTACATTCCATTACACATTAACCTTTGTATTATTCATCGATAAGGGGAGGAAGAGATACATATTAATTTTGGTTTGTGATGAATATTAAAATGTGTATATATAATAAATCTAAAGGGGTATTAAGGATCCCAAAGATTTATGATGATGAGTGTTATATGTTTTATATCAGAGTTAATTCACTATGTGGTGATTTTAGTTTGAATAGATTGAGAAATGGGTCAGGAGGTTAAAGAACCTCATGGTAAATGATTTATTTTATTGAAACAGGAAGACTAAAGAACCCATTGAGTTTTAGTTTGAGATACATACTAGATATACAATTTTTTATTATATCATTTATATTACTTGATATCCATTCATGTAATGGATGTTTATTCCTAAATTGGAAATTAATATTTATGCAGGGAATATTATGCTTCATCGCTACTTATATTTATGAAATATTCTTATAAATATCATATTATAAATGAGATATATGTAGTTCAAATTAATTTCATGTGTTAATGATTAACGAGAAAATAATCTTCTGTAAGTTCTTCATAATATTTTTGAGATCCAAACATGTGTTTATAAATCATTAAAATCGATGTTAAAAGTTAAACACTGCTTGGATTATGTTAAAAAGGTGATTTAGTGGAAAATTGATTCTAAAAGTCGTACCATAATATAAATTGATGGAAGAAGAACTTTAGATATCGGAATATGTGCATATAAATATATTTCTAAAAGAATTATGTCTTGAAGAGGATTATTTTAGAATGTGATAAATATCTAAAAGTATAATTTCTCAAAGAATTACTATTGATACACTATTGGAATATGATAAAAGAATGTGGACTGATGTGTTTCTTAAGGAATGAATTACTAAAAAGGTACAAACTATCACAAGAAATGTTTCAAATACGAGATGAGTTTTATCCATAAAATGAAACATTGTTAACATAATTTACTACGAATACATATTGAGTTTCATATAACTGATAAATGAATATGAGTGAGTCAAAAAATAAGTACCAAAATTTTGTTTCCCTTGAATCTAACATATGAACCCAAATGATGAGAAGGAAAACGTTGATTTTGAGAAAGGCATAGAATTGATAGATGATCTTAATAGAATAACCAATTATTTAATTTTTCAGGTAATTTTTAACATGGTTAACATGAATATAAATTTTATGAATTTCCTTGTTTGATTAACATTAAAATCAACCAAATAAAAAAAGTATAAGAATATCGATTAAAACGATTAATCCAAAAGAATATAATATTGGATAATCTAGAGTAAAGGAGAAAAAAATTATCTAGGATTTTCTTAGGGCTTCATTCTCTAAAAGGTGTGTTTTTAAGTATAATCAGTTGATGAAAATTTATCGAGAAGACTGGTGATAAATATTCACTGAGGAAAAATAAGTAACATTTTTATGTTCCAAATGATTATTAAATTAAACATCCAATTGAAAATATATTCTAGATTTTTGATGTGGAATAATAAGTAAAATACATAAGACATGAAGCTATAGAAGAATAAATATGAATGTTTCAAATCCACGTTATTTTAATATTTATATCGTGAAATATTAATCAAAGTTTAATTAGAAATGTTTTTTTGAAGATAACAATCCAATGAAAAAATGTTCATAAGTGGAGACTAAGGAAGATTAGATGTCTAGAAGTGGATGTGGTCAGAATTTTAGAGGTTATATTATGTTGAATAGGGTTAATATGTGATTAACTAGAGTTCAAAATATGTGTTTGATCAATAAAATAATAACTCTAGAATATTGGGAGTGGTGTAAGATTACATTTGATGATATAATGTTATGTTATATTAACATATAGTATTTTTAAGGTCAACCAAATGACAAAAGTGCATGAATTTTTGAGTTATCAAGACAAATGTAATGATTTTGGGTGATTTTTCATAATGAAAATATCAAGAGTCGTAATCCATATGTTTTTCCAAGATTTGAAAAATCATTGATGAATATTGAACATTGAATAAATGGGAAGTATTAATGGTAAAGAATGTTTTTTTGAAAGATTTATTGAAGTTAAAATGTGTAATAGAGAATGTGGTAAATTCATTGTGAGGAATTCTTTGACCATATTCTATTGTATTTAAATAATGTTTCTAAAATAAATGATGAATGTAAAATTTGGAGGGCTAATTTATTAGAGAGATGATAATGATAAATAAAAGAGAGTTAGGGGAAAAATAAGTGAATGCCTACCAATTTTTGAAGGATTTTGCAATTGAATAAGAATGGCTAACTTTCTTTTTCTATACGTTCACTTGATATTCAGGAAGAAGTTAGTCCAAGGCATGAGAAACAGAGGATAATGGTGAAATTATAATATTAATACTTTTAAATATCACTAATATTTTATAATTATACATTAAATTCACAGTACACCATAATTTATTCTACACATTTTAATTTTATTATTAGTAAAATCATTTACATTATTTTTCTACTATATATAGATTCGGTGCATCGGCGTCGCCTATGCATTCAATGTAATAAAATATAAAAAAAATTTAAAAACCATAATATGATAAATATAGTTTATTTTACATAAATTTAATCATATAATTTCATTAATATATCATTTTAATCTATATCTATATCCTGATAAAATAATATGTGTGAGAGATTGACATTTTGTAATGATTCCTGACAAAAAATAGTATAATGGTTGTTACCAAAAACAAGTGGAAAAAATACATAATATAAAATAAAGGATGGTTATGATTAAATTACACTCATCCCTTAAATAAAGGTATGTTTTAGGTTGATTTAAGGACCATATCCCATAGTTTTAATCCTGATAAACTAATTTGACCCTTTACCAAGAAGACAACATCTTAAAAATTGATTATATCTAATACTAAAATAACAATTATTACATAATTTAAATATATATATACCGTATATATAAATATTTTTCTATGATATTCAATTAAAATTACAAAATAATTACTTTTAATATAGGTTTACAAAACTCAACTAAAGGTCAATTTTAGAAAAATGACATTTCTAAGCATTAAAATGAATTTACACCAATATCATATATAATTTTGATACACTTGAAATTAATTGAATTATGTTATGTAAAATTAATCTCATGAAACATTAAAATAAATAAAAACCAAATTAATTTATTAAATTACTTTTTAAAAAAAAATATATTAATTATTTTGAAAAAATAAGTTTTATCAATATTCAATAAAAAATTAATTTTTTTAGAAAAATAAAAAAAAATTATTTTCAAATTATTTTTCAATTTTTAATTCAAAAAGATAAAAAATTATTAATTAAAATTCTTAAAATTTATAGAAAGGAATCATATTATGCACACATAAAATTCAATAAAATCCTTTTATAAAGATAGTGTATTTTTGAATTATAAATTGAATTTACACTCATTCCTTATCTAGTAAAAACCATTTAAATTAATGATAATTAAAAATATAATCTATAACTTTCATTAAAACCATTCATCTATATTTATTGACATTCATTCAAAAATATATTTTTAATATAAATTAGTTTTATGAAAAATATCTTTTTTAATCTTATATGATTTTATTTAAAATTTAGTTCATATTTAATATTCATTAATAAATATATTTTAATTGAAGAAAACTACACTAAATATATTTATAATTTTGTTTAATAATATTAATACCCTCTAATACAATGAAAAGTTTATAACTTTCATATTTAAACAATAATATTTCTATAATATTGTTTCATTTGTTTAATCTCAGTATTGTGTATGGTATACGATACTGAACACAGTATTATTTAAATAATAATTAAATATTAAAATACTGAGTTGTATCAATCATTATAACTAGATTACAGATGATACCTTCCTAATAAATGGTAATGTTTAGCTAAATATGATACCTTCCAACCCGTTTTAGTCAAATATATATATTAATGATAATACTTGTGTCTCGAATTTGAGTCGAACACAGAAAGGTGTAGATACCCACATTGCGATCATTCTTGGTAATAGTATCATGAATCATGATCTATTTTAATTATTCCTAGTATGAAGTGTAAATGAATCTTTTGATTTATGTGAGATCCATTCATCCTTATAGGGGAATATATTTTAATTAATTAATGATAAAATGAATTCTTTAAAAACTACATCACACATTTTCAACACCCATCTTGTTTTAACTAGAGAATATTATTGGGAACATCATGTTGAATTTGAGATCAATGTTATAACTTTGATTAGAATTATGTTCCCCTAATTTATTTATATCTTTTGAACAAGAAAATCATATCTAAGGTAGTTTTTGAGATTCTTAAGTTGGAGAATAATGAATTTATCTACGTTAATATTGATGTTTCTTCCAGAACATTGAAAAATAAGAAAAACGGGGAGGGTAAAAAATTAAGAAATATCAATACTCTAAAAATGGAGAAATGGGGTACACAAATAGTTAATGGTAATCAATGTTGTAATATTTCTATCACATCAGAGATACATATCCTCTAAAATAATATAATTTAGGCTATGAAGAGTTTGTTAAAAATTAATAAATTTTTGATTTTTATTTGGAAGTTAATGATTATTTTAAAATAGACCATTTTGGAGTTTCAAATTTAGTAATTACATTTATTGAGTATTTATAGGATTAAAAAGAACATATAGTGATGAAACCATATTCTTTGGGGAAAGTACTTGCTAGAATGTTATAAATTTGTCAAACTAGCACATTTTTTAAATACAAATAAATACAATCTATAAAAAATTAAAACAATCCCTGTAAGATGAATAATAAAAAGGGTTATTTTTGAGAAATATATAAGAAAAAAATTCCATTAATATATGATCCATTACCTAGATGAAATTTATAAATTTAACATTGATGTCAAGAATTATTAGTTATCAATAATGACAAAAAGTGTGAATGAGAATGAATATTTGATACATGAAAATAGTAATTTTAATGAAGATCATGTTTATAATATGATGATTTAATAGAAATAAATAGTTATTTCAGGTGAGGTTGAGAGAAAAACCCCCAACATAATGTTTTTAGAGATGGAGTTCTAGTTGAGAATTATTGATATAACACAAGCTAAGTCCGACCTAGATGATAAAAAATATATACCACTATGAATGTTTCCTAAAATATACAAAATATTTAAATAATTAATTATATTTTAGATAATATCATAAGACATAATTTTATTTATTAGGTTAAAATTGATTTGGTCACATAAAAATAGTTTTTTATAAGAACCATTCCTCTATATTCCGCTGATTATTATTTTCATTTAAAATAAATTGTTAACCAATGAATTCAAACATATATTTTCATAAGTTAATAAATCTTATTAATAAAATAAAATTTAATTTTTAAGATATAATTTTCATTTTAAATATTAATATTATCATTATTCATTAAAACTCAGTCTTTCGTGTAAGACAAGATATTGATGAAAGTAGTTTTTTCATACAATGCATGCCAACTCAGTGTTGCGTACATTATAGGTTATATCATATATAGTATTTATTTAAAATGTTAAATATATTTTAAAATTTTAGGTTGTTTTGTTACATTATATGGTTGGTTTTGCATTTTATAAACACTATTGAATAACATTTTATTTCTTTAGAATTCTGGGGTGTTACATTCTCCCCATCATAAATTAATTATATCATCGTAATTAAAAATTGACATCAATAATCAATGTTTTTTAATATATAAATACAATTATTGAAATCCACACATCAAAAAAGTTAATAAAATATCCCCTTAATAAGAGAGAGGGAAGTACACCGGTCATTTGGAATAACATATAAGTAGGTTTCAATTTTAGCAAACATTAGCCATAAGTGAAGATACATATTGTTAGGGGGAAAATGTAAATAATTATACAATTTGATTGAGGTAATTTATCATAAGAAATTGAGTTATATATGTATTTTTAGGGACCTTAGAACCATAAATCTATGATAATGTAAAGGACCGTTTGATTCATCAGATATGAATGTAATAATATCACATATGTTTTTGTGATCCTTTTCCTAATGATTGGTATTTATTTTATTGTATAATTATATAAGGAAATGTAATTACATGATATATTTCTATTTCATTACCACATTTTCATCATTTGGTTGTTCTTATATCAATATCAAATTTATACCATTATTCGAGTAAATGAACACCCAAAATGATTTTTATTCGTAAGGAACTATAATTTACTTTTAACAGATCATGAGTTATACAAAAATGTCTTCAAATTTTTCTATAAAAATTTTCTAAAACAAATATGGTTGATACATTAATCTATAAACGTCAAAGTAATACCACTGGTTCATTAATATTTTTTACAAATAGTTAACATAAAAATATTGACATCATAACTAGGATATCACATTGGAATGTTGTAGGAACGAAACCCCTATCTTCATTAGGTCATTAGATCAAGATCCAAAAACTTTCTCGACACGATGGGTTATCACCCCACATATATGTTCTCCTTTTATTATGATATATTAATATAGTTCCCAAAATATATATGATTGACACCCATGGAATTTTATCATTTAAAAATCCTTTTTGACAAAGGTTTTAAAAATAAATTATTTTTTCCATAAGTTCTAGTAATAATATCTATATATCAAAACTAATGTTTATCAATACCTCTAAATATATGTCTATAAAATATAAACTCATTATTAGTAAAATTACTTTTCCACTAAAATAGAAACATTCAATATATTTCCCAAAATGACTTTCATCTTATGACATTCCTACCACATAAGACCTAAAAAGAGGTGTTTATAAATTTTATCTTATGATAAATTTTAAAATCATTAACCCAAAATGGTATCCATAAATCATAGAATAATTAATACTCAATTTATCCTAAAATATAACATAATACATAGATGATTCATGACTCTTATAACCAAAATACCATTGGTAAAAATACTTCTTGAACATAATTCTTGAATACCAAACCAAAAATACTTCATTCATTTACTAATTTCATCTGGGGTTTGACATAGGTCATTTATTGTCACTATATTTTTAAATCCTTAATAATAGTATTAATGAAAATGTAAATTTTCCTACGTAATAATCCCTAGTGTTTCAGACCAGGTTTCGAGTAAGGCCTCTTTCATGTACCAAGATACACTCGAGTCAAGCCCGACCTTCCCTTTTTAGAGTTATTACTCCTGGGTATATCTGTACAAGAACCACATCCACATGTAGTATCTAGAAAGGGATGTATTTTTAAAAAAACCACATAATATATTCCTTACAAAACTTTATGATGTTATTATATATTAATCATCGATGTCAATGTTAGGGTTATGTTATCTAATCTATAGTTTCTTAAATCTACAGCCCAAGGATTCTAATAAACATCCTTTTATACCAACAATAGTGACCCAATCCTAGTAAGCTCAGAGTTTCTTCCTCCTACAATTACAATTTCATATAATATAAGTAATCACATCTAAATAATTTAGTAGTCTTATGAAACTAGATACACACTTGAGTTTAACATTCCATTTTAATACACAAGTTACAAAATATTATTTTTGAGAATAAATTTATTCCATTGAGAGTATTGATGCATAGCTGGCATAGTAAACATCACAAAATCTTGGGGAAATCAATCAAAATAAGGTTTATATATAACAGAAGCAATCATTATTCTTTAATCATAATAAATATTTTAGGGAAAATAACTAACCCCAAATTTTGTTAAAATAACTTGATAAGGAATAATTTATAGATTAATATAATAAGTGAAAAAAACTCCATTTAATCAATAATTTGAGAATTAAATGCATCTATATATTTTTTCAGAGTGAAAATAACATGGGTAAAAATTATTTAATTTTTAATGCACTCAATGATTAATTATTAGACATCATGTATGTGGAAAAAGAAACCAATATGGCCAATACCCTTCATAAATAGTTTAATATATAGGTAATAACAAGTTTAATTATATATTAATTTATTTTTCTCATGAGACCAACTAATTCATCGAGGGGATGTATTATAATGAACCTCAACCACCATATTAGGATCAAATCATTCCTCCAATATTGAATTATCGATTTAATTAATCAATAAAGTTTCTTATCATCAAATATATGTATTGTGTATAGAATTGGGATTTATCAATATTTCCATAGTTAATCAAATAAAATTTAATTTAAACACCATATGTTTAAATGTTATATGGTTTTCAAAATAATAATATGCATGATAAATGATATGGTTAATTAAGAGAATATTAATGTCTAATTTTCATTGAAATGTTAACACTTCAATGAAATATTATTAACTACATAACAGAATATAAGAAGTGAATGTCGACAATTTACTTGGTAAAAATAATCATAAACAATCTAGAATATTAATATTCCTGTTATCAATATGTACCCATTCTATTATTAATGAATGATTTTTTCATGTATGAATAGAAAAACAATGAAAAGATAATTAAATAAATAATTAGAAAAATATCATTTTAATTTTTAAAAATATTTTGAAAAATATTTTATTTCAAAATAACAATGAAAAATAATTTATTTTTTAGAGAACCATATAAAATTAAAAAGGATGATTCATGAAATTTCAGTCTTTTCATTGGGTAATTGCATACATTTCAAAAATAACATTGATTTTCCAAGGTAAAAAAGGTTTGAAAAGTACCTTGTTTGTAAAGTGACAAGAATATTCCATTGAAATTTTTTGTAAAAGGAAAAAAGGAAAAATTTTCTTTTGTATATATATTTGATAAGGTTAAAAATAGATATGAAAACATTTACACAAAACATTTGTTTGTAATAGATAATAATGATGACCGAAGAGAGAAATAAAGTGGGGGATTCATAAAAAAACATTATAAAAATATTATAGTAACAAAGAATGAAAAAATGGGTATATAATTTCCACAATATCATGAATAAGAATAGGAAAATAAAATTAAAGGTTTCATTAAACAATGTTCAAATAATTTCCTATAATGTAAATTAAACTATGCACAATCTCGATTAGAATGAGAATGTGAAATTAACCCTTACAAAGTTCACAACATCAATGATATGATCAATCAATGAATCAATTATGTTTATCAACTATAAATAAAAATATAAAAAATTAAAATACAAAAATAGATAGTAAATTTCATTACACACCTAATATTCTAACTTCAATGACAATAAATGAGTAATATAACCTAATAAAGTGAAATTGAGTAATTAAATTCTCGACCCATAGGTAACTTTTAATTAAGATATCTATATATTAAATAATAATGTTTTAAAAATAAAATACGAATAAAAATTAATACTTAATGGTATTACATTTCAAAGGGTACGTATATACACCATAAAAAATTACTAGGTGCATAACATTACAGTATGCCTCAATGAAATGAAATTGATATGGAATCTATTACCTCACACATTGTTTTTTGTGGAAAGATCATTAACCTAATTTATAATGGATTTATGTTTGTTATTAACCTATTACAGAACCATATTAATATTTAAAATATCATATATTTTCCTTTTATAACATCTCATCACCTGTTTGTTAATAATCTCTCATTATTTTCATTGTTTTGTGGGTTAATTTATTTGTTTTTTGAGTTGGATTTTTGATATGTTATTTTTTGTTACTTTTATATTAATCATAATTTTATCATTTTTGGAAGATAAAACATGATTTATTTTTCATATATATTCATTATATTTTAATATCGAGTTATCCAAACAATTTGGTGATAGGAAATAAAATACACCATTCATGTAGATGGTAGGTCATATGTACACATGAACGTTGTTTCCATTTTCTAATCATATTGAAAGAAAGAAAATTAAATTATATATATATACATATATTTTCATTCCATTATAATGTTTGTGTCATATATATAATTTTTTTAAAAACATCTTTATTCGATTCCATGTAAAGCGTGAATGAATCACATCACTTTGTGAGGCGGTAGACCGTTGTACACACATGTGATGTTGTCGTTTAAAGAAAATTAGAAACCATGAAGGTATATATGGTATAATAATTAAAAAAGAATTACACAATCACAAATATAATATATATCATATATAAACTATAAATACATCATTATTAGTTTCCGTGAATTGTGTTTATGGAAGAACGAATGACATCAGTTCGTGAGGTGGTAGTCCTCTGTTCACATGAACGATGAATTCATAACCTGTTTTATAGAAGTGTATGATTTTATAGGTCAAAAAATTAACAGAAAAAATATAATTATATTTAATATAATGGTTTTATTATAGAATCATGGTTTAATAAGAAATTAAGTAGGTGGGGATGTAAATAAAATACAAAAACTTTTAGAAGAATATTACCTTTTTGAGGAATCATCATTAGGTTAGCACTAATGTCTTAAAAGGATGATTTCTACCAAAAATAAGGACTATAGGATCAGGGTATGGATTTTGAGAAGTGATGTTTTTATAAGGTTTCTAAGACAAATGTATTGAGTAGTGTAAAAATGGTGGGTGTTTGAGTTCCCTATTATTGTTGAGGAGTGGTAGTCTTGTAAATAGTCAAAATTATTTATAGTTAGGATGTATTACTTAACTCATGCACCTAAAAAAATTTAAAATAATATATGGGAGGTATTAGTTGGTCACCAAATACCTCTACAACACCAATTTAATTTACTTTGTATCTTTTTACTCTATAGACATTATGTTTACTCCTTTCTTGTATTTATAATGTTTTTACAATGTTAACTTGTATCTTTTTATTTGCCTCGGTAAATTATCCTTTAAGACTATAATTAAAATTGAATTATATGACAATTTAAACCCAATAATTCAAAATATTTATTCCATTTAATTAAATAAAAATATTTTGTGTTTGTAAAATTAATTTTGATACAAACACATGTATTATGAAAACCCTTATTTAAACTTCAATCACGTTAATTATTTTAATTTTTTTCACTAATAATTATGGTAAAATTTTATGTTTACGATATTACATAATATAAATTCTATTATTCCAAATATTTATTTTTTTTACTAATTACATTCATATATTTATAAGAATTTAATTTAAAATTAATCCAATGGATGGAATGAGAAAATAGGGTTTTCAAGTGGAAATGTTCAAATAATTACATATTTTGATATTTGAATTGAAAAAAATTATTCCAATGAACTAAATTGAATTAACATATTTATAATGGAACAAATTATACATTAAAACTAGATTTAAATATAATTTATAATGTTCAATTATTTAAATGAAAAGTCATATTTCAATTAAAATCCAATATTTTCACTATTCACCAGAAAATGAAACTTCTCCGAAAAATAAAACAAAATAAACCAAACATAATTTTTAAATAATTATTTAAAAAATGATTTTTATTTTTTAAATAATATTTATAAATGTGTAAAAATTTATTTTTAAAACAATCACTCTATTAAAATACGGTAAAAAACCATTAGAAAATATATATTTTTATGCATCAAATTGGAATTGTCTTTTATCTTATGCATATATAGTGTATTTTTTTAATTTTAAATAAAATTTATTGAATATATAATATAAAAATTTTATTAATATAAATCATTAATAGTAATTAATTTTATTTTTTAGGATAAAACACATTTGGGTGCTTAATTGTTTTCATAAAAATGGTTCCTTTAAATTCCAATTTTTTATTTTCATTTATAAAAAATTTATAACCATGGAATTGAAAAAAATATATTTTTTATTTTAGGGAATAATTTTATTAATATCAAATTTTTGTTTCTCAGACATAATATCCATTTCAAATAATAATATTAATAATATTCAATCAAACATAGTCTTTCATGTAACACAAGTTATCGAAGATTGTTGTCATTGTGTTTAAGAAAATATAACATAGTGTAGAATGAAATGTATGATATATCATAGATTATATTTTTTTTTAAATAATAAATATATTTTAATGTCTTGGGATGTTATATTCCCTTCTACACTTAGTGTTGCGTGTCATACATGCTATTGAATAAATTGTTATTCCTTTAGAATTTCTGGGTGTTACAGAATTTACGAGTCCTCGTGAAACACGTCTAGGAATTCATATATGATTAAAGAGTAAACAATTTGAACTATAAATATATGTTTTTTAGGTATTCATTCTTTAACCTCTCGCATATTTCTATATTCCCTCAGGCTGGAATCATCAGTATGGGTCGTAAGGTGACACCTGGCACCATCTCAACCCATTCTCAAGTCCACCCTTTCCCTAAATTCACAGGTCATCACAGAACCTTCTAGCCCCCCCTTAGGTATGAGTGAGGTTCCTATGAACTCTTAGGAAAGTCACACTTGAGATATGTTCCTAGTCCCTTTCCCTTTCTAAGGCATCCTAAGTTTTCTTGAACACCGCACCCATACACCAGTCATTGAAGGGTAAAACAACCTAATCAGTCATATGATATTGGAGAAGGAATAATCACACTATGATAATCACTCTGAGCATATTATATTTATTATATCTCCCATGGACACCCTATTGGTCATGAATCCCACCTGTTCTCTCACAATGCCATTAATATTTACCAAAAAAAACATCAAGGTATGGCCCCTAAATGATCAATCCATGGAAAACAAACATTGACACCAAGGAAGTCCTGCTACCATACATTCCTAGACTATCACATAAGGGTTATCCCATAGTATAGATTCATTAAGGCATAACTATTCTATTATAATTCAACTGGTATCCCCTCATAGGAACCATACTCATACTCTAATGTATCTACGCAAGTCTTTTAATTTATTGGGAAATATAAATCATAGGATAATACCTCACAAGGGTTACCCTCACACATAAAACTAGGAATATACTAACAAAAATATTGATTCATTAAATAAGGTCACTAGGTCCACCCACATAAACAATGAAAAAAATAACATGGTCATATGAAAATGGGATACAACATGTTCCCATCCCAACACCTATGGAAACATACTTATTGATGCCTACTAAAGGTCTCAGGTAAACATAGAACAAAAAAATTATGTTGAAACAAAATATTAATTGGGAATAAATTCTAACTGAGCATCCACACATGTGACTTCCTCTTAAAGAACCATAACCTCATAAAAAAATATCCTAAAAATGGAATTGTCTTAAATGATCAACACTAAGGAAATATGATCATTTACTCAATTCTATAAACTATAATTCTATTCTATATGGTTAAGAACTATATAGGTTGTTGTGGAAATATTAAATAACCAATCCTAAATTATAGTAACCCCAGATTGGTGTATTTTTGAGGCACCATTTATCAATATCAACCCACCAAGGTCACTATACCTATTATGCACATGGAATGAATCATCATCCTAATCATTGGGTGTCACATTGAAGATATACATGACCTTCCATTAGAAGTAAATACATTTAAATGTCAACCCATATGATTATAATATACCCAATTACATATATGGAAAACTTTTATAAGATCCATTACAAAAAAATTAAACAACTTAGTGTCATACGTTAGTGAAAATAATGGAACTTACATGACTATATGTAATGGGATACCTAAGTTCTAAATAATATGCATGAGATGAATCTTTACCATATATGATAAGAGCCAAATACAATCACTAGGGACTTTATAGAAATACAAGATCATGAAATCCATTATAAATCATAAAAGAAAAGAACATGTGTCTTGTTTTTGTAAAAAAATCAAATGATACTATAATATTGTGCAGCAAGAACATCAATTCCAGCCATGGTAACCTAGAAAATTTAACATAACAAGGATTCTTGACGCACTATTTGAATATCTATTATAGATTATGTAACATTCATAAATATCATTGATACCAAGTCTCAATAAAGTAATATAACAATAAAATCAGGGGCCTGAATACCACTTTGTAACATCTAATTCAGGATGCCACTCGACTTATGCCTCTACCCAGTTTTCAAAAAGATGCCAGGTGCACCTCTCTATACAGTAGGGGATTATAAATAGTAGTGGGGTATCAACATGGTATTGTGGAGAAACTATACCATAACATTAGATTGCAAGGTAATAGAATAAATAAACAACAATCATATTTTTGGAATAAAAATCAGAGTATACTTCAAAAATAAAAGAACCAAAACACTAAAAATATGAAATGCAGAAGCAATTTAGTCAACAAAATAAAGTAAGCCATGTGGATAATCACATGTTAAAATATAGATGGTGAAAAGAATAAAATAAATTTTAAGGGCGATTGACTATATATTTGAGCATCACCTCAATCCATGCCCCCAAATATCATTAGATATTCCTTGGTTTGATCCATGAAATCATACAAGACCTCTACCCATGTGAATTATTTTCATAGGTACCCAATTTCCATGGTTTTATAGGTTGGGGGTGAGTATAAATATCTATAGGGATACACCAACGTGGTCCCATAAATGACTAGTATATGAAGTTTATGTGCATGTGACATGTTCAATATAAATATGTAACTACTGAAAAATAAGATAAACCTACCATTCCCAAATTAGGATGATGAATAAATGTCTTTGAGCACATTGTATAGACCATGCCAACCCATTTGAAAAACCAAACCACTATATATTCTTAGGTTTTTGAACTAGATTGACCATAACTTCTATGTCTAGTGATGAGGTATCTTGGAGAACATCATGGTATCATTCTAACCAGATAAGTAATATATCTTGGTGTGACCCAGTAATCCATAAATCTAAGGATCAATGATCCAAATTTCACATCATAAACTGCTCAACATACAGATCCAAAGAATATTGTGAATCTTTCAACACTACAACATAGGATTGTATTGAAGCCAATATCTAGAATTTCGGGAAGGCACTGACACTTAGGTCATCCCCAATGTCACCCTAACTAATGGTAAAATCCCATGCATCCTTGGCCTCCCAACTAGATCAGATAATAAAATTGGATCGTCTGGTTAGATCCTAGGGATGACCATGAAATCACATTATCTTAATAATTATCATAATTTGAACCCAACAATTCACATAAGGATATTAAAAATACTATTCATATTAGGGACACGAGGTTTCTAGGGAATCTCATATAGACCAAAAGATGATTCCAAGCGTCCAATGAATTTTTACGTTTCTCAACAACCAGATCCCATAAATCACATACGAGTATCCACAATGATGTTATCTCATCAGTCACATCACACCAATATCACATAAGGATCCATAATCAATATCACATGAAGAAACACTATTCATCCCAAATAAGAACATCACATCTCATCAAGCCCATAGGTCAGGTCCCATGAAGAATATTTTTTAATTCATTTCTACAAAATGTGTAAAAAAGTGAAATTATATATATATATGGAGTAGTTTAGCTGAACACCTAATCCCGTCACATATATCCATATCCCATTAGTCTTAAATCAATGGTATAGGTTCTAGAGTGACATATGGTTCTATCCATTTCCATTTCCAATTCCACACAATCACTAGGGTCACAAGTTATATGGGAACATACTAGGGCCCCTTAGTTCTTACTGAGGTCTCTCCAACCTTCTAGGAAAGTAAAATTAGGGATACAGGCTTAATTACATCCCCTTAATGAGGCATCGTAGGTCTTCCCAAAAACCCAAAACATTTTCTAGTCTCCATAAGGTAAACCCTTCCACAACATCATATTACTATTGGGGAGGAACACCCTACCCATGGTTATCATGACGAGTCCATCGAATCTAGGGTGTCTCTCATTGCCACCCCATTGGACAGGAATCCCATGTTATAAGGTTCAATAAAAATTCCTAAACACCAGTTTCTAAGATGTCTAGATTGTACTTGCAAGACAATCTATGACCTTAACACCTTGTGTAATTTAAGTTTAAGATTTATATTTTTTTTAGAAAACTGTAATAATTTTAAATAGGTACACAAAATAAAGTGGTTGGGACAAACATAATGCATGAATATAATAAAATGCATAACACCAAGGTAACAAACATAAGAAACACATAAATTTTGAGAATTTCCCCCCCTTTCAGAGTAGCTCAACAACTCCCACAAAGGTTCACCAAGTCCAACTGGCCACCCCCAAAAGGAACAAAGCCCTATTTCAAACCAAACAAAAAAAATTAATTGATCATGATCATATTAAAAATAATGAATTAATTTTAAAAATTATAAAAAATTAACATATCTAATTTAAATTGGAATAAATACCTAGAAGCCCAATGGTGGTCCCTATCACTCAAAAACCTCAACCAACCACTTTATAACTACTTGTTTCATCTCCCAACATAGAACTATAAAAAAATCAATAAATTGAGATAGAAAAACATTAATTAATTTTATATATGATAAAAATAGTTTCAATACCACTATAATGAAATATCTCAACAAAAAGACATTTGGAAACACGTGGACAACATCTTGGGATGTTCTCTTCCAAGGATATCTGAAATCCCCTTGAGAATTTGGTGATTCCCCCTATTTTTATTGAATATATAGTGAAAACGTAAATGGAGAAATCCAAAATTGAATAAGAAGACAGGAAGAGTAGAAAAAGTTCAATGAATAAGGAAAGTCCCAATAAATCAATTAAGTTATACATGTAATAATAATAATCCAAGGATGATTCATCATGGAATAGTGGAGGAGGTGGATTTCCTTTGTGCATGTGATGGGAGGAGAAAAGGGTTGTTCCAACTTTTATTTTCATATGGTAAACACAAAAAAACACCCTTTCAGTGATATAAATATTTTATCCCCATGGGTTTTCAAATCATATTCCAACCATGTAGTTGTCAATACCTTACACCCTTCATATCATCTGGTTTGTCTGCATTGATTACCAAACCATGCACTAACTTTGTTGTTGGAAAATAAAATCCTCTAAAAATACCAAATGGTTGTACCATAACTGTGATCTAAACATGTAATTCAACCATTACCTATAAAAAATGAACTCAATGATCAATGAAGTTTAGGTTGTCCCATATTTTCCCTTAAATTATGCTCCCCAAACCGCATTCCAATGAACAACCCTCCAAAACTACTGAAAACTAACATGATGATCCTAATGATCAACTATTCTACCATTAGAGTCGTGTTCTACATTGAAACGTATCACACTGATATATTTCATCATATGGAATTCTGTTTTGAACCTCTAATCCAAATTTGACCCATACAATAAATGAATATTCAAATTTGTATGAAATTTTCAACTCATACAAATATGGGGTCTTACAAATTTCATCATAAGATTACCAAGACAAGAAAATATGAAAATTCTATAAGGAGTAACTTCCACCTAGTTAACTACATCATATAAAAAATGAATTGGAGAGTTGTATGGGGAAAACCCTTCATCATGATCTATGTATATCTCTCCCATCATTATTAGCTATATCAGGATTCCACTTCATCACAAACAATTTCCAAGAACCATAACCTAAATAATGTACATGAATCATACATTTATTCATAAAACTCATAAAAAACCATCAATACCTTCATAACATGATTAACTCCTGGTAAAGAAACAATTTTCATCATAACGACTTTAATTCATCCTAATTACAATATAATTTAATTAACCCATGAAGAGAAATGGGTTTCATAAAACATCATTAAAATATAATCATTACAAGACATCTAAATAATGAACATCTACTATATCATAAGATCACATCTATAGTGAATCCAAAAAATATTTAAAGGGTGTGAACATAGATGAAAAATATATTTAAAATATAATTTTACATTACTTTAAATATAGGATAAATATCATTTAATTTTAGTATCATAAACTAAATCCATGAAAAATGAGAAAACAATTCATTTTTTTATAATTATGGTATCTTATAAAGTATTCATTAAAGAATATAATAGTCATGATAGTGGAAAAATTATTTCATACTAGATAAATTAATATAGAATAATCTTTTCAAAATATTATAAATTGTGAAAAGTGAGTTGTATAATTTTTTTTAAAAAATATTACTTTTATTAATCTATAATGAAATTAAAAGGTATTAAAAAAATTTCTTTCACAAAAAATTATTTATATATTAAAACTCCAAATTTTTTTTTGAAGAAATTGGAAATAGAATGTAACGATTCCCAACCATAAAATAAGAAATACAATTAAATTTTTATAGAAACATTTTGTCAATAAATTTTTATACTAAAGAGATAAAAATTGTTCTAATATTATAAATTTATAGAAATAATCATAGGAAAATAAAATAGATGAATTTTAGTGGAAAATTATCACACAATTTCACCAAAGGTGATTCAGGTATAAACTATCCAAATTAAAAATAAAATGCCCACACAAACCATTGTTGTTTTTATAACTTTTGAATCATTAACCCTGAAAATAAATCAAACAAAATTATTCATTATACATAATAAAAATAAATATATTCATGATATAATCTGTAAAAAGGACATTATATACACTATATAATTAAAAATAGGTGCATAACATGAATCCTGCCTCAATGAAACAATTTTGATATGAAGAACCATTACAATTTTGGTAATTTCTTAATCAATAAATATTAAAATATGGAGCCCTAGAAATAATTTTTATGTCCTATAAACATTCAGTAAAACATCATAAAATTCATTAATGGGAAGTGTGCACACAACAAAAAATAACCAGGTGATGAATATGGAATATATCTCTGTAATTAAAGAGTGAGGAGAAACACTTACCTCATGTATGATATTTATTTCTATATGTTGAAACCAACCATATAAAAATATTTTTTTATAAATACATTTTAAAAAAATATTCATACCTATATTACCACATATATGTAGAGCTCAGATATATCATTTAGGGACACTAGGGGGGTCATTAGTGTACCCAAATTTTTACCAAGTTTTAATTTCCCATCATTTAGGAACCCTTTTTCTCAAACCTCTACCCTGGTTATGATGAATGGATCTAGTTATGTGCTCTTAATATTCACAAACACATGAAATGAATATAATAAAAGTTAAAAAAAGACAGGTATTTTTAAAAGGTGTTTTACCATGACCTACTCATTGATGTTATAAACCTATGGATGTTTTATAGATTCTCTTATCATTGTAAATTGTAATGATTACAAATGAATTTAGCTTGCTGATAAAAATTATGTAGGAACCAATTGATCTTCATAAGTGAGGGGATTTATTTATACAAGTACCATTGATCATCAATGAATTTATTTATGCTGGAACAACTAGTTATTCGGGATATGTTCTTTATACATAAAAAATATTATTTCTTCTTACTTGTGAAATTCATCAGGATCTTTAGAAATGATGGTTTTGAAACTTTTCCTAAAATGATCAAGTTCATAAGATCAAATTCTTGAATAATTACCATGATTTTACTCTTTATCTATATAATTAAACAATTGTATAGTGATCTCTGAAAGATATTTTTGTAGTACACATCTTTTTCATTATCAATATGAAAAACTGTATACAAAATAATGTGGTGCATGGGGATCACAATTATTTACATGATTTAAATTACCTTAATTTAGATCCTCATCTATATATATATATATATTTTTTGAATATCACATTTAATATTCTTCTTCAAATGTAAATACCCAAATAATAGTTGTTAATCATATTACTCATTTTAAATACCAAAATGACCATAAGAATTTATTTCTTTACATCATTAAAAATAATTGTGAATTAATAATGTTATATTATTAATTATTCATGTAGAGAATTATGAATACCCAATGGTTTTATGCCCTATAAAAATTCATTCTTCAGGTGTTTTTAAAACACCCGTAGTTCCTTGAATGAAAACTTGTTGTGTTTATAAAATACTCAGAGAGATTGGGTATCTTATTATCATGCAGTATTCATCTTTAAAAACAGAAAGGATTCAAGTGTTCTTATTTCTATAAAACTTGTACCTTACTTTTACTATATTAATTATACATATGTCATGTAACTTATTCAAATTCTCAAAAAGTATCAGTCTTTCCATTATTCTTAACACTTTAAATTCCAGAAGACTCAGACTCAATATTTATTCATATTCTATCATGTGAATAAAAAATATAATGTGGATTAATTTAAACACCCATAGGTTTTGGGTCTTCATTCTTCACACAGGCTCAGTATCATGTGTGGCATAGAGACTGTATGGTTACATGATATTTAATGTCATGAATACATGGATATCTCATTCACTAAAATATCATACAAACCTTTTTTGTATTGTTCATATAGTTTTCATTCATTTTAAATTAATTCTACATGAATTCTGGTTTAACTTCTTACATGTCCACTCATTTAGAACAAACATCACGATTAAAGAGATTTTATTTTTTCCTAAGAACTATTTTAATCATGCGATGATAATTTTTTGGAATCTTTATTTTATACAAGGTACTTCATGAATATCAAATAAAAAATGTTTCTAGATATCACCTTGATCAATGGAGATCATCATGGACTTCTTTAAAATTTTAGGATACCCAACATTATCATTACATAATCATTAATGGAAGATATACCAATCTCTCCAGAGGAAAGGGACAATATTGATTTTGATCAAAAGTCCCAGATAAAATTTAATTAAAGACCCCAAATTTTATCTGAATTTTTAAATACATAGGAATAGTGTGATCACTGGTCCACACCCCAATTATGCACTACATCTATTCTAGGTAATTCTTTAATAATCAACCACTCCCTCTAAGTATACATAAGCGAGCAATGGATCCCACACCTAAACCCTTCTTGAACAACCCCATGCTCGATATCTCTTCCATCATGCCTCCCAACATAGTGGAACCACCACAGCTCCCATACTCCGCATGTAGGTACACTCCCACTATATTCTTTTACGCATACGCTCGCATGGGCTGTTCCCTTTGGGCGCGATCGACCTCTGGGTCCCACAATGTTCGAGGTTGATCTTGGAATAGGTTGAATTGTGGGTTGGCCTAATTTTTTGATGAAAACCCAAAATAATTATATTTTTTTTAAATTCCCTGTACACAATTCTTCAAAATGATTATACAATATAAATATATTTTTCATGCCCCCATTAATTCATTCATGATAAAATATATATATTATTTTTGCATGAAAACATTTGAATCTTATTCCCTAATAAATTCATTATGAAAATTACTATTTTACTAGTCTTTATATAAATTCATCATGAATTATTCACGGAGTTTAGTTATACTCCTTCAATGAATTCATGAAATAATATTATTATTGCATTCCTTCATCATTACATATCGTTCATGCAAATAATTATTCACATGATCTTGACATTGCCAAATTTTGAATACAATATGAATTCTACAGAAATAATTGGAACATGTCATTGAGCATAATAATAGTTCAAAAATATTCATGTTTACAATGATAATTTTATAAGGTTTACATCCAATACCATTGGATTAATCTATAACAATTCTATAGTAATCGTTACTAATATCATTAAATATTTCTAACTCTTTCCATCTTTCCCTTTATATGATTAATCACTAATCATATAGGACTTCATCTTACATTGAATATTGATTACTTAGTATATATTGAAAAAAACAACCATTCTCATAAACCATCTATGTGGGATTTTTAATATGATTCCTATAAAATTCATTGACTAATAATTTCTTGGTAAACCCATCAATCTAGGTACTATTTGTCCCATTTTCTTATATGTTTTGGTTTAGAAGTTTTGGTCCGTTAATATTGGTCATATATTTGAAATATTTATAATCATAATCATTTGAAAATAATAATACATATTCATTTTATACACTTTTATAATAATCAATATATGTTTAGAGATGATAAATAAATTACAACACTTTATGGAGACAGTTGTCCGTATGTACACTTTAGTGTTGTTTCAACTTTTCAATGGAGAAACAAAATAAAGATAAATAATAATTATACTTTAAAAAATAATAATTACATCATATATATCATAACTATTGATTAAATATATCCTAATTACCATCCATGTAATATATAAATGAAAGAATGGGTCATATCACTTTACTGAGGTGGTAGTCTACACCTATGCACAAATAATGTTATCATTTTCCAACATATATAAATAATATATGGTTTATACAGTTATATTATTATAAAAGTCTAATTATTTCATAAATATTATATATATTTTAAATATATCATTTTAATTGGCCATGAAATATAGAGATGGAAACTGAAATACACCACTCCATGGAGACAATTGTTCATACAAAAACATGAACGGTGCCTTTATTTTTTGTTGGGATGGAAATGAGATGAGAAATGGTTAGTTATTGAAAATAGTAAAATTTTAGTATAATTAATAAAATTATTTTTTATAATATAAACATAGTTATAGAGGATATAGAGGAGGATGAAGAATAAACATACATGGCATCACTTAGTTATGAGTTATACTTATACTTTGGAGAACATCCATTAGATTACTCATTAAGATTTAAAATGTTGGTATTATAGAGATACAAAAGATTATATGATGTGGCTATGGAGTTTTAGAACATATTTTTAGAAATAAAGTACTCAAGAGTCATGAATATGTGAAGAAATGGGGTTCTCATTTTTACGCGAGGTTGTTTGGAAACATTTAATTATTTGAAACAATAATATATAATATGGGTATAACTAATGTAAAATGTCTTCAAAGTTCCATATATTTGGAATAAGGAAGACAAAATCAAAATATAATGAATCGAAATTTTAAAATATTTTAAGTCAAATTTTTAACCTTGCCTCTTTCAATAACAGCCTTATTAAACATTTTATCCTTAAACGTGGTAACAAAGTATTTTCTAATTAGGGGTCAATAATTTAATTTTAAAAGTGTTAGTGGATTAAAAGATGAATATGGTTGATATAAAATACCATTTACGATAAAATTTACATTACATAATACTTTAATTTTTTAAAATAATTAGATAATTATTGCTTAACATTAAAAAACCATAAATTCATTTTCTATATTATTCACATCATTGGATTTAGAAAACATCAATATTAACATGGAGTAAAATTTTAATATAACAAATATTATTTAACCTTAATTTTTCTCATAAATATCATGCATGACTTTAAATTATCCAAGAAAATTCCATTTAAATATTGTAAAACTATTTTACATTGATTTTCACCCATTTGTATAAGCGTTGTATCACATATGTATAATTTTTTCAACTAATTATACCCTTAGATAATTAAAATCAAAATAATATAAAAAACACAATTAATTTATATTTAATATAACTATGTATGATTATTTATTTGTCTTTGGTATTACTATGATGACATATTAGATAAATTAAAAGAAAGAGAGTAACACTTTTGTAATTACTCATAATTTAAAATAATATAGTGGTCATAATCACAAAAACATTGATACCAATATCCATATTATAAATGTTATTTTTATTATGGGATAAATAAAGACATAAAATAACATTCGTTAAAGTTTTTGAGAGATTTTTAATACATATCTCTAGGTTTTAACCTTAACTATTCTGTTTTACTGATGACAGTAGTGATAAACTTTTATCAGGGTTACCATTCCTTATAACTAAAAAATAAATTGAAATATTTACCAAATTTGAACCACCAAACTCCAAATATGAAATCTATTTTTATAGATTTAATTTCTTGAAATGGTAGAAACAAATATTAATAAAAATTCACAAAAAACATGAAGAAATATTTATTAAAAAAATGTGTTTTAATCATTAAAATGATTTTATAAAAAATAAAGTATAATTTTATTAATATTAAATTAATTATTTTATTTATTATAGAATTTATTTTATAATGAAATAAAATAAAATAAAAAATATAATATAATGTTTATTTTTAATTACATAAATTAAATGAAATAAATAAAACTTTTTTACAATTCAACTTTTTTCTTCATCAACCAAAAATAAAACATTTTAAAAAATTTCAAAAAACACATCATAAAATTATTATGATAAGATTATTTCAAAAACTATAGGCAATTGTTTCATTTTTTTTATAAAATTGGCATAAATTAAATATTACATCCACACTGAAAATTTAATAAAAACAATTTTTGATAAAAATGTATTTTTGAAGCATAAAATGAATATACTCTCATTTAATGCCTAATAAATACAAGTAAAGGAATATTAAATCATTCAATTGGACATTAAAAATTATTATTTTAAAATAATCATTTATCAATAGTGATTAATTTAATATATTAGGATAAAAATACATTGCGAATATTGAAGCACTTTTATGAAAATTATATATTTTACTACAAAAATATTTTATATTCATTTACAACCGATTGATAATAAATAAATAAATGATTATTAATTTGGTTATGGTAAATCAGCTATATAAATTTCATAATATGGTTATTCATGTTCATACCTTCCAACCAATAACTAGTTCATAATAGTCATATTTAGAATATAATATTTCTATAGTATATCACCATCCGATTAAGCATAGTGTTATGTGTAACAAAAGATATTAAAAATATAAAATATATAAAAAATAAATATATTTAAAAATAATTGAGTGTAACATTTATTAGAATGAGGATGTATTTGGGAACCTTATAAGAGCTATGTTGTATATATTTCTGTTGAAATAATTGTTTTGAGGTGGGAAATAGGGTCAATATTTCTAATGAGAAAGTAGTTGAGGGTGGTGTTGAAGGGTCATATAATCCTATTATAAGGAATAATATTGTATATTAATATAGTAGTAAATATATAATTGATAGTTATTACAAGGTTTATGATATTAATGGGTGTCATGGATGATGTTTTTTACTCCCGTGAATTAGAGGGGACATCATAAGTGTAACCAATATGATCTTGTTGGACATCCAACATGATTGAGATTGACCACTAAATGAGTTCCATTCTAATTATCGTATGTGTAATTTATTGTGATTATATAGGAATGTGATTCATATTTCTTATGGGAGAGTTTATTATTAAAATACCAGATCTTAGAAAGATCCCAATGTTTTATATCAGTATATAAGTTTGGGTTCTTCTGGCACGTTTGGAAGTGGTGTAGGATGTGCTTCATTGGAAAAACCATGAAAGTGGAATTGTATCCCCCTATTTATATAGTTTTCATGATTTTAGGAACGGGGTTCATGTTGAAACCAGCTTTTTTATCCAGATACACCACTTAACAAAAACCATGGTCCAATTATAGTTTTATGGGTGATATTACTTATATTTAAACTGGAATGAATTTGATTTTATCCCATTAAAACTCACTCTATAAATTATTCACAGTTTTTGGTGAACTAGGATTAGTATTGCTATCTCTAGTGGGGGTGATGACCAAAAAAATTAAATTGGGAAAATGGATAGATGTTATTCAAATATTTTTTAATGTGTCATTATAGTGATTACGTATGGGAATACAATTTTGTTTTTTCTTCAAAGAAATCTACATCTTTAATTAAATCCTTTGAACGAATTATTGTAGTCCATATAGAGTGGATATAAAATACTACCATTAATGACTATCTTTTTCATGCACTATGGATAATTATTTCATCTATATTAGGAATTTGTATCAATAAAAAATTGATATTTTTTCTATCTAGGAATATCTTTGGATGATCACTACCCAATTCCTAAGAATCACTTTTGGGGATGACATTGGGGAGAAAAAACATTTATTTCCTCATAGTGTAGATATAAATTATAAAACATTTTCCAAGGAAATATGATGTTTATAACATAAGTGTGATTTTTATTTTATGAATGATCTAGTTTATTTTGGAGATCCTATATAAATTATATCATATAAGATGGAAACGTAGTTTGGATATAGTTTGTGGTGAAGTTATTGGAACTACAGAGAAGGGTTTTATTAACTTTATGTCACCACCTTTCTTAAATCCAATTTTGTTTTACAAGAAATGTGATAGTAGTTTACATGTGTATGTATTAATATAATGGATTAAGGTTATTATAAAAAATATATAGAAAAAATCTATTCAATTTATATTTTAGAGTTTTTTAGTTGTTTTTCCAAAATGAAAAGGTTGACCAAGTAACAAAGTAGTGATAACTAGGACGTATTTTTGAATGAAAGTATCTTGAGATTTTTTAGTTATATTTTAGAAGATTTTACAAAATCTTATATTAATTAAATAATTTTCACACAATATGGTAATATACTTAGTGAAATAACATTGTATGAACTCATTGATATTTACAAAATTGAGGTGATGTATTTTCCTAAACCATGAAGAGTTTTTTTGTATCAATTTTCCCTATAAATAGGTTATAAATATTTCTATTTGGTGAGAAGAATACAAAGTGATTTTTTAAGGGAGATAAGTAATTTGTCTTCATGAAAGAATTTATTGAATTTATTTCATATGAAATTGAATTTATGTGACCAATATTTTCATGCATAAAAGAATTTTCATGAACATGTATTTTTGTAAATATATTTTATCTGTGAATTATTGTTTTACAAAATGAGTTTATGGGATACAAAATTTACTATCATATAATGTCTGTAGTAAAGTTAACGTCGTCATTTTAAAAAACAATAAGAGCTTCCTGATACACCACATGTGGTTTAATTAGATATAATTAAATATATTTGATGAAATTTAAAAAGTAATATTGAAAACACATATTTTTTTTAGAGTTATGAGTTCTTAAATAATTATTTGTTGTAAACTAGTGTAGATAGTATGTCTATAATGAAAATTTTAAGTAGTAGCGTGCTTTTTTTATTTTGGTAGATTAGAACATCACTATTTTTTCCCACATGGACATATCACAGTATTAGTGAATCATGGAATATATTACATCTCTTTCATTATTTAAATTACATCACGCATTAATAAAAGATAAATAGAGAAGTATATTATGCCCCAATATAAAAAAATATAGGAAATAATATTTTTTTAATCATCCATTCCCTAATTTACCCCCACCTATTAGGTTGATCAAAACATTATGGGGAAAACATTGGTATATGAGTTGAAGGGTTAATATATGAGAATTATTCTCCAGGTGGATTTAATAATAGTGGTAAATCATAAATATATTTTTAATATTTATAGAAATAACATTCTATAACAGAATAGTTGGATTCTATACTATTTATTATCATTATGAATGCAGTTTTACATAACTATTATTTACCAAATTTTGATCAATAGGGATCGTATAACTTTACCATAGGTAGGTTGTAATGTGTTTGATACTATATATATATATATATATATATGAATGATTGTGTTCGGGGGAGATTTATACAAAATAACTATATGAAGGTTTTTCATGTATATCCTCAAATTCCTATGGGAAAATCTAAGTACCAAATTTAAAGGAGACTCAATTGTAGATGAAGCTAAATTTCAGGTTCCCTGTTAGAAGTGTGAATACATGACGATGTAACCAATGGAATCAGGTGATGGATTATTTTATTTGGTAATTGAGATTGTGGAGGATAGGTATATATGCGTATAAATTACTGATGATGATAATATCAGAATGTATATAACAATAATAGTTTACCTTATATTAACCACAAATTGTTGGTTATTGAGGATAATGACTTGAGTGAGAAAAATAATAATATTCTTCAGTACACTATTATTTTATATATGATGATGTAGAATGATAATGAGGCTAACACAAAACAAAAAATCAAATGAATAAAAATTAAATGACACAGATAATTTCTCAGTGGATGATGACACAATAGAGTGTGAAGTTGATAATATTATTTAATTCCATTCATTGATCATGAATCAGGGAAGAAGTAATGTTTAAAGGTTCTCGTGAGGAATTATTGGCCACCTCACAATAATGTGTACCAATAATTCTCAAGACTAGGATAATGATTATGTATTTCCTATTAATAAATCATAAAATAATTGTAAAGGTAGAAGGATTACTTTTAAAAAATGACCCAACAAACATAACTAATATTCACAAAAGAAAAATAGTATTGTTGATTCATATGTGGAATAAAGTGAGGATATTAAAGGCTTAAAAAATATTTTATTTTAATTTTAATTTAAAATTTATAAACATGGGACATCATTGATTATTATTAAAGGGGAAGAAGGTAGATTTAGTCTGAACTATGAGTTCTATGATTGACATAATTTATTAGAGCATTTGTGGGGAAAATACCTAAATAATACATCGATATGAGTGCTAAATGAATATAAAGATTAATAAATATAACGAACTGGAAAAAATTATGTTGATGATAAAAATTTAAAATATACAATAAGAGAAAAAAATAGAATCATTTTATTCTTACAAGATCAAGAACAATGAGAAGGTGCATATTGTCAATAGTATAACCAAAACAATGAAATATTGTTTAGAAATTATTAAGTAGTGTGATGAAGAAATCATTGATTTATGGTGAATTTTTTTTATCATGATAGAATATGAAAACCCAATTTGATATCTAAAAAAATATTGAAGGGGTTTTAGAAAAGGTGAAATAAAACCATGGTGGTCTAGAAAGACAACTACAAGATTTTCCTTAGAACAAAAAGAGTCATCCAGATTGATGTGCCGAAGAAACAATTACATGTTTTTTTATTAATGATTCGATGTGTGCTTCATGAAATATTAAGTTGATTATTATTATAGTATGATTATAGATTCAATATTTGGTATTGAATTTAAATCTTTAATTTAATTAATTTTCATAATGTTGTCATGAAATTTTAAAAAAGACTCAGTGGGGGATTAATTGAGTTCTGGAAAATTTCTTCACCTTTAAAATCAAAATATCATAGAGAAGGATAAGTTAAAATTTATTAAAAAAGGAGTATTAGATGTAAATAGCATTAAAGAAAATAATATGACACCGAGATCTATAGTGGTTCAGGGTATAAAATCCCACAAGTCCTCTATTTCAACTATCTTAAACATGATTTTATTGATTTTTTTAGACCATTAATTTTTTTGGGGAATTACAGACCTTTTTCTAGGGATAAAATGACTATTTTCAAGAAGTATAATCTTCTTACAAAAGCACATGAAAAATAAAATGGTAACCAAAAAGGATTTTCAAATAATAACCATCACATTATTTAATTGAGAACCTTTATAAAAAGATATTAGAATACAAATAGTTTACAAGTGAAGAACACAGTAGAATGTTACAACTTATAGAAATAAGAAATATCAAGGAGATATAATAAAAACATAGATACACCTTAAGAAGACTCCTCTCAAACCACAATATATATGATTAATGGTGTACAACTATATATCATCATGCTTCTTCTACTTCTCATATAAGACTAAGTAGTTTTTAAAAATATTTTTTAATGATAGTTCTTAAATATTATCTAACACTTATTTTATTGTATATATATATACCAATTTTTTTAATTGGATAACTTATTGCATATTGATACTTGAAAAGGATTGAAAATATTTCTATGAAATGTACTAAACATGATCTGTAATATTTGGGATCATAGAAACGTTTTTTCCATGGAAATAACATGTAAATAGTAAAGACAAATAATTTATCATTTCACTTCATCACTTTCTTGGTACTTTTATTTTATTGTAATAATTTTTTACTTTAAATTTTTAATAAAACCTTTACTAATTTCATGAATTTAGTAATTACTCACTCAAGTCCTACTATAATAAATATAGATTACACCATGAAATATTTGATTATAGATCACCACATTGATAAATTTAAAATTTGAATTCACAGAGCCAAATTATCTACATAGGCCTTCTTTATGTAGAATATTTTGTTCACATTGCCAATTTTCCTTATAGACGAATTTACATAGACAAATTGATCCTTTTAGGATCTTTATTCACAAAGCCATATCAAATGTATCCAAAAGAATGAATGTGGCCGATTACACCAAATATTCTATTCATGTAGTTGATTACTCTATATATATGATTCACATAACTAGTTAAACTATGTATTCAATTTGTAGTGTAGAAATTTAAATGATATAGGATAATATCACATTAGTGATTTTGCAATGAAACCAATTTAC
Source organism: Viscum album (assembly GCA_963277665.1). NCBI lineage: Eukaryota > Viridiplantae > Streptophyta > Magnoliopsida > Santalales > Viscaceae > Viscum > Viscum album. Next base: position 1,778,089,954 of record OY728129.1, on the reverse strand, counting down.
ATTTGAGATTTTTATATCCCAAATAGTTGAAATAGAGATACAACCTCTTGAACACACTTAAAAAACAATCAGTAATGTATGAAGGGTATTTTAGATCATTAAAACCTAAAGAAAATGGGATATGACAGAACACCATATGTAATCCAACAATATTATATTTTTTAATGATACAAAACCAAAAATATATTAATCATGAATTATTAAAACGTTTTATCATGATATTATAGAAAGATTATAATATACATTTTCCTTATAAAATGTATAGTTTAATTTTTTTATTTATCCCACTTAATTTTACACTTATCCAACTTTAGGGAACTCCCCCTTTTTAAAAAATGTGAAAATTGGTCCCCATTTTATAATCCATAGGGTAAGAACATCTAACATCTACCCTTTTTGTGTCATTAAAAAGGAATGGAAAATCGAGTAAAATAAATTTATTAAAGAACAACCAGAGTAATGAACCATTTGATAATTTTGATAAAATAGAATGGGGAACTATGAAAGGAATGTAATACATTAAAAAAAGATAATAAAAACATTAAATGAAAAAACATTCATTAAAAATAAAAAAAAATATTATTAAAATGAAAACAATCACTAATAGGAACCTTATAAAGGAATAATATTAAATGAAAATGATAGTTATGAATAAAATAACTAATATTTACAGAGTTATTTTATTTATTATTATCATGTAAAAATATAAATCCACCAAACTACCAAAAAAATAAAAATGCAATGAATCGGTTAAAATTTATAAGAGAATAGATCGGTTCGAACTAAGTAGGTGGTTTGGGTGGAGGTATTTTGAAGTAGGTTAGGTTCATGAGGTGGTTGGAGTCACCATTTAGGATGAAATCACTTCCATTCATAGTGATAAAATATATCCACTTTCTAAACTAACAATAGCTTTAATATGCAGTAGTTGGGCATGCACACTGAGAATGTCTTCCAAATGACCTTTACCTAGACTAAAATCAATGGTTTCTATATGCCAAAAAGGAATATTATTGATATGGTTTAGTGATGAGGATCCTTATTGTGAATTATTAGTAGCTAATTACACTTTTAAATTGCCTTTATATTTATGATAGACTAAGTAAGGATCATAATCAAATTTGATTAACTGTATGGTAACATTATGTGTTTTAGGTGGATCTGGTCAAAGTTGCCTTCTTTTTCTTGTATTATAAAAGGTTTTAGAATATATTTCAATGATGAAAATAATTTATTACATGAATATCTCAAGAATAATGACAAAGGCATATTTATTCATTTTATAAACTGAATATAAACTAGTAATGATAATTATTTTAAAATCTTATAGCTGTCATGATGAAAAACATGATAAGGAACTGACTACCTGAGGTTTGAGAAATGGAGGAATGTCATCGGCAGTTTTATATCATGGCATTTCCACTAAGAGATTGTTTATAGTCCTCGCCACATAACTCTTCATGCTAATCATTATTCGATTAATTGATTTCATCTTCTAATCCATACTTTCTAATTTATATATCATACTATTAATGATTTCATGGACTACACTAAAAGAAGATTTTGAATATTTTTCACTAATAGCAGCATGCTTGGGATCAACACTAATAGATATAATAGGATAGTCAAATATATATTCCACAACAAGAATAGGACTTGGATGTTTATTAACAACCAACTCTTTCCGTTTAATATAAACTAAAACAACTTTAAATTATATTAATTAGGAACCCATTTCCTCCTATGAATATTATTTATTTTGAGACATAATTTAATTATATTTCCCCTTTATCCTAATGTAATTTTTATGACTATTTTCAGGTATTGTTCCATTGGATCATAAAAATATATCAATTTTTTCTTATAAACTCCCAAATCTTCTTCTAAAAAGTTTACCAAGAGATTAATTATGATGATTAAAATGGTTATTCAAGAACTTCTCTATTTCAAAACTATGCTTTATTATATCGTATTTAGTGTCCTAAACGGAATCAAAAGATATTTATTTGATTATATCATTAAAACATGTGTAATCATATGTCACTGAAGACATTTAATAAGGGAGGACACAAAAGTTAATCATGACAACACCTGATCATCTTCAATCTAAAAGTTAGGAAAAACTAAAGGTTTTAAGTGATTAACTGAATAAAGATGAAATTTCATGATAAATTATAATTATATTATCCCCAAACATTGTAAAGTGTGTGATTGTTTATCAATTTTCGATCCAAAATACTTCAATCCATCAATAATTTTTTGAGATACATATGTTTTCACAAGTGGAATATTTTGAAGCATATCCTTATGACATTGAACCATGAATACAATTTTATTAAATTTTTAAATGGTAGGGAATGAATCCTTTAATACTTTTACCAGAGTTCTCATATATTCACGTTCCTTTGAAATTACCTTAGGAGAATATTACTGAATTAGAGGGGAATACTGATACTTTTTATCAATTCTATTTGGTTATCCAACAACCTAACCAAATTATCAAAATAAAATATAGAAATAGGGGACTCCAAGAGTTATATGATCTAATATTTTCATTAAACTATATGAACATTAAAATCATTATAATATTCCATTATATTATCAAAATCTACAGTAAAATCAAAAAAAAATTCTAAAAATTTAAGACCTTACTCACTATGGGTGCATCCTCATGATCAATTGGAGGTGGTAATATCATAGAAGGATAAGGGGAAATATTAATAGGACTCATAACCACATCATAATATACTTATATATCTATAAGTGATCTAGGATTAATGGTATCATCTATCTATGATTCATCATATGACTAAGATATCCTTTCAAAACAAGAAACTATGGGCACATCTATTATCACACATTCATCTGGAATAACAACTGTTTTCTCAACCATTGGTTTCTCAAATTGATAAACTACTATAATAAATTTAGAAGAATGAATACATGTATATTCTTCCTGACCTTGAACATGATCCCCCACATTAGGATATAAAACTAGATACTATGTCTCATATCAGGATGACACAGTCTCTTCCAATTCCTTAGATAGAACCATCTTGGTAGGTGTTGCATCCCTAGGTAGTGGGGTTTTTAATGGACCCCCTAATATATACATTCCAATCATAGTTTTTCAAGATATTTTTTATATAGGCATAGAATTAACCAATTGTATTAAATAAGTGAGCACATATAATTTTACTTTTATGATATTTCACTACATATCCTTCATTAAGATCCACTTATTTCTTCTTTAAATCAAGGGAGATCAATATTTTATAATGCTAATATTTGAGATTACCTTTTACTTTGAAACAATTATACAAAAAGCATATCATATACCATAAAGAATTCCATTTTTTGGTATTTTATAGAATATATAGAAAATACATGACCTAAAAAATAACATCACCATATCAGTAACTCTCTGTTCAATTATAATATTCGAAAACCTATAAAAAATTTATTTCAGTGATTAAATATTTTTTAGGTTTCTTCTCCAATGTAGATTTAAAAAATAATAATTTAAATACCTATTCCAATCCAAAAACACATGTATCCAACATGGTATGACTGATCTTAAAAACCACCATAGGGGGACAATGGGACATCCCATCCATTTGTATAGATGAAAACATTGCTATCATTCTATTATAATTCGAAAAAAGTATGTCATCTATTTTATTAAAATGCAACTCCAAATAACTAGTAAATTAATTTTAATCACTTTCAAAGGAAAATATGTACTTATTTTCATCAAACACATACTCCAGACCTCATAAATTATCCAATGTCTTGAGAAAAAATTTGGTCAACTCCATCCATTCCATATCAATGGATTTACCATTAAGAAATCAATGTAGAGCATTGTATTTAGATTTTATAGATGAACCCAATCTTACTTCATATGCATGCTTCAATTTTCACATGGATAACAGGTTTAGTTAGAGGTCGAGTTAAAATTGATTCTTTTAGGTATACGGTTTGGATTTAGGTAGATGATATGTATGTGAACATGAAAAGTGTTTAATGTATTTATAGTTCTTGGTTTCAGACCCAAATTCAAAAATGATTATGTACCTACCAAAGTTTTTGGAAACTTCTAGCTACTAATTAAATAAAATAACTTAAACATTATAAGAATTAATTTTTATTTCCTAAAAACTAAAAATTTGAAAAATAAAAAAAGACAATCAAAATCATTATAATGAATTTAAATAAATATTATCTAATAAAGAAAAAATTTAAAAAATCAAGATCATATAATAAATTCAAAATTAATTTAATTTATAACAATCATAAATATATTTAGATAAAATGAAACCATTTTAAAACATAGGTAAAAGTAAAAATATCTTCTCCTTAATACTTAGTAGATATAAATTCATGAGTAATTTCACCCTTTTAAATATGATATCATAAGAAATGAGGCCTCAAATATACATGATTTCTTTCGGAACGATCTATCATATTACTAGAAATGTTGATAGAACTATTTTTATAAAATTTAATTTATACATGATTATAATTTAATTAAATATCAATCAAGGTATTATTTGTCCACAATAAATATGGATAACAACAACCATCAACAATATATTCTTCTTTAGTAGTAGATAATGCAATAATGTATTTTTTTATTACAAGACTACGATACCAGGAATCTTCCAAGAAAATGGAAGGTGCCAATGATACACTTACTATATATTTAATAACCACCAAATGTATTAATATGTTATGAAGTTAAATAAAAAACATATTATTTTAGTAAAAATAAATGAAATAAAAATTATTAACTTTAAATAAAATAAAATCATTTTGGAATTATTTAAATGAGTATCTTTGGATTTGATTAAGATTTTGAAAAAATACATACTAAAAATACAATATCATGTCTATATGCAATAAAATAAAATTATCAACCAATTATTTCCCTATAAATCTTGTAATTTATTTGTTTTACAGCTTCACCCAAGTCAATATTTTCATTATAACTCAGCAGATAAGTATGTATTTTACCATATTCAAGTACATCTCTTTTATATAAGTCATGTATATAATTTTCATTGATTTAGAAAATTCACAATGTCATTTTCATAAATTTTAAATCATAGAAAATAATTTAAATCACTCATCATGCTCATTTCATAATGTTTTTCCAGGTGTGTTGAAAATTCCTTTCAAATTTTTTTCATTTGTAGGAAAAAATATCATATCATAAAAATATATCTAAACTAATAGATTATCTAATGATTAATCTTTCTTAAATAAAGTTGATATTTCATACCTAATAAAACCTATTTGATAAAATAACAGAACTTAATCACTCATACCAAGATGTACATTCGTTTTTAAGGCCATAAAAAGCATTGTTATGTTTAAAAAACTGAATATTTTTTTTAAGTCCAAAGGACTCCTCATAATCTATGCTTTCTTCCTGATTATAAAATTTGGATACTGTCAGAGAATTATTCCTAATGATCACACCATGATCATCCTAATTATTCTTGAAAACACATTTTGTTCTTATAACATGAAATTTAGATGGTCTGTTGACAAATTACAAAATCATATTCCTCCTGAACTAGTTTATTTCCTCTTACATTGTTATAACCCAACTATCATCTACTAAGGTTAATTATATAGTCATAGTATATAGATGAGATAAAAAATATAGAACACCATACAAGGTTTCATACACTCTTTCTAGTCATAATCACTTCATCTAAGATTCCTATAACAATTTTTAAGGGATGGTTCATAAGATTTATCCATTGTCTATGAAATATACTTTCTAGATCACTTATATCGATCCTTTCAAATTTTAATGTGTGACAACCAAGTTTCAATTATTCATCCTTTTTATTATCAAATAGAGTGTCAGGTCTCAAGTATTCAAAGGAATAAATTAAACCCCAACATGAATGTCTTTATGATAAAAAGACCACATTCATTATATTTCACATGATTTGATTCTTGAACAATATTTTATCATTTATTGAAAACACTATATTCATTTAAAGTAGTTAAATGTACCAGGAAGATTCTGTCTTTATATTTTGGATCAAATTTAAAAATATTATCTTTGGTATTTAGTATAAAAACCTAGAATCAAAAAACATTGATATTTAAAACTTTTGTATTTATATTATTCCATATATAATTGGGTTTTTTCATTAAAATATGTCTAAATAGAACACTGTTTATGACATAACATGTTGTATTTACAACATCATCCTTAAAATGAGTAGGTAGGTTATATTCAAATAACATTTTTGTTGTAATTTTCTGTAAATTCTTTTTTCTCATCAAAAGAACACCATTTTATGGAGGTTTCATTGGGGTAGACAATGTATGTTTGATACTAGGTTTAGAGTAGTAGTAATTGAAATCATGGTTGTCAAATTATTCAACATGATTGATTATTAAGGAAGTAATTCATCCATATTTCTCTTTTTGTATTATTGAGAAAAACATATAAAAATATTACAACATTCACCTCTATCACATAAAATGAAAACCCAATAAAATATTGGGAAATCATCAATAAAAACATCAAAATAATATTTCTTGCTTAGGTATTCAACTCTATATAGAATAAAAAATCTATATATATTAGTTATAGGGTTCTATAAGTAGAAATATATTTTATTAGATTAAATTATGACTTATGTTTCCTAACTATCACACATACATCAAATAAAATATTTTTATTCAATTTATATTGAGGTAAATTTGAACGAAAATTAATTTTGTACAATTTTCATAAATAATAAACATTAAAATGTATAAATACTATATGATATATCAAATATTAATTTTTTAATAATTAAATATGTAACTTTTTTATACTCATGTAATTAAGATTTATAGTATATACATTATCTATTTTGGATGCCTTAAATTTTAGAAATTTATTTTCGAAAACTAAATAGGCATTATTTGGAATATCAATAGAAAAAACATCATCAAAAAATTGTAAAATAAATATCAGGTAATTCTTTAATCTTTCCACATATGGAGCTTTAATGATGAGGATTGAACTTGGATTTCCAATAGATCCAACACCAATAATTTTTACATTTGAATTGTCACTCAAAGTGATATAACCTCCAAAATATTTTGATGAGTAGTGGAAATAAGATAAATATACACTGATATAGATTTATTATCCACTTATAATATATAATTTATCATTGATTCTAAAAAACCATTTTCCCTACATAGTTAAATAAAAAAATAAATATTTTTGGTACACAATTTTTCTTCAGATTACCAATGTTAGCAACTATAGATTTCAGACCCAAAATATGTTTGTGATATTAATAAAGTACATCAATAAATTTTGAAAAATATTTGAAATAATAACATTTATAACAGAAAAAATGTAAATATGTTTCAAAATAAAAATTTTAAAATAATTTCATAACATTCCACAATGAAAAAAGTAATTTTAGAGATGTTATTATTCTTTATACTGCGTATAAAATAATTTTTTTAGAACATTTTGTTTTCACCTTGATTACATATTCAAAAATTAGTTTTTTGAGTTTTCTAATTTATAATGAAATTATTTAAATAAATTTCTCCTTTAGTGAAAACACTTGAAAAAAATCTTAAATCATAAATAGTTTTTTGAATTTTTTAACCCTGTTACCATGCTTAATGGAAGAGGTTGTAGAATTTTCCTTCTTGGTATTCAGTTATATAATTTTATTGAATATCCTATTTTTTATTTTCCATATCACGATTATACATTTTAAGAGTTTTATTAACTTTGTGAATGATTACTACTTAGTTTTCTACATGATAAAATATCCAATTAATTTCATATAATAGAAAATTTAATTTTCAGATTCAGACTTATGATTTGAAGATCAATATGAATGTACCTCATTAGAATGTGACATAAATATCTTTTTTTCTTTTGGTTATAATGTTAAGATTTTGATTCAAAAGATGATAAAATATTATAACCCACTGATGCAATCAAAGTTTCTTTCATTTCTTTCATAGGGTTTTTCAAGAATCCAACATTCATTAAATACTTTTTCAATGGCTTTTTTTTGTTTTAGATGTAATTAATCTGGATGGATTTGTCCAAGATTATTGTATTCATAAAATATCTCTTTTGTTTGTTTTCCATCAAATATATTATATTTTTTGAAGGGTTTCATAAAAAACTATAATTATTATATATCATTTTGAATTTACTAGAAAAGCGATCAAGTTCACTATCTAGATAAGAACTTTTTGAAGTCTCTTGACTAGATGGATCCACTATTTAAATTTATTTTCAATTATGGAAATATTTTGATGTTATAACTTTTGATTAAACATTTTCCTTTCTAACTAACAAGTGTTATATAAAAATAAATACCATATCTGCCTTAAATTTCATATGAATGATAATAAAAAATTTAATTTTAAAACTCATAACCTATGTATATTTTCAAATAGAAGATGATATCCCACTCCTTCTAGGTGGTAATACTCCTAGGAATTTTAAATCATTCTATGGATTAATAATTTTTTTTTTCATGTGTATCGATATTATATAAAATCTCAGTGAGTATTCTACTAAAATTATTAACTCTCTCTACTTCAAGCATTCTAAATCATTCAAATCAAAATTCGGAAGAATCATATCAAAGAGATATTACATTATTTTAATGTTCATATGAAACTGATATTGTAATAAACATTTCATGGTATTTTTAGAATTTAAAACATATATTGAAATAATCAACACCTAGTCTAAAAACTATAGCCACAATAACTTTAGTTTTTAATCCATAACATTATTTTTTATCATCACACCATCTTACTAGTTTTTTTTTGGAATTTCATAAAGTTTTATAACTACAATTCTTAATATTAAAGTTGGGATATCTTACCATCAACACTCCTTGTCTGTTATTGGTCATTAAAGCCACTTGCATGAAGATATTTAGGTTTCATCCTTTTATTTTTGATAACTCCATATTCACATGCTATATAATATGATTTATACTAAAAGGTATAAACATTACTTAAAAGGGGACATAATTGAGTTTTAGAAATTTTATTCACTTAGAAAACCACCATTTCTTAGAGAGGAATAACTTATAATATTTCCTTAAACATAATAAATAGTGGAAGAAATTTATGTGGAATAAAATAGTCAACCATAGATATTTATTCTGGTTAGGGGAATTGAGGTACCCTAGTCTACTCCAACATCCTAGTTCTCAGTCAGTTTTATTATTTTCTATAGACCAGTCCCTTTTGGGGGAATGTTAGTACTTTTTCAAGGGAATCCACTAATATGTTGAAGAATTCAACCATTGTTACAAAATAACACGAGCTTCCAACTGAGATCTAGAATTTTTAACAGATAATATCCTTCAGGTTCATTTACCAGGATCCTTTAAAATAATAGATTAGCCAATAATGATTTTATAGTAGTAATACAAAATTATAAGATTTTAATTATAGAAGGTAAAAAATATCTAAGAGAGATGATCATAAAAAAATAAATCTCAAGGAGAGTATTATAAAACAATAAAAATTATTATCAATGTCAAAAAATTTAGATCATGATTTATATTCTTCTTCAAATATAAATGGAGAAGGTTTGACAATATTTTAGAAATAGAGTTTTGAATTTTATCAAAAACTTCTATTATATATATATATATATATATATATACTTTTTTATCCTAATAGAATGTTTAGTATTTTGATACTTGAAAATTAATTCATAAATTATCCCTTAAAATCCCAAAACATGATACACAAAATTCTGAATTAGAGATAGATCCTTTTCATGGAAATCCCTAAAAAATGATATGGAAAAAAATTATCATTTCACATGTTTCCTTTCTCAGTACACTCCTATAATTATAATTTTCTTTAAAATAATGAGGTAATCAAATTTAATTTTTCAGAACATCTTTAAAATCTTACCCATGTGATTCAAGGGTAATGAATATTTATTACAACATGACTGAGTTGATTATAGACCATCACATAGCTAAATTTTAGATTTGAAACCACATAGCTAAATTTTCTATATAAACCTTATTCACATATTATATTTACTTCATGTAATGGAGCAGTATATATAACCAAATTCATATATCTGAATTGATCCCCATAGTATTTTACTAACATAGGAAAAAGTAACCACGTAGTCTATTTCACCAAATATATGATACACAAATATGACTATGATAGGTAACTAATTATTATAACCAATTACTATATGTAGATGATTTCTCACCTATCCATTTCCTCAACATAAGGGAATTTCAAAAAGGTGATTTTTCAATATATCTTATTTACCGCCAATTTATATTAGTGATTACTGCACATAGTTGAATTATGTAGCTGAAACACTAAGAATATAGATAAAACATAATCAACGCACATAAAAAATAATTAATAAAGTATGAAGGTTGTTTGAATGATAAAATAATAAAGTACAAGGGATTTTCTGGAACATCATTATTATTCCAACATATATGTTTGGCGAGGTGCATCCATGTTCTATGGAAAATTATTTGAGGATACTGCTTAAAGAACCAATATTGAGATGATTAATGAAAATCAGAAACCTAAATTTAATGATTTATATGATGATAATAAAGCTAAAAAAATGTAATTGTGGTGAAAGTTACTTCCCACAACATTTTATGAATGATAGAAGGCATTAGTATTGATCAATGAATGATTAAAGTGTTTTTGAGTTGAAATGAGTCCCTACATAATGAAAAAAATTATTTTCCAAAGGTTGGGTAATGTTTATTCATTGGCTACATATGGGTTAGATGAAAACTTTTTGATATAAATTAATATAATCTAAAAAATAATTCTCTATCTAAAGGTTTTCTATGATTTAAAAAACTTATATAATAGAGAACTCTTACCTACATAAAGGGACTCTAAAAAGTAGTATCTCATGTAAAATTCTCATTGGTTCTATATAAAATAAGTAAAAGATTACCAAAACTATGTAATGTTAATGAGAACTAATTATAATCTATATAATGTAAATAATATCCCTATAGAAAGGTAATATTGTACATAACTTTCCTTTTAAAATGTTTTACAAAATAATAGTTTTTGCGTAATGGTCATGTGGTACTATGTCAAGGAAGAGTAATACATGGATTGTCTATTTAAAGGACAATATATTAATATTTTGGTAAATCCATAGATCTAATGAATGAGTTTTTTCATGTGTTTGATTAACTTTTCATTATTATGATTATTTGTTAAATTTCATCCATTATCAATATGGATGAGTATGATTATGTGGTTGATACACTAACAACAACAGTTTGATCTTACAACCACTTTACATAGTCACATTTCCTATGGTCCCAACATAATCTAGCCAGTTTTATTATTCATGGTTATTAAGGTACATCGATTGTTTTTCAAGTTCGATCTGTAGTGTGAAAATATGATTTTCCAAATTTTTAATAATTAGAATAAATTAAACTAGATGACGTAAATGGGCTATTAAAATTTTTTTATACATCATGATAATTGATTTTGATCCTAGAATGATCATAGGGATATTGAGATGAGCTTCACACTACAACCTATCATAGGCATGTAAAAATGTTTCATGCTTCCATCCAAGTTGAAATTTTGAATGATTTTAAGGATTCATATTTCATGGAAAATTAAAAGAAGTTAAGCTATGATATTTATATATAACATTGAGTTAAAAATACTTTTATCAATAACGATTTAAATAAAGATCATTTCAACTAAATTTATGAGTTATTTGAGTTATTGTTATCCAAATACCATAAGTGAATAAATGTAAATATAATCAGGTGTTTTAAAAACAAGAAAAACCTAAAGATTTGATGCCTGAAGTAGAGGAATGGGTTCCTAAAAAATTTTCCAGAATATTAATTGTTAAATAATATCATGAAAATATAAAATACTATTAAAAATAATGAAAATACAATGTGTTTCAGTATTGAAGAATGAAATGATTTATCATTTATTATTATTGAGATATCTCAAAAGGATTGAGTGGAAAATATTGAGTCTAATACATCTAGTATCAAATAGATAAGAAGGTTAATACGTAAAGATATTGAAAAAATATATCTTTATAAATGATAATTCATTAAGAGTGGGAATAAATAGATCGCAAAAAATATGTAATGGGGTTTAAGACTAAAAAAAGTACATCAATTGGACATTTAGTATCTTCATGGTGAAAATGTGTGAATAAGGTCCTGCATTCTTGTGGAGAAAGACCGTCTCATGTTGTTGGAGAAGAGACCCGCAACAGCTGGCGCCCTTTATACCATTGCATCATTCACCTTAGCTGGGGAATATAACAAGTATATATTTATTATTAAATGAGTTGTATAAATATTATAATAAAAAAATAAAATAGTTGGGGTGTAAAACCAACTGTGTTAGAAGAGTTGGTGGATTTGGTATAGAACTAGACATAACAGGAGGATTGAATACTCAAGTGTATAAATAGTTACCACATAAGGAACGTTATTGGGGTGTATAAACAACCAAATCCTTTGAGAATAATTATATCACTTTAATTGATAATATTATTATAGTGAAGAAATAGTAATTTGGGTGTCTTACCAACTATGGTATGCAGTACAATGTTTATGAACCATATAAATACTGTGTGTTGAATTATATTTATTTTTACTATTTATGAGATGATATTGAAATTTTAAATATGGGATGATCGAGTCCTTATCCACCTATATATGTTGTATTTTTAAGATGTAAATTTCTTAAAAAGAAAATATTATACCAATAATTCATCCCCTTCTTAGTGGTACATAACCAATTAATGGTCTATATTAGTGGTATCATCATAAAAGATATTCTAGAAAGGATCCATGATTTTTTGGAGATAAATTTATATAATTATATGAATAGTTTATGTGTCCCCAAATTATATTGTAATAAATACCATAGTTATAGAAATAGGGTACAGTCATAACTTTTATCACTTTTTCTAGAAGTAGGATATGCTTCCATATTTGGTTTTCCGGTAATTATAAAAGAACATACTATAAGACAATATGATAAGAGAATATGGTGTTAGATAGAATGTATTGTAATTCCATTTTGATTTGATTATCATAGAGGGTTTACACAAAGGTTATGGTTTTCTAGTCTACCAATGATATCTATGAAAAATTATAATATTCTATGATGGTAATGTCAATGTTAAGGATTCTAACCTTAAAGCACGGATGATAAATTTTAAATACATTAAAATAGATGATCATTAAATTTTTAGTGTATTTTTTAACATGGTAATTGTGATATTTATCATTATTGAAGGAATGAATCATCCTTTAAAATGAAGAAATATAAATGATGACATTTTATGTGATCAAAAAAGGAATAGTTAAAGAAGGAGTTGTTGCTCGAATAAGAAATTTTGATATTAAGGGTGATGAAGGGATTAATTAGATTATTTCCCTTATATCTAGAGGGTTTAAAAAATAAGTCTAAAAAAAAGGAAACCTATTACCAAATTTTTTTAATTGTGATGTAACTGTAAAATTTTCCTCTAATAGCCTAAAGAAAAAGATTATTTAATATGAATATGATAGGGAAGGTGAGAAAAACTAAGACACAAAAGGATTTGAAGAAGATGAAAAATTATATCATTATAAGGAGGAATGTGATGATAAATCTTGAGAATCCCGATTCATCAAAAAATATATCTTCATATAATGTGGTTAATGTATTTTCTAATTTTGAAAATATGACTGTTTCTCTAGGTAGTGATTATTATGGAGAACAAAGGATAGATCTAGAATAAAAATTATAAAATTATTTTGAAACATGTATTGAGGACATTTTATAGATTATGAAATAAAATAAAAAATTACTAAAAGGGGAATATAAGGCTACTAAAGAAATTGATAAACTATTTAAAAATGAATCGACTTTTGTTAATGAGATCGGAAAAACAATAAATGTGGTTGATAATAAAAATATGGAATGTAATCTTAAAGAAAGATGAATGAATAGGAAAAAGAACTGGGCAAGCCATAATGTATATTTATCTCTCTTCACATTGATTTGAAAAAAATGACATAAAAAATACTAAGAAACTATGACTAACATAGATTCATCCCAGGTAGGTGTAATGAAGGGTTTTAGTAAGAAATAAAAATATTCCCATGATGTATCCAATGATAAATATTTTATCTATAATAAAGTAGTTTAAAAATACAAGTTAGAACATATTTGGATAAGGAAGAATCATAAGTGACATACATCCATAATAATTGTATAAAGAAGTCCAATATGGCCACTTTTTGTTATGAAAAAGAATCTTCAATTTATACAAAACTATGAAAGAATAGTGATGGATATATAAAGAATAAATATGTAAGATCAATGTTTAAGGGGTTCTATTTGTGTTTTGAATGTTATGAAAAAACATATTTCTTATGAAAATATAATAATATTTTATAAGCAAGATACAATAACTAAGGGGGATTTTTGGAGAGTAACATATTTCAAAAACATAAAAGAATCAAGATATGGTAATAGATATAGAAAATATATCCACTCAAAAATATTTTAGGATATTTAAAAGGTGTGTGTAGAAGTTAGGAATAAGACGGTCACCAAGGATAGATTTTTATGACTACAATACCACAGAATGTTTTATACGGTAATAATATTTATAAACATAAAAAGTAAGATCCATGAATCATGAAGGCTTTAAAGATGTCAAGTGATAATCCCAATCAATATGAGAAGGTTATGAAGGAATTATTAATGATATAGTTAGATAAATTGGAGATTCATAGTTGAATATATAAAGACTTGATGGTTAATAAAGAACAATGAAGACATGAGGTACCATAAAAAGAAGATTTAATTAAAGTGAATCATCATTTAAAAAAAATCAACGGACACTATAAATAAGGTTTGGAAAAAATTTGAATGGTAAAGAAATTTATTTGTCAATCCTATCTTCCAAAAAGTAGATCATGAAGAGGATGATGAGGGTATAAGGTAATGACATTTCCCTGAGAATTTATGTGAACCAAACTATTTCAAAAAAGGAAAAACTCAAAATAATGTTATGAGTAAAATCATTATTGTAAATTTTGACAAGTGGAAATGTGGGGGGAAATAAAATACTAATATGTTTGGGGGGAGTGTAAAATATCAAAAAAATTTCCCATTTGAGAATCAAATAAAATCTATCTATATACCCTAAATACTTTTAGTTATTTGTGTTAACATGTAGAGAATCGAATTAGAGGTATAAATTTGTCACTAATAAACAAAAATGATAACTTTTTTTGTGATATTTAAACTATCATGAGGAAGAATGTTGTGAGGGTATCCCATTAGGGGAAAAATCAGGAGATTAATTAATCATTTTAATGAATTGTTGTGAATTTAAAAAATATTTATATATTTTAAAACTCTATGTTTTAGAGGGATCAATATAACACTCATGACACTAAATATCATTATATTAAATGTAATTATTAATAAAAGTATGTTTTAGTTGATAAAATAATGATAAAAAGGGATAGTTTCATACTTTACAGATGAACTTCATAATTTGTTTTTTATAATTGTGCAGTCCAATTTTTTTTATCGATTCTATATGAGAAGCCCCAGGAATGATATTTTTGATCATGAAATCAGATGCATTGTAGGAAAAATAAAGATTAAAATAAATTATTTCTCGATCTACATAAATATCATACTTATATATAGTTAGCTAAATAATGGTGGGAAAAATAATTGGTTAACATAAGGTTAAATTTTGATATTTTGTACTTGTGTAAAGTTAAACTCTTATCTTTTAATATGTACTCAGAAATCCAGAAGAGTGTGAAAAGTTATCACATTCATTGTGTAAAGGTATTAGTAGATCCTATAAATACATAAATTTTTTTAGAATGTATTTAGGGTCTATAAATGTATTGAGATACCTATAAAATTATATTTTGGGCTAGAACTAACCTTCGTAAATGTAATTATTAATAATAGACTCTCTAGAAAGTTAATGAGGCACTTCATAAAAGTATAGAGAGATATATATTGTCTATGTAAATAATATATATTTTCTATGATAGATCCACTAACCGTATACATGATATTGGTCATTTTTTCAATCCATTAACCACATGAATTGCTTTTTTTATTATGGTCAATCCACTGACCGTCTACATGAGTTGTTTTATACGGTTTGTCCCATGACCGTAATCGTTTGATACTGCAGTTTATTCACATGTTTCATTATTCTATGATGACTTTATACAGTAAGATTTAAGAATTATGGTAAGTAAATTAATTATATAATATCTCATTTATGATTAACTAGGTGAGATTCTGAGTTTTTATATTTTAAATAATCTAGATAAAATAAATCAGATGATGTGTATGAGCTGCTCTTCTAGTTCAAAACATTATGATCATTGATTATAATCCCAGAAATATTGAAGGATGATTAATACGATTCCCATGATATAATTTATAAGTTTCACATAATAAATATGAATTATAAAAACCAAAATATTATATAACATTTTTCATTTAAATATATTTTAAGTGTATGATAGCTTACCTAACATACGACCCTGAGTCTTTGTGAAACTAGATATAGTAAACCATTATAACCTAGTTATAAAATATATATGAATGAATTTAAATAACAAAAGTATGTAAAATATTTTTAAAGGTTTTATGTAATTCTATTTTATTCATAATTTATACATAGTCAATTTTTAGTAATTTCATATTTTGTTTCAAAAGTACATTTTCATCAAAAACAATTTATCAAAAAAAATTAACATAAAATGAACATAAAATTATAAATTAATAGACATATTTTTTTAGTAAATGAATATAATTTTTTAAATTAGAATGTGAATTTTAACATAAGGGAAATTTTTAATAATTTTCAAAAAGATTTATTTTTAATGAATTGTTAAAATAAAATGTTTTGTAAAAAGTGGATTTTATTTCAAAAAAAATTTATATTATGTTTTGAATTTGATATTAATGTAAAATATAAATTATTTAATTATAAATATAATAATTAATTACATAAGAAA
The DNA here is from genome assembly GCA_963277665.1 of Viscum album. NCBI lineage: Eukaryota > Viridiplantae > Streptophyta > Magnoliopsida > Santalales > Viscaceae > Viscum > Viscum album. Next base: position 1,778,072,861 of record OY728129.1, on the reverse strand, counting down.
AATAATTAATCCATATTTTTGTATAAGTAAACATTGGACATAAAAACATATTGTAACACCCCATGATTTTATGGGATGTCTCTTTTTAAATTTAACCGCTTTGGTAGCTTTCGTTACGTACAACATCCAACTCAAATAAATAAAAATATATTATTATAAAAAAAATTATATTGGTGAAAATTAAATTTTTTAACCTCACAATGAAATATACACAAAGGTCATATTAAATGAAAATTTATATTTAATGCCTTCAAAATAAACTTATAAATTTTAGTAAAGTCTTTTTATGTTTTCATCAAAATGAAATTTTTATTGCATTCTTTTAAGCAATAAATACAATTAGTTTTTGAATAATTAAAAAAAAATTAATTAAAAAAATTAATTTTATTTTTGAAATTAGTATACCAAAATTATTATGTGGTATAATTTTGATATTTTTCTAAAAACTTTAAATTTTTACTTAATAGTAATAAGTCCCATTTTTTATGAAATAGTGAATTGTTTGTGATAAATTCAAAAAAAAAATGAAATAAAAATTTATCAAAATTTTTTATAGGATCATGTATGATAATAAATAACTAATTTCATAAAAAACTAGTTTAGAACATAGAAATTATAAATTATTTCATTATAAATTTGAAAATCATTTTCAGTACTGATGTAGTGGCTATGCATCATTGTAAAATTCAAAATCAGGACCTTATAAATATTAATTGACATGAAAAAAGTAATTAAATTATTTTTCATTAAATATAAAGCATAAATGATGATTTTTATTGACCATTTTGTAATTTTTTAATTATATAACATGAATATTATCCAAATGCTTGTGGAATGCTTGCGCAAGGCTAGAAAACTAAAATTAACAAATAAAATAACTTGTGTTCATATGGATATGAATAAGTTTTAATAATTTATTAATACAAAGGATTATATTTATTCAAATTAAATTTTTTATTGTAGTTTTTTACATTAATTTTTTATTTTTGAAATAATTAAATGTAATGCTTATGGAACACTCATGCATTAGTTGTGCATATAGAATAAAAATCAATAAAATAGTTTTAATTAAAGTTATAATAATCATTAAATAAACAAAAAGTTTTAGTTAAATATTATATTATGAGATAAATTTTTAAAAAATCATCCTTTGGTCTAATATTGGAATTTTTCCACACACTGAGGAGACATTATGCCACTTATAGTATTTTATTTAGAAGAAACTCGAACTGTTGACAATATATTTTTTAATTACTACAAAACATTTAATATATATATTCTTTGAAAATATATTAGAAAATAGAAATTAAATTGAAATATCATAGATTTATTTAATTAATGGAAATTTATTTTTTATATTTACATTATAAATAAATACCTTAAATACTTACACAACGATGATGCATTAATTATTAAATTAATGGAAAAATAAAATAAATGATATTGAACGTATTAAAATAAATATAATTTTAGATAATTTATATGATCCATGAATTATATATAAAACTATCACATGTCTATGATATAATAAAATAGTTATTTCAAATTTAAATCTTTTATTTTTATTTTTATTGTCATAGTAATGGATAGGGTTTAATTTGATTGTAATGATATTTAATGAATATAATATTTTATTAAATTACATATATATCATAAAAATAATGAATATGGAATCATGGGACAACATTTGGTATAAAATGAAATACCATGTGCTTTAAAGTCCATTTATATGTATTCCCATCTTGAATTTCCTTAATTATATTATAATATTTTATGGAATTCTTAAAGTGTCGCTCCCCTCAATTATAAAAATGTACACCTACCATCACTACATTTCACAACCATTAGCCTTATAGGTCAACCAATACCTAAATATGTCTCATCATATCATCCTTATCCATGTTCTAGAGTTCCCTAATTTTCAAAAAAAGCTATCTAGATCCCTTAATAAGAGATCTAAAGGAAGTTCGCCGAAGAAGAAGCAACCGTTTTTACCAACCCATTCAAATTAATTTCTTATTATACATCTTTTTAATGTTTTATTTAAATTATTAAAAAACATCTCCAATATTATATGTAAACTGATATGTTATTATGACTATTAAATAACCATATTCTTCATTTTATCGAATTGATGAAAAATGAAAGCACCGTACGTGAGTACGTACAACTTACCATAATAGTGTAATTTTTTTCCATCACCCATCTAACCTAATGGTTATAATTATATAATTAATTTATATATAAGATAATTAATAAGTTATATTTATTTCTAAAAATTAGAAAAAAATATCCCCTTTCTTACCCTTTCAACCATTTCGAAATGATATCATCACTCGTGCGTAAGTACGACTTACTACCTCCACAAAGCAGTGTGATTAATTTTATATATGCAACATAAAATAGTGGTTCTAAAAATATAGTTAATGATTAAATATACAATTTGTGGAATTAATTTTATTCTGTGTATTTTTGATCTATAACCTATACAAGATAACATAGAATATTAATACCAAACAATCCGGATAAACAGTGCAATTAACATCCTAAATGGTGAAATGAGTAAAATATTCCAAATAAAAGAGTGGTAAATTGTTATATGAGGATCACACCTGAAATCAGAAATATTATTTTTTATACCCTAATAATACTTTTAAAACCACTATACAGGTGGTTCAGACATGTTTTTAGGAATTCTATCTTCAGGTAACATAATTCTTAACATAATTTACATTATTTGGGTTGAACTTATTATCTTTTCATTGTGTAATTCTATGATTATGGATGAAATGAATTTTTATTATATTATTCTGTAATTACATTTGATTTATGTTGATTTATAGGTAATACCTGTAATCAACTCATTTTATTAATTCTCACATCAATCTTATGATATTTGTAAGAGAATTTATTTGATAAATACTCTTTAAAATGATTTGTTTTCAAAATTTATAAGGAATGTATTATTTATATATACAAAATTAAAATATTTTCACCCTTTCATGATTAAATAATATATTGAGGAATAAATTACATGTTTAAAAGTTTATATTCAAATAAAATTTCTTCTTTTATAAATGTGCACGATTTTTAACAAACGTTCTTTCAAATTAAAAAAGGGTATTTTACTCCAGATTTTTCTAATGATCATAATAAATCATTTACTTTCAGTCAAAAACCATTTGTGAATATTTTTATTCATTGAGTTTAATATATTACAATACATTTTATCATATATTATCGAATGGTTTATGATCTATTTGACTTAGGATGTACTATTTTGATACAATTCTCTACAATACACTAGATTGTTTATGATCATGTTTACTAATTGGGGAAATTATTTACATTTCAAATACTAATTTCTATATAATTTCCTATGCAAATTATGTTTCAACCCTTTCATATGAGAAATTCCTTGGACTTAGTATGTGATGGGCGGGTCTAACTATAGACCCTAGATGCATCTATAGGTCTCAAGAGAAGAACTATACTGAGTTTTGGAGAATGCCCTACCCATTTATATAGAAATCAAAACCGAGGACTTGATGGTTTGTTTTAGAAGATCATCATTATTCATTACCTCATTATTATATTAGTTATTTATATTCCATGTGATTATTCATCTAGTTGAATATTAATGGTTTTGTTTCATTCGGATGTGAATAATTATTTTGAATTATTTGGTCATAGTTTTTCCTTCCTTAATATCCTCAACTTATTGATTAAATAAAAAAGGGTTTAGTTATTTACCACTTCATAATCATTTATTCTTATTTATAAAATATTCCACTATAGGTATACCCTTACTGAGAACTTTATCTCACCCCATTATTATGTTTTTTTATTGCACAAGATACCAAGAAGTTTATTATATCTGATATTCAGGGTTAAGTATAAACAATAATAGTGTCCTCAATGGAATCATTATATGGTAATTTTATTTTATCTTGTAGTATAATATTTATATATCTATATTATTTACCAAGAGTAGTTTAATATTAATTTCATTGGGATTAAATTCCTTGTATATCATGATATTGTAATAAAGTTGCGACTGACTCTATGCTATAAGGGTATGGGTATTTATAGTTAGTATCCAAGGATTTTAGTAGAAACCATGGGAAATAGACTTAAGAAAACATATATTAGAGAACAAAAAAATATGAAATAATTATGAAATATTACCAAAAAATAATGTTTATGTTTTAGAGATTAGTTATACATAAATTTTCAATTTTTGCCATGTGATTAGATAGTAATGAGATTATATATTTTTTTCATAATGTTATGATCTAATCTAGTGTTATATTTTTTTAGAAATGGAGCCCAGTATAAGGAATGAAACCTGCATCGATGCATGTTGAGATTGTCCTCCATGGAAATATAATGAAGATAGAGATGCAGTTAGTGATGAACAAATTATAACTATATTGGGATATATAACTCAGGTTATGAGAAATAACTATTCCCTTATGGATTCTCCTACTGATCCACAACATGGTGTAACAATGTTACATCGTTTTATGAAACATCAACCTCCATTATTCAATGGAAATATCATTCCAATTTTAGATAAAAAATGTATAAGTTCCAAATAGAATATATTTTTAGATTTGGGATGTAATAAAATGTATAATGTAATCATTAAAGTTTATCATATCTAGTGGGATGAAGGTAAATGGTGGTCATTGATTCAAAACAATAAGGATGAAGAAGAAATAACTAGTATGGAATGGAAGGATTTTAAGGAATGTTTCTTGGAAGAATATTTTCCTCAAGAATAATGGGCATATATTGAGATAAAATTCATGAGTTTGAGACAAAAAGAGAATTATTATGTTGAAAAGAATGAATACCACTTTAAAAAGTTAAAAATGAATCATGTAGACTATATAAAAAATCCTAAGAGAAAGATTGACCATTTCTTTGATGGGATAAAGAAAATCCTTCGAAAAGAATTGGTTTTCCAAACATTCTAATCACATGATGATATAATATCATATGATATAAAGATATGTAATGAATTATCCAAGTATTATTACTTAAAAAAGAAGAAATAAAAAACGAGCAAAACATATTAAAAGATGTATAAAGGCCAGAAGGGGAGGAATGATTTTCCCACATGTGATAATTATGGATGGAAAAAACCCAATACCTGTATGAAGGGAATGTTTGTTTTCTTCAAGTATGGAGAGAAAGTCCACCTAGATTGTTATTTAAAAGGAAAGAAAGAAGTTTTCTAATGATTCAACTTTATGGAGATGGGGAACTATGAAATATAATGTTCTAAGTGTCAAGATAACATAACATTGAAGATGCCAATGGATTAATGACAAGATTATAATGTTAGTATGATCAGAGGGGAATACATAAAGTATTTGTTTTTTGGGATTCAAGAATGGTGTTATGAAGTTATGTTTATTAAAATCATGATATATATAAATATTTTCTATAATATTTCTTCTTTATGTATTGGAGGGAATATGTTGAATGGTACCGATGACCCAGAAAAGAGATTCATCAGCAAGTTGGTATTCTGGAAAACACATGATTAAGGGAAGATAACCCTTAACATATTATTGATGATGAGATATAATGATTAAGTGATGTTTATGGGATAGTATTTGAGGCTATAAATGTGTTAAATGTATTAATGGTTTATGTTACATTTTTTGGGTCTATTATATTTTAGGATTTAAGAAACATACATGAGATTTTATTTTTGGATGAAGGCATGTTATCATTACATTTTTAATTTCATAAAGGTATTGGTATATTTGGTATATGACAATAAGTGATACATTATACTATTTGGGGAAAATCTAAAGTTATGTTTCTTTTTTGAAAATTTAGTGACTTTCCTTATAAATTTATTATCATTGAGTTTGGACACACATATTTTGGATGAGCCCTAAGGAAATGATTTATTGACTAGAATAAGTTGATCTTTAGATATTACTATTTGAGGTTAAAGTTTGATTTATAATATTGGATATCATGTGCTAAAATTTTGTGTTTCAATAAATATTTATGGGGAAAAGGAATAACTTGAGGACCTTATGATTCATTATATGTTCTTTAGGTATGAAAAATTCATCTTGAATATCCATTACCAAACATATGAATTGATGTTGAAATAGATTAAAAAAATAAAAAAAGGATCAGACTATTCTTATTAAGTGGAATAAAATCAAGTAATTTGACTTTCAAAAGTTCAAAAAATAATAGTAAAAAAATTACTCTACTCTACGAAATATGATTTTGAAACAAAAAAATCATTTTTTACCTTTGTTTCAGATAAATCAGTGGTTATTTTGCCGATCAGAGACATCTGTTTTGTGAATTTTAACTTTATAATGAAAATTTTATCTATTAATATATATAAAAACATGATACTTATATTTCTCTTCAATATAAATATTTTTTATTGGAGCTAATTTTCTCCCATTCAAAAGCCAAAATTACTGAATACCCTCACATTTCCTTTTATTTCTTATTAAGATGATTTTTTTAACCATTTTTATGATGTGTGTTCCCCAAAAGAAATTTTTAATTATTATCCTTTTATATTATAAGGAAAATTTAAAATTGTGGGAATTTCATTTATTGAAGTAGGGGATAATGTAACACACCTATATTTTTTTCATGTTTTATTTTAAATTTAACATTTTTGGTAGCTTATATTACATGAAACACCGTTCTTAAACAAAAAATAAAATATTCCACTAAACCCCGCTATTAAATTGGTCGGAATTAATATTTTTTACAAGATAATAAAATTTATATGATGGTAATATTCAATAAAATTTATTTATTAATTGCTAGAAAATAAACACACATTTTTTAGTAAATTATTTTATTCTTTCATCAAATAGTGGGTTTTATTGCTTTTTATAAGGTAATATATATAATGTTTTTGTAATTATTTAAAATTTATTTTAAAAAATTAATTTCAGTTTTTAAATTATCATTTAAACGTTACTATATGGTAAAATTTTGATAATTTTCTAAAAGTGTTAATTTGTTGGTGCATAATAAAAAACACTTTTTTTTTGTGAAATACATTATTTTTTGTGATATCTTAAAAATAGAAATATGATATAGATTGTTTTTTAAAATTATGAAATGCCTAATTTATGATGATATAATAAAAATATCTTTAAAAAATAATACATAACATATATTTTTTAGATTATTTCATGATAAATATGAAAATCATTTTCTGTGCTAAGGTAGGGATTATGTAGAATTGGAAAAGTCCAAATCGGCACCTTATAAATTTTAATTGAGTGGTAAAAAATATTTTCAAGGAATTTCTATTAAATATGATTATTAAATTATTAATTTGACATATATTTTATAATTTTTTATTATATAACAAGAATCTTATCCAAATGATTCTATATTGCTTGCACAAGTCTCAAAATATCAAATTAACAAATTTAATAATTTGTCTTGAAATGGAAATGAGTAATTTTACATAATTAATGAATATAAAGATTGTTATTGAGCCTAATTAATTTATTTTTTATGATATAATTTTACATTTAATTTTTATATAGGAAATAATTATCTTTAATACATATGCAACGCTAATGCATTACTTGTGCAGGCAGAAGAAAAATCCATAAAATGATTTTAATTAAAATTATAAGAACCCATAAATCATATAAATTTTTTCCTAGATTATATTAAATGAGTAATATTATTACAAAATTATCTTATGGTTGAATATAAGACTATTTTTACGCACATAGTGGATAATATGTCCCTTATACTATTTTGTTTTAATGAAAGTCAAACTACTCACACTGTGGGTTCTAATTAGTATACATTTTTAAATATATTGTATTAAAGAAGCTATATTTGACAGATAAATAATATTTTTAAATATAAAATATTTAAATTCTAAATGGAAATTTATTTTTAATTTTTAGGTATTAAAAAAATACATTAAATACTTATAAAGCGATGCTCCAATATTTATTATATTAATGAGAAATAAAACTAAAGATATTAAAAATATTAAATAAATTTAATTTGAGATAATTTAGATGGTTCCAGAATAATATAGAAAAATATTACATGTATAAGAAATAATAAAATAGTTTTTCTACTTTTAATAATTGTATTTTGTTATTAATGTTATAGTAATGAATTGGTTCTAATTTGACACTACAGATATTTCATGAAAATAAATTTTTATTAAATTAAAAAAAAATCATAAAAATATTGAATAAGGAAAAATGTTATAATACACGATCAAAATTTTAATCCCCAATTATTTATATTCTTCTTGAATTTCATGTCCTCTTGAATAACATTAGTTATATTTTAATATTTTAAATATTTTCTAAAGTTCCACTAACCTGAATTATAAAAGGACAGTAATTCCTTTACTTTATTTCACCACCTTGTGCATTCCAAAAAGACCAAAAACTATCCATTTCTCTGCATAAAATGATTATCCATATTTTAGAGGCCATGTTTTTCTAAAATAGCATCTCTAGATCCCTTAAGATGGGATTTAAAGGAAGTCAACCAAAGAATAAATAAATGTTTTTACCAACTCATTCAAATCCATATCTTCATATACATCCTCTTCATGTGATGTTTCACTTATAAAATAATAAATCCAGTATAATAAATACAACGATATATTATTATTATTATTAAAGAATCATATTCTACCTTTTATCCATCCTAATAAAAATGAATGTACCACACATGCGTACATATGGCTTACCATTTCCACGTTGCAATGTAATTCATTTTATATCACCAATATTCTCATACGGTTCTAATGAAGGAAATAATTGACATATATAATAATTAAGAAATTATATTGATTTAGGAAAATTAATATAACATATAATTACTTACCCTTTAATACATTTATAAATAACATCACTCCTCCTCTATATGTATATCTTATGGCCACCACAGAGTGATGCGATGCAATTTCTATGTTCAAAATTTAATAATGGTTATAAAATATATTTATTTATTAAAAATTATATTTATACCATTAATTATATCCTGTAGATTTTGGATTTATAACCTATGAAAGATAACTGAGACTTTTAAGTCAAAAAGACCATGAGATACAATGCAATTAATATCCAAAATAGAGAAATGAATAAAATATTCTTAATAAATGAGTGGTAAAATGTTATAAGGTAATAATATATGAAACAATAAATATTAATTATATTTTTATTTAATAATATTTTTAAAACCACTATACAAGAGGTTCATAAACTTTTGAAATAATTCGAACCCGGGGTTTGGGATTTCTTAACCCAATATCCATTCCTTGGGTTAAATATCGTTTCCACGGATTATGAGATTCTATGATTAGTTGTGAAATTAATTTTCATTATATTTTATCACATTTCGACTAGATTTATGTGGATTTACATCTTATACACATAATTAATTCATTTTATTAATTCTTACATCAATAATATTTTATTTGTAAGAGAATTGAATTTAAAAATACTCTTTTAAATGTTTCTTTTTCAAAATTTAAAAGAAATGTTTTTTAAATATAGAGTATTAGAAGATTTTCCCACTTTGCTTGTAACATCCCAAGTAAGTAATGAATAATAGATATTTTTATCTATGTCTATTAATGAATTAGATAGTGTTTTATAGGCTTAAAATGAAAATAAATCCAATCTTAAGCATGGAATACACTAATATTTTTTAAAGGATTGTTTTACTGCATTTTGATGGAAAACCATTTTTAAATCTATATTTTGACATTTTTATAATCTATGTTTGTCAAAATTAACTTATTATTTATTATTGGGACATCAAAATTTACTTTGTGTGAATTTTTGGTATTTTTCTCACAATGTTCATTTTTTTATGAATAGTGAAAAATACTGTATTTTACATCAAAACTGCTTTTTAATCTACTTTATTTATATGATTAGATTATCTTTTGAATTGGTTTTAAAGTTAAATTAGAATATATGTTTACCATTTAATCCAATGGTGTTCATTAGGATTAATTTCACTTTGGAATTGGGCATAAACTAATGCCAAACTTTTCATAGATATTGTTTAAAAAAAACCCGCTATTTGTTTTGACAGCGGGAATTATTTTTAAATCAATTATTTCAATTTCTGTGTTTGGAATTTGGTAAAATGGATTACATATTTGGAATCAGAAGGTCCAAATTATGTAATCAAGACTCTTTTGTTTTTGGACATTATGAATAGTAACGACGGTAATTATCTTTAATTATCTTGATTAATGAGTAATCAGGTAGTTAAGGATAATAAAATGATATCATAATAATACAAAAAGACCACAACATGTGTCATAAGGATACTGTTTGTCTCATGGATGACCATGGTAGGCCTTGTGCCAAACTTGGGGGCCCCATGGAATAACCTTTGTGAGAAAGTGACTTTTTATCTTTTTATTTTTAAAGAATGTTAAATGTGACAAAGAATGTATTACCTAAGTAAAATATTTTTAATTTTGTCTATGTAAATGATCTTTTAGACTATAAATATTCATTAGAAATCTAAAAATATTTCCTACATCATGATATTTTTTTTATAATTTTTAGACATTAAATATATTAAATTATTTATGACATCATGATAATGCAACGATTACCTCATTAATAATGGATTTAAATAAAATGAAATGATAATGTGAAATCTATGACCTACACATGTCAAAAACCTATTGGATGGGTGGATTTCGAACCCTTATCACCTTACCCTATAATTATATCAATTTGGGACCTTTTGAATCCGAAAATCATTTTCAAATAAAGTAACATTTCTTTACTTTCCAAGAGTGCCCCTCCTCTCCTCTTATAAAAGGCCCCCACCTCTACCTCCTTACCCACACTCCCAAAGCCTTTTTCTCGGCCAACCCCTGCCAATTGTGTCTCTCCACATCCCTATATTACTCCTTGAAGCCTCACCTTGGGCAGAAGTCTGCCCAAGGAAGCCTTTGAGCTCAGACCAAAGGGAGTTACCCGATTTTAAGGTAATGTCTTCACTTGAGTCCTTTTGTTTTATTTTGCTTCTCCAACCCCCTAAACTCTTTTTATTCATTTATTTTGTAACAACTCCTGTATCTTCAATATACTAGGATTTTGTTATAATAAGGATTCCAGCTACACTTATACACACCTACATCTAATGGTTAAAGGACATACTGATTCCGTGGATAGTGAATTTATGCCTCCCGAAACGATGATTATTCAGCATTCTTTTAACACCTTCAAAGGTGGCCATTAAGATGTCACTATATTTATATATGATATATAATATGTTTATGTTTTCCTTAAGCATCTGTATTTTTCATTTTTGGCATACCTTTATGGTTTCCATTATTGGTAAACGCGATATCTTCATTTAAGGAAGTGTTGACTACCGCCCCCTCAAAGTGATTTGATTCGTTAAATACCATATGTGGGACATATAAAGGATGGAACAATGATATTATATATGATATTATACTTGAATTATAATATACCCTTATATCATTATGATTACATTCTATAAAATATGAAATAAAAATGAAAGTAGCGTTCATGCGTACGTACGACTTACCGTCTCCATGAACGGTGCATTTCATTTCTTACCTCTAAATGATTATGTAATATTATAAATGCATGTATATACTGGATGTATATGATATATAAATCATGATTATAATTCTGGATAAAATGGATACATGAACAACTTGAAATTATAAAGGGTTTATTTTTGACTCAAGTACCAATGATCGTTAAAACGACCGTTATTAACTTAAATAATTACATAGTGTTCATGACATGGAAATAAGTGATATAAAAGGAATAATGAACATGAAAGAGGTTCTTAAGAAAGTATAAATTAATTCAAGTTTATTATTCAGGACATTAAAGAACGATCGAGTCAAGTCGGACCCGAGCTACGGGACTTCGTCTCAATCTTCTTTCATTGAGGCATATTTTGTTTTATACACAACCTTATTTTATATGGTGTATAAACCCCTTTTACTTTTATATTTATCCAAAAGGAATCTTTTTTATACGTATAATTTTACTAAATGACAAAAGGGAATGTTTTTGTCATATGTATGCGGCGACAATGAATTCTCCGCCGCCATGACCGTTATTTGAGTTTCGGCTTCCTCTACAAGCCATACCTTTTTTTAAAAGAAAAATAAATACCATGTTTTAATTTTCTTTTCTTTTGGTATTGAAAATGGTTTTCAAAATTCTTTTATATCAATGTGTTGTATTGATATCTTGTGATTGAAAGGTGGAAATGTTATGTTTCCTTTATGCATGTTTTATGTGATATGATTATGTTGAGGTTCTTGAGAATTATTATGAAGATGGGTGGTTCCGTGATAAACTAAGGGCGGGTGAGCCCGATATAGCTCTCCAATGCATTGGGTAATGCGAAGGAGTGAAACGTTAAGGTTTCTCCGAATAGATTTAGGGAATATACTGTGATAGGTATTCCAAACATAACCAAGAGGGTTACTCCCTACGTAACAATGTTATGAATGCCTCAAGTTACCTTTATGTCTTATGATTTCTATGATTTATTCATGATTTGATTAGGTATGTTAAAGTGCTTATGTTTTATGGGTAAAGTATGATTTCATTCTTATGTATATATGTACCCATGTTTCCTTTCGATATTTTTATATCCCTTACTGATCTTTTTATGCTCATCCCAAGTTTTTTGAAATGTTTTTCACCGGTCAAGGGAAAGGTACATGATATGATGATAGTGTCAAGGAAGTGTCAAGAAAGAATCCATGTTTTATTTTAAATATGTTTCCATTAATGGTAAATAAGAATACTATATTTATGTAACCAATTTGTTTATATGTGGAATGTAATGCAAGTTTTATGATATAATTCTCTAAAACTCTAAACCCAAAAAGATCCTCAATGTGTAATCTTGTAATAACTCAAGATTAAGTAAGGTTTAAGGCTGGGGCCTTATAGTTGGTATCAAAGGTCAGTTTAGATAACTTTAGGATTTAGAATTCTATTAAATTATTATCCAAAAATATTTTTTACGGTAAAATTGATGTGATATAGTATTTGAAGATTACCATGTTGCTTCATCTAAGACATGTTTGTTTAGAATGGTTTTCCACAGAGGAATTAGGGAAGCAGTGCTAGGAAGGCATGCAGAAGGAAATAACCTTTCGAATCAGCATCCTTAGATGGTCGGAATTGGAACTGAACAGTTTGTTGTAGTAATGGCGCAGTTAACTCAAGCGATAAATGGTGGTGGTATCCATGCACGAGATCAGCCAGATCAACTGCAGAGGAACATGTCAGTGGTGGAACATTTCATGAGGCAACATCCCCCATCATTCAGAGGATCATCTGACCCTGTGCTAGCTGAAGGGTGGATTAAAGCACTAGAGAAGATTTTCGATGTCATGGGGTGTTCAAACAATCAAAAGTTTAGTCTTGCTATTTACCGTTTGGAGGGTGAAGCAGATCAGTGGTGGTTGATGGGTAAAAATATCAGGGAAGTTGATGAGATTGATGCTCTCGATTGGGATGAATTCAAAGGTATGTTTCTTGAAAAGTATTTTCCTAAGTCTGTTCGAATTAGGATGAAAAAACAATTCTTGGAATTGAGGCAAGAGGAAGACTCAGTGGCTACCTATGAAGAAAGGTTCACTCGATTGGCAAGGTATTCTCCAAATTTTATCCGAGACCTTGATAGTAAAATCAATCGTTTTTACTCAGGATTAAAGCCAAAATATCAAAGGGAATTATCTTCTCGTTAGTTTAAAAGTTATGAAAAGATTGTTTGATGTGTTGAGAAGGTGGAAATGGAGTTTTCCGATGATCAAGTGTTCTATAACAACCTGCAGAAGAAGAGACCAAGGTGGCAGGAGAAAGGGAAGAATTCTTCAAAAAAGTCTGATGGTAAGAAATCTAAGTTTCCAGTTTGTGATAAATGTGGAAAAAGGCATACTGGGGAATGTCTTCTGAATTCTGGAAGGTGCTACTGATGTGGTAATATGGGACATAAGGCTCATGATTGCACTGAAAAAGATCAAGGTGAAGGTAAGACCAAAATTGATTTACAGTTAGTAAAATGTTTTAAGTGAAATGAGATGGGTCACTATACAAACGAGTGTCCGACAAAGAGCTTGAGTGATGGAATGCAGTTAGACTACAAGCAGAAAGGGGTGGTGAAATACTTTGCAACTACTTCAGCAGATGTTGGGCCATCAAATGAAGTTGTATCAGGTACTTTGTTTTTTCAGATTATGCCAGTGTGTTGTTTGATTCGGGGTCTACACATTCTTTCATCTCTGAAAAATTTTCTAGTAAAATGGGAATACCATCTCAAGAAATGATTCCTAAAATTTTTGTAAAAACACCTCGGGGAAATGTTGAGGAAAAAAGAATTTATAAGAATCTTCCTATCCTTATCTGTGGAAAGAACCTTCTTGAAAACCTTATTGTTCTACCTCTAGTAGAGTTTGAGGTAATCCTAGGTATGGATTGGCTCTCTATTTACCATTCTAAGATTGACTGTAGAGATAAAGAAGTTTCTTTTCAGAAAGACTATCAGTTTGTGTACAAGAATGAACCCTTACTGTTGATAACTTATCAAGAGGACAAGAAACTTGTAAAAGATGGAAATGAGTGATACCTTGCACACATTGTTGAAAACAAGGGAACTGTTCAGATTAATGATGTGCCAGTGGTAAATGAGTATCCTGATGTTTTTCTTGATGAGTTTCCTGGAATAATACCAGATCGGGAAGTTGAGTTTACTGTTGACTTAGTTCCTGATGCTAAGCCAATTTCAAAACCCCCTTATCGAATGGCTCAAATTGAACTTTTAGAGTTGAAGGAGCAATTGCATGAATTATTAGAGAAAGGTTTCATTCAACCTAGAACATCACCATGGGGTGCTCTTGTTTTATTTGTTAAAAAGAAAGATGGTTCAATGAGTCTTTGCATTGATTATATAGCCTTGAATAACATCACTGTTAAGAACAAATATCCTTTGCCTCATATCGATGATTTGTTTGATCAGCTCCAGGGAGCTCAGTATTTTTCAAATATTGACCTGAGATTGGGGTACCATCAGCTAAAGGTAAAGGAAGCAGATGTTCTGAAGACTGTGTTTCATACATGATATAGCCATTATGAATTTTTAGTAATGCCTTTTGGGCTAACCAATGCACCTTCTGTATTCATGGACTTAATGAATAGAATTTTCCATGAGTTCTTGGATAAGTTTGTGGTGGTTTTCATTGATGATATTTTGGTGTTTTCTAAAAGTAAAGAGGAGCATGAAAGACATTTTAGGGTTATCTTGCAAACCTTAATAGAAAATAAACTGTATGTAAAATTAAGCAAGTGTGAGTTTTGGTTGCAACAAATTTCTTTCCTTGGTCACATTGTTTCTAAAGATGGGATAACTGTTGATCCTGCAAAAAAAAAAGTTGTGGAAGACTGGCCAAGACCCAAAAATGTAACTGAGATTCGTAGCATCCTTGGTTTGGCAGGATATTACCGAAGGTTTGTTAAGAATTTTTCACAGTTATCTAGTCCAATGACTAAGCTAACTCGGAAGGGTGTTAAGTTTATCTAGACAAAATAATGTGATGATTGTTATCAGGAATTGAAAGGAAGATTGGTGAATGCTCCGGTTTTGGCCCTACCTTCCAGGAATGGTGAGTTTGTTATATACAGTGATGTTTCATTGAAATGACTTGGTTGTGTCCTAATGCAGAATGATCAGGTAATTACTTATGCTTCACGACAGTTGAAAACTCATGAGATAAATTACCCTACACATGATTTGGAATTAGCTGCTGTTGTTTTCGCTTTAAAACTTTGGAGGCATCATTTTCATGGAGTAAAGTGTGAAATATATACTGATCACAAAAGTTTAAAGTATATATTCACTCAGAAAGAGTTAAACATGAGACAGAGGAGATGGTTGGATTTAATCAAGGATTATGATTGTACAATTCATTACCATCCGGGAAAAGAAAATAAAGTGGCTGATGCTTTGAGTCAAAAAAGTAATGCTTCATTAGCAATGTTGTGTTTGGAACGTGATCCTTTGGTTAAGGATTTGATGAACTTTGGCATAGAAGTTGTTGGTTCAGGAAGTTCTTTTGTTTTGTTTAAGGTATCAGTGAGATCATCTCTATCACACAGAATCAAGTAAGAAGAGAAGCAAGACAGTGAGTTGCAGAAAAAGGTAGAGTTGGTTCAGAAGGGTAAGTTGCCTGAATTCAACATTGATAATGATTGCGTTTTGAGATTTGGGAAGAGATTGTGTGTTCCTTGTGATTCAAAGTTGAAGAGAGAGTTGTTATGTGAAGCTCATAGTTCTCCGTTTTCAGTTCATCCTGGCAGTACTAAGATGTACAGAGATCTGCGGGAGTATTACTGGTGGGATGGAATGAAAAGAGATATTGCTGATTTTACTGTGAAGTGTTTGACATATCAACAGGTTTAAGTAGAGCGGAAGTTACCGAAAGGGTTCCTTCAGCCTTTACCAGTGCTGGAGTGGAAATGGGAGAAATTATCCGTGGACTTCGTTGTTGGATTGCCGAAGACCCCTCGAGGTAATAATACAATCTGGGTTATTGTTGATCACTTGACTAAATATTATCATTTCCTTGCTATACGAGATACTTTTTCCCTAGATCAACTTTCCCGTTTGTATATTAAAGAGATAGTCAGGTTACATGAAGTTCCTCTCTCCATTGTATCTGACCGTGATCCTAGGTTCACTTCTAACTTTTGGAAAGGCCATCAGAAGTCGTTGGGTACTGAATTAAATTTTAGTACAACATTTCATCCTCAATCAAATGGGCAGTCAGAACAAACAATTCAGACCTTGGAGGATATGATACGAGCTTGTTCGATGGATTATCAGGGAAGTTGGGACCAACATATTTATTTGGTTGAATTTTCATATAATAACAGTTTTCATTCCAGTATACAGATGGCACCATTTCAAGCATTATATGGGAAGCGGTGTCGAACTCCAGCTTTTTGGGATGAAGTGGGTGAAAGGAAGTTGATGGGACCAGAATTGGTAGAAGAGATGACAGAAAAAGTTCAACTGATTCAGAAACACATGAGAACAGCTCAGAGTAGCCAGAAGAGTTATGCAGACAACAGGAGGAAGGATCTAACTTTTGAGGTAGGTGATCATGTTTTTCTCAAAGTCTCACCATGGAAAAGTGTGATGAGATTTGGTAAGAAAGGAAAGCTGAGTCCAAGGTTCATTGGACCATATGAAATTATGGAGAGAATTGGATCAGTTTCATACCGGGTGGATTTACCTCCGATTTTATCTCAGGTACACAATGTTTTTCACGTTTCGATGTTGAGAATGTATATGCTAGATCCATCTCATGTTTTGAGTCCAGAGGTAGTTCAGCTGGAAGAGAACCTATCTTATGAGGAACAACCGGTCCAGATTCTTGACCACAGGGAGCAAGTTTTACGAAATAAGGTGATTAATGAGGTAAAGTTTTTTTGGAAAAACCACATGATTGAAGAGGCAACATGAGAATCTGAAAATGCAATGAGGGATAAGTACCCCCATTTATTTGATAATTAACTAAATTGCGGGGACACAGTTTTCTAAAGGGGGGAAGGATGTAACATCCCAAGTAAGTAATGAATAATATATATTTTTTTCTATGTCTATTAATGAATTAGATAGTGTTTTAGAGGCTTAAAATGAAAATAAATCCAATCTTAAGCATATAATACACTAATATTTTTTTAAAGGATTGTTTTAGTGCCTTTTGATGGCAAAACATTTTTAAATCTATCTTTTGAAAATTTTATAAGCTATGTTTGTCAAAATAAACTTATTATTTATTAATGGGAAATCAAAATTTACTTTGTGTGAATTTTTGGTATTTTTCTGACAATGTTCATTTTTTATGAATAGTGAAAAATACTGTATTTTACATCAAAACTGCTTTGTAATATACTTTATTTATATGATTAGATTATCTTTTGAATTGGGTTTAAAGTTAAATTAGAATATATTTTTACCATTTAATCCAATGGGGGTCATTATGATTAATTTAACTTTGTAATTGGGCATAAACTAATGCCAAACTTTTCATAGATATTGTTTCAAAAAAAAACCCGCTATTTGTTTTGACAACGAGAATTATTTTTAAATCAATTATTGTAATTTTTGTGTTTGTAATTTGGTAAAATGGATTACATATTTTGAATCATAAGTTCCAAATTATGTAATCAAGACTCTTTTGTTTTTGGACATTATGAATAGTAACGATGGTAATTATCTTTAATTATCTTGATTAATGAGTAATCAGGTAGTTAAGGATAATAAAATGATATCATAATAATACAAAAAGACCACAAAATCTGTCCTAAGACTACTGGTTGTCTCATGTACGACCCTGGGATGCCTTGTTCCAAACATGGGGGCCCCATGGAATCACTTTTGTGAGAAAGTGACTTTTTATCTTTTTATTTTTAAAGAATGTTAAATGTGACAAAGAATGTATCACCTAAGTAAAATATTTTTAATTTTGTCTACATAAATGATCTTTTGGACTATAAATATTAATTAGAATGCTAAAATATTTCTTACATCATGATATTTTTTTATAATTGTTAGACATTAAATTTATTAAATTATTTATGACATCATGATGAGGCAGCGATTACCTCGTTAATAAAGGATTTAAATAAAATGAAATGATAATGTTAAATCTATGACCTACACATGTCCAAAACCTATTGGATGGGTGTATTTATAACCCTTATCACCTTAGCCTCGAATTATATCAATGTGAGACCTTTTGAATCCGAAAATCATTTTCAAATAAAGTAACATTTTATTACTTTCCAAGAGTGCCCCTCCTCTCCTCTTATAAAAGGCCCCCACCTCTACCTCCTTACCCACACTCCCAAAGCCTTTGCCTCGGCCAAACCCTGCCCATTTGTCTCTCCACATCCCTCTATTACTCCTTGAAGCCTAACTTTGGGCATAAGTCTTCCCAAGGAAGCCTTTGAGCTCAAACCAAAGGGAGTTACCCGATTTTAAGGTAATGTCTTCACTTGAGTCCTTTTGTTTTATTTTTCTTTTACAACCCCCTAAACTCTTTTTATTCATTTATTTTGTAACAAATCCAGTATCTTAAATATACTAGGATGTTGTTATAAGAAGTATTCGATCTACACTTACACACACCTACATCTAATGGTTAAAGGACATACTGTTTCCGTGGATGGTGAATTTATGCCTCCCAAAACGATGATTGTTCAACATTATTTTAACACCTTCAATGGTGTCCATTAAGATGTCACTATATTTATATATGATATATAATATGTTTATGTTTTCCTTAAGCTTATGTATTTTTCATTTTGGGAATACCTTTATGGTTTCCATTATGGGTAAACGCGATATCTTCATTTAAGGAAGTGCGGACTACCGCCCCCTCAAAGTGATTTGATTCGTTAAATACCATATGTGGGACATATAAAGGATGGAACTATGATATTATATATGTTATTATACTGGAATTATAATATACCCTTATATCATTATGATTATATTCTATAAAATACGAAATAGAAATGAAAGTATCGTTCATGCGTATGTACGGCTTACCGTCTCCTTGAACGGTGCATTTCATTTCTTACCTATAAATGATTATGTAATATTATAAAAGCAGGTATATACTGAATATATATGATATATAAATCATGATTATAATTCTGGATATAATGGATACATGAACAACTTGTAATTATAAAGGGTTTATTTTTGACTCAAGTACCAATGACTGTTAAAACGACCGTTATTAACTTAAATAATTACATAGTGTTCATGACATGGAAATAAGTGATATAAAAGGAAGAATGAACTTGAAAAAGGTTCTTAAGCAAGTAGAAATTAACTCAAGTTTATTATTCAGGACATTAAAGAATGATCGAGTCAAGTCGGACCCGAGGTATAGGACTTCGTCTCAATCTCCTTTCATTGAGGCATATTTTGTTTTATACACAACCTTCTTTTATACGGTGTATAAACCCCTTTGACTTTTACGTTTATCCAAAAGGAATATTTTTTATATGTAGCGTTTTACTAAATGACAAAAGGGAATGTTTTTTTCATACGTATGCGGTGACAACGAATTCTCCGCCGCTGTGACTATTATTTGAGTTTCGAATTCCTCTACAAGCCATACCTTTTTTTAAAAGAAAAATAAATACCATGTTTTAATTTTCTTTTATTTTGGTATTGAAAATGGTTTTCAAAAGTTTTTTATATCAATGTTTTTTATTGATATCTTGTGATTGAAAGGTGGAAATGTTATGTTTCCTTTATGCATGTTTTATGTGATGTGATTATGTTGAGGTTCTTGGGCATTATTATGAAGACGGGTGGTTACGTGATAAACTAAGGGCAGGTGAGCCCGATATAGCTCTCCAATGCATTGGGTAACGCGAAGGAGTGAAACATTAAGGTTTCTACAAAGAGATTTAGGGAATATATTGTGATGGGTATTCCAAACGTAACCAAGAGGGTTACTTCCTACGTAAGAATGTTATGAATGCCTCAAGTGACCTTTATATCTTATGATTTCTATGATTTATTAATGATTTGATCAGGTATGTTAAAGTGCTTATGTTTTATGGGTAAAGTATGATTTCATTCTTATGTGTATATGTACCCATGTTTCCTTTCCATATTTTTATATCCCTTACTGATCTTTTTATGCTCATCCCAAGTTTTTTGAAATGTTTTTCACAGGTCAAGAGAAAGGTACATGATATGATGATAGTGTCAAAGATGTGTCAAGAAAGAATCCATGTTTTATTTTAAATATGTTTCCATTGATGGGAAATAAGAATACTATCTTTATGTAACCACTTTGTTTATATGTGGAATGTAATGCAAGTTTTATGATCTAATTCTCTAAAACTCTAAACCCGAAAAGATCCTCAATGTGTAATCTTGTAATAACTCAAGATTAAGTAAGGTTTAAGGCTGGGGCCTTATATTTCTAACAATTTAATTTCTTGATAAATTCATTACATGTTTATATGGTTATTTTCACAGAAACATTTTTATTTTATAATTAAGTAGCATGTTAAAGATAAGTGATTTTAAATTAAGGCAGTTATATTCTTCAAATTTTTTTAAATGATTATAATAATGTATTATATTTTATATCATAAACCATTGTCTAATCAAAAGATCCATTGATGTTAAAATGTTACAACATGATTTGTTATATTATATTAAATAGTTTTTTATTAGTTTGACTAATGATGTAATATTTTGATACTATTCACCATGTTACTATGTATATTTTTTTGAATACATTTACTGATTGTGGAAATTATTTACATTTCATATAGTAGTTTCTATACGAATGAACATTTTGATTTTGTTTCACACTATGCATTTGAGGAATTAATTGGACTTATTATGTGATGTTTTGGGATTTCTATAGCCACTCAATGCATCTGTAGGTATCATGGGACAAACTAGACCGATTTTTGGCCAATGCCTTACCCATTTATGTAGACTTCTTGGATGAGGCCATGATTTTCTGAATTAAAAATCTATAATTATGAATTAACTCATTATAAAATTATTTATAAATATTCCATATAATTAATATACTAGTAGAATATCCATGGTTAAGTTTCTTTCTCGTGTGATTATTCAGATGACATTATTTTATTACCTTTAATTCCTTCCATATCATAATCAAGTTAATGATTAAATGACATGGGAATATATTATTCAACATTCTATAATCATTTATTACTATTTATTATAGACTATCAATTATTCGTACCCTTACTGAGAATCTTATCTCACCCTTTTTTATGATTTATTTTTCCCTAGGACTCCACTATGTTTATTATGACTCATATACAAGGTTAACCATGGAGAATAATGGTGTTCTAAAAGTATTCACTATGTTGTATTTTATATTATAAATTTTAATGTTATATTCAATTATATATCGAAGTTATTAGAAATTAATAAACTATTCGGTCCTTTGGGATATGATTCTTTGTTTCTAATGCTAATGTAATAAAGTAACCACTGACTATATGCTGTTGTGGTTGGGGTCATTACACACATGGTTGTAAAAACAAATTTTATGTGTTAAATGTGTTTTTATATTAATAAATTCAACTAATGTCTATTGATTAATAGAATTAACTGTATTTATAGATTTTATATTCAATAAAAATTTATAATACTCATTTTTTAATGTAAAAATAAATGAGATTAAGTTACATTTTATTTTTAATAATCAATTTTTGATAATGAGTATTCGTTGAAGTCTGTGCAATTAATTAAAAAAAAATCAATCACATATAGATATTGAATCTAGAAAAATGGAATTCATATTCCAATTAATTATATTGAATATAATTTAATAATATAAATGGATTTTTTGTCATAATTAATTGTAAAACATGTAAAAGTTTGTTACCACTATTGAAGTTAAAATGATATTACAATGGTGAGGGTTATAATAACATATAAGGGTAGGATTTCCACCCAAAACTAAATAATTACTATTTCTATGAAATATTGACCTTATTTTATACTAAATTAAAATATAGGTTCTTTTAGAGCCTTTTTACCATGAAATTTACCTTATAAAATTGAAATATTTTAAGAAATTCTATCACTGTCCCTCCCCTCAAATAAGAAGGGCCCCACAACTCCTCCATTATTCACACCATTTTATCCCTATATAATGACTGATTTTAAACAAAAATAATTCATATAATCCTTATATTTATCATATTTATTTTTTCCCTTAATACATATCCTTTATGTATTAAGGTGTAATCTAAAAGAGGTCTCTCGTAGAAGAGGAATAAATCATGACCTAGAACTTCCAATTAAATTTATTCCTAAACAATATATAAAAATTTTGTATAAAAAAACATGATTAATAAAATATAATAAATATACTGAGATGTTATTATGATAATTAAAAATCTATTTACCATCTACTCAATGAAATTTTATATGAATGCATCTCTCTTGGATATGTGTGGACTACCCCCTCTATGCAGCGATACAATTCACTTTCCATCACCCTCTTTAATGGATGGATATTATGATAGGAGTAATGTTTATATATGATATTTATGACATAATTATTCTTTTGTAATTATAATATCATATGTACCTTATTATATTCTTATCCAATGGTAAACAATAACATCGTTCTTGCGTACATGTAAACTACCACCTTTATGAAGTGCAGTGATTTGATTATAATTTTTTCATTGGATGGTAGAAATGATTAATGAATATATATATATATATGATATTTATTATAAAATTATTACTTTATGATGGTTAATTATCCTTTACCTTTATTTATTCACATCTATCAAAAATTGGACACATCACCCATGTGTACGTACGAATAATCGTCTCCACGAAGTTGTGTAATTAATTTGTCATCACCAATTAATAATAATTGTTATAAATAGGTACATAATCGATATATATTATATTAATATCATTATTTACAATTCATATATGTAGGAACCCATATCTCTATGAAAGGACTACAACTACCGAACTAAAACATACCTGAAAAATAAAGTAGTTGGTGCTTGAAAAGATGACTTTATTATGAACATATTAATAAATGTGGGTTGAAATTTTATAAGTGGACCATATATAGTATTATAAATTTTATTATAATTATCTCATATAATTATAATACATCATGATTAATCATATATGATGTTATATTTCATATGATTCAAGTGAGCCATAAGGTAAGGGTTTTGTCTCAATTTCACTTCATTATGGCATGTTTTATTATTATGAACCAATAAATTATTTCATTGATCTAAATAATGAAAAATAATTTATTTTTAAATAATCCATTATTAAATTTAAGGTATTTATATATCTATATTATTTTAAATATTTTAATTATTTTTGATTAAAAATGTACTAAACTGTAAGTGTTCGTCATCTCATTTTTTTTGTTGACTCATGTTTGATTTTATGATCCTATTTTTTATGAATTTTATATACTGGTCCATATAAATTTTATAAAATAGATAATTATTAATTCATTGTATATAAATTTATAACTCAATTTATTTCAACCAAGTGTTTTTATTTGAATGTTTCGGAGTTTTAAGGGTTTAGTGTCAAAAATTGTCTTCTTTGTGATATATATAATGTTATACATCTGCCTTACTTTAATAGGTGTATATACTCTCCATTTTATATATTTTATCATGGATGTCCATAATTTCAATTTATTTAAATTTTTTAGATTTTATTTATTTCATGTGGGTTATGAATCAAAATTTACGGAAATAGCAAGGCTTTTATGTTATAATCTCATTTCACCAGGATTGTTTATGCTTAATTTATGAGGATGAAATTATATAATCAGTCTCTCCCAATTATTATATATTTTATTATAATTTTTTAATTTCTTTTAAATACATGAATTCATTTTATTTTCCTGAGTTTAATAACTCAATAGACTGAAATATTGTTTTAAGGAAAACTGACCTTGTTTTTCCCTTTAACAAGGAATATTTTCATTCATGTAAATATTTTCTTCAAAATTATTTAAAGAATGTTTTTACTACTACATTATGATTATATAAATTCCTTTTTAATATATTTTAATTTATTTAAAATGGTTTAAAATTAATATTCTTGTTATTTTTAAAACATTATACTTTTGAATTTTTACCAAAAATGGGAATGGAATTTTTGTTTCAATATACACCACATGAACAACTTTCTATGCCATATTAAATAATATTTTCCTTGAATCGTACATTATATTTTTTTCACGGTGGGTTTCAAATAAAATTATTTCATAATAATTTGTAAATTTTAAAATTTTAAATTATAGATTTGAAAATGGAAAGCGTATTTTTTCAAAAAATGTTTTAATGATATTTTAATGGGATTTTTGATCTATAAAGACATCCTTTGATCTTTATTATGATTCACTGCGGATATGATCTAATTTTGAAATATATATTCTTTCTAAGGATGGTATTTGTTAATAATAATGAAATATTTATTCAAATTGTTTTCTTTCAATGAGTTAATCTTTGATGGAATGATACATGTTGTAAGAACCCTAACCCTCATAGGCCAAATTCAGTGATCATTTTATTAAAATGGAATAGATACAACATATCACATCACCAAGAATTGATTAGTTTAGTAGTCTTGAAGAATGATATACTTACATGGCTCCCTTATTATATTTTTAATTTAAGATATAACAGAAAAATGAAAATAAACTTCTTCATTAAAACTTATTAAAAGATTACATAATCATAACCCGGGGACAGAAAAAAAAATTAAAGCATGATCTAAAATTCTTTTTAAGTGTTATATGAAACAATAATAAGTTATGAAAAGTCAATAAGGCATAATTATTATTGATAGTTAAATAATCTTAAAACAGATTCTCTCAATATAGTGATAATAAAAATGAAACCATAGATTTTGTTATTATGAAAATCACATGGAAATTAATTTCTGAATACTGAATAAATAAAATTATTATTTATAGTATGTCACATATATTGAAATTATACCATTATACCATAATATAATTTATTTTTTTGGTTGAAGCCCATCCAATTATACATGGAAACAAACAAAAAGGGGTTTTCACCAATTTTTTTGTCTCATGACACCATTATATGCATCAATGGGATATCGATAACTGGGATCCACCCATAATTATATGTCTAAACAAATTTTCATACATATATTTAATTCATGAACATTACGACTTATCAAAATACCTTGAATTTGGTAGAAATTACATATTTATAAATATTTCCCCAGTTAAAACAACATTAAAAATATATTCTTTATTTAAAATGGTATAAAAATAAGTTATTAATAATATCAATGATGAAATAAATAAATATTTTTAATGAAATATTCAATGAATTTTGGACATTAATAAAAGTGAAGTATATATACACCACACACAAGGAAAAAGTGTTGACTAAGGCATAACCAAAGAGAATATCATAATGGTATCCATGAAATAATGGATTTAAGTAATAATTGGACATTAATAAGGGTTAATTGGCACATATTATTCTATCTTATATCAAAAATAAGTGAAACAAATGTAAAAATAGTGTTTAAGAAACATTAGAAATGAAACAATTTAGCGTCGTTTAAGGAAAATATTAAGGATAATTTTAAGCCAAAAACAAATAATAATTTTTATAAAATAATAACTGATCCAAGATATATTTTCATGCTAAAATGTTATATTTTATAAGAATAATGGTTGATTAAAATATACTATGTATGTTACATGAAAATGGGTTATAAATTGGAAAGTTCCCTTTAATCGTTCTTGCTTACCTGGATGAATTGAGAAGGGGACCTTATAAAAAATGTATTTAACCAACAAAGAAGGATGAAAACAACGGGATACATGATTTTTTTTACATTTAAGAATATTTTATAATAAGTACATAAATATAAATAAAAATTACAGTGGATTAAAGAGAGAAAAAGAGTAATCCAAAAGAAAAATGGATGTTCGGATAAGATCCCTTACCCTAGGTCAGAAAGTGTTATGAACTTTCAGTTAAAGCTTAGAACAATTAAATTAGATTAATTAATATTTTAAATAATAATATATTAAAAATTAATTTTATTTATTATAATTTTATTATTTTAATTTGTATACCTTTTGACGACTTATAAGATTCAATTTCATCATTATGGAGTGTCTGTTTCACTAGTTTTCATGATTGGTTCACTTGTATACATGTTTGAAAGATCTGCTAAAATGGGAACGAAAATATAGAATCGAAATTATATGTTAGTAAAGAACTTACAGAAGCATAAATGGTCATATATAAAAAAATTTATGATATGAGAATGAATCATTAAATAAATCATTAATGATAACAACATAGATTATTTTTCCATTTTTCCGATCATCAATTACTAGATTTGTTTTATTAACTAATTGTTTGTATATATTATGGCTCTAGAGAATTCTATAACTCATTATATTTAAAATAAAATTTTATTTAATGATAATTTTGTTTTTACCAGCCTTTATGGTAGTAATGGAAAATTAAAAAGCATCATGCATGATGGTAGTAAATCGGCACATCAGATATGATGTTTTCATTTGTAGAATAAAACGCTTAGGAGAAGGGGTTTGATGATGAATATTAAATTAAAATAATAAAATTATAGTATATATAATAAAATTGAGCTATCATACTAGTTTGGATAGAGAATTTAAGTAGTGGAAATGAAAATAAAATAAATTAAAAGAAAAATTAATATAATGAAAGGGGGTTTTACTTCTTCAATTGCTATCCTTGAGAACCTCTTTAGGGAACTTTAAAATGTTATTTTTTTGAAACTAATGGGCCCTAATAACTAAAAAACACACCTTATTTAACATGATCATTAGATCCTAGCATGTCTAGTACCACCGGTTTCCCCACAGACATGTGGTACCCTAGCACGGTTCGACCCACGTGCCCGAACGGGTCATCTGACTAATGATTTTCCCCATAGGCCAACACAATTACATTCCTGTGTGATTTTTCCTCATTCTCAAACACCCTACGAAAACTCCCAAAAGGTCACCCATCTTGATAAATACACTAGTAAAATAATTCTTGACTATGATGTTTTAATTAGGTTGGCTTTTTAAAAGACTGGTGCACCTTCTTGACATGAGTAATATCATTTATTCATTTAACCCTTTATCATTCAAGGGTGTTATAATTACAAAACCACTTTAGAGAACAACGTCATTATTGTGTACCTTATATCTCAACCTAGGAATTTCCAGTACAGTAATTGTTGGGATCCACTCAGAAAGGCTCAGAGATAGAGTAGAACCCATGATCCCCAAAATTTATTAAGAAAACGATAAAAGTCAGGTGATTACACGAGGTGCAATGATCTTGTACCAACCATATAAAAAAGAAAAATAAATAAACAAAATAGAAAGAAGCACCTCAAAATCCACGCAAAGCCGTAAGATTCGGCATGAATACATACGAGAAATAGCCACACAAGCTTGAGTCCTCACCAAAAGCAACCTGTAGAGTAGGTAATTAGAATGTCCCACATAAGGCCAACCCCAAAGGGGTAGCGATGAAATCATTTATGCAGAAAATGCCATCATTTCCTGCTTCTGAAGAACATAATCTTTTCTGAATGCTTTCATCTAGTTCAGCAATTTTGTTGTTCACATAAAGAGCTGAAATTTGACCACCCAAAGATATGGATAGTAATTATTGAGGAATAAGCGTGCTCACATCACACAAGGTAACAACCTCTGACTCATCAATAACAACCTAACATCGGTTTCTCCATTGTAGAGGACTCAAAAAAATCCAGCGAATACATGTCATCTGGGCCAACAAACTCATTTACTTTTAGAGTGACACACTCATCATCCTCCAAGGCATGAATCAAAAAAATACAGAACCCACAAACACACATGACAAGGTCTGAATTTCCCATACTTGTGTTATGGCAGAATGGTGAGAGTGAGAAAGACCAACACAAAAGGCAGGTTAGCACACCCTCATAGAGCTTCAGAACCATGGAATCATCATGAAGCAGTTGAGAAAAATCTACAAGATATCTATTCCCACCGAAGTTTAAGGTAATTAAAACCAAGGTCTTTATCGAGCTCAAATTCCACTCTATAAAACATTCACTCCCTAATATTAAGGTAGTCATCAATAGATATTTCCTTGTTACGATATCTACCAAAAGGCAGCCTTTCTTGTTCCTCAATAAAAGGGTAAAATTACTCCTTGTATCTTTACTTAATTACACAAGTTCAATTTATAAGCTTAATTTTATCCCCATGTTCCTCAACATGACCATTAGGTCCTGTCCTACCAATTACCACTAGATTCTATGCAAACCAAAGGTACTCTACCTGAGGTCTACCCACATTCCCGAACAATTCATCTAACTAACTAATATCTCCATAGTTCAAAACATGTTATTTGTAGTGTGATTTTTCCTCACTCACACACACCCTATAAAGCATCCAAGAATACTACTAGAATGTTACCCTATACCAATAGAGTTATACAAAAAATTTAAAAAATTAATGGGTATATTGTTTTTTGGCAACCCAATACCAACAGTTTGAAAAACTATAAGTATTGGGTCATCTATACCAACCAGTTTTCAAAAAATAATGGTATATATATTTAGATTTCAAGGCCCACTTGGGCTCCTCCTCATTCGAACTGTAGTTCCTCCTATGCATCCTAGCACCCCCTCCCCTCATGAAATTTGGGCATTCTCTCTCTCTCTCCTAAAAGGATTTGGCATCCCCCTTCCCCTCTATAGGTTATTTAGGCTGCCCCACTTTCTTCCTTAGGAGATTTTGGAATAACCTAGGATACATTTCACCTATTCTAAGTGTTCTTACCCTATTTGTATCGATTTGGTTATTGCGATCATTGCGATGTAATATTTTATTCTATCCACTTATTTATTACCTTTAGTTTTTAAATATATTTAAAAATTTTACATTAACATGGAATGATTTTCTATTTTAGTGAATGAATTTTATTCTCTTTTAGATGTCATCCCATTTTTGGGGATTATAATCATTCAGTCCAGATCAGTTTTTCCTTGAATAATTCAAGTCTAGTCATTTATCGGGTACCTCATTTGTCTCTTAGTATGAGTGAATGTTCCTTTATAAATTTTATTTGATTCATTGTTTATGTATTAACTTTTGTGGTTTGAACAATAAACTAGTTTTTTCTAGTCGTTTTGGAAATGAAATGAACCTAAGATGAATACATGTGTCCTTGGGGGTGTATGTTTGTTTATGAATGTATCATGGAATCATCAGGGCCATGTATTATATGGGAATTGATGTGGGTTGGTATTCCATGTATTTAAATATAAAAACCTTCATATGACTGGTGTGAACCTTATGTCAGAGTCTTGTAATTTCATTACATTTCCCTTATTGAATACTTCATTGGAAAATGTTTTTTATTTTTAATTCATACTATACATCTGACCCATGAATGGAAGAGTGAGTTTAAAGGTGTTTTTATACCTTGTAATGGAATGATATTCCATACCATGTGTACGTGAAAACTCAAAAATGGATTTTAATGAATATTTTATGTTTAAATATTTATTGATGAGCGCCAGGTTGAGGTTTTGAAAAGTTTTCTCATTTTAAATAGATTTCAAACATAGTGTTTAGTTCTTTTGAAAGTGTTTAGTGTATTAAACATAAATTTTTTAATTTAAAATGGATTCTGTAAACCCATATTCACTATATTAGAATCATTTTTTCAATCTTGGTTGATTTCTAAATCATAATTATTTTATTTTTGAAACATATTAAATAAATGAGTTGTTTGATTTCATAAGGGTGAGTTATCCGGTGTGGATTATGTTTTGAAATTGTTTAGTGGATGTGAATGTTTTCCAAGGTGGTGTAAAGATTTGTATGGGTTCCCATTTAAATTCAATAACATTTTTAATAAAATTAGTCTCAAAAGTTAATTGAAATTACTTTTTAAAGGGTGATTTAACATGGAATTCGAAGAATGTTTTATTAAAGTGATGGAGTATTTGGTATTTTATGTTGAATGAGTTTTTTTAAAATGTGTGGGACCCTATTGTTTTCATTTTCAATCTTGTATTCCCGTGATTACCTATGATATAATAAGTGGATATTTATTATTGATACATTTATATATATTACTTGTGTTTTGAAATAAATGGGGATTCCTCTTTGTGAAGATATGGGAAGTGAGGTGTGTGTCATTTTAAATGTTTTATACTTGACCATTGTAAATAATTAATTTTTCATACCTACTTTTACATTAAATGGTAGAAATGGGGGAAAGGGGTTAGTGTCTTAGGTGGTTGATTCCATGACCTTGGTTTATGCTTTCAAGGAAGATTGACAAGGACCATGGGATCCCATATAGTAGAAATTCCCAACAGAAACTTGTTGAGTTTATAAATTATATTGGTGTAAAGTGTGCTTCTAGAACATTGGATTATTCAAATACATGCTAGAACCCATTTTTCATAGCCCATTTTTCAAATCCATGAAATTAAGGACCATTTTTGGATCACTTTAGGGGAATGATCTTTTATATCGATTGTATCCCCCTGTTCGTTGTTTATTGGTTAGAACCTATGTTCTTATTGTTTACTTGTTTTTTTGGATTGACATAGTTGTTCCTAACTATTTAATTCCTTGTTAATTTTTTGAGGTTTTCAACACTATGTTTTGAATTGAGAGTTAAAAAAGTTAAAAAAATGAAATTGAATGTGTAATCATCTAGTTCATTTAAATTATTTTGCAAATGAGTTTAAAAGGGTGTGTTCCTTAAAGTGTAAATGTTGTTTCCAAAATATATTTGGAATAAATTTCAAAGGATTGATTTTTTTTAATGAAAAAATGTGTTTTTTGTGGTTATAAAAACAATGTTTTAGGCCAATGTGTCATGGTTTATGGAATTGATAGTTTTCAAATATCTGTTGGAAATGTTATTGGATGTTAGAATCCTATTTTGATTTGGAAATTATTATTTTAGATTGGGGTGTTTTTGATGTGATTTTAAAGAGGAACATTAAAAATGTGGTATGTAAAAGATGATTTTTTTAGGGAAAATAGTTTCCAAGTGATTTTTAATATTTAATAAAAATACTGGAAATTAGTTTTAACACAATTTTGATGTATTTTCATTCCATTTCATAAAAACTTATAACTATTTTCTTTTTTATTACATTCTGGTTTGTTGCACATCTATATTCCATGGGAGATGTTTGGATAATTACCATGTTATAGAATTATTAAATATCAAGGATACCCACCTTGGTTTGTTATTTATATTATTCACTTATAGCATCTATTATTTCTCTTATTGTTTGTTTTGAAAGATACTAGTATGATTTTATGAATTTAATATTAAAATTAGTTGTAATTAAGTTTTTAATTATGGTTTAAATTTGTTACTGGAACATAACTTTTTATTCTTTATAATAGAACGGATAAAAGTTTTTTGTGTCACACTAATCAGATTTGAACCCCGTTTGAAAAGAATTTGGAACTGTTTTAGTTTTTTCTTTTAAAAATGCTTCAAATTATGGTTTTCTATAGTTTCCTTGATATAATTATGTATAATCTACATGGTTAATCTAGGAAGAAGTTATCTAACATATAAAAAAATTTATATTTCAAACAAACTATTGTGTTTGGTATCACTATGTAGAGGTGGATCAACCTTCTAATGTTCATGGATGAAAACAAGGAAGTGCTATAGATAATTTTATATTTGATCTGTTTCCATTTTTGAATCATCACGAGAGAGATAGTATACAAATTTAAAAAAATAAATAATATCAATACACATGAGGAAATTACTGTAGATGATGATGTTGATAGAGTGAAAAATTTAATGCATGATTCCCAAAATCTAGTATATTAGGAATGTACTAAAATGACCATGTAAGAATTTTTAATGTGTTTATATCATGAAAAAATAATAAATAGAATTTCTAATACCTCCATTGATTATATTATTACCTTTTTTGTGGACTTGCATCTTGATGGTGCAAATAATCCATCCAATCATTATAATGAATGGAAGTTAATTAAGCAACTTTGATTTTTTACTAATAAATTTCATACTGTCTGAAATATTATAGTCTATTTTTGTAGGAAACATTTAACCTTAATGACTTTAAATAATGAGGTAAATCTTGATGAAGGAAAATGTATATAGAACACCATCTCATGTGCCATAATAAGTCATGTGGAACTATCCACTAATTCTCATGCTTCAAAGTATCTTCATCTTTGAAAACATCCCAGAGAATATGTGATGAAATTATTATGAGATAATTAAAGGTAATGATGTGTTGGTTCATCCTGAAAATGGATTTACATGGATGTCATTTTATGTAAAAATTTCCAATTTTGTAGTTAAGGTGCGTAATGTCTGGTTCGGTCTATCCTGTGACAGTTTTAATCCTTTTGTTCAGATGATTTATGCTCATTGTATGTGGCCAATTTTTATTTAGGTTTATAATATTACTCTATTTGTGTGTATGAAAAAGCCTTTTACCTTATTGCGTATACTGATATCTAGACCTTCTTATCTGGATAATGATATACACATCTACTCGTAGCCATTAAAAATAGAGTTGAAGAATCTTTGGGATATGGGTGTATGCACATTCGATGCTTCTTCAAAAAATATATTTCCAATTTTTGGTGCACTTATATAGACTATAAATTATTTCCATAATTATGAAATAATGTATGGTTGGATCAGAGATGTAAAACTATCATGTCCTATTTGTATGAAGAATACATGATTGATAAGGCTTAAATATCATTATAGTTCTAGTTTCATGGGTAATTGATGATTCATATAAAGGATCATCAATATAAGAATAATTTTTGGAGGCTTTATAATATTTTTGAAACTGAACAACACCTCAACATTTTTCATGAAGTGACTTTCTTAATGAATTGAATGATTTCAGTTTTACTTTATGTAATGGTTAGTTGAAATCTAAAAAGGGGAAGAATTTTGACACTGAAACCACTTACAATTGGAAAGATAGATGTTTCTTTATTGAGTTTCCATATTGGTCTACCAATTTGTTATGTAGTTGTTTATACGTAATGTACATTGAGAGAAATATGTGTGAAATATTTCATCCAATTCTTCTAAATATTAATGGGAAGAACAAAGATGATTTCTTATCTCGTCAGGTCTTTTTTGATTTGGGTATTCAACCAGATCAGCATTCTGTGTGTATCAGTGATAAAAAATGGAAATTTCTATGTGCTTCTAAGGTGATGAATTTATTAGAGAAATATCAATTTCTAGTAGTATTATATAATTCCAAGGTTCTTGATGACTATTTTCACAACTTATCTAAACGATTAAATAAAGGGATTTCAAACTAAAATCCCTAAAAACTCATGATTATCACAAAATTATTCTAGAATTGATTCAAATAGTTCTTTGGAATTTATTATCCAATAATTTAAGGGTGATAGTGATTCACTTCTTCCATTCATTAAGTACCTTTTTGATAAAATGTAACCCAAATTGTAACATCCCCGACACGAGAGCCACTAAAACGGTTATTTGAGCTGACTCATCACATGACCTCAAGTGTGACTCCTAGTATGCCAGAGGTTTCCAACTAGAAACGAGGGTCACATAATCCATGTGGGGAGGCTATACACTCTTTACTAGAGCAATCCACTAAAGATAACAAAACAAATAGTAGAAAAATATGAAATACCAGTTACATGCATAAAAAATCATCTCCCAAAATAGGGTATAGACCACAAACACTAATAACCATATAACTTCATGATAATACTTTCTAATTGAAGGAAACCCATTATATAGACAAGCAATTGAATCCCTAAAATGGTCCTAACTTCAAGACTGGATCTTCAACCATGCAAGTCCCAATCAAAACTCAACTCCACAACATGGGCCCTTTGAACTTGTTCCGGCCTAAAACCATGAGATCTACCTGGGTACACAATGGAATCTCAAGCAGGTCATGAGTAAAACATAGAAGTCCACCAATAAATGTGTCTATACAATATCCAATCTCTATTGATAGTTCATGCAAGTAAAAATTAAATAAAGAGTAAACAAAGGACAACTCAGGTACCACTACATTAAAATACTTACTTTAACCATTTCTAATCATTGTACTAAATATAAAATTTGAATCTTATTCCCTACAAAATATATTTTAAACATTTTTTCCATGGGTTAGAAATTTTCATCATTCATACAAGGCTAAATTCATCCATCACTTTTCCTAGATAAATATGTTATATCCCCATATCACTTGGGACGACACATCATAAAAAACACATTGTCCTCACCACAAAGCATCAGTCTAGGTGGAATTAAAAATAAAACAACACATTATCCTCACCTCTAAACCACATATCAGGTGAAATGAATCCATTTGGGGAATAGAGCTTCATCCACATCCCTAACCCATTCATTGTGGGAGGAGTTAGAGCATCAGTCCAACTCAACCTGTGGGAGGATCTGTATTCTTTTATCCCACACCTCAAGCCATCTGTATAATTTTATTCATCCATTCACCACAAAAAAAATCAAATCACAACCAAACATAACCAATACATCTAAAAAACACAATCCATAATAATCCGCATCATAATTAAAATTATTCCATAACCCATTAACCCATTTTTCATTACCAATTTAATATCCATTTATCCCAATTTCAATTCTAATTCCTTAACCCATTAACTATATTCTACAATTCCCATACAAAACCAATATTCATAAATTACCATACATTATCCCATTTATCCCATTTATCCTTTCACAAGAATTTACCCACTTATTCATTTCATGTGAAATTATTATATCACATAGCACAACCACATTATTACATTCAACCCATTGTGTATACCCCATAATTACCATGTATTGAAACATTTAACATATTCATCAATTCCATTACCCAAAACCATTTACATGTTATTTAATTATCAATCCATTACAAATTTAACTTTTTCATCATTTCATTTATACTAACCCTTTTAGTAATTTCTTCATAAGTCATAACCGTTTGACACAATCTCAATTAACCCAATTACCTCTTCACAAGCCACACAAAACAAAATATTATTCCATTATCAAAACCAATTAACAAATATAAATTTTACATTTTCAACTTAACTAAACATATTAAACATGTTCAATATGGTTTCTATGTTATCACACATCAACCCGACACTTAGAATTACTAGTTTATAGGTTCAAAAATGATGGAACACCCATGGGTGTCCCCAAATTGGTCACATCATCCTCAAGGAACACCATGGGAATATTGAGGGGTTCAGACTAGATATTGGATGTTCATTTTACCAAAACTCATGAATTGAATTCAAAGAACAACATGAGGGAAGCAAAAACAGATTCTCATATGCACAAATCCACTAAGAAACTAAGGAATATAATTTGTATACCACCTACCTCCTATACGATGATGAACATACTATTGTTTGTAGCCTTAGATTTGGATTCAAGCACCCTTTTAATCCCCCAACTATATTCCCCCTAAAAAATAGAGTTTTAGGCTTTAGAATAAGATGTGGGAGACTACAAACCGTAATCTGGATAAGAGATGCAAGGGATGCGATAGACTTACCTAGAGATTCAATCCACAACCAAAGGTTCTCCAAATATATTAAAAATGAATGAGATTGACCCGTTTGAATTTTGGGTCTAAATGGGGTGCCTCTAGGGCCAGAGGAGGAAGAAATGCTAGTGAAATCAGATAGAATCATAAAATCTTGCAATGTAAAAACAATAAATTTTCCAACATTTACTGGGTGACACAGTTTACCCACACGGTTTTACAAAACGTTTGAAAACTTTGTTCAAGCCAATATATAAGGAAGGTTATATCACACAGTTACATGGGGAGCTTCGCATGGTTAGAATAACCATGCTCCAACTGTGCTTGTACCACTATATGAGGTTTCACAATCTTCTTGGGAATCCATCACAGCTTTCTTAATCATGCACAAACTGTGTGCCTTGCACAGATTGGCCTGACATTCCTTCTTTTCAGGTCCCTTACCCTCAGAACACCCCAAGGACCCTCATAAATCTAGAGAATAATTAATTAATGGAAACAAATAAGGGATTTAGAAGAAAATTATAAACATGTACATACCTCCATGGAGTTAGGATCTTACAACCTCCCAACCATATAATAGCTTATTCATAAGCAGCTCTTCCAGGGAATCATTGAGCTTACAAGGTATGTATATTATTATATTAAACCCACACATCTGAATTTATTTCCCATATTACCTCCTAAACATCACCATGATTCCATAAATCCCTATCCAAAGGAACAATCATTCCTCAAAATAATTTCTCCCTAAGATCCACAACATGAGCCTGACACTCCTCAAAGGACATATCAACGATAAGCATACCTCAACCACTAAAACTCTAAGGGAATCCTTAGAAAAAATATTTAATTAAATACAAATGGATACTTTTCACACATCATTATACCATTAATAAAGAACCAATCATCACCCCATCTGTATTATCCTCTTCGCAACTAACGGCCCAATTCACATGTCACCATTTACTCCGTTCCAAAGCTCCAACAGTGACTAAGACTCAATATCACCCCAAGGAAAACACCCTGTCCTTCCACTCACATTTCCCGACATAGGTTGATCCCCCAATCGCGTCTTGATGAATACATTACATAATAGTACAACTAAAACACTCCCAAAATACTCATGGAACTCAACCAATTAAAACCTATTCCAATGCTCACTGTTAGGGACAACTCACCTGAAAGGTGATCACTCGAGTCTCTTAAACTCATAACTCTGATCATGTCATCAACCAACCACTTTAACATTATGTATCTCTCCACCATATTTCATTATTTTGAACCCTTAATATTTGAGGAATACCACCAGAATCACAACTCAAAATTCCAAACATTCTTGATGTGTTCCCTAATCACTATGCTCGAACATCCATATGGAATTCACCATATATTGGAATCTATCATTTCAATTGAAACCATCTAGGAGATAATTATTACAGTACTCATTCAAGAACTAATATCAAATTGAAATCACCCTTGTACGAATTCATTCCTGAATGCTTACTACCACTACAACATCAAACCGGAGGTTGATCACTCTCACCACACCCATTCCCATCTACTATCTTAGGTTGGACCATCATTGACTAGATTGTCCCCGAACACACATATTAAAATACTGGCATGCAACCCCATTATACCTTCCTATGGAACATATTGTCTTGATGTCTGTCAATTTCATCCAATGTGCCTACAGAGGTCATCCCTGACCTCTAGTGGAATTCTTCCATCATAGTATCACTTCCCACTAAACCATCACTAGACTCAATTACCCCCATGGACATTCCTAACACATGAACTACTACCATTCATAAAATAAATATGGAAGGATAGTTATCAATCAACCCATTTCAAAATTTGAAATGTACATATCACCCCAAACATACACCAAAGGTGATTTGAAACATTCAACATCTCTCCCATAATCCCAGCCAAGTCAAGTTATCCCAAGATGAGTCATCTTGTAACATTTAACTTCACCATATTTATGACATTACATCACATTGACAAGGTTCCCCAATACATAAAGAAATTAAATTTCTACCCAAAGGCACAAAACCGACTCTGTATTATATTTTTTTGGAGTTATAAAAACCAACCTCTCTTACCAAAAAATGTTTCCATGACTTACCATCCCCCTTCAATGACTTTTACACAGGAATCTTGATTTTAATTTGGAACTACCCTGAGCCCAAAGCCACCACTTGGCTCAATCAACTGCCATAATCATGTCCCCCATGGACTCTCTAAGGAACCCAAAATTCACTTAATAGGTGTCTCATTGGAATACTGATGCCCCACATCGAATCAACATTATACTATCTACATCCATGAATGAATTATCACTCACCACATTTGGAGTGTTATCACCATCTCTCCCAATAATTAATTACAATAACCACGACTTACACTTGATCAAAATCCAAACTCCAAAACATAAGCATTACCTTCTATATTTGTTCATAAAAAGAAAAAAAATGTCACAAAAAGTATGTTCTCGACATCCAATGTACCCTCGGTGTTCATCGACACCTGGGCTATCTTGAGGACCTCATTAGAAACATTTAATGGTGTACATCCCTCCATCTAGCCCAACATATACTACCCCCATGAGCATAAAATTTGTGATGTCCTTCATTTAACAAAAACACCCGTATGTCAGTTGGCATAACGGCATAGCTCCTCAACATACCTTGGACAATGTCAAGATGTTGGGCATGATCTTCACTAGATGAGGTACACAAAGATGTTGTCGAAAAATACCACCATCAACATATCCATCGCTAATGTGAGCTACCACTATGAGACACCATGACACAAATATTTCAAGTTTACTTTCCACAAACATCCCCCCAACACTTAACCACCACCACTCATGCGTGATTTACAACCTAGACAGAGCACCGCTCCATGACCATCCGACAATTAGATGTGAACCAACACTTTGTCACTACTTCTACCACACCACTCAAAACCATCAGAAACTCACATGATCACACATAAAACCTTGGTTTCATATAGATTATAGGATACTTATACAAATTGATATCACATATTACCATTACATGCCAACATCTAAACCTCATTAGAGCCCTCAAGATTTCTCACTTCATGCGACCACCCACGTAAACAAATATTGGTCTGCAAAATCCTATCAACACCAGAACCTAGTCTAAACTCAATTAGTCACCTGAACATGCCTCTTTTTCCATCAACATAATTGACCCCTAGGTATTCTCAACATCTCACCCAAAAAATCCAAGAAACTAGTCTAAACAAGTACAATCACATGAGCACCCTACCTCATGGGTCACTTTCAAACAAATAATTTAACCACGCCTCATCCATCCTTGTATCTTCCACTAGAAAATAGATAGACACATTCATAATCATCATCTAAATAGATGGGTTAAGAATATGTATGATACATCCCTTTAAAAAATCATTAAAACCTACCACAAACACTTGGGTGGCCTACTCAAATAACCATGGCCTAACTATTCCATTTACTGAAACTCGATGATACTCTCAATGCATTGATTCCACCTATGAATAATCTCTTACCCATCAAATTCCAAAGCCCCCACATCACATGGATATCATTACATAAATCCATCCATGATTTCCTTAAAACATACAATGTTATACCAAAACTCATGTCATATCACTAAACCATTAGCAATCCCACTTACCACTCTAGGAAGATCCTACACTAGGAATCACTCTTCGTCTACCACTTTTAAAATCCAAAAAATCCACTTCTGTGACACACCAACAAAAGAACTAGAAACCTCATCTGAACTATATCATTGGTCACCATGAAGGATGAAATAATCCAAATCTATAAAAATGAGTCATGGAATGAAAAAAAAATTGGTTCTCTATCCACAACATACACGTCAAATTTTGAACAAATCAATGTTCTTAAACATTAATCTCTCTCCCATTCTGATACACAATGTGTCTAGTGCACCAGGTGAAAAGTTACTATAGGTCCCACACCAAAGGTAATATTACACACACATCATCACTACAAGCCAGAGACCATCTATAGGATCCAAAATACAACTCCCAAGGTCCCTACACATAAGATCACTAAATCTTCTGCACCATTACTAAGGGCCAACATGCACTCCATACGGTCACGGCCCATAAGAGTTTCCACACTCGCATAACAAAAAATATACTTTATACCCAAAGGCCACAACCTACCAGGGGTTCCTTAAGAAATACTCTTATGCCATACCATTACCATAAAGACCTCTCAATCCAAATCCAAGGTCTCAAACTAGAGAACTCTCACTACCCCCAATCCAACCATACAAATGGTGAAATCGAAAACACAAGGAATACACAATATTTGGTCCTCACAAAATATTCACCACCAAAAATACTTTTAAAATTAACTACTCAATATTTGAACTCAAGTATTTACATTTTAAACTCCCCATTCACCAGATGCTTCAAAAGCCCATACCTTATTATTGACCCTAATTCAAAAAAATTTCCTCAACAAACACTTCGAAGAATGATAGATTGGATTAAACCGCAGATGGAAATGATCTAAAACTATCAACCTTAAACAACCCACTCCACATACAATATTCTTAAGGTTATTATCACACTTAAAATAGACCCCTATATTATCCCTACTACGAGTCATGGCCAACATGGGGTAAACCAAATTACATAATCTCAAGTGTTTCATCAAACAACTCCTCAAAAAATTTCCTCTTTTTCAACTCAAATATTTTTTCTAAGGCACACTAACCATTTTACAACATATTACAATCGAAATTTTAACCTATTTACACATTTCATCAGAAAAATTCATTAACCTTTATACTGACACTATGAAAATGTTTTTCTTTTAGACACCATTCAAGCTTTACAATTTCTCACAACCTAAAATTTTAAATTGATCATAACATTTCTTTATACACAATATTCCTTAAAAATTCATTTACATTATTTTAATTTTACCACTTACAATACCATTATTAGACACAATTTATTTTAAACTTTTCAACTAAAATGAATTATAACCTATATTCCCCGAAAACCCATCCCATGTCAGCCTATCGTGATATTTGCGCTCTATATCCTTTGGTTCCTAAAATGATGTATGAATGTAGAACCTCCTGAAATTATATTAAAGAGAAATATATCATAAATCAGTCACAAAAAAAAATATGTGTATCACCCAATAGTGAAATATAATTCAATTGTAACAACACACATTAAGAATAATAATTCCCACCACGGGTGACTTGGGTTTTACCTCTTACATAGGTTAGACAGTCCCAAGATTGATCTCATTACAAAGGCCCGACACATCCTAAACCACTGTCTATTATCCCAAATAACAATAACCCTAAAAATGACTCT
The DNA here is from genome assembly GCA_963277665.1 of Viscum album. NCBI lineage: Eukaryota > Viridiplantae > Streptophyta > Magnoliopsida > Santalales > Viscaceae > Viscum > Viscum album. The sequence continues at coordinate 1,778,031,191 of OY728129.1, read as the reverse complement.
CTCATACTACTTTGTAATGTCCCCAACCTAGGATCCACTAAATCAGTTCCTCAAGTTGAGTCATTACATGACCAGAAGAGTGCTTCCCCGTACGCAAGAGACTTCTGACTAGTAGTGATTTTCTAATAAGACACATGGGGAGACTATAACCTATTTACCAGAGTAAGACACATAAGATAAAAATGAAAGAGTGGAAAGAATATCTAATACCCATATCATGAAAAACAAATCATCTCCCAAAACTAGGAATAAACCACAAACCATAATGACCATGTCATATCATGCTAATAGTGCCAATGTGAAGGAAACACAAATTAAATACAACCAGTTGAATTTAAAAACAAGCCTTTACTCCATGTACTGATCCTCATCCATGAATGTCCCAAGCCCAAATCAACTCCCTATCATAGGTCCTTTTACCTTATTCTAACATGTAATCGTGAGACCAACCCAGGAACCCAACGGCGGCCCGAGCAGGGTGTGAGTACAACTTAGAAGGAATTCACCAACAATATCTACAAAAAATCCAGCCTAAATAGGTAGTGCATGCATGTTAAAAATTAAATGACAGGTAAAAAAGGAAAACTCTATTACCAGTAGTTTCCAATATTTACTTTTACCATTTCTAATCTTAGTACCAAATTTTCCATTTTCATCTTCTTCTGTATATAATCCATTATCAACACATGTTCCATGGGTTAGAAATTTTCATCATTCAAACAAGGGTCAAGGAATCCATCAATATGAATAAGTTAATAAGTGAAGTCCCTATCTCACGAGGGATAACACATCCTAAAAAACACATTTTCCTCACCTTGAAGAATCAATCTTGGTGGAATTAAAATAACAACATCACATTATCCTCTCCTTAAATCCTCATTCTGTGTGGAATGAAACCATTATTAGAGTAGGGATCCATCCCCTTCCCTAACTCTTTTATTATGGGTGGAGTTAGAGCATTAGTCCATCTCGACCTGTGGGATGAGCCTCAGTCCATTATCCTACACCTCAACCCATGTGCACATGCATATTCATCAATTCACCACACCAAACCACATCAAAACCAAAAAAACCAATAAAAGTAACAATAATAATTAATAACAATCAACATGGGAAATAAGATATTTCCATAACCTAATATCACATTTTTCATTCACAATTTCCAAGAAATTAATCCCAATTTCCATTATCTTGTCCTAACCCATTATGTATCTTCAACTATTTGCATAAATTAACTAGTATTCATCAATTACAATACTTTTGACCATTTATTGCATTTATCCATTCAAAATTCTTTTCTTACCTATGTATTTCAAGTGCAATTTTTATAGCACACATCACAACCAATTTATTACATTCATCCTATTGGGTATACCACAAAATTCCCAAGTATTAACCCATTCATGATATTCATCAATTACCTTAAAAATCCCCATTTGCATTTTGTTCAATTCATAATAAATTTACTATTTAACATTTTCAACATTTCTTATATACTGATCCTTTTGGGCATTTCATAATAATTTATAACCCATTTAACACAATCTCAATTAACAAATTTACCCCCCTAAATCCATTCCAAACAACCTCTTATGCCATTATCAAAACCTATACACAAATATAAATTTTACACTTTCAACTAAACTAAACAATATCAACTTGTTCAATATGGGATCTATATTACCACACATCAAAATTACACATAACATTACCAATTTCTAGGTTCGGGAATAACGTCACACCACATGGGAGTCCCCCAATTGGTCAAATCATTATTAATAAATCCCATGGGGAATTTGAGGGGTTAAAATATTCTTTTTAATGTTCCTTTGACAAAACTCATAAAATAATTGAAATAACTACATGAGGGAAACAATAACATGTACTCACATCAATAAACCCACTAAAAAACTATAGAATATAATGTGTAGATCACTAACCATGAATATTTTGATGAAAACCTCTTAATCATAGACTTATATTTTGATACAAACACCCTTCTAGTCACCAAAATTTATTCCCCTTGAAAAATAGGGTTTAATAGCCTTGGAAGAATATGAGAGAGACTACAAACCCTAATCTAGAAAATACATTCAAGGAATTCTATATACATACCATCATCATTGATTTTAAACCAACTGCACTCCAAAATGCATAGAAATTAAGGAGATCAACCCCTTAGAAGCCTCAATCAAAATTGGGTAACACTATGGATGAAAGAGGATTAATGGAGGAGAAATTGGAAGGGATATTATAATCCCATAATGGAACAAATTTAATTTTCCAATTATTATGGATATAGAAGTTTTACGTGAAATGTTTACCAAATCACACACAAGCCACATTCTAATGAATTTTAAATCACACGGTTATTCAAAGAGATTCAAATGGGTTGAATAACCATGTAACAACCATGAATAATTCCAACATCTAAGGATTTATAGTTTTCTTGGGAATCATGTATGATTTTCTTAACCGTGCGCAAACCACGCATCTTGCACAAATTAGCCCATCTTTCCTTCTTTTCATGTCCCGTACCAAAAAAATTCTTTAAGGCCCCTCATAGAACAACAAAAGAATCAATTAAAAAAAGTAAGGTATTTATAAAAAAACTTTAAACAAGGGACAACCTCTATAGAACTGGTATCTTAAAAAAGTCATTCTTGATAAAAATGTATCAAAGGGATCCATTAATTTTTGTGAGTAGGAAAAATAATTTCCTCCAGAATTATTCACCTACATGCTGCATTTAACAGTTCATATTCCCACTAAAAACATCTTGGGGGATTTTTATTGGGTTATATCCTACAGAATGAAATATTTTTAGAATGAAATCTTATGTCCGAAACATGAATTGTCTTAAAGGTTCCATAGTTAGAGGTTATCCTGATGAAGAATCTATGGATTTTTGTTTAATGTATTTTTATGATGTGAGCAGAAGACATAACCGAGAAATGAAAAAAATAAATACGATAAGTATAATGAAATTAATCCCTTGTTTTAGTCTTCCCCAAATAGGAGGAACTATTGTTTCATATACATTGGCTCCATTGATCCTTAATTAGCGGGATATGGTACATCACATAGTATTGTTTTACTATGGTTTATTCAATTACAATATCAAGTATGTAATTGGAATATTTATATTATATCTCATACTATATAATTTCATATATAGCTTATGCTTTTATTATCATTTTATGAAGGGAACATAAAAAAATAATAAGCAGCGTTCATCGATCTTTTCCTTTGATAAGAGAGGGGATTTTCATAGCCAAGAGTTTATTTCTTGGTTGAAACCAAATGTATTCCCATTACTTTTATTAAATTCAAATATAGATATCCAATTAATTTTATTATTCATATATATTTTAGGAATTGAGTTTAACTTTTGACTCTGTTTATCATAAATTAAGAGTGTTATCTTTTAGTCCCAATTCGTTGGTTTGTGAATGAAAATCATTAAGAACAAACAGGTATAAATTTATAACAACTGATCGAGTGGTTAAAATGAGAACACAACATGATGAAATTATGTAAACTACTATAATAGACTATTTTGTTAGTGTATTAAGTAGTTTTCCCCGATATGAATATTTTTATTATCATGTACTTATTGAGAAAATATTATTATTGGATTTATATTCTCAAGAATAATTCACTATAATGAAATGTAAATGGTTTGATTCAATGAAGTGATAGGGTCAATATATTGATGATTGTGGATTAATATTTATTTACATGATTAACTTCTCACCTACAGATGAATCATACATTTTGGAATCAATTGAAAAATAGGTGTTTTATGTGAAAGATCATTTGAGAAGTGATTACAGTGTCATTAATGATAGAATCCATAGACATATATTTTATGATGCTTGGGAGGAAATTTCCATCAATGAAACTCATATTGGTGTTGACCAAAATATTTCATTTGATGAATCAAATTCTCCCATTCTGATAGTTGATGATTAAATTGACGTAGTGGTGGGTAATATATCGAAGTAACCACATCTGATCATAGTTCATTAAGTTCTCTTTAACATGAGTGTGTTATATTGGTATTACTGTAATTAATTTAACACTGATTCAGTTTAGAATGATATGTAGGTTTCCTTATTGTTTGGTTTCATTGAATTTAATTATATTTTTTTCAATTCAAAAAATTTGGTTTAAAAAGTGTTTTTTAAAAATTGAATTATTTCGGTTTTAATTAATATTACTAAATCATGTTATGACATTGTTAATTACTTATTTAACTTCTATGTTGTATTAATTTTTTTCAAAATATTTTCCAAAAAATTGTACATTTTCTTCTTATGAAGATTATTAAAAATACTTTAGAGGCTCAAAGGAAGTCGTTATTTGATAATGATTGATAGATACATAAGTGTGAGTTGAAAATTTTTCTTCCTTTAGTAAATATAATAATTTAATAAATTTTTTCAACATGACATATAATGTCGTTTTTATATTATATATCAAAATTTATTAGGATATTGGGTTGCACCATATGTGAATCATCCTTATCCTACAAGAATGGGTCTGAGTGAGGATGATCATAGACCTAGACGGAGCATCCATCTTACACGTTCCCACCCTGAACCACCATCTCACACCCCATATACTGAACCCCTCTATCCTCCACTTGAACCGCCTAGGATGTTCCCACACTTTCATCTATCATCATATCATTTAGCCTCTTCTTCCCATATCATGTCAACATTGCCTATAGGGATGTTCCTACCCTAACATCCATCATCATCTCATTTAGACTCTTCTCCCCATTCCATGAATACATCATATTTATGTATGTTTCTACCCACGCCTCTATCATAATATCATTTTTCTGATTCCTCCCACACCATGTCTATTCTTCCTGGAGGGATGGTTCCACCTTTACCATTTCCAAATCATTTGATGTATACCCATCCATACTACCCATATCCTGGAATTTCGAAATCACCTAAATTTACTTCGATCAATCTAGGTTCCGATGTTTCTGTTCCCTCATCTCCCACTCATGTTGAAGTAGATCACCTAGAGAATGCCTTCGAATAGAGACATCATTCAGAGGCTACTGATCCTGAACATCACACAAGTCCATCAGATCTTATTGACCAGACGATATCATATTTTTTATTATAATTGTGTTAAATTATATCACTTTATTTTTTTCATATTGAACAGTGAATTAATTCCATAATTTTACCTTTTATCTTATTTAGTCATATCTTCTAGTAGGCGATGTAGGAGAACCAGTATGCGAGAAACCTAGAATCTTTAATCCCAAATAATGTTGGATTACAATAAAAAAAATCGGAAGGTTGGAAAAAATTCCAGACAGTGTTGAATTTTCATAACCACTTTAGATATGTTTCCAAATATCATTCAAGTGGAACTAGTCTCATGGATATATCTTGGAAAATACATCATAGAAAAAACATGTGAACTTATATATGTAAGAAAATGTTATAAATTTATATCTACAATATTTATTTATTTTTATGAATTTACATGTTAATTGTAGAGTTGTTTAACATTCCCAATGGTGATGTTTATATGGTATCATGATTGATGAATCTTGAGTAGTTATGGAGATCATACATGCATGAGTTATATGTTGGTTGGAGGAGTAGAGTGGGTTCAAATTTTAATGGTGTACCAATTTTCCATGATTATCCAAAAACACAATTGAAAAAATGATCACATATTATTAGACTAGTGAGATTAAGGTATACTCATTCTTTACATGGTTTTCATATGGAATTTAATTCTTATTATTTATATTTATTTTTTTAGGAATCATAGAGAAAAAATTAAATATTCAAATATTCAATGTCACATATGCACATATTGGGGCGCACAATAATTCTCTATCAGGAGAAGTGATATGTACTTAAATTTGAATGGAAACAATATCATGATTTATATTGTTACTTATTTAGCTTATCATGTTGAATTTTATGTTTCATTGTCATTATTAACTTTAATATATGGCTAAAATACCCCTTTAAATTGGCATATAGGCCTAATGTATAATTAGACTATAAGCCTAGTGGCCAATTGGCCTATAGGCCTAATGGCCAATTGGACAATAGTCTTGATGGAAAATTGGCATATTGGCCTAACTTCCTATTGGACTATAAGACTAATTTCTAATTGTATTGTTGAAATATTATCCAATTGGCCTATTAGAATAATGTAATATTGGCATATATGCCTAATGTTCAATTGGCCTATAGGGATAGAGGCCAATTGGACAGTAGGCCAGGAGGCAAATTGAGAATTAGGCCCAATAGAAAATGGACTCTAGGCCTAATGCCAATTTGGACATTAGGAATAAATGCTATTTGTGCATTAGTCCTAGTGGAAAATTGGTTATTAGGTGTAAAATCCAATAGCCGATTAGGCATATAGGCTAGTTGGCCATTACATATATCGGCCAATTGGCTAATTGGTCTCAAGGAGTAGTATCCAACATGTCATTTTATGATCAATGTTTTTCACATGTTTAAATTGGAATCTAGTGCTATAAAGAAATTTTCAATTAGGACTATAGTCTAGATGTCCATTTATTATCAATGTACATCACATGTTCAAATTTATGAATTTTTCATTCATTTTAATGTTATTTAAATATATGAATTTTTCATCCATTTAAAATTTATTCCCTTTCATTCATATCTATGATTATAAAATTTTTATGCTCAAAATATGTGTATACTAAACAATTTTTTTATCATGATTTATTGTGTATGGAAGGTCGTGTACCTAGTGAAAAATTATTATTCTCAGCTCGGAAGAAAAAGGATGTAAGTGTATCAAATAAAAAAACAATACACAATTTTTAAAATTTTTTATTAATATTTCAAATATTTACCCCAAATGAATAATTAAATATATTATTTATTTATTTAATAGTCTACCCTGGAGGCCCTCAATGATAAATAAGATGAAAAATTTGGGCCCAACGATCATTTGAGTTATGTATTAGGTGAAGAGTACAAGGGGAGAGTCTGATGTAGACAAGAGAAATGCATCAACCCCATAAGGTATTGGTCATAATTGGTCTCCTCTCAATCCCATTAGACCCCTAAGAGAAAATTCACTCATGAAAAAGGTTATGAGGGAAAACATCTCTTTATAGGAGCGTGAAATAAGTAAATAAGAGTGTGAAATAAATAATATGATCACCAGAATAATTGCTAAAATCTATGTCAGTTATAAGTCAATCGATTCCATCATAAGTTTCTGCTACAAATAATTTATATATGGAATCAGTGCACACATTAAATAATTCCCCAAGAGATGAAAATGAGGTTCCTAGTGGAAATTGAGATGAAGGTGGTTGTGGTGATGTTGTTGATGATGTTTTTGCCTTAGATTATATTGGTGGTGATGAGGATGTTTCAGGTGCTGGTGCTGATGAGGATGAGGATGTTGATTTTGTAGGAGATATTGATCCTCTATTTTTTGAAATTAAAGGAATGATAAATATATAGTGACCCTAACTTTTCATACATTAACATTATGTAACATTTTTGGGATACTTAAAACATTATACAGATAGATCCCACAGGACCGTATTAGTATAGTTCTATTGGAAAGAAATAAATATAAACACTTGTACATAAATGAGCTATATCATCTCTCAAAAGGTTCTTCTTGTATAAAACCCTTATTATAAAAAAAATACACAATACATATCTTCATAACCTAGGGGGAAGGAAATACAAAAATTAGTGATCCTAGGTCCTCAGTAAAGGTAAAAAATGGAGATATGTAAGTATAATCTTGAGCATAAGGTTATGAGAACATGAGCAGGTAAATTGAATATCATACCATTTATATCAAAGATAACATACATGAATTAAGGACAAAATCGTGATAGTTAATAAGACATTAATCATAAGGAAATAAAGAATATAATCTATTAAATCATAGCATAGAAATAAAATATGGAATTGTGGCAGACATATAATAATATATAATGATTTCAATAATATTTAAGGAATTTCTACCGAGACCATATTGGTGGACATAGTCCATTAAATGTCCATGGTTACACCTCATTCCAACCTTATATTACTTATCCAAGTTTACTCCCCATTCTATCCCTATAATACTGAACTGTGTTCACCTCCCATTCCATCCTAGTAATATTAAAATGAGTTATTTTCTTATTCCATCCATTCCTATATCATGAGATATAAATAATTACCCAATTAATTTGAGGGAGATATTGGTCGCACCCATCCTATATTGAAATCATACATACATATTCCAAAATATAATAAATAATCATATCATAAACTATGAAATATAGTGTGTACTATAAACAAGTAATCATATCATATCTTGTGGAAAGAGGCAGGTTTCATAATCATTTTATCATAAAAATGAACCATATAAAGAAGTGGGTTTCAAGTTCATATAATCCATGAATGGGTAACGAGTTTCATAAATGTCATTCCCTTAAAATATAATCCATTTAGAAAAGGAATAGAAATGGAAAAATTAAATAATTTCCCCATAAAGGCAAGAGTAAAACCAGTGGCTGTTATCTTAGAAGGGAAAAAAGTTTGAATGACATTTAGAAACATTTCTTAATTAAATATTCTTTTATTCATTGGAAAAAACTTTTCAAAACATAAAACCTTTTTAAAACATTTTACTTTGAAAATAATATTGAAAATTTACAATGGATTCGTTGAAAACTTTAAAAAAATTAAATCCTTTTTGCTTAAAAGAGGGTTTCAAATAACTTTTGAAAACATTTTTTTGAATACAATAGATTTCTGACCGAAATAGTGATGGTCACCATAGGATAAGAAATTTTTTGAGTGTTATTTAGAGATTCATGACAAAATTTTGTCAAAAAATCATAAACATACAAAATCTCGAAAAATAATGATATTATTTCAATAAACCCTTATGACTTGGTAATTTGGGATCATACTATCCATGTAATAAAAGGAAATTACATTAATCATAAAATATAATGATAATATGTATATTTTATATATAACATGTAATGTTAAATCATATAAACCTTGAAAAATAATTTATGTTCTTAATAAAAAACGAGTCTCAAAGGTGACAAATTGAGACAAAACTATTTTACCGATTTGGTGTAATTTTAAACCAAAAAACCATGAAGGAGAGATCATAAAATGGATTTGTAAATAACTCTAAATTTACATGTTATAATAATTCAATAAATACATGGGTAGTATACACACTACACAAAAGCAATGGGTGATGAATAAAGCATGTATCTTATGGAAATAAAAAGTTATATTAAATCATGTTACCTTGTGTATTGACTCTCATCATACTCATCCAAAACATCTTCAAAATAAATATATATTTATTATAAATAATTTTCAGAAAAATATACATATATCTAATACCATATATCATTCGATCATGACATTATATTACCCTCTTGTTAAAAATCCTATGTTAAGGTTTCACTTCGTGTAATATTCTCTTTGTTCTTTGCATGTGTCTTAATTTTTTATATATTTGGTCCGTTTATTTATATATTGATTAAATAATTTAAACCATGATATAATATCATGTATATTCGTTATTATTTTATTTTAATGATATATAGAATATATTATTATGAAATGTAATACACCATTCATGGAGATGGTAAGCCTTACGAACACCTGAACATTGTTTCCATTTTTATTTTTATATTGAAAGATAGAAGGTAAATGAAATATGTATATATATATAATTAATATTGTAGAATTATTATACCAAATATATTATATAATTTCACTGAACCCATCATTAATACATTCTGTGTAGTGTGTGAACGAATCATGTCGCTTTGAGAGGGTGGTAGTCCACACTTTCTCAAATGAAATTATCGAATTTATACCAAATAGAAAGTTAAAATATATGTTTTTTAAAAGGAATTAAAAAGATTAAATAAATAATAAATATAATATATGAAATATATAAACTTATTTCCATCATAATTTCCACAATTATAGGAGGTAAAAGAAAAAACCATAGTTTAGTTAGGTCGTAGTTCGATGCACACATAAATACTATGTTCATTTCCCATTAGATAGATGTTTGGGAAATTTTAGGTCAACCAAATTCCGGAAAATACTATTATATTGAAGAAAATTATGTTTTTATACAATAATGTACAAATATAGTGTATTTGGTGGAGATGGAAAATAATAGAAAGGATCTTGAGAGAAGACATTACCTCCAAATCAAGTAACTCCTTTGGGTTTGTGCCAAAAGGATTTCTTGGATTACTTTTGTCCCAAGGGGAGGCCTCAATGAAGAAGGTAGTAATGTTTTAAAAATGTATTGGGAATATATTGGATGATCTAAATGGTATTTATAGGTGTTAAGAATAGGGATAGGTGGTGTCCTTTTATAGAGAAATGAAATGACACACTTGTAATTTTTGAAAACAAGTTTTGTTTCCCAACGTTTTTACCATAACAAAGTCCTAAAAACATAAAAAAGACTATAATTTAAGGTTAATGGACAAATAATTTCAATAAAATGGGGTTTATACATATTTATAAGTCGTTTTGGGTCGTAATTATAAGTTTTAGTCATCAATTAAGCGTAATTTTACTTTAGTCGATGTAATTAATTTTAATTACATTCACAAATATTTATGGTCAAAAAATATTTTTGACCTTGTTAGACATTATAAATTCTTCTGATTCAAAACATGGTATCAATTTTTACAAATTATAATCACATATTTTTAATAAGGTAATTAAAAATTAATTCTATAGTTGGGTCAATAATGCAAGGTTCTAATGTTAAAGCATTCAAACATTTGCTATGTTTTTATATCCAATTTCATTGTGAAATTTCTTACAATGACCCAATTAGAGTTTATTTATAAAAATATTATCCAATTACACATTTAATAGATAATAAAATAAAATATATCTTTATAAATAAATTATATTAAAAAACAGTTATAAATTAAAACTCGGTATTTTTTACTATTCATCAAAAAATGATGTTTCTTAGAAAAATAAAAAATATTATCCCAAAGATAATTTAAAAATTAGAAATTCAAAAATTAAGCTTATTTTATCTATATAAATTTATAAATCTGTCTAAAATTAATTTTATTATTTTTTACAGAAGAACATTAAAAGTAGTTCATTTGAGAAAACTGTATTTTTAATCATATAAGGAATTTACCAAAAACATTTATCTTTCATTATCAATTTGTTTTATTTGTATAAAAAAATTATAATTTTTTTTCAAAAGTATTAATTAATATTCATATAACTAATTTTGACAAATGAATTATAATTATATTATTTAAATAAATATAATAGTAATATGATATTTATTACAAACATTAGTGTTGTGTGTAACGTACACCAAGAAGGGGTTGCATGTAACATTTACCAAGTCAGTGTTGCATGTAATGTATACAGATTTGGTGTTGTGTAATGTAATCAAAGTTGGGTTCATGTGAAAGGAATGTTTGACTAAGTAAATTTCAAGACACAAATGAAAATTAAATTTATTTGAAAAAAGTCCATGAAAACATAGGGGTTACTTTCTACCCCCTTTAAAATGAACTTCACAATCTGAATTCATCACTCTGTTAAAAATGAGAATAATTCTACTTCATCATATTTTATGGTCCACATGTAGCTTCCTCTAACTGGTGATTTATTTAAAAAAGATTGACCATGTGAGTGGTCTTGTTTCGTAGAAATTTCTCTGATCGGTCCATAATTTTAAAAGGATGATCTTTATAAGACAGATCCTACTCCAGTGGTATAACCTATGATTTTAGTACATGTGAAGGTTCATGTATGTACTTACTTAGGAAATATGCATGGAACACATTATGGACTTGAGAGAGATTTTTTGGAAGTTCCATGTGATAATAAACCAGTCTGATATGATTAAAAATAAAAAAGGGACTGATATACATAGGGATTCGTTTCCATTTCTTCAAGAATCACATAAAATTATTCAAAGGTGAGATTCATAGAAACAACTTTTCACTAAATTAAAATTCGGGATCATGATGATGGTTATCAGCATAACTTTTCTATGGGCTTTGATCCTCCATGATATGATACTGAATGGTTCTAACCTTCCCAACCATTTCTTTTATAATCTCATGTTCTAATAGTTTTCTTTCTCCAACTTCATCCAAGAACATTTGAGATCTATATTTCTTCATATAGAGGGATTTATAAGGTTTCAACTAAATTATATAATGAAATATATTTTCTTTAGGAAAACTCAACTAGAGTAAGCTATTGATCCCAACCAACTTTGAAATATAGAGAATAAGATCTCAACATATCCTATAGGGTTTGAATTTTTCATTTAGAGTAACCATTAGTTTGAGGATGATAAGTAGTGATGAAACTAAACTATGTGACATGTTATTTTTAAATATTTCTCCAGAACATTTAGGTGAACCTCATATCCTGATTCGATAAAAAGGAATTTGGTACTCCATGAAACCTTATCACTTCCCTAAAGTATATCCTAGAAATCAAATTCATAGAGAAGTATTCTCAAATAGAGATGAAATGTGATGAATTAGAAATAATATTTACAACCACTCATACAAAATTAAAACCTTTTTGAGTAGTCAAATGGTAAAATCCATAGCAATGTTCTCCTATTTCTATTTTAGTAGGGGTAATTTATGAAACATCCCATTTGAATTTTTTCTTCTATCCTAAACATTTTTCTCATACCAAGAACCTTAGATAAAAAATATGTGATATATCTCTTCCCACCATTCCACCAAAAGTATTATTTCATGTCCCTATACATCTTTCTACTTCCACGATGAATATATAATGATGAACTCTAATTCTCCCCTAACAAATCCTTCTTCAAATATAGTATGAAAGTAACACATAAATAGTTCCTAAACCTCATAATTCCATCCCGATCAAGTTTAATATTAAGAACATTCCTAAGATTATTTTTCATATCTAATCATTACTTATGAACCTCCTTAATCTTCACATGGATAGAGGGTTGAACATTTATTTGAGAAGGATAAGATTTTCCGCTTCATTCTAGATTTCTAGATCCATCCTTTGAAAATATATAAATATTGGATCTTTTGTAATCCTTATTATGGTTAAGATTACATGATCCTTCCAACTCAATGCATGATCCACCTTCTCCTCTTTTCCAATGTGGTAATGTATTGTGCATTCGTAATCCATTATCTCCTCTAAACATATTCTATAGAGCATGTTCAATACATTATGTGTGAATATATATTTCATAACTTTATGACTAGTATATATATCAATATATTCTCTATAAATATAATGACTCCATATATTTAATATAGAAAATATATATTCTAAATCAAAATCATGTGTTGGGTAATTTTTATCATGAATTTCCTACTACTATGTGGCATCAGTGATAATCATGATATTATGTATATAGAAACATCTCAATTACTTCTTGGATGCATTTTTATATATTAAAAACACTTATACAATATAGGGTTATATAAGAACAAGTGAATTGACTATCCTTCTCTTCAATTCTATGAATGGTTCTTCACATTCATTTATCCAGAGGAACATGTCACCCTTCAGAGTTAACATGGTCATAGTATTAGATAGTGATGATAAATTCTCCTCAAACCATAGATAATATCCAGCTAAACTAGGAAAGCTACAGATCTTAGTCACTATGGTTGTTATAAGCTAGCATTCAATAGCCTATATCTTTTATAGATCTACTATTATACCATCTCATGAAATTTGATGACCCAAAAATGAATGAATTTTCTGCCAAAATTCACAATTTTTAAATTTCACCTATAGATAATCCTTCCGTAGGGTATTTATTAATATTTTAAAGTGATATTCATGATAATTCTTTCTCTTTTTATAAATAAGAATATCATCTATAAAGAATACCAAAAACTAGTCGAGGTAATCTCTAAAGACTTTATTCATTAAATCCATGAAGATAACAAGTGAATTAATAAACCAAATGGAATGACTATGTATTCATATTTTCCATACCTTGTATAGAATGTAATCATGGGTATATCTTCTTTCTTGATCCTCAATTTATGATATCCATAATGAAGGTTAATCTTGGGAATGTTTTTAGCTCCACGAATTTGATCATACAAGTCATCAATATGGAGAATAGGATATATGTTCCTGATGGTGATCTTGTTCAACTCCTCATAATCAATGCAGAGTTGAATTGATCCATCTTAATTTTTTACAAAAAGAATAAGTCACCTAAAGTTGACACACTTCGCTGAATGAATCCCTTATCAATGTTTTATTGGAGATTCTTCATCAATTATAGCATCTCGATCATAGAAACTCTATAAGGAGTCTTTGTAATTGGAGTGGAACCATGTATGAATTCTATTAAAAAATGAAATTCACATTTTTTTGTTTGTCTAAGAAAATATTCTAGAAATAAATTCACAAAATCCAAAAAAAATTGCCATACCATCAATGTCAATTGTCTCCCAATCCATTGGATATAAACAACCCTTTTAATGGGAATTCGGACATATACAATGGATATAATCTCCATCGGATGTTCATACATATCATCGCATTGATGGGTGATCATATGAGGGTTTTAAATATCAATCATAACTTCCATTACTTGACAATTTATACATGATTTATGTAAATAATGACAATACATGCTTAATATTATTGAAAGTGGGTTCCCTAGACCCAACTTGTTTTGTAATTTGATTACTGTTACACGTATTCAGTTTGTTATTATACTTGTTTTTATCTTGCCATGATAGTGTAGATAATTTTGCATCCACTTTATTAATGGAAATGTTCTAAGATTACATGTCACATCAAATGGATATAGAAGGTCCCAGGCTATAATGAGAACCCTGAGATGCCATGACAGTAATCTTAAATTAATATCCTATGGTCCAGTTACATCATTCTGAAAGGACACAGATGATGTGTGACCATCAGGTGCTGGGGGCTTATAAGCATTAAGACTTCATCTCATGAAGTTTGCACTTGATGATCTCTAGCTATTGAGATCATGAGGACAGACCCGATTAATAGGAACACCACATGTTTCTGGTGTCATTGGTCGTTCCTATCTATGGACATGTGTAATGGTCTCCTGACTTGAGATCATTATCAATGAATGTCATTTAATTACGTACATTTGATATAAGGCGAAAACCATGTCGACAAAGTTGTGGTGAGGTAGTTTGTATTGGGTACGTCATTAATGGCATGGCATTGATTGAATGATCGAGAAAGGATTTGTCGCTTCCGAGTTTAGGAAGAGATATCTCGGGCCTGGTTGATTAGGATGGTTGCACCTTCATTAAATCCATGTCCATTGTAGTCGAAGGTAAGACCGTTCAGACAAATAAACAAAAAAATAAAGAAAATAAAGAATGATGAAAATAGTATGCATTCTGCTTTATTGAGATATCAATAATGAAGAGATTATATTACACGGACCGTATTCGTAGGAAGGCAGTCGTTGCTTTGACTTTTCTTTATATCTATAGGGGCCTCGATGGGTTCCTAGACCCCGCTCTAGGTCGGTGATATTATTCACTGATATTGAGATAAGGGCCTATAGGGTCACGCATTATAGCACCTTGAGAATATTCCCTATTCTGGGACTAAGAATTTAGAACTTGGCGGGCCCCACCAAAGGGTCCGAGCACTATCCAAGTTCTATGGATCACCAAAGAATAAATAAATTCATTGATTATTCGAGTTTAGAATAATTCGTTGAATTTATTTATATCATGTATTTACAAGTTATATAGTAAATACACGTATTAATATTATTCGACTAGATTTAAATATCCTAGGTTCGTTTAATATTAGTTGGAGGAATGATTCGATTTAAAGACTCAAATTTATCACGTAATATGTTTATATATTACAAGTAAGTGATAAATTGTAAATATTATTTATGGCATAATTTTATTTGTCATAAATAATTATTTATACTACTTATATAGCGGACGTCTATTACACGGGGGTCAGGAACCTATACCGCGTGTTTTAACACTCCCTATATAAGTTAGAGAGATGTTGTCCCACCATTACTATTCATGTGTCAAGATTGAGAGCATCTCTCTCCTCCTGGAATTTAGAGAGAGAGACTCTCAAGAAAAGAAGGATCTTCAAGATCATCTATCCCGGATCGAAGCTTCCTCCTTTACGGTGATCATCGTTGCGCTGAAGTGAGCGTCGAAGATCCGCGCTAGCACCCTGATCTTGACGAATGGCGCGCAGGCAGTTTTGCGAGGCGTGTGTGGATGATCTAGAGGGCTTCGACGTCGGAGTCTTCGAGCAACGATCGCCGACGTCCTACACATCAATTCTGAACAAGGTAAATGTTTGGTTTATTTTTTTCTTCATATGAACCATGCAAGATACTCGGACCATGCCGGGATAAGATCATCGGAGTTGACAGGGTTATGTCACTCCGGTGAAGTAGAAAATTTTAAAATCCCGACCCACCGGCTTCTACTGCACTGTCCTGGTACCTAACAGTGGTATCAGAGGGAGCGCAAGGTTTTTTAGAGTCAAAAACATTAAAATGCATTAAATTTAATTGCGGGGTGTTAAAACAGTTCATTCTGATTCGACCGCACGTCGTTTGGATTTCGAATGATCAAGATACGATCCTTTGAAATTTTTAATTGGATCGACGTCGCATGTTTTTTTCCATTTGATGTTTATCTCAAATTGAGAATTAACATCAAAAATTCTTTTTATTATAATATTTTATAATAAATATTTTATTATGTTTATAATAAATATTTTATTATATTTTTATAAGAATAAAATATATAAGGGAGGGAGACCTAGACCAAGACCCCAAATGGGGTCTTCGTTCTTTTGTATAAAATAAAAAAGGGGAAGAAAAGACCCCAAAATGGGGTCTTCTCCCTTTATTTTTTTTAAATATAAATGGGGCTAGATTTTCATCTAAAGGACAAAAATAATAAAAAGACAAAAAGGGAGGAAGACCCCTTTGGGGTCTCCTCATGCGGCGCATGGGTAGGGAGGGCCAAACCCTATCGCCTCTCCCCCCGCCAGACCTCTCCCTCCACCGGGCCACCTCCGGCCGGCCGCCGCCAGCTACGCCGGACTCCCCTCGCTGGACCGCCCCTACCCAGCTTCCCCAAATCCCACGCTGAGCTCCTCTTCTAGCCAGATGTTGCGGTCCGCACTGACCTCCTCTCCCACCGGATGACCTCCCCTCTCACGCCAGAACCTCCTCTGCCAGACCGGCCTGTTGCGCCGCGCCGGCCTCCAAGCTCCACGCCGGCCTCTTCCCCTCGCGCCGGCCTCCTCACCTCCGCCCCGTGCGCACCGGCTGCCTCGACCCCAAGCTGTGCCGACCTCATCCTCCACGCCGGACCGGTTCCGTCCGGATGACCCAAGCCCGCTCCAGATAGGATAGCAGCTTCTCCAGCTTGCCGGAGCAGCGAGCTGCTGGCCATGTGGCTGGCCGGACTCTTTTCTGGCCTCCTCCCACTCCCCTCGCACTATGCCGGACGTTTCAGCCACCACGGGAGTCGTTGGACTCCACGGTCACGCCGCGGTCATGCCGCGGTTCCAGGGCGACATCCCGCGGCATTACGCAGTCCCGTCGGACTCATCTCTGGCTAGAGGTAACCCTGCACTGAATTAATTTTAATTAATTTAGTTTTTTAAATTAAATTAATTGGAATTAATTAAGGGGTTTAAATCATTTTAATTCAAAAATATTAATTTATTTTAAGTTTAGAATTAAATTAATGTTTTAATTTAATTTTTGGAAATAAAATTAAATTAAACAAATGGAACCGTTAAAAATAAATTATTTGAATTTAATCAAATTAATTAAATTTATTAAGACACCCTCGAATAATTTAAATTTATTACAATTTACTTTTTTTATTGCGCTTTTACCCCGACTGGTCTTGAGCTATTGACCGACCTGTGTATGTCTGGCATTTATTTATTTATTTAATTATTTATTCAATGTGTGCGATGATTGTAATATTTAATTAGATAAATGAAGGTCTATGAATCATATTTTAATTCAAATACGTATAAGGGCCTGCGCGTCCATTGCACCGGTTGTATTTTGTATCCTATACACCCTCACCTGCGTGCGATTATATTTGTAATTATTCGGTGGCGATCCGAGAGGAAGACCCCACCAAGTTTGGACGGTAGGCCAGACAAGATTTGGGCTCTTTTCACTGGGGCCAGTAGCGACACGAGTCATGTATCGACTCAAGTATGGATGCCCCTAGGTGATGATTGATCAGTTATCGATCAATCATTATAGAATGCTCAAGACCAGTCAGAATGCATGATTTACTTTATGCACAGTTTATTATTTTATGCATCTGCATGATTATTACATGATCACACAGGATAGTAAACAAGATAAAATGCATATAGTTTTGACGAATAATATTCTATTGAATGATCAGTTGTTAGTGAGAAAACGCAGCTTGAACATAATAAATAGAAAAGGATTATATTTGTCAATCAGTATTAAAAAATCCCTCAATGATATATTAAGTCTAAAATTCCTTCCATTTCTCACATCTAAACAAAACCAGCTGTTTGGGTGATCATCAGCCTCGGTTGAGAGTGCCTCTTACTACCAGGGCGTTTCCATGTGAGAAATGGGTCGACTTAACTAAAGTGATTAGTCAAGGATTAGCCTTAGCTAACTTGCTATCACTTTATAGGAAATAGGTTGAGGGAATAAATCACAGATTCCAAAAGCTGGGACATTACTCAACTACACAAGGAACCACAAGAACAAGTGGTTGGCCAACATAATGCATACCTTGAAACCCTCCAAGTAGTGTCGTAGCCCTAGATTGTAGACTACGAGGGAGGTCTTGAGGATCCTTGACACTACAATACCCAAGCGATAGAGTATTCTGAATCTAATAGTGAGGCCTATTAATGTTCGTTAAAATAGTGGGAGACATTAAATGGTATAATAATTTATTAATCATAAAATGTCAAAAGGTAATCAAGACAAGGTACTAACTGGTAAATGTTTATCTGATGTAGATTCAAAATGGAAATAACCAACACCACTAGTACTTTATCACTGTGATCAATCTTGGATAAAGAAAATATCCTGGCTGACAATAACTTCCAGGAGTGGTACTGGCGCTTGCGCATAGTACTACGCCAAGAAAGGATGTTATATGTGATGGAATCACCAATTCCTATTGAGCCTCCTCAGGGAGCAAGAAAGACAGAAAAAGATAAGTGTAAAAAGCATGAAGACGATGCACTTGATGTAAAATGCATCATGTTGTCATCCATGTCCAGCCAATTGCAAAAAAATGCATGAGGAAGATGATGCCTACAAGATGCTTTCACATCTCCTAGAACTATATGAGGAGAGGGATAGGAAAGAAAGGTAGGAGATCTCAAGTGCGCTTTATAAGTGAAGGCTAGTATAAGGGCACAAAGCCGGTACTCACATACTCAAGATGATTGGGTATATTGAAAGGCTTGAAGCCCTTGGGTTCAAACTGAACAAAGAACTAGTAGTGGATCTCATTATTGCCTCTTCACTGTCAAGCTTCTCGACTTTCATTGTCAATTATAATATGAATGATATGACAAAGTCACTCCCGGATATTTTGGATTTAGTTCTCCAAGCTGATAAGGACATGAAAAACTCCAATTCAACTGTTATTATAGTGAACAAGAAAAACAAGGGCAAGGAAAAGGGGTCTAAGGCCAAGTCAAGGCCAAAGACACCAATGCATCTTCTTGAAAATAAGCCAAAGATTCAAAGGCAAAGTAATGAGCAGGAAGCTATCTGCTTTGGATGTGGCAAGAAAGGCCACTGGAAGAAGAATTGCAGAGCTGGGAAGAAGAAGCAAGCTGACACTTCTTCTTCAGGTATTTTTGTCATTGAATTCAATATATATTTATCTACAAGTTGGGTATTGGATACGGAATGTGGCTCACACATTTGTATTCATATACAGGAACCAAGTAGGTTTAAGAAGATGCAAAAGATCAAGTGGATCTCCCAGATGCAAATGGTGCAAGTCTGGCGGCCTTGGCAGTGGGAGACTATCACTTGACTTTACCAACTATTTTGGTACTTATTTTAAACAATTGCTATTATGTACTGTCTGTTACAAGAAACATTATATCTGTGTCATGTTTAGAAACTATGGGTTTGTATTTCAAGTTTGGAAATAAAAGATGTCTCTTTTATAGGGATAACATATGTTATGGTATGGCACATTGTAACAATGGTTTATATATACTAGAACTTGAAAACTCGGTATTGGTAATAAATGAAAAAAACAACCAACATGACTCAAATAATACCCGCCTATGGAACTTCAAGCTTGGTTATGTAAACGAGAAGCGATTAAGAAGATTACATCAAGAAGGGTATCTATAATCGGTACAGTTAGAACCCTTAGATGTATGTCAAGCTTGTTTACAAGGAAAGATGGCCAAACCACCTTTCTCAGGAAAGGGAGAAAGAGCCCATGCAGTGCTGGAATTAATACATACTGATGTATGTGGTCCATTTCTAGTAGAGGAAAAGGGTGGTTTTCTATAATTCATTACTTTTACCGATGATTATAGTAGGTATGGCTATATCAACTTAATGCAGTATAAGTCAGATTCCATTCGTTTTTTAAGGAATAAAAAAATGAAGTAGAAAACCAACTTGGTAAGAGGATAAAAGCACTCCGCTCAGACTGAGGCGGAGAATATCTTAAATAAGCTTTCATTGATCACTTGAAGGAGTGTGGGATAGAATCCCCACTCACGTCTCCTTATACACCACAAATGAATGGTGTTAGTGAAAGGAGGAATAGGACCTTACTTGACATGGTCAGATCAATGATGAGTCATAAAACTATTCTATTATCCTTTTGGGGATATGCCTTGCAGACAGCAGCATATACCATTAACCGAGTACCAACTAAAGCTTCAGATGGGATTCCATATCAGTTATGGTTTGGAAAGAAACCCAATCTGACACACATGCATGTGTGGGGGTGGGAGGCATTTGTCAAGATTTTAACAAGTGACAAATTAGCATCTAGAAGCACTAAGTGCATCTTTATAGGTTATCATAAGGAAACTAGAGGATAATGCCTATATAACCCTTTATATAGAAAAGCCATTGTGGCAAGATACGCCACATAAGGGATAACATTTCTACTAGAAATAGTGGGATCAAGATTGACATAGATCAAGTTAATGCTCCAGATGCACAAGAGTTGGTAGAGGAACAATCTCCACAAGAGCAAGTGGAAGAAGAAATTGTTCCTGAGACACAGATACTGCGTAGGTCTACGCAAGAGATTAGAGAACCAGAGCATTATTGTTTTCATGTCACTGAGTCAGGTGACACAATAATCCTTGAGGATGATGAACCTCTAACATACAAGGAAGCAATAGAAGGCAAAGAAGCTGCTACATGGAAATATTCCATGAATTCTGAGATGGAGTCCATGTACCAAAATTAAGTTTGGATTTTGGTAGACCCTCTAGATAATGAAAAATCCCATTGGATGCAAATGGGTATTCAAGAAGAAGCTGGACATGGATTGTAAGGTTAATACCTTTAATGCAAGACTGGTTGCAAAGGGTTTCTGACAACGTCAAGGCATTGACTATGATGAAACCTTCTCACCAGTGGAAATGCTTAAATCCATTAGAATATTGCTTGCAATAGCAGCCTTTCATGATTATGAAATTTGGAAAATGGATGTCAAAACTGCTTTTCTAAATGGGAAGTTGGTTGAAGACATCTATATGACTCAACACGAAGGGTGTTTTATGTCAAAGAATGCCAATAAAGTATGCAAGTTGCAGAGATCCATTTATGGATTGAAGTATGAATCAAGATCATGGAATGCACACTTTTGATGAGGCCATAAGAGATTTTGGTTTTGTCAAAAATGAAAGCGAGCTTTGTGTCTATAAAAAGGTTGAAGGGAATGTTATCGTTTTCGTAGTTTTATATTTTGACGACATATTAATCATGGGAAATGAGGTGCAAGTCTTATAGTTGGTTACGACATGG
Organism: Viscum album; assembly: GCA_963277665.1. Taxonomy (NCBI): domain Eukaryota; kingdom Viridiplantae; phylum Streptophyta; class Magnoliopsida; order Santalales; family Viscaceae; genus Viscum; species Viscum album. The sequence goes on along the minus strand of OY728129.1, from coordinate 1,778,009,090 downwards.
CTAAATGAATACTTCTCCATGAAAGACTTAGGTGAAGAGGCCTACATTCTAGGGATTAAGATCTGTCGAGATAGATCTCAAAGTATACTTGGCCTAATTCAATGTACATATTTTGACAATGTACTCAAAAGGTAAAATATGGAACAATCCTAAAGAGGATTGTTACCTATGTTACATGGTGTAAATCTCTCCAAGAAAATGTGTCCACAAACACAGGAAGAGATTGAAATAATGAGTAGAGTCCCTTATACTTCGGTAGTGGGTTCTATCATGTATTCCATGATATGTAATATGTTTTATGTTGCCTTTGCTTTATTCATGGTGTATAGATATCAATACAATCCATGATAGTTGTACTGTACAACTGTTAAAACTATCCTTAAGTATTAGAGGCATACTAAGGATATGTTCCTGGTATATGGAGGAGATAAGGAACTAGTTGGGAGGGGATACACTGATGCTAGTTTCCAGACAGATCATGATGATATGAAATCGTAGTCAAGCTACATCTTTTTCCTGAATGGTGGTGCAGTGAGATGGAGAAGCTCAAAACAAGCTATGGTTGCTGATTCTACAGCGGAGTCCGAATATATTGCAGCTTCCGATGTAGAAAAGGAATTAGTCTGGATATGTAGATTTATCTCAGACATTGGTGTGGTACCTAGCAGTGCAGACCCTGTTCTAGTATATTGTGATAATACTGCTGCAGTGGTGCTTTCCAAGGATCCCAGGTCTCACCTGAGGACAAAACATATTCTTCGGAAGTTTTATATCTTAAGGGATTTTACACAAAGAGGTGAAGTGACAGTTAGCAGAGTATCTATAGAGGAAAATGTGGTAGACCCCCTGACTAAATCCATTTCTCAGCAGAAACATGATTCACATGTGAGAGCTAGCGGATTGAAACCTATTAGCAGTTGTCTCTAGTGAAAGTGGGAGTGTTGAAAGTGGGTGCCCTATACCCAACATGTTTTGTACTTTGATTACTGTTACATGTATTCAGTTTGTTATTATACATGTGTTTATCTTGCCATGATAGTGTATATACTTCTGCATCCACTTTATTAATGGAAATTTCCTTATATTATCTGTCGCATAAAATGGTTATATCATGTCCTAGGCTATAATGAGAACCCTCAGATGCCATGACAGTAATCTTAAAGTAACGTCCTATGGTCCAGTTACATCATTCTGAAAGGAAACAGATGATGTGTGACCATCAGGTGCTGGGGTCTCATAAGCATTGAAACTTCATCTCATGAAGTTCGCACTTGATGATCTCTAGCTATTGAGATCATGAGGACAGACCCGCTTAATAGGAACACCACATGTTTCTGGTGTCATTGGTCGTTCCTATCTACGGACATGTGTAATGGTCTCCTGACTTGAGATCATTATCAATGAATGTCATTTAATTACATTCATTTGATATAAGGTGAAAACCATGGAGAAAAAGTCGTGGTGAGGTAGTTTGTATTGGGTACGTCATTAATGGCATCACATTGATTGAATGATCGAGAAAGGATTTGTTGCTTCCATGTTTAGGAAGAGATATCAAGGGCTTGGTTGATTAGGATGGTTGCACCTTCATTAAATCCATGGCCATGGTAGTTGAAGGTAATACCGTCCGGACAAATCAACAAACAAAATAAAGCAAATAAATAGTGATGACACTAGTATGCATTCGACTTTATTAAGATATAGATGACGAAGAGATTATATTACACTGACCATTTTCATATGAAGGCAGTCGTTGCTTTGACTTTTCCTTATCTCTTTAGGGGCCTCGATGGGTTTCTAGACCTCACTCTAGGTTAGTGATATTATTCACTGCTATTGAGATAAGGGTCTAGAGGGTCACACACAATAGCGCCTTGAGAATCTTCCCTATTCTAGGAATAGGAATTTAGAACTTGGCGGGACCCGCCAAAGGGTCCGAGCACTATCCATGTTCTATGGATCACCAAAGAATAAATAAATTCATTGATTATTCGAGTTTAGAATAATTCGTTGAATTTATTTATAACATGTATTTACAAGTTATATAGTAAATACGCGTATTAATATTATTCGACTAGATTTAAATATCCTAGGTTCGTTTAATATTAGCAAGAGGAATGAGTCGAGTTAAAGACTCAAAATTATCATGTAATATATTCATATATTAAAAGTAAGTGATAAATTGTAAATATTTTTTATGGCATAATTTTATTTGTCATAAATAACTATTTATATCGCTTATATAGTGGACGTCTATTATACGGGGGCCGGGAACCTATACCGCGTGTTTTAACACTCCCTATATAAGTGAGGGAGATTCTCTCCCACCATTACTATTCATGTGTCATGATGGAGAGCATCTCTCTCCACCTAGAATTTAGAGAGAAAGAGACTCTCAAGAAAAGAAGTATCTTGAAGATCATCCATCCCGGATCGAAGCTTCCTCCTTTTTGGTGATCATCGCTGCACTGAAGTGAGCGTCGAAGATCCGCGCTAGCACCCGAATCGTGACGAACGGCATGTGAGCAGATTTGAGAGGCTTGTGTGGACGATCTAGAGGGCTTTTACATCGGATTATTCGAGCAATGATCACCGGCATCCAACACGTCAATTCTAAACAAGGTAAATGTTTAGTTTAATTTTTGTGCTTCTTATGAACCTTGCGAGATCCTCAGACCAAGCATGGACAAGATCACTGGAGTTGACAGGGTTATGTCACTCCGGTGAAGTAGAGAATTTTAAAATCCTAGCCCACCGGCTTCCGCTGCGCAGTCCATGTACCTAAAAAATATTATATCAATTTATACCAATGTAAGAATGAAAGGATTTGCAAGAATCACATTCCCACAAACTTCAACCAGAGATGAATCATAGACATGAGATGAAATCATCATACCATTAGGGGTTTTCATGGATAATTCTGAATCAAATTGTTTTTTGGAATCTAAAAATCTTTTGAAAATTATTTAGATATGAAAAAGTGGGAAGATCTAGAATCAAATATTACATTAGAAATTTGAGAGTGTATGGTAAGTTTAGAATTCACCACGTAGTTATTGAAACCCTCATCAGATATAGCGATTTGATGGGATTTCCCCTTTTCCCTCTTTTTAAGAGTTTTATAACATCAATCATCATTACCAAACCTTGTATTTGGGATGTTATTAGCATAATGTCCATTCTCCTTACACTTTTAGCATCGAATAATGGGAGGAGAATTCTGTGCATTAGTTTATTAATTAGAACTGTGAGCTAACTTTGTACAATAATTTCAACAATATATTTTCCGATGAAATTCCTTTCTAAACATAAAACATTTACTAGATCCATTAAGAAAAATTCCACCATGATTTTCCCAAATTTAAAATATAAACGAAAAATCATCTTATTTTCTCCACGGTTTTGGCATTTCTATTGAACTCTATCTTCATTTTCTTGTACAACACATCATATTTTTATGTGACTTCAACATCCATTTCATCATTAACTGAACAATTCAGAATCTCTTCATATTTACTAATGTCACCTATAGACAACACTCTTATGAGACTTGGATTTAACACACTGAAGATCCTATAAAATTTACTTTCAGGTAGGATGATAATTCATGTATCATACCTCGCATGTCTCCTGAAATTAGACTTGTAGGTACCAATAGAGTCATCATCTATTTGATTCATCTTGAGGAACCCTTTCTATATCATGGTATGAAGAACCAAAATAAATTTCTTATTAGAAAATAAATTCATAAACGCATTCCATTTAAATGATTAAATTTTGTCTTGATTCCTCATATTATTAATTAGATTTCTCCATTGATATGCTTCACATTCTAAAATATAAATAGTCAGAATGAATTTATCATGATATTAAAATTTAATAAATAAGAAAATATTTTAATTAGTACTGATCCATTTTTCTGAAATATGTGGATCAGAAGACCCTCTGAAATAAGGTGAATATTTCCTCATGAGAGACTCTACAAAATGGTGTTACATCTTTTTCTAATTTTGAATTCCACCGTGATTCATATTTTGAGAATGGTTTGTGATCTTAAAAATGTCGTTTTTCATTCCAGATCCCATAAGATTTGGTTTCTCAGGAGAACAATTTATCAATCAAAATCACCATTAATGTGGTTCTTTTAGGGTCCATCCATTTACTAAAACCAAAAAACATTGAGTGAGAAATAGTTAACATATCAAGGAACCACATAATCATGAAAATTTACTTATAGGAGGTCTAAATTATTACACATTCATTAATCTGTGACACCTTATGTTTATCCTAGGTTATTCATAGACAAATTATTTTTTAAATCTATCATGATGGTTCATGATGATTTTGTGAATTCCTAAAGCATATCCCCAAGGAGTGTCAAACCAGGTTGTGCTATGATGCTCATTTTCATGTACCAGATTACCCTGAGTCAGGACCAGAACATCTTCTCAGAGTTCACACCCATAGGTACATATATTTGAATGTCACATCCACTTTTAGTATCCAGACAGGAATTTAGGTCTAGGAAACCACTCACTTTATCCATTACAAAAAATCCATGAAATTTTCCAAGAAATTTTCTTATTTATAGACTTATACATAGAAATTACCTTTTGGTTCTCAATAAGTTTTCCTCAACTTATCTTCCAAAGGTTAACTAATCCTTTCCACTGATACCAACTTTAGGGAACCTCTCTTTACATACATTAACAATACATAAAATTTGAGGAATAATTAAAACATTATATAAATATATTTAAAAATATCATTTTATTCTAGTTAATTTGGTAACACAGAATCATAAACCCAGGTACATAAATGAGCTATATCATCTCCTACTAGGTTATTATTGACTAGAACCCTTCATAGAAACTTCATACATAATACATATCATCATAAGCTGGGTGAAGGAAACATAAAAAGGGGTGATCTCGGATGCCCAGTAAGGGTAAACAAGGGAGATATGTAAAAATAATAATTATCATAAGGGTATTAGGATATGATGATGAAAATAAAAGATCATACCACACATGTCAAATATAATTTTCATGAATCATGCCATAAATATTGGTAGTCAATAACACATGAATCATAAATAAATAAATACCATAATCCATGAAATCTTAACATTGGTTTAAATAATGGAATCATGGAAGAAAAAAAGTATATATAATTATTTCTTTATTATTCAAGGAATTACTACTGAGACCATCTTAGTGGGAAAATTCCATCACTGAACAGGGTTCACACCATGTTCCAGCCTTGTATTACTGAATTGAGTTCACTCATTTTTTCATCCGTGTACTACAGAACCGAGTTCATTTCCTTTTCCATCACCGTAATACTAAACTATGTTCATTTGTCATTCTAAACATGATATATCATGAGATATAAATAAATATCGATTTCAATGGAGGTTGATATAGGTTCCACCCATCTCACAATGAAATCATACATACATGTTCCACAAGATCATAAATAAACATATCATAATCAAGGAAATGAAATGGGTATTATAAACATGTAATTATATCATAACCTATGAGAAAAAATAGTTTTCATAATCATTTCATCATAAATATAACCCTTGAAAATATGTGGGTTTTAAAATCAGATAATCTTTGAAATAGAAATGAGTTTCATAAACATCATTCCATCAAAATATAATCCATTCAGAGAAATAATATGAACAGAAAAATTGAAAAATTTCCCCCTAAAGGAATGAGTAATAACAATTGATGTTATATTATATGGGAAGTAATTTTTAATGATCTTTAAAAATATTTATAAGGGAAAATATCCTTCTTTCATGATAAAACTCTTCTAAAATATAAAACATTTTGAATTTTTTTGAAAAACATTTTAAACAATATAACGGAAGAACTAAAAACCATATAACATTTTTAAAACCCCTTTTACTTGAAGATAACTTGAATAACTATAGGATAATAAAATACATGAGTTTTCCTAATATATGGATCATAATATTTCATTAATTTAAACATAAATATAAAAAAATCTCAACAAGTAATGAGATTGTTTCAATAAACTATTATAACATGGTAACATGGGATCATACTATCCATGGAAGAAACAGTGATTATATAAAGAGTAAAATATCATGAAAAGAATTATATTCATTATATAACATGTAAAGTAGTAATATATAAACCTCAAAAATGTATTTATTTTCATAACAAAACATGAGTCTCAAGGAACGAAAATTGAGAAAAATAATATTGCTGATTTGGTTTCTTTTGGAACCTAAACCCTATGAATAAAAGATGATAAAATGTATTTTTAAATAACCATAAATTTAAGTATAAGTATCATTAAATATATTCATAGGAATTAAACACACCACACAAATGTAAATGGCGGTGAATACTACATGTATCTATCGGAAATAAAAACTGATATTTAATCCAGTTACCTTGTGTCTTCAATCTAACGGTACTCATTCAATCCTCCTATATAATAAACATAAATTTATTATAAATATTTTATTGAAAAATATTATTTTATATAATACTATATATGGTTTTATCATGACCTTATATTATGCTCTTGTTAACAATACTATGTTAAGGTTTCACTTTGGGTAATATTTTCTTTGTTCTTCACATATGTCTTATTTTATTATACCGTTGGTCCTTATACTTATATCATGAATAAATAATTTAAACCATGATATAAATATAATTTATTTTCATTATAAAGGTATTATAATAATCTATAGAATACATATGTATGAAATGGAATACACTATTCATGGAAATGGTAAGTCGTATGTATGATTGAACATTGTTTCTATTTTTGTTGTCTTATTGAAAGAAAGATGGTAAATGAAACAAGTGTATATATGTATTTATATATATAATTATTATAATAGAATTAATATATCTTATATATCATATAATCTCTCTAAGACCATCCTTAATACATTCCATTAGTGTGTGAACAAATCATATCGCTTTGAGGGGACAGTAGACCACACTTCCTCAAATGAAATTATCACATTTACACCAAATGGAAAGTAAAAAGATATATATTTTAAAATGAATAAATAAACATAAATACATAATAAATATAATATAACAAAAATATTATTATATATTTTTCTTAATATCCACCATGAGATGCGGTAAAGGAAAAATGAACAATCATCGTTTAGTAAGGCTGTAGTTCGTTGTACACATAAATAGTATCTTCGTTACCAATTAGATGTGTGTCTGTGTAAGAGTAGGTAAAAAAAATATCATAAAAACATACAAGTATATTTATGATACATTTTTGTTATAAAATATTAGAATATGTATAGTGGAGGGGGTGGAGAAAGAAAATAAAAGAAATGAGCTCGAGAGTAGACATTACCACATAATCGGAGAACTGCTTTTGATTTGTGACCAAAGGCTTACTTGTATTGATTTATTCAAAAGGAAAGTAATAAAGGAGGAAGGTAGGGATTTTTGGAAGTGTATTGGGTATATCTTTGTAGAGAATAAGTGGTTATATATGTGTTAATAATAGGGATATGTGGTTGCCTTTTAAAGGGAATGGAAGGGACACACGTGGCATTTTGGAAAACAAGATTTATGTACCCATGTTTGTACTTAAAAAATTAATAAAAAACTATAAAAACATAATAATTAAATGTTAATGGAAGAATAATAGACATAAAAGGGGTTTTAAACGTTTTTAAGTCGTTTTGGATCTTAAATTTATGGTTTAGTCATTTCTGAAGCTTAATTTTACCTTAATCGTTGTAATTAATTTTATTTACATTCACTAATAGATTTTTTCAAAAAATAATTTGACCTTATTATAAATTAGAAATTATTATTATTACAAATATTAAATCCATTTTTTAAAATTATAATCACATATGTGGAAAATATTATTTTAAATTTATCCCATAATTGGGTCGACAATACAGATATTTAATGTAAAAACATTAAAACGTTTTCTAAATTTTTATATCCAATTTCAAGGTAAAATTGGTTCCAATGAACCAAATTGTGTTCATTGATAAAAATATTATCTAATTAAACTTTTAAATAAAATTAAAATATAATTTATCCTTATAGATAAATTATATGTAAAAGTAGTTTTTAATTAAAATACGATATTTTTCCTTTGTTCATCCAAAAATGAAATTTCTCAGAAAAATCCCAAAATTATACCTAAGATAAATTAGTCATTCTGAATTAAAAAATTATGTTTATTTTATCAAATATATATATATATATATATGTTTCTAAAATTAATTTCATTATTTTTCACATAAGGATATTAAAAGCAGTTAATTTGTGAAAATGGTATTTTAAAACATATAAGGCCTCTACCTAAAAGGATATCTTTCATTATTAATTTGTTTTATTTATATAAAAAAATTATATAGAATATTTGAAAAGTAATTATTACTATTAATATAACTATGTTTAACAGATAGGTTGATGTTATCAAATTAAAATAATTATAATAGTAAAATGATGTATCATAGAAACATCAGGGTTATATGTAATGTACGCCAATTCGATGTTGTGTGTAACATACACCATGTCGGTGTTTCATAAAACATATGAAAAGTTGGTTCCCTGTAACATATTACAATTTTAATCTCTATGAATGGCATTTTAACCTTAGTGAATTGCAAGACACAAATGGAAATTTAATTTATTCAAAAGAAAGGTCCCTCGAAAATCAGGGTGTTACACCTATGAATGTTCATTAATGACTTGAATTGATTTGTTTTATTGATGTAATTTTATGAAATAGTATTACATATGGTATTGAAACTGTTAAAAACAATTGGTTTAATTGTAAATATACAATATTAGTACCGAATGGAATGTAAAATTTCTGTTAAATTTGATTTATAGGGTTAAGAGTTTGAGGAAAAGGTGGTGCTGCAGCTACTGCCAAATGTTGGTAGCAACCTATACCTATAGTTTGGAGAATTGAGGGTACATATTCTCTATAGAGATAATTTATACTCATGGTTCATTAATCTTGGGTAGATATATATACCCAAAGTTTAATTAAAATTAGGGGTATGATATAATACGTTGGAACTATACCCACATTTTGTATATAAACTGTTGGTATATCCCAATAATGACTTCTCTAACTCCCATGGATTGTAAAACAGTTTTTTGTAGAAGAAAACCATAGAATTAGTGGCTATACCCAAGGATTAAAACTGTTGGAATAGGTTAATTTTCCAGTAGTATAAGGTTTCCAATTCTGATCACTAATCCTGGCCAAGACGATTAACAATGAATTTTTAATTAGTTAGGCTCCCAAAAAGAAATATGCACCATATTGACATGATTCATATCATTTAATCATTTAACCCTTTATCATTCATCGGTGTTATACTTTTTATTGGGAACAGAAATAAAAAAACATTGTGAAGAGGTTTTGGGGAGGGATTGGGTAGAAATTGGACAATTATCAAGGCTTTGGAGGTGTGAGGAGAACATGCGATGAGAGGTGGTATTTATGGTGGAGGAGATGACTATTTTCTTATTATTTTATACATTTACTTATTTTTTCTTAAGGCTGTCAATAGTTTGGATTATTGTGAATATTAATAGTAAATATTTCATGTGATTTAAAACTAATGTTTCCTAAGTATTCCATACATTATCCTCGACTCAATAATTCGTGTATTTAACTTATACCATAAATTACCGCATTTCAATATTAAAAAAATCAACTATTTCAGAAAAATACCAACACCATTACCCTAAAATGTTTTTGAGGTTTAGAATTCAAAAATTAATTCATTTTTTTAAAGTTAATTTCTAATTAATATAAATTTAATTTTTAATTGAAATCATCATTTATTCAAATAATACAAAATTTTAAATATATTACAAATTTTTTGAAATTTTGAAAAATTAATTAAGGTCTCATTAAATTATCATATAATCATAAGAAAAAAAATATTTCTTTGTGAATCTATTTTTCGAAAATAAATATTCTTGTTTTCACAAAAATTTGAGAAGAAGAAGAACAAACCGAAACCCTTAGGTACTACCTCGCGAAGCTCGTTCGCGGTGCCCCGCAGCACCGCGGTTGGCACCAAGCTTCCGCACCACGAAACCACTGTGGAGAAATGCGGCAGGAGGATCCGTGGACCAATTTGATGTTTGCAAACCCTATGTGGATCTTGGAGGCAGGAGGATCCTCAAACCCATTTGACATTCGCGAACTGGCCATGGAGCAAGGAGGTGGGAGGCTCTGCGAACACCCATTGACATTTGCGAAGCCACTACAAGGAAATGAGGCAGGAGGCAATGCCGTTATGAAAAAATGACACATGGCTTCATGCTGAGTGAGCTCTGCTTCACAACAACTCTTGCCTATAAATACTTGTCTCCCCTTGATCCCAAAGTATGGACCATCCGACCTTACATTTTTGTAGCTCTCAAACCGTGAATCAATTTCTGCTCTGCGAACCATGAGCTTCTCAATGGACTTTTTCATCGCAAAGTTCCTCCCCCTTTTCTTGATTTCAGCCCCACATCAAGGAGGGATGCCCTTCACAGAGCCCACGGGCCTACACAAATGAAGGGGTTCCCCAGGGGGACTCAGGTCTTTGCAGAGAACATATGATTTGCAAGTCACCCTACATGTACATGTGACCCACATGTATGGCAGGATCACTATGCTTCGTAAAACACATTTCTTCACAATGCTATGCTTCACAAGTCACCCTTGCTTCGTGAAGTACTTCTCTGTGAGGTCCTTTCCAATTCACTAAGCACTTTCCATATGCACCAATACCCTACGCCTAGGCTAGGCCACTTCACTTCACAAAGCATACCCCTTCATGAATCCCCTGCACAATATGAAGCCCCAGTGCCTCACGAGGATCCTACCTATGATCCCCTTTCCTCTGCAACTCATTTTCCCATGTGGCCTTCTAGGTTTGAAAAATGTAATTTCAATTTCCATTGGTTGGTGTTTCCCATTGCGTTTCTTTGCCTCATGCTACTTTACATTGGCACGCTAACGGCTATCGCTTCTTTGCAAAGCCACGCTAACATGGGACCCCAATTGGATTACTCCATGATACCCCTAGTCATGGCATTGCCAGTGCCTTCCATTCACCATGGTGAAAAGGGTTTTAGTTATGTGATTTCTATGGGTGTGGAGTGAACCCACCATGTCTAATCTACATGATGTTAAACTGTCAATCTCCATCATCCTCCTCACATGACGTTAAACTGTGACCTCACCATGTGCATCATACATGTGGTTCACCACATTGGAAATTTTTTGACGCCCACTGGTTTCCACGTGAGTGAAATCATTTCTCAATTGGAATGAGATCCTCTTAATTGGAGCAGCATCTGTCCATAGGGAAAGGGCAACCACCTTGCTGAAAGCCCTGTTATTTTCTAGCAGGATGTAGCATCCCTACTCCTCCTCTCTTCCTCAGTGCCAAATCCCTCTCCCTTTGGGATTTTTCTCCATTGGGACTCCAACCTAGTGTATTTCCCAATCTTCATCTCCACAGACTGTGGACCACGCGTAAGCCCCTATTTCCACTTTGTGACTCTAACCACATGTAATCCCCCCATTCAACTTCCCATGGACGCACCATCCGTGATGTGCTCGTCAGGTATTTTCTGACTCTTTCTCTCACACCGAGCATGACTCATGTGGGCTTAGAGTAAGCATCAACCATGACATCCTCTCTAGGAAGCCTTGAGTGTAAGCCCCAACCACCATCATGTACTACGTGGTCTTTTATCTTTTCCAAGTAAAGGTACGTAGGAAGCCCCCCTGAGGTTCAAGCCCCCCAACCATTAGTCCTGACAATTTTCACATCAGCTCACCAAAAACCATCATGAACTACATGATCTTTGATCTTTCCCATGTCAAGGTTTGTTGGAAGCCTCCTTGAGGTTCAATCCCACCAACCATTGGTCCCAACAATATTCATGTCAGCTCACCTACATCTATCCTGAACTACAGGGTCATTGATCCTTGCATAGTAAAGGTATGTAGGAAGCCTCCCTGAGGTTCAATCCTAGTAACCATTGGTCCTGAATATCATCATGTCGGCTCACCAAAGCCCATCCTGAACTATGTGGTCTTTGATCCTTTCCAAGGAAAGGTACATAGGAAGCCACCCTAAGGTTGAAGCCGACCAACCATTGGTCCCTACTATCCTCACGTCGGCTCAACAACACCCATATTGAACTATGTGGCCTTTGATCCTTTCCAAGGCAAGGTACGTAGGAAGCCTGCCTGAGGTTCAAGCCCACTAACCATTGGACCCGACTATCTTCACGTCAGCGCACCAAAACCCATCCTAAACTATGTGGTCTTTGATAATTTCCAAGGAAAGGTATGTAGGAAGCCTCCCTGAGGTTCAATATCACCAACCATTGGTACCAACTATCTTCACATCGGATCACCAACACCCATCCTGAACTACGTGGTCTTTGATCCATGCCAAGGCAAGGTACATAGGAAGGCTACCTGAGGATCAACCCCACCAACCACTACTCTCGACTATCTTCACATCGGATCACCAACACCCATCCTAAACTATATGCTCTTTGATCCTGTCCAAGACAAGGAACGTTGGAAGCCTCCTTGAGGTTCATTCCCACCAACCATTGGTCCAGACTATCTTTGCGTCGACTCACCAACACCCATACTGAACTGCATAGTCTTCAATATTTTCCAAGGCATGGCATGTTCGAATCCTCCCTGATGTTCAAACCCAACAACCATTGGTCCTGACCATCTTCACATCGGTTCCCACTTCATTCTGAACAATGTGGACTTTGATCCTTTCCAAGGAAAGGTATGCATGAAGCCTCCCTAAGGTTCAAGACCAACCACTATTGGTTCCGACCCCCTTCACGTCGGGCCACCTTCGTCCCACATGACGTTAAACTTCATGCCCCCTTTTCATCATGTACGACGTTAAACTGCATCCACCATCCCGAAATACATGGACTTTGATCCCTGTTTTCTAGACATGGTGTGTAGGATGCCTCTATGAGGTTCAACCCCATCCAGTGGTAAGCCGTGGTGACCCCATCCAGCGGGAAGACGTTGTGACCCAATGTAGCTGTAAGCCATTGTGACCCCATCCAGTGGTTAGCTGTTGTCCACCCCATCCAGCGGTAAGCTATTGTGACCCCATCCAGCAGTAAGCCATTTTCCCCCCATTCAGTGGTAATTTGTTGTTAACCCTAATCGATGGTAGGCCGTTGAAGTCCTAAATCGATGGTAAGCCATCTTCAAATGAACTAAGTGGAATTTTTTCCCCTAACACGGGGATATGCAGGAATCCTCCCCGAGGTTCAATCCCATCGCCTATGTCTCATCCTAATCTCTTTCTTGAGCATATGTGTCTCAGGAAGGCCATGCCCCATCCCAGAGGTTCCACTTCCTTCAGGTCCCATTCATGTGTCCATTCTCACAGGCCTCCTCATCAGGTGTCCCACCATCCCACCGAACTACATGGGAATTAATTCCCTACCATGGAGAAACAAAGGAAGTCTCTTCAAGGATCAATCCAAAAATCCCTACCGTCCTCACATCGGTTCTATATCATTATCTCTCCACTTCATTCAACTCTACATCATCCATCCTGATTCTTACCTAGGCCGCCATATCCCGGTGAGATCTTGCCAGTTCATCTCCTAGCATCAGTGTTCCCTCTAGGGGTTGAACCCATCTGATCCACTATAGTCAGTGTTCCAATAAGTCTGATCCATCTCTACTAGATGTTAAGATCATAGCATACCCTGTGTTAAATAGAGGAAGCTGATGAAAACCTCAGATACATGCCTATGGCATATAATTCCCCACATTCGACGTGGGATGCCTCAGGCTTTCGTGCACTCAAGACGCCCTATAATAAGAGGAAAAACCCACACATTCTAGTGTTTTAGTTTCCAGACATTCCGGTGATGTCTAACATGACTAATCCCCCGGCCGAAGGTTTCTACCCTGACCAGACCCCTTGGAATGTCCCGATCAAAGCAGTGTAATCAATCGGTGTCCATAATGAAACGACACTTGGAAGAGTATCACGAACACCGTTATAGTAAAAAAGGTAGACCCAAACAAAGTGAAGAGTTCCAAGGAGGAATCCATGAAAGGAAGAATTAACATCCCATAATCCCATTTCAATCAAAGAGTAAATGTCCCTGGTTAAGCGACATATGTGGTCTACCATTGGAAAGAGAGAATGCAGGGAAAAAACTGAGCGCCCTCCACAGATGGATGTGAGCACCCCGAAGAAAGCATAAAAAATAGAAATGGAGAAATAGACGTGATGTTCTTCTCCTAAATGTGGATATTAGTAGTGTTCGAGGAACCAGTTTATTATCATTTCACTGGATTTTGTTATCTAGTTCCGGGTCCTGCCATGAAAATTGCGGGCCTGGCATGAAACTCCCCAGAAGCTAGGGCAGTCAAAATGTTGGACATCCCGGTCTACGACGTTGTCAGCATGGATCCTTCTTACCATCCATGGGAAATGGAATGGAGATGCAGAAATTAGTGTCAGTTTATTTGTTTCAACATTAATGGTTTAATCTCCCTGCTTTCAGGAACCAAGATAATGCACCAGGAATCCTATGTCCATCTTCCCACCGATGTAGGGGTAGGGACAACACCAATACCGAAATCTCGCATGGCTCTTCCTCTTCTACGATGGATTCTACACCCACAGTTTCCGGGTGCCCACGCCCCATCTACCCTTCTGAATTTATACAAAGATGGGTGATAAGAAAGCTCATACGCCGATACAAGGATGATGAGATTATCCTGACTCGATATATGGCCCATAGAGATTTTGAGGTGTCTGTACCTCGTCACCACCACCAACCCCAAGGGCCGCATAGGGAGCCACTACTCCCCACCACAATATCCAATCATTTCAGGAGTCTCTCCCCAAAATTTCTCGAAAACTCCCTTCACTACACCGAAGAGTTAGGGGATGTTTGGGACAACCTGGCCGGGATCCCATTCCAGGGTTCCCCAAGGAGAGACCCCACTAAGCCGCGCCAGTGCCACAACCCAATCTCACAGGCTGAATAGTAGGTAAGCGATGTACTTGCACAAACGGCCCCTGTCCAAGAGATCTGATGCCAATGTCGGGCGCTGGCCGAAGAGGACTCCCACCTAGGGGCATCGACGTCAGCAGATACTATGGAATGTCCCACTACTGACAGGTATCATCAGCCTCTTGTGCATACAGATCGTGGGAACCAATATACCTGACCCGAATCATGGCCCCAACTACCCCATGTGTAGGCTTGGTCGACTCTCTCGGTCGCCGACATAGGGAGCACCCATCGCAGACCGACCCACGACAGTGAAACCCTATACGAAGGTCCTCCCCATACTGCCACCATGGAGAATGCAAGTCATCCCCGCTTCTATCCTCGGCATGGAGGTCAACCCCATGCTACCTTCAATCCGAACGAGTGTCCTCCCCATCACAGTGACACTCAGTACAGATGCCTCTCCCACGATAATTATATTGGGTATGGGGTCATTCCTCTTACCACATACCACCATTATGAAGATGATATGCATCCAGTCAATCTCTAGTATGGGGGGCTTCCCCATTTCCTTGCAACAGCTGGCGAAGGTCCTCCTCGCATCAACAATCAGATGAGTGAAGGTCAAATTCACTTCACCAGCACCCAACATAGAGGTATTACCTGTGTTCGGGTTGATCAGTATGAGGACCCTCCCCACGCTGACACTTCCTAGGGAAGCAAGCATGGTGGTCCTACCCGTGCTCCTATATACTCCAGTGGAGGTACTACCCGCTCGATCATTTCTCGCGGAGGTCCCCTCCACACATCAGCCAGTGGACATGGAGGTCCTCCCTGTGTTCCCATTGATATATTTCCAGGTGCTCCTGCACCCCAGCTCACTCGGGCAGAAGTCCACCCCGCCCCAGCACCAGTACGGCTGAAGCACCTCCTCATTCTAGAAATCTACCATGTCCTGAAGAACCACCCCTAGGCAAGAGGGTGAGTTATCGCCACCATAAAAAAGAATGCTGAGAAGATTCAGACCAAGATCAAACCAGTCTATTTCTTATATTTCAAGGTGGAATATGACTCAACGATGGAACCTTCACCTAGATCCTCTGGGTCAAGGTCCAGTGTAGGAACAAGGTGCATTAGTCTAATAAGTCTAGAATGTGAGGTCCATTGGATCCCCGATTCCCTTCGTAGGTATATCTAAGAGGATGAACATTTGGCAACCCCATAGGTTTTAGTTGTCCAATCCCTACCATCATCACCAGAAGCCCTCTCTACCTCGACTAGAGATCATAGAGATCTATTCTAGGGATCAACGGGGGAAGATCATTAGAATTACCCTTCACCAACATTTGTATTCCCTGTGCCCAAAACTGAGGTTGTCAACCCATCTTACCACATTGTTGTGGCCAAGTCACTACACTCTTTGGAGGATAGCCCATGATGCGGTGGATTTTCAGCTCACTCGCTGTATTCTCCACCGGCTGGCCTTCCATCTCAGTGGTCTGCTTTATTACTACTTCCGCTTCCCCAGCCACCACCAGTAGATGAGTGGGGAAATGAAGAGAAAACCCATGAATCTGGACCAAGTAGTTTGTGGGATATCATCTAATCAGACCATTTCCCCAAGATGTTTTGGCCAGTTGAATCACCAAATTTTAGGGCACTAGAAGTGCTCACCCAGGGGGATGTTGGATGTTTTCACCAGACCCCCAGGACGACTCATTTTTTCCTTCTGCATCGATGAGTGACCTACCCCTAGAGTCAGGTACACATCAAATATATCAACCAACAATGTCGTTTGGTCGATTTGGCCGCACTCCCTGTGGCATAGTGCCCTGAGTCACCAGGCCCCATAAGACCCTCCAACAACGATGAATACATATCTTTAAAGTGCTCTGCTAGACAATCAAGGAGGCTTCTCCCCATGTAAACATTTGTGGTTGGGGGAAGTACACGACCCTCAATTTCAGTTCCATCCGGAACCATATTTATTTTCTACGAGACATAGAGGATATGACTCTAGGCAGGGTTGCGGTAAACATGGAAGACCTATAAGAGGGAGAGAATGAGATGGATATTCTTGATGGGGACTTACCCCCTATGGGAGTGTCGCAGCTACATGATCCATTGGGAGGGGTCACTCTCCAGTAGAGAAATATGCTGGGAATTCGCATGCCCAACGAGGCACAAGTCCTCAGCCGGAATCGCAAAAAGGGGAAGGAACTCCTTAGAGATGTCAAATCCTCTGACCCATATTGATCAGTGCTGAAGGGGGTAGATGACCCCGAAAAATATGCGTTGTGTCAGCAACTCACTGAACAGAAGAAGAAGGTTTATGACCTCCTTGCTAAACGTGTTGCGGAGCAGCGACCAGACTACGGGAATCCTCGGCCTGGGTGACAGGGGAAAACACAACATCCCCATGGAGAACTGCCCCCAGGTTACCCTGACATTCCTTCCCACATAGGCATGATTGAGGATAGAACTTATGGAAATAGGGTATGATATGTGTCACCAAACCCTCCTGAATGGCATGACAATCCTCAGGACCAATCTCGGATTCCCCCACCTGCTCCATAGGTCATTCCACCAGCCTCTCCATGAGCTGTTGGGCCAGTTTCTCATGTTGAAGAACCAAACAACGCACTAGTGGCTAGGGATCCCCATATAAATAGTAATCCATGCCAGGTTTATCTAATGGCAATACTCATCGCCCACATCAAAGCATTAGATACTCGATTGGTTGCAATCCCACCTGATGTAAAGACATACCCAGCATGGGTGGATGATATGCCAGCACCCCCGAGTTTCGGGAATACCAACTTTTCCCCTATTAACTGGAAAGGGGACCCGCCACAACACTTGGCCCACTATATCTCAAGGTGTGACCCCATGTTGGGAACTCCAACGTAGCAGGAAGCTGCCAAACACTGGTGTTTTGTACAGACATTGGAAGGGATGAAATTCATCTGGTACAACTAGCTCCACATCAGGTTAGTGGCCGACTGGGGGGACCTCCAAAGGCAATTCATCTACCAGCTCAGTTCCACCACATGTTTAAAGATAATCACATACCTTTTCAAGTTCAAGTAGAGGCCCAATGAGTGTGTTGCTGACTTTGTCGCCCGGTGGAAATGACTCACATACTCTCCTGACATGTCGCTGACTTTGGAGAAATTACTGATGATGTGTATAGGGAATGTTAAGACGGAACTGGTCCCCTATCTGATCACCCAGAACTACCCTGTGAGATTCCATGACATCTCTGATAAGGCCCAGTGCCTAGAGTAAGCCTTACAGCAGGCTAAGTAGGCACGTCTGTTGCCTCCTGTAATCCCCACGAGAAGGGCTGTTGTGGCCAAGCCCACTGTAGTGGCTCAAATAGAGGCCCCTATGAAACTACAGTTGTAACCATTGGAGATTCCTCTAAGCCTCGTAGAGTCCCTCCACCTCAAAAGCAGCCTTCAGCCCAGCACCGCCCAGCTTAGAATTGACAGGTGCCCCTGCACAATGCGCCACCACTGCCTAGGCTAGATAACCATGCTCCACCTCTTTGGCAGGCTCCTACAACCCCTCATCTGGGTCAGGCTTTGAGGTCCCCTTTTTATAATAGGAGGAACCACATCAACTCGTTCAATGATGCACAAGTCCATGAATATTTCCAAAGTGACCTAGAGCAGGGGATTGCACATTTTCCTAAGTGTAAGTGGCCATAAGAGGCATATGTCATTGATCGCCCAAATTACTGACCCAACCACCAGATCCTGGGGAAGACCCTCAAATAGTGATATGTGTTCAAAGACTGGTTTCCAGACCAGGTGGATAACATTATAGTCTGGTTGGCCCCAGCTTCAGCATAGGTGGCATGTGTCTTCATGAGGCCAGACAATAACTACAACAATGAATGTGAGTGGCCTCAGGTTTCTAGCCGCTGGTACCAGAAGTATGATGACTAGATGAATCATAAAATAGTTTCACATGCCCATGGTGTTAGCCGTGCATTCCTTAATTAGAAAGAGGCTTCATAATCTACAACAACTACTTCTGCATCTTCATCTTAGCCACCATCTTCCAATAAAAACAAACACCAACAGTGTAAGGGAAATCAAAGTCCCCCGCTGATGCCATCGTCATCCCATACTCTCAGTGGCTTCGTGCCCCCAGAGATGATGATCCCTCCTAATATCTTTCTAGTATTGGAGAAATATTTGAGTGACAGTAAAGGGTATCCCTCTATTAATACCGTAGAGCTGGTAAATCCTTAATTGATTCCTGATGATGAGGAGCACCAGGCGGATCCTCCCAAGGCCCCCAGCCGTCATCAGTGTCGACCGAGTCATGAAAATAGGGGCTGTCAGAGTACCTCGATCATTACTTCCAACCAGGATATGTACGCGACCAAAACCAGGCAGTAGGCCCAGCGTAGAACTTAGTATACACATCCTTCTCATACGGTGACATTAGTTTCACCTTCACCGCTGTTTATGTGGTTGGATCAGGAAGAGCTATCTCGATCAGGTCGTGACTAGCCACACTTTGCTATAGGCTGATCTTAGTCATCTAGACTCCATTCGGTAGTCACTATGCATGCTTTGACTATTGATTAGTTGGATATTACTAGCACCAGTCAGTTGTTGGCCTAGTCGATAGGCCCCACCATACCTCCTATCATAGAGGGACCTCCTGTAAGTTGAAGTTCATTCCTGGCACGGAAGTATGATGTTCCC
Source organism: Viscum album (assembly GCA_963277665.1). NCBI lineage: Eukaryota > Viridiplantae > Streptophyta > Magnoliopsida > Santalales > Viscaceae > Viscum > Viscum album. Next base: position 1,777,989,316 of record OY728129.1, on the reverse strand, counting down.
GAACATCTTTCCATAATTATAGTTATTCTCTCCATCCTGGAGACCCTTATTCAGTCATTAGATATGTGTGAGGCTATCACCGAGTCTTTAAGATGTACCCTTCAGTTTGAGACAGAGGTAGCAGCTCCAGAAGCCTTTCATGCTAAGGTGGTCGAGAATGATGAATACCAGGCCATCATCTCGTTATTTGGAGATGATGAAGGATCTCCCATATAGAGGCACATTCGCCACTATACATCACTAGACAGTTCAATGGAGTGGAGGTTCACCACTATCTTGTAGACACGGTCTTGGGGATCAACCTAATCCTGACTCAGACACTGTGAAAGTTGGGAATGTCAGAGGATTATCGGAGTCCCTCTGACCTAAGAATCCAAAGTTATGATAGGATGGAGCAGACACTGGTTATAAAGATCTATTTGAAGAACCATTTCGTTGGTTTAATTTCCTACACTGATTTTATGGTTGTCTCCCAAGACACCGCCTACATTGCATTGATGGGTAGGTCATGGCCCCACCTGCATGCATCAGTTCCTTCATCATATCACAAGTGCCTTAGTTACTCCCTTTATGGTCAAGTGGGTGTGCTTCAAGGTGACACATCCCCCTTTTCGACTTGTTAATCCCGCTATCTTGATGTTGACTACTACAAGAGAAAGGACAAGTAGATTCAGATTAATGAGGTGAAGCATGCTATGGATGCGACTGACCCATGGGAAGATCTGGATGATGCATATTTCTTTCCAATACATCGATTTGAGGAAAGAACTACGAACATAAGAAAATGCTTCAAAGTTTCTGGAACTAGGGGTAGGACATTCCCAAGTCTAAGTGACACTGGAATATCACCTCATTCTCTTACACAAACCAGGTTCAGGTGATCCGAGAGCCCCCTACTCCCTTAAGGTATCAGGATGTCCACCCCGTGGAATTGAAAATTCATCATACATACTTGTTTTGCTGGGATAGAATTAATCCGAACAATATGACACAACAATATTCCTTTGATATCATCAAGCGTGGCCCCTTGGGATGAAGACCATATGGGATTGGATCAACAACCTTCATCGTTATGGTTTCGATAACACCGGAGTTCCCCGATGCAGTGTCCACTACCACTCAGGCTAGTACCGGCCTCTAATTGGGAGTTTCCAACCTAGAGGAAGCTCCTCCCACTGAGGATCCCCCCTTTATAAGTGAAGAATAGGATTTATTGGATTCTCCCCCCACCTTTTTATAGGGTTTCTATGCCATTGTTGACGAGTTGGTACAGGTGAACCTCGGTAGCGAGGCAGACCTGAAGCCCACATTGATCAGTATCGCCATGCCCCTCAAGAAGCAATAGTAGTACGTATACTTCCTTAAAAAATACCGTGTTGTATTCTCCTATAGTTATGAGGAGATTCCTAGACTATATCCTTATGTATCCTTCCACGGCTGCGGTCTCCTGATGAATTATCGTGGGTTCAAGCAGCCTCCCAGAAAGATGCACCCTTCTCATGGTGACATGGTTGAGGCATAAGTTTATTAGCTCATCAGAGGAAATTTAGTTAAGGAGTTCTAGTACCCCGAGTGGCTGTCAAACATTGTTCTATTACGGAAGAAGAACAGACATATCTTGGTCTGCATCGACTTTTAGGATCTCAACAGTCACTGTCTGAAGGATGATTCTTCCCTTCGTGTGACTGAATTGTTGATCAATTATACAGATAGGTTCCAAGACCTCCCCTGATCGGTACTCTGGGTATAACCATATCTGAATAGCCCCCAAGGACGAGGAGTTTAATACCTTCAGGGCACCACAAGTTACTTTCAGTTACCAAGTCATTCCCTTCAGTTTAAATAATGATGGTGCCACCTATTAGCGGGCTATGAATCACATATTTTACACCAATCCATGTAACGTTGGTGGAATGTTACCTACATGACCTGGTGGGTAAATATCACCAGAGTTAGGACCATCTCAAATACCTTGAGATAGTGTTCGGCTTCCTCTGTTCCTGTCACCTGAAGTTTAACCCATAGAAGTGTGCCTTCAGGGACACCTATGTAAAGTTCCTCAGCTTAGTTTTCAAATACAGGGGCATTGAGATCAACCCATAGAAGATCAAGACCATTAGCTAGATGTCTCCTCTAAGAAACATTATGGAGCTTCAAGGTTTCCAAGGCCACATATCCAACATACGCCAATTCATCAGGAATTTGGTTGGCAAGTGTAAGACCTTTTCCCAACTCATGAAGAAAGGAACCGTCTATGAGTGGGACGAAGAGTGTCAGACTACTTTCGAGGAAATTAAGCAGTATATTCTCCAGCCTCGGGTCTTAATGCCACCCATCTCTGAAAAGTCCATGGTCCTATATGTGACTGAAAATGAGAGATCTCTCGGCACCCTTGTCGCCCAGAAGAATAATGAGGTAAAGGAGAATAACCTCTACTACCTAAAATGCTTCCTCCTTGATATGGAGAGCAGATACTCCTCTATCTATAAGAGTTTCCTTGCACTCGTATTTGTATTATAGAAATTTTGACATTACTTACAACACCATGAAGTATAGATGGTGTCCCGAGTAGATCTACTGAAGTACCTCCTGAAACGCCCCATGTTGGCAGGATATCTAGCTCGGTGGGTAGTCATTCTCCAACGGTGCGACATCGGGTATGTCCTCAATAAGGCTATTAAGGGGAAATCATTTTAATATTTCTTTACTGCCCATCCATCTTCTATGAACCAGTCCCAGGACCTTCATTTTCTTGATGAGAAATCCACTCGGTAGACCAAGCTATCCTGTGTTGGAAAATGCACATCGATGGTTCTTCCAGGAGCCCCATAGGCAGAAATCTCAATGACCCCAGGATCAACAGAGTAGGTCTGGGTATCGTCTTCATTACCCCAGAACAAGATATTTTGTCGTACTCATTCCTGTTGTCAGAAGGCTTCACCAATAATGAGGAAGAGTATTAGGCTTTCATCACTAGCCTCGAGTTGGCCCTCGAGATAGAAGTTCCCCATTTGCATGTGAAATAGGACTTCGAACTACTCATTAAGAAGATCAATGGTGACTTTGTCTTCATAAAGACAAAGCTTGTGCCATTATTGGAACACACTCTCTATATAATGGCCCAATTCCCATATTGGAAAAAAGATACTCATGCCACTCGATCTCAAAATGGTCAAGTTGATTCATTGTCCGACCTAGCTGCATCACTTGCAGAGCCTGAACAGGATGACCTGATTATCCACATACAGACTGAAGATTCATTATTCCTATCACTCTAGGTGACAATGAAAACCAACAGTTAAGCCACCTTAGATTCGGTGCCTCTACATCCGAACCCCCAGGTCCCCCCGATGTAGTGATTTATGAAATTCCTGGCTGGAGAACCTCTTTTCTCATGTACCTCCAAAATGGAAATATCCCAATAGATCAGGTTGAGGGTGAGTGAATCTGATGCCATGCATTACAGTTCACCCTCCAAGACGGCCCAGGTCATGAGCATATCCTCTTCATGTGCAGGATTTATGGGGTTGTCCTCCGTTGCATTCAAGGAGATAAGATTTCCCAGGTCAGGTAGGAGGTTCATTTTGGTTCTTATGGGGCTCATCAAACTGGGCTGAAGCTATCTAACCAGATCCAGAGACTGCTGTATTTTTGGTCCTCCATGATCCATGACTACATCGAGTTCTCCAAAAGGTTCTATGCATGATATATTCTTGCTAACTTCATGCATTGGCCGCCAGAGCCTCTCCACTCCACCAAGTACACTTGGCTATTCGCGGTATGGGTACTCGAAGTTGTGGGACCATATCCACCAGCGAAATCTCACCAGTGCAGATTCATCCTGACTTATACAGATATTTGTCCATGTGGGAATAGGTATTTTCACTCAATGATTTCAAGTCTAGTTCCATAATTGACATTGTGAGCTCCAACATCATCTATGGATTTAGAGTCCCTCATGCCATCCCCACAGATAACTGCACAAACATCCGAGAAGCTAAGCTGAAGAAATTATATTCTAAGTAAAACATCCGTTCTAACCATACCTCCTGCTATCATGCACAAGAAAACAGATAGATCAAAGTGATCAACAAAAAATTCTATAACATTCTGTATAAAATGGTTGGATAGAATAAGAAGAGTTGGTTGGAAAAGCTCCCCAATGCCCTCTGGGATTATTGGACGACGACTCATAGTTCCTTCCACGTAACCCCATATTCCCCGGTGTATGGAACAGAGGTCGTTATTCCAATTGAGATTCCATTTCCCTCACTATGCCCAAATTTCTATGATTATCAATATCTAGATAAAGTAGCTGAAATCTGTTTGGCTGAGTTTGAAGCACTCAAAAAGATCCGGCTTCATGCCCAGCATAATCTGGAAAGGCATTTCCTCCACTCCTTCTTGCAAGGAGACTTGGTATTGGCCCAGAGGGTACCAAAGATACTTGGTAGGGAACCACCCAAGTTGGTGCCCAAATGGGAAGGACCTTACATCATTCACGAGTATTACTCCAATGGCGCTTAACCACTAGTTACCATGGATGGTGAGGATATAACTCCTCCCACCAATGCCAAGTTCCTCATGAAATACTTTTCTTGTGTCCCCCTATCCTACATGACCTTAAACTCTCTAGTCCTGCATGAACCCAAATTTTGTAATGGTCCCGCAAGACCCTCAACTAGATCAGGGTCCTACATGACCTTGAATTTTCTGGTCCTACATGATCTTAAAATGTCCAGTCCTACACGACCTTAAACGGTGAAATGTCCCCCATGAAATTAAACTATGTGTCATCTTGAAAGACATTAAACTGCACCTTTTATAACTACATATGGCTTGATTCCCATCCTCATGGGATACGTAGGAATGCTCGGATGCCTAATCCTGAATCCATCCTGGCGCTCTTCTAGTTTGGCTACCCCTCATAGGTGTAGACCCCTTGTAGGATCTCATATGACACTGCCTAATATGTTTTGGCCCCACTCATGGAAAGATTACGAATCTCACACCATCTGCCCCAACTCATTCTTCTAACCCTCCCACGTTCATACCGCCTGACTTTAAACTGAACGGACCTTTCAGAACTACGTATGTCTTGATTCCTATCCTCATATGATATGTAGGACCAACTAGACATTTTGTCCGTAGACCCATCCCCAATCTTCGGGACCTCTCATTGTGTCAAATCACATGGTGTTGCATAGGCATTTCCCCTCATTCATGTCAAGTTCATCATGACCATACCATGTTACACAATATGGATGTTGTGTTTCAAACCTGGTCAACAACTATCCTTTATTTTTTTCACCACCCCCATATGTCCCAAACATGGAGTGTAGTGGTTCATTCTGCCCTTCCATCTCTCGAAAACTTGGTCTTCCTTGAGCAGGAGTGTAATTCTAGCTGTCAGACCCTTATGTGATGGGGAGAGACTAGTTATGATTCTTTTTTCCCACACCGAGCATTTCTCATGTGGGATTAGGAGCTATGATGAGGCAATTCCCACACAAGAGGTCATATGGCTACAGTTGGTCATGGTGCCCTGCCTCAGGTCCATCGACCCCTTCGGACCCCTAGACAAAGTTCTCATTGGGGATTGTACGGTGTGGTATGGACTCACGTCCTTATTCACATTGGGATATTTCTCCACACCACACATCTCCCTTCGATACATCTTCCCTTAATTTATTGTCTGCCCTGCGAGCAGCAACCCTACCATGCGTCGCGAGCCCCATCATTTGGGATTCCATCACTTTCTTTATCCAAAAGGACCTACGGAGGGCAAGGATTCTTGGACCAAGGGATCTTCTACCATTACAGGAAAACGTAATCGAGAATTGTGGGTGATAAATTGATACAAGTCCCATGTTGCGAGTATGGTCAATGGTTGACACTCAATTGTTTGCCCTGAACTCTAGTCATACTAGGGTGGATACTGTGTTGAGAACATGGTCAACCGTTTTCCACAATCATTGTTGCCACTTTGTGGTCTTCCATAGGAATGATGATTCACCCTCTCTGTCCCACAAATATGACATTAAACTTGGAACCTATGTTCCAAGCTCTAGGAATTTAAACAAAGATCACCATTGTCCTTACTATAAGATGTTAAACTGCAATCTGGCTATGACATTCTGTTTGTGGCCCAGCCTTAGGCCCCTATCCAGAGTTCTCACTTAGGATTTTATGGTGTGGTGTGGGATTATCTCCTCATTCCTGTCAAGTTACTCGTTGTACTATACACGCCCCTCATTGGGGTGTTTTTCCCTTATCTGCGTCATCCTTTTCACTAGAACTACTCGTGTCTTGATTCTGATCCTCATGGGATATATATGACCGCTCGATTGTCAAGTATTCGGGTCCAGCCCAATCTCTTAGAAACCTCCCTATAATCTTTTCCCCTTGGCCCAATTTTTCCCTGAAAAGGGGTATATGGTCTGGTATGGGCTTATGTACCCATTCATGTCGGGTTTATAACAACCATGCCACATAACTCTCTCTTATGAGTGACCTTTACTCCCTTTCCCTACTCTCATCTCTTTGAGTTGGCTGCCCTTATGTCAGGTCCCTCAGCCCTCTTCGGTGATTCACCAATGTGGCCAAGAGTCCTCTAGTTTAGAACCTAGAGTGTCGGGTTCTGCCTGGACATGCTTTCACCCATTTTTAGGCTTCGTGTTCCCCAAAATTTGGGATCCCATTATCTTTCACATTCGAAGGGACCCCCAAATAGAATGAATGATAGGACTAAGGGCTCTCCTAACATTACGGGCCAATGTCCTAGAGGGTCTCAGACAACAAATAGATACAAGTCCCACATTATGAATATGATCAGTGGTCGACACTGATTTGTTGTTCCCATTTCAGGTCACATGATATGGATACCGTGTTTTGAATGTGGTAAAATGTTATCCTCCATCATCACGCCAACCCCTTCAATCCTTAAATGTCAGTGACACGATTCAAATCATTTTCCACCCCATTGTGTCCAAGTGTAATTTTAACCCTCCCGGTACTATCCCTCGGTGCACAATTGCACGTTATGAGGACAAAGATGTGATTAGGTGTCATTCAAGGATTCACATTGACTTCCCTTTTTCATGTATTCCGGTTATTGAAAAAACCTCTTCGAACCTTATTTTCCACACCGAGTTTGACTCATGTGGGCTTAGGGATCAGATTAAGGTCTGTGCTTACTTGGAAGGATTCCTCTTCTCCATGGTCTGAGCTCTAAGACCATAAACTAATATCTTTTTTAGAACTACATATGGTTTGATCCCCATTCCCATGGGATACATAGGAATGCCCAAACAACTCATCTTTGGGTCCACCTTGAGTTCCACTAACTTATCTTTTTTGTTCTACCTTTTTGGACCCATCTATTATATGACCGCATGATATGGAATGTATGGGATTATTCCATCGTTCTCGTCGGGTTGAAAATTTCCGCATCACTAAATCCCCTTTAAAGAAGCTAGTCCCTCCTATCTTCTATCCTTTGTCCTGTATGACATTAAACTGCACATTTTAGAACTACGTATGGATTTATTCCCATCCTCATGGGATACATAGGAACACCCAGACATATCATCTTTGGGTCCAGTTCAAATGAGATCTAGTCTCTCTTTCCCAATATTCTCTATCTTTTTCTTTCCCCCTCGGCCTAAGGTTTCTTTCTTGGAATTGTGCATGGTGTGATATGGGATTAGGTCCTCATTTACATTGGGTATGCTTTATCACGCCATGCACATTACCTTTTGAACCTCATCTTTTGTGTATATGTATGATCCATATGACTTTAAACTATGAAGACCAGTCCCTCATGACATTAAACTATTACGTCTATAATGCACAATGTTAAAGAGCATGGTTAGTCCCATCACATGACCTTAATATGTGACATTATCATCCTGGCTGCCTGACAAAAAACGGCATTGCATCGTGGTGTCCTCACTCGAGGGGACATCATGTTTGGTATCGGTTACACATCATACCATTTGTTAATTCCTACACATGGCTTGATTCTTTTGGTGTTTCCTAGACTTTCTATCCTCAGTCAATCACTTCACAAAAAAAACAACATACATCCATCCTAAAGGATAAAAAAGATCTATCAAATGCCATTTTTTTGGTGTAAGTGCTAGACCCGCATGACCATAGTATCTCAAGCACTGGTATCTTACAGTTCCATCCATAGAACTACATGTATCTTGATTCTCATTCTCATGGGATGTCTAGGAACACCCATGTAATTTGCCTTGGGCCCAACCTAACATTAATTTTTGGTACCTTAACCTAAAACCTCCCAAAGGAACATATGGTCATGTAGACTTTAGGTCCTCATTCACGTCGGGTTTCTTAATTACCTCACCATGTGTCTCCCGCATTCCCTACCATATCAGGTTCGAGTTCTATGACCATAAACTAAGATCACTCTGCGTCCTTGCCGCAAGACATTGAAATTCCAAAAATCTTCCAGAACTATGTACGACTTGATTACCTTCCTCATGGGATACATAGAAACACCTAGACATGTTGTCCTCGGGTCTAACCCCATAAATATGAAATCCCATTCTCTTTATTTCGGACCCTAGACCCAACCCCTTTTGGGAACATGTGGTGTGGTGAGTACCTCATGGGTTCTCATTCACATCAGGTTTTGTAATAGTCGTACCATGTGCCCCCATTGTCTTTTCCGAATATGGTCTGTGTTATATGACCCTAAAATAAGATCTCCCTATGGGAACTATGCGTTGGTTTTTTCTACTTCATCTCCTTACACCGTGCCAATTAAATCAACCTCACCATAATGGCCCATCCTACAACCATTAATTTGGGAATCATGCAACCTTAGTACCCTTGTCATTGGAGGGGGGATCGAATCCCCCTATCTGATACGTCTTGTTGTTGTACTCAGATGTGTTGTGGTAGTGCCCAAAGTGTGGAATTTTCATAGGGACATTCCCTCCTTCAATTTCCAAGCTTCATGAGCCCATTATTTGGATCCTCATCCTCTTCCATGTATGAAGGGACCCCTTTATGTCCTGGTCCTAGGCCACACATGATTACATAACCTCTTAGGCCAACATCCCTGAGGACCTCAAATGAAATTTGTGATAGGTCACATTTTTCGAACATGGTCACTGGTCGACCCTCATTTGTATAAACCAATTATATGCTAATGAGAAATAGATATTATGTTTTGAACATGGTCAAAAATTATCCCCTATCATCACGCCAACTTAATTCAGGTCCATATATCGAGCATCATGATTCACACATTTCTGCTTCCTTATGTCCATGTGGAATTCCAACATACTCTACTTTACCCCTTACCGTATCTAGGTGAGCTATATTGGATGTTCAGCATAATTGGGATGTCATTCACCTAGCGTCCCATCACCCCTGACATGTAACTTACTATTCTTGGGAAGTCCCATCACTACTCCTTCTTTCCAACATTGAGCACGACTCACGTGAGCTTAATAGTTTGGGTTTGATGTGTACTGGCGCAACCATACCACACATTACTTTCTTCATCTCGTATGACGTTGAACTACAATCTCAGAACTACGTATGGATTGATTCTCATCCTCATGGGATACATATGAATTCCAAGACAACCCATCTTGGTCCCAACCTAATTTTCACAATCAGCCCCTCGACCTAGGGATTCTCCCAAGAGCATGTGGTGTGGCGTGGACTCCTATGGTCCCCATTCACATCAGGGTATGTACTGCACCACACATTTTTTTCCAGGGTAGCCATGTCTCTAATGCATGACATTAAACTGCAGTTCTTCCCATAAAATGTTCAGGATTTTCTATGTTAATCATGGGAGGCATCAGTTTCCTCTCTAGAGAGGATTCTCCCTTCCAGTGTCGGTCTCTGACCACGCTGCGATTCAATAACTACATATGTCTTTATTCTCATATTTATGGGATACGTAGAGATTCCCATTCATTTTTCCATGGGCCTAGCCCCAGGTTCATGAAACCTTCTGGCCACTTTGCCTCGATCTTGGTCAAAAGAAGTATGACCTTTAAATTATGCACACCATCCTCACTGTATGACATGAAACTACGTGTCATTCTAGGTCCTTACCAGATCAGTCCCATTCAAAAGTAGGTATGATCCCTGATCATCCCGATGTACCCACCTAATGTGCCTTCACCATGGTGGAATAATTTCAAGAGTGTTGTACTCCATCCGAACAACCCATCATGCCACACTCCACACTTTGAGTGCCATTTATTCGGACCCTCGTCCTATTTCACAACTAAAGGAACCCCCTAATAGTATGGATGCTCAGCCTATGGATCACCTATTGTCTTTAGCCTACATTATGGAAGAATAATGGATGGAATTTCGAGTCAAGCCCCATGTTTCAAACATGGTCAGCGGTCAACCCTCATTTTTTATCCCAATTTCCGACTAATGCAATAAGGATACTAGGTTTTGAACATGGTCATTAGTTATTCTTCATTGTCACGCCATAAATAAAGTGTTCCTATTTTTGGTATCATGATTCAAACCTTCCACTCCCCTATGTTAGGATTAATTCAAACACCCCTGGTGTTTCCCCACTCATGCACTATCACACACTGGGAAAGCGATGATTTGACTGTTCTGAGAGCTTCATCCTTCAGTCAGGCCTCTCCCTTTATTCTCATAAATCTAGATTGATTCTTCAAACCCTATATAACTGAACCATTGTTTGCACTCATATATTCGGGTGGAATGATATGGTGGCCATCCCTTGTTTCTCTCATTGGGCCCAACCAATGGGAGCTTAGGGATTGATCACTAGATTTTCCATGATTATAATGGAAATGTAATAAACCAAAGGAATAATAGAAATCATGCATGCCTCTAGTATAAATAGTCAAAGAATGAAATTGTGTTCAAAAGTTTTAAGCATCAAAATACACAAGGATCGACCCCTCCCATAGATGGGTTGACCCTATTAAAAGAACATTGCAGCTTCACCACCCTCTATCTTATGGCATCCAGGACTCGATGTCTCCTGTTCAGTTCCTTCTCTTCATTGGAAGCAAGGGGGAGTAGTTCTTCAACTGCGATTCGGGCCCACTCCTCGTTGGTTTGGATAACTGGAATCTCCTCGGAGGTTTGCCTCATGTGCTCTTCAGCCTCCGCCAGCTGGGCCGTCAGCCACAATATAATCTCTGAATGCACAGTGAGGGAAGAATAATGTTCATATGCTCGGATGTGTTGCCGTTTAATCTCATTTTCAACCTCATGCATCCCCTTGATATTCACCGCTTTTCTCCACTCCCACCCCACACAAAGGCCACAGTCATACTCTCGAATCTTCTTCACCATGAGATCTTAGATGATCATGTGGGGACATTGGGCATTCACCCTCCAGCACACAATTCACACAGTTTTAAACGAAGTCTCTCCATATGGTCTATCCATTGTTCCTGAGGGGTGTCATAGATGAATTGATTGATCATCATCCATAACGGGTGATGAAGTATCTTTTTATCCTCTTCATCAAAGGTCGTTTCATCCCAGTCCACGGGGTTGGAACGCTCATACGTAGGGAACTCCCCCAAGAACTTGTCAACATGGTCCCCATCTAGTGTCTGATTAGGTATGGTAGGAACCGCACTATCTGATTGATCTTCATTATTGGATCCCACTTCAATAACTACAGGATCAACCCTGCTAATGGTCCCACAAGTTATCGGGAACACCGCTGCTTGGTAATTCTAGATATCCACCTCCACGCCCACCATCATCCCCCTGGGAAAAGCACCACCGGAGTTACCAACCATCCTCCCCATGCCATCCCATGCCATTTGAAGAACTATGCATACAAAAGAGTGCATGAATGTGAGTTAATCTGATCGATGGGTGGAATTCATTAAATTTGTATGGGATAATTATAGAGATCGAATTCTCGGTCTCATTCCTAGGGCATTGCCATTAGGACCCTGAGGCGTGGCCCTCCGTATATTGTCGGAAGGTCTGAAAACTCTGGAGAAGCCACCTCGGGTGTCCTAGCCATGCTGGATGCAGTTATCTATGTAGCCATAGGTGTAGATCATGAAGGTCCCGCATCTGCTTCTGTTGATGGGAGAGAATGAGGTCTGTGTATGAGGCGCTGCTGCATAATTTAAACATTGCTAAGGGTTCCAAGTTATCATTGAAGTAGATCCTGGTGAAGGGACTCATGATTTTACCTCAAGAGCCTCTGAAAACTCTTTAAGCACTAGGATTGAATCCCCAACTTTTCCCTACTCCAATGGGATCCCTCTACCTGCCTCCTCACCCTTGAAGGACTCGTCCGATTCTTCCAATAGAAGGAAGCGCTCTCTCAGTTCAGTAGCTGACAACTATGGAGGGGTCGTTCGATCTAACAACACCTTTACCCAATCTGTCATTTGATGCAGGTCACCCTGGGTGTGTAAAAAGTCTTCCAACTCTGCTAAGTATTGCTCCGCCTCCACCTGGGACACTGCAATGTTAAACCTAAGAGGACCTATACCCATCAAATCCATACCGAGATGGTTCAGGTGCTTCCACATCTTGGACGGGCCAAGGAATTGCCTATTTACTTCCCAGATGTCCCAGGCCTCTGGGAAGACTGCATTCTCTGGCATGTCTATGTGGCGCAGTCGCTTCCCCAGAGCCTAAGTGGATATCATGCAGAATCCTCTTGGTGGACTCCCCTCTATATATCTCTGTTCTTATGGGACTACCGGGTCTGCTTCCATTGCTGGATCTACTACTACTACCTCCCCCTCAATAGGTGTGGGCATCACCGCCATAGTAGCCCTACCACCACGGGATGTCCCTGCCACCTTCCGGCCTTATACTTGAGGTTGGAAAGGCACACCATCACCAGCCCAAACGGTTGGATGCTTCAGTATCTCCCCCGTGTAGACCTCCTCATAACTTTTGGCGCACTTCTTTCACCAACCTAAAGAGAACAGTGGATTGAGGCAGCTTGTTCCACATCTTCCCAACAACTTGTGTGAACATGAGACACATTTGCCTCATCACACACAGATGTTCCTTGTGGCGCACCCGTAAATAGACCTTTGGGGTCAGTCGCTGCATACACCGAAATTTCCTGGTGAATCGGTGCAGGGTGTACGACTCACATAGGTTATAATAGTCCACTCTTTCAATCATGAATCCACCTCAAATTTCCAGGAGATAGGACTGGTTTTATTATGTTCCTTGTCCATTATTAGTGAAAGCAGCTATTGGAAGCAGGAACAGAAAAAAGTTGATTTCATCTACCTTCCAGACACAGTTCAGTACCGCCTGCATGGTCATTTTGGATAGAAATATCCCTAAAGTGTTCAGGATGAATGGGTATAAGATCGATTCCATAGGGGAGATGGGGTGCGGATATTCATTGAACCCCCCTGACGTGCACCACTATCCACCCATACAGGTGGTAGAATGGACCTCATATCTTTAGTGGCATATTCCCCTCACTGATATTCCATATCATCTTGTACCTCATGGCAAGCATGTGGATCCCGAGATTGACAAACCCTTTTATCCCCAACATTGATTCCATGATAAATGTGCTTGGTCGCATGCCCATGTTCGTATCCCTAACCAGTAGGATCCAACCACAGATGAGAGTTCCAATGAATGCAACCAACCTGACTACTGGTTTCTTCTCGGTACTAACTTTGAATCCCCACATCTTCCACTGGATATTCTCAAATCGCCACTAGTATTAGTGCTCCTTTCCTCATTGATCCCCCTTCAGGCATGTTTGAGGCCTCCACAGAAACTGCCTATCTTTTGGGTAGTTTAGGAACTGCTTGAACCATCAACAGAAATGGATATCCCTCACTGCTTCCTTGTCCTCTCCTAGAACCTTCTCTGTAACACCCCAAGATTCCATGGTACGTTTCCTTTGAATAATGCAATAGCTTTCATTGTACGCAACTTTGAGATTCTAACACACCGCGACCAATCAAAGTAGCCGTTATGAACAGTAATACACACTTTTTGAAAATTTATAAATTTTATCTCTCAAAATGGACTTCATTTTTGTTTTTGGAATAATGAAATTCGGCTAGGGTGAAACTTTGGTACTTTTCGGATAACTTTTATATTTTGATGAATAGTGAAAATTACTAAATTTTAATTAAAAACAACTTTTTTAATCGAAATAATTAATAGTGATAAATTATGAATTTGAGTGGTTTTAAAGCATATTTAGAATATATTTTTACCATTTAATACAATTTTGGTCATTGGATGTGATTTCACAATTAAACCAGACATAAACAAGTGTCAATCTTTTGATAGTTATTATTTCTTAAAAACACGCTTATTGTTTTGACAGCGGGAATTAATTTTAAATTAATTTCTTCCAATTCTATGTTTTGAATTTAGAAAAATGGATTCCATATTTGGAATCAGTATGTACAAATTGTGTAAATAGGTAACTTTTATTTTTAGACATTTTGAATAATTACTTCGGTAAATATTTTATCTACCATGATTAAAGGGTAAATCCGATAAATAAGGGTAAACAATTAATATTATTATAATAATAAATTACGCTAAACGTGTACTAACCTTATTGGTTGATACATGTCCAACCATGGGAATATTTGGGTCGATTTTGGGACCCCATGGAGCCACTTGAAGGTGATAAGGACACTTTATATTAATTAAGTTAAAGTAAATACAAAAATGACATAGGCATATATCTTTTAGAAAAACAATTTTTACATAAGGTTATATATGTTATATTTTAGACTATAAATTTTAATTATAAATATAAAAATATTTCCTATATAATGGTATTTTATTTATAATTTTTAGACATTTAATAATTAAATTTATTTATGACACAATAACGATGCAGTATTTTCCATATTAATGAAAGAATCAAATAATTGGTATTATAAAATTAAAAATAAATATAATTTTAATGTTTTGATTCCATCCAAGAATTTCATTGGTTAATATTACATGTTAGGATTTCATAAATTAATTTTATTATAATTAATAAAGTTTTTAAGACTTTAACAAAAATCAATTACTGAATAGTGTCACAATTGACATAAATGAGTTTTTAAAAAAAATATTATATTATTAATTGATATTCTATTCCTAAAAATTTGAGGATCCACCAAACGACTTATATAATTATATGTGAATAATTAATGGACCACTTGGGGGTCTGTTAGATGTATATAGTATGTTTATTAACTATATAATATAAAAATACAAAGTGACATGGTAAATGTCAAACTAATTAACTAAGAGATAAAACTAAACGATAAGGTTAATATATTGACCCAAACCTATCTAAAATATATTGGTTGAAAGGATTTAGACCCATAACTGCCTTATACTTTGAATAATCCACTTTGGAGCCATTAAAAACCGAATATGTATTTATTATAAAATAATACATTAAGTTTTTCCTAAAGAGCCCCTCCTCCCCCTTATGAAAGGACACCACTTCTAACCAATTCTTCACACATTCAAAGTCTTTTGGTTCGGCCAAAACCTGACCATATATTCTCTCAACTTCCCCCACATAGACCGAGATACCTTAGATTGATCATAAATCCTTCCTAAGGATCCCTTTTGATCAAATCAAAAAGAAGAACCCAAAGAAGAGGTAATGATTTCACCACCCTCTTCCAAGTTCTTTTCTTCTTCAAATTATTATTTCTTTGTTATTTTCATTATAAAATAATAAATCCAGTATATTATATATACAATGATGTTATTATAATTATGTTTCAACCAAATTCATTATTCTATCCATCCCTTGAATGACATGTCACCATACGTGCGTATGTACGTCTTACCGTCTTCACGTCGTGGTGTAATTGTCATTCAATACATTATTATTTGGATGGGTATAATAATGATGTTTAATTCATGTAAATAATAAATATAACATGATAATGATTCTGTATATATGATATAACATCCAATTATATATTATTTTAATATCAAAAGAATGATATCGTCGCTCGTGCGTACGTACGGACTACCGTCTCCACGAACGCGATGAGATCCATTCCACATTGTATCCATGCAAGTCTAACTCTCATTTTATGATTAAAAATAATGTTTAAAGACTTGATATAATTCTTTATATGAAGTTGATACAACCTATCCATAACAAAAACAGCTTATGTAACAAAACATATAAAAGAAAACGAGTAAATTTACACCCAAAACGACGATAATACTAAGATATTATTAACAAAGAAATGTTAAAAAATCATATATGATATCATATTAATGTATATGGTTCTTTTATAATTTAATAAAAATTATCCCACCATTATAATGGAGTTTAACCTACCCCCAACCAATGAAAAGTACAGGGGATGGGTTTATTTCACAATCTCTTCATTATCCGAGGTTGTTTATAAGTAATTATCTACTGGGACCTCATTATCATCCACATCCATGTTTCTTAAAAATGTATTTCAAAACATTCTTACTATTTTAAAAAATATGGTTTAAATTCATTTATACCATTTTTTTTAATTTTTATAAGATGTTTATAAATGAATCTTTACGTCATTTTCCAAACAAGGACCTTTTTAACCTTTTCGACAAATTAAGGTAAGAATGTATTTTTTTTAACTTATACGGCGGGTGCGGTTATTTTCCAATGTTGTAAAATTTTCGAAGATACCATTACAAGATTATAAGAATATTTTCAATGTAAATGTTTTATTTTACAATTATGTGACTTTAAAATGATTTAAAAAAAGAGATATTTCTCTCAAATAGTTTTGATTTCATCTATGTCAACATCCTTTGATGGATTTTAAGCTTATTTGAAGTTGATTTATTAGGATACAAAACTTCCATATTGTATTGAAGGTTTTGTGATATGTTTGATTATGGATGTGTTATTTTTATATCATTCATGGTTTATGGAGAAAGTATTTACATTTAGTATGCTAGTTTTAATATGAATTTTTATGTTATGTTTAAACCTATTTATATGAGGAATGAATTGGACTTAGTAAGTGACAGGTGGAGCCCGATATAGCTCCTCAATGCATCGGTAGGTCTCATGAGACAAACTAGTGTCTTGGAACGAGGCCTTGACAAAATCATATTTGTAGTCTTGGAATGAGGCCTTGGCTACTTGGTTATGATAGTACGACATTATGCATTCCATCATTATGAATGTGGTTATTGATATTTCATGTGATTATTCAATTAGTAGAATATCCATGTGAATAAGTAAATTTCATTATTTCATTTTACTTCTGCCATATTATGCTGAATTTCTAGTTTAAAAGGCTTTTTTAGTTATACATTGCCTTAAATGTTTAGGCGTATTTATGGATGTTTTCGCTATATTGTTATCCTTACTAGGCATCTGAGCTCACCACTTTCTATGTTTTATTTTTCCTAGGATTTGAAGAAGTATTTTATGAATGACCTACAGGGATGGTATGAGGGGATATGAGTGTGGACTATGGAGACTATGTTTTTGTGGTTTACATTTTATGATGTAATGTAAAATTTATGAATGTATCTTGTGATTCCAAAGCTACAAAACTAATAGGTCTTTCGATACTTGATCTTTTGTGATCATGACAATGTTATGTAATAGTGCACCGACTCTAGGTAACTGGGGTCGACGTGTTACAATTGGTATTAGAGGAAGTTTAGTACAAACCTTGGAAGATAGATTTATATAAACTCTGATTAGAGCACATAGACCTAAGATGGACTTTGGGGATTAGTATTGAAGAATTTCCTAGAATTTTGGTATTGTAGAGATTTTGTGAGTTTTCGAAGAAATAGATCTCTGTCTGGATACGAGCAGGTAGAGGAGGCTCTGGCACAGATATACCTAGGGGTAAAAACTGAAAACACTGCTTTGAGCTAGACTCGAATGGGAACTGGTGCACGACAACGAGCCTTGCTGCACTCTTGGTTACGACACTCCCGAGGATATGCTTAGGATAATTCTAATTTTATTTACAAACCATTATGAAGGGTTTATGAGTATATACTCTTTCAATGAATTTTTTTTATGATTATGGATTATATCCATAAATAGTCCAATTTATGTTAAGTGTTTGACAAGTATGGAATTATGTATTTTGATTCATAAACTGATCTAGTTTATCCAATTTTTTAGAAATGGCGCCTAGTGGAAGGAATGGAAACTGTATCAATGCACGCACTCCATGTAGAGATTTCTCTCATGCTCAAGATAATTATAGTGGAGCTAGTGATACAACTGGAGCTAATCAGCTAATCACCATTCTGGGATAACTCACTCAGGTTATGAATAATAACCTTACCCATATGGAGCACCCTGATCCGCAATGTAGAGGATCAATGATAGATTGCTTCATCAGGTAGAAACCACCAACATTCAATGGGAGTAAAAATCCATTAGTAGCTGAGCAATGGATAAGTTTTCTAGAGAAAATATTTCAGGCTTTGGGGAGTAGTGAAAGGGAAAATGTTTCAATGGCAGTTTATCGCCTCACTGGAGATGCTGATCAATGGTGGTCAATGATACAAAACAAAAAGGAAGATGATTAAGTATAAAATATAGAATGGAGGGAGTTCAAAGATCTTTTCTTAGAAAAATATTTTCCTCGTGACCATCGAGCAGATATGGAAAGACAATTTCTGAGTCTGAGGCAAAAGGAGGATGAGAATTTCGCAAAGTATGAGGTTAACTTTACAAGGTTATCAAGGCATGCAGCAGATTATATACGTAACCCAAGAAGTAATATTGATCATTTCTTTTATGGGTTAAAACCATTTCTCCATCGAGCATTAGTATCACAATATTTCTCATCTTACGAAGATATTTTCTCATGTGCTATCAAGACAGAAAATGAATTCGCTAAGTCTTACGACATTAAGGAAAAGAAATAGAAGAAGAGATCTGCTGACCAATCTGGAAATGTAAATAAAGGTAAATGGGAAAAGTTGATTATCCATCTTGCAGTAAATGTGGGAAGAAACACCCCAGTACTTGCTTGAATGGAATGAGATTCTGTTACAAGTGTGGTGAAAAAGGCCACCAAGCTCATGATTGCAAGGGAAATGGAGTTGCTGTCAACGTGGAATGATATAATTGTAGAGATATGGGACATTATGAAAATGAGTTTCCTAAGAGTTAGGGGAACTTACCTCAGAAAAGGCCAAGGGATCAAGGCCAAGCTTATACTATCACTACTACTGAGGTAGAAGCCCCGAAATATGTGGTGGTAGGTAATTTAATGGTTACCTCAAGTTTAGAAAATGCTTTATTTGATTCTGGATCATCCCATTGATTCATATCTTCCCAGTTTTCTAAGAAAATTAGATATTTCCAATTTGATTTAATGAGGGAGTTTTCAGTTGAAACTCCTAAGGGAAGTATTATTTCAACAAAGTTTTCTGAATCAACCCCCATTAGAGAACATAAATGTTTTTTATCCGCTGATATCATCGTCATACCTATGATTGAGTTTGATATACTACTTGGTATGGATTGGATTTTGTACCATGATGTGAAAATTTATTGTAAGAAGAACGAGGTTACGATTTTTGATGATGATGGTAAAGAACACCTTATCTTTATAGATGAATTGTCACCACCTAATTCTTATCTAGATCCACCCCTAGTAGCTCAAATAAATTCAATTATTGGGGAGTAAGAGAATGAAATGACTGTGGGTGAGGAAAGGAATGTTCAAATAGATGATGTACCTATTGTGAGAGAATATGTAGATGTGTTTCCGAAATATTTACCTAGACATCCTTCAGAATGAGAAGTTGAGTTTTCCATTGATTTAATTCCTGGATGAAGGCCTATAACGAAGACCCCTTATAGAATGGACACTTTGAATGAGTTTAACTAAAGAAGAAACTAGAGGAATTGAGTAATAAGGGATTTATTTTCCCTAGTATTTCTCCATGGGGAGCCCCTGTTCTTTTTGTTAAAAAGAAAGATGGATCTATGAGGTTATGTATCGACTACAGGGAGATCAATGCTATAACAATAAATAACTAGTATCTCCTACATCGCATTAATGATTTATTTGACCAACTGCATGGAGCTCAATACTTTTCAAAGAATGACCTTCGATCTGAATACCATCAGTTGTGTGTGAAGAAGGAAGACATTCCAAAGACAGCATTTCGAACCGGGGTTGGGCATTACGAGATTACAGTAATGCCTTTTGGATTGAATAATGAACCCTATGTATTCATGGATCTAATGAATAGAATTTTCAAGGAATATCTCAATGATTTTTTGGTGGTATTTATTGATGATATCTTGGTATACTCCAAAAGCTACAAAGATCATGAAAATCACATGTGGATTATCTTGAAGACTCTGAGAAGACATGAATTATATGAGAAGTTTAGCATGTGTGAATTCTGGCATCAAGAGATTTCTTTTCTTGTCCATATTGTCTCTAAGGATGGAATCTCTGTTGATCTTTATAATACCAAGGCAATCCAAGAATGGCCAGCCCCAACGAGTATAACTGAGGTACACAGTTTTATTGGTTTAGCAGGTTATTATCGACATTTCTTCCAGAATTTCGCCCGATTGGATAACCCATTAACAAAGCTCACACGTAAAGGGGTTAAATTTGTTTGGACAAAAGAGTGTGAATAATGTTTTGAAGACCTGAAGAGAAGATTAGTCAATGCTCCTATATTGACTCTATCATTGGGGAATGATGGGTTCCTTATTTATAGTGACGCATCGAAGAAATGACTTGGTTGTGTCCTTTTGCAGAATGATAGGGTTATTACCTATGCATCACGATAGCTGAAAATTCATGAGGAAAACTATCCTACTCATGATCTTGAGTTAGCTTATGTAATCGTTGGTTTGAAGATATGAAGACATTATCGCTATGGTGAAAAATGTGTGATTTATACTAATCACAAGATTTTGAAGTATATTTTCTCACAGAAAGAACTCAATATGAGGCAAAGAAGATGGATTGAACTACTCAAGGATTATGATTGCACGATACACTACCACCTGAGGAAGGAAAATAAGGTGGTAGATGCTTTGAGAAGAAAGGATCATGGAGTTTTAATGTGATGAGAATTGAAAGGGATCTTATTTTCATGGATCTCGTGAATATGGATATGGGAATTACCATGGAAGGTGAAACATAGATACTTTTTCAAATGGTTTCCAAACCATCCTTACTAGAAAGGATAAAGAGTTATCAGACTGGTGATGAAGAGTTTCAAAAGAAGATTAAAGCTGTGAATGATGGAAGATTGAGTGACTTTTTGTATGAAGATGGAATTTTGATGTTTGAGAAGAGACTATGTGTTCCCAATATACCTGATCTAAAAAGAGAATTATTGGATGATGCTCATAGTTACAATTTCTCTACACACCCTGGGAGCACCAAAATGTGTAGAGATTTGAAGGAACATTTTTTGTGGGACAACATGAAGAGGGAGATTGCTGATTTTGTGTCAAAATGTATGTTTTTTCAACAAATGAAATCTAGAGGGTAACAACCTGGAGGAGTCATGAAACCTATTCCAATACCTGAGTGGAAATGGGATAATATCACGATGGAATTTGTTATGGGACTACCAAAGACTCCTAGAAGGAATGATGAATGATCGTCATACCAAGTCAGCACATTTTCTTGCTATAAAGGAGGATTTACCACTCAAACGTCTAGAAATACTATATATTAATGAAGTTGTGAGACTTCATGGAGTACCCCAATCGATTGTTTCTGATCGTGATCCCCGTTTTACTTCAAGATTCTAGAAACGTCTTCAGAAATCCCTGGATACTGAACTCCGTTTGAGAACTGCTTACAACCCTCAAACAGATGGACAATCATAATGGACTATTTAAACATTAGAAGACATGTTGAGATCCTGCTCACTTGACTTTTAGGGTATGTGGGATCAATATTTACTTTTGGTAGAATTTTCCTATAACAATAGCTTCCATTCAAGTATTCGGATGGCACTATATGAAGTGTTATATAGAAATAGATGTCACACACCAACCTGTTGGGATGCCGTTGGTGAAAGAAAACTTGTAGGCCTAGAACTGGTGGAGGAAACAATGGAAAAGGTAAAGGTAATCCAAAACCACATCAAAGCAGCTCAAAGTAGGAAAAATAGCTATGCCAATAATCGAAGGAAGGATTTGGAATATCATGTAGAAGATCATGTTTTCTTGAAGGTATTTCCATGGAAGGGAGTTATACGTTTCTGTAAGAAGGGTAAATTGAGTCCCAGGTACACCGGACCCTTCGAAATTATAGAGTGAATTGGGGCTGTAGATTATTGTTTGAAAATACCACCAAGTCTCTCCAAAGTTCACGATGTGTTCCACGTATCACTATTGAGAGAATACATGCCTGACCCAATGCATGTACTCACTTACGAGGAAGTAGAACTGGAACCCGATCTATCTTATTGTGAAGAGCATATCAAGATTCTTGATACAAGAGAGAAAGTGCTGAGAAACCGGACGACTCGTCTTGTAAAGGTTCTATAGAGGAACTATAAGATGGAAGTGGCATCGTGGGAACCCGAGGAACTTATGATGAAGAACCACTTGAGTCTTTTCAGGCGGTAGTATTCTATAAATTTCAAGGATGAAATTAAATGAAGGAGGGGAGAATGTAACACCCCAAGCTTCCATGGTACATTTCCTTTGAATAATGCAATAGCCTGCATTGTACGCAACTTCGAGATTCTAACACACCGCGACCAATCAATGTAGCCGTTATGAATAGTAATACCCACTTTTTGGAATTTTATAAATTTTATCTCTTAAAAAGGACTTCAATTTTGGTTTCGGAATATTGAAACAAGCCTAGGGTGAAATTTTGGTACTTTTTGGATAACTTTTATATTTTGATGAATAGTGAAAATTACTAAATTTTAATTAAAAACAACATTTTTAATCGAAATAATTAGTAGTGATAAATTATGAATTTGAGTGGTTTTAAATTATATTTAGAATATATTTTTACCATTTAATACAATTTTGTTCATTGGATGTTATTTCACAATTAAACCAGACATAAACAAGTGTCAATCTTTTGATAGTTATTATTTCTTAAAAACACGCTTTTTGTTTTGACATCGGGAATTAATTTTAAACTAATTTATGCCACTTCTGTGATTTGAATTTAGAAAAATTGATTCTATATTTGGAATCATTATATACAAATTTTTTAAATAGGTAACTTTTATTTTTAGAAATTTTGAACAATTACTTCGGTAAATATATTTAGCATGGTTAAAGGGTAAATACGGTAAATAAGGGTAAAAAATAATATTATAATAATAATAAATTACCCTAAAACGTGTCCTAACCTTATTGGTTGATACATGTACGACCATGAGCATCTTCGATTTTGGGACCCCATGGAGCCACTTGTAGGTGATAAGGACACTTTATATTAATTAAGTTAAAGTAAATACAAAAATGGCATAAGCATATATCTTTTAGAAAAACAATTTTTACATAGGGTTATATATGTAATATTTTCTACTATAAATATTAATTATAAATCTAAAAATATTTCCTACATAATGGTATATTATTTATAATTTTTAGACATTTAATAATTAAATTTATTTATGACACAATAGTGATGTTGTATTTTCCATATTAATGAAAGAATCAAATAATTGGTATTATAAAAGTTAAAATAAATATAATTTGAAAGTTTTGATGCCATAAAGTAATTTTATTGGTTAATATTACATGTTAGGATTGCTTAAATGAATTTTATTCTAAGTAATAAAGTTTTTAAGACTTTAACAAAAATCAATTATTGAATAGTGTCAAAATTGACATAAATGAGTTTTTAAAACAAATATTATATTATTAATTGATATTCTATTCCAAAAAATCTAAGGATCGGAAAAAGGACTTATATATTGATAGGTGTATCATTAATGGATCACTTGGGGGTATTTTGGATGTATATAGTAAGTTTATTAACTATATATTATAAAAATAAAAAGTGACATGGTAAATGTCAAAATAATTAACTAAGAGTTAAAACTAAACGACAAGGTTAATATAGTGACACAAACCTGTCTAAAATCTATTGTTTGAAAGGATTTAGAACCATACCCACCTTATAATTTTAATAATCCACTTTTGAGCCATTATAAACTGAATATTAATTTATTATAAAATAACAATTTAAGTTTTTCCTAAAGAGCCCCTCCTCCCCCTCATAAAAGGACACCACTTCTAACCAATTCTTCACACCTTCAAAGCCTTTTGGTTCGGCCAAACCCTGCCCAAATATTCTCTCAACTTCCCTCACTTAGACCTAGATGCCTTATTTTGATCAAAAAGCCATATTAACGTGCCCTTTTGATCAAATCAAAAGGAAGAACCCGAAGAAGAGGTAATGATTTCACCACCCTCTTTTAAGTTCCTTTCTTCTTCAAATTCTCCTTTCTTTGTTATTTCCATTATAAAATAATAACTCCATTATCTTCTATATAATTTTATGTTATTATAATTATGGTACAACCAAATTCATTATTTTATCTATCCCTTTAATGACATGTCACCATACGTGCGTACGTACGGCATACCATCTCCACGTCGTGGTGTAATTGTTATTCAATACATTATTATTTGGATGGGTATAATAATGATTTTTAATTTATGTAAATAATAAATATAACATGATAATGATTCTGTATATATGATATAATATCCAAATATATTTTATTTTAATATCAAAATAATGATATTTTCGCTCGTGCATATGTACGGACTACCGTCTCCACGAACGCGATGAGATCCATTCCACATTGTATCCATGCAGGTCTAATTCTCATTTGATGATTAAAAATAATTTTTTAAGACTTGATATCATTCTGAATATTAATAAGATACAACCTATCCATAACAAACACGTCTTATGTAACAAAACATATAAAAGAAAACGAGAAAGTTTACACCCAAAACGACAATAATACAAAGATATTATTAACAAAGCAATGTGAAAAGATCATATATGATATCATATTAATGTATATGATTATTTTATAATTTAATAACAATTATCTCACCATTATATAGGAGGTTAACCTACCCTTAACCAAGGAAAAGTAAAAGGTAAGGGTTTATTTCACAATCTCTTCATTATCCGAGGTTGTTTATACGTAATTATCTACTGGGGCCTCTTTATCATCCACATCCATGTTTCTTAAAAATTTATTTCAAAACATTATTAATATTTTATAGAATATGGGTTAAAGTCATTTATAACCTTGTTTTACTTTTTATAAGAAGTTTATAAATGAATCTTTACGTCATTTTCCAAACAAGGACCTTTTTAACCTTTTCGACAAATTAAGGTATGAATATCTTTTTTTTAACTTATACGGACGGTGTGGATATTTTCAACCGTTGTAAAATATTCGAAGCTTCACTTATAATCTTATAAGAATATTTTCATAGTAAATGTTTTATTTTACAATTACTTTACTTTTAAATGATTTAAAAAAAGAGATATTTCTCTCAAATAGTTTTGATTTCATCTATGTCAACATCCTTTAAATGATTTTAAGTTTATTTGAAGTTGATTTATTATGATACAAAACATCCATATTGTATTGAATGTTTTGTGATATGTTTGACTGTGGATGTGTTGTTTTTATACCATTCATGGTCTATGAAGAAAGTATTTACATTTCTTATGATAGTTTTAATATGAATGTTTATGTTGTGTTTAAACATGTTCATATGAGGAATGCATTGGAATTAGTAAGTGACGGGTGGAGGCCGCTATAGCTCCTCGATGCATCGTAAGGTATCATGAGAAAAACTAGTGTCTTGGCACGAGGTCTTGAAAAAAATATTATTTTTTGTCTTGGCACGAGGCCTTGGCTTGGTTGTTATGAAAGTTTGGCATTATGAATTCCATCATTATGAAAGTTGTTATTGATATTTCATGTGATTATTCAATTAGTAGAATATCCATGTGAATAAGTAAATTGCCTTATTTCATTTTATTTCTGCAATATTATGCTGAAGTTCAAGTTTAAAAGGATTTTGTTTTAGATATAAATTTCCGTAAATGTTTATGCTTATTTATGGATGTTTCCGCTATATTGGTATCCTTACTAGGCATATGAGCTCACCCCTTTCTATGTTTTTTTCCCAGGATGTGAAGAAGTATTTTATTAATGATCTGTAGGGATAGTATGAGGGAATATGGGTGTGGAATATGGAGACTATGTTGTTGTATTTTTCATTTTATGATGTAATATAACCTTTATGAATGTATATAGTGATTCCAAGGCTACTAAACTAATCGGTCTTTCAGGACATGATCTTTTGTGATCATGACAATGTTATGTAATAATGCACCGACTCTGGGTAACTAAGGTCGGGGCCTTACATTCTCTATCAACACTACCACCAGTGGTGAAATTTTATCTGGATCCTCCCACACACCCATAACGGGGAGAAATTCATCATACATCCCCCCCAATATCGGTATTCCCAAGATCTGATGCACATCCCATAAATGGATGCCAACCAGCCCGTGGTGTAAGTTGAAGGTATTGGACCTCAATGACCACCTGATCAACAACTCTATAATCAACTGATTCTATTGATAAATATGTAATTAGGAAGCCCATGCCACCTCATACAGGCCCACTATTCTCAGCTCTTACCGGAACTCTTCACACGAGGCACCTACCCAGTAGCTCCATGCCTAGACATATGTGAAGTTATTTCCCTTGCTTAGATCCCACTCATGAGACCATCCATTCCGCAGGATCCTTATGTCCCCCTTCATGATCTTCTGGTATAGAGGTCGGATGTCTCTAGCTGCAATTCCTTCCCATCAAAACTGTTCATGCGATTGTACAGGCAGTCAGCGTTGAGAAGCTTGAAGTCCTCTCGGGCATGGTCGTAAGCTGCCTTGAACCACTGGCACTGGCATGACGTGCTCTTAATCATGTAAGTTGGCTCATCCTTACTTTCTTTAGAGATGAAGACGTCATCCCTCATCCCAAATCCATATAGAGGTAGCCTCTTACACAATGGATAATTCCTTCGGCTTTCTGACAGCAGCTTCACTAATGGATCTTGGTTATAGTAGTTGCGTACCAACTCCCCTAGACCAAAGCTATATTCCATATCCTCCCTTCGGGTAGTGTTGGCAAGGACCCCCTAGCAGCCTCTTGGTGAGCCATTCCTTTTTTAGGATTTGGAGACTTTTTGTGAAGCCCTTTCACAGAGCTAGTTCTTAAAGGCCATTCATGGAGCTCGATACCAGAAACAGAATCATGAAGCCTTTCACTAACCTTCGGATACAAGCAACAGAGTGCACCGCCATGGAGTCAAAGACTCATAGTTCACCATGAAGCAGAAGTCCCAATTTGCAGAGAGAAATTGCGGAGTATGCGGAGCTTCGCGGATCGAGTGTGATAAATTCCAAAAATGCAGAGAAGATAAATGAAAAAAGAGAGGTTATCTCACCTATTTATAGGCGATGAACCATAGTGCTTTGCTGCACGTCTAACTGCAGCGAGCTTGGTGGTGTGGTCGACCTGCCAGTCGCCTCTCCGCTTCATGATCCTCCTTTGTAAGTCAGTTTTGTGATTGGATGAGGGATTTTGGTAATTGACTGTCCGAATTTGACCCGCAATTTCTCTTTAGCTCCAAGTCTGTGGGGGGGGGGGAGAATTTTTTGGTGCAAAAATTTGGGAAGAATAAGTAAAAATGGAAACCCTTAGGTACTTCCTCGTGAATCTCATTCGCAAAGCCTCGCTGCATCCCAGTCGGTTCCAAGTTTCCCCTCCACGAACCTACCACAGAGCAAGGAGGCAGGAGGATCTATAAACCCATTTGACATTTGCAAATCTGCCACAGAGAAAGGAGGAAGGAGGCTCCATGAACCCATTTATCATTAACAAGAATTCCTCGGAGAAAGGAGGTGGGTGGCTCCACAAATCCACTATGATGTTTGCGATGATGTCATAGAACTAGGAGGCAGGAGGCTCCATAGTTATGACAAAATGCCACATGGCTTCGTGTTGAGTGAATTTTGCTTCAGGACGCCTCTTGCTTATAAATACCAGGCTCCCATAAAGCCCAAAGGATGGATCAACTGACCTTTCACCTTCTTAGATCTCAAATCACAATGCAATTTCTGCTCTACAAACCATGAAATTCTCAAGGTAATTTTTCATTGTTCAGTGCCTCCCCATTTGCTTGAAGTTGGACCCTATTCAAGGAGGGATGCCCTTCGTGAAGACCACGAGCCTTCGCGAAGTAAGGGGATCCCCAAGGGGACTTGCATCTTCGTGGAGGAATTATTCTTCGCAAGGAACCCCCATGCACACATGACCAACATGCTAAGGTAGAGTCACTATGCTTCACGAAGCACATTCTTCCCAATGCTATGCTTCACAAGGAACCCTTGCTTCACGAAGTAATGCTCCATGAGAGCCTTTATACTTCACGAAGCACTTTACATATTCACCTATAACCTATGCCTATTCTAGGCCACTTCACATCATGAAGATAACCCCTTCACGAAGCCCCTCCACTATATAAAGCACCAGCACCTCATGAGGCTTCTACCTATGAGCCCCTCTACTCTGTAACTCCTTTTCCTGTGCGACCTTCTAGGTTTTCACGAAGTGATTTCAAAGTAACTTGGTTTGTGCTTCTTGTTGTCTTGCATTTCCTCATGATTCTTCTCATAGGAATGCTAACATATATTTCTTCTTCACATAGCCACGCTAACATGGGCCCCCATTGGATGGCTCCATGACACCCTCTTGTAATGGAATTTGCAGTTCCTTCCCTTCACCAAATTATAATGGGTGCCGGTTATGTACATCCAAGGGGTGCGGAGTGATCCCACCTCATCCGAGCTGCAGTACGTGAATCTTCCAAGCACCACCATCCTCATCACATGACATTAAACTGTGACCTCTCCCCATGCGTCATACATGGGGCTCCCCACCATGTACATTCTGCATGCCCACTAGTCTCCACAGAAGTGAGATTATTCCTCATATGGAATGAGAACCTCTTTATCGGTACATTGTCTGTTCGCGGGGAAAGGGAAACCCCATTTTTGTAAGCCCTTAGATTTTATTGTAAGAGGTAGCATTCCTACTCCTCCGCTCTTCCTCAGTGCCAAATACCTCTCCCTTTGGGCTTTTTTGCCATCGGGCCTCCACCCTGGAGTAAGTCCCAATATTCATCTCCCCAGGCTGTGGACCACATATAATCCCCTCTTTCCACATTGGGTTGCTAACCACATATAAGCCCCCATTTTACATCCCACAGACCCACCTTCCATGATGTGATCATCAGGTCTTTACTACCTCTTGTTTCTTACACCAATCATGACTCACGTGGTCTTAGAGTAAGGATCGACGATGACATCCTCTATGGGAATACTTGAGTGTAAGCCCAAACCACAATCTTGAACTAAGTGGTCAGGGATCTTTTCCAAGGCAAGGTATGTAGGAAGCCACCCTGAGGTTCAATCCCACTAACCATTAGTCCCTAATATCTTCATGTCGGCTCACCAAAACCCATCATGAACTATGTGGTCTTTAATCTTTTCCATGGAAAGGTACATATGAAGCCTCTCTATGGTTCAAGTGCACCAACCATTGGTCCCGACTATTTTCATGTCGGCTCACTAACACCCATTCTGAACTACGTGGTCTTTGATCCTTGCCAAGGCAAGGTATGTAAGAGGCCACCCTGAGGTTCAAGCCCACCAACCATTTGTCCTTACTATCTTAACGTCGGCTTACCAAAACCCAAACTGAACTACATGGTCTTTCATCTTTACCAATGCAATGTACATAGGAATCCTCCCTGAGGATCAAGCCCACCAACCATTGGTCCCAACAATCTTCACGTCGGATCACCAACACCCATCCAAAACTATGTGGTCTTTGATCCTTGCCAAGGAAAGGTACATAGGAAACCTCCCTAAGGTTCAAGCTCACCAACCATTGGTCCCGAATATCTTCATGTCGGCTCAAAAAACCACATCCTGAACTATGTGGTCTTTGATACTTTCCAAGGAAAGGTACGTAGGAAGCCTCCTTGAGGTTCTATCTCACCAACCATTGGTCCCAACTATGTTTACGTCATCTCACCAACACCCATCTTGAACTATGTGGTCTTTGATCCTTACCAAGGCAAGGTATGTAGGAAGCCTCCCTAAAGTTCAAGGCCACCAACCATTGGTCCTGGTTATCTTCATGTCAGCTCACCAACACCCATCATGAACTACGTGGTATTTAATCCTTGCCAAGGCAAGGTACATAGGAAGACTCCCTGAGGTTCAAGCCCACAAACCATTGGTCCCAACTATCTTCATGTCGGATCACCAACACCCATCCTGAACTACATGTTCTTTGATCTTTTCCAAGGCAAGGTATATAGGAAACCTCCCAAAGGTTTAATCCCACCAACAATTGGTCCTGACCATCTTCACGTCGATTCCCACTCCATTCTGAACTACGTGGACTTTGATCTTTTCTAAGGAATGGTACATAGGAAGCCTCCCTAAGGTTCAAGACCAACTTCAATTTATTCCGACCCCCTTCACGTTAGACGACCATCGTTCCATGTGACGTTAAATTTCATTCCCCATTTTCATCACGTATGACGTTAAACTACATACACCATCCTAAACTTCGTGGTATTTGATCGTTTTATTTTAGAAAAGGTATGTAGGAAGCCTCTATAGGGGTAAACCACATCCAATGGTAAGCTGTTGTGACCCCATCCCATGGTAAGCCATTGTGACCCCATCCAACAGTATGCTGTTGTGACCCCATCCAGCGGTAAGCTGTTGTGACCCCATACATTGGTAAGATGTTGTCAACCCCATCCAGTGGTAACCAGTTGTGACCCCTTCTAGTGGGATGTCATTGTGACCCCATTTAGTGGCAAGCCATTGTTAACACCAATCAATGATAGGTCATTGAATTCCCCAATTGTCGGTAATCTGTCTTCATATAAACTAGGTGGACTTTGATTCCCTTCCATAAAGATATGTAGGAAGCCTCCATGAGGTTCAAGACCATCACCCAGGTCTTATCCTAATCACTCTCTCGATTCTATTTGTTTTGGGAAGGTTATTCCCCCACCCAAAGGTTCCACTTCCTTCGGGTCGCATCCATGCATCCATTCTCATAGGTCACCTCCTCAGGTGTCCCATTTTCCCACCGAACTACGCGATCTTAGATTCCTTAACACGAGGATGCATAAGAAGTATCTTCAAGGATCAATCCCAACATCACCGTTGTCCCCATGTCAGTTATGTCTCATTATCTCTCCACTTCTTTCAACTCTCCATCATCCATTCTGATTCATAGCCAGAACACCACATCTCGGTGAGATCATGCTAGTTCATCTCCTAGAATCAGTGTTCCCTCTAGGGGATAAACCCATCTAATCCACTCTTTTCTATGTTCTAATCAGTCTAATCTATCTCTGATAGACGTTAAACTCACGGGATACCCTGTGTTAAACAGAAGAAGTTGAGGAAAACCTCATATAGTTGCCTATGGAATATAATTCCCCACATTCGACATGGGATTCCTCAGGATTCTACACCCTTGATAAGACCTATATTAAGGGGAAGAAACCCATACGCGCATTTTTTTCAGTGTCTAGGCATGTCAGGGATGTCCAACGTGGCTACTCCCCTTACCGAAGGTTGCTTCCGTGATCGGACCCCTAGAAATGTCCTGACTGAAGAAGTATAATCAACCGGAATCCACGAAGAAATGCAACATGGAATAGTTTCACGAACAATGTATTAGTCTGTAAGGGAGACCCAGACTAGTTGAAAAGTTACGAGGAGGAATCCATGGAAGGAAGAAACGACATCCCATCATCCCATTTCAATCAAGGAGAAAACATCCCCAGATAAGTGACAGATGCCACCAACCATTGGATATCAAGAATGTGGGGCAACAGCTGCGCGCCCTCCACAGACAGATGTGTGCACCCCGATGAAAGCAGCAGATACGATTCTTTTAAACATTTATATAAATTATAAAATTTTTAAATAAATTTTTTTATTTCACATAAAAACAAACACTTATGTTATCATTTTTATTACATTTATTTACTAATTCCATGATATAGTTATATAATATTTTCATTCATGGGATACCTAAATTTTATTTATACTTTCATAAGTGAGGATACTATTCTATTGGTCGGTTTACTATTCTTATGGTTTATAATACTACCCCAAAAGTCAATTTATTATTTAATAGTATATCACTATTTTTTTAAGTTTGATGTTGTGTTCAATGGAATAAATAAAAAGAATAAAATTAATTTAAAAAGATACATACCAAAAAATCATAGGATGTTATATTATTTCCTCAAATCGAACAATATTATCATGAAATGTTTCATGGATATTTACTTCTAAATAGATACAAGTTGTTCTTCCTCATAACATTTTCTTATTCCAACATTAATTCTTCCATGTTAGCGTTTATCCCAATAACCTTTACCAATTGATTCATCTGATTTCCCAATAAATTCGATCTTATGTCACAACTCTCAATAGGATATTCATAGTAAGACAAGTCATGATCCAGTTCTATTTCTCTATAGGTTAGTGAATTCATTGGGTTTGTCATGTACTTTAGTAATGATGATTTGTAGAAAAAATCACGAGATTTGGAAAGAGATAGAGTCATTATCTACTGGTAAGATAAAACATCAATTCATTCCATAATTTGAAATGATATGACGTACCTGGGTCTCATTTTACCTTTCTTACCAAATCATAGATGACCCTTCCATGGACATACATTCAAAAAGACCTGATCACCAACATGAAATTCCAAATCCTTCCTTGAGTTGTCAGCACAAAATATTTTATTACTGTGATCTTATTTGACATTATTTCGTATAGAATTTTCTTTTTTTGTTTCCTCCAAATGATATGGATCTATAATATTCCTTTCACAAAATTAATTCTAACAAGTTGGTGTATGAAATCACTTTCCATATAATGCCTCATACGGTGCCATTTTAGCACTTGAATGGACATAATTGTTGTATGGAAAATCTGAAAAATGAAAATTCAGATACCATATATCTTGAAAGTCAAGTGGCCATGATCTCAACAAGTCTTTAGTGATTGGATTTTCCTTTTATAATGTCCATTAGTTTGAGGGTGATAAGTATAACTCAACTAAATCTCAATATCCACAACTTTCCCAAGAATTTTACAGAATTTTGAAGTAAAACAGGGATCTTGATCAGACACAGAAAAAATAGGTGTACCCAGATGTCTTATTACATAATTAATATAGAGTCTTTATAGATGATAAAGTGGTAAATCATATCTTATATAAAGTTAATGGTCGGATTTTTTAAGATGATCAATAATAACCCATATCTCATCACACCATTAAGGAATCCTTGGTAGTCCCATGACCATGTCTATTGTAATTTCATCTAAATTACACATAGGAATAAATAAAGGGTTTCATGAATACTCTGGGATTTTGTATCTAAACCATTACTTTTTGATAGAATAGGAATCTTGACTCAAATTCCACAAGTTCTCGCTTCAAGTTATCCCACCAAAAATAATCCTTCAAATCTCTATACATCTTTAAACTAGAAGGATTTATAGAGAAAGATGATTTGTGACCATCATCTAATAGTTCCATTTTTATATCATGTATTCATGGAACACATTAAATATTTCCAAATTTCAAACTTCCATCCTCATAAATGAAGTCTTCCAATCTTCAATTATTAATGACTTTAATTTTGTTTTGAAAATTCTCATCTTTTAATTGACAGATGTTTATCTACCCCAACAAACATGGTTTAGAAAAATTATTAAAATGAATGATGTCACCCCTTAATAAAAAATTCCCCTCAATATTTACTAAATGCGATGACATAGGATTATTCTCAATCCTAATTCGGGTGATATTTCCAAGATATTTCCAAATTAATGAACATGAAACCTTATTTTCTTTTACTGGGTGGTAGTGTATTAGGAAATTAGGATCTTTGAGTAACTCGTGCAATCATATTTGTGTCATACTGAGTTATTTCTATGTAAATATGTATTTAAAACTCTTATGATACATATATATCTAAAATATTTCACCCCAGAGATAATGTCTCCAAATATTCGATAAATTATTATGGATGAAAACTCTTGATCACGAGTTGGATAATTTAGGCCATGAATCTTTAGCTTCATAGATACATATGAAGTAACATTATCATTTGGTATAAGGACAGAAACTAATCCTTTCATTTATACATAATAATAAATCACAAATCCACAATTTCCCGATGGTGGTGTCAAGATCCAAGAATTCACTAATATCCTCTTTAATTATTCAATGCATTATTCACATTCCTTTGTCCAAATAAAATGAATCTCTTAATGAGTATACTCTGTTAACATGTAATCTTGTTAAGAAAAATTACGAATAAAATAATGATAATAACCTGCTAAATGAATGAAACTAGAAGACACATTTATGTTCTTAGGTGTGGTCCCTTTCTGGACTGACATTTTATATTCATGATAAACTGTGATTCTATCGATAGATACAATATGAACAAGAAAATAAACTATTTCAATCCAGAATTAACACTTTATGAATGTCC
This sequence comes from Viscum album, assembly GCA_963277665.1. NCBI lineage: Eukaryota > Viridiplantae > Streptophyta > Magnoliopsida > Santalales > Viscaceae > Viscum > Viscum album. Next base: position 1,777,954,644 of record OY728129.1, on the reverse strand, counting down.
AATATAACACTTTCCTTCTAAGAGTCTCAATAATCGTACAAAAGTGATTCTCAAGGTCTTCATTGTTTTTCAAATACACTAGAATATCATCATTTAATCCTACAAAAAAATAATCAAAATATTCTATGAATACTATGCTTATTAGATCCATGAAAACATAGGGTTCATTAGTAAATACAAATGGAATTACTATAAACACATAATGTCAATACCTCATTGAAAGGCTATATTCAAAACATATTCTTTCTTTACTGACAACTTATTATATGAACAATGAGGGTCAATCTTCAAAAAGTATTGAGATCCCTGAAGTTTATCAAATAAATAATCAATGCATGGAAAATGATACTTTTAAATTATTTTAATAGAATTAATGTAACACCCGAGATTTTTATGAGTAATATTTTGTTTTTATATATCATCAAAGTAATCTTTCACTACATACTAGCTTGGCTTACTTTACACGCAATCGTGACCTTCCTCGATAGCTTGCGTCGTACGCAATACCGAGTTTCACTAAACAACGATATGCTATTAAAATATTATTAAAACTAGCCGTTATGAATAGTAATAACCACTTTTTGAAATTTTATAAATTTTATTTTTCAAAATGGACTTCATTTTTGGATTCGGAATACCGAAATTAGCCTAGGGTGAAATTTTGGTATTTTTCTGAAAACTTTCAATTTTTGATGAATAGTGAAACAACTAAGTGGTAGGTTAAAAACTGAATTTTGCATAAAACATAATTTTACCGCTTCTGTGAATGGAATTTCGAAAATCTGACATACACGGTTAATATCAGTAAGTAAAATGTGGTTCAATGAGATAAAAATAATTTTTTTGTGAATAGAAACTTTTTATTTTTTTTACCGCGGTTAATAGTAAATAGGGGTAAATATGATATTACTATTACCCTAAAACATGTCCTAATTCTATTGGATAAGTGTAATTCGACCAAAAAGAACCTTATGAATAAAATATGACCATTTAGGCCCACTTGGGTTAGATTAGGACATTTATTATTAATTTATTTAAAGAAGGGTTAAAATAGTTAAAATCAAAGTTTAATAAGTAAATCATTTTTAATATGGGGTTATACATAAGATAAATTAGACTATAAATATTCATTAGAAATCTAAAAATATTTCCTACATAATGGTATTTTATTTATAATTTTTAGACATTAAATAATTTAATTTATTTATGACACAATTATGATGCAGTAATTATCTTATTTATGATATATTGACATAATTGATGTTATAAACACCAAAATAAATGTAATTTGAGACTTTTTATGAATTACAATAACTTTCTAGGTTACTATGATATATTAGTGTTGACTTAATCAACTTGGTTCGAACATATAATTATGTTATGACTTTCACAAAAATCATATATCAAATAGTGTCAAAATTGACACAAAATAGTTTGTAAATCAAATATTATATTATTAATTGTTATTTTATTCCTAAAAATCTAAGGTTCGGCCAAACGACTTAGATAAGGATATATATATTAATAAAAAAAAATTTGGGGTTCTTTTGGCATGTTATAGTATGTTTATTAACCATATAGTGAAAGAAAACAAAAAGACACGGTAAAAGTTAAATTATTTAACTTAGAGTTAAATCTAATTGATAAGGTTAAAATAATACCCTAAACTTGTCTAAATCCTATTGGTTGATAGGATTTCGACCCATCCCTACTTTAGCTTTGAAATAAGACCCTTTTGAACCATTATAAACCGATTTTGACTTTAATATAAAATAATATTTTGAGATATTCCTAAGGTGCCCCTCTCCTCCCTTATAAAAGGGCACCTACTCCCCCTCCTCCTCATACCAATTTGAGAACTCAAGCTCGACCAACCCCTGAAATTTTATCCTCTCCACTTCCCTAGAATAATCCTAGAGGTCCTGGTCTTCTTCAAAGACCAATCTTAGTTCCCTAAGTGGAGGATTGAAAGAGGCGTTCCAAAGAAGAGGTAATATCCATTACCGATCTTTTCAATTTCTTTCTTCTTCAACTTCTTCTTCTTTAGTTGTTTAATGATAAAGTAATAACATCAGTATTACTTACATACTGATATGTTATTATAAATATTAAACAACCCTAATTCACCTTCTATCCATCCTACGGAAAAATGAAATCACCGCGCGTGCGTACGTACGGAATACCGTCTCCACGCCGTGGTGTAATCTATTTTCCACCATCACCTTACAAGGATGGGTATAATGGTGTAATGAGTAACTATTTATGATTATTATAAAGTAATATTGATACTGAAATAATATATATATATATATACTCCAATACAATTCCACGATCATAGGAACGATATCATCACTCGTGCGTACGTACGGAATACCGTCTCCACGATGTGATGTGACTCGTTCTACATGATCATCATTACATAGTAATTATATAAATGAATTGAATGAATAAATATGATATATGTTACACTAATACCATTCTGGATATAAGGTATCTATAACCTTAAAAGAAAAATAAGAATTTATTCGGCAAAACACGCATAAGAACAAAAGGCAATAAAGACCCGAGTAACAAGTGACGATGAAATATTACTAACAAGAAGCTAAGAATATGACCATATATGATATCATATCAATATTTATGATTCTGGAATAAGTCAATAACATTATTTAAACCATTATACAGGAGCTTCGGACACATACAAAGCAAATCGGACCTAAGGTAAGGGAAATATCACAATCTCATTTTTATCCGAGATTGTTTATACTTTAGTATTTACTGGGGTGTATTTTATCATCCAAATCCATGTTTCCTCAATATGTAATATTGTTTCCATCCACTTAAAATAGTTTAAATCCAATTTTACCCTTCGGTGAGTTTTTAGTAAAGAATATGAAAGGAATCTTTTGTCGTTTTTCGTACGAGGTATTTTTTGACTTTTCCGACAAAAGTACGAAGAATGTTTTTTTTAACTTATACGGCATGAATGGATTTTTAAAGAATTATTTCCAAGAATCTTCCTTTACAAGTTTTCAAGTTTATTTTTAATCAACTTCTTTAAGTTTACAGTTTTATGACATGTTAAGAAAGGAAAAATGTTTTTGAAGAAGAAAGGATATTTTACTCAAGAATGGAGTTCAAATGTTTTATCAAAATTATTTTCCATATAATATAATAAAGGGTTCTATTTCTATCCCTATTATTACATTGATTTGATTAAGTTGTGATGGAATTATATTCCTTTATCTTATATTAATTTTTATATGATGTCACGATGTTTAAGATTCCCATTTTTGTTACATGGGTTATGCTATGATGTATGGTTTATGATTTTGTGGCACACATAAGAATGGTATCATTATGAGATGGGTGGGACCTATATCTCCCTCCAATGCATTGGGTAATGATTTATATCTCATTAGATAGACATGGCTGGAACGGAAGGTTATTTCGGTTCAGTGATACAGGACTGAAACGAGGAGTGAACTCGGTTCAGAAACGGACTTTGTCCGCTAAGATAGTCTTGGAAATGAGTCATGACTAACAAGAAATTATTTTCCATGATTATGTGTACATGCCACAAGGTTTCAAGTTTTATGTTATGATTATGGGGATCTCATTTTCAATTTTATGATTTATTCCATGTTAAGATATTATGATCTCTTTTGCAGGTTATGATTTTCAAAAAGATATGATATGATTTTTATTTCCTTTATTTTCCCTTGCTGAGCATTTGAGCTCACCCTTTTATGTTTTCTTTTCCCCAGGTCAAGAAGATGGATATTAAGTATAATATGCTAAAAGGGACCCTAGATATGATGAAATAAATGGGAGACACTGTAGAAGATTTATGAACCAGTTGTTTATGTTTCCCAGTTTCTAAAGACACTATACCTATACGGTCCTTTGTGGTTTTTTCATATGTTTTAATAAGTGTGCTTCAATTTTGAAGTATTAACAATGTATGTAAAGTATGGGTCGTTATAGTTGGTATCATAGGAAAGTTATAGTCAACCTTTGGAAACTAGGATGTGAATGTCTTAGTAAGAACCCTAAGGATAAGTCTAAGCATAGAACAAAATTTTGGTGTTTTAGAAATGGCCATGAATACCCTTGGATAAGACCTTAAGTGTGAAATTTTATCCTTGATTATGTGGTTTTCCTATTATAATTAGTGTTTCTCACACTATTCTTCTTGGTTTTAGTCAATGGCTGGAACCCGAAGGAACCGTGTTAATGCGAAATGTGATGGGAAATGCAATGATTGTCCCCCTGAGCAACCAAACGATATGGGAGCTGGAATGAAAAATCTTGTAGCCCTGCTCACACAACTTTCTCAAGCTATGAATCATGCAGGACTTCCAAACGAGCAAAGGAAGGAGCAACATTTTGTTGAATCCTTCATGAGGCAGCGTCCGCCTTCTTTCAGCGGGTCTTCTGATCCATTAGTTGCTGAACAATGGATTAGTACCACTGAAAAGATATTTTCAGTTCTTCAATGTTCTGAACATGATAAAGTCATCCTAGTAGTGTATCGTTTGGAAGGAGATGCTGATCAATGGTGGAATATTATTAAGAATACGAGGGAAAGGGATGAAATTGAGTCTATGGAATGGGACAATTTCAAGAACTTATTTTTCAATAAGTACTTCCCTTGTATTCTCCGAACAAAGATGGAGAAAGAGTTTCTTGAACTGAAGCAAAGGGATGATGAATCTGTTGGTACCTATGAAGCAAATTTTACAAGACTTTCAAGGTACGCTTCTGGTATTATTATCCAACCTGAGAGTAAGATCGATCGATTCTTTAGTGGCTTAAAACCAAGTCTTCGAAGGGCATTATCCATAAGGGACTTCAATAGCTACGAGGAAATCGTTCGATGTGCTCTCAAAGTCGAGATGGAGATTGGAGTAACCCATCAGTCACATGGGTTTGATAAGAAGAGGAAGATGGAATTCAAAGGAAAATCTAAAGAGCACACTGAAAAGAAGATGAGCTTTCCCTTATGCTCAAAGTGTGGAAAGAAACATGGAGGGAGTTGTCTTAAAGGGACAAGTAAATGTTTCAAATGTGTAAAGGAAGGTCATCGGGCATTTGAATGCCGTGATAATGGGAAGAAGATGTCTAATGATGCAAACAAAGGAAGGGATACACAGAATGAACCTACTACACTTCAATGTTTCAAGTGCAAGGAGATGGGGCATTATTCCAATCAATGCCCAAATCCAAGGGTTGATGATGATGGTCGACGTCAACAAAATCTTAAGGCTAAAGACAAAGGAAAGTCACATGCAATTTCTATCAGCGATGTGGAGTACGATAACGAAGTGGTGAAAGGTACACTTACCATCCACTCTAAAGTAGAAAATGTTTTATTTGATTCTGGATCCACCCACTCTTTTATTTCTGAAAATTTTTCTAAGGGTATCACCACATTACCTCAACAATTAGATGTTGAGTTAGCTGTGACAACACCTAATGGCACAACGGTCGCATCAAAAGTTTATAATTCTTCTCCGATCGAAGTTTGTGGGAAAGTGCTTCCTGCAAATCTTGTGATCCTTCCTTTAGTGGAATTTGATGTGATTCTTGACATGGATTGGCTTTATCTACATGGAGCTCATATCAATTGCCAAAGAAGGGAAGTCACATTTCATATTCCAGATCAATCTACGATCATCTATCGATGCAAGGATGAATATAACCTTCCAGTGTAAATCTCTTCCATCTTATGGGTCTTAATTCCACTAAATGTAGGTTATTTATCTCAAATGGTTGGTCAGAAACTTACGATTAAGAATATGCCCATCGTACGGGTGTTTGATGATGTCTTTCCGGAGGAATTACCGGGTCTTCCACCAAATCGTGAAGTTGAGTTTTCAATAGAACTCGTACTGGGTGCTTTTCCTATTTCAAAGACACCTTATAGAATGGCCCCAATTGAGTTGCAGGAATTGAAGAAGAAACTCCAAGATAATATTGATAAGGGATTCATACACCCTAGTGCGTCACCTTGGGGAGCACCTGTTCTATTTGTTAAGAATAAAGATGGATCAATGAGACTCTGCATTGATTATCGAGAACTTAACAAGATCACTATCAAGAACAAATATCCTCTCCCACGCATTGATGACTTATTTGACCAACTACGCGGAGCTCAATACTTTTCCAAGATTGATCTTCATTCAGGGTATCATCAATTAAGGGTCAAAAGGGAGGATATACCAAAGACGGATTTCCGTACAAGGTATGGACACTATGAATTTATAGTGATGCCATTTGGTCTTACTAATTCCCCTGCTATCTTCATGGATCTAATGAATAGAGTCTTTAGAGACTATCTTGATCAATTTGTGGTAGTCTTTATAGAAGATATTCTTGTCTATTCAAATAGAAAGGAAGAGCATGGAGATCACTTGAGAATTATATTGAAGACCCTGAGAAAGGAGAAGATTTATGCCAAATTTACCAAGTGTGAATTTTAGCTTCAAAAAGTTACATTTTTGGGTCACATAATCTCAAAAGAGGGGATATCTGTGGATCCAGCAAAAACAGAGGTTATCGAAAGATGGTCGAGACCAACAACAGTAACTGAGATCCGAAGTTTTCTTGGTTTGGCTGGATATTATCGACGTTTTGTAAAAGATTTTTCACGATTATCTAATCCACTCACCAAGTTGACTCGGAAAGGAGTTAAGTTTGTTTGGACAGAGGAATTTGAAGAGAATTTCAAGGAGTTGAAAAGAAGGTTATCCAGTGCACCTGTGCTCACACTGCCTTGTAGTGGAGAAAGGTTTGTGATCTACAGTGATGCATCCAAGAAGGGATTGGGGTGTGTTCTTATGCAAAATGATATAGCGATAGCTTATGCCTCACGACAGTTGAAAATCCATGAGCAAAATTACCCAACACATGATTTGGAGTTGGCTACGGTAATCTTTGCATTAAAGATTTGGAGGCATTACCTTTATGGTGAAAGGTGTGATATTTATACTGATCATAAAAGTTTAAAGTATATTTTCACAGAAAAGGAGCTGAATATGCGTCAAAGAGGATGGTTGGAGCTGATTAAGGATTATGACTGCTCAATCCATTACCAACCTGGGAAAGCAAACAAGGTGGCAGATGCATTAAGTCGACAAGACCATGCTAGTTTATCCATGATGAGGATCACAAAAGATCCAATATTTATGGATTTACAAAGGATGGATCTTGGAATTATAATGGAATGGGAAAATCTTATCTTTCTCAAATGAATGTTCAACCATCTATACATGTGAAGATTAAAGAGGCACAGAAAGAAGATGTTGAGTTACAAAAGAAGGTGAGAAATGTTCCTGAATTCAACCTTGATTGTGATGGGATAATAAAGTTCAGGAATCGAGTTTGTGTTCCTCCCATCCCCGAATTAAAGAAGGAGCTGCTGGATGAGGCTCATAGTTCTTCATTCTCTATCCATCCTGGAAGCACGAAGATGTATAGGGACATGAAAGAGTACTTCTGGTGGGATGGCATGAAAAGAGATGTTGCTGAATATGTCTCTCGATGCTTGGTTTGTCAACAAGTTAAAGTTGAGAGACAGAATTATAAGGGGATGTTACAACCATTACCCATACCCGAATGGAAATGGGAAAACATCAATATGGACTTTGTCACAGGACTTCCTAAAACATCCAAAGGCAATAATGCTATCTGGGTCATAGTTGATCGTCTTACAAAGTCTGCACACTTCATTGCTATTAGAGAGGATTTCTCTCTAGATCAGCTTGCCAGGATATATGTAAAGGAAGTGGTAAGATTGCATGGAGTACCAATTTATATTATATCTGATCGGGATCCGAGATTTACCTCGAAGTTCTGGCGAAGTCTTCAGCATACTCTGGATACAGAGTTGAGTTTCAGCACTACTTATCATCCCCAGACAGACGGTCAGTCTGAGAGAACAATTCAAACCCTAGAAGATATGTTGAGAGCTTGCTCTATGGATTTCAAAGGAGGTTGGGATCAACACCTACCTTTGGTGGCATTTTCATATAATAATAGCTTTCACTTCAGTATTCAGATGGCTCCTTATGAAGCTCTCTATGGAAAGAAATGCAGGACTCCAACATGCTGGGATGAAGTTGGGAAAAGAAAGCTATTAGGACCTGATCTCGTTGATGAAATGGCAGAAAAGGTCTGATCTATTCAACAACACATAAGAGCAGCTCAGAGTCGACAGAAAAGTTATGCCGACAACCGAAGAAAAGACCTAGAGTTTGAAGTGGGTGATAACATGTTCTTACGAATATCTCCCTCGAAGAGGGTTATGAGATTTGGAAAGAAGGGGAAGTTGAGCCCTAGATATATCGGTCCTTTAGAAACACTGGATCGTGTTGGAAAGGTAGCTTACCGATTGGCGCTTCCACCGAATCTCTCTCAAGTTCACGATGTGTTCCATGTATCTCTCCTGAGAAAGTACATACCTGATCCTTCACATGTACTCAGCTCAGAAGTTGTACCGCTGGAGCAAGATCTTTCTTATGAAGAACAACCGATAGAGATTCTGGATCGTAGCGAAAAAGTCCTACGAAACAAGACCACTCGATTGGTGAAAGTTTTATGGAGGAACCACCAACTTGAAGAAGCTACATGGGAGCTTGAGGATATGATTAGGGAGAAGTATCCTCATCTGTTTGTTACAAAGTGACGAATTTCGAGGGTGAAATTCTTTTTAAGGGGGGTAGAATGTAACACCCGAGATTTTTATGAGTAATATTTTGTTTTTATATATCATCAAAGGAATCTTTCACTACATACTAGCTTGGATTACTTTACATGCAATCGCGACCTTCCTCGATAGCTTGCGTCGTACGCAATACCGAGTTTCACTAAACAACGATATGCTATTAAAATATTATTAAAACTAGCCGTTATGAATTGTAATAACCACTTTTTGAAATTTTATAAATTTTATTTTTCAAAATGGACTTCATTTTTGGATTCGGAATACCGAAATTAGCCTAGGGTGAAATTTTGGTATTTTTCTGAAAACTTTCAATTTTTGATGAATAGTGAAACCACTAAGTGGTAGGTTAAAAACTGAATTTTGCATACAACATAATTTTACCGCTTCTGTGAATGGAATTTCGAAAATCTGACAGACATGGATGATATCAGTAAGTAAAATGTGGTTCAATGAGATAAAAATAATTTTTTGGTGAATAGTAACTTTTTATTTTTTTTACCGCGGTTAATAGTAAATAGGGGTAAATATGATATTACTATTACCCTAACACATGTCCTAATTCTATTGGATAAGTGTAATTCGACCAAAAACAACCTTATGAATAACATATGACCATTTAGGCCCACTTGGGTTAGATTAGGACATTTATTATTAATTTATTTAAAGAAGGGTTAAAATAGTTAAAATCAAAGTTTAATAAGTAAATCATTTTTAATATGGGGTTATACATAAGATAAATTCGACTATAAATATTCATTAGAAATCTAAAAATATTTCCTATATAATGGTATTTTATTTATAATTTTTAGACATTAAATAATTTAATTTATTTATGACACAATTATGATGCAGTAATTATCTTATTTATGAAATATTCACATAATTGATGTTATAAACACCAAAATAAATGTAATTTGAGACTTTTTATGAATTACACTAATTTTCTAGGTTACTATGATATATTAGTGTTGATTTAATCAACTTGGTTCGAACATATAATTCTGTTATGACTTTCACAAAAATCATATATCAAATAGTGTCAAAATTGACACAAAATAGTTTTTAAATCAAATATTATATTATTAATTGTTATTTTCTTCCTAAAAATCTAAGGTTCGGCCAAATGACTTAGATAAGGATATATATATTAATAATAAACAATTTGGGGTTTGTTTGGTATGTTATAGTAAGTGTATTAACCATATAGTGAAAGAAAACAAAAAGACACGGTAAAAGTTAAATTATTTAACTTAGAGTTAAATCTAATTGATAAGGTTAAAATAATAACCTAAACATGTATAAATCCTATTGGTTGATAGGATTTCGACCCATACCTACTTTATCTTCGAAATAAAACCCTTTGGAACCATTATAAACAGATTTTTACTTTAATATAAAATAATATTTTGAGATACTCCTAAGGTGCCCCTCTCCTCCCTTATAAAAGGGCACCTCCTCCCCCTCCTCCTCACACCAGTTTGAGCACTCAAGATCGGCCAACCCCTGCCATTTTCTCCTCTCCACTTACCTAGAATAATCCTATAGGTCCTGGTCTTCTTCAATGACCAATATTAGTTCCCTAAGTGGAGGATTCAAAGAGGCGTTCCAAAGAAGAGGTAATATCCATTACCTATCTTTTCAATTTCATTCTTCTTCAACTTATTATTCTTTAGTTGTTTCATGATAAAGTAATAACATCAGTATTACTTACATACTGATATGTTATTATAAATATGAAACAACCCTAATTCACCTTCTATCCATCCTACAGAAAAATGAAATCACCGCGCGTGCGTACGTACGGAATACCGTCTCCACGCCGTGGTGTAATCTATTTTCCACCATCACCTTACAAGGATGGGTATAATGGTGTAATGAGTAAATATTTATGATTATTATAAAGTAATATTGATACTGAAATAATATATATATATATACTCCAATAAAATTCCACGATCATAGGAATGATATCATCACTCGTGCGTACGTACGGAATACCGTCTCCACGATGTGATGCGACTCGTTCTACATGATCATCATTACATAGTAATTATATAAATGAATTGAATGAATAAATATGATATATGTTACAATAATACCATTCTGGATATAAGGTATCTATAACCTTAAAATAAGAATAAGAATTTATTCGGCAAAACACGCATAAGAACAAAAGGCAATAAAGACCCGAGTAACAAGTAACGATGAAATATTACTAACAAGAAGCTAAGAATATGACCATATATGATATCATATCAATATGTATGATTCTGGAATAAGTCAATAACATTATTTAAACCATTATACAGGAGCTTCGGACACGTACAAAGAAAATTGGACCTAAGGTAAGGGAAATATCACAATCTCATTTTTATCCGAGATTGTTTATACTTTAGTATTTACTGGGGTGTATTTTATCATCCAAATCCATGTTTCCTCAATATGTAATATTGTTTCCACCCACTTACAATAGTTTAAATCCAATTTTACCCTTCGGTGAGTTTTTAGTAAAGAATATGAAAGGAATCTTTTGTCGTTTTTCGTACGAGGGACTTTTTGACTTTTCCGACAAAAGTACGAAGAATGTTTTTTTAACTTATACGGCATGAATGGATTTTTAAAACATTATTTCCAAGAATCTTACTTTACAAGTTTTCAAGTTTATTTTTAATCAACTTCTTTTAGTTTACAGTTTTATGACATGTTAAGAAAGGAAAAATGTTTTTGAAGAAGAAAGGATATTTTCCTCAAGAATGGAGTTCAAATGTTTTATCAAAATTATTTTCCATCTAATATAATAAAGGGTTCTGTTTATATCCCTATTATTAAATTGATTTGATTATGTTGTGATGGAATTATATTCCTTTATCTTATACGAATTGTTATATGATGTCACGATGTTTAAGATTCCCATTTTTGTTACATGGGTTATGCTATGATGTATGGTTTATGATTTTGTGGCACACATAAGAATGGTATCATTATGAGATGGGTGGGACCTATATCTCCCTCCAATGCATTGGGTAAAGATTTATATCTCATGAGATAGACATGGATAGAATGGAATGTTATTTCGGTTCAGTGATACAGGACTGAAACGTGGAGTGAACTCGGTTCAGAAATGGACTTTGTCTGCTAAGATAGTCTTGGCAATGAGTCATGACTAACAAGAAATGATTTTCCATGATTATGTGTACATGCCACAAGGTTTCAAGTTTTATGTTATGATTATGGGGATCTCATTTTCACTTCTTTGATTTATTCCATGTTAAGATATTATGATCTCTTTTGCAGGTTATGATTTTCAAAAAGATATGATATGATTTTTATTTCCTTTATTTGCCCTTGCTGAGCATTTGAGCTCACCCTTTTATGTTTTCTTTTCCCCAGGCCATGAAGATGGATATTAAGTAGAATATGCTAAAAGGGACCCTAGATATGATGAAATAAATGGGAGACATTGTAGAAGATTTATGAACCAGTTGTTTATGTTTCCCAGTTTCTAAAGAAACTATACCTATACGGTCCTTTGTGGTTTTTTCATATGTTGTAATAAGTGTGCTTCAATTTTGAAGTATTAACAATGTATGTAAAGTATGGGTCATTATAATTAATTTCTCTATAGTCAATGCATAGCCTCAAGGATCCATATTTATTGTTGACAAAGATAATAGGGGATCCCCATAGAGAAACATTAGGGTGTATGAATCCCTTATTACTCAACTCCTATAGTTGTTTTTAATCTCTACTAATTCTATAGTGGACATTATAAAAGGAGTCTTTGATATTGGCCTTGCAGCTGGGATTTAATCAATGGTAAACTCAATTTAATGCAATGGGGCATGTCCAGGTAATTATTTCAGAAATACATAAATTTATTCTTGTAAAATTGGTACATTCACAATTTGATGATGAATTTCCTCATCCCTAGATGTTTTTTCTCTTCCTCCCAAATCATTTCATTCAATAGATCAATAAGGTATGGATCTAGGTAAGATTTATATGATGACATTTCTTCTCAAATGATAAGGGATTCTATATATTCCTCAAAAATCACAACTTCTTTATTCTTTCAATAAATTCTCAAATAATATTTGGAAATATAGTCCATAAAAACGATTATATAAATGTTTAAAAGAGGTATGATGACATGGTTAGAAAATAAAACATGTCTATATGCCATAATGTGTGCTACCTCCAACATTTTTATTACAATGAGACTTACCTTAGGGGTTTTGAATGACAACTACCTTCTTATATCAAAAGGTAAATATCTAATTTTCTTGTAAAATTGGGTAGATATAAAAGAGTGTGATGACACAGAATGAAATAATTCATTGGATACTTTTTTATACAGGATTATTATACCTAGAATCACATCATTGGGTACCTCTACATATGTTGTGGTGATCTCATAAGCTTGTCCATCTTCCCTTGGCCTATTTTTCGATAAATTCACTTAACACTTTGTACATTTATTTGAAAAATTCCCTACATCATTATAGTTGAATCATTTAAAATCATCAATTTGTTTCTTCCCCTTGCATTAATTTACTTGATAAAAATTTTCTCTACACTTATAACAAACTCCCATTCCTTTCATGAATTTTCCAAGATGATTCATTCCACAGTTTTCACATAATGGAAATTTAATCATTCCCCTATTCTTGATTGACAATCCAATTTTTCCCTGGTTATCAGAATACCTCTTGTTCTACTGATTCAACTTGAACATATATGATCTAGAAAATTACTTCTCTATTTTGTTGGAACATAATACTATTTCATCATATGTTGAAATTTTTTGGGAAGGTAGTTCCCTTCAGAGACATATCATAAGACTATAAAATAAATAATCAATATTTCCTTATGAATCACATAGGTAATATATAGTATACCCGGATTGTCTTGTGAAGGAATGCTCATACACTAAAACACTCATTTCTTCCCTTTTATTTAAGAAAATAAGGTTTCTCTTTACTTCACTTCATTTCTAGTGAGGGAAGTATTTTTCAATGAATGTTTTGTTTAAAATTTATACATTTCCAGTCTTCTATTTCATATTAATCCTTAGTAGTCTAGATCAATAACCACCATTGATCGACGTATCCCTTGAGACAATATACCTCAAGTACCAAATTTTCATTTTCATTGCATCCCAATGCTAGAAATATCTTTTCGAGGGACTTGATCCACTGCTTAGCTACCAATATATTTTAAGTCCAACAAAATGAAGGTGTATTGTGTGCATGAATTGTTCCAACATATGTGTAGTATGATTATTCATTATAACCCGAGTAAGATGTCATAATATAGTCATGATTGGCTCAGCTCCAACATTTGCTGTGTTGATTTGCACAGTATGGAAATACCTATATTTTCTGTTGGTAATGATTCAATTCCTTCCCTTAGGATCCATCACTATATAATGGGACAAAATAATATAGATCATAATTATCATGGGTATTTATCCAAAAATTAATTACAAGGAGTTATTATAATTCTCATGTTTATTTAACATATAGTTACCCTGGATTCTAATAAACTTCTTATAATACCAACTGTAACAACCTCAAACCCTGTAGCACTGAGTTGCTCACTGTTCTATTAAAATGGAATTGATAAAATATTTTTCATCTCCATTTATAAATCAGTTTTATAGTATTTAAGAACTAGATAGATACACATTTCCCTTATTACATTGGTAATTAAATATAGAACATAACAAATAAAAATAAACTGCTTCCTTAACACTTATTCAACGAATACATCATAATAACTTGGGGATTGAATGAAAATAAAAAGGCGAGTTCAGATGCTCAGTAATGGTTATATGAAACAATAACAATTGATGAAATTTCAATAAGGAATGGTCATTATGGAATGGTAAATTACTTGAAAAACACTTCACATCATTACAATGTAAATGAAAATGAAACCATAGATCATGAAATATTGAAAATATCATGGAATTTAATAAGTGAATATTGAATGATGAGAATTCTTATTTATTTTAATTCATGTTTCTGGGACATGAACCATTATACCATCAAAACTGTTTAAGTTAGTTTGTACAAACCCATTTGATTAGGCATATAAACAAACAAGAAGGGTTTGTCACAAACTATTTTGTCTCATGAGACATGTCAATGCATAAATGGGATATATATAACATGGACCCACCCATTAATACAAGTCCAAAAGATTCTTCATTCATAGATTTAATTCATGAACAACATGACTTATCAAAATATCTAATTTGAGTAGAAAATACATATTTATCAATATTTTCATAGTCTAAATAATTAAAAATAAACACCATATGTAAAATGTTATAAAACTAATATAATAATAATAAACATGTTATAAGAAATATGGATATTTAACAAAATATTCAATGAATTATAGTCATTAACAAAAGGGAAGTATACATACAACACTGAAAAGCTAAAAGTAGTAAATAACCCCTTACCAAAGGGAATATCATAATGGAACCCATGGAATAATTAATTTTAAAAAATAGATATTAATAATGGAAATGGTAATATATTATGATAAATTATGTTCATTTGAAGTGAAAATATTTAAAAAGAGTGTTTAAGAATCATTTGAAATTAAACATTTTACTGCGGTTTAAGGAAAATATTATGGATCATTTAATGGAAAAAATGGAATAATATGTTATATACAACCAAAAATCAAACAAGATAGATATTTCATGATAAAATTAATGATTTTATAAAAATAAATTTGTATTAAAAAGGATATTTAATGCTACTTAAAAATGGGTAAGAAATTGGGATGTTCCCTTTAATCGGGCTACCTTGTCAAGAGTAATTGAGAGGGAAAACTTAGGATGACATGTATTTACCCATAGAATTAGAATGAACTGATATAGATACATGATTTTGGTACATTTGAACATAATTTATATAAATTATATTAAAATAAATAAAAATTAAATTTGGTTATAGAGAGAGAAAGAGAAACCCAAAGGAAAAAATGGGGGTTATGAGAGAATCCCTTACCTTATGTCTGAAGGTGTTCTTCACTTACAGTTAATATCCTAATGAAATTAGATTCACTAATAAATCTAATTTATAACCTATTATTATTATTATTATTATTTTATTTTGTTTATTTATGGCCTTTTAGATGAGTTATAAGTTTCAATTTCGTCATTGGGGAGTGTTTGTTTCCATGGTTTTCATGATTCGTTCATGTGAAAACATGTATGAAAGATCCCATAAAATGTTAATAGTTATCCAAAATTGAAATTATACGTTATTAATGAATTTATATAATATTAAAAGGACTTATATATCATTTTTATATATGAAGATGATTCATTAGATTAAATGTTATTCACAACTGCTTAAATTATTTTGGAATTTTTTCAATCATCATGAAATGGTTTTTTTTATTAATTAGTCTTATGTATATATTATATTTATATAACATTTGAAAAATTATTATATGTATACTAAAATCTTATTTAACTATATTAATTATTTCATGACCATACTTGAATGCGGTAATGGAAAATGAAAATGCATCATCCAAGATGGCTGTAAATCGGCACATCACGGGCGATGTTTTTTATTGAAATAAAAGGGGGAGTAGAAGGGGTTTTATTATTAATGATACATTAACATATGAAAATCTAGTATATATAAGATACTGTATTTATCATACATTTTTTTATTGATAATTAGATTAAAGGATAAGAAAGGAAATGATAATTAAAGAAAACTTAAAAGAACGAATGGAGGTTTTACCACTTGAATTCCTCTCCCTATGAACCTTCTTAAGAAACATAGAAATATGGAGGATGTGGGGGAGATGTTTTGGAGAACAAATTTGGCAGAAATCTTAAAATATTCAGGGATTTTGATATGTGTGGAAAAGCGGTGGTGATGGGTGGTATTTATAGTGGAGAGGGGGGTTTTTATTATTTTATTCATTAGTTTTTTTTTCTCTCTAGATTATAAATATTGTGGATTATTGTGACTAATTATAGTAAATAGTTCATTTTTGTTCTAAATAATGGTTCTTACATCATACATATATAGTAAATGACACAATAATTCATATAATTAGCATTCAATAAAAATTATTGTGTTTCACTATTCACAAAAAATTCAACTATTTTAGAGAAATCCCAAAAAATATCCCTAAATTTTTTATGTGTCGAATTTCAAAATTGACTCCATTTTTTTAATTAATTTAATACATATGATAAATTTATTTATTTATTAGAATCATCATTTATTTGAAAAATGCTAATTTTAGAATTAAAAGTGATTTTATGACATGTTGAAAAATTAATTAAGGTTTCCTAAAATTAACTTATTATCATAAAACAAAAAATATTAATCTATTAGTATATTTTATGAAAACAAAATATTCTTTTAAATTCTTATATTAATTATAAAATTTCTAAATAAACATTTAGCTTTCAAAAAATACTATCACGTAATTTATCATTATTAATAAACTTATTTACTAATTCCATGTTATAAATATTTCATATTTTCATTGACAAGAAACATAAGTTTTATTTATACTTTAATCTATGAGGATACTATTCTATTTGTTTATTCACTATTCTTAATGGTTATGTTACTATTCAAATGGTCATGTTAATATTTTTTAGTATATCACCTTATATTGAAGTTAGGTGTTTTGTGTAATGTATGCTATCAAATGAAGTGATTTTTATGAAGATTCATATGATAAAATCTCAAGGTATTATACATTATTTAATTATTATTTTAGAATATATATGAATGAATTACTATTATGTGACTAGTGGCTCTAGTATAAACTGAGGACATGTGGTTATGTTAGAATCCAAGAATGGTTGGGTCCATTATAGACCACCAATGGATTGGGAAATAATGATGGATTTAATAAATTTCTAAGAGAGAATGAATTATAATTAATGGATGTTACTCTTATTTGAATTTTTGGAAATGACCAAGTAGGAATTTCCATTATTGGTTTTTTTCCAAAATGATAGTATTTGGAGTGAACCTTGACAAAAAAGTGATTTTCAATGTTTCTGTTATATCCAAAAATATTTTGTTATTTTAATGTTATTTTATATTGTGGCATGATTAAGTATTGATGATTTCATACTGTAATGACTAATGTCTTCTGTTATGAAAAGTCGTTATTCTATGATTTACGTTTAATGGTGACATATTTCTTGGATTTAAATATTGTATAATATGATCATGTTATCATAACCTTATGCTTGTTTTATTCACATTTGTGATCATCTAATGATATCTATTATGCCAAAGATTATTTTTCATCCCCGATCACCCTTTTATAACTTTCACTTATCCAGGTTACGAAGAATGATTTTAAGTGTGATTTGTATAATAAGGGTGGTAGTTATGAAGTACATAATGGGAAATAATGTAGATATTTTATAAAACATTCATCTACGTATGAATGTTTCAAATAACATAAAAGCTTCATAGTTATAGTGAGGATCATATTCATATAAAATGAATATTCATATAATAGCATTTAGTATTTATGTATTAAAAGTTTTGGTTTTCAATTGATGGTGTAAGAGCATGTTTTATTCATTTTAAAAACTAGGATGACAAAGTTGTAGAGAAAACCCTCATGATAATCCCTTTAATATTATAACATCCTAGGTTATGGTAAATAAAGGTGTTTTTACCTTAAAATTAACATCAATTTATGGATACTAAAAGAGTATGTTGTTTTGGAACAAATTCATATTGGGTTAATATCTAGAAAAAGTGTTGGTTGTGTATATCTCGACCATCATTCGGGTGTATGGTGAATGGGAATGTAGCATCTCAAGTTTCATGTGAGTAAACATTTAATTATTTATTATAAGTATTTTAGTGTTTGAGTGATGTTTTGGAAGGTATGAAGGATTTTTATAATGTTTTTTTGGGCATTTATGGACGTGAAGTTATTTAGCATGGTTTGTAGAAACTGTGAAATACCATTAAGAAACTATGAAAAGGCAGACAATGGGATTTGGGTAGGCACACTATTGGACATACAGTTTTTTCAAACCATGCAACCACCTAGGAATGACTGTGAAAAGTGGAATAGAGGAATAAAATGGTTGGTGTACATGTTTTCTATGCATTCAATCCAACCATGGGATGTGTGTTAGGAGGAAGAGGATGGCACATAGTTTTGGCATGGGATGCCAAACCGTGTGATCAAACCATTCATGGTTAATAGTTAGATAATAAAAAATTATATCTCACTATATTCTTATTCTAGACCAAACTTTTTCACTTAATTTCACCATAACTCAAATACCTCTCCTCCTAAAGGCAGTAGAGACTCTCCCCTTCGATCTGGGAGCGATCTATTGGAAAATATTTGTGTGTTAAAGGCTGGATTGTTTGGTAAGTGTTCTTTCTTGATTTTTTCCACAAATATATTCTACTTACCAATATTAAATTCATATATCTATTTTTTTGTGGATATATATATATGACATTTATGCCAATAATAATGAGTTATGGTTGT
Organism: Viscum album; assembly: GCA_963277665.1. Classification (NCBI taxonomy): domain Eukaryota; kingdom Viridiplantae; phylum Streptophyta; class Magnoliopsida; order Santalales; family Viscaceae; genus Viscum; species Viscum album. The sequence goes on along the minus strand of OY728129.1, from coordinate 1,777,935,380 downwards.
GTTTATATTTGCGAAAAATATCTATGGAAGGTTTTGGGAGTTTCTACACTGTTTTATTGAATAATTTCTGTTGTTATTATTTTATGACATAGTTTCTGAGTTATATGGCTTCACTCTTGACACCACATTCTAGAACATGATGTATTAGTTTCAATTTTTATTAATTTATTGAAATTGATTGGTAAATGTTCGTGAAAATCTTTGTAGAAACATACTTTAGTGGTAGTTTTTGGAAACATGTAATTTTCATGCAAAGTTATTTATTGAATGATTTTTAAATGATAATTTTAGAAATTTATAATTGGTTTGATTTATGGAAAACGGTTTTTTTGAAATATTTTCGGTAAAAATAGTTTTTTATTTAAATTATTTGGCATAATTGTTATGGAATGGTTTTGGAATAATTACTTAATGTGGGTTTATTTCCATTGATGGGACCCTATGTAGGGAAACTGTTCAATTTGGGCACTAACATATGGTTAACTTGTGATGAATCCGTAGATCAATTATAATCTTCTAATAATTATCAAACTAGGACATGGGAAATCATGTGTGGATATGTGGATATGTGTAATGGAATAGGTATGCCAAAATAGATGTTTTTGAAATGGTATCGAAGAATTGTTTGGTTGCTTTGCTAGGAAATAGATTTTGATTTGGAAATCTGTTTAAGTTTTGAAATTGTTTTATATTATGAAATAAATTTTTTTAAGTTTTATTTTATATAAACTATTTTATATAAATATACTACCTTTTTCTATCCTATTGGCATTATTATATAATTCAATTAGGGAAAACCTACCTAGTTTCATTACTCACACCATATTTTAAAACATTGGTGTTTTAGTAGATATAATTTATTGAGACATAGGTAATTGAAAAGTATCTCATTTATTTAGTGATACCTCGAGATAATTTGAGTATGTATTATGAAGTTGGATCTTGGTACATGTTGGGATCTGTGGATTTAGTGACCAAGGATTCATTGAGTTTTTTTGGTTTTGTCATCCACTTTGTTTTCTGATTCTAGTTTAGTTTCCACTTGGTAATCTTATATGGTTCACGGTTGTGGTTTATTTTTGTTATCTGTTGTTATAATTTGATCTATATACATTTTTATAATTTTTTATTTAGTGGTTTATTTGTTATGGTGTGAATGGATGGGTTTTTTTACTTAAAAAATGAAAAATAATCCCCCAATTGTGTTGCATACCTAGTCATTTATTTCTATCCTTTAGCACATTGGGTATGTATCCTAATGATATGTAACAATTCCATCCTAACTAAAGATAATTCAGAGGGGTAGGAAGTTACAAGTTGTATCATCTTCTTTGGTCCTTGACCTGAAAATTATATTTGTCTTGGTTTATCCAAATCTTTTGGGAAAAATGGCATTTGTTTTTTAGCATTGATGTTGAAGAGACCCAAATCTTGACGTACATGGACATTACATTACTTTTTCAGAATACTTAATACATATCAAAAATAGACACACAAGGACCGTAATAGTTTAGTGTCTTTGGAAACTCGGAATATAAACTTCTAATCATGTTGAAATATCTTTAACAACTCCCTTAATGATCTTCCCCTTTTTGTTTCCTTACCTAAAACCTTTCTTTATTTCCTAGGGAAAATAAAACATAAAAAGGGTGAGCTCGAATTCTCATTAATGGAAAACATAGATAACATAAAACAATCCATAAACATTTGGAAGTAAAAACTTGAACATGAAATCCAAACATCAAAATCTTGAGAAAAGACATAAATCATGAAAGTATTTAAGGCATATATCATAATAGAACATCAAACATGATAAAATATAATGGGAATAAAACATGTAATTGTGGAAACCATTCAGAACATGTTATAATTTCCATAGAAGCCAAGGCATTGCTGCCAAGACCATCTTAGTGGACAAAGTCCCTTTCTGAATCGAGTTCACTCCTCGTTTCAGTCTTGTAACACTGAACCAGAATAACTTACCATTCCATCCATGTCTATCTCATGAGATATAAATATTTACCCAATGAATTTAAGGGATATATAGGTCCCACCCATCTCATATTGAAATCATTCTTACTTGTTCCACAATATAAACATACATCATTCATAAAAAACCCAATAAATAAAATGGGATTCATAAAAATCATATCATCATCACATAATCCATATAAAAGAAATGGATATCATTTCATAATAAGAAAAGTGAAACCATGTAAATCATAGAGACATTATACTTGAAACATATGAAATAATGTCATCTTAGATGAAAAATGGTTTTGATAAAACACTTGAAATGAATTCTTGAGGAAAATATCCTTTCTTCTTCAAAATCAATTTCTTTTCACAAAATGTCATGAAATTTTAAAAGAAGGATATTTTGTTGAAAATAGTCATGAAATATTTTGGAGGAAGCTTCATGAAAATAAGGCTTTATAAAACCGTAAAAATCCTTTCATGCCGTATAATTAAAAAAAAACATTCTTCTCGTACTTTTGCCGGAAAAGTAAAAAAGTACCTTGTAGGGTAAATAAAAGAAATATTCCTTCCATACCATGGGGTAAAAGTAAAATGGGTAAAAACGACATTAAACATACGTGAATACACTTTTATAAAACATGGACATAGATTATAGAAATAACCCCAGTAAATACTTACGAATAAGCAATCTCGGATAAAAATGAGATTTGCACAATTTTCCCTTACCTTGGGTCCGATATGCTTCGTACGTTTCCAAACCTCATGTATAATGATTTAAATAATGTCATTGACTTATTAAATAATTATATTCATTGTTATGATATCATATATGGTTCACTTATGACTTTATATTACCCGTTCTTTTGTAAGATCCATGTTAAAGCAGTGTTTTGGGTTAAATCGTTTTATTTATTGTACGTGTTTGGACTTGTTGTTCTTGATATTATTACTTATATCCTGATTTACATAATTATAGAATGTAAAACATGATTTACACATAATATATTTTTCAGTATATACATATATATATATGATTGATCGATTAAATGAAATGAAATACACCGTTCATGGAGACGGTAGGCCGTACGTACGCACGAACGCCGTTTTCGTTTAATTATTGAATTGAATGAAATTAATTAGATGACATAAATATATATACACATAAATCCAGTATCATTATTATGTCATATATTTCATTATTACTTATTATATATACTTTATAATCATTCATGAATGGTTAACATGGAGAATGAATCTCATCGCGTCGTGGAGACGGTAGTCCGTACGTACGCACGAGCGATGATATCATTCCCATGATAATGGAATTGTATTGGAGTGTTTGTATACTATTTAAGAATAAATATCACTTTACAATAATCATATATAGTAATTATTTATACCATTATACCCATCCATGTAAGGTGGTGGTGGAAAATAGATTACACCAAGGCGTGGAGACGGTATTCCGTACGTACGCACGCTCGGGGATTTCTTTTTCCGTAGAGGATTAAGATATTAATGTCTTATTTAATCCTATCATGCTATATACATATTTTATAAATTATTCTTACCATTTTTGTTATAGTATATATTTGAATGCCTAAGAAATAAATTGTCTTTCTTTTATGGGTCTTATGATTAACTAAATTTTAATTTTACTACTTTGGACATGAATAATACATATTGTTCATTTATCACTAAAATATGGATGAAAATAGATGGATGAAAATTGAAACCTCGAATCATATTATAAAATTACTTTTATGTATTCCAAGAAATGAATTTAGTATATTATATTTCATCTCATGGTAAAATAATTATTATAATTTTTAAAAATAATCCTAAAAATGAAACTGTTTTTACAATTATAATTGACGAATCGATGTTCTTTTTCACCCATCATTGATTTATGGTTTTGAGGTTATTTAATATTATTATGAAAATTTTATACATCACTACCTATTATTATTTCAACATTTCACTTGTCCTACATGTCAATATTTTCACTTCCCACTAATGTTATCCTTATCTATTAACATATGTACATGTTATTTAAAGAATCCTTTATGTTTCCCACATCACTTTTCATTGGAAGTTTTAATATTATTTTGTATGATGAGAGTGTCCTAAAAAAGAAGTTTTTTAATATAAAACATCCGATTACCAATATAAAATTTTTAGGATGTAGTTTATTTAAGGGGGGAAAAATAATACATTAATATTTTAGAATATATATTTTTCATGAAATCAATTATAAGTGTTCGATAACTTGAATCACTCTCAACCTTGTGGATATATAGAAACTGATATAGTAACTCGTTATAACCACGCTGCTAAATTAGTAAGAAATAATTGTAATAAAAATATTACAAAACATATTTATTATTTTTTTATTTTGAAGAAATGTTATCATTATAAATAAGAACTTAATTTTCAGAAATTTCATTTTATGCTTGAAAAATTGTTTCTTCTAAAATGGGTTTTATCACATTTTTGAGAGTAAATATTATAATAAAATTATATCATTTTTAGAAATTTTATTTTTTAAAATAAATATCATATTACAACATTTTATTTCTATATTATATTATAGTGATTTTTTAGTATTTTTTTAAAAAAGTTTATTTTTCTCGGAATAGTAAAAAATTACTATTTTTTAAAAAGTGTCATTTATATTTAACTAAAACTCTATTATTATATTAATTTTATCATAATGTAACATAAGTATCATTTATTTAAATATTATATAATTAATTACACATAAATCTTTATTATACTTTATTTTTGAATAAGTTAATTATTGGACATAAAAACACATTTTCTAAAATATTATTTTTATTATTGTAATGAATTTTTATCATAAAAAATTAAATTAATATCTATTGATTAATTATTTCAATGAAATTTAAAAATAATATATTCAGTAAAATTGTTTTTAATTTTTTTTATTTTTATAAGTTGAAGGTAATTAAATAAAATTACATTTTATGCATAAAATTATTATGTTTTAAATGCGAGGTTTTATTGTGGTTTGCATAGTAAATAAAAAATGAATTCTTCCATTAATAGAAATTCAATATGATAAAAATGGTATCATATTTATAATAATAATTTATAACATAATTTATTAGGTCAAACATAATCATTTTTTATTTTTAATAGTAAAAAGAGTAAAATTTTGTTACAATGGTTAATGTTAAAATAGGATTACCGGGGGTGGGGGTTAACCATGATATTAAGGTTTCCACCAAAACCAATCTAATTATTATATTTTTAATATTTCATATTTTATAATATCATTCCTTTAAATATTTTTCCATTTGGATCCATTTTCCCTAAGAAAGTGACCTTATATAATTCAAATCAGTTTTGAAATTCCATTTGTGTCCCTCCCCTCGCTTATAAAAGAGAACCTCTACTCCTCCATTATTCAGACCCTTTGAGCCTTTAATATCCTCTAAGAAATGATAAAATTACATAATAAAATCCCACCTTTAACTATAGTTATTTCAATATTCTCTTTAGGCAAATCCTTCAAGGATTAATGTGTTATCCCAAAGAGGCCAATCAAAAAACTGGTGTAAAACATAAGCTTGAATATTCAATTTTATTTCATAGTATAGATTATATAAACATCTTTTATCCATTATATAATGATTAATATAGTGAAATATATAATCTTAGATATTTTTATTATTATTAAAAAATAATTTACATTATATTTTATATCTATTGGGAAATGAATGTATCGCTCGTGGGTACGTGTGTACCACCAGTTCCACATAAAAACACAACTCATTTTACATCACCATGTTTCATGGAAAATTATTTTGATAGGTTTCATGTTTTTTGAGGATATTTATTAAAAAAAATATTTTTATAATTATAATATCATATCTTCTTTCTTAACTCTCAAGCCATTGGTAAACTATAACATCACTCATGCGTATGTCTGGATTACAATGTCCACAAAGTAATGTGATTTTATATCATTTATGATTTAAATGGAAACATAAATGATATATTTAATGAGAATATATGATAATTATGATAAAATATTTATTATTTAAATTTGAATTATCATTTACGTGTCAATTGTTCCTTATATTGATGAGTGGACACATAAATCATATTTTATTTACAGATTATTGTCTCCACAAAGTGATGTAATTAATTTTTCATGAACAATTAATATGAATGGTTATTAATATGTATATAATTAATATATATTATATTTATATCATTATTGAAATTATATATATTTATTAATCATGATTGTAGTTCATGGACCAATACTATTGAACTAAAACATAATGGAACAAATGAAATAGTTAACACCTGAAATGAATACTTAAATAATTTTTTTTAATAAAACGGTGTTTAAATGTTATAAATGGACCATATAATATATTATAAGTAGGAATATATTTATTTTATATAACAATAATAAATTTAAAGTTATCACACATGAGGGTAGAGTTCTTACATATCAATTCAGACATAAGGTAAGGGTTTCATCTCAATTATACATTATTGAGATCTATTTTATTATTATGCACCATTTTATTATTCTGTAGTTTTATTTACTCTAAAATAATTTTTTTCAAATAAAAATTTATTGTATTAAATTTATTTACTTAAACATATTATTTTCATGTATCTGAAGAATTTGTATTACAAATTTACAAAAATAATAATGGGTTTTCTTCTCAATGTTGTTTCATTAAGAAATATTTGTTATTATGAACCTATTTAAGACTATTAATTGAAAATAACATTAAATTGAAATTTTATACCTTGAATAATTCTTAATTTATGATACATAATTATTTAATTCAGATCATTCAATCCAAGGGTTTTGGATTTGAATGCTATAATGTTTTAAGGGTTTATCAACTCAAATTGACTTATTTGGGGAATATGTTTTTTAATAAACCAACCATATTTTAGGAGGAGTATATATTAATCCATAAATATATTTTATAATATATGAAATTATTTTTAAGGTATAAAATGTTTCAATTTTTACAATTTCTTACCTGAGGATTATGAAAAAAATTAGCATATCAGGAAAGGTTTTACCATAAAATCTCATTTTCACAAGGATGGTTTATACATAAAATATTATGATGTAATTATGTGATCTATCTCTATAAAATATTATTTAATTCCTATAAAATAGTTATTTCTATTTATTACATGTTTTCCTATTATTTTCCTATTTTATTTACTCAAGAGACTGGAATTATTATTTTAAGTAAAAATTACATTTTTTCTCTTCGGTCAAAAATCGTTTCACTTAAGGAAATATTTTCTTCTTAATTTTTTTCAAGAATTTCTTTAATACTCTCCAAATAAAATCAAAATTTATTTTTATGTATATTTTAATTTCTTTAATAATGTTAAAATGTAATATTTTTATTAATTTCCAATTTTTTATCTTTTACATTTTAAAGAAAATGTAATTGTGGTTTTTTATCTAATTTTACACCATATGAATGTCTTTCCCAAACATCATGAAAAATATATTCCATGAATATTGAATTATATTTCTTAATAGTTATTTAAAATGAAAATTTATTGCTTAGATTTTAAAAAATATATATTTTAAAAATGTTATTTGAAAATGAGAATGTTATTTTACTCCAAAAATACATTAGTGATGTTTTAGTGGAATTTTACATCTATAACAACATCTATTGAAGTTTCTTATGATTTAATGGGAATATGATCGATTTTTTTATCTATGTTTGTCCCCTATATAGTTTATGTTTGTTATGATGAATTGTTTTGAAACCTGTTTTCGATCCACGGGTTAAAGTTTGATGTAATGATAAATGTTTTCATAATTCTTATGGAATAGATATGAATAAATTGTGATTATGTGATGGGATGTTCTATTATAAAAAATATGGGTGGTTATGTTAAAATCATAGATTAGGTGGATTTCTATATCCATTTAATGTGTTTGGTAAATATGATAGAGTTTGAAACACTTAATAGATGATAGAGTTAATAAAAACATAAAATATGGTTGATTTAACAATATGAATGTAACTCCTATGCGAATGAGGGAAATGATTGTGTATGAATTTTTATTATAGATCTTTGTCCACAATGATAATATTGAGAGTGAACCTCATATAAGGAATTTATTATTTATATTTATGTGAATGACACAACTTATTCCATATTTTTATGTTTTGTTCACAAGGCACATGATTTAATATTGATGATTTTGAACTATTATGAATTCTATATTATGTTATGAAAAATCTGTATGCCATGATTTATTTTTAATTGTATTTGACTATCCGGTTATTAATTTTTTATTTTATGATCTTGTTATCAAAAAAATATTATTTTCTTATACTCATTTATGGTAATTTTTTTGGCATCCCATACGCCTAACATTATTGAGAATCCGACCTCATGATTTATTATGTTTCCATTAACAATGTTATGAACAATGGGTTTGAAATATTATATGACTAATAAGGGCTCTAGTTGTGAAGCAATTAATGGGAAATTATGTTGATATTTTATATACTAGTTGTTTTGGTATCTAAAATTACAATGAGACTAAAACATTATTGTTATGGCTTGGATTGTATTTATACATAATGAATATTCATAAAATATGATTTATTATCTATTTATGGAATGTTTTGGTTCTCTATTTGCATGATTCCATTCATATGGAAAATTTTTATGAGTTTAAGGAAACCAAATTTATGGATAATTAATATAAGATGATCATTTTTATATAAATATCAAATTGATTTATAAATTTAAAAAAACAATTTATTTAAATGGAAAATATTTCTGTATAATTTATAAATAAAATGTGGCACTTTTATTCAAGTATAAGAGGAGAATAAATTGATGACTATTTATGTGATTTAAAAATATGAATAACATGGAGATTTTATAATCGACGAAGAAAAAAGATATCCAACCTATATTTCTAGAACAATAGATATGAAATAACATCAATAAATAAATAAAATATTATTCACCATTATATCATCATAAATTAGCCATTTATCAAAAAATATATGATGTATCATTGAGTATTGTTGGGAGCTCCCCAAAGAGGTGATTAAGAAAATATTTAGAGATCAATACATCAAGTACCCAATAGATGAGAACGAGTTAAGGCTATGATATTTCATCAAATAGATCTAAATTATCTGGTGTTTTTGACTAACAAGAAGAATCAAATCAAAATAGACTTTGAGAGTAGTTTCAAGAAAAATAGAACTACATTAAGGGGTCTTAATGTTCTTGACGGTGTATAGAAGCAAACCAGATCCTATAATATCATAGAAGAATACCATCTAGATTTGGTGTAGAATAAACCATAAGTGGTTATATATCATTATATAATTGGATCATTCATCTCTATATTGGGTTTATAAAGAGTTTTTAATGATTTTATGGGGTGTATAACCAGTCAAGGATAAATGTGACAATATCTTAGTTTTATAACCGACCATTTCAGAAGTTTTGGTTGTTGGGGTGTTGAACCATATATAAAAAGTGTATCCTCTACAAGGTTTTGTAACTTGTTGAAAAAAAGACTATTGAATGGGGTGTATAATCAATAAAAAATCTTTGGGCCTTCAGATATCACGTTAATCAATAATATGATTATATTGATAATACCATAAGTGTAGGTGGATATCAATATTCATAATAGAGTATGATTTATTTCTTACCATGTAATTATTATCAGTCGAAATTATGTTATATTCAATAAATATGAGGTGAGACTGATACATGAAATATGATATGATTCTAGGATTAATTATAAATAGATTTTGTTTTTTTAAGAGAAGACTTAATAAAAAGATAATAGTATACAATAGATTCATCCATAACCCAGTTATGACTAACCTGGCAATTGGATCTATATGAATTGAATAGATTTAATGGTTCGTGGTCATAATGAAAATGACATCTTGGTTCATTTAAAATCACAAGAACCCAATAAATTGTAAATGGTTGATTTGGGTGAGTCATGGAATCAAAAAATTCAAAATTCAATAATAGATACTTGAGATACATTGAAAATATTAATTAATAACCCTTATATAAGGTGTTATTAATATATAATGATGCAAAACACCCAAATTGTATGATCCATAAAAAATAATTTTTAGAAGGTATAACTGAAACAAATATCTCCATGGAAAAAAGTGAATCTCATGTATGATTTAGGTTTCCACTTTTTCGGGTGTGGTGGATATGGTGATATAGTTAGGTATTTCTCATAAACAATGGATAATAATTTTCTAATTTGTCCATCAAGTGTTTTAAAATAGTATTTAAATTATTTATATAGTATATTGATGATTAAAAATCAATTATCACATTTTGAATACGAATTTAGTCAATCACATTCCTATGGCGAAAATAAATACCAATCATTAGTGAGTGTGAATTTAAATTCATGGTAACAACATAAAATAACTAAGAAGTATTTGGGGTTAAATATACTTTCTCAATTCATCTTTCATGTTAGGTATTTTATTTCCCATGTGATGTGAAATAATAATTTAGTTAAAATAATAATTTCTTAGAAAGTAATGGTCATAGTATTTTGTAGTGAAGAAGGGTTAATGAATAATGGATTATGAAAATAAAAAATTTATTTAATGATGGAAGACATAAAAATTTCATTTTTGTTAAACATAATTTTTAAATCATTATATATGTAGGTAAACTATGAGAATATATATGTGAAATAAATTTCACCAATAATAATTACATCATCCATATAGGAGAAGGAGTAAAAATGAAAGGTAAGTCCACTAAAAAGAATTTCTACCTCATTTGAGAAGAAATAGTTGGGCTTTCCATCTAAGTAAGATCAAAATAGATTGTGGTATTATTGGATTTTCCCATGATCTAATAGTCCATAGAATATATGGAGAGAAATGATAGATCTCTTGATTTACATTTAATATAATGAGATAATACACACTTTTTTATGTCTATTAAAAATGAAATATTATTTCAATGATATAAGAGAAAAATTAAAAGAATTTAATAGGGTTTCATGAATTTTTTAATGATGATGTTTGTGGTATGACATCACAAAGTTAAACGGATTGAAATAGATACCATTCTCTATTCATTGATGATTACAACAGGATTTATTGGTTGAAATAAAATTCACATATCACTTAGTGGGTGGTTATCATGTGAATCATGATACAAGGAACCTCATTTTAATAGTGATAACTCCTAAATTATAGTGCCGTTTAGGGGTCAAAATGGATAATAAAAACATAGATTGAATGAAGCTAGTTATAAAATACATGAAATATGTGTTTTGGAAGGAATAAATCTTGAAGTATTCTGTATTCATAATTGAAATTTATTTTTCTCGTGAGAGTATAATGATACATATAAGATGTAGTAAGGAAATAATAAAAATTTCAAATACATATTTATATTTTAATGTTAGTGATTTTTTAAAAATATAGAAAACATATATAAATTTAGAGTTTTAAAGATGACAATATTTTCTTTGGATACTGATACATGAACAATGATTTCAAGTGTTTAAAAAACATGTTATAAATATTGTTAAAATCCCATATATCAATGTGGTTATAAATGAGAATAATATTAAATAAAAAAATAATTTCATACAGAAAAGTCAAGAAATGTTGACAAGCATAGTGGTAGGAAAGTGGGATAATGATGATATAGAATATATAGAATAAAATAATTATTATCAGGATATATCTCAGTACATAAGTACATAGAAGATAAGAAGAGAGGCTAAATATGTTGATCATAATATTCTTAATGATTAAAAAGAATATATTTAAAAGAGAATAATGATTCCTATAAATAATATTTTTATCCTATTTCAGGTAGATCCTATGTGTTATCATGAAAAAATGTTATTGATTAACATGGGGATATAAAGAATAAACTAAAAATGTAAATTATTCTAATTATAAAGGATAAAAAATTCATAACAAAATGTGTTTTTAGTAACAAGATTAATGATGATGGAATGGTGTTTGAGAAAAAAGAATGGATGGTGTTCTACTAGTATTCTCCAATTGTAGGTAAATTCTTAATGAGATATTTAACCATATATACCATTTAGATAGAATTTGATTATTCATGTAAATTATGTTATAAAGGAGATTCATAGTTTTCATGATGAATTTCCAGATAATAATTTCTAGATGTATTTATTGAAGATGAGGTAAACATCCTGTATTTGATTTTTTTCATATATATGAATATGAGAACAATTTTATCTTATATAAGAAGGATTATATGGGATAATAGAAGAAAAAAGTGGACTGTACACTAAACTGGGTCATTCCTTGAAGACTCCTTGTTTTCAGTATGGTGAAATTGATCATAATCTCCAAATAAATAATGTGACTAATGAAAGAATTATGGTTCTAAAAAATTTTGGAAAATTAATCATTGGTGGATTAATGATATAAAATTCAAGTAGTTTTATTAATTCATAATTTTAATGTTTTAAATTTTTGGGATTTGGGAGTTAATTGTATTCTTTGGTTTTCACGTGATATAAGGAAAATAGGTATAACTCAAATGACAATCCCAATATTACATGGTTATTTCAATCATTAATTTAATTGATGAAAATAAGGAAAAAAATAGAAGTTTCTACCTAATTGATATTATCATGTAATGATTATGGTAAATTTTTTAACATTATAATGTATAATAATATCATCAAGGGACTATTTTATTACCGAATGACAAGACATGACATCAAGTTTTCCAATTTTCATGAAGACAAGTAACTCATTAATCCCACGAAAATCCACTTGTATGGGATGAAGAGTGAACTATACTATATACAAGGTTTAATTAATTTCAATATTTTTTATATTGAAATATATTTTCACAATTGACTAGGATATATGATTCTAGATTGGTCCAATTCTGTAAATGATAAAATATTGACATGAAGAGGTGATTTTAATAGTATAGGATTGTGTATTTCCTATATAACCATCAATTATGATTTTAGATCATTAAGAATTGAATTAAATGAATATATTGTATCCACTAAATATTGTATAAAAATGTTTTAGATAAATAAATAAATTGAGGATTAGTGTGTTGAAGTGAGGTCTCACATCAAAAATAAATGTGACAATGGAAATTATATTGTACATATTTAAAATTGATTATATCACTCAAGGAAAAATCAATATTATGTTAATAGAAACATAATTAAAGAGAAAATTGAGAACATATTCATGAAATTCAATCACATTCCTAGACTACATCGAGTAATAGATATCATGACAATGGAGTTACCAAAGGAGATATTAGAGTCTCCTCAGTTGGATAATACAATGTAGTTGAATCCTTATACATAAATAAGTATAGATTTAGGATCTCTACTCTCCATGAAATGTCATAGGTTCCATCATTTATTTGAGATTTTCTATATGTCTACATACAAAAATGGAGTGAACTATAGGTTCATTGTGAATTCGGGAGATGTGTTTTTCAAGAATATGGTATAGGTTTATCAAATTATTCATGTTACCGAATATCTTTAGAAATATTAGTCATCGGTAATATCATTCAATGTTATCTTAGGGGGAGAAATGATGTAGGAGTATTTATAATTCCTATAAATTTATTCATATAATTACATAATGTTTAATATATTTATATGTTAAATAATATAAAGTATTGATTGATATACTCTAATTATAATTTAGTTATATAAAACATTAGTATGAAAATAAAGTGTCTTAATTTTAATATATATAATCAGATTCCAAAAACACATAGGATAACTTGAGGAATATAATTTCAAAAGGGGTGATCGAAAGATAACCGTAAAGGAATAAAATTAATTATGAAAAATAACATGAGAGTAAAAGGTACAATGTGGTATTATAAAAGGGGACGCTTCTGTGTAATCACATTGGAGCATAACATAAAGAACATGATATTATAAGATCATGGAAACATTAAAAATGAGGCAGTAACATAAGTATTTTGATAATCATATGCCAAGGATAAATTGAAATACAATATCACATGGTGGAAATAGTCATATAATTTATTAGGTTTACTCCCTAATCAAATACATAATGTCTCATGAGAAAAAATATTTACCGAATGATTATAGTGCGATCTGGGAACAAAAATCATAAAATGTTAATGATTATATAGGTCAAAAAGGAATCAAATAATAAGTAATAAATATAACAACATCCCTTGGAAATAAAATAGGCTTCACAATCTATCCTCAAATCACAATAAAAACTAATTTCTTAAAGAATGAATTTCAAAAATGATAATAAGGAATGTACAAAACCATCAAAGGAATGTAGAATAAGATGAGTTTATATTTGGGACACACACAAAAAAATATATATATTTATAATAATTCTATAATAATAAAGGTAAAGATAAAGTTAGTTAGTTAGAGGATCTTAATTCCCTAAAGGAATGGGGGGTTTAGGGAGATCCCTTACATTATGCATTGATTATCACATGAGTTCCTTATAATATAAAAAAAATAAAAATATATTATTTATTTAATTTATTAATATTATTTCAAAATATTATTATTAAAAATATATTATTTATTACTATAGAATTTTTAATTATGGAATAAATTAATTTTGTGTGGGACATTTTGATGATATTCAGTTCATATGTGCGAAATGGCATCGATAGTTTAACTATGCTCCAAGAGGTCACTATTCCATCATATCTAGAATAATTATTATTAAAATATTAAAATTTTTATAATTCATTAATAATTTATAACTAGTCATTAAATATCGTATTAAAAAATAAACTTTCTTTTGATCATGGATGTGATAGTTCGTACATACACACAGGTATCATTTCTATTATTAAACGATCATGATGGAAAGATAGTAAGTATTGATTTTTATTTATATAATTAACATTATATCATAAAATTCATATTAAATTATTATATACTCATATATTTCCTATAAATGTGATACTGTAATGAAAATAAAATCACATTGCTTCAAGAAACAAGTAATCCACAATTACAGACGAATGATGTTATAGGTCTCTTTCAATGAAAAGGTACGAAAATAAAGGATATATTAAATTTATAAAATTATGAATATATCATCAATATAATACATATAAATTATATCTATAATTATAAATATCATTTAATATCAATGATGGGAAACAATATATATCAATTTTTGATGTGGTAGTCCACCATACAAATGAACAACAATTTTGTTTCACATTTGATGGAAGATGAGATGGTTGTAGGATATAAAAATTAATTTAATTAAATATCAGGGCATTGTAGATATTGATGTTATTATATAATTATGTTTTAATATAATGTGAAAGGGTTTTAATAAGAAGTAAAATAAAAATCATGGTTAAGAATTATTCCTTTTCTTCTGAAAACATATATCGGTATATACCTAAAAAATAATTTGATGATTTTATGATAAAAAATGACTCTAGGTTATGGGAAGGGATGTTGGGAAGGTATTTGGATTAGTAATGGACAAACCAAAGGAATCATGTTGTGTTTATTGGTGAGTAATTATAGAGACCCACTCTTTTCGTAAATAGACATTACAGAAATTTTATGGAATACTTATAACATTATACAAATAGATGTACCAAGACCGAACTAGTATAGTGTCTTTGAAAGCATAGAAAACATAATCACTAGAACATAAATGAGCTATATTATCTTCCATTAATTTATTAATGACTATCACCCTTCTTAGAGGCATTATAAATAATTTTTATCTTCATCACCAAGGGAAAAAACATAAAAAGGGATGTTCTCAAAATATTAGTAGGGGTAAACAAGGGATCTATGTAAGAATAATCTTGAGAATTAGGGTATGAGAACATGATCATGAAAATATAAGATAATTCCCTTCATATCAATGATCCTATACATTAAGCATGGCATAAATCATGGTAATTAATAAGACTAACATCCTAAAGAAATAAATAACATAATCTATGAAATTGAAACAGAGAAATAGAACATGTGATTATGGAAAACACATAATCATGTAATATGATTTCCTCAATAGTCAATGAATTGCTAATGAGACCATATTAGTGGGAAAATTCAGTGACTGAACTTGGTTCACAACCCATTCCAGCCTAGTATTACTGAACTCTATTCACACCTCATTCCATCCATGTATTACTAAACCATGATTAGTCCTCGTTCTATCCTTGTATTACAAAACTACGTTCATTTATCATCCCAACCCTAAAATATTAATCAGAGTTCATTTGTTTTTCAATCAATTTATATCTCATAAAATTAATATATTTACCCAATGCATTGGTGGGAGATATAGGTCCCACACATATCATAATGAATCCATACATACATGTTCACATAATCATAAAAAATCATATTATAACCCATTAAATGAAACGAGAGTCATAAAATTGTAAAAATATCATAAAATATGGAAATAAATATAGGTTATAGAATCATTTAATTAAAATCATAACTTGTGAAAGAGAAATAAGTTTCATAATAACCATTACCTTAAGTATAACCCATTCATAGAAAGAATATTAATGGATCCTTTAGATTATTTCCTGAAAGGGAATGAGTAACATCAAAAGATTTCAACATAGATTGAAAATAATTTTTAAATATCTTTCTAAAAAGTTTCTTAAGGAAATAACCATTATTATTTTAATAAATTTTAATACGTTAAACCGTTTGGATATCATTTTATTAGAAAATACATTGGAAATTTAAAAATAATACATGAAATAATTTTGAAAAACTTTTTCCTTGAAAACATAAAGATTCAAAATATTTTAAAAATCCTTTTATTTGAAAACACATGGAAAATTTATAATGAAAAATTTAAAAAGTTTCTAAAACCATTTTTACATTAAAACATATGAAATAATATTGAAAATTATTTGAAAACTGGTTGTTTTTGAAATACATAGAAATTTTATAAATAAGGCTTGAAAGCATTTTTGAAATGATTTACTTGAAATATTATAAATGAAGATTGAAAAATATCTAAAATAATTTTCCTAGAAAATTACATTTGAAAACATTATAATAAACCACATCCATAAATATGAAAATGATCCTTAAAATTAATGAAAATGGGTAAATTCATACATGACGTATGAGGTAAAAATAACATTCATTTTGCCTAGTAAAAGGTTAAAAAAATTCCTTTTTTTAAAATAGAAAAGAATATTCCTTTAAATAGTTTGGTAAAAGAAAAAAATGTTAAAAATTTCTATTAAATATTATAGGAGAATCGTATAATATTCTTAGAACCATTTTGAGAAAACATAGATTTCAGACTAAAGAGATGGTAATGATATGATTTATTAAAAAAACTTTCATAACAATCTTATGATAAAAAGAGTAGAAACATTATAACAATACATGTATATATCACAAATAACCTAAGGATAATAAAATTCATGAATTTTATTGAGATATAGGATATTATATTTCATTAAAGGAATTATAAACATAAATAATCTTGAAAAGCGATGATATTGTTTCAACAAAATCCAATTACTTGGTAACTTGGAATCATACTCTCAATGTAAGAACATGGTATTACATGATTCTTATAATATAATGAAAATAATTATTTTCATGATGTATATAAACCTCAAAATGAATTTATATTTATAACAAAACATGATTATAAAAGAAGGCAAATTGGGACAAAAAATATTTTACCAATTTAGTAACTTTTGAAACCTAAAACTGAGGAAATAAAGGTCATATAAAATAAATGTAAATAACCCTAAATTTCACTATAATAATAATTTATTACATCCATGGGTAGTATAAACACCACACTAAATAATGGGCGGTCAATAAAGCATGTATCTCTCAAAAATAAAAAGTGACATGAAATCCCATTACCTTCGGTCTTCACTCTCGTCATACTCATTAAAACAACCTATATAATAAATAAAAATTTATTATAATTCTATTATTGAACCATATAATTTCTTATAACACCTTAAAGCATTTGATTATGGCTTTATATTACTCTCTTGTTAACAATACTATTTTAATGTTTCACTTCGGGTAATATCATCCTTCTTTTTTGTATGTGTATTAATTTAAAATATATTTGGTCCTTATACTTATATAATTATTTCCAGAATGTAAAATATGAATTAAATATAATATATATTCCATATATTTTAATTATAATAATCCATAGAATATTTATGTTAGAAATAGAAGAAACCATTTATGGAGATGATATGTCGTACGTATGCATGAACGCTATTTCTGTTTAACAGTCATGTCGAATGAATGAATGAATGTAATATATATATATATATATATGTATATATATATCACTATTAAAATAGATTTATTATATCATATATGTCATATATATTCATTAAATACATCCTTAATACGTTCTTTATAGTGTATGAACGAATCATACCACTTTGAGGGGGCGGTAGTCCACACTTCCTCAAATGAAATTATATATTAACTCAAAATAAAATGTGTAAATATTTGTGTTTTAAAATAATTAAATAAGCTTAAAGACATAATAAATTTAATATATAATATATATTAATCAATTTTTCATCACAATTTCCTCCACGAGAGGCGGTAATGGAAAAATGGACAATCATCATTTAGTGTGGCTGTAGTATGCCATAGACATGAAAAGTAAGTTCACTTCGCAATAGATGTATGTGTTTTTATGTGTAGGTCCAGAACATTTCATAAAAATATCCTAGTATATTGATGATACATGTTTTTTACAATCATGAAATATATCGATTGGATAGGGTGTAGAAATAGGAAAAAGGGATGATGAGAGAATACATTATATCTTAATCATATAACTCCTTTTAGTTTGTGCCCAAAGGATTACTTGAATTTACTTTTTTCCAGGGGAGTATTCTATGGGGAATGGATAGATTTTTGGATGGGTATTGTGAAAATCAGTTCCAATCCTATGTCTTTTGAGAGGCGTGAAGAAGAGAGATAGGTGGTTTCCCTATACAGATAAGGGAAAGGAAACACTTGGCATTTTTTAAAACAAGTTAGGTGTACCCACATTATTATATATGAAAGTCATAAAACATAACATAAAATCAATATTTATGGTTCAAGGCATGAAAAAGGGCATAAAAATTGGGCTAGGACCCGTTTATAGGTCATATTAGTTCTTAAATTAAAATGTTTAGTTATTATTTAAGTTTAATTTTACCATAATCAATATAATTAATTTTAATTACCTTCAATAATTATGGCATCCCACATTTTTATTACATAACATTTCATTACATTTTACATACTGAGGATCTTTTATGTCTAGTGTCTTAGAAATCAGGAACATAATACATGAAAGAAACATAAAACGTCCTTATAATAAATATTTAAGGCTTCATCATAGGTTCATTCAAAGAACAATTACGGAATCTCATAACCTGGAGACATACATCAGAGGAAAGGGTGAGCATAATGCCCAGTAAAGAAAACAAGGGAATCAATTTATTTGTGATATCAATAAGAACATGATGAAAACATAATGACATGAGAAATGGAAGAAGAGGCATTTCATAATCAAAAGAACATGAACCATAACATTAATATGTGGCTACAACATTTAATTTATACATCCATGAAGATATAACCCAGGTTCATCCCCAAGGTGTCATAAACATTACCAAGGTTATTCACCAAGGTATCGTGAAACTTGTCATCTCTAGAGATTAAATTATTTACCCAATGCATTGGAGCGCTATCAAGTCACACCCTTAATATGTATTTAAATTCATGTGAGCCACATATATCATAATCAAAAAATTCATAAATAACCTATAGGGAACAAATGAAATGGGTTTCATTTCAAAATTGTGATGTTTTAAAAGTTCTAAAAAATATCATTATCTCATTTACAACCCATGGAAAGGGAGTTTGGGTTATAAGAATTTAAATTCTATAATGAAATATATAATTTTTCTGTATTTATGAACACCCATGGAAAATAAATAAGTCTAGGTATTCACATAAATAAAAGTAGAGAATTTCATTAGAGAAAGAGAGGAATTTTGAGATAAAAATTCCGCAACATAACGGCTACATAACATCCTTTTAGAAAAATTTAAAATGAGAGGGTACAAGGGTTAAAAACTCTTAAATAACTCATAATAAAGTATAAATCCATAATAACATGGAGATAAGAACTTGGTATGGATATTTTAATGACGTACCCCATGAAAAGAATACTTGAAAGGAAAGAGAATATGTGATTTCTTTTACAAATAATTCGGCACCCTAACGACGTCACATAAAAATTCATAAAATAAATTGATGAGAGGGGAAAGGTATCTAATCAGTTGGAAATGAAATTTAAAGTTGAAAATATTGAGTATAACCAGCCCCCACATAATAAAATGGAACTATAAGACATAACATAAAGAAAGTCATGACTTAAAAGAGGGGGGGTGAAAAGTTCTCTTACCTCAAAGAGTAACTTAAAAAGCATGAACGTTGGGATGTTGGGAGGCTTGAGGGAACCTTGGGAGGACTCCTTGGAATCTAGAAATACCTGAGATTCAGTGAGGAGTATTTTGGAATGAAAATAATGAGGGAATGACTTGGTATTTATATGAAAAGTGGGGGAATAAATTGTTAATTTCCAAGGGACACCTCATCAGTGGTATTTGAAAAACCATTGGCATTCCCATGGTATTTTCCCATGGTATTGGACACTTGGGACACATTATAACATATCATACGATTAAAAAGTCTACCATATTATTAACATCTTTATTATATCATTAAATATGTCATTAAACACCTGAAACTCATAACTGTATTTTTACTATTCAATGAAAAATGAATTATTTCAGAAAAATCCAAAAAAGACACTATAACCTAATATTGATGCTCTGAATTCAAAAATTAAATCCATATTATAAGAATAATTTTCAAATTTTTTTATTTAATTTTCAAATAAAATCATTATTTATTCCAAAAATACAACTTTAAAACTATAACTCATTTTGTAATAGCTTAAGAAATTAATCAGGGTCCCACAAATTTATTGTATAGACATAAGACAATAATGTAAAAATTTATGATTAAAATTTAGGAAAATAAATTTCCATTTTAAATTATTGAATTAATTATAAAATTTTAAATAAAATATTTATGACATAAAAAAATACACAAACTTAAACTATGATAGTTTTTTCACTTTTAATATGTCTAAAATGTATTTATACATTTAGGGGTAAAGTTTCTATTTTTTTGTTGATTTACTATTTATAACAATTCATTACTATTCATACGTGAATTTTACTATTAAAACTTTACTATTCACTAAAAATTAAGTTGATCTTATTAGAATCTAAATTTCCAACTGAACAAAACTATAGAAGACCATTTTTTGAAAATAAATTCTTGTAATTAACAATTTAAACAATACATAAATATTTTAAAATACCCCCTTTTTCCAAAATTCGTCAGTAATATGAAACTTCTATAAATTCATCCAATATTTATCCAGACATTTAAAATTCACTAATTTTACCATAATAAGAAGTACAAATTTTATTTATAAAAATGGATTACAGAAAGTAACCAAGGCTTCGTTACATAGCCCCTTATAACACCTGTATATGACCTAAGTGTAAGGCATTCCATGGTGATATAATGTTGGGGTGGCTCGAAAGGCATTGCCCGAGTGGTGATTTCAATTGGATTGAACTTGTCCCTTAGGTGATTCAGTTCACGCTTCACATGTTTATGTTCGGCTTGGGCATGGTCTAGAGCAAAGCCCAGTGATGCTACCTCTTTCCCAAGCTCCAACAGATGGGCTTCATATATCCCGATTCTACTGGATGATGCCATCAACTCTTCTTTATGTAATAATAAAACAATATTCTTTTAATTTATAAACTGTAATTGTAACATTAAAAGTTTAGTTTCCAATGGTCATATTTAACAATAGCCATATAACAGTCAAAACCCATAAGTCTCATTTAATTATACTCACTTCAATAATTAAATGATATAGTTTTGTTAAGTATAAAATAAAATTACAAACAAATTTAGGAAATAATTATTCTTAAAATGTTTGGGTCATTACAATCTTCCCCCATTTAAAATATCTTCCCCGATAATTTAACTTGTACCCTAAGAAGAGAAACAGTGTGGGTAATTTTACCTCAAAGACTCCTCTGGTTCCCTTGTGGCTTCCTCACATTTTTGGTTCCTCCACAACACCTGAACAATGTGAGAAGTCTTGTTATGTAGAACCTTGTCCCTATGATCCATGATCTCCACCTGATGCTCCCCATAAGAGGGGTCATGTTACAATTGTTCCACCTCTTTATTTAGTAAATGTGAAGTGTCAGGTATGTATTACCTCAAGAGGGATACGTGGAAGACATCATGAACTTTTTCTAGATTTGGAGGAAGTTTAAGATGATAGGACACTCGTCCTACATGATCAAGGACTTTGTATGGGCCAATGTACATAGGGATGAGCTTCCCTTTCTTCCCAAACCTAATGAGTCTCTTCCAAGGTGAAATTCAAAGAAATACTTTGTCACCAACATTAAACTCCCAATCCCTTCGATGGTTGTCAACCTAGATCTTTTACCTAATCTTAGCAGCCTTAATGTGTTGTTGGATGGCATTGACTTTCTCTGTCATATCTTGCACAGGATCAGGCCCAAGAATATTTCTCTCACCTGCTTCATCCCAACAAGTCGGAATTCTTCATTGCTTTCCATATAGAGCTTCATAGGGTGCCATTTGAATGCTCAAGTGGAAGACGTTGTGGTAAGATAACTCAACTAAAGGGAGATGTTGATCCAATCCACCTTTAAATTCCATTGAGTATGTTCTCAGCATATCCTCAAGTGTTGGAATTGTTCTTTCAGATTTTCCATTAGTTTAGGGGTGATAGGACATACTGAAATTCAATTCAGTTCTCAGAGAAAGTTGAAGACTTATCCAGAATTTTGATGTCATCCTTGGATCATGATCAGATATAATAGAAAGTGGAACTCCATGCAGCCTAACCACTCCCTTCACGTAAATCATGGAATGTTGATCAAGAGAAAAATCTTCCCAAATAGAGATAAAATGGGCAGTCTTGGTGAGACGGTCCATAATAACCCATATCGCATTGTTTCCTTTGGATGTTCTTGGGAGACTAGTGATGAAGTCCATAGTAATATTGTCCCACATCCATGCTGGTGTGGGTAGTGCTCGGAATTTCCCTTTAGGAATTTTTCACTCATCCTTCACTTGGCGAGATACCAGGTACCTTGAAATATAGTTCGCAATATCCCTTTTCTTATTATCCCATCATTTATGATCACGAATGTCCCTATTCATTTTTGTGCCTCCAGGATATATAGGGAAAGTATAGCTATGAGATTCATCCATCAACCCCTTCTTTATTTCTGGAGTTAAGGCGACACATAGTCTTGAATGAAATTTCAGTACACCCTCTTGATCGATATTGAACTCAAGAAACATTCTATCCTTCACAACCTCAAACCTCTTCTGTAAAAAAGGATCTTCTTTATGAGCTTTCTCGATCTTCTCTCGTAATGACGGTTGAGAAACAATTTGGGTTAGGGTTGATGCTGTCCCTTCCCTTATAATTCCCAGGTCCAGTTTTACTAGGTCATTGATCAAAGGATCTCTCTGAATCCGCATCATGGAAAGAATAACTGGGTATTTCCTGCATAACACATTAGTGACTTTTTTTTCTCTTCGGGGATGATAATGAATTGAAAAATTATAGTCTTTGTGAAGTTCCAACCACCTACTTTGTCTAATGTTCAATTACTTTTGTGTGAAAATATACTTCAAAAATTGATGGTCTGCGTATATATAACATTTCTCCCCAAAAATATATTGCCTCCATATCTTTAGAGTAAAAACAACCTCAGCCATCTCCAGATCTTTCGTAAAATAGTTCTACTCATGAGTCTTCAGCTGTCGAGATGCATAAGAAATGACTTTTTCATTTTTCATGAGGATTCACCCAAGCCCTTTCAGAGATGCATTGCTAAAAATAAATAATACTTATCAACCTGAGGGAAGAGTTAACACGGGTACAATATCCAATATCTTCTTCAGCTCTTGGAAACATTCCTCACACTCCTTTGTCTAGATGAACTTGAACCCTTTTCGAGTTAACTTGAATAATGGATTAGAATTTTGTGAAATGTTTTTCAAAAGCATCCTATAATATCCTGCTAGTCCAAGGAAACTACGAATCTTAGTTATTGTTGTAGGCTAAGTATACTCCTCTACAAATTTGGTCTTTTTAGGGTCAACTCTGATTCATTAATTTGTAACAGTGTGCCCCAAAAAAGCAAAATTTTGTAACCAGAATTCGCATTTTCTGTACTTCCCAAAATTTTTATCATTCCATAGAGTTTGAAAAATAACCCTTAGATGATCCTCATGCTCCTTGAGACATTTAGAATATATCGGAATATCATCAATAAAAACTACCACAATGTTATCATGGTAGTATTTAAAGACTCTATTCATCAAATCTATAAAAATAGAGGGTGCATTAGTCTGTCCAAAAGGAATAAAAACAAACTCATAATGCCCATATCTTGATCGGAATTCATTTTTTTGGAATATATTCTTTTTTCACCCTCAACTGATGATAACCAGATCAAAGATCAATCTTAGGGAAGAATTGATCACCATGAAGTTGGCTCCATTAGTCATAAATTCTTAAAAGATGGTATTTTTTCTTTACTGTGACCCCATTTTGTTCTCTATAATAAATGCATAGCCACATCGATCCATCCCTCATATTCACAAAGAGAAAATGTCCTCCCTATTGAGACACACTCGGTCGGATAAACCCCTTATCCAAAAAATATTGGATTTGTTCCTTTAATTCCTCCATCTTTACATTTTCTATCCTATAAATGGTCTTTGATATTGGCTGAGATCCAGGTATGAGTTCAATAGAGAACTCTGCCACTCTTTCTAGTGGAGCTCCAGGCAAGTCCTCAAGAAATACGTCAATGTATTCTTGGACAATGGGGACATTTTCTATCCTCAAACTCTCATTTCATTCTTCTTCTCCACCAATCAACTCCATAAACAAGCATATATGATGTTCTTATAGACAAAGATCAGTGGAGATATCTCTCCTTGGAAGAAAACTTTAGGCTCTCCATTGAAGACTACTGATATTTCCTTGCTTCTTCATTTGATATTAGCATTATACTATGAGATATAGTCCATCCCTATTATAATGTCTAATTCCAGCATGGCAATGACTACTAGATTTGTGATAAGATTGTGCTCACTAAAGTAAATACTAGAGTTTCTAAATACTAACAATTTTGGATAATCCCACCAGGGGTCTTAACTAATAACTCTACTTTTAGAAAATCTGGGTTTGATACTAAATTCCTTGAAAACTTGGAGGAAATAATGGAATTTGTATAACCAGTATCAAACAAAGTACTTTATATCTTTGAGAGAACAATAAGAGTACCCACCACCACATCATTCGGAGCTTCAACTTCAGCTATCGTGATAGCTATTTAACAACCTTTCTCTCTTGGCCTTTGCTGAGGTTGATTGTGGATCCACTCTACTACCCTCGAATTTGGACTGTGATTGGAAAAGTTCATAAGTTGTCCACACTTATATAATTGGACTTCAGGTAGGGCTTACAAAATCTTTCCCTTGTCGTTAGTGTTTTGAAGTTGAGGTTTCACCTCACTACGACAATTCTTCACAATATGGCCTTCTCTTCAACAATTGTAGCATTTCCCACTCCTAAGCACGTAGTTCCCCAAATGCTTCTTCCCAAATTTTCTACATGTGGGATGTGGCACTTTCTTGCCTTCTATTACCTAATCAAAGGTCTTCCCTAAGCTGGGATTCATCGATATCTTCTTATCATTAGATTTATGAGTCCACTCTGTCTCACCAAACTCCAACTCGACTTTCATCACACTCCGAGAAGTCTCCTCATAGCTATCATAGTCTTGGTTGGATTGATTCTTCCACAGATGAGGTCTCAGTCCAATGAAGAATCTATCAACCTTACCATTTGGATCCCTGGAAAATCAATAGTTATAACGTAAAATCCTTGTGAAGTTCATCTCATAGCTTCCCAAAAATTCATTCTCCTTCTGCTTCAGCTCGAGACACTCCTTCTCCATTATTGTTCTCATCGATTGAGGGAAATACTTGTATAAGAATATCCCTGTGAACTCTTCCCACTCCATAGCTTCATGAACCACCATTGGCCTTGTGTTTTTAATCAGTTCCCACCATTGATTAGCTTCTCCCTCTAAGTGATATACAGCCAGGGTAACCTTCTCTTGTTCAAAACATCGGAGCATAGAAAAGATCATCTCAATAGAGATGATCCATTGTTCCGCAATCAATGTGATGGTAGATCTACTGAAGGGTGGTGGTCTTTGACGCATAAATGATTCAAAAGAAATATTTTCCCTTCACAGTGAGATTGGTCTCTCTTATTGATTCAAGTTATTTACCATAACATGAGCCAGTTTGTTCATCATTCACATGAAAGTTTCTATTCCGGTATCCATCGGATGGCCCTCAGTGCATGGTCTATTGCAGTCACTATTTTCATGGTTCCTCTGATTTATTTCCATTTTATAAAATAATAAACCTTTAGAAAGAATCATATTTCATTTACTAATTTAAAGGATTTTATGTCTTAAAACTTATTTAAACAATTACATTTCTCTATAAATCCTTCACAATGATTCATAAAAAGCTCATGATTAACCAAACATATACCCCAGGAGAGTTATAACCAAGAGTGAAACAATCCCCGTGGTTGTGTACTAGGATACCCCAGGTCAAGCTCGAAACTCGGTGTCGGTGTTTTCACTCCTAGGTACCTCTATACTAGAGCCGCCTCTACCCGCTCGTGTCGTGAAAGGGATGTATTTGCTTGATGAAGCACTTACTCAATTCTCAACAAAATATCATGATGTTTTTTATATTTAACATTTTATATAGGATTATTCCTAAATTTTTCATAGCCTAATTTTCATAAATAACTAAACTATCATTTGATACAAACTATAGTATCCAGCCATTTTATTACATAACTTTTCATTAAATTTTACATACAGAGGATCTTTAAAGTATAATGTCATGGAAATTAGAATCATAATACATGAAAATAATGTAAAACATCCTTCTAATATACTTTTCAGGCTTTATCATAGGTTCATCATATGTATAATTAATGCATCTCATAACTTGGATACATACATCAATGGAAAGGGTGAGTAGAATACCAATTAAGGAAAACAAGGGAATCCGTTTACTTGTGAAATCAATAAGAAATTGATAAAAACATAAGGACATGAGAAATGGAAGTAGAGGAATTTAATAATGAAAAGAACTTGAACAATAACATGATTATGTGGAAAAAACATTTAATTTTTACATTCAGGAAAATATCACCAAGGTTCAACCCCAAGGTCTCATACAAATTACTATGGTTATTCACCAATGTATCGTGAAACTTTTCATCTCTAGAGATTAAATTCTTTGCCCAATGCATTGGAGCTCTATTAGGGTACACCTTTAATATGTATTTACTTTCTTGTGATCCAAATATATCATCATAAAAAATTTCATCAATAAGGCATAGATAACAAAATAAATGGGTTTCATTTCCAAATTGCGAGGTTTTAAAAGTTCAAAGAAAATATCATTATATCATTTATAAGACTTGGGGAGGGAGTGAGGGATATATGTATGTCAATTACAGAATCAAATATATCATTTTTTTGTATTTATGAACACCATTTATAAATGAAATAGGTATGGGTATTCACATAAATAAAATAAGAGTATTTCATGAGAGAAAGAGAGAGGAATTTTGAGATCAAAATTCAGCAGCATAACAGCTACATAACATCCTTTTAGAAAACATTAAAAAGAGAGGGTAAAAGGGTAAACCACTCATAATACAGTATAAATTCATAATAACATGGATATATGAACATGTTATGGATATTTTATGGACATACCACATGAGAAATAAACTTGAATGGAAAGTGAAGATGTGATTTCTTTTACAAAAAATCCGGCAGCCTAACAGCGTCACTAAAAAATTCAGAAAATCAATTGATGAGAGAAGAGATTGAATCTCATCATTTAGAAATAAAATTTTCAGTAATAAAGATAAAGATTATCAAGCCCCCACAAAATAAAATGTAAGTATAAGATATAACATAAAGGAAGTCATGACTAAAAAGAGGAGGGTGGAAGGTTCCCTTACCCTGAAGAGTAACTACAAAAGTTTAAAGGACGGGACCTCGGGAGGCTTGAGGGAAACTTGGGAGGACTGATTGGGAGGAAAAAAGACCAGAGTTTCATTGATGATGATTTATTAATGAAACTAATGAGGGAATGGCTTTGAATTTATAGGAAAAGTGAGCGAATAAATTATTAATTTCTAAGGGACACCTCATTGGTGGTTTTGGAAAAACCATGGGCTTTCCCATGGTATTTTCCCATGGTATTGGCCACATGGGAAACCCCATAACATATATTACTGGTCACAAGTTGGCCATATTATTTACATCAAGATTATATCATCAATGATGTCATTAAACACCCGAAACTCAAAATTGTATTTTCACTATTCACAAAAAAATCAACATTTTCAAAAAAATCCCAAAATTCACTCCAACCTAATATCGATTCTCTAACTACAAAAATGAACTCAATTTTATGAAAATAATTTTCTAAATAATTTTTATTATAATTTTTAAATAAAATCATTATTTATTCCAAATATACAACTTTAAAACTATAACTCATTTTGTAACACCTTAAGAAAGTAATCCATCTCCCATAAAATTATCATATAACCATATGAAAATAAAGTAACAATTTATGGTTAAATTTTATGAAGAAACATTTCCATTTTAAATTATTAAATTAATTATAAAATTTTAAATAAAATATTTATGACATACGAAAATACCGAAACATAAACTATGATCATTTTTTCAATTATAAGGTGTCTAAAATGTATTTATACATTCATGGGTTAAGTTTCTATTTTTTTGGTCGATTTACTTTTCATTACTATTCATACGGTTATGTTACTATTCATACATTACAATTCGCTAAAAATTATGTTGATCTTATTAGACCTAAAACATCATACTAAACTCAACTATAGAAGGCCATTTTTTTGAAAATCAATTCACATTGATTAACTATTTAAAGAATACCAAAATATTTTAAAATACCCCCTTTTTCGAATATTCATCATTAATATGGAACTTCTATAAATTCATCCTATATTTATCTGGACATTTAAAATTCACTAGTTTTACCATAATAAGAGGTAAAAATTCTATTTATGAAAAAGGATTATAGAATGTAACTAATGCTTCGTTACATAGCCCCTTATAACACCTGCATAGGACCTATGTGTATGGTGTGCTATGGTGATAGAATCTTGGGGTTACTCGGACAACATTGCCCAAGTGGTGATTTCTACCATCTTGAACTTCTCCCTTAGGTGATTTCTTTCATGCTTTATATGTTGATGTTCGACTTGGGCTTGGTGCAGAGAAAATCCCAGTCATGCTACCACATTCCATGCTATGACAGAATGGATTTATATGGCCCAAGTCTACTAGATAATCCATCGAATTTCTTTCAATTTTAATTAACTAAGATCCTTTGAATTTATAATCAATATTTATAATGTAAAGAATTTAGTTTCAAATAGTCATATTGACCAATGGCTATATAACATTCAAAACCCAACAGTACCATTTAATTATACTCACTTCATTAATTAAAGGATATAGTTTTTCTGAGTATAAAATAAAATAACATAGAAATTTAGGAAATAAATATTATTATAATATTCGGGTCATTACACTAATCATTTTGAAAAATAATGTTAACCATAGTAGAAAATATAAAAGTTTCTGATTACAAATATGTAATAATATTTTGGAAATTCTAATTAGATAATTTCTAGAAATTAATTTAAAATTTATCTTAATAACTGGATGACACTGTGCATTTTTAAAGTTAAAAAATCAAAACATTTTCTTAGTTTTTATACATAATTTTGAAGTGTAATTGATTATTATCACCTAAATTGGATTATATTATAAAAATATTATCTAATAAAACTTTTATTACAATTTAAAATATAATTTAACATTATAAATAAATTAGATTAAAAAACCGTTTTGAATTAACAGCCGGTATTTTGCACTACTCATCCAAAAATGATGTTTCTCAAAAAAATACAGAAAAATTAATCGTAATTTAATTTCCACATTAAAAATTTAATTATGAATTTTATTTCATCAAATTAAATTTCTAAATTTGTCTAAAATTAATTTTATTATTTTTCACATAATAACATTAAAATCAGTTCAATTGAGAAAATATTATTTTTAAACATATAAGGACTTTACACAAAATTATATATTTCATCATCAATATGTATTATTTTTATAAGCACATTATTTAAAAATATTTTAAAATTAGATACCACTATTAATATAACTAATTTAAATTACTATATTATAAATATATCATTTAAATATTTAAAACAAAAAAAAATATTTTGTAGAAACTCAGTGTTGTTAGTAACATACTCCAAGTCAGTGTTGCATATTACGTATGCCAAGACACAAGATAATCTCTGTATTTCTTGTATATATAGCTAAAATTTATCTTGTTTTTAGTTCATGATTAACATTGTGATTCATATAACGCAAGCCCAACATAGTGCTTTAATATAATGTAAACTATTTTCAATGTTATGTGAAATTAAAAATATCACAAAAGTTAGATTAATTGCAAAATTAATAATTGAAAAATCTTTGGATGCTAAATTCTAACCCCTTAAAGTAAATTTATGCTTCAATGTTTTTATGGTAAACCATGGTTTAATTATTGAATGTTTCATTCATAGAAACCGAAAACATAGAAATTGATACTTAAACATCCCAAAAAAGGGAATGTTGGAACCAGAATGGTTACCAAAATTAATATATAACTATGTTTCCACATAGAAGAATATAGATTGGGAGAAAGGATTCGACGAAGATTAAAAGTATAAATATTTATAGTGAGTAACTGAAGATATCAATAAAAAACATTCCAATTATCAATGAAATGTTTTGGACCTCAAAGTTATAAATATGTGATGATTTATAAGGCCATCAGTTCAAAAAAAATAGTATTAGGACATTATTATTTTTAACATTATTCTATATTTGATTAATTATTTTATTGAAAATAAATATAATGAAATATATTTATTGATACATGTCTTTAAAAAATTAAATTATTTTTTATGCTTTTAACTATTTTTAATTCATCCATTACTTCATGAAATGGATGTCCATAAGTTAATATCAATTGCTAAAGCACTAAAATAAAGATCTAGAAAATATTAAGGCCCATAAATATTGAAATTTATAACTATTTGTCTACAACTATTCTTAAAAATCAATATATTTAATTCATTAATCTCTAAACATAATAATTAATAGTATTATTTCATCCTAAATAATTATTTATAAAAAATAAATATACACTAATCAGGACATCATGTAGGCCAGTGGTAGGCGTGAATCCCTTATCGTCCTTTGGATATTGGTTCAGGTCCTATGGCCTTGTCAGCCTTTATTATTTTTCACCAGATATACATGATCTTCTTTACTGAAACCAGACTAATATATGTTAGAAAATAGATAGACATCCTTGAAATAAGGTTAATCACTAAATACCCTTTTAACAAAGGATTTCAATACAATCTCAATACATAATTACTTTCTCTGAAGTTTAAAATAAAATTTTCGTGAATGGTTAACCTTATAAGCCCTATGAAGGATGAAAATCCAAAACATTAGAAGTAAAGTCATGGAATCATATTAATATTGATCCCCCATATCTCAAAAAGTATCTCTTGGTTTTCACATTACAGTCATGTGAATAACCATGTGGTATATTCCCTTAGAACATGATAAAAAACATAATTACCATAAATCCTTTTGAAAAACATGCATTCATCCTTATTCCATATATTATTGGATATAATCTTTAAATATAAGAAGTTGTATACATCATCCATTATAGCTTGAACTACGTTTTTAATTGTACTTTATTAGGTCCATGGAAATCAATATCGTATAATTTACTTATTTATATCCCCCATATCATTATCCAAACAATAATATATTTAAATAAGGAATAAATAAAAGTGTTATCTTTCCCATAATCATTTTGTTCACATGGTCATTACCTTTCAATTATATCACTTTTATGTTCAATTAGTACAACTCAACATGTACTGGTAAATCCATAACTAAAATCATAAATTAAACAATCCTTATGTATTTCAACATTCATATAACATAATTCTTAAACCCAAATACATTAAAACTTTTATTCGTCCACTTCATCATTATGAGATTGACAAGGCTACCTCACCCTATTACACAATACCTCTTTCCATTCACATTTTATTTTTAGTCTTGTAATCATCTTCAATGTAAAAATTTCTCACACAACCTTATTGATTCTCTTCAAGATACTTCCTCTTGATAAATTGAGTTTCATAATGACCATTTAATCCACACTTAAACACATAACTATTAACGAAGAATTAGGGAGGTTAATATTATCATCCATTTTGATATCTAAACTCTTTAATTTCCCCTTGTAGTAACTTTATTTGTGTCCTTATTTTTCACAGTGAAAACATCTTCTTGTTCCATTAATAAATTCACTTATGTTATTCATTCCACATTCATAACATAATGTAAATTAAATTTTATTTCCTCCATGTTCTCATTTACCTGAAACATCAGTTAAATATTTTTTTTCTCTTCCTTGTTAACTCTAAGAGTTGGCTAAGGTACACATTGTTAATCATCTATCATGATAACAGATTATGCATGATCATAACTTCTTTCACTCCAATGATCATCCAACTTGACTAATAAGCAACAAATCAACAATCACATTCAACATGACTCTAGATACTTCCGATTCCCAAAAATGACTAAAACATGAAGCATAGTGAGAGCATTACTTATCATAGTAGAAAACCACATAGTTAAGAAACAAATTACTTATAATATGTCTAAATCATGAAACATTATTCAATATAAGACACCATAGTTTCATAATATGTTATTCATAGCCCTGTTATATTTAATTCCTTCATTATGGTTTGTAATTATTTTTTGAATTCCCAAAGCATACCCCATAGGGGTTTTAGACCCATTGTGAAATAAGGCCTATAGTCATGTACCAGATTACCCTTATCTAGTCTGAGAACATATCATTAGAGTTTTTAACCCTAGGTAAAACTATTTC
The DNA here is from genome assembly GCA_963277665.1 of Viscum album. Taxonomy (NCBI): domain Eukaryota; kingdom Viridiplantae; phylum Streptophyta; class Magnoliopsida; order Santalales; family Viscaceae; genus Viscum; species Viscum album. Next base: position 1,777,901,962 of record OY728129.1, on the reverse strand, counting down.
AGATCCACATCCACTTGTATTATCTGGACAATGATGTATTTATATTAAACCACTCACTCCATCCTTTACCAAAATTTTAATAAATGTTCCAATACGTTTCCTTATCCATAAATGATCCCTACACCTATCCTTAGGGTTCTCACTCATTTTTTATCATCCTAGAATTCAAATGATAACTAAAACATTTCTCTGATACAAACATTAAAAAACCTCTCTTTTCATACATAAACATTATATAATTTTATTTGAATACATGACACATTTTACAAAGAGATTCTTAATGATTGTACAAGTATATTTACTTTGGAAACATGGAAAATATAAACACCAGTATATAAATGCACTATATTATTTCCCACTAGGTTCTTCTTTTCAATCACCCTTCCAAGACACAAAAAACATAATATGAATCTTCATAACCTGGGGAAGGAAACATAAAATGTGGTGAGATCAAATTCTCAGCAAGGGTAAACAATGTAGATCTGTAGTAATAATCATGAGAATTATGTCATGAGAACATGATCATGAAAATTGAATATCATACCTAACATATAAAAAATCATATACCTGAATCATGGAATAAATCTAGGCCATTCATAAGACATGAATCATAATGAAATAATGAACATAATCCATGTAATAATATCGTAGGAATATAACATGTAAATGTTGAAAAAATATATTATAATATGATTTCCATATTATTCAAAGAATTACTTCTGAGACCATCTTAGTGGACAATGTCATTTACTGAACAGTTCCACACTCCTTTTAGCCATGTAATACTAAACTGATGTCAATCCTCATTCGAGTTAAGAATTATTGACTGGAGTTCATTCTTTATTTTAGCCCTGTATTTCTAAATTGGGATCATTTCTCATTCCATCAATTTATATATCATGTGATAAAAATAATTACCCAATTAATTGGATGGAGATTTAGGTCCCACCCATTTGATAATTAAATCACACACAGATGTTCCAAAAAATCATAAACCATTATATCATAACCCCTATAATTAATCATGTATCAAAAAAATGTAAAAATATCATAACTTATGGAAAAAATATATGTTTCATAAATATATCATCAAAATCATAACTTGTGAAAGATAACTTAGTTTCATAAAGACCATCACATCAAGAATAACCCCTTCATTGAAATAATATGAGTAAAACCTTTAGATCATTTCATATAAGGTCAAGATTAACATCAAGAGTTGACATCTTATATGGAAAATAATTTGGAAAATATATTTAAAACATGTTTATTCATAAATCTATCGTTTCTTCTTTGAAAAACTATTTTCTATACATCAATCCATTTAAAAATCATATTACTAGAAAATATATTAAAAACTTTAAAATAATAAGTTAAATAAGTTTAAAAACCATTTTCCTTGAAAACACTAGAAATAAACTTAAACCTTTTTTAAAAGAAAATTTCTTCGAATACAATTTGAAAAATTATAAAGAAATATTTAAAATTATTTGAAATCCTTTTTTAAATGAAAATAGATGAAAAATCTCGAATATTTTATAAAAAATATTTTATTTAAAATTCCTTTAAAACATATAAATAAGTCTTTATTTTTTTGAAAAAAATTTACCTTTAAAACATATAAATTATTCTTGAACATTTCTGATAAAATTTTTATTAAAAATTACTTCTAAAAAAATTCATAAAAATTATCCTTAAAAAGGAAATGAAATATTCAAAGAAATGATGGTGGGTAAATCAGTATATGTAGAACGAGGTAAAAAGAATATTTCATTTGAATGGTAAAAGGGATATTAAAATTCCTTGTTCATAAAGTGAAAAGAAGATTAATTTGAATATATTTGTAAAATACAAAAGGGTAAAAATTTAATTTAAATATTTTTTGTATATTTTTTTAATATAATTGTAACCCTTTTTAAAAAACATTTATTTCCAACCAAAGAAAGGTTAATTTCAGGATTTATTAATAACATTATTATCTATCTTATGTACTAAAGAGTATAAATATGGTATGAATACATTAATAAATCCTGAATAACAAGAGGATAATATAATTCATTATTTACTTTAAGATATGGGTTATAGTATTCCATCAAAGGAAGAATAAACCAAAAAATCACGATAAGCGATGTGATTGTTTCAATAAAATCCTAGCACTTAGTAAATTGGGATTATATAAGGCATGTAAGAAACAGAACATACATGAATCTTATAATATCATGAAATAATGTATATTTATGATATATTATATAAAATTAAAGTATATACACCTCAAAATTAATGTGTCACATAACAAAACATGAGTCTCAAAGAAGGAAAATTGAGTGAAAAATATTTTACCGATTTTGTTACTTTTGAAACATAAGAAAAATATAATAAATTTAATAGAATGGGAATTTAAAAACCAATAAATTTAACTATAATAATAACTTATTATATCCATGGGTAGCATAACACCCCAAAAAAGAAATGGGTGGTCAATAAAGCATGTATCTCACAAAAATAACGAGTGAGATGTAATCCCCAAAGCTTGTGTCTTGACTCTCTTCGAACTTGTTCAAACCTAAATTATAATAATTATAAACCTTTTATACAGTTTTAAATAATTGCATCCCTACTTATAGAATCAAATTGGTTTTTATTATGTCTTTATATAAAATGCTTATTTATAATTATATGTTACGGTTTCACTTCAGGTCAAATCCACTTTGTGTTTTGCATGAGTCTTAATTTGTTATATATTTGGTCCTTATACATAGATCATGATTTTTTCAATATAAAAGATGATTTAAATATAATTTATATAAATTATATTTTATTATAATAATCAATTTAAGATTTAAGTATGAAACGGAATACACTGTTCTTAAAGACTTTAAATCGTACGTACACATGAATGTTATTTCCATTTAATTGTAATGTTGAATGAAATAAAGTAAATGAAATATATGTGTGTGTATATATATATATAAATATAGTAGATTTATTATATTATAAATTTCATATACATTGACTAAATCCATCCTTAGTACGTTCCAGGTAGTGTATTAACAAATCTAATCCCTATGAGGGGCGGTAGTTCACACTTCGTCGAACGAAATAATCATACTAACAAATATGAAATTGTAATGATATGTGTTATAAAATAATTATAGAATTATAAATACATAATAAATATCATATATAAAATATATAAATATTTTTTACCTCATAATTTCCACCATTCAAGGTTTTAGAGGAAAAATGAACAATCATACTTTAGGGAGGCGATAATATGTTGTAAGCGTAAACAATATGATCGTTACCCATTAAATGGAGTTGTGTATAGGGGTATGTTTAACCAATAGAATAAAAAAACTATTTTTTATGACAATTATGATGATATAATATCAGGGAATAAATATATTTGAGGGGTGGAGAAAGAAAATAAAAGAAAGGATCTTGAGAGAAGACCTTAACTCCAAATCAGGAAACTCTTTTTGGTTTGTGGCCAAAGGATTTCATGGAATTCTATATGTAAAAAGAGAGGCTCATACGAGGTCAGAAGGTATGTATGGAAGTTTATTTGAAAGATCATGGCCGAACCTATGTGGTTTGAGAGGATTGAAGAAGATGGAGATGTGGTGGCCTTTTATTAGGAGGGGAAAGGAAATAGTTGGAATTTTTTAAAAATAAGTTATGCATACCCATGTTTTTACCTAATAAAATTCATATGAAATGAAAAAAAATTCAATAATGGAAAACTATTATCCAAATAATTTTCAAACAATGGGTTTTGTACAAGTCTATATGTTTGGATCTTATATTTACGGATTTTTCTACCGATAGATTTAATTTTACCTTAATCGGTGTAATTAATTTTAATTACTTTCACTTGTATTTTTGTTAAAAAATTAAGTTGAAGTTATTATAAAATATAATTTTATAGGATTAAAAATATTACATCAATTTTTTTAAATTATAATAACAGAAGTGGCATAAATGAAATAAAAATTAATCTCACTGACATGATGACACTATGTGGTTTCAAAGTAAACTGTCCAAACTATTGTTATATTGTCAAACCCAATTTCTAAGTGAAATTGATTCCAATGAACTAAATTGGATTATATGATAAAAAATTATCTAATTAAACTTTAAAACTAATTTAAAATATAATTTTACATTATTATTAAAGTATATCAAAACGTAGTTTGGAATTAAAATCTAGTATTTTTCACTATTTATCCCAATTTGTAGTTTTTAAGAAAAATACATATATTCGACCTATGCTCATTTTTCCATTATAAATTCAATAATAAAGTTTTTTTATCAAATTAAATTTATAAATGTGTCTAAAATTGATTTAATAATTTTTCACATAATGACATAAAATATAGTTTATTTGTGAAAATAGTATTTTTAAATATAAAAGGACATTACCCAAAATTATATCATCCACCTTGAATATGATATATTTATATAAAGAAACTAAAATTTTTTAAAAGTAGTTATCACTATTCAATTACTATGTTTAATAGCTACAATATAATTATATCATTTCAATATTTATAAAAATAAAAGATATTTTGTATAAACTCCATGTTGATGTGTAATGTACGTGAGGTCAGTGTTTCCCGTTACGTATTCCAAGTCACAAAATTAACTTAGTGTTTTGTGTAGATAATGATAAAATTTATGTTGTGTGTAGTTGACAATTATGTTGGTGTTGCGTTTAATGAAATCCATACATAGTAATTTAACATAATATAAACCATTTTTAGTGTTAGGTGAAATGAAAATCGTCAAAAACGTTATTTTAAATCGAAAAATATAATTGAAAAAATGGAAAGGTATTAAAAGAATGAGGAAGTACTTTTACTAGTGGGGGAGATGACCCACATGGATGTTTTGAAAGGAATAAAATATATAAATGTTTTATTCACTCCAAAGGGCTATGAAATGGTCAATTCCATAATCTTATAGGATATAGGGATTCAAAATAGCTAAATATAAAGAGCTAAACAAGTTTTTAGGTCATTTAAAACCTTATATCTTCAGTTTTACACCCAGTAAACATGTTTTAACCTTAACATTAGTAATAAATTTTTAAGTTTCTTACTATTCATTATGAAAAAATTATGTTCCCCCATTAATTAGTATTAATTATACTGAAAACATTTATTTAATCAATTTTATCAACTTCAATTGAAATAAGTAAGATAATTTAATTTAAAATTAAACCCATAAAACATGAAATGAAATATGTTTTTTAGAGAAATGCATTATTGAACCCAAAAAAATTCTTATTCCAAAATTATGTATAATAATTATTTAAATGTAAATAATTGCATTATATATACAATAATAATTATTATTATTTAACACTCAAGTAAAATTCAAATAAAAATTGGACTTCCAAATTACTTTATTTAACGAAAATATATGACACTTGTGCAGAAAATTAGTATTTTCTAATATTCATTGAGAAATATATCCCTTCACAAAAATTTAAACATTTATCCTTAATATAAATTTTATATGATGATTTTAAAAAAGTATCATTTTTAAAAAATTATATTTCTAAATGTTCAAGGAATTAATATAATTAATTTTCTCAATTAAAAATAGAAATACTTTTTAATGAAAACATATTTTTTATTCACAAAATGTCATTTTTGAAAAATTAAGAAATTATCTACATCGATTATTTTTTTAAAAAATATTTCATATGAACATTATTTATATTTAATAAATTTTTTCCCGTATTCATACCCACAAATTTAATGTCATGTATATATTTATAATATTTAAATTATAATATTTATTTGTTCGTTTTGGATCTGTGTCGTGTGTAATATATTCCATTAAACATAGTTTTCTTTTTATGATCTCAGGTTGTTATAATATAGTTTCAAGGTGAAAGTGGGTATTGAGATAAATTAATTGATTCACTAATGATTGATATTACTCAACAATGTTTTAATTAATTTGATGTGTCGTTATCAATACTAATGGGGGATATTGTATGGTAATATCCCTCAAGTTAACATTTCAATGTTTTTGTGTTGTATTGATTGAAAAGGAATGTAAAAAATTCTCTAAACGGTGAATGAGGTGACCCAATCAAAACATACATAAATATTATAGTATTTTAGGTCAATATCTAATACATATAAATATAATTCATTCTTAAGGACCATAATTGTCTAGCATATTGGGTGACTAGATACGTAATAAAAAAAATTATAATAATATTAAATATCTCTTAAAATTTTATTCTCTAATTTTACCCTTATTTGGAATCTATTAATTAATAAATTTTTATATAACCTCGAAAAAAAACATAAAAAATTTGTGATTATATGACCAATAAGGGTAAAAATAGGATATATATATAATGGAATAAATATGAGAATAAGAATAAGGGTATGATAACATGATCATAAATTATGAAAGAAACACCACATCATTCAATGATATATAATCATATATCATTTAATAATTTTTTTTTACAACAAATAAATAAGTCATTCGATTTAATACTCATAATAGTAAATCATGATCCATGAAAACATATCATTTTGATTAGGCATTAGTTTTTGGCACACACATAATAATAGAAAATCATTTACTTAGTTAGGATCATTGCCAAGGATATCAAAGCTGATTGGGTCCACCACCAATTCCATTAATTTCTTAGTTAGGTTCACTCAAAATAAAATCAAAGTTTACAGAGTCCCTTTCTAAATTATGTTCACTCCCTAATCCAGTCATTAATATATCATGATATATCATTTTTACCAATGCATTAGAGAGATATGTAATTCTAGAACCCCGAATCACATAATGAAAACAATATAAATGTTTTCCCAAATATCTTAAAACATTGATAATATCATTTATTCACATCCTATGGAAAATAATTGGGTTCTAATCTTCTCATCATCAAATAATCATAATCCATCTAGAGAATGGAAGGGGATGTCATCAGAAGATAATTTATTATCTCAGTATATCTTATTTATTAGATATGAAAGGAATGTGATTCATTTATTCATTATAATATTATAATAATCATGAGTCATTTACAGATGTGTATAAAGGTGTAATAACATATCTCCAGTGAAACATAACAATCATTAAAAATGATAACATAGATAAAAAATACAATTATAATAACTTTTAAATCATTATTTTAAAACATGATAAAATATACATATATATATTAAGAATTTGTACTCAAAATTAATAAAACATTTCTACTATAAAATAACCCTCGAAAAATGTAATGGAATATTAATGGCAATGAATTGTATTGATAGTAGGAAAATACCTTGATACCGTATACATTAAAAAAGAACATTCTTTTCACACTTTTTTAAAAATAAAAAAAAGAATTATTTGGAAAAACATTCATTTTAATGAGTACATTGTATCCACTATAAAAAAGTTTTTTATAAATATTTACTTCTTAAAACATTTTAGGTATATGAAAAAACTTCAATAAATTTTTAAGAGGATTTACATGATGTAAAAATTCATCGACCAAATAAGAAATAAGGATAGATTTTCTTTAAAAATATTTTTTTGATCATTTTAAGTAGGAATGAGAGAAAAATGGTACAGATGAAAAAAAATTGATAAGAAACTATAAGATAAGAAAACATAGTGGTTTTTATAATATGATTCATATATCTTAAATCAATAAAAATATAGCATAAATAATCTTGAAAAGAAATGCAATTGTAATATAAACCGTTTCCTCAAGTGTTGTTTTTCATTATACATGCTCAAAATACCTATATAAGAAAAATATATTAATCATATATATATATTCTATAAACCCATATTCTTATATAACATACTATGTATCATTGCTTTATAATTTCTAATGGTCTATTTATTAACAATTTCTTCATTAAAATGAGCATTCAGGTGAAAATTAGTTCGTTTTCCATGCATGTTTCGATTCGATGGTGTAGGTAATTTCACCTTCGTAATTATTACATCATCCCAGGAATAAAAATCATTAAATTATTATCAATTTTTTTAAATATATATAAATTTATAAAAATTTATACAAATAAATGATGAAAAATGAATCACATTACTTCATGGAGACTTCAGTATGTACATATTAACAAGTGATGTTTCTATTTTTAATTATATGGAGATAATTAAAGGTAAATAGTAATTTAAAAACATATAATCATTATTATATCATAAATATACTATATATTAATTAAATACATTCTTATCACTATCCATGTAAATGTTAAATGAAAAATGAATCAAATCACTTCAAGGAGTTGGTTATCCACATGTAAACAAGGTCGAGGTTATCATTTTCAAACGGATGGAAAAGTATGAATATAGAAAGGATTTTATAATTAATAAAAAATAATTATCTAATATTTATCATATATAAATATTTATTCCACTATAATAACTAACCATGAAATATGGTGACCGAAAATGAATCATACCACTAACTGGAGGTTGTAGTCCACCCGCACACCCAAGCGATGCTTTTTTGAAAACAATTGGTGACATGAATTGGTTTCCCAGTTCATGTCGCCTAAGGAATTAATTAAAGTCAAAAAGATAGGAATACTATAATCTCGAGGTGTAAAGAACGTACACCAGCATAAATATTAAAGGGAAAAAACTCACTCAAAATAAACCTATTCTTGAAGACAGAACATAAGAATCACTAGTCAATTGTATCTTTCAAAGACGGATCTTCAAATATGCAGTCCAACTGAAGATTTAGAGAGATATCCTATTGGAAATATTAGAACAACCAGAGCCTTCTCCTCTATCTTCAGCATGAAATTAACACAGCAAATCCAATTAAAAAAATCAAGTTAAAGCCCGGGTCCTCCAGCCCGATGCTTTCATTTGTCATTTGATGGAAACGGGAATGGAAATGGTTGACCCATAATCATAATAAAACATTAATTTGTTTATTATTCTTTATTAATTTTCATATTAGTGATATAATATATTTAGATGAATTTTAAGAAGAAATAAAAATCAAAAGAGTCAGGTAAGTTGATAACCTCGTATTTTAGAGTGTTCTTTGGAATACATCTTGTCCATTTATAAGATAATATAGGGTTAAAAAGATCAATAATGAAGAAAGATAATCTAAAATGGTTTTGGGTAGGTAATTAAGAATCTAAAAGGATCATATTTTGTGAATAGGGGAGGAGAATATACTCTATTTTATAAGTGAAGACAAATAAAAAAATGGAAATAAATAAGATTTGTAAATAATACATCCTAACATTCCTCAAAAAGTGAAACCAAGTTGTAATTAATTCAAAGAAAGTATAATATAACGTTTAAATATATTCAACTAGGAATATTTATACATGGTTAGTTTACATTTTTACTCTTATATCATAGATTATCGCCCTAGTAAAACAAATTTAACTGTAGATGGGGTAATTTTTTACTATTTATAATATTCATTATTTTCAAAATATTAGTAAAACCTATTAGATTATATGAATAGTTATGACTAAAAATATGTAATCCATTTTATAAGATTTTATTTATATATATTTTATACATTCATTTTAAAATATCTGTGAAATATTTAATTAAACAGTTTTTGTATAATTCCATTTTTAAGCATAAAACTGAATTTATTATTATTTAATACATAGTAAAATAATTATATTAATGATAAATTATTTTATTTAAAATATTATCCATATATTTCATTAATTTCATTAATAAATAGATATTTACTTTCATTTTTTAATATAAATACACATTGTTCACATAAAAATAGTTTTTTAAAAAACATCCCATTTTCCTCAGAATGATTTTATTATCTTTTCTAACCTATTAATAACAAATTAATAAATTTCATTAATTTTTAAATAATAATTTATTTTAATTTAGTAAGCCATATTCATACCCTCCAATACAACAGTTAAAAGATAACTATTTCATAAAAATAATAATAAATTAATATTATGTCATTATTCATTTAAACATTGTGTTATGTGTAACAAAAAATTTCAAAGAAATAAAATTTATTTAAATATATATATATATATATATCTATTATAAAGTCAATGGGTGTTTCATTTTGTGTAAAAAAATCCCCCCTCATTGTCTTGAGATAATGTATGATTTCTACTTGTCCTTCGAATAAATCCCAAACACTCAAAAGGTTAAAAATAAATGACAAGGAATTAAATATAATTGGGGAAAATTTTTCCCTTTGAGAATTAAAAAAACCCAAATAAGAACACTATATCCAAATAACCAATAATTAATGCATTATAATAATTTATGGATGGTCAATGTATGACTTATCATAAAAAACTATATTATATTACAAAATGGAAAGTAATATCAATAACAACTAAAAAGAATATGAAAAACCCAACAAACCTTAAAGACTATAAAGACACCAACTATGAAACTCCAAACAAGATCCTCTATCGAACTAAAAAAACCCATTACCAAGTATTATGAAACACCACTAATGAAATATGATACTTTCTATTTATCTGTGACTTGATAAATGATATCTTCAAACACACCGAAGTACCCAAGAAGGGGTGAGTAAGGAATCTTCATAGGTTTTACACAAATGAAATCTATACTCACACCAATATGATTTAACATGTTATCAAATTTATATAAAATTATATATATATATAATAATTAAAAACAATTTATATTTTAATATAAAACAATTTCTATACCAAACACTTCTCTTAAACCAAATCCATTTCTAAGGAAAGAAACCAAAAAATACATTAATCCCATTTCTCAAAATTCTATTGTGAAATACACACTCCATTACACATATCAACATATATAGACATGCAAGCCCAGATGAAATATCTATAGTCATGAATGGTTTCTCATAAATCTACCATGTCATCAATAGGTAACTATATAACGGTGCCCAAATTTCACACACCTCCTCCATAAGGTTACGTCGATGGAAAGGAACACACACCAACCAATAATGAAAAAACCATGCAAACCATTTCATTAAAAAAAATTATTTAAAAAATATTCTCAAATTATTTTCCATAAATCAAATAAAACATCCAATTTTAAAACTATCATTAAATAGACATTCAACAATGAACTTTGCAAACAAAATTAAAAATTCCCAAATCCATCACTAAAGAAGGTTTCTACCAAGATTTTGACAATTATTTCATATTATATTTCATGAAATTCAAAAAATTTGAAACTAATTATTCATTTTCTATAAATTGGATTTGAGAGTGAATCTACCTACCTTGGAAACTATTTAAAAAATGATGAAAAAAATGAATTCATATGCAAAACTAGGTAGAGTCTCTATATCCCATCTTAGATATTATTCCTTTACATTAACATAACAATATATCTACATGAATGAAATAAAATATCATAGATCTATCCTCAAAGGAATAGATATATGGTTCTAATATTGGGAATAAGAATATATCTAAGGAAAACCATCAAGGTTGAAGACTTACCAAGTAATCTAGGAATCACATATACAATTATTTCCCAATGGATCACTTCCAAGTCAAAGGAGGGAGTCTAAACAGCCTTTTTAAGGAGAGAAACCTGGTCAATTGTCGAAATAAGTGAAAAATAGAGGTTTAGAAAAAAAAGTAATATCAGTTTTTATCTAAATTTTAACCGTTCATGGTTTCCTTGTATGGATAGGAAAATTGTAGGTAAACCATGAACCATGAATTCCCTAACAACACCATTAACATGATTGGATTTCATGGTTAAAAAAATCATGCACCAACCATATATTACACATATTCACTTTCTATGGATACACCTACGTGGCCACACGGTTCAGAAACGCATGTTTCTAAACATGTTCTTACCCAGATCCCACTACCTTCCTTCACATGATTTCAAAAAGATGTTTCATGGCTTCTATAAATCAACCCCAAGAAGTGAACCTCCTAAAAAGACCTCAAAACATTAAAAAAATCCTTCAAACCCTCCCAAAATTCACTTAAACAAGTTACATACATAAAATATATAAAAAAAATGAGTTTCATAATAGGAATTGGGGGTGTTTCATTATTTTCACCATTAGCCTTTCTGTCACTAGAAATTAGAAAACCTCCATTTTCCTTAAAGAGTCTGGTCCATTCCACGACAATTTCATTATGTAGTTACCATGTATCATCTAGATTCCAACCATGTTTTCGTAAAAAATTAAATAAACTAATTCATTTCACACATATAATGTTATCTTTCCTATCAAAAATTCATACCAACACATGAACTAATGAAGCATCCTTCTCTAGGTCCATGTGGCCCTATCCAATTACATAGTGAGGATCGGGATGATTATTTTTCAACTAAGATACAAGAAACACATTATGCACTACACTGAACCATGCTGGAAAAGACAAAAAATGATCCACTGGAGCAACCTATTATGGTATCTCAAAAGGGACTACTTATAAAAGAGATAACATTCCATTCATTCCAAATCGATGTCTACCGATCCAAGGAGAGATTCTAATGAATACATGATCAGTCACCTCAAATGAAAACATATATAGATGATGATACGCATTTCATTTATAATGAATCTGTTCCATCTCTATCCATTTCCTAGTCGAATTAATCTTTTCCATTATCCCTTTGACAACGTTTGGTCAAAAATATGATGTATCTCTTATTTCTATCTAGAAAAGTGAAGAACAACAAGGATAACCATAAAATACCCCAAAAGGATCCATATGTCTCAAGGCATGATAAGATTTGTTATATTATAAATCCAATAATCATATGTTCTCCTCCCATCAATGACAAAAATCCATTACATATTCCTACATCATGTATTCCAACATTTGTATCACCAGTTCAGAGTGTCTATCCATTTGAGGGTGATATTAAGTACTTATTATCATCTGAGCCCTAAGGGCATACTATATGAATTTAAAAAATTGATATTTATAACTCATATAACAGTATGATACTATTGAAATGGTAATTCCACAACACTGTACCAATTTTCATAAATATATATATATATATATTACAAGTCCTCCACCATATGATATTCACAAATAGAGATAAAATGGACAAGATTTATGAGTCTATTTGCTATCACCAATACAAAATCATGTTTTCAAACCATTATTTGGAGACCTATTAAAAAATCAATTTACATGTGGTTCTATTTCAAAATATGAATAGTTAAATACTATAACATACCCTTTGGGAACTATTGATCTTCCATAACATTTTGAAAAGTTTAGCCTCTCAAGAAAAAATAAGCCACCTTTCATTTCATACTCACCACCCAAAATATTTATTTGAATTTATTATACAACATTTTCATTCTATTATTAGTATCTCATATCAAATGGGTGTATGCATAAATATGTTTTTTCAAGAAAATCCATTGGTATTGCTATCCGACCTCAAAACTGTAAACCCGAACTCTCATCCAGCTTCCATCCCCCAATGGTCTCCCTAACATTATGTTTTGACCTCTTCACAAGACATTTTGAATCTGATTTTTATACCTCCTTCAAATTTTCATTCAAATTATGAATAAAAGGGTCTAGAATTAAAAACCACAACATTATGTCGATCATCACATTCCAAGTGTATGTTGGCAATGATTGACAATAACTACCACTGATCTAAACCCTATTCTTTCCCACTGAGAATATGACGATACCCTAAATTCATCTTCCATGAAATTAACTTTAACTGATGTATATGTCATGTACAATTTGCTTATTTTTAGATACTCCATCCATACTCTTGGTTTCAGGTTAAAATAACTTTATGTGAAAATATGTTTCAAACTTTTATGATCCCTAAACACAATAAATTTCTCCATGAAGAGGTAATGAAAACATGTAATCAAAACCTGGACACTAAAATCTAACACCAAATCATGTGTTGGGTTCTACTTACCATGAAACCCTAACTATCATGGTCCATAAGAAACAACATGATATCCCAATATGAGAACACATCCCAAACTGGATCTTGAAGCATCACAATACACCATATCCTCTTTTCTTAATTCTAGAAATATCAATATTAGTGCTGATGTTAGGTTAACCTTAAGATCATGAAAAGAAATATCAAATTCTTCATTCTATTGGAATTGAAACGTTTTCCGTGTAACATGTTTCATAGGTGATGTTAGTCATGAAAATTCCTGATAACAGTGTTGGTAGTAATCAAATAGACCAAGGATATTGTGTATCTCAAATAAATTATTTGGTGATTCCCAATTATGACAACCTCCATCTTTTAAAGATCCATAAAAACACCTATATCGAAGAACATGAGGCCAATAAAATGTACCTCTGGTATCCAAAATCAAACTTTGACAATTTTTAATACAAAAAATGATCCAATAGAATATCCAACACATTCACGAAAGGATTCCCATACACATACCTTGTCCCTAAATACACCAATATTTCATCCACAAAAATCACAACCAAAATTATATATATCCTTATAATATATGATTCATCAATTCTAGAATTAATTTTGGATCATTATTATGAATAAAAGGAATACCCATGTACTCGTAATGTTCATATGTAGTCCTAAAATGTGTCCTAAGAATATATCCTTTCTGAACCCAGAATTGGTTATATCGTGATTGCAAGTCAATTTTAGAAAACCACTAGGCTCTCCTCAATTTATCAATCAAATAATCAATTCATGGATGTGGATACCTATTCTTTTTCATAACTTAGTTAATGTTTCGATAATCCACACAAAACCAAAGTTTTCCATCATCCTTTTTCAAAAACAATAATGGTGTTTCCCATAATGATGTCCTAGGAAAAATGAACCCTTTTCTTTCCAACTCTTCCAATTGGAATTTCAATTACCATAAATATGTTGGTGACATATGATATATGAGAATAAAAATAGTATTTTTCCTCATAAGGAGATCAATTATAAACACCACTTCTCTAGTGGGTAGAAGTCCAGAGAAGATTTGAAAAACATACATAAACTGATCAAAATTCATTGGAAAACGTCTATTATTGATCACTTACATTGATGAAAGGAAAAAAATACCAACTAGTATGATATAATTCCTTCAATTAGTTCGAAAAATCATGTTTCACCAGCCTTTACATTCTAATCTCCTCTAAAGATATTCTTAATGCAATCATTATTCATGAATCTAACCATTCTACTATAAAAATAGATTTGATATTTTCTCATAGTCAACCAATACATACCTAGGATTATATTATAAACATCTCTCTCATGCACTTATAAATCCCATATCAACTCAACTCCATTAATAGTAATAGAAAATTAATTACACATAATGGGTCTATGTTATCTTGACTAAGAAGAATTTAATGTTTCAAAATATAAGTAACCATCTAAACATAAAAAATAAGCTATTAAATTGCACAATAAGAAATAAATGTATGTGAAGAACCCATATCAAAAAATGTTTTCATAAGGATAGAATTCAAAATAATCATACCTCTAAGCGTCAATGGTACATAATAATTACCAAAATAACTTTCTCTGCTTCATATAACCGCTTACTCATGAAACATTATTATTTATTTACCTTTTCAAGTGTCTCTTTTTTAAGGATTCAGGGTATTCCTAGAATAATGATGGATTTCTCAGTTCTTCAAATGAGAATTATTTTACTACACTCATTACATAGAAACATACGACATATATGACACATGAGAAGTGTCTTGAACACCTGAACATGGTGCACGATGACAATAGCATTAATGATTCCCCATATTAAAGCAATTGTGTCATACTCAAGGTGGTTCTATATAATCTAGTTTTATTCATTCCAAAGAAAATCATTCAAAACATATTGCTTTAATCCTGGGGTTTTTAGGAAGATTCACTAATCCGACCATCTGAATCATAACCATCCCACCTTTGAAATAGGTTTCCCTCTTCCTCTTGTAACAACCATTATATTTCCCACTATTTCTCAGAGATATCAACATTCTACCTTGACCCATATCTCTATATATTTCTCATTCTTCCACTTTCTCTCTTTTTAATACCTTTATATAATCCATTATATAGTGCATGATAATATTCGAGTGAATCTATTAGCTATACCCCGATTAAAAAATGTGTTCCTTCAAGGATTCACTAGAAGAAAAATATTGTTCAAATAAGACTAAATTCATAAATTTATCCATATGATCTATCATTGAGAGATTATCCTACATCAAGGTATGAAATTCAATCATTATTGCAATCTGGAATGTATGAGGATAGATTTTTTTTATTAAACAATTATTCAAAATCAACCCATGTAATTCGTTTGTATTATTTTTCTAAACTAATAAATCCCATCATTAGCATTAAATATCATCCAATATGTATGTTTCCAACTTGGATATCAGCTCAACTGGTGTGAAAAGGAAATTTAGGATTTGATTCATAATATTCAGCCATATATCTTCCTTCCCAGCTTCCAAATCCCCCGAAAAGATTGGTGGATTCTACTTATGGAACTAAACAGAATGATCCAATTTCCTTGGTCAATCCTTTTTATTCTCACTATCCACATACTAAAAGTCTTGGACTATACTCTAAACTAGCTATTGGTTCGCCTATGGCTTAGTTGAAACAACAATCTCAACAACTTAGTTGGGTTGTTTTCCATGATGCCTACCAGGTTCAATTTTATATAACCAAAACAATATTCTATAATTCTGAATCTCTAGAAACATAAGTCTTAATAAATTTCAAATTATACCATATGAAAACTATCTCAATAAGGATTTCAGAAAAATAGACAATTTTCATTTTGAACCAATTTTGGAAAATTCAACCTTGATTTTTTAAATCAATCAATTTTCAAAATACCACTATTATTATATTTTTAAAAGACCAAGTTTGAAAACAATTTTCATACTTTTAAAAGTCAAAGAGTAGCACCAAATGGAAAATAGATACTTAAAATGCAATATGAACTTGAAGTGGGAAGGAATTTATATCAATACATGTTGTGATATTCTCATTCGCTAAATTGATGATAATGAGATTATAACTCCAATAAGTTTATCCAAAATACTCATGTACCCAACTCCTCAGTAAAATGACGTTCATCATAAATAGATTAGGAACATCTTTTTATGATCTAAATTTCATGTCCTAAAAATCCTAAACCTATATTCCACCCCAACTCAAGGACTAACCATAATGAATATCAACAACAAGACCAAAAAACCAAAACCTCTTATCTTAAAATGAATGATGGACCAACAATGAATGATACTATTTGTAACTCAATGACAAACCGAACTGATATCACTTCTAACATCCCGAACCTCCCCATTAGCCTATGTTAAAGAAGAATTTATACTTGGAATTAGGAGATATCAAAATGATGCCAAAGGTAAGAAATAAATTTCATGGTCTTCAATACAATTGTTGGATGAATTTAAAATTTGATAATTAAGACTACCCAAAAAATAACACAATAAACAAATAACCACTAAATAAAATAGGAAAAAATGTAAGACAATGTAGTTTATAACATATAAAACCAAACTATATTAGAGTACCAAGTAGAAACCAAGATCAACATTAACAACAAGTAGGAAGACAAAACCAACAAAGCTTAAATAATCAAAAAACACCAACAATGAAACTCTCAACAAGCTCCAAGATACAAATCGAAAATCCATGCCCATGTATCATTAAGCACCACTAAACATGTGGAATACATTCCCTTTACCTGTGTCTTGATAAATGATATATACATACCTACCAAAGTTCCCAAGCAAGGGGTGAATAACGAAACATCCCAGGTTTCACCCAAATTACATCCCTACTTGTTCCACTATGATAGAACATGTTAGAACATCTATATAAATAAATATATTTAATACAATTTAATTCAGTTTATTGATGAATATAAAACAATTTCTATACATAAAAAATTATCCCAAATCAAAACCATTCATATGAAAAGAAACCAAAAAATATTTTAAACCCATTTCTCAAACATCCATTTTTGAATACGCAAACCATTCAACAAGGACACTTATCCACACACGCATGACAAGGTAACAACATTGTACTCATAAGAAGTTTCATGTGGATCTACCATGTTGTCACAAGGTTACCATGTACCAGTTACTCAATATATTACACCCCTTGAATAGGGTTACATCAATGAAAATTAATAAAAAATAACCAATTATTCCAAAACCATGTCAAAACAATTTTGAAAAATCATTTCAATAAAAACAATTTGAAAAAATCATTACAAAAGTTTTCCATAAAACAAACAAAATAACCATTTTTAAAACAATATTTTAATAATCATTAATTAAATTACATTTAACAAAAAATCAACATAGCCAAAAACCATCACTAATAAAGGTTTATACAGATCCTTGCACAAATATTTCCTAATAAATTTCAGGAAATTCAAAAAACATAAAACTAATTCTTCATGTTATAGCCATAGGAGTCGAGATAGAACCTACCTACAACATAAAATATGGTGGAAATGAATAATGACAGTAATTATTTAATAAAACATTGTTGAATCCAGCAAAATGAACCTTAAATATCCTTAAATGACATCAACATAGCTATGTATCTAAATTATTAGAATACAATTTCATAGATCTATCCCGAATAGACTATATCTATAAATCTAAGAGATGTAATAAATCTAGAATTAAGGTAACCCATCCTGAAAGAAGACATACCAAGATATCCAACCTTAAAAACACCATTATTTTCTAATGGATCACTCCCCTATCAAAGGAGAGGTTCATTACAGCCTTTGAGAGGAGACACAAATTATTCGGTGTTGAAATAATTGAGAAATATTTTCATGAGAAAATCAAGTGAGATAAACATTTATAGGATCAAATGCTAATCATGAATGGTTGACACAGAGGATTTGAATAATTGTGTGCAAATCATGAACCTACCACTGTCTCCCGAAAACCTTTGCATGGTTGGTTCACACATTCATACAAAACATGCACCAACCATGTTTTTTTGATTGTTTCACTTTTCATGGTTTCTCCAATGTGGTCACATGGTTTGGAAAAACTATTCTACTAACCGTGTGGCTACATAGATCTCACTTACTACCATTTTTATGGTTTCATGAAGGTGCTTAATGATTTCTACTATCTATATTGAAACTATGAACCTTCATCAAATCCCAAAAAACATTCCAAAAGTCCTCCAAACCATCCCATAATTCTTATAATCAGCTTAAAGACATAAAATACATAAGGAAATGGTTTTATAAAAGATAGTGGGGGTGATACATTCTATATCTATATAATAATTTTCCCAAAAAATTTTGTAACTATAATACTAAAAACTAAAGATATTTTTTCCTCATATCATCCTTATGTTCATAGGTAGCTATTATAAATTTATTGTTTCTCAATGAAAATTTTACTAGGGTATTGTTCATAATACAAACAATTTACATATTCAATATAAAATTTTGACTAGTTTCAGATCATAACATATTTATTTCTATATTTTTATGACCTCTATGTTTAGTAAACACGAATGATCATTTTTATACTTATGAGATATATAAGGAAAACCTTGTGTACTTGAGAGATATTTTGTGGAAGCACCAAGAGATAAGAAACCATCAAAGTATGAACATGAATCTCAAAAGGATTGATATTTATTGAGATCTTCATTCCATTATTTAAAAATATCCAAAACTTTTTGTATGGAGATATAATTTGGAACACCTTATCACTAACATTGAACTATTTATCTCACCCATGATTTCATACAAAAAAAATATTGACTCTTTGAAACCAATTTTTTTTCTAAATTTGAATAAAAATGTCATCCATTTAATAAGCGTCTTATGGTGCAGATAGTTTTTGTTCTCCAATTTCATCCCATCAAATTAACGTTATTCACTTCTTACCAAAGAGGGTTTCATAAATATCCATCAAAATGATCAAGTGACTATTATTGATGTATGAAAACACAACCAAGGAAATGTTTTGAGCCCAAGAACCTTTTAAAACAATAGAACATGATCATAATATATCTTGTTGGGTTTTAATTTACCTTTCATATTAGACATATTTTTTAGGATTCAATATTGTTCTAATGGTCAAGTTCAATGTCAAATCTTGTTAAACACTTATCATGAACCTTGAGGTAATCCTCAGTTCCAAATCAGATAATACAAGATTTGGCAGTACATGAAATTATAGAACATCCTTAATTTATATCGTAGTGGGGTTACCATCAGATAAATATTTACTTATTCTAATGTATAGTGATGAAATTATATTCTAATTGACTAACTAGAACTATATTATTTAGATATTTGGAGGATTGAAAAGATTAAATCCATATTGATGTTTTCCCATTTAATTTCTTAAAGTGGTAATGGTTGTGACAACCCCTTATAATTATATATCCCATCCTTATCATTATAAGTTATAAAAAATTCTAAATTTACAATAAATTATCTCTCTTTATGTTTTTTAAAAAAATTATATTTTAGATATATATTCATATTCATAATTTTGGGATAAATAGTAAATGATGGGGTATGAGATTCATGAAATATTTTCTTATTATAATATAGAATTGAAAGGATAATAAATGTATTACTAAACCTCTTAATTCAAAAATAATCATGGTTGAACATAGAATCATTCCTCACCTTATTCAATACTTTTATATTTTCCTTCTGTAACATCATGATCCTCATATAAATGGATAGTTTAGGATTTATCTAAGAGGGAAAAGTTCTATCACCATTACTTATAATTTCAGAAATTATTTTATAATAATAAAAATGTTATTGATCCCTTTCAATCCTAATCATATACAGACTCTCATGGTCTCTCTTACTCATAGCATCAACTACTTTTTTTTCACTCAAGGGTGGTAGTGTATAGAGAATTCCTATTATTTAATCAACTCCAACCATATCCTCTGATCCATATTATACATGTTTTCTGTGAATGTATACTTAAATAATTTTTAATATATATTTATATATATCACATGTTTCAATTCAAATATAATTAATTTTTAATTTTCAATACTAAAATGACCCCTAGAAGCTCCAAATTATGATTCGACATATACTACTCATGAATATTGGATTAGCATGATGCTTTATCTATTACCATTTCATTATCAGAAAAGAAGAATATGATTACATAATTTATTGAATTGATATAGATAATATAGAATTATCCACTATATGGTAATGTATTCATGGGTGTACTAACTTATATTGTTTCATCTACATATAATTTTCATCACATTCATTTGTCCATGGGAACATGGATCCCTTTTTTAACAAAACGATTATTTTAGTTCACATGAATGATTAATCTATCACAATTAATTGGTAATATTCATCCAACATAAGTAAACTATGGTTATTAATCCCCATGTTTGGTTTAGTACATTTTCAATAATTTTCATCGTTTGACGGAACCACTAATTTACCACAAATTGAGATTGTATTACCCATGAAAGAAACATTCTATAGCTAGAATTAACATTTTTTTTATTTTGGCATACAAATTATCATCACACAAGGTCCTCAACAGAATAGTTAAATGATCTTTGTGATTATATTTTCTCTTATAATATATAATAATATCTCCTAAAAATACATCCATAAAATATTAGTGTTAATCTATAAATACTATATTCATTAAACCCAAGAGGATAGTGGGAACATTGGTAAGTAAAAATGACATTTCTAAAAATTTATAATGACCCTACTCACTAAATAAGGAATACTTGGATATATCCTTCTTCTTGACTCTCATTTTAAGATTACTATAATAAAGGTAAATCATTGATAAATATTAAGCTCTATGGAATTTATCAATAAAGGAATCAATATGGGTAAGTGGAAACATGTTCTTGAAATTGATATTGTAGATTTTCTGATAATAAATATTAATTGAAAATATTTATTCCAAATAGAAAGAACAATTTTCGCCATAGTGATGAGCTAGGGTGTATGAATCCCTTATTAATATTTCTCTATATTTTTTTCTCCAATTTATGAAATTCAATTAATTCCATTCTATATAAATTCTTTTAAATATGCATGTCACTATGTATGGGTTATATTCAAAATCTAACTTCATGATTTTGTGGAATACTATAACTGTATTTAGGAAATACATAATCATTTCCCTAATAAATAAACATATCATCAATTTTGACTACCTCTCCAACCATTTTTGGAAAATATCTCTTATTAACAATTATTATGACCCATACCATGGAAGTAACTTCCATCAGAAGTTCATATTAATCATCACCTAGATATTTGATAATAAGTTGATTCAAAATAAAAAATATGATTTTCCACACATGGAATTTTATATAGGATATATATAAAGATATCCAATATAGGCGCAAAATAACATTAAATTCAACTATAAAAGTATAAAAATATTTTTTGGAAATACATTCCCTCAAAATTAAATTAGAGAGGGTTTATAGACTTGGGATGTCATCATCATTTAGTAAAGTTTTTTTTGAAATTTAACTCAACATGTAATGATTTAGTTGGTTACATGATAATGATAGATAATTTTTTAGATAAAAAAGACTGGGTAGAGCTCCAATTAAATGCGAAAAAATTATTCTCAGAGTGTATGATAAGTATACTATTATTTACTTCATTATCATGATACACATAAAAATTTACGCTAACATAATCTTACACATTATCATCTATATTAAGAGTTTTTATGAGGATTAGTTTCATCATTATCCCTAAAATTCATGAAAATATTAGAATAATTTTCACACTCCTTGAAATTATAGCATCATAGTATGGGTGGAGCATTCGATTGAGATTTATCACCATTCCTTTCATTAATCGAAATTTTCACATAACACTAATATCCCTTTTATTAATAACCATAAATAAAAAAGATATATTTTCTATAATCTATACAGATATTTATTTTGTGAGTACTTCAATAATTCCATCATGATGTAAGATTAATTTTCTTTCCTCTGTAGTTTTTATTATTATAATTTACTTGAAATAATATATTTATTAACTTTTACAAAAAACCATGAGAATAATAATAGTCTATAATCTCAATTAATATCTTAAGAGAACATTGAATGATTTTATCATTGTTATAAAAGTGTCTTATAAATTATTCATTTTGAATATTTGTTATCAAGACACTAAAAAACTGAACAGTTTTTCTATTGGGGTCGATGATAAGACTCAAACCATACATTGGAATTCTTGTTGATCCTTACTCATATTTATTAATGGTTTCATCATATTTTATTCACTTATAAGAATTATCTTTCAATGTTATTGTGATTATTTTGGAGATAATACTTACTAAAAGTACATATTAAACTATTCCCTTATAATAGAGTCCCTTTCATCCATTTCCATGAATTATTGATAAGGGTCCACCATTGATCTTTTTCATTAGTAATACAATTTACCTCTATGAAAAAAAAATTATCTTCTAAACACTAGAAAATACAGAATATATTTTAGTGGTACTTATCCTTTAATGGCCTCCTAATAGAACAAAGGAACCACTAAAAGAAGGTGGTTGCTTATTCCTAAAATAATCAATGTTTAATTGGTCTCTTTTTCCCTCATTTAGAATACATGTATGATTCAATGTTTTAGAGTGTTTTGTGGGAATCAAGAAAACTCTTTGTATCCCTACTAGAATTTAATATAGCTATTCATTGAATTTTCTTTGATTTTCATTTTATATATGATTCCTTATATTCTATTACTTTGATTGAAACCTAAACAAATGTCTGAGTATCAATCATAAATAATCAGAGAAATAAATCTTATGATTATGAAAATTATTCATATGATGTATAAAAATAATGAATCCTTCATTCAACACATCACACATCATGGTTCACCCAGTGTAACGTTTAGATTATCAATGGTTGTCTTACGGTCCATCATCATATTTCCCATAACCTAATCCAAAAAATAACTAAACCCTTATAAAATAACTGATTAGGTGACCTATCCAAATATAAAAAATATTACATATTATTATATGAATATGTAATAAATTTCAAAATAATACTTTCTCGAGGATGATAAAGGTTTAGTGTCATTAGACACTAGATACATAATCACCTTATTTATGAATAATGTTCAAAATCTCCCACAAACATCTTATCTCAATAGTATCCTTCTCAGATAATTATTTCATAAAACCTTTATTTATAAAAATGACAAGTAAAACATAATAAATGTTTTCATAGATGATCAATAAAGGTATATATTAGGGATATTTATCAATGGTCGTAAGTGAGCATAAACATAACTGTATGAGAAAATATTCATAACTTAATAATGTAATACCCAATCGGTCGATGATATTTAATCGTAAATCATTGAATAATGTTTCCATAAAAAATACATAACTCAATAGAGTTTTGAATCATTAATAATGAAAATATTCATTTATAGCATATTATTATAAAAAAAATCAAATCAAAGAATAAATATAATATTAGAAAATCATTTATTTATTCAATATCACTTCTAAGTAAATATTTATGGATTGGGTTCACTCCCCATTCCATCATTTCTATAGTCGTGGTTTACTCACAAGTCAATCAGAGTTGATACCTTCTCTTAATAAACATTATTTAATCCTGATTCCTATCCTTATTATCTCATGATATAACATTCTCTACCTATTTTAGTAGATGAATATAAATTTCTGATCCAACCATCACATAATGATAAACATTCATTAGTGCGCCAAAAAATTATAAAATATTCATCATATTAACATAGCATATCGTATGGTAAATAAATGTGTTTAGTATTAATTTAATCATCAGATAACCATAATCCATATCTATAATTGAAGTGTATGGTATCATAACAGAATTTAATATCTCAACATATCTTAATTAAATAATTAAGAAAGAAATGGGTTTTGTGTAATCATCATATGATCATGGACATCATAAATCATATATAAAATATATGGAATCAACAAATAAAATTCATTGAGAAAAAAAATTCTTAAAGGATGTTGACAGAGATAAAAATACCATAGAGATAACATTAAAACTTTTAGATTAAAAACGTGATAAAAATATCAATTTTTTTTGATAAAATGTTACTAAAAATACCTTGAATAAATAGAACAATACTTTATTTGAAAAACCCATAAATTAATAAATTTAATGTTAAATAAAAAAAATTACCATGACATTAGTAAAATATTTTCATAAATATATGTTAACATTTCACATTCCTTTAAATCTTTTATAAAATTTCAAACTAAAGATGTTCTAAAAATATTTCATTAAAATGGTTCCTTTTAATAAATTTTATATAAACTAAAATTTAATGAAATTTATCTCTTAGAAATATTTCATGTAAAGGAAAAAAATTATAATTTTTTGTCAAGAGCATATACATAGAAGAAAATGTCCATCGACCAAAGAGGAAATAAGGTCTACGTTTCATTGAAAAAATGCTCTCAATATTTTTATGTACCTAAGAGTGGAATATGGTAAAAAAACTAGAAAATCAAGAAATAATAATACGATAAGAAAATATATGTGGTTTAAAGAATATGTTTTTTATTATTTCCCTCAATGTAAATTTATTATATACAACCCTGAAAAGAAAATAGATTTTAACATAATCTCTTACAGGAAGACCGATCATACTTTCTATGTGCCCAAACCACATGAATAATAAAAATATATTTATTATGAATATATTTTATTACCATATTAATATATAAATTTGTCTTTATCATTCCAATATAATTCTCAATAGTCAATTTATCAACAATTTAGTCACTAAAATAGACATTTAGGTGAATACATTTCCATTTTCCATGCATGTATTTGTTCAATAGTTCCCATAATTAACCACTAGTCATGATTTCATCAGCTATACAATTATACTCATGATATAAGTATCATATTTATTCATTATTAAAAAAATATAATGATTTATAAAAAATGATGATGAAAAATGAGTTACATCAGCCCATAGAGATGGTAGTCTATACGTACACATGAGTGATGTTTCCCAATTTGATAGATAGATCGAAAGGAAGATAAATTATAATTATCTATTATAGGATCATTATTATTTGAAAAATATCATATAATTTCATTTATTATTTATTATTATTATCCATGTAATGTGTTAATAAAATAAGATTCATATCACTTTTTGGTTGATGTAATCTACACGTACAGAAAAGAAACATTGTCATTTTCTAACAGATGGGAAGGTAAGAATATATAAAATATACTATAATATCAAAATAATAATTTTTCATAAATATTAAAAAATTAATATGGTTATAGAAAATAAATAATATCACTACGGGGAGGTGGTAGTCCACACGTACTCAATATCAGTACTTTCATTTCCCATATGAAGAAAGGAGATGAAAAATCTTTATAACATGAAAATGAAAACACATCAGTATAGTAATATTACTATAATTTATATTTCAGGATTTAGAATTTTTTTGTATGTATAATAATAAATAATACTTTGAATAGACTGGTAAGACAATTAGCTGTTCTTTGAGAGACCTCATTTGGATTTCGTATGGTGAATTCTTAGGATAGTTAAATGTAATAAAAGAATCCTGATAAAGAAGGGAATTAATATTGTAATGAATATTGGATGGTCTTGTCCAATGATATAATGAAACTAGTTTAGAATAATGGAGATTAGTTGGTTAACCTTTATAAGGGTCGGGAGGGAAAAAATATAATTACATAAAATATTTAAATAATATATGGTCACTTTACTGTGAAAGTGGTACAAAATAGTCATGAATTATATAGTAGAATAACCTAAGTTATAAATGTAATACAAAATTAATATTTATAAAATTATAAGTTTTTTTTTACCTATATCTCTTAGATTAAAAACTTGGAAAACTTATTTTAACCGTAATTGTGGTAACATATTTATATTGTTTTTTACTATTCATTATGAAAAAATATTTTAAATTGATTCATTATATTAAAAATGATTATTATAAATAATAAATCCATTTTAAAACATTCAATTTCTCTTAGATTAATAAATTTAAATTTAAAGACGTTTTCAAAATGAAACAAAACTGATTTTAGAAAAATCAATTTTTAGAATAAAACATAATTTATTCTTACTCCATTCATATTAAAAATTATTGGAAGAATTATGAATTATTTTATTTAACATATTTTATAATAAATACATTAAATTCATTCATAAGTTGATATTAAATTTTTTATGGTGATAAAACCTCACTTTATTTATAAAAATATTCTATTATAAAAACATTTCATTTTACCTTGAAATGATTTTATATTATTTTATAACCAATAGATAAACATTGAATTCATTTTATACATGTGTAAAAAACCTCCATGATAAATTATTTATTCATATTCATACCCACTAATCTAACGTTAAACTGATAATTATCACATAATATAATAATATTTGAACAATATATAGAGGATTGTTTAAAATCATTATTCCATGTAAATACTAGTATTATAGAAGTCAACTTTTTTTAGGGGAGATATATAAAAAAAATTTGTGATGTTATAGATAATAAAATGGGGTTTTTATTATGGGAACTATATGTATATGTTTCAATATGATTTGATAATATTCAACTAAATTTGAAAATATGATGAATTATCACTCAAATTTAGCAAAATTATCAGAGAAAAAAAGTTACATGATGTGTGTGAAATTCAAAAACACAAGGTGAATGTTTTTTTGGAATAATGAATTTTGGAGTTAATATTATTTTTCAAATTTATTTTACTTATAAAATGGGAACCAATTTAATCATTTTTGGAGAATACACATATAGAAATATTCAGAGACTTATGTTATCATTTTTCCGATATGACTTACCAAACAATTTTTTACATGAAGGAATTTACATGACCGATATATCTATATAGAAAAAAATTTACATGAACTAGTTTTCATATAAATATATTTTACATGAACATTAGTTTTTAAAAAATGAATGAGGTTCCCAAAAAAAGGGAGATGAATTACCAGCACTTGTGCTTTTAAAATTTCAAAAAAATATTAACCTATACTTGAAGATAAGAAACAATCCTCTCAATTTTTTTTCAACATTAACATAAATAATTAAAAAGAAATAAAAACCAGGACTTAGAATTATAGGTGAGAGATTCAAAAAATGAAATTAGTGTGTTGAGTTGTAGTTAATAAAATTAAAAAACAAATAATCAACATGTATGAAATTATTCATAAATGATTAAAAAAATAAGAAAATTCATAATTTTATTGTATAGAAATATAATTATATAAAATAAAATAATATAAATAAATAAATAAATAGTGAATCTAAAATAAAATGATTAAGTGAAAAAAATATTAAAAAAATTAACTGATTAATAAATATTTTATGGGTAATGAGATATTGATGAAATAATTATTTAATGGGATTGATAATTGAAAATGCGAAGAGTAAATGGGATAAGATATTTTATAAGTATGTTCAACAACAGTAAAAACATTTACAACTACATCTCCTAACTCATTCACTTGAGGATTTAATATATTAATTACTTCTATTTATTGGTAGTTTATATTCTTAAACTATCCATTACTTTTTTTAATAAAACTACATGAAATAGAGTCATCATCTTAAATAAAAAAACCGCCATCCTCAAAAAAATTGTCCCTTTCCAAATTCATTGGATTGGATAGAAAAAAATTCACATTACTTCAAAGGTATTAAGAACTAAAAAATATAATAAATAACATTAAATTGACTTTTTATCATAGTCTATAATCTCCCAAAGAATATGATGAAAACACTAGGAGTGATTCAGAAAATAATGAGAGCGTATGATTTATAATTTGGAACACAATCAAGGGAGAAAAATATTTTCTATAAAGATATATCTTTCATTGGATGAAAGTATGTGATGATCATAGAAAATTTAACACATTGTAAATTGGATAAGAATGTTGTTGTGTGGAGTATCCAAGTACTCCATAGGCCTTTATTTATATTCACAAAATACTATGGTATTGTTCAAGAATCAATAGATATATTTTAAGATGAATATGTTGGGGTTTGGTGTATTCTGACCAATATTTAAACATTTAGAATCATAGAATTCTATGTCATGGAATATCTTTTTATGCTGTAGAGGATATATTTTTGGTGTTAAAAAAGGTACTATGATGTAGAGCTTCAATAGAAGATTTTTATGTTCTTTTAGAATGGAGGTCTCTCTGGGGTAGTATTTGGGTTGTGGCATGGAGTACTTTAGGTTGATTTTATGGTACTTCAAAATTTATGCTCCTTGTGGAATAGATAATACCTTGCTTCATAGAGGAGATTTTGTAATTTGAATTTTTTTACTATGGAATTAATACTGAGAACCTCATTGTACTTATTGAAGAGGAAATTTGATGGAATATATGATAATGTTCCTACTAATTTTCTTCTTCTCATGTATGTGTAAAAATCCACATAAGGGTAAACCCATGTTACCATTATACATTATATACCCCTTGTGCATGGTTATTTATTGTATGGAAGATTTTATAGCTACACTGTAATTATTTCCGATATGGTCTTCCAGTGGCATGGTGCTAAGAGCTACACTATAATAATATGTGTTTCTCTATAGTCTATTTAGCCACATTAAATATGATAATTATAAACATATTTCATAAATATTACTACACATCACATAATATAAATATTTAGTATTCTAATATTGTTTGATATCATTAAAATCAATGATCATTGAGAATCACAACCATCTAACCCTTTTTGATAATCACAAAAACATAAATTGTAAATAAATTTAGCAGGAACATAGAAACATTCGACCAAATATTAAACTTCACCCTTTTTAGAGAAATTAAAAAATTGATATCTCATTAAACCAAATATTTCCCCACCATTATGATTATTAAAAGGTAGTTATATATGTTGTTTAGTGTATAAAGAGATAAAAAATTAAAAATTACATTATAATAATTAGTGATATTTCAAAATATATGAAAATATATTTTTTAACTAGTTATAAGAATAAAATATTTTAAAATGTATCATTTTAAAATACATTAAGATTAAATAAAATATGAAAATTTTTAAAATAGAGTTTAAGAGTGCAAAAATAGATTTTTGCAAACAGTAAAAAATATAATTTATTATATAAATTATAAATAACAATAATTTTGGAAATTTATTTTCAATAGTCAAATGATTTCTTTAGGATAAAATCATTATTAAAAATATTATCCCCCCCTAAATTATTTCAGTAGTAATGTTTAATGGATCATATCCATTAATCGGAATATAAAAATATTGAAAATACACATAAAAATAAATTTTTCAAATTATCATTTAGCATTAATAATGATCATTAGGGATTATATAAATAAACCACATAAAATTCCATGAGTGGGTGAAACTAGGTGTGTAGTAAATTACCACTAACCATGATTGAGATAGAGAATGGGTAAACAAACCCAATAAACACTTTTCAAGAAATATCTCAAGGAACATCAAATCCATTACCAAAAGCTCTTATTTATATTAAGATGTGAATTTTTTTATTGGGGTATCATATTCAAATTACATTCTGAGATTATGAAATGTTTTGTTTAAAAACAATTTTGAAAATAGATATGACAATAAAATTTTCTAAAGAAAAAATTATAAAAAGATATCATCTCCACTTTTTAGAATGAAAGATACTTTGAGGGATGTACTTTTGAATAAACAACCAATAGGGAACTTAAAATAAAATCAATTTAGAACCATATTATTATTTTACCATTTTTTCTTCTAATAAATTAAAATATTTACATTAATTTTTTTTGTTTCCAAACATGGAGATCACTTGTGATTCCATGGCGGGATGTGCCCAAAAATATTTTCATAAAAATGTTAATTCTATTTTATATTATGCACACATTGTTTCTTAATGGAAATATGGTAACTCTTCAATTAAACATTAGATCAAAAATATGAGAGAATTTTTGAGTCCATATAAAAATGTTTACCATAGGAATGACATAAAATGGTTGGGCATGGGCCGTTGGTAAATAGAGTCCATTGGTATGTGTTTATAGTTAAAATAAATTTTCAAATTTATTTATTTTAATTGAATGAGAATTACAAGGTTATATATATACCATATTATAGAAAGTTTCCATGGATGAGCCACATAAAAATAGGATCATCGAGAGTAATTTTTTCCCTCCACGGTTGGAGAGTCAACAATGATCGATGATTCAACTTCATATTGTGGAAGATCAAGACACAATGAATGCAATCAATCATCTCAATCATTGGTTAGAATATTCATTCATGATGAATGATCTATCCCCCAGATATGACATGTAATTTTTGGAATCTACCTCATTTAATTAAATGGTCTGACATTATAAATCCCCTTCATTGATATGAGTCAATTTTGGAAAATTGAAAGCACATTCTTACAGACATTAACTATTTATTCAATTGTTTTCTCAACCTTGTATTTCCTAATTTTATTTGTTTGCGATGAATGTTGTACCAATGATTATCACACCATTTTTTCTTATTCCTTTCTAACACACATTATTCATGTTCATAACCATTGGTCAAAAGATCCAATGTTCAACATTTCCATGTGGGATCCAGTGTGATCAGACCCCCATATTCACAATGGACACACATGAAATGAATAGAAAATTATTTGAGACGGATCAGGATATGTTTCAAGATATTGGTGAAAAATTACATGGTTCAAGTATCTGAAATTAATCACCAATGTACGAAGTAACATGATGCATGTGATGAACCCCCATAGGTTGACGTATATTTATTTACACCCACAGGATAGATGGAGACAACGAGCGAAGATAGATCCACCTATTTTGGAGGGTTGGATGTGAGATCCACAGTAGAGGAGATGGATATAGAAAACATAGGCACAAATATTACTTTTTATAAAAAACATGACTGGAAACCCTATAGTCTTATGAACCCATGGATTGTAGCCCCTGGCGGAGTCAACTAGAGATCAACCAAATTATATGTATCACATGGAATGTGGGATTCCCACACTCTGTTTGAATTTATTCTGGTGACATGGTCTATACTCTAGGAGTAAAAATCATTGTCATGGATTGACACATGGCATGTACCGAAGTACATGGATGAGACCTAGATACACAGATAGGGCTATAGAGCATGGGACAAACCCTTTGTGTCTCAGAAACTCCATGTAAACCCCCTAAACACCATGTGTCCCTACATATGATGTGAGACATGTGACTTCAAGGAAACCGTTAGATGATTTTTTAGGACCAAACATTATTTTGGTTCCCTCACATGCAATGTACCCCCACATTACTTTAATGGAAACATATATCACTCGTATTTTGAATTGTTTAGAATTTTATTTTCCCCCCTAGTATCCAATATTTATTAATTTTCAATGTTGAAAGTGATGGTGTCCCATATAGTGGATTTTGAGATATTAATTGATATTTTACATGTATAATTCATATACATGTGACACTTTACCCTAACAGTGATTATGAAAGATCACCCTAGAAATTAGAGTGGAACCCAATAGTTAAACTGGGCATGGGTCCTCTTCCATTTACATGAGTATCACCCTTCTACAGAGTATAAAAATGGTTCTCCAGCCATCAGAGTGGAACCCTCCTAATGGGAAGGTAATGGGTCCTCTTTATAGTGTTGAGTAACAAAGTATTATTGTACAATTCCATGGGTATTATACAAATATATTTTCTCCCCTTGAATATGTGTCAATGTGGCGAGGTTTGGCTTGACTTGGATAATTTACAATGGGAAGATGTGTGAAATTCTGGGCATCGTTAATGGACTCTTAATATTGATGAAAATATTTAGTGGGATGAGTTTTGATATTGAGATTCCCTTCTCTATCATTTGGGTATATTTAGATTGGGAATATATATATATATATTCATATTGATGTGGATTGTATTTTCGTTAGTCTCTTTCAATGGGTGGCAGAGACATGATGTTTAGTCCACCTACACGATGTGTGGAGGAACATGCGGTTGGTTGAGGTCAGGTTCTTTATTTGGGTTGAGGGTTTACAACAAATACCTATCATGTACCTTACTTCTAACCCTTACGATAGTTGGGTGTCCATAATGGAATATATATAATCACCAATGCATGGGATTTTAATGCTTGTGTTGTGTCATATGAAGATAATAGATAGATCGACATCATTTATAGTGGATCTAAAGGATACATTAGTTCATTAACCACATGCAGTGGTTAGATCCTAGAAATTTGGAGATGGGATATCATGGGTGTTTACATTTCTGTTATGTCCTGTTGGTACAACATTTTGTTTGGGTATGTATTTTTTCCAATTTACATTCATTTTTCTGTTTAGTACTCTTGTTTATTATAGAGGTTTTGGATACTTGGTTTATAATCTTGATATTTCATATTTTTATAATTATTCCTCTACACTTAATTATTGAGATGGGAAGGCGTGTCTATGAAGGTAAATTATGTAATGTCCTCCCCATGTTAATGATACCTTTTAGTGCCTGTTTCTATCCTATGACCTATAGAGGCAGACATTGGGCAGATATATATTAAGCCCCATTAGGTGGGGGTTATGATAGATTTGTAATTGATAACATTAGGATAGATTTATATATTCTTTGCGAGCACTAAATTTAAGGTATTCTCTCAAAGTGACAGTTTTGGATTCATTAGGTTCCCTAACTGGGGAATGCCATTTTTTATAATGGATTATCTATGAAACTAGCGATGATCAATTCCATTCTTGATTGGGAACCACCCTCAAGGATTTCTGAGGTGAAGATTTTTATTGGCTTAGTAGTGCAATGATAGAGGTTTATGAATGTCTTATCTAAGAGTTCTGCCTCTTTGATCAACATGACATATAAAGGGATGTTTTTTACCTAGAATGAGTAGTGCTAGAGGTCTTTTTAGGATTTTAGGATAAGGCTAATGAGACCTATTATTTTGAGAGTACTAGGGGATGGTTTGTAGTCCTTAGTGTACTGTGATGCCTCAGTTACTAGGGTCGAATTCTTGTTGATTTAGTGGCAAGTAATAATTATATATGGGTTGAGGCAGTTGATAACACATGAGTAGAACTATATGACTCGTGAATAAGAGATAGAATTAGTAGTAATAACCCTAAGGATTGGGAGGCACTATCTTATGGTAGAGAAATTTTTTGTTTTAATCAAACCATCAGAGTCTTCGATATGTCTTCACATAGAGAGAATTTAACCCAATACAATGACACTGTATGGAGTTACTATAGTGATATGAATTCAATATATTCCATACTCTGGAGAAGGATAGCGTAGAAGAATATTCCCTTAGTATGAAGTCTAAGACTCTCTTGGTGTATGAGGCTTCTCATTAGTTGGAATCCTTTCAGCTAACCCTTTTTTAGAATAAGGGTCTAACATTTATTTAATCGTTAGTGTTGAATCATTCTCTTCTTGAGCATGTGTCAGAGTCCAAGCTAGGACACATTTATTGTGTTTTCTACCATGACGTTATATCATCAAATGATTAACTAGATAGATATCCTAAAAGAGGGAATCACATCAACCTTTTCCAAGGATGGTCGATGGTCCCAAAAACTATGTGAGAGTAGGTGATAAGAATTTTCCACATATCTCATTTGTTTTTACATCCTATTGTGGATAAGATGTGATGATACCGTCAAAATATGATTTGGGGATAGGTATGAGATAGAGCTTAGCTGATTTCATCTCACAGTGCCTCACCTATTTGCATCTGAAGGCTAAGAAACATGTTTTTGGAAATACTTTTGCATCTCCAAGAGATCCCGTAGTGGAACTAGAATGACATAAACATGGAATTTGTGATAGGGATTCAATGGATAGGGAAGAAAAATGACTCCATCAAGGTTATAGTTGACTAAATCACATAGTCGGTGCAATTCCATGATATCAAGGAGAAGATTTAAGGGGAGTGTTTTGGGAAGATATAAAAACATGAAATTATTCTTCATTATGGGGTTCCTTGGAATATTGTCTCAGATTAAGATTTTTAGTTCACATTATGTTTTTTTAGAGGCCTTTAGGAGGAATTCGAGACCCAAATGGGGAAGAATACATCCTTCCACCCCTAGACATATGGGTAGACCAAAAGAACTATCCATTTGTGGGATGATATTCTAAGTAATTATATTTTATAATTTGTATGTGGTTTGGAGGATCACATGCCACAAAATGTTTTATAAAATATTATATAGAAATATACTATCAGCATGTCACTTTTCAAGTCCATGTACAGGAGAAACTGTAGGTCACCCTTGTGCAATACATAGATATTCAAGGCATCTCTTGTGAATCTAATGATTGTTCACATGACAATAGAGAATATCCAGGTCATCGGTGACCAGATGAGAATATCCTAGAGAAAGAATACATCATACCCAAAGTGAGATGGTATGACCATGGAGTTCAATTTGAGAGGCAATGGTTTTTAGAGTATACCCAGGATAAGGATCTTAGAGGTTCGTATAGGGAGTAATTCTATTCATAAGGTTCATCTGGATATTCATGATATTGCAGAGGGTTTGAAAAGATTCTTATCACCTCACTGTACCCACATAGTTAGAGCAGGTTCATAAATCCTTCCACATATCATAGTTAAGGAAACATGTGAATAAAAAAACACATATAATTGACTAGGGTGGTCTTGGAATTGAGGATGAAGCAGCATTTTTGTAACACATGGTGGTGATCAATGATTAATAGGTTAGGATCCTACATGAATAGACTAGCCCATTGGGTCACCTGTTTTGAAGCATGTGAATGTGAAGGAAGGATCCCTGAAGTGAGAGAACCTAATGAAGGCTTAGTATCCTATGATACTTGATTTAGTTTTCTTTTCAAGGATAAAAACAATGAAATATGGAAATTTTTAGAGACGATGTTTGTTTCCTAGAAAGAATTTTAAATATTTCTACCAATATTTTTTGATCCATGTACTAAGACGGTGTGCAATTATATGGTCCGATGTGTCTAATTTTTTTTTACTAATATTAAATATATTTTATATTACATGCAAGTATATTATTAAAAAAATGAGATAAATCATATAGGTAAAAAATACTAGATATTTGATATCACGTTTTAGTCTAGAATTCGATGTTTACCCAAGGTGTCACCTGGAATGGTTTAGTGTGGGGATTTCTAATATAATTACTAGTGACAAGTTTGTTTAGTTAAAATAAAAAATAAAATTTATTTATTTTAATTTTATTTACCTAATAAAATTTCTTATATATTTTCATACAGATATTTTCAATTGTTTAATGACATAAATATGATATCACCAAGAGATATTCATTCCGTCATTAATTATTGAATCAAAATTCACTACTTACAAGAATCCAAATCAAGGAATATCAAGACATATAGAACAAAAGAAGTTATCTAAATCATTGCTGAAAAGAAATTCAATGAAAAAAATCCAATATCTTGGAACTATTATTCATTTTTGGATTATAATTTATTTGATTAAATTGTTGAACATGACCAATCAATTTCATTATTTGTTTTTCCAATTATGGAAAATTTCATTTGTTGTGTACTAAAATTTTCTATTTATTTCATTTTTTTATCACCTCAGTATATACCAAAGGAATTTATTGGCCAAGAAATGTATGTCAATGACCACTTTACCCTTGTTTCTTGTGATTTTACCCAACCATTTTTTATTCTCATCACCATTGAAACATAGACCCATGGATCGAAATTTCTGAGTGGTATTGAGTGCGATCAGGCCACCGAATTCATGGTGTACTTTACTGAGATGGAAATAATAATGCTTTGGGGAAGGATCAGGATGAATTTCATGATATGAGTAATGAATAATGTGTTTTTTGGATCCAAAACTGATCTGAAAATGGAGGACATGCATGGGATGTGTAATGAACCCCCAAGGGTTGATGGATACTCATTTTTGGACATTGGATGGATCAAAATAATGAATGGAGATAGATCCACCAATTTCAGTTTTCAAGAGCTGAGATATTCATTTGGGGATCCATATCTAAATCATCTGTGTATTGATCTAACGGTCATGGTTAAAGGAGACTACACATCATGTTGTCCAATAAACACAGAGAGTGCATTCCTCTAACTGGGGTGGCTTGGGTATAACAAAATTATAAGCATCAAAAACCATGTGGGACCCCAAAACACCATGTGAACTTATTCCAAAACCCCAAAATTTACTCTAGGAGTAAACATGAGAGGCATGACAAGGAACATTCCATGTTCTGAAATACATAGAGACGACCTGGATATGTAGATACTGTTAGATAGAATGTGAAGGACCCCATGTGACTCGGAGAATCTATATAGAACCTCTACCTTCCATGTATACCTATATGTCTACTAATCCATGCACCATTAGAAGAATGGATAGGTGAAGGAGATGGACCACATGTCATTTGGGTTCCCTCACTCACCACACACCCCCTCTCTCCTTCTATATAAACTTCAATCTCTGGACCACCTTTATTTAAAAATAGATTTTTGATTGAGAGTATCCTATAATAACTATTTTTATATATAGAATGTGATGGTGGACCCTATAGTTTATTTTGAGATTCAATAAATGATATTTAGAATGGGATGCTTATTTAGGTGACACTTGATGGAAGAAGTGATCAATAAAGATCACCAAGGATATTAGAGTGGCACCATCCAGTTGGGTTGTCCATGGGTCCTCTACCCATATATAGATTGGAACCCTCCTACAGGTTAGAGAATTAGTACTATATATACATCTTGAATGGAACCTTACTACAGTATCATGGAATGGGTGTAAAACTATGATAGTGGAACCCTTCAACTAGGATGGGCTTGGGTCCTCTATATGCTATTCGAGTCATACACTCCACTTTTACTAGGGCATGGGTACATGATTACTAGAGCAGAACCCTCTAGATAGTCTTGGAATGGGTCCTCTACAGACCATTATAGTGGAACCCTCTAGCTATGTAAGGTATGAGTCCTCTACCATTAACTTGAGTGGAACCCTACTGTGCAGTCAGGGCCTGGATCTTTATCCATCCAAGTGGAACCCTTTTGTTGGGTGGGTAATAGGGCTCCATCTACTACTGAGTGGTACCCTATAGTTTAACTAGGTAATGGGTTATCTACCATGAAATTTATACCCTCGACTATGCATAACAATGGTGGGGTGTGGCTTGACTTTGGTAGTTTCTTCTTGGAAGACGCATTAGTTGCTGGGAATCATTGATGGACACCAAGAACTGATGGATCTATTTTTGGTATGAGTTATGATATGGATATCCCATGCTCTCCTAATTTGTTTCTTTTTATTTGATGATATATATATATATATATATATATATATATCCATATTTATTGGATTTTTGTTAAGCTCATGATGTTGGTGAAAGATACACGATGTGTAGTCCACCTACAAAATTTATTGAGATCCCTGCAACTAGAAGAGGTTACCTTTTTTATTTTCATTGAGTTATTTATTATATATTTATATCATGTATCTTACATCTCCCCCTTATGATTTTGGGGCATCATTTGAGGAATGTATATACCCACCCATGTATGGGATTTTCTTGCATGTGTCATATATTTTGAAAATGATGAAAAGGTCAACCATGATTATAGAGGTTCTGGGGGATACATTACTTCACTTACCTCTTATAGTGGTCAGATCTTGGAGATTCTGAACAATGAACTATTAGGAGATTAATTTTAATATTATTATTAGGTTGGGTTATCATTGTTGTTGGGCATGTATTTTTCTAGTTTACCTTTATTTTTCACTATTGTAGAATTGTACCCCTAGAGATTTAGTATTCTTGGTTTATATTCTATATGTTGCTTTTTTTATTATTCATCTTAACTTCTACATTATATGGTCATGTTTTTTGTACCTATACATTAGGTAAAAAAATACCCAATATAGATATTTTTTTAGTTACTATATTTACCCATAGCCTATGGTGTTGGGATCGTGACCATATTCCCATGATAATTGAGTTTGAGGTCCCGATTCTTTTTGGAAGGAATGTGACTAAATCCCCCACACTTGGAGTATAAAAAATTATCCTCATTGTGGGAATACGACGATCATTTTATTTTAGAGATAAACATAGTATTTTATTAGAAGACACCATAATATATATCAAGGAGTTCAAGATGTATTCCCCTGTAATAATCTATTTAAGGGATCTTTTTAGTACCCTTGAGGGTTCAGTAATGTCAGAACAATATTATTTTTCTGTGCAAACAAATTCTATTCCACACATATTGGAAAATAAATATTAAGGGGCCAAAATTTTCATAATTGTTTTGGATATATTAGATGAAATATGTAACAATTTTGGCCATCCATATCTAGAATTTTAAAATTTCACTCTTAGATAATATGACTATATTTATAAGAATACAAAAAATGTTATTTTGATAAATAGATTTTAAAAAATAAATTTATTGAAGACATTGTATTGTCAATTGAAAAAGGAATAATAATGATTATTTATTTTAATTCATGGAGAAATGGGAATCACATTAAGATATTATTACCTTGGGTTAATTTTGAGAGAGGTATTTTGAGATCCTTGATTTCATTTTTGATAAATCATCCATGTGTTGATTTTATAATTTCAAAATCCAAGTACTATTTCTCATTAAAAGATAATATTTTTTGTTAGAAATAATATTTTTCCCATCAAGAAAAAATTTATATTTTTTGAAATATTTTTGTTTTTTGAAATATTTTTCTATATTTTCAATTTAATTATTAGGATAAGGCGATAATGAAGAGGGTTTTCATTAGTGATGGAAGATGATTTAGAAAGAGTATAAGGACAAACCTCTTCAACAACATCAATTTTGTCCATGAGGGTTATAGGGTTTGTGATGATAGTTTCATTAGAAGACATTGAATCTTAATTACCAATCCAAGTTGATGATTTATGATACTTCTTACATTGATTCTTGTATTTATAATTTTTATTAATATAATGTACAGCCTAATGTTGACTCTCATTCTAAAACTGAAGTACATCACTTTCAAATCATTAATTTGATCATTTTTAGATCATAATAATTATTTGTTCTTTTAATTTTTCCTATATAACTTATTAAATATTCGAATAAGGAGTTTAATTTAACATTCAGAAAAAGAGTCTCTTTTGGTAGAATCACTATTTTATTCCCTGAAAATAATTGTGGTTTTTAGTTTCTCTAAACATATTTTCCACATTTTTATCCT
This sequence comes from Viscum album, assembly GCA_963277665.1. Lineage (NCBI taxonomy): Eukaryota > Viridiplantae > Streptophyta > Magnoliopsida > Santalales > Viscaceae > Viscum > Viscum album. Next base: position 1,777,861,607 of record OY728129.1, on the reverse strand, counting down.
TTCTTATCATAGAATTATCATATGACATGATAGAACCAAGGAGTTCGAAAAAATTCTTTTCTATATATAGTACTTCAAGTATTGTGGTGAATATTGGTTCTAATATTTTTTTAAAAACACAAAGGATTTTCTTAACCATTGATTCAATAGAAAAAATTCACTACGAGATTTTATCCAATAAAAAATATGAGAGCATTTTGTAAAATGATTCAATGAATGAATTATTTGTATTCATGGTGAATCATTATTTGTATTTTATAATCATATATATTTTTGTGTCTTTGAAATATTTTGTTCCTTCATGAGTAACATATAATAGTTTCTAAGTTTCATGAGCCAATTATCACGTAGAAATATCATTAAATTCGTTTTGATCTAAACCAAAATGTAAGGAATTCATATCCTTATCAACTAATTAAAATATAAAAATATCACATATGGTCTATTTACTTTACTTTTTTAGTAATAGGAATATTTTAATGTAAAATAATCTTATATGTATGATAGAAAATTGATCAGAGAAAATTATTCATGTGATTATTCCACATACCATAAATATATATATAATGAAATAGAGCCAGACCAATAGATTTTTATATGGAATTTTTTTGATGATATTTAAAATAAAATATTTTATTGAATATTAAAATAAAAGTAATAATGATATTTTAAACATCCTTTTAATCCATATTTTTGTCTGGGATAGTAAAAATAAAACATAAAAGGGTGTTTGAATTATCATTTGACAAACTAAATAAAAAAATCATCATTTTAAAAAATATTTATAAAATTTTGGATAAATAAACAAAAAATATATTTTAAATAAGAAAAACATAATAAAATTAATTAATTTATGAAGAAGAATAAAAATTAGATTAAAATAATTTAATGTTCAGGAGAATGAAATATATTAACTATTAAGTAATTTAGCATTAATTGATGCTTTAAATTTCTTAAAAAAATTATAACTAAAAGTGATAAATAATTGAAAATTTATAATGTATACGAGGAAATATATTTGGTAAATATGTTTGTAAATAGTTAAAAATGTACCCCTATATTTCCCACATCAATCAATTGAGGATGTTAAATATTTCCCCTATGTATTTATTCCTATCCATGATACCATATATATCCATTTATATTTTAAGTTATAGTAAGAAAAAAAATACAATAGACACTAGATCATTATTAGAAAAATATTGAAACCTCTAAATAATAGTAACTTTCATTTTTAATGTTAATAGAATGAAAACCATAGTCCCATACAATAAGGGTATCATGTACCAAAAAAATAAAATAATGTTAGTGAAATGATCACCTTATCATAGTCTCTAATGTCATTAATAGTATGATGAAAACACCAATAAATATTGAGAGAATAATGAGAGTGAGTAATATATGAATTTTATCACACTCTTGAGAGAATAAATAATATTTAGAATGAGATATATTTGAAAGTGTGAATAAAATTAAAGATCATAAAGTAATTGATCATGTTGTTGATATGATAACAATGTTTTTATTTTATTTTCCAAGGCCTACAATGGTCTATATTTATGTAATTCATGCCTCGTAGGTATCAGAATATATTTTACCAATATATTTGGGTTTCACCATCATGTTTTGTGATGCTTACATTCTTCCACAAGGTGCTGATATCTTCACCATAATACTATGTGTTGTGCTGTAGTGCTATGTGCTCCACTACAGTCTTTCTAGACACTTAAAAACATGTGGATTCCAATAATAATTCCTCAGGATACCTAAAAATCACTTAAATGGTAATATTTAACACTTTAAGATCATTTTGAACAGTATAATAAAATATTGGGGATAAACATGATTTGAGAAACAACATTTTCATGTCTAACACCTTATATGGTTGACTATGTCCATTCTATAATCAGTATTTGCCAAAAAATTAACTTTCGAATATAATATTTTTTTCAATATAATGGAATTGGGAATGTATCATCTAGTATCCCAATGCTTCGAAAAACATACTTGAATCCCACTAATAATATTTCCTCCCAAAAGGTTTAGATAATATTGATTTTTTTAAATAGATCAAGATTTGTATATTTTCCACTTAGGTAACTATTTATATTGATTTATGTCTTTTATCTTTTAATATGTTCTGATTTTAATATGATTACATAATCAATAACATGTAATCTAGGTAGTAACCATTGAAGAAATTTGATATGGCCAGTCGTTTTATCCTTCATGTATTATTTGTTTGATGGTATGCTTCTTCTTCCATAAATAAATGAATTCTTGGGATCAAGAATGTATTAGAGAAATCTATTGAACTACCCCATAAATATGAATTTTCTTATCATCCAAATCAATCTCAGGGATGATCGATATAGTCTATCTCTTTGATCGAAAAAATTATTTGGCCATTTTATTAATTAAAAAACTAAATATATTATGTAAAATATTTATTTATTTACTTATCATAACAAAATGGTTCAATGAGATCTTTAGTGTGTTTGTCTCTTTTTTTGTAATCACATTCTCACAATAAGATTATATTTTTTCCAATAGTTAACCACTATCTATTGTAAAATTATATAAATTAAATCAATTTTTCACCTAATTTCAATTGGTTAATAAAATAACCTTGTAACTTTCTAGTATCAATCACAATTAAAAATAATCCAATAATTAATGTATTTCACAATTTAGAAAAGACACTTTTGGGATATCCTTTTCATTACAGTATATTAAGATTACATTTATCTTCTTTAGTATTTTAATAATGTGTTATATATATTCACATCATAAAAATATTTTTTTAATTATAAATTGATTAATCATCCTTATTAATTGTTTGATCGCAATCATGTGAATGATTATGTAAAAAATAACACAACATATATTCATCTCAAATTCAAAGTCATCTTCTTTTGTAACTTAATTAATCAGAATCAATTTTGGATTTTCTTTACATCTTTATTTGATCTCTTCATGAGATCTTATTCATCATGCAATAAATTTCACAATCTATACTTAAAATTTTAATCATAAACCATTTTTTATGTTTCAATCCTTAATGATCTGTTCAAGCATAATCAGAATCAATTTCCATCATAATATTACATTTTAAATATCTCATCATTATCATATGTTCAGAAAGTAGTGAATCTTAAAAATATTTATAATCCACTATGTTGATCCTTATGAATCTTATAATCTCGTGATGTTTCCACCCTTAAAAATATTTTAGTTTTAACCTTAAATGAATTTTATTGGGAAAAAAGAAATAATATTTTAATGATTAAATACCTATTAATTTTTAGTGGACCATATAACGATTTAAACCTTATGAATTTCCTCTATTAATTTTTATAAATTTGGTAACCCTATAATGTTTTTAAAAAACCTTATAAAGGTTGAAATCAAACTAATGAAGATGGAAAATGAACATGACATACATTTATATTCCCATTTCTACCTCTATCCTGTTACAAACACACAAATATTACACATTAATCTTACCAAGGATCAACCGTATTAATTATATATATTATCCTTAAGAAGATACTTAGTTAAAATCACTGAAAAATATCATTTAAAAAAATTCATATCTTTCATCTTAAATCATGTTAGACTATTATAAATCACTTAAACACACCTTAAACCATTACAAACTACTTCAAAAACATATTAACATATTTTGATGATTCATAAACATGGCTGGTAATGTATAAAATTGTCTTCAAATCTCCAATATGTAACACCAAACTCCTAATTTTAATTATTTTGGAACACCAATTTTCGTTACCATATTGACCCAATCAATTCATTTTTCCAATGATATCATTATTTCAGTCACAATACGAGATATGTTATTTTTTTTTTGATAATTACATATCCTAGTGAAAATAAATTATTTCCATGAAAATTATATTTTTTATCCATAATTATCTTCTCAATTCACACATAAAATTTTCTCCAGTTTTTTTCAATAACCGTAGAATCATATTTCTAAAATAATAAATATATGTACCTCTCTACCTTGACAAGGACCTTCTAGTTACATTTTAAAAATAAAATCACGCATATCTCTCCCACTTTATCAGCATAATAAATAATATAATTGGGAGAAAATATCATATTTTCTCAAGTTATAATGGATGGGTGATCATGGAGATTTAGCCTCAATTCCATAAACATCTCTCTTTAGAAGGAATTTGTAAAAATAAATTATTTAGTGAACATTTATTCAATTTTCAAATCAAAATTATATACTATTAATTTTATAAAATTCTAATTCATTTCAATGTGCTTTGATCAATAGATTTGAAATATATTCTATGTAATATCAACGGATCTTTAGTTCTGAGACAGATTTATGAGTGGTCCCTTAAAAAAACATTAATACCAACTATTTTTAATTATTTCCATTTAATATGTGTGTAGGAATGTGTTGATGAAATATAGTCATCCTTAGATATAATCAATGAAAATTAGTTATTATTAAGGTATAATCTGACACAAATATCATTAATAAAGAACATTCTACTAGATATGGACCTTTTATTAGTATAGTCTCTTAAATGTTATGCATCTATTAATATTTAAAATTTCAAATCAAATTGGTTTTTTATATAATGGGGAAATGTTCAGTGTAACTTTTATATATTTATAGATTGTTTTTCCGATCTCTATATGAGACTCAATTGGGTCACATTTTAATCTTACCGAATGTGTTATAAAAAATAAATATCCATCTTTAATTATTTAAGAGAAAGTATAGTACAAATGATTTTTTTGGAGCCACCTTGATTAACAAATATTCCAAATTCATATATGCTCATCATTGTTTCAATTATTTGGGAGTATAAACTTATCTAGAATCATATTGTGCTAAATTTTTTGTCAATTCTCTAGAATAATTCTCTTTATACTAAAAAATGTGACAAGAATTTTGAGTATTATATGGGCCCAAAACATAGTTTATGTATCCCATCATAGAAATCCCAAAATTAATTTTCTTATAATCATTAAATAATTAATATAGATATCCATTTTTATAAAAAGAAATATAATGCATTCTACATATATAATTAAAATTAGAGAACATATGTATATATATTTCAAACATAGGTTTCTTTAATCCATTCCCTTGGAAAATTGAATCATCCTTATGAAACCATATTACATTAATTACCAGGAACTATGTTACTTTTTCAATCCATACAAACACTTTTTATTTTTAAAAATAATGATATCATATTTTACTTGAATTTATCCATCTTGTTATCCCATAAACACTTCCTCCACTTAATTTCAATTCCTAAATAAATCCTTGAAATACAAATTATGTCCTCTATAATTAAAATGGGAATCCACTATAATAAAAATCTTGATGGTTTATAGCCTTTCAACTAGTGAAAAACTCACTTTAAAATTAATTCTATAAATAAAGGTGTAGACTTTTTAAAACAAACTAGTTATATTTCTTCTAACCTCACCATTTTCATATGGTTTGTTTCAAGAAATCCCCCTTGTTCCAATAAAAATTATATTATCAAAGATTATAAAAATAACCCTTGTATAGTTATTATCAATCTGATCATATTACAAATCAATGATTTGGATCTAATCATCAAATTCAACAACATCTGATATAGATTGTTTCTTGACTAGTGAAATGAGAGAAACGGGGTTTTCAATCAATATTATTCTACTTGTTTGAACATGATCCTCTTTATTTGTAGTTACATTTTCACGCAAAACAAAATTTCTCAATTTGTAATGGCCTATGTTTTAATGATTAGTAATTTAATAGTCATCAGTATAATATTATGAATTAACATTAATATAATTCTTTCGGGATTCAATCTCCTTAAACATTCCACTTTCATAAAATCATCAATTTCTCTTCTTTATAAATTTTAGAAATTACATTATATAATATAATAAATCCTTCTTGATTCTCAAAAAAATTAACAAGAATTGTTTCAAAAACAATTATAATGTATTTTCCCCATTATTGGTAACCTTCACCATTTGATAGGTACCCATGAAAAATAGTTATTTATCGTTCTATTCAAATTTTCCTAGGTTTTTTCAGGGTCTTTATGTAATAAGGATTATCAAATGTGTTTATGTATATCAAATTTATCATTGTTCAAAACCAAATCTCAAAAGGAATTGAGTGTGTATAATGTAACAAAAAAACATTGATTTATTCCTTGAAAAATATAAAAACATCATATCCATAAATGAATTTAGAAATTTTGTTAACATCAAACATTTTTTTAAATATCTATAAAAGAATTATATTTTTCCTTAAACTATTCCCAATCTATTACGGATTTTAGGGAAAAATATATATGTTATTGGTTTTAAATTTTTCAAGAAACATTTCAAAATAATTCAATATATTCTCCCTCCTATTATCTGATATTAAATTTTAATGTAAACACAAAATTCCTTTTTAGAATGTATCCAGTAAATTCTAAAAATATGAATTTATTTTGAATTATGCTGAATGAATATGAAATTATTCAAACTATTATTGTAATCAATAAATTTAATGAAATATAATTTAGAACTTTTATAATTTTTACTTATATGACCCCATAATTAAGAATGGATTAAATTATGTCGGCTTCTTGAATGAATATCTAATGATTTATTATTTGAATGCACCTTCTACTCTTTTAGATAAATTTAACATATTACTTGTCTTTCAATATTCAACCAAGGAAGTTCCCGAAACACTTCATCATTTAATATTTTACATAGGTTAATTTGGAAAATAATTCGAAGTCCCATATTCTGAAAAAAAAATTTACTAATTGGAACTCAAATATAACATAATTTATAGATCAGAAATTTGGAATATATTTCCTATATTTCATTATACTTAGTTGAAGACCATCCCATATCTAAAATTATTTATGATAGAAGAATAATTATTGAAAACATTATTATTAATACCATTACATAAATTGATTATACATATATTATTTTGTATCATCCCATGTACAAAAAATACATTGTTCTATTTGAGTCTCATTCCTTAAATCACAACACAATAAACATATTTTATTCTTAGAGAAATATTATTTTAAAATTTCACTACCCTTTCATAATGTTTTTAATTGGTGCTGAAAAATTTAATGTAAACAAACATGTGTGGTGAATAACCAATATAAATTTTTCTAGTATTTACATTGTTTAATATTTTCAATACATCATAAAAATAATATATTTTTTAATATGATTTTCCTTTTTAATTCATTTCACAGTTTCATTATTGAAATTATGGAAAGAATTATTTTCCATTTTTGTGGGTAAAAAGGTATTGAAAAAATCATGGGGATCATAATACATAAATGAATGATCTAAATATTAGTTGAAATTTAAATAGGAATCAATTAATTTAAGATAAATGAAAATGGATCATTTCCTTCGTAGAAACTGTGAGATTTAGGTAGAATCAGATTAGCCACATAGTCATTATATGATAAACAATATTGAAAGTTTAGATAGGCACCCAAAATCTTATATGTGATATAGGATAAGTAATCTATGTCCCAAAATAGGCCTCTATTATGATAGTAAAGATGTGATTTGGGGCCCATCACATGATACGTTTATTAGATTACATCAATTTTAGCCATATGGAGAGATCATTATGTGATAACATAGATCCATTATAGTTTTCTATTTTATGAATGTTGTTATTTAGTGCCATATATAAATACTTAAATCTTTCCTTAGGAAAGAAATCACTAATCACTAAAGAGAATATTTTTATTACAGGTCATGAAGAATATTTTAATTATTCCTTATAGGAAATCTATAATTAAAACCCCTAAAGTAGAAAGAGAAGGACCTCTATGAGAGATTTTATTTCAAAATCACTTCTTATAAGAATATCCTTTTCAAAATTTACTTCCTAATAGGATGACGTGAACTTATTGTGCCTAGAGAGGATTCATGTAATGTACATCAGGATGCTTCATTAAAAGCGTATCCAATATTGGTAACCCCCTCTCCCATTGTAAAACACCTTGGCACCCATAATGTAGTACCTGATGTTATGTAAAATGTGTGATAATGATGATACCAAATCAAATATTCTCCATGGATTCCTCTCATATAAAATGTGAACCCCCTGTGGGTTTTCCCCAAAGCACACAAATAATGCGAAAATTCACACCACATGGATCCAATTATCTTCACATGTTATCTACAAGGGACAAGTAAATCAAAAAAATAATTTATATATCAATTTTAATAAGGTCAAAAACATAAAAAATAAAACAAATCTTTGAATATCACTTCACCATCCTTATCATGTCATCAAATTCATTAGAGTACTCTCCCTTAATATTTTATTTCATTAATTAAAGGAGGTTAGAGAATATTATTACCAAATAATTTGAATGCTCTTGGTGATCATGATTGTGTATTCCATTGATAGTGAGGGTCCTTATCATGACTACAATAGAGTATTGTCTCTTGGATCAACATGAAGATCCTAGCTCTGGATTCCAATCATGGAGCTATGTGTATATGGGCTTCCTTTTAAGGTGTAATTCCAAACCGAGTTCACATTAATGATTTTATCAACTAAAATAATCAATTATCCAAGATAATAAATTAATTGGAAACAAATAACAAATCATATGTCAAAAAAATTCTCTCCAAGTTATTGGCTAGAATGGATTCTGTAATAGGTGCAACATCGTATCAATCATTCCCTAAATAGTTATCACATCCATAAAATTCATTAGTGAAGTAGAACAAATTTCCCTAGAAGAATCCCTATCATCCTTCCCATTTTTCTATATTCCCCAGTGAACTTATTATAAGTATTATATCTGTAAAAAATAATAAATCATTGTACACCCACTTAAAAATTCGTCCCATGTGTAATCCCCAGTCTATTATCCATTTCTCCCCTTTCACGATATGTATGTATATACCAAAGGATGGTAAAATAAATGGAGAATAAAGTAGTTGTACAATGTTATATTACTTGACAATTTCTTTACTAAAAGACATAAAATTTTGTAGTATATTCCTTCAACAAAACCTTAAACTAAGAAAATCTAAGTACATGATATTTGATTAGAATTAACAAAAATACATAGGTTGCCTCTGTAATATCCAAACCCAATATCTAAAACTCTCATCCTTTTATTAAGTCAATATTCCCTATAAAATATTCATATTAGGACAGGTTCATACTAATACCACACCCAAAATCCAAAACTAATATCACTGTTCATATTTATTTGGACAGGTTCCCATTAAAATTATTCCATGTACATGGGGGCCATATTCCATATATTTATTATCTTATATTTTTCATACAGATAATGTTAACTATTAAACCATCTATGTGGTTCTATATTCCACTTAATGTCACTATTTTCAATTCTTGTTGGGCTATATTACCTACAAGTTAGAAATCCATTCACTAGGTTTATATTTCTTTAGATCCATCCTCATTAGAATATATAGTCAATGAGGCCATATCTCAATTAGTGGTTCATATCCCATCCATAAGAACAAACCATGTAACCCAAAAGGTCATCTTCTATGTGAAACAAACCCATAAAATTTGAGGAGATTAATTTTGTTGTCAACTAAAAAGGAAAACTCAAGTGTATTTCCAATTACAACCTTTCAAAGGAATCTTTCATATGGTGTCCAACTATTCCAAGCTACATGAAATTAAATAGATCTGCGATGGTCCTATTAACATGACCATAAGAGGTAATACTTTTCATGTTAATTGGAATAAAACTACATGGATTATTATTCTATTAGTGGGATATATAGAAACCCATTATTAGGGGAATGATCCCAAGAATATAAAAAACCATCTCATACATAGATGAATGTAAATTCAAGAGGTCCAAGTGATGTAGATTTAAACCATGACATTTAAAAATAAAAATGGTATGATAGAGAACCACTTATTCGTATAAATTTTAACATAAAAATCTAACAATGGTTAATGATTTAGAGATAGTAATAAATCCCTCTCTAATATTTGGGTACGATAAATGAATATAAATTAAATATATAAGATATTATCAATGTAGAATATAGTTATCCTTAATAGTGTTTTAATAGACCATCCTACCAACATCTCAACAAAGAAAAATTGTAATGTTTCACTAGAAAAGCCCCATCAAAAACCATCCATAGGAATGTAAAACGACCCTAAATCCAAATTCCATTTTGTTTTCATGCATCATATATTACATCAGAAACAATAATGGTGAACCAAAAATGGACTGGAAAGTGATCAAAAAACAATTTATTTTTTGTAAGATTTTGGAATATTATTCCCTAACACACATCATTATATAATAAATAAAAATGTTGATCCTGATGTAAATCATTTATTAAAATAATTAACGATTTACCCTAGTATTCATACATTTCTAATCCATATACATTTCACAAAAAAACAATGATCCAATTATGAATGATTTTATTATGAAGAAAAATGGATGAATATAAACTTAATAATGTAATTAAAATGACGGGTTTTCATGTTTCTGGTGTTGATGTGAAATATGAACCCCCCTTAGAAGTTACCATCAATCCAAAGTGCAGTAATCTTCATAAGAAAAAGTTTCTTACACCTTATCCACCACTATAGGTATACCCCAAGTAACATGATGAATATTATCACCAATACCTCACCTTAAATAGAAAGTAATAAATGTGATAGAAAAGGAGTAACATCAACTTAGTACTATTTTATCCTTTATATAACTAAGAGAAAATATCATGAAAAACAATCTTTATAGATATCCTTATATAGAGAAAAGTACAGTGAATTTAGTGGAACCTATCACCACATCCATCATCTTTGGGAGCCGCATGATGAAGCCTAATAATGTGAACCTCTCTTATCGTAGAAAGGAAAGAACCATGGTTTAATTTGAACCCACTGTTATACATCTGTCTAATATGGTGTCTCTTTAATGTCATGTGGACTCAGTTACTTATGTATTTATAGGTGAATATGACCTAAAGTCACTAGTATCGAAAATTTTGGTGCAGACATCTTGAAGGCAGTCTCATACAGGATAGTAGAAATGTTAGTATATAGAATAGGATGATATTACAAATCTCAAAATAATGTCTATCAATACATCCTAGAAAAAGATCTTGACTATATGCCAATATATTATAGATGAGAATGATAGTGTTCTTTGGAAGTATCAGAAGTATGATTTAATATCCAAAAATCTCTAAGGGGAAAGGAAAGTATTCCTTCCCTTATCAATGAAGCTCGTTGATATAACCTGATGATTACAAGAGGATTGCATATAATGACCCATACCAGACATACAAGCTTATTACATAAAAATTGAAGCATACGTATTACAACATTTAACAAAACCATGATAGGACCGTATAGGTATAGTGTCTTAAGAAACGGGAAAACATAAACAACTGGTTCATAAATCATCTACATTGTCTCCCGTTAATTTAATCATATCTAGAGTCCCTTTTTGGAATATTCTAATTATTTCTCTTCTTCCTGACCTAAGGAAAATAAAACATACAAATGGGTGAGCTCAAATGTTTTTTAAGGGTAAACAAAAGAAATATCAATCATATCATATTCATAAGAACATAACATTTTGAATATATTAACCCGCAAAAGATATCATAATAACATAACATGGGATAAATAATAGTGGTGAAATGTAATCCCAATAATCATAACATAAAACATGAAACATTTTGGCATACACACATAATAATAGAGAATCATTTCATAGTAGTCAATACTCATTGACAAGACTATCTTTGTAGAAAAAGTCCATTTCTGAACCGAGTTCACTCCTCATTTTAGTCCTTTTTCATTGAACCAGATTAACCTGTCATTCCAGCCATGTCTATCTCATGAGATATAAATCGTTTCCCAATGCATTGGAGAGAGATATAGGTCCCACACATCTCATAATGATACCATTCTTATGTGTGCCACAAGATCATAAATCATACCTCATAGCATAACCCATGTAATAAAAATGGGATTCTTAAACATCATGCCATCATAACATAATCCATATAAGATAAAAGGACCTCATAAAAATAATTCCATCATAACATAAACAAATCAATTTAAAAATAGGGATATAAATAGAACCCCATATTATATTATATGGAAAATAATTTTGATAAAACACTTGAACTCAATTCTTGAGGAAAATATCCTTTCTACTTCAAAAACATTTTTCATTTCTTAAAATGTAATACAATTTTAAACTAAAAGAATCTAATTAAAAATAAAATTGAAAAATTGTAAAGGAATCTTCATAGAAATAATGTTCTAAAAATCCATTCAGGCCGTATAATTTAAAAAAATATATTCTTCTCGTACTTTGGCCAGAAAAGTCAAAAAGTACCTTATACTAAAAACGACAAAATATTCCTTTCATATCTTTTACAAAAAACTCACCAATGAGTAATATTGTATTTAAACAATTTTATGAGAATAGAAATAATATTACATATTGAGGAAACATGGATATGGATGATAAATATTCCCCAGTAAATTCAGAAGTATAAACAATCTCGGATAAAAATGAGATTGCAAGATTTTCCCTTACTATAGGTCCGATATGATTTGTACGTGTCTGAACCTCATGTATAATGATTTAAAAAATGTCATTGACATATTACAGAATCATATTCATTGTTATGATATCATATATGGTAATATTCTTATCTTCTTATTAGTAATATCTGATTGGTACTTGTTATTCGGGTGTTGATTGCTTTATATTCTTATACATGTCTTGTCGAATAAATTCTTTTTCTTAATTTTAGGTTGTAGATACCTCATTTACAGAATGGTATTAGTGTAAAAAATATCATATTTATTCATTCGATCCATTTATATAATCATTATTCAACGAAGACCATGTAGAACGAGTCGCATCACATCGTAGAGACGGTAGGCTGTACGTATGCACGAGCGATGATATCATTCCCATGATCGTGGAATTGTATTGAAGTGTATGTATACTATTTCAGAATCAATATAAATTTAAAATAATCATATATATTTATTATTTAAACCATTATACCGATCCATGTAAGGTGGTTGTGGAAAACAGATTACACCACGTCGTGGAGACGGTATTCCGTACGTACACACGCGCAGTGATTTCATTTTCCGTAGGATGGATAGAAGTTGAAATAGGGTTGTTTAATATTTATAATGACATATCAGTATATGAGTGATACTAATGTTATTACTTAACAAAGAAACAACTAATGAATAAGAAGTAAAAGAAGAAATAAATTTGAAAGAATCGGTAACAGACATTACCTCTTCTTTTAAGCGCCTCTTCTTAATCTCCTCTTAGGGAACTAAATATGGTCTTTTAAGAAGACCAGGACCTATATGATGTTTCTAAGGAAGTGGAGAAGAGAAATTGGCAGGGGTTGTCCGAGCTTGAAGGCTCAATGTGGTGTGAGGAGGAGAGGGAGGAGGTGCCCTTTTATAAGGGAGGAGCGGGGCGCCTTAGAAAAAACTTAAAATATTATTTTATTATAAAGTCATATTCGGTTTTTAATAGCTCCAAGATGATTTATTTCTATGATAATGTGGGAATGGGTCGAAATCTTTACAAAAAATAGATTTTAGACAAGTTTAGGTTACTATTATAACCTTATCATTTAGATTTAACTTTATGTTAAATAATTTTACTTTTACTGTGTCTTCTTGTTTTCTTACACTATATGTTTAATAAAATTACTATAACAAGACCAAAAAACCCCAATCTGTTGATTATTAATATATATAACCTTATCTAAGTCATGTGTCTGAACCATAGATTTTTAGGAATAAAATAACAATTAATATTATAATATTTGTTTTACAAACTATTTAATATAAATTTTGACACTATTTGGTAATTGATTTTTGTGAAAATCATAACAACATGATTAGTTTGAACAAAGTCAATTAAATAAATACTAACATGTCATATTAACCTATAAAATTAGTGTAATACATAAAAGTCTCAAATTATATTTAGTTGGGTATTTATAATATCAATTATGTTAATATTTCATTAATAAGGTAATTACTGCATCATCATTGTGTCAAAAATAAATTAAATTATTTAATGTCTAAAAATTATAAATAGAATACCATTATGTAGGAAAAATGTCTGTATTTCTAATGAATATTTATAGTTGAATTTATCTTATGTATAACCCTATATTAAAAATGTTTTAGTTATTAATCTTTGTTTTTAACTCTTTTAACTCTTCATTAAATAAAATAATAATAAGTGTCCTAATCTAATCCAAGTGGACCTAAATGGTCATATTTCATTTCTAAGGTTATTCGTGGTCGAAATAAACTTATCCAATAGAATTAGGACATGTTTTAGGGTAATAATAATATCATTTTTACACTTAATCACCCTATTTAATTTTAACCGTGGTAATTAAAAGTAAAAAGTTACTATTCACCAAAAATTATTTTTATCTTATTGAACCACATTTTACTCCTTGATATTAACCGTGCCTCTTGGATTTTCTAAATTTCACTCCCAAAAGCGGGAAAATTAAGTTTTATGTAAATTTTCAAATTCATCTAGGAGGTGGGTAAAAGACGGTGAAAAGTTCAATAAATTTTTTTATATATCTAAAATTATTATAAAATGAATCCAATGAATTACATTGAAATTATATAGGTATTATGTATCAATTTTGACCTAAAATAAATTTAAATAAAATGAATAATTATTTAAATAAAAATTTAGTTTTTAAATAGTAACCTAGTGTTTTCACTATTCATCAAAAAATTGAATGTTTTCAGAAAAGTACAAAAAAATTTACCCTAGGCTAATTTGAATATTCCAAATACAAAAATTAAATCCATATTGAAAGATAAAATTTATAAAATTTTAAAAATTGGGTATTACTATTCATAACAGCTAGTTTATATAATATTTTAATAACATATCATTATTTAGTGAAACTCGGTATTGCATACAACATGAGCTATCGAGGAAGGTTTCTCTTGCGTGTAACGGAAGCCAAGATAGTGTTGTGTGTAGTGAGAGATTCCATTATACATAAAAACAAAATATTTCTCATAAAATCTCAGGTGTTACATTCTACCCCCTTAAAATGAATTTCACCCTCAAAATTCGTCACATTGTAACAAACAGATGAGGATACCTCTCCCTTATCATATCCTCAAGTTCTCATGCAGCTTCTTCTAATTGGTGGTTCCTCCATAAAACATTCACCAAGAGAGTTGTCTTATTCTGTAGGACTTTTTCTCTATGATCCATAATCTCTATCAGTTGTTCTTCATAAGAAAAATCTTGCTCTAACAGAACAACTTCTGAGCTGAGTACATTTGAAGGATAGGGTATGTACATTCTCAGGAGAGATACATGGAACACATCATGAACATGAGAGATATTCGGGGGAATCGCCAATCAGTAAGCCACCATCCCAACACGATCCAGTATTTCAAAAGGTCTAATATACCTATGGCTCAGCTTTCCCATCATTCCAAATCTTATTACTCTATTCCAAGGAGATATTCGCAAGAACACTTTATCACCCACTTCAAACTCTAGGTATTTTCTTCGGTTGTCGGCATAACTTTTTTTCGACTATGAGCAGCTTTATGTGTTATTGGATAGATTGGACCTTT
Organism: Viscum album; assembly: GCA_963277665.1. Classification (NCBI taxonomy): domain Eukaryota; kingdom Viridiplantae; phylum Streptophyta; class Magnoliopsida; order Santalales; family Viscaceae; genus Viscum; species Viscum album. The sequence continues at coordinate 1,777,845,907 of OY728129.1, read as the reverse complement.
TCTTCCATCTCATCAACAAGATCAGGTCCTAATAACTTTCATTCTCCAACTTCATCCCAGCAAGTTGGAGTTCGGAATTTCTTTCCATTGAGAGCTTCATAAGGATCCATCTGAATACTGGAGTAAAATATATTATTATAAGAAAATTCCACCAAAGGTAGGTGTTTATCCCAACCACCTTTGAAATCCATAGAGCAAGCTCTTAACATATCTTCTAGAGTTTGAATTGTTCTCTAAGACTGCCCGTCTGTCCGAGGATGATAAGCCGTGCTGAAACTCAACTCTGTATCTAAAGTATGCTGAATACTTTACCAGAACATCGAGGTAAACCTTGGATCCCAATCAGATATAATGGAAAGTGGTACTCCATGCAATATTACCACTTCCTTCACATATATCCTGGAAAGCTGATCAAGAGATAAATCTTCTCTAATAGCAATGAAGTGTGCCATCTTCGTAAGACGATCAACTATAACCCAGATATCATTATTGCCTTTGGATGTTTTAGGAAGTCCAGTGACAAAGTCTATAGTGAGGTTTTCCCATTTCCATTATGGTATAGTTAATGTTTGTAACATCCCCTTAGACTTCTGTCTCTCAACTATAACTTTCTGACAAACCAAGCATCGAGAGACATATTCAGGAACATCTCTTTTCATGCCATCCCACCAGAAGTACTCATTCAGGTCCCTATACATCTTCGTTCTTCCATGATGAATAGAGAATGAAGAACTATGAGCCTCATTCAGTAGCTCCTTCTTTAATTCTCGGATGGGAGGAACACAAAATCGATTCCTGAACCTTATTATCCCATTGTAATCAAGGTTTAATTTAGGAACATTTCTCACCTTCTTTTGTAAATCTACATCTTCTTTCTTTTCCTCTTTAATCTTCACATGTATAAATGGTTGAAAATTAGTTTGAGAAAGATATGATTTTTCACCTTCCATTACAATACCAAGATCCATCCTTTGTAAATCCATAAATATTGGATCTTTTTTGATCCTCATCATAGATAAGCTAGCATGGTCTTGTCGACTTAATGCGTTTTCCACCTTGTTTACTTTCCCAGGGTGGTAATGAATTGGTCAGTCGTAATCCTTAATCAGCCCCAACAATCTTTTTTGGTGCATATTCATCTTCTTTTGTGTGAAAATATACTTTAAACTTTTATGATCAGTATAAATATCACTCCTTTAACCATAAATATAATGACTCCAAATATTTAATGAAAATATTACTGCAGCTAACTCCAAATCATGAGTTGGGTAATTTTGCTCATAAATTTTCAATGGTCGCGAGTCATAAGCTATCACCATATCATTTTTCCTAAGAACACACCCCAATCCCTTCTTGGATGCATCACTGTAGATCACAAACCTTTCTCCACTACAATGCAGTGTTAGCACAGGTGCACTAGATAACCTTATTTTTAACTCCTTGAAATTCTCTTCACACTCCTCCATCAAAATGAACTTAACTCTTTTTCGAGTCAACCTGGTGAGTGGATTAGATAATCGTGAAAAATATTTCACAAAAAGTCAATAATATCCAGCCAAACCAAGAAAACTTCGGATCTCAGTTACTGTTTTTGGTCTCGACCATCTTTCGATAACCTCTGTTTTTGATAGATCCACATATATCCCCTCTATTGAGATTATATGACCAAAGAATGAAACTTTTTTAATCCAAAATTCACACTTGGTAAATTTGGTAGAAATCTTCATCTTTCTCAGGGTCTTCAATACAATTCTCAAGCGATCTTCATGTTATTCCTTGCTCTTTGAATAGACAAGAATATCAGTTATAAAGACTACCACAAACTGATTAAGATAGTCTCTAAAAAATCTATTCATTAGTTCCATGAATATAGCGGGGGAATTAGTAAGACGAAATGGCATCACTATAAATTCATAGTGTCCAAAACTTGTACGGAAATTCGTCTTTGTTATATCCTCCCTTTTGACCCTTAATTGATGATACCCAGAATGAAGATCAATCTTGGAAAAGTATTGAGCTCTGCATAGTTGGTAAAATAAATCATCAATACATGGGAGAAGATATTTGTTATTGATAGCAATCTTGTTAATTTTTCAATAATCAATGCAGAGTCTCATTGATCCATATTTCTTCTTAACAAAAAGAACAGGTTCTCCCCAAGGTGACAAACTAGGGCATATGAATCCCTTATCAAGATTCTCTTGGAGTTGCTTCATCAATTCCTACAACTCAATTGGGGCCATTCTATAAGGTGTATTTAAAATGGGCATAACACCCGATATGAGTTCTATTGAAAACTCAACTTGACGGTTTGGTGGAAGACCTGGAAATTCCTTTGGAAAGACAACGTCAAACTCTTGTACATTGGGTGTATTCTTAATCATTAGTTTCTCTCCAACCATTTGAGATAAATAACCTTCATTTAGTGGAATCAACACACATTAGATGGAAGAAATTTCCACTGGAAGGTTATGTTTATCCTTGCATCTATAGACGATCATAGATTGATCTGGAATATGAAATGTGACTTCCCTTATTTTGAAATTGATATGAGCTCCATATAAATAAATCCAATCCATGCCATGAATCTCATCAAATTACCCTGTAGGAAGGATCACAAGATTTTCAGGAAGCACTTTCCCACAAACTTCAATCGAAGAAGAATTATCTACTTTTGATGTGACTATTGTGACTTTAGGGGTTTTCACAACTAACTAAACATCTAATTGTTGAGTTAATACGACGATAACCTTAGAAAATTCTTCTGAAATAAAAGAGTGGGTGGATCCAGAATCAAATAAAACATTTTTTACTTTAGATTGGATGGTAAGTGTACCTTTCACCACTTCGTTATCGTACTCCACATCGCTGATAGAAATTACATGTGACTTTCCTTTGCCTTTAGCCTTAAGAGTTTGTTGATGTAGATCATCATCAACAACCATTGGATTAGGGAATTTATTAGCATAATGCCAAATTTCCTTGCACTTGTAACATTGAAGTGTAGGAGGTGCACTATGTGTAGCCTTTTCTATGTTCGCATCACTAGAAATATTCTTCCCATCATTGCGGCATTCAAATCCCCGATGACCTTCTTTTACACATTTGAAACATTTACTTGTACCTTTAAGACAAATCCCTCCATGTTTCTTTCCACACTTTAAGCACAAGGGAAAACTCATCTTCTTTTCAGTGTGATATTTATATTTTCCTTTGAATTCCATTTTCCTCTTCTTATCAAACTCATATGACTGATGGGTTACTCCAATCTCCATCTCAACCTTGGGAGCACATCGAACGATTTCCTCGTAGCTATTGAAGTCCCTTATGTCTAATGCCCTTAGAAGACTTGGTTTTAAGCCACTAAAAAATCGATCGATTTTACTCTCAAGTTGGATAATAATTCTAGAAGCGTACCTTGAAATTCTTGTAAAATTTGCTTCATAGGTACCAACAGATTCGTCATCCTTTTTCTTCAGTTCAAAAAACTTCTTCTCCATCTTTGTTTGAAGAATACGAGGGAGGTGCTTATTGAAAAATAAGTTCTTCAACTCGTCCCATTCCAGGGACTCAATTTCATCGCTTTTTCCTCGTATTCTTGATAAGATTCTACCATTGATCAGTTTCACCTTCCAAACAATATACTGCTAAGATTACTTTATCATGTTCAGAACATTGAAGAACTGAAAATATATTTTCAGTAGTACTAATCCATTGTTCAGCAACTGATGGATCTGTAGACCCGCTAAATGAGGGTGGATGATGCCTCATGAATGATTCAACAGAATTTTTATCCTTCCTCTTCTCATTTGGAAGTCTTGCATGATTCATAACTTGAGAATGTTGTGTGAGCATCACTACAAGATTTTTAATTCAAACTCCCATAACGTTTGGTTGCTGAGGGGGACAATCATTGCATTGCCCGTCGCATTCAGCATTAACACAGTTCCTTCAGGTTCCAGCCATTGACTAAAACCAATAAGCATAATATGAGAAACACTAATCATAATAGGAAAACCACATAATCAAGAATAAAATTTCACGCTTAAGGTCTTATCATAAGTTATTCATGGCCATTTCCAAAACACTATGATTGTGTTCCATGATTAGACTTATCTGTAGGGTTATTACTAAGGCTTTCACATCCTAGTTTCCAAAGGTAGACTATACCCATCCTCTGATACCAACTATAATGACCCATACTTGACATACAAGGTTATTACTTCAAAATTCAAGCATACTTATTACAACATATAACAAGACCATGATAGGACCATATAGGTATAGTGTATTTAGAAACTGGAAAAAATAAACAACTGGTTCATAAATCATATACATTGTCTCATGTTTATTTCATCATATCTAGAGTCCCTTTTTGGCATATCCTAATTAATACCCTTATTCCTGACCTGGGGAAAAGAAAACATACAAAAGGGTGAGCTCAAATGATCAGTAAGGGTAAAAAAAGAAATATCAATCATATCATATTCATAAGAAATATTGAAATATTAAATGATGACTGAGTAAAACCATTTAAATAAATTTATGACATTATAACATGTCCATGAATATTATAACCAATGAAAAAATAAATAATAATTATAATAATGGAATTCATAATGTTGGAAGTCTTCACTATCAAGATAGATTTTATCAAGATCTATCCTCAAGATGATTTTAGTTTATGGGATGAAACCCATCTTATTTTTGTGAAGATATATCCTCCTAATAATTTATAATACTCTAGAAATAAACTTATAGAGATTATTTCCAACTGATTTCATCTCAATCAACTATCGATTCATCAATTTTATTTTCTATGTACGGTCCCCACCCATCCATTCATGACCAATGCATTCCACACATGAATAAATAATTCAACTGAACCATTATGTCTTAATAAAATCAATAACTAGTGATATGATATATCAATACATCCAATTAAACTAACCATAAACCCTTTAATAAAGTATATAAGATGGTATGATATGAGATAAACCTCAATTAATTACAATGTTTGAAAATTTATTTTGACATAGAAGAAAATAAATTATATGAGATCACTAAAAATTATTAAGGTAAAACTCTTATTAAACCCAGATCAAAACAAAAACACCATTTTTATTGAAAATCAATTTTCAACAATAAAATACCAAAAAAGATAAATATGGATAATATTTAAAGGAAAAATTAAATCTATAAAAGGATTATGAAAATAAAATGACATCTAATATGGAAGAAAATTCATTGTATCCCTGTATGTTTAGAATAGAACATTCCTTGTGTCATTAGTGAAAAATTGCCATATAAAACATATTAAAATATTCCTTCATGAAATAAATTGATTTAAATTAAAAATATAAATAAAATTTAATGTATAATTGTTTTATATAAATATATTAGATAATATCAAAAATATTAAAAGGGGGATAAATTTTTTTTCAAATTAATTCTTTAAACATTTAAATTGTTATTTTTAAGTCAACATTTTCCATATCACATTGAAATATTTTAATCATAAGGCATATGAAGGAATAAAATTTAATAAAACCCTAAATAACAGCAGAATAAATAAAATCAAGATATGATATATCATAGGGAGATGTATATACACTTCATCAACTAATTTTGGTTTATAATATCAAATTATACCTCGATGAATGGTGATTGAGACAAAGTTCCTTGCCTTGACCTTCCTTTAGTAAAAGTTTCTTTAACCTAATATATAATAAATATATGTTTTTTATAAATATATACTGGAAACATATTAATTGATATTATACCATATATGATTTACTATGGACTTTATGGTACCCCTTTATTATCATTACCATTTTAATGTTACATTTCGATTAATAACCGCATTTTTTGTGGTGTTTTGATTTTTTATATTTTTTATCCTCTTACTTATATAAAAATTTCATAATATCTATAATGATAAAAATGAAATTAAAATAATATATATTTAGTGAATATTTGTTTTTAATGATCGATAATAGATATAAATTGAAAATAGAATGCACCGTTCTTGGAGAACGTAGGTCGTACGTATGTATGAACGTTGTTTCCATTATATTTTAAAATTGAAATAAATAATGAAATTAATACAATTAAATTTTATTTTTATGAAATATGTACCATATAATATCAGTAAAACCATACTTAATAAATTCAATGTAATGTGTGAATGAATCACATCGTTTTAAAGTGGTATAAGCCTACTCTTCCACAAATAAAGTTATCATATTTAAAAAAAGGAATTCATGAACGTGTATCATTTATAATAAAACCAGAAGCATATATAAAAAATAAATAACATATATATCAAATAAAAAATTAATTTACATCCTAATACACTACCATTAATGGATACAATGGAAGAACGAATGACATCAGTTTGTGAGGCGGTTGTCTGTCCAACACATGAATGATGATTGTGTATTTCATTTGATGGTTGTGTGTGTGAGTTTAGTTCGAAACCCTGATATAAAAACATACCATTATATTAAGGATAATGGGGTTATTATATAAATATTAAATTAAATTAATTTAATATCTTTAATAAAGAAATAGAACAAAAACATTTTTTGATAAACACTTCATCTTCTTTGGGTATCTTTTATTGGTTTGCACAAAAGGACTTCTTTGGTTGGGTTTATGTCCAAATTATTTATTTTATGATGACATGATAGATTTTGATAGGATAAATGAGTAGGGCCATGCTTCTATAAAAGTCTCAATGTGGTGTGAGGATGTGAGGGATGAGGTGCCCTTTAATAATTGAGGGGAGTACCACTTTTGGAAATAAAAAATATATATTAAATTAATATAAATAAATTTTCAATTCCAAATATCCCTAAAGAATGTATTTTGAAATATAAGATGATTTAGGTTTGAAATACTCTATAAAATAATTTTATATATGTTTATATTACATTCATACACTTATCTTTCGATATTAACTATTAGTTAAACCCCTTAACTCTTAATGTGACAACATGGGATTTTACACATTATGGGTTGATATAGTTCTATAAAATTCCAAAAGAAGCATAAATAAGTCATTTATGAAATTTTAAACCTTAGAAAAAATAATTTGAATAATATTTTAGTTTTATGGATTTTATATCATTTAATAAATTATTATTTGTTTTTAAAAAATAATTAATGCCAATTTGCACAATATTTATTTCCTCACTTCTTAAAAAATATAACTAAAAAACATAACATTGATCAAAAACCATTAATACATAAATTATATGCCTAAATAACCTATAAAATTATTTTATGATATTAATGATATAATATTTTTTGTATTCTAATATTTTTATTAAAATTTATTGGACATGTTCATCTATTAAATAATTACTGCCTCATCATTATGAAAGCCTTTAATTTAACTATATTATTCCTAAAAATTAAAAATATATTATAATTATGAAGATATTAATTTTATATTTCAAATGAATACTTATAGTCTGGGGTACATTCTAAATATCCACATGTAAAAATATAATATTTAATAAAAATAAGAGTATGTCATTTTGAATTTCCTTAAAATAAAATTCTATAAAACAAAAAAAGTCATATATGTGGAACTAAGAGGCCATAAAATCGTTCTAATGATTATTTTTATCATATTATGAAACATAAAAATAATTATTACAAGTTTTATGGCAATTTCATAATATTTATAATATTATTTTTACACTTAATTAACTGATTTTCCCTTAACAATGGGAATTTAAAATAATACTAATGTTACAATTCATATTCTACAAAAATAAAATGGGAAAATATAAAAACCATTAAAAATATTATTCAAAATATGTATTCCAATTTACAAAATTCAAAACACATTATTTTATATAAATAATTTAAAATTAATCTCAAAGAAGAAATATGAATACGAGTTTTTAAAGTGAAAACATTTAAAAGATTGAAATTTTTTAAAACCAAATTCAATGAAAAATTATTCTAATGAACTAAAATTTATTAAATGATAATAAATTGATATATTTTTACATTAAATTGAATTAAAAATACATTTTAATAATGTAAATTATTTAGAAGGTAAATTGGTTTTCATTTAAAATGCAATATTTTCTAACTATTCCTCAAAACATGAAACATATCATAATAATACCAAAAAATAAAACCAAAGTAAATTTTTATATTCTAATTAAAAATAAAAAATTTATTTTTTTCAATATAATTTGAAAAAGTGTCAAAATCAAGATTTCATACAATTACAGCAATAAAACTGATAAAATGACAATTTTATAAAAATACATATTTTACCATTAAAATTGGATTTTTTTCTTATATCATGTCTAGAAATAACATAGGATTAATGTTAAAAATTATATTAAATACTATATATATATATATCATTAATATAATCTAAAAATTCTGTTTTTGTTTTTTATTGGTATAAGACACAGTTGTGGGTATTTAAATAGTTTTTTAAATTAAATTATTTATATTAAATGGATTTTTAAATTTACATCTACTAAATTTGTATAAAATTAATTCTATAATATATTTCCATAAGTTTGATAATACTTTTCAAAACCAACAATTTAATGGAGAGGAAATAATTTCATTTTAAATAATAATATTAATTTAATATCACGTTTCATTTATGATCAGTGTTGCATGAAACGTCGGCTATCAAAGAGATTAAATTTAAAAAGATCCATTCCATAAAATATTGGGTATTACAATATCACAACCTGCAATAAAATATTCCATTTCAATTTTAAATTTCATTTCATAAATCAAAGGTTGATAATGGAAAATTCATTTTTTGGAATCCCACATCAGAAATAGGATTTAGAAAACATCAGCTTAATAATTGGGAAATGGAAATGAAAAGGTAAACATAAAACTATGACTTAGAATATGTAATAGTCAGTGGAATATGAAAGCATGGACATGGAGGATAAATCTAACTATAATATTATCATTTAGAGTAATATATAGAATGATAATTAGAAAGTTAAAAATCACACAACTATAAATTTATGATCAATTAAATGACCATAGATGTCTCAAAAATAAGTGTAAACAAATAATTTTTTTTCAAAATCCTTTCCCTATAGACGAGGTATTATTTTACAACACATATATGTTCTTATTTCATTTATTTCCAGGTCATAAAATGAATCTCTTCCTTTGTTCATTGTTTGACCCATTTTCACTTCATCCCTTACACCTAAAACTGACTGTCCAAGACAAATTTTTCTGGCCAAAAAACTATTTTGGATCATAAGATCCATGATTCATTCTATTTGGCTTTAAATTTTTATTGATACTAAAATGGTATCACATGTCATACAATATGATGAATCATAATTTAAGCTCAAACAATAATATTCAATGTTCAATATAGTCCACTCCAACCTTAAGACTCATCAAAAATACATCTGTCCAAATTCATAGTGAAAAATGTCTCTAAATTTTCAAAACCATTGTTAACATTAGTTTCTCCAAATAATGTAATTTAGATCATATTGTCACATAAAAAATATTTAAATACCTTGATCATCTTAAAAATAAATTGAAAACATTTATTCTTTTAAATACTTAATTAATAAGTTCTATAGTATAATACTTATATATCTCATGATTATTATAATTAGAGAACCATTGATGAAATAATTTATGAATCCAAATATATAAGAACTTTAATCAGTCTACTTTATTCTTAAACCATTAAATATGTTTCCCCATATTATTTGTTAATAACTCATTTCTTTATCTTTTTATTTATAATATATTTATCATCATCAGTATAACCATTAAATGAATAATATAGCTACTTTTAACTGTTGACAAAAACACAAAGAACAATTTCAGAAACATTAATAAGAGTGATATAGTCATGAAGAATCATTTATAGGATGTCAAAAATTATGACATCTTTTTCTGAATCAATAGGTCCATAGATTTACCCCTATTTATCCATGTTATTTCCAAATCAATAGGATGATATCCAATACATAGATTTATCATAAACGTTTTTCATATGGATATTTTTTTTCATCTATGATTTCATAAATATAGTTTCAAATATTTCTACTAAAATTGGTCAGATACCGACTGTAATAAACCCTACCCCAGTATCCCGGACTTGGTTTTTTTCCTTATTTCATTGTTAAAAGCTTCATGGAACCACATCACATGGGAATGAATTGTTTAGTATTCTTAGTGAAATAGATACATATTTTAAATTCAAATTAATATTTAAACATATAATAAAACTATTATTTTCCATGATAGAACCATTATTATCTTAAATTAATCATACATATAAGACATAATAGACATCTTAGAATCCAAAAGAAAAATATATCATATGAAAGGGGTGATCTGAAATTTTCAGTAAGGGTAATGTACATTGGAATATAACTTGAATTTATAATGAATACTAATTATGGAAGGAAATAAATATTATTGAATTATTCCATATAAATAATCATATGAGAATATAATTTGTATATGGATATTCTAAATAATCAAATAATAACATGGATTAAAAATAATTTGGGGATGCGTATTGTTGGACACATTTAATATATAGACCTATACTCATGATAGTTACTTCAAGATATATCCTCAAGATTGTTTAAGTATGTGGGTATAAATCCATTTGAATTGTGTCCAGATCTATCCTATTGAATATTTAAAAATTCTTGGAAAAAAAATCTATAGGATTATCTTCAAATTGTTTCATCTCAAGAGACTACTGAAGCATAAAGGTTATTTTCTATATATGATCCCCTCTCATTCCTTAATTTCAAATTCATTTCTCACAGGAATAAATAATACAAATGAATCAATAAGACTTTAAAAAATAACTATTCATTTTGTATATAAATTCTCCCTAATAGAACTGCCCATTAATAATTTAGTAATATATTGAAGGTGGTATAATTAGTCATAAACCTCAATGAAGTACAATATTTTTCATAATAAGTTTACAAACATTAAATTAATTTAAATTCTATCACTGAAAAATCATTTAGGGAAAAATATTTTTGACATCATATATGTTATGAACAGAACAATCCTTTTGTCTTTTTTTCAAAATTTTCTTAAATAAGACACATAATGAAAAGTTCTTTTTGAAACCATTTTATTGAAATTAAAAATGGACATAAAATTTCATTTATAATAATTTTATATTAAAATATAAAATAATATCATGAATATTGATATAGAGAGAAAAATATTTTGAAAAACATCCTTAAACAATGAAAAAGAAAATTTTAAATCAATGTGTCCCATTCCACATTGAAATATTTGAATCATAAGGAATATGAAGAATTTTTTTTAAAGAAACATGAAATATTATTCTAATTATTATATAATAATTATTTAAAATGTCAAATGGATATTATATGCACCTCATAATATAAGGTCAGTGTATAACCTCAAAATATAACTCAATAAAAGGAGACTGAGATGAAGTCATTACCGTACTCTTCCTTTTGTCTAACAGGGTTTATCCACCTATATAATAAATAGAGGGTTATTGTACATATATCACACAACCTTATTAATTTATATAATAACATATATGATTTAATTATGAATTTAAATTACATTTTTATTAACACTTCCATGTTGAAGTTATGTTTCAGGTAGTAACCACATTGTTTTTCACATGCGTTTAGATTTATTGTATTTTTTATATACTAACATGTATCATAATTTAATAATATATTTAATGATAAAAATTAAATAAATTTCATATATATATATATATATTCAGTATATATGTATTTATGTTAATATATAAATAGAAAATTAAATACACCATTCATAGGGATAATAGGTTTTATGTATGCATCAATGCTGTTTCAATTTTATTTTATTATTGAATGAAAGAAACTAATTAATATAATTATAATGGATATATTATGTCATATATATCTTACATAACCACTAAACCCTTCCATAATATATTCAATGTAATGTGTGAACGAATCATTTCATTTTGAGGTTACAATAGTCCAAACATTTACAAATGAAGTCATCGTATATACTAAAAATAGAAAACATGAAGGTATGTGTTATATAAAAATTAAATAAAAATAAATAAATCACAATTATATTATATATAATATATAAAATATTAATTACATTATTATTCCGGAAAATGAAATAAGGGAATGGAATATTGAATGACATCAATTTGCAAGGCGGTTGCCCACCATCCACATGAACACTGATTGTGTGTCCCATTTGATGGAAATGTGTGTGGTTGTATGTTGGATCCTTCATAAAATAACATATCATATATTAATGATAATTTAATTATTATACAAGTATTAAATAAAAATATTTGTGGGGTTTAATGAAGAATGAAGAAAAACGTTTTTCAATGAATGTCCAATCATCTTTGGGTATCTCATATTGATTTTAACAAAAGTGAATATTTTGTTGGAATTTTTCCAAAATTATAGATTCTAAGATGAAGGTAAGGATGTTAGTAGGAAAAATGGGTATCATATAGTTGATCTATAGTGTTCAATTTGTTGTGAGGATGTGGGGGAGGAGGTTCCATTCTATAATTGAGGTGAGGGGCACTTGACAAACTATAAGAAAATTAAATTTTTATAAATTAATCATTAGTTAATAATAAATATTAAGTGACTTATTTGGAATATAATATAAATATGGGTTGAAATAATCTCAAAAAATAATTTTTATGAATGTTTATGTTACATTCATACCATTATCAATTATCATTAACCCTTTGTTAAACCCTTTAACTATTACCCTAATAACATTTTATTTTACCTATTAAAGGTAAATATAGATAAACCATAAATTATTAATGTATAACATTTTTAACCTTTTAAAATTATTTTTTAATAATTTTATATTTTTAGGAATTTTACATCAATTAATAAAATAAAATTTATTTCAAAAAATCATTAATGGTGATTTTGACACTATTCATTACGTAACATTTTAAAAAATATCAATACACAAGATAAATTCAATATAAAACCTTTAATATAGACCTAATATGTCTATGTTATATATATAAATGTGTTATGGAATTAGTTATATCAAATTATATTTAATTTAATATTTTTAATAACATTTATTTAACATGTGCATTAATTAAGAAATTACTACATCATCATTGTGTAAGTCATAAACTTAATTATCCCATCATAAATATAAAAAAATCATTATGAAGGTAAAAAAATTATTTCAAATAAATATTTATAGTTGAATATATATTCTCAATAACCATATATAAAAAATTCAATTTTTAATACAGACATGTGTATGATATATTTGACTTTTCATAGAATATTACACTCTAAAGGACTTAAAGTCATACAAGGGGCACCAAGAGGACATTAAATTAGGCTAAGGATGAAATTTGTCAAAATTCAATCCTCAAATAATATTATGATAACTACTAAGATAATTTTACAATCTTCATAATATTAATTGTACTTTTAATTACTATATTTACCCATAACACAGGTAATATTAGAAAAATACTATATCTAATATTAATATTTTACCAAAATAAAAGTGTTCTATTTACTAAATATTAATCATCTAATCGAAAATATTTAATCCAATTTTCAAAAATAATAATATTTAATTAGGTAAAAATAATTTTAAATTAATATTGTAGACTCAATAAGAAGAAGAGTTTTTAAAGTGAAAACGTTCACAAAATTGAAATGTTTTTATATCCATTCTCAATGTGAAATTTATTCCAATGACAAAAATTAGATTAAATGATAAGATATTATATTATTATACCTTAAAAACAATTAATAATATAATTTAACACTATAATGTATTTACAGTAAAAAACTATTTTCAATTCACATGTAATATTTTATCACAAAAAATAAAAACATGAATTTAATAAAAAAACACTAAAAATTCATCAAAAGTAATTATTTCACTTTAAAATACTAAGTATATTTAATAATATAGAATTTAAAAAATTTTCAAAAATAGATTTAAAACAAATGCACCATCAAATGGTGGTAAAACTATCTTCTTATTAAAATACATCATTTAATCATAAAATTGGATTTGTTCTTATATCACATTTATATGACACATGATATTAATGATAAACATTATATTGAATAAATTATATATATATATATATCATTAATATAATCCAAAAAATTGTGATTTTTCCTTTTATTGGTATAAAATACAGTTGTGAATTTAAATAATTTTTATAATAACATTTCATATGTATTAAATTGGTTTTTATTTAATTAAAATTAATTAGTAACCAATGAATTAAATAATATGTTTTCAAAAGTTAGTTAATCTTATTCATAACCACCAATTTAACCGATATGAGGTAATTTCATTTTAAATAACAATATTAATAGTATATTTTCGTTCTTTTAAGCCATGTGTTCCATGCAACAAAATCTATCAAAGAGATTAAATTTAAAAAGATCATACCATAAAATCAATGTGTATTACAAGTAATGTCCCTGAAAAATAACTTTACCTGTGATCCATAGTTTTCTAAATTTAGTATGATATTACAGATTCTTTTTGAGAAATTGATCAATTATGTATATTCTATTAACAATACTTATATAAAAGGGAGTGATTTTAATTTTTATAAAAATATTATGATGAAATTTACAAGGAATTAAAAAATATATTAGTCACTTCCCTAGTAATTATGTCACCGTATAGGTGGGATGGGTTTTTAATATATAGTGATTCATTATACATGGTCTTGGGTTGTGTCCCGATGAAAAATGATAAGGTATTTGATTATGCCTCATAATAATTTAAGACTCAATAGAAATGTTACCTAATCCATGGTTTGTAGATGGGTTTATTAATATTTTAATTATTGATTTGGTGGAATCATGAGTATTGAGAAAAATTATATATATATATATATAGAATGATATTTAAATATATATTCAAACATATGGACTTGAATATGATCCAAATTAGATGGTTTGGATTGATATAAAATTAGGACTTCTTAATACATTACCACCTCTAGAAGGAAGATAAGGTGGGTGATTATCTATGAAAAAAATATAATGCTACCCAATATTTGATGAATATTAAAAAAGAACAAATACTCATGGATTTTTAGAGGATGAATCTAGATGAAAAAATGGTAATTTGAAAAATAATATCCATCCTAAATGACTGTTAAACCACCCATTCAATTGAAAATTAATGAAGCCTAGTAGGTAGATTTTATGATACATAAAAATGTATAAATTATACCATATTTTATCATTGATAAAGATATATATATATATTTATATGATTCATAACCTCTATATGTTTCCTATAAAAAAATAAATGATTATGTTCCTTTTTTACTATTACCATCGCTCATTATTCTATATTAATCCTGGAGGCATGAATATATATAGAGATGAAAAGAAAACTTTCTAGCGTGATAACACAATGAAGGGGATTGCAGAGCACACCTCTCAATGCTTGATATGCCAGCATGTTAAGGATGAATGGAATAAGTCTGTGGTAATGATGAAATAATTACATATACCTATATGGAAAAGCAAAAAAATACCATGTATTTTACTTTGGTATATCCCAAGATGCCTAAAGGACATAATTACATTTGGGTTATAACAAATAAAATTACAAATGTAACATTTTATATTTAAATAATAAAATATTTCCATATTCTATAACATACCATGATATACATAATAGAAGTTGTAAGAAATCATAGAGTTCAACTCTCTATAGTATCTGATCGAGATCCGTGGTATAACTTCAGATTCTAGAAAAGACATTATTAATAAATACTGGTAGATTTATGTTTCAACATCAATTATCAACATCACTTATATTTTCAGTAGAAAAGTTTGAGATAATTTTCAATAGAATTCTAAGGTTTTTTTGTATCAACATCTCCCACTATTATTATTCTCATAAAACAAAATTTTCCATTATTGATTTTAAATGGAACCATAAGAGATTTGTTAAGGGAGGAGACAATGGAAGAAATCATGTTATGATGATGTTGAAGAGGGGAATATGACAAGTCCTATATTTTTCGCTGAGTTGATAGAGAATTTTTAAACTACATGGTGACATACGGAAGAATTATAAATTTGAGTGAAGAGGTATGTAGATTATATTTTATGAGAACTATAATTTAATGTTGGAAACAAGGTTTTCTTTGAGATATCTTCAATTATGGAAGTTAAATAGATGAACTTTTAGATCACCATCCAGACCTCTCCCATGTACCTGTTGTGTTCTGTGTATTACTTTTGGGGAAGTACATATTGTGCCCTTCACATGTAATCAAAATGGAATTACGGTAATTAGAACAAGATATATTATATAAGGTTTAACAATTAGAGATCCAAGATAAAAAAACAAGGTACTATAGAATAAGACTACTCAACTAGTCAATGTTATATAGAGGACAATCTCTTTTTCATTTTCAATAAAATACACCTTTATGCTTAGTGAGAACCTCAAAACTACAATCATTCGTACATCATACCAAAATCAAAATGAGCACCAAACAACCCAGTACACAGCCAACTGATTCAAATTAAAAAATAAATTCAAATCATCACGTATCATCATAGAAAATGAACCATCTCGATCTCCAACCCCTATGAACCAAACCATAGAATCCCTACCCCAATCCCAGAGAGGACCCAGAAAAATATCAAAACCATAAATATTCTGAATCAGAAAGACTCAAAAATGTATCCACTAAAATCCACCATCACTATTTTGAATTGACAATACACAAGCACATATTACATCCAAAATCATCAACAGTAGGCAGATACACCATACTAATATCAACTCGAACACCGAATTCCTGTTATCACCTCTTGAATCGACAACCACCACCCAAAAAACACCATCCCAAAACCTCACCCTAATCCATTGAACCATGCCGACTTACCTTGGCGAGAAAAAACTATAGACGAGGGAAGAGTTTGAAGAGGGTAGGCCTAATCAGGGAAATGTGACATTTGGCTAGATCACAGATAAATTTCTTGAGAGCCACCAAGAGGTAGATAGAGACCAATGATTCGAAAAATCATAAATTGGGTGGAAAAATTAAAAGACCAGTAAAAAAGACCACTGACCGGTAGAAAAGGATGCTGACGACGATAAAACACCAAGCTTCCATCAGATCGTTTGATTCAACCAAAATCCATAAAGGCAAATGAAACCTTCCACAAAGAAACCTAGACACTAAATGAAACCCCCTGAAATATTCAAATCCACCACAAACACTTATGTACTTACTTGAGAAGAGGTCCAGGACAATTGTCTAGGTAGCAATAGAATAAGAGGTTGACTGATCCCGTGAGGAGAAGCCACTGTGCACCACCACTACCAGAAACCCAAACCACCAGAGTATCTTTTTGAAATACCAAGATGGGGTTTTATTATAAATATTCCTATTATAAAAGAGGAGGTAGCAATGGTTAGGGGACATGAAGGGACAGGGAGTTTCCACCCGACATGGAAGAAGCAAAACTGAACTTCTCTAAGAACCAACAAACAGAGGAAAAGCAGGTGTGCCGCTGAAGGAGGAAAAGTGAACAACGATAAAGTGAAGACCAAATCATCCCAAAATATTACGTCAGATACAGGAAGATGTGTTATATAATGTGAAGATGAAGGGGGTGGGAGATAGGACACCCTAGAGGATAAACAAGAGAGAACTTTATGAAAATACTTCCATCTGCAGAGGAATAATATGTTAGAAGAAGCTACATGGGAACCCAATGATGAAATGAGGCTATTATACCCTCGCCTGATTTCGTCCTATTAATAAATATCCAAGGAGTACATTTATTTTTTTGGGGATATATTATAACAACCCACAATGTCTATAAATACCTTTCCTAAAATCATGTTGAGTAACTTGTCTTATTTGCAACACAAAACTAAGACAAAAACCAAGGTACTTTAATAAAATAAAATTATTAAATATAGTTAATAGATTTTATTTGTTAGATTAGAAGGTATAAATTAAAAGAAACCGCAATATTATAATTTTTTAAAATGTTATTCTAGAAAAAGTTATTTTATTATAAATTGTTTTTGAGAAATTGATTTTTATTTAATAAGTGTGCCCATACGGTAATTTATTTTTCTCACCCTTTTTATTTTTTGATTTTTTAAAACAAATTTTATATATTTAATAAATAGTACTAAATTATATAAAAATATTTTTTTCATTTTCATACATAAAAATAAGATTACAGGTATTAATGGAAATTTTAGAAATAATAGTAAAAATGTTATTTTGAATGAATTGTTTTATTAAAAATATTACTATTTTTTCTAATAAAATAAACTAATATTTTCTAAAAATATTTTTGTAATGTGTGAACATATATATAAATAAATCATTAGTAATTAAATTATTGATAAATATTGTAACAGATTAATAACATAAAATATTAAAAACAATATTTTTCTATAATTGTTTTTCAATATAATAAATATTTTTATTGAACATAAATTGTTACTTATTTATAAATTTAACTATATTTTAAATAACCTAAATCTATGTCACAAACATCAAAATTTGGTAAGAATTATTTCCTAATATTTGTAAAATAAAATAAATTATTTTTGGAAAAAACTAGCAACTAAGGTAAAAACCAAAATCAAAAAGTTTTAAACTCTACTATTAAGAGACCTAAAAATGTTTCAAATTTTTTTAAAAATGAATAGTAAAGGATTTATAAACCTTATATCACCCAAAAAATAATTATTTCATGTTTATAGCCATTACATAATTAATAATTTCAATCCAACATTGAAAAAGTAATGGGTAATTTAAAAAATGAAAATTTTAAAAAAGAGGTCACTTCCACCACTTTTTATCAACCATTCTGGAGAATTATATCAACTAAGAATCTACCATAGTATATCATTAATTCTCATTTTGGGTCAAATAACATGAAATCCAATGTACAGTTATAAAAAAAATACCTTAACAAATTAACTTAGATATCAAGTGAAATTACCCAAGACAATCTTTCAAAAATGTCACATCCTTATTATTACATCTCAAAATAATCTCACACATATAAGATAACCTTTAATTTTAGTTTCATTTATTAATATATATATAAAAAATTATTTTAAAACACATGTGAACATTTTTCAGTTATTTATTTATTTAAGACTCCATTTAGATTTCCCACATGTTAAAATTTTGTTCATAATCTAGGGAAATGAAACATAAGAATGGGGTGAGATCAAATTATCAATAGGGAAAAAAATATAAAAACGTCATCAAGGGTTATATCATAAACTTATTAGGATGCATTATCATTGAAGAAAAATCTTATAAAAATATCATGGACCAATAAGAGTTGTCCATATCTTATGATAAAAGAATACATAATCACAAATGAATAAAAATACCATGTAAAAAGTGTATATAATCATGATACATTAAAAATGATTCAAGGAGAATAGTAATAGGCATGAAAATTTTAAATAAGAGTGTAATATAAACATAAGAATAATATTTATTGTTAAAGTTTACCCTTCAAAACAATCATTATATAATAATATTTAGCTAATCTAATGTGTACTATCCTTGGCATAGTATAATCATCTCATGAACCATTGGCCTTAGGATAAATCCTATCATGGACCATATTGCTTCTGATAAATCAAACCATGTTCCCTTTATCATTGGATACATCCTCCAATGTTCCTATTATATTAGGATAAATCATCCGATGTATCCTTGGTCTTAGGATAAATCATCTGGTGTGTCGTTTTTTCTCATGATATTTAAATATTAGCATTTCAATTATTGTAGATATAGGGAAAAACCTATCATACAATAAAGAATATTTTTTCACTAGAAAAATAATTCATCGGATTATTATGAATGTATTGAAGGAAATATGTTCATCATAACTTTTAAAAATTGTTTCACAAAAATTGACCTCCAGATTGTGAATGGTCGATATCCAAGATTCAATAACCCAAAATAGTATTTCAAAATTAAATATAGAGGTTCATTAATAAAAAGAAATTTCCATAGAAATATATCCATTAGATATATATAAGAAATTTTAAGTGAAATCATAAAAGAGTTTTTTTATGAAAATGATTTTATTTTTAGCAGGAAAGAAGAAGTTATTGTTATATTGAATATAATTGTTTTTTTAAAAGGTGAAGTGTTTTTTTAGAAACAATAATACTTAAAAATATTCTTATATAATAGTTCCATGAGAAAACCTAAATGTTATGAAAATTGAATATGAGTGTAAGATACAATGTCTTATTTTGAAACGATGGGAACATGTTTAATATTTTGAAATTCATTTGTTTAAAAACCCACATCCCAAAAAGTGATAGTAAAACATCCTCCTAAAAATGGGAGAGATAAATATAAATTCCACACATAATTATATTATAAAATATAATGTAAAAGATTATCATGAATGTAAAATATGGAAAATAAGGTGAAATCATCATTAAATTGGATTTGGATTTTTTTTATAATGATTTATTCTTTTCGAAGGATTTTGTCAATTTAAAGTATTTAAATTAAAAGTAATTTTATCCATACAGTGGATAAAGTACCATGAAGTAAAATTATAGGGTTTATAAAAACTATAACACCTATATATTTTAGAATATATTTTACCTTAACTAATTATTATATTAATATCATATTTAATACACAACACCAAAAAAAAGAGTTGAGTAAAATTAGTTGAAATTATTCAAATAATCTAAGGAAAATAAAATCCAATCGTACATAAATGTTTATTAATAAAAAAATTCATAAATTTAGAGTATAAATCAAAATTGAGATTTATTATTAAATTGGGCTATTCATCCTAAACTAACTTTTTTTAAATGTTATTTATTTTTATATAAAAAACATTCACAAAATTTAAATGAGAATACATAATATTTACGCCTGTGAATTAATATATTATCATTAATTAAATCTAAAAGATATTTTAAATAAAAATAAGAATACATAATGTTATAAAAAAATATTTTTTCATCAAATTAGTTTTCATTATATTTTTCATTTTTTAATTTGTTTAATTTTAATTAGATAAATCTAAACTAATTTTAGGTATTTTATTTTTAAAAATAGAATAGGATAAATTTTTGATATTTTTCTAAAAAATTTATTTTTAGATTAATAATTTAATATACCGATACTATTACTTTTGCACCGTTATTTGTATAAAAGTATGAAAAAAGGAATTTTTAAATCATTATTTAAGAGAAAATGTAAATTATAATTGAAATTATAAATTATAAATTTTTTTATAGTTTACATAGCAATGATTTATATTTTATGTGTCAAGAAATATTTTTCTCAAAAAAATTTAATACATTATTTATTTGTTATAATCAAAAAAAACTTTAACAATTTTTTATATTGAACAAAAAATATGGGTTTAAATTTTACAGTTTGTATGTACATATTATCTAATATAGTTCACATTATTTTAAGGAATAAATATTAAGTTACCTTTAGTGAAAAATAGTTACCATAACAAAATTTTAGATGAAAAAGTTAAACTCCACGGAATAAAGGATTGAATCATGTTAAAAACATGATTCTAATCAAGTGGTTGAGAGATAATAAAAATAATCTCAACCAGCACCGAATTATTAAAATTTTTTAGGAGAATGATATGTTATAAATGTTCTACATTGATATTATGTCAAAATATTAATATTAATTTCATCCTCACAACTTATCAAAGGGGACACCAACCACACCATCATTGAACTCCTAACAAATCAGTTTTCTCAGGAAATCCATACCTTTTTTCCTTATTATAGAATCCAATTTAAAAATTATGTCTTCTAGTCATAATATATTAGACTATACCTTTTATTTCTATGGAATCAAAAATATAAATATCAAAGTACTAAATGACGTTTTGTGGAAGTGAAAAATGAATTAGGACCAAGTTATGAGTATTCTTGGTCTTAATTATGATTCTTTCAGACATAAATTTTTTTTGTATAATGTTATATTTTATAAAGTGTTAATTTTTTAAAATCCCATGGGTTTTTATGAATTATTTTTAAAATAAATCAATTCTAATAAAAATTAAAAATAATAACTTTTATACAAATGGAATTCAACTCAATCATTATCTTATTTTTAAGAGTTTTCGTCTCAATTTTCTCTATTTGAGGAATGTTTTTTTGTTCCAAATTTATTTTATTTATTGTACATTATTCCAAATTGAGATATTATAACATTAAATAAATTTTATTCATAGTAGTTTTTTTTAATTGAATGGTCTCTATTTAAATTGTTTTTTGATTTTAATTCTCCATAAGTTTTAGGGAAATTATTGCCTCATTTTAAACTCAAAGGGACTTATTTGACATTGTGAACCATAAAAAAATTTATAAGGTTCATTTAATGGCCAAATACTTTAAAAATTAAATTATCTTTTATTTATTTTTATTTTAATTACTATTTCGTGATCTTCCACTCAATTTTCATTGATTTTATCTTTAAAAATATTGTATGGTGTTTAATCACAAAATCATTTATTGGAGACTAGTTATTTAGTTTTCACCTAATTCTTCATAATTTTTTCATATACTTAGAAATTATGATATTATTTAATGAAAAATATTTTATTCATGGTAAAACATATTCAATTGATATACTACTCATTCAATATGTTTTTATTTAAATTCTCTTTACATTTTAAGGATTTCGTTACCAAAATTTTCTTTTATTAAGTTATAATTCTTCTAATTAAATATATTTCACATAGTTTGGAAAAATTATTCCATATGAATTTTCTATGTGTAAATTTCTCTTGAATTATAGGGAGTTATGTTTTTACCAAATACCCACTTTTCGAATTTATCATACTTCATGAACTATGATATGAATAAGGTAATTTGGGAACTAAAATCTATTTCATTGGGTTATATAATTTATTTAAAATTTTAACCTTCAATATTCTTTTTTTTTCAATTTATGTCACATTTTTTATTACATTATCTTTTAACATAATTGGTAAAATTTCTATTTTGGTTTAATATTGAAAACTTTATTTTTCCCTCAAATAAATGTTTAACATTGTCAGGAATGAACCTCATTCCATTAATTGAATCTTTGGTTCACTTTTATAATCTTCCATCCTATCAATGTTCAAAATTTTAACTAGAAACATAATTATTTTTATGTCATGTGACCTTCAAATTTCCATTTTAGTCTTTTTACAAGGATTAATTGGTTTCTCTTTTAATAATTTGGGTTTTCTATAATGTTATATCAAAAATATAAAATTTTATTGAATCATTTCTGAATATAAGCTTTTATCTTCCACTCAACATTATTATTATTATATTTATGTCTTTAAAATCTATATTATTGAATATTATTTTTTAAAATGAAAATTTTGAAGTCTTTTCTCATAACCATTATAAAAATGAATATTTAATTTAATATTATCTTCTTATCTGATGTAAAACATAAAATATTTTTGAAAAAAAACATTATTATTCCAAAACCATTTTACACTATATCTCTGAAGGGTCTATTTCTTTTGAAATTAATTCTTTTAGTCACAATTTAAATTTTCAAAAACAACATCATATTGTGAAAATTTAATTTTTATTATAAACCTTTACCTTCTTAATGTCAATTTCAATGATATATTTTTGATTCTTTGTGGATTTTTTTTGGTCTCTATTTATTTTTTATGATGTGATGAATTAGAATCATTTTAATTTCCCTTTTTTATGATATGCTGAATTATTTCAATTTATAGCACTCATATGTTTGGATGATGACTACTAAGGTCCTATAATTCCATAATGTTCATTGGTCAAGGGTTTATATCTCTAGTGATATAGATGTTAATTTTGGACCTATTTTTTGTTCACAAAATGATATATGGGATTTTTTTCACAACATGAATTGTGAAAATTTTCTGTTTAAAATACTATGAATGCTCATTTTCTGTCTCTTTATAAAATGAAGATAATAAATTTTTATTGTTCAATATAATAAGGGGTAACAATTTGTCTGTTCACAACATGATGTTTGGGATTTCTTTCATCAAAAAATTATTCATGGAGGTTTTTTTTGTTCATAATGTTATAATTAACCATATTTATGTTTCATCCAAATTTCATTATAAATATAGGTTTCAATGGAATGGAACATATACATGAAATACTCATATGACTATTATCCATAATTATAATTAATTAACTTATAATTTAAAAATATTTTTTATGTTATATATAGATAATTTTAGATTAAAAGACAATCTGTCATGATTTGGGGGAAACTCGTATTTTTCAATGTTCTTTTTAATTGAATATATATCCTATTATGATGTTTTCTCATACTATTATGATATTACCCTTGGTAACATATTAATATGATTTCCCTTACTATTTTTTTAGATCACCCATTCTTTATGACATATTCCCCCTTTTAGGAAGACATTTATATCATATGATATGTCTCACAGATTGTCTATAGGAGGTAAATTATGGGAAAATTTGGACAATATTATAAAAATAAGATTTTTATATAGTTATTCTCAAATTTAATAAAACATTTGGTCTGTGAGTTGTTTGTATATTTGTGATATTTATTATAAAAAACATGAATTGAATATATTATTTAGGTATGTTTAGATTGGGTCATAATAGATTGTATCAAAGGTAGTTTTATTTTCTTTTGGATATTATTTTAGTTACCTTCATAATAAATTATAGATAACCTTAGTCAAACCCAAATCGACAAGTCTCAGTTTTGATTGATATATTGAAATATTACTAATATAGTTATTATGTGGGTTTCCTTTAATTTTTTTTGGGATATTAGAAAGTGGATGTGGTTTTTGAACTGATGAACATAGTGTTAATAACCCTTTAAAGTGTTAGTTGAACATTGACTTGATCATCTACCCTATAAAAGATAAGTGGGCTTAAGACTGTGCACTAATAAATAAACTCCCATAGAATAGTTTTTGGATTATCAGATGACCTATATGAACAACTAGAATGGGATGATTCCTATGTTTATTAGAGGGATTAGGTTAATTAGTATTAGATAACCAAACAAAATTCAACATTGGTTAAACAAATATTGATTATGGTTTAACAAATGGAACTATAGGCCAATGTGATAACATAAATGAAAAATATGTTTTATGTTCGATTTTATTTTATGATTAGCATAATTAACACTTATTAATAATAATTAATCACTCATGTCTACACTTTTATTTTATTAATGTATTAATCTAAAAGAAACCATGTTTGGGAGGGATAATACAAAGATCAAATTAATGGAAAACTCATTGGAATATGATATGGAATGAGAATCCTTATGGTTATTTCAAACCACATCTTAGGAAATACAATTAAAAATTTGAAAATAGTTGAAGTCCCAAACAAAATAATTTAGATAAGTATGGATTATCCTGAAAGATTAAGTGATGAATACTATAAATTATGAAATGTTCAATTCCATATATATATCAATAATGTGGAATGAGGAACCAAGGTAATTACCTTAGGGTGACTATAAGATTTATTACCTATGGAAGAGGGGGTCAACATGCATAAAAATATTCATAAAAATGAATTATTAAAAGAAAAATTATTTAAATAAATAGAGTCCATCCTATGGTACTATAATGACCCAAGGATTTTAAAAATATTAATACATAATATTAAGCCATATTTTCAAGGAAATACAAACCAAGGATCAAAAGGTCTGGTGTGTTTGGAATACTATGTACATGATTCAACAAAAAATGAAACTAAAATAAAGAAAATTTTTGTTAATCCCCATAATGATCTACTAGCACCCTGTGAGCTCCTAAAATGTTTTATGATTATCTGCAGAATACATAGATAAAATGGGTGAGATAAAAATCATATGAAGGGAATAAATATGGAATGAAGCATATCACTTGAGTTAGAAGGCCGGAAATGATAACATAGAAAGCATGGATCCTGAATAAAAATTTGGAATCATACCATATAAAATCATATGTTCATGGAAAAATTGAAAATTAGATGAAACAAATAATATGAAATAAATATTATTCTGGAATAGCTTCCTTGACTATTCAACATGGTATATAAATTTCTAAAAAAGGATTAATCCCACCAAACATTGTTTTATGTATTTTTTTAAAGAATGTCACATTAATGTTAAGTGAAAATAGGAATAAAGAAACCATTTGCATCAAACCAACGTAAAAGGATAATAAGTTTTGGAACCTTTGAAGTAGGATGACTGATGAAGAGGGATTCATTAATAGAGCTCTGGAATGAGGATCCACAGGATCACTAAGCCACCTTGAATGACACTATCAAGACAAAAGAGAACTCCAGTAGATCTAACATCATAGATTCCACACAAAAAGATCCAAAACATCATTTAATCTATCAGACCAAACTAACATGGGGTCATTTATGAAAGATCATTATGAAATATCCAAGGAAACTATGGAGAATTAGGACCTTCTAGGTAATTTAAAGATTAGTAAAAGGAATTCTAAAACAAACTAAAAGGGAATTGAGAAGAAGTCAATTGAGGAGAAGAATGAACCACTGTCACAAAGTGTTCATGGTATGACATCTGCATCAGTATACTGAACCTAGATATCAACAATGACCCTCCCATGTTCTAGCTCTGATAAAACCAAACCAGCTACACCATAATGATCCCCCCAAAAAAATCCTGAAAACCTACAACCAAAACATCTGAGGAGAAAAGGGAATTGATGATACCATAATTAGCAACATGTAGGAATCACCCCTTCAAAGAAGGATGAATGGAGAAGGAAAATACACCAATAGTACTTTTGAGATATTTCAACGAGGCTTCAAATTCAAGGGACCAACAATTGAGAACATTGCTCACAATGTCAATGTGCTCTATAGGGCTAAAAGCCAAAACTGTTTCAGAATCCAATGAATAAAACCAAGATTGAATCAACTTCTCTTCCACAGAACACATGATAATGAGAGTTTCATATCTTATTAAAATCTATAAAGAGGATCAAAATATGGATTTGGAATTAAAATCAATCAAAGGATCCATTTCCACTCGGTAGATGAGGTGCAGGATACCCTAGAGAGTTGAAGTATAGAGAGCGAAGCCTATGCCCGAGGAGTGAGCTGTTATCTCAGGTTTATTCCCTAATCATATACTTAACATAACATAAAACTATACCATTATTCAATGAATTAGACAACTATCTAGGACCACCGATCATAACATTTACATGCATACATCTTCCACCTAAATATCAAAAAAAAATGAAAAAACATAAGTGTTTTCCATGGAAGGATACATGTTTTGTAATCATGTCACAAAAAATAGCAAAAGGGTGTAACATCATAGTATTTATGATTTAATGGATTTAATACATTATGGTTCTTTCTTAAGGAATTATAATAATAGATAATGAATAATGATTTATGACTAAATTTTAAAAATTACAAATACTGGTTAGGTAAATGTTGAAATGTGCCACTTAGGTGTGATTTTATAGAAAATATTAAAGTTTCATTAAAGAGGATAAATGAATAATTATTTACATAAGACTATAAATTAAATAAAATAATTTTTGATGACAAATTGATTGATTTTAGTGAAATATCGGAGTCTTAAAATATTTTGTGTATTGTACTTGAAAATGGGTAATAAACAAAATGTTCTTTTTAATCGGGTATACTTATCCTGAAGAATTGAGAAGGGAGACTTTTAAAAACTGTATTAACTAAAAAAATAATGATTAATTGAGAAGAATAAATATGTATGTCTCATAAAAATATAATATTGAAGAAGTGGATAATATTAATAAAGAGATAAAGTACGTTAATGAAATAGAAACCATCACCCAAAGAAAATATGTTGTTTTAGAGATATCCCTAACATTTTACATTCCTTTAGTTGAACAAGATTAAAAAATTTCTATAATGGTTTTAATAATGATATTAATTTAAATCAGTACTATATTAAATTATATAATATCATATATAATCCCTATATGACCTCTTACTACCCTATCGTTAATAATATTTTAATATTACCATTGTTTAGTTTGTTAATTAGTGTTATTTTACATGTATGTTTTTCATGTAAACTCCAGTTCATCTGCATGGAATATAAATTCATAATATACAAAAATTAATTAATGAAATAAATATCTTGTTAAATTATTTAATAATTTTTTAACCATTATTAAAATATGGATATAGAAACTGAGTCACATCACTTCATGGAGGTATTAGGTCATACGTACACACGTGAGATAATATCATTAACTTAATGGTGAATGGGTAGAGAAATAGATGATATATTAATTTTATATAATAAATAAAATTTTATATGTATCACATATATATTCCCATTATTTAAATCACTATAAATACCCATGTAATGTTGTGTTTAAAAACAAATATCGCTGATACATGGAGACAATAAGTAGTATGTACGCATGTGGAGTGATTTCATTTTTTATAGGATCGATAAAAGGTGGAATATGGATGAAAAATAATAATAAATACATCTCAATATATATTTAATTCTAAATTTATTATTTTAGAATGGGTTTAAAAAATTAAGAGGATGTAAAAGTAGAATGATTTTTAAAGTGTTGGTAAAGATGATAACCACTTCTAACAATGAGCTTCTTTATAACTTCTATTAATGATTCGGTGGTTGTTATTTTAGAAGTACTAGGACAAAAAAAACTTCCATAAGGATATTTATAAGTTAAATTTTGATATTTGTGTCATGATATATGTCTCACTATGGGGTAAATAAGTTAAATATGGGGTGCGCTTTTATAATTGAGGTGAGAGGCACTTCGAGAATTTCTCAAAGTATTAAAATATTATAAGAACATTATAGAGAAAAATGCATCCAAATATACCATAAATTCATAAGGGATTATATTTTTGATTATATTATATCCACTTTGAAATTATTTAATATTTTTTATGAATTATAAATAAATTTTAAAAATTATTAATCCCATAAAATAAAATTAATTAAACTATTCATTAATATAAATTTAAAATCATAATGAATACATGTAAACATATAAAAAACTATTTATTATCTCCTAAACATGTCGTGCTAATATAGGGTATTTTTTTATTTCTATAAATATCTCAAATAATATTTTTTGAACATTTTTAATTACATTAATATTATTTTGTTTTAATAATTGAATAATTACTGCATCATAGTTGTCAAAGAAGTTGAGCTAATTATTTATTAACTAAAAATTACTAATAAATTACTACAATTAATTTAAATATATTATATTTAAAAAATAATATTTCTATAAGAATAATACCTATGTATAACACCATATTAAAATATTATAATTATTAAAAACAAAAGTGTGAAATGTTTGATTATTATTTATATAAAAGACTAAAATTTAAAGTATTATCCTAGTAGATTAAAAAACAAATATATTCAATCCTTGGATGAATATGGTATAAAATTACTAATATTATAAATTTTGGGAATGATTTAGGGTAATTTTATTTTCCTTATAATTTTATTTTTACCCTTACATACCTAATTTTATCTTCACCAAGGTAATAAAATTTATTAGGGATATAATTCCTATAATAAATTTAAAGGGGTATATTTACTCAATTTTTGACATCCTGATTCCCAATATAGAATCTATTTTTCAAAATTCTAAAATTTAATGTGGATGAAATTAATTTATAATTAAACTTGAAAAAAAGCAATGAAAATTATTTCTCTAAAAATATCTTTTTAAGTATATAATGTTTTATACTAAATTCATGTATCAAATTCAATTAAATAACCAAAATTACATTATTTATATTAAAGGTAACTAAAAAATTTTCAATCCAAATCTGAAACAAAATTCTACATTGAGAATGATTTAAAATAAAATATATTTTTCATTTTAAATTAATATTTTCCACTATTCATTAAAATTTAAAACAATATGTAAAATTATTAAAAATTATAAAAAATTATTTCAAAGATAATTTTGAGAAATTAAATTTAATAATTAATCTTATTTTGTCACATAAATTTTCTATTTGTGTAAAAAATAATTATAATTTTTTTATCTTAGAATTCAATAAAATCATTTTTGTAAGAAAACATATTTTTGATGAATAAAATTAATTTAATGAAAAATAAAAGTATATTTCATAATAATTAATAAATATATTTCATAATATGGTTATTAATATTCATACCCACCAATAAATTAAAATTATTATAATGTATGTGTCAAGATAATAATATTGTTGAAGTACATCATGGTTTATTTAAAATGCTTGTTTCCTGCAACAAAAGATACCAAAGAAATGAAATTATTTAAATATAAATATATCATAAAAATAATAAGGTGATTTATTCTCGCCCTTATGAAATTTGTCCCTTAAATATTTTTTAACATACTACGGTAAAAACAGGTGACTATACATCTACTTCATCACTTCCTTTGGTTCCTATATCACTTGTTTATATATGTGGTTCTTCTATATAACATTAATAGGGTGAGTGACCTTGTTGTATATAATATTATCATTGAAGTCCAAGATTATTTCCAAATTCTACTCAAAAGAGAGACTATTTTGCAACTATACCACATATTAATTCAGAAAATGGAAGGGATCTAATTTGTACTTCCTCAAGATGGATACATAGAATATATCACGTACTTGAGACAATGTTGGTGGAAATACTAGTCAATATTCCAAATATCTAATTTGATCAAGATCCTGAAAGGGGATGATGTACAAGGGATATATCATTCTCTTCAATCCAAATATCACGACTCTCTTCCATGGAGATAAGCATATTAATTCCTTATCTCCATCCTTAAACTCTATGCCTCAAGAATGATTATCTACAAAGATCTTATATGGAATTTAGGCAGCCCAGATGTGATGTTGAATAGATGTTACCTTTTCTATAATTTCATTAACCATATTAGTACCTTTTATCTGACATTAAATTACTTCATCCCAACATCTTGATGTTCTAAATCTCATACCATAATGGGATTAATATACATATATTTATATGCCTCAATGTATACTATCGTTTTAGAATAAATCAATGAGTGAGAGATAATAATCCGATCCTCCCTTGAATTTCATTCTGCACGATCTCAACATGTTTTCTTATTTTTGAGTGGTCCACATAGACTGGAAATTATTTTGAGGTTAAAAATATATATATTATTTCATCTTAGTGTTTAAAGTATGTAAGAGACCTTTCTAGAACATGAAGTTATATCTGGGATCTTGATCAGATACAATAAATAATGGTATTACCTATAGTCTTCTGAATTTTTTATGAATATTCATATAATCTGGTTGAGTGTGAAGTCCTCTCAAATTGAAATAAAGTAATTTTTCCTTATAAGATAATCCATAACAACCTGTATATAATTATTTCTTTCAGATTTCATTGAATGTCTAGTGTGAATGTTCATGTTGTTGTTTTCCCATTTTCATTTTTCTATAGTTAATGGATTCATCATCCCCTTTGAATTTTTTCCTTCAATTCTTCATTATCTCATAAACTAAGACCATTAATGTATATTCCACAATATATTTCTCCATATTTTCCCACAAATAGTTCTCTTGGAGATTCTGATACATACTTGTTCAACCAGGGTTGATGGAGAACAACAAGATATATTCATAATTCAAAATATCCCCATTTATGTTAGGATTTGATGGTACACATAGTCATAACCAAAATCTTACGAACCCTTCCTCATCAATTTTTAACTCCAATGATTTATCATTTAAAATAGATTCCACCTTCTTTTGAATTCCTGTATGATTTATTCAAGCATTATTTATCTTCTCCATATGGGGTTTTTAAGAAATAATTCGAGAAAGGAATGATGATTTTACTTCCTTATTGATTCCCATGCCCATCCTTTATAATTAAATTAATATTGGAGCCTTCTCAATTCTCATTATTGATAAAGATTCATGATCCTTTCTATATAGATCATATTCCACTTTATTTTCATTAAAATGTTATTAGTTGACTGAGAAGTGATAATAAATGATGAGATTTAACCATCTTAATTGGATCATATTAAAATAATTCTGTGTGTATTTATATTTTA
This sequence comes from Viscum album, assembly GCA_963277665.1. Classification (NCBI taxonomy): domain Eukaryota; kingdom Viridiplantae; phylum Streptophyta; class Magnoliopsida; order Santalales; family Viscaceae; genus Viscum; species Viscum album. The sequence goes on along the minus strand of OY728129.1, from coordinate 1,777,813,724 downwards.
AGATTTTGGGAATAGTATATATCTCACAAACTTCTCCTCATAGTGATAATACTGATATATTTTCATTCAGAAGATCAAAACCACCAACTAAAAAATCATGCATGTAATAGTGTTTCTCATTCACATTCCACTTCCTTTAGGTGTAGGAAAATAAATTATAATGTTTTACTAGTGAACATCATATTCCCTTAACTAAGGCATCACTCTATAACACAAATATTTTCCACTTTTGGGTTGTGTATGTATCAGTGAAGTGATAAGACACTTTTTCAACTCATTGTAGTATTATTCACAATCACTAGTAAATAAAAACATCAATCCCTTAAATGTATGATTTTTAGTGGGTTTTGTAAACTTATAGAGTTCTATAAAAATATTTAGTGATTCCTAGTTAGGATAAGGAATCTAAATATCTAAATTACATATTCTGGTTTGAGCCACATGTCAATTTCCTTTGTCTTAGGATAGTATATAGATATGTTTTTTCTAGTGGAAAAATTCCCCATGAATTATTCTTCCTCAATAATGAACTCACATTTACTATGCATTGTATATATTTTCTTCTTTTTCATCCTCTTTATTATATTAATCAAATTATACTCATGCTCCTGCTTGATCCAAGAGTATATTATTTTATCATCTATAAATACTTCGATAAATTTTCAAGGTATTATCTAAATACTATTTTTATTTAGTACATGAATATTGCTAAATCACATGTGAATATGAATGGATTCACTATGAACTCACAGTTTCCATAACTCTTTCAAAACGTAGTCTTGGGAAAATAGTCCTTCTGCAAATTTAATTAGCGACACTTCGACCTAGGTTCCCCCCTAGAGAAATAATTTCACCCACATGGTTGATCATATTATTAATCTATCATTAGAATGGGACATGTGTTAATAATCCTAATTTTATTAAAATCAAAATAATCAATGTAGTGGTTTATTTATCAATCCATCTTCTAGATGAAGAGTACTGGAGCACCACCAAGGGATGCACATGGTTATATAAAACCATTCCCAAGATTTTCCTATAACTACTTCTTCAATTTATCATAGACATTTGTAGCCATTATCTATGTTTTATTTCATATGGGAAGATATCTTTGAATATATTCATTTGAGAACTCAATATCTCAGATAGGATGAATATTGAAAATTTATAAGGGAACACATCATTATATACCTCACAATGGGAATATCTTTTGGAATGGTCCTCTATATTATATCTATAATTTGAGCTAGATATGATTTCTCATAAGGTATTAAAATCCTCAGTTGAGTTGATGATCCTAAAATAGATTAATCATCCTTATTACACTTGTATATAATTAGAGGTTTCCTTAGGACGTGAAATGTGATATCCTTCTCCCAAAAGCTGATGTTACTTTTTTACAAAGATAAATAATGCATGACCAATATATCATAAAATCAAACAAATAATGTAATATGAGATTTAAGGGAGGTTTATACCACCATCATTGATCAGGTAAAACTAATATATTTTGGATGAATTAATTTCCCCATTTTAATTTCTCAAAGATAACTCAACATCCATATTTGGAGTTGGTTTTGAAATAGTTCTACCTAACTTAAATGGTATCATAAAAGTGTATGACCATAATTAAAAAGTATGTTCTCTATTATTGATTGATTAACTATTGTACTTATCACCACACCAATGTCCAAGTCACCCTTGGAAGTAATGATATAATATTCCACCCCTTTATAGATTTGAGATTGTTTTCATTGATTTTCTTCGACAACCCATAACTTATGACATTAACGTTTCCAATTACCATGTTACATGAAGTTGAATCACATTATTGAATGATTATTTTTGACAAGAACTTTACATTATTATTAATAATTAGGGTATTCTTCAATTCCCTTCAGAAAATATTTTTTGGATCCCCCTCTCTTCATTAGTTAAAACATCACCTTGTTCACTTTGACATTTTTAGAGTTAAATATTCTAACTAATTTGACATGTGGGATGTTGGGTTCATATACCTTCATTGGATATATCTATTGATTCTCACAAATTAAAATTAATCTTCCTATTTTTATCTCTAAGACCACAATACAACTAAGAATCTCCAAAATTAATCTCGACATTTAGGTTAAAAAAGAAATATCCTCATTGCTGTTAGAGTCTCAAATCCATAAATATTTTCATATAATAGGCATAAATACACCAAATAATTGATATAACATATGTGTGTTGTTAAATAAAATTATGGAGACATATATTGAAAGCCTTAATTTTTTTTCCTTATATGCTCTGTTCGACTCATCTTCCTTTTTCATTAGTTAGTGGAACTACAACTCCAAACTAAAACGTAATTTTCTAGGAAATTATTTATTAAAAATATATTTTGTTGAATCCTTCCTAGCCCATGGTTTAAATTTCATTTTTAAACACTGTATTATTAATCAGTGTATACCACTAATTAGATTCCCTATCAAAATTATAGAATTCCAACATGTCATTGTCTTTATCTAAGAACTAGAATACTGATAATATCTTTGAATGGAGTAAATCCATTGTTTTTTGATGAGGGGATCACAAGATCAACGATTGATTTGAGTATTTCTTTAATGTAAAGGACTATAAATCAATTATCTCTTTCTTAGTAGGAGGTAATTCAACACGATTCATGTCATCATTCACAACTATATCAATTTGAACAAATACTTTTATGAGGTTCTCATCTCCCATTCCCATCATGTTTGGAGTCTAATTAGGGAAATCGTCACATTTGATATAAAATTGGTTGTTAGAACATGCTATCTTATTTCAAGACATTAAATAAAATAAATAATGAAAATAATATTAGGGGTATTGAATTCTTACCTAATGAGTATATAAAAGGAAACTGTGAACATAGAAGAAAAAACTTATAAATTAAAAGAATATCCAAACTTTTGATTCATTATGTTTCAATCTACGTTATCTATAGTGATATTATTATCCTTAGGGTTAATTATAAATTTTTCTAGTCCCAATCTTCCAAAATAACTAGAAAATCCTCTTATACAAACTATACTGATCCGATAATTTTACAAATATTAATATAATATTTTAATCATAATATTAAATTTAAAAAAAAAATTAAGGATCGAAATGTATAGTGTATTTAGAAGACTTGGTACATAATTTTGAATAATGAGACTATAATAAGTAATATTTTTATTAATATCCATTATGACATTTTCACTCCCTTTGACATCCTACAACTATATAGGATATCCTGGATAATACATGAAAAATGTCATGAGCTAAAAATCCCAGTAATGGATAAACAAGGGAATTAAGAATAAGACATGAGTTAGAAGGAAAAACATGATAACATAAAAGTTTTAGCTAATGAATAAACATATAAAATAAATATATATGGAATCATATGTCCCTAAAACATATAAAAGTTGTGGAAACATATAAAACGATATAAATTGAGTCAAGGCTAACTTCAATGAATATATCACATGGTGGACGAAGTCCCATAATTAATTTGGTTTACTATTTAATTCCATAAATAACACATCACGAGTCTAAAATATTACCCAATGAATTGGATATCTATCTGGGAACACCCATAATAACAAGTAGATAAATATGTGTGCCACATAAATAATCAAACATAATGAATAAACATAAATGTTACCCAATGGAGAAAATGGATTTCATAGTCATGCCATAATGCATAAAAAAAGGGTGTATCATAATGGTATCAATGAGAAAAGGGATTTAAATCATTATTAGTCATTAATAAAGGAAATATAAAAATATTTCATGAATATTTAAATCCATCTAAAGTGAAAACATTAAAAATAGTGTTTAGGTAACTATAGAAAGGTGCCACTTAAGAGTGAATTTACGAAAAATAGTAATGATTCATTAAAGATGACAAATGAGTAATTGATTACCCAAACCATAAGTAAACTAAAATTGTTTTTTATAATGAATTTATATATTTTATAAAAATATTGGTCGATGAAAATATTTTATGTAGTTTACTTAAAATTTTCTAAGAAACAAAGAAGTCCCAATGAATCTTGTCTTCTTATCATGGGGAATAAAAAAGTAAATCATTAAAAAATGTATTTACCAATAAAGGAAAGATAAATTGGGTTGAATAAATATCTATGTTGCATATACATAAAATATAGAAGAATTATATTAGATTAATGAAGAGAAAAATCAGGGTAATTGGATATAAAGCGTAACCCAATTGAAATATAGAGGTTTAAAGATATCCAATACATTGCACTTTACTTTTGATGAATGTTATTTAAAACCAATAAATATGGTTTAAATAATGTTACTAATTTATACCAAAACCATATTAATTTTAAACATGTCATATATAATCCTTTTATAACCTTTTATCACCTGATTATTAATAATGTTTCATTATTACCACTTTTTCGGGTGTTAGCTGCTTCATTTTTCCCCGCAAATTTTTTCACGTGAACTCTAGTTCATTTGAATGAGATATAATTTCATCATTAACATAATTTTATTAATGATAAAATAATAAGATATTATTATTTTATACATTTTTATAATTATTATAGGTATTTGAGTAGTGAAAATGAGTCGCATCAGTTCTTGGAGATGGTTGGTCATACATACGCACGAGAGATGGTATTATTACCTTAATGTTAAATATGCTGAGAAATTGTTTATATATTAAATTTTTAGAATCAATATCATGTCATAATTATCATATATATACCCATTTTTTCTTTCACTATAGAGATATAAGTAATATTGTCATGGTAATTGATTTATACCACTACTTTGACATTGTAAGTCGTATGTACGCACATTCGATGATTTAATTTTTCATGGGACGGATAAAAGGTAAAATATAATTGTATCATAGTCATAATAATATATATGTATATATATTATACAAAATTTATTATTTTTGTATTTTTATAAAATATTAATAGGCGGTATATGAAGAATGAAATTCAAAAGAGTGGGTAAAGACGATTACCACCTCTACAAATGAGCTCCTTTATAACTTCTCTTAAGGGACGCTATGTAAGAATTTTTAAAGGTAAAGAGAAACATGAAATTAAATGATTATTATTATAATATAAATATGAAAATTTATTGCTTTATATATAGATTAATAGTTTTTAAATAAGTGAATGAAGGGGTTCCCTTTTATAATTGAGGTGCATGACACTTTTGGAATTTCTGAAAGTACAAATATATAATATAACTACTCTAGATAAAAATTATTTAAAATGTCCCATAAATTCTAATTTTATGACATTATTTAGTATCTCTTATCTTTTATTTCCTAATTAAATATTCATATGATTTTTAAAAAAATTAATAATATATTAATCCCATAATATATCATTATTGATAATATTCATTACTATGAATTTAAAAACTTCAAGACAATTAGTGAAATTTAGGAAAAATTATTTTTCTATACTAAAAACTTATATTGGTCATCTATAAATTTATTGTATAACCTTTAATATCTCAATTTATTTTTATTTTAACATTTTTTACATCAGTGACTCGATTTCCCATAATTTTATAATTACCATATAATCATTGAATAAGAATTTAAGAAAATAATTTATACACTAAAAACAAATAAATAAACATGATGAAGGAAAATATGTTATATATTAAAATACTCTGTATATTTTAACATATCCTCTAGATATAACCCTTTTAAAAAAATATACTTATTAAAAACAGAAGTGCGACATGTTTGTCTTTTTGTAAATAAAATACTATAAAGGTTCTAATATTATCCATGTGGCCTAAAATAGAATTTATTTCGTCCATATGATATCTATTTCTGAAAAATTACTCATAAAATAATTTTTTTATATTTAAAGTAATTTTATAGACCATGTCAAATTATTTTTACCTTTAATTACCTGATTTTCCCTTTACCATTTTCACAAAAATAATTAATTTTATTGTTTATATTGACCAAAACATAAAGTGGTATATTTACAAAAACAAATTACATCCAGATTCAAAATATATAATTCAATTTTAAAAATTCTAAACACGTAAGTGTCATAATTTAATTTAATCTTAAAAAAGAGAAACACAATGAAAACCCCATTTTTCAGAAAATTCTATCTTTAATTATAAAATGTAGTGATACTAAATTTAGGAATAAAATTATTTTAAAAGAAAAAACACTACTGGAAAATGGGTCTATACCCACAGTTTTGTGCAGAACAGTGGGTATATGCGCCCCCTATACCCACAGTTTTGGAAACCTTGTGTATAGGGATAGTATTAAGACCTATACCCACAGTTTTGGAGAACCGTGGATGTAGGTCCCCTATACCAAAGGTTCTTGGAAAAACTGTGGGAATATGGTTTTTTGAAGACCTATACCCATAGTTTTTCCAAAATCGTGGGTAAAGGTGTTGTTCTGCAGGCTTATACCCACGGTTTTTGAAATCCGTGGGTATATGTGGTATTTTTTTCAAAGACATATACCCACTGTTTTTCAAAACCGTGGGTATATCGATGGCAGGAACAAAAAATTCTGCGGGAGAGGAAATATTTTTTGGTGAAAAGACAATCTTGAATAATATAAATTTACGTATACAAAATAATAAATCGTATAAAGAGTTTAGGTTGGTTGGTTTAGAAAGCTGGTTTTCATGTGGAAAACCCAGGATGAAATCTCACGACAACATGTTTTTCAAATATATGTATAATATGAATATAAGTAAAGAGATGTATATATATAAATCAATAATGTTCTTAAGTTAGTTGGTCAGTCCGTGTTGTCCCTCAGCAATGGTCGCTGGTTCGAAAACTCGCGGATTCATATTTTTATATTATATCAGCTATATTAATATATTAAAACAAAAGTATATTGATATTTCAGTTGCCATGTTAGCTCAGTTAGTCTCTGTGACTTTGCAGGAAATGGGTGGCGCGAGTTCGAAACCCGGTGGCCTTTTATTTTCGACTATAGCTGTTATATTAATATAATAAAAAGAAATTATATATATAAATCAATAGAAGTGTTAGCCCAGTTGGTCACTTGGTGGGGCGCGGGGTTGAGGCGCTGCGTGAGGTTGTGGGTTCGAATCCCCCCGCCCCATTTTTTGGAATTTAAATACCCCACGGTTTTCAAACCATGGGGTCTGCTGTGTGCCACACTGGAACAGCAGTGTGGCACACTTTGACCCCCCTATTCCCACGGTTCTCCAAAACCGTGGGAATAGGTTGTGACCGCTATACCGATGTCGTTCTAGCCCATGGTTCCCAAAACAGTGGGTATAGGCTTTACCCATGGTTTTGGGGGTGATACCCATGGTTTTGAACCGTGGGTATTTGTCGTTCTTCCAGTAGTAAAAATTATATTATTTATAATAAAATGAACAAATTAATTATTAAAATTTTTCCAAAATAGAATTTTAATTTGTAAATTCAATAACGGAAAATACATTTTTCAATTTAAATAAAAAAATCATTATTTATAAAAATATCATTTTTTTGAAAATCCTAAAAAAAATAATCCTAAACTATATTTTATATAGTGAATTAAAAAATATATTTTAAATTTTTGAAATATTTTTCTAAATTTTTGAAAAATAATTACATTTTGTTTGTCATAGAATGAAAAAACCATTTTTTGAAGAAAATTTATTTTTGAAAAATAAAACGACTTTACTAAAAATTAAAATGTTTATTTCTTATGAATTAATAAATATATTTAACAATATAGGTTTTCCATCTTCATACCTGAAAATTAAACATATAGGTTATAATGGTTATGTTAAATCTATAATATAACAATGGTATATCATGGTTTGTTTAAACTCACCTTTTTTTCACCCAAATCTACTAAAGAAATAAAAATATTTGAATATAGATAATTATTATAAATTTTGTGGTGTTAAATGTGCCATTAGTATCTAAATGTATTATAAGGCACTTGGGTATTTTCCAATTCATTTACAAAATAAATAGACTAACCAAGATGATGAGATATAAAATCCTCTAAAACTATGAATATAATATAATGATTAGGAAAGCACTACTCAATCCTTGGATCCTGATAATTATATATGCATACCTAATAATCTAGAGTTGTAGATTTATTTTTCTAATTTGATTCTGGGAAATATAGTTTATCAAAGTAGTGTTGTAAGATAATTAACTCACACGCCAATGATTTTAGTGTCATAGAAATATTCTAGAGGTAGGATCATTTTATTCCAAGTTAAATTCTATAGTGATGTGACTTATTTAAATGTTATTATCATTTATTTAGATAAATTCAATTTTATTTTTAAAATAGTTCTTCTCTATATGAATAAAAACATTTATATTTATTATAACAAATAAATTACACTTGTTACCAACCCATGATAGATTAGAAATGAATATATGACAATGGACTTTCTTGGAAACCTAATTCTACTAGAAGAGTAATTATAACCAATCATAAAGTATTTTTAACTAAAATTTTAATGATGAAAACGTGTATTTTTATATGCTTATTAGATGGAAATTAATAGTTCCATAAACTTACTTAACTTACTATTCTTGAAACCATTTTAGATATAAAATCCTAATAAATGTCTTCATTATGGGCATATTTGAATACTTTATTAGTAAGTGATAGTTAAAATTGTGAGGATGAAGTTTATTTTAGTGGAGGGGAGAATTTGACACACTCATATTTCAGAATATATATCCCCATTAAAAAAAGATACATCGATAGTATGATTCACACACAAAAACAATATAAATTGATCAAAGGAATATAAGGTAAATATTATTAAGAAAATTTTATGAATTATAAAAACCCCTCATAAATAAAAATATTTTATTCAATATAATTTTCTTACTATTAGATGATTAAGAAAAAATGTGATATAATATTACAATGAATTATTGTTTATCAAATTACATTTTTTAGAATAATTGTATATTTTATCCAGATTATTAAATCAACTAATAATTAATGATAGTATAAAATATTTTATTACATGAAATAATATATAAGAATTATTAAAATTAGAAATTGATATAAAATAATTTTAAGAACACATAATGTTCAAAAACATCATCTTTTAACGAAACTACATTTTATTTGTATATTTAATTTTTAATTATTAACTAAATTTATAAATTTAATAATTGGAATTAGAAAAAACGAACATTATTATATTATTTTTAATTTGAAAATTATATTTGAAATAATTGTTTATATTTTTTTTAAAAAATTAGTTGAATGATGTAATATACCAATACTGTGACTTTTACTACATTTTTTGTAAATACGTTTTATTTAAATATTTATGAAACATTTTTATTTAAAATATATAATTTTAATAAATATATTACAAATTTTAAAATACTTAATATAATTTAAAGACAAATTATTGGAATTTTATAACTCATGTAAAAGTTTTGGTCATAAATTTTTTTAACAGTTTATACAATCATTATATTAAAATTAATTTTTAACACCTTTGGACATTGAAGAAATGGATTTAGAACCCATATTTCGTAGGTTCAAATTATCTAATAAGGTTAACTTAAATTTTAGGCATAATTATTAAGTAACCATTGGTATAAAATAGTTATTGTAGTAAAAGTGTAAATGAGAACTATAATAATTCAGTGGATATAAGGTTTGAAACAGGTTAAAAAAGTATTTCTTATTGAGTGGTAAACTGACTCTCATCCTTATCTCACCCTAATCTAAATTATTGTATATATTTTTGTCCGATTTACATTTTTATAATGTTCCCCATTTATACAATGTTGAAATATTTATAGAAATATCATTTTAAAAACATATAAAAGGGGCCTCTCCCCACCATCTAAAGCCACTCCCTGAAAACTAGTTTTCTTCTAAAATCCTAATGTTATTAGTTACCCAATAACTATATTTCAATATTTTTATAATATTCATAGGATATATTATCCTATTCCATATATTTATAAGTCATCCTCTGAGGAAATATCAATGTGCACAATAATGTTTGGGGTATGTGAAGAACAAATCCGGACCAAGGTAATCGTTTTTCCTCAATATTTATTCATTGACACATGTTACATTATTATAAATTGTCTTTTATTTTTTATGTTGTAAATTAGTTTTTCAATCCCATTAATGTTTTATAATTAATTTCCTTCCAATTTATGGGATATAAAAATCCAAATTATGTTCATTTCGTCAAATGGACTTCATGTCACATGTTTTCCCAATTGTATGTGTTTTATTCTAAAATTCTTCTATTAACAACATGTTTTGTATTAGGATGGAAATTTATTCTATATGGTGTATATGATTCATAAGTGAGATATTACATCATAAAATACTATTAATTTAGGGTAATTTATTATCATTTTACTTCTCACACCTTCAAGAGGTTTTGATTTAAATCATCCCCAAGTTGTAAGGGTTTCTTTGTCTCCTCTTCAAATATGTGGGAAATATTTGATACTGTGCACCATAATTAATTTTATATGTTGTATTCATTACAAATTTTATTTCAAATATGAAAATATCTACCATTTCTAGATAATTTAATGTCCATTTCATGATCTACTGATCAATCCCCATTGATATTTTTATTACTAATTTCACAATGGTTTACTTCTCAAATTCATCACTTTAAGTAATTTTTTGTATTATGAACCCAATTGTTTAAATATAGGGAATATATTTCTTAATTGATAAATTATAACATGAAATAAATTCTATTTATGGTAGTTTAATTTCAATTTAATTCTCTATATATCCATATGTTATTATTTAAGTCATCACCAAGTTGTAAGGGGTTTTGTTAAATCAATTTATATACATTGAGTAATATGTTTTATTCATAGGATAATATATGTTATTATGATTATTAAAAAAAATTATTTTATGAAATATTTTAAAAGCATAAATTTAAAATGAAATTGAAATATTAAAAGAGGCAAGTTGAAATAATAATTATTAATAATTGGTATTATGTGAAAACATATTTTGATGTGGAACACATGATTAAATAAATATATTTAGTCATGGAATTTTTTGCATCATTTTTCAAATATTTTTACATTAAAAATAAATAAATGAATGTAATGGGAATTTAATAACTTCATAAAAAATTACTTTAGGGCAGAGCAAGCATGATAATATTTGATAATGGATGGAATTCCATTATTGGTTTTTCTACATTTTCCTTTAAAAATATATGATGAATAAAAAATTGAATATATTTTATTTCTATGAATATATATCCTTGACATGCTTTAATATTAACATTTTTTAGTAGGAATAATTTTTTGGGATGCCTAATGATGTGATTGTGGCACGATGTTCCAATTTTGATAATGATGTTGGGTGGGGATGCACTTGGTTGTGATGGTGGAAGATGGTGTTAATGATGATGATGACATTATAATGGGGTGAAATATATGATATTATTTGATGTGGTTTCATTTAAGTAATCACTATTGAGTGAGTGGGTTGAAGTACTTCTTTCTCATTATTTTTGTGCTAAAAGATCAGATGCTTGATAGATATTAGATTTTTTTTGATTATATATAATTAGTTTCTAAATGTGTAGTGTAGTTTGATACCATGAATAATGGGATAATTTTTATGTGGTATCTTAAGCTATGTCCTAGAGTACCATGATTAATATGTAATGATAATATAATTAATGAAATAATATTGGTGGTTCATGATGCATTCATTATGGAAATGGTATACATGATAATACAAGCATATTATTAATACAACCCTCAGAAAATTCCTTAGAAGATTAAAATTTATATATATTAATTGATCAAAAACGAATTAATTAATGTTTAACTAATTAAATTAAACACTATTTATGTTATTCTACTGGTACCTAGGCTATATTATTGGCATCTAAGAGTCTCACATGGAATTATTAGTGGATAAACCTATTGTTTGGAAGTTTCCCATATCATGGTTGTGATCTATATAAATATAATATATTTTTTTCATATAATATATTACCCCACCCATGTTATTAAGGTTACTAAGATCCAAAAGACTCTCAGAGGGTTTCCCATAACATCTTGGTTAGAAAAGAATGATTGGAGAACTACCCCCTGACCCCACTCTCTTCTTATAGTAGTATTATTTACTAGTATGAACAATGGTTATCATTCCCAATATATGGGTGTAGAGGGATATAATTTTTTTTGGTTATTTAAAACTCACTTATCTCTTCAAATACTATCCCAATGGTTATTATAGGTATGATAGGTAAGGGTTTTGATGGAATGAGGTATAATACATGACGTACGAGTTGTGGTGGACCCAAAAAACTACTCGATGACTGCATTATGATGTTGTTGGGATGGGTAAATGATGTTATGCATGTTGTACATGTTTTATAATTGGTACGTCGAAGATGATAGACTATGACAGAGATGTATTTTGGTATGATTTTGGAGATAAATGAACCAGAATGTGAAAAATTTGGTTAGAGAAATAAACTAGTGGGGAACTTGTGGTTAAGTACCCTCTTTTGTTAACATATTAGATGATCTCATGTGTGTGATACTTTCTGAGTGATCCATTTTTGGATGAAAATAATAATAGTAAATCTATTTATGTGATCACTTATTTTTATTTGTTTACTCACTAGGCTATAATATTCCGTTTTTCACAATTTTATGAGAATAGATATTATGATTATATCGATTATAAATTCTATTCTCATCCTATGTATACATAATTTTTTAATCTAAATATGATATTTTTTTGGGAATGATATAGACATTTCTAATTCATGGAGTTATTTTGGAGTAGTTGGAAATGTGTAGATTCTTCCTAGGATTTATTCTTGTGTTTTAATTTTTTTGAGTTGAATGGAATTGCATCTATAAGTTGTATTCAAACATCATCATCATTTTTATGAGTATTTTTTAATTGTTTGTTTCTATTTAATCTATAATTTATCTTATCTTATAGTTCAATTCATTCCATCTATTTTTATTTTATACCCTTTATAATCTCACAGACCCATGGCCCATGGGTGGTAGTCTTTAGGCATCATTATCCATATTCTATAATTTTCCATATGGTGGGGTAACATTGGCCGGATAAAGTCATGAAATAGTGGAATTAGATCTGATGTTTGAGAGTTATTTTTGATAATATAGATATGTACTAGGGATGATTCAGGGGTCGGTAGGTAAATAGTTTCAACTGGGCTTAGTTAGTGTCAAAAAAATGGGATACTGGCTATGACATGAGATTTTTTTTCACTCATGTTATCCAATTCAAGAAACTAAAATTTTACTCGATATGTTGTGGAAAGTTATATTACAATTAGGGTTGAGACCTAGGAGAGGTCCGTGCATCATTATTGTGTATGTTTGCATTTTAAGGGTAAAAACAAAGGGAAAAGTTTAAAAAAAGAATAAAAAATTTCATAATGTAATGTTTTTCCTTCGTTAGGTGTCCCTAATGATTATTATTTTATAAGAGTGGAATTATATAAACTTCCCAAATAGATTAATCGTAATAATGTTTGGAAATATTTGTTATCAAATAACTTTAAAAGGTTGATGATGATAATTCTTAGAGGGAGACACTCTGAGTGTTCCAGCCCAATTGTTTGAAGGAGTCCAATGGATCCTTTTTGAATATTTGGATAGTCATTTGGTTGGGTGAGACTGTAATATAATTTTCATTTAATATTTCAAAAATAGAGAACTAAGATTTAATATATTGGATTATTCTACTTGTATTTGATAGAAGATTGTGATTCCTATTCCTCTAGGTTTGTGTGGATTTATCTGTTCTATAGGAAATATTCTGAGATACTTTTCCAAGATGAGTTTCTTTATTTGACTTGAAGGAGGTCGATTCATGGATGATGATCATTTATACCCATTTTTGGATTTATGAGACCGTATTTGGATGTTTTTGAGACCATTGAATTGAGTTTTTGAGCCTCTAACCCTTCAATTATTATACCCATGTAGTGAATGCCTATATTTATCACCAATCATTGATTATTGGCCCTAAAAAACAAGTGTAGGTAAAATATCACCAATTGAGAAGCCTCACCCTTAGGGTTGATGAATAAAACTCAATATAAATAAAGATATCATAAGATTCCACCTTAAATAAAAAACTTCTTAAAAATTCCAATAAACAATAATCATCACTATCGTGTTAATCCATAGAAAGAAAATATTTACCCACACACAAGTAAACAATGTAATGTAAAAATTGTATTAAATATACTTATGATTATTCATAATGGATAATGATTATTTATAATGGATCATGATTATTTTATCCTGATTTCACACTATTGTACATTGTTATATGTTTTTCATTTAACATAACAAATCCTTCAATCAAGAATTTTTGATAACTAATATTGTTCTTTGTTATTTTTAACAAAATAATTTTCATATTCTCATGTTTTATCACATTTTTATGATCTAAATATTGATAAAATTTTTATAGGATTTAAATTACATATCATTTAAAATAATCACTTTATTATGTTTCTTTACCTTGTTTAAGATGGAAATTATATCAAAATAAATGTCTAGAATAGGGTCTTGAGGAGAAAAGTCATTGAAAAATATTAACAAGTTTGTAAAATAGATGCTTATGTAGCTATTCTCCAAGGATATAAAACATTAAATAAGTTATTTGTGGGACGATCTGTGAGATTATTAACTAAAATAAAATAAAAATATTTTTTATGTATTTTTTTCTTGGGTATCTATATAACAAATAATGGATGAAATAAATTCATGAAGATGCAATATAACTCAACGAATATTGTTTTGTTAACAAAAAACCATACAAACCTGATATCATTTTAATTGGAGAAAATTAAAGAAAGAACTTGATATGGATATTTAAAACCTGTCAATTTTATTCATATGAATAATACATTAAATATTAATTAATTACACAAAAGTAAATAAATTATGTGGCAAAATATCCAACAAGTCTCATGTATTTGAAAATAATACTAAGAAACACATACCATGAATTCCCACTTAATCGAATGTTCTCAAACATGATGATTAATAAAAAATGATCTTAATCAATTATCAGGGAACCATATTCTAATCTATTACATATTAAAAAATTATTTTACGATTATTATCGGCATGCATGTTAGTTATTATCTATTTTCAATATCGCGTTGGAGTAATCCTGATTATTTTGTACTAGTTACTTAATAGTTTTTTAATTTTTCCTTATTCTACAAATTATTATCATTAAAACAAAATAACATGTAGTGTAATTGATATGTTATAATTATTTTTTAATTTTTTAATTATATTTTTTATGTATTTTGGTTATTATTTGTGACTATAAACTCAATAATGAGGTTGTTTATTCAATTTAAATCCAACTAATGATGTCTTCTTAAAATATAATTTTAATTTTTAAAATAATAAAAAAATGCAAAAAATAAAATAAAATTTTCTATTTCTAATATTAATTTTTGAAATCCTTATATGATATACATTTATAGAATTATTCATGTAGGTGGTCAAACCGACATAGTTAAAACATGTATTAGTATATTTGTGAGTATTCATATGGAAGAGAATATATTTTTTAAATATAACTATCAAAATAGACAAATGATATTTTGTATATGTTATTATGGGGATCAATCATAATTGGGAGGAGTTATTGGACGATAATACATGAAATAAAAATTTTCACTTATAAATTAATCTCTTTTTCTATTGGTATGTTTATATTTAGGCAGTTTGTTTTTCTATGTTTGGTTATTTCCAATATGACTTATATAATGATTAATTTAGATTTATAGTATATATGTTATGACATAAAAAATATATATATAATCAATAAGCTAATTTATAAAATCCTCTTCAATTGTAAATGGTAAATGAAAGGTGTCCTTTATGGTGGCGGTAGTCTACAGAGATACATGAGCTACATTTTAAATTTTTTATTGAAATGGAGGAAAATAAATAATTGCTCTACCATCAATTTAATTACATATTAGAAAATAATTTACCTTTATAATTTTATATATACATTGTTATAATGTTTTTGGAGGAGGATTGATGATTATGATAAATAAAGGAAGTTGAATTGTATGATATACATACATTGAGAAATTTAATATTTCCTTAGAGTATCCAATGAAAATAAAGGAAACACAGAACATTATTGAGGTTTGAGGATACCAAAAGTGTTTATCATAATTATATGAAGTATTTTTATATTTTTTTATAATATACCATGTTTTTATTCATGGTAAAAATATTTTTTATTTTAGATTAATTTTTTTTATGGCCTAATGTAAATACCCCTTGAGGTTTTGAGGTTATCAGGGGTTACTGGGGCTTGTCTCGACCCTAGAACATGAATCTTATAGGAAAAAATCTGGGCCTCAAGGTAAGTTGCCACCATGCACCCCAATCCTCACAATTTGATGAAACCATGCAAGGCTATACATAGGGTTACATGAGCCACGTGGATTGGAGGAAATCATACTGATAGAGTCACAGGCCCATACACGAGCACATGTAGTTTTTGATAGTGGGTTGAGACATGGTTTGAACATAGTTAGTAGAACTTCACCTGAAAATAGTGTGTGTTGCTTGTACTTAAAACAATGAGTTCACCATAGGCACAATGTTGGTCTAACCGTGCATCCAAACCATTCATCCTAAGAAATGTTGGGGGAATTTTTATTTTCCCATACTTAATGTTATTTCAAATTTTACATTTCTATTTTTATACTAAATTATATTGCAGCCATTGGAGATCATCTTAAAGTTAAATCATAGATTTTTATCCTTATTTTCAATCTAATATTAGAATTGAGCACTGTGTGTCCCATTAGATCGGCATCAAAGAGTACTCAATTCATTTTACTTGATTCTCAAGAGCATGTGAGAACTTGATGGAGCTGAGGACAATGATGATATCAAGAGATAGTGATTTGTGTTTATTTTTTTATACATATATTGAACTGATGCCATTTATACCTATTTTGGTCTCTTTTTAGACACATTAGATTATTAGCATTATGTATGTTATTACTTTGGGAAGTTTTTGTATATATTTGTCATCTTGATGTTTATATATTATCTAATTGATTTACAACATTCACTATTGATAGATATTGATATTCTACCATGTTACACTATGTTAATAGGGTTATATTATCCCCATAGACACACCCTAATACCTCATAGCTAGTCGGTAGCATTTAGTGTTTGGGGAGATCTGCTTTAGGCCATGTGGCCAACCAGGATCAGGGAATAGTTTTGTGGAATCTGGAATTGGGAAGCTAAAAATTGGTATCAGAGCTGTTTTTAATTTATGTTTTATTATTCGGGCCATCTGTTTGGGCCTATGGGTCTCCAGGGCCTTCAGGTCATCAATGGCCTTCGGGCCTCAGGGCCTTCGGGCCACAAAGACCACGGAGTATCCCAGTTCACACAGAGCAAGCCCCAGAAGAGGATTAGAGAAAAAAGACTAGCCCAGAAGTAGAGCTATCAGATTTGAAGAATGAGATGGTATGTAAACCACCATCGTGACCAGGTACCATGCAGCTTTTAATGGGAAAATGCTAACCGATCAGCAATGCAAGGTGGGGAGATATGTGATCAATGATTCAGAAGAAAGGGGAGGGGTAGTTCATGTGGTTAGGGCCTACGAGTCATGTACGAGTACCCCTTCATCGCTAAAAGGGGGATTATCTATAATAAAAATAAAAAAGAAGGCCTTCTGTCCATTTGTGTGATTTTATAATTAATATTATTTTTGGTTATATTATGTTGAAACTAGATTATGTGAGGGTATTGAACCTCATTAATCATTATAGCCCCTTTTAGAAACTACCCGACATGCATTATTCCATGACATATGGGATGAATTGTCAATTTTGATCATGTTGTGATTGGTGTCATGATATATATACCAATGGTTTTGATATATTTTTGTGTAGGGAATTGAGAAACATGGTTTTTACATAGTGTGCATGGTATAAACCCAGCAGTTTTTTATTGATTATGCTACAGCAGACAAATTGAGAAGCTAATTGTTGCACGTTGATTCATGGACCATGAGTCGCATGGACTGAAACACGTTATGCGGGGGATTAAGTGGACACCATATTTCGATTCAAAAATAGTATGGGACCTTATGGATCATAAGTGGGGAAACATTTTGTTCAACTATTTAATATTTAATTCGAGATTAATTTGAAATTCATATTAAAAAATATATTTTTCTATATAGAGAACATAACCTAGACTTGTCTTTTTTGTGGGCAGTAGTTATTGTCTCTAGTGACTTTTGCAACTATTTATTTTTACTAGTCCTTGATTTAGGAGTAGGATGAGTGATATGAACTATTTATAAGAAGGTTTTATCAAGTCCTATGAGTTTGAGTTATGAACTTAGATATCCTTATTCTAAGATGAATGAGTTTGGAATTATACTGTAATTCCATAATGATCACCCACATTCATATGCTAAGAGGGTGCCAACGACCACACTGTAGATGTGGTGGACTTGAGGCTACCAGTGGATCATCCATTATTTAAAGATGTGACACTAACATTTTTACTAGACAAAGGTGTTATGTCATAGTTCCACGATGTGTCTTTCTTCTTCATGAAGACTTTTCATAGAGCCCCATAACCTTCCTTGTCTAGGGTTGAGCTAATATGTGTATTCCAGAAAGAACATCCTTCCATATTTTTGGGGGATGGTGAAACATAGGTTTATAAGATGTGGATTGAGAATATAGTCTCGATATTTGACAATATTGAGACACGTCCTGAGAGGATGGTGGAGTTCGGGACATATATGTTATGTGGAATAGAAAAGCATTAGTGGGATGTTCTGAACCAAGATGAGAGGTTGCGATATATGGTTTGGGATGATTTCTAAATAAGATTATATGATTAATTTTACCCCTATACTCTAAGGGAAGAGAAGGATAGTGATTTAATGAATCTATAGTATGGTGTTATGGCAATTATGGATTACTCGACACACATTATAGTGTTGAATCATATTGCACCAACATACCATGATAATGATTTTTCATGTGATAAAATCAATGAGGAATGTATATGTATTTTTTGACCTAAGAAAAACATGTTCATGTTTATGATGGTTATTTAGATGGTAAATCAGTCCATAATTACATAGAAGAACTTGAGAGAATATGTGGGCACAGAGTAGAACGATGAAGTCTCTCGACCTAGGGGTTCAACATCTTGAATAATGAAGAGTTGTTTTGAGGCTTCCTATGAGATGAATACTTGCCTAACTACTAGTTCATACAGGACTATTTTCTTTCATTCAATCGTAAGATGGTGCACCTTAGGAATTAGTTCAATCATTACCCTATCGAGTTTTAAGATTGTGAAATGTTGGGAAATGTTCAATGTTTTTACTTGAATTTCCATCTAGCAGTGATTTGTATTGGGAAATATCATACACCATGTTTGAGAATGGGGTTCATGACTCTACATCAGGAAGGGATATAAATATAAATCTTTCTATTAATATGAGGTGGTGCTGGTCATGGATGAGGTAGCCAGACACTAGTTGTACACAGACAGTAGAGAGATCCTTCTATAGTTAGCGAGTTTGAATCATAGGGTCACGGATCGGGTGATATATTTTATATACAGCCTACCCTGAGGAGTAGGGATAAAAACTATCTACTATGATAGGTACTATCTTAGTATCCCAAATAATAGTATCTCCTCTTTTTCAAATAGGATCAGCACAAAGTTTTATATGTATACCTATTATGATGAGAATTGGGGTTGTTATATAGTTTTCTTAGGTCATGATAATTCTTATACCAATATTGGGGATCTAAATGGAGGATGTACATCAATAGAGGCAGTTCCCCCATGAGGTTAGTTTTTGTCACATCATCTAAAATAAATTTTTCTAGGAGATGACTAGAGATGACATTAAACATGTAATGGGAGGACTAGTGAATAATAGAGACTAAGTTGACTAGTATCACTAGAGGGTTAAATTCAGATCACCAGAGGAGGTAGATTATACTCAAAAGGGTGAATGTGATGTTTAGATGATCTTTACTACCCCAAATCCTCATGGAATGGGTGGGATGATAATCCATTTTGATACACTGTATCTGGATGATCTGGGTACATGTCATGTGGAATTACCTCATGTTTTTTATCATTTTAGAGATGTTTTCATGGATGAAATTTCTAGTTTACCTCTAGATAATGTGGATGAATTCTCCATCGAGAGAGTTCTAGGAGAATTATCATTACACATTCCTCCATATAGGATGGTTATGATGGAGTTGAATGATCTCAAGAAGAATCTATATGATTAGGAGGAAAATTTATTTGTTCGACCTAATACTTCACCATGGGGTTCACGTATCATTTTTGGAAAAATGTCAGAACGTACCTTTAGGCAATGTGTGGATTATCGGAAAGTAAACTAGCTAGAGGTTAAGAATGGGAATCCCTTGACACTAATAGATGACATTTATGAAACAATTTTAGAAGATTGGGTATTATTGAAAATTAATTTTGAGATCCAGATATCATCAAGTGTGTCTTCAAACTACATGCATACCTTATATAACATTTCATAATAGGTATTACCTATATGAGTATCTGGATATGTCGTTCAGTATCATGAACACACCAATGGATTTTATGGTGCTGATGAACCAAGTACTGCATCCTTATTAGGATTCATATTTGGTGGTTTTAATATAAGATATCTTGGTGAATAATTACAATCAACGATACTATGGAAAACATTTTGTGATCATTATGGATACACTAAGTGTGCTTCTTTTTTATACTAAGATCACAAGGTTCCATTTATATATGGATAAGTTTTACTTAAATAGTTATATTATCTCAGATAACGAAGTATTAGTAGACCTAAAGAAGGTTACTATTATAGATTCATAGGATTATCTCAAAAATGTCTTTGATATATATTGTTTCATAGGGATATCTGGATTTTATACGAACACCATACATAACATATCACCCTTAGTAGAACCATTTATATGATTGAAAGAGATGGAATTAATGTTTGTATGGTCAGATACCTATGAGAAAACCTATCAAGAAATGAAAGGGAGATTGACATCAGTACTAGTCTCGATTCTTATAGAGCTTATTATAAGTTACATTATGTATTGTGACACATCATTTATTAGGATTGGAGTAGTTTGGATGTTGGAGGATAGATTCATGGAATATAGGAATCTGTAGTTGAAGCCACACACAAGGAACTAACTGACACATGACCTCAAGTTAACTACAATTTTATATTCTTTTCAATGATGGAGAAAATATTAACTATGGGAGTGTTCTATGGTGTTCACGGACCTCAAAATCCTTAAGTAAAAATTTATATAGAGTGATCTAAATCTAAGGTAGTGAATGTGTGTTGAATACCTATTGTCATTAGATTTCAAGATGGCATACATAGCTAGTAAATGCAATGTAGTGGCTAATGAATTGAGCTAGATGACTTAGATATAGGATTTGCATGAGTCTTGTAGTGAGTGGAATTATATTTCTTCATTATCTGAGGTGCACAAGGAGGTATAGGATTGTCATGGGAAGATATGTGATTAATCATTAGTAATTACCTCTACTTTACAAGATATAGTGATGATGATGCATATTTTACATTTTGAGAGCCTAGTCCTATGGGAGAGTGTGGATAGAGAGGACCATCCACCTCACTGTAGTATAGGTTAGGATGGGATCTTGTGTATCCATGGCTTTGTATGTGTTCTAGTGGACATACATGAGGATATGATGCAATAATTTCTTGCCTCTTTTTTAGGTTGTGCACCCTAGATTCCCCAATATATTCCATAACATCATTCATTAGTATTGTTGATTTGGTATGGAGGGGGAGGTAGCTGGTTTTTTATGAGGGGTTCCCCCTATCATCTAGTAATGATGAATATTAGTGACCAAACAGACTGTTATAGTAGTTACCTATTCACAAGTGGAAATGGGATGATGTCGCGATGGGTTTCGTGACTGGTTTTTAAGGTCTCCAAAAGGTAGTGTTGTTGTTTGGGTTGTTGTTGAGTGGATAATGAATGATTCTCATTTCATTCTGATTAAGGAGATCTTTACCATTGATGAGATTTGGATGTTTCACCTCGATGTGATAGTGTGACATAAGGATTTCCGCTCACTATCGTTTTTGATAGGTATACTAGGTTACATAATATTTAGTGAAGAGTTTGTTAAGGGTGTTGGGTATATAGGTGTTTCTAATAAAGAAATGTAGACCTCAGACTGATGGCTTCTTATATCACATCATACAGGTTCTTGAGGACTTGGTATGATCATGCGTCAAAGATTTTTAAGGCACATTAGATAGGCATATACCACTATTTGATTTCTAATAAAATAATAGTTATTTGGTGATTATATATCTAGAACATTATGAGTATTTTTATGGTTGGATATCCCAAACACCCTTATTCTTCTCTGAAAAACATGAGGAAACATTACTGGGACCATGTCTCATGAAGGATACTTCAAAGCATGTGTAATTGATCAAAATGTGGATGTCTACTTCAGAATCTCAAAAAAACATATGTTGATCACCGAAGATGACCTATGTATTTTGAGCTTGAATATATTTCCATTTAACATATCTCACCAAGGTTGGGACACATATAGATTACGAGACAAGGTAAGCGTTCATTGTGAAATGTTAAGCCTTGGAGATATATGAGGGAGTATGGTTTGTTCCGATGCATTGCAGTTACCTATGAAGTATCATGAAATGATTGATGTCTTCTTCATATCTCATCTATGTAGTTATAATTCAGACATTTCTCCAACTTTTCAACCTAAGTTGGATGAGTTACAAGTAGATGCATCCTTTGAGAAGTGTCTGATTCATATCATTGATAGGATCCCAATGGTTCTTTGAGGTCATCCAATTCCTATTGTATAGGTCTATCGAGTCACAACAATATATAAAATGATACATGGGGGCAAGAGGTTGGTTTATGTTCTAAGTGGCTAATATTATTCTCAAATTAATAATTACCACCCTTGGGTGGGAAATTCAGGGATGATTTACTTTTAGGGGGGAATATTATTAGATCGTAGGTTTTTATATGATGTACAAATATTTTTTGTTTAGGGTTAAATTATTTTTTACGGCCTTATATATACCCCATATGAGGATATGGGGTATAGGTGGTGCCTGGGGAATGTTTAGATCCCCAAATCAAACCATTGGATAAAAATATTTTATCTTGACGGTTAGTAGAAACCTTCTGCCCCAAGCCACATAGATTGATGAAACCATGGTGGGATGGACATAATAATCCATGCACTGCATGATTTGAGGAAAATAAAAGGATAAAGACAACAACCCATGTAAAATAAACTATATTTTTGATAGTTGGATAAGAACCCATTTTTTAACGGTTCAAAAAACAATGAAAGGCTTCCCTCCTTATAGTAGTGGGTGCATAGTTGGAGTATGGTTTGGGAAATCATGAATCTAAGCCATATAGCGTAGGAATGTTTGGGGGAATTCTCATTTATCCATTAATTAATTTGGTAACCTTTTTTATTTATCTTATCCTAATACATTATAATATAGCCATTGAATCTCCTATGTAAGTTATATAATATATTTCGATCAATATTCACGATATAATATTGGAATCGAGTTTCATCGATCTAACTGCATCTAATTTTGTGTATAATCAATTACTTTTGTCTCATTCCTATGAGTTGGGGAGAATATAATGGAGTTGAGTCTCTGGATTCTATTTCATGATAATGAGTTTGGTTTTTTTGGTATTCTGATACATGTATTGTACTGATTCCATGTATACCTATTTTGGATACTTTGTACACAAATGGTATGATGATTATTATGTATGATATTAATTTTGTAATTTCTGTCCATATTTTTCATCTGGATGTTTATCTATTGTCTGATTTATTTAATTATTCCACTATTTAATGTTATTGATATCCCATTCTGATACACCCTTTTAATGAGGGCATTGTCTCCTCATAGACACACCCTTGGACCATGAAGATAGTAGGTAGCCTTTTGCATTCAAAGAGAGGCACTCTAAGATATGTGGCCAACCAGGCTTGGGGAACTGTTCAACTATATCACGGACGAAGAAATTATATATTTAATGTGAGTTTTTAACTATATGGGTGTCTTGAAAGGGGTGGAAGTGGGCTCTATTTATAGGATAAGAAAGGGAAAGTATTTAGAAAAGAATTTTAGGTAGGGGTATTAATGGAATTTCAAAAGATTTAGGTGAGTTAGGTTGGGAAATATTCTTGAGACATGTATATCTATCTTTCACAACTATACATGGTATTCTAGATGGTCTATGTGACAAATTTATTTAGTAATATTTGAGTCACATTAGATTTCTCATTTTATGAGTTATTAATCATCATTAATTATTAGTCGGTGTAAATGTTTTTCACCAAAAATATATGATAATGACACCAAATTTGAACATGATACATAAATATTTTTCTCCCTTTAATCAAATTCTGTTTCAAAATATGGTAAAATTAACTTAAAAAAACAAATAACATGTTGAAAATCTATTTTTTGAAAAAAATTTCTTTTTATTCATAAATTCTTCATATATATATTTAAAATTAATTTACAACTAAATTATTAAAAAATAATATATTTTAAAATTATTATACATTATTAATTAAAAATATTTCCATTTAATATAAATATATGTAATATTTTGAAAAGTATAATTCTTGGAAACATAATTATTTTTCCACAGTAAATAATATTTTCCTTGGTAAATTAATTTTATTCCTAAAATTTAAATTGAAGTTATTAAATAATATGAAGATGTTTATTTAAATTACAAAAATCGTTTTATTAAATAAAATTCTTAATGTTTATAAATATTTATTTTAACATTATCACATGTAATGCATAAAAATAATATTTATAAAAAGTGTGTTTTTACAATTTAAATTTATGTGAAGTATAAATTTTTTAATATCATTAAATTTAAGGATGTAAATTGATTTAATATACCAAATATTTTAGTTATGTGTCTTATAATGAAAAATAAAATTAAATAATGCTATTAAAATGTTTAATTAAACTAAAATATGGATGAAAACGTTTTAATAACAATGAAATTATGCATATGTTTATTCTCAGAATTCATGAATTCTCACCCTTTTTCTCATCTCTCTCCTCTCTACTTTTATTCAAATATGTTGAACATTAGTTTTAAAAGTTGGAAATGTTCACTGAAATACATTGTTTTTACTCTTTAAAAACATATTTAATAAAATAAAGGGTTTTTAACCTTCTTGTTCTTTCTCAAATATTGATAAAGTAAAATATTTTACAGTATTGGTAAAAACAATATTTTATTTTTTTTATATAAAATAAAATTACATTAAAAAAAGTAAAAAAAATAATCTCAAGATAATTTTGATGTGATTATTTTCAAAATTAATTAATTTTCAAAAATTACATTTCTGAAACATGTAAAGATGTAATTTAGAAAAATTACTACCTATTTATTGGTTTTATTAGTCTTAAATTTATTATTAATTTTATTCTAAAATGTCATTACTCATTTAAGTACAACGTTGTGTGTGGGGAAATCCATTAACATTAGTTTTAATTTTTAAAAAAATTTATCCAAATTTTAAGGAGTTATTTTCTCTCCCTCAAATTAATTGTATCCCTAAAATTTTAATTCTATTTTACTCATTAAACTAAATAAGGGTGTTTAAATGATAAAAATTTTGCAGAAAATGAATATATATAGTTTCCATCATAATTGTTAAATCATAATACATAGTTTTTCATTAATAATTTGAGTTTAAAATTACACATGATTTAGTAGAATAACTCATTTAATAGATTTTTATCCAAGAGAGGCCACAATCATCCTTACACTAATAACTAATCACGGGTTGGTATGAATTTTGAAATAAGATTTCAATAATTTGTGGATTTATATGGATTATACGAGGATATATCCAATAAATTTCAAGAATATAGTTGGATTTAAATAATAGTGGGATATTAAGACATCCATGAAGTATATTACATAAACCAATTTTTGGGATTCAATAATAAGAGAGTATTTTCTTTCATAATATTAAATAATTGGGGTTTTAGTTCTATTAATTTACAAAACATCATAGATAAAATAGACTATATATAATAAGAATCCAATAATATATCCTCTAATCTAGAGTGTAATATAATAAATCACTTATTGTTTGAATCCACATTAGTATCATAATATAATTCAGTCATGGTGATTATAGAGTCATTTCCTTATAATATTGGATTAAGTGGGTTTTTATTTTAATTATTTCCATCAACCATGGGTTTAGTGAACTTGTTTTTATAAGGGTCATAATATGTATAGTTTAAGTTTCTGATATATGTTTTTATATTAATCTAGAAATTCACTCCATTTATTTCATTACACGGTCTCTTTATATTTCTTCAATAGTTATATGCTTAATGAACATCCGCTACACACATTATAAACATACATTTTCTTTATTGATACTCCCCCATATGATTCTTACCACATTTTCTCCATGTCAAATGATTTTTTTTCCTCCATGTATTTATCACTTTAATTTTCATATAAATATTGTTTTTTGTTACTCCTAAATAATGGTAATAATGATTTTTCAGTTTCAATTTCTACCTTAAGTGAACATAGAAAAATATCTTCATAGATTTGAAAATTTGTTATAGAAAATTATTTTGGAGACATTAATTTAAACTAATAAATAATTGATCGACATTATATTCAAGGTCAGAGATAAAATAATTGTAATAACTTGAAAGTACAATTAAGTTTTCTTCATTGGTACTATTGGATTCATCATAATACTGTTTCAACTTATGGAATTGTCTATCCATTTTTTTAATGAGTTTGAGGAAATTGTTTTCTGAAGAATGACTCTTTAAACTCATCCTATATAATGGATTTTATTTATTCCATTGGAATAATTTTTTTGTTGATTAGGGTTTACCATTGATCAGCTTAAATATCGAAATGATATAAAGCTAATACAATCATTTCATGCTTTGAGAATTGTTTAACATAAAATATATTGTCTTCTATACTGATAAATTACTCATCTATTAGTAGATTGGGGGCCCACTAAAGGTCAGCAGTTTTTAATGAATTTTATACTCAATATAAATCTTCTATATCCTTGGCTAATTTTGGTTCTCCACATGGTTTGGGTTATTATTCATAAATTGGGATAAAATTTCGTTGATGTTTTCTATCCATTTTTCATCCCATTGGCTTTCATATAAGGACAAGCTCAAAATTATCCATTACACCCATTATTGTCTTAATTACTCTGGGTTACAACCATTACATTAAATAAGTACAAGTTGTAAATGAGATTTTATTAGATGTACATAATGAAAATAATGATAAATGAAAATGTTACACATTAATGATATGTGTATCAGAACATATGAACTTATATGTTTCAATTTGGGCAATTAATTGTAATAATCCTACTTAGTTCTATTACTAACCCTGTTAGGTACATAAATATTCCATAACGATTCTAAAGAGAGTATGGATTTACTTGAGAAAATACTCTAGGAGTGTGAAACAAGGTGTCCAAATCATCCTTTTATGAAAAACTGGGTAACGATAGAGTGCATACCTAAGACAGCCCATTTAGGGTCACCACCCTAAGCTACATCTATAATAGTTCTTGCATCCACATGTAATATTAATAAATGGATTTCATTAAAATTAAATTTTAAAAATGTATATTACTAATATTTAAGGATGTTTTCATATACCAAGACTTTTCATTTATACTTTTACCTAACATTTTCATAAATTTTCTATAATAATAATAATAATAACTAAAATAATTATAAATAAATACCAAAACACACTATTGATTCTTACTAAGGTGACCGAGACCCAAAATCTCATGTTCTATGCTTAGAATATGTGTCATTACAAATTAACTTTAAAACCAAGTGATATTATCTATGGTGATGTCTTTAAAACTCTACATTATTATTACATCTCACAATAATATCACACAACATATATAACTATTTTATTTAGTGTCTTTGATGACTTGATATAAATTTAATTTATATTAAAAAAAATTTATAATTTTTTACACACCAAAATTCTAAAAAATAACATTGTATTTTATAGTGTATGTGACATGAAACGCCAATCATAAATAACCCATGAAATACATTTCTATAATTAAATCATGTTGATGTATTGTTAAACATGAAAAGATGAGTCTACATGAATCATAATATTTATTACCATTATATAAAAGATGTTAATTTGGAATGTATGAATAGTACTACATAAATTTTGGAACTTATGGTTATCTATTTATTAGAAATAAAGTAAGAATCATTTTAAATAAAAAAGAAAAGTTTTTGGAAAAATATTTTCTTTTTTCTAAAATATGGGTTAGCCGCTCCTTTCAGACATAACATAAACTGATTTTTTCCTCTTATAGAAACTTTATTTGGTGAAATGTAATTTATTTTTGAAGTCATAATATTAAAATTATCTTATTGATATTTTTGTGAATTTTATTAACTATTTCATTTTTCAATAAATACTAAAAAATAAAAAAATTAAATTGAAAAATCTCTTTCAATTTAAATATTTATAATGTAAAATTATAGTTTTCATAGATTTAATTTAAAATTATTTAAAATATATTTCATTTTATTCCATTTTGTTAAATAAATTCATTTTTATGTTGAAAGTTGATATAAAAACATTCTAAACTTTTGAATATTTTCTCACAGAAAACCAACATTCTCATCGAATCTATGGTATTAGTTTTAAATTAAAATTTTCCATGTATGTGAAGGAATTATTTTAAAAATCGATCTCGTTTTGAATATTTTTTTATTACTTAATAATTTAACATTATTTTTGACAATAATGAGTAATATAGTCAGAATAATTTATTTACCATAGTTATTGTAAAAATGGATTTACTGGCGGTGAACTAAAATGATAAGAGTAAAAATGATATAAGATCATATATAAAATTAATTTTAAGGAAATTTTTAAACTTTATCATGTATCATTATCCATAATAATCTATTTTTGACCCCTGTTAAATGATAAAAACGTGGGTACTCAATTTCATTCCAAAAATTATCAGGGTTCTATAAACCTCACATAAAGTAGGCCACTGCTATCCTCTCTCCTTCGTACCATAAAGTAATTTTCATTTAGAAAATCATTTCTCAAATAACGTCCCCAGATCCATCCTCTCATCCTTGAATTCTTATACTCTGTGGAAATAATATTTTTGACTGATTATGATGAAAACCTAATGAGGTTACCTAAAGAATGAGCAATATTTTTAAAGGGTTTTATTTTATTTCATCCTAAAAATACCTCAATTATTATTAAACCATTACGTGTAATTAAAAGAAGTATCTAAAATTTGAAAATATTTTTATGTCGTCTTCATGACCTAAAACCATCTCCAATTCCATCCAATGTGTTTCTGAGTCATCTTTTGTGTGTACGGTAGACTACCTCTTCATAAGCCAATGTCATTATTTTTTCTATTACCACCTCCCTTGATTGGTCATGATAAGGGATCAGATATATATATATATATAATATAACATGATATTTATAAAATAATTATACATATAGATTCCTTGTATCATATATAAATTTTTACATTCCATTGCATAGGAGATACGATAACGTCAATTTTGTGTACAACAGACTATCTCCTCATGAAGTGATGTGATTTATCTTTCACTAAAATTTAAATAGAAGGTGATAAGGATAAATTTACTGATTATATGTGATATAAATGAAAACAATATGGTATTTATGATTTATTTTTAAAAATTAATCTTTAAAATATTATTTTATTTTTCGCATTTTGACACATTAATAGATGATAACATTATTTGTGTACTTGTGGAATACTTATTCACAAAGGGATGTGACATTTTTTACATAAAACCCACATGGATGATATATATTGGTATATTTGAGGGAAAAATGTTTATTTATGATATCATTACCATAGTTTAATGATAAAATATTACTTACCTCTTTTATATAATGATCGTTTAAAAACAAAAATGTTACTCATGTGTACGTGTGGCCTATCATCTCTATGATAGTAAAGTGATTTATTTATGAAAACCAACCATTATTATTGGTAAAAAATATATTTTAGGTATAAATATATTAATTATTTCATGATTAGCATTATTTATATTATGTGACTGTATAAAAAGCATAAGAAAATGACCTTCCATGACAAAACATGCAAGAAAAAACTAGGAAATTAACACCAGAAATAATGAAAATAAGGAATCATTGTTAACGAATGGTGGTAATATATTATAAGAGGGTCATATATTATATTTTAAAAATGAATATGGTCCTTCAATAAGTTTCTAAAATGATTAACTTCATTATTCGTAAGTATAAATCATGTTCAACCAAATATATGTGGGAGGTAAGGGAATTTATCTAAATATCCCTCATTGATATATATTTTAATACTATATAGATATTTTATTTTATAATATGTATATACTATCCGTTTTACTAGTAATATCATGATTAATTACAAATTAAGGGTATATAATATTTCAAATTGGATAATTTTTTCATGTGTTTTTGACATGAAAAATTATAAGAGGGAATGAATTCCGTATCTGAATTCTTCTCTCCATTGGTTATATTACTTATTGGTTGTATTTGATATTATTTGAAAATTTTAGTTTTCAATTGTGGATATATTATATTTTACATCCAATTATTTTATATTCATTTACATTTGATACACCCAATCAATTCATCAGTTAATTCTCATTTCAACATTATGATATCTGTAAGGGTTAATTTCACAATCTCATTTTAATCAAGATTTTTTATACTTCAGTTTCAATTAAATGAAATTATTTGAAAATTTTAAATTAATAATTTAATGTTATTATTCTAATATTATTAATTAATTTTTAACATAATAGTACAATTTTCCAATCTCTGGTACAAAAAATAATTTATAATATTGTTTTGTGAAAAAATGACATTATTTAGAACTTTAGTTGAAAGTCATTATTCTTCCAAAACAATGTTTTCAAAAAACGTTTAAATTTTGTTTAACTCTATCTAAAAATAATTTATTAATGTCCCTTTTACCCATTTTTAATTTTTGAAATGTTTTTAAGAAGGAATATTCAGGTCTTTTTCAAAATAATTGTCATTTGGGTTTTACTAAATAAGTGAAAGGAATATTTTTTAAAAGTAAAAGACATTTAAAAAATTCATTTATGTCGTGAAATATAATATGTTAAATTATTTATTTAAATGTTTCATAAATTATTTTCAAATATAAGTATTTTTAATTTTTATGAATATTTTTTTGAAATAGTAGTTTTTAAAATAAAGATGATATTTTCCTCTAGAATGTTTTTAATGAAATTTATATGGTGTTTCTATTCATCAATGACAACAACCATTTACTAATAATAAAATGGTTATATATTGGATCGATACTATCTTTTTCATTCTGTGGATGTTTTGTGATCATTTTGACCAAGGAAAGAATTTACACGCACTTTATAAATTCATTTTTTAGTCATTAATTTCCCTTGAAATATTTAATTAATTATGATCACAAGAAATTATATTACCCCTAAATATCAATATTATTTATCATGGAGATGTTAATTTATTACATCTTATAAAAAAATTACATACAACATTTTACATTTAATGGTATTTTTTTAATAGGGGAAATATTGATAAACCTATATTATTTACTCAATATGAATATTTTTTGATAACACACATTTTTCTTTAATTATAATGATAATTCAATATATGAGGAATGATTTTGACATGATGACATGGTTTGGACCCTATTATAGATATTCCCATGATGCATTGGTAATATCATGAGATGAATTAGTTGACTTTCATTAGATAAATTATTTTCTAGAGTATCCATATCAACTATTTTTAAACTGACTTGAGGAATGATCTTAAGAGTATAGGTATAAATATTTATGATTTCATGATATAAAATAATTAATAATTTCCATAATTTATAATTCAGTTATTTTTATACATGATATTTATAAATGATATTATATATATATTCATTTCATTCATAGTTTCTTGATTAAATAGAATGTGTTCTCAGTTATTTACCTTTTTATATTGATTATTTCTTATATGTATGGGATAAAATCGTTTTTTCTTGATCCATAACTTTTTTAAAAGCTCATGGTAGTTGAAGGAGTCCTAGATTTGATATGTAGGTGATCAGAAGATAAAATATATTACTATGGGGTATTTATAGTGAGTAATTGTATCGAGTTGCAAATTTTATGACCACAGTACGGGTGGGATCCCATTCATGTACTAGTAGAGGTTTTTGGTTTGTTTGAATCCAATTAATTGTCTGGTACATGATGTGTAAATATTTGGGATTAATTGGTTTGAGGAGAGGTATATTTTAGTGAGATCTAAAACTTGATATTTACATGACAAGAAAGGGGATCCATGCCATGTAAAGCATAAGTACAATATACCTTTAATTGTTATTGTTCCACATGTTTTTTCCCAAACTGAAAAACCATATATCAATTTCTAGGAAGCCAATGACACTCTCTCTAAGAATATTTGGATTCCATCGATTGAGATTGATTCATGACTTATCATCTTTGATCCATGGTGATCTGAGGTATGTTCTACCACCCCTATCATGGTTCTTCAGTATGGATTATCCTACTTATTATTTCATTGTGATGTTAGTTTTTCTTCATGTTTCTAATGGGATTTTATTTCTTTTTTGTTGGTTTATTTCTGCACAACATGTTGGAAGGTATGCACATTCCTACAAGAGAGGTGACTGAGATCTATAACGTTTCTCTGTTCTATTTAGAAGATATTTGACAAATTTTAATAAGGGAATTCATTTTTATTCTATTTAATTATGTACAATTAGAGTGTTATCATAGTGTATACATAGGATGGAAATTTAATTGACCTAATTATTATTGAACCAGATTATTTAAGGATTATTTAGCAATCACATGTTGATGGTTTCTATGATGAAAATAGTTTAACTCTTGATTTTTATGATAGTGTCTTATCTATACTATGGTCAATTGAAATAGTCTTTATTTCCTGGACAATTATGGTCTTTTGATGGAAATTGTAAAATAATAAAAATCCAAAATTATTTGATAATGAATTCATACAAGATAAATACAGAAAATGAATGTTTCAATTCAATTTTTCATGTCATTTTATTATAATCAAATTAATTCCATTGGAATGATTAATTAAATGTGATATTCTATTTTATAATGTAATTGATAAAAAAATTAATCACTATGATTACTATTAATGATAAAAATAAAACTCCTAATAATGTGAATTTATTTAATTTTAATAGAATGTTTAGTATTTTGATAATTGTTTTAACATGATGCATTATTTTTCCAATAGTTTTAACCTATGATTAATTAATTGGTTAATTCAAAACGAAATAAGAAACTTTTTTGAACAAAGATAATTACTATGGTGTGATTTTCCAATCTACATGAGAAGGATGCGTTCCTTGAGATGGATCTATGATAAATCGTTTGTGTGTAAAGTATATATTCCTTTTTTAGGGTATTTATTTCCTTATCAGATGTGTTGGTTGTTCCTAGATACTTATGTGATGTTCTCTCGATGTAATCTTAACTATTGGATGTGATATGGGGTAGGTAGATACATAAGAGTTATTATATTGGGATGGTTAATCCTGGTATGGATGATGTTATCAAGAAGAGTGACCCAAATGATGTGGGAGCTAGTTACACCTATGATAGTGAGATACATCATGATATTCATGTGGGTGTGAGGGATGAAACCTAATAAGATAAAATGGGTTGAATCTGGGATACCCATTGATGTAATTCTGATAACTAGGACGCTCTATTATGAGTCTATTTAATGGATAATGGAAGGATTTATTGCTTTATATACATTTATTTCTTCCACAACATAAAGGATATAGATGTTATCAGTTGCATGTTTCCTTGTTTTGGATTATTAGGATGGTTTTCCTAGAGTTATTGAATTATGGAATGTTTCTAATAGTGAGTAAATAATTCTTCAACAATGGGTTTGGTGTTAATGAAATGAAAATTAAAAAACTTTTTTAGTCTTGATAAACCATGTACTCGATTTGAATTATGCCTAAAATGAATGGAATTTACACATATGATTAATGTACAGATATGTTCAATAATGTAGATGGTTAATTTAGTGACTAATAAAATATATTATGGAATATGATAATAAAAATAAATGAATTAATTATTATATCTCTTTAAAATGATGTAGTGGATGTAGGGTATCTGATCTTAGTCGTGGCAATCGGGAGTCCATGTGACATTAGTTGTAGTTGAGTTTAAGACTATTGTATACCCATAGTGTGGTAGTTATATATATTTTATCATGAATATTATATAATTTCATAAGCTACCCCAACCATGTTGGTTGAGGAGACTAACACCCAGTGGACTCCAAGAGGGTGATTTCCCTAATATTATACTAGTATCATGGATGGAAAACATCCCCCTCTAACCCATTATCTTGTCTATATTGTCAAATATGAACGTATTCGTGAAAGTTAGTATCCCCTTTTATGTGTATATAGTTATGTGATGGCTTGTGGTTAT
The DNA here is from genome assembly GCA_963277665.1 of Viscum album. Classification (NCBI taxonomy): domain Eukaryota; kingdom Viridiplantae; phylum Streptophyta; class Magnoliopsida; order Santalales; family Viscaceae; genus Viscum; species Viscum album. The sequence goes on along the minus strand of OY728129.1, from coordinate 1,777,778,917 downwards.
TTAAAACACATCTATCCCCATATATAGTATCTAATGGATTATTATAAGTATGACCTGTATAGGATGTGATGGCTTGAGGATGTTTCCTAGTGTATGTGTTAGGACGACATGAGGTATAATACCCAATGTATGATACATATCATACGAGGTGTGGTGGATTCCAAAAAATAAATGGATATAACATATATTTATTCAATATTGGATGTTGTTATACTTGAGGTGGGTATTGTGATGGATATCTGAATTGTATTTGAGATAGATTATTCTATAAAGTGATGGATCAGTAAGTGAATAATTATGGTAGAGCTAAAAACTATTGGTGAAGAGGGAGATAGAAACAATTGATAATTGTTTACTATATTATATTATATCATTTATGTGGAACGTAGTGTGAATTATAAATGACAGGCCTAGGAAACTAGTATACATGTTTAGTTGATGAGTTTGTTTCTCTATTGTTCATAGTTCTTCAGAATGATTTATTTTGTTATTGCATGAGAGGAACTTTGGAGGATCCTAATAAGTATAAAGTTATGGTCTACCTACATATATAGAAAAATTATGTTATTTCAACTAGGGAAGGCTTGAGATCATGCTTGATATAACAGACACATGGTTTTCTAAGAGTTGTATGGGTGTTATAAAAATTTTTGTATTTAACATTATGGTACATATATTTTCCCTTTTTTGTTTCTATTTTATTTTATGGAATTCCATGTTCTCACTTGGGATATATATATATATATTATTAGGTACTAATTGTTTTACCTATCTTATCTATCTTTTATACACGTTATCATATAATGTAATAACTCCCAAGTTTACTATTATTGTACCATTGATTCATTCCCACAATCTGTGGCCTCTTGGAGGAGGGAATCGGGCAGTCACCATATCCATTTAAAATTCAACTACACAATAATTCATAAAGGAGATTGAGATAGATCTTATTTCGATCCATTCTCAGGAGAACTGATATTCATTATAGAGACTCATGATTGACATACATGAATATTACATTACTTTTGCAGAATACTTAATGCATAAAAACATAGCTTCCCAAAGACCGTATTAGTTTAGTGTCTTTGGAAACTCGGAACATAATCTTCTAATCAAGGTGAAAGATCTTCAACATCTCCCATAAAGATATTCCCCTTTTTTTCCTACCTGAAACCCTTATTTGAATCCTAGGGAAAAGAAAACATATAATGGGTGAGCTCGAATTCTCAGTAAGGGTATGCATGGAGAAAATAAAAAAACATTTACATTTGAACATAAAAACAAGAACATAAAGTTTAAACATAAAAATATTGAGTCTTGAAATAAATCATGGTAGTATGTAAGGAATAGATCACAAAGGAACATTAATCATGATAAAATATCATTGGAATAAAACATGTAATTGTGGAAGACCATTATTCACATGATATGATTTCTATAGTAGCCAAGGCATTGCTGCCAAGACCATCATAGTGGACAAATTCCATTACTGAACTGGGTTTACTTTCCGTTCTAGCCCTATATTACTGAACCATATTTACATGTCATTCCATTCATGTCTATATCATGAGATATAAATCATTACCCAATTCATTGGAGGGTTATATAGTTCCCACCCATCTCATAATTAAATCATTCTTATCTATGCCACAAAATAAACATAAATCATTCATCATAACCCAATGAATAAAATGTGTTTTATAAACATCATCCCATCATAACATAATCCATATAAAATAATGGATATTATTTCATCATAATAAAATAAAACCATTGAAATAATAGGAACATTATTCTTGAAACATTACCATATTAAAGATTGTAATATTAGATGGAAAATTGTTTTGAATACACACATGAAATGAATTCTTGAGGAAAATATCCTTTCTTCTTAAAAGTCATTTTATTTTCTCTAAATGACATGAAATTTTAAATGAAAATAATTTTGTTGAAAATAATCCCGAAATCTTGTAGAGTAATCTTCAAGGAAATAAGGCATTATGAAATAGTAAAAATCTGTTCATGCTGTATAAGTTAAAAACATTTTTTGTACTTTTTCCAGAAAAGTCAAAAAGTTGTTGGTTTCTTAACAGCAGAATGATTTCTTCCATACCACATAGTAAAATCAAAAAATAGGTAAACATTACATTAAAAATACTTGAAAGAATAGTAAATACATTATGAAATCATTTTTATAAAACATGGACATGGATGATAAATATAACCCCAGTAAATACTTACATATAAGCAATCTCGGATAAAAATGAGATTTCAAAATTATCCATTACCTTTGATGATTGGTGAAATCATACATGTCATAAAATAAAGAAAAGTACAAGTATATATAAATATCATATCCTTAATAATAAAACATTCATGGGGAGAATAAACACCATACAAAAGAAATAGATTGTGATGAAGGCATATATCACACAGAAATAAAAGTGAGATGAAATATTCCCTTACCATAGGTATGATTTATTCCTTATGTGTATGAACCTCATATATAATGATTTAAATAATTTCCTTGACTTATTCAAGAATCAGAGTAATTTTTATGATATCATATATGATTCACTTACGACTTTATATTACCCGTTCATTTGTTAATTCCATGTTGAAGCAACGTTTTAGGTAATAATCATTTCATTTAAAGTACATGTTTGGACTTGTTGTTCATGATATTTTTACTTATATCATGATTTACATAATTCCAGAATGTAAAACATTATTTATATATCATATATATATTCATTGTATATATATAATATATAGATAAATGAAATGAAATACACCGTTCATGGAGATGGTAGGTCGTACGTACGCATGAACGTTGTTTTCCTTTCTTTATTGACTTGAATGGAAGTAAGTAGATGAAATATATATATACATAAATATAGTAGCATTATTATTTTATATATCTCATTATTATTCATTATATATACTTTATAATCATTCTTTAATGGTTAACATGGAGAACAAATCTCATCATGTCGTGGAGACGGTAATCTGTACGTACGCACGAGTGATGGTATCATTCCCATAATTATTGAATGGAATTTAAGTGGATGATATAATATCTCATAATTATTATCATGTTATAATAATAATTTACAGTTATTATTTCAACAATTATACCCTTACAAGTAAGGTGGTAGTGGAAAAATAGATTACAACACGGTGTCAAGACGGTGCATCGTACGTACGCACACACGGTGATTTCGTTTTTTGTAGGATGGATAGAAGGTGAAATATGGTTGTTTAATATAATAAAATATAAGTATACAAGTGATACTAGAGTTATTACTTAACAATCAAACAAATCATATAGAGGAAGTAGAATAATAAATAAGTTCCAAAGAATCGGTAAAGGATATTACCTCTTCTTCGACACGCCTCTTCTAAACCTCCTATTAGGGCACTAATGCTGGTCTCTGAAGAAGACCAGGACCTCTAGTATGTTTCTAATTAAGTGGATAAGGTAAATGGGAATGGATTGGCCTATTTTTAATGCTCAAAATGGAGTGAAGAGAAGAGGGAGGAGGTTCCCTTTTATATGAGAGTAGAGGGGCACTTTTGGAAACCTCAAAAATATAAATTAATAATAAACTCAAACCCCACATAAAAACTTCCAAAGTGACTCAAATTTGAAGACAAGATACACTATGGTTGTAATCGTATCAACCAATCAAATTTATACATGTTTGGATTTTATTTTAAACCTTATAATTTTGATTTATCCTTATTTAATCTATTTAATTTTATTTGTGGCAATAATATTTTAAATTTTAAATGGTTATAAATACTTACATATGTGTTGTGAATTGTCCATAATTGAATAATTTATTAAATTTTAGACTATATAAATCTCAATTTTTAATTTTGAAACATTTTTGTGATTTTTAAACAATTTAATAATATGATATTTTTATAAAATATCAATACTGTCAATTTTGACACTATTCATTTATTTGAATTTAAATAAAATCCAAACCGATGATAGAGTCAGAAATAAATATTTATTAGATTCCTAAAATATCATATGCATCTATAAAATTCTTGGAGACCTTTAATTAATTCATATAATATATATTTTATTTATTTTAAAACCATTTATTTGATTTTTCTCTTAATAAAATAATTACTACATCATTTTTTTATAATGATTTAATATACTTATTTGTTGCATAAAAATTAGAACTAAAATACTATGATGAAGATAAAATTAATATATTTTATAATAATATTTTCATTTGAAATTATCTTTTAAAAAATCAAACTCTTACTATGATATGTTTATTAAATTATGAAGGTGACAACTTTGACATCATTTAAAATAAAATAATATAAATGTCATAATCTGTTTTATAAGGATCCAAAGTGTCCACAAGTTGACACATGGATTCTTATGTTGTATATATAATCGAAATAAAATTTTTGGGTAAGTTTTTTTCCTTTTAATAGGTATTATTACTTTAATAAAAACAATATTATTTATTTTTCAGTAAAAACTAATTTCTACATCATTAGAGTATAATCTATTAAGGTAATTATATATTTCTTAAAAATTACAAATAAATTACCATGATAATGGAAAAAATTTTATCTTTCAAATGAGTATTTATAATATAATTACTATTTTTTTATATTTATATAAAAATAATTTAATTATTAACGTTTGAGTGAGGCATATTTGACTTTCCTTTAAATAAAATAAATTAATGGTCTTAATCTCATCCAAGTGAGTTCCAATAGATATAATTTCAACCTAAATATATTTTAGGACGAAATTTAATCATCCAACTATATTAAGAAAATTGGTAGGGTAATTTTATAATATTATTTTTACCCTTAATTACATGATTTACCTTTAACTATGGTAAATAACATTTACCATAGTTACTATTCATAATGGAAAGAAATAATAGTTTCCTATTAACATAATTTGAACCTACTGATTCCAAATATGGAATCGAGTTTTCCAAATTCAAATCACAGAAGTTGCAGAAATTAATTTCAAATTTGTCCCTTTATTGAGAAAACGAGTTTTAAAATTTAAAACATTGAAAATGATTGAAATGCATTTACTTATGAATTCAATATAAAATTAATGCTAATGGGTTCAATTAAATGAAATGGTAAAAATATAATCTATTTAAACATTAAAACCATTCAATATTATAATTTAACCATATAAATTATCTCGATGAAAAAAAGTTGTTTTTAATTAAAATTTAGTGTATTTTTTTAATTATTCATCAAAATATGAAGTTTATCAGTATAATGTCAAAATTTTATCCCACATTAATTTTTATATCATTACTCAAAATAGAATGTTTACTTTGTCAAATTTAACTTCTAAAATTGTCAAAAATTAGATATAAAATGGATGTTCCATCAAAAGGTGGAAAACTTCATTTTTTTTAAATACTTCATTTATTTGAAAAATTGATTTTGTTCTGATACCATGTTCTAGAAAATGTGTAAGATAAATTATAATGTTATAAAATTCAAAATGAATTTAATAATATCCATAATGTCTAGTCCATAATAATATTGTAATATATCATTGTTTAGTGAAACTCGGTATTGCGAACAACACAGCTGTCGAGGACAGTCACTCTTGTGTGTAACATAAGACAAGTATATTATTGTGTATAATACAAGCTAATCATGGTGTAGCGGACAACAGAAGATATAAAAGAAATTAAAAGGAATATATCTCTTAATATCTCAGGGTGTTACATTCATTTGATGTGATGATACTATCGAAGTAGTGAGGCATTCGTGGCTCGTGTTCCTCTAGGATTTCTAGTAGTCATTAGCCTTGTGAGAGAGGTTCTGAGAACAGTTCTAAGTAGGGTTTCATTTTTTGACCATTAAATTAGCTTGTTTCTAGAATTTTCCTACCATTAAATATGAGTGTTCTGATGTGTGAGTGTTATGGGTCAAATTTAGGACCCTTCATTGATATTTTTCAGATATATTGAAAGATGAAGAGGCCAGGTAAAGCAATTTTTAAGAGTATTTTCATCGAGATATACCACAATAGGTCACCCAAAAAATTCTAAATATATATTTTGAGAATTAGGAAAGTGGAGAAGATTTCATATAGAAGATGCTTCCAAGAACTACATCTTCATTAGAGGTGATTCTTTAAAATTACCCATTATGTATATATTTGTTTTGGGGTTCCTATTTTTCTAGACAGAAGAACTTTTGGTTAGACAGTGGTAGGTACAAATCCTAATCATCTCATTTTTCTAGGGTAGTTCCTATCTAACATATTACACATGATATGATATGTTTTTTATAGTGGGGGATGATTTCATTAGTGGTGATAGTTCCCACCCTTTTTAAAATAAAATATGTTCTAGGTGTTCTACTTCACGTTCTTCTGTTGAAGAAATTTTAACCAAGGAAATAATAGTACGGTGTTCCATTTTGGGATCAGTAGAGTGGAAAGGGGGAACACAGAGTATTTCCCCAATATAATACTCAACCTCTTAGAGAAGAGTGAGGACATTGAGGTGGTCATCAGTAGGATCAGGGAGTCCATGGTGAAGGTCATGGCCAACATCATGCTTTAGCATTTCTACTATCGGGTGAGCCATATGTCATTTGAGATACCCTTTTCATGTTTTATTCATTTTTGCATGCTTTGTTTTAATTAGGAGAAATAAAATATTTTCTATAATATAGCTTCATGCATTCATTTGGACTTAAGATAAAGTGGCTTCCAACACCTTTGGAATTGACTATGTTAGTCAGAGGTAGAGCTAAATTGTATGAAGTATGTAGATAATTTGAGGTAGTGTTTGGGTAGCACCACTCTATGGGAAATTTCCAACATTTATAGATACAGAGATATGGAACCATCCTTATAATGGATAGGTTTTATTCAATGTAGGATATCATGTATTGATTCATGTGGAAGGTTTTTTTATATGATTCTTGATAGAGATCCAAAAATTTGTTTTGGTGAACAATACCCTTAGATAGGTTGCAGTATTCTTCCATCCTTGTCATATTTGATGACTAAGACGATGTCATGTCCATCAGAGGTTTAACAACATGTGTTTCCATAGGATTTAGAGGTGTACCATGATGTCCTTACAGTGCAGGTTGTAAAAGTTTCCATCAATGTGAGATTGAGTTTGTGATCATGCTACATCCAGGAATGACTCGATTTTTATGTATCAATCTATGTTGCCAGCTTCTAATTTGAAATAGTTTTGTGTAGATAATCATGATCTGTTACAGTGAGGTTTTTTTGGTTTAGTGTGTCATCTTAGGGTAAAACATTTTAGTTCATAAAGAATGTCGGTGGATGATTTTACCTTTGTATCGAATATTGTCTCTTAAACCATGTGAAAATGAAGAAGAATTATTCTCCCTCATAGATTGATGTTTTATTTGATACACTGAAGTGATTATAATGGTTCTTAAAATTGATTTATAGTCAGTGTATCCTTATATGTGGGTGAAGTATAAGGATATTAAGAAGATTCATTTCTGTTGTCATTTTTGAAATTATGTGTTTATTGTAATGAATTTTTCTTTGAAGAATTATCCATACATGTTAATGGTATTTATAAACAAATTGTTCAGAGTTTTATAGAGTAAGTTCATGGTACTTTACATTGATGAAATCCTTATGTATTTTTGGTATGGGGAGGAGAATGAAATGAATATTCTTGCTATTTTGGTATTTATTCATTGTGATCAGCTATTCTAGAAGTTGTTGGTGTGTGTTCTAGGATCAAGAATTATGGTTCTTAGGGAATGTTACATCCCTGAAGAGAGTAGTTATGGATCCTTCAATGATTGAAGAGGTTTTTTCCTGGGAATCATTCAATAAAGTGGTAAAGGTGTGTAGTTTCATTGGTCTAGAAGAAAATTATAAGGGATTTACACTATATTTTTCTCTAGTTTCTAATACTATGACACCTTTAACCTATAAGGATTAGTCATCCTTCTGGTTAGTCCAATATACGGTATCTTTTGAGTACTTGAAGAATAATGTGTTTAGTGATCCAGTCCTTCTTTTCCCTTGGAGGGAGTGTAGAATGAGGTTTTCTCTAACACTTCACACCATTGGTTGTTATGTGTTCTGACACAATAGATATAATTTTTTATTTATTGTATAGACAGTTATGCACCCATGGGAATTAATATAAAATTAATGATATCAAGTTGGTGGTATTTGTGTTTGGTTTGATATTGTGGTGACATTACCTCATCAGCAAGCATTTTGGGGTTCATAAAAACCATACAATCCTGAGAAATATATTCTCCCAACAAGACATGAACTTGGTCTGGTTTCTGTAGATTAAATTCATTGAGGATTATGAATTCGGGATTTCATATACACCATGAAGGAATTTTTTTTTGCTGATTCACTCAGTAGGAATTCATGTAGTGAGGTCATGATTGAATATGTAGATTCTTAGAGTGTTACTAAAGAACTCTCTGTGATGTATATATATATGAGAGATATTAGAAGTAGAGGTTTCCTTTTACAGTCAATGGAACCTTTGTCTTTGGTGAAGTAGGTGGTGGATCCCCATCCATGGTATTTTTAGGTGGAGGCCTTGAGAGACTAGGTCATTTTTGAAAATTACCTTGATGGTTGGTATGGGTATGGAGATCAAGATATGTTTTTATAGGGAAAGAATTTCATTCCTTTAGTGATTCATGAAATTATTCCCTATGAGTCCAATAGTTCACCATTTTTGCTACATCCCGGCATTAAAAAGATGCACCAAGCATTGAGAGGTCACTTGCGGTGGTTTGGGGATGAGGCGTGTAGTTTTAGAGTTTGTTTTGGGAGGTTTTGTCTATTATAAGGTGAAAGTTGAGCACCATGTTCCTAGTTTATTACACTAGCTATTGGATGTTCCCCGGTAGAAGTGAGAGGATATCTCAATGGAATTAATTACTAATTTTCCTCCATATTAGTGATTATATGATGTTATATGGGTGATAATGTAATTTTTGATGAAATCATCGCACTTTATAGTTATCAGTGTATCAATCTTAGTTAAGGTTTTCTTGAGGTAGTATTACGAGGATGTAGTGTTACTCCATAGAGTCCCTAGGATATATCTGATTGAGACCCAATTTTTAACTCCAGGGTTTAGAGTGGAATCTGACATTAGAATTTATTTTTAATCCTCATATGGATGAAAAAATAGAGTATATTTTCTAGAAACTTAACACACATGTTGTGCTCTTATGTGGGGGATTTTGTTGGTTTATAGATGAGACACTCACCCTTTGTCTTGTTTTATTATGATAATTTTTTCCACCCCATAATTAGTGTGAAATTTTTTGAAGCTTTGTATTTCCAATGTTTCGATTCTCTAATGAGTTGGACTAGGTTTGGGCTGGTTGAATTCTCAGTCCATAACTAATATAGATTATGATAGAGATCATACACGTAATTTTCTATAGGATGAATATAGTATAGGATCTTCCCGAATTCTATTTTGACCATAGGATGATACCTCTATAGTTTTATATTATTTATCATATAGTATTTAAGGTTATGGCTCATCAAGGGTAGACATAGATTTATCATTGTATTATGTATTCTCCTTTATTTTTAGGCCTTTTGTGGAATTGGATCATGTAGAGTCATTACGTATCAGATTGCACTTTACCCATAGATGATCTAGATACACAATGCTTCCATGATTCATTTATCCATAGTAGTATTCAAAATGATTATCATATCATAAATTGAAGAGACATCAGAATTTACGATGATACGACCATCAAGGAGTGCCTTATGGAGATCTAGGATCGGTAGTAGAAGGTATTAAAAAGGTGTTCTATTCCTTTTATTCATCCGTTCATGTGGAATAGTGGTATGGAGTAGTGTTCCTGGGAACATGATTCATAGATACCAACTTATAAACCCTTGATATTTCATATTTAGGTCCTTTCATGTAATGTTGTACTCTAGTGATGTTGACCTTTCTGGTTTATGATATGTCTCACTCTTGTTCTTGATGGTAACATTGCTATCATTTGAGAGGTATCTCCCCCATGAGAATGTTTTTGAGTGATTTTTTACTATTGTTTGTATTTTCAATTGTTTAAGCTAATGATGTGTTTGAGCTATTTTGATTAAATCAATCCATGAATGGAATCTTCTGGGGTCATTATTTGAATAAATATTGGCCAACATACATGTAGTTCGGCCCATCCAATCTTTACAATACTGATTTAGGTTGGAGGAGACCTATAGTGGTTCTAGAGGTGATCAACTGTTGAATTCTTGGAAAGGGGGTAATCAATCTATAGAAAAATTTCATGTCATCAATTCATTGTTCATGGCTTTGGGGATAGCCCAATCAGGGAATTTAAGTCATTCAAGAATTATTTTTGGATGGTTTATATTTTTTTTTAAATTATGTTTAAATATTCATGATTAATTTGTTCTAGAAACACATTCTTCAGCATGATATAAGCCTAATATTTACACAATGTAAAAGGTGGTTCATGCCTGATAAATATCATATGTATAGGGCCTATAAAAGTTGCAACACCTTCTATTAATCTCAAACTCATTGCCTTCTTGTAAATATCTAGGATTCCAAGAACCATTTCTCCAATAATTTTCGGATTCCTTCAATAGGGATCGATTATCGACTTCATATATTTGATCTATGGTGATCCAAGGTATGCTATACCTCATATCTCATGGTTCTTAATTTTGGATTATCCTAGTTCTTATTTCCAGGAGATGGATGTTTTTTTATGATTATAATGGGGTTTTTCTTGGTTTTTTTGACTTTGAGTTTGTGCCATGGAATCCTTGGTGGAATCTAGTTTCATCCGAGAGAGTTGATTGGGATCTATTATGTTGGTATGTTCTAATGTTAAGGATGTTGAATCCTTTTAAGTAGGGAAATAAATGATTCCAATTTTTTATGTGTAATAATAGAGGTCGGATGGTTTACCCATTTTGTTGGAACAAAAATTGACAAAATAATTATGGGACCAAATTACTGAGGAATTGGTTAGGGATAGTGTGATGAATATTTAAATCATGATAATGGTTTTCCTTTGAATTTTATAAATAGTTTTATATTTATTATTTTATTGACAGAACTTCTTTTTATTCTAGGGATTAGAATATTGTTTTGGATAGAAATTGGTAAAAGAAAATTATAATTGAATTGAGTGATAATTAATTTTCTAATGGAATATTTAAAGAAGAGTTATGGACAAATTCATTTTTTCTTGTAATTTTATGATAATAAAATTGTTACAATGTGAATTTTTAATTAAATGTGATCATTCATATGTGAATTTTATTGATAAATATTGTTTAAAATGGTATTTATTATTTATTATAACAATAAGATGAATAAAAATGAGAATGGATGTAATGGTAAAATCAGATTTAACCTTTTAATAGATTGTTTTATATTAATGCCATTGGTTTCCTGTAGTTTGAACCTATGAATAATGAATTATTTAACCCAATATTGAATAAAAACCAATTGTTTGAAAAAGATAATTCATTGGTCTTATTTTTCTTGTATATATGAGAAGGATTTGTTTCTTGAGTGGGAGCTGTGAGATATTAATTTTGTTCGAAGGATGGAGGCTTATTTTTTTTAACCAATATTCAGGATGGAATAAATTTATTATCTTAAATTTTACTTATAAATAAGAAAAATATTTTGTTTTAATTCATTCATTTATTTGTAATATAATACATATATTTGTATCCGGCTTACAAAGACTTGTAAATTGATCGGTCCTTAGGGATTTGATTACTTGTAATCAAGCCAATTTAATTGAAAGCAGAAACCAAATCTAGGATATATGGGGTTGGTTCATTGTAGTTGGTATTAGAGGAATTTTAGTAGCTACATCAGGAACTAGATTTTAGAAAACTAATATTATGGAACATAACAGAAAAAAATATTTTAAGGTTAAATATAGAATAACCCCTGAGAATGTTTTTAGATAGAGATTATATTGGTTTTCTAGAAATACATCCCTCTATGGATATAATAATTGTATATGGATCTATCACCGATGTACGTAGTAGTAAAAACTTTGACAAGGTTTTCAGGCCTCACTCATTATAACCTGGTAACAACAACATGCCTTACTTCTCATTTGGTTTAATATTTCTAATGGATATTCTTAGGATAATTCACATTATCTTCACAAACCAATATGAGGAATTATTATATTGAATAACATAGGTTAAACATAAGGATTTTAACCTTGAAGAAAAGGTGTCAAGATTTATAAATCCTATGAATGATATTATCGATATACCCTAGACCAAGGAATGACCTATGTGAAACTAAATAGTGGATGTATTTAAGTATTGGGTTCATATTGAAAACCTAATTTAAATTGATATTTAGTAATTAACCTTTTTTCAGTGATTTATATCATATTTATTTTGGAAATTATATAAATTTGGTTTTAGAAAATGAAAACTTGTATGCTGGGTGACAAGGAATCAATTCAGGTAAGACCATAGGTCATGATCCCATGACGAAAAGAATATAAGTGTTTAATGTCAACCACTGACCTACACAACATCCTAGTTGATATGTAAATATTTTTTGTTGAGAAAATTGATGAATTAATATTAATATCGAACCATTAGGGTATCTTTTTTTGTTTATAGATTAATATATTAACCATATTGTATATGGAAAATAGTTAGAGACGAATAGTTAGACTTTTAACACATTATAGACCTCACCATCTATTAAATGTCTATTTTTTTATTCAAGAATAAAATATAATGTTTGGATATCCATTTCAAGAATTAACGGATGAATTAGAATTTGATAGATGAATAATAAAATAGAGGAATTGTTCACATGAAATTAAAACATATCAAGTAATAAAATTTCCCAACATTATTAGACTGCAATGGAATTGACCAACATGAAGAAAAGAATATTAGAAAAATGTTCTTCAAATACCTTTATTTTTGTTGATTATATGGTCCTCTAAATCATCACATATTTATTGATTTGATGATCTCAACTTTCTATTGATTGTTAACTTTATTGGGATTGATGATCTCAATTACTCTCTGTAAATATGTATGATTTTACTCCAAGTATGGTTCTCTACTTGCATATAATGTTCTCCTACATTGTTACGTAGTTATAAGTTTTTATACAAAACCATTGTACACTATATTTTATACATTTTCAAGAGGATTAATATGAAGCATTCCCATGATGTTGGATTTAAAACATAAAAAATATAAATCAATATATTTATAAGAATGTGTTTAAATTGTGATGATTCAATTTATATAAGGTATGGAGAATGTATTCTCAAAAAAACTAACATAGGAACGCATTATTCAATAGTGTGTATGATGCACAACACCAAATGGGTAACGAAATATAGTATCCAATGAAGTTATAATATATTTACAATTTTTAATAAATTAAATATGTTATATATCTTGCAATTAATGTGATACTGAGTTAGTGTGCGACATTTGAAACAATTATTTTCTTTGATGACTTGTGATACATGCAAGACCAGGATTCACCAAACAGTGGTATATTATTAAAATGTAATTATATAAAAAAATAATATATAACATAGTCATTAAATTTGTAGTTATGAATTGTATAGCATAAATAATTAAAATATATTGTTTACACCAACATGAAATTAAATTCATTCATTACAAATTAATTAGAAATGAATATAAGAACCAATTGAAAATAAAGGGAATATATTTTTTGAAATATTTTTTTATGCCCACAATGTTCTATTATAATAATCAAATAAATATGTTAAAATTATTTAGTTATATTAAAGTAATATAAATATTATATATTGAATAAAATATTTTTGGAAATCATCCAATTTATTATATATACATAAGATAATAATAAAAACAATATTACATAAAAAACCTTTATTTTTATTAAGATTCTTTTACCTCATTTTAAGGGAGAACCTAGTTTAAATACAAATTTAACCCTTTTATAACTAAAATATGTCAAAATAAATTTAATATTTTATTTTGAAACATGAAAATTATGTTATGGTTATTTTTTGATTTATTTTGTGAAGTTTCACTTTTTATTGAATTGTGAAAAATATTGAAAGTTAATTAAAAAAAATTTAATAGAAATTTATATATTAATAAATTAGTCTAGTAATTGATTTTAGAGTTTAATTTGATAATATTTTTATCCATTAATCCATATTATTTTACTATAATCAATTTCAATTTGAAAATGTCTATAAAAACATAACAAACTTTTAAGGATTTTAACTTTAAAAACCTGCATTGTCGTCCAGTCTGCAAAAATAAATTTAAATAATTTTCATACAACTATGTGATTGGGATTAGTCAAAATTGAATCTGTATTTTTAATCCAAATAATTTATAATGTATAATATTTTTATCTAATATTTTTACAAAAAAAATACCACTGAAAGTAATTGAAGTTAATTTCTACAATTCAGGTGAAATGAATCTTAACAAGGGACTAATCCTTAAACATAATTTCCCAAATGACTAAGAAACATTTAAAAAATCCATTAAATGGCCCTAATTAGACCCTATAATCCCTTTAATCAAAAGTGGACTATTATGGGAGGCACATTCTATGTGAAAAATGTTTATGGAATTCCTTTTTCAAAATATTACATGAGTGCCACTTCTCCCCCTCTATAAAAATGACTCATCCACTCCCATTTTGTAACACCAATCACGAAACATTGGATCAACCAAGATCTGAAACAATGGATCCGAAAAATACATCCCCAAATCCTAGAATCCTCTTCTTTGGTAGAATGAAATCCAAGGAATCTGTTTGGTTCAATCCAAAAGTAGTTTCCCAATTAAGATGTAATGTCTTTCCTTAAGATCTATAGTTTTATTTCCATTATCCACACCTAAACAATAATTATTCCATTATTATATAATAAATAGTATCCTAAATATAATAGGATGTTTTTTCTATGGTTTTCACATATGATCCTATATACTTCCATTTAATTGGTAATTAATATACTTTTTACCTGTATAGAAAAATACCGCCTCATGAAATCATTGTTGTTAATTTTTCCTTTTCCACCTCTTATGGTAAAAAATATGATTTACACTTAGTTTATATATTATATATATGATAATTATTATTAAATTAATATTCTTTAATTCATTTTACAAGAATTATTTATATACTATCCATTTTGTGTAAAAATGATAACAACGTTTGTGGAAATGTGGACTACTGCCCCCCTCAAAGGGATGTAATACATTGAAATGATTCATGGAATGTATAAAGGATGTCATTAATTAAAAAAAATTACATAAAAAATATTTACATGTCATTCATGAAATAATTTAATTTATGTAAACCAAATATATATCAATTTCTTATTATCCATTCAAACACTTAAAAAGTTATAACAATGTTTGTGGACATGTGGACTACCACCTCCTCAACACGATGTGATTCCTCTTACACAAAACTAATTCGATATATAATTACATATGATTAAATAATATGGTATTTATGATATAATGATCATTATTTAATGATTTATGTTACTGACATTCTTTCCACAATGTCCATGAAAAATGGGAATGTTACTCATGAATATGTATGGACTACTGTCTCTATTAATGCATCGTTGGTTCATTTTTCATAAAAATAATTAATTATTTTTTATAAAATTTTAATTGATTTATAAATATTATAATTATGTCATGATTATTATTGTAGATATTTTAAATAATGACCCCTCTAAACATAGTTGACCTACAAAATTGGTTTTGTTATATAAACCAAATTTTGTCAAAACACCTAATGCAAACTTAAATAATTAATTATATGTATACAATATGGTAATAAGTGAAATAAAATTAATTATAAACATAAAACAAGTTCTAAAAAAAGTAAATAATTTTCATGAGTTTATTATTTAGGATTAAAAATACACATGAGACATGTTTGACTCAACGTAAAATATTTCATCTCAATTTACATTCTATTGAGACTTGTTTGTTATTAAAAACCACATTTAATTTATATAGTTTATATAATAACTTTGATAGGTTAAATAGAACATATATTAATTCTCATAATATTTTTTTTAAATATTAATCCTTCTTGACTCTTACCATTTAAAATGTATCAAATTGGTATGAGACACTTTAGAATATTATGATACTATTTTACTCAAAAATTATTTTAATGATTATAGGGACCCTCAATATTAATACAAAAAAATTAAATAAATATTTCATAATACTTAAAAAATAATATTCAAATATATTCCCAAATAATGTTATAGTCTATTGCCTTAAGAAACATGGAAATGTAAATATTAGTATATAAGTGAGCTACATCATCTCCCACTTGGTTATTCTTTACTAGAACCATTATTAGGAATATATAAAATAATATATATCTTCATATCATTGGGAATGAATCAAAAAGAGGGGTGATATCAAATTCTCATTATGGGTAAAAATGGGTGACATGTAAGAAAAAACAAGTGTATTGTGATGTGAGAGTGTGATCATTAAAATTGATGATTATACCCTGTATATCAAATATCATAAACTAGCATCATGGAATAATTATTGGCAGTTCATAACACATAATTCTATGTAAATAAAGAACATAAGACACAAAAGAATAAAATAAGAATAATACATATAATTTTGTAAAATACATTAACATATAATAATATTTCCATAATAGTCCAGGCATCACTACTAAGGACATTCTGGTAGGATGGGTTTACTCCCCATATTATCTTGGTAGTTTTAGTTCACTCTTATGACCATCTAATTAGCATAAGTTTACTCTTCACACCATTATGGTAGTCATGGTTCACTCACATGGACATATTAGTAGTCATGGTTCACTCCCATGATAATCTTAGTATATGTCATGAGATGTAAATCTTTACTAAAGGAATTGGCGGGAGATATAAGACCCACACATATCATAGTGAAATCATACATCCATGTTTCACAAGATCATTAAAAATATTCTCAAAACCCATTAAAAAAAATAATAATTTGAAAACACTAATCATACCTTAACATGATAAATAATTTATATGTTTTATAACCATTTCAACCAAATCATATCCTGTGAAATGAAGCCAGTTTCAAGGCATATAACCTGTGAAAGATAAACATGTTTCATAAATATCATTCAAAGAAAAAAATCCATTTAGAGAAATTATATTAAAGGAAACATTTAATAAAATCATTGAAAGACCTGTGTAACACCAACATATGTCACCATATAAGTTAAATAAATTTGAAATATCATTAAAAAAAATTGGAGGAAAATATACTTTCTTCATTAAATATGAATTTCAAAACATAAAACATTTTTGGAAAACTTTTTCTTTGAAAATATCTTTGAAAACCTAAAAAATAATATTTCAAAACTGTAAAAAAATTTATAAAATCCATTTTCCTGATAATTATATTCATGTATAATTTGAAATAATTTTATAAAATATGTTTTTAAAAAATTGGTTTTAATGGAAAATATTTTTCCAATAGAATATAGAAATATGGTTAGCTTTTTCAAAAAAAAATTGCTTATATTTACACCAAAGGGTGAATAAATGGCACCAATACACAGAGATATTGTGAATAAAAATAGTATAAAGAAGCTCAGAAAAATTATTGATATATGAATCATAATATTTCCTTAATAGAAGCATCAGAATAAATAATCCCAATAAATGATGAGATTGTTTCACCAAAAACATACCACATGGTAACTTGAGATCATACTCTCCATGTATGTAAATTACGTTAAATTAATATTAAATAATAATGAATAAAATTAGATCCATGATATTAAATTTAAAATTGATTTATATACAACTCAAAAATGAATTTAGGTTCATAAGAAAACTTGAATATCGATGTAATAAAATTTAAGTAAACAATATTTTTGATTTGGTGACTTTGGAAACATAAACACCGTGAATGAAAGGTCATAAAATTTTTATGTAAATATCCATAAATATAATTATAATATAAATCAAATAAATACATGGGAATTACATACACCACACAAAATAAGTGAGTGGTGAATATGGCATGTATCTTAGGGAAATAAAAGTGAGATGAAATTATATTACCTTATGTCTGAATCTCTTTGTAATCGTACAATATTCCAATATAAAACATTTATATTTATTATATATATTTTATAGAATAGCATGGTTATATATAATACCATATTTGATTTTATTATGACCTTATATTACCCATTTGTAAACATATCTATTTTATGGTTTCAATTCGGGTAATATTAGATTTGTTCATAACAAGTGTCTTAATTTCTTATGTATTTAGTCCTTATTCTTATATCAAGATTTTCAGAATGTATTACATGATAGAAATATAATTTATATTCATTATATGTGTTTTATAATAATATATAGGATATTGAATTAAGAAATGGAATATTCCATTTAAAGAGACAAAAAACCTTATGTATGCATGAACATGGTTTTGGTTTTTATTATCATATTGAAAAAAGAAACAAAATGAAATATATGTATATATGTATATATGTATATATGTATATATGTATATATGTATATATGTATATAATTATATAACAGAATTAAAGTATATTTATCATGTTATATATATCAGATAACTTCACTAACTCATCTGTAATACATTTCATGTAGTGTGTGAAAGAATCAACCACTTTGAGGGGCGGTAGTCCACACTTCCTCAAATATAATTATTGTATTTACAACAGCTAGAACGTATAAAGATATGAGTTCTAAAAAAACTATTGAATATTAAATAAATTTAAAATATCATATATAAATAAAATTTTCATCATAATGTCCATAAGGATAGGTGGTAAATGAAAAATAACAAATCATCATTTCATGAGGTGGTAGTTTGCTATACACGTAAATAGTATGTTTGTTACCCATCAGTTGGAAGTGTGTGTAATTGTAGATAGAAAAAACAGAATAATAAAATAATAGTATATTAGAGATACGGGTTCTGTTATACAATAATATAATAAAAATATTAGTTTGTGGACAATTCAAATAAAATAAAATACTCTTTGGAAGATTGTTTCCTCTTATTCATGTAACCATTTTTGGTTTGCACCAAAGGGATTCCTTGGATTGTTTGATTCCTAAGACAAGGATTCAATGAGGAGGGTAGGAATATTTAGGAGATATTTGGGTATAAATGTTTTGATCCAAATTGTCTTGATAGGTGTGCAGAAGTGGTATGAAATGAAGCCTTTTATGGGAGAAGGAGTTGAACTCTTATTACGATTGGGAAATGGAATTACACCCACATTTTCTCCATTTCATGTGGATACTATAATGGTCCAAATTATATAAACTATAGGATATAGTAGAAATATGGCTTGAAAAGGGCTCTTGGACACGTTCCTAGGATGTTTGGGAAGTTAAAATTAATTTTTAGTCCCTTATTAGGTTTCGTTTTACATACCATGTTTTAATTAAATTTTTTTCGTTTCGCTTAAATGTTTGGTAGAATCATAAGTTTAAATTATTACAAATTATATATTATATTGATTCCAAATATTTTATCTATTTCACCAAATTATAATCACATAAGTGATGGAAATTAATTTAAATTTAAACCCACTGATAGGATAATTTTGTGGGGTTCTAAAGTAAAAACATCCAAAAGTTTGCAAGGTTTATATATCCAATTTAAAAGTTAAATTGATTTAAATTACCTAAATTGGATTAATTGATACAAATATTATCCAATAAAACTTTTAAATAAATTTTGAAAATAATTTATCTTTATAATTAAATTATATGGAAAAATAGTTTTGAATTAAAATACACAATTTTCCTCTATTCATCAAAAAATGATGTTTCTCAAAAAAATATTAAAAAATCACAGAAAGATAAATTTGAAAATATAAATTAAAAAATGAATTTTATTTTATAAAAATTAAATTTATATGTTTGTATAATATAAAATTATTTTCAAGGAAGGAAAACAAAAGAATTTTATTTTAGGAAATTATCTTTTTAAAATATAAAAACATTAAAAAAAATTATATCTATCATTATAAATATGATTTATTTATATAAAAAAATTTAAAAAATATATTAAAATATTTATTAAAATTTTTAACATCAAGGTTATAATTTTCTCAATTAAATAATTATAACTATTTTTTTGCAAAACTTATTGTTGTGTGTAATGTACGTATATTCAGTGATGTGTGTAACATACTCAAAGTTAGTGTTTCATCTAACATATGAAAATTTGATTCTGTGTGAATTTAATTATTGACCTAGTGTAATGAAATATATAAACAAAAATTTAATTTATTCTATAAAAAACATTATATTATACCACCCTTAAAGTAAATTTCACCCACAAAAGTTTTCACTGGGGTAAGAAAAAGATGATAATTCTACTTCATCATATCCTCAAGTTCCCAAATAGCTTCCTCTAACTGATTATTTCTCTAGAAAGCATTGAACAATGGAGTGGTTATGTTTCTTATAATGTTATCTATATAATCCATAATTTATACTATTTTTTCTCATAAGAAATATCAGGATCTAGAGTTATAACCTTTGAGTTTAGTACATTTGAAGGTTTCAGTATGTAATTCCTCATGAGAGATGAATGGAACACATCCTATAATTGAGAGAGATTTGTTAGAAGTTCTATGTTTTATGACACCATCATTATATGATCATGAATCTTAGATTTTCCGATATACCAAGGTCTGAGATTCTTTTTTTGAATCTTATAATAATCTTATAGCGTGAGATTTGAAGATAATTCTTTTCAGTATCGTTATATTCATGATCATACTGATGGTTGTAAACAAAAAATTTCTATTTAATTTGAGCTGACCCGATATGTTGCTGAATGGCACTAACATTGTCTTTTATTACATTAGTGATCTCAGGTCCCATCTGAGTGCTTGATTGAAATATATTATTGTATGAGAACTATACTAGATGAAGGTGTTTATCCCAAGCACCTTTAAAAAATATAAAACATAATCTCAACATATCCTCTAGGGGTTGAATTATTCTTTCAGTCAAACCATTGTCTGAGGATGATATTCAGTGATGAAACTCAATTCGGTATCTAGTACTTGCTCAATACATTTATAGAACATAAAGATATGCCTTAGATCCTAATCTAATAAAATGGAAAATGGTACTCCATAAAACCTTACCACTTCAATAATATATATCATGGAAATATAATGTAAAGATAATTATTCACTTATTATGATTATTTTTGATGAATTTTTAAGGGGATCAACTACCACCCATATAGCATTAAACCATTTAGAGGTTTTTTAGTACAATGAAAACACACAGAGTGATTTTATCCCATTTCTATTCCATTATGTGTAATGTATGAAACATCCTTTTAGACTTTTGTCTTTTAACCATAACTTGTAAGCCAACCATGAATCACGATGCAAACTTTATGATATGTCCCTTCATTCCATACCTCCATAATTTTTCATTCAAGACCATATACATATTAGTACATAAATAATGAATAGAAAATGAATCACTATTATATTCCTCTGATAGATCCTTCTTAAAATCTAATATGGAAGAAACAAATACACTTCTCTTGAACCTGACCATTCCCCCATGATAAAGGATATACTCATGAATATTTCTAACAATCCATTTCAGCTCTAAATCTTCTTTCTACTCCTACTTAATCCTCACATGGATAAGCGGATGGACATTCATTTGAGAAAGATAAGATTTGTCATCTTTCAATAGGATTTCTAGATCCATCATTTTTAAATCCAGAAATATGGGATCTTTTTTATCCTCTTCATGGATAAGCTAGCATGATCCTTTCGACTCAAAGCATTGACCATCGAGTTCTCATTCAATTCATGGTAATGTATTGAAAATTAATAATCCATTATCAACTCTTACCATCATATTTTGTGCATGTTCAACTCTTGTTTGAATATATATTTGGGAATTTTATGGTTAGTTATATTTAATGAATAAATTATCACTTCTAAATCCAAATCATGAGTTCGTTAATTTTTCTCAATAATCCTCAAAATCTGAAATGAATACATGGTTAACATATTATTATTCATAATAAATCACCTTTATCCCTTCTTAGATACACTAATATACATTACAAAACCTTCTCCACTATAGGGTCATGTAATTACAGGTGTGCTGAATAACCTTCTATTCATTTCCTTGGAATGTTCTGCAGATTCCTCTATCCAGAAGAACATGGAAACTTCCTTAGTTAACATTTTCCTAATATTAGATATTGATGAAATATTTTACATAATCCATTTATAATATCTATATAAACCTAGAATGATATGGATCATAGTCACTGTGGTTTGTCTAGGACAACATTCAATAGCCTCCATCATCGATGGATATACTACTATTTTATCTCTAGAGATTAGGTGACACAAAAATGAATCCTTTTTCATCCAAAATTTAAATTTTTTAATTTTTTCATATATTTTCTCCTTCCTTGTAGAATTTAGTATAAATTTCATTTTATCTTCATGATCTTACATTCTTTTTGAATAGATAAGAATATCATATATAATGACTTCCACACAATAATTGAGGTAATCTCTAATGGATCTATTAATTAAATCCATTAAAATAGAAGGGGAATTATTAAGACCAAAATAAATCACTATATATTCATAGTTCCCATACATTATAAGGAATTATATATTGTGTATATCATCTTTATAGAACCTCAATTGATTATATCAAGAATGAAGGTCAATTTTGTAGAATTATTGATCTTCACACAGTTGTTCAATCAAGTCATTAATATGGGGAAGATAATATTTATTAATTATTTAAATCTTGTTTATATCCCAATAATAACTGTTGTGTCACATTTACCCATCATTATTTTTTCAGAATGAGAATTGGTGCACACCAAGGTGACACAGCAGGCTGAATGAATCCCATATCATGGATTACAGGGTGTTTCTTCTTCAATTCCAACAAATCAATCATGTACATTCTATAAAGAGTCTTTGAAGTTGATGTGGAACCAGATATGAGTTCTATCAAGAATTCAACATATCATTTTGGTGGAATTATAGGTAAAATTTATGAAAAGGCATCCATAAATTCTTGAAAAATAGGCATATCATTGATGCCTCTTTCTCCTCCACCATTTAAGATAAACTACACTTATGAATGGAAATGAAGACCAATACATAGGATGTAATATCCATAGGAAGATCATGATTATTTTCACATTGATGGATGATCATAGGAGGGTTTGAAATATCAAACCTAATATCACTTCCTCAATAATTAATGTCCCATGCCTAAGAAGTCATGAAATTCGACTAAAGGAAGAATGAAAAGATTTGTAGGAAGTACATTTACACAAACATAAATTGGAGAGGAAACATAGAATTGGGATGTAATCATCATACCATTAGGGGTTTTCACTACTAATTAAATGTATATTTATTTTGGTGGAATATTAAAACCCTTATACAATTATCCAGATTTGAAACTGTGTGTTGATCCAGAATAAAATTAGACATTATCAGTTCTAGAATTTATGGTAAGCATAAATTTAATGACCCCATTATCACACCCCTTATCAGAAATAGTGATTGCATGAGATTTTTACATTTTACCTCAGCGTAAGAGGTTACAGACTTTGATCATCGTCAATATCCCTTCGACTTGGGTAGTGGTTTGCATACTGCCCTTTCTCTTTTAACTTATAAAATTGAATTATGGGAGGTGTGTTTTGTGTCACATTTTCCCAATTATCACCGCCTATTAACTTCATCGTATCACTTTATTAATCAAATTATGAATGAAAATAACCTATATAATTAAAATATTTATTAGAAACCATATGGAAATTTCCTTTATTATTTATCCCACACATAGAGCGTAAATAAAAGATCATCTTCCCTCATTATTTTATTTAAATTTTCTTTTAATATATGTCATCATTTTATTATCAAAAGCACATGATTGATACATGAATCCAACCTCCATTTCAACATTCATTGCGTAGTAAATAATATCTTCATATATAATAAAGTCTTTTATGGGAAATTCTATTCAGAGACATGGCATTGAGCCACTGATGAACCTATAAACCTTTCTGTAGGGTTGGATGCAAACTCCTGAATCATACATCACAAGTCTCGTTAAATTAATTTAATAGGTACCAACAGATTCATCATCCCTTTTCTTCAACTCAAGAAACTCTTTCTCCACCTCAGTATGAATAATCCATGGAAAGTACTTACTTAAAAAAGATGTTGTTGAACTTTTACTGATCCATTGATTCAATCTCATCTTTCTACCTCATATTCTGGATTCAATTACACCATAGGACTACTTCGCCTTATAAAATATAAACAGCTAGAATGAAATTCTTAGGCTCTAATTACTAGAGAACAGATAACACCATTTCAGCAGTACTAATCCATCGTTTAGTAATAAGTGGATAACAAGTCCCACTTAAAGAATGTAGACATTGACCCATGAAGGAATCAATATAATATTGTTCCCTTCATTTCTCATTTGGAATTCCACCATGATT
The DNA here is from genome assembly GCA_963277665.1 of Viscum album. NCBI lineage: Eukaryota > Viridiplantae > Streptophyta > Magnoliopsida > Santalales > Viscaceae > Viscum > Viscum album. The sequence continues at coordinate 1,777,754,295 of OY728129.1, read as the reverse complement.
TATTATAAGGCCCCAGCCATAAACATTACTTAATCTTGAGTTATTACAAGATTACACCTTGAGGATCTTTTCAGGTTTAGATTTTTAGAGAATTAGATCATAAAACATGCATCACATTCCACATTTAAACAATGTGGTTACATAAAAGATAGTACTCATTTTTGCCATAAATGGAAACATATTTAAAATAAAACATGGATTCTTTCTTGACACTTCCTTGACACTATCATCATATCATTTACCTTTCCCATGACCTGTGAAAAACATTTCATAAACTTGGGATGAGCATAAAAATCTCAGTAAGGGATATAAAAATATGGAAAGGAAACATGGGTACTTATATACACAATAATGAAATCATACTTTACCCATAAAACATCAAATCATGAATAAATCATAGAAATCATAAGACATAAAGGTAACTTGAAGCATTCATAACATTCTTACGTAGGGATTAACCCTCTTGGTTACGTTTGGAATACCCATCACAGTATATTACCTAAATCTCTTCGAAGAAACCTCAACGTTTAACCCCTTCGCATTACCCAATGCATTGGAGAGCTATATTGGGCTCACCCGCCCTTAGTTTATCACGGAACCACCCGTCTTCATAATAATTCCCAAGAACCATAACATAATCGTATCACATAAAACATGCATCAAGGAAACATAACATTTCCACTATTCAATCACAAGATATCAACACAACACATTGATATAAAAACATTATGAAAACCATTTTCAATACCAAAATAAAATAAAAGTAAAACATGGTATTTTTTTTCATTTAAAAAAAAGTTATGGCTTGTAGAGGAAGCTAAAACTCAAATAATGGTCACGACGGTGGAGAAGTCATTGTCGCCGCATACGTACGACAAAAACATTCCCTTTTGTCGTTTAGTAAAACTCATCGTATAAAAATATTCCTTTGGATAAATGTAAAAGTCAAAGGGGTTTATACACCGTATAAAAGTAGGTTGTGCATAAAATAAAATATGCCTCAATGAAAGGAGATTGAGACGAAGTCCCATACCCCGAGTCTGACATGACTCGATCGTTCTTTAACGTCCTGAATAATAAACTTGAGTTACTTTTTACTTTATTAAGAACCTTTTTCAAGTTCATTATTCCTTTTATATCACTTATTACCATGTTATGAACATTATGTAGTCATTTAAGTTGATAACGGTCGTTTGTGGATATTTGGTACTTGAGTCAAAAGTGAACTTCTTACAATTACATGTTGTTCGTGTGGTCAAAAGATCATTATATCCAGAATGATATTCAGGATTTGTATATCAAATATATCATATATATCCAGAATATACATGTATTTATAATATTACATAATCATTTAGAGGTAAGAAATAAAATGTACCATTCATGGAGACGGTAAGCCGTACGTACGCATGAACACTACTTTCATTTCTATGTCATATTAATGGAATTAAAACTAAATGAGAGATAAGTATATTTTTATTCCAGAATTATATTAATCATTTAGATGTAACATACATCATATATATCCATTATATATATGTACTTATAATAGTACATTACATTTGGGGAAAATAAATGAAATGCACCGTTCATGTAGACGGTAAGCTGTACGTACGCATGAACGCTACTTTCATTTCTATCTCATAATTTAATGGAATGAAATAATAATGATGTAAGTTGTATTATAATTCCAGTATAACATCATATATAATATATTTAAATCAATCTTTTATACGTCCCACATATGGCATTAATGAATCAAATCACTTTGAGGGGGCGGTAGTCCGCACTTCCTAAAATGAAGATATCGCGTATACCCATAATGGAAGCCATAAAGGTGTGCCATAAATGAAAAATACAGAAGCTTAAAGAAGACATAAACATATTATATATCATATATAAATATAGTGACATCTTAATGGCCACCTTTGAAGGTGTTGGAAGAATATTGAACAATCATCATTTCGTGAGGCAGAAATTCGCCATCCACAGAAACAGTATCTTCTTTAACCATTAGATGTAGGTGTGTGTAAGTGTAGCTCAAATTATTCTTATAAAAATATCCTAGTATATTAAAGATACTTGATTTGTTACAAAATAAATGAATAAAAATATGTTAGGGGGTTGGAGAAGCAAAATAAAACAAAAGAACACAAGAGAAAACACTACCTTTAAAACGGGTAACTCTTTTTGATTTGAGCTCAAAGGCTTCCTCGAGAAGACTTCTGCCCAAGGTGAGGCTACTAAGATTTAGAGAGGGATGTGGAGAGACAAAATGGGTAGGGTTTGGCCGAGCCAAAGGCTTTGGAAGTGTGGGTAAGGAGGTAGAGGTGGGGGCCTTTTAAAAGAGGAGAGGAGGGGCACTCTTGGAAAGTAATGAAATGTTACTTTATTTTAAAATGAGTTTCGGATTTAAAAGGTCCCAAAATTATATATTTAGAGTATAAGTTGATAGGAGTTCTAAATATACTCATCCAATAGGTTTTTGACATGTGTAGGTCTTAGAGGATTCATTATCTTTTCATTTTATTTAAATCGTTAAATAATGAGGTAATCGCTACATCATCATGATGTCATAAATAATTTAATTTATTTAATGTCAAAAAATTATAAAAAAAATATCATAATGTAAGAAATAGCTTTAGCTTTCTAATGAATATTTATAGTCAAAAATATGACTTGTATAACTCCACTTTAAAATTGTTTTAGTAAAAAAACTCATGTTTGTGACATTTTTACTTTAACATTAAATAAAAAGATATTAATGTCATTTTCCTACCAAATTGGCTCCATGGGGTCCCCAAGATGACCCATGGATTGTCTTGGTCTTCCATGACACATCCAATGATGGTAGGACATGTGTCAAGTTCATTTCATATTATTAAAACATTATTCTTACCTTAAATTACAATAATTACCTCTAACCACGATTAAAAACTTAAAAGTTACTATTCACCAAAAAAATTATTTTAATCCCATTGAACCACATTTTACTTCCTAATGACAATAATGTATGTCATATTTTTGAAATTCAAAACACAGAGGTGGTAAAATTTCATTTATACGAAAAATCAGTTTTCTTAAGTACCAATTAGTGGTTTCACTATTCATCAAAAATTGATGTTTTTCAGAAAAATACCAAAACTTCACCCTAAGCTATATTTGATATTCCGAATTCAAAAATGATGTCTATTTTAAAAAACTAAAAACATATAAGTTTCATTAATTAATTTAATAATTAATTCCCGATGTCAGAGAAAATAGCGTGTTTTTATGAAACAATAAGTATCAAAAGATTGACACTAGTTTAAGTCTGATTTCAAAGTGAAATTAATTCCAACGACCAATATTGGATTTAATGGAAAAATATATTATAATTTCACTTTAAAACCAATTCAAACGATAATTTAATCATATGAATAAATTATATTAAAAAGAGGTTTTTAATTAAAATACAACATTTTTCACTATTCATTAAAAAATGAACTTTATCAGAAAAATACCAAATATTTACACAAAGAAAATATTGATGTCCCGATTCTAAAAAAGAGTTATATTTGGTCCAATATAATGTATAAGAGTTATCAAAACTATATTTAATGATGGTTTGCCATCAAAAGGTGATAAGTGAACCTTTAGTGAAAATTAGGGTATAAATGCCTAAAATTGAATTCTTTCCGTATTTTAAGCCTTTATCTTTTTTTGTAAAAAAATTTTATAACATATATAATCATATTTTAGTTATTTATATCCATTCTTGCCAATACAATGGCTACGTGTTAACTACCATTTAAAGTAATATTATTTTATTACTAGTGTGCAACGTAAGATTTCGATGAAACTCTTTGTTGCGTATTGGGTATGCTATCGAACATAGGAACCCCTTTAAAGTAAAATTAATATTTAATTCATAAATATTAATAAATATGAAAATGATTTATTCTTTATTTACATGGGATGTTATATCCTTCCCCCCTTTTGGGAATTGTGTCCTCGCAATTTTATTCACTTATCAAAATAAGTGGGGGTATTTATCCCTCATAGCATTTTCAGATTACCACATTCCATCTTCAACCATATGGTTTTTCCACAAAACCTTTACCTGGTGAATTACCTTATTTTGCAACACCTTCTCTCTTTGGTCAAGAATCTGGACTGGTTGTTCTTCATAAGAGAGATTCTCTTCCAACTGAACTACCCCTGGGCTCAAAACATGAGATGGATCTGGCATATACTTTCTCAATATCAAAACATGGAAAACATTATGCACCTAAGATAAAATCAGAGGTAATTCCACTCAGTAAGAAACTGATCCAATTTTCTCCAGAATTTCATATGGTTCAATGACCCTTGGACTCAACTTTCCTTTCTTACCAAATCGTATCACACTTTTCCACGGTGAAACATTGAGAAAAACATGATCAACTACCTCAAATGATAGATCCTTCCTCTAGTTATCAACATAACTTTTCTATCTTCTATGAGCTTTTCTCATGTGTTTCTGAATCAACTGAACTTTTTCTGCCATATCTTCTACCAATTCTGGTCCCATTAGCTTCATTTCACCAACTTCATCCCAAAAATCTGGAGTTCGACACCGTTTTCCATATAATGCCTCAAACGAAGCCATCTGTATACTGGAATAAAAACTATTATTATATGAAAACTCAACCAAAGAAAGATGTTGGTCCCAACTTCCCTGATAATCCATATAACAAGAACGTATCATATATTCCAAATTCTGAATTGTTCGTTCTGATTGCCCATCTGATTGAGGATGAAAAGCTGTACAAAAATTTAATTCAGTACCCAACGACTTCTGAAGTCCTTTCCAAAAGTTAGAAGTGAACCTGGGATCACGATCGGATACAATGGAGAGAGTAACTCCATGCAACCTAACTATCTCTTTAAGGTACAAACGGGAAGGTTGATCTAGGGAAAAAGTATCCCGTATAGCAAGGAAATGAGCATATTTAGTCAAGCGATCAACAATAACTTAGATTTCATTATTACCTCGAGGTGTCTTCGGTAATCCCACAACGAAGTCCACAGATATATTCTCCCATTTCCATTCTGGTACTGGTAAAGGTTGAAGCATCCCTTTCGGTAACTTCCGCTCTGCTTAAACCTGTTGAAAAGTCAAACACTTCATAGTAAAATCAGAAATATCTCTTTTTATTCCATCCCACAAGTAAAACTCCCGCAGATCTCTATACATCTTAGTACTGCCAGGATGAACTGAAAACAGAGAACTATGAGCTTCACATAACAACTCTCTTTTCAACTATGAATCACAAGGCACACAAAATCTCTTCCCAAACATCAAAACAAAATCATTATCAATGTTGAATTCAGGCAACTTACCCTTCTGAACCAGCTCTACCTTTATCTGCAACTCACTATCCTCCCTCTGTGCTTGCTTAATTCTGTCTGATAGAGATGATCTTACTGATACCTGAAACAAAACAGAAGAACTTCCTGCACCAAAAAATTCTTTGCCAAAGTTCATCAAATCAAAAACCAAAGTATCTCATTCCAAATATAGCATGGTTAATGAAGCATTAGTTTTTTGACTCAAAGCATCGGCCACTTTATTTTCTTTTCCCGGATGGTAATGAATTGTAAAATAATAATCCTTGATTAATTCCATCCATCTCCTCTGTCTCATGTTCAATTCTTTCTGAGTGAATATATACTTTAAACTTTTTTGATCAGTATATATTTCACACTTTACTCCATACAAATGGTGCCTCCAAATTTTTAAAGTGAAAACAACAGCAGCTAATTCCAAATCATGTGTAGGGTAATTTACCTCATGATTTTTCAACTGTCGTGAAGCATAATCAATTACCTGATCATTCTGCATTAAGACGCAACCAAGTCCTTTCAATGAAGCATCAATGTAGATAACAAACTCACCATTCCTAGAAGGTAGTGCCAAAACTGGAGCATTCACCAATCTTCTTTTCAGTTCCTGAAAACAATCATCACATTCTTTTGTCCAATAAACTTAACACCCTTTCGAGTTAGCTTAGTCATTGGACTAGATAACCGTGAAAAATTTCTAACAAACCTTTGGTAATAGCCTGCCAAACCATGGAAGCTATGAATCTCAGTTACATTTGTGGGTCTTGGTCATTCTTCAACAACCTTTGTTTTTGCCGGATCAATAGTTATCCCATCTTTAGAAATAATGTGACCAAGGAAAAAAATTTGTTGCATCCAAAACTCACACTTTCTGAATTTCCCATACAATTTCTTTTCTTTTAAGGTTTGCAAAATAACCCTTAAATGTCTTTCATGCTCCTCTTTACTTTTAGAAAACACCAAAATATCTTCAGTAAACAAAACCATGATTTATCACCTGAGTCAACTTAGCCATCACTGCAACAAACTGTTTAGTTCTGATTCTGACCATCTCAGGATACTATTTTGAAAGGTCATTTCCCTCTGTATGCCTTCCTAGCACTGCTTCCATGTTTCCTCTGTGGAAAACCATTCTGAACAAACATTTCTTAGATGAAGCAACATGGTAATCTTCAAATGCTATATCATTTCAAAAAGTATATTTTTGGAAAATCCTTTAATATAATTCCAACTCCTAAAGATATCTAAACCGAACTTTGATACCAACTATAAGGCCCCAGCATTAAACATTACTTAATCTTGAGTTATTACAAGATTACACCTTGAGGATCTTTTCAGGTTTAGTGTTTTAGATAATTATATCATAAAACATGCATCACATTCTACATTTAAACAATGTGGTTACATAAAATATAGTACTCATTTTTCCCATAAATGGAAAAATATTTGAAATAAAACATGGATTCTTTCTTGACACTTCCTTGACACTATCATCATATCATGTACCTTTCCCTTGACCTGTGAAAAAACATTTCAAAAACTTGGGATGAGCATAAAAAGCTCAGAAAGGGATATAAAAATATGGAACGGAAACATGGGTACATATATACATAAGAATGAAATCATACTTTACCCATAAAACATCAAATCATGAATAAATCATAGAAATCATAAGACATAATGGTAACTTGAGGCATTCATAACATTCTTACATAGGGAGTAACCCTCTTGGTTACGTTTGGAAAACCCATCACAGTATACTCCCTAAATCGCTTCGGAGAAACCTCAACGTTTAACCCCTTCGCGTTACCCAATGCATTGGAGAGATATATCGGGCTCATCCTCCCTTAGTTTATCACGGAACCACCCGTCTTCATAATAATTCGCATAAACCATAACATAATTGTATCACATAAAACATGCATAAAGGAAACATAACATTTCCACTATTCAATCACAAGATATCAATACAACACATTGATATAAAAACATTATGAAAACCATTTTCAAAACCAAAATAAAATAAAAGTAAAACATGGTATTTATTTTTCATTTAAAAAAAATCTATGGCTTATAGAGGAAGCCAGAACTCAAATAATGGTCACGGCGACGGAGAAGTCGTTGTCGCCGCATACGTACGACAAAAACATTCCCTTTTATCGTTTAGTAAAACTCTTCATATAAAAATATTCCTTTTGGATAAACGTAAAAGTCAAAGGGGATTATACACCGTATAAAAGTAGGTTGTGTATAAAATAAAATATGCCTCAATGAAAGGAGATTGAGACGAAGTCCCATACCTCGGGTCCGACTTGACTCGATCGTTCTTTAACGTCCTGAATAATAAACTTGAGTTAATTTCTAATTGATTAAGAAAATTTTTCAAGTTCATTATTCCTTTTATATCACTTATTACCATGTTTTTAACATTATGTAGTGATTTAAGTTGATAACGGTCATTTGTCGATATTTGGTACTTGAGTCAAAAGTGAACTTCTTACAATAACATGTTGTTCGTGTGGTCAAAGGTTCATTATATCCAGAATGATATTCATGGTTTGGATATCATATATATCATATATATCTATAATATACATGTATTTAAAATATTACATAATTATTTAGAGGTAAAAAATTAAATGCACCGTTCATGGAGATGGTAAGCCGTACGTACGCATGAATGCTTCTTTCATTTCTATGTTATATTAATGGAATTAAAACTAAATGAGAGATATGTATATTTTAATTACAGAATTATATTAATCATTTAGATGTAACATACATCATATATATCAATTATATATATGTACTTATAATAGTACATTACATTTGGGGATAAGAAATGAAATGCACTGTTCATGGAGACGGTAAGCCGTACGTACGCATGAACGCTACTTTCATTTCTATCTCATACTTTAATGGAATGAAATAATAATGATATAAAGGTATATTATAATTCCAGTATAACATCATATATAATAACTTTAAATCCATCTTTTATACGTCTCACATTTGGCATTAACGAATCAAATCACTTTGAGGGGGCGGTAGTCTGCACTTCCTAAAATGAAGATATCGCGTATACACATAATGGAATCCATAAAGGTGTGCCATAAATGAAAAATACAGAATAATAAGGAAGAAATAAAAATATTATATATCATATATAAATATAGTGGCATCTTAATGGCCACCTTTGAAGGTGTTGGAAGAATATTGAACAATCATCGTTTCATGAGGCAGAAATTCGCCATCCACAGAAACAGTATGTTCTTTAACCATTAGATGTAGGTGTGTGTAAGTGTAGCTCGAATTATTATTATAAAAACATCCTAGTATATTGAAAATACTGGAGTTGTTACAAAATAAATTAATAAAAATAGGTTAGGTGGTTGGAGAAGCAAAATAAAACAAAAGAACAAAAGAGAAAACACTACCTTTAAAATGGATAACTGTTTTTGATTTGAGCTCAAAGGCTTCCTTGAGAAGACTTCTGCCAAAATTGAGGCTTAGAATAGTTAGAGAGGGATTTTGAGAGACAAAATGGGCAGGTTTTGGCCGAGCCAAAGGCTTTGGAAGTGTGGGTATGGAGGTTGAGGTGGGGGCCTTTTTTAAGAGGAGAGGAGGGGCACTCTTGGAAAGTAAAAAAATGTTACTTTATTTTAAAATGAGTTTCGGATTTAGAAGGTCCCAAAATTATATATTTAGAGGATAAGGTCATAGGAGTTCGAAATATAATCATACAATAGGTTTTTGACATGTGTAGGTCTTAGTGTTTTTATTATCTTTTCATTTTATTTAAATCGTTAAATAATGAGGTAATCACTGCATCATCATGATGTCATAAATAATTTAATTTACTTAATGTATAAAAATTATAAAAAAATATCATGATGTAGGAAATATTTTTATCTTTATAATTAATATTTATAGTCAAAAATATGACTTCTATAACCCCACTTAAAAATTGTTTTAGTAAAACAACTCATGTTTGTGACATTTTTACTTTAACATTAAATAAAAAGATATTAATGTCATTTTCCTACCAAAGTGGCTCCATGGGGTCCCCAAGTTGACCCATGGATTTTATTGGTTGGACATGAAATATCCAATGAGGGTAGAAAATGTGTCAAGTTCATTTCATATTATTAAAATATTATTCTTACCTTAAATTACACTAATTACCTCTAATCGCGATCAAAAACTTAAAAGTCATTATTCACCAAAAAATTATTTTAGTCCCATTGAACCACATTTTACTTCCTAATGACAACCATGTATGTCGGATTGTTGAAATTCAAAACACAGAGGTGGTAAAAATTCATTTAAATGAAAAATCAGTTTTTTTAAGTACCACTTAGTGGTTTCACTATTCATTAAAAATTGAAGTTTTTCAGAAAAATACCAAAACATCACCCTAAGCTATATTTGATATTCTGAATTCAAAAATGATGTCTATTTTAAAAATTTCAAAACATATAATTTTCATTAATTAATTTAATAATTAATTCATGCTGTCAGAATAAATAGCGTGTTTTTATGAAACAATAAGTATCAAAGGATTGCCACTAGTTTAAGTCCGATTTCAAAGTGAAATTAATTCCAATGACCAATATTGGATTTAATGGTAAAAATATTTTCTAATTTCAATTTAAAACCAATTCAAACAATAATATAATAATATAAATAAATTATATTAAAAAGAGGTTTTGAATTAAAATACAACATTTTTCATTATTCATGAAAAAATGAACTTTATCAGAAAAATACCAAAAATTTACACAAAGTAAATTTTGATGTCCCGATTCTAAAAAAGAGTTATATTTGGTCCAATAGAATGTATAAGAGTGATCAAAACTATATTTAATGACGGTTCACCATCAAAAGGCGATAAGTGAACCTTTAGTGAAAATTAGGGTATAAATGCCTAAAATTGAATTCTTTCCGTATTTTAAGCCTTTATCTATTATTGTAAAAAAATTAAAAAAAACATATATAATCATATTTTAGTTATTTCAATCCATTCCTGCCAATACAACGGCTACGTGTTAACTACCATTTAAAATAATATTATTTTATTACTAGTGTGGAACGTAGGATTTCAATGAAACTCTTTATTGCGTATCAGGTATGCTATCGAACATAGCAACCCCTTTAAAGTAAAATTAATATTTAATTAGTAAATATTAATAAATATGAAAATTCTTTATTCTTTATTTACCTGGTATGTTACATTTATAGCCTGAAAAATATATATGAGAATAGAAACATGTTTTTTCATTCCAAATCACACTGCATTCAGTTTCTCATGAGGATAATCATTGCATTGTCCATCACTATCAGCATTAACACGATTCCTTTAGGTTCCCTCAATTGAATAAAACCAATAGTATAGAGTAAGAATTAGTAATAATAATGAGTAACCACCTGATCATTAGAAGTCACATATATGATGACTAAATTATGAAAACATCTTTAATCTATAGAACCTTATATTTATACGGGGTTATTCATAGACAACCTCTATGAAAAATCCTTCATGATGATTTATGAAGAGTTCATGAATTCTCAAAGCATATCCCCTTAGAGTGTCTAACCAGGTGTGTAGTTAGGCTAATCATAATATACCACACAACATCGAGTCAAGTAAGGGACATATTGTTGGAGTTGTTACCCCTTTGTAAATTTTTTCTAGATCTATATCCACTTTTATTATCCATATAGGGATATATTACTTAGAATCCACTCATTCAGACCATTACCAAAAATCCAATACATTTTTCTATACTTGTCCTTATCCTTATTAATTTCATTAGGGTCCCCACTAAGTTTTTCACATCATATCTGCCTAAGGTTAACTAAAACTTTTCTCAGATACCAACTATAGATCCTTCTCTTTTCATATAGTAAAATTACATAACTTTTATGAAATAATTAAAACAATATACTAATAGATTATCGAAGACCATACTAGTCTACTGCCATTGAAAACATATAATCCTAAACAGTGGTACATAAGTGAGATAAATCATCTCCCAATAGGTTCTTCTTGAATAAAACCCATCATAGAAATATCAAACATAATAAATATCTTCATAACATCGGTAAAGAAACATAAAAGGGGTGATATCATATTCTCAAGGATTGTAAATAATGGATACATGTAAACATATACATGATCATAGGGGTATGAGAACGTGATCATGAGAAAAAAACATCTTACCCTTCATATCAATGGTCATAAAAATGAATCATGGCATAAATATTAGTATTTCATAAGACATGAATCAAAAAACAATACGTGGAATCATAACATAAGAATGAAACATGGAATTATGGAAAACACATAATCATATAATAATATTTCCATAGTATTCAATGAATCACTAGAAAGCCCATCTTGGTAGGATGAGTTCACACCCAATACCACCTTGATGGTCTTGGTTCACTCCCATGTCCATCTTAGTAGCATGAGTTCAATCCTCATACCATCTAGGAAGACATGTTTCACTACCATTGTCATATTAATAGTCACGTATCACTCCCATGACCATATTTTTTCATCTAATGGGATATAATTATTCACCCAATTCATTGGCAAGACATTAAGGTCTCACCCATCTCATAGTGAAATCATACATACATGTGCCATAAGATCATTAAAAATCATATCATAACCCATGAAATGAATAGGGTATAACAAAAATGTAATAAAATCATAACCATTGGGAAAAGGTATAGGATTTATAGTTATTTTATCAAAATCAAAACCACTAAAAGAAGCATGTTTTAAAGGAATATAACTCATGAAAATGAATTGGGTTTCATAAACAATGTGACATAAAAACATAATCCATTTAGAGAAAGAATATGAATGAAACAATTGAAAATTTTCCAAGGAAGGAATGTATAACAACAATAGATGTAATCTTATATTGGAAATAAATCTTGAAATATAGTTTAAAAATATTATTTCTTGAAAATATGATTTATATATTAAAAACACTTTTTAAAACATAAAATCTTTTTAAAAAACTTTTTCTTTAAAAATATCAATTAAAAAAAGGATTTGAAAACATTAGAAAAATTTAAATCATTTTCCTTGGAAATTATATTCAAGTATAATTTGAAAATATTTCAAAAAATCATTTTTCCAAAACATGGTTTTTAAAATAAAATAGATTTCTGACTGAATAGAGAAAAATAGTTATATTTTTATTAATTTTTTTTGTAATTATCATAATTACCAATTATTGGAAAAATGGTACTAATACATTGATATATCAAGAATAAATAGAATATATGGAAACTAATCGCCATTCAAAGGATATGGATCATTAGAATTCATCAATATAAGAATAATCATAAACAATCCTGATAAATTTTGAGATTTCTTCCCCAAAAACTAACCACATGGTAACCTGGGTCATACTATCCATGTAAGTAAATGAAATTAAATGAATATTAAATTATCATTAAATGAATGATATTCATGATATTACATGTAAAATTTAACTATGTAAACCTCAAAAGATAATTTAGGTGTATAAAAAAATATAAGTCACGATGAAGGAACATTAAGACAAAACTATCTTATCGACTTAGTAACATCTGAACATAAAAAACATGAAATAGATATCCTAAAATAGATATTTAAATACTGATTAATTTAATTATAATATATATAGAGTAAATTTAATATTAGTATATACACCATACAAAATAAGTTAGTGGTGGATAATCCATGTATCTAACAAAAATAAAAGTGAGATGAAATTATTTTTCCTTGTGACTTGATCTATTCATACTCATTAAAGATTCTTTTATAATAAATGATACCTTATTATACATATTTACAATAATAATAATCATATATCTAATACCACATATGGTTTTATTATGACTTTATATCATCCTCTTGTTAACAATTCTATGTTATGGTTTCACTTTTACTAATATCCTCTTTGTTAATCGCATGTGTCTTAATTTTTTATATCGTTGGTAGATATAAAAATATCATGATTTGATTAATGTATAAAATAACATAAATATAATTTATATTCAGATTATGTTAATTATAATAATTTATAGGATATATAAGTATGAAGTGGAATACACCGTCTAGGGGGACGATAGGTTTCACATACGCAAGAATGTTGTTTCCATTTTTATTATCCTATTGAAAAAATGAAGCAATGAAATATATGAATGTACTTATATAATAAAATTAAATTCTAATTATCATGTTATATATATCATATAATTTACATAACCCATATATAATACATTCCATGTAATGTGTGAATGAATCACATCGCATTGAGGGGCGGTAGTCCACACTTCCTCAAACAGAATTATCATATTTACACAAAACAGAAACTATAAAGATATGTTTTTTAAAAGGATTAAAAAATATTAAATAAATTATTAATATCATATATATAATATATAATTAGTTTTTTCATCATAATGTACATCATGAGAAGTGGTAACAGAAAAATGAACAATCATCGTTTCTTGAGCCTTCAGTTGATCATACACGTAAACAGTATGTTTGTTACCCATTATATAGAAGTGTGTGTATGTTTAGGTAAAAACATAACTATTAAAATATACTATTATATTTAGGATAATGGTGTTTTTTAAAATCTTTTAATAATAATATTTGAATGGGTGTAGAACTGAAAAAAATAAAATAACTTGAGGAAGAATGTCACATCTTATTCAGGTAACTCCTTTTGGTATGCATCAACGGGATTCATTGGATTGATTTTTTCCAAAGGGAGGGTTCCAGGATTATTTTATTGATGTTGAGGATATATTTGGGATGATAATGGTTGATAAAAAGTTGCATGAGATGTATGGGGAGGTGGGAGTAGATGAGGTCTTTTATAGTGGAGGCCTGTCACTCTTGTAAATTTTAGGAAATGGAATTATATTCATATTTTCCCATCTAATGTAGATAAAATAAGTGAAAAACATAATAAAATCAAGGATCGGGTTGTCATATGTCAATAAAATGGATCTTGGACAAGTGTATAATTTTTTTTGGTCTTTATGATTAATGTTTAGTCCCCTATTAATTATAATTTTACCTTAATTATTGTAATTTATTTTAATTACATTCACTAATATTTTTGGTCAAAAACCTTGTTAACGATAAGAGTAATTATAAATTATTATTATTCCAAATATTGAATCTGTTTTTCAAAATTCTAATAATAGATGTTTCAGGAAGTAAATTATTTTTAATCATGCTGACGACATGACACAACAAGTATTTAATTGAAAACTATTCAAATGTTTACTTTGTTTTAATATCCAATTTCAAAGTGAAATTTATTTACATTACCTTAATTGAATTATAAAATAAAAATAATATCTAATATAACTTTGAAAAAAAATTAAAATATAATTTATCCTTATAAATAAATTAGTTGAAAATGTAGTTTAGAATAGAAATTCAAAATTTTCCATTATTCATTTAAAAATGATGTTTCTCAGAAAAATTCAAAAAATTAATCATATGATTTATTTTTTATTATAAAATAAAAATCAAGGTTATTTTATAAAATTAAATTTCTATTTTTTTTCTAAAAATTAATTTTATTGTTTTCCACAGAAGGACATGAAAATCAGTTTTTTGAAAAAATAGTATTTAAAAACATATAAGGACTTTAAAAAAATTATACCCATCATTATCAAAAAAATTTATTTATATAGAACAATTAAAAAAAATATTTGAAAAATATTTATTACTATTCATATTAGTATGTTTCATGGCTAGGTTATAATTTTCACATTTAAATAATTATAAAAGAAAATGATTTTTCATAGAAACTTAGTGGTGGGTCTAACATACATTGATTTATTGTTGTGTGTAATGTATTCCATGTTAGTGTAATGTGTAACATAATACATGGTTTTTCATTTAAATGGACTGTTTGACTTTGTGAAATGAAATTTATCATTGAAAATATAATTTATTCGAGAAAAAAGTTCCAGAAAAAACACATTGTGATACAATGATCCTTCATTTAAATTCAAGGAAATTATATGATCGTTGTTCAATAAAACATTAATTTTCATCTATTGCGGTTATTCATGACATTTTTCATTTATTAATACCTTCTTCAACACATGTTTACTAAAAATTGTTTAGAAAATGTTATCATAAAACCAGACATTATTTATCTCTTTAGTCAAAAAATCTATTATCTTCTAAAAATCATGTTTTATAAAAAGGATTTCAAAAATTATTTTAAAATTATTTGGATAATAAAAATTAATAATTATTTTAATGGAATTTTCTTGTCTCATTACAAAAAACGAATTTCTCTAACCTTTAAACTAAAAAGGGAATGTTCATTTTACCTTATAGAACATGTAGAGATTAACCTAGAACTATTTCACTATAGCATACTCTAAATGATTTAAAAGATTAATTTTAATAAAAATTGTATTAAAAAGTGAATTTCAAATATTTTCAAAATATTTTTTATAAAATAAGGATAATTTCCTCAAGATTTTTTTTAAAATATCTCTTTGGAGTTTTTCTATTCATAAACAAAAAAAACCTTAACTTTACTAAAGATGGGATATGATGTATTAATACCATCATTATTCCTCATGTGGATGGTTTATTATTGATATAACAAAGAATAATATTCAAATTAACTGTTTTACTCCTTTTAGTCCCCTTAGAATATTCAATTTCTAGTGATCATTTTTTAATGAATTTCCACAAAAAACCATATCATTTTTCATGGATATGATTCTTGAATAAACCAGATTCCATTACTCATACGATGTTTATTTTGGAAATCATATTATTGAAAGGAGAAATATTAATAAATCTATATCCTTTACTTGATATTGATATTTGATAAAGCAATTTTTTTCTTTAAATTCAATGGAAAAGAAATATAAAGGTTCGGGACAATTTAAGGAATTAACTATGGGTTGGGGCCAGTATATTTAATCCCCTCGATAGATAGGTAGCCTCGTGGGATGAAATTAATTGGAGAAGAAGCCTTTGAGTTTGTTTCTGAGTTGTGTATATGGGTTTCAGCACATATTTTTATACTATCTAAATGATAGATCTTGAGAGTATAGGTATTGATGTTCCTTAGACATGAGATCTAATAATTATGAATTATTTTCATTTGTATTAGTTTTTTATCCACCCATTTGATTTTTCATTGAAGTATCTTGGGATAAATTTCAATTTCATTTTATGGATTTAATTGAATGTATTTCACTTTTTTTTCCTTTCAATATTGGTTTTTCATTATCTTGTTATTTGAATTGCATGTCTTTTCATTTATTACCGTTCTCTATTGTTTGTTTACTTCTATCTGAATTTTTTGATTATATAGTATGTGGGTACAACTATTTACCATTCCATAATTATTATTATCATTGATTTATTTTTTATTCTACTATACGTTTCCCTTACTTATCATTTTATATCCCCCTTAATATGCTTCTATTATCAAGGAATCCAAGAAAGAAGAAATATATTCAAGGATATAGTTGATGGAATAAAGATATTATCATTGAATATATTAAAAAATAAGATAAAATATTTTATAATTAATGCATTGATTTGTAATACAAGTCATATGTATATATTTGGTTTTCCAAGACTACTATATTGATTAGTTCATCACGATTTAATTCCATGTAATAATCAAAATGTAATTAATAGAAGATGATAGCTCTGGGATCTCTAGGTTCAGGTCGGTATATCAAATGT
This sequence comes from Viscum album, assembly GCA_963277665.1. Classification (NCBI taxonomy): domain Eukaryota; kingdom Viridiplantae; phylum Streptophyta; class Magnoliopsida; order Santalales; family Viscaceae; genus Viscum; species Viscum album. Next base: position 1,777,737,170 of record OY728129.1, on the reverse strand, counting down.
ACAATTTTTGGACATTTATTCATAATTCAATTGATATTATATGATAATATCATGAAAATACATATATTTTCAATACACAATCTTCTAAATAATTTGCAGGTTGTTTTTTTAATGTCTATATCTATCTATTCACTACTATGTTATAGAGGGATGATTCATTGGATTGGATATTATATTTCAAATAGGTCACATACTATTCAGAATCATATGAATTGGTGTTTTTCTATATGTATTATGCAAGGGATGTAAAATATGGTAAAGATATTGTAATTAAATCTAATGATATATTTCATGTTTAATTTAATTAATTCTATAAATTCATCCCATATTGAGAATACTTATTTTGGAGAATGAATGAACTTGAAAAACATAGATATTATTAGAGGGTATAGAAAAATGACATTCCATCCTAATAAATATAATTTATTCGATTATTTGATTCTATGAAACAACATTGGTGGATAATGATTATAGTTGGAATGTATTTATATAAACAAATTATACATGGATAATATTAATTATAGAACCATAAATGTCCCAATGATTCTAATTATCCTCACTCGATGTAATAACATGGTTCTTGATTTTTTGGTGCCTCAATTGATGACCTGGAATTTGGTAAAAATTGATTTTTTATCATATTCTAAAAGTATATAGTGGGTCCCCATTAATGTCTTAATATACATGACTTGCTGGGAATCATCTCCATCATAAAGTATAACCTTTTCGACCAACTGATTCACCTGTAAAAATTTTTCTTGATCATGTGGGAGAATCCCATTTTAATGTAATTCCACTATGAGATACATTGTTTTATATCAAATGTATTGGATCCAAGTTTTCCATGGAGGCATTTATTTCATTTCATTATTCCATATAATTATTTATAAATAGGGAGATAATCCTACATTTCATAATACAAATGATAATCTCTTATGGATCATGATATACCAATGTTTTATATTTATTGGATATAATATCAGTATAGGTGTTTTGAATACGAGTGGTGTTAGAAAATAATGGATTTTATGGAAAAGTATACATAAATCCTAATTAATAATTAGGAAACATATACATTTTTTATTTCATGATAGAATTGATTAAATTAATTTACATTATCACTAACTCTGAATCAGAACTAATGTCTAGTTATGTAATTGATGTTTTAAATGATAATTTGTTTCCTAAAATGAGGATATGTGATTCCACCTATTTTTCAATACAACCCACTAACATCAATATTATGCAAGGAAAAATTAATTTTAAAGGGGAAATGAATATAATCACAAATATTAACCTATTAATCATTAGTTTCACTGTCCATCATCTTATTGGTCTCCAATAAGCTAATTCAATGTCTATATCCTATGAATAGAATATTTCAAAGATATAGATTAATTCTTAAAAAATAGTTACATTTATAATCATTGCATCCATATGATACGGTTTTCTATGAGAAAATAAGATAATTATTTACCCATGACACACAATTGAGTCATGAATTGGATTTAAAATTGTTTTTTAATAACTATCCATCATTTTAGTTTCCTTGATATATTTATTGATATATGTATATACATGTTAACATTTATATGAGAGACCAGGTGGACATAATATTGTAAGAAATGGTGTCTCAATTTATATTCAATGAAAACAAATTTATGGAAATTATTCTCAAAATAATAATATCATGTATCATTATAAAATATTTTCATATAATGATAAAAATAACTATTCTCATTTCTCAGACCATTCCTCTAAATAAGTTGTTTTCCATGAAATTGATCTAGGTAGTCTATATTAATGATGATATGGTTCTCCTATAATGTTCAGATTAAGAATGGTTTGAGAAAATGTATTTCCATGAGATCATAAAATATTCATTGATAATTCATGTTCTATTGATTAGTGGAACCTATCTTCACAATCATATTGAAGATAAATACATTTCCACAAGGTTGTTAATGAAACTCCTAATGTAGTCATGATGTACCTAGATTCCCAGAAAATACTTATGGTTTCTAGGGGAGGAATATCATGTATCACATTTGTATTTTAATATATGACCCTAACTCCTCAATTTAAACCAATATGATATGTTATTTTCCCAATGATTCCACAAAAAATATTTTTATATAGTATTATTTAAGGATTCTCTAATAGGTTACCTAATTTCTCACTTTATACAGAATACAAATAATGTAATGATAGTGGATGAACCCATATAGGTGATTAATGTGAATATTCTCCTAGTGATTGAAAAAAAACATTATTATATGAGATATAGGTAATAATTCCCCTAGCCTTATAGAATAGAAAATGATTTTTTTCTACTAAAATATTGATCATGGTACATTATAGATTATATGACTACATGGTTTACAATTGAGGTATGAATTATGCAATACCTATGGGTTGGATTTCTACTATACTTCATCATGGAATGTTTTCATGATCATCGTAGTCTTTCATGAGTTAAACTAATCAAAAGATTGATGATGCATATTCTCTATGTGAGAGGAGATCGCAATAAAGGGTTTCTATTTAATTTAATTTTTTACGTTCCTCAAAGTGGATTCTAATTCTACACTTTTAAATCATGATAATTTTTCTTCATATCTACCCATATATTTCATACATAGATATTAATATTAATTGATGAATATTCATTACATAGTATTTTTAACAAGAGAATAATCATTTAGGCCTAGTATATTTTGAAACTAGGAAACATTAAAAATGGGTTCATAACATTTCTTAAAAAACTAACACTTATTCATTAATAACTATCACCATACATAGAAACATCAAAAATAATATTATTCTTTAAATGTGATGAAAAGAAACAAAATAAATGGTTAGATCTGATGCTCAGTAATGGTAAAAAGGGATATTAATGATCATATAAGAATAAATTTTAAAAAATGTATGATAATTGGATAAACATTTGAAAAACCTACCACGAATATAATAGATCATATTATTGGGTTATGGAATAAATCATATACAATTGTAAGAGATGAATCATAAAGAAAATTAAGAACATGAACCATGAGAGAATAAAATTCGCATAAGATAATTTTTTTCATGCACATAATCCTTGAAAAACATTTCCATAGTAATCATGTCTATTATACTATAATATCATAGTTAAATCTGTTTACTCTCAAAACAATATTAACAGTCTATGTTCACTCACATGACTATAATAATGGACTACGTCCCATACAAAATTGTGTTCTCTCCCCCACTCTATTCTATTTTATCTCATGAGATATCAATCTGTACCCAATTTGTTGGGGGGATATAAAGGACACACCCATCATATAATGAAAATCATAAATATGTGTTATAAAATATCATAAATTATTTATTATATAAAAAAACAAGAAATTAAATTAGTTTCATAAACATTTCAACATTTTATAACCAATGGAAATGATTGGGCATCATAATGATTTAATAAATTCATCATAGCATTACCAAATGAAATAAAATAAGAATTATAAATATTGAATCATTATATTGACAAACTAACTATATAATTAATAACGATATTTCCCATAGATAATTTACTTGTAAATAATAAGTGAAATCAATGTTTAATAACCTTGATGAATAGGAATACAATTAAAATATCAATAAAACATTCTTCTAGAAAATACCACTCAATTTGATATCAATTTTAATAAAAATTTGAAAATAAAAAAGAAACAATTTTTATTGAAAAAAAAAATTTAAACATGTAAAGGACGTATCAATACAAAATTTAGTCATTATTTTGGGAAAATGTCATCATCTTTTTTAAGATAATGAAAAGGCCTTTCATACATTTGTTAGAAACATCAATATGTAGGACCTTAGGAAAATGAAAAAAAAATTATTTCATTTAAACCATTTAATAAAAATTCATATATTGTTAAAAATTAATTTAATCTATCATAATTTAATAAAAATAAACTTCATTAATTTTTTCATAGAAAGCATGGATATAGAAGAAAATGGGTTTTCGATTAAAGTGAGAAATGATGTCGATTTTCCTTTAAAACATATTTTTTATCTTATAATGATATAAAGTGAAGCAAGTGAAAGGAAAAAAATGAATTATAAAGATATAAATATAGGATAATAAGAATAATGTTTTTATGGAGATATATATCATATTATTTCATCATTCAAATCAGATTTATAAAAAATCCTTATAAAAATTACATTTTAATATAAAAACCCTTACCACAAGTTTTGCTTTAATTGGAAGGGATCTATCCTAAATTAAAAATAATAAAATTTATTATAATTATATATAATATTAGTTATGATACTTATAAATTATTATATAATCCCGTTGTAAAATTTCTAAACCACATTTCATTAGAAATTTCTTATTAAAAATGTTATTCTCAAGTGTTAATTGTTTCAGTTGTAATGGCTATTTCAATTTTGATGTCGAAAAAATTATATATATAACACTATTAAATAATATTAATAATATTATTCATGATATAAAAATCATATTTAAAAATTATATACATATTTTGAGCCATCTAAATATTTTACATATAGAAAAATAAATTACACCATTTATGGAGATGGTAGGTCGTACATATGCATGAACACTATTTTTATTTTACTATTGATTACATTGGAGAAAGGTAAATACTATTTAGTTCTTCTAGGAAAATTATGAAATATATATATCATATATATTAATTAAATAATTCCTCATTACCATTAAATTAAAACATAAATGAAAAACAAATCTGATCACTTCATGTATGTGGTTGTTTAAATGTATCAATGAATTATATTATTATTTCCAAAAGTATTGGATTTTCAATAGTAATATTTGATATTATAATTCTAGAAGAAGTATTATCTCATAATTATAATAAATAAATATTAAATTAATGATAATACACATCTATAAAATATGGTGTTGGAAAATGAGTTGTATTGTAACGAGGAGACAATAAACTGTATATTCATGTGATTGATACTATCACTTCTCATTTGATGGAAAAATGGTATATAATGGTGATTTAATAATCATAATAAAATTTACTCATATTTAATATTATGAAGTTTTTTTTTATGATACCTACCTTAAATATAAATAGTTATGTAAGAGTATAAATGAAATTGACCAGGTAAAGAGATTACATATTCTTTGAAACAACTCTCTTATATCTACTCCAAAATTATATATGGTTATAAATTTTGGACGAAATAAGAGTAAAGAGTTATACTATGGAACATATAATTTAAATTTGTAGTATTTTATTAAGATAGATGGCTAAATTTTGTGAGAATAAGTGAAGGAGGAGTTTCCCTTTTACAATTGAGGTGAGGGAAACCATTAAAATTTCTAATCATATTAAATTATAATAAACTCATTACCAAGAATTGTGACTCAAAAGAAAGTTGAATTTGAAGAAAATGTATGATAGGATAGTAATACCATTATCCGATATAATTTTGACATTTTTTGTGCAATTTTAAACCTTATCATTTCGATTATCCCTTAGTTAATAAATTTTAATTTTAACTACGACAATGACATTTTCAATATAAAAGGTATGTAATTTTAATTTAAATGTCTAAAAATTATGAATAAATTGGAAATTTAAGAAATTTCATAGCATAACTTGTCAACAATGTATTATTTTGTAATTAAATTATTTTTAAATAATTTAATAAAATATTATTTTTATAAAATTTCAATATTGTTAATTTTGAAACTATTTATTTAATTTAACTTTACATAAATCATGGTTAAGGAGGATTTAAATATAATTATTTTATGGCCCCAAATTATGTCAAATATATATTTAATATTCAGGTAACACATTAACTGATTCAAATTATGTCACGTGAAATATTTTTAAGATCAAATATTATATGTTTTTATAAATTAAGCACTTCTACGTTATTGTTAAATAAGTTATTAACATAATTATATAATTATTAAAAATAATATATCTATATATATGATGAAAATAATTTAGATTCTCTTCAAATAAAACCATAGATTCATTCATTAATACTTTTTCCCTACGTAGACATATAATATGTATTAAAAACAAAGAGATTGATATTTTTAAACATTTGTTGATTAAGTAATATATCAGTAATTTTCATGGACATGCATTAATTAAACTAATTAATATAGATTCTAAGATGAAAATGGTAGAATTATATTCATCATACAATGAATATGATAAAAATTCAATTCTCAGTCACCTATATTTAATATAGATTAAGTCGATTTACTCTTTATCCATATGGTAAGGATTACCACGATTATAATTAAAATTGAATAAAAATAAAATGGGTTTGTTTAGAAAATTTAAAAATCCTAATTAAAAATATTTATTTTATTTTATCTAAATAAATTTATACTGTTAGAGGTAATGAATTTTAACATAATAGCACAATATTTGACAAAAACATTTTTTTAAATAAATTGTTTGGAGAAATATAAATTTATTCATATACTAGGCATAAAATCTTATTTTTTAAATTATTAACACAATAAATCTGTTGAATAATTTATAAATGTCTTCCAAAACATTCAAACAAATTGATAAATTATATTTATTAATAAAAAATTCATTAGATTCATAATTGTTTCTCAAAACCAATTATTTTATTTTTTTAACTTTAGGCATATGATAAAATGTAAAGTTAATTTAAATAGTTTAGACCATATATTTTTAATAATATTATTACTACTATTCATACCCACCAATCCTATGGATATGAGATAATAATATCACAATATGTTTTTAATGTACCATGGTTTATCTAAAGTCTGTGTTGCGTAAAAGACAAACTATTGAATAAATCAAATTATTTAAAGCAATGTATTTCAAATCTAATAATGGTGTTACATTCTACCCCCATAAATAAATTTTTTCATAATAAATTGATCACTTTGATATAAAAATATTTGAATAATTATTCCTCAATACATCCTCAAGTTCCAATGTATATTCCTCAAAATTGTGGTTTCAACAAAAAACATTAATAGGTGACTACTCTTGTATTATAGAAAATTCACTTTATGATACCAAATATCTTGAGTTTTTTCTTCATAAGAAATTTCATGGTCCACTACTATGACCTTTGAGTTAATTACAAGTGAAGGAACAAAAATGTAATTCCTTTGGATTTATAGATGGAACACTTCACTATCATGAGTGATATTTGGTGGATGTTCTAATTCATAATTTACCATTCTCATATGATAGTGAATTTAAACAGGGATAATATAAATGGGTACTATTTTTTATTTCATTATAAATCTTTTCACCCTATTTTAGGGCGATATTTTTGGGAATACCCTGTAACCCATTTCAAACAAATGATCATTTCAACAATTTTTATCATAATTTGTTTTTTCAATACTAATTTTATTTCATGTGTTGTTGAATGGATCTAACATTCTATTACAATTTCATACCTTGATTATCTAAGAGTATATTTATTTCAATAAACTCATTCCAACATGTTTGTTTTCTAAAATTCTAAAAGTATTTAATATTAAAAGGGTCCATCTGAATGATGTAATGGAAGATACTATTGTTTTAAAATTACACCAAAGGATTTCACTGATCCCAAAAACCTATAAAATCCATTGAAAAATATCTGGACATGATTTCTAGATTTTGAATGGAACCCCCAATCTAAAAATATATCGATGAATTATAATTAGTTTTGAAAATTATCTTAATATCTAGATATTACTAAATAAATATCCAATACATTGAATAAATATTGGGCTATGAACAAATATAATGGATCATTGTACACCATGTTTTATTACAACTTTATTAATGTATAATTTTTTATGTTGATGAAAATAGAAATAATATCTAATGTAAATGATGTGTACTAACATTATATGTTGTTCTACTATAATCCAGATATAATTATTCCATTTATATGTTTTTAGAGTCCTATAAAAATCTATGGTGATGTTTTCCTATTTCCACTCTTATAAGGTTAATGGATGGTACATACCATTAGAAATCAATATCATAGTATTTACTCTAGGATATACCATATAGTGAGAAACAAACTCTATAATATCTCTCTTAGATTCATCCCATAAAAAATAATGTTTCAAATACATATAAATATTAATAATTCTTTTATTAATATTGAATTATGTAATATGATATTGATCAATAACATCCTTACAAAAATATAGTGTCAATGGGACAGATAAATGATTACAGAAACATAATTTTCCATCGTAATCATGCTTAAAATAAAGAATATGCTCCATCTTCTTTTTCATCTCTACATCATAATTTTGTGCCTCTTCAATCATCACTTGGATAGGTAGTTGATCACACATTTAAGAGATATATGATTTCCACCTACCATCAATATATAAGGATCCGTAATTTTTTAATGAAATGTTTTTTCTTTTTAATCTTAATAAGAGATAATATATCATGTTGGTTTAATATCACTACATATTCAACCTTATTCTTTTTCTAAGGATGGTAATATATTCAAGAGTCATAATATTATGTCATATATAACCATCATCTTAGGATTTTATTCAACTATTTTTATGTGATTATATACATTAATCCTTTGTAATTAGTATATATGTGACACCATTGTCTATAGATATAATTTCTCCGTATATTTAATGAAAACGTTACCACATCAAAATCCAAATCATGAGTATTGTAATATTTCTCATAGACCATCAATGGTCATGATGCATAAGATATAACAATATTTTTCTACAATAGAAAACATCTGTCACTTTATATGATGTATAAATATAGATTTCTAACCCCTCTACACTATAAGATTCTATAGTTTTATGCTCACAGACTATACTTTTTTCAGTTCCATAAATTTTCCTACCATTTATTAATCCAAAGGAATAAATAACCCTTCTGTGTAAACTTGTTATGTTTATTTAAAATCCATAAAAAAGTTTCCAAAAGAGGGGATGATATCCATTCAAACTAAGAAAACAAAAACTCTTAGACACAATGGTTGGCATGGGACGATGAATGATTACATCTCTCTTAGAAGGGTTAATAGATATGCATAAATTTGAGATTATATGAAATAAGAATGAAACATTTTGATTACAAAATTCACAAAATGTTAATTTTTCATAACAATTCTCCTACCATTGTGACTTCAACACAATTTTAAAATTATATTCATGATCTACCATTCTATTTGATTAATTAGAATGTCATATATAAATCTCAGCACAAAATAATTAAGGTGAACTATCATAAATTTGTTCATTAAATACATAGAGATAAAGGTGTAATTAGTAATAAAAAATAGAATAAATATAAATTCATAGTTCCCATAACTTTTACAGAATTATTTCCTAGGTATATCCTCAAATTATTTCAATAATATAGTGTATATTGAATAGAGATAAAACGTGGGAAACAATGGTGGCTATGGAGTAGATCATGAAATTCATTAATAAAAGGTAACTGATACTTCTTCTTTATAGAGATTTTTTATGTTCTCAATACTAAATGATGATTCCAATTGTTCCACATTTCCTTTTATTAAATAGAATATGTTCACCATAAGGTGAATCACTTGTAGAAAATAATCCCTTATCAGGATTCTCCAGGAGTTTATTATTTATTTCTTTTAACTCAATTAGGTTCATTCTATATAGTGTCATAGAAATGGGTGTAGCACCGTGTATGAGTTATATTGAAAACTCCACTTCATTATTTTGTGGAAGACTAATAAATTATCCTTGAATGAATTCATTAAAATACCTCACAATATAAATATCATTGATGTTGGTTTCTCCACATCCATCTAAGATATATTACCCAATTGAATAGAAATCATCACTTATATAATTTATTTAATTTAAAAAAAAACATAATTTTTATTATCACAGATATAGAAAATCAATGGGTTGTTTATAATATCCAACATCAATTCCCTTCCTTGGAAAATGGCATGGGGTTTATGTAATTAAATTCAATCCATTCCAATAGTAAAATCACATTAAACTAGAGGAACAATGGAACAATTATCCGTAATATCATTCAATAAAAAAAATAATATTTGAATTAGAGGCTTGGGATGAAATAATAACACCATTAGAAGCCTTTATTACAAATTTATCATTTAATTTTTGAAGTGGTAATGTGATACCCTTAGAAAATTGTCTATATATAAAAGAATGGGTAGATCAAGAATAAAATTAAACATTTTAATTTATATATTCAATGGTATGTGTTTATTTCACCACATAATAATCATAACCAAACTCATAAATACTGATCATATTGGATTTATATTTATATCATGGACTAAGAGGGTTTTCACATCAATCATAAAAATTAACCTTAAAATTTGGTCAATAGTTGGTATACTTTCTATGCTCCCTACATCTAAAAAACTAGAATTTCGGTGGTTCATTCTATAGGAATTTCACTCAATTTTAATTATTACCTAACTTTTTCCAACAAAATTTATGTTCAATTACTCGATTACCTTCCATTCCACATATGAATCATATACAAATTCCCTTATAACTATTTTCCCCCTAATTCTTTCTACACTGTAAGCATAATGAATGGCTTGTCTTCTTCCCCTTTATGGTTTTTAGAATTGAATTTTTATTATATTTATATATTCTTATCAAAACCATGATATTGATAGGTAAATCCAATCTCTTTTTCTATCTTGAGAGAACATAAATCAATTTATCCATAGATATTTCTTTCATGTTGGGATAATTTTTTTGAGCAATTTGCTTTCAGCCACTGAAGAATTGATCATATTTAAATTTAGGTTAGATGACAATAATAGAAGTTCTATTCAAAGGCCATGTGAATATTTCCATATATGTAAAAACATATTATTCAGCCTTTTTATTTAAATTAATGAATTTTTTCACCATTTTTTGAATAATTATATGTGTAATGTACTTATTGAGAAATAGACTCTTAAACTCATCCCACTAGATATAGTAAAATATTTATTTTTATTATTTTTTCTTTATATGATTCCACAAATAATTTGATTCACCTTCCAAATAATGACCAACTAGAATAACATACACATGTTTTTAACATTGGAGAGAAAAAAATAAAGTATCAGTGGTGGTTAACCATTGATAATCATCTAGTGGATCAACGAAACAAGAAAAATAAAGTGGATGCTTCCTCATCAAGGATTCAACTGAATCATGTTCCTAATTTTTCTATTTTCGAAGCTCAGCATGATTCATAGAATGATAATGATATCTAATTATGAAAATATTATTTTTCATTCTAGTTCCAATAACACATGGTTTATTATGAGGTTAATACTTACATTATCCATCACCTTTATCATTAACAAGATACCTTCAGGTTCTATCCATTGAATTAAATCAAAATATAGAGTGTGAAGTAAATAAATATGCTGGGAAACTAGATATTCCTGAAAATATATATATATCTTGACTAATTCATTAATTATAATTATATTAATCCTTAGGATTATACTAGTCCATTCATTATTGATATATAAAATTTATAATTCAATCAAATACTTAGACCTTTTATTATGGTTCACACTAATTGTTTCCCATTATAGTTTTAATGGACAACTAAACAATCAAATTATAATAACTAAAATGGAAAAACCTTTTCATACGTAGGTATTTCATCTTAAAAGATTAATATTAACTAAATATCCTTTTGAGTAGTGATATAATAATTTATGCCCAGTAACATTTGAAACATGGAAACTTAAACAACTAGTTCATAAAATATTTACATTTTCTCACATCTATTTCAACATTAAAAAATATAATACATATCAAAAAATTATGGTACTTCATAACATAGGGATAGGTAAAATAATAAATGGGGAGATTTGATGCATAATAAGGGTACCAAATGGAGATATCAATGATTATATTATCATAACCTAAGAAAAGTCTACAATAAAAATATTTTAACAATTCAAATCGAGACCTTGTTTATGCAAGATCATAATCCTGAGTCATGGAATAATTCATGGCATCTCATAAGACATGAATCATAAATTATGAAAAGAACATTATTGATGAAATCATAAACTTTTCATAAGGTATAGAGTTCTTGAATACACAAAATCATAAAAAACAATTTCCTTATTAGTCAATGGTCTTATCCAAGATTATCTAAGTGGAATGATTTCACTCCCCAAATCAATATAATATTCATAATTCACTCAAAATATAATCATAGTTGAAAACTTTTCTTACTAAATTGTGTTCACTCCCCATTCCAATCCCATTTATCTCATGAGATATCAATAATTACCTAATTCATCATTGCATAACCCATGTGAAAGAAAGAGGTTTTAAAAAAATTTATGGAATCAAATACAAAAATCCTACAAATAAATAATATGGATGTTCTCCTTGTATTATACCCTTGGGAAAGAAATATTGAAAACAATGGCTGATATACATTTTGAATAGAAATTACCTTGCAAGATCACTGAAACATAATTGAGGAAATAAATTTTTAATTTTTGAGGGAACATATAAACAAACTACACAAATATAAAGTAAAATTGTTTTTTTAAAATAAAAATATAAAAATGAAGTGGACGCATCAATTAAAAAATTGGTCATAGTGGAAGGAAATGTAACAATGTGCCTTGTTTGGGTGATAAAAAATTAATTTCAATAAAAATTTTGATGAAAGAAAAAAATGGTATAAATGTGATAAAAAATAATACAAGAGTAATAAGAAACTCTTTTAAATTTATCTAAATCAAGGATATTGTAGAAAAATGATTTTTTACCAATGAGAAAAATGAAGTCATTTTTTAAAACATTTTTTCAATCTTTTGAGAATATAAGGTGAGGAAAACAATGGGAAACACTTATTTTAACTAAATAACCATATTATAATAAATTTGACAAGTTTCTTGATAGATAGATCATATTATTTCATTATTTGACACTTAATTTGAAATAATCCCGATAAACATTATGATTATAACATAAAACCACTTACATCACATTCTACAAGCAATGAAACAACTATATTATCCTATAAAATAAAAATAAATGTATTAAAATTATATATTATTGTCGTATCCATACATATAATATCATATATTACTTTTTCACACCCCATGTTATCAAAAATTCCTTCTTAAAATTTTCATTTGCGGGTGTTTACTATTTGGTTTATCATTAATATATTAGGTCATTAGTACTATTACATGTACATATATCTTGGATACATATCCTATAAAATATTTATCATCATATAAATATATTATATAATATTTAAATTCATATTTATAGTCATCTGTAATATATATATATATATAAGATGAATTAGAATATTAATGGATACTATGGGTCGAACATAATCTTGAAAACTTGTTACAATTTTCTATAGATAGAATAAAATAAAGGTAATTATTAATTAACAATTATAAGACTAGTAATATTTTATATTAATTGAATATATGAAAAAAAATTCATCCAAATTTCTATCCACTTAAAATATAAATGAAAAATGAATCACACAGCATTATGGAGTTGGTTGTTCACACATATGCACGAAAAATGTTTTCATTTCCCATATGATTGGATGAAAATTTGATAAATGTGATCTAATAATTATATAAAAATAATTATTTCAAAAATATCATATAAAACCATTAATCCCATCACAATACATATTAATAAAAGATAGTTATGATAAATTTATTTTAACACTATATGGGGAAGGAACTTCATACGTACGCATGAGCGGTATATTCACTTTTCATTTGATGTGAAAGTGGGTGTACAATGTTTCCCTAAAAAAGATATTGAAAATTCATAATATTTTCTATTCTAGTAATATTATTTAATAATATGTATCATTGATTAATATTTGGTAAGGATGTATAAAAAATAATGTGATTATATAAGGTGATTACCACTTCATTGAAATGACTCCTTTAGATCTCCCCAAAAGTGATTTAGGGTTGGGTTTTTTGAAATATGAGAATATATATAATGTGGGTAAGTAATTTTAGAAGAGAAATTGTAAGTGTTTAATTGATCTAGAAGAATCCTAGTGGTGTGAAGAGGTTAGTGAGGAGGTGCGATTTATTAATTAAGGTGAGGGGCACTTTTGGAAATTATCAAAAGATTAAATTATAATAAATTCATTATCAATCCATATACCTCCAAATGGAAATATAATTGATTAAATAGTAATATATGGTTTTAATACCATGAAATAATACAATATATATATATATATATATTATTTTAAAAATCATTTGTTTTATTAAACCTTAGATACCAAATTTTAATTTGAACTAGTATAACAAAATATTCAATATTAATGGGTTGTAATTTGTACTTATAAGTTGAAAATTGATCCATAATTTGAAATTGCTGATATTTTAAAGCATTTAATATGCACCTTATTCTATTTCATGTTTTTAAATTTTTTTAAATAATTTAATAATATATTAATTTGATAAAATATCATTATTGAAAACTTACACAATATTCATTTAATTTATGATTAATTAAATTAAGGAAAAGTGGAATTTTAATTTTTTTCATACTCCTCTATTATATTTCATATAGATCTACAAAATTATTGTAACTAATTAACTCATTGATTTTTTTCTCATTTAATACGTTAAATAAATTTATTATATTTTTTAATTAAATGAAGAAGTACTACATTAGTGTTCAATATAAATTAAGGAAATATATATAAAAAAATTAGAAAGAAATTTAAGTAATTTTTTATTTTAAAAAACAATTTATATTAATTCAAACCATTTGTTTTTATATATGGACACATAATAATTATTAAAAGTATAGAGTGTCACATTAATAAATATAAATGATTTAAATAATTTATAAATTATTTTCATGGACAGGTGATCAGTTATATAATTAATTATGATTCTATTACAATACAACTCTAATTCTCTTCATCAAATAAAAATTTGGAAGAAAAATTATATCATTATCACTAAATTTTAATATATATGAACTTCATGTACTCTTTAATTAGGTGATAAATTTATTAACGGTTACAATTCATATTAACCCAATATAAAGGGTCCTGTATAAATAAATTAACCTTTTGACTCTAAATATGAAATTTTATATATTTCTATAATTATAATTGAAAAAATATTATTTTTTAATTATTTATTCAAAATTAAAAGAACATTTAATTTTACAAAATATACATTTTATTAACAAAAATTTAATTTATTTTAACCAATAACTAAAAAATATTTTTTTACATTTAAAACAATTGACCATTTAGATAATATATAAATTTAATTAAATTTATTCACCACTTTTGAATTAATAAATATATTAATATAAAAATTGATTTCATTAATAGTTTGTTTTTTTTAAATGTTAATGTTTAATTATAATTATAATCATTTGAGGAACAATTATTTCATTTTAAAAATGTTTAAAATATTTATATTTCATAATAAATCATTTCTCTTTATATAATATAATATAATTTATATTTGATAATTGACATAGTGATTTAATTATGTTATATGGTTCATTTAAACTCAATGTCTTCTCTGGGAAAAGATATCAATGAAATAAAATTATTTAAAGAGAAATATTTCAAAAAAATCATTGGGTGTTATAATATTTGTAATTACTTTCTATAAATGAGTAAAAAATTATATTCTTTATGAATATTTGAATTTAGTTGGATGCATCAACTAGTAAAACTATATCAAATACCTGATATATGAACTTGAAAATAAAAATTGAAGATGTATTTTTAGATGAAACATTTCAATTTTTGAAGAACATGAAATAGAGAACATCCCATTATCCTAACCCCAATAATATGTTGGTAAGGTTGGGTATTATTGGCTAATTTATTTGTTTCTTTTAAATAGTGGATATAAATGTATAGGATACACTCATATTCTATATCAAATTTAGAATTTCATGATACATAATTGGGGGTCAATACAACATGGATGTATATTTATTTTAGTGATTTAAAATGTTATGAATACTCTCTTTGAAATATGTACCTCGTACTGAGTTTTTTTAGAATTTTTGGTTGGTTTTGAAAAAAGTTATGTAATGATTTAATCATTCATCTTTATTTGAATGAACTACATAGAAGTATATATATACCAGAACATTAAAAAATTCTATCTGGGAAAAATATATTCAATATTCCAATAGTTTTTTAATCATTATAATAAATCAGTTTTAATTTATCTTAATATATCTATAATTGGCGTGTCTATTTTATTCATGTTGAGTGAGATCGTTATTAAATTTTTCAGTTTCATATACAAGACCATAATCTTGGGGATTAACATCCAATAAATATTACATAAAATTGCTCATTTTCAATGATGAGACGTCACTGGTAAATATTGAGACACAAATATATAAATACATAAAGTTTCATTAGTGAATCTCAATACGAGTGATTCATTAATTTAATTTCAATATGGGGAGGACCTTTATGATAAGAGGATATGTCATCGTGAGGAGGGTATTCACAACTTGTACCGTGGAGAGGACCTCAATGTTTTTATCTTGATTCACCATTAAATTTAGAAAAGCTATAATAGAGAGAATACATTATAATGGGATAAAATCTAAATATATACCTTGTAGAGGATTTATAGAGTTATTATATTGATTTATATGTTGGTGATATAAATCGTTACTGATTTATAATGAGTTGGTTGAAGGATGAATTCTTTATCTATTAATTTTATTGTTATAAAGTGTATAATCACAATTAGTTTCATGAGAAGGGATATCATTATTAATATTTACACTACTATAAGAGCCGCATTGAAATATTAACTAGGAAGAACATCCTGAAAACCCATCAGATTTTAAAAAGGAGTTATTATGCAGTTGTCAAAAATTAGTGAAATTTCAGTGTGGATAGGTTTCAATTGAAAATATGGAAAAAAAATATTATGTTATAATGTTTGAATAAATATTTAGGAACATATTTTTAATAATGTTGAGTATAGTATTGAATAGCTCCCTAACAGGAACTCTGTAGAGGACATCTAATGTAATTTGACATGGAACCATATGGAGGAACTCCTTAGAGAATTATATATAAAGCACCTAGATTTTTTATCTTATACTAATATTGGGTTGACCTATACTCCAATGATTTCATACACTTATTGATGAGGAGTAATTGGATTCACTAACTGATGAACTAATCAGTGATATTTGAGCATATTGGATATGCATTTTTTGGAATGACCCTTCAACCACTGTATTTGTAATCAAATTGGACACCAAGATTTCAGATTCCACAGTTGTTGGGACCTACTCATAAATCAATTATTACCATTAGAGATCAATATTTTAAAATATTTTATATAGGTGAATTCATATTAAAATTTGTTGTTTGTTTGGACCATATAATGTTTGAATAATTCCCCATTAGTTGGTGCCCTTCATGAAATATTTAGAGTTTCTATATACATATATCGATAATATTAATTGGCATTTATGGTGACATTAATGTGGACCCACAAATATCATTCACAATCAAAATTCCTATAAATGGTCCTCTTTATGGGTTTCTGGGTTTCGATAATAATGTTCAATATATATATAAGGTCTAATCCATAGAACATAACTAATGAGTTTTTTTTCTTCATGAAACTGAAAATGTGAACTCATTTTTGGAGGTTCTGATGAGAACACAAAATGGTTACTATATTATCATTGCGGTGAAACTCCCGTATGAGTGTATCCACTACCTGATTTTGGAGGAACATATTTAGAAAAATTAATCTTAATGGATATAACATTAGATATTTCGTCGTGGATGAGTTCCATATATAATGAATTGACTAGTTCTGTTTGTAAGGTTGAGATGAAATGCAGTTTCCTACAACCTATTAATGAATTGTGAAATGTGATGGTTTATTCAGTGATTCCAATTTCAGGTAATATTAGATATTTGGTAGGAATCTCCAAAAAAGAAATCCATATATATAACATCAAAATATAAAGTATAAGGCATTGCAGTATTATTCATAAGTAATGGATTCCAATTGAGGTATAAAACTTATATTCTCAATAATATTTTCATGTATGAATTTATGTTTTCATATTATTTACAATTTAAATCTCAGAGGATGTTATGATGCTACAATGAAACATTTAATTTCACATAAAGGTAGAGAATATAAGTGTTTTCCTCACACTATGAGGATCTTATTTCCAAATATTACACTAACATGTTGATTTTAAACATATTGCAAAAATATTCCTAGTAACAACACTGATAGTCAAATCTATGAATTTATTTTGAGGCAATATTTTTTTATTATCATTTTATCATACATTCCTTTGATTCCTCGTGAGTTTTTTGTGTAAAATGGAGAGTCAAGGTTTGACATAAAGTTGCTTTTGTTTGGTGCATGGTGAGGGGAAACCTTGTTCTTCATCTAATTATTCATTTAGCCAGTTTCCATTTTTGATAGTGGAAACTACACAGTTCACTCATGGTATGGAAAACTATGTAGGGTAACTATACATCCTGTCCATCTGGGATAGTGTGCGGTGAAAAATTTATGCATAGTTTTGAAAATCATACGGGGTTACTATGTGAATTGTACAGGTCATTAAAAAGTTTTAATTTACATTCATTACATATTTGATTATTACCCTAAAAACCTCCCATCATACACATTTGAGATTTGTATACCTAATAGCCGCCTAACATTTTCTTGGACCTCATGAACCTCAATCATAAGGTTGTTTTCACCATGAATATTCATGGAATCATAAATAATATCATCTTCCACTTGATTTCCCCAACATTATTTGGTCCATCTTCCCTCATTCATGAGTTCTTATTTTACACTAGGTTGTTTGACCTAATGAGGGTCTGATCTTATGATGTTTGGTAAAATAATGATTATTATTGTTCAATATTTAATTTGTTGGGAATTGTGGTTGTGCATTTGAGTATTGACACCTATTTCTAGAATTTTCCATGTGTGAGGTATGTGGTTCAATGATTTTATATTATTAGATTATTGGGATATGCTTTTATGGTTTATTAAATGTGTTCTATAGATTGTTTGTGCAGTTCTAAATTTTATTTTGAATGGTTTTGAGATTCACATGTGATGAAAAATGGTTTTCTATAGGGAAGTGGATGTGGAACATGTGTGCTTTGTTTTTTATTTCATAAATATCTCTAATTCATTTTCTAAAAGGTTTGAATTGTGTTTTCAATGAGATTTATTAGTACAAATGTGTTCAAAGAGTAATTTTAATTATAAATGTTTTTTATATTTTATATTTTTTGAGAACATTAAATGTTTCTTTGAATTGAGTAAGTGACGTGAAGAATGATATAAAATGATTTGGAAGATAATATGATTTTGTAAGCATCAATGATCATGAAAATGGTATTATTCATTATGTTTTCTTCTTATTGTGTTTCCATAAATATTTAATAAATTATGAAACTGGTGTGAAATAAAGTTCCAATTTTTTGGTATACATGCTAAATGGAATGTGTATTCATTTATAGAGAACAATGGTTTTGATGTGGGTTTTTTTCATTGGATCAATGTTAAAATGTGAAAATAGTGATTTCATTAAGTTCTTATGATGATTGGATTGTGTATATGAAATTTTTCATTTATGTGATATATGAAATGAAATGTGAGAACAATGGGAATCCATGGTACTCTATTGGGTGCACTAGGACTAGTACGCTAGTTGATTCGGAAGTTGTTGAGGCCTAGATTCATCTAACATGATTGAAAATTATAAGAGATGTTAAATATACGATATGATCAGAGACCAATGTACCATGGGTTGTGTTCCTCTATACTTTCTCATTATTGGGAATATTTTTGGTATTGTATTATTATGTGGATAACAATATACCAAATTACATATTCTCATCTAGTATCCCATGAACTTTAATTTTGTTAGTAGTTGAGTTGGAGGATTTTTATCATAGAGGTATAAAGTTCACAATGCCCCACTTTGTTCAAGTTTTATACAGTTATTTTACCATGGTTATCCCTTGTGAAATTAGGATTATGTGATGTGGTTCTACCAATTTTTATATTATATACCTTTTGTAAATTTTTATTTCAAAGAATTTTATTTTTAAAAAGGGTTTTCTTTTAAAACTCTTTCTCGAAAATATTTTCCCAAATTTGTTTCTATAAATGTTTCAAAAATTCTCATTGAAATATGAATGTTGATTTTTTATAATTTTATAGAATTTAATATTTCATTTGGGGCTGAATTCTTGTGGGATTTGTCTCACAATCTTCTTACACCTTTGGTTGTATATAGACATTGTTATGTATGACCTAGGTAAATGCCATATGTGTTATGGTGGTGGTGGTAGATACAGTTTATAGTTTTCCACTTATTGTAGGTGTTCCTAATGGTTGCTTTAAGGGGATACCACTCTTGTTTCATGGTGGTTTTTGGATAGGTTTTTTTATTCCCATTCTATTTTAGTACTTTTAGTTTTGGTTAGTGTTATAAAACCTTAATTATAAATATTTTTTTAACTCATTTGGTTATGATTATTAGTTATTGTGATTATTATATAGTTGAATATATATGATTATATAGATGGATTAAATCATTACCAATATATATTGTTGATTATTAGGCAATGGTTTCCATCCCACACAGATTGGGAATTCCATTCATGCCTTGTCTGAGAATGGGTCGAGTGTCAGGTTTGATGACACTTTTGCATGATTTGTGAATAAATAGTAACGTAGGGGGGTTACTCTCTTATTATATAGGTTATTTGGGATGAGTATAGATAGACTAGATCTAGGATTATTAGGGTTTTATGTTTTGGTTGTGAGTTGGGTGTCTGGCCAACACACCTCATAAAAAAATCAAGTTTCCATAGGATGTTGGGATTTGATTTCACATTTCTTACTAGATAGAGGTATATGATGACAACTATATGTAAATACTAGGTGGGGTGGAGAAGTTTTTTAGACTTTTTATTATGAATTCTTTGGTTATGTTATGATTACTGGAAGTGTATGAGATTTTTTTGGATGAAATTTTTTGATTGGTGCATTGTTGAGTTTTCCCTTGTTATTGTTGGTTGATGTAGAAATATCCCTCCCCAGAGACATCCTGAGTAGCCATGGGAAGAGACCATAGAGAGTTATCACTCATCAATTGATAAGAGGCTAGTGGAATCAGTGATTTGGGATTTCTATGGTTTTGGAAAAGATGTTTTCTCTGTTCCATGCAATGATTGAGAATCTGAACAGGGTCCTAGAAATAAAATGGAGATATTCTTCCCTAAGAACAAGATAAAATTCATTCCAATGTAAAAAGGAACCATTGGAAGTAGTGGATTGGATTAATAAAATATACATAATTTCTTCGTCTCTTAACACTCCAAATAATGTTATAATTAAATGTTTTTTGATATTATTTTAAGGGATAAGTTGGAAGTGGTAGGAATCAATGGATCATTGTGGGAATCACAAGCTAATGGGTTGGAAACACATTATGTTCACATAAATGAGCAGTATTTTCCGAATATTTGGCCCTTTCCCAGTTTTTATGAGTTTATAGATATTTAACAGGGAGATCAGACAGTGATGGAATATACTAACAAATTTACAAAGCTAGTTCGGTACACACCCAAAATTATTTTCAATTATTATACAAAGGATCAAAATTTTGAGATTTTGTTATGTCCCAAAATTTAATTGTAGATTTTCTTGTTCAATATAAAAACTTATGATGAGTTGTTTGACCATTCCATGATGGTGGAAACTGTTAATGGAAGTATGCTTGGTTTCTCTAGAGTAGTATTAGAAATGAGTTGTTCTGGTTCATATAAGAATAAGAGGAAGAGATACAAGCATGGTAAGAAGGTAGGTGGTAGTTTAAGACATCCTTCTCAGTTTTCTTTATCCATAGATTTTGATGTTGGGTTAGTTTTATTCCATAAATGTGTGAATATAATGAACATGAGACTAGTATATTCCTCTCCACCCATGCCTTATCACTACTGCAGAGTTATGGGGAGCTTCAAAGGATTATTCAATGTAGAGAACCCATATCAGATTGGTGAAGGATCTATAGCTTCCAAAGGGATGTTAGCTCAAATAGAACTATCTAGAACAATGTGTTCTTTGTTTACAGGTCGTGATGATAGTTCTGGATCATCTTCTAATTAGATTTAGTTCATGGCCGATCAACATGATAGTGGTTTTTATCAAGTTCAGTCTAAGATGAGGATAATTCATGTTGTGCATCAAGAACCAATGGAATTGGATGTAGGGCCTACCACAGTTAGATGTACCATTCATAATGCGTCATCATTATTATTTGTTATATTTTATATTTGTGCTTCGATTTTTTTTGTTTATTCCCATCATGTGGATGTGTTAATGTTTCAAACCAACCTTTTTCCGCATGTAATGGAGTTCGTAACGCCACATGGTAAGAAGAAAGAGCATGGTTTTAGGCGTCTGGGTTGTACACTTCCTATGTTAGGGGTCGATCCTGAATATGATTTTATGGTTTTATAGATGGAACTATTTGTTGTGTTCCTTAGTATGGATTGTATGGTTCATTTTCAATCACAAATCTATTACTATAGGCGGTGAGTGAGTTTTGTGGAAAATGATGTAATTAGATCAGTTTTAGAAGGTGAATCAGATCGTATGTCGGTAGGTTCTAGATCGCCACATCCATAATATGGAAACCACGCTATTTATATCTCTTCAATCACATTAGAGGATGACGATAGTGTTCTTGTGTTTCGATTTCCTCTAGTGGTGTATGATTTCTCATAGGGTTTTCTTGAGGATTTCTCATGTTCACCTCCAGAGTGGGATGTGGAATTCCTTATTGATTGAGAACTAGGAAGGCGTTTAATATCTATTCCCTTATACAGTATTTCCACCACTGAGTTAAGAGAAATTAAATATACAACTGTGAATTTTGAAACTAATGGATTCATTGACTTGAGTGTCTCACCATGGTCTACCACAGTTCTATTTTCAAAAAAGGATGATGGATCAATTTGATTGTGCACTGATTAACGAAATCATAATAAGGATACAAACAATAATATGTAAAATTTTTTATTATTAATGACATTTTCAATAACCTTGAAGGGGTAAGGTGGTTCTCTAATATTTACTTTCATTTTGGGTATCTCTATGTCAGAGTTAGAGGGGTGGAATTTTTAAAACTTCATTCAAAAGAATGTGTGACCATTTTGAGTATTTGGTCATCCCTTTCTGGTTAATAAATGAATTAGTGGTTTTTATGGTTCTTATGAATAGGGTGTCCCATAAATATATCTATCACTTTATTGTGGTATTCATGGATGCGATCCTGATCTATTCTGGGGTCGAGGAGGAGCATTAGATGAATTTTAGAATTATTCTAGGAACCTTTTGAAATCATCAACTATATGAAAGGATTCCTTATTTAACCATATATATATGTGAGGAAATTTTTTGGGCCATATAATCTTACAATAAGGGGTTTTGGTTTACCCCGAGAAGATTAGTGCATTGATTTCATGGTAATAGCTAAATAATGTGATTGAAATCCAAAGATTTTTGGACATGGTAGGGTTTTACAAGAGTTTCAATTGAGATTTATCTTGACATGCTTAAACCATGATAGGACTTACTAGGAAAGGGGTTAATTTTTAATGGAGTGTATATTATGAGGAAACAGTTGGGGAGAAAAATTAGTAGCTAAACAGAACCAATGTTTTGAGATTTTCATAATTAATGATGGTATATGTTTTATATTGTGATGACTGAGGTATGGGTCTTAGGTGTGTGCTGATGCAAGATGACCATGTTTTGGAATATGGCTTGTTCCAACTTCCACCACATGAAACAATTACCCAACCCATGACCAAGAATTAGAAGCAGTGATTCATGTCTCAAATACAAGGAGCACTTATCCTTTTGGGGATTTATTTTTATGTTATTTGGATTAGATGAGTATGACCTCTGTTTTCCCCCATAAATATTTAAATTTGAGAAACCATTAGTTGGTTTAGTTCTATTAGGGATTTGATTTTGACATCGTCTATACCACAGGTAAAGGAAATGTGGATTCAAATTCCCTGAGCATGAAACCTATTTTGATATCATTGAAACGGTTAAGTGGTGAGTGGAATTTGATGGTACACATTGTTCAGCTACATCCTAAGAACATGGAAGACATTGGAGGGGTGTTCTTGGAAAATATTCAGCAGACACCTTCCATTATGTATTTGATTTGGCATGTGAAACCAAGTGATGAGTTTTCTAAGAATTATATGCAGTTCCTAAATGGTGGGGATGTTACCTATGAATGGGCATTTTACCCTTTATAAATTTTGTTCTTCAAGGGTTCTTTAATGGTTTTTTTCCATGAAGATGGCGTTGATGTATTATCGCCACTAGTCATAGTGTAACATTCATCCTAGTGTACCAAGATGTACTATGATGTGTGTTGGAAATTTGAGTGTCCAGTTATGAGGAGAGATGTAGCTGACTTCATGTCTTGGTGTTATACATGTAACCTAGTTAAAGAATATCACCATAGGGCCTCTATTTTTCTTCAAAAACAACCATTTCCTACTTATAAGTGGCATGATATCACCATGTATTATATTCATGGATTACCACATACACCCATGTGGATGAATTAAATTTGGGTAGTGATTGACCATATAATAAAATAATACCATTTCATTCCAAATTGTGATTCAACAAAGTAGATGAGTTGGTTATGTATAAGAGGTTGTGATGATTAATGTTTGGCTGTTGGAAATTGTTTTGAATTGGGAACCTCGTTTTACCTTGTAGTTTTTGGAAGGCCTTTCAAAGGTGATGGGGTATTAGGTCAATTTGAGCATGTCATACCACTATGAAATGAATGGTCGAACTAAAAGTGAATATCATATTTTTGAAGGCAAGCTACAAGAATATGTTTTAAACATCACACAGTCCTGTGATAGCCATTTCAAGTTGGTTGAGTTTGTATTTAACAATAGTTACCAGTCCTCGATCTGAATGGATCCTTTTGAGGTGACTTATGGGAAGTTTTGTAGGTTGCCTTTATATTGGGATGAGGTGGGAGAGACTTCATTGCTGGGAATGTTCAATTTTCATGAAACTTCTTATTAAGATATGTTGATATGGTATAATTTTTCGAAGGCATAGAGTTTTCATAAGTCTTATACTAATTAGGGGAACTATGCATTGGAATTTTTGTGGGTGGTCCGGTGTTCCAGAATGTGGATCCTTTCTTGGTTAATCATCATCTGGGTATTAATGGGAAACTAACACCAAGGTTTTTCATACCACTAGAAATTACTAAGATGTTTTTGAGGTGGAAGACTTGTTATGATTTCCCTCGCAGTGGATGTTAATTCGTAACGTGTTCCATGTCTCTCAACTTTAATAGTAAAATCTGAATCTATCACATGTGTTGAATTGGGAAGAGTTGAAATTGGAGCCTGATTAGTCTATTTTTGAATGGTTGGTATAGATGGTGGATTCATACGAGAATGTTCTTCATGGTAATTATATTAAATTGGGTTGAGTTCTTTGGCATCATAGTAGTGATGTTCATGAGACATAGGATTAGAATTCATCGGATGAGGAGGATTACCATTTCTTCTTCTCTAATAAAGATTTGGGATGACTTTCATGGGGTGGAAAGATTTCCTAGAGGGTAGATATTTTTTATCTGTGATTTTATTTGGATGTAATATTTTGTCTCTTTTTAGATTATGATTTATTTCTTGGGTTTCGAATGAGCTTTTTTAACAAACAATGGAGAGTTTAGTGTTCATAGTCGGTGGCACACGGTTAGCACACGATTAGGGGAGACCATGTTGCCTCCTCTTAATAAGCATACAAACAATTTCCATTTTGGATAGTAGAGACCGCATGGTTTGGAAAAACATTCATAATATCCCTCTAGAATAGTGAGGGTTACACAGTTACCGTACAGTTTGGAAAACTTTGTGGGCTAACTGTGTGACTTTCATCGTCATTAAAAAGTGGGTTTTTGAGCTGCATTCCTTCTTTTATGTTTACCCTAAAACACCTCCCATCCACCCCATTTGTGATTTCAGACATGGGAGCCTCCTTTATGCTTTCTTATACCTATTGAGACTCAATCCTTGGGTGTTTTACCAAAGTTATTCAAGGAATCATCTTGTAAGTCCATTTCATCTTGATCTTCCCATCTTTCTAGAGTTCATCGTCCTAATTTCGTGAGTTCCTATTTTACAACAAGTTTTTTGACCAAAAAACGGTCCAATATTGTGATCTAGGGTGAAATCATGATGTTTATGGTTTAATATTTCTATTATAGGGTATTATGGTTGTGTAGTTATTGTTTCAACCCGATATCTTGATGTTTCCAAGTGATAGGTAGATTGTTAAATTATTTTACATTATTATATGATTATTATATGCTTGTTTAGTTTCATAAATGTTTTCATTGTATTGATTCTGTGGTGAGAAATTTTTTTTGGAACGGTTTTGGGAAATATATTTGAGGAAAATGAGATTTCAAAATAAAAGTGGTTGTGATTCATGTGTGCTTTGTTATGGTGTCTCTTAAATATGTATTATTCCTTGTGTGAAAGGTGCCAAGTGGGTTTTCAAATAGAATTTAAGGTGGGAAGGTGTTTAAAGATTATTTTTCATGAGAAATGGGATTTTGCTTCCTGATGGCTTCATTTTTTCTCATTAAATGTGTCTTTGAATTGTGTAAGTGATGTGAATCATCTTATAAAATAGTTTTGATGTGAAATTTATTTTGAAATAGTATTTTTGAATAGAAATTTTTGGATTACATATGCGTTATTCTTATTGGGTTTACAAATGGGTTTCATACTATGTGAAAGTGGGGAGAAAATAATTTTCAATTAGTATTGGTGTGCGTGTAAAATGGTTACGATTTCATTTATGGAAAATGGTGGTTTCCAAGTGAGTGTTGATCATTTGATCTATGTTAAAATTTACAAATGGGGATTTCATAGGGTGATTAGGATTCATTTCATGTATATGTAAATGTGTTGATTTATGTCATATGAGAAATAGAATGTGAGCACAAATGGAATCTTTCATATCTATGTGTAAAGACTATAATTAGTACTCTAGCTGATTCAAAAGTGGTTGTAGCCCAGATTCATCTAGCTGGATTGAAGATTACCACACTAACTAAACATGTGATATGATCAGAGGCCACTATACCATGGCAGTAATTCCCTTAAGTGTCTTGTGAATGTGAATTATATTTGTATTGGTGTTTGTTTTTGATACCACTAAACCTTGGGATGTGTTCCCCTATAGTGTACCATGCTCCAGAATGATAATGGTAATTCAGTTGAAGGATTTTGATCACCAATGTATGAGGATCATAATTTCATACTTGTGTTAATTACCTAATGGTATTTTCCTAGATTTCTCACTTGTGACATGATTATTATGTTATGTGGTTATTTCCATCGACATATGGAAGACCTTCTAAACATTTTTTCGATGAATATTATTTTGTAAAAGAGTTTTTTTTTTTGAAATTGTTTATTAATAATGTGTTCCTTAAAATGTTTTCCTATACATTTTTAGATTTCCTTATGGAATTATTGATGTTGATTTTCATCTAATGTTATACCATGTACTCTTTCTATTGGATGACATCCCACTAGTCTTTGGATCACACACTAAATACGCCTTTGGATGTATGTAAACATTGTCATGTATGAGCTAGGTAAAGGAATGATGTGTCATGGTTGTGGTGGTGGATCCAGTTTTTGGTGTTCCACTTCTTGGAGGTTTGGGTAGTGAAGGATTGAGGGCGATTTCTATCTTGTTTTATAGAGGATTTTGGGATAGTTTGGTTATTCCAATTATGTTATAGTACTTTTGGCTTCAGTTAATGTTGGAAAAACCTTGAATATGCAAATTGTTGTACCTCATTTAGTTATGGTGATTATTTATTGTAATGTTTATTCTTTCTGGTTTTTCATTATTATATAAATTGATTAAAACATTACCAATGTATATTGTTGATACCAAACACTAGTTTCTAGCCCACGTGGATATATAACTCCCTTCTTGTCTTTTCTTAGACTGCGTCATTGGTCAGGTTGGATGGATCTCTAACTTGGTTCATGACAACGATTAACTTTATTATAAGAAAATTTTATTAAAAACATGAATTTATGTGAACACATATATGTATTATAAGTTATGAATATTTTATTTATTGGTTTATTACACTTTGGCTAAAATCCACATGGCTCAACACTCTATACATTATCACAAACAAGTGAGAATGATGATATAGGGGTTTATGAATTGGGTCCATGAAATAGAATTAATTTGTATCTTCATAAATGAAATAAAATCAAACATAAGTTGCCTGATCTTAATGAGACATGTAATTCCTTTTTGAGATTATTTTATGATTATTTTTTTGACTTTCAAGGGTATAAATTCACAAAATATGATGCACTGTGTACGATCGTATAAAAAAGATCATTATTTCTGTTAGTTTAATGTGATATGAAAATATATTTTTTATAGTATAGGGGAACATGAATAAGTCTAGTTTTGAGTAGTTTAAAAATATGCATAACTAACTATTGGGTGATTGATATCTAGACATTGTTGGTTTGGTAAATCTTCAATAATTATCCTTTTTGGTTTTCATACTTATTATTAACAAACAAAGAGAGAATATAGTTATGGATTATGACTATAAGGAAGTCGGTGTTATTAATGAGTATTTAGTAGGTCACATATATATTAAATCATCAATGAGAACATAATTGAATAATACAGATAGTGGGAGGCTCAAGGTATTCATGTTTCATTGAATGATGACTAGGATGATACCATCAACTAGAACATAGTCATGTATTTGACCTTTTTTTAGGATTGTGGTATTTAGGAATAATTTATAAGGAAAATCGATGAGATCAACAAAGAGTAAATTTTGAAGGATTTCACCTTGATGGGGGTTAATTTTATTTTTGGATCACATATATGTCATAAGTTTTAAATAATAAATTATCACTTGGTTAGGGATCAGACAGAGTCAGATTCCTAGAGAGATGCGACTCTATTTTTGGTTTATCTAAGATAAAGTGTGCTTCCACTAACTTTTATGAAATTATTTTCGACAAATTGGTGGAGTTAAGAGACTGGGGTTCCCCTATAAGATTCTTGATAGGTGAATACTCGGAACCAAATGGGACTAATATATAGGGATCATGGTGAATAGGAACTGATCTTGAGGATATAAGTTTTTGATAATATATTTTAATGGACTTAATAAACGGAAACTAGGTTAGATGACCTGGGAGGGAATTAAATGATTGAAACATATTCTCTACCTTGAGGTTATCATTTATAATTAATTTCAATCTAAATTTTAGGAATGAGTGAATATTTACCCATATTGGAATCTGTTGGTAACATAGTATGTTGCTTTAAGGGTTCCATGAGAGAGATCCTTTTATTAGTTTTGAGATAAAACTATGTCATTGTAAATTTTATTGGGGAGACTATTGAAAATGTTTCTTTTCCATAGTTAGGCTGATTAAAATCATGAATGAAATCATTCATGGATGAACATCGATCATGATTCATCTACTCATATATTTCGGTTCTTTATCGTTGACACATTGTGTCAAACTTGAGTAATATGGGGTATTTATATAGGTAATGAGATTTGGGAAGCTTGATAAACCCATGTAATTGTTCTTGGGGCTTGAATCAATAATAAAAAACATTCCATTAAAACAATAAAACTATATATAATAATAAACCCTCAAAATATCATATCAATATCATAAAAAGTATATATATATATATATATATATATATATATATACAAACAAATGAAAACACAGATAAATCAAAATTATTGACATCTAAAATATATAAATATGATTTATATATGTGAAAATATTGACAATATTTTCATTAAAACACCAATAGCCATAAAAAACAATATAATAATTCCTGAATCCAACTCATTCCAACAATATACTGTAATTTTTTCCTTAAATGTAATGAAACTAATATATAGACCCACAATATTTGTACACAAAATAAGTAATAAATAAATAGTTTCTAGAAACCACTACAAACCCTAGTATCTCATGGATTCATCATATGTCCATATATATGTAGTGTAAATAGAAAATGATACATTTACAATCAATTTCAACAATGTAATAATTAATCATATGAAACTCTATCAGCTGAAGAATAACTAATATCTTAAGAAATTACCAATACATATAGATAATGAAAATGTTATGTAGATTAATATATATCCATGACCAATCCCAAGTATATCCATCATCATATAACTATCATATTAGAGAAATTAGGTACCATGGAATAATATGAATTAATTAATTCATAGTTTATTCATCTATATTAATCCATAACATATATTCATCCCCATAATCCAAATTATTCTAGAACATGTAACCCCAAAGATCCATCAGTTATGGGTCACTGATGTCATATGTTGTGAAAAATTATCTTATGACTTGTAATACATCATATTAAAGGACATTATAAGTAATTAATCATATCACAAAAAGTATATTGGAAGACCTATTGTACGAATCTTCCATATTAATAGAACAAATCAAAATTCTACCCATTTCTACATAATGTGGATAACTCAATGTCCCAACCAAACACTATAAAAACCCATTATTTTTTATCTGTACTATATGCATTGAAAAAAAGTTTACAAAATAATATCCAACATAATCACTTCATTTTTAGTTCCAAAAATTAAAATACTTTGATAAATCACAATAAAAAATGACATCCCATATTAATCAAGAATTTATCCCATCATTTCAATAATTCTAACACAAAAAATGACCACACGATATACTCTTCTAAACTATTTTCATTAATAACAAAAATACATGTTGTTTAAAAAAATATTCCCCCCTCTAAAATAAAATTTTCTATAATTTAAATGAATGAAATATTAAAAATATGAAACTTCATGCTATTGTTTTCATGAAAAATATTAGTTAATAATAGTAAACATTTTCCATATTCTTTTTTTATTACCTATTTCCTAATATTTTCTAACCAGGACAACATTATATACAAAAAAATTCAAATCATTTCTAACATAACACATAAATTGTATAATCTAAAAAATAGAAGACATCTTATATCATGGGATGAATTCTCATAGAATACATTATCACATAAAAATTCAATCATAAAATTAAAAAAGAGATTTTTCTGATCAATAGAAAAAATATTTAATTGAATTTAAAAAGGTAAATATTTTGAATACCCAATCTATCAAATTTCATCATTACATAAAAATTATTTTAATTTTAAACCATATTATTGGCATATAGATCACCACATTAAAATACTATATGTTATTAACAATAATTGGAAAAAAATATGTCTATTCCCTAACTTCATTATTTTGGTATAACTTTTTTAAAAATATGTATTTCTAACTACAGATCATATGATGAAACAAGAACATAATAAAAACAATAAAAATAATTAAATAAAATATCAATGAAAAGTATTGATTTTTTCATTAATTAAATAAAAAATGATAGATTTAAGCAAAACCATAATATTTTATAACAAAAATACCATATGTTTGATCCCTTACATGAACCCTGTTTATTTGAAATTTTATTATATTCCATAAATTCATAATTTAAGTAACCAATACCATCCTTAAATAAAAATGTTGATCCTAAAACAATGTGATAACAAAAAATAAATATTTTCAATTAAATTTGTATCACTTTACATTATATCATGGAATATTATTTTCCGTGATGATGAATAATTCCTATATAAAATGATTCAATCTAACCATTAAAATATTTTTATTTTATGAAAATTATGTATAAAAACATAAATGAACACCATGAAATGAAAAGGGTTTACTAGAGAACATTAATAGATGATCATTCACCAAGAAATTAATCGAAATGGGTATCCATTCATGTTAATCTCCTTATACCATAATTAAAATAAAAAATACATATTCAAATTAATCATAATGAAAACGATGATTATGTTTATAAAATATAAGTATTACTATCTACTCATCAAGTTGAAATTAGATACATCGATGTAATTTTATAAAGATCAATTCTAAAGGAGGTACGAATGAAGTAATATTTCAAAACAAGTAGAAATAATGTCAAAATATAAATGGATTCCCAAAACATGTTTTCTTCTAAATTTTTATCCTCGTCATTTCATATGAATTCAGATAATTAGGTGACACATATTTAAACTGGTTAACAATATATTTTAATATTTCATCAGTGCATACCAATATACTAAGATGCAAATAAAAGCATCCCTTATTACCAAGTGTAACATCCCAAGTAAGTAATGAATAATAGATATTTTTATCTATGTCTATTAATGATTAAGATAGTGTTATAGAGGCTTAAAATGAAAATAAATACAATCTTATGCATGGAACACACTAATATTCTTAAAAGATTGTTTTACTGCCTTTTGATGGAAAACCATTTTTGAATCTATATTTTGACAATTTTATAAACTATGTTTGTCAAAATAAACTTATCCTTTATGATTGGTACATCAAAATTTACCTTGTGTGAATTTTTGGTATTTTTCTGACAATGTTCATTTTTTAATGAATAGTGAAAAATACTGCATTTTACATCAAAACTGCTTTTTAATCTAATTTATTTATATGATTAGATTATGTTTTGAATTGGTTTTGAAGTGATATTAGAATATATTTTTACCATTTTATCCAATGGTGGTCATTGGAATCAATTTCACTTTGAAATTAGACTTAAACTGGTGACAATCTTTTGATACTTATTGTTTTGTAAAAACACGCTATTTGCTCTGGCAGCAGGAATTAATTATTGAATTAATTAATGTGACTTATATGATTTGAATTTTGTAAAATGGAATTCATTTTTGAATTCGGAATATCAAATATAGCTTAGGGTGAATTTTTGGTAATTTTCTAAAAAACTTCAATTTTTGATGAATAGTGAAACCACTAAGTGGTAATCAAGCAAACTGATTTTTCAGTTAAATGAAAGTTTACCACTAATGTTTATTGAATTTTGAAAATCCGACATACATGGTTGTCATTAAGAAGTAAAATGTGGTTCAATGAGATTAAAATATTTTTTGGTGAATAGTAACTTATTAAGTTTTTAATCGCGATTAGTGGTAATTAGTGTAGTTTAAGGTATAAATAATTCTTTAATAATATTAAATAACCTAGACACATGTCCCAACCTTATTGGTTGTGTCATGGCCGACCAAGACAAGCCATGGGTCAACTTGGGGACCCCATGGAGACACTTTGGTTTGGAAATGACATAAATAACGTTTTATTAAATGTTAAAGTAAAAATGACACAAACAAGAGATGTTTTACGAAAACAATTTTTACATGGGGTTATAAAGATCATATTTTTGATTATAAATAGTAATTGGAAAGATAAAAAGATTTCCTACATCAAAGTATTTTTTTTATGATTTTTAGACATTAAATAAATTAAATTATTTATGACATAATAATGATGCAGCGATGACATCATTATTTGACGATTTAAATAAAATGGAAAGATAATGTAAAATATATGAACTACACATGTCCAAAACTTATTGGATGAGTGGATTTCTAATACTTATCACCTTAGCCACGAATTATATCAATGAGGGACCTTTTGAAACCGAAACACATTTTCAAATAAAGTAATATTTCTTTACTTTCCAAAAGTGCCCCTCCTCTCCTCTTATAAAAGGCCCCCACCGCTACCTCATTTCACACACTACTCAAGCCTTTGGCTCGGCCAAACCCTGCCCATTTACTCTCTCCACATCCCTCGCCTCATCCTAGAGGATTCCCTTTGGGCAGAATCCTTTCAAAGGAATCCTTTAGGCTCAAATCAAAAGGAGTTACACTTTTAAAGGTAATTCTTTCTCTCATGTTCATTTGTTTTATTTTGCTTCTCCAACCCCCTAAACTCTTTTTATTTACATCTTTTGTAACAACACCAGTATCTTCAATATACTAGGATGTTTTTATAAGATTTATTTGAGCTAAACTCTCACACAACCACATCAAATGGTTAAATAACATACGGTTTCCGTGGATGGCGCAATTCTGCCTCCCGAAACGATGATTGTTCAATACTCATTTAACACCTTCAAAGGTGGCCACTATGATGTCACTATTTTTATATATGATATATAATATGTTTATGTTTTCCTTAAGCTTCTGTTTTTTTCTATTTGGGCATACCTTTATGGTTTCCATTATGGGTAAACACGATATCTTCATTTTAGGAAGTGCGGACTACCGCCCCCTGAAAGTGATTTGATTCGTTAATACCATATGTGGGATGTGTAAAGGATAAAGTTAATGATATTATATATGTTATTATACTGGAATTATAATATACTCTTATATCATTATGATTCAATTCCAGAAAATATGAAATAGAAATGGAAGTAGCGTTCATGCGTACGTACGACTTACCGTCTCCATGAACGGTGCATTTCATTTCTTACCTCTAAATGATTATGTAATATTATAAATGCATGTATGTACTGGATATATATGACATATATGATATCTACATCATGAATAACATTCTGGATATAATGAAACTTTGACCAAATTAACAACATGTAAGTGTAAGAAGTCTATTTTTGACTTAAGAACCAAATACCGAAAAAATGAACATTATTAACTTAAATGATTACATGATGTCCATAACATGGTATAAAAGGAATAATGAACTTGAAAAATGTTCTTAAGCAAGTAGAGATTAACCCAATTTTATTATTCAGGAGATTAAAGAATGGTCGGGTCAAGTTGGATACGAGGTATGGGACTTCGTCTCAATCTCCTTTCGTTGAGGCATATTTTATTTTATACACAACTTTCTTTTATACGGTGTATAAACCCCTTTGACTTTTACATTTATTCAAAGGAATCTTTTTTATACGAAGCATTTACTAAACAACAAAAGGGAATGTTTTTGTCGTACGTATGCGGCGATAATGACTTCTCCGCCGTCGTGACCGTTATTTGAGTTTCGGCTTCCTCTACAAGCCACACCTTCTTTTTAAAAGTAAAATAAATACCATGTTTTACTTTTCTTTTATTTTGGTATTGAAAATGGTTTTCATAATGTTTTTATATCAATGTGTTGTATTGATATCTCGTGATTGAAATGTGTAAATTTTATGTTACCTTTATGCATGTTTTATGTGATATGATTATGTTATGGTTCTTGGGAATTATTATGAAGACGGGTGGTTCCGTGATAAACTAAGGGCGGGTGAGCCCGTTATAGCTCTCCAATGCATTGGGTAACGCGAAGGAGTGAAACGTTAAGGTTTCTCCGAAGAGATTTTAGGGAATATACTGTGATGGGTATTCCAAACGTAACCAAGAGGGTTACTCCCTACGTAAGAATGTTATGAATGCCTCAAGTTACCTTTATGTCTTATGATTTCTATGATTTATTCACGATTTTATGAGGTAGGTTAAAGTGCCTATGTTTTATGGGTAAAGTATGATTTCATTCTTATGTATATATGAACTCATGTTTCCTTTCCATGTTTTTTTTATAACCCATACTGAGTTTTTATGCTCATCCCAAGTTTTTGAAATGTTTTTCACAGGTCAAGGGAAAGGTACATGATAAGATGATAGAGTCAAGTATGTGTCAAGAAATAATCCATGTTTTATTTTAAATGTGTTTCCATTGATGGGAATGAAGAATACTATCTTTATGTAACCACTTTGTTTATATGTGGAATGTAATGAAAGTTTTATGATCTAATTCTCTAAAACTCTAAACCAGAAAAGATCCTCAATGTGTAATCTCGTAATAACTCAAGATTAAGTAAGGTTTAAGGCTGGGGCCTTATAGTTGGTATCAAAGGTCGGTTTAGATAACTTTAGGAGTTAGAATTCTATTAAATGATTATCCAAAAATATTTTTTTTTCGAAATGATATAGCATTTAAAGATTACCATGTTGCTTCATCTAAGACATGTTTGTTCAGAATGGTTTTCCGCAGAGGAAACAGGGAAGCAGTGCTAGGAAGGAATACAGAAGTAAATAACCTTCCGAATCAGCATCCAGAAATGGTCGGAATTGGAACGGAACAGTTTGTTGCAGTAATGGCGCAGTTGACTCAAGCAATAAATGGCGGTGGTATCCATGCACGAGATCAGCCAGACCAACCACAGAGGAACATGTCAGTGGTGGAACATTTCATGAGGCAACATCCACCATCATTCAGAGGATCATCTGACCCTGTGCTAGCTGAAGGGTGGATTAAAGCACTGGAGAAGATTTTTGATGTCATGGGGTGTTCAGACAATCAAAAGGTTAGTCTTGCTATTTACCGTTTGGAGGGTGAAGCGGATCAGTGGTGGTCTATGGTTAAAAATATCAGGGACGCCGATGAGATTGATGCTCTTGACTGGGATGAATTAAAAGGTATGTTTCTTGAGAAGTATTTTCCTAAGGCTGTTCGACTTAGGATGGAAAAGCAATTCTTGGAATTGAGGCAAGAGGAAGACTCAGTGGCTGCCTATGAAGAAAGGTTCACTCGTTTGGCAAGGTATGCTCCAAATTTTATCCGGGACCTTGATAGTAAAATCAATAATTTCTACTGAGTATTAAAGCCAAAGAATCGAAGGGCATTAGCTTCTCGTGAGTTTAAAAGTTATGAAAAGCTTGTTCGATGTGCTGAGAAGGTAAAAATGGAGTTTGACGATGACCAAGTTTTCTATAACAACCAGCAGAAGAAGAGACCGAGGTGGCAGGAGAAAGGTAAGAATTCTTCAAAAAAGTATGATGGTAAGAGAACTAAGTTTCCAGTTTGTGATAAATGTGGCAAAAGGCATGCTGGGGAATGTCTTCTGAATTCTGGGAAGTGCTACCGATGTGGTAAGATGGGACATAAGGCTCGTGATTTCACTGAAAAGGATCAAGGTGAAGGTAAGAATAAATTTGATTTACAGTTAGTGAAATGTTATAAGTGCAATGAGATGGGTCACTATGCAAACGAGTGTCCGACAAGGAGCTTGAGTGATGGGAAGCAGTTAGACTACAAGCAGAAAGGGGTGGTGAAATCCTTTGCAACTACTTCAGCAGATGTCGGGCCATCAAATGAAGTTGTATCAGGTACTTTGTTTGTTTTTTCAGATTATGCCAGTGTGTTGTTTGATTCGGGGTCTACACATTCTTTCATCTCTGAAACCTTTTCTAGTAAAATGGGAATACCATCTCAAGAAATGACTCCTGAACTTTTGGTAAAAACACCTGGGGGAAGTGTCGAGGCAAAAAGAATTTATAAGAATCTTCCTATCCTTATCTGTGGAAAGAACCTACTTGCAAACCTTATTGTTCTACCTCTAGTAGAGTTTGATGTTATCCTGGGTATGGTTTGGATCTCTATTTACCATGCTAAGATTGACTGTAGAGCTAAAGAAGTTTCTTTTCAGAAAGACTTTTAGTTTGTTTACAAGAATGAACCCTTACTTTTGATAACATATCAAGAGGCCGAGAAACTTGTGAAAGATGGAAATGAATGTTACCTTGCACACGTCGTTGAAAATAAAGGAACTGTTCAGATTAATGATGTGACAGTGGTAAATGAGTATCCTGATGTTTTTCCTGATGAGTTGCCTGGAATAATACCAGATCGGGAAGTTGAGTTTACTGTTGACTTATTTCCTGATGCTAAGCCAATTTCAAAACCCCCTTATCGAATGGCAGAAATTGAACTTTTAGAGTTGAAGGAGCAATTGCAAGATTTATTAGAGAAAGGTTTCATTAGACCTAGCACATCACCATGGGGTGCTCCTGTTTTATTTTTTAAAAAGAAAGATGGTTCTATGAGACTTTGCATTGATTATAGAGCCTTGAATAATATCACTATTAAGAACAAATATCCTTTGCCTCATATCGATGATTTGTTTGATCAGCTCCAGGGAGCTTAGTTTTTTTCAAAGATTGACCTGAGATCGGGGTACCATCAGCTGAAGGTAAAGGAGGCAGATATTCCGAAGACCGCGTTCCGTACGAGATATGGCCATTATGAATTTGTAGTAATGCCTTTTGGGCTAACCAATGCACCTGCTGTATTCATGGACTTAATGAATAGAATTTTCCATGAGTTCTTGGATAAGTTTGTGGTGGTTTTAATTGATGATATTTTGGTGTTTTCTAAAAGTAAAGAGGAGCATGAAAAACATTTAAGGGTTATCTTGCAAACCATAAAAGAAAAGAAACTGTATGGGAAATTTAGCAAGTGTGAGTTTTGGTTGCAACAAATTTCTTTCCTTGGTCACATTGTTTCTAAAGATGGAATAACTGTTGATCCTGCAAAAACAAAAGTTGTGGAAGAATGGCCAAGACCCACAAATGTAACCGAGATTCGTAGCTTCCTTGGTTTGGCGGGCTATTACCGAAGGTTTGTTAGAAATTTTTCACGGTTATCTAGTCCAATGACTAAGCTAACTCGGAAGGGTGTTAATTTTATCTGGACAAAAGAATGTGATGATTGTTTTCCAGAATTGAAAAGAAGATTGGTGAATGCTCCAGTTTTGGCACTACCTTCCAGGAATGGTGAGTTTGTTATATACAGTGATGCTTCATTGAAAGGACTTGGTTGCGTCCTAATGCAGAATGATCAGGTAATTGCTTATGCTTCACGAAAGTTGAAAAATCATGAGGTAAATTACCCTACACATGATTTGGAATTAGCTGTTGTTGTTTTTTCTTTAAAAATTTGGAGGCATCATTTGTATGGAGTAAAGTGTGAAATATATACTGATCACAAAAGTTTAAAGTATATATTCACTCAGAAAGATTTAAACATGAGACAAAGGAGATGGATGGAATTAATCAAGGATTATGACTGTACAATTCATTACCATCCGGGAAAAGCAAATAAAGTGGCTGATGCTTTGAGTCAAAAAAGTAATGCTTCATTAACAATGTTGTGTTTGGAACATGATCCTTTGGTTAAGGATTTGATGAACTTTGGCATAGAAGTTGTTGGTGCAGGATGTCCTTCTGTTTTGTTTCAGGTATCAGTGAGATCATCTCTATCAGATAGAATCAAGCAAGCACAGAAGCAAGATAGTGAGTTGCAGAAAAAGGTAGAGCTGGTTCAGAAAGGTAAGTTTCCTGAATTCAACATTGATAATGATTGTGTTTTGAGATTTGGGAAGAGATTGTGTGTGCCTTTTGATTCACAGTTGAAGAGAGAGTTGTTATGTGAAGCTCATAGTTCTCCGTTTTCAGTTCATCCGGGCAGTACTAAGATGTATAGAGATCTGCGGGAGTATTACTGGTGGGATGGAATGAAAAGAGATATTGCTGATTTTACTGTGAAGTGTTTGACTTGTCAGCAGGTTAAAGCAGAGCGGCAGTTACCGAAAGGGATGCTTCAGCCTTTACCAGTGCCAGAGTGGAAATGGGAGAATATATCCATGGACTTTGTTGTTGGATTACCGAAGACATCTCGAGGTAATAATGCAATCTGGGTTATTGTTGATCGCTTGACCAAATCTGCTCATTTCCTTGCTATACGAGATACTTTCTCTCTTGATCAACTTTCTCGTTTGTATCTTAAAGAGATAGTCAGGTTACATGGAGTTCCTCTCTCCATTGTATCAGATCGTGATCCCAGGTTTACTTCTAACTTTTGGAAAGGCCTTCAGAAGTCGTTGGGTACTGAATTAAATTTTAGTACAGCTTTTCATCCTCAATCAGATGGGCAGTCAGAACGAACAATTCAGACATTGGAGGATATGCTACGAGCTTGTTCTATGGATTATCAGGGAAGTTGGGACCAACATCTTTCTTTGGTTGAGTTTTCATATAATAACAGTTTTCATTCCAGTATACAGATGGCACCATTTCAGGCATTATATGGGAAGCGATGTCGAACTCCAGCTTTCTGGGATGAAGTGGGTGAAAGAAAGTTGATGGGACTAGAATTGGTAGAAGATATGGCAGAAAAAGTTCAGCTGATTCAAGAACACATGAGAACAGCTCAGAGCAGGCATAAGAGTTATGCGGATAACCGGAGGAAGGATCTATCTTTCGAGGTATGTGATCATGTTTTTCTCAAGGTTTCTCCTTGGAAAAGTGTGATGAGATTTGGTAAGAAAGGAAAGTTGAGTCCAAGGTTTGTTGGACCATACGAAATTCTGGAGAGAGTTGGATCAGTTGCATACCGAGTGTCTTTACCTCCGATTTTATCTCAGGTACACAATGTTTTTCACGTTTCGATGTTGAGAAAGTATATGCCAGATCCATCTCATGTTTTGAGCCCAGAGGTAGTTCAGCTGGAAGAGAACCTATCTTATGAGGAACAACCGGTCCAGATTCTTGACCACAGGGAGCAAGTGTTACGGAATAAGGTGATTCATCAGGTAAAGGTTTTGTGGAAAAACCACATGATTGAAGAGGCAACATGGGAATCTGAAAATTCAATGAGGGATAAGTACCCCCATTTATTCGATAAGTAAATAAATTGCGGGGACACAATTTTCTAAAGGGGGGAAGGATGTAACATCCCAAGTAAGTAATGAATAATAGATATTTTTATCTATGTCTATTAATGATTAAGATAGTGTTATAAAGGCTTAAAATGAAAATAAATACAATCTTATGCATGGAACACACTAATATTCTTAAAAGATTGTTTTACTGCCTTTTGATGGAAAACCATTTTTGAATCTATATTTGGACAATTTTATAAACTATGTTTGTCAAAATAAACTTATCCTTTATGATTGGGACATCAAAATTTACCTTGTGTGAATTTTTGGTATTTTTCTGACAATGTTCATTTTTTAATGAATAGTGAAAAATACTGCATTTTACATCAAAACTGCTTTTTAATCTAATTTATTTATATGATTAGATTATGTTTTGAATTGGTTTTGAAGTGAAATTAGAATATAGTTTTACCATTTTATCCAATGGTGGTCATTGGAATGAATTTCACTTTGAAATTAGACATAAACTGGTGTCAATCTTTTGATACTTATTGTTTTGTAAAAACACGCTATTTGCTCTGGCAGTGAGAATTAATTATTGAATTAATTAATGTGACTTATATGATTTGAATTTTGTAAAATGGACTTCATTTTTGAATTCTGAATATCAAATATAGCTTATGGTGAATTTTTGGTAATTTTCTGAAAAACTTCAATTTTTGATGAATAGTGAAACCACTAAGTGGTATTCAAGAAAACTGATTTTTCAGTTAAATGAAATTTTACCACTAATGTGTATTGAATTTTGAAAATCCGACATACATGGTTGTCATTAAGAAGTAAAATGTGGTTCAATGAGATTAAAATAATTTTTTGGTGAATAGTAACTTATTAAGTTTTTAATCGCGATTAGTGGTAATTAGTGTAGTTTAAGGTATAAATAATGCTTTAATAATATGAAATGACCTAGACACATGTCCCAACCTTATTGGTTGTGTCATGGCCGACCAAGAAAAGACATGGGTCAACTTGGGGACCCCAGGGAGACACTTTGGTTTGGAAATGGCATAAATAACTTTTTATTAAATGTTAAAGTAAAAATGACAAAAACAAGAGATGTTTTACGAAAACAATTTTTACATGGGGTTATAAAGATCTGATTTTTGATTATAAATATTCATTGGAAAGATAAAACAATTTACAACATCATAGTATTTTGTTTATGATTTTTAGACATTAAATAAATTAAATTATTTATGACATAATAATGATGCAGTGATGACATCATTATTTGACGATTTAAATAAAATGGAACGATAATGTAAAATCTATGAACTAAACATGTCCCAAACTTATTGGATGAGTGGATTTCGAAGCCTTATCACCTTATCCACTAATTATATCAATGAGGGACCTTTTGAAACCGAAACACATTTTCAAATAAAGTAATATTTCTTTACTTTCCAAAAGTGCCCCTCCTCTCCTCTTATAAAAGGCCCCCACCTCTACCTCATTTCACACACTACTCAAGCCTTTGGCTCAGCCAACCCCTACCCATTTAATCTCTCCACATCCCTCTCCTCATCCTAGAGGATTCCCTTTGGGCATAATCCTTTCAAAGGAAGCCTTTAGGCTCAAATCAAAAGGAGTTACGCTTTTAAAGGTAATTCTTTCTCTCATGTTCATTTGTTTTATTTTGCTTCTCCAACCCCCTAAACTCTTTTTATTTACTTCTTTTGTAACAACACCAGTATCTTAAATATACTAGGATGTTTTTATAAGATTTATTTGAGCTACACTCTCACACAACCACATCAAATGGTTAAAGAACATACGGTTTCCGTGGATGGCGCAATTCTGCCTCCCGAAACGATGATTGTTCAATACTCATTTAACACCTTCAAAGGTGGCCATTATGATGTCACAATTTTTTTATATGATATATAATATGTTTATGTTTTCCTTAAGCTTCTGTTTTTTTCTATTTGGACATACCTTTATGGTTTCCATTATGGGAAAACACGATATCTTCATTTTAGGAAGTGCGGACTACCGCCCCCTGAAAGTGATTTGATTCGTTAATACCATATTTGGGATGTGTAAAGGATAAAGTTAATGATATTATATATGTTATTATACTGGAATTATAATATACTCTTATATAATTATTATTCCATTCCAGAAAATATGAAATAGAAATGGAAGTAGCGTTCATGCGTACGTACGGCTTACCGTCTCCATGAACGGTGCATTTCATTTCTTACCTATAAATGATTATTTAATATTATAAATGAATGTATGTACTGGATATATATGACATATATGATATATACATCATTAATACCATTCTGGATATAATGAACCGTTGACCAAATTAACAACATGTAGGTGTAAGAAGTCTATTTTTGACTTAAGAACCAAATACCGACAAAATGAACATTATTAACTTAAATGATTACATGATGTCCATAACATGGTATACAAGGAATAATGAACTTGAAAAAGGTTCTTAAGAAAGTAGAGATTAACCCAATTTTATTATTCAGGAGATTAAAGAATGGTCGGGTCAAGTCAGATATGAGGTATGGGACTTCGTCTCAATCTCCTTTCGTTGAGGCATATTTTATTTTATACACAACTTTCTTTTATACGGTGTATAAACCCCTTTGACTTTTACGTTTATTAAAAAGGAATATTTTTTATAAGAAGCGTTTACTAAATGACAAAAGGGAATGTTTTTGTCGTACGTATGTGGCGATAATGACTTCTCCGACGTCGTGACCGTTATTTGAGTTTCGGCTTCCTCTACAAGCCACACCTTCTTTTTAAAAGTAAAATAAATACCATGTTTTACTTTTCTTTTATTTTGGTATTGAAAATGGTTTTCATAATGTTTTTATATCAATGTGTTGTATTGATATCTCGTGATTGAAATGTGGAAATTTTATGTTACCTTTATGCATGTTTTATGTGATATGATTATGTTATGGTTCTTGGGCATTATTATGAAGACGGGTGGTTCCGTGATAAACTATGGGCGGGTGAGCCCGTTATAGCTCTCCAATGCATTGGGTAACGCGAAGGAGTGAAACGTTAAGGTTTCTCTGAAGAGATTTTAGGGAATATACTGTGATGGGTATTCCAAACGTAACCAAGAGGGTTACTCCCTATGTAAGAATGTTATGAATGCCTCAAGTTACCTTTATGTCTTATGATTTCTATGATTTATTCATGATTTTATGAGGTATGTTAAAGTGCCTATGTTTTATGGGTAAAGTATGATTTCATTCTTATGTATATATGAACTCATGTTTCCTTTACATGTTTTTTTTATAACCCATACTGAGTTTTTATGCTCATCCCAAGTTTTTGAAATGTTTTTCACAGGTCAAGGGAAAGGTACATGATAAGATGATAGAGTCAAGGATGTGTCAAGAAATAATCCATGTTTTATTTTAAATGTGTTTCCATTGATGGGAATGAAGAATACTATCTTTATGTAACCACTTTGTTTATATGTGGAATGTAATGCAAGTTTTATGATCGAATTCTCTAAAACTCTAAACCCGAAAAGATCCTCAATGTGTAATCTTGTAATCACTCAAGATTAAGTAAGGTTTAAGGCTGGGGCCTTATACCAAGAATATGATTTCTAATACCCTATATAAATTATTTTATACAAATTAATTCTATTGAGAATTATTTTTCCCTTAGACTATTACATGGAAATTATTAACACTATTGTACTACAATATGCCTCTCTAATATTGGAAGCACTGTCATCCACATGGTTGATAATTTCATATAATTGATAGAGATGAGAATATATAATTACATACTTAACTTCCATGGATTGAATAAAGAATAAATTTCCTAGATTGGATCAGACATAGATATTTATGATATTATAATGATTCTAGCTCTCAAAATTGT
Organism: Viscum album; assembly: GCA_963277665.1. Taxonomy (NCBI): domain Eukaryota; kingdom Viridiplantae; phylum Streptophyta; class Magnoliopsida; order Santalales; family Viscaceae; genus Viscum; species Viscum album. The sequence goes on along the minus strand of OY728129.1, from coordinate 1,777,692,633 downwards.
CTTGATGTGGACTTCAGTTAATTAAAAAACATTATTTTCATAGTAAGGTGTGCACGATTGATTTTTCAGGACCACTCATCAGGAATAATTAGGCCTTGTTGAGTGTATTTAGGCTACTATATTTATTTCCCCTTCGATGGTTTATTGGGAAACATATTATTTCTATATAGTAAATCTATTTTTTAACCCAAAAAATATGATTACTGTCACACAAGAAAACATATGCTCATATTATAAGATATTTATTACTCACTTATAATTAAAAAATTATGTTGTGATCCTAGTTCATGGAAATGAATCTATCCCTATATATACATGGACTCATGAATGCCTCCCCATCTTCCTGATGATTCTAAATAAAAATAACAGTCTATGCTAGATTGGTGTGGAGGTTATACCCTCATTATCAGATTGGAAAATAACGATATATAATCTATATATCAATGAAAACAATATAATTAAATGTGGAAGATTATTTAATCCAATTTTTAATAATATATACAAATGAAACTAAAATTCAATATCATATATTAAATGATGATTTCCGAATGATATACCAAAATGGTATTGAGGGAATCAGGTTAGTATGCATATAGTACAATACTTTCTATAAAAAAATTTCAAACAACTCAAATATATATATATATATATGTGTGTGTGTGTGTGTGTTTGCGTGAATATCATGATAAATAACATGGAATTTTACTCTTATATTATAGTGACACATTTCTAACAACAAGGATTTTACGTCATTTTTTATGAATATTTAGTGCATTTAAAAGTTACATGCATGACGACTTTAATAGTTTAGTGTCATTGGAAAACTTGAACACATTATAGGAATTCAATTAATGATAGTTAAAATATCTAGTAGAGTTATTTTACATTAGTAATCATATAAAAAATAATTATTTATAACCTACAGAATGGAAGCATATTAAAATTGAGCATAAATACACATTAATGGTAAATAAAGGAGATGCATATGTATAATATGATCATAAGGGTATGAGGAAATGAGGACAACATTTGAATATCATACCGTACATATAAAATATCACAATGATGAGTTAATGAATACTGATTGGAAGTTCATAAGACATGAATCATAATGAAATCAAAGAAAAGTATTCATGATATCACAACATTGGACTAAGATACTGATTTTTTGGAAGACATCATAACATGTAAAATCATTTCTTATAAATCAAGGGACATTTCTAAAACATATCAGGGAACTTTATGGGCACTATTCTTTCTGGGTGGGATACACCACAATACCTAGTCGCATCATTTTCCTTATAGTGGAATGTTTTCCCTCCCAAAACCATCTTAGTAGTCAATGATCACTCATAATACAATCTTAGTAGTCTTGGTTCACTCTCGATATCGTCATAGAAGACTAAGACGTTCACTGAATCGCGGTCACTCCCAATACTCGCCTTGTATATCTCAATAGATATAAATCATTACTTAATACATTTTAGGGAGATATAGGTCCCACATATAATATGTTGAAATCAATCTAGCGCGTGACATATGATAATAAAACAATCATCATATCATAACCAATAAGAAGATATGGGATTCATAAACATCATATCTTAACCCATGAAATAAAATGGGTATCATAAAAATGTAATCATATAATAACCTATTTAAAAGATATAGGTTTCATAAAAATATAATAACCCATAAATATATGTGGGTTTCATAATTTTTTTATCACGATATATTTCATGGAAAAGACACATTTTTCAAATAAAACCTTTTCCTATAAATCAAAATCCATTCAATTAAATAATAATAATGATTTACTAGAATCATATCCCTATTAATTCATAAAATGAGTAAATTGATATCATATTAGATGGATAAGTATTTTGAAGGATTTTTTGGAAAGGTTTTTAAGGGAAATAAAAATTCTTTGAAAATAAATTATTGAAACATAAAATATTTTCAAAATAATTTTATTTTAAATCGACTTCAAAAACATATGAATTAAGATTCCAAAATCATTTAAATAATTTATTTATGAAATTATAAATTTCTATTTGAAGCAACGTTTTTAGAATATAAAATTTCTTCAAAAATATTTTATTTTAAAATAGATTTAAAAATTTATAAAATAATCTTTGAAATAATTAAAATCAATAACATTTAGAACAATCTTCTGAAAACATATAATTTAATCCTTTTAAATCAATAAGAAAACATTTTCGAACTAAATTTTTTTCTAAGACATATTATTTGAAAATATATTTCATATCTTATAAAAGAATATTAGAAAAAATTTAATTCTTTTTTCAGGAAAATAAAGTTTTGAGAAAATATATATATTTTAAAATAATTTGAAACACTTTTTGAATAAAAAGCATTTATAAAAAACATTATAATTTTAAATAGCTTTGAAAACATATAAAATAATCGTTGAAATCATTGAAATCCTTTCATTTGAGAATAAAATTTTTAAAAAATATAAAAGAATATTTGAAAAATATTTTATACAATTTTGAAATAGAAAGTTTTAAAAAATAAATCATTAAAAACAAAATTAAATACATTAAATATATAGAAAAGTTGAAACCACATTTATTTAAACCAAATAATGTTTTCAACAATCAAATTATGCTTCAATGAAATAAATATCATAGAATCAGATAACTATGAACATTCCAATCATTCCTTTTACACCGTAAAAAGGTTAAAAATTTGACTTGATCGTAAAATGACATAGAGTAATTTTTAAAAACCATTTTGTTAAAAATTTAAAACATGGAAAAAATGTATTATAAATATATATTACTATATTAGGAAATTCTTGGGGTAATTTTTTGAAAACATGGTTTTGGATGCACATATATTTCTGACCGAAAATAGAAATAATATCAGATTTTCTTAGATAATTCTATTAATTAACATTTGTAACAAAGAGTGGAAAAATCTTCCATTACATGAATATATCATTAATAACCACCAAGATAATTAAATTAATTATAATTAGTTTGATATGGGATATATGATATCATCAATGAATCATAATCATAAATAATAATTATAAATGATGAGATTATAGTAATAAACTCTTACTACAAGTTAGAATTGAATCAAAATGACCCTGAAAAAATAAAATTACATGAAACATGAAATATTATAAAAATCAAGATATTAAGTATATATCATGTCATTTTTTATTATATGAAACTCATAAAATAATATTGGTTCAAAAACACATATATATCTGAGAAGGAAAATTTAGATAACATTAACATATTGATTTTATATGTTTTCAACGGTTAAACCCAATGAAACAGAGCTCATTAACAATTTATATAAATAAATATAAATTTATGTATAAGAATATTATAATAAATCCATGGAAATTATATGCCCCAAAAAAATAAATCAGTGGTGAGTAAGGCATAATTATAGATAAAATAAAAGTGAGACTCTAAATACCTTTAATACATAAGTTACCTTTGAATCAAGATACCAATGAATTAATAATATTTATTGAAAAATATAGTATCATTAAAAAAATAAAATCCATCATATAATATTTCATAGATAAATATATACACCAAAATAGAATAATAAGCAATGAATATAGTAGATATTTCATAGAAATGAACAGGATAAAAGAAAACCCTTACCTATAGTCTTGACTTTATTCATACACATACTGACATATGGTATAATAAATATAATATTAGTATACATCTACCAAAAAAACTATTATTACATATCAGACCATATAAAATTTTATTTTTATTTAATATTACCTTTTTGTTAACAATTCCATTTTAGCGTTAGGTTTTAAGACCTAACTGGTACCTTTTTCATACATGATGCGGATTTCTATTCTTAGTAATATTTAATAGATCATAGTTTACTTAATTCCATAATTAATAACATGATATTAATATCATAAATATTCTTTATATATTTAATTATAATAATATATAATTCAAAGAAATTTGAATTGAAATACACCATTTATGGAGACATTAGATTGTAGATACACCTGAATGTTATTTCAATTTTCATGTACTTTTCAATGAAAGGAATGTAAATGAAGTATATATATATATCATCACTGAAGTGTCTTTAAAATGTAATAATTATAACATATGTTTAATAAAATCATCTTTAATACATTCCATGTAAAGCATGAATTCATCACATTTCTTTCAGTATGCGTTAGTCTACAGGTCCACAAATGATGTTATCGTATTCCAAAAAAATGAAAAGAATGAAATATTTTGTTATATACGAATCAAATAATCCCAAAAACATAAAAAATATCATATATACATATATAATACATAAATTTTAATTACATCATTATTCCCAAACATTAGAGGTTGTAATGGTAGAACCAAGGACATCGAATCGCGTAGTGGTAGTCCACATTAAACATGAATGATGATTGCATACCCCTTTAATATAAGTTTGTGAAGGTGTCTGAAAATCAATAAACATAACAAAATATTATTATATTTATCATACTAATTTTTTTAATAATCATAGAGTATGAAAATATGAATTTGTGGATAAATAAATAAAACAAAAGTGCTTGTTGAATGATGTTACCTCTTATTTGGGGAACAACTTTTGGTTTTCATCAATGGAATTCCTTTGTTGGATAAATATATACAAAAATTCAGGATTCTATGATGAAGGTATGGATTTTTGGAGCTCATATTTGTAGTGTTTTGACTATCCATTGGTCTTTATAGGAGAGAAAAAGTGAGGGGGTGTGGGTGAGTTCTGTTTTACAATGGAGGATGAGTGGAATTACTATAAATACTAAATTGTAAACATTATTGGGGGGTATCTATTGCATTTTGTGCCTCCAGTAATGAAAACTATTCTATATAAGAGGGTATAAGGTTGTAGTATGTCCTAAAATTGGATTTTGGACACATTACTAGGTCATTTGTCATGTTATTTATTAATGTTTAGCAACTATATTAACATGTTTTTACCTTAATTGTGGTAATTAAAAATATTGTTTTTCAATAATATTTTTTGTAAAAAAACTTAGTTTGACATATTTTAAATTATAAATTATTATGATTAAAAATATTTAATCCATTTTTCCAAATATCTATCATATAATTGGAAGATATTAATTTAAAATATATCTCATAGATGGGATGAGACAATGAGTTTTCATGGAAAAATGTTCAAAATATTGAAATTTTTGTATATCTAATTTCATTATGAGAATGATTTAAATGCAATAAATTGAATTAATTTATATATAATGGATCTAAATTTACATTTAATCTGACTTAATATAAACTATATCTATAAAAATAAATTAAAATAAAAAATTGTTTTCAATTAAAATTAATTAATATTTTTACTAATAATAAATAATGTAGCTTCTTAGAAAATTATAAAATAATTTAACCAATGTAAAATTTGACAATAAACATTAAAAAATGAAGTTTATTTTTCAAAATAAAAATTATTAAAGTTTCAAAAAAATAGTTTTAAATCTTGTCTATAATTAAAATATGTAAAATCATCCTTATATAAAAATATATCTTTTCATGCATAAATTTTGATTTTTTATTTATTTTATTAAGATAAATTTCTTTCATTGGAATAAAAATAATTTTTTTAATAAAAAATCCCTTTATATTCAATTTTTTTAATTTTATTTTAAACTAAATGATAACCAAATAATTCATTTTATAAATATTTTAAACCATCAATTCATAATTTAGATAATATTATCCATGTCTTATATTCCAATGGGTAGTTCATATCCACGATATTATTTTAATAATATTTTTAATATTATATTTTAGATTGGTAAAACTATGTTTGCATGTAACCTAATCTATATAATGAACTCATCATTTTGTGTAACACATCCCAAACATAGTGTTTCATATACCAAAAGATATTATAAGTGTTACATGTAGTGAAATTTTAACTTGGTGTTGTGTATAAATCATGAATAAGTAAGGGTAGAATGAAAGGAAATCCTTCAATTAAATTTAATTTATACAATAACAAATAATTTATAAAATAATTTGGGGTGTTACATTATACCCCCCCCCCCCAAATGAAATTCACCCTCAAAATTTATCTAGGTCATTAATGTTATAATACTGGTAAATTCCTTTTGTAGAGACCAACATCAAAAAAATGAATTCTAAAAATTCCTTTCAAACGGAATGTTGTGAAAAATAATGGTTACCTGATGTAACTTAGAACTATATTTCCTCATAAGATAAAATTGGTGTAATGTGATATAATTGACATGGGAGAGAAATATGACTATCATTTTTTGATTGAGTTCAAGAGATAACATTACGAAGGGAATGTTAATGATCACAAATCTATTAACTGGAGGGTCTAGAAAAAGGTCATTGGTATCATAAAAACTGATGATAATTGTAATTTTTTTATTTCAATTCCATTTTTCAATAGTTAAATAATTAGAAAACAGATATATAGTTACTTTATTTCATTCAATTTCGAACACATAATCTCACAAATTTGTTGTGTCTCGACCAATTTCCACATCATCAATTACTAAACAATTGGTGGTGAATTTGTTTCTACTAAATCACTATTGAATCATAAGATCCATATGTATAATTATAATTCATTCCAAATTTATTTTGATATTTTTTCACAAAAAAATGTTATAATCGATTATCCGATATGAATAAATCCTCATATCAATAAAAAATACATAAATACCTAAAATATTATATGAAGATTAAAATAACACATTACATAAATTATTAACCTTTTAAACCTTATAAAATATGATAATAAAAAATATTATAAATATGGTCACTAAATTATTTTAACAACAATTATCCATGTATCATAATGTAGCTCTTGGTTTCCTCATTCTAATTATGTGAATAAATTAATCATGTATTCTCTTAAACTAAAGAAATAACCAGAATTAAAATAAATAATTTATTAAAATATGCAGGATTCGTTATTCAGAAGATTATTTGATATATTCCAAAAATAAAAAATATGGTAAAATTCATCAAGGATAGTTTAATACGTATTTTCAAGAAATCAGTTTTCTTATTTTGATGTCATTAAAAATACCAAATTTACATTATCCATATCATCATCTCTTTATCCATACTAAATATCACATTCATATACATAGGAACATGATAAGGGTAAATTTACATTAGTGTAACCATTCCATTAAATCACTTTTCTTGGTAATTATTATCGGTTGACGTATTATTGAAAATCCTTAATGAAAATTTTCTTCCTACAATCCTTATATACTTCATTATTCATATAACATAATCCTAGAATACCAATACAATAATACTTTGGTCATTCGACCTTTTCTATAAGGCATTAACTGATCATATTTATCTTATTACTTAATACTAATTTCCTATAATATGAAATATGAGTCAAGAGTACTCAATACAATCAATATTTTATACAATACTATTAGAAAAGAACATACCATGAATCTATCACTCATGGTCTCTCTATCATTAGTAGAAAGACAACTACTCTTACAACCATGTATATTTCCATCAAGATATTTTCCATAAGTCCTTGATTTTTATAATCCCCATACTTTACAAATTTAATTAATTCAACAGTTGTCGACATATCAGGGAGGCCATTATACTTAGCCATTTTGTTAACAGATCTTTTTATTTTCCATTTGTAGTTACTTTCAGTGCATCCCTTTATTCAAAACAAATTTATGTTCCCATATGAAATCCACTTGTATTATCTAGATAGGGATTTATTTTCTGGTAAATGACTCTACCATCACATTACAATAATTATAGGGAATTTTATTTAAAATTTACTCCTTATTATGATTATTCATTGAGATATCCATAGACATATCCCTAGAAAATTTACTAGGGATATCACAAACGTTTTCTCATCCTAATTTCAAAATGATTACTAAACCATTAATTTGATACCAACTATATTAACCAAGGCTTAACGTACATCAATATTATATCATTTTAGATGAATGTTTAGCACATTATGAAATTACATACGTGAGGATAGTATGAGTTTAGTGTATTTGGAAACACGGAACCTATCCTTCTAATTAGGGGAATGATATTAAACATCTATTATAATGATATTTTAATTATTTATCCCCTTAAAACCTTTCCATCATAACTCAGGGAAAGGAATCATAACAAAATGTGATCTTAGATTCCTAAAAGTGTAAATAATGGAGATATTATAGCATAACATGAACACAAGGGTATGAAAACATGAGGATAAGATTATATTATCATACCCTTTATTTCAAATACCATAATCATAAATCATGGAATAAGGATTGGATGTTCATACGACATCAATCTGAAGGAAACAATAGAACATGAGTCATGAGATCATAATATTTGAGTAAGACATAGAATTTGTTGCAGACACATAATCATATAAAATAATTCCCTATTTTCAAGTCACATTATAAGTACTTATTTGGGTACTTAATGGTGGATACACCTACTTGGAGATACACACCACCATCACTAGTCATACTTTTGTTTACTTATCATGGAATTGGATCACTCCCTTGACCATCATATAATTCCTCTATCACTCCCAATAAAATATTAGTAGTCAAGGTTCACTCTCGAGTCCATCAGAGCAGACAAAGTCCTTTACAAAATAGAGTTGACTCCCAATTCCATACATGTATATCTCATGAGACAAATTTTTTTACCCAATTCATTAGAGGTAGATATTTTCCCCACCGATCACCTAATGAAATCATACACACATATTCAAAAATATAATAAAAAATTAATCATATCCCGACCCATAAAAAGAGACTAGTTTCTTAAACATAATATAATAACACATTAAATGAGATGGGTGTGATATACATTTGGTCAAATAATATCCTTTTGAAAGGATATTGTCTTCATATTCATAGAATAACTTGTGAAAGGAAGTGGGTTTCATATGCATTTTATCATGGTATAACCTGTGGAAGAGTAACATGATTAGTAAAAACATTATCTAATTAGTCAAATTAAATTAAAATAATTAATAATAACTGTTTCCTAAGATAATATACATTTTAATGAATAAACAATGTCAATGGATATCATCTTAGACAGAGATGGATTTTAAAAGATCACATTATCATTTTTTACTGAAAATAACATGTCACTGGGAAATAAATTTAAAAAATAAAACAATTTAAAAATCATTTTCTTTGTAACCCACTTTTATATATTTTTAATTTATATTTTAAATTAATTTAAAAAATTTAATCATTTAAATATCAATTATAGTTTTTAAAAAATATTTGGAAAACATATAATTTTTCGTTAAAATTTTTCTTTGAAAATATCATTGAAACCATATAAAATGATAAATTTAAATTATTAAAATTATTTTATTTTAAAATTAATTTTTTAAATCATATAATGGAATCCTTAATAATAATTTAAATCTCCTTTTCGAAATAGATGTTTTCTGAAAATAAATATTCTTTGAAAAATGATTTTAAAATTTTTAGAAGAATCATTAAATTTTTTGAAATCATTTTCATTAATAATAAATTATTGAAAAAATATAATGGCATATTTGAAAATTATTAAAAAAAATTGAGCACAAACAATTTTAAAAAAATCATTAAAAAAATATCCATGGAAAATATAATAGAATTTTTCAAATAATTAATAAACTTTTATTTGAAAATAACCCTTTAAAGAAATATAAAGGATGTTTTTAAAATCATTCAAACACTTCATGAATAGAAACCATTATTTTAAACATTTTCTATTGAAAAAAACATTAAAAATATTGAATGTACAAAATACCAAGAAAAATAATTGATTAAATATATTAATCTTATAAACATGAAAATGACACTTTAAAGAGATGATGGTTATGATGAAAGACAAATTTGTACATGCTGAAAAGTTTTTTTGAATCGTAAAAATATTTGAAAATTTCCTTAATTAGAAAACAATGGGAATATTGCTTTTTATGAACCATTTTGTTAAAAAGTTTAAAACATGGGTAAAAGGGAATTATATATAATATAAGATAGTCATGAAATATTTTTTAAAACATTTTTACAAAACATCAATTTGTAAGAATATAGATTTCTGATAAATTAAATAAATGATGTAATATTTTCTAAAAATTCATTTTCCTAATTATATAACATACTAAAGAGTATAAAAACATATAATTACATGAATATATCATGAATAAATCTAAAAAAGTAAAAATCATGATAATATTTAAGAGATGGATGATCATATTTTAACAATGAAATCATAATAATAAAAAATTCCAATAAACTATGTGATTGTACTGATAAACTCTTACCAAATGAGTATCATATAATCAAAATCACCATGAAATTAGAAAATTACATGAAGCATAAAATATCATGAAAAGAAGGAGATTCATGATATAACATGTCATATGGAAGTATATACACCTTATAATAGAATATTGGTTTGTAATAAAACATGTTTCTCAAATAAGGGAAATTAAGACTAATTTATTATACCTATATAGTAACTTTTGAACAATAAACCCAATGAAATAGATATCATAAAATGTGTATGTAAATAACTACAATTTAAGTTTACTAATAATTAAATACATTCATGTGTTGTATATACACCACACAAATGAAATGTTTGCTGAATAAGTCATAAATTTCATAGTTGGTAGCGTATATGGGAAGGGGTTGGACAAGACAAAGGGAATAAGAGGTGTGAATAAGTGAGGGGGCGGGGTAAGTACATTTTCTAGAGGAGGAGTAGTAGAATTATTGTAAATACAAAATGGTAAACAATATTGGGATGTCTCCCTTATGTAATGTGCCTCCAATAATGATCCAAATTTGAGAAAATGGATGATATGGGTGAAATACATCTATACAATGGATTTTGGACAATTGTGTAAGTCATTTTTCATCTTAATATTAATATTTAACAATGGATTATACTAGTTTATATCTGAATCATTGTAATTAATTTTAATTTGTTTCACTTATATTTTTGGTGAAAAGCTATGTTGAACTTATCAAACCTTATAAATTATTATCATTAAAAATATGGAATTAATTTTTCAAATTCCAAACACATCATTGGTAGAAATTAAATAAAATTTTATACCACAAAAGGGAAGAGACAACTAGTTTTTAATGTGAATTGTTTTAGAAATTTAAAATAGTTTTATAAATAATTTCAATGTTTAATTGATTCCAATGACCAATATTTGATTAATTGATGTGTATTTGATCTAATTATTCTTTAAGAATAACGTAACATATAATTTCTAAATATAAATAAATAAAAAAGAAATGAAGTTTTGTATAAAAATTATATATTTTTTTACTTCTATAAAATGTTAAAAAATAATAGAAAAATAATTAAAATTCCAAAAAATAAGTATTGATATTGAAATTTAAAATATTAAGATTAATTTTTAATATAAAAATTATACAAGTGTCAAGAAATTAGTTTTAAAAAAAGTCTTCCACTAAATGGGGGAAAATTTTTCTTTTAAAAAAGTATAGCTATTTTTTTACTAAAATCACATTTTTTATTATTTTGTTTCTATAAAACATATTTTATTAATGTAAAAACATATGGATGAATTTATAATAGATATATTCCGTATAGATATATCAATAATAGTGAAAATTTTGATTTATTAAGTTAAAAAACCTTTGTGAGAATAAACGTTTTCCATAATAATGATTCATTCATATTATATTGTTTTTTTATTTTCATTTATAATTAATTTATAACCAAATAATTAATTTTATTAACATGGGAAAAAAATCATTTAATAATTTATTTAATCATATTCATATCTTCCATTCCAAAAATTTGGTGATAACTAAAATTAAATTTTAATGATAATTATAATCATATATTGTTTTTTGGTAAAAATCAATCTTTCATTGTATGTAATCTATCGAAGGAACTCAACACTATGTGTAACACCAAACAATATTATTGTTCCTTGTACCATTAGAAAATCTAACTGTTTCTTTTTGTTAAATCTTAACATTGTTTTGTGTATAAAGCAAGCATAACATGGTGTTGCATCAAATGCATGACATTAAATTTTTTTTATTTGAAAATAAATAATTCATAAAAAAACCCATAGTTATATAACCCATCCAAGAATAAAATAATCACTCACATATTGCATGATTATTTATATTTCCCATTCTACATCCATGATGTATGTCTAGGTACCAATCATTTTCCTAAAAATGGTATGGTTAAATATTTGTATTCCATAAGCATCTCTATCTGATATAATCCTGTTAGTGAATATAAATATATATATATATATATATATATATCATAAAATAGGGTATTTTTAATATTAAAATATTTTCAAAAAAAACTATATAAAAACCATTCCAGATCATCTTTCTCATGGGACTTCCATAATATACTACCTCACTCAGACTAATTTGGAATGACTCTTAACAAATATTGTTTTATATCAATAAGTATTATCATTAATGTTGATTATAATAATATATTAGTGACTTAATTTAAAAAAAATCTATTTATAAATTATGGAGAACTATGTCCATTAACTAGTAATAAACAATAAGGACCATCATGTCCATTAATTATGAAAAAGAAATGTGGAACATAATCTACATTATATCCAAGTAACTGTGAGGATTATCATTTAAATTTATAATGAAAAATATATAAATCAACTCATGATCATTAATTCTATGTATCTAGGATTAATCAAATTTCCATTTATTCAAACTAATAAATATGTTACATCATGTACATTCAATAAAAATGACCAACATATAATATACCTTCCATTGCATATTGTAAGAATGATTTAATCACATCTATGTTATATTATAATTATGGTTATGGGATTTCACCCTTTCCATTTGTCAATTCCTTTCAAAATATAAATCACATGACAAAAGTGTAATTAAAATGGTTCATATGTAAACTCTGAGCCAATACATCATTAAAAAGGGCCATGTGACATGTTCTTACCTCTTAGAATTTATTAAAATCTTTTACATGTGATCATGTGGTCCATGTGTATTTCAATTCCTTATTTATATCATTAACCCCCCTTTTAAAACCCTTTAGTAAGAGACAGATCGACACACCACAAATGATGTATAATTTCATAGAAAAATCATTATAGGTTACGATTATATAAGTAACACAACCTAAGGGGATAGTTTCAGTGGATTTATGAAACCTCTAAAGAATCCATTTGGTCTAAAAGGACTAACTTATTTAAGGCATGAGAATATAATTAAAAAATTTCACATTTTATCAACAACCCACATTACTTCTTATGTATCATACAAGGACTCAAAATATAACCATCTATACATTTAGGGAAGAGTACTAGACAAAATTACTTATACCAATTGAAAAATCATCATCCATAATCGGTGTAACATCCTGATAAGGTTTTTAGGTATTCCTAAAACCCTATGTTACCATTCCTTTTTTGGGATTCATTTAAGGTTTGTTCTGGTAAATTTTTTAAAACATTGGATGCTCGTGGGAAATGCACAGTTGGTGCACATTTTTCCAAAATTGTGCACCGAACTATTGAAAACTATATAGACTAAGGCTGTTAGGTTTTTGATAGTTGTCATATGGTTTGAAAAACTACTCCCTCTCCATGGAGAAACTGCACAATAAAGAAAAAGGGCCACATTGCTAGGGACCATAGTTTATCTAATCATGTGACCATGTATATAAAACTATGATTATGTGATTTTTTAATCTAAAATTTAATTTCTAAATTCTAACCCCCCCCCCCCCCCGTAATTTTCTCAATGGTCCAGTACAACCCCATAGTTATTTCTTCTTCTAAGGTGGATCCCAAGAGTTGATTTTGGACCCTCTACACCCCTCAGGAATCAAATCAATGCTATCAGAATGATGTTTGATATCTTCATAGAATATTAATTCTTCCCATTATATATCTCCCACTCTGTCGTCTTTTATCCGTAATATTTCCCAGATCATTATGTTGTTAGATAATATAATATTAGTTTTTTACATCCTGCATCTTGGTTTGATTATCTGATTTTTTGGTTGATGTTTTCCATTAGAATTTCTTACTTAGGGATTTGCGTTTATGAGATCCAATGATCATGAGGTTGGTGATTCCATTATGATGACCAATTTTATTAACCCTAATTTCATGATTTAAATTAATTTTTTTTGAATTAAATTAAATTACTTAATTTCAAGGAAATTTCATTCAATTAGTTTATTAAAAACTAAAGTCCATTGAATTGGGGATTTGAAATTATATTTGGAAGGAAATTTGTAAAAACAACAGTTTGCAAAGAATTTGGCTGTGTTTTGACATTGGAGGGGAAATTTCAAAAATTAGATAATGGAATTTGTTTTTGGAAATGATATTGTGAAATTGATTTTAAATTTTTATTTTAGGAAAACACATTAAATATTTTTATTTAAACCCATTGTTTTATCATGGAAAAAAGAATGTTTTGATTTTAAACCCAATTTTGGTTTTTATTTATAAAATTACTTGTTTGAAATTCATGTATGGGATGAATTGAATTTTAACAATATTAAAATAATATTCCCATAATTGATTTTTATTTGAGAAAATAAAATCCTAGGTAGTTATTGAGTTATTTTGGAAATCACAATATCACTTTACGAAAATAACAATACATAAATGCAGAAGATCACATTCTCTATGGGATGGTAATTTTTCCTATTTAACCAGTGATAAAGGGACGTGTGTTCACATATTTCCATGATAACTACTTGAGTGTTAGGGAGTGAGATACCCTATAATTACCATACCTTTTAAAAGATGATCATGTTTATTTATTATTTTATTTGAAATATATGTCACTATTTTATAACTATTTTAACATTCCTTTTGAATTTATATATAATATTTTATATAAAATTTCTATTATTCCATCTGTTTAAAGTATTTAAATATATTTAATTATAAACCATGATTTTTTACTAATATGATATTTAACATCCTTTCTTGTTGAATTAAAACTTAATAATATATTTGGTTAATTAAATGTTTGCATCATATTATGAAATCCTTAATGAGACACTACTAGTCTTTTTTATCATAAAATGCATTTTCCTTTTAGGTGTGTATTGATTATCTTATTCCATATTTGACTAAGGGTTTTGAGCCACATAATGATGGTAGCAGTTGTTGATCCTTTGACTTGGAGGGTGTTTTCTACTGGGACATGGTGTTTTTATCATGTTTTCATGTACTCTTAGTTATAATTTGGGCATATTATGCTTATTTAATATCTTATACACTACTACCTGAATTTTTTTTCTTATATTCGAATTGAATTATTTATATTGTTTCCATTATTTTTGTGGAAACTTTGTTACCATGTCAATATTTTAGGATTTGAGGTTCTAGTCGCTAACCCATGGGGAATTAAAATTCCCTTCAGGCCATGTTAGAGTTGTATAGGTTATCATGTTACTAGGTCTCTAAGGATGGTTCATGAAAATGTTATATCATAGGTACATGTTGTATAACTTTCCATGATGTATGTTTCTAGTTTTTTATTATTTCTGCGACATTAGAGGTATTTACAAATGGGGTCCCTACCATCTCTCACTGCAATGACCCTTATGTCACTAGGTGTGGATTGGGAAGACAAATTGAATATTATTTCAAGTATTTTCCCTAAATATGATTTGGATTCGATGAAATCAATGTCCTTTTTAATCTTTCTTGGTATTATTTTTCTTCATTGCTCTATTAGAGTTTTAACATGATGTATTAAATTATTTATTTTGATTTTTTGAAAAACAAATCCTCTTAGAAGACATGTGAATCAGACCCATGGGGATGTTTCTATCAAACGATTTTTATAAAATCCTCTTATGAAACTAATTCTAGTTGATTTGATTGTGATTACTATCCACGCACAGGGAATGGTAATGTCACTAGTTCACATTCCGGATCCAACTGTCGAAATGCATAGGGTTGTTCTATAAAGTCATTCTCAAGAGTTCCATTACCAGAATGTAGAAGTGTTCATGGGATTCAATGATCCCCAAGAGGGTGATAAATTTTTGTGAAGGATTGAGTGTTTTTTAAGTAATGGGACACCCCATATGAAAACTAGGTGAAGTGTTCCACCTTTATACTAGAGGGACCATGTAGTAAATGGTGGGACATGATGGTTATGGTGATGAAGAATGAGGGTTTAGAGTAGAAATACATCAAATCACTTTTCAGTGACTAGTTATTTTGAGAGTCAATGGTATTATCCAAGGAGAGTGTGTTTTTTTAAATAAGAGTTTGTTAACAGGGCCATGAAATAATATTCAAACTATTTCACTATATTGTGTAGTTTTTACCTGAGAGTATATCAAATAAGAATATTAAGACTCTATGTTTATAATTGGAACTTCAATATGATATTCATTCTTATGTTTTCATACTCATGCTTCCTTCTTATGATGATGTGCTGGATAGAAAAATGATCGTTGAAATGGACTTGGTAGGTAATTCAGGATTGATAGGAGTTCCTTTTTAACATAACATAAATGAGATTTCCATTAAAACAATGAGGAAGCATGATAAAACTCATGGTGGTTCTCTACATTAGGGTAATTCTAGACCTCCTGTAGTACCAGGAAGATGCATCTTGATTTATTACCTATGTGGAAATTTGGGGATCTCAAAAAGTGTTACCTCTATTCAACCCAAGGTCTGTGGTTCCTTCATATAATAATGTTACACGAATAAGTTCTACCATATCTATTCCCCTCCTCTTAGTGGAATATGATCATTAATTCCTTCTACAAAAATGTAGCAATTAAATTATTCATGGTCGTAAGGATTCCAACTACATACCTCTAGAACCAAGATTTAATATGTATTGGAAGAGTCTCTAGAGTAAGTTGATAGGAGTCCACCAATTGTGAGTCGTATCATCAATATAGATTCCACATTAGATAATTATTTATTTTATACTACTGCATCTGATTCATCTATTTCAACCTGTATTATTAATCTAATAAATATTAATATAAAAATTTAATCTTTTGTTATGGATATTACTAAACCCCTTAGAACAAAAAGATATGAGGGTCTTCATAGTCCCTCTTATGTTTCATCTTTATTAGATTCCAGGTATTCTTTTATTTTTTTGTTATCAACATGAAACCGCTTGATGTTATATTCAGGATGGATTGACTCATTACCAATAAGGCATTGATTTATTTTTATATTTTACAGGTCTCCTTTCCTCCAACAAATGGGTTATTCCAAATATACCATGGATAGTTAAAACCCAAGATTATTTGAGATTTACCTTATTATTTCGATCAATGGATAATAATATCAGTGTTTTATATTGATATTTAGTGGGAATCATTGAGTAGTGATATCCCTCATGTTTCCATCGAGTTTACCGATATGTATACTTTTGACTTCTCTCGTTTTACACTAGTATGAGAGGTGGAGTTAACTATTAATTTACTCCCAAGTACACAAACAACAATTTTTTCCTCTTACAGTATAACACCAGCTGAGATGAAAGAGCTCATGTATCAGTTAGATGATTGTAATGTCCCGGTTCCGGAAGCCACCCAAATGTGCTTTGTACCTGGTTGGTCACATGGACTCAAGCGCATTTCCCCGAACGCCAGAGGCTGCCGACTAGTAGTGATGGCCTCCGGAGTGAAAGTGAGGAAACTATTCCCTAGTTGGCTGAGTACAAAGTAGAAGTAAACAATAATACAATAGCGGAAGCAGTAAATTTCCAACAACAGTAAGCAGGTGAAGATTGGAATAATAAAACAACTAGAGCACATATATAAATGATGTATGATACATATTTCTAAGAAAGGATCCAAACAAGTCACAATGCTGGAATACAAATAATATGAAGAAAAAGTAAAAAATAAAACTTAAACAACTCTTCAGCATCATAAGAAAATGCTTGGTCTCATGCTCTCTAGATCCACATCAAGTCATGTACCTAAAGTAGAAGGGTGATTTCCCTTCCCTACACCTGAAACAATATAATCTGTTTGGGCACAAAATAATGACCCAAACAGGGTGTGAGACTGAATCCCAGTAGGCAACCACCCAAAGATCTTTTCCGAATAGTCAGTGAATATGTGGTAGGTAAATGTACTGAATGCAGTGAATAAGAAATTACTAAACAGTAAACAATCTATAGTTTCAAACAATGCAGTAGCGAAACAAACAGCTAAACCTCAAACAAGTAACCCTCTGGGAAGTACTCATAGTCATCTCCTCTGGTCCTACCTATGAAGTAAAGACAACCCCTTGTGTAGTTCACTCATAATAACCCCTATGGTTCAGTCATAGGAATATAATAAGACTCTCTAAGTAATCTCACACAGTCCATTCCACTTATTGTCAAAGGTAATGCAAGACTCTCTGAGGAAGCTCACACAGTCTAGTCCTCGGATAGTCTAGGGTAGTCAAGGACTCTCTTAGGAAGGTCACCCGGTCAATTCCCCTTACAGCACCAAGGTCTAGGACTCTCTAAGGAAGCTCACTCGGTAAATTCCCCTTATAGTCTAGGTCGTACAATTCAAACGAAGACTCTCTGAGGAAGCTCACGAGTTCAATCCCCATATAGTCTAAAGAAAACAAGGACTCTCTGTGGAAGCTCACTCGGTAAATTCCCTTATATCCCCAAGTGGTTCTAGGCTCTATGGGGATGCTCACTCGGTCAATCCCCCTTATAGCCTATGTGCTCAAAGACTCTCTGAGGAAGCTCACCTGGTCAATTCCCCTTATAGTCAACTACTTCAGGTTTTCACGGCCCTATGTAGGTAATCGATCATAGAAGTGTAACATGGATAAAGTAAACCTACTGAACTACTTTCCTAAATAGTCTACAATATATCAAGCATGCAGGAAACAACTCTCCATCCTACTACAACAGGCATGGAAAACAAGAAAAGCAGGCAAACTGGCTAAACAAGACCAAACGGTCATAAACAGAACATGCAAGGGAAAAACATACAATGAATATTAATTATCCCTATTCAATACCAAATTATCACTACATAGGCATTAAATAATAGAATACAATCAATATGGGAAAATGGTAAACACACAATACCTTGTTCAAGGGTATTGGTGTAATTTTCACATAATACTAAATGATGTCGAATGGGAAGGCACCAACCACCTACCTCAGGGTTAGGAGATTTCTATACATAAACCTCGAAGCTTGAATATCCTTAGAGTGTTTTATATCTAAGAAAACTTCTAAAATGTTCAACCCATAATAACATGGAAAATAGGAGAATATATGAAATGAGGTTCCAATAGAAGAGATAACTCACCGATGTGATCCCAATGCAACCGACGGTGGTCAATTTAGAGGACGGACAGAGGATCGGTGGTTCTTCGATGATCCATGGTCATACCCTCTCTCTCATACAAACCATACCTAGAAAAAGTCGGTTCTATCCATCATACTCGACCCCTGTGTGTTTAAAGAAAACAAAAACAAAACACTGGGTGTGTACTTTTGGAGTACACGGTGTCTACTTTCTGTTTTCGTACTCCGCATTATGTGTCCTCCAAGTCACTCCCACATAGCCATGTATGTGGTTACAACACTGCCAACACATGGCCTACTTCGTCAAGGAAGTACAAGGCATGTACTTATAAAGTACATGGCATGTACATTGAAAATTTCCAGGATTTCCTTTTTCCTAAAAACAACCAGAAAAGGGAAAACATACGTGAAAAGAAGATCCATGTTCTTAAAAACATCCTCCCTTAATGAAATTCATCCCCGAATTTCCATAGCGTGGAGTTGAAGAAGAAACCTAGAACAGTTCTGGTCACTACACTCGTACATCAGCCTCCCACTTCCATGTCTCATCCTACACCCGCCCGTGCTATCACAACACTTGTACCAGAGGAACTGATCGGCCACAGAGAAACTTTTTACAATGATCCACAATCCGGATAGGATTCTCTTCAAACGATGTATCATCTTTGAGATTAACCTCCCCGGGTTGAAAGACAAGAGACGAGTCTGAAATGTAACTTCGATGCTGAGAAACGTGGAAGACATTGTGCATATCTCGGTACCTCTGAGATAACTGCAACTGGTAGGCAACTGACCCAACTCTCTCCAACACCTCAAACGGCCCGACGTACCTCAGTGAAAGCTTACCCAATTTATTAATCCTCTTGTGTCCCAACCTCGGTGTGACATGCAGGAAAACCCTATCCCTGACCTTGAACTCTAGAGGTCATCTCCGCTAACTAGCATAAGACTTCTTTTGAGACATGTGTAGTAGCCATCCTCTTTTGAATCAACTATATATGCTCTGTCGTCTTTTGAAAAAGACGAGGTCCCAGTAAAGCTGCCTCTCCTACATCCATCCAACATAAGGGTGATCAGCATGGCCTACCATACAAAGCTTCCTAAGGTTCCATCTAAATAGTTGCATGAAAACTATTATTTTAGGCAAACTCCACAAGAGGTATATGATTCTCCCAATAACCTCCAAAATCAAGAATGCATGCTCGGAGCATGTCCTCAAGCACCTGAATTGTACGCATAGACTGGCCATCTGTCTGGGGGTGGTATGCTATACTCAAAAATACCTATGTACCTAAAGCCTTCTGAAACCCCTTCTAGACACAACAAGTAAAGCGTTCATCTCTATCTGAAACAATTGAGTGTGGAACTCCATGTAGACGTACAATCCCTCGGATGTACAATCGTCCCACATCATCAACACTGAAGGTATCCTTGATTAGAAAGAAGTTAGAAACCTTCATGAGTCTATCAATAATAACCGAAACTTTGTCATTACCTCGAGGATACCTTGACAAACCGGTCACAAAGTCCATTGCAGCATCATTCCACTTCCTCTCGGGAATGGGTAATTGCTGCAAAAACCCTGAGGGTCACTAATGCTCTGCCTTCACCTTCTGACAAGTGGAACACCACATGATAAAACCAAGAAAGTCTCTCTTCATACCCCGCCACAAATACTGATATTGTAGATCACTATACAATTTAGTGATGCCAGGAAGACCTTCCCAAACTGAGGAATGAAAATACCACATCAGCTCCTCAAATATGTCTGCGGGCACCCATACGCACCCCGGGAAACACAAGATCTCTTCCTTTCCTGTGGTCCATCCAAGAATAAGGTCCTCTCCTGAAATTCTTTCCCTTACGACTAGGCCTTCGTAATTTGATAGCTTCCATATTCGAACTCGATCTAGAAGATTTGAGTTAAAATCTACGGAAGAAAGAAACGTCTTCCCCTGACTGTCATGCACCTCCAAATGAATCTCAGAGAACTGATCCATAAGCCTCCACTCATTGTTGGCCTCTTTAACTGCATGTATCTGATTCCTCTTGCTCAACCCATCAGCCACTACATTGGCTTTCCCAGTCATGTAGACAACCTCAAAGTTAAAGGACTATAGGTACTCAACCCACCTATGATGTCTCAAATTCAAGTCACGCTGAGTGAATATGTATTTGAGTCTTTTATGGTTAGTAAAAACCACAAAATGCTCCCCCAGAAGATAATGTCTCCAATAGCATAAGGCATGAACAACAGCTTCCAACTCCAGACCGTTTGTCAGGTAATTCCTCTCATGTGGCCTCAACTACCCAGACCCATATCCAATGAATCCAACCACAAATCCCTTACCGATACCTAAAGTATCATAGTAAACAGTATAGCTCTTGCCCGGCTCTGGAAAGACTAGTATCGGCACTGAAGTCAACTTCCCTTTCAGCTCTTGAAAGGCTGACTCACAAGAATATGTCCATAAGAACTTCTCCCCCTTCTTAGTCAAACTCGTTAGTGGTGCTTCTAAGCATAAAAACTCATCTACGAAATGTCTATAGTATCCATCCCTCCCTAGAAAACACCGCACCTCAAAGACGTTCTTCGACTGCTCCCAAGAAACTACATCTCTCACTTTCTCTGGGTATACTAATACTTTTGCCTCTAAGATAACATGACCCAAGAAGTGAATCTGATCCATCCAAAAGTGGCACTTTGATAACATAACATATAACCGATGCTCTCTCGGTGTACTCAAAACGATCGGAAGATGGGTATCATGGTTCTGTTGAGCATGATAGTACTCCAATATATCGTCAATGAAGACCACCATGAAGGAATTCACATATGGATGGAACACTCGGTTCATCAGTTCCATGAAAACTATAGGCACATTCATGAGACTGAATTACATAACCATATACTCATATAGACCATACCTGCTTCGGAAGGCTGTAAGAGGTATATCTGATGGTCTAATTCGCAACTGATGATAACCAGACATCAAGTCAATCTTCGAGAACACCCGGGATCCTCAAATATGATCAAGGAGATCATCGATCCGCAACAAGAGATATCGGTTTTTAACCGTCTTCTGGTTCAACTTTTGATAGTCCACAAAAAAGCCTGAGGGTACCGTCTGCCTTCTCTGCCAACCGGACAGGTGAACCCCAAGGAGAAGTACTGGGTTGGATGAAACCCTTTTCTTGCAACTCCTCCCACTGCTTCTTGAGATCCAGAAAATAAGGTGTATCCATCCTATAAGGAGGAAGGGACCCCGGTGCTGCTCCTGGAACAGGCTCAATCAATAAGTCTACCTCACACTCTAGAGGTAAACCGGAAAAGTCATATGGAAATACATATCTGAAATGATCCACCACTAGAGGAAATTCTAACTGTGAAGTCCCTTGGTCATCCAGATATAGACTAGAAATATGGGTTGTAACTCCTCCCATACAATGATCCTCAGGACCCACTCTTCTCTTCTGGACATACCATTCACCCCTATGAGGAAAGGATCCACCATCTTGTGATATAAAACTCACCCTGCAGTGATAGCAGTCAACGACTGCCTGGAATGGAACTAACCAGTCCATACTAAGAATAACATCATAACCTGTAATCGCTTGGACATAGAGGTCCCACAGAACGTGACTTCCACCAACCTGTAGAGGGAACTCTCAGAAGTGATGTACACTGGTCGTTCTAGTCCCCAATGGAGAGTCTAGCATCAAGATATCAGCAGAAGAAAAAATAAAGATCCCAAGGATCTCCATGAAAGCAACAGATATAAAGCTATGGGAATCCCCTGTATCAAAAATAGAATAAGCTAAAACAGAGGCTACTAATAACCTACCTTGAATGGTAGAAGGTCTGGGATCCTGATCCTACTGGGTCTGCTCCACTGCAAAATTTGGGCATGTACCGTAGCACTATGACCCTAACTAACCACTATTAGTTGATCCACCCTGATTTCACGGAAAACTGGGCGAATGGATACCACATCCATGACCTCCACCTCATCTTGAACGGTCGAAAGAACTCCAGTTCCCCAACTGGTGAGAAGATGATGGTGTTTCTCCTGAACATGGGGTCATAGAATAACCTATGTCACCAGCTGAAGGTGAGAATAGTTGTCGAAAGCACTGATGTTGACCCATATTTCTACAAGAACATCACTGCACTGGGTCTCTCAGAAAATATGTCCTTGTACACCTACTTCTTCCACACTGGTAGCACACCACCTGTCTACGAGAAGATGCATCCCTCTTACTCTGATCTCCTCATGCAGCCTCCCGGTGGCACTTCCTGCTATAAGGTGGCAGCGAACTAACTCTGGATGTCGGACCACACTGGCTCATAGTTCCATAATCCCTCAGATTGTGCTCTGTGGTCAGCGTCAGGTTGACGATAGAAGATATCAAAGTCAACATGATGATGTTCAATTGAGACCAGATGTCGTGCCTCAACCCATCCTCAAACTTCCGTGAAATGAACAACTCATCTCCTCCTGTAATAGGCGTAAAATGTTGCAGCTCTATGAATCGAGAGGAATATTCCATAACAGTAAGAGTATCCTGCTCCAGACTCATAAACTCACAGGTTTGATCAGCCCTCAAGGTATCTCGATAGAAGTAATCATAGACGATGCATTGAAACTCATCCCAAGCCATATTCTTCTAGCTGCCTGCCTGTGATATCACATCCCACCACCTCTTAATGGAGTCTCAGAGTATGTAGGTAGAAATCTTAACCCTCTACTCTAGAGGTATCTCCAGATTCTCAAAAATCATCAGTGTGGCCTCTATCCATGACTCAACAGCCAGAGGTCCTTTATCCCCTAAGAAAGTGGGAGGGTGCTTCTACTGAGAGACCCATGTCAAATATGCCATCGACGGGGTAGGAGGCGGCACTCCCAAAAGGTTTGGAATCATCCTCAGAAATCCCTCCCTGAACTATGAATCAACACTAATGTCAGGTACAATGGCTGGTGCCAAGGCTGGCACAATGGGAGGATCTACCCGTAGTCCCTGATCGGCCATATCCGGTGTCGCATCACTGTCTAGAAATTTGCGCAAAACCGGAGGACGTCTTGGAGGCATGACTCTGCAAGGTCAAGTAAACACCTAAGATCAATATTTTCAAAGACTGAAAAAATAAGTGTATGAAGGGAACAAGAGAATAAAAGAACTCAAGTTGTACAAAACATGACTACATGGCATGAACATTTCCTATAATGTGTGTTCCCTGAAGTAATTTACATGGGTGTGTACTCCAACCTAAACTGGTTGTGTAACACCCCAAACACACAACGTGTTGTCTTAACACATAGCGTGTACCTGAATCCTCTTTCCCTTCCTGAGTCCTTCTACACGGTTAAGCCACATGACTCTCCTATGGTAAGACTAAATGTCGTGTAAAATTCGTACAGGGCGTGTACTAGAGAAGCTTCACTTGGCCCATGTTGTTAGTGACCCGGCCTAGAACACTGTTCATACTACATGGCGTGTTCTAGATGGAAACAGTGTTTGTGAGATGGGATAATGCTGACTTGTGTTCTTCGTGACATGGCTGGGTATCTGGGTCAAGCTACATGGAGTTTTCATGGCAGACACGACATGTAAATGATGGGTAACACCAACCCGTGTTGTTCATGACACGACTAAGTACATAGGTCAGACTACACAGAGTGTTTGAAAAGGCACACGACGTGTATTAGACATGACTCAACCAACCTATGTTGTTAGTGACACATGTGGCCACGGGGTCGACTCTACAGGGCGTGTATGGACGATACACGGAATTTTCACTTAAGTTTTCCCCATCCCGTGTCTCTTCCCACATGGTCTATGATAGTGTTAGGGACTACACGAAGTGTACATAAAGTACACAATGTGTACTTAAGAAAAATAGTTTCTTCCCAAATAGAAGAACACACGGCATGTACTTAACACTACATGTCATGTATTCTGGGTTTTTCTAGACAGTAAACCTCAGAAACTACTCTGGAATGTTTAAAACACAGAAACGAACACTAAACGTGCCAAATTATGATCCGTGAGGGCCCATACTCCACACAAATTAATGTATGGAATCTTATACAAGTTATAATGAGGAAAAAAGAGCAATGATCAACCAAATTACAGTCTATGAGGACCCATAACACATCAAGAACAAAATTTTGGCATTCTTTAGAGAAAACCTCTACACAAACAATACACTATCAAAGAGAAGGTATTTTTATTGAGGAAACTATCACAACAATAGGCATATTTTACACATTATCTATCACAACAGCACACAATCTCTAATGAATCCTAAATGGCATGGAAAAAATGCATGACATGTGATTTATAGCAAGTGAATTTATAATGAATGAGATGGAAAACCCTCATCTCATCATGTTGCAATAGAAATAGAACCTAAATAATATCAACAACAACAGCATAAATCATGTGAATCACTCAAGGTGAAATCAAATCAACAATAATAATTGCAAAAGTAGATAAATTGAAATTAACGAGGTAGATTGGCTTTTCCCAGTACACAAGTTAGCTACTCCCGGGAATAGCTTATTACCAAGTACCTATTCGATAATATCCCTATCTAAGGCTCTAAACAGTAAGTCAAGAGAAAATAAACCCTTGGATGCCACTTTGTAACGTCTCGATTCCAGAAGCCACCCAGAGGCGCCCCGTACCCGGTTTGTCACATGGCCTCAAGCGCATTTCCCTGAATGCCAAAGGCTACCGACTAGCTGTGAGGGCCTCGATTGTGATTGTGGGGAATCTATGCCCTCATTGGCAGAGTACAGAGCGAAAGTAAATAATACATACAATAGTGGAAGCAGTAAATATCACACAATAGTAAACAACCAGAGACTAGAATAATAAAACAACTGGAGAACATATATAAATGATGCATGATACATAGGTCTAGGAAAGTATCCAAACAAGTCACAATGATAGAATACAAATCATATGAAAACAATGTACAAAATAAAAGATAAACAGCTCCCCCGCATCGCTAGCATATTCTTGGTCCCATGCTATCCATCTCCACAACAAGTCAAGTACTTGAAGTAGAAGGGCGCTTGACCTAATCAATATCTGTAACAATATAGTCTGTTCGGGCCCAAAAGCATTACCCAAATAGGGCGTGAGACTGAATCCTAGTAGGCAACCACATGAAGATCTATGCCTAATAGTCAGTGACTATATGGTAGGTAAATTGACATAAATTAGTGAACAAGAAAGTACCAAACACTAAATAATCCACAGTTTCAAACCACGAAACACTGAAAAAAATAGCAAAACCTCAAACCGGTAACCCTATAGGAAGTACTCACATCTATCCCCTCTAGTCCTACCTATGAAGTATAGATACCCCTTTGGGTAGTGCACTCGGCCTAAACCCTCTGTTTCAGTCATAAAAATATAATAAGACACTCTGATAAAGCACTCACAGTCCATTCCCCTTATAGTCAAAGGTAATGAAAGACTCTCTGAGGAAGCTCATACAGTCTATTCCCTACATAGTCTAGGGTAGTCAAGGACTCTCTGAGGAAGGTCACCTAGTCAATTCCTTTTATAGCCCCAAGGTCTAGGATTCTCTGAGGAAGCTCACATGGTCAATTCCCCTTATAGCCCAGGCCGTACAATTCAAACGAAGACTCTCTGAGGAATCTCATGCGGTCAATCCACTTATAGTCTAAATAAAACAAGGACTCCCAGAGGAATCTCACTCGGTCAATTCCCCTTATATCCCCAAGTGGTTCTAGGCTCTCTGGGGATGCTCACTCGGTCAGTACCCCTTATACCCTAAGTGCTCAAAGACTCTCTGAGGAAGCTCAGCCGGTTAATTCCCTTTATACCCTAAGTTCTCAAAAATATAGGGCCTGTTATTTTAGAGTACACGACGTGTACTTTCTGTTTCTATACACCGCATTAGGTGGCCTCCATGTCACTCCCACTTGGTCATGTGTGTTGCAACTACACGGCCAACACATGGCATGCTTCGGCAAGGATGTACATGGCGTGTACTCATAAAGTACATAGCCTCTACTTAGAAAAATTCCAGAATTTCCTTTTTCCTCCAACATGACTAGAAAAGTAAAAATATTCCTGAAAATAAGTTCCAGGTTCTTACAATGATCTCCTCGATAATGTATTTATACGGCCGAGTGTGTCACCTTGGCCGGTGCTAATTCTCTTTGTTATGAAATATGATGGGGTACTTCCCCTTTGTGTTTATTAAAGAAATTATATCAATTTATGGTATGAAAAAACTATCCATTTTCATAGATCGATGACCTATTTGATCAATTAGAAGGGGGAAAGAGGTTCTCAAAGATTGAACTTTGGTATAGTTACCACCCATTTATAATAAATGAATCTGACATTTTGAAAATCGTGTTTTAGAGAAGGTATGGATATTATAAGTACCTTTTCATGACATTTGGGTAAACCAATTCTACAACAGTATTTATAAATTTGATGAAAATTATTTTACATGAGTATATTTATAGCCTCATTATAGTCATTTTTGATGAAATCAATACTTACCCTATGTCCATGGGGTTCATGGGCATCATCTGAGAGTAGTTTATGAATTGTTGACAAATCACCATCATTTTACCATGATTTATAAAATGTAATTTTAGGATTCATTACGTTATGTTATTGGGACAAATTTTGTCATAACATGGTATAGTTATTGAGCCTGGGATGTTTAAGGATATTATGAAATGGGAAAATCTACTTTGAACTATTGGGGTTTGGCTGTGTTTTATCTCCATTTTAAAAAGGGATTCTTAGTGTTCGTTTTCTGATGGATGGCCTAACATAGAAGAGGAAAAACCCTTTATTGAACATGAAATGTTAGAGATATATTTTGGATCTGAAATATTGGTTGAAAACTGAATCGATGTTGAATCTTCTATATTCTAAAAAAGGCTATGTTGACTTATTTGATGCATCATGTTCAGGTTTTGGTTGTGTTCTTATAAAGTGTGATCATTCCATTGCTCATGGATCTTCATATCTTAGGAATCATGATAAGAATTAAATGACACAAGACCATGAAATCATAGTTGTGATGTATAAACATTTGAATTTCCATCATTACCTTTACAGAGAAAGGTTTACCTTTTTTAAAAATATAATCTCTTGAGTTATATCTTCCCTAAAAATGAATTTAATCTCCCCCTGAGGTGTTGGGTATATTTCCTATAATATTTTAACTTTGGCATCACCTATAACTGAGGGAAATGTAACATCATCACAGATTCTTTGAGTGAGAAAGAAATACCCATTCCAATAATGAATATTTAGAATAATTGAACTTGATGGATCATTTTTCTTATATTCATATTATTGTACAGGAATCAAGGGTCGATTTTTCCTTTTCAAACATTTTGATGATATCCATTGTTATTGAGTTGATCCTTGAGTAATAGTATCTCGGCGATGAATTATTAAATATTAGAGACTCTCTTAATAGAGGGGAGACCATAACCGACAAGTCATTCTTGTCTGATGGAATTTTATTCTATCATAATCATATTGTTGTGCCATTAGCGGTAATGAGTTCTACGATGGGGTATTTACATAGTTTCCAATGGGATGTGAACCCCGGACCAATGAAGATGTTTTATGACATGTGAAATATATTTTTATAGCATGGTATGGGATGGGGAATTGCGTAATTTTTATCTCATTGTTATATATGACAACATGTCAAGGATGAGTACCCAAAACCTTTGGGTTGGGTTCATCCACTTATGTATCAATCATGGATGTGGGATGAGATCTCAATGGACTCATGGTTGAGTTTCCTTATAACCAGAATAAAATAATATTATATGGGTTGTGATCTATAGGATGATTAAATTAACTCATGTTATCCACATTCGTGATATAATCAATTTTTATTACTTAGTAAATATTTATGTAAAAGATATTTTTTGTTTTCAAAGAGTTACATATATTATAGTCTCTAGTAGGGATCCTTGGTTCTCTTCTATTTTTTGGAGAGTCCTTTAGGAGGACCAAGTATCTCAAGTCCATTTGAGTAAGGAATACCATCTGTAGTAGTACAGATAGTGAAAAAGAGTGATAATGATTCTTAAGCATATGATACATGCCTACACTATTGACTTTTGTGCGGCTTGGGATAAACAATTTTACGCTGGTTGAGTTTTCTTATAATAATAGTGACCATTATGTGATTTTAATGGATCCCTTTGAGGCCTTTTCTAACTAGCCTTGTAAATGACTATTGTGATGGTCAGAGATCAGTTAAATTTTTTTTTCGACCAAGCTTGGTTTAAGATACATCAAAAAATATTTATCTAACTCATTACAGAGGGTTTATGAAACAGAAAATTTATAAGTATTATAATGAGCATCACTATATACCATTAGATGTTTCATTTGGTGATCGGGTGTTCTTGAAGGTTTCAACGGGATTGGGTCATTAATTACTCGGGAAGAAATAGAGACATTATCCATGTTTTAGGAGACATTTTTTGTTTGATTAATAGGTGGGGAATATTAATTACCAGTTATCACTTTTACTGAAAATTATTTTGATACATAATTTGTTTCATGTATATTAGCTATGGATGTGTTTTTTTATAATCCCTCCAATGATCCGAGCTGAAGTGAACTTGATGTTGAACATGATATTTCAATTACTACGCATCCAGTTATTATAGTTGATTCTAAAAAAAATTTACTTCATCGTAGTATGATACCTTCCGTTCGTGTGCTATGGTTTCATGGTTCTAATAATCATGAGACATGGGTGAGGATGGTTCCGAGGACAGTGCATTAAACTCAATTTTTTGGCATAGATTATTTTTAGTGCGATTTTTGGGTACATTATGTTTCTATAGTAGGGTGGTTATAACATCTTATTTCTTTAGGTACTCCTAAAAACCTCTTTTTACCATGCCTTGGTTGGTATTCGATGAAGAGTGCATCATGTAATTTTTTTAAACATTAGATGTTCTTAGGTTCTGCATGGTTGGGGAATGATTTTATCAAATCTTGCACCCTAATAGAGAAAATAGTGAAGACCAAGGTAGTGAGGTTTTGTACAGTTGGAAAATGGTTTGAAAACATTATTTCTGAAAAGGGAGAAACCATGCATCCGGGAAAAAAGGGGCACATTGCTATGGAATATGGTTTTTATAACAGTGAAAACCTTCCCAGCTATCCATTTGTATGGAACTGTTTAATCTTGAAATTAATTTCTAAAATAATGAAATCCCATTTTTATGTTCCTAAAAGGATGGAATGACATAATAGATATTGATGTTCCCATGGAGGCTTCCAATGGGTGATTTTTCTCCATTACACCCTTACAGAAGTGAATTGAATATAAGAGAATGAAGTTCGATCTCTTCCTAGTATGTTCCCTCTTCCAATTCACTTTCTTGATCTCTCCACTCTTTCAAAACTAGGGTTTTTAGATCATCATTTTTTGTAGAATATAATATCCTCTATTTTAGATCTTCAATATAAGTTTTATTCTTGGATATTCATTTTCGACATTCTTCGTTGTAGTTTCCCACTTAGGGGTTTTTTCTTCGAGATCTCATGATCTTGAGTTAGGAAGTTCTATTATGAAGGAATATTTTGATTAACCATATAATGCTTGATTTAAATTCAGTTATTTGATTTGTATTTAATTACTTGATTTCTGTTAAATTTCTATTAATTGGTTTATTTAAAAGAAAATTTCTTTGAATTGTGGATTTGAAATTTGAAATGGAATGGGGTTGGGAAAACCCCCAATTCCATTAATTTGGGGTGTGTATTGAAATTGGATTGAAAATTGTGAAAATTAGATCTTGAAATTTAATTGTGTAATTTTAATTGTGAAATGAATATGTGAAATTTATTTTGAGTTTTTATTTAAGGAAAAATAGATTCAACTATTTTGATTGAAACCTGTTGGTTTTATTGTAAAAAAATGCATGTTGTGATTAAAAACACATTTTTATTTACAAATGAAAAATTGAATTTTTAAAATGGGAGAATGTGATGAATTGTATTTTATAGAGTTTTAAATTAAATTTCAAATAATTTATTATTACAAGAGAACTTTAAATATTTGGTAGTTAGTGATTTAGTTTGGAAAACAATATTTATCTTTATAATACTGAAAATACATAAATGAAGTAGGCCATATCCCTTGTGGGATAGTGATGTGGAAACTTAGACCAGACACAAGGGACATGTGTAAACATATTTACATGATAACTAATTAAGAGTTATAGAGTCCAATATTCTGGAAGGATTTAAACTTTTGGAAATGACCATGTTTCTCATTGTTTTAATATAAAATATATGCTATTATTTTGTAAACTATTTTACGACGCCTTCGGTATTTATATAAAATATTTTTAAATAATATTTATTAATCCATTTTTAAATAATTTCCATCATTTTATCTTTAATGAATAATTTGTTTAAAATAATATTTTGAACTACCATGCTAGATTATTATTTTTTGAAATATTTATTTGGTTAATTAAATACTGGCATCATTATATGGAATTGTTGGTGAGACAGTACTGGGATTTTAGCCCACACCCTACATGTGACTTTGGGTGTTTGTATATTATATTCTTCCAGGTTTGAACAAGGTTAAAAAATCACATAGATGTGGAATTAGCTATTGATCTATGAGAATGGAGAGTTTCTTCCATTGGGACATGGGATTTTTATCCTCTTTTCTGGTACTTTTGGTATTAATTTGGCCTTTATATTCCTATTTTAATAATGTAACACTTCACCCTATGTATTTTTTTATTAATCATACTAACTTGAATCTCGTACTTTCATTATTCATCTAGAAAATTATTTTCCACATTCATGTTGTTTATGCTATTTAATAGTCACTAACCCTTTGGGATTAGGAATGCCATTCGGAAAATGTTAGAACTATATCAGTTATCATGATGCAAGGGTATCTGGGCAGGTTCAAGACTATGAAACCCCTATTCTTTATTTCATATTAATGCATGATTTATTACATAAGACTACACACGATATAACCCAGATGATCAATAAATATAGTTTCTTTTGGAATTAGTTACACACATACACCATTAATGAGGGATTACAACCTATTTATTGAAAAAATCTTTAAAATGCACAAAACAAATCCCTTGAACAAAAAACACCACGGGATAACCCTGGGAAACACATAAGAAATGGGTGAGATATAAATCCTAGAAAGGGAATAAACATGGAATATGTGGTTAATGTTATGCAATAGTCATATCAATGAACAATAAAATGAACATGAATAATAAGGCATGATATATCATGATAATCCAAACAAGGTAAATGTGGAAAAAACATATAAAACTAAATCAGAAACATTGTTCCAGGATAAACCAACTGAGACATCATGGTGTAAAATTTACAAGAAAGGAATCAAGTTAAATCTATGTCCCAAAATTATGTATCATGACACTAATCAATACCTAATTCATTAGAGTTCCATTTGGGCACACCCATCATATTCATTTCATTTTCATGTTTAACAATATTAATAGATCATATAACATGGATTAATTCATCATTATATGTTATTACATAAATAATTATTATGATATAAATTTGTGTAAGTCCCCAATAAATAAATTATATGTGCATTAATGTGATCACACTTGATAAGAAATTCGTATGGTATTCACTAAACAATTGTTTTAGCATGGAAGATCACGGTGAATCTTCCATAGCGTAACAGATTCAATTAAAGATTCATAAAAATGGGTTATTGAGAGATAAAGGGATCTTTCATCACATAGATATAATTTTTTTTGTAATATAGACATGTAAAATCATATCCCTATATTATAAATTTCAAGATAGAGAGAATAAGGTAATGAAGAAACATGAATAGAGAAAATAATCATATGTATATTTCAGCATTGTAATGGGTTTATATAATCGATCGTGGGAGGATTACTGATAGGGAATGGGAATTTAATCCTTTATAATTTAAATTTCAAAGTAATGGTAATATTCAAGAATGAGTTTCAACATAAGAAAATTTCATTCCGCATATATAACATAAAATAAGTTCTTTTAGGGAAATGAGAAGAGAGAAATCAATTACGAGATATGGGGATGGTAACATGTGTACAAAAAAGATCATGGGAGGATTAATTAGAGTAAAAGAAGAATATAATCATGTATAAATGATAATTAATGTATTTTTTATTATTAATAACATAAAAAAATATAAAAATGGAAATTATAAATCATAACATAAAAAAGTGTATGAATAAAAAGGAGAGTGAAAGATCTCTTAAGAAATCTCATCATAGTAACAGCTTAGGTATAAGATAAAATGATGGAAGATAAATGATCCCTGATTCAAATAAAATCCATTGAACTATAATTTATGGATTATATATGAATGAAAATATAACAAATTGAAATTAAAAGAACTAATTTCAGTGAAGGTTCTTGAATTTAAAATGAGAAGAGGAATGTGAGGATACTGTACTTGAGTGTGTGAGTCCAAAATCTTGGGTGAGGATTCATTAGGGATTATGGGTGACATTATAGGACTATATATAGTTGAGGGAAGATTATATTCCTGATATATGGATTTTAGGTGATATAAATGGGGGATTGAGTGGGAATTTATAGAAAAAATAGGGGGATTTTATTATTATTTACGATTTGGAATCTATAGAATAAAATATCCAAAACCACAAACCATCCAATTACTAATTCATATGGTTTATACCCAAAAGGGGTGGTTTTGATTATTTTATAAGGACAAGGGCATAAATTTTCAAATAATTCCATTTCTTATGGGGATGTGAGTCACACTCTTAAAAAATAAATTAAAACCATAAAATGTATTATTAGTTTTGATGGATTTATAATGTATTTAAAAAATTAATAAAATAGAAATAAAATTATATTTTTTATAGGTATAACATTTATTTGGTCATTTATCCCATTTATTGTTATTATTAAATCACCTTTGGGTGATTATGATGTCATAATACACAGTGTATATTTATACAGTGTTTAATTGTTTACCCAAAAATTCGACTATCTTGGAAAATTATGTAGAATTACCCATTGGTTAATTTAGAGAGTATTATAAAAAATAATATTCCTTTTATCAAAATATATTTCTTGAACATTTTAATTTACACTTTTAAAATGAAATTGACATTTATTAACAAATAATGGGATTTATGACAAAAATAGTTTTTGAACCCTTATAGAAATTATATTTGACTTCATAAAAATTATATTATCACATATAAAAATTATATTATTATCTTATATGTAATAAAAAATATTTAATAATTTTAAAATATTATTTATTACAAAAATCCATTAACTCAAAAATTTATTAGATGAATTTGAATAATAACCAAAAAAATAATTTTTTCTTTATTGTATCAAAAAAATTACAATGTAAAAATTATAGGATGAAAATATATTCATTATTATATACATTTAAATTACATATTTATATTTCTAAGGTCTTGAGACATATCCATTTATTACACCATCAAACACTCTAAGATTGAGGTGAACAATAGCAGGACTTTCAAGGGGTGGTTCGGTGAACGTGGTTTGGGATTTGAACTCGATGAGCTTAAAAATCTCCCTTCAACGATTTCCCTCATTCTTAGGTTTTTTGATATAATTTCTATCATGATCAAGGGAAATTACACAAAATTCTATCTCCCAAATATGATATGATAAATGGGCTTCATAAGGTATGATCCTACTGGTTGAGGCCATCACTTATTTTTTCTAGGTCAATTGTATTTTTAATAACTATATATTTATAGTAAACATGTTTTAACTATTAAAAACAATATTATAAATGGTAAAGATACTTTGTTGTTTTTTAAATCAAAAATCATAAAATAAAAAAAATAGAAGTGTATCTTTTTCTATAACCATAATACAAAATAATACATTTAATTAAATCAAAAAGAATAATTGTTTATATTAGTTCTAGCCATTACTATCTTACCCCTTGAGAAATACCTCTCCCAAAAATTTCATTTCCCAAACCAATATAGATGAGGGTAACACTGCTTCATCACCTCCTCTAGTTACCACATTACTACTCCAGAATTTTTCTTTCTCCACAACACTTTAACATGGTGAATTTTCTAATTTCATAGAATGTTTTATCTATGATCTAAGATCTTTTTTAGATTATAATCATAATAAATGTCACTGTACATCATTACATCCTCTATATTGATTATATGTTTGGGGTTTGGTATGTACTTCCTCAAGAGGGATACTTGGAATTTATCATGTACTTGATATAGGTTTGGTGTGAGTTCTATTCGATAGGTCACTAATCCTATGAAAGCATGTATCTAAAAAGTGAAAATGTATATTAGACTATGTTTTCCCTTTTCCCCAAATCTCATCACTCTTTTCCATATAGATATGTGGAGGAATAAAATGTCTCCAACATCAAACTCTAGGTCTCATCAATACGATTGTCTGCATTGATCTTTTGTTGACTCTGAGTAGCCTTGATGCACTGTTGTATAGTCTTAACTTTCTCAACCATTTCATAGACCATTTCAAGAACTCGTAGTTCAACTCCACTATCTTAATCCCATCATGTAGGTGTATTCCAACTCTTCCCATAAATTGATTCATAGGGATCCATTTGGATGCTTTAGTGGAAATTGTTGTTATATGCGAAATTGACCAGAAGAAAATGTTGCTCCAATTGTCCTTTGAAATTCTATAGAACTTGCTCGCAATGTGTCTTCCATTTTCAGAATAGTTCACTAATATTGGCCATATACATGAGTATGATAGTCCATATTTTAGTTCAACTCTGTGTTTAGATCATGTTGGGGACTTCTCAAGAAAAATGAGGTGAATCATGGATCTTGATCAGATACAAATGACAGTGGTAGTCCATGAAACCATACCACTTGTCTTATGTTTATATGTGAAAGATAGTACAATGGTATGTCCCCATTAATTGTGATAATGTGTGTTTTTTTCATAATATGATCCAAAACTACCCATATATAATTGTTTCCCCTATTTTTCTTTATAATTTTGGTGACAAAATCCAAGATGATGTTCTCCAATTTTTGTGTTGGTATTTGTAATGGGTTTTCCATACCCTTACAATTTTTTTACATCCTTAAATTTATAGAATAACATGAAATTTTATGTATATTCAGTGATATCCTTTTTCATATTTTCCCACCAATAGTGCTCACGAAGATCAGGATGCATCATTTTGATTCATCAATGAATGAAGAATGTTGAACTATGTTCATCATCAAAGAGTTCCTTCATTAACTTATGATTTTATTTAAAAATTTCTCTTGACCCAAATTTCATAGTTCTATGATCACAAATTATAAACAATGATGAATTCACCTTTCTCAAGGATTCATCTATCTTCTGAGTTTCAACATAATTTATTTTATAATCCTTTAATAGTTCCAAGTTAAATTCTTGAGCGATCATTTGGGAAAGGATTGATGATGTTTTTTCCGTTATTACTCCCATGTATATCCTTTGTATTTCATTGAATATTTGATCGTTCTCAATTTTCATCATTGATAATGATGTTGGATCATTTCTACATAGAGAATATCCCACATTAATTGCATTACTAGGATGGTTGGGGATTGATCAATCATAGCCCGTGATCATTTCTGACCATCTTTAATTGCACATATTCATATCTTTCTTTGTGAATATATTTTTGAGGACTTTGTGATCTATATATATTTCGCACTTTTCCCAAAAAAGATAATTCAACATGTTTTTTAGTTTTAAGATCACTAAAACCACCACTATATCATTCATTGGGTAGTTTTGTTCATGAACATTCAAATTTACTGTTTTATAAGCTTTGTATTTTTCATTTTTTATTAACACATAACTCAATTCCTTATTCTAAGGATCATTGAACACCACCAAAATATCTCCAATTGACAGTAGTGTCAGCATATTATAAGTGATAAGACTCATTTTCAATTCCATGAAGCTCATTTCAGATTCATGATTCCATGAAAACATGGCTCCCTCATGAGTTATCTTTGTAAGAGTGTTTGCAAATCTGGATAAATTTCCCAAAAATTAGTGATTATACACATCTAAACTATGGTAGAATCAAATATCATTCACAGATGTTGGCCTCGACCATCCTTTAATTGCTTCCATATTTGAATGGTCTACATATATTCCATTTCATGGGATGATATTCTCAAACAAATATAATTCCTTCAACAACAACTCACATTTTCTATAAATGGAATAAAAATACTCATTTCATAGGGTCATTAGATGAGTGCTCAAATGATCCTCACATTCCACATTTCGTAGAGAGTGTATTAAAATATCATCTATAATGACCACCATAAATTTTTCAAGTTAATATCTAATGTCACTATTAGTCATGTCCATGAAGATTTCTAGAAAATTAGTGAGTCTGAATGGCATCACAATGAACTCATAGTGACTATAACTTGTTTGAAAATCAATCTTGGGGATATCTTACTTCTTCACCCATACATGATTATATCCCAACTGAAGATCCATCTTAGAGAATTATTTTTCACCACATAGCTGATCAAAAAATTCCTGAATCTAGGGAATATGGTACTTGTTCTTTATCCTGATCTTGTTGAGCATACGATAATAAATGAAAATGTTCATTGACCCATCCTCCTTGTTGATGAATAAAACTATTTCAATTCATGGTGAATCACTTTGAAGAGTTATCCCTTATCTAGATTCTTCAATAGTTGTTTCATTAGACCCTAAAGTTCCACAATAGGAATTCTATATGGATTCTTGGATAATGGTAATGACCCAAATATAATATCAGTTGGAAATTCAACCACTAAGCTAAGAGGAAGACCATGAAATTCCCCAGAAAACATATCAGTGTATTCCCTCACAATATGCATGTCTTCTAGGAAGGTTATTTCCTTACACTAAATAATTTGATATTGATAGACATTCTTATAGGGATATAATATCCATGATAGAGATGATGGTGCTAATGAATATTCATCCTCCTCTTGTGTATTTTCAAAAATCAAGGGTCACTTCTTAATATAGAGAGTGATTACCCTCTCATAGAAATTTATATTGATTATATATTAGAAAATTCTATATATTATAAGAATTGAATAAAATTAAACCAAAGTAATTATGACAGGGTTTCTTGGGGAGTTCAATATACAAATATTGAT
Organism: Viscum album; assembly: GCA_963277665.1. NCBI lineage: Eukaryota > Viridiplantae > Streptophyta > Magnoliopsida > Santalales > Viscaceae > Viscum > Viscum album. The sequence goes on along the minus strand of OY728129.1, from coordinate 1,777,654,014 downwards.
AAGGGATGATTTATATAATTTGGATTCAATAATTTCATCATTTCACTTTTTCACAAAAAAATCATCATTTATTCATTATGGTGGTGTTTAAATATTTCTAATAATTTTCATGATATGAAGGAATGTGTAGAACTAGAATTAAAAGGTAAATTATCTATTATTGAATGAATAACTAGAATAAATTTCACCTCTTCATTGTCAGGATCAACCTTAGAAGATGTTATGGAAAATCTCACCCCTACTTCCATGAAGGTTGTTTGTTGTCTCCAAAAACCCCTAGCCTAGGGAACTGGATTTCAATGTACCATGGTTTATGGTAATTGATGTAATGAACAATGACCTTCGGTTTTACTAGATAATTACTTTCCTCTTTTACATAACTGGCTTTCTCCCCTCTGAAAACATTTTCTATATGGCCTTCCTCCCCGCACCTAAATCATTTCAGCATACCCCTTAGGCAAATTATAGGGTTCTTTATTCCGCACCTTTGACAAGTGGGATTCATAAATTTTATGGCCCATCATATTTCTCCATAGAAGCACTAGAATTATACTACACTTTATTCTTATAATCACCCTAATACACTTGTTATTAGTGTATCTCTATTTCTACATTTATGCCACATTGGAAAATTTACACCGAGTTTTCAAAGTCACGTATTTTCAGGTCTTTTCAGAGACTAGGTTTTATCCATCGAAATAATTGGTCAACCACGCATTTGGAGGTAACTACATAGTCGATGGAATATCATGAAATTATTGTGAATTTTTTCTTATACAACTTGATATATTCTTCAAATTTTTTCTTGAATTCAAGGAAATAACAATCCGTTTTAAGATATAGAGTGCGAGGAAAATATTATTGATTTTTTTCCATCATTCCTTCCACTCCATCAATTCCATTACATCCTTAGGCTTTGTATTTTTTACCAATGTTTACCACTATTCATTTTATCCCTCGACATGATATATATTCAAAATAAAAAACTCTTTTCATAATAATTAAGGATAGAGAATATATTCTCAATGGAGTTGATCCATTGCTCTATGATTGAGGGATTATATGATTCATTGAAAATAGGAGGCCTTTATCACATAAATCTCTTGATTGCATCTTGTTCTATATTAGCGGGGTTTGGGTTTTCCTTTTGATCCATGTTTATATTTTTAGCCTTATTCATTTGGGAGAGTATCATTATAATTTTTTTTATTCCTATTCCTACTGTGTTGGGAATCTTGGTGAGGTAGTCACCACACTGCACATCAGATGGATTTTATAACTGATCCCTCATATTTTTCACCACTTCCTAGAATAATGGTAAAATTAGCAATGAGTTTTTTTAATCATGAATACATGAAGGCAAATATAAGGAAATTAAAGGGATAACATATAAATTGAACTTATTTTATTAACATATGAATCTCTATGATTCAATCAATGTTATCCTTGATATATTTCTTAAGATATATTCTAATGGAATATTTTTTATTCCCAAAATAATGGTTCGTAATGAGATTATAAATTTACTAAAAAATATTCCATTGGAGTTTCAAACCAGATACCCATTAAGGATCATTGTCATGTACCATGTTTCCCCGAGTCAGGCTCAAAACCCCTTGATGGAGTTGTTACCCCTAGGAACATCTATTTCAGAACCAGTTCCACTTACATTATCCCTAAGGGGATGTATTATCTTGAAAAAACATTTACTCAATACATACCAAATTCTAAGGTTGTTTAATTGTACTTAGCCTTATCTTTATGTGTTTCTCTAATTGTTTCTAGTATTAAATCAAAAAATAACTAAACATTTCCTTTGATACTAATTATACCATCTGTGCTTTTTAATTTCACATGTATACATGATTTTTCATATAAGACTACACTTAATTTCACATAAATGATAGATAAGTGTTGTGTTTTTTGGAATTAGTTACATAAAATAAAAATATAAAACATATAATAGACCATCATTATTGAAAACATTTTCCAAAATCTCAAAATTCTCCTTTGAACATAAAACTGCATGGGATTACCTGGGGACATACATAGGAAATGAGTGAGACATAAATCATAGTAAGTGTTTAATAATGGAATAAGTGATACATCTTAGATAATAGGAATATTAATGATGAATAAAAAACAATAATAAAAAGTAATGACATAACATGATAATCATAACATTAGAAATGTGTAAACAACATTAAAAAATGAATAATAAACATATGTTATGGATAGACCCACCAAGATATCATGGTGGGAAAAGTACCAATAATGAATCAGGTTCACTACCTTTCCCAATGTGATGTAACATAATACTAAATGTTATCCAATGCATTGGAGATCTACATGTGTCTTCCATTATATTCATTTCCTTTTCTTAATTATGTGTTTCATATAGATCATAAAAAATGGATTCATTGATAATAATAATTTATTCCATGAATGAGGAGTGTGGAATAAATTTGTGAAAGTCCCAGAAAATGTATATGTGCTTCAATGTGAACACCCTTGATAGGAAATTAGTATGGTATTCCCCACACAATTGTTTTCTCATGGAAAATCACATTGAAATCTTTGTAGCATAGCATTGTCACATTGAGATTCATAAAAAGGGGTTTATGAGAGATAATGGGGTATCTAATCATATAGAAATAATATGGGTAGTAATAGATACATGGAAAACCATATTACAACATTATAAATTTTAAAAAAGAAGGCATAAGGTAATGTATAAACTTGAATTGAGGAAATGATCCTAACTATATTTCGACATGGTAATGGTTGTATATTAATGATAATGGGAGGCTTAATGAGAGGGAAAGAGGATATAATCATTTATAAATTAAATTTAAAGCAATTATAATATGGAAAAACATATTAAAACATAATAAAATGGAATTTAAGATACATATCATAGAAGAATATATTGAGTGGAAATGAAAAAAGATAATTGGCTTGTGAAATTTTGGCATGGTAATAGGTGTACATAAAAGAGCATGGGAGGATTAATGATATTCAAAGGGATATATAGTTATGTATAAATAAATAATAAGTTATTTGGGATATTTAAGAATAGTTCATGATATGAACATATGGAAATTTACAATGATAACATTTAAAATCTCTTGAATAATGAGGAGAGCGAAAGATCCCTTATGAAATTTCGGCATAGTAACAACTTAGGTAAGGGTCCAAATGAGGTAGGATAGATGATAAATAATTCAAATTACATCAGATATATAGTAATAAAATGATTATAAATTAATAATAATATAAGAAATTAAAATTAAAAAAACCAGTTTCAATAAAGGAGTTTGAATTAGAAAGGACGAGAGGAAGGTGAGGCTCCCTTTCTTGAGTGTGTGCCTTCAAAAGCATAGGAGTGGCTTCTTATGGAATTAGAGAAACTTGGGAGGAATATAGAGAGATGATGGGAGAGTATGATCATAAACTAATTAGTTTAGAGGAATATAAATAGGATACTTATTGGGTTTATTTAGGAAAAGGGGGATTTCATTATTCTTTAGGTTTTGGACTCCACATATTAAAATATCTCAATCCACAAACCATACAATGGTGTTTCTCTATGGTTTCTTTAAAAATGGCGGGGGGGGGGGGGGTCTAATAATTTTTAAAAACATATCTAAACTTATTAAAATAATTCTTTTTCTTATTAAGAGTTTAGTGACATTTAAAAAGAAAACATTTTAAAACTTTAAAATATACTTTTAGTTTTGGAGGATTCATAATTGCTTTAGAAAATAAATAAAATAATAATAATATAAAAATATCCTAAATATAAAACGTTTATTTTTTCTTTAAACCATTTTATAATAATTATAATAACAATTTTGGATCATTATGATATCATAAAATGACAAAAATATATTTATATGGTATTAAATTTTTTAACTGAAAATTCAACAGTTTTGGAAAATTATGAAAAAAATCACTTTTGAACAATTTTAATGTTATGATTAAAAAATTTATTTTAATTTAATCAAAATTATTTTCTAAATATGTTTATTTTCAAATTTAAAATAAAATCTACATTTATCATGAAATGATTGGTTTTTTGAAAAAAGAAGTTTTGAAACCATTTTAAAAAATATATTTGAATTAAAAAAAATATATTATCACTTTTATATGGAAAAACTAATTTATTAATATTAAAATATTGTTTTAATTAAATCCATTAATTCATACATTCATTGATTTAATTTTAATATTAACAAAAAATACAATTTCTACATTATCAAAATAAAAATCAATTATAAATAAATATTAATAGGATGAAAATATATAAATGATTATATACAAAAAAAATATAAATTATTATTACTAGGGTATTGATATATATCCTTTTAATAAACCAAAAACAGAAAGAGTTAGGTGTATGATGGTGGGACATTCATGGAGTGGTTTAGCAAACATTATTTTGCTCGTGATCTCGATGAGCTGTATCTTCTCCCATAAAAGGGTTTTCTCAAGCCTAAGTTGTTGGATCTGATCTTATGCTTAATTAAGGGAAAATAACTGAAATGAAATATCCCTCAAAAGATTTGATAAATGGGTTTCATAGGGTTTGATCTTACTAGTGGTGGGAATCACTTCCTTGTTATTTTTCAATTGGATTTTTTAAAACCCAATATTTATATTAAGCATGTGATCATTGTTCAATGGCTAAACTATCAACGATATAGATACATAACGATATTTTAGATCCAATATGGTATAATAAAACAGAATAAGTGCTTGTGTTATCGATAAACATAATACATTATATGACATTTATTTTCAGAAATGGGCATTTTATTTATAATTGATCATGTCATTAAGGTGAAAATCGGCCTATGATTCTGTTTAGAATGAATAAGAACAACGAATCAAGAAAAACGGACAGAAAATAAGGAATATTGGATTTAATGGAAGTAGAATCCAATTCAGATAGAGAAAAAAAGAAATGAATTTAGATGATTGATATCTGTATCGTTATGGGTCAAACATGCCAAGTGATTGTCAAATATAGTAATAGAATGATGAAATATCCCAAATTCATGGAGGAGGAGTGTGGGATATCTCATATGTAACGTCTAGTTTCCAAAATATTGAGGAATAAGGATGGATTTTTATATAAATAAATCATTATAAAATGATTAGTTTTATACTTTTAAAAAAATTTATGGTTTGGAAATACAGTTGGACAAACCGTTCAAAATCCTTGAAAACTTATTGTTAAAGGTGGCACCCCCCCCCCCACACACACACAACTAGGTGCATGGTTAGAAAAAAATATCAACTAGTGTACAACCAATTTCCAATACATTAAACACATCTCCTAGCTAGGGACATGGTTTTGGGAAACCATTTACCAACTATGGGACACAAACACACACACACACACACACACACTTTATTATAGTATTTTTATGGACTTGAGACACACATTTCATGGTTAAAATGAGAATTTTCCACCTGTTTTGTGCCATATGGTTGAGATGCAAGGTTTATACTAACTATGAACATCTACCATCATCTCTAAAAAATAAAATCTCTTCACTTCGTAAGAGCGTGAACCCTCTATAATCCTACTGTAATCCCGTTCAAACTTTTATTAGTCTGAAATAATCGATTTAAACAAAAAATTAAAGGATCGATACCTTTTGAAAAAATCTGGATCTTATAACCTCCACTGATTAAATCAACATATAACCATTTTTATAGAAGAGTGGTTGATATTAAACTAACAATAACACTGGACACTAAGTATATACTCTTGACTATCTCCCCTAGTTCCCCTAATAAAAATGAGAATCATACAATAACACACATTCTAGAGGAATAAATATTCTATGAAGAGTCATTGTGTTAGATTAAGGAAAAAACATGACAATCATAAAATAAAGAAACAAAATAAAAATGATCCTCATCTAGATCAAGAATATGATATGGGTTGGAGAAGTAAATGTGATGCTAAGAAACATGGAAGGAATCATGCATGGACTAGTAATTCAGATATTACTCTATCTGATAGTATAATGGATCAAATCACTCATGATCTCAAGGTCTATCATAATTATGTTCCATCTTCCCTTGAATCAGAATAAATAGATGAACTAATTTAGGAGAAACACGAAATACATATTTATCTCCCAACTAAAACTCTAGTGGATAGTGATGATGATTGATGTAATATTCTTTTAATAAACTGGTCTATAAGCGTATAGTTTCAGATAAGATACTCCGTCATCATGGTCACTAAATGTATACATGGTCACAATAGTGATATACACTGCCTCTAACTAGGGCAAAGTTTAATAGCAAATTATACCATATAGGGCCTCGTATGGATCTATTTGTATAATAGCCTATAAGTTAATGTTTAGTAGAATTCTATAAGGTGTGCGTGATTATCCAAAAAACATAATAGCATAGACCCATTTTCAATGCATGTCCCAAACACCATTATAGTTTGCTTCGACTAAATTTCAGTATGAGGGTAGTAGGATATGCTCAGAAGAACCTATGACCAAGAGTATTATGCTACCCCTTCCAAAAGAATCATGCCAAAAAAGAACACATATTAGATACAATAATACATTGATCACCATATAGGTGTAAAATATATAAAACATAAATTCTCCCAATACCTTCCATCAATAATGACTCCCTAATAATCATTATGTCGATGATATTCTCTATCCTACAGTTAATAACCCATGTGGAATATTTTTTAGGTGGGTATTTCATTAAGAGAAGTAAAAAAATGATTTCATCTCATTTCCCGTTTGGAATGTGTAATAGTTGTAAAAGTAAAACAATCCATTGGTGTTCCATCATCATCTTATTATAGTTCAAACATACTATAATAATACTTTCAATCAACTATATCATCCTAGATCATTAATACTAGAAGCATAATTCACAATACATAATTTTTCATCAAGGATTAAAATCCAATTTTGAGGAATGATATTTTGAATGAATATACTCTTTCATTTATTATAGTATCCGAAAATGTAAATGAATATAAATTATCACATATATATAAATAATCTAATAAGGGGGTTGGTCATCGCATGATGAACATTCTAATATGAAAAATCCTTCAGGATATGAATGTTGTCTCATTTCAACTTGGTCCAAAAGTGGTGATTTCACTTCTTCAGATGTAAGAAGAGACCAAACATGAAACTCCTCAATATATATTTGAATTTTATAAAATATTTCAATCAATTTAAACTCATGAATATCTTGCTAAAAAACACGTGTCTAAATCTTCGAGCTCTGATCTTTGACGACAACATTACCCTTCCAAAGAGTATTAGAAGGCTAAAAATTGAATGGATGAAGTTATTGACACCATTATTATTTTATAAGATCCAAATCCTTCTTGGTGATTTTTTTTGATACTTTTATGATCTATGTATGAAATAAAATTCTCCCTATGAAAATAATGTATCCATCATCATAATGTGTTAACCACACTAACTAACTCAAGATCAGGATGCTAGTAATTGTTCTTGTGAGGCCATAACTGTTATTACCAATATATCATGAATCATTATCCTTTAATTAACTATGTTCCAACCTAATGCATGATTAATCATAACAAAATATATATCCTCTATAATTATCAATTAAAAATCAAAATTGGTGATGAGTTCTACTGTAATTTTAGCTCCTATAAGGTCGCCTCACTTGCTTATGACCATGAACATAAAACACTATTCTTAGTCAATCGTCTATAAAGTGAATCTTTCTATGCGAAATACTGAATAATATTCCTATTATAAGGATCTAACGATGATAAACTCACTATATCAATGAAGTTATAGGTATTCTCCTTGAAAACAATGGCCCTCACCTTCCTTGTTGGTACAGATTTCATATATTCTGATATAATGTCAAATATGTAGTCAAAATTTTCAATACAGAGGCCAAATTATGTAATATTTTTATATATTTAGTTCTGCATATATGTATTCAATATGGAACAATATTATTTGATAGGATTATATTGAGTATAAGGATCTAGTATGAAATCATACACATTAACAACAACTATATAATCTAGCTACTAACAGATTACATAATTCATCAAATCCATATAGATAGAATGATCATTCATACGAATAAACAAAATGAATATATTCTTGTAAAAGTATTATATAATATGGAATGATATACAAGGAATATTTTAGGTTCTAACTAATACATGATGGAATCCTTACCAGAAATCAGCCATTGAGAAAACACAGTATCAGATCTGATAAAACAGATCATTGATACAATTTAATGGATATCATTTCCTAACCATAAGATTATTCGACATTTAGTATTCCAAAAATAATAATAAGTATACCATCCAATTGTTTTTTAAAAATGGATAGGATAATCCCAAAATTAAGTTCTAGGTCATATAAAACCTATTTTTCTAGTCCCTCCAACTGTTTCTTTTGTTCCTAAATTAAAATATGAGCCACCATGTAATGATGAATATGTATTAGTGAATCTTCAAAAATTACCCATATCAAGAAATATATAAATATCTATATTAATTTAATTAATAGAAAAATAACCAAGTAAACTATCTCTAAAATGATTCACTAAATTAGAGAAGTATGAATTTGTAATTCCAAAATCATTCTGGTAGAGACTAGAAATCTAACTTTTCATTCCATCCATCCCATGATTCATAGGCCTAGCTACACTATGATTATCATCCCATTCACAATTATATTTGTAGTTACCACCTATTGGTGAGGATAATATAATCTAATGAAAATAAAAGAAAATATGTACATTATAAGTATCCATCTAGTCCATCTTTATAATGAAATAAACACCTATCATCTATTGGTAAATTTGTTCCATAATAAACTATAACCACCAATCTCAAGGGACACTCCCTTCATCGGAAAAACTCATTTAATAGAATTACGATGGAGTTTCTTAACACATCTCTCCATAAAAGTGTAAAACTATGAGTTTTTATGATTTTTATAATTAGAATTTATTCAATATCATGCGCTACATGCACAAATGTATTTTAAAAAAATGATATATTATTAAAAAAAATTAATTATATGTGTTTTTATTCTCTAGTTTAGGGAATATAGTGTATTAATTAGATTAACTATGGTATGAAAATATAAGGGTTAAACATGTATATTTTAAGAGTTCTTTGGTGACCAATTAATTTAAAATTAAAATAAAAACCATTTGAATATAATGAAAATATTTTTCAAAAAATATTATTTTTCCAGTACGCAAACAAGTTTTACCATATTAAGTTAATAAAATAGGTTTTAACAAATAATTTAATGGAAATTTATATATTATTAAAGAAATTAAATAGTTAAGATTTTTCTTTGGTATTTCTTATACATAAGATAATAATTAATCATATTTTGCGCTTACAATAATTGTTCTTGTAAAAAGATGTTTTTTCATATTACATATATAATTTACAAATAATATTTTATAAATTAAGAAAATATATGTGAAAAAATAAACTTAAAATTTTAATTCACATTTGTAAAATTATCTTGGAGTGAAGTTTTTATAATTTCCATTAAGGATTGGTTTTTCATAGGATAGTGAACAATTAGGTTTTCCATAAAAATAATCTGTTTCATTCAAGGAATTTACATAAGAAATTTTATTATAAAATGCTTTAAAAATTAATATGAATTAAATTATATATTTATTAGTTTAATTTGGGTAATTTTGGCCTTGATAATATTAAATTAGGGTATAAAATCCATTCCAAAATTTTAAAATTATATAATTTGAAAACTGCATTTTCGGCGTGTTGGTGGGTAAAATTTAACATTAAATTTTCCACATCTATGAATGGAATTTTGGAAAATTATTTATTTATTTTTTATAAAAATATTAATATTATATTATTATTTACACTTCATATTGGACCATAAGTAATATTAAAAATAGTAAAAATTAATTATCTTTGTTATAGTTAAAAAGTGATTACCGGGGGTTAATTTAAATAGTTAAGAAGTAAAATGACATGGAAATGTTTTTCAAAACCATATATATATATATATATTGACATTATCAGTTATAATTATCTTGAATGACGAAATTTGGGGCTTTTATAATGAGAAAATCTTTGTTAAATGTTATTCTTTTGAAATAATCCATTTCTGTTTTCTCCCCAAATAATAAAAGGCCACCTAATTTCTTCCCTATTCATACTAACAAAACCTTATGGTTGGTCCATTACCAAAACAATATATTCCTCAATTCCCTCCCAAAAAAATTATGAATTATTGTTACTATTAAATCCTCATAATAAATATTTATGTGTCAACATGATATGGTTCTCTGAGGAAGATGTATAGTACATATAGTAGTGTTTTCAATTTAATCATTCCTATAGTATCTTAATGTATTCTTAAACTAAGATTATATAATTATAATGTGACATAAAATATTATAATTTTTTATAAAAAACCAATATCCATATTCTCTTCCGTTAAATGGGGAAAACTCATCGATCATGTATAAGGCAGACTACAACTTCACGAAATAATGTTATTCATTTTCCATCATCATCTCCCCATGTTTGATATACTGATTTATTTAATATTTAGATTATATATTTTTGATACTATTATACATTTGTAATTATAATATCACATCTACCTTATAACCTTCCAACATGTTAGAAAAACTATGAGGTCTCTCATGTATACGGGGGACTACGACTATGCGAACCAATGTGATGTGTTTTTCAAGTTCAAATTTTACATTGATGGTAATAAGTATATTTAAGTTGATTAGATATGATATTTTCAAAATAATTATACATATATAATTAATATAATACATATAAATTCATAATTTTAATTCCATTGGGTATACGATAACATCTCTCGTGTGTACGATGGACCGATGACTCACTAGGCCATGCGATTTGGCATTATCTAAAGGTTTTCATGTATAATAATAATGATATAGAAAAATAATTCAAATGATATTTATAAAATGAAAATTATTTTATAGTGGTAATATATTATTTACCTTTATTTTCTTCATCCATCGAGAAAATATAAACGATATTCATGCGTACATACAACCGAATGTCTCCATGAATGTTGAAATTCATTTTATATCACAAAAATTACTATATTGCTCTATATACTTATATATGGGATATATATGATATTTATATAATTTTTTTACAATAATTAATTATTAAACCATGATCAAAATAATGGTATTTTGAGACCTAAATCAAAATATACACAAAAAATTGTAGTTTTTTCCCTGAAAATGATTTCGACAAATAATTTTTATTAAACTGGTAATAAAAGTATTTGAGTAAATCATATATGGAATGATAAAAATGATATAGTATTTATAATTGGTTAATAATAAACCTATATTTATTATAAGGTATTTTTGAATGTTTAAAAAAGATGTTGGTACTTAATGTAAGGGATTTGTTGTCTCTCTTTTATTTCTAGAAAAAATATTACATATACACCAAATGTATCATTGGTGTGGTATATATACTATTACATTGACATGTTTAATAAAGGAACTCATTAATTTCATGATATTAAATATATCATTTTATGACATTATTAAATTTTTTATATCCTTAATAATATTATCAATGCAGTAAGTGATTTATCTAATAATGTTTATTATTTATTACATATGTTATGTCATGGGAATTTTATTATGAGATTTATATTCATTAAATTGTATATTTAATATCAAGAATTTATTTATTCCCTTGTTATTTTATTTTTAATTTAAATTTCTTATTTAATAGGGATTATGACTCAAAATTACTTAGTTGTTAAGGTTTTTATAGTATAATTTCATCATTTATTTGGATTGTTTATGTTTAGGATTCTAATGTATGAAATAATATGATCTATATCTTGTGAAACTAATGTATTATATTATATATTTCTTATTTTCAGAGAATAAATTTTTCCCTTTAATTTTTCTCTCATAAAAATTAATGATATCAAAATAAATTTTTAATAAAATACTTTATTATTTATGACTACTATCACGAAGAATTTTTTCTTCTATATAAGTTTTTTCTAATTTTTTATTAATATTTATTGAAATCATTCAATGGATACCCATTTCTTAAATTTTAAAAATATTTTTCAATTTAATATTCATTAATTTTTATAAACATGTTGATTTTTACTGTTACTGATAACGTGGAAGGAATCTATGTTATATTGTATACAAAATGAATATAATTACCCTCTTTAATGACCACTAAATGTTTGAATAATTTTACTATTGATTTTAAGAGTTAATTTAAAATATAATTATTTTTAAAAATTTTGATTGTTTTTAATAAATAAATTTTGAAAGGACATTTTCTTCATCAAAAGTATTAAATTATTTGTGAAGGTAAACTTAAAAGTTTCCAATGTATTTTTCAGTGAAAAGGATTTTGAAAATTTTTTATATATTAACTACTGAATCTCAATGTGAAAATGTTAAACTCATAAGGAAATGATTTAAAATATATTTAATTACTCCATTTAAAATTACTTTGTAATTTTCAATGTTTTTAAAAAAAATTAATTTTTATGAATTATTTTTCAAAGTGTATAAGATATTATCATCATGGAATCTGTTTAACTATTTTTAAATGATCTTTTATAATAACTTGTGGATATTTTCAATGAAAATGATGATAAAATTGAATTATGGCTTTAATTGTTTTTATAGTTGAATGGATATCTCCTAATAAAATATATATTAAATTATATTTAGAGCTTAAATTGTACGATTTTTTGGTTATTTTCCATGAAATGGATTTTGAAAATGTTTTCTTTTTTAATAATATTTCTTCAAAATGAAAAGCATATTTTCATAAGTAAATTTTTAAATTGTTTTTATGTAATCGATTTTATGTTTGACATGTACTTTTTAATGAAATTTTCATCGAAATGTTTTATGTCTCAAAAAAAATTCAATGTGGAAAGGATATCTTCTTTTAGAAGTATTTTAAATTATTTATAAATTAAAATTTATCATTTTCATTTGTTATTTTATAAGAAAAGGATTTTGATAATGTTTTATAGTTTGAAAATTATTTTTCAGCATTTTATTATTAATTTCCTCATGGAATTTTCAAATAATTTTTAAATAAACCTTTATAATTTCAAAGGTTATTTATAAATAAATAGAAATAGAAGATATTTTATAAATATTTGTTTTAAAATGTCTTTTTCAAATCATAATGGTTTTTATACTCATAAAATATTCCTTGTTGACTATGAAAATCATTATACATAAATGAGGACATATTTTGACTCTACCTATGATTCATAAGGGATATTAACAAAATATACCATTTTTATTTGTAAATGAATGGGTTAGGAATATGAGGAATAGATAAAAATTGAATATATTCCTCTTCCCTGGGTAATACCATGATAAAATTATTAGGATACCTACTTATTTTCCCGTGGGTTATATAGATACCATAAATTTTAATACAATAAAATTTTATAAATATTGAATAATACTTAATAAAGTATACAAATAGACACCCAAAGACTGTATTATCCTAGTGCCATTAGAAAAATGGAAACATAAACACAAGTACATATGTGAGATAAATTGTCTCTCACTAGGTTATTATTTACTATGAAAATTCATAGACATGTGAAACATAATACATATATTCATAACTGGGGGAATGAAACATAAAATAGAGTGATCATATATTCTCAGTAAGGGTAAAAAAGAGAGACAGGTAAACAGAAACATGAGCATAGGGGTATAGGAATGTTATCGTCAAAATATATGATCATGCCAATCATATCGAATATCACAAATAAGAATCATGGAAAAATTATTACAAGTTCATAAGACATGAATCAAAAGAAAATAAAGAACATAATCTATGAATGTATAACATAGGAATAAAAAATGGAGTTACGGAAAACACATAGTCATATAATATGATTTCAATAATAGTCAAGGAATCGCCGGTAAGGCCATATTTCTAGTATGGTTTTACTCCACATACCATATTGGTAGTCATGGATCACTCCGATTGTCATATTAGTAGCATTATTTCACTCACCAAACCATATTAGTAGTCATGGTTCCCTCCCATGGCCATCTTAGTAGACAAGTTTCACTTCTAAGACCTTCTTTTTCTAACTCATGAGATATAAAATTTTACCCAATTTATTTTGGGGAGATATTGGTTCCATCAATCTCATTGCGTAATCCTACATACATGTTCCACAAGATCACTAAAAAAATCATAACCCAAGAAATGAAATGGGTGTCACAAAAACCTAATAAAATCATAACATATTGAAATAGATATAGGTTTTATAATACTTTTATCAAAATGACAACCAATGAAAAAAGTGATTTCCTAATCCATGTAACCCATGAAAGTAAAATAAGTTTTATAAATATAATGTCATCCAAGAATAATCAATTTAGGGAAAAAATATAAAGGTATAAACATAATAATTTACTAAAAAATTCATGACTAACATAAATTGATTTCATCTTAGATTTAACATAATTTTCAATGATATTATAAAAATATTTCTTAAAGAAACTACCCTTTCAGCATTGAATTCTTTTATTAAAACATAATATATTGTCTAATACCTTTTATTCGAAAATGGGTTTGAAAATATATAAATTCAGTTTGAAAAAAATAAAGTACTTTTAAAATACTTTTTCATCAAAAATTAACATCAAGGATAATTTGAAAACATTTTAGAAAACATTTTTTGAAACCATGGTTTTTAAGTATAATTGATTTCCCATAGAGGAGAGAAATACAAGCATATAATTCTTATTTTTTTCAAAATTATATTAATTAAAAAACAGTGAAAATGGTACTAATTCATCGAGATATCTTGAATAAATAGATTATAAGTAAAATCATGAGAATTATTGATTTATTGAACATAATATTTCTTCAATAGAAGCTTTATCATTAATAATCTGGACAGACAATGAGATTATTTCACAAAAAACATACCACATGGGAACATGGGATCATAAACACCATATACATAAATAAAATTTCATGAAGCATAAATTATAATTAAAAAAATTATATTAATAATATTAAATTTAAAATGGATCTATATACAGTATTAATAACAATTTCAGTTAAGAAAAAAACATGGGTCTTGAAGAAAGAAAATAAAGACAAACCAGTCTTATAGTTTCTTTAAATTTTGAAACATTAACCCCTGAATGAAAGATCCTAAAATGGATATGTAAATAACCATAAATATAATTATAATGGGAAAATATTACATTCCAATGTAGTACATACAACACACAAAATAGTTGATCTCTGACTAAGTCATGAATCTCATGTAAAACAATGTGTGAATAACTTACATTACCTTGTGCCTTGAATCTCTTCATAATCATAGAAGATTTATGTATACTAAATTTAAGTTTATTATAAATATTTTATATAATAATATTTTTATATATAATAGAAAATATTGTTTTATTATTTCTTTATATTACCTTCTTGTTAACAATTCCATGTTATGGTTTTACTTTGGGTAATATCCACTTTGTTCTTCGCATGCATCTTAATTTACTATATCATTAGTCCTTATACATATATCACAATTGAATGAATGTATAAAATTATATAAATATAATATATATTCAGTATAATTTTATTATAATAATATATAGGATATAGAAGTTCGAAATGGAATACACTGATCATGAAGGCGATAGGTTGTCCGTACACATGAATGTTGTTTTTGTTTTTATTATCGTATTGAAAGAATGAAATAAAACGATATATATATATGTGTGTGTGTGTGTGTGTGTGTGTATAATATCCTTAAAGTATAATTATCATTTTATATATAATATATTTTTTCAATAAACCCATCTGTAATATATTTCATGTAGTGTGTGAATCAATCACATCGCTTTTATGGGGTGGTAGTCCACACTTCCTCAATAAAAATTATTGTTTTTTCAGAGAATTAAAAGTATAATGATATGTGTTGTAAAAGTATTAAATAAGAATAAATATATTATATAGATCGTATATAAAAAATATAAATATATTTTCCATCATAATGTCCACCATGAGAGGCGATAAATGAAATAAGAACAATCATCGTTTTGTTAGACGGTTGTTCGTCGTACACATGAACAATATGTTTCTTACCCATTAGATAGAGGTGTGTCTATGTTTTGGTAAACCAACATAGAATAAAAATATCCTATTATATTGAATATACTTTTTTGTTATAAATTCATGGAGTAATAAGAGTTGTGGGGGTGGAGAGTGTAAATAGTATTAAAGAACTTGAGGTAGAATGTTACCTCTTATTTGGGTAACTCCATTTAGTTTTCAGTAAATTGATTCCTTAAATTTTGTTCTTCCAAAAAGGGAGTATTATAGGAAAATGGTAGGTATGATGAGGATATATTTGGGGAGATCATGGTTGTTCTAATGTGTCTTGAGATGTGTGAGTAAGTGGAAGGAAGGGAGGCCTTTTATAGTGGAGGAGGAGTAGCAGTCTTGTAAATTTTTAGAAAAGGAATTCCACCCACGTTTTCTAATGTCATGTGGATCCAATAATGGAACCAATAAGGAAAAAAAATTATAAGGTCTAAATGTGTTAAAAAAATGGGTTTTGGACTGGTTTATAGGTTTTTTAGTCATTAAGATTAACGTTTAATCCCTTATTTGTTATAGTTTTACATAAAACATTGTAATTAATTTTAATTACTTTCACTAATATTTTTGATGAAAAAATATGTTGAACTTATTAGAAATAATAAATTATTCATATTATAAATATTGAAGCAATTTTTTCAATTTCCAATCACATAATTGGAATAATTGTTTTTGAAATTTAATCTCTTTGGAAAGACGACACTATAGATTTTTAATTTAAAAACATTCAATTTTTTCTAGGTTTTTATATCCAGTACCAATATTAAATTGATTTCAATGACCTTAATTTTATTAATTAATAAAAATAAAATGTAATAAAACATTTAAATAAGTTTAAAATATAATTTATCCTTATAAATAAATTACATCAAAAGGTATTTTTGAATTAATATTCATCATTTTAAACTATTCAACTAAATAAATGATGTTTCCTATAAAAAATATTAAAAAATTATCCTAAGAAAATTTTAATATTATATATTAAAAAATGAATATTATTTTCTCTAATTAAATTATATGTGTGTCAAAAAATAATTTTATTATTTCTTAAATATGGTCATGAAAAGACTTTTATTTGAGAAAATAGTATTTTTACTCATATAAGGACTATACCAAAAATTATATCATTCATTATCAATATGCTTAATTTTTCATAAATAATTATAAATAATATTTTGAAAGTAGTTATTACTATTCATATTAGTATTTATGACATATTGGTTGTAATTTTAAAATTTAAATAATTATAATAAAAATATGTCTGGTAGAAACTGAGTGTTGTGTGTAACGTATGCCAAGTCAATGATTTGTGAAACGAATGCCAATTTTGTGTTCTTTGTAACATATTTAATTCTATTTTCATTACAATGGAGTGTTTACTTAGATAAATGTAATATATCAATGAAAATTTTATTTTATTTGGGAAAAAATGTCCATAAAAACTCCAGGTGTTACATTCTACCCCCCTTAAAATGAATTTCTAACTCAAAATTTATCACTCATGTAGGAAAATATGAGGATGATTCTACTTTATCATATCCTCGTGTTCCCACTTAGATTCCACTATGTGGTGATATATCAATAAAATATATACCATGTGAGTGGTCTTGTTTCATAGAACATTCTCTCTACAATCATTAATTTCAACTTGTTGTTTCTTGTTAAAGAGATATTTCTTAATCATAGGACCTCTTAGTTTAGTACATGCAAAGGGTCTTATATGTACATCCTCAAGAGAGTTATATGGACCACATCATGGATTTGAGTGATAATTGGTGGATGTTTCAACTAATAGGGTACCATCATGATAAGATCAAGAATATCAAATGTGATGATGTACCTAGGGATTAGTTTTGCATTCTTCTTAAATCACATAATTTTATTCTACTATGTGATTCATAGAAATACATTTTCACAAAATTTAAATTATAGATCATGAAAATGTTTATCATCATATCTTTTGTACCAACATTGAGATATTATAATATTCTACTAAATGGATTTGACCTTATCTACCATTTCATTAGTAATCTAATGTCCCAATAGATTTATTTCTCCAACTTCATCCCTGCATATTAGATGTATACATTTATTATCATAGAGGGATTCATATGGTACCGTATAAATGCTTGAATGAAATATATTTTTGTAGTATAAGCATACTAGAAGAATGTTTTTATCTCCAACACATTTGAAATATTGAGGGAAAGATCTCAACATTTCCTATAGGGTTTGAATTTTTCTCTTAGACTGACCATCTGTCTTAGGATGATAACTCGTGCTAAAACTCAATTCCATATCAGGTTCTTACTGATGAAATGTCTGGAATATATAGGTAAACCTCATATCCCATTCTGATATAGTTGAATGCGGTACTCCATGAAACCATTACACTTCCTTAATATATATCCAGCTACGCTGATCAAGAGTTAAGCCTTATCTAATAGAAATGAAGTGCAATGACATTGAAAGGTGATAGAATACCTCCAATAGGGCATTAAACCCTTCACTGTTTTTGGGTATTAAAATATAATATTCTATAGACATGTTTTCCAATTTCCATTCTGATAGGGGTAATGGATACAACATCCCTTTACACTTTTTTTCTTTTCGTATTTATTTTCTAGTATACTAAACACTGAGACACAAAATCTATGATATCATTCTTATTTCCAAACCTCCTTAAGTATTATTTCACATCCCAATACATCTTCATACTCCCAAAATGAATTCATAATTTTTAACTGAGAGAATCCCCTAATAGATCATTATTCAAATATATTATGAAAGGAACACATGCATGGTTCATGAACGTTACCATTCAATACTAATAAATTTAAAACTTGGGAAGAAATATAACATTCTCATTCAGCTCTATATCATTATTTTCCACCTCCTTAATATCCACTTGGATAGAGTAATGCATATTTATCTTAGAAATATTATATTTTTCTCCTTCCTTCAGGATTTCTAGATCCATCATTTACAAATCCAAAAACTATTGGATCTTTTTTATCCTCATTGTAGATAAGCTAGCATGATCCTTCTATCTAAAGGTATCGACCACCTTGTTTCCTTTCTTAGGGTGGTAGTTTATTGAGAATTCATAATCCATTATTAACTCCAAACAAATTTTACTGCACATGTTAAACTCCTTCTATGGGAATAAATAATTATAACTTTTATAATCAACATATATATCACACTTTTATCAATAATGATAATGCCTCCAAATCTTTAATACAAAATTTAATTATACTAACTCCATATCATGAGTTAGGTAATTTTTCCCACTAATCCTCACCTGTCGCAAGGTATAAGAGGTAACCGTGTTATTTTTCATGACTGAACACCCCAATCTATTCTTTTATTCATGACTGTAGATTACAAAACCTTCTCAAATATAGGGTAATGTATGAAAAGGTGAATGAGATTTGTTTATTTCATGGTTTAGCTAGATATTATCAACGATTTTTGGAGGGTTTCTCATAACTATCTAATATTATGACCAAGTTAACTCATAATGGTTCCATGTTCCTCTAGAAAGTTTAATGTGGTAAGAATTTCATGAAATATTTTATACCAAGTCTTGAGAATTTCACTATCCCCTGTCTTTGATCGATATAATTATATTCCATATTTTGTGATTATGTGACCTAAAAATGAATATATTTGTATCCAAAATTCCTTCTTTTTAAATTTTTCCTATAGTTTCTCCATCCATAGGGACTTTAGCAAAATCAAAAATTTGTCTTCACGGTCTTAATTTCTCTTTTAATAGATAATAATATCATCTATAATGAGTGCCAAAAACCGGTCCATGTCATTTTTAAAGAATATATTCATCAAATACAAGAGGATAGTCAGGGCACTAGTAATACCAAAAGGCAAAACAATGTATTGATAGTGTCCATAACTTGTACGGAATTTCATCTTGTGTATATCATATTTATTTTCACCAAATTGATGATATCCATAATGAAGGTAAATATAAGAAAATTATTTTTCACTGTAATGTTGATCAAAATATTCATCAATAAAAGGGAGAGAATTTTTTGCTTGATCAAGGCCTTGTTCAACTCTAGATAATCAATGTGCAGTAACAATTTTCCATATCTTATTTTCACAATGTGAACCATTAGGTGACATAGTTGGTCAAATGAATACCTTTTCATGATTTTCTTGGAGTTTCTTCTTCAATTATTGAAACTCAATCATGCCCATTCTATAAAGAGTATTTGAAATTGGTGTGGAACTATATATGGAATATACATAGAAGTCAATGTAATGTTTTGGTGGAAGTCTAGAAAAATAAAGATATCCAAAAATTCTCGAAAATAGGCATATCATTGAAGTCGATTTTTTCCCCAAACATTTGAGATTAGAAACCCTTTTGAATTGGAATTATGAACCATATACTGGATATCATCTCTATTGTACATTCATGCTTATCATCAATTTGATGGATGATCATAGGAGGGTTTGAAATATGAAAGGTAGCTTCCTTCCTTGATAACCTATGTGGGGTTTATTTACATAAATCCAATCCATGCTGAGGAAGACATCAAATTCAACCAATTTATGAATGAAAATATTTTTAGAAAGAACCTTCCCACAAACAATAACCATATAAGAATCATAAATGTTGATGAAATATGCATACTATTTGTGGTTTTCACTTCTAATTCCACATCTAATCATTTTGGTAGATTCATGACACCTACAGAAAAAACATTTTATATGAATGAGTGGGTAAACCCAGAATAAAATAAAATATTAGAAGTTATAGATTGGATGGAAGGTTTAACATTCACTACACCATTATAACATTCCTTTTCAAAAATATAAATTGCTTGAGATTTTCACTTGTCCCTCGACATAAGAGGTCATTTACATCGATCATCATAACTATCCCTTGAGTTCGGGTAGTGGTTATCATTATTCCCATTCTCTATACTCTTTTAGCACTAAATCACGGGAGGTGAATTTTGGGTCTCTTTTTATCAATTCTGACATTGTGTTATGTTCTTCACATAATGTTTTCAATCAAATGCTTGATTGGATTTCCTATACTCTTAAAACAATTATTAGACCCCTCAAGGTAATTTACTTTATGATTCTACCCACACATAGAGAATCATGGATGTCTCAATTTCTTCTCTTCATATTTTTTATATTTTTCTTTAATCTTCATCTTCATTTTCATGTCAAAACCATGAGACTGATACATTAATCCTAACACTATTGCAGCCTTCATTTCACAACACATAATCTTTTTATATCTACAAAATTCTCTCATGGGAAACACCCTTCTAAGACTTGTATTTATGCCACTGAAGAACCTATCAAATTTACATCTATTTTGGATGATAATTCACAAAGCATACCTTTACCGTCTCTTGAAATTAGTCTCATACATACGAATGATTCGTCATCCCTTTTCTTCACCTAAAGAAATTATTTATTTACCTTGAGATGAAGAAGTATAATAAAGTACTTACTGAAAAATATGTTCTTGACCACATCCCAATACATGGATTCAATATCATCTTGCTGCCTCATATTTTTTATTATAATCCTCCACTGGTTTTATTTTACTTCTAATTAAAAATTATATAGAATGAATTTCTTGTGATTCCGACACAGGATAATTGAAAATATCTCTTCAATAGAACTAATCAATTTTCCTACCATAAATGGATCATAAGTGTAGCACCCCTGGTTTGATGTATGTAGCCTTTGTTTATGTATTTTTTATGTGTTTAAAGTGCATGGGATGTGTTGGGAAGAGGTTGGGAGAGTTTGGAATAGTTTAGGAAGAGTTTAGAGGCTTTTAAAGGGATGCACGATTTGATCACGATTAGTGTAAACCGTGCAGATGTTCTAGGAACCATGCAGGGGGAGATAGTACGCTCCCCACGGCCTGCGCATAGTTTTCCAAACCGTGTGGGTAAATTGTGCAGACCCAGGATCTTGAGGTAGTGGAGTGCGCATGGTCAGCGCACGGTTTTCTAAACCGTGCGGCCACATAAAATAGGGTTATGAAATCCGGGCTCACTCGGGATTGACCTATTTCACTCATCTCTTCCTCCCACTTGATCCTCACTCGGGATTTTGGGTTCTCAGGGGTTTTGGGTGCTCTCCCACCCATTTTGGAAGGGTTTTGAAGAATATTCAAGGTGGTTCGAAGGTGATTTCTTCCGGGTAAGTCTCTTCTCTTTTTTCCCTTGTGTTTCCTCTAGTTTCACTTCTCCTTATTTCTTGGTTTTCTTGATCTACACTTTTTTTGTGTACATCTAGGCTTGGGGTTTCCTTGGATATTAATATTAAGGCTTATTGATGTTAGGGAAAGTTATCTAGAGAGGTAACGGTGGTGCGTTCGCTGGTTTTTGGATGTATGATTTCTTGTGGATCGATTTCTCGAAAACCCTAAAGGTAGGTGTCTTATCTCTCAAATCTAATTGGTTAAAACTAGTGGTTATATGTTATAATTAATTTTTTGTGTTTGAAATTAATTGTATATCGATGTGTGAATTTTTTTAGAAATCCATTTGGGGGTTTTTAGGGAAAATGGGCTTTGAAATGAAATGATATTGTTGTAAATTTTAAAATGGGGATTTTAAAATGGAATGCTATGGTTTATTTGTGAAATTATTGATGGAAATTGGTTTATTGCATGATGTTGTGACCTTGATGGGTTGTGTTCTTGGTTTGGATTGTTTGAAATTTTGTGTCAAAGTGGGCGGGAAGTACCACTATAATAAATGGGGATGGATAGTGGATGGAGGGGCCACCATCAAAGGATAAGTGGACATGAAGTTCCACTAGTTGTGAATGGGTGAACGGGGTGGACGAAAGATCCACTGTTTGATTGTTTTGGTTGTTTTTGTGCCTCGTTTTTCTAGATGAAATTTTTGTGCTAATGTGTAAATTATGACATGGTTGTGGATTGTTCCTTGGCATTACCTTAGTGGTTTGGTTGGGGTGAAATGGCATATTAAGGTTGTGGTTGGATTATGGTGATGGTTGTACTTGTGGTTATTTTATATAAATTGTTTTATATAAATATTCTAACATTTTTATCCTAGTGGCATGTGTAGGGAAGTCATTTGGGGAAAACCTACTGAGTTTTAGTACTCATCCCCTACTTTGACATGTTCGTGTCTTTGCAGATGTCATATATCATGACGTGGGAAAAGGTAAGGCATCATCCTCCTTTGGTAGAGCATTGTGATTCCTTGTTTGAGCGTGGAGCTTGGAGCTTGGTGTGGAACTGGGGTGGTGTCTTGGCTTGTGGTGTTGGTTGTTAGTTCCCTCAGTGTACTCTGATGTTGTGTGGACATGTTTGGTTGTATTGGTTTTGGGTTGTTTTATAGAAAAACCTGGTTGTCTGTTGGAAATGAATGGTCGGATTTTGTTAACATGCATCATATAGTGGTTTGTTGGTTGATTTTGTCTTTAGGGTGAATCGTTCCCCATTTGATCTTGGAGCCCTCAGCATTTATTTCCAGCCTTTGGCGCCTTGGGAATGTCGCTTAAGGCCAAGTAACCCTCACCGCCTCCTCAAGCCAATGGGGTAGGGGCGGGGTGTTACAAGTGGTATTAGATTGTTCGATCCGTGGTGTTGATCAGTGTTTTTGGAGTTGACATTCGATGTGGTATATTCCTTGAGTCGGGATGGTATTAAGGCATAATATTGTTGGAACATGTAATGTATAGTATAAAAGGACATAGCTAACCCTTTTATGATGAAATTCAAGTTAGCGGGGAGTTGGGTACATAAGTGTTTTCGAGACACTTATAGGCATTAGATATCTCATTGTTGTTGGTATAGCCAATGAGATGAGCATCACATGCATGGTAGAAATGACTTCCCTCTAGGATGCATATTTCATTGGGGTATAATGATTTATGGTATGATATGAATGTGTGGATTTTGAAAAATCTGAATTGAGTTTCAAAACGGAAGGATTTGAAACATGAAAAATGGTGGTATTTTGAAAATGGTTTGGGTTTCAAAAAGGGTGAACCATGGGAAATGTGAACTTGTGGAAAGCCTTATGGCGATAGTTCTGTGTAATGTGATTTGAAATGGGAACTGCTGATGTCTACGGAAGTGAGACTCATTGTTTGTTTTCTTTTTATAGAAATGGCACCCGATATGCGTCGTAGAGACCAACCGGAGGAGGCAGCTGGGAATGTGGTAGAACCTAAGCCTCGGGTGAACCAGCAGCTAGTGCAAAGCATAGTGCAAGCTTTCCAAGCTATGGGAAGTGTGAATAAAAAGGATGAACCAAGGCATGTGGATCATGCAGTTCAGTTCCAAAAGCAGAATCCACCCATATTCAGGGATGATTCAGAGCCAGAAAGGGCAAAAGCATGGCTGAATAGGATGAACAAGATATTTGAGTTCTTGGGAACATTGGTATAACTGAGAGTGATGTTGGCGACGTATATGTTGGAAGATCA
Source organism: Viscum album (assembly GCA_963277665.1). Taxonomy (NCBI): domain Eukaryota; kingdom Viridiplantae; phylum Streptophyta; class Magnoliopsida; order Santalales; family Viscaceae; genus Viscum; species Viscum album. The sequence goes on along the minus strand of OY728129.1, from coordinate 1,777,629,323 downwards.
TTCCCTTTAGTGGTGGATGTTGGTAGTTCAAGAGGGGACAGACCAGGGTATGATGTGGGAAGGCTTTTAGGAATTTTTTAACAAAAAATTCTACCCACATACGTTCAGACTTCAGTGTATGACAGATTTCATCATTTTGAAGAAAGAGATTATGTTAGTGACAGATTATGCATCCAATTCCATGAACATAGTGATATTTGTACCCGAGGTGGAAGGTAGCATGTATTTGAAGGGAAGAATCTTTGAAGCGTGTTTAAGACATGAAATCCGTTCAAAGATAGCGGTGCTGTGTATAGATGATTACACGAAGATGGTGAATAGAGCATCGGTGGCTGAGCGGGATTTGTTGGGTGCTCTAGGCATAGGAAGCATGGTGGTACCAATGGAGAATAGTGGGAACTCTAACGCTGGTTTCAATTGGAAGAGGGACACTTATTCCTTGGGAGGTAATATGGCATACAATCCAATGGAAGGATCGGTGAATCTTCCTCCGAATCCCCAGAGCAAGTTGGGATGTTTTCAATGTGGTTCTGTAGGCCGCATTAAGCGGGATTGTACAGCACAACCTCAGGCATGTCATATTTGTAAGAAGATGGGGCATCTGCAGCGTTATTCTTAGAATACCCCAAGGTCGGGTGCGCGTGACAATCCTCAGGGGTCGCAGATGTTGTATGCTTCGATGGGATAGGGGCAGCAGCATAACCCTTGATAGCATAGTAATGTGGGTCATGGTGATTCTCAGAATACCATGACGCCTTAGCAGAGCAATAAAGAGCAGAGCGTGGCAAGCAAACATGTGTTTGGAGCTGATCATTTTTTGGTGGATGATCCGTCGGGACCATCCACAGTGATGAGGTACTATTCTATTAAATTTTACCTTGATGAAAGTGTTGTTTGATACGGGTTCCTCACACTCTTTTATTGTTGCACGTGTGGTTGATTTGTTGGGTTTAAGGGTAGAAATGATTTCCTCGGTTTTGAAACATCAAACTCCTTTGGGTCCAAGAGAGTGTCAAGCCTTCTTGTGTGGAGAATGTTGTATCGATGTGGGTGCGGTTGAGATAGTGTGGAACTTCTCAGTGCTTGAGATGAATGGGTATGATGTAATCCTGGGAATGGATTGGCTAGTGGAGTTCAAGGCTCACATTGATTGTGATGCGCGAATAGTGGCTTTTACGACACACGATGGTGTTAGACATCTCTTTAGAGGAGAGAGGCATGAAATACAGGTTGCAACAGGTTTGTTGCCAACATTAGTGGGTACGTTATCGTATTAGTTGGTGGTGTTGTCGTTAGAATCGGCAGAGGGTGTTGAGCAGACTGTTCTTTCGGGAGTGGTGGATCAGTTTATAGATGTTTTTCCTGAAGAATTCTCTGGGTTACCTCCCATAAGAGAAGTGGAGTTTACGATTGATCTCCTTTCAGGGACCAGTCCTATCTCACTTTAGTCATATCGGATGGCACCAGATGAATTGTGGGAATTGAAAGTCCAGTTGGAAGAGTTAGAAAACAAAAGGTTTATCCGGCCTAGCACATTTCTATGGGCAGAGATGGTGTTGTTTGTTGAAAAGGTGGATGGAACCTTGAGGCTTTGTGTTGATTATCGTAGACTTAACCAAGTAACGATAAAGGACAGATATCCACTTCCACAAATTGATGATTTTTTCGACCAGTTGAGGGGAGCTTAGTGGTTCTCCAAGATTGACCTCAGGTCGGGATATCATCAATTGCGGGTGAGGAAGCAGGATTTTCCTAAAACAGCTTTCAGAAGTAGATATGGCCATTATGAATATGTGGTTATGCCCTTTGGTCTAACGAATGCGCCAGCGGTGTTTATGGCATTGATGAATCGGATATTTCAGAGATATCTGTATTCGTTTGTGGTGGTGTTTGTGGATGATATTCTAGTGTATTCAAAGACAAGGGAGGAGCATGACCAGCACTTGGCGATAGTGCTTGGGATCTTCCAAGATCATCGGTTTTATGCCAAATTGTCAAAGTGTGACTTTTGGATACCGGAAGTCCGTTTTCTTAGCCATGTGATTTCTGAAAGGGGCATTTTAGTAAATCTGGAAAATATAGAAGTTGTTATCTCGTGGAAACTGCCACAGAATGTTTTTGAGATACAGAGTTTCCTTGGTCTAGCTAGGTATTATCAGCATTTTGTTCGTGATTTTTCACAATTATCCTCACCGATGGTATCTTTTCCAAGAAAGAATGTTCCATTCCAGTGGAATTAATAGTGTCAGTAGTTTTTTGAAGAGCTAAAGGGTCACCTTACATCAATACCAATCTTGGTTTTTCCAGAACCAGGAAGAGGGTATGTGGTGTATTATGATGCATCAGGATCAGGATTGGGGTGCGTTCTCATGCAAGGGGATCATGTGGTAGTGTATGGCTCACGGCAGTTAAGGGTGCATGAGAAGAACTACCAAACTCATGATTTGTAGTTGGCAGCATTATTGCATGCTTTGAAAGTGTGGCGTCATTATCTCTTTGGTGAGAAGTTCACGGTATATACGGATCATAAGAGCTTAAAGAATATTTTCTCACCAAGGGATTTGAACTTGAGGCAAAGGATATGGATGGAATATCTCCAGATGTTTGATTTTGACTTAATGTACACACTAGGTAAGGTAAATTTGGTGGCAGATGCATCAAGTAGAAAATCATATACTCAGGAGGTGAAACAGGCATCAGACCAGTGGAAGTTGATGTCGGTTATAGCCGATATGCAGTTGGAATGTGAGGACCAGGGTGATCGAGCAGTCTTCGTTCCAGTTATGTTGATTGCTGACTTGTTTGGATGAGTTAGATAGGCATAGATATCCGATTCAGGGTGTCTGAACACGTGGTCGAGACTCAATGGTGGGGAGACCATTGAGGGTTAGCAACTGAATGGAGATTCAATTGTGTGTTTTCAAAATATGATGGTTGTACCAGTTTCTTTTTAAGAGGATCTTCTAAGGGCGTATAATCATTCCAGGTGGGGTGTACACCCTAGAATTCCAAAAATGTATAAAGCGTTGAACGCACAATTCTGGTGGGCTGGTATGAAAAGAGGTGTGGCTGAGTTCGTTTCGAGATGCTTGACTTGTCAGCAGGTCAAGGCAGAGCATCAGAGGCCAGCATGCATGTTTCAGTCTTTACCAATCCTTTTTTGGAAGTGGGAGCATATAGCGATGGATTTAGTCATCGGTCTCCCAAGAATGGTAAGAAATCACGATGACATTTGGTTGATAGTGGATCGGCTAACAAAGTCAGCCCAGTTTATCCTGATTCGTGAATCTCATGCGGTGGAGGATCTGTCCAAAATCTATATCTAAGAGGTGGTAAAGAGAAATGGTGTTCCAGTTTCGATCGTATCTGATAGAGATCCAAGGTTTACATCCCATTTCTGGAAATCCTTGCAGCAAGCCATTGGGATGCGGTTGACGATGAGCAAGGCGTATCACCCTCAAACGGATGGCCAATTCGAGAGGACGATACAAACCTTGGAGGATATGTTGCGGGCTTGTGTTATGGATTTTGGTGGGTTGTGGGAGGTTAATTTTTTGTTGGTTGAGTTCTCATATAATAACATTTATCAGGAATCCATACAGATGGCTCTGTTTGAAGCGTTGTATGGACGGCCATGTCGTTCTCCACTATATTGGGTGGAAACAGGTGAGTCTTCCATGGTTGGACTGAGTCTTGTCCAGGAGACTACAAAAAATATCAATCTGATCAGGAAAAGAATGGAGATGGCTCAGAGTCGTCCGAAATTGTATGTGAATCATCGTCTACGGCTGTTGTCGTTCGAGGTGAGTTATCATGTGTTCTTGAGGATCTCTCCTAGGTTGGGACATCGTCGGTTTGGGAAACAAGGAAAGTTATCTCTGTGTTATATTGGGCCTTTCGAGATTCATGAGCGGGTTGGTGAGGTGGCTTATCATTTGGCATTGACACCATGTTTCAGTGTGGTGCACAATGTGTTTCATGGGTCACAATTGAAAAAGTATCAGCCGGATCATGACCATGTCATTCATTGGGATCATGTTGAGCTAGAACCGGATGCTTCATTGGTGCACGTGCCAGCGCGGATTGTGGATATGCAAAAGAAAGTCTTTCATGGTAAGAGCATCAGTTTAGTTCGTGTTTTGTGGAAACATGGTCAGATTCAAGAGGAGACTTGGGAGTAGGAGAAAGAGATGGACGAGCAGTGGCCCGAGTTCTTTCGGCAATGGGCGTGTTCACTACTTTCTGAGGACGGAATTTCCAATGGTGGGGAGAATTTAGCACCCCCAGTTTGAGGTATGTAGCCTTTTTTATGCATTTTTATGTGTTTAAAGTGAATGAGATGAGTTGGGAAGAGGTTGGGAGAGTTTGGAATGGTTTTGGAAGAGTTTGGAGGATTTTAATAGGATGCACGGTTTGAGCACGTTTAGTGGAAACTGTGCAGCTGTTCCAGGAACCATGCAGGGGGAGACAATATACTCTGCACGGTCTGCGCACAGTTTTCCAAACCATGAGGGTAAATCATGCGGACCATGGCTCTTGAGGCAGTGGAGTGCGCATGGTTAGCGCACGGTTTTCTAAACTATGCAGGCTAAACCGTGCGGCCACTTAAAAATAGGTTTTTTTAATCCGGGCTCACTCAGGATTGACCTATTTCACTCCTCTCTTCCTCCCACTCGAGCCTCACTTGGGATTTTGTGTTCTCAGGGGTTTTGGGTGCTCTCCCACTCATTTTGGAAGGTTTTTTTAGAGTATTCAATGTGGTTCAAAGGTTATTACTTCAGGGTAAGTCTCTCCTCTTGTTTCTCTTGCGTTTTCCTCTAGTTTAACTTCTCCCTCTTTCTTGGTTTTCTAGATCTACACTTGTTGTGTGTAGATCTAGGCTTGGGGTTGCCTTGGATGTTAATATTAAGGCTTATTGATGTTTGGGAATGTGATCTAGAGGGGTAACGATGGTGCGTTCACCTGTTTTTGGAGGTGTGATTTCTTGTGGATCGATTTCTCGGGAACCCTAAAGGTAGGTGGATTCTATATCGACTCCACTTGGTTAGAACTAGTGGTTACATGTTACAATTAATTTTTTGTGTTTGAAATTAATTGTATATCGATGTGCAAATTTGGTTGGAAATCCATTTGGGGGTTTTGGGGAAAAGGGGGCTTTGAAATGAAATGTTATTGTTGTAAATTTTAAAATGGGGATTTTAAAATGGAATGCTATGGTTGATTTGTGAATCAATTGTTGGAAATTGGTTGATTGCATGATTTTGTGACCTTGATGGGTTGTGTTCTTGTTTTGGATTGTTCAAAATGTTGTGTGGAAGTGGGAAGGAAGTACCACTATAATGAAGGGGGGTGGATAGTGGACGGAAGGGCCACCATCAAAGGATAAGTGGACGGGAATTGCCACTAGTTGTGAATGGGTGAATAGGTTGGACGGAAGCACCACCGTTTGACTGTTTTTGTTGTTTTTGTTCCTCGTTTTGCTAGATGGAATTTTTGCGATAATCTGTAAATGATGACATGGTTGTGGCTTCTTGCTTGGCTTTCCATTGGTGGTTTTGTTGGGATGAAATGGCTTGGTAAGGTTGTGGTTGGATTATGGTTATGGTTGCACTTGTGGTTATTTTATATAAATTATTTTATATAAATATGATAATGGTTTTATCCTTGTGGCGTGTGTAGGGAAGTCATTTGGGAAAACATACTGAGTTTTATTACTCACCTCCTGCTTTGGCACACTGGTGTCTTTGCAGATGCCGTGTATCGTGACGTGGGAAAAGGTAAGGCATCATCCTCCTTTGGTGGAGCTTCGTGATTCCTTGTTGGAGCTTGGAGCTTGGAGCTTGGTGTGGAGCTGGGGTGGTGTCTTGGCTTGTGGTGTTAGTTGTTAGTTCCCGCAGTGTAATCTGATGTTGTTTGTACATGTTTGGTTGTATTGGCTTTGGGTTGTTTTATGGAACAACTTGTTTGTATTTTGGAAATGAATGGTTGGATTTTGTTGACATGCATCATATAGTGGTATGTTGGTTGATTTTGTCTTTAGGGAGAATCGTTCCCCATTTGTTTTTGGAGCCCTCGACATTTATTTCCAACCTTTGGCACCTTGGGAATGTTGCTTAAGGAAAAGTAACCCTCACCGCCTCCTCAATACAATGAGGTAGGGGCGGGGTGTTACAATAAGACCCTCTGAATTAGTGTGAACATTTTCTTATGAGGGACTCAAAAGAATATTGTTCTCTCTTTTGATCGTACAGAATCCCACCATGATTCAAAGCTTGAGACAGCTATGCAATTATTGCAACGAATTTTTTCAATCTATCTCCCATAGTTTTAGTTTCTTAGTAATAAAATTGATTCATTTTCCATCATAATAAACACTAACACAGTTCCTTTGTGTTATATACATAGACTAAAACCAAAAGTTTAGAGTAAAAAATAGTTATCATAATGAAGAACCACATAATTTGGAAAAGTCACATTTATGATGTCTAAATTATGACATCATTCATAATCAATGACACCATAGGTTTATCACAGGTTATTCATAGAAAAATTATATTTAAAACATTTATAATGGTTCATGAAGAGTTTATATGTTCCCAAAGAAAATCCCATAGGAGTGTCAAACCAGGTGTGCATCCAGGCCTATTTTCATATTCAATATTACCCCAAGTCAGGTCTGAAAAATATTTTCGGAATTGTGACTCCTAAGTACATCTATTTTAGACCCACATATAATAGTACTATCAAGACTGGGATATATTTCTAGGAATCCAGTTACTCTATCCTCTACCAAAATTCCTAGATATTTTCCTATACTTTTCCTCATCCATAGAATTATTCATAAACATGTACATTGAATTCTCATTAAGGTTTTACCAGCCAATCATCCAAAGGATAACTATAAATTTTCTCTGAAACATAATATAGAGACCTTAGTTTTTCATAAATTAATATTACATAACTTTTTTTAAGAATACATAAAACATTATACAAATAGACACCCTATGACCGTACTAGTCTAGTTCCATTGGAAATATGGAAACACAAACACTAACACATATGTGAGCTACATTATCTCCCCTATGTTCTTCTGGACCAGTACCCTATTCTAAATATCAAACATATTACATATATTCCAAGAATGTGTAAGGAAATATAAAAATGGTTGATATTAAATTTTTTATAAGGGTAAATGAGAGAGAAATGTAAGAATAAAAATTATCATAGGATTATTGGAATTTTATAATGAAAACTGATGATAATAACCTACATATCAATGATAAAAAATAATAATCATGGTATAAATATTATAAGGTTATAAGACATGAATCACAATTAATTAATGAAAATAATCTAAGAAAGTATATCACAGGAAAAATCATAGAATTGTGGGGGATACATAATTATATAATAATATTTCAATAGTATTCAAGGAATAATTTCCAGGTCCATCTAGGTTGTATTGGTTCACTCCCCATTCCATCTTGGAAGTCATGGTTGACCCCCATGACAAACTTAGTAGCACGATTTCACACCTCATACTTTTATTGTTTTTATTTTTCACTCACATGGCCATCTTAGTAGTCAAGGTTCAATAAAAAGACAATTTTAGTCTATCTCATGAGATATTGATCATTATCCAATTTATTGGAGGGTTATATAGGTATAACCCTTATCATTGTGAAATCATACATATATATGCCTAATGATATTTAAAAATCCTTTCCTAACCAATGAAGTGAAATTGGTATCAATAACTTGTAATCTGATATTAAAATATGGAAAATTATATAGGTTTCATAATAATTATATTGAAATTATAACCCATGAAATGAAGTGGGTTTTAAAGGCATATAACCCATGAAAGAGAAATTAGTTTCATAAACATAATTCCATAAATAGGTTACCCATTCAGATAAATAATATGAATGTAAAAACTGAATAATCTAACAGAATAGATTTAGTAACACTGACAGATGTCATTGTATATGGGAAATTATTTTTGAAAGATTAATCAAAATCATTTTTTTGAGGAAAATATACTTTCTTAATTGAAAAATAATTCATAAAACGTATATTGTTTTAAATTTATTCTTTGAAAATTGATTTGAGAAATTATTAAGGAAGATTTGAAAAACATAAATGATGTTTAAAATAATTTTATATTAAAAATAAAATTCATGTAAATTTCAGGTAAATTTTAAAAAAAATTAAAAAAAAATTTTTGAAAATCTGATTTTTGATATATAACAGATTTCCAACCGAGCAGGGAAACACAATGAAATTATTGAAAAAAATATTTATTAATTATATTATGTACTAAAGAGTGAGTATTTATTATTAATTAATGTATATATATGTATATATAATAAAAATAATATAATCAAACTAATTAGGATTCATGATGGATATATCCTAATATTTCATCAATATAAGTATAATAAAAAAGTATCCTAATAAACGATGAGATTGTTTCACAAAAAACATACGACCCAATAACATGGGATAATACTCTCATTATAAGTAAATAAAATTACATGAAGCTTAAATTATCATGAAAATAATTATATTCATGATATTACACATTGAATATAATTATATACACCTTGAATGATAATTTAGGTGCATAACCATACATTAGTCTTGAATAAGGAAAAATGAGACAAAACTATTTTATCGATTTGGTATCTTTTGAAACATAAACCCCATGAATGAATTATGATAAAAATGATATTAAAATACCAACTCATATATTTAATTGAGAAATATAATATATTAAATGGTGGTACACACACCATATAAAATAATTGAGTGGTGAATAAAGCATGTATCTCATAGAAATAAAAGTGAGAAAAAATTCCCTTACATTGTGTCTTGAATATCTTCGTACTCATGAAAGATTCATGTATAATATAGGAATGTTTATTATAAATAATTTACAAAATATTATTATTATATTTAAAACCATAAATGGTTTTATTATGACCTTTTATTACCCTCTTGTTAATAATCTAGGTTAAGGATTCACTTCAGGTAATATCTGATTTGTTCTTCGTATGTGTCATAATTAATTATATCTCCAGTCTATACACATATACCATGATTTATATAATGTATCACATGATATAAATATAATTAATTTTCAGTATATTTTTATTATAATAATCTACATGATATTGAAGTATGAATTGGATACACCGTTCCAGGAGATAATATGTCATACGTACGAATGAATGTTGAGTACATTTTTATTATCATATTTAATGAAATAAAGAAAATTAAAAATATGTATATGTTAATATAATATCATTAAATTATCTTTATAATGTTTTATATATACATTAATTTCACTGTACTAATCCTTAATACATTACATGTAGTGTGTGAATGTATCCCATCACTTTGAGGGGGACGTAGTTCATAGTTCCTCAATTGAAATTATTGTATTAAAACCTAACGGGGTGTATAATGATATGTGTTGTAAAAGGATAAAATATGATTAAAGACATAATATATATAATATATAACATATAAAAAGAATGTTTCCATCACACTTTCTTCCATGAGAGGCAGTAATGGAAAATTTAACAATCATCATTTATTGAGGACGTAGTTCACCATACATGTTAATAGTTAGTTCATTATACATTACATTGAAGAGTTTGTTAGTATAGGTAGAAAACATACCATAACAAAATACATGTATATTTAGTTTAACATGATTTATAAATTCATATAATAATTAGAGTGTAGGGGGTATATAGTGTGAATAAAATAAAATAACTTGAGGAAGATTATTACCTCTTATTGTGGTAACTCATTTTGGTTATCACCGAATGGAATAGATGTATAGAATTATTCACAAGGGGAGACTTATATGATGAGTTATGATATGCTGATATTATATTTGGCCAGATCATGCTCAAGCCAATGTGTCTTGAGATGTTTAAATTAGTGGCAGGAGAGAAGGCCTTTTTTATAGTGGAGGAGGCGTGTCACACTTTAAAATTTTGGGAAAATGAATTCAACCCACGTTTTTCCCATATCATGTTGATATAATAACAGAAATAATTATATACAAGGTAGGATATGTTTAAAATATGTCTATCCAATGTCTCTTTGATAATTTTGTAGGTCGTTTAGTCCCTTAAGATAATTGATTATTCTTTTATTAAGTATAATTTTACCGTAATTGTTATAATTAATTTTAATTAATTTCACTATTATTGTTGGGAAAAAATATGTTTAAATTATTAGAAATTAGAAATTATTATGATTCCAATAAAATAATCCATTTTTCAAAATTCCAATAATATAAGTTGAATAAATTGATTTAAATTTATCTCGCTAACACAATGACACTGGAGGGTTTTCAAGTAAAAATATCCTAAAGTATGAAATGTTTTTATATGAAATTTCAATGTTAAATTGATTACAATAACCTTAATATGATTAATTAATAAAAAATTCCAATTAATGTTTCAAAAAAATAAAAAAATATAAGTTAATATTTTCAATACATTATATGGAAGTGATGTTTATAATTAAAATTCATCATTTTCATCTTTTAATCAATAAATGATGTTTTTTTTCAGAAAAATTATAAAAATTACTAATAATAAAAAAATAAAATTATTAATTCAAAAATAATTTTTAATTTGTCAAAATAAATTTCTATGTTTATTTAAAATAAATTTTATGGTTTTTCATTGAAGGACATGAAATGTAGTTAATTTGAGAACATTTTATTTTAAACATATAATGCCTTCAAAAAAATATATATTTCATTGCCAATATGTTTTATTTATATAAAACCATTATAAACAACATTTTAAAAGTATTTATTACTATTAATATTTCTATATTTAATAGATAGGTTATAATTCTCTCATTCTAATAATTATAACAAAAAAAAGACGTTTCCTAGAAACACAATTCTTGATGTAATGTATACCAAGTCCATGTTTTCTGTACCATATGCCAAGTTGGTTTTGTATGTAACATAATCTAGCCTAGTTCCATGTTAATGGAATGTTTTACTCAGTTCAATGTAATATATTAATGAAAATTATATTTATTTGGGAAAAAAATGTCCATTAAAATATGTGTTGTTACAAGTTATGATATGAAGAAATGTTGAATTGATTATATAACCTATTTATTTGGAATATGTATTTTTAATGATGAAATATTAATGAGACCCATTTTTTCATGGGTTTTTATATGATGAATGTCTTATGATCTTTTGTAACATTTATTTATGGTTTTAATTATGTTGTGTTTGTTACATTATAACCATGGACAATGGTTAAATTATAATGAAGGAAAGTTTTCACATTATAAATAAGGATGGGTGGGACCTATATATATCTATCCAATGTAATGGGTAAGGACTTATATCTAAAGAGGTAGAAAATAATTAAATTGGACGTGACTCAAATTAAGTATGTATATTTTTCCACCTTGATATACTTGAGAGTGAACATTTATTACTATTATAGTTTATGGAGTAAACCAATTACACTAGGATATCCTTGGATATAATCCAAAAATAATACTACATTTATACACTATGATTATTTATATGACACAATTCTATGGATTATTCCAATTTTATATTCTAATGTATCATGTTATTTGATTTAAATTTTATTCATCTATTATGAGCTTCTATTGTATATTTCAGGGCTTAAGATTTTTATATTTGATATAAATGTCATATTTTCGCAATTTTATTCTCATTTTCTCCTACCCTTATGATCATGTTATTCTTAGGTATTTCCCTTTTTACCATTACTGTGGATATTATCTCAACCTTTCTATATTTATGTTCCTTTGGTTATAAATAAATATATTATGTATCATATTTATAAGAAGGAAGATAATAATGAAAACTATAATATGAGATGATGTAATTTACATTTGAACCATTTGATTATGTTTACAAAGGCTCAATACCATTACAATACTCGGTCATGTGATTTCATAATTTAATGATTGCCTATTTAGAAAACAAATATCTATATATTCAAATCTAGGTTCTTTATATTTAGTATCCTCAAAAAATGATATATCATGGTCATTGGGAACAATCACACATGATCATTGGATAATGTGTGACTCCCCTCCTAAGGGATTCATGTGGAATTGGTTTCAGTTAGGAATGTTGGTGTTTCCCATTAAGGAGGAGAAACCACTCCTGGGGTTCACTAATATGTATCAATTATAGAATAATATTTATTTCTAGTCTGTTATAGTTGGTATTAGATGATTGATTAAATTAGGGATTGTAAACAATACTGATAAAACATTAGTGAGATCGCTAGGTATATGTCCAAGGATATGTCTGGAGATATGTCTATAGATAAGTTTAAGGATAATTATATAGATAAGAAAATATCTAGGAATAATGGTATAGGCTATAGTGAGTGTTTTACTCATAATATATCCTTTTTAGGAATATATTAGTGCAATTGGTTCTCTAAAAAATCTACCTAGGAGTAATAAAACAAAAAAAAATGTTATGTTAGGAATGAAATCAGATTTCCCATGTACATAAAAATCAGCCTTACAATCCACTTAGTTTTAATATCCTATTTTATATTCTTTTGAAAATTTAAAACTCTTTATGAACCCTAAAAAATTATGAAAATAATGAAAATTTCTAACTTTTCTTAATGCTATATATCCATAGGTTGTATATAAGGTTTCGTGATTTATACATCCATTGAGGAATTCATTATAATTATATGAATTCTTATAAAGAGTATTGTTACTTACACCATAAATATTTCATTCAGTCAATGGACTACAAACAAAGGAACCATGTTATTGCTAAATTAAATGTATAACGCATTGATTATCCTCTGATAAAACCTAATTTTATAGGTTTTTCAATAAAAAATCTCACTATTATGATCACAACACATTCTAAATATATGAATATTGATAGCCATACAAATGAGAAGTGGATGGATTATCATTGTGTTAAGTCCATCATGATGAAACATACATAATATTTTAGTGGTTCTATATATCTTATAGTTTTAGTGAAATAGATAAGTATGAGTGAAAGGATATTCTACATTCCCCAGTGTTTGGAATATAAAAAATTCATTTTAAGTAACTATCATTTAGAAGGAAATGCATATCAATAGTTGACTATCATTAAAAATTAGAGGTAAATTTCTGAAATTAACATCTTTGAGTGGGAAGAATTTAAGAACATATTTTCAATAAGTTCATCCCTAAACATAATAATTTAAAAAATGGAGAGGGAATTATCTTATTTAAATAAAAATTATGATGAATTTGATGGTACCTGTGTAGAAAAAATAACATGATATTCAATGTATGCTTATGTAATTTTCATACATCCTGATAAAATGGTTTATCACTACATTAGTGTATTAAAAAAAGAATTTGATGTATGGTAGTCATATCGGTCTTCAATAGTTATGAATAAATAATATAATTTTCTATCATTTTGGTAATGGAGATTGGATTTACCCCTGAAAATCAGTGATTTGATAATAAAATAATGATAGAGTTTAATGAAAACACTAATAACTAAGGATAGATTGAGGTGATAATTTCCCAATGCTTGATGTTTTAAAATAAAAATCAATGAAGGTTTATTAATGGGATAGGTTAGTGTTTTATGTGTGTAAATGATGTTCATCAGTCAGTAAAATACAATTTTTTTATTAAATTAGCTAATTACCCAAAAATATTGAAACTTAAAATGAATATACAAACCAAACATTTTTTCTTCTATTGAAGAAGTTTGGAAATTATGGGAATAAATTACCCAATCTAACAACTAATGATGATGAAAATCCATGTAAAATTTTTAGCACAATGTATAAAAGAAAATCATATGTTATCCTAATATATTATTGTATCATGATAATTTGGGGATAATTATCATTCACTCCTTAGTTTGGAGTTTCAGGTATGATTTGGTTTGAATGATCCCTATGAAAATATTGATTTTCATTGATTACTTAAATTTGATGTTATTGTGATAATAAATTATCCCCCTATACATGTATTTTCAAATAATCTAATAACATTTGATTTACTATCAGTTTAATGATGAAACTAAAATTTCTATAGAAATGTTTTTATAAAACAGAAGATATTATTTAAGGAGTAATGGTATTATTTATTTATTTAAATATTTTTATTATATATATATTTTACCAAAAATAGTTTGGTTATAATAATCTTGAAACACCTATGTAATAGGTTAATATTTGAAGTATATTTGTCTCTATCTATGATTAAATTATGATTTGTGGATACCATCATAGGTTTAGAAGTTTACGGTTTGTAATAATTTTATAGTTTTAGAAACCCCTTTTGGGGTTTTATTTGATTATATATTATCTTGATTGTAGATATTTTGGGTTTCATTTAGGATAATAAAACCTTTTGGATTTGTATATGTTTTAGTTAAAAGGACATTTTTGGAATAATAGATTTTGATTTTAGTGAAAATATTAAAGGTGTTCATAACAGTTATGTATTATAATATCATTGATAATGAGGTAAATATAGATTATTATAACATTGTATATATATTAATATATTTTTGGAAAGAGGGTAACCAATATGTCGGGTGAAAAACATTCACATCTGGAAATGATGAAGGGATTTATCCCATAATTAAGAGAAGCCAATGGTATATTACATGATATTGGAATACATGAAAGTGTAATTATGGTTGGGAAACATGAAGGGATATATTGAAAATTATGTATTGAAGTGGTTGTAATGTTAGTAAGTTAATAACAAGAGATAATTGTTTAATTGAATTCTCCAATAATTATATAAACTATAATGGAAATGGGAAAAAAACATCCTGTATTTTGTCATCAGTCTCCCCAAATTATATAATAAAAAATAATAAGTTTTTTGTAGTGGATATCCATAAAATTTCAATACCAATATTATCTTTTAGAGAATATATTTCTTTTGATAATAATTCTAGGATATACAATAATAATGTGGTATTGTTTTTTAGTGTAAAAAGTTTTACTATATCTGATAGGGATTTGAGGTTTAGATAAATGTTATTGTAAATCATTAGTAGGACCTGGATATGGAGAGAAATAGTTGAACCACATATCATCCTCAGATATATTGTTATTATAAGAGAATAATTCACACCCTATAATATTTTATATGATTTTTTTGAATGAATCTCAAAGGAATTTGGGATAAACATCTTCCTCTAGTAAGGTATTCATACAACAATAGCTTTCACACGATCATTAATAAGGATACTTATAAATAGAACTTTATAATTTAGTTTATAAATAAAATATACATTGGTGAGGATGGTGAAATAATTAAATTTGGACTATAGTATACTGATGAAATGGTAGACAAGGTCAGATCCATTCAAAAACAAATAAGGGGATCACTGTGTCAGTCGAAATGATATACAAATAATTATCGGGGTGATCTAGAAATTGATGTTAGAAAAGGGTGTTTCTAAGATTATCTCTAGGGAATATGGTAATTAAATTTGGAATGAAGGGAAAACTAGTACCAAGGTTTACCACCCCTTTAATTTTCTTGATCATATTAGTACAATAGCTTATTATTTTGTTCATTGACCAAATCTCTCTCAGGTTCTCGATGTGTTCCAAATATCTCTATAGAGGAAGAACATACATGATTCATCAAATGTTCAGAAAAAGTTGCCAAATCACTAGATTAAGAATTTTATTACAATAAATTACTTTGGTACATTTTGGATCATAGATTAAAAGATCAATAAAACAAGACCACTCACATGCTCAATGTTTCCTCTTGAAAGAACCTTCTTCAGCAAGTGATATAAGAAAACCTCTTTTTCATCATGTCTAATAGTTTAATATTAAATTATATAATTACAATTAGAGGAATAGAATTTAGAAAAAATAATTTATTATTATAAATATCCATAAATTACATTTTTCAATAATTTCCACTTTTTTTACCATATGTAATATAAAAAAGATAAAAGTTAATTACCGTCATTAAGGTTAAAATGGGGTTTCTAAGGTTAAAACTAAATGGATAAGGGATAAAATGACTATGTAACATTTCCAAAACCCACTTATTTTGGAATATATAGACCTTTTATATAATATTTATTGATACATATGCATTTTTGATTCATATGTTATTTTAATAATAAAGTTACACTTAATTCTTTTGAATACATCTTTTTGTTTCATCTCCCCACGTATAAAAGCCCACACACTCTCCTAACCTCTTCATAGTACAAAAAAAAATTACCTACCATTACCTAACACAATAGATTACATAAATTCCTTAAAATTATATCGATTCCTTATATGGATTAGGAATCCCTCCATGGAATGTTTTAGGTGTAAACTTAAAGGCATTATCCAAGGAGGATGTATAGTCCTTAAACATACATTTTCATTTTATTTATTCCTTTAAATTCATAAAATATTATTTATAGAATCATATATTATAAAAAATATATCTATCATATAATTGTTTTTAATTTTGATAATATATTAACTCAAATATTTCAACTCATCAATCAAATTTGTAATTATGTGGTCCATCATATGTATAACAAACTACCACCTCTTGAACCGTTATTATTTGTATTCCATCACCCCGTATTAGAGTTCTAAATATTGTTGTAGTTAATATTTTTATATTTTATTTTTCATTTATTAATATTTCTTTGCTTATAATATCGCACCAATATTAATTATTTCTAACTCATTGGAAAATAATAATTTCACTTTAGTGTACTGTAGACTGCAACAACCAGAACATATATGATATGTTTTCTCATTTTCATTTTACATGATTGGTAATATAGATTTATTAAATAAATAAATATTATATTTGAAACATAATTTTATCTGTGAAATTATTATATAATAATTTTCTTTATACTAAACATTTCATTGGGTATATGATAATGTCACTTGCGTGTACGGTGGACTGCCCGCTCAAAAAGAGATGTGATTCATTTTTCAAAAACGAATCTCATAAAAGGAAACAAGGTTAAAGTTCATATATTTATGTGACATATATGAAATAAATATTATTATGGAATTATATAATATTAATTACCTTTCATTCATTTTATCCATCAATAAAATGGAAAAATCGTTCATGCTAATATACGGGCTTCCATCTCCATGAATACATTAATTAATTTTTTTTGTATCTAACATTAATGGATTAATATAAAAACCTTTAAAGGTAATATATAATATATTTTAATCTTTTTTAAAGTAAAGAATAATTTGTATCAATGATCTAAATGAACATATAGAATATAATTAATGAAAACTTACCTAAACAACTAAGCAGTCGTTACTCGAAGCATGATTTTATCAAGGAATTGTTAATAAATGTTTAACCAAAGTTAATAATTAAATAAATTATAGTATGAAAACAATGATTATTATTATATATTATACTTATAGGAAACCAATATTTATTATTCATGATTGTTGAAAGTGTACAGAGGATACTAATACTAATGATATCGGATTTCTATTATCCCTTCTATTTCTGGGAGATATATGCTATATATAGCATTGGTTACTTTTGTTTGGTTATATGATTCTAATATGACATGTTTTATCACGATCCTACTTATTTTAATGTTATTTAATGAATAATTTAATGTTATTCTTTGATGTTTATTTTTAATCAATATATTATTATCCTTGTAAAGTATTTTCTTCACAATATATATTCTTATGTGTATACATTATTTTATGTTCATATATTATTATAGGATATGTATATATAAAAACCCTTTAAAATTAAATATCCTTAATTTATTTATTCAAATTATATTATAAATTTAATTTAAGGTAAATATTTAATTTAGAAAAGTATTCAATATTACCAATGTTATAAGGGTTTTATAATACAATCTCATTGTTTACCATCATTGTTTTATTATGCCTCCAACAATGAATAATCTATCTTAAAATATACTCATGTATTTCATTATCATATATTTATTTTTAGATAATACATTTTTTCCTTCAATATTACCCTCTTAATGGACTAATGATACAAAACTAATGTTTTTATGAATAATCATATTTATTTTTCTCTTCGCTCGAAAACCATTTTTATATAATGTCCATGTTTAAAAAAACATTCTAAATTGGTTTTGAAATTTTAAAAGGTTTTATTGAAGACATTTTAAAACATATTTTATTTTTAATAAAGTTTCTTAAAATGCTTATTGATGTCATATTCCAAACAATAGTCGTTTGGATATTCCAAAAAGAGTGAAAGTGATCATAATTTTGATCATGTGAAGCTTGAAAATAATTTCCAACAATAATGACAAACCAATTATTTAAAGAATAATATATGTGTTTCAAGGGTTATATCAAAATAAATCTATTTTTAAATTATTATTTAATGAAAATGATTTTTTCATAGTGTAAATTATTTTTTCTTTGGGAATTTTTTTAAATGTTTTTATGGATTCCATTATAATTTTTCATGTCTCTTTACAATATAAAAGATTTAGAAAATGATTTATTTTTTAAAAATTATTTGTTCGAGTGTAATATATATTCTTATCAAGATAAGTTATAAATTATTTCTAATGATATATTTTTAGAATTATGTTGTTTTTTCTAATAAAATTATTTTGAAAATGTTTTATATTTTCAAAATAATTTTCACATTGAGAAAAGTTATTCTCCACAAGAAATGTTTCAAATCACTATCAAATAAAACATTATAGGATTCAATGTCCATTTTCAAAAAAAAATCAGAAATTATTTTATTATTGAAAATATTTTTTTTAAATTTTAAAGGATATTTTCCTAAATAACTATATCAAGTGATTTTGAAATATTCCTTAATAAGATTCCATGATTAATTTCAATTAAATTTATCTTAAAAATGTTGTCCAGTTTAAAATGTTTTTCCAATAAGAAATATATATTTTCCTCATAAAATTATTATAATGAATTTTAAATATTATATTATAAGTATCCTATTATATTTTAAAATAAATATATTATTAATATGAATTATATTTGAAAAAGTGTCTTTAACAAGTCAAAGATATTACCATCAATAAATTATTTAAATTATTTTTAAACCATCCTTTATAAGGTTCCAACTTTATTTACAAAAAAAGGACTTATAAAATGTTTTTTATTTTCAATTTCTTTTTTCAATGTGGGAAGTTTATTCTCCGTATGAAATGTGTGAATATTTTTTTTAATAATTACCTTATTTGTTTTGATGATTATTTTTGAACAAAATGAGTATAAAAATTATTTTTTCATAGTAGAAAAGTTATTTTCCCCAAAATATATTCCATGTGATAATTATAAACCATTTTCTATTAAGAATGAAATATTTTAGTGTTATTTATTCATTTCTAGTGTTATAATTCAATAATTACATCTATATTCCATTAAAAATTGTTTATCTTAATGATGAAATTATATTTAGCAAACCCATTTATCATTCACGGGTTATGAAAGGATAAAATTATATTGAAACCAATTTATTTTTTCCATTGGTTATGTTATGATGAATTTATAAAATTATCATGAAACATATTTCTTTTACATAGGTTATGTTGTAGTTAAATTCTTATGAAACCATTTTATTTTCTTAGGTTCACATATGAAACATTTTTTTATCTTGCAACACACATGTTTGTTTTTATCATATTTTGATGGTGGTTACATTATAACCATAGATGGTGGTTAAATTATAACTAGGGGGTTGAAAAATTATAACCGAGGATTGGTGGGACCTATATCTCCCTCGAATGTGTTCTGAAAGATTGAAATCCCATGATATAAATAGGTTTATAATGAAGAGTTCATGAAGTTAATCATTGATATTTTTCAACTAATATATTCATTATTGTGAACCTTGACTACTATGTTAGTTCATAGAGTAAATACATTTAACTGTGATAGCCATGTAAATATTCATTGACTACTATATAAATGATATTCTATTATAATGAGTATACAATAATTTTATGTATTATGCCAATTTTTTCTCATATGGCCCATGTTCTCAAGTTTATGTTTATTCATTACAGATTAACTATAAATATTTATTCCCTGAATCATGATTTCGATCATTGAAAAGTATAGTGTAGGTTCAAAATGTTATTATGAGGTTATGATACTAATATGTTGATGTTTTTCTTATATATCCCCCATATTTAAACGTACTGAGAATCTATAGTCAATCGTTTTTATGATTCTTATAATTATGTTATGGATGAATATATATTGTGTTTTATATGTCAAAGAATGTTGCTAATTATGGTTTACTTAGTGTAAGATGATGCAGTACACATATGAACTAGTTTTTTTTTGATTCCATGTTCCAAATGGGATTATACCATTACAATCCATAGGATGTATTTTTGTAAATCAATTAATACTAATATAATAAGTTGAAATATATATGCATTCAAATTTTGGGTCTCTATTGTATGTATTTAGGGTGATGGAGCGATTCTGATCTTTAGGATATCTCATGAATGAACATTAGGAGATGTTTAGATACTCACTCATGGAATTAAAAAGGAATGATATGCCTCTATTAATGGCGGTGTTCCAACCAAGGAGATATAGCCTCCAATGGATTTCTATGGTAGTTTGGAATTATATCCCAATAATAATTCCCATACTATTATAGTTGGTATTAGAGGATGGGCTTATATTCAATTTAAAAATTGGGCTGAGAATCCATTAGTGAGATCCCTAGGGATGTGTCTATTGATATATATATAGATACTTATATTGATAAATATAAAGATAA
The DNA here is from genome assembly GCA_963277665.1 of Viscum album. Classification (NCBI taxonomy): domain Eukaryota; kingdom Viridiplantae; phylum Streptophyta; class Magnoliopsida; order Santalales; family Viscaceae; genus Viscum; species Viscum album. The sequence goes on along the minus strand of OY728129.1, from coordinate 1,777,608,497 downwards.
TTTTACATATATGAAAATAGAATTAAATATTTTTTTGATGTATTGAGTGATGGATTTCATATAAATGCATTCCTTTCTGGATACTAAAACTATAAATGGTCATGGAAGAGTTATTCCTAGGGGTAATAACTGTTATGACCCGTCCTCTAGGGCCCGTGTTGTGACTAACCCAAGACCATATTCCATAGGCCAGGGGCTGGAAACTAGCACCAGAAAGGAATATCACAAAAATGGGAAGGAATTTCCTCAATAACCTGTACACACACAGATATGGCACACTACGAACAAGTAAACAAACTAGATGAAGAATGGTACAACAACAACTAAAACCCACCACTGAGTGTAAAAGTAAGTAATGAAAGTAAAGGGTCCGGAATATAAACAAAACTGATATGGAAGTACAACAGAAAGAGAAAAAAGCTCATGAGGTCAGCTTCCAAGAAACCTACATGAAGGGTAGGTAGGGCTCGTCACCCCAACACTCCATGTTTACCAATCACCTCCAAGCACAGTCAAGCCATTACTCCTCAAGGCTCAGTACAGCTGTCCGTCTCCTGCACAAGACACAACAACGTTCATGTAAAGTCCATGTATGGTCTCCTGGGATGATGCCTATGTTTTTTCGGCTCTTGGTTCCACCTTTCCACCACATCTTCTGGTTTCCCACAGAGGACACAACCTTAACCTTGTTCAAAAAATGGTCTGGGCCTTATACATTTGGCCCATGCCCTCCACGATATCATAATAACACGAGAATCATTTCAATAAGTGAAAAACTCATAGGTAAATAAAAAAACCTCCTAAACCATGTTTATTGGACGTTGTTGCAGATGAGGAAGGAGTTTCCATGCTTATTGGTGTTGTGGAAGAAGGATAGGGTTCACGTCTTTTGGCTATCGTTGTCGAATCCTCTAGCAGTCGTCGAATCTCCTCTCTACGTTGGTGAAAGATGTATTCGGAACATTGACAAAGTTTCCTCTCTTAAATTCCAAAAACCCATGCCCAATCTATATTTAAATAGAAGAGAAGAGGAGATCAAACCACCACACAATTAATGATGTAATTTAATAAATTAAATTAATGAACCAATTAATTCTCCTAGTGGTGCGGTTACACAACCAAGTGTAACCGACCATTAAATGGTCTGGGAACCCCATTGTTCCACCACCACCGCTCAACAGTTACATGGAAACAAATAAAATAACTCATTGAGTTATTTTATTATTTTTTTGTAACGTTCAAAAAGGGTATTTTTCATCTGACCCTTGTCGGTCGAAGTTAAGCATTCCTTAAGTGAACCCCAATGCAACAGATTCAACAGTGCCATCAAATTTTTAATCCGAGTAAAAATTCAAAAGGTTGAAATCTCAGCCCTGATTTTTACTGAATGTACCTTAAAAAATGTTCAAAATTCTATTCTATGCTCTCCAGGCCTTGGAATCATGTGCTGCCAATTTTCCCAGAAATAATTCAAATTAATTAAAAACAATTACATTGAATTTATTAGTCATTACATTATTTCCACCTTAGGGATTTTTTCCCTGAATGCTACAAAAAAAATCTACGAATACAAATGGGCATAATTAGCATGTATATGAGCCTCCCATACCAATGTGCTCTCCAGCAGGTTCCCATTCTTCCATCGAACTCACACTAGATGGACTGACAATCCACAAAGGACCCCCTCCAATCGATCATTTATCTCCACCGGGAACTTCATGAATGTCTCCCCATCATCAGTGCCTAGTTCTCCTTAGTAGATAATGATTGATGGATCAAGCACATACCTCATCAGCTATGACACATAGAAATCATTATGAACCTAGTGAATCTATGGGGGAAGAGCTGGATGGTATGCCACCTCACCTACTATGCTGAAGATATGGAAATGACCGATGAACCTCTAAGGTATCTTGCCGCCCCGGCCAAACCTCTATATTCGTCATCGGGGTGAGAACTGTTGGAAGACATAATCTCCCTCCCAGAACTCCAAGGTTCTATGTCTCTAGTTTTCATAAGACTTCTGTTGGATTTTTGTAGTCTTCATCCACAATTGGATGATATACACTAGCTCTGTGGTATCTCATACCAACTCTGGACCCATAAGTGCTGACTCCCTTGGGTCATTCCATCATAAAGGTGATCTTCATGGTCACCCATATAGGGCCTCAAATGGAGCCATACTGATGGTGGAGTGATAATTATTGTTTTACATGAACTCCACCGGTGTCAGGTGGTCCTCCCAATTGGGGCCTAAATCAATGACACAATCATGAAGCATATAGTCAAGTGTATGTATGGTCTACTCCATCTAACCATCTTTTTAGGGTGAAAGGAGGTTCTCAAGCATAGCTGAGTCCCAAAAGCATCCTACATTCCCTTTCACAAGTGGGATGTAAAACGAACATCTTGATCTAAGACAATCTTGGATGGAACCTCTTAAAGCCGTAAAATCAAATATATATAGAGACGTCCCTTGACCTCTACTGATCCTTTCTCTCAGATTGGTAAGAATTGGGATAACATGGTGAGTCAGTCAATGATTACTCAGATGGAATCCTGGCCCCTATGCATACTTGGTAGCCATGTCACAACGTCCACGGAGTCACCTTCCCACTTCAATTATAGCACCTCAAGTGATTGTGCTAAACTTGCTGGTACATGATGCCCAACCTTCACATGCTGACAAGTGAGGTATCATGATACAAACTATGCCATTTATTTCATCATCCTTGGCCACTAGTGCCTATTTCGATGGACTTTTTACATCTTTTCCACACATGCATGTACCTCTAAAGGGGAATTGTGTAACTCCTTCAACACCTCCCCTCGTATTGTCATTGGTACCATGGTGCATCCCCTAAAGAGGACGATGTGCTCCCCAACTTCAGAAAATCCTTTAGGAGACTGTCCTAATGATATCAATGCACATTAGGCCCTACAATCAATGCCGCAAATCTAAGCCTCCTGCACTCACTGAAGGAGTGGGGGAGTGACTGTCATAGACTATAGGTAAGCGGTTCCATCTCTATCCATGAAGGAAATATGAAACACAGCTAGAGGATCTATTCCCTCACTTCGCAACTGCAGTCCAGACCACCTAGTGAGTGTGTCTGCAGCTATATTCCCCTTCTCGAGAGTGTAGACCATCTTAAATTTTTAGTCCTAGAGGAACTCAATCAATCGTCATTTCCTCTGATTTAGGTATTTATGTGAGAATATATATTTGAGACTCTTGTGATAATAGTAAAAAATAAATTTTTCACCCATCATGTAGTGCTGCCACATCTTCATCAAAAGACCACTACTACTAACTCCAAGTCATTGGTGGCATAGTTCTGCTCATTCTGCCTCAACTTTCTGGAGCTGTAGGTGATCAAAACTATCTCATGCATTATGAAATAACCTAGTCTGGTTCCTGAATCATTGCAGTAGACTACATACCCAACTCCATATTCGGTTATCCTGAAGATGGGGGCACTCATTAGTCTCCACCTCATATCATGGAAACTTATCTAGCACTTCCACATCCATAAGAAAGGCTTCCACTTCTTCATCAAAGCTGAGAAGGGTGTCGTTACCCTAGAGAAGTCATGTAAAATAATTCGGTAGTACTTATCCAATCCTTGGAAATTTCACACCTCGGTCATAGTCCTAGGTGGCTCCCTTGAAAACACATCCTCTATCTTTTATGGACCCACTATTACTCCATCCTATGAGATAACATTCCCCTGGATGTGGAATTATTTTATCTAGAACATTCACTTGGAGAGCTTTACAATAAGCACATGCTCTTTGAGTGTTTCTATAACTATCTGAAGGTGTGTGGCATGCTCCTCCTCCATCGCCGAGTACACCAAAATGTTTTCAATGATGACTTCCACGAAGGGATCTAGGTAATGATGGAAGATCCTTTTCATGAGCCCCATGAACACTACCGGAGTGTTGGCCATGCATAAGGGAATCACCAAGAATTTTTAATGTCCATACCAAAATTTAAAGGATGTATTTGGTATGTCCTCATCCCATTCCTTGAGCAGATGATATCCTGGTCTGAGGTCTATCTTATAATACCATCATTCTCCCTTCATCTGGTCGAAGAGATCATCGATCCTCGGTAGAGGCTACTTGTTCTTTGTGGTCACCTAAATAAGGTTCCAATAGTCAATACAAAGCCTCCTACTCATATCTACGTTATTGGCGAACAAAATTGGGGCTACCCAAGTTGACATAATGGGACATACGAAACCCTTCCACTGCATGTCGTCCAACTGTACCCTCGGCTCACGAAGCTCCATGGGGGCCCTCTAATATGTTGGTGTATATATTTGTTCTGGACCAGGGTACTGGTTGATGTAGATTTCTTCCTCTCTATAAGGAGGTAGTCCTGAAACATCATTTCGAAAGACATCAACATAATGGTCCACCACTACAGGATATCTCAGACTCCTCACGTCAACTGCTCTAAGAGTAAGGTTATCAAACTAATGAGTGATTGGCTACACCCTCCTCCAAGAATGCCCATCCTAATCCACAAAGGATCACTTCTCACTGGTTATGGAAAACCTGGTCCCATCCCCATGGTCACACCACACTGTGTTGCTAAAACTGTCAATCATAGCATGGACCATGGATAACTAGTTCATAATCAAGATGACATCGTAAGGACTAGATGTTGTAACCATGAGATCCCATCCCAAGCTCTCTCATCCTAGAATAATCTAACACTTCCATCAACAATGTGTAATCATTCTATCCTCTCCCATAAGAGTCTCTAATCGTAAGTATCAAGCCAAAGACCCATCAAAATCTCTGAGCTTTGAATGAGAGTTGTGTAAATAAAATAGTGACGAGATCTTGTGTTTATAAGTACTAGATCTAGGGTGGAATAGACACAGATCATACCTCATATCATCTATGAAGCATCGTGATCATAGGCCTCAACTTCCTGAAGTTGAGCTCGTCTATATCCACCTACTCCCTGATGTCGTGGTGTACCTCATAAAGGTGGTGGTGGTAGAACCTCAAATCTCTTCCCACCGCCTGCTATTCGGCCAACTCCTCTTCCATGTCTGCCTCCATGTAGACTTCCTCTCTTGAATCTCTACATCTTCCTCGGTGGTCCCTTGACCTTCTGCTAATAATCAGTATGGTGGGATAGGTAGTCACGAGCCATGTGACTATACCTATCACATGTCTAGAACATTCTGCTCTTCTGTTGATCCCTATCTCTCATAAGATCCTCCCATTCGACACTACATTCTGGGGCTGCCATCTGGATTTTCTTGACTTCGATGACCTCTGTGTCATATTCCTACTCCCTATTGCAGATGACTCAACTACCTATCATCAAGTGGTGGCTCTTACCCTCGGTTCCTACTCAGCTAAGAAGATCTCCACCAATAGTTTCCACTCAAGCACCCAGCTTGCATCAGGATGTTGAGTGATATCATGAACACTCTGATCTCTTGTCGAAGACCCTGATTAATGGTATGGACCCTGAATAATGGGTCCCGTACCATGTTAGTGGAGTTGAGAGAGAGCTCAGTGAATCTCACCGAGAACTAGGCCACTGCCAGGATGCCCTGCTGTATGTGTAAGAGCTCTTGGATACGCACAGATCCTAGAGTCATTAGTACAAACTCTTCCCTAAAAGGGTCTCGATGTCCAACTAGGAGAGTGTCACCTCCTCGTGTGTCTAGAGTGTCAGGATCCACCATATACATATTGTGCTCATACAGATACTAGTACCTAGGATCACCATATGGTCTTATGTTATTGTAACCAAGTAAAAAACATGTGCCACTACCTCCAACCAGTCCTCTACAACATGTGGGTCTATCTCGCCACAAAACCTCAAAGGCCTCTATCTCTAGAATTCAAGCTATGTGCTCAGTCAGCGTGCACGGTATATTTGTGGGGCTGGTGGAAACTTATGCCCTACAGATGGCGGTGCTGCTCATACACCACCCGAAGGTGCTATCTCCGTATGAGGGCCCCACACTGATTCATCATCGCTTAGTGGGCCGTCATCCTGATCACCCTATGGAATACTATCTGCATTTTTATGCGGTGACATCCTAAAAGAAACCGGTATGCTATAGTCAAAAAGTTATACCTCGAGAACTGAATCAACGATATCAAAAAGAAAACAACATTTCAAAAAACAGGCAACTAGTGTTTTTGTGTGTTGTGTTGGAAATCAGAATATAAGGTCTTGATGTATGGATATGTCTGTCACCACACCAACACTGGACTCCCCAAACAGAAACCCGATCTAAAGACACATAACACTTTTGATCCATTGAAAACATAGACTCTTAGTTCTTCTGGTAGAACTGACCCCTCTGATACCACTTTATCATGACCCATCCCCTGGGGCCTATGTCGTGACTACCCCAAGCCCTCCTTCCATAGGCCATGGGTTGGCGACTAGCACCAGAAAGAAATATCCCTAAAATGGGAAGGCATTACCTCAAAAACATGTACACACACAGACAGGGCACATACAAGTAAACACAATGGAAGAAGAAAGGTACAACCACAACTAAAAACTGACAAGCAGTGTAAGTGTGAGTACTCAAAGTAAAGGGGCTCAAATACAAGCCAAAAAAAATGAAAGTATAGGAAAAATGGAAAATAAATCCCGAGGTCATCTGCTAAGGCTTTTACCAGATGGGTAGGTATAACTCATTTCCATAACACTCCACCTCTACTAGTCACCTTCGAGCATCGTTAATCCCTGAATCCTCAGGATCAATGTAGTTTTCCATCCCCTGTACAAGACACAACAACGTTCCGGTGATGCCCGTGTAGGGGTGAGAATTAAAATATCCAATAGGGACCTCGAGGCCCCTGATGGCCTCCCAGAATTCCAAAATGGAAAAGAAAAAAAGCATGATTTCACTCATAAAGAAATAATCATAAGACAACTCACACCCAATATAACTTAAGTATAAAATTACAGATGATTAGTCATAAATATAGATTATCTTATTCTTTCAAGAGGCTCCACTATTGACCCACATAGTATTGGACCTCCACATGATTGGTATGCACAGAATCCCACAAGATCCCTGAGCAGCGACCCACACAGGATCTCACCCACACTTGATCCGTATGCGCTGACCCACACATGCTTTGACCCACAAATGATCGGTATGTATTGACCCACATATGATCATTGATACCTAACCCACACAAGATCATTAGGTACTAACACCCCCCCAAGATCACCCTTCATTCTCCACCTCACATCCAATCATTGGATTATGGAACTTAGTATGCTTGATTCTAGGAGGATCTAATCCTCAAGCCATAAGTCATATTTCAACTGGAACAAAGTCACACGAAGAAGTAACCCAATGAAAATCCATTTCATAAGGGTTCCAATGACACCGACGATGCATCAACCTAATGCTCAGTCTGTTTGTTATCAGTATTATAGTACCAAGGGCCCAGTTGGATTCGAGTTCAATCCAACCAAAAAATTCTCCAAAATTCACCAAAACTAATATAGATCATCTCAAAAGGATCTCCTCATTCTATAGGTTCCATTCCCATAGACGGTTCGTCAAACGGATGTCCGGTTTAGGAGATACGCCCATTTAAGCGTCACAGGGCTGAAAAATGGTTCCTGTCGATTCTGACCCGACTCCTGTCGCTATGCCTGGTTCGAAGGGACTGGGATCGACCTAGTTTTGTTGGTCCTAGTCTGACCCACTGGTCCACGAGCTCAGCCCGATGGACCGTGGGTCCGGCCCGGCCCCCCTGACTCAGCGCGGCCCACCTGGCCACGGAACTGCTTAGCCTGCAAGGTCGTGGAATATCTCGGCCCATTGGCTGAGAACGATGGTCTTCTCCCATCTTGAACGACTTCATCCATTAGGGTCTTCAATGCCACAGTGCATGTTGGTGCGACATCTCTTAGCTGGTCTGTGTGGACCAGCCGGTTACGGACCCGATGGCGTGGGTCCGCTCTCTGCCATGGCTCGAAGCCATGACCCTCCTCCACGGCATGCCACCGCCGCCTGCCATCTGGATTAGCAGTGGTGCCAGATGGTTTGGTAATCCCTAGAAATTTCATGCGGACAGGACCACAATGGACCCGCAGGTGCAGGTCCTCCCGCATTTGCGGCCCAAAGCCACGACCTTCCATTGTTGCGCGCCCCCGCAGTGCACCGCCCCACTTCAATGTACCATGCACTGATCGACCAGTCCTTTTTCCACCATGAAATCTTCTGATGCCATCATTCCTTCACGGATGGTAGGTTCCAGCTTCCATCACCCTTGGTCGCTAGCACCTCCACACGGTGTAGCTTTGGTGAGCCACTGGTGAAACTCCACGGGTTTGTTTTTATTCTCGTCCATGCCTACAGGCCTTGCGGGACGATTCCTACGTGGCGCGGCCCTTGGTTCCACATTGCAGCCATATATTCTAGTTTCCCAAGAAGAACACAACCTTAACCGAGTTCTAAGGAGGGTATGATACTTGTTAATCTGGCCAATTCCCTCCCTATTAACATAATTACATGAGAATAATTTCAAGAAAGAAACAACTCATAGATATACATAACCCACAACCTCTAGTTTGTAAGAAGTTGTTGCAGATGAGGAAGGAGTGCCGACGCTGAGGGAATTGCGAAAGGAGGAAGTCAAACACATTCTCAAGATCCTTGACATGGTCCTGGAACTAACAGTATTTGACCACTAGATTGTCCACATAGCATTCCAACAATATCCTGAGGATTGGCTTGAATATGCAATGCATGGCCCTCTAATAGGTGGCACCTACATTCTTTAAGACAAAGGGAATGATTTGGTAACAAAACGTACCTTTTAGTTCCATGAAGTCTATAGACTCCTCGTCCTCAGGGGACATATATATCTGATTATAACTATAATACCCATCTATGAAGGAATGGTCTTGGACCCTAGCCGTAGTGTCAATCAGCAACTTCGTCACTGGACGGGGAAAATCATCCTTCAGGCACTGACAGTTGAGATCTCGGAAGTTGATACAGACCCTTATCGGTCTGTTATTCTTCCATATCGACAAAATGTTGGCTATCCATTTGGGGAACTAGACCTCATTAACAAAATTGGCTTTGATGATCTTATCAACTTAAGCCTAGACCATGGCACCATGAGAAGGGTTCATCTTTCTGGGCGGCTGTTTGAACCCGTGATGATTTGTCGGGAGACTGAGGCAGTGTACGACTACCTAAGAATCTAGTCCTGGAATCTCATTATAGCTACAAGGAAATACATCATGATGTTGTTTCAAGAAGTCAATCTATCATTACTGCTCCACGAGGGGCATGGTATTACTAATTAACATAGGTATCAGATCTTCCTCGCTACTGAGGTTAACCTGTACCAACTCATCGACCGTGGTGGAAACACCCCCTTCAACGGAAGGGTCATCCTCTAGGTCCTCTTCCTCACTTATGGAGAATGTATACCTGGAAGGAAGAGATTTCTCTGAGTCGATAGATCCCATAGAGAGGATGGTACCATCCTGAGCGGTAGTGGTCACTACATTAGAAGATTTCAGTGCTGCCGAAACCATAGTAATGAAGGCTGTCGACCCAATCCCATCTGGTTTTTAGCCTAAGGGTCCATTCTTGATAATATCAAACCAATAGTTTCACATCGGCTAGAGCTAGTTAATTCCATCATCGTAGAATAAGCAAGTATGAAGTACTTCCGTTTTCATGGGGCAGACATCCCGATACCTTAAGGGAGTAGGGGGCTCAGAGATCACTGAGTCTGGATCCGTATAAGAATACGAGGTGATCTTCCGACGCTTCCTGGATTTGGGGTCATGGTTCCCCTATCTCAGAGACAACAAATCATTACCCCATATCAGGGGTCATGGCCTCCAATCGATGGATTGGGAAGACTTCGGTGTCATTCAGGTCTACCCAGGGGTCGGTTGCAACCGTAGCGGGCCCACCCTCATTGGTCTGGATCTACATTCCTTGCTCGTGTAATAGCCAGCATCCAAATATCGGGCTTCAAAAGAGTAAAAAGGAGATGTGTCACCTTGGAGTATGCCCACATGACCATTATGGGAGTACATGAGGCACTGGTTATACGATAAGGGGATCGTCGCGTGTAGGTAGAGCCATGGCCTTCCCATCAATGCATTGTATTCGGAACCTTGGGAGACAACCACACTCTTTTTGCTGGCTACTAGGACCCAAAATTAGGTCTTCAAATAGATCTTGCCGACTAGGGTCTGCTCTGTCTTGTCATAACCTTGGATTTTCAGGTCAGAGGGAGTCCAGTTATCCTCGTATTACCCCAGTCTCCGCATTGTCCATGATGGGATAAGGTTGATCATGGATCCTATATCGACAAGGTAGTGACGAACATCCATTCCATTGAACTAGCCGATGATATACAATGGAAAAATGTTCCCCTGTATAAGAGAACCTTCATCTTCTCTAGATAATGAGATGATGAACTGGAATTCACCATTCTCGATTGCCTCAGCATGAAAGTCCTCTGTAGCTGCTACCTCCGTCTCAAACTGTAGGGGGCTTCTTAAAGCCTCAGCGAGGTCCTCACACTTTTATGATGACAAGAGGAGGTCTTAAAGGATGGAGATTCTTTCCGAAAGACTGTAAAGATGCTTGAACACATCGTACATCTACTCCAGGTGTGAACTTTTTCATCCAGGAGGCCGCCCCATGACAGGAGGCATGACGGGTCTTCTTGCTGGACCAGCTACTGACTACTGCTGGGAATATCCTGCTTCTCACTATTTGAAGCATGTGGATCACCTATCGTTCTAGGTCTAGTTGACTAGAACCAGTTTGGGGTGGAGCGTGGTTGATCACAATGAGTCCTAGGTGGTTCTGATTTTTCAATTAGCACAAATAGAGGTGGAGGCGGGACTGATGACACCAGATGAGGAGGGTACACATTATGAGCTTTGTGCTGGGCCTACTGTCTGGTCTCAGTGGTGTACACAGCCTGGATGGATGTTTCAACTAATGTTCCTCGACAACCTATATGGTCACGGCTCCGTTGACATTGGTGTCATCTGGGGACGTTGGGGAGATCCTCCCAGTGCTCCCCGTTGTCGAGAGTCATTTAGAGGTTTACCAGCTCCACGGTATTAACCGAAGCATACCCTTGACTGTCACTTGAAAAGTCATCTGCTACCAAGAATATTCTGGGAGGAATCACCATCTCTAGGGGCGTGAAGTTGCCAAGAGTATGGGACAAATATGGCATTGGTGGGGCACATTATTTTCCCTTACACCACGGATGCTTGCTCTTCTGGGAAGATGGTGGCTAAGATGATGACCTAGAAGTAGTAGTGGAATATTCTGAAGGCTTTGGTCGATTCAGGCATGTACAGATGATACCATGGGAATGATAAATCATTTTACGAGCCATCCAATTGTCATACTTCTAGGACGCGCAGTTAGAAACCTACCACCACTCACCCTTTCTTCCACTGCTACTATATGGCCTCACGAATACACGTGCCACATGGGATGGGGTTAGACCCAACCTAACTATGTCGTTGTTGACCTTATCATGGATCCAGTATTTGAAAACATAGAATTGTTTGAGGGTGTTCCCCAGGATCTGGTGATAAGGGTATTAGTTGAGGCCATCTATGAGATTCGCCTCTTGTGGCCTTCTACACTTAGACAAACACAAAATCCATTATTCCAAGGCACTTCGGAAATAGCCGTAGACCTGATTCTCATTGAACGAGTAACTCTAGTTTCTATTGTCCAGTAAGGGGGCCCTGGAAGTCTTATTCTAATGCGGGGCTTCAGGATCCTCTCGAGGTGGTGGAGCCTAATTATACCGTCTGGGCGGTTGTTGCGCATTGCGCGGGGGCACCTGCCAATTTTTAGGTGGCCGCTGTTGGGCTGGAGGCTGCACCTGTGGTGACGGGCCTCTGCGAGGTTGCTGAGGTAGCTCCACTGGTAATAATTTCATATGTAAGGGGGCCTCTATTTGGGCATCCAGGGTGGGCTCGGCTATGGAGGCCCTCCTCATGGAAATTATAGGAGGCAACAGATGGCTCTAGATGACCTGTTGCAGGGATTCTTCTAGGCACTAGGCCATATCAAAGAAGTCTCGGAATCCTTTAGGGTAGTTATGGGTTATCAAAGAGGTAACCAGTTCCATTTTAACATTTCCTACACACATCATCAGTAATATCTCATGTGTCATTGGCATGTCAAGTGAGTATGTAAGCCCTTTCCACTAGATGATAATGTCTGTGACATGATCTTTAGGACTCTGTTTGCACTTGAAGAGGTCTGTGACACTATTCTTCCATGTGGTGGAGCTGAAATGGTACAGAAACTGTCTACGAAGATCCTCCTATCCTGTTATTGACTCGATGGGGATTTGGATATAACATATGAATGCATGCCCTTCCAATGTCTGTACAAAAAACTGATGCTTTGTGGCCTCTTGCTGCGCTGGAGTCCCTAATATGGGCCCACACCTTGAAATAATGTGGTCTCAATGGTGCGGGGGGTCACTCATCCCATTAAAGGGGGAGAAAGTGTGAATTCTTAAAACTGTGGCTATTGGCTTACCATCCACCCACGCTGAATATGGATTGTAATCAAGTGGAAGTGCCACTTGTTGTGTCTCCAACGCCTCGAGGCAGGCGATGGGTGCCACCATTGGAACATCTGGGTAGGGGTCCCTATCTTGATGGGGATCCCAAACCATCAGTGATTTGGCGGGTTGTTAAGCAGGATAATCAGTCCTAGCTGCTCATGGAGCGACTAGTGGGTCGACCTGTGGTGTAGCTAGGGGAACCTGAGCTAGGTCCCAATGATTAATTCATAGATCGGGTGGATTTGGGGACACATATGGTGCTCTCTTTCCATAAGTTCTGGTCTCTACCCTATTTGCGTGCATAGGATGTTTAGGATTACATAGAGGCAACTCACCAGGAGAGAGTTGTGTCTATCCCTGACGTACTAGTCACGTACTACCGTAATCTCAGCATTGTTCCGCAACACATTCCCCATGAGGTCTCAACCAACTATTTCTACTCGGCATGTTGTTGACACAACGCGGACTTCTTAGGGTCTTCCTCCATCTTCTTCACTAAGGTGGATGGGTCCAAATGTTTGGAGGCCCCATATTTCTCTTTCCTCGTACTGTGATTTCGATTGAGAACTAGTACATCGGTGGGCACAGGGATCCCTAGTAGATTTTCCTACTAGCGAGTAACTATTCCCGACGGGTCCAGTAGTGGTGGAACACCCTCAGGGGGTTCATCCCCATCAAGGAGCTCCAGTTCATTCTCCCCTTCCAACAGGTCATCCATGTTGACCGTGACACTTCATGGGGGCGTGTCCTCGATATCACCTATCCAGTCAGGATGCCGTCAGATAGGACTGAAGAGGAGGGAAGCGTACTAACACTATCCATATACATTCACATGGGTGGAAGCCTACTTGATAACATTGTGGAGTACCTTGAAACTCTGAACGCATTGTTGTTGGAGGGATTTATGGTGGCTTGGTGACTTAGGGTGCTGGGCCACATGGAGCGCAACCAGATCGACCAGACAACATTGCTCGTAGATTTCCTCGAATTTTTTTGGAATCATGGGATAAGCCACTTGCTGAGGAAGAAGGTGGAAGTGAATTGACCAAAGGGTTTGATGGAAACATTCGAACTCCTCTTGGGTTAGGGATCCCGGCGTATTAAAATTCGGTGCCACAATAATCTAGAACAACTCGTGGAAGTGGTCCACTATGAGGATATCCCATAAGATCCTCAACTCAGATTTAAGGTCTGGCCCTTGATTTCCCCATTCATCAACATGCGGTGGATGAGTAACTAGTAATAGTACTGAGGTAGACCGCTGGGACGGCAGGCTGGACGGTGGTGAATATGGATAATGGGCTGACTGGCTGCCAAATCTCATTCTGCCCTCTAAAGAGTGTAGTGACATGGTCGCTACGTCGTGATAAGATGGGCTAGTGACCATGGTTTCAGATACAACTTCTATGGCCACTGGTGATGGACTATGTCATGGCTCTCCCAACTTTAATCCCCAAAAGATCTCTTTGTAGTCTCCAGTCGAGGTAGAGGGTGATTCTGGTGGTGGAGGTGGGGATTGCGTGGACGGTCCCCTGGGAAACACATCCACTTGGATGTACTGGAAGAGGGTGGCGGGGATCTGATGGTCCTCACACTCTGGAAGTATGAGGCTAATGCGCCTTGTTCCTACCCCAACCCTTGACTCGGAGGACCGAGGGTAGGGTTCTAGTGATGAGTCATACTCTACTTTAGAATCTGAGATGCGGATTGGCTTGATCTATGACTGGACCATCCAATAATTCTTCTTATGGTGGTGATGATATTCCTTCCTACCCCTGGATGGCTCTTCTAGACATGGCCAATTTCTGACACGAGGAGGTCCTTCGGCCATACTGGTGCTGGGGCAGAGAGAGCTTCCACCTGAGTAGGCTGGGGTGGGCGGAGCACCATGAATGATATCAAAGCAGACACTAGGAGGACATCTTTAGGTAGTGCCGGAGTTGGTAAGACCTCCACTGGAGCTGGTAAGAGCATGGAGAGGACCTCTATGTTTACATCCCCTGGTGACATCAGCTCTCGTGCGCATGGGATTCCGCACTACCGGATGCCTATAAATAGAAGGCGACCCCTTCCATTTCGGGGTTGTAGAATTTGAATCGGCTATCGTGCGCGAAATAGGACTTCCGCGCGTGCAAGATGGCCTTCAGGTACTAACCCTTTTCACACCACCTCGCCCCGGGATCTGCCTTTGGGCACAATCCCACTGGCTTAAACCAAATTCCAAACCCTTCAGTGTTCCTCCCTTGCACGCAATTCCTTCCAATTGCACGCAAAACAGTCCAATTGCGCACAATCCCTTTCGTTGGGTGCCTCCTTTCCATTAGGTGAGGCCCTTTCCACTCGTGCGCAATTCACATCCCTCGTGCGCGATCCCACTTGTCGCGCGCAAATATTCTGCCCCGATTACGCGCCATCACAATGTTTTGCGTGCAAACCATTTCGTTGCATGAAAACCCCAGGACCCCTCACCTAGATGCCCCCTGGGTGCCTCCCTGCGTAGGTGCCTGATGTCCTCCTTTTTTATGCCCCGGGCACACATACCGGGCATACACACCATGCGCTGTTTTCTCGTACGGCCTTCGAGGCTAGAACGAAGTAACCTCAAGGTCCCTTGGGATTTTTCCCCGCTACATTGCATTGCCTCATACTTCTTCGCATAGGCACGCTAACGGCTATTGCTTCTTCGCATAGCCACACTAAGGTGGACCTCTCGATGGTTCTCTATGCGACCCCCCTTCACGACGGCCTTGTCGATGCCTTCCCTCACACAAGTGGTAGAGGGTGTCAGTTATGTATGTCCAAGGGGTGTGGATTGAACCCACCTCATCCAAGCTGCAGGACGTTAAACTGCCAAGTGCCTCGTCCTCAACACATGATGTTAAACTGTGATCCGGCCTCGTGCCTCACACGCAGGGTCCCCCCAGCTCAGACATTCTTTATTCCTACTCGTCTCCATAGGGATGGAATAACCCCCCACCCATGGGATGATAACCTCTTTATCGGAGTGGAATTTTTCCATGGGGGAAGGGCAGCCTCCTTGGTGTAATCCCCTAGCCCCTCTTGTAGAAGGAAACACCCATGCACCTCTGTACTTCCCCACCGCCAAGGCCAGTGGAGGGTGTGATAGGGAACGAGGCCCCTCCGGCTTTCGGTCCCGAATCCCTCTCCCTCTGTGCTTTGTCACCCTCGGGCCTCCATCCTGGAGTAAGTCCCGGTACCATGGTCCGCTCAACACGTAATCCCTTCCTCATTTCTCACGGACGCATCCTTTGCGACGTGGTCATCAGGTCTCTACTGTCTCTTGTTTCTCACACCGATCATGACTCACGTGAGCTTAGAGTGAGCACCGACCCTAACCCCCACCTACAGCGAACTACGAGGACTTTGATCAATGTCAAGGAATGGTACGTAGGAAGCCTCAACAAGGTTCAAGCCCACCACCCGGTCGTTTCGACCCCTTCGCGTCGGTTCACCAATACCTTGGGCCGCTTCAGAGCGTAAGCCCCAAATGACCCCGTCCCACATGATGTTAAACTGTCCACCAGAACAATGTGGACTTTGATCCATGCTAAGGCATGGTACGTAGGATGCCTCCATGAGGTTCAAGCCCACCAACCGGTCTTTCCGACCCCTTCGCGTCGGTTCACCAACCACCATGGGCCACCTCAGAGCGTAAGCCCCAAATTCCCCCATCCCGCATGACTTTAAACTTTCCACCCAAACTATGTGGAATTTGATCTGTGCTAAGGCATGGTATGTAGGAAGCCTCCATGAGGTTCAATCCCACCACCCGGTTGTTCCAACCTCTTCACATCAGTCCACCAATCACTATGGGCCGCCTTAGAGTGTATTCCCCATGCATCCACCATTGTGGGCTGCCTAAGTGTATAAGCCCCATCAACCCGTCATTGTGGGCCACCTCATAGTGTATGCCCCATCCATCCTGAACTACGTGGACTATGATTCCCTGCCACAGGGATACGTAGGAAGCCTCCATGAGGTTCAATCCCACCACCTGGTCGTCCCGACCTCTTCACGTCGGTTCACCAACCATTTTGGGCTGCCTCAGAGTGTAAGCCCCATCCATCAACCATTGTGGGCCGCCTCAGAGTATAAGCACCATCCATCCATCATTGTGGGCCACTTCAGAGTGTGAGCCCCATCTGTCTCGAACTATGTGGACATTGATTCGATCCCATGGGGATACATAGAAATCCTCCACGAGGTTCAAGCCCACCATCCATCAGGACTCTAGGTCCACCTTCACGTCGGTTTACCGACACCATGGCCCACCATCGTAAGCCCCAAATTCCATTGAACTACACAATCATTGATTAACTTTCATGGGGATATGTAGGAAACCTCCATGTGGTTCAAGCCCACCATCCATCAGGACCCCAGGTCCACCTTGACGTCAGTTTACTGACACCATGGGCCACCATAGAGCGTAATCCCCAAATACCATCGTACTACACGGACATTGATTCCCTGTCGTGGGGATACGTAGGAAGCCTCTTCGAGGCTCAAGCCTAGCTTCACCGTAGCCCTTGCGATGGTCCCATTTCATTCCCCCTCCACTTCATTCATCCACCCATCACCAATCCAGATTCTTACCTCGGCCGCCACATTCATTCATCCAAGTGCCACTCCTTGCGTCACCCGGGCAGCTAACCATGCGTAAGCCCCAGTATGTCTCTGGGTCGTTGTCCTTTGTGTATACCCCAAATCATCACACTTTCACACAATGTGGTTTTTTATCCCTTTCCCCTACATAGGGTACATAGGAAACCTCCATGAGGCTCAATCCCATTCAATGGTGAACCCTTGTGTCCCCCATTCTGGGGTACACTCTCACTGATCCACCCTCAGTGGTGTTCAGATCATCCATTACGGTGTGAAATCTCCCCTACATGGGGTACACCACCTCAGATCCATTCTCATTTGGGCATTCTGATCCTTTCATCTCCCATGTGTTCCCTCCCTGCGATTTACCAATCTGATCCATCTTTATGGGTCGTTTGGATCACTCCCATACTGTCTCCGCAAGATGTTAAAATCGAGGCCTACCTCGTGTCAAACATGAGGTGCCTGAGGAAAACCTCAGAAGACACTCCCTCGGTGTAACCATCTCTGCAAGATGTTAAACTTGTGGCCTACCTCGTGTCAAACATGAGATGCCCGAGGAAAACTTCAGAAGACACGCCCACGGCGTAACCATCGCCTCAAGACGTTAAAATCGTGGCCAACCTCGTGTCATACATGAGATTCCTGAGGAAAACCTTAGAAGACACGCCCTCAGTTTAACTGTCTCTACAAGGCGTTAAACTCGTGGCCTACCTCGTGTTAAACATGAGATGCCTAAGGAAAACCTCAGAAGACACACCCTCGGCGTAACCGTCTCCACTAAATGTTAAACTCGTGGCATACCCTGTGTTAAACATGGGAAGATGAGGAAAACATCAGATAAATGCCTATGGAATACAATTCCCCACGTTCTATGAGGGATTCATCGGGCATTTTCACCCTCAAGAAGCCCTATAAAAAGGGACAGAAGACAGACACGCCAATTCCCCAGCGTCAAGACACGCCAACGATACCTCAGCGTGACCACTCTCCTAACCGAAGGTTGCTACACCAACCAGAACCCTTGGAGCATCTCGATGAATTCAGTGTAATTAACTGGTGTTCATGAAGATCTGGCACTGGGATCGAGATTCACGAGCACATCTTAAATCTATAAGGGAGACCCGGACTAGGTGACGAGATTCGAGGAGGAATCCACAAAAAGAAGAACCGACATCCCATAATCCTGGTTTTGATCAAGGAGTATACGTCCTTGAATAAGGAATGGAGGCCGCCCGCCTTTGGAAAGAAGCAATGCGGGGCCACAGGCCGTGCATCCTCTATTTGATGGATGCGCACGCACGCCCCAGCGGAAAGTGTCAGAAACAGAAAATGGTGAACCCAACGTGAATCTCATCTCCTCAAAATGGAGACTGGTAGAGTTTGGGGATTCGGAATATTAGCATGTAACCAGGTCCGGGAACCCAGCACTAGAGGGTGAGACCCTCCAGGGGTTGGGGAAGTCAGGATGTTGAGCATTCCGTTCTGTGACATTGTCATCATGAATCCCTCTTACCGACAACAAAAGATGGAATGGTGCTGGGTTACTGGTTGTCAATTTCTTTTCCTATCAGTGTTTATGGGATCATCTCCCTGCTTTCAGTAATAATATCACTACATTCAGAGCTCGATCAACACCTTCCCTCTAGCGCATGGGCATGGGCAGTACCGACGCGGCTACCCCGCGCGGTTCCACTTCTTCTATAGGTGCTCCGACCGCCACGACTGTTGGGCTCCCACGCCCCCTCTCCCTATCAGAGATTATCCAACGGAGGATGATCAATGACCTTGTGTGTAGGTATGAGGAGGATGGGTTCATCCCCACCAGGTACATGGCCCGTTTAGACCTTGAGGCAGCTGCGCCTCACCGCCAATGCCACCCTCAAGGGTCGTGTAGGGATCTACTGCTCCCCACTCTGACATTCAATTATTTCGGGAGCTTATCCCCGAAATTCCTTGACACCTTTTTCCCCTACGCCGATGATGTAGGGTATGTCTAGGTTGGCCCAATAGGAGACCCACTTCAGAGGTTCACGGAAAGGGCCCCCGCCAGGTTCTTTCGGCGCCGTCGCCCGGCTCCCCGGCCCGAGGAGCAGGCAATCCATGTCCCCGCATCACTAGCTCTAACCCACCTGACCTGACGCCAACGTCGAGCACGAGAGGAAGAGGATGCTCTCCTTAGGGAATCAGCATCAGCAACCACTATTGCTTGAGCCACTTCTAACTCCTATCATCAAACCCCCGCACACGTTGAGTAGGGGTAGTTATATTCTTAATCCGGATCAAGGCCCCGATTGCCCCATGGGTAGGTTTGGTCGACTCTCCCGATCGCCAGCACAAGCAATGTCTACTGCGGACTAATTTGTGGTAGTGTCATCCAGCATGAGGGCCTACTCCGTGCCACCGTTCTGGAAGGTATGGGACCTCACTACTTTGAACCTCAGCCCAGAGGCTTTCCTATAACTACCCTCACTGTAGGTAAGGCGCTTCCCTGTGACAGCAACACTCGGGGTGGGGTTCTCTCCAGCTCTCACTACACTGGGTACGGGGTCACTTCCCCTACCACAGACCGCAAGTATGGAGCTGTTGAATATCTGGTCACCCAGCCACATGGAGGTCCTCCCTATGTCCATTTCGACATCTGCTCTGGTGCTCCCCGCACCCTAGCCTTTTGTCCTCTCCTCCCCAGCACCAGTACGACCAGAGGACTCCGTGAAAGAAATCTACCTTTCCCCGAGGATCCTCCCAGCGACAGGAAGGCGGGACGTCATCCCCATAAGAGAAATTCTAGGGAAGGCCAGATGGAAATCAGACCAGTCTGTTTCTCTGACTCCAAGGCGGAGTATGACTCGGCTATAGAGCCCTCTCCTCGGTCCTTTCAGTCAAGGGATGGGATAAGGACGCGGCGCGTCAGCCTCGTACTCCCTGAATGCGAGATCCATATGATCCCCACCTCCCTCCGAAGGTATATCTAGGAGTAAGAGGACTTCTCATGCTCCCAGGGATCGAACTTTCAGTCGCCATCAGCCTCTTCGGATGCCCCTTCCACTTCAGCCAGAGACAATAGAGACCTTTTTTGGGGGTCGATGGCAGAAGATCCACAACATAGAACACCCCCGGAAAGCACCGATAGTGTGAAAGGAGGCACGTTCTCCGGTCTATCCTATCTTGACGTGGCTTCCAGAACACTACAACCCTTGGAGGACGACCTAGGATTCGGCGGCCAATTGGCATGCTCACTATATTCTCCACCTGAAAGCCCATCGGCCCAGCGGCCTGCCTCGACACCACTTCCAATTCTACAGCCACTCCTAGTTGATGAGATAGGCCATTAAGGGCCGGATCTTGAACTAGAGTAATGGAGCTTCTGGACCATCCTCGTAGCAGGACACCTCCCCAAGAAGTTTGGTCCGGTCGTAGGGTCAGATTTTGATACACCAGAATCGCTCACCCTGAGAGAGTTTGAATTTTTCTGCCAGACTCTCCGGGCGACCCACTCCCGTCTTCTCCATCAGCAAGTGACTTATCCCGGGAGCCAAGCACACCTTAAATATACCGGTGAGCAATGTTGTCGGGTCGGCCTAGCCACACTCCCCATGGTCCGGCACACCGAGTCACTCGGCCACCACAGGGCCCTCCAACAACAATGCGTTCAGAGTTTTCAAGTACTCTACAAAGTTATCGAGGAGGCCACCCCCAACAAGCACGTTCGTGGATGGGGGAAGTACGTTGCCCTTCTCTTCAGTGAGATTCGCCGGTAGCCCGACTCACTGGGCAGATCTGAGGACATGCCCTTGAGGGTAGCGGAAGTCAACATGGATGATCTGTCTAGAGAGGGGAACAGTCTGGATCTTCTTGATGGGGACTTATCCCCTGAGGACAAGCTACTACCGGACCCATAAAGGGAGGATAACTCATCAGTAGAGGAACCTCCCTGGTCTCCCCACACACACTGAGGCATTAACACTGAGCCGGAATATAGGCAAAGTTAATGAGCAGGTAGGGGCTGTAAAGCTCTCCGACCCGTCTGCCTCAGTGCAAAAGGCATAGGAAGTTCCCGAGAAGGCCTCGCCGCACCAACAGCTTGCTGAGAAGAAGTGGTTGGTCGATGAGCTTTTGGCTGAACGCATTGCAGAGCGGTGACCCGATTACGGTGATCCTATGTCGGGGAAGCAGGGGCAGGAACAACTACCCCTCGGCGAGATTCTCCCAAAAAACCTCGATCATGCTGTGTTCGTTGACAGAGGAGAGGCCGGAGCCCATGGAAAGAGGGCACAATATATTTCTCCAAACACTCTTGAGTGGCGTGACCACCCAAGAGACCCCGCTCGGGTTCCTCCCGTCGCCCCAAGGATCTCTCCACCAGTTGCTCCACGAGCATCCGAGTTTGTCTACACTGTTGAGGAGCCTGGAAATGCACTTGTGGTTAGGGATCCCCATCAGGATAGGAATCCGCGTCCAGACGATCTGAGGACAACACTTATCTCCCTCTTAGAGGCTTTGGAAACTCGACAGTTGGTGATCCCACCAGACGGAATGATGTACCCAGCATGGTTGGATGATATGCCAGCACCACCGGGGTTTGGGAACCCTACTTTCGCCCCCTTTAACGGGATAGGAGACACGCCACAGCACCGAACCCACTTCAACTCAAGGTGTGTGCCTATATTTGGGACTCCAGCACATTAGGAGGCTTCCAAGCTTCGTTGCATTGTTCAGATGCTGGAGGGATCGACATTCGTCTGGTACAGCCAGCTCCCTATCAGATCTATGACTAGCTGGGAGGACCTTTACAGTAAATTACACTACCAGTTCCGTTCCACAACCCGGAAGACGAACATCGCAGACCCCTTCAGGTGCATGCAAAGGCCTGATGAGAGAGTGGTGGATTTCATCGCCTGGTGGAAGGGGCTCACATACTCCCTTGACATGCCACTAACTCAAGATCAATTTCTGAAAATGTTCATAGGGAACGTCAAGGCAGAGCTGGTTCCTTCTCTGATCATTCAGAATTACCCCGGAGGGTTCCAGGACTTCTCAGACAAGGCTTAGCGCCTCGAAGAAGCCCTGCAACAGGCCAGTCAGGCACGCCCACTGCCTCCTGTAATCCCAGCAAGGAGAGCTGCCAGAGCCAAGCCCGCTGATGTGGCCCAGATAGAGGCCCCCAGGCAGCTAGAATTGCTACCAGTGAGGCCAGCTCCACAGCCCCATAGGGGTCCTACCCCACAGGCACAACTTCCATCCCTGTAGCGGCTGCCTCAAAATCGGGAAGCACCTCCGCGTAACGTGCCGCCACCACCTAGGCGATATAATCAGGTTCCGCCCCCATGACATGCTCCTTCGGCCCCCCATCAGGGTCAGCATCCTAGAGCCCCCCTTCTGGACAGATGGAATTTGACCTACTCATCTGACGAGGCTCAGGTCCCCAGTTACTTCCGCAGTGCCTTGGAGTAGAGAATTGTGCAGCTTCCTGAGTGAAAAATTCTAGAAGAGGCACATCTCACTGATCACCCTAACTACTACCCTTATCACCGGATCCTGGGGCACACCATCAAGCTATGATATGTGTTCAAGGACTGGATCCAAGACCAGATTGACAACAATATATTCAGGTTGGGCCCAACCCCTGCATAAGTGGCAGGTGTCTTTGTGAGATCGGATTGTAGTAGCGGCGACAAAGGTGAATGACAGCAGGTTTCTGACCATGGGTCCCAGAAGTATAACGACCGGATGGCCCGCACGATGGTCACTGTAATACCCAATATTTTATGATAAATATTTTGTTTTTATGTATAATGGAATCTTTCACTACACACAACACTGTCTTGGCTTTCGTTACACACAAGAGAAACCTTCCTTGATAGCTTGTGTTGTATGCAATACCGAGTTTCACAAAACAACGATATGTAATTAAAATATTATATAAACTAGCTGTTATGAATAGTAATACCCAATTTTTGTAATTTTATAAATTTTATCATTCAAAATGGAATTCATTTTTGGATTCGGAATATTGAAATTATCCTAGGGTGATGTTTTGATATTTTTCTGAAAACTTTAAATTTTTTATGAATAGTGAAAACACTGCGTTACTATTTAAAAACCGACTTTTAATTTAAATAATTATTTATTTTATTTAAATTTATTTTAGGTAAAAATTTCTACATAATAAAAATATAATTTCAATGTAATTCATTGGAGTCATTTTCCAATAATTTTAGATATATAAAAAGTTTTATTGAACTTTTCACCGACTTTTACCCACCTCCTAGGAGAATTTGAAAATATAAATAAAAAATAATTTAACCGCTTCTGTAAGAGAAATTTTGAAAATCCAAGAGAAAAGGTTAATATCAAGGAGTAAAATGTGGTTCAATAAGATAAAAATAATTTTTGGTGAATAGTAACTTTTTACTTTTATTTACCACGGTTAAAAGTAAATAGGGTAATTAAAGGTAAAAATGATATTATTATTACCCTAAAACATGTCTTAATTCTATTGGATAAGTTTAATTAGACCAAGAAAAACCTTAGGAATAAAATATTTCCATTTAGTTCCACTTGTATTAGATTAGGACACTTATTATTATTTTATTTAAAGAAGAGTTAAAAGAGTTAAAAACAAAGTTTAATAACTAAAACATTTTAATATAGGTTTATACATAAGATAAATTCAACTATAAATTTTAATTAGAAACCTGAAACTATTTAATATATAATGGTATTTTATTTATAATTTTTAGACATTATATAATTTAATTTATTTATGACACAATGATGATGTAGAAATTACCTTATTAATGAAATGTTAACATTATTGATATTATAAATACCAAAATAAATGTAATTTGAGACTTTTTATGATATAAAATAATTTTATTGGTTACTATGACATGTTAGTATTTATTTAATTAACTCTTTTCTAACTAATCATGTTGTTATGATTTTCTCAAAAATCAATTATCAAATAGTGTCAAAATTGACATAAAATAGTTTTTAAAACAAATATTATATTATTAATTGTTATTTTATTCCTAAAAATATATATATTGGAAAAATGACTTAGATAAGGTTATATATATTAATAATGAACAACTTGGGGTTCGTTTGTCTTGTTATTGTAAGTTTATTAACCATATAGTGTAAGAAAACAAGAAGACACGGTAAAAGTAAAATTATTTAAATTAGAGTTAAATCTAAATGATATGGTTCAAATAGTAACATAAAATTGCCTAAAACCTATTGGTTGAGAGGTTTTAGACCCCTCCCGACCTTATCTTCGTAATAAATCAATTTGGGTCTTTTAAAAACCGAATATTACTTTATAATAAAATTATATTTTAAGTTTTTCCTAAGGTGCCCCTCTCCTCCTTTATAAAAGGGAACCTCCTCCCTCTCCTCCTCACACCACATTTAGCTTTCAAGATCGTCCAATCCCTTCCGATTTAACTTATCCACTTCCTTATTAAAATCCTAGAGGTCCTGGTTTTCTCAAAATACCATCTTTAGTTCCCTAAGTGGAGATTAAGAAGAGGGGCTTCAAAGAAGATGTAATGTCGGTTACCGATTCGTTCAAATTTATTTATTCTTCTACTTTCTCTTCTTTAGTTGTTTCATTATGAAGTAATAACATCAATATCACTCATATAATTATATGTTATTATAAATATTAAACAACCCTATTTCACCTTCTATCCATCCTACAGAAAATGAAATCACCGCGTGTGCGTACGTACAGAATACCGTCTCCACGCCGTGGTGTAATCTGTTTTCCACCACCACCTTAATTTGATGTGTATAATGGTGTAAATAATAACTATATATGATTATTTTAAAGTGATATTGATTCTAAAATAGTATACATACACTTCAATACAATTCCACGATCATGGGAATGATATCATCACTCGTGCGTATGTACGGCCTACCGTCTCCACGATGTGATGTGACTCGTTCTACATGATCTTCGTTGAATAATGATTATATAAATTGATTGAATAAATAAATATGATATATGTTAAACTAATTCCATTATAAAAATGTGGTATCTATAACCTAAAAATAATAATAAGAATTTATTCGATAAGACATGCATTAGAACATAAAGCACTGAACACCCGAATAACAAGTAGCAATCAAATATTACAAATAAGAATATAAGAATATGACCATATATGATATCATAACAATGAATATGATTCTGTAGTAAGTCTATGACATTATTTAAATCATTATACATGAGTTTCGGACATGTACAAAGCATATCAGACCTAAGGTAAGGGAAAATCTCGCAATCTCATTTTTTCCGAGAATGTTTATACTTTAGAATTTACTGGGGAATATTTATCATCCAAATCCATGTTTCCTCAATATGTAATATTATTTCTATCCTCCTATAATTTTTTAAATCCAATATTACTCGTTGGTGAGTTTTTAGTAATAGATATGAAAGGAATCATTTTTCATTTTTAGTACGAGGTACTTTTTGATTTTTCTGACCAAAGTACGAGAAGAATGTTTTTTTTAACTTATACGGCCTGAATGAATTTTTAGAACATTATTTCCATGAATATTCCTTTAAAAGTTTTCATGTTTATTTTTAATCAACAACTTTTACTTTAAAATTGTATTAAATTTTAAGAAAGGAAAAATGTTTTTGAAGTAGAAAGGATATTTTCCTCAAGAATGGAGTTCAAGTGTTTTATAAAAATTATTTTCCATCTAAGATAATATGGGGTTCTGTTTATATCCCTATTTTTAAATTGATTTGTTTATGTTATGATGGAATTATTTTTATGATGTCCTTTTATCTTATATGGATGATGTTATGATGGAATGATGTTTAAGAATCTCATTTTTATTACATTGGTTATGCTATGATGTATGATTTAGGATCTTGTGGCACACATAAAAATGGTATCATTATGAGATGGGTGGGTCCTATATCTCACTCCAATGCATTGGGTAAAGATTTATATCTCATGATATAGACATGGATAGAACAAAAGGTTAATCCGGTTCAGTGATACAGGATTGAAATGAGGAGAGACCATAGTTTAGAAATGGACTTTGTCCGCTAAGATCGTCTTTTCAATGAGTCTTGACTACTAAGAAATGATTCTCTATGATTATGTCTGTATGCCACAAATTTTCATGTTTTATTTTATGATTATTGGGATTACATTTCACCACTATTAGTTATCCCATGTTATGATATTATGATCTCTTTTGTAGGTTAAGATATTCAAAATGTTATGTTCTTATGAATATGATATGATTGGTATTTCTTTTGTTTACCCTTACTGGTCATTTGAGCTCACCCTTTTGTATGTTTTCTTTTCCCCAGGCCAGGAAGAAGGATATTAATTATGATATTCCAAAAAGGGACTCTAGATATGATGAAATAAACGGGAGACAATGTAGATGATTTATGGACCAGTTGTTTATGTTTTCTAGTTTCTAAGGACACTATACCTATACGGTCCTATCATGGTTTTGTTATTTATTTTAATAATTATGCTTCAATTTTAAAGTAATAACCTTGTATGTAAAGTATGGGGCGTTATAGTTGGTATCAGAGGAAGGGTATAATTAACCTTTGGAAACTAGGATGTGAAAGGCTTAGTAAGAACCCTAAGGATAATTCAAAGCATAGAACACAATTTTAGTCTTTTATAAATGGCCATGAATAACCTATGATAAGTCCTTAAGCAAGGAATTTTATTCTTGATTATGGTTTTACTAGTATGATTACTGTTTCTCATACTATGCTTATTGGTTTTAGTCAATGGCTGGAACCCGAAGGAACCGTGTTAATGTTGAATGTGATGGGAAATGCAATGATTGTCCCCCTGAGCAACAAAATGTTATGGGAGATGGAATGAATAATTTTGTAGCGACGATCACAAACATTCTCAAGCTATGAATCATGCAGGACTTCCAAACAAGAAAATGAAGGAGCAAAATTATGTTGAATCCTTCATGAGGCATCATCCACCCTCATTCAGCGGGTTTACTGATCCATTAGTTTCTGAACAATGGATCAGTACTACTGAAAAGATATTTTCAGTTCATCAATGTTCTGAACATGATAAATTCATCTTATCAGTATATCGTTTGGAAGGTAAAGCTGATCAACGGTGAAATCTTATCAAAAATACGTGGCAAAGGGATGAAATTGAGTCCATGGAATGGGATGAGTTCAAGAACATATTTTTCAATAAGTACTTCCCTCGTATTCCTAAAACAAAGATGGAGATGGAGTTTCATGAACTGAAGAAAAAGGGTGATGAATTTGTTGGTACCTACAAAGAAAATTTTACAAGACATGCAAGGTACGCTTCCGGAATTATTATCCAACTTTAGAGTAAAATCGATCGATTCTTTAGTGGCTTAAAATCAAGTCTTCGAAGGGCATTAGCCATAAGGGACTTCAATAGCTATGAGGAAATCATTCAATGTGCTCTCAAGGTTGATATGGAGATTGGAGAAACCCATCAGTCATATGCATTATATAAGAAGAGGAAAATGGAATTCAAATGAAAATCTAAATAGCACACTGAAAATAAGATGACTTTTCCCTTGTGCTCAAAGTGTGTAAAGAAACATGGAGGGAGTTGTCTTAATGGGACAAGCAAATGTTTCAAATGTAGAAAAGAAGATCATCAGGCATTTGAATGCCGCAATGATGGGAAGAAGATTTCTAGTGATGCGAACAAAGAAAAGGCTACACAGAGTGCACCTCCTACACTTTAATGATACAAGTGCAAGGAAATGGGGCATTATGCTAATTAATTCCCTAATACAAGGTTTGTTGATGATGATCGACGTGAACAAACTCTTAAGGCTAAAGATGATGGAATGTCACATGAAATTTCTATCGGTGATGCGGAGTACGATAACGAAGTGGTGAAAGGTACACTTTCCATCCACTCTAAAGTAGAAAATGTATTATTTGATTCTCGATCCACCCACTATTTTATTTTTGAATAATTTTCTAAGGGTATCACTGTATTACCACAACAATTAGATGTTGGGTTAGCTGTGACAACCCCTAATGGCACAACAATCGCATCAAAAGTGTATAATTCTTCTCCGATTGAAGTTTTTGGGAAAATGCTTCCTGAAAATATTGTGATCCTTCCTATAGTGGAATTTTATGTGATTCTTGGCATGAATTGGATTTCTTTATACGGATCTCATATCAATTGCCAAATAAGGGAAGTCATATTTCATATTCCAGATCAATCTATGATCTTCTATCGATGCAAGGATGAACATAGCCTTCCAGTGGAAATTTTTTCCATCTTATGGGTCATGATTCCACTAAATAAAGGTTATTTATCTCAAATGGTTAGAGATAAACTCCTGATTAAGAATAAACCCATTGTATGGGAGTTTGAAGATGTATTTCTAGAGGAATTTCCAGGTCTTCCACCAAATCGTGAAGTTGAGTTTTCAATAAAACTCATTCCGGGTGCTATGCCCATTTCAAAGAAACCTTATATAATGGCCCCAATTGAGTTGTAGGAATTGAAGAAGAAACTCCAATAGAATCTTGATAAGGGATTCATATGCCCTAGTGCATCACCTTGGGGAGAAACAGTTCTGTTTGTTAAGAAGAAAGATGGATCAATGAGACTCTGCATTGATTATCGAGAACATAACAAGATCACTATGAAGAACAAATATCCTATCCCACGTATTGATGACTTATTTGACCAACTATGTAGAGATCAATACTTTTCCAAGATTGATATCCATTCAGTGTATCATCAATTAAGGGTCAAAAGGGAGGATATACAAAAGATGGATTTCCGTACAAGGTATGTACACAATGAATTTATAGTGATGCCATTTCGTCTTACTAATTCCTCTTCTATCTTCATGGATCTAATGAATAGAGTCTTTAGAGACTATATTTATCAGTTTGTGGTAGTCTTTATAGACGATATTCTTTTCTATTCAAACAGCAAGGAAGAACATGAAGATCACTTGAGAATTGTATTGAAGACTTTGAGAAAGGAGAATCTTAATGCCAAATTTACCAAGTGTGAATTTTGGCTTCAAAAAGTTTCATATTTGGGTCATATAATCTCAAAAGAGGCGATATTTGTTGATCCAGAAAAAACGGAGGTTATCGAAAGATGGTCGATACCAACAAAAGTAACTAAGATATGAAGTTTTCTTGGTTTGGCTGGATATTATCGACGTTTTGTGAAAGCTTTTTCAGGATTATGTAATCCACTTACCAGGATGACTTGAAAAAAAAAGTTTAGTTCATTTGGACAGAGGAGTGTGAAGAGAATTTCAAGGAGTTAAAATGAAGGTTATATAGTGCACCTGTGCTCACATTTCCTTGTTGGGGAGAAAGGTTTTTGATCTACAATGATGCATCCAAGAAGGTATTGGGGTGTGTTCTCATGAAAAATGATATGGTGATAGCTTATGCCTCAAGCCAGTTGAAAAGTTATGAGAAAAATTACCCAACTCATGATTTGGAGTTAGCTGCGGTAATCATTACATTAAAGATTTAGAGGCATTATCTTTATGGTGAAAGGTGTGAAATTTATACTTATCATAAAAGTTTAAAGTATATTTTCACACAAAAGGAGCTGAATATGCACCAAAGAAGATGGTTGGAGCTGATTAAGGATTTTGACTGCTCAATTAATTACAACCCTACAAAATCAAACAAGGTGGCAGACGCATTAAGTGGACAAGACCATGAAAGCTTATCCATGATGAGGATAAAAAAAGATCCTATATTTATGGATTTACAAAGGATGGATCTTGGGATTATAATGGAAGGGGAAAAATCTTTTCTTTCTCAAATGAATGTTCAACCATCTATCCATGTGAATATTAAAGAGGCACATAAATAAGATGTATAGTTACAAAAGAAGGTGAGAAATGTTCCTGAATTCAACCATGATTGTGATGGGATAATAAGGTTCAGGAATCAAGTTTGTGTTCATTCCATCCCAAAATTAAAGAAAGATCTACTGGATGAGGCTCATAGTTCTTCATTCTCTATTCATTCTGGAAGCATGAAGATGTATAGGGGCCTGAAAGAGTACTTCTGGTGGTATGGCATGAAAAGAGATGTTGCTGAATATGTCTCTCAATGATTGGTTTGTTTGCAAGTTAAAGTTGAGAGACAGAAGTCTAAGGGGATGTTACAACCATTACCCATACCAGAATGGAAATTGGAAAACATCACTATAGACTTTTTCACTGGACTTCCTAAAACATTCAAAGTCAATAATGCTATCTGGGTTATAGTTGATCATCTTACGAAGTCGACACACTTCATTGCTATTAGAGATGATTTCTCTCTTGATCAGCTTTCTAGAATATATTTGAAGGAAGTTGTAAGATTTCATGGAGTGCCAATTTCCATTATATCTGATTGGGATCCGAGGTTTACCTCGAATTTCTGGTGAAGTCTTCAGCATACTTTAGATACAGAGTAGATTTTCAGCACTGATTATCATCCTTAGACAGATGGTCAGTCTGAGAGAACAATTCAAACTCTATAAGATATGTTAAGAGCTTTCTCTATGGATTTCAAAGGTGGTAGGGATCAACACCTACCTTTGGTGGAATTTTCTTATAATAATAGCATTCACTCCAGTATTCAGATGGCTCCTTATGAAGCTATCTATGGAAAGAAATGCCAAACTCAAAATTGTTGGGATGAAGTTGGTGAATGAAAGCTATTAGGACCTGATCTTGATTATGAGATGGAAGAAAAGGTCTGATCTACCCAAAAACACATAAGAGCAGCTCAGAGTCGACAAAACATTTATGCCGACAACCGAAGAAAATACCTAGAGTTTGAAGTGGTTGATAAAGTGTTCTTGTGAATATCTCCTTGGAAGAGAGTAATGAGATTTGCAAAGAAGGTCAAGCTGAGCCCTAGGTATATTTGACTTTTTGAAATACTGGATCGTGTTGGGAAGGTATCTTACCGATTAGCGCTTCCACCGAATCTCTCTCAAGTTCATGATGTGTTCCATGTATATCTCCTGAGAAAGTACATACCTGATCCTTCACATATACTCAGCACAAAAGTTGTACCGCTGGAGCAAGATCTTTCCTATGAAGAACAACCGATAGAGATTCTGGATTGTAGCGAAAAAGTCATACGGAACATGACCACTCTCTTGGTGAAAGTTTTATGGGGGAACCACCAATTAGAATAAGCTACATGGGAACTTGAGGATATGATGAGGGAGAGGTATCCTCCTCTATTTGTTACAAAGTGATGAATTTCAAGGGATAAACTCATTTTAATGGGGGTAGAATGTAACACTCGAGATTTTCTGAGAAATATTTTGTTTTCATGTACAATGGAATCTTTCACTACACACAACACTGTCTTGGCTTTCGTTACACGCAAGATCAACCTTCCTCGATAGCTTGCGTTGTACGTAATACTGAGTTTCAGTAGACAACGATAAGTTATTAAAATATTATATAAACTAGCTGGTATGAATAGTAATACCCAATTTTTGAAATTTTTTAAATTTTATCTTTCAAAATGGATTTCATTTCTGGATTCAGAATATTGAAATTAGCCTAGGGTGATGTTTTGGTATTTTTCTGAAAACATTCAATTTTTGATGAATAGTGAAAACACTGGATTACTATTTAAAAACCAGCTTTTTATTTAAATAATTATTTATTTTATTTAAATTTATTTTACGTCAAAATTGATACATAATACCTATATACTTTCATTGTAATTCATTGGAGTCATTTTATAATAATTTTAGATATATAAAAAATTTTATTGAACTTTTCACTATATTTTACCCACCTCCTAGGAGAATTTGAAAATCTACAGAAAACATAATTTTACCGATTCTGTGAGTGGAATTTCGATAATCCTAGAGACACAATTAATATCAAGGAGTAAAATTTGGTTTAATAAGATAAAACTAATTTTTGGTGAATACTAACTTTTTACTTTTATTTACCACGGTTAAAAGTAAATAGGGTAATTAAGGTTAAACATGATATTATTATTACCCTAAAACATCTCCTAATTATATTGGATAAGTTTAATTCGACCACTAACAACCTTAGGAAAAACAATTTACCATTTAGGTCCACTTGGATTAGATTAGGACACATATTATTCTTTTATTTAAAGAAGAGTTAAAAGAGTTAAAAACAAAGTTTAATAACTAAAATATTTTTAATATAGGGTTATACATAAGATAAATTCGGCTATAAATATTCATTATAAACCTAAAAAAGATTTACTAAATAATGATATTTTATTTATAAATTAAAATCATTATATAATTTAATTTATTTATGACATAATAATGATGCACTAATTACCTTATTAATGAAATATTAACATAATTGATATTATAAATACCCAAATAAATGTAATTTGAGACTTTTTATGAATTAAACTAATTTTATAGGTTAAAATGACATGTTGGGGTTGATTTAATTAACTTTTTTTGGAACTAATCATTCTGTTATTATTTTCATAAAAATCAATTACCAAATAGTGTCAAAATTGACATAAAATAGTTTTTAAAAGAAATATTATATTATTAATTGATATTTTATTCCTAAAAATATATGGTTCGACCAAATGACTTAGATAAGGTTATATATATTAATAATTAACAACTTGGGGTTCGTTTGTCTTGTTATATTATGTTTATTAACCATATAGTGTAAGAAAAAAAGAAGACATGGTAAATGTAAAATTATTTAACTTAGA
Organism: Viscum album; assembly: GCA_963277665.1. NCBI lineage: Eukaryota > Viridiplantae > Streptophyta > Magnoliopsida > Santalales > Viscaceae > Viscum > Viscum album. Next base: position 1,777,575,514 of record OY728129.1, on the reverse strand, counting down.
GTTAAATCTAAATTATAAGGTTACAATAGTAACCAAAACATGTCTAAAACATATTGGTTGAGCTTATTTCTACCCATACCCACCTTATCTTTGAAATAAATCAATTTTGAGCTGTTAAAAAATGAATATGACTTTATACTAAAATAATATTTTATGTTTTTTCTAAGGTTCCCCTCTCCATCCTTATAAAAGGGAACCTCCTCCCTCTCCTCCCCACACCACATTGAGCCTTAAATATCTTCCAACCCCTACCAATTTCTCTTCTCCACTTCCTTAGAAACACTATATATTTCCTGGTATTCTTAAAATACAGTATTTAGTTCCCTAAGAGGAGATTAATAAGAGGCTCTTCAAAGAAGAGGTAATGTCCGTTACCGATTCTTTCAAATTTATTTCTTCTTATACTTATTATTCTTTAGTTGTATCATTATGATGTAATAACATAAGTATCACTCATATACTTATATGTTATTATAAATACTAAACAACCCTATTTCACCTTCTATCCATCCTACGGAAAATGAAATCAGCTCGTGTGCGTACGTACGGAATACCGTCTCCATGTCATGGTGTAATTTGTTTTCAACCACCACCTTAAATGGATGGGTATAATGGTTTAAATAATAACTATATATGATTATTGTAAATTGAAATTGATTCTGAAAAAGTATACATACACTTCAATACAATTCCACGATCATGGGAACGATATCATCGCTTGTGCGTACGTACGACCTATCGTCTCCACGATGTGATGCGACTCGTTCTACATGATATTCATTGAATAATAATTATATAAATGGATTTAATGAATAAATATGATATTTTATACACTAATAACATTCTGGAAATGAGGTATCTATAACCTAAGAAGAAGAATAAGAATTTATTCGACAAGACGTGCATAAAAACATAAAGCAATGAACACCCGAATAACAAGCATCAATCAAATATTACTAATAAGAAGATAAGAATATGACCATATATGATATCATAACAATGAATATGATTCTTTAATAAGTTAATGACATTATTTAAATCATTATATAGGAGTTTTGGACATGTACAAAGCATATTATACTTAAGGTAAGGGAAAATCTAACAATCTCATTTTTATCAGAGATTTTTTATACATCAGAATTTACTGGGGAATATTTATTATCCACATCCATGTTTCCTCAATATGTAATATTATTTATATCCTCCTACAATTGTTTAAATCCAATATTACTCATTGGTGAGTTTTTAGTAAAAGAGATGAAAGTATTTTTTTTCGTTTTTAGTACGAGGTACTTTTGGATTTTTCTTGCCAAAGTACGAGAAGAATGTTTTTTTAACTTATACAAACTGAATGGAATTTTAGAAAATTATTTCCATGAATCTTCCTTTACTTGTTTTCAAGTTTATTTTTAATCAACTTATTTTAGTTTAAAATTGAATGACATTTTAAGAAAGGAAAAATGTTTTTGAAGTAGGAAGGATATTTTCCTCAAGAATGGAGTTCAAGTGTTTTATCGAAATTATTTTACATATAAGATAATATGGGGTTCAATTTATATCCCTATTTTTAAATTGATTTGTTTATGTTATGATGGAATTATTTTTATGGTGTCCTTTTATCTTATATGAATTATGTTATGATGGCATGATGTTTAAGAATCCCATTTTTATTACATGGTTTATGCTATGATGTATTATTTATGAACTTGTGGAATACATTAGAACGGTATCATTAAGAGATGGGTGGGACCTATATCTCCCTCCAATACATTGGGTAAATATTTATATCTCATGAGATAGACAAGGCTGGAATGACAGGTTAATCCGATTCACTGAAACAGGACTGAAACGAGGAGTGAAATCGGTTCAAGAAATGGACTTTGTCCGCTAAGATAGTCTTGGAAATGAGTCTTGACTACTAAGAAATGATTCTCTATGATTATGTGTGTATTCCAAAAAGTTTCATGTTTTATGTTATGATTATTGGGATTAAATTTCACCACTATGATTTATCCCATGTTAGGATATTGTGTTCCCTTTTGCCGGTTAAGATATTCAAAATATTATGTTCTTATGAATATGATATGAATGATATTTCTTTTGTTTACCCTTACTGAGTATTTGAGCTCACCCTTTTGTATGTTTTATTTTCCCCACGTCAGGAAGAAGGGTATTAGTTAGGATGTTCCAAAAAGGGACTCTAGATATGATGAAATAAACGGGAGACAATGTAGATGATTTATGAACCAGTTGTTTATGTTTTCCAGTTTCTAAAGACACTATACCTATACAGTCCTATCATGGTTTTGTTATATGTTATAATAAGTATGCTTCAATTTTGAAGTAATAAACTTATAGGTAAAGTATGGGTTGTTATAGTCACCCATTCCCATGGCATCATCCACGCACGCCTGAATCATCCAGATCCCTCAAAAGCTGTGGTTACTACTTCAGCATCATCATCTCAGCCAACCTCTTCCTAGAAGAGCAGGCAGCGGTGACGCAAGAATAAAAAACACGCCCAGCCAATGTCATCATCGTCCCACACTCTAGGCGACTTCATGCCCCCAAAGATAGTCATTCCTCCTTGAATCCACCCAGTGGTGGATGATTCGTCAAGTGACAGCCCAGGGTACGCTTTGGTTAACACCGTAGAGTTGGAAAATCCCTATTTGACTCCCGACGATGAGGAACACCAGGTAGACCTTCCCAATATCCCCAGCCATCACCAATGTCCTTAGAGTCGTGGTTACATGAATCGCTGGGGCACATCAGTTGGAACTTTTAGCCAGGTCGGGCATGCCGCTGAGACCAGACAGCAGGCCCAGTGCATAGCTCAGCACACGTGGCCCCTTTATCAGGTTTCGACAGGTCCGCCTCCACCACCGTTTGTGTTACTGGATCAGGCGGAGCCACATCGGCCTTACTGCGACCAGCCTCACCCTTCCACCAGTCGACCCCAGCCTTCTGGTCCTCGTCTGGCAACCACTCTCCGGGCTTCGACTAGAAAACAATGAGATATGCCTAGTACCAGTCAGTCATCGGTCCAGTCGGTAGGGCCCACCGTTCCCCTAATTGCGGAGCGACCTATTTTAAGCAGAGTCTCGTGTCTGGCCTAGAAGAATGATGTTCTGAAGCACCTTGCCTGTATTCCAGTAAGGATTTCTATCCTCGAGGCTCGTCGCCTGTCGTTCAAAATGCGTGAGGTGCTTGTCGAGGCCCTAAGGAGCCCCCTCCAGTTTGAGACAGAGGTAGCAGCTACAGAAGCCTTCCACATCGAGGCAATTGAGAACACCGAATGCCATGCAGTTATATAATTCTACGATGAAGATGAAGACCCTCCTATACAGGGGCACATTCTCCCACTATACATCACTGCCCAATTAAATGGCATGGAGGTTCTCCGATGTCTTGTTGACATGGGTTCTAAGATTAACCTAATCCCGACTCGGACGTTGCGGAAGATGGGTTTGTCTGAGGAAGATTTAACTCCCTCCGACCTCAGAATCTAAGGATATGACAAGACCATGCAAACCCCGGTCGGCAAGATCCGCTTGAATACCCAGTTTGGTGGCCTAATTGCCAGCACCGAATGCATGGTTGTCTCCCAGGATACCGTGTACAATGCATTGATGGGAAGACCGTGGCCCATCCTTCACACGGTGGTCCCCTCATCGTATCACCAATTCCTCAAATACTCCCTTAATGGTCGAGTGGGCATGATCCAAGGAGATGCGTCTCCTTTTTCCTCTTGTTAAGACTGTTATATGGAGACCGACCATTACAAGAGCAATGATAAGAAGATTCTGGAAAGTGATATTGAGCCCGCCCCATTCACAAGTGATCCCTGGGCAGGTCTGGATGACGCTTACGTCTTCCCAATCCATCGGTTGGAGGCCACGACCCCCGACATGGGGCATTGCATTTTTTTCAGGTACAAGAATAAGTCATATTCCCAGGTCCAAGCGACGGCAGAAAATACCCTCGTACCCCTACACCAACTAGGCTCGGGTGATCCCAGAACCTTCTACCCCTGTGCGGTATCAGGATGTCAGGATTATGGCGACAACGGTATGGCATATGTGTCTGTTTCGCCAGGCTAGAATCAACCGGCTCAGGCCGACACGCCACTACTGCTTTGATGTTATTAAGCGCAGCCCCATGGGCCGAAGACGAGATGGGATTAGATCGAATGACTTCATCGCTATGGTCTCAGGGGTGCATGAATCTCCTGATGTGATGACCACTGCCGCTCAACCCGGCCCCAGCCTCTTGTCAGAGTGTGGTGGCTCGAAAGCAACTCCCCTCACAGAAGATCCCTCCACAAGTAGATAAGGGGATCTAGAGAATGATCCCCCCGCCTTTGAAGAAGGTGTCTCCACCACGGTCGATGAGTTGGTGCAGGTGAACCAGAATAGCGAGGCAGATCTGAGACCTACATTGGTCAGTGCCACCATGCCCCCCCCCGAGGAGCAGCAGCGGTATGTGGAATTCCTCAAGCAGCACCGTGATGTGTTTTCCTGCATTTATGACAAGATTCCAGGACTAGATCCCCAGGTAGCTGTACACCGTCGTGGCCACCCGAAAAACCATTGAAGGTTCAAGAAGCCTCCCTGAAAGATGCACCCTTATAATGGTTCCATGGTCGAGGCTGAGGTCGATAATATCATCAACGCCAACATCCTTAAGGAAGTCCAGTATCCCAAGTGGCTAGCCAACATTGTGCCAGTTAGGAAGAAGAACAGGCATACCAGAGTCCGTATTGACTTCTGCGATCTCAATCGCCACTATCCGAAGGATGATTTCCCCCTTCCAGTGACAAGGTTTTTGATTGATTCCATGACCGGGTTCCAAGCCCTCTCCTTCATGGATGGGTATTCCGGGTACAACCAGGTCCGGATGGTCCCCGAGAATGTGGAGTCCACATCCTTTAGGGCACCCAAGGTACTTTCTGTAACCAGGTTATGCCCTTTGGCCTGAAGAATGTGGGTGCCACCTATCAGCGGGCCATGCATCGCATATTCAAGCCAATTCTGGGAACAGTGATGGAATGCTATGTGGATGATCTGGTGGTCAAATCTCAACTGCACTAGGACCATCTCAAGGACCTTGAGAAAGTGTTCGGCTTCCTCTATTCCCACCATCTGAAGATGATCCCGTTGAAGTGTGCTTTCGGGGTCACCTCTGTAAAGTTCCTTGGCTTTGTTGTTAGGCACTGAGGCATTGAGATCGACCCAGAAAAGATCAAGTCCATCAGCCAGATGCCTCCCCCGAGCAAATATTTGGGATCTTCGAGGATTCCAATTCCACTTAGCCTACATACACTGATTCATTGCGAATCTGGCTGGAAATTATAAGCCCTTTTCACAGATCATGAAGAAAGGCGCCACATATGAATGGGATGAAGAGTGTCAGACTGCCTTCGAGGAAATCAAGCAGTATCTGCTCCATCCTTTAGTATTGATTCCACCCGTCTCCGAGAAGCCGCTGGACCTCTACGTGACCGCCCTAGAATGATCTCTGGGCGCACTTCTTGCCCTGAAAAAAAACAAGGGAATAGATAACAACCTCTACTACCTCAGTCGCATGCTACTCGATATGGAAATTAGATATTCTCCCATCGAGAAGATCTACCTTGCACTCGTATTTTCCATAGAAAAATGGTGGCACTACTTGCAGCACCACGAGGTACAGCTGGTCTCTTGGGTAGACCAACTGATGTACATTCTGAACCTACCTATGTTGACTGGCCCTCTAGCGCGGTGGGTAGCGATCCTACAGCATTTCGACATCAGGTTTGTGCCTCGTAAGGCTCTCAATGGATAGGCATTGGTGGACATTCTAGCTGACCACCCGACATCCGCGGATCAGCCGCTGGACCTGGGCTTTCCTGATGAGGCAATCCTCTCAGTCGATCATGTCGTCCTATGTTGGCAGATTCACTTCGATGGTGCCTCCAGGAGCCCCACCGGCAGAAGACTCAATGATCCTAGGCTCAACAGAGTGGGCCCGGGTATCGTCTTCATCACCCCAGAGTAGGCTGCTCTGCCATACTCATTTCTGTTGACAGAGGATTGTACCAACAATAATGCAAAGTATCATGCCCTCATTAATGGCCTTGAGCTTGCCCTTGAGATCGATGTTCCCCATCTACATGTGAAAGGGGATTCTGAGCTACTCATCAAGTAGGTCAACAATGACTATGTTGTCAGAAATCCAGAACTCCTGTCATTTTTGGAGTACACCCTCTATCTAATGGCCGAGTTCCCTTCTCGGGCAGAGGTCATTCACATCCCTCGGTCACAGAATGGTTGAGCGGATGCTTTGGCCAGCCTGGACCCATCGCTTGGGAAGCCTGAACAGGACAACCTGATTATCCACATGGTGCACCAGAGATTCATTGCTCCTGTTACCCCGGAGAATGATCGCGGTGCATGGGTAAACCATCTTACCGTTGGTGCCCCTATGGCAGGAGCCCCGGGTCCCCCGGGTGCGGTGATTGAAATAGTTCCTGATTGGAGGACACCCTTGGTTTAATACCTCCAGCATAGTAATCTTTCGTTATACCGGGCATAGTGCGAGCGAATACGATGCCGCACGCTACAGTTTACCCTTCAGAGCGGTCCCAACCTTGAGCAGATCCTTTATAAACGTGGATTTTATGGTTTTATCCTCCATTACCTTCAAGGAGTCGAGATTCCATAGGTCATGCAAGAGGTTCATGTTGGTTCATGTGGCACCCATCAGGCTGGGTCAATGTTGTCTCATCAGATATGGAGGCTAGGGTACTTCTGGCCCTCCATGATCCATGACTGCATCGAGTTCGCTAAGAGAGGCCACACGTGCCAAGTTCATGCTATCTTTGTGCACCGGCCACCAAAACCACTCCACACTACCATGCATTCTTGGCCCTTTGCAGTCCGGGGGGTGGATGTCTTAGGACCTTACCCACCAGAAACGGCTCGCCAATGCCGGTTCATTCTGACCGCTACAGATTTCTTTTCCATGTGGGCAGAGGAAATTCTACTCAGAGAGGTCAAAGCCTATTCTATTTCCGAATTTGTAGGTTCCAATATCATCTATCGATTTCGAGTACCTCACGCTATCCTCACTGATAACGACACCATCTTCCGAGCAGCCGATCTGAAGAAATTTAACGCCAAGTACAACATTCGCTCTAACCATACCTCCCGCTATCATGAATAAGAAAATGGACAGATCGAGGCATTTAACAAAACCCTCTCTAACATTATGCAAAATATGGTTGGTCAGAACAAGAAGAGTTGGATGGATAAACTCCACAACACCCTCTGGGATTATCGGACGAGGACTTGTAATTCCACCCATGTGACCCAATATTCCCCGGTGTAGGGAACTGAGGCCATCCTGCCTGTTGAGATTCAGTTGCCCTCATTGCGCCTAGAGGTCTATGACCAAAAATCACCGGATAGAGTTTCTGAAATTTGTCTAGCTGAATTGGAAGCGCTGGACGAGAATAGGCTTCGTGCTTTTCACAACCTGGAAAGGCATCAGAGCAGGATGGATCGAGCTTTCAACAAGAAGGATCGCCTCCGCTCCTTCCGGAAAGGTGACCTGGTACTGGCCCTCAGGGCACCAATGATCCCCAGCAGGAAACCACCCAAGTTGGAGCCCAAATGGGAGGGACCATTCATTATCCATAAGTTCTATACCAATGGTTCATATTCCCTGTTGACTATGGATGGTGAGCGTATAACTCCTCCCACCAATGCCACGTTTCCTAAGAAATATTTTTCATAACCTAAAACTGTGTTAGGTCCCCCGTGAATTTAAACTGGATTGCAGTCCCACATAACCATAAACTGTGTCAGGTCCTGCACAAACTTAAACTGCATTTGGTCCAATATCTGGGCTCCCATGTTCCGAGTTCTAAGAACTTAAACTAAAATCCTTGTTTTGAGTTCTACGACTGTAAAATAAGATCCTTTCCTAGTCAGACATGACCCTAAACTGTTGGGTCCTCCATGACCTTAAACTGGCCCACGGTCCCATATGACCCTAAACTGCACACTCATCCTACATGACATTAAACTACTAGCCGGTCAGGCCTCCCTGACCGAGGCTGAGCCTCAGGCCCCCGGCCCAGGATCTCTCCCATGGGATTGTATGGTATGCTGTGAGATTATGTCCTCATACACATTGGGTTACTCTCCGTGCCATTAACATTCCCAGATCAAATTCCTCTCATTGTACTACATGACTTTAAACTATTCTTTTACAACTACATGTGGCTTGATTCCCATCCTTATGAGATATGTAGGACTGCCTGAACACCTAAATTTCAGGTCCAGCCCCGTCTCTTAAGATATCCCATGATATCCCGATCACCTCGGCTTCTTGGCCTGTCCCTCTCCACGAGGGAGGGTATATAGGTTTGGTACATGGTTTTTGGCTCCATTCCCCCTTCTCCCGAGAATCCTCCATCTTTTGGCTGCTCCCGAACTGAGCCCTTCGACCGTTGTTAGTGGTCCGTTAATGTGTTCAGAGTACTCTGGTCTAGGACCTGGAGTGTCAGATTCACCTTAGGCAAGTTCCGTCCACTTTTCAAGTTTCTTGCTCCCCTTCATTCGGGTCCCCATTATCTTTCACACCCGGAGGGACCCCCAAGAACGACCTGGATACAATGCCTAAGGGATCTCCTACTATTACGGGCCAACGCCCCTGAGGGATTTACACAACAAATTGATACAAATCCCGCGTTGCGAACATGGTCAGTAGTTGATGCTCATTTGTTTGTCCCCATTTCAGGCTAACATGACAGGATGATGTGTTGCGAACATGGTCAGCAGTAATCATTCGTCGTCACACCGACTCCTTGAGGCCCTAAATATTGGTTGCATGATTCACATTATGTTCCACCCCATTGTGTCAAGGTGGAATCTTGAAACTCTTTGCACTAACCCTCAGTGCTCTTCCACACGTCAGGCAGACAAAGCTGTGTTATGGTGTCTCTCGGGGCTCCCGTGATCCGAGCGCTTAGAATATAGGATTGGGTCTTCTCTAAGGACCATGAACATCTTGACCCTCATCCCCACATGGAGTGAGGGGTCTCATAGACATTGCGTTTTAGGCCCAGCTCAGCTGGAGGCTAGTTTCTCATGCCCCTTGATCTTTAGACCCTCACCGGCCCCTTGGCCTGAGGCTCTGCTCCCATAATTGCATGCGGTGATGGTATGGTATTATGCCCTCATCCATATCGGGTATTCTTTATCACATCGTACGAATTCCCCCGGGTCCAAGCCATATGACCAAAAACTGTGCTGGTTGGTCCTACCATATGACCATAAACTGTGATGACATCGTCCCGGCCACATGACGAAAAATGGAACTACATTGTGATGACCTCTCCAAGAGGCCATGACGTTGGGTATTGGTAACTTACCATACCATTTTTCAACACCCGTATACGGCTTGACTATTGTGGCGATGCCAAGAATTCCTACCCTAGGTCGGTCTCTCCACAAAAGAAAAACCATTCACCTTTAAGGAAAAACAAGATACATCTAATACCACTTCTTTTGGTGTGAGGGATAGACCTGCACGCCCCTTTCATCCTTGCCACAGTTACCTTCCCGTGTCGTGCCACCTTCCAAAACTACGTCTGGATTGATTCCCATCCTCATGGGATACGTAGGAACACCCATACCTCTTGTCTTTCAGTCCAGCTTGAGGTCTGCTAATTCATTGTGTTTGTCCTGCCTTTGGGACCCTGACTACGAGACCATGTGGCATGGTATGGGATTATGTCCTCATTCACATCGGGTTTTCAATAGCCACACCATGTGCACCCTATTATGAGAATTATCCCTCCTGGTTCCTATCCTGCATGACGTTAAAAGGAATCTCCAAGAACTACGTATGGCTTGATTCCCATCCTTATGAGATATGTAGGAACACCCGGACACTTCCCCATGATCCCAACCTAAACTTCGTGTTTGGTCCCTTGACTAGAACACTTTTCCAAGAAACACATGGTCAGTAGGACCTTGTCCTCATTCACGTCGGGTTTTGTGATCACCTTACCATGTGCCTCCCGCCCTCCTTACCTATATTTGGACCAACTACTAAGATGTTAAACTAAGAGACATTCTAGAACTACATGTGGCTTGATTCCCATTCTTATGGGGTACGTAGGAAAGCCAAGACATTTTATCATGGGTCCAGCCCCAGGGATTACCAAACCCCATCCCTCCTCACTGTATGCCCCTCATCCCGACTTCTTGGGGAGTTGTGTAACTACAGCATTAGCCTCGAATAAGTTTGGGATGCCCCGTAGTAATGTTGAGAAGCAACAGTTCCCTCACCATAGAGGTCCTGTCTAAAGGTAGGTATGATCCGTGACCAGATTAGTACGCCTGCCTAATGTGCCTCCACCACGATGGCGTAATTTTGGAAGTGTTAGATTCTGTTTGAACAAACCACCACTTCACTTTCCACGCTTTGCGTGCCCATTTATTTGAATCTTCATACTCTTTAACTTTTGATGGGACCCCCTAACAGTATGGATGCTCGAACAATGGTCCACCTGCTGTCCTGGGCCAATGTTCCGGATGACTGGCCATGTTTGATGGGACCCCCTAACAGTATGGATGTTCGACCAATGGTCTGCCTACTGTCATGGGCCAACTTTCCGGAAGACTGATCAGCGATATTTAAGTTGGGCCCTGTTTTGTGAACATGGTCAGTGGTCAACCCTAATTTTTTGTCCCCATTTCAGGTCAATGCGATATGGATGTTTCGTTTCTGCCACGGTCAGCTGCTATCCTCCATCATCACGCCCCTCCCACAGTGTTACAAATTTGGATAACGTGATTCACATTTTTCATCTCCATATGTTTGAATTGATTCCAATGCCCCTGGTATTACCTCACTCGTGTGTTAGAGCATGTTGAGGAGACGATACATCGATCGTTCTAAGGTCCCCTTCCATAGGCTGGGCCTCCCTCTTCTCCTTGGGAATCCGGGATCAATTTCGAATGCCTGAAGGTTGGTTGACTCCCCCATTGTCGAACGAAATGATAATACAAGAATCCTTTGTTTCTCACATTGGGTATGGCACACATGAGCTTTGGGATGAATTGTTATTTATTTTGGGATTATTGTTGAGCGTAATAAACCAAAGGTACATATAAATGGATTTTTCCATATATGGGAAGCAAAAAGTTCAGGAGCTGGCGAAAATAGGGCCCTTAAGGATCAGCATTTTGGAATGATCTTCCCAATGCCTCTACCCTTTGGATGGTGGCCTCCAGGATTGGTTCTCGCTACCTGAAGACTCTCTCTTCATCAGTAGATATAGAGCGCAGTTCTCCAACCCTAGCTTGTGCCTGTGCCCATCAATTTTGAAGCATGGTCATCTGGTGACCCGCCTCCATCGGTTGTTCTTGGGCGTCAGCCAGCTGGGCCATCATTTCATCCATGATCTTAGATCATGTTTCAATGAATGTCTCCTTCTCTGGTGCCTTCCCTTCTAGGTGTCATACTTCCGGCGCCGCCCTCAGGAACGCTCTGGTGCTCACCGATTCTTCCCGATATAGCGCAACGTCGGTGCGCCGGATGCTCTCACGTATCATCTCGACCATGTAATCACGGAACCTCAAATGAGTGTCTTGAGAATCAGCCAATCCAGAACACAAGAAATGCAACCAGGTCTTGAGAGATCCCATCCACCTCAGCCAATCCGTCTGAGGCTGCTTGAGAAAACGCTTGATGCACTTCCACCCTTTGCGCCATGTCATCCGGATCTCCTCAGCCGGTTACAAATTTGAATCATCTATTTTTAGGGATCTACAGGACGATATATAGGGAAGAGAGCTAGGAGGTCATTAGTATGATCTACCTCAGCGATGCCTTCCTGAGAAATAGGATCCTCGGCGTCCGGGCGACCTTCCTCTCTCGCCTCGACAGCGGCGGTGCCTTCGTCAGCTTCTGGCCTCGCTCCAATGACTACACCAATAGTTTCCACCGCCCCTACTCACAAATTTCTAGGGCTAACCCAGTTTGGGAAGTATGTTCAGGAGGAGGCGGTACGTCTTCCACTAATTCACTCACGGACGGCCCGGACTTAGCAGCTCAACGAGCCTCCAACGACGAGATCACTACACAGGGAGCATCTTGATTAGTTGAGTTCTCTGACAGTAAGAACCAGTAGCGAAGAAACTGACTTACGGGAACATAGAGCGTCATCCTATAGTGTTCTAGCCGCTATAGGAGAAATTTTGGCAGCAGACCCCTTAGCGCTTGTCAGTTCAATAATGGCTATCGGAGCCCCACCCTGTCCCACCGGCGCCTCTTCTCCTTCCTCTATTGGGGACACCTGATCAGTGCCTATATGATCCTGAGTGAGATAGAGATATGGATTAGAAATTGAAGAAGAGAATAGACAAAGGAGGAGGATGAATAAGGATAGAGGCAGACCTCGAGCAGCTCGGTTATGTCTATGTCGGAGCCGGCGATCTCGCCACTCTCTTGCAGGCTCCCTTGGAAGGACCCTCCCTGAGATCCTTCATCTTCTCCTGTCTCATCCTCTCCGTCCGACTCATAACCACCATCATCGTCCTCAAATGGAATCCATTCAGGATCATTCCCCTGACCAAGCATCACATTCAATAAGAGAGGTGGCTCCACGTGTTGACCCCGTCGGTGCGTGTACATGTCCATGGCCTCTAGGTAGGCATGCCGTCGATGGAAATTTACCTGGTCAGTAACCCATATAAGCCTGACTTCTGGCAGATGGATCCCATCCTGCATTATCTTCTTCCAGAGGGCTTTAGCGCTCATCAATTTCTGCAGGTTCATCCAGGCCAACCACAATGCTGGGAAGATCGCATCATGGGAAGGTTCGAGCAGGTATCTTATCTGCTTCTCGGGCAGTTCTCTGGCCGTCGTGTGTGACCCTCCTCTGGGAACCGAAGTCACAACAACATCATGTAATTCCCCCACTGCTGAGGTCCCGGCCTTCGCAGGCCCCATTTCCTGGCGCGCCCCTGCTCCCGCACTTTTAGCGGCACCTTTCCTGCTCTCTCGTCACCCAGGTTCCACGCGGGTAGTCTAGTGTTGTCGAACTCGCTTGCACAAAAGCCCCTCCGGGTATGCTATATCCCAATGTTTGGTATACTCGGTTGATAGTCCAGTGTCGGCCGCAATGGGTAGAAGGGTAATGATATCTCCAGATCCATAAGTTGTGAACATTAACCAAATCTAGAGAAGGACGGGGGTATTCTTCTCCTCCCAGATGTCCGTGAATACCCTCTTCAGCATTCGCTAGAGGCACCTGAACTACCTGGCGAATCGAGATGGCATGTAAGGCTCACAGATGATCTTCCCGTCAACCCAGGACACATGCACCCCGCCTTGGATGCTCTAGAAGTATTCCTGCTGCTTCAACGAGCCTTTCTCGTTGTCTACCATCTGGCCGATCAGGGAGGGGAATGGGCTGAAGTTGAAGTTGGCGTGGTTACTGGTTCTGATCCTTACTCCCTCCTTGTTGAGCGTCATCGGTGCGACCCCAACAATGTTCAATAGAGATGGTTGTAGGCTGTTTCCTGGAGGAAGAACGACGTTTGGGAAAGTGTACCCATCAAGATGAGCCGCCAACCAGCCGTGGAAGATCTGGAAGGGGCCACACAACCTCCGAGGTTACCCCTTCTTGAGATGCGTTCAAGAATGCCGTACAACCTAGCCAGCATGGAGACACCCACATTGAACCTTTAGTTGGTGTCCATGTGCTTGCCATCACCAGGGTTGCTGGACGGACGCCCATCCTTGCGCCCCACACTAGAAGTAGCCACCCTCTCAGGAAGGTGGCTAGGAACCCGGAATATCGAACATTCGGGTCCCGAGCCTCATTAATGTGGTTGCCCCATGATTGGTATTTCCCTGCCTCTAGGATCCTCCAGTAAGATCTGTTCTTACTCCTCTGAGTCGCGGTTGGGCACCGTTTTACCCATCCCGACATCTTGACCACTGGGTTCTTCTCCAGGAACAGGCTGAACCAGTCAATGTAGGTGATGTCCTCCAGGAAGTCCTTAACCTCCTTCCTCTCTTTGGCCAGCTCCAGCAGGTGCCATGTCATCATGGGGGTCCGTGATCTGTCCTCCCAAGTGTTTATGGGGGGGGGGGACTCGTCGTATTGATAACCCTCCAGTGGGATACTTCCAATGCAGTGGACGTCCTCGAGACTGATACCAACTTCCCCATGGTGAAGATGGAATGTGTTGGTGTCAAGGGACCATCCTGTGAATAGCTCCGGCCCGAGCTCAGGCTGGCGATGGAAGTGGAACTGTGACGTCCACACCGCCTCGAACAAACCAATGTGTCGCATATCATCCCAAAATTGGTCACACGTATGGTGAACCCAATACGCCCAGGTCCACTCACTGGTGAAGTTGCCTCCGGACTGCAAATCCCCATCTTGAATCCAGACTTTAGTATCGGTCGTGATGCTCTGACGGAACGTGCTTGCGTAGAGGGATGGGGAACTCTCCACAACAGGATCACCCCCAGCAATGGTCCTAGTTCTCGAGTTCAGGACATATACATCCATGTGTCTGGTATCTCTGGCAGGATGACCATTGTTGGTAATATTGTATCAGATAAGGTCATCCTACCATGTCACCCATGACCGCGGTGTGTTAACCTCGAAGCACGGCAGCGGAACCTCCTCCAAAATGCCGAAGTTCCATAGCATAAGGTTGTTGGAAAAATGGTACTCCTTCTGGGAGGTGGTTAGCAGGTTGAACAGTGTATTGTTGTTGGAAACAACCACCCTGGTGCCATAAACCTCCTCGTTTGCCAACATTTCAGCTCTGCGAGTGACGACTACCCCCTCATCCACTTGGTTTGTAGCCATCTCTTTTTAGCCAAGTTCTTAGATGTGTTGTGCAGAATCTGGATGTGTTGTGAGAAATTCAGAAGTTGGCCGCAAAATCGAAGAAGCTGGCTCAGAAAATCCCGGGTTTACGCGTAAATACAACCAAAAAATGAAGAAATTATGCACTTTTGATGTGGGTTTTACGCGCAGGCACCGAGGAAATTTCACGCACGAGAGCTCGGATCCTATCGTGCGAGAAATCCGAGGTATTGATCATGGGACCCATGGACCCTTTTATAGGTGAAGTCGGGGTTCCGCACTACGTGGAAAGCGGATTCCGCGCCAAACCGTTGTTTTGCACGCAAGGGCCGACGAAGCCCAACACTTCGACATTTCCCTTGGAATCTGATCGTTGCGACCCCTCGCTGATCCCATTCTGTGGGGGGGCATTTTTAGATGCCAAAAAGTCCTTAATTACCGAAAGAAGTGTCGAAATGACAAAGCAATGTTATAGTTGGACCCGGAGGCCCGGTCCGGAGGGCCCGAAAGTGTTGTGCGAAAAACGGGGAATGTGCGCGGCAAAATGTGTGTCGCGTGAAATGGGATTGAGATTCGCAAAGGGTCCCCAGAATAGGCACACAATAATTGTGTGCCCGCACCCACAAGGTTTACATTCTGTGCCGCCGTCTCTGGCATGAAAAATTTCACGTGCCGCCAGATGCTTATAAATAGAAGGCGAACCCTTCCATTTCGAGGTTCTGGAATT
Organism: Viscum album; assembly: GCA_963277665.1. Lineage (NCBI taxonomy): Eukaryota > Viridiplantae > Streptophyta > Magnoliopsida > Santalales > Viscaceae > Viscum > Viscum album. The sequence goes on along the minus strand of OY728129.1, from coordinate 1,777,559,897 downwards.
TGAACCGGCTCTCGTGCGCAAAATAGGACTTCCACGATCACAATATGGCCTTCAGGTACTGACCCTTTTCGCGCCACCTCGCCCTGGGATCCACCGTTGCATGTAATCCCACTGGCTTAAACTGAATTCCAAACCCTTCAATGTTCCTCCATTACGCACAATTCCTTCCGATTGAGTGCAAAACGGTTTAATTGCACGTAATACCTTTCGATGGGTGTGACATTTCCTTTGGGTGAGTCCCTTTCCACTCGCGTGTAATTCACATCCCTTGTGTGTGATCCCACTAGTCGCGTGAAAATTCGCTACCACGATTACGCGTCATCCCGTTTTTTTGCGCGCAAACCATTTATTTGCACGCAATCCCCAGGACCCCTCACCTTGATGCCCCCAGGTGCATCCCTATGTAGGTGCCCAATGTCCTCCTTTCGTATGCCCCGAGCACACATACCTGGTATACACAGCATGCACTATTTTCTTGTAAGGCCTTCCAGGCTTGTACGATGTAACCTCAAGGCCCCTTGGGTGTTTTTTTCCGTTACATTGTATCGCCTCATGCTTTTTCGCATAGGCACGCTAACGGCTATTGCTTCATCACATAGCCACATTAACATGGACCCCTCGATGGTTCGCTCTGTGACCCCCTTCACGATGGCCTTGTCGATGCCTTCCCTCCCACAAAGGGTAAAGGGTGCCGGTTATGTAAGTCCTAGGGTTGTGGAGTGAACCCACCTTGTCCGAGCTGCAGGACGTTAAACTGCCAAGCGCCTCGTCCTCAACACATGACGTTAAACTGTGATCCGGCCCCATGCCTCGCACACAGGGTCCCCTCGGGTTGGACATTTGTTATGCCTACTCATCTCCACAGGGATGGAATCACCCCCACATGAGATGATATCCTCCTTCTCAGAGTGGCGTTTGTCGATGATGGAAGGCCAACCTCCTTGGTGTAAGCCCCTATCCCCTCTTGTAGAAGGTAGCACCCATGCACCTCTGTACTTCCCCACCACCAATGCCGGTGGAGTGTGTGATAGGGAACGAGGTCCCTCTTTCTTTCGGTCACAAATCCCTCTCCCTCTGCGCTTTGTTTCCCACGAGCATCCATCTAGGAGTAAGTCCTGCCACCACGGGCCGCTCAACGTGTAATCCCCTCTTTATTTCTCATGGACGCACCCTTTGCAGCGTGATCGTCAGGTCTTTGTTGTCTCTAGTTTCTCACATCGAGCATGACTCATGTGATCTTAGAGTGAGCACCGACCGTGACCCCCACCTACATCGAACTACGAGGACTTTGATCCATGTCAAGGCATGGTACGTAGGAAGCCTTCACGAGGTTCAATCCCACCACCCAGTCGTTCCAACCCCTTCGCGTCAGTTCACCAAAAACTTGGGCCACTTCAAAGCGTAAGTCCCAAATGCCCTCGACCCGCATGATGTTAAACTGTCCACCCGAACTACGTGGACATTGATCTGTGCTAAGGCATGGTATGTAAGAATCCTCGATGAGGTTCAAGCCCACCACCCGGTCGTTATGACCCCTTCAAGTCGGTTCACCAACCACCATGGGCCGCCTCAGAGCGTAAGCCCCAAATTCCCCTGTCCCGCATGACATTAAACTATCCACTCGAACTACGTGGTCTTTGATCTGTGCTTAGGCATGGTACGTAGGAAGCCTCCATGAGGTTCAAGCCCATCACCCGGTCGTTCCGACCTCTTCACGTCTATTCTCCAATCACTGTGGGCCACCTCAGAGATTAATCCCCATCCATCCACCATTGTTGGCCGCCTTAGTGTGTCAGCCCCATCCATCCATTATTGTGGACCACCTCAGAGTGTAAGCCCCATCCGTCCAGAACAATGTGGACTTTGATTCCATGCCACAGGGATACATAGGAAGCCTCAATGAGGAGCAATCTCACCACTCGGTCGTTCCGAAATCTCCACATCAGTTCACCAACCATTGTGGGTCACCTCAGAGTGTATTCCCCATCCATCAACCACTGTGGGCTGCCTCGGAGTGTAAGCCCCATCCATCCATCATTGTGGGCCACCTCATAGTGTAATCCCCATCCGTCCCGAAGAACGTGGAAGTCGATTCCCTTCTATGGGGATATGTAGGAATCCTCCATGAGGTTGAATCCCACCATCCATTAGGACCCCAGGTCTGCCTTCATGTCGGTTTACCGACACCATGGGCCGCCTCAGAGCGTAATCCCCAAATTCCATTGAACTACGTAGAATTTGATTCCCTTCCATGGGGATACGTAGGAAGCCTACATCAGTTTCAATCCCACCATCCATCAGGACCCCTGGTCCACCTTTACATCGATCTACCGACACCATGGACTGCCTCAGAGCGTAAGCCCAAAATTCCATCGAACTATGCGGACTTTTATTCCCTGCCACGGGGATACGTATGAAGCCTCTTCGAGGCTTTATCCCAGCTTAAACATCTCCCTTGTGATGGTCCCATTTCATTCCCCCTCCACTTCATTCATCCATCCATCACCCATCCTGATTCTTACCTGGGCCTCCACATTTAGTTGAGATCATGCCATTCATCCCAGCGCCGCTCCTTGCGGCACCCGAGTAGCTAATCATGCATAAGCTGCAGCATGTCTCCGGGTCGTTGTCCTTTGTGTACACCTCGAATCATCACCCCTTCGAACTATGTGGGTTTTGATCCTTGTCCTGTCTACAGAGTATGTAGGAAACCTTCATGAGGCTCAAACCTATCCAATGGTAAACCCTGGTGCCCCCCATTATGGGGTACACTCTCACTGATCCACCCTCAATGGTGTTCATATCAGCCATTACGGTGTGACATCGCCCCTACATGGGGCGCACCACCGCAGATCCGTTCTCATTGGGCGTTCTGATCCACTCATCTCCCAGGTGTTCCCTCCTTGGGATGTACCAATCTGATCCGTCTTTATGGGATGTTCAGATCACTCTCATACCATCTTCGCAATAGGTTAAACTTGGGGCCAACCTCGTTTCAAACAGAGATGCCTGAGGAAAACCTCAAAAGACATGCCCTCAGCGTAACCATCTCTGCAAGATGTTAAACTCGCGGCCTACCTCGTTTCAAACATGAGATGTCTGAGGAAAACCTCATAAGACACGCCCTCGACGTAACCGTCTCTGCAAGACGCTAAACTCCCAGCCTACCTCGTGTCAAACATGAGATGCCTGAGGAAAACCTCAGAAGACACGCCCCCATCGTAACCATCTCCACAAGACTTTAAACTCGCGGCCTACCTCGTGTCAAACATGATATGCCTGAGGAAAACCTCAGAAGAGGCTCCATAGGCGTAACTGTCTCCGCTGGATATTAAACTCGCATCATACCCTATGTTAAACATTGGAAGCTGAGGAAAAACTCAGATATATGCCTATGCCATACAATTCCCCGCGTTCGATGTGGGATGCCTCGGGCTTCCACGCCCTTGAGAAGCCCTATAAAAAGGGACAGAAGATAGACATTCCAATTCCCCAGCATCAAGACATGACAATGATGCCTCAGCATGACCACTATCCTAACCGAAGGTTGCTGCCCCGACCAGACCCCTTGGAGCATCTCGATGAAAGCAGCGTAATTAATTGGTGTTCATGAAGATATGGCAATGGGATCGAGATTCACAAGCACGTCTTAAATATATGAGGGAGACATGGACTAGGTGACGAGCTCAGAGGAGGAATCCACAGAAGGAAGAACCGACACCCCCTCATCCCAGTTTCGATCAAGGAGCAGACGACCCTGAATAAGGAATGAAGGCCTCCCACCTTTGGAAAGCGGTAATGCGGGGCCACAAGACATGCGTCCTCTACGTGACAGATGCTCACGAGTGCCCCAGCAGAAAGTGTCAGAAACAAACCCTCATAAAAATAATCTCACCCTCAAAATTGTTTACTCTAATAAAAAATTGAGGATACATCAGCCTCATCACATCCCCGATTTACCACATAGTGTCCTTTTTCACGAGGTTTGACACAAACAAATTAACCAATTCTGTGGTCTTGATTAATATAACATTATTTATATGATATATAATCTAAAATTATTGATCCATGAAAAAATATCATGCTCTAGAGGTACAACCTCTTGTTGTAGTAAACATAAAGGATCAGGTTTTTACTTCCCATAGAGATAATTTTGGAATATATCATGGACATGAGAGAGGTTTAGTAGAGGTTCCAACTAATAAGATACTTCCCGACATGATCTATAATTTCAAAGGGACTGGTATTAGAAGGTAATAACCTTCTAATGTATCTCAATCAAAAATTCATCCTTTGGTTCTTCTATAATAAATTTTTACATCATCTCTTATTCAATTAAATGAATATGAATTATTTATTCAAGAAACACTAGAATATAGATAGATACATTATAGAATGATAGGTAATTTATTTGATATCTTGTTATCATCATAGAAAAAATAATTATACCATGTTATCAAATACACCTAAATCATCATATCAAAATTTAAAACATTTATCTATTAAACCTCATTCAAAATTCAACATTTACGATTCCATAAACGGTTATTATTATAATCTATCCAAATAAAAAAAGTAATAAATAATGAATATAATATTCCTAAAATTTTCATACAATTATTCCTCTAAATATTTTTAATTTTCTATTAATGGTAACATTCGAAAAAATTGAATACCTTTTTTATATATTTTCCTAGTTATTGGTAAAAATTACAATAACACCACAACAAAAACATGCATGATTCCTACTTCCATGATTAATAACAAAGAATATTAGATATCATCCATAGATCCAAAAAAATTTATATTCCATCATTGTTAAATTGAAACACTTTACTAAAAATCATTTGTTAGTTCTGAGGACTTCAATACTACCAATTTACATTATCCATACCAATCATCTCTTCATCTAAAATAACAACTATTTTCCAAATCCAAAAATATATTAAGGGTTACCTTCCATTAATAATGTTTTTATATAAAATATAACCATTCCATTAAATAAAATTTATTAGTTTTTAGTACTATTCAAAATATTTTTACAATTCCATAATATAACATTTCTATAGAACAATCCTTGTATATTTCCTGATTCAGATAACATAATTTAGGAATTAATATACACAAAAACAACATTAACTACACTTCACTCATAAACCATTAAATAAGTATCATCATATTATTAAATAATAGCCCTTTAATAAAATATTAAATGTAAATCAAGCCATGAATTTCCTTGAATAAAATTAAAATATTATTATTATGTTTAACATAGAAAATACTGTTTCAATAACACATACCATTTATATGTCAGTCGTACACTCATTATCTCTATAAGTGTAACCATTACTCATGTAGCCCGGATGATTTTATTCATGACCATTAAACCTAGGACATAAATTTTTAAATTTCCTAAAAATTCCACATTTAAAACATTCAACATTAAATCATACCATAGAGAGATTAATTATCCAATCCATTTCACTTACAATACTTTTCATTATTCCTAAAAGATTAAATTACTTTTTTCTTCTTTTCCATGCTCTAAAAACATACCATAGCTTTGATTTATTCTGTAATGACCCAATCTTCTTAAATGATAATGTTTTAATGAAAATATGTGTTATATATAGAATACAATATCTCTTTAATAATTAAGTGAGTATAAATTGAAATATTTCTTTTTGGTTTTTGATCAATATATGATCATAGGTCATTTAAGACTATAATTCAATATGACTATTGGGAACTAAACACTTGATACTAATTTTAACACAAGTATTAGAGTTTATAAGTAAAATTATGACAATGTAAAATTGATACATAATGAAGAGTTGATGGATTGAACTAGTAGAGTCAATCCAGTTGAATCCCATCAATCAGAACATGGGAAATATTTACCACCACTAGAATTCAATTGTGACAAAGTCCATGTCAAGCATCAACAAGTTAATCTTGAACTAAATATTCGATGGGAGGAGCTAAATCTACTGGATATTACCACTCGGTCGATGTTAGCTGAACATCCCATAAAAATACCACCACTAAACCCCATACTCAACAAATGTGCTGGTAAAATAAGGGGTTATGTTTCAAGGCCCTAGTAACATAAAATTGTAATTTCACTGTAGAAATAAATTTTTCCACTCATTTTTATATTAAGAATAGTTTTTCATGATAAATTTAGAAGGAATTTGATAAATAGGATTTTCATAAAGTGATTGTAATTTTCAGATAATATATAAAAATTATAAAAAACTAATTAATTATTATTGATAATTATTTAATGAAATATTATTAGTAAAAAAGAGTTTATTTAAAAATAAATGGAAAAAATAATTTTTATTCTTTCAAGTGTAAAAAATGTTTCTATGTATTTCACATACGTTATTTTTTTAACAAATATAAATTTTTATATTTAAAAGATAAAATTATCATATTTAGAGAATTATTATCAAAAAATAAATATCATTTTTGAAATAATAATATCAAAATTAGGTTTTAATGATTTTAATAGAATTTTCAAAAATATTGATTCAATTAATTGTAAAAATAAGTATTCTATTTTTTGGTAAGTTTAATGACATCTTAATTATGTCATATTGATTTAATAATTTGTTAACCATAATCCATGATAAAAATTCCTATTATTATTAATATTAATTATTTAAAAAAATTAATGAATTCCCATTTATATAAGTTACTTTCTAAATTTGGAAATGAAAACATTAACATTAAAATTGTTATTTTGTGGGAAATTTAATTTTCCTCAAAAAATAAGTTTTATAAAATAATAATCGACTCTTTTGGGAAACAATGACATAAGATATGATCTATGTGTCCAATACCATGGTAAAATACCATTGTAAATCCAATGGATTTGAAATTACCGCTACCTAGGGGTGTAATGCCTTTATTTGGAAATTAATAAACAAATCCACAACATTTACAATAGACACCCACACATTTCTCCATTTCCTTTCATTGAAATTTAATCATTAAAAAATATGTAATATTGGTACCTCAAATAGAGTCATCCCTAGGTTTCCTCAATTGATCATGATCCCAATCCTTGATTTTTGTGAGTTACTTATCAGGATAAGGGAAATCTCAACTTCTCTTTTTCTTTCATGTGCCCTTTTTATATGTTATGTATTTCAAATTTCGAAACAATATTATTTTTCCCAATATTTATTTATAATATTTTATTAATTTTAGACCCTTTTACCATATCATTTTACTCTTTTCTAAAACAAATTTTCATGCTTGTTATGCTGTCGATTTTAAATATCAAAATGTATCCCTTGTTTAGAATAAATTCTATTTTATTTTAATTTTAAGAATTACCAAACAAAATTATATTATAGGTTTATAAACCTATATTTATAAATTATTTATTTTATTCGGGTTTTGACATACATAAAATCTAAATCCCATTTTATGGGTTGAAAATGACATAATGATCATGTTCTTCAAACTCTATTTAAAACACCATGATTTTGATATGAATCCTATATATTATATTATAAATGGGTTATTTAGGGAATATCTTATTATAAACTATGTGTATTACATGAAATTTAATACATATTTATTTTTTTACCTGATAGTGGTCCAATGTATTGTGTAAATAATTTAATGTCTATAAATGTCGTGTTTTTTGAAATCTTGGTGGATAACCTTGGAAATATTTAAAACACCTCGGTGAAAAACCATAGTGATGTGTTTATGAATATATCATCCAATTTTTTTAGCCACATTTATATGTTATGATTCATGTTATTATTATTATAATCCATTTTATCTTTCATTTATGATATCCCTCATGTTTTTATTGATAATTCACTTGATCACATGTAAATTATTCCCCTTACATTCCCTTATTGGGCCTTATGCTCACACATTCATTTTATATATATACCCAGGTTATGATATGAAGTAATTATACTTAGAATGAAGCTATAAACAATCCTTTTAATTTACTTAGATTAATGTATTATGATTTAATGTATAATGTACCTTTTTTCATGAAAATAATGTTTATAATATCGTTTGTTTGTACCATGTGAATGAAAAGATATGTAGTAAAAAGGTGGGATGCCATAGTCAATATTAATTGACATTTTATTTACTTAGGAAAATTAAGATATGAAAATATATGGTATAAACATAGGAAAAAATTAAAATATAGTAATTCATCTTGTTATTTTGGTAGAGTATTAAGTGGAAGACCTTGTCCCATATTCTAGGTATCTATTCCCTTAAGTTTTGTTCTATTGGTAACATCCTGATTTTTTTTCAAATATACTGAAATAATTTTTATTAATTAAAATTTTTTTATAGGAAATATATTATTTTCCCGTTAAGTATTATAATAAATGTGTTAAGTGATTTATTAGAGAAAATATTAGTTATCACTTTGAAATATTCACTAGATTGTTTTCGGACTCAAACACTATGTGAATATGAGATTATGAGGACCATAAATCCATAGTGAAGGACAAATTAAAATATTAATAATCTTATATTAATCCCAACCAACAAATTCAAAATAATAAATTAACCCCAAAATGGTGCATTGTGTGAGAAATTTGAGACGACAGTTAGATCCAAAATTTTGTTTTTACCCTAGGAAGGGTATGCCCTTTATAGGCTTCAGAAATTTGGATGCCTCGATCACGAGATAAATTTATTAATTATATGTTATTTGTTTATATTTATTGAAAATAATTAATATCTCTAAATCCTTTCACTATATGACAAATATGATACCATTTTTAGGTCTAGAATGGGGTGTTTCCCTAATAATGATATAATTTTTATTCCCAATGGATTCATAGACTTTTTACCAAATCAAAATTATCATTATTTTTTGGTAATTATAATTAATAATTAATTTAGTTATTTAATTAAAAATTGAAAAAAGTTGAAACACTATTTTATCTTCAGTAAATGTTTTTCCTCCATTAAATATTCACAAGGATTCGTTGGACATCTTTTTATCTACCTTTTTGATAGAATGTTGCTTGCAATCAATTCATATTGATAATCTATTGACTGACATAAACTTGTTTTGATGAAACAATAGATTTAAAAAGGGATTTTATTTCATTACATAAATGCTTGGTGCTTTTAGGGATCTATAAACAATCGAGTGATATTTATAAAATATAATAACCTGAATGGGATGTAAATCACTCTTTGGTGAACAATGAATTTATTTCTAGTTTTTTTATTCTGATATACAAAATTGAAGTACTCATCATCCTCCCTTAACTCATACATAGTTCCCCCTTGTAGGGTTTTCCCTCTAACATAGTTTTTTTAATTAATTATTTACTATTTTTTCATTTATATATTATGCATTTAAATGAAAAAATTTAGTTATATTATGAAATAAATAAACAGAGAAGAAATTGATATTTTTAAGAATATGATAATCCAAATATATAAATATATATAAATTTATAAATTTTATATTTTTCATCTATATATGAAATACACACACACACACACACACACACATATATATATATCAATATTCACTTTGTATGCTTATGGATAATTTAAAAAAATTAGTTATCAAATTTCATTTATTTGAGTTTCGAAATGAAAGAATGAAATTATCAAAACACACAGATATATATATATATTGATAATTTCATTAAGAATCTTTTTATTTCAATTTGTAATTGAAATAGATAAATTATTGAATATTAAAAATAATAATTAAATTTTTTTATTATAGAATAATTGAATTATATTCTTAAAGGGAATTTATTGAAATTATTGAAAGAACATTATTAAATTATAATAGGAAATTATCACAATATAAATTAAAATATATATTGTTATAAGATAATTATAAGCGGATAACGCTCGATTTTTAGGGAGTTCTTAAGTCTGTTCATTTTATCTCAAATTGGATCGAAACATTCCTCGATTTTGGATTTGGGGATCATATTTGGTATAAGGTGGGTGGTCTAAACTAAATAATTTTTTATATGATACATTTCATTATTGTATAAGATATATATGCGATTATTCCAACATACTATAGGAAAGACCAGATGAATTGTCATGATAATAAATTAGTGTTATTTTCTTGAGGAATAACCCCCTTAGTTAATTTTGATTAGACAAATGATAATTTTGATTAATTGATTAATCTGTTATATAATAATACTTTTAGATTGACTGATACTGGCCTTGGGGATTTTTGTTCTTAGCATTTGATATTGTTTTATATCGGTGAAATTGATACATGAGGGTTTGATACTGATGAAATGTTGAGTTTGACGAGATAATACTCATGTTTATTACGGATTACTACGGGCTTAGTGCATGATCTTTCATACTTTTTGATGGAAAGGTGAATAGGTACATGATGAACAAGGGCATATTATATGGATATATGTGATTTATGGGGACTAGATTCACATCCAATTGATGCCCGAAGGAAAGATTCTAAAAGTCATGCGAGATGAGTCCATTTGTGTATGACATGTTATTAATGTTTCATCCACGCCATGAGAATATAATACTATATTGGGTGATCCACCCTGATGCTGGATGATCTACCCGTGAACATAGATAACTGTTTGGGAGAATAAATATGTTTGGCTAACCTCATGTGTTATCCCATTACCTAAAGTTCAGTATGATTTATTTCATCTTCATTATTAATTTATTAAATTTTTTTCTTTTTATCACCATATTGAATGCATTATATCTCTCGTATTTGATTTTCTAGACGTAGTGGCGTGGATATACTAATTTTTATAAACACACATAATGGGATACCATTTTGTACCTAGAATGATTTCATGGACATAGGTTTGGGACAGGGAAAGGGACCTTGTAGTTGATTTGTAGCAGTGTGGATGGGTTGGATCGTAGAGACATGGCCGAAATGGGGTATAGACAATGTTTTTTTGGGAGTTTTATTCAAGTATACTTATTTTTCATTATATTACTTCATGTTGGAAAAAATACCTCCATGTTTTCTCTCAATATTTTTTGGGTGTGATTGTGTTTGTTGACAAGGAAAGATGACCACAAATGGGTTTTTTAAGTCTTTGTTGAAGATAGTTTTTAAGGAGTCTCAGTTTCCCATCATCATCCAAATTTTTGGGCCTCAAAATCGAGAATTAGTGTCTAGAAATGTATGTTTTTCATCATAAAATTTAAGTGTTTGAATAATGGAGAACGAAATTGGGAAAGTAAGAGGAATGTGGATCCCGGGACATGGTCAACTTACCATGTCTGGGATGGGTTTCATTCCATGTACCAGGCAGTGGGAATGGTTCACAGGAGTGGTTCATGGAACTTAAAATGGTGCATGACAATGATTTGTGGTAAATGTAATGAGGTATACAGAAGGAATTAGGGTTCATGGGAAGGCTGAAAAGAATCGCGCCGTAAAGGAGGAAAGGCATTATGCAGACCGTCATGGAAATATAGTTCACGGAATTGGTGTGGTAGGTAGAAACAGATTAGTATGCGTTAAAGGCTGTACTAAATAAAATATTTGGTAAATTTTGGATTGGTTTATTTTGAGGATATATGTTCTTATATAAGGATTAGTAATTCCACCGATTAGAATAGAGAGAATATAATTTTGAAATATCTCTTTGCTTTTGGAATTCAGTGATTTTCGAAACTGGTTTGTGAGAAACGATTCTGAAAAGGCTGAAGAATTTCATAGAACAGTTATTGAAAGTGTTTTTTGTGGACATTGTAGTTCACAAAGGAATAATAGTCAGTGGATGAGGAATGAGATACATAGAGCAGGTGCTCTAGTATATGGAAGAAATGGTAGTTGATGAACAAAGAACAGTTCATGGAATGAGGGTGGTTCCCAATGGAGGTTCATGGAGACAGTTCATGAAGGAGATACACAATAAAGATGGAAGAGGAGTCTATGGATGAAGGGTGGTTTACGGATCTTGAAGAAGTATGTGGAGGAGATGTTCCACGTACTATTCCTGGTACACAGTATGCAAGAGGAGCATGTGGTTCACAGAAAACTCAAGGAAGATTTAAAACGCTTCAAGTGAGTTTTCGAAAGTCATTTCCATTACTTAATAGTACAAAGAAAGTTGGATTACATATTTGGGTGAAGAAAGGACTTCAAAATAGAATCTACTTAAATTTGATGACGTGATATTCAAGTAGATGAAGAGAACTGCATGTCCATATATGGTGTTCAACCAACATTTCTATAAACTGTGAGTGGATTCCTTTCCAAGATAAGTGAGTTATAGAAGAGGTAGACAGTGACCCCTTCCACCAGCAGTGATCTAGACACAGAGTAAAATGGAGTAACCCTTGGGAATATAGTGAGAAAACCCTATCCCTTATAAAGGCAATGAGTTTGGGATAGATCTAACCAGAACATTGTACTCATTATTAGCATTGATCCTTAGTGAATTTGGTACATTGGAACATTACCATTGTATGCTCAATGGATGTACCCCAATGAGGGTGAACTGATTAAAAATAAATTTGTCATGTGTATGGTTTCCTATCTATTTATATATTACTATGGGATGAAGAGAGAGTTGAATTTTGTTAAACAATTAAACCAGATCTGAAGGGGCATAAGTTTTAATCCCTCATACCTTGATTCACCCCCACCCTAGGTTATTTAACATTATAGACCTAACACATCCAACATTTTATGTATACACTTTTAGTTTTTCATTAAATTATTCATTAATTATGTTGATTTATTCAGTTTTTTTCCTTTCTTAGTTTTGGATGTCTGATAGTTTATTATTTTTCACTGTGATATTATTTTGGATTTATTCGCAACTATTACAAGAGAGTACAGTTTCGCCACAATATTCATTATACCCTCAATACAATATGGTAGCCTATGGCATATAGGGAGGTGAATTCGAGGTTATTTAGAAATGTATCATGGTAACTTGAGGGAGCACTGGGTGAGAGATGTTACAAATTTTTATTAGAGGATTTTGTTTCTTATCTATTTCATTACAATTTAGTAAAGTTATAATGAAGACAAGGATGTTTCATGACATGTTAATGAGATTGTTCATGGGAGTAGCTCTCCCATGTATAGGGAAAATCCTAGTTCCTTGGGATGGGATTATTGCTCCTAATTATTTCAGGTTATAGTGTGATGTCATTTCACCTTGGGTGATTCACATGTTGTGTGATATTATTATTTCATGAGATTGGTACTCATTCTTCGACATGGAATTAGATGAGTATTCATGCATCATGGTAGTCACATAGTTATATATTTTAAAATTAATCATTCAAGAAAATGGTCATAATTATTCTATGTGATATATTCCCTGTAATAACTATGAAATGGGATACCTCATTTTCCTAATAAAAAAGGGTAATAAGTGAATTGTTATGTTATGAAAATTCAACTATAATACCTTTATAAAGAGAACATGAGTTAGTGGTTCTCTTTTTCAGTCACCTGTTTGGTCAACCATGTTACATGAAAATTATATAAGGTGTGTGTTTGTCTTGTAGAGAAAATGCCTCCTTGTCATCGTCAATTTGAGCGAAAGGAGAGAAAAAGTTTGTAGGCTCCAAACATGGATGAAAGATAACTTCCTTCGGTTATTGAGGATCAAATGGATGGGAAGAATCATGATAGATTCCTAATAGTCATGTGGTTCAAGGATAGGGATATTGTTTGCACCGTACCTTCTATGTTTGAGCTGACAAGAGAGTTTCAACTATAGCATCCGCCTACTTTTACTGGGAAATGAGGTCCTTATGCAGCAAAATTGTAGATCGAATTAATCTTGACAATCATGAATAACCCCAATAAACCTGTCGATATGAGGGTCACGTTGGATAAATACATGCTTAATGTACCCGTAAAGTGTTTGTGGGATATTCTAGAGAATGATGGTCAACAAGTTGAGTTATCTTAGAAGGACTTTAGAATGAATTTCTTAAGAAACTTTTATCATGATAGTTTGAAGGATGAAAACGCTCATGAATTCATGCACCTAAAAGATGATATATTTTTAGTTATGGACTATGCAAGACACTTCACCAACCTACAATGCTTATCTCCATCCATAGTAGCATATGAGATAGCTATGGAGAGATGTTTCCATGATGGTCTTCTCTATGAGATCAGGTCCCAGGTGAATGTATTCTGTTTGAATAACCTTGGTGATGTGATGAATCAAGATCTTATCATCAAAATTAATATGATAGGCCCTAGGTGTGGGCCAGGAAATTTCTTCATGGTAATTCGGGAACACTTATTCTGGTGGAAAGAAGCACCACTATGACAATTACCACAAAGGAAGTTGCATGCAGATCAGAAAAGGGAGGGAACTTACTCTTCAAGATTTTGGTTCAGTGGAGTGCTTTCTATGGGCCAGGATGGGCCTTAAGCACCTGCCATGTCATCACCCTATAGTTAAGTGTTGTGTTTGTGGAAGTTTGGGTTATCTTTTGATGTTTTGTGGGAAATATCCATAGAAGAGTAGTGGAAAAGGATCTGTACATGCTCCTAAGAATGGAAGGGGCTCACCTACTCCTCAACATACTAGTATCTAGATTTCAACTGGTCGTTTAGGTTGAGGCAGGGGGCATGGAACCCCAGTTCAAGAGATTCAGTATCACTCTAAGGGAATAACATAGGAGAGTCAAACTAGAGGCGAGGGTAGTGGGGCTAGCTAGTAACATGCTATACAGTCTTTTCCGATAGGCTTGAATGTTTTACCTTCTATTATCATAGGTACGATTAATGTATCATCTACCTTATCAATAATTTTATATGATACCCGAGCATCACATTCCATTATATACTCTCTCTTTTTTAAATTGGATTGGTTTTGTCTGTGGAGAGCATTAATGGTGTTATGACTATTCACACACCATTGGGAGTGCGGTAAGATTATTTCAGGTGATGCATGGAATGTTCTCATAAAATTATATATTGTCATTTCCTTTGAGATAATTTTGTACTAGAAACATAAAGATTCTATTTGATTCTTGAAATTGATTGTCTAGTTCAATACTAGGCTCATATCATCAATTATAGGAGGAGAGTTATATTTCTATTTCTAGATGGAGGAAGACATACTCACAATGGTGAGTTGTATTTTCAAGCTAGTCATTCAAAAAAATATAGTGTAGATTAGATTATCTCATGGATAAGATAGAATGTGTTGTCCTTGATGATGGAGGAATGAAGCCAGAAGAATTACTGCCACTGGTGGAAAAAATTCATGATGTCCTTCCAAAATATTTCTCCAGATTACCATCCGTGAATGAGATTGGGTTCACGGTAGAGTTGGTGCAAGGAGCTGAGAAAATTTCCATTCCTAAACAAATAATGGCACCATCATATCTTAGTGAATTGAAGGTTCAGTTGGAATATATATAGGAAAATGGTTTTATATGGCTAAGTATATCCCCTAGGGTTCTCCAGTCTTATTATGCATGAAGGATAATGGGACTTTGCAGTTATGTGTGGATTATCAGTGATTGAACTTGATGAAAGGCAATAAAAATTATCCCCTTCCATGCAAAGAACATATATAAGATAAGTTTAGAGGTTATAGTATTTTCACAATGATTGAATTTATGTTAGGGTACCACCTGTTGAGGGTGAGACAAATAGACATATCCAGAACTACTTTCAGGAGTAGGTATGGCTTATATGAGTTCATAGTGATGTCATTTGGTCTTATGAATGCACAAATATTATTGATTCTCATGATGAATCATATATAGAATCTATTCTTAGATTGGGTTTTCATAGTTGTTGTGGGTGACATCTTAGTGTACTCTCATTATGTAGATGATAATGCCAACATCATGAAAGTTTCCTGAGTACATTGAGAGAACATCGAATTTACACCACCCATGAAATATTTAGTTTCTGGATGATAGAGTGAACTTCATGGATCATGTTATCTTAGAGGCTGGGGTTTCAGTGGACCCAGAGAAGGTTGCAGCCATGGTATCTTGGCAGTGACCCAAAAATTTGTTTTAGATTCAGAGATTTCTTATTCTGGAAGATTATTACTGATTCTTCATCCAATTAAGTCAATAATTTTCCTTATAATATTTCCATTCTGTTACGTTTTGTAAATCACAAAATCATTCTCTTAAGAAAAACTCTCTTTTACTATGAAACATTTTCTTAAGGAAAATTTTCAATCTCTAATAATGGTTTTTTCTTTACATATAGTTTCCATCACCTTACTGGATGATTTCATAACTATATCTAATAGTTTTCCTTATGTCAAAAAATTGGATCCTTTTTTAACTCAGTACCTTAGATATTCTTATAATTAGATTTCCCCAAAAATTTTAATCTGATTTCCCCTAAATTCAGACTCTGATTTCTTCTTAAATCAGTCTCTGATATCTTCTAAAATCAAACTCTAATTGGTTTTCAAATCAGACTCTGATTTCTTCCCAAACTGGACTCTGATTTTTGCTAAAATAAAACTTTGATTTCATCCCAAACGAGACTTTGATTACTTCTAAAATCAACCTCTAATTTCTCATGAATTAAGAATCTAATTTCACATGTAATAATACTACTAATTCATTACATTTCAAACTCTGATTTCTTTAGAAATTAGAACTTGATTCTCTATTATTTAAAAATCCAAATGCCAATATTTCTAGACTCCAATTTTCATTCTGTTATGAATCTGAATAAATTATTTTGTTATAGTTCCCATATTTCCTTAATGTAGAGTTTCGTTTTATCAGATCATAAATGTGATAATGTTTTTGAAGCATTGCAATGTTTCTTATAGTTAGTTTTATAAACAATGTCATTCAATATGTTTTAACAAAATCATTAACTAAGTTCCCCATATACTGGCCCCTCTCATATTTATGAAAAAATATGTCTATTAGAGGAGAAGTCGACTATTTGTGATTTTTCCTATAAATAACTAACCATTTGAAAGATGTCCAAATTGTTGCACTCTGGAATGAAGTGATACTCTATGAGAGCTCTGCTGAAATATGCCTTGTGAAAATGTTGTGAACTACTTGTTTTAGAAAAGATTATCTTGTTCAATATACCTAGTGTGAATCCAGTTGTTTCTAATATCAATCAAGGGATTCTAGGGGTAGGAAGATAGAGGTGCCGATTACCTGCTTAATCGAGGGCTTTTGGGGATATCATGGTAGATACCAATCTTCAAGTTAGGGCATACCCTAGTGTGGGTAAGACATAATTTTATGAAAGTATAAATTATGGTTCTTTTATCCATGTTTATTGTATAACCATCTCTTTAGGTTAAATAATTTCTTATACTTGTTTCCTTTTTGTTGTTATAGGTTTTATTTTCGAGGGTTTTTTAATGTTATAAAGTGTAACTTTCTTAGAATTTTATATACTAGTAAAAAATCTTAAATATTAGTTTCTATATGCATTATGGTAGAATATTTCCTTAAGTAAACTTGTCTTATGTTTTTTATCAAAGATATATTTTCGAAGCCTATGTCTTATTCTTAAAAACTAATGAGGAATTGTGAATTATTCTTATTTAACTTTGTTAAACATATATTTTCTTAAAGATAAAAACGAATATTTTTAAACCTACAATTCAATCCCCTCTAGAAATTGAGAAATATACATCTATATTTTGATCTTACAATTGTTATCAGAGTATATAAGGATATCAAAAGAGACATTAGGAATTTATGGATAAAGGAAAAACTAAACGATATAATATTAGGGTGATAGTGATTCGGTGCAAAAACACTAAGAAACAACATGTGGGGTTTGAAGAGGGGGGGGGGTCCCTCTATATAGGCTTCACAGTGATGGTTCATATTCCCCGATAAATACAATGGTTAAGATTTACATGATCTGATCTGATGATTTAT
The DNA here is from genome assembly GCA_963277665.1 of Viscum album. NCBI lineage: Eukaryota > Viridiplantae > Streptophyta > Magnoliopsida > Santalales > Viscaceae > Viscum > Viscum album. The sequence continues at coordinate 1,777,542,026 of OY728129.1, read as the reverse complement.
ATTAATGATGGAGAAGGATTTATAGATTCTGGTATCATAAGGTTTTAAGGACATAAATTAGATTAAAGGAATGTGAATCTGACATGGTTTTTATAAAGAAATATTAAAATACAAAAATGAAATGAAATTATTAATATATATGTAATAAAACATACCTTCTTAATTTCTCTTAAATATATTTCAGTGTTGATAAGGATCCTCTTATAAAACATAAGTTCCAAAAAAATTAATTAGGGAAAGAAAACCCTTTATGTTAGGAATAATATTTTCAAAAGGAAACATTAAAGAATAAGTATATATACTCCCCATATGAAAAAGAGTATTTTAATGTTAGGAGAAAGGTTTTAAAAATAGTTAATATGGATGATTACCTTATGATTATATTTCCTATCTTTTGTATAATGTATTCAAATCAATTTGAGGGTAATGGATTTATAAATATATCATCAAGTTGATCTTTGATTCCGATAAATTGAAGAATGATATCTCTATTAAGCATATAATTCAAATGAAAGAGATGCCTTATGTCTGTGTGCCTTCAACGAGAGTGACGTTTGAGGTTTTTTATTAGGGATATGGCACTAGTTTATCACAAATTATTAGTTTTTTGATAAAAATAATTCCATAATCTGTGAGTGTGTGTTGCATCCACCATAGTTGAGCACAAAAACTTCTAGCTGCTACATATTCACCTTCAACAATGGAAAGTGCTACTGAGTGTTGTTTCTTTCCTAACAAAAAACTAATGAATCTCTTAAGAAATGAAATGTTCCATATTTACACTTCATATCCATTCTAAAACCACCAAAATCAGTATCTGAAAATCTGTTGAAAACAAAATCATTTTCAGAATATTAGAAAAGTCCTGAATCCATGGTTCCCTTTAAATAGTGAAATATTATTTTCACTGATTTTAAATGGGATTCATTTAGATAAGATTGATATATTGCACTTAATAATTAAAATAACATTTTTTGGAATACTAGATATTCTATATAATAGTCTTCCTATAAAACCTATAAAATATGATTGATCTACTGGTTTCTCAGCTTCATCAAGATCCAGAGTAATTGAGGTACGGATTGGAGTACAAAAAATCTATGTGTTTTCATATACATACTTGTTAAGAAGATATTTAACATACTTGTGTTGAGATATAATTTTCCTTCTCGTTTTTTAGAAATATGAAAACCCATAAATAATTTTAACTCACCAATCACACTCATTTCAAACCCAGATTTCATAATATTTACAAATGAATTAGTTAAGGATTTCTCTCCTGCTCTGACTTTATTATCATAAAAATAAATTTGAATAATAAAAACATTTATCTTATATATATTTATAAAATTGGTTGGATTAGTAGTTCCCTTAAAATAATTATTTTGAAACAAAAATCCCTTAACTTTGTCATACCGATCTCTAGGGGCTTCTGTGAGTCCATATAATGATTTGGTAGGATTTTAAACATGTTTCAGATGTTTTGAATCTTCAAAACAATTTTGTGTTTCAACATAAACATCCTATTGAACATATCCATTATGGAAAAAAAACTTCTTATCTATTTGAAAATGTTTGAAATAGAAAAATGTTGAAAAGGCTAGTAGAATATGAATAGATTCAAGTGTAGATACTAAAGTGTAGGTTTCTACATAGTTTATTACTTAATGATGATTTTAACTATTAGAAAATAATATTTCATTGTTTCCATAGAAAATTCCATTTCATCACATTTATTTATGAAGACCCAATTTACTATAATTATAGAAGATTCTTTGGGGCATTCAACCATGGTCCAGACTTTGTTACTTTCAAATTCATTTAGTTCATCTTTTATAACATTAATGGAATCATAATCACTTAAAGGATCATTAGTAATTTTACGTTCTAATTGGGAATGAAAGGTTAGGTTCTCTACCTCATTCCATAGAGAACATATAGTCATAACATGATGATTTACATCACCAATGATACTATAACTGGGATGATTCTAATGAAATAACTGATTTGTTTTTTTAAACATATTCATCAACATAGGGTAAAATTATTCTATGGTAAAATCATTAGGAACAGTTTATTGAGTATTTTCATTATTAGAAGATTCATTAATCAAAGGATTATTATCAGTTTCTGAAAACAAATCTAAATATTTATATTTGGGTTTCTAAAAACAGACCTATTTCATCAAATATCACATGTAATGTTTCTTAAAAAGTACAAGGATTCTGATTAATAACTCTATAAGAATTATTAGTAGTGGAATTTCCAAATAAAATTCCTTCATCGGATTTGCATGTGAAGTTATGTATGTTATCTTTAGTATCAAGATGAATACATTGAATCCAAATACTTTGAAGAAGGAAAAATTAGAATTTTTACTAGTTTATAACTCATAAGGTGTTTTATCAAGAAATGTGCTGATTAAAACACGATTTATAGTATATAAATCAGTATTAATAGCTTCATTACAAATGTGTTTAGCCATATAGTATTCACACAACATGGTTATTATTATCTCTTGAAGAATACAATTTTATCATTCAAGAACACTATTTTGTTGAAGAGTTCTTGGAGATGAGAAGTTGTTAGTTATTACTTTCTTACTTCAAAAGGTCTCAAAATCATAATTTTGAAATTCTCTCCCATGATCACTACAAAAAGTTATCAATGGAAATATTTTCTCATTTTTAACTTTTTCTAAAAATGACTTAAAATTAGAAAATGCATTGGATATCATTATGAGAAAATAGACCCATGTAAATCTAGTTTAATAATCAACTAAAACAAAAACACAGTATTTTCCTCCATTTATTCTAATTTGTGTTAGACTAAAAAGATCCATATGAGAAAGTTTTAATGAATATGAAGTTGAGATTTCACTAACTGATTTAAATAATGAATTATGTTTCCTTCTATATATAGAAGGATCACTTACATTTGATGAATCAAATCTAAGATCTGGTAGATACATAACTAGTATTTTCTTTGAGAGTTTTCAAAAACTCATAAGATTACAGTGTCCTATTCTTTTATTCCATAACCAAGATTGGTCTTCCATTACACTATGGAAATTTATGTCTTGGCTCATAAGGTCCTCTATGTTATGTGTATAAACAGTCTCATGCCTAAGGCCATAGAGAATAAAATCTTCCTTGAAATTGTGTACTAGGCATTTATCATTCATAAAATTCACAAGGTAACCATTATCACATAATTGTCTTATAATTATCAGGTTGTTCTTAAGACCATTAACATATATAAAATGTGAAATAAAAGATTTTCCAAGAAGAAAAATGTTACATATACCAATAATTTTCCCTTTATAATTGTCTCTAAATGTTACTTTTATACCTTTCATCATGATAATCTTTTCAAACTTCATTTTGTTACCAGTCATGTGTCAGGAACATCTATAATTCATGTACCACGTATTGTTGTTGGCACTAATATTAGTTTCCTAAAAATTAAATGTCTAAACATTTGTAATCCAAAAATTCCTAGATCTAGAAATGTTTGAAAATAAAATATTAGGTATCCTTATTTTTATAGAAAAATGAAATTTGTGAAAACCTAAGGATTATGTTTTATTCTAATAAAAACATTCCTCCTAGTGTTCACCAAATTGACACTTATTAAAAAATAGGAGGACTTTGGGGTACATAATTGTTGTGACTAATAATTGGTTTTGAATGAGAATAACCAAATCCAGAACTATTCCTTAGAGGACGATGTTGTGGATACATTTTTTCATAACCTTTTTTTTCTATGAGTAAATATTGGAAAAATATTATTTAATGAAAATATTTCATATTTTAGTCTGATGAATAAATTATTATCCTCATAGAAATTAGTCATAGAATTTGGGTTCGTCACAGAAATATTTTTTTGGAAAATAATTTTCTCAAGATCCTTAAAAAAAATTTAAACCTAAAATTCAACCTATATTTTTATAGGGCTATATACATATACATTTTGATACTACATTAGGTATCATTTATGTCTCTAAAGTACTTATATGAGAAAAATATTGCCTCTCCTGCATTTGGCCTATCCAAAATGATTGTATCCTTCTTGTAAGACAAGGAGTAAGATTTTCCACAACACTAACACCGAAACATAACTTTTCATCCTTGTTAACAAAAATAAAATGCATCATAAAATTCTATTACAAAATCATTATAAACAACATCATGTCTCTTATCCTTTTCTATGTAGAGGCTTTCCTAGAAATTATTCTTTATGATATTTTAAATCATAGAGTCATACTTGACAATGAAATTATGGTCCATTAACCTTTCCCTAAAGAATATCCAATCATTGAGTTCTGTTATGGATGGAATTGGAGGCTATGAATATATTTAAAAATACATTTAGAGTTTAATGAGAAGGGGAGAACTGAATGATACACTTGAAAATGTTGATTCCAAAGGACAATAAAAGATGGATGAATAGTTTTCCTATCAAATCAAATATTTTATTGTAATGAAATTATGATGCATTTGTTATGTTAATGATTTTTTTTTTTCATTTCATTGTTTCATTTTTTTTGTTTCCTAACCTTTCAGGTGAAATTTTATTCACTCCATTCCCTTTTGAAAACAAAAATGGGGAGAAAATAATGTTCAAAATTATTTTTAATGTTAAAGGTTAAAATGCCTAAATATGGAGGAGATTACCTAAAGAATAACATCTTATGTAAGGAAAACTAATTTATCTAAGGAAGACAAGAATGTGATCCTTGGGTATTTTATAATCGTGGGGGTGTGTTTAGTCGTACTCATCATGAGCTATAAACAAGGGGAGATAATTATTTATTTTAATGTTCAAAATGGAAAACCTGAGTTCCTTATATTATTTTATGAAAAGTTGTTTGTGATTTCAAAAAATGGAAAGACTGTGGAGTCAATAAGTTTTGTTATGAATTTTTTAGTCCAGTATGTTTTGTAAATCACAAACAGGTCCTCTTAATGAAAATTCCACTTCTCTAAGAAACATTTTCGTAAGAAAACTTTTATTCCTTTAATAATAGTTTTTTACTTTATCTATTGTGTCCATCGCCTTAGCTGATGTTTTCCAAACTAAATCTAATAATTTTCCATATTTCAAATATTCAGATCCTTATCTAGCTCAAAACCCTAATGGTCATTATAATATGATTTCCCCAGAATTGTGAATCCAATTTCACCTAAAATCAGATTATGATTTCTTTTGAAATCAGACTTTGATTTCTTCTAAAAAAATATTTTGAATTATTCTATAATAATACTCCAATTTTTTTCTAAAATAAGAAATTGTTCTCTATTGACATCAGACTATGATATCTTCTCAAATCAGACTCAAATTTCTTCTTAAATCAGACTTGGATTTCTCGTGAAATCAGATTCTAATTTCTCTTAAAATTAGACCCTAAACTCTTTATAATATATGCTCTTATTTCCTCATCAATCAGAATCTGATTATCTATTAATTTAGCATCTAATAGTTAATATTTTTAGGCATTGTTTTTCATTATCTAAATATTTTTATTAAATAATATTTTTATAGTTATGATATTTCCATATTGTAGAGTTTCATTTTATCGAATCATAAATGTGATAGTGTTTCATAATCATATTAATGTTCCTATTAGTTAGTTATATAAAAAAATTTCATTCAATCTATTTTAACATTACCGTTTCTTGAGTTACATGTTTACAGGTCCCTCTAAAACATAAGAAAAAATGTTACCATTGGAGGAAAAGTTGGCCGTTGGAGATTTTTATTATAAATACCTAGCCATTTGATTGATCTTTAAAGAGTAATAACTCTGGAATGTAGTGATACTATGTACGAGATTTGATAAAATTTACCCTGTGTAAATACTAGGAACAAAATTTTCAAGCTGATAATATCATTTTCATCCTACCTAGTGTGAATCCTCTTTTTGTTGTTATCAATTGTGGGATTCTAGGGATAGAAATATAGAGGTTATGGTTATCTACTTAATGGATGGCTTGTGGGGATAGAAAGACAGATACCAATCATAGTATCCAGGACATACCCTAGTGTGGGTAAGACATGATTTCTTGAATGTATAAATAAATGGATCTTTTTACAAGGTTGTTGGATACTCTTCTCTTTTGGTTAAAATATTTCTTACACTTGTTTACTTTTTTGGTTACCAGATTTATTTCAGCTACATTTAGTTATAGTTAGAAATTGTAACGTTCTTATACATTCTTATACTTGTACAAACTCTTATATATTATATTCTATACACTTTAATTTAGAATTATTCATTAAGTAAAATTAGCTTAATTATCTTTATCAGATTTATATTATCAGATCCTTAGTCTCTTTTTTATTAACTAAATAGGGATTTTGAATTAATCGTGTTTATCTTTGTTAAACATATATTTTCTTAATAATAATAACAGAGGTTTTTAAATGTATAATTAACCCTCTATTGTAGTTGATAAATCAACGTTTAAATTTAGATCACACACATATAATACTTATCCCGTTTGGTGACACCAATGTCCGGGCTGACCAAGAAAGTGATCGAGTTTGTTAGGTTACATGCAAGTGAGGGAAATTTCCAAGAGCTGAAGAGAAGGCAAATTTTAACATAGATCCTCACCTAACAAGAGTCTGGTAAAGAGTATGCAATGTATTATGATGCATCCAAATGTGGACTCGGAGATTTTTTGATATAGGATAACCATGTGGTTTCTTATGGTTCTAGGGAACTAAGATGACATTAGATGAATTATCCCATTTAGGAACAAGATTTAGTTATAGTGGTATATTCCCTGAAATTTTGGAGACACTCTCTTTTAGAAGAAATGTTTGGGTTGTACATGGACCACAAGTGTCTTATGTATATCTTTTCTCAGAGATACCTGAACCTTCAGTAGAGTATTTATGTTGAGTATCTTTATTAATTTTAAATTGACCATGCTTACTCACTAGGAATGGGAAATGTCATCACTAATTCTTTGAGGCTGATGACAGAGATAGAGGAGGTGCTTGAATCTTGTAAAGAATAGAGAATGATGGAACTCATTTTAGATATGAATCTTGACATTCAAGATTCTCATGGATGAGTAGATCTTATATCAACTTTTTTTATTACCATAATTCTTGACTGGATCAAGATATATAAGTTATCTGATCTAGAGGGCTTAGTTTTAAGAGATTGGTTATACGGTGGGGAGTCACAATCTGGATGATCTTTAGATAGTGGGAATTACCTTCTTTTTCCTTGCTGAGTATGGGTTCATATGGGCCTATGTGAGGAGATAATGAGATGTTTTCTGTTTCTATATGGGTGATCTATACTGGTTTGAAAAAGATTTAGCATGATCTCCCTATATAATACTTGTGTTTAGGGATAAAAAAGGAGATAACGAGATTTATAAAGAGATGATTCACTTTTCAATAATCGATGGAAGAGCATTAGAGGCCTATTGGGTAGTTACAACCTCTGCCTATTCTATTGTGGATGTGGGATGAAGTCACTATAGATTATATAACAGGATTACACAGGAAACCCCACCAGAATAATGCTATGTGGGTGATTGTAGACAGACTAATGAAGGTATACCAATTTTTTCCTATCATGGAGACCTTCACTATTAATGTTTTGGGTAGTCATTATGTTCATGAGATAGTCTGATTACATGGTGTTCCATGAATAAATTTTTCTGATCAAGATTCTAATTTCACATCTTAGTTTTGGAAGGGTATTCAGAAGGCCTTGGGATCATAGGTTCTTCTGAGTATAACCTACCACCCTCAGAAAGATGGAAAAACTAAGTAGACCATTAATATTTTGGATGATATGTTTTGAGCTTGTGTTTTGGTTTTTTTTGGTTCATGGGAGCATCATTCGGAACTCATGGAGTTTACCTATAATAATAGCTTCCAGTAATCGATTCAAATGGATCCTTTTGAGGACTTTTAAAGTTGGTCATGTTGTTCCCCTATTTGTTGGTTAGAAATAGGAGAGGAAGCACTTGTTGGACCTATTTTCATATAAGATACTTCTGAGAAAGTTAAATTGATTTGAAAGATGTTTCTGAATGAGTATAGACAACAGAAATCATATATTAACCAATGGAGAAGATCTTTGGATTTTGTAGTTGGTCATCAAATTTTTCATCAGGTTTCACCAAGACTGGGGAAATGCCATATTATAAAACAAGGGAAGCTTATGACCCAGTTTGTTAGGACTTTCCATATTTTGGAACGGGTCGATCCAATGGCATACCGTTTGGCTCTTCTACAACTCTACAGTTCTATTCATGATTTGTTTCACGTGTTATAACTTTGGAGATATATTTCTGACCCATCTTATATAATCGCTGATGAGCACATCAAGATTTGGGTAGATGAATTCTTTAACGAGCATCCTTTACAAATTGTGGTCCATAGTGAGAAGAATCTCTGAAGAAAGATCATTCCATTATTTTCAGTATTGTGGCATCATGGACATTTTCAAGAGGATTCCTAGGAGAGATAGTCTGATGTGTAAGAAAGGTGGCCAGACTACTTCACCGATACCTCAAAGTGATTCATGGAGTATCTTGGGGATGAGATGTTATATGGTGTGGAGGTTGTAAGATCTGGTCCCTTTTCCTAGGTACGTTTTCCCTCAAGTGTTGTTCTATTTGTATCATTCTGATTGTTTTTACAACGATAATGAAAACCTTCTAATATATTATAAATTCTCTATTTGAAAAAATTATGTATCAGAGAAATAATATAATAAATGTGTTATGGGTGTTGTATAAGAGAAAATACTATTTAACACTACATAATATTCAGTAGAATGTTTTTAGAGTCATAAACTGAGTGAATATGAGATTCTGGGGACCGTAAAGCCTCACAAAAGGTGACAAAACATTTATTTTATTATATAAAGTGCGGAAAATTTATTAAAAATAATATAAGAAATCCAAAATGGTTCATCGTGAGAGAAATATGAGACCACTGATAGATCCAAAATTCTATTTTTACCCTATGAAGGGTATGGAAAATTTAGGCATCAAACATTTGGATGCTTCACTCAGGATATAAAGTGAACAAATAAATTTTATTTATTTATGTTTGTTAAAGAAATTAATACCTCCCAAATAGTGCACCATATTGAAAATAGGATACCACAATTGGGTTCAGAAAAATGGGTTTCACCTAGGAAAGATATAAATGTTATACTTAAACGATGATTGGAATTGTCGCAAAATCAAAATAATAATAATTATTATTGTAATTATAGTAAATAAATAATTAAATTAATTAAATAAAAATTAAAAAAGGGGGAAAATCTGGTTCACCATCAACCAAGATTTTTCCTCCATTAAATATCATAAAGGTTTTTGAATTCCTCTATTTATCTACTATTTTGACTAGATATTGGGGGAAATACATACCTATCAAAATTCTATTGAATCCACATAGATTTTTTTATGAAACAACTAATTTTTGATGGGATTTTATGTTAGTTCATAAATGGTTGTTTCTTTAATATATTTATAAATAACAGAATTCTATTTCTACTATAAAACAATATGAATAGGATGGAAATCCATATTTGGGGAAGATTGAACCGATTTCCATGTGGTTTTTGTACTGATCTACGAAATCTATATCATCATATTCCTCCCTCAACTCATGAGTTTCACACCTAATCTAGGTTCTTCCTCTTCCTTTTTTATAATTTATTTTATAATTTTATTTCATCTTTATATATTGAGTATTAATGAAAAAATGGTGTTAAATTTTAAAATAATTCAAATAGAAGAAATTGATATTTTGGAAAACAATTATAATCCAAATATATGTATATATATATATATATCAATTGATAAATTTTATATTTATTATCTAAATATGATATATATATATATATATCAATAATTTATTTTTTTCTTATCGATAATTTATGAAACAAAATTAATTATCAGATGTCCTTCATGTTTTTTATCGAAAGGAAAAAAATGAAATAATTAGAAGAGATATTTGTATATATAAAAATATATGTATATATTGATAATCTCATTAAATATTTTTTTATATATTTCAATCTGTAATTAAAAATGATAAATTATTTTTTATGATAAACAATAATTACATTGTTTTTTTATTTTCAAATAATTGAACGATAATATCAAAGAGAATTTATAGAAATTATTGATGGTTAATTATTAAGTTTTAATATGAACATATCACATGGTAAAGTATAATATATTATTATAAGATAATTATCACTGGATAATTACTGATTTTTCCAGGAGATTTTCTTTCTCTTCTTTTTCTCTCGTACCAGACAGAAACATACATCAATTTTGGATGTGTGGATCATCTATGGTATTAGGTTTCTGGTCCAAACCGAATCTATGTTAATATAATAAATTTATTTATAGTATAATTGATACATTTGATCGCACCGAAATACCACATGCACGACCAGATGAATTGTCATAATTGTGAATTTATGTGATTTTCATATAGAATAATCACCTTATCTAATTTTTATTAAACAAAGTATAATTTTATTAATTGATTATTTTGTCTTATAATAATTCATTTTTTATGTTTGATATCAGACTTGTGGCTTTTATTTCTTAGCTATTTTGCTTATTTTATATCAATGTAATTGATGCCCGAGGGTTTGATACTGATGAAATATTGAGTTCTTTAGGATATGACTCAAGTTTGTTATGGATGCCTGAGGGCTTGGTTCAGGATCGTTCGTACCACTTAAGGTAATAGAATAAATGTTATTGATGCTAAAGGGAGCAGTATATGTATAAATGAGATGTCTTAGGACTATATTCATAATCACTTTATACCCGAGCATAATATTCTAGAAAGCATTCGAGTTGAGGCCATTTCTGTATAATTTGTTGTTAATGATTCATTCACATTAGGAGAATCAGCTACTAGTTTGGGTGGTCCATATGTATGTGGGAATATTTACCCATATACACAGATAACTAGTAGGGGGCTGAAAAATATTTGGATTGCCTCATGTGTTATCCCATTACCTGAATTTATGCTAGTTTTATTTCATGTGAAATATTAATTTATTAAATTTTTACATTTTTATCAACATATTTCATGCATTATATATATATCGGATTGTACTGGCTTAAAATGGTGGTGTTGACTTAATTATTTGTACTCACACACTAGACCTACATCCATTTGGTACTCGGACAAATTTCATGGATGCAGCTTTGGACTAGGGCAAGGGAACACGTAGTTGATTTGTAGAAGGATGGATGGTTAGATAATGGAGATGGGGCCGACATAGGGTTCATACTGGTTTTTTTGTAGTTTTATTCGATTCCTATAATTTTTATTTGTATGACATCAAGCATGTCATTTATACACATTTATTTTCAAATTAAAATTTTCCTTTATTATGTGGATTTATTCAGTATGTACCTTTCTTATTATTGGATGTCGAATTATTTTTTATTTTCCACTACTATGCTATTATATCGGATTTCATTGCAACTCTTACCTAAGGGTATAGAATCCCCACTATATTCATTATACCCTCTCTACTATTTGGAATCCTCCGGCATATGAGGAGGCAAGCTTGAAGTTACATAACCAACTGTCTTGGTCACTTGAGTGAGAATTGGTTCATGGATGTAACATTAAGTAAGTTTTTTATGATAATGTAAATCACTATCTAGATATGAACAAATAGATTTGGTAATTACATAGACATACCTATGGGAAATAACTCCCCAAGGTGTGTTAGTCCTAACTTAATATAACCCAGTACATGACAATGGGCCTTACTACACACCTATATTGATGCTCTTGGGGGATATGGTTAGTTAGTTACATTATTTTTATGAAACATTATGAAGGATTTGATGAAAATGTAATTATTTTTAAATAATAACGTATATAATCATGATGTTTTTAGTCATAAAGTTATTGTAGAGTTACAGGATTCTAAAATGAAACACATTTATCACTATGGTATTCTTCTATTAGAAAATGGTTGGAAATAGGTGGAACCATGTAAATGGTGTTCCCAATGGACCACGTACATAAGACCTTCTGATGAAAGACAGAGTGTAAAATTTAATGAGGATGATGAATCAACAGACTCGAGTTATGATCAATAACATGATTCAAGATGAGAGACCAGATACTCATCGATGAGAAATCCATTATGTTGAGTCCTTCAAGAATCAATGACCAACTTATTTCAGTGGATTTATCGACCCATTGATTTCTGAACAATGGATAAGATTTATTGAAAAAATATTTTTTGTACACCATTTTTTGGAATAAGAAAAGTCATCCTGGTTGTGTACCTCTTAGAGGGAGAAGGTCATCAATGGTGGAAACTGATTAAAAAAAATCCAAGAATGGATATTGAAGCAATGGAGTGGAAAGAGTTTAGGGGATCCATTTTCAACGAAAAATCCCCTATTCTATGTGAATGAAATTGGAAAAGGTATTCCTTAAGATTAAGAATATGGAAAATGAATTTGTGGTAATCTATGAGAAGAACATTATTAGACATTATCACTATACCAATAAATTTTTCAGGGATTTTAATTAGAATGTTGATAGTTTATTCAATGGAATAAGACAACATATATCAAACAATATTTCCAATCAAGACATTGAATGCTATGAGGATATAGTTTTAATTATAATGAAGGTTGAACTATAGTTCAAAGAGATGCAATGGTCCCACCGATCGAATGAAAATAAGAGATAAATATATCAACCATTGGGAGTAACATTGATCTTGAAAGAGGAGGAAATAATGTGAATGTTTCCATATGCAACAAATGTGGGAATATCATTCAAGGAATTGGTCCATTTGGAGTGGGAAATGTTACATGTGTGGTAGAGATGGTTATATTGCTCATAAATTTCATAGTGAGGTTAAGACTCAACTTCTCAACACTATCAATGAAGGGAATATGATGAATTCCCTTCCAGATGTTCAATACCTCATGTGTGGATTGATTTGGAACATTCCCAATCACTGTATGAATCCAAAGATAATTAAGAGGTATCACCATCAACCTCATCATAGTCAAAGGGATAAATGTTAGGATTTTTCTATCAAGATAGTTGAAGTTGAATCTTCTAATTATGTGGTGGAAGGTACTCTCATTATTCTCTCAAAGCTAGAAAGTACATTATTTGATTCTTATTATACACATTACTTTATTTCCTCCATGATTTAAAATAATGTAGAACCAATAAATAATCTTCTAGATGTAGAGTTACCATTCAGGTCTCATAGAGGGATAATCTAAAATCAATAGTGTGTAAAAACTATAGTATTCACATTATCGAGCGCAATCTCATCACAAATATAGTATTCATTCCTTTTTTGGAATTTGAAATTATACTATAAATAGAATGGATCTGAAATTATAATTCTATGATCAATAAAGAGGAAAGGAAATCATTGTATTCTTGAATGGATCATGTATAGTTATCATCAAAGAAAAGATATCTCAAACCGAGCGTTGTCTCGAGGAAAATCATGTGGACTTATTTATGGACATGATTAGTGAATATGAAGAATTAAATGAAAGTATGTAAATAAAAATGTTCCAATATTTCATAAATACAATGAAATATTTCTTGAGGAGTTACGTGGGCCTCACCCAGAAATAGAGGTAGAGTTATCTATTTAACTTTGACTTGGATCCAAGTCGATATTAAAAAACCTGTATAGAATGGAAAATGTGGAGTATAAATAATTAAGTAAACCACTCCAAGTTCTTTTGGAGAAGTTTTTGATTTATAAAATTGTGTCTCCTTAGGGAGAACCTATTATATTTTTGAATACGAAGGATTGATCAATGTTGATATGCATTGATTATAGAGAAACTAAGAGGATCACAATGAAGAACAATTTCCTTGTTCTAAGTTTTACTAATTTATTTGACAAACATCATGGGGATAAATTATTCTCCATGATTGATATTAAATATGTTCAACATCAATTAATTATGAAGGAAGAATATATTAAAATACCACCTTCTGATCATGGTATGAGAATTATGATTTTGTTTTTATTCCCGTAGTATTGACTAATGTTCATTCTATTTTTAGGTATTTGATGAATATATTCTTTAAGGACTACATTAATAACATTTTTGAAGTTTTTTAATTTATTATATTATAATATATTCCAAAATTCATGAGGATCATGAGGATAATCAACGTTTTATGTTGAAAATTCTAACGAGGTAGAGTCTATTTGGAATGTTTGTCAAATGAAAATTTGGGTTACAACAAGTTACTTTTTTGGGGAACATTTTAACAAATGATGGAATCTCATTTGACCCTATCAAAAAAGGATGTAGAGGAGTGGCCTCATCCAACAACAGTAACTATGATTTATAGTTTCCTTGTCTTAGGAAGATATTATAAGAGGTTTGGGAAAAATGACTCAAGAATTTTAATTTCACTGACCAAGATACCTAGTAAATGGGTTAAGTACAAGTGGAAAAAGGAATGTGAATATTGTTTCCAAGTTTTGAAGAAGACATTGGTTACTACACCTGTATTAACAATACCCTCTATTATAGAAGGATTCACTATTTTTAGTGATGCTTCTATGAATGGGCTTCGGTACACCCTCATAAAAATGATTTTTTTTCTTATGTATAATGATAGTTAAAGCCTCATTATTGTAATTATCCTCTGAATGACCTGGAATAGGCTACGGTTGTTTTTTCTTTGAAGATATGGAGGCAGTATCATTATGTTTAGAAATTTGATATATACAAATATAACTAATGTTTGAATTATTTATTCTCATAAAATGAAATAAAAAATATATATGGGAGATGATTGGAACATCTCAATGACTATGATTTTCCAATTCCTCATAATCCAAGAATAGTAAATAATTTCACTGATGCATTTTGAAGGAAAGAACATATTTTTCTAGAAATGATGATGATTCAAGGAGATCCTTTATCAAAAACCTAGTAAAATTTGACGTGGATATCGTAAGGGGGGAGAAATCATAAAACCTATTACAAATTATTTTAAAAACATTTTTAATAGAAAATATCATGAAATATCAAATAGAATATCCATTTTTTCAGATTAATATAGAGGTTGTAAAAAATTGGATGTCTCTTGAGATCAAAATTGATCAAGAAGGGTAACTTAAATTTTGTACAAGGAACTGTGTTCCATCAATTTTGGAAATAATGAAGTAGATTATGGATGAATCTCATAGATCTAAATTCTATATACATATTGGAATCACTAAAATTTATGGGGAGATTATTTACCTTTATTGGTGGGATAAAATGAAAAGGAAGATTGATGAGTACATGAAAATGTTCTTGGTGTGTCCACAAGTGAAGGAAAAGTGACAAATTTTACAATAGGTATTACGACCACTACCCATTCCAACATAGAATTGAGACAATATCATTATTTATTTTTTCACTACTCTCCAATGAACTTCCAAAGGAAACAATGTGATTTGGGTTATAGTGGATCGTCTCACCAATAATTCTTATTTCATCACAATTCAGTAAGATTTATCTATTGACCAGCATTCTAGGATTTACATAGAAGAATTGGAGAGGTTTCATGGAGGGACACTTTCTATCATTTAATATCATGATACAAGGTTCACATTAAAATTCTAGAGAAGTCTTCAACATTATCTGAATACTTAATTAAATCTATGTACGTCTTATCACTCACAAATTGATGTCCAATATAAAAGGACTATTCATACACATTAGGACATGATAATAACATGATAAATGTAATATAGAGGTACATGGGATCAAAATATCATATTAGTTGAGTTCATATACAACAATAGCTTCCATTCGAGTATTTAAATGGAACCCTATAAAGCTCTATGTGGGAAGTGATGTAGAACTCCTACATGATGAGATGAATCTGGTGAGATGAATCTTCTTAGTCCTGATATTGTAAAATAGATGATAGAAAATGTTCATTCCATCCAAAAACAAATAACATCTACTCAGAGTTAGTAGGAGAGATATATTGAAACCCGTTGAAAGGAATTATAGACTGATGTTGGAGATAACGTCTTCCTTTGAATTTCAGCTTGGAAGATAGTCATTATGTTTGGGAGAAAAGGGAAGCTCAACCCTATGTACATTGGCCTTTATGAAATCCATGATCGTCTAAGAGTGGTAACCTATCAGCCAACACATCCACCAAATCTATCTCAAGATCATGATGTTTTCCACATATCATTCTTAAGGATGTAAATACCTAACCCCTCACAAGTTCTGATTCTTTATGTGGTATAATTAGAACATTACCTCTGTTATGAGGAGTAACTAGTGGAGATATTAGACCGTAGAGAGAAGGTTTTATTAAACAAGTCTACCAACCTCTTAAAAGTGTATTTAAGGAACCACAAAAATGAAGAAGCGATATAGGAACTAAAGTAAATAGTGAGGTAGAAGTACCCATAAAATTTCTCAAATGAAGAAAAATGTTGAAAATTTGAGGAATAAATTTATTATGGGCGGAAGAATGTGATGACTTGAACATTTGGAATGCTGGTTTTTTCATGAAAATGTGTGTTTTATAGACAAATATTGTTAAAACTGATGTTTAGTTGGGGTTTGGCTTAGTGGTAAGCACCCCTTAAATTTACATGAAAAATGGGGGTTCAAAACCCATTGGGCACAGGTACTGTAGCATATTGTAGCAGTAGTGGCACTGTAGCAGCAGCGGGCACTGTAGTAGCGATAGAGGACTGTAGCAGTGGTAAAGTATTGTAGTAGTGGCGGGTACTGTGCAGTACTGTAGCAGTGCGGGTACTGTGGTAGTACTATTCACAGAATGGGCTTTGGGCCAAAAAATTGGGTCTACGGGCCATGTAATGGGCTAAATGCCCACTCGGCCTTCAAGCTATGTAATGGGTCTCCCTCTACCCAGTTAAAGAGCTCTTTTATTTGCATTAATAATAAATGCGGCTTCGGCCCCAACCTTTAAAAAAATTGTTAAGAATGACGTGATTATAAATTGGAATGTGACCATTTGGTTTCCAAACATTATATGAACATCAGTGAGTTATGATCATCGGTCATCATGAATATTGGGAACTATACTCTAGATAAAATTTTTAATATTATCATTAGAGTTTATAAGTAAAATCTTGACCACAAGAAATTGATACCGAAAGATGATTTGATGGACCAAACATGAAGAGTCATTCCATTACAAAACCCATCTATCAGAACATATGAGGGAGGTATCGTCGCTAGGATTCACTCTTGACCAAGCTCGTTCCATGATTCACAAAGTTAATCCTGATAAAAAAATCACCTATAGGAGAGGTTGAATCTAGTTTAATTTACCACTTGGTCGATGTTTGCAGAGGAAATCCAAAAAACTAGTTCCATATGACACATTAATCTTAGGGAATATCGGTGGTGTAATAAGGGGTTATGCTTTGACCAACTAGTTAATTAAATAATTAAATCCTTTGTATAAATAATTATTTACCCATCAATTCTATTTTAAGAGTAGTATTTTTAAATTTAGATGGAATTTGATAAAATTTCTTTTTGGATATATATTTTACTTTTCAAAAAAGATATAATTATTAGTATAAACTATGGTGTTTTTAATAATGGTTATTTTAATGAAATATTATTGATAAAACACACTTATTTAAAAATAAATGATAATGTAATTTTATTTTTTTCAGGTGTCAGAAATTTTAATTTTCATTTGCCATCCAATATTATTTTTTAACAGATATGTATTTTTATGTTTAAAAGATAAAATTATCATATTCATAAAATTATTCTGTTAAAATAAATATCATTTTTCAACCAGCACATAAAAATTAGTCTAGGGTGAATTTATAAGAATTTTCAAAAATATGATTTTTGGTGAATAATAAAAAAATAGTTTTAGTTTTTCACTAAGTTTAATGAGATAATAATTATTCCATATTAATGATATAATTATTTAACCATAATAAAATAAAAAAAATTAACTGATTTTATCAATTTCATGTATTTTAATATATTTTAATCAATTTCCGAATATATAATTTACTTTATAAATTTTTAAATGGAAACTGTAACTAATGAAATTATGTTTTTTGGAAACATTACTCTTCCTTTACAAAATATGTAATATAAAATTGTGGTTGAATATTTTTGAATTAAATTACATAAAATATGATCCTAGGGTCTAATACCATCTGAAAATACCAGAGGCGAGCCCTTGGTTTTTTAATTACTACTACCTAGGTGTCTAATGCCTTTATTTGGAAATTAATAAAAAATCTAGAACTTTTTCTATAAATACCCACCCATTTCTCCATTTCCATTACATACATTTCATATTACGCTAAAATGTGATATATTTAACTCACAAAGATTCCTCCCTTGGTCTCCCCAATCCCCCAAGGTCCCAATATTTGAGTTTTACAAGTTACACTTCAATGTAAGGGAAATCCCAACATCTATTTTCCTTTAATGTTCCCTATTTATGTGAAACATATTTCAAAATTACAATCTATAATATTTTTTACAATTTATTTTACACCCATACAATATTAAGAGACTTTGAGGAATTTTGTTCCCTTGTACCTTCTCTTTTTTACTATTTTCAAAATCCACATTTCATACAGGTTATGTTACCAATTTTACTTCTCAAAATGTCTTTCTTCTCCCTGAGAAATTGTCTTTTATATTATTTTTTTAAAACACAAACTTATTTATTTTCTAGGGTTATTCAAAAAAAATTCAAATTATTTATTATATTCTGTGTTTTACATACATAAAACCCTTATTCACTTTTTGTGGTTTATAATTGAAATAATGATACTATTGTTCAGTATTTATTTTAAACAGTGATTTTGATATAAAACCCATTTGTTTAATTATACATAGGTTAGTTATAAAATGTTTTATTATGATATATGTGGATCACATGAAAATCATTACTTATTAAGGGTTTTCCTTAATAGTTCTCTAATGCATTGTGTAAATAGTTTAATCTTTAGGGATCACATGTTTTACAATTCCTTGGTGAATAACCTTGGTAATTTTAATAACACCTTTGGAAGAAACCTTAGTGATATGATTATGAATATATTATTTAAATTTTGTAACCACATTTCCATGTTTTGATTAAATTTTTTATTATAATTTAAATCCTCTTTCTCTTAAAATTATTTTATTCTTCATGTTCTTATTGGTAATTTCAATTATTACAAGTAAATTGTTTCTCTTCCTTTCCCCTAATGGTCCATATGCTCACCCTTTCCATTGATATATGTCCCCAGGTTATGAGATGTATGAGTTGTTCTTAGTATAAAACTTTGAATACGGATTTCAAGACTGTTAGAATAATTTTTTTATTGTTTCATCTACAATTTATCTTTTTTCTATGAAACTAAACATTAAATGATCCACATTATGTATCATTTAAATGAAAAGTAATGAAATAAAAATGCAATATTCCATGTATTCCTTGGAGTTCTTTTTCCCTCATTCATGAAATATATGAAACTCAGTCTTCCTTGATCCATGGTCTCAAATATTCAAGCTCTTAGAAATCATTTTTCCTTCTCTTAATTGATGATTTGAAGAGTTGGATGAGGTGGTTGTTTTTAATAATATATTATAATAATTGATTAGAACTATTCACAATATACTTATATCAACATATCTCCAAATTTTGTTTATTAATAACACATTTTCTATCACATTAAACATTGTTTCACAGGAAATTATTATGGTCCAATGATCAATTACATGAATTTTATTTAATCAAACTATATTAGGAATTGTAGCATTGAATGGTCTACAATGGGTTTGTTAGTTGAGAAAGAATCACCCAATGGTTCTATATCAATTGGGACCTTCTTTTCAAAGGTAGGTGTTCATTATATTTTTAACATATTATAACGATCCAATGTTTTTCAATGTAAATTACTTTCTTATAAATATTTCATAATGATATAATAAGTGTTATATTACCTTTAATCATATTTTTTTCACTTATGTGATATGAATTTCTAAAATCTGATATAAACAGTTGTGACCAGCAAGTTATGTGGAGTCCGATAAGGAAAAAAAATTGGTGAATAGTAACTGACCCTTATTAATAGTATCATACCCTTATGAATAGTTATATACCATAATTAATAGTAATATTATCTATAATAGTATATAAATAATATTTGAGTAGAAGTATGATATGACTTATATTTGGAATACGTATAGAAATGTTTTAAAACTGTTGTTTCTGAATAAATTATGATTTTAATTAAATATTAAATTAATCATATTTATAAAATTATTTTTGAAAAATAGACTTCATTTTAGGATTCTACACATAGATAAAATGTTATTCTGAATTTTTGGTATTTTTCTGAAAAACTAAAATTCTTGATGAAAAGTGAAATACGGTAAAATACCGTATATAAAAATTATCAGTTAAATACTCTATTAATGAAATAAAAAGTGATTTAATCCCACTTGCTTTAGATTCACGTGATAAAATTACTATTATTGGTCATTGAAGACTCACTTTTCCTTGTCTTGTGTGGAAATAATAAATTAATTAATATAAAATTGAGAAATCCTCTCTCCCCTCCACTATAAAACCCCTCCATCACCCCCCCCTTATCTTCACTCTTCTCATGCATTGTGACTTCTCAAAATTTTGTCCAAATATCTTCCAAACCTCCTCTACCACATCCAGCATGACTTGGTCTCACAAAAATACAACCCCCCCTTAAGGATGCTCTCATGGAAGTTTGGTTCAAGAGGCAAATTCCTCTTTTCAATTCTTTGTTTATTCCTTTCAAGTTCATTTGTTTTCTTTTTATATTATTACCTCTCATTATTTCAATGTTTTGATTACTACATTACCATAAATGTACTATAATTTTTTCATGATAGTGGAATAATGTATCATCATCTCTTCCTTTTTCCTACTTTATACTAGTAGCAAGAACACCATCCGAGATGTGTCAATTTACCACATTCAAGGACGATGGGATTTTGATTTCTATAAACATTCTTAGTTATGGTCATGAAAACATTATTGTTATGGTTGAACTAGATTATTATATATTGAATATACCCTATGTAAGGTTCTATAAACCCTTTTTACAAATGTTATTAGGTTATAAAGGAAAATATGTTCATTGTAATCAAAACCCAAAAAGTAACCAAAACAGTTATCATTAATATTTATATAATAATTCATCCACATTCCATGTAACCAAGTTATATAAATTACCACTAATACCTATGTATGATCGTAAATAATATGCGAACTCTATTCTGGTGATAAACATACATTCTACATGAACTCTATTAATTAAGAACAAGTGAACCGTTTATGAAAATAAAGTAAACAAACACTGCAAAATGACAAAAGTCAATATAATAACTTATCAATAAGGGAATAAATGAACAAAATAGAATTATGAAAAACTAAATACCTATCTAATAGGATCTAAAAAACGTTATTAATAATTATAATTTCAAATTTCAAGAGCATTAGTTTAAGATCGGAACACGTTCAGATTTTAGGTAAGGGTTTTTCCACCTGAATATCCATTTTCATTTGATTTAATTTTATTGTCTAATTACCTCAATTAAATTCTAGTATATTATTAATTAATACTAATAAAATATGTTTTATTTTCCTATATATGTTTACCAACCTGAACCCTTCCTTATTTGGTGGATAGTTACATGTTTTAAAGGGAACATTCAAAATTGTTTCCGAAATACAAGCCGGATCCAAGGGAATTTCTCTAATTCTTTCCTTTTTTAAAGGTCACTCTATAATCTGTTTTTGGAATCCATTATCTTTATAAAATCCCTCATTTTATTATGATAATATTAACTTAATTCAATTCAGTTTTTATACAAATATTTTTCCAAAATCTCTCTTTTTTAAAGTAAAAGAGTATTTATCTCAAGATTTACTCGAAGATTTTATAAGAGTATCGTCATCTATTTCAAGACTCTTGTTGATTATTATAAATTATTGGGATTATTTTTCCATGTTATCATCTACTATATTTAATTTAAAGGTTTCTAATTATTTCGGCTATTGATGTGCTATCTTAAAACTAGTGATCAGTTTACTTCGAATGGTTTGTGCTTTTTCTTAATATTCAGGGAAATCTATTTACATGTCATATATTAGATTCAATATAAATTTTTATATTTTTTTACGTTTCTCCTAGTTCATATGAGGAATTAATTGAACATAGTAATTTTCTGGTGGGGCCTGGTATATCCACTAGTTGCATCTGTAGGTCTCATGAGACAAACAACGGTCTGGGCATAAGGCCTTGACAAAATGATTATTTATGGTCTTGGCACGAGGCCTTTACAGTATGGTCATGTTGTCCCACATTATCCATTATATCATTATGAAAATAGTATAGATGATTAATGTGGATATTTCACTAGTAGAATACCCATGATTATGTTATGTTATGCCAATATTTACTCAACACAATTTTCTGCCATATTATGTTCAAGACAATTTTTAGAGCCATGAGTTTTCAATTACTCACCATGTCTAATGTTTAAGTTATCTTTTGTATAATTTCTTACCCTTATTTATCAATTGAGTACACCTCTTTATTTTTTTCATTTTCTTAAGACATGAAAACGTTTATTATGAATGACATGCCGAAATAACCTAGGAGTTATGGATGTTGTCTAAGATGTTTCTATGTTTTATTTCTTTTCAATTTGTAATGTTCAACTTATGTATGAATATTGTTTCCAATAATACTAAACTACTCGGTCCATCGGGATGCTTATTCCTAGTTTGTATTCCAATGTATCCAAAAAAGGCACTGGGTTGGGGAAACAAGGGTTGGGTCTTTAAAGTTGGTATTAGATGATGCTTAGTAGAAAACATAGAAAATAGAGAAGGAAAACGTATATTAGGGAAGAGTTCCAAAGATAGTCTCTGAGGATAAACATACAAGAACGTCCTAGTATTTTTTAAGGAATATATTATGTGTATCTTTCGACAAATATATCCATGTCTGGATATGAGCTGGTAGAGGCGGATTTGGCACATATGTACGTAGGAGTGAAAGCTCTGAAAATGAGTATCAGGCTTGACCCGTGGTATCATGGTACAAGACAATGGGCCTTGTTTTACTCTTGGTTATGACACTCCTAGGGGATATGCTTAGGATAATTCACATATTCTTTACAAGCCATTATAAAGGATTTAAATGTCAAATTTTCCTTAAAGAAACCAGTATTATGATTATGAAATTAGCTATGCATAGAAATTCATTTTATGCTAAGTATTTTTCTACATTGAGATTATACATTAAGATTTGTACCCTAATCTATTGTATTCCATTATTTAGCAATGTAACCTAATTGAAGGACTGGAAAATGCATGAATGTGTGTGGCATCGGTAGGGATTTCCCACCGATGCACGATAATGATGTTGTCTCTAGTTCTATGACTACTATGGAGTAACTTTAACTTTACTGGGATAACAAACTCAATTAATGAAAAATAACCTTACTCATATAGAGAATCTGGATCCACCATGTGGAGGAGCTATGTTTGATTTCATTATACGAAAATATCCAGCATCATTCAATGGGACAGCAAACCCGTTTGTAGTAGAGAAGTGGATATGTTCCCTAGAGAATATATTTATTACTCTGAGATGTAACTAAAGAGAGAATGATGTAATCATAGCTTATCATCTAATAAGAGATGCAGATCAGTGGTGGTCGTTAATCCAAAACACAGCGGAGGGGGAATGAATACAAGAGATGGAATGTAGGGATTTTAGTTAAACCTTCATAAAAAAATATTTCCCTCGTGAATCGTGTGAAGATATGGAGAGGAAATTATTGAATCTGAGGAAGAAGGAGGATAAAAATGTTGCAAGGTATGAAGACAACTTTACATGGCTGGAAAGGCATGCTGCAGGCTACAAACATAATAAAAGGAGAAAACTTGATCGATTTTTTGATGGTTTGAAACCATTCCTCTGAAGGTATCTAGTTTCCCAGAATTTCCATCATAATAAGATATATTTTCATGTGCTATCAAGATGGAAAATGAATTCTCTAAGTCTCATGACTTTAGGGGAATGCAAGAGAAGAAGAGGGTTTCTGAAAACTCTAGGAAAGGAAATAAGAAAATAGGGAAGAAGTGAAGAGCTAAATTTCAATTATGATGTAATTGTGGGAAGAAACACCTTGGGACTTGCTTGAAGGGAATATGATTCTGTTACATGTGTGGAGAAAAGGCCACCTATTTCAGGATTTTATGGGGAGGAAATAATCTACCAATGTTATGTGATAAAATTGAAGGGATATGGGATATTATGCACATGAATGTCATAAGTATCATAGAAATATTCCCCAAAAAAGGCCATGGGAGACATTCCAAGATTATGATGTCACAACAATGGAGGTTGAACCTCCAAATGATGTGGTGGAAGGTACATTGATCATTTCATCCAACTTAGCCAATAATTTATTTGATTTAGAATCATCACATTCATTTATATCTTCCCAGTTTTCGAAGAAGATTAGATATGTCCAATTTTATTTAATAAAGGAGTTATCAGTCAAAACCCCTAGTGGATTTATCGTTGCAACAAATCTGTGTCGATTAGTCCCCATCATGACACATAAATGTGATTTAGTTTCTATCCTTATCATCATACTAATGGTTTTCTATGATATTATTCTCGGTATGAATTGGATATCAAATTATGATGTGAATATCTATAGAAAGAAAATGGATGTTACCATTATTGCGAATGGTGTGGAATCCCTTATTTTTAGATCAGAAACCTCGCAATTTGATTCTCATATAGATCCACCCCCCCAGTATCTATACTGAATTCAATTATTGAAGAGGAAGGGAATGAAATAAATATGGGTGAAGAGATGAATGTACATTGGGAGGATGTACCTATTGTATAATAATATGTTGACGTCTTTCCAGAGGATTTACCTACACATCCTCCAGAGTGAGAAATTGAGTTCTCTATTGACATAATTCACGGTTCAAGGCCCATATCAAAGACACCTTATAGAATGGACTCTGTGGAGTTAGTGGAACTAGAGAAACATCTAGAGGAATTGTGTGATAATATATTTACTCGACCTAGTGTTTCTCCATGGGGATCCCTTGTCCTCTTTGTCATGAAGAATGACAAATCCATGGGTCTGTTCATTGAATAAATGGAAATCAATGCTATTACAATAAATAATAAGTATCTGCTACCATGAATTGATGATTTATTTGATCAACTTCATGGAGCCCAATATTTTTTGAAGATTGATCTTCAATCTGGATATCATCAGTTAATTGTGAGGAAGGAAGACATTCCTCAAATAGAATTCCGAACGAGTTCTAAGCATTACACATTTATAGTAGTGCCTTTTGGACTAACTAATGCACTATCTATTTTTATGGATCATAGGAATAGAGTTTTCAAGGAATATATTGTTGTCATTGTGGTGGTGGTTATTGATGATATCCTGGTATACTCTAAAATCCATGAAGATCATGAAAATCACATGTGCGTTATTATAAAGACACTTAGAAGAAAAAAATTATATGGGAAGTTTAGCAAGTTTTATTTTTGGCTCTAATCAGTTTCTTTTCAAGGCGACATTGTCTCTAAGGATAGAATATCGGTAGATCCTGTAAAGACAATGTCTGTGCAAGAATGGCATGCTCTAATGAACGTAACTGAGGTACGTATTTTTATTGGTTTATTAGGTTATTATCGTCGTTTCATTCATAAATTCATCCGTTTAGCCAACATAATGACTACGCTAACATGAAAAGGGGTTATGTTTTTAAGGACCAAGGAATATGAAGAATTTTTTGATGAATTTAATATGATGTTATTGAATGATCCGATCCTAACCCTACCTCCAGGGAATGATGGGTTTGTTATCTATAGTTATGCATCAAGGAAAGGACTTGGTTGTTTTCTAATTCATAAATATCGAGTGATTTCCCATGGAAATAGGTAGCTAAAAAATCATGAACAAAATTATCCAACTCATGATCTAAAGTTGGTAGTGATAACCTTTTCTCTAATTATTTGGATACATTACCACTATGGAAAATAATGTGAGTTATATATAGACCATAAGAGGTTGAAATATATATTCTAACATAAAAAATCAACATAAGAAACATGATATGGATTCATCTACTCAAATATTATGATATCACAATACACTACCACCCCGGGAAGGCAAATAAGGTAGAAAATTCTTCGAGAAAAAAAATCATGGAGTTCTAAACAAGATGAGAGTTGAAAGGCATCCTTTGTTCATGGATATAATAAAGATATATATGGGAATTATCAAGGAAGGTAACACATCATTACTTTTCCAAATGGTTTCCAAACATTCTTCACTGGAAAGGATAAAAAGTTATCATGGTGATGATGAGGAGTTTCAAAAGAAAATTTATGTAGTAAATGATGGGATGTTGATGGAATTCACATATAAATGTGGATTTTTAAAATTTGGAAAGAGTCTTTGTGTTCCTTCTATTCATGAGCTAAAGAGGGAACTATTAGATGATGCTCATAGATCTAATTTCTCTATACACACTAGTAGAAGAAAGATGTATAGAGATCTAAAAGTACATTTTTTGGGAAAACAGGAAGAAGGAGATTGCTGATTATGTGTAGAGATGTTTGGTTTGTCAACAGGTTAAGGCTAGAAGACAACATCCTACATGAGTCATACAACCCCTTCTTATTCCTATGTGGAAATGGGATGATATTATGATGGAAAATGTTATTGGGATACCAAAGACTCTAAGAATGAAGGATGTGATATGAGTCTTTGTTGACTATCTTACAAAATCAGCTCATTTCTTTACTGTAAGAGAAGATTTACCACTTGAACGTTTAACAAGACTATATATATATTTGAAGTTGTAAGACTTCATGTTGTACACTTATCAATTTTTTCTGATCATGATCCCAATCTTACATCACAATTCCAGAAAAGTCTTTAGAAGTCCCTAGATATTGAAATTCGTTTGAGCACTTCCTACCACCCATAAACCAATGGAAAATTAGAACAGACTATTCAAACTTTGGAATACGTGTTAAGGTATTGTTGACATTACTTTCACGGCATGTGGGATCAGTATTTATCTCTCATAGAATTTTTCTATAACAATAGGTTCCATTCAAGTATTTAGATGGCTCCATATGAAACGTTATATGGAGGAGATGTCATACACCAACTTATTGGGATGATGATGGTTAAATAAA
Organism: Viscum album; assembly: GCA_963277665.1. Taxonomy (NCBI): domain Eukaryota; kingdom Viridiplantae; phylum Streptophyta; class Magnoliopsida; order Santalales; family Viscaceae; genus Viscum; species Viscum album. The sequence continues at coordinate 1,777,514,719 of OY728129.1, read as the reverse complement.
GCACGTGGGCCCATAAACTGTATAAGAAACAATAGATGTGGGGAATATTATCCAAACCCATATCAAAATAGCTCAATTTAGGCAAAAGGTCTATGCTGATAAATGAATGAAGTATTTGGAATTTGAAGTAGGAGGTCATATTTTCTTAAATGTATCACCATGGAAGGGTATTATACGATTTTCTAAGAAGGGAAATTTATGTCCTAGGTACATTGGACCGTTTGAATTTATGGATCTAATTGGAGAAGTATCTTACCATTTAAAAATACCTCCACGTCTCTCAAATGTTCTCAATGTTTTCTACATGTTAATGTTAAGGAAATAAATTCTAGACCCAACACATGTACTCACCTATGAAGAAATAGAACATGAGCCCGATCTGTCTAATTGTGGAGACCTTATCAAGATTATTGATACAAGAGAGAAATTATTGAGAAATAGAATGACTCATCTGGTAAATGTTCCTTTTAGGAACCATAGTATGGAAGAGGCCACGTGGGAGGCTGCAGATCTTATGATAAAGACATACCCAAATCTTTTAAGGTTACATTTTATGAATTTTGAGGAAGAAATTTTTGTAAGGAGGGGAGAATGTAATGACCCAGTATTTTTCAATGTAAAATAATTTCCTATAAATATTTCATAATGAACTACTAAGTGCTATGTGACCTTTAAGCATTATTTTATCACTTCTCTGATGTGAATTTATGAAATCTGACACACATGGTTGCGATCTGTAAGTTATGTGGAGTCAGAGAAGAAAAACATAATTTTTGGTGAATAGTAACCGACCCTTATGAATAGTAACATACCCTTATGAATATTGATATACCCTAATGAATAGTAGTCTTACCTATGATAGTATATAAATAATATTCAAGTGGAATTACGATATATATAAGCTTTGGAATAAGTAAATAAATGATTTAAAACTTTTGTTTTTAGAATAAATTATGAATTTCATTAAATATTTAATTATTCATATTTATAAAATTATTTTTGAAAATTGGACTTCATTTTTGGATTCTACACATAGAAATATTGTTAGGGGAAATTTTGGGATTTTTTTAGAACAACTCGAATTTTTAATGAATATTGAAATACAGTAAAATACTTTATATACAAATTATCAGTTAAATAAAATATTCATGACACCACAAGTGATGTAAGACCACTTGGTTAATATTTACATGATAAAATTACAATTCTTGGTCATGTAAGACTCACTATTACTTGTCTTGTGGAGAAATAATAAATTAATGAAAATAAAATTGAGAAATACTCTCTCCCCTCTACTATAAAACCCCCCATCACTCCTCCTTCTCTTCACTCATCTCAATCCTTGTGCCTTCTCCAAATTGTTTCCAAATATCTTCCCAAACACCTCTCCCACTTCTAGAAAGCCTTGGTCTCACAAAAATACCAAAAACTCCCCCTTAATGCGGCTCTCAGGGATGTTTGGTTCAAGAGGTAAATTCCTCTTTTCAATTCCTTATTTTTCCTTTCAAGTTCATTTGTTTTCTTTTTCTATTATTAACTATCCTTAACCAAATGTTGTGATGAATCCAATAAATTAAATGTACAGGAATTTTCATGATAGTGGAAAAATTTATCATCATCTCTTCCTTTTACCTTCTATATTCTAGAAGCAAGAACACCATCCATGATGTGTCAATATACTACATTCAAGGACGATGGGCTTTCAATTTCTGTTATCAGTATCAATTTTGGTCATGAAAACATTCATGTTATGGTTGAACCAGAATATAATATATTTTATATACCCTATTTATTGTTCTGTAATCACTTTTTACAAATGGTATTACGTTATAATGGAAAATGAGTTCGTTGTAATCAAAACCCAAAACATTACCGAAACAGCTATAATTACAGTTCTATATAATAATTCATCTTCATGCCATGTAAAACAGTTTAATAAATGTCCAATAACACCTATAGATGATCATAAATAATATTCAAATTAAATTTTGGATATTTTCATCCATTCCACATGAACTCTATTAATTAAGAACATGTGAACCATTTATGAAAATAAATAAAAGAAACACTACATAACGGTGAAATTTAATATAATAACTTATCAATAAGGGAATAAATGAACTAAAATTATGATGATATAATAAATAAATGTCTAATAGGATCCTAAATAGGTTATTAATAAGTATAATTTCATAATCTAGGAGCTTAAGTGCAAGAGTGGAACACGTTCAGATTTAAGGTAAGGGGTTTTCCACCCAAACATCCTTTTTCATTCGAGTTAATTTTATTGTCAAATTAACTCAATGAAAATCGGTTATATTATTATGTAATCATCATAAAATCTATGTGACTATTCAATATAAGTTTTAACATCCATAACCTTTCCTTATTTGTGGATAGTTACACGTTTTAAAAGGAACTTCCAAAATTGTTTTCGAAATACAATCCCGATCAAAGGGAATTTCTCCAATTCTTACCTTTTTTAAAGGTCACTCTATAATCTATTTCTGGAAACCATTAAATTTATAAAATCACTCATTTTATTATGAAAATACTATCTTAATTTACTTATGGTTTTATAGAAATATGTTTTCCAAAAGAACACTTCGTTTAAAAGTAAAATAGTATTTATCTCAAGATTTACTCAAAGATTTTATATGATTATATTCATCTATTTCAAAACTCTTGTTGATTATTTTGTATTATTGGGATTAGTATTCCATTTTATCATATACCATATTAAAATTAATGTTTTATGATTTGTATTTATTTATGTTTATCCCCATTATTATGAGGAATAAAATGGAAATATTAAGTATCTGTTAGGCCCCTATATAGCCCCTCGGTGCATTAGTAGGTCTCATGAGACAAACTACGGTCTTGGCACAGGGCCTTCAAAAAATGATTATTTATGGTCTTAGCATGAGGCCTTGACAATATGCTTATGTTTACCCACATTACGCATTCCCTCATTGTGAAAATATTATTGATGGTTCATTTAGGTATTATACTAGTATAATAACCATGATTATGTTATGTTATGGCAATATTTACTCAACTAGTTTTTCATCCATATTATTCTCATGTTTATTTTTTGAGGCATTTGTTTTCAATTATTCACCATGTCTAATGTTTTTGTTATCTTCTGCTGTATTACTTACCCATATAGAGAATTTGAGCTCACCCATTTTTTATGTTTCTTTTTCTCATGATTTGAAGAAGTTTATTATGAATGACATGATGAAATAACATAGGAGTTATGGATGTTGTCTATGAAGTTTCTATGTTGTATATCTTTTCTAGTTGTAATGTTTAACTTATGTTTGAATCTTGTTTCCAATAATACTAAACTACTCAGTCATTTTAGGTGATTATTCCTTATTTGTAAGCCAATTTAATCGAACAAGGCTCTGGCTCGGGGAAACTGGGGTCGGGTCCTTACACATATGATTCTTAAGAAGTCAGATTGATCGAGTGGATGGGAGGTCAAGCTCATGACACCCTTTTATGGTGAATTACCACTTACTCTTGGAATCTCTTATTAATTTATTAAATTTTCATGAATCCAACATTTATTCATAATAATGATGTGTGTCATCCCAAGAATAAAAATCAATGGTTATCATCTATAGATTACATGATTCCCTATATATATATATATATGAGGTTCTCTATTAATGGTATCCCCCTATGCACTAAATGGAGATCCAAGGTTTCCCATAAATATATATATATATATATATATGAGGTTTTCTATTAATGGTATCCCCTTATGTAATACATGAAGATTCATTAGTCATTATTACGATGATGTGGGTTTTCTTTCCATATAGTGGGAAACTCGGGATTTTATTGTTATCCAAGGAGACTAAGGTCACTTTGGAGTTTATCCTCATCTTGGGAGATGGGGTTTTATTATGTTGTGATCAAAAACATAAATGGGATTCCAATGTATCCTTGTTAATGGAATCAAAACCCTTGTTGTTTAGCGCTTCTTAAGTAGAAACATGATACATTTTAGGTCATGTGATAAGGACCCAAACATATATTTTAACATCATATAGAAAGGATTTATAGGTGAAAGGTGTCCAGTAAATGCAAAGTGTGATACATACACTAAAGCAACGCCGGAAACTTGTGTGAGGTGTGTATTCTCAGGAAGAATTAAAACCTAATGGTAATTTAGCCTAAAAGAAAAAGGTTTATTTAGGTGCTATTTTGATTCTCTGATATTCTTCCTATATATCCCATTTGGATGGGAATAAAAACCCACATGGTTTGGTCATGAGGATCCATGCCTATGGAGGACCTAAAGGGTATGTATTGTAGTAAACTATGTCCCTTTGAGATGATTATTTTGGGGATTATTACTGAAGAGGATGAAATTGTATAGGAAAAAATGATGATTATTTTAAGTCATGGTGATTTTGGGGGTTTATCATAGGAATAATTCTTAGGAAAGATTCCCACTGAGCTCAGGCTCTAGGTGTGATTCCTACGTATCCTAATTATAAGGAATCAGAGTTCTCATATTTTTATCATTGTATGGATTGAGTAGGTTTCATGATCATCACTGACCTTTATGAAACATGGGTTATGCTCAGTTTGAGAAATAATAGGAAACGGAAGATTCGAAGAACCACTCACCTTTTCCTCTGTTTCTGATGGAATAGAAGGAGGATGATGGTGGAAGAGGTCGGGGTTACGATAATTCTATCTCATCACCTAACATGGAATGGATTAATGATGAAGGATTCTATGGTAAATAGGGGAAATAATAAATCCTCCTACATGAAAGGATAGGGGATTACACTAGGATGGATACAATAAAATTGGTTCCCCAACTCAATTAGAGTCAGATTCCATGATGAATGGTAAAGTAATTGTAACCCTCACCCACCCACTGAAAACCGAAGGCTCCGAGTATGATATGATAAGGGAAAGGCATGGGACAAACCATAATCCCACAGTATAGGATCTTCTCAACACTATACAAATGTTGGGGGTCCTTGTGACCATATATATTGAAATATATAGAGGCCTCTAGGACCCTAACCCTCTGGTAGGACATGTCGGGGAAGCCTATGACCGTAGAAATACATATCCAAATAGGAGACACACTGATTTGTCTTTCCCGAAGGTTTTGTAGGGAAAGAGTACATAGTGGAGGTTTACATTTGGTCCCTTTCCAAAATGTTATTCAAAAGAGGAGAGTCCTATCCATGAGTGGCTTTGAGGGAGGCCTCATGAATGGATCATGTTGGGTGGATATTAGGGAGAACCATGGGGCGCACTCATGGGGTACTCCACAAATGTAAGCCTGGGAGAATTGGGATAAAATTGGGAAATGGACTACCTATGAGACTATACATAGTCGTTACTTGTTTCAAGACTTCATGGATCTCCATAGGTGTTCCTAGAGATATTTCACATAAGTCCCTCGTCAAGGAAGGGAACCTTGTGCAAGTTTTCATTAGTTATAGGATGGGTGAATGACTTTCCCAGTTGTTGTCTACATTAAACCATGGGAGGACTTAATTTACACTACCCCCTTTAATTACCTCTTTCTTAGGTGTTAGATAAATACCTTGAAGGTTTTTTAGGGCTTGAGAAAAGTACTAGGGTGATCAGATATACAATCGGTCTTCTGAAAAATTCATCCATAAAAATGAAGACCACAAGGTTCTATTTATATTATTATATGGGACCCTAGTTGAAGGTTTATTTTTGTGTAGGTTTCATGTGTAGGTGTTTCCCATAGGTAGGTCAGACATGGACTTACACACTAGCAATGCTTGGGGGCCATGGGTGAACTACTCTATTGGGGGAATTATCATTCTTGTCTTCATATACTTTCTCCTCTATATTATAAGTTATTTCCCTTTATTGTTTTTTTATCCATGTGATAACAAAGTGTGATAACCCCCCCCCCCAATTTTTGGATCTTATTGATTAATAAGGGTCTAATCCTAAGGTCAAGTGATGAAAATGATGGATTCACTGTTCAATCATCCACATTTTTTGTGTTTTCTCAAGTCTGTCATGTAGGATCATTATGCATGTTCACTTCGTCACCTATAAATAGGTTCTTCCTTTTGAAAAATGTCCCTCAAAACATGGAAATTTTATCTCTCCCCACACTTGAATTTCATGCATATTATATTGATTTATTGTTTTAATAAGACATCATTCGTGCAAATATAGTGTGTATTTTTATGTGTGATTCATTGGCTTGCACGAGTGACATGCATGGGATGATGTTTATTCAAGTAAGTTGCACAACTCACTTGAGCGAGTCACGTTAATGAAATAATTCCTTTGCAATTTTTTCTTAATTATTTGGTTTTGTTCAAAATGATCCTACTCTAAAAGGAACATGATATTTTATTATAAGATCAATGGCTTCCAAGAATACTTTAGTTTCTAATTAATTGGCTAGTAAATGGCTTAAGGAGATGATAAAAATCAAGGGATATGATTATCATGGAATTTGTGATACCACCCTTCCTTATCTGGTGGGTTTTCTAAAGAGGTATCAACAGATCTTTTTGAAGTCTTCTTATCTTCCACTTTAAGGTCATGTCCATCAGTTAGAGTTCCTTAAACTGAATCGAATAATCTACATACCGGCCTACTAGTTTCAAAACCACAAGAACTTTTTAACCACCAATATTTTCGTCATGGGTATATATATCAATGATGGGACATCATCAATGGCCTGGTTTATGCAACATAGCCTATGGGCCCCAGATCTAACACCACACATATTATACTAAAGAAAAGTTATTATACATCCATATTTAAATATTCACAGATAGATCAATCAAAGGGATGGAAGAAACGTTTGAACTTTCACCCAGGAGGTCGTGTTAAACTTGCATGGATGTGGGCATACTGGGTGCACCAAACATGTGCAGAATTAAAAAATCATCTGGAAGAAGTTTTATTTTTTCTAGATGTGTGGGGAGGTAATACCTATGTATAAAGTATTGATGATTCTATTCTTGACGTTCTTATCCAAGGGAGTTCATATATGACTTATTTTCATTTGACTCATGGAGAAGTTGGAATCAGTTTTGGTGATGTTCACAAGATCTTAGAGGATTAAATACATTGAAATATTTATGATGAATTAATCACCTCGAAGGGAACATGGAAATACACCAAAAGGACACCGAATTTAGCATGTAATCTGCTAAAAATAGATCGGAAAATAGAAAAGGAATACCCCTACAAAATTTTGGTGTTCACCCAAATGAGTGGTTGGAATGTTTGTTGAGGAAGAAGAGGGAATTACCCACATACAAGAATCTGAAAATATATCCCAAGGAGGTTAAGGGATGTTTACATGGTATCTTCTAGATGACGTTGGAAAAGGGAGATTTCGATACGTTGGGATACGAAACCCAGACCAAAATTTTGGCTATGAAACATCTTGAAGGCTATCTGGAAATGTATCATAACATCTATCTTATTCATATACATGATTCTAATGGTCGAATAAGGCCATAAACATTCATGATAGTGGCCAAGATTGAGGAGAAAATGTTATTTGGGGTTTAAACCCCTATTTTGACAATTATCTATAGGTGCTTGTGGTACATTCAATGACTGAAGGCTCCTTTCAGAATCATAGGACTATTCTAGGTTTCGTGGGGACGGATCATAGATCATTTCAGAAAATATGTATTATAGTGCAGGATTGTGGTCCTCTGGATCATGTTCTGATCATATATCCAATATGTATCTGATATTCCTCTATTTTCCTCAAAACATCATCAAATTTAGAAAATACTGAGTTTATTTAAGGAATTCATTTTATTCCCCTATAGGAATATGACCACGCGAAGGTTTATTGACAATGGGATGACCAACATTGAGTTGAGGTCATACATGATTTCCTTTAGTGCTAGAATTTTGGTGATCATGATCGATGACAATATTATATTAGAGGATTATACTCCCGAACAGTTTCCATGACAGCTCATGTTTCTCAAAAAACAACAACAGTATCACCTCTAGTGCACATTATATTAAAACCACATCTCATTGTAGCATGATAGTTGTGGATTCTTACAAAAATATTGTAGAAGATGATGGTGATTAACAAGACTCTAACAGATATGACCAGTAGACAAACTTCTTGGTATGGTGAAGTCTGGATTGCATCGTATACTGAAGTGGTACAATACAAGGTTGTTCCTCAGTTTGGGTAAAGTGGCGGGGAAAAAAAGATCCCTCTCATTTGTAATGAGAATTATCTACTTTATAGGATGAATTTTTCTAGTCATAGAGCGAGGATGACGAGATTCCCATATCTTTGAAATGTACCATTTCCAGATATAATCCTTCCACAAGAAAGAATAGGGATACCCCAAATTCCCCAATTGATGTTTCACAAATAAGATCTAGTCGGAACCATAAAGTGGAATCTCAAGTTCCAATTTCTCACCCCCAATATGTTATAGAAAGGGTTTGGAATCTAGTGAAATATAGGGTTACTAGATCATCCTCATAGTAGGATAGAATGTATTTAGGATACATTCGACTATAGGAAGTTTGAACATCAAAAGACTTGTGATATGATGTTTAAATTATGTGGGAGCTCCTATGTGTGGGGATGAATATTCCAAATATTTGAGATTTCTATGACCAACCTAGTAATCACATTGAGAATAATCATACTGAAGGGTAAACTCGTATTTGGGAGCTAGAGATCTTCATAAATTCAATTGAAAATACGATTCCTACCACAAGGGAAGTGAAGGATATGATAAAACATTGTGCTACTGAAGCGGTCGATTATCTGTCATCAATGGTATGGTGTGACCTTGTTGATTAGGAAGATGTATGTTCTCATATTTTAAAAAATATTTCTTATTAAAATGTATATTTCAGTCAAATAATTATTACTAAAGGGGAATACCATCTTAATTTGCAGTATTTTGAGGGAAAATCAACTGAGGTTCAATCACCACGGTATAGCAATGGTGGTACTATGAATAGGATTACTAAGTCACACCCCAAACTAGGAGAGGTATCTCTTGGATGAAAGGATATGGAGGATGATATGGTGGGATAATTCCGAAAAGTAATGCCTATTTTGAGGAGGTTTATGTTAAAAATATATTGAATAAGATGAAGAAGAAGTGACGTAAAAGGGTGAAATTCTAGGAAACATGCTTTTTCAGTAGTGGTAAGTCTTCTTGACATAATTTAATTTGGTCTCATCTAGATAATGCATTTAAAAATCATGGGATTGTAGGAGATCCTTCTATTTCTTCCCTCAAGGATGTTTCAAAGGAACCTCCAAGAACCGAGGAGGGCACTTCAACCAAGAGTACATTCCTATGAATGAAATATCTCCCTCCATTTAAAAAATAACAAGGGTTGAGGGTGCATAATCTACACCCATCACTCTCCCTGGTATTGTGGATTGGGAGGAAGAATATAGTATGTCAGAGGTATTAAAAAATAGGTCACCCACTTATGACATATTTGTACTTATGTAACATTTCAGTTTCAGGTCATGCACTAGAGAATCCCATGAAGACTAATCTGGAACATGTTGCTACCAATAAGGAGGCTATTTGGAGTCTCAATTCATTATAGGATGGTCATGAACCAACCATTCCATGTGTTCCCAAAACTCATAATAACATAGGGTGTAAGATGTTAATAGAAGCCTTGATAAATATTGGGATGTCATTTTATGAAATACCATAACATATTAATATCAAAACTACATCAAAAGAATTTGGTGAACTGAATAATTGTAGACGCTCCTTTCGTCACAGAATCTAAAGATTGGAAAAGGGGAATATCTGAGCTCAAATTGATTCATCCTTTGAAGAAAACATCAAAAATCGACAAAGGCATGAACAAAGGATCAAAATAAACTGCACCGCGCAAGTTATATCACTGTCGCGCAAGTACACTTGCGCGACGACCTTGGTCGCGCAGGTGACTTGCGCGACCTAAGTGATAACCGCCCGGTAACCGCCCGGGGTCTTCTCCTGCCTATAAATAGACCCTGTGGGCCCCCCATTCAAGATGATCTTTTTCCAGAAACTCGGATTGAAGCTCCCGACGCCCAAGTCTCTTCTCAAAGCTTCCGGAACACTTATAAGGTAATTTCTTACCTAGAACGGAATATCTAAAGAGAAGGAGGAAGGCCTAAGTGTTGAAACTCATCAACACTTGCGCGCCTGAGTGGTCGGCCCTTAAGGGAAGTGACCACACTTGCGCACCTCCTTATTTCTTCAATAGAATTTGCGCGTCCCTTTTCTGGATGAACCTCAAGAAGTTTCTAAAGGGTTTAATAAAGTGTCGCTCAAGTATTTTTATGCTGGTTGAAAATCGCGCAAGTACCCCACATGTCGCGCAGGTATACCTGCGCGACCAATACTTGTGCGCCCACGCAAGACTTGTGTGCCTTTCAAGACATGCACGCCCCTACCTTTTTGGGTGCCCATCTTTCCCATTTTACCCCTCTTAAGCCATTTCACCTCTCCTATTCAAGATTTAGTCTACAAGATACTCTTCAAATCCATTTATGGCATGATTTCTTGATTTGACTTCCTTATTTGAAAGGAATTCTGTGGAATACCTCTCAAAACATAGTGATTTATACATCTTTATGTCACCAAAAATTGAGAGTTCATTCATTCAACCTCATCCTTTAAGATGAGAGAATCCTTAACCTGGGTCTCCTTTTTTAGGAATAATCCCCAGTTATAAATCCTTTAATCTGGGCATCTTCCTCAGGAGTAAGGCCCAAATTCTTAAAATTCCCAAATCTGGGCATCCTCCTCAGGAGTAAGCCCCAAACCTTAATTCCTTAACTTGGGCATCCTCCTCAGGAGTAAGCCCCAATCATAATCCTTTAATCTGGGCATCCTTATTAGGAGTAAGCCCCAAATCCTCTAATATGGGAATCCTTCTTAGGAGTAAGCCCCGAGTCCCTTAATTTGGGCATCCTTCTTAGGAGTAAGCCCCAATCTCAAATATGGGCATCCTTCTCAGGAGTAAGCCCCAAACCTTAATCCCTAACCTGGGCTTCCTTTTCAGGAATAAGTCCCAAGTCCCCAAAATTCTCTTTAACCAGTCCTAATTTACCCTTGATTTGGGCTTCCTTTTCAGGAGTAAAACCCAATCATAAGTCCCCTCCAAACTTGGGCATCCTCCTTAGGAGTAAGCCCCAATATTAGAGTATTCAAATCTCCATGAAGCACATATCCCTTTATGGACCCTGTTCAAGGATTTTCTCCCTAAAAGTGAATCATAAACCTTCATCTATCTGGGCAGTCATACATACATAAGCCCCAAACCATTTCTTATGATTACATCTTTCATGGCACAATTGTCTAATTTTTTACCAATACCTCTTGTTTCTCACAGCGAGCATGACTCACGTGAGATTAGAGTGTAAAAGTAATTATGACATCCTTCTTTGAGCCATCAATCATAAACGTCATACTCCGTTACTCGAACTACGTGGGTTCTGATTCCTTTTCCAAAACAAAGGATATGTAGGTATCCCATTTATGGGTTCGATCCCAACATTGAAATAATCCATGTCCTTCTGAATGACGATAAACTTCAAGTGCCCCACTGAGTGGCTTTAAAACCAGCATGGTCATCATAATGACCAAGAGACTTTTATAAATGTTTTTTGAAGGATACCATTGACTAAGAATCTCTAAATAGATACAGATGATTCTCTATTGATGAAGAACCTCGAATACATATAAAAGATTCTCTAAATTTCTTACATATTTAATCATTGATTGTCAAAACTGGAGGAAAGCTCATTTTATACTTGGTAATGTAATAAGGATTCAAGAACATAACTTAAATCTATAAATAGAGTCCCGGAATAGACAATAATTCCCCTCAAAAAGGTGTGATGAGTCCGACCTCCCATCCTCTCGACCAATGAAAATTCCTAAGCCTCATTATCCCACAAGCTAATGAGTGCCTACCTTTGGAAAGTAGGTCCAAACGGATGTGGAATCATTGGATGTTTCCGGTTCTACGAACAAACCCGTTTGAATCCGATCAGAACGTTTGAATCTCCCATCCAGGAGGTCATCCCCGAATTCCGTGCGAAACAAAAATGGTGAACCCGATGTGAATCCTTAACCAAGTTAAAGTGATGTTCTTCTTATTTGTTAGTCCCCTTGGGCCAACAAAGCAATCATTGACATGTGCTCATCCAAAAGATGCAGTGGCCGGATTCATCTTGATTATGTCTGTTATATGGAACAGGCACTCTTTTCTCAAGATCTTCTGCAAAATGGATTTCCTTAAATTCACCCCTATGAATACTGCTGCTATGAACACCTCTACTGTGAGGTCTGCTGTTGTGAAAACCAATGCTACTACTCTTGCTGGAACGTCGTCTGCTCTAAGGATGACATCACCAACTCAGGGTCTTCAACGCTGGGTTTCTAATGCACTGGTTAAGGAGTACCATCGCAATGGTACTATCCCAACTCTGGTGGCCACTCATCAATCCCTCAAAGTTAACAACTCTACCTGGTCATCCGGACAATGACGGCCAGCAGTCAAGAAGCAGGCGGTGCTGACTACCGTCTCCAACCGTTTCGGGTTGTTATCCTCGGAACGCAATTTCCATTCACTCCCTTACTCTGAGGAAGTGAATGAGCAGGTCCCTCAGGGCCTTGATTCAAAAAGACATGAGTCCTTTCTGAGGGCTCCCATCAACAATCGCTGCCAGACCCGTGCGGTAGTGTGCCCTCAACATGATGAGGGTACTGACTCCAGGAATTCAGCTCAGGTTCTTCGAACCCGAGCAGGCAAGATGAACCGCTAGAGACGGAATCCGGTTAACAATGGGCAGGTTATCATCCCTGCCATCTCCGGAGAAGTCCACCAACCTAACTTGGTGGAAAACAACGAGCAGGCACACACACCTGCCCGTTTTAATTCTGCTGTCCAGCAGACTCGTCTGACAACATCAAACCAATCCCGCCAGGCAATTCCGGCGGAATACTATAGGTAGGAACATACACCTGCTTATGCATCATTAGTTAGTCAGCAGGCTCGCCTAACAACATATGATGGATTCCACTAACCCAACTTGGTGGCGAACAACGAACAGGCACACACACCTGTCCGTTTTAATTCCGCTGTCCAGCAGACTCGTCTGGAAGCATCAAGCCAATCCCGCCAGGCAATTCCGGCGGAGTACTATAGGCAGGAACATGCACCTGCTTATGCATCATCATTTAGTCAGCAGGATCGGTTGACTACATATGATGGATTCCACCAACCTAACTTGGTGGCGAACAACGAACAGACACACACACCTGTCCGTTTTAATTCTGCTGTCCAGCAGACTCGTCTGGCAGCATCAAGCCAATCCCGCCAGGCAATTCCGGCGGATTACTATAGGTAGGAACATTCACCTGCTTATGCATCATCAGTTAGTCAGCAGGCTCGCCTGACTACATATGATGGATTCCACCAACCTAACTTGGTGGCGAACAACGAACAGGCACACACACCTGTCCGTTATAATTCCGCTGTCAAGCAGACTCATCTGGCAGCATCAAGCCAATCCCGCCAGGCAATTCCAGTGGAGTACTATAGGCAGGAACATACACCTGCTTATGCATCACCAGTTAGTCAGCAGGCTCATCTGACTACATATGATGGATCTCATCAACCACGTTTGGCGAAGAGTAATCAACAGGCACATACACCTACTAATACTAATCAAGCCTACCAACAGTCTCGCTTGGTAGCACACGGAGAAGTCAGTCGGAAAGCCCCGACGACAAACAGGAGGCAGACTCAACTCTCTGCCTCCACACTTGAGTACTGCCAGGATTCACTGACAGGAAAAGGAGGACAGGAGCAGGAACATACACCTACTCCAAACTCGGAATGGACGTATATCCATGTTCCGGTGGCTGAAGTCACCAAACATATTTTGTCAATGGTGAAAGAGCAGAAGCAAATTCCTGCTCATATTCTGGATTCTTTCCAGGATATCATAACAGTTTCAGCATCATCTCAGGGACAGACACATAAATCTATCCCTAGTAGTGGAGTGACACATCAACGATTCACTCCAGAACAGACACACACATCTGTTCCAGTCCAAGAGGGTTATGGGGAATACTCCCCCATATCATACGGACAACCAAGTCAGGCGCATACACCTGATTTGAGTGGAGATCGTCAGATTAACCTAACCATATTTCTTGATCAGGCACATACACCTACTCAGAGTAACCACTTTCGTCAACAAGTGGTTTCCAAAGCTAATAAGAAGGCATCTATGAAAAAGATCCGCCCAGCACAGTCAGGAGATCAAAGGCCAATCTGCAACAAGTCCTTGCTCGATGCTGGAGTTCTTGAAGCCCTCAGACATTTATCTGTCAGAATTCAAGATTCTACTCCCTCAGTTCCCAATAATAGGAACATTCATTCTGACGGTCTTCAACAGACACTTCCTCATGAAGGCTTGCTTCATGAAAATTCGGTCAATCTTGAATGTTCTTCTCCAGATGAGAGCCACAGGAACCCTCTGTGTGGTCAGAAGACCAAGGAGCAAGAGATCTCATCTTTTGCTGTAACCCATTATGGTGGTCCTCCCCATGATGATGAATTTTTCTGCGAAAGTCCTCTCCGCAGTAGTGATTCAAATTGCCTGGAAAATACTTCAGTGGACAATGTAGTGCCGACAAAGCCCTCTTATCTTGAGGCACTTGAAAATGCGAAACCAGTCATGTCTGATGCTTTATCGCTAACAAGTGAAATACTTTCTCAATCAGAAGATATCCCAGGGTGTAGGTCATTCTCCGAACCACCCCTAAGTCATGCATCTTCTAGTTTGATCAATGATCTCTCTACCAATCTTGTTGAATCCGATGAAGCAACAAGGAAACACCAACTATGATCAAAATAGGTAGAAGAATATTCATTTAATGATAAAGAGGAAATGATGAACATGAGGAAAAAACTGGCAAAAGGTGAGGTACCAGTCATGTTTTGGCCTTTGGATGACTCTCAGTACGACATTCCAAAGATATTGACGGATGATGGAATCCATGATATTCGTCTCAACATTTGGAAAACTCTTTGTCAATTGAAGAAGAAGGTATTATCTTATGATGAATATGAAAATAATCTTAAGATAATAAAAGGGCTACAACGTCAGATTGATTTGGCATCTCTATCAGTCTCTCGGTATCCGAAGGCTGAAAAGCAACAGAGAACCCTTCAACGTTCATGCCTTGGCGCACTATGAAAATTGTGTCAGTTAATTGCCAATGCTCCATCTGATGTTCATGTCAGAGGATGGGGTATTCATGGAGCACTACATTTCACAGTGCTTTCCAGTCAGCAAAGCCCGCCAAAAATGGTCTCATGCAATGTTATTGCCCATGGCCGGCCACAGTCAATGGGCTTTGTTCATAATCAACAGCCTTTTCAAGAACAGGCTTCAACTAGTTCCTCTCAAAATCAAGCATATAGAGAACAAGTTGTTGAATTGCTCCTACATCAAGCAGGTGAGAATATTGCACAAGCCTCTCGTATGGAGAAAACACGTCATCAAATGACAGAAGTTTCGGAAATCATCCAACGGTCTGTTGAACCAGGTGATAAAAGTGGATACAGGTTAATGCATCCAGCTAATTTCCGAACTAAGATTCGCAAGATCAAGAGATCTTTTAAGAAGATCTCAGACGTAGCATGTCAAGAGCCACCCCAGCTTGTCAGACTGGGGACTTCTCTAACCCAACCCTCAGAGTCAACAAATGGGATTCGATGATTTGAGAGGAAGCAGCAGGAACATCCCCAGTTCTCGAGACTGGGGACTCTTTCAAATCATCAATCCCCTCCTCAGAGAATGTTGGTCTTTTCTCGATTGGGGAAGAAGCCCCAAGAGGAACGAAGAGCCAAATTATCAGGAGATTCCCTCCAAGTTATAGCTCGTCAAGAAGTTCCTATAAGATTGAATCAACAAAAGGCAATGTCTCATCAAAGACATGAAAGAAGACAATATCACAGAAATGTTGATAGAAGAGATGCGATGCATTATGCATCAATCAATGTCATTAATGCCGTTGTTTCTAATCCACCAGAGGAGACTCACTCAGGGGACTCAGATGAAGAGCGTCCTGCTCAAGAAAATGTACGCACCGATACAAATGAAGAATGTGTACGTACATGAAGTCAAAGGATTACTCAGAACCTAGGTAATCCACTTCCCTCCCTCCAAAAGGTATCCAACAAAGGGAAGGGAAAGAATCAGGTTACATATCCTTCCTCTGGAGAAGGTAAATCGCTCTCATTAGAGCAAAGGTTTTCACAACAGGAGGAAGAAATGAAAGAATTAAGAAGGTTGAATGCAGAACTACTTCAGAGTAGTCTTCTTCTTAAGAATGCTGAAGTACGACAGCCAAAGGAATTTTTTGTAACTACTGAGATGGATCAGGAATATCCTCCTTTATCAGTACACCCTCGGAAGTCTAATCCTACGGGTCAAATGGAACAACGGTTGGCAGCACTAGCATCAGTTGCAGCACCAACCACCACATCTGTCCAAGCTCCATTCATTGCACCAACCCAAAACCAAGTTCAACCTGATGTTTCTCAAAAGTTAATAACTACTATTGAGTCATTAACAGCTCGGTTAGAAACTATGGAAGGGAAACGGGCGCAAGTTCAACATGAAAAGAAATTTTACCCTGAATGGGTAGATTCAATTTATCCTCCATCCAGTTTTGGAAACCCTGTTTTCCCTAATTTCAATGGATCAGGAGACCCTGAACAACATTTGACACATTACGTGTCTTGTTGTGATCCTATGATGGGAACTCCAGAGCATCAAGAAGTAGTGAAACTCAGATGCTTTGTGCGAACCTTGCAAAGACCAGATTTTGTCTGGTATACAAGCTTGCAATCCCGGTCAATCATCGAATGGGAGGATCTTAGGAAAAAATTCCTTCTTCAGTTCAGCTCAACATTGCCAAAAACGACAGTTTTCTATCTTACAAACTGAAAGCAAAGGGATAATGAAAGAGTCTCTGATTTCATTGCTCGCTGGAAGGGATTAACATATTCCCTGAGTTTAGAACTCCCTCAGGAGGAACTGTTGCCAATCTATGTGGAAAATTTGCGTGACGAATTACGCACGCCATTGATTCCTGTGAAATACACAGGAGGGTTTCGAGACCTTACTTCAATCGCTCACTAGATTAAAGATTCCCTTATACAGGCTAAGGTTAAATCTCGTGTAATTCCATCATCTCCAGGAAGGAGAATGGGTAAAGCAGAAACTGCTACAGTTATTCTTAAACAAGCACCTGTACCTATTTCCACTACAAAACCTTCATCTTCTCGAAGGGCTCCACCTCCTGAACGCCAACAAAAAAGGCTGTTTCTTCCAAATGATCAAAGAGATCAACGACGAAAACAATTTGAGGATATGAAGAGTAAAACATACTCTTTCTAAAGTGAGCAAGTTCCTGGTTACTTCATTTCAGCTCTAGAAAATAATTTGGTTCAATTACCAGTGCCCAAGAGGCCAAACAAAGAAGGAGATGAAGACCGTCCCAATTATTGTCCCTTTCATCAAATGTTGGGGCATCCCATCCAGGAGTGTTTTGTCTTTAAAGACCTCCTGCAAAATATGGTCGACTTGGGACAAGTTAAATTGAAGGGTTCTTCAGCTCTTGTAGCGTGTGTTACCGCTACAGATCCAGAGGAAGGAGGCGAGTGGTAGGAATTCAAAAGCAAAACTGCGCAAAAATATGATGATTGGATGGTCAGAAAGACAATCAATCGGACCCATGCCATTTTTCGAACACAATTGAAGAAGCCAATTGTGTCTCCTACAAAAGCTGCAGTGAAGCCTC
This sequence comes from Viscum album, assembly GCA_963277665.1. Taxonomy (NCBI): domain Eukaryota; kingdom Viridiplantae; phylum Streptophyta; class Magnoliopsida; order Santalales; family Viscaceae; genus Viscum; species Viscum album. The sequence continues at coordinate 1,777,496,822 of OY728129.1, read as the reverse complement.
CATCAAAAAACAAATCCTCAAAAGGGCAGCGTAATTCAAAGAAGAAAGAGGAATCAGAAAAAGATGAGTATGTATCGAGGCCTAACTTGTCTTTGACTCTGGCAGATTTCGTGCCGTCTACTTCAAATCCACGGGCACCGCCCCATCAAACAGCACAGCCTAAATAGGCTAATCAGGCAAAGTCTTTATCAGAAGAAGAGTTATTCTTCAGTTCTGTTAATATGATTCAATTAACAGATCCATATTCCAGTCTAGATGATCCTGAATTCCCTGTATCAAATAAGGGAATCCGAGGAAGTTTTAGAGGTTCAGGATACAGGGGAAGACGTGGATCTTTCCAAAGCCACTTCTCTAATTCTACCCCTGCTAGAACTGTGTATGCAGCAGAAACTCGTGGTAGAGCCCTTCAGCGAGCTCAAAAAGAACAAGCAAGTTCTTCTGCCAATAGTCAACTCAGTCTTGGCACAGTTATTTTGGAAGAACGATTGAAAATCCCATCTTCTTTATCTCAGCAAGTAAATGGACCTAATTGGTCTAATCTTCCAAAACCAAGGATTTTTCCAACTTCTATCCCTATACCAGATGCATCAGCTTCCAAAGCATCTGCTTCCAAGGTACCTGCTAAATCACATATTCCTATTGGGAAACGCAGACCTTTAGATCAAAATTATGATATATTGAAACACTTGGCCCAAGTACCATCCAAGTTATCAATTTTGGATGCTTTGAATCTGTCAAAAGATCTTCTGGAAGCACTCATCGAAGCTTTGTCAAGTCCTCAAGAGTTTGAAGCTGAAATTGTTGCAGCTGAAGTCTATCACATAGAGAATAATCCTGCAGAATGCCATGCAGTGATATCTTTTACTGATAAAGATGAAGATGATGTTGTGCATGGGAACATAAAACCTTTGTACTTATCTGCCAAAGTCAATGGTGTAGATATTCGAAGAGATTTCATTGACAATGGTTCAGGAGTCAACCTCATGCCCATTTGTACACTTCGTCGATTGGGCATCACGGAATCTGATTTATCTCCTTATACCATGATGTTACAAGGATATGATAAAAATGAACAAGAACCACTGGGCGAAGCTACACTCAGAACTCAGTTTGGGGATCTTGTATCCAATTTGGATTTCATGATTGTTGATCAAGACTCAGCTTTCAACATCTTTCTTGGAAGACCCTGGCTACATCAGCATGCGGCTATCCCTTCATCATACCATCAATGTCTCAAATACTGTTTCAATGGTCAAGTTGGAACATTGTATGGTGATAAAACCCCATTCAAGACATGTGAGTCTCAATACATTGAGGCAGAATTTTATAACATGAAGGGAAGAGAAAAATCTACAATGAAAGAAATTACCAAAGTTAATACTCCATATGGTTTGGAGAAAATTCCAATAAATCCATTTACACATGTGAGTACAGATTATGTGTTACCTATCAGTAAAATTGACAAAATAGGCCCAAATCAAAATACTCTTATGGAAAGATCCATAATGTCAATTACGGCAATCGAGCCAGACAACATGGGAGAAATTGGTAACCTACCAAACAGTGATGAAAGCATAAGTGGTGACATTTTCATTTCATCTGCTGAAGTCCAACAAGTCTATACTTCGCCAATCAGACTAGAAGAATTTATAGCAACACCAGAGATGAATAATGATGTTGATTCTCAATCCATCATCTCCTCTTTATTTCCCAAAGAAGGCCCTTTATCATCAATAGGGTCAGAAATGGAATCTTCTTCTTCAAAATGTGAAAATTTTGACATCTCTTATGATCATGAGAATTTCGTTTTGTCATCTACTATGCAAGTAGAAACGAAAGAAATAGCACATGATGAAGAGGAAGAGGAAGATCTTAGAGATGCTCCTCCAGCATTTGAAGAGGGTATCTCTACCACTATGGATGAACTCAAAGAAATAAATCTGGGTATAGAGAAAGATCAATGCCCCACTTTAATTAGTGTGGCCATGACCCTTGAAGAGAAAGAGATGTATATTTCTTTTCTAAAGCAAAATAAAGATATTTTTGCTTGGAACTATACAGAAATGCCTGGGCTTGATCCTGATGTTGCTACTCATCATTTGGGTTTACCAAAAGAACATCGAGGATTTAAGCAAGCCGCGAGAAGAACACACCCAACCTATGCTTCCAAAATTGAAGCTGAAGTGGATAAGCTGATCAAAGATAACATCGTCAGAGAAGTTCAATATCCCAAGTGGTTGGGTAATATTTTCCCTGTAAAGAAGAAGAATGGACAAATTAGGGTTTGCATCGATTTCAGAGATCTTAATCGGTATTTTCCTAAAGATGATTTCCCAGTTCCGGTTACAGAACTCTTAATTGATGCGACGACTGGCTATGAAGTACTTTCCTTCATGGATGGATATTCCGGATATAATCAGATCTGAATGGCCCCAGAAGATGAGGAATCTACAGCCTTCAGATCCCCTCAAGGTGTGTTTTGTTACCGGGTGATGCCCTTTGGCTTAAAGAATGCAGGTGCAACATATCAACGCGCCATGCATCGTATCTTCAAACCTTTTTTCGGGAAGTTTGTTGAATGCTATGTAGATGATTTGGTGGTTAAATACAAACAACGTTCTAATCACTTGGCTGATTTTGAAGTCATATTCCACAAGCTTCGACAACATAATTTGAAGATGAACCCCTTAAAATGTGCTTTTGGGGTAACCTCAGGAAAATTCCTCGGCTTTGTTGTACGCCATCATGGTATTGAAGTCGATCCTGAGAAGACCAAATCAATCCTTGGTATGTCACCTCCTCAGAATTTGAAATAATTAAGAGGACTTCAAGGAAACTTAGCCTATATTTGGCGTTTCATCGCCAATTTGGCAGGAAAAAGTTTACCCTTTACCAAATTATTAAAGAAAGGAGTCACTTACCAGTGGACTGAAGAATGTCAAGAAGCATTTGATGTTCTCAAGAAATAACTCTTGAGTCCACCAATACTCATGCCACCTGTTGAAGGTAGACCACTTATCCTCTATGTAACAGCTCTAGAGCGATCATTGGGTGCCTTTCTCGCTCAAAAGAATGATGCTGGGAATGAAAATAGCCTCTACTATCTCAGTAGAACTATGATTGAAGCAGAAACCCGGTATTCAAGTTTTGAGAAGTGCTGCCTAGCATTAATCATTGCAGTTCAAAAACTGAGACACTACCTGCAACATCACGAGGTCCAATTGGTATCTCGCAATAATCTTCTCAAATTTATCCTTAGTCGTCCAATGCTTACAGGACGTCTAGCAAGGTGGGCAGTTATTTTGCAGTAGTTCGACATTCAGTATGTGTCTCAAAAGGCAATTAAGGTCCAAGCTCTGGCTGATTTCCTGGCTGAACATCCTTCAGTGGAAGACACGTCTTCAGATATTGAACTCCCTGATGAGGAAGTTTTCTCTATTCAAGAGAGTCCTCAAACATGGGAAATGTATTTTGATGGTGCTTCCAGAAGTCCAACAGGGAAGAAAATGGAAAATCCTAAATTCAACAAAGTTGGTTTAGGAATTGTACTCATTTCTCCAGATAAGGCATTGTTACCTTATTCCTTTTTATTGTGGGAAGGTGGTACCGATAATGAAGCCGAATACCAAGCTCTTATCACAGGCTTGGAGTTAGCGCTTCAAGCACAAGCGAATCCCTTAAAGGTGAAAGGTGATTCAGACCTGGTAATCAAACAAGTCATTGGGGATTATGCCATCAGAAAAGAAGAATTAATCCCTTTGTATGATTAAGTTAGAGAGTTAATGGTGGAATTCCCTTCAGAACCGACATTTTCTTATGTCCCAAGATCACAAAATGCTCAAGCTGATGCACTGGCTAATATAGCCGCAGCTCTAGCAGATCCAAATCGGGACGAGACAACCATCAGTATTGCCCACCGTCGTGCAATTTCACCTTATGTTCAAGTCAGAACTGAGGAAATTAATGAAATTAGTCCCATTCCTGAACCGTATGGTCATACTACATGATGGATGTCACCTATCAGGGAATACCTTCAAAATGGAACACATCCAACTGATAGAGCCGAGAAAGAACAAATCCGGCGACTTGTGGTCAATTTTACTCTTTATGATAGCCCAAACCACCTCGAGAAAATTCTCTACAAACGTGGTTTTGATGAAGTTCTCTTCAGATGTATTGATGGTGAAGAGACAATGGTTGTCATAAAAGAAGTGCATGCAGGAGTCTGTGGTGCCCACCAGTCTGGACATAGACTGTCTGATCAAATTCGAAGGTTTGGATACTTTTGGCCTTCAATGATACAAGATTGTGTTAATTTCACAAAGAAGTGTCATTCATGCCAAGTATATGAAAACTTCATTCATCAACCTCCAGAGTTGCTTCATACAGCTAAATACTCTTGGCCATTTTCCACATGGGGAATGGATGTGGTGGGACCTTACCCTTCAGCTACGGCCAAGCAGTTTAAGTACATTCTTACTGCTACTGATTTCTTTTCCAAATGGGTAGAGGCAGTACCTCTCAAAGAAGTCAGTTCTAAATGCATTGTTAGCTTCATCAAGTCTAACATCATTACTAGATTTGGTGTCCCTCATACCATATTGACGGATAACGTCACCAACTTCTGTTCTTCTGAGGTGAAGAAATTGTATCAAGAATACAACATTAAATCCAACCATTCATCTCGGTATCATGCAGCGGCCAATGGCCAAATAGAAGCCTTTAACAAGACTCTTTCAAATATACTGCAAATGATGGTGGATAAAGATAAGAGGTCATGGCCTGATAAACTCTTTCATGCTTTATGGGCTTATCGGACTACCACCCGCAATGCAACGCGGTCAACTCCATATTCATTGGTATATGGAACAGAAGTTGTCTTGCCAATTGAAGTTCAATTGCCCTCACTCAGAGTAGCCATTTGTGATCAGTTATCTATAGATGAGCAATCACAAAAGCGATTGAATGAATTGGAACAGTTAGATGAGAAAAGATTGTGCACTTTTCACCACTTGGAAATCTATCAGAATTGAATAGCACGAGCTTTTAACAAAAAGGTTAGTCTTCGTTCATTCAATCAGGGAGAATTGGTATTAGTTCTTAGAACTCCAATGATACCAGGAAAGAAACCTCCCAAGCTTGAGCCAAAATGGGAAGGACCTTATTCAATACATAAGGTCTACTCCAATAGAGCTTATTCATTAATCTCAATGGATGGAGAACTCATCGCGACTCCAACCAATGCCAGATTTCTAAAGAAATATTTTGTATAAACACAAAATATGGTCCCCAGAACCAAGAATCTTACAATTGGTTCATAGCACCATAGTCCAGTATGACTTTAAACTACATAATCCACGGTCTATGCATATGACCTTAAACTATTTTCACTTTCGTCCAACATGACGTTAAACTGTGGAAAAGAAGATGTCCCTGCAACATGACACTAAACTGTGCAGCACCATTTCGTCCTTGCTATATGACATTAAACTATAAAGCAATGGTCTAGTATGACCTTAAACTGCAACTTCATCCCACACGACGTTAAACTGTGAAAAAGTTCCCCAAACCGTCCAGCATGACCTTAAACTACATCATCCCTGGTCCATGCATATGACCATAAACTATTTTCAAGTCCCTTACATCCAACAAGACGTTAAACTGTGACGTCCTAACTACATGACGCTAAACTGTATAAAAGTCCCTTACGTCCGGAAAGACGTTAAACTATATAATCTCAAAGTTCCAGCATGACATTAAACTGCACCATCCACGGTCCATGTATATGACCTTAAACTATTCGCACTTTCGTCCGACATGACATTAAAATTGTACACTCTTTTTTCTTTACTGCAGGACATTAAACTGCACAATCCCCCTTTCGTCCAATATGACGTTAAACTGTATTGTCCCCATCGTCCTAACTAAATGACGCTAAACTGTACAGAAAATCCTTGATATGTCCTACATGACATTAAACTGTTATTTTGTCCCTGCTACATGACACTAAACTGTGCAGCACCAATAGTCCTAACTGCATGACTTTAAACTGCATAGTCCCTTGATATGTCCTACATGACATTAAACTGTGCATCGTTAAGGTAGTTTTTACCTCTTGTTTCTCACACCGAGTATGACTCATGTGACCTTAGAGAAAACCTCAACCATAACACTCTCTTTGGGCCCCTAACCATGTGTAAGTCCCAACAAAATTTTTTATTAGATCATTGTCCCCAAGAACAACTTGATCATTAATTCATTATTTAATTGAACTACACGGACTATGATCCTTGCCCTCCAGGATGGGTATGTAGGCAACCTACCAGGGTTCAAGCCCAAAAACAATCTCTTCAAATCGGTTCACCACCATCTCATATGATGTTGATTCGTGAAACCGCCCCTGGAATCAATATCTTTACATTGATTCACTTTCTTCCTTGTTATATGACGTTAAACTATACAACACTTTTGTCCGGTACAACAATAAACTACAATATTCTTTTATTTACTCATTTGAGAGAGAACTATTATTGACATTGATTTTTTTTTCTTTCAATCATGTTTCATTTCAAAAGACTACGTGCATACATGGTAATGCCTAAACTTTTTATCTTAGGTTAAACTGTCATTGCACTTAAATCCCCTTTCACCCTTCACATGTACGAACCAAATTTGTACAAAGGGTAGTTCTATAACTACGTGGGCTTGATTCCCATCCTTATGGGATACATAGGAACATTCGAGTGTCCCTCGAATCCCGTCCCAAGTCTTTTGGGCCTAACCCCAAATTTCACTTTCAGTCCCTTAGCTGAAAAGTCCTCATGAAAACACACATTGTGTATTCATTATTATGGTCCGAACTCTATGACCCTAAACTAAGATCTCTCATATTTTCGTCCTGCACGATGTTAAACTGCATTTCAAGAACTACGTATGGCTTGATTCTCATTCTTATGAGATGCGTAGTGAAGTCCAAAATTTCAATTCAGGACCCAGCCACAACATGATTATGGTTATCATTGACCTATGTATCTCTATATACATTGGACAATACCCATATTTATGTGTTATAATCCTAACCTTAAATATTTTCAGATCTTCATAACCCTTTTCATGACTTCTAGTCACAAAAATGTCAAACTTCTGAGAATTCTTTTGCCTGACTATGCAGCACGTGCCCATAGGTGGCCTTGCATAAACAGTCCACATAACAGACTTGTTAGCCAAAAGATACTATTTTATTTAACTATGCAGCCAATGCCCTTAGGTGGCCCTGCATAATTCAACCCCCTAACGGGTTTGTTAAATGATGGTAACTTAATTCTTGGGAAGAATGCCTGTTTTGTCCTTATTTCTCTTAAACGACAGTATGTAGGGATCCGCAAAAAATAGCCATCCTTAACATATTTGTCCCATATCCTTTTTCATGATCTGAAAGTATTCAAGTCTATGGTTTATACTTCTTCCCTACGTTTGGGTCAGACCTTCGTGGGAGTGATATTCACCCAGTTCTTCGATAATCTTGTCCGGAAATATCTTCTCTATATTCAAGTCCCTCTTTCAATACAACAAACTCTATACATTAGAAAATTTGAATCTCCATAAACTTTCACTGGCTTTTAGCACTAGGAAGGTAAATTTCTGGGAGTTCTTTTGCCTGACTATGCAGCACGTGCCCATAGGTGGCCTTGCATAAACAGTCCACATAACAAACTTGTCAGCCGAAAGATGCTATTTTTTTAACCATGCAGCCAATGCCCTTAGGTGGCCCTGCATATTTCAACCCCCTAACGGGTTTTGTTAAATAATAGTAACCTTATTCTTGGAAACTACTCGTTCTAATGCCTTTTAGCCCTTTTTCATATCATTCCTCAGATTCAAATATTCTTAAGCCATAGTTTACATTTTTTTCCCTCATACTCGAGTATAATAATATGTTTTCAGATACATTTTCAAGGAATTGAATCAATTTTAGTCCATTTTTGGTCAAATCTATTTCGACCTTAAACATTAGCCCCTTTATGTCCGACATGCATGACTTTAAACTGCCCAAAAAAGACAAAGGAACTCTGAATAAAAGTCAAGTTCCAGCTCACTAAATATACATTTTTGTATGATTTAGGTAATATTGAGCAATTAAAAGGTTCAAAGTTTGTAGGGTTATTTGTAATAATCCTAGTAAAAATCAAACTATTCTTACTAAGCCCATTGACATAAGTAAATTTGAAGCAGGTAGTGAAAGAATGCAGGTACAAATGATTGAAGATGAAAGTGTTTTTCATTGATAAACAATAGTTACAAGGACATCCACAGACTAAAGTCTCTTCTCTTTTTCAAGAATTACAAGAGGCTTTCAACATAACACTTCATTTGATTTACGGCATCCCGAACTTCATCAGCAACCACCTGGAATTCATTCATTCAACTGGATACAATAAGAGATGCAGTGATACTAGCTCTTCTTGGAACAATTGTAAAAAGATGTTCTTGAGTGCGGTTTGTGAAAATTTTCTGCTGATCAAACAGTGACTCTGTTTCTGTCCAAGAGACTTGGAAGATGGATACATGGATTCGAGAATGGAGCATTGGAAGTAAAGAGCCATTTGGAGAGAGTACTCTTTTCAGATATTGCTCTAATGCCATGTTTGTCTTCTCTCCACCAACCAGCAGTGGAAAACATTTCAGCCCATGGGTTTTCCATTTTCATATCTTCAAGGAAATAACATGGAGGAAGAATTTGAAAGTTCACACCATTGTTGTTGCTCTTAATGCACAGCATAACCGAAATAGAGGAGTAGCAGTGCAGCTGCATCTCAGGTGTATAATTGTTTGCATTTGGAACATTGACTCCTTGCAGATGACCATGACCACACAGAGGCAGATAGATGCTCTGTGGAAAATTAGGATGATATTTCTTCAAGTACTTAGCCAAATCTGGGAGAGTGCTGTCGCAGATATCATAGTAATCGTGGCCAATGATGTTCATCATGTCATCAATCCGCTTGCTATCCAGTTCATCAGACGTTTTAACTCCCTTAGGAGCCATTGAATCTTCCCAAAAGTTGAATAAATTAAACTCTTAAATGGGTTTATTTTTTCATAAAATTTGTGAAAGATTTCGAAAAAATGGCTAAGGCATTAAGACGCGCAAGTCTAAAAAATGGCGCACAAGTATTCGTGTGCCGCGCTAGTTTTTGACGCGCAAGTATAAACCGTGAAAGTACAAATGCCTTTACAGTAGCGCAACGTCAAGGAAAACACTAGAAAACAGAGCAACCTACGCGGCTAAGGTGACCTGCACGGCGAGAGCTCGAAGTTATGAAGTTTGGAAATTCGGATGCTTGTATGGAGGTGAGGCCATGTATTTATAGGCCAGGAAGCCTATCTGCACGCCGTATACAGTGCGTTTAAGGCCTGTGCGGAGAGAACTTGTGCGCCGCCCTCTGTGGCCTGAAGACTTGCACGCCCCCTTTTCCTTTGGATGTATTCGATTTCCTCAGAGTCAAATCCTCATTTCTCTCCGGATCCAACTCTGAGGGGGGACTTTTGTTGATGCTCCTTTCGTCACAGAATCTAAAGATCGGAAAAGGGGAATATCTGATCTCAAAGTGATTCATCCTTTGAAAAAAACATCAAAAATCGACAAAGCCAGGAACAAAGGATCAAAAGAAACTGCACCGCGCAAGTTATATCACTGTCGCGCAAGTACACTTGCGCGACGAACTAGGTCGCGCAGGTGACTTGCGCAACCTAAGTGATAACTGCCCGGTAACCGCCTGGGGTCTTCTCCTACCTATAAATAGACCCTGTGGGCCCCCCATTCGAGAGTATCTTTTTACAGAAACTCGGATTGAAGCTCCCGATGCCCAAGTCTCTTCTCAAAGCTTCCGGAACACTTCTAAGGTAATTTCTTACCTAGAACGGAAGATCTAAAGAGAAGGAGGAAGGCCTAAGTGTTGAAACTCATCAACACTTGCGCGCCTGAGTGGTCGGCCCTTAAGGGAAGTGACCACACTTGCGCGCCTCCTTATTTCTTCAATAGAATTTGCGTGTACCTTTTCTGGAAGAACCTCAAGAAGATTATAAAGGGTTTAATAAAGAGTCTCTCAAGTATTTTTATGCTGGTTGAAAATCGCTCAAGTACCCCACATGTCGCGCAGGTATACCTGCGCAACCAATACTTGCGCGCCCATGCAAGACTTGCGCGCCTTTCAAGACTTGCGCGCCCCTACCTTTTTGGGTACCCATATTGCCCATTTTACCCCTCTTAAGCCATTTCACCTCTCCTATTCAATATTTAGTCTTCAAGATACTCTTCAAAGCCATTTATGGCATGATTTCTTGATTTGACTTCCTTATTTGAAAGGAATTCTGTGGAATACCTCTCAAAACATAGTTATTTATACATCTTTATGTCACCAAAAATTGAGAGTTCATTCATTCAACCTCATCCTTTAAGATGAGAGAATCCTTAACCTGGGTCTCCTTTTTTAGGAATAATCCCTAGTTATAAATCCTTTAATCTGGGCATCTTCCTCAGTAGTAAGCCCCAAATTCTTAAAATTCCCAAATCTGGGCATCCTCCTCAAGAGTAAGCCCCAAACCTTAATTCCTTAACTTGGGCATCCTCCTCAGGAGTAAGCCCCAATCATAATCCTTTAATCTGGGCATCCTTCTTAGGATTAAGCCCCAAGCCCTCAAATATGGGTATCCTTCTTAGGAGTAAGCCCCGAGTCCCTTAATTTGGGCATCCTTCTTAGGAGTAAGCCCCAATATCAAATATGGGCATCCTTCTCAGGAGTAATCCCCAAACCTTAATCCCTAACCTGGGCTTCCTTTTGAGGAATAAGTCCCAAGTCCCCTAAATTCTCTTTAACCAGTCCTAATTTACCCTTGATTTGGGCTTCCTTTTCAGGAGTAAAACCCAATCATAATTCCCCTCCTAACTTGGGCATCCTCCTTAGGAGTAAGCCCCAAGATTATAGTATTCAAATCTCCATGAAGCACATATACCTTTATGGACCCTGTTCATGGATTTTCTCCCTAAAAGTGAATCCTAAACCTTCATCTATCTGGGCAGTCATACATACATAAGACCCAAACCATTTCTTATGATTGAATCTCTCATGGCACAATTGTCTAATTTTTTACAAATACCTCTTGTTTCTCACACCGAGCATGACTCACATGAGCTTAGAGTGTAAAAGTAATTATGACATCATTCTTTGATCCATCAATCATAAACTTCATACTCCATTACTCGAACTACGTGGGTTCTGATTCCTTTTCCAAAACAATGGATACGTAGGTAGCCCATTTATGGGTTCGATCCCATCTTTGAAATAATCCATGTCCTTCTGAATGACGATAAACTTCAAGTGCCCCACTAAGTGGCTTTAAAACCAGCATGGTCATCATAATGACCAAGAGACTTTTATAAATGTTTTTTGAAGGATACCATTGACTAAGAATCTCTAAATAGATACAGATGATTCTTTATTGATGAAGAACCTCGAATACATATAAAAGATTCTCTAAATTTCTTACATATTTAATCATTGATTGTTAAAACTGGAGGAAAGCGCATTTTATACTTGGTAATGTAATAAGGATTCACGAACATAACATAAATCTATAAAGAGAGTCCCGGAATAGACAATAATTCCCCTCAAAAAGGTGTGATGAGTCCGACCTCCCATCCTCTCGACCAATGAAAATTCCTAAGCCTCATTAGCCCACAAGATAATGAGCACCTACCTTTGGAAAGTAGGTCCAAACGGATGTGGAATCATTGGATGTTTCCGGTTCTACGAACAAACCCGTTTGAAACCGATCGGAACGTTTGAATCTCCCATCCAGGAGGTCATCCCCGAATTCCGTGCGAAATAATAATGAATCAAATGGAGTTAAGTATTTAGTTTCCATCCTATCAACCCTTTTTATGCCTGATTCCCAAATCATGACTGGTTAGAACACACAAATCCATCCATAGATAACGTTGTGGTGACAGCTCGGGGACAAGATTTTGAAATCATTCATAGTCCCAATATTGAGGGGGTCCTATCATAGGTATACATTGAAATAGGAAATCTTCTTTAGAATCATTTGGAATATCCTGAGGAACACTATGGGAGTTCCCTTCATCAAGAGGTTCTAGTTCAAACTACTAAAGTTGAGAATGCTGGTGAGGAATAGTTCGAGGCTGCAGACCTATTATTGGGTAATTGTCACTATCTATTGTGATTGTTCTCCATTATTACTATTTTTATAGAGCTATAGATGATTCTAAATAATCATTTAGGATTATCATAATCTATCTCTTTTTCATAGGGTGATGCTTTTGCACCAGCTCAACCAACAATGGAATGTGAAGTTTCCACTTTTCGAGAGGGAGTAGAGCATGTCACTTCATTGAGTACATTGGTCCTAAAGTAAAACACTCCTTTTGACAATGATTCCGAATCAAATCCAGAGTTTCAAAATTATCCCTACATTGTACGTCACATTTCAGGGTGGGATATAAGGAATATAATATATTAGATACTCCTTGAGGACCTTCCTTCGCAAATCCATTGCCTTTCAGTTTTGTTTGGCATGTTTGGATTTACAGGGTTTGATTACTGTATGATCCATACTACTTGTAAGGAAACAATTTTCAGGGTGGGATTAGGATAATAAGCTTCGAAAATAACTCAAAAAGGCAGAAATTATCATCATCATTGATGACTTTTTAGATGTTTCTTCCCAAATGGACACCAATCCTAACATAAGACTAGCATAATTCATGAATCAGATCAAGTAGGAGACAATTCATGTGTCATACATTCATCATGAGTATAATTACACACAAGGAGAACACAAAAAACTACACCATTCAATAGAATAATCCCAAATATAAGGGTCAACTACCATTGTAACTACAACAGAAGCACTTCTTTAGGATGAGAAGATTGATGTTGGCTGACCTACTGAGCTTTAATGAGCGGGTGATGGGGCCTGTAAGTCAATTTCATATATAATGAGTTATGTTGAAGTCAGCGTATAAATTATGATTGAGAGACTCAATTTTTTTGATATTCCTCTAGGGACCTTTTATTAATAATAAATGAAAATAATATCAATTCCAATCATCTATGCCTTTATCCATGCATTTTTTGTAATCATATTTTTAGAGCTAATTTTCAAACCACGACATATTCATAACAGAAAATCATAATTACAATGATAGGGATAGGAATAGGTATAATTTTGTATCTATGAAAATAGGCTCAGTGAGAAGAGTCTTTTTTTTCAAAGATAATATGGACAACCCATCAAACATTATGTATATTTATGTCATCACCCTAGATTTTTCCTTGGATCTATATGGATGAGGCTTAGCATGCGAGAGTTGGATTTTTCATAGTCCACCCATTTTTGGTTTATAACCAAATAGGTTTTGTGGCTTTAAACATTGTATTGATCAATATTTCTGAAACCATATAAAATGCAGGTCTACTGTGATGAGGCTCTACATTTTTCCAACGTTCCCTTTTTGGGTTCTCTACCTTGTGAGTACCGTGTTTCTTTTTTAAAGGGTTGTTTAAAGTCATGCTAATTGGAATAATATGTCTAGTGTTTAAGGTAGATAATATTTAAACATATATTTTGAGATGATAATCCAAAAAAATATGGATGGATGAAGATGTTTTAATATTCTTTAGATACTTACAAGGGGAATCTAGTGATACAATTTTGTGGTTTTTGAATATAAAACAAGGTATACAAGAATAGAGGAGGTCTCTCCTATAAGCATAGTTACCACGGGTTGAAAACCCCATTATAACATACAAAAAAATCAAATAGTGGAATCCGTAGGCTAACATTCGTGTTATGTGTGAAACATATGCAAGGAAAACTGGGGAACGTACTACATAGTCAGGTAAAGGAGTTCTGAGGAATTCAAACATTATATTATCGATGGACAAATGATTTTTAATATTTAGATGTCTCAAGACCATAGTTTTTGGTTTTTTCATGGAAATATTTCAAAGAATAAAGGGATCATTAGTATTGGCATGATCCATGAATGGTAAACTACTCCTACAAAAATATGGTGTGCGAATGATATTACACTTTGTTAGATAAATAATGTCAGTGGAGAAAGACACTTTCTTACAATGTATGAAAGCATCATGCAATTTAATGTTGTGCATCAAGGAAATTATGATGTCTAGATTTAATTCATGTAATAAGGACATAATGTTATATAGTTTATGTTCATATAATAAGGACATCATGTTGTTCAGTTTAATGTAGTGAATCTTGGATATTATTCTATGTAATTTTCTATTATTTAGTAAGGACATATTGTTGTGTAGTATAATTTCATGAAATAGACATTAGTTAGATTTAATTTACAGTATTTTTTCATCGACCGGTGGTTTGATGGTTCTCCAATTATTGGTAATATATATGAAAATATGCTAGTCATTTAGTTGTGAAAGGATAAATTTGTAAACTGTAACCTGGGGATCTCAAGATCTGAGAAATAAAATGGAAAAAATGGATTATTTTGTTAAAAGAGGTGTCTCACATAAATGAAGTAACCATTACTCGATCAAACCTGTTATGGAGACTTTTTAATTCATGCCCATATAGGGCATGCACTTTCTTGTAAATAGTGTAATCCTTAGCCTAATTGACTCGTCATGAGGGAAATTTATGAAAGGCCAAATGGGGCACGTACTACATATTCAGGTAACTAATCTCTCAATAAATTTGACATTTTATCATTAAATGTTGATGATATGTTATAGAGATTTAGATCTCCCCAATAATTGATTCTAGTTTATAGAGAAGAGTTCCAGAATATAAAAGGTGTAATTCAAGCCATGATTTCCATAGAATATGGGGAAAAGAATCTCTATGATGGTGTGAACAAATATAGAATGTATGGTGCCTGTAGTTTTAGGTCTTATGACTAGGACCATCGCACCACATAAATGAGAGAGATGTACAACCTTTCAGATCAATAATATCCTAATATGAGTCAGACACCAGTAAGAGGAAATTGTAATCCATGGACCTATGGGTTCTCATATCCAAATAGGAAAAATGGGATAGTTATGCAGGATAACCACAAATTTTTTAATCATGGGATTTTTTTTAATATCATTAATGATCATGAGGATAAAAAAGTCTTCTCCCAAGTACGATGTAACCGCTATATGAAAATCATGTTATAGGGGATGTTTATAAAAGTAAAAACTGAGAAGATGTTGTATTGTAATGTAATGGTATCCTTAGAATGACAAACCCATTATGTGGGTGACTTATGAAAGGCCAACTAGGGAATGTACTGTATATTTCGGTAAAAAATCATTCATATACTAGGAATTATATCACCAGGAACTGAAGAAATCTTATGAATACTTTAAATTGTCCATGATTAAGACTATGTATTACCAGAGAGAAGTGTGTGAGCATAAAGGAAGCTTCTATACCAATATAAAATAATGATTATATAATCCCTTATATAGATCTATGTCGTATGTTAAATGGGGTAATATCTAATTCCTTAGAGGGCCCCCTATTGAGGGGACCTAAAATGAATGATCCTTCTCATATTGTATTTTTATGTATGAGTGAGGGAGTTTCTTCTTACCCCATGTCTGGGACTTGGATTTTAGGACAATCATCACTACCTATCTCAATGGGGTGAGAATCAGTCCATACATAGTTCTCTAGGTACTGATCCGTTTAATGTCATCTGACAAGGTCATTATGCATGAGTTTAATATCATGCAGTAATGACGAAGATTTTATGATGTGAAAAGGAATATTTTATATAGATTAGGGAGTAGGACCCACACGTCATTACGTATCTTTCTTGGGGAAGAATCAGTCCACACATTGTTATTAAATAAAGGACCTACCTTGACCGAGTTCACAAGTGCGGGATACCATTTTTTTTAATAAAGACTCATATATAGAATTAGAACTCGGATTGAATCTATTCATGAAGATATGACTCATACAAGTGATTATTGAGGGACTTATTGTATCCTTATACGCCTAGGCCTGTATTGAAAGTCTAGAAATCACTACGTATCTCATAGAGTTGAGAATCATGCCACAAATACATCTTGAATTCCCATGAATTTTAAATTCATGCAGTGTGGATAAAGAGTAAATGACATAAATGATGGAAATGATGTGGTTGGGCCATGGTGTAGGACTTAGGAGTCACTAC
The DNA here is from genome assembly GCA_963277665.1 of Viscum album. Taxonomy (NCBI): domain Eukaryota; kingdom Viridiplantae; phylum Streptophyta; class Magnoliopsida; order Santalales; family Viscaceae; genus Viscum; species Viscum album. The sequence continues at coordinate 1,777,480,588 of OY728129.1, read as the reverse complement.
GTATCTTTTTTATGAAAGAATCATTCCACACGTAGTTCTTGAAAATGTTCACTGTGTATGTTTGATCCATACCCATGGGGAGTGGGGGCCCTTTTTTGTGGTCACAGATGGACTCATGATTGGATACCAGGGAATCACTACATATATATTTTTTATGAGAATAAATCCATATGTAGTTATTTAAGATGGTTCCTCAAACCAAATGGGGTTTGATAGAGGTAAGGGGATTTAAAATTCCTTAGAATAATGGTCAGGATCAATAATCTATATGGAATAAAGATCAAGCCATATGATCGGGAAAAACATCATTGTATATATTTGGTTAATATACAAGAAAATATGTAGAATTATATATGGTTTTGGTTGGACCCAGGATCTATGATTTTGGCATCACTACGTATCTTGATAGGAAAATAATGAACCCAAATGTAGTTCTTAAGAAGGTTCCCCCCATGCCGGTCCGATTTGTACATAAGGAGTGGAGGATTTTTAACTATGGATGGACCTATGGTAGGAAATCTAGGGGTTACTTCATATCTCAACTGAATTAGAATCAATCCACACATAGTTCATTGAATCCCATTCTATTTAACATCATGTGGCAATGATTAAAGGTGTAGTTTAATGTCATGTAGCAAAAAGGTGGTAATTTCATTTTTAGATCAAGGATAAAGAAAATTCAATACTATGGAGTTTAACATCATGAATGATGATTGGGATCATAGTTTTGGGTTATAGAGGTTGGACCATTGGGTAATAATGTCATGTGGGATGTTACATATAGTATGTTCCAAGGAGTTTAATGTCATGCTGTATGCACGAATGATGTCTTGCAGTTTAATTCATGAAATCATGACCTCATGTCATGCAGTTTATCATCGTGTGACAAGAACAGTGATTCTTTCATAGTTTAACATTGTGAAATGTGGATATGAATGGTGATATTATGATTTATGTCTTGTATGTATACAAAATTCTGTATGATTAAAGAAAATATTTCTTTTTAAATCTCTCCTTGGATGGATTTGTAATGATCTCTCCATCCATTGAGAACATGGAATAAGTTTTTTCAAAGTGTACCTTTTATATGGAGTAAGGACCCTCTCACTTTGAATAATATTTTGAGGCATATTTCCTGGTATCAATGGTGTCCGAAGAAATATTACCAATTCTCCTAGGAGAAACAAGTGGTGGTGAACAATGGTTTTGAAATCTCTTGCTATCTGATTATGATATACTTCTATGTGGTGTAAGGTATTCAATCTATTTTCATCTAGTCACTCCAATTCATCCGACCATTTTATGGATTGATTATCTATGGATAAATGATCTCAAATACAAATTCTAAGTGATATAATCATTATCTCAATGGACACGACTACTTGTATTTTCTATATTAGCGAATATAGGGTTTCCCACGTAGTAGTATGGGTCATAGTCTGGTAATCTGATAAGGCATGGAAGATCATTTCAAGCCCTGATTTATTTTATTTATCCTCCATTTTATGTAGTATGTTTGACATGGTCTTGTTGAAATCCTCTATCTATCTATTGGCTACTTCTTTATTGTGGGATGAGTGGTGGGATTTGATATTATATTCCTCATACAACCTTTTACCTCAGTAGAACATGAATTGGTGCCATTATCCATCAATATTTTATTAGGGACGCCAAATACTGTAATGATGTTATCTATAATGAATCAAATGATTATTTTGGCCTTGAAATTTTTGGGTGGTATTGCCCCATCCTATTTAGAGAAGTAATTGGTAGCAGTATAGAAGTATTTGAACTACTTAGTCGTAGCTATAGGATATGGTCCAACAACATCCATTCCCCATGTGGCAAGTGGAGAATAGTATTTAGATGTATGTAGAAACTCTAGGGGTTGGTGGATGATGTTGTAATGGACATGGAAATTATGAAATTTCTTAGTGAATTATAAACGATCTTGTTTCATTATAGGCTATATGAAACTGAGCCTTTGGATTTGATTAGAAATCCTAAACCTTGAATGGCTGGAACCAAAGGATCTAATTCATCCATAATAGTTATAGTCTCTTCTCTATCTACACATCATAGAAGGACTCCATGTAATATTCGTTTGTAGGGGACTTTATGGCGATTTGATCTAAATAAATAGTAAAATTTACTGTGGACAACTGGATCTGATTTCATCCATCTCTTTCCAGTGGGAGTGTTACATCCTAATGGTAGTTCATGATGGGAATAATCCATCTTGTGGTAGGACAATATGGATCAAGAATGGGATTGATTTAATTGATCTCTTATTTTTTGAATCAAACACAATGTGAAACCATTTGATAATGAAAAATTATAATGACTATTTCATCCTGATTCGTATCTAACAAATTCTTATCTTCTTTTTCTAACACATCCACCTGGGAATTATGTGATTCTGGATTGTAATTTAATGGTTTAACTGAGGGATATTTTACCATTAACCATCAGACATAATCACATAGTGGGATCAACACATCTTTTTTGATGGTGTAATCTCTATTGATCTTCTTGATTACTATCTCAGAGTCAACCTTCAGAGCTAAATGCATTATTAATATTTGATGTGACAATTCTAGATGTCAAATGAGTGCCAAATATTCTTCTTTATTTTTGGTACCACCCTCTGATAATATGAATGAGTACGAAAATACTTCCTTAGCTGGAGATATATGCACAATACCTAACCCAACATTTTTAATCATAGGTTCTTCCATTATCTTCACAATTCTACTCCTAGATACACCATTGTTTCCGACTCTTTCGCCGGGGCGCGCGCGCGTCCGTCCGTGGGGGAGGGGGACGCGCGGCTTTGTTGCCCCGCATTCCCGCTTTCCAAAGGCGGGCGGCATTCGTTCCTTGTTCAGGTACGTCTGCTCCTTGATCGAAACGGGATGATGGGATGTCGGTTCTTCCTCTTGTGGATTCCTCCTCAGAACTCGTCACCTAGTCCGGGTCTCCCTTATAGATTTAATACGTAGTTCGTGAAACTCTTCCCAGTGTCATATTTCCATGGACGCCGGTTAATTACACTGCTTCTGTCGGGACATTCCAAAGGGTCCAGTCAGGGCAGCAACCTTCGGTCAGGGGAGTAATCACGTTTGAGGCATCAGTAGCGTGTCTGGATGCTGGGGTACCTGGCATGTCTTTCTGTTATCCTCAATCACAAGGCTTCTCGAGGGCGTGGAAGCCCGAGGCATCCCACATCGAGCGCAGGGAATTACATGTCATAGACACGTATCTGAGGTTTTCCTCAGCCTCCCATGTTCAACATAGGGTATGTTGCAAGATTAACGTCTAGCAGAGATGGTTGAGAATGAAATGGGACCATCGCAGGGGGGGCGACAGCGAAGTTGGGCTTGAGCCTTGAAGAGACTTCCTACGTATCCACGTGGCAGGGAATCAAAGTCCGCGTAGTTCAGGATGGTGCCGGTAAACCGACGTGAAGCTGGACCTTGGCCCGAAGAGAGTTGGGCTTGAACCTCTAGGAGGATTCCTACGTACCATGCCTTGACATGGATCAAAGTCCCCGTAGTTCAAATGATACAGTTTAACGTCATGCGGGACGATAATGAACCCTGACGTGAATAAACGACGGGTGGGCTTGAACCTCGTGGAGGCTTCCTACGTACCATGCCTTGACATGGATCAAAGACCTCGTAGTTCAAGTGGTCACAACGGCTTACCGCTGGACTGGAATGAGACCCGACGTGAAAGAGCGACGGGTGGGTGTGTCGGTGAACCGACGTGAAAGTAGACCTTGGTCCACTATTGGTGGGCTTGAACCTTATAAAGGCGTCCTACGTACCATGCCTTGGCATGGATCAAAGACCTCGTAGTTCAAATGGGGGTTGGGTCGCAATGGCTTACCACTGGACCGGGATGTAGTTTAACGTCATACTGGACGTAGGTAGAACACGACGTGAATTGGGTGATGGGTGGGCTTGAACCTCGTGGAGGCTTCCTACGTACCATGCCTTGACATGGATCAAAGACCTCGTAGTTCAGATGAAAGTAGACCTTGGTCCACTGATGGTGGGCTTGAACCTCATGGAGGCTTCCTACGTACCATGCCTTGACATGGATCAAAGACTTCGTAGTTCAGATGAAAGTAGACCTTGGTCCACTGATGGTGGGCTTGAACCTCGTGGAGGTTTCCTACGTACCATGCCTTAACATGGATCAAAGACTTCGTAGTTCAGATGAAAGTAGACCTTGGTCCACTGATGGTGGGCTTGAACCTCGTGGAGGTTTCCTACGTACCATGCCTTAACATGGATCAAAGACCTCGTAGTTCAGATGGGGGTAGACCTTGGTCCACTGATGGTGGGCTTGAACCTCGTGGAGGTTTCCTACGTACCATGCCTTAACATGGATCAAAGACCTCGTAGTTCAGAAGGGGTTGCCAGGGTCGGTGCTCACTCTAAGCCCACGTGAGTCATGCTCGGTGTGAGAAACAAGAGGTTGCAAGGACCTGACGATCACGTCGCAAAGGGTGCGTCCGTGAGAAGCGAAGAGGGGCTTACGCGTTGGGCGGCCCATGGTGTTGGGACTTACTCCAGGATGGAGGCCCATGGCGCGACAAAGCGCGGGAAAGATGGACCTTGGTCCGACAATGGGAGGTGCCTCGTTCCCTATCATGTTCCCCACTGACCTTGGTAGTGGGGGAGTACCGAGATGCACGGGTGCAATCATCCGTACCAAAGGTTAGGGATTTACGCTCTGAGGCGACCCTTGCCCTGCGAACATACACCACTCCGACAAGGAGGATCTCATTCCATGTGCGGAAGAGTTCCATTCCCGTGGAGACGAGCGGTGTAATGAATGCTCGAGCTGGGGGGACCCTTCGTGAGGGAGACGAGGTTGGGTCACAGTTTAACGTCATGTGTTGAGGACGTGGTGCTTGGAAGTTTAACGTCCTGCAGCTCGGACGAGGTGGGTTCACTCCACACCCCTAGGGCTTACATAACTGGTACCCTCTGGTCCTCGGGGAAGGAAAGGTACCAGTAAGGCCATGGTAAAGGGGGGTCGAGGGAGGAACCATCGAGGGGTCCACGTTAGCGTGGCTATGCGAAGAAGCAATAGCCGTTAGCGTGCCTATGCGAAGAAGCATTGGGCGAAGTAATGCTACGGGAGGTGTTGTCCATGGGACTTTGAAATCACATCGTGCAAACCTGGAGGGTCGCACGGAAAGAGGAATCGCTAAGCAGAGGAGCGTGCTTTGCGAAGTGGGGTGCCTTGGCCTTAGCATGGGGAATAGGTGGGAGTGGGTGGTGCTTCGCGAAGTGGAACAGTGTTCGCGGAGCACTGCCTCGCGAAGGAGGAGTGGTTCGCGAAGTAGGGTCCTGCCAAGCGATGTGCTTCGCGATGCATAGTTATCCTGCCTTGGCATAGGGATTACTACCATGGGTCGGGTGTTTCGCGAAGCACGAGTGCTCCGCGGCTGCCCGGGTTCCCTTGGGAATCCCCTTCCTTTGCGAACGCCCTTGGGTTTCGCGAAGGGCATCCCTCTCGGAAGAGGGGCTCAGAACGAAACAAATCAGAGTCGTCTCGCGAAGTAGAAATACCTCGCGGAGCTCATGATTCCCGGGGCAAAGCTTGCTTCGCGATTCGGGAGAGGAGAAGCCGAAAGGTCGGATTGTCCGTCCCCGGGACTCAGGGGGAGTCGAGTATTTATAGGGAAGGGGCGCCGCGATGCAGGGCTCGCGCGCCACCTTCGGGGCTTCGCGGCGGCTCGCGAACGTCAAACGGATTCGCGGAAGATTACCGCCTCCGGAGCTTCGCGGCGCCTCGCGAACGTCAAACCGGTTCGCGGCGGATTACCGCCTCCGGAGCTTCGCGGCGCCTCGCGAACATCAAACCGGTTCGCGGCGGATTACCGCTTCCGGAGCTTCGCGGGGCCGCCAAAGTTGGGGCGCTTCGCGGCAGGGCTCCGCGGACGGGCTCCGCGGCTGTGCTTCGCGGCTGTGCTTCGCGAGGCAGCGCGCCGAATGTCTTTTTCGTTCCTTCCTTTCAGGCCATATTTTTGGCGCCAACAAATGCCCCCCCTCAGACTTGGAGCCGCGGAGGGCGAAGGGTCGAAGTCTGAGGGACAATCGCCAAAAACTGTCGGTGGTTCGCGATGCGTCATCGCGAAGGGGGACCGCAATGCTCGCCGGGGCCGCGGATCCGGACGCGCCGCAATACTTCGCGCGGGTGAGGCGCGCCGCGATGCTCCGGGGTCATCGCCTATAAATAGGGGGTCCGCCCTCTTTTGTCTTCACGTGTATTGTCTTTTTGTGCGCTCTCGATTTGGCGAAGCTCCGCGTACTCCGCGCCAGCACTCCGCGAATCGAGCTTCGCGGTGAACCGCGAGTCTCCGACTCCGCGTCCGCACCAAGCGAACCTCTGTCTGCCTTGGCCAGACTTCGCGGCTTCGTCTCGCGACCAATCTTCGCGATCCGACTTCACGGTCGAGCTTCGCGGCCGAGCTTCGCGGCCGAGCTTCGCGATCCAGGGGAAAAACTTTTCTAAGGGTCGACATTAAAGATGGCCCATCAAGAAGCTGTGCTGGGAGTGCTCGCAGATGCTGCTCGCCGGGATGAGATGGCCAACCGTCCAGGCTTGGGGGAAATGGTTCGCAGCCATTCAGACCACACTTCTCTGACAGATCTGCTGTCGGAAGGTCAGAAGGATTATCCACAGTGCAAAAAGCTACCGTTATACGGCTTCGGGCTGAGGGATGACGTCTTCATCCCGGAGGCGGGAAGGGATGAACCAGCTTGCTGGTTTAGGAGCACACCATGCCAGCACCAATGGTTCAGGGCGGCCGATGGTCATGCACGAGAGGATTTCACACCCGTTACCGTTGATTTCCTCTACAATCATGTAAATGACATTGACGGGAGGCCACTGCAACCGGAGACGTCCCCTCCTCTCTACCGTACTATGCTGAAGGCGGCTCTGCAGGATTCGAAGAAGGGATGGTCCGATGAGTGGGACCTGCGCCAGGGAGGCAATTTTACCGACGACTGGGCCTGGGCCTATTGGGTAGGCGCCTCGTGCGAGGAGTTCGAGGCCGAGCTGAGGAGATTGGGATTGTATGAGGCAGCATGGGCCTCCCAGTTCCACATTTACCAGCCAAAGCAGCTGATGCCGGAACTGCTGAGTAGATGGTCGTCCAGGACCAACACTTTTCACCTGCATCACGGGGAGGTGGGAATCAGCCTGTGGGATGTCCACCAGATTTCTGGGGTCCCGATCTTGGGGGCCATGTATGACGAGTTCCTCCCCGTTGTCAGCGTGTGGGGAGATGCTGAGCAAATGCCACGGCTGGCGTCAGCGCTGATGGCGCTTGTCCCTGGAGAGGACAAGGAGGTCGTGAGGGACGTCCACTTCAAGAGGTAGTTCAAGTGTTTTCTGAACTTTCCAGAGAATCGAGAGTTCCCTCCAAGGCCTCGAACTTGTCCGAGGGCAGCCCAGCGGGGTAAGGGGCACTCGTATTGGCGGGTTTTGGAGGACAACCAATGGAAGACTTGGGGTTTCAGCGTCAGCACCGAACAACAGCCAATAGTTAGGCTGGCGGCGTTCATCGCGGCTCTCATATGTGGGTGGATCCTACCAGTGAGAGATACAAGCATGGGGGTACGGCCCAGCTCGTTCGTCATGGCATCGATGCTGGCCATGGGGCAGCGGATCAACCTGGGGATCCCGATGCTCGCCAAGCTATTCAGAATGCTGCGGCGCATTAGCGAGGGCAAGAAGCCGCCAAGAATATGTGGGCCCTTCCACCTCCTGTATGGGTGGATCGCGGTGCATATCAGGGGGATTTACGAGTATCCAAACCCCATTTCGCCGCCGGGATCAGACTTTCGCCCTTCCATTCTGAACGCAGTTGGGAGCTTCCCATTCAAACTGGCCGTTCCGATGGTGCTGAATAGGGTGTGGAGGGCGGACGAGTTCAACTTTCATCCCTTTCCACTGCCGACGGGAAGGCTTACTGATGATGGACGGGGAACGGAAGAGCATCGGGCTTACCTCCTGGACTTCCGAGGTGGAGTTTTGGTGGCTCGGATAGATCGTGAGCCGATCTGTGAACCGTACACCCCACACCGTTTTTCGAGGCAGTTCCGGTGCCTCCAGCGGCTGACCCCGCAGGTATACTGGGAGGTGCGTCAAGAGGAGCACCCGTGTGTGATGAGGCAGCTGCGGCTCATGTTCACACGTGAGGATGGAAAGATGCAGATCACATTGCCTCCACCCACCGCCGCCTTCGGCTTAGTGAAGGAGTACGCCATTAGCTGGGAGGCCGCTTATCCCGGGGAGATGCTGAAGCAGCCAACGATCCGGGTTGGTGACGGTGGGCCTCCTTTATCTCGAGGTCGGGGTCGGAGGGCAGCTAGGGCCGCCCGTGGCAGCGGGGCTGCCATGGCAGAGAGACCCGCACCGGCTGAGGGTATGGCAGCAGTGGCGGATCCGGTGTTTCCGGGAGAGCAAGGTCATCCGGAGGGGCGACCACCGAGGGGATTCCGTCGGATATCCGCTCAGGCTCCGGGGAAGCGGCTGCGTCATATTGACATGGCGGAAGATGCTGTCTTTCCGGAAGCTTGGGACGTCTGGGACGTCAACCGGCAATTCCTCAGCCCATCTGAGATGTGGGCCCACCTGAATCGCCATGGGATGAGACTGCCGGGCATAGGCCCAGTCCGGGCTGGGTTCATGGTGTCTCCGGCGGAGGCGGAGCAATACTTGAACGAGCTGGAGGATTACATCCACTCCAGTGGTGTCCCTCGCCCAATGACAGACCGGGTGAGGGTACTGTTGAATCAGACGGTCCCTCCACAGCCATCGGCTGCCGATTTGAGGGAGCGCTTCCCCTTGCCGGAGGAATCAGGGGATTCTTCTCGGGAGGATGAGGCTGGAGGGGGGGACCCGCTGGAGGAGGGCGAGGTCGGAGACCGAAGCTCAGAATCCGACGGCTTCGCGGAGGCCCTCGAGGTAACATTCCGAACTTCTCTTCTTACAATCTGTTTTTGAATCCCTATGGACTTCTTACCCATGTTTGGGTCATGCAGGAGGAACTTGTTCATAGGCCTCGTTCTCGCTCCTTGGCGGGTGACGATGCGGGACCTTCAGAACCCGCGCCTACGGCTGCGTCCAGTTCCGCGTCTGGTGGGACCAGGGGGTCTGAGGTGGCTCCTCTGAAATCTCCATACCTTCCAACAGTATATGGGGGGCCCCGTCTCGGAGTCCCGTCAGTACCGGCCCAGGAGCAGCGCTCAGAAGTCAACCTTCGTAAGTCTCCTCCACCGGTCTCTTCGTTGCCACACGTGGGCCATGTCGACTAACGTTTATGTCTCTTTCTGTCATACAGTTCTCCGACTGGCGTGGGCTGCTGCGGCGAGGCTGGTTGGGATGTCTGGCGGCGTCCCTCCCAGGGGCATGCCGGTGATGGTGACAATAGTCCCTTCACCTCCTCCAGCTGTGGTGCACACCATCACTGGCGGGACCGCCAGCAGGGTCATACCTGAAGTCATCGAGGTGGACTCCGAGGAAGAGGATCGACTGGTCAGTCCCAGTCCTGTCGTGCCTGTGCCGGCGTCAGGTGTCGTACCAGACTCAACACCAGACGCGGATCCCGCTGAGGAATTCCTACAGGCATATCCTATGTACGAGCCTGCCGACCGCGCGGATTGGGACGAAACAGCCTCTGATGAGGAAGACAGCAGCATAGTCCGCCGCCAGTCGTGGAAGCTGATCACGCGCTTTATCAGGGACACTCCCCAAGCGCAATGGCTGGCCGAAATGGATAGGCTCCGCTCGCGGTTGCGCGAACTGTGTGCCGGGGGAGTGGATGCCCAACGCCCTCACGCGCTCATTCGGGACCTCATGGCTGAGAAGATCCGGGAGCATGATCGTGGGCTGAGCGTGGGATGGCAGCGGAGGAAGGCGACCAGCATCAGGAAGCTCCAGGAGGCTGAAGGCGAGGTCCAACAGATGCAGATCCGGGCCAACGAGCTTTCGGCCACTCTCGATGCACAGTCTGAGCTGGTCTTACGATTGAAGGCCCAGCTGGCAGAGGCTGAGGAGCATATGGAGCAGACCTCTGGAAGGATGGCTGTCGTCCAGGCCGAGGTGGAAAGGGCCCGGGCCAGGGTTGACGGATTACGCCCCGCCGCTGCTGAAGAGGAGCGGGAGTTAAATCAGCGGCAACAGACTCTGGACGCCGCAAGTCAACGGGTGGCGGAGCTGCAACGCTCTTTTGACGGAGTCAACCCGTCCATGGGGGAAGTCAACCCCCGAGTATTGTAGCGAACTCGAAAGAAGTTTTTTGTTAACACTTTTGTGCTCCAACTCTTTCTTTCTCCTTTGTTTTGAGTTCTGTAGTACGCACGATTTCCACTGTTGAATTGCCTTGTTGCATCCCTGCAATGTTTCCGGGACGTTTGACGACAATTCCCTCAAACCAGTCCAGATTCCCGAAAGATGGGGAAGGCTTGATCGGAGGAGGAACTTCCAGGATAGCCGAATTACCGTTTCTCCAACGTGCTCTTATGCACGATCGGGGCAACACCAGGGGCGCTGAAACCGGTTCAAACAGGTGAAAATGGGAAGTGTGAATCACGATGCCCAAATTCGGAACGCTGTGGGGATGGCGTGAAAATAAAGGACAACCGCTAACCGTGGCGGACAAACGGTATCCTTACTGCGTTAGCCTAAAATGGGGACAACAAATGAGGGTCGACCGTTGACCATGTTCGAAACACGGGACCGTGTCACAAATGTTGTCGATCAATCTTTCAGGGCGTTGGCCCAGGCCAGTTGGCGGACCATAGGTCAGACATCCATACTGTTAGGGGGTCCTTCCAGACATGAAAGAGGACGAGAGTCCGAATAAGGGACACGCAAAGCGTGGAACATGGAGTGGTGGCTTGTTCAAACAGAATCCAACACCTCGGTAGTTGCACCACCGCAGAGGGAGTACGCCAGATGGGCGCATCGACCTGATCACGGATCATTCCTTCTTGGGACAGGGCCTCTCTGGCGAGGGGATCTATCGCTTCCCAATGGGATCTTGGGGCATCCTGAACTTGTTCAGGGTAAAATTGTAGCTACATAGTTCTCCCCGAGGGGTCAGGCCAGAGGGCTGGAAATGGGGAGGAACAGGATTTTGTGATTCCTGGGGCTGAACCCTAGGCGAAATGCCTGGGCGTCTCTACGTATCCCATGTGATGATGGGAATCAAGCCGCACGTAGTTCTGGAAGCGCAGTTTAACGTCGTACTGGACGAGGGGCAGCCTAACCGTGTTGGTACACATCCGGCCAAAACTACTAAGCCCACGTGAGTCGTGCTCGGTGTGGGAAACAAGTAGTAGTGGTGGGAATTTCCCGACGCAGAGAGGGGCAGGTTGGGGCAAAGGGATGCTCGGTGACTACCGGCCCAATGACACTAACACGATCATTCAGCACATCTAGATGCGTGAAGAGAAAGAGCCGAGTATGGTGGAGTTCTACTTGAACATGAGGGAGTGGAAATGTGTGAATCATGACGCTCGAGATTCGGATCACGATGGTGACGGCGTGGCGATGGAGGACTACTGCTAACCATATTCGCAACACAGCATCCTATCGCGTTAGCCTGAAATGGGGACAAACAAATGAGGGTCGACCGTTGACCATGTTCGAAACACGGGACCGTGTCACAAATGTTGTCGAATATCCGCAGGGACGTTGGCCCGAAACGATTGTAGGGCCCTTAGGTCCAGCATTCATGGAGAGCCCTTAGGCTTAGTATCCACGTCGTCCGAGGGTCCTTTTGGATGTGGAAGAGGATGAGGATCCAAATAGTGAGCTCACGAAGCTTGGTCATGGGATGAGGGGAATGTCCCCGTAAAAATCCCATGCTTCGGGCTTTTTGTCAAAACACATCTGAATACGTCAACGAAACGTATTAGAGAGAGGGAGCAGATTCCTTTCCCTTGGGGAAATCTTAGTTTATGGTCATAGAGTTCGGACCATGGATTGGAAAAAGGGATCAGGGGACGCATGACATCACAACCTGACGTGAATGAGCTCGAGTCGAGGGACCGAGCACCAGGGTTAGGCTGGACCCGCGGGGAAGTACCCGGGCGCTCCTACGTATCTCATGAGGATGAGAATCAAGCCATACGTAGTTCTCGAAGGTGGCAGGGTAAGGTACCAGTGCCAGGGGAAAGGGGAAGTGCGGACGTGGCCCTTGCACTAAAAGAAGCGGAATTTGATGTATCTTGTTTGTTCTTTGAGGTGAATGGTTTTTTTTGTGAAGCGACAGGCCTAGAACTGTAGGTCGTGATGTCGCCACAAGAGTCAAGCCGTGATGGGCGTTGACAAATGGCATGGCGCGTGGCCAGTACCCAACGTGATGTCCTCTACAGCGAGGTCACCACAATGCGGTGCCGTTTTTCGTCGTGCGGCCAGGACGATAATGTCACAGTTTAGGGTCGTATGATAGGACCAAGCATGCATTTTATCGTCATGCAGCGCAGATGTAGCAGAGACGATGCTAGGAAGGAAATGTGCGCAGTGTTGTAAAACACATTTGACAGAGACATGATCCCACATCAAATTGTACGCCATCCGGAGGTAAAACAGGGGGAGAGACTGGCTTCCTGAATGAGTTGTACCCGGAGACAGGGCGTCTGGGCGGTCCTACGTGTCCCATGAGGATGGGAATTTGAACGTAGTCCCGAATGGGTCTTAGTTTATGGTCTTAGAGCTCGGACCATGGGAGTCCCAAAGGACGCCAGATTGCAGCTTTGTCCCCCTAGCATGCAAAGGTGCACTGAGGGATAGCGCCAAAAGTGTCGAGATTCCACCAGGACATGGTGGGGTGGAAAATGATGTGAATCATGCAACCAACATTCAAGGACTGAAGGGACTGGCGTGACGACAGAGGATTACTGCTGTCCATGTTCGCAACACAGCATCCTGTCGTGTTAGCCTGAAATGAGGACTAACAAAACGAGCATCGACCGCTGACCATATTCGCAACGCGGGATTTTATCGATTTGTTGTCCGAAACCCTGGAGGGCGTTGGCCCATATCGGTAGGAGATCCCTTGGGCGTAGTATCCAGGCCGTTCTTGGGGGTCCCTCCGGGTGTGAAAGATGATGGAAGTCCGAATAGAGGGGAACACGAAGCTTGACAAGTGGAAGGAACTTGACCAACCTTGACAAGGGACTCAACCTTGAGGGTGATCGAGAGATGGCAGATTCCCAGGGGAAGGGGGGCATGATGCCCTCAAACTTGTATCATACCTACGCACCCCCCGCTGGAGAGGGATGGACCAAGTGGCCTAGGTGACCGGGAAATCAGGAGATCTCCCCGAGGTGGGGCTGGACCCGAATCTTAGACATTCAGGTGGTCCTACGTATCCCATTAGGATGGGAATCAAGCCACACGTAGTTCTGAAAGGGTGCCTTTTAATGTCATGCAGGACAGGGGATAGGAGGACTGAACCTCAGAATGGGGGCGTGCGTGGTGCAGATATTGCGTACCCGACATGAATGAGGACGTAATCCTACACTGCGCCACGCAGTCCTGTGATCGGGGTCCTGAAGGCAGGATTAGAGAGGTAAATTCGCTGAACTCAAGCCGGGTCCAAAGACAAGGGGTCTTGAACGTAGTTCCAGATGAGAGTCTTAGTTTATGGTCTTAGAGCTCGGACCGTGGATGGTGACAACTCCCAAGTAAGCACAGATGTCAGCCCAATCCCTAAGCCCACGTGAGATAAACTCGGTGTGGGATACAAGGGGGGGACCCTCATTGCAACACTTGGGGCATCCATTAAAGGGGAGTCAGCAGAAAGTTCCGAAGGACACCTTTGATGTAGCTTGTTCCTCAAATGCGCAGACGTGCACGGAGGAAAAGTACCAAGAATCCCGAGACTCTACTTGGACACGATGAAGTGACGAAGGGTGTGAATCGTGTACCCGGCATTTGGGCTTAACGGGTTGGCGTGGCGACAGAGGAAAACTGTTATCCATGAAGGAAACACAGCGTCTGTATCGCGTTAGCCTGAGGTGGGAACAACAAACGAGCATCGACCGCTGACCATATTCGCAACGCGGGATTTTATCGATTTGTCGTCCGAAACCCTGGGGGGCGTTGGCCCGTATCGGTAGGAGAGCCCTTGGGCTTTGTATCCAGGCCATTCTTGGGAGTCCCTCCGGGTGTGAAAGATGGTGAAAGCCCTGATGCGGGGATACGCAAAGCCTGGAAAGCGGGTGCGGACGTATCCGAGTAAAGCTTGGCATTCCAGGTAATGAACCAGAGTACTCTTAAGCACATTGGAGAACCGCCGAAAAAGAGGGATCGACGAATCAAATCAGCAGGGGGTGGGAGCATGGCGTGGTCATCACGAGACCGTCATGAATGAGGACATAATCCCACACCGCACCATATGATCCCCTCATGGAGGAAGGATAGGCCAGGGGGCCAAGATGGGATGAGGATTCCCGAGTAATGGGGCTGGACCCGGATCTTGGACATCCAGGTGGTCCTACGTATCCCATCAGGATGGGAATCAAGCCACACGTAGTTCTCCAAATGTAGTTTAACGTCATACCAGACGAGGAGGGGAATAACATATCCCTAAGCAAGGTGTACAGTATGGCAAAAAAACCCGACGTGAGGACATAGCCCTACGCCATGCCGTACAATCCTATAAGATAGGTCCTGGGCCGCGGCCTGGAAAGGCCGAGGGGCCTGGGGTTGAGCCTCGGAAGTGGAGTCATACGACATGGTACATGATCCCGACGTGAATGAGGACGTAGTCCTACACCACACCGTACGCTCCGGGTGAGGAATCCTGGGCTGTGGGCCCGATCACTGGCACCACCTGGGGAAGTTTGTCACCTCAGGATGGGGCAGAATGAATCACTGTTGACCATATTCGAAACACAGCGTTCCTATGGTGACCCGCATGGGGGCAACAAATGAGCGTCGACCGCTGACCAAATTCGCAACGCGGGACTTGTTTCGATTTGTTGCTTGAGAAACCCTCGGGGGCGTTGGCCCGTATCGGTAGGAGAGCCCTTGGGCTTTGTATCCAGGCCGTTCTTGGGGGCCCCTCCGGGTGTGAATTCATCCACGAAAGGGGCAAACACCTCCAGGGGGGAATGTGCAGCCGGGTCGAGACTTGCTCGACGTGGGTCGGGGCAAAAGTGTGCATCCTGCCGTGTCTTGACCCGAGGGGAAGATTTTGGCTTTTGGGCTGGGCCAACGGACGAAATGTCCGGGCGTTCCTACGTATCTCATAAGGATGAGAATCAAGCCATACGTAGTTCTTGAAGGCCATGCAGTTTAGCGTCATGCGGTGAGGACGTGGGGGGTAGAAGAACGGGAGTGGGCGCATGGTGCGACCTTTACTATCTTTGCGTGAGTGGGGTTGCATGAGCGGGGCCAAGAAAGTCGACGCCCTGCTACACAAAGATCCTCCAAGGAGACCATTACCAGAGGGAATAGTGGAAGAGAGAAGCTTGGGGCTGGGCTTGAGACAAGGCGTCCGAGCGTTCCTACGTATCCCATGAAGATGGGAATCAAGCCGTACGTATTTCTTGACATGCAGTTTAACGTCATGCGAGATAAGGGGCATCTCGTTCGGGGATGTGTGCGGCATGGTACATGATCCCAACGTGAGAACGTAGTCCTACACTGTACCGTACGATCTCGTAAGAGGGTAAGTCGGAGAGAAACGAGGGGGGCCTGGGGCCAGACCTCGGTGGAGACGGGGCCAGGGGCCCAAAGAGGCCGAGGGGCCTGAGGCTGGGCCTCGGTCAGGAAGAACTGACTGACTTGCAGTTTAATGTCTTGCAGTGAGGAAGGAGATACAGTTTAAGGTCATGCGGGACCAAGTCGCATTTTAGGGTCATGTAGGACCAATGCAGTTTAATGTCGTGCAGGACCCTCTCGCAGTTTAGGGTCATGTAGGACCAATGCAGTTTAATGTCGTGCAGGACCCTCTCGCAGTTTAGGGTCATGCAGGACCAATTATGCCCTAGGAAAAGTATCGCTTGAGGAATCTGGCATTGGTGGGAGGGGTTACACGCTCTCCATCTGTTGTCACCAAGGAATATGCTCCATTGGGGTAAACCTTATGGATGATATAAGGCCCTTCCCATTTGGGTTCTAACTTGGGCGGTTTCCTTCCAGGAATCATTGGCGCTCGCAGGGCCAGCACCAGGTCACCCTGTAGAAAAGAGCGGAGATGGACCTTCTTGTCAAAAGCTCTTGCCATCTTGTCCTGATGCCTTTCCAGATTGTGCAGGGCACGAAGCCGGTTCTCGTCCAGTGCCTCTAACTCAGCTAGACGGATCTCGGCTACCTCATCTGATGTCTGGTGATCATAAACTGCCGTGCGTAGCGACGGAAGCTGGATCTCAATGGGTAGGACGGCCTCAGCTCCATACACCAGGGAATATGGGGTCACCTGGGTAGAGTTGCGAGTCGTCATCCGGTAAGCCCAAAGGGCGTTGGGGAGCTTGTCCGGCCAACTCTTCTTGTTCTGACCAACCATATTCTGCAGAATGTTAGAGAGGGTCTTGTTGAATGCCTCGATCTGTCCATTCGCCTGTGCGTGGTAGCGGGAGGTATGGTTTGACCGGATGTCGTACTTAGCGTACAATTTCTTCAATTCAGCTGCTCGGAAGTTGGTACCGTTGTCAGTGAGGACGGCGTGAGGGACCCCAAACCGGTGGATGATGTTGGAGCTCACAAAGTCAACGACGGAACGGGCCTTGACCTCTTTGAGCGGAACTGCTTCTGCCCACTTGGAGAAGAAATCTGTAGCAGTCAGGATGAACCTACACTGGCGGGCCGTTGCCGGCGGATACGGTCCCACTACATCGAGTCCCCATACCGCGAATGGCCAAGAGTACTTGGTGGGGTGGAGGGGTTCTGGCGGCCGATGCAAGAAGTTGGCGTGCACTTGGCACGCGTGGCATCTCTTGGCGTATCCAATACAATCGTGGATCATGGAGGGCCAGAAGTACCCTAGCCTCCGGATTTGATGGGACAGCTTCGGCCCAGCTTGATGGGCGCCACAGGAACCGGCGTGAACCTCTTGTATAACTTGAGGTATCTCTACTCCTTGGATGCAACGGAGGAGGACACCATCAAAACTCCGTTTATAGAGGGTCTGCTCAAGACTGGGGCCGCTCTGGAGGGTAAATTGAAGTGCGCGGCGTCGGATTCGCTCGCGCTCGGCCCGATTGTCCGGGAGCTGGCCATTTTGGAGATAATCGACAAAAGGTGCTCTCCAATCGGGGGTCGTTTCAACCACTGCGTCTGACGAACCCAGGACTCCCGATACGGAGGGTCCGGCGGTGAGATGACTTACCCGTAGGCTATCACGATCCTCTTGGGTGACGGGAGCAATGACTCTACGGTGGGCCACGTGTATGACCAAATCATCTTGCTCGGGTTCTGCGAGCGATGCGGCTAAGCCAGCTAGGGCGTCCGCTCGGCCGTTCTGCGACCGCGGGACATGGGTAACCTCTGGCCGAGAAGAGAACTGGGCCATTAGGAGGAGGGTGTATTCCAGCAACGGTGCAAGCTCTGGCTTCCTGACGACATAGTCTCCATTAACCTGTTTGATTACCAGCTCAGAATCTCCCTTCACATGTAGATGGGGTACATGGATCTCAAGGGCCAACTCGAGGCCGGTGATGAGAGCTTGGTACTCTGCCTCGTTGTTCGTACAACCTTCTGACAATAGGAATGAGTAAGGCAGGACGGCTTGCGTCGGGGTAATTAAAACAATACCCAGACCCACTCTGTTGAGCTTGGGGTCGTTGAGCCTTCTACCAGTGGGGCTCCGGGAGGCGCCGTCGAAATGCATTTGCCAACACGGGACAGCGTGATCGACCGAGAGGATTGTCTCGTCGGGGAAATCCAGGTCCAGGGATTGATCCGCAGAGGTTGGATGGGCAGCTAAAAAGTCTGCCAACGCCTGTCCCTTAACGGCCTTCCGAGGCACAAACCTGATGTCAAACTGCTGGAGAATCACCGCCCACCGTGCTAGTCGGCCAGTCAGCATGGGGCGGTTCAGGATGTACTTCAACGGATCCACCCGAGAGATCAATTGCACCTCGTGGTGTTGCAGGTAGTGTCGCAACTTCTGCACGTCGAAGACGAGCGCAAGGCAGCTCTTTTCGATAAGGGAATATCTGACCTCCGTATCGAGAAGCATGCGACTGAGATAGTAGAGACTGTTCTCAGTGCCCTCGTTATTCTTCTGGGCGAGCAGCACGCCGAGGGATCTCTCCAGGGCGGTCACGTAAAGGACCAGCGGCTTTCCAGAGACGGGGGGAATCAAGACCGGAGGTTGGAGCAGATACTGCTTGATTTCCTCGAAGGCGATCCGACACTCCTCATCCCATTCGTAGGCAGCGCCTTTCTTCATGAGCCGAGAAAAGGGCTTACACTTGCCGGCCAGGTTCGCAATGAATCGGCGTATATAGGCTAAGTGGCCTTGCAGGCCTCGAAGCTCCCGAATGTTGCTCGGGGGAGGCATTTGGCTGATGGCCTTAATCTTCTCCGGGTCGATCTCGATACCTCAGTATCTGACAACAAAGCCCAGAAACTTCCCGGAGGTGACTCTGAAGGCACACTTCAGTGGGTTCATCTTCAGGTGACGGGAACGGAGGAAACCGAACACTTTCTCAAGGTCTTTGAGATGGTCCTGGCGCTGATATGATTTGACTACAAGGTCATCCACGTAGCACTCCACCAATGTCCCGAGGATCGGTTTGAATATGCGATGCATGGCCCTCTGATAAGTGGCACCTGCATTTTTCAAACCGAACGGCATTACCCGGTAGCAAAAGGTACCCTGGGGAGCCCTGAAGGCAGTGGACTCCTCATCTTCGGGGGCCATCCGGATCTGGTTATATCCGGAATACCCATCCATGAAAGAGAGGGCTTGGAACCCGGCCGTGGCGTCAATCAACAGCTCCGTCACCGGGAGTGGGAAGTCATCCTTTGGGTAGTGGCGATTGAGATCGCGAAAGTCGATGCAGACTCTAATCTGCCCATTCTTCTTCCTGACTGGCACAATATTGGCGAGCCATTTGGGGTACTGGACCTCTTTGACGAAGTTGGACTTGATTAGCTTATCAACTTCGGCCTCAACCATAGCGCCATGGGAAGGGTGCATTTTCCTGGGAGGCTGCTTAAACCCACGATGTTTTACTGGGAGGCCCAGGCGGTGGACGGCCACTTGGGGATCCAGCCCTGGCATCTCATCGTAACTCCAGGCAAACACATCGCGGTGCTGTTTGAGGAAGTCTACATACTGCTGCCGCTCCTCGAGGGACATGGCCGCACTGATTAATGTGGGTCTTGGATCTGCCTCGCTACCAAGGTTCACCTGTACCAGCTCATCGACCGTGGTAGAGACGCCTTCTTCAAAGGCTGGGGGAGCGTCCTCCAAGTCTTCCTCCCCAGCCGTGGGGGGATTTCCCGTGACGGAAGGTACTTCTGGGCTCTCAAAACCCGAGGGGCAGCTGGTGCCGGCTTGGGCAGCAGCGGTCATCACATCAGGAGACTCACTCGTCGTGGAGACCATAGCAATGAATGCACTTGACCCTATCCCATCCGGCCTTCAGCCTAAGGGGCCACGCTTGATGATATCAAAGCAGTGGTGACGTGTCGGCCAGAGTCGGTTGATTCCAGCCCGGCGAAATAGACACGTATGGCGCACCGCCGTTGTCATGAGATTGACATCCCGGTACCGTACAGGGGTAGGAGACTCCGGGATGACCCGAGCCTGGTTGATGTAGGAGTATGAGGTGATCTTCCGCCGTCGCTTGGACGCGGGAACATGCCTTCCTTGCGTACCCGAAACAACGAAACATTGTCCCATGTCGGGGGTCGTGGCCTCCAACCGGTGGATCGGGAGGATGTAGGAGTCGTCCATGCTCGCCCAAGGATCACTTGTGATTGGGGCGGGCTCATCCTCGCTGACCAGGATCTGCTTGTCCTTACTTTTGTAATAACCCGCATCCAGATAGCGGGCCTCACAAGAAGCGAAAGGGGACGCGTCTCCTTGGAGCACGCCTACTCGACCGTTGAGCGAGTACTTAAGGCACTGGTGATACGACGAGGGAACCGCTGCATGCAGATGGAGCCATGGCCTGCCCATCAACGCGTTGTAGGCGGTGTCCTGAGAAACAACCATGAACTCGGTGCTGGCAATTAAGCCACCGAACTGGGTCTTCAGACGGATCTTGCCGACCGGGGTTTGCTCTGTCCTGTCATACCCCTGAATCCTGAGGTCAGAGGGAGTCAAATCACCTTCGGACAAACCCAGCTTTCGCAGCGTCCGGGTCGGAATTAGATTGATTCCAGAACCCGTGTCAACGAGGCAGCGACGGACTTCCACACCGTTAAAGTGGCCAGTGATATACAGTGGGCGAATGTGCCCCTGTATAGGAGGGTCTTCATCTTCACCAGAGAACGAGATAACTGCCTGACATTCGGCGTTTTCAATCGTCTCGGTATGGAAGGCCTTCGCGGCTGCCACTTCCGTCTCGAACTGGAGGGGGCTCCTTAGGGCCTCGGCAAGTGCCTCGCGCATCTCGGATGACAAGCGCAGGGCCTCAAGGATGGAAAGCCTCGCCGGAATGCCGGCTAGGTGCTTTAGGACATCATACTTGCGTGCCAAACGCGAACCTCTGCTTACAGGGGGTTTTTCGGCATTTGGAGGCATAGCGGGTCCTGCTGGTTGAACTGGCGGTCGGCTAGCACTGAGTACATCCTTCTGCCTGCTAGTAGAAGCCTGGAGAGTAGTCGCCGGGCTAAGATCGAACAGCGGGGGCTGGCCCGTCGCCGGGCGAGACTGGCTGTGATACGAACGAGGCGGCTCTCCCTGATCCAGCAACACGAACGGCGGTGGAGGTAGAGCCAAGGGTGCTGGATGGGTCTGCGCGTGCTGAGATCTGCGCTGAGCCTGCTGCCTGGTCTCGGTAGCGTGCACGGCTTGGTCACAAGTGCCTGCTGACATACCTCGGTGACCGGCGCGATTGCGATTCCGTTGACGTTGACGTCGGCTGGAAACGTTGGGGTGGTCTGCCTGGGGTTCCCCCTCGTCGGGGGTCATATAGGGCTTTACCAGCTCCACGGTGTTAACCGAAGCGTACCCTTGACTGTCACTCGAAGAGTCATCCACCGCTGGGCGGATTCTTGGGGGAATGCCCATTTAGGGAGGCATAAAGTCGCCGAGAGTGCGGGATGACGACGGCACTGGTGGTGCACGTTGCTTCTTCTTGCGTCGCCGCTGCTTGCCTTTTTGGGCAGAGGTCGACTGTGAAGACGATGTTGAGGCGCCAACTACTTCTCCTGAAGGTTCCGACTGCTTCAGGCGTGCCCGGATGATACCCTGGGCACAGACGATAGTTTTTCGAGCCATCCAATTGTCGTATTTCTGGGACTCGTGGCTAGGGACCTGCTGCCACTCACCCTCGCTGTCACTGCCGATTTCCGATCCCGCGAAGATGCCTGCCACCTGCGCTGGCACTGGGCCCAACTTGATTATGTTGTTGTTGACCTGGTCCTAAAGCCAGTCTTTAAACACATAGCATTGCTTGAGGGTGTGCCCCAGGATCCGATGATAAGGGCAGTAGTTGGGGTGATCAGTGAGATGCGCCTCTGCCGGCCTCCTGCACTCAGGCAGACGCACGATCTCTTGCTCTAGAGCACTTCGGATGTAACCAGGGACCTGATTTTCGTTAAACGAATAGGTATGGTACTTTCTTTCCGGGTAAGGAGCCCTGGGGACCGGGTCTTGTCGAGGGACCGGAGGGGCCTGCTGAGGGGGCGGCGCCTGGTTGTCTCGCCTAGGTGGCGGTGGCGCGTTGCGCGGGGGAACCTGTCGGTTCTGAGGCGGTCGCTGCTGGGCAGGAGCCTGTGCTTGAGGTGGAGGACCTCTGCGGGGTTGTGGGGGTGGTGCCACCGGTAACAATTCCAGCTGCCTCGGGGCTTCTATTTGAGTCACTGCGGCGGGTTCAGCCCGGGTGGCCCTCCTGGCTGGGATCATAGGGGGCAGCAAACGTGCTTGACTAGCCTGTTGCAGGGCCTCCTCGAGGCGCTGGGCCTTATCCGAGAAATCTCTGAACCCCCCCAGGGTAGTTCTGGGTAATCAAGGAGGGTACCAGCTCTGTCTTTACGTTCCCCACACACATCGTCAGTAATTTCTCCTGAGTCAGCGGCATATCGAGAGAATACGTAAGTCCTTTCCACCGGGCGATGAAGTCTGCAACCCGCTCATCAGGCCTCTGTTTGCACTTAAAGAGGTCCGCGATGCTGGTCTTCCGCGTGGTGGAGCTGAACTGGTACAAGAACTACCGGCGAAGATCCTCCCAACCGGTCACTGATCCGATGGGGAGCTGGCTGTACCAGACGAATGCCGGACCTTCCAACGTCTGTACAAAACATCGGAGCTTAGCGGCTTCTTGCTGAGTCGTGGTCCCCAGCATGGGGCCACACCTGGAAGAGAAATGAGCCAAGTGCTGGGGTGGGTCCCTTGTCCCGTTAAAAGGCGAGAAAGTGGGGTTCCCAAAACCCGGAGGCGCGGGCATATCATCCACCCATGCGGGATAAGGCTTGCCATCCGGTGGGACCGCCACCTGCCGTGTCTCCAACGCCTCGAGGCGGGCTGTGAGTGCCGCAATAAGGTCCTCCGGGTGGGGGTCCCTGTCTTGATGGGGGTCCCTAACCACAAGCGCATTGCCAGGTTCTTCAACACGGTAGACGGCTTCTGCTACTCGCGGGTTGACTGGTTGGACAACCTGTTGGGCGACTGGGGGAACCCGGGTTGGGTTCTTCAGATTGCCCCGTCGCTCAGGGGGGTTTGGCGAGACGTATCACGCCCTCTTGCCGTACGTTCCGGCTTCCGCCCTGTCCGCGGCAGTAGTATGATCAGGGTTGCCCGGAGGCATCTCACCGGGGGGAAATTGCTCCTGCCCCTGCTGTCCTGGCCTGGGATTACCATAGTCGGGTCGTCGCTCTGCGGCGCGTTCAGCCAAGAGTTCGTCGACCAGCCTCTTCTACTCAGCAAGCTGCTGGCGCAACGTGGCCTTCTCAGGGTCTTCGTCCGTTTTCTGCACAGAGGCGGACGGGTCGGAGTGCTTGACTATTCCGACATTCTCCTTACCCTTTCCAGTGCTTCGACCGAGTGCCAGTGACTCGGTGGGTACGGGGAGTCCTAGCAGGTTCCTTTGCTGACGGGTGACTCTCCCTGATGGGTCGAGTAGTGGTGGCACGCCCTCGGATGGTAAGTCCCCATCAAGGAACTCAAGCTCATCTTCCTTATCCACAACGTTGGCCATGTGGACTGTGACCCCTCTCGAGGGAATATCCTCAATGTCGCATAGCGAATCGGGCTGTCGTCGGATAGGGTCGAAGAGGAGAGCGGCATAGCATCCCCAACCATGGACTTGCACATGGGGGGTGGCTTCCCTGACGATCTTGCGGAGTGCCTTGAAACTCTGGACGCATTTTCGTTGGAGGGCACTCTGGTGACCAGGCGACTCGGGGTGCTGGGCCGCAAGGAGCGCCGCTCCATCAATTAGGCGGCACTGTTTGCCAATCTCCTCGAAGTGCCCTCGACTCCTGGGGTACACTACCCGTTCCCAACGGAGGCGGAAGTGCGTCGCCCACAGGGTCCGACAAAAGCATCCCACTTCTTCAGGGGTAAGCGACTCGGGTACGTGAAAATTTAGCGCCGCCGTGGGCCAGAACTTCTCTGGGAAGTAGTCCGCTGCAAGAATACTCCAGAAGCTCCTGGTTTCGTCCTCGGGGTTCGGCCCTAAATTTCCCCACTCATCAACCGGAGGTGGCTGAGGGACCGGTAGCGGTACCGAGGCGGACCTCTGGGATAGCAAACTCGGCGATGGAGAATACGGCGAGCGAGCAGACTGGCCACCGTACTCCGGGCCCTCC
This sequence comes from Viscum album, assembly GCA_963277665.1. Classification (NCBI taxonomy): domain Eukaryota; kingdom Viridiplantae; phylum Streptophyta; class Magnoliopsida; order Santalales; family Viscaceae; genus Viscum; species Viscum album. The sequence goes on along the minus strand of OY728129.1, from coordinate 1,777,456,609 downwards.
TCTGAAGAGCGAGGTGACCTAACCACAATGTCACGATAGGACGGGCTAACAGCCACTGCTTCGGGTACGGGAATTGCCGTTACTGGTGTCCGGTCATGTCGTGGCTCTACCACCGTTGACCCCCAAAACAGCTCCTCGTGATCCTGAGTAGAGGTAGAGGGCGCTTCGGGTGACGGTGGCGGTGACTGCACGGTCGAAACCTGCGGAATTCCCAGGATTTCTTCCTCCTGGATGTACCTGCGGAGAGAGACGGGAATCCGGTGGACCTCAAATTCCGGGAGAACGAGGCTGACGCGTCTGGTTCCTGCCCCAGTCCTTGATACGGAGGAGCTGGGAGAAGGTTCCATCGCTGAATCGCATTCCACTTCCGAATCGGAGAAGCGGGCAGGCTTGATCCCCCCTGGGCCTTCCCAGGATTCTTCTTGTGGCGGCGACGACCCGCTCTTCTGCCCCTGGGTGGCTCTTCGGGACAGGGTTGACCCCTATCAGGCAGCCTTGGGGCGGCACTAGCACCGTGGCGGAGAGGGCCCCCACTTGAGACAGCCGGGGTGCCGGGGGCACCAGGGAAAATATCAAAGGGTACATGGGGAGGACCTCCATGAACAGTACCCACGTGGGCGGGGCCTCTGTTGGAACCGGCAGGAGCATGGGGAAGGCCTCCGTGGTCGATGCGAGTGGAGCGAGGCTGACCTTCACTCCTTGAGTTGCTGGGGCGAGGAGGACCTTCGCCAGTCGCAGAGAGGACGTAGGGGGGGCCCCCACGTCGAAGGACCGGATGGACGGTGCCTTCAGAAGGATGGACCTCATACCCTGTACAGCGGGCGCGGGAAATTTTTCCGCGCGGAGCATCACTGCCCCGGGGCAGGTCTTCCTGCAGGATGGGGGCAGCACGAGGCATGCCTCCATGACAAACCTTGGAGCGGGGAAGGCCCACGCTCTGTGAGGTAGTGGTACGGGGAGGACCTCCGTACGGGGTGGCATCACCGCGGGTTAGCTCGCGACGATCATCACTGGGGCCTGCAACCCGGAGAGTCAACCCGGCCTGCCCATGGGGCGGCTGGGGTCTCAATCTTGGTTGGGCGAAGGGGTGCCCCTGCTCAATGTAGGCGGGGGCTTCATAATGTACGTTGGCGGTGGCTCGGGCCACTATAGCTGTTGATGTGGACGCGGCTAGGCGAGCGTCCTCAGCCCGGGCCCGGCGCTGACGTCGGGTCAGGCGGGCCGGTGCAGGTGGTGCAGGGACATAGTCTGCCTGTTCTTCCTGCGGGGCCGGACGGCGGCGCTAACGTGGCCGGACGGGAGCTCTCGCCTGGGGGTCCTGGGTCGGGGCCCTGAGCGGGCAGAGCCGGACCGCGCCTGCCTCTTCGGCGTAAGGCAAAGAGTCGTCAAGGCGTTCTGGGGATAGGCTCCCGAAACGGTTGAATGTCGAGGTGGGGAGCGGGGGCTCCCTGCGCGGCCTGTTAGGGCGGCGTTGACGGCGGGGCCTGGAAGCCTCCAGGTCCAAACGGGCCATATCCCTGGTCGGGATGACCCCTTGTTCCTCATACCTGCGCACGAGGCTGTTGATCACCCTTAGTTGGATGACCTTTGATGGGGAAAGGGGACGTCGACGTCCCGCATCCCGTAACGTGGCAGCCGTCGTGGCGGTAGTGGCGCCATGTGGAGTGGTCGTAGTGGTGTTTCCCCTGCCCCTGCGCGGGCGAGGAGCGGATGGTGACCGCATCTCTGAAATAGCAACCTGGTTCCTGGAAAACGAAGGGATCAACTCATCAGTACTGAGAGGAAAAGGATTGACAGCCAGTGCCCCAGCGTTCTTCCATCCTCCTTGTCTGTGAGAAGGATCCACGCCAACACGCTGCGGAGCGGAGCACTCCACGTTCTACTACCCCGACTTCTGGTGAGTTCCACGACAGGCCCGCCATTTACTTGGCGGGACCAGGCAACAGATATCTGAATCCGGTGACACGTCAATCTACTGGTGTCTCGAACGCTACTAATCTCCATGCTGAGGAGAAGAATTTCACGTCGGGTTCACCATTTCTGTTTCCGACGCTTTCGCCGGGGCGCGCGCGCGTCCGTCCGCGGGGGAGGGGGACGCGCGGCTTTGTTGCCCCGCATTCCCGCATTCCAAAGGCGGGCGGCATTCGTTCCTTGTTTAGGTACGTCTTCTCCTTGATCGAAACAGGATGATGGGATGTCGATTCTTCCTCCTGTGGATTCCTCCTCAGAACTCGTCACCTAGTCCGGGTCTCCCTTATAGATTTAATACGTAGTTCGTGAAACTCTTCCCAGTGTCATGTTTCCATGGACGCCGGTTAATTACACTGCTTCTGTCGGGACATTCCAAAGGGTCCAGTCAGGGCAGCAACCTTCGGTCAGGGGAGTAATCACGTTTGAGGCATCAGTAGCGTGTCTGGATGCTGGGGTACCTGGCATGTCTGTCTGTTATCCTCAATCACAAGGCTTATCGAGGGCGTGGAAGCCCGAGGCATCCCACATCGAGCGTAGGGAATTACATGTCATAGACACGTATCTGAGGTTTTCCTCAGCTTCCCATGTTCAACACAGGGTATGTTGCAAGATTAACGTCTAGCAGAGACGGTTGAGAATGAAATGGGACCATCGCAGGGGGGAGACAGCGAAGTTGGGCTTGAGCCTTGAAGAGACTTCCTACGTATCCCCGTGGCAGGGAATCAAAGTCCGCGTAGTTCAGGATGGTGCCGGTAAACCGACGTGAAGCTGGACCTTGGCCCGAAGAGAGTTGGGATTGAACCTCTAGGAGGATTCCTACGTACCATGCCTTGACATGGATCAAAGTCCCCGTAGTTCAAATGATACAGTTTAACGTCATGCGGGACGATAATGAACCCTGACGTGAATAAACGATGGGTGGGCTTGAACCTCGTGGAGGCTTCCTACGTACCATGCCTTGACATGGATCAAAGACCTCGTAGTTCAAGTGGTCACAACGGCTAACCGCTGGACTGGAATGAGACCCGACGTGAAAGAGCGACGGGTGGGTGTGTCGGTGAACCGACGTGAAAGTAGACCTTGGTCCACTATTGGTGGGCTTGAACCTTATAAAGGCATCCTACGTACCATGCCTTGGCATGGATCAAAGACCTCGTAGTTCGAATGGGGGTTGGGTCGCAATGGCTTACCACTGGACCAGGATGTAGTTTAACGTCATACTGGACGTAGGTAGAACACGACGTGAATTGGGTGATGGGTGGGCTTGAACCTCGTGGAGGCTTCCTACGTACCATGCCTTGACATGGATCAAAGACCTCGTAGTTCAGATGAAAGTAGACCTTGGTCCACTGATGGTGGGCTTGAACCTCATGGAGGCTTCCTACGTACCATGCCTTGACATGGATCAAAGACTTCGTAGTTCAGATGAAAGTAGACCTTGGTCCACTGATGGTGGGCTTGAACCTCGTGGAGGTTTCCTACGTACCATGCCTTAACATGGATCAAAGACTTCGTAGTTCAGATGAAAGTAGACCTTAGTCCACTGATGGTGGGCTTGAACCTCGTGGAGGTTTCCTACGTACCATGCCTTAACATGGATCAAAGACCTCGTAGTTCAGATGGGGGTAGACCTTGGTCCACTGATGGTGGGCTTGAACCTCGTGGAGGTTTCCTACGTACCATGCCTTAACATGGATCAAAGACCTCGTAGTTCAGAAGGGGTTGCCAGGGTCGGTGCTCACTCTAAGCCCACGTGAGTCATGCTCGGTGTGAGAAACAAGAGGTTGCAAGGAACTGACGATCACGTCGCAAAGGGTGCGTCCGTGAGAAGCGAAGAGGGGCTTACGCGTTGGGCGGCCCATGGTGTTGGGACTTACTCCAGGATGGAGGCCCATGGCGCGACAAAGCGCGGGAAAGATGGACCTTGGTCTGACAATGGGAGGTTCCTCGTTCCCTATCACGTTCCCCACTGACCTTGGTAGTGGGGGAGTACCGAGATGCACGGGTGCAATCATCCGTACCAAAGGTTAGGGATTTACGCTCTGAGGCGACCCTTCCCCTGCGAACATACACCACTCCGACAAGGAGGATCTCATTCCATGTGCGGAAGAGTTCCATTCCCGTGGAGACGAGCGGTGTAATGAATGCTCGAGCTGGGGGGACCCTTCGTGAGGGAGACGAGGTTGGGTCACATTTTAACGTCATGTGTTGAGGAAGTGGTGCTTGGCAGTTTAATGTCCTGCAGCTCGGACGAGGTGGGTTCACTCCACACCCCTAGGGCTTACATAACCGGTACCCTCTGGTCCTTGGGGAAGGGAAGGTACCAGTAAGGCCATGGTAAAGGGGGGTCGAGGGAGGAACCATCGAGGGGTCCACGTTAGCGTGGCTATGCGAAGAAGCAATAGCCGTTAGCGTGCCTATGCAAAGAAGCATTGGGCGAAGCAACGCTACGGGAGGTGTTGTCCATGGGACTTTGAAATCACATCGTGCAAACCTGGAGGGTCGCACGGAAAGAGGAATCGCTAAGCAGAGGAGCGTGCTTTGCGAAGTGGGGTGCCTTGGCCTTAGCATGGGGCATAGGTGGGAGTGGGTGGTGCTTCGCGAAGTGGAACAGTGTTCGCGGAGCACTGCCTCGCGAAGGAGGAGTGGTTCGCGAAGTAGGGTCCTGCCAAGCGATGTGCTTCGCGATGCATAGTTATCCTGCCTTGGCATAGGGATTACTAGCATGGGTCGGGTGTTTCGCGAAGCACGAGTGCTCCGCGGCTGCCCGGGTTCCCTTGGGAATCCCCTTCCTTTGCGAACGCCCTTGGGTTTCGCGAAGGGCATCCCTCTCGGAAGAGGGGCTCAGAACGAAACAAATCAGAGTCGTCTCGCGAAGTAGAAATACCTCGCGGAGCTCATGATTCCCGGGGCAAAGCTTGCTTCGCGATTCGGGAGAGGAGAAGCCGAAAGGTCGGATTGTCCGTCCCCGGGACTCAGGGGGAGTCGAGTATTTATAGGGAAGGGGCGCCGCGATGCAGGGCTCGCGCGCCGCCTTCGGGGCTTCGCGGCGGCTCGCGAACGTCAAACGGATTCGCGGAGGATTACCGCCTCCGGAGCTTCGCGGCGCCTCGCGAACGTCAAACCGGTTCGCGGCAGAATACCGCCTCCGGAGCTTCGCGGCGCCTCGCGAACGTCAAACCGGTTCGCGGCGGATTACCGCCTCCGGAGCTTCGCGGGGCCGCCAAAGTTGGGGCGCTTCGCGGCGGGGCTCCGCGGACGGGCTCTGCGGCTGTGCTTCGCGGCTGTGCTTCGCGAGGTAGCGCGCCGACTGTCTTTTTCGTTCCTTCCTTTCGGGCCATATTTTTGGCGCCAACAACCATCAAAATACGTTTCCTATGTTTGGGGGATATCTTAAATATGGTATACATATTCATTGGTTAATTCTATATCTACAGACATCCCTTCTTCAGATGGATGCTCAGGGAGGAAATCTTCCATGGCATGGCCTTTCACCGCTTTCTTAGGGACAAACTGTATATCAAACTATTGCAGAATAACTTCCTACCATGATAGACTTACTATCTGTATATGATGACTGAGGATAAATTTAAGCATGTTATTATTAGAAACCATGTGGACCTTGGGAGTCTACTGATATCTCCTTAGCATCTTAATGGAAAATGATTAATGTCATACAACTCTTCTCTTTATCTAAATATTGAGTTTCAGTATCACGAATTTTTCAAATGAGCTAATAAAGGCTATATTTCATTCCCAACATTATTCTCCTCCACAGTAATTGTGGTTATTGATCATTCCAGGGCTTCCATGTATAGAGTGATAACTTTTCCTTCAACAATTGTAACAAATAATTGTGGGATCAAAAGATATTTATTAAGGAAATAAATTGATTAATAATAGTTATTGTTTGACTGATATGTGACCCCATTTTTCATCAATTTGGTGAAAGGTAAACACTTTCTTGGTTGATTTTCTATAAATCATCAGATGTAGGACAAGTTTCCACGATTTTCCCTCAACTCTTTGAAGTTTCGGGGAGGTAAACTTCCAAGGATAGCTATAGTCTTCTTATGATCAACTTCAATTCCACAATCGAATACAATGGAGACAAGAAATATTCCTCAGGTTACCCCAAAATCACATTTCAACGGGTTTATCATCATATTATGGCATCAAATATTACTAAAGATGGATTCTAGGACATTTAGGTGGTGAAAACGCTTTGGGGACATGACCACCATATCATTAACAAAACATCCAACAAAATTCCCCATGAAGGGTATGAATATGTGATGCATTACACATTGGTGCGTGGAACTAGCATTCTTCAAAGCAACGATCATTACCCAATAGAAAAAATACTCCCTAAGGGGATTTGAAAGATGTGTCTTTATCATCTTCTATGGCTATATGAATTCGGTTATACACTGAATATCCATCCATGAAGAAGTGGGCTATATAACTAGAAGATTCATAAATTAGGAGTTTAATTAATGGTACTAGAAAGTTGTCTTTTTGGAAAATTCTGGTTGTGGTCTTTGAAATCAATGAAATATATGATTTTCTCATTCTTCTTCTTTACAAGGACAATTTTGGATAGAAATTTTGGGTATTTCACCTCTCAGATAAAATAATCCTTTATGAGTTTTTTCCACTTCAGCCTCAATTTTGGAGGCATGAGTCAGGTTTGTCATCATGTTTGCCTACTTATATCCCCAATGGTCTTCTAGAAATCCTAGGTGATGTGTGTCCACCTTGGGGTCAAGTCCTGACATCTAAGTAATGTTCCAAGAAAAAACATCCCAAATCTACTTTAGGAATGAGGTATATATCTCATATTTTTTGGGAGTCATGGATGCACTAATTTGAATAGGGTGTGGATCTTCTTTTTTACCAAGATTTATCTCTCATAGTTCATCCATGATTTTAGATACACCATACTCAAATGTTTGAGGGGCATCACTGAGGACTTCTTATTCCACCTCTTCCTCATGTTCAACTGCATGCGCCTATTTCTAGGGTGGAGTTGGTAAAAAAGTTCCTCATAGCAATGAGGGGAACCATCATTTTAACATCTAGAGGATGAGGAAATCATTTTGGTCCCACATATTGTCATGGATCCATCTTGGAGTCCTAAAAGGGAAATGATATACTGGGAATGAGTCCCTTAAATTTATCCTATTACCGCGATAGATTCTTCCAGTCCAATTGATGGATTTGTGTCTTATTGAATCTTGAGGGGTGGAATGGAGACATTTTAATCCATGTTTCTCTATCATGTGGAGTGTTAGTAATTTCTATATTTCCATAAAGATCAATTGTCTTGATTGAAATTACAAAATATGCTTAATAAAAGCTTGAATTTGGGCCGACCCCTTCAATTTGACAAATAGGTAGCGTGTAATCTACACGAAGCTATTTGAAATGGTTAGCTGGGATCATCTCCATTCCATTTGGGGGATTTATTTGAGTAAAATCACTATCCATCCAATATTTTCCTCACTTTTGATAGAATCCTGCATCAATGAATTATTCCTAAAAGAATTTGAATAGGGCCTTTTCACCATACAATTTCCCATTACAACTATTGATACACTATTTGATACATTGTTGGTATAATGAAGGAATGGATTATTGTAGATATCACAAAGGTCTTCCTAGAAAAACATTTAATGTTGTATCCATCTAGATAGGAAATAATTATGATTCATAAATGAGATTCCAAAATAATGTTCTGAGTGAGATCATTCTAAGAGGTTGTTTATCATTTCTTTTATAAATCTATAACACTAGAGTAGATGGAGACAAGTGGTATTCATTGATTCCAAGTTGGAAACGTTTCTAGACTGGAATGAGGCTGACTCTTGATCCATTTTCTACTAAGTCTCATCAAATATAAATTCCACTGATTCATTGAATATATACAAGGAATTGAAATTTCCTTGCATGAGGATATCCTCATCTAGTTCTATGAAAGAGATAATCACATTGCTTTCCATAGGATCATTATCTTCATGATATACCTCTACATAATCATCTTTGACTTCACACACATGGGGGCTTAACAAGGCCTCAATGGGTTCTTCCTAGATTTATTTTGATATAATCATGTAATCTATGATTAATAACAAAGAAAACACTTGGTCTAGTTACTTCCAGCCATCATATATTTGTTCTAGAGTTCTGTGCTTCCCAACATATGGATGCAATTTTACTAGAAAATTATGAAGATGATATTTTTTATGTGGATGGTCCATCCCTTGGGATAGGAGCTAGAAGTGTTCTTATTGTTGGTGGAATAATCCAATTGGTTCAACTAAACCATCAAGGAGGTGGTGGCGTATCCTTTAACCAGTCATCCAAGATGATCATGTCAGGGAAAACCCTTTCATGTGGGGATGAAGAACTCTCGTGTTTTGGATGAGTTCTTGGACATCATTCGCATGAGTTTTGGATGTGGATACAGTTAAATTGGGGGTTTGGATAATTTAGTGGCTAATAGAATGACCATATCTTCACCTATATCCCCAACCTTGATGAACTCTTCCCTAAATTCCCCAATCAAGTGTTTGAAAATTAGGTTCTAAATTGGAATCATTATATGGAAGGGGATCCATTAAGTGATTTTTTTAACAAAACTGAAGATCAACTCCTCTTATGATGAATATTACACTTGATTATTCCACTATTGTAGTTCCATTTAGTGGGGGTGACCGTGATTTTGGGATAGTCGACATGATGTATTCTATATTCAAGGACAACTTTGTCCTTGCCACAATATGATCTTCTTCTTTTTTCTTTTTATTTTTATATCTATGTTACTTTTTAAAGGATTGGATTTCATAGGGTTTTGATTTTGATGAAGCTGGTTATTATTTAACAGAAGGGGTTGAGGGCAGAATTGGATTATTCATATACACTAGAAGAATAACATCAGTTTGGTTGATTGTTATTTACCATCTAGTCACCAAACTACAATGTACACCTATATTTAACATATTTCCCATCAACTTCACTCACCTGATTGGTAAAAAACACATTCTTCCTAGGATAAAAAATTTTCATTTTCAATTTCTTAGAGTAAACCAAATTTTGTTGGAGGGATTTGAAAAGAAACCAATCTTGGATGCAGTTTTGAAACATTTGATGGAAGGGGAAATAGTTTGGGAGTTCGTGATCACTTTATTTATTGGGATTCATGGGATATTACAAATGAAATGAGGTTCATTTAAATTCCATGATGGCTTAACCAGGGACTTGGTCATTTCTAAATGAATAGATCATGTTTTTCATCTATAAAAAACTATTTTTTCCTCTAATCTCTTTGAATGTCCAAACAAGGAAATTGTTGTTGTGGCGACTTGTGAGGTGGATCCCTATGGTATGGTGTGGAATTCCATGTCGGAGTAGGTACATGAGGATTCATAATATTAATTGAAACATCATCCACTTTTCCTATTCTTCTAACATAAGATAATGGAATTATTTCATTATTTTATTTTGTCTCTGTGATGAAATTCTATAACTGTTGAGAAAAGAAGGATAGGTCACAAAACCCTACAATGTATTTCACATAGATTAATGGTGTGTAGAACTCCTCACATATATTATTTAAACAGATGGGCGACATATCTTCTTTATGGAGTGATAGGTTTAAAGATTATGTCAATATATTACACCGAACAATGAAATATGAGACTCGTTCATCCTCTTATTTCGTTCATCCTCTTATTTCTTATAGTTTGTAATATCGAAGACTGTTATCTTCTATAGATTGAAGATAAACTATAATAGGAACTTCTGATGGAGATCTTCCCATCCATTAATCGATCGAGACTATAAACTTGTATACCATACAAAGGCTATTACCTATAGTTATTTTATGAAGCACTGAAGTTTCACCACATACATTTGTGAAGGGGTACCCATCATGGGATACCAAAAGGAGATCAATTGCAGCAGGTTCTGCTCTGTGTCTCCTAAACCATTAAATATTAGAAATTTGGGATTTACTAAATATGGATGGGGAGGGGTAAGATCCTCCAATGCTGGGTAAGACTTATTTTTTGTGTGTATCAATGCATGCTATCCTTTCATGACATCCAATCAAGTCATTAATAAATTAATGGTGTTCACAAGAATTCAAATAATATCTAGCTGATCTTGGACCATATCAGGATAGGTGGATGGAACCTGAACAGGTTGAGTGACTAGTAGGATCACTAGTGGCATCACTGTTGGTATCTATCATGGTTAACTCATAGGGGTAGTCCTATAAGTATGTGTCTTATCCTTGTCTTTTTTTCCACTCAATATGAGTCATTATTTATATTTTGTTATGGGATCCAAATATATTGGTTGTTGATAACACACATTAAGAGGATGTTCCTTGTGTTATTCAGTTTTTTGGAAAACCCACTTTGTTGAGGTGCACCAACTGGAAGTGCAAGTTGATCTTATTATATAAAATATCTAGTCAGAAGGATTCCTCGGAGTAACTCTTCATTTAATCATCCCAAATATCTCATATCCTCATATTATTGAGAAAATATTTACTCTATAAAAGTGGATTGAACCTCTCCAGGGGGATGGTGATACATTATATGACTCTTACCCTTTTCCCTATTAGGTTACTTTCAAGAATGTAGATGTTCATTATTCGGGGGGACGCCAAAATTTTGGGTGTGCCTTCAGTTTCAGGTATGCACAACCCTTACATTATTTTTAGGGTGGCCCAATCCATGAAACAAAACTTATTCTTCTCACTCTTATAAGCTGTATTTATGTTCTTTACGGTCTTTGACAATAAAATTGATGAAATTTACTAATGTGTAATGCACTATAGGAATTATTTGATAATATCGGTAATATCCTCTTTTCCTACACCCTCAACAAGACCTTTTCTTCTTCTTTTTTGATTGGTTGATATCTATTTGGAAGATAGTAACCCAAATGGAATCTACAAATATTTTAGTCATATGTGTTCCATGGGAATGTAATGGATCACATGATGGGACAAACTTGGAGGATTCATTCCATGATATCTTCCCTAATCAAGAGAAAACTAATTACTACTGAGCAGAGTATTGTTGAGGAGAAAAATCCACCATCCCTATGAGATGGGGTTGTTCCAGCTATGCAATAGAAACCCTTCAGGAATGATTAGATGTCACCAAGTGTTGGGTTAAAAAATATCCCAACACTTTGGTCCATGGTTTTTCTTGAACTAATGTGGATGATATTATTGTAACTACTCTTCTGATTATACAGATCATTGTTTCGACATGGGCTAGGTTCATTATTCAGAACTCACTTAAATCACATATTTCAAAAGATCATTGTACTATTTTTGGAATTTTCACAATATGATATCTGACATCCTCAATTCAGGATGCCAACTAGATATTCTCAGATGCATGACTCAATAGTAACTCAAATGCATTATCTCTTTCTGTATGACATCCATGAGAGTTAGTCATGACCTTTTCTAGTTGGGAATATCACAGGCCATGAAAAGATTCTATTTATTGTAGATGGAATGGGGTAATGACATTACATGATACTTATTTTTTCCATACCTTGGTAATTAGGGAGTTAAGTGAAATTCAATGATCCATGTGCACCCCATCCTCTGATATGAATAACTCGTAGGGTATGTATGAACATCTGTCACAACCTCATTAATTCATCAAGACATGAATGCTGAAGGGGTCCTTATTGTTTCTAGATTGTTGGATGTCTGGAATCCAGAAGATATGCTAAGTCAATTTGGAACTGAAACCCTTCTATTACCATGAAATGATTTTGATACTCATGGTAATGTAATACCTTTTTGTGTAGGTGACTAAGAGTTTACTATATATTGAGGTGGTTATTATGCATAAAATCTTGTGCCACCACCTTTGGAATGCTATACTGAGAGGTGGATAAAGGCCATAACAGATATGGTATGTCATCTTTAGCTAGGTGATTCCTCATGTTTAGAATTCATCATCTTTCAATAAAGGTTCATTGACCCGGTATGACAATATTGTATGCTTACTGATTGTTTTATCCCAAGTAATGTTATTAGTCGGTATTTCCTATGCTATGTTGGAAGGATAATGTCTCAAGAGTTGTTTGGATAATGAAAATTTCCTTTTTCTATCATCCATTTGTGAAAGGATTTTACTTTCCAACGATAAGTTATCAGAAATAACAGGCCTCATGGTTGAGAGTGCCTCGTGATAAGAGGGATTTCCCATAACTGCTTTTCCAATTAGATAATTATGAATATTCACATTAGTAATGAGGAGGGAAAATTCATAGATAATGCCATTACGGGGAGGAAACCCATGGTGGATTACATCAAGATGAAATATTTCATCTCCTTGGTCTTTACACTATTTGGAGGGTTACTGTGGATCTCATCAAGATAAAGACTCTTGAGATTAACAAAATTTAGTAGATGGAGGGTAGGATTTTGAGCTAAGATAGATAAACGTCTAAGGGATTAAAGAACTCTAGAATCATAGAAACTTAGACCATAGATTAGATCTTGATTTTCCAATTGTGTTTGAAGAGGATTTTTTAGGTGCCTTATTTTGAGTGATTGGGGACTTGCCTTGGAGTGGCCATTGGAATATTCCGATTACCTCCAATTGTAGTGTGTGTATGTTCTCGATCTGGTTTTCCATATTTTATAGGGGAGTTTTTTTATGATCATTATAGATAATATCATAGGTGGGTTTCTTCTCTACAATCCCTTATAGATGAGCCACCCCATTTTTATGGACAAAGTTATGTTTCCATTCATCAGGCACTACTATCATCATCATCATGTTGTCATGAAATATATATTGGATATGAGTAGGGATTTATGATTTCCCTTTATCCATTTCCAGGATATTCTTTGTGACATCAGTTATAAGAATAGAGATATAAATCCATTCAATATTTGGATTAGTTTTATGTACCTACTTTTGTTCTTCCCTTTATTGGAACTGGATACTCATAGTACTCATGTGTGGGGGCATAGAGTTTATTCAACCCCCTACATATCATCAGGACATTATGACAAACCTCTCCATGTGCTATAAGATGGGTGCATGTAGTTTTATGTTTCTACCCACTTTTTTCTACCAAACATGGTCGATGAACTTCATAAAGCCCATACAAGAATACTCTACTTCTAGTATTGGAGGGTACATGCTAGTGTATGTTCTTATTTATAGGCCTCCTCCTTATCTGTTTAATAATATTATTTGAAATCTACCAGGTGATTTTGATGGTTGGATAAATAAAGGCAGACATGTGTGTGTGTCCACTCGTTGTTTTCCACCAAAATAGATTGGTGGGATTATATGGATGGGGAAAAGTGTGAACCTGATTCTTTTTGTACAGTAATTGTCCCCAATATGATATATTTTATTTCTAGGACTATAGGAACTTGGCTGTTTAGTTGAGGAAAACACCCTCATCATGTTGAAGGATAGCATCTGGATGATCTTGGTGGTGGTGATTACGGGTAGGAGCCCTACGGAAGGACGAATGTTTCTACCAGATGAGTTTTTATGTGGAATCTTGATACAACATCATAAAATATGTGAGAGACTAGTTTTTATGTTTTGAGGATAATCTCCTGATATGGTAGAATAAGGTGGTCAATTCTATCTTCTTCAGAACCACTGATCATCGTTGTCTGGATGTTTTGTGGTGTTGGTTGTGCTAGAGGTCATGTAGAGTAGACTCCAGGGTTGAGATCATACCATTTATAATTTAATCCCATACCAATGAATTTTAGACCCAACATTGAAGATGCTTGATTGGTGATGGTTTCCTTTGCATGGAAGATGATCTGACCAGAGTATCAGTCGAGGAATTAATTTGGGAAAACGGGAAAGAGTCCATTGGATCTATGGGAGTTCTAAAAAGGAGTTCTTATATATTTATGACATACACAAATAAGTATCTTCATCAAATAAGTATCTAATTTGATTAAACATGTTCATGATTGATTTAATTATTTGGCCCTTATTCCCATTAATAGTTGGAGGGGCCTAATAGATAGGTGATACTATAATATTGGTTATGGAATCATTTTGGGTTCAACATTTGTTTATTTACTAAAAAACAATTATGGCTCATTGATCGATTATAGTGGTTGAGTTATGTGTAATCAATATATATTGGGTATAATATCTTTTAATGGTCTTCAATGGGTTTATTCATAGATGTAGAAACACTAAATGGTTTTGTATCCATGTGTAGATTCTTTTAAAATGTGGGAACTTGTTAGGTGTTTTTACCAATGATGCATAAGGACTCACATTGGTTGAGAGGATGGGAGTTTAGGCTCATCACACACTTTTTGGGGAATTATTCCCTACTCTGGGATGCTCTAATTTTTTTTATATATCTTCACGAATACTTCATTAATTTCTATATATTATGTGAGGCATAATAAGATTAGAAATAAATTATTATCATGTATATATCTTAGAATCTGTTTCATGTATCTGAGGTTATTCATCAATTGAGATGATTTTATGTGTTTGAGGTTATCCCTAAATCGTATACCCCTAAGTAATACATAGAGGTTCTGTAGTCATTATTATGATAATTCTAGTTTTCAAACCTCACAATTGGGAACTCTAGAGTTTATTTTTGTCCAAGGAAACTATGTTCACTCTCGAGCCTATCACCATATGGGCATACAAGGTTTTGTTTATATGTTGGGATCAAACCCATAAAAGGGCTTCCTACATATCCTTTTGAAAGAAATCAGAACCCACATTGTTCAACGCCACTTAATAGGGAACATAATACCTTTCAATGTCGTTTGATGAGGCCCCACCTATATATTTTAATGTTTTGTGGCATGGATGTATATAAAAAGGCACTTAGTTAATGTTTAGTGTGATACATATGACGAAGCAGCCCAGAAAACTTAGGGGAGGTGTGGATTATAATGTTTAATTAAACCCTATTGGGTATGTGGCCTAAAAAAATATGTTTGATTTAGGAGTTGGGTTTTAACCTCTAGGACACTTCTTATATATCCCATTTTGATGGGAATCAAGTCACACATAGTTCATTCATGATGAACCACTCCTATAGAGGCCCTTAAGGGTATGTACCCCAAAGAATTATAGCCCTATGTGACGATTATGTTGGGGATTATTTTTGAAGTGGATTACAATGTTATGAAATCCCTGAAGAACGTTGTAACTTAGGGTTATATCGATGTTTTACATGAGGATAATTCTTATGGAGGATTCCTTTTGAGATCAGGCCCATTGTGGGATCCTAACATATCTTGGTCAATAGGAATATGATATCTTATAGTCCAATCATCATATATAATGTATGGGTATCATGATCCTCATTAACAGCTATTCCCACATGATTCATGATATGTGTAAGAAATAAAGGCAAATGCAAGATTCGAGAAAGAACACACATTTCCTCCTTTAATGGTAGAACAAGAGGAGGAAAACAACAAAAGAGGCCAAGGTTACAGAACATAACTATCTTCACATCACCCGAGAAAGGAATTAAGGTGAAGGACATGGTGGCAAAGAGGAATAAGAATGAAACCTCCTAAATGAAAGGCATGGGGATTACTCTTAGAGGGATACCCTAAAATTTGTTTTTGTAGTGGGATAATGGTATGATTCTATATTCAATGGAAAAGAAAGTGTAATCCTCACCATCCCACTAGGAACTAAAGTCATAGTGTCATAAATAAAAGAATGGAAGTACATGGTCTAACACCTAATACTCTAGACTAGGAACTCCTCAAAATTATCCCTAGGGTAAGGATCCTTGTGACTGTAGATATAAAAATATATAGACATCCCGAGGACCTTAACCCTCTGGTAAATAATGGCAGGGGAATACCTAATAGTATAAATAAAAAACAAAATATGAGACACACTGAAGTTCCACTAAAAATGGTTTTGTAGTCCATGAGGTCTTATTGGTGTTTTCAACTTAGGCCCTTTCAGAAAAGGGATCCAAAGGAGGAGAGGCCCTACCATGAGTGGATTTGAGGGAGACCTCATGGATGGTTCAGGTAGGCAAGATATTAAAGAGAACTAAGGGGTGATCCAACTATGTAGGCCTTGGTGGATTGGGATCTACTTAAGAAATGGACCACATGGGAGACCACACTTGGGAAAGATCATTCTCATGACATCATGGGTCTCTATAGGTGTTCCAAAAGGTATGTTACATAAGTATTAGGTTATAGATGGGAATGTCACAATAGTATTAATTAATTAGTGGTTGGGAGAATGACTCACACAAGTTTTGTTTACATTTAAACATGGTAGGACTTGAGTTCAACTACCCCCTTTAATTCCTTCTTCATTAGGTTTTATAAACCTACCGATATGATTTCGTTGGGCATGGGAAAAGTTCTAGGGTTATCAGAGAATCAATCAACCTTAATAAAAATGTGTCCGTAAAATTGATGACCCCAAGGTCCAATTTATAGGAAAAATATGGGACCCTGGTTGAAGGTTTCTTTTTTCACAGATGTCACGTGCAGTTGTCACATGCAGGTAGGTCACCCAGGTAATTTCTTATTGACACTATTTGGGGGGACCATTGGGGAACTTCTATTTTAGGGGTCGTGTGATTCTCATCATTCTTCAAATACTTTATCCCCATATTTATAAGTTATTTCCCTTTTTTCCCTTTTCATCCATCTAATAAAATAGATTCTCAACAAATATCTTCCCAATTAATTCATGACATGTCTATTGACTGAAACCAAAAAATAGCGTGGTAAACAATAATAAATGTTGGAAACCACATGGTCATGAAAAATCACTTATAAGTTATTTAAATCACTAAACCTTGTTTTAAAATTATAAAACCATAGTCTTAAAATAGTTCATTATTTACATTCTTCATCAAGTTTCATATTTAGTATGAGAATTTAAAAATCACATACATAGGATCTATAATACATGTTTTCATCGTGGGACATTATCAAACACTATGTTACAATCGAGCTAAGATAAATGCACCAATTTTGTATTAATTCCTCAAAAGAACCACTATTATAAATTAGCTTCCACTTGTATAATCTATATAAGGATGCAATTATTTGGAAACCAATTTCTATAACATTTACCAAAATTATAGGATATTTTCATCTACATTCACTCATCCTTAGACTTATCCTTAGATATATACACAGAAATATCTTTAAAAATATTCCAATGTATCTCACTGTAGTTTTCCATAAATATATTAAAAAAAATTAAAAAATAATTTTTTTGATACCAAATATAAAAATCATAACAAATCATACATAAATATTAAATCCTAATAGATGAATATTCATTATATAACATAATGATCACACCAAAACTGTATAGTTCCAGTGCCTTTTGAAACCCATAATTTTAAAAAACCCATCCAAAAGTATGTTACATCATCTTATACTAAATTATTATTAACTCGAAACCATCATAGGTATATCTTATATAATTCCATTTATTTTAACTTAAAGAAAGGATACAAAGTAATGGGAGAGATCATACGCTTAGTAAGGGTAATCATGGGAGATATAAATAATTCAAGAGAATAAGGGTATGATGACAAGAGAAAAAAAAATTTCAACATACCATGAATATCATAGATTATAAAGATTAGTTATGGAAAAAATCAGAGCATCTTGTAAGTCAGGAATTATAATGGAATAAAGAACATGATCCTTGAGAACATAACATTGGTATAAAACCAATATTTTTTCTTAAAGATAAGATTTTATCATTTTTAAACATGTATAATTTCCAAATGATTCAATAATAATATTAAGTAATCAATAACAAGGACTGATATAAACATATGGATAAGAATCCGGGTCCACACATCACATTATGAACATGAATTCTAGGTCTGTACATTATATTGGGAACATGTAATCAGGTTGAAAGATCTTATTTTGAACATGTAATCTGATTCATGTAGAACATTATGGACATATATTAAGGTTCACACATAACATTTCTACTCATGTTTAATCTACCATTACCCATTGAATTGATGGCAATTATATGATCTAAATATCACCAAATTAAAATCATACATATGTTTTCCACAAGGTCATAAAACATTCATCATATAGAAACCCATTAAATGAAATTGGTTTCATAAACAATTTATCCTTATAGGACTTGTGGAAATAAAACAAGTTTTTTTAATAATTTCATCATTTAATAAAATCACAACCCATGGAAAATGAATAGGGTTTCATAATCATTTTCTCATGGTATAACATGAGAAATAAAAACGAGTTTCACAGTCATCTTATCATCATAAACAAAAACCATTTAGGGAATGAATAAGAATCGTATCCCTGGATCATATACCAAGTAAAGTGTAAGATCCCGGTCATTTCTGGAGTAATCCCTGAAACTGTTTCTAGTACTTTTGAATCTTTTAAATACCTTTGATTTGGATTATTGGATTAGGGTGTGTTTGGGTGAATTTTTAAGGAACATGGGAATATAGGAAGTTGTGAATGGATTGTGAATGGTTTGGATGAACCTTGGGCATGCTAACTATGGGGACAGTGGATGTAGGCATAGTTAAAGCACAGTTTTCCAAACCATGTGCAATCAAATCGTGTTGGTAGTGGAAGACCTCATTATTGTCACACAGTTTGTTATAATAGTGGGGCCTCCCAGGTGAAACCATGCGCGTAGAGAAGATGAATTCGAAAATTGGTTTAAAAACCACCCGAACAGACAACACCTCTATACTTTGACCTTGGCTCAGGCATGACATATTTTAGGTGTTCAAAAATCCTTCCTAAGGGATTCCATTGTGATTCAAACATATTTATTCAAGATCAAAGGCTCGTATTGAGGATCTTCTCTCTTCCCAGTATGTTGATTTTATCCTATTACATCTCTCTTTCTTTCATCAATATTTTCAAGATCTTTTCATGGAGGATAACCCATATTTTCATGGATCTAAACCTTAGGGTTGAGATTTAGATCTATGATGGTGGATCTAGTTCTAGAATTTCTGGATCTTTATTCCTTTGATTATAATCATGATTTTGATAAGCGTATGTTAGTTTATGATTTTCAATATTTCCTTGATAATTGATTTCATTAATTTTATTAATTAAGAATTTGGATTTAATTGTGTTTTCCTTGGTGATTAATTGATAATTGAAACATGGAACAAATGAGGGGGGCAGGTTACCCAAATAGATATTTTGGAGATTTTTTATTGGTTGAGATATTTTAATTGAGATATGGAATTGATTGTTTGAAAATAACTAATTGGGGGATAAATTATGAAATGATGTTTGGATATGAAAGATAATTAATTTGGAGAATTAATTATGTTCCATGATATTTACCAAAGATAATTAATTAGGAGAATTAATTGTTCTCTATGATGTTGAATAAAGATAAATAATTGTGAGGATTAATTATGACAAGTTAATATTTTATATGGATAATTAATTTTTAAGAATTTATTATGGAAATAAAATTGTATTGATTGATTATTTAATTGATTAATTAATTGATGGATTATGTTCTTATTTATGTGTTTAATTAATGAATGAAATTTTAAATGTTGAAAAAATAGATGGATTAGTAAC
Organism: Viscum album; assembly: GCA_963277665.1. Lineage (NCBI taxonomy): Eukaryota > Viridiplantae > Streptophyta > Magnoliopsida > Santalales > Viscaceae > Viscum > Viscum album. The sequence goes on along the minus strand of OY728129.1, from coordinate 1,777,437,018 downwards.
GGTATTATGAAGAAAATTATTGTGAATTAAATAATGATTCAATGGCTATTATTTTTGTGGGTCTAGACATGGTGTTTTGTACTAATTTGAAGTTGGGACTTGTACATGGAATTCCTCCCCAATAGATATCCAAGTTTGAGATTATGGGGTTCTAGGAATCATGACCTACACCGAACAAAAAAATAAGTTCTATGCATGACAACCTACACACAATAAGATTTTGGTGCTTCGCATGACGACCTACACAAAATTAATGATAATAATGAATGATGAATCAACTCATATTTGAGGTTCTATGCGTGATGACCAACACAAAATGATTAATGATATTGAATGAGGATTAAAATGAGAAACATGATATGAAACTTGGAATAATGTGATGATTAAAAATTAAATGAAAATTTTCTAACAATTTATATTATTCATTGTATTTATTTCTTTTTAAATTTGTATGCACTATCTTTTTACTGGACTGGACTTATACACCATTGGTGGTGGCCAACTTAGTAGTACCCACACCCTATTTGGGCCTCCAGATCGGCACCCAAGTTTAATTTGTTGTTACAGGGTAGGATTAGGGCAAGGTAATGTGATAGGATGACGTTTGTGATTGGAGCATGGTTGAGGTAACTTCACATTGTTCGAGACCAATTTGGGAGACATTGCATCGTTACATTCAGTTTCATTGTAAGCACATGAAATTTTCATTGTCATAACATGTTTTAACTTTCAGTTGGGTATTTTATTTTCATGTTTTGTTTATGATGTTACAGGGATTTTTTGGTTATTTTTACACATCCTCACTAGGTTAATTTTTTTTTGGCTTCCGTTGGTGACTTATTTTAGTAAAAGAGGGTATAGTCTCCCCAAGACTGGCATAATAGAACCTTGCTGCTAGTCGGAACCCTCTGGTGTATGGGGAGGCACACTTGAGGGCATGTGGCCAACATGCTCGGGGCACCGTTCAGTGGCTCCCAGGTCCGGGCATCACAAAGTTGTATCAATGGAGTATTCCTTTCGTTTATTTATTCTAATTTTGTCTCAATGTTTTAGGAAAGGTAGATAGGATACTAGGAAGAGTCCAAGCTTGGTAATGATCTTGTTCATGGGAGTTTCAAACCCATTTACGATGGAAAATCTGAGTACTCTGTGTGGGATTGGTGTAATTGGTGTTTTTTGTTACAATTGGATATTATTTCACCTTGTTTGACGCACTTGTGGTGTGATGTGATATTTGTTTTGAAAATTGTTGAATTATGATTCATGGACTAAAGAGGTAGAATAGTTGATTCGGCATTCATTATTCTGGGTACTTAGGGTTATTGTAACATGCATCATTATAGGCACTCACGAGAAAATGAGTTATGTGTATGTTTTCGAAATTGGAAATTTTTTCTATATTTTGATATTGAAATAATGATGCAAAATAAGAATAAATGTGTGTATAATGATATCCATTAGTGAATAAATGAGTATGAACAATTAATTAATTATTGAATTAATTAATTTGTGATAATGTGATTAATAAAAGGTTGAATTAATTAATGAGAATGAATGTACCCTTGTTAATCAAGACCTATGTGTATGATGTTTAAGGTTAGTGATAAGTCCTCAGTATTGACCGTGTGGAAAGGAAAATGGGAAAGGACATATTGAAACTTGTTGTGCTTGTTTTCTCCTCTTACATAAATGTTGTAAGGTTGCAATGTGAGCCCTAAGACGTGTTCCTGTCTTTGCAGAGATATGAATCCAAGACACTTCTTGAGGGTGAGACCAAGAAGTATGGCCTGGAAAAAACTTCCAAAAAGTGATCTTGAAGAACCATTGTTGCAAGATGATGATGAAGGGAAATAGCTCTGAGAGAAAATCGCTCATTTCATTTAATTCATGGAGAGATACCCAGGGGGTTCTGAAAATAATGTCTGAGATTTCAAGGTAGTTTCAACTATACCACCCTCCTAATTTTATTGGAGTGGGTGGACCTGAGGGAGATAAATTATCGATTAGATCCATAGAGATGATATTTGAGCATTTGGAGACTACAGCTAAGAGGAAGGTCATGTGAGCTACTTATATTCTTTGGGGTTCAGCAAAGAACTGGTGGGACATTAAGGTACGGTCTGGAAAGGTTGATGATATGTTATTGAAGTATTTTCTGGAGAAGATCCTCAAAAACTTCTATCCATACACGCTAAGACAAGATAAGTCTTCATAGTTTTTTAATCTAATCCAAAGAAGCATGTTCACAATGGAATACACTAGATCTTTCATAGATTTCCAACATTTTTCTCTAGGTTTTTCAGTAGATGAGGCTTCTTCGGCTAACCAATTTCAGGATAGACTTACGTATGAAATTAAGACCCAGGTGAATATATTTAGGATGAAGAAATTTGAAGAAGTGTTTAATTAGTCACTCATTTCAGAGGGGAACTTGAAGGTAGATTCTAGTACTGGACATGTAGCTGTCACTGGATGATCAGGGAGTGTTCCCTCTGAGAGTAGGAAGCACCATTATGCAAACCTTGGTCAGGATAGTGGAATTCTAGGTGGACAGTTAAGAGGAACAATTTCACCATATAATACTCATGTGCCTATGCACTAGTGCGGTAGGTATGGAAAATATCGCACACACTATCCTCGACCACCAGTGGAGTGTCTGTTTTGTGGTAAGATGGAGAACCTATAGAATTTCTGCTGGAAGTCGCAATAGACTAGTGTAGAGGTAAAAGCTTTTCAGATTGATAGTGTGGGAAGGGGGTCTTATACACCATATAGGTCTAGAATTTAGCATTATACTGTGATAGGAACTAGAGGTAGTGGATGTGGTGCTTTAGGGTATGAGCACCTATGTCAGTAGAGTGATGCTACTCAAAGGAGTCAGACGACACCATAGGGAAGAGGATTTGGATAGTTATATCTAGTTTATCCTGAACTTGTGGTGAGTGAGGCCAATCCATCAATAGTGAGAGGTACTATTCTAGTAGCTTCTACTTTAGCTACTACCTTGTTTGATACTAGAGCCTCTCATTCCTTTATATTTGCAAATCATGATTATGGTTTGAGTATGGAGGTGGATTTCGTAAATGGGGTAAAGAATATCGATAAAACTTTGGGAAAAATTTCTAGGGATATCTATTTATGAAAGGGACATTCAATAGAGATCAGAGTGTATCGTTTCATTTGGGATATATTTTACCTTGATATATCGGGCTTCTATCTGATTATTTTCAAGGACTTGATAGTGGCATACCAATCCCACATTGATTGTTACCAGAGGAGAGTGATATTTGTATCTACTAAGGGTTATCAGTATATTATTCATGGAGAAAGGAATATCCATATAGGTTGAGCTAGGATAATTACTCAATAATATGGAGATCATACAACCCATGTTTCTAGTCTTTGGTTGGATGATGGTAGTGGTAGGCAATACGTCCATCCAATATTAGTTTTACTCTTTTAGTATGTCTTTATTAAATACTTTTCGGGGTGTACATCAGAGAGAGATGTGGAATTCACTGTTGAGCTAATGCTAGGGGATGATCAGGTATCCATTCCACCATACAAAATGGCACTGACTAAGCTTCAAGAGCTCAGAACACAGTTGGAGGAGTTGGAGGATAAAGGGTCTATCAGTCCAAGTACTTCACATAGAGGGTCACATTTTTTGTTTGCAAACAAGGCCGAAGGGAGTTTATTCTTGTGTTTCGATTATCGGAAGTTGAATAAAATGACTTTGATGAACCAATATCCTCTTACGCATATTGATTATCTATTTGACTATCAAAAGGGGGAGATCATGTTCTCAAATATCGAACTAAGATCAGGGTAAAATCTTTAGAGTGTTTGGACCAATAATATACCATGAAAAACTTTCAGAAGTCGGTATGACCTTCATGTGTTTGTCAAAATGCCATTTGGGTTGACTAATTATCCAGAATTATTTATGGATTTGATGAATAGGATATTTCATCCATACTGAGATCAGTTTGTGATGGTGTTTGTGGACGACATCTTGGTGTACTCTAAAAATCTTGATGATCATTCCCAACATCATGACATCATCTTAGGCACACTAAGGGAGAATAAGCTATACACCAAGATATCTGAATATCAGTTTTGAATTGATAGGGTACACTTTTTTGGGGCACATCATCGTGGAAAAAGGTGTGGATGTGGACCTAGAAAAAGTGTAGGCAATGGTTTATTGTTAGAATCTGATGATTTTTTCTGATGTCTAAATATTTTTTATATTAGCTGGTTATTACATGATGTTCATCCAGGACTCTTCCAGATTAGAATCACTACTTACTAGTTTGAAAAATAAAGCAATAAAGTTTGATTGGATAGGATCAAGTAATAATACTTTCTAGGAGTTTAAGAAGAACTTGACCTCATCACCAATTTTGATCTTACCCGAGTCAGGTGAGGAGTACAGGGTGTATTGTGACATTTCTGGGATCAAACTTGGAGTTGTGTTGATGCAAGGGGATCGAGCCATTGCTTATGGGTCTCGTCATGCTAAGTTAACAAGAACATAATTAACCTATGCATGACCTCGAGTTGGTAGTAGTGGTTTACCCTCTTATGTGTTGGTGACACTGTCTTTTGGGTGAAAAGATTACAGTTTTTATGAATCCCAAAATCTTGAAGTATATCTTACCACAGCATGGCTTGAATCTTTGTCAGAAATGATGGGTGGAGTGTATGAATTCCTTTGATTTTGAGCTGGAATATAAACCTGGAAAGTGAAATAGTAAGGCTTATGCCTTGAGCAGGAAAACGTTGAATCAATTGGTAGAGGAGGCGAGTGAAAAGTGGAAGATGATGAATTTTTTTTCAGAAATGAATGTGGTAGTTCAAGAGAGTTAGGAGAGGAAGACTCTTGTAACACCCCGAACCTAGTTACCCAGAGTCGATGCATTATTACATAACATTGGCATGATCACAAAATATCAAGTCTTGAAAGAATGATTAGTTTAGTAGCCTTGGAATCACTAGATACATTCATCAGTCTTACATTACATCATAAAATGAAAACTACAACAACATAGTCTCCATAGTCCACACTCATATCCCCTCATACTATCCCTGAAAGTCATTCATAAATTACTTCTTCACATACGGGGAAAAATAAAATATAGATAGGGGTGAGCTCAAATGCCCATTAAGGATAACAATATAGAGGAAAATTTCATAAATAAGCACAAACATTTAAGGCAAGGTATAACTAAAACAAAAGCCTTTTAAACTTTAACTTGAGAATAATATGGAAGATATAAAATGAAATAATTCCATTTACTTATTCACATTGATATTATACTAATTGAATAATCACATGCAATATCAATAACCACTTTCATAATGGTGGAATGCATAATTCCATACTATCATAACCACATAGTCAAGGCCTTGTGCTAGGACTACAAATACGTTTTTGTCAATGCCTTGTGCCAAGACACTGGTTTGTATCAGGAGACGTACCGATGAATCGAGGAGCTGTAGCGGGCTCCACGTGTCACTTATTAAGTCCAATGCATTCCTCGTATGAACAGGTTTAAACATAACATAAACATTCGTCTCAAAACTAGCATACAAAATTTCAATACTTTCTCCATAAACCATGAATGGTATAAAAATAACACATCCACAATCAAACATATCACAAAACCTTCAATACAATATGGAAGTTTTGTATCATAATAAATCAACTTAAAATAAGCTTAAAATCCATCAAAGGATGTTGATATATGTGAAATAAAAACTATTTTAATGAAATATCTCTTTTTTTGAAATCATTGAAAAGTCACACATTTATAAAGGAATTAATTTAAAACGGATTTTTGAATCAAAGTGTTCCATACCACTTTGAATCTTTTGAAAAGAAATATCATTTCAAAACATTCATGTCCATATAAATAATTCCGTAAAATCATTTTGAAAACATTGACATTAATTGAAAATATTTAGAATGATAAATCTTTAAAACATTGAAAATTCTGATCTTAATAAAGAGTAACTTTCACAAATTCTAAAAATATTCATTTTTAAAACATTTAAAAGTCACATAATTATAAAATAAAACATTTACATTCAAAATATTCTTATAATATTGTAAAGGAAGCTTCGACGATTTTATAACGGCAGAAAATATCTGCACCCACAGTATAAGTTATAAAAAAGACATTCTTACCTTAATTCTGTTGAAAAGGTTAAAAAGGACCTTGTTTGGAAAACGACGGAAAGATTCCTTTATAAACATCTTATAAAAATTCAAACAGGGGTATAAATGACTTTAACCCATATTCTGTAAAATATTAACAATGTTTTTAAATACATTTTTAAGAAATATGGATGTGTATGATAAAGAGGTCCATGTAGATAATTACGTATAAACAACCTCGGATAATGAAGAGATTGTAAAATAAACCCTTACCTTGTACTTTTCCTTGTGTGAGGGTAGGTTAACCTCATGTATAATAGTTAAATCATAGTTATTAAATTATAAAATAATCATATATATAAATATATGATATCATATATGATCTTTTAATATTGCTTTGTTAATAATATTTTAGTATTATCGTCATTTTGGGTGTTAACAGATTTTTTTTCCTTTATATGCTTTGTTACGTAAGCCCTATTTATTATGGACAGGTTGTATATTATTCATATCCAGAATGATATCAAGTCCTTAAACATTAATTTTAATCATAAAATGAGAATTGTAATGCCCCGACCCCAATTACCTAGAGTCGGTGCATTATTACGTAACATCGGCATGATCACAAAAGATCATGTCTCGATAGACCGATTTGTTTTGTAGCCTTGGAAACACTAGATACATTAATAAGTCTTACATTACATCATAAAGTAAAAAAAACTACAACAACATCTTTTCTTCATATCCCCTCATACTATCCCTACAGGTCATTCATAATATACTTTTTCACATCCTGGAAAAATTAAAACATTGGAAGGGGTGAGCTCAGATGCTCAGTAAGTATAAAAATATAGCGGATGATTTCATAAATAAACATTAACATTTAAGTCAATGTATAACTAAAAAAAGCCTTTTAAAATTGAACTTCAACATGATATGAAAAAAATAAAATGAGGTAATTTCATTTTCTTATTCACATTGATATTATACTAGTCGAATAATCACATGCAATATCAATAACCACTTTCATAATGATGGAATGCATAATGCCAGACTATCATAACCACGTAGCCAAGGCCTCATGCCAAGAATACAAATAAGATTTTGTCAAGGACTCGTTCCAAGACACTAGTTTGTCTCATGAGACCTGTCGATGCATCGAGGAGCTATAGCGGGCCCCACCCGTCACTTATTAAGTCCAATTCATTCCTTATATGAAAAGGTTTAAAAATATCATAAACCATAACATAATCATATCACATAAAACATAAATAAAGTAAACATACCATTTCCACATTTTAAACACAAGATATCAACACAACACATTGATATAATAAAAACATTATCAAAACCATTTTCAATACCAAAATAAAAGAAAAGTAAAACATGGTATTTATTTTTCATTTAAAAACAAGTTATGGCTTGTGGAGGAATTTGAAACTCAAATAATGGTCATGGAAGCAGAGAAGTCGTTGTCACTGCATACATATGACAAGAAAAACATCCCTTTTTGTCGTTTAGGAAAATGCTTCATATAAAAAGATTCCTTTTGAATAAACGTAAAATTCAAAGGGGTTTATACATAGTATAAAAGAAATTTGTGTATAAAACAAAATATGCCTCAATGAATGAAGATTGACACGAAGTCCATAAAAAGATCATTTTTAAATAAAATAGATCTATTATGTTTATTCACTATAAGTACACATAAAGAAATTACAAATACAAGATAGTACATAATAATATCATGACATAATTTGAAAGTATGAGATTAACCCAAAGAACGAAAATTGGGTTAAGAAGTTACCATACCTCGTGTCCGACGTAACTCGACCATTATTTAACCTCCTGAATAATAAACTAGAGTTAATTTATAATTTCTTAAGAACCTTTTTAAATTTCATTATTCCTCTTATATCACTTATTACCATGTTATTAACATTATGTAATTATTTATCTTAATAACGGTTATTTTGTGGGTCTTTGGTACTTGAGTCAAAAATAAACTTCTCATAATTACAAGTTGTTTATGTGGTAAAATATAAATTATATCCAGAATTATATTAATGATGTTGATATCATTTATATCATATATATCCAGTATATACATGCATTTATAATATTATATAATATTTAGAGGTAAGAAAAGAAATGCACCGTTCATGGAGACGGTAAGTCGTACGTACGCATGAACGCTACATTCATTTCTATTTCATATTTAATGGAATGAAATCATAATGATATAAAGTTATATTATAATTCCAGTATAATATAATATATAATATCATTTACTCTATCCTTTATACGTCCCACATATGGAATTAACGATTCAAATCACATTGAGGGGGCGGTAGTCCGCACTTCCTAAAATGAAATTATCGCGTTTACCCATAATGGAAATCATAAAGTTATTCCATAAATGAAAAATACGGAAAGCATAAGGAGAAAATAAACATAATATATATATCATATATGAAAATAGTTTCATCATAATGGCCACCATGATAGGTGTTAAAAAAATATTTACCAATCATCGTTTCGTGAGGCAGTAATTCGCCACCCACAGAAACAGTATGTTCTTTAACCATTAGACAAAGGTGTGTGTTATTGAAGCTAGAATAAATATCATACACATATCCTAGTATATTTAATATACTTGTGTTGTTACAAAATAAAGGAATAAAAAGGGTTTAGGTGGTTGGAGAAGCAAAATAAAACAAAAGAACATAAAAGAAAGTATTACGTTGAAATCAGGTAACTCTTTTCGATTTGAGCCAAAGGCTTCCTTGGGAAGACTTATGCCCAAATTTAGGCTTCTAGTAGTAAAAGAGGGAAGTTCACAGAGTATTTGGGCAGTTGTTGGCCAAGCCAAATGGCTTGATGGTGTGAATAATGTGGTAGAGGTGGGGGCCTTTTATAAGAGGAGAGGAGGGGCACTCTTGGAAAGTAATGAAATGTTACATTATTATGAAGTTCTTTTCGTATTTCAAAGGTCCCAAAATTATATATTTATAGTCTATGGTGATAGGGGTTCTAAATATACCCATCCAATAGGTTTTTGACAAGTGTATGTCTTAGATTTTACATTATCGTTTCATTTTATTTAAATCGTTAATTATTGAGGTAATCGATGAATCATCATGGTGTCATAAATAATTTAATTTATTTAATGTCTAAAAATTATAAAAAAATTAACATGATGTAGTAAATATTTTTAGCTTTCCAATGAATATTTATAGTAAAAAAGTTAACTTATATAACCCCATGTTATAATTGTTTTAGAAAAACAACACATGTTTGTGACAATTTTATTTTTACTTTAAATAAAACGTTATTAATGTCATTTTCTTACCCAAGTGGCTCCATGGGGTCCCAAATTTGACACATGGGTTGTCTTGGTCGGACATGACTCATAAAATAAGGTTAGGAGAAGTTTCAAGATATTTTCATATTTTTATAATATCATTTTTGCCTTAAATTTCACTAATTACCATTAATTGCGATTAATAGAACATAAAAGTTACTATTCACAAAAAATTATTGTAATCCCATTGAACCAAATTTTACTTCCTAATGACAACCATGTATGTCGGATTTTTGAAATTCATTACACAGAAGTGGTAATGTTTCATTTACACGAAAAGAATAGTTTTTAAACTACCACTTAGTGGTTTCACTATTCATCAAAAATTGAAGTTTTTCAGAAAAATACCACAAATTCACTCTAAGATATATTTGATATTCCAAATTAAAAATGATGTCTATTTTACAAAATTCAAAACATATAAGTTGAATTAATTAATTTAATAATTAATTCCTGATGTCACAACAAATAGCGTGTTTTTAAGAAACAATATCAATCAAAAGATTGACAATTGTTTATGTCAAATTGCAAAGTGAAATTAATTATAATGACCAAAATTGGATAAAATGGTAAAAATATATTCTAATTATACTTTAAAACCACTCAATAGTATAATTTATCACTATAAATTATTTTCATTAAAAAATTTGTTTTTAAGTATTTGTCTATTTATAGAAAATTGGAAGTTCTCAGAAAATTAAAAAAAATTCAACTTAGGATAATTTTGATATTACGAATACAAAAATGAAGTCCATTTTGAAATATAAAATTTATATAATTTCAAAAAGTGGGTATTACTATTCATAACTGCTACTTTTATTGGTCGCTATGTGTTAGAACTCGAGGTTGCATACAACACACGCTGCTCTATTATTCAAAGAGGAGCGTACCATAGAAGCTTGGGGTGTTACATTCTCCCCTCCTTCAATAAATTGTGTCCTCGCAATTTAAAATTTTTCTTTGAATATAAAAGGTTGAAAATAGAAAATACCTTTGTGGAAAACCCCCATCGGAAATAAGGTTAATAAAAATATAACTTTAAAAGAAAGAAAGAGAAGTACAAAGGTTACAGAAGATAGCCCATACCAGGATTCTATGAAAATATGGATATGGAGGAAAAAAAATCCATCAAGTTCGGATGAAGAGTTGTAGAAAAGAGGATTAGTAGAAAGTTAACTACAAGAAAAGCACAAACTTGTGATTGGTTAAACGGTCATTGATTCCCCAATTGGAAACGTTAACCGACAAATTTTTTTTTTTAAGTTACCTTTCATAAAGTTGAGGAATTTATTTAGGAGATTTACTAATAACGTAAGGAAATATCCTTACTTTTCATGTAGACTTTCATTCTTTAACAAATTTTTACCACAAACCCATATTTCACTCCAAAAGGTAATAGAACTCAAAAATATTATATTTATCCTAATCGTACAAGGTTCAAAATATTAACACAGACCATTGAGACTAAGAAAACTATTTTTTAATAACTAGGGACTTCTTGTATGCCAGTGGTAGGAAATAAAGGCCTGTCACACTATGGTTGTGGGTTCAATTCCTACAACTTTGTCTGATGCGATGAGTTATCCCCCAACTTGCAGGTTGTCCTTTTCTTAAAACTATAGTATTATAATATTCCAAAAATAATCTTCAGAAATGGTTTAACATTAAACAATAATATCCAAGGATCAACTTAATCCATTCCAACTTTTATAGTTATCCAAAATACCTTTGTCCCGACATTCTCTAAAAGGCCTCTAAATTCCAAAATCAATTGTAACATCAGATTCCCCAAAAAATGTAAAGTTTCTTTTATTGTCACATACTAAAAATATGATTACCTTCATCATATTAAAACCTTAATTAAAACAAAAAAGTAATGCAGTACAATCCTTATATATATCACATTATTCTTATAACCATAATATAGTTCTTGAGTCCAAAAACACCAATACAATAATTATTACTCTTCAGCTGTAGTAATAGCATAAGATTGGCCTTGATGCCTTGGACTTTTCTGAGGTAAGTTTCCTTGGAGCTTAGGAAATTCATTTGCATAATGCCCCATTTCTCTACAATTGTAGCATTCAATATTGATAGCCTCTTTCTTTCCCTTGCAATCACGAGCCTGGTGACCTTTTTCTCCACATTTATAACAGACTCTCATTTCTTTTTAGGCAAGTATCGGGGTGATTCTTTCCACAATTATCGCATAATGTAAAACCTTTCTTTCTCTTTTTCCCTTTATCTGTCTCTTCCTCCACCATTCTCTTCTTCTCTTTATTTACTTTGTTGTCATAAGACTTAGAGAATTACTTTTCTGTCTTGATAGCACACGAGACTATATCTTCTTATGTTGAGAAAGATTGTGATACTGAAGCTCGATGGAGAAATGGATTTAACCCATTAAAGAAACGATCAATATTAATTATTGGGTTACGTATATAATCTGGAGCATGCCTCGCTAACCTCGTAAAGTTAACCTCATACTTTGCAACATTCTCATCCTCCTTCTACCTCAGACTCAGAAATTGCCTTTCCATATCTGATCGATGGTCATGTGGAAAGTATTTTTCTAAGAAAATTTCATTAAACTCCCTCCATTCCATAATTGATACTTCTTCATCCTCCTTTGTATTTTTAATCAATTACCACCATTGATCAGCATCTCCAGTGAGGCGGTAAACTGCCATGATAACCTTTTCTCTTTCACTACTCCCCAAGGTGTGGAATATTTTCTCTAAGGAGTTTATCCATTGCTCAGATACTAATGGATTTGTACCCCCATTAAATGTTGGCGGTTGTTGCCTCATGAAGAGGTCTAACATTGATCCTCCACGTTGCAGATCAGGGTTCTCCATATGGGTAAAGTTATTATTCATAACATGAGTGAGTTGTCTCGGTATGGTGATAAGTTGATCAGCACCAGTTGTATCTCCATCTCCACTATAATTATCTTGAGCAGGAGGGAAATCCCTACATGGAGTGCGTGCATTGATACGGTTTCCATTCCTTCCACTAGGCGCCACTTCTAAACAATGTCATAAACTAGATTAGTTTAGGAATAAAAATACGTAAGTCCATACTTGTAAAACACTTTACATAAATTGAACAGTTTATGGATATAATCCCTAATCCTAAAAATGTTTTCTTTCAGGATGTATATACTCATAAACCCTTCATAATGGTTTGTAAAGAAAATGAGAATTATCCTAAACATATCCCCCAGGAGTGTCGTAACCAAGAGTGCAGCAAGGCCCGTTGTCATGCACCAGTTCCCATTCGAGTCTAGCTCAAAGCGGTGTTTTCGGTTTTTACCCCTAGGTACATATGTGCTAGATCCGCCTCTACCTTCTCATATCCAGACAGGGATTTATTGCTCGTAAAACTCACAAAATATCTGTAATACGAAAATTCTAGTAGGTTCTTATATACTAATCCTCAAAGTCTATCTTAGGGATATGTGCTCTAATAAGAGTTTATCTAAATCTATCTTCCAAAGTTAGTACTAAACTGCCTCTGATACCAACTGTAATCCCCCGACCCCAGTTACCCAGATTCAGTGCATTATTAAGTAACATCAGCATGATCACAAAAGATCAAGTCTCGAAACACCGATTAGTTTAGTAGCCCTGAAAACACTAGATACATTCATAAGTATTACATTATATCATAAAGTAAAACAAAACTAAAACAACATCTTGACTTCATATCCCCTCATACTATCCCTACAGGTCATTCATAATATACTTTTTCACATCCTGGAAAAATTAAAACCTTTGAAGAGGTGAGCTCATATGCTTAGTAAGGATAACAATATAGTGGAAGATTTCATAAATAAACATTAACATTTAAGGCAATGTATAACTAAAAAAAAGCCTTTTAAACTTTAACTTCAACATAATATGAAAAAAATGTAATAATGCCATTTACTTATTCACATGAATATTCTACTAGTCGAATAATCACATACAATATCAAAAACCACTTTCATAATGATGGAATCCATAATGTCATACTATCATAACCACATATCCAAGGCCTCGTGCCAAGACTACAAATAAGATTTTGTCAAGGCCTCATGCCAAGACACTAGTTTGTCTCATGAGACATTCCGATGCATCGATGAGCTATAACGGTCTCCACCCGTCACTTATTAAGTCCAATGCATTCCATATATGAAAAGGATTAAACATATCATAAACCATAACATAATCATATCGCATAAAACATGCATAAAGGAAACATACCATTTCCAAATTTCAATCACAAGATATCAATACAACACATTGAAATAATAAAAACATTATCACAACCATTTTCAATACCAAAATAAAATAAAAGTAAAACATGGTATTTATTTTTCATTTAAAAAAAAGTTATGGCTTGTAGAGGAAGCCGAAACTCAAATAATGGTAACGGCGGCAGACAAGTCGTTGTCGCTTCATACGTACGACAAGAAAAACATTCCTTTTTGTCGTTTAGTAAAACTCTTCATATAAAAATATTCATTTTGAATAAATGTAAAAGGCAATGGGGTTTATACACCGTATAAAAGAAATTTTTGTATAAAACAAAATATGCCTCAATGAAAGAAGATTGAGACGAAGTCATTAAAAATATCATTTTTTAATAAAATAGATCTATTATGTGTATTAACTATAAGTACACATAAAGAAAGTACAGAAACAATATAGAACATAATAATATCATGACATAATTTGAAAGTTCGAGATTAACCCAAAGAACACAAATTGGGTTAAGAAGTTCCCTTACCTCATGTCCGACTCGACTCGACCGTTCTTTAACCAACTGAATTATAAAATAGAGTTAATTTATAATTTCTTAAGAACCTTTTTCATGTTAATTATTCCTTTTATATCACTTATTACCATGTTATGAAAATTATGTAATAATTTAAGTTAATAATGGTCATTTTGTCGATCTTTGGTACTTGAGTCAAAAATAAACTTCTCATAATTACAAGTTGTTCATGTGGTAAAATATACATTATATCCAGAATTGTATTCATGATTTATTTAACATTTATATCATATATATCCAGTATATACATGCATTTATAATATTACATAACATTTAGAGGTAAGAAATGCAATGCACCATTCATGGAGATGGTAAGTCGTACTTACGCATGAACGCTACTTTCATTTCTATTTCATATTTAATGGAATGAAATCATAATGATATAAAGGTATATTATAATTATAGTATAATATTATATATAATATCATTTACTCTATCCTTTACACATCCCACATATGTCATTAACGATTCAAATCACTTTGAGGGGGTGGTAGTCCGCACTTCCTAAAATGAAATTATCGCATTTACCCATAATGGAAAATCATAAAGGTATGCCATAAATTAAAAATACAGAAGCATAAGGAGAACATAAAAGTAATATATATATCATATATGAAAATAGTGTCATCATAATGGCCACCATGAGTGGTGTTAAAAGAATATTGACTAATCATCATTTCGTGAGGTAGTAATTCTTCACCCACAGAAACAGTATGTTCATTAACCATTAGACGAAGGTGTGTGTAAGTGTAGCTCGAATAATTATCATAAAAACATCCTAGTATATTTAAGATACTGATTTTGTTACAAAATAAAGGAATGAAAAGAGTTTAGGGGGTTGGAGAAGAAAAATAAAACAAAAGAACATAAAAGAAGGCATTACATTAAAATCGGGCAACTCTTTTTGATTTTTTCCAAAGGCTTCCTTGGGAAGCCTTCTGCCCAAAGTGAGGCTTCTAGGAGTAAGATAGGGAATTTGAGAGAGTATTTGGGCAGTGTTTGGCCAAGCCAAATGGCTTGATGGTGTGAATAAGGTGGTAGAGGTGGGGGCCTTTTATAAGAGGAGAGGAGGGACACTCTTGGAAAGTAATGAAATGTAACATTATTATGAAGTGCTTTTCGTATTTCAAAGCTCCCACAATTATATATTTAGAGGATAAGGGGATAAGAATTAGAAATATACCCATACGATAGGTTTTTGACAAGTTTATGACTTATATTTTACATTATCTTTTCATTTTATTTAAATCGTTAATTAATGAGGTAATCGTTGCATCATCATGGTGTCATAAATAATTTAATTTATTTAATGTCTAAAAACTAAAAAAAATTACCATGATGTGTGAAATATTTTTATATTTCCAAGGAATATTTATAGTAAAATATTTAACTTATATAACCCCATTTAATAATTGTTTTAGTAAAACAACTCATGTTTTTGACAATTTTATTTTTACTTTAAATAAAACGTTATTAATGTCATTTTCTTACCCAAGTGGATCCATGGGGTCCCCAAGTTGACCCATGGATTTTCATGGTCGGCCATGACTCATCAAATAAGGGTAGGACAAGTTTCAAGATATTTTCATATTTTTATAATATCATTTTTACCTTAAATTTCACTAATTACCTTTAATTGCGATTAATAGAACTTAAAAGTTACTATTCACCAAAAATTATTTTAATCCCATTGAACCACATTTTACTTCTGAATGACAACCATGTATGTAGGATTTTTGAAATTCATTACACAGAAGTGTTAATGTTTCATTTACACGAAAAATTAGTTTTTAAACTACCACTTAGTGGTTTCACTATTCATCAAAAATTGAAGTATTTCAGAAAAATACAAAAAATTCACTCTAAGCTATATCTGATATTCCAAATTCAAAAATGATGTCTATTTTAAAAAATTCAAAAAATATAAGTTGAATTATTTAATTTAATAATTAATTCCCGCTGTCACAACAAATAGCGTGCTTTTAAGAAACAATATCAATCAAAAGAATGACAATTATTTTTGTCAAATTTCAAAGTGAAATTAATTCTAATGACCACCATTGGATATAATGGTAAAAATATATTCTAATTATACTTTAAAACCACTCGATAGTATAATTTATCACTATAAATTATTTTGATTAAAAAAGTTCTTTTTAAGTATTTTTCTATTCATAGAAAATTGGAAGTTCTCAAAAAATTACCAAAAATTCAACTTAGGATAATTACGATATTCTGAATACAAAAATGAAATCCATTTTGAAATATAAAATTTATATAATTTCAAAAGGTGGGTATTACTATTCATAACTGCTACTTTTATTGGTCGACGTGTGTTAGAACTCGAGGTTGCATATAACACACACTACTCTATTATTCCAAGAGGAGCATACCATGGAAGCATGGGGTGTTACAAGAATTAGTCTTTAATGGATATGGTGGGGAAATTAATCTCATCGCCTTCGTGGAGACGGTAATCCGTACGTACGCACGAACGCTACTTCCATTTCATTTTTTATTCTAAAATAAATCAAAACCAAATGATACATAGGTATATTATTATTAAATTATAATATAATATCTTATATATTTTACTTATGTTCATTAACATCATCCTTTATACGTTCCATGTATGGTATGAACGAGTCATATCACTTTAAGGGGGCGGTAGTCAGCACTTCCTCAAATGAAATTATCATATATATATACAACATGGAATGAATAATGGTATGATATAAAATGGAATTACAGAAGATTATATATAAAATAAATAACACTAATATCATATTTAATTACAGTTCCATCATAATGGCCACCATGAGAGGTGGTAGGAGATAATTGAACAATCATCGGTTCGTGAGGCGTTTGGTTGTCATCCCCAGAAACATTGTGTTCTTCACCCATTATATGGATGTTTGTGTAAGTTTAGTTCGAATAAATATCATAACAATATCCTAGTATATTTATGATATTGGTTTTGTTACAAAAGAAACAAATAAGAATAGTTTAGGGGTTGGAGAAGTAAAATAAAATAAAAGAAGCTAAGAGAAATTGTTACCTTTAATTTGGGTAACTCCTTTTGGTTTGAACCAAAAAGGACTCTTGAAGTGCCTTCTTCATATGTTAAGGCTTCTAAGAGTAGGATAGGGATGTAGGGAGATTAATTGGGCAGAGTTTGTATGATCCAAAAGGCTTGAGAGGTGTGAGGAATTGGTTAGAGGTGGTGTCCTTGTATAAGGGGGAGGAGGGGCTCTTTAGGAAAAACTTAAAGTGTTATTTTATAATAAATTAATCTTCAGTTTCTAATGGCTCCAAAGTATATTATTAAATTTATAAGGTGGATATAAGTCTAAAAAACTTATCTAATAGGTTTTAGAGAGGTTTGGGTCACTTTCTTAACCTTATCGTTTTGTTATAACTCTTAGTTAATTAGTTTGACACTTACCATGTCACTTTGTATTTTTATATTATATAGTAAATAAACATACTATATACTACAAGAGACCCCCAAGTGGTCAATTAATGATAAACCTATCATTATATAAGTAATTTTTCCAAACCTTAGATTTTTATGAATAGAATATGAATTAATAATATAATATTTTTTTTAAAAACTCTTTTATGTGAATTTTGACACTATTTATTAATTGATTTTTTTAAAGTCTTATCAACTTTATTAATTAGGAAAAAATTATTTAAGAAATTATATCATGTCATAGTGACCAATAAATTTCATGGATGTCATCAAAACTTTCAAATTATATATATTTTAACATTTATAATGCCAATTATCTGATTCTTGCATTAATAAAGAAAATACTGCATCATTATTGTGTCACAAATAAATTTAATTATTCAAAGTTTAGAAATTATAAATAAAATACCATTATGTAGGAAATATTTTTTTCTTTAAAATGAATTTTTATAGTCTAAAATAAAACATATATAACCCTATGTAAAATATTATTTGCTAATAGATATATGTTTATGTCATTTGTTTCATTTACTTTAACTTAATTAATCTAAACTGTCATTATCACTTGCAAGTGGATCCATGGGGTCCTAAAATCTACCCCAATATGCCCATTGTCGTAAATGTATCAAAAAATAGGGTTAGTACACGTTTTAGGATAATTTAGTATTATTATAATATTATTTTTTACCCTTATTTACAGGATTTAACCTTTAACCATGGTAAATAAAATAGTTACTGATGTAATTATTCAAAATGTCTAAAAATAAAATTTAACTATATAAAAAATTTGGACCTCCTGATTCTAAATATTGAATTCATTTTTATAAATTAAAAACACATAAGCGGCAGAAATTAATTTAAAATTAATTCTCATTGTCGAAACAAAAAGCGTGTTTTTAACAAATAATAACTATCAAAAGATTGACATTTTTTTGTCCAGTTTAAATATGAAATTATGTCCAATGACTAAAATTGTATTAAATGGTAAAATTATAATCTAATTATACTTTAAAATCAATCAAATTCATAATTTATCACTATTAATTATTTCGATTAGAAAAGTTGTTTTTAATTAAAATTTAGTAATTTTCACTATTCATCAAAATATGAAAGTTATCAGAAAAGTACCAAAAATTCACCCTAATATAATTTGAATATTCCAAATACAAAAATGAAGTCTATTTTACCAAATTAAAAACATAAAAGTTTCAATTATTAATTTAAAATTAATTCCCACTACTGAAACCAAAAGGGGTATTTTTTAGAAATAATATCTATCAAAAGTTTGACACTTGTTTATGTCCAATTTCAAAGTGAAATAACATAAAACGACCATAATTAGATTAAATGGTCAAAATATAATCTATTTATACTTAAATACCATTAAAATGTATAATTTAACGATATAAATTATTATGATTAAAAATGTTTGTTTCAGTTAAAATATAGTATTTTTCACTATTCACCCAAATATGAAAGTTATCAGAAAACCACCAAATATTTATTGAAACTAAATTCTTATGTCCCAATTATAAATAATAAGTTTCTTTTGTCAAATTGATTATATAAAAGTTTCAAATATTGGATTTTAAAAGGCTTCGTCATTAAAAGGTGATAAAATTTCATTTTTTGAAAAATACTTCACTTATCTGAAAAAAATGTATTTGTTCATACATTATGTCTAATAAACTCATAATATGGATTCTAAAATTATAAGTATTATACGATGTTCAAAATTCAGTTAAAACTATTCATAACCGCTTTTGATTGGCTTGTTTGGTAAGTCATGGTGCGTTAGAACTCGGTGTTTCATGTAGTAAATTTATTGAATTGCTTTGAAGAAATAACGTACAATGAAATCATGGGTTGTTATATTCTTCCTTCCTTCAATAAGTTTCGTCCTCGCAATTTGAAATTATTTTTTGAAAATAAAAGGTTGATAATAGAAAATACCTTTGTGAAAACCCATTTCGGAAATTAGGTTAATAAAATTTAGTCTTAATAAGAGGAAAGGGGAAATGAAAGGGTCACCACCAAATTATGATCTTGATTAAAAGAACATTGGTGGAAATTAGAGACATATAATTGGAGGAAAAACTTAAATATTTATAGGTAGTGATTGAGGTCATCAATCACAAACAAGGGTAAAATTGAGGGCCTTAAATTCATCAATCTATGATGATTTAAAATACCATTAGTTCAACAAAACATATGGTATTAGGATAACACGTTTTTTTGTTTTAAGATCCCTTAAATAAAGTATAATAACTAATTTCTTCATTGAATAAGAGAATAAGAAAAATATATACTTGACATGTAGAGTCCCATACTTTAACTATGTTCTACCACAAACTCATCTTTCACTCTAAAAGATAATAGAACATAAAAATAATATTTTATTTATCCTATTCGTATAGGGTTAAAAAAAGGAATTTATAATTCATCTAGAAGAACCATTAAAAAAACTACATTATTCAATCCAGGACATCACGTGGGTCAGTGGTAGGTGATACACCCGTATCGCCCTTCGGTTGTGGGTTAAAGTCGCGCGACATTGCTGGACACGACGGGTTGCCACCCGAGCTTCGGGTTGTCCCTTTTATGGAAATCCAAAAATAATATCAAACTAGACTTATCCAAAATACTTTTATCCAAACTCACAGTCCAAAATTTATAAGGTAGATAAACACCATGAAGATCCTTTTTTTTTCACGTAATAGCATGTGAACGCCTTCATCATGTATTCTTTTAAAACACTGCAACATCCTAAAATACCATAAAACCTTATTGATTACATTCATGATCCCTTATTACTTATAGAATACTGGATATACTCTTTATATCCAAAAATGTTGTAAACTCCAACAATGATGGAAAATAAAAATCATTAATCTGTTTCAAGGTAGTCAAGAATATCCGAAATAATTTATCCAAATAAATCATGTATTATTCCAAAATCACTACCTCGGTATCAGAACCATATTATGGTTTATCCTTCTCTCAACCATATATTTTCCAACAATTTAACCTGCTATTGAGTCACTATTCTTTGTTCCACACAATCTCAAGTCCTTAAGGAAATAGTACTGCAGTACAATCCTTATATACTCCATAATTATTATAACCAGTATATTGTTGATACAACACTAAAATTAAATAATTCTATAATAAAAACATAATTACTCTAATCATTCCTCCTCATCTGTGGTAGTATCATAACTTGATTATTATCCAATAGCATCATTTGGTGCATACACTGATGATTTGGACATTGGTTCGCGTAGTGTCCCAACTCCTTGCAGATGAAGCATTGTATATTTGAGACCTTTTTCTTACCCTTTCATTCACGTACATGGTGTCCTTTTTATCCACACTTATAACAACCTCCCATTACTTTTAAGCAAGTTCCAGGGTGTTTCTTACCACAATTATCACATATGGTAAAATTCTTCTTTTCCCTCTTCCCTTTATCCATCTTTTGCTCATTCATCCCTTTCTTCTCTTGCTTCCCTTCAAAGCCACAGGACTCAAAGAATTATTTAGTTATCTTATTAATACATTATACTATTTTTTCATATGTTGAGAATACATAGGAGAATATTTCCATTCTAAATTATGGCTTAATACCATGAAAGATGTGATCCTTTTTACTATTTGGATCATACATACTGCAGGAGTTCAGATTTCTTCTATTGGGCGCCATTTCTATACAATAGCAAAAACTAGGTCATATTATGAATTTCAATGAATAATTCCAAACCTGTAAAATACCTAACGTAAATTGAACAGTTTATGGATATAATCCATAATCATAAAAATGTTTTCTTTGAGTAAGTATGTACTCATAATCCCTTAATAATGGTTTGTAATGAAAATGAGAATTATCCTAACCATATACCCCGAGAGTGTTGTAACCAAGAGTGGAGCAATGCCTATTGTCATGCAGTAGTAACCGTTCGAGTCTAGCTCAAAGCGTTGTATTCGGGGTTTACCCCTAGGTACATCTATGCAAGAGCTGCCTCTACCTTCTTGTATCCAAATAAGGATGTATTGCTCAGAAAACTCACAAAATATTTATAATACCAAAATTCTAGGAAGTTCTTCTATACTAATCCTCAAATTACATCTTAGGTCTATGTGCTCTAAGAAGAGTTTATCTAAATATAGATTCCAAGGTTTGTACAAAACTTTCTCTGATACCAACTGAAACTCCCCAACCCCAGTTACCCAGAGTCGGTGTATTATTACATAACATTGGCATGATCACAAAAGATAATGTCTCAAAAGTCCGATTAGTTTAGTAGCCTTGGAATCACTAGATTCATTCATCAGTTTTACATTACATCATAAAATGAAAACTACGACAACATAGTCTCCATAGTCCACACTCATAACCCCTCATACAATCCCTGCAGGTTATTCATAAATTACTTCTTCACATCAGGTGAAAAATAAAACATAGAAAGGGGTGAGATCAGATGCCCAGTAAGTATAAAAATATAGCGTAAAAATTCATAAATAAGCATAATAATTTAAGGCAATGTATAACTAAAACAAAACCCTTTTAAACTTGAACTTCATCATAATATGGAAAATATAAAATGAAATAATTCCATTTACTTATTGACATGGATATTCTACTAATCAAATAATCACAAGCAATATCAATAACCACTTTCATAATGATGGAATGCATAATGCCAGACTATCATAACCACATAGTCAATGCCTTGTTCCAAGACTACAAATAAGATTTTGTCAAGGCCTTGTGCCAAGACACTAGTTTTCTCATGAGACCTACAGATGCATCAAGGAGCTGTAGTGGGTTCCAACTGTCACTTATTAATTCCAATGCATTCCTCATATGAACAGGTTTGAACATTACAAAAAGATTCATACTAAAACTAGCATACGAAATGTCAATACATTCTCCATAAACCATGAATTGTATAAAAATAACACATCCACAATAAAACATATCAAAAAACCTTCAATACAATATGGAAGTTTTGTTTCATAATAAATCATCTTCAAATAAGCTTAAAATCCATCAAAGGATGTTGATATATGTGAAATAAAAACTATATTAGAGAAATATCTCTTTTTTTGAAATCATTGAAAAGTCACACATTTATAAAGGAATTAATTTAAAAGAGATTTCTGAATCAAAGTGTCCCATACCAATTTGAATCTTCTGAAAAGGAATATCATTTCAAAACATTCATGTCCATATAAATAAATCCTTAACATCATTTTTAAAACATTAACATTAATTAAAAATATTTAGAAAGATAAATCATTAAAACATTTAAAATTCATATCTTGATAAAGAGCACCTTTCACAAATTCTTAAAATATTCATTTTGAAATCATTTAAAAGTCACATAATTATAAAATAAAATATTTACTTTCAAAATATTATTATAATCTTTTAAGGGAAGCTTCGACGATTTTATAATGGCAAATAATATCTGTACCCACTGTATAAGTTAAAAAAATACTTTCTGACCTTAATTCTGTTGAAAAGGTTAAAAAGGTCCTTGTTTGGAAAACGATAGAAAGATTACTTTATAAACATCTTAGAAAAATTAAATTCGGGGTATAAATGGCTTTAACCCATATTCTGTAAAATATTATGAATTTTTTTAAATACATTTTTATGAAACATGGATGTGGATGATAAAGAGGTCCTGATAGAAAATTACGTATAAACAACCTCGGATAATGGAGAGATTGTGAAATAATCCCTTACCTTGTACTTTTTCCTAGTCTAGGGTAGGTTAACCTCCTTTATAATAGTTATATAATTGTTATTAAATTATAAAAGAATCATATATATAAATATGATATCATATATGATCTTTTAAAATTGCTTTGTTAGTATTATTTTTGTATTATCGTCATTTCAGGTGTTAACTGATTCGTTTTCCTTTATATGCTTTGATACGTAAGCCGGGTTTGTTATGGATAGGTTGTATATTATTAATATCCAGAATGATATCAATTCCTTAAACATTACTTTTAATCATAAAATGAGAATTATTCTTGAATGGATATGATGGGGAAAAGAATCTCATCACGTTCGTGGAGATTGTAATCTGTACGTACGCACAAACGCTACTTCCATTTAATTTTTTATTTTAAAAGGAATAAAAACCAAATGATACATAGGTATATTATTATTAAATTATAATATAATATCTTATATATGTTAATTAAGTTCATTAACACAATCCATTATACGTTCCATGTATGGAATGAACGAGTCATATCACTTTGAGGGGGCGGTAGTCCGCACTTCCTCAAATGAAATTATCGTATATATACCAAACATGGAAAATATAATGGTATGATATAAAATGGAATTACATAATCTTATATATAAATTAAATATAA
Source organism: Viscum album (assembly GCA_963277665.1). Classification (NCBI taxonomy): domain Eukaryota; kingdom Viridiplantae; phylum Streptophyta; class Magnoliopsida; order Santalales; family Viscaceae; genus Viscum; species Viscum album. The sequence goes on along the minus strand of OY728129.1, from coordinate 1,777,412,799 downwards.
TTAATATCATATTTAATTGCAGTTCTATCATAATGGCCACCATGAGAGATGGTAGGAGATAATTGAACAATCATCGTTTCGTGAGGCATTTAGTTTCCATCCACGGAAACATTTTGTTCTTGACCCATTAGATGTAGGTGTGTGTAAGTGTAGTTGGAATACATCTCATACAAAAATCCTTGTATATTTAGGATACTGGTTTTGTTACAAAAGAAAATAATAAGAAGAGTGTAGGGGTTGTAGAAGAAAAATAAAAGAAAAGAAGCTAAGAGAAATCGTCACCTTTAATTTGGGTAACTCTCTTTGGTTTGAACCAAAACAGTACTCTTGAAGTGCCTTCGGCGTATGGTAAGTCTTATAAGAGGAGTAGATGTATGTAGGTAGCTTAATTGGGCATAGTTTGGATGATCCAATAGGCTTGAGAGGTGTGGGTAATTGGATAGAAGTGGTGTCCTTTTATAAGGGGGAGGAGGGGCTCTTTAGGAAAAACTTAAAGTATTATTTTATAATAAATTCATATTCAGTTTATAATGTCTCCAAAGTGTATTATTCAATGTCTAAGGTGGTAATAGTTTACAAAAAACTTATCCAATTGGTTTTATACAAGTTTTGGTTACTTTATTAACCTCGTCTTTTTGTTTTAACTATTAGTTAATTAGTTTGCCACTTACCATGTCACTTTGTATTTTTTATATTATATAGTAAATAAACATACTATATACATCCATGCAACCCTTAAGTGGTAAATTAATGAAAACACTATCACTATATAAGTCATTTTTTCAAACCGTAGATTCTTAGTAATAGAATATAAATTAATAATATAATATTTGTTTTAAAAACTCTTTTATGTCAATTTTGACAATATTTAATAATTTATTTTTGTTAAAGTCATAAGAACTTTATTAATTATAAAAAGATTAATTTAAGAAATACTATAATGTCATATTATCCAATACAATTCCTTAATTTCATCAAAACGTTCAAATTATATTTATTTTAACATTTATAATACCAAATATTTGATTCATGCAATAATAAGGAAAAAACTACATCATTATTGTGTCATAAATAAATTTATTTATTCAATGTCTAAAAATTATAAATAAAATAAAATTATGTTGGAAATATTTTTATCTTTCTATGTAATATTTATAGTCGAATATCCAAAATATATAACCCTGTGTAAAAAAATTTTGGCTAAAAGATATATGCTTATGTCATTTTTTCATTTACTTTAACTTAATTAATATAAAGTGTCATTATCACTTACAAGTGGCTCCATGGGGTCCCAAAATCGACCCGAAGATGCCCATGGTCAGAACTGTATCAACCAATATGGTTAAGACACGTTTTAGGTTAATTTTGTATTATTATAATATTATTTTTTAAACTTATTTACCATATTTACCCTTTAACCATGATAAATAAAATATTTACTGAAGTAATTATTCAATATGTCTAAAAATAAAAGTTAAATATTTACACAATTTGGACCTCCTGATTCTAAATATGGAATCCATTTTTATAAATTCAAAACACATAAGTGGAAGAAATTAATTTAAAATTAATTCCCGTTCTCGAAACAATATGCGTGTTTTTAACAAATAATAACTATCAAAAGATTGACACTATCTTATGTCCTGTTTAAATATGAAATTATGTCCAATGACCAAAATTTTATTAAATGGTAAAATTATAATCTAATTATACTTTAAAATATCTCAAATTCAATATTTATCACTACTAATAATTTTGATTTAAAAAAGCAGTTTTTAATTAAAATTTATTAATTTTCACTATTAATCAAAATATGAAAGTTATCGGAAAAGTACCAAAGTTTCACCCTAAGATAATTCCAATATTACGAATCCAAAAATTAAGTCTATTTTACCAAATTAAAAACATAAATTTTGCATTTATTATTTTAAAATTAATTCCTGTTATTAAAACCAAAAGGCTTATTTTTAAGAAATAATAACTATCAAAAGATTGACACTTTTTTGTATCCAATTTCAAAGTGAAATTACATAAAATGATCATCATAGGATTAAATGGTGAAAATATAATCTATTTATACTTCCGTACCATTAAAATGTATAATTTAACAATATAAATTATTATGATTAAAAAAGTTGTTTTCAGTTAAAATATAGTATTTTTCACTGTTCACCCAAATAAAAAAGTTATCAGAAAAACACCAAAACTTTATTGAAAATAAATTCATATGTATCGATTATAAAGAAGAATTATATTTTTTCAAATTGAATATATAAACGTTTCAAATATTTTATTCAAAAAGGATTCTCCATTAAAAGCGATAAAATTGCATTTTTTGAAAAAATATTTCTTTTATCTGAAAAAAATGTATTTGTTCTTACATTATGTCTAAGAAAATAATAATATGGATTCTAAAATTATAAGTATTATACAAAGTTAAAAATTAAGTTAATACTATTCATAACCTCTTTTGAATGTCTTGTTTGGTAAGTCATGGTGCGCTAGAACTCAGTGTTGCGTGTAGCGAAATTTATTTAATTACATTGAAGAAATAACATACTATGAAATATTGGGGTGTTACAACTCTAGTTTCAATAGCAATGGAGTCTCCACTCTTGATATGGATCAAGGACATGTAGTACGAGTTATGGATTGTTTATCCTTAAGGGGAATTCTTGTTTGTGCGGAGAAAACATTAGACTAGATAATAGTTGAGGATGAGTTCATATATGTGAAAAATTGGATTGTTGTGCCTATAAGTATGTGTGAAGAATTCATGAAATAATTTCATGAATCAATGTGGGAGGTACATCATTGGGGTGAAAAAATGTATTGTGAGTTACAATGATAGTTTTGGTGTCCAGTAATGAAAAAGGACATAGTAGGGGTCATAACTAGATGTTCACCTGTTAGTAAGTGAAGTTAGAGAATCAATGATGTAGCCATAAGCTATTTTGGATTGGATGTGGGATGACGTGACTATGGTTTTTTGGGTAGGACATCCAAAGACTCCAAGGAAGAATGATTCTATTTGTGTTGTTGTGGATCGACTAACGAAGATAGAACATTTCATGCATATCAGGGAAACCATTATAGAATATAAGTTGGGAGAACTATTTGTGGGAGAAATAGTTCGTTTGTATGGGGTTCCCTGGACTATATATTCAGATCGTGATTCATGCCTTAATTTATGCTTATGGATGAGTTTATAAAACGCGCATGGTACACGAATTCTGTTATATACGAACTTCCACCCATGGACATGTTGGTAGTTGGAGTGTACCATTATGTTGTTAGAGGATATGTTTAAAGAATTTGTGCTTGACTTTGGTGGTTCTTGTGAAAATAACAAGAATTTAGTGGAGTTCTCCTATAAAAATAGTTATCAATAAATTATACAGATGGATGCGTCAGAGGAAATTTATGGTTGACGTTGTAGATCACAGTTATTTTGTTTATAGGTGGGTGAGTCAAATTTGTTGGGACTGAGTCTCGTTCAGGATATATCGAAGTAGGTACAGTTGATTCAGAAATGTATGGATAACTCTTAGAGTAGGAAGAATTTGTATGCAGATACACATATATGACCCCTAGATTTTACCGAAGTTGATCATGTATTCCTTCCGTTGTTGCCTAGTTTGGGTCACCCAAGGATACAGAGGCACGAAAATTTGGTGCCCAAGGTTGTATGACCATTTGAGGTGCTGGAGAGAATCGAGCTGGTGGCGTACCAATTAACACTTCCACAGAAAATTAGTGTTATGCTGGATGTTTTCCAAGTGTCACAAATACAGCAGTATCACCCTGACCCTTCTCATGTGATAGGTGTGGAAAAGGTTATCTTCAAGATAGATGTGTACTTTTAGGAGCATCCAATACGTGTGTTGGGTCGCAGTGAGAAACTGATATGGGAACAGACTAGTCATTTGTGCATGTGTTATGGAATCAAGTATTCAGATGGGCGTTATACAGAAAGAGTTGTCTCAAACCAACTAGTTGGGATGATGTTGGTGAAAGAAATCTCGTAGGCCCAGAACTTGTTGAGGATACAACGGAGAAAGTGAATATTATTCAAACCCACATCAAAGTAGCTCAACATAGGTTAAAGAGCTATGTTGATAATAAGAGGAAGGATTTGGAATTTCAAGTAGGAGATCATTTTTTCCTGAAGGTATATCCATGGAAAGGTGTTATACGATTAAGTAAAAAGCGTAAATTGATTCCCAGGTACATTGGACCTTTTAAAATTCTAGGACGATCTGGAATTGTAGATTATCGTTTGGAAATGCCTCCAAGTCTTTCCAAAGTTCATGATATTTCCCACATATCACAATTGAGAAAATACATGTCTGAACAATCACATGCACTCACCTATGAGGAAATTGAACTGGAACATGATCTGTCTTATTGTGAAGTGCCTGTCAAGATTCTGGATACAAGAGAACAAGTGCTGAGAAACTAGACAACTCGTCGGCTAAAAGTTCTATGGAGAGACCATAAGATGGAAGAGGCAACGTGAGAACCCGAGGAACATATAATGAAAAACGTCTCGAATATTTTAATGAAGTAATATTCTATAAATTTCGAGGACAAAAATATTTTAAGGAGGGTAGAATGTAATACCCCAAGCTTCCAGGGTACGTTTCCCTTTGAATAATACAATAGTTTGTGTTGTACGCAACATCGAGTTCAAATACACCACAACCAATCAAACTAGTTGTTATGAATAGTAATACCTTATTTTTGAAATATTATAAATTTTATCTTTCAAGATGGACTTAATTTTTGGATTCAGAATATCGAAATTAGCTTAGGGTGAATTTTTTGTATTTTTCTGAAAACATTCAATTTTTGATGAATAGTGAAAACAATGAGCTATTATTTAAAACAAAATATTTATTTAAGAAATTATTATTTTTATTTAAAGTTATTTTTGGTCAAAATAGATACATAATACTTTTATAAGTTAAATGTAATTCATTGGAGTAATTTTATAATAAGTTTATATATATATATATATATATAATATATTGAACTTTTTACCGTCTTTTACCCACCACCTAGGAGCTTTTGAAAATTTGCAGAAAACATACTTTTACCACTTTTGTGTGTTGAATTTCAAAAATCCTAGAGACACAGTTAACATTAGTAAGTAAAATTAGGAACAATAAGATGAAAATAATTTTTGGTGAAAAGAAACTCTTGGATTTTATTTACCACGACTAAAAGTAAATATGGTAATTAAGGGTAAAAATGATATCATAATTACCCAAACACATGTCCTAATTCTATTGGAGAAGTTTAATTCGACCATTAACATCCATAGGAATATAATTTGACCCTTTTTGGTCCAGTTGTATTTGAATATGATATTTATTATTATTTTATTTAAAGAATAGTTAAAAGTCTTAAATTCAGTGTTTTATAACTAATCCATTTTTAATATAGTGTTACACAGAAGGTAGATTCGAATATAAATATATATTAGAAAGGTAAAACGATTTCCTACATAATTTTATTTTATTTATAATTTTTATAATTTAAATAATTAAATTTATTTATGAAACAATGATGATGCAGTAATTACCTTATTAATGAAAGATTGAAATAATTGATATTATAAACATCCAAATAAATTTAATTTGAGGATTTTGATAAATTCCACAAATTTTATAGATTAATATGACATGTTAAGGTTGATTAAATAATTTTTTTTGATGTATCAATTAGATATGGTTTTCACAAAAACTGAATACTAAATAGTGTCAAAATTGACATAATTGAGTTTTTAAAACAAATACTATATTATTAATTAATATAATATTCCAAAAATATAAGGATCATCAAAAATAATTATATAATATATATATATATATATTAATAATTAACCACTTGAGGTTATCTTGGATTGTTATATTATGTTTATTAACCATATAATATAAAAATAAAAAAGGGATATGGTAAATGTCAAACTATTTAACTAAGAGTTAAATCTAAAATATAAGTTTTATATGGTGACCTAAACGTGTGTAAAACCTTTTGGTTGAGAGTTTTTAGACCCATCCCAACTTTATCCTTGAATTAAATAATTTTTTTCATCAAAAATAGAAAATTATTTTATTATAAAATAATATTTCAATCTTTTCCTAAAGTGACCCTCACCTCTCTATTAAAAGGGTACTTCCCCTTCTCTCAAAATCGCACGTACAAAGCCATTTAGCTCAGCCAAACCATTTCGAAATATCCTCCCAACTATCCTTAATTCATCCTAGAGGCCTTACATTGGTCAGAAATCCAACCTAAAGATCCATTTTAATAAAATCAAATGGGAGAACCCGAAGAAGAGGTAAATATTCAATCACCTCTTTCTAGTTCTTTTTTTCTACCACTTCCTATTGCTTTGTTGTTTCCTTTATAAAATAATAATCCTAGTATCTTCTATATACAGTGATGTTATTATAAAAATTGTACAACCATATTCATTACTATATCCATTATATGAATGACAAAGTCGTCATACGTGAGTACATACGGCTTACCGTCTCCACGTCGTGGTGTAGTTTGTTATTCAAACACTTCATTATTTGGATGTGTATTATAATGAGAATAACTAATTTTAATATTAAATATAAAATGTTAAGGATTCTGTATATATGATATACCATCCAATTACATACAATTTCACCATCAATATAATGATATTGTCGCTCGTGCGTACGTACGGATTACAGTCTCCACGAACACGTTGATATTCATTCCCATCAAAATCATTCATGAATAATTTTAATTTCATGATTAAAAATAAGGTTTATGAACATAATATCATTATGTATTTGAATCAAATACATCCCATCCATAACAACTGTGTCTTACATAACCAATCGTATAAAGGAAAACAAATCAGTTAACACCCAAAATAATGATACTACTGAAATATTATTAACAAAGCATTATTTGAGGATCATATATGCTATCATATTTATGTATATAGTTCTTTTATAATTTAATAACTATGTGTTAACTATTATAAAAGAGTTTAACAAACCATCTACTAAAGAAAAGTACAAGGTAAGGGATAATTTTACAATCTCTTTATTATCCAAGGTTGTTTTTACGTGGGTATCTACTGGGACCGCGTTATCAGCCACATCCGTGTTTTCCTAAAAATGTATTTCAAAACATTTTTACTATTTAATAGATAATGATTTAAGGTCATTTATACACTTATTTGACCTTATACATTTTTAAATGGATCTTTCCGTCGTTCTCCAAACAATGTACTTTAAGACATTCTTGACAAAACTAAGGTAAGAATGTTTTTTTAACTTATACGGCGGGTCCAACTATCTTCCGCCCTTATAACATCGTCGAAGCTTCCCTTAAAATCTTATAAAAATAATTTCAAAATAAATGTTTTCTTTTATAATTATATTACTTTTAAATAATTTCAAAATTGAAATATATTTTTTTGTAATTTTTTTTATTTCATCTATGTCAACATACTTTTGATGGATTTTAAGATTGTTTGAAGTTGATTTATTAGGATACAAATATTCCATATTATATTGAAGGTTTTGTGATATGTTTGACTTTGGATGGGTTATTTTTATACCATTCATGGTTTGTGGACATAGTATTGACATTTAATATACTATTTATAATATTAATGTTTATGTTATGTGTAATCTTTTCATATGAAGAATGCAATGGACTTAGTAAGTAATGGGTGGAGCCCGCTATAGCTCCTCAATGTATTATTAGGTCTCATAAGACAAAATTTTTTCTTGGCAAAAGGCCTTAACAAAATATTATTTTTAGTCTGGGAACAAGGCCTTGACTATGTGGTTATGATGTCAGGAATTATGCATCCCATCATTATGAAATTGGATATTGAAATTACATGTGATTATTCAAATAGTAGAATATCAATGTGAATAAGTAAATGGAATTATTTGATTTTATATTTTGGCATATTATTCTGATGTTTATGATTAAAAGGCTTATGTTTAGTCTTATACATTACCTTAATTGTTTATTCTTATTTATTAAATTTCAGCTATATTGTCTTCTTTACTTAGCGTCTGATCTCACCCCTTTCTATGGTTCATTAATCCCAGGATGCGAAGAAATACTTTATGGTTGAATTATAGGGATATGATTAGGATATAAGTGTGGTCAATGGGGACAAATTTTTGTGGAAGGTTTTATTTCATGATGTAATGTAAAACTTATGAATGTATCTAGTACTTCCAAGGCTACTAAACTGATTGGTCTTTCAGGATTGGATCTCTTTGATCATGCCAATGTTATGTAATAATGAATCGAATCTAGGTAACTGGGGTTAGGGTGTTACAATTTGGGTCATGATCTCAATGATCTTGAACAAAACCTATAGACAATTTCATATATTAAATAGATGGTAAATATTATATTGGGATTAGTCAAGTTAATATACAATGATTCTATCCCCTTATATGATCCTATAAATGAATATTATTAAGTACAATCCTACTAGTTGATACAATTTCTTTTTTCATCTATATTAATGGAAATTATCGTTAAAATGTTTTTATACCAATCACAGCTTCATTTTAAAATGGAAATATTATAAATTTTTATGTTGCATAATAGTAATTTTAAATATAATGGGTTACAACCTTCCAAAAGTACCAAAGTATTTTAGGGTTTTTCCATAACATCATTACTTAATGATTAATTATTTCATTTGAATAGAAATAATTTCAGCTATTAATGTTAGAGACATTAAAGTTGATAATAAAAATAAGGCCTATAGGATTTGGGGAGGGAAGTAAGAATTATATTTTTTTAGAGAAAGGCCCAATTTTATTTTGGAAGTGTAAAGTGGAGATGATAGTGGGTGAATTTTCATAAGTATAGGGGAGGACACAAATGGATGTTTTTAAAATAACAATGTTTAACCATGTTTTTTACATGCTGAATCAATAAAATATGTGTCACTCAGAGACAATAGTTTCGATAAGATTGATATATCTCAATCCAATATATTTTTTGCATGAAAAAATATTTTTCAAGAATAATATTTCCTATATTTTAAAATGGTTTCTATTTTTATATATAATTCATTTGAGACGAATGAATTCTTTTTATATACATGGTTAAATATTATATTTTCCTAATTTAGATCTCCATATTAATACATTTCATTCCCATCATTATAGGATAACTTCCATATGAAACTTAGATCATTTAATATTGTTTCATGTTTTTAAAACGATTTTTCCATGTACCACAAGATATCAATAAAATTAAAATTTATTTGATAAAAATATTTCATAAAATTCTGTGGTGTTATAAAGAAACTACATGTGAGCATGAGGATGAGATTAAATAAATATATACTTATATGTTAAAATCATAGTGGCATAATTTCAAGGTAAATTTCATTTTAATAAGGTAGACTATATGAATCAATGATTTTATGATATAAATCTCCTTAATTGAATTTATTTTTGTTGGTATCATACTTTTCACACAACCTAAATTTTAAAAATACCATGATATATAATTTAAATATTTTTATTTAAGGACACATTCATTGTCTCATCATTGGATTTGGTGGTTATGAGCATAAATACCAAAATCATAAAAAATGAAAGGGTTTCAGATGTCAAAATGACTTCATTTCATATGAATTGATTAGAAAAAAGATAAAAATAATTGTAAACTAAAATATTTTTTTCTCAAAAAGTGTATTCTTCCACCTTGGTTTTTTTTATTTTAAAAAATTAAATAAATCCTGATTCCTGAATGATTTTTATCACACACACACACACACACATATATATAATATTTGATAAAATTTAATGTCTATATAATTTTATTCTATTAATTGGATATTAATAAATCCAGTTCTTTGATTAAGTGTAATTTTCTAAAAATGGGATTCTATGCATTATTCCCACTTCTAAAAAAATGATCTTCTAATATATATATATATATATTATAATTAAAAATGGATTCCATAATTAGTTGTGGGATTTTCAAATGTTATATATATATAATTTATTTTTTTCATTATGATTAGTAACATTGAAAAATTTTATAACCTCAGTGAGGTTAAATTAGGTAAAATAGAGATAAAAATCTGATAAAGCTATAAAATTCATCTAACACATGAAGTTAACCTTTTAGAGGAGTGAATTTTGAAAATTTCCATTAATTTTTTAGACAAATGGACACTCTATTATTTATATATATATTATTAATTATTTATTATTTTAAGAAAAAAAATTAGAAAATGTCACTTGACATTAATATCTACAAAATTTATTAATTTCCACAAATAAGTGTTAATTTCGAATATAAATATTTATATGGACTATGAATGGTTTTTTATCATAATATTGTTTTACTAATTTTTAGTGACTTTATAATTTCCACAAATTTTGAAGAAGCACAATTATATTATTTATACAATAAATTGAAAAAAAAAGTAAATGAATCTTAAAATACTAAATGTAATATAATTTGGATTCATTATTATGATCGTAAAATAATTTTAATATATATATATATGTATATATCATATTATAAATGAGTGAATGGTTTATATTTGAATTCCTTTTGATTCATGATTATTCCTAAGTCAAGATAAATGAATACATCCAAAATGATATTAATGATATTTTCCAATAAACTGTATTTTGTTAATTTATTTTTATTTAGTAAAAAAATCCATATTATTCCCAGTGAATTGGATATAGTTGAAAATATCTTCCGTTATTCATTTTTGGGACACTATTAATTTATGGTAACATTCAATATAATTAAAGTGTAAAAAGAATTCATATCAAGGTAATTAACAGAAAGGTTAATGGAGGTTAAAATAAAATGATAAGTGTGAAAACATAACCAACATATATATATATATATTATTGGAAGATATTATTTTTAATCATCTTCATATAACATTATAATTAAATATTTTTATCATTTTTTACATTAAAATTTATTTATATTAATTTAATAGTTTAATATTTCCATGAGTGCCCATTCCGTCAATTTTAAAAGGGGGAATCTTCTCTACTATTCACAACACATTGTTTCCAACTATACTTTCCCATATCTACCATATTTACTTCCTATATTCCTTCATAAAATCATAGAGCATAATTTATTCCCAAAATACCATTACAATAAGGTTTAAAGTGTTATACAATGGGAAACTCAACACAATGTTGTATAAATCTTAAGTTTACATTTTCAATAATATTTATTCATTTAATTGCAATAAATTCATATTCTTTATATAGACCATTAATTTTAATTAATATATGTTTCATATTAATATATTTATATTCACTATATAACATTTTGATCTGGGCCATAATGATTTAGTTCATAATATATTGAATCATGGAAACATAAAAAACTAGTTCTTAAAATATCAACATTGTATCCGAGAAAATTACATCATAACTAGAACCCATCTTGGTCATATCATACATAATACCTCTTTAAATATCCATTGAAATGGAATAATAAGAAAATGTTGAGGTCTAATTCTCAATAAGAGTAAACAATGGATATATCAATGATCACATAAGAATAAAATATCCATAAGAGTATAAGAACCTGGTCATAATTTTTGAAAAACATTCCATGTTTTTCAAAATAATAATATTAAGTAATGGGTAAAATCATCTAATCTAATAAGACATGAATCTTAAAGGAATGAATGAACATGAACCATGCGATCATAATATTGAAATAAAACATTTAATTAAAGAAAAAACATAAGAATTTAAAATCATTTCCATAATAGTTAAAGATCATTTTAGATTCTATCATTAGGGAATATTTTCACTCCCAAAATCATTATAGTACTCAAGGTCCACTCTCAAGAATATCATAGTCGAAATAGTTCTTCACTGAACTATGTTCATTCCATATTATAGTCTTATTTAAATAATGATATTTTAATCTTTAACCAATGCATTGGAGGGATATATTGGCCCCACTCATCACATAATGATAATAATATATATGTGTTCCACATGATCATAAACCATTATCATATAAGAAACCATTAAAATTTAATGGGGTTCATAAATTTTTTTCCTAAGTATGACCTTGGGAAAGGAAATGGGTTTTTTATATATTTCATCATAATAGAACCCATAGAAAAAAATGGGTTTCATTAACATTTAAAATCCATATCAAAAAAAGTAAATCATCCTAAGAACAACAAAAATGTTTTCCTTGGATAATATCTGAATTAATGGAATTGTAATATCATAAAATGATTTTGAATGATTACTTATCATTATTCTTGGGGAAAACAACCTTTCCATTTTTCAATCATTTATTTGAAAAAAGATGGCCAATTTTAAAAAAATAATTTAATAAAACCATTTAATCATGTAAAGGAATAATTAAATAAAACAGTATCCACAAATTAAGGATAATACATTCATGGAATATAATTTATAAAACAATTCCTTCCATATTTTTCTCAACAAATTCAATATGTACCTTGCATTGAAAAAAAAATTACTTTCAAATAGTTTTGTGAAAAATATAACATGTATAAAAATGAAACTAAAATCTTTTTGGATAATGTTACCAAGTTTTTTGAATTTCGTTACAAATATGGATATAGAAGAGAAATATTCCTAAGCATATAATTAAACATAAACAATTCATTATATTTGTTAGATAGTGAAACAAAACCCTTACCTCAAGTATTTATTGCTATAAAATCATTATAACCTCATGTATAATAAATTTATATTTACTATAATTACACATAATAGTCATTTTAATACTTATAATTTAATATATTATTCGTTAATATCATTTCAAGTCTCAATTGTTTCTTTAATTTCAAATTAAATATTTAATTCCTAATTGTTAAACAGTTTCATTGATCATGATTTTATCATTTCAGTAGTTTTAGTTCATGTACATATATCGTAGTTCAAAAATATATTCTAAATTAATCATAATATTAATATAAAAAAAATCATTATATATATATTTTGTTTCATAAAAAAATTCATGAGATAATGAAATGAATTTCACCATTCTTGGAGATGGTAAGTCATCGGTACACACAAATTTATTTTAAATTTTTCAATGTATGGAAAAAAGAATGGAATATATTTTTTCACATTTATAAAATAATAATTAGATCATATATATTATATAAAGCATCCCGGCCTTTTCTTACTTTACTATTACATCATTTTAAAGATAAACTACATAATAGTATTACACATAGAGGATCCAAAGGTTTTGTGTCTTGGGAAAACTAGGACTGTACATAAAGATTACAACATCAGGCATAAAAAGTTATTAATTTCTTCTTCACTAGCTTCTTATTGGCACTTGTCCTCTCCTTAGTACATGTAGCCACTTGAGGATATAAAACAAAAGGGGTGAGATAAAATCCCAGTAAAAGGATATATAAGAAAAATATATCATGGGGTGAGCATAATCATGACATAGGAAAAAGATCATGAACATGAGAGGAACATAAATAAAAGACTTGAAATGTGGCAATACATAAAAATGAAACATAATGTTTTAGTGGTTAACTACCACACATACAAGTGAACCAAGTTAGTATCTTGTTCACACATCATTTCATATTTACTCATGAGATTCATCACTTTACCCAATGCATTGGAGAACTGTATAATTCCAGGCACACCCGTCACTTTGAAACATTCATATTGCGTTATATAATTCTGGGCGCACCCGTCACATCATAACACTATCATTATCACGATTTCCACATAGAACACAGATCATAAGTGAACATAACTAACCCATGTAAATTAATGGTTTTCATCTCATAAGAATACATTCATAATCTTTGGGTTCCCAAAAGAAAGAGGGAACAACATACTTGATACAAGAACCATCAACCATGAATGAGAGGTAAAAGTTGAGTTCTTAAAAGAATAGTTCTTTTGGAAAACATTTCGTTAGACATTAACTTCATTATAAAACATGTATATACCAGAAAAGGTAGGATAATTATGAATAAATGATATTTACGGAGTAACAATATCAAAATGGAGTGAATGAAGGAGAACCCGAAGGAAGAAAATTGAGTTCGAGATTTCCCCTTACCTTGTTTCTAAATTCTTTCTTATATTTAATGTCTTGTATAATGACATTATATTCATTAATTAGAAATTAAAGAACCTTATATACATTAATAGAGTTCATTCGGGTTTCATTATGTAATTTTATTTGCCTTTTAATGAGTTATAGAGTTTAGAAATATTGTTCGGGAATGTTTGTTTTTATGGTTTTCTTGAGTGGTTCTCTTGTATTCTTAAAGTAATGTTCGGGTAGAACATGGGTAATCATCCAGAACTGATAATACATTTCATTAATGATATTACAGTATTTTTAATGATCTTATAATGAATTATATTATATCCATGTGGATGAATCATTAGATAAGAATTAAATGATGATTGTTTGGGTTAATTTGGGCGGTTTTTCGATAACAAAAAACATGTTTTAATTTATCACTTAGTAATATGTTCATAAGTCAGTTCCAGAACTTCAAATAGTAAATAATACATATAACATATTCTGTTTCAACCATATATTTGTTTTTATGACCAGATCTGAAGGTGTAAATGGAAAAAAGAAAACATGTCGTTCTTGATGGTGATAAATTAACACCTCACGAACATAGTTCTCTTTAATAAAATAAAAGAAAGATGGAAAGGGAGTTTGGATGATATAATATCCCATTGTCATCATAAAATTCTAGTATATGTATAATACAAGAGTTAAAATACCATTTGGGTGAATATAGGTGGGGATAGATCAAGAAATTAACTTGAACATGAAAGAATATTAAAGGAGAAGAGGGAGAGAAATTACCTCTTGAATCTTTCCCTTGAGAACCTCCTTACTGGCCTAAGCATGGTCTTTTTATGAGACCAGCAGCTCATGGACGTGGGGTAGGGGATAGGGAGGAAGTTTGGGCAGATTTTAGAGAAGTATTGGAGCTTGAGAGGTGTGAGGGAATGAGGGTGTGAAGGGTGGTTTTTATAGTGGAGGGGAGCGGTAAATTTTGAATATTTAATTCATTATTTTATTATTTCCCTCAAGACAACCAATAATATTGTTTCATGTGACACCTAATAGTAATAAATTCATGTGAATTAGAACACAGTGGCCTTGTATCACTTTTTATGTCATTAATAGTGTAAATTACTATTAAATTGTATATACTGTATTTTACCGTATTTCACTATTCATTAAAAATTCGAGTTCTTCAGGAAAATACCAAAAATTTACCCTAACCATTTCTCGATGTGTAGAATTAAAAAATGAAGTCCATTTTTCAAAATTTATTATCTAAATATTATTTATTTAATTTTAAAAAAAATTCAAAGTTAATTCGAAAAATAACAATATTAAAGGTGCACTTAGTTTTATTTCTCATTGAAAAATTAATTAATATCTCATTATCTTATTTCCTTAAGAAAATAAAATAATATTATTATTTACTATTAATAAGGGTCATATTACTATTCATTTTACTATTCATTAGGGTATGTTACAACTCACCCAAAAAAACAAGTTTGTTCTCTAAGACTCCGAAAATCATCTTGAACACAACCGTGTATGTCGGATTTTCAAAATTCCAAACACAGAAGTGACAAACATATGTTGAAAGGTCACTTATCACTTAGTAGTTCATTATGTTGTGCATTCATGTGATTTTATGACATAATTTTATGAAGGGAATTTTCATTGAAAAACTTTGGGTCGTTACATTTCCCCCCCCCCCTTAATAAATTTCACCCTAAAAATTTCATTTTACATAAATAGGTGAGGGTACTTCTATTTAATTGCCTCTTCCGGTTCCCAAGTTTATTCCTCAAACATATGGTACCTCCACAACACTTTGACAAGGTGGGTTGTCTTGTTGCGTAAAACCTTATCACTTCGGTCCATAATCATTACTGGCTGCTCCTCATAGGAGATATCATCTTCCAACTGCACCACCTCTAAGTTTAGTACATGTGAGGGATCAGGCATGTACTTCCTCAAGAGTGATACGTGAAAAACATCATGAACTCGAGCCATATTCGGTGGAAGTGCAAGATGATAGGCAACGACTCCTTTGCAGTCTAGGATCTCAAAGGGGCCAATGTACATTGGTCCTAGCTTCGCTTTCTTCCCAAATCGCATGAATCTCTTCCATGGAGATATTCGAAGAAAGACTTTATCTCCAAAATCGAACTCCAAGTCCCTTCGACGGTTGTCAACATAGCTCTTTTGGAGACTTTGAGCAGCTTTGATGTGTTTCTCTATGACTGGAACATTCTCTGTCTTCTCTTGAACAAGATCAGGTCCAAGTATATTTCTTTCTCCAACTTCATCCCAAAAGGTTTGAGTTCTACATTGCCTTCCTTAAAGAGATTCATATGGAGCCATCTGGATACTCGAGTGGTAGCTATTGTTGTATGAAAACTCAAAAAATGGGAGATGTTGATCCCATCCACCTTAGAATTCTAGAGAGCAGGCTATAAGAATATCTTTAAGCATATGACTAGTCTTTTCAGATTGGACATCAGTTTGGGGGTGATAGGCCGTGCTGAAATTTAATTCAGTACTCAAAGCATGTTGAAGGCTCCTCCAGAATTTATATGTGAACCTCATATCACGGTAAGAGACAATTGATATTGGAACACTGTGTAGTCCCACCACTTCCTTCACATATATTTTTGCATGTTGTTCAAGTGAGAGATCTTCCCGAGTAGCGATAAAATGGATAGTCTTGGTAAGTCGATCAACCACAACCCATATCACATTATTTCCCTTTGACGTCTTCAGGAGACCCGTGACAAAGTCCATAGTAACATTTTCCCATTTCCACATGGTTATAGGCAATGGCTGGATCATACCTTTGGTCTTTTGTCGCTCAGATTTAACTTGCTAACATACCAATCACCTTGATATATATTCCGCAATCTACTTCTTCATGTTATCCTACCAGAAGTGTTCTTGGAGACCACAGTACATCATGGTACTCCCATGATGGATAGAGAAATTTGAGTTATGTGCATTTTCTAATAGTTCCTTCTTTACCCCTGGTGATGAAGGCACACAAAGCCGCATTCCAAACCGAATCACACCATCATCATCAATATGGAACTCTTTCAGCTTCCCTTCCTTTACTACATTCACCCTCTTTTGAATCTCCACATCATCCCTTTATGCTTTTTTAATCTTCTCCTGAATGTATGGTTGTGAAATAATTTGGGAAAGGTAGGATGTATCCCATACCCTTATGATTTCCAAATACATTCATTTCATATCCATGAAGATAGGGTCTTTATCAATCCATATCATGGATAGAGTAGCAGGTTCTTTTCTGCTTAGAGCATCAGCTACCTTGTTCACCTTTCCAGGATGATAGTGAATAGAGCAATCGAATCCTTGATTATCTCTAACCATATCCTTTTGTGCATGTTGTGCTCCTTTTGTGTCAATATATAATTTTGTCTCTTGTGGTCGGTGTATATGTCACACTTCTCACCATAAAGGTAGTGCTGCCATATTTTCAAGGCAAAAATCCCGGCTGCTAGCTCTCGATCATGCGTCGGGTAGTTCTGCTCATGGATCTTCAACTGTCGTGAGGCATATGATATCACATTATCATTTTTCAAGAGAACACAACCCAAGCATTTCTTTGAAGAAACATTGTATATCACAAAACTTGCTCCACTTTTCGGTAGTGTGAGTACAGGTGCAGTGATCACCCTTCTCTTTAGATCCTTGAATCTTCCCTCACATTCTTCCATCCAGACATAATTTTCCACTTTCCATGTTAAATTAGTTAGCGGGCTTGGCAATCGTGAGTAGTTTCTCACAAAACGTCGGTAGTACCCAGCTAATCCAAGAAAACTAGGGATTTTTGTGACACTAGAGGGCCTGGGCCATTCCTCAATCGCCTTTGTCTTTGAAGGATCCTCAGAAATACCCTCACTTGTGATCACATGTCCCAAGAATGTGACTTGTTTCATCCAAAAGTCACACTTGCTGATCTTGGCATACAACTTCTCCTTTCTCAATGTCTCTAACACAAGTCTTATATTTTCTTCATGTTCCTCATTTCTCTTAGAGTAGATGATAATATCATCGATAAACACTACCAAAAATTTGTCTAGGTAATGTATAAAGAATATATTCATCAAATCCATGAAGATTTTAGGGGAATTAGTAAGTCCGAAGGGCGTCACCAAATACTCATAGTGCCCATACCTTGTACGGAAGGCGGTCTTTTCAATATCTTCCTTCTTCACCTTTAACTGATGATATCCAGAACGAAGATCCACCTTTGAGAAGTATTGAGCTCCTATTAACTTATCGAACAAATCATCAATCCTCGGAAGAGGAAACTTGTTCTTTATGGTGATCTTGTTGAGTTCCTGATAATCGATACATAGACACATTGTTCCAACCTTCTTATTCACAAAGAGCACTAGTGCACCCCAAGGTGATTCACTAGGGTGTAGGAACCCTTTGTCCAGAAGCTCTTTTAGCTGCTTCTTTAACTCCTCCAGTTCGATAGGAGCCATCCTATAGGGACACTTTGAGATAGGAGTAGCTCCAGGTATGAGTTCAATTGAGAACTCTACCTCAGGATCCGTGGGAATTCTGGGTTACTCTTCGGGAAATACATCACCATATTCCCTCACGATGGGAATTTCCTCAAGGTTGGAACTTTCCTTCAACTCAACCATTTGGAAGAGGTCTGCTTCTTCCTAGGGAATCAACACCCACACCATTGAAGGATATTTCAAAGGAGATTCATGATCTTCCATGCATTTGTAGAAGATCCTGGGATGGTTCAGAATACGAAACGATATTTTCTTTTCCCGATAGTTAATATGTGCTCTATATAATGAGAGCCAATCTATTCCCATTATAGCGTCGAATTCCACCAAGGGAAGTATTACGAGATTTTCTGGAATAATCTTCCCACATATGCCAATAGGAGAAGAGTAAAACACTCGGGTTGCAATGATTTCACCACTCGGTGTTTCTACAGATATCTCTACTTCATGTTTTTGGGGCTTCGATTCTATAGTTCTAGAAAACTTTCAAGATATAGAGGAATGCGTAGTACCATAATCAAATAATACTTATTACATTATTGAGTGAATAGGAAGTGTAACTTGTACGAATTCATTATCATGCTCCACCTCCGTAGTAGTGATGGCATAAGCCTTCCCTTGTTACTTTGGATTTGGTGGCTGCTAACGCTGATTACCCTCAAGAACTCTAGGTTTAGTGCACTAGTTTTCATAGCTCCCTAGCTCCCTACAGTTGTATCATTGAACCATGAGTGGTTCTCTCCATTCATCGGCTACATTATCCTTCCTTTTCATTTCTTTTCGACACTCTTGGGCATGGTGTCCTTCTTTCCCACACTTGAATCATTTCCCCTTCCCTTTGAGGCAGTTCCCATGGTGTAACTTCCCACATTTTTGGCATGTGGGTCATTGATTTTTCTTCCCACCGTTGTCATTAGATCCACCAGATTGAAACTTCATCTTTCTTTTCATATCACCATGAACATGGGACCATTCAACAAAATCCATCTCCACTTTGAGTTCACATCGAACAACTTCTTCATAACTCCCAATGTCTCTAATTGCAAGATCCTTTCGAAGTATTGGTTTTAATCCACTAAAGAATCTATCAATTTTTCTATCATTGTTGATAAAAAACCCGAAGAGTACCATTCAAGCCTTTTGAAATTCTCTTCACAGGTTGTGATATATTCTCCTTCATTTTTCTTAAACTCTATAAATTCTCTCTCCATCTCTGTGCGAAGAGTTTGTGGGAAGCACTTATTAAGAAACATTATCTTAAATTCTTCCCATTACATCTCTTAAATTTCCTCAATTGGATTGGTATTCTTAATCAAAGCCCACCATTGATCAGATTCTCCATCTAGATGAAAAATGGATAGGGCCACCTTCTCTATCTCAGAACAATGAATAACAAAAAAGATCTTCTCCATGGATTTAACCCACTATTCTGTAACTAGTGGATCGAAAGATCCACTAAACATCGGTGGTTGTTGCCTCATAAAACATTCGATAGCCAGTTTCTCCCTCTTTGGTGAAGGAGGAAGTTCCCCATTATTATAGTTATTATTCATAACTTCAGATAATTGGGTAAGAATCAGCATGAATATTTGAACTCCACCTCCCAAATCAATGGGGATGTCATTCGGGAAATCGTTGCATTGGCCCTCGCATGAGTTGTTGTCCTGATTTCTCCTGGTTCCCACCATTTTCTAAAATAGAAAAGGTTAGAACAAAACATAAGTAAACAAGATATGAAAAACTTATTCATTTAAAAAATTTATATAAAAAAAATAACATATGGGATCCCTATGTATATTTTCTTGTGTGCCTACTTGTACATAGTCTCATGCTAGAGGTTTTCTCTAGGGTTCACTAATCCAAATTCCCAAATTAACTAAGCCATTCCTCTGATATCAACTAAAGAATCCAGGACTTTTCATAAATTACTATTACATTATTTTAAAGATAAACAACATAATAGTATTACACATAAAGGATCCAAAGGTTTTGTGTCTTGGGAAAACTAGGACTTTACATAACATTTACAACATCAAGTATAAAAATTTATTAATTTCTTCTTCTCTACCTTCTTATTGGGACTTGTCCTATCCTTAGTAAATGTAGCCACCTGAGGATATACATCAAAAGGGGTGAGCCAAAATCCCAGTAAGAGAATATATAAGAAGAATATAGCATGGGGTGAGCATAATCATGACATAGGAAAAGATCATGAACATGAGAGGAACATAAATAAAAGACTTGAAATGTGGAAATGAATAAAAATAAAACATCATGTTTTAGTGGTAAACTACCACACATACAAGTGAACCAAGCTAGAATATTGTTCACACATAATTTCACATATACTCATGAGATTAACCACTTTACCCAATTAGTTGGATCACAGTATAATTCTGGGTGCACCCGTCACTTTGAAACATTCATATTGCGCTATATAATTCCTGGCGCACCCGTCACATCATAACATTACCATTATCATGATTGACACATAGAACACATATCAAAAGTGAACATAACTAAACCATGTAAAGTAATGGGTTTAATATCATAAGAATACATTAATAAGCTTTGGGTTCCCAATATAAAGAGGGAAAAACATACATGATACAAGAACCATCAACCATGAATGAGAGGTAAAAGTTGAGTTCCTAAAAGAAGAATTCTTTTGGAAAATATTTGGCTAGACATAAACTTAATTAGAAAACTTTTATATCCTATAATAGGTAAGATAATTATGAATAAATTATCTTTAAAGAGTAACCATATCAAAATGGAGTGAAAGAAGGAGAACCCAAAGGAAGAAAATTGAGTTCGAGATTTCCCCCTAACTTGTATCTGAATGCTTTCTTCTCTTTAATGTCCTGAATAATGACAATATATTCATTAATTAGAAATTCCAGAACCTTTTATACATTAATAGGGTTCATTATAGATTCATTATGTAATTTTATGTTCCCTTGAATGAGTTATAGAGTTTAGAAACATTGTTCAGGAATGTTTGTTTTTATGGTTTTCTTGAGTGGTTCTCTTGTATTCTTAAATTGATGTTCGGGTAGAACATGGGTTATAATCCAGAACTAATATTACTTGCTATTAAGGATACTACAGGAGTTTTAATGGTCTTATAATGAATTATATTAGATCCATGTTGTTGAATCATTAGATAATAATTAAATGATGATTGTTTGGGTTAATTTCGGCGGTTTTTCAATCACAACAAACTTGTTTTAATTTATCACTTAGAAATATGTTCATTAGTCAGTTGAAGAACATTAAATAGAACATAATACATATAACATATTCTGTTTCAACCATAAAAATGGTTTAATTACCAGATCGGAAGGTAGAAATGGAAGAAGAAAACATGTCATTCTTGAAGGTGATAAATTAACACCTCACGAACAACGTTCTCTTTAATAAAATAAAAGATAGGGGTAAAGGGGGGTTGTATGATATAATATCCCATTAGCATCATACAATTACAGTATATGTATAATAATTGAGTTAAAATACCATTTGGGTGAATATAGGAGGGGAGATATCAAGAAATGAACTTGAACATGAAAGGAAATTAAAGGAGAAGAGGGAGAGAAATTACCTCTTGAATCCTTCTCTTGAGAACCTACTTAAGGGCCTAACCATTGTCTTTTTATGGGACAAGAAGCTCTTGGACGTGGGGGAGGGGCTAGGGAGGATGTTTGGGTAGAGTTTAGAGAAGGCATGGATCTTGATAGGTGTGAGGGAATGAGGGTGTGAAGAGCGGTTTTTATAGTGGAGGGGAGGGGTAAATTTTGAATATTTAATTCAATATTTTATTATTTCCCTCAAGACAACCAATAATATTGTTTCATGTGACCCCTAATAGTAATACGTTCATGTGAGTTTGAACCAAATGGCCTTGCATCACTTGTTATGTCATTAATAGTGTATTTAACTGTTAAATTGTATATACGGTATTTTACCGTATTTCACTATTCATAAAAATTCATGTTCTTCAGAAAAATACCAAAACTTTACCCTAATCATTTTTCAATGGGTAGAATTCAAAAATGAAGTCCATTTTTGAAAATTAATTTTCTAAATATTATTAATTTATTTTTAAATAAAGTCATAGTTAATTCAAAAAATAACAATCTTAAAGGTGCACATATTTTTACTTCTCATTGAAAAATTAATTAGGATCTCAATATCTTATTGCCTTATGAAATTAAAATAATAATATTATGTACTATTCATAAGGTTCATATTACTATTTATTTAACTATTCATAAGGTTATGTTACTATTCTCCCAAAAAAACAAGTTTGTTCTGTCAGACTCCAAAAATCATCTTGAACACAACCGTGTATGTCAGATTTTCAAAATTCCAAACACAGAAGTGACAAACTTATGTTTAAAGGTCACTTATCACTTAATAGTTCATTATGTTGTGCATTCATGTGATTTTATGACTTAATTTTATGAAGGAAATTTTCATTGAAAAACTTTGGGTCGTTACATTATATATATTCATTATAGTCATCCTTATGGTCATAAAATTATCTTTTAAATGGAAAAATAATCTCATTACTTCATGGAGGTGGTATCCCACAGGTAAAGACGAGTAATGTTATCATTTATCAAAGGATTTAATGGTATGAAGGTAGATGTGATATTAATTCTCAATAAGTGTAATAGTTTCATTAATAGTACATATAAAAATTTAAACCATCAAGATAACAGTCCATTAATTATTGTGATGAAAAAATTAATTGTATCACAATGTGGAGATGGTATGCTGTACCTACCCATGAGTGATACTTCCTCTTGTTATTTTAAGGTATAGATGGTGTATAATGGAATTTTTGGTAATCAAAATATCATTTAAAAATATATATTTTAGAATATTTTTATAATTTAAAGAAACATAATAAATATTTATAGTTGGTATATGAAAGTAGATGGGAAATTAATTGGTTTACGTAATTACCCCTTCTTTAAAACAACTCATGAAGATCTCCTATAAAGGGTTATAAGGTTTTACAATTGGGAAAATAAATATCTCTATATTGTTGATATGGAAGTTGTGAAGGGATATTGTGGGATTCTTCTTGATATAGAATCCTATAATTGGTGTGATAGAATGAGGGAGGAGTTTCTATTTTTTATTTTAGGTGAAGGGCACTTTTTGAATTTTTGAAAATATTAAATTATAGTAAACTCATTAAAAATAATTTTTTTCCAAATATCCATGTAGTCCAATATAATTAATTAGATGGATTAAATACCATTAATCAATTTAATTAGTACATTTCAATGGAAAATTTGAAACATTATCATTTTGATTAACCCTTCATTATGAAATTTAAATTTTATCAATAGTAAAAAAATATCCAATATAATGGTGTTTTCATTTTTACTTATAAAGTGAAAAATGGACCATAAATTTAAAATTTAATAAATATTAGAAACTAAAATTATGAAATTGTTTTATTTAATTACTTTTTTCTTTTTATTAAATTTAATAAAATATTATTATTGTAAAATATCTTTATATTAAATTTTTACTCTATTCTTTAATTTTTTTACATTAAATACCTCAATAAAAATGGGAAATTAGAATATAATGCTTCCAAACCCCCATAATATGTACATTAAATATATAAAATTTGGGTTTTATATTAACCCATTCAAATTATATCTCTTTTATAAATTTTAAAATCTATTTTAATTTTTTTATTAAATGGAGATGTACTACATCAACTTTTTATAAGAAATTATGTTCTAAATATAATTACTACATATTAAAAATAAATTGATATGAGGAAAATAAATTAATAAAAAAATATACTATTATATTCATTCATAATTTACTTTTTACCCTATGTGAATAGGCATATGTTTTTAAAAATAGAGTGATATTTTGTAACATTCTATTATTTATATAATATATAAGTCATTTTCATGGAAAAATAACCATTCAATCACAAAACAATAGGGGATAACATATTAATAGTAGAATTAAATTCATCAAAAAAAATTATAAATAATTATGGATTTTAATCATGTTTTTAATCTATAGTAACTTGATTTCCATTTACAATGGTGATAAATATTATAACAGTTATTATTCATACTGACCAAAAATAAAAGTGGATAATGTAAAAAATTTGAACCTGCTAATTCTGAAAATGTAACTAATTTTATCTAATTAAATACCATTAAATGTTGGAAATAAATGTTAATGTTTTTTATAAGAACTGACAATAACATTTTATTAGAATTTGTTTTTCTTACCATTGTATTTATTTTATCAAATCCCTAGAAAAATATTTATTGCTTGATTAAAATATTTTATCAAGTAAATAATATTTAAATACTATTAAATTTATTAAAAAATGTATATAATTTATTAAAATAAAAATACATTACATGTGTAAAAAATGTTTTTAAAAAAATGTTTTTTATAACAAATTTATTTCCATTTTAATTTCTAATAAATTAGTAACCAATGAATTAATATTAAGAAAATATAAACATAAATATTTTTTATGTTTTTTATGAACATTCATACACATAAATTTAATTTCTAGATGAATACATTCATTTAAAATAATTATATTTAAATATTATATTACGATTTATTTAAATTTGATGATGTGTGTAAGTAAATATATTAGTTAAATAAAATTATTCGAAGTGATGTATTTTATTAAATTTTTTTGGTGTTACTTTCTAACCACCTTACAATGAATTTCTGCATTAAAATTTGTCACTATGAGACAAAAATATGAGTATAAATTTTCCACATCACATCCTTCAATTTGAATATACATTAAAATATTGGCGGTTTCACCACAAAATATTGACCATGGGAGAGGTCTTTTTTCATATCACATTCTCTTTCTGATTTAGAATATCTGTCACTTATTTTTTATAAGAAATATAATTCTCCACAAGTGTGACCAATGTGTTTTGTACATTTTAATGATATGGTATATAAATTCTAAGGAGAGATATTTGTAATAAATCATGAACTTGAGATAGATTTTGTGGAATCACCCATTCATAAGTTACATCTCAATTAAATTACAAATTCCAAAATGTAAAATATACCTTGGGCTTATATTTCCATTCATTCCAATTCTCATCACCCTATTCTATGGAGATATTAATAGGTATACCTTATCAACTACATGAAACTCTAGATAATTTTAAATATTATCACAATATTTATTTTATCAACTATGAGGTACTCTAATGTGATGTTGAATGGTTATGAAATTTTCTTCAATTTCCTCAGTATGACTAGGCCCTAAAAACTATCTTTTTACAATTTCATTGGATAATGTTTGAATTCATTTCTTTTTACCATAGAGGGATTCATAATTATCCTTCTAAATTTTATACTGAAGTCTATTTTTAAGAAAATTCCGCAGAATGATGTTATAGAACCAAACCACAATTAAAATCCATAATGAATGTTTTCAATATTCTGTCTAGAGATTGAATGGTCCTCTCAGACTGACCATCAATCTAAGGATGATAAGATGTGATGAAAAATAACACTGTATTGAGACCATACTAAGACATATCCAAATTATCTAGGAATACATGGGGTCTAGATCATATACAATAGATAATGGTACATCAATATACATTGACACTTACTTAATGTATAGCAGAGAAAGATGATAAAGAGTGAAATATTATCTAATGGAAATGAAGTGTGATGAATTTTTATGTCTATCAATGGAACCCCATATATTATAGAAATCTAGGATTATGAAAAATCTATTTTTCATCATTTTAGATTAATGGTAGACACGTTACATAAGAACACACCTGAGGACCATAATAGCTTTGACTCATTGGAGGCTAGGACCATAATATTATACTTTCGTAAATGATCTTAAACATATCCCATAATGATTTTATCCCATATTACTCATCACAAACATAATCTATAGAAAATAATTTTTCATAATGCATGGAAAGGAAATATAAGAAAGGATGATCTTATATTCTCATTAAGGGTAAAACATGGAGACACATAAGCAAAAAAATAAAAAATCCTTATAATTTTTTTTTATAATATACTAAATTCATTCAAACCATATCAAATATCAGAATCATGTGTTGTTGAAAAAATATTAGCATTTCATAAGATATGATTCAAAATGATTCCAAAGAGCATAACCCATAAGAGAATAAAATATTCATAGGACCATGATTTTTGGAACACATATTATCATAGAAATTATTTTCCATAGTATTCTTCGCTTAATTCCAAGGATATAATAGTTGAATGGGTTCACTCACCAAACCATCACTATAGTCAAGGTTAACTCCAAAGTCCATCCTAACAGATGAAATATCATACTAAACTTGGTACTCTCCTCATTAGATTCATGTATATATCATTAGATATATATCATTTCCAATTAAAATAAATGGATATATATCCCCCCTATATTTTTTTCTAATGTTACAACCATACTTGGTTATAACATAACCACCATTCTGGTTTATAATATAACAACCATCACATAATGCAAATCATTTACATGTGTTCCAGAAGAACATCAAAACATTATCTTATCATGAACCGTAAAATGAAATGGGTTTCAAAAAAATTTCATCATATCATAACCTTTGGAAAATAAAGGGCATTCATAATATTTTCTTCATTTCATCATAGCATAACCTATGGAAAAAGAACTAGATAACATAAATATTTTATCTCGTTATAATAACTAGATAAGAATAAAAATTTAAAAAAATATTTTGTTGTTAAAAATTAATGGAAATAATACTAATGTTTTCCTTCATTTATATCCCTATAAAGCATAAGTTTAATCAACATATTTTAGCTTATATGGAGAATGGTTTTGAAAGAACACTTGGATCATATCTTGAGGAAAATATCATTTATTTAAATATAATTTTTCTATACTAAAAATTCACAAATCATTTTAAATTTAATTTAATCTGAAAATATCCATAAAACATATAAATTAAGATTTATAGAAAATAATTTTCATGATAGTGGGAAATTACTTTCAATCCATACATGTTAAAAAAGGATCATTTTAACATTTTCTATAAAATATAATAATTTATTTATTATAGAAAGAAATGAAGATTCTATTCCATTTAAAAAAAATAACAAAACAGTTATAAATTATATTGAAAAATAATTTTATAAATTTGAAATACATATTTTATTTTTTTAGAAAATGATTTCGAAAGTAAAAATTTTTATGAGTGAAGAGATAAATCTAGAAACATTTTCATTAAAAATTTTTATCAGATATTTTAACTATCAAATAATGTATTAATGGTAATATTTATTCAAAATAGAATGAATTACCATATCATAATTAAATTTATTAGAATTATTAATATCTCAACATTGTAGAATTAATTTTAAAAACAAATTGATAAACTATTATATTACTAAAAAAATCGTTTCGAATTTTGTATTAATTGAAAGATAATAAAAAAGAATGAGAGATCCTAAAATTGATATGTAATACAACATTTTTTTTTATAAAAATCATAACATGAATTAATTGTAAGTATATGAACCACAAAAAATAATTATGTGGTCAATATCACATGTGACTCATAGAATTAAAAAATGAGATAGAAATTCCATACCTTAGGACTCAACATGCTTCGTACACATTTCAGTATATTGTAAAATAAATATCTGTATTTTATAAATATATTATAAAACCATAATAATACATATCATTTTAAATATTATTTACATATAACTATCTATATTGTATTTATAATCAATTCCTTATTAAAATATTGTTTCAGGTAATAACTGTATTGTTTTTCGAATAAGTTTAGTGTTGTAATTTTTGACCCTCTTTAACTATTTATGGTTAAATCATATCCAAAATTATAAAAAAGAAACAATTATAATATTTATCTATTAAATATTAATTTAACCCCAATCATTGAATATAGTTTTTAGAAATGGATTACACTACAATCCTATAGATTGCAGGTCATACATACATATAAGTAACATTTTTATTTTTCAATTATCATTATATAAGTAGTGTATGTAACATTTTACCATTGTAAAATTTTATTAATATCATTAATAACAAATTATTTATTTTAAAAAATCATCATCCCTCTTGTGTGGTGATGAAAATAGAGAGTCACATCATTTCTTGAAAGTGTTATTCCACACGTACACAAATTATTTTTTCATCCTTTAGTGGGAAAATAGTAACAAATAAAATTATATATTATGTTTTCAAAATGATAAATATTCCATTAATATCATATTTATATCATTTATATCACATATATTCATTAATATAGTCCTTGTTATATTCTATGTAATCTGTTAATGGAAATCAAAAATCATCGCTTCGCGAGGCAGTAGTCCACCGTACACTCGAGTGACATTATCATATCCCCTATATAATAGAATTTAAAAAGTTATATATGATAAAATTACTCCATGGGTAAACATATTCTATAATTATTATATATATTAGTTATATCCGTCTTCAAAAAAAATCATGAGATGTGGTAATGGAAAATAAAATGAAATTGGTTCATGAGTAGGTATTTCGTTGTACGCAAGAATAATTATTTCATAACCCATTTGATGGAAGTGGTTATTATTTAAGGTCATAAAATTATTGAAAAATAATAATTTTATGGAATATAGTGAGGTTAATATATCATCATAATTAATTATAATTAATGGATTTAAATGAAAAAATAAAATAAAAACACTCATTGGAGAACATTCCTCTTTTTTAGATAACATATTTAGGTTTTCAGCAGAAGAATTTAGGTAACATAGGATGAGATTCATGATTTTGGGAAGTGATTTGGGAAGAAAAAGAAAAAAAAATGGGTTTGATGGTGTTCATAGGAGATGATAGGGGTGGCCATATTCAAGTGAGGTTAGAGGGACAGTTGTTATTTTTTGAAAATAAAATGTTTTCCCATGATTTTCATATGTCGTTGGGAACAAAAATTGATTATTATAAATAATATGACATGATATGGTAAACATATTGACATTATATTGTTATTATGCATGTTTTAGTTCATTTTATTCTATAAAGGTTTAGTTTAACTTCTAGGTGATCATATTTTGACCATAACTACGATAAATATATTTCACTTTTTGGACTAATTTTTATGGTCAAAAATTATTTTTCCTTTATGGGAAATAAAATTATTATAATTTCAAATATGGAATCCATTTTAATAAATTACAATCAAAAAATTTGAAAACTATATAAAATAATAATTCTTGTAGACACGATAAAAATTCATGATTTCAAATAAAAAATGTTACATGGTTTACAGAGTTTTCATATCAAAATTATATATAAAAATTATTATAATGACCTAAATTGGATTAATATAAATATTTTTTACCTAATATAAATTGAAATAAAATTTAAAATATTATTTATCTCTAAAAATTTATTAAACTAAATGATATTTTTCAAATAAAATTATATATATTTTCGCTATTTACAATATTTTAAAAAAAATGCTCGTAAATTAAGCCAAATATAAACATGAAAATATATAAAATGAACTTTATTCATTAATATAAAATTTCAATAGATTATTAAATTAGTTTCATTGTAATTTTACAATATAGTGGAAGAAGGGTTTTATAAAAATAATGTTATTAGGGTAAAATTGGATTTATACAAATCTATTATATAAAAACACATAATTTGAATGTTAAATAAAATATTGAATATATTATATATCGACATCAACAAAATAAATATACAATATTAGTTTTTTTAATTTATTTTATTGTAATTAATTAATATTATTAATATAGGTTGTCTGAACAATATTTCTATTGTTTTAAAATAAGTTTAATTTGGATTTATGATTAATTTGAAAATAAACTATTCATTTTAAATAAATAGGTAAACAAATTATTTTAATAATTTAGTTAATCATATTTTTACCCATCGGTCCAATGGCTAGGTCCTAACATTCAACATAAAAAATAATATTTTAAAAGTATATCATGTTTCTTTTAAAAATAAATGTTGCATATAATACAAGATAAACACGTTTTTGTGTGTAACTCGAGATGAACACAACGTTGCGTGTATTTAAAATATATCAATAAGATTTTATTATTTGAAAAACTTATTTCTCAAAATATTGGAGTGTTCCATTATACCCCCTTAAAAGTAATTTATCATAATAAATTTATCACATTGGTACTAAACACTATTGATACTTTATCCTCATTTCACCCTCAAGATCCCATATATCTTCCTCGTGTCGGTGGATTATCCAAGAAAAAGACCAAGTGTGTGGTATGTTTTGTTAATACATTCTCTATTACATTCAAAATTTAAACCGATTATTCCTTATAGGGTTGATCATAGTCCATATATAAGATCATTATGTTTAGTAAATTTTATTGATTAGGTATGTACTTATTCATTACAATAAAAGAATCACATTTTAATCATGAGATAACTTGAGTGGAAGTTCCAGGTGATAATTTTATTTACAAATATGATCACAAATTTCCAAGAGATTTATTTACCCAATGTATAGTTTTCCATTTTTTATTCAACATAGATATTCATAGAAAAACACTCTGACTAACATTAAATTCTAGATACTGTCAGATATTATCTATATAAGGTTTTTATAAGAATGTTCCATAGAATTTGTTGAATGTATCTAACCTTCTCTTCAATTTCATTATCTAAATCATGTCCAAATTTATTCCTTTCTACATAATCATTGACGTTTTTTGTAGTTATACAATACTTTCAATAACAACCATCCTAAAGATCCATCTAAATTATAAAGTGAGAGATATTTTTTTTAAAAAAATTTTACGATGGTATTAAATCCACCAACCATTGAAATATATAATTTAAAATATTAAAATATCAACTTTACATTTAATTGTTCCTAAAGACTGGTCATTTGTAAGATCATGCTTCGATGTGGTAAAACTCATCTCTATATCCATATCATGTTGAGAATGTTTCTAATAAATTGACATAACCTACATGTCCCAATCATATAAATCAGAATTTTGTTCCCAATCAAACATTACCACATTCAAAATTTATAATTTTCAAAGTGGGTTTAGAGAGAAATCATCTCCGATTGGATCCATGTGTGGTGACATTGTAAGGTGATCAAATACAATCCAAAATTACATTAGCATCATAAATAATGTAAACCCTAAATTTTACAAGAACGTGTAATAATATGTACACAATGTGATAAAATTCCACCCTATATTATATTCCCACTTAAACATATACATAACCAACGGGTTTTATTTTAATAACATTCTGTTAAAATATTCTTAATCCTGAGGAACTCGCATCACATAAAACCACAAAATCTGTGTCACTGAATATGAACATATGATCATCCTTAAACTCATAATCCCATGATGGTATCCATAAATATTATGTTAAAATTACATGGATACATATACACTTCAAATTTTTCATTCAACAATTATTAATTATATACGTCGTCATGTTATATGAACACATTTTCATTGGATGATTGGGATAATCAATGTTTATATAAAATATAAAATATGATTTTATCCTTCTAGAGTTCATGTATATGTATATGATCAAAGGAAATATCCCAAATGTATGAACAATAATATTTACATATAGCTCATTAATTCAAATCGAAACTGTAAATTACCAACTAAAGTGGGATATATAAGTGTTCTATAAATATAATGATTCACTTCATCCATTTTTATTTCCAAAGATTT
Source organism: Viscum album (assembly GCA_963277665.1). NCBI lineage: Eukaryota > Viridiplantae > Streptophyta > Magnoliopsida > Santalales > Viscaceae > Viscum > Viscum album. The sequence continues at coordinate 1,777,380,376 of OY728129.1, read as the reverse complement.
ACCTTTTTATATTGCAATAAAAGGTTTATTTTCCTATCATTAACATTTAGAAAATTTATAGGGGAATTGATTTTCATAATTCAAACAATCTTTTCATGAGAATCACTGGAGTGTGGCTGATGAATTTTAATTAATATTATCTCCATTCATTTGATTTTATATCCTCTTTACACTAATTCAAAATTCTTTTTTTCTAGTGGGATAGGCCTCCCACGCATTAATCTCTATATTTTTCATTTCAATATCTCCCTAAGTGATCCTTTCTAGTGATTTTACAAGTAGTAGTTTGAATCATTTTCCCTCCATGTGAAATTTCTTTGGAATTTATAGGTACCCGATCTAATTTTGTTTTTCACCACAACTAAGCGGATTTCTAGCTTCCATTTTCACTTTTAGTACAAATATATTGATTTATTTTTAGAATCCAATGTCCCTTATTTATAATTCCCTTTGTATTTTGGGTTTTAAGAACAAAAATAATCATTCAAACCTAAATTAATGATGAATATTAATACTCAATGATTACACCATAAATCATGTAAAATCATCATCATTGGTAGCAATAAGTTCAACATCATTCTACATAATCTTGATGAATTCCATATCAATTTTTTATGAAGAATAATAGGGATATAATTATTGAAAAATATTATTTTAAACTCATCCTACATTTTGGGGTAAATTTATTCTTATTTCCACATATTCTTAGAAAAATTTCACAATTGATCATCCTCACCTTCGAAACAGTAGATAACCAAAATTATTTTTTAATGATTTGAACTATAGATAATTTTAAATACCATTTTAGTGGTAATAATCGATTTCCTAGATAATTTAACATCTACAGAACCAATGAACAATGGTGGGTTTTGTATTTTGATGGAGTCAATAGAATTTTGTTCCCCCCTTTTCTCATTTTTGAGATCAATATGAGTCATAACTTATGAATGTTTCATGAGAATAGAAATGTGTTTTGTAATTTAATCTTCTATATCATTCGATTTATAAGGAGTAAAATAATTTTATTGTATATTTTATTTAGCATTAACATGGTTTCATCAGGTTTCATAAATTGAGAAAAACTAAAAAGAATAGTTTAGGGAACAATAATCATAGTGGGGAACCACATAATCAGGAAAAAAACACTCATTAGATCTCTAAATCCTGATATATTAATTTTAATTCTAGAATTCATAGGTTTATGAAAGGCCATTCATATTCATAATCTATTTAAATCATTCTTTTTCATTTGTAAAAATATTGTGAAGTTCCAAAGCCTATCCCATGGGAGTGTCAAACCAGGTGTGTAGTAAAGACCATCATCATACACTATGTCAAGATCAAGTCTAGCACAATGTACCCTTTCGGAGTTATTAACCTATGGTATATTTTTGTCAAAGGAACACCAACATGTAGTATTATGGAATAGGTATAATTTCCTAAAAAAATTCACTCTATCATTTTCCAAAATTCAACAATATTTACCTATTGTTTCAGTCAACATTATTCTTATCATTAGACATATCCCTAGATATACCATAAAAAATATTCCTAAGGACATCAATAATGTTTTCGTATCACAACCGTGTTTTCAATTTTAGTTTTTTATTTTATTTATTTTGATCTTATGTTTATCCCCTGGGTATCCTTTGAGTTTATTGAAAAAAATGGGAAATTTGACCTTTCTTGGGAGGAGCATGTCTTGCACATGTTTATGGGAAACTGTCCACCTTGATTATGAAATCATGTTTAAAGGTGTCATTTTTTTAAAGATCTGAAATAAAAGGTTTTCCAAACTGTATAAATAACCATGAAATATTTCCCTTGTGGATAGTGGTGACCACACAGTGGTCTCACAGTTTTGTAAAAAAATGTGGTATAACCGTGAAGACTATCCATGTCATTAAAATTTATCCCTTTACCTTTATTCCCTTTTAATATTTAACCCCAAATCCTCCCCTCTTATTCCCCACTAAAGATTTTCAGACCTATGAGCATCCAAACCTCCCACCTACTCCCATAGACCTCCATTTTGAGGTGGATTTTATGGGGAATCACTAAGGAACTCCTTGTAAGTCCCTAATAAACCAATTTCTCCATCTCTTTTAGGTGGTTTCTTTCAATTTATTGGGTTTGATTTCTAAATAATTTTGGGGTTCATTTTTGTGTTAGATTTTAATTGTATTCAGTTAATATTGATGTTTAATGTTCTCTCTTTCCACTAAAAGGAGTGACTGAAGTGCGGTTGATGTTTTACACCATTTTCTAGATGTTTCTTCACCGAAGGTAGGTGGTTCCATGCTTAAATACTTTTTTTAGAATTTTATATGAATTCTTGAGTGTTTAAAATGTGTTATATGATTTATGTGTGTGGTGAGAAACATGTTTTGGAATGGATTTTGGGTGTGTTTGGATTTTGAAAGAGGGATTTGGTTAGGTAAAGGTGGTCTATCATGTGTTTGATATTTATTGTCTTGTGATTTTACGAAAATGATATGTTATGTGATATGTGGAATATGAATTGAGGATAAAGAGAAGACATGAATATCTTGGTTGGAGGACTTGTAATAGTATGCTAGTTTAATCAAAAGTGTCTTGTAAAAGATTCATCTAGTCAGATTTATGATGCAAACTAACTGAATTATTATGATATCTAGAAACGCTAGAATTTTGGATGCATCTCCACTCTAGTGGCTCATTCATGAGTATGTTGTAAAATTTTGTTAGTATACCACATTTTTCTAAGATAATATTTACATGGTGTACAAATGATAACTAGTTTCTATAGGGTTTTCATGTGACTTAGTGTTATTTGTTGATATTTTAATCACTGTGAGAATATGGTATAAATTGATGGTTATTGAAAAAGAAGGTATATTTTCCTATTTTTTTAAATGTTGTTCTAGTTTTTATTTTTTAAAACTTGAATGTGAACTACATTATAATGTGTATATCAGGGAATATGTTTTTGGTTGGAATCCTACTCTGATTTTCCTAACAACCTACATACACCTTTGTGTGTAATTATAGATGGTTATGTTTGATGTAGGTAAAGGCATGGTTTCTAGAGATAGAGGTTTAGGATGATATAGGTAGTCACATGAATTTGTTTTTGTGGTTGCATGATAATGATGATTTTCGTTAAATTTGATGTTATTTTGGGTAGTGTATTGTTTAGTTTTTGTTTGTATATATTTTGGTCTTTACTTAATGTTGTAATCATGAATCTGAAAATTTGTTATACCTTATTTGGTAGGGATTATTAATTTTTTATTTGTTATTATTATTTGATGTTTATGTTTTTTGATCATCTAAAATCATTCCCAAGTTATATTTTTGATACTTGGATACTTTTTTCTAGCCCATGGGGATTAGGAACCCCCTTTGATAAATTCTATAAATTGGGTCGAATGTTAGATTAGATAGGGATTTAGCATGGTTCGTTAAAAAATTGTACCAAAGGAGGTCATCCTCTTTTTAGGTCATGTTGTTTTTGGACATTTCTTGATAGAGAGGAGCTACGAATCCCAGGACTTGATATTTAGTTTGTGAGTATGGTACATGAACTAAACACCTAATTACATGAGTCAAGTCACCATGAGATGTTGGGAGTTTTTTTTGAAATCTCCTCGAGGTGAGACGTACATGCTATTTACTTTATATGGAAACTGGGTGGGGGTAGAGTATTTTGGTCATTGGTTTTGTTATTATGATGGATTTGCTTATGTTTGATATATGGAATATTGATATTTCTTAACATTGATGAAATTTTTTAGGTTGGATGTGTTGATGGTTTTATTTGTGATTATTGATTCAGGTCGAAGAATTCCTCTCTAAAACTTCTTGTGGAACCACAAGATGAGTCTGGATAGAGTTATACCTCATAAAGTAATCATATATTAGTGAAATAGGTGGTTGGGTATATCTAAACATAGGGGAATGGTGCAATATCTGGTCTTTCTCATGTCATAGAAGATGAAAACAATATTGGAAAGTACAAGGCTCATGGGTCCCATAATAAAAAATCCTCATTATTTTTGAGGTAGAACTAATCCTCAGAAAGCAGAGGAGTGTATTTAGAAGATATAAAGGATGTTCAAGTTTCATGATAATCTGCAGGATGTTAGGTTTAAACATGATTTTTCTTTCAAGAAAGTCCCTGTCTATGGTGGTGGTACTCGGTGGTGAAAACTAGATGGAACAACAAGATGAACTAGGTTGACATCATGTCTATTTTCAATGATTGGAGGAGTCTTGAAACCACTTCCCATACCAGATTGGAAATGGGATAATATTACAATGGACTTTTTCATGGGAATACCAAAGTCTCTTAGAAGGAACCAAGCAATATGAGTAATTGTTGATCAACTTACCAAGTCAGCACATTTTCTTCCTATAAGAGAAGATTTACCACTTGAATGTCTAATAGTATTATATATCAATGAATTTGTGAGATTTCTTGGAGTATCTCTATAAATTTTTTCTAATCTTGATCCACATTTTACATCATGATTCTAGAAAATCATCAGAAATCCATGGATACTGAACTTCCTTTGAGCACTGTTGACCACCCCCAAACTGATGGACAATCAGAATGGACTATTAAAACCTTTTAAGACATGTTGATATCATGCTCACTTGACATTAATGGTATGTGGGATCAATATTTACCTCTGGTATAATTTTCTTATAACAATAGCTTCCATTAAAGTATTCAGATGGCACCATATGAAGCGTTATACAGAAAGAGATGTCGCACACCAACCTGTTGGGATGATGTTGGTGAAAGAAAACTCGTAGGCCCAGAACTGGTGGAGGAAACGATGGAAATGTTGATGGTAATACAAAACCACATCAAAGTAGCTCAAAATAGGTAGAAGAGTTATACCGATAACTAAAGAAAGAATTTAGAATTTCATCTAGGAGACCATTTTTTTGAATGTATCTCCATGGAAGGGTGTTATAAGTTTCAGAAATAAGGGAAAATTATGTCCCAGGTACATCAAACCTTTTGAAATTCTATAACAAATTGGGGTTGTAGCTTACCATTTGGAAATGCCACCGAGTCTCTCCAAAGTTCACAATGTATTCCATATATCACTATTGAAAAAATACATGCCTGACCCAATGAATGTACTCACCTATGAGGAATTAGAACTGGATCCTGATATATCTTATTTAGAAGACCTTGTCAAGGTTTTTGTTACAAGGTAACAAGTTCTAAGTAACCAGAAGACTCATCTGGTAAAGGTTCTATGGAGAAACCATAAGATGGAAGATGCAATGTGGGAACATGAAGAACTTATGATGAAGAACCACTCGAGTCTTTTTTTGCTATAATATTCATGAAATTTCAAGGATGAAATTATTTAAAGGAGTGGAGAATGTAACACCGCAAGCTTCCACTGTATGATTCTCTTTAAATAATACAATAGTGTGTGTTGTACGCAACTTCGAGTTCTAACACACCACAACCAATCAAACTAGATGTTATGTATAGTAATACCCACTTTTCAAAATTTTATCAATGTTATCTTTCAAAATGGACATAATTTTTGGATTCAGAGTATCAAAATTAGATTAGAGTCAATTTTTTGTATTTTTCTGAAAACTATCAATTTTTGATGAATAGTGAAAAACACTGAGTTATAGTTTAAAACAGAATTTTTATTTAAATAATTATTTTTTATTTAAATTTATTTTAGGTAAAAATAGATATAGAATACCAATATAATTTTAATGTAATTCATTGGAGTCAGTTTATAATAATTTTTTATATATAAAAATTTAATTGAAGTTTTTACCGTCTTTTACCCACCTCCTAGGTGCATTTGGAAATTTACATAAAACGTAATTTTACCGCTTCTGTGAGTCAAATTTAAAAAATATAAGAGACATGGTTCATATCAATTAGAAATATGTGCTTCAAAAAGATGAAAATATTTTTAGGTGAATAGTAACTTTTTTCTTTTATTTACCACGGTTAAAAGTAAATAGGGTATTTACGGGTAGAAATGATATTATTATTAACCTAACACATGTCCTAATTATGTTGGATAAGTTTAATTTGGAAAAAAAACTTTAGTTATAAATTATGATCCTTTAGGTCCATTTTTATTATATTATGACATATATTATTATTTAATTCCAAGAAGAGTTAAAAGAGTTAAATTCAATGTTTAATAACTAAACCATTTTTAATATAGGAATACATATAAGATAAATTCGAATATAAATAATAATTGGAAAGCTAAAAATCCTTCCTCCATAATGGGTTTTAATTTATATTTCTTAGATATTAAATAATTAAATTTATTTATGGCACAATGATGATGCAGTAATTACCGTATTAATGAAAGATTAAAATAATTGATATTATAAATATCTAAATAAAGGTAATTTGAGACTTTTTATGAATTCCACTAATTTTCTACGATAATATGACATATTAGGGTTGGTTATAGGATTCTGTTTCTCAATTTAATAATTCTTTTATTAATTTAGAAAAACAAAATATCAAATAGTGTCAAAATAGACATAAAAGAGTTTTAAAAACAAATATTATATTATTAATTGATATTCTATTCCTAAAAAACTAATGATCAGCCAAAAGACTTTTATAATGATAGTTTTATCATTAATGGACCACTTGGGGTTCTATCTTAAGTATATAGTGTGTTTATTAAACATATAATATAAAAATATAGAGAGACATGGTAAATGTCAAACTATTTAACTAAGAGTTAAAAATAAAAGTTAATGTTAATATAGTGACCCAAGACTATCTAAAACCTATTGGTTGAGTGGTTTTAGACCCATACCCACCTTAGCCTTTAAATAATTTATTTTTGAGCCATTAGAAACAAAAAAGTATTTTATTATAAAATAATATTTCTAGCTTTTCCTAAGGTACCCCTCACCCCTTTTATAAAAGGGACCCCCCCCCCCCCTCTCACTAATTCACACCATCAAATCTATTTTTCTCACCTAAAACCTGGAAAATACCCATTAAACTATCCTCCCTTCATATTATAGTCATTAATTTAGTCATCAAGCCATCCTATGGACCCCTTTTGATCAAATCAAAAGGAAAAACCGGAAGAAAAGGTAAATATTTCATCACGTCTTTCATGTTCCTTTCTTCTTACACTTCATTTTTCTTTGTGGTATACTTTATAAAATAATAAATACAGTATCTTATATATATTGTGATGTTATTATAAATATGGTACAACCAAATTCATTATTATATCCATCCTCTGAATGACATGTCATCATACATGACTATGTATGGCTTACCATCTTCAGGTCGTGGGGTAATTGTTATTCAATACATTATTATTTGGATGGGTATAATAATGATGTTTAATTGATGTAAATAACAAATATAAAATTATAATGATTCTATATATATGATATACCTTCAAATTATATATTATTTTAATATCAAAAGTAAGATATTGTCACTCGTGCGTACGTATGGATTACCGTCTCCACGAACGCGATGAGATTCATTCCCCATAGTATCCTTTCTAGACTAATATTTATTAGATGATTAAAAATAATGTTTAAAGACATAATATTATTCTTAATATGAATAATATGCATCCTATCCATAACAAACATTACTTATGTAACAAATAATATAAAGAAAAATGAATCAGTTAACTCCAGAAATGACGATAATACTAAGATATTACAAACAAAGAAATGTTAAAAGATCATATATGATATAATATTAAAATATATGATTCTTGAATAATTTAATAAAAATTATTTCACTATTATACAAAAGGTTAACCTACCATTGACCAAGGAAAAGTAAAATCTAAGGTTTATTTTCACAATCTCTTCATTATCTGAGGATGTTTATACGTAATTATCTACCGGGACCTCTTTATCATCAACATCCATGCTTATTAAAAATGTATTTCAAAACATATTTACTATTTAATAGACAATTGGTTAAATTAATTTATACCCTTATTTTAAATTATATGTTTTGAAAGGAATCTTTTCGTCATTTTCCAAATAAGGTACTTTAGAACCTTTTCGACAAAAATAAGGTAAGAATATTTTTTTAACTTATACGGGGGGGAAGCTATTTTCTGCCATTATAACATCGTTGAAGCTTCCCTTACAAGATTATAATAATATTTTCAAAATATATTTTTTCTTAAATGATTTCAAAATATAAAGAGATATTTATCTAAAAAACGTTTTGATATCATCTATGTCAACATCCTTTGATGGATTTTAAGCTTATTTGATGTTGATTTATTATGATTGAAAACTTCCATGTTGTATTGAAGGTTTTGTGATATATTTGACTGTAGATGTGTAATTTCATACCATTCATGGTTTATGGATAAAGTATTGACATTTATTATACTAGTTTTAAAATTAATGTTTATGTTATGTTTAAAACTTTTCATATGAGGAATGCATTGGACTTAGTATATGACGGGGGTAGCCCTCTCTACCTCCTCGATGCATCGGTGGGTCTCATGAGACAAACTAGTGTCTTGGCACAAGCCCTTGACAAAATCTTATTTTTAGTCTTGGCACAAGGCCTTGAAAAAAATCCTATTTGTAGTCTTGGAACAAGGCCTAGACTATGGGGTTAGGAAGTCTGGCATTATTCATTCCATCATTATGAATGTGTAAATTGATATTGCATGTGATTATTCAACTAGTAGAATATCCATGTGAGTTAGTAAATGGAATTATTTTTATTTATATTTTCCATATAATGATGATGTTTATTTTGAAAAGGCTTTTGTTTTAGTTTTATACATTGCCTTAAATGTTTATTCTTATTTATGAAAGTTTCTGCTATATTGTTATCCTGACTGAGAATTTGATCACACCCCTTTCTATGTCTTATTATTCTCAGTATGTGAATAAGTATATTATGACTGACCTATAGGGACAGACTCTGGGATCTCAGTGTTGTCCATGGAAATAATGTTGATGATTGTTTCCATTTTATGATGTAATATAAACCTTATGAATGTATCTAGTACTTACAAGGCTTTTAAACTAATATGTTTTTCGAGATTTCATCTTTTGTGATCATGCCAATGATACGTAATAATGCATCGAATCTTGGTAACTATGGTCAGGGCATTAAAAAATTAATATATTCACTGTTTTGTTTCTACCTAATAATATAAGATAAACAAATCATTTTAATAGGACTTATAACCAATATTATAGAATTTATTTCCAATAGATGTTAACTTTTCTCATATGGATGATTAAAGATCTATTTTTTTCTTTATAATATAAAATGAAACATTCAATACACATAATATAATTTGGGATTTTGGTTATGAAAGTAAATCCATGACTATAATAACAATTTATTCAACTGGTGGAATAATTAATAGGTTTTCAAGAGATAAATTCCCAATATCTTCAACTAGAAAGAAATAATAAACATGGGGTGTGATCTTATACCATTTGTGGTTATTATTTTTAAATAAAAACTTTATTTTTAGGTTTACTATAATACCATTGAAAAATTATTTATATATAAATGTTTGGGTAGATATAGAATAAAATAAGACATTATAAGTTATATAGGTGATGATAAGTGTACATTTCCCTATATAATTATTATACCCCTCATCGGAAAAAGTGATCGAATGAGATTTCACATTTTGAGGGGTAAAAAAGGTTATTGATGTTGATCATCATCTTTATCATATAGATTTGGAACTAGTTATTGTAACTCACATAATCCATAAATTTAAAACATTAAGTGTTTGTGGTGCATCCTACGAAGATTTCACTTTATTTGCATCATTATCTAACTTCTTCCCACCACCTTGCAATTAAATATCATAATGACCATGATATCCAAAATTTTCTAATTTACCTATTCCCTTAAAAAAAATTCCCACCTATTATCTTCCATATTTACGTCACAAAGGAAAGGTAATTCTTATATTCAATGTTTTCTATAATTTCATTTGGAATAACTATTTCATTTCTCGTAAAAATAATTATATTAATGTGTAAATATAGTCTCTTTCACTACCATGATAGAACATAAAATGATTTCATCATAAATACTGACACCCCTTATGGATAAATCCATTTAGATACATGGTTTTAATCTAATAATTTATTTACCATCATTACATTCAGTTTTCATGATACTATCAATATAATACCTCACGATTCATGTTAAATTTTACTCCTAAATACCTATAGATTCATCATATATCTATTTTAACTCAATTAATTAATTCTCCATTTCTGTATGAAGAATGTGAGGAGTGATCTTATAGAATAATAATTTTTGAAATTCATCCCAATCAATCAATTCAATTTTTTAATATTCTATCATATTATTGATATGTCTTACCTAATGATCTTCTTGAACTACAAAATTATAAAAATCAAAACAAAACATATTCATATTTAAAATTCTATAGAAGGAAAAATATATTTTCAGAGGTACTGATCAATGTTTTGTCTCATATATGACTAGTGAACCCACTAAAATAATGTGGTTGTTTATTCATGATGGAATAAAGAGAAAATGGTTCCCTCTTCTTCTCATTTTTAAGCTAAGAATTATTTATTTACTGAAAATTTGGTGTGATCATAATAAAAATATTTTACATCCCAACTCTAATAGAATTCATTTATGAGAAGAAAAATTCATACATTGTCCTTAAATTTCCCCATTAACACAATTATGTTTGGTTCCATCCATCGAATAAATAATAAGTATATATTAAGAAAGAATTATTACATTGATAGCCCATTTAATGATGAAAAATAATTTAGATGACTTCTAAATCTAGACACCATATTTTATGAAACATTATGTTCAACCAAGGTTATTCATGATCATTAACATAATGTTATGATTTTATTCAATATATATTTTTCTCCATATGGTTCATGTTTGTAACATCCCAGGTAAATAAAGAATAAAAAAATTTCATATTTATTAATATTTACGAATTAAATATTAATTTTAATTAAAAGGGGTTTCTACGTTCAATAGCGTACTTGGTACGCAACGATGAGTTTCTTTGAAAACTTACGTTGCACACAAGTAATAAATTAATATTATTTTAAATGTTAGTTAACGAGTAGCTGTTGTACTAGCGGGAATGGATAGAAATAACTAAAATATGATTATATATGTTTTTAAATGTTTTTACATTTACCCAATAAAAGATAAAGGCTTAAAATACAGAAAGAGTTCAATTTTAGGCATTTATACCCTAATTTTCACGAAAGGTCCACTTATCACCTTTTGACGGAGAACCGTCATTAAATATAGTTTTGATCACTCTTATACATTCTTTTGGACCAAATATAACTCTTCTTTAGAATCGGGACATCAAAATTTACTTTGTGTAAATTTTTGGTACCTTTCTGATAAAGTTCATTTTTTTAATGAATAGTGTAAAATGTTGTATTTTAATTCAAAACCTCTTTTTAATATAATTTATTTATATGATTAGATTATTATTTTAATTGTTTTAAAAGTGAAATTAGAAAATATTTTTACCAGTTAATCCAATGGTGGTCATTGGAATCAATTTCACTTTGAAATTGGACTTAAACTGGTGTCAATCTTTTGATACTTATTGTTTCACAAAAACACGCTATTTGTCATGACAGCGGGAATTAATTATTAAATTAATTAATTTGACTTATATGTTTTGAATTTTGTAAAATGGACTTCATTTTTGAATTCGGAATATCAAATATAGCTTAGGGTGAATTTTTGGCAATTTCCTGAAAAACTTCAATTTTTGATGAATAGTGAAACCACTAAGTGGTAATCAAGCAAACTGATTTTTCAGTTAAATGAATGTTTACCACTAATGTGTATTGAATTTTGAAAATCCAACATACATGGTTGTCATTAATAAGTAAAATGTGGTTCAATGAGATTAAAATAATTTTTGGTGAATAGTAACTTTTTTTCATTAATCGCGATTAGAGGTAATTAGTGTAGTTTAAGGTAAAAATGGTATTATAAGAATGTGAAAACACCATGACACTTGTCCTACACCTATTGGGTGAGTCATGTCCGACCAAGACAAGCCATGGGCCAACTTGGGAACCCCATGGAGCCACTTTAGTTGGAAAATGACATTAATATATTTTTATTTAATGTTAAAGTGAAAATGACCCTAACATAAATTGTTTTACTAAAACAATTTTTAAGTGGGGTAATACAAGTCAAAAATTTGATTATAAATAGTCATTGGAAAGAGAAAAAGATTTTCTATATCATAGTATTTTTTTATAATTTTTAGACATTAAATAAATTTAATTATTTATGACATAATAATGATGCAGCGATGAAATCATTATTTGACGATTTAAATAAAATAGAAAGATAATGTAAAATATATGAACTACACATGTACAAAACCAATTGGATGAGTGGATTTCGAACCCTTATCACCTTATCCACGAATTATACCAATTTGTGACCTTTTAAAACCGAAACACATTTTCAAATAAAGTAATATTTCTTTACTTTCCAAAAGTGCCCCTCCTCTCCTCTTATAAAAGGCCCCCACCTCTACCTCATTTCACACACTTCTCAAGCCTTTGGATCGGCCAACCACTGCCCAATTACTCTCTCCACATCCCTCTCCTAATACTAGAGGATTCCCTTTGGGAATAAGCCTTCAAAGGAAGCCTTTAGGCTCAAATCAAAAGGGAGTTACACTTTTAAAGGTAATTCATTCTCTCTTGTTCATTTGTTTTATTTTGCTTATCCAACCCTCTAAACTCTTTTTATTTACTTCTTTTGTAACAACACCAGTATCTTCAATATACTAGGATGTTGTTATAATATTTATTTGAGCTAAACTCTCACACAACTACATCAAATGGTTAAAGAACATACGGTTTCCGTGGATGGCGAAATTCTGCCTCCCGAAACGATGATTGTTCAATACTCATTTAACACCTTCAAGAGTAGCCATTATGATGTCACTATTTTTATATATGATATATAATATGTTTATGTTTTCTTTAAGCTTCTATATTTTTCATTTTTGTCATACCTTTATGGTTTCCATTATGGGTAAACACGATATCTTCATTTAAGGAAGTGCGGACTACCGCCCCCTAAAAGTGATGTGATTCGTTAATGCCATATGTGGGACGTGTAAAGGATGGATTTAAAGTTATTATATATGATGTTATACTGGAATTATAATATACCTCTATATCATTATTATTTCTTTCCATTAAAGTATGAGATAGAAATGAAAGTAGCGTTCATGCGTACGTACGGCTTACCGTCTCCATGAACGGTGCATTTCATTTCTTATCCCCAAATGTAATGTACTATTAAAATTACATGTATATAATGTATATATATAATTAATGATATATCTAAATTATGAATATAATTCTGGAATTAAAATATACATACCTCTCATTTAGTTTTAATTCCACTAATATGACAAAGAAATGAAAGTAGCGTTCATGCGTACATACGGCTTACCATCTCCATGAACGGTGCATTTCATTTCTTACCTCTAAATGATTATGTAATATTATAAATACATGTATATGCTGGATATATATGATATATATGATATCCAAATCAGGAATTTCATTCTGGATATAAAGAACTTTTGACCACACGAACAACATGTAATTGTAAGAAGTCAACTTTCGACTTAAGAACCAAATATTGACAAAACAAACATTATTAACTTAAATGGTTACATAATGTTTATAACATGGAAATAAGTGATATAAAAGGAATAATGAAGTTTAAAAAGGTTCTTAATCATGTATAAATTAACTCAAGTTTATTATTCAGGGCGTTAAAGAACGATCGAGTCAAGTCGGACATGAGGTAAGGGACTTCGTCTCAATCTCCTTTCACTGAGGCATATTTCGTTTTATACACAACTTTCTTTTATACGGTGTATAAACCCTTTGACTTTTACTTTTATCCAAAAGGAATATTTTTCTACGAAGCGTTTTACTAAATGACAAAAAGGAATTTTTTTTTAACGTACGCGGTGACAACGACTTTTTCCGCCGCCGCGAGTATTATTTGGTCTTTGGCTTCCTCAACAAGCCGTATTGTTTTTAGAATAAAATAAATACCATATACTCTTTTATGTATTTTGGTATTGAAAATGGTTTTGATAAAGGATTCTATTATGTCAATATATTTATGTTATATTATGATTGAAATGTGGAAATGTTATCATTCCTTTATATTGGTTTTATGTTTTATGATTTTATATTGGTACTTGGACATTTTAACGGGTGGTTAAGTTATAAACCATATGACGGGTGGTGCCGTGAATACCAAGATGGGTGGTTACGTTATAACCTCCAATGCATTGGGTATGGAAGTCAGCCGTATGGATATTCCATTAAGTATGTATGGAAATTGGCCGTATGGCTATTCCATTAAGTGATATGTGTGGAAGTCGACCGTATGGTTATTCCACTTAAGTATGTTTATGTCCCATGTTACCTTTATATATTCTATGTGTTTTTATATGGGTTTTATGGTAATCCTTTGGTTACAAAAAGGTAAGTAATGATACTTTATTCAGTGAAGATTTTTTTTACTACTTCATGAAGGTGAAGGTATTACTTTGATATAGTATATATGGTTTACTTGATGTTTGAAAAACTAACAGTTTTCATTGTTTTTGTATCCCTTACTGAGCTTTTTATGCTCACCCCAAGTTTTTCGAAATGTTTTTCATAGGACTTAAAGTGGAATAACGTCAAGGATGGGATCAAGGGAATGTCATGCTATCTAAAACGTGGAATCTAGACATCTTTCTTTTTAAGAGTTTTTATTTTATGGAAACTTAGTTGAAGTGTCTACTTTGTAATCTTTTAAGATGTAATAGTTATGTTCTAATTCTCTAAAACTCTAAACCTGAAAAGATCCTCAATGTGAATTATTCATTTAATTCAATATTAAGTAAGGTTTAAGGCTGGGGCCTTATAATGTCAACATTTTATTATCATAGTTTCCAATGGGTAAATAAACATTTCTATGATACCAGCTTTAGTAACCCATACATTTCATACATATATAATATATCTTAGTAAATTACCATTAATTTAATAGAATTTCAATCCATGAAAAAATATTTTATGTCTAGTATCATTGGAAACATGGAGTCATAAAAATATCTTTTATAAATTATCTACATATTCTCCAAATTATATTTTTCATAACATGAAATATTAATATACATATCAAACATAATACCATTCCACATAACCTGGGGAAAGGAAAGAACAAAAAAGGGTGAGCTCATATGCTCAATAAGGGTAAACAAGGGATATATCAATGATCACATTAACATAACATGATAACACTGGTATGACAATTTGATCATAACATTTGAAAACCTTGAATTTCATATCAATGATCCTAAGAATATTTAATTGAATAAATATTGATAGATCATAAGGAATGAATCCAAATGGAATCAATAAACATGTACCATGATATCAAAATATAGGCATAAGATATGGAACTATGGTATAAACCATAATATAGAATAATATTTCTATAGTAGTGAGGGATAATTTAGACGGTTACTATAGTGGAATAGATTTACTCACCAAACCATCATAGTATTCAAAGTTCATAAAAAAGATAATTATAGTGGTAGGGTTACTTAATAAATCTGGATCAATCTCAATTCTAGACCAGTTTATATCATGATATTTCAACTCCTAACCAATGAATTAGAGGGAGATATTGGTCCCAAACATCACATAATGAAAAGTTTACATCTGTGTGCTAGAATAACATAATGAATTTATTATATTAGAATCCATAAAAATATTAATGGGTAGCATAAACATATAATTATAACATAAACCATTTAGAATAAATGGGTTTCAAAAACATTTCAACATTACATAAACCATTGAAAAAATGGGTAATATAAACATGAAATATTTTAATCATAATCATACTAATATAATGAAATAATAAATACTTTATCATTACATAATATTCCCAATAACATAAATGTTTCATAAAAAGTGATTTGGACAAATAACATGGAATAAGAATTTTGAAAAAAAAACCTTTCCATTCTGAAATAATTTCTTTTTAAAAGATGTAAAATTATAATAGAAAAAATTTTCATTTGAAAAAACATTCTAATACTACAATGTAATATTCATTGAAAAATGTATCGATGAAGATGGTAAAAACTTTTATGTGGAATATTGTTAAAACAATTCCTCTAATATTTCTTTATAAAAAAAGTAACAAAGTGTCTCATTATGAAAAATAAAAAAATAATCCATTCGATCACTTTTGTAAAATGTATACATCAGAAAAATTAAATTAATATTTAATATGATAATAGTTAAAAAAATATTTGAAATCAATTATTGAAAACAATGGTATTGAATAAAAATATTTATGGAGAGAGACATAAACATTAATAACCCCAAATATTGACGATATTATAAAATAAGAACCATATCATGGGTTTAAATATATAAGAATGAAATCTAAAATCATTTGTAATAAAGCTGTATTTAATATATATATAAAAAATTCCATTTTTAAATGAAAAATATCATATATTATCCATTTATGTCATTTCATTACCCCCTTTTTCAATAATTCCTTACTAAAATTTCTATTTCTATGTGTCAACTATTTTATTTATCATTTTTATATTAACTAAGTCATTTCACACCATGTACATTTAACTTGGTCACTTAATATCCTGTATACTTGTCATTATATAAATATAATATATATTCATTATATAAATATTTATTCTCACCCATATATGATATATAAAAAATTTATTACCTTATTCATGGAGATGGTAGGTCATACTTACCAATGAAAAATGATTTCATTTTTCAACAGATGAAAAATAAAGGTAAATTTTAATAAACCTTTTAATAATTATTATTATATATTATAAAACATTTATATTAATCAATTTAATCCTCATTTACATCTATGGAAAATATAAATGAAAGATGAATCACATCATGATGTTATTAATATTTTCATGATTTATTTTATTCCCCCTTTACTGATTTTATATGAAATGTGCATAATTTCGGTGAAATATTAATGTTTTAATATTATGTATAATTTTTGAGCATTTTTAGAAGTAGTCCAATTGAGTCAGTTTACTATTTTAATAATAACTATCACTATACTGATCCAAATTGTGTTGTTCTTGTTTTTTTGGATTCTAATTTCAGTATAAAACATTTCATTAGAAGGTACCATGAGCCAATTCTACCATTTGAAGGGTTATATGGTCCTCACAAACAAGACCAAAGAATCTGTGAACAAACTGGACCAGCCTTGAAGATTGATTTACTGGGCTCAATCCAGAAGTCCAAAAACATTAAATCTCCACTGTATTTTGGGGGCCAGTACATTTCATCTTGGATAAAAATTTCAAGGCCCAAATCTAAGTACAAGGGTCCCAAATGAAGCTTTGAAGTCCGGCCCACCATTCTGGCCGAGAAATACAATCAGTATAGTATTCATGACATATCTCATGATGTAAGAATAAACTCTTGCTGATATTTTTCAGTGTAAAATAGGGGATATAGGAATACGACTTTTTTGAAGCACCCAATCGGCTTTGAATTCATCTTCATATTCAAAAACCCTTTCACATTCTGGACATCAAAAAGACTGGATTGAAATGGACAGTTTTACTGTGTTTACGCAACCGTCCATAACTTTTTATGCTTAAGTCCAAAAGACTCCATATTTTGGGAGTGGTCGTAAAACTCTATTATCTACAACTTTTAAGAAGGAGATTTCTCGATATTCTTCTGTCATGATTTCCATATCTGCGAGCCAAGTGGAGGGGTATTGCTGGAATGTAAACAGTCCACTCCTTGGGAAATAAATACTCTCCCCTTATCTCCTTGAGAGGGGTTGGAATTTCAGAAGAGAGGATAGAATATTGGCACGACCAAAGCCTTGAAAAAGGCTTGGGAGGACCTGAAATACTCTAGTTTTCACTTGAGAGACCTTTCCTCCTCTCTTTGTTTTCACTTACTTTCATGTTCTTCGTTTTTGTAATTTTGTAAGTCTCTTTCTTTGTAATTCTGTTTTAATGCAAGTTACTTATTCAATATCTCTTATTCACATCCACCTTCTGTAGTTTAATATTTATGTTCTTAAAGTAGTTTAAATTCAGTTGAATCCCCTTCCCTTCTTCTGCTTCCATATTCAATCGAAAGTCCATTTTTAATTTTCTTCATCATTTGTGTGTGTGTTCGGCGCACTACTCATATCTTGTCCCTTTATTTTTCTTCTCTTTATAATTAATCACCATAATCATTATAACCAGATTATTAATCATTTTAATGGCTGGGTAAATCATTAATTTGTGTGAGTTATAATTTAGGTATGTTAATTGATTGAGAGCTTTTTCTCGACGAGTGTTCTTTAAATTAATATTGTGTATGTTGAACTTTATATGTCATGGATTAATGACATGTTTTGTTTAATATGTGGATTCCATGGATTATTGGAACAAAAAATACACTACCATAAACAAGTAATGGTAATGATTAGAAACCTAAGTTAAGTTACATCTTGGATTAAAGTTTTAACACTTGGGAATTCTGATCAAAATCATCTTGTGACATGGGTGTTAATTTAATGCAATATAAAGCAAAGCTCAAGGATATCACAAGCTTAACTACCTAATGATGAACTCAACCCAATCATTATCAATTTGTTAAATCAAAAAGCATTCATAAATTATTTCATAAGATCTGCAAACAAACCCCCCCAATCAGAAAACAATTAACTAAAAACAAACGTCTATTACAAAGTATCATCACTGAGGATTCGACCCGAGTGCAGCTATACACATTAGCAGAGCACCAGAACCTTGACCAGTTGATATGCGACAATCGGACGTGGATTTCAAATGGCTCCGTTGCTGGGGATGGTGATTTATGTAGTCATTAGTTTCTGGTTATTTTCAAAAAAACAAAAAAAACAAAATTATAACAAAATTGAAAAAAAATCACAAAGAAAAACCCGTCTTCTCATAAAAATAATAAACTGAAAAAAATACAAAGACAAAACCATCTTCCGCTTTCTTCCAAAATCTATTTGAATGCCCCATAGCCTTCCAAACAATCCCTCAGATTTGTTTCACCCTGAAATTGAGCGAACACTTCACCAACATAGGAGGAACATAAGAGATAATCAAATAATTCAAGAACCAGTCCTTGTCCAACCAATTGAATTAGATATGGCCAATCCTAGGGAACAAAAACATAAAGAACTCGCTGCCTCTGATATGAATTACCAACCTCTAGGTATTCAATATCCAAATATAGAGGCTTACTTTGAACTCAAATCGGGTTTGATTCATCTTCTCCCTCATTTCCAAGGGCTAGCCGGTGAGGATCCACATCTCCACCTTAAAGATTTCCATGTAGTGTGCTCTACCATGAAGCCTCAAGGGGTTTATGAAGAACAAATTAAACTCCGAGAATTCCCTTTTTCCCTAGCCGACACTGCTAATTCATGGCTCTACTACCTACCTCCTGGTTCCATAACAACATGGAATGACATGAAGTGACTATTCTTAGAGAAATTCATTCCTGCTTCTCGTATTGATTCTATCCTAAAGAAAATAAGTGGTATTCGTCAGTTCCCAAGTGAATCACTCGACGAGTACTGGGAGAGGTTCAAAAATCTTGTTGCAACATTCCCACATCATCAAATCCCTGACCAGCTCTTGATCAAATACTTCTATGAGGGGTTATAAGATATGGAGAGAACTCTCATTGATGCCATAAGTGGTGGTGCTATGGCTGATAAAAATCATGCAGCTGCAACAGATCTCATAAGTAACATGGATGCAAACACACAACAATTCCATACTCGAGAACTTGCTCAAGTAAAAAAAGCCCAATATAATCAATAAATTGAACCGAAAAAAAATGATGGAGTGGATGAGTGAACTTACAGGTCTTGTGCGACAACTAGTTGTGGCTACCAAATCCCCAACCTCGTCTTCTCCACAATCAATGTTTCCTGGACCTGTCAAAAACTGTGGAATCTGCAACTCTCCATCTCATCCAACTGACACATGTACACAACTTCAAGAGGATCAATTTGATTCATCTGGACCAATGTAGCTCAATGCAGCATATGCTCAGCGGAACACCAATCCTCAACTATCAGGTAAGTTTGTTAGAAACTTCAAGCAACCTCACTCTGAGACCTTCTCCTCTAACTTTAACCAAGGATTGAGGTATGGTAATCCTGTCTCACATCCCCCTCAATTCCCTGCACAAAACCCAAACCAATTCCAATATGGTCATGGTGGTGGTAACTTCCATCAACCTTATACTTTTGTTCCTCAACCTCAAAGGAACAATCCTTTTCCTAGATTCCATTATCCTAGTGAGCCTTCCTAATTCCAAAACCAATACAATCGATTTCAAAAGAACCAAAATCAAGGCAATCCCAATCCGGGACAAGCCGCTTCTTCCAAAAAACCATGGGAAAGTGCAGTGGATGATCTTTCCACCTTCACCCGTTCTAGTCTCAAAAACATTGAATCTCAAATAGGTCAACTTGCATCCCACCTGAGCCAGCAACAACAATCAAATTCTTCCCAACTCCCAGCTCAACCATTACCCATCCCCAAGGGTAATATTAGTGAAATTTCACTTAGATCGAAAAAGCACATTGCTATGCCTCAAGATAAGTCCTCTAGCCCTCCTTTGAATGTTGAACTAGAAAATGAAAAGAAAAATAAATGTGAAAAGTAACCTGAAACCATTCCCTCACCTACTTCAATTCCACTTAAGAACCCAATTCCTTTTCCTCAAGAAGTTTTTAAACCAAGGAAGTCCTTTGAACCTGATCTTGAAATGCTCGACATGTTTAGACGTGTTGAATTCAACATTCCCCTCTTAGATGCCATAAAACAAATTCCTAACTATGCCATGTTTATTTAGGAATTGTGCAACCACAAGAGGCAACTTAGGACCTTTGAAAATGTTTCCACCCAGTATTCCATACCCATTAAGTGCAATGATCCAGGTACCTTTACAGTCCCATGCCAAATTGGAAGTTCCAACTTTAGTGATGCACTCATAGAACTAGGAGCCTCAATTAATGTAATTCCCAAATCCATATTCTCCAACCTTGGTCTAGGTCCCTTACATCCAATGGGTGTTTTCATTCAGTTAGCCAATCGAAGCACAACCAGTCCTGAGGGAATAATTGAGGATGTCCTTGTCCGAGTCAATGATCTTATATTCCCTGCTGATTTCGATGTCCTTGACATGGAAGGTGAGACAAATTCTTCTCGATCTCCCCTAATTCTTGGAAGACCATTCCTCATGACTGCGATAACCAAGATTGATGTCCATTCTGGCATCTTATCCATGGAATTCGGTGACCAACTGGTCAAATTCAACATTTTCCAAGCCATGAAATACCCATATGAGGACCACTCTGCATTCTCAATCCATTCTTTTGAGGACACTTCTAAGATTCAATTGAACCCCATTCCATCATGTTCATCCTATTCTGATGATAAAGGATCTTGTGAAATCTGCACCATGATTAACCAAGTCATAAATGGTGAAGTTGATGTGGACCTCTCATTCATAGACGCCATTAATCTAGGAGAACTTGAAAACTCTCTTGAATCCCACATCAACTCTAATATCTACTGCTCCACCTTGGACAGTATTAAGGAGAATTAATCTGATGCAACTGAACTCTTTTCATCCATTCCTGAGATGTCTACCCCACAAATAAAATATGAGACTAATCTGAAACCCCTTCCTGCACACCTGAAATATGCATTCCTCTTACATGATCACTCATATCCTATCATTATCTCTGCCACACTTACTGAAACCGAGGAGTCCAAACTTGTTCAAGTATTAGAGGAAAACAAAAAGTCCTTAGTTTGGACCCTAGATGACATACTAGGAATCAACCCTTCCCTTTGCATGCATCACATTCATCTTTAGGAGTCATCCAAACCAATTAGACAACCACAAAGAAGACTCAATCCACTCATCCTTGAGGTAGTTAGGGAAGAGATCACCAAGCTTCTGCAAGATGGTATTATCTACCCAATTTCTGATAGTGAATGGGTTAGTCCAATTCAAGTTGTACCTAAGAAGGGTGGGATAACTGTTGTCACAAATGAACATGGAGAGGTAGTCACAACTCGAGTGAAGAACAAATGGAATGTGTGCATCAACTATAGGAAATTGAATGTTGAAACCCGAAAAGATCACTACCTTCTTCCATTCCTTGATCAAATGCTAGAAAGATTTTCCGGAACGTTACACTATTGCTTTCTTGATGGATACACCGGCTATTTTCAAATCCCAATCTCACCTCAGGACCAAGAAAAGACTACTTTCACATGCCCCTTTGGAACATATTCTTATAGAATAATGCCTTTTGGACTTTGCAATGCTCCTGCAACATTCCAGAGGTGTATGATGAGTATCTTTTCAGAATTCACTGAACACTGCATGGAAGTATTCATGGATGACTTCACCATTTATGGTGAGTCATTTGAATCTTGTTTTCATTCACTCTCTCTAGTCCTTAAAAAGTGTGTCAAGTGTAACATTGTGTTAAATTTTGAAAAATGTAACTTTATGGATGCCAATGGGATTGTTCTAGGGAACATAGTTTCAAAAGATGGTATTGAAGTCAATCATGCCAAAATTGAAGTAATCCAATCACTTCTTGAACCCAACTCTGTTCGATACATTCGTTCATTTCTCGGTCATGCTGGTTTCTATTGGAGATTCATCCATAACTTTAGTAAAATTTCTCTCCCACTCACTCATTTGCTCCAAAATGATGTCTCTTTCCATTTTGATGAGGTTTTCAAGATATCCTTCATTGAACTCAAAACTGCTCTTACATCTGCCCTGATAATCCAACCCCCAGATTGGTCATTCCCTTTGAGTTGATGTGTGATGCTTCTGATAGAGCTGTTGGGTCTATTCTTTTTCAAATAAGGGAAAGAATTCCTCATGTCATCTATTATGCCTCAAAAAAATTAGATGAAACTCAATATCACTACACTATCACTGAAAAGGAACTTCTAGCAGTGGTTTTTGCCTTAGACAAATTCTGGTCCTATCTCTTAGGTGCCAAAATCATAATCTTCACAGATCATTCTGCTATAAAGTTCCTACTCAAGAAAAGTGATTCCAAACTGAGGCTAATAAGATGGATCCTAATGCTCCAAGAATTTGACCTTGAAATAAAAGATAGACCAGGAAAAGAAAACCATGTGGCTGATCACATGAGTAGAATTTCTAATTCTTCTCATTCAGAAATCATTGATCTTGAATTCCCCATTGAGAACCTTTCGTCTCTCACTCCAAAGTTACCATGGTATGCCCCAATTGTAAATTATTTGTTTTCTAGTGTTTTCCTGAAAAGTTTTCAAAAGAAAAAAAATTGAAGTTGAAAAGTGATTCAAAATACTATTTTTGGGAAGAAAATAAACTTTGGAAAATTTGGGCTAACATGGTAATTAGGATATGTGTTGAAGAAAATGAACATTCTTCCATATTATAATTATGTCACTCACTTCCAGGAGGTGGCCACTTTGGACCACAAAGGACCTCCCGAAAGGTCCTAGACTCTGGATTCTTCTAGCCTTCACTCTTTAAGGACTCACATGAGTTCTTTCAATCATGTCCCACTTGCCAAAAGTTTGGCACAATCTCTAAAAGAAATGAAATTCCCCAAAAGCCCTTAATCTTTTTTGAAATCTTCGATGTTGGGGGCATTGATTTCATGGGACCATTTCCCCCTTCCAATGGATTCTCATACAATCTTCTTGTGGTCGATTATGTTTAAAGGTGGGTTGAGGCCAAACCCACTAGGAAGGATGATTCTCATACTGTTAGTGAGTTCCTAAAGACCTACATCTTCCAAAGATTTGGCACACCACGTTCCTTGATCAGTGACTTAGGAACCCATTTTTGTAATAGAACCATGTAAGCTCTTCTGAAAAATAATTGGGTTGTACATAAAACTTCAACTCCATATCACCCCCAAAAAATGGCATGGTTGAACTCTCTAATAGAGAAGTGAAAAGGGTACTTGATATAATTGTTAATCCCATTAGAAAAGACTGGCCTGACAGACTTGGTGAAGCCCTTTGGGCTTATCGAACTGCCTATAAAACACCCATTGGGATGTCTCCTTTTAGGCTTGTTTTTCGTAAAGCATGTCACTTACCAGTTGAAATCCAACATAAGTCATTTTGGGCAATGAAAACATGTAATTTTGATCTTGAAAAATCTGGTGAAGAAAGATTGTTGCAATTGGATGAACTGGAGGAGCTTCGACTTGAATCCTATGAGAATTCCAATCTGTACAAATAGAAGGCTAAGGTACTCCATGACAGTCACATCCTGAGAAAGGTATTTCATGAAGGTAAAAAGGTAATGCTCTTCAATTTTTTATTCCGACTTCACCCAGGTAAGCTTAATTCTCGTTGGGAAGGTCCTTTTTTTATAACTAATGATTACCCATTTGGTGCAGTGCAAGTCCAAGACCCCACCTCCAAAAGGACAATCACAGTTAATGGACATCGCTTAAAGCATCACCATGAGAGGACACACAATCCTGGATCATCATCGACTTCCCCTGGATCTCCAACTTCTCCAACCGACCAACCAGTAGATGGAGATGGTGACCCACCAAATCCAAACCTGGGGCACCTCTTTACCTTTAACTCTCTCACTATCACTTCAACTCTCTACATCATTCTTCTTCTTCTTCTCTCCTTCATTTTTTTTACCATTTTTTTTCAAACCCTTTTTTTTCTTCCTTGTGAGGGTGTGTATTTTAAAAAAACATTAAAATCTAACAAAAAAACCAAAACACACAATCACTTAAATAAATAAAAAAAGAGTCATGCTTACTCAACATCGAGTTTTGAAATTTTGTCCAACCATTTTGGGGAGTTAACGGACATGTTTTCATCTAAAAAATTTTGTATTTTCATCATGACTTTGGATAAAGAATTTTGTGTCAAAATTAAAAAATTTTGAATGCTCAATTTTTGATTTGGAAAATTATTTTCCCAAACCGTGAGAACAAACAATTTCTTTCATGCCAAGGCCACCTATGGCCATCTTTTCAAAATTTGTGTTTTCACCCCCATTTGTGAGTCTTGAGTTTGTGGACCTTTGAGCTGAATTTCCTACCTTATTCTATATTAATATGATAGAGTCATTTTCTGAACCACATGAAAATCACAATAGCCAAATAGCCTCCCATTTCCCTTACATTAATCCTCCTTTTGAAAGACCCTTCGATCCTATGAAAACCTTTTCTTTGATAGCCACATTTCTATCCCATTACATTATCCCACCGAATATCAACATGGATTTTCATTGCATATGTTTTTTGAAATTTATGTGTGGGGGGGGAATGGATTTCATTTTTGTTTATCATTTCTTTAATTTCTTGTGTGTTATCATATTCTTGAGGGAAAGCATCGATTTTATTGTGGGGGGGGGGAGGTTTTCATTCAGTGGAATTTGGGAATTTATTGTACAAATGATATTGAAAAGTGTTCAAAAAAAATTCAAAAAAATTCAAAAAAAATTCAAACAAATCAAAAAAAAAATTAAAAAAATGGGTTGTGTCTTGGGTAGGTAAAAAATCAATCTTCCTCAACCTTTGATCTTGTTATAAATATTACAATTAGTGTCATTAGGAGATCAAACATGTGTTAGGATATGAATGTGATATCTGTTTCAAGGTCAACTTTCAAAAAAACAAAGAAAAAAAAGGAAAAGAAAAAAAAAAGAACACTTGCATTATATTATTATTGGAAGAGGTTTTTTTTGTAAATATTCCATATTCTCATTACCTTAATATTTTCTTCCTCTATTGTGTCTTTCTTCACGCAATCATTCCGTTGTAAATATGTGTTTTCATTTCCATCCATGTTTCATTTCAAAAAAATGTGCATTGCTTTTTCTATGTTGGTATTTTAACCCTCTTCTTCTCTCTCTTGGTAATTATATTCCTACCATCCCATAGACATTGAAAAACCCCTTAAAATTACCTCTTTATTCTTGTTCACTTTGAATAGGGATTGGAAGCTGAGATCTCTTTTCAAACTCTAAGATTTTCACTTTTGGTTGGTGAAAGAGTGAACCTCCACAAATGAATTTTATCATCTTTAGAGGTGTGAGTTTTGAGTGTCCACATTTTCCATTTCTAAATTTAAGCATGAAAAAATTAATTATTTTTAGAACATTGTTTCGGTAACAACTTGTGGTCGAATTCAAAATGGATGAGTGAAATAGTCTAAACCTCTCCTGATTGGAGAAAACAAAATTTTAATATCTGTTGGCGTGTTAAAATGATTTTGTCATGTTTTTATATTTGTTGCACATGAGGACATGCACAAAACTAAGTGTGGGGGATTTGATGTTATTAATATTTTCATGACATATTATATTCCCCCTTTACTGATTTTATATGAAATGTGCATAATTTGTGTGAAATATTAATGTTTTAATATTAAGTATAATTTTTGAGCATTTTTAGAAGTAGTCCAATTGAGTCAGTTTACTATTTTAATAATAAATATCACTATACTAATTCAGATTGTGTGGTTTGTGTTTTTTTAGGATTCTCCTTTCAATATAAAACATTTCATAAGAAGGTACCATGAGCTAATTCTGCCATTTGAAGGGTCATATGGCCCTCACAAACAAGACCGAAGAATCTGTGATCAAACTAGACCAGCCTTGAAGATTGATTTACTGGGCTCAATATAGAAGTCCAAAAACATTAACTCTCCACCATAATTTGGGGTACAGTACATTTTATCTTGGATAAAACTTTCAAGGCCCAAATCTAAGTACAAGGGCCCCAAATGAAGATTTAAAGTTCAGCCCACCATTCTGGCCGAGAAATACAATCAGTATAGTATTCATGACATATCTCGTGATGTAAGCATCAAATCGAGATGATATTATTCAGTGTGAAATAGGAGATATAGGTGGCCGATGTTTTTGAAGAACCCATTCATATTTGAAGGCATCTTCATATTCAAAAACCCTTTCACATTCTGGACTTCAAAAAGACTGGATTGAAATGCACAGTTTTACTGTGTTTAATCAACCGGCCATACCTTTTTATCCTTAAGTCCAAATGACTCCAAATTTTGAGAGTGGTCGTCCAACTATATTATATACAACTTTTAAGAAGGATATTTCTCAAGATTCATCTGTCATAATGTCCATATCTACGAGCCAAGGGGAGGGGTATTGCTAGAATGTAAACAGTCCACTCCTTGGGCTATAAATACTCTCCCCTTATATCCATGAGAGGGGTTGGCATTTCAGAAGAGAGGATAACATATTTGCACGACCAAAGCCTTTCCAAAGGCTTGGGAGGACCTACCATACTCATGTTTTCACTTGAGAGACCTTTCCTCCTCTCTTTGTTTTCACTTACTTTCATGTTATTCGTTTTTTTAATTTTGTAAGTCTCTTTCTTTGTAATTCTGTTTTAATGCAAGTTACTTATTCAATATCTCTTATTCTCATCCACCTTATGTAGTTTAATATTTATGTTCTTAAAATAGTTTAAATTCAGTTTAATCCCCTTCCCTTTTTCTGCATCCTCATTCAATCAAAAATCCATTTTTAATTTTCTTCGTCGTTTGTGTGTGTGTTCGGCGCACTACTCTTATCTTGTCCATTTCTTTTTCTTCTCTTTATAATTAAGCACCATAATCATTATAAACAGATTAGTAATCATTCTAATGTATGGTTAAATCTTTAATTGGGGTGAGTTATAATTTAGGTATGTTAAGTGATTGAGATCTTTTGCTCGACGAATGTTCTTTAAATTAATATTGTGTATGTTGAACTTTATATGTCATGGATTAATGACATGTTTTGTTTAATATGTGGATTCCATGGATTATTAGAAACACAAATACACTACCATAAACAAGTAATGGTAACGATTAGAAACCTAAGTTAAGTTACAGATTGGATTAAAGCTTTAACACTTGGGAATTCTGATCAAAATTATCTTGTGACATGGGTGTTAATTTAATTCAATATAAAGCAAAGCTAAAGGATATCACAAGCTTAACTACCTAATGATGAACTCATCCCAATCTTTATCACTTTGTTAAATCAAAAATCATACATAAATTATTTCATAATCTCTGCAAACAAACCCCCCAATCAGAATACAATTAACTAAAAACAAACGACTATTACAAAGTATCATTGTCGAGGATTCGACCCGAGTGATGCTATACACATTAGCAGAGCACCGGAACCTTGACCGGTCGATAAGAGACAATCGGTCGTGCGTTTCACATCACATTGTGGAGGTTTTTCTCCACATATATCAATGAGAGATGTTTTCATTTCTCAAAGGATTGGATGATAAGAAGGAAGATATAATATTATTATTCTCAAAAAATATTATTTGATAATATAATATATAAATATTTATTCCATTATATTACCAATATATAGAATATGTTCATGACAAATTAATTCTCTCTTTTCATGGATTTACTAAGTCATTTTTATGCAAGAGTGATACTTTAACTTCTCGTATGATGGGAACATTGGTGTATAATTTGGTCCTCATACTCATGAAAATCATAAAGAATATTTAGGATAATAATGTTATTATTTTATGATATATAACATATGTTTTGTGGAGGTAAATAAGAGGGTAAATTAATGTGATTGTGTAAGGTTATTAATAATTCTTTGAAAAGACTCATTTAGATCTATTATAAATGGCTATAGGGCTTATCTTTTTGGAAGAAAAAAAATCTATAATTTAAGTAGAGAAGTTTATAAAATAAATTAGATTAGACTGGGTGAGGTATGGGGATTTATATTTTTGGATGAAGTGATTGAGAATTTTCAATTTTTAATTAGGGTTAAGGACAAATTTGGAATTTTATTCCAAAGACTGAATTATAATAAACTCAATATGAATCTAAATTGCTCTATGTGATCATAGATTCTATGATAATGTGGTATAGGGTTTTATCCAGACAAACCAATATATTTTATAGGTGATTTGGTGTATTTTTTATCCTTATATTTTTGATTGACACATAGTTAAAAAAATTAAATTTTAACAATGGAAACACCATTATCCATATTCAAGGGTTGGATATTTTATGTATATGCTACCTATTGGACTGAATATGGTCAATTAATGGAATTATCAAATATATAATAACAAATAATGTCTTAGTTTATTATTTTTTATTATGTTAAATTAATTTAATAAAATGTTTTGTTTAAATATCATTGCTATAAATTTTGACACTATTAATTTTACTTAAAATTTAATATATCAAGAAAATGGGGAAATATAAATATATCTTTTTTATAGCACAATAAAATTTCCTTTAGATCAATAAAATTCTTGCGTCAAATTAAAAGATTCAAATCATAACACTTTAAAAAAATTAATATCATATATTATATGATTTTTATTAAATGGAGATATAATACATCAATGTTTCAAATGAAATTAAGGACATTATATAAACACTAAAAATTTAAAAACAAATCAGTAAAATAATTTTATTAAGATAAAAATAGACTCTTAGAAATACTCATAACATAATTTTATCTACATGTGAAAAAATATTTCATATTAATAACAAATATGGTCACATTTTGTAACATTCATTGATTTAAAAACTATACAATTATTTTCCATGGACATATGTAAGTTAAAAACCTAAATTTATAGCCTAATGTGTTATGGTTGTAATTATATTCTACCATGAACATTTTTCATTAATATTTATGTCCATAAAAAATAAATATAATATATATCAACTCTATTTACCTTTTACTAGGAAAGTAAATTTTACCACAATAACATTTCATATTGAAAAACAAAAAAAGGATTATACATATAAAAATTAAAAATACTAATTATAATTAATTAACTATTTTTTCAATTTAAATTCATACAAATGGAATAATTAATTTAATTTTATGTTAAAAGATGTTAGATAATGTACTTTGTAGGAAAAAAATAATTTCTAATCATTAATATTGATATTTTCATATCCTATGATGACAAACATATTTGTTGACTACTTTAACAAATTTATATACTAAATAACATATAAATTTTTTTAAAATATTTCACCAATCAGTGTTAATTTAATTTAAAATAAAATAATACATTACTCATATAACAATTGTGTTTCCAAAATATAATTCTTTTTAATTCAAATTATTTTTATTTTCATTTATAATCAATTGATAAACAATGAATTAATATTAGATATATAATAAAATAATAATAAGTTTCTTCCCAATATCGAATATCTAGGGCCAATAATTTATAGAAAATTATATGAAGGTTTTTTAAAATGAAATATAACTATATATTTATAATCTGCTCAAGCATATCCAGATATAAGTTAAATATCCAAGATCCAACTCCCATATTAAAATGAAAATCAGAAACTAAATTTATAACCCTAAAAATTTGGGATACCAAAAATTAGATATGATTAGGAAACTCCATTTACTAAATCGAAGCTTCTATTTTTAATAAGGAGTTAGTGAATTATTGAATCATAATAAAAATAACAATGAAGGATGATTCCATATCCTTCCAATAAATCCACCAACTATTAAATCTTGAAATCATGATTTTCATAATTACCCATTTAATATCTTCATCATATGTTCTATACATCCAATACTATTTGTAGAAGAATAAAATTTCACCACAATTGGAGTCTGTCAAAATACCCCCAAAGAGTGACGCACCAATGTTTCCCATAGATGCACAACCTGTAATTAACTTGATATAATTTACAATAGGTTTCTAAAAAATAATAGTTTTATAATGTTTATGATTTTTTTTAAAAAAACTACTGAATCCCAAACTATAAAGAAAATTATGTTCATTATTTTATCTCCCTTATAACATTATATATATGGATTCACAAACATGAACAACTATGGAAAAGTTTCGCAAAGGAAAACATGTAACGAGGTATTTTTCGGAACCACAATATCCATTTAAAAGGAAAAAACAAGAAGCTTCACACCATCTTATCCTAACATATTTTTTTTGTTTAATGATTCAAATGTCATATATTTTTAATCCTAGGGAGTGGTAGTCCTATATATGACCACCAGAGAAACACCTGGTCAATATTAAAAATGTATCATTATTTTTTTTCTATACTATATTGATTAATTAAATTCATCATCACCCATGATTG
Source organism: Viscum album (assembly GCA_963277665.1). Lineage (NCBI taxonomy): Eukaryota > Viridiplantae > Streptophyta > Magnoliopsida > Santalales > Viscaceae > Viscum > Viscum album. Next base: position 1,777,349,063 of record OY728129.1, on the reverse strand, counting down.
AATTAAACAAATATTTTTTTAAAAGGGATTTTTTTCCATTTTTTAAAGTAGTGACTTTTGTAATATTTACTAAAAATGAGAATGGAATCATTTTTTGAAAAAAAATATATATGAATTGAATTTCCTTCCTTTGTGATTTCTCAATACATTGAATCTTCGTGTATATGATTCCATGTTTATCTTCAAAAATATGTGGTGTTTAATATTTGGGAAACATTTTTTTAAATATGTGATATAAAATAGAAATGGGTATGTTACACAATAATGGGTTCAAGTGAAATTATAATTTCATTTTTATTATTGTTAAATAAGATTTATGGGGATGTGATCTACTTATTCCTTCCATATTTTTTCTCTAGATGGAATATGATTATGATAAAATTATTACTTTGAAACTCATTAATCCTACATGGATTATTTTATAGTGGTACTATGAAATAATTATGAAATCCATTTCATTTAAACAGGTTATGATATGATGAAATGTTTTTTGGGGACACATATGTATGATTTTAATTATATTAATGGTGGTTCTAAAATTGTGAATCCCTCTCTAGAATTTGGTAAATATGAACATCTCATCAGATATTTAATATTATAATCAGTACTAAACCATGTTTTATAATATTCTCCATCCACATTTATATTATCAGGAGCGAACACTGAGTGAGAATGCGATGGTTTTTATAGTAATCCATATCCAATATGACAGTCTTTGAAGTATTCCTTTGTTTTTAAGGTGATTATTTACAATCCATATATATATTACCTAAAATTATATCATCTTAAAATTATATTCTCTTATGGATCATGTTCTCTAATACCTTTAGGATTCATACAATATATACTTCTAATATTTATTTAATAATTACAATTTATGATATTTGATATTCTTGGAATGGTTTTCAAACATTATGTTCAAGTTTTCAATCCCCGATATTCATTTTATAATTATGTAACCATTTATATCTCCCTTTTTAACCATTAAATACCATCTAAGATCACTATTTATAATTATTTCTTTTCCATGGAAATTAACATTACTTTTATCAATCATATTTCTATGAAGCGTTGTTGTTGTGAAGAACTATGTTGGTGATGACATCTATATTTTTTGAACATGTTTTTATGAATCCATGTTTCCAGATACACTAAATCTAAAATATTCAAAAATTTATCTTAATGTGAAGTAATGTATATTCCTTTTATAATATATAACTTTTTCAGATGTATTTTTTGGGTCACAATATGGAAGAGATATTAAACTATCTCATCAGAGAATCCATTATGTCAGTGTAGAATATAGTGGTGGTTATAGAAATGTCAAACCCATGTTTTATTGGTTTCAATACATATGAAAAAATATAGTAATCATTCAGCATATAGTTCAATTGAAGGTGATGTAGATGAAAAATCCAAATGTGGAGAATTGTTGGAGACCCAATCCAAATGGGAGTAGTCCTCCCAAGAAAAGACAAAGAAATCATTCACTTTTATGTCATGATTTAGGGGTGATATTTTGAAATATAATTTCAGATATAAATGAATTTTAATAATATTTTTACAACATATTGTGATGAATAGATAGATGAATCTCAATTATGATAACTCTAAAATCGATACAATAATGAATTTCTAAAATAGAGTCATACTAAGTGCGAGAAACAATGGGAATGTAATTCTGGTTATGTCACATGAGATAGTTTCATGCGATTATTGGGTTGATATTAGAATTCCAAATCAACCATTGACTGAATATATTATAATGGGGAGATAATATAAGTATTATTTCTAAAATATTTACCACTATACCAACATACCAAATGGAAAGACAGGTTTACACTACTAATACTAAGACACCACATGAGAAAATTTTAGTTAAAAAGGTAAGTTATTCATTCTAGAATAAAAATTGAAAATGAGGTGAAAATATGCTATTTATGGCCATTTTATATGGTTATAATACTAACTCCCCTTTTATATAATGATGAATATAGGGTTAAAATGAAGGCATATGGATGTAAATATTTTTCAATAGTAAGAAATATCATGATGCAACCTAGAATCCTTCAGGATTTATGTCCAAGATGGGCGGTAATCCTTTGGAGTATTGTGTTATACCTATAGAGTATTCCATTCAGACATGAATGAATTGTCTATAAATTTAAAGTCATACGACATAGTTTATATAGAATAACTATTATTCTTAAGGAGAGGTCTGAGATCCATGGGTTTCCACTATTATGTAATAGGAACATCAATGGTTTGAAATACTTCTATTTGTGTTCTACACACATTAGATACATGGGAATATTTCAATCATTATTAGGGATGATAATTCTAGTAACTAATTTTGTAAAATTTATGGTCACATTGACTATACCAATGTATAAATTTGTTCTCTCTGAATGGTAGAAACAAATGGAGGATGATTTAGAGTTCATAATTTATCATGGAAACCTTGAATGTGGTGTATACAGTTTAATATTTTAATTGTTCGACAAAAGTGGAATTCCATAGAAGTTCTTGAAACTATGACTAATAATTTATTGTTTAAATTTTTGATGAAATAAAAATTATTCACTATAGTGTAAATTCATAGACCATTCTATTATTGGGGGAGGTATAAAATATATTCAATAAATGATTTTTGGACCCATGGGTCGAATAACCATAGAAAATGTTTTACAATGGACATATAATAATCAAAAAAACATTTTTTCTCATTCATTTTCACTGCATCCTATTCCCATGAAAATAATTTATATTTCATGGTGAGTAGATGAATATATTTTTCATAGATATCTTATTTTATTTTTTGGTAAATAAACCATATTCACTCTTGTAATGGAATATTTAATGTCATTCTAGTTATATAGTTGAGTGGTGAATATATGGTCATAATGGTTTATCCAAGGGTACGATTATCCATGTATGTGAAGTTAGGGGAAACCCCAATATTAATAATGACTCAAATAAGGGTAGATTATCTAGAAAATGGTTGAATATGGTTTATGAAATGGGTTATTAGACTACATAATGAAACCAATTAGCATTCATATATTTTTTACCAACAATGAGGTGATACATAAAAAATGGATGATGGTAAAACATATATAAATGGGCTCCAAGTAAAAAATAAAAATTTATAAATCCATTGGTAAATTATTTCCACATTATGGTCATTGAATTCAGAATCATGGTTAACAGGATTAATTGTTTTAATTATTTTATATAATTAATCTAGTGTTTAGGTTCAAGGAACTCAAACCAGGGGGATGACGTATCTTATATATCATATTATATGGATGAAATATAATGGAATGTAGAGAGAAAATTGTTAAAATATATTACCTAAAATTAATATTTATAGAGTTTGAAAGTCATGGTGCGTGGACCATGGAACAAGATTTTTATGTTTATTATTCTAATAATAGGATAGAAAATAATAGATATCAATTGGTTTAAGGTTATCCCACAGTTCTCTACATTCATGATGAAAATTAGGAATTATCTTAGTAGAGGATACACATTTACCAACCTTAGAAATAGAATTTTAAATGAGTTTACGGTCACTATTTTACTAATCATAGGGAGACACGGGTAAATCTGAAAAAAAAACTAGGAATGAATTTATGAGAAAACATCCAATTCATGAATCTTCATAGGAAGAGTTAGTGTGTTTAAATTCACGATTCATTAAATGGGTGAGGTTGTCTATATATAAATAATGGAGTCAGAAAACTGACATGAATAAGAGATTCTACATGATAATATAAATAAATATTAGAGAAATCCCATAGTTTAATGTAATAATTCAAAGACACAATGGATACTAATAGTTTAGGGTCATGTTAGGGTGTTCCGTGATGAGATACCATTTCAAAGTGTCCCAGCTAGAGACTCCATTTTATATCAATGTCACATCCAAAAAAGTAAATAACATTTTAAATAACTAAAATAAATAATAATAATAATAATATATAGTGTGAGGAATAGTGAAACATAACCTGGGATAAAAAAATATAACACCAAAGCCTAATGCCACACATATACTGGTTGATTTTTGAATAGAAAAATTGGTCACCCTTCGACATGTTCACATGTACAATTAAAAATAAATGCGGAAAATTCAAAAGGATATACCAAAATCAAAACTTTCCATTTTAATAGTCTCTTGACTCCCTATGAACTATCTCAAATGATCATAAAATACATAGCATTTATACTACCTAAACTAATGAATGTATATTTTTTCTTAGATACACATATATTTTTTTCTCCCATATAGGGTGTGTGGAAAAAAATAGTAGATAACCACCATGGAGGTCACTAAAATATCTGGTAAATATAAGAAATGTACATGTGATATGATTGAAATAAATGAAAAATTTTGAAGTTTAAAAAATAACTTTTTCGATCCCAGTGTTATAACATTACACATGGAATCGACCATAACTTCATTGGCTAGTGCCAGTTTTTTTCTAAACACATTGAATAATAATGAAGAATACTGTCTAGAATAAAAATCAATCATTGGTAATAATCAAGGAATATAATGCGTAGAAGGTGTAAGAATAAAATCATATGAAGTATCTCAGGCCTACAAACATATTTATAAAAGATGAACACAATGTAGAATGTTAGTAATTCAATATAGTCATAATATATGAATCTCATGTAATATCCTATGAATTCTAAGTCATCTAGTATAAATAGTTATATCATAGGCATCTTGTGATTTCCTTCCTATCATACATAATGCGGGATCCCAAGTGGCGATCCTTGGATTTCCATACTGTCACATAGAAGTAATATAATGTGGAAATTAAATAATTCCAAATCCTTCATAATAAATTTGAAATCTTGGAGGTAATCCTAGTCATTCCAATCCCATATGATAGAAATGTGGCTCATAATTGGTAATCCTAGTAAATATATTAATATCACCCATATATACAAATGGTGGGATAAAATCCTAGGAAATATAGATCGATTTTTTTGTCTTTTTTTCCTGAACAAATAATATATGAATCATATTGATTTAGATTCCCAAAAATTCCATTTTCTATTTTACTAATGAAAATAAATTATGTATTCTGAGGGAATATAAATCTTGATATGTTCATATTTTTTATTGTATAAAAGTTATTATTAAGTATTCTGAATGTACCTGAAATTATTTTGAGAACACTATTCATACCCTATGTTTTTAATCAAACATAGGGTTTGGAAACCCAATTTTTGGATTGAAACGTAAGGTATGTCTACCCTACTCTATCAGAAAAGTATGGTTCAACAACCTTATACTATAAATAAAACATATGTTTAATTCATTAAACATATGATTCATCAACCCTATATTTTCAACCATACTTTTTCAAATAATATTTTCTAATAACCATAAATGTGATGTCTTGTCGTTATTTTAAGGAACATGGAGATTTTTCAATTCAATGCAGAAGTTTTTATTTAATGAAATTTTCTTTTAGTTTACAATAGTCTTGATGAACGTGAATATCTCTTTAATTTTATTTTATGAAATCTTCAAAGTATTTTATTCAACCAAATAAATCCTTCTTATTTATAAGGGAAGGTACAACTCACAATGATGATTTAACATCAAATGATTATGATTTATCATGTTATATTCTTGGTCCTATTCAGTTGAATGAAAAAAATATTCTATATATAAATATAAAGAGTATTTTAATTTTCCTTATTCTATGAGTAAAATATCGTTGGATTATAGAAATACTACAATGAAATAAAATCCCAAATTCCCCTATAATTATGATGAAGGTTCACTTTGAAGACATTCATGTTTTAGTCTTTCTTGTTCTATGATGATTATCACATCTTCTAGTTAATTGTTTTTCTATTTTTATTGAAAATTATTTTTAAAATGGGTCCATTCAAAGAAATTATCTCTTAAATAATACTTTTAATTGAATGGGAAGATTCATTTTATATTAGTTTTCACTGATAATATGAACGATACTATATTTGTTCAATGATGTCAAACTGTTTTGATTTTTTGGAGTATCTTCTGCTTGATCTCAGTTGTGATGGAATACGAATTACTCAGACTAAGCTATAGATTTTTGGTTCCCTATAAAATAACATGAATGATTTTTAAATGTCTAAATGAAATGGTTTTAACATAATAAACTCTATTGTTAATATCTTTTTATAAGATGAAACATCTTGTGAAAATCACAAAACATGCAGAGAAAGTGTAGGTTGAGTGGACTATAGAATATTTGTACCCTAACCCACTATAAAAATTTGTTAGGTATTATTTTCTATTTTCTTATTATCAATATAATTATAGAATAACACACTATATATCTATATTAATCACAAAGGATAATAAATTTTTTATATATTTATGATTATTCAAAAGACACAATTCACCCCTCTTCTCTGTCATTGTATTATCTCTACCATAAAATTGGTATCATAGGAGTGAGTTTTAATGTAAGTAATAAATTCACTAATAATATCAATGTATAAGGTATATATAAATATGGATACCAATGAATACTCTCAAATAAGGCATGTCAGTGGTATACTATACTTACTTTAATTGTGATAATTACGGATTATTTAATGCTTGAATAATTATCAATATGATGAAATAGGTAATTAGTGTATAAATAATGATTATTACTCTATATACAATTCTTTAAATCTAAAATGATGGTATTCCAATAAAGAATTTGGATATAGAATTAATTCATAAGCTATGCATGATATAATATGTGTAATTTGTCTAGATGAGTTCATCCAAATATATCAATGTGATAGTACTTATGTAATTTAGAAAACTGTTACTGTTGTATAAAAAGAAACTTACAATGTCAGGAAGCTATGGTACACTACACAAAAGATAAAATTGGATAATTTTAGAATTTATTATATTGAATGAATCACAAAAATGAATTGTAAATTGATAAATATAGTCAATAGCATTTCGTAATAAGGAATTTCAATTTCACAACCTGATCTGGAAAAAAAATTTAATGTACTACCATCTAAATGGAATGGAAGATCTAATCCAATAGTAAAATCATTACTATTCAGATACATAACGATGAAAGAATTTATAGGAACCTTAATGATATATTAAGAAGAGATTAAAGTAGAATATTAATATCACTAAAATGATAAAAAGTTAAAATTCATCCCTTAGAGTTACATCTCATTAGTATGAAAAAAAAATTAAAGGAAAATGTAAAAATCTAAAATGATTTAGAAAGATCATACTCTCAAATGGAACCACCTCATCTAAAAAAATATTTATAAAGTTTCACAAGAAATAGAGACGCTTCTGGAAGACCTTCCAAAAGGATTAGAAACGGTCAAAATAAGTTTTATTCGATGAAGGTAAATAAATGTGATGCATTATAAAAGCTGATCCTCAATTAAAACTAAAAATATAAAGAATCGAAAATAATGAAAATAAAAAAATAAGACCTGATTATGATAAAAAAAGGAAAAAATTTGATGTATTTTGTTTTTGAATCTATCTAAATTCTTATGTAGAACATCCAAATCACACTCAAAAAATGATCTAAAAATCTAAAAGAAAACTGATGATTTGTGCATAAAGAAGAAAATGAGGTACAACATTGTTATTATTCTACTTCCAATTCAAAAACTTTTATAGTATATAATTATCTTATTATTACTAAATGCCTGAATTAAAATGTGAATTTTTAGTAAAAATTTTGAAATCTGAAAAAAATATTCACATTTATGTTAAAGGTGTAAAAGACGCTAAACTAAAGAAAATCGATAAATAAAAGATAAATTTAATAATGATACATAAAACATTAATGTTCTTAAAAACAATATAAATTAATTAAAAGAATTATGTAGAATCATTTAAAATTTATTATATTATATAAAATAATTTATAAGAAAACGTAATTTATATTCTTTTAATCAATTTTGTTATTAAGGAAAAATCCGGAATATGAATCAAGGGAAAAAATTAAAAGATATATAATAATTATTTCATTTCTAGCTCTAAAAATTTTACATGTTTCTACAATATAATTAAATTAAAGTATTCTTATAATAGTTTTTATGAAATTATTAGATGAATTTAATCAAAAATGATTTTAAAAAAAATATTTCAAAATAAGGTAATTAATTTTTTAAAAAAAATTGGAAAATATGGACTCTTATATCATTTTTTAATGACATGTCTAGACCAAAGAAAATGTGGGTACCAAAACAAACAGTTTTTTAATGTTTTTTAATAAAATTGAAATAGGAACAAAAATGTTGTATTGTATATAAAAAATGGCATCTTTAGACATCAGAGTGGTGAATCAACAAATGTTCACACATTATAAACATTGGATAGAGTACTAGTTACTTTCATAGACAAATTTAAGTGAAAATAGTTAGAGTCGGAATAGTTGGATATCCAAAGTTAATTTAAATCAACAATGTGTTGCATGTTCATGTTTGAAGAAAAAATTTATTTATAACTATAATTTATGTGATTGTGGGTTTTATGTTAATTTATGTGATAATTACATATCAGTTTTTAAAGATAAATACACTAAATTTAAAGCACATAGAATTGAAAATGTTTAATCTTTGGATCTTCATTACATGTGTAAAAAAGAGTGGATTTATTAAGTGTTATAACAAATTAATCAAGGACCTAGAATAGACTAGTTGGACACTATAATGTATTTACATTAAATTTTCAAGGAAACACTATTTTTCTAATTTTCATAGTCTTAAATTTAATAAAGATAGATTCTATTATGCGTTCCAAATTGGAAACAAATACCAATCATCATTCAAATAAATTAAAACAAATTCTATATCTAAAAAATTAAAATTATGCACATGGGTTTGTTTCCAATATCAAGAGTATGATTTTTAGATTCTATATTATATGTTTTTGTTTATGTTGATTATTTCCCAATATTTACATGGTTTTATTTTTTAAGTCATAAATGTGAATTTTTTGCTATTTTTGAATGATTTTTCAAAATTGATCAAAATGGAAAGGATGTTAAAATAATTTCATTAACAAATGATCATGGGGGAGTGTTTGAGAATCAATATTTTATCACCATTTACTGAAACACAAATACAAGAAACACATTCACTGTATAGGGAACACGACCAAACATAGAATTGTTGATAAAAGAAATAGAAATATTCCTTAAATGTCAATGTCAATGTTAAATCAATATATTCTTCAAATGTACATTTTGATTGAAGATATAAATACATATCTCTATATTTTGAATAGATAATTAATAAATAAACAAATTAAAAAGAAACCCGATGAATGTTGGAATCAAATAAAACATAAAGTCAGATACATTAAAGTGTTTGGGTGTATGTTGAATATCCTAAATAATAAAGAAAAAATTGGTAATGTTATCCTCTGGTTGACGAAGGAATATTTTTAGGATATTCTTCAACCTTTAAAACTTATATAGTATAAAATAAAAGACATATTGTTTTGGAGAATCGGTTCATGTGACTATTGATGAAACTGATCATTTTGATAAAAGGAAAGAACAAATAGATGAAATTATTGACTCTTTCAAAAACATTAGGCTTGAAACAACTAAGGATAATTTTGAAAATAAAATAAATAAAATTCAATACATTTTAAAAGAAAACGATGCTGATGAACCATGATTTGTCTTACCTGAACAACCTAGAATACAAACAGATCGCCATTTTGAAACCATAATAGGATTTGTAGATATAGGAGATAGAAATAAAATAAATAGAGTAAACAAAGCTGAATGCTATTCCTTCCTCTCACAAATATTTTTTAAGACTACAAATGAATCCTTAATTGATGAATATTCATTAGTGGAAGAGAAAAAATAACATAATACACTCTTTAGAAACAAAGAATGAGAATTATTACACAGACCAAAAATGTTTCTTGTAATATAAACCAAATGAGTCTTTAGAAATAAATAAGATTAGAATGGGATAATTACCTGAAGTAAAGCAAGATTAGTAGTCGAATGAAACATCCAGGATAAAGGAATAAAATATAAAGAAATGGTGCCACCTGTTGTACGATAAGAAGATATTACAATCATATTATATTACGTATCTAATATTAAATTAAAATTATTTTAGATGGATGTAAAATCAGATTTTTTTAAGTGGATAATTAATGGAGGATGTTTATACTATATAAATACTAGATTTTAAAAATCCTCATCTATAATAAACAATTCTAAAACGTACTAAATATCTTAATGTATTTAATCAAGAACCTATAATTTATATGATAGATTAATCAATTCAGTATTAATAAATGGGTTTTCAAAAGGGTTAATAGATCCAACCCCCTTTAGTAATACATTTTCATCTAATATATTATTAATACAAATTTATTTTGATGATTTTATTTTTAGTTCAACAACTAAAATAAATTAATTATTTTTCAAATCATAAGAAAAACAAATATGTGTTATGTATTATATTAGAATTGAATTTCATTCATGTATTTCCAATCAATAAAAAATATTAGTGAAATGTTTTCAAATGAGGTAAATATATTATTGATTTATTGAAAAATTTTGAATTTGAAATTAGTAAAACTTATAAATATCTAATGTTTACTATTGTAAAACATGATTTGGATAAATATGGAAAACCATTTGAAAAATATTTATAAAGAGGTTTCATGAGTAATTTGCTATACTTTACTAATAGTATACCATAAATAACGTTTTTCGTATGTTTATGTGCCATATTTATATCAAATTGAAAACAATATTATAATAATATTCGTAAAAAAATAGATATTTAAATGGAATTATTTTTCAGTCACTACTTTATAAAAAATATGATTCTATTTTAATTTCATATTCAAATACTAAGTTTGGAGTATGTAGACTATATATAAATGTAACATTAAAAACCTATAGCTTTTTAGGAAAATGATTAGTTTCATTATGAAGTAAAAAAAATATTTAGTTTCTTTGTCAATATGAGTTGAAGAAAATATATCTATCAGAAGTTTCTATGCACAAGTGTTATAGATGAAACACATTTGTATTAATTAAAATTATATTTTAATAATATAAATATTTTATGTGATAATACAAGTGAAATAAATATTTTGAAAAAATATTCTAATCCATGAAAGAGACAATAATATTTATTTTAGACATAATTTTATAACAGACCATGTTCATAAAAGGATATATCTTCACAATTTCTGAATAATTAATAACAACTTGTTGATCTCATTACGAAACCACTTCCCACTACTTGTTTTTATTTTATAAACGGGAAGTTAGGAATATTTTCTTTTAATTTTTTTTGTTAATTCACATCCTTAATCTTGTATTAATTGTATAAATTTTTTTAAATCATGTTTTATTTATTTATTTTTTATGTTATTAACAATAGATTTATTTTTTCTTTCATAAAAAGGGAGTATTTTCTAGAAATTAAATTATGATTAAACTATATATTTGGCCCGAGAAACTGAAACTAGAAACAATAAAACTATCAGAAAACCCTGTCAATATATCTTTAACATTTATACCCATTATTCAAAACCTTTCCACATATAGATCTATCATATTACCCTAGAAACCCTATAATTAGAACCTTCACCATTAATATTATAAGAAATGTTGATGAGAAATAGAACAAAAGAATTAAAATCGAGTGAATTGAAGTTTCAATGTGCTGTGTACCAAAAAACCAATGCATGGAAAAGTTATTTATTTAGAAAGGATCACCTATAAAAAATATTAATTTATGTAATTCTATAGTTTTTCATGGATTATAGTTTCTTTTTAATAAATAAACTACCGCATTTTTTATCAACATCATTGTAAAATATTTTTATAGAAATATTTAGTTCATCTTTGCAGACTCAGATGTTTACCTAGGTAAATAATAATTATTTTTTCATTTGTTTAGCAGATATTGTGGAAAGAAATTTGTGTCTACATGATGGGGTTTTTAGTTATATCCTTAATCAATTGGAAATCAAGAACATAAACATGTGGATATTATTTCTTTTATCAATGATTTAACACTAATTAATAAAATGTTTCTAAAACATCTTTATCATGACCAGTAGTTTCTATTCATGTTTATTCAGTCACAAATACTTCTAAGAATTGATAAAATAGATAATATTCATTACCCAGAAAAATATTTCATGTTATTTTTTACCAGTGAAATCAATAATTGTTTCCAAATATATATGATTAGTTATATGAAACACTATTTTAAGGACAATGAAATAATGTCTTCTAATACATATAGAAGAATAATTTTTTATTTAGTACAAATAGAGAATTATATTAGATGTTCATCTAAAAACTAATCACATCATAGTAATATAATAAATATTTGGACATTGAGGAATACATTTTTCTTATAGAAGATAATCAGTGGAAAACTATTTCATTTGGATCTGAATTCCTCCAAGAATATGTTCTTATTTCTTGGGAAAAGTATAAGAAATTTCGATTTGTTAATGCAGTTCATTCTCTTTAAGGGGAAATTGAAGAGTCAAGAATACATGATGATACTACTGTAAAGCTATTCCTAATAATATTTAATTTCTCCGACCATGAAGCTTCAATAAGTGTTCCTCAATCAACATATAAAAATTTGAATATGAAAATGTTGAGGACCAATTAACATGACCTAGACCAATATATAATCCAATAGATAATGATCTTATCTTTTTGAAACCAAATGTTGATTTTTAACTATAAATATCACAAAACAATGTTTTTTTAGATTAATTGACTGTATCATCACAACACCATGAGATTCAATTAGATGTCAGATAAGGACAAGAATATCAATCTATATATAAGTTTAAAAATCAAGAGTATGAGGCTCCTAATAAAAATTATAGTCAAAGAGGTCATTATGAAGAATATGTTTAGGTGAATTCTTAATGAAGTGATCATAAACAACTACTATTTGTGGACACTAATATATTAGTTGAGAATCAATCATTTATTTGATGGTGATTTTTTAGATCAGAGTATTCTTGAACCTGTTGAGAACATAGAGGTTCTTAAAATTGTATCATCCTCCTCTAGTGAGAATGAGAAAGGAATGTCTTTAGCTATGGTTGGTAGAGGTAACCATATGAATATCAAGAAGATGAATCTATGGATTCATTGAATAATAAAATTGGATAATTTTTTGTTAATTTTATTAACCAGCCAGATGAAAATTCCAATATAAAACTTGAGCCGGAGACTACAAGAAAATCATTGGAAGACATGAGAAGTAAAAATGTTACCAAATTTGAATTTTAATTTATTTCTTCCCATCTATATTCTATATGGAAAATATCAGTTTTAAGAATATATTTTGATTTCTTACAAATAGAAATTGAATATCAGTTTGGAAATCAATAAGGAATATTTGTTCCAAAAATAGACATTGGAGATTGAAGGAGATGTTTGGGAAGCCAATTTGAATCTGTAACAAGTCGTGGAAACAAGTCCAAATTATACTTAACTACAATTCAAACCACTAATTATTTACATAAAATGTTTGAAGAAACTACTATTTTAATCTCATCTTTCAATGATTGAGTTGGTTCCCTTAAATGTTATTGTTAAACTTTAATTTTTTTTTGGAAAACTAGAGACATATCATTGTTAAATTAACAACATGAGATCCCAGTATATGAAATTTTATCACCAGATTGTGATAAATGATTTCCCCATTATATAATTTATAAGTAACAATTCACGAATTACTGAAAGTAAACTTAGCTGAAATTTAAAAGGTTGATCAATATTCCAAATTTTTTATTAGAGAGTTGGAATAATGTATTACTAACAATTTAAGAGGATAGATCGCAGTGTTAATGGAAGTTGTTCAAGATGTTCAATCTTCACTAGCTTATGAAACCTCATTTGATCCAACCATATTTTATTCAACCAGTACTACTTTTTATGATTTTTATTATCCAAATAATTATTTTCATCATTAAAATATTTTTTTTCAAATTATTCTATTTGTTTTTTATTTGTATATGATATTTGGTAATATTTTTGTACCTTTATACAATCACATTCCATATCATTTGAGTCCAAAAATATTAAAATATTAATTTATTTATAGGTTCCACATTGAATGTGTTTTTAATCCATTTGAATCTATTTTTATAACATCAAAAAATGGTAGAGAAAATGAGGTAAATAAAAACACCCCAATTCTATTAACTATTTTTTATTTTTTAAAAGTATGATTTGAATATGTTAATTAATTTTAAATTAAATATATAATATCTTATGTATCTTTTGAAATATATTATTTAATTTGTGTTTACATTTCCTTTATTTTCAGCAAGTTTTGTTTTAGGTTTTTATATCATAAAAAATGGTAATAATGTTTGGAATGTATTGTCTAAAAAAATAATCTTCGAATATTATTGATTTTTACACTAAACATATCAACTATTTTTTACTAATAATGTTACATGAAGTGTTTTTTTGGAAAACAATTACTGATATGTTATTCTACTTTTTATGTAAATTATTTTTAATTTGCATTCGGAATATGTTTTATAATATTTGAGATTTACAGTTCATACCCTAAATATTTATGTATAATAGGTGGTATAGAAGCACTATGTTTAGAGATAAACATATGTATCATCAAACCTATTCTATTGGAAAAGTATGTGTCAAAAAATAATGTTTCAATGAAATCCTTTTTTATCAGATTAAATAAATGCTTCATCAACCCTACCAATGTAACCAATACTACATTGTCAACCCTGCTATTGTAAAAAACTATACACTGAAAACCCTACGTTTTGTGTTTTTACTTCATGTGGGGGAACCTTACATTTGACTATTCAATGAATGAATTTTTATACAATGCTATTTTTTTCATTTCAATAATGGTCTCAATAGATGTAAATATATGTTCAATGTTGTGTTATAACTTATTCAAAGGATCATATTCAACATACTAAACCATTCCAATTTCAAAGTGATCTTAGAACTCTTTTTATGGATTTAAAATCAAATTATCATTATTTATTAGGTGATATTCTTGGATTAGTTCAATTTAATGAATGAAAAGTTTATATTTATAAATAGAAATAGTATTTTCATTTTTCCTATCAAATAATTGAAATATCTTCTGATTATAGAGCAGCTATAGATAAAAAAATATTGAACGTCTTGGTTATTCTAAAGAAGCTACTCATCAGAGAAATACGTGTTTCAATATAGTGTTTTTCATGATGTAGATCAAAACTACTGAAGATATTTTTGGAATATTTTTGTTGATGGTCATTTCCAAATGATATTTCTTCAAATCTCTTATTTCTTTATGAGTAATTATCTCTTAAGGAGAAGATCCATTTTTTCCAGTTTCTAATGAAACTCTAAACAAGACTCAGTATTATCAATCAAATCAAACTCTTTTGATTTAATATAGTATCTCCTACACGAACATTGTAATTGTGGGGTATTTTCCTCATAGAATAAGATTTATATTTTTGGTTCCCTATAAAATAATCAAAAGTCTTCTTCAATGTATTATTGAAAAGGTTTCAACTTTATGTACTCATTTGTTATGCTCTTGTGATAAGAGGACCTTTCTAGTGAAAATCACAGCTTTCCAAGAGAGGGCTTTGGTGGAGTGGTCTATGAGGACTTTATTCCCTGAAAAACTATAAAAATTAATGTATTGTTGTTTTAATTTTATCCACTCTTCTAACTACATACAAAATATATCAATGCATATCTTCATAAATCACAATGAAGACTAAAATTTCGAATTCATATAATGTTATAAAAAAAGGAACAATTCACCCATATCTTGTGTATCACTATATTATTTTGACCTATATATATATATATATATGTTCAATAATCCTAGGTGAAATCCTTGAAATATCTAAATAGTACATTTTGGTGGTTTTTCATTATTGTGATATTTTATGTAAATGCAACAATAACCACTCCCAATCGCACCATCGACCATAACGTTATAATGTGAAAATGGAATTGAGAAACACACATCCCCCATCACAAACCTTCATTAGTGTGAAAATTTTATTATGAATCACACTATGGTCTTCTAGGTATCAGGTTAATATAGACACCACACATGTAATCCTTGAAATAAAAAATGTCACCTAATACCCACTTTCCATTTGAAGGATTAGTACTCCTTAACATCATATTGATTACACTATAATATCATCCACAACATATTCTATAAAGCATTTTCATCACAATTTTAAATGGAATTAAGCTCAACAAACTTCCATAATAGGTCTATATTGGTCAACATATTATAAACTACTCGTATTCTACCATACAAATACCTACCCGGGTAATCACATATTAATGTGTGATCGGTCTCCTATATGAAATCGAATACCAACTAGCCAAAACACTATAAAAACCTAAAAACGTTTTTTTTATGTATCTAGGTTATATGGATATGCTTAATTCCATCCCCTTATTTCCCAAAACTATTCCAGGCATAGGGAGGAAAAGGAGAACCCGTTACAAGGACCATTACATCTACTTGAATATCAGATATCATACTTAACAAGGTTTATTATACCTCATGTATCATGAATATAATTGACCCTAAATTATTGGTGAATAAGTTATCATTCCAATTATAATAGATTCGTCATAGACCTTGAAATTGTTTTAATTTATGGTATATTTAATAAAGTAGTATGGTTCAATTAATTGACACCCTTCTTCGGTATTCTCTTCCCTTAGTGTCTCAAAATAAAAACTTCATAAATCAACATATAATGCATAAATGTACTATTCAAGTGTCCATTATGAATATTTAAAATCCACTCATCTCAGATGGGTTGAAAAATTTTCTACAAAATTAAATGTTCGATCACACATTGGTTGTGAGACCACACATAGAATTTCATAACAATTTATTATATTATAAGAGATATGTTCAAGGGACCCCCTACATCATACAGAGGTATAATCCATTAATGAAAATTCAACCATCTGATCCAAATATCATTGAGGTTTTCAAGACCATTGTTAATAAAAATAAGGCTATATTTTCTATCATAGTACATTAATCGACAATAAAATAATTTCACTATTAATTATAAAATAAATTCGGTAAATAATTTTAAATAATTAATTAATATTATTACAATACATTAAAAATTTAATTATAAAATCATTTCATATAAAACAAATAATAAAATTTTCACCCAAAAATATAGTTTTATACAAAAAGTAGTATATCAAAAAGTGATAGAATATTCAAATTTTTAAAAATAAAACACAGCCTTATACATAACTATTTATCATGGCGAAGGGGTACATGTGTAGTGCTAATAGTATAAATAATTTTGTATCCAAATATTCATGAGGTTAGTTATTGGTTATGTATATATATGTATTATTGAATAGGGGTAACAAATGGTAACCATTCTGCATGTCATGTCGTGTAAGGGTTACACAATTTTACCCTTACATGGGCTCATGAATAAAGGTAATGGATGGTTACTTTTATCCATGCACTGGAATAATGGGAATAAAAAACAGTAGAAATAAATTTAAACCTTATTATTATTTTTAAATATATCTTTTATAATATAATATGGAAATCCCAAAGATAAATTTTGAGAAATTACAAAAAAAACCATGAACAATAACTAACATTTATGAAATTATAACCTCTATTTGGCCAAAATTAACTCTACTACCACACTTAACCAGAGACACATGATCTCATATTATATAAAAAAATATAATGTTTTAATGAAATTAGAAACAACCGAAATTAAAACAATCGGTCTACCTCACGATGAATTACTATACCATTGAGTCAAGACTCATGTACAATGCATACTACATTTTTATTAAGCACCGATCAAGATCCAAAATGAAATCCCCCAACACAGATAATCTTTTCTCTCTTAGATCCAAATGGCCACAATATGAAGCATAATTTCATCCCTGAAATGAATAATGGGGGGGTAATAATTCTAAAAACTAATAAATATAAAAATAAAAATAAACAAAATAAACAAAACACTAACATAATGACCCTACTCTGGACCAAGAACATGAAAAAAGGTTATAACTCGCCAAAGAAAAAGTAAAAAATCCATTATCAAACAATAAGTAGAGATTTTATTCTTGGAATAATATTTTTTTAACAAATTATTATGTCATTATATTAATTAAATAAAACAAATAAAATATTAATATATTTTGAGAAAATCATTTTGAATCAAAGCTCCTCAATTTCTAACCAGAGAGAAAAAACCTCACTTTGGATGAATTCCATAATCATTAAAATTCTATGAGGATTTTTATAATAGAAAATTTCTATTTCACCTCAATAATTCCTCAAGAATCTAGATTTTATGTTTTCCCGAAAATTCAGAACATGGATAAACATGGGACACTACAACCTCCACAACATTATAGTTCTGAATCCTATAAATTCTGGTTGATCATTCAATAGCTAACCTCAGTTTATCTAAGACATCAATTATTGACAATCTATTCACATTATACACTAAAATGATTGACCAAATTCTATTTTTTTCAATATAAATCCAAAGGATATATATTGATCAAAAATTAAAATTTCTACTTATCTACTTCTCCAACACTAAGGTAACACTCCATGATACATATATTTCATGAGATAATAAATGTTTCATAATAAAATTTCCGAATATTATAATGGTTTACCCCCATATATTCACGTAAAAATATTGACAATTCTATGTCATGGTGATCCCCACCATAATAGTCGCATATGGAAAACTATTCTTAGTGGTCTAATGGAAATATATTTGTAGTTTCAATATCAATAAAAACAATTACGAATATTAACTTTTTATCTCTGTCATCAATGATCTATATTGAAAAATCCTGAACAAAACCCTCAATCCACTACCATAGAACCATCCAATAACTATTCCTAAATCCCCGAGGGCATTGTGAGATCATCCACACACACCCCCAAATCCAACCCTAACTCTTATAGTAATTCCATTATTGGTAACCCAACTATCAATGATATATTGCCAGAGTTACTAGTGGAACCATGAAGGGTTTTATTTTTAGTTTAAGCAATTAAACAAACATAAATCACAATACCTCTAAAAGTTAAAGGGTCATACATATATAGAATCATATTATCAGATTATTATAATTGGAACCAATTACTGACCAATTTTTTCTTATTATGTTTATATGTATTAATATTATAATGATTAAATAGATTTTATAGAAAGAGAACTATTAATATATACATTATAATACATGTTCACCATAGAAATATTAACTTTTGGTAACATGAAAAATAAAATTCATATAAAAGTAAGAATAACGTACAATATTTAATAAAAGAATTAATTTATTAACATTATAACTTAAGGTATCTAGAATCCATAACTAATAGTATCAATTGTTTTATAACTATGTTTATGTCATTCCATACTAATAAAACCATTGATACATTGATTGGTATATATTTTCATTCTTATCCCAGGAATCCATTTATATAGTGATCATACAATATCTTAATATCCCATGATTCCCTCATTTTTATGGAATGAATTCACTATCTTCTTATCCTCTAAATCCCTAAATTAATACCACATTCGAACAATGATTATAAAATAAAAATTTTATGATGTATTTACAACCCTCACTATGTTACCATTTAACGTCGAGTCTCTAAATAATTAAAATGACTTTGAATGATAAGTTCATGTAGGGAAATATTACAATGATTTGTGTTGTGAATGCATCATCTCAAAAATTACAACATGAACTATTTCATATAGGTGATGCTCTAATGGTCATATTTAATAGTTGATTGCAATATTATAAGAAATATTTTACTTAACAGCTGAGTAATAATATAATATCTGGATTCATTTAGTTTAGTAATATTACAATGCTCTTTTATATTCATTCTGATAAAAAAATGATTTTAGTTTAATGAAAAACATTGGATATTTTTATGGAAAACCTTATTAATATCGAATAAGATAAACTAAATATGGTTCCATCTGATATATCAGTAATAAAGTCGGTCATATGGTAATGCATTTTTTCATTCATGTAGACATGAAATAATTGTAACTAAATATAGTAACTTAGGTTAGTCTTATTAAAATAACATACCATTAGTATAATGGATTTGTTTGAGTAACGATTTTTTTAAATTATTGTAATAGAACTAATTATTTTTTTCAAAATAAAATAATTCCTTACAAAAATATAACAAAAAACCTAGGATATATAAATTTTGAAAAAATAATTTCTATATGGTGCCTTTCAATTCCAAAACAAAATGACTGGAAATGTAAAAAGTAAGTATTCTAGCTTAACAGTCTCCCCCTTTTTGGAAATCACAGAACAAAATACCTAATTGAAAAAAATAACTTTTAAAAACATATATCCCATTGTTAATTTCAAAAATTAATGATATAATTCATAACATAACTCCCCCTGAGTATATAATTCCTTTATGATCTAATGAAATTTATTATTTCAGATTATCCACAATAGGATCATATCTCATGAACCAATACTCTCCCCATTAAAAAAATATTCCCCGATAATTATAATTTCAGAAAATATATATGTATTTTTTATTTTTAAAAGCAATTTAAAAATTTTATAACTTCAAAATTTTGAAGTAAATAACCATAAAAATTATATTTTAATTTACTAGTCATCAATAAATTTTATTAAAGAACCTTAATCCAAAATTTAATGAAATATATTTAGACATAGAGTAATTGGTTGAAAAATTCATTCATATAAAACATTCATTCAAAAAAAATTCTATGTAAAAATAAATTGTTGAAAATGAAAAAGATAAATCTTTCCTTGTTTGCTTTCTTAAAATTTAATTCATCTTCCTGAACTCATCACTATCCTTCTAGGATTCTAAGACTGATTGTTGAAGCTTTATAATCTGGTCTTCCCTGAAAATTTACTTTTGAAATTCATATTTATATCTCTCAAATTCCTTATAAATAATATTATATTCCTCTTCCACATGAAATAAATCATCGTCATTATTTTTGAGTCTATTATTCGCCAATCCTAGGTTATGACCTTTATCATTCAAAACTTTTACATCCTCAATCTGTTTGGATGTCATATCCTAGAAATCACTCATCAAATTTACTTGTCCTGATACATCTATAGATAAATCTTCAAAAGAATAATCCATTTTTGGAGATATTATCATAACTTCTATGAGATGATTATTATAATACTTGAAATCATTTTCGACTTTGTTAGTCCACTTAATGATTTGATTATATGATCTCTTCAGGTTCTTGTACTTTTCATGGATGTATTTTTAAATCAAAGTCAATCCAAATAAAGGAATATATAAAAACATTTAAAGGATATGATTTCTCATTATAGTTATTCTGAATCAATTTACACATTTCCCCAATTGTATTTAGGTTTTTAATAGAGTCCCCAAGCCTTCTAAATATTTAACAGATATAATCAGAACACTTTATGGAAAATATAGCTTCTAAATTCGATGATCCTAATAATTCTTTAGGAGATTTTACATTGGATGATCTAGCATCCTGTTTCTATTTTACATCAATATTTCCTATTCCTTTAATAGAAACATTTATTCTCTAAAACCCTGAATAATTTTCACATCCATGTTTTCTTCTTCTTATTCTGATACAGTCGTGTTGGATTTTCGTTCTCACTACTCATCCTTTGGTGATGATTTTTCTTCCGCTTTTGATGATGATTATTCTTCTCCTTTTGAAGATAATTTCCTTTCTTCATATTCATCCATGTCAGTATACTTATCTGAATATAAAGGCAAATGAGTTGAGTATTTGCGTGAGTGTAATGTTTTAATATCTTTGGACTATTTATTAGTTTCTATTTTCTCACAATACATTTCATCACTTTTTTCTTCCACTTCTTATACATCTTATCTATCTTATTTTTTTTATTTTAATATTTTTGTAACTCCTCTTTTAATTGAATCATTAAGACCAAGGCATTAGCCTTATCAATCCAAAATTAAAGACCTATGGTTTTTTTCATGATTTTTTCATCAAGTTCTTGAATACTTTATCAGGCATTTTCTTAAATTTTTTATACTTATTCGGTTAAGAGGATTTATAATTTATTTTCTTCTTTTTATCCTCCACATTCTTTTAAGCTTATTCTTTTTACATAGTTCATTCAATCAGATCAATAAACTCTTTGAAATTGAAATAAATACTAACTTCATTCTTGAGATCATTTCTTCTCCAATCAATGAAATCATTTATATCATAGGGTATTTTTGATTATCAAACATGAAATGTTCCATGAATTATAAAAGAAAATTTTTTATAAAGTCATCGAACATTATGATAATACACATTATTGATGTGTTCTTCACTTATTCTACTATAATTTAGATCAAATTAATAAAGATCATATTCCTCATGATTACCATGAAATACCATAAATATATATTAGAAACCATTAGGGTGTCCCTATTACCCATCGATGAAATAATTTACCCCAATTATAAAGAAATATACTACAATATCATCCGATGACAAGTGAGAAACATTCCTCAATTTATCATAATATGGGAATAGAGACATCTTAGCCTTGGAATTTTCAAAATATTATATTTATCAGTTAAAGTTTTTGTGGTAGATTAGTTTATGATTCAGTAGGAATTGCAAAAAAATATCAAATTCTTATAAAAAATATAAAAATACATGTCATCCTAAAAATGGTTTTATAAAAACTATATTGAAGAAACAAAATCTTTGATAATCTTCAGATAATAGAAATTAGGGTCTTTCTTAATTCTTTCTTTGAAAACATTTTCCCATCACTAGAAACAAATAATAATTTCATGAATTGAAACATAATTTTTATAAAATTTTATTACTATGATCCTTTATCTAAAGAAATCTAATTGAGTGCAATATTCCTTAGTATCCATCATTTTGAGAATGACACCATTCGTCAAATGAATTTCATTATATTTGGGACATGAACTAAATAGAGGGTGATTGTTTTGGAGTAAATATGATGATAACTGGTGTTGGAAATTGGGGTGACAGATCATTATATAGTCATGTGAAACTTCAATTCAAATTCTAATAGTTTCAATACTTGGATTATTAGTCATTATTGAATACAACATTCATGATTTAATTAAATAATGAATTTATAGATAATTTTTTACTCTATATTTTTTTATGAAATATTTTCATTAGAGTACCGAATAGTTATATATATAAAAATATTCATTTGAAAACAAAACAATGTATTGAAAAAATAAAATAATAAATAATCAGAAACATGTATAATCTAATGTAAAGTATAATTTGAAAAAACCTAACGAATAGAATAGTCTTTTTAGAGTAGAATAGTTTCATCGGTATGAGTAAACTTTTATTCTGGTGATTATAATAGAAAATCAATACAGTTGATTATAATAAAAAATGGATTAGATAGTTTTTGAAAAATATATTATTATAGTATGAAAAAAACTCAATATGATAGTTTAACAAAAAACTGGTTATGGTAGCTTTATTAGAAAAATTAATTACGAAAGGTAATTTTATTATGATGTAATAATTTATTATGATAATTTAATAAAAATATATTATTTTGGAAAATCTTATAAATTATTCTGAGTAGAAAACATTTTAAAAAAATCCATAATGGTTGTTATGATTTAAAAAATAAGATATCTCACCATTTTCAGATAAATAATGTTTTAAAAAACTAAATAATATATGTACTCCACCTATGAAATGGATTTCATTAATGGAAGGAATTTTTTGAATAAGAATTACATATGAATAATACATTGGTATTTATCATTTACATATTTGGTTAAATATATTCAAATCTATCCCAACTAAAGTGTTTAGAAAAAATATCAACTACCTATTCATGCATACCAATGAATTGTAACATTATATATCCTTATATGTGTTATCTTGAAAGAAATAGTGACTTGTGTATATGTTTTTAGCATGTTAGTGATGTGATGTGTTTTTTCATAGTGTAATAAATCCTATGTTTTCACAACGCATTTGATATTCATTAATGATGATGCCAAGTTAGTGAGTGTGTATTGCAACCATAATGCCTGATCACAACGACATTCTACTTCCACATATTCATCTACATTAGTTGAAATTTCTATTGACTATTTTTTCTTACAGGGCCATGAATCTATAGAGTCTATAGAGAAATGAAATATTTTTGATATAGGTTTTCTATCCCCTCTACATCCACCAATGTCATCATATAAAATACATTTTAGATCAAAATAATATCCAAAATAATAGAATAATCCAAAATCCCCAGTTACCTTATGAAAAAAGTACATATTTTTAATGGGATTCACTTGGATTGGATTTATATCTTGCACATAAGAATACTGAAAATATTATATCTTCATGACTAGAAGTTCTATAACGTAATCTTCGAATCACAACTCTAGATGTTTTCGGATCATCGGGTTTCCCAGACTCATCACAAACTAAAATATTATAGGTACCAATGAGACTACTAATAATTTTAGTTTTGTCATAACAAAATTTATGAAGAATAACATATATAACCTTATGCTGATATATAAAAGTTCCACATGTTTTTCTTTTTGAAATTTAGAAATCTCGAAAGTATGTAAACTCACCCATCATACCAATTTCATACTCAGATTTCCTAAGATCCAAAAAGGAACTTTTTAAAGATATTTCATATTTATCCTAATATCATTTCATCAATGGGTATTTTTATAATCAGAATATTTTTATTAAGTGGTTTTATAAAAAGTGATTGATGTATATCTCTCTAAAATAAAATTTAAAGAAAAAATCTAGTTAACCTATCATACGAATCTCTAGGGGCATATTGATGTTCATAATTTTATTTGGTAGGTTTAAGAAAATGGTCTGGATTTTTTGGATTTTCCAATAGTGTGGTTGTTATAAATAAAAGTACTCTTAAACATATCCATTAAGAAAAGAACACCCCACATCAATAATAATGATTGAAATTTATATGTTTTATATATTCTAGAAGTACATAAATAGACTCTTGTCTTGTTACTGGTGAATTTTATTCTTCATAGTCTATCCCCCCCTGTTGGTTATAACCCTTATAAAAAAGTTCATATTTATTAGAAAATATTATTCCATTTTTATTACCTTTTTTCTAGAATATCCATTTTACTCCAATTAGATATGTATCTTTTAGACGTTGAACTATATATCAAAATTTATTTATTTAAAATTCATTATGTTCATCTTTCATTTCTTTAATAAAATCTTTATCACCTAAAACTGCACCATGATTCATAAGTTATAATTTAGATTAGAATGATATCTTTTCTATTTCATATCTAAAATAGATTCTATTCATAACCAAACGATCTACATAATCAATTATATTATCACTAGGATAATTCTAAGAAACAACTGATTTATTTGGTTTTAAAAATTATATTCTTTAAAAATAGGTTTAAAATATTCTAGATGAATAACATCATAAACATATTTATGAGTTATTGCCTTATGAAAATAAATTTATTCCTGTTGACGCTCCTTTCGTCACAGAATCTAAAGATCAGAAAAGGGAATATCTGAGCTCAAAGTGATTCATCCTTTGAAGAAAACATCAAAAATCGACAAAGGCAGGAACACGGGATCAAAAGCAACTTCACCGCGCAAGTTATATCACTGTCGCGCAAGTCCACTTGAGCGACGCTCTTGGTCACGCAAGTGACTTGCTCGACCAAAGTGATAACCGCCCGGTAACCACCCGGGGTCTTCTCCTGCCTATAAATAGACCCTGTGGGCCCCCCATTCGAGAGGATTTTTTCCCAGAAACTCAGATTGAAGCTCCCGACGCCCAAGTCTCTTCTCAAAGCTTCCAAAACACTTCTAAGGTAATTTCTTACCTAGAACGGAAGATCTAAAGAGAAGAAGGAAGGCCTAAGTGTTGAAACTTATCAACACTTGCGCGCCGACTTATTTCCTTCAATATAACTTGCGCGTCCCTTTTCTGGAAGAACCTCAAGAGGATTCTAAAGTGATTAATAAAGAGTCTCTCAAGTATGCTAATGCTGGTTGAAAATCGCGCAAATACCCCACATGTCGCGCAGGTATACATGCGCGACCAATACTTGCGCGCCCACAGAAGACTTGCGCGCCTTTCAAGACATGCGCGCCCCTACCTTTTTGGGTGCCCATCTTGCCCATTTTACCCCTCTTAAGCCATTACACCTTTCCTTTTCAAGATTAAGTCTTCAAGACACTCTTCAAATCCATTTATGGCATGATTTCTTGATTCGACTTCCTTATCTGAAAGGAATTCTGTGGAATATCTCTCAAAAACTAGTGATTTAAATATCCTTATGTCAACAAAGATTGAGAGTTCATCCATTCAACCTCATCCTTTAAGATGAGAGAATCCTTAACCTGGGTCTCCTATTCAGGAATAATCCCCAGTTATAAATCCTTTAATCTGGGCATCTTACTCAGGAGTAAGCCCCAAATTCTTAAAGTTCCCAAACTTGGGCATCCTCCTCAGGAGTAAGCCCCAAACCTTAATTCCTTAAACTTGGGCATCCTCCTCAGGAGTAAGCCCCAATAATAATCCTTTAACTTGGGAATTATTCTTTTTAGGAATAAGACTCAGTTATAATCTTGGGCTTCCTTTTCAGGAATAAGCCCCAAGTCCCCTAACCTGGGCCTCCTTTTTAGGAGCAAGTCCCAGTCATAATCTTGGGCTTCCTCTTCAGGAGTGAACCCCAAGCCCCTTAATTTCTCTTAACCAGTCCTAAATTACGTTTGATATGGGGTTCCTTCTCAGGAGTAAAACCCAATTATCAATCCTCTCCTAATTTGGGTTTCCTTTTCAGGAATAAGTCCCAAGATAGAGTATTCAAATCTCCATAAAGCACATATACCTTTATGGACCCTGTTCCTGGATTTTCTCCCTAAAAGTAAATCCTAAACCTTCATCTATTTGGGCAGTCATACATACATAAGCCCCAAACAATTTCTTGTGATTGCATCTTTCATGGAACAATTGTCTAATTTTTACCAATACCTCTTGTTTCTCACACCGAGCATGACTCACGTGAGCTTGTAGTGTAAATGTAATTATGACATTCTTCTTTGAGCCATCAATCATAAACATCATACTCCATTACTCGAACTACGTGGGTTCTGATTCCTTTTCCAAAACAAAGGATATGTAGGTAGCCCATTTATGGGTTTGATCCCAACATTGAAATAATCCCTGTCCTCTTGAATGACGATAAACTTCAATTGCCCCACTGAGTGGCTTTAAAACCAGCCTGGTCATCATAATGACCAAGAGACTTTTATATAAATGTTTTGAAGGATACCATTGACCAAGAATCTCTAAACAGCTATAGATGATTCTCTATTGATGAAGAACCTCCAATACATATAAAAGATTCTCTAAATTTCTTGCATATTTAATCATTGATTGTTAAAACTAAAGGAAAGCACATTTTATACTTGGTAATGTAATAAGGATTCACGAACATAACTTAAATCTATAAAGAGAGTCCCGGAGTAGACAATAATTCCCCTCAAAAAGGTGTGATGAGTCCGACCTCCCATCCTCTCGACCAATGAAAATTCCTAAGCCTCATCAGTCCACAAGCTAATGAGTGCCTACCTTTGGAAAGTAGGTCCAAACGGATGTGGAATCATTGGATGTTTCCGGTTCTACGAACAAACCCGCTAGAAACCAATCGGAACGTTTGAATCTCAAATCAACGAGGTCATTCCCGATTCCAGCGAGGAAACAAAAATGGTGAACCCGACGTGAATCCTTAACCAAGTTAAAGTGATGTTCTTCTTATTTGTTAGGCCCCTTGGGCCAACAAAGCAATCATTGACATGTGCTCATCCAAAAGATGCAGTGGTCGGATTCATCTTGATTATGTCTATTATATGGAACAGGCACTCTTTTCTCAAGATCTTCTGCAAAATGGCTTTCCTTAAATTCACCCCTATGAATACTGCTGCTGTAAACACCTCTACTGTGAGGTCTGCTGCTATGAAAACCAATGCTGCTACTCCTGCTGGAACGTCGTCCGCTCTGAGGATGATATCACCAACTCAGCGTCTTCAACGCTGGGTTTCTAATGCACTGGTTAAGGAGTACTGTCACAACGGTACTATCCCAACTCTGGAGGCCTCTCGTCAAGCCCTCCAAGTTAAAAACTCTACCTAGTCGTCCAGACAACGGCGACCAGCGATCAAGAAGAAGGCGGTGCTGACTACCGTCTCCAACTGTTTCGGGTCGTTATCCCCGGAACACAATTTCCATTCACTCCCTTACTCTGAGGAAGTGAATGAGTAGGTCCCGCAGGACCTTAATTCAAAAAGACAAGAGTCCTTCTCAAGGGCTCCCATCAACAATCTCCGCCAGACACGTGCGGTAGTGCGCCCTCAACATGATGAGGGTACCGACTCCAGGCATTCAGCTCAGGTTCCTCGAACCCGAGCAGGCAAGATGAACCGCCAGAGACGGAATCCGGTTAACAATGGGCAGGTTGTCATCCATGCCATCTCCGGAGAAGTCCACCAACCTAACTTGGTGGCAAACAACGAGCAGGCACACACACCTGCCCATTTTAATTCCGTTGTCAAGAAGACTCATCTGGCAGCATCAAGTCAATCCCGCCAGGCAATTCTGGCGGAGTACTATAGGAAGGAACATGCACCTGCTTATGCATCATCAGTTAGTCAGCAGGCTCACCTGACTACATATGATAGATTCCACCAACCTAACTTGGTGGCAAATAACGAGCAGGCATAATCACCTGCCCATTTTAATTCCGCTGTCCAGTAGACTCGTCTGGCAGCATCAAGCCAATCCCGCCAGGCAATTCCGGCGGAGTACTATAGGCAGGAACATGCACCTGCTTATGCATCATCAGTTAGTCAGCAGGCTCGCCTGACTACATATGATAGATTCCACCAACCTAACTTGGTGGAAAATAACGATCATGCACAATCAACTGTCTGTTTTAATTCCGCTGTCCAGCAGACTCGTCTGACAGCATCACGCCAATCCCGCCAGGCAATTTCGGCGGAGTACTATAGGTAGGAACATACACCTGCTTATACATCACCAGTTAATCAGCAGGCTCATCTGACTACATATGATGGATCTCGTCAACCGCGTTTGGCGAAGTGTAATCAGCAGGCACATACACCTGCTAATACTAATCAATCCTACCAACAGTCTCGCTTGGTAGCGCACAGAGAATTCAGTCGGAAAGCCCCGACGACAAACAGGAGGCAGACTCAACTCTCTGCCTCCACACTTGAGTACTGTCAGGATTCACTGACAGGAAAAGGAGGACAGGAGCAGGCACATACACCTACTCCAAGCCCGGAATGGACGTATATCCCCGTTCCGGCGGCTGAAGTCACCAAACATATTTTGTCAATGGTGAAAGAACAGAAGCAAATTCCTGCTCATATTCTGGATGCTTGCCATGATATCATAATAGCTTCAGCATCATCTCAGGGACAGACACATAAATCTATCCCTAGCAGTGGAGTGACACATCAATGATTCACTCCAGAACAGACACACACATCTGTTCCAGTCCAAGAGGGTTATGGGGCATACTCCCCCATATCATACGGACAACCAAGTCAGGCACATACACCTGATTTGAGTGGAGATTGTCAGCCTAACCTGACCATCTTTCCTGATCAGGCACATACACCTACTCAGAGTAACCACTTTCATCAACAAGTGGTTTCTAAAGTGAGTAAGAAGGCATCTAAGAAAAAGATCCGCCCAGCACAGTCAGGAGATCAAAGGCCAATCTGCAACAAGGCCTTGCTCGATGTTGGAGTTCTTGAAGCCCTCAGACATTTATCTATCGGAATTTAAGATTCTACTCCCTCAGTTCCCAATAACGGGAACATTAATTTTGAAGGTCTTCAACAGACACTTCCTCATGAAGGCTTGCTTCATGAAAGTTCGGTCAATCTTAAAGTTTCTTCTTCATATGAGAGCCACAGGAACCCTCTGTGTGGTCAGAAGACCAAGGAGCAAGACATTTCATCTTTTGCTATAACCCATTATGGTGGTCCTCCCCATGATGATGAACTTCGCTGCGAAAGTCCTCTCCGCAGTAGTGACTCACATTGCCTGGAAAATACTCTAGTGAATAATGTAGTGCGGAGAAAGCCCTCTTATCTTGAGGCACTTGCAAATGCGAAACCAGTCATGTATGATGCTTTATCGCTAACAAGTGAAATACTTTCTCAATCAGAAGATAGCCCAGGGTGTAGGTCATTCTCCGAACCACCCCTAAGTCATGCATCTTCTAGTTTGATTAATGGTCTCTCTACCAATCTTGTTGAATCCGATGAAGCAACAAGAAAACACCAACTCTGGTCAAAACAGGTAGAAGAATCTTCATTTAATGATAAAGAGGAAATGTTGAACATGAGGAAAAAACTGGCAAAAGGTGAAGTACCAGTCATGTTTTGGCATTTGGATGACTCCCAGTACGACATTCCAAAGATGTTGACGGATGATGGAATCCATGATATTCGTCTCAACATATGGAAAACTCTTTGTCAATTAAAGAAGAAGGTATTATCTTATGATGAATATGAAAATCATCTTAAGATAATCGAAGGGCTACAACGTCAGATTGATTTGTCATCTATATCAGTCTCTCGGTATCCGAAGGCTGAAAAGAAACAGAGAACCCTTCAACGTTCATGCCTTGGCGCACTAAGAAAATTGCGTCAGTTAATTGCCAATGCTCCATCTGGTGTTCATATCAGAGGATGGGGTGTTCACGGAGAACTACATTTAACATTGCTTTCCAGTCAGCAAAGCCCGCTGAAAATGGTTTCATGCAATGTTATTGCCCATGGCCGGCCACAGTCAATGGACTTTGTTCATAATCAAAAGCTTGCTCAAGAACAGGCTTCAACTAGTTCCTCTCAAAATCAAGTATATAGAGAACATGTTGTTTAATTTCTCCTACATCAAGCAGGAAAGAATATTGCACAAGCCTCTCGTCTGGAGAAAACACGTCATCAAATGACAGAAGTTTTGGAAATCATCCAACGGCCTGTTGAACCCGGTGATAAAAGTGGATACAGGTTAATGCATCTAGATAATTTCTGAACTAAGATTCGCAAGATCAAGAGAAATTTTAAGAAGATCTCAGACATAGCATGTCAAGAGACACCCCAGCTTGTCAGACTGGGGACTTCTCTAACCCAACCCTCAGAGTCAACAAATGGGATTCGAGGAGTTGAGCAGAAGCAGCAGGAACATCCCCAGTCCACCGGACTGGGGACTTTTTCAAATCCTCAATCCCTCCCTCAGAGAAAGTCAGTATTCTCTCGATTATGGAATAAGCCTCAAGAGGAACGAAGAGCCAATCTATCAGGAGATTCTCTCCAAGTGACGGTTCTCCAAGAAGTTCCTGAGGGATCAAGTCAACGGAATTCCATGTCTCATCAAGGACATGGAAGAAGACAATATCACAGAAATGCTGATAGAAAGGATTCCATGCAATATGCATCCATTAATGTCATCAATGCCATTGCTGTTGATTCACCAGATGAGGCTCAATCAGAGGGATCAGACGAAGAGGTTCCTGCTCAAGAAGTTGCGCACACAGACCTAAATGAAGAAGGTGTGCGCACACGTAATCAAAGGCTTACCCAAAATCTGGGTATTCCTTCAAGTAACCCACTTCCCCCTCTCCAAAAAGGATCCAATAAGGGGAAAGGAAAGAATCAGGTTACTTCTCACCCTTCCTCTGAAGGAGGTTAATCGCTCTCATTAGACAAAGGTTTGCACAACAGGAGGAAGAAATGAAAGAATTAAGAAGGTTGAATGCAGAACTACTTCAGAGTAGTCTTCTTCTTAAGAATGCTGAATTCCGACAGCCAAAGGAATTTGTTGTAACTACTGAGATGGATTAAGAATATCCTCCTTTATCAATACACCCTCAGAGGTCTAATCCTACGGGTCAAATGCAACAACGGTTGGCAGTACTACCATCAGTTGCAGCACCAACCACCACGTCTGTCCAAGCTCCATTCATTGCACCTACCCAAAACCAAGTTCAACCTGATGTTTCTCAAAAGTTAATAACTACTATTGAGTCATTAAAAGCTCAGTTAGAAACTATGGAAGGGAAACGGGCGCAAGTTCAACCTGAAAAGAAAGTTTACCCTGAATGGGTAGATTCAATTTCTCCTCCATCCAGTTTTGGAAACCCTGTTTTCCCTACTTTCAATGGATCATGCGACCCCGAACAACATTTTACGCATTACGTGTCTTGTTGTGATCCTATGATGGGAACTCCAGAGTAGAAAGAAGCAGTGAAACTCAGATGCTTCGTGCGAACCTTGCAAGGACCAGCTTTTGTCTGGTATACAAACTTGCAATCCCGGTCAATCATCGGATGGGAGGATCTTCGTCAAAAATTCCTTCTTCAATTCAGCTCGACTTTTCCAAAAACGACAGTTTTCGATCTTACAAACTACAAGCAAAGGGAGAATGAAAGAGTCTCTGATTTCATTGCTCGTTGGAAGGGATTAACGTATTCCCTGAGTTTAGCACTCCCTCAGGAGGAACTGTTGCCAATCTGTGTGGCAAATTTGCGTGACGAATTACGCACGCCATTGATCCCTGTGAAATAAACAGGAGGGTTTTGAGACCTTACTTCAATCGCTCAACAGATTGAAGATTCCCTTATACAGGCTAAGGTTAAATCTCGTATAATTCCATCAGCTCCAGGAAGGAGAATGGGTAAAGCGGAAACTGCTACATTTATGCTTAAAAAAGCACCTGTACCTATTTCTACGTCAAAACCTTCATCTTCTAGAAGGGCTCCACCTCCTGAACGCCAACAACAAAGGTTGTTTCGTCCAAATTATCAAAGAGATCAACGACGAAAACAATTTGAGGATTTGAAGAGTAAAACATACTCTTTCCGAAGTGAGAAAGTTCCTGGTTACTTCATTTCAGCTCTGGAAAATAATTTGGTTCAATTACCAGTGCCCAAGAGGCCAAACAAGGAAGGAGATGAAGATTGTCCCAATTATTGTCCCTTTCATCAAATGTTGGGTCATCCCATCCAAAAGTGTTTTGTCTTTAAAGACCTCCTACAAAAGATGGTCGACTTGGGACAAGTCAAATTGAAGGGTTCTTCAGCTCATGTAGCGTGTATTACCGCTACAGATCCAGAGGAAGGAGGCGAGTGGCAGGAAGTCAAAAGCAAAACTGCGAAAAAAATATGATGATTGGATGGTCAGAAAGACAATCAATCGGACTCATTCCATTTTGAGAACACAATTGAAGAAGCCAATTGTGTCTCCTAAAAAAGCTGCAGTAAAGCCTCCATCAAAAGACAAATCCTCAAAAGGGCAGCGCAATTCAAAGAAGAAAGAGGAATCAGGAGAAGATGAGTATGTATCAAAGCCTAAATTGTCTTTGACTCTGGAAGATTTCATGCCATCTACTTCAAAGCCACGGGCACCGCCCCACCAAACGGCACAGCCTAAACAGGCTAACCAGGCAGAGTCTATCAGACGAAGAGTTAATCTTTGGTTCTGTTAATATGATTCAATTAATAGATCCATATTCCAGTCTTGATGAGCCTGAATTTCCTGTATCAAATAAGGGAATTCGAGGAAGTTCTAGAGGTTCAGGATATAGGGGAAGTCGTGGATCTTTCTGAAGCCACTACTCTAATTTTACCCCTGCTAGCACTGTATATGCAGCAGAAACTCGTGGTAGAGCCCTTCAGCGAGCTAAAAAAGAACAAGAAAGTTCTTCTGCCAATGGCCAACTCAGTTTTGGCACAGTCATTTTGGAAGACCGATTAAAGGTTCCATCTTCTTTATCTCAGCAAGTAAATGGATCTAATCGGTCTAATCTTCCAAAACCAAGGATGTTTCCAACTTCAATACAAGATGCATCATCTTCCAAAGCATCTACTTCCAAGGTACCTGCTAAACTGCATATTCCTATTGGGAAACGCAGACCTCTAGATCAAAAGTATGATATATTGAAACACTTGGCCCATGTACCAGCCAAGTTATCAATTTTGGATGCTTTGAATCTATCAAAAGATCTTCGGGAAGCACTCATCGAAGCTTTGTCAAGT
Source organism: Viscum album (assembly GCA_963277665.1). NCBI lineage: Eukaryota > Viridiplantae > Streptophyta > Magnoliopsida > Santalales > Viscaceae > Viscum > Viscum album. The sequence goes on along the minus strand of OY728129.1, from coordinate 1,777,314,833 downwards.
CCTCAGGAGTTTGAAGCTGAAATTGCTGCAGCTGAAATCTATCACATAGAGAATAATCCTACAGAATGCCATGCAGTGATATCTTTTACTGATAAAGATGAAGATGATTTTGTGCATGGGCACATAAAACCTTTGTACTTATCTGGCAAAGTCAATGGTGTAGATGTTCGAAGAGCTTTCATTGACAATGGTTCAGGAGTCAACCTCATGCCCATTAATACACTTCGTCGATTGGGCCTCACGAAAACTGATTTATCTCCTTCTACCATGATGTTACAAGGATATGATAAAAATGAACAAGAACCACTGGGAGAAGTTACACTCAGAACTCAGTTTGGAGATCTTGTATCCAATTCGGATTTCATGATTGTTGATCAAGACTCAGCTTTCAATATCTTGCTTGGAAGACCCTGGCTACATCAGCATGCAGCTATTCCTTCATCATACCATCAATGTCTCAAATACTGTTTCGATGGTCAAGTTGGAACATTTCATGGTGATAAGGCCCCGTTCAAGACATGTGAGTCTCAATACATTGAGGCAGAATTTTATCACATGAAGGGAATAGAAAAATCTACAATGAAGGAAATTACCAAAGTTAATGCTCCATATGGTTTGGAGAAAATTCCAATAAATCCATTTTCACATGTGAGTACAGATTTTATGTTACCTATCAGTCAAATTGACAAAATAGGCCCAAATCAATATACTCTTATGGAACGATCCATAATGTCAATTACGGCGATTGAGCCAGACAACATGGGAGAAATTGGTAACCTACCAAGCAGTGATGAAAGCATAAGTGGTGACGTTTTCATTTCATCTACTGAATTCCCACAAGTCTATACTTCGCTAATCAGGCCAGAAGAAGTTATAGAAAAACCAGAGGTGAATAATGATGTCGATACTCAATCCATCATATCCTCTTTATTTCCCAAAGAAGACCCTTTATCATCAATAGGGTCGGAAATGAAATCTTCTTCTTCAAAATGTGAAAATTTTGACATCTCTAATGATCATGAGAATTTCGTTTTTTCATCTACTTTGCAAGTAGAAACGGAAGAAATAACACATAATGAAGAGGAAGAGGAAGATCTTAGAGATGCTCCTCCAACATTTGAAGAGGGTATCTCTACCACTGTGGATGAACTCAGAGAAGTAAATCTGGGTATAGAGAAAGATCCACGCCCCACTTTAATTAGTGCGGCCATGACCCTTGAAGAGCAAGAGATGTATATTTCTTTTCTAAAGAAAAATAAAGATATTTTTGCTTGGAATTATACAGAAATTCCTGGGCTTGATCCTGATGTTGCTACTCATCATTTGGGTTTACCAAAAGAACATCGAGGTTTTAAGCAAGCCGCGAGAAGAACACACCCAACCTATGCTTCCAAAATTGAAGCTGAAGTGGATAAGCTGATCAAAGCCAAATTCGTCAGAGAAGTTCAATATCCCAAGTGGTTGGCTAATATTGTCCCTGTAAAGAAGAAGAACGTACAAATTAGGGTTTGCATCGATTTCAGAGATCTTAATCGGTATTGTCCTAAAGATGATTTCCCAGTTCCGATTACAGAACTCTTAATTGATGTGACGGCTGGCTATGAAGTACTTTCTTTCATGGATGGATATTCCGGATATAATCATATCCGAATGGCCCCAGAAGATGAGGAATATACAGCCTTCATAGCTCCTCAAGGTGTGTTTTGTTACCGGGTGATGCCCTTTGGTTTAAAGAATGCAGGTGCAACATATCAACGCGCCATGCATCGTATCTTCAAACCTCTTTTAGGGAAGTTTGTTGAATGCTATGTAGATGATTTGGTGGTTAAATCCAAACAATGTTCTAATCACTTGGCTGATTTGGAAGTCATATTCCACAAGCTTCGACAACATAATTTGAAGATGAACCCCTTAAAATTTGCTTTTGGGGTAACCTCAGGAAAATTCCTCGGCTTTGTTGTACACCATCATGGTATTGAAGTTGATCCTGAGAAGACCAAATCAATCCTTGGTATGTCACCTCCTCAGAATTTGAAAGAATTAAGAGGACTTCAAGGAAACTTAGCCTATATTCGGCGTTTCATCGCCACTTTGGCAGGCAAAAGTTTACCCTTTACCAAATTATTGAAGAAAGGAGTCACTTACCAGTGGACTGAAGAATGTCAAGAACCATTTGATGTTCTCAAGAAATACCTCTTGAGTCCACCAGTACTCATGCCACCTGTTGAGGGTAGACCGCTTATCCTCTATGTGACAGCTTTAGAGCGATCATTGGGTGCCTTTCTCGCTCAAAAGAATGATGTTGGGAATGAAAATAGTCTCTACTATCTCAGTAGAACTATGCTTGAAGCAGAAACCCGGTATTCAAGTATTGAAAAGTGCTGCCTAGCATTAATCTTTGTAGTTCAGAAACTGAGACACTACCTGCAACATCACGAGGTCCAATTGGTATCTCGTAATAATCCGCTCAAATTCATCCTTAGTCATCCAATTCTTACAGGACGTCTGGAAAGGTGGGCGGTTATTCTACAACAGTTCGACATTCAGTATGTGTCTCAAAAGGCAATTAAGGGCCAAGCTCTGGCTGATTTCTTGGCTGAACATCCTTCAGTGGAAGACACGTATTCAGATATCGAACTCCCTGATGAAGAAGTTTTCTCTATTCAAGAGAGTCCTCAAACATGGGAAATGTATTTTTATGGTGCTTCTAGAAGTCCAACAGGGAAGAAAATGGAAAATCCTAAATTCAACAAAGTTGGTTTAGGAATTGTGCTCATTTCTCCAGATAAGGAAGTGTTACCTTATTCCTTTTTGTTGTGGGAAGGTGGTACCAATAATGAAGCTGAATACCAAGCTCTCATTACAGGCTTGGAATTAGCGCTTCAAGAACAAGTGAATCACTTAAAAAGGTGAAAGGTGATTCAGACCTGGTAATCAAACAAGTCAATGGGGATTATGCCATCAGGAAAGAAGAATTAATCCCTTTGTATGATTATGTCAGAGAGTTAATGTCGGAATTCCCTTCAGAACCGACATTTTCTTATGTCCCAAGATCAAAAAATGATCAAGCTGATGCACTGGCTAATATAGCCACAACTTTAGCAGATCCAAATCGGGACGATACAACCATCTGTATTGCCCACCGTCGTGCAATTTCACCTTATTTTCAAGTCAGAACAGAGGAAATTAATGAAATTAGTCCCATTCCTGAACTGTATGGTCATACTACAGGATGGATGTCACATATCAGGGAATACCTTCAAAATGGAACACTTCCACCTGATAGAGCCGAGAAAGAACAAATCTGGCGACGTGTGGTCAATTTTACTCTTTATAATAGCCCAAACCACCTCGAGAAAATTCTCTACAAACATGGTTTTGATGGAGTTCTCTTCAGATGCATTGATGGTGAAGAGACAATGGATGTCATGAAAGAAGTGCATGCAGGAGTCTGTGGTGCCCATCAGTCTGGACATAGATTGTCTGATCAAATTCGAAGGCTTGGATACTTTTGGCCTTCAATGATACAAGATTGTGTTGATTTCACAAAGAAGTGTCATTCATGCCAAGTATATGCCAACTTCATTCATAAACCTCCAGAGTTGCTTCATACAGCTAAATACTCATGGCCATTTTCCACATGGGGAATGGATGTGGTGGGACCTTACCCTTCAGCTACGGCCAAGCAGTTTAAGTACATTCTTACTGCTACTGATTTCTTTTCCAAGTGGGCAGAGGAAATACCTCTCAAAGAAGTCAGTTCTAAATGCATTGTTAGCTTCATCAAGTCTAACATCATTACTAGATTTGGTGTCCCTCATACCATATTGACGGACAACGGCACCAACTTCTGTTCTTCTAAGGTAAAGAAATTGTATTAAGAATACAACATTAAGTCCAACCATTAATCTCGATATCATGCGGTGGCTAATGGACAGATATAAGACTTCAACAAGACTCTTTCAAATATACTGCAAAAGATGGTGGATAAAGATAAGAGGTCATGGCCTGATAAACTCTTTCATTATTTATGGGCTTATCAGACTACCACTCGCAATGCAACGCGGTCAACTCCATATTCATTGGTATATGGAACAGAAGCAGTCTTGCCAATTGAAGTTCAATTTCCCTCACTCAGAATATCCATTTGTGATCAGTTATCTACAGATGAGAAATCCCAAAAGCGGTTGAATGAATTGGAACAGTTAGATGAGAAAAGATTGTGCACTTTTCACCACTTGGAAATCTATCAGAATCTAATAGCACGAGCTTTTAACAAAAAAGTTCGTCTTCGTTCATTCATTCAGGGAGAATTGGTATTGGTTCTCAGAGCACCAATGATACCAGGAAAGAAGCCTCCCAAGCTTGAACCAAAATGGGAAGGACCTTATTCAATACATAAGGTCTACTCTAATAGAGCGTATTCTCTAATCTCAATGGATGGAGAACACATCACGACTCCAACTAATGCCAGATTTCTGAAGAAGTATTTTGTATAAACACAAAATATTGTTCCCAGAGCCAAAAAAGTCACATTGGTTAATATTATGTCCTACATGACTCTAAACTGTATTATGTCCTATCTACATGACATTAAACTGTACAGAAGTTCCTTATTTGTCCGAGATGACATTAAACAATATTTTTTCCGCGATGACATTAAACTATATTGTGTCCTAGCAACATGACATTAAACTATGTGGCACTTTCATCGTCCAGCATGACGTTAAACTGTGTCAGTTCCCTTATCGTCCAACATGATGTTAAACTGTCACATTGGTTACTATTATGTCCTACATGACACTAAACTGTATTTTGTTAAACTATATTATGTCCTAGCAACATGACATTAAACTGTGTGGCACTTTCATCGTCCAGCATGACGTTAAACTGTGTCAGTTCCCTTATCATCCAACATGACGTTAAACTGTCACATTGGTTACTATTATGTCTTACATGACACTAAACTGTATTGTGTTAAACTATATTATTTCCTAGCAACATGACATTAAACTATGTGGCACTTCCAACGTCCAGCATGACGATAAACTGTAAAAAGTCCCCAGAACTGATATCCTCATATTGGTTCACCTTAGTCCTAGCTACATGACTTTAAACTGTACAACACCAGTTCGTCCTTGCTATATGATGTTAAACTATACAGAAATGGTCCAGTATGACTTTAAACTGCAACTTCTTCCCACGCTACATTAAACAGTGAAAAAGTTCCCTAAACCGTCCAGCATGACCTTAAACTGCATCATCCCTAGTCCATGTATATGACCATAAACTATTTGCAAATCCCTTATGTCCAGCAAGATGTTAAACTGTGATGTCCAAACTACATGACGCTAAACTGTATAAAAGTCCCTCACATCCGGAAAGACGTTAAACTATATAATCATCAAAGGTCCAGCATGACATTAAACTGCACCATCCACAGTCCATTCATATGACCTTAAACTATTCGCACTTTCGTCCAACATGACATAAATGGTGTGTTATTTTGTCCTTACTGCATGACATTAAACTGCACAGTCCCCCTTTCGTCCAATATGACGTTAAACTATTTTATCCCCATAGTCCTAACTACATGACGCTAAATTGTACAAAAAATCCTTAACATATTTTTTCCCTGATACATGACACTAAACTGTGCAGCACCAATAGTCCTAACTGCAAGACTTTAAACTGCATAGTCCCTGAATATGTCCTACATGACATTAAATTGTGCATCGTTAAGGTTGTTATTACCTCTTTTTTCTCACACCGAGTATGACTCACGTGAGCTTAGAGCAAACCTCAACCATAACACTCTCTTTGGGCCCCTAACCCTGTGTAAGTCCCAACAACATTTTTTATTAGATCATTTTCCCCAAGAACAACTTCATCATTGATTCATTCTTTAATTGAACTACACGGACTTTGATCCTTGACCTCCAGGCTGGGTATGTAGGCAACCTCCCAGGGTTCAATCCCAAAAACAATCTCTTCACATCGGTTCACTACCATCTCATATGATGTTGATTCATGAAACCGCACCTAGAATCAATATCTTTACATTGATTCACTTTCGTCCTTGTTATATGACGTTAAACTATGCAACACTTTTGTCCGGTACGATAATAAACTACAATATTCTTTGATTTCCTCACTTGAGAGAGAATTATTATTGACATTGATTTTTCAATCATGGTTTTCATTTTTCAAAAGACTGCGTGCATACATGGTAATGCCTAAAATTTTTATCTTAGGTTAAACCATCATTGCACTAAAGTCCCCTTTCACCCTTCACATGTACGAACCAAATTTGTACAAAGGGTAGTTCTAGAACTACGTGGACTTGATTCCCATCCCTATGGGATACGTAGGAACATTCGAGTATCCCTCGAATCCAGTCCCAAGTCTTTTGGGCCTAATCCCAAATTTCACTTTCAGTCCCTTGGCTGAAAAGTCCTCATGAAAACACACACTGTGTATTCATTATTATGGTCCGAATTCTATGACCCTAAACTAAGATCACTCATACTTTCGTCCTGCACGATGTTAAACTGCATTTCAAGAACTATGTATGGCTTGATTCTCATTCTTATGAGATACGTAGTGAAGTCCAAAATTTCAATTCAGGACCCAGCCACAACATGATTATGGTTACCATTGACCTATGTATCTCTATATACATTGGACAATACCCATCCTTATGTGTTATAATCCTAACCTTAAATATTTTCAGATCTTCATAACCCTTTTCATGACTTCTAGTCACAAAAATGTCAAACTTCTGAGAATTCTTTTTCCTGACTATGCAGCACGTGCCCATAGGTGGCCTTGCATAAACAGTTCACATAACAGACTTGTCAGACGAAAGATGCTATTTATTTGACCATGAAGCCAATGCCCTTAGGTGGCCCTACATATTTCAACCCCCTAACGGGTTTGTTAAATAATGGTAAATTCATTCTTGGGAAGAATGCCTCTTTTTTCCTTATTTGTCTTAAACGACAGTATGTAGGGATACGCAAAAAAATAGCCATCCTTAACATATTTGTCCCATATCCTTTTTCATGATCTGAAAATATTCAAGTCTATGGTTTATTCTTCTTCCCTACGTTTGGGTCAGACCTTCGTATGAGTGATATTCATCCAGTTCTTCGATATTCTTGTTCGGAAATATCTTCTCCATATTCAAGTACCTATTTCCATACAACAAACTCTATACTTTAGAAAATTTGAATCTCCATAAACTTTCATTGGCTTTTAGAACTAGGAAAGTAAATTTCTGGGAGTTCTTTTTCCTGACTATGCAGCACGTGCCCATAGGTGGCCTTGCATAAACAGTCCACATAACAGACTTGTCAGCCGAAAGATGCTATTTATTTAACCATGCAGCCAATGCCCTTAGGTGGCCCTGCATATTTCAACCCCCTAACAGGTTTTGTTAAATAATAGTAACTTCATTCTTGGAAACTACTTCTTCTAATGCCTTTTAGCTCTTTTTCATATCATTCCTCAGATTCAAATATTCTTAAGCAATAGTTTACATATTTTCTCTCATACTTGAGTATGGTAATATGTTTTCAGATAAATTGTCAGGGAATTGAATCAATTTTAATCCATTTTGGTCAAATCTATTTCAACCTTAAACATTAGCCCCTTTATGTCCGGAATGCATGACTTTAAACTGCCCACAAAAGACAAAGGAACTTTGAATAAAAGTCAAGTTCCATCTCACTAAATATACATTTTTGTATGATTTAGTTAATATTGAGCAATTAAAAGGTTCAAAGTTTGTAGGATTATTTGTAATAATCTTAGTAAAAATCAAACTATGCTTACTAGGCCCATTGGATTAAGTAAAATTGAAGAAGGTAATGAAAGAATGCAGGTACAAATGATTGAAGACAAAAGTGTTTTTCATTGATACACAAGAGTTAAAAGGACATCCACAGACTGGAATCTCTTCTCTTTTTCAAGAATTACAAGAGATTTTCAAACATAACACTTCATTTGATTTACGGCATCCCGAGCTTCATCAGCAACCACCTGGAATTCATTCATTCAACTGGATACAATAAGAGATGCAGTGATACCAGCTCTTCTTGGAACAATTGTAAGAGGATGTTCTTGAGTGCGGTTTGAGAAAATTTTCTGCTGATCAAACAGTGACTTTGTTTCTGTCCAAGAGACTTGGAAGATGGATACATGGATTTAAGAATGGAGCATTGGAAGTAAAGCGCCATTTGGAGAGAGTACTCTTTTCAGATATTTCTCTAATGCCATGTTTGTCTTCTCTCCACCAACTGGCAGTGGAAAACATTTCAGCCCATGGGTTTTCCATTTTCATATCTACAAGGAAATGGAATGGAAGGAGAATTTGAAAGTTCACACCATTGTTGTTGCTCTTAATGCACAGCATAACCGAAATAAAGGAGTAGCAGCGCAGCTGCATTTCAGGTGTATAGTTGTTTGCATTTGGAACATTGACTCCTTGCAAGTGACCATGACAACATAGAGACAGGTAGATGCTCTGTGGGAAATTAATATGATATTTCTTCAAGTACTTAGCCAAATATAGGAGAGTGCTGTTGCAGATATCATAGTAATCATGGCCAATGATGTTCATCATGTCATCAATCCGCTTTCTAGCCAGTTCATCAGTCGTTCCAATTCCCTTGGGAACCACTGAATCTGCACAAAAGATGAATAAACTAACTCTTAAATAGGTTTATTTTTCATAAAATTTGTGAAAGAAATTTTGAAAAAAATGGCTAAGGCATTAAGTCGCGCAAGTATTCGTGTGCCGCGCTTGTTTTTGACGCACAAGTAAAAACCGCACAAGCCCTATTATTTTTACAGTAGCGCAACATCAAGGAAAACACTAGAAAAAACAGAGCAACTTGCGCGGCGAGGAATACTTGTGCGGCGAGAGCTCGAAGGTATGAAGTCCGGAAATCCGGATACTTGTATGGAGGTGAGGCCATGTATTTATAGGCCAGGAAGCCTATCTGTGCGCCGTACCCAGAGCGCTTAAGGCATGCGCAACGCAAACTTGCGCGCCGCCCTCTGTGCACTGAAGACTTGCGCGCCCCCCTTTTCCTTTGGATGGATTCGATTTCCTTAGAGTCAAATCCTCATTTCTCTCCGTATCTAACTCTGAGGGGGGACTTTTGTTGACGCTCCTTTCGTCACAGAATCTAAAGATCGGAAAAGGGAATATCTGAGCTCAAAGTGATTCATCCTTTGAAGAAAACATCAAAAATCGACAAAGGCGGGGAAACTGGATCAAAAGCAACTTCACCACGCAAGTTATATCACTGTCGCGCAAGTCCACTTGCGCGACGCTCTTGGTCGCGCAAGTGACTTGCGCGACCTAAGTGATAACCGCCCGGTAACTGCCCGGGGTCTTCTCCTGCCTATAAATAGACCCTGTGGGCCCCCCATTTGAGAGGATTTTTTTCCAGAAACTCGGATTGAAGCTCCTGACGCCCAAGTCTCTTCTCAAAGCTTCCGGAACACTTCTAAGGTAATTTCTTACCTATAAAGGAAGATATAAAGAGAAGATGTAAGGCCTAAGAGTTGAAACTTATCAACACTTGCGCACCGACTTATTTCCTTCAATATAACTTGCGCGTCCCTTTTCTGGAAGAACCTCAAGAGGATTCTAAAGTGATTAATAAAGAGTCGCTCAAGTATGCTAATGCTGGTTGAAAATCGCGCAAATACCCCACATGTCGTGTAGGTATACCTGCATGACCAATACTTGCGCGCCCACGGAAGACTTGCGCTCCTTTCAAGACTTGCGCGCCCCTACCTTTTTGGGTGCCCATCTTGCCCATTTTACCCCTCTTAAGCCATTACACCTTTCCTTTTCAAAATTCAGTCTTCGAGACACTCTTCAAATCCATTTATGGCATGATTTCTTGATTCGACTTCCTTATCTGAAAGGAATTCTGTGGAATATCTCTCAAAACCTAGTGATTTAAATATCCTTATGTCACCAAAGATTGAGAGTTCGTTCATTCAACCTCATCCTTTAAGATCAGAGAATTGTTAACCTGGGTCTCCTTTTCAGGAATAATCCCCATTTATAAATCCTTTTATCTGGGCATCTTCCTCAGGAGTAAGCCCCAAATTCTTAAAGTTCCCAAACATGGGAATCCTCCTCAGGAGTAAGCCCCAAACCTTAATTCCTTAAACTTGAGCATCCTCCTCTGGAGTAAGCCCCAATCATAATACTTTAACTTAGTCATTCTCCTTTTCAGGAATAAGACTCAGTTATAATCTTGGGCTTCCTTTTTAGGAATAAGCCCCAAGTCCCCTAATCTGGGCCTCCTTTTTAGGAGCAAGTCCCAGTCATAATCTTGGGCTTCCTCTTCAGGAGTGAACCCCAAGCCCCTTAATTTCTCTTAACCAGTCCTAAATTACGTTTGATATGGGGTTCCTTCTCAGGAGTAAAACCCAATTATCAATCCTCTCCTAATTTGGGTTTCCTTTTCAGGAATAAGTCCCAAGTTAGAGTATTCAAATATCCATAAAGCACATATACCTTTATGGACCCTGTTCCTGGATTTTCTCCCTAAAATTAAATCCTAAACCTTCATCTATTTGGGCAGTCATACATACATAATCCCCAAACAATTTCTTATGATTGCATCTTTCATGGCACAATTGTCTAATTTTTACCAATACCTCTTGTTTCTCACACCGAGCATGACTCACGTGAGCTTAGAGTGTAAAAGTAATTATGACATTCTTCTTTGAGCCATCAATCATAAACATCATACTCCATTACTCGAACTACGTGGGTTCTGATTCCTTTTCCAAAACAAAGGATATGTAGGTATCCCATTTATGGGTTCGATCCCAACTTTGAAATAATCCATGTCCTTCTGAATGACGATAAACATCAAGTGCCCCACTGAGTGGCTTTAAAACCAGCTTGGTCATCATAATGACCAAGAGACTTTTATATAAATGTTTTGAAGGATACCATTGACCAAGAATCTCTAAACAGATATAGATGATTCTCTATTGATGAAGAACCTCGAATACATATAAAAGATTCTCTAAATTTCTTGCATATTTAATCATTGATTGTTAAAACTAAAGGAAAGCACATTTTATACTTGGTAATGTAATAAGGATTCACGAACATAACTTAAATCTATAAAGAGAGTCCCGGAGTAGACAATAATTCCCCTCAAAAAGGTGTGATGAGTCCGACTTCCCATCCTCTCGACCAATGAAAATTCCTAAGCCTCATCAGTCCACAAGCTAATGAGCGCATACCTTTGGAAAGTAGGTCCAAACGGATGTGGAATCATTGGATGTTTCCGGTTCTACGAACAAACCCGCTAGAAACCGATCGGAACGTTTGAATCTCAAATCAACAAGGTCATTCCCAATTCCAGCGAGGAAACAATTCCTTAGTTTGAATTTATATTTCAGAAAAAAAATCAATGGATTTAGGTGGGGGTTATTTCAAATTATATGGATCAGTTTCATCAAACAAAACTTATTTCTTTTCTCCAAAAGGACATGAGATTTTATTAGAAAAATATTATTATCTTTCGAGTAAGAGAAAGACCTAAAAATATCCCCTCATTTGATTTTTAGAATATTTCTGTTGATTATCATTTGTATTTAAGATAAATACTTTGAATTTAAAAAATTTGATGTTTTGAAAAAAATTACATCATATCCACAACCAATTAAGATTTTTATTAATAAATGGTCTAAATAAAACATAATTAATAGTATAATATGTAGTAAAAATTGATTAGTCACAAAAATGTTTATTAAATGAGTATTCACTCTGTAAGGTTCTAGTAATCTCTTGAAGAAATAAATTTCTTCTTTTGACTACATAATTTTAATGTAGAGTTCTAGGTGTTAAAAATTTCTTTATAAAACCATTAAAACTTAAAAAACTTTCATAATTTGAATTTTAAAATTATACAACATCATTACTATAATTAATTATCAAGGTGTATTTTTTTCATTTTTTAACTATGGATATAATATGTTGAAAACAACTAATGGTTTCATATTTCCTTCATAAAAAATAGACACATGAGTATCTAGTGTAGTCTTCAACTAAATAATAATAATATTATCCACAAATACATCCAATTTATTTAGAAATAAATAAATCCATGTACATTAATTATAAATCCTTAGAATTTGAAACATCACTAATATATTAAACAATTTTCAATTTATGTTTACCATGTTTAAAATGTTCATAATCTTTTGAAGAATCAAACCTATGTTCTTATAGATTCATAAGAAGTCTATTATTTTAAAATTTAGCTAATTTTATAAAGTAGAAGTTCCCAAAACCTCTATTCCGAAACCAGGATCGGTTTTCCATTTCACTAAGGTAAGTAACATCATGTCTCCTAAGGTCTTCAAGGTTTAGTCTATAGATATTGTAATTATTATTAGAAGAAAGAATAAATTCCACCTTTGAACTATATATAGTAAATTCTTCATTCCAGAAGATCACAACATAACACTCATCATATAATTTACTTATACTAATATGGTTATGTTTATTTCGAATAAAAAATAAACATTTTAAATCAAGGACTTTCAAGGAAGGGCAATATTTCTTATAAAAAGGCTTTATCCTTGAAGATTATCTCTGAAAGATACATTGACACCTTTAATCTTATAAATATCCTTAAATAAATCTTGTTTAGATTCATATGTCTAGAGAACCCACTATCCATATACCAACATATTTTCTTGTTGGTACAATCTTTATTTTCCTTAAAAAAATAGACCCAAAACCTTATTGCATCTGTTTTCATTATAGAATATGATTTTTGGAAACCACATTTTTCCAAAACCTAATACGTTGAGAAAATTTCATTTTAATAGATAAATATTCTATATGAAATCCAAAATATTTCACTCTATTTGATGAACATTATTACATCTGATGTCCACAACATTGACCCTTTTTTAATAATTGATCACTTTTAGGAACAAATTGATTGTTATTAAAAATAGTTTTATTTATTTTTATAACCCATTCTATAAATATTAGTATGAGTTTGATTTTATTTCTACATTTTTTCAAAAATTTACATTTCAATGTTAAATTCATAAATATGTTTTCTCAATCTAGATATTTTATACATTTTTTTACGACAAATCTTTTTTATTTATTAGATATGACATTAAGACTAATTTTTAAAAATTCATTCTATAAATTACTTTTCACGTATATTATTTTCTCAAATATTTTGAAAGAGTATATTTTAGGAATGTTTTTATCCAAATATTTAGATTAAAAAAATATTATTCTATATAAAATCATTATTATCGAATATGGGTTATAAATATTTCTGTATCATTATCATGATGTTTTAAAACTTTAGAATTTTCATTCTCAAGTAGTTTTTCATACCATGATACCAATTCATAACTACGTATAGTATTACAATCATTAGCTACGGAGTATTCTTCATCATAAGATTTAAAATTTTTCTCATCAGGATAGTTTTATTTTAAATACATATTATTAAGGGATTCAAAGGTTTGTAACTTTTCAATTATACATTTTTTTACTAAATATATTTATTTATATATTCCAATATTACTATGTTTATTATTATTATTATACACACTTTTTTAATGAACTACGTCCTCTAATTTCACTCTAACTTCCATTGGATTTTGTAAATTTCTTGATCATTGACTTGTAATAATTATTTTCTTTTATATAAGTATTACTTTCTTTACATTAATTTATTTTCGACTTAGGACAATGAGGTGTATTGTTTCATGATTTATTTGACTCATAAAAAATAACCTCAATATAATCTTTTATTTCATTTTTACCATTACGAATCTTTTTTATCAGTATTGAAAATATTTTAATTACACTATATTATTTTACCTTCTATAAAGATTTGATAATTCATTATCATAATTTTCTAATGAACTAGAATATGATTCAACAATCACATTCTTTTTATTTATAGGCTTGATAAATTTTTCATCTAATTGACATTTTTTAGGAACAATTGATATGGTTTCAAAATAAACTCCTCTATTATTATTTTTAAATATCTCAACACATATTTTTTATTATGACTTTATATTTCATGATTTTTCAAATCATATCACCAAGAGAATGATTAGTTGTCATTATTTTTCCATACAAAGTAGTACTTTTGGATTCACATTCATTATACATGATTTATTTAATCATTTTGACCAAAATTTTATCATTTATATCCTTCCAAATAATAGAATGTAAACTATTCAAAATGGTAATAAATATTTAATGGATATTTGTAATGGAATATTGGGATAGAAAATCAAAGACATGATAGTCTAATATTATCATAGCTCTTCTGGTCTCAACAATATTATAATTACCAGAATTTGTGACATATATATTTTTTCATATTCTATTATTAGATTAAAATGAATAAATATGAACACAAAATATTTATTTTCGTAGATAATAATATAGTATTATTTACTTTATAATTCAGTTGATATTAATTTGTTTCTTGATGATTGAAAGTAGTAACATACTATTCAGGTAAAATGTAGTCACAAAAAATTATTACAATGCTATTATATTAAATATTGGTAAAAAATGACTTCATCATGTCTCTCCAGTACTCATATTCATTATAAACAGTCAAAGGTGGCTGACATAGATTTAATTTTTTTATTTTATCCCCATTATGACCTTCCATATTCAAAATTATTGAAACTATTTATCTAAAAACATGTTGGTGTAATAATTTTATAAACATTTAGTTTAAAACAAATATTTATAAACATTATATAGTGACCCTACATTTTATTACTTCACTATTGTTTCATTTTGAATATAAAAAAATAACATAAAAAATCTAGGATGGAATAGTTTACTATTTAGAGATAATTAGATTTATGAATAAAATTTTAATAATAATACATAAAAATTAGTATAATTCCTTCTTCACTAGCTTCATTTTATCACTCACATTCTCCTTAGTATAATTAATCACCTAAGGATATACATCAATGAAATGGGTGAACAAAAAGCCTAATAATAGGATAAATAAGGACATGAATAAATATAAATTGTGTGATCATAATCGTCTTCATCATAACATAAGAATAATATGATCATCATAATCATGATAGGAATAATTATATAAATGGATTGAATGTGGTAGTTCCTAAAAATGAAACGACACACCTTATGAGTCAAATACCACACATAGTTGTAAACAAAGCTATCATCATGTTTGTGAATAACGTATGTGTGTAATCATAACATCATCATTGGGGAAAAAATATGAAATCATGTTCATGCATATTTCAAATTATCTCACAAGATACATCAAATTTTCTAATTCATTCGAGGGCTATGTAATTTATCACCATCCCATCACATCATAACATTTACATACTCATGGATGTAATATAGAATGTATAATAATCATAACCATAAAATAACCTATGAAAATGAATGGCTTTCCTAATAATATAATAATTCATACATTTAAGAAAAATCATTTGGTATCTCAAAATAAAAAAGGATTTACGTACATGATATAAGAATCCTCAATTTTGAGTGAATAAAAAAAAATAAAAAGAGTAAATTAAGATTTGTTTTTAGAAATAAGAGATCTTTTGGAAAATATATTTCATTATCATAAAATAAATTAGAAAATATGAATATCCTATAAAATAAAAGGGAACAATTACAAAATTACATTTAAGGATCATTAATGGACTATCCTTACTAAAATTCTTGCTAAGGAGGGAAAACTAAAGGAAAGGGAGTCAGGTTAAAGAATCTCTTTACGTTAATTACCTGTTAATTTTTTCTCTTCATTTCACATGAAAAATAAAAATAGATTTATTAATAAATTGACCCCAAGGGGAGGGAGATGGATTGTTTATACTTGAGGACAAGTGTATTTTTAGAATAACGTATTGAATAAAATAATATACCTAATGTAAAACATCTAGTGGTGAGTTTTTACAATATTAGACATATATTAATATAATATATTGACTATAAGACTTTAAAGACCATTTATAATAAAAATTAATTAGTTCATTAGAAAGTAATGTTGAAAGAAAGAATAATTGTTATTTTAAAGAATAATTTTTGATGATTGAGGTGTTGGAAAATTAAATTTTAGGTTTGTAAATTAAGTTTATTGTATTTTAATGAATAATTTATTATAATTAATATAATGTGGTTGAACCTAATTTTCATGAAATTATTTTGTCACTATTACATCATGAAATATGTAATTTTAGTTATACTAGTTATGTGAAGAGAATATTTTTACTATTCACCCCAAAATTGAAGTATTACAAAAAATTACCAACACATCACCCTTATGTTTATATTTTATTGGAGTATTTTAATCATAATTTTTTTAATTACAATATTTTTATTAACTTAAATTAGTAAGGATAAATATTATTTATATCATAATTTATTATTTTCATGTGAAATTTATATTTAAATGGTTTTGTAAGTAATCCCAATGGTCAGGATATTATTCTTAATGGCCAGATAACCATTACAAAGATAACATTACTATTCAAACAAACACATTACTTCTTATAAATACCGATACATTATATAATTCTTTATTCAACTCAATTCATATCAAGGTAATATATTTTCATTTTCATTAATGTTTCATAATTTTCTAGTGTTTCATTTATTTACAATTTTGTTTTTATAAGGGTGATGATTCTTATAGATTGGGGAAATTTATATTTTCCCATTTTTTATTTTCAATATAATAATTTTTGATGAGTTGTAATGTTTGGAATTTTTTTAGTTTAATTTATAATTAATGTTATAGTATTTATTAATGAAATAATTTCTTTATTGGTTTCCCTATATTTGGTGTTGGTATAATATTATAAAACACATATTTATTCTAGAAAATAATTTTATTAAAAAACATTGGTCTTACATATTTCCCCATTAGAAATTTCATCCCAAAAATTTCAAAATCTACTCTCAGTTGATAATAATTAACAATACAAAGGTTTCACCTTTTCATTGGATCTAAATATTCCTTTTCATACTTATGGTTCCTCGACAAAACTTTGACATGGTCATATCTCTTCTTTATTTGTAGAACATCATCTCAAAAGTTGAAGATCTTCACTAGATGTTCTTTATATGAGAAGTCATTATCTAGTGTTATAACCTCTAGATTAAATACATATGAGGGATTAGGTACATAATAATTTGGGATATATACGTGGAATACTTCTTGAATAAGATCTAGACATGGTTGATGTGAATGGTGATAGGTCACTAATCATATGCATTAAAGGATCTCAAAGGGGCCAATGAACACTATCAAAAGCTTCCCTATCTTTTGAAACCTCATGAGACTCATTCATATAGGTATTTGAATGAATTTTTTTTCACTAACATAGATCTCCATTTCCGTTAAAAATTTGTCTTTTTAACACTTTTTGTCAACATTGAGGAGGGTTTTTTTGTTATTGGATGGCTTGACCCCTCTCTACTATCTCTTACACAGGATTAGGTCCAAGTAGATTTATTTCACCAATATCATCCCAAAAATTTGGAGTTTTTCATTTCATCCCATATTGATATTTTTATAGATTAACTAGAATACTTGACTATAAGATTTTAATGTATGAGAAATCAACCAATGGGAGATAATTATCCAATCCTCAATTAAATTCCATTGATCATGATATTATTATATCCTAAAGTTTCCAAATAGTTTTTTAGATTTTCCATCATTTGGGGGGTGATATGTTATCCAAAAATTCAATTCAATACTCATGGAATGTAGAATACATCTCTAGATTTTAGCGGTGAACAATGGATAAGGATTAGAGATAATCAAAAGTGGTACCCCATGCAGCCTGACCACATTCTTCACAAACATATTGGAATGTTTTTCAAGAAAGGAACCATCCTAAATTGTGATAATGTTTGATGTCTTGGTGAATAAATCCACCATAACCCATATCTTATTATTTTATTTGGATGTTGTTTGGAGACTAGTGACAAAATCCATAGTGACATTATCCCATTTTCAAATGTGGTATAGACAATTCCTGCATCACCCCATAGGAACTATGTCACTCTACTTTAACTTTATCACATACCAAACAACATGGTATATACTTATAAATCTCATTATTCATGTTTCCCCATAAGATATTTTCACAATTATTGTTATGCATCGTGGTACTGCCAAATTGGATGGATAATTTTGAGTTATGTGAAATATCCAATATCACATTCATTATATGAGGTGATGAAGTCACACAATGCCTTATTCCTAACTAAATCAAACCATAATCATCGATATCAAACTCATATGGATTCCCTTTATTTATTAGTTTCACATTCTTTTGTATCTCCATATTATTACATTATGTGACATTGATCTTATCTTTGATGGAGTTTTTGGAAATAATTTTGGGAAAGGTATAATGTATTATTTGTCGTAATAATTTCAAAATTCATACCATACATTTCCATAAAGATAGTGTCACTATGATTCCACATCATGGATAGAGTGGTAGGTTGTTTTTGGTTAAGAGAATTAGCTACCTAGTTAGCCTTTCAGGGATGGTAGTGAATAGAAAAATTATAGCACTTTATTAGCTCAAAAAATATCCTTTGACACAGGTTGAGATCCTCTAGTGTGAATATATACTTTATAATCTTGTTATCTGTATATATGCCATACTTCTAACCATAAAGGTATTTCCACTATATTTTCAAGAAAAATATCCAAAATCCCAACTCTATATCATATTTTAGGTTGTAATACTCATTGATCTTCTATATATTCATGAGGAAAATGATACAACTTTAATATTCAAAATGATTAATCAATCCAATCCATTCGTTTATGTGTCATTGTTTCCAAAATAACCTTCTAAATATTTTTGTATTGTGAGTATAAATGATTTGATTAGAATCTTCTTAAGATCCTTTAATCCTTCCTCACATTATTTAATACATACATAATTTACCCATTTCAATGTTAACTTTATTATCAGGATAGACAATATTGAGAAATTCATAACAAAACATCAGCAGTACCCATCCAATCCATGAAAACAATGGATTTCTATGACATTAGTGGGACTAGTCCATTCCACAATTTACTTTGTCGTTGAAGAGTCCATTGAAATTCCCAAAGTTGTGGTTATGTTCCCCATGAATATGAAATTCAACACACAAAAGTCACACTTGATGACCTTAGTGTACATTTGATTCTTCCTTAATGTTGATAGAAAAATCCTTATATTCTCCTCATTTTCTTCTTTTATCTTATAGTAAAGGAGAATATCTTCCAAAAATACTACATAACATATTTTTTGGTAGTATCTAACTTTTATATTGATCAAATTCATTAAGATTGTAGGGGAATTAGTATGTAAAAAGGGCATAACTATGAGATCATTGTTCTTATACCTCGTATGAAAATAAGTGTTATGAATATATTCATTCTTCCCCTTCAGTTTATGATATCCAGAAAGAATATCCACCTATGAGAATTATTGAGATCCATGTAGTTGATCAGACAAGTCATCAATCCATGGTAGGGGACACTTTTTCTTTATGGAGATATTGATAATCACTGGTAATCGATATGCAACATCATCGAACCATCCTTATTATTTAAAAAGAAAACTAGGGAACCCTAAGGTGATACACTAGGGCTTATTCAACATTTTTCAAAATTCTCATTCTTTTTCTTCATTATCCCTTCTAGTTTGATCGATGTTATCCTATAAGGTTATATTGGGATAAGAGTGGCTCTGGGTAAGAGCTCTATTGATAAATCGACCTTATGAGATGGGGGAGGTTTGGTAACTCTTCGAGATATATGTTAGGGTATTCCCAAAAAATTGGCATTCCCTATTGGTCGATACCTTCCATAGACTTAACCATATGATCATTGTATGCTTCTTTGTAGGGGATCAACACCAACACCATTTAAGTATTTTTGAAAGTATGTTCTTGATCATCCTTTCCTTTGTAGTATAGAAATAGGGAATTTGTAATATGAAAACATATTTCCCTTTTCTTAAATTTTGATGTGTTATCTATATAATTAGAGCTAATACAAGCCCATTATAACATCGAATTCTAGTAAGGGAATAATTACACGAATCTCTGAATGAATCTTCCACCATATTCTAATAAGAGAAGAATCCAACACTTGGGTTGAAATGATTACACTAATAAGTATTTTTACAAATATATAAACTTTAAGGTATCACAGTTTTGATTTAATAGTTCTAGAAATCATATAAGATTTAATTTAATTCCAAAAACCAAAATCATGTAAATGATTTTCTATTCATGATTGAATATGAATTTTTACTTTTTAGGAATTGATTTTCTTTTTCCACTTGAGTAGTATTGATGCCATATTCTATACCTTTTACCTTTGGAATTGTGGTCTAATGATGCTCATTACCCGCACCGAATTGAGGATTACTTCACTAGATTTCATAGTTACCTTTCTCCCTATAGTTTGAGCATTTAACTATAGGTATTTCATAATGATGTGTTATCCTTTCCTCCATCATGATGACCATATTTGTTAGGTATCTCTAACATTCATGAGATTGATAAAATTACCACACATGCATGAATCAATTCACAATCCCATTCAGTGACTTTCCATGATGCTTCCTCCCACATTTTTTACATGTGGGAATTTGGATCCTAATTAATACATGGCATTTAACCAACTAACATGAAACTCTATTCTTTTCTCCTTATCTACATAACCAAGAGACCATTCTATGAACTCTATTTATACCTTTAGAACATAGAAAGAAACTTCTCCATAATACCTAAGGTATCAAAATGATAGATCATATCGTAGGTTAGGTTTTAAAATACAAAATAATCTTTCTATTTTTATATCATTTTTTATAACAAAACCAGAGCCATACCATGAAAGCCTTATGGATTATGCATCGTAATCCATGAAAGATTCAAATTCAATTTTCATTAGCCCTATAAATTCACTCTACATATTTGTTTGAATAGTTAATGGTAAATAAATGTTAATAAATATATTATTAATGTCTTCCCACTCCATCTCTTCGGTATCATCCTTTGGCTTGGTTTTCTTTACCTATTATCACCTTTAATCTGCTTCAACATTTAAATTATAAACCAAAAGAGTAAAATTATTCTTCAATGAACAATGGGTCATAGAAAATATATTCTCCATTGAGATAACACAATATTCTGTGACTAGTGGTTCAACAGTTCAACAAAATATTGATGGTCATCTCTAGATAAAAGACTAAATCTCTAGTTTATCCCTCTTCGATGAAGGTGTAAATTCCCCATTATTTGTGTTATTTTTCATAGCCTGAGATTTTTGTTTAAGAATCAATGAAATTTTTTATACTCTAGTTCCCATGGGAATGAGTATTTTTTTTGAATAATCATTTAATTTTTCCTCACATATGTTAATGTATTGGTTTTCTCTCATTCCCATGGTTTTCTAAAATAGATTTTTTTCCACAACATGTATGTCAATAATGTATGAATAAATATTGTTTTCACTATTAACTCTAACATAATATCATATAGGATACCTATGTTTATCATCTTTGAAAAATATTATTCTGTGGTTTTTTTTGTATATATATTCTTATAAATATGGTCCTCACTCTTATTTCTCAATAATAATTCCATTATCAACTAAACTATGCTCTGATTCCAACTATAGCCACCCTACGTTTTCTTACATGATTATTACATCAATTTAAAGGTAAACAATCTAATAGTTTTACAAATCCATGGTCAAACAATTTAGTGTCTTGATAAAATTAGGATTATACATAACTATTACATAATAAAATATAAAAATTATTTAATTCCTCATTTTCTATATTCATAGTGGTTCTTGAGTTCTCCTAGTACAACTAATCACCAAAGGATATACCTCAATGAATGAGGTGATGTAAACTCCCATTTATAGGATAAACATGGACATGAATCAATATAATGTGGGTTATCATAATCATCATCATCATAACATAAGGATAATATCATCATTATCATACTTATAGGAACCCTTAAATAATGGCATGAATGGTAGAAGTTCTTTAAAATAAAACATCATGTCTTACGGGTCAAATACCTCCCATTGTTTTGAACAAAGCTAGCATCTTTTTCACACATTACATACGTGAATAATCATAAAATCGTCATTTTAAAAAAAATATAGCATCCTTTTTACACGTATTAAAAATTATCACATGAGATATATCAAATTACCCAATGCATTGGATGGAAAGATAATTGTATTCCCACTATCACATCATAATAGATATATATTCATGCATTCCACATAGAACATATAACAATCATGGCCATATAATAACCCATGGAATAGAATTTCTTACATAATAAATTCATAAAGAATAAATTTGTGAATAAATGTTGTGATTTCCAAAATAAAAATGGAATAACATACGAGGTATAAGAATCATAATTCTTTATTGAAAAAGAAAAAATATAAGGATAACTATGAAATGTGTTTTTAGATAGAATAGTTAACTTGAAAAATATTTTTGATTGTCATAAACTCTAGATGAAAACATTTAAATCAAATAACAAAAAATAACATAATAATGAAATTAAATTTAAGTAACATTAAAGGATTATCCATAATAAAATTAGTGTGAAATAGGTAAAATCCAAGGAAAGGGACTTGGGTTCTAGAATCCCCATACCTTAATTTTGGATTATTTTCATTGCTTTTTCACCTCTTGGATAATAAATGTTGATTTATTAAAAAATATTAATCAATAAGTATATTATAATGATATATACATATATTTATCAAAAATAATAATTTGATCATATTTCTTAATTTTTGTTGATGAAATTGATGAATTTTGATATTATGTTTTCCTTAAAAAATACCTTTTTAAAATGATTTAACAATTTTAGTAATTGTAATTAATAAATTAGTATAATTAATTACAGAATAATATAATAAATATAATTACATTTCAATATAATATATATAGAATATATTATCAATCCTCTATTATTTTTATATGTGTTGACATGGTAATGTCTTTGAAGCGTGTAAACTAACCTTTTGACGAGGCATTGTTGGGATATCAGGAATAAGAAGTATAATATATATATATATATATTGTATTATGATAATTGCAATAGGTTAATATCATTAATTTATTTTTCAATTACAATATAATTAATTCTATTATGGTCTGGTTGTGGAAAGAATTTTTCGAAATTTAAGTTGAAGAGGAATAATAAATAAAAAATGAGAGAGAAGTTGATCACAACTAAATACTCAGTATAGCTTCTCTTGTACAACCGGATAAATCTATGGAGATTCGTGTTTCATTTCTATTTAATGTCTATATGTATTACAAGAGGATTATTAGGGAATATTCAGGTATATATTTCTTTCCTTAATGGGTGAGATGAGTGGGTTTCCAATGGGAGGGATTGGGTTTATTTATACATCAGCATAGGGGTATTTTTGGAATAAAATAATATAACAAAGGTAAAACATGTAATAGTGATTTTTGAAAATATAAATAATATATTATTATATTATTATGCGTTTAAGAATTTAAATCCCATTTATAATTCTAAATAATCAGTTGATGGAAAAGGAAATTTGAAAGGGAAATTTTGTTATTTTAAAGAACCACTTTTCACTTTTAGGTTTTGGAAAGTTCTTTTTAGGTTTTGAAATTGCCTTTATTATAATATAATGAATTTTTTAAGAAATTAATTATAAAATTTCCTAAAATATTATTTTATAATGTTTTATGTAATTATTACATAATGAGTGGTCTTATTTGAGTTACATCATTTATGTGAAAACCCATAATTTTTACAATTCACTCGAAAATTGAAGCTTTTAAGAAAATTAAAATAAAATAACCAAAGGATAATATTTATGTGATGATTTAAAAAATGATATTAATATTATAAAAATAATTTTTTTTAAACTTAATACTAATTTTTTAATTAGAAAATAATTTTTTTTCAAAATTATTTAATAGACACATTAATAAAAATGTGTTTATACATTCTATGAGATTTTTAATTACGATATTTTCTTGGAATGATAATGTTTTTATTTATATAAATTAATCCTAATAAATATTAACATATCATAATTTTTTATTTTTAGGTTAAATTACCATTCCAACAGTCATTTTACTATTCCCAATATC
Source organism: Viscum album (assembly GCA_963277665.1). Taxonomy (NCBI): domain Eukaryota; kingdom Viridiplantae; phylum Streptophyta; class Magnoliopsida; order Santalales; family Viscaceae; genus Viscum; species Viscum album. The sequence continues at coordinate 1,777,290,575 of OY728129.1, read as the reverse complement.
CATGATAGCATTTCCAACATTCAGGTCACTATTACAAAAATCACATTCCTATTTCTACCATCACATTACTAGTATAACAGTCATATTACCAACATTAAATACCTCTACATTTTTCCTTTCATTATTCAACTCAATTCCTTTCAAGGTTCTATAACTCTGTTTTATATAATTTTGTCTAGTTTAGTAATATTCTATTTGTTTTCTATTGTGTCTGTAGTGGGGGTGATAATAGTGGTATGCTATGGAGATCCATATTTTCCCATTTTAGATTTTCTAATTATATTTTTTGTACAGTTCAAATGTTGGAGTTTTATATGGTCTCATTTCAGATTAATGTAACGATATTTTATAATAAATAAATATTTTTTTATTTCAATATTTGGTACATGTAAAATATTATACAACACACATTTATTCAAAAAACTTTTTTTAGTAAAAACATTGGTTCATTAACCTTGAAGTTGATAAAAACATAAATAATAAAAAATAGTAGAACCACATTTTATACCAATTGATTCATCAAAATAATTTATAATAAATAAATTATATTGGGATTAATTGTATTTTAAATAATTAAACCCAAAAATTTATAATACCTCTCAATGTAAAAAATTATCTGACACAAATACCATCTAATTATTATAGTGCCAAAATTAGAACCTATAACTGAATGATTTTATAAGAGTACCTTTATCAGTATTGGATTAGAACAAATAAAATTGTATATTTAGGATGATAATTATATTGAATTACTTCTTAATACACATGTACCAAATAAATACTAACTTATAACAACAATAAAAATAAAAAGATGGTAAAATTAAGAATGAAATATATGCATTACTAAATTAATTCTCTCTAACATTTAGAGTTAAGGTAGTAAAAAAACCATAATGAATTTATCCATAGTTTTATATCAATTTTCTGGTATGTATTTTCATACTATGAAATCTTGTGACGGGATTATTGATATACCATTGTCATTTTATCCCAATAATCCCACTATATGATGACCATACAATGTCTTTGTAGCCCTGAAATACCTTGATCGAATTGATCTGATTCACTATCTTCCAATCCATGGAACCCATTTATTAGTACCCTAATGTTAAATGGATTACAAAAGGAAATTTATTTTATGTAATTTACAATATTTACTCGGGATACTTATAACTTCAAAACTCTAATGAATTACATTGATTGATAAAGATATGTTCAATCAGTTCAGTATTCAAAATAGTTTAATTTCAAATTCTTTGGCTTCTAACTCTTCAAATGAACTTATATTTATAGGTGAATCTCTAATGGTCAAACTTTATAGTTAGTTGCAATTGCTTCAGACACCATGCACTTGACAGCTCATAGATAACATAATGTTCATTTTCATTTAGATTTGAACCATTAGAATGCTCTTTTTTCCTTTTGATTGACACAAATCAATATACTATGACTGTAAATATTGAATATACTGATAGAATTTTTTTGGGTAGTCAATTTGATAAATTTAATAAGGATCTGTCTGATGTATCCATACCAAAGTTAGTTATAAGATTATAAATTTTTTAGTCTAATTGACAAGAAATAATTCTAACTGCATATCATAACATTGGTTGGTTTATCGAACTGGGCATACCTTCTGTCTGATGGATCAAATTCTATAATAAAATTATAAATTCTTATTATATTACAACTATTTATTTATTTTGTATAACTTAATGCTTAATACAATAAAATTTTATATCATAAGGGATATGTAAGAGATAGTAAAGTCTGTTTTAAGAAGGTGTTTGTGATTTCAAAAACTAAAGGAATGGAATAGTAAATAGTAAGACTTCTGACTCATCAAACTAAACGAAACATTATGCTCTTCTATAAGGATCAATGAAACATCAAATTAGATCAACATTAGAGCGCATAAATTTATAAATTGAAGATGATACTAATGAAAAGAATCTATCTGGATCCACACTAACATCTAAACTCCAACATTATATAATTGACCAAATAAAAGAACATCCATTTATTCATCAGATTTTTGTTCCACCCCAAGCATCCAACAACTACTCCAATAAAATTCATGAACTTTCTAATGTGATGGCCATACATTAACAATCAATAATATGGGAACGAAATAAAATCATAGAAAAATAGAACATGGATAGCATGACTTAATAATACATTACACAAATATTTTCACAACTCATGGACTGATAGAGTTATTGACATAGATATTAAAAACATAAAAATATTATTCGATAACACTTGTGAACATTTTACCGAAAATGTGATCAAATGTTATATCTTTTAGACATTTGATATTATATAATCATCTTTATAACATTGGGAAGGGAAGCCTATAAAATATTTGGGTTAAAAATCATTTAAATGGAATCTTATCAGCAAGTAAAAACAATTAGATCATAAAAAGGAGGAAAACATGAAAAGGGTGAAAATTTTAATAAAAGTTCAAGTTTTATAGTGAAAATCCTGAAACAAAATTAATCATCATGAAGGATGGACTAAGAACATGAAAACAATTATGGTTCACCAAAATAGTTAATAAAATCATATAATGATAATAAATATAATCATGAAATCATTAGATATGAAAATTAAATATTACTAAATCCAAGAATACCTTACAAATTTGGAGTATATTGGGAATAATTGATCCGATAATAAAAATACATTGGAACTAGAATATGGATATATAATTATATCATATGAGATAAGGCATCACCATCAAATTACTATATTGGATTTTTCAACACAACCTCATTACCAAAGTTGTGTTGGAATCACATCAAGATATCAATATTGAGAGATCATTCCTTACAACATTCCCAATGTATCTTAAGTGATATAAAACCTTAAAAATTGTATTGTAGGATGATAAATGACCATAACCATCATAATCTATACATATTAGATCTATATAAAATAAAACATTCATCTCAAATTAAATAACATATTGAAATAAAAAGGGTTTCATTTCATTTAAAAATTATATCACATAAATATATATATGATGATTTGAAACCAAAATGGTTATCATCCAAAATAAATTTTCAAAATATCATAAATTGGGTTATTTATAAACCATTACATATTTGAAGATTAAAACATTAAAAATAGAAGTGAAATAAAAAATGTAATTTTTTCTTTAAAACATTTCTCGATATCATAATAATTTGGCATTAATTTGAATTCACTATATATAAAAAATTCAAAAAAATGAATAGAATATGTCATAAAGATATTTAATTAAAAAATTAAAATACTATTATATTTCAATGAAACAAATCCTATTTAAAATTGGTATGTGTAAGGGAATACTTTCAAATTGAAGAAAAATAATTGATTCTTTGTTGAATTCCTTTACTAAAATAAATGTAATTTAAAATACATCCTTTTGCAAGGTGTCCAGGTTGTTCACATCTGTCACAAATAGTTTCTAGGGGCAGGAACTTATTTTCAGTCTTCATTCTATTCTTTTCAAACTTCTTATTCAATCTAACCTTTTAAGTCTTATTTAATTGAGGATATTGAATACCCCTAAAACTCTCTATTTCATAACCTATGGGATAATAGTAATGTTGTTGATTGAACCAACAGATACTTTTTGTGTGTTCGACTCCCCTACAATACTATAAATATATATAGAAAGAGTATTTTTCTCTAAAACGCCTATTCTGATTAGAATTGTGAATACATTTCTCTGAAACATTCTTCTCTTTCATTTATGACCCATAAACCATTATATTTTCAATCGGATTCATCTTATTCATTTCAACCTTAATAGAATCAGAAGTATTTGAATATTTTCACAATCTTGATAAAAGTTCTTCATAATAAAGATGTTTTGTGACTTCGGAATTCTCTACATTGGCCACATACATAACATTCCCGTCATTCTTATTTTCACCTTTGAAGGTAAATTTTATCAAACCTTCTTAGGATTCCCATTATGAGAACATTGACCAAATTCTATAATAGAGTTTTGGAAACTTGTATTCTTGAATTCACCTTTAGATAGATCTGGTTGGACAAGTTCCAACTCTTCTTATTATTTTTCTACATCTTCACTACCAGATGCTCATAATGATTCTTCTCTTCCTTATGATATTTATTCAAGTCATCAATCTCTTTCTGCATCTTGTTCATCTCTTCTTAAAGGATTTCATTAATTTTTGAGGAACCTTCATCTTCTAATATCTCATTTTTCTTTTCAAGTCTTTTGATCTTTCTCAAACAATTTTTAAACTATTATTTCAAATGTATTTCGAGTTGTGTTTCTTCTTCATCAAAATTTCTGATTTTGGAATATTCATCATTCATTATTTCAATAAACTTATTTTCACCATCATTCTCAATAGATCTTTCATATTTAGCTTCACTCTCTTCTTATTATTCATAAAAACTACTTTTACTTCTAGAAGAACTTTCTTCATTAACTATTATAATAAATATGTTGTCTTCACTATAATTTTTAACCTCATCACTATCATCTTATTTATTCAAAAATATTCACCATTTGGATTTAGAGAACTACTTATCTTCCATCTTAAAATATAATTTTTCTTTATCACCCTTTTTATTCCAGGATATTCTTGGCCTTATTTCCTCTTCTTCACATTATTCTTCATCACTCTCTTATTCATTTAATCTTTGAGAAAAATTGGAAACAAAATGACCAAAATCTGCACATCCAAAATACATTAAGGGAATTTTCCCTTTATACCTTCATGCACCTCTTTTCACTTTCTTAGAAAACAAGTATAAAATTGCATCATGATTTTTACAAACATTGTTTTCAGAATCAGAATCTTCAGCTTATTCTTCTTCTTCAAGGATCTTTTTAAACATATCAATCTTGATATTCTTGAAATACATTTCTCTGAAAACTTTTTTTCCCTCTCATATCATTCTACCTTCTCATTTCATAAGTAATGAGAGTACTATACAAATAATCCAGAGACAATGTTTCTGTCTCTCTATCTTCCAATGAATAAACCTTGGCATCGAACTCGTCAGGAAGAATTCTCAAGATCTGCTCAACATTAGTTGAGTTTTCTTACTTTTCACTAAGACATCTAATAGTGATCACAAAATCATTTAACCTAGTAAATAAGTCGTCAATATATTCAATATCACACATCTTGAGATCTTCACACTTCAATATCTATATTTTTAATTTTTCCTTCTTCACTTTTGTATTACCTTCATAAATTTTGTTCATGTTATCCTAGATTCTATTGCCAGTGGAAACTCCTTTTACTCTTATAAACTCACTTTTCGAAAGTGGTGAGAGTAAAGAATTCTTGGCTAGTCCATCATTCTAAATATTTTTCTTATCAACGATTGTGATCAGAGCATTCCCAAAACAATGAGGGAAACCATCTTTAACAGTTATTGAAAAATCATACCCAAGATACATAAGATATGGAAGAATCATTTATTACCAAATTTTATAATTCACATTATTTATGATTGGAATCTGTTTAATGATCTGATTGAAATTTAATTTTTTTATTATCTAAACACTTTTCAGGAAAAAAGTGAGAAACCACAAAATAGTCCAACCAAAATATAACAACACACGAAGAAAATAACCAGAACCAACTACCGTATCTGCCGCACCACAGCAAATATGCCCTGACAAGAGGCCTTTACCAACACAGGACCCTCCAGAAAGCAGTCCCATCAGAATGCATGGGAAAAATACCGATGCCCAAGACATACACTCTCAAGCCTCCCAATCCAAAAGGCCCGCACAGGTGAAGACTTTGCACTCTTATCCTTTTCTGGCGCAGGTCCAAGTAGAAGCTGGAAACAAGCACCAAGCCTCCAAACAAAGGCAGAAAACATGAATAATCAAAAGAAAACACAACACGCACTAGAAAACCTCCCAAATTTCCTGACCAAGATAGCTGACTTAAACTAAATCATTAATGAAAAACTTAAGATTACCTGAATTCCTCTCCCTAAAAAGTTTCCAAGATAAAGATGAAACTTGAATATCGCTAACCTCCATCATTCTCTTCTCCAACTCAGATGAAAGTTTATCCCAGGTCTGAATGTACTCCTCAACACTGATTTCCCCTTTGTTAAAACCCCCAACAAGAATTGAGTCGTGACTGTCAATCAATGAAAGTTGTTCCTCATTGAGATACACCTCTAGCGTCCTCCCCAACATTTTGGTTGCCTCCTCCTTTGATGCATTGAGAATCAAGACCTACTCAATCACTTCATCTTCAGATCTATATAAGATAATCAAGCCCTCCTCCTTTTCTCCTGGCCCATGCTGGTGTATAGACTCCATGTCCATCTTCTTGTCATTGAACTTCATTGTGGAGAGGGTCTCCAAAGGTGGGGGTAGGGAGGAGTAGTCCTTCTTCCCTTTCTTCTTTTTGAAACTCATGTTGTTCATTGGAGTTGAGACTTCTTCTTCCGAATAGTCCAGCTCACTCTTATTGGATTCCTTCATGCCAACCCCGTCTCCCACACCTGGTGTAATGTGTTCTAAATTCACATTATCCTCTGATAGACCTTCAAATCTATTTCATAGAGGAACTGAGGTCCGAGTCAAGCTTGTTCTCCTTCCCTCACCCACCATTTGTAACCCCCTTCTAGGTCTAGAACCACTGCTATCCAAAATGTTATTTGGTGTGCCGAAGCCCGCCTCCTCAGCAAGCAACATTCGGCCAACTACCTCAGCATTCCTGGCATGTAAGAAGCCATGCCCCATGAACTAAGGCTATCTATTAGTGTCCTCTAAATTAACCTCATGGTTTGCACGATCTTCTTGAACCATAGGGACTTCCTCGTTGAGATGCGATTGAGGAACACCTGCAAGGTTATCCTGGCCAGCCCTGTTATTTTCATTACCAATCAAAACTATTTATGTCCTGCTCACTCCATCGAGATCACTTAACAGTCTGCAAAATACATCTTGAACATTCGGCCCAAGAGGCAGGGAAAGTGGCTTCACTGGACTCACCTAGTTTCCAGCACCTGCAATCAGTGGACCTAATCCAACATAAATAACACCGGCATCTTGTTCATCCAAGAACACACCATCAGAACAGACAACCCAAGCACTTTTTGATAATTCACTGCCTTCAGTGGGTCTATAGCATGTTTCTCCACCAAGCTCTTCCACCAACGAGTTCACCACCGTGTTATTCCCAGAGATGCTACGATCGCAGTTGATCACATTCTTCTAGAAGCCTGTATCCCTTACCCCCCACCTAAATTTCTCCAGTGAATGGCCCAACCAATTGCAAGTCGAATATTAATGGTCCCAGTATTCATAGAAAACTGGCTCTTTACATCGGAACTCTTCACCAATGGTGATCCAAACGAAGTCCAAAGGATCTCTTGAGGCGCCCACCTCCACACACACTCGAGGGTTTACCGGATGACAGACAGCAATGGTTTGGCTATCAAAGAAATGATATCTCCCCAGTAGGTTTCCAAGCATTTTAGAAATCTATGGATTTTTAAACGGTAAAGGGAGATTCAGAAAAATAACCCAAACCTCCACAGATGGTGAATCGTGCCTCATATGGAAATTCTATGACCATCGATACAGGTAGAACCGCACGTTGTTGTAGCTGTGAGGGGCTCTCGACCAGGACTTTATCAAATCTTCCTCTGAGGCAAAACAGATCAATATATTCATGTTTTCCAACAATCCTACGGCTCCCTTCTCTTAGAAATCCCAGGAACCGAACACAAATCTATCAAACAGGTCAACTGAGGGTCTTCTCTTCAAAAATCGGGAAACCAGTGTCAGATTATGTAGAGCCGAGGCTTCATTAAATTCTGCAACCGACATCAGAAGATTAGGTCGACCATCGTGAAGATCTGGAACCATAGGGCTTAGAAAGCTTGGGGAAACGGAGGGTGGAATTCCGGGTTGGAGAACAGGATAAAGGGCGATTCCGCTCTTGTTTTCCGCGGTGGAGGTCCCTCCCCCAGAGGGGGAGGAGCCTGCTCGGAGGCCACCGCCAGTAGTTCTGGAGTCGAAAACACAACGTCATTTCCCCGAATCCCTGAAATGATATCATCGAATCTTCTTAATTATGACACATCTCAAATTCTATATAGAAACTTCTTCTTCAAATTATTCGTAAAATAATGAGAGATGGGAACCAATACTCTGATACCAATTGAAAGTTCATTGTCGGTGTATTATATCATTGATAGTTGGAGGGTTGAATCAGTGATACTATTTTTCTTTTATGTTTATTTTCAATTGAAACAACCTTCACCTCCTGTTAATGATTCAATTCTCTACTGAAAACAATTCAATCCACACTTTCATAAGAACATAGAGATTTTCAAATTTCACTATTAAATATGAATAGCTACATCCTTGGTATGGTTTGGAAATGATCCATTACCATAAAATCCACTACAAAACAATCCATGGATTACAATGAGTATGATATACCCTTACACTCCTGTAGCACTATGAAAAAATCCCACTAGTGTGTGTGCATCCTCTTAACATAAATAGGGTAATATAATTATTGTAAAACAACTCATGTCACATATTCTTCTTTACAATTCACCAAATGTAATAAATTTAATTACAATTCTTCATTTCCTTAGCCCAAAGAAAGGTAAGAACCTTCTTGACTTTGTTTTGAAATGTTAGTCTGATTTTCTAGTTTGATTCCTCTGGGTTTGATTCTCCCTGATGTAATTCGTCTTAGTCATGTTTTCTTTCAATAGAATACAAAATAAATGAATTGGAACAAAATCAATACAACTTCCTAAATATGGAAATCCTCAGTGTGGAAATCCTGAAGAAGATTAATCCAGCCCGATACAATGATCAGTTGAATACCATTGAAAATCTAAATACGACGATTTGATGAATATGATAAATATGGAATATGATGATCTGCTGAAAACAATGTTTCAATCTTGTCTCTTCTCATATTTCTTCTTCCTATCAAATTTTCTTCAACACAAAACAAAATGGAATCACTTTATCTTACTAAAAACTCGAAGTTCCTTTCTCTACTATGATGAGAAGTACACTATCATCAGTCCAGTAAAATTTACTTATTTTGGCTTTTATAGGTGAATCAAAAACGGTTTTGGGTGGGAATCTGAACATATTTCCGGCTCACCCAAATTCACCCAAAATGGAATTTCCCCTAAAATCTCAGAGCAATTATGACTTCTTCAATGCTTCTCGATTATTCTAGAAAATTGTAAAATATTCCCCTATTATTTTCTATACTTACAATTCAAATGTAAATACAATTTCAATTATTGGGTCCGATTTCATTTTTTGAGAACGATAACAATTATTGAGACCAATTTGAATCAAAATTATGTATTTGAAAGTAAAGATCCCCCATACAAAATATTTCACCAATATCTTTTTTCAAAAATCATCCAAACAAAGTAATTCAACCTTTTTTAAATGGATGACTACAGTGTTTACTATCAACTCTTCTTCAGTTCCTTTCTTGAACCACTTCAGATACAAGGAATCCTCCTCTCCTCTTCCCTTGACCCAATTGAAACACCAATTCAACGGATAGAAAAATTATATCAATCCATGGCCCACTTGTTGAATACATTTGAAAAACATTACAGTTCTCTATCATTCCAATCATGATATGATTATCTTAGAAATGATCATTCTAGTATCGATCATTCTGATGTCAATCATCCTGATATTGATCTTTTCTTTCCTGAGCCAGATATTGATCATTCTGATATTCATCATTCTGATTTTGATCATTTTGATATTGATCATTCTTATATTGATCATTCTAAGATTGATCATTATGATATTGATCATTCTGAGATTGATCATTTTGATATTGATCATTCTGATATTGATCATTCAGATATTTATTATTCTAATATTGATCATTCTTATATTGATCATTTTGAAATTTATTAGTTTTTATCTTATCTAATGGATTAGTCGGATTCTACATTAGATCGGAACCACTTCATCAATTGAAAGAACCTTTTCAATTGATACCACCTTTTCTGTCAATACCACTTTTTTATCAATACCACATTTTAAATCATTCTGGGTACAATTATCCACATATTAATCTTTATGTGTGTGTTTGATGGAAAATAAAATTCTATAGTAAATCACCACCACTATTTCAATCTATACCACTATTCCTATATGCACCATTTTTAAAATATCACCCCCTTTCAAAACATCACCTCTTTATAAAAGAGCACCTCCATTTAAAATGGAACCAATATTCCTTTCACTCCCCCTTTCTTCCATCACGCTTTCTTCCCAAGTTCTTTATTCAACTCGGGATATATATGAAATATGAATCTGAAAATAATCATATCATTTGAAACATTTTAGTCATAGTGACTCTTATTACCCATCAAAAGAACCACTTTTATCAAAATAGATCTAAAGTGAATGCGATCAATTCCTCGTTACGATATTTTTCAATACTAGACCTTCATTACAATATATTTCAATATTGAACCCTCATTATGATATTTTTCAATATCATAACCCCATTTAGATCATTTTCAATACAAAACCCTAATTTTGATCTTTTTCAATACCAAACCCAAACATCTTCTTATCATTGCGATGGACAACATGATTCTTATTATTTTCAATACCATTTTTCTGATTTTTATCAATACTAGTCCTAAATATCATCTCTCTCAACATAATTTCTTTCTTTTAGGATTCTGATTGATTGATAACAAATTCAAACAAAAAAATCCAGATTAACATTTTTGGTTGTTTTTAAAATATAAAATATAAATTAAATACAGAAATAAAGTAAAATAAATGTTGGCGAAAAAAATTCAGATTGAAAAGAAGGGTCTTACTCCTCAATCTAATAAAGATGGTTAATTTGATATTTATTTGTTTTTTTAATTAAATTTGATAATTCAATTAATAAAACCTCATTAATGAATTAATTTCCTTTAATTTATTGAGTGTGTCATTTTAGCAGGCCTATGTCGCACCAAACCACACCTCTTACAATAGTCAAATAGGATAACACATCAACCAAGATTGTTATTCCAAAAAGACACAGCTCCACTGTATGCCATTTCATCTCCTTGAGAACCCCTAACTTCTCCATATTAAGGATTTTCCTAGGAAAACAGAGTGAAAATAATTAATCATTAAAAATAATTGGAATCAGAAATAATTTTGGGGTGGATGACCGCCACACACATGCAATACTTCCGCATCCACCACAAATTGTTTTAAAACATGTTCAATTGAAGTGTAATAACAAACTCCACCATGAAACCTCTCTCAGGGCCAAGTATCAGGTTAGTCACTTTCCAAATCAATGTCAATAGAGATCATGATGGAAATTTGGAAGATAGAGAGAGATAATTGGAGTTGGACGAGAAAGAAATATGGAAGAAGAAAAGTGAAATACTTAAATACAAATATGAATGTATTGCATGGGAAAAGAAAACTAAAATAAAATGAAATGAAAAGATAAATCATAAATTTCCCTTGTACTCATATCCTTGTTTCCCTAGATGGGATTTTATGGATTGGAATTTAATAATTTGGGAAGGGGGAGCTCTCCTCCTTTTATAGGACAGAATATATCCTCCTAAATTATACGTGCTTTTTGACCAAATAAATGGATTATTAATGCTTCAAATCCTTCATAAAAGTTTTTCACCATGTGTTGATCATTGACCCTACAAATATAAGCTTAATTTGACATGGTACATATGAGTTGTGAATTTTTTATTTACTATTAATTTTTATATTCTAGATTTCTAAGAATATTTATTCAATGTATAACATTTACTTTCCACCTTAATGGTTTCCAAATTCCATGAAAATTATTAAAGGAATGACCCTATGTGTCCTCATTACATTATATGTTGAATAGCCTAAATTGGAGGTTTTTATCCCAAATTTTGCTTCTATTATGGATGTGGGGTCTACGGTATCCCTCCATAGGATTTTCAAAATTCAATGATTTTTTAGGGCCTCAAGATGTCTGAATCAACTCTTGCTCCTGCTAAAAAAGCTGAATAAACTAAATCAAGGAATTACCCAAAATAATAATAACTCCAACTTGATTAATATTTTAAAATTTATTTCCAAAATACACATGTGATAAAATTTTGTAAAAATTCTAGAATTGACCATTTTTTACATTTTTCCCCAAAACATACCCTAAATCCAAAATTGATTCATATAAGATCAAACTGATAAAAATTATAGGGATTAAATAATTGAAATTCATATAAAAATGAGTAAATTATTATATCTATAATATGACTTTAAGGATGTTAAGAAATTCATTCAAAATATTATGTAAAAGATGACCATCACAAGAATTGATAAATCTTAAATAGATTCAACAACACATGTAGTTATAGAACATATTGTACACTTAAAGGCCTGCATTTCTCATTAGATGAGAGGTGTTTTAAGTTTCAATACATGTTGTATAATTTCCTCATGAAATATCATATGACTCACAACATGAGAACCAATAAAATAATGCGACACACTAATATCAAACATATATTTTATTAGATTAGAGTTCAAGAGAATAGAATCTCACACTGTCAAAAGACCATTTTATTCTTTTGAGGTAATCTAATCTGCACCATACAACTTATTACTTAATATCCATTTTTCTTTTCTCCCATGTTGTTCTATCGTTGTTTGAGGGCTCGAGGCCTTCCTAGAATCAACCAAAATTACTTCGTTATGAGGATGAGAATTGGTCTAATGAGATTTTTTTATCAAATAATATAATTTCTAAGAGACATGTGATGTATTCCAAGCAGCTAACATAGTAGATTTTTGTAAATATCAACGAAGATATCCCATCTGATTATAGTTGTGACATGCACTAGATGGTCTCATACCATCAATATTTGTATGCTCAAGTAAAAAAATTGAAAACATTCAAGCTTTCATTTAGGTCATGGAGGGATGTTAGTTGATCCAGAAGTTTGGTTTTGAGATGATCCAACACCTTGGTAGTAGGTGTATTTATTCCTCTTGGTCTCAACATTACTGTTCCCACAAGTTTTTAGGGAGAAAAATGTACATAATCCAGTAGTATTTCCAATGATATTGATTTTTGACACTATCACTCCATTCACCATCTTTGTATAATCATTAATAAATTGATCAATTTTATTATAATTATTTTATAGTCATAGTACTAACTCAAATATGTGTTCCTTTAGTAATGAACTAGTAGCTACTTCAATAAAAAAAACTATGTTCACAAAAAATGAGGCTTATTCTTTCAATTATAGAATGTAGTTATTTAAGATGAATAAATATACTATTATGTATATCTTGAGGGTGTGAGGATATAATTTTTTGTTGAATAATTCATAAAATTATACCCATGTAAGGCCTTGGTAAAATATATATTGGAAATAAAAATACCACCATTGAAAATAAATATCCTCCAACATATTGACTGTTAAATTCACCTTAAGGTTAGATATTAATCAAACGAAACTAAAAATTTAGATCATTATATTTCAGCACACTTACTTATTCTTAATTTCAAAATACCCTTGAAATATTTGTGTATTTGATTTCTAAAATTACACAGAATAATCCACATGTTGAATTTCATCATTACTATTTCATTTGTCAATGGATTAAAAACCATGAACAATACTCTGAACAAGAAGTTGGATCAATACTGTCTTAGGTGTAAACATGTTTTTTGTGGCTACTTGATGTGGGTTTATATGTCATATAACTAATTTTATTTTTTAAAATATAGAGAAAAACACCACATATTCCTCACTCATTAGCAATTGAATACTAGAAATATTGCAAATCACATAGAGAAATAATAAATATACCAATTTTTCAAATATCATCAAAAATAATATGATCAATGTAGTCATAATGGTAGGACTCTTTAATAATTCATGTTATGATACACACATTGACTAAACCCATGATGATGAGATGAAAACACACCTAGATATGTATTAAAACACTTTATGTACCCATACAACCATAGTAACTTAAATTTCATCAAAAAGAGGTTATCTATATGTTTTAATGTTACAAATTTCCAATTATGAAAACCATGACTCCTTTATATCTTCTCAAACATGGAATAATTACCAAGAATGATGCCACTTGTAACATCCCCACACAATCCAGTGACATTGGTCAGTTTAGAGGGACTCTAACCTTAGGTGATGTCCCTAAGACACCAATGGCTAGCAATAAATTCCAAGGTCTTGTTTGAACATTGGGGGAAAATTTCCTGTTTTTAAAACTAAAACAAAAAAAATGTGTAAATTGATGTGATAGATAAAATTTATATGATGTATGATAAGAAAATTGTTTAAATTGAAGACACAAAATAAAACAATGATCGGAGTTGAAAATTAAATGAGATACATTGAACAATAAAGACAAAACTATAACCTGACGTAGTCACACCAAGGTGGAATCATCACAATAATCTCTCAATATAACTCTAATATCTAATTCTACATACCTATCTCATGTTATAAATATGTATCCCTAGAGAATTTGGATACCTCCCCCTTTCCTGTGTCCTAGTAAACAACATCTATATATTTAATGATGTTACTAAGAAGTTGGTGAGTATAACTCATATTGGTTAATCCCAAAGTACTTCCCAACACACAACACTAGGATGATAATAGTTAAGAAAAATTTATATAAAATAGACGATAATTAGATAAATAGTTTTATAAAAATCCATAAATGGGTTTCATGTAAGAAATCATTAATCCAGGAACATTACCATTTAGCAAAACCTTTCATAACCATACCATGTTCTCACTCACACACATATTCATTTCATGGACCTCTCTACTCATGATTAGTGAGTCATTATGTCACCAATTCATCACTTGGTAACCTGCATTGACAGTGGTACTTTATGACCTTGTTTGGTCCCACATTGATGGTGGTAATTCACAACCATGCACCATCCCAAATACACATGAACACTCACCAAACATGTATTCCAAGTTATCATATCAAAATATTACACATGAAACATGTATTATATTCAAAATATTTCATCGAACATCTGTCTTGAGTCAAACTAAAACCATAATTTTATTAAAAATTAAAATTAAAAAGTAAAGTGTTTTCTAAAATTCATTCAAACTCCCTTATTCCAAAATCATAAAAAATGGTTCCCTTCAATAAATAATTTAATGTATCATTTTCAAATCCAATAAAAATATTCAAATAAAAAAATCCTTCATGTTGTATAATAATTGGATATGGGAGATGATCCACCTACCTCTCAACGGGTGATGATAACAATAAAAAGTAAAAATAAACCTATAGATATGGGATCACAATACCATTCAATTAATATATCTAATCCATATTTCATTAAAACAATCATGGATCATAAATCTATCCATAATGGATTAGATCTAACATTTTTGGTGAGATAATATGAGGAGATCTATGGAGAAAAGAAAAAACTGAATACATAGAAATAATTTTGGAGATCCCAAAAACTTTGATTCATAAAAATACTTTTAAATAAAATGTAACCACTATGAACACCTAATAGAGGAGATTAGTTAGAGATCCTAGAAGAAGAGGATAAAAATGAGAGTTTCTGGGGTAAAAATGATTTAAACTGCTATTTTCTACATTTAATACACATTTCATGGTTAGGCTGCATGGATTAAAAAATCATGCGTCAACCATGTGCATGGTATGAGAAATCACCTAGGGAGAAACACTATTTTTCCACAATTTTTATCAAACTATGTGCCAACCATTTGATTTTACTAACTCCAAACCATCCCTTGTAGGGCTGGTTTATACGATTTGAAAAAACCAAGCTCCCAACATTCTTCTCCCACGGTCTCCACTCACTTGATTTCTCCTAACATGCCGATGGTTTAGATAAACTATGTTCCAACCATGCACCTTGCCAGAATACCATTCACAGTTTCCTGGCAATGTTTTATTATTTCTATCGACTATTCTCGAATCACACACCTCCATAAATTCCTCAAAAACCATCCAAAAACTCCTGATACTCAACCCCAGTATTATAAAACTTAATAATTCATAATAAAAGGGTAATGTACTTAAAACCGGGGGTGTTTCATATATTATTGGTCTTGTAGTTTATTTTATGCATTTGATGTATATATTTTTTCAAGTTTATATATAGTAAGGCTTCTCATATTGTGAGATATGCATACTTAGTGATAGTCCCTAACCCCTGGCTTATTGGAGGCAGGATTGGGGTGGCACTCTTGGGTTACTACTAGACCAGGAGAGGACCTAGTGGGTTGGGTCATATCAATTTATATATAATTATATTCATTTATATATATATGTATTTATTTATTTATTTATATATATATGTGTAAATTTATCTATAGTTATATATATTTCTGGATATTTATTTTTATTTATGAATATATATAAATATTTATTTATTTATATATCATGTTGGTATATATATGTGTGTGTGTGTGTGTGTTTATAAATACTAATATTTATATTTATATATAATTATATTTAATTATATATGTGTCAGTGAATTTATATATATTTATAAAAAATGTTTGTTGTTATATTAATATTTATATATACATATATGTATGTGTGTGTGTGTTTATATGTTTTTATATTTATATTTATTTATTTCTGTATAATTATATTTAATTATATATATGTATTTATTTATATAAATTTGGGAATATTTATTTATAATTAATTGATATTTATATGTATTTATGTATATTTATGTATATTTATAAATATTTATATATCTATATATATTTATATTTATGTATATTTATGTATATTTATGTATATTTATATGTATTTATATGTATTTATATGTATTTATATATATTATGTGGTTATATATATATATATGTATTTATATAAATTAATATTTATATTTAATTATATTTAATTATATATATGTATGTGTGTGTGTATTTATATGTATATATGTGAATTTATTTATATTTATTAAAATTTGTAAGTATTTATATTTATTTATGTATACTTATATATATATATATATATTATAACAATATTTTTTTTCTATTTTTATATAATTTTATTTAATTATATATGTTTGTGTGTATTCATATACATTTATGTAAATTTATCTCTATTTAAAAACAGTTAATATATATTTATATATTTTTTCATATACTTATAAATGTATATATATATATATGTAATTATAGTTTTTATGTATGTATTTAGAAATTATGGTTAAATATTTGTGTGTTTGTGTGTTTTTACATGAATTCATATATATTTATATGTTTGTATTAATGTCTTTTTAGTTTTCATCTAATTTTGGATTGGTGAAGGCTTTGTAGAATAATCAAGAGATAAGAAGTTCAAATCTCACTCTACACATAATTATGCCTAATTATATAGAAATAAATTATAAATTATAAATATTATGAAAATAAAAATAAAAACTTCAACTAAATGATTTTTTTAGGAAAAAAAATAATTAAACAATAAAAAATATTTACTAGACATTGAAAATAACCACTAGAGATTATAAATTACTACTAAATGAAATGTGATGGTTTTTTTTAAATTGTTTTAAAATGATTTGTGACATCGGGATATGTAACTATTTTGAAAAACCATCATGAACCATTTCACAATGGTTTAAATCCCCACTAAACTCTAAAAACCCCACTACTAAATGGTGTTTTTGGCATAATTCAACCAATCCTACTTCAAATACTTGATTAGACTATCCCCTTTTGAAATGTGATCAACATGGTAGCCTATGCATCTTCTTGACTTGAAGATTTGGATCACCATTCTCGATTTTTCAACAATCTCAAATGGTCACCTATCTTACATATTAATCATAAGGGTTGTCTCACTATTATTCTTTTGTCCATATAGTTTATATATATATATATATATCGTATAGTGGTCTTCCCACTCTTCTTTGATGATAGTAATATTTTTTTCGGAAAGTAAAATACTCTCTTAAGGTTTCATTCTTCTTCTTTCTCTTCAAATTACAAGAATGATTTTTATATCAGTGTTCAATTTTTATTTTCTTTTTTGACACATAAATATATTCAAGATAGTCAGAGTGTCAGTTTTCTCTCATAAAACTCTTCATCTCTTTCTCTTCTCATTTATAATCACAAAATAATATCACATGAATATTTGTTACCAAATTTTGATTATGAAATCTCTATAAACTCCATGGACTTGTGGCATTCATATTATCTTTTTGGATCTCATGAGATTGAATTAATATTTATATTCAAAACCCACTTGATACTTTGTAATAAATTCTCATTCAAGTTTATGTTGTTCAATTTCCTTAGGAATATCATATTGACTCTCTTCAAATCGCCTCATTTAATTCTCTAAGAGACATGTGATTTTTCTTCTTCAAAACATCAAATAAATATAAAGGTACCAAGGCCACATCGAAAGCTGATGAGCGATGGATTTTAAAATTTCACATTGTTGGGATGATGATACTTGTTTTCTTTAACGATCTGATCCACGATATGGTCCAAGTATCTTGTGAGAATTATTCAAAGCACAAAAATAAATCAAAAGTGTAACTCATTCATAATTGCAGCACACTTGATAGCATCTCTTCATCGGTGACCATTTATCAAATGATATAAAGTTGAACCCCTCTAGATCATCCACATATACTACATGAATCTATTTTATAAGCATTCATAAAATTCTAGGTGCTAGTGGGAGCTCTGACAAATCCTTCAATGTCTTGATTATCACCTTGATTCCTTACCTTTTATACATAGAAGGATGTCATATAACAGCACTCAGAGAGAGTCTCCATCTTTAAAATATGGGTGGAGAGATAGGGTCTCACCTAATTAGAATGAACAACACAATTAATAAGCTCCTCTCTCATGATTAAATAGTGGGATTAGAAAATACCTAGAAAGGGTACCCCAACCCCATAAAATTTAACTACTACTAAATAATTAATCAATAATTATAACAAAATAAATTGCATCATAAATATTATTTCTATTTTACCACATACCTATAATATATATTAAATATATTATGATCAAATTTAGTTGTTTAATTTGACTTGTATTTCCCACTAATCTTAAATGAACTTGGAATATTAAAATAATATTCTTTCAAATAATATTATTCCTCATATTTTCCTAAACACTTATAATAAATTTTAATAAATAAATTTAAACCAATTATTATTTACTTAAATAATAATTAATTAATTTATTTATTTGTGATCATCAATAATTTTACAACTCTAGGACCTCGTGGTGGGGCCCGACATGTCTGATATATATATTCATCGGAATAAGGCAGATTCTGAATGTTCTATTGTGTGTGACCCTCTAGGACCTAACCTTGATAGAAGTGAATAGTACTCACAGACCAGGAGTAAAGTCTAAAAACACTTCAAGACCACTAAAAAGATAAGGAATAGTCATAGAAATGACATCCAACTTATGAACACATACTGTGTAATATAATCTATTTGCCTTTAGATATCTCATAAAGAAGGATGCACACTTACATAATCGTCCTTTATTACTTTATTATTTTTTGAATCTAGAAATATTTACCTCTAACTACATTCTCCAAGAATATATGAAGGTACTACCATCCTGATTAACCATACCTAAGATATGTTACTTCCTCAACTCTGAAGTGACAAATTATATCTTAATAATTTTACCAATTTCATACCACCAATGATGCACTATTCCCAAGATACCACTCCATGATTTCATTATCATGATTTTATCCTTTCATAATGGTATGTGATAAAATGGAACACATTAATAATGATATCAATTCAAGAGATTAATAAAAATTTATATAGATAGGAATAACCAATGATATCCAAAACATTTGGTGTTCTTATAGGTGGGTATGTCCTCCTGATCTCAACTTCTAGAGATCACCATGTGCGAACTTAGTTAGAAGAAGTATAAATTATTATAATCCCCCATCACCTGATAGTCTAAAATATACTATGTCTAATCAGTAAGATGTATCGAGACCATTGGAAATATATTTATGAATAGTATCATAGTATCTTGAGGTTCTCCTCATTGATTGGGATCAACTTTTAACTTTTGATACGATAAATAATTTATCGAATTTACCAATAAAAAGGATATAAAAAATGTATACATTTTAATGGTATGTATACATCATGTATAATAAATTGTATCCATGATATGGTAATAAAAATTACTATAAATTTTGGGCCTAGGGAACCCACTTTTACAATACTCCCACTTTCACTAGATCCAACTTGCTAACTATCTTTATTAGTTCTCACGTTATTAAAATCATGTTTTTACTTAGTCGTGAATTTAGTTTTTTGGTCTACCACCAATATATTGTGTGGATATTTTACTATGTGTGACCTCACATACTTTAGTAAAACATCTCAAGAGATGTTATCCATGACTATATCCCTTTTGTAAACAATCTAAACCTAAATTTTTTTATAGTACTAGTAATATAATTATCATTATGATAATACTTTACATAATAGGTGTGACTCCAAAAACTGGAACAAATTTTTACGTTTAAAAATAGATTCTTAAATTCCATAGAAGCTACAACATACTCAATATATGTAGATATGAATACCACCATATCAAATGATCTTGTCTCACTCATTACCTTAGCATGTATGTGATATTTGAACACATTGATCCATCGAAGACTAGTTTGTATCCACTAAAACTAGTATTATTTACTCACTACATGCCAGGTAAAAATCTATTATACTTACTCAAGTATAATCAGACAGTTCATATTTCATCCCTTATAGTTTTCTTAGATATAACTTATATTTTCCTATCATAAATTATATGTTGGAAATATAAATTCTTTTAAATATCATGGTGTGGGAGATTGATCAATTGCTGAAGTGTATGGAATTCAACTCACCACTTTAATCTCATTTTATTCACATTCATTCCTTCTGGGAGAGATCTATGTTTTGAGACACTAGAAACAATTCTCTCTTTAGTTTTTATTACTATTATTTTTCAATACTATTTCAGTATATGTATAATTGACTAGGTATAAGTAATCATTAGATCTACCTTGGTAGATAATGGTCCCTATAACTTAGGTTCCTACTTCAAGTCAACCACAGGAGAGATTATTTCATTCCAGTCTTAACTAATTGTAATACCAATAGTTTTTTAACTCATGTTACCAAACATATTTTTCTTGGAAAACAATCATGGTCCTACTAACTTGGGGTAGACACATGGTGTTTATTAATTCCAAAGGAATGTTCTAAGATCCAATCACTTACATCAGTCCTAAACTAGATTTTGGTAACATGAAACCATTATTATAGTTCTATGATGTTGACATTCCTTTCTGGTTCAGTTGTATAGACACCTTCTACCATTGGTGGTCTTGATATCCAATGATCAGTAAAAAGATCATATAAATTAGCTATGATAAGTAAAATTTTAATGGATTAAGGTAGAAAAACTCAGTATAACCAATTGTGGATTATTGGTACCACACATGTACCATCCAAGTATCTTCTCACTTTAATACCCAACACAGTATTCAAAATAAAATTCCCCATGTACATTGATATTTTGAATCCATTATTGAATTTCAATTGATCTTGTCAATATTGGCTAATTTCCATGAATGTCTTTCTTTTAGGATTTACTATTCTCAATAAATAATGTATCATCAGTCGTGGTGAATGTAAAACCATCACTATGATTTTATCCTACCTACATAGTTTGTGTATCTATAGAATACATCTTCCTCACCTCCTATGCAACTCATTCATATGAAAACTATTTTTTCATCTCTACCATTGACTCAACCCAAGTCAATATTTCTTCCACTATCTCATGTAGATATGTTCACCCATTTATATAAATATAGTTTATCACTTGAATAAAACCTTTACACCAAAGTTATTTCTATAATATCCTAAGAATATTTTAAGATAATTACTTTAAATTCACTTTTTGATTGGCTTGATGTGGTTTCTTTATATCCTTAACAAACACCTTGCATTTTGTTTCCCTCGGAATCCGGGGATGACTGCCTTGATGGGAGGTTCAAACATTCCGATCAGTTTCTAACAGGTTTGTTCCTAGAACCGGAAACATCCAATGATTCCACATCCATTCGGACCTAATTTCCAAAGGTAGGTGCTCATTAGTTTGTGGACTGATGAGTCTTAGGAATTTGCATTGGTCGAGAGGATGGGAGGTCGGACTCATCACACCTTTTTTAGGGGAATTATTGTCTATTCTGGGACTCTCTTTATAGATTTAAGTTATGTTCGTGAATCCTTATTACATTACCAAGTATAAAATGATCTTTCCTTCAGATCTGACAATCAATGATTAAATATGTAAGAAATTTAGAGATTCATTTGTATGTATTCGAGGTTCTTCATCGATAGAGAATCATCTGTATTTATTAGAGATTCTTGGTCAATGGCACCCTTCGACACATTTATATAGAATTCTCTTGGTCATTATGATGACCATGCTAGTTTTAAAGCCACTCGGTGGGGCACTTGAAGTTTATTGTCATTCATAAGGGCATGGATTATTTTAGAGTTGGGATCGAACCCGTAGACGGGCTACCGACTTATCCTTTGTTTATAAAAGGAATCCTAACCCATGTAGTTCGAGTAAGGGAGTATGATGTTTATGATTGATGGCACAAATAAGGATGTCACAATTACTTTAACACTGTAAGCTCACGTGAGTCATGCTCAGTGTGAGAAACAAGAGGTATTGGTAAAATTTAGACAATTTCGCCACGAAATATGCAATCATAAGAAATAATTTGGGGCTTATGTATGTATGATTGCCCAGATAAATGAAGGTTAGGATTTACTTTAGGGAAGAAATCCAGGAACAGGGTCCATAAAGGTATATGTGCTTCATGGAGATTTTGAATACTCTAACTTGGGGCTTACTCCTGAAAAGGAGGCCCAAATTAGGAGAAGAATTATGATTGGGTTTTACTCATAAAAAGGAATCCCATATCAAAGGTAAATTAGGACTGGTTAAGAGAAATTAATACTGCGGCTTATTCCTAAAAAGGAGGCCCAGGTTAAGAGATTCGAAAAAATTAAGGGACTTGGGGTTTACTCTTGAAGAGGATGCCCATATTTGAGACAGGGGATTACTTCTAAAAAGGATGACCAGGTTAAGGGAATTATTGTTTGGGACTTACTCCTGAGGAGGAAGACCAAATTAGGGGACTAGGGCTTACTCCGAAGGAGGATGCCCAGATTTGGTAACTTTTATGAATTGGGGCTTACTCCTAAGGAGGATTCCCAGATTAAAGGACTTATGACTGGGGATTATTCCTGAAAAGGATCCCAGGTTAAGGATTATCTCATCTTAAAGGATGAGGTTGAATGAATGAAATCTCAATCTTTAGTGACATAAAGATGTGTAAATCATTAGGTTTTGAGAGATATTCCATAGAATTCCTTTCAGATAAGGAAATAAAATCAAGAAATCATGCCATAAATGGCTTTGAAGAGTGTCTTGAAGACTGAATATTGAATAAGAAAGGTGGAATGGCTTAATAGAAGTGAAATGGGCAAGAAGGGCACCCAAAAAGGCAGGGGCGCGCAAGTCCTGGCAGGAGCGCAGATACTGCATGGGCGTGCAAGTCCTAGTCGTGCAGGTATGCCTGCGCGACACATGGTGTACTTGTGCGACAGTTAACCAGAAGGGTAACACATGAGAGGCTCTTCATTAAAGCCTTTAGAATCCTCTTGAGGTTCCTCCAGAAGAAGGGCACACAAGATCTATTGAAGGAGTAAGGCGGCACACAAGTGTGGATCTTTTCCCTTAAGGGCTGGCCACTCAGGCGCGCAAGTATTGATGATTTTTAACACTTAGGCCTTCCTCCCCCTCTTTAGATCTTCTGTTCTAGGTAAGAAATTACCTTAGAAGTGTTTCGGAAGATTTGAGAAGAGACTAGGGCACCGGGAGCTCAAATCTGAGTTTCTGGAAAAAATCCTCTTGAAATGGGGGGCCCACAGGGTCTATTTATAGGCAGGAGAAGACCCTGGGAGGTTATCACGTAGGTTGTGCAAGTCACTTGCGCGACCATAATGTGTCGCGCAAGTGGACTTGCAGGACTATGAGGAAACTTGCGCGACTTATGGGAAATCTTCTCCTTGTTCATCCCTTTGTCGATTTTTGATATTTTCATCAAAGGATGAATTAATTTGTGCTATGTCATTTCCCTTTTCCTATTTTTAGATTCTGTGACAAAAAGGAGGGTCAACAAAAGTTCCCCCTCAGAGTTGAATCCAAATGAAATGAGGATTTGACTATGAGGAAATCGAAGACATCCAAAGGAAAGGTGGCACACAAGTCTTGATGGCGTAGAGGGCAGCGCGCAAGTGTGCATCGTGCAGGGCCTGGGCGCACTGGGTGTAGGCATGCAGATACGGCCCTTGATCGCGCAGGGTACGGCACGCAGGGTCTCGGCCGCATCTATATATAGAGGGCCTCACTTCCGTACAAGCATATGGATTTTCGGATTTCAAACCTTCGATATCTCGCTGAGTAGGTCACCTTAGCCGCGCAGGTTGCTCTGTTTTCCGGTGTTTCCTTGATGACGCGCTGTTGTCAAGGTATCTGGGCCTGTGCGGTGATACTTGCGCGTCAAATACTTGCACGACACATCCATACTTGTGCGCCTTAATGCCTTTCCCATTTTTCTGAATTCTTTCACAAATTTTATGAAAAATAAACCCATTTAAGAGTTAGTTTATTCAACTTTTGTGCAGATTCAATGGCTCTTAGACCCAGAATAGTTGATGAACTGGATAGAAATAGGATTGATGACATGATGAATATTTTTTTCCATGATTACTATGATATCTGCGACAGCACTTTCCCAGATTTGGCTAAGTACTTGAAGAAATATCATCATAATTTCCCACAGATAATCTTCCTGTCCCAATTTGGTCATGGTCATCTGCAAGGATTCAATGTTCCAAATGCAAAAAACTATACACCTGAAATGCAGCTGCACTGCTACACCTCTATTTCAGTTATGTTGTGCATTAAGAGCTACAAAAATGGTGTGAACTTTCAAATTCTTCCTCCATGTCATTTCCTTGCAGATATGAAAATGGAAAACCCATGGGCTGAAATGTTTTCCGCAGCCGGTTGGTGGAGACAAGACAAACATGGAATTAGAGAAATATCTGAAAAGATTACTCTCTCCAAATGGTTCTTTACTTCCAATGCTCCATTCTCAAATCCATGTATCCATCTTCCAAGTCTCTTGGACAGAAACAGAGTCACTGTTTGATCAGCAAATTTTTTTTCTCAAACCGCACTCAAGAACATCCTTTTACAATTGTTCCAATAAGAGCTGGTATCACTACATATCTTATTTTATCCAATTTAATGAATGAATTACAGGTGGTTGCTGATGAAGCTCGGGATGTCGTAAATCAAATGAAGAGTTATGTTGAAATCCTCTTGTAATTATTGAAAAAGAGAAGAGACTCCAGTCTATGGATGTCCTTCTAACTCTTGTGCATCAATGAAAAACACTTTCACCTTCACTCATTTGTACCTGCATTCTCTTTTTCTACATGCTTTAGATTTTACCTAAACCAATGGGCCTAGTGAGCATAGTTTTATTTTTACTAGTATTAATGTAAATAACCCTACAAACTTTAAACCTTTTAATTTCTCAATGTTACCTAAATCATACAAAAAATGTATGTTTAGTGAGTTGGGAACTTAACTTTTATTCAGATTTCCCCTGTCCTTTATGGGAAGTTTAAAGTCATGCATGTTGGACATAAAAAGGCTAATGTTTAAGGTCGAAATAGCTTTGACCGAAATGGATTAGAATTAACTCAATTCCTTGAAAATTCATCTGAAAACATATTACCATACTCAAGTATGAGGGAAAATATGTAAGCTATGACTTAAGAATATTTGAATCTGAGGAATGATATGAAAAAGAGCTAAAAGGAATTAGAAGAAGTAGTTTCCAAGAATGAAGTTACCATTATTTAGCAAACCCGTTAGAGGGTTGAATTATGCAGGGCCACCTAAGAGAATTGGCTGCATAGTTAAATAAAATAGTGTCTTTTGGCTAACATGTCTGTTATGTAGACTGTTTATGCAAGGCCACCTATGGGCACGTGCTGTATAGTCAGGAAAAAGAACTCTCAGAAATTTAATTTCCTAGTGCTAAAATCCATTGAAAATTTATGGAGATTCAAATATTCCAAAATATAGAGTTTGATGTATGGAAAGAGGTACTTGAATATGGAGAAAATATTTCCAAACAAAATTATCGAAGAACTGGATGAATATCACTCCTATGAAGGTCTGACCCAAACATAGGGAAGGAGAATATAAAGCATAGACTTGAATACTTTCAGATCATGAAAATGGATATGGGACAAATATGTTAAGGATGGCTATTTTTACGGATCCCTACATACTGTCATTTAAGACAAATAAGGACAAAAGAGGGATTCTTCCCAAGAATGAAGTTACCACTATCCGAAAACCCCGTTAGGGGGTTGAATTATGCAGGGAAACCTAAGGTCATTGGCTGCATAGTCAAATAATAGTAACTTTTGGCTAACAAGTCTGTTATGTAGACTGTTTATGCAAGGCCACCTATGGGAACATGCTGCATAGTCAGACAAAAGAACTCTCGGAAGTTTGACATTTTTGTGACTAGAAGTCATGAAAAGGGTTATGAGGATCTGAAAATATTTAAGGTTAGGATTATGACACATAAATATGGGTATTGTTCAATGTATAAAGAGATACATATATCAATGCTAACCATAATCATGTTGTGGCTGGGTCCTGAATTGAAATGTTGGACTTCACTACATATCCCATAAGGATGAGAATCAAGCCATACGTAGTTCTTAAACTACAGTTTAACATCGTGTGGGACAAAAGGATTAGAGATCTTAGTTTAGGGTCACAGAGCTTGGACAATTGTAAGAAATACACAGTGTGTGTTTTCATAGGGACTTTTCAACAAAGGGACTGAAAAATGGAATTTGGGGTTAGGCCCAAAGACTTGGGATGGGATTCGAGGGACACTCGAATGTTCCTATGTATCCCATAAGGATGGTAATTAATCCCACATAGTTCTAGAAATTCCCTATGTACCAATTTGGTTCATACATGTAAAGGGTGAAAGGGGAATTTAGTGCAATGATGGTTTAACCCAAGATAAAAGGTTCGGGAATTGCCATGTATGCACGTAGTCTTAGAAATGAAACATGATTGAAAAATCAATGAAAATAATGGTTCCCTCTCAGGTGAGGGTATCAAAGAAATTTTTAGTTTATTTTCATATTGGAAAAAAGTGTTGTATAGTTTAACGTCGTATAACAAGGACGAAAGTGAACCTATGTAAAGATATTGATTCTAAGTGCGGTTTCGCGAATTATCATCGTATGAGATGGAGATGAACTGACGTGAAGAGATTGGTTTTGGGCTTGAACCTTGGGAGGTTGCCTACATACCCAGCCTAGAAGGCAAGGATCAAAGTGCATGTAGTTCAATTAAATAATGAATTAATGATCAAGTTTTTCTTGGGGACAACGACCTAAAAAATGGTAGGACTTACACATGGTTAGCGGCCTACATAGAGTATAATGGTTGAGGTTTTCTCTAAGCTCACATGAGTCATACACGGTGTGAGAAAAAAGAGGTAACAACAACCTTAACGATGCACAGTTTAATGTCATGTTGGACATATAAAGGGGCTATGTAGTTTAAAGTCTTGCAGTTAGGACTATTGGTGTTGCACAGTTTAGTGTCATATAGTAGGGACAAAATACAGTTTAATGTCATGTAGGACGTATCATGGACATTATGTACAGTTTAGCATCATGTAGTTAGGATGATGGGGACAATCGAGTTTAACGTCATGTTGGATGAAAGCGGGGGACTGTGCAATTTAATGTCATGCAGTGAAGACAAAAGAGTGCACCATTTTAACGTCATGTTGGACACATTGGGGATTTTTTTTCACAGATTAACATCTTGCTGGATGAAAGTGCGAATACTTTAAGGTCATATGCATGGACTGTGGATGGTGCAGTTTAATGTCATGCTGGACAAAAGTGTAGTTTAAGTTCATACAGGACCTTTGATGATTATGTAGTTTAACGTCTTTCCAGACGTAAGGGACTTTTATACAGTTTAGCGTCATGTAGTTAGGACGTCACAGTTTAACATCTTGCTGGACGTAAGGGAATTTTATACAGTTTAGCATCATGTAGTTAGGACGTCATAGTTTAACGTTCGTTGGACATAAGGGACTTGAAAATTGTTTAGAGTCATATGCATGGACCGTTGATGATGTAGTTTAAGGTCTTACAGGACCTAGTTGCAGTTTATGGTCATACTGGACCATTTAAGGAACTTTTTCGCAGTTTAACATCGCGTGGGATGAAAGTATAAATAGTTTAAGGTCATATGTATGGATCGTTTCTGTATAGTCTAACGTCATATAGCAAGGATGAAAAAAAGGTTTTTCACAGTTTAACGTCGTGTGGGATGAAAGTACAAATAGTTTAAGGTCATATGTATGGACCATTGCTGTATAGTTTAATGTTATATAGAAAGGATGAAAAAAATGTTTTTCACAGTTTAACGTTGTGTGGGACGAAAGTACAAATAGTTTAAGGTCATATGTATGGACCGTTGCTCTATAGTTTAATGTCATATAGCAAGGATGAAAATAAAGAACTTTGCAGTTTATACAAAATACTTCTTCAAAAATCTAGCATTGGTTGGAGTAGTGACGAGTTCTGCATCCATTAAGATTAATGAATAAGCTCCATTGGAGTAGACCCTATGTATTGAATAAGGTCCTTCCCATTTTGGATCAAGCTTGGGAGGTTTCTTTCCTGGTATCATTGGAGTTCTGAGAACTAATACCAATTCTCCCTGAGTGAATGAACGAAGACGTACTTTTTTGTTAAATGCTCGTGCTATTGGATTCTGATAGACTTCCAAGTGGTGCAAAGTACACAATCTTTTCTCATCTAACCATTAGAATTCATTCAATCGGTTTTGAGATTGTTCATCTATAGATGATTGATCACAAATGGCAACTCTGAGCGAGGGTAGTTGAACTTCAATGGGAAAGATGGCTTCCGTTCCATATACCAATGAATATGGAGTTGACCGAGTTGTAGTGCGGGTGGTAGTCCGATAAGCCCATAAAGCATGAAAGAGTTTATGAGGCCATGACCTCTTATATTTATCCACCATCTTTTGCAGTATATTTGAAAGAGTCTTGTTAAAGGATTCTATATGGCCGTTGGCCGCTGCATGATACTGAGATGAATGGTTGGATTTGATGTTGTATTCTTGATACAACTTCTTCATCTCGGATGAACAGAAATTGGTTCCATTGTCCGTCAATATGGTATGAGGGACACCAAATCTGGTAATGATGTTAGACTTGATGAAACTAAGAATGCATTTAGAACTGACTTCCTGGAGATGTATTGCCTCTGCCCATTTTTAAAGGAAGTCAGTAGTAGTAATAATATACTTAAACTACATGGCCATAGCCGAAGGGTAAGGTCCCACCACATCCATTCCCAATGTGGAAAATGGCCATGAGTATTTAGTTGTATGAAGAAACTCTGTAGGCTGATGAATGAAGTTGGAATGTACTTGGCATGAATGACACATATTTATGAAATCGACACAATCTCGTATCATTGAAGGCCAAAAGTATCCAAGCATTCGAATCTGATCAGACAGTCTATGTCTAGACTGGTGGGCACCACAGACTCCTGCATACACTTCTTTCATGATAGCCATTGTCTTTCACCATCAATGCATCTGAAGAGAACTCCATAAAAACCACATTTGTAGAGAATTTTCTCTAGGTGATATGGGCTATCATAAAGAGTAAAATTAACCACACGTCACCGGATTTGTTCTTTCTTAGCTCAATTAGGTGGAAGTGTTCCATTTTGAAGGTATTCCCTGATTGGGGACATCCATCCTGTAGTATGACCATATGGTTCAAGAATGGGACAAATGTCATTAATTTCCTCTGTTCTGATTCGAACATAAGGTGAAATTGCACGACGGTGGGCAATACTGATGGTTGTCTCGTCCTGATTTGGATCTGCCAGAGCTGTGGCTATATTAGCCAATGTATCAGCTTGAGCATTTTGTGATCTTGGGACATAAGAAAATGTCGGTTCCAAAGGGAATTCCGCCATTAACTCTCTGACGTAATCATACAAAGGGATTAATTCTTCTTTTCTGATGGCATAATCCCCATTGACTTGTTTGATTACCAGGTCTGAATCACCTTTCACCTTTAAGTGATTCACTTGTGCTTGAAGTGCTAATTCCAAACCTATGATGAGATCTTGGTATTCTGCTTCATTATTGGTACCACCTTCCCACAATAAGAATGAATAAGGTAACACTGCCTTTTCTAGAGAAATGAGCACAATTCCTAAGCCAACTTTGTTGAATTTAGGATTTTCCGTTTTCCTCCCGATTGGACTTCTAGAAGAACCATCAAAATATATTTCCCATGCCTGAGGACTTTATTTAATAGAGAAGACTTCCTCATCAAGGAGTTCAATATCTGAAGATGTGTCTTCCACTGAAGGGTGTTCAGCTAGGAAATCAGCCAGATCTTGGCCCTTTATCACCTTTTGAGACACATACTGAATGTCGAATTGCTGCAAAATAACTTCCCACCTTACCAGACGTCCTGTAAGCATTGGACGACTTAGGATAAATTTGAGCGGGTTATTGCGAGATACCAATTGGACCTCGTGATGTTACAGGTAGTGTCTCAACTTCTGAACTGCAAAGGATAATGCCAGGCAGCACTTCTCAATACTTGAATACCGGGTTTCTACTTCAATCATGGTTTGACTGAGATAGTAGAGACTTTTTTCATTCCCAGCATCATTATTTTGAGCAAGAAAGGCACCCAATGGTCACTCTATAGCTATCACATAGAGGATAAGTGGTCTTCCTTCAACAGGTGGCATGAGTACCGGTGGACTCAAGAGGTATTTCTTGAGAATATCGAATGCTTCTTGACATTCTTCAGTCCACTGGTAAGTGACTCCCTTCTTCATCAATTTGGTGAAGGGTAAACTTTTTCCTGTAAAATTGGCGATGAAACACTGAATATAGGCTATGTTTCCTTGAATTCCTCTTAATTATTTCAAATTTTGAGGGGGTGACATTCCAAGGATTGACTTTCTCTTCTCAGGACCAACTTCAATACCACGATGGCATACAACAAAGCTGAGAAATTTTCCTGAGGTTACCCCAAAAGCACATTTTAAGGGCTTCATCTTCAAATTATATTGTCGAAGCTTGCAGAATATGACTTCCAAATCAGCCAAGTGATTAGAATGTTGTTTGGATTTAACTACCAAATCTTCTATATATCATTCAACAAACTTCCCTAAGAAGGGTTTGAAGATACGATGCATGGCACGCTGATAAGTTTCACCTCCATTATTTAAGCCAAAGGGCATTACCCAGTAGCAAAACACACCCTGAGGGGCTCTAAAGGTTGTAGACTCCTCGCCTTATGGGGCCATTCATATATGATTATATCAAAAATATCTATCCATGAAGGAAAGTGCTTCATAGCTAGCTGTTTCATCAGTTAGAAGTTCTGTATTTGGAACTGGGAAATCATCCTTAGGACAGTGCCGATTAAGATCTCTGAAATCAAAGCAAACCATAATTTGTCCGTTATTTTTCTTTACAGGGACAATATTATCCAACCATTTGGGATATTGAACTTCTCTGATGAATTTAGCTTTGATAAGCTTATCCTCTTTAGCTTCAATTTTGGAAGCATAAGTTGGGTGTGTTCTTCTCGCGGCTTTCTTAAATCCTCGATGTTCTTCTGGTAAACCCAAATGATGAGTAGCAACATCAGGATCAAGCTCGGGGCATTTCTGTATAGTTCCAGGAAAATATATCTTTATTTTGCTTTAGAAAATAAATATACATCTCTTGCTCTTCAAGAGTCATGGTCGCACTGATTAAAGTGGGGCGTGGATCTCCTTTTGTACATAGATTTATTTCTCTGAGTTCATCCACATTGGTAGAGATACCCTCTTCAAATGCTAGAGGAGAATCTTTGAGATATTCCTCTTCTTCTTCATCATGTGTTATTTCTTCCATTTCTACTTGCATAGTAGATGATAAATTATAATTCTCATGATCTGAAGAGATGTCAAAATTTGCATATTTTGAAGAAGAAGCTTCTATTTCCAACCTGATTGATGATGAAGGGTCTTCTTTGGGTAATAACGAGGAGATGATGGATTGAGAATCGACATCATTGTTCACCTCCGATGTTGCTATAAATTCTTCTGGCCTAATTGGTGAAGCATAGACTTGTTGGATTTCAGAAGATGAAATGAAGACGTCACCATTTGTGCTTTCATCACTGCTTGGTAGATTACCAATTTCTCCCTTGTTGTCTAGCTCGATTTTCGTAATTGACATTAGGTATCTTTCCATAAGAGTATTTTGATTTGGGTCTATCTTGTCAATTTGACTGATAGGAAACACATAATCTGTACTCACATGTGTAAATGGATTTACTGGAATTTTTTCCAAACCATATGGATCATTAACTTTGGTAATCTCCTTTGTTATGGATTTCTCCCTTTGCATCATGTGATAGAATTATGCCTCAATGTATTGAGACTCACATGTCTTGAATGGGGCCTTATCACCATACAATGTCCCAACTTGACCATCGAAACAATATTTGAGACATTGATGGTATGATGAAGGGATAGACGCATGTTGATATAGCCAGGGTCTTCCAAGAAAAATGTTAAAGGATGAGTCTTGATCAACAACCATGAAATCTGAATTGGATACAAGATCTCCAAACTGAGTTCTGAGTGTATCTTCACCTAGTGGTTCTTGTTCATTTTTATCATATCCCTGTAGCATCATGGTGGAAGGAGATAAATCAGATTCCATGAGGCCCAATCGACGAAGTGTACGAATGGGTATGAGGATGACTCCTGAACCATTATGAATGAATGCTCTTCGAACATCCACGCTATTGAACTTTTCAGACAAGTACAATGGTCTAATATGTCCATGTACAACATTATCTTCATCTTCATCAGTAAAGGATATTATTTCATGGCATTCTGTAGGATTATTCTCTATGTGATAGACTTCTGCTATAGTAATTTCAGTTTCAAACTCTTGAGGACTTGAAAAAGCCTCGATGAGTTCTTCCCGAAGATCTTTTGATAGATTCAGAGAATCCAGAATTGATAACATGGCTGGTACTTGGGCCAAGTATTTCAATATATCATACTTTTTATCCAGAGGTCTGCGTTTCCTAATAGGAATATGTGGTTTAGTAGGTACCTTGGAAGCAGATGCTTTGGAAGTTGATGCATCTTGTATTGGGATAGTAGTTGGAAATATTCCTTGTTTTGGAAGATTAGACCGATTAGATCCATTTACTTGATGAGATGAAGTAGAAGGAACCTTCAACCGGTCTTCCAAAATAACTGTGACAAGACTGAATTTTCTATTGGTAGAAGAACTTGCTTGTTCTTGCAGAGCTCGCTGAAGGGATCTACCACGAGTTTCTGCTGCGTACACAGTTCTAGCAGGTGTAGAATTGTAATAGTGGATTCTGAAAGA
Organism: Viscum album; assembly: GCA_963277665.1. Classification (NCBI taxonomy): domain Eukaryota; kingdom Viridiplantae; phylum Streptophyta; class Magnoliopsida; order Santalales; family Viscaceae; genus Viscum; species Viscum album. The sequence continues at coordinate 1,777,256,834 of OY728129.1, read as the reverse complement.
TCCATGTCTTCCCCTGTATCCTGAGCCCATGGAACATCCTCCGATTCCTCTATTTGATACAGGGAATTAAGGCTCATTGAAATTGAAACTACGACTGGCATATGGATCTGTTAATTGAATCATATTAACATAGCCAAAGATTAACTCTTCATCTGATGAAGACTCTGCCTGATTAGCATGTTTAGGCTGTGCTGTTTGGTGGGGCAGTGCCCGTGGATTTTAATTATATGGCATGAAGTCCGCCAAAGTCAAAGACAACTTAGGCTTTGACACATACTCATCTTCTTCTGATTCTTCTTCTTTCTTTGAATCATGCCATTTATTTGAGGAATTTCCCTCCGACGAAGAGGGTTTTTCCGCAACATTCATGGAAGAAGACACAATTGGTTTCCTTAATTGTGTTTGCAAAATAGCATGAGTTAAATTGATTGTCTTTCTGACCATCCAATCATCATACTTTTGTGCATTTTTTCTTTTGACTTTCTTCCAATCATCTTCTTCTTCTGGAACTATAGCAGTGACACATGCTATCTGGGCTGAGGAGCCTTTCAATGTGTCATGTCCCGAGTCGACCATCTTTTGCAGGAGGTCTTTGAAGACAAAACACTCATGGATGGGATGGCCCAACAATTGATGAAAAGGGAAATAATTAGGATGGTCTTCATATCCTTTCTTGTTTGGCCTCTTGGGTATTGGCAATTGAACCAAATTGTTTTCCAAAGCTGAAATGAAATAACCAGGAACTTGTTCATTTTGGAAAGAGTATGTTTTTTCTTCAGATCCTCAAATTGTTTTCGTCTTTGATCTTTTTGATCATCTGGATGAAAAGGCCTTTGTTGTTGGCGCTCAGAAGGTGGAGCCCTTCGAGAAGATGAAGGTTTTGAGGTAGAAATAGGTACAGGTTCTTGTTTAAGCATAACTGTAGTAGTTTCTGCTTTACCCATTCTCCTTCCTGGAGCTGATGGAATTGTACGAGATTTAGCCTTAGCATGTATAAGGGAATCTTCAATCTACTGAGCGATTGAAGTAAGGTCTCGAAACCCTCCTGTGTATTTCACAGGGATTAACGGGGTGCATAATTTGTCACACAGATTGGCAACAATTCTTCTTGAGGGAGTGTTAAACTAAAGGAATATATTAATCCTTTCCATTGATCAATGAAATCAGAGACCCTTTCATTCTCCCTTTGCTTACAGTTTGTATGATCGAAAACTATTGTCTTTGGAAAAGTTGAGATGAACTGAAGGAGGAATTTTTCGCTAAGATCCTCCCATCCGGAAATTGACCGAGATTTCAAGCTTGTATACCAAAAAAATGCTGGTCCTTGCAAGGTTCACACGAAGCATCTGAGTTTCACTACTTCTTTCTACTCCGGAGTTCCCATCATAGGATCACAACAAGACATGTAATACATCAAATGTTGTTCAGGATCGCCTGATCCATTGAAAATAGGGAATACAGGGTTCCCAAAACTGGATGGAGGAGAAATTGAATCTACCAATTCAGGGTAAAATTTCTTTTCTGGTTGAACTTGTGCACGCTTCCCTTCCACAGTTTCTAACCGGGCTGTTAATTACGCAATAGTAGTTATTAACTTTTGAAAAACATCCAGTTGAACATGGACTTGGGTAGGTGCAATGACTAGAGCTTGGACAGATGTGGTGATTGGTGCTGCAACCGATGGTAGCACTTCCAACTATTGTTGCACTTGACCCGTAGGATTGGACCTGTGAGGGTGTACTGATAGAGGAGGATATTCTTGATCCATATTAGTAGCTGCAAAAAATTCCTTTGGTTGACTGACTCCAGCATACTTAAGAAGAAGACTACTCTGAAGTAGTTCTGCATTCAACCATCTTAATTCCTTCATTTCTTCCTCCTGTTGTGCAAACCTCTTCTCTAGTGAGAGAAATTGACCTTCTCCAGAGGAAGGATATGTAACCTGGTTCTTTCCTTTCCCTTTGTTGGATCCTTTACGGAGAGGGGGAAGTGGGTTAATCGAAGGATTACCTAAGTTCTGAGTAATCCTTTGACTTCATGTACGCACACCTTCTTCATTTTTGTCGGTGCGTACATCTTCTTGAGCAAGAACCTATTCATCTGAGTCCCCCGAGTGAGCCTCATCTGGTGGATCAGCAACAACGACATTGATGACATTAATAGATGCATAACTCATCGCATCCCTTCAATCAGCATTTTTGTGATACTGTCTTCTTCAATGTCTTTGATGAGACATTGCCTTTTGTTGATTCAATCCCTCGGGAACTTCTTGATGAATCGCAATTTGGAAGGAATCTTCTGATAATTTGGCTCTTCATTCCTCTTGAGGTTTCTTCCCCAATCAAGAAAAAACCGACTTTCTCTAAGGAGGGGATTGATGATTTGAAAAATTCCCCAGTCCAGTGGACTGGGGTTGTTCCTGCTGTTCTCGCTCAACTCCCCGAATCCTTTTTGTTGATTCTGAGGGTTGGTTTAAAAGAGTCCCCAGTCTGGTGAGCTGGGGTGGTTCTTGACATGCTATGTCTGAGACTTTCTTGAAAGTCCTCCTGATCTTATGAACCTTAGTCTGAAAATTAGCTGGATGCATTAATCTGTATCTTCTTTTATCACCCGGTTCAAAAGACCGTTGGATGATTTCCGACACTTCTGTCACTTGGTGACGTGCTTTCTTCAAACGAGAGACCTGTTCAAAATTCTCATTTGCTTGATGCAACAGTAATTCGACAACTTGTTCTCAGTATTCCTGATTTTGAGAGGAACTAGTTGAAGCCTGTTCTTGGGAATTCCTTTGATTACAAACAAATCCCATTGATTGTGGCCGGCCATGGGCAATAACATTGCATGAGACCATTTTCGGCGGGCTTTGCTAACTAGAGAGCACCGTGAAATGTAGTGCTCCATAAATACCCCATCCTCTGAAACGAATACCAGATGGGGAATTGGAAATTAACTGACGCAATCTTCTTAGTGTGCTAAAACATGAACGTTGAAGGGCTCTCTGCTGCTTTTCAGCCTTCGGATATCGAGAGACTGATAGAGACGCCAAATCAATCTGACGGTGTAATCCTTCTATTATCTTAAGATGATTTTCATATTCATCATCAGATAATACTTTCTTTTTCAACTGACAATGGGTTTTCCATATGTTGAGACGAATATCATGAATTTCATCTTCTGTCAACATTTCTGGAATATTATACTGAGAGTCAGCCAGAGGACAAAACATGACTGGCACTTCTCCTTTCGCCAGTTTTTTTCTCTTATTTAGAATTTCCTCTTTTTCATTGGATGAAGATTATTCTACCTGATTTGACCAGATTTGGTGTTTCTTTGTTGCTTCATAGGATTCAATAGGATTGGTAGAGAAATCATTGATAAAACTAGATGATGCATGACTTAGGGGTGGTTCGGAGAATGACCTACACCCTAGGCTATCTTCTAATTGAGAAATTATTTCACTTGCTAGCGATGAATCTTCAGACATGACTGGTTTCTCATTTGCAAGTGCCTCAAGATAAGAGGGATTTCTCGGCACTACATTGTCCACTGGATCACTTTCCAGGCAATGTGCATCACTACTGTGGAGATGACTTTCACAGCGAAATTCATCATCATGGGGAGGACCACCATAATGGGTTATAGAAAAAGATGATATCTCTTGCTCCTTGGTCTTCTGACCACACATAGGGTTCCTGTGGCTCCCATTTGAAGATGAAACTTCCAGATCGACCGAATTTTCATGAAGCAAGCCTTCATGAGGAAGTGTCTGTTGAAGACCTTCGGAATTAATGTTCCCACTATTGGGAACTGAGGGAGTAGAATCTTGAATTCCAACAGATAATTGTCTAAGGGCTTCAAGAACTCCAGCATCGAGCAAGGCCTTGTTACTGATTGGCTCTTGATCTCCTGACTGTGATGGGCAGGTCTTTTTCTTAGACGCCTTCTTACTCTCCTTGGAAACCACTTGTTGACGAAAGTGGCTGCTCTGAGCAGGTGTATGTGCCAGATCCGGAAAGATGGCTAGGTTAGGCTGACGATCTCCTCTTAAATCAGGTGTATGTGCCTAACTTGGTCGTCCGTATGATATGGGGGAGTATTCCCCATAACCCTCTTGGACTGGAACAGATGTGTGTTTCTGTTCCGGAGTGAATTGTTGATGTATCACTCCACTGGTAGGGATAGATTTATGTGTCTTTCCCTGAGATGCCTTTGAAGCTGTTATAATATCCTGGAAGGCATCCAGAATATAAGCAGCGATTTGCTTCTCCTCTTTCACCATTGATAGAATATGCTTGGTGACTTCAACTGTCGGAACGGGAATAGACATCCATTCTGGGCTTGGAGCAGGTGTATGTTCCTGCTCGTGTCCTTCTTTTCTTGTCAGTGAATCCTGACAGTACTCAAGTGTGGGGGCAGAGAGTTGAGTTTGCCTCCTATTTGTTGTCGGGGCTTTCCGACTAACTTCTCTGAATGCTACCAAGCGAGACTGTTGGTCGGATTGATTAATACTAGCAGGTGTATATGCATGCTGATTGCACTTCGCCAAAAGTGGTTGACGAGGTCCATCATATGTAGTCAGACGAGTATGTTGACTAGCTGATGATGTATAAACAGGTGTATGTTCCGGCCTATAGTACTTCGTCGGAATTTCCAGGAGGGATTGGCGTGATGCTTCCAGACGAGTCTGCTGGACAGCGGGTTTAAAATGGGAAGGTGTATGTGCCTGCTCATTGCTTGCCACCAAGTTAGGTTGGTGGACTTCTCCAGAGATGGCAGAGAAGAGAACATGCTCACTGTTGACCTGATTCCGCCTCTGGTGGTTCAACTTGCTTTATCGGGTTCGAGGAACCTGAGCTGAACGCCTGGAGTTGGTACCCTCATCATGTTGAGGGCACACTGCCACACGAGTGTGGCGGCAATTGTTGGTGGGAGCCCTCAGGAAGGACTCATGTCTGTTTGAATTATGGTCCTGAGGGACCTGCTCATCCACCTCCCCAGAATAAGGGAACTATTGGTGATTGTGTTCCGGGGATAACGACCCGAAACAGTTTGAGACGGTAGTCATCACCGCCTGCTTCTTGATCACTGGTCGTCGTTGTCTGGATGACCGATGTGAGTTGTTTACATGGAGGGATTGTCGGGAAGCCTCCAGAGATGGGATGGTACCGTGTTGGTGGTACACCTTAACCAGTGCGTTTGATACCCAGCGTTGAAGACACTAAGTATGTGATATCTTCCAAAGAGCGGACGACGATCCAGTAGGAGTAGCAGCAGTGGCATTTGCAGCAGCAGTATTCACAGGTGTGAACTTGAGAGCATCCATTCTAGAAATGCAGAAGATCTTGGGAAAAGAGTGCTTGTTCGATATAACAGACGTAATCTAGATAAATTTATCCACTACATCTTTTGGATGAGAACATATTGCAATGATTTGTTTTGTTGGCCCTCTCATTGAGTTTTAAATAGGGGCCTAACAAATAGGTAAAACATCATTTTAACTTGGTTAAGGATTCACGTCGGGTTCACCATTTTTGTTTCCCTCGAAATCCTGGGATGACTGCCTTGATGGCAGATTCAAACATTCCGATCAGTTTCTAAAGGGTTTGTTCGTAGAACCGGAAACATCCAATGATTCCACATCCATTTAGACCTACTTTCCAAAGGTAGGTGCTCATTAGTTTGTGGACTGATGAGGCTTAGGAATTTTCATTGGTCGAGAGGATGGGAGGTCAGACTCATCACAGCTTTTTGAGGGGAATTATTGTCTATTCTGGGACTCTCTTTATAGATTTATGTTATATTCTTGAATCCTTATTACATTACCAAGTATAAAATGAGCTTTCCTTCAGATCTGACAATCAATGATTAAATATGTATGAAATTTAGAGAATCTTTTGTATGTATTCGAGGTTCTTCATCGATATAGAATCATCTGTATTTATTAGAGATTCTTGGTCAATGGTACCTTTCGACACATTTATACAGAAGTCTTTTGGTCCTTATGATGACCATGTTGGTTTTAAAGCCACTCAGTGGGGCACGTGAAGTTTATTGTCATTCAGAATGACATGGATTATTTTAGAGTTGGGATCAAATCCGTAGATGGGCTACCTACGTATCCTTTGTTTAGAAAAGGAATCAGAACCCACGTAGTTCGAGTAAGGGAGTATGTTGTTTTTGATTGATGGATCAAAGAAGGATTTCACAATTACTTTTACACTCTAAGCTCACATGAGTGATGATCGGTGTGAGAAACAAGAGGTATTGGTAAAAATTAGACAATTGTGCCATGAAAGATGCAATCATAAGAAATAATGTGGCGCTTATGTATGTATGGATGCCCAGATAAATGAAGGTTATGATTTAATTTAGGGATGAAATCCAGGAACAGGGTCCATAAATGTATATGTGCTTCATGGAGATTTTGAATACTCTAACTTGGGGATTACTCCTGAAAAGGAGGCCCAAATTAAGAGAAGACTTATGATTGGGTTTTACTCCTGAAAAGTAATCCCAGATCAAAGGTAAATTAGTACTGGTTAAGAGAAATTAAGACTGCGGATTATTCCTGAAAAGGAGGCCCAGGTTAAGAGATTTGAAAAAATTAAGGGACTTGGGGTTTACTCTTGAAGAGGATGCCCATATTTGAGACTGGGGATTCATCCTGAAAAGGAGGCCCAGGTTAAGGGAATTAAGTTTTGGGACTTACTCCTGAGTAGGATGCCCAAATTAGGGGACTAGGGCTTACTCCTAAGGAGGATGCCCAGATTAGAGGACTTATAACTGGGGATTATTCCTGAAAAGGAGCCCAGGTTAAGGATTCTCTCATCTTAAAGGATGAGGTTGAATGAATGAAATCTCAATCTTTAGTGACATAAAGATGTGTAAATAATTAGGTTTTGAGTGATATTCCACAAAATTCATTTCAGATAAGGAAGTCAAATCAAGAAATCATGCCTTAAATGGCTTTGAAGAGTGTCTTGAAGACTGAATCTTGAATAGGAAAGGTGGAATGGATTAAGAGGAGTGAAATGGGAAAGAAGGGCACCCAAAAAGGTAGGGGCGCGCAAGTCCTGGAAGGCGTGCAGGTACTGCATGGGCGCGCAAGTCCTGGTCGCACAGGTACTGCGTGGGCACACAAGTCCTGGTTGCACAGGTATGCCTGCGCGACACATGGTGTACTTGCGCGACGGTTAACCAGCAGGGTAACACTTGAGCGGCTCTTCATTAAAGCCTTTAGAATCCTCTTGAGGTTCTTCCAAAAGAATGGCGCGCAAGACCAATTGAAGGAGTAAGGCGGCGCGCAAGTGTGGCCCTTTTCCCTTAAGGGCTGGCCACTCAGGCGCGCAAGTATTGATGAGTTTCAACACTTAGTCCTTCCTCCCCCTATTTAGATCTTCCGTTCGAGGTAAGAAATTAACTTAGAAGTGTTTCGGAAGCTTGGATAAGAGACTAGGGCTCCGGGAGCTCAAATCTGAGTTTCTGGAAAAAATCTTATTGAAATGGGGGGCCCACAGGGTCTATTTATAGGCAAGAGAAGACCCCAGGCAGTTATCACATAGGTCGCGCGAGTCACTTGCATGACCATAATGCGTCGCGCAAGTGGACTTGCACGACTATGAGGAAACTTGCACAACTTATGGGCAATCTTCTCCTTGTTCATCCCTTTGTCGATTATTGATATTTTCATCAAAGGATGAATCAATTTGTGCTAAGTCATTTCCCTTTTCCGATTTTTAGATTCTGTGACGAAAAAGAGTGTCAACACATTTATACACGTATTATTATGACATAATGGAATTTTATTATACTATAACTCATATGATATCCACAACTCATGATAGATTGAATGTGGTAATGGGATAATGCCTTTATTTTTTATTCATTTCTTGAAAACAATGGATGTTTTTGAAATATATATCAACATTGATGCTCCATATACTTACATGATTACTCTAATGTGTGAAAGTAAATGTGCATTTAGGAATTTCTCCATGATAAATTTTATTGATCAATGTTAAAATGTAATATTCTTCATATTTCTTCCTTATAATCATCATATTTATGATGTGGATAAGGTAATGTGTGATTAGTAATTACTATGTGCTACATTATATTGATTTATGATTGCTTGGTCAAAGTATTCTTTATAAGACTAGCCTAAATCAACTAATATCTTCTAACCATGAATATACCACACTTTACTTTCACATTCCTTAAGCTCTTAATGGAATATTATGAAGTATATTAACCACTATTTTAACCTTGGAAAATTTCACACTCTCTTAGTTAACTAATTCCAAAATCATTGGGACATAACTTTCTTTCTAAAGGTTTCATTGTTTGAAACTAAATAAGTATATACATTGATAATACCTAAAGTGATTAGTTCAATTAATTCTAAATACCATACATTTTATATCCTTCATTTACACTTTTATTTTTTACTTTACAAGTACATATCTTTTCACTACTGGGTATATAAGTATTACATTTTATATTCATCATGTATTTCTTATGATTCAGGTAACACTAGACTATTGTTGACTATTAGACACCACAAAAAACATTCATTCATAAACCATAATAAAGTCTCTTTATGTCGATTGAACATGTGAGATTAAGGTTTTGCTAAAACTCAATAAATGATCTACAAGAATCGTTTATTTGGAAATTAGAAGATGTGGGCCTCTCACCACTGACTTTGGAACAACCATTTCTTAGACACTTGGAGAACAAACCATACTTTTAGTAATGTTTCTATACATAATTGGTCACTTTATTTAAATAAATATATGTGAAATAAATATTGTATTTAATACCCAATAATTACAATATAAACATTACAAATAAGGTTGAATATTCACTAATGAAGAAGAGAGTACTTTCTTATTCATTACAGTTTATTACATATAACTTCCATAGATTTATTTCATGATATCTGAAAAACATAACATTATTTTTAATACTTTGTTTCTTTGAATGATGTTGTGAAGGTTCCTTTTGTTTCACTCATTCCATTTTCCTTTTCACATTGTCTTTCAACTTGTTCTCCATCATAATTAATGGTTATACATTCTTTAATTTCTTATTTACATGGAAAACCATACCAAAAAGGTCATGAAGCATTTTCCCCCATACTATTAATTTTATAATTTTAAATTAAACTAGTTAATATGGGTAAATTGATATTAGAATGAGATTTATTGAAAGATAATGATCTATATTTCAAATTTACATGTAACCAGTGTAATCATCGCTTATTCATATGGCAAGGTATGTACAATGTACATACATGTAATGATGGACATAGAGGACCATATACGTATTTAATAAAAAATGGAAATGAATAGATCATCTTAATTATTTTCAATCATCACACACAACTATAAATAATTAAATAAATAAAACAATCATACACATGGTAGGTCAATTGCCCATGATTGGTCAATGTTAGTAATAAATACATGAAAAAAACTAAATTTCAATAAATTAATGTACGATAATATTTAATTAAATTAAGTGAAGTAATTAAATTCAAATAATTTAATTCTATTTGTTCCCATAATTAATTTAATTCTAATTCTAAAAATTTAATTTATTAGTTAATTAATATATTTATAAAATTAAATTAATTTCACTAGGTTATTAAAAATTATATTTTAAACAAAAATTATTATTTTAATTAATTTAATTTAATTATAAATTAAAAATAAATTTCATTAACTCAGAGCTCAAAAACCCCCACGCAGGCCTAATGCATGTCACACTGAACCTGTGTAAACCTGTTTCGGGTTGTGAAAAGCCTATATAGGGCTATTCTGAGCAAGGAAGGTCTACCCAAACACATCTGAGGTCAAATGGGCCTGCCCAGACCTATTTTGTGATGAATTATATCTATCTATATTAGGGTATGTTTACTTCATGATGTGCGACAGAGATACAGGTTTTTCGGTCTAGAAATAGAGAGGTGGAGCCATGAGTGGAGCGCAACTGGTAGGAGAGGTCGTAGGGAGGTTTGTGGTGGTCAAGTTGACTGGATGTGTAGAAGAGCATTCATGAGGTGATGGATAGCTAGAATCGATTTTGGATGAGGCCAGATCAAAGAGAGGAAAAACGCACAGAGCTAACGGTGAGCTCTTTAGCCATCCAGATTTGGCAGTGTGGATCCTTCTTGGATGTGATGACTCCCATAGCGATCGTTGCAGTCATGGTGGGGTGCGATAGTTGTGGTGGGGTGCGGCAGTTGGCCACGTTGTCTAGTGTATGTTGATCTTAGTGGAAAAAGGATGCATCCAGAGGTTCTCATCAAGGTAGTAGGGTTCGGTGACCGATGGGGAATAGAACCGATGTGGATGCCTTGCGAGGTAACCCTGCTAAGGATGATTGGCACTGTGGTAGTGTGTCAGAATGCTATAGTGTCCTGGTCAGGTGGTGGGGTCTTCGGCTAGTGGTGGAGAGGTCGTCCATGGTAGAAGAAGTAGGCTGAATTAGTTGAAGGTGGGAGACAAAGGATACCCCAGTATGGGAAGGATGAAAACCATGAAGTTCATTGTTATAGGAAAACTTTTTTTAAAATTTTAAAAACAAATTTGTTATGTTTTTTTTTGTAAAAGTAAGTCAGGCAATACCAAAATAAAAACACAGCATTTGAAAGAATTTCTACAAAAACATCCAATCTTAATTTTTATATTTGGCCTCATTTGAATTAATATAGTATGATATAAAATATTTCCTTATATATAAATAATAATATAATATTATTATTTTGATTAGACGTCAGTGGAAACATTTGGCCACCATCCAGAACTATTCTGGGGGCCAGATTCTAACAATTTATTAGCTGAAATCAAAAAGGAATTCCAATGTCAATTTTTTGGGATACTAGTAAATCATAGCACATACATAAAATACATTTTGAAAAGCATTAATACCAGAAAAACCCAAAAATAGTTGGTATAAAAAATTTAAAATGGAAATATCTTGACCGTGTAATATCGAATCGATGAATGGTTCTTTTTTTTCTGACGGATTTAATAATCTCCAATTAAATTTAATGTTGATTTATTTATTTTTTAGCTCAAAGAATTCATGTAGTCACTTTGATTCCAATTGAAGGTACTAGGGCCATAAAAAGATGATGGGATAGGGATTTTATAATTTATCATCACTGGTATTATAAGAAATATCACCTCCACCGATATGTTCCCCAGTATGGTCCAAGGTTCTATCATGAATTATTCAAAGAAAAAAAACTGAAACTTGTACCTCATTCCTAATCGAAGAAAACTTGATAGTAGATTTCCATCGGCTACCCTTTCTTGAAGGATCTAATATCGAACCCCTCTAGATCATCCAAACACACTCTAATAATCTTTTTACTCATCATTCATAGAATTAGGGGTTCTCGCATTGGACTTCTAGGAATCCTTCAATGTCGCGAAGAACACATTAATCCCTTATCATTGATCCATCAAAGGTGACCCTTAATTAGTTCGGGGAGAGGGTCTCTCTCTCTGTAGAGGATGGGAGGAGATATATGCTCTCAATTTGTGGGAATTAATATAAAAATTAATGATATAATATCTCCTACTTAGATAGTGGGTTGAGAAAATACCCATAAAACGTTCCTCGACCACAAGAAATTTAACTCCCACTAAATAAGCACTAAATAAATAATTATGACAAATTAAACTGAGTCATAAATATTATATACATATTTTATCACATCCCTATAATATATATTAAATATATTTCATGATAAAATCTTGTCATTTAACTCGACTCGTAATTCCCACAAATATGAAAAGAACCTTGAATATTAAAATAATATTCATTTGGATAATATTATTCCTCATATTTACTTAAACACTTGTAAATACTTTTAATAAAAAAAATTAATCCCATTAATCGTTAATTGAATAAAAATGAATTTATTATTTTATTTCTGATTGTTAATACTTGGAAAACTCTTGGACCCTATAGTGGGGCCCACCATGTTCTATATACCTATTCACCAGAATTGGGAGGATTATTCAATTCACTATTGTGTGTGACTCTTTGGGCCCTTATCTTGATATAAATGAAAGTATTCACAGACTATGAGTGGATTCTAGAAACCCTTTAATCCCCCTAAAGAGATAAGGAATATTCATAGCAACAAAAAACCTACGAATAAGAACTATGCAATATAATATTTTTGAATTTAGATATCTCATAAATATGGGTTCAAACTTGTGTCACCGTCCATTATTACATTATAATTTTTTTTAGCTATCCAGAAGGATTTATCTTCGACTACCTTGGCCATGTATTTATGAAGTTGCTACAATCCTGATCAACTAGACCCAAGATATATTACATCCTCTACTCAAAAGAGACAAATTCTATCTTGACCATTCAACCAATGGCATACCATTAATAACACACCCTACACAAGATACCTCTACAGGATTTCGTTATCATGTTTTTTCCAGTGTATCAAAGTATGTGATTAAACTTTACACATTGATAATGTCTCATGTAAGGAGATCAATACACATGTACTTAGATATAATTAATGAATGACACCCAAAACCTTCGGTGTTCCTATTGGTGGTTTTTTCATCATGATATCAACTACTAGAGATCACCAAGTGGGAACTTCATGAGAAGAAGTCACACAAATTATAGGCCCCCAATACCTGATAGTCAGACATATACTATTTTTATTCAGTATGATGTATATGGATCGTAAAAAATATATTTAAGATTAATGTCAAAGTATCTTGAGATTCCAATTATATCATGGATATTCTATAACCTTTTGATATGAAAAATAATCTATATAAATTACCATCAAATAGTGGACGTAAAAATTTCTATACTATAATTGAAAGAATACATCATATATAACAAACTATATCCATGATATGGCCACAAAAAGTACTAATGAAGTTGGTTGTAGGGAACCCACTTTTACAAATAAAACTCAAACATTAAGTCTGCATATGCATGAATACATATGTAGATATTTTTTATGAAATACTCAACTTAATAGAACAAGATTCTATTCATCAACTTCATGAAATATTACATTGGGACATGGAATCATCATTTGTGGTGTAACTCCCATATGGAAAATATTTATTCTTCACACGCCATAACATGGAGAATTTATTATGATGTTATTGTTCTTATTTACATAGAATTATCTCAATATCATTACACCTCTTCATTCTGGCCTTTTTCTCCATGTAACATTCCTCTTCATCATATTTCATCTTCAATCATGATTTAATTCTTGGGATGTTTTATCCATAAAGTTCACTATAATCATCATATGGATTTTATTTACATCCAAAATCCTTCTTTGGAATTCTGTTCTAACAAAAATCTCATATTTTTGTAAACAAATTATTCGTAAGTGACACTTGAAGTCTCATGGTTTATCCCAGGTGAGTCTCTTATTAATCCTAAGTAGCTCTTGAAATATTTGAGTTAATATGAGACGGTTCAATTTATGGAATAATTTAATCTCAAATTGATATGTATCTTCCAATGTTGATCTTTAATAGATTTTATTCCTAGAACAAGTTAAATTCACATATCTTTTGTAACATTCAATGTTAATCTGGCGTATCTCCTCTTCTAGAAAATGTTACTTTCATGAGGCTTTGAATCTTCCAGAGTTAATCATCTATAGCATGCAGTTAATCTAATGTATTGTTTCTTATCTTTTAATTAATCAAACGCAGTACCCATCCATTCTTATATAGATTTTTTATAGAATTTTTATTCTTACATGCTCCATTATTTCATATTTAATAATAAATAAATTATAGAAATATATATTTATTCATACATAAAACAATAATTCATTATTTATTCCTTTTTATATATTTCAATAAATTATATATTTCTCAACATGGCTCAAATCATATCAAAGCACCTTAAATCACATTGGGATATTCTTAAATCATTTTAATTAAACTCAAAACACTTCAAATGTCCTTATAATAATTCCAGATCTTCATAAAATAATTCAACAAATTCTTGAGTCACATGAAGAATATATCAACTAAAACCACCTTTAAAACTCTTTTATAATTATATTAGCCTGTTAATTATTTTAGTATTTTTTTCAAATGATGCTCAGTCATATTAGAATAATCTCAAAGCTCTAATGTTAACTCATATCATTAAATTCTCATTATCTGCATAAGTTATTAAAAATTATATAACGTATTTATGTTTCATAATCACAAGGTGGAATTTCCACAAATATCTTCTCAACAACCATCATTCATTTATCTTAGTAGATACATATCATGAAATCTATTAAACTCTACTCTCTATAAAACTCTTTATCAATATCTTTAAACCTTTCCACATGTTAATGGATCTCTAATGACTTGTCCAATGTAAGAAACTTAGTCACTACACTCTCCAAGATCTAATGTAAAATTTTATATTAATCAAATGCAAACATAGATAAAACTTTCTTGTGAACTCCATTATTCTTCCTACACTTATTTTCTAACCATATAAGGGGACAAAAATAATATAAGTTGAAGTGGATCAAAGTCCATGTAACTTTAGTCCAAGTAAGAGATTGATAGATATATACCCTAAATCCAAATAAACATAGGATATTTTGGAAATATAAAAAGTGAATTTATTTGAATGTCTTATGGTATGAAAATTGGAATTGAAAAATGTGGGTCATGTACTCTGTTGTGGAAACCATAATGTGGCCCTCAATCATATAACATAAGTCAAGTATGTCAAGTATGAGTATAAAAGTATATTTTTGAATGAACAATATGTAAATTGGATCTCCATGTTATTCAGTATTTCTCACTCATTAAGGGATGAACATTTCTCAGAGACTATCACAATCTAGTGACCTAGTAGTGAGAACCTTATACAAGGAGTAGGCAATGTATTTTATTTATTGTTGATCAAAAGTCTATTGGCACCCTAGAACCCATAATTGAGGTACTTTTATAAATTTTTTGGATTTATAAAACATCTTCAATTGAAAATACTTATAGATAAGTATATACTTCATTTCACAAGATTTGATTTGATAAATTATATATCCAAAATGGACACTCAAATCAAAATTATGGTCCTTTTAATTCAACTCTATTTATTGTAAAAATTGAATCATGGAGTCTATATAGAAATTACACTATCTAGAATGAATTAAATGGTTCTTATGTCATTTTTGGTTCAAAATCAGGATTCATTTTCATTCGTGAAAGAAGTAAATGTTCGGGATGTCATTCTCAATCAGAAAGTATGGATCATATAAGGCCATGATATTTATTTATGTTCATGAAGTCATTTACAATAAAAAGGAGAGATATTACGAGGCCATGGTAATGTTTTGAATCCACAAAGTAATTTCCAATATATAGGTGTAGATTTTTTATAGCTGATTAAATCTTATATAGTCATAAATTCATTTTCACCCACCTAAAACTTTTTTGGCCATAAGAATCCATTATGTCAGCCAGTTGTTTGTGACAGGAATGTGGAATTCTTATGTGTTCATGAGTCTTTTAGACAACTGAAATTACTAAGTAAAGTGTTTAATATATTTGTATATAAATAAATCCTTTGGTATGAATTTAAATACACTTGGGGATTTCATAAGGCCATGAATTTTTGAAATCACATCATTTGTAATTGATCCTTTGTCAGAGAGCCTTTAAAGGTGATATCCCATTGGTAGACTCCAAATCCAAGTTTGATCAGGGAAGTTACCCCTTCAAAAATATTTTCAAGTTGGTTCCATCGACATGTGAAATATTTATGTTATGATATTAACTGTATAAAACTTTTATAGTCTTATTCTATCCATTAAAAAATTCACAAAAAACTGTTAGATACCCCATATTGTAAAAAACACATGATAAACTATGGAAAACCTTAATACGCCTTATGAAACCCATCCACTCACTCAAATATCAAATCTTATCAAAATTTTGATTTTCATGAAGTATTTTTAATCCCTTTAGATTTTTATTTATTCTCATATTATATAACCTAGGATGCCCCAATTCATGAAATATTACTTCTATGGCAGCCCAAACCTCCTTTCATAAAAAATCATAATTTTACATAAACAATTTTTTTAATTATAGAATATTGGGGCCCATCTTACCCACTTTCAAAAAAAAATCTACCACCATATAAGATTTGTTATAGGGTAACCTCTTTTATATAATATTTATCATCTGGGATAATCATGGGTAATCCTCAGAAAACCCTTATTTTAGTCAAGATCCTCCACTAGATTTCCTCAAACCCAATCATTTGAGATCCACCTCTCAATTTCCTGAAATTACTTGAGTTTATATCCTCCTCTTGGCTTCCTAAATTGTCTTGAGTAGAGATACTCATCTATATTTCCTAAAAATCATGAGTATAGATCCTCTTAGTGGTTTCCCTAAATGCCTTGAGTGGAGATCCTCCTCTTGGTTTCCAAGAATTACTTCAGTCATGATCCTCCTTTGGGTTTCCCAAGAATAAATTCACTTGAATAATCATATAAAATAAACCATAAAGGGTTGATCATGTGTAAGTACAATACTATCCATTTATAGGAACCTTCCCATAGTAGACCACTTTTAATGACTTTAAACAACTTAGAAGTGCTCATTGATACATAACCTTAAAAGGCACACCATTAATCATGAATACACAACCTTAAAAGGAACAACCTTGGTCATTATCACATGAAATTAAAAGTTATTACATACCTTGTTAAAATTAATTAACTATGTGGGTTTTTATTTTCTTTATATAAATACATACGAATCACTTCATACGATCCCAATACCAAAAACATCATACAACTTACTAGTGATGATCATATAAACCTTCTACCTCCCTGGATGGATATAAATCAGACAGTTCCTTCTTAAAGGGATTTAAAGTATAGAGAATTAAATATATGAATCAAATGTGAGCTAGTAAAATCCCTCTATGTAATGTTCTCTTAGTTGTATGTTTTATATGAATAACATTCTATAAAATGGAAAATAGAATATTTAGCAAGAAGGATCTCACAAACCTGTCTTAAATCTCTATAAGAGTCTCTAAATAGACAATAAGACCCGTAGTTGGATCAATTTACCTTCAATCCTCTTGGATGAAAAAATGTCTATTATTACCACTTCACATCACCTACATTTGAAAAGTGGGAGGGTCACATGAAAGATGAAATAACACAAATGAGCCTACATAATGAAAACATTAGAAAAAATGAAATATATACAAGGAATATCATATTCCTTGATATGGAGGTATCATTATAGGACCCCGGGACACCCTGAGAGGGGAGGGGTGAATCAGGGTGCCCACTTTTTCTTTAAATGTGATGGGTCTTGTTCCCACGTTGGTAGGAACTTCTTAAACCTATATGATGAAAATGATCAGAAAGCATATATTCACATACAGAGAGATGAAACATCACTTTTACTTGGTTCACCACTAAGGGCTACATACAAGGAGCATACGCGGACAGGTTGTCGGTTGAACCAAATTTCACTAAACTTCACTAGCTGTGGATTACAAAGGTTCGGGCTGTAACACCCCAAGATTTCATAGTGTGTTATTTCTTCAAAATAATTCAATAACTTGCACTACAGGCAACACCGAGTTCAATCACACCATGACTTACAAAAAAAAATCCATTCAAAAGAGGTTATGAATAGTATTATCTAAATTTTAAACTTTATATAATCCTTATAATTTTAGAATCCATATTATGAGTTTCTTAGATATAATGCAAGAACAAATTCATTTTCAGTATTGCACTTTTATCAACTTTTAATAGTGAACCCTTTTTAAATACAATATTTTAAACTTTTTGACTAAATGGGGACATCAAAAAAATTTAAAATGAAACATCCCAAGCTTCCACGGTACGCTTTCCTTTGAATAAAACAATAGCGTGTGTTGTACGCAACCTCGAGTTCTAACACACACCACAACTAATTAAACTAGCCGTTGTGAATAGTAATACCTAATTTTTGAAATCATATATATTTTATATTTCAAAATGGACTTCATTTTTGGATTCGGAATATCGAAATTAGCCTAGGGTGAAATTTTGGTACATTTCGGATAACTTTCATATTTTGATGAATAGTGAAAATTTCTAAATTTTAATTAAAAACAACTTTTTTAATCAAAATAATTAATAGTGATAAATTATGAATTTGAGTGGTTTTAAAGTATATTTAGAATATATTTTTACCATTCAATTTAATGTTTGTCATTGGACATAATTTTACAATTAAACCGAACATAAAGAAGTGTCAATCTTTTGATAGTTATTATCTCTTAAAAACACGTTTTTTGTTTTCACAGCGGGAATTAATTTTAAATTAATATCTGCCACTTTTGTGTTTTGAATTTAGAAAAATGGATTCCATATTTGGAATCAGGATGTTCAAATTGTGTAAATAGGTAACTTTTATTTTTAGACATTTTGAATAATTACCGCGGTAAATATTTTATTTACCATGGTTAAGGGTAAATCCGGTAAATAAGGGTTAAAAAATAATATTATAATAATACTAAATTACCCTAAAACGTGTCTTAACCCTATTGGTTGATACATGGTCGACCATGGGCATCTTTGGGTCTATTTGGGGACCCCATGGATCCACTTGTAAGTGATAATGACACATTATATTAATAAAGTTAAAATAAAAATAAAAATGGCATAAGCTTACATCTTTTAGAAGAACAATTTTTACATAGGGTTATACATGTTGGATTTTCGATTATAAATATTCATTAGAAAGATAAAATGATTTCCTACATGATGATATTTTATTTATAATTTTTAGACATCAAATAAGTTAAATTATTAATGACACAATAATGATGCAATGTTTACCTCATTAATAAATCATTTAAATAAATAAGATTATAATGATTAAAATATTATCTAAATCCTGTCCAATTCTTATTGGTTGATGTTATTTAGAATATAAGTCATCTTATCTTCGACCTCAATGATTTTTGGACCATTATAAACCGAATACAAATATATTATAAAGTAATACTTTCACTCTTTCCAAAAGAGCCCCTCCTCTCCCTTATAAAAGGAGACCACTTCTACTCATTCATCACACCTCTCAAGCCACTTGGCTCGTCCAAACTCTGCCCAACTAAGCTCCCCACATCCCTCTCCTCCTCCTTGAAGCTTCCCCTTAGGTAGAAAGCATTTTAAGAAGTCCTTTGGTTCCAACCAAAGTGAGTTACCTAAATTAAAGGAGGTTAACCTACCCCAACCAAGGAAAAGTACAAGGTAAGGGATTTTCTTATCTCACATTCAATTCCGTGAGATTTCCATTATTCACCACTAAATTATTGGAAGTGGTGTATTGTGTACTGCCATTTGATATATATTATCATGATTATCATTATATTCATGTTATTCTGTAAATCATTTGGTGGTTATTAACTTTTGGCCATACGACTCAGTTGATTAACGTAGTAAGGGGTTTTCATCTCACTCCTTATTCCCCTGAGATTCATGTCATATTGCCACCATCACCTTTTGTGTGGTGTATGTACTGCCCATAATTATATTCGTTGTGTAATACACTCTAATTTATGTGTATTTACATATTCATTGTATGATAACTCTTTCATGGGTTTTATGTTTAATAAGTTACCAAATTGGTAAGGGTTATTTCACAATCTCTTCATTATCTGAGGTTGATTATACGTAATAATCTACTGGGATTTCTTTATCATCCACATCCATGTTTCTTCGAAATGTATTTCAAAACATATTTATTATTTACAAGAATATGGGTTAAATTCATTTATACCCTTGTTTGACTTTTTGTAAGAGGTTTATGAAGGAATCTTTCCGTCGTTTTCAAAACAAGGTCATTTTCAACCTTTTCGACAGAATTAAGATAAGAATGTTTTTTTAACTTATACGGCGGGTGCGGTTATTTTCCGCCGTTATAAAATCGTCAAAGCTTCCCTTACAAGCTTATAAAAATATTTTCAAGAAAATGTTTTATTTTATATGGCTCTTAAATGATTTCAAAAATAGGAAGAGATATTTCTCTAAAAAGAATTTTGATTTCATCTATGTCAACATCCTTCATTATTCTTGATTGAGGTCAATATGATACAATACAATCTTCCATATTGTATCGAATGAGTTATGTTTGACTGTGGATGTGCTATTTTTATATCACTCATGGTTTATGTTTAAAGTGTTGAAATTTCAGAAGTTATTTTTAATCCGAATGTTTATGTTATATTTCAAACTTTTCTTCAGATGAATGTGCTGAACAAGTATGTTCCGGGTTGGGGACCGGTAAAAGTAAGCCCTCCAGGTTGGGGACTGGTTAAAGTAAGCCCTCCAGGTTGGGGACTGGTTAAAGTAAGCCCTCCAGGTTAGGGACTGGTAAAAGTAAGCCCTCTGGTTTGGTCTCCGGTTATTAGAGGTACTCCGGGTTGGTGTCCGGTTATTAGAGGCACTCCGGGTTGGTGTCCGGTTATTAGAGGCACTCCGGGTTGGGTTCCGGTTAGAAGTAACCCCTAGGTCTTGGGATGAGGCCTAGACAATGAAATTAACGTTTGACATTATGCATTCCAACATTATGAAAGTGGTTATTGATTTTTGCATGTGATTATTCGATTAGTAGAATATCCATGTGAATAAGTAAATGGCATTATTTCATTTTATTTATGCCATTCCATGTTTAAAGTTCATGTTTAAACGGATTTTGTTTTAGTTATACATTGCCTTAAATGTTTATTCTTATTTATGAAAGTTTCCGCTATATTGTTATCCTTACTGGGCATTTGAGCTCACCCCTTTTCTATGTTTTATTTTTCCCAGGAAGTGAAGACGTAAGTTATGAATGACCTGCAGGGATATTATGAGGGGATTATAGTGTGGACTGTAAAAACATTATGTTGTTTTAGTAGTTTTTCATTTTATGATGTAATGTAAAACTTATGAATATATCTAGTGTTTCCAAGGCTACTAAACCAATCGGTCTTTCGAGATTTGATCTTTCTTGTGATCATGCCAATGTTATGTAATTAATGCACCGACTCTAGGTAACTGGGGTCGGGGCGTTACAGTTGGTATCAGAGGAAGTTTAGTACAAACCTTGGAATCTAGATTTAGATAAACTCTGATTAGAGCACGTAGACCTAAGATTAACTTTGAAGATTAGTATAGAAGAACTTCCTAGAATTTTAGTATTGTAGAGATTTTGTGAGTTTTCCGAGCAATACATCCCTGTCTGGATACGAGCAGGTAGAGGCGGCTCTGGCACAGATGTACCTAGGGGTAAAACCCGAAAACACCGCTTTGAGCTAGACTCGAACGGGAACTGGTGCACGACAACGGGCCTTGCTGCACATGATTCAAAGAGAAGGAAGGATCATATCTCTCATGGTCTTAAGCTAGAATTTATAAGAGAAATAGTCTCCCATGTATTATCATCATATGAAGAAATAATATCATGTGTTGATAAGATAAGTAAAGAGTTTACTGAGTCCTATGGCTTTGAAGGGAAGCAAGAGAATAAAAGGATGGAAGAGAGAAAGATGGATAAAGGGAAGAGGGAAAAGAAGAATTTTCCCATATGTGGTAACTGTGGAAAGAAACACCCTGGAACTTGCCTGAAAGGAATGGGAGTTTGTTATAAGTGTGGAGGAAAAGGGCACAAAGTACGTGACTGCAAGGGTAAGAAAATGGTTTCAAATGTACAATTCTTAATTTGCAAGGAGTTTGGACACTACGCAAACCTATGTCCCAGTCATCAGACTATGCCGCAAATGACGCTATTGGATAATAATCAAGTTATGATACTACCACATATGAAGACGAATGATTAGAGTTCTTATGTTGATTATGAGTGTTGTATCAACAATGTACTTGTTATAATAATTATGGAGTATATAAGGATTGTACTGCAGTACTATTTTATTAAGGACTTGATATTGTGTGGAACAAAGAAAAGTGACTCAATAACAGGATAAATTTTTGGAAAATATATGGTTGAGAGAAAGATAAACCATAATATGGTTCTGATACCGAGGTAGTGATTTTGGAATAATACATGATTGTTTTGGATAAATTATATTGGATATTCTTGACTACCTTCGAACTGATTAATGATTTGTATATTCCATAATTGTTGGGGTTTAAAACATTTTTGGATTAATGAAGTATATCCAGCATTCTATATGGAATAAGGGAGCATGAATGTAATCAATAAGGAATATGGTAATTCAGGATGTTTTAGTATATTAAAATAATACATGATGAAGGTATTCATATTCTATTACGGTGTAAAAAGAATCTACATTATGTTTACCTTCCTTATAAATGTTGGACTGTGAGTTTGGACAGAAGTATTTTGGATAGTTCTAGTTTGGATTATTTTGGATTTCCATAAAAGGACAACCCGGAGGTCGGGCGGCAACCCATCGTGTCCGGCAAGGCTGCGAGACTTGAACTCGCAACTGAAGGGCGAAAAGTGTGTATCACCTACCACTGGCCCACAAGATGTCCTGGATTAAATAATGTAGTTTTTTTTATAAGATCTAGTAGATGAATTATAAATTCATTTATTTTGGAACCCTGTACGAATAGTATAAATAAAAAAAATACATTCTATTATCTTTTAGAGTGAAAGATGAGTTTGTGGTAGAAATTTATTAATGGATAAAACTCTAATTATAAAGTATGTATACCTCCTTATGATCTTAGCCAATCTCATAAATAAATTCCACAACATTAAGAAAAGGAACTTAGAACAAAAATGTTGTCCTAGATGGTACCTTGAATCATCACTAATTTATGGCTTTGGGATTGTTGGCTTTTTCATAGCCATGTTCTCTACCACTCTCCATCAGATAATTGATGGTTAGATTTCTCCTCCATATCCAAATTTTCCTACATGGAACCCTAGTATGTATTATTTTCGGTAATCTTCATACTTTCCACACTTTATTTTAAATAGAGGCCTCATTAATTCATTTTTCGATGTGGGATTTCAACTAAGATGTTTTGAAACGTCAAAAATGTGTTATCATAATACCCTATGTCTTGTTGAACCGATGGTATTTCAAATCATCATAGATTGATGAATTTAAAGACCTCAATTTTATACTTGTTTGTGATTGATGACCTCAATCACTACCTATAAATATTTACGTTTTTTCCTCCAATTATATGTCTCTAATTTCCACCAATGTTCTCCTAATCGAGATCATAATTTGGTGGTGACCCTTTCATTTCTCTTTTCCTCATATTAAGACTAAATTTTAGTAACCCAATTTCCGATGTGGGTTTTCCCACAAATATATTTTCTATTTTCAAGCTTTTATTTTCGAAGAACAATTTCAAATTGCGAGGACGCAATTTATTGAAGGAGGGGAGAATGTAACACCCCAAGATTTCATAGTGTGTTATTTCTTCAAAATAATTCAATAAATTGCACTACACGCAACACCGAGTTCAATCACACCATGACTTACAAAAAAAAGCCATTCAAAAGAGGTTATGAATAGTATTATCTAAATTTTAAACTTTATATAATCCTTATAATTTTAGAATCCATATTATGAGTTTCTTAGATATAATGCAAGAACAAATTCATTTTCAGTATTGCACTTTTATCAACTTTTAATAGTGAACCCTTTTTAAATACAATATTTTAAACTTTTTGACTAAATGGGGACATCAAAAAAATTTAAAATGAAACATCCCAAGCTTCCACGGTACGCTTTCCTTTGAATAAAACAATAGCGTGTGTTGTACGCAACCTCGAGTTCTAACACACACCACAACTAATTAAACTAGCCGTTGTGAATAGTAATACCTAATTTTTGAAATCATATATATTTTATATTTCAAAATGGACTTCATTTTTGGATTCGGAATATCGAAATTAGCCTAGGGTGAAATTTTGGTACATTTCGGATAACTTTCATATTTTGATGAATAGTGAAAATTTCTAAATTTTAATTAAAAACAACTTTTTTAATCAAAATAATTAATAGTGATAAATTATGAATTTGAGTGGTTTTAAAGTATATTTAGAATATATTTTTACCATTCAATTTAATGTTTGTCATTGGACATAATTTTACAATTAAACCGAACATAAAGAAGTGTCAATCTTTTGATAGTTATTATCTCTTAAAAACACGCTTTTTGTTTTGACAGCGGGAATTAATTTTAAATTAATTTCTGCCACTTCTGTGTTTTGAATTTAGAAAAATGGATTCCATATTTGGAATCAGGATGTTCAAATTGTGTAAATAGGTAACTTTTATTTTTAGACATTTTGAATAATTACCGCGGTAAATATTTTATTTACCATGGTTAAGGGTAAATCCGGTAAATAAGGGTTAAAAAATAATATTATAAAAATACTAAATTACCCTAAAACGTGTCTTAACCCTATTGGTTGATACATGGTCGACCATGGGCATCTTTGGGTCTATTTGGGGACCCCATGGATCCACTTGTAAGTGATAATGACACATTATATTAATAAAGTTAAAATAAAAATAAAAATGGCATAAGCTTACATCTTTTAGAAGAACAATTTTTACATAGGGTTATACATGTTGGATTTTCGATTATAAATATTCATTAGAAAGATAAAAAGATTTCCTACATGATGATATTTTATTTATAATTTTTAGACATCAAATAAGTTAAATTATTAATGACACAATAATGATGCAATGTTTACCTCATTAATAAATCATTTAAATAAATAAGATTATAATGATTAAAATATTATCTAAAACCTGTCCAATTCTTATTGGTTGATGTTATTTAGAATATGAGTCATCTTATCTTCGACCTCAATGATTTTTGGACCATTATAAACCGAATAAAAATATATTATAAAGTAATACTTTCACTCTTTCCAAAAGAGCCCCTCCTCTCCCTTATAAAAGGAGACCACTTCTACTCATTCATCACACCTCTCAAGCCACTTGGCTCATCCAAACTCTGCCCAACTAAGCTCCCCACATCCCTCTCCTCCTCCTTGAAGCTTCCCCTTAGGAAGAAAGCATTTCAAGAAGTCCTTTGGTTCCAACCAAAGTGAGTTACCTAAATTAAAGGAGGTTAACCTACCCCAACCAAGGAAAAGTACAAGGTAAGGGATTTTCTTATCTCACATTCAATTCCGTGAGATTTCCATTATTCACCACTAAATTATTGAAAGTGGTGTATTGTGTACTGCCATTTGATATATATTATCATGATTATCATTATATTCATGTTATTCTGTAAATCATTTGGTGGTTATTAACTTTTGGCCATACGACTCAGTTGATTAACGTAGTAAGGGGTTTTCATCTCACTCCTTATTCCCGTGAGATTCATGTCATATTGCCACCATCACCTTTTGTGTGGAGTATGTACTGCCCATAATTATATTCGTTGTGTAATACACTCTAATTTATGTGTATTTACATATTCATTGTATGATAACTCTTTCATGGGTTTTATGTTTAATAAGTTACCAAATTGGTAAGGGTTATTTTACAATCTCTTCATTATCCGAGGTTGATTATACGTAATAATCTACTGGGATTTCTTTATCATCCACATCCATGTTTCTTCGAAATGTATTTCAAAACATATTTATTATTTACAAGAATATGGGTTAAATTCATTTATACCCTTGTTTGACTTTTTGTAAGAGGTTTATGAAGGAATCTTTCCGTCGTTTTCAAAACAAGGTCCTTTTCAACCTTTTCGACAGAATTAAGATAAGAATGTTTTTTTAACTTATACGGCGGGTGCGGTTATTTTCCGCCGTTATAAAATCGTCAAAGCTTCCCTTACAAGCTTATAAAAATATTTTCAAGAAAATGTTTTATTTTATATGGCTCTTAAATGATTTCAAAAATAGGAAGAGATATTTCTCTAAAAAGAATTTTGATTTCATCTATGTCAACATCCTTCATTATTCTTGATTGAGGTCAATATGATACAATACAATCTTCCATATTGTATCGAATGAGTTATGTTTGACTGTGGATGTTCTATTTTTATATCACTCATGGTTTATGTTTAAAGTGTTGACATTTCAGAAGTTATTTTTAATCCGAATGTTTATGTTATATTTCAAACTTTTCTTCAGATAAATGTGCTGAACAAGTATGTTCCGGGTTGGGGACCGGTAAAAGTAAGCCCTCCAGGTTGGGGACTGGTTAAAGTAAGCCCTCCAGGTTGGGGACTGGTTAAAGTAAGCCCTCCAGGTTAGGGACTGGTAAAAGTAAGCCCTCCGGTT
Source organism: Viscum album (assembly GCA_963277665.1). NCBI lineage: Eukaryota > Viridiplantae > Streptophyta > Magnoliopsida > Santalales > Viscaceae > Viscum > Viscum album. The sequence goes on along the minus strand of OY728129.1, from coordinate 1,777,230,519 downwards.
TGGTATCAGGTTATTAGAGGTACTCCGGGTTGGTGTCCGGTTATTAGAGGCACTCTGGGTTGGGTTCCGGTTAGAAGTAACCCCTAGGTCTTGGGATGAGGCCTAGACAATGAAATTAACGTTTGACATTATGAATTCCAACATTATGAAAGTGGTTATTGATTTTTGCATGTGATTATTCGATTAGTAGAATATCCATGTGAATAAGTAAATGGCATTATTTCATTTTATTTATGCCATACCATGTTGATAGTTCATGTTTAAAAGGATTTTGTTTTAGTTATACATTACCTTAAATGTTTATTCTTATTTATGAAAGTTTCCGTTATATTGTTATCCTTACTGGGCATTTGAGCTCACCCCTTTTTATGTTTTATTTTTCCCAGGAAGTGAAGACGTAAGTTATGAATGACCTGCAGGGATTTTATGAGGGGATTATAGTGTGGACTGTAAAAACATTATGTTGTTGTAGTAGTTTTTCATTTTATGATGTAATGTAAAACTTATGAATATATCTAGTGTTTCCAAGGCTACTAAACCAATCGGTCTTTCGAGATTTGATCTTTCTTGTGATCATGCCAATGTTATGTAATTAATGCACCGACTCTAGGTAACTGGGGTCGGGGCGTTACACGGGCATAGTCACTCTGTCCCAGGCACATTGCCTTTACAAATGTTCAGGGATAGCTCATTGCATCCCTCGGGTAACTCCCGTTGACACCCCCTAGCTCAATTCCTTTGGTGAAGTCTCATTTAGTTTATAGATGTGAGGGTCTCTTCAGTAGATTTTCATTGAAGTTTTTGTCTCTACTCAGCATGAGACTATGCTTATGACAACCCTTCTTTTTATTACAAATTAAACATGCTTTATTATATAAAACATCACATGATACAACAAAGAAGATTGAGAGGTTTAGTGTCTTTGGGGCTTAGGATCATTACATAAAAACTTTATACTTGAAATATAACATCTTTATTGAAAACTTCCTTTACATGACCACAACATTCCTTTGTACATAGCATTGCATGGGATAACCTGAGGACATGCATAAGAAAAGGGTGAGCTATAAAGCCCAGTAAGGGAGTACACAATGAATAACATGAGGAGTACAATACATGTTTGGAAATAGGAACATCAATAGAGCATAATAGTAACATGAACATAAAGGCATGATAAAGCATGATAATCATAACATGGAAATGTTGCAACAACACTTAACATTGAATTAGCATGAGCCAAGGCTCATTGCTCATGGAGCATGAGTAAACCCTCATTGCACTTGAAGCACGAGTAAACCCTCGTTGAACTTGAATTAGCATGAGTAAACACTCATTACACATGATGTATCATGATACTATACTTTACCCAATGCATTGGAGCGCTATAAGGGCGCACCCTTCTAAAACATTTCATTTCATGCATAAGTGTGCCACATGGATCATAAAACATGGATTCATAAAACATAATCATTTATTACACGATAAAGGAATGTGGAATTCATACATGAAACATTATAATCAATAAGTATATGTGTATAAATGTGAATACCCTTGATGGAGAAATGGGCATGGTATTCACTACACAATGACATTGGCTTAGAAAATCAGTGTGATTTCGGCAGCGTAAAAACATGACGCAAGAATTCATAAAAATGGTTGATGAGAGAGAAAGGGGTTCCTCATCATATTTACATGTAATGGACAGTAAGGAGGTCATATAGATACATGTACCAGCAATTGAAAAGGAATTTAGATTCATGATTCAAAAGTATTACTTGAATGTAAAAGAAGAGAGAGAAGTTCCTTTCGGAATTTTGGCATAGTAACGGGGGTGCATGGGAGGAATTTAATGAGAGAGAAAGGGTTCTCCCATCATTCAAACAATAAGAGGGCAGTATGGGGGAGGTGAAAATACATACCCCAACATTCAGAATTGAAATTAAAAAGGGAAATACAACTTAAAGAAAATTGACAAAAATGAGAAAGGAAGAAAAAACCCTTACTTGGAAGTGTGCTTCCAAAGGGTAGAGAGAGGCTTGTGAGAGGCTTCTTGGGAGCTTGGAGCACCTTGAGAGGATTCTAGAGAGAGTAGGGCAGAGTTTGGACGAACTCCAAGGGCTTTTACTAAGGAGGAAGTGGGAGCTTGTGTGGGTTTATATAGGAAAGGTGAGGGAATTCTTTATTATTTAGGTTTGGGACCCCTTATATTAAAATAATCCAAACCACAAACCATCCCATGGTATTTGCCCATGGTTTCTGGAAAAGGAAAGAGGAAAACAATATTTTACAAGGATAAGGTCCGAACTTATTAAAAAATTAGGGTTGCTTATGTGGAGGTGAGTCACACTCCCATGGAAATTAATTTAAAAAGGCAAAGTGTTGAATAAGTCTTGAGGGCTCCATTAATGCTTTGAAAAGTAAATTAAACAAACCCAAAACCTCATTATTTTAATGATAAAACACATATTGGCCGAACATAAGGATTATGGTATTTTATTACATCACCATTGGGTCATTATGATGTCATAAAACACATTATATATTTAAATGGTATTTAATTTTTACCCAAAAATTTGACTGTCTCGGAAAATTATGAAAAATTCACCGTTGGATAATTTCGACATTCTGATTCCAAAAAATAATATTTATTTTATCTGAATAATTTTCTAAATATGTGAATTTTCACTTTTAAAATAAAAACCGATATTTATAAAAAATTCACGGGTTTTGACAGAAATGGCTTTCAAACCTTAATAAAAATTTTAATTGCATTCATAAAATTATAAGATCATTTATATTTAATAAAAATTAATTTAATATTAATAATAATATTTTATTAAAATATTATTTAATTCAAAAAGACTTTAATTTAATAAAATATAATACTTAATTAAATAATAACTAAAAATACCATTTGTACTTTAAAAACTAATTACAATATATCAAAAACAACTAGAAATTATATTCATTATTATATACAAAAATAATGTACATAAACATGGTGCTACTTATTTGTTACATAACCCCTTAAAATAGCTGCATAAGACCTAAGGGTAAGGTGTGCGATGGTGACAGACTCTTGGGGCGGCTCGGATAACATCGCTCGAGTGGTAATCTCTATCAACTTCCACTTTTCCCGTAGACGGTCCCGTTCAAGCTTGACATAATGAATCTCAGCTTGGGCTTGGTCAAGGGCGACGGCCAAAGACGCCACCTCTTTTCCGAGCTCCGATAAATGGGATTCGTAAGGGGAATTCTACTTGATGAGGCCATCGCTTCCTTTGTATGAGTAGAAATGGGTTCGTTAAAGCCTTATATTTATACTACTCAGATGATCACTGTTCAACGACTATAAAAGTAACGATCACAAATCTTAACGTAAAACTAAAGAAGTTGACATCTTGTATAACATTTTTCATAAAGAAACACTTAACTGGATCAAGAGGGATTTTCCATTAATGAAACTTTGGGTCGTTACAATATTCCCCCCTTAAGAAATTTCTCCCTCGAAATTTTCCTTTTCCCACACTAAAATAAATGTGGGTAACTCAGCTTCATCATATCCTCCGACTCCCAAGTTGCTTATTCAAACTTGTGGTTTCTCCACAACACCTTGAAGAGGTGCATTGTCTTATTTCGTAGAAATTTTTCTCTACGATCTAAGATTTTCATTGGTTTCTCCTCATAAGAAAGATCATCTTCCAATTGTACCACCTCGGAAGAGAGTACATGTGAAGGGTCCGGTATGTACTTCCTTTAGAGGGATACATGAAAGACATCATGCACCTTGGCTATAGTAGGTGGAAGTGCTAGTCGATAGGTCATAGCCCCAACACGATCAAGAATCTCTAAGGGGCCGATGTACCTTGGACATAACTTCCCTTTCTTTCCAAACCTCATGACCTTCTTCCACGGAGATATGCGTAAAAACACCATGTCTCCGACTTTAAACTAAAGGTATCGTCGACGATTATCTGCATAACTCTTCTGTCGACTTTGGGCTGCCTTGATATGCTGCTGAATGGTTTTCATCTTCTCCACCATTTCTTCGACCATTTCTGGTCCAAGCAGCTTACATTCACCGACCTCATCCCAACATGCTGGTGTTCTACACCTTTTCCCATACAGGGCTTCATATAGTGCCATTTGGATGCTCGAGTGGAAACTATTATTATAAGAGAACTCAACTAGAGGAATATGTTGATCCCATCCTCCTTTAAAGTACATTGAGCACGCTCTCAACATATCCTAAAGTGTTTGGACAGTCCGCTCGGATTGGCCATCAGTTTGAGGATGATAGGCTGTACTGAAGTTCAGTTCAGTATTCAGAGCTTGTTTAAGACTCTTCCAAAACTTAGAGGTGAATCTTGGATCTCGGTCAGAAACAATAGATAGTGGTACTCCATGCAACCGTACCACATCCCTGATATATATCCGTGCCAGTTTATCCAAAAATAAATCCTCTCTAATAGCAATGAAGTGTGCAGTCTTTGTAAGATGATCCACAACAACCCAGATTGCATTGTTGCCTTTGGATGTCCTTGGAAGTCCGGTGATAAAGTCCATGGTGATGTTCTCCCATTTCCATTCTGGTATGGGAAATGGTTGCATCATCCCCTTAGACTTCTGCCTCTTTGCCTTCACTTACTGACACACCATGTACTTTGATGTATATTCAGCGATCTCCTTCTTCATATTATCCCACCAAAAGTTTTCTCGGAGATCTCGATACATCTTTGTGCTCCCTGGGTCAATAGAGAAATTTGAACTATGTGCATCATCCAAAAGTTCCTTCTTCAGCTCTGGACTTGATGGAACACATATTCTTTTACCAAACCACACGATTCCTTCTTCATTGACATTAAACTCTGAGGATTTCCCCTTTTTGATAGCATCCACTTTTTGTTGAATTCCCACATCATCCTTTTGAGCATCCTTTAACCTTTCCAAAAGAGATGGTTGAGCAATCATTTGTGAAATGATTGATGATGTTCCCTTCTTTATGATTCCCACGTCCATCTTCATCAAGTTTAAGAAGATTGGATACTTCTCAATTCTCATCATTGATAGAATCGTTCGGTCCTTTCTACTTAGGGAATCTGCCACCTTGTTCGCTTTCCCAGGGTGGTAATGTATTGAACATTCATAATCCTTGATGAGCTCTATCCATCTTCTCTGGTGCATATTAATCTCTTTCTGTGTGAATATATATTTAAGACTCTTGTGGTCAGTATATATCTCACATTTCTTTCTATAGAGATAATGCTGCCAGATTTTCAAGGCAAAGATCACCGCCGCCAACTCCAGATCATGTGTTGGATAGTTTCCCTCATGGATTTTCAACTGCCTTGAGGCATAGGATATCACTTTATCATTCTACATTAGCACACATCCTAAGCCCTTCTTCGAAGCATCACTGTATACCACAAAAAGCTCCCCACTTGTGGGTAAAGTGAGCACAGGTGCAGTGATAAGCCTCCTTTTCAACTCCTTGAAGCTTTCTTCACATTCATCACTTCAACAAAACTTTACTCCCTTTAGAGTTATCTTGGTAAGAGGGTTGGACAATCGTGAGAAATTTCTCACAAATCGTCGATAATATCCAGCTAACCCCAAGAATCTATGGATATCAGTTACCGATGTTGGCCTCGGCCATCCCTCAATTACATCTGTTTTGGAGGGGTCCACAGATATCTGATTGCTTGTGATGATATGGGCCAAGAATGAGACCTCCATCAACCAGAACTCACACTTGCTGTACTTTGCATAGAGCTTCTCTTTGCGCAAAGTCTCCAGTACAGTTCTTAAATGCTCCTCATGGTCCTCCTTGGTTTTGGAGTATATTAGAATATCATCTATAAAGACTACCACAAATTTGTCTAGGTAATCTCTAAAGACTCTATTCATCAAGTCCATGAATATTGCTAGAGCATTGGTGAGTCCGAAAGGAATTACTATGAATTCATAGTGTCCATACCTTGTACGAAAAGCAGTCTTGGGGATATCTTCCTTCTTCACCCTTACTTGATAATATCCTGACTGTAAGTCCACCTTGGAGAAGTATTGTTCTCCATGCAGCTGATCAAACAAGTCATCCATTCTTGGGAGAGGATACTTGTTCTTTATCGTGATTTTGTTAAGTTCATGATAATCGATGAAAATCCGCATTGACCCATCCTTCTTCTTGACGAAGAGGACTGGTGCACCCCATGGTGATGCACTAAGGCGTATAAACCATTTATCTAGATTCTCCTGTTGGTGTTTTCTTCAGCTTTGTAAGCTCAACAACAGCCATTCTATATGGAGTCATGGATATTGGTAGCACCCCAGATATAAGTTCAATTGAGAACTCAACATCTCTTCTTAGAGGAAGACCAGGAAGTTCCTCGGGAAACACTTCAGCAAATTCCCTCACAATAGGCATTTCTTCAAGGGTGGTTTCTTCCTTGGACTCAATCATCTGAGACAGATATGCATGCTCATAAGGTAGTAATATTCATGCTTGAGATGATGGAGCTAAAGGAGATTCATCTTCCTCCTGACACTTCTAAAGAATTGGGGGGTCGATTCTCCATATGGAGTGTGATTTCCCTCTCCCGACAATTTATGTTGGCTCTATATAAGGAAAGCCAATCCATGCAAAGAATTGCATCAAATTCCACCAAAGGGAGTATGATGAGGTTCGTCGGGAAATTCAATCCACATATTATAACAGGGGAGGACTTATACTCATGGGATGCAATGATTGCCCCATTTTTTGTACTCACCGACATCTTTACTTCCATGATTTGTGGTGGTGCAGGGATTGTTCTACTAAACTTTTGAGATATAAAAGAATGCGTAGAACCTGAATCAAAAAGTACGTTCGCTATTCTTGAATGAGTAACTAGCGTACCTGTCACCACTTCGTTGTCAGGGTTCACTTCAGTAGAAGTGATGGAAAAAGCTCTTCCTTGCTGTCTTGGAGGTTTCTGGTTGCCTCCGATAACCATTGGATTAGGGCACTGATTTGCAAAATGACCCGGTTCTTTGCATTTGTAGCATTGAACAACGCGTTGAGGTTCAAACGGAGCGTTCCTCTCCTCTGTCGCAGCCGCGTGTCCTTCTTGCGGACAGTTAACAGCAAGGTGCCCTTCTCTTCCACACCTGAAGCATTATCTCGTCCCCTTAAGACAATTTCCAGGGTGCTTCTTTCCGCACATTTGGAAAGTGGGGTGCTGGAACTTCTTAGCACCGTTGGATTTATCCATCGGTCCACCAGCATTGAAGTCCACCTTACGCTTCTTATCCCCATGATACACCTGTGATTCTTCGATCTCCATTTCAACCTTGAGGGCACATCGGACAATTTCCTCATAGCTGTCGAAGTCACGGATCGCTAATGCTTTCTGCAATCTAGGCTTCATCCCACCAAAGAAACGGTCAACCTTGCATTCAGGGGTAATGACAAAGATGGAAGCGTATCGTGCAAGCCTTGTGAAGTTTGCCTCGTACGCTCCCACAGATTCTTCATCTTTCTGTTTGAGGGAAAGGAAGTCCCTTTCCATCTTAAGACGGAGGGTGTGCAGAAAATATTTATCGAAAAACATCTTCCGGAATTCCTTCCATTCCAAAGCCTCGATCTCCTCCTCAGGCTTCATATTTTTGATCAACGTCCACCATTGATCAACTTCACCCTCCATACGATAAGCCGCTAGGAGAACCGTCTCTTGTTCAGATCATTGGAGGATGGATAATATCTTTTCAATGGAGTTGATCCATTGTTCAGCGATCGTGGGATCGGATAATCCACTAAAAGTAGAAGGCCTTTGTCTCATGAAGCTCTTGATAGCGACTTGTTCTTTCTTTTGGGGGGTTGAACGTTCCTCTTGACCCGTGTTTCTATTCAAAACTTGAGTTAACTGAGAGAGAAGTGTGACAAAGTTCACGATTCCCGCTCCCATTGGATTGGGAATCTCATTAGTACAATCATCACACTGATCTTCACAACGTTTGTTAGCCCGAGTTCTCCTATTACTGGCCATTGGCTGGAATAAAAGGAAAGTTAGGGGTAACACATAAAGGGTAATCCAAAGACAAAAGTTGATGACTTATAAATAAACATTAATCTCTTTAACTCATGAGTCTATAGGATTCAATCCAAGCTTCTCATGATCTTCCTTCTAACATATATTCTTAGGGGCATTTTTTCCTTAATAAGGGTTCATACTAAGATTGTGAATTTATCAAAACATTTCCCCCGGGAGTGTCGTAACCAAGAGTGCAGCAACGCCCGTTGTCATGCACCAGTTCCCGTTCGAGTCTAGCTCAAAGCGGTGTTTTCGGGTTTTACCCATATGATACATCTGTGCCAGAGCAGCCTCTACCTGCTCGTATCCATACAGGGATGTATTTGTTTGATAAACCACTTACTTAGTATTTACCAAAACTTAGGGATGTTTTTATTATACTTAGCATTTCATGGGATAACCTGAGGACATGTATAAGAAAAGGGTGAGCTATAAAGCCCAGTAAGGGAGTACACAATGAATAACATGAAGAGTAAAATACATGTTAGGCAATAGGAACATCAATAGAGCATAAGAGTAACATGAACATAAAGGCATGATAAAGCATGATAATCATAAAATGGAAATGTGGCAACAACACTTAACATTGAATTAGCATGAGCCAAGGCTCATTGCACATGGAGCATGAGTAAACCCTCATTGAACTTGAAGCACGAGTAAACCCTCGTTGCAATTGAATTAGCATGAGTCAATACTCATTGCACATGACGTATCATGATACTATACTTTACCCAATGCATTGGAGCGCTATAAGGGCGCACCCTTCTTAAACATTTCATTTCATGCATAAGTGTGCCACATGGATCATAAAACATGGATTAATAAAACATAATCATATATTCCACGATAAAGGAATGTGGAATTCATACATGAAACTTTATAATCAATAAGTAAATGTGCATAGAGGTGAATACCCTTGATGGAGAAATGGGCATGGTCTTCACTACACAATGACATTGGCTTAGAAAATCAGTGTGATTTCGGCAGCGTAACGGCATGACGCAAGAATTCATAAAAATGGTTGATGAGAGAGAAAGGGGTTCCTCGTCATATTTACATGCAATGGACAGTAGGAGGTCATATAGATACATGTCCCAACAATTGAATAGGAATTTAGATTCATGATGCAAAAGTATTTCTTGAATGTAAAAGAAGAGAGAGAAGTTCCTTTCGGAATTTCGGCATAGTAACAGGTGTGCATGGGAGGAATTTAATGAGAGAGAAAGGGTTCTCCCATCATTCAAACAATAAGAGGGCAGTATGGGGGAGGTGCGAAACCATACCCCCACATTCATAATTGAAATTAAAAAGGGCAATACAACTTAAAGAAAATTGACAAAAATGAGAAAGGAAGAAAAAACCCTTACTTGGAAGTGTGCTTCTAAAGGCTATAGATAGGCTTGTGAGAGGCTTCTTGGGATCTTGGGGCACCTTGAGAGGATTCTAGAGAGAGTAGGGAAGTGGTTGGACGAACTCCAAGGGCTTTGAGTGAGGAGGAAGTGGGAGCTTGGGTGGGTTTATATAGGAAAGGTGAGGGAATTCTTTATTATTTAGGTTTGGGACCCCTTATATTAAAATAATCCAAACCACAAACCATCCCATGGTATTTACCCATGGTTTCTGGAAAAGGAAAGAGAAAAACAATATTTTACAAGGCCAAGGTCCGAACGTATTAAAAAATTAGGGTTGCTTATGTGGAGGTGAGTCACACTCCCATGGAAATTAATTTAAAAAGGCAAAGTGTTGAATAAGTCTTGAGGGCTCCATTAATGCTTTGAAAAGTAAGTCAAACAAACCCAAAACCTCATTATTTTAATGATAAAACACATATTGGACGAACATAAGGATTATGGTATTTTATTACATCACCATTGGGTCATTATGATGTCATAAAACACATTATATATTTAAATGGTATTTAATTTTTACCCAAAATTTTGACTATCTCAGAAAATTTTGAAAAATTCACCGTTGGATAATTTCGACGTCCTGATTCCAAAAAATAATATTTATTTTATCTAAATAATTTTCTAAATATGTGAATTTTCACTTTTAAAATAAAAACCGACATTTATAAAAAATTCACGGGTTTTGACAGAAATGGCTTTCAAACCTTAATAAAAATTTTAATTGCATTCATAAAATTATAAGATCATTTATATTTAATAAAAATTAATTTAATATTAAAAATAATATTTATTAAAATATTATTTAATTCAAAAATCCTTTAATTTAATAAAATATAATTCTTAATTAAATAATAACTAAAAACATCATTTGTACTTTAAAAACTAATTACAATGTATCAAAAATGACTAGAAATTATATTCATTATTATATACAAAAATAATGTACATGAACATGGTGCTACTTATTTGTTACATAACCCCTTAAAATAGCCGCATAAGACCTAAGGGTAAGGTGTGCGATGGTGACTGACTCTTGGGGCGGCTCGGATAACATCGCTCGAGTGGTAATCTCTATCAACTTCCACTTTTCCCATAGATGGTCACATTCAAGCTTGACATAATGAAGCTCAGCTTGGGCTTGGTCATGGGAAAATCCCAAAGACGCCACCTCTTTTCCGAGCTCCAACAAATGGGCTTCATAAGGGGAATTTCTACTGGATGAGGCCATCGCTTCCTTTTTCTGAGTAGAAATGGGTTCGTTAAAGCCTTATATTTATACTACTCAGATGATCACTATTCAATGGCTATAAAAGTAACGGTCACAAATATTAACGTAAAACTAATGAAGTTGACATCTTATAAAAACATTTTTCATAAAGAAACATTTAACTGGATCAAGAGGGATTTTCCATTAATGAAACTTTGGGTCGTTACAATGTTTGCATCGAAGTTCTGAATTGATGCTCTTAAACACACAAAACCATTGATCCGGATAATCAAAAACGTGTAAACAAGTTTCAGTGACAAGTGTGTGCAACACCTACCCTTTGCGTGCAATACCTTAATATTGCGCGCAAAATTTCATTTTTTTGTGTGGAAAAATATTTCACACAACAACACCCTTTTTCGCGCAACCCGGAATTTTTCAGGCAGCCCAGAAAATCTCGCACCAACCAGACTATTTCGCGAAAGCGCCTTTACAATATCCTTTTATGCGCATCAGAGCTCGAACCTTCTCTAAGTCTTCAACCGTACAGAATGAGGCGGTCACCTCTTACTTATGGTCCTTTGAGACCCCCGTGCGCAAAACCCCCTTGTGGCACGTAAAACATCTCATCTAGAGCATAAAATTTCACACCGGTATCGTTTTTCGCGCACATCTCTAGTTTTTTCGTGCAGCCCGTGCCTTTTCCATTTTTCAACGTTCTGATTCTGAAACACTATTTGCGTGAAGACACTCGATCCACTATTTCACGCACCATGCTGTTTTCGCGCAAACCAACTGTTTTTCATGTATCCCTTGGTTTTTTGTACATGCCTCCCGATATTCTTCACACTACTTCCTCTTGGCGTTTTTTCCAACAACCTGTGTCTTCATTTTCCGATTTTGAGGCCTAAAAATTGGAAAACATAGGGAAACAACACCACCTTCAATATTGTTGTCTGCTTGAACCTTATGATCACTTTGCTAGCATACATTCTGAACTTCCACTGAGTATTTACAAAAAAACACAAACCAAACTCCAATTCCTGCAAAGAACAACCATGGTTCCAAAAATCATAAGGAGTGTTATAATAATACTACACCACTTCTTAATCCTATCATATTGTAAAATAATGAAATATCATAAGTGTTATGATATGGTCATGAATCATGCCCCATGATTCATTGGGAAGTGAGATGTTAAGTGTTAATATTTGAATAATCTTCTACATAAGGATATCAATGATTATACATGTTTTACATGATAAATCATATAGGATAATAAAATTTATTAACTGTGTTAAATACATGGAATGAGGGTTTACAAATTTTTTAACCGAATTCCATTTATAGATATGCATATGAGTAAATGTATGTAAGGATTTGGGATCATCCAAGCGGCATATTTAAAGAGGTTGAACCCTTTGGAATGGTTTTCAATCTAATATTTCATTATATCATGGAAATGTATTTTGAAAATATATATTTTTTCTCTTTTTTTGGGAGGTACTAGCATACCATGAGAGTTAAGGAGGATCCCATGTAATTATGGTGTGATTTAGGTAAACCCATGGAAATTCCGCGAAGTAAGGATCATGTTGGTTTTGTCCTGTTGATCTTTATCAAACACATTTATTAGTAAAATAGATTCATGAAACATCAATATAAGTTACACAAATTTTTATTCATTTATTTTATGCATGGATTTCATTTCATATCGTGGTTATTTTTGGTTTCATGGAATTTTATTATCTTTCACTTATTGAATAAATATTATTAAATCATTATTAAACCATCACAAATGATTTGTTCCACTCACCTAAAATAAAATTTAGACATATTCACACATTCAAATTCATATCATGTATATGGTTCACCAGAAATAACATGAAACTCTTTCATAGAAATTTCAATAATCAAATTAATAAAATATATTAAAAATAAAATACAGTGGGATGGGGAACTAGATAATCACCTTTTTGATATAAATAAATCCCCAAACTAGTGTATCTTGGTCCAAAGACCCATTATCCATAAATAAATAATCAATAGAGATATTAATTCCAATAAAATCCTAATAATGAGTATGTATAAATACCAATTTACCATTATTATTCAATTTATAACACCAAAACAATCATTCACTTGGTTGGAAATAATTGCATCTTATATTGTAAATATAAAGAACTTATTATTTGTATGGTAATTGTTTTTAAGAAGTGTTTTAGACATTTAAAACTATATCATGAAAGTATTCATAATGTAAATACTTTATAATAATTAATTTTAAATAAATATTGAATAAATAAATAAATAATAATTTCATATATTTAGATACAAGATATATATCTATAAATATTTCATAAATTAAAATTTTTAAAATTAAGACATGATTTTATGGACATTACATAACATATAAATATGAATAATTTACCTTTATATTAAAATACGAACAATTCAAATTAAATATTACATCATATTATATGAACTCCTTTATAATTATTAAAATATATAATTCTTGAAGAAATATAAATTTCCATGTTTCTTAATATATGAACATTTCATATTAACCATGTAAAAACATTATATAGTCATAAATATTTGTACCATGTAAACCCACATTAGACATATACCTCATCCACTAAAACAAAAAATTTACATTATTAACACTTAATATAAACAAATTTATTTTTTTAAGTGTTACATTAAATTTTAATATATTATTGTGATTAATTCGTAATTTTAAAATTTATGAACATGTCCTAAATTAAAGGAATATTTTAAATTCCTTTAAATATAAATTATAAACATTTTAAAAAATTATATTTCATTATATAAATAAAATAAATTTTTAATGATTTAAAAGAACAAGTTTTGTGCAATTGTTAATGTTTTCGATTATATGGTTCACTACTATGTTGTTTGATGATATTTTAGTCATGATGCTAATTATGTTATAAAAAATTTCTATAATGATATTTAGGGGTAGTATTATCACATAATGATATACCATATCAATGAAGGTAGTAAAATGGGTGTGGAACAGTCATGTTGTTATATCACCACATTACTAGTGTTATCTCATGTTGATGTCAATGTCATAGAAAAATATTTGAAATAATCATTTTCAGGTATAACATGTTTCCAAAATACTATTTGTGTAGATCATTGAATACAATGTTACCCTCTATACATTTTACACCATATTTGATGCAGAAGAAAATTATAATTGTATCACTCTTTGTTTAATTATATTCTTCATATATTAAATTGAATTATCAATTCAGATTCAATCTAAATGTTACGGAATATTCTCTAAAAACAGTGTTGAGTTTTGGAAGGGACACTAATCATCAAGAATTAATGAAAATAACCTCCAAAAAGAATTTCCATGAGACCAAATCATACATTTTTTAATTGAAATGCATAATTATAAAGAACATGCATTTTATTTTTATGAATGCTAACCTTTGTTTTTGGATTCACTGCGATTGAAAGGGTTCTTTAAATGGTTTTCATTATACTCCCAACCCAAATGTATCCATAAAATTTAAAATCAATAATTTTATTTTTTAAAATTTATAAAACTCCCATGGAATACATAAAACATCTATTTTAAAGAAAATATATATATATAGAGTGGCAGAGAACTTTCTTGGATTTATCAAGCTTCTATACATTATGCCATGGACTAAATTTCTATTTATATGGTTTAAGTAAAATTTATTAGAAACTATAAAGTGAATAGTTTTCATTAAAATTTAAAGATTTTTCATGCGATTCATTTTTAATAAAATTCTAGTTTAATTCCTATTATAATTTAATTGAATTTTCTTATCATCACCTAGTTGAACACTCTATATTTATAATTTGGATTTGAAATTTAAGGATTATTTTTCATAAATTATGTTTAATATTTTAATATATTGTAGAAAAGAAATATTCATAATAGAAGAAATATATTTTGTTCCTCGAATAAATATATTTTTGGATAAACTAGATTAGGAATTCGGACACTAAAATGGATTTGAAGCCCACAATTCATGTTCAATGAAACTAATGTTTTTACAAAAGACATATAAATTCATGATGAAAATTTCATTCAATTGTATTCTTATCTAATTCATTCTTTCAAAAGGTTGTTAACCCAAGTAAAAGATAAGATATTGAGCCAAATTGCATGGACCAAAATGTTACTTCATCATTTTTACCATAAAACCATCATAAATAATCTGATTTGGATGAAATTTTACAAATTATTTGAAGGAATCTTGAAAATTATTTTATTTTTTGTTAATAGTCTAAATTATTCCATGTTCAAGTTATTTAATTTTCCACCAACGTTTTTTCCGAAAATAATTATTTGGAATAATTTAAAATGGTGGGATCAAAAAAACTTCCCAAAAATTATTTATTAGGTGGGTTTGGAGGAGGAAATAAAATTATTTTAATGCTTTTTACTCTTATAATGTTATACTATCATTTTATTATTTTATGCTTCTTAATTATTTGTAAGTTGTACAAACATATTCTACTTTTCTAATTATGTCTTTCCTTATTAATTATTCTTTTGTATCACTTTAACTTTAAGATACCGTATATTTTAGTTTTGAGAAACTCCACAAAATAATAGAGTGTTTTTTATTTTTTTTGCTTCTTAAATATCTATTATTCGAGTTAACTTTCATCATCCATTGATATAATTTCATCAATGTATTGATAACCCTCTTATGGGTTGATATTAGTGAGTTATATGGAATATATTGTGAGTTAATTAATGTGATTGAAACCTATAATTAGTTCCTTGATTATAGAGTATCGTTCAATGATTTATTTAATTATTTTTATTCACTATATTTATAAATGGAATGTTTTGAGTGTTGATACAATATTATACCTTGGAGTGTTCATGATAATAATTCTCTAAGTATTTGGGTGACTATCCATGGGATTGTGTTGGGATTAAATCAATGGATGGTGAGATAATTCTTTATCTCGTTGAATATATTATTTTTGAAAAAAGGAGTTCAAATTTTCTTAAAAAAATACATCCATTCTAGCACTATCACAAACCTAGGACAAACTTATCTTTATAAACCACATTAATTATAATCTTAGTGAATTTTTTTCTTCAAAAAAATAAACCTAAACAATTCTACACTTTACAGAAAAAACTATAAATAAAATTTGTGTTTATTTAGATCTTGTATTAGGTAAATGTGGATTTTGAAATCCTAACTATGCTATAAGAATCTACTTTGACCTGTATATTAAATTTGGGAGAAAAAAATTCCATCATTTCCATGGACTACAGTAAGTAATATCTTACTCTATTATTCAATTATCACCCAATTTCTCTATTATCATCCTCATTTCTCATATTATTTCCCTTTTTAACCTTTATTGTGTTTCCCCTTAAATCTAATACCATTCAGACTTACTTTTTATTGTGGATACTACTAGGGAGGTGAATCATGTGAACCTTGGTTTCATTTACCTTTAGATTCAAATTTCTATGAGGTATCTATCCATAAAATTAAGTCCAATCCTCTAGATAATATTACTATGTCTTCAAACCCTATTCCCAAAACCACCTTACTAACATTCATGGGTCAGAGTTAGTTATTCCTTACCTTTATTTCAATTAATTAAAAGAAATATTTCAGACCATTTGACCCATTTTCAAATTGACTCAACCAAGATAAAACTCTTCCTTTATTACATAAAATATTCAGTTAATAATTGGTAAAATACTTTGAGACCAGAATCCATCCATTTCTAATTCTAATTAAAAATGTAATATTATATAAAAAATACTTTCCCAGTCAGAAAATAATTTCACTTATAAATAGAAGTCAATTTTTTTTTTAAATATGGATATTTATTTTATGAAGCATGGAAATATTTTTAAAATGCCCTAAACATAGTGTCTCACTATGTTTTTTCAATCCCATAACAAATTTAAATATTTTTTGAAGGTTTAATTCCATGAATCAAAAAATTCATTGACACGATGGGTAATAATACATTTCAATATAAATCCAAATAATATGTTAATGAGTTTTTGTTAGTGTTGGAACTAATATTGATTGATGGAGAGATTTTTCGTATTATAGTTTGATGTTTCTTTATTGTTTTGAATATTAAAAGTGCCGCACATTGTCTAAAAATACCTCAAAATATTATTTTTATGTTTTTTTAAATTGATAATTATAATTTCTAACATCTCGAAAATTTATTTTTTCTTAATAAAGGACAAAGTCATATGATTTTTTTGAGAAAATAAATTATTTATTTTAAATTCTTATGATATTTCTCAAAGTTTTATGATATTTTTGAAATTCATAAAAAATTCAAGTTCATATTATTTTCTTTAAAGAAATGATATTTTCTTCATATTCATTTGATTTTCTTTGAAATCATTCAATTTTCTTCAAATTCATATGACTAATGAAAAGTTATATGATTTAATGAAAGACATAGAAAATTAAAAAAGAAATGTGTAATTTAAGAAGTATTATAAAATATTATTTAAAAGTCTTCTGAAATAAGATCTTAGATTCATACAGTGTATGTTTTAAAATTTCAAATGAATAGAATTTTAAAAGTCATATGATGTCTTTGTCTCACATTTATGGATTAATTTATTTTTTAAAAGTCTGAAAGAATAATTTTTATATAGATAGTATTATGATTTTCTAAAAATTTATGACTATAACTTCCATTCTTTCTATGATCATAAGAGAGCTTAAATTGTTTATACTTTTCTACTAAGTTGACTGAAGTGATATCAATATGCATCAACTTAAAAGGTTTTTTTCCGTTTTTTATTATTATTTTCAAAATTTCATATTCTTATTATATATTTGTGATGTAAATAATTAGTTTATGATTTTCCCTTTCCAAAATAATGAATATGTATTTTTTATACCTCCTACAAAAGGTGAATTTTGGGGGTTGTGAATCCCAAAAAAAATTACGTATTGTCTAGGTTGTGTATATAGGTGAGAAAAAGGAGAGTGTGTGTAAAATACTATCACACATTCATAATTGAGGTCTTATTTTGGTAAGTTTCATTACTCTCTATGAGTTAAGAAGGAGTGAATAGTAGATGTACATGATTTTATTCATTCTAATGTTATATTTGAATTATTATTTCTTGAAACTATGATATTTTACGCTTTAATTTTAATATTATTAATTTTAAATAAGATCTATTCAGCCCCCCCCCCATAAACTAGTTTGACAACTTTAATTGGGCCAGAAAATTGTATCAAATATTCAACATTCTAATTATTTGTTTGGTTATTACTATTAAAACAATTTATATGTCTCAATAATCTCCTGTACTAACTAATATAAGGAAACTGGTCAATTTTTAGATGATTGTAATGAATTCCAAAGATGGTTAGATACTAAAAAAATCATATTTTAATTTAAATGACTATTGTTAATGGAAATCTCTGATTGAGTAATACCTCCAAAATCTATGTATATATCACTGGAAGATCATAGTGAAACCAAATTAGTGACCTGATACTAATCCAGATACTCATGTAGCTAATCATGTGGTAAAGTTTTTTTTAATTATAAAGTGATGAATATATTATATTGTGTTATTAGTCATAATGTTTTTAGCCATTTTTTAGCATACAAGATATCTGAAGACATATGAAGAATAATTTAATTAACTCATTATGGTTCAGAAGGACCTTAAATAATAAATATGGGAATGCTACATGAAAAATACTAGGACATATTCCATATATTTACATGTATCATAAGTGGTATGAGATAACTTTGATAGGCACATATGAATATAGTATTGGTTGAAAGAGACTGACAGTCACTACCTAAATGTTGGCATGCAAAAAGTTAAGAACCAATGAGATTAATAACTATAATGAATACAACTTAGATGGACTCATTCGATCATTACGATGATAAGATATTAAATTAAAAAATATTTAGGATAGGGAAACTTCAAAGATGAAAGTAATTTTATTTAACAATAATATAAATTTTTATTCTAAATATTATGAATCTTGGTCATAGGGAAGTGAGAATGAGGTGATATATTACATGAAAAAAATGATTTTACAACCAAGGAAATGATAATGGATTCAAGAAGTAGTTTAGAAAGAATAATAAAAAATAATGTAGGAATGTTGACACAAATAAAAATAATTATGTTTTGGATCTTACTTTCTATGAGTGTAGCAAGACAGTACTTATTAGTATGGATTACCTGAAACTAACATATTCAAATAAAGATAAGAACAACATAAAAAGAGGTAAACAAGATATTTTTAGTTGGTGGACCTATAATAATGATTTTTATTTGAGAAGTTAATCTAGAAGTGAAAAGGTGACTTGTAAGCTTTATTTTAAGAAACTTGTTCTAAGGTAACTATTTCACATTTTACACAATAAATAAAACATGTTAATATTTTCTATATTGTTTTTATTAAAGATGAAAATAATATTTATTCTGGTTTTAGTTAAGGATATAATTCTAACTTTGAAAACTCTGATGTTAAAAAACTATAGGATGAAAACATGAAATAATAGAAAGTTGATATGATGATTTCTAAGTTGTATGAAGAAAATAAAATAAATAATGAGAACTTGTTAAATAAAGTAGATAATTTATTGAACAGAAAAGGGTATTAGATCCTAAAATCTAGATGTTATGAGATTATAATTATTAAATATTTAAAAATAAAGAGTAAAATAATATAATTAAATATTTTGTTTCTAATTATAATGGCTGCTAAGAAAAAAAAATTATTAATTGTTCTATGAAATGACTATTTTTTATTAATAATGTAAGAATCTCAAACATGAAAATAAAAAACTTTTAAATAAATCTTAATTATAAAATGAGAAAGTATGTTATTATTTAGAATGTATAAAAAAAGAAAAACTGAAATTATAAGTTTAAATTAGTTGTTTAAAGGAATAACTATAAACTTTTGTGTAAGGTAAGAAAGGTAAGATAAAAATAATTTCAATAATTAAACTAATTAAAATAAGACATTTTTTTGTTATAAGATTCTATTAACACGTATGAAAAAAACCTTCTTTGTTAAAAGTGAAAATGATAACGTATCTATAGTTTCTTGTTTGAAATTTCTTATGAAAAGGAATTATTCCAGTGAATTCATGTTGATAATATCTGAATATTTAGGCCTTACTAAGACATTTTTCTCGAAAAATTTATCTTCAAGAGTAACCATAAATAAATTTTTAATGCTTTTTTGGGTGATAAATAGTTCTACTACTAATCTAGATGGATGCAATATAGAATGGTTACCAAACCAATATTCCACTTGATTGATTTCAAGAAATATAACTTAAAATTATCAAGGATTTATAGTAAATAGAAAACATTTTTCTATACATATGACTCGTTATCTTTCAAAATTTATATTTTTTAATTCATGTGAAGGAGGATTTTTCACCTTTAGACACAATTTTAAATGTAATATTAAAGGTCATTGTGGCTTAGGGTTTTCTAAAACTATAAGGACCACAAATGTTTTATTTTTTAAAAGATTAAAATATAATTTAATTGGTATATAAAAAAATTAAAATTATTTAATGAAGGAGAAATTTTAAAATGATAGGTGTATTGTTTTTAAATATCAAACAATTTTATTTTATGAAAATAAAAAAGACAATATTTAATCTATTTATTTTTCTAAACTAAATGATTTGAATGTTAATTGTTTAAATGATTTAGAATAAAATGGAATATTATGGAATTTGATTCTTGGACACGAACACTTTTAGTTGTTTCATATATTATTATATCATTAACATGTTTCAGATCTACCTAAATTAGAAGTATATAAATTTTTTGTTTATCATTCATGTTTAAAATGTAAAAAACATGAGAAAAATTCTAAATCAATTAATGGTGTTAATATTTTAATTTTCCTTAAATTATTATTTTTTACTTTTTTAGTCCTATGAAAACTATTAGTTTAGATCAAAATATGTCTTTTATTGTAATTATTGATTATTATAGTAGAACGACTTGGACTTATTTGTTAACAAATAAAAGTGAAACTTTGACTATTTTTGTTACTTTTTATAAAATAGTTCAACATCAATAATTTTATTTGATTATCTTGATATAGAGTATTATATGAGGTGATTTTATTAAACTATATTTTGCGTAATTATGTAAAGATAATGGTTATTTCCAAAAAAACTATTCCAAGAACACCACAGTAAAATGGTATTATAGAATGGAAAAATATATAAATTCAAGGAATGTATAGAACAAATATCAATGAATGTAATTTGGGAAAATATTTTTGTTATTTAATTTTTAATACAAGTTTTAGGGTTTTCTGTAAATTTTTAATGAGAATAATTTTAAATAATTCTCCTTATGAATTATTTAGGGGAACAAAACCTAAAGTTCGATATTTTTGGGTGTTTGGTTATATATTTTTTATCTTAAAAACTAAATATAATTTATACAAGTTTGTTTCAAAATATGGTGAAGGTATAATTCTAGGATATTATAATATTAATATAAAATTTAATTTCATTAACAAAAGAACTTTTGTTGTTGAAGAATTAATATATGTTAAGTTTGATGAGAATATTGTAAATTATAAAACAGATTTAGATATGTTTTTCATAGAATTTAAAGAGTTTAATTTTTAAGAATATGTACTTGAAAATTATAATTTAATAGTTGGGGTTAAGTATATATCTTCCCAATTTAATCCTAAAAATTGAAAAAAAAAATTAAATTTCATCCTCTTTAGAATGTAATGGAAAACGATGAATCTCAAATTCAAACTAGAAAAATATTATTTGAATTATTGATCGAATTATGATTTTATTGGTGATTTTATAACAAATAATATTGATGAATCCCTAAAATATACTAATTATATTATTAACATTAATGGTAAACTTAACCAATTTTAAATAAATAATGTTTGGAATTGTGTTAAACATTCAAAAAAATAAAAATGTTATAGGAACTATATGTATTTTTAAGAAACAAATTCTTCCCATGTTATTCTGGTCACATTTCATATCAGTAAATCAATATGTGTTTGTAAGAGAAGTTACATGAAAATTTAGATAGAATATTTTTTTCATAGTTTAGAGAAACAATATAAATTTACACATATATTTGATTATCCTCAATGTTTCTAACAAAATGATTACTCAAAGTATTCATGGTTCAAACTGAGTTTATTCAACAATTTCAAGAAGAAATTTTTTTATAAAGTTATAGAATAAAGGATGTTCATAAAAATATGAAATTTACAGATGGAGAAACATGAGATTTCATGAAATATAGAACTTTTAAATTTACTATTTATATAAAATTAATAATATTTTTAATGTTTCCAGATGGAGTAAGATAAAAATATTTGTAATTTTACTAAATATATAAATTTAATAAGATTTCTTTATTTATTGAACATGGTAATTTAAGAAGATTTTTAAACATATTATATATAGAAATTCATGAAAATCTATAAGTTTTATAGATTGAGAAATTTGATCGTATCGGATGGATAATGTTCATCAAACCTTTACAAAGTTCACTGAATGAAGTTAAAGAATATTGTATCAAATATTTTCAAAGTTCACTAGATGATGCTAAGTAATATTCTATCATAATTTTATAAAGTTCAAGTAATAAAGTTAAGATGTAAAAATTCTGAGTTATAAAGTTGAGATGCATATATTTCAAGTTATAATGTTTAGTTATACAATTATTAATCTTAAAGATAATGTTTACCAAGATAGAATTATGGAATCAATGATAATGTTTGTTCATCAGATGGAAGTTTGAGGAGGTTTACAAAATCATTTAAATTCAATCATTGTGATGATGTTGAGCTATAGTTTCAATGTTCATAAATCTAGATGATATTTGAGGAATATTTTAAGATTTCATTAATGAAAATATTTGAGGAAATTTTGATGAAGAATGCTGACTCTAATTTATATAGTGGTTTTGAAGGTGGCTAATTGAAGGTAGAGTTGAGCTAGAAATTCACATTTGAAGACATAATTTATTCCTTACATAACATCTTAGACCCAATTAACTCATATGTAATTTATCTCTATTAACCACATATCCTCAATCATGACACCCCATAGGCCATAAGATGCTGACCATAGTCAGGGGTCTAAGGTGATAGAGTGGGGAGACTATACCATCATGGTCATAGTAGAGAATAGTGGTGAAATATATGAATACACTAGTAGAAGAAATAATAATGGAAGAAAATAATTAAGTAGTTAAAGATAATTCATCTGAATATATAAAATAATGATTTAAACAAAGCCTAATAATATATAAAAAATTATTTCATATCACAATTTTATACAAAATGGGGAAATAAGGTTAGTTGGAAAAAGGAATTCATGTGCTATAAAAAATGAATAAAAGTCTAAAAGATATATACACTGTAATCACAAGAAAATGACCATTTATATACTCTTGTACTCCATACCAGTATAGATATTCAAATATCTATAGATGGTAACTTCCCCTAATCCCTATTATATCCTTCTGGTCTGTCTAAGTACCAATCAGCGACCCAAACTAGGTGTGAGTAAAACTCATTGTTTCACCACCAATAGTGTCTTGCACTATCTAGTTTGTGAATATATAATGGGACGTGTGTGGGTAATAATCAATATAAAGTAGTAAATAAATAAATATCCCACCTCATTTTGGGTTCCTCATTGGACACCTGTCCAACACTACCCTAAATGGCCTAATCTGAAATATTTCTGAGTACATTACATTTTTTTAAGTTTATGAGGCTCAGACTCAAGGTATACAACCAAGGAATCTATTAATAATGATATTAAATTATAGTCAATAATTATATGGGATTTATGTTTTTTAGAATGGGTGAAGTACACAAGGGTGTAACCTTGGTAGTTCACCTTAAGGGGAATGTACTACCTGAGACCTAGTAACATGTCCTATGTAGCCTCAATGATATACTTGAATTGAACCCAGGTTTTAACCAATACAGTTCATAATATAAATAAAAATCCATGAAGAATCATATATACCATTCTATTTATTTAATTTCTAGAAAAATATGTGAACCCTAGTTATTATGTGGGGTTATTCGCATCTATAAGAAAAAATAATGAATCTATTTGGGGTCATTTAATTGGAAGATGCATCAACGAATTGGCTGGAATATCATGAGACCATCTAAGACAAACGATAATGGGAGTCAAAATATCACCCAAGGAATGCCACACCTTTAACATTCAAGTTATATATACAAAATAAATCCTGATATAATAATCCATAAAGTATCTATAATCATAATGATATCTATATTTTCATGTTATAATTAAACAAGGGTTAGGTGATATAACCATGTCATTCACCTTATATTTATACACATTTAAATTTTCCTTTAAATAAGAAAGTAAAATCACCCCAAAAGGTATTTCAATTACATATCCTAGTCATAGGAGGCCTATCAAGGTATCATCTAAATCCATTTAATTCAATTAAACTATTTCATTTATAAGGGCCAAGTCATAACACCTAAAAAGGCGGTTTAGTTCCATTTCAAAGCATAAAATTTATGGAATTTAATATTAAAAACCTTAAGGGGTGGCTCATATTGTGGTATATAACCTCTAAAAATGTAATCCATGGTTCAAGGAGATCCTAAACACGATGAAAATTATTTAATAATACCATTTTACATTCAAGGGTGTCACACGGAAAATTTGATGCACAACATAATAACACATTCTATAAACATAAAAAACATTTAGGTAAAAGTTCAAGACCATTGACCTTATATGGTACGTAGACCCCTCATCTAGTATCAACCCATAATCTAGGATAGAGTATTAGAAATCAATGAAATATACAAACACCTTGAAAATATGGAATATAAGTCTCACATATTTATCATTTGTTATAGTGAAGAAAATGAAGAAAGAAAGTAAGGGGGTCATAGTCTTTCCCAGGGGGATCTAATGAAATGAATTTATCTTGAATAAAATGTTTTATGTAGGAGTTATCTCAATATCTAGGTGTATGGCCCAAGGTGACCTCTCAATATAGGTGTTACTATTCATAAAGAGGAAGAAGAGAAGAGACTTATGTTATAAGGAATTAGGGACAAAAAGGTAATTTTACCTATTTTAAGATGTGTGACATATTTATGGAATAAAAATGGGGTTTACAATATAAATACCCTTCTTATAGGGACTCCCAAGTCACATATTTTGTAAGAAAGGTTTACACTATAAATTAACAATTAAAAGAGTAAATCGTCAATGAATGCTATAATGTTTTTCTATAGATTTCCATTTTCTACATATTGAATCCTAGTCCTCTATCTGTAAACATACTCTTCAAAAATAACAATCAACCAAACTAACAAGGTCCGATCCATAATTAATAAAGCTAAAAAACTAAATAATAACATACCAAAAAAAAATTAGGATCTCAGAACATCCCCTCCTTATAACAACTCATCCTCGAGTTTCCCTTCTAAGGGTAGTTAAACATAACATGAAAACAATTCCAATAACTAAACATGTATGTCTACAACCCACTCCAAGGTCTCATCGGGTACACGGTCATGCTTCCATAGTACCCATACAAGAGGAACTGACCTTCTATGCATAGCATTTATATTATGATCAATAATATGATTCAGTTATTCTTCAAAATAAGTGTCCACATATTTCACAACCTCATAAAGATAAAGGACATAAGACAAGTCTTAATGATACCAAAATAACTGAAAAACAATAAAAACATCATGCATAGACCTTTATGTATAACGGAGTGGTATCTGGTAAGCCACTTGTCTAATCCACTCCAAAATCATAAAAGTTTTGATGAATTGATGTGATAAAATACACTTCTGTCTAAACTGTCAATTCCTTATGCTAGTTGAAACATGAAATAAAACCTAATACCCCACCTCAAAATCCTAAATATGGTGGTGATTATTGACATAAGTGATCTTCATAGACTGTATTGTATCCATAAGTTTCCTAATAAGCTTTACCTACTCTGAGTTCTCTAAAATGAGATAAAGTCCTAGTAGCATTATATCTCCTATATCTAGCCATCACAAGGGTTAACGATATGTACTACCATATATGTACTCATAAGGATCCATATTTATAGTATCTTGGAAGATATTGTTATAATATAACACAACAAGAGGTATATGTTTCTCTCAAGAACCACTAAAATCAAGGTTTCACACCCTAAAAATGTCTTCCAACACATGTATAGTTCCCTTAGACTTCTCATCATTTTGAGGGTGATATGATTTATTAGGAAGTACCTATAAATCTAGACCCTTCTACACCCCCTATTAGAAACATTATGTGAAATAATCATCCCTATCTGATATGATGGTACATACAAATATGTGAATCCATATGATCTCCCTGACATGTATCCACCCCAACTCATCCATTCAAAAGGTCCCCCATATATGCAAGAAGTGGGTGACCATATTCATATTATCCATGATAACCCATACTACTTCATGGACATAATGTCACCTAGGTAAACCCATAACAAAATCTAGAGTTATTTCATCCCATTTCCACTTAATAATGGAAAATGATTATAAATTTCTTTCTATTTTTTGGTGATCCACCTCCACCTGACTATAGGTGGAATGCATGGTAAAAAATCCAATAATCACGTATTCTATATTGGGCCACAAATACTGGTGGAATAAGTCATGATACATCTTGGTAAGACCTATATGTACTACCCAAATAGAGTAATGATACTCTTACATTAACATCTAATGTATTTTTGTGGGTACCCATACACACTCGTGAATCTGAAATATCTCATCCTCATCAACAACCCAACAAGTCCAAGGGTCTTAAACTAAACCTTTATATTGTAGTTACAAGCCCGTATGATTTGAAATTTGTCTCACCTTCAATCTATCAATAAGTTAAGAATTCATTGATAATGATTTTAGTATAGGTTTCCTTAGATGGTCATTATCCTCTAAGTTCATATAATAATACAAGGACAGTATCACTTGGTACTTGACTCATAAACCTATTATTTATGAGTATTTCACCTTGGATCATTTTCCAATGAATTTCATTTTTTAGATGTATTGGCACGATCAAAATCAAATAACTATAGTAATTCAACTCATATTCACTATCTGATATTCAATTAACACTAGGTAAATATGGATTTGAGTCTCTTTTGGTCTATTTACACCACAAATATCTCTCCTAAAATGTAGTTCATCTAGAAACAACGGGCATGAACCAATTATCCTCTTCTAAGCTCAGGTATAAACAATATCAACACTAAGGTAAGTCATCCATTCAACTCCAAATAATACTTTTCACAAGTTTCAGGCCATATTAAATTCACACCCTTTATTCAAGATCATAAGATGTGATAAAATGCATGATAAATCCGGAATAACGTTCATATAATATTAGTCTATCACCAGGAAATTTTTTACATCAAAGTCATTCTTGGTTTTATCCCAATAAACCACAGATCTAACCTTCTCTAGGTCAACAGATTCACCTTATTCCAAAATAATGTGACCGATGAAGTGAACTTTTTCGATCCAAAGTGGCACTTTGTGAGCTTGGAATACAACCTATTCTCTCGTAGTTTATTCAACATGATTTCAAGATGTTTTTTATGATTGTATTGAGTATTAAAATACACAAAAATATTTTCCATGAAAAACAGAACAAAAAACTATGTATGGATCGAAAACATGAGTCCTCAGAGCCATAAAAACTATTGTTGTGTTCTTGAGACAGAATGGTATTACAAAATACACAAAATAGCCATATCTACTCTATAATGTTTTACATGGTAAATCATAGGTTTTATCCTTTGCATGATATTATCCTAACCTTAAATTGGTCTTTTAAAACTCCCAAGCTCCTCAGAGCTAATAAAATAGGTCTTCTATTTGAGGAAGTGTATACTTGTACTTAATCATAAGCTAGTTTAGTTTTAGATAATTCATGTAAATATTAAGGGTCCCATATTCCTTATTAGTGAAAATCATGGGCAAACCCCATGGTGATGTATTTGGTAGTATAAACCCCTTAAGTTTTAGGTCTTCTTGTAGTAAGTTAATCTCATGAATCTTATCTGGATCCATCCTATAAGGAAAAATAGATACTGAAGATACTCCTAGAATAAGATCAATAGTAAAGTCCACCTCACTCTGGTGGTAACTTAGAAAATTAACCAAGGAAGACATCTCTAAAAAATACACTATGGGAGTTAGTTCTATATGACATTATTCTTCATCACTCATAAAATGTCTAGAAATTTTGGCTAACACTTTTCCCATCCCATGATTCCTCGATCTAGATCGACTATCTTGGACATCCCATTACCCCTTATGAACATGTCTGTCACCCTTGGGGGATATAAAAGTCACTCCCAGAAGATAACAGTCGATAAGGGAATTATAAATAACCAATCAATCCATCCCAAAAATGAAATAAAATCATATCATCTCGAGGTTGAAAATGTTCCATAAGAAAATATTTTTTCCAATATCAAGGGGGAACTCCTAGTGTTGGAATGAACTATTTGAATGGACTCCCAATTGATTATTAAAATTCATCACCCCAAAAATGTATTCAATCTCAAAGACAAGGCTTTCCATAATAGACATAGATATGAAATAATATAAAGTTAATTTATCAAATAAATCAGATATTAAAGTAAAGTCTACTGAAATTTTACATAAAATTGTAGAAGGTTCATCACATTATTCCTCAAGAGTATAATGCATGGAAAAAATCCGACCTGATCCACATCCTTGAGTTATATGCTAACTAACTTTAGCGGGATATCCTTACTAGCACTGCTTATATAAAGTATCACATCCTCTTCCTCTTCTACCTCTTTATCCCGTATGACTCGTTATACTCCATCTCCCTGATTGGCATAGAGAAGTTGATCCCACTCTAGAACATATAGTCAGTGTATACCCCTGTAAATTCCTATGTTTTTTAACCAAGTAAAAATATGAATGTTATTAAACTTTTTCATTTTCTGGACTGGACGGTCTTAAAACCATGCCTTGGGATGATGTTCTGTGAGTTGGTATCATTTAAACATGTTTATATCAGGCATGGGTAAAGGATAGAGGAGTTTTCTGGATGGATGATAGGAATTCTAGAGTATCAAATTAGGAAAATTAGGGTCTTTAAAGAACATTAAAGAGTGCATGGTTGGTGCATAGCCTGTTAAACCATGCGGCCTACTATAGGAAACCATGCAGCTTAATTTTGGGAGACAGAGGCTCATGCACGGTTTGCGCATGGTGAGGCAAAACATGCAGGACAAACCATGCCAGGTGAGTGTCTTAAATAGATGCCTGCATGGTTTTTCCACGGTTAGGAAAACCATGTGGGACAGACCATTCAAATTGGTTTCCTTAGATAGAAGGTTCTGCATGGTTGGTGCACATTTTTCTAGACTGTGCAAGCCAAACCTTGCAGCTTACCCAGTTTTGGGTTACTGGTTATTTTATGTAATTAAATTCATGATAGAGAGGGTATTAATTAAATGATATAAAATGGGGTATTTAATTTAATTAAATCCAAGGAGAAATGGTGTTTAATTAATTATAGATAAATTGGGGGTTTTAGTTAATTAAATTCAAGGTTTGAGACGAATTTAATTAATTGATGTGAATCTAGGGGATTTTATTTAACTAAATTAAGTAAGATAATTTAATTAAATGAGGAAGATATGGAGAATGAATAATTTATTTAATTAAATTATTTTGAAGAAGATTTAATTAAATTTCATTAAATAGGGTATTTGATTTAATTAAATACTGTTAAGAGAATTTAATTTAATTATAATGAGTTGGAGTCTTATTTAATTAAATCCAGTTGAATGAAATTTAATTAATTGGGGAATAAATGTGGAGTTGGGGTTTTTTCTAATTAAATTAATAGTTAAAATGAATTTAATTATTTGATGAAAAATGAGGCTTTGATTTAATTAAATTATGTTGACTGAATTTAATTAAATAATGATGAGTTGTAGAATTTATTTAATTAAATTTATTGTAGGAGAATTTAATTAAATGATGTGCAATGGGGGAGTTATGGGGTTTATCAATAAAGTGTTTAAAATAAATGATAATAATAATAATATGGTTGTTATTGTTTCTATTATTATAATATTAATTATTATAAATCTAATTTGGGTTATTTGAGGGATAAAATAAGAGGGAGTCGCACCCCATCTCCTCCTCTTCTGTGAAGCATGACCCCCTCTCCACTCCCATGGTGGAGAAGCACCACCCCCTCATCTCAGCTTCTCTCTGTGTGCCGAATCGTGGTGGTACCCTCACAGAAGTTGTCTATCTCACCGAGTTAAGTCCTTATGTGCATATTTCATTCATCACATTATCCATCTCGTCTCCCCTTCTCCTAGTCTCCATTAGGCCGAAACCCTAATTCCTATGATTAATTTGGTTTCTTATTTTCTTCTGATTATATGTAGGTAGGTACTGTTCGTTATTGTTGCAGGTATTTTTTAGTACTATTGCAGTCGAAACTATTCGTCCACCTGGGCCTTTGGGCCACCGGTTTCGTCCTCGGGTCCTACAAGGATTTTGGGCCACCCAAGGCCTTTTCTCTAGTTGATTATCAAGGCTTTCGAGCCACCTTAAGGCCTTAGGGCCACCCCAATGCCTTCGGGCCACATGAAATGCAGATGTACCAGTCAGATTACGAGGGACAAGGCTTCAGAGGAGGATTCATGGTAGGTGCCTTCACTGGAGAAGATCTATCCAAAATTGGAAGAATAGGTGGGTATGGATTTTCCATCTGTACGATGCCTATTTAGCTTTGAATAGGATAGCTAGCCAACCAGCCCTGTGAAGGTGGAGTGCTGATATCAGGACATATTCTATGGAGGAGCAAGTTCCAAGTTGTCTTGTCTGGGTGATTCCCTAAGACCTATGGGTCATGTAATTGTCTTTAATACTTCGGGCCTTGTAAGGGTTCCACCTCACCCCTTGAAAGGTGTATTATCAAAATTAATAAAAAATGAACGCCTTCGGGCCATTCCTACTATGTGGTGTGGAAAATGTATCATTACCCGTTGGCTTGTATTTCAACCACTGTCATCGAAGGAGTGGTGGTTTATCTTGATGTGTTTCACTATCGTTATGTTTGGGTAAACCTATATACCTGATAATTGGTTTCTCACCCCTTGAATTAGTTTCTTTATGATGTATATTGGGTTATAGTTAATTAATTGGAGGTGAGTTGGTCCTCACCGCACTAACTGTGAGTGTTGGTTATCGTTGTATGGTGATAAAACCAATTTTGAGTGCGTGTGGGATGTTTTTGAGGTATGTGTATGTGATAAGATGATGGTTTATGTAAGAAATCATTGTCTTAGCCAATTCCTTGGAGTAGGGTCCTCAACTTTTCATTATTAATAAAACAAAGTGTTTTTTTAATTACTATTGTTGATATGTTTGACTACGAATACTGAATGAAAGTTTTATTGCTATAAATTATTTGATAGATTACATAATCACATTTTTGTAATAAAATACCTCCAATGTAGATGCACTATATTGAAGCTAAAAACATAATATTTAGACTGGAATGTTAGTTTAGATTCAGGTTATGTGATTTTTTTTATTTCTTCCCTTTACATGTTGACACACTTGGGACAAGCGGTAATTATGAGTATTGGGTAGGATAAGTTTAGATAATTAATCAGGGAATTAATTATGATATTTTAACTGGATATATTAAGCTAGTTAATGGTGGATTACTTACATGCCATGAGATGGAAATATATATAACTAATTAGGGGATTAATTATGATTTATGATTAGGATAAGTTGAGATAATTAATTTTTGAATTAACTATGTGCTTTGAGGTTTTAATATAGATAATTAATTAGGGGATTAATTATAAGATATTGAATTATCTAAATGAGATAATTAATCTGGGGATTAATTGTGATATATTTCTTTGGATAAATTGAAATAATTAACGGTGTATTAATTATATGATTTTCCAGTAATTTTTTGGATAATTAATTGTGGATTATTAATTATGGAATGATATTTGTGTTAGTATATTAATTAATTTTTTTAATTAATTAATGGACTTATGGACATATTTAATTGTTGTTTTAACTAATATTTTTTAATATGTTTCACTACTCATTGGTTTAGTAAGTGAATGAATGAGGATAATTATGGAGGAATTAATTACAGGGCTTGGTTTAAGTAATTTGTGAATTAATTAATGAATGAGAACTTCATGCTAGACATGGCATTATAGACCAATGTTGAATTTGGTACTTGGACATGGTGTTCCTCCCCAATAGTTATAAAATTGTGTAAATGATTGATAATATGGGTTCTAGACATGGCATTCTAAACCTTGGTGTGACATGCAGGAAAACCTGTTCTCCGACCTCAGACTCTAGAGGTCATCTCCATCGATCAACATAAGATTTATACTGAGACTATGTAGTAGCCATCCTCTTCCAAATAAACTCCACCTTCTCAATAGTCTCCTAGACAAGATGAGGTCCCAACATAGCTACCTCTCCTACCTCCAGCCAATATAAGGGTGATTGGCATGGCCTACCATACAAGGCCTTATAAGGTTCTATCTAAATCATGAACTAAAAACTATTTTTGTAGGATAACTCCACCAAGGGTATGTGTCTCTCCTGAGACCCCCTGAAATCCATAATTCATGATCAAATAATTTCCTCCAAAACCAAAATTGAGTGTTCGTACTGACCATAAATCTAGGGATGATAAGCTGTAATCAGAAATAAATGTGTACCCAAAGCCCTCTGCAGTCCCTGCCAGACATGAGAAGTAAACCAGGCATCCCGGTCAGAAATGATAGAATATTGAACCCCATGGAAACATATTATCTCTCAGATGTAAAATTTTCAATCTCA
Organism: Viscum album; assembly: GCA_963277665.1. Classification (NCBI taxonomy): domain Eukaryota; kingdom Viridiplantae; phylum Streptophyta; class Magnoliopsida; order Santalales; family Viscaceae; genus Viscum; species Viscum album. The sequence goes on along the minus strand of OY728129.1, from coordinate 1,777,197,842 downwards.
TCAACACTAAATGTTTCATTGATCGTCATGCAACAATCATGGGTCTGTGAACAATAGCCCATACAACATCATTACCTTGTTGTGGTCTTAGTAAACATGTCACAAAATCCATCGCGATATCATTCCAATTCCACTCAAGAATGGGTAATTGCTGTAAAATCCATGTCGGTTGCTGATTCTCCACCTTTACCTACTGACATGTAGAACATCTCATAACCAAACCATCCACATCCCTCTTTATACCTGTCCATAAATACTGATGATGTAAATATCTATACATCTTGGTGACTCCATGATGAACTTCCCCTTCTGAGGAATGAAAATCACACAACAAATCCTCGCATATATCCGTTGACACCCATAGGCATCCATGAAAACCAAATATCTCATCCTCATCTATGGTCCACTGAGTAGTAGGGTCCTTGACTCACACACTCTCCTGTAAGACTAGGCCTTTAGTATTTGATAGCTTCCTCATTCACATTCAATCCAGTAGAGTAGAGGTAACAACTCTAGAAGAAAAAAATGTCTACCCATGTCTATCGAGCACCTCCAAATGCATATCAGAGAATAGATCCATAAGATTCCACTCACTATTGGCCTCCTGAATTTCTTGTATATGAGTCATCATGCTCAACACATCAGCCACTACATTGCCTTTCCCAAGTGTGTAGGTATGTTCAAAGTCAAAAGACTAAAGGTACTCAACCAACCTTCATTGTCTAAAATTCATATCATGTTGAGTAAATATATACTTGAGTAATTTTTTGTCTATGTACACTATAAAACATTCTCCCAAAAGATAATGTATCCAATAGCACAAAGCATGCACAACTGCATATAACTCGAGATCATGCGTTGGGTAGTTCCTCTCATGTGGCCTCAACTAACCAGACCCATATGCAAAGACTCCTTCACCCTACATAAGCACTGCTCCCAGCCTAATACCTGATCCGGGTGCTGTCCAAAGCTTCCCCAAACCCATTTGATCAAATAACCTCTAGCTTATTTCCCTAAACACCAGATACTTCTGATTATCAGCAAGGGCCAAGGTGTGAGAATGGGGAAACTATGCCCTTATTGGCATAGTATGAACGGTGGAAAAGAAATAGTAAACAATAACGGAAGTAGTAATACAATACAACAAAAGTAAATATCATAAGACAAATAGTAATAAAACAAATGCGGAATATATATAAATGATACAGGTCACATGTGTCTAGGAAATTAGCCAAACAAGTCAAATTCCAGAAATACAATACAGAAACCAAAGTATAGAAAAGAAATTAAACTCCAATAGCATCACAAGCCACATATTGGTCCCTTGCTCTCTTACTCCAACAGAAATCAAGTACTTGGTGAAGAAGGGTTCTTGCCCTTATCTATAACTCCAATAATATAATCTGTTTGGTTCCAAAGTATACCCAAATAGGGTATGAGACAAATCTGATTAGGCAACCACTAAGATATTTGTGCCTAACTTTTAGTGAATATATATAGCAAGTAATTTGAAATAATTAAGCCACAAACTAGGAATTACTCAAGAGTAAACAATCCCACAGTTTTCAATTATATTCATTTAACATTTATTATTCACTTGTTGAAACATATAACCCTTCAATCTAGCATAAGCTTTGTATCCCCCATGTAATGTAACCAAAATAGAGGTATCATAAGACCATATAAAAATCAAGTAATACCAAATCCAAGCTTGTGCTTTGGCTTGGTAGACATGTCCCAATCATTCAATTATTCACAGACAACCCTCTGGGAATGTTCTCACAGTCTAATCCCTCTGGTCTAAAATAACATCAATTCATTAGATAAAGACCCTCTAGGAAGTTCTCACTATCTATCCCCTTTGGTATAACACATCATCAATCAATTAAATAACAATCCTCTAGAAAGTCTCTCACAGTCTAACCCCTTTGGTATAACATAGCATAAATAATTATAAATGACCACATGGTCAAGCTCTCAAAATCTAAATCCTTGGGTCAAATATTCATTTTAACAAACATAAATGACCACATGGGAAGCTCTCACAGTCTAATACCTTTAGGAATCTATCGTAGTCCAATCCTCCTCGGTTAACATTTACAATTAATATCACAGGATGTTCATAAAATCATTAACTCCATCATAAGAAAACAAGGCATCGAAAACATAGCAAGCCTAATGAGAATTCTTTACCAAATGTCCATAACAATCAATCAAGGTAAAATTCACACAATGGGTGTCGCAATAACAATGTATCTAACATTACACATAACAAAAACCCTTTATCAATCAATCAAACCATAGCAGGTAATATGCAGGGTTAAATTCCAAATCAAGCAATACCATAAACTTGGGTATGTGGCACTTTTAGCATATATGATTCAAGACAAACAATGAAAAGCACAAACCACCTACCTCGATGTCGTAGGATTGATATACATGAGCGTTTTCCCTTGAATCATCATAGATCTACAAAATGGTGAAAAACTCCCAACCATGAATAACTAACAAGAGAGGAGTAATCAGGAATAATGTCTCTAGGATTTTTTAGAACTTACTGGTGGGATTCCAACACACTTGACAGTGTCTCAATCGGATCTCAGACAAAGACTCTAGAGGGGTTCGAAGATTGTTGGTCACTCTGCCACTCTCATGTACAAACCACGGTGAGATGAATACATTTCTGAACATAAGACACAACCCTTCTCTGATATATCAAATAAAAAAAATACATGGAATTTTCATTAAAACTACATGTCGGGTAGTAACCTTAACCATCCCCTGACATAAGCGGGTTGTCTAGGTCACCACACAGCCATGTACTTGACTGTTACACAGTCAGTATGTGGAATTATGTGACATGCTAGTTACATGGCATGTACATAGAAATATACAATTTGTACTTAGAAAAATATTATTTCGTCCTTTTTTCCCCTAAAAACAACCCAAAATCAAAATCGATACCTAAAAAGAAGATCCAGGTTCTTAAAAACTTCCCCCCTTAAAATAATTTTTCCATGAATTACCCTTAGATGGGTGGTGAAGAGGAATCTTCAAACAAATCCAGCCACTATGATCGCACATCATCCTCCCTCTACCAATTATTATCCTGCACTCGCCTATGTTTCCATAACACCCATATCATTGGAATGAACTAGCCATAAAAAACCTTTGTGCTGTAATCTACCATCCAAATAGAGTTCTCCTCAAAGGATGCATCCACCTCCAACACAATCACCCTTTGATACCACTTTGTAACATCCAAGATTTGGGTGCTTCCCAAAGATTCCCGGAACCCAATTGGTCACATAACCTTAAGAGCATTTCCCCAAATTCTAGAGGCCTCTAATTACAAGTGAGGGAAAAGGTGTGATTATGTGGAAACTAAACCCTCATTGGAAGAGTATACACTGTGGAAAAAAAATAGTAAAAAATTGGGGAAGTAGTAATACCATAAAACAGAAGTAAATAGTGGAAGACAAATAATAATAAAACAACTGTTGAATATATATAAATTATTCATGTCACATGTGTCTACAAAAGTAGTCAAACAAGTCACAATGTTGGAAATACAATACAGAAACCAAAATAAAGAAAACAAAGTAAACTCCAATAGTATCACAAGCCTCGTCTTGGTCCCATGCTCCCCATCTCCAACAGCAATCAAGTACCATGTGAAGAAGGGTGTGTGCCCTTATCTATACCTATAATCATATAATCTGTTTGAGTCCAAAGCATGACCAAAACAGGGAGTGAGATTAATCCCTGTAGGAAACCACCAAAATATATGTGCCTAATTTTCAGTGAATATATATAGCAGTTAATATGAAAGAATGAAGAAATAACTAGGAAGTACTCATGATTAAAGAATCCTACAGTTTTCAATTACATTCATTTAACATTTATTATTCATCTATTGAAACATGTAACCCTAGGATCTATCATAATCTATGTCTCCCCCATGTAAAGTAACCAAAATAGAAGTCTCATAAGACCTTTTAAACAATCATGTAAGACAAAATCCAAGATTTTACTTTGTCTTGGAAAATGCATCACAATGCTAAAATTATTCAAAAATGACCCTCTGTGAATCTTCTCACAGTCTAACCCCTCTGGTCTAACATAATATCAATTCATTAGATAATTACCCTCATGTAATCTCTCAGGGTCTATCCCCTTTGGTCTAACATAGAATCAATTAATTAAATAACAACCCTTTGGGAATGATCTAATGGTCTAGTCCCTTTGGTCTAGCATATCATCAACAATTATAAACGACCACCTAGGAAAGATCTCAGGATCTAAACCCTTAGGTCAAAGATTAATTTAAACAAATATTAATGGCCATGTGGGCATCTCTCATGGTCTAACCCCTTTGGGAAGCTCACACAGTCCAATACTCGTAGTTCAACATTCAAACAACATATCACAGATATTTCATATAATCAATAACTCTATCCTAACAAAACAAGTCATGGAAAATAAGGAAAGCCTAATAGGAATTCTAGACCCAATGGCCATAATAGTCAATCAAGGGAAAACGCACCCATGGGGTGTCCCAATGAAAAGGAATCTAACCTTACGCATAAGAAATAACTATTTATTAGTTATCCAAACCATAACAGGTAATAAAAGGGTTAAATTCCAAATCAAGCAATACCACAAATGTGGGTATGCACCACTTTTAGCATATATGATCCAAGATAAACAACAAAAGGCCCAAACTACCTACCTCTATGTTGTATGATTGATATACTTGAGCGTCGGGCCTTGAATAGTCCTATAACAGAGAAGAACTATAAAACAGTGAAAAACAAATTACATTAAATAACTCACAAGAGAGGATGAATCAGGAATAAAGGATCTAGGGGTTTTGAGAACTCACTGGTGGGATTCCAATGCACCTAATAGTGTTTTAATTGGATCTCAAACATAGAATCGATAGGGGATCTAAGTTCATTGGTCGTTATGTAACTATCCTATATGAACCACGGGGAGAAGAAGAGTTTTATGAACATAAGACGGAACCCCGCTCTAATATATCAAATAAAAAGGAAAAGTACATGGCGTGTTCATTAAAACCACACATCGTGTAGTAACCAAAACAGGCCCCCAACTTAAGTGGGTCTTTTAGGTCACCACACGGCCATGTACTCGACCATTACATGGTCAGTAGGCAGATTTATGTGTCATGCTAGGTATGTGTTGTGTACACAGAAAGACATGGCGTGTTCTTAGAAAATCTTCATTTCTTTTTCCTAAAAAACAACCTGAAATCAAGATCCATACCTGAAAAGAAGATCTAGTTTCTTAAATTAGCCTATTGAAAAATTCTAACACATTCCTTTTCATCTATATACTAATCTGAAATAGAAATATAAAAATAAAAGGAAGACTCTGATACTAATTATAATGTCCTAGACCTAGTTACCTCATAAAAAACAAACATTGTTTTCCATATGGCCTCAAATTCCCCTCTCTATACACCAAAGGCTTCTGACTATTAGTGTGGGTCTAAGGTGATATTGGGGGTATACTATACCCTCATGATCATAGTAGGGATTAGTGGGGAAAGATATGAATAATATAGAATAATATGTAATAATGGAAGAAAATAAAGAATTAGTGGATGATAAATCATCTAGATAAAAAAAATATAGATGCTAAAAAATACCAATATCATATAAAAAAATATTTTCATGTCACTTTGATATAGAAAATGGGGAAATCAAGTGGAAAAAGTAATAGGAATACAAGTTCTTTCCAAAAATGAACAAAATACCAAAATCTATCTACATTATCATCACAAGAATAAGCATAGACCACTTCTACCATACTCTATATTAGTAAAAAAATAAAACATCTATATATGGATGATTACCCTTGTCCCTACATTCAACCATGAGGTATTTGCAGGTACTAATAAATGGCCTAAACAAGGTGTGGGTAAAACTTATATGGACACCACCAATAGTGTTTATCACTATAGAGACTCTGAATATAACATTGTAAGTGTGTAGGTAATAATCAATATAAAGAAATAAATGAATAGATAACCCATGTTAGTCTTGAATACTCATGGGACTCCCATCCAACACTATTTTCTTTGGCCTAATACAAAATTTCTCTGATTACTTTCCATTTTTGGATTAAGTTTATAAGTCCCAGAATCATGGTATATAACCAAGGGATCAATAAATATTGATAGTCATTTAAGTTCTCAAAATTATATGGAATTTAAGTTTTATATACTAGGTGAAGTCCATGGGTCTATACCCCTGGTTGTTTACATAAAGGGAAAAGTAGTACCTGATCCCCAGGAACATGTTAAAGGTATCCTCAAAGCTAAACATGAAATAATCCCAAGGCAGTAACCATGGTTGTCTATAATATCAATACAAATAAAAGGACAATAATCCAAGGTGTTCAATTTATTTAATTTCTTGAAATATATGTGAACCCTCAATTTTAATTTGTAGAATTCACATATATAACACATGTATTGAATCCATTTATGGTTATTCACATGGAAGAGACATCAATAAATCATTTGGTGTCCTAGGATATTGTTCAAAGAAAATTACAGTAGGAGTACACGTATTGATCAGGGAATTCTGCACCTTTAAAATAAAATTTTTATGACCATAATCAAGCATGATATAAAAATATATAAAGTAAGAATAATCCTAATGATTGTTATAATTTCATGTTATAATTAAATAGGGGCTAGGTTACAGGACCATGTCATTAACCTTCCATTTATATCAATTAGACATTTCAATTATATAAGAAATGAAACTCACCCCAAAAGGTTGTTCAATTGAATAGCCTAGGCCAAGGAGTCCTAGTAAAGTATCACATTAATTCATTTAATTCAACTAAACCATTTAATTTATATGGTCCATGTCAAAACAACCCAATAGGTGGTTTGATTCCCTTTCAAAGAATAATGTTTATGGAATTTAAAATGACACATCCTGAGGGGTAGCTCATATCGAGATAGACAACCTTCGATGATTTAAGTTTGGCTGAAAGGAAAACCCAAACATGATAAGAATGATTTAATAATTTAATTTAATATTAAAAGACCATTATATGGAGAATCCAATATTCAGCATGACGATGCATGATATAAACATCCAATATTTTAATTAAAAGTGAAATACTTCCTCCATTAGATGGGTAGTGGGCTCCTCATCCAATATCAACCTCTAATAGGGTATAGAATAGTAAACAATGGAGATATAGACCAACACCATGAAAATATGACAGGTTAGATTGTACAGATTTCACATTAGATATAGAAAAGAATATTAGAAAGGAAGTAAGAGGACTCCTTGTATTACTACGAGGGTTCGAAATAGACATGAAATGCTTGAATTAAACATTTTACAAAGGATTTATCTCAAAGCCTAGGTTTATGGACAAGGGATGGAACTCAATGAGTGTGTTTTTATCAGGAAAGGGGAAGAATAGAAGATAGTTATATTATAAGGAATTAGGGGTGATAAGGTTATTTTTCCATCATTTAAGTTGTGTGACATATTTAATACATAAATATGGTATTTACACTATAAATACCCCCTTATGGGGTATTCTTGATCCAAATATTATGTATGAAGTGTTTATACTATAAATTATAAATTTATATAATAAATCATCAATTTTTCCATAATGTTTTTCAGTATACATTCATTTGATGTAGACATGATCCTCCTCCTCTACCTTCAAACATAATCCTCCAAAACTCCAAGAAAACAAACTATCAAGGTCCAACCCAAACTAAAAATATTATAAATGGAAACTAAATAATTACATAATAAGAAAAATATTGAATCTTACAGCGCACTTTTTATAGGAATCTTAACCTATATAAGGAGAGTAACTCATTAAAATCATGGTTATTTTTCATTTTTTAAGAGGATGTATTATTAGTTTACCATTAGTTACTGAAAAATAATCTACATGGTTGAATATGATAAGCATTTTACAAGAGAGTTCTTGAAATATTTTTTATGGATTGTGAAGTTTTCGATAGATTCACATTGGATAGAGGAGAATTAGTCACAGTATACCAAATAGAGGATTACATTATATATAGTTTCTAAATGATTAAAATTTCTTGAAAAATATTTTTGAAATTTAATATTTTAGTATATCCTTGTATTTTATGATCAGGAGGATGTTTCGAGACCATCATAATTTTCATAGAGTTATTAATGATCTTGAAGAATTTGTATATCCAAAGAGGTGATCCAAATTACTTATAGAAGAATAACAAATCAAGAATAATATATTTCTACAACATATCAATTATAAATAAGGATGTTTTGGTTGGGTTTATAACAACTAGATAGTGGTTATTTATTAGGGAGTATATTCCATCACTGATGATGTTTTTAACTAGGGAGTATAACTGGTAACTAAAGTATTTTATTGGGGGTATAACCAATTACTATTTAATTTAATGGAGAATTCATGTTTGGGGGTATAAATAACAAGGTAATTATTGTGTTCATACATTGAGGAAAAACTTCATGAATACATTTTGTTGATCTCCCTCTTTATATTTATGCATATGAGGTGAGTTTGTGATATATCATTGAGTTAGTTAAAAATCTAAAAAGTTCTAAAGGCTGAATATGAGTATAATTCATAAAAATAAAGAGTCTATTGATTCACCCCTCCCCCTCTCAATGATATTACAATAATATGAGAATCTTAATCAGTATCAATGTGAATAAATCATCTGAAATATTCAAATATCTACTGAGGTTAGAGAATATAAAATTAGATAATAATGGGGGTGTTCCTATATTTAATGGAAATAAATAGCATAGTTGGAGGAATATTTTGTTACACAAACTTCTATCACTTGGCCTAGAATTTATAGATGCTAATATAATGAGATTTCCTCCCTTTAATGAGGTTGTTAAGACAAATTCCAATAAGAAATATCTAAAAGTTGATGGAAAATATAAAAATTACATTTCAATGGGAACATATAATAAGTTTTATACAAATTTATAGGGTTTTCAACTATTAATGATTTGTGGGATATGTCAAGAATAAATTATGAAGGAAATGTGAATGATAAACAGTCTAAGTTACAAATCTATAGAAGTAAATTTGAAGATATCAATATAGGTGATGATAAAAAAAATTAGTTTGTAATTAACAAGGGTCAGTGAAATTGTTAGCAATGTTATAGTTTTTTGTGATAGGATGGAGTATTGTACTATTGATAATAAACTATTGATAAGAATTCTAGATAATATTGATCATATGGATTCAACTATATAATATCAAGAGGATCTATCTCTCAATTAACATTATATCATTGTTATAGTATATGAAATGAGAAATGTAATAGTATTTAAAAATAATTCTAAGGATAAGAAATATTTTGAAGCTATATTAAATGGGAAGTTTTGAGAGGAAGAAAAATAAGATGAATCGTGTGATTCAAATGGTGGGGAGGATGAAGAGGATTTCAACAAAATTATTGTGATTATTTCAAAGAGATATAGAAATGGAAAATGGAAATAAAATGATAAAAAAATATCTTAATTATTTGAATTGTAATAATAGTCGTAATTTTTCAGGTAACAATTCAATGAATAAGACTATTGATTCTCCATTATATGAATTAGATAAGAATACCTAGAAAAAAATATTTAAGAAATATGAGAAAAATTTTCTAGAAATAAGAATAATTTTCTAAGAAGAAAAGGGAAGTATGATTCATTATCCAAAAGTGAACCTAACTTTGACATAATCATATAAGATAATGATAAAAATAAACAGTTTCATTAAGTAGTTATGATAATGTAGAAAAGGGAACATAAATATAATATATTATAAAATAAAATTTGGAAGCATCTCTTGAGAACATTATGCTGCTCAAGAAGGACAAGAAAAGGTTAAATAAATAAACCGAGGAAGTAAATTTTGAGAATGATGAGTGTATCAAAAAGTAGATGACACACCTTAATTATATTAGAGAAAATAAATTGAAATTTTTTGATCTAAATATAATTTAAAATATCTTGAAGAAAATTCATCCAGATAGGAGGATCTCAATAAGGAAGTGTTATCCCTACTATGTTAAATACCCTGATATGGGGATGAATCAGGGTATGACAGATTAAAACAACTGCCCCTTCAGATTTTGTTATTGTTTTTTTAAGAAAACACTTTTCTCTATCTTTCCCAGAATAATGTATAAACATGAATTAAAGAATGCATGATAAACATCAAATTTACTTGGTTCCCCCTCATTGGGCTATGTCTAAGGAGCATACAACAAAAATGTGTGGATTTACCAAATCCACTGAAAGTGAACTATAGTGTACAATTTTCATAGAGGAATCACTACCCCTACTGGTTTACAACCAATCACAATTCGAGAAAAGACTATAGATTGGTACATTAGGGAAAACACATCATACCTTAGGGATAAGGGGTACCACATCCACACTTTCTCAAGTTTAGGGAGTCGAGTGAACTCCTGAATCCAGCCGATTACTTTCAAATGGTTCTTTAGCTAAAATCGTTGTCTGAATGCCAGCAACCTGTAGTTATATAGGAACATAATCCTACATCAAAAGCCCTTACTCAACTTTATCCTTGATAAAATGATACTTAATTTCAATGATATTTTTCCTTGAGGGATGGAATAGTTTTTAGTAATATTTATAGCACTAGAATTATCAAAATAGATTCCGAACAATGATTCCACTTCAACTCCCATATCATCAGGATTCTACTTTGTAACACCCGAGATTTTTATGAGTAATATTTTGTTTTTATATATCATCAAAGGAGTATTTCACTACATACTAGCTTGGATTACTTTACACGCAATCACGACCTTCCTCGATAGCTTGCGTCGTACGCAATACCAAGTTTCACTAAACAACGATATTCTATTAAAATATTATGAAAACTAGCCGTTATGAATAGTAATAACCACTTTTTGAAATTTTATAAATTTTATTTTTCAAAATGGACTTCATTTTTGGATTTGGAATACCGAAATTAGCCTAGGGTGAAATTTTGGTATTTTTCTGAAAACTTTCAATTTTTGATGAATAGTGAAACCACTAAGTGGTAGGTTAAAAACTGAATTTTGCATAAAACTTAATTTTACCGCTTCTGTGAATGGAATTTTGAAAATCCGACAGACACGGTTGATATCAGTAAGTAAAATGTGGTTCAATGAGATAAAAATAATTTTTTGGTGAATAGTAACTTTTTATTTTTTTTACCGTGGTTAATAGTAAATAGGGGTAAATATGATATTACTATTACCCTAACACATGTCCTAATTCTATTGGATAAGTGTAATTCTACCAAAAACAACCTTATGAATAAAATATGACCATTTAGGCCCACTTGGGTTAGATTAGGACATTTATTATTAATTTATTTAAAGAAGGGTTAAAATAGTTAAAATCAAAGTTTAATAAGTAAATAATTTTTAATATGGGGTTATACATAAGATAAATTCGACTATAAATATTCATTAGAAATCTAAAAAGATTTCCTACAGAATGGTATTTTATTTATAATTTTTAAACATTAAATAATTTAATTTATTTATGACACAATTATGATGCAGTAATTATCTTATTTATGAAATATTGACATAATTGATGTTATAAACACCAAAATAAATGTAATTTGAGACTTTTTATGAATTACACTAATTTTCTAGGTTACTATGAAATATTATTGTTGATTTAATCAACTCGGTTCGAACATATAATTCTGTTATGACTTTCACAAAAATCATATATCAAATAGTGTCAAAATTGACACAAAATAGTTTTTAAATCAAATATTATATTATTAATTGTTATTTTATTCCTAAAAAACTAAGGTTCGGCCAAATTACTTAGCTAAGGATATATATATTAATAATAAACAATTTGGGGTTCTTTTGGCATGTTATAGTAAGTGTATTAACCATATAGTGAAAGAAAACAAAAAGACACGATAAAAGTTAAATTATTTAACTTAGAGTTAAATCTAATTGATAAGGTTAAAATAATACCCTAAACTTGTCTAAATCCTATTGGTTGATAGGATTGCGACCCATCCCCACTTTATCTTCGAAATAAGACCCTTTGGAACCATTATAAACCGATTTTGACTTTAATATAACATAATATTTTGAGATATTCCTAAGGTGCCCCTCTCCTCCCTTATAAAAGGGCACATCCTCCCCCTCCTCCACACACCAATTTGAGCACTCAAGCTCAGACAAACCCTGCCATTTTCTCCTCTCCACTTCCCTAGAATAATCCTAGAGGTACGGGTCTTCTTCAAAGACCAATCTTAGTTCCCTAAGTGGAGGATTCAAAGAGGCGTTCCAAAGAAAAGGTAATATCCTTTACCGATCTTTTCAATTCCTTTCTTCTTCAACATCTTCTTCTTTAGTTGTTTCATGATAAAGTAATAACATCAGTATTACTTACATACTGATATGTTATTATAAATAAGAAACAACCCTAATTCACCTTCTATCCATCCTACGGAAAAATGAAATCACCGCACGTGCGTACGTACGGAATACCGTCTCCACGCCGTGGTGTAATCTATTTTCCACCATCACCATACAAGGATGGGTATAATGGTTTAATGAGTAACTATTTATGATTATTATAAAGTAATATTGATACTGAAATAATATATATATATATACTCCAATACAATTCCATGATCATAGGAACGATATCATCACTCGTGTGTACGTACGGAATACCGTCTTCACGATGTGATGCGACTCGTTCTACATGATCATAATTACATAGTAATTATATAAATGAATTTAATGAATAAATATGATATATGTTACACTAATACCATTCTGTATATAAGGTATCTATAACCTTAAAAGAAGAATAAGAATTTATTCGGCAAAACACGCATAATAACAAAAGGCAATAAAGACCCGAGTAACAAGTAACGATGAAATATTACTAACAAGAAGCTAAGAATATGACCATATATGATATCATATCAATATGTATGATTCTGGAATAAGTCAATAACATTATTTAAACCATTATACAGGAGATTCGGACACGTACAAAGCAAATCGGACCTAAGGTAAGGGAAATATCACAATCTCATTTTTATCCAAGATTGTTTATACTTTAGTATTTAATAGGGTGTATTTTATCATCCAAATCCATGTTTCCTCAATATGTAATATTGTTTCCATCCACTTAAAATAGTTTAAATCCAATTTTACCCTTCGGTGAGTTTTTAGTAAATAATATGAAAGGAATCTTTTGTCGTTTTTCGTACGAGGTACTTTTTGACTTTTCCGACAAAAGTACGAAGAATGTTTTTTTAACTTATACGGCATGAATGGATTTTTAAAACATTATTTCCAAGAATCTTCCTTTACAAGTTTTCAAGTTTATTTTTAATCAACTTCTTTTAGTTTAAAGTTTTATGACATGTTAAGAAAGGAAAAATGTTTTTGAAAAAGAAAGGATATTTTTCTCAAGAATGGAATTCAAATGTTTTATCAAAATTATTTTCCATCTAATATAATAAAGGGTTCTGTTTCTATCCCTATTATTACATTGATTTGATTACGTTGTGATGGAATTATATTACTTTATCTTATATGAATTGTTATATGATGTCACGATGTTTAAGATTCCCATTTTTGTTACATGGGTTATGCTATGATGTATGGTTTATGATTTTGTGGCACACATAAGAATGGTATCATTATGAGATGGGTGGGACCTATATCTCCCTCTAATGCATTAGGTGAAGATTTATATATCATGAGATAGACATGGCTGGAACGGAAGGTTATTTCGGTTCAGTGATACAGGACTGAAACGAGGAGTGAACTCAGTTCAGAAATGGACCTTATCCCTTAAGATAGTCCTGGAAATGAGTCATGACTAACAAGAAATGATATTCCATGATTATGTGTACATGCCACAAGGTTTCAAGTTTTATGTTATGATTATGGAGATCTTATTTTCACTTCTATGATTTATTCCATGTTAAGATATTATGATCTCTTTTGCAGGTTATGATTTTCAAAATGATATGATATGATTTTTATTTCCTTTATTTGCCCTTGCTGAGCATTTGAGCTCACCCTTTTATGTTTTATTTTCCCCAGGTCAGGAAGATGGATATTAAGTAGAATATGCTAAAAGGGACCCTAAATATGATGAAATAAATGGGAGACACTGTAGAAGATTTATGAACCAGTTGTTTATGTTTCCCAGTTTCTAAAGACACTATACCTATACGGTCCTTTGTGGTTTTGTCATATGTTGTAATAAGTGTGCTTCAATTTTGAAGTATTAACAATATATGTAAAGTATGGGTCGTTATAGTTGGTATCAGAGGAAAGGTATAGTCAACCTTTGGAAACTAGGATGTGAAAGTCTTAGTAAGAACCCTAAGGATAAGTCTTAGCATAGAACACAATCTTAGTGTTTTAGAAATGGCCATGAATACCCTAGGATAAGACCTTAAGTGTGAAATTTTATCCTTGATTATGTGGTTTTCCTATTATAATTAGTGTTGCTCACACTATTCTTCTTGGTTTTAGTCAATGGCTGGAACCCGAAGGAACCGTGTTAATGCGGAATGCGATGGGAAATGCAATGATTGTCCCCCTGAGAAACCAAACGATATGGGAGCTGGAATACAAAATCTTGTAGCTATGCTCACACAACTTTCTCAAGATATGAATCATGCAGGACTTCCAAACGAGCAAAGGAAGGATAAACATTCTGTTGAATCCTTCATGAGGCAGCGTCCACCTTCTTTCAGCGGGTCTACTGATCCATTAGTTGCTGAACAATGGATTAGTACTACTGAAAAAATATTTTCAGTTCTTCAATGTTCTGAACATGATAAAGTCATCCTAGCAGTGTATCGTTTGGAAGGAGATTCTGATCAATGGTGGAATCTTATTAAGAATACGAGTAAAAGGGATGAAATTGAGTCTATGGAATGGGACGAGTTCAAGAAATTATTTTTCAATAAGTACTTCCCTCGTATTCTCCGAACAAAGATGGAGAAAGAGTTTCTTGAACTGAAGCAAAGGGATGATGAATCTGTTGGTACCTATGAAGCAAATTTTACAAGACTTGCAAGGTACGCTTCTGGTATTATTATCCAACCTGAGAGTAAGATCGATTGATTCTTTAGTGGCTTAATACCAAGTCTTTGAAGGGCGCTAGCCATAAGGGACTTCAATAGCTACGAGGAAATCGTTCGATGTGCTCTCAAAGTCGAGATGGAGATTGGAGTAACTCATCAGTCACATGGGTTTGATAAGAAGAGGAAGATGGAATTCAAAGAAAAATCTAAAGAGCACACTGAAAAGAAGATGAGCTTTCCCTTATTCTCAAAGTGTGGAAAGAAACATGGAGGGAGTTGTCTTAAAAGGACAAGTAAATGTTTCAAATGTGGAAAGGAAGGTCATCGGGCATTTGAATGCCGCGATAATGGGAAGAAGATGTCTAATGATGAAAACAAAGGAAGGTATACACAGAATGAACCTACTACACTTAAATGTTTCAAGTTCAAGGAGATGGGGCATTATGCCAATCAATGCCCAAATCCAAGGGTTGATGATGATGGTCGACGTCAACAAAATCTTAAGGCTAAAGACAAAGGAAAGTCACATGCAATTTCTATCAGCGATGTGGAGTACGATAACGAAGTGGTGAAAGGTACACTTACTATCCACTCTAAAGTAGCAAATGTTTTATTTGATTCTGGATCCAACCACTCTTTTATTTCTGAAAATTTTTCTAAGGGTATCACCGTATTACCTCAACAATTAGATGTTGAGATAGCTGTGACAACACCTAATGGCACAACAGTCGCATCAAAAGTTTATAATTCTTCTCTGATCGAAGTTTGTGGGAAAGTGCTTCCTGCAAATCTTGTGATCCTTCCTTTAGTGGAATTTGATGTGATTCTTGGCATGGATTGGCTTTCTCTACATGGATCTCATATCAATTGCCAAATAAGGGAAGTCACATTTCATATTCCAGATCAATCTACAATTGTCTATCGATGCAAGGATGAATATAACCTTCCACTGGAAATTTCTTCCATCTTATGGGTCTTGATTCCACTAAATGAAGGTTATTTATCTCAAATGGTTAGTGAGAAACTTATGATTAAGAATATGGACATCGTACGGGAGTTTGATGATGTCTTTCCAGAGGAATTACCGGGTCTTCCACCAAATCGTGAAGTTGAGTTTTCAATAGAACTCGTACCGGGTTCTTTGCCTATTTCAAAGACACCTTATAGAATGGCCCCAATTGAGTTGCAGGAATTGAAGAAGCTACTCCAAGAAAATCTTGATAAGGGATTCATACGCCCTAGTGCGTCACCTTGGGGATCACCTGTTCTATTTGTTAAGAAGAAAGATGGATCAATGAGACTCTGCATTGATTATCGAGAACTTAACGAGATCACTATCAAGAAAAAATATCCTCTCCCACGCATTGATGACTTATTTTACCAACTACGTGGAGCTCAATACTTTTCCAATATTGATCTCCATTCAGGGTATCATCAATTAAGGGTCAAAAGGGAGGATATACCAAAGACGGCTTTCCGTACAAGGTATAGACACTATGAATTTATAGTCATGCCATTTGGTCTTACTAATTCCCCTGTTATCTTCCTGGATCTAATGAATAGAGTCTTTAGAGACTATCTTGATCAATTTGTGGTAGTCTTTATAGACGATATTCTTGTCTATTCAAAGAGCAAGGAAGAGCATGAAGATCACTTGAGAGTTATATTGAAGACCCTGAGAAAGGAGAAGCTTTATGCCAAATTTACCAAGTCTGAATTTTGGATTCAAAAAGTTGCATTTTTGGGTCACATAATCTCAAAAGAGGGGATATCTGTGGATCCAACAAAAACAGAGGTTATCGAAAGATGGTCGAGACTAACAATAGTAACTGAGATCCAAAGTATTCTTGGTTTGGCTGGATATTATCGACGTTTTGTAAAAGATTTTTCACGATTATCTAATCCACTCACCAAGTCGACTCGGAAAGGAGTTAAGTTTGTTTGGACAGAGGAATGTGAAGAGAATTTCAAGGAGTTGAAAAGAAGGTTATCCAGTGCACCTGTGCTCACACTGCCTTGTAGTGGAGAAAGGTTTGTGATCTATAGTGATGCATCCAAGAAGGGATTGGGGTGTGTTCTTATGCAAAATGATATGGTGATTGCTAATGCCTCACGACAGTTGAAAATCCATGAGCAAAATTACCCAACACATGATTTGGAGTTGGCTGCAGTAATCTTTTCATTAAAGATTTGGAGGCATTACCTTTATGGTAAAAGGTGTGATATTTATACTGATAATAAAATTTTAAAGTATATTTTCATACAAAAGGAGCTGAATATGCGTCAAAGAAGATGGTTGAAGCTGATTAAGGATTATGACTGCTCAATCCATTACCACCCTGGGAAAGCAAACATGGTGGAAGATACATTAAGTCGACAAGACCATGCTAGTTTATCCATGATGAGGATCACAAAAGATCCAATATTTATGGATTTACAAAGGATGGATCTTGGAATTATAATGGAAGGGGAAAATCTTATCTTTCTCAAATGAATGTTCAACCATCTATACATGTGAAGATTAAAGAGGCACAGAAAGAAGATGTCGAGTTACAAAAGAAGGTGAGAAATGTTCCTGAATTCAACCTTGATTGTGATGGGATAATAAAGTTCAGGAATCGGGTTTTTGTTCCTCCCATCCCCGAATTAAAGAAGGAGCTGCTGGATGAGGCTCATAGTTCTTCATTACCTATTCATCCTGGAAGCACAAAGATGTATAGGGACATGAAAGAGTACTTCTGGTGGGATGGCATGAAAAGAGATGTTGCTGAATATGTCTCTCGATTCTTGGTTTGTCAACAAGTTAAAGCTGAGAGATAGAAGTCTAAGGGGATGTTACAACCATTACCCATACCTGAATGGAAATGGGAAAACATCACTATGGACTTTGTCACAGGACTTCCTAAAACATCCAAAGGAAATAATGTTATCTGGGTCATAGTTGATCGTCTTACAAAGTCTTCACACTTCATTGCTATTAGAGAGGATTTCTCTCTAGATCAGCTTGCCAGGATATATGTAAAGGAAGTGGTAAGATTGCATGGAGTACCAATTTCTATTAGATCTGATCGGGATCCGAGATTTACCTCGAAGTTCTGGCGAAGTATTCAGCATACTCTGGATACAGAGTTGAGTTTCAGCACTGCTTATCATCCCCAGACAGATGGTCAGTCTGAGAGAACAATTCAAACCCTAGAAGATATATTGAGAGCTTGCTCTATAGATTTCAAAGGAGGTTGGGATCAACACCTACCTTTGGTGGAATTTTCTTATAATAATAGCTTTCACTCCAGTATTCAGATGGCTCCTTATGAAGCTCTCTATGGAAAGAAATGCAGGACTCCAACTTGCTGGGATGAAGTTGGGGAAAGAAAGCTATTAGGACCTGATCTCGTTGATGAAATGGCAGAAAAGGTCAGATCTATTCAACAACACATAAGAGCAGCTCAGAGTCGACAGAAAAGTTATGCCGACAACTGAAGAAAATACCTAGAGTTTGAAGTGGGTGATAAAGTGTTCTTACGAATATCTCCCTAGAAGAGGGTTATGAGATTTGGAAAGAAGGGGAAGTTGAGCCCTAGATATATCGGTCCTTTCAAAATACTGGATCGTGTTGGAAAGGTAGCTTACCGATTGGCGCTTCCACCGAATCTCTCTCAAGTTCACGATCTGTTCCATGTATCTCTCATGAGAAAGTACATACCTGATCCTTCACATGTACCCAGCTCAGAAGTTGTACCGCTGGAGCAAGATCTTTCTTATGAAGAACAACCGATAGAGATTCAGGATCGTAGCGAAAAAGTCCTACGAAACAAGACCACTCGATTGGTGAAAGTTTTATGGAGGAACCACCAACTTGAAGAAGCTACATGGGAGCTTGAGGATATGATGAGGGAGAAGTATCCTCATCTGTTTTTTACAAAGTGACGAATTTTGAGGGCGAAATTCTTTTTAAGGGGGGTAGAATGTAACACCCAAGATTTTTATGAGTAATATTTTGTTTTTATATATCATCAAAGGAATCTTTCACTACATACTAGCTTGGCTTACTTTACACGCAATCGCGACCTTCCTCGATAGCTTGCGTCGTACGCAATACCGAGTTTCACTAAACAACGATATGCTATTAAAATATTATTAAAACTATCCGTTATGAATAGTAATAACAACTTTTTGAAATTTTATAAATTTTATTTTTCAAAATGTACTTCATTTTTGGATTCGGAATACCGAAATTATCCTAGGGTGAAATTTTGTTATTTTTCTGAAAACTTTCAATTTTTGATGAATAGTGAAACCACTAAGTGGTAGGTTAAAACTGAATTTTGCATAAAACTTAATTTTACCGCTTCTGTGAATGGAATTTCAAAAATCCGACAGACTCGGTTGATATCAGTAAGTAAAATGTGGTTCAATGAGATAAAAGTAATTTTTTGGTGAATAGTAACTTTTTATTTTTTTACCGTGGTTAATAGTAAATAGGGGTAAATATGATATTACTATTACCCTAACACATGTCCTAATTCTATTAGATAAGTGTAATTCGACCAAAAACAACCTTATGAATAAAATATGACCATTTAGGCCCACTTGGGTTAGATTAGGACATTTATTATTAATTTATTTAAAGAAGGGTTAAAATAGTTAAAATCAATGTTTAATAAGTAAATCATTTTTAATATGGGGTTATATATAAGATAAATTCGACTATAAATATTCATTAGAAATATAAAACTATTTCCTACATAATGGTATTTTATTTATAATTTTTAGACATTAAATAATTTAATTTATTTATGACACAATTATGATGCAGTAATTATCTTATTTATGAAATATTGACATAATTGATGTTATAAACACCCAAATAAATGTAATTTGATACTTTTTATGAATTAAACTAATTTTCTAGGTTACTATGATATATTAGTGTTGATTTAATAAACTTGGTTCGAACATATAATTCTGTTATGACTTTCACAAAAATCATATATCAAATAGTGTCAAAATTGACACAAAATAGTTTTTAAATCAAATATTATATTATTAATTGTTATTTTATTCCACAAAATCTAATTTTAGGCCAAATGGCTTAGATAAGGATATATATATTAATAATAAACAATTTGGGGTTCGTTTTTAATGTTATAGTAAGTGTATTAACCATATAGTGAAAGAAAACAAAAAGACACGGTAAAAGTTAAATTATTTAACTTAGAGTTAAATCTAATTGATAAGGTTAAAATAATACCCTAAACATGTCTAAATCCTATTGGTTGATAGGATTTCGACCCATACCCACTTTAGCTTCGAAATAAGACCCTTTGGAACCATTATAAACCGATTTTGACTTTAATATAAAATAATATTTTGAGATATTCCTAAGGTGCCCCTCTCCTCCCTTATAAAAGGGCACCTCCTCCCCCTCCTCCTCACTCCAATTTGAGCACTCAAGCTCGGCCAACCCCTGACATTTTCTCCTCTCCACTTCCCTAGAATAATCCTAGAGGTCCTGGTCTTCTTCAAAGATCAATTTTAGTTCCCTAAGTGGAGGATTCAAAGAGGCGTTCCAAAGAAGAGGTAATATACATTACCGATCTTTTCAATTTCTTTCTTCTTCAACTTATTCTTCTTTAGTTGTTTCATGATAAAGTAATAACATAAGTATTACTTACATACTGATATGTTATTATAAATATGAAACAACCCTAATTCACCTTCTATCCATCCTACGAAAAAATTAAATCACCGCGCGTGTGTACGTACGGAATACCGTCTCCACGCCATGGTGTAATCTATTTTCCACAATCACCTTACAAGGATGGGTATAATGGTGTAATGAGTAACTATTTATGATTATTATAAAGTAATATTGATACTGAAATAATATATATATATATATACTCCAATACAATTCCACGATCATAGGAACGATATCATCACTCGTGCGTACGTACGGAATACCGTCTCCACGATGTGATGCGACTCGTTCTACTTGATCATCATTACATAGTAATTATATAAATGAATTGAATGAATAAATATAATATATTTTACACTAATACCATTCTGGATATAAGGTATCTATAACCTTAAAATAATAATAAGAATTTATTCGGCAAAACACGCATAAGAACAAAAGGCAATAAAGACCCGAGTAACAAGTAACGATGAAATATTACTAACAAGAAGCAAAGAATATGACCATATATGATATCATATCAATATGTATGATTCTGGAATAAGTCAATAACATTCTTTAAACCATTATACAGGAGCTTCGGACACGTACAAAGCAAATCGGACCTAAGGTAAGGGAAATATCACAATCTCATTTTTATCCGAGATTGTTTATACTTTAGTATTTACTGGGGTGTATTTTATCATCCAAATCCATGTTTCCTCAATATTTAATATTGTTTCCATCCACTTAGAATAGTTTAAATCCAATTTTACCCTTCGGTGATTTTTTAGTAAAGAATATGAAAGGAATCTTTTGTCGTTTTTCGTACGAGGTACTTTTTGACTTTTCCGAAAAAATTACGAAGAATGTTTTTTTTAACTTATACGGCATGAATGGATTTTTAAAACATTATTTCCAAGAATATTCCTTTACAAGTTTTCAAGTTTATTTTTAATCAACTTCTTTTAGTTTAAAGTTTTATGACATGTTAAGAAAGGAAAAATGTTTTTGAAGAAGAAAGGATATTTTCCTCAAGAATGGAGTTCAAATGTTTTATCAAAATTATTTTCCATCTAATATAATAAAGGGTTCTGTTTCTATCCCTATTATTACATTGATTTGATTACGTTGTGATGGAATTATATTCCTTTATCTTATATGAATTGTTATATGATGTCACGATGTTTAAGATTCCCATTTTTGTTACATGGGTTATGCTATGATGTATGGTTTATGATTTTGTGGCACACATAAGAATGGTATCATTATGAGATGGGTGGGACCTATATCTCCCTCCAATGCATTGGGTAAAGATTTATATCTCATGAGATATACATGGCTGGAACGGAAGGTTATTTCGGTTCAGTGATACAGGACGGAAACAAGGAGTGAACTCGGTTCAGAAATGGGCTTTGTCCTCTAAGATAGTCTTGGAAATGAGTCATGACTAATAAGAAATGATTTTCCATGATTATGTGTACATGCCACAAGGTTTCAAGTTTTATGTTATGATTATGGGGATCTCATTTTCACTTCTATGATTTATTCCATGTTAAGATATTATGATCTCTTTTGCAGGTTATGATTTTCAAAAAGATATGATATGATTTTTATTTCCTTTATTTGCCCTTGGTGAGCATTTGAGCTCACCCTTTTATGTTTTCTTTTCCCCAGGTCAGGAAGATGGATATTAAGTAGAATATGATAAAATGGACCCTAGATATGATGAAATAAATGGGAGACACTGTAGAATATTTAAGAACCAGTTGTTTATGTTTCCCAGTTTCTAAAGACACTATACCTATAAGGTCCTTTGTGGTTTTGTCATATGTTGTAATAAGTGTGCTTCAATTTTGAAGTATTAACAATGTATGTAAAGTATGGGTCGTTATATACTTCATCAACAATAATTGCGTACATTATTGAGTATCCAAAATATATTCATCTTCTACTGTAATCAATAAAATGCAATATTATTTCTTACTCAACCAAGAAATTTCCAAACCACATAAGATAGAATGCACCACATGATGTTGATTTATGATCATCTAATGATATGGAAAAAGCTTCATATGTGTATCCCAGTAAATCACGATAAAATTTTCTATTATAAATCAAATAGAAATCTATCATCCCCTTGATAGATAGAAGTATTATTCTTACTACAATCATGCTTATTTCTTTATGATATCATTGATACTTTGTTACGTGACATGTGGAAAAAACAATATACAGTTGTGTCATTGTCAAGTACAATAGGCTGATAATGATCTACCTATATTTTGTGGTATTAAATACTTTTATTTCATCATCTTATGATAGTTTCATCCGGGTATCCACCGGAACTACTGGAAAATGATCCTATACCCACGGTTCAAAACCGTGGGTATAGACCCCAAAATAGTGGGTATAGGCTATACCCACGGTTTGGAGAGCCGTTGTCATTGGTGGAATTGGTATAGGTCCATGACCTATACCCGCAGTTTTTCTAAACCGTGGGTATAGGTTTTTCCACCATGTTATAACTCTATACCCACGGTTTGGAAACCGTGGGTATAACATATTTTATAAAATAGCGGCCCACGGGATTCGATCTCGCGACCACTTCTCCATTCACTAGCGTCCTTACCACTACCCCATCACCACGTATATGTATGTATATATATTGTTTTATTAAATATATTTATTTAAATCGTGGGTATAGAGGAATAAACTGTGGGTATAGAACTCCCGCCAATTTTGTTTTTGTTCCCGTGGATAAAATAAAGTTCCCGCACACACGCGGGAAATCTATACCCACGGTTTTTCAAAACCATGGGTATAGTTTTTTTTATCTGATGACTATACCCACGGTTTTGAAAAAATTGTGGCTATAGGGCACCCTATTCCCATGGTTTTGGGAAAACCGTGGGTATATGCATTTTTTGATACCATGTACCCATGGTTTGGAGAAAATCATGGTTATAGGGTAGCATATGCCCATGGTTTGGGGAAACCGTGGGCATAGGCTATCAAAAAATGACTATACCAAAAGTTTTTTCCAGAACTGTGGGTATAGGTTCATTTTCTAGTAGTACAGAGACATCATCTCCTTGGAATAATCCATTACAAATCTTCATAAAACTAATTTTTCATATTTAAATTGATAAATTAATGTTCTATTATTTCCTTGTGTCACCTGTAAACCAATAAACAATGTCAGTTCAACAATCATAGACATTTCAAACTCACTTTTCCTAAATTCAAAAATCACTCTATATTACGCTTCATTTGATCCACTAAATATTATGTCATCAACATATACCAACACCATCATCCTTTGATTACTATCATTTTTTACATATATATTTTAATCATCTTCACAACACTAAAAATTGAGCATCTTTAAAAACTGATCGAATACCATGCTCTTGGTGCTTACATCAACCCATAAAATGCTTTTCTCAGCCAATAAACTCTATTCTCGACTTCATGAATGAGAAAACAATATGGATTCCCAATATAAACTTCTTCTTCTAGAACCCCATTCATAAATGTGGACTTGAAATCCATCTATAAAACATTTACCTTTATTTTCACTACTATGGAAAATAATAATCTGATTGTCTCTCACATTGCAACAGGTGGAAATGTTTCATCAACATTGATACCCTCTATTTGGGCGTTCCCTTTGCACACAATTTATGCTTCGTTTCAGATCATTGTACTGTATTAATTCATATTTTTATGAAATACCCACTTGGTCTCAATGAAATTTTTATCCATTGGTCGCAAAACAATCTCCCATGTCTGATTCTTCTCAATTTGGTCAAGATCATCATTCATGGCATGAATCCAGTTGTCATATTCAACTGCATCTGCAAGAAATTTAAGTTCCACCTATGATAAGAATGATACTTGTTGTAGAATATTCATCTTCCATGTATGTACTAGCACTTCCTAAACACCGATGATATTTTTCCTATCAATTTTAGCTTGACTGTTTGGCTTCTGTGTAGATACATATTTGAATACTTATATTTCATTATCAGTATTTTCTTATGAGTTATCCTCTAACACTTTTTCTACCCAATGTTTCTTACCTCTTCATCACTCTCATCAAGGAACTATTAAAAATTATGTTGAATATTCTATCCATTTTCCTATATAGTGACAACATTTCTTTTTACAAATTTTCCCAGCCACTTATTTAAGAATTTATATGCTTTTCTTTTTCGTGAATAGCCAAGGAATATCCCCTCATCTGTATGCGACTAAATTTTTTTGTGATTATATTTATTGATAATAAATCACATCCAATGATTTAAAAGTATATAAATATTGGATTCTTTCCATACCACATCTCATATGGAGTCTTTTCTTCCTTCGAACACAACAGATCTTGGTTGGATATGTAGACCAACGTCAAGACTACTTCCTTGTCGAATTTCTTTGGGAGGACTTTTAAATAAGCATTATTCTGGCATTGTTTTTTAATTATCTGATTCCTACTCTAAACCACTCCATTCTATTGAGGTGTTATGAATGGAGAAACTTGATTCTTTATCCAATTTTTCTCTGTATAACCTTCGACTTGACTATTTTTAAATTCCGTACCGTAATCATTATAAAACCTATGAATTTTTTGTCTAAGAATCCTTTCTTATTCACTTTGATATTTTTTATGAAACAAAAAACATTGGTCTTATGGGAAATAAAAAATACCCATTCCATCCTACTAAAGTGATCAATGAAAAGAATTTAATACCTCTTTCAATTAATGGCTCTTGGTGATATTGGTCTAAAAATGTTTACATGCACCAATTCAATCACTCTTGTTTTCTTCTATTCTTTTTCTTTGTACGCCTTTCAGATGATCATTACTTGTTGACTATCATCACCCATTTTAGTATTATCACATGATAACGTAGGGAGATCTCTAGCTTCATCACATTTTACCAGATCTTATAGGGATAATTGGAACATATGACTATGTAATTTATGCCAGAACCTATTTTCTTCCTCTTTGCATAAAACTCATATATATTTTTCTCCACTTACAAGGTATAGATTCCCCTTTATTCTTTTTCCCTAAAGAACAATTGTACCATCTCTTCCTATCATGATACATATCTTCTTGGTAAATATAATAGCATGACCTAATTCACATAGTTGACTAACAATAAGTATGTTGTGATTGAGACCTTCTACTACTAAGACTTCATCATGTCACATTTCTTTACCCCCAAACCTAGCCTTTCCTAAGCCAAATATCTTTAAGCCTTCATTGTTTCCAAATTCGTCAACACCTTCTTTTTCATATTTTATTGTTGTAAAAAAACCTTATTACCTGTAATATAGTATGTGAAACCACTGTCAAGGATCTATACATTAGAAAGATCCGATGGTTTAATGAAAATTTCTAAAACCACTACCTTCTCAGATATTTTATTTCTAATCCATGTTTTTTAATTAATAATAATTATAGATTTATAATCTTGATATTTTTTATAGTATTATTGGAAAGCATCATCTTGCAGATATGAAAATCAATTTTTCACTTTCATCACATATGGTGATTCTTTGATTTGCGATTTTTCCACATTGGTTCTATTTTGGTACATTATTACTCATAGTTTATAAAAAATATCTATCCATTTGACCAAATCCTTCACATCAAATACAATTTCCCTCAAAACATATTCTATAGTATTGAGATCTATTTGGATTTCACTATTATGGTTGTCCCCTTCATTATCTCTTGGGTATAGACCACACATTTTGTGAGTGTCCCATATTTCCACAATAATAACACCTAATATGGGTGCATTACTATGTGTTACTTCTATTCCATTGTTTTTTCATTGTATTCTCTATGTATTCTGGTTCTTCTTCATACCCAAATCAATCTTCAATCTTGAAGTAGGTGCTTGTGGGCTCACATCAATTATTACAGTTTTTTCAATCCCCACATCAACATTAACATTTGAACATGATTATTACTTATTTTCTACTAGACTTCTATGCTTCACATCTTCATTTTTTGTCACTTGAATAATCTTATTTCTTGATAACATACCGGGAGCAAGGATTTTTTTCTTGATCCTTTTCTTTTCATCATTGGTCAAATAATTATTCTTCTAGTTTTTCAATGCATTTCATTTGTTCTTTCACTTTTTGATTCAAACTATCGATCACGCTTTTCTATTCTTAATCTTTGATTTTTTCCCCACTAACTATTTCTAAGTACTCTATAAATGAAGACTTGAGACTCTTAATTTATTCAATTAACTCAAAATTCTATTATTCTTTTTTGCTTCTTATCGAGTTTGGCATCATGAACCACTTTGTTGGATTTCTTCATTTTGGATCTCCAAACATCAATATCATCAAGAAATACTTATAATTCAGCTTTCATAACAATTGTTCCTTTTACGTCTTCTTAATTAATGTTTATTTATTTCTTTTTCTGGTTGTTACCTATGAATTTTACCATAGGATTCTCTCTATAGCATTTGCAGTTCTCTACCTCTTCAACCTCATATTCATCTGAACTATGATTTTTTTTCTAAAAGATTCTTCTTTTTGAAGAAATATAACTTGATCTTTTCATACATTTCACATAGGCTAAAGACTTATTCATGGTAATTTCAACTTAATACTCATCATCTTATTGTAACTTCTTGGGAAACCCTTCTCAAGATGACCATCCTTTCCACATTGAAAGCATGCTAGTGAAAGTTTCCCTTTAAAATTTTCTTTTCCTTTTTATATATTTGAATAAATGAATGATATCAACTCATTTGTATCTTCTTCTTCAAAACAATCTTCAATGGCGAGCTTTATTGTGGCCTTGAATTCCACCTCATTATAATTCAATTTTTCTATAGACTCAGTTTCCTCATTTCCCATCTCATATGAGACAAGAGTATTGTGCATGCTATCTAATGTCATCTTCTTTGGATCCTTATCCTACAATACATAAACTTTTGGAGTGAGGTATGGTTGTAGCCTTCTCAAGATTCATTTTAAAATCTTTACATCTTCAATAATTTCCCCAAGACCGCGCAAGTCTTCCACAACAACATTCACCTTGTTAAAGAATGTGTCAATAGATTCATTGGGGTTCATTCTCAAACCCTCTTATTTCTTCTAGAGAAATTTAAATTTGTATTCTCTCTCTTTTTAATCACCTTCATAGATATTCATAAACTTTTCCCATGTTTCATTATTAGACTTACATGACATCACCTTGGTATAGATTTCATTGGATAAGGATCCCCCTAATGAATTGATTCCTCTGGCGTCAGGATCTAATTCCCTTTTTTCATCTTTTTATAGAGAACCACTGTCTACGCTGGTCATAATTCCATGTGTTGAGACTCTATAGACATCCATACCTAATGATTAGAAATAGAGTTTTATCTGATTCATCCATAATTGATAGTTGTCTCCATAGAATATTGGAATCCCTTTGTGATTGACAACCTCTATGAGAGAAATAATGAAAATAACCTTTCCCATTGATACTAGTTGGTAACCCAACTAAGTTAAATAAAATGATAGGAGGGTGAATCAGGGTATTACAGATTAAAACAATATCCCCTTAAGATATTATTTCATTGTTAAACAAAAGACTCTTCTCTCTCTTTCCCATAGAAATTTATGAACATGAATTGAAGAATTAATGAGACACAAAAAGTTTACTTGGTTCACCTTCACTGATCTACGTCCAAGGAGCATACAATTACAAGGTTCCAATGTACCAAATCCACTAAAAGATCGCTTTTGTTTGTAATGTTTAGAACAAAATCATTGTCCTTGTTAGTTTACAACCAATCACAATTTGAAAGATCATTACTCTCTCAACTAAAGTGTGACCACTTCTTCTTCAGAATATCCTCCTTTAATTTCTTGAATCAATAAGTTTTACACCAAATGTAGTGTATCATTAGGTTTCAGTTTCATAAAATTGATGAACACCACTTTACCACAAAACTACTGGGAAAATTAAATCCTTCCTTAAACCTTTTGGGTGTCTTGTGCGCAACATTAAATCCTTGAATGCAATATTTATGTATTTTAGAAAATTTCTTTATACACAACACCTTTTGTGTGAAAATATCATTACACGCACTCCTCTTGCATGCAACTCTTATGTGATTTAGAGCCTTGATTATTTTCTAAGGGTTGAGAAACTGAAATGAGGGGGTATCCATTTATTTATAGTCCTAGCTAACCCTATGCATAATATCCTCAAATTTCTTCCTCTACATGCATAAGATCTAATATGAGTCCATAAAACTACATTTGATGTCGCACTGGGCATGTAAATATTTTTCGTACAATCTCATCTTTCATGAAAAATCTAATCTTTCATGCGCATCATGGATTTTACATATTTTGATGTGGTGATCCCAAAACGTTCCATGTGTGCAACATTCCAAAACAACATTAATCATGCATGAAACTTCCTTTTCCAAAAACACTATTTTCTACTCTACTGATTTTGAGGCCCAAACATTTGGGAAACACTAGGAAATAGTGCCACCTATTATTCTATCTTTTTGTGCCACCTCCAGAGTGTCCATTAAATTTTCATGGATATTTTTCAACATATCTTGTGGAAAATCTCTCTAGAGATCTTGAAAAACTCGAGGAATAAAACTTTTTCAACAAACAAAATCAACCAAAAAATGATTCAATGTAACCTTGAGGTATTTTTTTCAATAGTAATAAACAATACTTATTGATTAAATTAAGAAAAATATATTTAAATTGGATATATTTGAGAAGACAGTAAAAGATCATGAGGAAATATTACCTACTAAAGAGGAAGAGTTGTATAATATATAATAATTCTTTCTTAAAGAAAAAAGTGAGATAAATAATATTATTGAAGACTCTACCAAAATAGTTTAGGATAAAGTTTAATATCCTCAAGATGGTAAATAGAAGTGTCCATAGAGACAGGTTGATTCTATCCCCAAAAAATCCTAATTTACATATACATGTACAAATAATATAAGTTCAAAAGATAAGACTAAATCAAATAGAACTAATAATATATGTGAGAATTCATATTCTAGAAATAAATAATGGAATACATCAATAATATTTCCCACAAAACAAATAAAACCACAATTTACAATGAGACTTCAACAACAAACATCCGAGAATAACTATTATCGGTCTGAAAGATCAAGGTTCAGAGGTCATTGCTGGTGTTGTGGATTATTTGGGAAAAATATTACTCATCTTGGTAAAATATTTCTCTTTCAAGAAAGAGGTCTGAATAATCATAGATATAAAAAGTAGATAAGAAAATACTTTTCAAGAAATAAATATGAAGAAGAAAATAAATTTTACATGGAGATAAATGTTATGGTTTCAAATGATCAACATGAGGAAATCAAGAGAGTTAATCCAGGAATGAAAGAGTTATTAGTTATTTATATAGATCAAATATTCAAAGCTAGAAAGATGGAGGACTCAAAAAATTCTATTGAATAAAAAGGGAAGATTTGGGCTTCAAAAGGTGAGACTAAATTTGATGACAAGTTATTTAAATATGGTTTTTTGGGATTTATAATAAATGTAAGATGTTTGAGAAATATGAGCATGGTACTAAAGACTTTATGACTATATTACAATTCTAAGATGAAATCATGAAATGGATATTAAAAGATAAAGAGAATGAAGATATTTCTAAAATTGGGGAGAAGATGACAGCCTCATCTCAAGACTCAATGGATAGTAAAATCCATTAAAAATATATGAAATTCTATAGAAATGAATAAATTACATCCAGCACTAAGTCTAAAAAAATAGAAGAAAAATTCTTGTGTAATATAAGTCTTTCAGAATGAATTTTAAATGTAACAAAAATTCAGGTTTCTCTTTATTTCTATTATTCTTTTTTATTTGAATTAAATCGATGGGAATTGGAGAAGAATAAGTATAGGAGCTAGATAAGTGATATAGTAATCATACAGTATGAAGAGATAACCATCATAGAACATTAATATCATTATTATTAAGGATATAGTCCAACCCTTTAGAGATATAAAATATGATATCTAGGTATGATTATCACACTTTCTGTGGATGTATAAAACCGGTCTTCTAGGATAAGTTATGTTTGTTGATAAATCTAAGAAGTAAAGGGATTTTTTTATACACTTGAATTGTTTGGATGTATTGTTGATATGGGTGTAGTTTTTTTCTTAAAAAAATTACTCAAATGGTCCCTGATATAAATATCATGTAATAAACTTGAAAAAGTTATTACTTAAAAGAAATATTGTGGAAAACATTTTTCACCTTTATTATACACTATTATTTTCTTTATCAGGTTCACCCATGTAAAAATAGACTTGTCTAATTAATGGATCTATGATTATCGAATCATGTGATGTTTTTCTTATCTCAAGGAAACTTATTTGGATTATAAGATGAAATAATATGATTTTAAATTACCCCTATATTTCTCTTTAAATTTTATTTTCAATGTGGGGGAGAATTAAAATTTTCACACATATGGGGGATAAATAATTCCTCACACATATTCACTTAGAAGCTAAAGACCCCAACCATAGAATCTTGGATTCTTTGCATTTTCTTGTTACATTGGAATACATACAAGAAAAAAATTACAAAGGACTAGTCAGTTTAGCTTTTTTGGAATCTTGATTAAATACATGAATGCAACATTACAACTTTAAATTAAATACAATAAAGAAACTCTGCTATAAACACCCTTAAACTCTTAAGTTATCTCGACAAGTCATTCATCAAATTCTTCTTCACATCCTAGGTAAAAATGAAAAATAATAAGGGGTGGTATTAGTTTCTCAGTTATAGTTTGTAATAAATTGGAAGATATTATAAACAATAAGGTGTGGTGAATGACTAAAAACATATTCCATTAGAACATATTCTTAATCATAATATGAAATGAATAAAAGTTGAATAAATAATGTCATATAAATAATCACATGAGAATGAATCTTAAAAAGGGATATTCAACTAGTCTAGTATTCACATGGTGTATCAATTACTAATATCATAATGAGGAAATTTGTTAATTTCAAAAATCATAATCATATTATCGATGCCTCTTCCAATACATATAAAAGTAAACGGTTAAGGCCTCAGTCAAATCAATATCTATTTTGTCAAATGAGACCTATCGATGTATCAAGGGGATATAGTGTATACAATCCATCACATAATAAGTCTAATTCATTTCTAGTATGATTAGGGTTAAATAACATATACATATGAAATGTAAACAACTCTCACTAATTTATAAACATAATCACTAACCATTATGAGTAGTATAGTGATTGGTATAAAGATAGAACATCCACAGTCAAACCGATCATAAACCAATTAATAAAATATGGTATATGATAATCATAAGAAATAAATATCCATAAATAATAGAATTCAATATATGTGTTTAAATAGATGAACATACTTAAATAAAATCATCAAGGAAATCTTGAGAGAAATACCTCGTTAATTTGCAAAGAATAGTTCTTTTGGAAAAATCATTTTTATTGGTCATAATTGATAGTATAAAACTAGAAATGAATAAAAATATATTTTATATAAAAAAATATTCATTTTATAAAATGATGGTTTCTTAAAATATATTATGTAAGTTAGTTGAAAATTTATATCAAATTGAGATGTTCTCTTTAATCAGGTTTGCATATCGGGAAGAATTGAGAAGGGAACTTTATAAAACATGTATTTCCCATAAATAAAAGATGAAATTATATGAATAAATGATTTTGGAAAAAATAAATATAATTTAGAACGATTATATATTAATAATTAAGAATAACATTAGTGTATAGAGGGATAAAGCATAACTCGAATTAAAATGGAGGTTTGGAAGGAAACCCCTACCATATGTCTGAAAGTGTTCTGCAATTGACCTTAATGTCATGGTTAATCTAATTAAATCCCTTAATTAATTAATTCATATCCTTTTATACATATATTTTATTTGATAAAATTTTATTATTGTTGATGCTCCTTTCGTCACAGAATCAAATGATTGGATAAGGGGAATATCTTAGCTCAAAGTGATTCAACCTTTGGACAAATATCAAAAAATTGAAAAAGGAAGGAATAAGAAGAACATTGTGTAAGGGTCGCGCAAGTTCTACAATGTTCGTGCAAGTATACTTATGCTCCGCAATGGTCGTTCAAGTACACTTGAACGTCGAAGTTGGTCGAGCAAGTCACTTGCGCGCCCTAGGTGATAACCGCCCAGGGTCTT
This sequence comes from Viscum album, assembly GCA_963277665.1. Lineage (NCBI taxonomy): Eukaryota > Viridiplantae > Streptophyta > Magnoliopsida > Santalales > Viscaceae > Viscum > Viscum album. The sequence continues at coordinate 1,777,164,729 of OY728129.1, read as the reverse complement.
CTCCAGCCTATAAATAAATCCTGTGGGCCCCCCATTTTGGGAGGAATTTTCCAGAATTCAGATATAGAGCTATGAACGCCCAAGTCTCTTCCTCAGGTCTTCCGAACACTTCTAAGGTAATTCTTTACATAGAATGGAAGGTCTAAACAAGAGGAGTAAGGTCTAAGTGTTAGAATTCACTAACACTTGCGTGCCTAAGGTGTTTTTCCCTTAATGGAAATGAACATACTTGTGCACCGCCCTACTTCTTCACCACAACCTGCGCGCCTCTCTTCTGGAAGTACCTCTGGATAATTCTAAAGTATTTGGTCAAGGATCACCCAAGTGTTACCCTACTGGTTAACAATCGTCCAAGTACCCATGTGTCTTCCAGGTATACCTGCACGACCAAGACTTACATGCCCACGTAGTACCTGGGCGCCTGCCAGGACATGCATGCCCCTGCTATTTTGGGTGCCCTTCTTGGCCATTTAACCCCTCTTATACCATTCCACCTCTCCTATTCAAGATTCAGTCTTCAAGAAATTATTCAAAGCCATTTATGGTATGTTTTCTTGATTAACTTCCTTATCTGAAAGGAATTTTTTGGAATATCTATCAAAACCTAGTGATTTACACATCTTTATGTCACTAAAGATTGAGATTTCATTCATTCATCCTCATCCTTTAAGATGAGAGAACCCCTTAAACTGGGCCTCCTTTTCAGGAATAAGTCCCATTCATAATTCTCAAGTAAGGGCATCCTCTTTAAGAGTAAGCCCCAAGTCCTCTTTAACCTGGGCTTCCTTTTCAGGAGTAAGCCCCAGTCTCAAAGTTCACATGTATGGGCATCCTACTTAGGAGTAAGCCCTAAGTCCTCTTTAACCTAGGATTCTTTTTCAAGAGTAAGTCCCAGTCATAATTCCCAGTAATTTTGGGCCTCCTCCTTAGGAGTAAGCCCCAAGTCCCCTAATCTGGGCATCCTTTTCAGGAGTAAGCCCCAATATTAAAATTCCCAAATATGGGAATCCTCCATAGGAGTAAGCCCCAACCATAATTCTCTTAACCTGTGATTCCTTTTCGGGAGTAATCCACAGTCTTAAATATTGGCATCCTCTTCAGGAGTAAGCCCCAAGTCCCCTAATTTTTCAAGTCCCTTAACCTGGGCCTTCTTCTCAGGAGTAAGCCCCATACTTAATCTCTCTTAACCAGTCTTAATTTCCTTTTTATCTGGGATTCCTTCTCAGGTGTAAAACCCAATCATAAGTCCCATCCTAACTTGGGAATCTTCCTTAGGAGTAAGCCCCAAGATTAGAGTATCCAAGTCTCGATGAAGCACATATACCTTTATGGACCCTATTACTGGATTTTTTCCATGAAGTAAATCTTAATCCCTATCTATTTGGGTAGTCATACACACATAAGCCCCACATCATTGCATATTTCTTAGCATAATTTTCTGGTTCACCAATACCTCTTGTTTCTCACACCGAGCATGACTCACGTTAGCTTAGAGTGTAAAATTAATCATGGCATCTTTCTTTGAGCCATCAATCATGCATAAGAATCATACTCCCTTACTCGAACTACATGGGTTCTAATTTATTTTCCAAAAACAAAGGATACGTAGGTATCCTATCTGTGGGTATGATCCCTACTCTAAAATAATCAATGTCGTTCTGAATGACAATAAACATCAAGTGCCCCACTGAGTGGCTTTAAAACCTGTATGGTCATCATAATGACCAAGAGACTTTTATGTATCAAAGGATACCATTGACTAAGAATATCTAACAAATACAGATGATTATCTATCGATGATGAACCTCAAATATATATAAAAGATTCTCTAAATTTCCTACATATCAATCATTGATTGTCAGATCTAAAGGAAAGCTCATTTTATATTTGGTAATATAATAAGGATTCACGAACATAACTTAAATCTATAAAGAGAGTCCCAGAGTAGACAATAATTCCCCTCAAAAAGGTGTGATGATTCCGACCTCCCATCCTTTATACCAATGCAAATTCCTAAGCCTCATCTGTTCATAACTATAGAGCGCCTACCTTTGGAAAGTAGGTTCAAATGGATATGGAATCATTGGATGTTTCTAGTTCTACGAACAAACCCGTTAGAAACCGCTTGGAATGTTTGAACCTTAAATCGATGAGGTCATCCCCAATTCCAGAAGGAAACAAAAAACGGTGAACCTGACGTGAATCCTTAACCAAGTTAAAATGATGTTTTGCTTATTTGTTAGGCCCCTTTTTAAAACTCAATGACAGGGCCAACAAAAACAATCATTGAAATATGTGCTCATCCAAAAGATGTAGTGGCTGAATTTATCTTGATTACGTCTGTTATATCAAATAGGAACTCTTTTCCAAGATTTTCTGCACTCTAAGAAATGGACACTCTCAAGGTCACACCTGTGAATACCGCTGCTATGAATGCCACTACTGCTACTCCTACTAGATCGTCGTCCGCTCTGAGGATGACATCACCTAATCAGCATCTTCAACACTGGGTATCAAACGCGTTGGTTAAAGAGTACTGTTAACATGGTACCATTCCATCTATGGAGGCTACCCGACAAGCCCTCCAAGTGAACAACTCACACCAGTCATTCAGACAACGAAGACCAGTGATTAAGAAGCAGACGGTGCTAACCACCATCTCCAATCATTTTGGGTCGTTATACCCGGAACGCAATCACCATTCACTCCCATATTTTGAGGAGGTGAATGAGCAGGCCCCTCAGGGCCTTAATTGAAGGAGACAGGAGTCCTTACTAAGGGCTCCCATCAACAATCACTGCCAGACTCGTGCGGCAGTGCGCCTTCAACATGATGAGGGTACTGACTCCAGGCGTTCGGCTCAGGTTCGTCGAACCCGGGTAGGCATGACGAATCCCCAGAGTCGAAATCCGATTAACAGTGAGAAGGTTCTCATCTCTACCATTTCCGGAGAAGTCCACCAACCTAACTTGGTGGTAAGCAACGAGCAGGCACACACACCTACTTGTTTTAATTCCACTGTACAGTAGACTCGTCTGGAAGCATCACGCCAAACTCGCCAGGAAATTCCAGCGGAGTATTATAGGCAGGAACATACACCTGTTTATACGTCATCAGCTAGTCAGCAAGCTCTTCTGACTACATATGATGGATCTCGTCAACCACATTCGGTGAAGTGCAATCAGCAGGCACATACACCTACTAGTACTGATCAAGCCTACCAATAGTCTCGGTAGGTAGCATTCAGAGAAGTCAGTCAGAAATCTCCGATGACAAACAGGTGGCAGACTCAACTCTCTGCCCCTACACTTGAGTATTGTCAGGATTCACTAACAGGAAAAGGAGGACAGGAGCAGGCACATACACCTACTCCAAGCACGGAATGGACGTATATCCCCATTCTGGTAGCTGAAGTCACCAAGCATATTCTATCAATGGTGAAAGAGCAGAAGAAAATCCCTGTTCATATTCTGGATGCTTGCCAGGATATTATAACAGCTTCAGCAACATCTCAGGGAAAGACACACAAATCTGTCTCTAGCAATGGAGTGACCCATCAACAGTTCACTCTGGAGTAGATACATACATCTGGTCCAGTCCAAGAGGGTTGTGGGGCATACTCCCCCATATCATACAGACAACCAAGTCAGGCACATACACCTGATTTGAGTAGAGATCGTTAGCCTAACCTGGCCATCTCTCCTGATCAGGCATATACACCTGCTCAGAGCAGCCACTTTCGTTAACAAGTGGTTTCCAGGGCGAGTAAGAAGGCGTCTAAGAAGAAGACCCGCCCAGCACAGTCAAGAGATCAAGAGCCAATCTGTAACAAGGCCTTGCTTGATGCTGGAGTTTTTGAAGCCCTCAGACATTTATCTATTGGAAATCAAGATTCAACTCCCTCATTTCCCAATAGTGGGAACATTAATTTCGAAGGTCTTCAATAGACACTTCCACGTGAAGTCTTGTTTCATGACACTTCGGTTGATCTCGAAGTTTCATCATCAGATGAGAGCCACAAGAACCCTCTGTGTGGTCTGAAGACCAAGGAGCAACAGATCTCATCTTTTTCTATAACCAACCATTGTGGTCCTCCCCATGATGATGAATTTACTTGTGAAAGTCCTCTCCGCAGTAGTGATGCAAATTTCCCGAAAAATGCTCCAGTGGACAATGTAGTGCTGAGAAATCCCTCTTATCTTGAGGCACTTGCAAATGTGAAACCATTCATGTCTGATTCTTCATTGCTAGTATGTGAAATACTTTCTCAATCGGAAGATAGCCTTGGGTGTAGGTCATTCTCCGAACCACCCCTAAGTCATGCATCTTCTAGTTTGATCAGTGATTTCTCTACCAATATTGTTGAATCTGATTAAGCAACAAGGAAGCACCAGCTCTGGTCAAATCAGGTATAAGAATCTTCATTGAATAATAAAGAGGAAATTCCGAACATGAGAAAACAACTGGTGAAAGGTAAAGTGCCATTCATGTTTTGGCCTCTGGATGACTCTCAGTATGACATTCCAGAGATGTTGACGGAACATGGAATTCATGATATTAGTATCAACATATGTAAAACTCTTTGTCATTTGAAAAAGAATGTATTATCTTATGATGAATATGAAAATCATGTTATGATAATAGAAGGGCTATAATGTCAAATTGACTTGGCATCTCTATCAGTCTCTCGATATACGAAGGCTGAAAAGAAGCAGAGAGCCCTTCAGCGTTCATGCCTTGGCGCGCTAAGAAGATTTTTCCAGTTAATTTCCAATGCCCCATCTGGAATTCATGTCAGAGGATGGGGTGATCATGGAGCACTACATTTCACAGTGTTCTCCAGTCAGTAAAGCCCGCCGAAAATGGCCTCGTTCAATGTTATTTCCCATGGCCAGCAACAAATACCTGGTTTGTTTGTAATCAAAAGCTTTCCCAAGAACAGGCCTCAACTAGTTCTTCTCAAAATCAAGAATACATATAACTAGTTGTTTAATTACTCCTGCATCAAGTGAACGCGAATATTGAATAGGCCTCTCATTTGGAGCAAGCACATCACCAAGTGATAGAATTGACAGAAATCATCTAACGGTCTTTTGAACCGGGTGATAAAAGTGGATGCAGGTTGATGCATCCAACTAATTTCAGGACTAAGGTCTGAAAGATCAGGAGAGCTTTTAAGAAAGTCTCAGACATAGAATGTCAAGAGCCAAACCAGCTCTCCAGACTAGGGACTCTTTTAAACCAACCCTCAGAATCAACAAATAGGATTCGAGGAGTTGAGCAAAGATAGCAGGAATAGCCCCAGTTCACTGGATTGGGGACTTTTTCAAATCATTAACCCCCTCCTTAGAGAAATTCAGTTCTTTATCGATTAGGGAAGAAGCCACAGGAGGAACGAAGAGCCAAATTATTAGGAGATTCTCTCCAAATTACGGTTCTTCAAGAAGTTCCTGAGGTATCGAATCAACAAAAGGCAATGTCTCATCAAAGATATAGAAGAAGACAATATCATAGAAATGCTGATAGAAGGGATGTGATGCGTTATGCATCAATCGATGTCATCAATTCTGTTGTTGATGATCCACCAGATGAGGCTCACTTAGGGGATTCAGATGAAGAGGTTCCTACTCAAGAAGATGTACACACAGACACAAATGAAGAAGGTGTGCGTACACAAAATCAAAGTATTACTTAAAACCTAGGTAATCCTTCAAGTAACCCACTTCTCCCTCTCCGAAAGGGATCACACAAAGGGAGGGGAAATAATCAGGTTACATATCCTTCCTCTGGAGAAGTCCAATCGCTCTCACTAGAGCAAATATTTGCGCAACATGAGGAAGAAATGAAGGAATTGAGGAAGTTGAATGCAGAACTACTTCAGGGAAGTCTTCTTCCTAAACGTGCTGGAGTCAGTCAGCCAAGGGAACTTGTTGCAGCTACTGAGATGGATCAAGAATATCCTCCTCTATTAGTACACCCTCATAGGTCTAATCCTATGGGTCAAGTGCAACAACAGTTGACAGTGCTACCAACAGTTGCAGCACCAACCACCATACCTGTACAAGCTCCAGTTATTGCACCTACCAAATTCCAAGTTCAACTGGATGTTTCTAAAAAGTTAATAACTACCATTGAGTCATTAACAGCTCGGTTAGAGACTATGGAAGGGAAGTGTGCGTAGGTTCCACCAGAAAAGAGAGATTACCCTTAATGGGTAGATTCAGTCTCTCCCCCATCAAGTTTTCGGAACCCTGTATTCCCTATTTTCAATGGATCAGAAGACCCTGAACAACATTTGACGCATTAAGTGTCTTGTTGTGATCCTATGATGGGAACTCTGGAGCAGAAATAAGTAGTGAAACTCAGATGATTCGTGAGAACCTTGCAAGGACCAGCCTTTGTCTGGTATAAAAGCTTGCAATCCCAGTCAATTATTGGATGGTAAGATATTCATCAATGATTTCTTCTTCAATTCTGCTCAACTTTTCCAAAGTCAACAGTTTTTGATCTTACAAACTGTAAGAAAAGGGAGAATGAAAGAGTCTCTGATTTCATTGCTCACTGGAAGGGATTAACATATTCCCTGATCATAGCACTCCCTCAAGAGGAACTATTTCCAATCTGTGTGGCAAATCTGTGTGACGAATTACACACACCACTGATCCTTGTGAAATACACAGGAGGGTTTCGAGATCTTACTTCAATCTCTCAACAGATTGAAGATTCTCTTATACAGACTAAGGCTAAATCTCATATAATTACATCATCTCCAGGAAGGAGAATGGGTAAAGGAGAGACTGCTGCAGTTATGGTTAAACAAGCACTTATACCTGCTTCTACCTCAAAACCATCATCTTCTCGAAGGGCTCCACCTCCTGAGAATCAACAAAAAAGTCTGTTTCATCAAGATGATCAAAGAGATCAAAGAAAGAAATTTTTTGATGAGTTGAAGAGAAAATTTTATTCTTTCCGAAATGAAAATGTTCCAGGTTACTTCATTTCATCCCTGGAGAATAATTTGGTTCAGCTGCTGAGGTCCAAGAGGCCAAATAAGGAAGGGGATGAAGATCGTCCCAATTATTTCCCATTTCATCAAATGCTGGGACATCCCATCCTGGAGTTTTCTGTTTTCAATGACCTCCTGCAAAAAATGGTCGATTTGGGACAAGTTAAACTAAAAGGTTCTTCAGCTCAGGTAGCATGTGTTTCTGCTATAGGTCCAGAAGAGGAAGGTGAATGGCAAGAAGTCAAAAGCAAAAATACATAGAAATATGATGATTGGATGGTTAGAAAGATGATCAACCGAACTCATGCTATTTTTCGAACATAATTGATGAAACCAATTGTGCCTTATGCCATGAATTCCGCAAAAAATCCTCTTCAGAGGGAAAATCCTCATAAGTGTGGCATAATTCCAAGAAAGAGGAACAATCAGAAGAAGATGAGTATGTGTCAAAGCCTAAGCTATCTTTGACTCTGGCAGATTTCATGCCATCTACTTTGAATCCACGGGCACCATCCCACCAAACAATAGAACCTAAATTGGCTTGTCAGGTGGAGTCTTCATCAGATTAAGAGATGATCTTTGGTTCTGTTAATATGATTCACTTAACAGATATGTATGCCAGTCTCGGTTTTGATTTTGATGAGATCGAATTCCCCATATAAAATAAAGGAATCTGAGTGAGTTCCAGGGGTCTGGGATACAGAGGAAGATGTGGATATCCCAAAAGCCGCTATTCCAATTCTACCCCTGCTAGAACAGTGTACGCAGCAGAAAATCATGGCAGAGCCCTTCAGCGAGCTCAAAAATAACAAGAAAGTTCTTCCACCAATAGAAAATTCAGTCCTAGCACAGTTATACTGGAAGATCGGTTGAAGGTTCCACTTTCTTCTTCTCAGCAAGTAAATAGACCTAATAGGTCTAATCTTCCAAAACCATGAGTATTTCCAACTCCTATCCCGACACAAGATGCATCAAATTCCAAAGCATCAACTTCCAAGGCACATACTAAACCACATGTTCCTATTGGGAAACACAGACCTCTGGATCAAAAGTATGATGTATTGAAACACCTGGCCCAAGTACCGGCCAAGTAATCAATTCTGAATGCTTTGAATCTATCAAAGGATCTTTGGGAGGCACTCATCGAGGCTTTGTCAAGTCCTCAAGAGTTTGAAACTGAAATTGCTGCAGCTGAAGTCTATCACATAGAGAATAATCCTGTGGAATTCCATGCATTGATATCTTTCACTGATGAAGATGAAGATGATGTCGTGCATGGAAATATTAGGCCTCTTTACTTATTTGGCAAGGTCAATGGCATAGACTTCCTAAGAGATTTCATTGATAATGGTTCAGCAGTCAACCTCATGCCCATTCATACACTTCGGCGATTGGGCCTCACGGAATTTGATTTATCTCCTTCTACCATGATGTTACAAGGATATGATAAAAATGAACAAGAACCACTGGGAGAAGATACACTCAGAACTCAGTTTGGAGATCTTGTATCCAATTCATATTTCATGGTTGTTGATCAAGACTCATCCTTCAACATCTTTCTTGGAAGACCCTGGCTACATCAACATGCGGTTATCCCTTCATCATACGATCAATGTCTCAAATATTGTTTCGATGGTCAAGTTGGGACATTGTATGGTGATAAGGCCTCATTCAAGACATGTGAATCGCAATACATTGAGGTAGAATTATATCACATGAAGGAAAAGGAGAAATCCACAACAAGGGAGATTACCATAGTTAATGTTCCATATGGTTTAGAGAAGAATCCAGTAAATCCATTTACACATGTGAGTACAGATTATGTGTTGCCTATCATTAAAATTGACAAGATAGACCCAAATCAAAATACTCTTATGGAAAGATCCATAATGTCAATTACAGCAATCGAGCCTTACAACATGGGAGAAATTGGTGAGCAACCAAGCAGTGATGAAAGCCCAAATGGATATGTCTTCATTTCATCCGCTGAAATACAGAAAGTATATACTTTTCCAATCAGGCCATAAGAAGTTATAGAAATGTCATAGGTGAATCATGATGTTGATTCTCAATCCATCATCTCCTCTTTATTACCCATGGAAGACCCTTCATTATCAATTGGTTCAGAAATGGAAGCTTCTTCTTTAAGATGTTCAAATTTTAACATTTCTCCTGATCATGGAAATTCTACTTCATCATTCACTATGCAAGTAGAAATGAAAGAAATAACACATGTTGAATAAGAAGAGGAGGATCTCAGAGATGCTCCTCCAGCATTTGAAGAGGGTAACTCTACCACTATGGATGAACTCATAGAAATAAATCTGGGTACAGAAGAAGATCCATGCCCCACTTTAATGAGTTTGGCCATGACTCTTAAAGAACAAGAGATTTATATTTCTATTTTAAATCAAAATCGAGACATATTTGCTTGGAACTATACAGAGATGCTCGGTCTTGATCTTGATGTTGCTACTCATCATTTGGGTTTACCATAAGAACATCGAGGATTTAAGCAAGCCACGAGAAGAACACATCCAACTTATGATTCCAAAATTGAAGCTGAAGTGGATAAGCTTATCAAATCTAACTTCATCATAAAAGTTCAATATCTCAAGTGGTTGGCTAATATTGTCCCTGTGAAGAAGAAGAACGGACAAATTAGAGTTTGCATTGATTTCAGTGATCTTAATCAGCATTTTCCTAAGGATGATTTCCCAGTTCCGATTACAGAACTGTTAATTGATGCAACAGCTGTCTATGAAGAACTTTCCTTCATGGATGGATATTCTGGATATAATAAAATCTGAATGGCTCTAGAAGATGAGTAATCCACACCCTTCAGAGCCGCTCAAGGTGTGTTTTGCTACCGGGTAATGCCCTTTGGCTTACAGAATGTAGGCGCAACATATTAGTGTTCCATGCATCGTATCATCAAACCATTTTTAGGGAAGTTTGTTGAATGTTATGTGGACGATTTGGTGGTCAAATCTAAACAAATTTCTAATCACTTGGCTGATTTGGAAGTCATATTCCGCCAACTTCGGCAACATAATTTGAAGATGAACCCCTTAAAATGTTCTTTTGGGGTAACCTCAGGAAAATTTCTCAGCTTCGCCGTACGCCATCGTGGTATTGAAGTCAATCCTAAGAAGACAAAGTCAATCCCTGGTATGTCACATCCTAGAAATTTGAATGAATTGAGAGGACATCAAGGAAACATAGCCTATATTCAGAATTTTATCGCTAATTTGGTTGGCAAAAGTTTACCCTTCACCAAATTGATGAAGAAGGGAGTGACTTACCAGTGGACTGAAGAATTTCATGAAGCATTTGATATTCTAAAGAAGTATCTCTTGAGTCCACCGGTACTTATTCCACCTATTGAAGGAAGGCCACTTATCCTCTATGTGAAAGCCTTAGAGTGATCATTGGTTGCCTTTCTTGCTCAGAAGAATGATGTTGGGAATGAAAACAGCCTCTACTACATCATTCGGACTATGCTTGAAGTAGAAACCCGGTATTCAAATATTGAGAAGTGTTTCCTAGCATTAATCTTTGCAGTTCAAAAGTTGATACACTACCTACAACATCACGAGTTCCAATTGGTATCTCGCAATAACCCGCTCACATTCATCCTTAGTCATCCAATGCTTACAGGACGTCTGGCAAGGTGGGTAGTTATTTTGCAGCAATTTGACATTCAGTATGTGTCTCAAAAGGCAATAAAGGGCCAAGCTCTGACTGATTTTCTGGCTGAACACCCTTCAGTGGAAGACACATCTTCAGATATTTAATTCCTTGATGAGGAAGTCTTCTCTATTCAAGAAAGCCCTCAGGCATGGGAAATCTATTTTGATGGTGCTTCCAGAAGTCCAACAGGGAGGAAAATGAAAAATCCTAAATTCAACAAATTTGGGTTAGGAATTGTGCTCATTTCTACAGAAAAGGTAGTGTTACCTTATTCCTTCCTTTTATGGAAATGTGGTACCAATAATGAAGCAGAATACCAATCTCTCATCGCAGGCTTGGAATTGGCGCTTCAAGCACAAGTGAATCACTTAAAGGTGAATGGTGATTCAGACCTGGTAATCAAACAAGTCAATGGGGATTATGCCATCAGAAAAGAAGAACTAATCCCTTTGTATGATTACGTCAGAGAGTTAATGGAGGAATTCCCTTTGGAACCGACATTTTCCTATGTCTCGTGATCACAAAATGCTCAAGCTGATGCACTAGCTAATATAGCCACAGTTCTGGATGATCCAAATCGGGACGAGACAACCATCAGTATTGCCCACCGTCGTGAAATTTCACCTTATGTTCAAACCAGAACATAAGAGATCAATGAAATTAGTCCCATTCCTAAACTGTATGGTCATACTACAGGATGGATGTCACCTATCAGGGAATACCATCAAAATGGATCACTTCCAACTGATAGAGCCGAGAAATAACAAATTCGACGACATGTGGTCAATTTTACTCTTTATGATAGCCCAGATCACCTAGAGAAAATTCTTTACAAACGTGGTTTTGATGGAGTTCTCTTGAGATGCATTGATGGTGAAGAGACAACGGCTACCATAAAAGTGGTGCATGCAGGAGTCTGTGGTGCCCACCAGTCTGGACATAGACTGTCTGATCAGATTCGAAGGCTTGGATACTTTTGGCCTTCAATGATACAAGATTGTGTTGATTTCACAAAGAAGTGTCATTCATGCCAAGTACATGAAAACTTCATTCATCAACCTCCAGAGTTGCATCATACAGCTAAATACTCATGTCCATTTTCCACATGGCGAATGGATGTGGTGGGACCTTACCCTTCAGCTACAGCTAAGTAGTTTAAGTATATTCTTAATGGTACTGATTTCTTTTCCAAATGGGCAGAGGAAATACCTCTTAAGGAATTCAGTTCTAAATACATTGTTAGTTTCATCAAGTCTAACATCATTACCAGATTTGGTGTCCCTCATTCTATATTGACAGACAATGGCCCCAACTTCTGTTCATCTGAGGTGAAGAAGTTGTCTCGAGAATACAACATCAAATCCAACCATTCATCTCGGTATCATGCAGCAGCCAATGGCCTGATAGAAGCCTTCAACAAGACTCTTTCAAATATACTGCAAAAGATGGTGGATAAAGATATGAAATCATGGCCTGATAAACTCTTTCATGATTTAGGGGCTTATCGGACCACCACCCGTCCTGCAATGCGGTCAACTCCATATTCACTGGTATATGGAACGGAAGCCGTATTTCCCATTGAAGTTCAACTACCCTCACTCAGAGTATCCATTTTTGGTCATTCATCTACATATGAACAATCTCAAATGCGATTGAATGAATTGGAATGGTTAGATGAGAAAATATTGTGCACTTTTCACCACTCGGAAGTCTATCAGAATCGAATAGAACGGGCTTTCAACAAAAAAGTTTGTCTTCATTCATTCACTCAGGGAGAATTGGTATTAGTTCTCAGAACTTCAATGATACCAGGAAAGAAGCCTCCCAAGCTTGAACCAATGTGGGAAGGACCTTATTCAATACATAAGGTCTACTCCAATGGAGCATATTCATTAATCTCGATGGATGGAGAACTCATCACTACTCCAAACAATGCCAGATTTATGAAGAAGTATTTTGTATAAACACAAAATATATCATCATTGGTCTGGTATGACCTTAAACTGCACCATTGTCCTGCATGACATTAAAACTGCTCATCACGTCCAATAAGACGTTAAACTGCATAACCAATGGTCCATGCATACGACCTTAAACTATTTTCACGTTCCTTACGTCCAGCATGACGTTAAACTTCACCATCCACGGTCCATACATATGACCTTAAACTATTCTCACTTGCATCCAACATGACATTAAACTATGTCCCCCTTCATCGTCTAACATGATGCTAAACTGTATCGTCCCTTTTTCATTCAACATGACGTTAAACTGTGAAAAATTCCCTAATACATCCAACATGACGTTAAATGGTGTAATCTTTTGTCCTTACTACATGAAATTAAACTGCACAATCCTGTTTTTCCAGCATGAAATTAAAGTGTATTTTCCCCATCATTCTAACTACATGATGCTAAACTGTAAATAAATCCATTAATATGTCATACATGACGTTAAACTATATTTTCTCCCTGCTACATGACACTAAACTGTGTAGCACCAATAGTCCTAACTTCAAGACATTAAACTGCATAGTCCCTTCATATGTCATACATGACATTAAGCTGGGCATTGTTAGGGTTGTTGCTGCCTCTTGTTTCTCACACCGAGTATGACTCACGTGAGCTTAGATCAAACTTCAACCATAACACTCTCTCTGGGCTACTAACCATGTGTAAGTCCCAACACTATTTTCTAGGTCATTGTCCCCAAGGACAACTTGATCACTAATTCATTCTTTAATTGAACTACGTGGAATTTGATCCTTGCCTTCCAGGCTGGGTACATAGGAAACCTCCCAAGGTTCAAGCCAAAAACCAATATCTTCACATCAGTTGACCTTCATCTCATATGATGTTGATTCGTGAAACTGTCCCTATAATCAATATCTTTACATTGGTTCACTTTCGTCATTATTATAAAACATTAAACTATACAACACTTTTGTCCAGTATGACAATAAACTACAATATTATTTGATACACTTACCTGAGAGGTAATCGTTATATACATTGATTTTCAATCATGTTATATTCCAAAGACTACGTGCATATATGGAAATTCCCAAACCTTTTATCTTGGGTTAAACCATCATTGCACTAAAGTCCCCTTTCACCCTTCACATGTAGGAACCAAATTTGTACATATGTTATTTCTAGAACTACGTGGGCTTGATTCCCATCCTTATGGGATACGTAGGAACGTTCGAGTGTCCCTCGAATCCAGCCCCAAGTCTTTGGGCCTAACCCCAAATTCCACTTTCAATCCCTTGGCTGAAAAGTCCCCATGAAAACACACACTGTGTATTTCTTATAATGGTCCAAGCTCTATTACCCTAAACTAAGATCTCCAATCCTTTTTCCATGCACGACATTAAACTGTATTTTAGGAATTAGATATGGCTTGATTCCCATCCTTAGGGGATACGTAGTGAAGTCCAATATTTCAATTCAAGACCCATCCACAACATAATTAATGTTAGCATTGATCTGTGTATCTCTTCATAAATTGGACAGTGCCCATATTTATGTTTCATAATCCTAACCTTAAATATTTTCAGATCTTCATAACCCTTTTCTTGACTTCTAGTCACAAAAATGTCAAATTTCTGAGAGTTCTTTTCCCTAACTATGCAGTATGTTTTCTTAGGCGGCCTTGCATAAACAGTATCCATAACAGATTTTTCATCCAAAAGAAACTATTATTTGACTATCCAGACAATGCCCTTAAGTGGCCCTACATAATTCACCCCCCTAATGGGTTTTTCGGATATTGGTAACTTCATTCTTGGGAAGAAAGCCACTTTTGTCCTTATTTGTCTTAAATGACAATAGGTAGGGATCCGCAAAAATATTCATCCTTAACATATTTGTCCCATATCCTTTTTCCTGATCTGAAAGTATTCAATTCAATGGTTTATATTCTCCTTCCCTACGTTTGGTTCAAACCTTCGTAGGAGTGATATCCATCCAGTTCTTCGATAATCTTGTTTGGAAATATCTTCTCCATATTCAAGTACCACTTTCCATACAGTGAACTCTATACTTTGGAAAATTTGAATCTCCATAAACTTTCACTGGCTTTTAGCAGTAGAAAGGAAAATTTCTGAGAGTTATTTTTCATGACTATGCAGCATGTTCCCTTAAGAGGCCTTGTATAAATAGTCCACATAATAGACCTGTCAGCCAAAAGATGCTATTTATTTGACTATGCAGTCAATGCCCTTAGGTGGCCCTGCATAATTCAACCCCCTAACGGGGTTGTTAAATAATGGTAACTTCATTCTTGGGAACTACTTCTTCTATTGCCTTTTTAGCTCTTTTTCATATCATTCCTCAGATTCAAATATTCTTTAAGTCGTAGTTTAAATATTTTCCCTCATACTTGAGTGTGGTAATATGTTTTCAGATAAATTTACAAAGAATTGAGTCAGTTTTAATTCATTCGGTCAAAGATATTTCGACCATAAACATTAGCCTCTTTATGTCCGACGTGCATGACATTAAACTGCCCATAAAAGACAAAGGGACTCTGAATAAATGGCATGCTCCAGCTCACTAAACATAAATTTTGTATGATTTAGGTAATATTGAGCAATTAAGAGATTCAAATTTTGTAGGGTTATTTATATTAATCCTAGTAAAAATCAAACTATGCTTACTAGGCCCATTGTCTTAGGTAAAATTTAAAGCAGGTAGTGAAAGAATACAAGAATAAATGATTGAAGATAAAAGTACTCTCCATTGATGCACAAGAATTAGAGGGACATCCACAGATTGGAGCCTCTTCTCTTTTTCAGCAAATTACAAAAGACTGTCAACATAAGTCTTCACTTGATGAACCGCATCTCGAGCTTCATTAGCAGCCACTTGAAGCTCATGCACCTGACCAACTTCACTCTTTTTTATCCTGATGGAGTGCTTTCTTAGCATCCGCAATGGTCTTCATACCATTAGTTTGAACTCCCTCTAGTGAATTATTGAGTTGGTCAAGTTCCCCAGTAATAGCATCTAACTGTTGCTGAAGGTGCATCTTCTGGATGACTTTTTCTTTGATCTTTTGCTTTAGCTCCTTCATCTTGGTAGCATAGTCAGCCTTAGCTCAAGATACTATAGCCTCAAATTCTCCTATGTTGACTGACAATTTCACCCTGGTCAGATCTTCATGACACTTTTGCTCCTGCTCCCTCCTGAGGATGACTTGTTTCACCGCGGTATGGATCTCTTGGTATCCAAAACCGACAAGTCCTAGAATGAAGAACTGGGATGAAAATCGAGGGATCTTCAATGATAGCTCTTCTAAAGGAACCTCAGATATGATTTCCCATATGTTGTTCGATGCCTTGCGTTGTGAAAAGATGAGCACCTTAAGCACCTCTCGGTCTGATTCAACATTATCATCACAGGGGGGCATGTAATCTGGGATTAATGCCCTTAGAGAAGTGCCATGTTCTGCCCCTTCCCCCCTGACCCTGGTATCTTCCCCTTCTACTACTATTTGGGTGGAGGTTGATACTTCACCTCCAGTTCTATCCAATGAATTTGATAGCCCTATTTGATCAATTAAAAGTATAGTTAGTTTCATAGTATAATGGAAATTGGTTGTATATCTTGAAAACTCAGTACAATCGTTACCTAACAGTAGATCAGCAGCTTGAGTAGACTCCTCCCCATCTTTCCCAGTTTCAACAAAATATTCAAGATGGGTCTCGGGATGGTTTATTGTATTTATCTCCACTTAAGCTAATGTTTCTGCAATTGTAGGGTTGACATCAATGTCCACACCCTCTTCATGCATTGGTAGTTCAGCAGCTTCTATGGATGGAACTACATATTATTTTCAGTCATGATTAGAAGTGTAAATTATAAGAAAATTTACTGGGCGAAGTATAACACTCATGCCCAAGGTCTTATAAATCACATGATAACTTAGCATGATCATAAAATTATTCGAAAGACATGCCACGATTCATCATTTCATCCAATGATATTTCAGAATCCTGGTTAGTATCACCAGTGGGAGAATTTGATGCATCCTCTTGGCGACCCTTATTCTACATCCCCTAACCCTAGACATATTCTTTAGGAAGGATGGCAGATTCAGTTTCTGCAGCTGCCAATGATTCTGGTGCAGGTTCTTCTCTACTTGTAGCAGCAGCGGGAGCAGTACTGGGAATAGATGTTGGCACTTTTTCAGAAGTTTCCAAGTCAGCATGAATTTTCATTTGTTCCACATCACCATCTGTGGCCCTCAAAGGAGGATCAATCCTTTCCCTCATAGGGTAAATTGAAGAAGCCCCTGCAATCCCAAGTTAAATGAGCAATCATTTCATGGTTTAAAACTTATGATAATCTGAACGACTTACCACTGCTAATGAAGCGTTTAGCTGTGGTCTTCTTCCTCCGATTATTTTTATTCCATGGATTTTTGGGAGTGTCTGCAGTCTCCATTATAGGTACCTGAATGGGAGAGGGGAAATCCATTTTCAACTCCTCATCCATGGCCTTCTAGCCTGGAGATATCTCACTCGGTTCACGAGGAGATTCAGCAGCAGCCCCGATGGCAGTACCACCAGGGCTATACTGTGGTGAAGAAACCTCAGTTGTTTTTCCAAGCTGTAAGATGAAGAAAACAATTTCCTTGAATAACAATGCTTTGACTGAAATCAAGTTGCAAAGAAAATAAGGAAAGAAAACTTACATCTTTTGGATCCACATACTAATACCACTCCTCATCAGTGGCACCGTGATCCATCATTTCCTTCACCCACTTGGTGATAGGGATAGAATCTTCGGTGGAATATATGTATGCCTTCAACTCTTTGACATAGGCTCTTACTTCATCATGGTTATCCTTGAAATTAATATTTACTGGAGCCTGAAGAGTCCTTATTCTAGGAAGACGTAACCCTTCACATAGCTCTATCCAGATAGTTTCAGTATCGTAGTATACATCCCGCCATTCCTGGATGGCCTCTGGTCGTAGATATGCAGGTGTACTAGAAGGTTGCGAAGAGGGTCCTACAACCTTGGATTTTAATTTCTTTCTTTCTCCTACAACTATAAAAAGAGAATGAAAAATTGTTACTCTATAAAGTTACTTGCAATTAAAATTACCTCAATAAAGTAACTCACCAGGAGTTGATGGAGTGTCTCTCTTGATTCTAATAGGAGGATTATATGCGGTATGGGGCCATTTTGACACATGTTGTATCTCCTGAGAATCTAATGAATTAGCCTCGGTTGAAGAACTTGGTGAACCAGCATCAGTAGTGGAAGAATCACCTACCACCTAAATTGTATCTTTCCCAATGGTTCTATTCTTCTTCCCAATCCGGTCAACAGGGTTATTCAATATGGCCTCAGGATATGACGTTATCCAGTTTTCAGCATACCATATGGTCAAATTGCATACCGCTTCAGTTTTTGGTAAGTCAAAGACTGCCCCAGTCCTTTCCATAGCCATTAGAAACCATAGTTGCAGAACAACCATTGGATGCTACTTTGATCTGACGTGCACTGGAGGAGATACAACAGTTGTCTGCAGACACTTGAATTGGCGTGCAAATCAATATGGAGAATAGGCCTCATATTTAATTTCCCCATCAATTCTGGCGGCCAGTACACCATCTCTATAGGCCAGCATGTAAGACCTTTATTCCAAGATGGTTGATCCATCGTCAACAAATCGACTGGTCAACGGATTTTCATAGGGAATTAAGTGGAATTCCTTATGCATACCCAGCCTTGGCCTAATATCATAGGCATTGAGGGACAAAGGACAAACCCCAGAGAAGGCCTGAACAGATGTCCTGAAAGAACTTCCAGGAATATGTATTCCATTCTGTACAACATATGTCTAGAAGTGAGTGGCGATCCATCCCCATAAAACATGGAATGGTCCCACTAATCTCAAAGGAGACTTACCCATATAGACATGAAGTAAGATCCTGTGAATCTTTGCCAAAACTGGGGTAGCCAACCCCATCATCTTCTTCTCAGCCAACTTGGCTACGATAACAAAGGTCCCTGGCCTGACGCCTCCCTTCGAATCTCTAACTAGAAAAAGATAGACACTGAGCCATAAGGCTAAAAAGCCTGCCAGATGGTTCATCTCCGGGATTTTATGATTCACTTCATACCCCATTTCTCAAACTCTACTGCTTCCAGAGTCGACCAGAATGTGCCAGGAGCACCTCTCTTATCCGCTCTAGGGCAACTAGTAGGACGAGTATAGGTGGGCCCCTTTTTCCTCTTCTTCTTGAGAAAGACATCCATCCATTCCTGTGGGTGAATATCCCTTCTAGAATGAGTCTTTGAAGTCTTTGAGATTTTTATCTTATGATAAATCTTCAATAATTCTCGAACCAAATTCGGAGTGTTCTTTGGATCATTCAAAGTTGCCTTTGGAGGGATGAATTCATCATACATATCACCCAAAATTGGAACCCCTGATATCTTGTAGACATAACACAAACTAATGCCTACTTCTCCATGGGTCAGTTGGAAAGAATTTGTTTCTGGGCTCCAGTGGCTAAGCAACTCTAGTGAAAAATTATCATTCCTATAAACATATGTCTGCCCAGCCCAGACGGCTTCATAAATTGTAGCTCCCTTCAGATCCTTGATAAACTCTTCACAAGTTTGTCGCACCCAATAAGCCCACATCCAAGTTGGCTTCACCCCTCCTCCAGAACAGAATTCCCATTTCTCCTTCCAGCCTTCGGATTGATCCATCTAAGAGTTTCTAAAGACTGAAGGATAACAATGTAGTTGCAGCTCAGGCTTGTGAAGTTGCAGATCTGGAGCACACGAGCTATTATGCATTATATAGGCTTTGTTTACTATTCTAGCATTAGAAAATGTTCCTATGATTGAGACATTCCCTGAAGAAAAGTTGGTATACAACTGAAACCAGGAATGTGGGAGATAGATCTTTGCCTCTGGAATATTGACATCTTACATATGACCACGGCCATACAGAGGCAGATAGATGTTGTGTGGGAAATCATGATGATATTTCTTCAGATACTTAGCTAATTCTGGGAGAGTACTGTCGCGGACAGTATAGTAATCATGGCCAACGATCTCCATCATCTCATCAATTCTTTTTCTCTCTAGTTCATCAGTTGTTCCGATTCTCTTTGGAGCCATTTCATATGCACAAAAGTTGAATAATTAACTCCTAATGTATGTTAATGTTTCATAAAATTTGTAAAGGATTTGAAGTAATTTTCTAAGTCATTAAGGCGCGCAAGTCCCATAGTTGGCGCGCAAGTCTCCTTCGGTCGCGCAAATATTGGTCGCACAGGTATCACCGCCCAACTCCAAATACCTTAACAGAAGCGCGACACAAGAAACAAGAAGAGGAAAATAGTGGAATAACTTGCGTGGAAGAGCGAAATCCAAGATCCAAGCTACGCGCCGAGAGCAAGAAATCTACGAGAGCTGAGTGATTTTCGTAGTATGGAGCCCCCTATTTATAGCGTTAGACCCTACATAACCTAAGCTCATTTGAACACCATACCCTGTGCGCCCTAATTTTTTTTTGATTCTCGATTTCCTCAGATTCAAATCCTCATTTCTTTTGGATCCAACTCCGAGGGGGGACTTTTTTTGACGCTCCTTTTGTCAAAGAATCTAAATATTGGAAAAGGGGAATATCTTAGCTCAAAGTGATTCAACCTTTGGACAAATATCAAAAAATTGACAAAGGAAGGAATAAGAAGAACATTGTGCAAGGGTCGTGCAAGTTCTACAATAGTCGTGCAAGTATACTTGCGCGCCATAATGGTCATGAAAGTACACTTGCGCGTCGAAGTTGGTCACGTAAGTAACTTGCGTGACCTAGGTGATAACTGCACGGGGTCTTCTCCTGCTAAAAAATAGACCCTGTGGGCCCCCCATTTCAGGAGGAATTCTTCCAAAATTCAGATGTATAGCTCTGAATGCCCATGTCTCTTCTTCAGGTCTTCCGAATACTTCTAGGGAAATTATTTACCTATAATGGAAGGTCTAAACAAGAGGAGTAATGTCTAAGTGTTATAATTCACTAACACTTGCGTGCCTAAGGTGTTTTTCCCTTAAGTGAAATGAACATACTTGTGTGACGCCCTACTTATTCACCACAACTTGCGCGCCTCTCTTCTGGAAGTACCTCCGGATAATTCTAAAGGCTTTGGTCAAGGATCACACAAGTGTTACCCTACTGGTTATCAATCGTGCAAGTACCCATGTATCACGCATGTATACCTGCGCGACCAGGACTTGTGCGCCCACGTAGTACCTGCGTGCCTGCCAGGGCTTGCGCGCCCCTGCCTTTTTGGGTGCACTTCTTGCCCATTTAACCCCTATTATACCATTCCACCTCTCTTATTCAAGATTCAGTCTTCAATACATACTTAAAATCCATTTATGGAATTTTTCTTGATTAACTTCCTTATCTGAAAGGAATTCTATGTAATATCTCTCAAAACCTAGTGATTTACACATCATTATGTCACTAAAGATTGAGATTTCATTCATTAAACTTCATCATTTAAGATGGGAGAACCACTTAAACTGGGCCTCCTTTTCAAGAATAATCCCCAGTCATAATACTAATGTATGGGAATCCTCCTTAGGAGTAAGCCCCAAGTCCTCTTTAACCTGGGATTCCTTTTTAAGTGTAAGCCCCAGTATCAAAGTTCACAAGTATGGGAATCCTCCTTAGGAGTAATCCCCAAGTCCCCTTTAACCTGGGCTTCCTTTTCATGAGTAAGTCCCACTCATATTTCCCATTAATTTTGGGCATCCTCCTTAGGAGTAAGCCCCAGGTCTCCTAATCTGGGCATCCTTTTCAGTTGTAAGCCCCAATATTAAAATTTTAAAATATGGGCATCCTTCTTAAGAGTAATCCCCAACCATAATTCTCTTAACCTAGGATTCTTTTTCAAGAGTAAGCCCGAATCTCAAATTTGGGCATCCTCTTCAAGAGTAAGCCCCAAGTTCCTTAATTTTTCAAGTCCCTTAACCTGGGCCTTCTTCTCAGGAGTAAGCCCCAGCCTTAATCTCTCTTAACCAGTCTTAATTTCCTTTTGATCTGGGATTCCTTATCAGGAGTAAAACCCAATAATAAGTCCCCTCCTAACTTGGGAATCTTCCTTAGGAGTAAGACCCAAGATTAGAGTATCCAAATCTCCATGAAGCACATATACCTTTATGGACCCTATTCTTAGATTTTTTCCCTGAAGTAAATCTTAATCCTTATCTATTTGGGCATTCATACACACATAAGCCCCACATCATTGAATCTTTCATGGCACAATTGTCTTGTTCACCAATACCTCTTGTTTCTCACACTGAGCAAGACTCAAGTGAGCTTAAAGTGTAAAAGTAATCATAACATATTTCTTTGAGCCATCAATCATGCATAAGCATCATACTCCCTTACTCAAACTATGTAGGTTCTGATTCCTTTTCCAAAAGCAAAGGATACGTAGGTAGCCCATCTGCGGGTACGATCCCAACTCTAAAATAATCAATGTCCTTATGAATGACAATCAACTTCAAGTGCCCCACTTAGTGGCTTTAAAACCAGTATGGTCATCATAATGAATAAGATACTTTTATGTATCAAAGGATACCATTGACTAAGAATCTCTAACAAATACAGATGATTCTCTATCGATGAAGTTGTCACGACCCGTCCTTGGGGCCTGTGTCGTGACTACCCCAAGCTCGCCTTCCATAGGCCAGGGGATGGCGACTAGCACCAAGGCGTAATTCCCGGTAAAAAGGGAAGGCATTGCCTTTGTAAAGTAAAAAAATACCAAAAGGAAAGCAAGAAGAAGTAAACAATAAGTAAAAACTGGGTACAATAGAAAGTGCGGTAATGTAAGTGGGCCAGAATACAAACCCAAACTGAAAGTAAAGTACAACTGAAAGAGAGTACAGCAACTGAAAAGTAAAGCCACAGCGTCAAGCCGTCCACTGGTAGTCCCACCTAAAGGGTGGGTATAGATAGCCTCCACAGCTCCTTGGGTCCAGCCGTCCGCTCCGGGTACGCCCCGCCCAGTGGTCCACCTCCGGGTACCGACCTGCTCCTCGTGCCTCTACCACGATCAGCGATGTCCGTCCTCTACAACCAACACAACGTAGTGCGGGCATAGCCCATGCAGGGGTGAGTATAAGCTACTCAGTAGGGACCCCGAGACCCATTAAGGTCTCCCATAATCCACAAAGGATAATCCAAAAAGGAAAGATACAATCACGAAGTAACATCCGACACTGCTTAGGTATAAGCCCATACATTTACCTAAGTCATCAATTCTCATTCGGCACCAACATCTGATCTCAAGTACAACCTAGTCCACACAATAAAACATAACATAATCTACATAGGATATAAAGTCAATCTTATCGAAGATAAGAATTGAATGCTAAGATTTAGCTCACACAGGTATACTTCTTCATAAGACGATAGATATGATCAGATATACTCACTGATTCATCTAACCCATCGGACCCACACAGGATCGATAGGTACTAACCCCCACAATGACCCACAAAGGATCGATAGGTAACTAACCCCTGCAATGACCCACAATGGATCGATAGGTAACTAACCCCTGTAATGACCCACAAAGGATCGATAGGTAACTAACCCCCGTAATGACCCACAGAGGATCGGACCCACACATGATCTGTACGCGCTGGCCCACACAGGACCACTGAGCGCTGACCCACATAGGATCTGCCCCACACAGGATTGGTAGCACTGATCCACGTAGGATCACTGAGTGCTGTAGTCATTGTCGTCGAATCCACGGAGGATTTTTGTACAGTCATCATCGTCGTCGCAGTCACCGCCAGCTCTTGGGTTCCCGCACATATGAAGCTCGTTCGGGAGGGTCCTCTCCACGAGCCGAAGGGCTGATACATCAACTGAAACATAGTATGGATTTGATGTATCCAAACGTTCCATATCGTCAATAGGAACTCAACGTCATAGACGACGCGTCAATCGGACACCTGGTCTGAGAGTTATTGGCTTTTTCGTCCTAGGGATCTGGTTGGTTTTTAATTCAAAATCAACCCGACCGTACTCCAACTGCATCCAAACCTCGATCGGAGAAAGCCAAAAGGTCCGTCTAACTTAGAGGAATCAGTCAATGTCGACGGCACGTCAATCGGACATCCAGAGCTCATGTTATAAGAGTTTCCGCTCCGAGAGCCCGGTTGGTTTCGTGTACGAACCAACCCAGCCGAACATAAAGTTCTCCTAAATCTTGAGTGTAGTATACCGAATCTACCTTCTCGATCCAAGGATCGCATCGCAGCTGACGGTGCGTCGATCGGAGGTCCGCAGCCTATGTTATGGGCAAAAGACCATGAAAGGTTCGGTATTAGGGGGTTCGGGCCCGGTCCGACCCAGTCCGGTACCCCCTGGGTCGGCCCGAACCGGGTCGACCTGACCCGGGTTCGGGTCCGGCCTTCTTGGGCGCGGCCCGGCGCGCTGGTCAGGAGGCTCGGACGAAACGGCCGAGCGTTGAGGAGCGAGGGGGGGGGGGCTGCCCCCCGCTTGTTATAACCGCGGCCCCATGTAGGGGCCGCTTTACTGGCCAACCAGGGGTTACGGACCCCCGGATTTCCCCCTGACCGGCTGGCCCGCTCCAGCCGGCCGGTTGCTGCCGCAATGGGACTCGCACGGGCCGGTCCCACTACTCCAACGCCGGCGGCCCGGAACCGGCCTCCGGTCCTTGCTCCGCCGTGGCCTGGTCTTTCCAGCACGCCGCGACGACATCGCACCCCTCCGCCGCGGCCCCGCTCCGGCCGCGGTGTCTTCGAGGTTCTATGGCGCAGTGCGACGGCGCCGCGGATTAATTTGTTTCCAACGGCGCGACGCGACGGTGACACGCTTCTCCACACTTCCTTTAACATTTCATGTTCGGTGCTTCAGCACCACGCCGCCTTATACGAGCCACAACATAAATCAACCAACTAGGGGGAGGAGGGTCGGCAGTGTTTGTGCGGTCCGACCTCCTCCCGTTATTTCGATAACAGGCGGTTCAAATTGGAAGGAAGAAAGCGAAGAAGGTAATCATGAACAAACAAATAAAATAAAACCCTACCTCGTCGAATTCGTTGAGCGAGGGTTCGTTGCAGAAACAACCATTGCGGAAGAAGGCGTCGCGGAAGGAGAATCGTCGCGTCACAGAGAAATGATTCGTCGGCATCGCGTCATCGATCTCCGAGGATCCGGTGTTCTTGTCGACCTTCATCAGAGGTCGATGTTCTTCGCATTATTCATCGATGAAGAAGAAGATCTTCAAGCCCCATAGCTTTTCTCCAAATCCTCCCAATGCAACAAGTTCCAACCAAAATAAAATAAGAACTTCCCTTATTTTATTAACATGACTTAAGTTTGAAATTAAAAAGTTGAATTAATCCACTCAATTAATTAACTCAAGTTTTCTTAATAAATGGAGGGTTATGGAAGGATAGGGAAGATGAAGTGGTGGGGTTGTTTGGGCCCCACCACCCTCATAACCTCCCATCGAAATTTGGGTGGTTTCCCCCAACATCCACTCAAAGGTTTTAACAACTTAGAGAAAAATAAAAATTGATGCTCAATTTTATTTTACCTTCCACAATTTTTAACAACTTCTCCCATGAAAACGCAACTCCGGAAAAGGTGTTCCTAAGCAATTACCGGCGCTGCGAATCCATCGATGCCCTCACAATTCGATTCTGAGCACCGGTTCAAAAGTTAGGAAAACCCACTCATTCGATCACTGAACGTACACGAGCTAAACTTCGGATAGAAATTCCAGGCACACCGGGCCTCGGAATCAAGTGCCGTCAGAAACTGCGCTCCTGTCAAATCCCAAAGAAAATTAAGAAAAAAATTCCCTTTAATTTTACGGGTCTTTACATTACTCCCACCTCATGGATTTACATCCCCGTAAAGATACATAAAAACTAGAGGAACAAATGTGGGTACTGTGCACGCATCTGAGCCTCCCGCTCCCAAGTGCTCTCCTAGAGGTTCCCGTGCTGCCATCTGATGCGCACTAGAGGAATCGACCATCCATGTAGGACCCGCTCCTATCGATCCTCGATCTCCACTGGGACATCCGCAATATTCTCCCCATCATCTATGTCTAGCTCCCCATGGTCAATGATATGCGTCGGGTCGTGCACGTATCTTCTCAGCTGAGATACATGGAAGATTTCATGCACTCGGTGCAACTGAGGTGGTAGAGCCAGGCGTTAAGCCACCTTACCAATCCTGGTGAGGACCTGGAATGGTTCATTGAAGCATGGAGACTACTTGTCGCCTCAGTCAAATCTCTTTAATCCACGTCGAGGTGAGACCCGCAAGAAGACGTGGTCTCCATCCTCGAACTCTAGTGGCCTTCGCCTCCTATCAGCATAAGACTTCTGCCAGCTCTGAGCTGTCCTCATCTGCTCCTGGATGACATGGACCTTATCTGTCGTGGCCTGGACCATCTCTGGTCCCACAAGTGCTGACTCCCCAGGGTCCGTCCTGCACAGAGGTGATCTGCAAGGTCGGTCGTACAACGCCTCGTATGGTTCCATCCCGATGGTGGAGTAGTAGTTGTTGTTGTACGCGAACTCCACCAAGGGTAGGTGGTCCTCCTAGTTGTGACCAAAGTTGAGGAAACATGCGCAGAGCATGTCCTCGAGAGTCTGAATGGTCCTCTCCATCTTACCATTTGTCTAAGGGTGAAAGGCGGTGCTGAAACGTAGTTGCATCCCGAATGCCTCCTACAACCCCTTCCAAAGCCGGGAAGTAAAGCGAGCATATTGATCAGAGATGATAGATGACGGCACACCATGAAGCCGTACAATCTATTGAATGGAGAGGCATCCTAAGCACTCCACTATGCCCTACTCTCTGATCAGTAAGAAGTGAGCCGACTTGGTGAGCCGGTCGACAATCACCCAAATGGATTCGTGACCTCTGGAAGTGCGTTGAAGTCCAGTCACTAAGTCCATAGATATTCCATCCCACTTCTACTCCGGGACCTCCAAGGGTTGTACCAAACCTACGGGTACTTGGTGCTCTGCCTTTATCTGCTGGCAGGTGAGGCATCGAGAAACGAACTCTACCACAACCTTCTTCATGCCTGGCCACCAGTGCTGTCGTCTGATATCCTGGTACATCTTTTCCACTCCAGGATGTACCACCAAAGGGGAAGTGTGAAACTCTCTCAGCACCTCCTCCCGTAAAGCAACTGGTACCAAGGTATGTCCTCTAAAAAGGACTTCATGCTCTCCTCCTAAATAGAAACCATCAGGTGCCTGTCCTGAGGATATCTGCGCATGTCGCGTCTCATAGTCAGCGTCCCCACGCTGTGCCTCTCTGACTAGCTGCAGTAGTGGAGGAGTGACTGTGAGTGACTGAAGAAAGGTTGCTCCATCTATATCCATGAAGGATATCTGCACAGCGGCTAGCTGCTCTGTCGCCTCACCAAGTAGTTGAATGCTCTTCCTTCTGCTGAGAGCATCGGCTACCACGTTCCCATTTCCAAGAGTATAGACTATTTCAAAGTCATAGTACTGGAGGAAATTGAGACATAGCCACTGTCTCAGGTTCAGTTCCTTCTGCGAGAAGAAGTACCTGAGACTCTGGTGGTCAGAATAGACTGTAAAGAACTCGCCCATCAGATAGTGTCGCCACATCTTCAGAGCGAAGACCGCCTCTTCTAACTCCAGGTCATGGGTAGCGTAGTTCTGCTCATGTGGCCTCAACTGACATGATCCATAGGCAATAACTGCCTGCACTTGCATCAGGACACATCTGATTCTAGTCCCTGATGAATCGCAGTAGACTACGTATCCAACTCCCTCCTCTGGTAGCCTCAAGATAGGAGCACTGGTCAATCTCTGTCTCAGCTCTTGGAAGCTCTGCTGACATCTGTATGGCCCCACAAATGGTTTCCCCTTCTTCATCAAGGTTGAGAGTGGTGCTACAACTATGGAGAAGTCTGGAACAAATCTCTGGTAGTACCCAGCTAGTCCCAGAAAACTCTGCACCTCCGTCACGCTCCCTGGGTGGCTCCCAAGCTAGCACTGCCTTGATCTTCGCAGGATCAACTCCTGCCTCAGAGATGACGTGTCCTAAGAAGTGGACCTCACGTATCCAGAACTGACACTTTGAGATCTTTCCATAAAGCTGGTGCTCTCGGAGTGTGTCTAGTACAACCCGCAAGTGGTAGGCATGCTCCTCATCAGTGGTCGAGTATATCAAAATGTCTTTGATGATGACCATGAAAAATCTATTGAGGTATGGCTGAAAGATCATGTTCATGAGGGCCATGAACACTGTTGGAGCATTGGTTACACCAAATGGAATAACCAAGAACTCATAGTGGCCATACCAAAACCAGAAGGTCGTCTTCTGCACGTCCTCGTCCCGAACACTGAGCTGGTGATAACCTAAACTGAGGTCTATCTTTGAGAACCACCGTGCTACCTTGATCTGATCGAAGAGGTCGTAAATCTTCGGTAGCGGATACTTGTTCCTCACTGTCACCTAGTTCAGGCGACGATAGTCGACACAAAGTCACAAGCTCTCATCCGCCTTCTTGGCGAACAATATCGGGGAAGCCCAGGGTGAAACACTGGTTCAGATGAATCCCTTGCCCTGCAAGACCTCCAACTGTACTCGTATCTCTCTAAGCTCAGCGGGGGCCATCCGATGTGCTAGGGTGGATATCGGGGTTGTCCTGGGGTATATATCAATATAAAAGTCTACCTCTCTGCGAGGAGGTAGTCCTAGAATGTCGTCGGGAAAAACGTCCGCATACTGATCCACCACTGCAGGAAAACCAGTACTCCGCACGTCAAATGCTCCTAGGATGAGGCTAGCCAACTAATGAGTGATGGGATGTCCTCTCCTCTGCGTGAGTCCATCCTGTGCTGTGAAGGATCCCTTCTCGCTGGTGAAGGTGAACCTGCTCCTGTCGATGCATACACATGGCACTTTGCGCCTAATACAGTAAATCTGAGCATGGACTGTAGATAACCAATACATGCCCAAGATGACATCGTAAGGACTCAACACCGCTAAAAGAAGATCCCAGCCTAAGATCTCGCCTCCTAGAGTAAGCTCACACTACCGGAACCAGTGCGTAATCGTCGAGTCTTCTCCCGTAGGAGTCTCTAGCCGTAAAGATCGAGCCAACGGCTCTGTCGGAATCTCCGAGCTCCGAACAAGGGCAGCGGCTATGAAAGAATGACTCTCTCCTGTGTCTATAAGAACTTCAGCAAGGGTGTAATAGACACAGATAGTACCTCGAATCATCTCGGGCACACCGTGGTCATAGTCCTCTGCTGCCTAAAGTTGTGCCTGTCTCTACCCGCCAGCTCCCTGTGGTCGGGGTGGACCTCCTGGTGGTGGTGGTGGTAGAGCTTCAAAGTGTCTCCCACCACCTGCTGCTCGGCCAGCTCCTCTGTCTAGTCCGCCTGCTCCCTACGGACCTCCATGGTCAACCCTTTGCCTCTTCCTAGGTGGTCCCTCAACCGTCTGCTGCTCTTCTGAACTGCGGGTCGGGCAGTCACGAGCCATGTGGCCCTGCCTGCCGCATGCGTAGCACTGTCTGCCTCTCGAAATATTGTCTCTACGCTGTGTGCCCCGCACCACTGAGCCAATTTCTTGAGTTCATCTGCCTGAGGGTCTGGTCTGCCTGGACCCATGAGTCATCCTTCGACTGCCTGCTGTAAAAGACTCTATTCCGTGTCGCCCTGTAGTAGGTCTCGATGTTGATTTAGGCTCAACAAGGAAGCTATTGATCAGAAGGGCTCGCTCTAGTACCTGTGCCTGTGTCGAAATGCTGTGGTAGATCAGCGATTCCATGATCTCATGACTCAATCCCTTCTCAAAGGTCTGGGCTTGGAAGAATGGGTCTCATACCATGTCCGTCGAATAGCGCGAGAGATCCGCAAATCTCGCCGAGTACTGGGCGACCGTCAAGCTGCCTTGCCACAGTTGAAGAAGCTCATGGATGCGCACCTCATGGAGGGTGGATGGGATAAACTCTGAGCAGAAGAGGCTCTCAAAGTCCGTACATAGAAGATATGCCTCGTCGTGCACCTGGAGCATCAAGCTCCACCATCTGCCTGCTGCTGCGTGCATTATGCTCACTGCGAGGATCACCATGAGGTCTGTTGGTGTCCTCACTAACCTGAAAACCCGTACAAGTGCCTCCAGCAAATCCTCGGATGCCTGAGGTTTCATCTCCCCATGGAACCTAGGTGGTCGCTGATGCTGAAACTCGTGCAGTTCACTAAGGCGATGTGCATCGTCAGCGGTTGGGGCTGGTAGAATCGGTGGCTCAGCGGGTAGAGGTACCACCGATGCCTCTATTGTCAAAGGGCCGTATACTGAGGCCTCGTCGCTCGGTGGGCTATCATCACGCACAACTCTCGGAACCCTAGCAGGCTGCCGTCATGGGGCCATCCTGAAAAGAAACTGGTGCGCCACGGTCAAACAGTATACCTAGTGAGCTGACACAAAGTAATCACAAAGAAAACTTGTAACACACATGCAATCAATGATTTCATGTATTAAGTCGGAAATCAGGACTCAGGGTCCTGGTGTACGGATACGTCAGCCGCCGCACAAACACTGGACTCCCTGGACTGATAACCACACCCAATAACCTTAACACTATTGCTTCACATAGAAGGAAGATCAAAGTCCAAAGTTCTGCGGGAGAACTGAACTCCTTTGATACCAATTTGTCATGACCCGTCCTTGGGGCCCGTTCCATGACTGCCCCAAACCCGCCATCCATAGGCCAGGTGCTGGCGACTAGAACCAAGGTGTAATTCCCTGTATAACGGGAAGGCATTTCCTTTGTAAAGTAAAAAAACACCACAGAGCAAGCAACCAGAAGTAAACACTAATTAAAAACTAGGAACAATAGAAAGTGTGGTAAAGTAAGTGGGCTAGAATACAAACCCAAACTGAAAGTAAAGTACAACTGAAAGAGAGTACAACAACTAAAAAGCAATGCTGCAGCGTCAAGCCGTCCACTGGTAGTCCCACCTGAAGGGTGGGTACATATAGCCTCCACAGCTCCTCGGGTCCATCCATCCGCTCTGGGTATGCCCCACCCAGTGGTCCACCTCCGGGTACCGACCTGCTCCTCGTGCCTCTACCACGATCAGCGATGTCCGTCGTCTGCAACCAACACAACGTAGTACAGGCATAGCCCATGCAGGGGTGAGTATAAGCTACTCAGTAGGGACCCTGAGACCCCCGAAGGTCTCCCATAATCCACAAAGGATAATCCACAAAGTAAAGATACAATCACGAAGTAACATCCTACACTGCTTAGGTATATGCCCATACATTTACCTAAGTCATCAATTCTCGTTCAGCTCCAACATTCATGCTCAAGTACAACCAATTACACACCGGAAAACATAACATAATCCACACAGTATATCAATTAAATCTTATCGAAGATAAGAATTGAAAGTTAAGATTCATCTCACACAGGTATACTTCTTCGTAAGACGATAGAGATGATCAGATGTAGTCACTGATTCATCTAAGCCATCGGACCCACACAGGATCAATAGGTACTAACCCCCGCAATGACTCACAAAGGATTGATAGGTAAATAACCCCCACAATGACTCAGAAAGGATTGATAGGTAACTAACCCCCGCAATGACCCACAAAGGATCGATAGATAACTAACCCCCGTAAAGACCAACGCAGGATCGGACCCACACAGTATCTATAGGCGCTGGCCCACAGAGGACCGCTGAGAACTGACCCACACAGGATCTGACCCACACAGGATCGGTAGCACTGATCCACGTAGGATCACTGAGTGATGTAGATGTCGTCGTCAAATCCACGGAGGATTTCTGTATAGTCGTCATCGTTGTCGCAGTCGCAGCCAGCTCTAGGGTTCCCGCACACAGCAAGGTCGTTCGGGAGGGTCCGCTCCACGAGCCGAAGGGCTGATACATCAAATGACACATAGTCTAGAGTTTATGTATCCAAAAGTTCTGTATCGTCAACAGGAACTCAACGTCATAGAAGGCGCGTCAATCGGACGCCCGGTCTAAGAGTTATTGGATTTTTCGTCCCAGGAGTCCGATTGGTTTTTAAGTCAAAATCAACCTGAACGTACTCCAACTGCATCCAAACCTTGAGCGGACTAAGACAAAAGGTCCACCTCACATAAAGGAATCCATCAAAGTCGACGGCACGTCAATCGGAAATTCGGAGCTCAAGTTATATGCATTTCTTCTCTGAGGGCCCAGTTGGTTTCGTGTACGAAGCAACCCGGCCGAACCCAAAGTTCTCTGAAACCTTGAGTTTAATATAGGAAACGACCGTCTCGATCCAAGGATCGCATTTCAGCTGACGATGCGTCGATCGGAGGTCTGAAGCCCATGTTATGGGCAAATGACCGTGAGAGATTCGGTATTAGGGGGTTCGGGCCCGGTCCGACCCAGCCCGGTGCCCCCTGTGTCGGCCCGAACCGGGTCGACCCGACCCAGGCCTAGGTCCGGCCTGCTTGGGCACGGCCCAGCCCGGTTGGCGTGGCCCGTCCCGGCCTGGGCGCAACCTTGCCCGGCCTGGGCGCGGCACGGCCTGGTGGCCCGGCGCGCTGGCCAGGAGGCTAGCCCGAAACGGCCGAGCGTTGAGGCGTGGGGGGAGGGGGGTAGGGGGCGCTTCCCACCACTTGTTGTAATCACGGCCCCATGTAGGGGCCCCTTTGCTGGCCAACCAGGGGTTACGGACCCCCGGATTTCCCCCTGACCGGTCGGCCCGCTCCGGCCGGACGGCTGCTACTGGCATGGGATCGACACGGGCTGATCCCCCTGCTCCGACGTCGGCGGCCCAGAACCGGCCGCCGGTCCTTGCTCCGCCGCGGCCAAAGCCGTGGCCTGGTCCATCCTGTGTGGCACGACGGTGCCGTGCCTCACCGCCGCGGCCCCGCTCCGGCTGTGGTGTCTTCAATGTTCTTTCGAGGTTCTTTGGCGCGGCGCAATGGCGCCGCGGATTACTTTGTTTCCAACGGTGCGGCGAGACGGCGCCATGCTTCTCCGCCCTTCCTTTAACATTTCTCGTGCAGTGCTTCGGCACCGCGCCGCCTTACACGAGACGCAACATAAATCAACCAACAAGGGGGAGGAGGGTCGGCCGTGTTTGTGCTGTCCGACCTCCTCCCATTATTGCGATAACAGGCATTTGAAATTGGAAGGAAGAAAGTGACGGAAGTAATCACGAACAAACAAATAAAATAAACCCCTACCTCTTCGAATTCGTTGAGCGAGGGTTCATTGCGGAAACAACCGTCATGGAAGAAGGCGTCGCAGAAGGAGAATTGTCGCATCGCAGAGAAATCATTTGTCAGTGTCGCGTCTTTGATCTCTGAGGATCCGGCGTTCTTGTCAACCTTCGTCGGAGTTCGGCGTTCTTCGCGTTCTTCGTCGATGACGAAGAAGATCCTCAAGACCATTAGCTTTTCTCCAAATCCTCCCAATGCAACAAGTTCCAACCAAAATAAAATAATAACTTCCCTTATTTTATTAACATGACTTAAGTTTGAAATTCAAAAGTTGAATTAATCCACTCAATTAATTAACTCAAGTTGTCTTAATAAATGGAGGGTTATGGAAGGTTAGGGAAGATGAAGGGGTGGGGTTTGTGTGGGCCCCACAACCCTCATAACCTCCCAATGGAAGTTGGGTGGTTTCCCCCAACTTACACTCAAAGGTTTTAACCACTTAGAGAAAAATAAAAATTGATGCTCAATTTTATTTTACCTTCCACAATTTTTAACAACTTCTCCCGTGAATACGCAACTCCGAAAAAGGTGTTCCTAAGAAATTATCACTGTTGAGAATCCATCGGTGCCCTCGGAATTCGATTCGAAGCACCTTTTCAGAAGTTAGGAAAACCTACTCGTTCATTCACTGAACGTATCCGAGCTAAACTTCGGATAGAAATTCTGAGCACACCGGGCCTCGGAATCAAGTGCTGTCAGAAACCACATTCTTGTAAAATCCCAAATAAAATTAAGAAAAAATTTCCCTTGAATTTTACGGGTCTTTACAGAAGAACCTTGAATACATATAAAAGATTCTCTAAATTTCCTACATATCAATCATTGATTGTCAGATCTAAAGGAAAGCTCATTTTATACTTGGTAATATAATAAAGATTCACGAACATAACTTATATCTATAAAGAGAGTCCCGAAGTAGAAAATAATTCCCCTTAAAATGGTGTGATGAGTCCAACCTCCCATCCTCTCAACCAATGCAAATTCCTAAGCCTCATCAGTCTACAACTATTGAGCGCCTACCTTTGGAAAGTAGGTTCAAATGGATATGGAATCATTGGATGTTTCCGGTTCTATATAAAAACATGTTAGAAACCACTTGTAATTTTTGAACCTTAAATCAATGAGGTAATCCCCAATTCTAAAGGGAAACAATTATGTTTTTTGATGAGTTATAAGATACAATTTTATCATTTACGCGCATTCGTTTCCTTGGTCTTCATGATCGGTTTACTTGTATATGAGTATTGAAGTTCATGTAAAATGTAAAAATATATCTAGAAATGAAGTCATATTTTATTAATGAACATACAAAATATTTAATGTTTTTATAATTAATTTGGTAATATTTGTTGAGGATGAATCATTGGATAATATGTTAGTGATAATCGGTAAGATTATTTTGGTGGTTTTTCAATCATCACAAACTATGTTTGTTCTGTTAATTAAAATCATGTATATATAATGGTTATAGAACATTAAATAGGTTTTAATAAATATTTTTTAATATTTTTTATCCAAGAAAATTGTTCTATGACCATCCTTTATGTCGTTAATGGAAATTGAAAACTATTCGCCCTTGAATGCGATAAATCAACACATCACGGACAATGTTAAAATTTTTAGAAT
This sequence comes from Viscum album, assembly GCA_963277665.1. Classification (NCBI taxonomy): domain Eukaryota; kingdom Viridiplantae; phylum Streptophyta; class Magnoliopsida; order Santalales; family Viscaceae; genus Viscum; species Viscum album. The sequence goes on along the minus strand of OY728129.1, from coordinate 1,777,130,077 downwards.
AAAAGGAGAGGGAAGAGAATTAATGATGGATAATTACCTTGACAAAATAAAATTCTAGTATATAGAGTATATTTTAGATATCATGTCACATTTTTATAGGGATATGAGTATAAGAAAAGAAAATAAAATAACTTTAAAAAAATTAAAAGAAAAAGAAATAGCCTTTTCCCTCTTGATTTTCTCCTCCTTGAGAACATCCATAATGAAAATGGTTTGGTATATTGATGAGACCAAGGGATCCTGGAAATGTTGGAGGGTCTTTGGAAGAATATTGGTTATAAATTTTATAATTATCAATTCTTAGAAGGTGTGATGATAAGGGGTGGTGAGGGGTGGTATTTAAAGTTGAGGAGAGGGGTGTTTTTTGGAATATTTTATCCATTTGGTTATTATTTTGGCTCAATATTATGAACAATTTGAGCATTGTCACTAAATATATTAAAATAATAAAGGTTAGTTTAATATTACGGTTCTTACATCAGTTATCACTCAAAGAATTGTATATTTAACTTATAATGTATTTATACCGTAAATTACCAAATTTTACTATTCACCAAAAAATCATGTAATTTAGAACAATTCAAAAAATTAACAATTACCATTTTTTGACAAAAAAAATTTAAAATAGACTCCAGTTAATGAAAATAATTTTCAAAATATGATAAATTTAATTATTAAATAAAATAATAATTTATTTGAAAAATTCCAATTTTAAAACTATAACTTATTTGATAAAACTTTGAAAAATAAGTAAGGTCTCATAAAATTATCTTATAATCATAAGACAAAAAAATATTAATTTATGAATCTATTTTATAAAAATAAATTTCTTATAAATCATTATATTTATTATAAAATAATAATTAAATATTTTTTACTTAGAAAAATAAAAACACTTTATTTATTATTTTTAAAACATTTAGATACCTATATCAAGAAATAAATATACCATATTTTAATTTATAAGATATCCAAATTCTACTTATAATTTCATAGGTGAAGTTACTATTCTATCAGTAATATTACTATTCCCAATGGTCACATTACTATTTTATTGGTATAGGTTCCTTAACCTCTATATTTTCCTCTTATTTCATTCAGTCTTCATTTATAAAGTTTGTATTTTATTCTCTAAGTGAATTTATGTGATTCATTCGATATGAAATAACAATAAGAGGAGAAATCTAATTAATATAATTATGGTTTATTACATTCTCCCCTATTATAAAAATTTCATCCTCAAAATTTCTAGAATGTGACCTCATAAAACTATTTGGGTAATTATTAATTAAAGCTTCATCTGATTCCCATGTCCCCTCTTCAATTGTTTTATTTTTTTCAAGGTACCTTTTCCAAATGAGTTTTCTAAATCCACAAAACCTATTATCTAGTGTTTGGAATCTCAATAGGATCTTCATGGTAAGATAAATATGGTTCCAGCTCTATTTATTTATAAGTGATAACATGTGTTGTGCCTGGCATGTACTTCCTTAACAAAGAGATGTGGAACACATTAGGAACTTTGGAATGGCTTGGTGGAATTTCCAAATGATAATCCATATCTCTGATTCTCTCCAAAATATAAAAAGGTCTAATGTACATAAGGATCAGTTCCCCTTTGTTACCAAACCTTATAAAACTCTTCCATTGAAATACATTCATAAAAACATAATCTCCCACTAAAAACTCCAAATATTTCCTCTAGTTACCAGCATGGATATTTTACCTACTTTTCACCACCTTGATATCTATTTGAATGTTATTTTCCTTTTTTTGTTGTTTCCTCCACAATATCTGAGACTCCAAACTTCCTTTCACCAACTTCATCCCAACAAGTTGGTGTGTGACATCTCTTTCCATACAATTATTCATATTTTTTTCATTTGAATACTTGAATGGAAACTACTATTTTAGGGAAATTTTACCAAAGGAAAATATTGATCACACATAACTTGAATGTCGAGTGAGATAATCTCAACATGTATTCAATGGTTGGTATTGTCCTTTATGACTACCCATCAGTTTGAGAGTGATAATAAGTGATCAAATAAAGTTTAGTATCCAAATATTTCTGAATAATGTTCTATAATTTCGATGTAAATCATGCATCATGATTAGAAAATTTTGAAATAGAATCTCCACAAAGTCTTACAACTTCATTAATATCGAGTCATGAAAGGTGATCTAGTGTGAAATCCTCCTCTATAGCAAGGAAATGTGCATATTTGGTAACTCGATCAAAAATTACCCATATTAAATTATTATTTCTTTGTTATTTTGGAAATCAAGTGAACAAATCCAAAATAATATCATCCGATTTCCATGTAGTAATAGGAATAGGTTGCATGACTCCTCTATGATGTTTTATTTTAGCCTACTCCTATTAAAAGACTAAACATATTGATATATAATTAGTAATTTCACACATCACATTATCCCAGAAAAAATGTCCCTCAAAATTTCTTTACATCTTTGTGCTATTAGGGTGCATAAAAAAATTGACATATCAGAATCCTCCAAAAACTCCCTCTTTAGCTCTATTATAGAGGGAACACAAATCTGTTTCCCAAATTTCAGAATTTCATCCTTATACAATAAGTCTTCAAACTTCCCATATTTCAAAATTTTAATTTTCCTTTGAAAATTATCATCATCAGACTAAGAACTTTTAATCCTTTCCAACAAATATGTTTTACAAACCAATTGAAAAAGTGTTAATGGTTCACCTTATTTGATAATTCCCATATCCATATTTTCTAGATCCATATAGACATGATCCTTTTCAGTCCTCATTATGTTCATAACTCCATGATCCTTACTACTCAAGGAATCTTCTACCTTTTTCACTATCCCTGGGTGGAAGTGTGTTGAACAATCATAATACTTGAGTAGCAAGAGTCATCTCCTTTGAAGCATGTTGTGTTATTTCTATAAGAATTTGTATTTCAAACTTTGGTGATCTATGTATATATCACATATTTTACTGTAGAGATAGTGTCTCCATATTTTCAATGTAATGATTACAGTATCTAACTCAAGATCATGATTTTCATAGTTATTTCCATGATAATTTAACTACCTTGATACATTGGAAATAACTTTATTGTTTAACATAAGGAAACATCCAATCCATTTCTTTGATGCATCACTATAAATAACAAATCCATCATTTCCTGATGGTAGATTCGATATTGGATCATTGAATAATCTCCTCTTTAATTATCCACAACATTCTGCACATTATTTTTTCCATAAATACTTAAACCTTTTACGAGTAATATTGGTTAACATGTTATAAAATCGGGTAAAAATTATGAATGAAACACCGATAATAACTTGATAAACCAATGAAACTACATACCTTAGTTATTTTTTGTCGGTGTGGGCCCTTACTAATCTACAATTGTCTTCATAGGATCAATTGATACTCCATCCTTATAGACAATATGGCCAAGAAAATAAACTATTTGAAGCCATAATTCACACTTTCTAAACTTACCATATGACTCTTTTATTCTATGTGTCCCCAAAATAACATGTAATTGGTTGTCATGGTCCTCATATATTTGGTAATATATTAATATATCATCAATAAACACCATAAAAAATCATCAAGATATTCCTTGTACACTCTCTTCATTAGATCTATAAAAATATATGGTGCATTAGTTAGTCCAAATAGCTTTACTGTAAACTCATAATTATCATTCTAGGTTTGAAATTTTTTCTTCGTAATACGTTCCTTCCTCACATGAAATTAATGATATCTAGATCAAACTTCAATCTTTGAAAAATATTTATATCCCTAAATTTGATCAAATGAATCATCACTGTGAAGAAGAAGAAACTTTTTCTTTATTTTAATAACAGTTATTTCTCTATAATTAGTGCACAACCTCATGGATCCATATTTCTTCTTCATAAATAGTATAGGGATCCACTTAGAGAAACACTGGGGAGAATATTTCCCTTATTACTCAACTCCTCTAGTTGTTTCTTCGGCCCCACTAATTTTATAGTGGCCATTCTATAAGGAGTCTTTGATATTGGTCTTACATCAGGGATTAAATCGATAGAAAAATCAATTTCCCAATCTAGAAGATGTCCAGGTAAATCCTCTTTAAATACATCAATTTATTCACACAAAATAGGTACATCCTCAATTTGAATATTTCATTCCTCATCCATAGATAATTTTTTCTTTTCCTCCCTAAGAATTTAATTCAATAAGTCTACTGGGGGTGGATCTAGATAAGAACCAAATGATGAAGTTTCTTCTCTAAAGATAATGGATTCTAAATATTCCACAAAAATTGTAACTTATTTCTTCTTGAAATAAACATTCACATCATATTTTGAAATCAAGTCCATATAAAGGATTATATATAAACCAACAATTGGTATGATGAAAAGGTCTATAACTAAAACACATTTATGTGTCTAAATAGTACTAAATGACACATGTTTGTTTTAATGATACTTCCCTTATGAGTTTTAACTGAGAGATCCTTCATTAAATAAAAATGGATATGTCTAATTTTCTTGAAAAACTAGGAAGATATAAAATAATGTGACGATCCAATATAAAAAAAGAGTTGGATAAGTTTAAGAAATTAATTAAAGTACCTAAAACCACATCATTTGGAACTTCAACCTCCATAGTTTTGATCACATAAGCTTAAACTTTCTCCCTTGGCCGATTTTAGGGAAATATTCCTTGAAAATTATGACAATAATTTGCATATATTCTCTTATCCCCACAATTTTAGCATTAAATATTGGTGTCATCTTTATTTTACATGAAATCACAAGCTTGGTGGCCTTTTATCCACACTTGTAACATACTCATTTCCCTTTTAAGCAAGCACCATGGTGTTTCCTTCCACATTTATTGAACATTGGAAAATTACTATTTTTATTCTTCCCTTTATCTATTATTTCCTTCACCACCCTCTGATTATTTAATTTTCCCTTAAATTTGTAAGACTTATAGAATAGTTTCTCTATCTTGATATTATATGAGACTATATCTTTGTGTGATGAGAAATTTAGGTTGACTAGTTCCCTTTAGATAAACTTTTTTAAACCATAAATGAATCAATCAGTCACGCTCCTTGGATTACATATGTAGTCTACAATATGCCTTTCTATCCTTATAAAAATTTATTCATACTATTATAACCATATAACTTTATTTTTTGGAGGATTTATTATTTTTTCATTGTGATTTTTCAACCAATAATATACTTTGTTGAATAAGAGGATAATTGGATAGAAGAGTTATAGATAGAGTTCTTTTATACTAAGAAGTTTCAGACACACACACACCAGAAATAGGTGCATTGGATATAGCATACCAAATAGAGAATTATAAAAAATACATTTTATAATGGAGAAATATTTCTAAACAAAGATATAAATTTTTTGATATTTTATTATATCCAGTTCTTTCAAGATTATAAGAAAATTTCAAGACTAGTAGACATTTCATAGAGCTGTTGAAGATCTTGAAGAAGTTTTACATAAGAAAAGATTATCCAACATTATTATATAGGAAGAACATCTAAAGAAGAAGATATTTGTACCCTAGATAAAAACAAACGGAGTCTGTGGTTGGGGGAATAACCAACTACTGGAGACTTATTACTGGGTGGTATTACCAATCACAAAATAATTTTTTTGTACTGGGATATAACTAGTTACTGTGGTTTGTAATTAGGTGTATAAAAATTACTATTAAAGTCAAAAGATAATCTGTGATAGGGATATAACCAACATGGTAAGGATTATATGATAAAATTGAGTACAAACCTTGTAATTATCATGCTATGGTCTCTCTCTTTATAATTTATATATGAGAGGGGAGGTTTTGATATATATTTGAGTGGATCGAAACTCTAACATGTTTGAAATTTTGAATTTAATAATAATTCATTAATATAAAGGGATAACGGATTCACCCCTCCCCATCTTGGGTATATTAAAACTACCTAGGAACTTTTAAATTGGATGAATTTGGAACTATAGTTAAGAAATAAATAAATACTAGATATTCTAGGATTCTATCGAGAATAAGAAATTCATTTTGAATAATCTTTTACTTTGGTTATAGGATTGAATCGATTATGATTTTATTTTCTTTCATTTATTTTCATGTTTTTAAATTTTTTCAAATCTATGTTAAAAGTTCATTTTTAAATGGTTTTATATTTGAGGAAGTTTATGGTAATAAACCACCAATATTTGAACATTAAAAGATTTAAAAACATATATTTAAACTATCGAATTATTTATATGGTCTCAAGAATTATCCTATAGATTGGTATGATATAATATGTTTTTTTAATTTTGGTTTTAGTAAAGGAAAATTTGATCCATCTTTTCCTATTAAGAAATTTTCTAATGATATTTTAATTATGAAAATATATATTTGTGATAGTTTTTTTGGTACCTAAATTTAATAATTAACTAATAAATTTTTAAATTTGATGACTAGTGGATTTTAGATGAGTTTAATGGGTGAACTGAAATTATTTTTTAGATTAAATTTTTTTCAATGAAGTGATGGAATATTTTTGTATAAATTTTAATTTGAAAAAGATATAGTTAAAATATTTATTCATGAATTTGTTAGAGTTAGTTCCCTAGAACCAACTTCATTGGTACTTTATTACATGTTCTAATTATTAATGATGGTTTCTTATAAAATTATTAGCATTTCTCCACATAAAATTTATATATGATAATATCCTAAGAATATATTTTATGATTAAATGTCGTAGATTTATCCACTATGAAAAGAACCTAGTGGTTCCCTGATATTATTCTTGAACTTTTTTCATTTGATGGAATCATTTTCTAAAAGGACTTAAATGATACAATCTATCAAGGGTAGGAGTCTCATAAGACATTGATACACCTTCTCATGGTGTTCACCCTTGGTAATTTCCAAGATATGAGGTTATGAGCATATACCCATTAATATGAAATCGACATTTTCATTTTTAATTGGATATTCCTATGTGAGAACATATGTATTGATCCTTAGATGTTATGATTATAATTATTGGATATCATGACTTGGCCACTTTGATGTATTGATGAAAAATTTGAAAACATATCCTCACAGTGATGTAGAATATATTTGGTGTGTCATGAGTGATATTTCATTAATAGATAATGTGACAAAGGATTTATTACTTTTTTCTCTTAATGAAAGTTCATATATCAGAACCTTTGATAAGAATACAACTACCTACATAAATTTGTGGCCATGGTGTTTGGTGGGTGAGTTCATTTATAAAAAATAAAATAAAGAGACATAGAAAATATAGGTTGATGGAACCAATATGCAACCTTATTAATTATAGATATTGAGATAATTGGATTGTATTACATGATAAGAGTTAGTGGTCGGTAGGATGTATTTGGGACATTACGTTCTTTTTATCTGTGATCTGTGCCATATTTTCAAATGCTAACCTTAAAATATTGGTAGTTAATCCAAATTCCCCTAAGAAATAATCCTACAAGGTAACACAATTTGTGTTTTTGTAATCTTTGATAAATTAAATTAATGAATTTAACAAGTTATAATAAAAAAAGATTTATTCAGTTTGGTTGTTCTCTATAATTTAAAAATAAGTTATTTAAAAAAATAAGTGAGTTAAATAATAATAAATATTTATTTGAATTTTTGGTGAATAAAATATTTATTATATTTATCATAGAATAAGGCAAGGCCATTTATTTATTAAATAGTTATATTTAATGAATGGGAAATGTTAATGAGGAAAAGGACCAAATAAAGTTGTCTAAATGGAAATAATATTAATGATATCTATTTATATATTCTTAAGAGGTGTTTCACATATAAAATGATTAATAATAATAAAATTATTATTATTATGTGAAAAGGGGTGAATTAATAATTTTAAACATGAAATGGGTTCAATGTGAAAATTTTTATCCCTAAACCTACCATTGTTCTTATCTAATTGTATCACTTTCCAGAAAACATAGTTGGGGTATACAATGGATAGAGTGAGACATTACCAATCCCTAAAGAGAGATCAAGAGATCTATATTTTTTTCCTCCCATCCACTTTCAATCCAATAATATATCATCAAAAGTTTTTCGTCTCTTGAAAATAATTCTTCTAGGATTAACCACAAACAATGTAAGAAATCAAAATCATCCATGCTATAACCCAGTGATTCTATAGTGACAATTAGATATTTTGGTGAATGTTTCCATCATCACAAGAAGGATTCTTCCCTTGGATCATTCATTTCAATGATGGTTTGAAAATATCTATTCCAAAATATTATCAATAAAAAAAAATTACTAGTTTAGTGAATTTTATATCTCTTTATAAATTAATTATAAATTATATATGAAGATCCTCTACTTATGTTTTGGGTGTTTACATATTGTCATGTAATCTACTATTTTCACTGGACATGGACTTTTTGTCATGTGTGAAAACAATTACACATAAATTAAGACTAAATTTTTTGGTATACATACCATCAAAGGATGATTCCACTATTCCAAGATCCAAAAAGTTATATTAGAGTAATCACATGCTTAATTTATAATTTTTTATTATTCATTGACTGGTTTCATTTGTTTGATGTTTAATTTACATAAAACAATTTGTTTTAATATTCAACATCATAATCTATTGTATTCCTTCATTATTTATAAAATAAAAAGTAATTTCTTAATAATTAAAAATAAATAAGAATTAGATTCACACCATCTAGAGGTTACAGAGGTTCTTCCTAGGGAAAACCTGATTATATGTCTTTTACATTCTTTATACATGAAATGTAATTTTTCCAAGTCTAAATCTCATGATAATGTTTTATAGATCAGAATAGACAGGTTTTAAGATCTGATAAAATCATATCAGTGTGTAGATCCTATAAAAATTTCACAATACATGTATACTATATGTTATGTAAGTACTTTACATGTTGTGTAGTCCCTGTATTCTTACGGATATGAACACAGGGTGTCCTATTAATCTAGGTATTAGATAAAAAACATGGGGACTTACATTTCATGAAACTCCAAGGATAAATGCCATGTAAGTTGTACTACAATATTTGTGCCTCATGGTTTTCCACAAGTAAGGAACAAGTCCAGTCCCAAGGCATGTGCTGCTGACATAAGAAAAAGACAAGCACACAATGTGTGGAATGATGCTGGAAATGCAGTAAAACTTTCCCAGAACGAATATTTAAATATATAATTAAACCTATTGATTATTTGTTCCATGTGTTGTTCATTCTACACTATGTTCCATGTAATAGAATTAATAATTATATATTAAATTAATTTTCATGTTAAAAACTTCCGAAAAACACTTGAGGTTGCCTCCAAGAACACTTTTTTCTAAATTAATTTAAAATAATATTAATTTTGTTTAAATTTATATATAATGGTGTGTTAGGGATGTTTGGATAGAATTAACATAAATTGAATTATTTAGATTACTTCCTTGAATATTATCTCAATTGAAGAATAAATTCAAGTAATTGATAACTAGATTGAAAATTTGTACACATTTCTTAATGTGTAGATAATCATGAGATTATACCAGCACTTGTATGTGATTTATTTCTGTGATTTATTTCTATGAAATTATTATTGATGGACTATGTATCATCCTCTCTTCCATATTATGTAAGGGTGTGTGTGTCAATGGTTTCTATATATAAAACTACTTTATCCAATCCATTGGATACCCTCACCTATGTGTGAGAAAAATATTGTGTAAGGATAGAGCTCCCAAGTGATAGGAGTTGGTCTGAGTCAAGGAGCTGAGGTGATACATTGGATCCATGGTGGAATACTGAAACACAATCCAAGATACGGTTCAAGTTGTATTACCCTAGTTTCAAGGGCTAGTTTATCCTCATCTAGATTGACTAAACATTAGAGAGTCTCGTGATCATGCCACCTATATTTTAATTATGTTGGTTAAATGGTTAATTATTTATTTTTTTGAATGTTGTGCGGGAAATTAATAAATGAGTTTAAAATAATGAATTATGGAATAAAATATTGTTTGATTATGTGTAAAAGTTTTATCACACAAGGTTAATCAATTAATTAAAATCCAATTAATATTAATAAGGAATGTAAAAAATATAAAATAGGATTTGTGTATAAGGTTTAAAACCAGTCAAATTAAAATTATTGATTCAAATTATCCTTCCACCACTTAATTTGGAATCAACCTCATAGTTCAATGTGAATGACTAACCAAAGTGTGGGTGATTTCAATTATCATGTAAATTTTAGCTTGATGTTTTTAGTATACTTAACTAAGTTTATATCAAGGGTTGATAGCCCAAGAAAGTCTCTGTGTAACAAAGAGGAAAGGCTGAGAAAATATTAAGATATGATTTTATGTTGGTGAGTCCACTAAAAAATAATGGAACTAAAATTTAAGGTAGTTTGAATGTTATTCTAACCTAAAAACCTTTAAATGTCTTGTTTGGCCCATGTTTTGGTGATGAGAATTGAAATATAGATCCTTTCCCCTAGAATATATGAGAGATAAGATATTCCTAAACTAAGGGTTAAGGAAATTGGGTTTCAAAAATTAGTGGGATATTAATAATAATTTCATTATATTTTATTTTATTATTCTACATTCAAATAAAAGGAAATTACTAATTATTTTCTCTAAATTTATCTAAATAGAAAATCAAATGACTACAAAACTTTCACTGTGATCCATACTTTTAATGTATAACCTTCTCACCAGTGTGAAAATATTGGAATTGTATATATTTATCTTGTTATACTATGACATGAATAGAAATTATACATGTCATAAGACCAACTTAATGAGTTCATTTCCAAATAAGGTAATGAGAAATATGTGTCTATCTGTTTGAAGCATGTGGATGATGTTATGGATGTCCAATGTTTCATGTTTTCCTTCATGTAAAATGATATTTTAATGTAATATATGCATATAGATGTGTATATATTCTTGAATCACCTTAAGGATATCTATCAAGAGAAGGAATGATTGGATAGATGTGAGATCTATAATTCACTATTCACATGCATCATTGAAGATTCAATGCCAAATAGGGAACATATAGTCAAGATGATAGGCTAAATTGAGCTCTTGTACATCTTGTGTTTTAATATCCTAAATGACAACACACAAATCTCATTATATCTACAATAGATAAAAACATATCTATAATTATTATGAATTTTAATATGAGAAATTATGCGAATTTTTTTTGTAACTTATTAAACTTATTCCCTAAATTGATAAAGACATGTGGCATGAAAGATCTGATGTTTTATAGTGAATAAGAAGAATGATAAAATTGAAAAGGGGAAAAAGATTCATTCCAATTATATGGATTCGAAGAACCATCCTTCTACGAATAATAAAATCCAAAGTAAAGAAAACGAACAGGATGTGGTATGTTTTGTATATGGAAATAAGGGCCTCTAGAGGAGGAATTATACCTAGATAAAGAAGAAAGGGGAAGATTTATATGATTTCATTATCAAATGTATTCATTCCTTATCTACATATTGTGTATTATATCCTAAATGTATTTCTCACATTTGTATCAAAATAAAAGAACCAAGTAGATTCCAAAAGGTTTAAATATAATAAATTGATCTAGAGGATGTCAATGGAGTGAGGTTGGATTCTCTAGCCATTAGAGACTACCATATCACATTTCCAATAATGTTGATTTTGGTTTTAAGGAACTGTTATTGTGTTCCTAGTGTTACAAAGAACTTTATTATTGTTTCTTTATTAGATATGGATGGATTCATTTTCACCTCAAGAAATTAAGGATGTAATTATTATAAAGATATCATGTCTTCTGGTATGGCATAATTTAATAATTATATTTATATATTAAATTATTAAAACCAAATATTAGCAATTGATAATGAAAAAAATATTAATGACTCATATAACACCCAATTGTGGTATCACTGTCTTGGTCATGTAAATGATAAGTGTTTGGAAAATCTTTATCAATATTTTTATTTAAAGCTGATTCCACTTGAGAAAGATGGGATACTTTTTTATAAGGAAATATGACCAAAAAATAATTTTTTTAAGGTAAAAGGGACATAGATCTTATATAATTATCACAAAAAATGTGTGTTGATCTTTTCAATTAGAAGATACAGGTATATTTTTAAACATAGTTACTTTTTCTAGAAACTTTTGCATGTATGGTTATATATACTAGATGAGGTATAAGTATAAATACTTTTAAAAGTTCAAAAAGTTCAAGAATGAGGTTGAAAATCATCTTGGTAAGAAGATAACTAAATATCAATCATATAGAGGTGGTGAATATCTAAACAAAAACTTTTTCAAATTCTAATACGAGTTTGGGATTTTATCTCAACTCATTAATTATTATACACAACTGTGAAATGGTGCTAGTGAAAGGATGAACCATATATTTTTAGATGTGGTAAGGTCAATGATAATTCACACAATCCTTAAATTATTCTTTTGTGGATATTCATTTCAGATGGAATTATACTTACTAAACTGAGTGCCAACTAAATCAACAAATGGTATTCCTTTCAAGTTATTTAGTGTAAAGAAACATGGTTTTTCACATGTTCAATCATGGGGTTTTGAGAAATTCGTTAAGATTATATCAAGAAATAAACAACTACCCTAATGAATGAATTGTATATTTATTAGAAATCCAAATGAAATAAAGGTATACTAAATATACAACCCTTCAGATAAGAAATTAAATTTTGAAAGACATTCCATTTTTATTGAGAGAGAGAACTTCTTTAGGAGGATATAAGGGGAAATATTATCTTTGATAAAGTTTATAATCAAGATAGTAAAACCTTATTATGGTAACTAATTCCATAGGTCCCCATGTAGGAATATGTTCCTAACAAACAAGTGTTCTGTAGGAGTAATTGGGTGGTAAGAAAACAAGAGAGGTATGGTTTTATAATCATTAATAATGGTGACTCTCTATTGGTTGAAAATAATGATCATATCTCTTAAAATAAGGTAGTAGAGAGCTCTGGATCTTCAAGACCATTGGAATCCAAGAATTATGAGATTGTTACCATGCGTCAAAACCAAGTTTAGGTTCTTATCGATCCAGTAATTTATGTTAATCATATTGGGTGAAAAAAGTTATTCAAGATAAATATGTACATGTAAGGGTAATCAAATACTATAAAACATTTCTAGTGGATAAAGGGTTTAGAAAACATCATAGAATCAACTATGAAGAAAACGTGTCTCTAGTTTACATGTTTAAAATCATCATAAGTTTATCTTCTATAGAAGCTTATCATGACCATAATATTTATAAAATCAATGTCAAAACTCCATTCCATAATGATTTAAGAGGGTGTGTATATGAAAAACTACAAGTTTTTTTTACTCTGTGAAATGAAAAAAAGTTGTGCATGTTTTGAAAAACTATTTATGGATTAAATAAAGCATCAAAGTCCTGGAACATTCAACTCGATGAAGTCGTAATTTAATCCGGTTTCATTAAGAATGGTTGTGAGACCAGTTTTTACAAGAAATTTAGTGGGATTAAAATTGTTTTCATGGTAGTTTATGATGATTACATATTACTAATTGGAAAAAATATACCAGCATAATGAGAGGTTAAGGAATGGTTGAGAACTTAATTCTCCATAAAGGACATAGGTGAAGTATCATACATTCTAGGGATCCAGATCATGTGTGATAGATTCAATAGGCTACTTAGATTGAGTCAAGGTACATACATTTACCTGTTACTAAAGAGGTTTGGTATAGAACAATCCAAGAGGAGATTGGTTCTAGTGTCACATATAATACATATTTATAAGAAACTGTTTCCTTAGAAACAGTAATAAAGATAGAAAATGAGTAAGATCCCATATAATTATATGATAGGATCCATCATGTATGTCATGTTATGTATTAGTTGTGAATTTTCCTTTGATTTGATAATAAAAGGAAGATATCGTGAAGATCTAGGTGAACTACAATTGACTAATATTAAATCTATCCTCAAGTATCTGGGGTGAACTAAGGATATTTTCATAGTGTTTGGAGAAGATAAAAATCTAGTAATCAATGGATATATAGATAATAGTTTTTATACATTTCATAATTATCTGACTTCACATTCTGAATATATATTTTGTCTAAACATATAATTTTTGAGCTATAAGAGTTCTAAGAAGAATTTTTTCATTGTATCTACAACATATTTCGAGTGTATTAGGTCTTAAGATGTATCCAAGGAAGTGGTATGGATTAGAATAATTTTCCAAGAGCTTTATGTGGTTCCTATAGTTAAATACACTATCAAAGTTTATTTTGATAACACTATTGTGGTGGCTCTCTCTAATAAGCCAAGGTCACACCATAAGAAACACACATACATTGGAAGTTTCAAATCATGAGGGATTTTCTCAATGAATTGATGTTGATGTGAGAAGTGTATCATGAAGGAAACTATGTAAAAACCCTTGGAGAAATATAATTTGAGATCTAGTGTATTAAGAGTTATTGTCAGTTGGATCTAGTGAAAGTGGGATTCTGATGGAGTTGGTTCCCAAAAAACAACTTATTTAGTACATGATTACATGTCTTAATTATTAAGGAAGTTTTATTATTACATTATTATTTCTCATATGCATGAAATAAGTATTTGAAAATGTCATAAGAATATATGTCAGGATAATAGTTCACATTAGTTCCCTAATAAACTGAAAACCTATAGGTTCCATGAACTTATTCATGAACATAATTATATGGTCGGATGATAATTTCGGAAGGGACATAGATGAAACAAGATATCCAAGGTGGGAGGATCATAATACATTGAGATACCTTCTCGTGGTGTTCAGATGTAGTAATCTCTAATATAATAGGTTTTGAGAATAGACACATTAATGGAACTGCCTATATAAATCCATATCCATTGTGTTTAATGAGTGTGTTCATTTCTGAAAATTAAAATAAAGATACATCAAGAATATAGGTTGATGTCACCTTAATGAAACCTACTTGATTAGACATATCATGATAAATGTATTATATTGCATAGTAAGTGTTTGTAGAAGGATAGATGTCATTATAATATTAAAATATTTTTATATGGGAGCCTTGTCATATTACAAGATCCTAACCCTGGACTTTAGGATGTTATACCCATGCCACTGAGAAATAATCTTATAGGGTCACATGATTACTGTATCTATAAACTAAATTAAATTCTGGTAATGAATTTAATATGTCACAATAAATAAAATTTATTTGGTTTGGTTCGTTTCCATATTTTAATAAAAAGTTTTTCGAAAGAATAACTGTGTAAAATAATTATTATTATTTATTTTCAAGTTTTTTAAATATAATATTTATTTTATTAATTTTACAATAATAAAATTACATTTATTTATTAAATTTTCATTATTTGAGGATTGGTAAATGTCAATGAAGTAAAGGGGGTTGAGTTTAATAGACTAATTAGAAATTATATAAGTGGTATCTATTTATATAATCATAAAAGGTGTTTCACATTTCAAAATGTTAATAATAATAATTGTAAAAATAATAATAGTAATATTATTATTATTATTATTATTATTAGACACAGGTTCAATTAAGAATTACAAATATTTAAAGGGTTTAATGTGAAATTTTCCTACTTTAAACCTACAATAACAAATATCTAATTATATCAATTTCAAAAAACACGAGTGGTGTTCATAATTGATAGAGTGAAACTTTATCGAGACTTAGAGATAGATCAATAAATATGGAGTGATCTACTCCACTCTTTCAAGAAGACAAGATATTATCCAGAGCTATTAATCTCTCGAGATAAATTATGTTGCGATCAACCAATAACAACAAAGTGATAAGGATTAGTCATGATATAACCTATGGATTCTATGGTAGCATTCATAGATTATGGTACACATTTAGATCACTGCTAGAGTGATTCTTTACTTGGATCATGTAGCTCAATGACATTGTAACAAGATCTATTCCATCATATCCTTAACAAAAGTGGGATTAAAATTTTAGGTAATTTTATATCTCTTTATAAATTAATTATAAATTACATTTTAATATCCTCTACTTTTGGTTTTGGTTTTCTAATATAGTCAATTAATCTATGGTTTTTTTAGACATCATGTTTTGGTAATGTGCATAAATGGTTTCACAAAAATTAAGACTAAAATATTAGTTAGTCATGCAATCAAAGGATACTTATATTACACCAGGAACATACAATCTCTAGTAATAGTTTTAAAACTCCAATGAGTATTAATTCAAAATTAAAATTTTATGAATCAATAATGCTTATAGAGAATAAATTTTTAATAGGAATTATTGAAATCAAACTTTATTAAATGGGATCTAGGTTTGATATTATGTTCAGTGTTTTTATGTATGATATATTTCAATATAATCCTAAATAAATTCATTTAAAGGCTGTTAAAAGGTTAATTAGATATTTAAAAGGAAGGGTTAATAATTTTTCATTTTCCACTAATCAGAATAATTTTAATTTGATATATTATGTTGATTCTAATTTTTAATGTTATATACTAGATAAATTGAGCACATCAAGAATAGATTTTTTGTATTAAATTTTACTTATTGTGTTTCTACTTATTTTATAAAGAGTTTTAGTGTTTATATTTATATTTATGTGGATTAATTGTTTTAAAGTTTGCTTGGTTTATTATTACTCATTGTTTAGTTTGTTTTTAATTATTTTTTATTTTGCAGCAGATTGAGATACTTGAGGAATTTTGGTATATTATTTAATTAGTTTTAAAATGTTTTTTACACATTAATTAAGGGGGGTAAATATTTTTATGCGTATAATATCTTTAATTTTACATGTTTTCATGTTTTAATGGAAATAGTAAATTATTTATATATATTATTTCATAATTTTAACTGTTTACTTATTTTAATATGATATTATTTTTTTAAAATGAAAATGAGTTATGAAGGAATTTTATTTTTTTGTAAACTTTTAATACATTTTAAAATGGGGGTTAATTTATTTATTTTCTATAAAATTTAGTTTGGTTTTAGAATTTTCAAAATAGTAGAGATTGTTTTTTCTATGACTAATTTTGATTGAAGGAGTGATTTTTAGTATTGATGTTTATTGTTTTTTTATCATATTTAATATCTAAAATACATCATATTTTTTATTAATAACACACATTAATAGTTTTATTTTTTTATACTTATATAATTATAATTTCTCATAGATTGGTTAACATTGTGTTTAGTGCTAAAAACATTTTGTTTTTTAAAAAAATGAAAAATTGTTATGATTTTTTTTTTGAAGTCATAAAACATTAAAGATGTATGATTTTTCTCAATTTTATATGAAATATTTCAAATTTATAATAAATTTTCAAATTTATATGATTTTATTCAAGTTCATGTTATTTTCTTCAAATTCATCTGATATTATTCAGTCATAATATTTCTTCAAAATTATATGATTTTCTTCACATTCATATGATTTTATTCGAATTCATATAATTGATTAAAAATCCTATGATTTTATAAAAATTCATATGAAATTTACATTTCATGCGATATTTAAAAAGTATTTTCAAATAAGATTTCAAATTCTTAAGAAATAAGATTTTAAATTCAATAAACTTATATGTAAAATTCATCAAGTATGAGTTTTCAAATCCCATATCAAGGGAGTTTTTAAATGCATATAATATTTTTGTCTCATCTTTATGGAGTTTTGTTTTTTCAGAAAGTATGAAAGAATAATGTTTATGCACACTAGAATAATACATATCACATATATATTCATACTTAAAAACCTAGATTGGTATTTATAGGGAATTTGGATTCATGTGTATAAAAATGTAAATCGGTTCTTATATAGTTTACTTTGTTTCAAAATCATTCATATGATAATCTTTTTTCTATCAGTTTTAATATTTTGATGTACTATAAGTTTATATGATTTATTTTTTCTATTTTATTATTTTTTAAAATACATAATAATTATATTAATTATTTTACAAGAGAATTTGAATTGTTTAATAAAGGATTTTTGTTTGATATTTCTATATAAAAGTAAAAAAATATATTACTCCATGACTTTATTATTTCAAATTATTTAAATCCATCATTGGTTTTCAAGAAACACCTATATGATTATGATGACCAGGAAGTTTTTTAAAAGGGAATTATCCTTTGAATAATTTTTTGTTAACTTATAATTGAATGGACACTATGATTATATGATTTTTACAAATAGAATTATGAAGTTATGAAACATTATGAAGGTGAATTATATTCTTACTATAATCACATGAGAGATTCAATCTTTAATCCTATACTACTAAATTTATCGAAGGTGCATCGAGATGAATTATCTTAGAAAACATGTTCTTTATTTCTAATCCAGTTTTCATCACCATATACTTTTATTATTTTTTGTGTTTTAAATAGTTTATTTATGCATTTACTATTCCAAAATCTTTGTTTTTGTTTCTTATACCTCCTAAACAACTAGTACACATTTTTGGGTTGTGACTCTAAAAAAATTCAGGTTTAGTCTAGGTTTTACCTCTATGTGATAATAAGGAAGTTATATGTAAAATGTTATCATGCCATTCAAAATTGAGGTATTTTTTGTGATTATCATTCCACTCACTTGGATTAGGAGGAATGCATAGATTATGTAGGATCATTCTATATAAACTACTACAAAAATCATGTTTTCATTTTTTCCATTTTATAGTGATTATGTTTTATTCATTTTATTATTATAATTGAATTCTCATGTGCTAAAACTATGATATAGAACACTACTATTTTAATATTTTAAATTATAAATAAGTTTTATTCACCCTCCTCACTCTATACTAATTATCTATATTACATTGGGAAAACAGTATCTATAAGGTCTTTTGATCAAAATAAAACATACAGAACCTCTTACTATTATATGAAGCCTCCCAAATCTTTTACAATTATTACTCTTAGTGATGATGTAATAATCAGAGCTAAACTTGAAGACCACTATAGGATAGTCAAAGATATTAACCTTGGTAAATTCTATAAAGTTCAATATATTAACCTTGTTACTCAATTTTTTATAATCATGATCATATGATTGACAAAAGCCACACTATTCCATCAATCAAGGAGATGCTTCTAGGAGGACCATATGTGGAGGTAAATACTCTACATTTTTAAAAGAATTAGTACATAAATAATTTCAATACAATATACAATGACCTTATTTCATTGGAGGTGTAATTAATAACCCAATCATCCTTAGGGTCCCAATACACACCTTTAAAAATACTTAAAACCATAACCAGTTTAAATCCAAACAATCCCAACTATATCATTATTATGTGTAATTAAAAAACCCCATTCAACAATATAAATAACCTCCTAGGATAAAACAACCATCTAAAACCCTTATCCAATATGTTTCTATTCTATTACTTGAGAAACTATATAAAATAATGGAAAAATAAATTATATAGTTTCATCTAAAATATAAATTTATAATCAATCATAACTAGTAAAGAATGTATGCCTGAATAAGTTATATATTCCAAAAAAATTAAAGGTGGAATTTAGTGTCATGGAACCATATTTAAAAAAACATAAAGTTGTGACAATTTTGGGAAATGAAATATTCATTTAGAAACATAAACCAACCATTTGTAAAATATTTTAGACTTATACCTATATTGATCATATTGAATAAATACCCTTATAATCCAATAAATATAAGGGGGATATAGAGGGACAACTACCTCCAAAAAAAATCTAACAATTTTTCACATTCCCTTAAATAAGGATGTGAAAATCAAAACCGGAGTTAAGAGAAATCATAATGTAAATATTCAATCATGTTAAACTCAACATCCCTCTTCTTGAAGAAATAAAAACCATACTCACATACAATAATTTCCAAGAGGAATTTTATACTTTTAAAAGTTAATTATATCATAAAAACCAACTCAATTTGTATGTTAATTTCATCACCTCTATTCAAGGAACCAATCCTACTATGTTTAAGGACCTCGATTGTATTTACCTTAATGTTGAACTATGATAGAAAAAATGTTAACGACCTTTGTGATATTGGATACAATGCTAATGTAATTATATATATTTTATATTATTAATTGTGGATTGAGTACCTACAACTCACATCTCTCACTCTATAACTTATTGATTATAGTGCTCGAGCTTTAAAGGTTATCTTAAAGGATGTTTTCAAAAAAGTAGAAAATTAATTTTAACCTACTGAATTCATTATCATTGATAATCACACTAATATACGTCCTAGATAATAAACCCCAATCAAAATTTATCAAACCTTCTTAGAAATAGAATGCATGTTAATTTGAGTTTGGAATGGAAACATGACCATAAACTTTAAGAACATGAGGCCTGATCTAAATATCTACAATGAATACTCCAAAATAGGTGATGAGTAGTAGTTTCATGATGTAAATTGTATATATACTATTGAATGTGAATTTGATTAAAATAAAGTAATTGTTTATGGATGATTGGTTAAGAGTATATTCATTTAATTTTCCCAAATAGGGGAAAATTTTCTTATTATCTTTAATCAACTTAATATATCACATTGGATGCTTCTTCAGGATCACTATTTAGTAATCCCTTAATAGAAATAATAAAAATTGAGCATGTACCCATTCCCAGCACTAATATATCCATTCTAGATGCTGAAATAATAATTCATAACGAGTTAATTCTTCCTAGAATCTAAAAACAAATGAAACTTGGTTTGATTATAAATTCCAATATATATGAGGTAATTATAAATAGGTTGAAAATAACCTCATAGTCCTACCTTCCTCAATAAGGTATGATTTTTTAGGGGATAACCAAACCCTTACTATTTTTATTTCTTCTTCTCCCAAAATCAACCAAGAGATAATTCTTATTGATATCTTAATAAAGCATAAGAAAGAAATTGTATGGAACCTTTCTGATATTTCTAGGATTATTGCACAATTTGGGACACATAGGATTTTTCTTGAATTGGAATCTAAATATTTTCACCAACTCCAATATATATTCAATCACAATATAATGTAATTGGTAAAAAAAAGAAAATCTTTATGTTGCTAAAATTTGGTATTATCTATCCCTTTGTTTAGTTTGAGTGGATAAGCCCAATTCAAGTGGTTCCAAAGAAGGCTGGAATTATTGTGATAACCAATGAGGACAGAGAAATCTTCTCTAAAAGGGTGAGTAGTGGATTAAGGGTTTTCATTAATTATAAGCATTTGAACTCATATACTAATAAGTATCATTTTCTTTTTCATTCCTTGATTAATTGTAACACTCGAAGATTTTATTTGTATTCCTTTGAAATAGATTTTAAGTATTCAATAACTTTCCTTACATGAAACCCTAAGTTTACAGGAACCTTTGATAAATTATAACTTTATATAATATCCTTTAGACTGATGAGCATTAATATGATTAAATAAAATAATATATTTATATATAAATGTTTTCTTGAATTAAAATGTTTTTATCATTGCCTAAGAAATAATCATTACATTTCGAATAAAACCATTTAATGATTTAAAGACCTAGTTTTTAATGAAATGTGTTTTTATACATGTTATGTATTATTATCTAAAAAAAGTATATTGATCAATATTAAAATTTTATTTTAATTAAATTTATTATAAATTTACTAATAAACATTAATAAATTAGTTGTCAAGGAGTTGTTTGTGTGTTTTCTGATTTTCTTTTAATACATATAGGTCAAAAAAATTGAAAAATATATCTGAAAGGCAGTAGGGCCATTTCCCCCATTCGGTTAAGTATAAAGGTTGTAGAGACCCTTCCATATTCCAGTAATATTAAAAAAATAGTTTAATTATACTTATTTTTATATTTATAAATCTGAAGGTTTTTATATGATGATATATATATACATTGTGTTTATTTTTTAGAAGTATTTCAATAATATTTCAAATTGAAAATGATATGTTTTTAAGAAATAGATTTTGTGACATGTAAATTAGCTTTAACTTATTATATTAAATTTGGTTTAATTCTAATAATGTTTTATTTTCAATTATGTTTCTAGATGTATCGTTACTTTCTAATCTAATTATTTTAATCATTTTGGTTTCAATGTATCTGGTTAGAAACAACTTATACAGGTTTTTATTATATATTTGTTTACATAAATATTAATTTTTATTATTATTATATTACTATAATATTATTATTCCATATTAATATATACATTATAAATATATATTGTTTTGTTATTGACTTACTATACTATTTTTTCAATATTTTAATTCATGTCTTTCAATGAAACCTATAAGAACATGGGGAAATTTAAGAATTCAAAAATGAATATTCATGATTCCCTAATTGAATCAATTTCATATATATTTATCATATTATTATATTATGTAATGATAACACTTCTTTTTAAACGATTTGGTAGAAATCAATGTGTGACTTGAATGAAGGACATATGAACTGTGGATTTTTATACATCCACCATATCTATTGGATTGTTATTAATCTTAGCTCAATATTTGTTTTATTATTTTCATGACTATTATTATTATATATTACTCCCTTTTGGATTTTTTAAGTCATTATATTCTATATAATTAGAATATACCAGTAAATAGTGGAGCTCGAGTAGAAAGTATTCATTTTATTGGGGTTCAATATCAAGGGTTAGTTTGAATCTCTGATTTCCTAACATCATCAATATTTTATTGAAAATTAATTTTAGTAGAACAATATATTATAGTTTTAAACCATTATCATGTTATTTATAATCTCCTTTTAAATTCATGTCATTTTAAATTATTTATTATATTTATGAAATTCTTTTTATTTTTGAAAAAAATTTAGATTCTTAGGATATATTTTATGTTTTATATATTTTTTAAATTTTATATTTTATAAGATTTTAAAGTTACCTAATTTAAATTTATTAAGTTTTCATATGATTCATGTAGTCAACATTGAAATATTATAAAATATAAACTCTAACTAAAATATAAATGAAAATTTAAATAATTTCTAAACATATAGAAATAGTTGATAGTAAAAAATAATGTATTCATTTTAATAGACACACAACATATACAATAATGAGTATAATCACTCTATATGGTGGGGTTTTGTCCCACATTGTTGTGTGTGAATGGGATTCCCGTATCAAGAGAACTGACCTTTATACTTGGGTGGAGTATGATGACCTGGAGTGGGATGATCCTCATGTGTTGGAACCTCGACCATTGGATGATTTGTCTATATTTTAATGGGAGGATGTATTAACCATTTTTCATCATTTATACTTGATCCTTCACCCACAAGGGTATTAGATGGACCTTACAATATCACAGGGGGGGCATATAGGCCATGAAGGATCTGGCATGATAGGTGGAGGCAGGGGAAATGAACCATGATTGTAGCTTGGATAATATTCACCTAGAGAAAACTATGGATATTTTTATAATATAAATATATCTCGTGACACTTGATGCACATCTCCAATTGGTTGAGGATATAATACTAGAGGGACGAAATGTGCATGTGGAACAGGTGAGGCCTCATGTGAATCATGATGTGGTGTATGTTATCATTATCATCATGGATCCTCAGTATCTACAGCTTCTAAAGGATGTTCCTAAGTAGGAACCTCTACTCCTTGGGTAGTATAGTCATCCCCATAGGGTGGATGATTGTAGATACTATAATTAACCACAATAAAGGATATAATCAGCCAATTCACTGTAGCAGGGATCTATACTAGGCTGGTAACCTCCTCCTATTCTGGATTGGAAATGCAGATAATCTGTTGTACTTGAGAATTATGAAAATATATTCAAAATTAATTAGAAAATATTAAATCTATTTTGAAGATTTCATTAAGAACCCACTTGAAAATAAATTGTATTTTACTTCTCTTCTGAAGTCAGAATCATCTAATCCAAACTTTGTTCAATTGAAAAATGTCAAGGTATTTCTTATATGTTGTAACGCATTCATGTTTTATTTAATGTGTTTATTCTTTCCCATTTCACTTAATAAGATCCTAATTTTCATTTTATCATGTATAAATAAAATGATTTTTTGTTTTCACTTATTTTTACCTTGGTTCCCAAAATATTCTATGAATACTGTTGAAAATGAGGGCTGACCATAAAATCTTTATGATACTGAAATTTTTGAACATCTTCTTATATCCTAAAATTTGATACTAATGTTTTTTATTATAGTTTTTTAATCTTACTAAAAGTATTTATACAGTTTATAAATAAAATATGAATCATATTAAGCATATCCCCCAGGAGTATCAAACGAGGTGTACAGTAAGGCTCATTTTCATGCACCAGTTCCCGATCGAGTATATCTCAATATGGCGTTTTCAGGTTTTACCCCTAGTTACATCTGTTCGAGAGAAACATACACATATAGTATCCCAATAGGTAATTAATTATATAGATTACTACATAATATTTATTCTATCAAAAGTTTATAATGTTTTCATATATCGTAATATATAGAACTATTGTTCTATTGTATAATTTTTAATATTCCTAAAGTTTTGTTTAATGGTTATAAAGAGAATATGATCTGTCTAAAACACATCCATCAACATTAACAAAACAAGCATGAAATAAGTGATGAGTCATCTAAATCATGGGAGTAATAAATAATGTGTTCAGTTAAGCCTCTTTTTATCCAGTTTTGCTTCTTTCACCCTATGATTATTCTATGTTAATCTAAAGTTAATCATTAGTTAATCATTAGAAAATCATTGTTTAATCATTGTTTAATAATTAGTTATTCATTACTTATTCATTAGTTAAAAATTCATTAATAAATATTTAATAATTTCTTAATCAATCATTAATTATTACTTAATCGTTCTTTACTCCTTATTTATGAATTATTTAATCATTAGTTAATCATTATTTATTCATTAATTATCCATTACTTAACCATTATTTAATCCTTCATTAATCGTTACATAATCATTACTTAATCATTAGATAATCATTATTTAATCATTAAGTAATCCTTATTTAATCATTCTTTAATAATTCATTAATCATTCCTTAATTATTTGTTAATCATTCGTTTATTTTTCCTTAATCATTCTCCAATCATTAGTTAATCATTCTTTAATATTTTCTTAGTCACTATTTAATATTTTCTTAATCATTCATTAATCAATAGTTAACCATTCTTTAATTATTCCATAATCATTACTTAATCATTCATTAATCATTAGTTAATCACTATTTAGTCATTAGCAAATCCATCGATATTCATTTGTTAATCAATAGTTGACCATTAGTTAATGGTTTCTTAATCATTCTATTATCATTCCTAAATTATTATTTAATCATTACATAATCAATAAATAATAATTCTTTAATCACACTTTAATCATTCCTTAATCATTATTTAATACTTAATTAATCATTACTTAATTATTAGTTAATCATCAATTATTCACTATTGCTTCATCCCTTAATAATTATTTAATCATTATTTAATAATTAATTAATCATTGCTTAATCATTATCATTATTTAATTATTCCTTAATAATTATTTAATCATTGATTAATCATTAGTTAATCATTGATAAATCATTAGAAAATCATTATTTAAATATTCTATAATCATTACTTAATCATTATTTATTCCTTATTTAATAATTCATTAATCATTCTTCATTCATTTTCTAATAATTAGTTAGACATTAATTAATCCTAAATTAATTATGCCTTAATAATTATTTACTTATATGATATCAATTATTTAATTATTATTAGCTATCTATTATATTTATTCATTCTTTAATCATTTTTTATTTAGTATTTAGTCTATACTTAACCATTAGTAATAATAACTTTTATTTCTAAACTATGTCTAACTAAATAATCTACTAAACAAATAACATATTTTGAACTAACTAAAAAATCAATTAAAAAATAAATTTAAATTAAATTAAAAAAATACCACTCAATGATGCTTCGTAAAAACAATTGGCACTTATTTTAGGCCATTAGAACAACAACGCACAGAGAAGCCTTCTTTCAGAGAGAGAGAGAGGAGAGAATTTTTAAGTGAGGAGGAGGGGGTGGGTTCCATTTTATATGGAATTTAGGGAATGGTGGTAGGGGGTTCAACCTTTTTTCCTTTACATTAGGTGAAAATCATTCAATCCTTGGCCACATTCCAATTTATTTTAGGCGAATGGCGGTAGTCCCCCAACTGCCTTTGTCAGGTCATTGATTCGGGTGGATGATGGGCAAAGGCGGCTTACCCACTATCTCCATTGAACAAATAAAGAATCCAAAACACACCCTTCTACCTTTCCAATTCAATTTTATAAAGAAATTATCTTGTTTTAATTAAAAAATAAAAAAACTCTGAAAAACATTTGTTACTAAAAGGATATAAATGTGATAAAAACATTTAATGGTAAATATAGGTATTTTCATAAAACTATTTCTATGTGCGAAATGTATTTTTATCATAAAAAAATAAAATAAATCATTATTTAAATGTATACAATATATAATCAATAAAGTTTTTTCATATTCATTTGATAGTTTTTACTGTGTAAGGAAAGAAAGTAAATTTATTTTTATACTTAAAATATATTTTTCTAAAAATGGGTTTTTTATAGTATTTTGTGAATTATTTTAAATATTAAATTATGAAACGTATATAAATTGAATTCGATAAAGTAAATTCTCTATTTTGAATATGAATTTCCAATTTTTTTTGTGAGTCAATATTCATTTTTTTCCATAATGATTATTAAAAATAATAAAAATTGGTTACAATGGTTAAGGTTATAATGGGTTTCTTGTGGGGTTAAACTAAGATATAAGTGTAATATTTCCACATAAACATGTCTAATTATTTTTTTTATAGAGATATTTCAACCCTATATTATCCAAAATTAGAATCCTCTTCTATTTGGAATCATTATACTTGAGAAACACATTAATTGTATTTAAATATTTTAATTAATTCCAAGTGTTTCCTCTCCCTTGCTTATAAAAGGGAACCACCTCTCCATCATTATTCAGAAATTTTGAGCCTTATATATAGTCCAATACCAATCGTAATACCATACTGGCTTCCTTAAATTTTTTTTCTAGATCAATATTTATCCTCCTAAGACCATGTTTTCATGGTTTAAGTAGTAATCCAAAGAGGTCTCTCAAAGAAGATATATAAATCATAGCCGATCTCTTTCAATTTTATTTCTTCTTCCATATTATCTTAACTATTGTATCAATAATAACATGATTAATCTAGTAAAATAAATATATTTAAATGTTATTATGATGGTTTCACAACCATTTCTCAACTCATTCCCATCAAATGGGAAATGAAAGGATTTCTCGTACATATGTGTGGACTACCGACTTCACATAGCGATATGATTCAATTTCTATAACTAGATCAAAATGATGGATATACTTATAGATTTAATAAATATATATGATATTAATTATATAAATACTATTATTTAATGAAAAAATAATATTTATCTTTCTTTATTTATTTTTGATAGAAAATGTAAACAGTGTTCATGCATACGTAAGGACTACCGTCTCGATAAATGGTGTGATTAATTTTTTAATCTTTATCTTTAGTGGATAGTTCTAAATATGTATATAATTAATATTATATATATATATATATAATGATTAAAATTTTGGTGATAATTGAACGATGATAAATTATAAGGATCGAAACCTTTGAAGAGAATATTTCTTTAAAAAAAGAAAGGTTAACATCCAGGTACAATGATTTTAATAAATAATTATTAATAAATTTTTTGTGAAATTTAATAAGTATGTTATATATGTTTCTATAGGTATTAATATTTGTTTTTATATAATTATAATAAATATAAATTTATTATACAGGAGGTTAGAGTGCTTACAAATCAAGACAGGATTGAGGAAAGAGTTTAGCGTCTCGCTTTTGTTTGTGTGAGACATATACCATATTCACCACTTGTTTCATTAATTTGCTATGTAAAATTACCATTTTATATGTTATATAATGAATATATTTATATTAATAGTATTTAAACTCTCATTTTAAGTTATATATTTCATGTTGGTTATGATTAAGAACTTACAGTTGCAGTAAAGGTTTTATGTTACAATTTCATTATTACCAAGATCACTTATAATTAAATTTATGATCCTATAGTTATATGATATATCTCTCCTAAATATTATATAATTTTTTCTCCTCTATTTATTTCTATATATTTCATGTTTTCATTTCATTTTCCTCTCCCTAAGTACTCATAAATTTTAAATAATGGTGTTAATAAAAATTGACCTTGATTTTCTCTTTAGTCGGATATATTTTTCTTCCTTGTCCATATTTTCATTAAAAATTTAAAAAATATTTTTTAAATTAAAATTTTATTGATTAAATAAATTTTAAACCATGTTCTAATTTATATAAAAAAAACTACAATGAATTTTATTTTTATTTTCAGAATGAGATACTTTTTACCAAAGGTTTGAACTGAATCTTTATTTTAATGTATACGACAGGAATATTGTTTCCCCACCATCATTACTAATAATTTATTTTAATATTAATTTACAAGTTTCAATATTTATTTTCAAATAAAATTTTTTATTTTATATTTTTAGAAAAATTTAGATTTTAGATAATTGATTTCAAAAAGTAAAATTTTTTTCTCAAAAAAATGTTTCTGTTGCCTTTTAAAGTAATTTTCATCTATGATAACATTATTATAATGTAAATTATTATTAAATAGATAACTTATCGTATGAAAATGTCTTTATTATTTATTTATGTGGTTTAATATTATGATGTTGAAATATGGATGAAACCCAATTTCAATTCCACGAGTTATGCTATGATGAAATAATAAATTCATTAATGATCCTTTAGTATACATATAAATGTATTATGATTATTTTATGGGTGGATATATTATATCCCATCAATAATTTGGGTAAATATTATTATTTTATGAGATTAAAGGTAATATATGTGGTTATACCATTCTTTAATGAAGTTACTAAGGAGGCTATCCCAAACCTGAACCGGGTACACAGGTGGTTAGTTCAGGCCTAACATGTGAATAATATCATGGTGGGTCTCCTTAACATATTTTTTCTATGATTATGATTATTCCACACACTATGACACCCTTTTATGACATGATATTATGAAAATTTTATGCTCTCGTGGCTAATGTTCTTTGATTCCTTTAGGATTTATGTCTTATGAATTTCCAATATTTATGTCATGACTCGTGATTATGATCTAAAAATTATTGGGTATGGTTTTCAAATGTCAATATCATGTTATCATACACTTATTGTAATGTTATTATTTAATGATCAATGATGTATCACTTGTTTACCTATACTGAAAATCACATATCACCCTTTATTAAGTTTCCTTTTTCTCAGGATATAAATAATGTTTTTATGTATGATAATTCTAAGACAGTTTCTCGTTTTAAAGTTCATAGTGCCAGATGTTGTAGATTTTTTATATACATGTTGTTTTTGTTTCCAATTTTCGAAAAGATATTAAACCTTTATGGATATGGAAGGTATTGTATTTATATGTACTGAATATATGTCTCATAATATGTAATATATATATATGTGTGTGTGAAATTATTGGGTCACCTCATTTGGTATTAGATCAAGGTTTGGGTATATTTAGAAAGTGGAATGAGGAAACTTTAGTGATAACCCTTAGGATAATACAATTTATATAATAACATCCTATGTTATAGTAAATAAAGGATTATTGTTTTCATATAAAATATATCCCTAACTATATATTGGAAATTGGATGTGGTTATGGAACAAATAAACCTAGGGGTAACAACTCTGAATGGGGTGGGTTGGGTATTAATTTGGTCATAACCAGTGCATGATGAGTGGTACTAAAACCACACACCTATCTAGAAACCTCAGGTGAATATTCCTTGTTTATTTCAAATTTTATTTATGATACATTATAAATGATTTGAATATATAATGATCATGGATAAAAAAGGTTATACATATATCCTAGATTGAAAATAATGTTTCATGATTTATATATCCTATAAATAATTTTCATTATTATGGGTTTTCTAAATATAATTATTGGTGATCATACTCTTATTTTTTTCTTTAATAAATGGTTGAACCAAAAGGAATCTTGTTAATGGTGAATGTGATGTCTAATGAAAATATTTTCCTTCAAAGAAACTAAATTTTATGGGATCTAGAATGAAAAATCTATTTATTATGAATATGTAACTTTCTAAAAAATGAATCATGTTGAGCTTCCAAATGAGAAATGGAGGGAACAACATTACGTTTATTCGTTCATGACGAAATATCCACATTCCTTTGGAGGGTCCGCTAATTCACTAATTATTGAGTAATGGATCTATACCACTGAAAATGTATTTCTCATTCTCCAATACTTAGGTTATGAAATATTTATTTTTGTTTTTTATCATTTGGAATACGAATAAGGTCCATGGTGGAATATTATTAAGAACATGAGGAAACATGAATAAATTGACTATAAATATTAGGATGATTTTAGAAGGTTATTTTTTAATAAGTAAATTACTCATATTCTTCATATGAAAATATGGAAGTAATTCCTTGTGAAAAATCATAAGGATGATGATTCCATTATTATGTGAGAGGAAAAAAATTTAAGACTTATGAGGTATGTTTTCTGTTTTATAAATGAACTAGAAATGAAAATTTATTCATTAATTAGTAGATTAAATAAAAGTATTTAAAGGGTGTTATCAATAAAAAATTTATTATATATAAATAAATCATTCTATATTCTCTCAAGGTAGAAATAGAGATTAGTTTTACCCATAAATATCATAGTTTCTATAAGAAAATATATTTTGAATTCAAAGGAAATTCCAATAATTAGAAATATATATGGAATAATATGATTCTTCCTTTATTCAATTTGTTTGGAAAGAAACATGGAGAAAATTTTCTTAACAGGACTAGTAAATAATTCAATAGTATGAAGGAATGTCATTGTGAAATTAAATTTCAATGTGATCGTAATAAGTTATCTAATAGAGATAAATATCCATAAAATGTACCACCTATACTCCAGTGTATAAAATACAAGGATTGTGGGAATTATACAAAACATTGTTCAAATATGAGTGTTAATGATGATGATAAATATTGGTAACCTTTTAATCCTAGAAAAAGGCTAAATCTCATGTGATATCTCTTACTAATTTGGGGTACGATAATGAAGTGGAGAAAGGTACCCTTATTATCCACACGAGATCTAATAATGTACTATTTGAATCTCGATTAACTAACTCTTTTATATTTGGAGAATTTTCTAATTATGTTACATTATCACATCAATGATTAGATATTGAATTAGCTATGAATGATCCTAATCTTATGATGATTGAATCTTAAGTCTATTATTCTTATCCAATTTATGTTTATAAAATTTTGCTTTATGAAAATCCTGTTATTCATTCTATAATTGAATTTGGTGTTATTTTTGGGAATGAATTATATTTATTTATAAAAAATAATATATCAATTGATGATTATGGTAAGTTACATTTGATATTCTAAACCAACTAATGTTCATTTATTAGTGTGAGGATAAATATGAACATTTAATTGAAATTACATCAATTTTATGGGTGTTTATACCTATTAAAAAAGGTTATATATATCATATATTTAGGGAGACAATTAGCGTCAAAAATATTAATATTGTGTTGGAGTTTTTTAATTTCTCTCTGGGAGAGTTTTCTAGTAGTCACTGAAGTTATAAAATTCAGTTTTCAATAGATATCAAACCTATTGCTACACGTATTTCAAAGACTTAATATATAAAGTCCTTGATTGAGTAACAAGAATTAAATAAACAAATTTAGGAGAGTCTTGATAATGTATTAATTTGACCAAGTACATCACTATGGGGTACACATGTTATTTTTGTTAATAAGAAAGATGGATCAATGTGAATATGCATTGATTTCCAGGAAATTAACAAGAACACAATCAAGAATAGTTATCTTATACCATGTATTGATGATTTATTCAATCAATTATGAGGAGCTCAATATTTTTCAAATATTTAAATTTGGTTGGGATACCATCAATTGATGGTGAAAATTGAATTGATACTGAATATAACATTCTATATAAGGAATGTTCACTCTGAATTTATAGTGAATCCATTTGGTCTTACTAATCTTGCCACTATCTTCATAGATTTAATGAATATAAACTTTAGAGATTACCTTGATTAGTTTTTGATTGTCTTATAGAAAATATTATTATATATTCTAAGATAAAGAAATATAATTAATATCACTTGAGGATTTTACTAAATATCCTAAGGAATGATAATTTGTATGTAAAATTTACCAAGTGTGAATTTTGATTATATAATGTTTCATTATTTGGTTATATAATATCATCTAAGGGTATGTCGATTGATCTATCCACAATGGAAGTTATTAAAAATTGGCCAAGACCAACCATTGTGATTGATATACATATTTTTCTTGGAATTGTTGAATATTATTGACAATTTATGAATAATTTATCATGGCTATCTAATCTAATAACCAACACAACTTCGAAGGGAGTCAAGTTCATTTATTCTGATGAATGTGAACAAAATTTCAAGGAACTCAAGAGAAGTTTGGTCAGTGCACTTATACTCACACTACCCTACAGTAAAGAAGCATTTATATTTATGATGATTCGTTGAATAAGGTGTTGGGATGGGTTCTAATATAGAATTATATGGTGATATCATATGCCTCACACCAATGAAGTTTCTTGAGAAAAATTACCTTGCTCATGATTTGGATTTAATAGTGGTAATATTTTCATTAAAGATATAGAGACATTATATTTATTGAGAAAGGTGTGAAATATTTATTGATCATAAAATATTAAAATATATATTCTCCCCTAAAGATTCGAATATGTTCTATAGAATATGGATAGATTTGACTAAATATTATGAATTCTCAATACATTAAAAACCTAGGAAAGAGAACAAGGTATACGATGTTGTGATTCAAATGGATTATTCTACGTTATCTATGATGACGATCACAAAGGATCCAATATTTATGTATTTTCGTGGGATGGACCTTGAAATTTTAAAGGAATGGGTGAAATTGTATCTTGATCAAATGAATATTCAACCATATATCCATGTGAAGATTAAAGAGTCATAGAAGGAAGACGTATAGATGAAAAATATGGTGAGAAATGATCCTAAGTTCAACATAGATTATTCTAGAAAATAAGGTTTTGGAACAAAGTTTGTGCATAATTAATACCAAACTTGAAGAAGGGGCTATTAGAAGAGGCATATAGCTCATCATTATTTATTTATCGAGGGAATATAAAGAATTATACAGATATTAAAGAGTATTTTTTGTGGAAAATCATAGAAATAAATATTATTAGAGTATATATATTGATGCATGTTATTTCATCAAGTTAATTTTAAGAGACAAAATTCTAAGGAGTTGTTACAACCATTACCCATTCCAGAATGAAAATGGGAAAACATCACCATGGATTTAGTTATCGGACTCCCCAAAACATCTAAAGTATATAATAATATGTAGGTTGTACTTGATATCATTATCAATATATAATAATTTATTTTTATTAGATAATATTTCTCTCTTGATTATCTTTCCATGATATAAAATGACAAAGTGGTAAGGTTTCATGGAGTGTAACTTTTTATGGTATCTAATCTATATATGAAGTTTACCACAAAGTTTTGTTGAAGTCTTCTACAAGCTCAAGATACAGAGCTATGTTTTAATAATTTATATCATCCTAATACTTATGCTTAGTATGAGGAACCATTAAAATCCTAGAGGATATGTTAATATCTTATTCTCTAGATTTCAATGGTGTTTGGTATCAACATCTTTCTCTTTTCGAATTCTATTATAAAAATTGGTTTAACTTGATAATCAGGATGGTGCCATATAATGTCCTATATGGGAAGAATTAAAAAACTCTAATGTGTGAGGATGAAGTTAGAGAAAGAAAACTATTGTGACTAGAGCTAGTTTATTAAATGATAGACAATGTTAGATCCATTCAGTAATACATTAAGGAACCTCAGAGTCGACAGAATAGCTATGTATACAATTATTGGTGAGATCGGGAATTTGAATTTGGTGAGAAAGTATTCCTCCAAATTTCTCCATGGAAGAAGTCTACGAGATTCACAAATAATGTAAATATTACCCCTTGGTATATTAGTTCCTTTGAGATCGTGATCAAGTATATACTATAGATCATCTCTTGGTGCTTCCTTCGAAACTATCTTGTGTTTAAAATGTTTTCCATGTATCTATCCTAGGCATTTACAAAAATAATACTTCAAGTTTACTAAACTCAGAGGTTGTAACACTAGATCGTGATCTTTCATATAAAAAATAACCAGTATAAATATTTTATTTTAGAGATAAAGTTCTACGAAACAATACTACTCACCTGGTTAAAGTTCACTAGAGGAATAATAAATTCAAGGAAGCAATATAGAAAATTAAATATGTGATAAAATAGAGATATATGCAATTTTTATATCAGAATAATGTAATTTTGAGGTAGAAAATCATTTAAGGGGGGAATAATATAGCACCCTAATATTTTATATATATTCCTTTGAAATAAATTTTAATTATTTTATAGATTATTTTATATACAACCTTGAGTCTAAATGAACTCATAATATAGCATAACTTTATACCCTATATGTTGAATTGACCAGTAGAAAAATGATTAACCATATTATAAAATATAAATAGAAATTTTTTCATGAATTTATAATTATGGATTAAACCTAATGTATAATCATTACTTTTTTTAATAAAATCATTTAATGATAAAAATATTTTTTTTTTAAATGAATTTTTCAACATGTTATGTATTATTATTTAAATAAATTTTATTTATCACCATAAAAAATTTATTTTAAGGAAGTTTATAGTTAAATTATGCATAAACATCTATACATTATTTATATAAAGGTTAGGAATGAAGATATAATCATTTAAAAGAAAAATGTTATTTTTCAAAAAATTGTTTTTATGCAGACATTGTGTTATTATCAAAATAAATTGAATAAATAATTTTTAAAACATATATATTATATATTAAATTAAATATTTTAACATTTATTCAATATTTTTTACTATTTAAGGAATAAAATTGAATTCAATTTTATACATAAACTAATTTTTTCTAAAAATAGGTTTTCGTTGCTTATTAAGTGAATTTTTTGAAATTAAATTCTTCCACTTTTATAAATTTAATTTCATAAGAAGGATTCCATATTGGGAATTATAATTTCAATGTTTTCTAGTGATTCTACGTAAATATTTTTTTATTAAGAATAGAAAAAATAATAAAAATCGGTTACTACAGTTATGGTTAAAATGGGTTTACTAGGGGAGTTAAATCAAGAGATAAGGGTAATATTGTCGTATAAACATGTATAATTATTATTTTATATAAATATTTTGACTCAATAGCATCATAAATTTGAATCATTTTCCATTTTTAATCATTTTACTTCATAAATACATTAATAATATATATATATATTTAAAGTAATTTAATTTAAAAGTAAACCTATTATGAAAAATTATTCATGGATTTTGATCCTTATAGATCAAAAACTACCTACCCTAATACCCTCCAAGATTTATTAATTCATTTTATATTTTTTATTATTATCTTAACACCAATATTTCAAGGCTTAAGGTTTAAGTCAATGGATGTCTCCTAAAGAATAGGCATA
The DNA here is from genome assembly GCA_963277665.1 of Viscum album. Classification (NCBI taxonomy): domain Eukaryota; kingdom Viridiplantae; phylum Streptophyta; class Magnoliopsida; order Santalales; family Viscaceae; genus Viscum; species Viscum album. The sequence goes on along the minus strand of OY728129.1, from coordinate 1,777,094,102 downwards.
AATCTTAAGTAAGCTCTATCGATTTTATATCTTCTTACACCATATAAAAACCTATTTTATTTATTATAAAATGATGAATCTAGTATTAAAAAAATAATAATATGTTATTATGATTTTTTCACTATAATTACGCACATTCATTCCATGAAAATGGAAAAGAAATCATCACTCATGCATTCGTGTGGACTACCGCCACCACGTAACAATATGGTTCATTTTCCATAAACACCTCACATTGTTAGATATAATGATGTATTTATTAAAAATATACTATATTAATGATATAATAATGATTATTTAATGATAAAATATTATATATCATTATTTTTTATTTTCTTTATAAAATGAAAATGATGTGCATACGTATATATGGACTACCGTCTCCATTAATGTTATAATTCATTTTTTTATATATTTCATGAATTATTATATATAAATATAATTAATATATATTATATTTTTATCATTATTAAAATTCTTCATATTATGGAAACATGATAAAATTACAAGTACATAAATTTCTAAACTGGATCTTTCATGAAAACATTAAACTGTTAACACCTAGGAACGATGATTTAAATAAATCATTAGTAATAAATTTTGGTTTAAAAGTTATAAGTAGAATATATATATAGTATTATTGGTATAAATATTTTATATATATATAATTATAATAAATTTAAATTTAGTATACTGGATTTTAGATAGATTATGATGAAATATATACCTAATGTAAGGGTTTCTCATCTCACTTTTGTTTATGTGATACATATTCCATATTTGCCAATTATTTCACTAATTTGTTTTATACAGTTCTAATTTTATATGTTATATCATTATTATATTTTTATTAATGTAATTTAAAGTCTCATATTAATTTATTTCTTTTACAGTGGTTATGATTTGTAAGTTACAAAAGCGGTAAGGGTTTTATGTTACAATCTCATTTTTATCAGGATTGTTTATGATTAAATTTAAAATGATGAAATTATTTGATATAAAATTATAAAATATTATTTATTTTATAATACCATATTTATTTCTATATATTTCAGGTTTTAATTTCATTTTAATCACCCCAAGTACTCAGAAGTATGAAATAATTCTTTTAAGGAGAACCTGCCTTTTTTTCTCTTCGGTGGTAAATATTTTTCTTCCCTGACCATATTTTAATTAAAATATTTTAAATAATGTCTTTAATAACATACAATTAATTATTAAATAAATTTTTACCTAAGTCTCACTTCCTAAAAATGTTTTAAAATGTTTTAAAATGTTTTTTTGTTTCCAAACTATGTACTTTTTACCAAATCTGTGAATTGAATCTTTGTTTTAACTAGTTCCACATGAACAACATTTCACACCATCAAGAATAATATTTTATTTGAAGATTAAATTAAAATTTTCCATGATTATTTTAATGTAACATGTTTTCCTTAACAAATGGGATATTTTTATATTTTAAATATGTGATTTCAAAATAAAAAATTATATTCTTAAAGAAATGTTTTAGTGACCTTTTAATTAAAATTTTCATATCAGATAACATGTTTTGATGTTACTTATGATTGACCAGGTATATTATCCTATGAAACCATCCATATTATTTCTCTATATGGTTTATGATTACGATGATGAAATATTTATGAAACTCATTTTCTCTTTAATGGGGTATGATATAATTAAATGATAAATATTTTTATGATGTTGTGGTATACTTCTGAATGGATTATGATTATGTGACAGGTGGTTCTGTTATAATTCTCTAATGAATTGGTTAATGAATAGAATTTTATGAGATTAAAGGGTATATGGGAGGTTATCCTAATCCTAAAAAAGGATATTGGGGAGGTAATCCCAATCCTAAAATAAGTACAAGTGTGTTTCACCCAAACCTAACATGTGATGAATGCCTTAGTGGGTAGCCATAACAGAAGATTTATATGATTATGATTATACCACACACTATTAAAATATTTTATGACATTATATAATGATAATTTTGTGTTCTCATGGAACATGTTATTTGATTCATTGATGATTAATGCATTATAAAATTTCAAGCTTCATGTCATTACTCATGATTATGCACTATAAAATGTGGGGTATGGTCTTCAAATGTCATGCTCCTACTATCATAACCTTATACTCATGTTAAGCTTAAATTTTAATTTATATCTCCCTTTTTTACCCTTATTGAGAATATTATCTCGCCCTTTATTATGTTTCATATTCACTAATATATGAAGATAGATTTTAATTTTGACATGTCTAAGAAGGGTGATTGTTATGAAGAACATAGTGGGAGGTATTATAGATATTTTATGTATGAGGTGTTTATGTATCCATGTTTCCAAAGTCACTAAACCATTAATGTTTTGGCATTGATCGTTATTATGTTTAATTAATATTTATCTAATAATATATAATATATATATGTATGAAATTATTGGGTAAACTCATAAATTCCTTAAGAGATTATTTGGGGAAGATTTTTACTACTTATTGATCGGTATTCAAGGTATAATCAAATCAAGGTTTTCTTAATAGTATAAGAAAAAATAAAATTCATTTTTTTATTTAGTATATTTTCATTCACATTCATGAAATTCATGTTATCTAATACACCACGTAACTTCAAGTGATTCATTATGGGTATTGTATTTGACATGTTGGGGTATTTTTAAGAATTATTTATGTGTTACTTATCCATATTTCAAAGAAAATTTTATGTATTATTAATAAATTTTGAGGGGGGGTTTCAAGATGTGAGGATAAGGGTCTTATTCTAAATTGGGAAAAAAATTATTTCATGGTAAAAGATTAATTATTCCAAAAAAATTATTGTTTCTACAAAGGGAATAGTGGTTAATAAATCCAAGGTAATATCATTAATTACCTTTTATCACAAAAAACTATCAAATAAATATGTTTATTCTTAGTAAATTCTTGTTTCTATATAATTTTTATTAAGAAGTTCAAGTTTATTGCATTTCCCCATTATGCTTTTATTATAATAGATACTTGTTTTTTTTTAATGGAAAGTTGTGAGTAATTATCATCAACTCCCAAGTTATGTATTATCACAGTTACCAACATGAAATATTCTAATTGGGACCTAGATTTTGAAATAATAGGTAATGTGAGTGACTATGTGGTAGTATAAGTCTTAGGAAAATGACAGGAAAAAACTTTTTCTCTTAATTAATTTGAAATCAAAAAAGATTAGTGAGGAAAAAATAAATAAAACCACCACTAAGAAATAATTTCATATTATAGTGTTTTACATATATAAGTTTAGAAATTATCTCTTATGATCCCCATTAATTTTTTCCACAATCATTCAGTATTGAAATTCCTTTTCTTAAAAGAAGATGTTAAGGCTATGTTGATTATGTGGTTCCTTATCTGATAATAATTTGACATGATAATAATGGGGGGAATGGGTGTTAAAATTTTGGTAGTTAAACACCTTTATTTGTTGATATTAAATGATAATGCATTCCTCCTTTTTTTATTCATTTATGAATGAGATTCTCTATTATACGAGTGTGTTCCAATTATATGATTATATATAAAAATACTTGGTAATTACCATCATTCAAAAATTATTATTAAATAAAATAATGTGAAAATTTCAATTCCTATTTTAAACACTATGTTATTTATAATATCTACCTCTACAAGTTTTACCTTTATCAATTCATTGGGAGATGTGTCCTAGAGGTTGAGAAAAATTTTGTTCTCATTTTTGTTCGGGTTAGGCATGTGAAGGACACTTTTCTATAAAACCTGAATAAAAATTTAATATAGTGAATTATTTTAGTATACTCTCATAATGAATTCCTATATAGTTTTACCAAAGTTTTAATTGGTGATAATAATTATGATACATCACAAAAAGGAAACAAATGACCCTTTTCATATTCTAATCATTATAACTTTATATTATTGGGGAATTTACTTTATGGGACCCCTACCAAACTCAATGGGATATATACACATTCTCATATCTATTGATCATGTTTCTAAATGGGTTTAGACATTCATATCGAGGAAAATGATCATTGGGTTATGATTCACATCCTCAAAGAAATCATCTTTTAAATATTCAAATTTTCCTAGGGATATCATGAGTGATTGTGGAACCCATTTCTATAAATTTCAATTATCGACACACATTTCCAAGTATTGGATTTCTCAAAAACATTTTATGGCCTACTATCCTATAATAAATCGTCAAACCAAGTTAGAGAATAAGGAAACAAAAAACAATTATTAAAAAATAAACCCCTCTAGGAAAGATTAGTCCATGAAGCTATTGGATTCCCTTTAGGAATATAAAACTATATAAAAACCCATCCAAGTAATATCACCATGTCAATTGGTTTTTTAAAAAAAATCCATTTACAATTTTAATTTAAGAATAAGGTTTTTTGAAAAATCAAATAAAAAATTAAATCTGGGAATTTCATTAGATATAATAAAGTGGAGGTTGGACCTTAATAGGCTTATAAAACTTTGGTTAAAGTCTTATGAAAATTGAAGGATCAAAAATCTAGAGTCTAGTCTAAACAATCTAGGAATATTGAATTTAATCACTTTTAATCGGGGAGATTTATGATTCTATAATATTCAAAAATTCATTTTCACTTAGGGAAGTTGATGTTGAGATGGTAAGGGTCCTATATTATGCATTATGTCTACCCTCATGGGGTTTTTGAAATTCAATATCCCATTAGTGTTCATATATTTAAGGGAAATGTGATGGGTTTCTAAGGATTGATTAACATTTTATAAAAACATTAGAAGTAACTAGAAACCCCGTTCCCAAGATTAATCATGATTGAAACCAAAAATGTTCTATATATAAAATGAAGGACTATTATGTGCCCTGAAATTAATATTTACACAACCCCTATCTTCATTTATTCACTTGATGAATATATTTAAGAGGCATATAATAAACTTCCACCTTCACAATGTATCGAAGAGTTAAAAGAATCACTTGATGGTTGAGTAGAATCATCCTCACATCCATAGTATTCTTTTACCTCACTTGTAAATAGATTAATAATTAAGAGAGATTAAAAGGTAATAGTTATTAATCCAAGGATGAAGCTATCTCAAACACCATATTCTCATGGGGACTCCCCCCTTATAAAATCCCTTAATATAGTCTTAATTTACTAAATTTTTTGCTTATACATGATAAAAATAATGAGTAAAGATTCATTAATCTTGGATTAATTGAGTGAATGAATCGTTAAACCTCACAATGTTTTATCTTACAACATGTTAATAGTAAATGATGTACCATGTGGAAGATCTCCAAAATTATAATACTTATATCATTTGACTGTCTGATGAGTCATAGAGTGTTATGAATCATATGATTTGATTCAATAATACTTATGAATTTCCTATGTAATCAACTAAGATAGGAAAAGGAAATATCATGATATCATATTTCATACTTCATTATATTCCTAAATCATACCATAAAAGATATAAAGAAATATCATAACTTTAAGAAATATCTCCAACAACCTCTCACTTTCACTAAATCCTTGTATACTTAGTGAAATTTCACCTTATAGTGTATCTTATAGAGTAACTCATGAAACTATATCCAAAGTTTCATTTAGATATTTACACTACACTTTTTTATGTATATCATAAATTTTAGATTTTATTATAACATATGTAAAACCTTCTAAATACCCATCCAAAACTCCTTATATATAAACTCTAAAAGGCATTTAGAGTACCTCTCATATCTAAAACTAAATCCCTATTCAATAAACCAAAACGTTTTACCCCAGGGGACATTGTATAATTTAAAAAATATATGAAATCCTAAATTCATAAATTCATGTAAAGAGAAGCCTCTAGAAAAGATTCAGTGCTGCTCAAGCTACAAAGGGATCTAGCATGATCTCAATCAAAAACATGTATCTCTATATTTTTTCCAACCAGATATATCATATGAAGAAATAAATTTTCATATGATCCCTTTACTTAATACATTGAGTAACAATGGTACATGGGATATGTCAATCTCATATATATACTCATACATTCTTGATTCTTAGAGTACAGACTGACCAGATCAAGGATTGCATCACATTCCATTCACCGTTATAGGTGAGAAAATCACATTCCCCCCACCCTAAAGATGATCACATCATATGTGTTATAAAATTATGATCATACACTTCCTCAAACTATCTCAATTGAGGTCTTTGATTTCATACTCATTATATAAGATGAAAAATCCAATCTTGGTTAAGCTTCATGTGACAACATGATCAAACAATACCCAACCCCCCATTGATTAGCTAATCATCAAGGCTTGCATAATAAATGAATCAATGTATGAAGGTTCTCATGGTAGGTATCTCACCAACATTGTGCATTGGGGAAATCCAAATATAAACCTTCACCCCTAGTATTCCAAAGACATGGTGTATTATGCTATATGTGGTACACTTTGTGTGTCATCTAGAACAAAAAAAACCCATGTTATTCCTCCTAAGAATATTTTATATCTTGATTCATGAATCCTACTCAATCTAACCTTAACATTTTATAAAATACTATATTAATCGATGATGAACATAATTTAAGGATGGCTCAAAGTCATACTTTAAGAATAAAATTATCATTTCACTTCATGAGATATATATATCCAAAATAAAATAATGATAAATTGGATATTGAATTTTGCATAATACGATACATTTTATATTCCCAAGAACATTTAATAATTTAAAAAAACATACAAAATCAGTTGTCTCATCATATTATATATCTTAATCTCTTAGATTAGCCTTATGTTTGTTAAACTTTTAATGTTTCATTAAACTCATTACATTTCAATGTAATTCCTCTATCATCACTATACACCCATCTGATTAAACCATTCCACTAAAATTATTAATGGGTAACATATATAAAGTAAGAAAATTTGAATAATGGAGAGACTTATAAATCATATTTATAATTTTAAACTATTAAAATATAGTATTCAAAACTCCTTAACTTCACAACATCAAATATCACAATGTCACTAACTTCTATTTCTTACATAGAACTATTTCTAATTTTCTAATTATCATATTTATTTGGAACTTATTTCATAAAATTTCGTCATTGGTCTTTAGTAATATTACACTTTATATTAATCTTTTACTAACATACCCTAAACCACTTTTGGGTATAAATTGACCTTCACTTTGACAAAAATAATCTATTTTTTGTTGAATTTAAACTTCTCTAGGTCCAAACATACCCTCACTAGTGTCTTAGACACTTTATTCTCTTCATAATATATTTTTAAGATACAAAAACCCTATTATTCCGAAAAATAACACTTATATCCTTTAGTGGGAATATTAAAAAAACTATTTTATACACATAATATATAGAATTATATATTTTTTATATTAGTTTAAATAAAATAATATTTAATTCTTTAAAATATACCATTTATTGGGACTGGGACCATATCTTTCATATTTTAACAAATATATGGATAAGCACTATTATCCAGGATAAAAAAAATTATCCTTATCTTCTCTCAAATATGTTGTATAATATAATGAATTATAAATTATGGTCATTAAATCAATTATCTCTTTTTTTATAACAATTATTTGTTTACAAATAACTTCTCTTATCATATAAGAGAAATATGATGAAAATTAACATCCTTTATTTACATCTATCAAAGATTGAATCTATTTTATCCACCTGATTACTTACTTCAACATTATGTTACTCAGCAAGGGGATACTATAACACATAGAATTATTCTCCTTACTTATGAAAAATTATCTTGTTTTTCACCAATATAAGAAGTTTCATACATTAATATCCTCCTTTATATAGGATTGATATCAAATTTATTCTCAAATATGATGATAATGATTCCATTATATTTATAATATAATATTTTATCATATAAATATCATGTCTTATATTTATTTAATAAGGACATTAATTAAATGTTCTCCCACTAAAATGATGACCCATTTTAAATAACATTGCATACATTAGTAGACTAAGATCCATATTTTATCATGAATTACATTTTTTACGAACATAAATAATCCACAACTAAATCTATTAGACAACCATGTTAATCATATCACATATGAAACATAGAGTGTTGAGTGGATAACTCTTTATCTTAATCCATCATGTGGATTCACTCAGCATTATTCTGGGATTACTAGGGGTCTATTACCACTTGATATAATAAGTCATAGTGATTAAATCCCAAGAAGAAGATCATACCATGTAAGATATATGAAATATGCATAAACTAGAAATGAAAAGAATTAGAAACCACGTGTACTTTCTCTATAGATCCATTAAAGAATCTCAAATAAATTATAAATTGTTTGATGATTATCAAAAAGGGTATAAAAGTTACATACCCCTCTGTGGCATATCAATGGGTCGAGATAAATAGTATGTTGTACAATTGGTTTCATCTATCCTTTATATTGTGTTAGTTTCTCAAGCATAATGAAGGTGGGACAAAAAATAATGATGGTTACATAGCTTTAACTGAATATCTACAACCATAATCATTCCATGGAAGTGGATTTATATAGATATTGAGGATACTCCTCAGTAATTCTTGTAATAACTCATGAGTTATAACAAATTATTTAATGCATCATATAATACATGAATCATATACATGCATTTATCTATATCTATATAATTCCAATCTATGTAACTGTTCTTTAAATGATATCCATATTGGAAGATTTAAACTAAACATTAACTCTTGATATTCAAATTCCAAATGAGTATATTTTCCTTCTTAAATGAATTATAGAATATCATTCATATATAGAAAGTGATATTTAATCTCATTACATACTCCAAACGACACCTCAATTGTAGGTTGAGACTACATGGGTTTTCATGGGTAGAGGAACTATTTATCTAAACCATGAAATATGATATAGTCCCAATCATATGATACATCATAATAGGTAGTGAAATGGTTTCTATAAATTATTCCATGTGATATGACTCTATCATATTATGTTATTTCACAATAATAATTACATGAAAAATTGGTTAATACCATACTTTAAGATTACTTATATCATAAAATATGATATAGATCATATGATTATATATATCTTATATATATATAATCTTAAGGGATTATTAAATTAAATCACCCATTTCCACTAAAACCTAAAATAATTACATGTCATTTCACATTCTATAAAAATAATATATGATAACAAGTGAAATTATATCTAAAAATATTTTTTGATATCTTCCTAAATTATTTTGAAAATATATCATTAACTTCACCTCATACCATATTATATGTAATACCTTGTGAACTCCCATGAAAAACTCTTTTGGATTTACGATAAAAAACTTTAGTAGATATCTAACTCAAACTCAATACATATTTAATAAACAACAGAATATGACCCCTTTTTCATTTAAATCATTGAAAACAAATATTTATCATAAAATCCATAAATATAAGAAAAAAAGAAGCCTCTATAAATGCATCAATGATACTCAAGCTATAACAAAATCTAGAATGATCACCAAAAAATACATGTATCACTATACAAGAGTCCAAAAACTACATCTCATGATGGAATTCATTCGCATATGTTCCCTTTTTCCAAGACATAGAGTGAACATGGGAAAAAGATAATGTCAACCCCATATGTCCTACTCATATGTTCTCGATTATCTAAGTATAAACTATCATGGTTGATGAATACATCATATGTTATTCATCATTATGAATGATCACATTTCTTTACCCTTATATGAATATAAAAGAAAATCATATGTTCTATCTAGGTGTGGTGACACACTCCCTAGTTTATTTCAATAAATGACTTAGATTATATACTCATAGAATAAGAGAAAAAATACCATCATGGTTAAGATCCAAATGATGACATGATCAACAACATACCCAATCACCCCATGATTAACTAAATTGTCATGAATTGTGTAAGAATGGTATCGGAGTATAAAGGTTATTAAGCTAATAATCTAACCAACCTCCAGTATTAGGGACTCTTATATGATTTATTTACCCCTAGTATAATAATTGAATAGTGTATGACACCTTATATGGTATACCTAGTGGGACACAAAGTTTAGAAAAACACTTTTTGTGCCTTATTAACATATAATATATGTCATAAAAGAATTGTACTCATGAAAACCTCTAATATTTCATCATATCATATAATTATACATGATGAACATCAACTTGAGATAACTTGATGTCATACTCTGAGAGTTCAATTATCATTACACTTCATGAAATTCACATCAGTTTGTAAATTTATGTATCAAATGTGATGTAATAATAAATTGAATATTATATTTAATTTAAAATTTCTTAATAATATTTTACAAAACTCTAAATAAGTATATATCAATCTATCATATCATATATGATAGACTACCATGTCATCCTTATATTTATTACACTTTCTATGGATTTGTTAACTGGTTAAATCTATATATAACTCCTGCCACACATCTATGTGATCATTCGATAAAACCCTCCCACTAAACTCTTTAGTGAGTTGCATCTATGAAGAATTCATGTTTGAATAATACTAAACTTTTGTAATATTATTCTTCATGTTTAGCTCCATGAACACATTCAAAATCCTTACCTTTACAAAATAAAATATTAGGTTGTTAAATTCTATTTTCGACTAAGCACTCTTTATAAGTTAAAAAAAATCATCCTTGGAATTTATTACATCAAACATTTCGTTGAATGTAATCGTTTACATCATTTTACACTAGTACATAGTAAACCCCTTTAGGATAGAGTGACTTTCACATTCATTTTGACTACTATAATCATATAGGAAATAGTGATATTTACTATCATATAGTAACTAAATGTAAATCATCATATTTTACCTAGAAATGTTATATCCTAAATTCTTTAGGATATTTTTGAAGTCACATTAACTTTAGTCTCACAAAATATTTTATTTGTTAACTATAAAATTCTATAAGTATAAACATACTCCCACCCACCTCTTTGATAATACATTCTCTTAAGAATATCATGTTAATATAAATACACTCCTTTGTGTTAGAAAAATAACACTTCTTTACATTTATGTAGTAAAATTTAACATAAACTATCATTTTCATATCATATAAGGTATTATATTTTTTTGGTGTATTTTCTTTTGAAAAGAAGACTATTAAAATATTTCACTAATGGGTGGTGGGAACATAATCCCACATATTTTAAAAAATATCTAGATATAATCGTTTACCTAGGATAAAAAAATTATCCTTTTATTCTCCTCAAAACATGTTATAGAAACTAATAATCATAAACCATGTGAAAATAATTTATCATCACCTTTTGTTCATAACAATTCTTTGGTAATGATATTTGATAAAAATGATAAAGATACACATCCTCTATTTAGATCACTATGAGATTAATTTATATTCAAATATTTGATGTTGAATCTATTTTAATCATAATTTAAATAAAAGCTACAAGTTATATCAATTAATCACTTGATTTTGAACTCCTATATATTTACATCACTTGTAAAATACACATTCAGTATGCCATACCCTTAAATATGAAATAATTTAATTCTAAAGCACTAATAAATAACTTGGAAATTACATGGAGTTTATAAAACCCATTTAGTTACATCAAACAATTCCATCATATGTAATCATTACTCCTTTATAATAACACCCTAATGTTTCAATGCCCTTAACTGGATACTCTAAGAATCTTTTTTGGACTCTCCAACAAACATTTATTCTTATAGTTTAAAATTTTAACCACTTTTACTATTTATCAAGAACTATAACTTAGAAATAATATATATGGTTCATCTATTATTAACTCTTGAGAATTTTGGGTAACTGTTTATTAAATTTATTTATCTTTTTTGAAACATTTCCATAGATGAAAACATAATGAATTCCTTAACAAGAATAATATTTAAGGAAACTTCTAGTCTCATCAAGTGATTACCATACTAAATCATATTGAGTATATGGGTAGATATTAAAATTACATAGGTTATTTTAAATTTGAAACCTTATGTGAATCACAATATGCTTCATATGCAACTATATCCACCTATTGAAAACTTTAACACTTGGTTACTAAAGAAGGAGTTTCTCTAACACATTGAACATTATTTTACTTAATAATTATTCTTAAGTTACTATTCTTAAGTGTTTCATAGATTAAGAATCTTTTTCTTATAGGATTGGTCTCAAATTTAAATTTTATTATGAAAAAAAAAATATTATCCAAAACATAATATTTTATCATATGAGTAAAATATATTATTGACATTTAATAAAGAATTTAATTGAATGGTATACCACTTAAATAATGACCCATTTTAAACTTATCAAATATATTAGTAATACAAGACCCATATTTATACATGACATACTCTCAATTATACATTTAAACATGCCTTGACTATATCTAGTTGAAAATACTTTTCAATCACATCATATATGAATCATGGGTTGTTGAGTGGATAAACTCTTTATCCAAAACCATCATGTGGATTCAATTAACTTAATTTATATGGTATCTTAATGTTTAGGTTTTACCATTTAATTTGACCAATATAAAATGAAAAATAAAATTGAACTTAATGGTTCAGATCACCTCATTGCTTGATTGACATACACAAGATAATTCATGGGCACATAAATCTTAGGTTTACCCATACTGAATAATTAAGGTCTTGATAAGTTTCTCTTTGGAAGGAATATAACACATAATATTTAAAAAAATTAATATGACTATCTTATATCATGTTATTACCTTTATATATTGTAACAACCTGAGATTTTATAAGATATATTCGTCTTAATTTCTTTCATATCATCTGTTGTACACTACACCAAGATTATCTTGCACTATACGCAACACCGTATTAGCTTGCAGTATACGCAGCACTATTCTTGGATCGTGTTACACACAATTTCATGTTTGTTTGATAGTAGTTATTCTACGAAAAATTGAGTATGTATATATATATATTCAATTTATTTTTTTATACGCAACAACAAAAGATTCGTGCACTACACACAACCCTAACTTGGCTTGCATTATTCGCAATCGCGACCTTCCTCTATAGCGTGTGTTGTACGCAATACCGGGTTTTTTTAAACAATGATATACTATTATAATATTATTATTAACTATCCTTCTTGAATAGTATTAAATAAATTTTGAATTTTATAAAATTATTATTCTTCTTACATATTTTCTAGAACATGGTATAAGAACAAAATAAATTTTTCGGGTAAAATAAGTATTTTTCAAAAAATGTAGTTTTGCCTCCTTTTGATGGAGAAACCACGTTAAATATAGTTTTTGACAGGTTTATAAGTTTAATTTCACAAAATAAACTTATTCTTTTGAATCAGGATATAAAACTTTAAATTGGATAAAGTTTTGATATTTTTCTGATAACTTTCATATTTTAATGAATATTAAAAACACGCTTTATTTTAATTAAAAACAGCTTTGTTCATCATAATAATTTATGTGGTTAAATTATAATATTTAATGGTTTTAAAGTATAAATATAATATATTTTTACCATTTAAAACAATGTATGTCATTATCATTGATTTTACCTTGAATTCGTAGGTTAAATCAATTCAATCTTTTGCAATGTTTTAAACAAAAACCCGTTTTCTTTCGACAACGAGATTAATTTTAAATTAATTACTGCAACTTATGTGTTTTGAATTTTGAAAAATGGATTCCATATTTGGAATCAGTGGGTCCAAATTATGTTAATAGTCTACTTTTTATTTTTGGGCATTATGAATAGTAACTACGGTAAATTTTATTTACCATAGTTAAAGGTAAATCGGGTAATTAAGGGTAAATATAAGATTATAAAATTATCCTAACACCTATGAAAATTATATTGTATGACTAAAAGTAGACCCATGTCACCTAAGGGTCTGATTAGATTCATTTAATGGACTTTTTGCCATGAGAATAACTTAATTATTATTAAAACCAAAGAAAGTGACAACATGTCACTCTCTTAAATCTTATAAGTATATTAATTTTAATTTAGTGATAAACATAATGAAACTGAGAACATGAATAGTCTACAGAAATATAATGAAATTATATACATCATATGAATTTATTTATAATTTTTAGGAATTAAATAATTATCATTAATTGTGACACAATAGTGATGCAGAAATTTTTTATCTAGTGAAAAATCAAGAATATAGTTTTTATTAAACTAATAGTGACCATAAAAGGCACAAACACCTGAACAAAACTTATTGGTCATTTAACATTAAACCATAATCATACAATTGTCGAATATGTGGCCATTTGGAGCCTTATAAAAGTGATTATGACACTTATATTATTTTATTTTAAATGATGCCAAAGTTGTCACCTCCATAATTTAATAAATATAACAATTTAAATATTGTGATTTTAAGATGGGAAATTCGAGTGAAAGTATTATTGTGAAAGGTAATAGATTTATCTTCATCATAGGATTTTATTTTTAATTTTTATGCAACAAATAAGTATATTAAATAATTATACAAAAATGATGTAGTAATTATTTTATTAAGAGATAAACCAAATAAATGGTTTTAAAAATAATAAACTAAATATTATGTGAAGTTTTTAATGTTCTCCACTAATATTATAGATACATATGACCTTTTATGAATCTATTAAAGATTTTATTTCGAACATATATTTTGTATATATTTTATTTAAATTCAAATAAATGAATAGTGTCAAAATTGACACTATTGTTATTTTATAAAAACAACATATTATAAAATTGTTTAAAAATCACAAAAATATTTACAAATTATAAATTTAAATTTATATGGTATAAAATGTTTTAAAGTATCCAATTATGGACAATTCACAACAAATAAGTAATTATTTGTTATAATTTAAAATTTAGAATGTTATTACCACAAATAAAATTAAATTGAATAAATAAGGATAAATCAAGTTGATAATGTTGAAAATAAATTCCTAACATGTCTAAATATTATTGGTTGATGATATTAAAACTCTATACCATCTAATATTCCAATATGATTCATTTTTGGAGGTTTTTAAGTGGGGTTAGATTTATTATAAATTAATATTTTTAAGATTTACAAAGGTGCCCCTCTCCTCCCTTATAAAAGGGCACCTCCTCCCTCTCTTCCTCACACCAATTTGAGCCTTTAAGCTCGGCCAAAACCTGAACATCTCCCTTATCAACTTCCCTAGAAACATCCTAGAGGTCCTGGTCTTCTTCAAAGACCAATTTTAGTACCCTAATAGGAGGATTCAAAGAGGCGTGTCAAAGAAGAGGAGGTTCGAAACCATACGAAGCATATCGGACCTAAGGTAAGGGATAATTGTGCAAATCTCATTTTTATCTGAGATTTCTTATTCGTAAGTAATTACTGGGGTTATTTCTATCATCAATGTCCATTTTTTATAAAAGTGTTTTCATGTATGTTTAAAGTCCTTTTTGCCCATTTTGACTTTTACTACATGGTATGTAAGGAATCTATATTTTGTTTACGTTACGAGGTACTTTTTGAATTTTCTCGCAAAAGTGTGAGAAGAATGTTTTTTTAACTTATACAACATGAAAATATTTTTATGTTTTTATAAAGCCTTATTTTCATGAAGCTTCCTCCAAAATATTTCATGACTATTTTCAACAAAATCTTTTTCTTTTAAAATTTCATGACATTTTGTGAGTAGAAAATGATTTTGAAGAAAAAAATGATATTTTCCTCAATAATTCATTTCATGTGTTTTATCAAAACCATTTTCATCTAAGATGACATTATTTTACATGTTTATGTTTCAAGTATCATGTCTCTATGATTTACATGGTTCCACTTTTCTTATGAAATGATATCCATTTATTTTATATGGATTATGTGATGATGGGATGATGTTTATGAAACCCATTTTATTTATTGGGTCATTATGAATGATGTATGTTTATTTTGTGGCACAAGTAAGAATGATTTAATTATGACATGGGTGGGACCTATATCTCCCTCCAATGCATTGGGTAAAGATTTATATCTCATGAGATAGACATGGCTGGAACGGAAAGTTAAACCGGTTCAGTAATATAGGACTGGAACGAGGAGTGAACGCAATTCAGAAAGGGACATTGTCCACTAAGATGGTCTTGGCTGCAATGCCTTGACTACTATGGAAATCATATCATGTGCTTAATGGTTTCCACAATCACATGTTTTATTCCCATTCTATTTTATCATGATTGATGTTCCCTTATGATATATGCCTTACGTACTTCCAAGATTCATGTCTTTGCTCAAGATTTTGATGTTTAGATTTTATGTTCATGTTTTTGAATTCAAATGTTTATGGATTGTTTTATGTTCTCTATGTTTACCCTTACTGGGCATTTGAGCTCACCCCTTTTATGTTTTCTTTTCCCCAGGATATAAAAAAAGGTTTTAGGTAAGAAAAAAGGGGAAGATCTTTATTGGGAGATGTTGAAGATCTTTCACCACGATTAGAAGTTTTTATTCTAAGTTTCCAAAGACACTAAACTATTACAGTCCTTGTGAGTCTATTTTTGTTATGTATTAAGTATTACGCAAAAGTAATGTAATGTCCATGTACGTCAAGATTCGGGTCTCTACATTTGGTATCAGAGGAAAGGTTTAGTCAACCTTTGGAAACTAGGATGCGAGAACTTTAGTGAGATCCCTAGAGATATGTCTAAGGTATTTCTAAGTATGTCCCTAAGGTTAAGTATACGTATATGTTATAGTCCTAAAATTGTGCTAACGATCTTAGAATATAACCAAAGATTTTAGATATTGAGGGTACATCCCCTTTACTATATTTTTTTCCCTAGCATGATTTTTGCCTCTCACACTATTCTTTTTGGGATTTAGAAAATGGCTGGAAACAGGAAGATTCAAGATAATGGAGGATATGACCGACAATGGAATAATATTTTTCATGAGCAACCAAATGAAAAGGTATTTGGAAGTCCAAACATCTTTATTATGTCTAATCAGAATCTCATAATATAATCAATAATCTCAACTTTGGTAAGTTTCCCGACTCAAATAATAAGAGAAATATGGAGTTTCATGATGATAATAGAGGAAAGAAAGTTCAATTTTCCTCATGTAAATCATGTGGGAAGAGGCATCGAGGAGATTGTTTCAAAGGAACTGGAAGATGCTTTGGGTGTGGAAAAGAAGGACACAAATCCAGTAAGTGCAATGGAAAAGGTTCAGTTACCAGCATGGAAAAAGATAATGGTATTTCTACGACATCAACAATGATTAGATGTTTTAATTGTGGAATGTATGGGAATTATGCAAACCAATGCCCTAAGGGAAAATCTCATGCAGAGAATCAGTATGGTCATATGAGTAGTATTTATATGAATGATGATGAGGAGACTAGAAATTATATATGAGATGAAAGAAGTGTTGAAGCTCAGTCAGTTTTTTAAGAAGGTAGTGGAATGATTGTATATTTAACAAGAGTTAGGTTGTATAGTTAATGGTACTATGGAAGAAAGAATCATCTAAGGATTGTGACACTATTGTTTTTCCAAAATTATTTGGAAGTATATGTTGAATGGCACCGGTAACCATGAAAGGTTATTCAGATATTTTTGGAAAGTAGACGATATGCGCATAATGAAAGGATAAGAAGATAATGAGATGTTTGATTGTATTCATGAGCTCATGACTGATATAAGGACAAAGTTATATCATGGTTTGAGTATATAGAGTTTTGAGGATTTTGGTATGTGGAAAGTGTTAACTTTTAACTACATTCATGTTTTCACTAAGCTTCAATGGGTATTCATTATTCAAGAGAAGACATGATTAAGGTATTCACATGTTTGTAATTTTACCAACAAGATATATCTTATGATATATTGGGGATAAATGATGGCATTCACGTGATTGTTATTAGACATTTCAAGTAATCATTTTCTTTATACTATGAGCATGGACCGAAGTATTTTAGATAAGGCTAAAGATTGGAATGGATTATGTTGGACATAGGTTAGTATTGTTTAAAGATATAACTTTTTTCAATACTATTGATGGGATGTTATAGTAATGTATTTTTAGAAAATGGATAACCTGCAGGACGGGAGACATCTCATCGCGTCAGACATGGTTGCGGGAATCGAACCCACAACCGAAGTGTGACTGGCCTTTATCGCCTACCACTGGCCTACAGGAAGTCCATGTTTAGTAGAAACTAGTTTTATTATATTAAGTAGTATGATATATGAAGTATAAGTCCATTTTAGGAACCATATATGATTTATCTCACTATAGATGGACATATGTATTTTTGATAACTTTTATAACCTTTTGTTTGAAACAGATGGAATGACTCATCATTCAATCACATGATCTACTAACACTTTATGAATGGAAAATTCAACTTCATTTCTTTAATAGATGAAGTGGAAATTGTTCAAGGCACGAACAACGGTGAGATTGTACAAAAATCAAGTAAGTATTTCTTTTGATTTGAAAAATTATTCAACATTAGAGAAATGATCCTGAAAACCAAAAATGTTGTCCTAGTGCTCTTTTATCCGATGAATCAGATGGTACCTTAGATCATCGCAAATCTATGGATTTGTGATTATTGGATATTTCATAGCCATGTTCTCTACCACTTTCCATCAGAACATGATGGTTTGATTTTTCCTCCATATCCATATTTTCACCTATACTCTCTTATGTGGAAACCCAATGCTGAGTTACCTTGGGTGACCGTTACATTTCTTACTTTCTTTTTTAATGTTATGTTCTAGTATTCCTTTTTACGGTGTGGGTTTCTATGAATAGTAAATGATTTATAACCCTGACGAATTTCGAGGGCGAAATTCATTTTAAGGGGGGTAGAATGTAACAACCCAATATTTTATAAGATATATTCGTTTTAATTTCGTTCATATAATCTCTTGTACACTACACCAAGATTATCTTGCGCTATACGCAACACTGTATTAGCTTGCAGTATACACACCACTATTCTTGGATCGTGTTACACACAATTTCATGTTTGTTTGATAGTATTTATTTTACGAAACATTGAGTATATATATATATATATATATATATATATATATATTCAATGTATTTTGTTATACGCAACAACAAAAGAGTCGTGCACTACACGCAACCCTAACTTGTCTTGCATTATACGCAATCGCGACCTTCCTCGATAGCGTGTGTTGTACGCAATACTGGGTTTTACTAAACAACGATATATTATTATAATATTATTATGAACTAGCCGTCATGAGTATTATTAACTAAATTTTTAATTTTATAAAATTATTATTCTTCTTACGTATTTTCTAGAACATGGTATAAGAACAAAATTAATTTTTCGGGTAAAATAAGTATTTTTCAAAAAATGCAGTTTTGCCGCCTTTTGATGGCGCACCCACGTTAAATCTAGTTTTTGAAATTTTTATAGGTTCTATTTCACAAAATAAACTTTTTATTTTGAATCAGGATATAAAACTTTACATTGGATAAAGTTTTGATATTTTTCTGATAACTTTCATATTTTAATGAATAGTAAAAACACGCTATATTTTAATTAAAAACAACTTTGTTCATCATAATAATAAATGTGGTCAAATTATAATATTTAATGGTTTTAAAGTATAAATAGAATATATTTTTACCATTTAATACAATGTATGTCATTAGAATTGATTTTACCTTGAATTCATAGGTTAAATCAATTCAATCTTTTGCAATGTTTTAAACGAAAACCCGTTTTCTTTCGACAACGGGATTAATTTTAAATTAATTACTGCAACTTATGTGTTTTGAATTTTAAAAAATGGATTCCATATTTGGAATCAGTGGGTCCAAATTATTTTAATAGGCTATTTTTTATTTTTGGGCATTATGAATAGTAACTACGGTAAATTTTATTTACCATAGTTAAAGGTAAATCGGGTAATTAAGGGTAAATATAAGATTATAAAATTACTCTAACACCTTTGAAAATCCTATTGTATGACTAAAAGTCCACCCATGTCACCTAAGGGTAGGATTAGAATCATTTAATAGACTTTTTTCCATGAAAATAACTTAATTATTATTAAAACCAAAGAAAGTGACAACATGTCACTCTTTTAAATTTTATAAGTATATTAATTTTAATTTAATGATAAAATTAATGAAACTTAGAACATGAATAGTTTCCATAAATATAATGAAATTATCTACATAATATTAATTTATTTATAATTTTTAGGGATTAAATAATTATCATTAATTATGACACAATAGTGATGCAGAAATTGTTTGTCTAGTGAAAAATCAAGAATATAGTTTTTATTAAACTAATAGTGACCATAAAAGGCACAAAAACCTGACCAAAACTTATTTTTCATGTACATTTAAACCATAATCATACAATAGTCTAATATTGGACCATTTTGATCCTTATAAAATAGATTATGACACTTATATTATTTTATTTTAAATGATGCCAAAGTTGTCACCTTCATAATTTAATAAATATAACAATTTAAATATTATGATTTTAAGATGATAAATTCGAGTGAAAGTATTATTGTGAAAGTTAATAGATATATATTCATCATAGAATTTTATTTTTAATTTTTATGCAACAAATAAGTATATTAAATAATTATACAAAAATGATGTAGTAATTATTTTATTAAGAGATAAACCAAATAAATGGTTTTAAAAATAATAAAATAAATATTATTTGAACTATTTAATGTGCTCCACTAATTTTAAATATACATATGACCTTTTATAAATCTATTAAATATTTTAGTTCGAACATATATTCTGTATATATTTTATTTAAATTCAAATAAATGAATAGTGTCAAAATTGACACTATTGTTATTTTATAAAAATAACATATTATAAAATTGTTTAAAAATCACAAAAATATTTACAAATTATAAATTTAAATTTTATATGGTATAAAATGTTATAACGTATCTAATTATGTACAATTCATAACAAATAAGTAATTATTTGTTATAATTTAAAATTTAGAATGTTATTACCACAAATAAAATTAAATCGATTAAATAAGGATAAATCAAGTTGATAATATTGAAAATAAATTCCTAACATGTCTAAATATTATTGGATGATAAGATTACAACCCTATCCCATCTAATATTCAAATATGAGTCATTTTTGGAGGTTTTTAAGTGGGGTTAGATTTATTATAAATTAATACTTTTAAGATTTACAAAGGTTCCCCTCTCCTCCCTTATAAAAGGGCACCTCCTACCTCTCTTCCTCACACCAATTTGAGCCTTTAAGCTTGGTCAAAACCTGACCATTTCCCTTACCAACTTCCCTATAAACATCCTAGAGGTCCTGGTCTTCTTCAAAGACCAATTTTAGTACCCTAAGAGGAGGATTCAAAGAGGTGTGTCAAAGAAGATGAGGTTCGGAACCATACAAA
Source organism: Viscum album (assembly GCA_963277665.1). Classification (NCBI taxonomy): domain Eukaryota; kingdom Viridiplantae; phylum Streptophyta; class Magnoliopsida; order Santalales; family Viscaceae; genus Viscum; species Viscum album. Next base: position 1,777,072,531 of record OY728129.1, on the reverse strand, counting down.
GCATATTGGACCTAAGGTAAGGGATAATCGTGCAAATTTCATTTTTATCCAAGATTGCTTATTCGTAAGTATTTACTGGGGTTATTTCTATCATCCATGTCCATGTTTTATAAAAAAAATTCATGTATGTTTAAAGTCCTTTTTACCCATTTTGACTTTTACTACATGGTATGTAAGGAATCTATATTTTGTTTACGTTACGAGGTACTTTTTGACTTTTACGGAAAAAGTACGAGAAGAATGTTTTTTTAACTTATACCGCATGAAAATATTTTTATGGTTTTATAAAGCCTTATTTTCATGAAGCTTCCTCCAAAATATTTCGTGACTATTTTCAACAAAATCCTTTTCTTTTAAAATTTCATGACATTTTGTGAAAAGAAAATGATTTTGAAGAAAAAAAGGATATTTTCCTCAAGAATTCATTTCATGTGTTTTATCAAAACCATTTTCATCTAATATGACATTATTTTATATGTGTATGTTTCAAGTATCATGTCTCTATGATTTACATGGTTACACTTTTCTTATTATGAAATGATGTCCATTTATTTTATATGGATTATGTGATGATGGGATGATGTTTATGAAACCCACTTTATTTATTGGGTTATTATGAATGATGTATGTCTATTTTGTGGCACAATTAAGAATGATTTCATTATGAGATGGTTGAGACCTATATCTCCCTTCAATGCATTGGGTAAAGATTTATATCTCATGAGATAGGCATGGCTGGAATGGCAAGTTAAACCGGTTCAGTAATACAGGACTAGAACGAGGAGTGAACTCGATTCAGAAAGGGACTTTGTCCACTAAGATGGTCTTGGAAGAAATGCCTTGACTACTATGGAAATCATATCATGTGCTTAATGGTTTCCATAATTACATGTTTTATTCCCATGCTATTTTATCATGATTGATGTTCCCTTATGATATATGCCTTACGTACTTCCAAGATTCATGTCTTTGCTCAAGATTTTGATGTTTAGATTTTATGTTCAAGTTTTTTCATTCAAATGTTTATGGATTGTTTTGTGTTCTATATGTTTACCCTTACTGGGCATTTGATCTCACCCCTTTTATGTTTTCTTTTCCCCAGGATATAAAGAAAGGTTTTAGGTAAGAAAAAAAGGGGAAGATCTTTATTGGGAGATGTTGAAGATCTTTCACCACGATTAGAAGATTTTATTCTGAGTTTCCAAATACACTAAACTATTACGGTCCTTGTGTGTCTATTTTTGTTATATATTAAGTATTTCGCAAAAGTAATGTAATGTCCATGTACGTCAAGCTTCGGGTCTCTACAGTTGGTATCAGAGGAAAGGTTTAGTCAACCTTTGGAAACTAGGATGCGAGAACTTTAGTGAGATCCCTAGAGATATGTCTAAGGTATGTCTAAGGATGTCCCTAAGGTTAAGTATACGTATAGGTTATAGTCCTAGAATTGCGCTAACGATCTTATAATTTAACCTAAGATGTTAGATATTGAGGGTACTTCCCCATTACTATGTTGTTTTCCCTAGTATGATTTTTTCCTCCCACACTATTCTTTTTGGGATTTAGAAAATGGCTGGAAACCTGAAGATTCACGATAATGGAAGATATGACCGACAATGGAATGACATTCTTCATGAGAAACCAAATGAAAAGGGATTTGGAATTCCAAAAATCGTTATTATGCCTAATCAAAAATCTCATAATATGATCAATAATCTCAACTTTGGTAAGTTTCCCAACTCAGATAATTAGAGAATGATAGAGTTTCATGATGATCATAGAGGAAAGAAATTTCAATTCCCCTCATGTAAATCATGTGGGAAGATGCATCGGGGAGATTGTTTCAAAGGAACTGGAAGATGCTTTGGGTGTGGAAAAGAAGGACACAAAGCCAGTAAGTGCAATGGAAAAGGTTCAGTTACCAGCACGGACAAAGATAATGGTATTTCTACGACATCAACAATGATTAGATGTTTTAAATGTGGAATGTATGGGAATTATGAAAACCAATTCCCTAAGGGAAAATCTCATGAAGAGAATCAGCATGGTCATATGGGTAGTATTTATGTGGATGATGATGAGGAGACTACAAATGATATATGAGATGAAAGAAGTGTTGAAGCTCATTCAGTTTTTTAAGAAGGTAGTGGAATGATTGTATGTTTAACAAGAGTTATGTTGTATAGTTAATGGTACTATGTAAGAAAGAATCATCTAAGGATTGTTACACTATTGTTTTTCCTAAAGTATTTGAAAGTATATGTTGAATGGGACCGGTAACCATGAAAGTTTATTCAGATATTTTTGGAAAGTAGATGATATGCGCATAATGAAAGGATAAGAAGATAATGAGATGTTTTATTGTATTCATGAGCTCATGACTGATATAAGGACTAAGTGATATCATGGTTTGATTATATAGAGTTTTGAGGATTTTGGTATGTGGAAAGTGTTAACTTTTGACTGCATTCATGTTTTCACTAAGGTTCAATGGGTATTCATTATTCAAGAGAATACATGATTAAGGTATTCACATGTTTGTAATTTAACCAACAAGATATGTCTTATGATATATTGGGGATAAATGATGGAATTCATTTGATTGTTATGTGACATTTCAAGTAATAATTTTCTTTATACTATGAGCTTGGACCGAAGTATTTTAGATAAGGCTAAAAACTGGAATGGATTATGTTGGACATAAGTTAGTATTGTTTAAGGATAGAACTTTTTTCGATATTATTGATGGGATGTTATAGTAATGTAGTTTTAGAAAAAGGACAACCTGCAGGACGAGCGACATCCCATCGCGTCGGACAAGGTTGTGGGAATCGAACCCACAACCGAAGTGTGACTAGCCTTTATTGCCTACCACTGGCCTACAGGAAGTCCCTATTTAGTAAAAATTGGTTTTATTATATTAATTAGTATGATATATGAAGTATAAGTCCATTTTAGAAACCATATATGATTAATCTCACTACAGATAGACTTATGTATTTTTGATAACTTTTATAACCTTTTGTTTGAGACAGATGGAATGACTCATCATTCTATCACATGATCTGCTAACACTTCATGAATGGAAAATTCAACTTCATTTCTTTAAGAGATAAAGTGGAAATTGTTCAAGGCACGAACAATGGTGAGATTGTACAAAAATCAATTAAGTATTTCTTTTGATTTGAAAATTCTTCAACATTAGAGAAATGATCATGAAAACCAAAAATGTTTTCCTAGTGCTCTTATATCCGATGAATCAGATGGTACCTTAGATCATTGCAAATCTATGGCTTTGTGGTTATTGGATATTTCATAGCCATGTTCTCTACCACTTTCCATCAGAACTTGATGGTTTGATTTTTCCTCCATATCCATATTTTCACATATACTCTCCTATGTGGAAACCCAATGCTTAGTTACCTTGGGTGACCGTTACGTTTCTAACTTTCTTTTTTAATGTTATGTTTTAGTATTCCTTTTTACGATGTGGGTTTCTATGAATAGTAAACGATTTATAACCCCGACGAATTTCGATGCCGAAATTCGTTTTAAGGGGGGTAGAATGTAACAACACAAGATTTTATAAGATATATTCATTTTAATTTCTTTCATATCATCTGTTGTACACTACACCAAGATTATCTTGCGCTATACGCAACATCGTATTAGCTTGCAGTATACGCAACACTATTCTTGGATCGTGTTACACACAATTTCATGTTTGTTTGATAGTAGTTACATTATGAAACATTGAGTGTATATATATATTCATTGTATTTTGTTATACGCAACAACAAAAGAGTCATGCACTACACGCAACCCTATCTTTTCTTTCATTATACGCAATCGCGACCTTCCTCGATTGCGTGTGTTGTACGCAATACCGGGTTTTACTAAACAACGATATATTATTATAATATTATTATGAACTAGCCGTCATGAATATTATTAACTAAATTTTGAATTTTATAAAATTATTATTCTTCTTACATATTTTCTAGAACATGGTATAAGAACAAAATAAAGTTTTCGTGTAAAATAATTATTTTTCAAAAAATGTAGTTTTGCCGCCTTTTGATGGCGCACCCACGTTAAATATAGTTTTTGTGTAACACCCCAAGATTTCATAGTGTGTTATTTCTTCAAAATAATTCAATAACTTGCACTACACGCAACACCGAGTTCAATCACACCATGACTTACAAAAGAAAGGCATTCAAAAGAGGTTATGAATAGTATTATATAAATTTTAAACTTTATATAATCCTTATAATTTTAGAATCCATATTATGAGTTTCTTAGATATAATGCAAGAACAAATTCATTTTCAGTATTGCCCTTTTATCAACTTTTAATAGTGAACCCTTTTTAAATACAATATTTTAAACTTTTTGACTAAATGGGGACATCAAAAATTTAAAATGAAACATCCCAAGCTTCCACGGTACACTTTCTTTGAATAATACAGTAGTGTGTGTTGTACGCAACCTTGAGTTTTAACACACACCACAACCAATCAAACTGGCCGTTATGAATAGTAATACCTACTTTTTGAAATTATATATATTTTGTATTCTAAAATGGACTTCATTTTTGGATTCGGAATATCGAATTTAGCCTAAGGTGAAATTTTGGTACATTTCGGATAACTTTCATATTTTGATGAATAGTGAAAATTACTAAATTTTAATTAAAAACAACTTTTTTAATCAAAATAATTAATAGTGATAAGTTATGAATTTTAGTAGTTTTAAAGTATATTTAGAATATATTTTTACCATTTAATATAATGTTGGTCATTGGACATAATTTTACAATTAAACCGAACATAAACAAGTGTAAATCTTTTGATAGTTATTATCTCTTAAAAACACGCTATTTGTTTTGACAGCGGGAATTAATTTTAAATTAATTTCTGCCACTTCTGTGTTTTGAATTTAGGAAAATGGATTCCATATTTGGAATCAGGATGTTCAAATTGTGTAAATAGGTAACTTTTATTTTTAGACATTTTGAATAATTACTGCGGTAAATATTTTATTTACCATGGTTAAGGGTAAATCCGGTAAATAAGGGTTAAAAAATAATATTATAATAATACAAAATTACCCTAAAACGTGTCTTAACCCTATTGGTTGATACATGGTCGACCATGGGAATCTTTGGGTCTATTTTGGGACCCCATGGATCCACTTCTAAGTGATAATGACACATTATATTAATAAAGTTAAAATAAAAATAAAAATGGCATAAGCTTACATCTTTTAGAAGAACAATTTTTACATAGGGTTATACATGTTGGATTTTCGATTATAAATATTAATTAGAAAGCTAAAAATATTTCCTACATAATTATATTTTATGTATAATTTTTAGACATTAAATAATTTATTTTATTTATGACACAATGATGATGCAGTAATTACTATAATAGTGAAAAATTAAAATAATTGATATTATAAATACCCAAATAAATATAATATTAAACTTTTAATGAATTAAACTAATTTTATAGGATAATATGATATATTAGGATTGATTTAATTGACTTTTTTCGAAGTAATCAATCTGTTATGAGTTTCACAAAAATCAACTATTGAATAGTGTCAAAATTGACATAAAAGAGTTCTTAAAACAAATATTATATTATTAATTGATATTAAATTCCTAAAAATCTAAGGTTCGGCCAAGAGACTTATATCATGATAGGTTCATCATTAATGTACCACTTGGGGGTCGCTTGGATGTATATAGTAAGTTTATTAACCATATTATATAAAAATACAAAGAGACATTGTAAAAGTGAAACTAATTAACTTAGAGTTAATACTTAAAGATAAGGTTAATATAAGTACCCAAACCTGTCTAAATTCTATTGGTTGAGTGGTTTTCGACCTATCCCCACCTTAAACTTTGAATAATCAACTTTGGAGCCATTAGAAACCGAATATAAATTTATTATAAATTAATATTTCTAGCTTTTCCAAAGGTGCCCCTCACCCCTCTTATAAAAGGGCACTCCTCCTTCTCATTTCTTCACACCTTCAAAGCCTTTTGGCTCGGCCAAACTCTGCCCACATACTCTCTCAACATCCCTAACTACAACCTAGATGCCTTAGTTTGATCAGAAAGCCACCCTAAGGAGCCATTTTGATCAAATCAAAAGGAAGAACCCGAAGAAGAGGTAATGATTTCACCACCCTTCTCCAAGTTCATTTCTTCTTCCACTTCTTCTTCCTTTGTTCTTACCATTCTAAAATAATAACTCCAGTATCTCACATATACTGTGATGTTATTATAAATATGGTACAATCATATTCAGTATTCTATCCACCCTTTGAATAACATGTCACCATACGTGCGTACGTACGGCTTACCGTCTCCACATCGTGGTGTAATTGTTATTCAATATATTATTATTTGGATGGGTATAATAATGATGTGTAACTCATGTAAATAATAAATATAAAATGTTAATGATTCTGTATATATGATATACCATCCATTTATATATTATTTTAATATCAAAAGAATGATATTGTCGCTCGTGCGTACGTACGGACTACCGTCTCCACGAACGCGATGAGATTCATTCTCCATCGTATCCATTCAAGTATAATTATCATTTGATGATTTAAAAATGATGTTTAAGGACTTGATATCATTTTGGATATGAATAATATACAACCTATCCTTTACAAACATGTCTTACGTAACAAAACATATAAAAGAAAACAAGTAAGTTAACACCCGAAACGACGATAATTCTAAGATATTATTAACAAATCAATGTTAAAAGATCATATATGATATCATATTAATATATATGATTCTTGTATAATTTAATAACAATTATTTCACCATTATACAGGAGGTTAACCTACCCCAACCAAGGAAAAGTACAAGGTAAGGGTTATTTCACAATCTCTTCATTATCCGAGGTTGTTTATTTGTAATAATCTACTGGGATCTCTTTATCATCCACATCCATGTTTCTTCAAAATGTATTTCAAAACATTTTTATTATTTACAAGAATATGGTTTAAAGTCATTTATACCCTTGTTTGACTTTTTATAAGAGGTTTATAAAGGAATCTTTCCGTCGTTTTCAAAACAAGGTCCTTTTTAACCTTTTCGACAGAATTGAGGTAAGAATGTTTTTTTTAACTTATACGGAGGGTGCGGTTATTTTACGCCATTATAAAATCTTCAAAGCTTTCCTTACAAACTTATAAGAATATTTTCAAAGAAAATGTTTTATTTTATATGGATCTTAAATGATTTCAAAATAAAAGGAGATATTTCTTTAAAAAGAATTTTGATTTCATCTATGTCAGCATCCTTTGATGGATTTTAAGATTATTTGAAGTTGATTTATTATGATACAAAACTTCTATATTGTATTGAAGGTTTTGTGATATGTTTGACTGTGGATGTGCTATTTTTATACCATTCATAGTTTATGGTGAAAGTATTGACATTTCGTATGCTAGTTTTAATACGAATGTTTATGTTATGTTTAAACCTTTTCATATGGGAATGCATTGGACTTAATAAGTGACGGGTGGAGCCCGCTATAGCTCCTCGATGCATCGGTAGGTCTCATGAGACAAACTAGTGTCTTGGCACAAGGCCTTGACAAAATCTTATTTGTAGTCTTGGCACGAGGCCTTGGCTATGTGGTTATGATAGTCTGGCATTATGCATTCCAACATTATGAAAGTGGTTATTGATTTTTTGCATGTGATTATTCGATTAGTAGAATATCCATGTGAATAAGTATATGGCATTATTTCATTTTTACTTTTGCCATACTATGTTGAAGTTCAAGTTTAAAAGGCTTTTGTTTTAGTAATGCATTGCCTTAAATGTTTATTCTTATTTATGAAAGTTTCCGCTATATTGTTATCCTTACTGGGCATTTGAGCTCACCCCTTTTCTATGTTTTATTTTTCCCAGGATGTGAAGAAGTAAGTTATGAATGACCTGCAGGGATTTTATGAGGGGTTAATAGTGTGGATTGTGGATACATTATGTTGTTGTATTAGTTTTTCATTTTACGATGTAATGTAAAACTTATGAATATATCTAGTGTTTCCAAGGCTACTAAACCAATCGGTCTTTCGATATTTGATCTTTCTTGTGATCATGCCAATGTTATGTAATAATGTACCGACTCTGGGTAACTAGGGTCGGGGCGTTACAGTTGGTATCAGAGGAAGTTTAGTACAAACCTTGGAAGCTAGATTTAGATAAACTCTGATTAGAGCACGTAGACCTAAGATGAACTTTGAGGATTAGTATAGAAGAACTTCCTAGAATTTTGGTATTGTAGAGATTTTGTGAGTCTTCCGAGCGATACATCCCTGTCTGGATACGAGCAGGTAGAGGCGGCTCTGGCACAGATGTACCTAGGGGTAAAACCCGAAAACACCGCTTTGAGCTAGACTCGAACGGGAACTGGTGCACGACAACGGGCCTTGCTGCACTCTTGGTTACGACACTCCCGGGGGATATTCTTAGGATAACTCTCATTTTCTTTACAAATCATTTTTAAGGGTTTATGAGTATATACTTCCTTAAAGAAAACATTCCTATGATTATGGATTATATCCATAAATAGTTCAATTTATGTTAAGTGTTTTATAAGTATGGGATTATGTATTTTGATTCATAAACTGATCTAGTGTATGCCATTGTTTAGAAATGGCGCCCAGTAGAAGGAATGATAACTCCAGAAATGCACATGATTCAAAGAGAAGGAAGGATCATATCTCTCATGGTCTTAAGCTAGAATTTATAAGAGAAATAGTCTCCCATGTATTATCATCATATGAAGAAATAATATCATGTGTTGATAAGATAAGTAAAGAGTTTACTGAGTCCTATGGCTTTGAAGGGAAGCAAGAGAAGAAAAGGATGGAAGAGAGAAAGATGGATAAAGGGAAGAGGGAAAAGAAGAATTTTCCCATATGTGGTAACTGTGGAAAGAAACACCCAGGAACTTGCCTGAAAGGAATGGGAGTTTGTTATAAGTGTGGAAGAAAAAGGGCACAAAGTACGTGACTGCAAGGGTAAGAAAATGGTTTCAAATGTACAATGATTCATTTTCAAGGAGTTTGGACACTACGCGAACCTATGTCCCAGTCATCAGACTATGCCGCAAATGATGTTATTGGATAATAATCAAGTTATGATACTACCACAGATGAAGAGGAATGATTAGAGTTCTTATGTTGATTATGTCAATTGAGAGTTGTATCAACAATGTACTTGTTATAATAATTACGGAGTATATAAGGATTGTACTGCAGTACTATTTCATTAAGGACTTGAGATTGTGTGGAACAAAGAAAAGTGACTCAATAGCAGGATAAATTTTTGGAAAATATATGGTTGAGAGAATGATAAATCATAATATAGTTCTGATACTGAGGTAGTGATTTTGGATAAATTATATTGGATATTCTTGACTACCTTGGAACTGATTAATGATTTGTATATTCCATCATTGTTGGGGTTTAAAACATTTTTGGATTAATGAAGTATATCCAGCATTCTATATGGAATAAGGGAGCATGAATGTAATCAACAAGGAATATGGTAATACATGATGAAGGTATTCATATGATATTACGGTGTAAAAAGGATCTATATTATGTTTACCTTCCTTATAAATGTTGGACTGTGAGTTTAGACAGAAGTATTTTGGATAGTTCTAGTTTGGATTATTTTGGATTGCCATAAAAGGACAACCCGGAGGTCGGGCGGCAACCCGTCGCGTCCGGCAAGGCTGCGAGACTTGAACCCGCAACCGAAGGGCGACAAGGGTGTATCACCTACCACTATCCCACGAGATGTCCTGGATTAAATAAAGTAGTTTTTTAAAAGATCTGGTAGATGAATTATAAATTTGTTTATTTTGGAACCCTCTATGAATAGTATAAATAGAATTTTTTTTACGAGTGAATGATGAGTTTTGGTAGAAATTTATTAATGGATAAAACTCTAATTATAAACTAAGTATATCTCCTTATTATCTTATCCAATCTCATAAATAAATTCCTCAACATTAATAATAGAAACTTAGAACAAAAATGTTGTCCTAGATGGTACCTTAAATCATCACAAATTTATGGCTTTGGGATTGTTGGCCTTTTCATAGCCATGTTCTCTACCACTCTCCATCAGATAATTGATGGTTAGATTTCTCTTCCATATCCATATTTTCCTAAATAGTACCCTAGTATGTGTTATTTTCGGTAATCTTCATACTTTCCACTCTTTATTTTAGATAGAGGCCTCATTAATTCATTTTTCGATGTGGGATTTCAACTAAGATATTTTGAAATGTCAAAAATGTGTTGTCCCAATACCATATATTTTGTTGAACCGATGGTACTTCAAATCATCATGGATTGATGAGTTTAAGGACCTCAATTTTATACTTGTTTGTGATTGATGACCTCAATCACTACCTATAAATATTTACGTTTTTCCTCCAATTATATGTCCCTAATTGCCACCAATGTTCTCCTAATCGAGATCATAATTTGGTGGTGACCCTTTAATTTCTCTTTTCCTCATATTAAGACTAAATTTTAGTAACCCAATTTCCAATGTGGGTTTTCCCACAAATATATTTTCTACTTTCAACCTTTTATTTTCGAAGAACAATTTCAAATTGCGAGGACGCAATTTATTGAAGGAGGGGAGAATGTAACACCCCAAGATTTCATAGTGTGTTATTTCTTCAAAATAATTCAATAACTTGCACTACACGCAACACCGAGTTCAATCACACCATGAATTACAAAAGAAAGGCATTCAAAATAGGTTATGAATAGTATTATATAAATTTTAAACTTTATATAATCCTTATAATTTTAGAATCCATATTATGAGTTTCTTAGATATAATGCAAGAACAAATTCATTTTCAGTATTGCCCTTTTATCAACTTTAAATAGTGAACCCTTTTTAAATACAATATTTTAAACTTTTTGACTAAATGGGGACATCAAAAATTTAAAATGAAACATCCCAAGCTTCCACGGTACACTTTCTTTGAATAATACAGTAGCGTGTGTTGTACGCAACCTTGAGTTTTAACACACACCACAACCAATCAAACTGGCCGTTAGGAATAGTAATACCTACTTTTTGAAATTATATATATTTTGTATTTTAAAATGGACTTCATTTTTGGATTCGGAATATCGAATTTAGCCTAAGGTGAAATTTTGGTACATTTCGGATAACTTTCATATTTTGATGAATAGTGAAAATTACTAAATTTTAATTAAAAACAACTTTTTTAATCAAAATAATTAATAGTGATAAGTTATGAATTTTAGTAGTTTTAAAGTATATTTAGAATATATTTTTACCATTTAATATAATGTTGGTCATTGGACATAATTTTACAAATAAACCGAACATAAACAAGTGTAAATCTTTTGATAGTTATTATCTCTTAAAAACACGCTATTTGTTTTGACAGCGGGAATTAATTTTAAATTAATTTCTGCCACTTCTGTGTTTTGAATTTAGGAAAATGGATTCCATATTTGGAATCAGGATGTTCAAATTGTGTAAATAGGTAACTTTTATTTTTAGACATTTTGAATAATTACTGCGGTAAATATTTTATTTACCATGGTTAAGGGTAAATCCGGTAAATAAGGGTTACAAAATAATATTATAATAATACAAAATTACCCTAAAACCTGTCTTAACCCTATTGGTTGATACATGGTCGACCATGGGAATCTTTGGGTCTATTTTGGGACCCCATGGATCCACTTGTAAGTGATAATGACACATTATATTAATAAAGTTAAAATAAAAATAAAAATGGCATAAGCTTACATCTTTTAGAAGAACAATTTTTACATAGGGTTATACATGTTTTATTTTCGATTATAAATATTAATTAGAAAGCTAAAAAGATTTCCTACATAATGATATTTTATTTATAATTTTTAGACATTAAATAATTTATTTTATTTATGACACAATGATGATGCAGTAATTACTATAATAGTGAAAAATTAAAATAATTGATATTATAAATACCCAAATAAATATAATATGAAACTTTTAATGAATTAAACTAATTTTCTAGGATAATATGATATATTAGGATTGATTTAATTTACTTTGTTCGAAGTAATCAATCTGTTATGAGTTTCACAAAAATCAACTATTGAATAGTGTCAAAATTGACATAAAAGAGTTCTTAAAACAAATATTATATTATTAATTGATATTAAATTCCTAAAAATATAAGGTTCGGCCAAGTGACTTATATCATGATAGGTTCATCATTAATGTACCACTTGGGGGTCGCTTGGATGTATATAGTAAGTTTATTAACCATATTATATAAAAATACAAAGAGACATTGTAAAAGTGAAACTAATTAACTTAGAGTTAATACTTAAAGATAAGGTTAATATAAGTACCCAAACCTGTCTAAATTCTATTGGTTGAGTGGTTTTCGACCTATCCCCACTTTAACCTTTGAATAATCAACTTTGGAGCCATTAGAAACTGAATATAAATTTATTATAAATTAATATTTCTAGCTTTTCCAAAGGTGCCCCTCACCCCTCTTATAAAAGGGCACTCCTCCTTCTCATTTCTTCACACCTTCAAAGCCTTTTGGCTCGGCCAAACTCTGCCCAAATACTCTCCCAACATCCCTCACTACAACCTAGATGCCTTAGTTTGATCAGAAAGCCACCCTAAGGAGCCATTTTGATCAAATCAAAAGGAAGAACCCGAAGAAGAGGTAATGATTTCACCACCCTTCTCCAAGTTCATTTCTTCTTCCACTTCTTCTTCCTTTGTTCTTACCATTCTAAAATAATAACTCCAGTATCTCACATATACTGTGATGTTATTATAAATATGGTACAATCATATTCAGTATTCTATCCCCCCTTTGAATAACATGTCACCATACGTGCGTACGTACGGCTTACCGTCTCCACGTCGTGGTGTAATTGTTATTCAATATATTATTATTTGGATGGGTATAATAATGATGTGTAACTCATGTAAATAATAAATATAAAATGTTTATGATTCTGTATATATGATATACCATCCATTTATATATTATTTTAATATCAAAAGAATGATATTGTCGCTCGTGCGTACGTACGGACTACCGTCTCCACGAACGCGATGAGATTCATTCTCCATCGTATCTATTCAAGTATAATTATCATTTGATGATTTAAAAATGATGTTTAAGGACTTGATATCATTTTGGATATTAATAATATACAACCTATCCTTTACAAACATGTCTTACGTAACAAAACATATAAAAGAAAACACGTAAGTTAACACCCGAAACGACGATAATTCTAAGATATTATTAACAAATCAATGTTAAAAGATCATATATGATATCATATTAATATATATGATTCTTGTATAATTTAATAACAATTATTTCACCATTATACAGGAGGTTAACCTACCCCAACCAAGGAAAAGTACAAGGTAAGAGTTATTTCACAATCTCTTCATTATCCGAGGTTGTTTATTTGTAATAATCTACTGGGATCTCTTTATCATCCACATCCATGTTTCTTCAAAATGTATTTCAAAACATTTTTATTATTTACAAGAATATGGTTTAAAGTCATTTATACCCTTGTTTGACTTTTTATAAGAGGTTTATAAAGGAATCTTTCCGTCGTTTTCAAAACAAGGTCCTTTTTAACCTTTTCGACAGAATTGAGGTAAGAATGTTTTTTTTAACTTATACGGAGGGTGCGGTTATTTTACGCCGTTATAAAATCTTCAAAGCTTTCCTTACAAGCTTATAAGAATATTTTCAAAGAAAATGTTTTATTTTATATGGATCTTAAATGATTTCAAAATAAAAGGAGGTATTTCTTTAAAAAGAATTTTGATTTCATCTATGTCAGCATCCTTTGATGGATTTTAAGATTATTTGAAGTTGATTTATTATGATACAAAACTTCTATATTGTATTGAAGGTTTTGTGATATGTTTGACTGTGGATGTGCTATTTTTATACCATTCATAGTTTATGGTGAAATTATTGACATTTCGTATGCTAGTTTTAATACGAATGTTTATGTTATGTTTAAACCTTTTCATATGGGAATGCATTGGACTTAATAAGTGACGGGTGGAGCCCGCTATAGCTCCTCGATGCATCGGTAGGTCTCATGAGACAAACTAGTGTCTTGGCACAAGGCCTTGACAAAATCTTATTTGTAGTCTTGGCACGAGGCCTTGGCTATGTGGTTATGATAGTCTGGCATTATGCATTCCAACATTATGAAAGTGGTTATTGATTTTTTTGCATGTGATTATTCGATTAGTAGAATATCCATGTGAATAAGTATATGGCATTATTTCATTTTTACTTTTGCCATACTATGTTGAAGTTCAAGTTTAAAAGGCTTTTGTTTTAGTAATGCATTGCCTTAAATGTTTATTCTTATTTATGAATGTTTCCGCTATATTGTTATCCTTACTGGGCATTTGAGCTCACCCCTTTTCTATGTTTTATTTTTCCCAGGATGTGAAGAAGTAAGTTATGAATGACCTGCAGGGATTTTATGAGGGGTTAATAGTGTGGATTGTGGATACATTATGTCGTTGTATTATTTTTTCATTTTACGATGTAATGTAAAACTTATGAATATATCTAGTGTTTCCAAGGCTACTAAACCAATCGGTCTTTCGATATTTGATCTTTCTTGTGATCATGCCAATGTTATGTAATAATGCACCGACTCTGGGTAACTAGGGTCGGGGCGTTACATTTTGAAATATTTATAAGTTCAATTTCACAAAATAAACTTCTTATTTTGAATCACGATATAAAACTTTACATTGGATAATGTTTTGATATTTTTCTTATAACTTTCATATTTTAATGAATAGTAAAAACACGCTATATTTTAATTAAAAACAACTTTGTTCGTCATAATACTTTATGTGGTTAAATTATAATATTTAATGGTTTTAAAGTATAAATAGAATATATTTTTACCATTTAATACAATTTATGTCATTATCATTGATTTTACCTTGAATTCGTAGGTTAAATCAATTCAATCTTTTGCAATGTTTTAAACAAAAACCCGTTTTCTTTCGACAATGGGATTAATTTTAAATTAATTACTGAAACTTATGTGTTTTGAATTTTAAAAAATGGATTCCATATTTGTAATCAGTGGGTCCAAATTATGTTAATAGGCTACTTTTTATTTTTGGGCATTATGAATAGTAATTACGGTAAATTTTATTTACCATAGTTAAAGGTAAATCGGGTAATTAAGGGTAAATATAAGATTATAAATTTACCCTAACACCTGTGAAAATCCTATTGGATGACTAAACGTCGACCCATGTCACCTAAGGGTTGAATTAGAATCATTTAATGGACTTTTTTCCATGAAAATAACTTAATTACTATTAAAACCAAAGAAAGTGACAACATGTCACTCTCTTAAATCTTATAATTATATTAATTTTAATTTAGTGATAAACTTAATGAATCTTCGAAAATGAATAGTCTCAAGAAATATAATGAAATTATATACATCATATGAATTTATTTATAATTTTTAGGGATTAAATAATTATCATTAATTGTGACACAATAGTGATGCAGAAATTGTTTATCTAGTGAAAAATCAAGAATATAGTTTTTATTAAACTAATAGTGACCATAAAAGGCACACACACCTGACAAAAACTTATTGTTCATGTACATTTAAACCAGAATCATCCAATGGTCTAATATTTGACCATTTGGAGCCTTATAAAAGCGATTATGACACTTATATTATTTTATTTTAAATGATGCCAAGGTTGTCACCTTCATAATTTAATAAATATAACAATTTAAATATTGTTATTTTAAGATGATAAATTCGATTGAAAGTATTATTGTGAAAGTTAATAGCTTTATCTTAATCATAGGATTTTATTTTTAATTTTTATGCAAAAATAAGTATATTAAATAATTATACAAAAATGATGTAGTAATTATTTTATTAAGAGATAGACCAAATAAATGGTTTTAAAAATAATAAAATAAATATTATGTGAACTATTTAATGTGCTACACTAATTTTTTAGATACATATGACCTTTTATAAATCTATTAAAGCTTTTATTTTGAACATATCTTCTGTATATATTTTATTTAAATTCAAATAAATGAATAGTGTCAGAATTGACACTATTGTTATTTTATAAAAATAACATATTATAAAATTGTTTTCAAATGACAAAAATATTTACAAATTATAAATTTAAATTTATATGGTATAAAATGTTATAAAGTATCCAATTATGGACAATTCACAACAAATAAGTAATTATTTGTTATAATTAAAAATTTATAATTTTATTACCACAAATAAAATTAAATTGATTAAATAAGGATAAATCAAGTTGATAATGTTGAAAATAAATTCCTAACATATCTAAATATTATCGGTTGATTATATTACAACCCTATCCCATATAATATTCAAATATGAGTCATTTTTGGAGGTTTTTAAGTGGGGTTAGTTTTATTATAAATTAATATTTTTAAGATTTACAAAGGTGCCCCTCTCCTCCCTTATAAAAGGGCCCCTCCTCCCTCTCTTCCTCACACCAATTTGAGCCTTTAAGCTCGGCCAAAACCTGACCATTTCCCTTATCAACTTCCCTAGAAAGATCCTAGAGGTACTGGTCTTCTTCAAAGACCATCTTTAGTACCCTAATAGGAGGATTCAAAGAGGCGTGTCAAAGAAGAGGAGGTTCGGAACCATACGAAGCATATCAGACCTAAGGTTAGGGATAATTGTGCAAAACTCATTTTTATCCAAGATTGCTTATTCGTAAGTATTTACTGGGGTTATTTCTATCATCCATGTCCATGTTTTATAAAATTGTATTCATGTATGTTTAAATTCCTTTTTACCCATTTTGACTTTTATTACATGGTATGTAAGGAATCTATATCTTGTTTACGTTACGAGGTACTTTTTGACTTTTCTGGAAAAAGTACGAGAAGAATGTTTTTTTAACTTATACAGCATGAAAATATTTTTACGGTTTTATAAAGCCTTATTTTCATAAATCTTCCTCCAAAATATTTCATGACTATTTTCAACAAAATCCTTTTCTTTTAAAATTTCATGACATTTTGTGAAAAGAAAATGATTTTGGAGAAAAAAGGATATTTTCCTCAAGAATTTATTTCATGTGTTTTATCAAAACAATTTTCATCTAAGATGACATTATTTTACTTGTGTATGTTTCAAGTATCATGTCTCTATGATTTACATGGTTCCACTTTTCTTATTATGAAATGATATCCAATTATTTTATATGGATTATGTAATGATGGGATGATGTTTACGAAACCCATTTTAATTATTGGGATATTATGAATGATGTATGTTTATTTTGTGGCACACATAAGAATGATTTCATTATGAGATTGGTGGGACCTATATCTCCCTCCAATTCATTGGGTAAAGATTTATATCTCATGAGATAGACATGGCTGGAACGGCAAGTTAAACCGGTTCAGTAATACAGGACTGGAACGAGGAGTGAACTCGATTCAAAAAGGGACTTTGTCCACTAAGATGGTCTTGGCAGCAATGCCTTGACTACTATGGAAATCATATCATGTGCTTAATGGTTTCAATAATTACATGTTTTATTCCCATTCTATTTTATCATGATTGATGTTCCCTTATGATATATGCCTTACGTACTTCCAAGATTCATGTCTTTGCTCAAGATTTTGATGTTTAGATTTTATGTTCAAGTTTTTGCATTCAAATGTTTATGGATTGTTTTATGTTCTATATGTTTACCCTTACTGGTCATTTGAGCTCACCCCTTTTATGTTTTCTTTTCCCCAGTATATAAAGAAAGGTTTTAGGTAAGAAAAAAAGGGGAAGATCTTTATTGGGAGATGTTGGAGATCTTTCACCATGATTAGAAGATTTTATTCTGAGTTTCCAAAGACACCAAACTATTACGGTCCTTGTGTGTCTATTGTTTTTATGTGTTAAGTATTCCGCAAAAGTAATGTAATGTCCATGTACGTCAAGCTTCGGGTCTCTACAGTTGGTATTAGAGGAAAGGTTTAGTCAACCTTTGGAAACTAAGATGCGAGAACTTTAGTGAGATCCCTAGATATTTGTCTAAGGTATGTCTAAGGATGTCCCTAAGGTTAAGTATACGTATAGGTTATAGTCCTAGAATTTTGCTAATGATCTTATAATTTAACCTAAGATGTTAGATATTGAGGGTACTTCCCCTTTACTATGTTGTTTTCCCTAGAATGATTTTTGCCTCTCACACTATTCTTTTTGGTAGTTCGAAAATGGCTAGAAACAGGAAGATTCATGATAATGGAGGATATGACCGACAATGGAATGATATTCTTCATGAGAAACAAAATGAAAAGGGATTTGGAAGTCCAAACATCGTTATTATGCCTAATCAGAAATCTCATAATATGATCAATAATCTCAACTTTGGTAAGTTTATCGACTCAGATAATAAGAGAAAGATGGAGTTTCATGATGATCATAGAGGAAAGAAAGTTCAATTTCCCTCATGTAAATCATGTGGGAAGAGGCATCGGGGAGATTGTTTCAAAGGAACGGGAAGATGCTTTGGGTGTGGAAAAGAAGGACACAAATCCAGTAAGTGCAATGGAAATAGTTCAGTTACCAGCATGGACAAGGATAATGGTATTTCTACGACATCAACAATGATTAGATGTTTCAAATGTGGAATGTATAGGAATTATGAAAACCAATTCCCTAAGGGAAAATCTCATGAAGAGAATCGGCATGGTCATATGGGTAGTATTTATGTGGATGATGATGAGGAGACTACAAATGATATATGAGATGAAATAATTGTTGAAGCTCAGTCAGTTGTTTAAGAAGGTAGTGGAATGATTGTATGTTTAACAAGAGTTATGTTGTATAGTTAATGGTACTATGGAAGAAAGAATCATCTAAGGATTGTTACACTATTGTTTTTTATAAAGTATTTGAAAGTATATGTTGAATGGAACAGGTAACCATGAATGGTTATTCAGATATTTTTGGGAAGTAGATGATATGGGCATAATGAAAGGATAAGAAAAATAATGAGATGTTTGATTGTATTCATGAGATCATAACTAATATAAGGACTAAGTGATATCATGGTTTGAGTATATAGAGTTTTGAGGATTTTGGTATGTGGAAAGTGTTAACTTTTAACTACATTCATGTTTTCACTAAAGGTTCAATGTGTATTCATTATTCAAGAGAATATATGATTAAGGTATTCACATGTTTGTAATTTGACCAACAAGATATATCTTATGATATATTGGAGATAAATGATGGCATTCCCGTTATTGTTATGTGACATTTCAAGTAATCATTTTCTTTATACTATGAGCTTGGACCGAAGTATTTTAGATAAGGCTAAAGATTGAAATGGATTATGTTGGACATAAGTTAGTATTGTTTAAGGATAGAACTTTTTTCGATATTATTGATGGGATGTTATAGTAATGTAGTTTTAGAAAAAGGAAAACCTGTAGGACGGGCGGCATCTCATCGTGTCGGACAAGGTTGCGGGAATCGAACCCACAACAGAAGTGTGACTGGCCTTTATCGCCTACCACTGTCCTACAGGAAGTCCCTGTTTAGTAGAAACTAGTTTTATTATATTAAGTAGTATGATATATGAATTATAAGTCCATTTTAGGAACCATATATGATTAATCTCAATATAGATGGACTTATGTATTTTTTATAACTTTTATAACCTTTTGTTTGATATAGATGGAATGACTCATCATTCTATCACATGATCTGCTAACACTTCATGAATGGAAAATTCCACTTCATTTCTTTAAGAAATGAAGTAGAAATTTTTCAAGGCACGAACAACGGTGAGATTGTACAAAAATCAAGTAAGTATTTCTTTTGATTTGAAAATTATTCAACATTAGAAAAATGATCCTGAAAACCAAAAATGTTGTCCTAGTGCTCTTATATCCGATGAATTAGATGGTACCTTAGATCATTGCAAATCTATGGCTTTGTGATTATTGGCTATTTCATTGCCATGTTCTCTACCACTTTCCATCAGAACTTGATGGTTTGATTTTTCCTCCATATCCATATTTTCACCTATACTCTCATATGTGGAAACCCAATGCTGAGTTACCTTGGGTGACCGTTACGTTTCTAACTTTCTTTTTTAATGTTATGTTTTAGTATTCCTTTTTACGATGTGGGTTTCTATGAATAGTAAACGATTTATAACCCCGACGAATTTCGAAGCCGAAATTCATTTTAAGGGGGGTAGAATGTAACAACCCGAGATTTTATAAGATATATTCATTTTAATTTCTTTAATATCATCTGTTGTACACTACACCAGGATTATCTTGCGCTATACGCAACACCGTATTAGCTTGCAGTATACGCAACACTATTCTTGGATCGTGTTACACACAATTTCAGGTTTGTTTGATAGTAGTTATTTTACGAAACATTGAGTATATATATATATATATTCAATGTATTTTTTTATATGCAACAAAAAAAGAGTCGTGCACTACACGCAACCCTAACTTGACTTGCATTATACGCAATCGCGACCTTCCTCGATAGCGTGTGTTGTACGCAATACCGGGTTTTACTAAACAACGATATATTATTATAATATTATTATGAACTAGCCATCATGAATATTGTTAACTAAATTTTGAATTTTATAAAATTATTATTGTTCTTACATATTTTCTAGAACATGGTATAAGAACAAAATAAATTTTTCTTGTAAAATAAGTATTTTTCAAAAAATGCAGTTTTGCCGCCTTTTCATGGCGCACCCACGTTAAATCTAGTTTTTGACATATTTATAAGTTCAATTTCACAAAATAAACTTCTTATTTTGAATAAATATATAAAACTTTACATTGGATAAAGTTTTGATATTTTTCTGATAACTTTCATATTTTAATGAATAGTAAAAACACGCTATATTTTAATTAAAAACATCTTTGTTCATCATAATAATTTATGTGGTTAAATTAAAATATTTAATGGTTTTAAAGTATAAATAGAATAAATTTTTACCATTTAATAAAATGTATGTCATTATCATTGATTTTACCTTGAATTCGTAGGTTAAATCAATTCAATCTTTTGCAATGTTTTAAACAAAAACCTATTTTCTTTCGACAACGGGATTAATTTTAAATTATTTACTGCAACTTATGTGTTTTGAATTTTAAAAAATGGATTCCATATTTGGAATCAGTGGGTGCAAATTATGTTAATAGGCTACTTTTTATTTTTGGGCATTATGAATAGTAACTACGGTAAATGTTATTTACCATAGTTAAAGGTAAATCGGGTGATTAAGGGTAAATATAAGATTATAAAATTACCCTAACACCTATGAAAATCCTATTGGATGAATAAAAGTCGACCCGTGTCACCTAAGGGTCGGATTAGAATCATTTAATGGACTTTTTTCCCTGAAAATAACATAATTATTATTAAAACCAAAGAAAGTGACAACATGTCACTCTTAAATATTATAAGTATATTAATTTTAATTTACTGATAAACTTAATTAAACATAGAACATGAATAGTCTCCAGAAATATAATGAAATTATCTACATCATATTAATTTATTTATAATTTTTAGGGATTAAATAATTATCATTAATTGTGACACAATAGTGATGCAGAAATTGTTTATCTAGTGAAAAATCAAGAATATAGTTTTTATTAAACTAATAGAGACCATAAAAGGCACCAAAACCTGAAAAAAAACTTATTGGTCAAGTACATTTAAACCATAATCATCCAATGGTCTAATATTTGACCAGTTGGAGCCTTATAAAGGAGATTATGACACTTATATTATTTTATTTTAAATGATGCCAAAGTTGTCACCTTTATAATTTAATAAATATAACAATTTAAATATTGTTATTTTAAGATGATAAATTCGAGTGAAAGTATTATTGTGAAATTTAATAGATTTATCTTCATCATAGGATTATATTTTTCATTTTTATGCAACAAATAAGTATATTAAATAATTATACAAAAATGGTGTAGTAATTATTTTATTAAGAGATAAACCAAATAAATGGTTTTAAAAATAATAAAATAAATATTATGTGAACTATTTAATGTGCTCCACTAATTTTTTAAATACATATGAACTTTTATGAATCTATTAAAGCTTTTAGTTCGAACATATCTTCTATATATATTTTATTTAAATTCAAATAAATGAATAGTGTCAAAATTGACACTATTGTTATTTTATAAAAATAACATATTATAAAATTGTTTAAAAATGACAAAAATATTTAAAAATTATAAATTTAAATTTATATGGTATAAAATGTTATATATTATCCAATTATGGAAAATTCACAACAAATAAGTAATTATTTGTTATAATTTAAAATTTAGAATGTTATTACCACAAATAAAATTAAATTGATTAAATAAGGATAAATCAAGTTGATAATGTGAAAAATAAATTCCTAACATGTTTAAATATTATTGGTTGATTATATTACAACCCTATCCCATCTAATATTCAAATATGAGTCATTTTTGTAGGTTTTTAAGTGGGGTTATATTTATTATAAATTAATATTTTTAAGATTTACAAAGGTGCCCCTCTCCTCTCTTATAAAAGGGCACATCATACCTCTCTTCCTCACACCAATTTGAGCCTTTAAGCTCGGCCAAAACCTAACCATTTCCCTTATAAACTTCCCTAGAAACATCCTAGAGGTCCTGGTCTTCTTCAAAGACCTATTTTAGTACCCTAAGAGGAGGATTCAAAGAGGCGTGTCAAAGAAGAGGAGGTTTGGAACCATACGAAGCATATCAGACCTAAGGTAAGGGATAATTGTGCAAATCTCATTTTTATCCGAGGTTGCTTATTCGTAAGTATTTACTGGGGTTATTTCTATTATCCATGTCCATGTTTTATAAAAAAAAAATCATGTATGTTTAAAGTCCTTTTTACCCATTTTGACTTTTACTACATGGTATGTAAGGAATCTATATTTTGTTTACGTTACGAGGTACTTTTTGAATTTTCCGGAAAAAGTACGAGAAGAATATTTTTTTAACTTATACATCATGAAAATATTTTTACGGTTTTATAAAGACTTATTTTCATGAAGCTTCCTCCAAAATATTTCATGACTATTTTCAACAAAATCCTTTTCTTTTAAAATTTCATGACATTTTCTGAAAAGAAAATGATTTTGAAGAAAAAAAGGATATTTCCTCAAGAATTCATTTCATGTGTTTTATCAAAACAATTTTCATCTAAGATGACATTATTTTACATGTGTATGTTTCAAGTATCATGTCTCTATGATTTACATGGTTCCACTTTTCTTATTATGAAATGATATCCATTTATTTCATATGGATTATGTGATGATGGGATGATGTTTATGAAACCCATTTTATTTATTGGGTTATTATGAATGATGTATGTTTATTTTGTGGCACAAGTAAGAATGATTTAATTATGATATTGGTGGGACCTATATCTCCCTCCAATGCATTGGGTAAATATTTATATCTCATGAGATAGACATGGCTGGAACGGAAAGTTAAACCGGTTCAGTAATACAGGACTGGAACGAAGAGTGAACTCGATTTAAAAAGGGACTTTGTCCACTAAGATGGTCTTGGTAGCAATGTCTTGACTACTATGGAAATCATATCATGTGATTAATGGTTTCCACAATTACATGTTTTATTCACATGATATTTTATCATGATTGATGTTCCCTTATGATATATGCCTTACGTACTTCCAAGATTCATGCCTTTGCTCAAGATTTTGATGCTTAGATTTTATGTTCAAGTCTTTGCATTCAAATGTTTATGAATTGTTTTATGTTCTCTATGTTTACCCTTACTGGTCATTTGAGCTCACTCCTTTTATGTTTTCTTTTCCCCAGGATATAAAGAAAGGTTTTAGGAAATAAAAAAAGGGGAAGATCATTATTGGGAGATGTTGAAGATCTTTCACCACGATTAGAAGATTTTATTCTGAGTTTCCAAAGACACCAAACTATTAAGGTCCTTGTGTGTCTATTTTTGTTATGTATTAAGTATTCTGCAAAAGTAATGTAATGTCCATGTACGTCATGCTTCGGGTCTCTAGAGTTGGTATCAGAGGAAAGGTTTAGTCAACCTTTGGAAACTAGGATGCAAGAACTTTAGTGAGATCCCTAGAGATATGTCTATGGTATATCTAAGGATGTCCCTATGGTTAAGTATACGTATAGGTTATAGTCCTAGAATTGCGCTAACGATCTTATAATTTAACCTAAGATGTTAGATATTGAGGGTAATTCCCCTTTACTATGTTGTTTTCCCTAGCATGATTTTTGCCTCTCACACTATTCTTTTTGGGATTTAGAAAATGGCTGGAAACAGGAAGATTCACGATAATGGAGGATATGACCGACAATGGAATGATATTCTTCATGAGCTACAAAATGAAAAGGGATTTGGAAGTCCAAACATCGTTATAATGCCTAATCAGAAATCTCATAATATGATCAATAATCTCAACTTTGGTAAGTTTCCTGACTCAGATAATAAGAGAAAGATGGAGTTTCATGATGATCATAGAGGAAAGAAAGTTCAATTTCTCTCATGTAAATCATGTGGGAAGAGGCATTGGGGAGATTGTTTCAAAGGAACTGGAAGATGCTTTGGGTGTGGAAAAGAAGAACACAAATCCAGTAAGTGCAATGGAAAAGGTTCAGTTACCAGCATGGACAAAGATAATGGTATTGTTACGACATCAACATTGATTAGATGTTTTAAATGTGGAATGTATGGGAATTATGAAAACCAATTCCCTAAGGGAAAATATCATGAAGAGAATGAACATGGTCATATGGGTAGTATTTATGTGGATGATGATGAGGAGACTAAAAATGATATATGAGATGAAAGAAGTGTTGAAGCTCAGTCAGTTGTTTAAGAAGGTAGTGGAAGGATTGTATGTTTAACAAGAGTTATGTTGTATAGTTAATGGTACTGTAGAGACCCGAAGCCTGACGTACATTGACATTACATTACATTTGAAGAATACTTGGTACATAACAAAAATACACACACAAGGACCGTAATAGTTTAGTGTCTTTGGAAACTCGGAATATAATCTTCTAATCGTGGTGAAAGATCTTCAAAATATCCCATAAAGATCTTCCTTTTTTTTACCTAAAACCTTTCTTTATATCCTGGGGAAAAGAAAACATAAAATGGTGAGCTCAAATGCTCATTAAGGGTGAACAAAAGAAATATCATTCACATCATATACATAAGCACATAACTTTTGGAAATCTTAACCTGCAAAAGAGATCATAATTTCATAACATGGGGTAAATCATGGCAGTGAAATGTAATCACAATAATCATAACTTAAAACATGAAACTTTGTGGCATTCACACATAATCGTAGAGAATCATTTCTTGTTAGTCAAGACTCATTGCCAAGACTATCTTAGTGGACAAAGTCCCTTTCTGAACTGAGTCACCCTCATTTCAGTCCTGTTTCACTGAACCGGTATAACCTACCGTTACATCCATGTCTATCTCATGAGATATAAAATCTTTACCCAATGCATTGGAGGGAGATATAGGTCCCACCCATCTCATAATGATATCATTCTTATGTGTGCCACAAAATCATAAATCATACATCATTTCATAACCCATGTAATACAAATGGAAATCTTAAACATCATGACATCATAAAACAATTCATATAAGATAAAGGAATTCATAAAAATAATTCCATCACAACATAATAAAATCAATGTAATAATAGGGATAAAAACAGAACCCTTTATTATCTTAGATGTAAAATAAT
Source organism: Viscum album (assembly GCA_963277665.1). Lineage (NCBI taxonomy): Eukaryota > Viridiplantae > Streptophyta > Magnoliopsida > Santalales > Viscaceae > Viscum > Viscum album. The sequence goes on along the minus strand of OY728129.1, from coordinate 1,777,046,544 downwards.
TTTGATAAAACACTTGAACTCCATTCTTGAGGAAAATATCCTTTCTTCTTCAAAAACATTTTTTTCCTTTCTTAACATGTCATACAATTTTAAACTAAAAGAAGTTGATTAAACATAAACGTGAAAACTTGTAAAGGAATCTTCTTGGAAATAATGTTTTCAAAATCCATTCATGCTGTATAAGTTAAAAAAACATTCTTCTCGTACTTTTTTCGGAAAAGTCAAAAAGTACCTCTTATGAAAAACGACAAAAGATTCCTTTCATATCTTTTACTAAAATCTCACCGAAGGGTAAAATTGGATTTAAACAATTGTAGGTGGATGGAAATAATATTACATATTGAAGAAACATGGATGTGGATGATAAAATACAATCCAGTAAATTTAAAAATATAAACAATCTTGGATAAAAATGAGATTGTGATATTTCCCTTACCTTAGGTCCGATTTGCTTCGTAAGTGTCCGAACCTCCTGTATAATGATTTAAATAATGTCATTGGCTTATTCTAGAATCATACTAATTGTGATTATATCATATATGGTTCACTTATGACTTTATTTTACCCGTTCTTTTGTAAATTCCACGTTAAAGAGCGTTTTGGGTAAAATCGTTTCATTTTTCGTCCGTGTTTTGACTTGTAATTATTCATATGATTACGTAGATCATGATTACTTAATTCCAAAATATAAAACATGATTTATATATAATATATATTCATAATATACATATATATAATAAATTAGTAAATGGAAATAAATACACCGTTCATAGAGACGGTAGGTCGTACGTACGCATGAACGCTGTTTTCGTTTCTTTATTGAGTTGAATGGAATTAAGTAGATGACATACATATATATATATATACATAAATATAGTATCATTATTATGTCATGTATTTCATGATTACTTATTATATGTACTTTATAATCATTCATGAATGGTTAAAGTGGAGAATGAATCTCATCGCGTCGTGGAGACGGTAGTCCGTACGTACGCACGAGCGATGATATCATTTTCATGATTATTGAATTGAATTGGAGTGGATGATACAATATATCAGAATAAGTATGATTTTATAATAACTATGTATAGTTATTCTTTACACCATTATACCCATCCATGTAAGGTGTTGGTGGAAAAACACATAACACCACGGCGTGGAGACGGTATTCTGTACGTACGCACGCGCGGTGATTTTGTTTTCCATATGATGGATAGAAGGTGAAATGGGGTTGTTTCATATTTATAATAACAAATCAGTATATTAGTGATACTGATGTTATTACTTTATAATGAAACAACTAAAGAAGAATAAGTTGAAGAAGAAAGAAGCTTGAAAGAATCGGGAGAAGAAATTACCTCTTCTTCGATATGCCTCTTTGAAACCTCCTCTTAGGGAACTAAGATTGGTCTTTAAATAAGACCAGAACCTCTAGGATGTTTCTAGGGAAGTGGAGAAGATAATTTTTCAGGGGTTGGCCGAGCTTGAAGGCTCAAATTGGTGTGAGGAGGAGAGGGAGGAGGTGCCCTTTTATAAGGGAGGAGAGGGGCACCTTTGGAATTCTTAAAAAATATTAATTTATAATAAATCTAACCCCACATAAAAACCTCCAAAAATCACTCATATTCGAAGATTAGATGAGATAGGGTTGTAATCGCATCAACCAATCAAATTTAGACATTTTTGGATCTTATTTTAAACCTTATCATTTTGATTTACCCTTATTTAATCTATTTAAGTTTATTTGTGGTAATAAAATTCTAAATTTTAAATTATAACAAATAATTACTTATTTGTTGTGAATTTTCCACATTTGTTTACTTTATAACATTATAGACCATATAAAGTTAAATTTATAATTTTAAATATTTTTGTGATTTTTAAACAATTTTATAATATGTTATTTTTATAAAATAACAATAGTGTCAATTTTGACACTATTCATTTATTTGAATTTAAATAAAATATATACAGAAGATATGTTCGAACTAAAAGCTTTAATATATTAATAAAAGGTCATATGTATCTATAAAATTAGTGTATCACATTAAATAGTTCATATAATATTTATTTTATTATTTTTAAAACCATTTATTTGGTTTATCTCTTAATAAAATAATTACTACATAATTTTTGTATAATTATTTAATATACTTATTTGTTGCATAAAAATTTAAAATAAAATCCTATTATAAAGCTAAATATATTACCTTTCAAAATAATACTTTTACTTTAATTTGTCATCTTAAAATCACAATATTTAAATTGTTATATTTATTAAATTATGAAGGTGACAACTTTGGCATCATTTAAAATAAAATAATATAAGTGTCATAATTGCTTGTATAATACACCAAATGGTCAACTATTCGACCATTGGATGATTATAGTTTATATTTACATGACCAATAAGTTTTGTTCAGGGTTTTGTGCCTTTTAGGGTCACTATTAGTTTAATAAGAACTATATTCTTGATTTTTCACTAGATAAATAATTTCTGCATCACTATTGTGTCACAATTAATGATAATTATTTAATACCAAAAAATTCTAAATAAATTCTCATGATGTAGATAATTTTGTTAGCTTTCTGGATACTATTTATGTTCGAAGTTTTATGATGTTTATCACTATGTTAAAATTATTATACTTATAAGATTTAAGAAAGTGACATGTTGTCACTTTCATTAGTTTTAATAATAATTAAATTATTTTCATGGTCAAAAGTCCATAAAATGAATCTAATCTGACCCTTAGTTGATATGGGTTTACTTTTGTCCATCAAATAGAATTTTGGCATGTGTTAGGGTAATTTTATAATATTATATTTACCCTTAATTACCCGATTTACCTTTAACTGTGGTAAATAAAATTTACCGTAGTTACTATTCATAATTCCCAAAAATAAAAAGTAGCCTATTAACATAATTTGGACCCACTGATTCCAAATATGGAATCCATTTTTTAAAATTCAATACACAGAAGTTGCATAAATTAAATTAAAATTAATCCTGTTGTCGAATAAAAACGGGTTTTTGTTTAAAACATTGCAAAAGATTGAATTGATTTAACCTACGAATTAAAGGTAAAATCAATGCTAATGACATACATTATATTAAATGGTAAAAATATATTCTATTTATACTTTAAAACCATTCAATATTATAATTTAACCACATAAGATATTATGATGAAAAAAGTTGTTTTTAATTAAAATATAGCGTGTTTTTACTATTCATTAAAATATGAAAGTTATCGGAAAAATATCAAAACTTTATCTAATGTAAATTTTTACATCCTGATTCAAAAGAAGAATATTTATTTTGTCAAATTGAACATATAAACATGTCAAAAACTATATTTAAAGTGGGTGCGCCATCAAAAGGCGGCAAAACTGCATTTTTTGAAAAATACTTATTTTACCCGAAAAATTTATTTTGTTCTTATACCATGTTCTAGAAAATGTGTAAGATGAATAATAATATTAAGAAATTCAAAATTTAGTTAATACTATTCATAACGGCTATTTCATGACAATATTATAATAATATATCATTGTTTATTAAAACATGGTATTGCCTACAACACACGCTATCGAGGAAGGTCGCGATTGCGTGTAATGCAAGCCAAGTCAGGGTTGCGTGTTGTGAAAGAATCCTTCATTGTTTCGTATAACAGAATCCAACCACATTTTATTTATACATTTAATATATATATATATACTCAATGTTGTGTAGAATAACTATTATCAAAATTGTGTGTAACACGGTCCAAGACTAGTGTTGCGTATACTGCAAGCTAATACGGTGTTGCGTATAGCGCAAGGTAATCTTGGTGTAGAATACAACACAAGACATTAATGAAATTAAAATAATATTTTTCATAAAATCTCAGGATGTTACATTCTACCCCCCTTAAAATGAATTTCGCTCTCAAAATTCGTCGGGGTAATAAATGGTTTACTATTTGAAAGTTTCTTTGATAGAAACCCACATCGTAAAAAGGAATACCAAAACTTATCTTTAAAAACTAAAGTATAAAATGTAATGGTTACCCAAGTTAACTAATCACTGGGTATCCACATAGGAGAACATAGGTGAAAATATGGAGATGGAAGAGAAATATAACCATCATGTTCTGATGGAGAGTGGTAGAGGACATGGCTATGGAAAAGCCAACAATCACAAATCCATAAATTTGTGATGATCTAAGGTACCATCTGATTAATCAGATATAAGAGCACTAGGACAACATTTTTGTTTTTCAAGATCGTTTCCCTAAAGTTGAATAATTTGAATTAGAATAAATACTTACTTTATTTTGGTACAATCTCACTGTTGTTCGTGCCTTGAACAATTTCCACTTCATCTCTTAAATAAATGAAGTTGAATTTGTTATTCGTGAAGTGTTAGCAGATCATGTGATAGATGATGGGTCATTCCATCTGTCTCAAACAAAAGGTTAGAAAAAATACATAAGTCCATCTATAGTGAGATTAATCCTATATAGTTCCTAAAATGAACTTATACTTCATATATCATACCGCTTAATAAAATAAAACTAGTTTCTACTAACCAGGGTCTTCCTGTAGGCCAGTGGTAGGCGATAAAGGCCAGTCGCACTTCAGTTGTGGGTTCGATTCCCACAACCTTGTCCGACGCGATGGGCTGTCGCCCGTCCTGCAGGTTGTCCTTTTTCTAAAACTATATTACTATAACATCCCATCAATAATATCAAAAAAAACTTCTATCCTTAAACAATACTAACTTATGTCCAACATAATCCATTCCAATCATTAGGCTTATCCATAATACTGCAGTCCACTCTCTTAATATAGTGAAAACAATTACCAGAGATTTAATACCATCGTTGATCCCCATATATCATAAGATATGTCTTGTTGGTCACATTCTAATCATGTGAATACCTTAATCATGTATTCTCTTGAAAATGAATACCAATTAAACCTTAGTGAAAACATGAATGCTGTCAAAAGTTAACTCTTTCCACATACCAAAATCCAAAAATTCTATATACTCAAACCATGATATCACTTAGTCCTTTTATCAATCATGAGCTCATGAATACTGTCAAACATTTCATTTTCTCTTTATCACTTCATTATGCGCATATCATCCACTTTTCAAAAAATATCTGAATAACCTTTCATTGTTACTCATACCATTCGTCATAAACTTTCAAAACTTAAGGAAAGACAACAGTGTAACAATCCTTAGATGTCTTTTTATTCTATAGTACAACATTACACTTTATAAACATGTAATCATTCCACTACCTTCTTAAACCATTGACCGAGCTTCAACAATTCTTTCATCTCGCATATCATTTGTAGTCTCTTCATCATCATCAACAAAAATACTACCCATACGACCATACCGATTCTCTTCATGAGACATTCCCTTAGGGCATTGGTTTGCATAATGCCTGTACATTCCACATTTAAAACATTTAACCATTGTTAATGTCGTAGCAATACCATTATCCTCATCCATGGTGTTAACTGAAACTTTTCCTTTGCACTTACTGGCTTTGTGTCCTTCTTTTCCACACCCAAAGCATCTTCCAGTTCCTTTGAAACATTCTCCTTGATGCCTCTTCCCACATGATTTACATAGGGGAAATTGAACATTCTTTCCTCTATGATCATCATGAAACTCCATCTTTCTCTTATTAGCCGAGTCAGGAAACTTACCAAATTTTACTTTATTCATCATATTATGAGATTGCTGATTCAGCATAATAATGATGTTTGGACTTCCAAATCCCATTTCATTTGGTTGCTCATGAAGAATATCATTCCATTGTCCATCATATCCTCCATTATCGTGAATCATCTTGTTTCCAGCCATTTTCTAAAACCCAAAAAGAATAGTGTGAGAGGAAAAAATCACAATAAAGGGGGAGTAACTTCAATATCTAACATCTTTGGTTTAATATAATATCGTTACCATAGTTCTAGGACTATATCCTATACGTATACTTATCCTTAGGGGCATCCCTAGACATACCTTAGAAATATCTCGAGAGATCTCACTAACGTTTTCGCATCCTAGTTTCCAAAGGTTGACTAAACCTTTCCTCTGATACCAACTGTAGAGACCCGAAGCCTGACGTACATTGAAACTCTGAATAATTAGTACATAACAAAAACACACACACAAGGACCGTAATAGTTTAGTGTCCTTGGAAACTCTGAATATAATCTTCTAATCATGGTGAAAGATCTTCAAAATCTCCCATAAAGATCTTCCTTTTTTTACCTAAAACCTTTCTTTATATCCTGGGGAAAAGAAAACATAAAAGGGTGAGCTCAAATCCTCAGTAAGGTTAAACAAAAGAAATCTCATTCACATCATATACATAAGCACATAACTTTTGGAAATCTTAACCTGCAAAAGAGATCATAATTTCATAACATGGGGTAAATCATGGCATTGAAATGTAATCACAATAATCATAACTTAAAACATGAAACTTTGTGGAATTCACACATAATCGTAGAGAATAATTTCTTGTTAGTCAAGACTCATTGCCAAGACTATCTTAGTGGACAAAGTCCCTTTCTGAACCGAGTCACCCTCGTTTCAGTCCTGTTTCACTGAACCGGTATAACCTACCGTTCCAGCCATGTCTATCTCATGAGATATAAAATCTTTACCCAATGCATTGGAGGGAGATATAGGTCTCACCCATCTCATAATGATACCATTCTTATGTGTGCCACAAAATCATAAATCATACATCATTGCATAACCCATGTAATACAAATGGAAATCTTAAACATCATGACATCATAAAACAATTCATATAATATAAAGGAATTCATAAAAATAATTCCATCACAACATAATCAAATCAATGTAATAATAGGGATAAAAACAAAACCCTTTATTATCTTTGATGGAAAATAATTTTTATAAAACACTTGAACTCCATTCTTGAGAAAAATATCTTTTCTTCTTCAAAAACATTTTTTTCTTTTCTTAACATGTCATACAATTTTAAACTAAAAGAAGTTGATTAAAAATAAACTCGAAAACTTGTAAAGGAAGATTCTTGGAAATAATGTTTTAAAAATCCATTCATGCCGTATAAGTTAAAAAAACATTCTTCTCGTACTTTTTTCAGAAAAGTCAAAAAGTACCTCGTACGAAAAACGACAAAAGATTCCTTTCATATCTTTTACTAAAATCTCACCGAAGGGTAAAATTGGATTTAAACAATTGTAGGTGGATGGAAATAATATTACATATTGAAGAAACATGGATGTGGATGATAAAATACAATCCGGTAAATTTAAAAATATAAACAATCTCGGATAAAAATGAGATTGTGATATTTCCCTTACCTTAGGTCCGATTTGCTTCGTAAGTGTCCGAACCTCCTGTATAATGATTTAAATAATGTCATTGACTTATTCCAGAATCATACTAATTGTTATGATATCATATATGGTTCACTTATGACTTTATTTTACCCGTTCTTTTGTAAATTCCACGTTAAAGAGCGTTTTGGGTAAAATCGTTTCATTTGTCGTCTGTGTTTTGACTTGTAATTATTCATATGATTTCGTAGATCATGATTACTTAATTCCAGAATATAAAACATGATTTATATATAATATATATTCATAATACACATATATATAATAAATCAGTAAATGGAAAGAAATACACCGTTCATGGAGACGGTAGGCCGTATGTACGCATGAATGCTGTTTTCGTTTCCTTATTGAGTTGAATGGAATTAAGTAGATGACATACATATATATACACATAAATCCAGTATCATTATTATGTCATATATTTCATGATTACTTATTATATGTACTTTATAGTCATTCATGAATGGTTAAAGTGGAGAATGAATCTCATCGCGCCGTGGAGACGGTAGTCCGTACGTACGCACGAGCGATGATATCATTTTCATGATTATTGAATTGAATTGGAGTGGATGATACAATATATCAGAATCAGTATGATTTTATAATAACTATGTATAGTTATTCTTTACACCATTATACCCATCCATGTAAGGTGTTGGTGGAAAAACAGATAACACCACGGCGTGGAGACGGTATTCCGTACGTACGCACGCGCGGTGATTTTGTTTTCCGTAGGATGGATAGAAGGTGAAATGGGGTTGTTTCATATTTATAATAACAAATAAGTATATTAGTGATACTGATGCTATTACTTTATAATGAAACAACTAAAGAAGAATAAGTTGAAGAAGAAAGAAGCTTGAAAGATTCAGGAGAAGAAATTACCTCTTCTTCGATACGCCTCTTTGAAACCTCATCTTAGGGCACTAAGATTGGTCTTTAAAGAAGACCATAACCTCTAGGATGTTTCTAGGGTAGTGGAGAAGATAATTTGGCAGGGGTTGGCCGATCTTGAAGGCTTAAATTGGTGTGAGGAGGAGAGGGAGGAGGTGCCCTTTTATAAGGGAGGAGAGGGGCACCTTTGGAATTCTTAAAAACTATTAATTTATAATAAATCTAACTATAACGACTCGTACTTTACATGCATTGTTAATACTTCAAAATTTAAGCACACTTATTACAACATATGACAAAACCACAAAGGACCGTATAGGTATAGTGTCTTTAGAAACTGGGAAACATAAACAACTGGTTCATAAATCTTCTACAGTGTCTCCCATTTATTTCATCATATCTAGGGTCCCTTTTAGCATATTATACTTAATATCCATATTCCTGACCTGGGGAAAAGAAAACATAAAAGGGTGAGCTCAAATGCTCAGCAAGGGCAAATAAAGGAAATAAAAATAATATCATATCTTTTTGAAAATCATAACCTGCAAAAGAGATCATAATATCTTAACATGGAAGAAATCATAGAAGTGAAAATGAGATCCCCATAATCATAACATAAAACTTGAAACCTTGTGGCATGTACACATAATCAGGGAAAAGCATTTCTTGTTAGTCATGACTCATTGCCAAGACTATCTTTGCGGATAAAGTCCATTTCTGAACCGCGTTCACTCCTCGTTTCAGTCATGTATCACTGAACCGAAATAACCTTCCGTTCCATCCATGTCTATCTCATGAGATATAAATCTTTACCCAATGCATTGGAGGGAGATATAGGTCCCACCCATCATATAATGAATCCTTTCTTATGTGTGCCACATAATCATAAATCATACATCATCGCATAACACATGTAACAAAAATGGGATTCTTGAAACATCATGACATCATAAAACAAACCATATAAGGTAAATGACTTCATAAAAATAATTCCCTAACAACATAATCAAATCAATGTAATAATAGGGATAAAAACAGAACTCTATATTATCTTAGATGGAAAATAATTTTGATAAAACATTTGAACTCCATTATTGAGAAAAATATCCTTTCTACTTCAAAAACACTTTTACTTTCTTAATATGTCATACAATTATAAACTAAAATAAGTTGATTAAAAATAAACTTCAAAAATTTTAAAGGAAGATTCTTGGAAATAATGTTTTAAAAATACATTCATGCCGTATAAGTTAAATAAAACATTCTTCGTACTTTTGTCGAAAAATTCAAAAAGTACCTCGTACGAAAAACGACAAAAGATTCCTTTCATATCTTTTACCAAAAACTTACCAAAGGGTAAAATTGGATATAAACTATTGTAGAAGGATGGAAATAATATTACATATTGAGGGAACATGGATGTGGATGATAAAATACACCCTAGTAATTACCAAAGTAAAAACAATCTCGGATAAAAATGAGATTGTGATATTTTCCCTTACCTTAGGTCCGATTTGCTTTTTACGTGTCCGAAGCTCCTGTATAATGGTTTAAATAATGTTATTGACTTATTCCAGAATCATACATATTGATATGATATCATATATGGTCATATTCTTAGCTTCTTGTTAGTAATATTTCATCGTTACTTGTTACTCGGGTCTTTATTGCCTTTTGTTCTTATGCGTGTTTTGCCGAATAAATTCTTATTCTTATTTTAAGGGTATAGATACATTATATCCATAATGGTATTAGTGTAAAATATATCATATTTATTCATTAAATTCATTTATATAATTAGTATGTAATTATGATCATGTAGAACGAGTCGCATCACATCGTGGAGACGGTATTCCGTACGTACGCACGAGTGATGATATCGTTCCTATGATCGTGGAATTGTATTGGAGTATATATATATATATATATTATTTCAGTATCAATATTACTTTATAATAATCATAAATATTTACTCATTACACCATTATACCCATCCTTGTATGGTGATGGTGGAAAATAGATTACACCACGGCGTGGAGACGGTATTCCGTACGTACGCAGGCGCGGTGATTTCATTTTTCCGTAGGATGGATAGAAGGTGAATTAGGGTTGTTTCATATTTATAATAACATATCAGTATGTAAGTAATACTGATGTTATTACTTTATCATGAAACAACTAAAGAAGAAGAAGTTGAAGAAGAAAGAAATTGAAAAGATCGGTAATGGATATTACCTCTTCTTTGGAACGCCTCTTTGAATCCTCCACTTAGGGAACTAAGATTGGTCTTTGAAGAAGACCAAGACCTCTAGTATTATTCTAGGGAAGTGGATAGGAGAAAATGGCAGGGTTTGGCCGAGCTTGAGTGCTCAAATTGGTGTGAGGAGGAGGGGGAGGAGGTGTCGTTTTATAAGGGAGGAGAGGGGCACCTTAGGAATATCTCAAAATATTATTTTATATTAAAGTCAAAATCGGTTTATAATGGTTCCAAAGGGTCTTATTTAGAAGATAAAGTGGGGATGGGTAGAAATACTATCAACCAATAGGATTTAGACAAGTTTAGGGTATTATTTTAACCTTATCAATTAGATTTAACTCTAAGTTAAATAATTTAACTTTTACCGTGTCTTTTTGTTTTCTTTCACTATATGGTTAATACACTTACTAGAACATGCAAAACGAACCCCAAATTGTTTATTATTAATATATATATCCTTATCTAAGTCCTTTGGCCGATCCTTAGATTTTTAGGAATAGAATAACAATTAATAATATAATATTTGATTTAAAAACTATTTTGTGTCAATTTTGACACTATTTGATATATGATTTTTGTGAAAGTCATAACAGAATTATATGTTCGAACCAAGTTGATTAAATAAACACTAATATATCATAGTAACCTAGAAAATTAGTGGAATTCATAAAAAGTCTCAAATTACATTTATTTTGTTGTTTATGACATCAATTATGTCAATATTTCATAAATAAGATAATTACTGCATCATAATTGTGTCATAAATAAATTAAATTATCTAATGTCTAAAAATTATAAATAAAATACCATTATGTAGGAAATCCTTTTATCTTTCTAATGAATATTTATGGTCTAATTTATCTTATTTATAACCCCATATTAAAAATTATTTACTTATTAAACTTTGATTTTAACTATTTTAACCCTTCTTTAAATAAATTAATAATAAATATCCTAATCTAACCCAAGTGGGCCTAAATGGTCATATTTTATTCATAAGGTTGTTTTTGGTCGAATTACACTTATCCAATAGAATTAGTACATGTGTTAGGGTAATAGTAATTTCATATTTACCCCTATTTACTATTAACCGCGGTAAAAAAAGTAAAAAGTTACTATTCACCAAAAAATTATTTTTATCTCATTGAACAACATTTTACTTACTGATATCAACCGTGTCTGTTAGATTTTCAAAATTCCATTCACAGAAGTGGTAAAATTATGTTTTATGCAAAATTCAGTTTTTAACCTACCACTTAGTGGTTTTACTATTCATCAAAAATTGAAAGTTTTCAGAAAAATACCAAAATTTCTCCCTAGGCTAATTTCGGTATTCCGAATCCAAAAATGAAGTCCATTTTGAAAAATAAAATTTATAAAATTTCAAAAAGTTGTTACTACTATTCATAACGGCTAGTTTTAATAATATTTTAATAGCATATCGTTGTTTAGTGAAACTCGGTATTGCGTACGACGCAAGCTATCGAGGAAGGTCGCGATTGTGTGTAAAGTAAGCCAAGATAGTATGTAGTGAAAGATTCCTTTGATGATATATAAAAACAAAATATTACTCATAAAAATCTCGGGTGTTACATTCTACCCCCCTTAAAAAGAATTTCTCCCTCGAAATTCGTCACTTGGTAACAAACAGATGAGGATACTTCTCCCTCATCATATCCTCAAGCTCCCATGTAGCATCTTCAAGTTGGTGGTTCCTCCATAAAACTTTCACCAATCGAGTGGTCTTGTTTCGTAGGACTTTTTCGCTACGATCCAGAATCTCTATCGGTTGTTCTTCATAAGAAAGATCTTGCTCCAGCGGTACAACTTCTGACCTGAGTACATGTGAAGGATCAGGTATGTACTTTCTCAGGAGAGATACATGGAACACATCGTGAACTTGAGAGATATTCGATGGAAGCGCCAATCGGTAAGCTGCCTTTCCAACACGATCCAGTATTTCGAAAGGACTGATATATCTAGGGCTCAACTTCCCCTTCTTTCCAAATCTCATAACCCTCTTCCAGGGAGATATTCGTAAGAACACTTTATCACCCACTTCAAACTCTAGGTCTTTTCTTCGGTTGTCGGCATAACTTTTCTGTCGACTCTAAGCTGCTCTTATGTGTTGTTGAATAGATCTGACCTTTTCGGCCATTTCATCAACGAGATCAGGTCCTAATAGCTTTCTTTCCCCAACTTCATCCCAGCAAGTTGGAGTCCTGCATTTCTTTCCATAGAGAGCTTCATAAGGAGCCATCTGAATACTGGAGTGAAATCTATTATTATAAGAAAATTTCACCAAAGGTAGGTGTTGATCCCAACCTCCTTTGGAATCCATAGAGCAAGCTCTCAACATATCTTCTAGGGTTTGAATTGTTCTCTCAGACTGATCGTCTGTCTGGGGATGATAAGCAGTGCTGAAACTCAACTCTGTATCCAGAGTATGCTGAAGACTTCTCCAGAACTTCGAGGTAAATCTCGGATCCCGATCAGATATAATAGAAAGTGGTACTCCATGCAATCTTACCACTTCCTTTACATATATCCTGGCAAGCTGGTCTAGAGAGAAATCCTCTCTAATAGCAATGAAGTGTGCAGACTTTTTAAGACGATCAACTATGACCCAGATAGCATTATTGCCTTTGGATGTTTTAGGAAGTCCTGTGACAAAGTCCATAGTGATGTTTTCCCATTTCCATTCGAGTATGGGTAATGGTTGTAACATCCCCTTAGACTTCTGTCTCTCAGCTTTAACTTGTTGACAAACCAAGCATCGAGAGACATATTTAGCAACATCTCTTTTCATTCCATCCCACCAGAAGTACTCTTTCAGGTCCCTATACATCTTCGTGCTTCCAGGATGAATAGAGAATGAAGAACTATGAGACTCATCCAGCAGCTCCTTCTTTAATTCGGGGATGGGAGGAACACAAACCCGATTCCTGAACTTTATTATCCAATCACAATCAAGGTTGAATTCAGGAACATTTCTCACCTTCTTTTGTAACTCTACATCTTCTTTCTATTCCTCTTTAATCTTCACATGTATAGATGGTTGAACATTCATTTGAGAAAGATAAGATTTTTCCCCTTCCATTATAATTCCAAGATCCATCCTTTGTAAATCCATAAATATTGGATCTTTTGTGATCCTCATCATGGATAAACTAGCATGTTCTTGTCGACTTAATGCACCTACCACCTTGTTTTCTTTCCCAGGGTGGTAATGGACTGAGCAGTCATAATCCTTAATCAGCTCCAACCATCTTCTTTGACGCATATTCAACTCCTTTTGTGTGAAAATATACTTTAAACTTTTATGATCAGTATAAATATCACACCTTTCACCATAAAGGTAATGCCTCCAAATCTTTAATGCAAAGATTACCACAGCCAACTCCAAATAATGTGTTGGGTAATTTTGCTCATGGATTTTCAACTGTCGTGAGGCATAAGCTATCACCATATCATTTTGCATAAGAACACACCCCAATACCTTCTTGGATGCATAACTGTAGATCACAAACCTTTCTCCACTACAAGGCAGTGTGAGCACAGGTGCACTGGATAACCTTCTTTTCAACTCCTTGAAATTCTCTTCACATTCCTCTGTCCAAACAAACTTAACTCCTTTCCGAGTCAACTTGGTGAGTGGATTAGATAATCATGAAAAATATTTTACAAAACGTCGATAATATCCAGCCAAACCAAGAAAACTTCGGATCTCAGTTACTGTTGTTGGTCTTGACCATCTTTCGATAACCTCTGTTTTTGCTGGATCCACAGATATCCCCTCTTTTGAGATTATGTGACCCAAAAATGCAACTTTTTAAAGCCAAAATTCACACTTGGTAAATTTTTCATAAAGCTTCTCCGTTCTCAGGGTCTTCAATATAATTCTCAAGTGATCTTCATGCTCTTCCTTTCTCTTTGAATAGACAAGAATATCGTCTATAAAGACTACCAAAAATTGATCAAGATAGTCTCTAAAGACTCTATTCATTAGATCCATGAAGATAGCAGGGGTATTAGTAAGACCAAATGGCATCACTATAAATTCATAGTGTCCGTACCTTGTACGGAAAGCCGTCTTTGGTATATCCTACCTTTTGACCCTTAAATGATGATACCCTGAACGAAGATCAATCTTGGAAAAGTATTGAGCTCCGTGTAGTTGGTCAAATAAGTCATCAGTGCGTGGGAGAGGATATTTGTTCTTGATAGTGATCTTGTTAAGTTCTCGATAATCAATGCAGAGTCTCATTGATCCATCTTTCTTCTTAACAAATAGAACAGGTGATCCCCAAGGTGACGCACTAGGGCGTATGAATCCCTTATCAAGATTCTCTTGGAGTTTCTTCTTCAATTCCTGTAACTCAATTGGGGCCATTCTATAAGGTGTCTTTGAAATAGGCAAAGCACCCGGTACGAGTTCTATTGAAAACTCAACTTCACGATTTGGTGGAAGACCCGGTAATTCCTCCGGAAAGACATCATAAAACTCTCGTACGATGGGAATATTCTTAATCGTAAGTTTCTCACCAACCATTTGAGATAAATAACCTTCATTTAGTGGAATCAAGACCCATAAGATGGAAGAAACTTCCACTGGAAGGTTATATTCATCCTTGCATCGATAGACGATCGTAGATTGATCTGGAATATGAAATGTGACTTCCCTTCTTTGGCAATTGATATGAGCTCCATGTAGAGAAAGCCAATCCATGCCAAGAATTACATCAAATTCCACTAAAGGAAGGATCACAAGATTTGCAGGAAGCACTTTCCCACAAACTACGATCGGAGAAGAATTATAAACTTTTGATGTGACTGTTGTTCCATTAGGTGTTGTCACAGCTAACTCAACATCTAATTGTTGAGGTAATACGGTGATACCCTTAGAAAATTATTTAGAAATAAATGAGTGGGTGGATCCATAATCAAATAAAACATTTGTTACTTTAGAGTGGATGGTAAGTGTACCTTTCACCACTTCGTTATCATACTCCACATCGCTGATAGAAATTGCATGTGACTTTCCTTTGTCTTTAGCCTTAAGATTTTGTTGACGTCGACCATCATCATCAACCCTTGGATTTGGGCATTGATTGGCATAATTCCCCATCTCCTTGTGCTTGAAACATTGAAGTGTAGTAGGTTCATTCTTTGTATCCCTTCCTTTGTTTGCACCATTAGACATCTTCTTCCCATTATCGCGGCATTCAAATGCGCGATGACCTTCCTTTCCACATTTGAAACATTTACTTGTCCCTTTAAGACAACTCCCTCCATGTTTCTTTCCACACTTTGAGCATAAGGGAAAGCTCATCTTCTTTTCAGTGTGCTCTTTAGATTTTCCTTTGAATTCCATCTTCCTCTTCTTATCAAACCCATGTGACTGATGGGTTACTCCAATCTCCATCTCGACTTTGAGAGCTCATCGAACGATTTCCTCGTAGCTATTGAAGTCCCTTATGGCTAACGCCCTTCGAAGACTTGGTTTTAAGCCACTAAAGAATCGATCGATCTTACTCTCACGTTGGATAATAATACCAGAAGCGTACCTTGCAAGACTTGTAAAATTTGCTTCATAGGTACCAACAGATTCATCATCCCTTTGCTTCAGTTCAAGAAACTCTTTCTCCATCTTTGTTCGGAGAATACGAGGGAAGTAATTATTGAAAAATAAGTTCTTGAACTCGTCCCATTCCATAGACTCAATTTCATCCCTTTGCCTCGTATTCTTAATAAGATTCCACCATTTATCAGCATCTCCTTCCAAACGATACACTGCTAGGATGACTTTATCATGTTCAGAACATTGAAGAACTGAAAATATCTTTTCAGTAGTACTAATCCATTATTCAGCAACTAATGGATCAGTAGACCCGCTGAAAGAAGGTGGACGCTGCCTCATGAAGGATTCAACAGAATTTTGCTTCTTCCTTTGCTCGTTTGGAAGTCCTGCATGATTCATAGCTTGAGAAAGTTGTGTGAGCATGGCTACAAGATTTTGCATTCCAGCTCCCATATTGTTTGGTTGCTCAGGGGGACAATCATTGCACTGCCCATCACATTCCGCATTAACACGGTTCCTTCGGGTTCCAGCCATTGACTAAAACCAATAAGAATAGTGTGAGAAACACTAATTATAATAGGAAAACCACATAATCAAGGATAAAATTTCACACTTAAGGTCTTATCCTAGGGTATTCATGGCCATTTCTAAAACACTAAGATTGTGTTCTATGCTTAGAGTTATCCTTAGGGTTCTTACTAAGACTTTCACATCCTAGTTTCCAAAGGTTGACTATACCTTTCCTCTGATACCAACTATAACGACCCGTACTTTACAAACATTGTTAATACTTCAAAATTAAAGCACACTTATTACAACATATGACAAAACCACAAAGGACCGTATAGGTATAGTGTCTTTAGAAACTGGGAAACATAAACAACTGGTTCATAAATCTTCTACAGTGTCTCCCATTTATTTCATCATATCTAGGGTCCCTTTTAGTATATTCTACTAAATATCCATCTTCCTGACCTGGGGAAAAGAAAAAATAAAAGGGTGAGCTCAAATGCTCAGCAAGGGCAAATAATGGAAATAAAAATCATATCATATCTTTTTGAAAATCATAACCTGCAAAAGAGATCATAATATATTAACATGGAATAAATCATAGAAGTGAAAATGAGATCCCCATAATCATAACATAAAACTTGAAACCTTGTGGCATGTACACATAATCATGGAAAATCATTTCTTGTTAGTCATGACTCATTGCCAAGACTATCTTAGCGGACAAAGTCCATTTTTGAACCGAGTTCACTCCTCGTTTTAGTCATGTATCACTGAACCGAAATAACCTTTCGTTCCAGCCATGTCTATCTCATGAGATATAAATCTTTACCCAATGCATTGGAGGGAGATATAGGTCCCACCAATCTAATAATGAATCCTTTCTTATGTGTGCCACATAATCATAAATCATACATCATCGCATAACACATGTAACAAAAATGGGATTCTTGAAACATCATGACATCATAAAACAAACCATATAAGGTAAATGACTTCATAAAAATAATTCCCTCACAACATAATAAAATCAATGTAAAAATAGGGATAAAAACATAACTCTATATTATCTTAGATGGAAAATAATTTTGATAAAAGATTTGAACTCCATTCTTGAGGAAAATATCCTTTCTACTTCAAAAACACTTTTCCTTTCTTAATATGTCATACAATTATAAACTAAAAGAAGTTGATTAAAAATAAAATTGAAAACATTTAAAGGAATATTCTTGGAAATAATGTTTTAAAAATCCATTCATGCCGTATAAGTTAAAAAAACATTCTTCGTACTTTTGTCGGAAAATTCAAAAAGTACCTCGTATGAAAAAGGACAAAAGATTCCTTTCATATCTTTTACAAAAAAACTTACCGAAGGGTAAAATTGGATATAAACTATTGTATAAGGATGGAAATAATATTACATATTGAGGGAACATGGATGTGGATGATGAAATACACCCCAGTAATTACCAAAGTAAAAACAATCTCGGATAAAAATGAGATTGTGATATTTTCCCTTACCTTAGGTCTGATTTTTTTTGTACGTGTCCAAAGCTCCTGTATAATGGTTTAAATAATGTTATTGACTTATTACAGAATCATACATATTGATATGATATCATATATGGTCATATTCTTAGCTTCTTGTTAGTAATATTTCATCGTTACTTGTTACTCGGGTCTTTATTGCCTTTTGTTCTTATGTGTGTTTTGCCGAATAAATTCTTATTCTTCTTTTAAGGTTATAGATACCTTATATCCAGAATGGTATTAGTGTAACATATATCATATTTATTCATTCAATTCATTTATATAATTACTATGTAATCATGATCATGTAGAACGAGTCGCATCACATCGTGGAGACGGTATTCCGTACGTACGCACGAGTGATGATATCGTTACTATGATCATGGAATTGTATTGGAGTATATATATATATTATTTCAGTATCAATATTACTTTATAATAATCATAAATAGTTACTAATTACACCATTATACCCATCCTTGTAAGGTGATGGTGGAAAATAGATTACACCACGGCGTGGAGACGGTATTCCGTACGTACGCACGCACAGTGATTTCATTTTTCCGTAGGATGGATAGAAGGTGAATTAGGGTTGTTTCATATTTATAATAACATATCAGTATGTAAGTAATACTGATGTTATTACTTTATCATGAAACAACTAAAGAAGAAGAAGTTGAAGAATAAAGAAATTGAAAAGATCGGTAATGGATATTACCTCTTCTTTGGAACGCCTCTTTGAATCCTCCACTTAGGGAACTAAGATTGGTCTTTGAAGAAGACCAGGACCTATAGGATTATTCTAGGGAAGTGGATAGGAGAAAATGGCAGGGTTTGGCCGAGCTTTAGTGCTCAAATTGGTGTGAGGAGGAGGGGGAGAAGGTTCCCTTTTATAAGGGAGGAGAGGGGCACCTAAGGAATATCTCAAAATATTATTTTATATTAAAGTCAAAATCGGTTTATAATGGTTCCAAAAGGTCTTATTTCGAAGCTAAAGTGGGTATGGGTCGAAATAATATCTTCCAATAGGATTTAGACAAGTTTAGGGTATTCTTTTAACCTTATCAATTAGATTTAACTCTAAGTTATATAATTTAACTTTTACCGTGTCTTTTTGTTTTCTTTCACTATATGGTTAATACACTTACTATAACATGTCAAACGAACCCCAAATTGTTTATTATTAATATATATATCCTTATCTAAGTCGTTTGGACAAAACTTAGATTTTTAGGAATAAAATAACAATTAATAATATAATATTTTATTTAAAAACTATTTTGTGTCAATTTTGACACTATTTGATATATGATTTTTGTGAAAGTCATAACAGAATTATATGTTCGAAAAGAGTTGATTAAATCAACACTAATATATCATAGTAACCTAGAAAATTATTGGAATTCATAAAAAGTCTCAAATTACATTTATTTTGGTGTTTATAACATCAATTATGTCAATATTTCATAAATAAGATAATTATTGCATCATAATTGTGTCATAAATAAATTAAATTATTTAATGTATAAAAATTATAAATAAAATACCATTATGTAGGAAAGCTTTTTAGCTTTCTAATGAATATTTATAGTCGAATTTATCTTATGTATAATCCCATATTAAAAATGATTTACTTATTAAACTTTGATTTTAACTATTTTAACCCTTCTTTAAATAAATTAATAATAAATGTCCTAATCTAACCCAAGTGGGCCTAAATGGTCATATTTTATTCATAAGGTTGTTTTTGGTCGAATTAAACTTATCCAATAGAATTAGGACATGTGTTAGGGTAATAGTAATATCATATTTACCCCTATTTACTATTAATCGCGGTAAAAAAAGTAAAAAGTTACTATTCACCAAAAAATTATTTTTATCTCATTGAACCACATTTTACTTACTGATATCAACCGTGTCTGTCAGATTTTCGAAATTCCATTCACAGAAGCGCTAAAATTAAGTTTTATGCAAAATTCAGTTTTTAACCTACCACTTAGTGGTTTCACTATTCATCAAAAAATTGAAAGTTTTCAGAAAAATACCAAAATTTCACCCTAGGCTAATTTCGGTATTCTGAATCCAAAAATGAAGTCCATTTTGAAAAATAAAATTTATAAAATTTCAAAAAGTGGTTATTACTATTCATAACGGCTAGTTTTAATAATATTTTAATAGCATATCGTTGTTTAGTGAAACTCGGTATTGCGTACGATGCAAGCTATCGAGGAAGGTCGCGATTGCGTGTAAAGTAAGCCAAGATAGTATGTAGTGAAAGATTCCTTTGATGATATATAAAAACAAAATATTACTCATAAAAATCTCGGGTGTTACACTAACCCCACATAAAAACCTCTAAAAATCACTCATATTCGAAGATTAGATGAGATAGGGTTGTAATCTCATCAACCAATCAAATTTAGACATGTTTGGATCTTATTTTAAACCTTATCATTTTGATTTATCCTTATTTAATCTATTTAAGTTTATTTGTGGTAATAAAATTCTAAATTTTAAATTATAACAAATAATTACTTATTTGTTGTGAATTTTCCACAATTGTTTACTTTATAACATTATATACCATACAAAGTTAAATTTATAATTTTTAAATATTTTTGTGATTTTTAAACAGTTTTATAATATGTTATTTTTATAAAATAACAATAGTGTCAATTTTGACACTATTCATTTATTTGAATTTAAATAAAATATATACAGAAGATATGTTCAAACTAAAAGATTTAATATATTAATAAAAGGTCATATGTATCTATAAAATTAGTGGATCACATTAAATAGTTCATATAATATTTATTTTATTATTTTTAAAACCATTTATTTGGTTTATCTCTTAATAAAATAATTACTACATCATTTTTGTATAATTATTTAATATACTTATTTGTTGCATAAAAATTTAAACTAAAATCCTATGATGAAGATAAATATATTACCTTTCACAATAATACTTTTACTCGAATTTATCATCTTAAAATCACAATATTTAAATTGTTATATTTATTAAATTATGAAGGTGACAACTTTGGCATCATTTAAAATAAAATAATATAAGTGTCATAATTGCTTGTATAAGACTCCAAATGGTCAAATATTCGACGATTGGATGATTATAGTTTATATTTACATGAAAAATAAGTTTTGGGCAGGGTTTTGTGCCTTTTAGGGTCACTATTAGTTTAATAAGAACTATATTCTTGATTTTTCACTAGATAAATAATTTCGGCATCACTATTGTGTCACAATTAATGATAATTATTTAATCCCAAAAAATTCTAAATAAATTCTCATGATGTAGATAATTTTGTTAGCTTTCTGGATACTATTTATGTTTGAAGTTTTATGATGTTTATCACTAAGTTAAAATTATTATACTTATAAGATTTAAGAAAGTGACATGTTGTCACTTTCTTTGGTTTTAATAATAATTAAATTATTTTCATGGTCAAAAGTCCATAAAATGAATCTAATCCGACCCTTAGTTGATATGGGTTTACTTTTAGCCATAAAATAGAATTTTGGAATTTATTAGGGTAATTTTATAATATTATATTTACCCTTAATTACCCGATTTACCTTTAACTATGGTAAATAAAATTTACCGTAGTTACTATTCATAATTCCCAAAAATAAAAAGTAGCCTATTAACATAATTTGGACCCACTGATTCCTAATATGGAATCCATTTTTTAAAATTCAATACACAGAAGTTTCAGAAATTAAATTAAAATTAATCCCGTTGTCGAATAAAAACGGGTTTTTGTTTAAAACATTGCAAAAGATTGAATTGATTTAACCTACGAATTCAAGGTAAAATCAATGCTAATGAAATACATCATATTAAATGGTAAAAATATATTCTATTTATACTTTAAAACCATTCAATATTATAATTTAACCAGATAAGATATTATGATGAAAAAAGTTGTTTTTAATTAAAATATAGCCTGTTTTTACTATTCATTAAAATATGAAAGTTATCGGAAAAATATCAACACTTTATCTAATGTAAATTTTTACATCCTGATTCAAAAGAAGAATTTTATTTTGTCAAATTGAACATATAAACATGTCAAAAACTAGATTTAAAGTGGGTGCGCCATCAAAAGGCGGCAAAACTGCATTTTTTTAAAAATACTTATTTTACCCAAAAAAATTATTTTGTTCTTATACCATGTTCTATAAAATGTGTAAGATGAATAATAATGTTATAAAATTAAAAATTTAGTTAATACTATTCATAACGGCTAGTTCATGACAATATTATAATAATATATCATTGTTTATTAAAACCCAATATTGCGTACAACACACGCTATCGAGGAAGGTCGTGATTGCGTGTAATGCAAGCCAAGTCATGGTTGCGTGTTGTGAAAGAATACTTCGTTGTTTCGTATAAAAGAATCCAACCACATTTCATTTATACATTTAATATATATATATATATACTCAATGTTGCGTAGAATAACTATTATCAAAATTGTGTGTAACACGGTCCAAGACTAGTGTTGCGTATACTGCAAGCTAATACGGTGTTGCGTATAGCGCAAGGTAAACTTGGTGTAGAATAAAACACAAGAAATTAATGAAATTAAAATAATATTTTTCATAAAATCTCGGGGTGTTACAGGTACTATGGAAGAAATAATCATCTGAGGATTGTTACACTATTGTTTTTCCTAATGTATTTGAAAGTATATGTTGAATGGCACCGGTAAACATGAAAGATTATTCAGATATTTTGGAAAGTAGATGATATGCGCATAATGAAAGGATAAGAAGATAATGAGATGTTTGATTGTATTCATGAGCTCATGACTGATATAAGGACTAAGTTATATCATGGTTTGAGTATATAGAGTTTTGAGGATTTTGGTATGTGGAAAGTGTTAAATTTTAACTGCATTAATGTTTTCACTAAGGTTCAATGGGTATTCATTCTTCAAGAGAATACTTGATTAAGGTATTCACATGTTTTTAATTTGACCAACAAGATATATCTTATGATATATTGGGGATAAATGATGGCATTCACGTGATTGTTATGTGACATTTCATGTAATCATTTTCATTATACTATGAGCTTGGACTGAAGTATTTTAGATAAGGCTAAAGATTGAAATGGATTATGTTGGACATAAGTTAGTATTGTTTAAGGATACAACTTTTTTCAATATTATTGATGATATGTTATAGTTTTATAAAAAGGACAACCTACAGGACGGGCGACATCCCATCGCGTCGGACAAGGTTGCGGGAATCAAACCCACTACCGAAGTGTGACTGGCCTTTATCACCTACCACTGGCCTACAAGAAGTCTTTGTTTAGTAGAAACTAGTTTTATTATATTAAGTAGTATGATATATGAAGTATAAGTCCATTTTAGGAACCATATATGATTAATCTCACTATAGATGGACTTATGTATTTTTGATAACTTTTATAACCTGTTTTTTGAGACAGATGGATTGACTCATCATTCTATCACATGATCTGCTAACACTTCATGAATGGAAAATTCAACTTCATTTCTTTAAGAGATGAAGTGGAAATTGTTCAAGGCATGAACAATGGTGAGATTGTACAAAAATCAAGTAAGTATTTCTTTTGATTTGAAAATTCTTCAACATTAGAGAAATGATCCTGAAAACCAAAAATGTTGTCCTAGTGCTCTTATATCCGATTAATCAGATGGTACCTTAGATCATCGCAAATCTATGGCTTTGTGATTATTGGCTATTTCATAGCCATGTTCTCTACCACTTTTCATCAGAACTTGATGGTTTGATTTTTCCTCCATGTCCATATTTTCACCTATACTCTCCTATGTGGAAACCCAATGTTGAGTTACCTTGGGTGACCGTTACGTTTCTAACTTTCTTTTTTAATGTTATGTTTTAGTATTCCTTTTTACGATGTGGGTTTCTATGAATAGTAAACGATTTATAACCCCGACGAATTTCGAGGGAGAAATTCATTTTAAGGGGGGTAGAATGTAACAACCCGACATTTTATAAGATATATTCATTTTAATTTCTTTCATATCATCTATTTTACACTCCACCAAGATTATCTTGCGCTATACGCAACACCGTATTAGCTTGAAGTATACGCAACACTATTCATGGATCGTGTTACACACAATTTCATGTTTATTTGATAGTAGTTATTTGATGAAACATTGAGTATATAAATATATATATATTCAATGTATTTTGTTATATGCAACAACAAAAGAGTCATTCACTACACGCAACCCTAACTTGGCTTGCATTATACGCAATCACGACCTTCCTCGATAGCGTGTGTTGTACACAATACCGGGTTTTACTAAACAACGATATATTATTATAATATTATTATGAACTGGCCATCATGAATACTATTAACTAAATTTTGAATTTTATAAAATTATTATTATTCTTACATATTTTCTAGAACATGGTATAAGAACAAAATTAATTTTTCGGGTAAAATAAGTATTTTTAAAAAAATGCATTTTTTCCACCTTTTGATGGCTCACCCATGTTAAATATAGTTTTTGACATGTTTATAAGTTCAATTTTAGAAAATAAACTTCTTATTTTGAATCAGGATATAAAACATTACATTGGATAAAGTTTTGATATTTTTCTGATAACTTTCATATTTTAATGAATAGTAAAAACACGCTATATTTTAATTAGAAACAACTTTGTTCATCATAATAATTTATGTGGTTAAATTATAATATTTAATGGTTTTAAAGTATAAATAGAATATATTTATTCCATGTAATACAATGTATGTCATTAGCATTGATTTTACCTAAGGCGACGTCCTTCGATAGATAAACCCTTTATTTCCCAGCTCCTCAAACTTCATTTTGAGATCGTGATGCTCAGTCAGTACCATTATGTAAGTTGTAATAAATACTAGCTTAGCCCCTGTCATGAGCTCTACAGTGATTTCCACATCTCTCTTAGGTGCCAACCCTGAAAATCCTTTAGGAAATACATCCTGAAACAGTTCTACTACTGGTGGAAGGACGTCTTTCCTACCAATCCCATCATCTAGAAAAATACTATCAACTTGGGTTGTGATCTCTCCCTATTGTGGAGTAATTGTCCTAGCTCGGACTGCATGGATATGCCATTCTCCACGAAGAACATATGGGTCACCCTTGGGTGATACAAAGGTCACTCTCCTATGGAAAAAATCTATGTAGTCTTAGTATGCGACTAGACAGTCCATACACATAATCAGGTCGAAGCCCCATATATGAAGTACATAGATATACCAAATAAAATTATACTATCCGATCTATACTGAATATCCTTTGCATAAATAGATATCCATAAAACGTGTTCCCAATGGTGTATTTATATTCATTACACCGCTTACAAACTTCACCTCTACGATCAAACCATTATAAAGACTTGCAGATATAAAGGAATGAGAGGAACCAGTATCAAACAATTTTGTAGCTAAATTATAAGAAACTAGAATAGTACCTATCAATATTGATAGACTTTTCTCGCTCTCCACTAGTGTAGGTTTCACTACATGAAACTATCCTACCCCTCTACCTTGTGGTGTCATCTAAATCTATTGAGTATCCCCACTATGCTGATACGGGCACTCATACCCTAAAGAACCATGTCCATTACCTCTATCTCATTGTCCAATATAACTAAAACTATGAGACCTATATAGTGTAGTAGACACACTTCCCAAAATCTGACTCTGAGAAACAACTCCCTCAGCACTAGCCTGTTTCTACTTCCTGTAGAACTTTTGTAGGTGCCTCATCTTGCCACAAAACTGGCACTCAACTGGTGGTTGAGGACAATGTGTGTGATATTGTCCCTGCCTACCACACTGATGGAAAATCACATGAGTAAAGTCTGGTGCAACTATTCCTCCTGACCATCCACCTTTCTTCCCACTTTCCAGACTAAGGTTCACATAACGGTGCTTCTTGTTCCCAGAAGGCACACTCCCTGATCTTCCATTGACATCTACCTATCTAGTATTAGAATCCACATTCAGGTTACCCTCTGAAATGTGATCCTGATTAACCACTACTTCATCTGGAAATGGGGATGACCTCGTTTGTTTAAGGTTCAAACATTCCAATCGGTTTCTAATGGGTTTATTCGTAGAACTGGAAACACCCAATGATTCTATATCCATTTTGACCTACTCTCTAAAGGTAGGTGCTCATTGGTTATGGACTGATGAGGCTTAAGAATTTGCATTGGTTGAGAGGATCGGAGGTCAGGCTCATCACACCTTTTTGGGGGGAATTATTTCCTACTCTGGGACTCTCTTATAGATTTAAGTTATGTTCACGAATCCTTATTAATTAACCAAGAATGAAAATGATTTTTCCTTTAGATTTGTAAATCTATGATTGATATGTATGGGATTTAAAAAATCTTTTATATGTATTTGAGGTTCTTCATAGATGGAGAATCATTCGTATGGATTAGAGATTAATAGTCAATGGTATACTTCAATAAAGTATATAGAAATCTCCTGGTCATTATGATGACCATACTGGTTTTAAAGCCACTCAGTTGGTCACTTGAAGTTTATTTTCATTCATAAAGACAAGGATTATTTTAGAGTTGGGATCGTACCCGCAGATGGGCGACCTACATATCCTCATTAAAAATGAATTAGAACCCATGTAGTTTGATAAAAAGGATATAGTTTAATGTCATATGGGATGGAAAAGAATTAATGAATGATGGGATTGAACCTTATATAGGCTTCCTACGAAATATACTTTTAAGGCAGATATCAAAGTTTTCATAGTTCGGGTGAAGAAATATGGGACTTATGGATTGTTAATGGCTCAAAAAGAGATGTCATGGTTACTTTTACACTCTAAGATCATGTGAGTCATGCTAGGTGTGATAAACAAGAGGTATCAGTAAACCTGACCACTGTGCCATGAAAATATGTAGTCACAAGAAATGATGTGGGGCTTACATATCTATGACTGCCCAAGTAGATGAAGGCCAAGACTTACATCACAAAAGAAAACCAGGAGAAGGGTCCATAGAGATATTTGTACTTTATGGAGATTTGGAGTTTTAATTTGGGGCTTACTCCTAAGTAGGATTCCCAAATTAAAGAGGACTTATAACTTGGGGCTTACTCTTGAGAAGGAGGCCCATGTTAAGGGGGTGTAAGACTGGGGCTTACTCCTGAGAAGGAGGCCCCGGTTAATGGGACTTGGGACTAGGGATTACTCCTGAGAATGAGGCCCAGGTTAAGGGGACTTAAGTATGGGGATTAATCTTGAGAAGGAGGCCCAGGTTAAGGGGACTTGGGGCTTACTCCTGAGGAGGATTCCCTAAATCAAAAGATCTTCTCATCTTAAAATATGAGGTTACATGGAGGAAACCTCTAACCATGGTGACATAAACCTTACAATTCATGAGGTTTTGGGAGAGGTTCTCATAGAATTCCTTTTAGATAAAGAATCCAACAAAGGAATTATGCCATAAATGGCTTTGAAAATGGGTTTGAGGGCTAATATCTTGAAAAGGATATGTGAACAGGAGAGAGGCACACAAATGAATTTGGCGCACAAGTCTTGGCCACGTAAGTGTACCTGTGTGGCATGGGTTCACCTAGGCGACGAAGAATCTGTAGGGTAATACTTGGGCGAGACATAACTCAAGCCTTTAGTATTACCCTAAGATATTTCCAAAAGGGTGACAGGCAAGATTCATCGAAAGGGTAGGTCGGTGCACAAGTGTTTCCACTTTTAAGGAGGTCTGGATACTTAGGCGCAAAAGTGTTGATGAATTCTAAACACTGGGGCCTTATCCTACTCCTTCAAGTCTTCTATTCTAGGTAAAAATTTACCTTAGAAGCTTTCATAAGAGTTGAGTTGAAGACTTGGGTGACCAGATCTTGAATTTGACTTTTGGAAAATTCATCTTCCAAATTGGGGGCCCACTGGGGCTATTTATAGGCCACCTTGCACCTTGGGATAAAAATAAAATCGGGCACGCAAGTGAGTTGTGTGACCCATAGGTGTCACACAAGTAACTTGTGCGCCTCACTTCAAATGGGCTCCTAGTGGGCTCCTAGTCCATGCCTTCGTCAATTTTTTTTTATGTTCTTCAAAGGGTGACCCTCTTTGTGTTTAAGGTATTCTTCTTTGCCATTCGTTGGACTCTATGATGGAAAGGAGCTTCAACTAAAGTCCCCCCATAGAGTTGGATCCTAAAAGGAAATAGGATCCAGCTTTGAGGTAATGCCAGAGAAATCAAGGGTCTGTGGCGCGCAAGTTTGGCGCACAGATGCTAGGGCGCACAGGTATGGGGAACTGGTGGCATGGATCGCCTATATATACAGGCTCACTCCTGCGCATACTCACTCGGCTTCCAGAAACATGAGCTCTCGTCGCGAAGGTACTTATGTATTTGGCGAATCTCCCTTATTTTATTTTTTTGTGCTTCTGCAAAAGGTATTTGACTTGTGCGCCATGACTAGGGTGGCGAAACTAGCGTGACTAGTTTGACTTTACCGCCATGTTTGAGACTTGCGCACCTTAATTCCTTTGAAATTTTTTGGATTTCCTTCATCAAAATTTCACAAAAAAAACTTACTTAAGATTTGATTGTTTGATCTTTGTGTAGATTCAATGGCTCCCAGAAGAATTGGATCAGCTGATGAGTTGGCCAGTAAGAGAATGGATGACATGATGAACGTCGTCGGCCATGACTATTATGTAATCTGCAATATCACTCTCCCATATTTGGCTAAGTACTTGAAGAAATATCGTGCCAATTTCCCACAGAGCATTTACTAGACTTTGTATGGCCATGGTCATCTGCAAGGAGTCATCGTTCCAGAGGAAAAGAATTACATCCCTCATTCCTGGTTTCATACCTACACCAACTTCTCTATAGAAAATGTCTCAGTTGCAGGATCATTTTCCAATTCTAGGACAGTAGATAAGGCTTACATGATGCATCATAGCCCATGTGCTCTAGATCTGAATCCTCACATGCCTAAGCTACAGCTGCATTGTTATCCCTCTATTTTCTGAAATTCTCAGATTGACCAATCTAAGGGTTGGAAGAAGAGTGGGGATTTCAGTCCTGGAGGAGCTGTAAAGCCGACTTGGATGTGGGCATATTGGGTATGACAAACCTTAGCAGAGTTTGTTGATGATCTGAAGGGAGCTGCAATATATGAAGCTGTCTAGGCTAGGCAGACATATTTCTACAGGAATGACAATTTCATGCCATAGTTAATCAGTCGTTGGAGCCCTGAAAAGAATTCTTTCCATCTGAATAATGGAAAAGTAGGCATCAGTTTGTGGGATGTATACAGTATTTCAGGGGATCCAATTTTGGGAGATATGTATGATGAATTCATCCCCCCCAAGGTGACCTGGAATGATTCAGAGAAGACTCCGGATTTGTCTTGAGAGTTACTGAAAAAGTTCTACAAGCTTATGAATACCACGACCATGAAAACCCACTCCAGAAACAATATCCATCCAGAGGAGTGGATGGACATGTTTTTGATTAAGAAGAAAGTTGAGGGACCTTAATACACTCATCCTACTATTTTCCCTGGAGCAACAAAGAGGGGTGCTTCGGGCACATTGTGGCCAACTCTGGAAGTAGGAGAGTTTGATCGGTGGGGGTATGAATTGAACCAGAAAATTACAGTGAAGACCCATCTGGAAAGATTTTTGGCCTTGTGGCTCAGTTTTTACCTTTTACCAATTTAGGATTCGAAAGGAGTTGTGAGGTCGGGGACCATTTTCGTTGCAGCCAAGCTGGCTGAAAGAAAGATGGTTGGGTTGGCCACACCAGTTTTGGAAAACATTCATAGGAGAAAACTTCTTGTTTATACGGTTAAGTCTTATCTAAGAATAGTGGGACCATTCCATGTTTTATGGGGATGTATCACCACCCAATTCAAAACATATGTTGTATAAAGTGGGTTACAGGTTCCTGGAAGTTCTTTCCAGTCGTTTTTTCATGCCTTTTCTGGAATTTCTCCCTTATCCCTCAATTCTTATGATATCAAAATAAGGCTGATCATGTTTAATGAGATTCAATTCTTTCCTTATGGAAATCCTACAATATAGCGATTTGTTGATGATGGAATAGCCATCCTGGAGTTAAGGGAATATATGCTAGCATGTAGAGATGGTACACTGGCCACGAGTATTGACGGAGAAATTATATGTGAGGCCTATGCTCCATACAGATTCTCACGTCAATTCAAATGTCTACAAAAAATTACCATATCCCCTGTGGTTCATGTCAGGTTAGAGAAACATCTGATGGTTGGTCTTCAACTATGGTTGCTAACATATATGGAGAATACTGGGGCGGTATTTGATCTACCAACTATTGGAGCGGAAAGTCGATTGACTACATGGTATGCCAAGAGTTGGGTAGCATCCTACCCTGAAGGGGTACTGAATCAGCCAGTCTCTCGAGTGGGGATAAAGAAGAGAACCAATAGGAAATAATATTTTTATTTGGAAGGTGACTCTTCCTCACCCAGAGCTGATTCACCGGATTCCTCACCCGGAGATGATTCACCAGATTCTAAGGATGGGGATGATGGGGCTCGAAATTTGTCAAAGAGGCCTTGTGCCAAATATAATCTGCCTACCAAAGTCAAGAGACCTACTACATCGAATCCTGGTGAGTTACATAATTGAGGCAATTTAGTCTCCATTATTTTTAAGAGCAACAAGTTTTATTTTATTATCCTTTATCTTTGATTGTAGGAGCTGGTAAGAAGTTGAAGTCCCAGATTGTAGGACCCTCCTCGTGGCCTTCTGATTAACATTATGAATATTTATGACCAGAGGCTATCTGGATATGGAAGAGTTTATATTGTGATGCTAAAACCACCTGGATAGGCTTATGTGAAGGGATGCATATCCCTGGAGTGGGGAATATCTGGGCTTCCTCTGACATCCATTTTGAGGACAACCCCAATGAAGTGAGGGATTATATCAAAGAGCTAGAAATGCTCATATATTCCACTGATGAGTTAGTTCCTGTTACTAAGTGGGTGAAGGAAATGATGGAATGTGGTACCACTGAGGGTATTGGACCTTCATTAGATGAAGATTGGCATGATTATGTGTCTTTTTAAGATTTATGTTTCCATTTTCTCATATTTCTATTTTCTTTGCAATTTGAATTTAGTCAAATCTTTGTTATTCAAGGAAATAATCTTTATTATCATGAATCTTGTAAAGGAAAGAACCACTAAAATCTATTCGCCGCGGTATAGCCCTGGTGGCATCACTCTTGGAGCCACTAAATCTCTGCGTGAGCCGGACGAAGTATCTCCAGTCCAGCAAGTCATGGATGAGGAGTTAGAAAGGGAATTATTGTCTCTGATACCTGTTTTTGGAGATGATTATGCCAGTCTCCCAAAAAGGCTAAGAAGAAAAGGTATCGAAGAAAGGAGACCACGGTCAAATGATTTATCATTAATAGTAAGTCTTTATGGTATTCATTAATCTTACCTTATGAAAAAGTGCTCAAACTTCTCAGGATTTTAGGGGCTTATTTAGTTTCCCCTTTAAGGGAAAGGACTGAACATCCTCAGAGTACAACGGAGGGTGCTGGAGAATGGCCACAAGTTCCCACTAAAATGGTTGTTCGTGAAGAAATACTGAGAGAAGATGAGCCGATGTCTGTTCCCAACACCGCTCCTATTTCTGATGCCAGAAAAGAAAAGACTTCTGGTAAATTAACAATACTTTATAAAACTTCAAATGAGACAACAAATGACTTCTATTCTATGATGTTTTAGGTTCAAAAAATGCACCAGAACATTTGAAAACTGCTGAAGAAAACCCCACAACTATCTTTGAAGAAGCTATATGGAGTTAAATATTTCTAAATGAAATTCATGAAGAAGACATTTCGAGTGCTCCCACGGGTGAGACTAACTTGGGGTCTGGGACATCATTGGATAAAATGATGAATCATGGAATTTCCTTTGAAGAAATTTTAGAACATGCTAAATTTCCATGTGATTTAGAAGATTTTAGAGATCTAGTTATAGAATCAACTGGATGTGAGTTTCATCATTTTCCATGTTAATCTTCTCATGATTACACTTATAACAATTTTTGGTTAAAAATGTACAGTTCCATCTGAATAAACTGTTGAAGCAAAAATTCTTGAAAGGGGTGTAGACATTGATGTCAACCCTGTTATTGCAAAAACATTGGATCAGGTGGAACATAACACGGCAGATCCTCCTCAAACCCATCCGTAAAATTTTGTTGAAGCTAGGAAAGATGGGGAAAAGTCTTCACAAGTTTTTGATCCACATAATTTTAATTGACCAAACAGGGTTGTCAACTTCAATGGATATATCTGGAGGTGAAGTCTTAGTGTCATCCCAAACAGTAGAAGAAAGTGAAGTAACTAGGGTTAGGGAAGGAGCAGAACAAGGCACTTCCTTAAGTGCATTCATCCCTGACTATGTTCCTCCCTATAATAGTGATGCCGAATCAGACCCAGAGGTGAAAAAGGAATTCTAATTCTCACATCGCAAGGCATGGAAAAATATATGGAAGATAATATCTGAGGTGCCTCTTGAAGTGCTACCTTCAAAGATTCCAATACTTTCATCCATGTTCATCATGATAGGACATGGAAGTTTTGGATATCAAGAAATCCATGTCATAGTGAAATAATTCATACGAAGGAGGGAGCAAGAGAAAAGGTGTCATCAAGACCAGATTAGAGTTAGATTACTGATCAATATCAGTGAATTTCAGGATGTAGTGTCCCAAGATGAAGTTGATCATACTGCAAATCTGAAGGAGCTGAAACAAAAGATCAAGGAGAAGATTGTCCAGTAGTTTCACCTTCAGCAAGAGCTAGATGATATTACTGGGGAGCTTGACTAGCTTCATAATTCATTGGAAGAAGTCTAAGAGGATGGTATAAAAGCAATAAAAGATTCCAAATAAGAACTTCGTCGAGATGAAGAGAGTGAATCTGGTGAAGTAAATGAACTTCAAGTGGTTGCTGATGAAGCTCAGCATGCTATGAAACAGATGAGAAATCGTGTTGAAATTCTTCTGTAATTTCTGAAAAAAGAGAAGAGACTTCAGTCTATGGATGTTCTTCTAATCTTGTTCATCAAATGAAAAACAGTTCATCTTCAATCATCTGTACCATCATCTTCTTGATAATTGCTCTTATTTTTACCTAAGCCAATGGGCCTAGTAAACAGAGATTTATTTTTACTAGGGTTATATAAACAACCCCACAAACTTTGTATCTTTTAATTGCTCAATATTTTCTAAATCATACAAAATGTACGTTTAGCGAGATGAGACTCGACTTTTGTTCAGAGTACCCATTATAGGTTCCCAATTTAATGACTACCATGTCTTTTGTTATTGGAAGTTTAAAGTCATTCATGTTGGACTATAAAAAGTAAAATATTTAATGTCGAATATCTTTGACCGAATAGATGATATTGACCAAATTCTTGATAATTTGTTTGGAAAAATATTACCATATTGAAGTATGGAGGGGAAAATTGTAAACTATGACTCACGAAATTTTGAATCTAAGGAATGACATGGGAAAAGAGCTAAAAGTTTTTAGAGGAAGTATTTTCTAAGAATGAAGTTACCACTACCTGAAAAACCCATTATGGGGGATGAATTATGCAGGGACAACTGGGGCATAAGCTACATAGTCAAATAGTATCATCTTTTGGATGATAGGTCCATTATGTAGACATCTTATTCAAGGCCACCTAAGAGAACATGCTACATATTCAGGAAAAAGAACTCTAAAAAATTTGACTTTCTATTACTAAAAGTTGAAGAAAGTTTTATGGAGATTCAAATTTTTCAAAGAATAGAGTCTGCTTTATGGAGAAAGGTACTTGAATATGGAGAGAATATTTCCAATCAGAATTTTCAAAGAATTGGAGGAATGTAACTTCTACGAAGGACTGACCCAAATATAGGAAAAAATGGTATTTGTTGTTTTAAATCATATGACTAAAATCAGAGATAGAAACATTATACGACATAATACTTTCAGATCATGAAAAAGAGTATGGAACAAATATGTTAAGGATGGTAGTTTCTTTTTGAAGATCCCTACATATCACCGTTAAGACCAATAGGAACAAAAGAGGCTTCTCCTAATAATGAAGCTACCACTACTTGAAAAACCTGTTATGGTGGCTGAATTATGCAGGTCCAACTGGGGCATAAGCTACATAGTCAAATAGTAGAATCTTTTGGATGACAGGTCCGTTATGTAGACAAATTATGCAAATCCACCTAAGGGAACGTGCTGCATAGTCAGGCCAAAGAACTCCCAAGTATCATACATTTTGTGACCATAAGTCAAGAAAAGGGTTATGGAGACCATGAATATTATTTGGATAATGTTGTGGCTGGGTCCTGAATTTAGATTCTATATATCACTACGTATCTCATTAGGATGAGAATCAAGCCACACGTAGTTCTTGAAATACAATTTAACATCATGCAGGACGAGAGCATAGAAGATCTCAGTTTAGGGTCATAGAGCTCAAATCATAGTGAGGTAGACACATCATGCATTTTTTATAAACCTGATGTGAATAAAGACCAGGGTGTTCCATATCACACCATGTGCTCCCAGGGGGACTTTTCAGCCAAGGGACCAAAAGTGGAGTTTGGGGTTAGGCCCAAAGGCTCGAGGCTGGACATGAGGAATGCTCGAGCATTCCTACGTATCCTATGAGGATGGGAATCAAGATACATGTAGTTCATAAAAATACCCTTTGTACAAATTTGGTTTGTACATATGAGGGGTAAAGAGGACTTTACTACAATTATGGTTGGACCCAAGATTAAAGACTTGGGTGTCACTAAGTATCTCATAAGTATGAGAATGAATCCATATGTAGTTCTTGAAATATGACATGGTTGGAGACCATTTCAATGATGATTCCTCTCATGTGAGGGTATTAGGGATTGTTGCAGATTATTGTCATACAGGAAAAAATTGAAAATAGTTTAAGGTCATATGCATGGACCAGTGCTATGCAGTTTAATGTCTTGTAGCAAGGAAAATGGGGGGATGTATAGTTTAACGACATATAGCTATGACGTTGGGACGTACACAGATTAATGTCATGTAGGATGAAATTGAACCGATATGAATAACATGATTGATAGGGGCTTCACGGATCAACATCGTATGGGATGGAGGTGAATCAATGTGAAGAAAGTGGTTTCGGGCTTGAACCTCAGGAGGTTGCCTACGTACCCGGCCTAGGAGGCAAGGATCAAAGTCCGCGTAGTTCAATTGAGAGGGATTCGGCAATCAGGGTGTACTTGAGGACAACGACCCAAAGATGATTTTGGGAATTAAGCATGGTTATCGGACTAGATAAGATGTCATGGTCAAATCTTACTCTACGATCACATGAGTCATGCTCGGTGTGAGAAACAAGATGTAGCAAGAGACCAGATGATTGTGTCGTGAAAGATTCAACCACGAAGGATGGTGTGGGGCTTATGCATGGTTAGCTACCTTGGGCATTCATGGAAATGGAGTTTAAAATAAAATTGCGCATGCGGTGATCACAGTTTAATGTCATGTGTCACAGACATGGGGTTCTTTTCAGTTTAACGTCTTGCAACTCGGATGATGCACAGTTTAACATCATGTTGGATGATAGAGGGGACATAGTTTAACATCATGTTGGACGATAGAGGGAGTTATGCATTTTAATGTCCTGCATCAAGGACAATGGGTGTATTTGTCTTACACAATATAATTCTTCAAGAATCTTACATTGGTTGGAGTTGTAATGAGTTCTCCATCCATTGAGATTAAAGAATAAGCTCCATTGGAGTAGACCCTATGTATTGAGTAAGGTCCTTCCCACTTTGGCTCAAGTTTTTAGAGGCTTCTTTCCCGGTATCATTGGGTTTATAAGGACCAATACCAATTCTCCTTGAATGAATGAACAAAGATGAACTTTTTTATTGAAAGCTCATGCTATTAGATTCTGATAGACTTCTAAATGGTGCAGTGTGCGCAATCTTTTTTAATCTAGCCGTTACAATTCATCCAAACGCTTTTGAGATTGTTCATCTGTAGATAACTTATCACAAATGGAAACTATAATAGAAGGTAATTGGACTTCAATAGGCAAGACTCCTTCCATTCTATATACCAATGAATATGGAGTTGATCGTGTAGCAGTGCGAGTGGTAGTCCGATAAGCCCATAAAGCATGAAAAAGTTTATCAGTCCATGACTTATTATCTTTATCCACCATATTTGGAAGTATGTTTTAAAGAGTATTATTTAAAGCCTCTACTTGACCATTGGTCGCTGCATGATACCGAGATGAATGGTTGGATCTAATATTGTTTGCTTGATACAATTTTCTTACCTCGGACGAAAAAAATTTGGTGCCATTATCCATCAATATGGTTTGAGGAACATCAAATATGGTAATGATGTTGGAATTCACAAAGCTAAAAATGATTTTAGCACTGACTTCTTTGATTGGTATTTCCTCTACCCATTTGGAAAAGAAGTCAGTAATTGTTAAAATATACTTAAACTGCTTAGCTGTAGCCGGAGGATAAGGTCCTACTACATCCACTCTCCATGTAGAAAATGGCCAGGAGTATTTAGCTGTATGAAGAAAATCCATGGGTTGATGAATGAATTTGGCACATAATTGGAAATATTGACACTTCTTAGTGAAATCAACACAATATTGCATCATTAAAGGCTAGAAGTATCCAAGCCTACGAATTTGACCAGACAATCTATGTCCAGACTGGTGGGCACCACAAACTCCTGCATGTACATCATTCATGACAGCCATTGTCTCTTCACCATCAATACATCTAAAGAGAATTCCATCAAAACCTCACTTTTAGAGAATTTTTGGGTGATTTGGGCTATCATAAATAGTAAAATTTATGACACATCACCGGACTTGTTCTTTCCTGGCTCTATCAGGTGGGAGTGTTCCATTTTGAAGGTATTCCCTGATATGTGTCATTCATCCAATAATATGATCATATGGTTCAGAAATGGGACTGATTTAATTGATTTCCTCTTTTCTGATTAGAAGATAAGGTAAAACTATATGACGGTGGGAAAAATTGATGATTTTTTAGTCCAGATTTGGATCTGTCAGGGCTATGGCTACATTAGCCAGTGCATCATATTAGGCATATTGTGATCGCGGGACAAAAGAAAATGTCAGTTCTGAGGGAAATTCCACCATTAAATCTCTAACGTAATAACACAAAGGGACTAACTCTTCCTTTATGATGGAATAATCCGCATTGATTTGTTTGATTACCAAATTGGAATCACCTTTTACCTTCAAGTGATTCATCTGTGCATGAAGCGCCAATTCCAAGCCTGTGATGAGAGCTTGATATTCTGCTTCATTGTTTGTACCACCTTCAAACAATAAAAGGAATAGGGTAGCACTGCCTTTTCTGGGGAAATAATCAGGATTCCTAACCCAACTTTATTGAATTTATGATCTTCCATTTTCTTCAATCTTGGACTTCTGGAGGCACCATCATAGTACATTTCCCATGTTTAAGGATTATCTTGAATAGAGAAGACTTCCTCATCAGGAAGTTCAATATTTAAATATGTATCTTCTACAGATGGGTGTTCAGCAAGGAAATCAGATGGATCTTGGCCCTTTATTTCATTTTGAGACATATACTGGATGTCAAACTGCTGCAAAATAACTTCCCACCTTTCTAGAAGTCCTGTAAGAATTGGACGACTAAGGATAAATTTGAGCAGGTTATTATGAGATACCAATTGGACCTCATGATGTTGCAGGTGGTGTCTCAATTTATGAACTACAAATATTAATGCTAGGTAGCACCTTTCAGAACTTCAATATTGAGTTTCTGCCTCAAGCATAGTCCGGCTGAGATAGTAAAGGTTGTTTTCATTCCCAGCATCATTCTTTTGGGCAAGGAAGGCACCCAATGATCGCTCTCAAGTTGTCACATAGAGAATAAGTGGTCTTCCTTCAACAGGTGGCATTAATACCAGTGGACTGAAGAGATATTTCTTTAGAATATCGAATGCTTCTTGACATTCTTCAGTTCACTGGTAGGTGACTCCCTTCTTCATTAATCTAGTGAAGGGTAAACACTTTCCTCCCAAATTGGCAATGAAACGCTGAATATAGGATATGTTTCCTTGAATTCATCTAAATTCCTTCAAATTTATATGAGGTGACATGTCAAGGATTTATTTTTTTATTAGGATCAACTTCAATACCACGATGGTATACAACAAAGACGAGAAATTTTCCTGAGGTTACCCCGAAAGCACATTTTAAGGGGTTCATCTTCAAATTGTGTTGTCGAAGTTTGTTGAATTTGATTTCCAGATCGGTCAAGTGATCAGAACGTTGTCTGGATTTAACCACCAAATCATCCACATAACATTCAATAAATTTCCCTAAAAATGGTTTGAAGATATGGTGCATGGCACGTTGATACATTGCACCTGCATTTTTCAGGCCAAAGGGCATTACCCGATAGAAAAACACACCTTGAGGAGCTCTAAAGGATGTAGACTCCTAATCTTTTGGGGACATTCGTATTTGATTTACTCAGAGTAACCATCCAGGAAGGAAAGAGCTTCGTAGCTAGCCGTTGCATCAATTAGGAGTTCTGTGATTGGAACTGGAAAATCATCCTTGGGACAATACCGATTAAGATCTGTGAAGTCAATGCAAACTCTAATTTTACCATTCATCTTTTTCACAGGGACAATATTACCCATCCATTTGGGATATTGAAATTCTCTGATGAAGTTAGCATTGATAAGCTTATCAACTTCAACATCAATTTTGGAGGCATATGTTGGGTGTGTTCTTCTTGCTGCTTTCTTGATTCCTTGATGTTCTTTTGGAAAACCAAAATGATGAGTGGAAACATCGGGATCAAGACCTAAAATTTATGTATAATTACAATAAAATACATCTCAATTTTTCTTTAGAAATTAAGTATACATTTCTTTCTCTTCAAGATTCATGGCTGCACTAATTAAAGTAGTGCGTGGATGTTCTTTTGTACCCAGATGTATTTCTTTGAGTTCATCCACAATGGTAGAGATACCATCTTCAAATGTTGTAGAAGCATCACTGATATCTTCCTCTTCTTCTTCAATATGTGTCACTTCTTCAGTTTCTACCTACATAGTAGATGATGAGTCAAAATTTCCATGGTCAGGGGAGAAGTTAACATTTGAACAACTTGAAGAAGAGGCTGCCATTTTTGGCACTATTGATGATGAAGGGTCTTCCTGGGGTGATAGAGAGGAGATGATGGATTGATAATCGACATCATTGTTTTCCTCTGGTATTTCTATAACCTCTTCTGACCTGGTTGATAAAGTATAGAATTTCTGGATTTCAGTGGATGAAATGAAGACATCTCTATTTAAGCTTTCATCACTTCTTGGTGAATCAACAATTTCTCTCATGTAGTCTGGCTTGATTGTCATAATTTAAATTATGAAAGTTACCATAAGAGTGTTTGGATTTATGTATATCCTATCAATTTGACTAATAGGCAACACATAATCTGTACCCACATGTGTGAATGGGTTTACTGGAATATTTTCCAAACCATTTGGAGCATTAATTTTGGTGACCTTCTTTACTGTGGATTTTTTCTTTCCCTCCATGTGATAAAATTCTTCCTCAATGTATTGAGATTCACACATTTTTAATGGGGCCTTGTCACCATAAAATGTCCCAATTTTACCACGGAAATAATATTTGAGACATTGATGGTATGAAGAAAGTACGACAGTAAGTTGATGTAGCCAAGGTCTTCCAAGAAAAATGTTGAAGGTTGTGTCCTGATGAACAACCATGAAATATGAATTAGACACAAGGTCTCCAAACTGAATTCTGAGTGTAATTTCTCCCATTGGATCTTTCTCATTCTTATCATATCCTTGAAACATCAAATTAGGAGATAAATCAGATTCGGTGAGGCCCAATTGACGAAGTGTATGAATATGAATGAGGTTGATTCCTGATCCATTATCAATGAAACCTCATCAGATGTCTATTTCATTGACATTGATAGATAGATGCAAAGGTCTAATATGTCCATGTACAACATCATCTTCATCTTCATCTGTAAAAGATATCACTCTATGGAATTATATAGAATCATTCTCTATATGGTAGACCTCAGCCGTAGTAATTTTAGTTTTGAATTCTTGAGGAATTGACAAAGCCTCAATAAGCACCTCCCGAAGATCTTTTGATAGATTAAAGGCATCCAGAATTGATAACTTGGCCAGTACATGGGCCAAATGTTTCAAGACATCATACTTTTTGTCCAAAGGTCTGTGTTTCCCATCATGAAAATGTGGTTTGGTAGGTGCCTTGGAAGTTGATTCTTTGGCAGTAGATGCATCCCGTATCGGGGCAGGAATTGGAAACACTCCTGGCTTAGGTATATTAAACCGACTAGGTCTATCTATTTTCTAAGAGGAAGAAGGTGTAACCTATAACCGTTCCTCCAAAATAACCGTGTAAGGACTGAATCATCCATGTGTGGAAGAACATTCTTGTTCCAGTTGAGCCCGTTGTAGGGCTTTTCAATAAGTTTTTGTCACATATACAGTTCAAGAAGGGGTAGGATTGAAATAGTGGATTCTAGAATATTAACATCTTCCCATGTATCATATATCTCTATCTCTTCCTCTAATTCCTCTATTAGATACATGGAACATAGGCTCATCATGATCGAAACTATCGTTGGCATAGGGATTCGTTAAATGAATCATGTTAACATAACCGAAGATCAATTCTTCATTTGATGAAGATTTTGACTGATAAACTAGTTCAGGCTGTGGCATTTGGTGAGGCAGTGCCTGTGGTTTTGCATCATATGGAATAAAATCTACCAGAGTAAAATACAACTTAGGATTTGACACGAGATCTTCTTCTTCTGACTTCTCTTCTTTCTTCAAATTACACTGCTTATTTTAGGATTTTCCATCTGATTAAAGGGGTTTTTGCTATGGCAGAAATAGCAGAAGACACAATTGGTTGATTCAATTGTGTTCGTAAAAAGGCATGAGTTTGGTTGATCATTTTCCTGACTATCCAATCATCATATATCTGCGCATTTTTACTTTTGAATTCATGCCACTCACCTTCTTCTTCTGGATCAGTAGAAATAACACATGCTACATGGACTAAAGAACCTTTTAATTTTACTTGTCCAGATTCCACCATCTTTTTCAGGAGGTCTTTGAAAACCAATCACTCTTTAATGTGATGCCCCAACATCTGATGAAACGGTAAATAGTTTGAGAGTTATTCATCTCCTTCCTTGTATGGCCTTTTGGGCCTTGGTAACTGAACCATATTGTTTTCTAGAGATGAGATTAAGTAACTAGGAACTTGTTCATTCCGGAAATAATAAACCTTGTTCTTTAAATCCTAAAACTATTTCTTCCTTTGATCTCTTTGATCATATTGATTAGGTGTCAATTTTTGTTGATGCTCAGGAGGTGGAGACCTTTGATATGATGAAGGTTTTGAAGTAGAAGCAGGTGCAGCTACTTGTTTAAGTGTAACTGTAGCATTCTCTACTTTCCCTATTCTCCTTCCTGGAACTGATGGAATTATACAATTTTTAGCCTTAGTCTTTATAAGTGAGTCTTCTAACTGATAAGCGATAGAAGTAAGGTCTCAAAACCATCCTGTGTATTTCACAGGGATCAATGGTGTGCGTAATTCATCATGCAGATTCGCCACACATATTGGCAGAAACTCTTCTTGAGGGATTGGTAAACTTAAAGAATATGTTAATCCCCTCCAGCAAACAATGAAATCTAAAACTCTTTAATTTTAACTTTTTTTACAATTTGTAAGATCAAAAACTGTCATCTTTGGGAATGTTGAGCTAAATTGGAGAAGGAATATTTGACAGAGATCTTCCCACCCAGTAATTGACTGAGATTGTAAACTTGTATATAGGACAAAAGCATGTCATTGTAGTGACTGCACAAAACACCTGAGCTTAACTGCTTCTTGTTGTTGAGGAGTTCCAATCATAGGATCACAAAGAGAAATAGAATGTGTTAATTTTTGTTCTAGATCTCCCGAACCATTAAAAATTGGGAATGTGGTATTCGCAAAATTTGATGGGGGAGGAATTGCATCCACCCATTCAGGGTAATCTCCCTTTTCCGATTGAACTTGTGAACTTAGTCCTTCCATAGCTTACAATAGAGTTGTTAATGAATCAATGATAGTCATTGATTTTTGAGAAACATCTGGTTAAGCTTGGACATGAGCAGGTGCAATAACTGGAGTTTGGATGGGTGTGGAGACCAGTACTGCCACTGATGGTGGTATTGTCAGTTTTTGTCGTGTATGACCCATAGTATTGGACCTATGAGGTTGTACTTGTAAAGGGGTATATTCTTGATTCATCCCAGTAGCTACAACAAATTCCCTTGATTGATTAACTCCATCATGCTTAGAAGGAAGACTACCTTGAAGTAGTTCTGCATTTAACCTCCTTAACTCCTTCATTTATTCTTCTTGTTGTGAAAACCATTCCTCTAATGAGAGTGATTGGCCTTCTCCAGACCTAGGGTGGGATGTAACCTAACTTTTACCCTTTTCATTGGCATTTTCCTTTCTATAGTATGAAAGGGAATTACCCTAAGGAATGTCTTACCTCTAGGCAGCCTTCTGGATTTTGGTACACACACCTACTTCATTTTTTTCTATGTGTACAGCCTATGGAACATGAAATTATTCATCTAATTCCTCTGAGTGAGCCTCGTGTTCTGGGGGATCAGTGACAATGGCGTTGATGACATTTATCAATGCATAATGCATTGCAGCCCTTTTGTCATCATTTATGTCATACTGTCTTCTTCCATGTCCTTTATGAGACATTTCTTTTTGTGTGTTTGATCCCTCAAGAACTTCTTAATGAACCATAATTTGGGGGTAATTTCCTGATAATTTGGCTCTACGTTCCTCTTGTGGCTTCTTCCCTAATCTAGAGAAGACTGACTTTCACTGAGAAAGAGATTGAGAATTTGAAAAGGTCCCCAGTCCGATGGACTGGGGATGTTCCTATTTTTCCTGCTCAACTCCTCGAATCATGTCTGTTGATCCTGAGGTTTGGATTAAAAGAGTCCCCAGCCTAGCAAGATCAGGTGTCTCTTGACCTGCTACATCTGAAACATTCTTAAAAGCTCTCCTGGTTTTTCAAATTTTAGTCCGGAAATTGGCCGGATGCATCATCCTACATCTACTCAAATCACCTGGCTCAGATGACCGTGGTATTATTTCAGACACCTATATCACCTGATGATGCACATGCTCTAAACGAGAAGCATGTTATATATTCTCATTTGTATGATGCAAGAGTAATTCGAAAACTTTTTCTTTATATGCCTGACTTTGGGAAGAATTAGTTGAGGCGTGTTCTTGAGAAAGCCTTTGATTACGCACAAAACCAGTTAGTTGTGGCTAGCCATGGGCAATAACATTGTATGAGACCACTTTTGGTGGGCTTTGTTGACTGGAGAACACAGTGAAATGCAATTCTCCATGAACACCCCATCCCCTGATATGAATACTAGATGGGGCATTGGTAATTAACTCGCGCAACCTTTTAAATGTTCCAAGGCATGCACGCTGAAGGGCTCTTTGCTTCTTTTCAACCATTTGATGTCAGGAAACTGAGAGAGATGAAAAGTAAATTTGGTGTTGTAACCCTTCTATTACCTTAACATGTTTTTGATATTCATAATAAGGTAATATTTTCTCTTTTAAGTGACAAAGAGTTTTCCATATGTTGAGATGATTATCGTGAATACAATCTTCTGTCAATGTTTCTGGAATATCTTATTGAGAGTCACCCAAAGGCCAAAACATGACTGGTAT
This sequence comes from Viscum album, assembly GCA_963277665.1. Taxonomy (NCBI): domain Eukaryota; kingdom Viridiplantae; phylum Streptophyta; class Magnoliopsida; order Santalales; family Viscaceae; genus Viscum; species Viscum album. Next base: position 1,777,002,357 of record OY728129.1, on the reverse strand, counting down.
TTCACCTTTCTCTAGTTGTTTTCTCACATTCATCACTTCCTCTTTATCATTTGATGAAGATTCTTCTACCTGATTGGACCAAAGATGGTTCTTCTTTGTTGATTCATTAGATTCAAAAATATTGTTAGAGAATTAATTTGTCAAATTAGAAGATGAATGACCCAAGGGTGGTTCAGAGAATGACCTACACCCCGGGTTATCTTCTGATTGAAAAATAATTTCACCTACTAGTGGTAAGTCATCAGACAGGACTAGCTTTGCATTTGCAAGTGCCTCAAGATAATAGGGATTTCTCATTACTACATTTTTCATTGAATAATTTTCCAGGCAATGTGAATTACTACTGCAGAGAGGAAATTTTCAGCTAAATTGATCATCATGGGGAGGAACACCATGGTGGGTTATAGCAAAAGATGAAACCTTTTTCTCCTTGGTCTTCTGGCCATGCAGAGGGTTATCGTGGCTCTCATCTGAAGATGATACTTCGAGAATGACCGAATTTTCATGAAGCAAGCCTTCATGAGGAAGTTTCTGATGAAGAGATTTGGGGTTATTGTTGTTATTTCCAGAATTTGGAAATGAGAGAGTAGAATCTTGAGTTACAACAGATAATTGTCTGAGGGCTTCAAGAACTCTAGCATTGAGCAAGGCCTTATTACGATTGGCTCTTGATTTTTTAACTATGCTGGTTGGTTCATTTTATTGGATGCCTTCTTACTCACTATTGAAACCACTTATTGATGAAAGTGGTTATTATGGGTAGGTGTTTGTGCTTTCTCAGGACAAATGGTCAGGTTAGGCTGACTATCTCCATTTAAATCAGGTGTATGTGCCCGAATTGATTGTTCGTATGACATGGGGGAGTATGCCCCACGATCCTCCTGGACTGGAACAGAGGCGTGTATCTGCTCCGAAGTGACATGTTGATGAGTCACTCCACTGATAGGGATAGATTTATGTTTCTTTCCCTGTGATGTCACTGAAGTTGTTATAATGTTTTGACAGGTATCCAGAATATGGGCAGGGATTTTCTTATGCTCTTTCACTATTGTCAGAATGTGCTTGGTGACTTCACCTACAGAAATGGGAATATACGTCCATTCCATGTTTAGAGTAGGTGTTTGTTCCTGCTCATGTCCTCCTTTTCCTGTCAGTGAATTCTGACAGTACTCATGGGTGGGGAGAGAAAGTTTTTTATACCTCTTGTTTGTCATTGGAGCTTTCCAATTGACATCTCCAGGTGCTACCAAATTAGACTGTTGGTTATCTTGATGAATTATAGGTGTATGTGTCTGCTAATTTTTCTCCACCGAATATGATTGATGAACTTCCTTCAATACTGGTAGATGAGACTGCTGGCAAAATTTATGCGTGTAAGTAGGCGTATCTTCCTGTTTACAGGTGGTCACCAAATCTGGTTGGTGGGCTTCATTGGATGCAGTCAGATGAGCTTGTTGACTGGATGATGATTTATAAACAGGTTTATGTGCCTACCTATAGTACTCTTCCGGAATTTCCTTGCAGTATTGGTGTGTTACTGCCAGACGAGGCTGCTGGGAAGTGAAATTAGGACAGACAGGTGTATATGCCTGCTCATTGTTTTCCATAAAGTTAGGTTGATGGTCTTCTTAGGAGGAAGAAGATGTAAGAACCTGATCCCTGTTGGCTGAATTTTTACTCTGACGGTTCGTCTTGTGTGCTCGGGTCTGAGGAACCCAAGATAAATGCCTAGAGGCGACACCCCCTTCATATTGAGGGTGCACTACCGCACGAGTCTGGAAGTGATTGTTGGTGGGAGTCCTCAGGAAGGACTCCTATATTCTTGAATTTAGGCCTTGAGTGACCTCTTGATCCACCTCCCTGTAATATGGGAGGAACTGGTTGTTGCATTTCGGGGAAAAAGACCCAAAATAGTTGGAGATGGTGGTTGGCACCACTTGCTTCTTGACCACCGGTCATCGCAGTCCGGACAACCAGGGTGATTTGTTAACTTGGAGGGCTTGTCGAGCGGACTCCAGAGTTGGGATGGTATTGTATTGATGATATTCCCTAACCAATGAATTTGAGACCCAACTTTGAAGACGTTGAGTAGGTGATTTCATCCTCAGAGCGGACGAGGATCCAGTAGAACTAGCGGTTGAGTCATTCACAGGTGTGAAGCTTAAAGAGGCCATTTTTTGTTGCAAAGAGATCTTGGAAAAGAGTGAATGTTTGATATAGCAGACATTATCAAGATAAGTCTTGTCAAACTATATCTTTTGGATGAGAACATATGTTATTAATTGCTTTGTTTTCCCTCATATTGAGTTTAATAGGGGCCTAACAAATAAGTAAAACATCATTTAACTTGGCTAAGGATTCACGTCGGGTTCACCATATTTTTTTTGTCTAGAAATGGGGATGACCTTGTTTGTTTATGGTTCAAACATTCCAATCAGTTTCTAACAGGTTTATTCATAGAACTGAAAACACTCAATGATTCTATATCCATTTAGACCTACATTCCAAAGGTAGGTTCTCATTAGTTATGGACCGATGAGGCTTAAGAATTTACATTGGTTGAGAGGATGGGAGGTCATGCTCATCACACATTATTGGGGGGAATTATTTCCTACTCTGGGAATCTCTTATAGATTTAATTTATGTTCACAAATCCTTATTAATTCACCAAGCATGAAAATGATTTTTCCTTTATATTTGGAAATCGATTATTGATATGTATGGGATCTAGAGAATCTTTTATATGTATTTGAGGTTCTTCATTGATGGAGAATCATCTGTATGTATTAGAGATTATTAGTCAATGGTATCCTTCAATACATTACATAGATATATCTTGGTCATTATGATGACCATACTGGTTTTAAATCCACTCAGTGGGGAACTTGAAGTTTATTGTCATTCAGAAAGATAGGGAATATTTCAGAGTTGGGATCATACATGCAGATGGGCTACCTATGTATCCTCTTTAAAAAGGAATCAGAACCCACGTAGTTCGATAAAAATGATGTAGTTTAACATCACATGGGATGGAAAATAATTATTTAATGATGGGATTGAACCCTATAAAGGATTCCTACGTACTCTACTTTTAAGGTAGATATCAAAATTCACGTAGTTCGGGTGAAGAAATATGGGGCTTATGCATGGTTAATGGATCAAAAAGAGATGTCGTGATTACTTTTACACTCTAAGATCATGTGATCCATGTTCAGTGTGAGAAACAAGAGGTATTAGTAAACCTAGTGAGTGTGCCATGAAAAGATGCATTCACAAGAAATGATGTGGGGCTTACGTATGTTTGACTGCCCATGTAGATGAATACCATGACTTACTTCAGGAAATAATCCCAGGAGCAGGGTCCATAAAGGTATTTGTACTTTATGGAGATTTGGAGTTTTAATCTGGGGCTTACTCCTAAAGAGGATGCCCAAATTAAATGGGACTTATAACTTGGGGCTTAAGCCTGAGAAGGAGGCCCAAGTTAAAGAAAATTATGACTGGGGCTTACTCCTGAGAAGGAGGCCTAGGTTAAGGGGACTTAAGACTAGGGCTTACTCTTGAGAAGGAGGCCCAAGTTAAGGGGACTTGGGACTGGGTCTTACTTCTGAGAAGGAGGCCCAGGTTAAGGGGACTTAAGACTGGGGCTTACTCCTGAGAAGGAGGCCTAGGTTAAGGGGACTTGGGGCTTACTCCTAAGAAGGATTCCCTAAATCAAAAGATATTATCATCTTAAAGGATGAGGATACACAGAGGAAACCTTTAACCATGGTGACATAAAGATTGTAAGTCACTAGGTTTTGGGAGAGGTTCTCACAGAATTCCTTTTAGATAAGGAATCCAACAAAGGAACTGTGCCATAAATGGATTTGAAAAGGGGTTCGAGGGAAAATATCTTGAAGAGGAGAGGTGAACGGGAGAGAGGTAGACAAATGAATTTGGTGTGCAAGTTTTGGATGCGCAAGTGTACTTGCGCGACATGGGTTCACCTAGGCGATGAAGAATCTGTAGGGTAATACCTGGGTGAGACTTAACTCAAGCCTTTAGTATTATCTTAAGATATTTCCGAAAGGGCGACGTGCAAGTTTCATCAAAAGGGTAGGGCAGAGTGCAAGTGTTTCTACTTTTAAAGAGGTTTGGATACTTAGGTGCGCAAGTGTTGATGAATTCTAAACACTCAGTCCTTATCCTACTCCTTCAAGTATTCAATTCTAGGTAAAAATTTACCTTAGAAGCTTTTGGAAGAGGTGATTTGAAGACTTGGGTGACCAGATCTTGAATTTGACTTTTGGAAAATTTGTCTTGCAAATGGGGGCCCCACATGGGCTATTTGTAGGCCACCTTGCACCTTGGGTGGAAAATCAAATCGGGCACGCAGGTGAGTTTTGCTACCCATAGGTGGTGCGCAAGTAGTTTGTGCGCCTCACTCAAAATGGGCTCCTAGTGGGATTCAAGACCATGCCTTCGTCAAATTTTTTGATGTTCTTCAAAGTGTGACCCACTTTGTGCTTAAGGTATTCCCCTTTTACATTAGTTGGACTCTATGATGGAAAGGAGTGGAAAAAAAAGTACCCCATTAGATTTGGATCCTAAAAGGAAAGAGGATCATGTTCTGAGGTAAAGCCGGAAAAATCCAGGGTCTGTGGCCCGCAAGTTAGGCACGCATATGCTGGGGCATGCAGGTGTGGCATGCTGGTGGCCTGGATCGCCTCTATATATAGGCTCACTCCCGCGCATACTCACTCAGCTTTCAGAAACTTGAGCTCTCGTCGAGCAGGTGCTACTGTCTTTGGAAAATCTCCCTTATTTTATTTTTTTGTGCTTCTGCAAAAGGTATTTTTCTAGCGCGCCATGAGATGGGCGGAAAAACTTGCGAGACCGGTTTGACTTGCGTGCCAATTTTGGGACTTGCGTGCCTTAATTCCTTTGCCATTTTTTTGATTTCCTTCATCATAATTTCAAAAAACAAACTTACATAAGAGTTGATTGTTAGATCTTTGTGCAGGTTCAATGGCTCCCAGAAGAATTGGACCAGCTGATGAGTTGGCCAGCATGAGAATAGATGACATGATGAACATCATCGACCATGACTGTTATGTTATCTACGACAACACTCTCTCGAATATGGATAAGTACTTGATGAAATATCATGACAATTTCCCTCAAATCATTTACTTTCATTTGTATGGACATGGTCATCTGTAAGGAGTCAACGTTCCAGAGGCAAAAAATTACATCCCTCATTTCTGGTTTCATACCTACACCAACTTCTCTTTGGAAAATGTCTCAGTTGCAGGATCATTTTCCAATGTTGGGACAGTGGAGAAGGCATACATAATGCATCATAGCCCATGTGCTCCCGATCTGTAGACTCACACGCCTGAGCTGTAGTCGCATTGTTATCCCTCTATTTTCCGAAATTCTCAGATGGACCAATCTAAGGGATGGAACAAGAGTTGGGATTTCCATCTTGTAGGAGGTGTAAATCCAACATGGATGTGGGAATATTGGGTGCGACAAACCTGTGCAATGTTTTTTGATGATCTAAAGGGAGCTAAAATATATGAAGCTGTCTGGGCTGGGAAGACATATATCTATAGGAATGACAATTTCGTGCCAGAGTTTATTATCCGTTGGAGCCCGGAAATGAATTCTTTCCATTTTACTCATGGAGAAGTAGGCATCAGTTTGTGGGGTGTCTAAAATATTTCAAGGGCTCCAATTTTTAGAGAATGTATGATGAATTCATCCCCCCAAGGTGACCTGGAATGATTCGTAGAAGGCTCCAGATTTGGATCAAGAGTTAATGTATAAGTTTAAGAATACCACCACCATGAAAACCCACTCCAAAAAAGATATCCATCTAGAGGAGTGGATGGACAAGTTTTTGATTAAGAAGAAAGAGGAGGGACCTTCCTGCACTCATCCTACTAGTTTCCCTAGAGTAGCAAAGAGGGGTGCCCCGGGAACATTTTGGCCAACTCTGGAAGCATGAGTGTTTGATAGGTGGGGTTATGAAGTGAACTTGAAAATTCTAGTGAAGACCCATCTGGTAGAATTTTTGGACTTGTGGCTCAGTGTTTACCTTTTACTAGTTTGGGATTTGAAAGGAGGTTTGAGGCTGGGGACCTTTGTCGTTGCTGCCATGATCGCTGAAAGGAAGATGGTTGGGTTGGCCACCCTAGTGTTGGAAAATATTCATAAGATATTACTTATTGTTTATATGGGTAAGTCTTCTCTAAGAATAGTGGGACCATTCCATGTTTTATGGGGATGCATTTCCACCCACTTCAGGACATATGTTGTAAAAGGTGGGGTATAGGTTCCTGGAAGTTCTTTCCGGCCGTTTTTTCAGGCCTTTTATGGAATTTCTCCCTTATCCCTCAACGCTTATGATATAAAAATAAGGCTGAGCATGTTTAAGGAGTTTCACTTCTTTTTTATGGAAATCCGCCAACAGGGCGATTTTTTGATGATGGAACAACCATCCTGGAGTTAAGGGCATATATACTGGCATGTAGAGATGGTACACTGGCCATAAGGATTGACGGAGAAATTATATGTGAGGCCTATGCTCCATATAGATTTGCACATCCATTCAAATGTCTACAGAAAATTACTGTATCCCCTATGGTGCATGTCAATTTAGAGCAACATCTGATGGTTTCTCATCAACTATGGTTGCAAACATCTATGGAGAAGACTGGGGCAGTATTTGATCTACCAGCTGTTGGAGCGGCAAGTCGATTGAATACATGGTATGCCGAGAGCTGGTTAGCATCATACCCTGAAGGGGTACTAAATCATCTAGTCCCTCGTATGGGGATAAAGAATAGAACCATTAGGAAAAAATATTTTCATTTAGAAGGTGACTCTTCCTCACCCAGAGCTGATTCACTGGATTACTCACCTAGAGTTGATTCACTGGATTCCCAGGATGGGGATGATGAGGCTCAAAATGCGTCACAGCGGCCTCGTGCCAAATATAATCTGCCTTCCAGAGTCAAGAGACCTAGTCCATTGAATCCTAGTGAGTTACATAATTGAGTAAATTTAGTCGCCCTTAATTTTAAGAGCAACAAGTTTTATTTTATTATCCATTATATATGATTGCAGGAGCTGGGAAGAAGTTGAATTCCCAGATTGTTTGACCCTCCTTGTAGCCTTCTGGTTCACATTCTGAATATTTATGACCAGAGGCTGTCCAGACATGGCAGAGTTTATATTGTGATGTTGAAACCACCTGGATGGACTTATACGAAGGGTTGTGTATCCATAGAGTGGGGGATCTCTGGGCTTCCTCTGACATCTGTTTTGAGGAAAACCCCAATGAAGTGAGGGCTTACATAAAAGAGATGGAAATTCTAATATATGTCACTGATTAGTCAGTTCCTGTTACCAAGAGGGTGAAGGAAATGATGGATTGTGGTACCACTGAGGGGATTGGTCCTTCATTAGACGAAGAGTGGTGTGATTACGTGGCTCCTAAAGATGTAAGTTTCTATTTTATCATATTTTTATTTTCTTTTGAATTTGAATTTAGTCAAAGATTTGTTATTAAAGGAAATAATATTCTTCATCTTGCAGCTTGTAAAGGAGGGAACCACTGAAATTCCTTCGTCATGGTATAGCCCTGGTGGCACCGCTCTTGGAGCCACTGAATCTCCTCATGATCTGGGGGAAGTATCTCTAGGCCAGCAAGTCATGGATGAGGAGTTAGAAAGGGCGTTATTGTCTCTGATACCTATTTTTGAAGATGATGATTCCAGTCCACCCAAAAAGTCCAAGAAGCAAAGGCATCGAAGAAATAAGACCACGGTAAAATACTTTATCAGTAGTGGTAAGTCTTTCTGGTAGTCATGGATCTTAAATTATGAAAAGTCCTCAAACTTCTCAGGATTGCAAGGGATTATTTAGTTTCACCTTTAAGGAAAACGAATGACCATCCTCAGAGTACAATGGAGGGTGCTAGAGAATGGCCACAATTTCCTGCTAAAACGGTTGTTCCAGATGAAATACTGAGAGCAGATGAGTCGGCATCTGTTCCCAACATTGCTCATGTTTCTGATTCCATAATAGAAAAGTCTTCTAGTAAATTAACAATACCTCATAGAACATCAAATGAGACAACAACTAACTTCCATTCTATGATTTTTTAGGTTCAACACATGCACCAGAACATTTTTCAACCGCTGAAGTTAACCCCACAACGGTCTTTCAAGAAGCTATCCGAGGACAGAGATTGCTAAATGAAATTCATGAAGAAGAGATTCCGAGTTCTCCCACTGGTGAGACTAAGCTAGGATCTGGGACATCATTGGATAAAATGATGAATCTTGGCATGTCCTTTGAAGAAATTTTAGAACATGTTAAATTACCTTGTGATTTAGAAGATTTTGGAGATCTAGTTATAGAATCAAATAGACATGATTTTCATCATTTATCCTATTAATCATCACATGATTACACTTATAACCATATTTGGTTAAAAAATTTACAGTTCAATCTAAATAAACTTCTGAACCAACAATGCTTGAAATGGGAGTAGACATTGATGTCAACCCTATTATTGCAGAAATGTTGGATCAGGTGGAACTTAACATGGAAGATCCTCCTGAAACCCATCCTGAAAATCATGTTAAATCTAGGAAATATGGGGAGGAGTCTTCACAAGTTGTTGATCCACATGCTTTCAATTGACCAAATAGGGATATCAACTTCAAGGGATAGATATGAAGGGGAATCCTCAGCATCATCCCAAATAGTAGTAGAAATTCAAGCAACCAGGGTTAGGGAAGGAGTAGAACATGGCACTTCCTTAAGTGCATTAATCCCTGACTATGTTCCTCCCTATGATAGCGATGTCGAATCAGACCCAGAGGTGAAAAAGTTTCTCCAATTCTCACGTCTCAAGGCTTGGAAAAATATATCAAAGATAATATCTGAGGTGCCTCTTGAAGAGCTTCCTTCAAAGAATCCAAGACTTTCATCCCTCTTCATCATGCTTGGACTTAGTGGTTTTGGATATTAAGAAATCCATATCGCAGTGAAACAAGTCATTCGAAGGAGGGAGCAAGAGCAAAGGTGTCGTTAAGACCTGATCAGAGCTAGATTTCTGATCAATATCAGTGAATTTCAGGATGCAGTGTCCCGAGATGAGGTTGATCATGATGCAAAGCTGAAGGAGCTAAAACAAAAGATTAATTATAAGATTGTCCAGTAGCTGCACCTTCAGCAAGAGCTAGATATTGTTACTGTGGAGCTTGACCAGCTTCATAATTCGTTGGAAGAAGTCCAAGCGGATGGTATAAAATCCATCAAATATGCCAAATAAGCACTTTGTCGAGCTGAAGAGAGTGAATCTGGTTGAGTAAATGAACTTCAAGTGGCTGCTGATGAAGCTCGAGATGCTGTGAAACAGATGAGAAATCATGTTGAAAGTATTCTGTAATTTCTGAAAAAAGAGAAGAGACTCCTGTCTGTGGATGCTCTTCTAATCTTGTTCATCAAATGAAAAATAGTTCATCTTCAATCATCTGTAACTTTATTTTCTTGATAATTTCTCTTATTTTTACCTAAGATAATGGGCCTAGTAAACATAGTTTGATTTTTACTAGGGTTTTATAAACAACCCCACAAACATTGTATATTTTAATTTCTCAATAATGCCTAAATCATACAAAATGTACATTTAGTGAGCTGGGACTCGACTTTTGTTCAGAGTACCCTTTATAGGTTCCCAATTTAATTATTACCATGTCTTTTGTTATTGGTTGTTTAAATTCATTCATGTTGGAATATAAAAAGTCTAATATTTATGTTAGAATAGATTTGACTTAATGGATGATATTGACTCAATTCTTGATAATTTGTTTGGAATCATATTACCATATTCAAGTATAGAGGGGTAAAATTTTAAACTGTGACTTGAGAAATTTTTAAATCTAAGGAATTAAATGGGAAAAGAGATAATAGGAATTAGAGGAATTCTTTTCTAATAATGAAGTTACCACTACTTGAAAAACCCGTTATGGGGTCTTAATTATGCAAGGCCAGATAAGGGCAAGTGCTGCATATTTGGGCAAAAGAACGCTCAGAAATTTGACTTTCTATTGCTAAAAGCCGAAAAAAGTTTTATGGAGATTCAAATTTTTCAAAGCATAGAGTTTGCTTTATGTAGAAAGGTACTTGAATATGGAGAGGATATTTCAAATAATAATTTCCAAAGAATTGGAGGAATGTGACTTCTACGAAGTTCTGATCCAAACGTAGGAAAAAAGGTGTCTGTGGTTTTAAATCATATGACTAAAACCGGAGATAGAAACATTATACGACATAATACTTTTAGATCATGAAAAAGAGTATGGAACAAATATGTTAAGGATGGAAGTTGTTTTTTTGAAGATACCTATATATCGTCGTTAAGACCAATAGGGACAAAAGAGGATTCTCCTAAAAATGAAGTTACCACTACTTGAAAAATCCGTTATGGGGGATGAATTATGTAGGTCCAGCTGGGGCATAAGCTACATAGTCAAATAGTAGAATCTTTTGGCTGAAAGGTCTATTGTGTAGATAACTTATTCGAGGCCACCTAAGGTCATGTGTTGCATAGTCAGGAAAAAGAACCCTCGTGTATGAGACATTTTGTGACCAAAAGTCAAGAAAAGGGTTATGGAGACCATGAATATTATTTTTATAATGTTTCATCTGTGTCTTAAATTGAGATTATGGATGTCACTATGTATCTCATTAGGATAAGAATCAAGCCACACGTAGTTCTTGAAATATATTTTAACGTCATGCAGGATGAGAGCATGGAAGATCTCAGTTTAGGTTTGTAGAGCTCGGATCATAGTGAGGGAGACACATCCTGCATTTGTTATAAACCTGATGTGAATAAAGACCAGGGTGTTCCATATCACGCCATGTGCTCCCAGGGGGACTTTTCAGCCAAGGGGTTGAAAGTGGAGTTTGGGGTTAGGCCCAAAGGCTCAGGGCTGGACTCGAGGAATGCTCGAGCGTTCCTATGTATCCCATGAGGATGGGAATCAAGCTACATGTAGTTCTTGAAATACCCTTTGTATAAATTTGGTTCGTACATATGAGGGGTAAAGAGGAATTTATTGTAATTATGGTTGGACCCAAGATTAATGACTTGGGTGTCACTACGTATCTTATAAGGATGAGAATCAAGCCATATGTAGTTCTTGAAATATAACATGGTTATAGACCATGTCGATGATGATTCCTCTCGAGTGAGGGTATTAGGGATTGTTGTAGTTTAATGTCATACAGGAAAAAATTCAAAATAGTTTAAGGTCATATGCATGGACCAGTGCTATGCAGTTTAATGTCTTGCAACAAGGACAATGGGGACTATATAGTTTAACAGCATATAACTAGGATGATGGGATGTACACATTTTAACATCATGCTGGACGAAAGTGAACTGATAAGAATAATATGGTTTACGGGGGATTCACAGACCAACATCATATGGGATGGAGGTGAATCAATGTGAAGAAAGTTGTTTCGGGTTTGAACCTCAGGAGGTTGCCTACGTACCCAGCCTAGGAGGCAAGGATAAAAGTCCCCGTAGTTCAATTGTGAGAGATTTGGAGATCAGGGTGTACTTGAGGACAACGACCCAAAGATGATGTTGGGAATTAAGCGTGGTTATCAGCCCAGATAAGATTTCATGGTCGAAGCTTACTCTAAGCTCACGTGAGTCATGCTCGGTGTGAGAAACAATAGGCAGCAACAGACCTAACGATCGTGTCGTGAAAGATGCGACCATGAAGGATGGTGTGGGGCTTATGCATGGTTAGATTCCCGGTGCACACATGGAAATGAAGTTTAAAAGACAATTGCGCATGCGATGATCACATTTTAATTTCATGTGTCACATACATGGGATGCTTGGCAGTTTAATGTCTTGCAGCTCGGACAATGCACAGTTTAACGTCATGTTGGATGATAGAGGGGACACAGTTTAACGTCATGTTGGACGATAGAGGGAGCTATGTAGTTTAATGTCCTGTATCAAGGACAATGGGTGTATTTGTGTTACACAAAATACTTCTTCAAGAATATTGCATTGGTTGGAGTTGTAATGAGTTCTCCATCCATTGAGATTAAAGAATAAGCTCCATTGTAGTAGACCCTATGTATTGAGTAAGGTCTTTCCCACTTTGGATCAAGCTTTGGGGTATTCTTTCCCAGTATCATTGGGGTTCTAAGGACCAATACCAATTCTCCTTGAATGAATTAATGAATACAAACTTTTTTATTGAAAGCTCATGTTATTCAATTCTGATAGACTCTTAAATAGTGCAGTGTGCACAATCTTTTTTCATATAGTCGTTCCAATTCATCCAATCGCTTTTGAGATTGTTCATCTGTAGATAACTGATCACAAATGGTGACCCTAAGAGAAGGTAATTGGACTTCAATAGGAAAGTCTTCCTTTGTTCCATATAAAAATGAATATGGAGTTAATCGTGTATCAGTGTGGGTAGTAGTCCGATAAGCCCATAAAGCATGAATATGTTTATTAGTCCATGAATTCTTCTCTTTATAGACAATCATTTGAAGTTTGTTTGAAAGAGTCTTATTTAAATGCTCTACTTGATCATTGGATGCTTCATGATACTAAGATGAATGGTTGGTTCTAATATTGTATTCTTGATACAATTTTCTTACCTCAGACGAAAAAAAGTTGGTGCCGTTATCCGTCAATACGGTATGGGGAACACCAAATCTGGTAATGATGTTGGACTTGACAAAGCTAAAAATTCTTTTAGCACCGAATGCTTTGAGAGGTATTGCCTCTGCCCATTTGGAAAAGAAGTTATTAGCAGTAAGAATATACTTAAACTGCTTAGTTGTAGCTGGAGGATAAGGTTCTACTACATCCATTCCCCATGTAGCAAATAGCAAGGAGTATTTATACATATGTTGAAACTCCAGGGGATGATGAATGAAGATGGAACATACTTGGAAAGAATTACACTTCTTAGTGAAATCAACACTATATTACATCATTGAAGGCCAGAAGTATCCAAGCCTCCAAATTTTACCAGACAGTCTATGTCCAGACTGGGGGGCAGTACAGACTCCTGCATGTACTTCATTCATGAAAACCATTTTCTCTTCACCATCAATACATCTAAAGAGAATTCCATCAAAACCTCACCTGTAGAGAATTTTTTTGGTGATATGGGCTATCAAAATGATTAAAATTGACCACACGTCGTTGGACTTGTTATTTCCCAGCTCTATCAGGTGGGAGTGTTCCATTTTGAAGGTATTCCCTGATAGGTGTCATCCATCATGTCGTATGACCATATGGTTCCGAAATGGGACTGATTTAAATGATTTCCTCTGTTCTGATTTGAACATAAGGTGAAACTATATGAAGGTGGGAAATACTGATGATTGTTTCGTCCCGATTTGGATCTTTCAGGGCTGTGGCTACATTAGCCAGTGCATCAGCTTGGGAATTTTGTGATCATGGGACATAAGAAAATGTCGGTTCTGAGGGAAATTCCACCATTAACTCTCTGATTTAATCACACAAATTGATTAAATCTTCCTTTCTGATGGAATAATATCCATTTATTTGATTTATTACCAAATCTGAATCACCTTTTACCTTCATGTGATTCACTTGTGCCTGAAGCGCCAATTCCAAGTCTGTGATGAGAGCTTGATATTCTGCTTCATTGTTTTTACCGCCTTCCAAAAATATGAAGGAATAGGGTAGCACTGCCTTTTCTGGGGAAATAAGAATGATTCCTAACCCAACTTAATTGAATTTAAGATCTTCCATTTTCTTCCCTGTTGGACTTCTGGAGGCACCATCAAAGTACATTTCCCATGTTTGAGGATTATCTTGAATAGATAAGACGTCCTCATCAGGAAGTTAAATATTTAATGATGTATCTTATATAGATGGGTGTTCAGAAAGGAAATCGGCCAAATCTTGTCCCTTTATTGCCTTTTGAGACACATATTGGATATCAAAATGCTGCAAAATAACTGCCCACCTTGCATGACATCCGGTAAGAATTGGACGACTAAGGATAAATTTGAGCGGGTTATTGTGAGATTCCAATTGGACCTCATGATGTTGTAGCTAGTGTCTCAATTTCTAAACTACAAGGATTAATTCTAGGAAGAACTTTTCAATACTTGAATATCAATTTTATGCCTCAAGCATAGTCCGAATGAGATAGTAAATGTTGTTTTCATTCCCAGCATCATTCTTTTGGGCAAGGAAGGAACCCAATGATCACTCTAAAACTGTCACATAGAGAATAAGTGGTCTTCCATCAACAGGTGGTATTAATACCAGTGGACTACAGAGATAATTCTTCAAAATATTGAATGATTGTTGACATTATTTAGTCCACTGGTAGGTGACTCCCTTCTTTATTAATTTGTTGAAGAGTAAACACTTTCCTGCCAAATTGGCAATGAAACGCCAAATATAGGCCAAGTGTTCTTGAAGTCCTCTTAATTCCATCAAATTTCTAGGAGGTGACATGTCAATGATTGATTTTTTCTTCTCAGGATCAACTTCGATACCATGATGGCATACAACAAATCCGAGAAATTTTCCCGAGGTTACCCCAAAAGCACATTTCAAGGGGTTCATCTTCAAATTGTGTTGTCGAAGTTTGTTGAATATTATTTCCAGATCAGCCAAGTGATCAGAACTTTGTCTGGATTTAACCACCAAATTATACACATAACAATCAACAAATTTCCTTAAAAAAGGGTTTGAAGATATGGTTCATGGAATGTTGATATGTTGCACGTGTATTTTTCAAGACAAAGGGAATTACCCGATAGCAAAACACACCTTGAGGAGATCTGAAGGCTGTAGAATCTTCATCTTCTGGGGCCATTCGTATTTGATTATACCCAGAGTAACCATCCATGAAAGAAAGAGATTCATAGCCAGTTGTTGCATCAACTAATCATTCTGTAATTGGAACTGGAAAATCGTCATGGGACAATGCCGATTAAGATATCTAAAGTCAATGAAAACTTTAATTTGTCCATTATTATTTTTCACAGGGAAAATATTATCCAGCCATTTAGGATATTGAACTACTCTGACAAATTTTTCCTTGATAATCTTGTCAAATTCAACTTTAATTTTGGAGGCATAAGTTGGGTGTGTTCTTCTTGCTGCTTGCTTGAATCCTCGATGTTCTTCTGGAAAACCCAAATAATGAGTGGAAACATCAGGATAAATACCTGGAATATATGTATAATTCCAAGAAAATACATCTCAATTTTTCTTTAGAAATGAAGTATGCATTTCTTCCTCTTCAAGATTCATGGCTGCACTAATTAAATTTGAGTGTGGATCTTCTTTTGTACCCAGATTTATTTCTCTGAGTTCATCCACAATTGTAGATATACCCTCTTCAAATGCCGGAGGATAATCCCTGATATCTTCCTCTTCTTCTTCAATATGTGTCACTTCTTCTATTTCTACTTTCATAGTAGATGATGAAGAAGAATTTCCCTGGTCAGGGGAGAAGTTAACATTTTAACATCTTGAAGAAGAGGATTCCATTTTTGACCCTATTGATGATGAAGGGTCATCCTGGGGTGATAGAGAGGAGATGATGGATTGAGAATCGACATCATTGTTTTCCTCTGGTATTGATATAACTTATTCTATCCTGGTTGATGAAGTATAGAATTCAAGGATTTCAGTGGTTGAAATGAAGACATCTCTATTTAATCTTTCATCACTTCTTGGCGAATCAACAATTTCTCTCATGTTGTCTGGCTTGATTATCGTAATTGACATTATGGAAGCTTCCATAAGAGTGTTTGGATTTAGGTCTATCCTATCAATTTCACTGATATACAACACATAATCTGTACCCACATGTATGAATGGGTTTACTGGAATCTTTTCCAAACCATTTGGAGCATTAATTTTGGTGACCTTCTTTGTCGTGGATTTTTTCATTCCCTCTATGTGATAAAATTCTATCTCAATGTATTGAGATTCACACATTTTTAATGGGTCCGTATCACCATAAAATGTCCCAATTTGACCATTGAAACAATATTTGTGATATTGATGGTATGACGAAGGTATGACCGCATGTTGATGTAGCCAAGGTCTTCCAAGCAAAATGTTGAAGGTTGTGTCCTGACGAACAACCATGAATTCTGAATTAGAAACAAGGTCTCCAAACTAAATTCTGAGTGTAATTTCACCCAGAGGTTCTTTCTCATTCTTATCATATCCTTGAAACATAAAAGTATAAGGAGATAAATCATATTCATTGAGGCCTAATCGATGAAGTGTATGAATAGGAATGAGGTTGAATCCTGAGCCATTATCAATGAAAGCTCATTGGATGTCTATGTCATTGATTTTTCCAGATATATACAAAGGCCTTATATGTCCATGTACAACATCATCTTCATCTTCATCTGTAAAATATATCACTGCATGGAATTCTACATGATCATTCTCTATATGGTAGACCTCAACTGCAGCAATTTCAGTTTTGAATTCTTGAGCACTTTACAAAGCCTTAATAAGAACCTCCCGAAGATCTTTTGATAGATTCAAGGCATCCAGAATTGATAACTTGGTCTATACTTGGGCTAAATGTTTCAAGATATCATAATTTTGGTCCAAATGTCTACATTTCCCATCATGAAAATGTGGTTTTCCAGGTGCCATGGAAGTCAATTCTTTGGTAGTAGATGCATCCCATATGGGGGTAGGAATTGGTAACACTTCTGGCTTCGGTAGATTAGACCAAATAGGTCTATCTATTTGCTGAGAGGAAGAAGGTGTGACTTCTAACCAGTCCTCCAAAATAACTGTGTCAGGACTGAATCTGCCATGTGTGGAAGAACGTTCTTGTTCCTGTTGAGCCCACTGGAGGGCTTTTCCATGAGTTTCTGTTGCATATACAGTTCTAGTAGGGGTAGGATTGAGATAGTGTCTTCTGGAATATCCACGTCTTCCCTTGTATCCTAGATCTTTGTCTCTTCCTCTAATTCCTCTGTTAGCTACAAGAAACTTAGGCTCATCATGATCGAAACTGCCATTTTCATAGGGATCCATTAAATGAATCGTGTTAACAGAACCAAATATCAATTATTAATC
Source organism: Viscum album (assembly GCA_963277665.1). Taxonomy (NCBI): domain Eukaryota; kingdom Viridiplantae; phylum Streptophyta; class Magnoliopsida; order Santalales; family Viscaceae; genus Viscum; species Viscum album. The sequence goes on along the minus strand of OY728129.1, from coordinate 1,776,985,196 downwards.
TGATGAAGATTATGCCTGATGAACCAGTTTAGGTTATGTCATTTGGTGCGGCGGTGCCCGTGCTTTTGAAGTAGATGGCATAAAATCTGTCAGAGTCAAAGACAACATAGGCTTTAACACGACCTCGTCTTCTTATGACTACTCTTCTCTCTTCAAATTACACTGCTTCTTTGAGGATTTTCCTTCGGATGAAGGGGGTTTTTCTGTGGAAAAAATAGCAGAAGACACAATTGGTTGATTCAATTGTGTTTGTAAAATGGTATGAGTATGATTTATCGTTTTCTTGACCATCCAATCATCATATTTCTGTGCATTTTTACTTTTGACTTCATGCCACTCACCTTCTTCCTCTGGATCAGTAGCAGTAACACATTCTACCTGGGCTAAAGAATCTTTCAATTTTCCTTTTCCAGAGTCCACCATCTTTTACAGGAGGTCTTTGAAGTTAAAACACTTCTGAATGGGATGCCCCAACATCTGATGAAATGGGAAATAGTTGGGGAGGTCTTCATCTCCTTCCTTGTTCGGCCTTTTAGGCCTTGGAAACTGAACCAGATTGTTTTCCAAAGGCAATATGAAGTAACCAATAACTTGTTCATTATAGAAAGAATAAACATTGTTCTTTAAATCCTCAAACTATTTCTGCCTTTGATTTCTTTGATTATCTTGATGAGGCGGCCATCATTGTTGAAACTCAGGAGGTGGAGCCCTTCGATATGATGAAGGATTTAACGTGGAAGCAGGTACAGGTGCTTGTTTAAGTGTAACTATAGAAATCTCTACTTTCCCTATTCTCCTTTCTCGGAACTGATGGAATTATACGAGTTTTAGCCTTAGTATTTATAAAAGAGTCTTCTATCTACTGATCGATTGAAGTAAGGTCTCAAACCCTCCTGTGTATTTCTCAAGGATCAATGGTGTGCGTAATACATCACGTAGATTTTCCACAAAGATTGGAAGAAACTTTTCTGGAGGGAGTTCTAAACTTAAGGAATTTGTTAATCCCTTCCAGTGAGGAATGAAATCAGAAACTCTTTCATTTTCCCATTGTTTACAATTTTTATGATAAAAAACTATCATATTTGGTAATGTTGAGCTAAATTGAAGAAGGAATCTTTGACGGAGATCTTCCCACCCAATAATTGAACAAGATTGCAAACTTGTATACCAGACAAAACTAGGTCCTTGTAATGACTTCACAAAAAAGCTGAGATTAACAGTTTCTTTTTTTTTTTTGAGTAGTTCACATCATAGGATCACAAAAATAAAATAAATGTGTTAGGTGTTGTTCTGGATCTCCCTAACCATTAAAAATTGGGAATGTGGTATTCCCTAAATTTTATGAGGGAGTAATTGCATCCACCCATTCCGGGTATGATCACTTTTCTAGTTGAACTTGTGCACGTTGTCCTTTTATAGCTTCTAACTGAGCTGTTAATGACTCAATGGTAGTCATTAATTTTTGAGAAACATCTAGTTGAGCATGGACCTAAGCAGGTACAATAAATGGAGTTTGGACGGGTGTGGCGACCGGTACTTCCACTAATGGTAGTATTTATAGTTACCATCATGTATAACCCATAGGATTGGACCTGTGAGGTTGTACTTGTAAAGGGGGATATTCTTGATCCATCCTAGTAGCTGCAAAAAATTCCCTTGATTGATTAACTCCAGCATGATTAGGAGGAAGACTACCTTGAAGTAGTTCTACATTTAACCTCCTTAACTCTTTCATTTCTTCTTCTTGTTGTGTGAACCTTTCCTCCTATGAGAGTGATTGGCCTTCTCCAAAGGTAGGGTGGGATGTAACTTGACTTTTACCCTTTTCTTTGGCATGTGCCTTTATGGAGTATGGATGGGAATTACTTGAAGAAATGTATTGCCTCTGGGAAACCTTCTGGCTTCTAGTATGCACACCTTCGTCATTTGTTTATGTGTGTATAGTCTCTTGAACGGGAACTTCTTCAACTGATTTCTCTGAGTGAGCCTCATGTTTTGGGGGATCAGTGACAACGATGTTGATGACATTTATCGACGCATAACGCATTTCATCCCGTTTGTCAACATTTCTATGATACTATCTTCTTCCATGTCCTTTTGGAGACATTGCCTTTTCTTTGGTTGATCCCTCAGGAACTTCTTGATTAACCATAATTTGGAGGGAATTTCCTAATAATTCGGCTTTGTGTTCCTATTGTGGCGTCCTCCCTAATCGATAGAAGACTGTCTTTTGCTGAGGAATAGATTGAGAATTGGAAAAGGTCCCCAGTCTGGTGGACTGGGACTCTTGCTATTTTTCCTACTCAACTCCTCTAATCCTGTATGTTGATCCCGAGGGTTGGATTAAAAGAGTCCCCATCCTGGCAAGCTGAGGTGGATCTTGAACTGCTACATCTGAAACTTTCTTAAAATCTCTCCTCATTTTATGGATTTTAGTTCATAAATTGGACGGATGCATCATCCTACATCCACTCAAATCACCTGGCTCACATGACTGTTGGATTATTTCTGACACCTATGTCACCTGATGATGCTCATGCTCTAAATGAAAAGCTTGTTCTATATTCTCATTTGCTTGATGCAAGAGTAATTCGACAACTTGTTCTTTATATACCTGACTTTGGAAAAAATTAGTTGAGGCATGTTCTTGAGCAAGCCTTTTATTACACACAAAAACAGTTAGTTATTTCCAGCCAAGGGCAATAACATTGAATGAGACCACTTTTTGCAGACTTTGTTGACTGGAGAGCATAGTGAAATGAAATTATCCATGAACACCCTATATCCTGAAATGAAAACTGGATGGGGAATTGGTAATTAACTGGCCCAACCTTTTTAATGCGCCAAGGCATGTATGATGAAGGGCTCTCTGCTACTTTTCAACCATTGGATGTCGAGAAACTGAGAAAGATTCCAAGTGAATTTGGCGTTGCAACAATTCTATTACCCTAACATGGTTTTGATATTCATCATAAGGTAATATTTTATCTTTTAAGTGACAAAGAGTTTTCCATATGTTGAGATGAATATTGTGAATACAATCTTCTGTCAATGTTTCTAGAATACAATACTGAGAGTCAGACAAAAGCCAAAACATGATTGGTATTTCACATTTCTCTAGTTTTTTTCTCATATTCATCACTTCCTCTTTTCCATTTGATGAAGATTATTCTACCTGATTGGAACAAAGCGGTGCTTCGTTGTTGCTTCATCAAATTCAACAAGATTGGAAGAGAATTATTTTGTCAAATTAGAAGTTGAATGACCCAGGGGTGGTTCGGAGAATGACCTACACCCCAAGCTATCATCTGATTGAGAAAGTATTTCACCTTCTAGTAGTAAGGAATCAGAAATGACTGGATTCACATTTTCAAGTGCCTCAAGATAAGTGGTCTTTCTTGTTACTACATTTTTCATTGAATAATTTTCCAGGAAATGAAAATTACTACTACGGAGAGGAATTTCACCGCTAAATTCATCATCATGGGGAGGACCACCATGGTGGGTTACATCAAAAGATGAAACCTTTTTCTTCTTGGTCTTCTGGCCACGCAGAGGGTTATTGTGGGTATCATTTGATGATGATAATTTGAGATTGACCAAATTTTCATGAAGCAAGCCTTCATGAAGAAGTGTCTGATGACGACCTTCGGAATTATTTTTGTTATTTCTGGAATTTGGAAAAGAGAGAGTAGAATCTTGAGTTGCAACAGATAATTGTTTGAGGGATTCAGGAACTCTAGAATTGAGCAAGGCCTTATTGCAGATTGGATCTTGATTTTTTAATTGTGTTGGATGGGTATTTTTATTGGACGCCTTCTTACTCACTTTGGAAACCACTTGTTGATGAAATTTTTTATTATGGGTAGGTGAATGTGCCTGCTCAGGAGAAATGGTCAGGTTAGCTTGACTATCTCCATTTAAATCGGGTGTATGTGCCCGACTTGATTTTCCGTATGACAGGGGGGAGTATGCCCCATGACCCTCATGGAATGGAATAGAGGTGTGTATCTTCTCCAGGGTGACATGTTGATGAGTCACTACACTGATAGGGATATATTTATGTTTCTTTCCCTATGATGTCGCTGAAGTTCTTATAATATTCTGACAGGTATGCAGAATATGGGCAGGGATTTGCTTCTGCTCTTTCACCATTTTCAGAATGTGCTTGGTGAATTCAGCTTCTGAAATGGGAATATACGTCCATTCCATGTTTGGAGTAGGTGTGTTCCTTTTCATGTCCTCCTTTTCCTATCAGTGAATTCTGACATTACTCATGGGTCGGGACAGAAAGTTGTGTCTACCTCCTGTTTATCATTAGAGCATTCCAATTGACATCTTCGGGTGCTACCAAATGAGAATGTTGGTTAGCTTGATGAATTAAAGGTGTATGTTCATGCTGGTTTTTCTCCACCAAATATGATTGATGAAATTCCTTCAATACTGGAAGATGAGACTCCTGGAAGAATTGATGGGTGTAAGCAGTCGTATGTACCTTTTTACAGGTGGTCACCACATTTGGTTGGTGAACTTCTTTGGATGCATTCAGATGATATTGCTGACTGGATGATGATTTATAAACAGGTGTATGTGCCTGCCTATAGTACTCTGTTGGAATTGCCTGGCAGAATTGGTGTGTTACTGCCAGACGAGTCTGCTGGGCAGTGAAATTAGGATGGACAGGTGTATATGCCCGTTCATTGTTTTCCATCAAGTTTGATTGATGGACTTCTCCAAAGGGGGAAAAGGTAAGAACCTTCTCTCTATTGGCCGTATTTTGCCTCTGACAGTTCGTCTTGCATGCTCGGGTCTGAGGAACCTGAGCCGAATGCCTAGAGGTGATACCCCCATCATGTTAAGGGTGCACTACCACACGAGTCTAGCAGCGATTATTGGTTGGAGTCCTCAGGAAGGACTCATGTCTTCTTGAACTGAGGCCTTGAGTGACCTCTTGATCCACCTCTTTGTAATATGGGAGGAACTGGTTGTTTCATTCCAGGGATAAAGACCCAAAATGGTTAGAGATGGTGGTTGGCACCACCTGCTTCTTGACCACTGATCATTGTTGTCCAGAAAACCAGGGTGAGTTGTTAACTTGGAGGGATTGTCGAGCGACCTCCAGAGTCGTTATGGTACCGTATTGATGGTATTCCCTCACCAATGAATTTGAGACCCATCATTGAAGACGCTGAGTAGGTGATGTCATCCTCAGATCGGATGAGGATCCAGCAGGAGTAGCGGCTGAGGCATTCACAGGTGTGAACCTTAAAGAAGCCATTTTTTGTTGCAAAGAGATCTTATAAAAGAGTGCATGTTTGATATAGCATGCATAATCAAGATAATTCTGGATAAACTACATCTTTTGGATGAGCACATATGTTATTGATTACTTTGTTGGCCCTCATATTGAGTTTAATAGGGTCCTAAAAAATAAGTAAAACATTATTTAACTTGGTTAAGGATTTACATCAGGTTTACCATTTTTTATTTCATCTAAAAATGGGGATGACCTTGTTTTTTTAAGGTTCAATATTTCCAATCGGTTTCTAAAGGGTTTATTCGTAGAATTAGAAACACCCAATGATTATATTTCCATTTGGACCTACTTTCCAAAGGTATGTTCTCATTAGTTGTGGACCAATGAGGCTTAAGAAGTTTCATTGGTCGAGAGGATGGGAGGTCAGGCTCATCGTACCTTTTTGGGGGGAATTATTGCCTACTCTGGGACTCTAGTATAGATTTAAATTATGTTCATGAATCCTTATTAATTCACCAAGCATGAAAATGAGTTTTCCTTTATATTTGGAAATCGATGATTGATATTTATGGGATTTAGATAATCTTTTACATATATTTGAGGTTCTTCATCGATGGAGAATCATCCATATGTATTAGCGATTTTTAGTCAATGGTATCCTTCAATACATTATATAGAAATATCTTGGTCATTATTATGACCATACTGGTTTTAAAGCCACTCGGTGGGGCACTTGAAGTTTATTGTCATTCAGAAAGACAGGGATTATTTCAAAGTTGGGATCATACCTGCAGATGGGCTACCTACGTATCCTTGTTAAAAAGGAATCAGAACCCATGTAGTTTGATAAAAAGGATATAGTTTAACAGCATATGGGATGGAAAAGAATTAATGAATGATGGTCTTTAACCTTATAAATGCTTCTTATGTACTCTACTTTTAAGGTATAGATCAAAGTTCATGTAGTTTATGTGACGAAATATTGGGCTTATGCATGGTTAATGGATCAAAAAGAGATGGTGTGATTACTTTTACACTCTAAGCTCATGTGAGTCATGATCGGTGTGAGAAACAAGAGGTATCAGTAAAACTGACGATTGTTCCATGAAAAGATGCAGTCACAAGAAATGATGTGGGGCTTACGTATGTATGGATGCACAAGTAGATGAAGACCAAGACTTACATTAGGAAAGAATCCCAGGAGCAGGGTCCATAAAGGTATTTGTACTTTATGGACCTTTATAGTTTTAGTTCTAGGCTTACTCCTAATGAGGATTCCAAAACTAAAGGGGACATATAACTTGGGGCTTACTCCTGAGAAGGAGTTCCATGTTAAAGGAAATTATGACTGGGGCTTACTCCTGAGAAGGAGGCCTAGGTTAAGGGGGCTTAAGACTGGGGCTTACACCTGAGAAGGAGGCCCAGGTTAAGGGGACTTGGGATTGGGGCTTACTCCTGAGAAGGAGGCCCAGGTTAAGGGGAATTAAGACTATGGCTTATTCCTAAGAAGGAGGCCCTGGTTAAGGGAACTTGTGGATTACTCCTGAGGAGGATTCCCTAAATCAAAAGATCTTCTCATCTTAAAGGATGAGGTTACTTGGAGAAAACCTCTAACCATGGTGACATAAATCTTGTAAGTCACGAGGTTTTGGGAGAGTTTCTCACAGAATTCCTTTCAGGTAAGGAAGCCAACAAAGGAACCAGCCATAAATGGCTTTGAAAAGGGGTATGAGGGATAATATCTTGAAGAGGAGAGGTGAATGGGAGAGAGGCACACAAATGAATTTGGAGCACAATTCTTGGCCACGCAAGTGTACTTTCATGACACGGGTTCACCTAGGTTATGAAGAATATATAGGGTAATACTTGGGCGAGTCTTAACTCAATCCTTTAGTATTTTCCGAATATGTTTCCCAAAGGGAGACGAGCAAGTTTCATCAAAAGGGTAGGGTTGCGCTAAAGTGTTTCCACTTTTAAGGAGGTATGGATACTTAGGTGTGCAAGTGTTGATAAATCCTAAACACTCAGGACATATCCTACTCCTTCAAGTCTTCCATTCTAGGTAAAAAGTTACCTTAGAGGGTTTCAGAAGAGTTGAGTTGAAGACTTGGGTGACCAGAGCTTGAATTTGACTTTTGGAAAATTCATATTCCAAATGGGGGCCCACAGGGGCTATTTATAGGCCACCTTACACCTTGGGTGAGAAATAAAATCGGGCACGCAAGTGAGCTGCGAGACCCATAAGTGGTGCGCAAGTTACTTGCTCGCCTCACTGCAAATGGGCTCCTGGTGGGCTCTTAGTCCATGCCTTCGTCAATTTTTTTGATGTTCTTCAAAGGGTGACCCTCTTTGTGCTTAAGGTATTCCCCTTTTCTATTTTTTGGACTCTGTGAAGGAAAGGATCATCAACAACCACTTCGGATAATTTCATCATCCTAAAGATATTCACCATGGACTTAATTTCACACTTAAGTCTGTCCTGAAATCGTTTTGCCGAAGAAGCCTCATTTGCAGCCAAAGTTGGAGCCAAATGCTGTAAATTTATGCAACATCCAGTGTATTCCACTATGTGTATGCTTCCTTGGGTCAGATGTATAAACTCTGAATCCATGTCTTGTCTCAACATATATGGATAGAAGTTTTCCAAGAACTTCTCCAGAAAATCCTTCCATTACATAACACCAGAACATCCAGATCGTACCTAAATTTCCCATCAGTGCTTTTCTTAACCCCATAGAATATAAGCAGCCAACTTGACCCTCCTCCCAACTGAAGTCTCTAAATGTTAAAGTATTGTCTATTTGGATTCAATCCATATTTCAAATCCCTCAGGTGCACCCTCTCTAGTAAAAGTAGTAGGGTTCCCCAGGCCAGTTGGCCACATGCCCTCAAGCGCTCCTCCCCATATGCGAGAGGGTGCCGACTAGAAGTGAGGGTATGGTAAGTCATTAATGGGGGGAATATACCCTCCTTTATGAAAATAAAACATAAATGGAAGAAAATAATAATAACAAAGTACAGAAGCGTATAAATAACGATAATAAATTCATGCATATGGTAACCAATACATGAATATACAATACTAAACTGAAAGGTAAAAAATTTTATGACAATGAAAATGTAAGGTGTCTATAATTAAACTGAAATTAAAGACACAACGACTCCTAGGAGGGTCTCAGACCACATCTGCTTCCCTCTCCCCATGCTCCAATCCCAAACTGCAGCCAATCCCCGGGCCTTTCCCATTGAAATAGTGGGTGCCCTAGACCCAACTATTATGTGATTTTGATTACCATATCGTGTATAGAGTTAACTATGCATGATGTAATCTTGACATTATAGTGTAGACTTTTCTTCATCCACTATTGAAATGGTAATGTCGAAAGAATAATTGTCGTATCGAAAGGTTATAGCAGTTCCCAGGCTATAATGAGAATCTCTAGACACTATGACATTAATCTTAAATATATGTTATATGGTCTAGATACATATTGATAATTAGACATAGTAGATGTCTGACCATCAGGTGCTGGGGGCTCATACGCATTGAGAATTCTTCTCATGATGTTCTCACTTGGCGATCTCTAGTAGTGAGATCGTGAGGACTAACCCGCCAATAGGAACAACACATGTTTCAGGTGTCATTGGATGTTACTATCTACGATCATGTGTAATGGTATCCTAACTTGAGATCATTACCAATGTATGTCATTTGATTGTGTACATTGATGCAAGATGAAAACCATGGCAATGAAGTCATGGAGATGTAGTTTGTGTCGGGTGCGTCATTGGTGGCATGACATTGGTTGAATGGTCAAGAAAGGATTTGTCGCTTCTATGTTATGGAAGTAATATATCTCTGGCCATGTTGATATGGATGGCAGTACCTTTATAAGACGATGTCCATGGCAGTCGAGGGTAAATCTATCTAGTTACATCAACAAATAATTAAGCAAGAAAAGGGCAATGACACGAGAGTGCGTCCTGCTTTATGAGATATTATAGACAAAGAGATTATATTACATAGTGTGTGTTCATAGGTTGGTTGTCGCTGCTATAACAATCCTTATTTCTTCAGGGGACATGATGGGTTGTTAGATCCCGCTCTTGGTCTGTGAATATTATTCACGGCTGTCAAAATAAGGGCCTAGAGGGTCACACACTATAGCGTATTCAAGAATCTGCCCTATTCAGTTGAATAGGAGAGTTGGACATAGTGGGCCCCACCACAAGGCTCCGGGAATTTTCCAAAGTTAAATGATCACCAATGCGACAAATGAATTCATATTATTTGAGTATAGAATAATGTGTATTGAATTTATTTATTAAATGTATTTACAAGTTTTAAGTAAATACATGAAAAAATATTAATTGGCGAATATTAAAATATTCAAGGTTCAATTAATATTTATGGGAGCGACGAGTCGGGTTAATGACTTAATTATTATCATGTAATATATTTTAATATATTACAAGTAAATGATAATGATATTTATGGCTCAGTTTAGTAGTCATAAAATGTCGTTAGTAGTGCGTTAAGTGTTTGGGGCCGGCGAGGCGATACCAGGTATTTCAATTGAGCACTATAAATAGAAGAGGAGGGGCATTTTCCAAACACTATTCATGGAGCTTATCTCTCCTCTCCTCTCTCCCAAATTCAAGAGAGAGATGATCTAGATCCAAGGAGCTCGGATGAAGCTCTATCTCGGGCATCGCTAGCGATGCGATGCGGTAGTCATTGGAGAGTCGAAGTCATCGTCGCAAATCTGTGCTAGAACCCGGATTACAATGAACGGAGGTCCCGCGGATTCCTCGAAGCGCGTGTGGACGATCTAGAGGAATTCGGCTTTAGATTCTTCAAGCAGCGATCGCCAACGACGAGCAGACGTCGTGTGTAGCTTCGGATCTAAACCAGGTATTTTACGGTTTATGTTTGTGCTTAAAACCCTTCACGCGTGGTCCTCGGATTTGACCGGGCTGCTTTTCACCGACGTCGGCAAGTTCACGCCGAACATCAGTGGAAAAATTTTTAAAACCCACCTGTTTGGGTCTTCCGCTGCACGCCCGGTTCCAACATTTCCCTTGTCCTGACTTGCAACAACAAAGTCTGCTTGGGTTCCGATCAGGTGGTCCAAATAGGGTTTGAATACAACTCAGTAGGCCACCACCAATGGTGTATAAAATTACTCTAATCAAAAGATAGTGCATGCATTTTAATGAATCAATAAATACAATTCATAATTTAAACATTTATCACATTGTCATTTAATCCTTGATCATCACATTAGGACAAGTTAAATTCATATTTCCCATTTGAATTATCATTCATCATTATCAATCATTTGGTGTAGGTCTTTATGCCGAGAAGCCCAAATCTCATTTGAATCATCGTTCATTTTTATCATTCATTGGTGTAGGTCGTCATGCCTAGCACCATAATCTCAATGAGCAGAGGTCATCATTCCTAGAACTTCTTTTCTCATTCAGTGTAGGTTGTCATGCCTAGAACCCCATAATCTCAAGCTTGAATAAATATTGGGGAGGAACTCCATGTCCAAATCCCAACTTCTAATTGGTATAGAACACCAAGTCTAGATCCAAAAAAATCTCATCCATTTAATCATTCTTTAATTCACAAGAGTTTTCCACATCATTCTATTACTAATCCATTGATTAGTTAAACAGTTCAAAGGCCATTAGTTAACTCCAAAATTAACTAAGAACATAACCCGTTAATTAATTCATCAATTAATTAATCAATAAACACAATTCTCTTTTCATAATTAATTCTTCACAATTAGTTATCCATATCAAATCTCTAATTGTCATAATTAATTGTCACAATTAATTATTTTTTATCAACATCATGGTACATAATTAATTATCCCAACTAAATATCTTTGGTCAACATCGTGGCACATAATTAATTCCCTCCAATTAATTATCTTCACATCATCAATTCAGTATCTCAATGAAAATATCTCTACCATTAACAAATCTCCAAAATATCTATTTGGGAAACCCCCCTTCTTTTGTTTTGTGATTCAATTATCAATTATTCACCAAGGCAAACACTAGTCAAAACCTCATTCCTAATTACTCCAATTTAGGAAATCAATTATCAAGTAAATATTGAAAATCATAAAATCACATATACATATCAAAATCATGACTATGAGAGTTTTATTTAGACCACCTACCTCAGTTTATTTATGGAAGTTATCCCAACAGAAACCCCAAAACCAGAGTGGCACAACGTCGTTGATCAATCTTCGGATCTAAATCCATAACCAAAATTAATAAAAGAGCCATCAAGATCTTACAAATATAGATCAATATCCACTATCATAGATCTAGATCTAAACCCTTAAGTTTAGATCCATGAAAACAGGGAAGATATTCAATGAAATGGTCTAGAAAAGATAAGATAAATAACATGAGAAGCAATGGGATGAAATATACTCACTGGGAAGAGAGAATATCTTTGATCCGGGATTTTGATCTCAAAATAATGGTGTTTGAATTGCCTCTGAATCACTCCATAAGGCTTTGGGAACACCTAGAAATTGTCAAGCCCAATACTAGTTCAAAATAGAGAGGTTTAGGGGGGGGGGTTGGGTGGTTTTAAAACCATTTTTATGATTAAAATTCTCTGCGAGCAAGGTTTCACCTGGTAGGCCTCACTGTTAGGCCAAACCATGTGCCAAACATGCAGTCTTCCACTACCCATATGGATTTATGGCACAAGGTTTGGCAAACCATGAACCAACTATGCCGACCTCCACTGTCTGCACAGTTATCTTGCGTACGGTTTGGCCAAACCGTGGGAAAACTGTGCAGAGCTCCCCATCTTCCCTATTTACTTAAAATTAATCCAAATTCACCCCAATCCCCTAATCCAAATCAAAGGTACTTAAAAGCATAAAAATTACATAAAAACTTCCATAATATGACTCCAAAAAGGTAGAGATCTAACAATCTTCCCACCTTATAATAGCTAGTCCTCGAGCTTCACTCCCGAACTTCTCTAAGATTATAAGCCAAAAATATTGGGCCATTAATCCCTCATGTCTGCTTCCCTTTCCAAAGATTCCTATTGAAAATTTCCATGTTTCCAAAACACATGAACTAACGACACCGTCTTTACTTGTAACACATTCTCACTACGACCCCACACATGTGTCAGATTCTCCTCAGAGGACGCATCTATCTCGAGGTCAACCTCTTCTACATCAATCACATGAGAAGGGTCGGGATGATACCATCGTAGTTGTGACACATGGAAAACATCATGCATAGCACTGAATTTCTATGGAAGTATTAATCGTTATTCCACCATACCAATTCTCTCCATTACGTCAAAGAGTCCCACAAACATGGGTGCTAACATACCCTGCCTCTATATCCTGTGATGATCCAATATAAGAGGCACCCAAATGAAAACATGATATCCCTCTATAAACTCTAGGGGTTGACTCCATATATCAGTGTCACATACATAACTTATTTTAAAGTTATTTTTAATTTATTTTCCATTCATGCTTTGTTTTGGGGGTTTCTAAAGGTTTTATGGAGAATATGTGAGTTTTCAAGAATTGGGCCAAAGTGTGAGCCCAATTCCAGATTTAAAAATAATTTTTTTTTTCTTTTATAACTTTTTCATTTCTTTATATTTTTCAGTAATTCAAACTCCTAAATGTCCTCCCCTGATATATTAACACCAAATTTAAATTTGGAGCCTTTATAAATCCATAATCATGTGGGATTTGGGTTTTTATTTGAGAATTGGGCCAACCCGAAAGCCCATTTTCCAGTTTTAAATTGTTTTTTTAATTTTTTAATATCTTATTCATTATAATGAATTTTTCGGTGATTCCACCTCCCCCTCGGCCCTAAGGAGCCCAGCCGCGCTCCCAGTCATTTTCCCCCTCTTTAGAGCTCGTTTGCATCGCGATGGAGTGCTGATATTCTTAGGGTTTCAAAAATCGGGCAGATTTGAGGAGGTAAGTTATTTACATCATAACTCTCTCAATTCTTACTATTTTTCCCCCATTCCAGTTTCTATATGATCTCATAATCCCTATTGAAACATCACATGAATTTGTGGATGTTTTAAAATTCATATTCTGGTGGATTTTGAGTCGTTTTCCTCTAGATTATTTTGGGTATGTGTTTCTCTCCTCAATTCCTTCCTTCTCTTTAGGGTTTCCTCCCACTTTCCTAAATTTATAGAGTGTCCATATATTAGGGTTAATACCTAGGGTTTTATTTGGGTTATTTTTGGTGAAATATTAGGGTTTAGGGTTTGTTTTCACATCCTTGTGGTGCGGCGGAGGTGCGGTTGAAGTTTCTCACCAAGATTCAAGGGTTTTGACTCAAAAGGTAGGTGGTTCCATGTGTAAACAATTAGTGATTAGTTAGCTTGCTGTATTTAACTATTTTTCATATTCCTCATATGTTGGGGGGGGGGGTGAAAAAACTGTTTATGATTGATTTGGTTATGTGTTAAATTTTATAGTCGCTTTTTAACATGAAATTGGGTGTTTTCATGTGTAACTCATGGGGTTTTATTTGGGTGTGGTTTATAACTTATGAAATTGGTTCATTAAATCTTGTTTGGCCTGCCAATTCTGGTTTGGTAATTTAATAATGTCATGTGGTTCTAAAAAGAAGGGTTTTGAATAGGTTTGATGTGTAAAACATTGTTATACTTCTTGAGGTCATTTTAGGAAAATGTGTGTTTTCATTTGTATCTTTTGTGGTATTATTCAAGGTTATTTTATAATACTTGAATGTGTTTTTATAAATGTATCTAGGACTGCCAATTCTACTTTTGATAGGAATTGGCATGGTTTTGGTCTTAAATGGGTGTTTTTAAATGGGTTTTGTGTGCAAGACATAGTTACACCCCTTGAGTTGTTTTTTTGAAAATTGTGAATATTTTGTTTGGTTAAACAAAGTGGATAAAAGAGTGTATATGTACTGTTTGGGGGGTGTGATCACCTAATATAGGTTTTTGAAAGGTATGGTGGTTATTTAAGATTTCAAATATTTTTATTAGAATGTTTTATAAAGTGCAGAAATGTTTTAGAAAATGGGAAGAGAGCTGCAAAATATGGTTGTGGGCTGTTTTGTGTGAGTGTGTTGTGAAAATTGAATTTTGTTGATGAAAGTGGTATTATATGTTATTTGAGTGGGCTGTTATGTGAGTTATAATGTCTTGGTATGGTTTATAAAAATGGTTTAAAGGATTTTTGGAAGTGTCCATGTAATGTGGAGAGTGTTGTGGGCTATTTTTGAATGAGTTGGATTTTAAAATCAATTTGAATGAAAAGTGTACTTTTGTGACTTGTGTGGTATACATGTGGGGGGTTTGGTGAATTTTTGATATGGAAATGATATTTTCATGTGCAAAGTATATATCTTGACTTGTTGAACTTGTTTGATCACAAAGGGAAAACCCGGGTATCTAGGTGGGTGGACGTGTATTAGTATGCTAGTGAATCTGTGAGGTTTGGCCTCAGTTTCACTTAGCAAGATTGACGCTTACAACTCTAACTAAACTATGATGATGATTATTGGGGACCACTAGGTTATGGGTATGTTCCCTACTAGTGGCTCGTGCACGAGAATGGATATTTGTGATGGTTACTCTCCCCGAGATACGAGGTACCTGGGACCCACAGCTAGCTAGTGCCTAGGGGTTACCCTTGTGCATCTCATGTCTTTGAAAACTTGCATGTTTTTCACCATTAAAGGTTTATCACATGGAATCTATTAATGGTGGTATCCTATTGGGCTTTGGCTCACACCCTACTTACACCCTTGGGTGTAAGTAGACTTGGTTATTTTTGTTGTCGCATGTTGGGTACAGTTTTTTTGTTCCAGTGGTTCGGGCTTCTAGCAGGTCCTTGGTAGTGAAGTCTTGTGGAGATAGCATAAGGGTGGTGCCCCTTGACAAAAGGGTTCTTGGGCTGTCTTTATTTGTTTTTTTACCTTTTTAATGGTCTTTAAATGTAGTTTTAACTTATGTAATTCAGTTCTGAAATTTTGTAAAAGATGGTTTTAGTTGAAAAATCCATATTTGTTTTATTGAGTTTTTTTGTTGTTTAATGTTTATAAAATCGGGTAAATCGTTCCCAATTATCATTATATGATACCCGGGCACTTGTGCCAGCCCGTGGGGATCGGGAACGCCCTTCGAGCCTTGTCACGGGCTGGGTTTGGTGTCGATTTTGGCGGTGACCAGATTTGGTTCGTGAAAAAATGGTATCAGAGGAGGTTCGCTCCATTTGAGTCATGTTATTTGGGAAATAGTCAGGATAGTCTAGAGTTATGATTGTTGGGACATGGAATTCTGGTTATGGGTGGTGTGCTTGATCACCACACCTCATTTCAGGATTCAAGTCGCCAGGGGAAGTTGGGATTTGTCTATGTCTTTGGGTTTTCTTGGTTTGATGATGATTAGGGGAAATGAAAAGAGAGTTGGGTTAATGGTCTCAATGAGCTCGCAGGGTCTGGCAAGCCATGTGGAGCCGGGGATATTCCCTAGAACACTCTCTGTGACAGTGATGTGATTGGAATATGGTCGCCAACCATATGTCCAAGTCACCCACTGAAACTAGTTTCCTCTCACATTGTCTAGTGTTCTTTAGTTTTGAAATCTTGGCATTTTGGTTTTAAGGTGACTTGGTTTTAAGAAGCGTAAAGTTTTTATGAAATGATTTTCAAATAAAGAGGGAATGGTTGGGTTTATGAAATGGCATGACTGAATTTTCAGAATTGTTTTGAAATATAAAATGGTGTGCTTACACCTCTTTGAAAGCAGGAACTATATTGAAGTTGGTTTTGAAAAGTGTTTCCAATAGAGTTTTCTAAACAATCAGAGTGTGTTTTAATGGGATGAGATGTTTTGAAATTGATGTGAATATCTTGAAAGTGAGTTATTTTCTAAATGGTTGTGACTTTCTGAAAAAAAATTTAAGATGTGAGTTGGGATTTTGATCGCGTGGTTAGCGGTTTTGAGAAAAAAGGATGTGTTGGTTGACCGTTTTGGTTTTGAAAAGTGGAACAAATTTTTGTTTTAACCTTTGGTATTTTCGTGAGCAACCACATGCATGGGGTTATATGGGAATATGGATGGTTGATGACATGACTCGATGAGTGTCGAGATGGATATGAGGAGGGTGCCCGGTGTGGCACTGAAACATGCATGTGTAAGGCCCATGGGGTACCATTGGTGGATGCGCTAACCGCTGAACCATTTGTTTTCAAAGAAATGTTTTTAAAGAGAAACATGAAGACTTGATGAATTGTTTGGAATGGTTTATATTTTGTATTTTTGGAAAATGTTGATGTTGTGGGATGTTTTGAGTCCAAGAACCCCTCCTGTTTGAACTGTGTTTTGGGTTTGGGTTTGGTCAGTAAGTTGTGTTATAGGGATAGTTAGTGGTCTCTTTTGAAAAATGTTTTGGGACGCATTTATGATGGTTCCCTTCATGTTTTTAGATCTGGTTTGTGGTATATCTTGACTAATGGACCATCTTGGTTGGGTCCTTGGGTTCAATCGTTGGATAAGGTACACCCCCATTAAAGGTTAGTGCACAACTGAAGTGCAACCCAGATTGTTTCACCGTTTGAAGACCCTCCAGTTGATCAATATAAGGAATATTTTTTTCTTGAGATTTTTAGATTGAGTCTACACCCATTCCTTTCTTCGATTTTTAGATCCTCTTGTAATGGGAGAGTGCTTGTGGATGGGTGAAAGATACCATAGTTTCTTATGTTTCCTAATTCGTCGAAGGTGGATGTGGTCTAGGGTTGTTATTTTGGATGAGTGTCTTGATGGTGTCTAAGAGGACCTTTGGGGTTCTTCAAAGTTTCTTTGAAGCATGAGTTCATGTTAAACCACCAGTGTGAGAAATATGGTCACTATAGGATATTGTGGCCACTTTATAGAATTGTGTGTTGTTTGGGGATGTTGTATTAGGTCCCTCTCCATGCATTGTTTATATCAGTCACAATGGCCATGTTTAGTGATGCCTTATGATGTCATGTGCTCGATTGACCATATAGGTGAAAGTCGTGAAATCCTCGGAGAGTCCCTGTTGTGTTGGGTGAATGTCTCCCTTGGAAAAAACATCAAAATATTCTATTTTAGAGGAAGTTGAGTGTATGTGTTCTTTACTTCTATTGTTTCTCACCTGAAGAAACAAGGTGTGATGTGTGTGCATCTTCTTAGCCCTTGTTTCAGTGAAATATTGGGATAGGGTAAAGTGAGTATGGAATTTGTTATGTCTGGAAAACATATCTTGG
Organism: Viscum album; assembly: GCA_963277665.1. Lineage (NCBI taxonomy): Eukaryota > Viridiplantae > Streptophyta > Magnoliopsida > Santalales > Viscaceae > Viscum > Viscum album. Next base: position 1,776,967,624 of record OY728129.1, on the reverse strand, counting down.
GTTGTGTTGTAGTTGTTGGTGGCACCGAAAGAATAATTCTCATTTAGTGGGTTTCCGAAGACTAACTGCGAGGTCGAAGATGCTTTGATAATTTGAGCTCCAACCATAGGTCTCGGAGAGAAGCTGGCTCGTAGTCAGGGGAAATCACAGGGTCATTTAAGCCCTTGTAAAATTTCAAATCCTCGGTGTGAAAGATAGGAAGTGTTTAAACCTATGGTGTTATCATATTCCCTCTATTGTTCTCGTTCGGTGGAAATAGGTGGTGGGCCTTGTACCCATGTCATCGCCTAATGTCATTCCCTCCCCCTTTGGTTTCCATTGAGTCTTTGGAGAATGGTTGGAAATTTGGATAGACATGCTGAGCACATGGTTTTTGAATGGTTAAGAGAGACTGCGTGCCTAGAAGCCATGCAGGAAGATTGATCAGCACAGTTAGTTCACAGTTTCAAAAACTGTGCAGACTAACCGTGCGACCTTCCCAAATCTTGAAATTTTTGGGTCTTTCTGTGCCGACATGTGCTGGTCGATTAAGATGGTTGGTTCATATGGTGGTGAGAACCACTATGATTATCATGTATGTTCCTTAGGAAATTTCGAATGGAAGTCTACCCTTGGTACCAGGGAGTCCGTTCAGGCCTCCCCCTATTAGTGTCCTGATTCTGTCTCGAAAAAAATATTGGTTGTCTCTTATAGTGGGAAGCATATTAGTGTCCCCACGTACCAGTAACATAGATTTTTCTATGGTTTTGGCTTGGTGTAGATAGTCTCGTTTGGAGATATCTAGCTACCAAAATCTTCCTTGACTAAACGTTTGGACTAGAGAGTGCCCAATGGTTTAGTTAAAGTAAGGTAAGTGTAACCTTGTTCAAAGTTGTTGTTCGTTTGGGTGAATTGCTTGAGTCTTGTTCAGATAGTGTTTGAAGAGTTTTATTTTGGGATAAAGTATGAATGTTATTGATCCTTTCAGGAAAGTAGTGTAAGTTATGGTTGTGAGATTAATCCTTCCTTAATTGATCACTGGATGTGTTTTGGCCTTTGGGGGTGAAACATTGCAAGAGAGTACCTATTGGTTTCTCAGTGGGGTTTGGTCGTTGCTTTAACCATGCTGTGACTTTCCGGGGCGTAAAGTTTTCAAGGTGGGGAGAATTGTCACATACATAACTTATTTTAAAGTTATTTTTAATTTATTTTCCATTCATTCTTTGTTTTGGGGGTTTCTAAAGGTTTTATGGAGAATATGTGAGTTTTCAAGAATTGGGCCAAACTGTGAGCCCAATTCCAGATTTAAAAATAAATTTTTGTTTCTTTTATAACATTTTCATTTCTTTATATTTTTCTGTAATTCCAACTCCTAAATGTCCTCCCCTGATATATTAACACCAAATTTAAATTTGGAGCCTTTATAAATCCATAATCATGGGGGATTTGGGTTTTTATTTGAGAATTGGGCCAACCCGAAAGCCCATTTTCCAGTTTTAAATTGTTTTTTTAAGTTTTTAATATCTTATTCATTATAATTAATTTTTCGGTGATTCCACCTCCCCCTCGGCCCTAAGGAGCCCAACCGCGCTCCCATTCATTTTCCCCCTCTTTGGAGCTCGTTTGCATCACGATGGTGTGCTGATATTCTTAGGGTTTCAAAAATTGGGCAGATTTGAGGAGGTAAGTTATTTACATCATAACTCTCTCAATTCTTACTATTTTCCCCCATTCCAGTTCCTATATGATATCATAATCCCTATTCTAACATCCCATGAATTTTTGGATGTTTTAAAATTCAGATTCTGGTGGATTTTGAGTCGTTTTCTTGAAGATTATTTTGGGTATGTGTTTCTCTCTTGAATTCCTTCCTTCTCTTTAGGGTTTCCTCCCACTTTCATAAATTTATAGAGTGTCCAGATATTAGGGTTAATAATTAGGGTTTGATTTGGGGTATTTTTGGTGAAATATTAGGGTTTAGGGTTTGTTTTCACATCCTTGTGGTGCGGCGGAGGTGCGGTTGAGGTTTCTCACCAAGATTCAAGGGTTTTGACTCAAAAGGTAGGTGGTTCCATGTGTAAACAATTAGTGATGAGTTAGCTTTCTGTATTTAACCATTTTTCATATTCCTAATATGTTGGGTGGGGTGAAAAAACTGTTTATGATTGGTTTGGTTATGTGTTAAATTTTATAGTCGCTTTTTAACATGAAATTGGGTGTTTTCATGTGTAACTCATGGGGTTTTATTTGGGTGTGGTTTATAACTTATGAAATTGGTTCATTAAATCTTGTTTGGCATGCCAATTCTGGTTTGGTAATTTAATACTGTCACGTGGTTCTAAAAATAAGGGTTTTGAATAGGTTTTATGTGTAAAACATTGTTATACTTCTTGAGGTCATTTTAGGAAAATGTGTGTTTTCATTTGTATCTTTTGTGGTATTATTCAAGGTTATTTTATAACACTTGAATGTGTTTTTATAAATGTATCTAGGACTGCCAATTCTACTTTTGATAGGAATTGGTATGGTTTTGGTCTTAAATGGGGGTTTTTAAATGGGTTTTGTGTACAAGACATAGTTACACCCCTTGAGTTGTTTTTTTGAAAATTGTGAATATTTTGTTTGGTTAAAAAAAGTGGATAAAAGAGTGTATATGTACTGTTTGGGGGGTGTGATCACCTAATATGAGTTTTTGAAAGGTATGGTGGTTATTTAAGATTTCAAATATTTTTATTAGAATGTTTTATAAAGTGCAGAAATGTTTTAGAAAATGGGAAGAGAGCTGCAAAACATGGTTGTGGGCTGTTTTGTATGAGTGTGTTGTGAAAATTGAATTTTGTTGATGAAAGTGGTATTATATGTTATTTGAGTGGGCTGTTATGTGAGTTATAATGTCTTGGTATGGTTTATAAAAATGGTTTAAAGGATTTTTGGAAGTGTCCATGTAATGTGAAGAGTGTTGTGGGCTATTTTTGAATGAGTTGGATTTTAAAATCAATTTGAATGAAAAGTGTACTTTTGTGACTTGTGTGGTATACATGTGGGCTGTTTGGTGAATTTTTGATATGGAAATGATATTTTCATGTGCAAAGTATATATCTTGACTTGTTGAACTTGTTTGATCACAAAGGGAAAACCCGGGTATCTAGGTGGGTGGACGTGTACTAATATGCTAGTGAATCTGTGAGGTTTGGCCTCAGTTTCACTTAGCAAGATTGACGCTTACAACTCTAACTAAACTATGATGATGATTATTGGGGACCACTAGGTTATGGGTATGTTCCCTACTAGTGGCTCGTGCACGAGAATGGATATTTGTGATGGTTACTCTCACCGAGATACGAGGTACCTGGGACCCACAGCTAGCTAGTGCCTAGGGGTTATTTCCCATTGCTTGTGCTCACTGAATACTTTGTTATTACCGTCGGTATACGGTATGAGAGGCTGGAAAATTCAGTAGCTATGGTATTTATTTTAAATGTTTCTATTCTTTAAATTAGCCCACCTAAAAACTGTTTTTATTTAATGTTGCATCTTTTAGAAATTTTAACTTGCATCTCATGTCTTTGAAAACTTGCATTCTTTTCGCCATTAAAGGTTTATCACATGGAATCTATTAGTGGTGGTATCCTATTGGGCTTTGGCTCACACCCTACTTACACCCTTGGGTGTAAGTAGACTTGGTTATTTTTGTTGTCACAGGTTGGGTACAGTTTTTTTGTTCCAGTGGTTCGGGTTTCTAGCAGGTCCTTGGTAGTGAAGTCTTGTGGAGATAGCATAAGGGTGGTGCCCCTTGAAAAAAGGGTTCTTGGGCTGTCCTTATTTGTTTTTTACCTTTGTAATGGTCTTTAAATGTAGTTTTAACTTATGTAATTCAGTTCTGAAATTTTGTAAAAGATGGTTTTAGTTGAAAAATCCAGATTTGTTTTATTGCGTTTTTTTGTTGTTTAATGTTTATAAAATCGGGTAAATCGTTCCCAATTATCATTATATGATACCCGGGCACTTGTGCCAGCCCGTGGGGATCGGGAACGCCCTTCGGGCCTTGTCACGGGCTGGGTTTGGTGTCGATTTTGGCGGTGACCAGATTTGGTTCATGACAATCTGCATATGTCTTCTGCCTACTTTGATCTGTATCCATACGTGTCTGAATCAAATATACCTTCTCTGATGTCTCTTGAACTAGACTCAGTCCCAATAGCTCTGACTCACCCACCTCAAAAAAACATAGTGGTGATCAACAAGTTCTACCATAAAGTTCCTCATATGGTTCCATATTTATAGTTTCCTAATAACTATTATTATAGGTGAACTCTATTAAATCCAAGTGTTTCTCCCAATAACCACCAAATTCAAGCACACATGCTTACAGAATTTCCTCAAACACCTGAATGGTATGCTCTGACTGTCGATCTGTCTGTGGGTGGAAGGTCGTACTTAAAAGAATATGTGTACCAAGAACCTTTTGTAAGCCCTACGAGAAGAATGAAGTAAAATTTAAATCGTGATCTGAAACTATATTCTTTGGCACCCTATGAAAATGAACTATCTCACTCACAAACATTTCTCCCAACTTCTCTGTTGTGAAGGTTTCCCTGATATGCAAGAAATGTGTTACCTTTGATAGTCAATCCACAAGAACCCAAAGAGGATCATTCTTTAAAATATTCTTTGTAATTCCTACCCCTAAATCTATAGTCATGTCATCCCTCTTCCATTCTGGAATAGGATACAGGTGAAATAGGCCTCCATGTCATTGATGCTCTGACTTCACCTACTGATAGGTATAACATTTTGTTACGAACCTTGTTATCTCCTTTTTCATGATTGGCCACCAAAACTATCATCGTAGGTCATGTTAAATTTTTGTCACCGCAGGATTTACCGCCCACCTTGAAGAATGAAATTATCGCATGAGTTCATCTCGCATACGTGTAGACACGAAAACCTAATTATTCACATAGATGGTCTAATCCTCATATATTATCCATTCTGAAGGTGTCTCCCCACCATCAAGGATTTCCCTTAAGGCTTAACACTTCTGATCCTTACACTCACGGTCCCTAATCCATCTCAAGGGTGTAGACTCCACTACTACAGAAACTAGAGTCATCCTCTCCTGACTTTTGTGAACTACCATATGCATTTCTACTAGCATGGTCATCATCTTCCACTCTGCACTCCACCCATGTACCAACTGAGTCTGATTTTTCCTATTCGAGGCATCTACCATGATATTCCCCTTCCTAGGTGTATATTCCAGTTCAAAATCAAAGTAATACATATATTATATCCATATTTGCTACCAAAGATTCAATTAGTATTGAGAAAAAATATACTTCAAGATTTTGTGATCCATGAAAACTGTAAAAAAATCACCCAAAAGATAGTTTCTCCAACACTTAAGATCATAAAACACTACTTCCAATTTGAGGTCATGCATAGGATAATTCCGTTCATGTGGCCTTAGCTGTCGAGACCCATAAGCAATGACTCGATCCCCTTGCATCAACATAGCTCTAATTCTGATCCCAAAAGCACCACAATACACCATGTACTATTCACCCGACTCAGGTAGGATCAAAATTGGTGTCGATGTCAAGTGCTTCTTCAACTCCTTGAAAGCTTTCTTGCATGTTCCTATCCAATAAAACATTACCCCTTTCTTTGTTAAACCTGAAAGTGGTGCTTCAAATCAGGAAAAGTCGTGGATGAACCTCCTGTAATAACCAGCTAATCCAAAAAAGCTTCGGATATCAAAAACATTCTTGGGTTGCGCCCAAGAAACCATTACTGTACCTTTTTTGGGCCAACTACCACACCTTCTTTCAAAATGATGTTCCCCAAAAATTGTACCTTGAAAATCCAAAACTGATAGTTAGATAGCTTTGCGTATAGCTTATTCTCTCTTAGTGTATCTAGGATTATGTTAAGACATTGGGCATGATCTCCATGAGTATTAGAGTACACCAATATGTCATCCACAAACACCACCACAAACTGATCTATGTATAGATGAGAGATCTTATTCATCAAAGCCATAAATATTGCTGGAGAATTTTTCAACCCAACCGGCATTACAATAAACTCATAAAGTCCATACCTACTTCTAAAAGTGGTTCTTGGAATATAAGAGGTCTGAACTCTCACCTGATGATACCATAATCTCAAATCGATCATTGAAAACACACAATCCCCCTTCTACTGGTCAAATAGATCATCAATATGTGTAAGAGGATATCGGTTCTTCATGGTCATTTTTTTCAAATTTTGGTAATCGACTCACAAGCGTAAACTCCTCTCTTCCTTCTTTTCAAACAAAACAGGTGATCCCCAAGGTGATATACTTGGAAAGATAAACCCTTTATTTTCCAACTCCTCTAACTGTGTTTTGAGCTCTTGAAGCTCAATAGGTTCTATTCTGTAAGGTAAAATATATACCAACTCATCCCCCAGCATGATCTCAATAGTGAGTTCCATATCTCTATGAGGTTCAAGTAACTTTGAGTAAAGATATACTCGAGGGTTTTGTGACCAATATACACCCCAAAGTGCTCACCTGAGAGATAGTGTCTCCAGGAACGTAAGGCATGGACAACTATTTCTAGATCAAGGTTGTGTGTCTGGTAATTTCTCTCATGAGGCCTCAACTACCGAGATCCATATACAAAGAATTTATCTTCCTGCATCAACAATACTCCAAGAACAATTCATGATGCATCGCACAAGATGATATAACCTTTTCTAGGTTCTGGAAGAATAAGAATAGGTGTCGATAGAAGCCTCCCTTTCAACTCCTGAAAGGATTTCTCGCATGCTTCATACCATGTGAACTTGACACCATTCTTTGTAAGACCAGTAATAGGTGAATCCATATAAGAAAAGTCTTTAATGAAATGTCTCTAATATCCTTTGACTCCTAAGAAACTCTTGATATTGAACCGTCTCTTTGGCTGCTCCTAGGAAACTATAGCACTAACCTTTTTAGGGTCAAAAAATAATCCAGATTCTGAGATAAAATGACCTAAGAATTAGACTTTTTTGATCCATCAGTTTCATTTAGAAACCTTTGAATAAATATGATGCTCTCTATGTACTCAAGAAAGATCTCAAGATGTTTGGCATGGTTGTTATCAGTGTGAGAATACACCAAGATTGTTTCCACAAAGACCACAAAAAAAGACTCCAAACAAGGGTAGAAAACCCTACTCATCAAAGACATGAAAATAGGAGGAAAGTTTGTAAGACTTAAAAGCATAACAAGTTACTCATACAGACCATACCAGCTACGGAAAGATGTACAAGGTATATCTGATGGTCTGACTCACACCTGATGATAACCCAATATCAGGTAAATAATAAAGAACACCTTTTCGACTCAAAGATGGTCAAATAGATTGTCTATTCAAGGAAGTTGATACCAATTATTGACTGTAAGCTGGTTCAACCTTCTGTAATCCATGTATAGATGAAGATTTAATTCCACATTCTTAGAGATAATAATGGGTGAACCCCAAGAGGATATAATAGGCTGTATATATCCTTTGGCCTCTAGATCCTCTGTCTATCGCTTGAGCTCCTGAAGCTCAGTAGGTTCCATCCTGTAAGGATGAATGGAAACTAGATCTACTTCTAGAAAAAAAATCAATTGTAAAATCTACCTCTCTCTTAGAAGGTTAGCTAGAAAAGTTTTCAAGAAAGACTTCCCCGAATTGGTCAACTACTGGAGAGAAATCAATATGAAATAGACCCTGATCCTCCATGAAAATATTTCTAATCTAGGTGGTCACTCCACCTAGCCGATGATTCTTTGGTCCAGCTCTCCCAGCCTGGAAATCCCTCTCACCTTTGAAAAGATAATTTTTTTCTTCTCGTGATGTAAAAGAGACACAACGGTGATAATAGTCTACAAAGGTGTGATATTGGACTAACCAGTCCATTCCGAGAATGAAATCAAATCTTGTCATCTCAAGAACAAATAGATTCCACAAGAAAGGGTAACTTCCAACCTCAAGGGGACAATCCCTCCACTAGTGTATGGCCTCCGTCCATATTCTCAATGGTGTATCAAGGGTCATTACACCATAGTGATATTGTATCTATTGTCAAAGACATTCAACAATAGATACATAAATAAAAGAGTTTGAAGAACCTGTATCAAAAAAAGTAGAGACAATAGTATAAGCTACTAGAATAGCACATCATACTGTAGAAGGTCCCACGGTCTGATCTTCATGTATTGGCTGTAATGAATGCAACTGACCTGGTCCATGACCCTGTGAAACAGATGGACTACCAATATCATAACTGCTCTATTAGAGCTGCTGGTTATTAGGGGTCGATCTAGCACAGCCATGACCTTCTCCTTGGCCAGACCTGTCGATGCTATTCCAACTTCCCACCTGACATAGTGCAAAATAACTTGCTCCTGTAGGTGGAGTGAATGATGATCCTTTTCCACTTGAAGATGGTGGTATGGTACTACAAAAGCACTAAGGATGAACCATGTGGCCACAATCGCAACACTCCATATGGTCTATATTACATTGGGTCGTCTTATTCCCTGGTCTTCCACACTGATGACACACCACAGAGCTATCAAACTTGATACTCTGGCTGCCACTACCCTAAATAAAAACTTCAAGGGGACGTTTACTACCTCTGAAAGAACTATTGGTCGGATGTGGCACTGATAATTTAAACCTATTAATTTTTTCATCCCTCGGGTTTCATTCAGTGATAAGGTCCTGATCAACTATAGCAGAAAACGTAGGAAGGTGAAAGACATTCACCTAAGTTTGGATGGCGTACTAGAGCCCATCCTCAAAACATCTAGCATGTGAAATCTCATCACCGGCTAGAAGCATAGAAAATCTTTGTAAATCAGTAAAACGTGCTGAATATTCTATAAAAAACTCAAAACCCTACTTGAGATGCATGAATATATGGCTCTATCGGCTCTTAGTGTCTGAGGAATGAACTGATCCTAGAAGGCAGACTGGAAGTCAACCCATAACATGCTTTGATGATGACCGGTCTGGGTAACCACATCCCACCAAATCTGGGATGAATCCTAAATCATGTATGTAGAATGATTGAATCTCCACTTTGGAGGAGTTTCCATATGCTCAAAGGTAGACAACATGGCCTCTAGCCAAGACTCAACATCTTAAGAACCGTCATCCCCTAAAAAAGTAGTAGGATGTTTCTGCTGGAACTCCTGGGTCAGATCATCCATATTAGGTGAAACCCATGGAGCACCTTGAATGGACTAAATCAGACATAGAAAAATATTATACACTTGATAATCACTTCTCATATCAAGTACAGCTGTCAGTACCTCAAGTGGCACTCCTGGTAGTAAGACTGGCAGCTCAGGGCCCACCCAGTCTGGAGAATGCTCATGACCATCCTCCTGGAAAACAACACAAGGACATCGTGGTGGCATTGGTCTACCAATTCCAAGCACATTCCTTAAAATAAGCATAGAATCAAGGAGATATCATCACTAATGGAATGTGAATGTAAGAAAACTCACTACCCAAGGAAAACTACCCCAACTACCATCTTAGATGGCCAGGTATCTGTAAGTTCTCAAGTATAAGTTTCATGAAGTTTTGCAGTAAATTTCCAGGTTAAATCCTTTACCTTTCATAAACATGACAAGGTAGGATAAGTATTTTCAACCAATTTAGTATAGATTTCAGGATTCTCCTTAAAATGGATATCCATTTCCGATAAATCAGTTCACATAAACCTATCACCAGAAACTAATCTAATTTATGTATAGTATAATGGATTGATTCATTAAATTACTCATCCTAACCCATGATGGACTATACACCTCCTGAATTGAGGCAAGAAATCACTCAATAGAATCCAAAGTAATACAAGTACAAGAAACTATCATAGCATCACTCAACAATTACAAGAATATCAAGCAATGAAAAGTAGTAAAATTCACCTATATGGCATGGAAATATGCATGACATGTGAATTCTAGGTGCCTATAGTGTTCCATGTTACAATGATCTTTTACCTCATATCATCTGGCCAAGGATGAAAGGAATTCCCAAATAGAGTAATAATCATCAACACCACACAACATGTGCATCACCCAATGGTTAAATAATATCAACTGTAATATGAAAAATAGAACTACAGTTTCATTTTTGGGTAACTTGGCTTTTACCCCAAACATGGGTTCGCGGTGCCCAATCATGGATTTTGAACAATCCCCAAGTGTTATTATTCTCCAATATATTGTATCTAAATAGTAAATCAAGAAAAGAAACTACCTTTAATACCACTTTGTGACGACCTAGACCTGGATTCCACTTAATGGGTTCCCTGAGCCCGGTGGGTCACATGGCCTCAAGTTCATCTTCCCAAACACCAGAGACTTCCGACTAGAAGCGTGGGCCTAGGGTGTGTCTGTGTGAAGACTATGCCCTCATTAGCAGAGTATAGCACAACAGGAAGAATATAAATGAATATTAAACATTGGAAGCAATATAATTAAATAGCGAAAGCAAACTGATGCACTAGATAAACAAGAATAATAATAATTGTATCAACTAGAATGATGATGATGTAATGTCATCTCACTAGAAAATTAGAAAAAATGGATACAAGAATGTAGGAAGAACATATTCCACAAGGTAAAATAAAACAAGGGCTACTCCAAGTGTCATGAGATCCAACTTAGTCATATGCTATCAATCTCCATCTGAATCAGCAAGCAATCAAGTGTTGGAAGTTGTATGCTTCCCTTGGTCAATATCTGCAACCATGTAATCTACTTTGGGTACCAAATGGCACCCGAAGAGGGTGTGAGATAAATCTTAGCTGGCCACCACCAACAGTGTCTATAAAGTTCGTCCAATGTAATGGAATATATTAGTGTGCAGGCACGCAAATATAAAGTAAAGCAATTAGTAAAATATAACTAAATACCCAAGTACCTACTTCATCCCTCGGCTGGTGTTCAAACATGTAACCAGTTCACTGATTAAGTAATCACCATTTAATTTTATTAGGTCACTTGAGGCATATCCAGCACTGATATCATCTCATGATAGTAAATGTGGTGAAGGTACCAAGACATCACAAGGCAACCTCACAAATATATCCAATGAGGGAGTTCCATTGTAATAACCAAGGTAATGTAAATCTCATGGAACACTAACTCAGTAGTATCTAAGTCTTGCTAAGGGGTGAGAGTGTAATCCAAGGAGCATAATCCAAGTAATTCCACAATAAGTTTCCTACAAATTCTAAGGTGATCGACCAAGGTAAAATGGGGATAAGCAAAGATAGGGCCCTATGGGATTTCACCATGGCACCTACTAGTCAATGATGGATCAAGGAGTGTATCTGAGGTAACCTATAATAATGAAAAGGACCCTATTGTAGTATACCAGGAATCCTATGAATAGAAAAGAACTAGATACTAGGTGGGTATCAACCTAAGCAAACCATATCCTTTAATAGAAATGGGGTTCTTGAGACCCAAGGTATTCCCCTCTCAGAATCCAAGGTGAGCTCAAGTTAGATCGACATTCCTAATTACTCCAATTAAAGAAACCAATTATTAATGAAATCTTGAAAATCATAAACCCACATACACATATAAAAATCAGGACTATGGGAGTTCAATTTAGACAACCTACCTCGGTTTTTTATGGAAGTTAGCCCAATCGAAAACCCCAAAATCAGAGCGGCACAACGTCATCGATCAAATTTTGGAAGTAAATCCCTAACCAAAATTAAGATCGAAGGAATAATGATCTTGAAAATCTAGATTTAGATCCAAAATCAAAGATCTATATCTCAACCCATAGGTTTAGATCCATGAAAATGGTGGATATATTCCATGAAATGATCTGGAAAAGATGAGAGGAAAAACAGGAGAAGCAATGGGGTGAAATCCACTTGCTCGGAAGAGAGAGGATATTCAATCCAGGATTTTGTTCTCAAATAATAGTGTTTGGATCACCTTGGAATCCCTACTAAAGTCTTTGGGAACACCTATAAATATTCAAGCCCGAGCCTAAGTTGAAATAGGGAGGTTTTGAGGGTTCGGGTGGTTTTAAAAACCAAATTTCTGATTAAACTGCTCTGCGTGCATATTTTCACCTATGAGGTAGCACAGTTAGGCCAAACCATGTGCCAACTATATAGTATTATAATACCTTCAAGGCCTGATGGTGCAAGGTTAGGCATAATTTGTGCCAGTCATGCTAACCTCCATTGTGTTCATGGTTAGATTTCACACGGTTTGGCAAAACCCTGTGCAATCTATGCACAGCTCCCTGTCTTCCCAAGTTCCTTAAAAATTCTCCCAAATTCACCCCAAGGCACTAATCCAAATCAAATATACTTGAAAGTTTCAAAAGTACTTGAAAACGTGCCTAAGATGACTTCAAAAAAGGTTAGGATCTTACAATATCTGCACCTTATAAAATCTCTTCCTTGAGTCGCACTCCCAAACTTCTCTAAGATTCTAAGCCAAAAATATTTGGACATTAGGCCATCATGTCTGCTTCCCATTACCAATTTTCCTCTTTAAAATTTACATGTTTCTATAACACATTTACTAATGTCATGGTATTTCCTCATAACACATTCTCACTGCGACCCAACACATGTATTGGATGCTCCTCAAAGGACACATCTATCTCGAGGTCAACCTCTTCCACATCAATCACATGATAATGGTCAAGGTGATACATCCATAGTTGTGACATATGTAAAAAATCATGCATAGTTCTGAATTTTTGTGGAAGTTCTATTTGGTACGCCACCAGCCCAATTCTCTCTAGCACCTCAAACAGTCCTATGAATCTGGGCATCAACTTTCCAGACCTCTGTATCCAATGGTCACCCAATATAGTTGAAGCCCAATGGAAAACATGATCACCCTATGTAAACTCTAGGGGTGGTCTCCATCTATTAGCATGCGAATTCTGTCTACTTTGAGTTGTATCCATACGTTTCTGAATCAATTATACCTTTTTTGATGTATCCAGAACGAGACTCGGTCCCAACAACTCTGACTCACCTGCCACTAACCAACATAGCGGTGATCTACAAGGTCTAACATAAAGTACATGATATGGTTCCATATGTATAGTTTCCTGATAACTATTATTATAGGAGAACTCCACTAAAGCCAAGTGCTTCTCCAAAGAATATCCAAATTCAAGAACACATGCTCGCTGCATGTCCTCTAACACGGGAATGGTATGCTCTGACTTCCCATCTCTTTGTGGGTGGAAGGTCATACTTAATAGAATCTATGTACCAAGAGCTTTTTTTAATCCCTTCTAGGAGAGTGAAGTAAAGTGAAAATCACGATATGAAATTATAGTCTGTGTAACCCCATGAAAATAAACTATATCTCTCACATATTGTTCTCTGAGATGCCCTACTATAAAGGTTTCCCTAATAGGAAGGAAATGTGTTACCTTTGTCAATCGATCCACAGCGACCCAAATAGAATCATTCTTGATAAAAGTATTTGGATGTACTGCCACAAAATCAATAGTCATGTAATCCCACTTCCATTATAGAATAGGCAAAGGGTGGAATAGGCCTCCAGGTCATTGATGCTATGCCCTCACCAGCTGACAGATGAAACATTTTGTTACAAACCCTACTATCTCCTTTTTTATGCGTGGCCACCAAAACTATCTTCATAGGTCACGGTAAATTTTTGTCATCCCATGTTGTACCACCCAACTTGAAGCATGAAATTATCAAATGATATCCTCTCGCATACTCATAGGCACAACAACCCAATTTTTCACATATATTATCTCATCCTCATCTATTATCTAGTCTGAAAGTTTCTTCTCACCTTCAAGGATTTACTTTAAGGATAAACACTTTGGATCCTCGTACTGTCTTTCCCTGATCAATCTCAAGAGTGTAGACTCCACTGCTATAGAAAACAGAGTCATCCTCTCCCAACTCTCCTGAACTACTATATGCATTCCTGCCAGCAAGGTCACCATCTTCCACTCTGAACTCAACTCATGTACCAACTGAGTCTGAGTTTTCCTGTTCAAGGCATCAGCCACACTATTCCCCTTACCAGGTGTATATTTTTTCAGTTCAAAATCAAAGGAGTACATATATTCTACCCATATTCTCTACCTAATATTCAAGTCACACTATGAAAAGATATAATTTAATTTTTTGTGATCCATGAAAATTGTAAAAATTTCACCTAAAAGATAGTGTCTCCAATACTTAAGAGCATAAACCACTACTACCAACTTGAGGTCATGTCTAGGATAATTATGTTCCTATGGAATCCGCTTCCAAGACCCATAAGAAATGACTCTATCCCCTTGCATCAACACAGCTTCGAGTCTGATCCCAGAAGTGTCACAATACATCGTGTACTCCTCACCTGACTCAGATACGATCAAAATCGGTGCTGATGTTAAGAGATTCTTCAACTCCTGGAAAGAATTATTGTAAGATCCTATCCAATCAAACTTTACCCCTTTATTTTTCAAACCTGAAAGTGGTGCTGACAATTGGAAAAAATATTTTGATATCAAAAACATTCTTGTGTTGATACTAAGAAACCACTTCATGCGCCTTATATGGGTCCAATTCCACACCTTATTTTGAGAAGATGTTCCCCAAAAGTTGTTCCCTTTAAATTGAAAACTAAAATTTAGATAGCTTGGCATATATCGTATTCTCTCTTAGTTTACTCATGAATATGTAAAGATGCTGGGAGTGATTGTCATGAGTCTTAGAGTACACCAAGCTTTCTCCCACAAACACAAACAAAAACTAATCTAATTATGGATGAAAGATCATGTTCATCAAAGCAATAAATATTTTTAGAGCATCTGTCAACCCAAATGGCATTACGAAAACTCATAAAGTCTATACTTGCTTTTTAAAGAAGTTATTGGTATATCAAAGGTCTGAAATCTCACCTGATTATACCCTAATATTATATCAATCTTTGAGAACACACAAGCCCCCTTCAGTTGGTCAAACGGATCATCCAAACGTGGAAGAGGATATCAGTTATTTATGTTCATTTTTTTCAACATCCATAAATCGAAACACAATTGTAAACTCCCATAGGCCTTCTTTGCAAACAAAACAGGTGATCCCCAAGGCAACGTACTTGGACAAATAAACCCTTTATTTTCCAACTCCTCCAACTGTGTTTTGAGCTCTTGAAGATCAGTCGACACCATTCTGTAAGGTGGAATAGATACCATATTAGACCTCGACATGAGATCAACAGTGAATTTTACATCTCTCTCAGGTGGAAACCCAGAAAAGTATTTACAAAATACATCCTAAAACAATTCTACTACTGGTGGAAGGAATTCTTGCCTACCGCTCCCGTCATCTAGCCAAAGACTAGAAACTTGGGCTGTAAGCTCTCCCAGTTGTGATGTAATTGGCCTAGCTTGGCCGACATGGATATCCCATTCTCCACAAAGAATATACCAGTCACCCTTTGGAGATATAAAGGTCACTTTCTTGCGGTAACAATCTATGTGGGCTCAGTATACGACTAGCCAGTCCATATCCATAATCAGGTCAGAGACCAATATATTAAGGACATAGATATCCCAAAGAAAACCATACTCTTAGATCTCTAGAAAAAATCCTCTACATAAACAGATATCCCTAGACCATGTTCCCAATGGTGTATCGAATTTAATCACCCCACTTATGGAATCCACCTCTTGGCTCAAACCATTAACAATATTTACAGATATAATGAAATGAGAGGAACCAATATCAAACAAGGAAGTAGCTAAAGTAGAAGAAACTATAATATTACCTCTCACTACTAATGGACCAGCCTTGCTCTCCACTAGTGTAAGCTTCACTACATGTAACTTTCCTACCACTCTTCCCCGTGGTGTCATCTGACTCCCTTGAGTAGTACCACTCTGGTGATATGGGTGTTCATACCCTAAAGCACCACTTCCACTACCTATACCACCTATGCTAGTAAAACTCCAACTGCCAAACATATATGTTATAGAAGACCCCCTTCCCACACTCTGACTCTGAGCAACTACTCCCTCAGCACCAGCCTATCGCTTCTTCCTACAGTTTTTCTGTACGTTCCCCATCTTGACACAAAACCAGCACTCCACTGGTGGTTGAGGACAATGTGTGTGATAGTGTACCTATCTACTTCACTGGTGGAAAAGCACATGAGTAAGGTCTGGTGTAACTGTTCCACCTAATTGTCCACCTTTATTCCCACTATCCTAACTAAGGTTCTCGTAACGACACTTCCTGTTCTTAGAAGGCACACTCCCTGGTAATGTATTGACCACTAAATGTCATGTACTAGAAGAATCCTTCATATTCCCCTCTGAAATTAGATCCAGATTAACCACTTGTGAGAATTTCTTCAGGTTAAATATATTCACCTGTGACTGAATTTTACACTTATGTCCATCCTAAAATTGTTTTTCCTAAGAAGCCTCATCTTCCACCAAAGCTGGAGAAAAAATCTATAAATCTGTGAAACATCCAGCGTATTCCATTATGGACATGCTTACTTGGGTCAGATGCATAAACTCTGAAGCCTTCTCTTCTCTCAGTGTGTCTGTATAGAAGTGTTCCAAGAACTTCTCCAGAAAATCCTTTTCCATAACATATCATCAATCTGTCCAGATCGAACCTGAATGTCCCACCAGTGCTTCGTTGAACCCCATATCATATAAATAACCAACTTGACCCTCCTCTCAGTTGGATTCTCCAAATGGTCAAGTATCATCTCTATGGATTCAATATAAAATTCAACTCCCTCAGGTCCACCATCTCCTGTAAAAGTAATAGGTTTTTGCAGATGAAACTCCCTTATCAACTCAGACATGCTTTTCTAAACCCACCCTAGGTATCTCTCCTTGACTTGCATGAAATGAGAAAAGTACTCTCGTAATTGTTCCCCTTCCTCCTCATATTTCACAAATGGTCCCTCAAGCTCCCTGTCTAGAAGTTCGTTCTGAGCGATACCCCATGGTCTCTCCATCAACAATCATCATGGAGGCATATCTCTACAATACAAACACACATCTTGAGTCTCACAACATAACCTTATAACATTTATATAAGGGAATAAACTTACACAATAAGTTTCCAAAGGTCCTTTCTCCCTTTACTCACCACACATTCAACATCGAGGCCTTATCACTACCCTTAACCATCCTACTCATAGGTATTGGTTAAAAATGGTACATTCATTCCCATTAATTAATTAAACCATTAATTAATAACGTTATATCCAATTAATTAATTCAATTATTAATTAATTAATCATACCCATTTCATCAATCAAGGTTCTCATTAGACACCCATTTATTCTCATTTTACATAATTATTTCAATTTGACAATAAGGAAAAATAGTTCAGGTTTGAAAACATACCCATTACCCATTTTCTTGCGAGTTCCTAGAGTGATTCATGTTACAACAACCCTTACTGCCTATAATTATGAATGTATACTCAACATTCATGCCTCTTTAGGCCACAAATCAAAATTCATCAATTTTCAAAACAAATATCACATCACACAACAAGTGTGTCACCAAAGGTGAAATAATACCCAACTTTAACAACAAAAAACAATCACAAAAATCCCACCCTGAGTACTCATATATTCCCTCATACATGGGTTTGAAACTCCCATGCACGAGCTAATTAGCAATCCATGACTCTTCCTAGTCTTTGGTCTAACTTTCCAAAAAACAGTAATACAAAAGAATAAGAATGAAAAGAAAACTCCTCTAATACTACTTTGTGATGCCCCGACCTGGGAGCCACTGAATGGTGCCCTGGGTTGGTTGGCCACATGACCTCAAGCGCACCTCCCTATTTTCCAGAGAGTGGTATCTAGTAGTGAGGCTTTGGTAAGTCATTCTTGGGGATACTATACCCTCTTTTATCAGAATAAAACACCAACTGAAGAAAATAAAAATAATAAAGTTCGGAAGCATATAAATAACTAGAATAAATCCATGTCACATGATAACCAAAACATTAAGATATAATACTCAACTCAAAGGTAAAACATGCTATGACAATGAAAATGTAAAGTGTCTATAATGCAACTGAAAGTAAAGACATAATGACTCCAAGGTACTTCCAAGACCACATTTGGTTCCTTCTCTCATGCTCTAATCCCAAACTACAACCTATCCCAGGGCCTTTCCCTTATCCTACCGTACAACAACAAAGTCTACTCGGGTTCTGATCAGGTGGCCCGAATAGGGTGTGAGTACAACTCAGTAGGCCACCACCAACGATGTCTAAAACGAGTACAGTCAAAAGATAGTTAATGTAGTTTTAGGAATCAATAAATACAATGCATAATTTAAATAGTTATCACATTGTCGTTTAATCTTTAATTATCACATTTTTCCAAGTTCAATTCATATTCCCATTTTAATCATCAATCATCATTATCAATCATTCGGTGTAGGTTATCATGAAAAGATTCCAAAATCTTGTTTTAATCATCATTCATTATTATCATTCATTAGTGTAGGTCATCATGCCTAGAACCACAATCTCATTGGAATAATCATTCATTATTATAATTCATGGGTGTAGGTAGTTATTCCTAGTACCACAATCTCAGTGAGTGTAGGTCATCATTCCTAGCACTCCTTTTCTCATTCGTTGTAGTTCATCATGCCTCACACCCCATAATCTAAATCTTGGATAAAAATTGTGGAGGAATGCCATTTCCAAGTCCAAACATATAATTGGTCTAGACCACTATGTCTAGAACCAGAAAAGTCTCATACATTTAATCATTCTTTAATTCATAAGAATTTTCCACATCATTCCATTACTAATCTAACAATTAGTTAAGAAGTTCAAAGGCCATTAGTTAACTCAACAATTAACTAAGCACGTAACCCATTAATTAATTCATTAATTATTTAATCAATCAATACAATTTTATTTACATAATTAATTCTTCACAATTAATTATGAAAATAAAATCTCAACTTTCCATCATTAATTATCACAATTAATTATCTTTTATCAACATCATGGAACATAATTAATTCTCCCAATTTATTATCTTTGGTCAACATCATGGCACAAGATTAATTCCCCCCAATTAATTATCTTCACACAATCAATTCAATGTCTCAATGAAAATAACTCAACCAATAACAAATATCCAAAATATATATTTGGGAAACCCCAATTTTTTTGTTCCGTGATTCAGTTATCAATTAATCACCAAGGAAAACACAATTCAAATCCTCATTCCTAAATAATACAATTTAGGAAATAAATTATCAAGTAAATCTATCAAATAATAAAGTAACATATACAAATCAAAATCACAACTATGGGAGTTTGACTAAGACCGCCTACCTTAGTTTATTTTTGGATGTTAGCCCAACGAAAAACCCCCAAATCTATGTTGAACAATGTCGTCGATCAATCTTCAGATCTAAATACCTAACAAAAATTAGGATCAAAGGCATCATGATCTAGAAAATATACATCTAGATCCATAATCCTAGATCTAGATCTTAACCCTTAGGTTTAGATCCAAGAATACAAGGGAGATATTCCATGAAATGATCTTGAAAATATAAGAGCAAGAATGGGAGAAGCAACGGGATGAAATCCACTTACTAGGAAGGGAGTAGATCTTCAATACAAGCTATAAATATTGAATAAAGGTGTTCGGATCACCTCGGAATCCCTTAGAAAGTATTTGGGAACACCTATAAATTGTTAAGCCTGGGCCTAGGTCAATATATAGAGGTTTCGGGGGTTCAGGTGGTTTTAAAACCAAGTTTCAGATTAAACTACTCTGTACGGATGGTTTCACTTGGGAGGTTTCATGGTTATGCAAAAATGTGTTCCAAACTTGCAGTATTCCACTAACTTCATGGCTTGATGGTGCATAGTTAGGAAAACTATGCACCAACTGTGTTGACCTCCACTGTCTGCATGGTTATCTTGCACATGGTTTGGCCAAACTATGCGCAAATCGTGCACGCTCCATGTCTTTCCAAGTTCCTTAAAAATTCACCCAAATGAACCCAAAGACACTAATCCAAATCAAAGGTACTTAAATATTAAAAAGTACCTAAAAACGTTCCCAATATGACTCCAGAAAAGGCTGGGATCTTACAATCTCCCCACCTTATAACAGCTCATCCTCGAGCTGCACTCCCGAACTTCTATAAGATTCTGAGCCAAAATTATTGGTCCATTGATCCCTCATGTCTACTTCTCATTTCCATGTTTCCTCTTGAACATTTCCATGTTTCCATAACACATGAACTAACAGAATGTTCTTTCCCCATAACACATTCTCACAGCGACCCAACACACGTATCAGATGCTCCTCAAAGGACGAATCTATCTTGAGGTAAATCTCTTCCACATCAATCACATGAGAAGGGTCGGGTGATACTTCTATAGTTGTGACACATGGAAAACATAATACATAGTGATGAATTTTATGGAAGTGATAATCGGTATTCTATAGGCCCGAGTCTCTCTAGCACCTCAAACGGTCCTACGAATATGGGCATCAACTTTCCCTACCTCCATATCCTATGGTGACCCAATCTAGGTGACACCCAAAGGAAAACACGATAACCCTCAATAAACTCTAGGGTATTTCTTTGTATATCATCATATGAATTCGTCATAATTTGATCCATAGCCATACAGTTCTGAATCAATTGCACCTATTGCACCTACTCCAATGTCGCTTGAATGATACTCAGACGAAATAGCTCCGACTCACCCACCACTAACCAACATAGCAGTGATCTAAAAGGTCTACCATAAAGTGCCTCATATTGTCATATCTGTATAGTTTCCTGATAACTATTGTTATAGGAGAACTCCACAAAATATAAGAGCTTCTCCCAAGAACCACCAAAGTCAAGCACACATGCTCGTAGCCTATCCTCTAACACCTGAATGGTATGATCTGACTGCTCATTTGTATGTGGTTGGAAGGTCATACTTAAAATAATCTATGTACCAATAGCCTTTTGTATGCCCTACTAGAAGTGTGAAGTAAAGAGTGAATCATGATCTGAAACTATAGTCGGTGGCACCCCGTGAAAACGAATTATCTCTCTCACATACAGTTCTCCCAAATTCTCTATTGTAAAGGTTTCCCTGATATGAAAAAAGTGTCATACCTTAAATAGTGAATCTAGAACAACCCAAATATCATCATTATTCCTAAGAGTCTTTAGAAGTCCTACCACAAAATTTGTAGTCCCGTCATCACACTTCCATTCCGAAATAGGCAACAACTGCAATAGGCCTCCAGGTCGTTGATGCTCTGCCTTCACCTGTTGACAAGTGAAACATCTTGTTACGAACCCTACTACCTACATTTTCATTCCTATAAACCAAAATCGTCATTGTAGGTCATGGTACATTTTGTCACACCAGGATGTATCACCCACCTTGAAGATTGAAATTATCGCAAGAGTTCCTCTTGCGTTCTCATAGGCACAACAACCCTATTTTTCACAAAGATGATCTCATCCTCATATATTATCTAGTCTGAAGGTGTCCCCCAAACTTCAAGGATTTACCTTAAGGATAAACACTCCAGATCCTCATACTTTATGTCTCTGGTCCATCTCAATAGTGTAGACTCCACTGCTATAGAATCCAGAGTCATCCTCTCCTGACTCTCCTAAACTAACATATGAATTTCCCCCATCAAGGTCATCATCTTTCACTCTGCACTCAACTCATATACCAACTGAGTCTGAGTTTTATTTATCAAGGCACCAACCACACTATTCCCCTTCCCGAGTGTATATTCCAGTTCAAAATCAAAGGACTGCATATATTCCACCCATCTTGGTTTTCTAAGATTCAAGTCGTGATGTGAAAAGATATACGTCAAGATTTTGTGATCGTTAAAAACTATAAAATTTTCACCCAAAAGATATTATCACCAACACATAATATTATAAATCACTACTACCAAATCAAGGTCACTCATATGATAATTCCATTCATGTGGCCTCAACTGATGATACCCATAAGCAACGACTTGATCCCCTTGTATCAACACAACTTCAATTCTGATCCGAAAAGCGTCGCAATACATTGTGTACTTCCTACCTGACTCAATTACGATAAAAATTTGTGTTGATGTCAATCGCTTCATCAACTCCTGGAAATCATTCTCTCATGCTTCAGTACAATCAAACTTTACCCCTTTCTTTGTGAAACCTGAAAGAGGTTCTCCCAATTGGGAAAAGTCCTGGATGAACCTTCTATAATAACTAGATAATCCCAAAAATATTAGGATATCAAAAACATTCTTGGGATACTCCCATGAAAGCATTTCTTTCACTTTTTCTAGGTCCACTACCACACCTTATTTTGAGATTATGTCCCCCAAAAAGTGTACCCTTTCAATCCAAAACTGTCATTTAGATTGCTTGGCATATAACTGATGTTCTCTCAGTGTAACCAATATGATGTCAAGATGTTGGTCATGTTCGTCATGATTCTTAGAGAATACCAATATGTCATTCACAAACACCACAAACAACTGATCTAATTATGGATGAAATATCTTGTTC
Source organism: Viscum album (assembly GCA_963277665.1). Classification (NCBI taxonomy): domain Eukaryota; kingdom Viridiplantae; phylum Streptophyta; class Magnoliopsida; order Santalales; family Viscaceae; genus Viscum; species Viscum album. Next base: position 1,776,945,026 of record OY728129.1, on the reverse strand, counting down.
ATCAAAGTCATAAATAGTTCTGGAGAATTTTTCAAACCAAATGGCATTACAACAAACTCATAAAGGTCATGCATACATTTGAAAGAAGGTCTTGGTTTATCAGAGGTCCTAAATCTCACTCAATGATACCCAGGTCTTATATCGGTCTTTAAGAACAAACAATACCCCTATAGTTGGTTAAATATATCATTGATATGTGGAAGAGGATATCAAGTCTTCATGATCATTTTATTCAACTTCTGGTAATCGACACACAATCGTAAACTCTTGTCGGCCTTCTTTGAAAACAAAAGATGTGATCCCCAAGGCGACGTACTTGGATGGATAGACCCTTTATTTTACAAATCCTCTAACTACATTTTGAGATCTTGAAGCTCAGTCGGTATCATTCTGTAAGGTGGAATAGATACCGGCTCAGCCCCCAGTATGAGCTCAATAGTGAATTCCACATGTCTCTCTGGTGGAAACCCTAACAATTCTTCAGGAAAGACATCCTAAAAAAGTTCTACTACTTAATGAAGGAAATCTTCCCTACTACTCCCATCATCCATAAAATGACTAGAAACATGGGATATGAGATCTCCTATTTGCTGAGTAATTGGACCAGCTCATCCTGTATGGATATCCCATTCTCCACGAAGAACATATTGGTCACCCTTAGGATATATAAAGTCACTCTCCTGTAGTAACAATCTATGTGGGCTTGATATGCGACTAGCTAGTTCATTCCCATAATTAGGTCAAATACCATTATATCAAGGAAATATATATCGCAAATAAAATGATACTCTATGATCTTTAGCGAACATCCTTTTCATAAATAGATATCCCTAGACCATGTTCACAATGGTGTATCGATATTCATCACCCCACTTACAAACTCTACCTCGAGGCTCAAACCATTAACAAGATTTTCATATATAAAGGAATGAGAGGAACCAATATCAAACAAGGTAGAATATAAAGTAAAATAAACCATAATATTACATATCAATGTCAATGGACCAGCATCACTCTCCAAAAGTGTAGGTTGCACTGCATGTAACTATCATGCCCCTCTTCCCTGGGGAGTCGTCTGACTCCCTTGAGTAGTAGTACTCTACTGATATGGGTTCTAATACCCTAAAGCACCATGCCCACAACCTCTACTTCCTCTTCCAATATAACTCCAACTGCTAGAGCTATATGTTGTATAACACCCCCTTCCCACACTCTGTCTCTGAGCAGCTTCTCCCTCAGCACCAGTCTATCGCTTCTTCCTGCAGAACTTGTGTAGGTACCCCATCTTGCCAAAAAAACTGGCACTCTACTTGTGGTCGAGGACAATGTGTGTGATAGTGTCCCTGCCTACCACAATGGTGGAAAAGAACATTAGTATGGTATAGTGAAACTGTTCCTCCTGACTATCCAACTTGCTTCCCACTTTCCGGACTAAGGTTCTCATAATGGCACTTCATATTCTCAGAAAGCACACTATGTGGTCATCTAGTAACAGCAACCTATCCTGCACTAGAAGCCTCCTTCATGTTCCCCTATGAAATGAGAGCCTTATTAACCACTTCTGAGAATTTCTTCAGCCTAAAGATATTCACCTGGGACTTAATTTCACACTTAAGTCCATCCTGAAATCATTTTGCTGAAGAAGCCTCATCTTCCCCCAAAGCTAGAGTACAACACTGTAAATCGGTGAAACGTCCAGCATATTCTTTTATGGACATGATTCCTTAGGTCATGAGCATAAACTTTGAAGCTTTCTATTATCTCAATGTGTCTGGATAAAAGTGTGCCAATAACTTCACTAGAAAATTCTTCCATAACATATCATCAGTCTATCCAAATCAAACCTAAATATCCCACCAGTGCTTTGCTAAACCCCGTATCATATAAGTATCCAACTTGACCCTCCTCTCAGCAAGAGTATCCAAATGGTCAATTATCGTCTCTATGGATTAAATCCAGAATTTATATCCCTCAGGTCCACCCTCTCTAGTAAAAGTAGGAGGGTGTTGTAGCAGAAACTCCCTTGTCAACTCAGACATGCTTTTCTAAAACTGCCCTGGGTCTCCTTCCATGAATTGCATGAAACGAGAAAAGTTCTCTCGAAACGGTTCCCTTCCTCATCATCTTGCACCAATGGTTCCTCAATCTCCCTATCTATAAGTTCATTCGAGGCCATACCCCTCATTATCTCCCTCAACAAGCATCATGGAGGCATATCTCTACAATCCAAACACACGTCTTAGCTCCCACAATACAACCTTATAACATTTATGTAAGGGAAGAAACTAACACAACAAGTTTCCATAGGTCCTTTCTCCCTTTACTCTCCACGTGGTCAACACTAAGGCCTTATCACTACCCTTAACCATCCTACTCCTAGATATTAGTTAACAAGGGTACATTCATTCTCATTAATTAATTAAACCATTAATTAATGACATTATCTCAAATTAATTAAATCAACAATTAATTAATTAATCATACTCATTTAATCAATCAAGGTTCTCATTAGACACCCATTTATTCTCATTTTTCATCATTATTTCAATCTCGCAACAAGGAAAAACAGTTCAAGTTAAACAACTTACCCATAACCCATTTTCCCATGAGTTCCTAGAAAGATACATGTTACAACAAACCTGAGTGCCTAGAATGATGCATGAAGGCTCAAATATTGTGACTCTTTAGGACATGAATCAAAATTCAACAATTTTCAAAACTATTATAACATCACACCACAAGTGCATCACCTAAGGTGAAATAATATCCAAATGTAACAAAAAACATCAATCACAACAATCCCATCCTAGGTGCTCAGATTTTCCCCCATAAATGGGTTTGAAACTCCCATGCACGAGATAAAAACCAAGCCTTGACTCTTCCTACTCTCCTATCTACCTTTCCCAAAATATTAATAAAAAATAAGAGGAAAGAAAAGAAAACTCCTCTAATACCACTTTGTGATGCCCCAACCCGGGAGACACTAAACGGTGCCCCAGGCCAATTGGCCACATGCCCTCAAGCGTTTCTCCCCATACGCCAGAGGGTTCTGACTTGCAGCAAGGGTCTGGTATGTTGGTCTTGGGGAGACTATATCCTCTTTTATCAGAATAAAAATATGATATAAGAAAATAACAATAACCAAGTACAGAAGGCTATAAATTACCAGAAAAATCCATGTCATATGATAACCAGAACATGAAGTTACAATACCCAACTGAAAGGTAAAACGTGTTATGACAATTTAAATGTAAAATGTCTATAATGAAACTAATTGTAAAGACACAATGACTCCCAATAGAGTCCTGAACCACATATGTTTCCCTCTCACGTGCTCTAATCCTAAACAGCAACCTGTCCCAGGGCCTTTCCCTTATTTTGTCCAGCAATAATAAAGTCTACTTAAGTCCCGATCAGGTGGCCGGAATAGGGTGTGAGTATAACTCAGTATGCCACCATCAATGGTGTCTAAAATGAGTCCAATCAAAAGATAGTTCATGCTGTTTTATGAAGCAATAAATACAATTCATAATTTAAACATTTATGACATCTTCATTTAATCTTTAATAATAAAATTTGGCCAAGTTTAATTAATATATCCCATTTGAATTTTCATTCATCATTATCAATCATTCGGTGTAGGTTTTCATGCATAGAACCCCAAATCTCATTTGATTCGTCATTCATTATTATCATTCATTGGTGTAGGTCATTATGCCTAGAACCAAGATCTTGTTTGAATCATCTTTCATTGTTATCATTCATTGGTGTAGGTCATCCTTCCTAGCACCACAATATTGTTGAGTGTAGGTCTTCATGCCTAGCACTCCTTTTCTCATTCGTTGTAGGACGTCATTCCTTGCACCCCATAATCTCAAGCTTGGATAACTATTGGGGAGGAACGCCATGTCCAAGTCCCAACTTCTAATTGGTCTAGAACACCATTTCTAGGGCCAAAAAATCTCATCCATTTAATTATTATTTAATTAACAATAATTTTCCAAATCATTACATTACTAATCCAATGATTAGATAAACAGTTAAAAGTCCATTAGTTAACTCAAAAATTAACTAAGCACATAACACATTAACTAATTCATCAATTAATTAATCAATCAACACAACTCTCTTTCCATAATAAATTCTTAGTAATTAATTATCTATATCAAATCTAAACTTGTCATAATTAATTCTCATAATTAGTTATCTTTGATCAACATCATGGCACAGAATTAATTCTCCCAATTAATTATATTTGGTCAACATCATGTCACATAATTAATTCCCCCAAATTAATTCTCCTCGCACCATCAATTCAATATCTAGATGACAATATCTCAACCAATAACAAATCTCCAAAATATCTATTTGTTAAACCCCACTTCGTTTCTTTTGTGATTCAATTATCAGTTAATCACCAAGGAAAACAAAATTCAAATCCTCATTCCCAATTACTCCAGTTTAGGATATAAATTATCAAGGAAATCTATAAAATCATAAACTCACATACACATATCAAAATCAGGACTATGGGAGTTTGATTTAGACCGCCTACCTCAGTTTATTGATGGAATTTAACCCAATAGAAAACCCCAAAATCTGATCATCATAACGTCGTAAATAAATCTTCAGATCTAAATCCCTAACCAAAATTAAGATCAAAGGCATAAAGATCATGAAAATATTGATCTAGATCCATAATCCTAGATCAGATCTCAACTCATAGGTTTAGTGAAAATATCTAGAAATGATATATGAAATAATGGGAGAAGTAAAGAGATGAAATCCACTTACTAGGAAGAGAGAGAATCTTTGATTTGGGATTTTGATCTCAAAGAACAGTGTTCATATCACCTTGCAATCCCTCCACAAGGATTTGGGAACACCTAGAAATTTTCAAGCTTGAGCCTAGGTTAAAATATAGAGGTTTAAAGGGGTTCAGGTGGTTTTAAAATAAATTTTCAGATTAAACTACTCCGCAGGCACGGTTTCACCAGGGTGGCCGCATGGTTTAGCCAAACCTTGCGCCAATCATGCAGTCTTTCACTACATGTACAACTTTGTGGAACACAGTTAGGTAAAATGTGCCCCAACCATGCTGACCTCCAATTTTTTTCATAGTTTGGACAAACTGTGCACAACTCCCTATCTTCCCAATTTCCTTAAAAACTCACCCAAACGCACCCCATGTCATTACTCAAAATCAAAGGTACATAAAAGCTTCAAAATTACCGGAAAACATGCGTATGATGACTCTAGAAAAGGTCAGGATCTTACAATGACATATCCAAGGGTCGATCTAAATCACATGTCATACATGTAATATAATTCATCATTCATGGTGTTCTAGTTCCTTAGGCATAAATAAGGTAGGATAATAAATCATGATGGATATAGTGCTTCAAATGAACATTCAATCCCACTACCATTTCCTAAAAGTGGATTTATATAGCTCCATAGGATGATCCTTAGCCTGAATGGCCTGACGGCCTTCATTTTTATTGATTTTTGATAACCCCCCTTTCAAGGGATGAGAGGGAACCCTTACAAGGCCCGTAGGTTCAGAGATTACATGGCACGTAGGCTTGGGATATTACATGACCCGAAGGTCTTAGGGAATTCAACCAGACTATCTACAATGAACTGCCCCTCCCCCGCATCTGCATCCTGGTAGTAGCTCTCCACCTTTTCATGACCGTCTGGCTAGGCTTCTCGTGTAAGCACAGGCTAGTACCTATGGAAAATCCATACCCTCTCATTCTGACAATCCATTTGGCTCTGCTATGGTGAGTGCACCTGCTCTAAATCCTCTTCTAGGGATCCTCCTTTTCTGTAGTGTGTCTGGGTCCTGCATTCATGTGGCCCGAAGGCCTTGGGGTGGACCTAAGGCCTTAAGGTGGCCCGAAGGCCTTGAGAATCAACTGGCCCGAAGGCCTTGGGTGGCCTGAGAGCCTTGCAGGACCCAAGGACCAAACTGGTGGCCCGAAGGCCCAGATGGATGAATAGTTCCAGGTGTTATAGTACCGAACAGTTCCTGCTATAGTACATGAATAATATTCATGCATTTATCTATATATATAGGGTTATATTGTATGTAACTCTCCTTTAAATGATCTTCATCATAGAAGATTTAAATATAACATTCAAATAACTAATTATTATTTTAGTCGTTCCTGATGAATTGTAGTATATGATTCATGGAAAGGAAATAATATCTAATTCCATTACATACTCTATATGACACTCAAATCATAAGATACAATTTCATGGGGTTTCTTAGGCAAAGGCACAGTTTCTCAAAACCATGCAATATGATTCATCATATTATATGATATGACTGGTGGTGGCATGTTTTTTCTAAACCATTTAATGTCATATTACTCAATTGTATTGTATGATAGCCCTCTAAGAATTAAAAAAATGTGTTAATACCATGATCTATTATAATTCATATTAATAAAGATTTTATAGCTCATATATTTATATATATCTTATATATACAAAATCTCTCAAGAAAATTATATTCACATTATTACTTTAGTATACAAACAATTAGGGATTCCAATATAATTATAACATAAATAAAACTCTAAAAACAAGGAATATAATGGTTAGGGTCACCTAATTTCATTCTTTCTTGACCCAAGATAATTTATGGGAACCTAATAGTTAGGTCACCCATATTGAATGATCGAGGTCTGGACAAGTGTTTTCATTTGATGGAATCTAAAATTTGGTATTTAAAGGGGATTTAATCTCATAATATTATCACATATTATTAATTTTAAATATAAGAATACTTATAATGATTTAATTTGGAATATTATTCCTTCCACTAAATAAATATGTTTAAACTATGATGATGTGTCACACTTTATAAAACTTGTTGATTGTATTACTAACCCAAGATAAAAGAAAACTATATTTATACATATAGAAATGCATCTCATGTATAAGGTATATAAAACCATTCCATGTAACGGATTATAATCACATTAAATCAATAATACACACAATATTAATATTGAAGTGTAAGATATCCATCCCCACTTTTCTAGACAAGGCATAAGCCTCTAGGCCAATGAGCAGTCTGAGCCAAATTCCCTCCATCCAAGGATACATTACACAAGACACTCCTCAATCCCATAATAATTATAACAAATAATATGTGTAAATTATAGTTAAATTATAAATTCAGTATTATAATCATATGAAATCTAATTTCAATGTAGAATAAATCTAATTCAATTATCATACCCAGCATATAACTCTTTATTTTCATGTATGAAAATTTATAAAAGTAGACTTAAATTTAAACTAAAACATACATCAATTAATAATAAAAATATATATTTATAAATAAAACATATGATAAAATAAATATTTTATAAATTCATGTAATATCCTGACATTTTAAAATAAATAATATTCTTGATAGAGTATAAGATACCCAACAACGAACTTAAACGAACCCCAAAATATTATTATTTAAATATCATCATTATAACCTAGAAATTTAATTGGAGGGTATGAATATGAATAACAAAATTATGAAACAGATTTGAAGCTACTACTCAATATAAATTTATTTACTAGTTCTTAGTAAATAAATACTCAGTTTTTAGTAAAGTTGTTTTATTCATCAAAAATATGTTTTCTTAGAAAATAATTTGTTGTGATTTCAATGAGAAAATATTATAATTAATTCTTAGAAATTATAGAAAATTTATTTGATAAATTTAAATTCATTTTTTAAAACATCATGTTAATATTATCTTAGGCTTAATAGTTTATAATTTTCTAAAAAAATTATTTTTCAATGAATAGGGGGAAAATACTAATTTTATTGAAAACTTTATTTTCTTTTCAAGTATTTATATTGTAAAAATATATTTTGGATTAATTCTAAAATATAATTAGTTTCTTGTTATTTAAAATTATCAAACTACAGTTTTTGAAATTAATCTTATACTTTTATTTATTATAAAAACATTTTAAACTTGAAAAATGTGTTTTTCTGGAAAACAATTTTTCATCATGTTTTGATGATTTAATTTTAAATTAAATTATTCTAATTATATGTTTTGAAAAATGAATTCCATATTTTAAATCTTTGGGTAAAAAATTATGAAATAGTTTCTTATTATATTTGGACATTGTGAATAGTGACATTAGTAATTTTTGTTACCAAAATTAGGATAAACCGAGTAATTAAGGGTTCAAAATAATATGATAAAGACTAAAAATGACCCTAAAACTTACCTTAATTTTATTGGAAGATTACATTTCATCCATAAAAATAAAATTTATGGTTTTATTAATTTTCTTCATTTTTTATATGATTATAACCTTTATAATTTTTTCTAAAAAGAAAAGTCAAAAATGTCACACTCTAATTTTTAATAACGGTATTATTTTTGGCATTAGGATAACTAAATTATATGATCAGTTATAAATATTATTTTGAAATATAAATGATTTATATTTTCCTTAATAGTTTATTTTTAATTTTTAGATAATAAGTAGTTACATTAAATTCTTACACAACACTAAAACTTTAATTATTTAATTAATGAAAAAAATAAAATAAATGGTATTAAAATATTGAAAGTAGTATAATTTGAAATAAATAATGTTAAAAATGAATTTTATTGATAAAAATAAATTTTTTTATGTATTAAAATATTTTATTCCAATCTATCTTTTTTTGTTGATGTTATAAAGTCAAAGTAAATGAATAGTTCTAAAATTGACATTATTGATATTTTATTAAAATAATATTTTATTAAATGATAAAAATTTATTAAAACACCTATAATTGTCCAATTGATTCTTATTTGGATATAAATATCAACCAAGGTCCATTTATTGGCATGTTTATATTTATATTAACTCTAATGGCCCTCCAAGAGTAAAAACTCAGGTTGTCGTGGTAAGTGTGAAAAGGGTTAAGAAGGGTTAAAACCAAATGATAAGGGTGGAAATGCATTCCAAAATTTTACAACATTTATTTTATAAGGAAATTTTGACTCATAATAATCTTAGATTCTAAATGATAGATTTGGATAAATTTGGACATTAAATGTTAATTTATATTAATTTAATATTTTAAGAAATTCCAAAAGTTCCCCTCCCCTCTCTTATAAAAGGGCATCTCATCTTCTCATTTATTCACACAAAAATATCCATTTCTTTCAGAACTTAAATACAAAAATATCTTCTTTACATCCATACATAGATTCTAGATGTCTTATTTTGGGCTGAATACTAATCATAGTGTGCTTAAGGTGTAAATAAAAGGGCGTTGTTTGAAGAAGATGTATAGTTCTTAACCGAGTGTTTTCATTTTATTTATTCTTCCACATCCTTAAAATTTTATCCAACCTAGATGATATAATAATATCATAATATTAAATATAATTAGATGATATGATTTTAAGGTAACAACCAATATCCTTCTTCATCCTCCATCAAATGGGAAATGAATTCATCATTTGTGTGTACGACGGACTATCGCCTCATGGACTGATGTAATTCATTTTCCATCACCACCTATCACATATGGTTATAATAATATATTTAATGTATATATATTATATTAATGATATATTTATCATTATTTAAAGATAATATAACACCTATGTTCTTACCTTTTCTTTCAATGAAAAATGATAAAGTCGTTCGTGTGTATTTGTGAAATGTCACCTCCACGAAGTGACGTGATTCATTTTTCATCACCACATCACATGGATTATATATGTAAGTATATTTAATGATATGATATTATATTTATGATATAATTACCATTATATAAATATAAAATAATACTTACTTTCTTTCCATAATGATCATTAAAAAATGGAACTGTTACACATGGTATGTATGACCTACCATCTCAATGATTGTAACATAGTATATTTTTCATAACATTTTTTCATGGTTGGATTTAAAATTATTATTTATATATAAAAATTATAATTATATCATTATTATAATTTTGGATATGATGTAATAATTACCTCTTTTACCATAGTCATTTTACCGAATCCATTTTGGACTTATGAACCGAATATTATCAGAACATCTAATGTGAAATTAAATTATTAAGTAATTATTTATAAAAATGTAATAAGTGAAATAAAAGGAAAAATAAAATTGAAAACTTTTATCAATAATGTAAATAATTAACATAAGTTTATTATTCAGTAATATGAAGAACTTACGTGATGATTCAGACTCGGGGTAAAGGTTTCTCGTCTCACTTTTATTTTTGTGAGACGTATAGAATATTCAACACTTACTTATATTTGGTGGTGTATATAATGACCATGAATATATTTTATGATTATTTTTAGGAAAAAAAATTATTTAAAATTTCAAATCAGGTTATCTCTTTATTAATGTTTTGATCCAAGAGATTACCAAAGCAGTAATGGATTTCATCTCAATTTCCCTTTATTGAGGCATATTTTAATGTTAGGAACCTAATTTCTTTTATATGGTGTATATACTACCCCTTTTAGATGTTATATTATAAATCATATATATTTGAAAATATTTATAGTTTCAATTTGTAAAATTTTATCCAAATGGATTTAACTTGAATGTTACCATGTGGTAAAGGGTTTCTTAACTCAATTTCCTTTTATTATGTTTAAACACTTCTTCATTGAATTTGTTATTACATAATTATGTATAAATAGATCTCTAAATTGTTTTATTCTATATTTAAACTTTTTTTGTGGATTTATATTTTTTAAAAATTGTATATCTATTCATTAACTCTCAATTAAATAATATGATCTTTGTAAGAGTAATTCATCTCAAATTCCCTTTCGTTGGAACATATGTTTATTATATACACCTATCATATTTGATAAGGTGTATATACTACCCCTTTTACATTTTATATTATGAATCTCCTTATTTTCAGGATACATGATATTTTATTTGAATTTATTCTTTCATGAGGATTAATATTGGAAATTTACCAAAGTGGTAAAGGATTTATGTTACAAACTCCTTTATTTTTGATATTATTTATTTATTTATTTATTAAATTATTATTCCTTGCTAAAAAGACGAAATCACTAAAATATATAAATATAAGAAAGAAAATGACAAAATTATGAAGGAAGTGAATTTATTACAATCTCTTTCATGTAACGGGATGAGATCAGTTAGGAGGTTCTCCATCCACATATTTTCGTTACAAAATAATTTATTTGCAATATCATCAGCCACCTTGTTCACCTCTAGATAAGCATGGTTGATTATATGATTAATCTATGACAGTTATTGGATGTAGAACATCCATCTATATGTGAGGGTCCACACAAGATGAACCACTCTATGTCGAACGGAATGAACAATGGTAGTTTAGTCATGTTTGATCCAAAAAATATTCCATACCATTTGTTTGATGAGACCAATGGAAGTAGTGATGTTGTACATCATTTATTTTAGGTACGAGGAAAAACCACACATACCATAATAGAATCCAATAATATTACCATTGCGATTTCTACACACCATACCATATCTAGCTGGTCTTGGGTTTCCCTTCGAGGCACCATCCACATTTATTTTGATCCATCTTGGTAGGGGGTTTCCAGAATACCTCTTGAAAACCCTTTCACTGGTTGTATCTTCATTTGATTCTAATCCAATGAAGGATGATAAGATCCTTGACAAAATTGTGGTAGGTACCACTTTTTATAATCTCGGCTTCCTTGATCATGATGTAGATCTTTATTTGAGATACATGAAGATTTAAAGTGTTATTGTTGTGAATGATATCATTTCTTTCATACCAAATAATATGAAGCAGTTTATCCATAATGACAATGAAAATACGATCAATTTTAGGACAAGAATACATAGTAGTGAATCTCTACATATTTAGATGAATGGAGTCTAAACCTGTCCATCTGAGATCAAGTGTCATAAATATAATTCCATAAAGCAGAAGAAGTAGAAAAATTTAGGAAAATATGGTCAGAATCCTCTCTGTTTTGATTACACATATGACATCTAGAACAAAGTTGAATACCAAATAACTAATGTATGCAATCAATGGTAACTCTATTATTGTCAATTCTTCAAATAAATGTGAATATGGAGGATCTAACCCATTGTTTGTTGAATCACTTTAACCAAGAGAAATCATGCATGTTTCTAATGAAATTATGTTTTTAGTAATGTTTAGATTCTATCATTCTATTAAAATAAGGTTCCCAAACTATGAAATATCTAGTGTTGGCAAAGTTGTATCTGTTGACAACTGTAGTGATTTCCTCAGGTAAATCTAAATCTATAGAATTCATGTAGTCATTTATGGAGATATTAATATCCATGGTTATATACATACGGTAAATCATATAGAAAAGAGGGTAAACATTCTAGTTATCCAACCAAAATTTTACATAAGATTATTTGTTAACTATCCATCTAGAGTGAGATAATATTTTAGAACCAGTGTGTTTGATGGAAGCATTGATGGAAGAGTCCATATGTAAAAATTTCTTTTTCTAATGTTTTTATAGAATATGCCTATAAAGAAATAAATTTCCTAGGATTTATTATGTAAGATATTAAAAGTAATATTATCAAGGATAGATTCATTAAAGAGGCTAAGGTTCTCAATACCAAGACCACCATTTTCTAGTGGTGTGTACCAATTAAACCAGGGAACCTTGACAAGTTTCTGATCGAGAGTTCTTCCACTCTAGACAAAAAAATTATCTATTGTGGAGTTTTTTGATCAAATAAATAATCCATTTATAAACCATCATAGATTAAACCATTTTAGAAAATATGGTGTATTTGACAAGATAGATTTGACCTATCATAGATAAAGTTTTTCCCTTCTAAGAGGAGAGTTGATTAATACTCTAGTCAATAATATTGGAAAAGTAAGTGCTTTAAGGATTTCCCCAAAAAATGTGAACTCTAAGGTATATATAGGGTAAAGATACTTCTTTTATTCTAAGGTAATTCATAATACCAACTTTCCTAGATGCAGGGAAATGTTTTCCAAATAAATTTGAAGATTTTTTTAGTTAATGGATTGGCCAAACACATCTTCATATTGATAGAGGAACTCTTTATGATTTTTATGTTTATTTTATATCCCAAAAGGAATAGAATAATATCATCCACAAACAAAATATATAAGGGTATAGTCAGGTTTCTAGAGGAAATAATATGATTAATTGTACCTTAATCAACCAAAGCGGTGATAAGTCTTCTAAGATAGTATTTAGTAATAAAAAAGGATGGTAGAGAGGGGGTAACCCTTCCATAAACCTTTTTATGAGTTTAAATATCCCTTTGGCGAACCTTTAATAAAAATAGAAATATGAGAATAGTTAAATAGGGTTTTAATTCTAGTCACAAAGGTGTCATTAAAACCAAATTTATTGAGCACTTTGAAAATGAAACTCCATTCAATGTTTTCAAAAGATTTTCTGATGTCTAGTTTAATGAAAATTATTCCACCTACTTGAGCCTTTTTTGAAAATTGTGTACTCTTATTGGAGAGCCATATGAAATCTTGGATATTTCAACTATTGTGGACCCCAAACTAGTTCCTAGAAACAATTTTATTTTTAATGGGGTTCAATATAATAGTCATCCGTTTAGAAATAATTTTTTAAATAGTGTTAATAAGATAAATAGGCCTGAAAAGGTAAATTTTATAGGAATTATCCACTTTGGGAATTAATGAGAGAAATTTATCAATAACACTATAAGGAATGTAACCATTAGAAAAAAAACGGATTTTACGAGGTGAAAAACATCACTGTGAACCGTATCCCAATAGTGATGAAAAAAGGCATTTGTGAAACCATCAGGACTAGGGGTACTATCAATTTTCAAGTTGAAGACATCTTCTTTAATCTTGTGATCAATAAAAACACTAGTTAAAAATTTGTTATCATTGTCTCCAACCCTTAGTGGAATGATGTCAGCCTTTATGTACTTATTAAGATCAAGTCCATTAAAGATGTTGTTAAAATGTGATACAACATGATTAAACAAGCCTTCCTCATTATCAATGATGTTATCCCTATATTTAAGAAAGTAAATGGGTTTTGTAGCATTCCTAATCCTTTATAGAGCATTATAAAATTTATAATTTCTGTCTCCATACCTGATCCAATGAATTATGAATGCTTTCTTACAAATGTTATTCTATAAAGTAAGAATGGAATTTAGCTTAGTTTTAAGATCAATTTCTTGAGTCTGATCTATAGAGAAGGCAGAGTTTGTTGAATCCGCAAGAATTTAGTTGAGATAATGTTCTAGAGAGTCAATTTATTGATCAATTTGATTAATTTTTCTCTTTCACCAAGATTTTAAAATTTTCTTTATAAGTTCTTTTTTCATAATATAGGCAAAAGAATCATTGTTAGGGTTCATTGAATTCCCAGTATCTTTGAAAATCTTATCACAATCAATAACCAAGGTCTAAGCATTATTAAATATAATAGGAAGGATATTTTTGGAGTATCTAGTGTTTAGGCTCACAAGTATAGGATTATGATCTAAATATAGTCTAGGTAGAGTAATATTAGAGATGGTATTTCAGATATCATGAGTTTGGGTGTTTGTCAAAGCTCTATCCATTTTTCTAGACATGGTTTTATTATGAAGCCTTCTGTAGCAAGTATATTTAGCACCAAATAGATTAATCTCAAATAGGTTTTTTTATTCCATGCAATGTTTAAAATCCCTATAAAAGATGCTCAAGTGTGAGGGGTCCATCCTTTCACTAGGTCTAAGAATTGCATTCAAATCTTTAATAATGATCCATGGGGATTAAATAGTGTTGTTTAGAGAAGATAAATTATTCTAAATAGATCATATATCTTGGTATCATTTATTTTCATAAACAAAACTACATAAGAGGTGAGATTTATTCAGAGTCAGATCACATGTAAAGGCTCGGGTATCGGTATTATAAAAATGAACATTAGTTAAAGAGGCATGAGAAAATACCCAAAGTGAGTCAAAGGAACTATTGTTATATGAAGCACTAATAAATTTATAACTATTTTTTTTAAATCAATGAAGCTAGAAGCATAATTAATTTTAGGATCAATGATTGAAAACTTCATTGGATTATGAGAAAATAAATTTTTTTAAGGTTATGATGGTGTCAGGGTTAGCAATACCTTGAAAAATCCAATATAAAATATTCATTTGTACCTACTTTTTGGGATAGTTTCCCCTTTTATTACCTATAGGGTCCTTTCCCTGTGTGGAATTCTAAATAGGATTGAGAGATTTCTCCATGACCTTGGGTGAGTTATTGTCCAAAAATGTCATAGAAGTGTTAGGGGAAGTAATATTATCTTCTTTACCTGTCAATTAATCTATCTAATTTTTGTACATTTCTCGACAAACTTTCTGATTTTCCAATTTATTGTCATCATCCGACATATGTTCAGTTTTTTCATTCATGTATTTTTTCAAGGTAATGTTGCTAATAATTTTTTTCATTAGATTATTCATCCTCCCTTATTATGTGGTACCATGAAGGAGCTCCTCATCCAGGTCATTCTCACTATATATAGGTGAAAAGAAAGAATTATTGTGCTTCTGTGTAGATAGAGGAGTGTGGTATTCATGATTAGGGGGAGGATCCAAAGGCTTGAAGTTTTTAGTAACATGTTGAGAAGTAATTCCTGTTGTTATAGCAGAAACAGTAGCATCAATGGAGATAGTGACTTGGCATGTCAAAGCAATGATGGTAATAAGTGCTTTAGGTCTACCTCCAGGGGTTACAGTAGTCTGGGGGTCCAAAATTAGGCCCTAAACATTCATGATATCTTCTAAAATTGACTCCTTACTAGGATGGGAAACATCTTGGTCATCCTGCTCAATCTCTTGGACAACGGCCAAAATCGTAGAAGTTATTTCCTCCGAAAAAACTATGTTATTCAATGTCAATATCTTTCTTTTTAACCACATCAGACCATGATTTCCTAGGGGGTACTTTGAGGAAGATGGGTAACTAGATTTATTTATCCATTTTTCCTACCTTTTCATTTATGGTTCGGGTTTCTCTAGGGTAGGATTTATGTCCCTCTTATTTCTCTTAACTTATGTCTATTTCTTATTAGAATAAGTATGTACTTTTTTCTTTACAACTCTACAATCTATAATAGAGTTTCTAATAATATTTCAGTAATCATGAAATAGTGTTCGATGCTCATGCTCTATCCTTACCTCAGTCCTAAAATCTTTTTCATTGAAAGTAATAAAATGAGAAAGTTTTGTTTCAAGATTCACTACAACCATGACTCTTTTATATAGACCCAAGTCACCATTCAATGTTCTTTGATCAATTTTTAAAGGGACATCTATGCAGAAGGTGAGATCATTCAATATTTTTGGGTGTCAAAAAAACAAATAAGTCCATGTAAAATAACCCAAATTTAAACCATATTGTTTCTATGGGTGGATTAAAGGTAAAGTCCCAAGTAGAAAAACGAATAACACTATGTTTCAACTAGATGCTACCATATTTCCAAACATGGACTAATTCCTCTTAAGATTATAGGATTATGTGAAAGTACCATTTTTAAATTGGAACAATTTTCTAATTGGTTGATCACCAGTAAGGGGAGATCCTTAGTTTGAGCTCATCCATTGGACATGGTTTGTCACCTTTAAGATAAGAGATTCGACCAAGGAAGGAGTACTTACACATTTTCTCCCTCTAATAAATCACTTTATGATTAGCAGCGGCCGAAAAGCCTCCATCATCCATTTTTTTAAACATTGGGGCCATTGTTGGGGAAGTTCTTTGAAGATCTGATCCCTTGAGAGCTTCCAAGAAGGATATCCCTTTGATTACTTGGTAAGAAGATCGAATGGCATCTTCAGGGATCGATTTATCTTCCAATAAAATAGTTTTAGGTTACTCGAAGGATTTCTCCCAAGTAGGATCAAAAGTGGCCATATGGTACCATATATATCACTCTAGAATACAGTCATCACCGACCTTCAGTAAGGTAGGGTTTGTGATTCAACTGTTCGCGTGTCTTTCTTATTACCCCCATCCCATCCCTTCCATTTCGAGATTATTTTTGTTCAATGTTCCTTGGAATAAAATAATATGATATTATTTTCTTCAAAAACATATAATTCGTTCTCCTACTTTTATGAATGTGTTTTACATGTTTAGTTTCCATTTCCTCCCTTATTTATTAAAGAATCATTGATAAATTTGTTTGTAAGTGACACTGATCCTATAACTTATTTTTGATTGGAAATATTTCTCTTCAATATCCTTGTTTTATAAAATGTATTCAAATATTTTCCTTTCTAAATATATATTTTTTCCAAAATATATTTAACATTATCTTTGACCTTCTTTTAAAAGGTTTTTAAATTGTAAATTTCTCAGCATTTTTTAAATGGGTCACTTTAGACACCCTTTACAAAATTCTTAAAAGGAATATTTATTTTATAACATTTATAAAATTAATAGATTTTTCTTCAATCATGAACATTATTTTATTTGAAGATTCTTTTATAATTTTCCTGATTTATTTTTAAAAGAAAATTATTTACACAATATTTTATTTTGTTTTCTTTTTTCTTTTAAATGTTATTTTCAAAGTGAAAATGTTATTTTCCTTAAGAATGATTTTAATGATAATTAATGTTATTTCCATTCATTAACATCCAGAAAAATTGATGTTACTTATTCTCTAATGGGAATATTTTGTATGAATACTATTCTCATTATTTATATGGATATATTGTAATTTTTTCAATGATATTTTCATGAAACATGTTTCCTTTCCATGTGTTAATCAACTTATGAAAGAAATAATTGATTTTCTTAATAGTTTTATGATAAAATGTAATATATATGTAATTTATTAATGTTATGGTTCTTGGGAATTATTTATGATGATGGTTGGTTATGTTATAAAGGGTGGTTGATCCCTTTATATATCTCCAATGCATTGAGTAAAGGGAAAGAGCTAACTGATTAGGTCTCTCCTAAATGATTATGGGAATATACTATGATGGTTATTCCAAGAATAATTGTGATGGTTATTTCAAGTGTAACTATGATAGTAATTCCATGTGTTACCATGAGGTTTACTACACTTATAATCATGAAGGTTACTCTATATGTAAGAGTGGTATGGAAATGTTACAAGATACCAACATGTTTTATTTTTTTCTTGTTATGGGTTATAAATGTTTCCTTTCATAAATATTAACATCACATGGATGAGGATTATTGATTCTAATGACTCTTTATTTGTTAAATATTTATTCCATGTTTCATTATTTATGATCTGGGTATTTTTGGGTTTTATTTTCCTTATTATATGTTTATGCACTATCATAATGTCATTATACCCTTATTCTCATCTTACCATCACTGATGACATTAAATTGTTAATGCTTATGTTTACCCTTACTGAGAATTTGAGATCACCCTTCTTATGTTTCCTATTCCCCAATTTATGTAGAGTAAAGTTAAATGATCTAATTATAGAATGGTTTTTTACATGAATAAAATTATGGGAGATGTTGAATACTTAATATAGAATATGAAAAGTTGGGTATAGTGGGAGATGATGTTGATATTTATGAACCAGTGGTTAATGAATCCAAGTTATTAAGAGTTTTTCCAATTTATCTAGGAATATAAACCCAAAAATGTCCTTGGGTATGTAATTGATCCAATATTTCCTTTTTATATTGTAAGTTTTGGATGGAAATATTTGGTCACATTTGTCGGTATCAAGTATAGAAAGGAAATGTTTATGTCTTTGGCACTAGGTTTGAGTAACTGGTTTCATGATACTACAATTGATATCAAATAAGAGTTTAGATAACTTTAGATATTAGTATGTTTTCATGTGAGGTTATCTTAAGAGTTATGGATACCATCAAGATTTTATATGTTCCATATTTAGATAAGTTTAAAGTCTTTGAAACCTCTTTTAAATGATTAGAATATTTTGGGAGATGTTTTATTTGTTTAAGATATATGTAACCCTTAGGTTTAACATGAAGTATTAATTTAGGAGTCAAGGATTAATTATATTTTATAATAATATATTATCTTAATGTGAATTTATGGTGATTTGTGTTATTTATTTAAATGATTAGTATATTTTAGAGATTATAAGATTATGGAATATAACTTTCATGTTATATAATTTTATGATTGACTAATTTTATTTAGGGATAAATGTAAAATTTATCTTGGAACAATATGTAATAAAATCCTTTTTATGTTTTCTTTTCAATCTCAATCAAGAATATTTTTGAAAAAAATGAAGGTGAGTTATTTATCAAATTATATATGTTGAACTTTGGGTATTATTATTTAGTCTTTAGAGATTAATTTTGTGTTACATCATACAAAGGTTTATTCATTTTGGTAATTATATTATCTTATTCTAACAATTTGGGATTTTATTAATTTATAAATACAAAAGTAATATACTATTATACATTTGTTCATAAAATTAATAAATAAATAAATTCATCTTGAATACTCATTGTTTAGATAAAAATTTGATATTGTGGTTAAAATTGACTAAAGGCAGAGATTATACTTGGAAAGTATGTATATAAATTTATGTTCTTAGTCGAGGTGGTAAATGAATAACTCAACTCTATAAAAAGTATCTTGAAACAAAAATGTTGTCTATTTACATTTCATACCAAGAAATTAATTTCCTTTAACCCATCACATATTTACGATTTTGTGATATTAACTTTATTGTAAACATGTTCTTTATCACTCTATATTAGTTATTGGTCATTAGTTTTATCTTCCATATCCATAATTTAACTTCATATATATGTTCTTGTATTTTGAAATCTAATAGCATTTAATTTCAGATGACATTCATCCTTCCCTTTCCCACATTTAAGAGGAATTTTTATTAACCCTTTTTACGATGTGGGATATCAACAAAGGTGTTTAAAAAAAGGTGTCTAAAAATGTTAAAAAAAATTAATTATTAGGAATGAGTTCAAATTTCAATGATTAAATTTATTAAATGTGGGAGAATTTAATACCCTAATATTTTAAAGGAAATACTATCTTTGATAGTGTATAAAATAAGCAACACCAAATTTAAACGAGCCCAGAAATATTATTATTTAATATAAATGTTATAAACTAATCATTTAATTGGTGGGTTTGAATATGAATAAGTGAATTAGGAAATGCGTTTAAATTTCATACTCAATTTAAACTTATTGATTTGTTCTTATTAAATAGACACTCAATTTTTAGCAAAGTCATTTTAATCCTCAAAAATATGTTTTCTTCAAAAATGATTTTTATCGCTTTTCATGAGAGAGTATTATAATTAATTTCTGGGACTTTAATAAAAATTAATTGAAAATTTTAAATTCATTTTTTTAAAACATCTCGTTGATATTATCTAAGGTTTATTTTTTTTTATAATTTTATGAAAAGATTGATTTTTCAATGAATAGCGAAAAGACTAATTTTTATAGAAAACTGTGTTTTCTATTTAAATATTTATAAATCAAAATTATATTTTAAATTAAATTTATAATAAAATTAGTTTTTTTATTTAAAAAAATCTAATTATTTATTTTTAAATGAATTGTAAACTTTAATTTAGTATAAAAACACTTTATAGTTAAAATGGGCATTTTTCTAAAAATTGTTATTCAGCATGTTTTGTGAGTTTAATTTTAAATTAAATTATTCCACTTATATGTTTTTAAAAATGGATTTCATATTTGAAATAATTGGGTAAAATTTTATTAAAAAGTTCCCTTTAATTTTTGGGCATTATGAATAGAAACATTAATAAATTTTGTTATCGCAGTATGGGTAAATCGAGTAGTTAAGGGTTAAAATAATATGATACGGACTAGAAAATGAACCTAACACGTACCTAAATTTTATTCGTTGATTTAATTTCTTCCATACACATAAAATATTCAATTATATGTCCTTTATTTCTATTTTTATGTGATCATAACAATTATAATAGTTTATGTAATGAAAATTCAAATATATCACACTCCTGTTTTTCATAACTATAATATTTTTAAATGGGAATAACCAGAGGATATGTTCATTTATAAATGTTTTTTTTAAATATAAGTGACTTATAATAATCATAGTAATTTATTTTAAATATTTATCGAAAAAATAATTACATTCAAAGTTTACACAACATTGATGCAGTAATTATTCAAGTAAATGAAAACTAAAATAAACGATATTAAAAATATTAAAAGTAGTATAATTTGAATTAAATAGTGTGAATTATGAATTTTATATATAAAAATAAAACTTTTGGATGTATTAAAAATTTTATTCAATTTTATTTATTTTTGGTAATGTTATAAAAGTAAAAGTAAATGAATAGTTCCAAAATTAATATTATTGATATTTTATGAAAATAATACGTTATTAAATGATATAAGATACCTAAAAATACTATATTTGGTAAATTTATAATTATATGGTTTAATATATTATACATGGTCTATTTATGGTCCATTTTACCATTTATAGTAACTATCATAACCCTTGAAGAGTAAAAAACCTTGTTATTGCAGTAAGTGTGAAAAGGGTAAATGAAGGGTTAAAATAAAATTATGTGGTGTAAATGTGATCCAAACTTGTCAAAATTATATTTTATAACATTATATTGAGTCATAATCATCTTATATTATAATATTACAAATTTGGGGTCGTTTGTAAATCAAAATTAATTTATATTAATTTAATACTTGAAAAATTCCAAAAGTGCCCTCCCCTATCTTAAAAATGGGAACCTCCTATTTTCATTTCTTCAAAACTAAATAACCATTGGTTTCAGAACCTCCATACCCTAATAAAACCATAACATATCTCAACACATTCTAGAGTACATATTTTTTGGATAATACCAACGTTAGAGGGCTTAGGGTGACAAGAAAAGGTGGTTGTCCAAAGAAAATGTATAATTCATAACCAAATGCATTCATTTTATTTCTTATTAAACCTCAGTAAAATTTTCACCAAAAATTATTATATAATAAAATAAATATATATCATAAAATTATATTTTATAATTTTAATTTCATAACCTATATCCATCGCCAACCTCCATCAAATGGGAATGGAATTCGTCATTCATTTGTAAGGCATACCACTGCCTCAGGAAATGATGTAATTATTTTTCCATCACCACCTCCCACTGATAGTTATAATTATTTATTTAATGTATATATATGATATTCATGACATATTTATCATTATTTAATGATATTATAACACATATTTTCTTACCTTTATATTCATTTAAAAATGTTAATGTCATTCGTGTGTACGTCTGGACTACCACCTCCACAAAGTGATGTGATTAATTTTTCATCACCCCATCATAAGAATTATATATAAGTATATTTAATGAAATTATATTATATTTATGATATAATTAAAATTAAATAAAAATAAAATAATACTTATATACTTTCCATAATGATCATTGACAAATGGAAACGTTACACATGCGTATGTATGACCTATTGTCTAATTGATTGTAACGTAGTTCATTTTCCATAACTATATTTCATGAGTTTATTTAAAATTATGATTGATTAATAAAAATGATAATTATTTCAGGATGATTATTCTATATATTATTTAATAATGACCACTTTGACCATAGTCAAACTACCTAATTCATTTTGGAATTATGAATCGAATATCATCAAAACAGCCGACATGAACACAAATGATTAAATAATTATTTATAACATTATAATAAGTGAAATAAAATGAATAATAAACATAAGATTTTTTCAAAAATTAAATAATTAACATAATTTTATTGTTTAGGAATATAAATAATGTACGTGATGAGTCAAACTCAAGATAAGGGTTTATCGTCTCACTTTTAATTCTATGAGATATATGACATATTCAACACTCATTTATACTGTGTGGTTTATATAATTCAAATGAATTTGTTTTATTATTATTTTCATAAAAATTATTATGATTTAAAAATACATATTAGGTTCTCTCTTTCTTGAGGTTTTGATCCAATATATTATCAAAGAATTAAGGGTTTTCGTCTTAATTTCCCTTCAATAAAGAATATTTAAATTTTATACACATAATATTTTTATATGGTGTATATACTACCCATTTTACATTTTATATTATTAATCCTAAATAATTTATGATATTTTAAGTTTAAATTTTGATTATTTTATCTAGATGGATTTGAATTGGAAGTAACAAAGTGGTAAAGGGTTTCATAACTCAATTTACTTTTTTTGGGTTATAACACTTATTCATTGACTTTATTATTCCATGATTATGAGTGAATTGATATATGTTTCTGATTCTTTCACCAGGGCATGCATCTGAGGATGTGTTTCTTGTTTCCCCACATTCCCGCTTTCCAAAGGCGGGTGGGATCTATCGCTTATTCAAGGACGTTTTCTCCTTGATCAAAATGGGATGATGGGATGTTGGTTCCTCCCTCGGTGGATTCCTCCTCAGAATTCGTTACCTAGTCTAGGTCTCCCTTACAGATTTGAGTCATGGTTCATGAATCTCTTTCCCGGTGCCATATATTTGTGGATGTCAGTTAATTACACTACTTCTTTCAGAACATTCCATGGGATCTAGAAAGGTCAGCAACCTTTGGTCGAAGTAGATGACGACATCAGGCATGTCAGGGCATCTATGGATGCTTGGACATCGGGGAACTTGTAATCTTCCTCATAAGAGGGCATCTCAAGGGTTCAAAACCTGAGGCATCCCATGTCAGTCGTGGGGTTTATTATTCCAGAGGCATGTTTCTGTGTTTTTCCTTAGCTTTCTATGTATAACATGGGGTATGTCGCGAGTTTAACATATTTCGAAGATAGTTACGCCAAAGGTGTGTCTTCCGAGGTTTTCTTTAGGAATATCATATTTTACACGAGGTAGGTCATGAGTTTAACATCTTTTGGAGACAAAATTAGAGTGATCATAATGTCACATAGAGAAGGATCATATTTTTATATCACTATGAGGGAGCACCTAGAAGGTTTACCAGATGGATGCATCTGAACGCCCAATGAGAACGGATCTGAGGTGGTGTGTCCCATTGAGGGAAGATATAAAACCCTGACCGATGATCTGGACACTGCAGAGGGAGAATCAGAAAGAGTTTACCCTAGAATTAGGAACACTGTATGAATAGGTCATAATTTCCAATGAGAGAAAACCCAAGGTGGTGTGTCCCATAAAGGGAAGATGTCACACCATGAAGAATGATCTGGACACCACTGAGGGAGGATCCAGGAGAGTTCACCCTAGAATGGGGAACAGCAAGGTTTATCATTGGTTGGGATTAAACATCATGGAGGTTTCCTATATACCCTGTGTAGACAATAGGGATCAAAACCCATGTAGTTCGAAGGGGTGATGAATCAGGGTGTACACAAAGGACAACGACCCGAAGACATGATGGAGCTTATACATGGATTGCAGCCCATCACAATAGGGATACTATTGGTTGGATGGTTATGGATTGTGTGGGGCTTACACATGGTTAGCTGCCCGGGTGCTACAAGAAGTGGCGCCGAGATGAATGGAATGATCTCAACAGGATTTGGAGGCCCGGGTAAGAATCAGGATGGATAATGGAGAGTTGAATGAAGTGAAGGGTGAATGAGATGAAACCATCATGAAGGTGATAGTAGTATTGGTCTGTAACCTCAGGGAGGATTCCTACATACCTTTCCTTCGAAAGGATCAAAGTCCATGTTGTTCAATATTGGTTGGTGGACCAACGTGAAGGGGGCTAAGACCAATCAGTGTCAGACTTGAACCTCAGGGAGGCTTCCTACATACCTTTACTTGGAAAGGATCAATGTCCACGTAGTTAAGGATGGTTTTTGGGGCTTACACGCTGAGGTGGACCAAGGTTGGTATGACACTCAAGAGGTAGACCAGATATGTGGGTCCCAACACAGGGGACTACAACGGATTACCGTCAAGTGGGAAACACAGCGACTTACCATCGATTGGGGTACAATGGCTTACCGCTGGATGGGGTCATAATGGATTACCGCTGATTGGGGGATAGTTTAGTGTCATGAGGGACTAAAAGGGGTGTACATTTTAATGTCATGCAGGATGGGGGTGGACCGACATGAGGTAGTCAGGTCAAGTAGGTGTAGGGCATGAACCTTAGGGAGGATTCCTACGTACCATGCCTTGGAAAGGATCAAAGTCCATGTAGTTCGAAAGTGTTTGGTGAACCGAAATTAATGGGTCGATACCAGCAGGTGTTGGGCTTGAACTTTAGGGACGCTTCCTATGTACCATGTCTAAGAGACACGGATCAAGGTCCACATAGTTCAGGACGGTTTGGTGAACCGACATGAAGGGGGTTGGGACCAATATGTGGTGGGATTGAACCTCATGGAGGCTTCCAACGTACCATGTCTAGGAGACATGGATCAAAGTCCACATAGTTTAGGATGGTTTGGTGAATCGACATGAAGGGGGTCGGGACCAATAAGTGTTGGGATTGAACCTCAGGGAGGCTTTCTACGTACCTTGTCGAGGCATGGATCAAATTACATGTAGTTAAGGATGGTTTGGTGCTAACACTCTAGGGAGGACCAGGTGGGATTCCATAGTTAATACTCATGACTTTAATCCTATGTGAGTCATGATTGGTGTGAGAAACAAGAGGCAGCAAGGACATGACGATCACAGTGCAAAGGTTCGCCCATGAAGGGTGGTGAATGGGGTTTATGCAAGGAAGTATCCCGCGTGATACTAGGGAGCGACAATGGTGAATGGGGATTATGTAAGGAAGCTTCCCAGGTGATACTATGGAGCAGAAATGGTGAATGGGGATTACGCAAGGAAGCTGACCAGGTGTCACTCTGGAGTGGTAATGGTGAATGGAGACTTACACAAAGAAGCATCCTGGGTGCCGCTATGGAGCGGAAATGGTGAATGGGGATTACATAAGAAAGCTTCTCGGGTGCCGTTATGGAGCAAAAACAGTGAATGGGGATTACGCAAGGAAGATACCCGGGTGCCGCTATGGAGTGGCAATGGTGAAAGGGGTTTACGCAATAAAGCTACCCAGGTGCCACTGTGGTGTAGAAATGGTGAATGGGGCTTACACAAGAAAGTTTCATGGGTGCCACTATGGAAGCACAATGGTGAAAGGGGCTTATGTAAGAAAGTTTCCTGGGTGCCGCTAGGGAGTGGCAATGGTGAATGGGGCTTACGCAAGGATGTTGTCCGGGTTCCGCTATGGAGCAGCAATGGTGAATGGGCCTTACGTAAAGAAGATTCATGGGTGCCGCTATGAAGTAGCAATGGTGAATCAGGCTTACTCAAGGAAGCTACCCCGGTGCCGCTATAGAGAGACAATGGTCGATGGGGCTTACGCATGGAAGCTTCCCAGGTTCTGCTATGGAGCGGCAATGGTGGGTGGGGAATACACATGGAAGCTTCTTGAAATGTATTCCACATGTCTGGCCATGAGGGCATCCCAACTCACTGGTGGGTTGAAGTATATAATCAAGACCCACACCTATGTGTTAGTGCACATGTGGGGTAACGTTGAGGGAATAGGAATCAATCCGAACAAAGGGAGATGAAAAGTGTGAGTCACATGCCTGACATTCGTAACGTGGTGAGGGTGGCATGATGATGGAGGATAAATGTTGACCATGTTCGAAACACATATTCCGTATCACGTTAGCCTGAAATGGGGACAAAAAAATGATGGTAGACTATTGACCATGTTCAAAACACAGGACTTGACTCAAAGTGTCATCCAAAGTCTTCTGGGGCGTTGGCCCAGAACAATAGGTGAGCTAAGGTGGTATGGGACCAGGTCGTTAAGGGGACCCTTCAGATGTGAAATAGGATGAAGATACAAATTTAGTACACACATAGCATGAGGTGGAGTGATGGAATGTTTTAACGGATTCCAATGCACTCGAAATTATGACACTGTAATGCTGGCATGAGGTATCTTATTCTTAGCACATAAGGAATATCTTGTTTGGAACAAGAGACATCTTATTATTGAATGATAGGGCATTCTATAGTTTATATTCATGTAGAAAGTACTATTATCATCTTATGATTGGCGCATGAGGCATCTCTTTTTTGGAGAAAGAGGCATCTGATGTTTGTCATATAGGGTGTACTACATTTTATATTCCTGTAGAGAGGACTATTGGCATCTTATGCTAGAGGCATAAGGAATATCAGGTTTAGAGCAAGAGGGATCATATGTTTTTCACATAGGGTGTGCTACAGTTTATAGTCATGTAGAGAGGACTATTGGAATCTCTTATGCTTGGGGAATAAGGCATTTCTGGTTCAGATCAAGAGGAATCCTATATTTCGTACATAGGGTGTACTACAGTTTATAGTAATGTAGATAGGACTATTGGCATCTTATTCTTGGAGAAAAATTCATCTCTTGTTTGGAGCAAGAGGCAACCTATGTTTATAACATAGGGTGTACTATAGTTTATAGTCATGTAGAGAGGACTATTAGCATATTATGTTGGGAACATAAGGAATCTATTGTTTATAGAAAGATGCATTAAATATTTGTCGTATAGGGTGTACTATAGTTTAAAGTCATATAGATAGGACTATTGGCATCTTATGCTTAGCGCATAAGGAATATCTTGTTTGGAGCTAGAGGCACCAATGTTTGTAACATATGGTGTAATATAGTTTAAATTCATGTAGATAAGACTATTTGGCATAACGCGCCTAGAAATGGCTAGTGTTGGGACATACACCAGAGTGGACCTTTCTGGTTCAACCTGGCATTGGAGTTAGGTGATGGGGTTTTGATGAGTTACTTGAGGAATGATTTGACTCATGGAAATCATGGAATTGATTATGAGAATCTGTTTCCTCAAGGATTTCGGGGATGACCTCGTTGATTTTAGATTCAAACGTTCCGATCGGTTTCTAGCGGGTTTGTTCGTAGAACCGGAAACATCCAATGATTCCACATCCATTTGGACCTACTTTCCAATGGTAGGCGCTCATTAGCTTGTGGACTGATGAGGCTTCGGAATTTGCATTGGTCGATAGGATGGGAGGTCAGACTCATCACACCTTTTTGAGGGGAATTATTGTCTACTCCGGGACTCTCTTTATAGATTTAAGTTATGTTCGTGAATCCTTATTACATTACCAAGTATAAAATGTGCTTTCCTTTAGTTTTAACAATCAATGATTAAATATGCAAGAAATTTAGAGAATCTTTTATATGTATTAGAGGTTCTTCATCAATAGAGACTCATCTATATCTGTTTAGAGATTCTTGGTCAATGGTATCCTTCAAAACATTTATATAAAAGTATCTTGGTCATTATGATGACCAGGCTGGTTTTAAAGCCACTCAGTGGGGCACTTGAAGTTTATCGTCATTCAGAAGGACAGAGATTATTTCAAAGTTGGTATCGAACCCAAAAATGGGCTACCTATGTATCCTTTGTTTTGGAAAAGGAATCAGAACCCACGTAGTTCGAGTAATGGAGTATGATGTTTATGATTGATGGCTCAAAGAAGAATGTCATAATTACTTTTACACTCTAAGCTCACGTGAGTCATGCTCGGTGTGAGAAACAAGAGTTATTGGTAAAAATTAGACAATTGTTCCATGAAAGATGCAATCATAAGAATTATTTTGGGGCTTATGTATGTATGACTGCCCAGATAAATGAAGGTTTAGGATTTACTTTTAGGGAGAAAATCCAGGAACAGGGTCCATAAAGGTATATGTGCTTTATGGAGATTTGAATACTCTAACTTGGGACTTATTCCTGATAAGGAAACCCAAATTAGGAGAGGATTGATAATTGGGTTTTACTCCTGAGAAGGAATCCCATATCAAACGTAATTTAGGACTAGTTAAGAGAAATTAAGGGACTTGGGGCTTACTCCTGAAAAGGAAGCCCAAGATTATGACTGGGACTTGCTCCTAAAAAAGGAGGCCCAGGTTAGGGGACTTGGGGCTTACTCCTGAAAAGGAAGCCCAAGATTATGACTGAGTCTTATTCCTGAAAAGGAGACCCAAGTTAGGGATTAAGGTTTGGGGCTTACTCCTAAAAAGGATGCCCATATTTAAGATTGGGGCTTACACCTAAGGAGGATTCCCAAGTTAAAGGATTATGATTGGGGCTTACTCCTGAGTAGGATGCCCAAGTTTAAGGAATTAAGGTTTGGGGCTTACTCCTGAGGAGGATGCCCAAGTTTGGGAACTTTAAGAATTTGGGGCTTACTCCTAAAGAAGGATGCCCAGATTAAAGGATTTATAACTGGGGATTATTCTTAAAAAAGGAGACCCAAGTTAAGGATTCTCTCATCTTAAAGGATGAGGTTGAATGAACGAACTCTCAATCTTTGGTGACCTAAGGATATTTAAATCACTAGGTTTTGAGAGATATTCCACATAATTCCTTTCAGATAAGGAAGTCGAATCAAGAAATCATGCCATAAATGGATTTGAAGAGTGTCTTGAAGACTGAATCTTGAAAAGAAAAGGTGTAATGACTTAAGAGGGGTAAAATGGGAAAGATGGGCACCCAAAAAGGTAGGGGCGCGCAAGTCTTGAAAGGCGCGCAAGTCATCCGTGGGCGTGCAAGTGTTGGTCGCGCAGGTATACCTGCGCGACATGTGGGGTATTTCCACGATTTTCAAACCAGCATTAGCATACTTGAGCGACTCTTTATTAATCACTATAGAATCCTCTTGAGGTTCTTCTAGAAAAGGGACGCGCAAGTTATATTGAAAGAAATAAGTCGGCGCGCAAGTGTTGATAAGTTTCTACACTTAGGCCTTCCTTCTTCTCTTTAGATCTTCCGTTCTAGGTAAGAAATTACCTTAGAAGTGTTCCGGAAGCTTTGGGAAGAGACTTGGGCGTCGGGAGCTTCAATCCGAGTTTCTGGAAAAAAAGATCCTCTCGAATGGGGGGCCCACATGGTCTATTTATAGGCAGGAGAAGACCTCGGGCGGTTATCGGGCGGTTATCACTTAGGTCGCGCAAGTCACTTGCACGACCATTAGGCGGCGCGCAAGTAGACTTGCACGACCACTAGGCGGCGCGCAAGTGTACTTGCACGACCATGAGGGAACTTGCGCGACCTATGGGAAATGTTCTCCTTGTTCATCCCTTTGTCGATTTTTGATGTTTCTTCAAAGGATGAATCACTTTATGCTCAGATATTCCCCTTTTCCGATCCTTAGATTCTGTGACGAAAGGAGCGTCAACAAAAGTCCCCCCTCAGAGTTGGATCCGGAGAGAAATGAGGATTTGACTCTGAGGAAATCAAAGACATCCAAAGGAAAAGGTGGTGCGCACGTCTTCAGTGCGTAGAAGGCAGCGCGCAAGTGTGCTAGAAATTGACTTTTATTCATAGTTCCTTTGTCTTTTGTGGGCAGTTTAAAGTCATGCATGCCGGACATAAAGGGACTAATGTTTAAGGTCGAAATAGCTTTGACCAAAATGGATTAAAATGGATTCAATTCCTTGACAATTTATCTGAAAACATATTACCATACTCAAGTATGAGAGAAAATATGTAAACTATGGCTTAAGAATATTTGAATCTGAGGAATGATATGAAAAAGAGCTAAAAGCCATTAGAAGAAGTAGTTTCCAAGAATGAAGTTACTGTTATTTAACAAAACCCGTTAGGGGGTTGAAATATGCAGGGCCACCTATGGGCATTGGCTGCATGGTCAAATAAATAGTATCTTTCGGCTGACAAGTCTGTTATGTGGACTGTTTATGCAAGGCCACCTATGGGCACGTGCTGCATAGTCAGGCAAAAGAACTCCCAGAAATTTACTTTCCTAGTGCTAAAATCCAGTGAAAGTTTATGGAGATTCAAATTTTCTAAAGTATAGAGTTTGTTGTATGGAAAGAGGTACTTGAATATGGAGAAGATATTTCCGAACAAGAATATCGAAGAACTGGATGAATATCACTCCTACGAAGGTCTGACCCAAACGTAGGGAAGAAGAATAAACCATAGACTTGAATACTTTCAGATCATGAAAAAGGATCTGGGACAAATATGTTAAGGATGGATATTTTTTGCGGATCCCTACATACTGTCGTTTAAGACAAATAAGGACAAAAGAGGCATTCTTCCCAAGAATGAAGTTACTATTATTTAACAAAACCTGTTAGGGGGTTGAAATATGCAGGGCCACATAAGGGAATTGGATGCATGGTTAAATAAATAGCATCTTTCGGCTGACAAGTCTATTATGTGGACTGTTTATGCAAGGCCACCTATGGGCACGTGCTGCATAGTCAGGAAAAAGAATTCTCAGAAGTTTGACATTTTTGTGATTAGAATTCATGAAAAGGGTTATGAAGATCTGAAAATATTTGAGGTTAGGATTATAACACATAAAGATGGGTATTGTCCAATGTATATAGAGATACATAGGTCAATGAAAACCATAATCATGTTATGGCTGGGTCCTGAATTGAAATTTTGGACTTCACTACGTATCTCGTAAGAATGAGAATCAAGCCATACGTAGTTCTTGAAATGCAGTTTAACGTCGTGCAGGACGAAAGTATGAGTGATCTTAGTTTAGGGTCATAGAATTCGGACCATAATAATGAATACACAGTGTGTGTTTTCATAAGGACTTTTCAGCCAAGGGACTGAAAGTGAAATTTGGGGTTAGTCCCAAAAGACTTGGGACTAGATTCGAGGGATACTCGAATGTTCCTACGTATCCCATAAGGATGGGAATCAAGTCCACGTAGTTCTAGAAATGCATTTTAACGTCATGCAGGACGAAAGTATGAGAAATCTTAGTTTAGGGTCATAGAATTCGGACCATAATAATGAATACACAGTGTGTGTTTTCATGAGGACTTTTCAGCTAAGGGACTGAAAGTGAAATTTGGGGTTATGCCCAAAAGACTTGGGACTAGATTCGAGGGATACTCGAATGTTCCTACGTATCCCATAGGGATGGGAATCAAGTCCACGTAGTTCTAGAACTACCCTTTTTATAAATTTGGTTCGTACATGTGAAGGGTGAAAGGGGACTTTAGTGCAATGATGGTTTAACCTAAGATAAAAAGTTTAGGCATTACCATGTATGCACGTAGTCTTTTGAAATGAAACATGATTGAAAAAAATCAATGTCAATAATGGTTCCTTCTCAAATGAGGAAATCAAAGAACATTGTAGTTTATTGTCGTACCAGACAAAAGTGTTGTATAGTTTAACGTCATATAACAAGGACGAAAGTGAATCAATGTAAAGATATTGATTCCAGGGGCGGTTTCACGAATCAACATCATATGAGATGGTGGTGAACCACTGTGAAGAGATTGTTTTTGGTCTTGAACCCTGGGAGATTGCCTACATACCCAGCCTGGAGGGCAAGGATCAAAGTCCGTGTAGTTCAATTAAAGAATGAATTAATGATCAAGTTGTTCTTGGGGACAATGATCTAAAAAAATGTTGTTGGGACTTACACATGGTTAGTGGCCCAAAGGGAGTGTTATGGTTGATGTTCGCTCTAAGCTCAAGTGAGTCATACTCGGTGTGAGAAACAAGAGGTAATAACAACCTTAACGATGCACAGTTTAATGTCATGTAGGACATAAAAAGGGGACTATGCAGTTTAAAGTCTTGCAGTTAGGACTATTGGTGCTGCACAGTTTAGTGTCATGTAGCAGGGAAAAAATAACAGTTTAATGACATGTAGGACATAAAAAAAGGGACTATGCAGTTTAAAATCTTGCAGTTAGGACTATTGGTGCTGCACATTTTAGTGTCATGTAGCAGGGACAAAATAACAGTTTAATGTCATGTAAGACATATCAAGGACTTTCTGTACAGTTTAGCGTCATGTAGTTAGGACGATGGGGACAATACAGTTTAACGTCATATTGGACGAAAGGGGGATTGTGCAGTTTATTGTCATGCAGTAAGGACAAAAGAGTGTACCATTTTAACGTCATGTCGGACGAAAGTGCGAATAGTTTAAGGTCATATGCATGGACCGTGAATGGTGCAGTTTAATGTCATACTGGACCTTTGAGATTATATAGTTTAACGTCTTTCCGGACATAAGGGAATTTTATACAGTTTATCTTCATATAGTTAGGATGTCATAGTTTAACGTCTTGCTGGACATAAGGGATTTTCAAATAGTTTATGGTCATATACATGGACCAGGGATGATGCAGTTTAAGGTCATGTTGGACGGTTTAGGGAACTGTTTCACAGTTTAATGTCATGTGGGACGAAGTTGCAGTTTAAAGTCATACTGGACCATTGCAGTATAGTTTAACGTCATATAGCAAGGATGAACTGGTGCTGTATAGTTTAAAGTCATGTAGCTAGGACTAAGGTGAACCAATATGAGGATATCAGTTCTGGGGACTTTTTACAGTTTATCGTCATGCTGGACGATGAAAGTGCCACACAGTTTAATGTCATGTTGCTAGGACACAATATAGTTTAATGTCATCTAGGACAAAATATAGTTTAATGTCATCTCGGACAAAATATAGGAACTTCTGTACAGTTTAACGTCATGTAGATAGGACATAATACAGTTTAGTGTCATGTAGGACATATCATGAACCAATGTGACTGTTTTGGCTCTGGGAACAATATTTTGTGTTTATACAAAATACTTCTTCAGAAATCTGGCATTAGTTGGAGTCGTGATGTGTTCTCCATCCATTGAGATTAGAGAATACGCTCCATTGGAGTAGACCTTATGTATTGAATATGGTCCTTCCCATTTTGGTTCAAGCTTGGGAGGCTTCTTTCATGGTATCATTGGTGCTCTGAGAACCAATACCAATTCTCCCTGAATGAATGAATGAATACGAACCTTTTTGTTAAAAGCTCGTGTTATTCGATTCTGATAGATTTCCAAGTGGTGCAAAGTGCACAATCTTTTCTCATCTAACTATTCCAATTCATTCAACCACTTTTGGGATTGCTCATCTGTAGATAACTGATCACAAATGGCTATTCTGAGTGAGGGCAATTGAACTTCAATTGGAAAGACTGCTTCTGTTCCATATACCAATGAATATGGAGTTGACCGCTTTGCATTGCGAGTGGTAGTCCGATAAGCCCATAAAGCATGAAAGAGTTCATAAGGCCATGACCTCTTATCTTTATCCACCATCTTTTGCAGTATATTTGAAAGAGTCTTGTTGAAGGCTTCTATCTGGCCATTAGCCGCCACATGATATCGAGATGAATGGTTGGACTTAATGTTGTATTCTTGATACAATTTATTTACCTCTGAAGAACAGAAGTTGGTGCCGTTGTCCGTCAATATGGTATGAGGGACACCAAATCTAGTAATGATGTTAGACTTGATGAAGCTAACAATGCATTTAGAACTGACTTCTTTGAGAGGTACTGCCTCTGCCCATTTGGAAAAGAAATCAGTAGCAGTAAGAATGTACTTAAACTGCTTGGCCGTAGCTGAAGGGTAAGGTCCCACCACATCCATTCCCCATGTGGAAAATGGCCATGAGTATTTAGTTGTATGAAGCAACTTTGGAGGTTGATGAATGAAGTTGGCATATACTAGGCATGAATGACACTTCTTTGTGAAATTAACACAATCTTGTATCATTGAAGGCCAAAAGTATCCATGCCTTTGAATTTGATCAGATAGTCGATGTCCAGACTGGTGGGCACCACAGACTCCTGCATGAACTTCTTTTATGACAGCCATTGTCTCTTCACCATCAATACATCTGAAGAGAACTCCATCAAAACCACGTCTGTAGAGAATTTTCTCAAGGTGGTTTGGGCTATCATAAAGATTAAAATTGACCACACGTCGCCGAATTTGTTCTTTCTCGGCTCTATCAGGTGGAAGTGTTACATTTTGAAGGTATTCCCTGATAGGTGACATCTATCCTGTAGTATGACCATACGGTTCAGGAATGGGACTAATTTCATTAATTTCCTCTGTTCTAACTTGAACATAAGGTGAAATTGCACGACGGTGGGCAATACAGATGGTTGTCTCGTCCCGATTTGGATCTGCTAAAGTTGTGGCTATATTAGACAGTGCATCAACTTGAGCATTTTGTGATCTTGGGACATAAGAAAATGTCGGTTCTGAAGGGAATTCCGACATTAACTCTCTGACGTAATCATACAAAGGGATTAATTCTTCTTTTCTGATGGCATAATCCCCATTGACTTGTTTGATTACCAGGTCTGAATCACCTTTCACCTTTAAGTGATTCACTTGTGCTTGAAGCGCTAATTCCAAGCCTGTAATGAGAGCTTGGTATTCAGCTTCATTATTGGTACCACCTTCCCACAACAAAAAAGAATAAGGTAACACTGCCTTATCTGGAGAAATGAGCACAATTCCTAAACCAACTTTGTTGAATTTAGGATTTTCCATTTTCTTCCCTGTTGGACTTCTAGAAGCACCATCAAAATACATTTCTCATGTTTGAGGACTCTCTTGAATAGAGAAAACTTCCTCATCAGGGAGTTTGATATCTGAATATGTGTCTTCCACTGAAGGATGTTCAGCCAGGAAATCAGCCAGAGCTTGTCCCTTAATTGCCTTTTGAGACACATACTGAATGTCGAATTGCTGTAGAATAACCGCCCACTTTGCCAGACGTCCTGTAAGCATTGGACGACTAAGGATGTATTTGAGTGGATTATTACGAGATACCAATTGGACCTCATGATGTTGTAGGTAGTGTCTCAGTTTCTGAACTGCAAAGATTAATGCTAGGCAGCACTTCTCAATACTTGAATACCGGGTTTCTTCTTCAAGCATAGTTCTACTGAGATAGTAGAGACTATTTTCATTCCCATCATCTTTCTTTTGAGCGAGAAAGGCACCCAATGATCGCTCTAAAGCTGTCACATAGAGGATAAGCGGTCTACCCTCAACAGGTGGCATGAGTACTGGTGGACTCAAGAGGTACTTCTTGAGAACATCAAATGCTTCTTGACATTATTCAGTCCACTGGTAAGTGACTCCTTTCTTAAATAATTTGGTAAAGGGTAAACTTTTGCCTGCCAAATTGGCGATGAAACACCGAATATAGGCTAAGTGTCCTTGAAGTCCTCTTAATTCTTTCAAATTCTGAGGAGGTGACATACCAAGGATTGATTTGGTCTTCTCAGGATCGACTTCAATACCACGATGGCGTACAACAAAGCCAAGGAATTTTCCTGAGGTTACCCCAAAAGCATATTTTAAGGGGTTCATCTTCAAATTATGTTGTCGAAGCTTGTGGAATATGACTTCCAAATCAGCCAAGTGATTAGAACGTTGTTTGAATTTAACCACCAAATCATCTACATAGCATTCAACAAACTTCCCTAAAAGAGGTTTGAAGATACGATGCATGGCGCGTTGATATGTTGCACCTGCATTCTTTAAACCAAAGGGCATCACCCGGTAACAAAACACACCTTGAGGAGCTCTGAAGGCTGTATATTCCTCATCTTCTGGGGCCATTCGGATCTGATTATATCCGGAATATCCATCCATGAAAGAAAGTACTTCATATCCAGTCGTCGCATCAATTAAGAGTTCTGTAATCGGAACTGGGAAATCATCTTTAGGACAATATCGATTAAGATATCTGAAATCGATGAAAACCCTAATTTGTCCGTTCTTCTTCTTTACAGGGACAATATTAGCCAACCACTTGGGATATTGAACTTCTCTGACGAAGTTGGCTTTGATCAGCTTATCCACTTCAGCTTCAATTTTGGAAGCATAGGTTGGGTGTGTTCTTCTCGCGGCTTGTTTAAAACCTCGATGTTCTTTTGGTAAACCCAAATGATGAGTAGCAACATCAGGATCAAGCCCATGCATTTCTGTATAATTCCAAGAAAAAATATCTTTATTTTTCTTTAGAAAAGAAATATACATCTCTTGCTCTTCAAGGGTCATGGACGCACTAATTAAAGTGGGGCGTGGACCTTTCTCTGTACCCAGATTTACTTCTCTGAGTTCATCTATAGTGGTAGAGATACCCTCTTCAAATGCTGGAGGAGAATCTCTAAGATCTTCCTCTCCCTCTTCATCATGTGTTATTTCTTTCGTTTCTACTTGCAAAGTAGATGAAAAAACGAAATTCTCATGATCATAAGAGATGTCAAAATTTTCACATTTTGAAGAAGAAGCTTCCATTTCCGACCCTATTGATGATAAAGGGTCTTCTTTGGGAAATAAAGAGGAGATGATGGATTGAGAATCGACATCATTATTCACCTCTGGTGTTGCTATAACTTTTTCTGGCCTGATTAGCGAAGTATAGACTTGTTGGACTTCATCATATGAAATGAAAACGTCACCACTTATGCTTTCATCACTGCTTGGTAGGTTACCAATTTCTCCCATGTTGTCTGGCTCGATCGCCGTAATTGACATTATCGATTTTTCCATAAGAGTGTTTTGATTTGGGCCTATTTTGTCAATTTGACTGATAGGTAACACATAATCTGTACTCACATGTGAAAATGGATTTATTGGAATTTTCTCCAAATCATATGGAGCATTAACTTTGGTAATTTCCTTCATTGTAGATTTTTCTATTCCCTTCATGTGATAAAATTCCGCCTCAATGTATTGAGACTCACATGTCTTGAACGGGGCTTTATCACCATACAATGTTCCAACTTGACCATCGAAACAGTATTTGAGACATTGATGGTATGATGAAGGAATAGCTGCATGCTGATGCAGCCAGGGTCTTCCAAGCAAGATATTGAAAGCTGAGTCTTGATCAACAATCATGAAATCCTAATTGGATACAAGATCTCCAAACTGAGTTCTGAGTGTAACTTCTCCCAGTGGTTCTTGTTCATTTTTATTATATCCTTGTAACATCATGGTAGAAGGAGATAAATCAGATTCCGTGAGGCCCAATCGACGAAGTGTACGAATGGGCATGAGGTTGACTCCTGAACCATTGTCAATGAAAGCTCTACGAACATCTACACCATTGACTTTTCCAGATAAGTACAAAGGTTTTATGTGCCCATGCACAACATCATCTTCATCTTTATCAGTAAAAGATATCACTGCAAGGCATTCTGCAGGATTATTCTCTATGTGATAGATTTCAGCTGCAGCAATTTCAGCTTCAAACTCCTGAGGACTTGACAAAGCTTCGATGAGTGCTTCCCGAAGATCTTTTGACAGATTCAAAGCATCCAAAATTGATAACTTGGATGGTACTTGGGCCAAGTGTTTCAATATATCATACTTTTGATCTAGAGGTCTGCGTTTCCCAATAGGAATATGCGGTTTAGCAGGTACCTTGGAAGAAGATGCTTTGGAAGCTGATGCATCTCGTATTGAAGTTGGCAACATCCTTGGTTTTGGAAGATTAGACTGATTAAATCCATTTACTTGCTGAGATAAAGAAGATGGAACCTTTAATCGGTATTCCAAAATAACTATGCCAAAACTGAGTTGGCCATTGGCAGAAGAACTTTCTTGTTCTTTTTGAGCTCGCTGAAGGGCTCTACCACGAGTTTCTGCTACATATACAGTGCTAGCAGGGGTAAAATTAGAGTAGTGGCTTCGGAAAGATCCACGTCTTCCCCTATATCCTGAACCTCTAGAACCTCCTCGGATTCCCTTATTTGATACAGGGAATTCAGGCTCATCAAGACTGGAATATGGATCTATTAATTGAATCATATTAACAGAACCAAAGATTAACTCTTCGTCTGATAAAGACTCTGCCTGGTTAGCCTGTTTAGGTTGTTCCGTTTGATGGGGCGGTGCCCGTGGCTTTGAAGTAGATGGCATGAAATCTGCCAGAGTCAAAGACAATTTAGGCTTTGATACATACTCATCTTCTCCTGATTCCTCTTTCTTCTTTGAATTGCGTTGCCCTTTTGAGGATTTGTCTTTTGATGGAGGCTTTACTGCAGCTTTTGTAGGAGACACAATTGGCTTCTTCAATTGTGTTCGCAAAATGGAATGGGTCCGATTGATTGTCTTTCTGACCATCCAATCATCATATTTTTTTGCAGTTTTGCTTTTGACTTCCTGCCACTCGCCTCCTTCCTCTGGATCTGTAGCGGTAATACATGCTACATGAGCTGAAGAACCCTTCAATTTGACTTGTCCAAAGTCGACCATCTTTTGCAGGAGGTCTTTAAAGACAAAACACTCCTGGATGGGATGCCCTAACATTTGATGAAAGGGACAATAATTGGGACGGTCTTCATCTCCTTCCTTGTTTGGCCTCTTGGGCACTGGTAATTGAACCAAATTATTTTCCAGAGCTGAAATGAAGTAACCAGTAACTTGCTCACTCTGGAAAGAGTATGTTTTACTCTTCAAATCCTCAAATTGTTTTCGTCATTGATCTCTTTGATCATTTGGACGAAACAGCCTTTGTTGTTGGCGTTCAAGAGGTGGAGACCTTCGAGAAGATGAAGGTTTTGAAGTAGAAATAGGTACAGGTGCTTGTTTAAGCATAACTGTAGCAGTTTCCGCTTTACCCATTCTCCTTCCTGGAGCTAATGGAATTATACGAGATTTAACCTTAGCCTGTATAAGGGAATCTTAAATCTGTTGAGCGATTGAAGTAAGGTCTCGAAACCCTCCTATGTATTTCACAGGGATCAATGGCGTGCGTAATTCGTCACGCAAATTTTCCACACAGATTGGCAACAGTTCCTCCTGAGGGAGTGCTAAACTCAGGGAATACGTTAATCCCTTCCAACGAGCAATGAAATCAGAGACTCTTTCATTCTCCCTTTGCTTGCAGTTTGTAAGATCGAAAACTGTCGTTTTTGGAAAAGTTGAGCTAAACTGAAGAAGGAATTTTTGACGAAGATCCTCCCATCTGATGACTGACCGGGATTGCAAGCTTGTATACCAGACAAAAGCTGGTCCTTGCAAGGTTCGCACGAAGCATCTGAGTTTCACTACTTCTTGCTACTCTGGAGTTCCCATCATAGGATCACAACAAGACACGTAATGCATCAAATGTTGTTCAGGGTCGCCTAATCCATTAAAAGTAGGGAAAACAAGGTTTCCAAAACTGGATGGAGGAGAAATGGAATCTACCCATTCAGGGTAAACTTTCTTTTCAGGTTGAACTTGTGCCCATTTCCCTTCCATAGTTTCTAACCGAGCTGTTAATGACTCAATAGTAGTTATTAACTTTTGAGAAACATCAGGTTGAACTTGGTTTTGGGTAGGTGCAATGAATGGAGCTTGGACAGACGTGGTGGTTGGTGCTGCAACTGATGGTAGTGCTGCCAACCGTTGTTGCGTTTGACCCGTAGGATTAGACCTCTGAGGGTGTACTGATAAAGGAGGATATTCCTGATCCATCTCAGTAGTTACAACAAATTCCTTCGACTGTCGGACTTCAGCATTCTTAAGAAGAATACTACTCTGAAGTAGTTCTGCATTCAACCTTCTTAATTCTTTCATTTCTTCCTCCTGTTGTGCAAACCTTTGCTCTAATGAGATCGATTGACCTCCTTCAGAGGAAGGGTGAGAAGTAACCTGATTCTTTCCTTTCCCATTATTGGATCCTTTTCGGATAGGGGGAAGTGGGTTACTTGAAGGAATACCCAGATTTTGGGTAAGCCTTTGATTACGTGTGCGCACACCTTCTTCATTTAGGTCTGTGTGCACAACTTCTTGAGCAGGAACCTCTTCGTCTGATCCCTCTGATTGAGCCTCATCTGGTGAATCAGCAGCAACGGCATTGATGACATTAATGGATGCATATTGCATGGAATCCTTTCTATCAGCATTTCTGTGATATTGTCTTCTTCCATGTCCATGATGAGACATGGAATTCCGTTGACTTGATCCCTCAGGAACTTCTTGGAGAACCGTCACTTGGAGAGAATCTCCTGATAGCTTGGCTCTTCGTTCCTCTTGAGGCTTATTCCCTAATCGAGAGAGTACTGACTTTCTCTGAGGGAGGGATTGAGGATTTGAAAAGGTCCCAAGTCCAGTGGACTGGGGATGTTCCTGCTGCTTCCGCTCAACTCCTCGAATCCCATTTGTTGACTCTGAGGGTTGGGTTAGAGAAGTCCCCAGTCTGACAAGCTGGGGTGTCTCTTGGCATGCTATGTCTGAGATCATCTTAAAATCTCTCTTGATCTTGCGAATCTTAGTTCGGAAATTAGCTGGATGCATTAACCTATATCCACTTTTATCACCTGGTTCAACAAACCGTTGGATGATTTCCGAAACTTCTGTCATTTGATGACGTGTTTGCTCCAGACGAGAGGCTTGTGCAATATTCTCGCCTGCTTGATGTAGGAGCAATTCAACAACTTGTTCTCTATATACTTGATTTTGAGAGGAACTAGTTGAAGCCTGTTCTTGAGCAATCTTTTGATTATGAACAAAGCCCATTGACTGTGGCCGTCCATGGGCAATAACATTGCATGAGACCATTTTCAGCGGGCTTTGCTGACTGGAAAGCACTGTGAAATGTAGTGCTCCGTGAACACCCCATCCTCTGATATGAACATCAGATGGAGCATTGGCAATTAACTGACGCAATTTTCTTAGTGCGTCAAGGCATGAACGTGGAAGGGTTCTCTGTTTCTTTTCAGCCTTCGGATACCGAGAGACTGATAGAGATGCCAAATCAATCTGGCGTTGTAACCCTTCTATTATCTTAATATGATTTTCATAATCACCGTAAGATAATACTTTCTTCTTCAATTGACAAAGAGTCTTCCATATGTTGAGATGAATATCATGGATTCCATCATCCGTCAACATCTTTGGAATGTCGTACTGGGAGTCAGCCAAAGGCCAAAACATGACTGGTACTTCACCTTTTTCCAGTTTTTTCCTCATGTTCAGCATTTCCTCTTTATCATTAAATGAAGATTCTTCTACCTATTTGGACCAGAGCTGATGCTTCCTTGTTGCTTCATTAGGTTCGACAAGGTTGGTAGAGAGTCCGCTATTCATGCTGGAAGATGAATGACCAGGGGATGGTTCGGAAAATAACCTAAACCCTAGGCTATCCTCTGATGGAGAAAGAGTTTCACCTGCCGATAGTAAAGCATCAGACATGACTGGATTTACGTTTGCAAGTGCCTCGAGATAGGAGGGCTTTCTCGTCACTACATTGCCTTCTGAAGAATTTTCGAGACAACATGAATCACTACTGCGGAGAGGACTTTCGCAGCGAAGTTCATCACCATGAGAAGGACCGTCATGATGGGTTACAGCAAAAGATGAAATCTCTTGATCCTTGGTCTTTTAACCACACAGAGGGTTCTTGTGGCTCTCATCTGAAGAAGAAACTTCAATATTGACCGAACTTTCATGAAGCAAGCCTTCATGAGGAAGTGTCTGTTGAAGAACTTCAAAATTAATGTTCCCGTTATTGGGAACTGAGGGAGTAGAATCTTGAATTCCGACAGATAAATGTCTGACGGCTTCAAGAACTCCAGCATCGAGCAAGGCCTTGTTGCAGATTGGCCTTTGATCTCCTGACTGTGCTGGGCGGATCTTTTTCTTAGATGCCTTCTTACTCACTTTAGAAACCACTTGTTGACGAAAGTGGTTACTCTGAGCAGGTGTATGTGCCTGATCAGGAAAGATGGTCAGGTTAGGCTGACGATCTCCACTCAAATCAGGTGTATGTGCCTGACTTGGTTGTCCGTATGATATGGGGGAGTATGACCCATAACCCTCTTGGACTGGAACAGATGTGTGTGTCTGTTCCGGAGTGAATCGTTGATGTGTCACTCCACTGCTAGGGATAGATTTATGTGTCTGTCCCTGTGATGATGTTGAAGCTGTTATGATATCCTGGCAAGCATCCAGAATATGAGCAGGAATTTTCTTCTTCTCTTTCACCATTGACAAAATATGTTTGGTGACTTCAGCCGCCGGAACGGGGATATACGTCCATTCCGGGCTTGGAGTAGGTGTATGTGCCTGCTCCTGTCCTCCTTTTCCTGTCAATGAATCCTGACAGTACTCAAGTGTGGAGGTAGCGAGTTGAGTCTGCCTCCTGTTTGTCGTCGGGGCTTTCTGACTGACTTCTTCGTGCGCTACCAAGCGAGACTGTTGGTAGGCTTGATTAGTATTAGCAGGTGTATGTGCCTGCTGATTACACTTCGCCAAACGCGGTTGACGAGATCCATCATAGGTAGTCAGACGAGCCTGCTGACTAATTG
The DNA here is from genome assembly GCA_963277665.1 of Viscum album. Lineage (NCBI taxonomy): Eukaryota > Viridiplantae > Streptophyta > Magnoliopsida > Santalales > Viscaceae > Viscum > Viscum album. The sequence goes on along the minus strand of OY728129.1, from coordinate 1,776,901,787 downwards.
GTGATGTATAAGCACGTGCATGTTCCTGCCTATGGTACTCCGTCGGGATTTCTTGGCGGGATTGGCGTGATGCTGCCAGACGAGTCTGCTGGACAACGGAATTAAAACGGACAGGTGATTGTGCCTGCTCGTTGTTTGCCACCAAGTTAGGTTGGTGGACTTCTCTGGAGATGGCAGGGATGACAACATTCCCATTGTTCACCGGATTCCGTCTCTGGCGGTTCATCTTGCCTTCTCGGGTTTGAGGAACCTGAGCTGAATGCCTGGAGTCGGTACCCTCATCATGTTGAGGGCGCACTACTGCACGAGTCTGGCGGCGATTGCTGATGGGAGCCCTTGAGAAGGACTCATGTATTTTTGAATTAAGGTCTTGCGGGACCTGCTCATTCACTTCCTCAGAGTAAGGGAGTGAATGGAAATTGTGTTCCGGGGATAATGACCCGAAATAGTTGGAGACGGTAGTCAGCACCGCCTGCTTCTTGATCGCTGGCCGCCGTTGTCCGGATGACCAGGTAGAGTTGTTAACTTGGAGGGCTTGACGAGCGGCCTCCAGAGTTGGGATAGTACTGTTGCAATGGTACTCCTTAACCAGTGCATTAGAAACCCAGCGTTGAAGACGCTGAGTTGGTGATGTCATCCTCAGAGCGGACGACGTTCCAGCAGGAGTAGCAGCATTGGTTTTCACAGTAGCAGACCTCACAGTAGAGGTGTTCACAGCAGCAGTATTCATAGGGGTGAATTTAAGGAAAGCCATTTTGCAGAAGATCTTGAGAAAAGAGTTCCTTTTCCATATAACAGACATGATCAAGATGAATCCGGGCCACTACATCTTTTGGATGAGCACATGTCAATGATTTCTTTGTTGGCCCAAGGGGCCTAACAAATAAGAATAACATCACTTTAACTTGGTTAAGGATTCACGTCAGGTTTACCATTTTTGTTTCCTCACAGATTTCATGGATGACCTCGTTGATTTGAGATTTAAACGTTCCGATCGGTTTCTAGCGGGTTTGTTCGTAGAACCGGAAACATCCAATGATTCCACATCCGTTTGGACCTACTTTCCAAAGGTAGGCGCTCATTATCTTGTGGACTGATGAGGATTAGGAATTTGCATTGGTCGAGAGGATGGGAGGTCGGACTCATCACACCTTTTTGAGGGGAATTATTCTCTACTCCGGGACTCTCTTTATAGATTTAAGTTATGTTCGTGAATCCTTATTACATTACCAAGTATAAAATGTGCTTTCCTTTAGTTTTAACAATCAATGATTAAATATGCATGAAATTTAGATAATCTTTTATATGTATTCGAGGTTCTTCATCAATAGAGAATCATCTATATCTGTTTAGAGATTCTTGGTCAATGGTATCCTTCAAAACATTTATATAAAAGGCTCTTGGTCATTATGATGACTAGGCTGGTTTTAAAGCCACTCAGTGGGGAACTTGAAGTTTATCGTCATTCAGAAGGACAGGGATTATTTCAAAGTTGGGATCGAACCCAAAAATGGGCTACCTACGTATCCTTTGTTTTGGAAAAGGAATCAGAACCCACGTAGTTCGAGTAATGGAGTATGATGTTTATGATTGATGGCTCAAAGAAGAATGTCATAATTACTTTTACACTCTAAGCTCACGTGAGTCATGCTCGGTGTGAGAAACAAGAGGTATTGGTAAAAATTAGACAATTGTTCCATGAAAGATGCAATCATAAGAATTTGTTTGGGGATTATGTATGTATGACTGCCCAGATAAATGAAGGTTTAGGATTTACTTTTAGGGAGAAAATCCAGGAACAGGGTCCATAAAGGTATATGTGCTTTATGGAGATTTGAATACTCTAACTTGGGACTTATTCCTGAGAAGGAAACCCAAATTAGGAGAGGATTGATAATTGGGTTTTACTCCTGAGAAGGAATCCCATATCAAACGTAATTTAGGACTGGTTAAGAGAAATTAAGGGACTTGGGGCTTACTCCTGAAAAGGAATCCCAAGATTATGACTGGGACTTGCTCCTAAAAAAGGAGGCCCAGGTTAGGGGACTTGGGGATTACTCCTGAAAAGGAAGCCCAAGATTATGACTGAGTCTTATTCCTGAAAAGGAGACCCAGGTTAGGGATTAAGGTTTGGGGCTTACTCCTAAAAAGGATTCCCATATTTGAGATTGGGGATTACTCCTGAGGAGGATGCCCAAGTTAAAGGATTATGATTGGGGCTTACTCCTGAGGAGGATTCCCAAGTTTAAGGAATTAAGGTTTGGGGCTTACTCCTGAGGAGGATGCCCAAGTTTGGGAACTTTAAGAATTTGGGGCTTACTCCTAAAGAAGGATGCCCAGATTAAAGGATTTATAACTGGGGATTATTCTTAAAAAAGGAGACCCAAGTTAAGGATTCTCTCATCTTAAAGGATGAGGTTTAATGAACGAACGCTCAATCTTTGGTGACATAAGGATATTTAAATCACTAGGTTTTGAGATATATTCCACAGAATTCCTTTCAGATAAGGAAGTCGAATCAAGAAATCATGCCATAAATGTCTTTGAAGAGTGTCTTGAAGACCGAATCTTGAAAAGAAAAGGTGTAATGACTTAAGAGGGGTAAAATGGGCAATACGGGCACCCAAAAAGGTAGGGGCGTGCAAGTCTTGAAAGGCGCGCTAGTCTTCCGTGGGCGCGCAAGTATTGGTCGCGCAGGTATACCTGCGTGACATGTGGGGTATTTGCGCGATTTTCAAACCAGCATTAGCATACTTGAGAGACTCTTTATTAATCACTTTAGAATCCTCTTGAGGTTCTTCCAGAAAATGGATGCGCAAGTTATATTGAAGGAAATAAGTCAGCGCGCAAGTGTTGATAAGTTTCAACACTTAGGCCTTCCTTCTTCTCTTTAGATCTTCCGTTCTAGGTAAGAAATTACCTTAGAAGTGTTCCGGAAGCTTTGAGAAGAGACTTGGGCGTCGGGAGCTTCAATCCGAGTTTCTGGAAAAAAAGATCCTCTCGAATGGGGGGCCCACTTGGTCTATTTATAGGCAGGAGAAGACCCTGGGCGGTTACCGGGCGGTTATCACTTAGGTCACGCAAGTCACTTGCACGACCATTAGGCGGCGTGCAAGTAGACTTGCACGACCACTAGGCGGTGCGCAAGTGTACTTGCGCGACCATGAGGGAACTTGCGCGACCTATGGGAAATGTTCTCCTTGTTCATCCCTTTGTCGATTTTTGATGTTTCTTCAAAGGATGAATCACTTTATGCTCAGATATTCCCCTTTTCCGATCCTTAGATTCTGTGACGAAAGGAGCGTCAATAGAATCTCAACTCATGAAATGGGAAATTAACCAAGAAGAATATGTTGACTCATGGTGTTTCATGGTGTGTGGAGGAGTATCTCAAATCATGGTATTCCATAGCTGGAAGGTGTATGCGCATAAGGGTGTAATGGAAAATTCCGATGCCCCGTTCCGAAAGGTTTGTGGTGAGACTATCTGTTTTTCATTGGGTTTAGTGATGGAAGTGAAGGGACTAGCCAGTAGGACCGGGACCACAGCTTGACACTGATCTCGAGCTGGGGTGCGGTGGCACAGCCCCCGCGGTATGGAGCAGCAGGTGAAGGCCTTGATACTGTTGCATGTAAAATGCTCTATATGTATGATGGGTTGCGTGCAAGATTGCACTGTGTGGCATAGGTACATGCAGGATTGGGAACCTTAGCACTTTTGTGCACAATATGAAATTTTTTCGCACAATAGGGAAGGATTGCACGCAATATAGAAGGTTGGCGCGCAATAGGGAAGGATTGCGCGTTGGTGCGTGCAAAATAGGGCACAAAGGCACTGTTGCATGAAACAATGATGTTTTGCATGCAAAACTAGGCACATTGTCCCTTTTTCATGAAAAATTGATGTTTTTCTCACAAGATGGGGGTTTTGCACACAGGTGCAAAAGATGCGGACTTGCACGCATTAGAGTTGCGGCTGACCTCTAGGGGCCTTCTTGGAAGAAAGGGTCCACTTGTATTTATAGGAAAAATCATGAATATTGGTGTGTGTAAAATTATGTTCTACTTTTTCACGCAAATCCATTTTCTGTGCAAGATTCTATTTTTTCACACAAGATTCCATTTTTGTGCGCAAATCCATACTTTTCCTCAAAACTGTTTGGGGTGTCCATTTCCAACAGCCTGAATTCGAACGGCCATAACTTCTGATCTGTAACTCTTTTCGGGCTCTACGGCCAATCAAATTGAATCCTGGGAAACAATCTATGCTTCAGGTTCATGGTTGTAATCATTTGAAATATTTTTTGTATGTGTTTTCTGGTGCCAAAAAATTATCCCTAATAATAGGGGTCGAACGAGGACTAGGAGAGCGAGGCGGACCTCATTCTGAGGAAACAACTAAGGAAAAGGCATGCCTTGGGGTCCATTGTATAGCGATCGCATTGAGGAAACAACCGACTAAATATATAATCCCACATAAGCCATTATTGGTGTGGGAAACAAGAGATAATAGTGGATCATTCGCCTATACGAGAGTGCTAAACGGCGGAATATGTGAGGGGATCTAAATGGGACATCGATCATCATTGGGATTATCTGGAAGGAGAGGGATTGAAACTGGAGAGACAAGGCTCTCTGAACAGCTGATCATGATTTTCAGGAAGAAAGAGGGAGGCCTGAATGGATAATGAAGATCTCAGAATAGTCGAATACTTATTTTCCTGGTGTGCTCTTATGCATGAGCGGGGTAACGCTAGGGGTGTTGGAAATAATCTGAATAGAGGGGGGGTGGAAAGTGTGAATCCCGATACCCAAAATTCAGAAAATTGTACATGTGGTGGGACAATGAAGGATAACTATTGACCATGTTCGAAACAAATCATCCCTATTTCATTATCTTGATATGGGGATAACAAACGAAGGTCGGCCACTGACCATATTCGAAACTAGGGGCCTGACACAAAATGTCATCCATTAGTCTTCTGAAATGCTGACCCAGGATAATAGGCAAGCCATAGGTTGAGCATCCTTACTGTTAGGGGGTTCCTTTAGACGTGAAATAGGGCAAGGGTCTGAACGAAGGGCATGAAAAAAGTGGAGGGTGGAGTGATGTGTTGTTCGAGTGGAGTCCAACCCTCTTGAAATTACGCCACTGTGGTGGAAACACATTAGGTGGGTGCATTGGTCTGATTAGGGATCATACCTACATCGGAGAAAGACCTCTCTGGTAAGGAACTGGAATGCCTTGTAGTTTTACATCATAGAAATAAGAACAATAGACACGTAGTTTAAACATCGTACGGTGAGGACAGTGCACAAATTATTAAAGGTCATACTGCCTGGACCGAAATTGGGGCCGAGGGGCCCGAAGGGATAATGACCCTAGGGATGGGCCCAATGTGAATCGCATGGTCATTGCTACGTATCCCATGAATATGGGAATCAATACAAACGTAGTTATTAAACATAGTGTGGTCGGAGACCAATGCTGATAAGGGAAATCCTCTCTGGTGAGGTGTCTGATGCATCCCATAGTTATTATGGGGCATCCTAAACTTGTTCATGGTAGAACTGTAGTTTAATGTCTTACATTGAGGACATTTGGATCTATGTATTTTAACATCATACGGTATGATGGAGAGTGAAAGGGGGAATACCAAGAAGGTAGTATGTGATGAAGTAGCTATAAACTCAATGTGAATGAGGACATAAGGAGTCTGTACCAAACCACATATCCCCGAAGGAAGTTTTTTAGGTCAAGGGATCAAAATTGAGAGTTAGGTTGGGCCTGAAACAAAGTGGTCAGGAGTTCCTACAAATCCCATCAGGATGGGAATCAAGCCGCACATAGTTCTGGGCACAACGTGGTCAGAGACCAATTCTTGTAGGGGAATACTCTCTAGTATGAAAGTTGAAGAATCCCATAATTATCATGGGGCATCCTGAACTTGTTTATGGTAGGGTCTGTAGTTTAAGGTCATGCGTCGAGGACATGGCTACACAAAAAGTAAATGTGTGGTGCGGTACATACCCCAATGTGAATGAGGATCATAAGATTCCACGACACACCACATACTGTAAGGAGACTCCTTGGGTCAAGGGACTGAAGGTGGAAACTAGTTTGGTCCCAAGACGGGTTATCTGGGAATTCCTACATATCCCATGAGGATGGGAATCAAGCCACACATAGTTTTAAGAGTTCCGTTTAACATCATGCAGGACGAAGGGAATGTGTAGTTTGGCTACACCAGTACACATCCTACCAAAACCACTGAGCCCAAGTGAGTCGTGCTTGATGCGGGAAACAAGGAGTAGTGATGGGACTTTCCTAGTACTGAGAGGAACACATTCGGGGAAATGGCACATTAGGTGAATGAAGTATCAGTAATACTGACCTTCCTACTTAACGCACCTAGATGCGTGAAGGGGTAGAGCTGAGTATGTTGGAATTCCACTTGAACATTAGGGAGTGGAAATATGTGAACCATGATTCTCGAGATCTGGACCACAATGATAGCGATGTGATGATAAAGGATGACTGCTGACCATGTTCAAAACATAGTATTCATTTCGCATTAGCTTGGAATGGGGACCGACAACTGAGGGTCGACCGATGAACATGTTCCAAACACGAGACCTATTGAAAATTTCATTTGAGGTCTTCAGGGGCGTTGGCATAAGATGGTATGTAAGCCAATATGGCATGAGACCAATCCGTAAAGAGGGTCCCTTTCAAACATAGAAGGGGATGGGGATCCAAATAAAGGGCTCATGAAGCATGGAAATGAAACTAATAGATGTTTATGTGAAAATTACACACCTTCGGCTCTTTTCCATGCCACATTTGAGTACGCCAATGAGACATGTAAGATAGAGGAATTCAAATCCCTTTAGAAGGACAAGGGTCATGGGGTCGCATGCTCCTATATTAAGGAAGTATAGTGGGCCATTAAGGGGGGACCTAGTTTGATGGACTGTGCATAGGGCGGCAAAGTAGCCAATCCCAACACGGAGTTCCCATAGGGAGATATTATTTTATATTTATAGAACTTAGACTAGGTTGGGAAAAGACAAGGGAGGCACATGGTGCGACTGTTTCAAAAACCCAACATTAATGAGAACCCAAGAGGTACTTCCACAAGACATGTTCCCAATAGAATTTGGACCAAGGGGACAAAAAAGGGGCAGGAATTAAGATCCCTGGGGCTGGACCCACAGATGGAATGTTTGGGCATTCCTACGTATCCCATGAGGATGGGAATCAAGCCACACATAGTTATAAAAGATGTCATGTAGTCTAAAGTCATATGAAAAGGACACAGATAGATCTTAGTTTTAGGGTCTTAGAGATCAGACCATAGCCCAGCAAAACTCTTCCAAACAGGTGAAAACCTCGACCAAATCCCTAAGCCCATGTGAGCTACTCTCGGTGTGGGAAATAAGGGCAGAGAGGGTCTTTGGAATACTTGGAATACATGACCCAATGTGTAAAATCACACTAAGGGATAGCACCAAGAGTGTTGAAATTCCACTTGGACATGATGGAGTGGAAAATATTTTGAATCATGAAACCGACATTTAGGGCCAGATAGGGTTGGTGTGATGATGGAGTACAACTATTGATAGTTTTCTAAACACAACATCCATATTGTGTGGCCTGAAATAGGAAAAACAAATGAGTGTCGACCACTGACTACATTTGCAATGTGGGACTTGTATCAATTTGATGGTTGAGATCATTGAGGACATTGGCCCAAAATGAAAGTATAGACCTTAGGCCAAGAATCATTACCATTTGGGGGTCCTTTTGGACAGGAAATATGATGAAATACCAAATCAAGGGAGACATGAAGCCTGATTGTGGGAGATAACATGTCCATGTAGGATCCAACACTCTATGGCCTGAACCAGAGTGCTCCTGGGGACATTGATTAACCGCTGAAGAGGGTTGGGGGCCCAACTTAAGAGTATCTGACTAGAAAAGATGATTGTAGGTTAGGGGAGTGAAGGGATCTTAGGAGAAAGAGGTATGTGGTGTGGTTATTACAACCTGACCTGAATGGGGATATAAGCCCATACCACACCTTATACCCCTCCCCTAGAAGGACTCTGGCCAAGGAGCCAAAATGATTAAGAGGTCTCTAAGAGATGGGGCTGGACCTGAAGGCTAAATGTTCAGGTAGTTCTACATATCCCATAAGGATGGAAATCAAGACACACATAGTTCTAGAGGATGTTGTTTAGTTTAAAGACATGTAGAAAGGACACAAATAGGGGAAAGGTATCTCAACGAGGGATGTGTACGGCACAACGAGTAACCTGACATGAATGAGAACATAATATCATATCACACCATACAATCCTAAGTGAGAACTTGGGCCAGGGGACTGAAAATGCCAAGGGACTTGAGGCTAGGCCATAGATGAAAATTCACAGCCAGTTTATAGTTTAACCTCTTATAGTGAGGATGCTGGTGATCTTAGTTTAAGGTCATATATATCGGACCATAGATGCCTAGTTTAATGCCATTTGTGTGGGACAGATGGGTAGAAAGTTTTAATCACCTTGCCTATTATGTGGGATACCACATGAAGACAATGATGATCAAGGATAAATTCTTACCATGTTCTCAGCATAGTAACCATACTGAGTGACCAGGGATGGAGGCAACCAATTCAGTGTCTATTGTTGACTATATTAAAAACCTGGGACTCGTATCAATTGGTCACTTGGGATCCTTGAGGAAGTTGGTGTGAAATGGTAGGAGAGCCCTTAGGCTAGACAACTGTGACGTATGGGGGTCCTTTTGGATGTGAATTATGGCGGAAACCCAAAGGATGGGTCACATGAAGAATGGTGTGACCCATGCAGTTTAATGTCTTGTGGTGAGGACCAAGATGGAGGGGTGTCTCAAGGGGATGTATGTGGCATGGAAAAAATAGCCCGACGTGAACAAGGACATAATCCCATACCACACCATATAATCCTAGGTGAGAAACTGAGTTAGGGGCCTAGAAAGGCCAAGGGACCTGAGGCTAGTCCATAGATGGAACGTCACATCTAGTATGCAATTTATTGTCACGCGGGATGAGTACTGAGTGGTGTTATGTCCCTTAGTGAGGGATGGATTATGCAGTTTAACATTGTGCGATGAGGACCGAGGTGATCATAGATTATGGTCATAGAGATTAGACCTTTTTACAGTTCATTGTCATGTGGGACAAGTGCTTGGTTGTTTTACATCCTTCAACCTAGACGGATCATGTGGTTTAATGTCGTGTAGCGAGGATGAGATAGTTTAAGGACATGCAGGACCATATACAGTTTAACGCCATGTGGGATGAAGATGAGAAGTTTAAAGTCGTGCAGGATGATAATGAGTAGTTTAACATCCTAACAGACAAAGATGAGTAGTTTAAAGTCATGCAAGACAATAATTCAGTTTAACGTCGTGCGGGACGAAGATGAAAAGTTTAATGTCATGCCGTACGATAATGAGCAATTTAACTTCATGATGGACGATAATTCATTTTAACATCATGAGGGAAGAAAATGAGTAGTTTAAAGTCCAGCAAGATAATAATGAGCAGTTTAACATCTTGACGGACGATAATGCAGTTTAACATCATGCGGGGTAAAGATGAGCAGTTTAAAGTCTGGTAGGATGATAATGAGAAGTTTATCGTCATGATGGACAAAAATGAACTGTTTAAAGTCATGCAGGATGATAATGAGTAGTTTAATGTCATGACGGACGATAATGGAGTTTAACATCATAGAGGATGAATATATCTCTGTTGCTCCACCATATTAGTAAACATCCTACCAAAACTACTAATCCCATGCGAGTCAAGATTTGTGTGGGAAACAAGATGTAATGATGGGATTTTTCTGACACATGGAATCACACATAAATGGAATGGAGATTTCAGGTCGGGAATATCCCAGTGACACTGGACCACTTATTCAATGTGCAAAGATGCACGGAAGGGTAACACCAAGGGTGTTTGTGTTCCACCTAAACATAGAGAGGTGAAAGAAATGGTGAATCATGGAATCCAATATATGGATTACAATGATGGTGGTGTAACAATGGAGGATAGTTGTTGACCGTGTTCCAAACATATCATCCATATTGTGTTACCTAGAATGAGGAAAAACAAATGAGGGTCGACCGCTGACCATGATTGAAACACAGGACTTGTCACAAAATGTCACCTGAAGTCTTTCAGGGCGTTGGCCCAAGACGATAGCTGAGCCAATGTGGAAAGAGACCAGACCGTTAGGTGGGACCTTCATACATGAAGGATAGTATGGATCCAAATAAAAGGGAAGCCATGAAGTGTAGAGATGGATTCATATTATTTCTATTTGGAGTCTAATACTCCGGGTTCTACACCACAGTGCGTCAGAGCATGTTAGTGGGAATTCGTAGATGGACTCAGAGCAACAGACCCCAATGTAGAAAATAGTTTAGGTTCATATTTCTTGGACCAAAGGTTCTTAGTTTATGGTTATGGAGTTTGGACCTGGTGCATAGTTTAACATTGTGTATCTAGGACGAGGGAAGGATGGTGTTTATGGTCATATAGTTTTGGACATGGTTGCTATAGTTTTATGTCGCATAGCTTTGACCATGGTTGCTATAGTTTTAGGTCACATAACTTTGACCAAAATGATGTACAGTTTCATCTCATGCGACCAAGACGTTGTCCTGCTGTTTAACATCATGCGACCAAGATGATGGTTGTTATGTAGTTTAACGTCATGCAACTAGGATGGCATACATTTTAACATCTTGTGATGAAGAAAAAGATGGAGGGGTGTCTCAAGGGGATGTATGCGACATGGAAAAAATAACTCAATGTGAACGAGGACATAAGCCCCTACCAGACCACACAATCCTAGGTAAGAAACTAGTCCAGGGACCCGGAAAGGCTGAGGGACCTGAGGTTGGTCCATAGATGTAATGTCATAACCAGTGTGCAATTTATCGTCACACGGGATGAGTACTGAGTGGTATTACATCCCTTAGTGATAGACAGATTACGTAGTTTAACATCGTGCGATGAGGATCGGTGTGAACATAGATTAGGGTCATATAACTCAGTCCTTTTTTTAGTTTATTGTCATGCGGGACAAGTGCTGGGTAGTTTTACGTCCTTCAGCCTGGAAAGATCATGCAGTTTAACATTGTGCGGTGAGGTCAGGACAGTTTATGGTCAGGCGGGACAATATATAGTTTAATGTCATTTGGGACAAATATGAGTAGTTTAAAGTTGTGCAGGATGAAAATGAGTAGTTTAATGTCATGACAGACGTAGATGAGTAGTTTAAATTCATGTAGGATAATAATGTAGTTTAATGTAATGTGGGATGAAGATGAGTATTTTAATTTCATGTAGGATGATAATGAGTAGTTTAATGTCATGACGGACGATAATGTAGTTTAACTTCATACGATATGAAGATGAGTAGTTTAAATTCATGTAGGATGATAATGAGCAATTTAAAATCTTGACAGACGATAATGCAGTTTAACATCATGCAGGATGAAGATGAGCAGTTTAAAGTAATGCATGATGATAATGACCAGTTTAATGTCATGATGGACGAAGATGAATAGTTTAATGTCATGCAGGACAATAATGTAGTTTAACATCATGCGGGACAAAGATGAATTGTTTAACGTCGTGTAGGATGATAATGAGCAGTTTAACATCGTGAAAGATGAAGATGAACAGTTAAAAGTCATGCAAGAAAATAATGACCAGTTTAACATCATGACAGATGATAATATAGTTTAAAATCATGCGTGATGACAATGCAGTTTAATGCCATGCGGGACATAACAGTTTAAGGTCATGTAGGACCGTATACAGTTTAACGTCATGCAAGACGACATATAGTTTAAGGTCATGTGAGAAAAGTGTTGAGTAGTTTTACGTCCCTCAGTTTGGAAATATCATGCAGTTTAACATCATGTGATGATGACGGAATAGTTTAGGGTCATGTGGGACCATATATAGTTTAACGTCATGTAGGATAAAGATGAGAAGTTTAAAGTCATGTAGGATGATAATGAGTAGTTTAACGTCATGATGGACAATAATGTAGTTTAACGTCATTCAGGATGATAATGAGAAGTTTAACATCATGACGGATAAATATGAGCAGTTTAACATCTTGCAGGATGATAATGAGAAGTTTACGTCTTGATGGATGAAGATAAATGGTTTAATGTAATTCATCATGATCATGAGTAGTTTAACATCATGATGGATGGAGACAAACAGTTTAACATCATGCAGGACAATAATGAAGTTTAACATCATGTGGGAAGAATAAGAACAGTTTAACATCATGCATGATGATAATGTAGTTTGACGTCATACGGGATGAAGATGAGTAGTTTCAAGTCATGCAGGATGATAATGAGAAGTTTAACATCTTGACGGATAATAATGAAGTTTAACATCATGTGGGATGAAGATGAGAAGTTTTAATCCATTCAGGATGATAATGTAGTTTAACGTCATGCGGGATGAAGATAAACAGTTTAATGTCATGCAGTATGATAAAGCAGTTTAACGTCATGTGGGACGAAAAAGAGCAGTTTAAAGTCATGCAGGACAATAATGAGCAGTTTAACATCATGGAGGATGATAATGCAATTTAACGTCATGAGGGATGAAGATGAGCAGTTTAAAGTCATGTAAAATGATAATTTAGTTTAACATCGTGACAGATGATAATGAGTAGTTTAACGTCATGACGAACGAAGATGAATAGTTTAATGTCATGCAGGATGATAATGCAGTTTAACATCGTGTGGGATGAAGATGAGCAGTTTAAAGTCATACAGGATGATAATGAGCAGTTTATCATCATGATGGATGAAAATTAGCAGTTTAAAGACATACATGATGATAATGAGTAGCTTAACATTATGAACAATAATAATGCAGTTTAATATCAAGTGGGGTGAATATGTCTCTATTGCCCCACCATATATGTACACATCCTACCAAAACCACTAATCCCATTTGAGTCATGTTAGGTGTAGAAAACAAGAGGTAATGATGGGATTTTCCTGACACAAGGAAGCACATAGAAAGGGGAATGAATATTTCAGGCTGGGAATATCCCAGTAACGCTGGACCACTTATTCAACATGAAAAGATGCACAGAAGGGTAACACCAAGGGTGTTGGAGTTCCACCTAGACATATAGTGTTGAAAAAAATGGTGAATCATGGCATCTAATATATGGATCACAATGATAGTGGTTTAATGATGGAGGATATATTTTGAATGTGTTCAAACACAAAATCCATATCGTGTTACCTGGAATGAGGACAAACAAATGAGGGTCGACCACTGACCATGTTCGAAACACGGGACCTTTCACAAAATGTCATCTGAAGTCTTTTGGGGCTTTGGCCCAAGACAGTAGGTGAGCCAATATGGAATGATACCATGCCATTAGGGGGCCCTTCAGAAATAACTAAAAGTGTGGATCAAAATAAAAGGGATGCCATGAAGAGTAGAGATGGATTAAGATTATGTCCATTTGGAGCCTGACACTCTGGGTTCTACACCACAATGCATTAGAGAATGTTAGTGGGAAGATGTAGATAGACTTAGAGTAATATACCCTAGTTTTTCAAATAGTTTAGAGCCATATTTATTAGACAAAATTTTCTTAGTATAAGGTCGTAGATTTCAGACATGGTGCATAGTTTAACGTCATGTTGCTAGGAAGAGTGATGGATTTATTTTAAGGTCACATATCTTTGACCATGGTTGTTTTAGTTTTAGGTCAGGTAGCTTTGAATATGGTTTCTATAATTTTATGTCACCTAGCTTTGACCAAAATGTTGTATAGTTTCTCGTCATGTGACCCAGACGTTATCTTGCAGTTTAATGTCATGCGACCAAGGCAATGGTTCTTATGTAGTTTAACGTCGTTCCATAAGGATGTGAAACCACAAGGATCGTGTCAATAGATGGATGGTCATATCTAACCCATTAGGATGGTTTAGGATGAGGGGGGAATCTATATGATCATATTTCCTTAAAATCCCCCCCCCCCCCATTTAAGCATGAATGTTCTCCATGCATGAGATGAGCTACCTCACGGTGAACATTCCACAAGTTGGTGTCAGGGCCGTAGGGAGGACCTCTACAGTTGATGAAATGTGGTAGTTGGGAAGACACAGAGTGTCACAAGGGTGGTCGGGATGAAAAATTCCTTTAGTCCAGAGGGGCGATGAAGCTTGGAAGGTGATGATGCCTAGAAGGCGTGGAAGCCCAAAGCGTCGGTACAACGGGAAGAAGGAGCCCAAAAGGTGTGGAAGCCTCATGTGTCAGTATGATGAGGTGATGGAGCCTAGAAGGAATGGAATCCTGGAGCGTCATTATGATGGGGAGAAGAATCCTGGAGCGTCGATACGACAGGGTGATGGAGCCTGAAAGGCGTGGAAGCCTGGAGCATCGGTACGATGGGACGATGGAGACCTGAAGGCGTTGAATCCTGGAACATTGGTACAAAGGGGTGAAGGAGCCTAGAAGGCATGGAATCCTAGAGCGTCGGTACGATGGGGCGAAGGATCCCGAAAGTCATGAAATTCTGGAGTGTTGGTACAATGGGGTGATAGAGCCCGGAAGGCATGGATTCCTGTAGCGTCGGTACAACAGGGTGATGGAGTCCGAAAGGCGTGGAATTCTGGAGCATCGGTATGATGGGGAGATGGAGCCCAGAAGGTGTTGAAGCCTTGAACGTCAGTACTATGGGGATAAGGATCCCGAAAGGCATGGAATCCTGGAGCATCGGTACGACAGGGCAATAGAGCCAAGAAGGCATGGATTCCTATAGTTTTGGTATGATGGGGTAAAGGATCCTGGAAGTTGTGGAAGCCTGGAGAATCGGTATGAGAGGTTGATGTATCCCAAAAGGAATTTAAGCCTAGAACATCGATACGATAGGGTCGATGGATCCCCAAAGGTGTGGAAGCCTCTGTGAAGACTGTGGTAACTTCAAGCCAGATGATAGTGGCACGGGGTGGACCTCTATAGTAAATTCTAGTGCCATTGGAGATGCACCATTGGATTGGGGGTATTTTTCCCTAGTGTGGCCCATGAGGGTGGCAGAGTCGGCAAAGAGCTGATGGAGTCAGGGGGCTGATGTGCCCGACATGACTTGTAAAGGTGGCGGGGTCGGTGAGAAACCAAGAGAGTCGAGAAACCTCTTATGGAGACAGAGTCAGCGAGGAGATGATGGATTTGGGGGGTTGGACCCCCCTATGTGGCCTCTTAAGGCGGGGAAGTGGATGAGGAACTGAAATAGTCGAGGGGGCGGATGCCCCACTGGCAGCCTCTTAAGGTGGATGAGTCGGTGAGGAGTAGATGGAGTCAGGGGGGGGGGAATTCCCCTTGCGTGGCCTCTTAATGTGGCGGTGTTGGTGAGGAGTAGAGGGAGTCGGGGGTGGATGCCCCCTTCATGGCCTCTTAGGGCGGCGGGGTTGGAGAGTTGCCGATGGAGTCGGGGGGGATGACCCCTGTGTGGCCTGTGAAGGCAGCGAGGTCAGTGAGGAGCCGATGAAGTTGGGGGAAGATTCTCCATGCACGATCTATTTAAGTGGCGAAGTCGGTGAGGAGCTGATGGATTTGGGGGGATTCCACCTGCGTGGCCTCTTAAGGTGGTGGGGTTGGTGAGGACCCAATGGAGTCGGGGGCGGATGCCCCCTGCACGGCCTCTTAAGGTGGTGGGGTTGGTGAGGAACTGATGGAGTCAGGGCGTGGATGACCCCTGGGCGGCCTCTTAAGGCAGTGAGGTCAGCGAGGACCCGATGGAGTTAGGGGGAAGATGCCCCCTGTGCGACCTCTTAAGGTAGAGGTGTCGGTGAGGAGCCGATGGAGTCGAGTGGTGGATGCCCCCTGGGCGGCCTCTTAAGGTGGTGGGTCGGCGAGGAGCCGATGGAGTCGAAGGGTGGATGCCCCCTGGGCGACCTCTTAAGGTGGTGGGTTGGTGAGGAGCCGATGGATTCAGGGGCAGATGCCCCTACCCGGCCTCTTAAGGCAGCGGGGTTGAGGCGGAGCCAATGGAGTCGGGGCGGATGCCCCCTAT
This sequence comes from Viscum album, assembly GCA_963277665.1. Taxonomy (NCBI): domain Eukaryota; kingdom Viridiplantae; phylum Streptophyta; class Magnoliopsida; order Santalales; family Viscaceae; genus Viscum; species Viscum album. Next base: position 1,776,885,660 of record OY728129.1, on the reverse strand, counting down.
GTGGCCTCTTAAGGTAGAGGGTTAGCGAGGAGCCGATGGAGTCAGGGGTGGATTCCCCCTGCGTGGCCTCTTAAGGCGGAAGAGTCGGTGAGGAGCCGATGGAGTCAGAGTAAATGCCCCCAACACGACCTCCTAAGGCGGCAGAGTTGGCGAGGAGCCGATGGAGTCGAGGGCGGCTGCCCCCTGCGCGGCCTCTTAAGGCGGAAGGGCCGGCGAGGAACCGATGGAGTTGGGGACGGAAGCCCCCTGTGTGGCCTCTTAAGGCGATGGGGTTGGCGAGGAGCTGATAGATTCGGGGTTGGATTCCCCTTGCGCGGCCTCTTAGTGTGTTGGGGTCAGTAAGGAGCCGATGGAGTCGGGGGGTGGATGCCCCCTGCGCGGCCTCTTATGATGGTTGGGTCAGTGAAGAGCCGATGGAGATGGGGGAGGATGCCCCCTGTGCGTCCTCTTAAGGTAGTGGGGTCGGTGAGGAGTCTATGGACCATAGTCTTCACACACTCGATGGTACTCATCCTCTCACATATGAATGATAGGGGATTCACATGGGTGATGCCTTAATTTTGCCGACATATTTGGTCTACTCACTATTAAAGGACAATAGATTCACCTAGGGTTCTCCATTTTGGTTTCTGACACTTTCTCTAGGGCACACATATGTCTGTTTCGGAGGACACTTTGATTGTTTCACCACATTCCCACATTCCAAAGGCGAGCGACATCAATCACTTATTTAGGGTCCTTTTCCCCTTGATTGAAATGGGATGATAGGATGTCAGTTCCTCCTTCCGTGGATTCCTCCTCAGAACTTGTTACCTATTCCAGGTCTCCCTTAATGATTTGAGTCATAGTTTTTGAATCTCATTCCCAGTGCCATATATTTTTGGACTCCAGTAAATTACACTACTTCTGTCAGGACATTACATGGGTTCTTGATAGGGCATTAACCTTGGGTCGGAGTAGATGACGACATCAGGAATGTCGGGGCATCTCTAGATGTGTGGACATCGAGGAACCTGTATTCTTCCTCATAAGAGAACATCTCAAGGTTTTAGAGCCTGAGGCATCCCACATCAGTAATGGGGTATCTTATGTCGTAGGCATGTCTATGAGGTTTTCCTTAGCTTCACAGGTTTAACATGGTGTATGTCGCGAGTTTAACCTCTTGCAGAGAGGGTTACACCAAAGGCGTGTCTTCTGATGTTTTCCTCAAGCATCTCATGTTTAACACAAGGTAGCCCATGAGTTTAATGTCTTACAGATATGGAATGAGGGTGATTATAAAGTCCTATAGAGATAGATCAGATTGGTACATCCTTAGGAGAGAGCACCTGGATGGTTTACCAGATGGACGGATCAGAACGCCCAATGAGGATGGATCTGAGGTGGTGTGTCCCATAGAGGGAATATATCACACTGTGATGGAAGATCTGGACACCACTGAGGGTGCATCAGAAATATTACACCCCAGAATGGGGAAAACTGGATGGATAGGTCAGAATTCCCAATGAGAGAAGACCCAGGGTGGTGTGTCCCATAAAGAGAAGATGTGACACCATGAAGAATGATATGGACACCACTGAGGGCGGATCCAGGAGAGTGCACCCAAAAATGGGGAACACCGAGTTTTACTATTGGCTGATATTGAACCTCACGGACGTTTCCTACGTACCCTGTATAGAAAATAGGGATCAAAACCCATATAGTTTGAAGGGGTGATGAATCAGGGTGTAAACAAAGGACAACTACACGAAGACATGTTGGGGATTACGCGTGGATAGTATCCCATCCCAAGAGGGATACTCTTTGTTGGATGGTTATGGATTGTGTGGGGCTTACACATGGTTAGCTGCTCGGGTGCCACAAGGAGTAGAGTTGGGATGAATAGCATGATCTCACAGGGATTTGGCGGCCTGGATAAGAATCAAGATAGATGATGGAGAGTTGAATTAAGTGGAGGGTAAATGCGATGGAACCGTCATGAAGGTGATGTTAGTGTTGGTATTAAACCTTAGGGAGGCTTCCTATATAACTTTCCTTGGCAAGGATCAAAGAATACATAGTTCGAGATTGGTTGGTGGACCAACATAAAGGTGGTTGGGACCAATCGGTTTTGGGCTTGAACCTCAGGGAGGCTACCTATGTACCTTACCTGGGCAAGGATCAATGTCCATGTAGTTCAGGATGGTGTTTGGGGATTACACGCTAAGGTGGCCCAAGGTTGGTCTGATGCTGAAGAGGTGGACCAAAGATGTGGGTACCAACAAATGATACCACAATGGCTTACCATCGAGTGGGAAACACAAGGACTTACCATCGATTGGGGTATAACATCTTACCTCTATATGGGGTCACAACAGCTTAACGCTGATTGGGGGAAAATTTAGTGTCATGCGGGACCAAAAGGGTTTATAGTTTAATGTCATTCAGGATGGGGGTGGACCAACATGAAGTAGTCAGTTCAATTAGGTTGTGTTTTTGAACCTCAGGGAGGCTTCTTACGTACCTTTACATGGAAAGGATCAAAGTCCACATAGTTCGGAAGTATTTGGTGAACTAGCCTGAATGGTTCGGGACCAGCAAGTGTTGGGCTTTAATCTTAGGGAGGCTTCTTACGTACCATGTCTAGGAGACATGGAATAAAGTCCACATAGTTCAGGATGGTTTGGTGAACCGATGTGAAGGGGGTCGGGATTAATATGTGTTGGGATTGAACCTCAGGGAGGCTTCCTACGTACCATGTCTAGGAGACATGGATCAAAGTCCACGAAGTTCAAGATGGTTTGGTGAACCGACATTAAGGGGGTTGCGACCAATAGGTTTTGGGCTTGAACCTCAAGGAGGCTTCCTACGTACCTTGTCGTGGAAAAGATCAAAGTCCATATAGTTCGGGATGGTTTTGGTCTTATAATCTAGGTCATCCTAGGTGGGATGACATAGTCAATTCATACTACTCTAAGCACATGTTATTCATGCTCAATGTGAGAAATAAGAGGCAGCAAGGACATGATGATCCCGGCATAAAGGTGCACCCATGAAGGGTGGTGAATGGGGCATACACAAGGAATCTATTTGGGTACCGCTATGGAGTGGCAATGGTGAATGGGGCTTAGGAAAGGAAGGTGCCTAGGTGCCGCTATAGAGAGACAATGGTGAATGGGGATTATGCAAGGAAGCTACTCGGGTGCTGCTATGGAGCGGAAAAGGTGAAAGTTTCTTATGCAGGGAAGTTGCCCGGGTGACGCTATGGAGAGACAATGGTGAATGGGGGCTTACACAAGGAAGCTGACCATGTAGCGCTATGGAGCGGCAATAGTGGATGGGGATTACACAAGGAAGCTTCCCGGGTACTGATATGGAGCGGTAATAGTGAATGGGGCTTATGCAAGGAAGCTACATGGGTGATGCTATGGAGCAGAAATGGTGAATGGGGATTACACAATAAAGTTGTACGGGTGCCGCTATGGAGAGGTAATGGTGAATGGGTATTAATCAAGGAAGTTTCCCAGGTGCCACTATGGAGTAACAATGGTGAATGGGGCTTATGCAAGGAAGTTGCCCAGGTGCCGCCATGGAGCGGAAATGGTGAATGGGGATTATGCAAGGAAGTTTCCCGGGTGCTGCTATAGAGTGAAAATGGTGAATGGGTTGTACGCAAGGAATCTTACTAGGTGCTGGTATGGAGAAATAATGGTGAATGGGGATTACTCAAGGAAGATGTCTGGCTATCGCTATGGATCAGTAATGGTGGATAGGGCTTATGCATGGAAATTTCCTAGGTGCCTCTATGGAGCCGCAATGTTGAATGGGGCTTACGCATGGAATCTTCTGGAAATATTTTCCTCATGTCTGGCCATGAGGACATCCCAAATCACTGGTGGGTTGAGGCATATAATCAAGACCCTCATTTATTCTCTAGTGCACAAGTGGGAAAATTCCGAGGGCATTGGAATCAGTCCAAACAAAGGGAGATGAAATGTGTGAGTCACATGCCCTACATTCAGAACGCGGTGAGGGTGGCGTGATGATGGAGGATAACTTATGACTGTGTTCAAAACACAACATTCATATTGTGTTAGCCTGAAATGGGGAAAAACAAATGAGGGTCAACTGTTGACCATTTTTGAAACACAGGATCTGACTCAAAGTGTTGTCCAAAGTATTCTGGGGCGTTGGCGCAGAACAGTAGGTGAGATAAGGCGGCATGGGACTAGACCGTTAGGGGGTCCCTTCATATGTGAAAGAGGATGAATATCTGAATTTTGGACACATGTAGAATGAGGTGGAGTGATGGAATGTTTGAATGGATTCCAATCCTCTCAGAATTATGCCACTTTAATCATGTCAGGAGGTATCTTATGCTAAGCACATAAGTTATCTCTTGTTTGGAAAAATAGGAATCCTATTATTTAATTATAGGGAATTTTACAGTGATAGTCATGTAGAGAGGATTGTTGGAATATTATTCTTGGAGCATAAGGCATATCTTGTTTGGAGGAAGAGGCGTCCTATGTTTTTCATATAGGGTGTACTACAGTTTATAGTCATTTAGAGAGGACTATTGGCATAGTATTCTAGGTGCATAAGGAAAATCTTTTTTAGATCAAGAGGCATCCTATGTCTATCCCATAGGGTGTACTACAGTTTAAAGTCATGTTGAGGGGAATATTGGCATCTTATGCTTGGAGCATAAAGAATCTCTTATTTAGAGCAAGAGGCATCCTATGTTTGGCACATAGGGTGTACTATAGTTTATAGTCATGTAGATATGACTATTGGAATCTTATGATTGGAGCGTAAGGCATCTCTTCTTTGGACCTAGAGGAATCCTATATTTGTAACATAGGGTGTACTACAGTTTATAGTAATGTATAGAGTATTATTAGCATCTTATTCCTGGAACATGAGGCATTTATTGTTTATAGCAAGATGCATCCTATATTTTTCGTATAGGGTGTACTATAGTTTAAAGTCATATATATAGGACTATTGGCATCTTATGCTTGGCGCATAAGGAATCTCTTGTTTGGACAAAGAGGCATCCTATATTTTTAACATAGGGTGTACTATAGTTTAAAGTCGTATAGATTAGACTATTAGTCATAAGGTGCCTATCAATGGCTGGTGTTGGGACTTATACAAGAGCAGCCATTTCTGGTTCAACCTGGCATTGGAGTTAGGTGATTGGTTTTTGACGAGTTACTTGAGGAATTTTTTGACTCAAGGAACTCAGGGAATTGATGTTGAGAATCTCAACTCACAACATGGGAAATGAACCAAGAGGAATATGTCAACTCAAGGAGTTTCATGGTGTGTGGAGAAGTATCTCAAATCATGGTATTCCATAGGTGGAAGGTGGATGCGCAAAAGGGAGCAATGGAAAATGTCAATGCCCCATCCCGAAAGGTTAGAGGTGTGACTCTCCATTTTTCATGGGGGATAGTGACGGAAGCAAAGGGACCACCCAGAGGGCCAGGACCACAGCTTGGCACTGAACCCAAGTGGGGGTGTGGTGGCGTAGCCCCCACGGTATGGACCAGCAGGCGCAGGCCTGGATACTGATGCGTGTAAAATGCACCATATGTAGGATGGGTTGCACGCAAGATTGCATTGTGTGACATAGGTGGGAATAGGATTGAGAACTGTAGCATTGTTGTGCGCAATATAGAAGTTTTTCATGCAATAGGGAAGGATTTTTCACAATAAAGGATGGTTGGTGCACAATAATGAAGGATTTTGCACTGGTGCATGCAAAATAGGTAACAATGGCACTATTGCGCGCAAAAATGATGTTTTGCGTGCAAAACTAGGCATGTTGTCCCTTTTGCGTGAAAAAGTGACATTTTGCATGCAATATGGGGGTTTTGTGCACAGGAGCAGAAGATGCAGACTAACGAGCATTAGAGCGGCGGTCATCCTCTGGGGGCCTTCCTGGAAGAAGGGGGTGCACTTGTATTTATAGGCAAAAGATTGAATGTTGGTGCACATAAAATTACATTCTACTTTTGTGAAAAAATCCATTTTTCATGAAGGATTCCATTTTTGCGTGCAAGATTCTGTTTTTGTGCGCAAATCCATACTTTTCCCCAAAACCGTCCTTGATGGCCATTTCCAGCAGCCTTACTTCGAACGGTGGTAACTTCTGATCCGTAACTCCGTTTGGGCCCTACGACCAATCAAATCGAAGCCTACAAAACAATCTATGCTCTGGGATCATGGTTGGGAGAATTTGAAATATTTTGTGGAAGTGTTTTCTGGTTCCAACCAAATATAAATTTTTTTATTCTATATTTATTCTCTTTTATGGATTTATATTTGTTACACATAATCTCTCCATTGATTACTTCTCAATTCTACGAGTTTTATGATGAAATGAAAAATCAATATACTTTATTCATGTTGTGGTTCTTGTGAAATTTTCATTATGATGAGTGTTTATGTTATAAATTGAGTCCAGGTGAACCAATTATAGCTCTACAATGTTTTGGGTAAAGATATAATGTTAACCGATTAGATTTCTACTAAAATATTAGGGGAATATACAATGATAGTTATTCAAAGTATAACCATGATAGTTATTTAAAGTGTAACAATTATAGTTACTCCAGGTGTAAGTGTGACGGTTACTCTACTTATAACCATGAATTGTATTCCTTATGTAAGAGTGATATAAAAATATTCCATGATACTAACAGGTTTTATTTTTTGCTTGTTATGGGTTATAAATGTATCCATTGATCAAGATTGACATCACATGGCCCATGATTATTGATTCCAATGACTCTATCATTTTTTAATGATTTATTCCATGTTTAATGATTGATTGTATAGGTATTTATGTGTATGGTTTCCCTTATGTTATGCTCATGTACTACGATTAGGTCGTCAAACCCTAATGCCCATCTAACACTCACTTTTTATTTATCCATGTTGTTAACTATTTGTTTTAATTCTATAAAATTCTAAACCTAAAAAGATCCTTGGGTATGTAATTTATCCAATATTTTCTTTTAATTTTGTATTTTTTGGATGGAAAAAATTGGTCACATTTATTTGTATCAAAACTAAAAATTTAATATGTATTTTTTAGCACTGGATCCGGGTATGCACTTTTTGAGGCTTCTATAATTAAAATATTTAAACATAAGATAAACTATTTATGATAAATTAATAAATCAAGTAATTATAAACACATTATAATTTCAACCATGTATTAATTATATTCCATAATTAAAAAAAATATAAACACTTTTTATTCATAAAATAAACTCCTTCATATTATCATTTTTCTCTCATTTGAATTTAATAATATGATAATAAATGAAATATAAACATTTTATATTCGAATTATAGTGTGTAAATAATTTATATAATTTAAACATCATATTTTTAATATTATTTAAATTATGATCAAATGAATTTTCAAAGATCTGTTTGATATGGTTTAAATAATTTATAATATAAGGCCTCTTAATTTGAACTTCTGAAATTAATTATTATGAATAATTCATAATATGAAATATAAATTATTATATCTTTTGTCATTATGTTTTATTCATAAACACCTTGTAAATTACCCTTATAATTACTATATAAACACTTTATATCCAATTTAACACCCAAAATCTAGAAACTTGGATCTTTTTCTTACTCTATTACCTTAGAAAAAGATACAAGGGATCACATCCTAAAGGATCAAATATTTTGGTAGTATTAGAAGACTAGATATTTATAAATTATCTCACATTACATCTGAAAACATAAAATTCAACTTAAAAATTACAATTAGTGCTTTATTATTTCCTTTAGTAAATCTCTAAAATCATTCATAAATATTTTCCTATTAACCTGGTGGGAAACATAATAAAGGGTGAGACTAGATGCTCGATAACGGGAAACCTATAATAGAAGCTATCATATAATAAATAAATCATGAATAATATGATAGAGATAAAGAATAATTAATTGTCAGATATAACTAGCATTATAAAATGGTAATATATTCATGGATGGAATAACAACATAAATAATCACATGGATAATAATAATAAGTTTTATAATGATAGAATTCATAATGTGAAACATCATAATCTTACTGCGATGGTCTTGCAATAATGAATCATACATAAATAGGCAAGTCGTATAACAAATACACTAACTATTTTTTTCTCATGAGACAAAATGATTCATCAAGGGGTTATAACAGGACTCAACCATTATTTATTATGTCGGATGCATTCATCATATGAAAGGGTTGAATAAAAATTCAATACATAATCAAAATAAACATTCATATTGAAAAACTAGCATATGATATGTTAATATTTTTTATAAAAAAATATAACAACATGATCATAATCCATCCAGAGAAATATGTTGTATGGTATCATTAGCGTATATACCTAAAACATAATAAGATTTATTAAAGGGTTTTAACACATATGAAAGTTCTTTTAAAAGATTACTAGAACATTTCTTTAAAAAATACCGTTTTATTTTGAAATCACTTATTTAGAATATAAGAATTTATAAAAAATTTAAAAAAACATTTTATTTGAAAATAACATTAGAAGTTTTTAAATTAACCTTCAAGGATAATAATGGTCATGCCTATGAGAAAATCGATTTGTGTAGTAACCGTTAAAATATAGATTCTTTTCACACATTCGGTAAAAAGTGTCTCATTTGGAAAAGGATAAGAATAATCCTTTTAAAAAAATTTATAGAAAGTAAAATAAATATTGAATTTATTTAAAAAATCATTTGAGAATATTAAAATCATTATTCAAATAATTTTAAATAAAATATAGACATGGAATAAAATTATTCTTGAATGAATTTAAAAGCAAAGTAGATTTTCCATAAAAAACATTCTTTTAGACTTCTATGTACATAATGAGGGAAAAATTAAAGGAAAACTTTTAATTAACATAAATGACAAGAGTATAAGAAAATTTATCTATTTTAAGATAGAAATATCATATAATTCCTTATATGGAAACTCAAATATAAACAATCTTGAATAAGGATAATGTTGTGAAATAAACTCTTACCTCAGGTATAAATTTCTTCATAAGTGAATTAAACCTCCTGTATAATAAATTTAAAATTATTATAGTTATATACCATTACCATATACATACTTATAATATCTTATACCATCAAATTATAACATCTCAACACCCATTTATTAACAATTCTTTATTAAAATCATCATTTATAAGTATTAATTATTTCATTTTTCATATAAGTATCAGTTTTTTAGTTTCAGCCTTTGATTATTTCTTATGGTTTCTGTTGGAATCCTCTAGTTTTAATGATCACAAATCATGATTCATTAAGTAAAATCAAGTTAAGTTATGTTTAATCATGTCTAATTATGTTCATATGATTTTAATCTATTTTGTTAGCATTATACATCATAAGACAGGTTGGAAAAATATGACTAAGTATAAGTTACTATTAAGTTTGAGTCACTGTTAAGATAGGCTCACTATTGGACATCTCACTAATGGTATAAAATCAGATAAGTATGAGTTACTGTTGATATGGAATCACTATTAATATGTCTCACTATCAACTATCTCACAATCTGTACAGATGTTAAATTATGAAAAAGGATGTGACATCGTTGTGAAGCCCACTTTCAACAGTCTCTCAGAATTTTTGCTAAGGATGAGACACGGTTTCATCAAACTATCATCAGACTTATAATTTTTTTCTAAGGATGAGACACCATCGCATCAAGATACCAACAGAGACACTTACCAATATCCATAATTTTCACAAAGTATGAGCTATTGGTAGCATAAGTCACCTTCAAGATTACCTACTGATAGTGAAACTTACTGATCATGAGTCACTGATACTTGACTCACTGTTGCTGATTGCAGAATGCATTAAGTATGAGACACTTTTCCTAAGACACCGTTCCAAGACACTGATCCTAAGTCACTGTTCCAACACACCATTCCAAGTCACCATTCCAAGTCACCATTTAAAGACACCGTCACTTCTTAATTTTTCATTTAAATTCAAATTTATTTCTAACAGTCATATTTGTACATCTTTAAACGTCTTTTTATTTTAATGACTTTTTCTATCTTTTGTATACAACCTTTAAATCAATTTCAGAATGCAGTATGAGGTACGAGGTACCTAAATGTGATTGATATCATTCTACTTGTTATTTTTAGTTTATAAAGATAATACATGATCAAAAATCTAAAGAGTGTGGAGAAGTCACGTACCTGAGAAAAACCTGAGAACTACTAACTGTGGAAACATGTAGATATTTCTGAGAACTCAGAACAAAAAACTTTTTGTAACAACACACAAAGAGAGATAAATAAATCATTGAGAAAATATTATACCACAGTGGAAACATAATACAGAATGTATAACGACAATTTTATTTGGTGTCTATTTCTAAAAGTCAAATTGATCTACATTTCAACCTATCTTCTAGGCGTTACAAGATGCAATACCAATCATACAGATCCTTTTAACGCTATTCACTTTTTTTCTGATTGTGTACTTTTTTTACATTACGAGCAGTGTGTGTGCCTATTTTTTTAAAAACCACACACTGAATCCTCTAAAAAACTAGAAGATACACTGATATTTTCACAAACTATCTTTTACACCTTACACTACCCATGGATAATAGTGGAAGAGGTCCCTATGTGGCCTATTTTGTTTTACACTCCCACGCAAACTATGGAAGAGTTCTAGTTGACCTGGAAATTTTTGTATACTATTTTTTACCTTGATCCATGTTTTGGATCAAAGTTTATTTATATAAACTTCTTGGTGAAAGGTGATCACGAAGTGGAGAGGATGAAGTCTCAACTTGAGACTAAACCTCTTGTTTAAATTATTTTGGGTTCTTTCAAGTTTATTTTTCTCTATTTGTGTTTATTTAAATCAAAAAACTTTACTTTGATTTGATAGTTAATCTTAGACAGTTTTTATATTATGATTTTCTTTAGTATACTGATTTAAAAAGTAAAATTAATAATTTATATTATTTTAACAGAGAACTAATCACTCTTTGAGAAATCGTTCAAATTATCAAATCATTTATAAACTTCTCTTTTGGTTAATTGGGTTATTTTGTATTTCAAATTGGGGAACTATTTATTAAATATTTTTGAAATAAATTTTTATAGGAACTCAACTCACACCCATCACTATTGTCCTACTCTGACCAGAATTTTGTATTAGAGGATTTACTTTTTTGGGATTCAATGTTTTCAAAGATTTAAAATCTTTTAAACTATGATTTTAGTTATGTTTTAAATGTCTAAATATTTCTATTAATTAAAAAAAATTAATTCTTTAAAACATTTTCTTTAATATGGATAATAGATAGGAAGGTGTTGCTTCCAACAGACCACCCTATTTCAATGTCACAAATTATGCTCAGTGGATAATCAAAAAAAAATAATTTATAAATCCTGGGTTTTGAAATATGGTTTGCTATAGTAAATGAATATAAGATTCTTGATACTACTAGAAACACTTGGGATGACCCAACTAAGGAATCCTATAATAATAATAATTACAAAGTAATGAATGCAATATATTTTTCTCAAGGTGATGAAGAATTCAATAGAATTTCTTCTTGTAAAACAACCTTTAAAATTTGGGATACTTTAGTTGTTTCACATGAAGTAACCAATAATGTTAATTAAATGAGGCTTAAAACATATACTATTAAATATGATAACTTCAAAATTAGGCCTGGTGACCTATCTTTGACATGTATCTCATGTTTAATGAGATTTTAAATACAATGATCTCACTAGGAAAGATAATCACTACAAAAGAAAAAATCTTGTAAATCTTGAGATGTCTTCTAGAAAGATGGAGAGAGACCTCAATGTCAATTAGAGAATCTTGGGGCATTAATACACTACCTTTAAAGAAGTTGATTGGAATACTGATGATGTATAATTGTTTCCTCTAGAATTGGGGATGACCTCATTGATTTAAGGTTCAAACATTCCAAGCAGTTTCTAATGGGTTTGTTCGTAGAACCGGAAACATCCAATGATTCCATATCCATTTGGACCTACTTTCCAAAGGTAGGTTCTCACTAGTTATGAACTAATAAGGCTTAGGAATTTTCATTGGTCAAGAGGATGTGATGTCAGACTCATCACACCCTTTTGGGGAGAATTATTGTCTACTCCGGGGCTCTCTTTATAGATTTAAGTTATGTTCGTGAATCCTTATTACATTACCAAGTATGAAAATGAGTTTCCTTTAGATCTGAAAATAAATGATTAGTATGTATGAGATTTAGAGAATCTTTTATATGTATTCGAGGTTATTCATCGATAGATAATCATCTTTATTTTTTAGAGATTCTTGGTCAATGGTATCCTTCGACACATTATATAGAAATATCTTGGTTATTATGATAACCATAATGGTTTTAAAGCCACTCAGCGGGGCACTTGAAGTTTATTGTCATTCAGAAGGACATGAATTATTTCATAGTTGGGATCGTACCTGCAGATGGGCTACCTACATATCCTTTGTTTTTAGAAAAATAATTAGAACCCATGTAGATCGAGTAATATAAGTATAAGGTTTATGCATGATTGATGGCCCAAAGAAAGATGTCATAATTACTTTTACGCGTTAAGCTCACGTGAATCATGCTCGGTGTGAGAAATAATAGGTATTGGTAAAACCAGAAAATTGTTCCATGAAAAGATGCAATCATAAGAAATGATGTGGGGCTTTTGTATGTATGACTACCCAAATAGATGATGATTAGGATTTTTCTTCATGGAAGAAACCTGGGAACAAGGTCCATAAAGGTATATGTGCTTTATAGAGATTTGGATACTCTAACTTGGGGCTTACTCCTGAGGAGGATTCCCAAATTAGTAGCAGACTTATGATTGGGGTTTTACTCCTGAGAAAGAAACCCAAATCAAAAAGAAAATTAAGATTGTTTAATAGAAATTATGAATGGGGATTACTCCTGAAAAGGAATCCCAGGTTAAAGGGAATTATGAATGGGGCTTACTCCTAAAGAGGAGGTCCAGGTTAAAGGAATTTAGAATTTGGGGGTCTTACTCCTAAGACGGATGCCTATATTTGGGAACATTAAAGACTGGGGCTTACTTCTGAAAAGGAGGCCCAGGTTAAGGAAATTATGGTTGGGGAATACTCTTGAGTAGGATTCCAAAATTAATAGAATTTGAAGATTGGGGATTACACTTTAAAAGGAGGCCCAGGTTAGGGGACTTTGGGATTACTCTTAAGGAGGATGCCCAAATTAAGAGAACTTGGACTGGGGCTTACTCATGAAAAGGAAGCCCAGGTTAAGGATTCTCTCATCTTTAAAGGATGAGGTTGAATGAATGAAATCTATGACCTTAGTGACATAAATATATGTAAATAACTAGGTTTTAAGACATGTTCCACATAATTCGTTTCAGATAAGGAAGCCAAAAAGGGAGCCATGCCAAAGGAAATGGATTTAAAGAGGGTTTTGAAGGCTGTATCTTGAATAGGAGAGGTGGATAGGCATAAGAGAGGTGAAATAGGCAGAAGAGGCACCCAGAAATAAGTGGGCGCACAGGTTCTGTGTGGGCGTGTAAGTCTTGGTCGCGCAAGTATACTTGCGCGACACATGGGTACTTTCACGACGGTCTAACCTTAAGGTAATACTTGGGTGAGACTTGGATCAAGCCCTTAGAAGTATCCCTAAAGTCTTCCATAAGAGTGGCATGCATGTTCTGTTGAATGGGTAAGGCGGCATGCAAGTGTGGCTATTTCCCTTAAGGGCTGGCCACTTAGGCGCACAAGTGTTGATGAGTCTCAACACTTAGTTCTTATTCCCCCTCTTTAGATCTTCCGTTCTATATAAGAAATTACCTTATAAGTGTTCGGAAGCTTCGAGAAGAGACTTGGGCGCCGGGATCTCAAATCTGAGTTTCTGTAAAAAAAATCGTCCTGAAATGGTGGGTGCATCGGGGGTATTTATAGGATAGTGAAGACCCTGGGCGAAAATCATAGAGGGAGCAAAAGTCACATGTGCGACCATTGGGCGGCATGCAAGTATACTTGCGCGACCTTGGTGGAACTTGCGCGACCCAAGTGCAAATGAATCTTTGTTCATGCCTTTGTCAATTTTTGATGTTTCTTCAAAGGATAAATCAATTTGAGTTCAAGGTATTTCCCTTTTCATTCCATTAGGCTCTATGAGGGAAAGGAGCATCAACAAAAGTTCCCCCTCATATTTGGATCCAAAAGAAAAGAGGATGTAACTCTAAGGAAAAGAGGAAAACCAAGGAACATGCGGCGCGTAGGTGTTGAGCACGCAGAGGGCGGTGTGAAAGTGTGAACCACGCAGGCGTCAGCATGCAAGGGTGCGGCCTGGCCTATATATACGCGGTCATTCCTTGTGCAAAGCCACAAAATTCAAACTTTCGAGCTCTCGCTGCGCAAGTTTCCTTCGCCGCGCAAGTTGCTCTGATTTCATCTATTTCTTTGATGTCGCGCTTCTATAGAGGTATTTGGACTTGTGCGGTGATATCTGTGCGCCAAGACTTGCACGACACACTGATACTTTCGTGCCAATTTTGGGAACTGAACGCATTAATTCCATATCCATTTTTTTACTTTTCTTCACAAAATTTATGAAAAATCAACTTACTTAATAGTTAATTATTCAACTTTTGTGCAGATTAAATGGATCCCAAGAGAATTGGAACGGCTGATGAACTGGCTAGAAAGCCAGTTGATGATCTGATGAGCATCATTGGCCATGATTATTATACTATCTGCGACATCACTCTTCCATATTTGGCAAAGTATCTAAAGAAGTATCATCTTGACTTCCCACAGATCATTTATCTACCTCTGTACGAATATGGTCATCAGTGAGAAGTTACCATTCCAGAGGCAAAGAAATATCTCCCACATTCTTGGTTTCAGAATTACACCAACTTTTCTTCAGCAAATATTTCATGTGGAGGATCGTTTATAAATACTGGAATAGTGTAGAAGGCCCATATGATGCATCATATTCCTTGTATTCTAGATCTGGATCCTCACAAACCCGAGTTACAACCACATTGTTATCCTTCAATCTTATGAAACTCTCGGATGGATCAATCCAAAGGCTGTAAGAAGAGTTGGGACTTTCTCCCTAGAGGAGGTGTGAAGCCAACTTGGATGTGGGAATACTGGGTGTGACAAACCTGCGCAGAGTTTGTCGAGGATTTAAAAGGAGTTTCAATATATGAAGCCGTCTGGGCTGGGCAAACCTATGTTTACAGAAATGATGACTTTGTTCCAGAGATACTCATCCATTGGAGCCCAGAAACCAATTATTTCCATCTAACTCATGGAGAAGTAGGCATCCTTCTGTGGGATATCCACAAGATCTCAGGGGCTCCAATTTTGGTTGATATGTATGATGAATTCATCCCCCCACAAGGTGATTTAGAATGATTCAGAGAAGACCCCGGCTTTGGCTCAGTAATTATTGAAAATATTTCACAAGCTCAAGAGATCAGAGGCCTCCTTAACTCATTCTTGAAAAGATATTCATCTATAGGAGTGGATGAATATGTTTCTTACCAAGAAGCAGGAGAAGGAGCCGAAGGAGAAGGGATCAAAGGAGAAATGATTGAAGGGGAAGGGGCCCAAGGAGAAGGGGCCCACTCGTCCTACCACCTGCCCCAAAATAGAGAAGAGGGGTGCTCTTGGCACATTATGATCGACTATGGAAGCAGGATAATTTGAGAAGTGGGGATATGAAGTAAATAAGAGAATCCCAAAGAAGACTCATCTGACAGGCTTCTTGGCCTTATGTCTCAGTGTTTAACTTTTTCCAGTCAGGGACTCGAAGGGAGGCGTCAGGCCAGGGACCTTCGTTGTCGTAGCCAAGTTGGCTGAGGGGAAAATGGTTGGGTTGGCTACCCCCATTTTAGAAAATATTCACAAGATCTTACTCCATTTCTTCATGGGTAAGTCTCCTTTGAGAATATTGGGATCATTCCAAGTTTTGTGGGGATGGATTGCCAATCACTTCAGGACGTACAATGTAAAAAATGGAGTACATATTCCTGGAAGTTCTTTCAGGCCATTAGTGCAGGCATTCTCTGGAATTGCTCCACTAGCCCTCAATTCGTATGACATGAAGGTGAGGATGAGCATGTTTAAGGAATTCAATTTATTTCCTTATAGAAACCCGCCAACCGGACGGTTTGTTGATGATGGAACAGCCGGCCTAGAATTAAGGGCATATATGTTGGCCTGTAGAGATGGTGTACTAGTAACCAGGATTGACATAGAGATTATATGCGAGGCCTATGCTCCACACTGATTTTCACGCCAATTCAAGTGTTTGCAGCAGACTGCTGTATCTCCCCCTGTGTATGTTAGGTCAGAGAAACATCTGATGGTTTCCCGGAAACTATGGTTGCTGAAATCTTGGGAGAAGACAGGGGCAGTATTTGATCTACCAGTTGATAAAGCGGCAAATAACTTGAACACATGGTATGCCGAGAACTAGATAGCATCATACCCTGGAGGGGTGCTGAATCACCCGGTTTATTAGGTGGGGAAAAGGAAGAGAACTGTAGATAAAGAAGCACTTCATTTGGAAGGTGATTCTTTTACAACACCCGAAGCTAATTCTCCGGATTCTCAAGATGGTGATGATGAGACACAATATACGGAAAAGCTGCATTGTGCCAGATATAATCCCCCTATCAGAATCAAGAGACCAACTCCATAAACTCCTAGTGAGTTACTTCATTGTGGTAATTTAATCACCATTACTTTATAGAGAAACAAGTCTTATTTTCTTATTCTCTATCTGTAGTTGCAGGAGATGGGAAGAATCTAAAGTCTAAATTTGTAGGACCCTCTTCAGAGCCTTCTGGTACACATACTGAATATCTACAACCAGAGGCTGTCTAGACATGGTGGAGTTTATACTGCGGTGCTGAAACTACCTGGCCGGATTTGTGCGAGGGGCTACACCTCCCTGGAATAGGGAATCTTCTGGCTTCTATAGATACTCGTTACAAGGATAACCCCAATGAAGTGCAGTCTTACATTAGAGAGCTGGAAATGATCATATATGCCACCGATGATTCCATTCATGTCACCAATAGGGTGAAGGAAATGATAGATCGTGACGCTATTGAGGGGACTGGTGGTTCCGGAGATGAGGAGTGGCACGACTACGTGGCTCCTCAAGATGTAAGTCTCTTTCCTTATTTTCATTGTAACTTGATTCTAGTTAAAGCTTTATTACTCAACGAAATTATTCTCTTCATCTTGCATCTTGAAAATAAAGGAACTGATGAGGTTCCTTCACCACAATATATCCCTGGTGGTACTGCCATTGGGGTTGATGAATCACCTCGCGAGTCGGGTGAGATATCTCCAGGATAGCAAGCCATGGATGATGAGTTGGACATAGATTTCCATTATCCAATTCAAGTTCCTATAAAGGAGACTTCCAACACTCCCAAAAAACCAAAGAGACAAAGGCATCGAAGGAAGAAGTCCACAACTAAATGCTTCATCAGTAGTGGTTAGTCCTTCGGATAATCATGAGTCTTAACAGATGAAAAGATTACTCATACCTTTTGGGATTGTAGGGGATTCTTCAATTTCCCCTCGCAGGGAGAGGATAGACCCTCCTTTGAGGACCAAAGAGGGTACTGGTGAACAATCACAAGTTTAGGCCGACTTGGCTACTCCTGGAGAAGAGCCAACGTCTGTTCCCAGTATCCCCCCAGCTGCTGTTGCAATAAGAGTAGAGAATGCTTCTGGTAAGTTAATAATGATTCATAAAATGTTGAATGAAACATCAACTGACTTCCATTCTATGATACTTTAGGTTCGACCCCTGCACTAGAGCTTTCAGCGTCCATTGCAGCTGACGCCGCTACTTTATCTGAAGAAGTTTCCCAGGGTCAGAGGCCGTGAAATGAAGGTCACCAAGAAGACATATCAAATGCTCCCACTTGTGAGATTAACCAGAATTCTAAGATTACATTGGATGAAATGATGGAACTTGATGCATCTTTTGAAGATTTTTAGATCATGTTAAATTACCATGTGATTTAGAAGATTATGGATGTGAGTGTTATCATTTTTCATATTAAAAATAACTTCTTATTACATCTCTAATCATGATCATTTGAAATCTGCAGTTCTATTTGAGAAAACTGTTGAACTGCCAATGCCTGAAGGGGGTAAAGAAAACCCTACTATTGTAGAGACATTAGCTCAAGTGGAGCTGAAACCCATAGAGCTTCCTCAAACTCACCCTGAAAATCCTGTTGAAGCTAGGAAAGACGGGGAGGAGCCTTCTCAAGTTACTGATATACCGTTGGGTAAGAGATAACAATATTTTTGTGACTGTACTTAATTTTCAAGATAGCCAATCAACTTTTGTTATCCTTTGAAACTAACCAGATCTTTCAATTGATTATGCAGGGCCATCAATTTCAGTGGCGAGATCTAGAGGTGAAGCCTCAGCCTCTACCCCAATGGGAATAGAGAGTGAAGAAGCACGGGTCCGGGGAGAAGGATCAAAATAGGGCACTTCCCTAAGTGAATTAATCCTAGATTATATTACCCCTTGTGATAGTGATGCTAAGTCAGACCCAGAAGTACAAAAGGCACTCCAATTTTCATGATGCAAGGCATGGCAGAACATATGGAATATCATATTCAAAGTGCCTTTAAAAGTGCTGTCATCGATGATCTTGTGACTGTCATCCCTGTTTTTCATGCTGGGACTTGGTGGTTTTGGATATCAAGAGATCCATGCCACAGTGAAACAAGTCATCTTAAGGAGGGAGCAAGAGCAAAAGTGTTGTCAATATTTGACCAGGGTGAAGTTGTCATCCAATATCAATGAATTTGAGGTTGCGGTATCCCGAGATGAGGCTGATTATGCTGCCAAGATGAAGGATCTGAAGCATAAAATCAAAGATAAAAGCGTCCAGTAGATGCACCTTCAGCAATAGTTATATGTTGTTACTGGGGAACTTGACCAACTAAACAATTCACTAGAAGGAGCTCAAAAGAATGGTATGAAAGCCATTGAAGATGCCAAGAAAGAACTCCATCAAGCTGTAAAGAGTGAAGTTGGTCGAGTACATGGGCTTCAAGTGGCTTCTGATGAAGCTAGGGATGTTGTAAATCAAGTAAAGATTTATGTTGACAGCCTTTTGTAATTCTTGGGAAATAGAATAGACTCTAGTCTGTGGATTTACTTCTAATTCTTGTGCATCAAATGGAAAAATGCTTTCATTTTCAATCATTTTTGCACGCATTTTCCTATTACTTGCTTTAAATTTTTACCTAAGCCAATGGGCCTAGTAATAATAGTTTGATTTTTACTAGGATTATTATAAATAACCCTACAAACTTTGAATCTTTTCATTGCTCAATATTTCCTAAACCACATGAAATGTATGTTTATTGAGCTGGGACTTGACTTTTGTTCATATTTCCCTTGTCTTTTGTGGGCAGTTTAAAGTCATGCACATCGGACATAAAAGGGATAATGTTTAAGGTCAAAATAGCTTTGACCCAGTGGATTATAATTGACTCAATTCCTTGATAATTTATCTGAAAACATATTACCGTGTTCAAGTATGGGAGAAAATATGTAAAAGATGACTTAAGAAATTTTAAATCTGAGGAATGATATGAAAAAGAGATAAAAGGCATTAGAATAAGTAGTTCCCATGAATGAAGTTACCACTATTTAACAAACCCGTTAGGGGGTTGAATTATGTAGGGCCACCTAAGGGCATTGGCTGCATAGTTAAATAATGGTATCTTTTGGCTGACAGGTCCGTTATGTAGACTACTTATGCAAGGATGCCTAAGGGCACATGCTGCATAGTCAGGAAAAAGAACTCTAAAAAATTTACTTTTCTACTGCTAAAAAGCAAGTGGATGTTTCTGGAGATTCAAATTTTCCAAATCATAGAGTCTGCTCTATGGAGAGAGGTACTTGAATATGGAGAAGATATTTCCAAATAAGATTGTCTAAGAACTGGATGAATGTCACTCCTACGAAGGTCTGACCCAAATGTAGGGAAGGGAAATATAAACCATATACTTGAATACTTTCAGATCATGATAAAGAGTATGAGAAAAATATATTAAGGATGGCTATTTTTTTGTGGAAACCTACATATTGTTGTCAAGAAAACTAAGGAAAAAAGATGTTTTCTTCCCAAGAATGAAGTTACCATTATTTAAAAAACTCGTTAGGTGGTTGAATTATGCAGGGCCGCCTAAGGGCATTTGCTGCATAGTCAAATAATAGTATCTTTTTGCTGATAAGTCCGTTATGTAGACTACTTATGCAAGGCCGCCTAAGGGAATGTGCTGCATAGTCAGGCAAAATAATTCTCATAAATTGGACATTTTGTGACTAGAAGTCAAGAAAAGGGTTATGAAGATCTGAAAATATTTAAGGTTAGGATTATGACACATAAAAATGGGTATTGTCCAATGTATGTATAGATACACATATCAATGCTAACCATAATCATGTTGTGGCTGCGTCCTGAATTGAAATGTTGGACTTCACTACGTATCCCATAAGGATGGGAATCAAGCCATACGTAGTTCTTGAAATACAGTTTAACGTTGTGTTGGAAGAAAGTATGGGAGATCTTAGTTTAGGTTTATAGAGCTCCAACCATAATAATGAATACACAGTGTGTGTTTTCATGGGGACTTTTCAGCCAGGGGACTGAAAGAGGAATTTGGGGTTAGGCCTAAAGACTTGGGGCTGGATTCGAGGGATGCTTGAATGTTCCTACGTATCCCATAAGGATGGGAATCAAGCCCACGTAGTTCTAGAAATACCCTCTGTACATATTTGGTTCGTACAAGTGAAGGGTGAAAGGGGACTTTAGTGCAATGATGGTTTAACCCAAGATAAAAGGTTCGGGCATTGCCATGTAAACACATAGTCTTTGAAATATAACATGATTGTAAATCAATGTAAATAATGATTCCCTCTCAGGTGAAGGTATTAAAGAATTTTGTAGTTTATGGTCGTACAGGACAAAAGTGTTGTACAGTTTAATGCCATATAGCAAGGAAAAAGGCAAACCAATGTAAAGATATTGATTCTGGGGATAGCTTCACGAATCAACATCGTATGAGATGGAGGTGAACCGATGTGAACATATTGGTTTTGGTCTTGAACCTCGGGAGGTTGCCTACATACCTAGTCGAGAAGACAAGGATCAAATTCCGCGTAGTTCGATTGAAGAATGAATTAGCGATCAAGTTGTTCTTGGGGACAACGACCTAAAAAATGGTGTTGCGACTTACGCATGGTTAGAGGCCCATAGAGGGTGTTATGGTTGAAGTTTACTCTAATATCACGTGAGTCATACTCGGTGTGAGAAACAAGAGGTAGTAACAACCTTAACGATGCATAGTTTAATGTCATGTAGGACATATGAAGGGACTATGCAGTTTAAAGTCTTGCAGTGAGGAATATTGGTGCTGCACAGTTTAATGTCATGTAACAGGGAAAAAATACAGTTTAACATCATGTTGGAAAAATATAGGGACACATTTTAATGTCATGTTGGACGTGAACATAGTTTTTCATCATGTAGGACAATAAGGGTGTTGTACAGTTTAGCGTCCTATAGCTAAGACGATGGGGACAATAAAGTTTAACGTCATGTTGGATGAAAGGGGGACTGTGCAGTTTAATGTCATGTAGTAAGGACAAATAGGACACAGTTTAACATCATGTTGAACGTATTAGGGATTTTTTTCAAAGTTTAACGTCATTTTGGATGAAAAGAATGCGAATAGTTTAAGGTCATATGCATGGACCGCAACTGATGATGCAGTTTAACGTCTTACTAGAAGTAAGGGAATTCTGTACAGTTTAGTGTCATGTAGCTAGGACTTAACAGTTTAACGTCATGTTGGATGATGTTGCGAATAGTTTAAGGTCATATTCATAGACCGTAGATGTCGCATTTTAACGTCTTACTGGACGAAAAGGGACGACACAGTTTAGTGTCATGTTGGATGATAAGGATGCAAATAGTTTAAGGTCATATGCATGGACCGTGGATGATGAAGTTTAACATCTTGCTGGTCAAAAGGGATGAAAATAGTTTAAGGTCGTATGCATGGACCGTGGATGGTGATGCAGTTTAACATCTTGTTGGACGATAAATTATTTGTGTTGGACAAAATACTTCTTTACAAATATGGCATTGGTTGGAGTAGTGATGAGTTCTCCATCCATTGAGATTAAAGAATAAGCTCCATTGGAGTAGACCTTATGTATTGTATAAGGTCCTTCTCATTTTGGCTCTAGCTTGGGAGGTTTATTTCCTAGTATCATTGGAGTTCTGAGAACCAATACCAATTCTCCCTGAACAAATGAACGAAGACGAACCTTTTTGTTGAAAGCTTGTGATATTTGATTCTGATAGACTTCCAAGTGGTGCAGGGTGCACAATCTTTTCTCATCTAACCGTTCCAATTCATCCAATCACTTTTGAGATTGTTCATCTGTAGATGACTGATCACAAATGGCTACTCTGAGCGAGGGTAATTGAACCTCAATGGGCAAGACTTCTTCTATTCCATATACCAATGAATATGGATTTGACCGCGTTGCAGTGCGGGTGGTGGTCCGATAAGCCCATAAAGCATGAAAGAGTTTATCAGACCATGATTTCTTATCATTATCCACCATATTTTGCAGTATATTTGAAAGAGTCTTATTAAAAGATTCAATCTGTCCATTAGTCGCTCCATGATACCGATATAAATGATTGGATTTGACGTTATATTCTTGATACAACTTCCTCACCTCGGATGAACAAAAATTGGTTCCATTGTCCCTCAATATGGTATGAGGGACACTAAATCTGGTAATGATGTTAGACTTGATGAAGCTAACAATGCATTTAGAACTGACTTCTTTGAGGGGTATTACCTCTACCCATTTTGAAAATAAGTCAGTAGTAGTAAGAATGTACTTAAACTGCTTGGATGTAGCTGAAGGATAAGGTCCTACTACATCCATTCCCCATGTGGAAAATGGCCATGATTATTTAGCTGTATGAAACAACTCTGGGGGTTGATGAATAAAGTTGGCATGTACTTGGCATGAATAACACTTCTTTGTGAAATCAACACAATTTTGTATCATTGAAGGCCAAAAGTATCCAAGCCTTGGAATTTGACCAGATAGTCTGTGTCCAGACTGATGGGCACTACAGACTCCTGCATGCACTTCTTTCATGAAATCCGCTATCTCTTCACTGTCAATTCATCTGAATAGAACTCCATCAAAACCTCTTTTGTAGAGAATTTTATCTAGGTGATCTGGGCTATCATAAAGGGTAAAATTGACCACACGTCGCCGGATTTGTTCTTTCCCAACTCTATCAGGTGGAAGTGTTCCATTTTGAAGGTATTCCCTGATAGGTGTCATCCATCCTGTAGTATGACCATATGGTTCAGAGATGGGACTAATTTCATTGATTTCCTCTATTATGGATTGAACATAAGGTGAAATTGTATGACGGTGGGAAATAATGATTCTTGTCTTGTCCCGATTTGGATCTGCCAGAGCTGTGGCTATATTATCCAGTGCATCAACTTGGGCATTTTGTGATCTCGGTACATAAGAAAATGTAGGTTCGGAATGAAATTATGCCATTAACTATCTGACATAATCATACAAAGGGGTTAGTTATTCTTTTCTGATTGCATAATCACCATTGACTTGTTTGATTACTAGGTCTGAATCACCTTTCACCTTTAGGTGATTCACTTGTGCTTGAAGCGCCAACTCTAAGCTTGCAATGAGAGCTTGGTATTCCGCTTCATTATTTGTACAGCCTCCCAACATTGAGAAGTAATAGGGTAACACTGACTTTTCTGGATAAATGAGTACAATTCCTAACCCAACTTTGTTGAATTTAGGATTTTCCATTTTCCTCCCTGTTGGACTTCTGGAAGCACCATCAAAGTACATTTACCATGTTTGAAGACTATCTTGAATAAATAAGACTTCCTCATCAGGAAGTTCAATATCTGAAGATGTATCTTCTACTGAAGGGTGTTCGGTAAGGAAATCAGCCAGTGATTGGCCCTTTATTGCCTTTTGAGACACATACTGAATGTCAAATTGCTGCAAAATAATTGCCCACCTTGCCAGACGTCCTGTAAGCATTGGACGACTAAGGATGAATTTGAGCGGATTATTATGAGATACCAATTGGACCTCGTGATGTTGAAGGTAGTGTCTCAACTTCTGAACTGCAAATATTAATGCTAGGAAGCACTTCTCAATACTTGAATATCAGGTTTCTACTTCAAGCATAGTCCGACTGAGATAATAATGGTTGTTTTCATTCCCAGCATCATTCTTCTGAGCAAGAAAGGCACCCAATGATCGCTCTAAAGCTGTCACATAGAAGATAAGTGGTCTTCCTTCAACAGGTGGCATTAATACCAGTGGACTCAAGAGATATTTCTTGATAATATTTAATTCCGCTTGACATTCTTCAATCCATTGGTAAGTGACTCCCTTCTTCATCAATTTGGTGAAGGGTAAACTTTTGCCTGCCAAATTGGCGATGAAACACCGAATATAGTCTAAGTGTCCTTGAATTCCTCTTAATTATTTTAAATTTCGAGGAGGTGAAATACCAAGTATTGACTTGGTATTCTTAGGATCGACTTCGATTCCACTATGACATACAACAAAGCCGCAAAATTTTCCTGAGGTTACCCCAAAAGCACATTTTAAGGGGTTCATCTTCAAATTACGTTGCCGAAGTTTGGGGAATATGACTTCCAAATTAGCCAAGTGATTAGAAAATTTCCTGGATTTAACCACCAAATCTTCCACATAACATTCGAAAAACTTCCCTAAAAAGGGTTTGAACATATGATGCATGGCACGCTGATATGTTGTGCCTGCAATCTTTAGGACAAAGGGCATTACCCGATAGAAAAACACACCCTGAGGGGCTCTAAAGGCTGTAGATTCTTCATCTTCTGGAGCCATTCAGATTTGATTATATCCAGAATATCTATCCATGAAGGAAAGTTCTTCATAGCCAGCTGTTGCATCAATTAAGAGTTCTGTAATCGGTACTGGAAATCATCCTTAGGACAATACCGATTAAGATATCTGAAATCAATACAAACTATAATTTGTTCGTTTCACAGGGAAAATATTAGACAACCACTTGGGATATTGAACTTCTCTGACGAAGTTATCTTTGATAATCTTATCCACTTCAACTTCAATTTTGGAAGCATAGGTTGGGTGTGTTATTCTAGCGGCTTGTTTGAATCCTAGATGTTCTTCTGGAAAACCCAAATTATGAGTGTCAACATCAGGATCAAGCCATAGAATCTCTGTATAGTTCCAAGAAAATATATCTCAATTTTTCTTTAAAAAGGAAATATACATCTCTTGCTCTTAAAGATTCATGGATGCCCTAATTAAAGTGGTGTGTGGATCTTCTTTTGTACACAAATTTATTTCTATGAGTTCATCCACGGTGGTAGAGATACCCTCTTCAAATGCTAGAGGATCATCTCTAAGAACTTCCTCTTCTTATTCAACATGTGTTATTTCTTATGTTTTTACTTGCATAGTAGATGATGAATTAGAATTTACATGATTAGAAGAGATGTTAAAATTTGAACATCTTGAAGAAGAAGCTTCCATTTTTGACCTGATTGATAATGAAGGGTCTTCCTTGGTAAATATAGAAGAGATGATGGATTGAGAATCAAAATCATCATTCACCTCTGATATTGCTATAACTTCTTATGGTATGGTTGGCAAAGTATAGACTTGCTGGATTTCAGTGGATGAAATGAAGACATCTCCATTTGAGCTTTCATCATTACATGGTAGATCACCACTTTCT
Source organism: Viscum album (assembly GCA_963277665.1). Lineage (NCBI taxonomy): Eukaryota > Viridiplantae > Streptophyta > Magnoliopsida > Santalales > Viscaceae > Viscum > Viscum album. The sequence continues at coordinate 1,776,859,696 of OY728129.1, read as the reverse complement.
TCCATGTTGTCTGGCTTGATTTCTGTAATTGACATTATGGAATTTTTCGTAAGAGTATTTTGATTTGGGTCTATCCTATCAATTTGACTGATAGTCAATACATAATCTGTACTCACATGTGTGAATAAATTTACTGAAATCTTTTCCAAACCATATGAAGCATTAACTTTGGTAATCTCATTTGTTTTGGATTTCTCCATTCCCTTCATGTGATAAAATTCCACCTCAATGTATTGAGATTCACATGTCTTGAGCAGAGAATTATCACCATACAATGTTCCAATTTGACCATTGATACAATATTTGGGACGTCTATGGTATGATGAAGGGATAGCCGCATGTTGGTGTAGCAAAGGTCTTCCAAGAAAGATGTTGAAGGCTGAGTCTTGATCAACAACCATGAAATCTGAATTGGATACAAGATCTCCAAACTAAGTTCTGAGTGTAATCTCACCCAGTGGTTTTTGTTCATTTTTATCATATCCTTATAACATCAAAGTAGAAGGAGATAAATCAGATTTTGTGAGGCCCAATCGACGAAGTGTACGAATGGGGATGAGGTTGACTCCTGAACCATTATCAGTGAAAACTCTTCAGACGTTTACACCATTGACCTTGCCAGATAAGTAAAAAGGTCTAATATGTCCATGCACGACATCATCTTCATCTTCATCAGTAAAAGATATCATTGGATGACATTATGTAGGATTATTCTCTACATGGTAGACTTCAGTTGTAGCAATTTCAGTTTCAAACTCCTGAGGACTCGACAAAGCCTCGATGAGTGCTTCCCGAAGATCCTTTGATAAATTAAAAGCATCCAAAATTGATAACATGGCCAGTATTTGGGCCAAGTGTTTCAATACATCGTACTTTTGATCCAAAGGTCTGTGTTTCCCAACAGGAACATATGGTTTCGTAGGTGCCTTAGAAGTTGATGCTTTGGAAGTAGATGCATCTTGTATCAGGGTAGGAGTTGGTAATACTCTTCGATTTGGAAGATTAGACTGATTAGGTGTATTTACTTGATGAGAAGTAGAAGGTGGAACCTCTAACCGATCATCCAGAATAACTATGCCAGGACTGAATCTGCCTTGTGTGGAAGAACTTTCTTGTTCTTGTTGATCTCATTGAAGGGATCTACCATGATTTTCTGCCACATACACAGTTTTAGTTGGGGTAGAATTGGAATAGTGGCCTCTGAAATATCCATGTCTTCCCCTATACCCTGAGCCTCTGGAACTTTCTCTGATTCCTCTGTTTGATGCGGGGAACCCAGGTTCATTGAGTTCGAAACTGTGATTGGCATAATGATTTGTTAATTGAATCATATTAAAAGAAGAAAATATAAATTCTTCATCTAATGAAGATTCTGCCTGATTATCCCATTTAGGTTGTGCCGTTTGGCGGGGCGGTGCCTGTGGATTTGAAGTAGATGGCATAAAATCTGCCATATTCAAAGACATTTTGGGCTTTGACATGATTTCATCTTATTCTGATTGATCTTACTTCTTTGAATTAATCCATTTCTTTGAGTATTTTCCCTCTGATGAATAGGGTTTTGCTGCGACATTCATGGAAGAAGACATAATTGGTTTCTTCAATTGCATTCGCAAAATGGCATTATTTTTATTGATCATTTTTCTGACCATCCAATCATCATATTTTTGCACATTTTTGTTCTTGATTTCTTTCCACTCACCTTCTTTCTCTAGATTTGTAGCAGAAACACATGCTACATGAGCTGAAGAACCTTTCAATTTGACTTGTCCAGAGTCGAATTTTTTTTGCCGGAGGTCCTTGAAGACAAAACACTCCTGAATGGGATGCCCCAACATCCGATGAAATGGGAAATAATTGGTACGGTCTTCATCTCCTTCCTTGTTTGGCCTCTTAGGCCTTGGAAATTGAACCAAATTATTTTCCAGAGCCGAAATGAAGTAACCAGGAACTTGTTCATTTAAAAAAGAGTAAACTTTTCTCTTCAGATCCTCAAATTGTTTTCGTCTGATATCTTTGATCATATTGACGAAACAACCTCTTTTGTTGATGCTCAGGAGGTGGAGCCCTTCGAGAAGATGAAGGCCTTGAAGTAGAAGCAGGTACAGATGCTTGTTTAAGCATAACTATAGCAGTCTCTGCTTTACCCATTCTTCTTCCTAGAGCTGATGGAATTACACGAGCTTTATCCTTAGCCTTTATAAGAGAGTATTCAATCTGTTTAGCAATTTAAGTAAGGTCTCAAAACCCTCTTGTGTATTTCACAAGGATCAACGGTGTGCGCAACTCATCACACATATTTGCCACACAAATTGGCAACAATTCTTTTTGAGGGAGTGATAAGCTTAGGGAATATGTTAATCCCTTCCAACAAGCAATGAAATCTGAAACCCTTTCATTATCCCTTTGCTTACAATTTTTAAGATAAGAAACGGTTACCTTTGGAAAAGTTGAGCTGAATTGAAGAAGGAATTGTTGGCGAAGATCCTCCCACCCAGTAATTGACTGAGATTGCAGGATTGTATACCAGACAAAAGCAGGTCCTTGTAATGACTGTACAAAACACCTGAGCTTAACTACTTCTTGTTGCTAAGGGGTTCCCATCATAGGATCCCAACGAGAAATAAAATATGTTAAGTGTTGCTCTAGGTCTCCCAAACCATTAAATATTGGGAATGTGGTACTTACAAAATTTGATGGGTGGGGAATTGCATCTACCCATTCAGGGTAAGCTCTCTTCTCTATTTGAACCGGTGGATGCTTTCCTTCCATAGCTTCCAAACAAGCTGTTAATGACTCAATAGTAGTCATTATATTTTGAGAAACATCTGGTTGAGCTTAGACCTGTGCAGGTGAAATAATTGGAGCTTGGATAGGTGTGGTAACTGGTATTGCCACTGATGGTAGTATTGCTGGTTGTTGTTGCGTATAACCCATAAGATTAGACCTCTGAGGGTGTACTGGTAAAAGAGGATACTCTTGATCCATCTCAGTAGCCGCAACAAATTCCCATGGCTGATTAACTCCAACACGCTTAGGAGGAAGACTACTTTGAAGTAGTTCTGCATTCAACCTCCTAAATTCCTTCATCTCTTCCTCTTATTGTGTGAATCTTTTCTCTAGTGAGAGTGATTGGCCTTCTACAGAGGAAGGGTATGTAACCTTATTCTTCCCTTTTCCTTTGTTGGATCCCTTTCGAAGAGGGGGAAGTGGGTTATTTGAAGGAACACCCAGATTCTGGGTAAGCCTTTGATTTCGTGTATGTACACCTTCTTCATTTGTGTCTGTGCGTACAACTTCTTGAGTAGGAACCTCTTCATCTGATCCCTCTGAGTGAGCCTCATCTGGTGGATCAACAAAAATGTCATTGATGAAATTAATTTATACATAATGCATTTCATCTCTTCTATAGGAATTTCTGCAATATTGTCTTCTCCCATGTCCTTGTTGAGACACTGCCTTTTGCTGATTTGATTCCTCAGGAACTTCTTGACAACCCATAATTTGAAGAGAATATCCTGATAATTTATCTCTTCATTCCTCTTGTGGATTCTTCCCTAATCGAGAGAAGACCGACTTTATCTGAGGAAGAGATTGAGAATTTGAAAAAGTCCCTAGTCCGGTGGACTGAGGTTGTTCCTGATGTTACTTCTCAACTCCTAAAATCATATTTATTGATTCTGAGGGTTGGGTTAAAAGAGTCCCCAGTCTAGCAAGCTGGGGTGGTTCTTGAGTTTTTACATCTAAGACTTTCTTGAAATCTCTCCTGATCTTGTGGACTTTACTCCTGAAATTAGCTCGATGCATCAACCTGCATCAACTTTTATCACCCATCTCAAAAGACCGTTGGATGATTTCTGACACTTCTGTCACTTGATGATGTGATTGCTCCAAATGAAAGGGTTGTTCAATATTCTCATTTGCTTTATGTAGGAGTATCTAAATAAATTGTTCTCTATATGCTTGATTTTGAGAAGAACTAGTTTGAGGAATGTTCTTGAGAGAGCCTTTGATTACAAACAAAGCCAATTGGATGTGGCTGGCCATGGGCAATAACATTTCATGAGACCATTTTCGGTGGGCTTTACTGACTAGAGAGTACAGTGAAATGTAGTGCTCCATAAACACCCCCTCCCCTGATATGAATACCAGATGGGGCATTGGAAATTAACTGGTGCAATATTTATAGTGCGCCAACGCATGAACGCTGAAGGGCTCTCTGCTACTTTTTAGGCTTCGGATATTGAGAAACTGAGAGAGAGGCCAAAAATATTTGGCATTGTAACCCTTCTATTATCTTGACATGATTTTCATATTCATCATAAGATAATATTTTCTTTTTCAACTGACAAAGATTTTTCCATATGTTAAGACAAATATCATGAATTCCATCTTCCATCAACATCTCTGGAATGTCATACTAAGAGTCAGCCAGATGCCAAAACATGACTGGCACTTCACCTTTCGCCAGTTGTTTTCTCATATTCAGCACTTCCTCTTTATCATTTGATTAATATTCATCTACCTGATTAGAACAAATATGGTGCTTCCTTGTTGATTCATCGGATTTAACAAGACTGGTAGAGAATTCACTAATCAAACTAGAAGATGCATGACTCAGGGGTGGTTTGGATAATGACCTACACCCTGGTCTATCTTTGGGTTGAGAAAGTATTTCACCTACTATTGGTAAAGCATCAGACATGACTGGCATCACATTTTGAAGTGCCTCAAGATAAGAGGGCTTTCTTGTCACTACATTGTCCATTGGAGTATTTTCCAGGCAAAGTGCATTACTACTGTAGAGAGGACTTTCACAACTAAATTCATCATCATGGTGAGGACCACCATGGTGGGTTACAAAAAAAGATGAAACATTTTTCTCCTTGGTCTTCTGGCCACACAGACGGTTCTTGTGGATCTCATCTGAAGATGAAACTTCGAGATCGACCGAACTATCATGAAGCAATACTTCATGAGGAAGTGTCTGATGCAGAGCTTTGGAATTAATGTTCCCACTATTGGGAACTGAGAGAGTAGAATCTTGAGTTGCAACAGATAATTTTCTGAGTGCATCAAGGACTCCAACATCGAGTAAGGCCTTGTAACCGATTGGCCTTTGATTTCTTGACTATGTTGGGCGGGTCTTCTTCTTAGATGCCTTTTTACTCACTTTAGAAACCACTTGTTGACGAAAGTGGTCATTATGGGTAGGTGTATGTTCCTTCTTAGGAGAAATAATCAGGTTAGGTTTATTATCTCCACTCAAATCATGTGTATGTGCCTGACTTGGTTGTCCGTATGATATGGGGGAGTATGCCCCACAACCCTCTTGGACTGGAACAGAGGTGTGTGTCTGTTCCGCTGTGAACTGTTGATGTGTCACTCCACTGGTAGGGATAGATTTTCATTTCTTTCCCTGTGATGCTGCTGAAGCTGTAATAATATCCTCGAAAGCATCCAGAATATGAGCAGGGATTTTCTTCTGCTATTTCACCATTGATTGAATATTATTGGTGACTTAAGTTGTCGGAACAGAGATATACGTCCATTACGTTCTTGGAGTAGGTGTGTGTTCATGCCCCTGTCCTCCTTTTCCTACCAGTGAATTCTGACAGTACTCATTAATGGGGGCAGAGAGTTGAGTCTGCCTCATATTTGTCGTCAGAGCTTTCCGACTGACTTCTCTGGGTGCTACGAAACGAGACTGTTGGTAGGATTGATCAATACCGGTAGGTGTATGTTCCTGATGATTGCACTCCACCGAACGTGGTTGACAATATTCCTTCAATACTGATAGATGAGGCTGCTGGCAGGATTGATGAGTGTAAGCAGGTGTATGTGCCTGTTTACTAGTTGTCAACACATTGGGTTGGCGGGCTTCATCGTATGTAGTCAGACGAGTCTGATAACTAGATGATTACTTATAAACACTAGTATGTTCTTGTCTATAGTACTCCACCAGGATTGCCTGGTGAGAATGGTGTGCTGCTTCCAGAAGAGTCTTCCGGACAGCGGGATTAAAATGGACGAGTGTATGTGCCCGCTCATTGCTTGCCACCAAGTTAGGTTGGTGGACTTGTCCAGAGATGGTAGAGATAAGAACCTGCTCACTGTTGTCCGGTCATCACCTCTGGTGGTTCATCTTTCCTGCTCGGGTTCTAGGAACTTGAGCCAAACACCTGGAGACGATACTCTCATCATACCGAGGGGGCACTGCTGCACGAGTCTGGCGGCGATTGTTTGTGGGAGCCCTCAGGAAGGACTCGTGTTTCCTTGAATTAAGGCCTTGAGTGACCTTCTCATTCACCTCCTCAGAATATGGGAGGTAATGGTTGTTACGTTCTGGGGATAACGACCCGAAATGGTTGGATACGGTGGTTGGCACCACCTACTTCTTGATCGCTGGTCGTCGCTGTCCAGACGACCAGGGTAAATTATTGACTTGGAGGGCTTTTCGATCATCCTCCAGAGTCGAAATAGTACCATTCTAATGGTATTCCTTAATCAACGCATTTGATACCCAACATTAGAGACGCTGAGTAGGTGATTTCATCCTCAGAGCGGACGACGATCCATTAGGAGTAGCAGCAGATGCCTTCACAGTAGAGGCATTCATAGGAGTGAACTTAAGAGAAGCCATTTATGTAACGCATAAGATCTTTGGAAAGGAGTGAATGTTTGATATAATAGACATAATCAAGATAATTTCAGCCACTACATCTTTTGGATGAGAACATATTTTATTGTTTTCTTTGTTGGCCCTCTCATTTAGTTTAAATAGGGGCCTAACAAATAAGTAAAACATCATTTTTACTTGGTTAAGGATTCACGTCAGGTTCACCATTTTTTGTTTCCACTAGAATTGGGGATGACCTCATTGATTTAAGGTTCAAACATTCCAAGCGGTTTCTAACAAGTTTGTTCATAGAACCACAAACATCCAATGATTCCATATCCATTTGGACCTACTTTCCAAAGGTAGGTTCTCACTAGTTATGAACTGATAAGGCTTAAGAATTTTCATTGGTCGAGAGGATGGGAGGTCAGACTCATCACACCCTTTTGGGGGGAATTATTGTCTACTCCGGTACTCTCTTTATAGATTTAAGTTATGTTCGTGAATCCTTATTACATTACCAAGTATGAAAATGAGTTTCCTTTAGATCTAACAATCAATGATTAGTATGTATGAGATTTAGATAATATTTTATATGTATTCGAGGTTCTTCATCGATAGAGAATCATCTGTATTTGTTAGAGATTCTTGGTCAATGGTATCCTTCGACACATTATATATAAATCTCTTGGTTATTATGATAACCATACTAGTTTTAAATTCACTCAGCGGGTCACTTGAAGTTTATTTTCATTCAGAAGGACATGAATTATTTCATAGTTGGGATCATACCCGTAGATGGGATACCTACGTATCCTTCATTTTTAGAAAAGGAATCAGAACCCACATAGTTCGAGTAATAGATGTATGAGGTTTATGCATGATTGATGGCCCAAAGAAAGATGTCATAATTACTTTTACGCTCTAAGCTCACGTGAGTCATGCTCGGTGTGAGAAACAAGAGGTATTGGTAAAATTAGACAATTGTGCCACGAATAGATGCAATCATAAGAAATGATGTGAGGATTATCTATGTATGACTACCCAAATAGATGAATATTAGGATTTTACTTCAGGAAAGAAACCTAGGAACACGGTCTATAAAGGTATATGTGCTTTATGGAGATTTGGATACTCTAACTTGGGGATTACTCCTAAGGAGGATGCCCAAATTAGGAGGGAACTTATGATTGGGTTTTACTCCTGAGAAGGAAACCCAAATAAAAAGGTAAATTAAGACTGGTTAAAAGAAATTATGATCGGGGCTTACTACTGAAAAGGAATCCCAAGTTAAAGGTAATTATGACTGGGGATTACTCATAAGGAGGAGGCCCAGGTTAAAGGAATTTGGAATTCGGGGGGCTTACTCCTAAGGATGATTCCTAGATTTGGGAACTTTAAAGACTAGATATTACTTCTGAAAAGGAGGCCCAGGTTAAGGAAATTATGCTTGGGGCTTACTCCTGAGTAGGATGCCCAAATTAAGAGAATTTGAAGATTGGGGATTACTCCAGAAAAGGAGGCCCAGGTTAGGGAACTTGAGGCTTACTCTTAAGGAGGATTCCCAAATTAAGAGAACTTGGACTGGGGATTACTCCTGAAAAGGAGGCCCAGGTAAAGGATTCTCTCATATTTAAAGTATGAGGTTGAATGAATGAAATCTCTGATCTTAGTGACATAAAGATATGTAAATCACTAGGTTTTATGACATATTCCACAGAATTCCTTTCATATAAGGAAGCCAATAAGGGAGTCATGCCAAAATAAATGGATTTAAAGAGGGTTTTGAAGGCTGGATCTTGAATTGGAGAGGTGTATAGGCATAATAGAGGTGAAATAGGTAGAAGAGGCACCCAAAAAAAGTGGGCGCGTAGGTTCTGCGTGGGCGCGCAAGTCCTGGTCGCGCAGGTATACTTGCGTGACACATGGGTACTTGTGTGACAGTCGACCCTTAAGGTAATACTTGGGAGAGACTTGGCTCAAGCCCTTATAAGAATCCCTAAAAGCTTCTAGAAGAGTGTCGCGTAAGTTCTATTGAAGGGGTAAGGTAGCGCGTAAGTGTGGCCATTTCCCCTAAGGGATGGCCACTTAGACGTGCAAGTGTTGATGAGTTTCAACACTTAGGCCTTACTCCCCCTCTTTAGATCTTCTATTCTAGGTAAGAAATTACCTTATAAGTGTTCCAAAGCTTCGAGAAGAGACTATGGAACCAGGAGCTCAAATCTGAGTTTCTGGAAAAAAAAATTCATCCGGAAATGTGGGGCCCACCGGGGGTATTTATAGGCTTGTAAAGACCCGGGGTAAAAATCATAGTGGGCGCACAAGTCACCTACGCCAACATTGGGCGGCACGCAAGTATACTTGCGCGACCTTGGTGGAACTTGCGCGACCCAAGTGCAAATGAATATTTGTTTAGGCCTTTGTCAATTTTTGATGTTTCTTCAAAGGATAAATCAATTTGAGTTCATGGTATTTCCCTTTTAATTTCCTTTAGGCTATATGATGTAAAGGAGCATCAACAATAAGGAAGAGTTCAAGGTTAACAAAGAAGAAGACGATGAACCTAGAATAATGTTAGTGGCTTTCGAAACCACTACATCCAAAAAAAGAGAAAATTCAAGTTCCTATTAAAATTTCCATCAATGAAGATTCATCAAATAATAGTGATGAGGAAATGACTCAATTGTCTAGGAGATTTAAGAAAATATATAGAAATAAGAGGTTCTTTAGAACATCTAGCTATAGTGGGAAATATGAAAATAAATGTAACAGGAAAAAGGACTGGAAAAGAAATTATAATACAAATGATATAGTCTGCTATGAATGTAAATGAAAATGACATGTGAAGGTTGACTTCCTAGGACTGAAGTGTAAGAAGAAATATGAGGAAAAGAATAAAAAGTACAAGAAGGATATGAAGGCTACATGGAGTGATTTTGAGGATAGCTCTAGTGAATCTGATTCATCTAATAATGAAAAGGATGAAAAATCCAACATGTGTTTTAGGAAAAATTCATTTGATTTAACCCTATTATCTCCTTCACAACATTCTTATTATTCTTTAGATAAATCTAAATCTAAAAATTCAGAAAATCGGCCCAGTGAGTAAATGTTTGAATATTGAAAAATGCCCTAGGATACTTGCAATGAAATGAAAGATAAATATTAATCTCTCAAGAAAAAACATTCTCTTTCTACTATTGTTAAATCTGAACTCACTATAGAGAAAGAAAAGAATGCTAAACTACTAAATGAGAATACTGAACTTTAAAATTCGAATGAGAAATTAAAAAAGGATTTAAATAAAATTAAAATTTTTAAATATACTATTGTTCAAATGATTTTCAAAAATTTTTCTCCTAAATATACTTTTGGCATTGGCTATCAACATGGACAATGAAATTTTTTTAAAACCAATTTTTTATCCAAATCTATAAAATTCAGTTTCATGCCCAGATCTGAGAAATTTTATGCAAGTTCCATCACAAGAAAACCTTTTACTATTTGTAAATTATTTTGGACCTAATAAAGTGAATTTTTATAAAACATTACACACTGTTTAAATGAAACCCATAAAGAATGTGTGGGTTCTTAAAGAATTAATTACTAATATTATTGGACCCAAGAAAATCTGGCTACCAATGTCTTTTCTTATTTAAACTATTTTTTTAGGAAATATTTCTAAAGAGTTCCTGTAATAACTTACGGTACTTGGACAGCGGGTATTCAAGAAACATGAGAGGGGACTGCTCTGGCTTCAAGAACCTCATAAAGATTGATGGTGGACATGTCACCTTTGGTGACAATAAAAAAGGGAAAATTATTATCCACGTCCAAATTGGTAACACTAACACAATTTTAATTTTAAAAGTTCTTTTTTTTATGGATTAAAGTAAAATCTTCTTATCATTTAATAGTTATATGATGATGGATTCCCTGTTAAATTTGAAAATGAATCTTTTAATGTTTTCAATTTTAATAACGATTTAGTCTTTACTGCTTTTAGATATGAAAATATATATTCTCTTAATCTGGATTGTTTAGTCTCACATAATGTTTCTTGCTTTAGTACCTTTCATAAAGAGTCTTGGCTCTGTTATAGGAGACTAGGACATTGTAATATTCAATCTATTAGAAAGATTACTAGAAAATTATTATTCAACGATCTACCTAAACTAGAGTTTTCAAATGATAAAGTATGTAATCCTTGTAAAAAAAGAAAATAGCATAAAATATATTTCAATTCAAATAAATAAGTTTCAACTTTTCAACCTCTTGATTCGGTTCACATGGATTTTTTTGGACCATCTATAGTTTCTTGTTTGAATGGGAAGCACTGTGTCTATTTTCTAGTAGTTGAATTCTTTAGGTGTACTTGGACCTTCTTTTTAGATCACAAGAGTGAGGATTATTCTTATTGCACCAAGTATTCTAGATAAGTAGAAAACTTAAGTGGACTTATAATCCAACCCTTAATAAGTGACCATGGTCAGGAGTTTAAAAATAAATAATTTGAATCTTTTATCTCAAAAATGGATATTGTCATAACTTCTCTTCTCTTAGGACACCCCAGCAGAATGGAGTTATAGAAAATAGAAAAATAACCTTACAAGAGATAGCTCAGACTATACTTATTGAATATGATCTACCTATTTATTTTTGGGAACGAGATATGAATACAACTGTTTCCCTCAGAATTCGGGGATGACCTCCTTGATGGGAGGTTCAAACATTCCAATCGGTTTCTAACAGGTTTGTTCGTAGAATCGGAAACATACAATGATTCCACATCCATTTGGACCGACTTTCCAAAGGTAGGCGCTAATTAGTTTGTGGACTGATGAGGCTTAGGAATTTGCATTGGTCGAGAGGATGGGAGGTCGGACTCATCACACCTTTTTGAGGGGAATTGTTTTCTACTCCAGGACTCTCTTTATAGATTTAAGTTATGTTCATGAATCCTTATTACATTACCAAGTATAAAATGAGCTTTCCATCAGATCAGAAAATCAATGATTATATATGTAGGAAATTTAGAGAATCTTTTATATGTATTCGAGGTTCTTCATTGATAGAGAATCATATGTATTTTTTAGAGATTCTTAGTCAATGGTATCCTTTGATACGTAAAAGTCTCGTGGTCATTATGATGACCATACTAGTTTTAAAGTCACTCAGTGGGGAACATGAAGTATATTTTCATTTAGAAAGATATGGATTATTTCAGAGTTGGGATCGAACCCGCAGATGGGCTACCTATGTATCCTTTGTTTAGAAAAGGAATCAGAACCCACGTAGTTCGAGTAAGGTAGTATGATGTTTATGATTGATGCCTCAAATAAGTATGTCATAATTACTTTTACACTCTAAGCTCACGTGAGTCATGCTCGGTGTGAGAAACAAGAGGTATTGGTAAAAATCAGACAATTGTGCCATGAAAGATGAAATCATAAGAAATAAGGTGGGACTTATGTATGTATAACTGCCCAGATAAATAAAGATTTGGATTTACTTCAGGGAAGAAATCCAGGAATAGGTTCCATAAAGGTATATGTGCTTCACGGAGATTTGAATACTCTAATTTGGAGCTTACTCCTGAAAAGGAGGTCCAAATAGGATAGGACTTATGATTAGGGTTTTACTCCTAAGAAGGAATCCCAGATCAAATGTAAATTAGGATTGGTTAAGAGGAATTAAGACTGGGGCTTACTCCTAAAAAGAAGGCCCATGTTAAGAGACTTGAAAAATTAAGGGACTTGGGACTTACTCCTGAGGAGAATTCCCATATTTGAGACTGGGGCTTACTCCTGAAAAGGAGGCCCAGGTTTAGAGAATTATAGTTGGGACTTACTCCTGAGCTGGACGCCCATATTTGAGACTGGGGCTTACTCCTAAAAAGGAGGCCCAGGTTTAGAGAATTATGGTTGGGACTTACTTCTGAGGAGGATGCCCAAATTTGAGAATTATGACTGGGGCTTATTCCTAAAAAGGAGGCGCAGGTTAATGAGTTCTCTCATCTTAAAGGATGAGGTTGAATGAATTAAATCTCAATCTTTTAGTGACATAAAGATGTGTAAATCACTAGGTTTTGAGAGATATTCCACAGAATTCGTTTTAGATAAGGAAGTCAAATCAAGAAATCATGCCATAAATGGATATGAAGAGTGTATTGAAGAATGAATCTTGAAGAGGATGGGTGTAATGGCATAAGAGGGGTGAAATGGGAAAGAAGGGAACCCAAAAAGGCAGGGGCACGCAAGTCCTGGCAGGTGCGCAGGTACTGCATGGGCGCGCAAGTTCGGTCGTGCAGGTATACCTGTGCGACACATGGGTACTTGCGCGGTGGTTAACCAGCAGGGTAATACTTGAGTGACTCTTGGTTAAAGCCTTCAAAATCATCTTGAGGTTCTTCCAAAAGAGACGTGCGCAAGTTCTATTGGAGGAGTTAGGTGGCACGCAAGTGTTCCCATCTCCCTTAAGGGCTGGCCACTTAGGCGCGTAAGTGTTGATGAGTTTCAACACTTAGGCCTTCCTCCCCCTCTTTCGATCTTTCGTTCTAGGTAATAAATTACCTTAGAAGTGTTTCAGAAGCTTTAAGAAGGGACTAGGGCGCCGGGAGCTTAAATCTGAGTTTCTGGAAAAATTCCCCTTTAAATGGGGGGGCCCACAAGGTCTATTTATAGGCTGGAGAAGACTCGGGCGGTTATCACTTAGGTCGCACAAGTCACTTGCGCAACCACTAGGCGGCGCGCAAGTATACCTGCGCAACCATGAGGGAACTTGCGCGACACATGTGATTTTGAAGCCTTGCTCATGCCTTTGTCGATTTCTGATGTTTTCTTCAAAGGATGAATCAATTTGGACCAAGGTATTTCCCTTTTCCAAACTTTAGACACTGTGACGAAAAGGAGTGTCAACAAAAGCCCCCCCTTAGAGTTGGATCCAAAAGAAATGAGGATTTGACTCTGAGGAAAAGAAAAAAACCAAAAGAAAGGAGGTGTGCAAGTCTTTCGGTGCGCAACACTGGGCGCGCAGGGCTAGAGCGCACTGGGTGTAGGCGTGTAGATGGTCCACCTGGCCTATAAATACACGGTTAGTTTTCGCGCATTGCATCTGATTCCGGATTCTCGAGCTCTCGCCGTGAAAGTCACCTTCGCTGCGTGACCGTGTTGTCGTGACACGTCAAATTGATTATATTTTTAAGATTGATTTATAGTCTAGGGTAAACCCTAGGTCGTCTCTCAAGGAGCGTTGGTAGGTTTAGAGTGTGTATTTTTGATAAAAATGTCAAGAGAGGGGTGGTTTTGAAAACAGCTTAAAACAATGACTTAATTGAAATAGCTTAAAAGATGAGTGACCAAATGGATTTTGAGAAATATGAGATAAAAGGGTCGATGTGATTTCACTACACACATATCAAGTTCATTGTTCATAGAGATTCATCTTGGGTTTAGAGTAATCCTTTGGTTGGAGTTAATTGGAATCCCGATTAATTCCTAAGCTTTTATTTCAATACTTTACGGACCAAACCTTGACGTAACAATCGTATTGTCAAGGTCCAATACTTATGCATAGAATAAGAGCTTCCAAAGCATATTGAAATCTCAATAAGGTGGGTATGAAAAGGATTCTTGTGATGTCCAATCGGAACAACACAAGTCACGCACTCAAAACCTCACACCGATCGGTTAGAAATTAAGAGCATAACACTCACATGCATCAAATCAAGAATTCAAATCTGAAATAAAATAAGATACATGGAATGAAATGTTTAAACACCCAAATTACTCCAACCCAGTAGCTAATTTATGCATCGGAACTCCCTTGGCATGTGTGTAGCTCCCTCACAACGAACACCCAACTTTTAGCTCGACATCGGGAGGAGGAGGAAGCTCGGGTGGAACTCCTTCTTCATTGTTGATCTCCCTATGAGGATAGGGGCCTCCAGAACCTCCAAGGTGATTAGGAGACTCTTCTAGGACTCCAAATTGGCAGCACTTCACTCCTTGGCCGAACTTGCAAATGAGGAGCCCAAGGTGCCCTTTTATAGGAAATGTGGGAGGTGGTTTTGGGAACACAGATTTCATCAATCCACTTGCAGGACGCGTTTCGGCATTCATACAGTCTTATCTCGCTTTGGAGAAAATAGAAAAGTTGTAGCCCTACCTCTTGACTGTCTCCACCGAAAGTTTGGCACCGTTTGGACAAATAATTCTCGAGATATTGATAAACTACAGAACACCGAATTTGACTTGGTCCAAATTCGGTGGCTCGGACAGATCAGTTCGTATGGGCCCCATGAAATCCGAATCAGGATTGGGTTCCTTAATAGGAAATGTAGAATATTGAATTTTGGACAGGCCCACAAAATTTCAGCCCATTTGGATGCACGGATTTTGTGTAATATTCAAAACAGTGGAAAGATGTCCATGGATCCATGCAATTTTGGCCCAGTTTTCTTTCACTTCATCAAGAGCCCTCCAAATCACCTCCACCTACATTGTAATTTTCAAAACAAGTATCATTGCCCTATTTAATAGTGATAAACACTAAATTATTGAATCAAACATGAAGTACAATTTGATAATATTTTTATAATTTTTAATACAAAATATGTTTAGCACAGCGGTGTAAGGGTGAAAATGAAACAGTGAATCGTGGTACGATCACACCCCCACACCTAAACATTTGCACTCCTGGGCAAAGTCACATATTCAAATACAATGATTCATATATATATATATATATATCCAACATCATAAAGATTTATCATTTGAGTAAATTTTATTTAAAGTAAAGTGATCAATGCACGAACCACACCAAGGAGTTCTTCCTAGTGAAAATAGAAAAAGATGTCTCATAAATCATATCATAGTGAAATTCAAAAAGATTCATGATACCCAATTGAGAAAGGAATTCAGAAGTAAACCATGACACTAAATATCCATGTGTGTGTGTGAAAACCATTCCATGCTATTCTTTCCACTTGATATCTAATAAATATATGTTATTTTAACATTTTTCAGCTTAAATGATTTTCTCACCGAACCTGTCCTACATCCTTTGCAATCATATTTCAAGACCCACTCATTTAAGCATTCCCAGAAGTCAAACCATAAGCTCCCGACCTAGATATCCCCATATGTTGCACATTTCATCACTCCCCTCATTTTTTTTGAAGTTGCAATTGGAACAAATCTCACACTCATCTCTCAACCCTTGTTTGATCTCCTCACGACACTAATTGCAATAGTTATAACAAGATCAAAGGTTGAGGAGGAGTGGTTTTTGACCTGCCCAAGACACAACAATTTTTTTTTTTTTTTGAGGGCGTACAACAGTCGGACATTAGGTACACACGCATAGGTCAATCTGGTACAGTAATGAAACAGATCGGATAAGGAACGAACGTATGGAAATATCATTTAAAGCTGAAAAATATTAACCCAACATATATTTACCTTATATTAAGTAAGAAATAATCACACTTTGTGGTTTGGTGCAATATTTTTTTTTGAAGATATTAGCGACATAGTTTTCTCAAAAACTACTCACACAATAGGCATCAATCATCTCAATGGTTTCACATAGATACGACCATTTATATCATTGACAGAAAACCAATTCACTAAAAATCACTCCCTGATGTTAAATTCATACAAATATTCTTTTTAGCCTTCGTTATGGTATTTTTACATTCCCCATTTTATGGTCGCCACATCATGGAATTTCGAAATTGTTGATGGGGAAAAATAAAAATACCATAAAGAAGGCCAAAAAGAGAAAACAAAAGGAGAAAATGGTGAAAAATCCTAACTAACCCAGGAATGTATCCACCCCCCCACACCTAGAGAATGCAGTGTCCTCACTGCAATAAAAGAGACTGTGTGAAGGAAGGATAAAACCTGGTGAGTGTTATTCATAGACCGCTTCTTGAACATGGAGTTCCTCTATTGGGGACTCCGGAATGGCTTCATGGAAGTGCTTCAGCCGCTGCCCATTGACAGTGAAGGTTTGCTTGGTGTCTTCATTTTGAACCTGGACAACACCAAATGGAGAGACATTAGTAACAATGTAAGGTCCAAACCAACGGGAACGAAGCTTACCAGGGTGCAACTTCAGCCTTGCATTGTAGAGGAGGACCTTCTGCCCAATTTGGAATTGACGATGAAGGATGAGACGGTCGTGGGCAGCCTTGGTTCGCTCTTTATAAATTCGGGAGTTCTCATATGAATCTCTTCTCATTTCCTCCAACTCCTGAATCTGTAGCTTCCTTTGAATACCTGCACCAGAAAGATTAGAATTGCATTGTTTAATGGCCCAGTAGGCCCGGTGCTCTACCTCAACAGGGAGGTGACAACTCTTCCCAAAAACTAGCCGATATGGTGACATGCCAATTGGAGTTTTGAATGCAGTACGGTAAGCCCATAACGAATCATCGAGTCTAAGACTCCAGTCTTTTCTGTTTGGCTGAACCGTTTTCTCAAGAATCTGTTTTACCTCTCTATTTGATACTTCAGCTTGACCATTTGTTTGTGGGTGATAAGCAGTAGACACTCGATGCCCAACCCCGTACCTGTGCAAAAGAGATTGCATTGTGCGGTTGCAGAAATGAGAACCCTGATCACTGATGATAAACCTAGGTAATCCAAACCTACATAATATTTGGGTTCTCAAAAATTCCACAACTGTCTTGGAATCATCTGTCCTCGTGGCTCGTGCCTCTACCCACTTTGAAACATAATCCACTGCCAGAAGAATGTAAAGGTTCCCAAATGAATTGGGGAATGGTCCCATAAAGTCAATGCCCCAAACATCAAAAATGTCATGGAAGAGTAAGGGTTGTTGGGGCATCTCATTTCTTTTAGAGACATTCCCCATTCTTTGACAGCGAGGACAAGATTTACAGAATTCGTGGGCATCCCTAAACAATGTGGGCCAAAAGAGACCAGAATCTAAGACCTTGCGAGCGGTCCGTTGGGGACCAAAGTGGCCCCCACAAGCAAGTGTGTGGCAGAACCT
This sequence comes from Viscum album, assembly GCA_963277665.1. Taxonomy (NCBI): domain Eukaryota; kingdom Viridiplantae; phylum Streptophyta; class Magnoliopsida; order Santalales; family Viscaceae; genus Viscum; species Viscum album. Next base: position 1,776,842,055 of record OY728129.1, on the reverse strand, counting down.
AAGGACAGATTGAAACTCACTATCGGGAACACAACGCCTAATAACTTGATCACTACATGTGCGCCAGAGGTAGGGGTCATCCCAAATGTACCAACGAGACTCATGTTTTAGACGGTCGGCCTGGTTTTTGGTGAAATCAGCAGGAATGCAAGACGCTACCAAATAATTTACAATTTCGGCATACCAAGGAATAACATCTTGCACTCGGTACAATTTCTCATCAGGAAACAATTCATTTATGGGAATACAGGGGGATGAGTCAATGTCCGAGGGTGGGAGAATCCTACTGATATGGTCAGCAACCACATTCTCTGCTCCTTTTTTATCCCTAATTTCTAGATCAAATTCTTGAAGGAGGAGCATCCAGCGAATGAGACGTGGTTTGGCTTCTGGTTTCTTTAGGAGATATCGGAGGGCTGCATGGTCTGAGAACACAACGACTTTGGACCCTATAAGGTATGGCCTGAATTTACCCAAGGCAAACACAATGGAAAGAAATTCTTTTTCAGTGGTGGTGTAGTTTGCTTGGGCAGGGTCCAAAGTACGTGAGGCATAGGCAATGACATGTGGAGCTCGATCGACCCTCTGTGACAAGACTGCCCCAACTGCATAGTTAGAGGCGTCACACATTAGCTCAAATGGTAAATCCCACCGAGGTGGTTGGATTACCGGGGGTGACGTGAGACTCCATTTTAACTTATTGAAAGCTTCCTCACATTTTTTATCAAAATCAAATTCTTTTTCTTTTTGGAGTAATCGGGAGAGGGGGAGTGCAATTTTACTAAAGTCACGAATGAAACGACGATAAAATCCAGCATGACCCAGGAAAGACCGCACATCCCGAACATTTTTAGGGAATGGTAGGGAGGAAATGATATCTACTTTTGATTTGTCCACTTGGATTCCTTCCCCAGAAATGACATGTCCCAAAACTATGCCTTGTCGCACCATGAAATGGCATTTCTCATAATTTAATACAAGATTCTTTTCAATACAGCGATGTAGGACAGAACCAAGACTACTTAAACATTCATCAAAAGAGGATCCATAAACAGTAAAATCATCCATAAAAACCTCCATGCAATTCTCCAGGTAATCCGAAAAAATACTAACCATACATCGTTGGAAAGTACCTGGAGCATTGCACAGACCAAATGGCATCCTTCTATAAGCAAATGTACCAAAGGGGCAAGTAAAGGTTGTCTTTTCCTGATCCTCAGGGGCAATATGGATCTGAAAGTATCCAGAATACCCATCAAGGAAACAGTAATGGGACTTCCCTGCTAGCCTCTCTAGCATCTGGTCAATGAATGGCAATGGGAAATGGTCCTTCCTAGTGTGTTGGTTTAGTCGGCGATAGTCTATACAGACACGCCAACTATTCTGCACACGAGTTGGAACCAATTCATTATTTTCATTTTTAACTACAGTAAGGCCAGTTTTTTTAGGAACTACTTGAACAGGACTGACCCATTGGCTGTCAGAGATAGGGTAAATGATTCCAGCAGCCAACAATTTTGTTACTTCTTTTTTAACAACATCAAGTAGGTTTGGGTTCAGTCGTCGTTGTGACTGCCTCACTGGTTTAGCATCATCATTTAATAAAATATGATGTGTACAAATTGATGGGCTAATGCCAGGAATGTCAGCAAGTGTCCATCCCAAAGCTTGTTTATACTTCCTCAAAAGATCAAGCAGTCGCAATTCATGCTCAGGAGGGAGTGAACTAGCAATGATGACGGGCAACTTGTTTCCATTCTCAAGATATGAGTATTTTAAATCTTGAGGCAGTTGTTTTAGTTCCAATTCTGGGGGATTTTGGATTGACAGAAGTGTGTGTGAAAGTGAGAAGTCACTGATCTCATCTAACTGCTCAATGGTAACATCCTCAGATGAGGAATGAGCTTTTACAAGCTTAGCAGTATTATCGATGGTCATGTGATCCTCTGTGTTCAAGAAATCATCAATTAACAAACATGCATGACATTTCTCTAAACCGCTACAACAATCAATGCATGATTCATTACCTAACATTTCAATCAATGAAGAAAACTCAGAAAGGGGATCAGGTGAATGAAAATAAGTTGTTTCAGGGGAAGGGAGAACATCAATTGAATTGACAAAGAGAGAGGAGTGTTCTTCTGAGGGGTGCTTCATGGCATCAAGGATATTGAAGTGGACAATATTACCACCAAACTCCATAGATAATGTACCATTATGGACATTAATTATGGTTTTGGCGGTTTTCAAGAAAGGTCTCCCCAATATAATTGGGGCATGTCCATTCATCCTATCATCTTCCATTTTAAGCAGGTAAAAATCAGCAGGAAAAATTAAATTTTGCACCCTCACAAGAACATCCTCTAGCACACCAGAGGGGTGTGCCGTACTCCGATTTGATAGCTGAACGACAATACCAGTGGGCTTCAGTTCACCGACCTGCAATGAAGAGTAAATAGAGTGAGGCATCACATTAATAGAAGCACCCAAATCAAGCATAGCATTGGAACACGAATACTCCCCTATGGTGCATGGAATCGAGAATGTCCCAGGATCATTGCACTTGGTAGGAAGTGATGACTCTATCAATGCTGAAACATTCCTCCCCAGGCTCACCTTCTCATCACCACGAAGCCTCCTTCGGTGTGTACACATCTCCTTCAGAAACTTGGCATATCTTGGAATTTGCTTCACAGCATCAATCAAAGGAATGTTAACCTGTACTTTCTTGAAAGTTTCCAAGATTTCTTTATCAAGTTCGGTTTCTTTTTGTTTTCTAGGTTGGGCAGCCCTTTGAGGAAATGGAAGAGGAATGGTTGGGATAGGTGGTTCATCAACAACCACAGTCTTTCCTTTGGAAGGGCTTCTCTCAGGAAAAGGGTTTTCTTCTCTTGGACCATTTTCAGCAGTTGGGATGGTGGTTTCCTTTGGATGGGAGGACTCTAATGGAGGGGTCATTTGGCTTTTGAGTTGTGTCCCACTCCTAAGGGTGATTGCACTAACATTTCCTTTATCCCTAGGGTTTACTACTGGTTGAGATGGTAGTTTACCCGACCCATGACTTTGGATTTCCCCCACCGAGTTGGCAAGTTGTCCTAGTTGGGTCTTTAGGTCTTGTATGGCTGCTTGGGTGGTTTGTTGGAATTGGAGATTATTGGCAGCCATTTGTTTCATCATATCTTCTAGGCTAGGATCGGTTTTTGGAGGGGGTGGTTGGAATGGCCTTTGAGGTGGTTGAGGATTTCTGGGTGGTGGTGGATGACTGCTCTGACCTTGTTGGTTCCATTGCTGTTGAGGTTGGTTTGAATACCCCCCTTGCCTATAGGCTTGGTTGTCCTTCCAACCTTGGTTGGATGGATAGTATGGTTCTTGCCTAAAGGGTTGGTTAAAGGGGCGTCCTGGAAATATTGCCTCACAACTTTCAGAAGTTTCTCTCAATTGGGGGCATTGGTCAGAATAGTGGGTGTCAGAAGAGCAGATTCCACAATGGATGGGAGGAGGAGATTGATATTTCCCTTGGGAGAGAGCTAGTTGTCGCAGAAGGGTACTTACCTCTTCGAACTTCGTGTCCACCTTCTTCTCAAACTCAGTACTTTGCACCTCATGGACACCTCGAATGGGAACACTGGACCGTGTACCGAATTGTTGAGTGTTCTGTGCCATGTTCTCAATGAGGGTTCTTGCAGCGATTGGGGTCTTATCTACCAATGCACCACCTGCAGCAGCATCAATCATATTTCGATCAATAGGAATCAAACCTTCATAAAAATATTGAATTAAAAGTTGATCACTTATTTGGTGGTGTGGGCAACTTGAACATAACCTTTTAAAGCGTTCCCAATATTCATGTAATGTTTCCCCCTGAGATTGTCTTATACCACATATTTCTTTCCTTATAGTTGCAGTTCGAGAGGCTGGGAAGTATTTTTCAAGAAAAAGGCGTTTCATGTCTGCCCAGCCCCTAATTGGTGAATTGACATAGTATAACCAATCTTTTGCAGTGTCTTCTAATGAAAATGGGAATGCCCTAAGCTTCACTTGTTCTTCATCCACATTAGCAGGTTTTAAGGTTGAACACACAGTATGAAATTCTTTTAAATGCTTATGTGGATCTTCTCCTGGCAGTCCATGAAATCTTGGTAATAAATGAATTAAACCAGATTTTAGTTCAAAATTGGGTGCCTCACCTTGTAATTGAATGTAAGTGGGTTGGATATCAACATCAGGTGAGGTTAGTTCTTTTAGTGTTCTATTATTTTCAGCCATGTTATACAAGTTATGTTCAATTTTAACTTTGGTTTCAGAAGAAGAAGAAGGATCAAGAAGAATTTTAAGATTTGATGTCTCCTCCTTCAAAGTGTGGTCTTGTATGTCTCGGTTTCGTTGATGTAGGATCCTCTCCGGTTCGGGTTCAAAAGTTTGTATGTCTCCCGGAGTAGAACGCGTCATACAAAGAACCTACACAATAAATAAATTAGAACACAAAAACAAATTCAAAGGTAGAAGATAAAACAAACAAATATTCTCAAAAATTACAAAAAAAAAATTATCAAAAACACGCACAAAAAACCAAAGCGCTCCCCGGCAACGGCGCCAAAATTTGACCGTGTTGTCGTGACACGTCAAATTGATTATATTTTTAAGATTGATTTATAGTCTAGGGTAAACCCTAGGTCGTCTCTCAAGGAGCGTTGGTAGGTTTAGAGTGTGTATTTTTGATAAAAATGTCTAAGAGAGGGGTGGTTTTGAAAACAGCTTAAAACAATGACTTAATTGAAATAGCTTAAAAGATGAGTGACCAAATGGATTTTGAGAAATATGAGATAAAAGGGTCGATGTGATTTCACTACACACATATCAAGTTCATTGTTCATAGAGATTCATCTTGGGTTTAGAGTAATCCTTTGGTTGGAGTTAATTGGAATCCCGATTAATTCCTAAGCTTTTATTTCAATACTTTACGGACCAAACCTTGACGTAACAATCGTATTGTCAAGGTCCAATACTTATGCATAGAATAAGAGCTTCCAAAGCATATTGAAATCTCAATAAGGTGGGTATGAAAAGGATTCTTGTGATGTCCAATCGGAACAACACAAGTCACGCACTCAAAACCTCACACCGATCGGTTAGAAATTAAGAGCATAACACTCACATGCATCAAATCAAGAATTCAAATCTGAAATAAAATAAGATACATGGAATGAAATGTTTAAACACCCAAATTACTCCAACCCAGTAGCTAATTTATGCATCGGAACTCCCTTGGCATGTGTGTAGCTCCCTCACAACGAACACCCAACTTTTAGCTCGACATCGGGAGGAGGAGGAAGCTCGGGTGGAACTCCTTCTTCATTGTTGATCTCCCTATGAGGATAGGGGCCTCCAGAACCTCCAAGGTGATTAGGAGACTCTTCTAGGACTACAAATTGGCAGCACTTCACTCCTTGGCCGAACTTGCAAATGAGGAGCCCAAGGTGCCCTTTTATAGGAAATGTGGGAGGTGGTTTTGGGAACACAGATTTCATCAATCCACTTGCAGGACGCGTTTCGGCATTCAGACAGTCTTATCTCGCTTTGGAGAAAATAGAAAAGTTGTAGACCTACCTCTTGACTGTCTCCACCGAAAGTTTGGCACCGTTTGGACAAATAATTCTCGAGATATTGATAAACTACAGAACACCGAATTTGACTTGGTCCAAATTCGGTGGCTCGGACAGATCAGTTCGTATGGGCCCCATGAAATCCGAATCAGGATTGGGTTCCTTAATAGGAAATGTAGAATATTGAATTTTGGACAGGCCCACAAAATTTCAGCCCATTTGGATGCACGGATTTTGTGTACTATTCAAAACAGTGGAAAGATGTCCATGGATCCATGCAATTTTGGCCCAGTTTTCTTTCACTTCATCAAGAGCCCTCCAAATCACCTCCACCTACATTGTAATTTTCAAAACAAGTATCATTGCCCTATTTAATAGTGATAAACACTAAATTATTGAATCAAACATGAAGTACAATTTGATAATATTTTTATAATTTTTAATACAAAATATGTTTAGCACAGCGGTGTAAGGGTGAAAATGAAACAGTGAATCGTGGTACGATCACACCCCCACACCTAAACATTTGCACTCCTGGGCAAAGTCACATATTCAAATACAATGATTCATATATATATATATATATCCAACATCATAAAGATTTATCATTTGAGTAAATTTTATTTAAAGTAAAGTGATCAATGCACGAACCACACCAAGGAGTTCTTCCTAGTGAAAATAGAAAAAGATGTCTCATAAATCATATCATAGTGAAATTCAAAAAGATTCATGATACCCAATTGGGAAAGGAATTCAGAAGTAAACCATGACACTAAATATCCATGTGTGTGTGTGAAAACCATTCCATGCTATTCTTTCCACTTGATATCTAATAAATATATGTTATTTTAACATTTTTCAGCTTAAATGATTTTCTCACCGAACCTGTCCTACATCCTTTGCAATCATATTTCAAGACCCACTCATTTAAGCATTCCCAGAAGTCAAACCATAAGCTCCCGACCTAGATATCCCCATATGTTGCACATTTCATCACTCCCCTCATTTTTTTTTGAAGTTGCAATTGGAACAAATCTCACACTCATCTCTCAACCCTTGTTTGATCTCCTCACGACACTAATTGCAATAGTTATAACAAGATCAAAGGTTGAGGAGGAGTGGTTTTTGACCTGCCCAAGACACAACAATTTTTTTTTTTTTTTGAGGGCGTACAACAGTCGGACATTAGGTACACACGCATAGGTCAATCTGGTACAGTAATGAAACAGATCGGATAAGGAACGAACGTATGGAAATATCATTTAAAGCTGAAAAATATTAACCCAACATATATTTACCTTATATTAAGTAAGAAATAATCACACTTTGTGGTTTGGTGCAATATTTTTTTTTGAAGATATTAGCGACATAGTTTTCTCAAAAACTACTCACACAATAGGCATCAATCATCTCAAAGGTTTCACATAGATACGACCATTTATATCATTGACAGAAAACCAATTCACTAAAAATCACTCCCTGATGTTAAATTCATACAAATATTCTTTTTAGCCTTCGTTATGGTATTTTTACATTCCCCATTTTATGGTCGCCACATCATGGAATTTCGAAATTGTTGATGGGGAAAAATAAAAATACCATAAAGAAGGCCAAAAAGAGAAAACAAAAGGAGAAAATGGTGAAAAATCCTAACTAACCCAGGAATGTATCCACCCCCCCACACCTAGAGAATGCAGTGTCCTCACTGCAATAAAAGAGACTGTGTGAAGGAAGGATAAAACCTGGTGAGTGTTATTCATAGACCGCTTCTTGAACATGGAGTTCCTCTATTGGGGACTCCGGAATGGCTTCATGGAAGTGCTTCAGCCGCTGCCCATTGACAGTGAAGGTTTGCTTGGTGTCTTCATTTTGAACCTGGACAACACCAAATGGAGAGACATTAGTAACAATGTAAGGTCCAAACCAACGGGAACGAAGCTTACCAGGGTGCAACTTCAGCCTTGCATTGTAGAGGAGGACCTTCTGTCCAATTTGGAATTGACGATGAAGGATGAGACGGTCGTGGGCAGCCTTGGTTCGCTCTTTATAAATTCGGGAGTTCTCATATGAATCTCTTCTCATTTCCTCCAACTCCTGAATCTGTAACTTCCTTTGAATACCTGCACCAGAAAGATTAGAATTGCATTGTTTAATGGCCCAGTAGGCCCGGTGCTCTACCTCAACAGGGAGGTGACAACTCTTCCCAAAAACTAGCCGATATGGTGACATGCCAATTGGAGTTTTGAATGCAGTACGGTAAGCCCATAACGAATCATCGAGTCTAAGACTCCAGTCTTTTCTGTTTGGCTGAACCGTTTTCTCAAGAATCTGTTTTACCTCTCTATTTGATACTTCAGCTTGACCATTTGTTTGTGGGTGATAAGCAGTAGACACTCGATGCCCAACCCCGTACCTGCGCAAAAGAGATTGCATTGTGCGGTTGCAGAAATGAGAACCCTGATCACTGATGATAAACCTAGGTAATCCAAACCTACAGAATATTTGGGTTCTCAAAAATTACACAACTGTCTTGGAATCATCTGTCCTCGTGGCTCGTGCCTCTACCCACTTTGAAACATAATCCACTGCCAGAAGAATGTAAAGGTTCCCAAATGAATTGGGGAATGGTCCCATAAAGTCAATGCCCCAAACATCAAAAATGTCATGGAAGAGTAAGGGTTGTTGGGGCATCTCATTTCTTTTAGAGACATTCCCCATTCTTTGACAGCGAGGACAAGATTTACAGAATTCGTGGGCATCCCTAAACAATGTGGGCCAAAAGAGACCAGAATCTAAGACCTTGCGAGCGGTCCGTTGGGGACCAAAGTGGCCCCCACAAGCAAGTGTGTGGCAGAACCTAAGGACAGATTGAAACTCACTATCGGGAACACAACGCCTAATAACTTGATCACTACATGTGCGCCAGAGGTAGGGGTCATCCCAAATGTACCAACGAGACTCATGTTTTAGACGGTCGGCCTGGTTTTTGGTGAAATCAGCAGGAATGCAAGACGCTACCAAATAATTTACAATTTCGGCATACCAAGGAATAACATCTTGCACTCGGTACAATTTCTCATCAGGAAACAATTCATTTATGGGAATACAGGGGGATGAGTCAATGTCCGAGGGTGGGAGAATCCTACTGATATGGTCAGCAACCACATTCTCTGCTCCTTTTTTATCCCTAATTTCTAGATCAAATTCTTGAAGGAGGAGCATCCAGCGAATGAGACGTGGTTTGGCTTCTGGTTTCTTTAGGAGATATCGGAGGGCTGCATGGTCTGAGAACACAACGACTTTGGACCCTATAAGGTATGGCCTGAATTTACCCAAGGCAAACACAATGGAAAGAAATTCTTTTTCAGTGGTGGTGTAGTTTGCTTGGGCAGGGTCCAAAGTACGTGAGGCATAGGCAATGACATGTGGAGCTCGATCGACCCTCTGTGACAAGACTGCCCCAACTGCATAGTTAGAGGCGTCACACATTAGCTCAAATGGTAAATCCCACCGAGGTGGTTGGATTACCGGGGGTGACGTGAGACTCCATTTTAACTTATTGAAAGCTTCCTCACATTTTTTATCAAAATCAAATTCTTTTTCTTTTTGGAGTAATTGGGAGAGGGGGAGTGCAATTTTACTAAAGTCACGAATGAAACGACGATAAAATCCAGCATGACCCAGGAAAGACCGCACATCCCGAACATTTTTAGGGAATGGTAGGGAGGAAATGATATCTACTTTTGATTTGTCCACTTGGATTCCTTCCCCAGAAATGACATGTCCCAAAACTATGCCTTGTCGCACCATGAAATGGCATTTCTCATAATTTAATACAAGATTCTTTTCAATACAGCGATGTAGGACAGAACCAAGACTACTTAAACATTCATCAAAAGAGGATCCATAAACAGTAAAATCATCCATAAAAACCTCCATGCAATTCTCCAGGTAATCCGAAAAAATACTAACCATACATCGTTGGAAAGTACCTGGAGCATTGCACAGACCAAATGGCATCCTTCTATAAGAAAATGTACCAAAGGGGCAAGTAAAGGTTGTCTTTTCCTGATCCTCAGGGGCAATATGGATCTGAAAGTATCCAGAATACCCATCAAGGAAACAGTAATGGGACTTCCCTGCTAGCCTCTCTAGCATCTGGTCAATGAATGGCAATGGGAAATGGTCCTTCCTAGTGTGTTGGTTTAGTCGGCGATAGTCTATACAGACACGCCAACTATTCTGCACACGAGTTGGAACCAATTCATTATTTTCATTTTTAACTACAGTAAGGCCAGTTTTTTTAGGAACTACTTGAACAGGACTGACCCATTGGCTGTCAGAGATAGGGTAAATGATTCCAGCAGCCAACAATTTTGTTACTTCTTTTTTAACAACATCAAGTAGGTTTGGGTTCAGTCGTCGTTGTGACTGCCTCACTGGTTTAGCATCATCATTTAATAAAATATGATGTGTACAAATTGATGGGCTAATGCCAGGAATGTCAGCAAGTGTCCATCCCAAAGCTTGTTTATACTTCCTCAAAAGATCAAGCAGTCGCAATTCATGCTCAGGAGGGAGTGAACTAGCAATGATGACGGGCAACTTGTTTCCATTCTCAAGATATGAGTATTTTAAATCTTGAGGCAGTTGTTTTAGTTCCAATTCTGGGGGATTTTGGATTGACAGAAGTGTGTGTGAAAGTGAGAAGTCACTGATCTCATCTAACTGCTCAATGGTAACATCCTCAGATGAGGAATGAGCTTTTACAAGCTTAGCAGTATTATCGATGGTCATGTGATCCTCTGTGTTCAAGAAATCATCAATTAACAAACATGCATGACATTTCTCTAAACCGCTACAACAATCAATGCATGATTCATTACCTAACATTTCAATCAATGAAGAAAACTCAGAAAGGGGATCAGGTGAATGAAAATAAGTTGTTTCAGGGGAAGGGAGAACATCAATTGAATTGACAAAGAGAGATGAGTGTTCTTCTGAGGGGTGCTTCATGGCATCAAGGATATTGAAGTGGACAATATTACCACCAAACTCCATAGATAATGTACCATTATGGACATTAATTATGGTTTTGGCGGTTTTCAAGAAAGGTCTCCCCAATATAATTGGGGCATGTCCATTCATCCTATCATCTTCCATTTTAAGCAGGTAAAAATCAGCAGGAAAAATTAAATTTTGCACCCTCACAAGAACATCCTCTAGCACACCAGAGGGGTGTGCCGTACTCCGATTTGCTAGCTGAACGACAATACCAGTGGGCTTCAGTTCACCGACCTGCAATGAAGAGTAAATAGAGTGAGGCATCACATTAATAGAAGCACCCAAATCAAGCATAGCATTGGAACACGAATACTCCCCTATGGTGCATGGAATCGAGAATGTCCCAGGATCATTGCACTTGGTAGGAAGTGATGACTCTATCAATGCTGAAACATTCCTCCCCAGGCTCACCTTCTCATCACCACGAAACCTCCTTCGGTGTGTACACATCTCCTTCAGAAACTTGGCATATCTTGGAATTTTCTTCACAGCATCAATCAAAGGAATGTTAATCTGTACTTTCTTGAAAGTTTCCAAGATTTCTTTATCAAGTTCGGTTTCTTTTTGTTTTCTAGGTTGGGCAGCCCTTTGAGGAAATGGAAGAGGAATGGTTGGGATAGGTGGTTCATCAACAACCACAGTCTTTCCTTTGGAAGGGCTTCTCTCAGGAAAAGGGTTTTCTTCTCTTGGACCATTTTCAGCAGTTGGGATGGTGGTTTCCTTTGGATGGGAGGACTCTAATGGAGGGGTCATTTGGCTTTTGAGTTGTGTCCCACTCCTAAGGGTGATTGCACTAACATTTCCTTTATCCCTAGGGTTTACTACTGGTTGAGATGGTAGTTTACCCGACCCATGACTTTGGATTTCCCCCACCGAGTTGGCAAGTTGTCCTAGTTGGGTCTTTAGGTCTTGTATGGCTGCTTGGGTGGTTTGTTGGAATTGGAGATTATTGGCAGCCATTTGTTTCATCATATCTTCTAGGCTAGGATCGGTTTTTGGAGGGGGTGGTTGGAATGGCCTTTGAGGTAGTTGAGGATTTCTGGGTGGTGGTGGATGACTACTCTGACCTTGTTGGTTCCATTGCTGTTGAGGTTGGTTTGAATACCCCCCTTGCCTATAGGCTTGGTTGTCCTTCCAACCTTGGTTGGATGGATAGTATGGTTCTTGCCTAAAGGGTTGGTTAAAGGGGCGTCCTGGAAATATTGCCTCACAACTTTCAGAAGTTTCTCTCAATTGGGGGCATTGGTCAGAATAGTGGGTGTCAGAAGAGCAGATTCCACAATGGATGGGAGGAGGAGATTGATATTTCCCTTGGGAGAGAGCTAGTTGTCGCAGAAGGGTACTTACCTCTTCGAACTTCGTGTCCACCTTCTTCTCAAACTCAGTACTTTGCACCTCATGGACACCTCGAATGGGAACACTGGACCGTGTACCGAATTGTTGAGTGTTCTGTGCCATGTTCTCAATGAGGGTTCTTGCAGCGATTGGGGTCTTATCTACCAATGCACCACCTGCAGCAGCATCAATCATATTTCGATCAATAGGAATCAAACCTTCATAAAAATATTGAATTAAAAGTTGATCACTTATTTGGTGGTGTGGGAAACTTGAACATAACCTTTTAAAGCGTTCCCAATATTCATGTAATGTTTCCCCCTGAGATTTTCTTATACCACATATTTCTTTCCTTATAGTTGCAGTTCGAGAGGCTGGGAAGTATTTTTCAAGAAAAAGGCGTTTCATGTCTGCCCAGCCCCTAATTGGTGAATTGACATAGTATAACCAATCTTTTGCAGTGTCTTCTAATGAAAATGGGAATGCCCTAAGCTTCACTTGTTCTTCATCCACATTAGCAGGTTTTAAGGTTGAACACACAGTATGAAATTCTTTTAAATGCTTATGTGGATCTTCTCCTGGCAGTCCATGAAATCTTGGTAATAAATGAATTAAACCAGATTTTAGTTCAAAATTGGGTGCCTCACCTTGTAATTGAATGTAAGTGGGTTGGATATCAACATCAGGTGAGGTTAGTTCTTTTAGTGTTCTATTATTTTCAGCCATGTTATACAAGTTATGTTCAATTTTAACTTTGGTTTCAGAAGAAGAAGAAGGATCAAGAAGAATTTTAAGATTTGATGTCTCCTCCTTCAAAGTGTGGTCTTGTATGTCTCGGTTTCGTTGATGTAGGATCCTCTCCGGTTCGGGTTCAAAAGTTTGTATGTCTCCCGGAGTAGAACGCGTCATACAAAGAACCTACACAATAAATAAATTAGAACACAAAAACAAATTCAAAGGTAGAAGATAAAACAAACAAATATTCTCAAAAATTACAAAAAAAAAAAATTATCAAAAACACGCACAAAAAACCAAAGCGCTCCCCGGCAACGGCGCCAAAATTTGACCGTGTTGTCGTGACACGTCAAATTGATTATATTTTTAAGATTGATTTATAGTCTAGGGTAAACCCTAGGTCGTCTCTCAAGGAGCGTTGGTAGGTTTAGAGTGTGTATTTTTGATAAAAATGTCTAAGAGAGGGGTGGTTTTGAAAACAGCTTAAAACAATGACTTAATTGAAATAGCTTAAAAGATGAGTGACCAAATGGATTTTGAGAAATATGAGATAAAAGGGTCGATGTGATTTCACTACACACATATCAAGTTCATTGTTCATAGAGATTCATCTTGGGTTTAGAGTAATCCTTTGGTTGGAGTTAATTGGAATCCCGATTAATTCCTAAGCTTTTATTTCAATACTTTACGGACCAAACCTTGACGTAACAATCGTATTGTCAAGGTCCAATACTTATGCATAGAATAAGAGCTTCCAAAGCATATTGAAATCTCAATAAGGTGGGTATGAAAAGGATTCTTGTGATGTCCAATCGGAACAACACAAGTCACGCACTCAAAACCTCACACCGATCGGTTAGAAATTAAGAGCATAACACTCACATGCATCAAATCAAGAATTCAAATCTGAAATAAAATAAGATACATGGAATGAAATGTTTAAACACCCAAATTACTCCAACCCAGTAGCTAATTTATGCATCGGAACTCCCTTGGCATGTGTGTAGCTCCCTCACAACGAACACCCAACTTTTAGCTCGACATCGGGAGGAGGAGGAAGCTCGGGTGGAACTCCTTCTTCATTGTTGATCTCCCTATGAGGATAGGGGCCTCCAGAACCTCCAAGGTGATTAGGAGACTCTTCTAGGACTCCAAATTGGCAGCACTTCACTCCTTGGCCGAACTTGCAAATGAGGAGCCCAAGGTGCCCTTTTATAGGAAATGTGGGAGGTGGTTTTGGGAACACAGATTTCATCAATCCACTTGCAGGACGCGTTTCGGCATTCAGACAGTCTTATCTCGCTTTGTAGAAAATAGAAAAGTTGTAGCCCTACCTCTTGACTGTCTCCACCGAAAGTTTGGAACCGTTTGGACAAATAATTCTCGAGATATTGATAAACTACAGAACACCGAATTTGACTTGGTCCAAATTCGGTGGCTCGGACAGATCAGTTCGTATGGGCCCCATGCAATCCGAATCAGGATTGGGTTCCTTAATAGGAAATGTAGAATATTGAATTTTGGACAGGCCCACAAAATTTCAGCCCATTTGGATGCACGGATTTTGTGTACTATTCAAAACAGTGGAAAGATGTCCATGGATCCATGCAATTTTGGCACAGTTTTCTTTCACTTCATCAAGAGCCCTCCAAATCACCTCCACCTACATTGTAATTTTCAAAACAAGTATCATTGCCCTATTTAATAGTGATAAACACTAAATTATTGAATCAAACATGAAGTACAATTTGATAATATTTTTATAATTTTTAATACAAAATATGTTTAGCACAGCGATGTAAGGGTGAAAATGAAACAGTGAATCGTGGTACGATCACTGCGCAAGTATCTTCTTTCCGTTGTTTCTTCGTCGCTACGCTGCTGTCAAGGTAATACAAATTGTGCGGTGACACTTGCATGACAGAAACTTGGGTGGCACATTAACACTTGCGCGACACATCCATACTTGCGTGCCTTAATTACTTAGCCATTTTTTTAAATTCTTTCACAAATTTTATGAAAAACCAACTTACTAAAAAGTTAATTTATTCAACTTTTGTGCAGAATCAATGGCTCTTAGACCTGGAATAGTTGATAAACTGGCTAGCAAGCAGATTGATGATATGATGAACATCGTTGAACACGATTATTATACTGTCAAAGATAGCACTCTTTTGGATTTGGCTAAGTATCTGAAGATATATCATCATGAATTACCACAGAGCACTTATCTATCTTTGTGTGGCTATGGTCATCTGCGAGAAGTCACCATTCTAGAAGCAAAGAACTATCTTCCATTTTCGTGGTTTTAAAATTACACCAACTTTGGTTCAGCAAATATCTCAGCTGGAGGAGTATTTCTAAATGCTGGAACAGTGGAGAAGGCCCACATAATGCATCATAGCCCTTGTACACCGAATCTGAAAGATAATACACCTGAGATGCAACCACATTGCCATCCTTCAATCTTCCAAAATGCTCAGATGGATCAATCCAAAGTCTGGAAGAAAAGTTGGGACTTCCGTCCTGGGGGAGGCATGAAGCCAACTTGGATGTGGGGATACTGGGTGCAACAAACCTATGCAGAGTTTATTGAGGATCTGAAAGGAGTGGCGATATACGAAGCTGTCTGGGATGGGCAAACATATGTTTACAAACATGATAACTTCGTGCCGGAGATACTCAGCCACTGGAGTCTAGCAACTAATTATTTCTATCTGACTCATGGAGAAGTAGGCATCAGTCTATGGGATGTCCACAAGATCTCAGAGGCTCCAATTTTGGGTGACATGTATGATGAATTCATTCCACCCAAGGTGACTTGGAATGATTCAGAGAAGACTCCTGCTTTAGCTCGAGAATTATTTAAGATCTTCCCTAGGCTCAAAAGTTTAGAGACCTCATTAACTCATTCTAGAAAGGATATTCATCCGGAGGAATGGATGAATATATTTCATATTGAGAAGAAATAGAGGGAGCCAAAGGATAAGAAGACGAAAGAAAAAGGATCCAATAAAAATAAATACAAGGATAAGAGGCCCAAACATCCTACCACCTTCCCAAAACCTGAGAAGAGGGGTGCTCTTGGGACATTCTAGCCAACTCTAGAAGCAAGAGAGTTCGAGAAGTGGGGATATGAGGTGAATAAAAGGATCCCAAAGAAGACTCGTCTGGCGGGCTTCTTAGCAATGTGGCTCAACGTTTATCTCTTGCCAGTCAGGGATTCGAAGGGAGATGTCAGGCCAGGGACCTTCGTCATTGCAACAAATTTAGCTGAGGGAAAATGGTTGGGTTGGCTACCCCCATTTTAGCAAAGATTCACAGGAGTTTACTTCATGTCTTCATGGGTAAATCTCCTTTAAGAATAGTGGGACTATTCCAAGTTTTATGGGGATGGATTGCCACTCACGTCAGGACTTACAATGTACAGAATGGATTAAAAATTCCTGGAAGTTCTTTCAGGTCGTCAGTGCAGGAATTCTCTAGAGTTGATCCATTAGATGTTAATGCATATGACATGAAAGTGAGGCTGAGCATGTTTAAGTAATTCAACTTATTTCCCTATGGATTTTCTCCAACCAGGCAGTTTGTTGATGATGGAACAACCCATTTGGATTTGAGGGCATATATGCTAGCTTGCAGGGATGGTGTGCTAGTTGCCAGGATTGACGAAGAAATTATATGTGAGGCCTATGCTCCATATAGATTTTCACGTCAATTCAAATGTCTGAAACAGATTTTCGTATCTCTTCCAGTACGTGTTAGGTTAGAGCAACATCTGATGGTTTCTCGACAACTATGGTTGCTGACGTCAAGGGAGAAAATTGGGGCAGTATTTGATCTACCAGTTGACAAAGCGGCACATAATTTGACTACCTATTATGCCAAACACTGAATATCATCATACCCCAAAGGGGTGATGAATCACCCAGTTTATCAAGTGGGGAAAAGGAAGAGGACTACAGAGAAAGAAACCCTTCCTCATGAAGGTGATGCTTCCCCACCCGAAGCTGATTCGGTAGATTCCTCTTCTAGGACTGATTCACCAGATTCCCATGATGGGGATGATGAGGCACAACCAGCGGCAAATCGGTTTCGTGCCCGATATAATCCTCCTGCCAGAATTAAAAGACCCACTCCATCAACTCCTGTTGAGTTACTTCATTGTAGTAATTTAATCAATTCTACTTTATAAAGCAATAAGTCTTATTTTCTTATTCTCTATCTGTAGTTGCAGGAGATGGGAAGAAATTGGAGTCAAAGATTGTAGGACCTTCCTCGAAGCCTTCATATCTAAGACTAGAGGCTATCCAGTTATGGTAGAGTTTATACTGTGGTACTGAGACCTCCTGGCTGGATTTGTGTGAGGGCCTACAACTTCCTGGAATAGGGAATATTTTGGTTTCTACAAATCTCCAATACGAGGATAACCCCAATGAAGTGCGGGCTTACATCAGAGAGCTGGAAATGCTCATATATACCACTGATGAGTCTGTTCCTATCACCAGGTGGGTGAATGAAATGATTGATCATGGCTCCACTGAGGGGGCTAGTGGTTCTGGAGATGAGGAGTGGCATGAGTATGTGGCTCCTGAAGATGTAACTTTTCTTTCCTTATTTGCCTTGCAACTTGATTCCAGTCAAATATTTGTTACTTAATGAAGTTATTTTCTTCATCATGTAGCTTGCAAAGAAAGGAACTGAGGTTTCTTCGCCACAGTATAGCCCTGGTGGTACTTCCATTGGGGTTGCTGCTGATTCTCCTCGCGAACCGGTCGAGATATCTCCAGGCCAGTAGTCCATGAATGAGGCGTTGGACATAGCCTTCCATTCTCCAATCCCAGTGACAATAAGGGAGGCTTATGATACTCCTAAAAAACCAAAGAAGCAATGGAAATTAAGGAGGAAGTCCACAGATAAATGCTTCTTTAGCATTGGTAAGCCCTTCGGGTTATCATGAGTCTATACCCATGACCACATGGTTACTCATATTTCTGGGGATTACAGGGGCTTCTTCAATTTCCCCCATGAGGGAAAGGACTAATCTTCCTTCAAGGACCATAGAGGGTGTTGTGGAACAATCACAGATCCAAGCCGACATGGCTACTCCTGAAGAAGAGCAAGCATCTATTCCCAGTATCCCTCCTACTGTTGTTGCAAGAAGAGATGAACCTGTTTCTGGTAAGTCAACAATGTTTCATAAAAAATGTTGAATGAAACACCGACTGACTTCCATTATATGATACTTCAGGTTCAAATCCTGCATTAAAGCTTCTGGCGACTATTGAAACTAATGCAACTGATGCTGTGATTTTACCTGAAGATGTTGTCCAGGGTCAGGGGCTGCAGTACGTAAGTCGTCAAGAAGACACATCAAATGCTCCCACTGGTGAGACTAGCCAGGATTTTGAAATATCATTGGATGAAATGATGAATCATGTCATGTCTTTCAAAGAATTTTATGATCATGCTAAGTTGTCATGTGATTTAGAAGACCTTGGGCGTGAGTGTTATCCTTCGCCCAGTAAATTTTCTTATAATTTACACTTCTAATCATGACTGAAAATGATATGTAGTTCCATCCATACAAACTACTGAACTGCCAATGCCTGAAGAGGGTGTGGACATTGATGTCAACCCTACCATTGCAGAAACATTAGCTCAAGTAGATCTAAACCCAGTAAACCCTCCTGAGACCCATCTTGAAGATCCCTTTGAGATTGGTAAAGATGGGTAGGAGTCTTCTTAGGTTGTTGATCCACCATCAGGTAAGGGATAACAATATTTGTGATTGTACTTAATTTGCAAGACTATCGATTATTTTTTTATCCTTTGAAGCTAACCAAAGATTTCAATTAATCATTCAGGGCCATCAATTGCAGTGGCTAGATCTGGAGGTGAGGCTTCATCCTCTTCCCCAACGGGAATTGAAAGAGAAGAAGCACATGTTAGGGGGGAAAGAGTAGAACAGGGCACTTCCTTAAGTGCATTAATCCCAGATTGCATGCCCCCCTGTGATGATGATGTTGAATCAGACCCAGAGGTGCTTAAAGCGTTCATCTTTTCGCGATGCATGGCATGGAACAACATATGGAAAATCATATCTGATGTGCCTTTAGAAGAGCTATCATCGAAGATCCCTCGATTTTCATCCCAGTTTGTCATGCTAGGACTTGGCGGTTTTGGATATGAAAAGATCCATGTTGCGGTGAAACAGGTCATCTTCAGGAGGGAGCATGAGAAAAAGTGTCACGAAGATCTAACCAGGGTAAAACTGTCAGTTAACTTCGGCGAATTTGAGGTTTTGGTATCCCAAGCTGAGGCTGATTATGCTGCCAAGATG
The DNA here is from genome assembly GCA_963277665.1 of Viscum album. Lineage (NCBI taxonomy): Eukaryota > Viridiplantae > Streptophyta > Magnoliopsida > Santalales > Viscaceae > Viscum > Viscum album. Next base: position 1,776,822,975 of record OY728129.1, on the reverse strand, counting down.
AAGGAGCTGAAGCATAAAATCAAAGAAAAAGTCTTCCAGCAGGTGCAACTCCTGCAACAGTTAGATGTTGTTACTGGGGAACTTGATCAACTCAATAATTCATTGGAGGGAGCTCAAATGAATGGTATGAAAGCCATTGCAGATGCCAAGAAGGCACTCCATCAAGCTGAGAAGAGTGAAGCTGGTCGAGTGCACGAGCTTCAAGTAGTTGCTGATGAAGCTCAGGATGTTGTACATCAAATGAAGACTTATTTTGACAGTCTTTTGTAATTACTTGGAAAAGAGAAGAGACTCAAATCTGTGGATGTCCTTCTAACTCATGTTCATCAATGAAAAACACTTTCACCTTAACTCATTTGTACCTGCATTCTTTTGCTATATGCTTTAGATTTTACTTAAGCCAATGGGCCTAGTAAGCATAGTTTGGTTTTTACTAGGATTATTATAAATAACCCTACAAACTTTGAAACTATTAATTTCTCAATATTACCGAAATCATACAAAATGTATGTTTAGTGAGCTGGAACTTGACTTTTATTTAGAGTTCCTTTGTCTTTTGTGGGCAGTTTAAATTCATGCACGTCGAACATAAAAAGGCTAATGTTTAAGGTCGAAATAGCTTTGACCGAATGAATTATAATTGACTCAATTACTTGACAATTCATCTGAAAACATAGTACCATACTCAAGTTATGAGGGAAAAAATGTAAACTATGACTTAAGAATATTTGAATCTGAGGAATGATATGAAAAATATCTAAAAGGCATTAGAAGAAGTAGTTCCCAAGAATGAAGTTACCATTATTTAACAAACCCGTTAGGGGGTTGAATTATGTAGGGCCACCTAAGGGCATTGGCTGCATAGTTAAATAAAATAGTATATTTTGGATAACAAGTCTGTTATGTAGACTGTTTATGCAAGGCCATTTATGGGCACGTACTGCATAGTCAGGAAAAATAACTCTCAGAAATTTACATTCCTAGTACTAAAATCTAGTGAAAGTTTATGGAGATTCAAATTTTCCAAAGTATAGAGTTTGTTGTATAGAAAGAGGTACTTGAATATGGAGAAGATATTTCCAAACAAGATTATCAAAGAATTGAATAGATATTACTCCTACGAAGGTCTGACCCAAACATAGGGAAGGAGAATATAAACCATAGACTTGAATACTTTCAGATCATGAAAAATGATATGGGACAAAAATGTTAAGGATGGCTATTTTTTTCCGGATCCCTACATACTGTCATTTAAGACCAATAAGGACAAAAGAGGCTTTCTTCCCAAGAATGAAGTTAACATTATTTAACAAACCCATTGGGGGGTTGAATTATGCAGGGCCACCTAAGGAAATTGGCTGCATAGTTAAATAAAATAGTATCTTTTGGCTAACAAGTCCATTATGTAGATTGTTTATGCAAGGCCACCTAAGGTCACGTGCTGCATAGTTAGGCAAAAGAATTCTCAGAAGTTTGACATTTTTGTGACTAGAAGTCATGAAAAGGGATATGAAGATCTGAAAATATTTAAGGTTAGTATTATGACACATAAAGATGGGTATTTTCCAATGTATACAGAGATACAAAGATCAATGCTAACCATAATCATGTTGTGGTTGGGTCCTGAATTGAAATGTTGGACTTCACTACGTATCCCATAAGGATGAGAATCAATCCATACGTAGTTCTTAAACTACAGTTTAACATCATGTGGGACAAAAGGATTAGAGATCTTAGTTTAGGGTCGTAGATCTTGGACCATTATAAGAAATACACAGTGTGTGTTTTCATGGGGACTTTTCAGCCAAGGGACTGAAAGTGGAATTTGGGGTTAGGACCAAAGACTTGGGGCTGGATTCGAGGGACACCTGAACATTCCTAGATATCCCATAAGGATGGGAATCAAGCCCACGTAGTTCTAGAAATACCCTCTGTACAAATTTGGTTCGTACATGTGAAGGGTGAAAGGGGACTTTAGTACAATGATGGTTTAACCTAAGATAAAATGTTTAGACATTTCCATATATGCACGTAGTCTTTGAAATGAAACATGATTGAAAAATCAATGTAAATAACGGTTCCCTCTCAGGTGAGGGTATTAAAGAATATTGTAGTTTATTGTCATACAGGACAAAAGTGTTATATAGTTTAACGTCGTATAACAAGGACGAAAGTGAACCAATGTAAAGATATTGATTCTAGGGGCGGTTTCACGAATCAACATTGTATGAGATGGAGGTGAACCAATGTGAAGAGATTGGTTTTGGGCTTGAACCTTGGGAGGTAGCCTACGTACCCAGCCTAGAAGGAAAGGATAAAAGTCCGCGTAGTTCAATTAAAGAATGAATGAATGATCAAGTTGTTCTTGGGGAAAATGACCTAAAAAATGGTGTTGGGACTTACACATGGTTAGTATCCCAAAGAGAGTGTTATGGTTGAGGTTTTCTCTAAGCTCACGTGAGTCATACTCGGTGTGAGAAACAAGAGGTAACAACAAACTTAACGATGCATAGTTTAATGTCATGTTGGACATATAAAGAGACTATGCAGTTTAAAGTTTTGTAGTTAGGGCTATTGGTGTTGCATAGTTTAGTGTCATGTAGCAGAAAAAAGGTACAGTTTAATGTCATGTAGGACCTATAAAGGAATTTCTTTACAGTTTAGCGTCATGTAGTTAGGACGATGGGGACAATATAGTTTAACGTCATGTTGGACGAAAAGGGGACTGTGCAGTTTAATGTCATGCAGTGAGGAAAAAAGAGTACACCATTTAACGTCATGTTGGACGCATTGGGGACTTTTTTTCCTTAGTTTAACATCATGTTGGACGAAAAAGGGACGATACAGTTTAGCGTCGTGTTGGACGAAAGTGAGAATAGTTTAAGGTCATATGCATGGACCGCGGATGGTGTAGTTTAATTTCATGCTGGACAGTGGTGTAGTTTAAGGTCATACAGGACCTTTGATGATTATGTAGTTTAACATCTTTCCGGACATAAGGGACTTTTATACAGTTTAGTTTCATGTATTTAGGACGTCGCAGTTTAACGTCTTGCTGGACGTAAGGGACTTTCAAATAGTTTAGGGTCATATGCATGGACCGTTGATGATGCAGTTTAAGGTCATACAGGACCTAGTTGTAGTTTAAGGTCATACTGGACCATTTAGGGAACTTTTTCACAGTTTAATGTCGTGTGGGAAGAAATTACAAATAGTTTAAGGTCATATGTATGGACCGTTGATGATGATGCAGTTTAACGTCTTACTGGACGATGAAGGGGACACAATTCAATGTTGTGTGGGACGAAAGTACAAATAGTTTAAGGTCATATGTATGGACCATTGGTTATGCAGTTTAACGTCTTGTTGGATGGTTGTGCAGTTTAAGGTCATACCGGACCATGGATGTAGTTTAAGGTCATACTGGACCATGGATGTAGTTTAAGGTCATACAAGACCTAGTTGCAGCTTAAGGTCATACTGGACCATTTAAGGAACTTTTTCACAGTTTAACGTCATGTGGGACGAAATTAAAAATAGTTTAAGGTCATATGTATGGACCATTGGTTATGCAGTTTAAGGTCATACTGGATAGTTGTGCAGTTTAAGGTCATACCGGACCATTGATGATGATGCAGTTTAACGTCTTGTTGGACGATGAAGCAGACACAGTTTAACGTCATGTGGGACAAAAGTACAAATAGTTTAAGGTCATATGTATGGACCATTGTTTATGAAGTTTGACATCTTGTTGGACGGTTGTTCAGTTTAAGGTCATACCGGACCATTGATGATGTATTTTGTGTTTATAAAAAATACTTCTTCAAAAATCTAGCATTGGTTGGAGTAGTGATGAGTTCTCCATCCATCGAGATTAATGACTAAGCTCCATTGGAGTAGACCCTATGTATTGAGTAAGGTCCTTACCATTTTGGATCAAGCTTGGGAGGTTTATTTCCTGGTATCATTGGAGTTCTGTGAACTAATACCAATTCTCCCTGAGTGAATGAATGAAGACGAACTTTTTTGTTAAAATCTCGTGCTATTCGATTCTGATAGGCTTCCAAGTGCTGAAAGGTGCACAATCTTTTCTCATCTAATCGTCGAAATTCATTCAATCGCTTTTGAGATTGTTCATCTGTAGATGATTGATCACAAATGACAACTCTGAGCGAGGGTAGTTGAACTTCAATTGGCAAGATTGCTTTCGTTCCATATACTAGTGAATATGAAGTTGACCGAGTTGCAGTGTGGGTGGTAGTCCGATAAGCCCATAAAGCATGAAAGAGTCTATCAGGCCATGACTTCTTATCTTTATCCACCATATTTTGAAGTATATTTGATAGAGTCTTCTTCAAAGCTTCTATCTGGCCATTGGCCGCTTCATGATACTGAGATGAATGGTTGGATTTGATGTTGTATTTTTGATACAATTTCTTCACCTTGGATGAACAGAAGTTGGTGCCATTGTCCATCAATATGGTATAGGGGACACCAAATCTGGTAATGATGTTAGACTTGATGAAGCTAACAACGCATTTAGAAATAACTTCCTTGAGAGGTACGACCTCTTCCCATTTGGAAAAGAAATCAGTAGCAGTAAGAATGTACTTAAACTGCTTGGCCGTAGCCGAAGGGTAAGGTCCCACCACATCCATTCCCCATGTGGCAAATGGCCATGATTATTTAGCTATATGAAGAAACTATGGAGGTTGATGAATGAATTTGGCATGTACTTGGCATGAATGATACTTATTTGTGAAATCGACACAATCTTGTTTCATTGAAGTCCAAAAGTATCCAAGCCTTCGAATCTGATCAGACAGTCCATGTCCAGACTGGTGGGCACCACAGACTCCTGCATGCACTTCTTTCATGACAGCCATTGTCTCTTTACCATCAATTCATCTGAAGAGAACTCCATCAAAACCACGTTTGTAGAGAATTTTCTCTAGGTGATCTGGGCTATCATAAAGAGTAAAATTGACCACACGTCGCCAGATTTGTTCTTTCTCGGCTCTATCAGGTGGAAGTGTTCCATTTTGAAGGTATTCCCTGATAGGTGACATCCATCCTGTAGTATAACCATACGGTTCAGGAATGGGACTAATTTCATTAATTTCTTCTGTTCTGAATCGAACATAATGTGAAATTGCACGACGGTGGGCAATACTAATGGTTGTCTCGTCCCGATTTGGATCTGCCAGAGTTGTGGCTATATTAGCCTGTGCATCATCTTGCACATTTTGTGATCTTGGGACATAAGAAAATGTCGGTTATGAAGGGAATTCCACCATTAACTCTCTGACGTAATCATACAAAGGGATTAGTTCTTCTTTTCTGATGGCATAATCCCCATTGATTTGTTTGATTACCATGTCTGAATCACCTTTCACCTTTAAGTGATTCACTTGTGCTTGAAGTGCTAATTCCAAGACGACGATGAGAGCTTAGTATTCGGCTTCATTATTGGTACCACCTGACCACAATAAGAAGGAATAAGGTAACACTACCTTTTCTGGAGAAATGAGCACAATTCCTAAGCCAACTTTGTTGAATTTAGGATTTTCCATTTTCCTCCCTATTGGACTTCTGGAAGCACCATCAAAATACATTTCCCATGCCTGAGGACTTTCTTGAGTAGAGAATACTTCCTCATTAGGGAGTTCAATATTTGAAGATGTGTCTTTCACTGAAGGGTGTTCAGCCAGGAAATCAGCCAGATCTTGGCCCTTTATCGCCTTTTGAGACACATACTGAATTTCGAATTGCTGCAAAATAACTGCCCACCTTGCCAGACGTCCTGTAAGCATTGAACGACTAAGGATGAATTTTAGCGGGTTATTGCGAGATACCAATTAGACCTCATGATGTTGCAGGTAGTGTCTCAACTTCTGAACTACAAAGATTAATGTCAGGCATCACTTATCAATACTTGAATACCGGGTTTCTGCTTCAAGCATAGTTCGACTGATATAGTAGAGGCTGTTTTCATTCCCAGCATCATTCTTTTGAGCAAGAAAGGCACCCAATGATTTCTCTAGAGCTATCACGTAGAGGATAAGTGGTCTTCCTTAAATAGGTGGCATGATTACCAGTGGAATCAAGAGGTATTTCTTGAGAATATCTAATGCTTCTTGACATTCTTCAGTCCACTGGTAAGTGATCCCCTTCTTCATCAATTTAGTGAAGGGTAAACTTTTGCCTGCTAAATTGGCGATGAAACGCCGAATATAGGATAAGTTTCCTTGAAGTCCTCTTAATTCTTTCAAATTTCGAGGAGGTGACATATCGAGGATTGACTTGGTCTTCTCAAGATCGACTTCAATACCACGATGGTGTACAACAAAGCTGAGAAATTTTCCTAAGGTTACCCCAAAAGCACATTTTATGGGGTTCATCTTCAAATTATGTTGCCGAAGCTTGCAGAATATGACTTCCAAATCAGCCAAGTGATTAGAAAGATGTTTGGATTTAACCACCAAATCGTCTACATAGCATTCAACAAAATTCCCTAAGAAGGGTTTGAAGATACGATGCATGTCACGCTGATATGTTGCACCTGCATTCTTTAAGCCAAAGGGCATTACCTGGTAGCAAAACACACCCTGAGGGGCTCTGAAGGCTGTGGATTCCTTGTCTTCTAGGGCCATTCGGATCTGATTATATCCAGAATATCCATCCATGAAGGAAAGTTCTTCATAGCTAGCTATTTCATCAATTAAAAGTTCTGTAATTAGAACTGGGAAATCATCCTTAGGACAATGCCGATTAAGATCTCTGAAATCGATGAAAACTCTAATTTGTCCGTTCTTCTTCTTTACAAGGATAATATTATACAACCACTTGGGATACTGAACTTATCTGATGAAGTTATCTTTGATAAGCTTATCCACTTCAACTTCAATTTTATAAGCATAAGTTGGGTGTGTTCTTCTCGCGGCTTGCTTAAATCCTCGATGTTCTTTTGGTATACCCAAATGATGAGTAGCAACATCAGGATCAAGCCCAGGCATATCTGTATAGTTCCAAGAAAATATATCTCTATTTTTCTTTAGAAAAGAGATACACATCTCTTTCTCTTCAAGATTCATGGTCGCACTGATTGAAGTGGGGCGTGGATCTTCTTTTGTACCCAAATTTATTTCTCCGAGTTCATCCACAGTGGTAGAGATACCCTCTTCAAATGCTGGAGGAGAATCTCTGAGATCTTCCTCTTCTTCTTCATCATGTATTATTTCTTCCGTTTCTACTTGCATAGTAGATGATAAAGAAGAATTTTCATGATCAGAAGAGATGTCAAAATTTTCATATCTTGAAGAAGAAGCTTCCATTTCCGACCCGATTGATGATAAAGGGTCTTCTTTGGGTAATAAAGAGGAGATGATGGATTGAGAATCGACATCATTGTTCACCTCTAATGTTGCTATAACTTCTTCTGGCCTAAATGGAGAAGTATATACTTATTGTATTTCAGTAGATGAAATGAAGACGTCACCATTTGCGCTTTCATTACTGCTTGGTGGGTTACCAATTTCTACTATGTTGTCGGAATCGATTGCCGTAACTGACATTATAGATCTTTCCATAAGAGTATTTTGATTTGGGTCTATCTTTTCAATTTAACTGATAGGAAACACATAATCTATACTCACATGTGTAAATGGATTTACTAGAATCTTCTCTAAACCATATGGAGAATTAACTTTGGTAATCTCCTTTGTTGTGGATTTCTCCCTTCCCTTCATGTGATAGAATTCCGCCTCAATGTATTGAGACTCACATGTCTTGAATGGGGTCTTATCACCATAAAATGTCCCAAATATACCATCGAAACAATATTTGAGACATTGATGGTAGGATGAAGGGATAGTCGCATGTTGATATAGCCAGGGTCTTCCAAGTAAGATGTTGAAGGTTGAGTCTTGATCAATAGTCATGAAATATGAATTGGATATAAGATCTCCAAACTGAGTTCTGAGTGTAACTTCTCCCAGTGGTTCTTTTTCATTTTTATCATATCCTTGTAACATCATGGTAGAAGGAGATAAATCAGATTCTGTGAGGCCCAATCGATGAAGTGTACGAATGGGAATGAGGTTGACTCCTGAACCATTGTCAATGAAAGCTCTTAGAACGTCTACACCATTGAACTTTCCAGATAAGTACAAAGATCTAATATTCCCATGCACAACATCATATTCATCTTCATCAGTAAAAGATATTATTGCATGGAATTCTGTAGGATTATTCTCTATGTGATAGACTTCAGCTGCAGAAATTTCAGTTTCAAACTCCTGAGGACTTGACAAAGCCTCGATGAGTGCTTCTCGAAGATCTTTTGACAGATTCCGAGCATCCAAAATCGATAACTTGGCTGGTACTTGGTCCAAGTGTTTCAATACATCATATTTTTGATCCAGAGTTCTGCGTTTCCCAACAGTAATATGTGGTTTAGTAGGTACCTTGGAAGCAGATGTTTTGGAAGTTGATGCATCTTGTATTGGGATAGGATTTGGAAATATCCCTGGTTTTAGAAGATTATACCAATTAGATCCATTTACTTTCTGAGAGGAAGAAGATAGAACCTTCAACCGGTCTTCCAAAATAACTGTGTCAGGACTGAATTTTCTATTGGTAGAAGAACTTGCTTGTTCTTGCTGAGCTCGCTGAAGGGATCTTCCATGAGTTTCTGTTGCGTACACTGTTCTAGTAGGGACAGAATTGGAATAGTGACTTCTAAAAGATCCACATATTCCCTTGTATTCTGAGCCTCTGCAACTTCCTCTGATTCCCCTGTTTGATACATGGAATTTGGGATCATCGAAATCGAAACTACGACTAGAATATGGATCTGTTAATTGAATCATATTAACAGAACCGAAGATTAATTCTTCTTCTGATGAAGACTCTACCTGATTATCCTGTTTAGGCTGTGCCATTTGGTGGGGCGGTGCCCATGGATTTGAAGTAGATGGCATGAAGTCTGCCATAGTCAAAGACAACTTAGGCTTTGACACATACTCATCTTCTTCTGATTCTTTTTCTTTCTTTGAATCATGCCATTTCTTTGAGGACTTTCCCTCTGATGAAGAGGATTTTGCTGCAACATTCATGGCAGAAGACACAATCAGTTTCTTCAATTGTGTTCACAAAATAGCATGAGTTCGGTTGATTGTCTTTCTGACCATCCAATCATCATACTTCTGTGCATTTTTGCTTTTGAATTATTGCCATTCGCCTTCCTCCTCTAGAACTGTAGTAGTGACACCTGCTACCTGGGTTGAAGAGGCTTTCAGTTTGACTTGTCCCGAGTCGACCATCTTTTGCAGGAGGTTTTTGAAGACAAAACACTCCTGGATGGGATGACCCAACATTTGATGAAAGGGGCAATAATTGGGACGGTCTTCAACTCCTTGTTTGGCCTCTTGGGATTTGGCAGCTGAACCAAATTATTCTCTAGGGCCGAAATGAAGTAACCAGGAACTTGTTCATTTCAGAAAGAGTATGTTTTTCTCTTCAGATCCTCAAATTGTTTTTTTCTTTGATCTCTTTGATCATCTGGACGAAACGTTCTTTGTTGTTGGCACTCAGGAGGTGGAGCCCTTTGAGAAGATGAAGGTTTTGAGGTAGAAATAGGTACAGGTGCTTGTTTAATCATAATTGTAGTAGTTTCTGCTTTACCCATTCTCCTTCCTAGAGCTGATGGAATTACACGAGATTTATCCTTATCCTGTATAAGGGAATCTTCAATCTGCTGAGCGATTGAAGTAAGGTCTCAAAACCCTCCTGTGTATTTAACAGGGAATAACGGCGTGCATAATTCGTCACGTAGATTTTCCACACAGATTGGAAACAATTCTTCTTGAGGGAGTGCTAATCATAGGGAATATGTTAATCCCTTCCAGCAAGCAATGAAATCTGAGACCGTTTCATTCTCCATTTTCTTACAGTTTTTAAGATCAAAAACTATTGTCTTCGGCAAAGTTGAGCTGAACTGAAGAAGGAATTGTTGATGGAGATATTCCCATCCAGTAATTGACCGGGATTGCAAGCTTGTATACCAGAAAAAGGCTGGTCCTTGCAAGGTCCGTATAAAGCATCTGAGTTTTATTGCTTCTTACTGCTCCGGAGTTTCCATCATAGGATCACAACAAGAAACGTAATGCGTCAAATGCTGTTCAGGATCTCCTGATCCATTGAAAATAGGGAGTACATGGTTTCCAAAACTGGATAGAGAAGAGATTGAATCTACCCATTCAGAGTAAACTTTCTTTTCTGGTTGAACCTGTGTACGTTTCCCTTCCATAGTTTCTAACCGAGATGTTAATGACTCAATAGTAGTTATTAACTTTTGAGAAACATCCGGTTGAACTTGGACTTGGGTAGGTGCAATGACTGGAGCTTGGACAGATGTGGTAGTTGGTGCTGCAACTGATGGTAGTATTGCCAACTGTTGTTGCACTTGACCCATATGATTAGACTTGTGAGGGTGTACTGATAGAGGAGGATATTCTTGATCCATCTCAGTAGCTACAACAAATTCCTTTGGCTGACTGACTCCAACATGCATAAGAAGAATACTACTCTGAATTAGTTATGCATTCAACCTTCTTAATTCCTTCATTTCTTCCTCCTGTTGTGAAAACCTTTTCTCTAGTGAGAGCGTTTGGCATTCTCCAGAGGAAGGATTTGTAACCTGATTCTTTCCCCTCCCTTTGTTGGATCCTTTTCGGAGAGGGGGAAGTGGGTTACTTGAAGGATTACGTAGGTACTGAGTATCCATTTGATTTCGTGTACGCACACCTTCTTTATTTGTGTCGGTGCGTACATCTTCTTGAGCAGGAACCTCTTCATCTGAGTCCCCTGAGTGAGCCTCATCTGTTGGATCATCAACAACGACATTAATGACATTGATTGATGCATAATGCATCGCATCCCTTCTATCAGCATTTCTGTGATATTTTCTTTTTTCATGTCTTTGATGAGGCATTTCCTTTTGTTGATTCGATCCCTCATGAACTTCTTGACGAACCATAATTTGGAGGGAATATCTTGATAATTTGGCTCTTCGTTCCCCTTAAGGCTTCTTCCCCAATCGAGAAAAGACCGACTTTATCTGAGGAGGGGATTGATGATTTGAAAAAGCCCCCAGTCCGATGGACTGGGGCTGTTCCTGCTGTTCCCTCTCAACTCCTCGAATCTTATTTATTGATTCCGAGGGTTGGTTTAAAAGAGTCCATAGTCTGGTGAGCTGGGGTGGCTCTCCCCGTTCAACTCCTCGAATCTTATTTGTTGATTCCGAGGGTTTGTTTAAAAGAGTCCCCAGTCTGGAGAGTTGGGGTGGCTCTTAACATGCTATGTCTGAGACTTTCTTAAAAGATCTCCTGATCATGCGAACCTTAGTTCAGAAATTAGCTGGATGCATTAACCTGTATCCACTTTTATCACCTAGTTCAAAAGACCGCTGGATGATTTCCGACACTTCTGTCACTTGATGATGTGCTTTCTCCATACGGGAGGCCTGTTCAATATTCTCATTTACTTGATGCAGGAGTAATTCAACAACTTTTTCTCTGTATTCTTGATTTTTAGAGAAACTAGTTGAAGCCTGTTCTTGGGCAAACTTTTGATTACAAACAATTCCCATTGAATGTGTCCAGCCATGGGCAATAACATTGCATGAGACCATTTTCGGTGAGCTTTGCTGACTGGAGAGCACCGTGAAATGTAGTGCTCCATGAACACCCCATCCTCTGACATGAATACCAGATGGGGCATTGGAAATTAACTGACGCAATCTTCTTAGTGCACCAAGGCATGAACGTTGAAGGGCTCTCTGCTGCTTTTCAGCCTTCGGATATCGAGAGACTGATACAGATGCCAAATCAATATCACGTTGTAACCCTTCTATTATGTTAAGATGATTTTCATATTCATCATAAGATAATACTTTATTCTTCAAATGACAAAGAGTTTTCCATATGTTGAGACGAATATCATGAATTCCAACTTCTGTCAACATTTCTGGAATGTCATACTGAGAGTCATCCAGAGGCCAAAACATGACTGGCACTTCACCTTTCGTCAGTTTTTTTCTCATGTTCAGCATTTCCTCTTTATCATTTGATGAAGATTCTTCTACCTGTTTTGACTAGATCTGGTGTTTCCTTATTACTTCATTGGATTCAACAGGATTTGTAGAGAAATCACTGATCAAACTAGAAGATGGATGACTTAGGGTGGTTTGGAGAATGACCTACACCCTGGGCTATCTTCTTATTGAGAAATTATTTCACCTGCTAGCGATGAAGCGTCATACATGACTGGTTTCGCATTTGCAAGTGCCTCAAGATAAGAGGGCTTTCTCGGCACTACATTGTCCACTAGAGCATTTTCCGGGCAATTTGCATCACTAATGCGGAGAGGAATTTCGCAGAGAAATTCATCATCATGGAGAGGACCACCATAATGGGTTATAGAAAAAGTTGAGATCTCTTGCTCCTTGGTCTTCTGACCACACAGAGGGTTCCTGTGGCTCTCATCTGAAGATGAAACTTCGAGATCGACCGAATTGTCATGAAGCAATCCTTCATCAGGAAGTGTCTGTTGAAGACCTTCAGAATTAATGTTCCCACTATTGGGAAATGAGGGAGTAGAATCTTGAATTCCAACAGATAACTTTCTGAGGGCTTTAATAACTCCAGCATCAAGCAAGGCCTTGTTACATATTGTCTCTTGATCTCCTGACTGTGCTGGGTGGGTCTTTTTCTTAGACGCCTTCTTACTCGCTTTGGAAACCACTTGTTGACGAAAGTGGCTACTATGAGCAGGTGTATGTGCCTGATCAGGAAATATGGTCATTTTAGGCTGACGATCTACACTCAAATCAGGTGTATGTGCCTGACTTGGTTGTCCGTATGATATGGGGGAGTATGCCCCACAACCCTCTTGGACTGGAACAGATGTGTGTGTCTATTCCGGAGTGAATTTTTGATGTGTCACTCCACTGATAGGGATAGATTTATGTGTCTTTCCCTGAGATGCTGCGGAATCTATTATAATATCCTGGCAACCATCCAGAATATGAGCAGGGATTTTCTTCGGCTCTCTCACCATTGATAAAATATATTTGGTGACTTCAGCTGCCGGAACGGGGATATATGTCCATTCCGTGATTGGATTAGGTGTATGTGCCTGCTCTTGTCCTCCTTTTCCTGTCAGTGAATCCTGACAGTACTCAAGTGTGGGGGCGGAGAGTTGAGTATGCCTCCTGTTTGTTTCCGGAGCTTTCTGACTGACTTCTCCGAATGCTACCAAGTGAGAATGTTGGTAGGCCTGATTAATACTAGCAGGTGTATGTGTCTGTTGATTGCACTTCGCCGAATGTGGTTGACGAGATCCATCATATGTAGTCAGACGAGACTGCTGACTAGCTAATGATGTATAAACAGGTGTATGTTCCTATCTATAATATTCCGCCGGAATAGCCTGACGGGATTGGCATGCTGTTGCCAGACGAGTCAGCTGGACACCGAAATTAAAACGGCCAGGTGTGTGTGTCTGCTCATTACTTTCCACCAATTTAGGTTGGTGGACTTCTCCGGAGATGTCAGAGATGAGAACCTACTCACTATTGACCGGATTCTGCCTCTGGAGGTTCTTCTTTCCTGCTCAGGTTCGAGGAACCTGAGCCGAATGCCTGGATTCAGTACCCTCATCATGTTGAGGGCGCACTGCCACACGAGTCTGGTGGCGATTGTTGGTGGGATCCCTCGGGAATGACTCCTGTCTACTTGAATTAAGGCCCTGAGGGACCTGCTCATTCACCTCCTCAGAATAAGGGAGCGAATGGTGATTGCATTCCGGGGATAATGACCCGAAACGGTTGGAGACGGTAGTCAGCACCGCCTGCTTCTTGATCACTGGTCGTCGTTGTCCGGACGACCGGTGTGATTTGTTCACTTGGAGGGCCTGTCGGGTAGCCTCCAGGGTTGGGATGGTACCGTGTTGACAGTACTCCTTAACCAGCGCATTTGATACCCAGCGTTGAAGACGCTGAGTAGGTGATGTCATCCTCAGATCGGACGACGATCCAGCAGAAGTAGCAGCAGTTACATTTGCAGCAGCAGTATTCACAGGTGTGAACTTGAGATCAACCATTCTAGAAATGCAGAAAATCTTGGAAAAGAGTGCATGTTTGATATAACAGATGTAATCAAGATAAACTCAGCCACTACATCTTTTGGATGAGCGCATATGTCAATGATTGTTTTTGTTGGCCCTCTCATTGAGTTTTAAATAAGGGCATAACAAATAGGTAAAACATCATTTTAACTTGGTTAAGTATTCACGTCGGGTTCACTATTTTTTGTTTCTCTTGGAATTCAGGGATGAACTCCTTGATGGTAGGTTCAAAACATTCCAATCGGTTTCTAATGTGTTTGTTCGTAGAACCGGAAACATCCAATAATTCTACATCTATTTGGACCGACTTTCTAAAGGTAGGCGCTCATTAGTTTTTGGAATGATGAGGCTTAGGAATTTGCATTAGTCGAGAGGATGGGAGGTCGGACTCATCACACCTTTTGAAGGGAATTGTTGTCTACTCCGGGACTCTCATTATAGATTTAAGTTATGTTCGTGAATCCTCATTACATTACCAAGTATAAAATGAGCTTTCCTTCAGATCTGACAATCAATGATTATATATGTAGGAAATTTAGAGAATATTTTATATGTATTCGAGGTTCTTAATTGAAAGAGAATCATCTGTATTTGTTAGAGATTCTTAGTCAATGGTATCCTTTGATACGTAAAAGTATCTTGGTCATTATGATGACCATACTGGTTCAAAGCCACTCAGTGGGGCACTTGAAGTTTATTTTCATTCATAAAGACATGGATTATTTCAGAGTTGGGATCAAACCCGTAGATGGGCTACCTATGTATCCTTTGTTTAGAAAAGGAATCATAACCCACGTAGTTCGAGTAAGGGAGTATGATGTTTTTTGATTGATGTCTCAAAGAAGGATGTCATAATTACTTTTACACTCTAAGCTCACGTGAGTCATGCTCGGTGTGAGAAACAAGAGGTATTGGTAAAAATCAGACAATTGTGCCCTGAAAGATGCAATCATAAGAAATAAGGTGGGACTTATATATGTATGACTACCCAGATAAATGAAGATTTGGATTTACTTTAGGGAAGAAATCCAAGAACAGGGTCCATAAAGGTATATGTGCTTCACGGATATTTTAATACTCTAATTTGGGGCTTACTCCTGAAAAGGAGGCCCAAATTAGGAGAGGACTTATGATTGGGTTTTTACTCCTGAGAAGGAATCCCATATCAAAGGTAAATTAGGACTGGTTAAGAGGAATTAAGATTGGGGCATACTCCTGAAAAGAAGGCCCAGGTTAAGAGACTTGAAAAATTAAGGGACTTGGGACTTACTCTTGAGGAGGATGCCCATATTTGAGACTGGGGCTTACTCCGGAAAAGGAGGCCTAGGTTTAGAGAATTATGGTTGGGACTTACTCCTGAGGAGGATGCCCATATTTGAGACTGGGGCTTACTCTTGAAAAGGAGGCACAGGTTTAGAGAATTATGGTTGGGACTTACTCCTGAGGAGGATGCCCAAATTTGAGAATTATGACTGGGGATTATTCCTAAAAAGGAGGCCCAGGTTAATGAGTTCTCTCATCTTAAAGGATGAGGTTGAATGAATGAAATCTCAATCTTTTAGTGACATAAAGATGTGTAAATCACTCAGTTTTGAGAGATATTCCACAGAATTCCTTTCAGATAAGGAAGTCAAATCAAGAAACCATTCCATAAATGTCTTTGAAGAGTGTCTTGAAGACTGAATCTTAAAGAGGAGGGGTTTAATGGCATAAGAGGGGTGAAATGGGCAAGAAGGGCACCCAAAAAGGCAGGGGCATGCAAGTCTTGGCAGGCGCACATGTACTGCATGGGAGCGCAAGTTCGGTCGCACAGGTATACCTGCACGACATATGGGTACTTGCGCGGCGGTTAACCAGTAGGGTAAGACTCTTGGTTAAAGCCTTCAAAATCATCTTGAGGTTCTTCCAGAAGAGTGGCATGCAAGTTCTATTGGAGGAGTTAGGCGGCGCGCAAGTGTGCCCATTTCCCTTAAGGGCTGGTCACTTAGGCGCGTAAGTGTTGATGAGTTTCAACACTTAGGCCTTCCTCCCCCTCTTTAGATCATCCATTCTAGGTAATAAATTACCTTAGAAGTCTTTCGGAATCTTTGAGAAGGGACTAGGGCGTCGGGAGCTTAAATCTGAGTTTCTGAAAAAATTACCCTTTAAATGGGGGGCCCACAGGGTCTATTTATAGGCTGGAGAAGACCCGGGCGGTTATCACTTAGGTCGCGCAAGTCACTTGCGCGACCACTAGGCGGCGCACAAGTATACCTGCACGACCATGAGGGAACTTGCACGGCACGTGCTTTTGAAGCCTTGTTCATGACTTTGTCGATTTTTGATGTTTTCTTCAAAGGATGAATCAATTTGGACTAAGGTATTTCCATTTCCCAATCTATAGACTCTATGACGAAAAGGAGTGTCAACAACAACTTTCTATATAATCAATAGAGACTTAATTAGACTTATCCTAAAGAAACCCCCAATGAGTTGCAGAATAATAGGAAACCCAAGGTTTATTACTTCAATTTTTTTCATTGAAAAGTATTTATTCTCAATAAAAAATATAATATTGAAAATTTTTCCTCCATTAGTGATAAAGAAATATTCTTAGTTTATTCACTCTCTATAAAATCCTATAGAGTCTTTAATAAGTGAACCAAATGTATGGAAGAATCTATGCATGTCAAGTTTGATGAAACAGATCCACATGAATCCAAAACCTCCTTAGAAAATATTGAGGAAAATCTACCAAATCTAGACTTAAATCACAAACCATATGATTCTGTTGTTAATCAAGAAGCAGAAAAATCCATTTTTGGAAAACATTAGGACACTAACTAAAAGGAACCCAAACCTGTAGAGGAAACTAAAGTGACCAACCCTTCTTTTTCAATATCTATTAGAACTCTTAAAAACCATCATTTAGATGTTGTAGTTGGAGACTTAGACAAAACACATACTAGAGCTTCTCTATGAAACAAGGTTAAACATTAATTATTTTTGTCAAAACTTGAACATAATAAAATGAATGATGCAATCAATTATGAATTCTTGATGATGGTTATGCAAGAATAATTAAATCAATTTTAAATAAACAAAGTTTGGAAACTTGTAGATAGACCCAAAGACACATTAAAAATAGGCACTAAGTGGGTGTTTAGAAACAAATTGGATGAAGCTTGCACTATAGTAAGTAACAATGATAGATTATTCGCATAAGGTTATAGTCAATAAGAAGGAATAGACTATGATGAAACCGTTTCACCAGTAGCCCAACTTGAATCAATTAGAATATTACTATCTTATACAGAACATCTAAATATCCAAATTTATTAAATGGATGTAAAAAGTGAATTCCTAAATTGTTATATAGTTGAGTATTTTTTTTGAACAACCCATAGGTTTTACAAATACTCATTTTACTAATCATATTTTCAATTTAACAAAATATTTTTATGGTTTAAAACAAGCTCCAAGAGCTTCGTATGATAGGATCATCACTTTTCTCATTTCTAAAGGTTTTTCTAAAGATATTGTTAATCCTGCTCTTTTCATAAAAAGACTTTATAATGATGTTTTAGTAGTTCAAATATATATTAATGATATTATTTTCAGATATTCAAAAAATATTTATGTTTTTACTTTTCAAAAATGATGCAAAATTAGTTTGAAATGAGTTTAAGGGGTGAACTCAAATTCTTCCTTGGATTTCAAAATTTTCAAAATAAGGAATGTATTATTTTAAATCAAAGTAAATATACTAAAGTTATTTTAAAACATTTTGTCTTGGATAGAACTAAAATTAGTGATACTTCTATGAGTACCACCTATAAATTGGAACTTTATAAAAATGTAAAATCAATGTATCAAACCAATTACAGAGGTATGATTGGAAGTATTCTCTATTTAACTTCTAGCTGGCCTGATATTATGTTTATTGTATTTATGTGCACTCATTTTCAAGAAAATCCTAAAGAGTCACACTAACTTTCTATTAAAATAATTTTCAAATGCATCAAATATACTGCCAACTTAGGATTGTTCTACCCCAGAGGAAATAATTTGAATTAGTTAGTTATTCTGATGCAGATTTTGGTGGTTAAAAGTTAGATAGAAAAAGAACCTTTGGAACATGTCACTTTTTGGGAAAGTATCTAGTTTCATGGTGTAGTAAGAAACAAAATTGTGTTTCATTATCTACTGCTGAATCAGAATACATAGCTGCTAGTAGTTATTGTGCTCAAATTTTGTGGACAAAACCCAAATTAATAGACTATGGATATCTATTTAGGAATGTACCTATAAAGTATGACAACAAAAGTGAAATTAACATTTCTAATAATCCAGTTTCTCTTTTAAGAAAAAAAATTATATTGATGTAATACATCACTTTTTGAGATATCATAATAAAAAAGGTGATATAACTCTTGAATTTATTGGAATTGAACATCATCTTACTGATGTTTTTACTAAGCTATTAAATTTTGAGAGAATGAGTTACATCATACATGAGTTAGGGATGATCAATTTTTGGTGACTAAATGTTGGGACTAAATGTTGACGACTCACCATTGGGACTGACCATTGATGACTCTCCGTTGGGACTAACTGTTGATGACTCACTGTTGGGACTAACCGTTGATGACTCGCCATTAGGACTAACTATTTATGACTCACCATTGGGACTAACTGTTGATGACTCACTATTGGGACAAAATGTTTATGACTCACCGTTGGGACTCACCATTGATGACCCACCATTTGGAATCACCGTTGATGACTCACCATTGTGGATCACCATTGAATACTCACTTTTAGGACTCACTGTTGTGTCTTACCAATATTTATTTTGTTATTTTTTTAGCTCAGACTTAAAATATCTTTTTTATTTGTTTTACTTTATTTTATTTTTCATTTTCAATTTATGATTTTAAAATCCATAATTGATAAAAATCGAATCAATCCAAATCTTTTTTCACTTACTATACTCTCTAAACAGAATATTTCTCTCCCAAACCATTACTGCATTCTTCTTTCAAACCAAACCCTTCACAATGGACTGAGTGAATCACTTGTCTGAGACATCTTCGGATGAGTCTCATCCTTTAAAGTAGAAAAAGGTAAAATAGATTGATCCTAAACCCAAACTTGTTAACCCTAATATTTCCAAAAGAATAGTTCTTCCCAAAAAATTAGTGTATACATATTGTCTCTTATCAAGTAAGTCTATTATACTGAGAGCATTACAAGAAAAAGGTTGGTTGGAGTGGTTCTCCAACAAAAAGAGGTCTCTCTATTTAAATTTATTTCATGATTTTTATCTGTATTTGGAGTTTATTCTTTAGGGCACAGATGAGTTTTATATCAAGTCTATAATAAAGAGAAAACGTATTTATGTTTCTTATAAGAAATGGGATGAATGATTGAAGGTGACTCATGAAGGTATTTTTTAATATTATCAAGTATGTGATCCTCCTGTAAGTGATATATTTAGTTATTAAATAGCCTTGACTGAGATGACTAGTGATGGAATCACCAGAAGACCAATAAAAACTGAACTAGATGGAGAGTTCTGATTGTTTTCTAAGTTTATTTAGCATCAAATTTTCCCAACGAAATGGTAATTTTCATCCTTGAAGTATCAAGATGTTTATCTACTATATCTGATGAATCAAGGGAAGAAGATCAACCTTTACCG
The DNA here is from genome assembly GCA_963277665.1 of Viscum album. Lineage (NCBI taxonomy): Eukaryota > Viridiplantae > Streptophyta > Magnoliopsida > Santalales > Viscaceae > Viscum > Viscum album. The sequence continues at coordinate 1,776,803,105 of OY728129.1, read as the reverse complement.
ATATCTTATGGTGCATATGAGTGATATGATTAAACCTCATTCAAATTCAAACTCTCATTTTATTCTAATCTTATTTCTTCTATGTTAAAAGTTAAAGGAGTTGTGAATGAAGGTGAAGAAACTATCGTAGAGTGTGATGTATTTTTTATTAAAAAGCTTTTATGTAAAAGGATGAAGATTAGCTGAAATCCTTGTAAGATATAGTGGTTAGAGAATAATGAGAAAATTTATGAAGAGTTAAATCCTGTTAAACACCCCACAAGACCAAAAGATATAGCTAACCCTAGCCTAGAACTAGATAAAGTTCTGGAGTATTTAGATGAAGAAGAAGAAGAATATGAGGTAGATAAAGGAAAATAATCTTTGATTGATGACATAAGTGATCCGGGCATTGAAGGAATCCTAGAAAAAATTACATACGGATCACCTAGACCTCTAAAAGGTCTTCCTATAAGAGAATCTATCGTGGATGAGGAGGAGGAGGAAACAGAAGAGTCCGAGGATGTTGAATATTCTAGTGTAAATGGCAGCGAATAGGAAGAATAAAAGAATAATGAGGATAAATAGAATGAAGAAGAAGAAGAAAATTAAAATCAAGAAGATAAAGAAGAAGAGGAAGAAAATAGTGGTGAAGAAGAAGAAAGTGATAAAAATTAAAAATATGAAAAGGAATAAAGTGGTAAATATAATGTTGAAGTCAATGGTGAGCCTGATATTCTTGTTAGTAATGAAGGACCAATTTCAGAACTTGAAACCCATGTTGGAATAGATTTTGTGGAAAAGGAACTAGTTTTTTAACCTTAAAAGGCTACCGAGTCAGTTTTAGTTGAGGAAGAAGTTCCAGATGTTCTGCTTCTAAAACAAGTTTTTGTTTGGAATAAAGCGCCTGTTGAGGGGGAGAAAAAGTCTCAGAGATTTATAGTTTCTACTCTTACTCCTATTAATGTAACAATAATAGCTTAATGGCAAAGATACCCTGGATATGTCACTATCATCTTGAACTATCTAGATTATGATGATGAATCAGATTCATTAGTGACTCATGCTCATGTTCCCTCTCATCTAGTTATCGATTTTTTGGTTGACTATGTGAGTTAGAATAATTTTAGAGTTTTTAAAGAAGAATTTTGTTCAGTTTTCAATGTAATCCTTCAACATAAACCAAATCTAGTGTCAAGTCTTAGTGAAAGATATGTTCTAATGCTCTCAAATAAATTTGTCTCCCATATTCAACCTCAAATAGTTTCTGAGATTTAGGAAGTAATGATTAAGAATAAAAGATTAAGTGATGAACTAGATGCTCAAATTCCTATTTTTAAAAGGATTTCTTCTGAGTATAGAGAATCTTTGGTAGGTGTTTTCAAAATCCATGGAGACAAATTGTTTGGTTATGATACACCTCAGCCTCCAGTACTTGACCTAGATCTTTTATGATCAATTATTAGAGAAAAATTAAAAGTTTTTTCTACCTATAATGCTACTCCTCTTGACTCCTTGAATGTTGAGATAATCAGATCAGTGATCCAAGAAGAAATGCAGACTATGATGGGTAGTTTAGATCAGAAGATCTTAATCAAAATTAAACAGAATATTAATCATGTGCATGACATGGTAAGGTTTTACATGAAAGGGGCCACTGTTTCTCAATAAGAAATCACCAAAAAACAATATTTCTACTCTAAAACGATTTATACCAAACATCAATTGTATAGTCATTTCAAATACATGGTTGAGAATTTGAGGCTACCCCCAGTCACACAAGCCTTTAAGGAACAAGTTAAACAGCTCAAGGAGCTCACTCTTTCCCTTCAGATGTTCATGAAAAATAAGGATTATTGTACAAATGTTATGGAGAAAGGTCGGTAGATAATCATAGATTTCATAACCCTTTTGAATCCCTACTTTCATGTATATAGTACAGCTATTGTAGCTCTAAAGGCCATTCCCATTTGACCTATGACTGATAATTTTCCTTCTATATCTATCTACCAATCAGTTGATCCTCATTTCAGAGCTTCAATCATTTAAAACTCTTTTTCTCCTCTTACTCCAACCCTTCAACCTTTTCCCATGACTCTAGCTCATGTTATTAGTCATCTGAGTCCTATTATTTATCAATAACTTATAACCCATCCTTCTTCTAATTAAGGTCTTAACTCTACAGTACCTTATGGAGTTCTCATTTATCAACTTTATACATGAGCCCCTTATGTACCTCCTATTCATCCCTCTTCTTCTACTAATAAGGGAAAAGTATTCATTAATCCTTCATTGAAGAAAATTTGATTTTTTATTATTCCTTAATAGGGATGTATTTTTTACTTTTTCTCATTTAATTTATTAGCATTTTATAATGAAATATATTATCACTTTTTCTCTATTATCTATTCTTTATATCTTGTAATTTTATCTTTTATCATCTAATATTTGAGTTCTCTTTTTGATAATCCCAAAAGAGGGAGAATGGGTATGGATTTTTTGAATAACCTGTAAAGTATAGTATTTAATTTTTTTATTATGTTATAATTTCATCTCTCATGATCTATATGACATGTTAAGCAGAAAAGTTTTCTTTTGTACTATAATCATTGTAAATAACCTGTTAATGCCATGATTTGCGATCATCAAAAAGAGGGATATTGTTGGCCTCCTCTAGTTTTAATGCTAAAAAATCATGCTTCATTAAGTTTAATCAAGTAAATTTATGTTTAATCATGTATAATTATTTTCATATGATTTTAATCAATTCTATTAGCATTATACATCATAATACAAGTTGGAATAATATGAGTAATTATAAGTCAACATTAATGTTGAGTCGCTATTAAGACAGACTCACTATTTGACATCTCACTAATGGCCTAAAATCAGATAAGTATGAGTTACCATTGATATGGACTCAATGTTGAGATATCTCACTATCAACTATCTCATTTTCAGCACATATGCTGAATTTTGACCAAGAAAGAGACACCATTGTCCAAACCACTATCAAAAGTCTCTCAAAATTTTCTCCAAGGATGAGACATTGTTGCATCAAACTATCAACAACCTCACTGAATATTATTTAAGGATGAGACACCATCATATCAAGCTATCGACTGATCGAATCACTAATATCCAAAAATATTCAAAGTATGAGCTACTGATAGAAACATTCATCGTCAAGATGGCCTACTAATAGAGCGACTTACTAATCCTAATTCACTGATATTTGAATCACCATTGCTGATTCCAAAATTCATTAAGTATAAGACATCATTCTGGAGACACTGTTCCAAGACACCTATCCTAAGTCCTCATTCCAACACACCATTCCAAGTCACTATTCTAAGTCAAAGTTCAAAGGCACTTTCACTTCTTACTTTGTCATTTAAATTCAAATTTATTTTTAATGATCATATTTTTGAATCTTAGTACTTATTTTTATTTTAATGGATTTGTTTTTTTAGAAAACCCTTAAATCAATGTTAGACTATAGTACAAGGTATGAGGTACCTAAATGTGATTGAGATCATGATTCTGGTTTGTTGTAGTGTATAAATATAATACCTGGTAAAAAGTCTAAAGAGTGTGGATAAGTTGTGCGCCTAAGAAAAACTTGAGAACTGCTTACTGTGGAAACACGAAGATATTGTTGAGAACTCTGACCGAAGAACTTTTTGCAGGAACACACTAAGAGAGGAGAATAACTCATCAAGAAAATATTATACCTTAATGGAAATAGAATATAGAAGCTCTCACGACACTTTGTTTTAGTGTCTATTTCTGAAATTCGACTCAAGCAGCATTTCAACATAACTTCTAGGATTCACAATCTGCATTGCCAATCACATAGATCATTCTAACTCTATTCTCTTTATTTTTTCTCTGGTTGTGTAATGTTTTTACATTATGATCAGTGTGTGTATATCTGTCCTATGAACACATATTGACTCATGTGAAAACTCTATGATACACTAATATCTTCAAAAACTATATTTTACACCTTACACTACCCATAGATAACAGTGGAAGAGGTCCCTTCCTGGATAATTTGTTTTTTGAACTCCCCCAAAAAATGTGTAAGAGGTCTAGTTGATCCGGTTAGTTGTGTATATTATTGTTTACCCCAATTTAGGGTGTGGATCAAAGTTTATTTATATAAACTGATTGGTGGTAGGTGATAACTAAGTGGAGAGGATTAACTCGCATCTTGAGAATGATTCTCCTGTTTAAATTCCATTGTGTTCTTTGAAGTTTAGTTTTCTCTTTTTTTATTTAAATAATAAAACTTTACTTTTATTTGATAGTTAATATTAGATAGTTTTTATATTATAATTATTTTAGAATATTGATTTAAAAAGTTAAATTAATAATTCATACTATTTTAATTGATAACTAATTAATCTTTGAGAAATACTTAAAACAATCAAATATTTTATAAACTACCCATTCCGTTAATTGGGTTGTTTTGTATTTCAAATTGGGGAACTTTTTATTAAATCTTTTTGATAGAAATTTTTATATGAACTCAATTCACACCCTCCTGAGTGACCCACTCCGAACAATAGTTCCATCATCTAAAAAATTTAAATATTATATTAATATAATTTATTTTCATTATACATATATAGGATCATCCTTTAAAGTTGTACATGAAAAATGAATCGCATTACTTCATGGAAGTGGTATTCCACACATATGCACGAGTGACGTTATCAGTTTTAAATGGGTGGAAGGGTAAGAAGATAAATGATATATTATATTTCGAGAATCATAATTTAATTTTAAATATCATATATATTCATTGGTACCATATTTAAACCCATATTATTAAATTGGTGAATAAAATCAATTCATATTGCTATGTGTAGTCGGTAGCTCATACGTATCCACAAGCAATGTTTTCATTTTCTGTGTGATGGAAAAAAGTGGAAATGGTTATCCCATAATAATAATAACATATTAGTGTATATATGATATTTTAGAGATTATTTAATAATAGATAAAACATATTTAGAGGAATTAGTAGAATAAATAATCTTTGAGAAAGTCGGTAAAGACGATTACCTCTTCCTTAAGAGACCACCATTGGCTTACACCTTAAGCCTTATTAGGATAGCCTTAGGAGAATATCGAGAGTTAAGGTAAGGAATATATAAAGGTTTCTTGGTAGTTGTTTGATGATCTAGAGTGCTCAAAGTTTTTTAATAATGTAGGAAAATAGGTTCCCATTTATAAGTGAGAGGAGGGACACACATGGAATTACATAAAAGATCTAAATAATATAAAGTAATTTTGGTGTACAAGTGGAACCAAATGTCTAGGAATTTTAGGTTAAGATAATTTTGCATCTAAATATCTTAAACCAATAATATTTATACAAGTTTAATTGAAATTTTTCCCCTTATATCTTAGTTTAACCCCCCCCCCCCCCCAGAAAACTCATTTCAACTCTACCCACGATAACAAATTTTTACTGCCTTTACTATTCATTATGACCAAAAGTTAAGATGAAATTGTTAACTAATATTAATTATTATTATTAAAATATGGAATTAATTTTAAAAAATTCTATTTTCAGAATTAGTATAAATTACTTTTAATATAAGTGCACAAAACACAAAGGAAACAATTTTTAGAAAAAAAATAAGCATAAAAATGATTTTATAGAAAAATAAGTATAATTTTGATTAAAATGGAATTAATTTTATTATGTTTAATAAAATTATTTTTATTTTTATTTTAAATAAAATAAAAACCTAAAGGAAACTTTTATATACTTTATTAAGAGAGAAGAACTAAAAACAGATGTTTTACAAAAACATTACATTAATTTCCAAAATATTAAGTATATATTTATAAGTTCATCATTATATTTTTTTATAAATTAAATTAATTATTAAATATAGATTTTTTCTACTAAAAAATTCATAAACTTTCATGATATTATTGTATCATTATAATTTCATAAAAGTGACAGTTTTTGTAAAATCGGTATTTTTCACTATTCATAGAAAAATCAACTATTTCTAAGAAATATCATAAAATAAATCACAGTTAATTTTAAAAATATGAATTCAAAAATGAAATTAATTTCATAAAATTATATATATATAAATTGTGAATTTAGGGTTCAATCAAATTCTTGAATAAGGCTATGTGTATTATGCTATTGTTTATCTAGAAAGAAAAAGGCTTACTATAATTGAAGCTCGGGTGCTATATCCAAATTATAAATCATGTCATATGACTTGAAAAGGTTATTTTATTTTTAAAAAATAATATTAAGTAATATTTATTTATTAAATGTTTCAAAGACACTTAAAAATTTAGTATAATCATTTATAAATAATTAATTTACAAAACATTATAAATTAATTAAATATCCCAACATAAATTTTCATATAATTTATAAACATTTTATAGTTATAAAATTAAATTCATAATTGAAAAATAAAAAAAATGTCTATGAATATCATATTTGAAGGTATACTTGGGTAATAATCCATGACACGGATTTATCATATATTGTATTAGATGATTTATAATATCAAGTCATAATATCCCTTCAGCACCTAAGGAGTCTTATTCTATGATTTTCATTTATATAATTTTAATGATATAATAATTTTTATCATATTTGGAGTGGTGTTGTTTTTTATGGTCCCTTTTGTCATATGATGATATATACTGTAAAAATTAAGGAATGTGTTATTTCTATACCTATGATATCTCATATCATAAGGTGGGATGCAATCACAGATTATGATATCACATATCATATATCCACCTACAGTTCATTTTCCAAGTCATTTTTTATATTATCTAAAATGACAGCAATACATTGTATGTTTTTCTTCATTTTAGTCATGATTTACTAAATCAAATGATCATGTCATACCACTGATACCAGTGATGGTTGAGATTAAAATTCTTATATAAACACATCCAAAAAGAGATCCACATGAACCCGTCAAAAAACACTATTAACCTACCTCTTTGGAATATACAACTCTTCACATAAATAATGGATCTCCTGAGTGGATATCCACACTTCATCACTGTTCATGTATGAGAGTTACTAGGAATTGGTTAACTGTTTAACCATTGTTCTAATACCATTTATTTGTTTATAAGGATTGATTAACACTTGGAAAATGAAATATAAGTAACTAGAAACCTCCTAACCAAGATAGATATAACTGAAATTGAAACCATTTATATATAAAATAAAGAATCAATGTGTTCCTTACACTGATGATTGGATATACTATTTAATTCCTTTATATACTTGAGGAATATCCCTAAGAGGAGGCTAATGGACACCCTCCTTTGATGTGTACCAAAGAGTTAAATGAATCACCCAATTCTTCAGTGGGATCAACCTTATATCCATGGTATGTTAGTACCTCACTAGAGAAAGAATGAATAATGAAGGGAGATTTGAAGTGAAGTGATATTCAGCCAGGGATTAGGAAATATCACATTCCACATTATCATGGTAACTTCCCCCTTAAATAATCCCTTGGTACATTCTCAAGTTACTATAAAATTTACTCATTTATTATAAAATAAATTAGTAATGTTTCATTCATTCATGTATTCATTTCATGAATACATCATTCAACTTCAAAAAAATCATCTTATGAAATGCTAACAGAAAATGATGGACCACATATAAGATCACATAAATGATAACACTTATAATTAATTTTCTTGATGAATTGTGGGGTGTTATAAATTATATTATATGATTCAATAAGGCTTATAAATCACTTGTACTATATACTATGACTAAAAAAGGTAGTACCATGATATCATATATCATTATTAACAATATTCATATATTGAACCAAATAATACATCCAAAACCATCCCATGTGTTTATGTCACATATACAACAAAAATTCATATGATAAATCAATTAATAGAATCATACCAGAAACATGAAATTGAGAAGGGGCTGAATGATCCAATCTATGAAGGTGACAACATTTGATAAGTTGGGGGTCCATATTGAGCTAACATCTTTAAACTAAGCACTTTCTAAGTGGTAACAAGACTACTTTTTAGTTGTTTTGTTTTTTTCTTGTTTTTATTTTTTTATATTCTTCATATATTATAAATAAAAAATGTATTTTTTTAGTTCTTTTAGTATATTTTTAATTTTATTTAAGGGGAAAACTTGGAATTTCCGTGTTTCTCAAATGTTATTGTGTGTGATATTTAGGTGCTAAATAATTAGTAGGATTAATAATTGACACATATGATTTCAAAAATTCAAACCCAATATTCAATATTATATAGAGATTTTACATGAGACATGGATCCTGAATTATCAAATGATTATTTGTGGGTATTATTATTCAAACTAGTTGATTTTTTTTATGAATTTATTTAAAATTTCATTCTTGAACTTCTATTCTCATCTTACTTCCCCTTTCTAATTTTTTTCTCTTATCTTTCATCACTACAGGTAGTGTCATTCTACATTGGCAGTAAAAATGTGATATTTTGAAGGAAAAAATGTGTCTCCATTGAAAAAATTATTCTCTTTATCATTACATGTCATAACATACCTTATGAACAATTAATTTAATGTAAAATAATTTTTAATGCCTTGATTTTTATCATTAAGAAATATTATGTTCATGAACATAAATTTTAATAAAAATTATTGTCTAATGTGATCTTTAACTATATATATTTTTATTAATTTAATAAAGATGTCAAAATTTGCATCATTTGGATTATGGGGTGTAAATTTTAGTTCTTTGATTCCATGAATTCATAGAATATATTTTTAGATCACTTTAATTTTAGTTTTAGTGTCAAAAAAATAAAAATTAAACAAATCGTAAAATGAATACATAGAGTAATGGATTGACCTAATATATAGCATCTGAAACTTGGGGATATTGACTCCATAGTTCTATTTCTAAGAGTTACGATTTTTATACCATTTAATAGACTAAATGTGTGTCATCCACCATTGGGGGAAAGTGACTCAATATTTTTTTTCCAAAAGTTAGTTATTTTATGTTAATTGTAGTAAAAAATAAAAAATAATAAAAACTAACCATAAGAGTAAAATTTGATTCCTAACTAAAACTTATATATCTTCCCCATTGATTAAAAATTACCCTCATGTCTTTTATGATTCATGGAAAATATTTATAATAATTTGGAATTGGGTAAAGGGTGGTGGTGAATTTGATCAAAGTAATGGATATGGTATTTGAATATTCTTGTGAAATTTACTTTATTTAAAATATTTTTATGGGATTCATGATTTTATGATTTATGTGAAGGTTTTGGGTGCAGTAGAAGCATGTAGTGGTGGGAGGTATATTAAAATTTGTTTTAGTATTTATTTTTCAAAAACCCCAAGTAAAGATATTTCACATTAAATTTATACTTAATTTATGGAGATCTAGAAGAAATGATTACCTTGGATTAGGAACATTTATTTATTTATGATGTTGATCATATAAAAATTCCATTTAAAATTACCTTCATTGCACTGTGAGGATCCAAGGATAAAAACTTTCTAGTGGTGATCCTCACGTGATCCTTTGATCTCTGAGCAATTCCAATCAATGTCTTGGTGCTACTATTGCATTTAAATTATCTTTAATTATTAATTTTGATCACTCATCTCTTTATATTGAAGGTATATCTCTTGTGTTTCTCATTATTGAGTGGAAGAGAGAAAGGGGAGTTAAGATAGAGTTTCATTGTTCACAGTGACTCTCAAGTTTGCATTTTAGATGCAATAAATAGTAGACATAACCATTTATTTATAGATCTAGTGTGTGACCCTCTAGGATTTTTTTCTCATTAGAAATAGGTGGGCTTGCCTAAATTACAATATTACTATCTAGTAATGGTTCAATGAATCCAAGAGAATGAACATAATATTGCAATGACAACGACCACATATGAACTCATCCTAAATGGCCTAAAGGCATAGATTTTTTTATTTATTTTGGATAATCCCCTTTTTTAACAAGGTTGATAGGGAACCCTTATATTATTCGTAGGCCTTATGTCACAAGGCCCAGTATATGAACCGAAATAATTGAGGCACAATTCCCAATACATGACCCAAAGGCCCAACCAAACTACATTTGAACTACCCCTCCCCAGCATCTGTATCATTGAAGGTCACCTAACTCCCCACCTCGCATTGCCTATTGGATAGAATTTCCCTTTACATAACTACACAGTTCCTGATACTCATGGTGATTTACATACCCTCTCATTCTTATAATCTGGTTAGCTCTACTCTGATTGTTTCTACATTCTATAAATCCTCTTCTAGGATCGGCTCTGTGTGGTCTTCCTGAGTTCCTCCATGGTCTGTGTGGCCTGAAAACCCATGTCCCGAAGGCTTGAGGTGTCCCTAAGGACATATGTCATGAAGGCCTTGGGTGGCCAGAAGGCCATGTGGCATGTAGGCCCAAACCATTGGTCCGAAGACCCAAATGGATGAATTGTTCTAAATGCTAAAATACTACTACAGTAACCTGAAAATATTTCTCCACTAGGATTTGATCTTGGTTTTCATATAGGCTTACGAGGTGTGATAACCACTCAGCTACCACCCCAACTACCACATTAGAACTCACACTATGTAATATAATTGATTTTTCACAATATCTCAACAAACAGGTTGCACATCCATGCCATCAACCTATATTCTAGATATATCTTTCTTTGCATATCATAAATAAACATGTCATTACATAATGGACATGGAATTTAGGGTGATGGTTATATCCCAATAAAATGGGTGAGATATTAGTTTTCATAAATATGTAAGGGACAAATCCTTCCTCAGATTATCTATTAACAACAGGTCAATTGTGACACACCCAACGTACCCTACCTCATCATGAATATACAACATCATAGTTTTCATTAGAAAATCTAAGTGCACAACTCATGACATGCATTAATGATAATATTAATGTCTAAGGATCATTACACACACTCATATATAGCAATATATTATTTCAAAAAAACATGGGGAATTATTACTAGTAGGACTATTCTCATAATATCTCATCTTGGAGATTACCAAGTGAAAACTTCATTGAAATAAGCCTCAACCTCTTACGAGTACTCTCACATAACAGTCTATGTACTATGTGACCCACCATACTATGTTATCCAACCACAAAACATTATTTAAGGATATCATCATAGTAATTCAAGGTTCCCATTATAGTGGGGAACTAATATGACCTTATTAATGTGACATATATTCTAGTAAATTATTCCGTCAAAGTCAAGCAGAACAATGAACAATATGTAATAAGATATCTTATTAATAATAAATACATAAAAATTACATCTAGTCAAAGTAAAAATAGTTTTTCTTAATATACAAACTCTAATAAACTCCCCCTTAGACTAGAGCCAACTACCAATGACTTTTAGTCTGTTAAGCCTCACTTGATAATCATGATTCATTGAGTTAAGGATTTAGTTAAGGGTCCTACTATGTTGTCTTATATAGAAAAACTACCCAATTCAATCTCACATATCTAGGAAAAATAATTTAATATGTGATACTTCTAAAGTTTGTGCTTCATCCACTGATGTTTCCTTAAATCGTTTGCGAGAACCACCACTTCAGTATTATCATGATAAATTGTGATAGGATATTTAATACTAGGTAATATTTCAAGATCTTGGATGAAGTAACACATATATACTACTTCTTCAGTTACCTCATAATATATAATATACTCAAACTCTACTATAGAATCTATAAGCACATCCCAATTTGAACTCTTCTAGCTCACAACACCTCCATTCAAAGTGACGATGTATCATGTTTATGAATTCATGTCATCTTGATTTGTTCGGAAACTAGAATATGTATTTCCTCTAATGAATAGTTACTCATATCCGCTATAAACTAGGAATATATAATTAGTATCCCACGTATACTTAAGGATAATCTTGAATATCATTGTAAGATCGTGTCCTTTTCTTTTCCAGGTATATCTCTCTCTGATTTTTTTCATTAATATTTCCTTCTGATTTTGTTTTAGTTGTGTAAGTATTTCATTTTAAAAATTGAATTCCATGTATAAATGGATCAAGTGTTTGATATCTTCTTGGTGATATGAGAAAATTTAAGAGGTTCGTATTGTTTAAAAAAGGAAAATGTGCTAAAAAATAAACTGCAGAACATTTACAAGTCGTGTAAAGGGATTAAACATTGTGTAATTATTCGAGGGTTTTAATAAAATAAATTTGGGGTGATGGTTTTTTCGATGAATTCCATTAAAAACATTTAAACGAAATGTGATCACATTACACGTCGTATAAATGCTTAAACTATTATTAAAACATTTTGTGTGAGTAAATTCTCAACTTTTTTAGCTATATCTCCCCTCCTTCAACACTAGGGAGACTCTTAAGGGATTTAAAGAATTTTATTCATATATGGTCATTGTGGATTGGTGTTGGATATCTAGTAATCCCTTTTTTCTTTGGTTCCCTTTTGTTCCTCCTTCTTCCAATTATGTGGTAGAACCTTTGATAGTTGTGGATTTGTGGGTTGATCTTGATCCTAGTTGTTTGTCTATATCTCATTTTTTCTTGTTGATTCGATTGTCTTACATCAATTAGATTTATCTGTTGGTGAGTGTTAGTCACCATTCTTGATGTAGGTGGTCTATAATTCAAACCTCAATGTCTTGATTTCTCTTACATTTATTTAATTATCAAATTTCTATTAGATTATTAGAAATTGAGTTTCATAGATTCAATTAAATGATTTGGTCAATTACTTAATTGAGCAAATTGTAAAATTGGGAATATTGTGATTATGAAATGAATAATTAATTATTGAATTAATAATGGGATATTGGGATTGTGAATTGAATAATTAATTATTGAAATAATAATGGGATATTTTGATTGTGAATTGGATAATTATTTGTTGAATTAATTATGTGATATTGAGATTGTGAATTGAAAAATTAATTATTGAATTAATTATGGGATATTAGGATTGTGAAATGAATAATTAATTGTCAAATTAATTATGGGATATTGGGATTTTGAATTGGACAATTAATTATTGAATTAATTAAGGTATATTGGGATTTTTAATTGAATAATTAATTTTTGAATTAGTTATGGGATGTTTTAGATTTTGAATTTGGATAATTAATTATTGAATTAGTTAATGGGATTGTTTTGCTTAATTAATTTGTGAATTAATTAAGGGGATTGATGTGATAAACAAATTTTTTAATTAGTAATGAGATAGATGTGATTAATAATTATTGAATTAATTAATTTAAGGATGTGAATATAAAATTATTAAAATTTATTAATTAATTGGTGAATGAATTAACATTGTACTAGGATATATGTGAAGTGAACTGATGAATGATGACAATTTCATCTATGTCTGACTATAAATGATGAATGTTTACAATATAATTCATGTGTGACTTGAAATGATGATTTGTAACAATGGTATTCATGTGTGACTATAAATGATGAATGTTAAAAATGGAATTCATGTATTACTAGAAATAATGAATGGTAACAATAGAATTCATATGTTACTTGAAATGATGAATGGTAACAATGGAATTCATATGTGACTTGACATGATGATTGGTATCAATGGAATTCATGTGTCACTTGAAATGATGAATGGTAACAATGAAATTAATATCTGAATTAAAATTATAAATGGTAATAGTGACACTAATATGTGAATTGAGATTTCAGGTATCCTCAGGTACACAGGGGTTATGCAGTTAAATAAGGAGTAAATGAATAAATTTAAACTATTTACTTTATTGATTATGTTTATTCTTTATACAACTGCATACACTATTATTGACTAGATATTGTTGGAGACATTGTTGGTGGTGGACTACTGAGTTGTACTCACACCCTACTTGGGCTTCCTGATTGGTACCCAAATAGACTTCATGTTTTTAGGACTGTATAAGGGAAAATTCATTATATTAGATGGTTGATATGGGATGAAGCATGGATGAGGAAACCAAACTTTGTGTCGAGACCCACTTGGGAGTTATCAGTGTCTTTATTTACTTTGGGTTTTTTATATTGACACTTGACACATATTGACACAACATATCTACTTTTTAGTTTGTATATTTTATTTTTTTTCTTTTATCCATATTATTATATTGGTTCATCTAGTTATTGGTTATGTAATTTTGATTATTTTTTATTTATTTTTCGCTAGTGTATTACTCTGATTAAGAGGTTATAGTCTCCCCATGCTCGATATTGGACCCTCGCTTCTAGTTAGAAGCCTCTAGTGTATAGGGAGGCATTCGTGAGGTCATGTGACCAACCAACTTAGGCCACCGATGTGTAGCGCCTAGTCCAAGATGTTACAAAGTGGTATCAAAGCCAAGTTTTATTTTATTTTTTTGTCTTAATATTTAGGAAAGGTAAACATGAGACTTGGAAGAGTTGGTCACTGGTTATTAGATCATGTATGGGAGTAAATAACACATGTACGAGAGAAAACCCAAGTACCTAGGGGTGGGATTATTGTTATTGTTGTTTGTTGTTACAGTTGAATATTATTTCACCTTTGGTGATGCACTTGTTGAGTGATGTGATAATTGTTTTGATACTTTTTGAGATTGTCTGTATGTCCTTGTATAGAATGAGAGTTGATTTTCATGCATCATTCTAGGAACTCAGGATTTATTGTGACATACATCATTTTAGGCATCCACTGGAAAATGGGTTTTGGGTAAGTTGTTGAACGTGAACTTTTTTTCAATGCTTGTGAGATTGAACTAAAAATAGTGTCTAATGTGAAATTTGAAAAATTATAAAATGATGCAAGATGAGAATAAATTTGTTTCTAATGATAACTTTAATAATGAGAATTATTTTTACCTTGTTAACCATGACCTAGATGTAGGATGATTGAGGGTACTGATAGCGTCTCAGTTTTGACGATGTGGTGGGGTTAGGAAAATGACTTGTTATGGATTATGTGAAAACCCTATTATGAAATGTGTTAAGGTTTTGTTATGTTTCTTAAGATGTGTGTTTTTAATTGTATAGATATTCCACCATGATGATGCTTGTTGATATGATGAAATGTGGATATGGATGGATATGACCAACCTGTAGTGGACCTTGAGGGACCGATAGTACCGGGTGATGAAGCAAGAGAGAATTTATAAGAAACCTTATCTCACTTTATATAGTTTATGTAAAGATACCTAGAGTGGGTTGTGAGGTGTATGTATGACCTTAAAAGAGGTTTTTAAATACAATACCCTCATAATTTTACTAGATATGGTGGACCCGAGGCATAGTAGTTCTGAATTTAGTTTATCCAGATGATACTTAATAATTAGGAGAGCCCTACTGAGAAGAGAGTTAAGTAAGATATTGAAATTCTAGGATGATCAGTGAATCACTAGGGGATATTCAGACCCAGATTGGGAATTTTGATGGTATATTATGGAAGTACTTCTTGGAGAAGTTCCTAGAACACTTTTATCTTGGGATGCTGAGATAGGAGAGAGAAACTGTGTTCATGAGGATAACTCAAGGGAGTATGTTCATGATGTACTATGTTGTATGCCTCGCATATTTTTAGTTATTTTCTTCCACATTGGTAGTATATGAGGTAGATATGGTCAGGTGTTTCTAGGACGGACTTAAATGTGAGATTAATTCCCAAGCTAACATTTTTTGGGTAAATAATTGTGCCGAGGTGGTGGGTTAGGTTCTCATTGCTTAGGCGAACCTAAAAAGGATTATAGTTCCATATGGATAGTTTTTATTGGATGTTAATGAGGTAAATCCTCCAAGAGAAAAAAATCATATCTATAAAGTTGTTATTCAGGGAATTAGAAAGTATAGTGGCTAGACAGAGGCGTCTGTTACATAGGACCTTACCTGCATTGCCTATCATCAATGCAGTAGGTAGGGACACTATCATAGACATTGTTCTTGACCACCAATATAGTGTTGATCTTATGAAAGGATGGGAAATCTAGAGAATTTATTTAGGAATCCACAAAAAATGGTTAGTGATGTAGTATCTAGATATAACTAGGATGCGGGAAGGGGATCTTCTACACCATATTAGTCTGGCAGCTGGAGTTCTATTGGGCGTGGCAATTGAGGCAGTATAGGTAGTACCTCTAAGAAAGATTTAATGTATCAGTAGATTGTCTAATCATAATGAGCTCAGACTAAATTTTAAGGAATAGGGGTGGGACAGTTACATGTAGTTGAGCCTACATTAATAGATAAAGAGGTTGGACCGTCAATAGTGAGAGGTACTATTCTTGTATATTCTATGCTATCTAGTTCCTTATTTGATTATGGTCCCTCTCATTCCTTCATTTCAGAAAAAAAAATTAATGGTTTAAGCCTAGTTATGGAGTTCCTAAGTAGGTTGTTGATAATAGATATGTTGTTTTGAGTACAGTTGAGAGACATCTTCTTGTGAAAAGAGTGTTCTATCGAGGTTTGGGTGTATCGTTTTCTATAGGATCTTTATATTCATGATATGTTAGGCTTTGAACTAATTTTGGGTATAAAATAGTTAGTAACATTTCATACCAAAATTAATTGTTATTTTAGGAGAAAAACCTTTAAATATTCTGAGGGTGACAATTAGATTCACTGTGGAGGGTGTGATATCAAGGTAGGTCATGCATGGCCAATTCACTATCAACAAGGGGAGATTATGGCCCGGGTTGCAAGTTTGTTACTGGATGAAGGGGGTGTGAATAATTATGTCTTTCAACCTTTAGTGTATAGGTTTTGGGATGTGTTTACTAGAGAATTATTAGGGATTATACCTGAGAGAGAGATGTGGAATTTAGAATTGATCTCATATCGGGGGATGAGAATGTTTCTATTCCACCATATATAATGGCACTGAAATTGCTTCAAGATCTCAATACTCAACTGGAGGAGTTTTGGGGTAAGGGTTTTATCCTTCCAATCATGTCACCTTGGGGTTCTCCTATATTGTTTACAAAGAAGTTTGATAGGATTTTATTCTTGTGTGTCAATTAACGGAAGTTGACCCAGATAACAATGAATAATAGGTATCCACTTCCACATATCAAGGATTTATTTGACCAGCTCAGGGGATCTTGTGTTTTCTCAAAGATCGACTTGAGATAGTATTATCATCAGTTGAGATTTTAGCCTTTTGATATACCAAATACTACTTTTACAAGTATGTATGGATTTTATTATTTCTCTGTAATGTTTTTTGGGTTGAAGAATTCACAAGTAGGGTTTATGGACTTGATGAGAAGAATCTTCCACCCGTACCCAGATCAATTTGTTGTTGTATTTTTTGATGACATATTTTTGTACTCCAAGACTCATGATGATCATGGCCAACATCTTGAAATTTTTTTGTGTACACTGAGATATCATCAATTATACTCTAATCTATCTAAGTGTCAGTTTTGGATTGATCAGTACACTTCTTAGATCACATCATCCTAAATAAAGGTGTGTTAGTCGACCTCGAGAAGGTTCAAGCATTTGTATCTTGGGAGTATCCCAAGATCTTTTTTGATATATTTATATTTCTAGTATTAGGAGTATATTATCATAGGTTTATATAAGACTTTTACTGATTGGTTGAACCAATATAAATCTTGACCAATAAGGAAGTAATTTTCGGATGAATGGAGGCATGTGATAAGGTTTTAAAGGCGTTGAAGAAGTGCTTGACATAGAAATTGATCTTAATCCTTTCCAATCTAGGTGAGGATTATATGGTGTATTTTGACTCTTCTAGGGTTGGTCTTGGAGTAGTAATGATACTGGGAGATCGAGTTGTGGTGTATAGGTCTTGATAGTTGAGGACACATGAATTAAACAAACCTACACACGACCTCAAGTTAGATATAGTGTTTTATGATTTAATGTTCTGGTGGAATTAACTATTGGGAAAAAAGTTTACACTGTATAGTAGTCACAATAGAATAAAGTACATCTTTTTAATAGATATTTGAGTATTTGATAGAAAAGGTGGGAAGAGTTTGTGAATTCATCTGATTTTGAGCTAGTATATATGCCAGGGAAAGTAAATAGTGTTGTTGGTTCTTTAAGAAATAAAACTCTATCTTAGTTTGTTTATGATTATAGTACTGAGTGTAAGATTATGGATTTACTATATTAGATGCATGTGGTGGTTCAGGAGAGTCAAGAGAATATGACTCTCATGTCAGTTTTAGTGTAGTCTACACTTTTGAGCTAGATTAGAGATAAGAAGTATGAGGATTTGGAGTACTTTACCTTGAGTTAAATCCATGGAGGTGAGGAGTCACCATTCAATTGAGAAATATATGAGTATGAGATCATATATGTTAGGAATCAGTTTACTGTGCCAACAACTATGCAGGAGGAGCTGATGTGTGAATTTCATGCCTTGAAGTAGGAGGTGCATCCAGGTGTAACCAAAATGTATCATGAACTGTGAAAATATTTTTGGTGTTCGGGCATGAAAAAACATATATCATGTTTTGTGACATGATTCTACAAATTTTAGTATGTGAATTCCAAGCATCAACAACCTGGTGGTTTTCTATAGCTGTTTCCCATTCTAGAATGGAAGTTGGATGATGTAATTATGGGTTTTGTGGTGGTTCTCCCAAGGATGCCTCATAAGAATGACACTATTTGGGTCATCATGGAACGATTGATGAAGGTGGTGTATTTATTTCCTATACATGTGACTTTATTAGTGGAGAAGTTGTGGGGTTTATATTTTCAATAAATAGTATGTCTGTACGGGGTACCAGAGACTATTATTTCAGACCATGAATTATGTTTTACTTTTCACCTCTGAAAGGGATTATAGAAGGTGCTTGGTATATAGGTTTTATTGAGTATGAAATTCTTCCAATATACGGATGGGGAATCAGAGTATACTATATTGGTTCTTGAAAATATGTTGAGAGCATGTGTTATTGACATTGGTGAGTCTTGGGAGAAACACCTAGATTTAGTAGAATTATCCTATAAATATTTATTAGGAAACATTATAGATGGTACCATATGAGGCACTTTATGGTAGTCTATGAAGAATAAATCTATGTTGGATAGAGGTGGGTGAGTCATAAATATTGGGACCAAGTCTCATGTAGGAGACATCGGAGCAAGTTCATCTTATTCAGAAGTGTGTGGCTAGGGCTCAGAGTATATAGAAGTCATATGTAGATAGACATCTATGACTCCTAGAGTTTACATATGGCGATCATGTATTACTCCAGGTGTCGACTAGATTGGGTCACCATAGGATATAGAGATAGGGCATGATGGCACCCCAATTAATTGGACCATTTGAGATTATGGAGAGAATTAGGCTGATGGCATACCCATTGGATCTTCTATGTAGATATAGTGATATGAATGATGTTTTTCATGTATCACAACTTTGGAGGTATCACCCTCGACACTTATCATGTGATCAATGTAGATGATGTTGAGATTGACATAGATGCATCCTTTGAGAAGAATCTGATATGTGTGTTATATTGCAATGAAAAAGTGTTGTAGGGAAATACAGTGTTGTTAGTTTGAGTATTGTGGAAATATAGATGGTTTCAGGAGGAAACATGGGAGAGAGAGGTATGAATGAGGTCTCATTGACCAGATATTTTAGACTTGGGGACTTAGAGATACTTAGGAGTAAATATTGAGGATGATTTCCTTTAAATAAACAGAGTTCAAGTATAAATAGATTAAGTGTTTCATGGTTTCATGGAAATATGATAAATATTAAAAGAGGTTTAGATTGTTTAAAAAGGAAAATGGGCTGAAAAATCAACTGAAGAATATTTACACATTGGGTAAAGGGATTACACATCATGTAATTGTTTGAGGATTCTAATAAAATAAATATTAAGTGATGGGGTTTTTTGGATAATTCCATTAAAAACATTTATATGACATGTAATAACATTACACGCCCTGTTAAGTCTATACCTACTATTTTAAACATGTTATCCAATAGAATTCTCAATTTTTTTGGGATATAGCTCTACTTCATCGATGCTAGGGTGACTCTTAGTATATTTGGAGAATTTTCTTCATCTTTGATCATTTTGGATTGGTGTTGGATACCTGGTAATCCCTTTTTTTTGTGGTTCCCTTCTGTTCCTCCTTCTTTTGATGAAGTGGTGGAACCTTTGATAGTTTTCGGTTTGGGGTTTATCTTGATCCTAGGTTTTGGTCTATATCTCTCCTACCAATATTGATTCAACCATATTATATCAATTGGGGTTATCTATTAACGAGTGTCCATCACTATTTTTGAGGTAAGTGATCTATAAACCAAATAGAAAATTATTTATTTCTCTTACATGTATTTAATTTTATAATTGCTATTATATGATTAGAAATTGAGTTTCATAGATCGAATTAATTGATTGGTGAATTAATTAATTAATGAATTGTGAAATTGGGAATATTTGGATTGTAAATTGAATAATAAATTATTGAATTAATTATGGGATATTGGGATTGTGAATTGAATAATTAATTATTGAATTAATTGTGGGGTATTGGGATTGTGAATTGGATAATTAATTGTTGAATTAATTATGGGATATTGGGATTGTGAATTTAATAATTAATTATTGAATTAATTATCATATATTGGGATTATGAATTGAATAAATAATCATTGCATTAATTGTGGGATATTGGGATTGGGAATTAGATAATTCATTTTTGAAATAATCATGGGATATTGAGATTGTGAATTGAATAATTAATTATTGAATTATTAATGGGATATTTGATATTGTGAATTAGGGTAATTTATTTTTGAATTAATTAAGGGGATTTTTGTGATTAATTAATTTTTTAATTAATTATGGGGATTGATGTGATAAGAAATCGTTGAATTATTAATGATATATATGTGATTAATTAATTGTTGAATTAATTAATGAAAGGATGTGAATATGATTTTTTTAAATTGATTAATTAATTCATGAATTAATTAATGTTTTCTGTGATATATGTGATTTGAAATGATGAATGGTAAAAATTGAATTCATGTGTGACTAGAAATAATGAATGGTAATAATGGAATTCATGTGTGACTTGGAATTATGTATGGTAAAAATGGTATTCATGTGTGATTATTACTGATGAATGGTAACAATGGAATGCATGTGTGATAAGAAATTATTAGTTGTAATAATGGAATTCATATGTGACTTGAAATTATGAATGGTAACAATGGCATTCATAAGTGACTTGAAATGATGATTGGTAACAATTGCATTCATGTGTGACTTGGAATGATAAATTGTGAAAAATGAATTCAAATATGATTTGAAATGATGAATGGTAACATTGAAATTCTTATGTGAATTGATATTTCAGGTGTCCTTAGGAACTCATGGGTATACGGTTAAATAAGGAGTGATTAAATAAATATAAATTGTTTACTTTATTGATTTTATTTATTTTTTATACAACTAAAAACACTATTATTGACTAGATATTGTTATAGTCATTGTTGGTGGTGGCCTACTGAGTTTCACTCACACCCTACTTGGGCTTCCTGATCAGTGCCCGAAAGACTTCTTGTTTTTATGAAAATATAAGGAGAAGTCCTTGAGTTATATGGTTGATATGGGATGAAGCATTAATTAGGGAATCTGACTAGGTGTCAAGACCTTCGTGAGAGTTTTCAAAATCTTTATTTACTTAGGGTTTTTCATATTGACACTTGACAGGTATTCTCATGACATATCTACTATTTAGTTTGGATATTGCATTTTTTTGGTTTTATCCATCTTATGATATTGGTTTGTCTTGTTATTGGTTATATACTTTGGATTATTATTTATTTATTTTCCACTGGTTTATTACTCTGATTAAGAGGTTATAGTCTCCCAATAATCAATATTAGACCCTCACTACTAGTTGGCAGCCTCTAGCATACAAGGAGGTTCACTTGAGGTCTTGTGACCAACCGTCTTAGGCCATCTATGTGTGGAACTCAGTACGGGATGTTATAGTCATCCAATAGCAATCACTTAGGTCATCTTGATATCTTTTTACCACACATAATGTGTAGGTGATATCTAACCTAGTACATAGAATAGAAAACATGGTTGAACCAATCACTAATACATATGGAATTATTTCCATTATATTTCATTTTTCATGTTTTTTAGGAAACATTTTCTTGGAAATAGGAATTCTATGTTACTCTAGAAATAATTCCCTCTAGGATTTTTACATATTAACCCACTTTTATACCTTTTCCATGTATATAATTTGACTTAGGTTGAGCGGCATCTTGAGTCTAAAATAGTGGATATTGATTCTAATAATATATACACCCTCATACAAGTCCTTCATAGAGAATAATTTATTCAACCACACCTTAACATACTGTAATACTATTATTTCATTTCCAATGAGTAACATGTCATCAATATATACTATTAAGAAAAAAAATTCACTCCCACTAAACCATTTATAGACACAAGGATCATAATCTTTATTTATGAAACCAAATTATATTATAGCTTCATCCAAATGAATGTTTTATTACCTATATGCTTTCCTTAATCCATAAAGTGGTTTTTTTAGTTTTCATATCTTGTTGGAATCTTTTGAAGCCCCAAACCCTTTGGGTTGTGTCATATATAAATCTTCCCAAATGTTCCGGTTAAGGTAGGTTATTTTGATTTATATTTTCTAAATCTCATAATAATGGTATGTCATAATGTAAATTATATTTATTATTGATTTTAGTATTAAAAATGAAAAAAAAAGGTTTCATCCTGGTTAATACCTTGATGCTATTAAATCCATTTTGTGAACATTCATACCTTATAGGTACTGACTTGTCCTTCCATTTCTAGTTTCTTCTTGAGTTCCGATTTCTATCCAATGTTATTTACATCCACTATAAGCTCTACCAAAATCCAGACTAGGTTTTTTTATGAAATTCATTTTTGAATTCTTGGATTCACTCCACTTGGAAACATTTATGACATTTCTTTCTTCCTTGTAGGTTGTAGGATCATTATTATCAACTAATAATGAGTCACCAACCTTGGTTACTAGAAAACCATACCCTTATGGATCTTTTACCCCTCTAGTACTCATATTAATTTCTTGTGTCTATAAACCAACTTCTTGTTCCACATGTCATTATGGAATCTCTTCCTGTTATAATATTTATGTATCTTGAGCATGTACATCATAAAATTCTATCTTAATCCCACTATCTCTTTTAGAGATAATACCCTTGTCAATAAATGTGGTTTTTCTACCAACTACAACCATTTTATGAAGGATTTTATATGTAGTATCCCTTTGTTTCTATAGCATATCAGATAAATATACACTTTTTCTTTAGTGTGAAAACAAGTTATCTTAAGAGGCCTTAACAAATACTTAAAAACACCACACATATAAGTAATACAACATAGGTTTTTTTTCATTCCATAATTGGTATGGTATACCATATTTTTCTTTATTTGGAACTCAGTTTAGTAGGTATTCTTCTATTTAACTTCAAATATCTTCCTTTGGAGTGACCAATTTTTTATTTGACAATGATCTCTATTTGTCTAGGGATGTCTTGTTTCTAGGATTCCTCTTGGACTCTTGATTTTGGTGATGTTCTTTTCATTCTGATGATTTTCTTTAGATCACTTGTTGTGTATGCTTCCCATATAACTTTCTTTCTAGCTTGTAGTATTATAGGAAATTTTGAGGTTGCATTTTTCATTCTAATTTTGTTGGTTTTCACTGAATGTTCAATGTTTTTTTTCCTACCATTTAGATTATGAACAAAACCTACCTCCACATCAGGACTTGTGATTTTTGAGCTGAACAAAGTCTTTCCCTGATCTATGTAGCACTGGTCTCATACGAGCTCTATGTTGCTGTTGTAGAAGTGTTCTCCTATTGTTTTTCTCATCCACATGACATTTTTTCTATTTTCATATTTTCTATTCTGATGATAGTCTTCAGTCCACATTTAACTTCATCTACTAGTGACACATGATGGGTTCTTCACTCATTTTACTTATTGTAATGGAGTAATTTGACTTATGATGTCTGATTGATATAAACCTTCAAGTGATGAAGGCTGGACACTCATGAAGATGGTTGGAAGACCTTTATCAAGGATTTAGATACTTGTTTATAGTGATGGTCCTACGAGTGATTGAAGGTGAATGAAATGTTCGTTTTGTAGGAAGAATCTCTTTAGATGAACCATGACTATTTTTGTTGAGGTGATGGGATTCCACTCTTTTTTTCCTTGATTTATCTTTATTGGGTCTTCTCCTATTACTTCATGTCACTTTCAATTATTTTTTCTTCTAGTTCAAGATCGTTGCACCTCATGTAAACATTGTTCTCCTTTTTTTTAATAAATTTTTTAGAAGTGTACATATGCTTCAGTTTATAACACATATCCCCAAAAGGATAATGAAAGAATCACCTGAATCATGATTGATTTCACCATGTCCAACAAGGTGAGGTTCCTCCTTTTTCTTACACCATTGTACTAAGGGTTATATAGATTGAATTATGATAGTATATCAAACTCTTATAAATCATCATTGAATTCTTTCTTATGATATTCTCCACTGTGGTCGAAGTAGAGTTTATTAATCTTCTAACCAAGATGGTTCTCAACTTCATTCATGTATACCATTAATTTATCAAAAGAATCTGACTTATACCTCATTAAGTATAAATATTCATATCTACAAACATCATCAGTAAAACATATGAATTATGAGTAACCACCCCTTACTCTAACAAGAAATGGTCCAAACACATCAGTATTAACTAATTCAAAAATATATTATTACTTTCACCTTTCCCACTAAATAGTCCTTTGGTCATTTTTCCTTGTAAGCATGAATGGCATAAACAAAGTAGTTTTAGTTCAAAAGAATCTAAATATCAATATTCATGTAATTTAGTCAATAATTTTTAATTTATATGACCAAGATAGTGATGATAAATTTGTTTGTGGTATGATTCATGTAAAGTAACTTTATTATTGATTGTCACTACTTGGTTCATGTAACCCAATGCATAAATACCATTATTTAAATGTTTCTTACCATAATAAATTTTATCTTCCTAAAATACGAAACATTTATTACAAAATTAGAAAATAAATACATTTTTATTAGGTATGGATATAGAAATAATGTTTTTGGTAATGGATCGCACATAATAACAACCCTTCGAAAATAAGATCAGTATGGTCAGCAACATGAGGTGGTAGCCTTCGGTAGCTATAACATCAATTTTAGCTCTGTTGGAATCTTAGAGATCTACCTCCCCTTATTTAATATTTCAAATATACTTAGTTATTATATTTTAATACATATATGAGCACAAAAATTTGTATCTTATACCCAATTTATAGAAACATATAAATTGAACTTCATAAAAAATACACCTAAATCTTCCCATTGATTCTCTAAATGGGTGCATATTTTATTCTAGTGGACCTTCTTGTCATATGTGAAATAGATTAAATTTTTTACCTTATTTTATCCTTGATCTTCCACCTCTTGGAAGGACGTGAAGAAGATTTGGACTTAGATATCTTCACTTTCCCATTTTGTGTAGGAACCTGGTTTTTCACTCAGGTATAAATCCTTTAAATGTTGACCTAATTATTTATTTTGGACCAAATATAAATGCCTAATGGGTTTCAAAAGATCATGAAGGTGTTCATAGATTGTTCGGAGCCTAGGACACATCTTTCTTAGATAAATAGGGATGGTGTATGGTTTATAATAAACCATGCAAGAAGGCCACACGGTTAGAGAAAACCATGGGGGTGGAATGCCTTTTTGGATAGAGCCTTACTGCATGGTTGGCACACAATTTTTCAGATTGTGTGGCCTAACCATGTGAGTACCCCTTTTTCCCAGGTTCTCGTTCATGGTTGGAACATGGTTTGGCAAACTGTGTGGCTAAACTATACATAGGCTAATTTTTGGGTAAAATGACCATTTTTCATTACTAATATAATTAAGTCTCCTTCTTCCTCTTAATCTAATTTCTAGTGGGATTATCCTCATTTTAACTCCATTTGGATCGTTTTGATGGAATAAACTAGGAATCAAGATATCTCCACCATGAAGGATCCGTTCGAGCTTACGTTCATCATGTTGGATGTGCAACGGTATGTACTTGAGTCTATTTGAGGCTTTCTTCTTAGCTCTTGCTCACAACCTTGTTATCGAGGTGTGATCATTTTTTCTTCTTTATTAGATATACTCCATTCTGAGCTAAATAATATGCTGATACTAGATTATGAGATTCGTACGAGCCTGAGGTCAGTGGTCTATAACTCATCCCTCAAGTTTGTTGATTTTGGGATTTGTCATGTGGGGCCCGCCAATTTCATTAGGTGTCATTTATAGAATTTATATTCCAGGATTATAATCATTTGATCTATATGGTTATGATCTTTCCAAATATTTTATTACTTATTGGTGGTTATGACTACAACACCCAACATCCCATGTAGGATCATATGACATAGAAGAGTTTTTAGTGTTTTGACACTTTTGATCCATCATTTGGATGTGCTAGATCTTGACCACACTAATGATAGGCCTTATTATAATAAATTATTTTTGTATCATGTAATGGTGAATGGAAAGTCCCATGTCACCTCCACTTGACCCACCTCAGGTAAGTGCTTCAAATTTGATAATTAAATGTGAAAGGAAAATTGGAAAGTATACTAAGTATATGACTTGACCGGATTAAATGTGAATGAATAATAGGATTCATGTCCGTATAACCCCTTATCATGTCGATGAAAGGAAGAAGGGTGAAAATTAATTATTGAATATTCCTTAAATGGATTTAAAAAAGTTTTCATGCTACTTGGCCTTATCACACTAATGAAAGGAAAGGCTTGAACTAAATAGACTTATTGATAAAATATGAATTGATTGAAGGGTTTCATGATATTTTTTTTATCAAACTAATGAAAGGAAAATCTTGAACCAAATTAAATATCATATTACTTAATTATCAAATAGGAGTGTCTGGACTCAAGCTCGCCTTAAATTATTATTGGGGAATGCCTTGAGCACTTAGGAACCCCATTCTGATTCAAGGATGCAGCTTGTTTAGGTTGAAACCCACCTAGATCACAGTCCTTTTCAATTCTTGGATACCTGGTATGACACCATAGGATCCCTCACATAGTGTTAAAGGATTCCTTGGATACACTCCTTGGATCCAATATTGACAATAAGGTTCAATGGTTAAAGCCCATAGGGCCCAATAACTTCTTAGCCTCGTTTTACCTTAGATGATCACCTTGTATTTGGTAGGCATATTATTATAGAATTCCTTGGAATATACTCCCTGGATTACACTCCTACCCTTATCCAGGCAATAGTTACTACTGATTTGGTGATGCTTGAGTTCTATATTTCCTTAGTCATTACCTTGGAACTTCATTATTAAATATCATTACAGGTTTCCTTGTTACATCTTAGAACCTTAATTATTGTTAACATGTGATTTATTTATAAACTAGTAATAATCAATTAATGAACTAGTTACGTGTTTAGACACCATACAAGGGTTAAGACAGGTACTGGGGTATTTAGTTACATTATACTTCTTTACTTCATATATATATGCTTGCACACTATTACATTTCCATTACATGGGCCATATTTTATAGACATTTTTTTTGGTGGCCCACTAAGATTTATCTCACACCCTCTTCATGAACCGTTTGGTACCCTGAGTAGATTACATGAATGCAGGTATTGATAAACGGAAGCATACGACTTCTAAAACTTGATTTCTTGATGTTTGGGATGGATATTGATAGCAGATGACTGAGCCGGAGCTTAGGATGCTTGGTATAGTCTTTGGATTTCCTTTTATACTTTTGTGGAACATATTATGCTTGATTTCTTGTATCCATATTTTCCAGTTTTCAAGTGACATGACATATCATCACCAATTATTCTAGTTATTTCAGTTATTTTTCTTTTTTTTCCCTATTTTCCATTGTTCCTTCTACTTACTTATATTGTTTCCTCTATTTAAATATTTTATTATCTATCTGATGTGTTACACTATGGTAATGAGGGAAATCTCCCCATGGAAACATGCTAGGAACTCACTACTAGTCGGAAGCCTCTGGTATTTGGGGAGATGTTCTTGATGCCATGTGGACCACCAGGATCAGGGACCCATTAAGTGGGGTCTAGGACATCACAAAGTGTTATCATAGGATTTTTATTTCTTGATTTACTATCTGGATATAATATATTGGATATTATGAATGTTATGGGACTTAGCGATAAGTCATTATTGGGTTTCGTGAACCAAGTTCAGGTTAAAATCCAAGTTACCAAAAATATAATTGTTGTTCTCTTTTTCCTATTACAGTTGATAGTATTTCACCATTGGGAGTTGCACATATTGTGTGGTGTTATTGATTTTTATTCTGATTGAGTATTTTTTTTCATCCTTGGCCCAATGATATGAGGGAAAGGATCATTATTACATGCATTATATATGCACCTACAATTTGCATGTCATGCATATAATTATGGTATATAGGTGAATTTCCCTACTAGAATTGCTTGATATGTCTGTGATTGCAGAGTGATGATGTGATAGTTAGATTATGCTAGTATTACTTTTGGTTGTGATTGAGTAATTTCCTATCTCAATTCATGATGTGCATGGGGCCTCATGGGTTGGGATGTGTAATTAATCGAGTTGATCCATTATGCTATAAAATATGGGTGTCATTTTCAGTGATAAGATGTATAGTAATTGATTCACTAGGAATGGCTATCCATTATAAAGTGAATCATGACATCTAAAATAAATTGGTTTAACATTCTTATCCCACCATATCATGTTTATGAAAGGTAAAGGAGTGAACCTGGAAATTAAATTCAAAATGAAATGAAACATATACCTAAGAACTTACTGACACATGGCCATATAAGATGGTAGTTGGGGTAATATTCCTTGGGTAGTGATTTTTCTTATGTTAAGCTTCCACTAGTTATTCTACCTTCTACTTAATCTTGTTCTGATGCAATTTCTTAGCTTGTAAACCAATTATACCACAATTTCCTCATATCGTACACCAGGATGGTGGCGACGACCATGCTCCAGGTGTGGTGGTCCCTTAGCCACTAGTCATACATCCAGGAGTTCCACTTGATGCACCACCTATTGTACCTAATTTGGGAATTGAATCCTAACCCATGATAGTTTTCTATGTCTGATGTAGTCTATTCATGGTGATTCACAAATTTCACCTACAATGGATGATCTGACTCATGAGTTCCACCCTCAGCATCTTACAACTTATTCTGGATATGGTGGTCTATAAGTTGTTAAGTCTTGGATAGAGGCCTCCCTGTCTATATTTCAAAATCTAGAGATGCCACCAAGTTATATGGTAAATCTTACCACATACATGCTTTGGGATTGGTCCAAGCATTGGTGGGATGTGATTACCCAAGACAGTCATCATTAGGGAATGCTATGGGTTAATTTCCATACTACCTTCTATGATTAGTTATTTCCTAAGATTATGAGAGCTGATAGAGCTAGATAGTTCATTAATCTCTAGAAGGGATCTCTATCGGTTGTGGAATATTTATCTTGTTTCACTTAGTTATAGAACTTTGTACTGCTTCTAGTCATTGATGAGCTTTTGCATGATTGATACTTCGGGGAAGGGTTTGTGTACACCATCCGTACACAGGATAATGTCTTCCAACTACCATTTTTTTTAATATTAAATCAGGTTATTATCACTAAACGTAGTCTGAGGGAAAAAAATAGTACCAATCATATAGGATTTGTGTTGTGGCAGGACAGTAGTTCTCACGGTGGCATTAAATGTTCCCTTGAGGTTTCTCGTTAGGAAAGTGAAACTAGAGTACCCATTTTAATAACTTCATGGTGTTTCATCAGTGTAGACGATGGGGAAATATGAAGCCTTAGTATGATAGAGACCCACTGGAGTGTTGTTCTTGTGGTCGTATGGGGCATCTTCAGAGATTCTCTAGGACCTTTACAATAGCTTCGAGTGGAAAATGATATGTTCCATCTCCAACTTTAGGAGGGGGTTCTTTTTCACCACGTTGGGAAAGGATTTGGAATACAATTTGTAGGATTGGATGAGGATGAGTTTGTGGCCATGTTATCTAGTCCTCTGATCACCAGAAACACCAATAAAGCAGTTATGATCATGTTAGTCTAGCTATTTCATAGGAATATAGATCTGGCCAATTGCATGCACTACAGCTGATACCCAAGGATCATGTTACGGTACCATCTATAGTACGAGGTACTTTTCCTATTGCATCTACTATAGTATCTTATTTATTTGATATAGGTGCTTCAAACTCTTTTATCATTGTATCTATCGTGGAAAGTCTCAAAATTAACATACAGTATTACTGTGGTGTAATGACCATAGATACACTATTAGGAGTGTGGTCAGAGGGAATACGCCAATGTAGGGACTATCCGCTTGAGTTAGGTAGTTACCCTTTCCTATGGAACCTCTTAATTCATGATATTATAGGCTTATATGTCATTCTTGGGATGGATTGGTTGGTTTAGTATCACGATTTTGTAGACTACTATCACGATAGGGTATTGTTCACATCACCAGAGGGAATAATTTATCTATATAAGGGTGAGTGGGATGTCTAGGATGGTAGAGAGGGACCAGAGCATCATGGGATAGGTGGAGGGACTTCCCAGATGGAAAATATCTTCATAGAGGATCAGGTTTATGGTAAGTTGATTTAACTCCATTAGTGGATCATTTTAAGGCTGTCTTTCCTGACGATTTTTTCTAGCTTACCTCATGATAGAGAACTAGATTTTAAAATCAATCTTGTTCTTGGATTATCTCTAGTTTCCATTCCTTTATATAGGATGGCACCTAAAGTGCTTCAGGAGCTCAAGTGGTAATTAGAGGATCTAGAGGCCAAAGGATTTATATGCCTTAGTACATCATCATGGGGTTCACCCATGCTTTTCTCTAAGAATGCAGATGGAACCTTAAATCAATGTGTGTATTATCAAAGTTTCGACTATCTTATGATCAAGAACCAGTATAAAATACCTCAGATAGATGATCTCTTTGACCAACTCTGAGGAGCTATGGTCTTCTCTAAGATTGACCTAAGATCGGGTTATCATCAGGTGTGAGTTAGTCCATCAGACATACCTCATATAGATTTTCATAGTAAGTATGGTCTGTATGAGTATCTTGTTATACCATTTGGTCTTACGAATGCACCTGCCATTTTCATGGATCTAATGAATAGGGTTTTACATTCCTATCTTGACTCTTTTTTCATGGTCTTTATAGTTGACATCTTGATTTATTCTCATACTTGTAATGATCATCCTAAACATCTTGAGATAATTCTTAGTACACTGAGATGGCATCAGAGTTATGATAATATTGCTAAGTGCCACTTCTAGATCAACAATTTTCACTTCTTGGGTTATATCATATCATAATTGGGAGTCTCTATTGACCTAAAAAAGATTAGAGTTATTGTCTCCTGGGAGCATCCTAAGAACGTGTTTGATATACAGAATTTCTTGGAGCTAATTGATATTATAGGTTTTTTATAAAAGACTTCTCCCATTTTTCTACACCTCTTACCAGCCTTGATAATAAGGTTTTTAAGTTCTTGTGGTCATAAACATGCGATAAATCCTTTCAGGAGCTGAAAGGGAGGATTTTCTTATCACCTATTATGATTCTACCATATCCTGCAAGAGGTTATATCATATTATATGATGCATCAGGCATCGGTCTGGGAGCGGTGATAATGCAGGAGGACAGATTCATTGTGAATGGATCTTAGTAGTTGATGCCTCATGAAAGAAATTACCCAATACACAACCTTGAGCTAGCAGCAGTTGTCCATGCCATACTCTTCTAGAGAAATTTTCTGTTGGGTGAGCACTTTGTGGTGTACACTAACTAATAGATCCCCCAGTGTATCTTTAATTAGTGTGAATTACACCTCAAATATCATAGATGGGTTTAATATCTACAATACTTTTACTTTGAGCTTGCCTATATGCCTAGGAAGTGCTATGTGGTTGCAGATTCACTGAGTCATAAAACTCAACCACATGCTGTATGGGAAGCTAGTGATGAAAAAAAAGTTAATGGCCCTATTTTATAAGATCCATATGTAGTTTCATGATAGCCACGAGTAGTCTTACCTCTCATATTTGATAGTTACCTATTATATCTTTTATAAGGTTAGGGGTAGAAATTTTTCATATCCTGGGGTCTTGGTCATCCATGAGAGTATATCAAGAGATAACCCACCTCTGGACTAGTTAGTGGATAGAGATGACATCCTATGTATTCATGGGAATGTTTGGGTTCCTATAGGTATGGGATAGTAGTTAATGCAAGAGTCTCATGCTTCTCAGTGGTAAGTTCATCCAAAAATACCCAAGATGTATCAAGATATGTGATGCTGATATTTTTGTCCTGGGATGAAACATTGGATTGTAGGCATTATCACTAGTTGTTCCACCTATCAGTAGGTGAAGGCAAATAACTAGAGACCTATAGGCTTGTTACATCCACTTATAGTCCTAGAGTTGAAATGGAATGATATTACTATGGATTTCATAGTCATATTACCTAGGTTATTGAAGGGTATCGATGTTTTATGGGTAGTTATTGACTGACTGAAAAAATCATCCCACTTAATTCCTATCCAGGATACTTTCTCATTCAATGAGATGGGTAGACTGTATGTCCATGAGATCATAAGACTACATGGGATCCCTCATATTTTCATTTCAGATAGGGAAACTCATTTCAGGTCATAGTTATGGTATGGATTACAAAAGGATATGAGAATAAAGGTGATTTTAAGAATAACTTTTCACCCTCAGACTAATGGAAAATTGGAATGGATGATACAAGTTCTAGAGGATATTCTCTGAGCATGTGTCCTTGATTTTAGTGGTTCTTGGGAGAAGCATATCCCTCTCGTTGAGTTCACCTATAATAATAATTTACAAGTGATAATTTAGATGGATCGTTTTGAGGCCATGTATGGTTGGCCATTCCATTCACCATTGTGCTGGCTAGAGGTAGTAGAGGTATCCCTACTAGGTTCTCATCTCATTCAAGAGACTTTAGAGAAAGTTTATCTAATCAGAAAGCATATGACTACTGCTCAGTCTAAAAATAAATCTTATGTTGATCATTATCAATGACATCTAGAGTTAGAGGTTCGGGATCGTGTTTTCAATTGGGTATCTCCTAGGCTAGGGAATAAATGGTTATAGATTCAAGGGAAGCTATCACCTCATGATTTAGGTCCAATAGAGATTCTAGAGAGAGTTGTGCAAGTAGCTTATTGGTTTCTACTACCTTAGTGGTACCATGCCATGAATGATGCCTTCCATGTTTCATAGCTTTTCTAATATATTGTTGAACCTTCTCATACCTTTTATCCCAAATAATTTGAGTTATATTAAAATGCAACCTTAAAGAAGTATTCAATACACATCATTGACCAGAGCATGAATTTTCTACGAGGTCAGTCTATCCCTCTAGTACGAGTGTTATGGCAGCATGGATGCATGCAGGATGGGTCTTGGGAGCAGGAGGCCAATATACATGCCCAGTGACTAGAGTTGTCCTCAGAAAGTATTTCACCACCCTTGTAAGGTGAACTCTGGGATGATTTCTTTTAAGGGGGAGACTGTAAGAACCCGATTTAACACTCAGATATGGATCCTTTATCTTTCTATCTAATTCTTTATTTTGAACCCAATATGGATGCTTAATGGGTTAGAAATGATCTCGAAGGTGTATGGGGATTTTTTGGAGCCCAAAACTCATATTTTTGGGAGAAATAGGCCTAGAATATGATTTATATTAAAACATTAAATAAGGTCGCACAGTTTCAGAAAACCGTGCAGGTGGAATTCCTTTTTGGATGGAGCCTTATTGCATGGTTGGTGCACAATTTTTAAGACTGTGCATCCAAACAATGTGAGTTCCTTTTCCCAGGTTCCCATTCTTGGTTGGAGCACGGTTTGGAAAACCATGGATCCAAACCGTGCATAGGATAATTTCTGGGTAAAATGACTATTTTTTCCTTAAGGATATAATTAACCCTCCTACTTCCTACTAGTCTAATTTACTGTGGGATTATCTTATTTTTCTCCCCATTTGGATATTTTTTAAGTCCTAAGTTAGGAATTAATATATCTCCTTCATCCAGGATCTGTTTGAGCTTCTATCATAACATTTGATGCGCAACGGTAAGTACTCGAGCCTTTTTGATCCTTTCCTATTCTCTCTTGCTCTTGACCTAGTTATCAAGGTGTGAGAATTTTTCCCTCTTTCTCAAATCTACTCTATTCCAATCCAAAAAAAAATCTGATACTAGAGGATGAGATTCATACAAGCCTAAGGTGTGTGGTCTATAACTCATCTCTCAAGTTCGTTTATTTTTTAACTTGTTGTGTGGGGTGAAGGTTCCGGGCGCAGCGGAAGCACATGGGTGGATGTGCCCACTTGGATTTTTCTCATTAGAAAAAATCAATCCGGGATCAATACGACGATAAACACCAGTCTCCACGGATCGAATCACAGAAAAAGACAAAGAAGATGGTTTGTCCCAGAACCACAAAGAAGGATTATTACAGGTTGATTATAATTAATTTAATTAATTTATAAAGAAATACCTTTTGGGTGTTCTTTCTTCATTGATGTTATTGATCACGTTGTCGATGTGATCCGTTGTTGCGTCGTAGAAGCCAAATTTAGACTCCCTCTAGCGGTGATACACACGTGTACCTCGTATCTCTAGACGTCGCCAAAGGATTCTCCGGGTGCTAGTGTGGAGAATCCTTTGCTTGCGTTGTCTGCCTTAGATCGTCTTGATCTGATGGAAGAGGATCTCTCTCGGTCTTGAGAGTATTCTTTGAGGAAGAGGTTCTTTCATCCTTGAATGAACTCTCCAGAGATGTTGTGCACAACGATTCTCTTGTGTAGGAAAAGAATTAGGGTTGTGAGGATATTTATAATCGAGTTTGAGGTTGTAGAGTTATGACAATAAATAAACGCGTTACGCATTTCATTTATTTCATTAACTCTTATTGAAAACCCCATGTCGAATAATTAATTCCTTGACATGCGCTCACTCTGATTATAATAAATATCATTTAATAAAACGATATTATATCCTCAAAATCCCAACTGGAAAAACTACACGTCGTGTAAT
Source organism: Viscum album (assembly GCA_963277665.1). Lineage (NCBI taxonomy): Eukaryota > Viridiplantae > Streptophyta > Magnoliopsida > Santalales > Viscaceae > Viscum > Viscum album. The sequence continues at coordinate 1,776,767,769 of OY728129.1, read as the reverse complement.
AATAAATACACGGCGTGTACTTGTTTTTCATTGAAAACTACATGGCGTGTACATTGAATGTACACGGAGTGTATATCTTGTTTTCAATTATTCATTTCCTTTCCAAAATAAAACTACACGGCGTGTACATTTAATAATACACGGCGTGTACTTGTTTTATTTTATTTTTCCTCCATCATTTAAAAAAACTTAGGCTTCCTTGAATAATTATTAAACCACGTACGGGAATAATCTTTATTCAATTTGAGATACTTGGATACACTTAGTGTGTGACCCTCTAGGCCTCTTTCTCATTGGCATTAGGAGGGCTTGCCTAAAGTCCAATATTACTGTCTAGCAACAGTTCAAGGCACCCAAGAGAAAGACTTTGATGCCGAATTGACGTATCACCTCATACGAATGATTACTATGTAATTTAATCCCTTTATCTCAATATCTCATCAAGTAGGTTTCATGGAAGTGTCATAAACCTATATGCTTGATCTGTCATTCTTTGACTACCTGAAATAAACTTGTCGTTTACACCATGGCCATGGAATTTAATGCGACAGTTCTATTTCAATCAAAGGGTCGAGATATCAACTTCCATAAATAGAAGGGACAAATCCTTCATGGACTTATCCATTAACAACATGTCACTCATGACGCACCCAACGTACCCTACTTTCCGCCAACTATCTGCGTGACAGTTTTCGTCAGTAAATCTAAGTGTACGAGTCATGACATGAGTTAATGATAATCTTCCAGTATTTGGACCATTACACACGCTCACAGATAGCAATATTTGATGACACCAAGACATGCAGAATTACTACTGGCGGGTCTGCTCTCATAATCTCCCATCTTGGAGATTACCAAGTGCGAACTCGATGAGAGAGAGTCTCGTCTTCTTACGAGTACTCGCACATGACGGTATGTATACTATGTGTCCTATCATAGTATGTTATCCAACAGCATAACTTTATTTAAGAATATTGTTATATCATTTCAAGGTTCTCATCATAGCGGGGATCTGCTATGACCTTATTAATGCAACAAATATTCCAGGACATTATTATATTATAGTCATGCAGAACAATGAACAATATATAATAAGTGAACATTCATGTAATCAAAGTACAAAACAGTTGGTTTTGAGGACACCAACCCTTACAAACTCCCACTTGGACTAGAGCAAACTGCCTACGACTTTTACTCCGCTAGACCTCACATGATGATCATGTTTCTGCTGAGTCAAGGCTTTAGTCAATGGGTCTGCCACATTATCTTCCGTGGAAATACTGCTCACTGCAACTTCACCTCTCTGAGAAAAATCCCTCAAGAGATGATACTTCCTAAGTATGTGCTTTTTCCACTGATGTGAACCTGGCTCTTTTTCAAGTGCCACCACTGTAGTATTATCACAATAGAGTGTTATAGGATCTTTACTGCTCGGTACAACTTCCATCTCTTGGACGAAGCTTCGCATCCATACTGCTTCTTTAGCTGCCTCAGAAGCTACGATATACTTGGACTCTACTGTAGAATCTTCCACCACACTTTGTTTTGATCTCTTCCAGCTCACTGCACCTCCATTCAAACTGAAGATGTATCCAGTCTGTGACTTCATGTCATCTTGATCAGTCTAGAAACTAGAATCTACATGTCCTCTGATGACTAGTTCCTCATCTCCTCCATAAACCAGGAACATATCCTTAGTACGCCTCAAATACTTAATTATAGTCTTGACTGCCATCCAATGGTGGTCTCCTGGATCAGCTTGATATCTGCCTACCGCACTTAATGCATAAGAAACATCTAGCCTCGTATATAGCATAACATACATGACTGACCCAATCACGGATGCGTATGGGATCCTTGCCATCCTATTTCTTTCCTCATGTGTCTAAGGACACATTTTCTTGGAAAGATGAATTCCATGTGACACTGGCAACAATCCCCTCTTAGACTGTTCCATACTGAATCACTTTAGTATCTTGTAAATGTATGTACTTTGACTCAGAACCAGCATTCTCTTGGATCTATCAAGATGGATCTTGATCCCAAAAATATATGCTGCCTCGCCCAAGTCTTTCATGGAGAAGAATTTAAGAAACCATGCCTTAACTGACTGTAAGACATGTACTTCATTTCCAATTAGCAATATGTCATCAACATATACTATTAGGAAAACAACTGAACTTCCACTAAACCTTTTGTAGACACAAGGCTTACATTCATTCTTAACAAATCCAAATTTCGTAACAGCTTCATCAAAATAAATGTTCCATGACCTTGATGCTTTCTTTAATCAATAAATGGATTTCTTCAACTTGCATACCTTGTTGGAATTCTTTGGAGTCACAAACCCTTCAGGTTGTGTCATGTAGACATCTTCCTGGAGGTTCCCGTTAAGGAAAACTGTTTTGACATCCATTTTCGAAATTTCATAGTCATGGTAAGCAGAAATGGCCAATAGGATTATAATGGATTTTATCATTGAAACCGGTGAAAAGGTTTCATCATATTCAATTCCTTTACGTTGTATAAAACCTTTTGCAACCAGTCGTTCCTTATAGGTGCTAACTTTCCCCTCGATGTCCAGTTTCTTCTTGAATACCCATTTATTACCAATAGGCTTTACATCAACGGGAGGATATACCAAAATCCAGACTTTGTTTTGGTACATGGAATCCATTTCAGAATTCATGGCTTCATTCCACTTGGCAATGTCTGTGCCTTCAACTGCTTCCTTGTAGGTAAGACGATCATTATTGTCAACCAATAATGAGTCACCATCCTCGATGACATCAAAACCATATCGTTCTGGTTCTCTCACCTCTCTTGTGCTCCTACGCAGTTCTTGTGTCTCTGGAACAGATTCTTCTTCCACGGGGCTTTGTGGAATCTGTTCTTGTACCAACTCATGTGTATCTTGAGCCTCGACTTCATCGAAGTCTATCTTTCTCCCACTATCTCTTTTGGAGATGTGCTCCCTCTCAAGGAATATGGCATGTCTTTCCACTGTAACCTTTTTGTCTGAGGGGTTGTATAGGTAATATCCCCTTGTTTCCTTGGGATATCCTATAAAGATACACTTTGTGCCTCGGGGCATGAGTTTGTTACCTGAAGAGGCCTTAATAAATGCTTCGCTACCCCACACATGTAAATTCAATAACATGGCTTTGCATACACTCCATAACTAGTATGGAATACAATTTATCAATTTAGTTGGTACTTGGTTTAGTATGTGTGCTGTTGTTTGTAATGCATATCCCCAAAAGGATAATGGAAGGCTCGCATGACTCATCATTGATCTCACCATGTCCAACAGGGTGCGGTTCCTCCTTTCACTTACACCATTCCATTGTGGAGTGTAAGGAGGAGTGAGTTGAGATAGAATCCCAAACTCCCGTAAGAAATCAATGAAATCCTGATTAAGATATTCTCCTCCTGTCTGAGCGGAGTTTCTTAATCTTCTTACCAAGCTGGTTCTCAAATTCATTCTTGTATTCTTTGAACTGATCAAAAGAATCTGACTTATACCTCATTAGGTAGATATATCCATATCTACTAAAATCATCAGTAAAAGTGATGAAGTTCGAGAACCCACCCCTTTCTTCAACTAGAAATGGTACACAAACATCTTTGTGAACTAATTCTATAATCTATTTAGCTCTTTCACCTTTACCACTAAATGGGGCTTTGGTCATTTTTCCTTGTAGACACGCATGACATACACCAAGTGGTTTTAGTTTGAAAGAATCTAAATACCCATCTTGATGTTATTTTGTCAAAGGTTTCTCATTGATATGACCTAACCGGTGATGCCAAAGTTGGGTGTGGTATGAGTCATGTGAATTAACTTTGTTATCGATTGCCATTACTTGGTTTGTGTATTATAACACATAAAGGCTATTATATAAATGTGCCCTACCAAAACAAATGATATCTTTATAAAAGTAGAAACATTCATTTCCAAACTTGAATATGAATCCATCAGTATCTAATCTGGATACTGAAATAATGTTTTTAGTAAAATAAGGCACATAATAAAAACCTTTCAAAACCAAGACCATCCCCGTAGGAAATGTGAGGTGGTAGTCCCCGACAGCTACAACAGCAAGTCTGGCTCTGTTGGCTGCTCATAGATCTACCTCCCCTCGATCAATCTTCCTGAATATACTTGGTTCATGTATTAGGATACATATGTGAGCACCACAAGCAGTATCTAATACCCAATTAGTAGAAACAGATAGATTTCATTCGATAACAAACGCACCGGAAGCTTCCCCTTTCTTCCTTGGCTGGGTGCAGTTTTTCTTCTAGTGTCCCTTCTTGGTACATGAAAAACAAACAGCATCCTGTTCCTTTTCCTCCCCTTTGATCTTCCTTTTCTTGGAAGGCCTTGAAGATTCTTTGGGATTAAATCTCTTCACCTTCCCTTTCCTTTTATTCACCATAAGTACAGAAGGCTTTTCACGCTTCATGTCAGTGTCCACTTGGCGAATGAGGATGAGAAGATCAGATAGAGACTTCTCAATGTTGCTCATATTGAAGTTCACAACAAATTTTGAGAAGCTCTGGGGGAGTGATGCAAGAATGAGGTCGGTACCCAGTTCTTCGGGGAGTTTAAACCCTAGAACCTCCAAGCGCTCAATGTAGCCAATGATCTTGACTACATGAGGCCTGGCTGGGGCACCCTCTCTAATCTTGCTTTGAAATAGAGCCTTGGAGATCTCAAACCTTTCCTATCTTTCTCTCTCCTGGTATAGACCATGGAGGTGCTCGAGAATTCTATAGGCATCCATGTCTTCATGAGACTTCATGAGCTCACTAGACATCGATGATAGCATCAAACATTGAATGTCGAGAGCGTCGTTCAAATGTTGATCATAGACCAGGAAATCTTCATCACTTTCCCCTAGGGCAGGAGAATCAGGAAGTGAGGACTCCAGCATGTAAAACTTTCATTCATGGCATAGGATAACCTGAAGGCGCCTAAAACATTCCTGAAAGTTACTGCCAGTGAGGATATTGTCTTTATCCAGTATTGATCGCAGAGAAAATGTGTTTTATGAGTTTGTCATCTTGATTATACAATTTAAAAGAGCATATTTATTGGTACTTTCTTGATTACAATTTATGAGAAATAATGAATTAATTAATTAATTCTCCCACTATTTTATCAATTCCCAATGGCCCTCACCATTGAACTCGGAATGTCCAGTTTCTTTGACATTCTAGTGGCAAGGATCCATATTTCCCTTCGCATAACCCCAACAAGGGTTGGTCAAACTATTTGAAGGTATTTAGGTAGGCAGGTCTTTGCCAACTGTGAGCTTACAATTCCTTGATCTGTTGAGTGCACTCTCCAATCCTGAAATCCTAACTTGTATTTCCTCAATTCTTGCCTCCAATATTACACCAAGTCTAGAAAGGGCTAATTCTCTTGATATAATATGGTTAAGTCAACTCTAAAACTTTCATAAGGGCTTCCTTTATAAAAGTAAGTGTCCCAACAAGGGTTGGTCAAACACATAGTTTTATTGAGTCTTTCCCTTAATCAGGTAACATAAGTCTTGGTTTGATTTAATATGGTATTGAGGGATTTTATTCCTTTATGCATATTTTTTCATTCTCACATGCTTGTTAATATTAAGTGATGCTTTCTTAAGTGATTAACCATGTTATGATAATGTTTACGCATAGTCCGGTTTTTATTTTATTCCATCTTTTCATGCTTGTTCATTTTATTAATTATGTGATCGCGACAACACATACATAATAAATAAACCATGCAATTAGACAGAAATAAAATAAGATGGCATGATCATGAGCTTATATTGGTTAGCTTATCTAGCAGTTTTGATAAGCTAACCCTGACCTAGGGAAAACACCATGAACCTGTTGGTTCGTGTTTTGCAGCTCCCATCTGTCCACCTTTGTATCTTCTTGCGTCGGTTTCGCCTCGACTTCAGGATTTGAACCATATCCTCTGTCTTGGGAGATCCTCCATTACATGGGTTTACATTAAAGAAACCATGGTCACTCAGACCCTACATTTTATTGGAAGAAGGATCACATGCCAACAAATTTAAATTAAATAAATTTAAATGAAATCATACACATACAAAGGGTCGTTGGTCTAGCTCATGATCATCCACAACATGCAATGACATTTACGCATATTTAGAATTCAAATTCTTTTAATCGATCTTTCATTTGAGATAATTCGCGCTCGAATTCAATTAATTATGATCTTATAATTAATCAATTCTTTATCTTAAATTCCTTTCTGAATTTCCTTGAGATTCTTCTCATCCATATTCCTTGTACAGGTCTTTGTACATTGGAGGAAACCTGGTGAAGTTCCATTTCTGGAATGTACACGACGTTTAGTTTATAATTACACGACGTGTATTTTTCTTTTCACCCTTTATCCAAAGTACATGCCGGGGCTTTGGCGTGTTTTCTGTACTTTGTAAATTTTGGAGTACATGTTGTGTAGATGAATCATACACGGCGTGTAATTACTTGTTACGCGGTAACCGACCTAGCGATCCCGTGTACGTGGTACGCGGCATATCTTTGTACACGGTTTCACCTAGGCCGGAATGGACTACACGGCTTGTTGATCCAACATAAACGCTGTGTATTCTGGTTTCCACGTGCCATTAAATTCTGGTCAACACGGAGTGATTAAAACTTAGGCATAATCAATTCACACGGCGTGGTTTGGCGGACCAGTGCCGGTTCGTTGAACCTAAGTACACGGCGTGTAGTTTTAATTTTAGGCCATGTAATCCCGTGTTGTATAGACAGAAAGAGAGACTCCTCTGGATGAATTCCTCATTTTTATTTTAATCAAAATTAAAATTAAAAAGTTTTTTTTGTGATATGAATCGAGAAATGAATGAGGAAGAATATATTTCATTTATTCAGATTAATAGAAATATATATTTCGAATTGAATCAAATATAAATGCGTAAATTATCAACGAAAATTAAATAATTATAATCAATGTTGTAACCTCCCTCTGATACCATTTGAAGGTTCAGGGCGTAGCGGAAGTGCGTGGGTGGATGTTCCCACTTCCCTTTTTGTCATTAGAAATGATCAATCCGGGATCAATACGATGATAAACGCCAGTCTCCGAGGATCGAATCACAGAAAAAGACAAAGAAGATGGTTTCTCCCAAAACCACAAACAAGTATCGTTACAGGTTGATTATAATTAATTTAATTAATTTATAAATAAATACCTTTTGGATGTTCTTTCTTGGTTGATGTTCTTGATCACGTTTTCGATGTGATCCGTCGTTGCGTCGCAGAATCCAAGTGTAGACTCCCTCTAGCGGTGATCCACACGTGTACCTCGTATCTTTGGACGTCGCCAAAGGATTCTCCGGGTGATAGCATGGAGAAGCCTTTTCTTGCGTTGTCCACCTTAGATCGTCTTGATCCGATGGAAGAGGATCTCTCTCGGTCTTGAGATCTTTTTTAGAGGAAGAGGTTCTTTCGGCCTTGAAAGAATTCTCCAGAGACATTGTGCACAACGATTCTCTTGTGTAGAAAATGAATTGGGGTTGTGAGGATATTTATAATCGAGTTTGAGGTTGTAGAGTTATGATAATAAATAAACGCGTTACGCGTTTCATTTTTTTCATTAACTCTTATTGAAAACCCCATGTTGAATAATTAATTCCTTGACATGTGCTCTCGCTGATTATAATAAATATCATCTAATAAAACGATATTATACCCTAAAAATACCGACTGGAAAAACTACATGGCGTGTAATAATAAATACACGACGTGTACTTGTTTTTCATTGAAAACTACACAGCGTGTACATTAAATGTACACAGCGTGTATATCTTGTTTTCATTTATTCATTTCCTTTCCAAAATAAAACTACACGGTGTGTACATTTAATAATACATGGCGTGTACTTGTTTTATTTTATTTTTCCTCCATCATTTAAAACAACTTAGGCTTCCTTGAATAATTATTAAACCACGTATGGGAATAATCTTTATTCAATTTGAGATACTTGGATACACTTAGTGTGTGACCCTCTAGGCCTCTTTGTCGTTGGCATTAGGCGGGCTTGCCTAAAGTCCAAGATTACTGTCTAGCAATGGGTCAAGGCACCCAAGAGAAAGAAGTTGACGCCGAATTGACGTATCACCTCATATGAACTCTTACTGTGTAATTTAATCCCTTTTTCTCAATATCTCATCAAGCAGGTTTCATGGAAGTTTCATAAACCTATATGCTTGATCCGTCGTTCTTTGACTACCTAAAATAAACTCTTCGTTTACACCATAGCCAGGGAATTTAATGCGATAGTTCTATTTCAATCAAAGGGTCGAGATATCAACTTCCATAAATATAAGGGACAAACCCTTCATCGACTTATCTATTAACAACATGTCACTCGTGACGCACCCAGCGTACCCTACTTTCCGCCAACTGTCTGCGTGACGGTTTTTGTCAGTAAATATAAGTGCGCGAGTCATGACATGAGTTAATGATAATCTTCCAGTCTAAGGACCATTACACACACTCACAGATAGCAATATTCGATGACATCAATACTTGCGAAATTACTACTGGCAGGTCTGTTCTCATAATCTCCCACCTTGGAGATTACCAAGTGAGAACTCCATGAGAGAGAGTCTCATCTTCTTACGAGTACTCGCACATGGCGGTCTGTATACTATGTGTCCTATCATAGTATGTCATCCAACAGCAGAACTTTATTTAAGAATATTTTTATAGCATTTCAAGGTTCTCTTCATAGCGGGGATCTGCTATGACCTTATTAATGCAACAAATATTCCAGGACATTATTATATTATAGTCATGCATGACAATGAACAATATATAATAAGTAAACATTCATGTAATCAAAGTACAAAACTGTTGGTTCTGAGGACACCAACCCTTACATGGGGCCCACCAATTTCATCAGGAATCATTTATAGAATTTATATTCCATGATTATAATCATTATAATCATATGGTTATAGTCTTTTCAAATATGTTATTACTTTTTGTTGGTTACGCCTACAATTCCAAACATCCCATATAGAACGACATGCCACAGATGAGTTTTTAGTGTTTTGACACTTTTTGACCCATTTTTCAGATGTGCTCAAGCTTGACCACACTAATGATATGACTCCTTATAATAAATACTTATTGTATCATGTAATGGTGAATATAAAGTTCCATGTCACTTCCACTTGACCCTATTAAAGTAATTTCTTCAAATTTGATAATTAAATGTGAAAGGGAAATTGGAAAATATACTATGTATATGACTTGACTGCATTAAATGTGAATGAATAATAGGTTTCATGTCTGTATCACCCATTAACATGTTGATAGAAGGTATAATAGTGAACCTTAATTATTTAATATGCCTTAAATTCATTTAATAATGTTTTCATGCTACTTTTCCTTTTCACACTAATTAAAGGAAAGGCTTGACCCAAATGGACTTATTGATAAATTATACATTGATTAAAGGTTCTCATGATACTTGGACATATCACACTAATTAAAGGAAATGTTTGAACCAAATGAAATATTATATGACTTCATTATCAAATAGGAGTGGCTTGACTCGAGCTCACCTTGAATTATTATCAGGGAATGCCTTGAGACCTCAAGAACCCCATTTTGATTCAAATATGTGGATTTCTTAGGATAAGACCCATCAAGATATTGATCCTTGTATATACTTTGATGCCAGATTTGACACCGTAGGATCCCTCACGTAGTATTAAATTATTGCTTGGATACACTCCTTGGATACAACATTGACAAGTGGGTTCCTTGGTTAAATCCCATAGGGCCCAGTCGCTACTTAGCCACATTTTACCTTGGAAGATCACCTTGTATTTTGTAGTAATCTTATTTTGGAATGAATTGGAATATTCTCCTTAGATTACAATCTTACCCTTAGCCAAGATACAGTTACTAATGAGTGGGGGAACCTTGAGGTCTATGTTTCCTTGGTGATTACCTTGGAACTTTATTATCAAATATTATTATAGGTTTCCTTATTACATCTTGGAACCTTCTCTATTATAAACATGTGATTTATTTATAAACTATTAATAATTAATTAATGAACTAGTTACATGTTCAGACACCATCCAAGAGCTAAAGCAGGTACTTGGGTATTTATTTACATTGTACTGCTTTACTTTATATATTCATTCTTGCACACTTTTATATTTCTATTACATAGGTTGGATGTTATATACACCATTGGTGGTGGCCCACTGAGATTTATCTCACACCCTCTCTGGGGATTTTTTGGAACCCATAGTATATTACATGAATGTAGGTGTTGATAGAGGGAATCATACAGCTTTGAAAACATGATTTATTGTTGTTTAGGATGGATCTTGATAGTATATGATTGATCCAAAGATCAGGATTATTGGGATAGTCTTTTGAATTCATTTATAATTTTGTGGAACATGTCATTCATGTTGTCTTGTATCCATGTTTTCCTATTTTCTAGTGACATGACATATCATCATCAGTTATTCTAGTTATTTTTGTTATTTTTGTTTTTGTCTTTATTTTCCTTTGTGTCTTCTAATTACTTATATTGCTTACATTATTTACCTCTGTTATTATCTATTCATTGTGCTACACTCGGGTAATGAGGGAATAGTCTCCCCATGGACATGCCCTTGGACCTCACTGCTAGTCAGCATGCTCTAGCATTTGGTAAGATAATCTTGAGGCCACGTGGACCACCGGGCTTAGGGAACCCATTAAGTAGAATCCGGGTCTGAGTCGTCACATTCTATTTTTTCATTAAAATGAAGGAAGGAGTTTCATGCTACGATACTTATCTACTTGGTAAAGGAGATTATATATATTTGGTAGAGACTTCTCAATGTTTTTCACATTAAAATTTAAAAAACTATATAATATCTGAGCGAGTGATGAAAGAATGAGATCAATTCCTAGTTCTATATGTAGTTTAAACCCTAGAACTTCTTAGTGATCAATATATCCAATGATATTAACTATGTGAGGAACATCTAGCATTCCCTCCACAAGATTACTCTGATATAGTGATTTATAAATATCAAACCATTATTTTGTATGTCTCTCCTAGTATAAACCTCAAAGGTGCTCAAGCATTTTATACACATCCATTTTTTCATGAAACTTCATGAGTTCACAAGACATAGATGAAAGCATCAAACATTGAATGTCTATGGTATTTCTCAAATTATTTTCATAGATGGGGAACTATTCATAACTCACCTCCTTGGTAGGAGGATCATACATTGAATACTCTAGAACATAATTTTTCTATTCATGGAGTAGCATAACCTGAAGGCATCTAAACCAGTTATAGAAGTTACTATAATTGATGAGGTTGTCTTTCTTCAATGTTTATAGTAGGGATAGTGTGGATTACGATCTTGACATTTTATTCTATAATTAAAGATAATATTATTAGTACTTTTTATTGACTATAAATCATGTGAGAAATAACAAATTAATTTATTTTATTAATTAAATTTGCCAATATTTTATTATGTCTCAATAGCCCTCACCATTGAACTCGGAATGTCTAGTTGTTAAGAAATTATAATGGAAAGGATCCCCATTACATTTATTAATGATCCAGACTTTGGATATGAAAAACATAATAAATTGATTAGGTAGGTGGGCATGAAAAATATGTTCTTGAAACTCCTTAATCTGTTGAGTGGATTCCCCTATCCCAAAATCCTAATTTGGATTTCCTCAACACTAGCCTCCAAATTTTTATATAATAGACTTTGGTTGTTAAACTTAATACAATTTTGGTTAACTCAAGAAAAAACCTCATGATAACTCTTAGATAAAGGTTTCCATCATTTGGACATGTACTACACTTAGTTCTATGGTTTCATTACCAGTTAAGTAATGTAAGGCATAGTCTAACTTAATATTAGGTTGAGATTTTTTAATTAATTATGCATAAATTTTATCTTGTTTTATCCATTATATTTCTTGTTAATATTAAGTGGATGTTAATTATTTAACCATGATAGATAAAATATTTACCCATAACCAATTTATTTAAATTATATCTTTTCATGTTAATTTATTTATTTATGTGATCATTCTCTTGAATCCATAAAATAAATAATACATAGAAATAAATAAATAAATAAATAATCCATTAATTTGATTATCTAATGGTTTATTTAATGAGTAGAAATTAAATAAACATTTAACCTATGGGAAATAACTCATATTATTGGTCTTGGAATGAGTTATATCATTCCACATGTCCACATATGTATCTCCTAGGTTGGAATCATTATAATTTTCTCTTGAACTGCCTTCGTTCACCAAGGGAAATTACATTAATTATATATATTAATAACTCACATATAGGTGAGGGTAAGAAATGGATTTGTTAAGGGGGATTACATAAATTAACTTGGACACACGAGTCCTATATAATAATTGTGCGCGGAATGACTCACATACCATCATATTTAATTTAATAGTAAATAATTAAAAATCCAAGTAATAAATTAAAGTAAAACATCAAACACATACATAGGTCTTGGTCAAGATCATGAAAAATCATACATGCATTATATATATAAAAGATAATTATTAACATTCATTTCTTATTCATTATTTATTATTAATATAAATGTGCTATCATTAACTAACTAATTAATTAATTAATTCCCTTTCATCTTAATGACCATCTAAATCCTCTTTGATATAACCATCAAAAAGGAATTAATGGAAAATAAACATCATAACCAATAGTAAAATATTTATTACAATAAATTAATTTATTATTTAAAATTATTTAAAAGACTCATTTAATTTTTAAACACTTAAAGTTCTAATCAAGTAAATAATGTTTTAATTCAATAATTATAAATTAAATATAATTTAATTATTCTGTTAATTGGGAGACTACATGACACGTAATATCCAGTAACACACCGTGTACCTCCATTTTCATGTATTCAGGTTAAATGTTTTGGTCTTAATCTTGTTGACTATGTCAGACTACATGGTGTTTACATTCCAGCTACATGCCATATATCTATTTTCTATGTGTCTAAGATGCTCACCTGGGTCTTAAATGTGTATCTAAATGGATTAAAAAGTGTTTATAGGTTAGCTACATGATGTGTGGTATGAATGTCATGTGTTTTTGAAACCCACCAAAAGACTCAGTGTGTTCTTAGGAGAGATAATACATGACATGTTCCACCAGCTATACATCATGTATCTCTAATGATGTGTGTCTAGATAATAAGACCAAAGACTTATTATGTATCTCAAATGTAGGAATTGATGAACTACACATCATGTATATCATAAATTCTTCAATTTTCAGTCTCATGTGGTTTGACTATGTATAATGACAACACATATTTCATGATTTACACTACTAACCTATTTAGGATATATGATGTGTACACCATATATAGGTAATTTAATCTGATATACTAAGTGTTTGGTTAGCTATTAAACATGCAACATACACCATATGTAATAACTTTGTGGCACGTCGTGTATCCTACAACATGTTCAAGTGTAGCGTACTAGGATACATGGCATGTAATCTGGCTACACATCAAATAAGATGGCATGATCATGAGCTTATATTGGTTAGCTTATCAATAACATTTTAATTCAAATCATATTAAAGAAAAAATAATATGAAATGAAAATTCAGCCATGATTTCATATAGATCAACAATAAAATAAATAAATTTAAATTTAAATGTGACCCCTATGATTCCACTTGATGGTTTCGGGCATAACGAAAGGGTGTTGTGGTGGAAGATATATTAAAATTTATTTTACTAATTAATTTACCAAAACCCCGAGTGATTATTTTTCACGTTAAAATTATAATTTATTTATTTATATCTAGAAGAAATGATTACCTAATCTTATGATACATTCTTCATTTGTGATGTTGACCATCTAAAAAGACCCTTTTAGATTGCCTTTATTGCACTGTGAGGTTCCAAGGATAGAATCTGTCTAACAATGATCCATATGTTCTCCTTTAATCTCTAATCAATTCCCATCGATCTTCATGTTCTTCCATAGTGATATTTTTTCTTGTGTTATTCATGTGGATCACTCATCCTTCGATCCTTAAGGGATCTCCCTTGTGTTTCTCATTATTGGGAGGAAGATATAAAGGATGATTTGAAAGTTTTTTATTGTCCACAATGATTCTCATGTTTCAATTTTGGATGCAATACACAAATAACATAACCGTCTATTTATAGATCTAGGGTTTCCATTGAAATATTATTTAATTTCATATCATCCATTAAATAATGTTATAATATTTAATAATCTACATGTTTCATAACTATATTATTATTATTATTATTATTATATTTTGGTGTGCACCAGCTTTCACAATAAAAAATATTATTTAACTTGCTTGTTAATAAATAAATGTCATTGTACATGATATTGGTCCATTCAAACTCCTCTAGGATTTATTGAACACCAAAATAAATATTTTATTTAAATATTCCATTAATAAATAAATATTTTTGATTGATAAAACATAAATAAAATTATCCCTCAGTCTTGAGAATAATATTTTTTCAATAAATTAAATTATAATAGAATTTAAATGAGATCATTAGAATATCTTTGTGTGTGACCCTCTAGGATTACTTATCATTGGAATTAGGAGGTATTGCCTTAAGTTTAATATTACTATCTAAAAATGGGTCAAGGAACACAAGATAAATAACTTAATTTCATAATGATGATAACAACATATGAATGCTTACTGTGTAATATAGTCCCTTTTTCACAATATCTCATCAAGAAGATTGCACATCCATATCACCAACCTATAAGATCAGTGCATATTTCTTTGACTACCTGAAATAAACACATCATTTCACCATGCCCATGGAATTTAGGCTAATAGTTATATTCCAATCAAAGAGTCGAGATATCATCTTCCATAAATATGAAAGGTACAAATCGTTCCCCGACATATCTATTAATGAAATGTCAATCATGATTCACCCAACTAAACCTAACTCGGCACAAACATAATAAACAATGGTTTTAATAAAAAAATATAAGTGCATGAGTCATGTAATTCATTAATGATAATTTTAAAGTCTAAGGACCATTACACAAACTCAAAAATAAGAATATCTGATGAAACCAAAACATACTAAAACATGTGGAATTCCTATTGGCTGGTCTTTTTCTCATTATATATCATCTTGGAAATTAACATGCGATAATATCATGAGAATAAGGCTCATCCACTTTTGAGTACTCTCACTTGATATTCTATGTAATATGTGTCTAAATATAGTATGTTATCCAACCATATAACATTATTTAAAAATATATTCATATCACTTCAAAGTTCTCATCATAGAACAGAACGAGTTGATCTTATTAGTGGGATGTATTCTTAAGGAAATTATTACATCAAAGTCATACAGAAAAATGAACAATATGTAATATGATATTTTATTAATACTCAATACAGTGAATATACATGTAGTCAAAGTACAAACATTTTCTCTAGGACACCAACACAAATATTATTTTCTTAATGATAAACATTGTATACTGACATATTCTTAGAGAGTGGAATTTAATTTTGATCTATGTGAGCTAATAAATTGTTAGGGACAATAAAAAATCATGTTGGGGGTGTGGTTAGATGCTGAAAGTGATTAATTTTAATTATAATTTGAATATTTTTCATGTGTTTCATTTTTTTATAAAATCTAAGGTTAATGAATCTTGTAATTTAATCTTCATTTCCCATCATTTTCATAATTCATTATTAAAATTAATTAATATCATCCCATTTATACATTACATTTTTTAACACTCTCTATAAATGATTTGAATTTTAATTTTTATGATCAATTTATTCAAATTATATGGAATATTGTTTTCCATTGGTAGCAATGGAAGATAGACATTTTGGCCCTCAATTCCATAAATTTATAGGAAAAGGAAATTGGACATTGAAACACTAAAATGGATGTGGATCTCATTATTCATGTCAAATGGATATTAAATATTAATTAATATATAAAAAATCATGAGTAACATTTCATTAAAATGTATCCCAATCTAATTCGGTCATTATAAAGGTGATCCAGGCATCCCAAGTTGAAGATTAAAGTTTGATCCAGTTTTTATTGCCCAAAATGATATCCTATTTTTTATCATAAATTAATAATGGATAATCAAATTGGGATGATGTTTTATCAAGTATTAAAAAACCTCTTAGAAAACGTTTTCTTATTATATGACCAATCTAAATTAATTCATTTTCAAATACATTTATGTTTATCAATTGATAAATATTTTCACTAAAATGTTGACAGTGGTTTAGTAGTTTAAACCTTATTGTCTTCTAGCATTATGTACACCAAAGTTTAGTTTGAGACACTATGACAAGGTGGATATGCATGAGAATTATTAGTTTATATGATAATTATTTTTTTATACTTCATCCCCCACTCCATTCGTTATAATTAGTTGAAACCATCATAAGATAATGTTTATAAGGATTTAACATTAAATATGTCAATTTAAACATTAGATAAATTGATGAAGGATCTATATGAAAATTAAAAATTGGTTTAATATTAAGATATGTTTTTAAAATTTCAAATAAATTATGGATAATTGTTTGAGTTTCTTGTGTTCCTATAAGGGTTGGATCAATCCTCATGTAAGGGGTTGCGACCATTTGAACTTCTCATAACAAAAACTATCAATCTATCATTCACTATCTCCTTTAACTATGGTTCTAAAAGACCATGGTGTTGAGTGAGTACCTTCATAAGAATCATGTGATTCCCATGATTAGTGGATACTTCTATAGGAAGGAGTCTTCCAGCTTCTTCTTAGTAATATCTGTCAAATGATTATCTTCAACATGATAGATTTATTGTTTTAAGGTACACCATTATTATTGGTATTCATTTATATAAATCAAAAATATATAGATAGATTATAGGATGAATGTAATTTTGTATTTGTTCTTATTTAGTGCTTGGATGTTATAAATCCCTTTCAAACACTTTATTGGTATCAAAGTATAGCTTAAAGAGTTAACTTATTCCTAAGATCTCTCACACATGAATGGGGATAAAGTATTGATCTCTACTCTAGAGGTCTATTATCAATAAAAAGAGTTACGTAGTCTAAAAAGTTAGTGAAATTAAGTGATTTTATAGTTTCATATAGATTTAATATTATATTTTCTCATGTAAGATATTTTATCTCACCCTTTAGTGGTATAACCAATATCTCTAAGTTTGGTTTGAATTTTGAACAGATGAAGAAAATGGAAAATGATATTTTAAGTACCAATAAATAGATAAAAGAAAATTTCCTATTGTGGTTTTTCATTTAAAATTATAATTCCATAAACATTAAAAAACATTAGTGCTTCTATTCTTACTTCAGTATGACCATGTCATTATCCAAGGTAATCATTTCTTATGAGAATTTACAAAAAACATGCAAAACATAACATCATATGACAATGATTTATGTTATGGTTCCTCTCACAATGTCATGGATATGGTATAAAATGGTTTGGACCATGCCAAGGTGAAAGTGGAATTTCCATTTATAGACTTCAATTTCTCTACCCAAAACACCTTTTGAAAGTAAATTGGCTAGCCAGAATACCCATTGTGATGGTATGACCCTGACTCAAAATGGCTTCCAAAATGATCATGGATCATGTAATTTCAAGAGGACACAAAATAAATACATAACAATATATTTTAATCTTTTTTGGATAGTATTATAAACAAAATTATATATTTTTTAAAATTATTAAAAACCATCAATGGTGCAGGCCCAAGGGCTTTAAACCATACCCAAAATATTTTGGTAGATTTGACCTTGGTATAAAGTAGATTCACAGAATTGTATAACTTATGACATTTATATAAATTATAAAATAAAGTAAAATATTAAAGTGATTACATTCATTTATGAATAGTTTATAAATGTAAATATAATTTTTTTTTATTAACGCGTTATTTTAAAATTATTTAAGCCATTCCTATAGTAGTTTTAGAAGATGATGTGATCAATGGTGTAAATAAAATCAAATGTCAGATTAAAATTTTAATTATATTGTTTTCCTAAAATATGAAAAAAAATTAATAAAATTGTTCTAAAATTTTTCATATTTGTAATATGAATTATTTTTTATTAATACAAATATGAAATGTTCGCATTCAATAAAATTTAATTATTTGAGTTTATCTATACCAAAATTATAAAGTTTTTATAATTTATTTATGAATTGTTCATAAATTTATTATCGTAAGTTTAAATATGTGAATAATTTATTTATTTATTTTATTCCTTGATTTATTTTCATATATAATTATTATATTATGAATTGGGATGAATTATTTAGTTTAAATTGTTAAACTTATTATATGTTATCATACATTTATTTAAGGAGTTTAATACATAATTGATTTAGCTTTATTCTACCATGAATATGCCTTATACAGGGTAATGAGATTGAATTAAGTAGTTAATTATAGTTTATATATATTAGGTGCTAAAATTTTTATCGGATTGAAATATCTATTGAGTAAAGTATCCTTAGGTAGGAGGAATTTGGATCAAATTCCTCACCATCCCGGAGGCATGTGCCTTGTCCAGAAAAGTAAGGGTTGGCTATCAGTCGCTTCAGATTACTCTTGTGGGGATTGTTGATTTTTTATGATTATAAGACTTTATGTGAAATATTTTTGTATACTTTATGCATAATACGAATTTGGATATGTGTCAATATATTTTTCTTTTAATTTGGGTTAGTAACACAAGAAACAAGTTGTGTATTGGGTTACACATTAATATGGTTTGAACATATTGGTTTGGTAGAAGGAATGGGATTTCCAAACTAAATAATTATAAGCATGACTACATATAGAGGTAATAACCTAAGATAATATGGTGAGATTAAATACCCTTAAAATACTAATTATTATATTCTTTTCAAAGAAAACACATGTAAATACCACGATAATTTAGTACGGGTGACCAAAAAAGTTAGGTTCCCATGAATTATCTTATATAAGGAAAGAATATAATCAATTTATGAGGGGAATAAAGCATAACATAAATATATATTACATTATTTTTTATTAATATTCAATAAATTTTATAATAAAACATTCCCCATAACCATAAAGGTTTAGTTTCATTGGTGACTAGATATTAAAACACCCTATTCCATAAAGGATCTTTAACATCTCTTATTATGTTCATCATATTATTACCCTTCTAGGAATTTCATGATCATAACCTTCCATCAAACCTTGGGGAAGGAACACATAATAAAGGGTGAGCTTAGATACTCAATAAGGGTAAACATTGAATATATTAACCAATGAACATAAAATATAATAAAATGTATGAGAATATAATCATAACAAAATTAAATCATACCCAATCAATTAAATATCTTTAATCATGAGTCATGGAATGAGTATTTTTCATAAAAAAAGACAAAATTCATCTGAGTGTGGAATCATGAATAATAAATCATGAGTCATTGGAGCATATCAAAAACATAGATATATGGAAAAATCATATGTTTATGATATTTTGAACATTTAAAAATTGTAATAGGTTAACTCATAATGTTAAGGACATGAAATAAGGTCCTCTCATAATATTATTTACATGATATTAGTTCTACGCATTATGTTGTGAACCTGAAATCAGGTTCATGCGTAACATAATTATCTCATGAGTTTTAAATATTTACCCAATGCATTATAGGTCTATAATGGACCCACCTACCACATAAATATACACTATAAGTGTTCCACAATATTATAAAAACATTCATTGTTTCATCATTGTATAACCCATGAAAAATAAATGGGTTTTAGGAAGATTTCATGTTTACATAGTTAATCCATTGATAAGTAATGGGTTTCATAGAATCATTCGTAAAAAATATTAATCATAAACCATATATAGAAAATAATTGGAGGTTATTTTTGCATCATATCTATAGATAAATATAAGAAACATAAAATTATATTACCTGAGATGAAAAATGATTTTTAGATATTACAGATTTATTTCTTGAGGAAATTACTCTTCTCCTTTTAGAATACTTATTTAAAATAAAAATATTTAAAAATTTTAAGGAAAGAATTTTATTTAAAAATAACCATTTAAAACTATATTTAAATATTCAAATAATTGAGTGGTTTTGATAGAGAAAAATTACATTCATTCTATAATTGTTAAAACAAAGATTTTGTTCACACCTTCAGCAAAAAGTACCTTATTCAGAAAATGGAGGCAATATTATTTTTAGACCTTATTTAAAAAATTAAAAAATGGTAAAAATGGATTTAAAAATTCATTTAATAAAATTCTATAAATTCTTGAAACATTTTATAAAACATTGATATGAAATAAAATGGATTTCCGACTAAAAGAGGAAAGATAAGGTCGGCTTTTTCTTAAAACATTTTATATAACATTTTGAATAAAAAAGAGAGTAAAATGGTAATAAACATTAAAATTACACAAATAACCAAGGTATAATCAAAATTAAATGATTTTATCAGATAAATGTCATATAATGTACTCAATATAAATTAAATCATAAGCGATCTCAATTAAAATTGGATTGAAACATAAATTCCTTAACTCAAGTCGTGTTCTACTTCATATGCGTTCAAAACTCCTATATAATAATAATATATTTATTATAAAAATAAAAAAAACATATTCATACATATTATATCATATATTATTTAATTATTAAATATTATCATCCATTTATTTATAGGTCTTTATTTAAATCATTTTTTCGAGTGATAACTACTTTATTTTCCATCAATGTTTTAGTTCATTGGTTCTGGTACTTGTACCTTGGTCATAATTTCATCATATTCAGTATATAAATCAATAAATAAGTATCATATATATTCATCATATACAATTTTATAATTATTCATATAAATATTTTATGAAAAAACGATTTACATCACTTCATGGAGATAGTAATTCGTACATACGAACAAATGATATTTCCAGTTTTCGGTGGTTGGAATGAAAGAAAGGTAAATAATAATTCACCATTATAGAATATTTATAATATCATATATATCATATATATTCATTAAATCTATCCTTATTTTCATCCATGTAAATATAAAATAAAAACAAATTATATCGCTTTGTGGAGGTGGTAGTCTACATGTACGCATGAGCGACATTATCATTTTCCAACATATAAAAAGATAAGAAGGTAGATTAGATCATATTATTATTTAATAATTATTATTTCATAAATATAATATATAAATATTAAATCCATAATAATAAAAAACCATAAATTATTCTTATATAAAATGAATCATATCTCTATGTGGAGGCGGTAGTCCACACATACGCACGAGCGATAATTTTCATTTCCCATTTAATGAAAAGAAGGTGTAAATTAGTTAGTCCATAATTAAAAAAATATAATATTTAAGATAAAAAATTAATTATTTTATAATTTACACCATATATTTATAGGAGGTGATATAATAAATACAATTTAAATTTCTCAGTTAAGAGTTATACCTCTTCATTGAGAAACCACCTTTGGCTTACACCTTAATCCTAGAAAGGATGGTATTCTGATCAAACATAGACCTATAAGATTTGGGTTGAGATGTTAGGAATGGATTAAGGTATTCCTTGTCTACGATATAAGGTTCATGAGGTGTGATTAATAGTGTAGATTTGGTTTCCTTTAATAAGGTATGGAGAGCACATGCTTGGAAATTTTCAAAAGATTAAGATATATCAATGTATTTATAAATCCAAATAGCCAAAAATTTCCTCAATTTCTAATATATGATTATATATAACCGAAATATATTTATAAAAAAGGATTAATATATTTGTTAATGTCATTATAACCATTATATTTTTAGTTTAACCCCTTGTTAACCCCTTTTAATATTTACCATAGAAATGAATTGTTACCTCAGTTACAATTTATAGTGACCAAAAATTAAGTTGAACTTATTATGTAATATTAATTATGATGATTAAAAATATGGAATATATTTTTAACAATTAAATATATATATATTTTAAAATTAATTCTAATTTTAAAAAAAATTACAATAAAAACCATTTTTGAATAAATATTATTTTTTGAAGCATAAAATTACTTCACTAAAAATTGAGAGCTTAATTCATAAGAATTAATCAATAATTTATATTGATTAGGATGATTATAAATATATATCATAATTTTTTAGTACTAATAATACCCACCAATCCAATGTCTAGGTTATAAAGGTATATTATATCACATTTCTTTTAGACTCGGGGATGCATGTAAAGAAAGCTATAGGATACTTCAAGTTTATTTAAAATGAAAAATAAAATAATAGGTTGTTACATTATACACCTATTAAAATGAATTTTATCCTAAAAATTTCATCACTTTAATATAAATAAATGAGTATATCTATTCTTCATTTCATCCATGGGTTCCCTTGCAGTTTACTCAAATTTTTGATTCCTCTAGAGAACTTTGACCCAGTGAGTAGTACTATTATATAACCCATTATCTCCATAATCCAGGATTTATAATAGTTTTTTATAGGAAATATCATTCTCAAGTGGTCTAACCTATGATTTAAATACATGTTAAGAATTAGGTATATACTTCCTCAAGATAGATAGATGGAACAAATCATGAACTTGAGAGAGATTTGTTGGAAGTTTCAAGCGGTAAGAAATCTTGTTAACCGAATAAAGAATCTTGAAAGGTATTATATATATAGGTTTAGGATTTCTATTATTTATGAATCTCTTTACCTTATTTTTTGGTTATATTTATTGGAATACCTTATCTTAAACTTCAAATTCTAGATCTCACCAATGATTGTCAGCATAACTCTTCTAGAAACTCTGAGAAGCCTTGATGTGTTGCTAAATAAGTCTAACCTTCTCTATCATTTGCTCAAATAGAATGGGTCCAAATATATTTATTTCTCAAAATTCATCCTCATATGTTAGATTCCTACACTTCCTACTATATAGGTCTTCATAATGGTCCATTTTAATGCTCAAGTGAATGCTATTATTGATGGACAATTCCACTACATGAAGGTGTTGATACCAACCACCTTTGAAATCTATAGAGAAGGACTCAAACATTTATTATAGAGTCTGAATGGTATTATCATACCTATCATCTATCTAATTATTATATGTAGTAATGAAACTCAAATTTGTATCTAGATCCTTATTAAGAGTTATCCAAAACTTTGACAAAAATATTGGATCTTAATCAGATACAATTGAGAGTGGTATTCAATAAAATATTACGACTTACTTAATTTATATCTGAGTAATTTGATCAAGATAGAAATTTTATCTAATAGTAATGAAATGTGATGAATTCATACGGTATCCAAATAAAACCCAAATAGAATTATACCCTTTATATTTATTGGGGAGTAATGTAAAAAATCTATGGGGATGTTTTCCAGTTTCTATTCAGGTATGGGTAATGGTTGTAACATCCCCTTAGAATTATATCTGTAAGACTTCACTTTCTAACATAAAAAACTCTGAGATATATAATCCATAATATAACTTTTCATGTTATCTCACTATAAATACTCTTTTATATCTCTATACATCTTATTACTTCTGGTATGAATAGAGAATGATGAACTATGAGCATCATCCAGTCACTCCTTCAAGTATGGTATTAAATGGACACATACTTAGTTTATGAAACTTATCATCCCATAAAAATAATAGTTGAACTCCATAACATTTATCACCTTATTCTACAGTTCCACATCCCCCTTTAGTGCCTCTCTAACCCTCACATAAATGGATGGTTGAATATTCATTTGTGAAATATATGATCAATCCCCATTCCTCATGATTTCAAGGTATATATTATAAAAATCCATAAACATTGGATATATTTCAATCCTCATCATGAATAAACTAGCATGTTCCTTCTAAATCAAAGCATTGGACACCGTGTTCACCTTCCTAAGCCGGTAGTGTATTTAGAATTTTTAATATTTAATCAATTTCAACCATCTTCTCTATTTCATATTCAACTCTTTTTTTTTGCGAATATATACTTCAATATTTTATTATTAGTGTATATATATATATATCACACCATTCACTATATATATATTACCTCCATATTTTCAATGAAAAAATTACCGATACCAACTTAAAATCATGAGTTTGGTAATTTTCATCATGAATGTTTAATTAGAATGAGGAATAATCTTTCACCTTATCATTTTTTATGAGGATAGATCCTATTAAATTATTAAATGAGTTATTATAGATCAAAACCCCTCTCCAATGTTGGGTAGTGTGAGCATGGATGTTTTGGCCAACATTTTCTTCATTTCCATGAAATTCAATTTATATTAATTTATCTATAAGAACTTGTATCCCTTATATGTCAACTTTTTTAGTGGATTTTATAACCATGATAATTTTCTCAAAAATAATTTATAGTATCCTTATTACCTAAGAAAACTATGGATTTTGGTCACCATGACTATTCTGATCCATTTTTCAATAACTTCTATCTTTGAAGGATCCACTGATATACCCTCGCATGAAATTATATGACCCAAAAATGAGACTTTCTATGAACAAAATTCACACTTGGTAAATTTGGAATGTAAATTCTTCTTACTCAGGGTATTCATTATAATCCTCAAAATTAATTCATTCTCTTGATTTCTCTTTGAGTTTATGAGAATATCATCTATAAAGAATACCAAAAATTGATCAAGGTAATCTCTAAATAATTCATTAATTAAATCTATGAAGATAGTATGAGAATTAATGAATCCAAATACCATTACTATAAATTTATAATGAACATACCTCATATGGAAGTATGACTTTAGTATATCACCATAATTGGCCCACAATTGATGATACCTATAATGAGGGTCAATCTTGGAAAATTATTGAGCTCATCACAGTTTAAGAAATAATTCATCAATTTGGAGTAGAGAAAATGTTTTCTTGATATTGGTCATGATAAGTTCTCAGAAATTAATGAAAATATGCATTGACCCATATTTCTTCTTAATAAAAAGAACAAGTTAAACCCATAGTTATGCAATATGTAATGTGAATCCTTTATTAATATTATCATGGATTTTATTCTTAAATTCTTAAAACTCAATCAAGGATATTTTATATAGAGACATTAAAACAGTTATAGAACCATGTATGCATTCTATTAAAAACTCAACTTCATGCTTCGGGGGAAGAATAAGAATTTATTCATAAAATACATCATCATAATCCCAAACAATATACATATAACTGATGTTGATATTACCCCAATCCATTTGAGATAAACATCCCTCGTGTATATGTAATAAGACCCATATAATAAAAGTAACTTCCATTGGTGGTTCATATTTATACTCACATTGAAAGACAATAATAGGTTGATTCAAAATATCAAATGTGACTTCCCTTTCTTGTAAATTGATATGGTCTATCTCTATATATATATATCCAATCCATGCCCAAAATTACATCAAATTCAACTATAGGGATAATCATAATATTTTTAGGAATCACATTCCAACATACTTCTATGTGAGAGGGGTTATAAACTTGACATTTGGTCATCATACCATTATAATTTTTCACTATTAACTCAAGATCTAATCATTGAAGTATTAATGTGAAACCCTTAGAAAATTCCATTAATATGAAATTGTGTATAGCTACATAATCAAATAAAACATTAGTTGATATAGATTTTATTATAAGTGTGCATTTCACCAAATCATTCTCATAAACCACTTAGGATATCATGATTGAATTATATTTAAATTTATACTTTTACTTTAGAGCATTATAAATATTATTATCCTAATTATCCCTTGGATTAGATCATTTACTTGAATAATTTGGAAAATCCTTTAATATTAGGAAATAAAGTGTGGGTGGTGTATTTTTTTTAGATTTATCCCCATTAAATTAATTGACCGGTCTCTTTACATCACTTAGATATTATTTTAATTGATGGTTTGGCCTATCATGATTGAAACATATTCTCATTCCATTCAAGAAATTACATCAGTGCTCCTTCCTACATTCTTGTCATATGGTAGGTTAAAAATTATTTTTCCCTCCATGTGAAATACCATTGTATTTTCCATGAATATTCATCTTCCTTTTCTTATCACTAGAACCATGAGGGTTTTTAGAATCCATTTACACTTTTAGGGCACATCGAACAATTTATTATTAGCTTCCAAAGTCCATTTTGGCTAATTCCTTCCAAATACATGGTTTCAAACCACTAAAGAATCAATCAATATTTCTTTATTGGTCAATGATAAAACAGAAAATTTTACCTCACAGGTCTTGTAAATTTTTCTTTATAGGTACTGATGGATTCACCCCACTTTTGATTCAACTCTATAAAGTCCTTCTCCATTTTAGTATGGAGATTTTAAGGAAAGAACTTATTCAGTAATACCATTTTAAACTCCACCCATTCAATGGAATTTATTTATTTCACATTTTTTATATTCTTGAGAATATCCCACCATTGATCCACTTGACATTCCATAAAATAGACTGCTAAGACAAATTTTTCATGGTTTGATAACTCTAGAATGAAAAATACAATTTCCATCACATTGATCCATTGTTAAATAACTAGTAGATTAGAATTACCAAATAAAAGTGATATATATTGTCATATAAATCATTCAATGTCACATTTCCCCCACTTTTGTGAATTTGGTATCTCAATATGGTTAGTTTTTCTGCCCATAGCTAGAGAAATTTGAGTGAACATAGTCACGAGATATTTCATCCCATCTACCAATACATTTGGTTTCTCATGATTAAGTTCCTTACATTAGACTTTACACATGATTCCTTTTGTTTTCATTCATTGAATAAAACCAAAAACATATTTTAATAATCAATATATAATAATTAGAGTAAAAAATCATATATTCATGGAAATAATTCATGTTATATTTTAAATTATGACACCTTCTTGTCAACTAATAACACATTAGGTTTAAACAATATCATACATGTTCAATATATATTCAAATCCTTAAAAAAAATTTATAAATAAAATGCGAATTAACCAAACCATATCTCATGGGAGTGTCAAACAAGGTGTGTAGTAAGGGCCCATTCAACGTGCACTAGAATAATGGTCAATATATACTTAACCAACTCTTTTTAGGGTTTTACCCCTATATGAATCTATTCCAAACCCAAATATACTTTTAGTATCTATATAGGGATGTATTATAGAAAAAAACCATATAATCTCTACCTTACCTAAACATTAGGATGATATCCTATACTTAGGCATATCCCCAGGGTTTTCACCAATGTTATCTAATACTAATCTCTAAAAATTAACTAAACCCCTCTCTGATACCAACTGATGTGACCCAAGAATAATGCCTATATATATATAATCATTTTAGAAGAATATTCAATAAATTTCACAATAAAACACACCCCAAAACTATAAAGGTTCAATGTCTTTAGAGGATAGACATAAAAACATCTTATTTAATAATGGGTCTTTAACCTATCTAACAATGTTCTTAAAATTAATAACCTTCTATACATATCATACTTAGAACCTTCCATAAAAACCTAGGGAATAAAAACATAAGAAAGGGAGATCTTAGATTCCCAGTAAGAGTAAACATAGGAGATATATATCAATAAATATATGAGATTATAAGGTTATGATAACATAATAATAATATAATGAAATAATACACAATCAATTAAATATATTTAATCATGATTCATGGAATAATGATTTATCATAAAAAAATAAAAAATATATTAAAGTGTGGAATCATTAATAATTAATCATGATCCATGAGAGAAAATAATAAACATAGGTGTGTATAAAAAACATAATCATATAACATTATGAATATGTATAAATAGTAATATGTTCTCTCATTAAGTTTATCACATGAAATAAGGTCCTTTAATAAACTTATGGGCATGAAGCTAGGTGAACACATGAACTTTTTTACATGAAAATATATCCACACATAAACTTATAGACATGAATCCAAGTCCACACATCATGTTGTGAACATGAAATCAGGTTCATGCAAAACTTGATTATCCCTTAAGCTATCCATATTTACTCAATTCATTATAGGTCTACGAAAAATACAACTTTAATATAAAATTAAACAATAATTGGTCCATAATATCATAAAAATATTCTTCATTTTATTATCATATAACCCTTGGGAAATAAATGGGTTTCAAAATGATTTCATCTTAACGTAGTTAACACATATAAAAGTAATGTAATTTATAGAATAATTCATAAAACATATTCATCATAAATCATCCAAATAAATTAATTGGATGGTATCATTGGATAATATCCCTAGTGAAACATAAGAAACATTTAAGGATTTTATCATATATGAAAAATGATTTTAAAATATCACTAGAATATTTCTTGAGGAAAATACCCTTTTAATTTTGAAATCACTTATTTAAAATGAAAATATTTCCAAAATATTAATGGAAAATTTTTAACTAAAAATAACCTTTAAACTTGTAAATGGAACTTCAAATAATTTAGTGGTTTTGATGGTAGGAAATTGTTTCATGTCGTAATCATTAAAACCATGATTTTTTTCACACATTCTATAAAAAGTTCCTTTTTTTGAAAATGATAAGAATAATATTTTTGATATTTTTTTAAAAAATTAAAACATGGGTAAAAATGAATTTAAAAATAAATTAATAATATTCAAAAGCATTCTTTAAAACATTTTATAAAACATAGATATGAAATAAAATAGATTTTTGACTCATGGAGGAGAAATAAGGTTGGATTTTCATAAAATAAATTCTAAACCATTTTGAGTACCAAAGAGAATAAAATGGTACTAAAACTTAAAAAATAGAGAAATAACCAGAGGGGAAGAAAATTTAAAAGGTTTTATTATATAATTATCATATAATTTTCTCAATGTAAATTGAAGCATAAATGTTCTTGATTAAAATGCGATTAAAACCTAAATCCCTTACCTCAAGTCTTATTTTGCTTCATATGTGTTCAAAACTCTTATATAATAGGCATATATTTATTAAAAATATAATATATAACCCTATTAATAAATATTAAATCATATATTATTTACATATAACATATTATCACCCATTTATTAACAAGTCATTATTATTATCATTGTTCCAGGTGAAAACTGCTTATTTTTTCATGAATATTTTGGATCTATGGTTCTGGTACTTGAAACTTGGTCACAGTATTATCATCTATATAATTTTAATAATTAATTAAGTGTCATATTTATTCATAATATACACTTTTATAATTATTCATATAAAGTGGTGATGAAAAAATAAATTACACCACTTTGTGGAGACAGTAGTTTGTATGTATGCATGAGTGATGTTTCCACTTTTCAATGGTTGGAATGAAAGAAAGATAAAAAATAATTCACAATTAAAAAAATTATTATATAATATATAACATATATATTCATTAAATATTTCCTTATTACCATCTACGTAAATAAAAAATGAAAAATTAATCACATCGCTTTGTGGAGGTGGTAGTCCACACATACACAAGAGAAACTTTATCATTTTCCAATGGATGTAAATGTAAGAAGGTAGATATTATATTATGATTAAACTAGAATAATTATTTCATAAATATAATATATAAATATTAAATAAATCATAATAATCTAACACGAATTATGGTGATGTAAAATGAATCATATTGTTTTGTGGCTAGTCCACACGTATGCATGAGTGATAATTTTCGTTTCCCATTTGATGGAAAGGAGGTAAAAAATGGATGATAAATCATCATAATAATAATTAATTATATTAAATATAATAAATTAGTTATTTTATAATGGATACCATTTTTTTGATGCTTTCATCGGGGCGCGCGCGTCCATCTGCTTGAGTGCGACAGGCGCGACTTTGTTACCCCGCATTCCCGCTATCCAAAGGTTGGAGGCATCCGTTCCTTGTTTAGGGACGTTTTATCCTTGATCGAAACAGGATGATAGGATGTCAGTTCTTCATTCCATGTATTCCTCCTCAGAACTCGTCACCTAGTCTGGGTCTCCCGTATAGATTTAATATGTTGTTCGTGAAACTCTTCCCAGCGCCATATCTTCATGGACACCAGTTAATTAGACTACATCTGTCTAGACATTCCAAGGGGTCTGGTCAGGGCAGAAACCTTTGGATAGAGGAGTAGTCATGTTGGGGCATCATTGGCATGTCTGGAATCTCGGGATTGGTGTGTCTCTCTTCTGTCCCTTATTATATGGATTCTTGAGGGTGCAGAAGCCCGAGGCATCCCACATCGAATGCGGGGAACCATATGCCATGGTCATGTATCTGAGGTTTTCCTCAGCTTCATATGCTTAACACAGGGTATGTCGCAAGTTTAACTTTCAGCAGAGATAGACTGGACTGATCAGAACACTGATTAGAGTGGATCAGACGGAGGAACCCCCTAAAGGGAACACCGATGTTGGGGCCAGCACATGGGCGGCTTCCAGAATTTCATGGGAGGGAATGAGGTGGCATGATATCACCGGAATGTTGTGGCCTAGGTAAGAATCATGATGTATAATGGTTTTGGGCTTGATCCTCAAAGATACCTCCTACGTATCCCCGTGGTAGGGAATCAAAGTCCGTGTAGTTCATCTGGTGACGGTTTACCGTGGAATGAGGTTGACAACGGCTTACCACTAAATGAGGTTGAAACAACTTACCACTGAATGGGGTCGAACCGACGTGAAGGAGGTTGGAATGACTAGGTTGTGGTCTTGAACCTCAGGGAGGCTTCCTAGGTACCATGCCTTGACATGGATCAAAGACCATTTAGTTCAGATGGCTAATACAGTTTAACATCATGCATGATGAGGGAAAACTGACCTGAAGGAGGACCTGGGGTCCAATGGGTGGTGGGATTGAACCTCAAGGATGCTTCCTATGTACCTTGCCTTGGCATGGATCAAAGACCATGTAGTTCAGGGAGGATGTGGGGCATACACTCTAAGCTACCCAGGGTGTTGGTGAACCGACGTGAAGGGGGTCAGAGCGACCAATGGGTGGTGGGATTGAACCTCAGGGAGGATTCCTATGTACCTTGCCTTAGCAAGGATCAAAGTCCACGTAGTTCAGAATGGGGTGTGTCAGCAAACCAATGTGAAGATGGACTAGGGTCTGATGGGTATTAGGATTGAACCTTGTGAGGCTTCCTACGTACCATGCCTTCACATGGATCAAAGTCCTCATAGTTTGGGTGGTGTGTATCGGCAAATCGACATGAATATGGACCTGGGGTCTGTTGGTCTTGAACCTTGTGGAGGCTTCCTATGTACAATGCCTTGAAATGGATCAAATTCCCTATAGTTCGGGTGGATGGGGGCTTACACTCTAAGGCGGCCCAAGGTGTTGGTGGGATTGAACCTCATGGAGGCCTCCTACGTACCATGCCTTGACATGGATCAAATTCCCCGTAGTTCAAGTGGGGTAATACAATTTAACGTCATGCGAGATAGGGGCATTTGGGGCTTACGCTCTGAGGTGGCCCAAAGTGGTAGGGCTTGAACCTCGTGGAGGCTTCCTATGTACCATGCCTTGACATGGATAAAAGTCATCATAGTTCGGGTGGGTGTCAGTGAATAGAAGTGAAGGGACCAGGGGTCCAGGTGGGATTGAACCTCATAGAGGCTTCCTATGTACCATGCCTTGACATGGATCAAAGTCCCTATAATTCAGGTGTACAGTTTAACGTCATTCGGGATGAGGTGATGTCATGGTTGATGCTTACTCTAAGCCCACGTGAGTCATGCTTGGTGTGAGAAACAAGAGGCAGCAAAGGCCTGACGAACACGTCGCGAAAGGTGCGTTTGTGAGAAGTGAAGAGGGGATTATGCACGGGGCGGCCCAAGAAGTGTCGCGACTTAGTCCAGGATGGAGGCTGTATGGTGACAAAGCGCAGCGGGATATGGATTTGGGACCGAAGAAAGGAGGAGCCTCATTCCATATCATGCCCTCCGCTGGCCTTGGAACCGAGGAAGTGAGGAGGGGCAGGGGTGTTGCCTCCTACAAGAAAGGATAGGGGATTACACCAAGGTGGTTGCCCTTCCCCCACAGACAAACGCCACTCCCAGAAGGAGGATATCATCCCATGTCGAGACTTGGGGTCATAGAGAATGTCCGATGTGGGGGCACCCCACGTGCGAGGCACGGAGCGAGGTCATAGTTTAACGTCATGTGTTGAGGACAATGGTGCTTGGAATTTTAACGTACTGCAGCTCAGATGAGGCGGGTTTGCTCCGCACCCCTAGGACTGACATAACTGGTACCTTTTTTCCCTTATGGGAGGGAAGGCATCGGCAAGGCTGTACTAAGGGGGTGTTGTGGATCGAACCATCGAGGGTTCCACGTTAGCGTGGCTATGAAAAGAAGCAATAGACATTAGTGTGCCTATGCGAAGAATCATTAGGCGAAGCAATGCAACGGGCGGTATCATCCATGGGACTTTGAAGTCACATCGTGCATACCTGGAGGGTCGCACGGGAAAAGTAATTTCCAAGGAGAGGGGTCCATAGGCAGGGGCCTTGTGGAGCTCCCTCGCTCCGGGTGGCATAGGGAACTTGCGAAGAGGTGTGCTTTGCAAAGTGGGGTGATTTAGCCTTATCATGGGGTGGAGGTGCAAATGAGAGGTGCTTTGCGAAGTGGAAGGGCCTTTGCAGAGAACAACCTCATGGAGCAAAGGTGTCTCGCGAAGTAAGGTGTCGGGAAGAAATGTGCTTCGCGAAGTACAATGACCATGTCTTAGCATGTGGATCATGTGTACATGAAGGGTGTTTCGCGAAGTATAAATGCTCCACGATGACTCGGTTCCCCTTGGGGATCTCCTTACTTCGCGAAGACCCTTAGGACTCCCGAAGGGAAACCCTCTCGGAAGAGGGGATCAAAACAGGACGAAGGTGAGGCACTTTGTGGAGCAGAAGTACCTCATACTACTCATGGTATGCAGAGTGGAAGTATGCTTCGTGATTCGGGAGCTAGGAAGCCAAGAGGTAGGATTCTCCCTCTTTTGGGCTCAGTGGGAGCCCGGTATATATAGGCAAGAGGTGCCTTAGAGTGGAGCTGACGCGACGCGAAGAGGAACATGGTCGCTTCGCGGCTGGCTCGCGAACATCAAATGGGTTCATGGAGCATCCCTCCTCCTTTTCTTCGTAGTGGGTTCGCGAACATCAAATTCATTCGTAGAGCATCCCACCTCCTTTTCTTCATGACGGGTTCTCAAATGTCAAATTCTTTCACAGAGCATCCTGCCTCCTTTGCTTCGTGGCGGGTTCACGAATGTCAAATTCGTTCACAGAGCGTCCCGCCTCCTTTGCTTCATGGCGGCCATGGTGCTGGGTGGACTCTGCGAAGTGGCTTCACGAGGCTATCCATGGGGCCGTCTTTGGGCCTCTTCTTTATTCCAAATTTTGGTGCCAACAAATTCCCCCCATCATACTTGGAGCCATGAAGAGATCAAGGTTCTATGTCTGAGGGAAATCTCGCAAATCTTCGGCCGTTCACGGTGCTGACTCGCGAAGAGATCTCGCGAGGTGGATTGGGAATGTGGGGGCTGAGCATGCCACGAAGCTTGGGGTAAACTGGACGCATCGCGAATCTCCGAAGGTTATCGCCTATAAATAGGGGGTATGTTGTCTCTTTTCTCCATTCCCTTCTCCATGATATTTTCTTCTTGCGCTCTCGATTCGCGAAGCTCTGCGTACTCCATGAATGATCTCTGTGAATCGGGTCTTCGTGGCGCATAGCGAGTCCTAGACTCCATGTTTGCGCTCTATGATACGGTGTCTGAGTGCCTAGACAACTCTTTGTGAATAGGATTCGCGAGAGGACTTCGCGAAAGCGCGTTGCAAACATTCTTCGCAAACCAATAAAAAAACAACCAAGTTCCAGAAACGAATGGCCCATCTAGAAGCTGCCCAGGGGGTCCTTGTAGATGCCGCCCGGAGGGATGAAATGGTGAATAGTCTGGGGATTGGAGAGCTAGTCTGGAGCCACATGGACCATAGTTCATTAGTGGAGCTGCTGTCATAGATCCAGAAGAACTATCCAGTGTGTAGGAGGTTGCCCTTGTATGGATTCGGGCTGAGTGATGATGTCTTCATCCCTGAAGCAAGTAGGGACGAGCCCACTTACTGGTTCAAGAGCACGTCATGTCAGCACCGATGGTTCAGGGCGCTCGATGGTTATGCTCGGGAGGACTTCATGCCTATCATCGCCGACTGCCTATACAATCATCTAAACAATGTCTACGGGAGGGCATTGCAGCCAGAGACGTCCCCTCCCATGTACCAAACCATCCTTAAGGCGGCGCAGGGGAACCTGAAAAAGGGGTGGTCTGAGGAATGGTATCTACGCTAGGGAGGAAACTTTACGGACGATTGGGAATGGGCCTATTGAGTAGGTGCCTCGTGTGAGGAGGTCGAAGAGGATCTAAGAAGAGTGGGCATGTATGAGGCATCTTGGGCTTCCAAGTTCCATATCTACCAGCTGAAGCAGTTATTGCTGGAGCTGTTGAGCCGGTGGTCACCGGGGACCAACACCTTCCACCTGCATAACGGGGAGGTCGACATAATCATATGGGACGTGCATTAGATCTGGGGGTCCTGATACTGAGGGAGATGTACGATGAATTCCTCCCTACTATGGGTGCATGGGAGGATCCGGAGTAGATTCAGCTTCTGGCGATGGCATTGATGGAGCTTGTGCCCGGGGAGGACAAGGAGGTCGTGAGGGATGTCAACTTCAAGCATTGGTTCAAGAAGTTTCTGAACATCCCAGAAAATAGCCAGTTCCCGGTGAGGCCTTGGACTTTCCCAAAGGGGGCCTAGAGTAAGGAAAACTCATACTGGCGGCTGCTGGAGGATAGCCAGTGGAAGACCTGGGGGTTCAGTGTCAGCACTGAACAACGACCAGTAGTAAGGCTGGCGGCATTCATCATAGCTCTCATCTGTGGTTGGATCCTTCTTGTGAGGGATACAAACATTGGAGTGTAGCCAAGAACTTTCATCACGATGTCCAAATTGGTGACAGGAGGACGGGTCAACCTGGGGATCCCGATGCTCACCAAGTTGTACAAAATGTTGTGGCACATCAGCGAGGGGAAAAGGACACAGAGGGTATGCGGGCTGTTCAACCTCCTGTATGGATGGATGACAATGCACATGTAACACCCCAGGTAAATAAAGAATATGAAATTTTCATATTTATCAATATTTGTGAATAAAATATTGATATGACTTTAAAGGGGACTCTATGCTCGATGGCGTACCCAACACGCAACAACGAGTTTCTTGGGAATCTTACGTTGCACTCTAATGATAAAATAATATTATTTTAAATGGTAGTTAACATGTAGCCGTTGTAATGGCGGAAATGGATAGAAATAACTAAAATATGATTATATATGTTTTTAAATGTTTTTACATTTATACAATAAAAGACAAAGGCTTAAAATACGGAAAGAATTCAATTTTAGGCGTATATGCCCTAGTTTTCCCTAAAGGTTCACTTGTCGCCTTTTGATGGCGAACCGTCATTAAATATAGTTTTGATCACTCTTATACATTATTTTGGACCAAATAAAACTCTTATTAAGAATCGGGACATCAAATTTTACTTTGTGTGATTTTTTGGTATTTTTCCGATACAGTTCATTTTTTAATGAATAGTGTAAAATGTTGTGTTTTAATTCAAAACCTCTTTTTAATCTAATTTATTTATATGATTAGATAATATTTTTGATTGGTTTTAAAGTGAAATTAGAAAATATTTTTACCATTAAATCCAATAGTGGTCGTTGGAATTAATTTCACTTTGAAATCGGACTTAAACTAGTGTCAATCTTTTGATACTTATTGTTTTATAAAAACACGCTATTTGCTCTGACAGCGGGAATTAATTATTAAATTAATTAATGTGACTAATATGTTTTTAATTTTGTAAAACGGACTTCATTTTTGAATTCAGAATATCAAATATAGCTTAGGGTGAATTTTTGGGATTTTTCTGAAAAACTTCAATTTTTGATGAATAGTGAAACCACTAAGTGATACTTATAAAAGCTGATTTTCCATTTAAATGAAATTTTGCCATCTTTGTGTTTTGAATTTTTAAAATCCGACATACATGGTTTTCATTAAGAAGTAAAATGTGGTTCAATGAGAATAAAATAATTTTTTGGTGAATAGTAACTTATTAAGTTTTTAATCGCGATTAGTGGTAATTAGTGTAGTTTAATGTAAAAATAATGCTTTAATGAAATAAGATGAGCTTGACACATGTCCTACCCTCATTGGTTGTGTCATGGCCGACCAAGACAAGCCATGGGTCAACTTGGGGACCCCATGGATCCCCCTTGGTTGGGAAATGACATAAATTACTTTTTATTTAATGTAATAGTAAAAATGAAACAAACATAATATGTTTTACAAAAACAATTTTTAAGTGGGGTTATACAAGTCATATTTTTGATTATAAATATTCATTGGAAAGCTAAAAAGATTTACTACATCATAGTATTTGTTTTATAATTTTTAGACATTAAATAAATTAAATTATTTATGACATAATAATGATGCAGCGATGACATCATTATTTGACGATTTAAATAAAATGGAAAGATAATGTAAAATCTATGAACTACACATGTCCAAAACTTATTGGATGAGTGGATTTCGAACCCTTATCACCTTATCCACGAATTATATCAATGTGGGACCTTTTAAAACCGAAACACATTTTCAAATAAAGTAATATTTCTTACTTTCAAAAAGTTCCCCTCCCCTCCTCTTATAAAAGGCCCCCACCTCTACCTCATTTCACACACTCCT
This sequence comes from Viscum album, assembly GCA_963277665.1. NCBI lineage: Eukaryota > Viridiplantae > Streptophyta > Magnoliopsida > Santalales > Viscaceae > Viscum > Viscum album. The sequence continues at coordinate 1,776,730,708 of OY728129.1, read as the reverse complement.
CAAGCCTTTGGATCGGCCAACCCCTACCCATTTACTCTCTCCACATCTCTCTACTCATCCTAGAGGATTCCCTTTGGGCATAATCCTTTCAAATAAAGCCTTTAGGCTCAAATCAAAAGGAGTTACACCTTTAAAGGTAATTCATTCTCTCATGTTCATTTGTTTTATTTTGCTTCTCCAACCCCCTAAACTCTTTTTATTTATTTCTTTTGTAACAACACCAGTATCTTAAATATACTAGGATGTTGTTATAATATTTATTCGAGCTACGCTCTCACACAACTACATCAAATGGTTAAAGAACATACAGTTTCCGTGGATGGCGAAATTCTGCCTCCTGAAACGATGATTGTTCAATACTCATATAACACCTTCAAAGGTGTCCATAATGATGTCACTATTTTTATATATGATATATAATATGTTTATGGTTTCCTTAAGATTCTGTTTTTTTCATTTTGGGCATACCTTTATGGTTTCCATTATGGGTAAACGTGATATCTTCATTTAAGGAAGTGCGGACTACCGCCCCCTAAAAGTGATTTGATTCGTTAAATACCATATGTGGTACGTATAAAGGATGGAACTATGATATTATATATGATATTATACTGGAATTATAATATACCTTTATATCATTATTATTCCATTCTATAAAATACGAAATAGAAATGAAAGTAGCGTTCATGCGTACGTACGGCTTACCGTCTCCATGAACGGTGCATTTCATTTCTTACCTCTAAATGATTATGTAATGTTATAAATGCATGAATTTACTGGATATATATGACATATATTATATCTAAATCATGAATAAAATACTGGATATAATAAACATTTGTCCACACAAACAACATGTAATTGTAAGAAGTCCACTTTCGACTTAAGAACCAAATATCGACAAAACAATCATTATTAACTTAATGATTACATAGTGTTTATAACAAGGTAATAAGTTATATAAAAGGAATAATGAACTTGAAAAAGGTTCTTAAGGAAGTAGAAATTAACTCAAGTTTATTATTCAGGAGATTAAAGAACGATCGAGTCAAGTCTGACCCGAGGTAAGGGATCCTACTCCTCTCTTTCTTTTTAAGTACACACTTTTATGTCATTCCTTTTAAAGCTCATATTTCTTCTTATTGGGATGATATTTTATATTACACTTACTGTAATTTTTATGTTCATGTGATGAGAGACCCTAATCTCTCTCATCAATCCATTTTGGAAGTTTTGAGTGGCGCCGTTAGGCTGCCGAACTTTCGTAAGAGATCTAACCTCTCTCTTTATTTTTAAGTACTCTCCCTTCTGTCACTTCTTTTAAGCTCCTATTTGTAATGTTGGGGATGTTCTTTTATATTCCTCTTTCTGTAAATTTTATTTTAATGTGATGAGATACCCTATTTTATCTCATCAATCCATATTCGGATGTTTTATGTGGCACCGTTAGGCTGCCGAGTTTTCGTAAGGGATTCTTCATCTCACTTTTATTCCCATGAGATTTATGCTACATTTGCCACAAATTCCATTGAGGGGTGTATGTACTGCCCATTATTCTACTCTTTGTGTAATATAATTTCATTTATGAGTATTTACATCAATGATCTATTGTCCTTCTTTCATGGGGTGTATGTTTTAAAAGATACCCAAGTCGGTAAGGGAACCTTTCACCCTCCTCTTTTTTAAAAGACTTATTTTGTTGGGTCTTTTAATTTACATATTGTTATGTTGGGATATGATCTCATATATCCTTATTGATGTAAATTTTATGTCCAAGTGATGAGATACACTTTTTACCTCTCATCAACTCATTTTGATGTGATGCCGTTAGGCTGTCAAGGGAACTTTTTAACCCAATTTCGATTTCTTTGGGTTCAACATGTAGTCATTGAATATGTCATCCATTGAATATGTGTGAATGACCTTTTATTGTTTTACACTTAATATCCACTTATATTGGGTGTATTTATATTTTTCACACATATTTTTGAGGTTGATTTGTCCTTAATTTAAGGACACCTTCTTTATAAGGGATTTCATCACTTTTGACATTTCTATTGAGGGTTCATTGTTGTTATGCACCAATTCGCTCTTATATGGTGTATATACTGTCCTTTGGAGTATTATATCATGAATCCATTTATTCTCATGATATTACAAAGTTCTGACTAAATGTTATTCCTCAATTATTGTATTCAAGTGTCTCTAATTTTGTTAAAACCCCTTTAACCAAAATATCGTTTTAAATGTTTTAATTATTTGTTCTTATTAATATCCATGTTTTCAAAATGGTTTTAAGGATTTATTTATATGGATATTAATGGTTTAAAATTTTAAGCATCAAGGTGGTATGGGACACTTTGATTCAAAAATATCTTTATTAAATGTTTTAAATGGTTTTGGAAATGGTTTCTTTTTTAATGGATTCAATATTTCAATATACTAAAATGTTATATTGTGATTGAAATGTGGAAATGTTATGTTTCCTTTATGCATGTTTTATGTGATACATTTATGTTATGGTTCTTGGGCATTATTATGAAGACGGGTGGTTCCGTGATAAACTAAGGGCGGGTGAGCCCGATATAGCTCTCCAATGCATTGGGTAACGCAATGGAGTGAAACGTTAAGGTTTCTCCGAAGAGATTTAGGGAATATACTGTGATGGGTATTCCAAACGTAACCAAGAGGGTTACTCCCCACGTAAGAATGTTATGAATTCCTCAAGTTACCTTTATGTCTTATGTTTTCTATGATTTATTCATGGTTTGATGAGGTATGTTAAAGTGCCTATGTTTTATGGGTAAAGTATGATTTCATTCTTATGTATATATGAACTCATGTTTCCTTTCCATATTTTTATAACCCTTACTGAGCTTTTTATGCTCATCCCAAGTTTTTGAAATGTTTTTCACAGGTCAAGGGAAAGGTACATGATGTGATGATAGTGTCATGGATGTGTCAAGAAAGAATCCGTGTTATATTTTAAATATGTTTCCGTTGATGGGAAGAATGAATACTGTCTTTTATGTAACCACTTTGTTTAAATGTGGAATGTAATGCAAGTTTCATGATCTAATTCTCTAAAACTCTAAACCTGAAAAGATCCTCAATGTGTAATCTTGTAATAACTCAAGATTAAGTAAGGTTTAAGGCTGGGGCCTTATAGTTGGTATCAAAGGTCGGTTTAGATAACTTTAGAGGTTAGGGTATTTTTTAAGCATAAGTGGCATTACCATAATGGTTAGGATTTCAGAAAGAGTCCTAGTTTTAGATAAAGTGAATGAGTAAGTATATCTTAGTGTTTATCTTACTCATTAGTACATGATGGTTTTTTTGATATACTCACACTGACCTTTTTGGTTTTAGTAAATGGCTGGATCTAGCAGGCACCAAAGTAACAGTGGATGTGAAGGAAACTGTGACAGTTTTTTGAGCAATCAACTGAATGATATGGGAGTTGCAATGAGAACTCTTGTGATTATCCTCAACCAACTATCTGGAGTCATGATTGACCACCTAAACCTTGGAGATTTCTCTAAGACGTCATATATTCAAGAAAAAAATCCCTACGGAAGTACAGGTAATAATCATAAAGGTAAGTGTGTTCAAAAACCTATGTGTCAAAGATGTGGAAAGAAACACCTAGGAAAATATTTCAAAGGGACGAGAATATGCTATAGATGTGGAAATGAAGGTCATAAAGCAAGAACCTGCCATGGAAAAATGAAGCATCTGGTTGACTCGAGGAAAGGGAAAGAAGTTCTTTCTGAGGGATCAATTGAATGTTTTAAATGTGGTGTGCATGGTCATTATGCAAACACATGTCCTATGAAGAAGTTTCATGAATAGGGTCACCAAGAGCGTACCAATATTCGTTTACCAATACCTAATTCCATTCCGATTGAGGATGAATAAACTGACAATGACCAATCAAAGGTATGTACTATTTCATGACTATTGTTTTCCTATTTTGGAATCTTAGGATATGATTCATGATTTTGTTTGTAGGAAAGAGGTATTTCGGAATAAGTTGGAAAAGAATGGATAATGGATCATGAAGAATGTTGAATGAGTAAGATGTCAACATATAAGGGCTTCAAGAGTTATGGTAAAATTCTTAAGAGTATTAAGTCTCTTTTGATGATGGGGTTACATTAGAAGACTTTTTATATTATGTGTAACCCTGATGTTTAATATAGGCAAATTTTATTCAAGTAATAGTTATCTTTTCTTTTGTGGACATAGTTATAAAGAACCATTTGGGTTTATATGATCCTTACTTTTGAGGTAATTATGGGTTATTATATGATATGCTGGAAAATGAAAAGCATGAGATAAACTTGAGGTTAAAATATGTTATGATAATTTTTGATGATTTTATCTCTTTTGGGGAATGTTTTAAGAATTATATAGTTTTGGAAAAAGGACAACACGCAGACCGTGTGACAACCCGTCGCGTCGGACAAAGCTGCGGGAATCGAACCCACAACCAAAGTGCGACTGGTATTTATCGCCTACCACTGGACTACGTAAAGTCCCTGGTTAGTTTGACTGATTATTTTTAGTTATATGATTTTATGAATTAAGAGTAAGTTGATTTTGGGTTATTTATGAAAATGATTAACCTATCATAGAGGATATGTGATTAGGTTAATTACTTTTCAATACGAGACTTTAGGAGAAACTGATGTTGTTTGGAGATAAATGTTACGATTTAACTTGGAAGACTATGTGACTAAATCCTTCAAATATTTGGGTTTCAATCTTAGTTTGGTTTACTTTGAAGAATTTTATGGACAATTTGATTATAGAATGGACCTCGTTGAACTTTGGGTTTTGTTGGACAAATTTTGGAGGTTAAGAATAGATTTTCTTTTTATAAAGGGTTATCCTTTTCTGGATTATCTAATCTTGTACTAACCTTTTGGTTTTGGTTTTGGTTAAAAACTAAATAAATGGGAAGTATATAGTTCTCTTTTGTGGATTAGGTGATTCTCTAGAAGTTGATTATAGTACTCTTAATGTGAACAAGTCTCCCTAAATACTTGTCTTTTGGAAAAAATATGAGTTTGATTAAGGAATCTAGTAAAAGTTGAAAGTCAACATGATAAGTGATTATGTTTCCTTATGAATAAATTCCTCAATAAAAAGTAATTTAAAACAAAAATGTTGTCTATTAACTTTTCCTACTGGGGAACCCAACACCGTTTAACCCATCACAAGTTTGTTATTTTCTCATTGTTAACTTTCTCCTAAACATGTTTTCTATCACTCTCCATCAGAACATGACCCTATGTTTTCTCCTTCATGTCCATGTTTTCCTACATGGAGTCCTAGTATGGGTTAACTCGGGTGACCTTTGTACTTATCTTCCTTTATTTTAAAGTGGTTGTTTTACCGACTCTTGTTCCGATGTGGGACTTTCAAGGATGTTTCCAAGCGCAATTTTAAAATTGCGAGGACGCAATTCCCAAAAGGGGGGAAGGATGTAACACCCCAGGTAAATAAAGAATATGACATTTTCATATTTATCCATATTTCTGAATAAAATATTGATATGACTTTAAAGGGGACTCTATGCTCGATGGCGTACCCAACACGCAACAACGAGTTTCTTGGGAATCTTACGTTGCACTCTAATGATAAAATAATATTATTTTAAATGGTATTTAACATGTAGCCATTGTAATGGCGGGAATGGATAGAAATAACTAAAATATGATTATATATGTTTTAAAATGTTTTTACATTTATACAATAAAAGACAAAGGCTTAAAATACGGAAAGAATTAAATTTTAGGCGTATATGCCCTAGTTTTCCCTAAAGGTTCACTTGTCGCCTTTTGATGGCGAACCGTCATTAAATATAGTTTTGATCACTATTATACATTATTTTGGACCAAATAAAACTCTTATTAAGAATCGGGACATCAAATTTTACTTTGTGTAATTTTTTGGTATTTTTCCGATACAGTTCATTTTTTAATGAATAGTGTAAAATGTTGTGTTTTAATTCAAAACCTCTTTTTAATCTAATTTATTTATATGATTAGATAATATTTTTAATTGGTTTTAAAGTGAAATTAGAAAATATTTTTACCATTAAATCCAATAGTGGTCGTTGGAATTAATTTCACTTTGAAATCGGACTTAAACTAGTGTCAAACTTTTGATACTTATTGTTTTATAAAAAACACGCTATTTGCTCTGACAGTGGGAATTAATTATTAAATTAATTAATGTGACTAATATGTTTTTAATTTTGTAAAACGGACTTCATTTTTGAATTCGGAATATCAAATATAGCTTAGGGTGAATTTTTGGGATTTTTCTGAAAAACTTCAATTTTTGATGAATAGTGAAACCACTAAGTGGTACTTATAAAAGCTGATTTTCCATTTAAATGAAATTTTTCCATCTTTGTGTTTTGAATTTTTAAAATCCGACATACATGCTTTTCATTAAGAAGTAAAATGTGGTTCAATGAGAATAAAATAATTTTTTGGTGAATAGTAACTTATTAAGTTTTTAATCGCGATTAGTGGTAATTAGTGTAGTTTAATGTAAAAATAATGCTTTAATGAAATAAGATGAGCTTGAAACATGTCCTACCCTCATTGGTTGTGTCATGGCCGACCAAGACAAGCCATGGGTCAACTTGGGGACCCCATGGATCCCCTTTGGTTGGGAAATGACATAAATTACTTTTTATTTAATGTAAAAGTAAAAATGACACAAACATAATATGTTTTACGAAAACAATTTTTAAGTGGGGTTATACAAGTCATATTTTTGATTATAAATATTCATTGGAAAGATAAAAAGATTTCCTACATCATAGTATTTGTTTTATAATTTTTAGACATTAAATAAATTAAATTATTTATGACATAATAATGATGCAGCGATGACTTCATTATTTGACGATTTAAATAAAATGGAAAGATAATGTAAAATCTATGAACTACACATGTCCAAAACTTATTGGATGAGTGTATTTAGAACCCTTATCACCTTATCCACGAATTATATCAATGTGGGACCTTTTAAAACTGATATACATTTTCAAATAAAGTAATATTTCTTACTTTCCAAAAGTGCCCCTCCCCTCCTCTTATAAAAGGCCCCCACCTCTACCTCATTTCACACACTCCTCAAGCCTTTGGCTCGGCCAACCCCTGCCCATTTACTCTCTCCACATCTCTCTACTCATCCTAGAGGATTACCTTTGGGCATAATCCTTTCAAAGAAATCCTTTAGGCTCAAATCAAAAGGAGTTACACTTTTAAAGGTAATTCATTCTCTCATGTTCATTTGTTTTATTTTTCTTCTCCAACCCCCTAAACTCTTTTTATTTATTTCTTTTGTAACAACACCATTATCTTAAATATACTAGGATGTTTTTATAATATTTATTCAAGCTACACTATCACACAACTACATCAAATGGTTAAAGAACATACGGTTTCCGTGGATGGCGAAATTCTGCCTCCTGAAACGATGATTGTTCAATACTCATCTAACACCTTCAAAGGTGTCCATTATGATGTCACTATTTTTATATATGATATATAATATGTTTATGTTTTCCTTAAGCTTCTTTTTTTCATTTTGGGCATACCTTTATGGTTTCCATTATGGGTAAACGCGATATCTTCATTTAAGGAAGTGCGGACTACCGCCCCCTCAAAGTGATTTGATTCGTTAAATACCATATGTGGGACGTATAAAGGATGGAACTATGATATTATATATGATATTATACTGGAATTATAATATACCTTTATATCATTATTATTCCATTCTATAAAATATGAAATAGAAATGAAAGTAGCGTTCATGCGTACGTACGGCTTACCGTCTCCATGAACGGTGCATTTCATTTCTTACATCTAAATGATTATGTAATGTTATAAATGCATGCATGTACTGGATATATATGACATATATTATATCTAAATCATGAATACAATACTGGATATAATAAACATTTGGCCACACAAACAACATGTAATTGTAAGAAGTCCACTTTCGACTTAAGAACCAAATATCGACAAAACAATCATTATTAACTTAATGATTACATAGTGTTTATAACATGGTAATAAGTGATATAAAAGGAATAATGAACTTGAAAAAGGTTCTTAAGGAAGTAGAAATTAACTCAAGTTTATTATTTAGGAGATTAAAGAACGATCGAGTCAAGTCGGACCCGAGGTAAGGGATCCTACTCCTCTCTTTCTTTTTAAGTACACACTTTTATGTTATTCCTTTTAAAGCTCATCTTTCTTCTTATTGGGATGATATTTTATATTACACTTACTGTAATTTTTATGTTCATGTGATGAGAGAACCTAATCTCTCTCATCAATCCATTTTGGAAGTTTTGAGTGGCGCTGTTAGGCTGCCGAACTTTCGTAAGAGATCTCACCTCTCTCTTTATTTTTAAGTACTCTCCCTTCTATCACTTCTTTTAAGATCCTATTTGTAATGTTGGGGGATGTTCATTTATATTCCTCTTTCTATACATTTTATTTTAATGTGATGAGATACCCTATTTGATCTCATCAATCCATATTCGGATGTTTTATGTGGCACCATTAGGCTGCCGAGTTTTCATAAGGGATTCTTCATCTCACTTTTATTCCCATGAGATTTATGCTACATTTGCCACAAATTCCATTGAGTGGTGTATGTACTGCCCATTATTCTACTCTTTGTGTAATATACTTTAGTTTATGAGTATTTACATCAATGATCTATTGTCCTTCTTTCATGGGGTGTATGTTTTAAAAGATACCCAAGTCGGTAAGGGAACATTTCACCCTCCTCTTTTTTAAAAGACTTATTTTGTTGGGTCTTTTAATTTACATATTGTTATGTTGGGATATGATCTCATATATCCTTATTGATGTAAATTTTATGTCCAAGTGATGAGATACACTTTTTACCTCTCATCAACTCATTTTGATGTGATGCCGTTAGGCTGTCAAGGGAACTTTTTAACCCAATTTCGATTTCTTTGGGTTCAACATGTAGTCATTGAATATGTCATCCATTGAATATGTGTGAATGACCTTTTATTGTTTTACACTTAATATCCACTTATATTGGGTGTATTTATATTTGTCACACATATTTTTGAGGTTGATTTGTCTTTAATTTAAGGACACCTTCTTTATAAGGGATTTCATCACTTTTGACATTTCTATTGAGGGTTCATTGTTGTTATGCACCAATTCGCTCTTATATGGTGTATATACTGTCCTTTGGAGTATTATATCATGAATCCATTTATTCTCATGATATTACAATGTTCTGACTAAATGTTATTCCTCAATTATTGTATTCAAGTGTCTCTAATTTTGGTAAAACCCCTTTAACCAAAATATCGTTTTAAATATTTTAATTATTTGTTCTTATTAATATATATGTTTTCAAAATGGTTTTAAGGATTTATTTATATGGATATTAATGGTTTAAAATTTTAAGCATCAAGGTGGTATGGGACACTTTGATTCAAAAATCTCTTTATTAAATGTTTTAAATGGTTTTGGAAATGGTTTCTTTTTGAATGGATTCAATATTTCAATATACTGAAATGTTATATTGTGATTGAAATGTGGAAATGTTATGTTTCCTTTATGCATGTTTTATGTGATACATTTATGTTATGGTTCTTGGGCATTATTATGAAGACGGGTGGTTCCGTGATAAACTAAGGGCGGGTGAGCCCGATATAGCTCTCCAATGCATTGGGTAACGCGAAGGAGTGAAACATTAAGGTTTCTCTGAAGAGATTTAGGGAATATACTGTGATGGGTATTCCAAACGTAACCAAGAGGGTTACTCCCCACGTAAGAATGTTATGAATGCCCCAAGTTACCTTTATGTCTTATGTTTTCTATGATTTATTCATGGTTTGATGAGGTATGTTAAAGTGCCTATGTTTTATGGGTAAAGTATGATTTCATTCTTATGTATATATGAACTCATGTTTCCTTTCCATATTTTTATAACCCTTACTGAGCTTTTTATGCTCATCCCAAGTTTTTGAAATGTGTTTCACAGGTCAAGGGAAAGGTACATGATGTGATGATAGTGTCAAGGATGTGTCAAGAAAGAATCCGTGTTATATTTTAAATATGTTTCCGTTGATGGGAAGAATGAATACTGTCTTTTATGTAACCACTTTGTTTAAATGTGGAATGTAATGCAAGTTTCATGATCTAATTCTCTAAAACTCTAAACCTGAAAAGATCCTCAATGTGTAATCTTGTAATAACTCAAGATTAAGTAAGGTTTAAGGCTGGGGCCTTATAGCACATTAGGGGGATTTATGAGTATCCAAACCCCATCTTAACACCAGGTTCGAGCTTCCATCCCTCGATCTTAAACGCTATGGGGAGCTTTCCGACTAAGCTGACTACACCATCAGTTATGAACCGGGTGTGGAGGGTAGCTGAATTCCATTTCCACCTGTTTTCACTACGGATGGGGGCCTTCACGGATGATGTCCAAGGAACCGAAGAGAACCGAGCCTACCTTCTGGCCTTTTGAGGTGGGGTCTTGGTGGCCAGGGTGGACTGCGAGCGTCTCTATGATACATACACCACACACTGGTTTGCCAGGAAATTCTGATTCTTGCAGCGGCTGACCCCGTAGGTCTACCTGGGGGTGCACTACGAGGAGAACCCATGTGTGATGAGGAATATGTGGCTCATTTTCACATGAGAATACGAGAAGATGCGGAATGTATTTCCTCCACCGACCGTCATCCTTGGGCTGATAAAAGAATATTCCCAGAGTTGGGAGGCAGCCTATCCAGGGGAGATGCTGAAGCGGCCAACCATCCTGGTTGGTGAGGGAGAGTTTCCCCGATCTCGGGGCCGAGGATGGAAGGAGAAAAAGGGAATCCTGTAGTGGCGGGGCTATTGTAGTGGAAACGTCCACACCAGTTGAGGGGCGAGCATCAGTAGCAGATCTGACAGTGGAATTAGAGCCGGTGGTCCCAAGAGAATAGAGTCATCCAGAGGGGTGGCCACCGAGGGGATTCCGCGGTATTTCTACTCAGGCCCCAGGGAAACGGTTGTGCCACATTGACATGATTGGGAATGTTGTCTTCCAGGAGGCCTAGGAAATTTGGGAAGTCAACCAGCAATTCCTTAGCCCATACAAGTTATGGAATCACATTAACCGCCTCAGGATGGACTTGCTGGGAATTGGCCCTATTAGGGCTGATTTTGTAGTATCTGAGGCAGAGGTTGAGCAATACATAGCCAAGCTAGATGACTTCATCCAATCCCAGGGTGCCCTTCACCTGATGACAGACCGAGTCAGGGTGCTGCTGGGTCGTACGGTCCTTCCGCAACTGTCATCTGCTGACCTGATGGAGTGCTTCCCTCTGCCGAAGGAATCAGACGAGTCCTCCTGGGGAGACTAGGCTGGTAGAGAAAGTCCACCAGAGGAGTGTGAAGTCGGAGATCATCCCTAGGATCTTGAAGATTTTTCGGAGGATCTCAAGGTAAACCCCCAAGTTCCTTCTTCAAAGTCTACACTTAGGTTACTCTAGATTTATTATCAGCATCTGTACTGTGCAGGAGGCCCCTGTGCATAGACCTCGTTCCCTCCCTTTAGTGGGTGCCGACGTGGGACCTTCTGCATCCGCACCCAAGGCTACATCAAATTCCATATCTGGTGGGGATGGGACAGTCGAGGCGGCTCCCCTGGAGTCTCCAGACCTGCCAACCATATAAGGGGGGTGCTTCCCGGGGTTCTGAAAACATCGGCCCAAGAGAGAAACTGGGGATTTGACCTCTGTAATTCTTCTCTAACGAATTCACAATGCCATCCCCTGACCATGTTAACTGACATTCATGTCCCCTTCTTGGCATGTACAGTCCTTCAATTGGCCTGGGCTGCTACGGCGAAGTTGGTCGGGGCTTCTAGTAGCACTCTTCCCAGGGGCATGCCAATGGTCATGGAGGTGGACATCCAGCCTGACCGAACTGCAACACTCCCGATCACTGGCGGGGGCACTAGTGGGACTGATCCAGAGATTATCAATTTGGAATCTTATAATGAGGATCAACCAGAGGATTCGGTCCCCACCACGCCCGATCTGACACCAGACGTCGACCCGACTGAGAAGTTCCTGGGGGCATTCCATGCATACAAGCCTGCCAATCGCGCCGACTAGGATGAGACAGCCTCTGAAGAGGAGGGAAGAAAAATAGTCTGTCGCCGATCGCATAATTTGATCATGCACTTCATCAATGACACCCCCCAATAGCTATGGTTGGAAGAGATGGACATACTTCACTCGCGACTGCGCGAACTGTGTGCTGGGGGAGTGGATGCCCAACGCCCTCACATGCTCGTCCGAGATCTCATGGCGGAGAAGATTTGGGAGTATGACTGTGGCCTTGGTGTGGGCTGGTAGCGGAGGGAGGAGGTGAACATCAAGAGGCTCCAGAAGGCTGAAGACGAGGTCCAACAACTGCAGAATTGGGTGGATGAGCACTTAACCTCCCTCAATGCGCAATCTGAGCTAATATTACGATTGAAGGCCTAGCTAGAAGAAGCCGAAGAGGGCCTGAATCAAGCTTCTAGGGAGATGATCTCCATCCGGGATGATGTGGAGTGGGACCATATTGCAGCCAATGAATTGCGACCTCCTCTCACTGAGGAGGAGCGGGAGCTGAACAAGTGGCAGCAACTCCTAGACGCCACCAGCCAGAGGGTGGCAGAGCTTCTATGCTCCTTTGACGATGTTAATCCGTCCATGGGGGGAGTCGACCCCCAGGTACTGTAATGATTACAAACCCGTAAACGTACTTTCATGCTTTTATTGTTTGAATGTCGTATCATGCATGCGTTTCATTGTTTACATTGGTTTACTACATCCTTATGATGTTCTCAAAGCGTCCAATGACCATTCCCTAAGTTCACGTAGGTCATGCCCGATGTGAGGAACAAGGGATGGCCACCTCATCACCCCATAAAAATGTAGGAGTAAAAACCAAGCTTCGGTCATCCAGGGTTTGAACAACCGGTCTGGGTTTCTGGGAGATGGGAGAAACCTGACTGGAAAATTAAGCTCTCAGAATAGCCGAATTACCGTTTTCCTAGTGTGCTCTTGTGCACAAACGGGGTAACACCAGGGGCACTGAAATAAATCCGAACAGATGGTAATGAGAGGTGTGAATCACGATACCCATGATTCGGAACATTGTGGGGGTGGCATGACAATAAAGAATAATTTTTGACCACATTTGAAACACAACATTCTTATTTCATTATCCTGGAGTGGGGATAATAAATGAGGGTTGACCATTGACCATGTTCGAAACACGGGACCAAACTCAAAATGTCATATGTTAGTCTTCCAAAATGTTGGCCTAGGACAATATGAGGGCCATAGGCTGAGCATCCAAACTATTAGGGGGTTCCTCCAGATGTGAAAGAGGACGAGGGTCTGAATAAGGGGCACATAAAGCATGGAATGTGGAGTGACAGTTTGTTCGAATAGAATCCAACACTCCTGAAATTATTCCATTGTGGTGGAAGCACACTGATGGACGCTTCAGTTAGATCATGGATCATTCCTTCTTTCAAAAATGGCCTCTCTGGTGAGGGATTCGTCACTTCCCAATGTCATCTTGGGTCATCCCAAATTTGTTCAGTGCAGGGTTTCAGTTGCACGGTTCCCCGCAAGGGGTCAGGCCAGGGGCCGAAAATGAGGAGGAACATGACTTTATGATTCCTGGGGCTAGACCCTGGGCGAAATACCGGGGTGTCTCTACGTATCCCATAAGTATGGGAATCAAGCCATATGTAGTTATAGAAGCACAGTTTAACGTCATGTGGGATGATGATAAGCATGGTTGTGCCAGTATACATCCTACCAAAACTGCTAAACCCACATGAGTCGTGCTCGATGTGGGAAACAAGAAGTAGTGGTGGGGCTTTCTTGACATAGGATGGGGCATATTAGGACAAAGGGAAGCTCGGTGAATACCAGCCCAATGATGCTAACTCGTCCATGTAGCGCACCTAGACGCGTGAAGAGATAAAGTTGAGTATTTCAGAATTCCACATGAACATGAAGAAGTGGAAATGTGTGAATCATGATGCTTGAAATATAGACCACAATGATGGTGGCATGACGATGGAGGATAACTGTTGACTATGGAGGAAACACAGCATCCACATCGCGTTAGCCTGGAATGGGGACAGACAAATGATGGTCGACTGTTGACCATGTTCAAAACACATGACCTGTTTCAAATGTCGACCGAGATCCTAAGAGACGTTGGACCATAATGGTAGGAGGACCCTTAGTCCTAGAATCCATGCCATCCGGGGGTCCTTTTAGATGTGGAAGAGGATGAGGATCCAAATAGAGATCTCATGAAGCCTGGACATGGAATGAGGGGAATGTCCCCATGAAAATTCCACACTTCGGGGTCTTTGTCAAACACATCTAAATACGACGACGAGACGTATTCGATGGAGGGGGTCGAGCCCCTTACAATTGGGAGATCTTAGTTTAAGGTCGTAGAACATGGACTATAGATGGTAGAAAACATGGGAGACACGTAGTGGGGTTACTAAAAAACCAGACGTGAATGGGAACCGAGGGTTCCGACCACCACGTGTTCCTTAGAGAGTTTTAGGTCAGGGGACTGAAAACAAGAGTTAATTTGGGCCTGAGACAAAGTGCACAGGAATTCCTACATACCCCATGAAGATGGGGATCAAGCTTCACATAGTTATAGAGGTGGAATGGTAAGGTACCAGTGCCAGGGAAGAAGGGGAATGTGGGCATTGCCCTCACACCAAGATAAGCGGTATTTGATAAATCTTGTTTGTCCTTTAAGGTGAGTGGTTTTTTTTGTGAAGCGACAGGCCCTGGCATTTACACAAGAATCAAGCTATATTAGGCGTTGAAAAATGGCATGGCATGTGACCAATACCAAACATGGTGTCCCCTTGAGTGAGAACATCATGATGCAGTTATGTTTTTCATCGTGCAGCCAGGACGATAATGTCACATTTTAGGGTCATGTGATAGGACCGGGTGACATAGTTTAAAGTCATATGGCTTGGACAAGCATGAATGAAAACGACGTGGTACAGCGTACTCGATGTGAATGAGGACATAATCCTACACTACATTGTACACAATTTCGAGAAAAGAGTCTCAACCCAAGGGGCCTACTTAGAGGTAAGAGGGAAAAGGGGGAGGAGAAACTAGCTCCCAATTGAGATGGACCTGAAAACGAGACGTCTGATTGGTCCTAAGTATCCTATAAGGATGGGAATCAAGCCACATGTAGTTATTAGACGAGATCTTAGTTTATGGTCTTAGAGCTCGGACCATGGATGGAGTGAAAACCCTCCAAGTAAGTGCAGACCTCAACCCGATCCCTAATCCCACGTGAGTTGAACTCAGTGTGGGAAACAAGGGAGGAAGATATCTTTTGCAATACCTATAACACACTCCAAAGGGAAATCGGTGTAGAGCCCTAAATGACACCCCTATCACAACTTTGGTCCTCCTAACGTATAGATGCGTACTGAGGAATAATACCAAGAGTTTTGAAGTTCTACTTGGACATGATGAGGTGTAGAAGGATGTGAATCATGTAACCAACATTTTGGGCTTAATGGCATTGCTATGGCGATGGAGGATAACTATTGATCATGTTCGAAACACAGTATCCATATCACGTTATCCTCAAGTGGGAACAATAAATGAGAATCCACCACTGACCATATTTGCAACGCAGGATTTGTATCGGCTTGTTGTCTACGACCCTCATGTACGTTGGCATATAATGGTAGGAGGGCCCTTAGGCATAGAATTCGTGCCATTCAAGGGCCCTTTCGAGTGTTAAAGGTGATGGAATCCTTAATGAAGGGGAACAAAATGCCTGAAAAGCGGGCAGAATCATGTTTGAGCAGAGTCTGACATTCCATGTATTAAACCAGAGTACCCTTAGGCACATTAATGAACTGCCAAAAAGGGGCGACGAGGGTGTTTAGGAGGGAGATGTACACCACGTGGTCGTTACAAGCCTGACATGAACGAGTAAATAATCCCATGCCACTCCATATACTCTCTTCTCTAGAGAAGGGTAGCCTAAGGGGCCAAGGTGAAATGGAGATTTTTGGGAGAGGGGCTGGACCCGAAGTCTAGACATTCGGGTGGTCCTACGTATCCCATAAGGGTGTAAATCAAGCCACACATAATTCTTGAAGATACCTAGGGGTAGGATACCCTAATGAAGGGGGTGTATGACACGGCGACTAACCCAAAGTGAAAGAGGACATAATCTCGCACCACACTGTACACTCCGGGTAAGAACTTGGACCGGGGCCCAAGAAGGCCAAGGGACCTAAGGCTGGGCCTTATTTAGGAAGGATAAGGTTCCTCATCCGGGGATTTGTACGGCACGGTGAGCAACCCGACGTGAATGAGTACATAATCTCATACCACGTCGTACAATCCCAGAAGAGAGAACTCGGGCTGGGCCTCAGATGGAAGGCCATACACCCCCTTTCCCGAAGGGATTTCATCACTTGGAGATACAATGGGGAAGAATGAACCACTTCACTCAATGTTTGGGACATCTTGGGGTGGTCCTAACGATCCAGGACAGTTGTTGACCATGTTCGAAACACAGCGTCCCTATAGTGACCTGAAATTGGAGCAACAAATGAGCTTGACCGCTGACCATATTCAAAATGTGGGACTTGTATCAGTTTTTAGATCAACAACCATGAGGGTGTTGGCCCGAAGTGGTAAGAGATCCCTTAGGCCTAGCATCCATACCATTCAGGGGCCCTTCTGAATGGGGAAGGTTATGGAATCCCAGTCCAGGAGTGGGTGAAGCATAGTGGTACCCATATCTAAAAGAGGCGAATGTGTCCAGGGAGGGGGATGTATAGCCAGATCGAGGTTGGATCGACATGAATTGGGGTAAAATTTTTCACCCCTGCCATACGTCTTGACCCGGGGGGAAGATTTTGGCATTTGGTCTAGGCCAACAGATGAAATTTCTAGGAGTTCCTACATATCCCATGAGGATGGGAATCAAGACATATGTAGTTCTTGAAGGCCATGCAGTTTAACATCGTGTGTTGAATACATGGGAGGATAGAAGAATGGGAGTGGGAACCTGGTGCGACCATTATAATCCTTGTATGAGTGGGGCTAAGGAAGCCTACACCATATCATGCGAGGATCCTCCGAGAAAGCTATACCCAGGGGGGATAGTCAAAGAGAAGAGTTCGAGTTGGGCTCAAGACAAGGTGTCTGATTATTCCTACGTATCTCATGTGGATGGGAATCAAGCCATACGTAGTTTTAGAAACACAGTTTAATGTCATGTTGGATGATGCGCAGTTTAAAGTCATGCAGGACTAGATAGTTTAAGGTCATGCAGGACCATCGTGCATTTTAGGGTCATGCGAGACCATTCAGTTTAAGGTCATGCAGGACCATTAGGCTTAGGAAATGTATTTCTTGAGGAACTTAGCATTAGTGTGAGGAGTTATACGTTCACCATCTGTGGTTACCAAGGAGTATGCTCTATTGGGGTAAACTTTGTGGACTATTTAAAGTCCTTACCATTTGGGCTCCAACATGGGTGGTTTCCTGCCAGGGATCATTGGTGTTCGGAGTGCCAATACCAGGTCTCCTTACAGTAAAGAGCAGAGGTGAACTTTCTTATTGAAGGCTCTAGCCATATTATTCTGATGCCTTTCTAGATTGTGCAGGGCACGGAGCCTATTCTCGTCAAGTGCTTTAAATTCAGCTAGACGGATTTCGGACACCTTATCTAGCGCCTCCTAGTCATAGACTATAGTGCGTAACGAAGGCGGCTGGATCTCAATGGGAAGGAAGGCCTCAGCCCCGTACACCAGGGAATACGGAGTCACCGGTGTGGAATTGCGAGTCGTCGTCCGATAAGCCCAGTGGGCATTGGGGAGCTTATCCGGCCAACTCTTCTTGTTCTGACCAACCATTTTCTGCAGAATGTTAGAGATGGTTTTGTTGAAAACATCGATCTTCCCACTTTCCTGTGCGTGATAGCGAGAGGTATGGTTTGAACAGAATTGTACTTGGCGTACAATTTATTCAGCTCGGCTGCTCGGAAGTTGGTTTCATTATCGGTGAGGACAGTTTGAGAGACTCTAAACCGGTGGATGATATTGGAACTCACAAAGTCAATAATGGAATAGGCCTTGACTTCCTTGAGAGGAATTTCATCTTCCCACTTGGAAAAGAAATCTGTGGTGGTCAGGATGAACCTGCACTGGCGAGCTGTCACCGGTGGGTATGGTCCCACGACATCAATTCCCCACACCACGAATGGCCAAGAGTACTTGGTGGAGTGGAGAGGTTCTAGCGGCCGATGAAGGAAGTTAGCATGAACTTTTCACATGTGAAATATCGTGGAAAACTCAATACAATCATGGATCATAGAGGGACAGAAGTACCCCAGTCTCTGGATTTGATGGGACAGCTTTGACCTAGCCTGATGGGCACCACAGGAACCGGCATGAACCTCTTGTATGACCTGTGGAATCTCAACTCCTTGGATGCAACGGAGGAGAAAACCATCAAACCCACACTTATAGAGGATTGGCTCAAGACTGGGACCACTCTGGAGGGTAAACTGCATCACGCGGCATCGGATTCGCTCGCGCTTGGCCTGATCAGCCGGAAGGCAACCATTTTGGAGATACTCGACAAAAGGGGATCTCTAGTCGGGAGTCGCTTCAACCACTGCATCTGAAGAGCCTAGAGGTCCTGACGTGGAGGATCTGGCGGTAAGATGTCCTACTCGAAAGCCTTCATCATCCTCTGGGGTGATGGGGGCAATGATTCTCTAGTGTACCACATGTATAATCAGATCATCCTTCTCGGGCTCTGCAAGTGATGCAGCTAAGCTGGCCAAAGCATCCGCTCGACCATTCTATGACCGCGGGACATGGGTAACCTCTAGTCGAGAAGGGAACTGGGCCATTAGATGGAGGGTGCGCTCCAACAATGGTGTGACCTCTGGCTTTCTAACAACATAGTCATCGCTGACTTGCTTGTTGACTAGATCAGAATCCCCTTTCACATGCAAATTGGGCACGTCGATCTCAAGGGCCAGATTGATACCAGTAATGAGGGCCTGATACTCTGCCTCGTTGTTGGTGAAGCCTTCTGATAATAGAAATGAGTATGGAAAGATGGCTTGCACTAGGGTGATAAAGATGATACCCAGTCCAACTCTGTTGAGCCTAGGATCATTGATCCTCCTACCGGTGGGGCTCCGGGAGGCACCATCAAAGTGCATTTGCCAAAATGGGACGACTTGATCGACTGAGAGGATTGCCTCATCAGGAAAATCCAGGTCCAGTGACTGATCCGTGGAGGTTGGATGGGCAGATAGAAAGTCTGCCAATGCCTACCCCTTAATAGACTTCTGAGGAACGAACCTAATGTCGAACTACGGGAGGATTACCGCCCACCGTGCTAATCAGCCAGTCAACATGGGGCGATTTAGAATGTACTTCAGTGGGTCTACCTGAGAGACCAGCTATAGCTCATGGTGTTACAGGTCATCTCACAATTTCTATACAGCAAATACGAGCACAAGGCAGCTCTTCTTGATGGGGGAGTATCTGGTCTCTTTATCAAGAAGCATGCGGCTGAGGTAGTAGAGACTGTTCTCTTTCCATTCGTTGTTCTTCTGGGTGAGAAGGACGCAGATAGATTGGTTTAGGGCAGTCACGTACAGGATTAGAGGCGTACCAGAGACAGGTGGCATCAAGACCAGAAGCTGGATCAAGTACTTCTTAATTTCCTCGAACACAGTCTGGCACTCTTCGTCCCATTCATATGCAGATCCCTTCTTTATTAGCCAAAAAAAGGGATTACACTTTCCAGCCAAATTCGCAATGAATCGGCGTATGTAGGATAAGTGTCCTTGAAAACCTCAAAGCTCTTGGATATTGCTCGGGGGAGGCATCTGGCTGATTTCCTTGATCTTATCTAGGTCGATCTCAATGCCTCAGTACCTGACAAAAAAGCCAAGAAACTTCCCAAAAGTGACCCCGAAGGCACACTTCAATGGGTTCATCTTTAAGTGATGGGAACAGAGGAAGTCGAACACTTTATCAAGGTCCTTGAGATGGTCCTGGTGCTAGCAATATTTGATCACTAGATCATCCACATAACATTCCACCAATGTTCCTAGGATTGTCTTGAATGTGCGATGCATGGCTCGCTGATAGGTGGCACCTGCATTCTTCAGGCCGAAGGGCATAACCTGGTAACAGAAGGTACCTTGGGGTACCCTGAAAGCTATGGACTCTTCATCCTCGAGGGTCAACCGAATCTGATTATATCAAGAGTAACCATCCATGAAGGAGACGGCTTGGAACCTGGCCATATCTTCGATCAACAATTCTGTCACCAGAAGGGGAAAATCATTCTTCGGACAGTGAAGGTTGAGATCTTGGAAGTCGATATAGACTCTGATCTGTCCATTCTTCTTCTAGACTGGCACGATGTTGGCTAGCCACTTTGGGTACTGGAAGTCCTTGACAAAGTTGGCTCTGATGAGTTTGTCAACTTCTGCCTCAACCATGGCACTGTGAGAAGGGTGCATCTTTCTGGGAGGCTGATTGAACCTGAGATGGTTTGTCGGGAGACCGAGGTGGTGGATGGATACCTAAGGATCTAGTCCTGGAATCTCGTCGTAACTCCTGGAAAATACATCACGGTGCTTTTTAAGGAATTCCACGTACCAATGCTGCTCCTCCAGGGACATGGTGGCATTGATCAATGTGGGTCTCAGATCTGCCTCGCTACCAAGGTTTACCTGTTCTACTTCATCAACCGTGGTAGAGACACCTTCTTAAAAGTTGGGGGAGCATCCTCCAAATCCTCTTCTTCACTTGTGGAGGAGGTATTCCCAGTGGATGGAGCTTCCCCTGGGTTGAAAGAACCTAACGGGAGGCTACTACTAGCCTGGACAATAGTGGATGGCATATCAGGAGATCCATGCACCGCTGAGACCATAGTGAAGGCAGTAGATCCGATCCCATCAAGTCTTTGACCCAAGGGGCCACGCTTGATGACATCAAAGAAATAGTGGCGTGTCCGCTTGATCCGGTTAATCCCAGCTGGAAAAACAGATACGTTTGACGTACTTTCGTTTCCATGGGGTGGAAGTCCTGATACCATATGGGGGTAGGAGGTTCTGGGATCACCTGATCCTGGTTTGTGTAGGAGTACGATGTGATTTTCTGCCGTCGCTTGGACTTGGTAATATTCCTTCCTCTTGTACTAGAGAAAAAAAATCATTGACCCATTTCGGGGGACGTGGCCTCCAATCAATGGATTGGGAAGACGCAGGTGTCATCTAGACCTACCTAGGGGTCACATGTGACCAGAGAGGGCTCAACCTCATTTTCCAGAATCTAGTTATCCTTGAT
Source organism: Viscum album (assembly GCA_963277665.1). Classification (NCBI taxonomy): domain Eukaryota; kingdom Viridiplantae; phylum Streptophyta; class Magnoliopsida; order Santalales; family Viscaceae; genus Viscum; species Viscum album. The sequence goes on along the minus strand of OY728129.1, from coordinate 1,776,709,201 downwards.
CTTATAATAGTCAGCATCCAGATAACAGGATTCATAATAGGCGAAAGGATATGCATCACCTTGGAGTGCACCGACACGACCATTAAGGGAGTACTTGAGGCACTGGTGATATGACGAGGGGACCACCGCAAGCAGATGGAGCCATGGTATGCCCATCAATGCATTGTACGCGGTGTCCAGGGAGATGACCATAAATTCAGTACTGGAAACTAGGCCATCGAAATGGGTCTTCAAATAGTTCTTACCGACTGGGGTCTGCTCTGTCCTATCATGTCCCTAGATCCTTAAATTAGAGGGATTCGGGTCATCCTCGGATAACCCCATCTTTCACAGTGTCTGTGTCGGCAAAAGGTTGATCCTAGAGTCGGTGTCAACAAGACAGCGGTGAACCTCCATGCCATTAAATTGGCTGGTGATATAAAGCGGGAAGATGTTACCCTATATGGGAGATCCTTCATCCTCTCCAGATAACGAAATGATGGCCTGGAATTCGGCAGTCTCAATTGATTCAGCATGAAAGGATTCTGTAGTAGCTACCTCCCTCTCAAACTGGAGGGGTCTCCTTAAAGCCTCAGTGAGGGACTCGCGCATATCTGAAGACAAGCGGAGGGCTTAGAGGATGGAAAGACTTGCTGGGATTTCGGAAAGGTGCTTGATAACATCATACCTTTGTGCCAGGCACGAACTTCTACTTACAGGAGGCCACTCTACGATTGGAGGCATGGTGGGTCTTGTCGGCAGGACCGTCAGCTAGCTGGTGCTGGGAACGTTCCACTATTCACTAGTCGAATCCTGAAGAGTAGTTGTCAGATGAGGTCTGGACGACTGAGGTTGTCCTGTAATGGGGAAAATCTGGTCATGGTATGTCCGAAGTGGTTCTGCCCGATCCAGTAGCATAAACAGTGGCGGAGGCGGTCCTGACGACACCAGACGAAGAGGCTGCGAGTGCTGAGCTTTGCACTGGGCCTGCTGTCTGGTCTCAGTGGCTTGCAATTCCTTACCAGAGGTGCTTAATGGCATGCCCGGATGACCCATATAGTCTCGGATGCACTGACGTTGGCGTCAGCTGGGGACGTTGGGGAGGTTCCCTTGGCATTCCCCTTCGTCGGGAGTCATATAGGGGTTTGCCAACTTGACGGTGTTAACCGAAGCGTACCCTTGACTATCACTCGAAGAATCATCCACCATTGGGCAGATTCTTGGAGGGATCCCCATATCATGGGGCATGAATTCGCCAAGAGTGAGGGTTGATGCCGACAATGTTGGGGCGCGTTGCTTCTTCCTGCGCTGTTGATGCTTGCTCTTCTGGGAAGAGGTCGGATGAGATGATGATGCAGAAGTGTTGGTCGCAGATTCTGAAGGATCTGGCTGATGTAGGTGTGCCTAAATGATTCCATGGGTGCGAGAAGCCGTCTTATGATCCATCTAGTCATTGTACTTCTGGGATCCCCGGATGGGAACCTGCTACCACTCACCTTCGTCATTGCTACTGCTATCTGACCTCACAAAGACACCTTCCACTTGTGCCGGGGTTGGGCCCAGCCTGACTATGTTGTTATCGATTTGGTCATGGATCTAGTCTTTAAACACATATCATTTCTTAAGGGTGTGCCCCAGAATCTGATGATAGGGGTAGTAGTTAGGGAGATCGGTGAGATTCACCTCCATCGGCCTTCTGCACTCAGGAAAGCGTACAATTCCCTATTCTAGGGCACTATGAAAGTAATCGGGGACCTGATTCTCATTGAACGAGTAAGTCTGGTGTCTTCTTTCTGGATTGGTAGCCCTTGGAGCCTGGCCTTGACGAGGAGCCGGAGGGTCCTGTCGAGAAGGTAGACCCTGATTTTCCCGCCTGGGCGGTGGCGGCGCATTACACGGGAGTGCCTGCCAATTATGAGGATGCTGTAGAGCCAGATGTTATGCCTGAGGTGGAGGGCCTCTGCGAGGCTGCAAGGCCGATGCTACTGGTAGTAATTCGAACTGCCTGGGGGATTCTATTTGGTCCATCGCGGTAGGCTCGGCTCTAGCATCTCTTCTTAGTAGGATCATAAGGGGCAGCAGATGTGCCTGTCTGGCCTGTTGTAGGGCTTCCTCGAGGCGTTGGGCCGTATCTGAGAAGTCTCGGAACCCTCCAGGATAGTTTTGAGTGATCAGGGATGGGACCAATTCCGTCTTGACATTCCCTACGCACATTGTCAGTAATTTCTCGTGAGTCAGTGGCATGTCAAAGGAGTATGTGAGCCCCTTCCACCTGGCAATAAAGTCCACGAATCGTTCATTAGGACTTTTTTTTCACTTGAATAGGTCTTCGATGCTAATCTTCTAGGTGGTAGAGCTGAACTGGTAGAGGAACTTCCTATGAAGGTCCTCCCAACTGGTCACAGATCTGATGGGGAGCTGGTTGTACCAGACGAATGTCATCCCCTCTAGTTTCTGAATGAAACAGCGGAGCTTGGCGGCCTCTTACAGCGCGGGAGTCCCCAACATGGGCCCACACATTGAGTTGAAGTGGGCCAGATGTTGTGGCGGGTCCCCTGTCCTATTAAAGGGGGAGAAGGTGGGATTCTCGAAACCTGGAGGTGTCGGCATATCATCCACCCAGGCCGGGTATGGCATGTCATCTGGTGGGATTTCCACCTTCCGCGTCTACAATTCCTCGAGGCGGGCTATGAGTGTCACCATAGGATCATCTGAGCGGGGATCCTTGTCTTGATGAGATCCCTAACCATGAGTGTGTTTTCAGGCTCTTCGACATGGTAGATGGGTTCAACAGCTCGTGGAGTGACTGGTGGAGTGGCATACAGGGTAGCTGGGGGAACCTGGGCCGAATTCCTCAGATTTTCATGCCATTCGGGAGTGTTTGGTGAGACGTACCACGCCCTCTTTCCATGAGTTCCAGCTTCGGCCCTGTCCGTGGGAGCGGTATGATCAAGGTTTCCCGGAGGTATCTCACTGGGGGGAAGTTGTTTCTACCCCTGTATCCCCGGACAAGGATCACCATAGTCGGGTCTTCTCTCTACAATGCGTTTAGCCAAGAGTTCGTCGACCAACCTCTTTTGCTCAGCAAGTTTCTGGTGCAACGCGGCTTTCTCGAGGTCCTCCTCCGTCTTCTGCACTAAGGCGGATGGTTATGAGTTCTTGACAGCTCCGACATGCTCTTTTCCCTTACCAGCATTCCGGCTATGTACCAATGCCTCGGTGGGCACAGGGAGACCTAGGAGGTTCCTTTGCTAACGGTTAATCCTCCCCGTGTTGTCCAATAGTGGTGTTACACCCTTAGGGGGTAAGTCTCCATCGAGAAACTCCGGCTCCTCCTCCTTGTCCATGATGTCGGCCATGTGGATGGTGACCCTTCCCAGGGGCATGTCCTCAATATCGCATAGCGAGTCGGTCTACCATCAGATAGGGCTGAAGAGGAGGGAAGCATACTTCCCCTATCCATGGACTTGCACGTGGGGGTAGCCTCCCTGATAATTTTGAGGAGTACCTTAATACTCTGAATGAATTTCTAATGAAGGTCCCCATGGATGCCTGGTGACTCGGGGCGCTGGGCCATAGGGAGTGCGGCCAGATCGACTAGATGAAACTGCTCGCTGATGTCTTCAAAATGCACTCGACTCCTTGGATATACCACGCAATGATGACAGAGACTGAAATGTGTCGCCTAGAGGGTGTAGCAGAAACACTCAACTTCCTCCAGGGTGAGGGACTCGGGTTTACAGAAATCCCACGCTGTTGTGGGCCAGAACTTCTCACGGAAGTGGTCCGCTGCAAGGATGCTCCAGAAGCTCCTTGACTCAAATTAAGGGTCTGGCCCTTGATTTACCCACTCACCAACTGGGGGCGGTTGAGGAACATATAGTAGTACTGAGGCAGACCGCTGGGATGGAAGGTTGGCCGGTGGAGAATATGGTGAACGGGTTGACTGGCCATTTATTCTCAGACTGTCCTCTGAAGAGTGTAGTGACCTGGCCGCTACGTTGCGATAGGAAGGGCTGAAAGCTTTCATTCCTGGATCAGGGGCAAGGGCTACTGGTGGTGGGTCACCCTGCTGCTCGCCCTCCATTGGTCCCCAGAATAGATCTCTGTGATCTCTTGTGGAGGTAGAAAGCACTTCCGGTGATGATGGTGGTGATTGAACGATCGTAACATGCAAGGTTGCTAGATTTTCATCTTCCTAGATAATCCTACAGAGGGAGGTGGGAATCCTGTGGACCTCACATTCCGGGAGCACCAGGCTGATGTGCCTCATCCCTTCCCCGACCTTGGACTTGGATGAGCAAGGGGAGGGTTCCTGAGCTGAGTTGCACTCTGCTTCAGAGTCTTAGAAGTGTACCAGTTTGATCTTTGTGTTGGCCTTCCTAGGATTCTTCTTGTGGCGGCGACGGCCCACCCTCCTAACCCTGGGTGGCTCCTTGGGACAGGGCTGATTTTCGACGTGTGGTCCTTCGGCCGCACTGGTGCCAGGGTGGAGAGGGTTTCCACTTGAGATAGTTGGGGTGCAAGGAGCACCGGGACAAATGTCGAAGGGGACATGGGGAGGACCTCCATGAACAGCACATGAGCGGGAAAAACCTCTTCCATAACAGGCGGGAGCATCGGGAGGACCTCCATGCTTGGTGCTGGTGGAGCGAGGCTGGCCTTCACCCCTCTGGTTGTCGGGGCGAGGATGACCTTCACTAGTTGCAGAGAGGACGTAGGAAGGATCCCCACTTTGTATAGAGACCAGATAGGTAAACGTCTCTGCATCGACGATCAGGGGCAGGAGGAAGGACTCCATACCCAGTGTGATGGGCACGGAAGAGGCTTCCGTACCCAACATCACCGCCATGGGGCAGACCTTCTTTCGGATTGGGGGTATCATGGGTAATACCTCCATGTTGAGACTCGAAGCGGGGAAGACCCATGATCTCTGTGGTAGTGGTACGGGGAGGACCTCTGTACAGGTTGGCATCGCTACGGGTTGGTTCACGATGACCCCCGCTCATGCCTGTGACCAGGAGAGTCGACCCGGCCTGCCCGTGGGGCAGTTGGGGCCTCGATCCAGGTTGGGAATATAAGCGCCCCTACTCAGTGTGCGCAGGAACTTGATGATATGCATCGGTGGTGGCTCGAGCCATAGTATCCTTCGATGTTGACACCCTTTGGCAGGTCTCCTTAGCTCGTGCCCGACGCTAGCGTTGGGTCGGGCGAGCCAGTGCTGGTGGTGCGGGTGCATAGATTACCTGCTCCTCCGGCAGGGCCGGGCGGTGGCGTTGATTCAGCCGAGTGGGGGCCCTTGCTGGGAGCCCCTGGATTGAGACTCTGATCGGGCTGGTCCGGACGTCACCCACCTCATCAGCGTAAGTCAGGGAGTCGTCCAAACGCTCCAGGGACAGGCTCCCGAAACGATTGATTGTTGGGGTGGAGAGAATCGGCTCCCTGTGTGGCCCTCAGGAGAGGCGTTGACGGTGGGGACTGGATGACTCCAGGTCCAAGCGGGATATATCCCAGGTTGGTATTATGCCCTCCTCATCATAACGACGTACGAGGTCGTTAATTTCCCTTCGTTGGATAACTTCTAATGGGGAGATGGGGCATGGAAGCCCCACGGTCGTGGATGTAGAAGCCATTGCGGAAGTGGTGAAGCCATGTGGAGGGGATATGTTGGCATTTCCCCTGCCCCTACGTAGGCGGGCGGGTAGTGATCGTGTTCCTGTAGCAGCAACCTGATTCCTAAGAAGCAGAGAGATGAACTCGTCAGTGCTGAAAGGAAAAAGGAATTGACGACCAATTCCCCAGCGTCATCCCGTCTTCCGTGACCGGTAAGAGGGATCCACGCTGAAAACATCGCATAACAGGATAACCAACGTTCTACTTCCCCAGCTTCTGGTGAGTTTTATGACAGGCCCGTAATTTTCTTGGCGGGACCCGGAACTGGATAGCTGGATCCAGTGACATGTTAATCCATGGATTCCCCAAGCATTGCTAATATCCATTTTGAGGAGAAGATATTCACATTGGGTTCACCATTTCTGTTTCTAACGCTTTCACTGGGGCGCGTGCGTCCATCTGCTTGAGTGTGACATGCACAACTTTGTTACCCCGCATTCTCACTTTCCAAAGGTGGGCGACATACATTCATTGTTCTAGGATGTTTTCTCCTTGATCAAAATGGGATGATGGGATGTTGGTTCTTTCTTCTGTGGATTCCTCCTTGGAAATCGTCACCTAGTCCGGGTCTCCCTCATAGATTTAATATGTTGTTCGTGAAACTCTTCCCAGCGTCATATCTTCATGGACACCAGTTAATTACGCTACTTCTGTCAGGACATTCCAAGGGGTCTGGTTAGGGCAGAAACCTTCAGTTAGTGGAGTAGTCATGTTGGGGAATCACTGGTGTGTCTAGACACTGGTGATTGGTGTGTCTCTCCTCTGTCCCTTATTATAGGTCTTCTTGAGGGCGTGGAAGCCCGAGGCATCCCACATCAAACGCGGGGAACCGTACGACTTGGGCATGTAACTGAGTTTTTCCTCAGCTTCTTATGATTAACACAGGGTATTCCACAAGTTTAACGTCCAGCGGAGATGGACCAGACTGATCATAACACTGATTAGAGTGGATCAGATGGAGTAACCCCCTGGAGGGAACAATGATGTTGGGGCCAGCACGTGGGCGGCTTCCCGAATGTTGTGGGAGGGAATAAGGTGGCATAATCTCACCGGGATTTTGTGGCCCAGGTAAGAATCAGGATGTATGATGGTTTTGGGCTTGAGCCTCGAAGAGACCTCCTACGTATCCTCGTGGCAGGGAATCAAAGTCCGCGTAGTTCATCTGGTGATGTCTTACTGTCGAATGAGACTGATAACGGCTTACAGCTGAATTAGGTTGCAACGGTTTACCACTGAATGGGGTCGAACCGATGTGAAGGAGGTTGGAATGACTGGGTGGTGGGATTGAACCTCAGGGAGGCTTCCTACGTACCATGCCTTGACATGGATCAAAGACCTCATAGTTCATATGGCGAATACAGTTTAACGTCATGAGGAATGGGGGAGAACCGACATGAAGGAGGACCTAGGGTCCAATGGGTGGTGGGCTTGAACCTCAGGGAGGCTTCCTACATATCTTGCCTTGGAAAGGATCAAAGACCACATAGTTCAGGGAGGATGTGGGGCTTACACTCTAGGATGCCTTGGGTGTTGGAGAACCAACGTGAAGGGGGTTGGAGTGACCAATGGGTGGTGGGATTGAACCTCAGGGAGGCTTCCTATGTACCTTGCCTTGGCAAGGATCAAAGTCCACGTAGTTCAGAATGGGGTGTGTCGGCGAACTGACGTAAAGATGTATCAGGGTCTGATGGGTGTTGGGGTTGAACCATGTGAGGCTTCCTACGTACCATTCCTTGACATGGATCAAATTCCTCATAGTTCGGGTGGTGTGTATCGGCGAACCGACGTGAAGATGGACCAGGGGTCCGTTGGGCTTGAACCTCATGGAGGCTTCCTATGTACCATGCCTTGACATGGATCAAAGTCCCCGTAGTTCGGGTGGATTGGGGCTTACACTCTAAGGAGGACCAAGGTGTTGGTGGGATTGAACCTTGTGGAGGCTTCCTACGTACCATGCCTTGACATGGATCAAAGTCACCATAGTTTAGGTGGGGGAATACATTTTAACGTCATGAGGGACGGGGGCATTTGGGGCTTCCACTCTGAGGTGGCTCAAGGTGGTAGTGATTGAACCTCATGGAGGATTCCTACGTACAATTCCTTGACATGGATCAAAGTCCACGTAGTTTGGGTGGGTGTCGTTGAACCGACGTGAAGGGACCAGGGGTCCAGGTGGGCTTGAACCTCGTGGAGGCTTCCTACGTACCATGCCTTGACATGGATCAAAGTCCTCGTATTTCGAGTGTAAAGTTTAATGTCATGTAGGATGAGGTGATGTCTTGGTCGATACTTACTCTAAGCTCATGTGAGTCATGCTCGGTGTGAGAAACAAGAGGCAGCAAAGGCCTCACGACCACGTCGTGAAAGGTGAGTATGTGAGAAGGGAAGAGGGGATTACGCGCGGGGAGGCCCAAGAAGTGTCGGGGCTTACTCTAGGATGGAGTCCCAATGGAGAAAAAGAATAGTGGGAGAGGGATTTGGGACCGAAGAAAAGAGGAGCCTCGTTCCCTATCACGCCCTCCTCTGGCCTTGGAACCGAGGAAGTGAGGAGGGGCAGGGGTGCTACCTATGACAAGAAAGGTTATGGGCTTACACCAAGGTGGATGCCCTTCCCCCACGGACAAACGCCACTCCCAGAAGGAAAATATCATCCCCTGTGGAGACTAGGGGCATAGAGAATGTCTGAGGTTGGGGAACCCCACGTGCGAGGAACGGGGCGAGGTCACGTTGCAACGTCATGTGCAGAGGACGATGGTGCTTGGCAGTTTAACATCCTGCAGCTCGGACGAGGTGGGTTTTCTCCACACCCCTAGGACTTTTATAACTAGTACCCTCTTCCCCTTGTTTGTGGGAAGGAATTGGCAAGGCCGTACTGAGGGGGTCTCACGGAGCGAACCATCGATGGGTCCACATTAGCGTGAATATGCAAAGAAGCAATAGACATTAGCATGCCAATGCAAAGAAGCATTAGGCGAAGAAATGAAATAGGAGGTATTATCTAGGAGACTTTGAAGTCACATCGTGCAAACTTGGAGGGTCGCACGGGAAAAGTAATTTCCTAGAAGAGGGGTTCATAGGAAAGGACCTTGTGGAGCTCTGTCGCTCCGCGTGGCGGAGGGAACTTGCGAAGGGGTTTGCTTTGCGAAGTGGGGGACTTTAGCCTTATCATGGTGAGGAGGTGAAAATGGGAGGTGAAAATGGGAGGTGCTTAATGAAGTGGAAGGTCATTCATGGAGCACAGCCTCATGGAGCAAAGGTGCCTCGCGAAGTAAGGTGTCGAGAAGCAATGTGCTTCGTGAAGTACAGTGACCCTGCGTTAGCATGTGGATCATGTGTACATGAAGGGTGTTTCACGAAGCATAAACGCTCCACGATGAAATACATCCCCTTGGGAATCCTCTTCCTTTGCGAAGACCCTTAGGCCTCGCGAAGGTCATATTTCTTGGAAGAGGGGATCAAAATGGGACGAAGGGTAGGCACTTCGTGGAGCATAAGTACCTCGTACAGCTCATGGTTCGCAGAGCGGAAAGATGCTTCACGATTCGGGAGCTCAAAAGCCGAAATGTTGGATTCTCCATCCTTTGGGCTCAGGGGGAGCCTGGTATTTATAGTCAAGAGGTTCCACAAAGTAGAGATGGTTCGGCGCGAAGAGGAACATAGTCGCTTCGCGGCTGGCTCGTGAACGTCAAATGGGTTCGCGGAGCGTCCCACCTCCTTTTCTTCGTAGCCGGTTCGTGAACGTCAAATTCGTTCACAGACCATCCTTCCTCCTTTGCTTTGTGGTGGGTTTGTGAACGTCAAATTTGTTCGTAGAGCATCCCGCCTCCTTTTCTTTATGGTGGGTTCGCAAATGTAAAATTCATTCACGGAGCGTCCCGCCTTCATTGCTTCGCGGTGTCCGTGGTGCTGGGGGGACTCCGCGAAGTGGCTTCATGAGGCAATCCATGGGGCTATCTTTGGGCCTCTTCTTTGTTCTGGATTTTGGTTCCAAAAACCATATATTTATAGTTGTTATAATAAGAAATAAAATTAAAATTACTTGATTAAGAGTTATACCTCTTCTTTGATAAACCTCCTTTATCTTACACCTTAAGCCTTGAAAAGATATAATTATGATAAAAACATAGCCTATAGGACATGAAAATGGGTTATTTAATGGATTAGGGTGGTTATTGGCTGATATATAAGGCTCAGGATGTGTTAGGAAAAGAAGATATGTGGTTTCCTTTTATGAGGAAGGGAGAGGACGGACATGGAATTTTTCAAAAGATTAAAATATATTAGTATCTTAATCATGAAAAATAGCTCCAAATTGGATCATGTTAAAATATAGGATGATAGAGACCCAAAATATATTGATCCAATAGTATTTATAAAAAACAATTAGATCATTTTTCTCTTTTTACTTTATTTTAACCCTTCATTAACCCCTTTTAGCCTTTACCATAGTAATGAATTTTTATCTCTGTTATTATTCATACTAACGAAAAAATAAGTTGAAATTATTATATAATATTAATTATACTGATTAAAAATATAGAATAAATTTCATATAATTTCATATTAATATGTTTCAAAAATTAAATATAATATTTTCTTACAAAAATTAATAAAACCCATTTTTGAAGAAAAATATTTTTTGTGGCATACAGGTTATTCATTAAATATTGAGTGACTTATTCCTAATAATTAATAAATAAATTTGTATTTATTAGGACCATAATATATATATATATATATATTATAATTTGTTTAATCCTAATCATACCCTTCTATCCAATGGTCATCTTATACATGTATACTATATCACAGTTTATTTATACTCGGGGTTGTGTGTAAAGCATGCTATAGAATACTTCAAGATTACTTCAAAGCAAAAAAATCATTTAAATTATTTGGGTGTTATAGATATCCCTTAAGTATTAGGTGCATCATTTGTTACATTTTATATGGGTTCCAATTACCTGAGAAACCCTAACTATTATGATACTAGATAAATCGAGTTAAGATAATCTAGATGATAGATTGGGAAAAGAGTTGTCCACTCAACTATCCAAGAGTCATATATGACTTGATTGATATGATTTTTTACTAGATATAATCATGGATTATTTACATTCTTAAATTGTATAATTCCTAGAGGAATATTGATTGTGTCCCACAAATGGATATAATGAAATTTAATGGGGGTAATCATTTTAGTGGGATAACATTTAATAAAAATCCTTATAAATTGTATGTGGAACATGATACTCATTAAATAAAATATTTTGTTATATATTAATAGAATTATCAATATCAAACTTGACTTCAAGATCAATAATTATAAAATATAATCTTAATGTAAAAAACTCCTTGGACTAGTATAAAATCATAAGATTCATTCTTAAGTTAAAATAAAATTTTATGTGTTAGTGTAACACCTTCCTAAGTAACCAGGTATTGAAATTGTTCAACACTTGAATCTATATACTTATGAGAATCATGGAATTATTCTCTCAAGGTTTACTTGAAAGGATTTTTATAGTTATTGAATTCATTCTAGAATCAACAGTGGAAATTTTTTATTAATTTGAATGATTTCAAGAAATATTTCCATATTTTATCAATGTTTTATAGAAAACAAGGGAATTAAAGTCCTATTTTTTGGGCTATTTTGTCAATACAAGAGGGTAAAAGTTCAATACAAAAGAAAAGAAATAGTGAGAAAATCTAGAAAGGTTACTTTAAATAGACTTCCACGTTAATTGAAAAAAAAAATATAGATTCAAGAAGGAGGTGGAATGTTTCTATAGGATGAAATTTACCATAATACCTAGAGGGGTTTAAAAAACCCCATGCGAATCTTATCTTGGGTATCAATGTGATAAAAAAAATCTTAAATTTTTAAGTGTATAAGATACCAAATGTATACTTTATAAATTTGGTGAGTATATAGAAGTTAAAAATCAAGTTGAAGTTTGATGAAGCTTTTAGTTTGTATTTAAATTAAGAGGAAAAGGGTTGTTAAATCATAGTTTGAATACAAATAAATAATTCAATCTCAGATAGATCTTAATAACTGATGTGTATTTTCATATCATTATATTATATTATAAGGTCAGTTTTTTATTAACAATTAGTGGTAATTAAAAATTTGAGATTATATATTTAACACACATGGTTTATGAATCATTAGATTCTATAACAAGGTTTTAAATAAAGAGAAGGATAAAAATATTTTTATCTAGGTTAAATGGTTTTATCCAAGATATTTATTAAAATATTAGGGAAATAGTTCCTACCACTGATTAGTGGCATATTTTAAAGAATAAAGGCTTCTTTATAGAGCATTACTCCCAAAACATAGAATAACATATATGATATAGATTCAATTATTTATTCGTTAATATTCTCACTAAGGAAAATAAGTGTTATTTATTGTACACAAAATAGGTTTTGTATCTTAGAATGATATTCTAAATATAAATAGTCACTAAATGACTATTGGAAGTATTATTGATCTTAGAGAAGTTCAATATTAACAAATAAAATACTATGTTAGTCATGATTAAAGTGAATGTCACTCTATATCCAAAAAGAGTATAGAGTATGATAGTAAATAGAAATGTAAAGAGCTTCATTTTTTACCATAAAGAGGATAATATCAATTTATATTATAAATTAGTTTATGAAGTGTTAGTAAATATATAATGAAAATCATTATGTAAGTTACCAAAACAATCTCAATGAAAAAGTTTTATGGATAGTTTCCAAGAATTTTAATTATGATATACTTAGAAAGAGTTATAAGTAAATAAGAGAAGTTATTAACAAGGTAACATTTGATGTTAAGATGTAAAGGACCATGAATACTGATTCAATGTGTTGAACATTATGAATTTGATTCCTAAGTCTCACTATTATTCAAATAGGTTTTCTTCGAATATGTTACTCATTAAATGGTTTAGTGGGATATTTTTATCAGATTTTAACATAGATATAGTTTAGGAATTATATATAGATGCAATGAGTTTAACAAAAACCTAAATGTGTAGCAGACATAATGTTGATCTATAAATCTATCGTATGTGATATGATGAGATAGGAACTTATATATAGTTTTGTTAAGTATTATTAAAAAAAATTAAGGATATAAAATGTATCATGTTATAAAAAATTAAATCTCCATATTATTATTCTTTAATATTGGATGTATATATTTTTTGAAGTGATGTAGTAATTATCCATTGAAAAGTTGAGTTATCCCTAACCAATGTCCATCATGGATTATTATAATTTGTGGAAAATGTTAAGTTTTTCATGATTAGGATTGTATATCAAGATATTAAATATGATTATGAGGTACAAAAGGGGGTTTTTGTGATGGATAGCCTCTAAAGTATATACCATATACAGTGTAATAAATTATATATTTGGTATACTATGGTTATATGTATCATATTTGGATTTCCCTATACCTAAGTTTAGAGATATAACTAGCACGATAACCATTATTCTTTGATACCTTTATTATATAAACCTTGAGAATTATCTAACCAAGGGGTGGTTGGTTATATTATTGATCATTTTAGTGGTTGGGTATTAACAAAGATGGGATGTTTCCTCTCATATGATGAGTATGAAATATGGTCCCTCGATTGAAATAGATTGGGAATTGTATGACCATACCTAGATAGTACATATTATGTGCTTATCTATTTTGGATAAGGGACATTAGATGTTGTCATCCATTAATATTAATGACATGTTATTTACTCATCAAAATGGTTAGTCTATACTCATAGAATCAAGACCATATGAGTATTTATATAGGATTGACATGGTCTGTATCTTATGGTTACTCGATTCATTAGACAAATGGTTCATATAATTATGTATAATTATATTTGATGCAGATGGTGGAAACGAGTTTAGAATTGATATTTCTTAATTAATTTCAATGATACAACGGCATATAATTTTACACTTTTTAGTTGTGTGAATGAGGATAATGATTATAAAACCTTAAGAGATACCCCAAAAGTGTTTTAGATGATATATGAAATAATTTATGGATGAATATTCACAAGGTAACATATATGATGTGATATATGGGGAATTAATGATATATTTTCCTAAAGTAGTTTTGGATATGGTTTCACATGTTTTTTATATGATGTAACATACGGTGAAAGTGTGATAAGTTGATGAAGATTTTATTGTAAGAGGAATATTGATGGATAAGTACTCTATAAGGTTAACCCTAATGTAGTAGTGTAGACCATGTCATGGTCTAGCCTTATCCGCACCACAATATAGTGTGAGAAACATTGTCATAGGGGATATGTATGAGAATTAATGTATTGTGTGATAATTTTGAGTTTGGCCTCTATATTATACACAATATATAATACATTGAAAAATTATATAAGATGATGATTTTTATGAGTTTAATATTAAATATTTTTGTTTAAACATTAAATGGATTGATAGAGGATCAGGTTGTACGTTACAATGAGTTTTAATGTTAAGAGATATTTATGAAACATCTCATAAATAAATGATGGTTTTTTGAGGCTCTTAGGTACAAATATAAGTTGAAACAATCCTTATGTAAAGGGTTGTGGTCATTATAACTTCTCATAGCCAAAAATATAAAAATATAAATCAATACAAACTTTAACTAAGTTTCTAATAGTCCATGGTCATGATTGAGGTTCTTCCTGATAATCTGGTTATTTGCATGATCATTGGATACCTCTGGAGGAAGTAGTCTTGGGTTTTTATCATTTATATCTATTAAAAACTTGTGAAAATATTCAATATGTTATATTTTCTAGTTTAAGGTACATTTTTCATAGTGTCCTTTGTTTTATTAATTACAAACATATATATAGACTCTAGTATTAATGGTTTTTTAAGTTGTTCTTTCACAATGTTTATATGTTATACGTACCTTTGAAACCCTTCCTCAATTAAGAGAGATAAAATCTTTCATGAAATCTTGGGAATGTTGGAAAATAAATTTTCTACCATTTTTTTCACCACCATTTTTCCTACCATGATTATTTGGATGAATTTAAAATATTTTTCTTAACCCAAGCATCAAAAAATATCTATATAAAGTAGATTTGGGGGAGGAAATATATGAATTTTGTTTCTTTTTCTTATTGTAATTTTATGATTCCATTTTTTTAAAAGCTTCTTCAACATTTGTAAGTTTTATAAACCTACCCTAGTTTTTTTATTACACTAGTGAAGAAAAGGGTTTTTAACATGGTTTTTTATTTTTTATTTTTTTATAAAGTCAAATTAAGTTGCATTGTAAAAACATTTTTATGTAAGTTGTTTTAACTAATGTAAAAAACTATTTGACACATATATTATTATTATAGACGATGGTAAAAAACCCCTAAAATGAAAATCTCAAACACTTTCCATGTTAACTATTTTATAATCAACATTGAATATATTTTCACTTTAGATATTTTATAACCGATATAAAAAATATTATTATTTCTAAATAGATTTAATAAAAACTAATATACCCAAAAATATAATACACAAAAACTATATATATACAGAATAAAATTCAAATAGTAAAACATTGATTTCAATTATTTAATGATAATTATATGATAACTTGGTTATAAACACAACAATTTTAAAATTTAATAATTAAAATTAAAAAAACTGCTTTAAAAATATAAAGAGAAAAACTAAAACTAAATTAAATATTTGAAATACACAACACATAATCCTTGTAAATGATTTAGCTCATTTATTTCATATGCTAAAGGATCGTCAAAAAACTAAAAATTAAAAAGAAAATATTCATTATTCAATCTCAACATAATGATATGATAAATAAAAGTAAAAGTGATAATAAAACCTAACTTTATTAACTATTGTAGTTATCCCAATTGTAATTATTTCATATATAAATCTCAAAAAATAATTCCCATATTAAACTCCTCCTTTTGATGAAAAAATATATTTTAAAAGAAATCAATTGAAAGTAACATTTTAGGTATCTGTAAAATTAAAGTACAAATAAAATAAGTTACATAAAAAATTTATATTTTTTCCATTCATCTTACTGACTAGTGATAATACTTCCATGCCATGTTTGAATATGATAATAGATATGAAATAAAATAAAAATTTATTATAATATATAAGCATTAAAATAATCAAACTTAATTCTTTAATGTTGCATTAAAATTTTATCATGTGTCACCATAAATGCAGTAAAATCAATGATTTGTGTTTTATTATATAAAAAAATGACACAACATCCAATGGAAAGTAATATAACAATTTTAAAATGTGGAATATTGTTTAATTAATATAAATTGTATGCCAGGATTAAATATATATTTTTTACTTATCAATATAAAAAGCATCCAATACTTAATTGATTTATTTTAAAATCTTTGAGAAACTAATTCGGTTCTTTCTCTATAAGGAATTTTCATCATTACTAGATAAATAAATTGTGTATTAATGAATCTATACACATATTTAGAATCATAGTGAATAAGAATTGTATAAATATAACTAATAAGTAACTAACATAAGTAGTAAGTTACATCAAATTAATATAATTGAAGTAAATATGAAAATCGGATTACAAGGAAAATACTTGTATCACTTTGAGGCTAAACATATATATAGTTACAAGCTATAAGAAATCTTTCTTGCAACTCATTAGAAAAAAAAATCATGCCCATAACTATCAGCAATCATTTGAGGATCATAAACATCCAAAAACATAAATTCATATTATAATAATTTAGAAAAGTCTTTTAGAATAATTAGTATAAGGAGTTGAAAGGGGAAGTAGCATATTGTTACTTTCTATATGTCATATATTTCCATTTAAGGTAGTCTTAATATATATATATATATATATATATATATATATTAAAATATAAAAAAATATAAAAAATGTTAAATAAAAGATATTCTCTATGGAAGACTTAGTGATAATTTATCACCAAAGTCTACATGGACAAAATAAAACATGTACGGCAGTCTATATAATTATATAAACCTAAATTGTAGGGGATTATTCTCTAATCTATGAATCTATAGTTTCTTATATCATAATCAAAATATAATCTATATCTATCTATTGATGAAATATAGAACCAAAATGCAATTTATGGTCTCATATGATACAATATGATACTAAAGATCCTCAATATATAACTCATAGTGGCTGGGAAACTATAGAGGAGGTGGAGGAGGAGTGGGATATGTAGTCATAAAGTGTTTCTAAATGTTAGAAGACATTAACTATTCCGATGAACTAATCTGATCCTCCATTATCTATACTATACCCCAAACTTTATCTTCTAAAGAATCTATTTTTCCCTTATATACTACCTCTCTAAAATAAGTATCAATATTACCACATATTTTTTTAATAGATACACATACCTTATATCCTCATGCATAACCCTAGAATTTTTCATTTCCAAATGAAGTAGCCAAAATATCATGTTTACCCTTGAGTATAATGACCCCCTATGTGTTATAGTCCTAAATTTATTACTATAAATAATATTATAAAAATCTAAAAGTGCTAAAAAAATAAAAAGAGTATAAAAATAACATAAAATTTATTTTTACTATATTCTCAGATATAGACTTTGACTCTCCTATAAGATATTTTCAATTTTCACTTTTTGGGACCTTTTCCAATTTTCATGTTAAGCTATGGGGGTGGAAGGAAAATATCTACAAAACCTGAAGATTCATCTCTCAATTTTTCAAAATTTTTAGCTATCAATTTTTCTTCAATAAATTAATACCCTCCACAAGATAAATTATGAGAGTATGCATTCATCACTTAAATCTAAAAATGATATCTACTTAGTGTCAGTTAATTAAGAACAAAAAACAATAATATTATAACTTTTAGTGATTATATAAAAAATTTAAAACAATTGATATTTCACTTATCTAAAATAATTCTTGTTGTCTACTTTCAAAAATCTTTCTCTATGTATTTTCATCAAAAAATAATATTGTTAAAATGGTTTTTTATTTTTTATTTCTTTAAAAATGAAATTTGGATTAAGATCCATCCATATCCTTTTAGTAAAATAGAATCATATCCCCCTAACTTCTATAGTGTTAGGTAAATCATACGTCATGTGAAAGTGATAAAAATAATTAACCCATATTACTAAAAACATGTGATGATAAATAAAAAATAATAAATGATATTACAAAAATGGTCTCCCATAGTTAAGTTAGTGTTGTCTGGTTGACACTTATCTAATAAGAAACCAAAAGGATCATAATATTTTATAGACAAAAAATTCCTAAATTTGTTCAAATTTATACCTATAGGACTATCATTACCATCAAACTTGATAGGTTTCATCTACCCCTTACTATGAGCAAGTGTTAATTTAGGTAAACATGTTGTATCATGTTTTCTAACCCTATAAGACTTATCTTTCCCTATAAAAGTAAGATTATCTGGTGTCGAGGAATGAAGAGGACCCATGGTAGAATCATGTAGATGTTCCTCCCTAAAAATTAGATATGACCTAGTTGTTTTCTACGATATGTTCAAATAAATAAAATTAAAAAAAATTAGTAAAAGAATATGAAAATCCAGTTGTATACTTATAAAATTGAATAAAAATTCAACAATGTTGCAAACAAAATAAAACTAAACATATTTTTTCATTAAAGTAGTTATCTAAAATTCTAAAAAATGCTAAAAATATTTGTGAGATGTGAAATGATATCAAGAAAAGATGAAAAACATAAGTAATATATAAAATGATAAAAAATTAATAAAAATTTAATATTTATATGTAATTAATTTTTTATTACTAAAAAAATATTATATTTGTTAAAATATATGACTTAAATAAATGATATAATTAGATATAATATGTCCTGTTTTTTATAGAATTTAAAAAATCAGAAAAAAAATTAATATATAGTACTTGTAATATTAGAAGATTACTAAAGGAATGTTTTCTTATATTCCTTATTTATGATCATATTGTATGGAATGAACCATTTATACACCATATACATTATTATCCTTTGATAATATTTATATGGAAGTAGGGATCTCACATAATCCATCATCATCATTAACATTATTATCACCAAAATATTATATTTATTCCTTGAAAAATTATAGACCACTGAAATTTTAATGGATTAAGAACATTGAAAAAAAATCAAGTTTTCCATGGTAAAAGGGATATTTTATATCTCAGTCTATTCATATCTATTAGTTTTATTCCAAATTCATCATGTTTAACACTACTGTTACTTACATCTCATTTACAATTGAACACATGAAATCAAAATTTAATGTAATAAATCTTCCATATATCTTTAATGACTCGATGATATGAAATTAATATAGTGATTGGGATTTTATCTTTTTCACTCAAAAAATGCATTTTTGCAGTGAACACCAATACACCATAATTCTAAAATGAACCTCTGTTATTATAGTCTTTGGTATAAAATGCATAGTCATTAATTTATAAATGAACCATGTTATCACATTTAAATTTGATGCACCCACTAACCATCTCAATGATTCTAATATATTAGATATACCACACACAATCTCTTTAAACAATTGGAAAAAAATCTTATTCTCATTCAATACCCACATTTATTTCTTCTTCCGATAATATTGTTTTAATGAATTAATATGTGATGTTATGTATGACTGAGTTTCATCTACGTAACCCAATATGTTTGAAGGTGATTACATTCTTTTATCACATGTTAGAAACTATTGTTTTAATCCATATATCCCCTTTCCCTAAAAACCAACTCATTCATAGCGATATTTAGGCTAGCCAATGTAATCAACTATAGATAAGTAGTCCCTAAAAAACTCTTCCAACTCCTTAGAAATATATTTCTCAATAATTTATGCTTCTTGTCAATTTATATTCTTAACATACCCTTAAGTATATTTATATACCATACAAAAGGATGGATTTGATGTAAATATATGGGACTATAAATCTTTATTACTTACACCAAATGAAACATTAAATATAATATGATATCAAAAAAATAGAGGAAATTTTATTTCTAGTTAAAAAAGTATATCGACTAATTCATTATCAAAATTCAACAAATTCATATCCATTACTTTTCTATAAATATAATTTAAAAAAATAAAAAACCTTGAAAATAGTCAATCTGACATGGATGAGTAATATTCCATGTAAAAAATTGAAAAGAGTTGTTACATAATAATATGGTATTCCTAATATTTCATGAATATTAACTAAAAATATTTTTCTAACAAAAAAAATTATATTTAAAGAATAACCCTAAGGCACCTTGATACTAAGGAGGGACTAAAAAATATAATTTTATCCCTCTTAGATAATCTATAACATTATGGATTAAAGTATATTCATTTTTATTTTGGGGTAGGAGATAACTCTAAATTTTTTACCATTCATAGTAAGTCCAATACTGTATTCAAGACATCCTTAGTCTTTACTTTGATATATAATAATGTTCTAATAAAACTACCTTAGATATTATTCTCAATATGCATCACATCATTGTTATTTTTTAACTCATAATATCTTTCATATGTAAAATCAAAAAGTATTGATTGTTTCTTCCATATATTTCAATAATTACCAAATTTTTTAAGTCTTTCCAAATGTGACATCAATGTTTTTTACCCTCTCAAAATACTAATATATTAATAAAGTATTTATAGAAATATAAAATTAATTTGAAACATTGAATGCCTTTTTTAATCTCTGATAAGTGTGATCCATGATAGATTTATTTGATCACCCGTCTACACTATTTTCTCCCAAGTTCAATTTGATAAAATGAATTCCATTCTTCATAAATTAGACAATATTTATTCCCATTAACACAGTATACAAGAAAATTCTCATATGATGGAAAATTTATTTATATTGAACATAATCAACTCATACAATTGAAAATTTTACTTTTTATAGTAGTAGTATACACTAATTCCTTCCTCTTATAATAGTTTCATATCATCGATTAATGGTGATGAGTAAACATCAATATCATTTAGAAGTTGTTTTGGTATAGAAACCATTAAAATCATTATGATATATTTATGCTTAATATAAAAATCAAGAGAAAATTTGTAACATTAAAAAAAACAATCCATGAACTATGTTTTCTATTAAGTATCTAATAAGGATTCATTCTACTAGTTCAAAGTCCATATATGAGATTTATAAATTCTTTTCTGAATTTAATAAATTTTTTATTAATTTTATTCTATTATGTCCAATCAACTAGATAACATAATTTTCTATTAGATATTATCTCATATGCATGACATCTTAGAATTTTTTCATCATTAGAATTTTAAAAAAAATATTTCAAATTAGAAATTAAAGAAAGATTCCAAATTTCTTGAGAGGGAGTCCTTTTACATGGAATAATAGATAAATCAACTCGTGACATTCATTTCAACTTATACCACGATGTCTCACATTTATGACACTTTAATAATCCTTCATATTCCTTACTATATAAATCATGGTCATTTGGGAAGGAAATTATCTTATTGTACCACAATCCCATTGAGAATAATATTTTTTCATGTTAGAATTTGAATTTGGAAGATCATTTTATTATGGAAGTATATTTTTTAATAGTTTTATAAATTCAATAAAAATCCTTTCACTCCATCTATTTTAGGCCTTGAAGTTAAATAATATTAACACTATTGATAAAACTATAAATTTTATATAACTAGGATATAGTGGTTCCCATAATCAACATATATGCACTCAGTCATTAGTGTTTTCTCAATTTCTTCCATATTAGTATCAAAAATCATTTCTTCAATTTGATCAAAATTATCATCTTGAAAATAACAATAATCTTTAGACCTTTAATTTTACTTAATTTCCCCATTTCAAATCAAAATACTATAACTAATATTAAAACCATTTAAATCTAAATGATCTCTGATTTCTCTCCTTCACAATATTCTTATATTTATACACTTCATGTATGGATAGAAAAATAGGCCTCTATTTTGAGCATTTCATTTGGTAAATTACTAAAAAGCATTAACCCCTTCTTCGTATTCATTAGTTGTTCTCTATATAATAATACAACTAGGATCAATTGTTATATATAACAAATTATAAGTATTTAATATAAGTTATTGAATTTTAAACATGAAAATTCAAATTTAATTTTATAAATGAAAATGAAAAATAGAAAATTAAAAAAAATGAATATCAATAATTATAAAAACAATTACAAAAACTAATATAAATAATAAATTTATTATATTTTAAAAAATATAACAACATTTATTAGTTTTTTGTATCATTATGCTTTATCTAGATCATATTTTATGCATATATAAATGTTATAAGTTTGAAATATATGTTATATTTAGATTCCTAGAAAATATTATACCAATAATGATTCTTTCTAAAACTATATTGTATATATTATGTATAACATGAATGCTTAGTAATATGATTGATGGTTTATTTGAAAACATAAAAATATATTTATATTATTAAACAGTTAAGATCATTTTTTTATAAAATTCCGTAAAGAATTTATCAATCAATTAAAAAATAAAAAAAATTGAAAATGAAAAAATAAGCTAAATTAAAATTATATTTTTTATGAATCCAAAAATAAATATTTATACTTATAAAATATTAAAGAATGAACTCTTTGTTTTCTATAAAAACAAATGACATTTTTTTAAAATAAAAAAATATATTAGAGCAAATTTATTATTATTTAATAAAACTATAAAAAATAAACCAATTTAACACTTATTAATAAAAAATAATAATTTCTAATCCATAAAAAAATATTCTATATTAAACAATATTCATTTAAAAAAATGAAAAACATTTAATTATAGAATGTTTTATTCTTAAAATCCTAACTTTTTAAAGTACGGACAAAATATATAAATTATTATATAAATAATTATCACAAAAAATATATCTCAATTATTAAAAAATATCACATATATTTATTAAAACATCAGTAAGAAAATTCTCTCCGGTAATAACCATAAAATATTAATTGATATCATAAAAAAAAAGTAATATTTTATTTTTAATAAAATTACCCAGAACAAATATACTCAAATAATAAATGTATAACTAAAAATGAAAAAATATAATACAACTTATAGTAATAATTCAGAATATCTTTTTGAAAAAGAAAAATCTTTGAATTTATTAGTCAACCTATATGATCAAAATTTACATGATAATTATTTAAAACATTCAAGATACATATAAAAATGAATATAATCAATAATTCACCCCATAAAACAAGATGATGAAGAAATATGATATTCATTTAATAAATTATGAACAAATTCATATATATATTTTATGCATACCTTATGATTCCAAAATAGAAAACAACTATTGTAAATCAATAGTGGAGAGAGAAAATTGAGTACAGATGACTACAAATGAGGGTGGTAGAGGAGGACCAAAAGGATTGTAGAATGACCAATGGAGGTGTTTGATAAAAGATAGAGGTGGGAGATGGTGGGGTGGGTTGATGATGGGGTAATAATGAGGAGGATTAATAATGGGGTAGGGTCGATGAAGGTGGGTGGTGGTGGGGGAGGGTTGATGAAAGAGGGTGATAGTGTGGGTGATGATGAGAAGGGTCTAAAATAGATATTCCCTAAAGACCATGCATTGGGACATATTATATTGTATGATATGTACAAGTGATATTCTATGACTGAGGTTAATTATTAAGGGTTATCATAAGGCATGTTATATGATATCATTCCACTGCCTATGATATGATTGGAAGCTAAACTTCATATGATAACAAATGAAACTCTTACAGTTAAGGCTATCATTTTTAATTTATCGGTGATACTATGTTTCATTTATATGATAAATGAATGCATGATTCATTATTAATGTAAGTTATAAAGGTTGTAACTGTAATATACTTACCCATGCATTATAAACATTTGAATAAACTCTGATATGTTTTTTGAGTGTCCTTAAAGGATATAAAATGAGACCTAATCATTATAATAGAAGGTTTCTTACTTTCCATGGATTACTATTAATTTTATCATTCTTAGATATCTCTCACTACCTCTCTCTTCCTTCCTTTTGTTTACAAGGCACTAGTATGTTGTTAAAGGTAATAGAATCTCACTCGGTCATCTAATGATTCTGTTTCATATATTAGATACACCTCAAATGAGATATGTATTTAAGATACCTCTTGGTGATCTTCATCAAGCATAGATCCTGAAGAATAAGGAGAAGTGACGGTGGCATCTTAATTGTAAGGTATATTGTGAATTTCACTTATAGTAGCATGGTTTTGGGATTTTATCATGGTTATCATGGGAATATGGGTTTCTTACAACTTTCTCTATGTTTGATGAGTGTCGTTATATCCCAAGAAATAAAATAGTTCTATCAGAGCTTTATCATGTTGAATGATTCTTGAAATCTTGTTCTTAAAATGATGTAATTGGTTTCATAATGGAGACATAATCAATATCATTAAAAATTATTGGATTTTTGTACTATGACTAATATTATGTTATATGATAATATAATCTATGGTTGGGGTTTTAGTGCGTGATGTTTAATATTATAGGCTAAAATAGAGTATTTTTTGAGAAAAGTATTTTTTTCAACAATACATAAAAATGTTATTTAAAGGGGGAGATTATTGAATATAATACTCTGTCTTTTTATGATAATTTTGATGCTCACAAATACCCTTAATTATTTTCTAATGATTTTATTTAGTATTTTGTAGGAATTTATTAATTTATTTTACTCTTGAAATAACGAGAATTAATTACTTAAGCACGGAATTTGCTTTAGCGCGTTCTAGAATCACTGTTCATACCTTACGTCGATAAATGTAGCGTGAAATATAATTTAGAGCATTCTGGAATCACTATTCATACCCTATAGGGATTAATGTAGCGTAAGGATGAAAAGTGTGTATACTTTTTGAGATAAGAGAAAAGTATGGTTAAACAACCATACGTTTTCAGCAAAGTATGGAAGAAGAACCTTACGTTAGGAAAAATTCTTACGTTTTGGTTATCAGCAAAGTATGAAAGGAGAACCATACATAAGTACTAAACGTTACGTTTGTTTCTCAAATGTATGGTTTATCAACCTTACTTTTGTAAACAACCATACGTTCTTGGAAAAGTATGGATCAAGTAAAAGTATGGATCTTTTACCGTATGTTTGAGAGTTGAAGAAAAATTATAGATGATCAACCCTACATTTATGATTCAACCTTACGTTTTCAACCTTACGTTTGAATACTATGTCATCAACCCTACGTTTGGAGGCCACATCATCAACCTTACGTTTGGCGTCGGAAAGTTTGAAAGACGATTTTTTTATGCAGCGGTCAGCAAGCTGATTATTGGGCGGATTTCAAGAAGGATTTAAAGTCATTTTTAAAGTAAGACTTTGACTGATTCAAAGCTGTTTTATCAATGGATTTAAGATCAAATTAAAATGATCTTTTTATTTAAAGTCTTAAGGGAAGTTACGACTTCTCTGTAAATTCAAATTTTTGAATATCGCGAATAAAAAGGTGACTTTTATGGATCTAAATGTGCAGGAGATATGCTCAGATTTATTATATATGTTTTCTATGAAACACCAGGTATAAGCGTATATGGTAATCAATCTATTATTAAAAAGGTGAAAATACAGAGACTGCAAAAATTCACGTTGATCTGATGATTCAAAAAGGAGCGTCAAAGCTCTTTTCAATTAAGAAGAAGGAACTCGATAGAATATTCACTTGTTCTGCATCAAATATCTACTATGGATCAACTACTGCTGAAGTTGTGAACTATATATCTATATCTACTACAACTAGATCGACTCATAATTGATTTGTTTTGAAAATAAATATTTCTAAAGATGACGATCCATCTGTTGTCAATTGCATTCTGTTGCAATTGTGAAGATCAACTGGAAAACTTATTTCCGAAATTATTTTTATTATTGAGTAACCAACTTCTCGTTCTAAGCTGTGTAGGTTCTTGTTTGAACCAGAAGGCTTTGTTTTACCTTGGATTGTAAAGGTGTCAGCTGCCTGTTGAAAAGAGGACCAGATAGTGAAAATCACCAAGCTCGTGGAGTTGAGTGTTGGTGGAGTGGACTAGGGGCCTTATGTTCCCCAAACCACTATACATCTTTGTGTCCCTGCTTTTATTTATTTTCACTGCATGATCAAATCTGATAAATTATAGAGGACAGAACTCGTTCAATCAAAGAGTTGCCGAAAAATTTAAAAAGACACAATTCACCCCCCCTCTTGTGTATAATCTGTAGATTCAAATCCAACAATTGGTATCAGAGGAGGAGCTTCTGATAGAGCCTTAGCACGCTAGAAGCATTTAAAGATTATATAACAGAGCATCATGACTGATACAAGAGAAGGGATGTCAGTGGATAGAGCACCGTATTTCAATAGAGACAACTATGGCTGCTGGAAATCACGCATGATAATATATCTTAAAAACCTCGGATATAAAGTCTATTCAAAGATTCTGACTCCTTATGAGATTCCTGAAAATCATGAGACATGGAGTGCTGCTACAGAGGCAGAGTATGATATGAATTTGAAGGATATGAATGCAATAATCTACGGTCTAGGACCAGATGAATTTAATATATTATCTCAGTGCCCAGCAGCATATGAGATGTGGCAAACAATAGTTGTGGCATATGAAGGAATAGACAATGTGAGACAAATGAGATATGCAACTGCCAAATTGAAATTTGATACTTTCAGAATGTTTGAAGGTGAAAGCATTACCCAAATGAATGGGATATTGACAAAAATTGTCAATAATATAACAGCTCTAGGAGAACCTATTAAACAGACTTATTAAGCATTAAAAGTTCTAAGGGTACTTCCTACTCGATGGAATGGTATCTCTTCTACAATCAGACAATCAACACCTGTCAAAAATCTAACCATGAGAGAGATGATTGGTACTCTGATGATGTATAAAGCTGAAATAGAAGATGAGGCTAATGAATATAAAGTTCTTATCAAAAGAGAAGATATTGCCTTGAAAGTAACTTCACAACAAAAAATAGAAATCTGAAGAACAGAGAAGTCAAAGCTAAATCAGAGAGGTCTGAATCATCAAACTCAGAAGAAGAGCTGGCTCAGCTAGCCAGAAAATTTAGAAATTTCTACAGCAAGAAAAGAGGCTTCAAAAAATCTTTTAAGAGAGATGATAAAGAAGTAAGATGCTATGAATGCAAGAATATGGGGCATATCAAACCAGATTTCCCACAATTGAAGGATGCAAAGAATAAGAAATTCTTCAAAAGAAATGACTATGAGCAGAAAGACAAGAAAGCTATGAAAGCCACTTGGACTGTATTTGAAGACTCCAGTGGCTCTCCTGAATCAATCTTAGAGAAATAAGAATTCAATCTAAAAGAAAACATGTGTTTTATGGCAGAAAATAAGGAGGTAAACTCATATTACTATTCTGACTCAAACAATGAATCAAATTCTGAATAAAGATACACAAATGAAAAACATGTAGCCTACTGCAATATGCTTGAAGAATGATATGACTCGCTATTTAAAAAACATAAGTCACTAAAGAACATACATAAAGTTGTTTCTGATGAAAGAGATACACTGCTAAAACAACATAAGGAATTAACAGATAAATACAATTCTATTAACACTAACTATATTAATTTTGAATCAAGAATAAAAACACTACAGAATGAAGTATAATCTTACAAACAGTCTGCATTGGTTTTTACAAAAGGAGATAATTCTTTAAATGAAATTATTGGAAAAATTGTCATTAAAAAGGAAAGATTTGGAATTGGGAGTAAAGGAGAAAAACCTAAATTATATAAAAATTCTTTTGTTCCTAGCTCTAAAAGGGTTAATTGTAACTTTTGTGGGACAAAGGGACATATATCTAAAAACTATTTCTTAAGACAACCTCAAATTTGTGGTATTAAGAAAGCCTATGTTTCAAAAGACTTATATGATTCAGCTGATTTTAAAAGAACAAAGCAAATCTGGATACCCAAATCATTGCTAGCTAACACCCCTAGACCCAACAGAATATGGGTACCAAAGAAATTTGTTTGAATGTATTTGCAGGTAGCAAGACATTAGAGTAGAAAAGATATATGGTACATGGACAGTGGTTGCTCAAGACATATGAGTATAAAATCATTGAATTTTTCATCACTCACTCAAAAGGAAGGAGGACTTGTCACATTTGGTGACAATGCCAAAGGAAAAATCATTAGCATTGGAACTGTTGGAGATCCAAAAACAGTCTTAATCAACAAAGTAATTTATGTACAAGGATTAAAACACAATCTGATAAGTATCTCTAAACTTTGTGATGATGGATATACTGTTGATTTTATTAACAATTGTTGTATTGTTTCTAAAGATAAACTGTTTAAATTTAAATCACCAAGAACTGAAAATGTCTATACTTTGGATTTAAATTCCTTGTGTAAACAACAAGTAAACTGCTTGACTGCTAAAGTAAGTGAATCCTGGATCTGGCATAGGAGACTTGGACATTAAAATGTATATGTTTTATATAAATTATCTTAGAAACATTTAGTTTCTGATTTACCTAGTCTCAAATTTGAAAGTGATAGATTTCGTGATACATGTCAACTTGGCAAGAAACACAAATCATCCTTCAAATCTGTTAACAAAATTGCTACATCTAAACCTCTAGAACATATTCATATGAATTTATTTGGACCTTCCAGAGTAGCAAGCTTGGCTGGTAAATTATATGTATATGTTTTAGTTGATGACTATTCAAGATTTACATGGATTTTCTTTTTGAAATTCAAAAATGAAGCTTTTACTTTATTTGAAAGTTTTTGTAAATCTGTTTAAAATGAAAAAGGTTTTAATATAATCTCATTGAGAAGTGATCATGGTGGAGAATTTGAGAATCAGGAATTTAATTCTTTCTTCTCAAATATGGGTATTAAACACACCTTCTCTGCACCAAGAACACCTCAACAGAATGGGATTGTTGAAAGAAGAAATATAACAATTCAAGAAATGGCTAGGACTATATTAAATGAATATAGCCTACCTATATATTTCTGGGAATAAGTTGTAAATATAGCTTGCTATATAATTAATAGAGTTTTAATTAGACCTATTTTGAGAAAGATACCCTATGAACTATTGAATAATAGAAAACCTAATGTTAACTACTTTAAAGTTTTTGTATGCAATGTTTACATCTTGAACACCAAAGATAATCTTGGTAAGTTCGATCCAAAATCTGATGAAGGTATTTTCTTAGGATATTCTACTACCTCCAAAGCTTATAGAGTTTATAATAATAAGTCAAGGATTGTTTAAGAATCAGTTCATGTGAAATTTGATAAATATGATCCCTTTAAGAAAAGGACAGATCAAATGGATGAACTTGACTCCAATGATAACATGAGACTTGATAACTTAAAGAATGATTTTGAAAATAATATAAAATAAATTCAGTCCAGTTCAGAGGAACATGATACTGAATAATCTTTAAATATATTACCTAGACAGTCTAGAACCCTAAAGAATCACCCTTTATAAACTGTAATAGGTGACATATAAACTGGTGTTCCAACTAGAAGAAACTTAGGAAACCTAGTGGAATTCTCTTCCTTCCTATCCCAATATGAACCCAAGACTATAGATGAAGCTTTAGATGATGAAATCTAGGTAATAGCAATGCAAGATGAATTAAACCAGTTTAAAAGAAATGAAGTTTGGGAATTAGTGGAAAGACCTAAGAATTATCCTGTAATAGGAACCAAATGGGTCTTTAGAAATAAACAAGATGACCAAGGCACAATAACTAGAAATAAAGCAAGATTAGTAGCTAAAGGATATAATTAAGAAGAAGGAATAGATTATGATTAGATTTTGAACCTGTAGCTAGGTTAGAAGCCATTATAATCCTTTTAGCTTATGCATATTATATGAATTTTAAATTTTTTCAGATGGATGTTAAATCTACCTTTTAAAATGGTTATTTAATAGAGGAATTTTATGTTGAGCAACCTCCTGGTTTTGAAAACTCTCAAAAACCGATTCTGTTTTTAAACTTACTAAAGCTCTCAATGGCCTTAAACAAGCACCTAGAGCTTGGTATGAAATATTAAGTTCCTTTCTTTTGAAAAATGACTTTACTTTTGGATTGGCAGATCCAACACTCTTTAAGAAAACTGTGAAAAATAATGTTTTATTGGTTCAAATTTATGTTGATGATGTAATCTTTGGATCAACTAATAAAACACATTTTCATGAATTTTCAAAATTAATGCAAGATGAATTTGAAATGAGTATGATGGGAGAATTAAATTTCTTTTTGGGTATTCAAATATTTCAAAAAGATTTTGGAAATGCTTTAAATCAAAGCAAATACATTACTGATTTACTTAAGAAATTTGGACTTGAAAATATCAATACATTTACAACTCCTATGTGTACTACTATAAAACTTGATTTGTATGAAACTAAGAAATTAGTTGACAAAAAGTTATATAGAGGTATGATTGGTAGTTTGTTATATCTTACTACTAGAAAGCCAGATATAATGTATTCATTATGTCTTTGTGCTAGATTTCAATCAAATCTTAAAGAATCTCATCTAACTGATGTTAAAAGAATTTTTAGATATTTAAAAGGAACTGTTTTTCAATCTCTTCCTTATCCTAAAACTTCTGATTTCAATTTGATTTCATATTCAGATGCTGACTTTGGAAGTTGTATATTAGATAGAAAAAGTACATCAGGAACATGTCACTTTTTAGGAAAGTATTTAGTATCATGGTCTAGTAAGAAACAACATTCAGTTTCCCTATCAACAGCTGAGGCAGAATATGTTTCTGCTGGCATTTGTTGTGCCCATGTGTTGTGGATGGAAAACACTCTTATGGACTTTGGATTTAATTTTAATAATACACCTACTTTATGTGATAATAAAAGTGCAATTAATATTTCAAAAAATCCTATTAGTCATTCTAGAACTAAGCACATTGATATAAGGACTCACTTTTTAAGAGATCATGTTATTAAAAAGGATATATTTTTAGAATTTATAAATACTGAAATTCAATTAGCAAATATTTTTACTAAACCACTTCCCACTGTAAGGTTTGATTTTATTAAGGG
Source organism: Viscum album (assembly GCA_963277665.1). Taxonomy (NCBI): domain Eukaryota; kingdom Viridiplantae; phylum Streptophyta; class Magnoliopsida; order Santalales; family Viscaceae; genus Viscum; species Viscum album. The sequence continues at coordinate 1,776,678,322 of OY728129.1, read as the reverse complement.
GGAGTTAGGTTTATTTAATTTTAAATATTTTTTATTTTTATTTACTTTTATTTATTTTTGTAAATATTATTTTGTTTTTTGAATACTGTTTAATTCTTTTTTCCTTTCTCCATATTCAAATTTTATTTGTTTTAAATATATGTAATGATTAGTGATTACACGGGAATCAAGGTTGTCAGAGCCTTTTCGACTTCTAAACTATTTCACTTCTATCGAAACCCTTTCGAAATCCAAAAATTGTACTTCTGCTCCTAAACCCTAATCTTCGAACCTCTGAAACCCTAACCTTAAAACCTTCAGAGATTCTCATAGAGATGGTAAGGACTAAAAGATACAGTAAAGCCGAGCCAAGCAATGTCAAGAGACAATGCTCAGAAGGAAGAAAAATCTTACAGGGAAAGGTAATCAATCTAGACTGGTTATTTCAGACAAATCTGTTGTTGAAGCAAGTTCTGTCGTTTCAAAATCTTGAACAGATGTTCAATAGTGAAAATAAGGAATTTCTGTATGAGGTAGAACTTAGATACTTCTTCAAATCTGTACAGTTTACCCTAGGGGATACTGAGGATAGTATGATGTCTAAAATAAAGGATAGGTATTTCTCAATCTCATCAGTAGAGATTGGTCAGATTCCCAACTTCCCTCACGAGGGAGTTTTTCATTTAGATTTGGAAAATATTGGAGATTCTATGCATAAATCTGAGGAAATAATGTCTTTTCTTTTTGGTACTAAAACTGTAAAGAAAATGTTTATCAAGGATTTGGAGTCTGATCAGAAAATTTTGGTCAAATTTATTCAGATTGGAATATCTCCAAGAATGGCAGAAATGGAAAAGATTTTGTACCCTGATATGTACATAATGTATCTTCTGTTAAGTGATATCAAGTTAAACTTCCCAAGGTACATGATAAGGTCTCTCAACTACTGTTGTCAAAGCGATGCCCAGATGAACTTCTATCCTTTCGGTCGATTAATTTCTAAAATGCTGGTTAAGAAAGACATGGTGAGATTAGTGGATTCCCAAGTAAACTGTCATCACAGTAATGTGTTTAATGCTGGAACTTTAAGGAAGATTGGATTTTTTTGGAGCGCCATTAAAGGAAAACTTTTGCCAATAGGAGTTGAGGAAGACTCAGAGAGTGCTCAGGCTCAACCTGCTAAGTCCAAGGAGGGACAGGCTAAATCAAGAGTTAGTAATGTAGAAAAAAGGATTCACTTTGAAGTAGAAGATGTTGAGGAAGAAAGAAGTTATGAGGTACTTAAATAAAAAATAAAGAGACCTGTTAATGAGGAAATTACTTCCCATGCATTAGCAACAACAACAGAAGCTTTATTTTCTTATTCTTTTGTAAGAGAAGTTGTTATTGATAAAATAATGGAAGTTTTTAGTGAAAGGACAGCACCAGTAGAGGGATCAGGTGCTCAAGAAGAAGATCAAAGGGAAAATCAGGAACAAATTGTAGTTGATATTGAAGTTACACTTCAACAGAACCAAGATAAGGAGGTAGTGCCTAGTGGGGAAGTGGCCAGACCTTAGGAAACTTCTGAAAATGTTGTTCTCGAAACTCCAGTGGAAAGAAAAGATGCTGATGTTTGTGGTGAGAATGCTTCTGAAGCTCACACAGAATTAATTGAAGAGGATTTTTTTACGGAGGAGTCTGCGGACTCTAAGGAAAAATCGGTGGACCAACCTACTCAGGAAAAAGAAAAAGAGAAATCTGATGTTGAATCATTACCTTTGGTACTGTTGCATCATCCAGAGCCTGAGAATGTGAATCAAGCACAGGGTGCCTATGATTCAAGGAAGAAAGAAGTTGACGAACTGTATAAAAAGGTGTCTCAGTTAGAATTTGAGAATGTCACTCTGAGAAATTCCTTAACCTTTGAACAATTGAGATTTCAAAAGCTAAAAGAGAGTACAGTCTCAAGGAAAGAAGTTTAAATGTTTAAAGAGGATATACTGAATGCAGTTGAAAATTTGAAATCTAAAATGGTTATGAAGACATATTTATCCAATCTGAAGTTTTTATGGAGAACCAATTTGAATCAGTTTCAAATAATGTTGTTAGTGGATCAGGTACTTCACCAGATGTAATCAGAAGATTTCAAGCTATCACAGCCGCGATGAGAAACATGAATGAAAGGTTACAAGATCTTCAATGTAACAGTGCTCCTTTATCAGTGTTGCTGGACAATCAGAAATTTTTAGTGGATCAACTGACATCTAGTGAGCCATCGATAAGAATCCTGTTAAATCAGTTATCAGAGAAGTTGTCAGTTTTTGTCAAAAAAGAGGAAAGGATGCATGAGTTTTTCAGAGTCAATTTAATCGAGGATATTCATATGACTCAAGAGAACAGAGAGCTCATTATCAAACTTGGAGATGGGAGGATGAAGAGACTTCAGGAACAGTTTACAGAAATCAAGTTTGCAATCCAGAGGAGATAGAACCTGTTGCCTATCTTACCCAAACCTTGATTCCTGTGTATATCATTGTCCTGTATATACTGATGTTTTTGAATGAAAATTTCCTTCATTGTTTTTTGTTTCTTTTTATATTTTTTTATTACTGTTTTAAGTTAACATATGCCAGTATATCAGATAAATTTACTATTAAACAGTTCATTATAGCATTTACTAATAGTTCAATGCAATATTAAAAGTGTTAAAATCCATTTTTTTATTCTTTTTGATATCACAAAAAGGGGGAGAATTTGGATACATATCATTTAGGGGGAGAATTAAATGATAAATCTATATGTAATTAATTTTTTAAAGTTGATTTCATTAATTATTTTATGGTTTTTGTGATCATCAAAAAGGGGGAGATTGTTGAGCAAAGTATTGTTTTCAACAATACATAAAAATGTTATTTAAAGGTGGATATTATTGAATATAATACTCTATCTTCTTATGATAATTTTGATGCTCACAAATACCCTTAATTATTTTCTAATGATTTTATTTAGTATTTTTCAGGAATTTATTAATTTATTTTACTCTTGAAATAACGAGAATTAATTACTTAAGCGCGGAATCTGCTTTAGCGCATTCTGGAATCACTGTTCATACCTTACATGGATAAATATAGCACGAAATTTGATTTAGCGCATTCTAGAATCACTGTTCATACCCTACATGGATAAACGTAGCGTAAGGATGAAAAGCGTGTATACTTTTTGAGATAAGAGAAAAGTATGTTTAAACAACCATACGTTTTCAGCAAAGTATGAAAGAAGAACCTTACGTTAGGAAGGAACCTTACATTTTGGTAATCAGAAAAGTATGAAAGGAGAACCGTATGTAAGTACTAAACGTTAAATTTGTTTCTCAAAAGTATGGTTCATCAACCTTACTTTTGTAAACAACCATACGTTCTTGGAAAAGTATGGATCAAGTAAAAGTATGGATCTTTTACCGTACGTTTGATAGTTGAAGAAAAAGTATGGATGATCAACCCTACGTTTATGATTCAGCCTTACGTTTTCAACCTTACATTTGAAGACTATGTCATCAACCCTACGTTTGGAGGCCACTTCATCAACCTTACGTTTGGCGTCAGAAAGTTTGAAAGACGATATTTGTTTTATGCAGCGGTCAGCAAGCTGATTATTGGGTGGATTTCAAGCCGGATTTGAAGTAATTTTTAAAGTACGACTTTGACTGATTCAAATCCGTTTTATCAATGGATTTAAGATCGAATTAAGAGGAGTTTTTTATGCCGAGTCTTAAGGGAAGTTACGACTTCTCTGTAAATTCAAATTTTTGAATATCGTGAATAAAAAGGTGAATTTTATGGATCTAAATGTGCAGGAGATATGATCAGCTTTATTATATATGTTTTCTCTAAAACACCAGGTATAATCATGTATGTTAATCAATCTATTATTAAAAAGGTGGAAAATAGAGACTACAAAAATTAACATTGATCTGCTGATTCAAAAAGGAGCGTCAAAGCTTTGTTCAATTAAGAAGAAGGAACTCGATAGAAGATTCACTTGTTCTGCATCGAATATCTATTATGGATCTACTACTGCTAAAGTTGTGAACTATATATCTATATCTACTACAACCGGATCGACTCAAAATTGCTTTGTTTTGAAAATCAATATTTCTAGAGACGACGATCCATCTGCTGTCAATTGCATTCTGTTGCAATTGTGAAGATCAACTAGAAAACTTCTTTCTGAAATTCTTTTTATTCTTGAGTAACCAGCTTCTCGTTCTAAGCTTTGTAGGTTCATGTTTGAACCAGAAGGCTTTGTTTTGCCTTGGATTGTAAAGGTGTCAACTGCCTGTACTCAGTTGTGAACCGGTCTGTTGAAAAGAGGACCAGATAGTGAAAATCACCAAGCTCGTGGAGTTGAGCGTTGGTGGAGTGGACTAGGGGCCTTTTGTTCCCCGAACCACTATACATATTTGTGTCCTTGCTTTTATTTATTTCCACTGCACAATCAAATCTGATAAAATATAGAGGACAGAACTCGTTCAATCAAAGAGTTACAGAAAAATTGAAAAAGACACAATTCACCTCTTGTGTATAATCTGTAGATTCAGATCCAACAGTATTATTATTCGATTTTAACTGATCATTGGTTATGAAATAGGCTAATCATAAAATTCAATAACACTGACATAAAACGCTTATGCGACTAAAAAATATTTCTTATATTATTATTATTATTATTATTGTATGGAATGGGGTAATATAAAGTCTATTATATTATTTAAGAGTTTTTATGCTATTAAATAATATTTTAAAGAAAATTCTAACCTTATAAATTTACTTCTATGTTTATTGCATATGGTTAATCTAGAATCATGGTTTTAGAATCATTGTACATAATATAATTCTCTCTTGACTCTTCATTCTCTCATACTTTCAAGAATGAGAAGAACTCCTTCAAGCTCTAAGGATCTTGAGTGATCAATATCAACAACACAAGATGATATATCCACCGTTCTAGCGCCTAATTTACATCGGTGTTTCTTTGATATCAAAAGGAAAATCTTTGGATCACCACTTGAGGGATTCTATATTTGGATCCTCACTATGCGACAAAGGTAATCTGAAAAGTTATGATCCATTGTATACTCATCATAGAAAGTTACTATGATGAGGCAACCGTTATTTTGATCATATTTAAATTAGTTATAAATTTAATGTGAAAAAGAATCTCTCTGGGTTTTGGGATATCCTATTTCAATATCCAATTGGAATAATTTTTTATATTATTACATTAAATTCATGTACAATATTCTAGTGATTCATCATATCCAACAAAAACTTTTTAGTTTATCACCCACTAATTTGTTCCTATTATACTTGGAACCTTCAAGTGGCATCATATTGAAGTTACATTTTAAATCTATAATTATTTTTTTGATTTTTTAACATACTTTTAAAAAAAGGTATGCCTCTTCTAACAATTAAGAGTGTGTTTTTGTGTTCCATGGGCATTGGAGTGGGTTTGGGGATTTTATGATGAACCTGGAATGTGTGGTTTCTTCTAGACACATTCACTTCATGAACTGGTTACATGATGTAAATCCATTGTTGAGAATATTCTGTGAACTGGTTTAGAGTGTGGAAAATTTACAATATGTGAAATTCGTTCACATTGTGAAATGGTCAATCAATGTTTTTTAACCTAGGGAGACACCTTTTTAAGCTTATATGGATTTCCTAGATTTCAAGCCTTGAATCCAGGATTCACATCATGAATCTTGTGACGATTATAGGATTTATGTGTTTCACATGTGACCTATTTTTGTTTTTTCGGCTTCCTCCTCTTTCCTCAAACCCTAGGTTCTCTCTAGAGTGATTTTGGGTATCTCTGCTCCTTCTAATTTTCATCGTTCAACACTTGATATTCTGGTTAGTTTTGTTGTATCTCTTTGAGTAAGTGAACTTTCTACTTATTTATTTCCATTGGTTGTGGTGGTATAATTTTACTATATTTTGGGATCCATTGAAATTTTGGTGATGTTCTTATTGATCCTTTCTAGATACATTATTAAATCTTATTCCGGGGGCCAATATTTATTGGTTTCAGTGCGGAGGGTGTGCAGTTCTTGAGATATGCATGGCCTAAGCTCTCTATTGATCTTTGTTATTATGGAATAAAATTATAAAGTGTAAGAATAATTAATATTTCCTTCATTTGTTTTCTTTTATTTCCTTATGGTTTTGGTGGATCTCATCAAGGGAATGTGTGACCTGAGTTCAAAGTAGGTTGTTCCATATATATTTTATGTTGGATGAACCATTAATTAACAAGTTTTATAAATTTTTTGATACATAAATTGGAATGATTAATTGATTTTTGTTTGTAATAGGTATTGAGATAAAAGATGGTTTTCCCCTTTTTTGTAAAAGAAAATATATTTTATAATCATTGTGAAATGGATTTATGAAATGGTTTTCAAAGCATGAATTTGATGAAATTATTTAGGAAATATAGCACATGGGAATCGATGGATACTTAGGAACAAGGTTCAGTAATAGGCCTCATCCATTGATTTTTTAAGGGGTTCACTCATGGGGTGTTCCTCTACACCCATTTCCAACTGTCTAAGGGAATTTTTTGGAATTGTTGGGAGATTCACTTTCTAGGGTGTTCCTCTTATCCCTATATTTAATGCATATTTCTAGGGTCTTGATGTACATAATTGTCTATGTTTGGGTATAATATTTCTATCTATCATTTCATGTATTGATCCTTGGCATGATTCACCAATTCTTTGGTTTTTCACTATTTGAGATTTGATTACCTCCTTTAATAAATTTGATATGCTTTGAATTTTTTTTACCTAGAATATTTAGAACTGTGAAAAAAGGGAAATGTTTTACCATGATTTTGATATAAAAAATATTTAGTTAATTCCCATTCCTTGTTTTATTTAAATTTTAGAATGTTTGTATTATAATATAGAGACTTTTTCTAGACCACCTAGGTGGGATCATACTAAGAATATTTATCTCACACACTACACGTCCCTTAAATTGTGTGCATACCTGGTTATTTATTTTGATGGAGGGAAAGGAAAGGTACAATAGTGATGTGGGGAGGTTTTTACCAGCTGATTTTGGGTATCTGGTGGTGAGATACTAGGATTTTTCTCATGCTATCGCATAGATTATTCAGTTTCTATTTTAATTTTCCTTTGTTTTTGGACTTGTAATTTGGGTTGTTTTAAATGCTTGAGTTAGTTCATTTCCACTATCTTCTTTCAGTTATCACATATATTTTCCAATTTACTATTTTATTATTTCTATATTATATATATATATATATATATATATATATATATATTCCATGTGTTCCACTTCAAGTTGGGAGAAATCGTTACCTCTGGTTTTTATTGATTCTCAAGTGCAAGTCATTGGCTCATGGGAATCGGGAATCCCTTTCAAGTATGTGACAGATCAGGTCAGGTGCCACATCGTGAGGATATCCCAAATAGGTTCATTATTGTTTTAGAATTATATAATGGTTATGTTGCGTCTCATGAAGTTGGTATATGGGAGATAGGATTTTCAAGACTTGATAGGTAGGTTGGGATTAGTTATTGGTTAGATCTTATTGTAATGAGACTCAAGTTACCTTGGGATGTTAGGATATGTGTCTCCAGTGTTGAGTTCTTGATATTAATACTAGTTTTTTCTTGTGGTTTTCTAGTTTGAATAGATATTTTCATATCGAATGATTGTTTCATTTGTTTGGTGTGCATTGATATGCCTTTAAGACGTCTTTCACTTGTTCCATAGGAGGGTGCAGCGGATGCTCTTTAAGGGAGTCTTCCTTTGGATCTGAATCATATAGAGGTTTTTATTCAAGTAGTTTGTTCCATGGAATAAAATATACCACAATTCTAGAACATGGTTTTTAGGTACAACCAGGATATAGGGGAGAAAGAGATCGATCTTGGGAGTTATTACATCAAAACCCACCATTCTTTAAGGGTACGAATGATCCCCAAGAGGTAGAGGATTGGATGGACAAGATTAATAAAATTTTTGAATTATTGGATACACCTGATAATAACATAGTGATGAGTGCAGAGTTAAAAATCGATTGTCCCAGAGAGAGAGGGTGGGATTCCATTTTATAAGAAGATAGGCACATTGGCTTAGATCAGAAGGGTATCAAGACCCTCTTATTCTATAAGTTCTATCCAGATTATCTGATGGTGGAAAAGTCTCTTGAGTTCCTCTCCTTTCAGAAGGGGGATCATTTAGTGTGAGTGTAAAATAATAGGTTCATGGATTTGGTTCTATTTTTCTCTGGAGGTAGTTAATAATGATCATCTAAAGGCTTAGAATTACCAACAAGGTTTATGACTAGATATCTAATAACATGTATTTATATAAAATATTTCTACATATATGGGGATAATAAACAAGGTAATGATGGATGTATGTATATGGTAGGCAAGGTTTGATCTTTTTTCACTTCTCTTACACCTAGCTGCAGCTTTCATGGTGTGCATGGAAAGAAGAGGAAGTTTAATGAGCATCATAGGAGTGGTGAAGGTGGTTCTCATCAGAGGGTCTCATATAAACCATTAGTTATAGGGATTAGTTTACCCCTGACTTACTACCAGTGTAGAAAGGTTGGGCACACTCAATGTTCTTGTTCCACTCCTGTAAATATGTGTAATGGTTATGTCCAATATGTCCATTTATAAAGGTTCTTCCAAGACATGTCTATACCTCATTACAGTCAGGGATCATAGACTCTAAAGGTTGTTTTGGTGCATTCATATGCTTCAAAGTCTATAGGTATATATCCATAGCCTTCAAAAGTGAACCACCTTCATATAGTGGATGAGTTTCCAATGGATGTTCATATGGGTATAGTGATAATGAGAGGTGTCATCATTATTGAATATTCCATATAAACTTCTTTATTTGATACCAGAGCCTCCCACTCATTTATTTCTACAGATTTTTTTATTGCGTTGAAACGTAAAATAGATCTCATGTCCTTTGTTGTGGAATAATCAAGACCTATTGAGTAGAGTAAAGAGTAGGGTTTTCATTTTCCTTGTTCACTATCAATTGATGATGTAGAGTAAGTATAGTATTTATATATTCTCAATCTAAATATATTTGACATCATCATTGGGATAGATTGTGTTATCACTAATCATGATGAGGTTGATTAATATCATTGGTGTGTCTATTTACTAGTTACTTATGGGAGATCTTGGGTGTTTTAGGGAGAGTGGGATCCAAGGTATGGTCATGTAGGACCTTACTACCCAAATATCAAGAGTTTTTTATCTACTATTTTAATTAATCCTGATGTTATTTTCTATATTGATGATCTTCCCCTAGTTATCAGGGATATTTCTGATATTTTCCCATATGGATTCTTTAGTCTTCCTCTAGAGAGGTAAGTGGAGTTCACGATTGATATAGTACTAGGTACGTAACCAATATCAATATCCTATTATTATATGAAACCAGTATAGATGAAAGATATCATGATTCAATTGGATGATCTAATGGTGAAAGGTTTCATTCTCCCAAGTGTATCTCCTTGCGAATCCTCGGTGCACTTTTCCATGAAGGATCACGGTTCACTTTGATTATGCATGGAATATCAGAATTTGAACCTAGTTATGGTTAATAATAAGTATCATTTTCCCCGCATTGATGATTTTTTTGATCAATTAAAGTGTCATAGTGGTTTTTGAATATTTATCTTCAGTAGAGTTATCATCAGTTTAGGGTTTGAAAGTATGATATTTTAAAGAAGGATTTCAATATAACCTATATCCATTGTGAATATATTGTGATACCTTTTGGTTTGAATAATTCTCTTTTATTTTTTTATGGATTTTATGAACTGTATATTCCATCAGTATCTTGACATTTTTTGGTTGTGTTCATGGATGATATTTTGGGTTTTTGATATCTGAGAATGAGCACAAGAACCATCTAAGTTTAGTTTTATAAATACTAAGGAGTTTTTATTAGTATATAAATCATTCTAAATGAAATTTATGGATCTGAGAAGTGAATTTCATTGATAACATGATTTCTAAACAAGGTGAATGGTGTATTTTCATGGAGGATCTACAAAACAACTTTTATATTTGAAGATTCCTTCGTCTGATGAGATACTATTTGAAGTTTAACAAGGATATCATGAAGTTGGCATTACCTTTGACTGATCTTACTAGGAAAGGGGTGAATTTACCATGGGATGAGAAATTCCTTCCTTCTTTCGATGAACTAAAATGGTTTTTAACATTGGATCCTATTTAGATATTAGTTGATCCTAATAAGGGTTACGTGGTATGTTGTGATGATTCTAGTGTTGTTACGGGTTGTGTTCTTATAAATGGTTATCATGTTATAGCCTATGACTCTCATATACTTCGGATTTATGATAAGAATTACCCCATTCATGATTTGGTTCTTTTCACAGTTATGCATGCACTTAAATTTTAGTGACACAATCTCTTTGGATAGAGGTTCACAATGTTTTTTATCCCTAAGAGTCTAATATATATCTTTTCTTAGAAATAATTAAATATCAGAAAGAGATGGTGGGTGGAATACCTTCAGAGGTTCGAATTTGATATCACATACACCCCGATGAAGGGAAATTTCTTTAAATATTCTCTTATAAAGAGATTTCCACCATAGACTCTTTTAGAATCAAAGGAAGAGTAGAATGTTATGGGATTCTTCACTCAGTTGCATCTATATTCTCAGTAATATGTTTCAGGTATGGTTCTAACCAATGTTTGGTTATCATCATCTCAATTTTTTTCAATTTTTTTGGTTCAGTAGTATGATGATGAGTTTAGAGGAATTTGATAAACCCATTATAGTGAGGATAACCTTTTTGTTTGGTATATACCTTCATATAGTATTCTCCTCTTTAGGTATTGGTTTGTTTTCCTAGTTTCTATGAGGATATAAGTTTGGTTTGACTATCATAGATATTTATGGTTCGTTCATCTAGGAACTATGATGATTTATTATGACATGATATAGTGATTATGGTGGCTAGGTATGAAGCATGAAATTCTAGATTATGTTTCCCATTGTTAAACCTACCAACAAATAAAGTCAGAGCATCAGAACACTTATTTTTTTTATCCAATATCATCTGGTTCTAGTTTGGAAATGGGATGACATTTCTATGGACTTTTTTGTGGTATTACCATGAACTCATTGAGGGAATAATTATATATGGGTGGTGATTGATCATTTAATGAAATTTGATCATTTAATTTTTATCTGGAATACCACTAAAGTTTAAGATCTGGGTAAGATGTATGTGTAAGAGATTTTAATATTACTTAGTGTTCCCTCTTCCATTGTTTTAGATAGGGATCTTAGGTTTACCTCCTGGTTCTAAAAGATTCTCCAAGAGTTGATGGGGACTCATGCCAGGTTGAGTATAGCTTACCATCCACAAATAGAAGGTTTGAAGGAGTATACTATTCAGATCATGAAGGATATGCTCCATGCCTACATCTTGGATTTTGGAGGATCATGGGATAGCCATCTAGGACAAGTTGAGTATTATTATGACAATAGTTATGAATCATCAATCGGAATAATTCCCTTTAAGGCCCTATGTGTTTTCCCATCCATGTCACATCTTTGTTGAGCAGAGGTGGGTGAGGCCACTCTTGTGGGTCTGAGTCTCAATTAAGAAATGTAAAAAGAGATTTAGGATATATATTACCATCTATTTATATCTCGGATTTATCATAAATTATATTCAGAACATCAGTGTTTTCCTTTTTAATTTTTCATTAGTGAATGGTTTTTCTTGAAGTTTTCTCATCAGTTAGGTCACTATCATCTTGGGAAATAGGGAGAGAAAGCTCCAACATATGTTACACAATTTGAGTTCACTGATTATCCTAGTATAGTTGTGTATCGGTTGTAATTACAAACTTAGTTGAAAGTTGTACATGATGTTATCCACATATCTCATCTCAGGTGATACAATCCCAATACCTATCATCTTCTGAGTTGGGTGGAGATTGATTTATATCCAAATTTTTCCATTATATAGAATCCAGTGCAGATCATTGATTCTTAGGTGAAAGTATTACATGGGAAGTCTATTCTATTCGTTAGAGTTTTATGGTAACATAGATCATATTCTCACAAGACATGGGAGCATGAGACATTAGTGAGGAACAAGTGGCATCACCTTTTTCAAATCATCCTTATTCCACATAACTTCTTATGGATGAAAAGTATCAAGGTGGATAGATTATAATATACTGGTAAAAAAATTTATTTCTATTTTAATTTTATGAGTGTGTTTTAGAGTTCTGATGGTGTTGGAGTTGGTTTGGGGATTTTTTACTGAACCTAGAATGTGAATTTTATACTGGAAACATTCACATCATGAACTGGTTACACAATGTGAATCCATTGTCATATAGATTCTATAAACTAATTTAAATCATGAAAAAATTACAATCTGTAAAACCAGTTCATTTTTTGAAAAGGTCAATTGATGTTTTTTAACCCAATGTGATGCCTTTTTTGGAATATATAGATTTGTGGTTTTCACATCATGAATCTTGTGTGGCCTATAGGTTTTATACGCTACATAAATAACCTATTTTTATTATCTTGGTTTCCTCCTCCTACCAAAAAACCTAGGTTCTCTCCCATGTGATTTTGGGTATCTCCTCTCTATCCAGATTGCATTATTTGACACTTAATCTTTGTGGTGGTCGCATTTATCTCTATGAGTAATAAATTGTTATGTTCCTTATTTTCCATTGGTCATGATAGCCTAGTTTCTCTATGTTTTCAAATCAGTTTATCTTTTAGTGATGTTCCTCTTGATCCATTCAAGATCCATTATGTGATCTTCTTCTAGGGGCTAGTCCTTGTTGGTTGTGGTGTGGTGGGTGCATGATTCTTGAATTATGTGTGACCTAAACTCCCTACTGACCATTATTGTTAAGTAATAATATTCTAAAGTGTGATAACCACTGATATGAACTTTTTTTCTAATTTCCTTATAGTTTTGGTGGATCTTGTCAAAGGCATGTGTAACCTGAGTTTGAGGTAGGTAGTTCCATATATAGCCAATTTAAGATAAACCTTTAATGCTTTAGTTTTATAAATTATTTGATAAATGAATTTCCATTATTATTATAATTGTGTTTGTAGATGATTTTTTGAGAAAATATGGTTTTCACCTTGTTTTTATAAAGGAAAATTTATTTTCAAAGAATTGTCAAATGGATTTATGAAATAGTTTTCATAACATGGTTTTTGATGAAATTATTTGGAAAATGTATCACATGAGAATCCTTGAATAATTAGGTGGAATGTGTAGTAATAGGCCTTATCTGTTGATACTATTAGAGGGTTCACTCATGGGGTGTTCCTCTGCTCCCAAGGCTAAGTGTCCTAGGGACTTTTTAGACACTTTTTAAAGGTTCACATTATGGGGTTTTCTTCTTATACATAGATTTGATGCATATGTCTATGGGTTTGATGTGCATGATTGCTTATGTTTGGGTATGAGTGTTATAGTTAGAATGACATATAGTGATCCTTAACATGATTTTTAGGTTCTTTAGTTTTCAACTATTTTATCTTTGATTACCTTCTTTGATATATGTGATATTATTTGAAATTATTTTAATTGGATTATTTATATCTGTGGAAAAATGGAAATGTATTTACATAATTTTGATATAAAGACTATTTAGTTGATTATCATGCCTTGTTTTATTTATAGTTGAGTACAATCATATTTTTATATATAGACTTGTTATGGAAAACCTGGGTGGGATCCTATTGACCAGGTTTAGCTCATACAATGAACACCCCTTCAGTAGTGTGTATACCTGGTTATGTCATTTGATGTAGAGAAAGTAAAGGCACCACATTGATGAGGTGAGGTATCTATCAGATGAGTTTGGGTAGCTTATGGTGAGATGGTGGGAGTTTTCCCGCACTATCACATGGAGTATTAATTTTCTATATTAGTTTTCCTTTGTTGTTGGACTTATACTTTAGGTTGTTCTGACTTCTTGAGTTGTATCATTTATGAAGTATTCTTTCAGTTATGGAATATATTTTATAGTTTTCTTTTATACTATTTCTCTATGATATATGTATATATAACATTTTTTTACTTCAGGTTGGGGGAAATCATTCTCTCCATATGTTTTTGATGCCCAGTTGCTAGTAACTAGCCCATGTGGATTGAGAACTCCCTTTGGGTTTGTGACGGATTGGGTCGGGTGTCAGATTGTGAGGGTATCCTGGCCTGATTTTTTGTATTGTTGATCTATATAAAAAATAGTGGTTAGATATTTCATTTCAAAAATATTCATTCTATAATACATTTTTAATTAACATGTTTTCAATTTATTTAATTATCATCATTTAGGGTTTGATTTTCTTAAAGTACACGGAACAGATGAAGAATGACCAAATATTCCATCAGGAAGGGCTAAAGATTCTATCTGGATAACATTGGTTACATGGCATATAGTCAGAGTAAATTCCATGTACCGTATTTCAATGCACATGGATGTGTCACAAGATACATGACACCCTGATAAGTAATTATATGTGGTAAATTTATTGCACATTTCATGTATACCTATCCAACCTAGCACACGGCTTGTCGGATTACATGGAATGTTACTGGCATACAATCCATGTAGTATACTTGGTTTAGAAGTGAATTTCACACTAACTATGTGGTAAAATACATAGTAAAAACCATGTGAGACTAACATCATGGAGCATTAATGACATAAATAATGTGTACTCAATGTACATGGAATTTAGTTCATTAATTACCTTATCTAAAGTACATGCTAATTAATTTGGTGAGTTTAAAGGACACATGACTAGTGGAGTGCACAACGTATAGTTGGAGTACACATTGTGTAGTCTCATATCCAAATAAAATGACAAGTAATTTAGTGGGTTTCCTGAAAACATGGAAAGTGTTATACATGGCATGTGGATAGCTAGTGCATGCCATGTATTACAGACGAGGTACACACTGAATGCCCAAGAATTTATCATGGGTATATGAAAATCAAGGTACACGGTGTGTAGATCATAAGTACATGTCATGTATTCTCCCAATAAAGGATAGAATTAAGTTTCATTAAATTAGTAATAGTAGCATAAAAATCTTATTGTGTTGATTGAAACCTAATGTGTTTGGAAATTTAATAATGTTTTTAAAGAATTAAAAATTATGAATCCTTTTATTGTAATTATTTGAAATTATTGATTATGTCATTTAAATCTCTGAATGCTTTTGTAATGGATATCTCAAAGTGAATTCATATTGTCAATGAGATAAAATAGAATTGAATACATAATTAATTAATGTAAGCACATTTATCTTAATAATAAATATTGAATAGAAATGAATGTTAAACAGTGGACTTCTACATATATGTTACATGTATGACTATTCATGAGATTGAGAAAGACCATTGTATGAATTAGTTTAATTTAATTTAATTTATTGCATGGTCTTGCGATCATTAATTATTAAATTAAATATGATGGCATGTGGGTCATCCCTCCCTCCTTTATTATGATGGACTTATGTGTCCAAGGTTATTTATATTATTCCCCTAAATAAAAGATTTGGTTTCCCTACCCTCTGTGTAAGTTATAAATACATATAATAAAAGGAGTGTCCCAAGGCATGTATATGTGGTTCAATTTAGGACCAAGATGATACCAATCCAGGCGAAACACAAGTGGAAAGGTGGAATGTAGCAACTTTTTCCAAGACCAGCATAATGAGTTTTACCCTAGGTTATAGGTTGATTTATTTTCTGGTTAATAAATCATATGTTAGATAAGATTATGATGAATCCATTTAATTAATTATTTATTTCCATCCTGTAAATTATTTATTTTATGGATACAATACCATGATCACATAAAAAATTGAATTAATACGCAAATATGAAATTTAAATAAATTAATTATACATAAATGTTTTATCAAAACATGGTTAATCTCTTAAGTAAGATCCACTTAATTTTAAAAATACATGTAAAAGATAAAGAAAGATAAAATTTATGCATAATAAATAAAATCCTCTAACTAAATATTAAGTCATATTTTTCCTTCAATTACTTGATTAGGAATGAAATCCATAGAACTAAGTATTTGACCAAACCACTTTGGGACACTTACTTTTATCATAGATTTATAATAAAAATTTTGGGTTGAATTATCCAACTTGTATAAAGAAAATTATCCCATTCTATACTTTATGTAACTTGGTGGAAATTGTTGAGGAAATTCAAGTAATGATTTCTATATTGCGGAGTCCACTCAATGGATTAAGAAGCTGTAAGCCTATAATAGCTTGACTAGACCATGTTGGTGTTATGTGAAGGGGAATATGGATACTTTACATTGGAATGTATTTAGTGATGAGAAATTATAAATTCAATGGTGAGGTTCATTGGGGCTTGATAAAATATTGGGAGACTTAAAAAAATTAAATTCATTATGTCTCACATTATTTGTAATGCAGAAAAGTACTAATAATTTTCTCTTTTAAATTTTATAACAAATGGAAAGTTTGTTGTCTCCATTATCCTAGTGATAAATATTTGAGAAATACCATCACCTTACTATAAGTAACTTCTAGTAATGGTTTAGACATATTTAGGTTGTGTTTCTCCATTAATGGAAATCTTACATGCTAGAATTCTCACTTCCTGATACACCTACTAAGGTGACAAGTGATGAAGAGTTTGATGTCTATGATAACTCATGAGTGGAGCAGTTTATGTTTAGTGTATGATTCATTCACCCATGTATAGTAAAATCATGAAGTCACATGAAAATATGGATGCTTATAAAACGATCAAGCATCTTCATGCTTTATACTAGGATAGAGTAAGATAGAAACAATTTGAAATTTCTAAGGTGCTCTTTCAGAGTAATATTATATAAGGTGAACTAGCTAGGCCTCATTTAGTCAAACTCAATGGCTACATTGAGTGCCTATAGGTTATTTCAATTAAATTTCCTAAATAACTATGAATTTATCTCATTCTTGCATCACTTCCTCAAAGCTTCTCTAACTTTATTTTGAATTTAAATATAAATAACATTGAGAAGTCTCTTCCAGATCTTCTAGCATTATTTTGACAAGTTAATGAGGTGCTAAAGCATAGAAAGACTTCTATCCTTATGCTTAATAAAAATAAATTTCATACTATAACACCTATAGATTTTTTGTAATTTTTTTTCGAATTAATTTAATATTTTTCATATTTTTCATTACATGTAGCACTGAAAATAGTTTTTTATATTAAATCACTAAATTTTTCTCACGTTATACTAAAAAAAAGTTAATAATTCACTAAATGAAACATAAATTTTAGATTTCTTTACATGTAACATCGAGGTTATCTTATGTTACATGCAATACTCACTTTCCTCGATGACTTGTGTAACATGTAAGATCGAGTTTTTTAGAAAATTAATATATTTTTAATAATATTATTATTTAATATAATAAGATATAACCTAGTAATTATGTTGGCTGTTATGAATAGTATTGACTAACTTATGAAAATACATGGTTTAATTCATTGATTACAAATTATTTATAAATGAATATATTGACCAATTGAATACAAAGGAAATGTTTTTATAAAAACTACTTTTATGATCAAAATTGAATTTTATCCTAATAAATTAAGTTAATTACTATTTTTGAATGATATTAATTAAATAAATATTTTATATATTCAAACAAATATTTTTTACATTCATTGAATAAATTTGATAGGTATAATATAGGAACAAACCCAATATTACACATAAAAACTTATATTTTTATAAAATAAGTAGTACTACATTTTAATGGAGAACCTATTTTAAATATACATTTTGGAATTTTTATAAATTTTATATGTCAAAATAAACTTCATTTATGAAATATAAACATAAAAATTAGGTTAGGTTGAATTTTTGGTATTTTCTTGGAAAGTTTCATTTTTGGATGAATAGTGAAAAATATTGAATTTTAATTCAAAAATGATTTATCGTCTTATTTATTTATAAGGTTAAATTATATTTATAATTGGTTTTAAAGAATAATTAGATAAAATATACATAAATTAATCCAATTTAGGTTATTTTAATCAATTTCACTTTGAAAATTGATATAAAAACTTATCAAATTTTTGAACATTTTTACTTTAAAACCCCACATTTTTTCATCCCATCTGTGGGATTAAATTTAAATTAATTTTAGACACTTATATGGTTTGAATTTTAAAAAATGGATAAAATATTTGGAATCAGAATAATTTATAATTTTTTATAATATCAACTTATTTTTTGACCAAAATTATTAGGGAAAGTAATTGAAATTAATTACAATGTTTAAGGGGGAAATTAGCTTAATAAAGGAATAAACCTTAAACTTAAGGCCTAGAACGAATTGTACACTTTTTCAAAAGTGATCGGATAGACATATTTCAACCCTATACTCCCTTGGATATAATTTTATCCATTATTGGAGCCACATACCCTAGGAAAAATATGGGTGTAATTCCCTTTTCAAAAATTTACAAGAATTCCACTCCTCCTCCAATATAAAAAAGAAGTCATCCCTCCCACTTCCTCAAACGTATCATGCCACTTTGGATAGAACAATATATTCAAAAATACCTCCTCAAAATATCTCCCCTAAACCTATAAGTATCACCTTAGTCATAAATCCATCCAATGAATCCCTTTGGTGAAAACCAAAAGGAGTTCCCTGAATAAGAAGTAACATCCTCCCTTATGCTCCTTTTTTTTATTCATTCTCAACCACCTAAAATCTTCTTATTACATGATTATATAATAATAAATTTGTCATACATATATTTATATGTTTTTATTATATGTTTTTACCTATACTTACACACACTTCCATCTAATGGGTAACGAACTTACCGTTCTTCTATACGGAAAACTACCGCCTCACGAAATAGTGTTGTTAATTTTTTATTTACCACCTCTCATAGTTGGGAATTATTATGGAAACTATATTTTTTTATTTTATATATGATATTTATGATTCATTTATTCTTATTTATTTATTATAGAATGCATACCTCTATGATTTCAATTTTTTAAATATGATAATTTCGTTTGGGGAAGTGTGGACTACTGCCTCCGCAAAGTGATGTGATTCGTTCACACTTTACATGGAATATATTAAGGATGGGTTTAGTAAAAATATATAATATATATATAATAATAATTATACTATAATTATATTGTAAATATACATATATTTCATTTACTTTATTTCTTTAAATAAGACAATAAAACAAAAGCATTTTTCATACGTACGTACGGCCTACCATCTCCATGAACGATGTATTTTATTTCATATTTATATCATTTATAGATTACTATAAATATTAATATAATGAATATATATGATATATAAATCATGTTTTAAATTATTTAAATATTTAAATCATGATATATGTAAGACAATCAAGAATAACAAGTCAGCACACATATAATAAACAAAGCAGTTATTACCCAAAACATTACTTTAACATAGAATTGTTAATAAATGGGTAATATTAAGTTATAAGTGAATATTATATGGTATTAGATATAATAAAATGTTTATATGGTATATTTATAATAAAATTATATTTATTATATAGTATGTTTCAATTTTTACAAATAAATTCAATACTTAAGTTAAGGGATTTTCATCTCACTTTTTATTTCTATGAGATGCATGCCTTGTTCGCCATTCATTTAATTTTTTGTGGTGTGTATACTTACCATGTATGTATTATATGATTATTATACTTACATTTTTGGGTATTTAAATATCCATTTTATGATATTTCTTTCATTTGGTTTATCTTTCAAAAGGTACCAAATTGATAAAGTAATTTTGTCACAATTTTCCTTCTTTGAGGTACATGTCATGTTATGCACCAGTATTTTTCTATGAGGTGTATATAATACCATATAAAATGTTATATCATGAATATATTTATTTTAATGATATTTTAATCTTCATTTAATTTTATTATTTCCACTGTATTATGACTTAAAGTTACCAAAGTGGTACCGGTTTATAGCTTCAATCTCATCATTTATTGCGATTATTTATGATTATGCTTCCATTAATGAAATATTATGATCAATATCTCAATAAATATCATTAATTTTATTAACATATGTATATTAATGTTAAATTCAAGTAATTTTATCATTTTTCAAATCTTTTTTACTTATGATAATTAAGAAAATGTTTTTATGAAAAGCAAACTGTATTCCTACTTTTGGTCAGAAATCTATGTTCTTTCAAAACTATGATTTTTTAAAATGTTTTAAAATTTTATTTTCTATTATAATATTATTATTAAATTAAATTTTTACCCATGTATTATCTTTTTACAAAAAAGAATTAAAATTAAACTTTTTTCAATTTCCAATCAAGGCACATTTCGAAACTTTTAAGGTGAAAAAGGAATGTTCAGCATGTACGGACATATCTGCCCTCATGACTATCATTTCACTAATGCTTCATTTTTATGTTTTAAAGTTTATTTTTTAAAATAAAATTTTTTATCATGTTATGGAAATTTATGGATTTTAAAATGGTTTTCAAAGAAAAAGGGTTTATAAAAAAATTTATGTTAAAAAATGTTCTAAATGATTTTCAAAAATTCCTTTATACGTTTTCCAAAATAATTCTTTCATAGAAAAGGATTTCAATGATATCAAATATTATTATATATTTTTTCAAATTATTTTATTTTAAAATAGTTTCCAAATGTTTTCAATATTATTTTATAATTTTTCAAGGAAAATGGTTTTCCAATTTTTTTAAGATTCTTTTATAAGTTTTCAAAATGTCTTCAAGATTATTTTATAAGTTTTCAAGGGAAAAGGTTTTCAAACTAATTTCAAGACTAGTTTAGTTTTCAAAATATTTTCAAATAAAATGTTTTCAAAAGTTTTTTTGTTTTAAAAATCATTTTTCAAAAAGAAATGATATTTTAATCAAGAAATTGTTTTAAAAGATATTAAAAAATTGTTTTCCATCTAAGAAAAAATTTGTTGATGTTAATCATGCCTTTATGGGAAATGATCCAAAAGATCCATTAATACTCTTTCTATAAATGGATTATGTTTTTATGTAATGATATTTAACGACCCTTCCCCTAGGTCCCGTGTCGTGACTACCCAAAGCACACATTCCACAGGCCAGGGGCTGGTGACTAGCACCGAAAAGGCATATCCCTAAAACTGGGAAGACATTGTCTTTTAACATGCAAACTCACACATTCCAAGAACACCGCAAGATAAAAGCACAAAGTAAACTATATATTAAATAGGGTGAGTATAGTAAGTAAAGGGGTTGGAATACTAGACCAACTGGTAAGTACAAGTAAAAATGAAAACAGCTCCTGTGAACACTGGCCAAGGATCCTACTTGAAGGGTAGGTACAACTCTCAAATGGTTGTCTCTACGGTACGTCTCATCTAATGGTCCATATCCGAGTAGCCTCCAGTTCTTGCATCCTCAGTCTCGATCAATTTTTTACTTCATCTACACAAAACACAGCAAGGTGCGGGCGTAGCCCGTGCAGGTTGAGTATAACAATACTCGGTAGGGACCTCGACACCCCCAAAGGTCTCTCAGAATCCAAAAAGGATAAACCAAAAAGCAATACCTCAATATAAAATCACAAATCAATATACATCTACAATAATTAGGTATATTCCCATACATATGCGTAAGTTATCAATATATACTCATCTCACACATGAGTGAAGAATACCACAAAGGTGACACCACGAAGGTAGAAGTACCACTCAGGTAACACTACGAAGATAAAAGTGCCACACAGGAAACACCATGTAGGTAAGTACCACAAAGGTAATGCCACACATAAGAATACCACGAAGGTATCACCACATAGAAGTGTACCACAAAGGTAAATACTCAGCTCACACCAGGTATAACTTAAGTACGAAAGTATAGATGATTAGCTGTATTGCTGGATCATCTTACTTCGTCGTGAAGCTCTGTTGTTGACCCACACAGGATCGTAGATGACCCACAGAGGATCTATAGATTACCCACATAGGATATAAAGATGTTTACCCACACAGGATCCAAATATTACCCACACAGGATCTGAAGATGTCCCATATAGGATCTGAAGATGACCCACACAGGATCTGTAGATTCTTCAAGTACAGCCAGCCATAGGATTCCTCACACCCGGTGCGCTCAAGTTCAATAGAATCTTCCCCTTGAGATATTTTTCATACCTCTAATTCCACTAATCTACACAAATTTTTAACCCAAATGACCTCCATTTCTTAAGGGTTCCAATGTGACAGACGGTGCATCAATTAGACGCTCAGTCTGCGAGTTATAAATGTTTTAGTTCCGAGGGCCCGGTTGGATTCGGGTTCGATCCAACCCAGCTATACTAAAACTTTATCCAAAACTCAAGTGTATTATACTAAAATGACCTTCTCTATCCAAGATTTCTGGCGCCACAGATGGTTCGTCAAACAAATGCCTGATTCTCAAGATATGGCCAAAATGGTGTATCTGGGTCCAGATGGACTCAGGTCTGGTCCGACCCGGCCCGACTCGACTCAGCCTAGGTCTGTCCCAGATGGGCTAGGCCACACTGGGGTAACCCTACTGGGTATGTCCCATGGGGCTCAGCTCGCTTGGCTGGGTGTGGTCCATCGTGGCGGGGGCCGCCCAAACCGCTACCCTAGGGGAGCCCCCCCCCCCAAATTCTGAACGGTCCAATGGACCATTCGACTTTGGCCAACCCAACAGCACCATGTAGCGCTACCTTCCGGCATGCGGGGCCCTCTAGAGTGGTCCTACTCGACGTGATGCGGCCTTCTGGAATTCGTCCTACTCCCTCTTCCAGCGGCGCCAACATGCGTTGATGCTGCCTCCCAAGCCAAACGGGTGTCGGCCACCCTTCGGGTGCGCCGCCTACTCAAACCGTGGTCGCTCGGGTATCGTCCACCCTCCGGGTGTGCCGCCTGCTCGAACTACAGTCATTAGGGTGTCGTATTCCCTTCAGGTGCGCCGCTGACTCAAACCGCAGTCAGTCAGATGTCGGCCACCCTCCCTCTTCCATGGGCCACCGCAGCTTCATTCTAAGACCGAAAAAAAAGTGGTGACTATATATTCGTGATCCTTGAGTCGATATTTCCACGTCCATATGTCACGCTCAATGAAACATTGTGTTTTTAGCATGATTAATTATTTTTCTTCAAAGAACACACGAATAATGTGTGAAGAATGAATAGAAAAGATCATGGTATATGTGCGGATCGATGGCCGTGTTTGTTTACCCATTGTCGTTGAGAATCTAGAATATGAAGAATCAAAAAATAGATATTTATAAAACTTCAAAATAAAATCCCTACCTCGATCATTCGTTGGAGGTGGTGTGAGGAAGAAGATGATGTGTCGGAACTTTTCGAACATTGGTTCATCGTTCCTCGTTCGGAGGTCGTTCTTCGTCAGGAGCCTCAAGATCCTCCTCCCCCTTTCGCCAACAGAAAACCAACATCCAATCCCCTCAAGAAGAGTAAAAAAAATAACTCTTAATTAACAAGTAGATTCATTAATTTAGAATTAATGAATCCTATTAATTAAAGGAAAACGTGGTTACACATTTCGTGTCACTGAGCATTTAATGCCCAGCATTAAATGCTCGACCACCCTTGTGTGGTCCCCGTCTCCAAGATTCAAATGAGAGGTTTTAAGAAATAAAATAAAAATTAATTTTTTTATATTTTTCATTTCTCCCACAAAACACTGAAAATATAACTTCCACCCATGACCTACTGTGGTTGAGGTGGAGGTCTCTATAAGTGAATATCAGTACTGCGAGTTCAACGGTGTCCTCAGATTTTAATTCTGAGCACCAGTTCAAAAGTTAGAAAATCTCGCTCACGCATTTACTAAATGTACCCGAAAAAAAAAGTTCAAAAATTCATTTCGGGCATACTGGGCCTTGGAATCACATGTCGTCAATTTTCACAGACTCATAATAATTCCATATAATTAAAAACAATTAAATGGAAAATCCGGGTCTTTACATGATATTTATAAAACTCGTTCCTCTTACATGGGTTATATACTTATGAACCCTCATTCTCTTCACCGGGTTATACCGTGATAAATACTTATGAAACCCATTTCTCTTCAACGGTTTATACCATTATAAATACTTATAAAACCAATTTCTCTTAAATAGTTTATACCATGATAAATACTTATAAAACATTCTTCTTTTCACAGATTATTCAAGGATTAAATGATTAATAAACCTATATATTTTTCATATTTTATGATATGATTAAATTTTTATGATACCCATTTCATTTCATGGGTTATGATATGATGTTTATGAAATACATATTTTTTATGGGTCATGATATGATGAAAGTTTTATTATATTATAGAACATATACATATGAGTTTATTATGTGATGGGTGGGACCTATATCTCCCTCCAATGAATTGGGTAAAGATTTATATCTCAGGAGATAATGATGTGATTAAATTTTATGGGTTTGATCCACTATGGAATATGGGGAATCCCAATCCACTATGGGAATTTGGGGAAACCCAATCTATTATGGGAAGATGGGGAAACCTGATACATTACAAAGAAAGGACTACGACTGGGGATGGTGGTGTGTCCAACATAGTAGGAGTAGTCACCATGAAAATGGGAGATTGGGAAACCCTATCCACTATGGGAAGATGGGGAAACCCAATCCACTATGGGAATATGGGGAAACCCGATCACCTAAAAGGAAAGGACTGCAACTAGGGATGATGGTGTGTCCCACCCAGTAGTTGTAGTCCCCATGAAGTGCCCTTATATGTTCTATAAATCTTTCTTAACTTATAGGTAATTATATTACATGTTTATGTGTATTCCATAATTCAATGCCTTACTCCTATGTTATGATTTCATAGATTATGCACTTTATTTCATTATGATTCATGCCTTATGAACTGCTAACCTTTATGTAATGATTCATTTTTATAATCATTGATATGAAGGGTATGATCTTTTAATGTTATGATCATATTCTCATACCCATATGCTTAGGTTTATTATTACATATATCCCTTTTTTACCTTTCTTGAGCATCTAATCACACCCATTTTTATGTTTCCTTCCCCCAGTATATCAAGATATATTTTATGTATGATATTTATAAGAGGGGTTCTAGTCTTGGAAAACCTAGTGTGAGATAATGTATCTCACTCATGTACCATTTTTTGAATTTCCATGTTTTCAAAGGAACTAAACTAATATGGTCTTTGGACGTCTGTTCATGTAATATTTTATGTATTCTACAAAAATGATGTAGTGTCTATGTACATTAAGACTGGGTTATTATACAGTTGAATAGTTGTAAGTAAAAACCTACTCTATAATTCCCTTCTAATAATAGAAAGGTTAATATATGGTAAATGGAACAAGATGCTATTTTATTTTCAAGTGGTAATAAGGGACACTGGAAGAAAATTTTCACCCAAGAAAAGAATCAAGAGAAAGATTCAGGTGAGTTTTTTATTGAGTGCAATTTATCTATTTCTAAAAAATGGATATTAGATACAACATGTGGAGAACATATATGTATTCAAATATAGAAACCAAGTAAATTCAAGAATATTGATTAAGGTGATGTATAATTTTAAGAAAACAATGAAGCTATACTTGTTGTTGTGGCTATCAGGGACTACCACCTCACATTACTAATGGGAATGATCTTGGTTTTAAAATGTTTCTATTATGTGGCATCTATTACCAAAAACATTATTTCTATATCCATAATTGATAAGGATGGATTTATTTTCCAATTTGTTAATAAATATTTCTTCTTTTATAAGTATAGCATTTATTATGTTAAGGCACATTTAAATAGTGGTCTTTACATTTTTTATTACATGAATCGAGTAATGGAAATCGATAATGAAACTAGTTCACATGAATCTTACCACAACCAAATTTGGTATCACCAGCTTGTTCATGTAAAATAAAATCATTTGACTAAATTACACCAAGATGGATATTTATATTATTTTGAACTAAAAAAACTTGGTGTATGTCACCAATGTTTTCAAGGAAAAATGAAAAAATCCCCATTTAGTGTAAAATGTGAAAGGGTCAAAGAGCTTCTTTAATTAGCTCATATTTATTTGTATGGACAATTTCCAATTGAAACAAGGGGTAACTCATACTTCATAACTTTTATGGTAATTTTTGTAGATATGGATATGTTTATTTAATGAGGTATAATTCAGAATCCTTTGATAGATTTGAGGAATGAGAGGATGAATTTGATAAGTACCTCGGTAAGAAGATTAATAAAATCCACTCAGATCATGGTGGAGAATATATTAAACAAGACTTCAATGATTATTTATGGGATTTTGGGATTCTATCTCAACTCACTCCCCATTATAAACCTTAGTGTAATGGTGTATGTGAAAGGAGGAACCACACCTAGTTGGAAATGGTGAGATCAATGATGATTCATATGAGAATTCTATTATCATTTGGGGGATACATGTTATAAATATCAATATACATAGTAAATTAATTGACAAATAAATTGGAATGAGGTATTTTATACCAATTTGGGAGTGTAAAGAAACTCATGTTATCGTACTTACATGTGTGGGGTTGAAAATCATTTATTAAGGCCTATTCAAGTAACATACTTTCACCATAAGGAATAAAGTGTACCATTATAGGATACCCTAAGGAAATAAGGGGATATTACCTATACAACCCATAAAACAAATAGGTTATAGTGTAAAGACATGTTTCATTCCTTAACAGGGAGAACATTTTTGAAATAGGTAGTGGAAGTGGGATAGAGTTTGATGATGTCCATATTCAAGATACGCAAGATTTGGCATAATAATGGATTCAACAAAGCCTCATGGAAGAAGTTCGTAAGACACATCTACTACATAGGAGTACAAGAGTGGTTAGAGAACTAGAGAATTATGGTTTTCTAATAACTAAGGATAGTGAGTCATTATTAGTTGATAATAAAGATCTTATAACCAATAAGGAAGCAGTAAGTGGTACATATGTATCCAAGTGGTAAGAAGCTATGAATTCTAAAATGGATTCCATGTACCAAAACTATGTCTATATTTTGGTAGATTCTCTAGTGGACGTTCATACTATTGTTTATAACTGGGTATTCAAGAAGAAACTGAAAATGTATAGATAATTCAGTACCTATAAGGCATGAATGGTTGAAAATGGTTCAAATAGCATCAAGGAATAGACTACGATGAAGCCTTTTAACTGGATTCTATCCTGAAATCTATCAAAATTATACTTTCCATTATAGATTTTCATGAATATGAGATTTAGAAAATGGATGTCAAAATAGTCTTCTTTAATTGGAAATATCAGGAAGATTTCTATATGACAAAACTCTATGGATTTGTGAAACTAAAGGATTCCAACAATGTATAAAAATTTTAAGGATCCATTAATGGATTAAATCAAGAATCCATGTCATGGAACATTCGGTTTGATGATGCTATAATAGAATTTTGTTTCATAAAGAATGAATGTGTTCCTTATTTAAATAAGAGGTTTAGTGGGAGTGTGGTCATTTTCTTAATAGTATATTTTTATGATTTATTGCTTATTGGAAACAAAATACCAGATTTGTAGTATTTTAGGACTTCATTAAATAAATACTTCTCTATGAAGGACTTAGGTGAAGCATCATATATTCTTGGGATCAAGATCTATCATGATAGATCTAAGAGGTTGATCGGCCTAAGTTAAGGTAAATATATGGACAAGATACTAAATAGATTTCATATGGAATAATCAAAGATGGGATTGTTTCCAATGTCACATGGAATTCATCTTTTATGGAAAATGTGTCCTTAAACACATGAGTAAAGATAAAGGATGATCAGGATTCTATAAAAATATGTGATTGGTTTAGATATTTATGTTATTCTATGTACTATGATATGTTTTTCCTGCACATTGGGTGCAGTGAGAAGGTATAAATTTGAACCAGGTGACTGCTATTGGATGGAAGTCAAGACTATCCTTAAGAATCATAGGCATAATAAGGATATATTATTGGACTATGGAGGATATAAAGAGTTATTCATAAAAGTATATATAGATTTTAGTTTTGAAAGATATAAAGATGGTCTCAAATTTAAAATGGGATATATATTCACTCTGAATATGAGTTTTGTGAGCTAGAAGAGCTCAAATAAGGTTGTGGTCATATATTCCACAATAGAGTTTGACTATTTTGCATCTTATGAGATAGATAAAGAAGAAGTATGGTTATGAAAATTCATCTAAGATATTTAAATTATACCTAGAAGTAAAGATACTATCATAATATATTATTATAATATTGTAGTGGTGTCCCTTACAACTGATCCAAGGTTACATTAGTGGAAGAAACATATACTTCATAAGTATCATCTTTTTGAGATATTTTTCACAAAGAGGTGAAGTCGTAGTGAATATAAAATCTATGGAACACAATGTGGTGGAACCCTTTAATAAATCCATAACTTAGTAGAAACATGATCATCATGTGAGTTCTAGTGGACCAAAATTCATAGAAAGTTGGCTCTAGTCCAAGTGAATGTTTGTTGGATTTGGTGTTCTAGAACCAGCTATTTGTACTTTGGATTACATGTATATTAAAAGATTTGAATTTTATAAAAACATATTATTATATATTTTTCATTGTTCTGTATGAATTTAATGTAATAATTCCCTACGGTGTATTTCTCATTGATAAGTTCATATTATTTCCTCACGACGATAATAACCTTGATATACCCTAACAACCTTCTTAAATATGGTTATATGGTTGAATAATGTACTATGATAGGGAATATAGTGTAACACCCAGAAAATTCTAAAAGAATAACATTTTACTTTATATCATATATTACATGAATTATTGAGTTATATTTTAATACACACAATAAATATTTTCATTGATATCTTGTGTTACACACAAGTCTGACTTTTACCGAATGACAATAAACTAATAATATTATAAGAAAGTTATCATCTAATCATTGGAATTGAGGGTATGAATAGATTTAAATAAAATATGAAAATATGTAGTTTATACTTTTTTTAATTATCTATTCATTAGTAATAAAAAATAATCATTTGAAATAAAAAGGAATGTTTCCTTAAAATAGTTTTGTCTAGAAGACGGTTTAATTGTGTTTGGTGAAAAAAAAATTAAAATTAATTTCTACCAATTTTAGAAAATTTATATAAATAAAAAAATAATTTGTTAAATTAAAATACTGAAATTTTCTTTGGTTTAGTTTTTTTATTTTTATGAAATGTTTTATTTTTTGAAGAATAGTGAAAAATACTGGATTTTAATTGAAAACTTCTTTTAATATAAATGATTTATAATATTAAATTATATTTTGATTTGTTTTTAAAGTCATGATATTTAAATTATACATATATTAATCAAATATAGGTCACTGTAATAATTTTCATATTGATTTTTATATAAAATCTTTTTGATCATTTGAACTTTTTCACTTTAAAAACTCGCTTTCTCGTTATGCATGCAGGGTTAATTTTAAATTACATGTTATCACTTCTATGATTTGAATTTGAAAAACTGGATTCATATTTGGAATAAAAATATTTTATATTATATAACAAGGTAAAAATAATTTTTTACCAAAATTATTAGTGATAAAATTAAAATTTATTATAGCAGTTAAGGTAAAAACTAGTTTACTTAGTTGTTAAACTTAGAATATGAGGTGTAAAAATGACCTAAAACTTGTCAAAATTCAATTTTAGGGATATATTTTTACCATTATTAAATTAAGATCTAAATATATGAGTTTTTT
Source organism: Viscum album (assembly GCA_963277665.1). Lineage (NCBI taxonomy): Eukaryota > Viridiplantae > Streptophyta > Magnoliopsida > Santalales > Viscaceae > Viscum > Viscum album. The sequence goes on along the minus strand of OY728129.1, from coordinate 1,776,648,340 downwards.
AGACATTTTCCTTGAAATTGACCCATATAATAAGTTAAGTAAGGAAAACAACAAAAAATGTACCTTTCTTCCTTTTAATTTATATTAAGATTTGGGTATAGGGGAAAAACAACATAAGTTTGGTTGTAAATATTATTTTGGAAGATAAATGATTTATTTTTATCATAATAATTTATATTTAATTTTTATATATGATATAATTACATTAAAATATTTAGAAATGCCAACGCATGGATTATTTATTTAATAATTAAATATTATTAATGATACTAAAAACATTAAAAGTGAAGTAAATAGAATGAAATTTTAAGTTCCATTATTTTCTTAGATGAATATATCATGTTAAAGAGGTTTTAAATTAATATATTAAAATTCCATATTTTTATTGATATTTTTTAAATTCAATTTAAATAGATAATGTCAAAATTAACATTAATGTTATTTTTTAATAAATGATATTTTATTAAATGATTTAAAATTACTAAAAGCCTATATTTTGACAAGATATTTTTAAATGTTAAAAAATAAAATATGGTTTATTAATCAACCAATTTATCTTTTATAATTAAAAAATTTACCACTTAAATAGTAAAAACATGATTTCCATGGTTAGGGTTAAAGCTGTGTTTTTGCACATTACATGCGCTTCTGTTAAAATTAATTTCTAACACACATGGGATATTTATTTTATAATTTTTATCAAATTATTATAATAATTGGGTATAAATTTCACCATAATTATCACTTTAATTTAGTCTTAATGGATAAATTAATTAGTTTATAAAACTAGTTACCTTAATGCAAAAAAACCAAAATGAAAAAATAAGGAAACTTAGGAGTTAAGGAACAAAATGTTTAAAAAAATATTTTATTTGTTTGGTGGAAGTTTTTATCAAACATTAAATCCCTAAAAACTTTAATTATCAATATTCAATCCACTTTAGGAAATTTTGACCTCCCAATAGTGAATACTTTTGATTATTTACAAGAATGCCACCCCTACTCAACTATAAAAGGGCACTCACTCCCCTCGCTTATTTACACCAATAAATCCATTTGGATCATCCAAAATCTACCCAGAACACTTACCAAATTTCTTAATCTCATTATATAAGCCTCACTTTAGTAATAAATCTATCTAAGCAAGGTCTTTGGTGCAAACCAAAATGAGTTACATGAAGAGTAAGTAACATCCATCAATGAATGTTTTTGTTTTATTTCTTCCTCAAACCACTTCAATTATTTTTATATCATGATTATATGATAACATTTTTATCCTAAATATAATGATATTTTTTTATTTTAATTGTATTGCCTACACCCATATATAAATTTCCATTAAATGGGTTATGAAATCAGCATTCATGTGTACGGCGGACTACCGTCTCACGAACCCATGTTGTTCATTTTTCCATTACCACCTATAATGGATGGGAATAATGATGGACATACTATTTACATATGATATTTATAATATTTATAACATAAATATACCTCTTTATTAATTATATAATATACACCCTTTTTACATTCCATACTATATGGGATATGATAACGCCACTCGTGTGTACGGTGGACTACCGCCTCGCGAAGTGATAGAAGAATTTTTCACTAATGTGTTACAAGGAAGGTGATAAGGTTAACTATAAAAATATATATGATATAAATGAAATAATTATGATATTCATGACATAATTATTTTTTTGTTAATATAATATATCATTTTATTCTTACCATTTCACACACTGAAAAAGTGATAACATCATTCATGGACGTGTAAACTACCACCTTCTCAAAGTGATGTGATTTTTATTTTTTTCATCACCTAATCACAATAATGATATATATAAGTATATATAATTAAATATTATGGTATTTATGATATAATTTTAATTATATAAAGATAAATGTTACTTACCTTATTTCTATAATGATAATTGGAAAAATGAAAATGTTACTCATGCATACGTACGGCCTACCGTCTCCATGATCGTAATGTTAGTTCATTTTTCATAACCATATTTTATGATTTATTTTATAAGTATAATTTATCTATAAATATTAAATTTATTTTTTTATTATGTAGATGTTTCAATAATGACCCCTTTGACCAAAATCAATCTACCAAATTCATTTTTAACACATAAGCTTAATATGGTCAAAGCTTCTGACTTAAACGTAATTGACTAAGTAAATGTATATAAAATGTTAAAAAGTTAAATAAAAGTAATAATAAAGTTGAAAATTTTTATCAAGTAAGTTAATAATTAACATAAGTTCATTATTCCAGAAGATAATAACACACATGATGAATTGGACTAAAGGTAAGGGACTTCGTCTCAATTTCCTATCATTGAGGAATTTCTTGATGTTATTCACCTTTATTATTTTATAAGATGTATATAAAGAACCTTTAACAGGTTATATAATGAATTTATCTATTTTCATGATATTTAAATTTTTGATTAATTTTAATCTTTTATGAGGCTTATGATTCAGGTGTTTCCCATGTGATAAGGTAATTTTCCTTTCAAAAATATTATTTTAATGTTTTTCTATCAAATTATATTTTTCTTCCATGTCCATGTTTTAAAAATTATTTTTATTAATTATTTTATATGGATATAAAATATTTATAAATTAAATTTTATGTCTCCTAACTATATTTTTATGTTTTTCAAAAATGAATGTTTTTACATGTTTTGAATGGAATGTTTTGACAAATGACAAAAGGGATGTTCTAGCATTTACATATATGGTAACAATGAATTATATACCACTATAATTGTTATTTTATTTTTATCTTACTTTAAAGGCTTAAATGTTTTCTCAAATGAAAATCCCTCTTTCCATTTTTGGGTATTTGGTATTGAAAAAAAATAAAAGAATATGGTGTTTTGGTATTAAAAATGGGTTTTTAAAAAAAGTGATCTTTTTATGAGAAAGTGATTTTCATATGGGTTTAAAATAGTTTTTCAAAGGGATTTATGATGAAAGTTTTTTATTCCTAATATGGTACCTGAGAATTATATTAAATAGTTGATCCCAATATATCTTATCTGAAGTTTTGAGCCCCATTATAGCTCATGGGTGAGCTTGATATGGCTTATATAAAGATTTGATCCCCCATTATAGCTCCTGAGAAATGGTTGAGCCTGATATAGATTATATGAAGGGTTGAGCCCCATTATAGCTCATAGGTCAGCCATATGTAGCTTATACAAAGGTTGATCCCCATTACAGATCTCTCATGCATTGGGTAATGATTATATTGGAAGTTGGTTGTATGGTTATTCCAATTAAAAGGGTTTTGAAAGGGTTTTATGACTATGATTCTCTAAGTCACTAAAATGGAGTTTTAATTTCTTAGTATGGGTTTTAAAGGATTTATTTGAGAAAAATGTTTATTGTTTCTAGTGAAAATGTTTTATTTATTTCTCTCAAAGAACATTGATGTAAAGTTAAATATTTCATGGATTTTAATTTTTTTACTGAACAAATGGTTTCGTTTCATTTTTCCCTTACTCATATTTTTATACTAATCCCAAGTTTCTAAAAAAAATCATAGGATTTTAAGGTTAGGTGGGGGAAACTAAATATGTCTAGATGAAAGTTTTGAAGATTTCCATGAAAAGAAATCATGCTTTATTTTTTAAAATATATATTATGGGAAAAACCGATACTAATCAGATGTTTCCACTTTGTCTTTTATGGTTTTTTTATACATGAGTTATAGCCTAATTCTATAAAACTCCAAACATGAAAAGATCCTAAAATGTAATAGAATATATTTTTAATTAAAAATAAATATTATTTAATGTTTAATGTTGGGTCCTTATAGTTGGTATCAAAGGATGTTTTAGAAAACTTTAGAGGTTAGGATAGTATTAATAGCATGACCTTAGAAGATTTTACTTTATGTTTAAGTTAAAATGATATAGAATTTAAATATTCCCTTATTGATTCATCTAAATTATAACTATTCAGAATGGGTTTCTACATATGATAGAGGAAAGATATGGTAGGATAGAACCAAGAGGAAAATATCCATCCAAATTATCATCCCAAGATGATTAGAATTGGAACAGAATAGTTTGTTGCAATGATAGATTGGATGAAGCAATCTATAAATGGTGATGGTGTCCATGCTAGAGAGGATCTAGATCTACCACAAAGTAAAATGTAGATAGTGGATCATTTCATGAGGTAAAATCACCCATCATTCAATGGATCATCTAACCTAGTGGTAGCTAAAGGATGGATCATTGTCCTGGAGAAGATATTTGAAGTCATGGGATCTTGAGAATGTCAAAAGATAACTCTTGCCATCAATTGTTTTGATGGTGAAGTTGATCAATGGTGGTCTTTAGTTAAGAATACCATACATAAATATGATCTTGATTCTATGTTATGAGACACGCACTACGGGAAAATGGGTATTTGCGATGGGTTATTTGTGACGGGAATAAATCCCGTTGCAAATAGCCCTGTTAAAAACTTATTTGCGACGGGGGTATTTGCCCGTTGCAAATAAGTAGCTTTTTGCGACGGGATAGCTTTCCCCGTCGCAAAAGGACTGGCGCCTTTTGCGCGCCAAATCGCGGGAAACATATTTGCGACGGGGGTATATTCCTGTCGCAAATAACCGGCGGCGGTAAAAGGTATTTGCGACGGGAATATTCCCCCGTCGCAAATAGTATGTCGGCAGGTGGTTATTTGCGACGGGACCCGTCGCAAATAACTATTTAACCGTTGACCGTAATAAATGCTGGCTAAGGTATTTGCGACGGGAAACCCGTCGCAACTAATCTAACCTATAAATACCCCCATCCGTTTTTTTCAAATCATTCTCAAATTCCATCTTCTTCTTCTCTCAAAATTTTATTTCTACAGTTCAGTTTTTCTCAAGTTTAATTTTTTTCTTCGGAGTTGATATTGAAGTTTTGAAGAACGATCAGAGATCAACCTCAGATCAATTTTCAAGGTATTTATATTTATTTTAATTTAATATTTATTTTTAATGTTTTTTTAGTTTTAATTATTCTTAATTAGTTGTAATTTAATTATGTTTACATTGTTTTATTACTTAATAATTAGTAATAAATACTAATAATTAGGAATAATAACATTATTTAATTATTAATATATTTTATTATTAATATTAAAATAATATAATTTTTTATATATATACAATTCTTTTTTCATCTGTGTGTTTGCTATCTTCACATGTATTATTTGTATATGGAGATAGAAAACACACAGATGAAAGGAGAATTGTATATAAATTAGAAAATTATATTATTTTAATATTAATAATAAAATATATTAATAATGTTATTATTCCTAATTATTGGTAATTATTCCTAATTATTGGTAATTATTCATTTAATTACTCATAATTAAGAACAATTACCAATAATTACCAATAATTAGTAATAATTAGTAATAATTAGTAATAATTAGTAATAATTAGTAATAATTAGTAATAATTAGTAATAATTACCAATAATTAGTAATAATTAGTAATAATTACCAATAATTAGTAATAATTACCAATAATTTGTAATATTTACCAATAATTAGTAATACTTACCAATAATTAGTAATAATTACCAATAATTACCAATAATTAGTAATAATTAGTAATAATTATTACTAATTATCAATAATTTGTAATAATTATTAATAATTACTAATAATTACCACTAATTAGTAATAATTAAGAATAATTAGTAATAATTAAGAATAATTAGGAATAATTACCAATAATTACCAATAATTAGGAATAATTAGTAATAATTAGGAATAATTAGGAATAATTTGGAATAATTAGCAATAATTAGCAATAATTAGCAATAATTACCAATAATTAGTAATAATTACCAATAATTAGTAATAATTAGTAATAATTACCGGTAAATAGTAATAATTACCGGTAAATAGTAATAATTAGTAATAATTAGAAATAATTACCGCTAAATAGTAATAATTAGTAATAATTAGTAATAATTACCAATAATTCGTAATAATTACCAATAATTAGTAATAATTACCAATAATTACCAATAATTAGTAATAATTAGTAATAATTAGGAATAATTACCAATAATTAGAAATAATTAGTAATAATTAGGAATAATTAGGAATAATTAGTAATAATTAGTAATAATTATTAATAATTAGTAATAATTAGTAATAATTAGTAATAATTACCAATAATTAGTAATAATTACCAATAATTAGTAATAATTACCAATAATTAGTAATAATTAGTAATAATTATCGGTAAATAGTAATAATTAGTAATAATTAGAAATAATTACCGGTAAATAGTAATAATTAGTAATAATTAGTAATAATTAGTAATAATTAGTAATAATTAGTAATAATTAACAATAATTAGTAATAATTACCAATAATTAGTAATAATTACCAATAATTACCAATAATTAGTAATAATTAGTAATAATTAGTAATAATTAGTAATAATTAGTAATAATTAACAATAATTAGTAATAATTAACAATAATTAGTAATAATTAACAATAATTAGTAATAATTACCAATAATTAGTAATAATTACCAATAATTAGTAATAATTACCAATAATTAGTAATAATTAAGAATAATTAGTAATAATTAATAATAATTAGAAATAATTACCAATAATTAGTAATAATTACCAATAATTCGTAATAATTACCAATAAATTCCAATAATTACCAAGAAATAGTAATAATTAGTAATAATTACCAATAATTAGTAACAATTAGTAATAATTAGTAATAATTACCAATAATTAGTAATAATTACCAATAATTAGTAATAATTACCAATAATTAGTAATAATTACCAATAATTAGTAATAATTACCAATAATTAGTAATAATTACCAATAATGACCAATAATGACCAATAATTAGTAATAATTAGTAATAATTACCAATAATTAGTAATAATTAGTAATAATTACCAATAATTACCAATAATTACCAATAATTACCAATAATTAGTAATAATTACCAATAATTACCAATAATTACTAATAATTACCAATAATTAGTAATAATTACCAATAATTAGTAATAATTACCAATAATTAGTAATAATTACCAATAATTAGTAATAATTATCAATAATTAGTAATAATTATCAATAATTAGTAATAATTACCGATAATTACCAATAATTACCGATAATTACCAATAATTAGTAATAATTACCAATAATTAGTAATAATTACCAATAATTAGTAATAATTACCAACAATTATCAATAATTAGTAATAATTAGTAATAATTACCAATAATTAGTAATAATTAACAATAATTAGTAATAATTACCAATAATTAGTAATAATTACCAATTATTAGTAATACTTAACAATAATTAGTAATATTTACCAATAATTAGTAATAATTAGTAATAATTAGTAATAATTAGTAATAATTACCAATAATTACCAATAATTACCAATAATTAGTAATAATTAGTAAATTACCAATAATTAGTAATAATTACCAATAATTAGTAATAATTACCAATAATTAGTAATAATTACCAATAATTAGTAATAATTATCAATAATTAGTAATAATTATCAATAATTAGTAATAATTACCGATAATTACCAATAATTACCGATAATTACCAATAATTAGTAATAATTACCAATAATTAGTAATAATTACCAATAATTAGTAATAATTATAAATAATTAGTATTAATTAGTAATAATTACCAATAATTGGTAATAATTAGTAATAATTACCAATAATTGGTAATAATTAGTAATAATTACCAATAATTAGTAATAATTAGTAATAATTAGTAATACTTACCAATAATATTTGTACTATGAAAATAATAAAAAATTTATATAATATTAAAATTATCAATATTTGTAACATGTTTTGCTTTATTCTCAACATATTCAATTCTTAAAGGGTTAATTTTTAGGTCTATCTCAATAAAAAGTTTGCGTCAGTCGTGTATGATCTAAACTCTATAATTATCCTAGCTTGAGTGTTTTTTCTAACAAATTATTCAAAACCAGTAATGCTTTTATATTTTATAGAGAAATATGGAACAACGAGGTCGTCAACAATCATTATTAGGTGACCGCATATGGATAAATCAACGTAGAAATCCAAATGGTTCTGGTTTAAATCCAGTATATGTAGAGGGTGTGGAGACTTTTTTATCATTTGCGGCATCAAATCCAGAATTTGTTTCAGAAGGTGAAATAAAATGCCCTTGCAGAAAATGTGCATTGAGAACGTTTGACACGATTGACAATGTGGGAGAACATCTCTTGCGTTTTGGTTTTCAACCAGATTATGTATTTTGGTATCAACACGGTGAACGTAGTTCCAGATCAGGTGATACCAACTTGATTCCGGATCCATCCCGGTTTCAAGATTTAGTACATGATGTTGCAGGTTCATCTGTTCAACATACAGAAACTCTGGCTGATATAGCTTCAAATCCTGAGTTGGCACCGTCTAAATTTTATGAGTTGTTGAAGTCTGCTGAGGATGCATTATATCCTGGCTGCAAGATGAGCAAATTAGAAGCAGTTGCAAAATTTATGGCTATCAAATCAGATAACGGAATGTCAAACACCTATTTTGACCAGATATTTTCTTTGCTTAAAACACTGTTACCCGAAGGAAATGTTTTACCTGCAAATTACTATGAGAGTAAGAGGCTGGTTCGAAATTTGGGACTTACTTGTCAGAAGATTCATGCATTTTCAAATGACTGCATTTTAAATTCTGGGGAAAATGAGTCGTTGGATAGTTGTCCCACATGTGGGCAACTGAGATATAAAGAAGGACAACACGGGAAGTCTGGTTTGATTCCTTTAAAACAGTTGAGATATTTTCCGCTTACATCCAGACTCCAGCGTTTATTCATGTCTAAGAATACAGCGACAATGATGTCATGGCATAAAGAGAATATTTCAACTGATAAAAGCTTGAATCATCCATCCGATGGTGATTCATGGAAACATTTTGATAGAGTGCATCCATACTTTGCTTTAGAAGCTAGAAATGTTCGACTGGGGCTTTCCACTGATGGTTTCTGTCCGTTTGGATCTTATAGTAGTCAATATTCATGTTGGCCTGTTTTTTTAACTCCATACAATTTACCTCCATGGATGTTGATGAATGAGCCATATATCTTTTTGACTTTACTAATTCCAGGACATCCGAAGAAAAATATTGATGTTTATTTGAAACCATTGATTGATGAATTAAATTTATTGTGGAGTACTGGTGTCAGTACATATGATGTTGCAACGAAACAGAATTTCATACTGAGAGCAGCATTGATGTGGACAATAAGTGACTTCACGGATTATGGGATGTTATCTGGCTGGAGTACACATGGTCAGAAATCATGTCCTTACTGTATGGGAGAGAACAAAGCATTTATTCTCATTCATGGAAAGAAACCTTGTTATTTTGACTGTCATCGCAGGTTTCTTCCAGCTGATCATCCTTTTCGCAGAAACAGATCTCATTTCAGAAAAGGAATAGTTGAAAGGGAAGGACCTCCAAAAATGCTATCAGGTTCGGAGTTAAAATCAGTTGTACTTTCATTACCTCCCATCACTTTTGGTCCCACAATAAACCAACAAAAAATTTCTGGTTTTTGGAAAGAACGCAATTGGATTAAAAGTAGCATATTTTGGGATTTTCCATATTGGTCTGATTTGTTGGTCTGACACATGTTAGATTTCATGCATATTGAGAAGAACTGTTTTGATAATTTGTTTCATACAGTTTTGGATACGCCAGGAAAGAGCAAAGACAATGTAAATTCACGTTTAGATCTTGCCCAAATTTGCAGGCATCCAGAATTGGAACTGTTTGAGAATGTCAGAATAGAAAGGTTACTGAAACCAAAAGCAGCTTATACACTGTCTAAAGAAAACCGTTTATTATTTTGTCAGTGGATTGCAGATTTGAGACTTCCAGATGGTTGTGCTTCCAATTTGGGTAGATGTGTAAAGAATGGTCATATTACTGGATTAAAAAGTCATGATTGTCATGTTATAATGGAAAGACTGCTACCCATTGGATTAAGAGGTCTATTGAATTCTGTGATTTGGGATTCCATAACAGACATGTCTCAATTTTTTCGGGAAATTTGTGCGGCTACAGAAGATTATGATGCTCTAGGAAAACTTGAAAAAGATGTTGTTCTAATTATATGTAAACTGGAAAAAATATTTCCGCTGTCTTTCTTCGACTCAATGGAACATTTGATGTTACATTTTCCATATAAATCCAAATGTGGAGGTCCAGTACAGTTTCGATGGATGTACCCATTTGAAATATGCATGCAAAAATTGAAAATAAAAGTACGTAACAAAGCATCTGTTGAAGGATCTATTGCAGAAGCTTATTTGCAAGAGGAAATATCTTTTTTATGCTCCCATTATTTTGAATCTGAGTATCCTTCAAAACACAACCGAATGTGAAGGAACGAGAGGAATATTGATGAAATCGACAATCAATTATCTGTTTTCAACCAGTCAGAGCTTGGTTTTGGTGGAGTTTATGAACGCTGGCTTTCAGATGATGAACATCATAGAGCTCATACGTATGTTCTGCTCAACTGTGAAGAGATGACATCAGTTGTACTGTAAGTGTTTATATCACTTATTCTATCATTTATGTTACAGTAAATAACTTTGGTTTTTATAGGTTGTATGATAATCATATCAAGAAACAAATTCCACAAATTACAGCAGCTGCTCTCGAAGAACATCGACTGAAAAATTTCTCTCAGTGGTTTCAAAAACTGGTAACATAAATTATTTATCTTTTAGAAACTCATTCAATGTATAGTTTACTATATTGATAATTATTTCACAAATTTTCAGGTGTCTCGACATGCTGATAAAATTGACAAACGGTTGTGTGTATTGAGTAACCCACCTTCCAAACTTGTTAAAACTTATAATGCATATGTGGTGAATGGATTTCGATTCCACACACATGCATATGGGGAATCGAAAAAAACAATGAACAGTGGAGTTAGCTTGAGAGGATCTCATCATCGAGAAAATGAAGTTGACTTTTATGGCATACTTGATGAAATCATTGAACTCTGTTATCTTGGACAACATTACATAACCATGTTCAAATGTCGGTGGTTGGATACAGCGAGAGGCGTGCGTGTTCATCCGACTCATGGAATCATCGATATTAAATGTAAAAGTGTTCTCGCAGTAAATGAACCATTCTTATTGGCTCAACAGGCACATCAAGTTTATTACGCAAAGTACTGTGCTACATCAAGAGACTTGACTGATTGGTGGAGTGTAATAAAAATCAAAATTCAAGACAATCAGTTTAGTCAAAGTGAATGTGCTTTCACTGATGTGAAAAGAATTGAATTTTTTCAAGAGAGTACTCAAAATCAATCTTTTTTGCAAAGAGACATGAGTATCGATGACAACACCCCACATTTAAGAGTCGGTGATGATGATGATGTTAATGATGTCACATATGAATTTGAAATGGTAAGAGATGAAGCAACTATAACTCGAATGGATATCGATGATGTTGAGGAGGAATATGAAGATGACATTGACATATATGAAGATGATGATGAAGATGAACACTGATAGAATTCCATGGTATTTATATACAATCATAATATGTATATATGTATATATAATAGTAATTATGAATTATTTGCTAACAACATTAACATTTTATGTTTCAGATGGACGACGCCACATTTCGTGAGTTGGTGGATGCTGACTTGACTTTCGATGCGGATGAGTTGCTGCCAGATGACCCTCAGCCTGCAGGCGCTCCAGGGAGTACGCGGAGGGGGCGCGGTCTTGCACGATTGATGATTCCTGACCCTGTCCCCGAGCGACGTCCACGTCTTGGGTTTGATCCACGCACACGGAGGTGTGATAACCTGTGTGATAACCTGTTGATTTGACTAAGATTTCATTAATCTATTCACATAATAAATGTTTATTATTTTTACAGTTTTCCGCATATAGCAGCCGGACAGGGCAGCGCTATTTTGCGCAACTATTTCTCTCAGTCGTGGACCACATGGGAGCAGATTCCCATTGATGTGTAGCAGGACATGTTCGGCTATTGGTTGGTACGTACGTAAATAAATAATTTTTTTTTTGAAAATTATTTCATTTCTAACTTGGTATTTTGATTTATTTGTAGGGTTTATGGTATCCGATCGAGGATACCATGCGTGACGCCATCCACGAGGCATGGGAGGTGGCCATGTGTGATCGCCTTCGTCAGGTTTTGCACAATTTAAGAAAAGATACGATGAAGAAAGCAGGAGTGTCAGATTTTGACGAGTCATGTAGAGCACACCGACCAGAGTACATTTCATCCCATGTATGGGATGGATTATGTGCGCACTGGTTGAGTGGTGCCTTTCAGAGGAGATCATCGGTGGGGAGGCAGAATCGGGGGAGACAGGAGGTGACTCATCGAGCTGGGAGTCGTTCTTTCAGTACTCATAGACAGCATCTGGTACATACATTATTTATAAATATTTTATATAACTATAAATATTAATAGTTTATTTTTTTATTCTTATAGGCTGTCGAGCACCCCGATATTACGGAGTACGACGTATATCGGAGGATGTATAGTGATCCTGCTACTGGGGAGCTTAGAGGTGATCGTCAGCATCACATCGTGGTTAGTATTATTTGTTTTCAAGTTTAAAAATTAACTGTATATAATATATTCACAATTTTAATTTTAAATTGCAACTACAGGAGTCATATGAGGCCGCAGCGTCACAGGCCCGGCCTGAGAGTCAGGCCGAGTCATCAGATCAGACCACTGGCCGTCAGTTTGATGAGGAGGTATGGATGCAGGCCACCCAGTATGCCTTCGAGAAGGGCCGGGTAGTTGGTATCAGCTCTCGACTGACTCCCAGAGATTATTATGGCAGTGCTGCGATGTCGGCGTCCAGCTCGAGAGGAGCTCGTTCATCTTCTTCTGCTACATAGTATGAGGATCAGTTATGATCTCAGACTGCACTGATAGAGAGTCTTCGACAGGAGCAGGAGCAGATGCGTCAGCAGCATGAGGAGGAGCGTCGACGCCAGCAGCAGTTGTACGAGGAGCAGACGAGTCGGTGGCAGCAGCAGCATCAGGAGCAGATGGAGTACATGCGCCGACTCACTCATGCTTTAGGGATGGAGTTTCCTCCACCACCATCTGCAGATCCCCCCCCCCTCCCCCCCCTCCCCCCCTCCTTCAGATTAGAGTTTGTATTTATGTTATAAAATTTGTGAAATCAAAATATGATTTTTTTTCTATTCGTAGTTTCTGTCTCATTATAAAATATTTATTAATATTCTATTATTTTTTATTTTTGAATTAAAATTCTATTATTATTATATTAATTAAAATAATTTATTATTTTTATTTGTGAATTATAATTCTATTATTATATTAATTAAAATCATTTATTACTATTTTATTATTTTCTATTTTTGAATTATAATTGGATTATTATTATATTAATTAAAATAATTTATTAACAATTTTTTTTATAGTATTTGCGACGGGATACTATTCCCGTCGCAACAGGTATTTGCGACGGTGCCCGTCGCAAATAGTTTTTTACAAATATATGGAGGTTTAGTAGCGACGGGGATTCTCCCCGTCGCGGAGAAGGGCTTTAGCGACGGGCCCGTCGCAAAAAATTGTTATTGCGACACCGTTTTCAGCAACGGGTTATTTGCGACGGGATCCCGTCACAAATGACCCGTCGCAAATACCTGTTTTTCTAGTAGTGACGTTTATGAATATTTTCCTCAAGATATATTTCCATATGGTTATTCATCTTATTATGGAGAAAAATTTACGGATTTGAGGTAAAAAGATGAATATTTTGTGGTCGTATATGAATGAAACTTCACAATATTAGTTAGATATATTTCGGACTATATTTTAGACAATAATAGAAAAATTAATAGATTTTAATCATGGTTAAAACCAATATTACAAAGAGAGTTGGAAATGTGAGAATTTAAAAGTTATGAGAAATTCGTTCATTTTATTAAGAAAGTTGAGATGGAGTTTGTCAACACTTATGTGTCTTAAGATGAAAAGAGTAAGAAACAGTCAAGGTGGAAATAAATGAATAATTAACCAACTAATAATTCCATAGGTAATACCAAAACTTGTTCCAAGTGTGGTAAAATATATTTTGGAGAATGTATGTTAGGATTTGGAAAGTGTTACTGATGTGGTAAGTTTGGTCACAAGGTTCGTGTCTATAAAGAAAAGAGTCCTAAACAATACAAGAATGAGATAATGGATATCCAGTCAACATTAAGATTCTTTATCTGTAATGAGTTGGGAAATTATTCTAATGTGTGTATGAAGTTACTTACTCATGGTGGAAATCATCATGATCAGAAGCAAAAGGGGTGGAAAAATAATTTTCTACTTCTACAATTGATGTTGGGCCATCTGGTTAAGTAGTGACAGCTCTAAGGAGCTTGGTATTTTTTGATGGTTTATCATAATCTTAATTACTTAGGAACCCATCTTTTTATGTTTTATATAATGAAGTACCTTGTGGTTCATTTATTGAGTTTTTATAGATATATAAAGTAGATATTTTAGTGGAAAAGTTATTTAAGGAATAATTCCTTTACATTTTATAGACATTGTTGGTCGAAATGAGTAACTCAAGAGGGAGTGAATTGAGTTCCCAATAAAACATTATATTAAGATTAAGTTAAAATAAAATCCCCTAAATAAAAAAAATTATCCAATTAATTAAAATAATATATTGATATAAGATATGTCGTTTTAAAATATTTCTCAAAGAGTGATTATGACTTAGTTAAAATAATTTTTAGAATTACCTTAGCTTTTGAAATAAATTTAATTAGACAAAAACAAATATAAACACTAGTTAATATTAATTATCAAAGTAATAGTTTTTTATAAAATAAAAACAATCTAGGATATAGTAATAAAACAAAACACAATAACACAGTAACATAATAGAATAAACAATAGGTTTAGTCTCAAGATGACACTTAATCCTATCCTCTTGGAAATCACCTTCTGCCAAGAAGATTGTAATAATAATCAAACAAATACATAACCTAGATTAGGTAAAAAACAATTATAAGTTGTCTAGGTTAAGGATCCTCTTCCACAGTTATACGTGGGAATTAAATATAGAACATTCCACACAAGGACCTCTTCCACAAACACCTTGGGAAAACAAACATAAAGTAAGGAGATAATGACAAGTATTCTTCTGTTAGGTGTAGGGGACATTGTGTGTTTGATAAAAAAAGTAACAACATGCTGCTCAAAAGAAGAAGAAAAAATAAACAGAAAGCGCAATAAATAATAGTAATGCTCTGTTGGGTATGTTTATAATTGTCAAAGTCCTCATACCAGATTTGGTGAAAAGTTTGAGCATTCTTTTTGAAGGTTGCAACAAAATAGAGGATTGTTGGAATCTGAAAGTGCTCTAATTGATCAATTTTGGTATCTCAATCAATCTTTGTAAAGGAATTTGTGCTTCTATGTTATTGATATTCGGATGAAATGAAATCATTGAGATTGTACATATTCACATATTTTATTAAACAATTTTCCATAAACTTATCAGTTAGTAATCATTGTATATGTCGTAAAGAGATAGAGAAATGTCCTTCACATGTTTATATCAGCATCAGTTAGAGGAGATCCTCAATCCTTGGATCGGATTTGACTAATTCATTAAGACTAGGTCAAATTATTATTGAATATAAATAGTATTTAAGCAATTCATGTCAAAGTTCTCAAATAGTAATGGTTGTAAGAAGATATCAGTGACTCAACATCCAATGATATCTCAGACTGGAGGTACCTCGGGCTAACAATGACTTGGAGTCTAGCGATGACTCATAGTCTGACAGTAACAAGCTTGGAGGTAGCTCATCCTAGAGTTATCTCCTCTAGTGGTAACAAGCTTGATGATGAAAAGGCTAGAGGTGACTCCACTGGTGGTAGCTCATCCTTATTAGTGACTCATGTTTAGTAGTGACTCGCCTCAACAGTATCTCATGGATGTCAGTAGAAAGTCCTGGTGGTGACTCCCAGCTAATAGTGATACTTCATAACACTTAGCTAAATTATCATAAAAACTATCTTACTATATAAAATTCTCTGATACAACATGTAAATCATTAGTACAAAAATAATCATGGTTTGTGATAATTAAAATAAGTTAGTGTTAAATATACTCCACACAAGGAGGTTCCAACATTATCCCCCTTTTTGATGATCATAAAACATGGAATTTTATAAGAGATATACTAAATATGTAAACATAGATAATTAAATATGTATTTAGGTTAAATAAAATATACTTATCATTTGAGAATATATATCTGAGATATAAAAAAAAATTAGAGAAATATTATGAAATATATACTGAATATGTCACATAATATTTAGAATTTTTATATTCATTCCATGTATTAAAATAAATTCCCATTTTATCTCCCCCTTTGAGATTATCAAAAAGAAAAGAAGGATAAAATAAAAAGAATAATGAAATGAGAATAATACTAAGATATTTCATTTATTATCACCCAAAAAAATTTTAGTACAATAAAAAAATAGAAATATCATAAGACCAAGATCCTTATAAAAATAATACATCTAATTATAATCACTTTTTAGAGGTTGGTGTCATATCAACTTTATCTTTCCCTTTGTCCTGATAGGTGGAGGCGGTAGTAGTGATATTTGTATCATAGGTTGTAATGAAATGGATTTTTGTGGTGGGAGGAAGAGGATAATGAATAATAATAGGCCTCAGGTGCCTGATTACATCCATTGGTGATTGTTGGGAAAACATCCCTCAAGGTAACATTGCAACATTTTTGGGTTGATTGTGTTTGTTGACAAAGCAGGTTTCAATGGTGAATTATCGAGTTCTAAAGAATTTTTTGGCAATCCATGTTGGCAAAGAATGATGAAAAAGTAATGGACGATCTGGAGGCGGTACAAAAGAGCAGTACAAGGTGGTGCTGTTTTCCAGTGTTTTACAAATTTTTGGGGTCCAAAATTGGAGGTTGGTGAGCATCGCAAAAAGTGGATATCCTTGCAGATCTCATCAAAATATGGAAAAGGAATGAGTTTCGCGAAGATAGGATTCATGGATTGAATTTCGCGAAGACAAGAAGAATGTTGACGGTGTTATTCGCGATTACGTCAAACATCGCGAATGGCAGAGGTTGAAGCGCATCGTGGCGGTGAAGGGCTTTGTGAGGGAGCTTCGCGGCGAAGTCATGAAGGGATTGATGGTGATGCTCCGCGATCAGAAAATTTCCATGGTGCTTCGCGATATTGGGAGAATTTTGGTAGAAACTTTGGAGCTTCGTGATTTGTGATGACGTGTAGACTTCGCGCAGAAGGATCGAGGGTCGGTGGAATCGCCTATAAATAGAGTTCGACCCCCTCGAGAGAAGTAGAGAGAGTTTTCAATGAAAATTTTTTTCTCTCAGTTCACGAAGGTAGTTCGCGAAGGTAGTGTTCTTTGCAAAAGAGAGGTGCTTCGCGGTGGCTAATCTAGCTCCGTGAAAGGAAGTGCACTTCGTGAGGCTGCATGCTCTAAGGAGTGTGCTTTGCGAAGAGGAAGGATCTCCGCGACGGCCTATGCATTGTGAAGGCTTGAGCGTCGCGAGAGTTCTTCGTGAGAGTGCTTCGCGAAAAGGCAGGAGCTTCGCGAAGGCTTGTTTTAGCTTTGCGAAATTGGGAGCCTCACAAAGTAGGGTGCTTTGCGAAGGTGTTTCCAAAGGTAGTTACCTAGTATTCAGAGGAAAATGGGTATTCATTAGTGGATGAAATTTATGATTTAATAGGGAATCTATCAATAGTTGAGGATGCATGTATTCATGCGAATGAAGAGACCTACAGGTCTATAAACTGTGAGTAGATCCTCTTCAGAGTAGTGAGTAAAGGAAGAGAAAGAAGGTGATCCTCTCCACCAGCAGTGATCCAAAAAGAGAGAAATAGAGAGTAACCCTTGGGAAAGCAGTGAGATGACCCTAAAACATTGTAAAGGCAGTGTGACTGGGAATAGAAGTGATCTATCCTAAACATTGTAAACATTAGTTCACTTTTAGTTGATTTGGTACATCAGCACATCGTCGGTGTATTCTTCTTGGACGTAGCCCAATGGGGGTGAACCAAGTAAAAATCGATGTGTCCTATGCATGCTTAAGCTTCTGTTTATACTTTGCTGCAGTAAAGAGAGAGAAGAAATTCTTTCTTAACAACAAGACAAGATCAATAGGGGCAGTTGTTTTAATCTGTCATACCCTGATTCACCCCCCCCCCCCCCCTCTCAGGGTATCTAACCTAGTGGACCTAACAGTGATAAAATCATAGGATTAAATTATAGAGGTAGAATACAATCTAACTGATTAATCACTATAGGTCTGTATCTAACTAGATTAGTGGTTGTGGTTGAAAGAACTATTTTCACTATAATTTCCTCTCTTTCTATAACAGTCGTACTGTGGACATGTAGGAAGGGTTTCCTAATATTGATAAAACCCATAATTATATTACCACCCCATTCCATAACACTAAATAAATCCTATTTCTATTCCATGAATCTATGAAAAATTAGTGTGAGAATATTCAGTTGACTCAATTTCTCTTGGAAATATCTTGAAACTAGTGGCAATATCAAGTTCCCTGCCAAAAATTTGAAGTTATCAGATATCTCATGATTTGTGTAAATTCTAGAAAAATAATACTTGATATCTTTCTTGATGATTTCTTTATCAATTCTGATATCAATGGAATACTCCCTTATCATATTATATACATTCTCTCCATGATGATTTATTTTACTTAATTCTTCTTCATATGTTGGAACATCACCCAAAGCAGTAAAGAGTTATTCCCTGATAACCTTTCTAAGAAAATATCTATCAATTGAGACTGAAATGGGAGGAGGTGTAGTGGATGTAGAGGCAATATCAGTCATGTTCACTAAATTCTAAGAATTAGAACTGTAACTTTCTGAAAAAGGATATCATTCCTTCTACTAAGTTTTTCATACTTTCAACTTCTTTTGATAGTCTTCTATTTTACACTTCTAGTTCTTGAATTTGAAATATAACTTTTTGTTGTAAATAAGTTATAACCAACTAAACCAAATATCAATTGTTTTCTTCATTGAGTCTGGCTAGTAGAGATGGTTGGGATATCAAGATATTTTTAAAATATGAAACTAAATTCTATCTCAAGGAGTCCAAATAAAAATTAATATTTTAAAAGATTATAAATAAGATTTTTTTCACAACATCATGAGTTATAACAAATTGAGCAGAATGATGGTCTCTTTGCTCATGAGGCACTCCAGCTTTATTTGGTCTATTAGTCTCCATGGGAGTAAAAGGTTGTAACTCCCCAACATGATCAATTTGATCCATTAAGGATCCTTCTTCTATCACAAGATTTTTTCCTCATCATCTGATTCACTATAATCCAAACCAAGTAAAACAAAACCAGAATAATTGTCCGACTCTTCAAAGGAACTAAATTCAGATCTTGTATATGGAAGAATTGGAGATTCTTTGGGAACTTGAGAAGATTCATCAGTTTTAAGTAAAAATGTACTATATCTACATGAGTTTTTTTATGTTATCCTCTGGTTCTAAGTGATCTATTTTTTAAAACTGATAAATATGATTGGGATTATTATACCCCTCACTAAAAGCTTCAAGATCTAATACATTAATAGGTGGTAAATCATCCATCTCAGTATCTTTATATTTATTCTCATCTCGGTTAGAACTTGATACCAATGGTAATGAAGGAGGAGTCTGAACTATTTCTTGAGCATGATCAGTAGGATCATCTCTATTCTTATCACTACCAGTATTACGACTATCTCCATGATCATCATCATCATCATCTCCATGATTAGGTCCATTATCATTTTCTCCATCATCATGATCCTCATCATCCTTTCTTTAATTTCCATTTTATTTTTCATGATCATGCTCACCATCGGCTTCCTTTGAATCATTTTTATCACTGCCATTTTCATTACCATTTTATTCTCTTGATTATTTAGAGGAAGATGTATTAACATTTACTTCTATAAATACTACAGTTTCCCCATCATCATTTTCATCTAAAAGTTGTTCTAGGGTAGGTAAATAACCCGATGGACTGACAGATCCAATAGAAACTTTAGGAGGAGATTTATGAATCTATGGATTACTCCCTACTTCCACTAACAATTCTTCTTAACTACTTTCTCAAATTTTTCTCTATCATCATCATCATCAAAGTATTTAGCTAACTCATCAAGCTCAATACTATGATCCATTATGTCCTTATATCTATTTATATAATCAATAGGGTTGAATTCATCTTATAATTTTTAATTTCCTACCCAACATTTATTCCAGGGATTCTAGCTCACTTTAACTATTTTTAAAATTGTCTTTGATAAGAAAAAACCACCATAATTATCATCATATTCTTCAACTTCTTTGATAAATCCTTTGGCATCTAAGATGGAAGATATTATCTTAGGATATATTATAGAGTTTGATCTTGAACTTTTCCTATACATCTCATACATATGAATCATCAAAAATATACATAGATTGATCCTTCACCATTGTTTCATAATAAACAGGAAGTAAACATCCCGATATCTCATGGTATTGAAATATCCTTTTCTAGGACACAAAACATGTTGTGAAAACATGAATAATATCTTACATTCACCATCGAGTTTAGCATCTGCATTTCTCCTTATAGTACCATCTATTGTCAACTATATCACAGCCTCTTTGAATTTAAACATTTCACTATCACTTGGAATAATTCCTTAAAAATACTCATATACCCCTTTATGGGGTACTCTTAGGCACTTTTCCCATTCCTTTGAATAGAAATAAATATCTTCTCCATTAATGTGACTTCTATTTCTCTCCAAAAACAAACTCATCATTCTGATAGAAATCATATAATAACCTCATATAATACACACTATGATTTGATGTGAACCAGTTCATACATTTCTCATTTTCTTTAACTTTAAAAACTATCATATTTTTAAATGGAATCCATTGCACATCGATTTCCTTTTATGCTTCAACAACCCATTTTTTCCATATGTGGGTTTCATGAAACAGTATCCAAACTATTGGAAGATACTTTATTTTTCTTGGATTCCCTCATCTCTTCCAAATTAGACTCTATTACTCACTTCACATGGGTCATTTGGATTGATTTAAAGCTTAGGTAGAACAAGGGATAAAGTAAAGATGATCGGTCCAAGAGGAAGGAAAGGTTTAGGATTTCAAGGGTTTAAGGGGTTGTGAATCGATTTAATTTATCCTGAGATATTTATCATTTAGGGATTCCAAACAATAAATTAAATTAAATTTAAAACAATAAAAATTTAATCAGGAAAAATAATAGCAACAGTAATAAAACAACGGTAAAAAAAGGAAATGTGACTTGTTCAACAGTGACTCATCAATAGAGAATCATTAACAGTGACTCATCAATGGTGACTCATCAACAATGACTCATCAATGGTGACTCATAAACAGTGATTCATCAATAGTGACTCATCAACAATGACTCATTAATGGTTATTCATCAGCGGTGACTCATCAAAGGTGACACATTAACGATGACTCATCAATGGTGACTCATCAATGGTGACTCATCAATGGTGACTTATCAATGGTGAGTTGTTCATCTAAAAATTATCATTACTAATTCATATTTAATGTAGTTTAATCTCTCATAATTCAAAGCCTTTGTGAAGATATTATAAAGATAATGTTCAGATCCAATAAATTCAAATTTATATCAAATTTTTAATAATTATCTCTCAAAAAGTGATGACTTACAGTATTGTGTTTTTTTCTAGGGTGAGATACTGGATTTTTAGAGATGTTTATTAGACTTATGTTATCACAATATATTGGTACATATATAAATTAGTATCTAAAGTCTAGTAAAGTATGTTTCATCCACAAGATTTGTACACAACAACTTCCTGTAGCTATGTATTTAGCTTCAGCAGTAGACAATGCAAATGATTGTTTTACAACACCATGGTACTAGAGATTTTCCTAAAAGATGACATGTTCCTAATGTACTTTTTCTATCCAACTTATAGACACCAAAATCAGCATCTGAATAAATTACTAAATCAAAATCATGTTCTCTGTGATAGAACAATCCTAAATTAGTTGTATATTTGAGGTATTTAAAAATTATTTTGAAATCTAATAAGTGTGACACTTTTATATTTTATTGAAAGTGAGCATTCATACACACACTAAAAATAAAATTAGGCTGACTATCAGTTAAATACAATAGACTTCCAATCATACCTCTATAACTAGTTTGATCTACTAATTTCCCAACTTCATCAAGATCTAGTTTACAGGTGGTACTCATAGGAGTATCACTAATTTTAGTGATATCTAAGAAAAAAAGTTTTAAAATATCTTTAGTATATTTACTTTGATTTAAGATAATTCCTTCTTTATTTGGAAAAATATGAAATACAAGAAATAATTTGATTTCACCCATTAAACTCATTTCAAATTCATTTTGTATTAGTTTTGAAAAATTATTACATAGGGAATCTATAGTAGATCCAAAAATAATATCATCTACATATATTTTTACTATTAAAATAAATTTTTATATTATTTTTATAAAAATAGTTGGATAAGATTAACCTTTTGAAAAATATTTGGAAATAAGAAAAGAGGAAAGCCTATCACACCAAGCTCTAGGAGCCTATTTTAAACCATATAATTCTTTTGTTAATTTAAAAACATGATTTTGAAAATGTGGATTTTGAAATCCAATGGGTTGTTTGAAACAAACATACTCAATTATAAATCCATTTAAGAATTAAATTTTAACATCCATTTGATATAATTTTAATCTAAATGTTATGTATTGAAAAGTAGTATCTTAATGGCATCAATTCAAGATATAGGTGTAAAAGTTATTTCATAATCAATAGCTTCTTCTTGATTATAACCTTGTGCAACTAATATAGCATTTTTTCTTACTATATTTCCAGAATCATAAACCTTTTTTTCTAAACACCAACTTAGTTATAATAGTTAAGGTGTATTTAATTATATCAATAAGTTCCCAAACATTGTTTCTCTAAAATTGATTAAGTTCCTCTTGTATAGCTATTACCCATAATTCATCATTGATGGCATTATTTATGTTTATAGGATTAAGATGTGATAAGAAATTTTGGTGTTCAATTTGATTTCTAAGGGAATCTCTAGTTTTTGTACCTCTATCTAGGTTTCCTATTACAGCATCTAACAGGTGTTTTTTATGATTCTTAATAGTTATTTAAAAATAGGGGCTGGTTGTCCCAATATCTTCTTCATTTTCTAGTTCTGGAAGTTCACTAGGTGAACTTTTTTCTTATTTAATATAACTTTTATAAGGTTTAGAATTAAGATTTAGATTTGAAAGATAATCCTCAAGATTTACTAAGATATTATTAGGTTCATTAGCATCAGTTTCATCAAATTTAACGTACATTGACGCTTCTATTGTTTTAGTTCTCTTATTAAACACTCTATATGATTTTCTGGAAGTTGAATATCCAAGGAAAATTCAGTCATCACTCTTGGAAGTAAAATTGTCCAGATTATCCTTTGTATTTAGAATAAAGACTTTGCAACCAAAAACTATGAAATAATTAACCATTGGTTTTCTATTATTTCACAACTCATAAGTTATTATTTTTAAGAGAGATCTAATTAATACTCTATTTATAGTATAACTGTTTGTGTTAATAGCCTATGCCCAAAAGTATATAGGTAATTCATAATCATTTAGTATAGTCCAGACTATCTCTTGAAGATTTCTATTTATTCATTCTACCACACTATTTTTTGTGGTATCCTAGGAGTATAAAAATTGTGATTATAACCATTTTTAGAAAAAATGATTCAAATTATTGATTTTCAAATTATCAATCATTATTACTTCTTAAGGTATTAATCCTAAGTCTACTGATATTTTCTACATATTTGGTATAATTAATGAAGTAATAACATGCTTTACTTTTGTGAGCCAAAATAATACCCAAGTGTATCTAGATAAATCATCTATAATGACATAGACATAATGTTTTCCATTTAAACTAGAAACTTTGGAAGGTCCAAATAGGTCCATATGAACTAACTCTTGAGGTTGAGAGGTTGAAACTTATTTCTTTTATTTAAATTAAATATTATAAAGTTTCCCTTTTTAGTAAGGATCAAAACTCTATCATTTGAGAATTTAATCTTTGTTATATATCTAACTAACCCTTTTCTAGTTATCTTTCTATGTGAATGAATATTACAATGGACGAGTGTCCTATACCAAAGCCAATATTATTTGTGAAAGGAACCTAAGAAAAAAATATTTTTAGAAGATAAATAATTTAAATAAATAGAATAAATATTATCATTTATTAAAGTAGTAAAAATTAAAAAAATATATATCATTAAAAACATAACAGACATTATTTTCAAATTTTACATAAAATCCATCATCACATAATTGAGAAATGCTAAGAAGGTTATATTTTAAACCATATACATATAAAACATTAGAAATAAAAACTAAATTACAATTACTGATTTGGCTGAGGTCAATGATTTTCCCTTTTGTATTGTCACCAAAAGTGACACGGTCACCATTATATTTCATCAAATTCTTGAAGTTTGAGTACTCACTAGACTTATGTCTGGAACATCAACTATCTAGATACTATAGGCTTTTTTTGGAGGCTTTCAAACAGATTTCCTATAAAATAATGTTTATTCAAAAATTATTTTGGTTTTCAAAAATAAATACTTTATTAGGTCATATTGAGTAGGTATTGGTAGTATGTGAATTTTTAGAGGTACTAGACATAAATATGGTTTTGGCAGTTTTTCTCTATCCTGGTTGATAACCAATGCCACTTATATACATGGGATAAACATGATTTAATAGTATTTCAGTTAAAGTTTTATTATCATTGGTAAAACTTTCTATGTTTTTATTTATTTGTTCATTTGAAAATTTTAATTCATTTTTTTCTTTAAATAATTGATCATTTTTCTATTTTTCAATAGTAAGGTTGGTTTTAATATTTACTGTTAAAGAATTTCATTTTTTAAGTGACTTATATTTCTCTTTTATCTCATCAAAGGTATCTTCCACAATGTTACAGTATTCATATAAATCATCATTTGACATATTTTCTTCAATATCATGATCATTTTTAGAAATGTTTGGAATATTAGTAGGAGAAGCAGGAAGAATATTTTGTACCTCTGATTTACCTATGAAACTTATCTTCGTAATCATTTTTTGAATCACTTGATCTATCTTTATAGGCACTCCATATTTCATTCATGGACTTTTTGAATCATACATCCTTATCTTCATATTTATTTTTATATTTTAATTTTGGATAGTCACTGTTAATATTTCCTTTCCTATTACATTAATATAAGGTTATTTCATTTTGAGTATCATTATTTTTACAATCCTTTTTCCACTTTTCCTTATTTTTATAATTTCCTATGAAATTAGATTTCTTGAAGAACTTCTTTTTTCTATAGAATTTATTGAATCTTCTGGCCATATTGTCCATCTCTTCATCACTATCATTAGTAGATTCTTCTTTGATGGTATTTTTAGTTTTTACCTTTTATCTTTGCTTGGAGGTGGTAGTCTTGAAGGATATTAATTTTCTTTTTGGTTCATATTCATCTATCCCCTTGTTTACTTTAATAACTTCTTCATATATCATCAACTTTCCTATCAATTCCCTGAGAGGTAGTTTACCCACATCACACAATTCTCTAATTTACCCAGATATTCCTCTCCCTATCCTGTAAATCATTTTTTTTTCTTTTGATAAAGCCGGATTAGGGTTGTCCGGTGCCCAACAAACAAGATCCAGCAAACCAATACAAAGAGGAAAACTAAAAACCACAAAGTTAAAAGTCATAGTACCTGAAGTATTCACCGCAACCCAAACTAGATTTCTCTTCCCCAGTGGTTGATTCCCACTCCGGGCTTCTCCAAAAACTCGCAATTTGAACACGATTTCTAAGTTTCTCCAGGGAAGCCATGTCTGGTGAAGTCTTTTTAGTCCCGCTGCCCTTCTTGACTGCAAGAGTCACTTAGTTATTCCTTTTTGAAGCAGACCTAGTCTGCATTGCTCGCGGGAGATAGGAATAATACTTCCTTGATCTCCTAGTTGTAGTTGCAGTCAGCAGTCCTTCCCCTGTAGTTTCTTTCTGCATCCCTTCTTGAACAGTCTCACTGAAGGACCGACCAACCGTAGCACTCAGGTGCTCCTTACCCTTAGAATTTTCCTTTCCCACCCCAGGCTGTTGAAAATTGTAGTCCCTCCTTTGATCTGGCGTTCTATTCTCTCTAAAAGGAAGACGCACATCCTCCAAAGGAATAATCTCCACAACCGTGGAGTGTGCTTCCATCCCTAAGCCACCATCCTGTGGATTTCCTAACCTATGGTCTGCACTTACCACCAGAGAGTCACTCCTGACCATACTTGGGATGTTCAGGACAACATGATTCTGCCCCAAGTCATCCCCTGGTTGAACTTCCTCCAGCTCCTTACCTTTCTTAGCCTGTTCAATTACCAAGACATCAGTCTGTTGATTCTCCAAGACCACCACCTCATCCCCCTTCTCTGTAATATCCTCCACCTCCATTTCTTCAGCCAAAAAATCCTCGGAAAATCCATTAAACATGTTACTTAATGAAGTAAAAGGGGTAGCCATAGGATCCAAACCTATAAAATTCCTATCACCTGTCATGACAACCACTTCTTCTGTGTTTGAATCCAATTCAACCCCCGCATGATCTGAACTCAACTCTACCATTAAACCAGGAGAATTTCTAACATCCTAAAAAGCATCCCTACTAGGCCCTGTAGTATTACTCTCCACAGCCAAACCAGACTCACATGAGACCTTCCCTCTAACACTAGGACCTTCCATATTCTTGTCCATCTCCATCTCCAAATCATCCCCCACAGTTTTGCTTCTAACATCAAAACCCGGGATCACAGTAGTGCCTTTCTTATAGTGCTCCTCCCTCAACCGTGCTAGATAACCACCTCGGCATAACTCAACCATGTGGCCCATCCTCTTACAGGAGCCACAGAAGTTAGTCCATTTCTCGTAGATAACCTGTTGCTTGCAACGGTATTCCTCTCCAATCGTGATCCAGACAAAATCAAATGGGATGCAATAGGCATAAACCTCAACACATACATGAGGATTCACTGGATGGAAAACAGCCTCTGCGCGGCTATCAGAATAGAGGAAACGACCAACCATATTCTCCAACATACGAATTATCGAGGGATTTTGAAACGGCAATAGAAGCTTAGGAAAACTTACCCAAACCACCATGGAAGGCGAGTCACGATTCATGTGAAGGTAAAAGGACCACCGAAGTAGAAAGAAACGAGATCCATTGAAGACACGAGGGGCTCTCGACCATGCTTGGATCAGATTTGCCTCTGTCTCGAACCGAATCATGATTTTCTTGCTATCCAGCAGGCCTACCACCGCTCGTTCCTGGAGATCCCAAGACCCGAAGACGAAATGGTCGAAGGCATCAACTAAAGGCCTATTTTGATTGAAGCGAGCCACCAGTGTGAGATTTAGCAAGCCAGAAGATTCAGAAAATTCAGAAGTGGAAAGCTGCAGATTTGGAGCCCCGTCAATTAGATATACAATCATATGGTTTAGCACTGCTTTCGGAAAGGGAGGGAGAAAATTTGGGTTGGAAAATCGCTGGAAGGGCCTTGATCTCGCATGTAACGATGATTCCCCCTCCCCCACCAAGGGGGGAGGGGCCGGCTTGGTGGCCGCCGTTGTCACCGAAGGGGAAGGAGAATCGAGGGTTCCTCCTCCCACCCGTCGATCCTCTCCCCCTATGTCTAGTAATAATTTGATCAATCTTATCACTTGATCTTTGTTTTTCCCTTGTTTCCTGAGTGAATCCATAGTATTCACTATTTCATAGAACCTGAGATACATATTAAAAATTAGTTCATCAGATTTTATTTTAAAAGTATTATACCTGATTATATATGTTTTTAGTCTCATTTATTTGACATTTTATGTCCCTTAATGTGAAATAGACAATGTATACCATATTTAAAAAGTATATTTTCAAGTAGATATTCTATTAAATTCATCATCACTCAAAGAACAAAACAAATCATTCATAGCTTTAAAATTATTATGGTATGCATTTTTTGTAGCATCACTCCAAGTAATTCTAACAGTTTTTGGTATTTCATACTGATATTATATTATAGTTTAAATGTCAAAATCCATAATTTATAAATGAATTTTCATTTTTATTTTCCATTGATCATAATTTTTACCATTAAAATAAACATTTTTATTGGCATCAGATCCTTCTTGTCTGTTATCTATAAATAACTAAAATTTAGAATTGAAAAAAAATTGATATCTTTAGAATAAAACTAATAATCATAGTTGAAAATATAATTAAAAAACATGCCTCTGAGACCAAATTTTGGTTTTATTTAGTAAATCAAGAGGGGGTTAATTGAGTTACCAATAAAAATTTCTATTAAATATTAAGTTAAAATAAAATCCCTTTAATAAAACAAACTAAAAAATTAATAAAAATATCATATCAATATGAGATCTTTCCTTTTAAAATATTTATTAAAGAGTGATTATGTCTCAGTTAAAATAATGTTTAGAATTGTCTTACTTTTGAAATCAATTTACATAGACAAAAACAAATATAAACACTAATTAAGATTAATTATCAAAGTAATAGTTTTTTTTGTATATTAAAAACAATATAGTGTATGGTAATAAAACAAAACACAATAATATAGTAACACAACAGAATAAACAAGAGGTTCGGTCTTAGGATGAGACTTAATCCCATATACTTTGAAATCATATGATAGTAAGTAGATTATAATAATAATCAAACAAATCCACAACCTAGATAAGGTAAACAAACAACATTTATAAGTTTCCCAGGATAAGAAGCCTCTTCCATAGTTATATGTGGGAAGTAAAGATAGAACAAACCACACAAGGACCTCTTCCACAAACACCATGGGAAAAAAAATCTAAAGGAAGGATATAATAACAAGTATTCTTTAGTTAGGTTCATGAAACAGTGTGTGTTTGATGAAAAAGTAACAACACACTACTCAAAATAAAAACAGTAAATAGCAAGAGTAATAAAGAATAGTAATACTGAGTCTGGTATGTTTAGAATGGTTGAAGTCCTAATATCTTCTTTAGTGAGGACTTTGATCTTTCTTGTTGAAGTTTGCAGAGAAATAGTGGATTATAGGAATATACTAGTGTTCCAATTGATTTATGTCGGTATCTCAATCAATCTCTATAAAGGAAGTTGTTATTTTGTGTCATTGATCTTCACAGTAGATGAAATTAGTGTGATTGTATAGATTCACATATTTTATTGCACAATTTTCTATAGACTTATTAGTCCGTAATTTCAATATATGTCATACAAATAGAGAGATTTCCTTCATGTATATATAGCAGCATCAGTTGGAGGAGATCCTCAATCCTCAGATCGGATTTGACTAAGTCATTAAGACTTGGAAAAATTGTCCTAGAATAGAAATATATGTTGATCCATTCACATTAAAGTTCTTAAATAGCAATGGTATCAAGAAGCTGGTGGTGACTCATCATCCAACTATATCTCATATTAGTGGTGCCTCAGTTTGATGTGACTCAGAGTCTAGAGGTGAGTCAGAGTCTAACAGTAACAAGCCTGGTGGTAGCTCATCCTAGAGGTATCTCCTCTGGTGGTAATAATCCTGGAGGTAACAAGGCTGGTGATGGCTCCACTGGTGGTAGCTCATCCTTAGCGGTGACTCATGTTTAGTAATGACTCGCCTCATTGGTAGCTCATGGCTGATGATAGAATGTCTTGGAGGTGACTCATAGCTAATGGTGGCTCACCATAACACTTAACTGAATTATCATAAAAATTTTCTTAAAATATAAAATGATTTCATACAACATTTAAATCATTATTACTAAAAGAATAATGGTTTTTGATCATTAAAATAAGAGATTTTCAAACACACTCCACATAAGGAGGTGCCAACAAACATGAGTTTAAAAGGTATTGATAACCTTTAGGGTTAATATGATCATTAATGAAATTTTTAATAACAGATGAATAATATTATTAGACCTTGTTAAAAAAAAATTATTGAAAACATTAGTAAATATTTTTCTAAATGATTAGTTTTATTTCAAGGATATCCATCCTTTGATTATGGATATAAAATTCAAATTGTGAGAACAAAATTTATTAAAAGGGGGTGAATGTAAAACCTTGAAAATTGTAAAAGAATAAAATTTTATTTTATAGAATATGTTACATGAATTACTAATTTACCGTTCAATGCACACAATAAATAGTTTCTTTGACAGCTTGTGTTATATGAAAGGTTGAGTTTTACCAAACGATAACATATTATTAATATTATATGATAGTTATCACCTGACCATTGGAATGGAAGGTATGAATAGATTTTACTAACAAATGAAAATATATTTTTACACATTTTTTTAATTACATATTTGTTAGTAATAAAATAAGAATCATTTGAAAGAAAAAGGAATTTTTTCTAAATAACATTTTTAAAGACAATTTAATCATGATAGGTGCACAAAATTTAAAATTAATTATTAAAAATTTTATAAAATTTATATCAAAAAGTATAATTAATTTTTTAAATTTTAAAACCAAAATTATTTTAGGTTTAATTTTTTGTATTTTTCTGAAATGTTTTATTTTTTATGAAGAGTGACAAATATTGGTTTTTAATTGAAAAATGTATTTCAACTAAATAATTTATAATGTTAAATTATATTTTTAATTGGTTTTAAAGTCTTAATAGTTAAATTATCCATATATTAATCCAATATAGTTCATATTAACCATTTTTATATTTAATTTTTATATAAATATTTTGTGAACTTTTGAATATTTTCACTTTAAAAACTCGCATTCACATCATGTCTACAGGTTTAATTTTAAATTAAATTATTCCACTTATTTGAGTTGAATTTGGAAAAATGGAATCCATATTTTGAATAATAATAATTTATATTATTTAACAAGTTTAACATAATTTTTTACCAAAGTTATTCGTGAAAATAATTAAAATTAATTACAATGATTAATTTAAAAATGAGTTTACTTAGTGGTTAAACTTAGAATATAAGGTGTAAAAATTACCCAAAACTTATCTGACACCCATTTTCTATAAATATTTATACCCTTATGATTTTATTCTATAAATTTATAATCTTTTGGGATACTTTTCCATGAAAGTGACCCATATAATAAGTTAAGTAAATAAAAAGACAAAAAAATGTAATGTTCTTCCTTTAAATTTCTATAAAAATTTGAGGATAGGGAAAAAACTACATAGGTTCAGTTATGAATATTATTTAGAAAAGTAAATGAGTTATTTTTATCATAATAATTTATCATTAATTTTAATATATGATATAATTATAGTAAATTATTAAGAAATGCCAACACATGGATTATTTAGTTAATAATTGAATATTACAAATGATACTAAAAACATTAAAAGTGAATTAAATAGAATGAATTGTTGTGTTACATTATTTTCCTAGATGAATATATCATGTTACAATAGTTTGAAATTAATATATTATAATTCAATATTTTTATTGATATTTTTTAAATTCAATTTAAATAAATAATTTCAAAATTGACATTAATATTTTTTATAATAAATTATATTTTATTAAATGATTTAAAATTAATAAAAACCTATATTATTCCAAGTGATTTTTAAATGTTAATAAATTTCAAATATTTTCCATTAATGGAAAAATTTATATTTTATAATGAACATATTTAACCCCTAAATAATAAAAACATTGTTGGCATGGTTAGGGTTAAAGTGGTGTGTTTTCGTGTTATAGGTGCTTTTGTTAAAAATAATTTCCAGCACATATGGTTTTTTATATAATTTTTATTTAATAATTAGAATCAATTTTTATAAATTTTATAATAATTATAACTTTAATTTAGTCTTAATCTATAAATTAATTGTGTTTGAAAACCAATTACCTTAATGAAAAAACCAAAATGAAAAAAAATAAGGAAACTTAGGAGTTAAGGAAAAAAATATTAAAAAGATGTTTTTATTTCTGTGGTGGAGGTTTTAATCAATCCTTTAATCCATCCACACATTTAATTATAAATTTTTAGGCACTCTAGTTAATTTGGACCTCCCAATAGTGAATACTTTTGAGTCTTTATAAGAATGCTACTCCTCCTAAACTATAAAAGGGTACTCACTCCCATCACTTCTTCACACATCACGTACCATTTTTATCATAAAAAATCTGACCAAAACACTTCCAAAATTACATAATCTCATCCTAGAAGCCTAAATTTGGAAATAAATCCATCCATGTAATGTATTTGGTGCAAAACAAAAGTATTTACCCGAAGAAGAGGTAACATTCATCAACGAATGTTTTTGTTTTATTTCTTCCTCAAACCCCATTATTTATTTTTATATCATGATTACATAATTAAATAGGTTTCAAAAATATATTGAGATTTTTTATGATAATTTCATGACCTGAATCCACACACACTTCCATCAAATGGTTTATGAAATCATCGTTCATGTGGATGGAGGACTAGCGCCTCATGAACTGATGTCATTCGTTTTCCATTACCACATCTCATGGTTAGGAAAAATCATGTACATACTATTTATATATTATATTTATAATATTTATAGTATAATTATACCTATTTATTAAATATATAATTTAAACTCTTTTTACATTCTATATCATTGGGGATATGATAATGTCGCTCGGGTGTACGGCGGACTACCGCCTCACAAAGCAATGTGAAGCATTTTTCACTAACATGTTGCATGTAAGGTAATAAGGTTAAACATAATGAATATATATGATAAATATGAAATAATTATCATATTAATGAAATAAGTATATTTATTTTAATATAATATATCATTTTCTTCTTATCATTTCACACATTGAAAAAGTGATAATATCGTTCGTGGATGTGTGGACTACCGCCTCTTCAAAGCAATGTGATTCTTATTTTTTTCATCACCACATCACAATAATGATGTATATAAGTATATATAATTAAATAATATGGTATTTATTATATAATTATAATTCAATAAATATAAATTTTACTTATCATCTTTCTATAGTTATCATTGGAAAAATAGAAACGTTACACATGCATATGTACGGCCTACCGTCTTCATGATCGTAACGTTAGTTAATTTTTCATAACCATATTTCATGATTGGTTTTAAAAGTATAATTTATATATAAATATGGTAGTTATTTCATGATTATTATTCTTTATATAGTTAAATAATGAACCCTTTGACCATATTCATCCTACCAAAGTCATTTTTGACACATAAGCTTAATATGGTCAAAGATTGTCAATTAAAATTAATTAAATAAATAAATGTGTATAACATAGTAATAAGTGAAATAAAGTAATAATGAACTTGAAAAAGGTTATCAATAAAGTAAATTATTAACATAATTTTATTATTCAGGAATATAATGAAACACGTGACGAATCAGACTCGATGTAAGGGATTGCATCTCAATTTCCTTTCATTAAGGCATTTCTTGATGTTATGAACCTTTATTATTTTATAGGGTGTATATAAATCCCCTTTGACATTTTATATCATTAATTTATCTATTATTTTGATATTTAATGTTTTTTTAATGTTAATCTTTCTTGGAGCTTATGATTCAAGTGTTTCCCACATTATAAGGTAATTTTCCTTTAAAAATCATCTTTTAATGTTTTTCCCTCAAACTCCCTTTATCTTCCATTCCATGTCTTAAAAATGATTTTATATGTATATAAAATATTTATAAATTAAATTTTATGTATCTTTAAATTATTTAAATGGTTTTCAAAAATGAACCTGTTTAATTTTTTTATATGGAACATTTCGACAAACAATAAAAGGGATATTATATTCTTAACGTACAGAGTGACAATGACTTTTATTCCACCATGACTGTTATTTTATTTCTAGATTAATTTAAAATATTATATGTTTTCTTAAATAAAACCCTATTTTCCTTTTTGGGTATTTGGTATTGAAAATGGATTTTCAAATAAGATTTTGTTTTGGTATTAAAAATGGGTTTTTAAAATAAAATAATATTTTTATTCAAAAGTGTTTTTCACATGGGTTTAAAAGAGTTTTTCAAAAGGTTTTATGATAAAATTATTTTATTAATGATATGTTACTTTATAATTATATGAAATGAGTGATCCCAATACAGTTTATATGAATATTTGATCCCCATTATATCTCACGGGTGATCCCA
The DNA here is from genome assembly GCA_963277665.1 of Viscum album. Taxonomy (NCBI): domain Eukaryota; kingdom Viridiplantae; phylum Streptophyta; class Magnoliopsida; order Santalales; family Viscaceae; genus Viscum; species Viscum album. The sequence continues at coordinate 1,776,613,782 of OY728129.1, read as the reverse complement.
ATATAGCTTATACAAAGGGTTGATCCCCATTATAGCTCATGAGAAACAAGTGATCCCAATATAGGTTATATAAATGTTTAAGTCATATTATAGCTCATAGATGAACCTATTATATCTTATATTAAGAGTGATCCTCATTAGATATCTCTAATTCATTAGGTAAATATTATATTGGAATTTCGTCGTATGTTTATTCCAATTAAAAGGGTTGTGAAAGGGCTTTATGAATATGATGATCTAAGTCACCAAAAAGAATTTTTAATTGATTATTATGGGTTTAAAAGGATTTATTTTAGAAAAATATGTGTGTGTTTTCTTTTAAAAATGTTTTATTTCTTCCTCTAAAATAAAATTAAAGTAAAGTTAAATATTTCTTGGGTTTTCATGTTTTTACTAAACTAATGGTTTATTTTATTTTATCCCTTACTAATTGTTTCATTTACTCATATTTCTTGGGTTTTATTGTGCTCATCCTAATTTTTTTTTTAAAATCATAGGATTTTAAGGATTGGTAAGGGAAAGTAAGAAGTCACGTTGAAATTCTTGTAGATTTTCCCTAAAAAAATCATGCCTTATTTTAAAAGTTTTACATTATAAGAAAAGTGGATACAAATCAAAAGTACACAGATTGTATTTTATGGTTTTGTTATGTATGATTTGCGGTCTAATTATTTGAAAAATATAAACCTAAAAAAGATACACAAATGTAATAGAATAAATCCTTGACTAAAAAAGATGAGTGTGTAATGTTTAAGGTTAGTTACTTATACATAGTATATATACTGTCAGGTGTGAGTACTCGTAAGTTGATGAGACTTCTTATCATGAATATCTCACTTGGTAATATTGAAGATGTGAGATTAGGATAACATAACCTCTAGTAAAAATTATGTATGTTTATGTGTCATTGAATATTCCTATTTTTGAGTTTTGTAATATTTATTTGTCATTAATATTATTATCAATTCATGTTACAAATCATGCAGTTAGATGTAATTTTTAAACCATGATGATATCATTTAATGGAAAATTTGGATACTTTGGGTCTGTCATTAGTGATTTGTTATTAATTAATAATTTGATGAAGGATTTTTCTCCTCTATCTTTATAGAAGTTGATATATCGGCCCTTTGATTGAAATAGAACCATTACAATAACTATGGTCATAGTGTAACAATGTTTTTATTTTAGATATTCAAAGAAAAATGTATCATTCATATAGGTTGATGACATATATTTTCAACCTTCTTGATATGATATTGTGAAAAAGGGATTATATTACACTATAAGTATTCATATGTGGTTGTTGACATTGGAATATTAAGATCTTTCTCCTGGATGACTCGACCCATTTCTATACAGTAATATTGGACTTTAAGAAAGACCACCTAATGCCAACAAGAAATAAATGTAGAGGGTCGAACACTGTGTGTATCTTCTTATCTCGATTAATTTCTATTTGAATTTAATTAAAGGAATAAATATTATTATCAATACTGAGGAATAATTTTTTAATGTTTTATTGATCGCATATATTTTATTGAATATTGAATAAATATTTATTCATTAGATTCTGAATAAAATATTTATTTATGAATTAAATATTTAACTAAATATTTCTTCGAGTATTCAATAAATATTGAGAAGGATGAGCAGACCAAGATCATGTTTGCTGATAAATAATAATTTATAAGAAGATAAAATAATATTTATCATTTCCCTATTTGGTGAAATAAATAAAAATAATATTATTATTATTATATATAATGGGGTTACATAAATTTTATTATATTATTTAAGAGATAATGTGAAATTAAATGATATTTTAACCAAAACCATAACATTATAAATAGACTATTATTTTTATTTTGTAGGGTTAATCAAGAATCAAGGTTTGAGAATCATTTCGCACAATAGACTTCTCTATTAACTCTTCCTCATCTCATATTCTCAAGAATGAGAAGAACTCATTCAATCCTAAAGGATCTTACGTGATCAATCCAAACACCACAAGACAATCGATCCATCGTTATAGCACCCGGCATTCCATTAGTGTTTCTCGGAGATCAAAAATAGCATGTGTGGATCACCGCTATAGGGAGTATACACTAGGATCCTCCATACACAAAAAAGTTAATCTAAAAAGGTTTTCATATGATCAAAAATATCTTCATCAAAGAAATTTCCTAAGATGAGTAACCTTTATTTCAATCATATTTAAATTAATTATAAATTTAATATAAAAAATATCTTCTCTAGGTTCTGATTTTCCCTATGTCAATATTTTATTGAAAAAATGTTAATGGTTATGGTGTTCTAATTATGAAAAATATGAGAATAATCTATCAAATCTAATAAAAATCATTTGGTTTATAACCCACCAAGGTTCGTCCACTACACATAGAACCTTCATGATTTTCCACCCCCTACATATTCACTTTTTTAAATAATAAAACATTATTATTCATGACACGAGTAAAGGGAATGTATCTTATTTCACTAGTGGTGTATCATGATGTAGTATTCTAAAGATGGTGGGTGGATATTGGAGTTATATTATAGAGTAATTTGAGTGAGCCACATTAGTGTTACTGTGTCTATATGTCCTTTAGTTTTCTTGGTTCACCTTATTTTACTTGTTTTCCACTACTATGATATTATTGTTTCGTTGGTTTCTCAATTGAGTTTTATTTTTTATACTTCATGAATCATATATTTTGGGTTTTTTTATTGAAATATTGTGTTTATTTAAAGACAAAATCATCCAACAAAATTTATTAATCCCTTTTCATTTACTTACATCCATTGGTGTCTTGGGGATTTCACCTAATGTTAGTGGCACCTTGGAACTTTCCATTCCAATAGTTAGGGTCGGGATGTTATAAAGGGTAAGTATTGTCTCAGTATTAGTGATGATAATTGTTTATTAGCTCAATTTCTAACTGATAGTACACCTCATGTTTATAGTTTCATAGAGAAATACCATTCTATGTTCGGGGGAATAATTCAGTGAGTCAATCATGAATTGATGACTATGATAGGTCGGGATTTGTGATTAAGGAATATCAGGTCTTATTGAGGATGATTAGTGATATAGTGTAAGGGATGTAAATACCCACACCCTTATAGGTTGAGAAATTCTAGATGACTTATAATTCTTGACTTTGGATTAGGGATTGTTCTGATAATTGGGATTTTGATTGAGAATCTAAGAGTTGGGGATACCCTAGTTAATTCTTTTAGATATGTTTTGAGGCTAGGGTGATGACTTAGGTGCTCAAAAGTGGTATTTTAGGTTGATTAGTGGGATATCCTAGTGTAAAGGTAAAACCCCTATGTGGATTTTGGAAGGCCCATACATGATCACCCTTATGTGAGGGACCCATACATGGAAATTTATTTATGTAGCTTGGAATTTTCTATGGTTTGGAAAATTTTATCCCTGGAGAAGAAGGGGGTCTAGAAGAACCTTATATGGTGACCCATATGTGGTTCACCTAAGTGGGGGACCCCTACATGGAAATCACCTTATGTGGGGAATATACCTCAATATGGGGTGACATTTATGGGAAATCCCCCTATGTGGGTTCCCCATAGGTGCAGAATGTTATAAATTTTGGTAAAGTATGTTATGGAATAAGTAGAAAATAACCTTACATGGCCATTCTCATATGTTTTAAGTGAGAATCTATGAAAAATATTGATACATGTGGAATCCTCTTATATATGTAGTAACCAAGTACGATAAATACCCATACATGGGAAAACCCCTTATGTGGGGGTGACACCTATGTGGTGATCCCCCTGCATACTGAATTACCTTGCATGTATCCACCTATATCGATTAACCCCCCTATGTGAGATCCATTTACATGGACCCTTACAAGGAGGGGTGAAGAGTGTTTCTATACTTTCAAAAAACAGTAAATAAAAAGATTTAAAAATCTTATTTAAGGGTTTTTGGGATTTTTTTACACACCGAACATCGGAGATACAAGACCAGGAGGGTCTCTCACCACACCCTTCAATTATAAGGGAGTTATCACTTGATTTTTGTTAGAATGGAGTTTCGTTTGATCTATAATACTTATTCAGGTGAATCTAACATTCTGCATCTATTATTTCTTATTTTCTTCCCCTCTTTCCTCATCTCTTACTTTCTCTTGTTGGGGGGGGGGGTGGGGTATTAGTGATGATTCCACCAAAGTATAGTGGAATCATCTCGATATGATGGGTATTTTTCCCAAAATTGGTATAATATGTCCTAAGTGGAATATTTCATGTGGCTTATTACTATTTATTTGAAGGTAAATCACCTAACTAATTTATTTAGTGTTTTTCTGTGTTTTTTGTGAAATTAATGGATTATTGGAAAGATATATTAGGAATTTTTTATTTTGAGGGTTAGGATGGATGATAGGGGTTATGCATAACCCTTTTCTCAAGGATTTGACCTTGGAAGGTGACCTGACGAGTTATTAGTTTTTAACCTAATTGAATAAAATTATAAAAATTAATTATAAATTGTTATAATTTAGTTATTTAAATGTTATGGATTGAGATTGGGCCTCAGGATGTGGTACAATAATGGAAAATATTTTGATGATTCAGGCATCTATAGTCGATCTATTTAAAGGGAATAACTCCATGATTGAGTTAGGTGGTCCCTAGACACATCCTTAAGGTATTATAAAAGTTTTTTATATTGTGTGATGTGTGGTCTCACCACTACCAAGAGATTAAGATTTTAAAAATTAAAGGGATTGTTTATTAACTTAAATTAAATTTTTTACAAATTCCATTTAATGAAAAAAAATATCAAGGTCCATGATGAAACCTTGTTCACTAGATTTGTGCATCGACCACTAATGATTAGTGGATTAAATTATAAACATGAGCCTAAATATTCATAGACCTTAGACGAGTGTAGATTAAATGAAATATGTATATATATAGGTACTTTATAGTTCCATATTAGTTCCATTGAGAAATAATTAGTGATTAATTATAATTATTGGATTGAGTAGGCCATGATGTAACTTTGAGATTATATAAAGTCCTTGGGACAGCTGATTATAGAGTAGGGAAAGTGTTCCTCCCCCACTAGCATGTGAGCACCCTATTGGGTAGACTCTAGATAGGTTGATGATATACTGGGTGAGTGGATTGATCTAGGATGATGTGGTATATAATATGGGAATCATACCATCTTCTTTGATTTGTTTCAGTGGGGTTATCCTATGTGATTAGTGAGGCCTTATTGTGATCATTTTGACATTAAGGGACATTATTCCCTTTAAATGATGAGCTTGGCCTGAGAGATGAGACTAAGATCAAGAAGCCCATATGGGGTGTTTGTGTTATGATTTTTGTTCTGATTAGGATGGAAAAAGGGGGTGAATTTTCTTTTAAAAAATTAAAACAAATACAATGATAAAATTATTTGATAGATAAAATTAAAGAGTAATAACAATGGAAAATAAATAACAAGGCAAGATGATAAAGGAGTTTGGCCAACACTCAATATGAGTGCCTATATATCCTCCCCTAAAAGGAATTAGGGTTACATTATCCCTTAAATTCAATGGTATCCAAGAACCTAAAAATTCATTTCTTTTTAATTGGTTTTAGTAAGAAACCTAATACAAAGGAAGAGACACTTTATTTTTAATGTTTATATTAAGCACCCAAAAACCCTTACTTTTAGATGGTGAAAGAAATAAACCCCAAAAAACTCACTTTAGTGGTAGTGATAACCTAATAAGAAGAATAATAATAGGTTTATTTAACACAAACACATTAAAACACACTCAAAATTATCTCAACAAGATTGAAATAGAAAAAATAGTGAGAGAGACAAAGGAGAGAGAAAATGATTACAATAAGGAAAATAAAAATATAACTCAAGTTTATCCAAAAATAGTAATTGGTAGTTTCCAATCCTTTTGAGAGTGTATTTATAGTCTCCAAAGGTCCCATGGTGGTTTTGAAGGTGTTGTTAGTCCAAAAGAGCTATTGGGAGGTGAGAGAGGTGGGAGGAAACAACCTATAATTTCTAGTTTAGCTTTTTTGAAATAGGCTGCCAACTAGCCACTTGACTCCACTAATGATCTTATGGGCTACCTAGACTTCACCAATTGGTTAGTAGACTTAGTAGAATCAAAGTGATTATATTTTTACTACTAGATAGCTGGTGGTTTCTTTATGACTATCTAATGGTTCTACCCAATGAGGGCCTTCAAAATATCCCTCTAAACTCCTCTTAAACCTATTGATTGATCGGTAAAATTCTTAACTTGATATCCAATCATAATAATTTAAATGTAGTCAAATTAAATTTTTTAACAATAAATGGTGTTTTTGATCATTAAAACATCTAAGAGACTGAAAGGTACAACAATATCCTCTATTTTGATTATCACAAACAATTGAAATTAAAAGGTAAAATAATAATTTAAAATTAAAAGATAAGATTAATTTCAAATAAATATATCCAAATTAATTTATAAATAAATATTAATATTTTATAATGAAATTCAAAATAGATTTTTAAATAATTTTCAATACTCAAAAGTTTAAATAGATATCAAAATGATTTAAGTTCAAAAGACAAGATTAAATTTTAAAAATATAATTTAAAATAATTAATATGTTAAAAGGATTTGAATAAATAAAATAATAGTATTAAAACCTTCAAAACTCTAGATAAATTATATCATTGGTAATTTAAAACAATTGAAAACAATTGTTCAGTTAAAAGTATTTTAATAAATAAAATAAGAATATTCAAACATTCAAAAATATTGAGAAATCTGATCATTTGTAACTTTCTCCCCAATTTAGATTGTCAAAAACTCAAAAAAAATTAGGTAGATAATGTAGATAGATAATACAAAAATAAATAGATAACTTATTATACCACTTTAAAAATAAATGGTAGTATAAGTTACAAGGTTTATGTATAATATTTTTTAATATAAATAAAAAATAGCCCTCATAAAAAATAATAATAAATAAGCACATGTTTTAAAATGAAATATTCAAATAATTATTAATAATCTCCATATTAAAATATTCCTATCTGTTTTATATCATTTGAAAAGATAAAATAATGTTTATTTTAAATGTGAGCTCCCCCATTGTAAAAAAAATGATAAAAACAAGGATCCAAAAAAACATGTAAAGGTATTTTTGAAGAATGATAGAAATATTTGAAAATAAACATAAAATATTCATACGTAACTCCCCCATAATAAAATAATAACATTATAAAGCAAGGGGTTTTAAGAAAATATCATCCAATTGACGATATGTGCTAATAAATTCTAACATGATATCTCCCTTTTGAAATTGATCTCTCAAAAGGTGGTGTATAAGATCAATATTCTTAGTGTGTGAGTATTGAATGGGATTCCTAAAAATATTAATTGCATTAGTGTGACCACATTTTTTAGAACATGGTTTTATGTTATCCCATAATCTAATATATTTTTTTATCCAAATAATTTGGGTATAATAACTCCCCATAGATATATATTACTCTTAGGTTATAGAAATATAAATGGAGTTTTTCTTATTGCTACTCCAAGATATTGAGTATTTTCTAAGTAGGTGAAAAGTCCCACTAGTAATTTTCCTATATAATCGAAAACCTTTAAAACCAGCATCTAAAAATCTAGTGAGTTCAAATCAAGTGTCTTTTGAAAAAAATAACACAATATTTTTATAATATTTTAAATATTTGAAAATTATTTTAAGAGGTTTTAGATGAGAACATTTTGGATTGGATCGAAAATAATAACAAATATAATCACTAAACATAATATTTGTGTTGGTCATGGTAAGGTAAATAAGAATCTCAATCATGCCTTTACAAATATTTTTTTCAATTGATTTACTAGTTTCATCCAACGTTGGCTTACAAGAATAACTCATAGGTGTACTTATTTCCTTGACTTGATCCATGTCAAAATTAATTAAAATTTCATTAGTGTATTTCCTTGGATTAGAAAATTACCATCCTTATTTTCCTAAATTTTAAAACTTTGAAAAAAATTTAATTCCCTCATAAAACTCATCTCATATTCGTTACTCATTAAATATGAAAATTCATTAAAAATAGATTAGTTTTTAGAATAAAAAGTAAAGTTATCAATATATATTTGAGAAATTAATAAATCCTTTGAAAAATATTTAAAAAAATAGAATTTTATTTTTCCATTTTAAAATAATTTACATAGATTTATTTAGTTTTCCACTCATAACAAGATCAAGGTTCTTGTTTCAAACCATAAAGAGCCTTGATTAAATTAAAAAAAATGATTTGGATATTTTGATTCTTCAAAAATGGGAGGTTATTCAATAAAAACCTTTTTTCTAATAAAACCATTTAAAAATGAACTTTTAACATCCATTTGAAAAAGAATAAAATTTAAGTGGGAAAAGAATGATAATAAAGTTCTAATAAAATGAAGTTGTGTGACGGGTTAAAAGTTATCACCATAATCAATGTATTCTTCTTGATTATAGCCTTTATCTATGAGTCTGGATTTGTTATGAATGATGTTACCTGTCTCATATAACTTTCTCCTAAAAACCCAGTTGGTACTAATAATGGGATGATCCTCTGGTCCTTTAATAAGAGTCCAAATGTTGTTCCTTGTAAATTGGTTCAAATTTTCTTTCATTGTAAGTACCATATTTTCATTATTAATGGAATCATCATTATTTATGGGTTCTAGGTCTGAAACAAAATAATTATGTTAAACATCATTTAAAAATTACCTTATATTATGAGTATTGTCATGAAAATTACTGATAACATTTTCTAAAGTATGGTTTATAGATTTCACGAATGCCTTGGGTAAATGGTTAGATGGTGGTTCTAAAATATTTTCAATTTCTTTAAAAGTAGGTGGATAATTTGAGGTAAATTTTCTATTTAAATGTCAATATCATCAATTCGGGGATGAGGTTTAGGAAAAATCTCATTATATTTGATGTGAATGTATTATTATATGGTCTTGGTAATTTATTGAAGATCTAGTATGGTTTAATTGAGTTAGAGTACCCAATAAAAATAATATTATCTGATTTGGGTTCAAATTTTCCTATGTTTTCTTTAGTTTTAAGAATATATCATTTACACTCATGCACCTTAAAGATCCAACTTTAGGTTTTTGTTTCCTTTTCAAACCATATAGGGGGTCTTCTTAAGGATGGGTCTTACAGGAACATAGATAAAGGTATAACAAGCTGTACTGACTTCCTTGGCTAAAAAAATATACAAGGAGTTTAAATTCATTCAATAGAGTTCCTGAAATCTCTTTAAGAGGTCTATTTCATCTTTAAACAACCCTATTTTTTTGGGAGTCCTGGGAGAGGAAAATATTGATTATAAACTTTATAATCATAAAGTTCTTAAAAATTATTATTTTTGAAATCTCCCAAATGATCACTCTGAATGGATATGATATGATAGCCTTCTTCTTTTCAAACTTCTTAGTGTATTTAATAAAGAATTTATAAGCCATGTTTTTATGATCCAAAAAATAAACCCAATTAAATCTTGTATAATCATTTTGCAATTACAAAAGTGTAAGATTTACCTCATATACTTGTAACTTGGGTACGTCCAACTAAATCAAGGTGTACAAGCTCAAGGGACTTTGAGGTGGAAACTTATTTTTTAAATTTAAATGAAGATTTTTTATTCTTTCCAAGTTTTCAATGATTACACACAATGTCATTTTTAAAATGTAATTTCGGAAAATATCATACTAGTTGATTTCGATTGATTTTGACAAGTGTGTGTATACTGAAATAACCAAGCCATCTATGATAAACCCATGACTGATGCACTAGCGAATTTAACATATTTCATATCACATGAATTTAAATCAGTACCATGAACATTTTGAAATATAAAATTTAAAATAAAAGGTTTCTTTTAGGGACAAAAAACATTACAAACATCATTTTCAAAATAAACTTCAAAACCACTATCATGCAATTTGATAATACTAAGAAAATTATTTTTTTAACCATCAACATATAAAACAAATTTAATAATGGTATAATTTAAGAAACCAATAGTACCTATAATGATGATCGTACTCCTTGAATTTTCACCAAAGGTGTTATGGCCTCTATCAATATTTTAAAGATGGTTTAACTTAGAGTAGTCACCGCACATGTGTCTTGATAATCTATTGTCCATGAACCATGTAGCTCCTTGGGATTTTCTCTTGAGGAACTTATTTGATAAAATAAACAAGATGTCATATCCTTTGGTATCCAAAACAATTTGGGTCCACTAATGTTAGCTAAAAGAAACTTCAGAATCCATATTTTTTTGTCTAATATTTTTCAAACGAAATACTGAAAGAGAGATGTACCCTTTTGGGTCTATCATATCAAGCATTATTATAGTCATATTCATAAATAAGATGTGTGTTTTTAAAAAAATAATTTCCAAATTTATTTTGAAAAAATTCTCTTACAAAATTAATATTTTTACACAAAAAAAATTATTTAACATTTCCAATAGGTTTATATCTATTGGTAAAGGAACATTTTCTATTATTAAAATGTTTTACCAACAGATATGGATTTTTCACTAAATTTTTGGTAAATATTCTATTGTTAAATGTTATTACAATAGATAAAATATTTCTATTAGAATAATAATAATTCCAAATAATAATATATCAATTGGTAAAAAAAATTATCAACATATTCATATTATAGATTTATATATTGATACTAGAAATATAAAAAATTAATATTTATTTATAAATTATTATATTAATGAAAATAATTTTATATTATTAAAATATCTCTTGTTGATACTTCATATTATATTTATTAAATTCATTATAAATAATATAGTGATTATAATTATTATATAATATTTATAAAATTAAATTGTACAAACCCATACTAAATTGATATGGAAGATGGTACAAGAAAACCAAATATAGTAATGTTATTTTTATGAATAAAAAATGGCATGGTTATCATAATTGAATATATACAAAAACTACACCATGGTCACAATCAAGATCTGTATAACTATGTTTTTAGATAAACCAAACACGAAAATGGAACTATAACCACCAGTCGTGCATATACCTTGGGCACTGAAAATAACATCATGTAGCACTTAGTCCAAACACTATCGATATTCCACACGACAACTGTGAAGAGAAACTCCTTGAATATGGTCCACTGCTGGTGGTCCATTGTCAATAATGAATGCCAGTGACCATTATTTAAAAATATAATTGTTCTAAAAATATTTACCTCTATAAAGACCATTTGTAAAAATACAAGGTGTTAACCAAAACCAATTATAAGAAAACATATTGAACAATAACCTATAACAAACCAACTAAACCACAACAAGATTTTTCAACAACAACTACGGTCTGCATTTTGAATGATACAAATATGGTCTTAAAGATAATGTAGAGCCAGTAACTTCCATAATTACTTCACCAAAACCTATATAAAAAATACAATCATCAAACAAAAACTCACAAAATAAACTCACAAAATAATAATGAAATATATATAATAACTCTATTATGAATGAGAATGAAGAATATATTACATTAGAAGAATAATAATTTCTTTGATGGAGTGAAGGACTACTGACTGAAAATTAACTTTTTTATTATCAAATCACTTTTGAGGAACAAGTGAGAAACCATAGGACCAACATTACAATCAAAAAGACCATACCAGAGAAAAACCCATACAAAACTACATGATCTGCCCCTCCCCAGCAACTAAACTAAGAAGACCAACCTTCACCATTGCATGACCACTAAATAGACTATCTCGTGCAGGAATACATAGGCACAGAACCGATGGCATAGCCATACCCTCTCAAACTACCGATTCTGAATGTCATGCTCGGGTGAGGGCTTAATGCTCTGAAACTCATATGGAGTAGACCCAAATAGAATGCAGGATGCATATTACAAGAGTCACATCAAATCCAAAGACAACCAAAACTGACCACAAACAAACTCAAACCGAACTAGCATACCTCCCCAATCAGTCAATAGGATACACCATGTTAACATTATTGAAGAATAGTTTGAGATTCCCAGAAATTGATTCCCTACACAATTTCCAAGAGATTGAAGATACCTGAAAACTTGGTACACTCAACACTAGACTTTCAAACTCAGAAGCCAGCTAATCTCAGTACTGAATGTACTCCTCAAGTCTGATCCTCCCTTTAGTGAAGCCCCTACTAGGATTAAGTCATGCTTATCAATCCAAGAGTATTGCTCCTCATTGAGGTCTACCCTTAAAGACCTCCCCATCATCATAGATTCCTCCTCTTCAGTCACATTATCAAATAAAACCTAGTAAACTACTTCTTCATCAAAACATAGCACTAGTTCCAAGAGTTGGTCCTCCACAGCATCTAAATTTGCTTTCTTGGAATTTAGCTTCTTAGCAGAGTGGGTCTCCAAGGGAGGAGGTAAAGAGGAGTAGTATTTCTTGTTGCTCCTTCCTCTATTACTCTTATTACACTTATCCCTTGGGTAATCACCTTCTGAATAACCAGCCTCAATTCCATTGTGTCCATTCGCATTGACCTCATCTGTATCCATCAACCTAGCTATAACAGAACTCAAACCAACTTCATCCAGGCCTTCAAACCTATTGCTCACCAGTAAAGGGGTCGAAGACATCAAACCAGAACCTCATGTACTCTCCTCTCTAGCAGGAATGGCCACCTCCCTAACAATTCCCTACCTACCCTTAATAGAGATACCATTACCCACATTCAGCGCCTCATCATAAGAAGCAGCGGTTTCCTCTACCTCATCGCATGCCCGCTACTCCATACCAGTTGTAACCTCATCCATTTGGGTCAAATCAACACTCACCCTCAAACTCTCCACTTGAAACTGATCATTATAGGTGTGTGTGCTGCCAAGGTACTACTTCAGCCTAATGAAAACCTTAGAAACCTTTAGATTTCCAAAATACTTAGAGTCGTTCTTCTCCACACAAGTGCCAGAACCCACAGCCGATGACACCACCACAAGGTCACTGGGTAGAAAATTCTAATCCACATGACTCGATGTCTGTCGCACATCCAAACCAAACTGTGAAATTCAATCCTTTCCACCCCGACCATCACATTCCATCCCTTTATTCACCTGATTCAACTTGCATGCCTCCACACAGACCTCATCGGTCTTGCCACTGGCTCTACTCACCTTCCATCCAGAAACATGAACATCCCGATGATAGCTAACCGAAGAGTGACCTAAAAATTTGCAGGAAGAGAATAATTCCATCCAGTTCTCATACACCACCTATTTCTCTCAAATGTACTCCTCTCCTATAGTTACCCAAATGTACTCGAAAGGGATCCTCGACACATCCATCTCCACGCATATCTGTGGGTTGATAGGATGACATATGGACTTAGTTCGGATATCAGCACAAAGGAATCGTCTAACAAGACTTACAAGCATCCTAATAATATAGGTATTTTGAAATGGCAATGGTAGATTAGGAAAGCTTACCCAGACCGTAGAGGGGGGAGGATCATGGCCCATATGGAATTCGAAAGACCATAGAAATAGGAAGAAATGAAAACCATTGAATTTGTGGGGAGCGCTCGACCAGGCGGTGATGAAGTCCTCCTCCGAAGCGAATTGAACCATAATGTGATGGAAATCAAGAAAACCAACAGTCGCCCTCTCCAGAAAATTCCAGGATTTGAAGATGAACCTATGGAACGAGTCAACTGATGGTCGCCTATGCTTAAAATGAGCAACTAGAGTGAGGTTCAGCAGCGTTGATGTTTCTGAAAACTCTGCAGTCGGATACTGGAGGTTGGGAAATCTATCAGACAAATCCGATACTTTGGGGCCAAGGAAAGCATTTGGGAAGGTAGGAAGAAAATCGGGATTCGAGAAGGGTCAAAAAGAAGACCCTGATCTGTTTAGGAACATTGAAGATCCCTCCCCCACTAAGGGGGAGGAATCGGCTCGAAGGTCGTCATCGCCTATGAGGGCATCGACACCTAGGGTTCCTGCCGCTGTCGCGAATAAACAAAGGACTACCAGTTTCTGATTTAAATTCAAATACAATTTCATGGACCCTTGAAAAATCATAAATTTAAACATCATTGACCCTTCAACCATCACACATCAGATCAGGACAAATAACTACCTAGAGCTATATAATAATCAGTAACAATCATTCCACATAATACCTAGGAATATATAGTTAAATTTTTAAATAAAAAGACGTCTAATTCTTAAATTTTACATAAAAATTGAATTTAAAATTAACAAAAAAATTCTTACATATTATCCATTCATAAAATATTTCTATCTCTATAATTTTTTTTAACACCACAAAATTTTAAAATAAAAACATTGTATTCGAGAGCGTATGTGACACGCAACACCAAAAATAAAAGAAAATATAACACATAGATACATTAAGATATATTTATTTTTTAATAAATTAAATATATTCAATAGCATTAATTATATGAAAAACTAATTTTATCTTTCATTATATGCAACAATGATTTTAACATGTGTTACACGAAACACTCAATTTAGCTTGTGTTACATGCAACGCCGAGTTTAAACGAAATGTGAAATATTATTAAAATATTATTATATAATATAATAGTAGTCACATATCTATTGGAATGTATGGTATTAATAGTAATGACTAAAATATCAAAATTATGTTTATCTATTTATCATAAATAAAATAATAATCATTTAAAATAAAAAATAAACGTTTTCTAAAAAACTGTAGTTTTCTAAAAGATAGATTAACCATGCTTTTCACACATAATCTAAAATTAATTTGTAAATATTTTAGAAATTTTTTTTGATAAAAGGAAAATATTTTTAAAATAATAATATCAAAATTATATTTGGGTGATTTTTGTGATTTTTCTGAAATAATTTATTTTTTGATGAATAATGAAAAATACTGAACTTTAATTGAAAACTGTCTTTTCATTTAAAATATATATAATGTTAAATTATATTCTAAATTGGTTTTAAAATGAAATTATTTAAAAAATATATCAATTAATAAAATTTATTTCATTTTAATCATTTTTATATCGTATTTGGATATAAAAACTTTATACACTTTGGGATATTTTCTCTTTAAAAACATACTTTTTCATCACTTCTATGGGATTAACTTTTAATTAAATTTTCTAAATTATGTGAATTTAATCTGGAAAATTTAATTCAATATATTTAATCATAATAATTTATAATTTATAATAAGTTTAACTAAATTTTTGAAGAAAATTAATAGTGAAAATAGTTAAAATTAATTATAGTGGTAAAGGTAAAATGGATTTACCAAGGGTTAAAATAAGAAGATAAGGGTTTTAAATGACCTAAAAAATTTAAAATACCCACTGACTGGAAATATTTTACATTATATATTCTAGGTTCTATAATGGACCATTTTGGAAGTTTTGGCATGATAAAATTGGGGTTATGGTTGAATCTTTTCAAAACATTACAATTGTGTCACTTACCTCACTTATAAAAGATCACCCTCTATCCTATCTTATTCACACTTTCATCGCCTTTTGGTTTAGAAAATAACACACTAAATAACTTTCAAATTTAACTATTCTCATCCTATAATCCTTATTTTGTTCATAAATCTAACATAGGAAGGAATTTTTTGAAAACCTAATGAGGATACTCGAGGAAGAGGTAACTTTCCTCAACAGATATTTTTATTTTATTTCTTATTACACCTCCATAAATTATTATTAAACCATGATGATATAATAAAATCATTATATTAAATATAATGTTATTTTTTTATAATAATTTAATTACTTTCAACCATCCCCACATCCATCAAATGGGTTACAAGATCATTATTTGTGTGTACGGAGGACTACAGCCTTGCAAACTGATGTCATTCATTTTTTCATTACCACCTACCACGGTTTGGTAAGATGATGGATATAAAGTATATATATGATATTTATAACATAATTATACCTATATAGTCATTATATCATATATACTTTTTACTTTAAATTTCTTAGTGAATACGATAACATCACTCGTGTGTACAGTAGACAACCACCTCGCGAAGTGATGTGATTCATCTTTCGCTAGTGCTTTTCATGGAAGGTGATAAGGGTAAATATAATGATTATTTATTATATAAATTAGATAATTATTATATTAATTAAATATTTATAATTCTTAAAAAATAACATATATCATTTTCTTTCATACCTTTTCCCTTAAAGAAAGTTGATAATGTCGTTTGTGTAATTGTGGACTACTACCTTCATGAAATGATGTGAATCACTTTTCATCACCACATCACATTGATGATATATATATAATCATATTTAAAGAAACAAAATGATATATATTATATTATTATCATTATTTAATGATAAAATATTACTGAAATTCTTTCCATAATGATCATTGGAAAATATAGACATCACTCATGTGTACGTACGGCCTACCGTCTCTATGATTGTAACATACTAAATTTTTCACAACCATTTTTAATTATTAGTTTTAAAAGTATAATTTATTTGTAAATATGATAATTATTTCATTATTATTATTATTTATATTATTTAATTATATTATATGTTGAAGAAAGACGAAACATGCATGAGAAAACAAGGAAATTAACACCCAAAACAAGGAAAAGAATGAAATACTATTAACATAAGGGTGATAAGATTTTATAAAAGGATGATATATAATATTTTAAATATTAATATTATTATTTTATATGTTAATAACATTTTAAAACAAATATACAAGAAGTTAAATTATTTTCTACCAAAAGGAAGCGTGAGGTAAGGGATGTCGTCTCAATTCCATTTCATTGAGTCATATTGTAAGGTTGTACACCTAATTTTTTTTATAAGGTGTATGTAATTCCCATTTAAAAATTTATATAATGATTAATTAAAATTTTTGTGTATTTTAAGTTTCAATTTTAATTATTTCAACCAAGGGGATTTGACTTTAAATTTACCAAGTGGTAAAGAATTTCATAAAATGATTTATTTTCATTAGGTTATATTGCTTCTTAATTGTTATTGATATTCTATGATTATGTGTGTAATGACTTTTTTATTATATTTTTTTTATTTAAACTTGTTTAATGTGGAATTACAGTTGAAACACATAATCAATTCATTGGTTAATTATCGCTTCAACATTATGATCATTGTAAGGGTTCATTTCACAATCTCATTCTAATCGAGATTATTTATTCTTGAATATTGGTTGAAGGAAATTATTTGATAATTTTAACCCATTTAATTTTATTATAATATGTTTATTCATGATATCTTCAAGTAATAGTACCATTTTCCCACTCTTTGGTACTTAAAATAATTGATAAAATATTTTTAAGAAAATCTGACTTCATATCTCTCTTCGGCCAGAAATCTATTTTCTTCCAAAACCATGTTTTCTGAAAATGTTTTTAAAAATGTTTTTAACCTATTAAAAATTAATTATTAAAGATATTTTTATAAAAAAATTCTTTTTTAAATTTTTTTTCAAAGGAATCTTCTTTTCATTTTCTAAATAAGTCACTTTTCTAACCTTTTTATAGTGTAAAATAAATGTTATTTTTAACTTATACGGAATGTATAAAATTACCCTCTAACATGACCATCATTTATTTGAATATTCCTTCTCAATTTTACAAGGTTATTTTTAAAGAAAATTATTTTCCATTATAAATTATTATTTTATAAAATTTATTTCTAAAGAAAAGTATTTTATAAATGTTTTATGTTTTAAAATTGGATTTCAAAATGAAAATGATATTTTACAAAAGAATGTTTTTAATGATATTTTTATGGTATTTATATTCATAAATGAAAACAACCATTTATTCTTACTTTAATGGCTATAGGTTTTACTTATTTCATCCTTATTATTCCTCTGGAAGTTTTATGATCCTTCTGACCAAGGAAAGTATTGAAATTCACTTACTTAATTAATTTTTATAGTAAATTAATTTCCCTTGAAATGTTCAATTTCCTGTAATCATTGGACATTATATTTACCCTAAATATCAAAACTATTAATCATGGATATATTTATTGGTTAAACAATATATCATTTCTACATATGGTGTTCTACATTTAAAGTCATTTGTTTATCTAGGGAAATATTGATAAATTTGTATTCTTTACTCAATATGGGTATTTGATAACAAGGAACATTTTTTATAAATTAAATAGATTATTCTATGTTTGAGGAATTATTTGGACATGAAAAATAATTGTGGGTCCCAGTTATATATAGGTCCTTGATGTAACGGTAATTTCATGAGGATAGTTAGTAAGATAATATGAAATTAGTTGTCCAAACCAAATGAGCTTGTACCCAGTACTTTTAAATTGTCTTTTAAAAGGTACTAATTATAGAGGTATCATGATTCCTGAGATCATGGAATCCAATATTTAATAATTTCCTTCATTAATAATTTAGTTGACATTATCCATGATATTTTCACAATGATATTATCTTTGGATTAATTTCATTCTCAATGTATTGATTAAATGGCATGTGTTTTCAGTTATTAACATTTCCATATTGATTTTGACTTATCGAGTTATTATAGTCATGTATTGATTAAATAAAATGTGTTTCTAGTTATTTAACTTTCCATATTGATTATTATCCATGATATTTCTATATTGATATTATCTCTGGATTCCCTTCCTTGCCAGATTATTGATTACATGGTAAGTTTGTTTGGTTATTTACCTTTCTATGTTGATTATGCTTATTTATTCATGATTGCTTCCATTGTAATTAACCCTTATTAAGAATTTTATCTTACCCTTATTTTGTTTCCTTTACTGGGAATCCATGAAGTTCACTATGAAACATATGCAATAATATGGTAGAGGGAATAATTATATTCTTAGAAAAAATTATTTTGTGATTTTTGTATTCAAATTTAATATAGGAATCATGTATGTATATAGTTTACTAATACTACTAAACAATTTTGTCCTCTGGGATGTGATTCCTTGTATTTTATTCCTATATAATAAATCAGGCACCATCATTGGGCTACTAGGATTGGGGTCGCTACAGTTGGTTTCATAGGAAGTTTAATAGAAAACTTGGGAACTAGATTTAGGTAAACAAATATTAGGATCATAACCCTAGGATAGACTTTGAGGATAATTATATAAGAATATCCTAAAGTTTTGGTAAGGTAAATATTATGTGGTTTTTCTTGGAAATACATCATTTTATATATATTACAAGTTGACGTAGTTCTGGAACATATGAACATAAGGGTAATAACTCTTAAAAGGGGGAATTAGAATTGACCCAATTATTACCTAGTGCACGAAAATGGGCCTTACCGCACACCTAGTTTAACACCCTTGGGGGATATGCTTAGGATAATTCAAATTTTATTTACAATACATTATGAATGATTTTAATAGATATTGATAATAAATGACTTAGGTTAACCCATAGACTAAGGAAGGGACTATGTTGAAACAAAACATATGAAGTATTTATGTATTGAGATTTAATAATTAAATTGAAAAAGTATTTTACCAATTTTATTTGGGTTATAAGAATCATGAAGCATCTAAGGATTGTGTTAAATTTTAGTAGAATTTGTGTATTAATTATATAAAGAGTTATGGGTACCATCATGGGTTAATGAGTTTAAGATTGATCATAATTTCAAATTCGTAAACACCCTTATTTAGGTTTTATATGATGGGTGTCTACCAAGATTAAGTATATTTTGGGGGAAATTTACAGAAATACAACCCATTGGTTTAGAATATATTTTAGTGAAAATTTTATTTGAAGAATAATTCCTTTATATTTTATAGAAATAATTTTAGAGGTATTGATAACATTTATGGTTAATATGATCATTAATGACATTGTACTAATAGTCAAATAATATTATTGGACTTTGTGGAAGAAAATTGTATAAAAAACTAGAGTAAAAAAGTTTATTTAATGATTATTTTTATTTTAAGGATGTCCATAATATTATTTGGTATCTTTATAGGAATTATATTTGTTGAACTCTCTGTGGAATGGTTATTTTAATAATCAAAAATATTAGTTTTATTTATTTCCTTTTAGTCTCTTGTTCAACTTGTTCTAAATTATTTAAATCATATCTACAATTTTTTATCTATGATCAATGTATGTTTATGGTTGACGTGGACATATTCTGGATTGAATAGACACTTTGTAAGAATTCTATGTCTTGACACACCGAAAGTCATTTTCCTGTCGCACCGATGATGAACGGTCGCACTGATGATGAATGGTCGCACCGATGATGAACGGTCGCACCGATGATGAACAGTCGCACCGATGATGAACGGTCGCACCAATGATGAATGGTCGCACCGATGATGAATGGTCGCACCGTTAACTATCAAAGTTCCAAAGTGACACCAATGCTAAGACACTGATGCTAAGACACCGATGCTAAGACACCGATGCTAAGACACCGATGCTAAGACACTGATGCTAAGACACTGATGCTAAGACACCGATGCTAAGACACCGATGCTTAGACACTGATGCTAAGACACTGATTCTAAGACACCGATGCTATGACACTGATTCTAAGACACCAATGCTATGACACTGATGCTAAGACACCGAGACACCGATGCTAAGACACTGATACTAAGCTACCGATCCTAGGACACCAATTTTAAGACACCGATGATGTTGAGACACCGATGCTGATGCAACCAAAACTGATGCAGATTCAAAATGTCTCACTGATCTCATGACTCGCCGATAGTCATGAAAACTGTTTGAACCTCCATAAATTTGTATTTAATTCTAACGGTCATAATTGATGTTTTTAATGCAATTAATGGTATTTAATGTTAGTTGTTGGCATGTCAGGAGACCGTACCTTGTATCTGTGGAAAGGTAATCATTCCCATTGCCGGATCTCATGGAATAAAAAGAGGGAAGATCGAGCTACATAAAATGGTATGGATGCGTGAAAAGGCATAGAGAAATAATTCTTCCTAGAGCATACATACGAGACTGAAGAATACATGGAGAAGTGGAAAAAGGGGCATTTTTGCAAGATCTAAAGAAAAATATTATGCAAGCAATCTAGCACTACTTAAGAACATATGAAGAACATTGGAAATCAGAGAACACACTTTCTTGTGAAGAACAACAAGCTGAATCACGATACTCTTTTTTAACAGCAAAACCACAGAAGGACTCAGAATCATCTCTGCTAAATCCAACGAGTCTAGAGTTGCACTATCAATCACAAGAGAATTATAAAATCTGATACATTATCTCTTAGTGATTATTTTTCTTACATTTTTGAGCAGTGTGTGTACTCTGTTCATCATACTCACACACTGACTCCTTTGCTGAACTGGAGGATATCAAAATCCTCAAAAAAAAGTTGTTTACTCTTGTTTACCCACGACAACTATGGAAGAGGTCCTTGTGTGGCATGGTCATTGTTTTTTTCACAAGGAACTGTGTTAGAGGTCCTTGTGTGGCTTGGGAAGTCGTTCACTGTTGTTAACCCTGATCCAGGGTGTGGATCAATTTATATAAATTGTTGAGAGGAATAAGTCTTGGCTTGAGACTGAACCTCTTGGTTAACTCTGCTGTGCATTTTAATTTAAGTCTAGAAGTAAACTATATATTTATTCCGCTACTATTACTTTGAAATACAAAACTATTTTAAAGCTACTTTGATAGTTAAATTAGCAAGTGTTTATACTTATTATAAATTAGTAAGTCAATTTCAAAAGTTAATTTAATCTTCAGATTAAGTTAACTGAGACCTAATCAATCATTGAGAAACTGATTGAACCTTTTCACTCTATATAGATTCATTAAAGTTTAACTTTGTTTTTAAATTGGGGGATTTTAAGGGAAATATTTTTAACAGAAATTTTAATTGGAACTCAATTCACCCCCTCTTGAGTATCCACTCCGACCAATAATATTAATATGATTTTAGAAAAAGTACAACCTACATGCTAGGTGACAACCCATCGTATCTAGAAAGTTCATGGGGCTTGAACCCACAACCAAAGGATAATAAGGGTTTAGCACCTACCACTAATCCACATAATTTCCTCATTAATATGTCATTATTTTAGTTAAATTACTTAATAAATAAATATTAATGATGAACCAATGGTGTTATTATTGAGGTTTATAGATTGATGTATTATATTGGATAACTTTTCCTAGTTGTATTGGTGTTGGAAAATGGTTTGTGACATAAGTAAAGAAATGTAACTCTTTTATGGATATTATGATCCATTAAAAGTAAATTTTAGTTCTTCAACAATAAAAAATCATTTTTTGGATATTCATTTCTTATAGTAAGGGGTGAATTGGAAATTGATCAAAGT
Organism: Viscum album; assembly: GCA_963277665.1. NCBI lineage: Eukaryota > Viridiplantae > Streptophyta > Magnoliopsida > Santalales > Viscaceae > Viscum > Viscum album. The sequence continues at coordinate 1,776,591,323 of OY728129.1, read as the reverse complement.
GAAACTAAAGGATGAAATTATGCTTATGAAATATAAATGTATCAAGTAAGTCTGTTTCCTTATATTATTAGGTAGTGAAATAATTCTTTAATTTTAGGAAAATATCTTGAAAAAAAATTATCCTATTACATCTGTATCTGATAAATTAAATGGTATTTTAAATCATCACAGATCTATGGTATTGAGGACTTTAACTTTTTATTGATCACTAACATTCTTATGATCGGTGAACTCTATCATTATCAATAATTACTTATACTTTTCCTTCATGTCCATATCTTCACTTTCCACCAATATTCTCCTACTCGGAAACCTAGTAATGTGTTATTCCATATGATATTTTTACTTCCCTTTCTATCTTATTAAGGGGATATTTTATTAAATCTTTTTATGATTTTTTATTTCAAAAACATAATTTTAAAATATAATACCATTGAATATAAAATTCAAGATTAAATTTTTAGTATTAAATTTATTTAAGTTGGGGATAATGTAACACCCTGAAATTCTAAAATAAGAACATTATATTCAATAGCGTATGTGACACACGACACCAAGCTTAAAAGAAAATATAACACCAAGATACTTTATGATATATATATTTTTAAATATTTAAATCTATTAAATAGATTTTATTACATTAAATTATTAGTTTATATTTCATTACACACAACACTGAATTTAGCTTGTGTTGCACACAAAACTCAGTTTAGCTTGCATTACACCCAACACCGAGTTTAAACAAAAAATGAAATATTATTAAAACATTATTATTTGATATTATACTTATCACGTAGAATTTGGAATGGTGGTTATGAATAGTAATAACTAAAATATGAAAATTATGGTTATCTGTTGATTATAAATAAAATAATATTCATTTAAAAGAAAATAAATGTTTTCTGAAAAAACTATTTTTTCTAAAAGACTGATTGGTCGCGCTTTATGCACATAATTTGAAATTAATTTTTACCAATTTTTGGAAATTTATTTGAAAAAATGAAATTATTTTTTAAAATCATATTATTAAAATTATCTTATGGTTAATTTTTGGTATTTTTCTAAAATATATTGTTTTCAAATGAATAGTGAAAATGATGAATTTTAATTGAAAACTGCATTTTTGTTTAAATTATTTATAATTTTAAATTATATTTTGAATGGTATTAAAGTAAAATTAGTTAAAATATATATTGATTAATCCAATTTAGGTCATTATAATCATTTTCATATTGAATTTTGATATAAAACATTGTAAACTTTATGTGCATTTTCTATTTAAAAACCCACTTTCTGATCATGCCTATGGGATTTATTTTAAATTAAAATTTTAAAATTTTAGGAATTGAATTTATAAAATTGGGTTACTTATTTTTAGTCATCATAATTTATAATTTATAACAAGTTTAACTTAATTTTTGACCAAAATGAATCATGAAAAAAAGTAAAAATTAATTATCATAGTTAAGGTAAAAATAGATTTAATAGGGATTAAACTAATAATATAAGGGTTAAAAATGACCTACCAGACTATCAAACACAAGTTGGATGGATATATTTCTACCTTATATCTTCTATGTTCAATAATTTCCTATTTTGAAAGCGTGTGGCATGATAAAAATGTGGGTATGATTGAATATTTTCAAAAAATTGCAAGTGTGTCGCTCACCTCACTTATAAAAGGCCACCCCATATCCTCTCCTGTTCACACCTTAAAACCCTTTTGGTATGGTATCATACATTTTTATTACATAAATTTCCATTACATGGGACAAAATAAAGTATATTTTAAAGTTTAGTTTCTTCTAAATTAGGTACATAATACATGAAAACACAAAACATGCTTCTAATCCACTTGGAAGACATCTTCATGGGTTCACCCTAAGTTAATTTTACTACATATCATATAATAAATACATAAATCAAAGTAAAGGTTTGAACAAGATCCCAGTAAGGGAGTAATTGAGGGAGATATTTAGCATGCGATCATGAGGCATATCAATAAGAACATGTGGCAAAACAATAAGGCATGAGAAAGAGGCATATCATAATAATAATAACATGAATATTTACATGGAAATATGGATAAAACATAAAAATGTGGCATTCATAATCATATCACCTTAGTTTATCACTAAGGTGTCATAAAATAAAATTACCAAGGTTATTCACCAAGGTATCGTAAAAAATGTCATATCTAAAGATTAAATTCTTCATCCAATGCATTGAATCACTATAAGGGAACACCCTTTATATTTCTTAATTTAATGTGAGATACATTGATTATAATAAATCATTTTATCAATAACTCAAGGATAATAAAGTATGGGTTTCATATAAAAGCATTGAGTATGCAAAGTTCCTAAAGGCTTGACTAAAACATCATTTTTAACCCAAGGAAAGGGAATATGGGTTTTTTATATATAACCCCCGAATCAATAAATTATATTAAAATCTAGGTGAATTCCCATCTATAAATAAATGTTTTATATATTCACAATATAAAAATTTCTTATGTAAAAGACTGAAATTTCAGAAGTAAATTCGGAGCTATGATGGGTATAAAATGTGGATTTAGAAAATGGTAAAATGATATAGAATAAAGGTATCTCATTGATAAAATAATTTTTTTTCATTAAGGTTATGATCAAAATCATAATAAAATTAAGGAACATATCCATTAGAAGATGTACACAAAAAAAATACTTTAATGGAAAATAAGAAGATAATAATTCTCTTACCTTGAAGGGTTGTTCTTAAAACTTAAGGATGGAACCTTAGGGGCTTAAGGAAACATTGAGTGGACTCTTGGGAGTAAAATTGAATAGATATTCATAGAGGATGAACTTTGAGTAAAGTTTAATGTTAAAATGGGTGAGAATTTATAGAAAAAATTGAGGAATTGTTTAATAATTTTCAAATATAAGTCTTGGAAATCTATGCTATAGAAAATACTGGTTTTTATCATGGTTTTGAAAACTTGAGTAAAATATTATAATATTTTAATATAATATAACCAAAAACCATTTTTTTAAAATTATTTTTGCAGGGAAAAATTAAATTTTCCACAAAGTAATGTTTTTAAAATCAAATTTTCCATTTTAGACTTTGGAAAGTCACTTATAGTTTTGGAAATTGATTAAATATATTAAAATATATAATATTAATAAAATAAAAAAATTTGGGTCATGTGTTGTGATTAATTATTTATTACATCATTATGAAATAAATATGAAGATATAAAACATATAGAAAACCCAAAACCGTATTTTTACTATTCACGAAAAAATAAAGTATTTTAGAAAATTCTCATAAATTCACTCTAACAAAATTTCAATTTTATTTTTTCAAATATAATGTTTATTTTATCATAATAATTCTATAAATATGATAATTTTAACTTTTAAACATAAAAACTCTTATTTATTGAAAAATATCAGTTTTTAAGACACTATCAAATTTCTGACATTTTAAAAAAAATCCAAGGAAATTATAAAATTATTTTATAATTTATAATTAAATAATAGTGTTTTAAAAGACTATTTAATTAAAAAAAAATATTATTCAGAATACCTTAGTTTATTATAAAAATGTATATCTTTTCTAAAAAATACAATTATGTTTTATTTGTGTCCAGAAATCAATTTATCAAATTTGTCTCAATTAAACATATATTTTATTAAGAAAAACTATTCTTAAAATAGAATTGATAGAAAAAAATTATTTATACCAAGTAATTACACTTTAATTAACTACGTCTTGGACACATAACCCCTTATAAATCCCACATACGCCCTAAGTGTAAGGTGTGCGATGGTGGTAGTTTCATGGGGTGGCTCAGCTAACATTGATAGAGTGGTAATATCCACTAACATTAAATCCTCCCATATGAGATTTCAATAAATCTTAACTTATTGAATGTTGTAATGGGTTTGGTCAAAGTTGAATCTTGTTGATGCTACATCCCTCTCAAGTTTTGACAAATGGGATTCAAACGGCATGGCTCTATTGGTTGAGGTCATCATTTTTCCTTTCTGAATCAATTATAATTTTTCATTACTACTTATAAACACTAGTTAAAATGGAAAAATAATAACCAATGGGTATATTTCCCAATGGTAAAATTGAAAAATGGTTATATTGACCAATGGTCATATAATGGTCAAATCCCAATAATCATATTTCTCTTATACCTTGTAAATAATACATCTTTATTTCACTAAATATTCACTATAATTGCTCCCAAGGTAATATATTTTCATTTTTTAATATTTTTATTGTTTTACTAATATTTTGTTTCATTTAAATATTTTTTTCATGAGTTTAATAATTATAATGGCTTTGGGTGATCTATATTTTCCCATTTTATATTTTCTATTTTATATTTTTTTGTCGAGTTGTAATAATTGGCATTTTAATTGGTTTCAAAACTAACTAATGTAATAATCATTATTAACGAAGAAATTTTTTTTGGGTTCCTCTCTATTTTTTATGTGTATAATATAATATAATATAACACAAATTTTCTCAGAAAACAAATATCATTTAAAAATCCTAGGTCGTTACATTATTCCCACCTTTAAAATTTTCATCTCCAAAATTTCAACTCATATTATGAGTTGATAATAGATGAGGGTACTATTGTTTCATTGATTCCCCTAGTTCCTATGTCATCTATTCATACTTATGTTTCCTCCACAACACTTTTACAAGGTGGGTATTCTCATTTCATAGAACATTGTCTCTAGAGTCCAAGATCTCCACCGGCTACAACTCATAAGAGAGGTCATGTTCTAGTTATACCACCTTTGGATTCAGTACAAGTGAGGGATCAAGTATGTACTTCCTCAATAGAGATACGTGGAATACATCATGAACTTGAGGTAGATTTTTTGGAAGTTCTAGTCGATGGGCCACTTCCCTTATGTGATCAACGATTTCAAAGGGGCTAATGTACCTAGGCTTAAGCTTCACTTTCTTTAAAAAACACATAACACTCTTCCATGGTGATATTTAAAGGAAATATATGTATTCAAATTTAAACTTCAGGTCCCTTTGATGATTTTCAGCATAGATCTTTTTTCAACTCTGATCATATTTTATAAATTGTTGGATATAATGAACTTTTTCTATCAAATCTTATATAAGATCAGGCCCAATAAACTTTCTCTTACTAACTTAATCAAAAAAAGTAGGAGTTCTACATCACTTACCATATAGAGCTTCATAGGGTTCCATTTTATTACTTGAGTAGAATCTGTTGTTGTGTGAGAACTCAAATAGTGGTAGTTATTAAACCCATCCACCTTTTAATTCTATTAAGTATGTTCTTAGCATGTCCTTGAGTGTCTAAATAGTCCTTTTAGATTTTCCATTGGTTTGGGGGAGATATGTAGTACTGAAATTTAATATAGTATTCAGAGCATGTTGAATACTTCTATAGAATTTATATGTAAACCTTGGATCATGATTAGAAATGATTAGAAGTGGTGCCTCATAGCCTCACCAATTCTTTTACATATATCTTGGAAAGTTGTTCGAGAAAGAAATATTCTTGAATGGAAATGAAATGGGAAGTCTTGGTGAGTTGATCCACTACAACCTATATCGAATTATTTCATTTTGTTGTTCTTGGGATACCGGTGAATAGGTATATAGTGATATTCTCCCACTTCCATGTTGGTATGGGTAGTGGTTTCAATACCCCTTTAGAAATTTTTCAATCAACCTTCACTTATTGATATGCTAAGAACCCTGTAGTGTAGTCAACAATATCTCTTTTAATATTATCCCACCAATAATGATCATGAAGGTTCCTATACATTTTAGTGCTTCCAAGGTGTATAGAGAATGTAGAGATATGATCTCCATCCATCAACTCCTTATTTATATCTGAGATGTATGGGACATGTATCCTTGTACGAAATTTCATTACACCTTCTTGATCAATATTGAACTCAGGAAACTTCCCATTATTGACAACCTCAATTTTCTTTTTTTTCAATGGATGTTCTCTTTGAGAAATAATTTTGGATAGGATTGATTATGTCCCTTCCCTCGTTATTCCCATGTCCAACCTTACTAGGTCCTTTATCAATTGATCTCCTTTAATCCTCATCATTTCCATCACAATAGGATCTTTCCTACTTAATTCACCAGCGACTTTGTTTTCTCTTCCAAGTTGATAATGAATTTAATAGTCACAGTATTTAATAACTTACAACCATCTCCTTTGTCTCATGTTCAATTCCGTTTTCATAAATATATAATCCCAACTTTTGGTGGTCTATGTATATATCACATTTCCCCTAATAAAGATAGTGTATCCATATTTTTAGAGCAAAAAACATTGTAGTTAACTTGATGTCATGTGTAGGAAAATTTTACACAGAGGGGCTTAACTATTAAGATTAATAAGTGATCACCTTGTCATTTTTTTGGAGGATTCACCCATGACCATTCGCAGATGTATCACTATAAATAACAAATCCTTCTATAATAACGGGTATAGTTAACACAGGTGTAGTAACAAACCTCTTCTTCAGTTCTTGGAAACATTTTTCACAATACTTTGTCTAGATAAACTTATCTATTTTTTGAGTTAACTCTGTCAGTGGATTAGAAAGTCATGAAATTTTTTTCATAAACCTCCTATATTATCCTGTTAAACCAAGTAAACTATGAATCTCAACTATTGTTTTTCGATGATTCCAAATCTATACAACCTTTATCTTAAATGGGTCAACTAAGATTTTTTTATTGGTTACAATATTCCCCAATAATGAAACTTGTTATAACCATAATTGAAATTTTCTAAATTTTACAATTACTGTCTCCTTCCTCCAAGTTTTCAATATAACCCTTAGATGATCCTCATGATATTCGTGATTTTTTAAGTATATCATAATATCATAAATAAAATCTATAATGAATTTATAATCATACTTCTTAAAGACTCTATTAATAAAATCCATAAATATAGCAAGATCATTAATCAATCCTGAGGGTATAATAACAAACTCATAATGCCCATATATTTTTCAGAAGGTAGTCTTTGGAATATCTTCTTTATTCACCCTCAATTGATGATACCCAGATCAGATGTCAAAATTAGAGAAGAATTGAGCCCCATGAAGCTCGTAAAATAAAACATCAATCCTTGGGAGAGGTAACTTTTTATTCACTGTGATCCCATTAAGTTCTTTATAATAAATGTATATCTACATTGATCTATCTATATTCTTCACAAATAGAATAGGTTCTTCCCAAGGAGACACACTTGTTTAGATAAATCCATTCTCCAGAATATCTTGAAGTTGTTTATTTAATTCCTCTAACTCTACATTTTCCATTATATATGGGGTATTCAATATTGTCTTGGATCTAGGTATGATTTAAATGAATAAATCTAACTTTATTTCTAGGGTAGGTCTAGGTAACTCTTCAAGAAATAAACCAATTTATTCTTGAATTATGGGGATATTTTCTATCATTATACATTTAATTCCTTCTCACTCTTCACCAGTCATCTCCATAAAGAAAGTTATGGGAGGTTCTTCTTGACAAAGATCAGTCCAAGATATCTCTCCTTTAAAAATAACTATTGGTTTCCATTCAGAACTACTAAAATTTTCTTACTTATGTAGTTTATTATATCATTATACTTTGAGAGATAGTTTATCCCTTGTATAGTGTCAAATTCCACCATGGGAATGACTACTATATTAGAGATTCTATTATACTCACTAAAGTTAATACTAGAGTCTGTATACATTGTTGATTTTATGATAATTCCTCAAGGATTCTGTAATGGTAACTATACTTATAGAAGTTTGGGGACTGATTCTATATTCTTTGAAAAACATGGATGAAATAAAGGAATTCATAGAACCAGAATCAAACAAAGTACTTGTTATCTTTGAGACTGCAATGATTATACCTTCCACCACATCATTTGGAACCTCTACATTAGTTTTCATGATATAAAATTCCTAACCTTTATTCCTTTTCTGATTCTAGGGTTTATTGTTTTTTCCCTCCATTATCTTCTGATTTGGATATTGACTAGAAAAATGCTCAATCTTCCCACACTTGAAGCATTGGACTTCGGGTTGGGACTACATCATATTACCTTTATTCTTAGTGTTGAGAAGTTTAGCCTTCACCTAAACATGATAGTTCTAATATATATTTCAATCTCTTCCATACTTTTATCACTCTCTACTCCCAAGAAAGCAATTCCCTAAATTCTTTTTCTGGCATTTTTTCACATGGAAAGTTTCACTTTCTTTCCTCCAATTATTTGATCAAAGTTATTCCTTGAGTTTATATCCATTACTAACTTATTTTCATTCAACATATGTGACCACTAAAACTCTAAAAACTATAATTAAACCTCCATAGTACTATATGTTATATCCTCATAGATTTCATAGTCTCAATTTTTCAAATTCCTCCACAGATGGGGTCTTAGCCCATGGAAGAATCAATCAACATTTCCTTTAGGATCCAGAACAAAGATAGAGGTTTATCGAGAAATTCTTGTAAAGTTCATTTAATATATTCCCAATAATTAATTTTCCTTCTGCTTCATCACTAGGAATTCCTTCTCTATTTTTATTCACATCTAATAAGGAAAATATATATTGAAAAAAATTCCTATAAACCATTCCCACTCTATAGCCTCAATCTCCCATATTAGATTCGTGTTTTTAATTAGTTTCCACCACTAATCACCTTATCCTTTTAAGCAGTATACTTATAGGGTGAATTTCTCTAGATCTAAATAGTAGAGTATAGAAAAGATATTTTCTATAAAGGTAATCCATTGTTCAATAATCAATAGGTTAGTAGATCCACTAAAAGAAGGTGTCCATTAATGCATCAAGGACTGAATAGAGAGTTTTTTCATTTGAGTTGAATATGGTCACTCTACTTGATTCAAGTTATTATTCATAACTTGATATAGTTGTCTCATCATCCTCATAAATATTTTAATTATAAATTCTATTAGAAGTCCATAATTTCATCATTTGTTGCAAGAATCATTTAAGTGGTTCCCCCTATTTCCTACTATTTGTCCAAAATAAGAAAACCTTAGTGATAAATGTATTAATTTTAGGAATATTATAATTCTAATGGGAGTTTAAGTCTTAAAACATCATGCTTAAATATTTTATTCCTTAATAAAAAATTACATTTTCTATATATATTGTTCATAATGGTTCATAAAATTAGTGTGATTAACCAAAAATATCCCATGGGACTATTAAACCAGGTGTGTAGAAAGGATCATTATCATTCACCAGTTCCTGATTGAGTCTAGCTCAATGCTGTGTTTTCAGGTGTTACCCCTAGGTACATCTATACCAGAGCCACATCCAATTGTAGTATCCAGATAAGGATGTATTCTCTTGGAAACTACTTACTTAATACTCACCAAAATACCATGATGTTTTCTTATATTTAAACTTGTACCTATGGTTATTACTAAAGTTTTCAAGTCCTAATTTCCAAAAATAACTAAACTATCCTCTAATACCAACTATGTAATCCCTCCTTTTTATTACATAACTTTTCATCACATGGGACAAAACTAAGGATATTTTAAAGTTTATTTTATTTGAAATTAGGTAAATAATACATAAAAACATAAAACATTATTCTAATTCACTTGAAATACATATTAATTAGTTCTCCCTAAGTTACTTTTATTGCATCTCATATCCTGTGGACACACATCCAAGGAAAGGGGTGAGCATGATCCTAGTAAGGGAATAAGCAAGGGAGATATTTATCATGTGATCATGAGGCAAATCAATAAGAACATGAGGCATAATAATAAGGCATGAAAAAGAGTCATATCATAATAATAAGAGCATGAATCATAACATGTAAATGTGGCTACAATATAAATAAGATTCATTCATAATAATATCACCATGGTTTGTCACCAATGTTCTATAAAAGAAAATTACCAAGGTTATTCAACAAGATATCATAAAACATGTATATATAGAGATTAAATTATTTATCCAATGCATTATAGCACTATAAGGGCGTACCCTTGATATGTCTTAATTTCATGTGATCTACATTTATAATAATAAATCATTTTTTCAATAACCCAAGTACGTTGGTGCTTAAAGGGTTGAATATAACATCATTTTTAACCCATATAAAGGGAATGTGGGTTTCATATATATAAAACATAAAAACAATAAATTATATTAACATATAGGTTAATATCCATGGATAAATAAATAGTTAAGGTATTCACAATATAAAAATTTCTTATGTAAAATAGAGAAATTTGAGAAGTAAATTTGACAACTCGATGGGTATAAAACATGGATTTAAAAAAAAGGGTAAAATGAGAGAGAATAAAGGTCTACCATTGATAAAAAATTATTTTCTTAGTAATGGTTTGATCAAAATCATAAGATAATAAAGTAACATACCCTTTAGAAGATGTACACAAAAATAATTACTTGAATGGAAAAGATGATAATGAGAGTTACCTTACCATAAAGGGTTGTTCTTAAAACATAAGGATGGAACCTTGGGGGTTTAAGGACACCTTGGGAGAATCTTGGGGAGGAAAATTGAGCATAAATGCATAGAGGATGAATTTTTAGTGAATGGGAATGGTGAAATGAGTGGGTATTTATAGCAAAAGTGGGGGAATTATTTAATAATATTCAATTATAGGTCTTGGAAATCTTGGTTGTATAAAATAAAAAACCATTGGATTGCCCATGGTTTTTTATCATGTTTTCTTAAATTTGAGTCATATTTTATTATATTTTAACACACTTGAACCAAACACCATTTTTTAATACATATTTTGGAATGGGATAATAAATTTTCTACAAATTAATGTTTTTAGAATCAAATTTTCCATTTTAGACTTTGGAAGGTCACTTATAGTTTATGAAATTGATAAAAATATATTAAAATACATAATATTAATATAATAACATATTTTAGGTTTTTTATTATGGTTAATTTATTATTAAATAATTATGACATAAATATGAAGTCATAAAACATACCAAAAATCCAAAACTGTATTTTTACAATTCATGAAAAAATAAAGTATTTTAGAAAATAGTCATAAATTCACCCTAAACTAATTTTAAAAGGATGATTTCAAATATAATGTTTATTTAATGAGAATAGTTCTCTAAATATGAGAATTTTAACTTTTAATTATAAAAAACCTTATTAATTGAAAAATAAAATTGTTTAAGACATAGTCAAATTTATGACACTTATAAAAATTTTCCTAGAAAATTATAAAATTATTTTTTTCATTTATATTTAAATAATACTTTTTTAAAAGAATATTTTACTAAAAAAATATTATTCATAATATCTTAGTTAATTATAAAAATTTATTTCTTTTCTAAAAAAATATAATTATGTTTTATTTGTGCCCAAAAATCTATTTATCAAATTCATCTCAATAAAACATATATTTTATTAGGAAAAACTATTCTTAAAATGGAATTTGTGGAATCAACATTTTATTTATATATAGGAATTACACTTTAAGTAACTAAGGTCCTGACATGTAACCCCTTATAACACCCGCATACACCTTAAGGGTAAGGTGTATAGTGGTGGTAGTTTCATGGGGTGGCTCGGCTAACATTGACTGAGTGGTTATTTACACTAACCTGAACTTCTCTCGTAGGTGATTTTTTTCAAGATTCACTTGTTGAATCTCATATTGGGCTTGTTAAAGAGTGAACCCCAGTGGCACTACCTCCCTCCAAAATTCAAATAAATTGGATTCAAATGGAATGACTCTATCGGTTGAGGTCATTGTTTCTATTTTCAGCATCAATTAACCTTTTTTCATTAATACTTATAAAAACTAATTATAATGGTAAAATTATCACTAATGGGTATAGTTTCCAAAGGTCAAATTAATCAGTAGTCATATTTGACCAATGGTCATATAATGGTAAAATCCCAATGGCCATACTTCCCTTATAACCTATAAACACCACATCATTATTTCACTTAATATACACTAAAATTTCTCCCAAGGTTATATATTTTTTATTTTCTAAGATATTGATTTGTTTTATAATATTTTGTTGCATTTATGTAGTTTTGGTCATGGGGATATGATTCTTACATATTGGGGCAATCTATATTTTCCCATTTTAGATTTTCTATTTTATATTTTTTGTCCAATTATAATGTTTTTAATTTTAATTGGTTTCCTATCTGACTAATGTAATAATCCATATTAATGGGATAAGGTTTTTCTAGTTCCTCTATATTTTGTACGTGTATAATATAATATAATATAAAACACATTTTCTTAGGAAACAAATATCATTTAAAAATCATGGGTCAATAAATTTGGTTCGACCAAGACCTACCCAAATCACTTCCCAACTTCCCCCCACTCATCCTAGAAGCCTTATTTTTTTATAAATATGACCAAGGAAGGCCTTTTGTGAAAACCTAAGGAGGATAGTCAAAGAATAGGTAATGTTCTTCAATGAGTGTTTTTATTTTATTTCTTCCTCCGACTCCCTCAATTATTATTATACCATTATGATATAATAACCACAATGTCTTAATTATACTAGTATGTTATTATAATAAGTTAATTACCTAAATCCATCATCATTTGTGTGTATAGTGGACAACCACCATGTGAACTGATGTCATTTATTTTTCCATTATCACCTCTCACGGTTGGGTATAATGATGGAAATAAAGAGTATATATTATATTTATAACATAATTATACTTCTAGAGTCATTATATCATATATTTGTTAACTTCCATTGTTTAGGGGATACGATAACATCGCTCATCTGTATGGTGTACTACCGCCTTGCAAAGCAATGTGATTCTTATTTGAATAATTCTTTTCATGGGAAATGGTAAGGAAACATTTAATGATTTTATGTGATATACATGACATAATTATGATATTGCTAACATATTTATCATTTTTAAAAGTTAATATATATAATTATCTTTCTTACCTTTTCACTTAATAAAAGATGATAACGTCGTTATCCTACATGTGGACTACCGCCTTCACAAAACTATGTAACTCTCTTTTCATCACCACACCACATGGATAATATATATATATATATAAGTATATTTAAATAAATAATATTATATATATGACATTATTAACATTTTTTTAAAGATAAAATATTACTTATCTTCTTTCCATGATGATCATTGGAAAATGGAAATGTTGCTCATCTCTACGTACGTCCTACCATCTCCATGATCATAATGTACGTCATTTTTCATAACCATATTTAATTATTGGTTTTAAAAGTTTAATTGATCTATAAATATGAAAATTATTTCATGATTATTATTATTTTGATTATTTAACCATATAATATGCACAATAACTGGACCTTTCATGACAAAACAAGCATGAGAAAACAAAACAATTAACACCCAAAACAATTAAAATAATGAAATATTACTAATGGAAGGGTGATAAGATGTTATAAATGGATAATATATGATATTATAAATTTAATATGGATCATTTATAATTTAATAACATTTTTAAAACCACTGTACATAAGGTTAAATCACATTTAACCAAAAGGAAGTGTGAGGTAAGGTATTTCATCTCAATTTCATTTCATTGAGGCATATTGTAATTTTATGCACCTAATTTATTTTATATGGTGTATATACTACCACTTTTACATATTATATCACAATTCATTAAAAAATTACTGGTATTCTAATTTTCAATTTTAATTATTTCATCCAAGGGGATTTTACTTGAAAATTACAGTGGTAAAGATTTTCATAACTCAATTTCTTTTCATTGGGATATAATACGTATTTGTTATCATTGATATTTTAAGATTATATATATAATGACTTTTAATTTTTTTTTTTATGTTGTATTTTCATTTTTTTATGAGGATTTATAGTTGATATGCATAATTTATTCATTTATTAATTCTTACTTCAATTTTATGATAATTATAAGGGTTTATTTCACAATCTCATTATAATCGAGATTGTTTATTCTTGGATTTAAATTGAAAGAAAATATTTGATCATTATCTAAATAACCAAATTTAATTTTTTTATCATATGGTTATTCATGATATCTTCAATTAATATTACCATTTTTTTACTCTTGGTACTTAAAATAATTGATAAAATGTTTTCAATAAAATTCGAATTCATTTCTCTCTTCAGTCGAAAATCAATTTTCCTCCAAAACCATGTTTTCTAAAAATGTTTTCTAAAATATTTTTAAGCAATTAAAATTTATTTATTAAATTCATTTTTACCCATTTTTTATTTAAAAAAAAAATAAAAGAAATCTTCATGTCATTTTCTAAATAAGTCACTTTTCTAACCTTTTTATAGTGCAAAAAAATGTTCTTTTAAAATTGTATAGAATGTATAGAATTACCTATAGACATGACCATAATTTATTTGAATATTTCTTTTAAATTTTAAAAGTTTATTTTTAAATAAATTTTTATCCTAATATTATGGAAATTCTTAGTTTTTAAAATTGATTTATAAATAAAAGGATTTTAAAAATGTTTTATATTTTAAAAGTGATTTTCAAAATGAAAAGGATAATTTCCTAAAGAAAATTTTTAAAGATATTTTTATAGTATTTATATTCATCAATAAAAAAACCTTTTATTCTTACTCTAATGGGTATATTTTGTATTGATACCATCTGTGTTCTTCCTCTGGATGGTTTATGATCATTTTGACAAAGGACAGTATTGATATTCACTTCCTTAATTAATTTTTGTAGTCAATAACTTTCCCTTAAAATGTTCACTTTCTTGTGAACATTGGGAATTAAATTCCCCCTAAAATAACCATATTATTTATCATGGTTATTTTTGTTTCTTAAAATACGTATCATTTCTACATATGTATTTCTATATTGAAAGTCATTTGTTTATCTTGGAAAATATTGATAAATCTATGTTATTTACTTAATATGGGTATTTGATGATAAGGAACATTGTTTATGAATTAAATAAATTATTATATATATGATTAATTCTTTGGAAATTCAATACATGGGTGGGTATTGGTTATAGATATCCCCTCAATGCATTGATATTCCCATGAGGTAAATTAGTAAGCTAGCATGAAATCAGTTGGACAAACCATATAAGTTTTTACCAAGTAGTTTTAACCCATCCTGTGAAAGGTATTTATGGTAGAGTTATAATGATTCCTGGGATAATGGAATCCTATGGTTAAGAATTTCATTCATTAAGAATTTAGTTGATATTATCCATGATATTTTTAAAATAATATTATCTCTGGATGCATTTAATTCTCAATTTATTGATTAAATGGAATGTGTTTTTAGTTATTAGCCTTCAATATTGATTATGTAATATCCAATTATCATTGTTATGTATTGATTAAATGGAATGTGTTTTCAGTTACTTACCTTCCCATATTGTAAGAACTCAACTTTTCACTCAGGTATGGATCCTTTATTTTTTCATTCTAAATCATTACTTTGGACCTAATATGGATGCCTAATGAGTTATTAAAGGTTCCATGGGTGTACGAGGATTTTTTGGAGCTCAGAACCCAACTTTTTGGAAGAAATAGACCTTGTGCATGGTTTAGAGAAAACTGTGTGGAATTTGGCACAGTTTGCAAAACTATGTGGATGTTGTTTTTTCGGACAGATCCACCTTGCACGGTTGGCACATGGTCATGTGGCCTAACCATGTGAGTGCCCCTCTTTCCCAGGTAACTATGTATGGCTTGTGCACGGTTTGATCAAACTGTGCGGAGGATGTGATTTCAGGCAAAACCATTCCACACGGTTTGTGCACAGTTTGACAAACCGTGCGAACAAACCGTGCACAGGTTATTTTATGGGTAAATTCCCAACTTTTCCCTTAATACTCTAATTAAGTCACCCCTTCCTCTCTAATCAGATTTTATGCGAGATTGAACTTTTTCTCTCTCAACTTTGAGCTTTTTAAAGTCCAAATCTAGGGATCAAGAGATCTCCTTCATTCGGAATTTGATCGATCTCTCGTTCATCACGTTGGATGTGCAATGGTAAGTACTCGAGTCCTATTTAGACGTTATTCTTCCTGTTCTCTCTCGACCTAGGTATCCCCATGTGATCATTTTTCACATTTTCTTAGATCTACTTCAATCCGAGGAAAATCCAGGGCTGATACCGGAGGAGGAGGATCGTACAGCCATAAGGTGGGCGGTCTATAACTCATCCCTAAAATTCGTTGATTTTTGTAATGTTCATGTGAGGACCACCGATCCCATTGGGGAATGTCTCTTAAATTTACATGTCATGCTTATACTTGTTAGAATTGTATGGTTATGATCTTTCCAAATATGTGATAAGTTGTTAGTGGTTACACCCACAACTCAATCTGCCTCATGTCAAAGGTTATTCCATTATTGGGTTTTTAGTATTTTGACATGTTTGAGCCGCCATTAGGGTGTTCCCTTGATTGACCTTACTAAAGGTGATACTTCCTATAATAAATGGTTTTTTGTTAAATGATAATTTCATAATAGAATATACCATGTATGCTCACCACTTGACCCACCTAAGGTAAGTGCTTCAAATGATTATTAAATGTGAAATATGGAACGGAAAGTATACTAAGTGTATAACGTGGCCTTATTAAAAGAGATTTAATAAAGGTTACATGTTTGTATCACCCCTTCCAAGTTTATGGAAGGTAACGAAGTGAAACTAGGTAATTTAATATGTCTTAATGGTTAACTAAGATTGTTTCTTATAGAAATGGGGATGACCTTGTTTGTTTAAGGTTCAAACTTTACAATGGGTTTCTAATGGGTTTATTCGTAGAACTGAAAACATCCAATTATTCTATATCCATTTGGACCTACTTTCCAAATGTAGGTGCCAATTAGTTGTGGAATGATGATACTTAAGAATTTGCATTGGTCGAGAGGATGGGAGGTCAGACTCATCACACTTTTTTGGGGGGAATTATTGTATACTCCGGGACTCTCTTATAGATTTGAGTTATGTTCGTGAATCCTTATTAATTTACCAACCATGAAAATAAGTTTTTTCCTTTAGACCTTGAAATCAATGATTGATATGTAGGGGATTTAGAGAATCTTTTATATGCATTTGAGGTTCTTCTCCAATAGAGAATAATCCATATGAATTAGTGATTCTTAGTCAATGGTATCATTCAATACATTATGTAGAACTCTCTTGGTCATTATGATGACCATACTGGTTTTAAAGCCACTCAGTGGGGCACTTGAAGTTTATTTTCATTTAGAAATACAGGATTTATTTCAGAGTTGGGATCGTACCCGCAGATGGGCTACTTATGTATCCTTGTTAGAAAAGGAATCAGAACCCATGTAGTTTGAGGGAATAAGTATGAGTTTTATGCATGATTAATGGCCCGAAGAAAGATGTCATAATTACTTTTACACTCTAAGCTCACGTGAGTCATACTCGATGTGAGAAACAAGAGATATCAGTAAAACCTAACCATTGTTCCATGAAAAATGCAATCAAAAGAAATGATGTGGGCCTTACGTATGTATGACCACCCAAGTAAATTAAGACAAAGACTTTTAGAAAATAATCCCAAGAGCAGGGTCCATAAAGGTGGTTGTAGTTTATGGAGATTTGGGATTTTAACTTAGGACTTACTCCTGAAAAAGAATCCAAATTTAAGAGGGACTTATGATTGGGGATTATTCCTGAGAAGTGTTGGATCTGATTAAACCAAATATATACAAGAGGGGGGTGAATTGTGTATTTTCTAAAATCCTTGTGAGATTGTGTTCTGCCTTTTAACTTTAATCAGATAAAATGATGAAGCGGAAATTTAAATAGCATAATCACAAGATGTATAGTGGTTCGGGGAACAAAAGGCCCTTAGTACACTCCACCAACACTCTACTCGACGAGCTTCATGATTTTCACTATCTGGTCCTCGTTTCAATAGACCGGTTCACAACTGAGTACAGGCAGTTGACACCTTTACAATCCAAGGAAAAACAAAGCCTTCTAGTTCACTTACAGAACCTACACAGCTTAGTACAAGAAGCTGATCACTCAAGAATAGAAAGAAAAGATTTTCGTATTTTGAAAATACTTTCCATATGTTCTTCACAATTGCAACAGCATACAATTGACATTAGGTATATCATCGCCTTCAGAAATAATAATCTTCACATAGGAAACATTCTGAGTCGATCCCGTTGCAGTAGATACAGAAATATAATTCACAACTTTATCAGTAGAAAATTCACAATAGAACTTCATTTTAGAACAAGTGAATATTCTATCGTGTTCCTTCCTCTTTTAACAAACAGAGCTTCGATGCTCCTTTTGAACCAGCAGATCGGTGTGTTTCAGTAGTCTCTGTTTTTCTTTTTTTTAGAATAATCAAAAGATAGCACACGATCAATAATCATCGATGCAGTTTAAAAAAGCCCATATAAATAAAAGAATGATAAGAACTTCTCCTGTAAAATTAGATCCATAAAAGTCTTCTTTTTACTAGTGATATTCAAACATTTGAATTTACAAAGAAGTCGTAACTTCCCTAAAGACTCGACATAAAAATCTCCTTTTAATTAGATTATCAATTCATTTATGAAACAGTTTTGAATCAGTCAAAATCGTACTTTAAAATCATCTTGAAATCTGGCTTGAAATCCGCCTAATAATCAGCGTATTGACCGTTGAATAAAAATATCGACTCTAAATTATCCGACGCCAAACGTAAGGTTAATTTGAACTGTATGTGTCCTCTGAACATAATTTTGATGACATAGTCTTCAAATGTAAGGTTCACAACGTAAGGTTAACAATGTAAGGTTGACAACATAAACTTGACAAAAAACGTAGGTTCATTCCAAACGTAGGGTTGGTCATCCATAATTTTCTCTTCAACTTTGAAATATACGATAAAAGATCCATACTTTTACTTGATCCATAATTTTCCAAGAACATATGGTTGTTTACAAAAGTAAGGTTGATGAACCATACTTTTGATAAACAAACTTAACGTTTAATATTTACGTATGGTTCTCCTTCCATACTTTTTTGATATCACAAACGTAGGGTTCCTTCCTAACATAGGGTTCTTCTTCCATACTTTGCTGATAATGTATGGTTGTTTAACCATACTTTTTCCTTATCTCAAAAGGTATACATGGTTTTTATCCTTACGCTACGTTTATCCACGTAGGGTATGAACAGTGTTTCCAAAACACGCTCAAGCAGATTCCGAATAAGTAGCGCATGAACAGTGTTTCCAGAACACGCTAAAATACGAATACTTTAATAATAAATTCCCATAATTTCAAGAGTAAAATAAAATGATAAATTCCTACAAAATTCTTAAGAAATAAAATCATTAGAAAATAATTAAGGGTCTTTGTGAGCTTCAAAATTATCATAAAGAGATAGAGTATTAAAATAAACTCCCCGTTTAAATAACAATATTATGTACTGTTGAAAACAACACTTACTCAACAATCTCCACCTTTTTGATGATCACAAAACCCATAAAATAATAAGACTAATTAAATGAAATTAACTTTCAAAATTAGTTACATAAAGTTTTAGAATTTTGAGAGGATAAAACAATATTTAATTTTAACAAAATCATTTCAATAAATAAAAATTTCTCCCCCTTCATGAAAATAAAATAATTTTTCTTTAAAAATAAAAGTAAATAATAAAATTAAAGTTTCTAGTTTTATCCAAATTTCTCTCTAAATAAAAAGTAAAAGAAAATTTACCTTTATAATAAACGACTGTTGATAACTTAAAATAGTTTTCTGTATAAGTATAGATCTGTATAAATCCAAAAAATTTTAAATATACAGGAAATAATTTAAATAAGGTTTTTAAAATAAAATATTGTGTTTATCCAAATTTCTCCCCCTTTTGGTGATATCAAAAAGAACGATAAATCATGGATTTTAACACATTTAATGTCGCACTGAACTGTAGGTAAATGCTATTATTAACTGTTTATCAATAATTAAATCTGGAGTACTGGAATATCAAAATAAATACAGTAAAACAAATAGAAATAAAGAAACATATTTTCATTAAAATTCAAAAAAATAAATACAAGGATGATAAACACAGAAATCAAGGTTTTTTTGTAGTGAATAGGTAGGGTTTATCTTCACTGGACTGTAGACTTGATTTCTACTAACTGTTCTTGAAACCTTTTCATTAATCCATCACCAAGCTTAATAATAAGATCTCCAGCCTCTTGAGTCATATGAATATATTCAATTAGATTGACTCTGAAAAACTCACGAAGCCTTTCTTCTTTCTCCATAAACAAAGACAGCTTCTCTGTGAATTTTTCTAAGATAGAACTGATTCCTAGCTCACTGGATGTTAACTGATCTACTAAGAATTTATGATTATCTAAGAGAATAGATAATGGAGCACTGTTGCACTGAATATCTTGCAACCTGTCATTCATATTTCTCATTGCAGCTGTGATAGCTTGAAATCTTCTGATTAAATCAGGTGAAGTTCCTGATCCACTAGCAGCACTGTTTCCAATTTATGCAAATTGTGTCTCCAGAAACAACTTAAGATCTGAGAAATATGACTTTATAACCATTTCAGATTTTAATTTTTCAACAGCATTTAGCATATCCTCTTTAAAAATTTCAACTTCTTGTCTTGAAATAGTACTTTCCTTAAGCTTTTGAAATTTCAATTGTTTGGATGCTAAGATTCTTCTTAGAGAATCATTCTCACATTAAAGTTGAGATAACTTTTTGTACAACTCTTTAGCTTTCCTATTCCTTGAATCAGAATCACCCTGTGCTTGATTCTCATTCTTAGGTTTTGTGTGATGTAGTAGTACTAAAGGTAATGATTCAGCATCAGATTCTTCTTTCTCCTTGGCCTGAGTAGGTTGGTCTATAGATTTTTACTTACAGTCCTTTCCAGACTCTTCTATAGAAAAATCCTCTTGAAGAACTTTTGTGTGAGCTTCAGAAGCATGATCATCATGAATATCTGCAATTTTTTCATCTAATGAAATATCTAAAATGATATTATCTTGAGTTTTCTGAGGTCTGTCCACTTCCTCACCAGGTTCTGCATCCTTTTCTTGTTGAATGTCAACAGCAACATCCGCTACAGCCTGTTGTTCTGATCTTTCAACTACAATACTTTCATGATCAGGATCTGTAACAGTGACATTCTCTTTTTGAGGTTGTTCAACAACCTTTTCTCTGACAAAGATTTAAGAGATTAAATCTCCTATAGTTAAATCATGGGAAGTAGGTTCCTTAGTTACAGGTCTTTTCCTCTAAGTTTGAAGTCCCTCTTGGCTTATTTCTTCCTCGGTTTCTACCACTTCAAATCTGATCCTCCTTGCCGCAGTGCTGACTCTCGATTCATCTTGTCCCTCCTTGGACTTTGCATATTGAGCTTGAGCACTCTCTGATTCATCATCTTCTCCTACTGTCAAAAGTTTTCCTTTGATAGTACTCCAGAAATATCCAATCTTCCTTAAAGTTCCAGCATTAAACACATTACTGTGATGACAGTGTACTCGGGCATCCACCAATCTCACCATGTCCTTCTTAAGCAACAACTTGGAAATGAATCAACCAAAATGATAAAAGTTAATTCAGGCATCACTCTGACAAAAATATCTTAGGTATCTAACCATATACCTCAGAAAATTGAGTTTGACATCACTGAGCAAAAGATACATTATATACATATCGTTATATAATATTTTTTCCATCTCAGACATCCTCAGTGCAATCCCTGTTTGCACAAATTTGACCAAAATTTTCTGATCAGGCTCCAAATCCTTGATAAACATTTTCTTTACAGTCTTAATACCAAAAATAAATGACATTATGTCCTCTGATTTATGCACAGAATCTCCAATATTTTTCAAATCGAAATGAGAAACTCCCTCATGAGGGTAGTTGAAAATCTAACCAATTTCTACTGATGAGATTGAGAAATATCTATCCTCTATCTTATCCATCATACTGTCCTCAGTATCTCCCAGACTAAACTGTACAGATTGGAAGAAGTATCTAAGTTCTACCTCATACAGAAATTCCGTATTTTCACTGTTGAACGTCTGTTCAAGGTTCTGAAATCACGGTGCTTGTTTCAACAGTAGATTTGTATGAAATAACCAGTCGAGATCGATTACCTTTCCCTATAAGATTTTTTGTCCTTCAGAGCATTTTATCTTGGAATTTCTTGTCTCAGATTCACTGGCTCTTTCAGTCTTTACCATCTCTGCGAGAATCTCTATGGGTTTGAAGGTTAGGGTTTCAGAGGTTCGAAGATTAGGGTTCACGAGCAGAGGTGCGGTTTGTGGGTTTGAAAAGGTTTTGATAGAAATGAAACATTGTTGAAGTTGAAAAGGTTTCGGACAACCTTTATTCTCGTTTTGTTAATAATCATTACATATATTTAAAAATAAACCAAAATAGATTACGCGGGGAAAATAAACTTATTCTGTTTGAAAAACAAAATAGCTAAATTATTTTAAGCAGAATTAAAATAAATAACTACCATTTTAAAGTAAAATTTTATTTAAATACAAATAAACCTAGATCCCCCTTAATAAAATCAAACCTTACAGTGGGAAGTGGTTTAGTAAAAATATCAGCTAATTTAATTTCAGTACTTACAAATTCCAAAGATATATCCTTTTTAAGAACATGATCTCTTAGAAAATGATGTCTGATATCAATATTCTTAGTTCTAGAATGATTAATAGGATTTTTTGAAATATTTATAGCACTAGTATTATCACATAAAATATGAGTATTATTAAAATTTAGTCCAAATTCCATAAGAGTGTTTTTCATCCACAACACCTATGCACAGCAACTGCCAGCAGAAACATATTCTACCTTAGCTGTTGACAGGGTAACTAAATGTTGTTTCTTACTTGACCATGACACTAAAGATTGTCCTAAAAAGTGACAAGTTCCTGAAGTGATTTTCCTATCTAATATACAACTCCCAAAGTTTGCATCTGAATATGAAATCAAATTGAAATCAGAAGTTTTGGGATAAATAAGAGATTGCAAAACAGTTCCTTTTAAATATCTAAAAATTCTTTTAACAGCCGTTAGATGATATTCTTTAGGATTTTATTGAAATCTTGCACAAAGACATACTGAATACATTATATCTGGCCTGCTAGCAGTAATATATAATAAAATACCAATCATACCTCTATATAACTTGTTGTCAACTAATTTTCCAGATTCATCCAAATCAAGTTTTATATTAGTACACATAGGATTTGTATATGTCTTGTTGTTTTCAAGTCCAAATTTCTCCAACAAATCAGTAATGTATTTTCTTTGATTCAAAACATTTCCAAAATCTTTTTGATAAATTTGAAGTCCTAAAAAGAAATTTAGTTCTCCCATCATACTCATTTCATATTCTTTTTATTTAACTTTGAAAACTCATGACAAATGGTTTTATTAGTTGATCCAAAAATTACATCATCAACATAAATTTAAACCAATAAAATATTAAAATTCACAGTTTTCTTAAACAGTGTTGGGTCTTCCATTCCAATAGTAAAATCATTTTTCAAAAGAAAAGAGATTAATATTTCATACCAAGCTCTAGGTGCTTGTTTAAGGCTATAGAGAGTTTTAGTAAGTTTAAAAACAGAATCTGGTTTTTGAGAATTTTTAAAACCAGGAGGTTTCTCAACATAAACTTCCTCCATTAAATAACCGTTTAAAAAGGCAGACTTAACATCCACCTGAAATAATTTAAAGTTTATATGAGATGCATAGTCTAATCGGATTCTAATGGCTTCAATTATAGCTACAGGTACAAAGGTCTCATCATAATATATACCTTCTTCCTGATTATATCCTTTAGCTACAAGTCTATCTTTATTTCTAGTTATTATTCCTTGAACATCTTGCTTATTTCTAAAGACCCATTTGGCTCCTATTACTGGATAGTTATGTGGTCTTTCAACTAATTCCCAGACTTCATTTATTTTGAACTAGTTTAATTCCTCTTGCATTGCTATCATCCAGCTTTCATCATCTAAAGCTTCTTCTATAGTCTTAGGTTCTAATTGGGATAGAAATGAAGATAATTCTACAAGATTTCCTATATTTCTTCTAGTTTTTTATTCATGTATCTAAGTCACATATTATAGTTTCTAAAGGGTGATTATTTAGGGTTCTAGTTTGTCTAGGAAACACACTTATAGGTTCTTCATTATCATGTTCTTCTGAACTGAACTGAATTTTATTTATATCTTTTTCAAAATAATTTTTCAAGTTCTAAAGCCTCATGTTATTATTAGAGTCAGATTCATCCATTTGATCTATCCTTTTCTCAAAGGGATCAGATTCATCAAATTTCACATGAACTGATTCTTCAGCAATCCGTGACTTCTTATTATAGATTCTATAAGCTTTGGAAGTAGCTGAATATCTTAAGAAAATTCCATCATCAGATTTTGGATCGAACTTACCAAGATTATACTTGGTGTTTAAGATGTAAACCTTGCATCCAAAAACTTTAAAGTAGTTAACTTTAGGTTTTCTGTTATTCCAAAGTTTATAGGGTGTCTTTTTCAAAAGAGATCTAATTAAAACTCTATTCATTATATAGTAGGATGCGCTTACAGCTTCTGCCCAAAATTAGGTAGGAAGGTTGTATTCATTTAGAATAGTCCTATCCATTTCTTGAATAGTCATATTTCTTCTTTCAACAATTCCATTTTGTTGAGGTGTTCTAGGTGCATAGAAGGTGTG
Organism: Viscum album; assembly: GCA_963277665.1. Classification (NCBI taxonomy): domain Eukaryota; kingdom Viridiplantae; phylum Streptophyta; class Magnoliopsida; order Santalales; family Viscaceae; genus Viscum; species Viscum album. The sequence continues at coordinate 1,776,566,498 of OY728129.1, read as the reverse complement.
TTTAATACCCATATTGAGCAGAAGAAATTAAATTCCTGCTTCTCAAATTCTCCACCATGATCACTTCTTAATGAAATTATTTTAAAACCTTTTTCATTTTGAACAGATTTACAAAAACTTTCAAATAAAGTAAAAGCTTCATTTTTAAATTTCAAAACGAAAATCCATGTAAATATAGAATACCCATCAACTAAAACATATACATATAATTTACCAGCCAAGATTACTACTCTTGAAGGTCCAAACAAATCCATATGAATAAGTTCTAGAGGTTTAGATGTAGCAATTTTTTTAATAGATTTGAAGGATGATTTGTGTTGCTTGCCAAGTTGACATGCATCAAAGAATCTGTCACTTTCAAATTTGAGAGTAGGAAAATCAGAAACTAAATGTTTCTTAGATAACTTATTTAAAACATATATATTACAATGTCCAATTCTCCTTTTCCAGATCCAAGATTCATTTATTTTGGCAGTCAAGCAATTTACTTGTTGTTTAAACAAAGAATTTAAATCCAGTGTATACACATTATCAGTTCTTGGTGCTCTAAATTTAAGAAATTTATTTTTGAAAACAGAACAGAAATTGTTAGAAAAAAAACAGCATAACCATCATCACATAGTTGAGAGATACTTATCAGATTGTGTTTCAATCCTTGTACATAAAGTACTTTATAAATTGAGACAGCTTCTGGATCTCCAACTGTTCCAATACCAATGATTTTTCCTTTGGAATTTTCACCAAAAGTGACAAGTCCACCATCTTTTTGAGTGAGTGTAGATAAATTCAATGATTTTCCACTCATATGTCTTGAGTAGCCACTGTCCATATACCATATGTCCTTTTTTCTCTTGTGACCTGCTCCCTGCAAATACATTTACACAGATTGCTTTGGTACCCATATTTTGTTGGGTCCAGTAGTGTTAGCTAGCAAGGATCTGGGAATCCAGGATTTCTTTGTTTTTCTAATTTCACATGAGTCGAATATATCATTTGATACAAATGATTTCTTAATACCACTTATTTGGGGTTGTCTTAAGAAACCGTTTTTAGAAATATGTCCTCTTATTCCACAGTAATTACAATTTAGACTTTTTGCACATGGAATAAAATAGTTTTTGTACAGCTTGGGTTTTTCACCTTTACTGCCAATTCAAAATCTTTCATTTTTAATGACATTCTTCCCAAGAATTTCATTTAAATTATTTTCTCCTTTAGTAAAAACAAGGGATGTAGTTTTATAAGTTTCTACTTCAGTTTGCAGTAATTTTATCTTTGATTCATAATCTATATTGTTAGAATTAATTGAATCAAATTTTTCAGTTAACTCTTTATATTGTTTCAGCATTGTATCTATTTCATCATAAATAGCCTTATGATAATTCTTTAAAGACTTATGATTCTTAAATAGAGAGTCATATTTTTCTTCAAGAATATTGCAGTAGGCTGCAAGTTTTTCATTAGAGTAATTAGATTCAGAACTAGAATCAAAAGAGTAGTAAGATTGTACCTCATCTATTTCTTCCATAAAACATATGTTGGCTTTCAGATTTTATTCCTCCTTCACTGAGTCTAATTGAAAATTACTACTGGAGTCTTTAGATACACTCCATTTAGCTTTCATAGCTTTCTTGTTCTTATGATCATAGTCATTTCTTTTGAAAAATTTCTTTCTATTGTCTTCTTTTAGCTGAGGATAGTCAAGTTTGATATCCCCATTTTCTTGCATTCATAGCATCTTACTTCCTTATCATCTTTCTTAAATGATTTTTTGAAGTCCCTTTTCTTTATATAGAATTTTGTGAATCTTCAGGCTAGCTAAGCCAATTCCACATCAAAATTAGATAACTTAGAACTCTTTAACTTCTCTTTTTCATTTTTCTTCATATTTATTTTTTTGCTCTGTGATGATGCTTTCAAGGAAGTATCTTCTCTTTTGATAAAAATTTATGTTCATTAGCTTCATCTTCCATATCAACTTCATACATCATTAATGTTCCAATCATTTCTCTCATGGATAAATCTTTGACAGGTGTCAACTGTCTGATTGATGTAGAGACTTCATTCCATTTTGTAGGTAGTACTCTCAACACTTTTAAAGCTTGATTAGCTTGCTTAATGGGATCTCCCAAGGCAGTTATGTTATTGAAAATCTCTATCAATATTCCATTCATTTGAGTAATACTCTCACCTTCAACCATTCTGAATGTATCAAATTTAATCTTAGCAGTTGAATATCTCATTTCCCTAATATTGTTAGTTCCTTCATATGCAACAGAAATAGTTTTCCACATTTCATATGCTATTGGGAATTGATATACTCTGTTAAACTCATTAGGTCCTAGACCACATATAATTGCATTAATTACCTTCAAATTCATATCATATTATACTTCAATAGTTGCACTCCATGTTTCAGGTTTTTCTGGTATTTCATATGGAGTTAGAATCTTAGAATAGACTTTTTATTCAAGATTTTTCAGATAGATAATCATTAGATACTTCCAGCATCCATAGTTTTCTCCATTGAAGTACGGTTCTCTGACCATAGACATTCCCTCTCTTGTATCAGTTATCTTGCTCTGTGTATAATCACTTTCAGCTTGTTAAATCTTTGTCAGAAAGCTCAACCTCTGATACCAATTGTTGGATTGGATTACACAAAATATAAACAAGAGGGGGTGAATTGTGTCTTTTCAAAAATCTTTGCGAGATTGTGTTCTGCCTTTTAACTTTAATCAGATAAAATGATGTAGTAGAAATTTAAATAGCAGAAACACAAGATGTATAGTGGTTCGGGGAATAGAAGGCCCCAAGTCCACTCCACCAACTCTCTACTCCACGAGCTTGGTGATTTTCACTATCTGGTCCTCGTTTCAACAGACCGGTTCACAACTGAGTACAGGCAGTTTAAACCTTTACAATCCAAGGAAAAACAAAGCCTTCTGGTTCACTTATAGAACCTACACAGCTTAGTACGAGAATCCGATCACTCAAGAATAGAAAGAAAAGATTTAAGAATTTTGAAAATACCTTCTAGATGTTCTTTAAAATTGCAATAGCATGCAATTGATAGTAGGTAGATCGTCGCCTTCAGAAATAATAATCTTCACATAATAAACATTCTGAGTCGATCCCGTTGTAGTAGATATATAAATATAATTCACAAATTTAGCAGTAGCAAATTCACAGTAGATCTTTGTTGTAGAACAAGTGAATCTTCTATCGCATTCCTTCCTCTTTTAACAAACAGAGCTTTGATGCTCCTTTTGAACCAGAAGATCGGTGTGTTTTAGTAGTCTCTCTTTTTCTTATTTTTCAGAATAATCAAAAGATCACACATGATCAATAATCATCGATGCAGTTTAAAAAATCCCATATAAATAAAATAATGATAAGAACTTCCCCTGTAAAATTATATCCACAAAAGTCACCTTTTTACTCGCGATATTCAAACATTTGAATTTACAGAGCAGTCATAAATTCCCTGAAGACTCGGCATAAAAATATCCTTTTAATTTGATTATCAAATCATTGATGAAATGGTTTTGAATCAGTCAAAATAGTACTTTAAATTCAGCTTTAAATCTGGCTTGAAATCCGCCTAATAATCAGCGTATTGATCGTTGAATAAAAATATAGACTTTAAATTCTCCGACGCCAAACGTAAGGTTAATTTGAACTGTATGTGTCCTCTGAACGTAAGGTTGATGACATAGTCATCAAACGTAATGTTCACAATGTAAGGTTAAAAACATAAGGTTGACAACGTAAACTTTACAATAAACGTAAGGTTCATTCCAAACGTAGGGTTGGTCATACATACTTTTCTCTTCAACTTTCAAACATACGATAAAAGATCCATACTTTTACTTGATCCATACTTTTCCAAAAACGTATGGTTGTTTACAAAATTAAGGTTGATGAACCATACTTTTGAGAAACAAACGTAACATTTAATATTTACGTATGGTTATCCTTCCATGCTTTTCTGATATCCCAAACTTAGGGTTCCTTCCTAACGTAGGGTTCTTCTTCCATACTTTTCCGATAAGATATGGTTATTTAAACATACTTTTTCCTTATCTCAAAAAGTATACACGGTTTTTATCCTTATGCTACGTTTATCCACGTAGGGTATGAACATTGTTTCCAGAACACGCTTAAGCAGATTCCGAATAAGTAGCGCATGAACAGTGTTTCCAGAACACGCTAAAATACGAATACTTTAATAATAAATTCCCGTAATTTCAAGAGTAAAATCAAATGATAAATTCCTGAAAATTTCTTAACAAATAAAATCATTAGAAAATAATTAAGGTTATTTTTGAGCATCCAAATTATCATAAAGAGATAGAATATTAATATAAAATACCCCTTTAAATAACAATATTATGTATTGTTGAAAACAACACTTTCTCAACAAGAAGGAGGCCCAAAATTAAAGGAATTATGACTGGGGCTTACTCCTGAGAAGGAGGCCCAGGTTAAAGGAAATTATGACTGGGGATTACTCCTGAGAAGGAGGCCCAGGTTAAGGGGACTTTGTAATTTGGGGCTTACTCCTGTGAAGGAGGCCCAAATCAAAATAACTTAAGACAGGGGCTTACTCCTAAGGAGGATGCCCATGAATAGGGAACTTGGGGATTACTCCTAAGAAGGATGCCCAAATTAAAGATCTTCGCATCTTAAAGGATGAGGTTTAATGGAGGAAATATCTAACCTTAGTGACATAAAGTTATACAAATAATGATGTTTTGAGAGATTTTCCACATAATTCCTTTCAGATAAGGAAGCCAACAAAGGATCCATGTTGTAAATAGCTTTGAAGAGGGTTTTGAATGCTAAATCTTGAAGAGGAGAGGTGAATTTGAGGAAAGTAAGTGAATTGGAAGGAGGCGTGAAAGTACTATTCTGGCGTGAAATTCCTGGTCATGTAAGTATACTTGTGCGACATGATTTAACTTGGGAGATGGAGAATCCATAAAGTGATACTTTGGAGACTTTGAATTGGATACCTTAGTATCATCCCTAGAGACTTTCAGAAGGGTGGCGTGCACGTTTCCTTGAGAGGTAAAGGTGGCGCGCAAGTGTCTTCACTTTCCTTAAGGGATGGACACTTAGGTGCGAAAGTATTGATGATTTCTAATACTTAGGCCTTATACTTCCTCTTTAGAGCTTCCATTCTAGGTAAATAATTACCTTAGAAGTGTTCGAAAGACTTCAGACAGAGACTTGGGCAACCAGAGCTCGAATCTGAGTTTTGGATTTTTCGTCCTTTAAATGGGGGGCCCACAGGGGGTATTTATAGGCCACCTAAGGATTGGGAGAAATTTCACTTAGGGCGCACAAGTGACTTTCTCCCTTCATCTCTGGCGTGCAAGTTAATTGCGCACCCAAGGCTGGCGTGCAGGTATACTTCTGCACCTTAATGCCTTTGCAATATTTGATGAATCTTCCCTCTTCTTTGCTCGAGGTATTCCCCTTAGTCAATCTTTGGACTCTGTGATGGAATGGATCATCAAAAAAAGTCCCCCCTCAGAGTTTGACCTGAAAAAGGAAAAAGGATTTGACTTTGAGGAAAAGGAGAAACCAATATCCAGCGCTGCGCAGGTATGAGGCGTGAAGGATGTGGCATGCAAGTTTGAGACGCACAGGTTACGGCGCACAGGGGTACGACCTCGCCTATAAATATGGGTTCCACTCTCACGCAAAGCATCCATCTTTCGAACGCTTCTCTCTCTCGTCATGCAAGTGAGCTATTTTCATGCAGGTGTCTTGGCTTTTCGCTCATCCGTGCTTATGTTCTTTGCGTCGTTCTTCCTCAGTCTATTTCTAACTTGTGCGCCATTACTAGCGCGGTAACACTTGTGCGACTGGCTTGGACTTGTTCTCCAAGATTAGACTTGCCCGCCTTAATGCCTTAGCCATTTTTTTCGATTTCTTCACAAATTTTATGAAAAACCAACTTACTTAAAAGTTAATTATTCAATATTTGTGCAGATTCAATGGCTTCAAGGAAGATTGGATCGGCTGATTAGCTGGATATAAAGTGTATTGATGACTTGATGAACATCGTTGACCATGATTACAATGATATCTATGATAGCACTCTCCCAGATTTAGCCAATCACTTGAAAAATATCATGTCAATTTCCCATAAAGCATTTACTTGCCTTTATATGGCCATGGCCATCTGAAAGGAGTCAACATTCCAGATGCAAAGAACTATACGCCCGAGATGCAGTCACACTGCTACCCCTCTATTTAGGTTATGTTTTGCATTAAGAGCAGCAACAATGGTGTGAACTTTCAAATTTTTCCTCCATTCCATTTCCTTGCAGATATGAAAATGGAAAACCCAAGGGCTGATATTTTTTCCGTTGTCGGTTGGTGGAGAGAAGACTACCATGACATTAAAATAATATCTGAAAAGATTACTCTCTCCGAATGGCTCTTTACTTCCAATTCTCCATTCTCAAATCCATGTATCCATCTTCCAAGTCTCTTGGACAGAAACAGAGTCACTGTTTTATCAACAGAAAATTTTCTCAAAACGCACTCAAGAACATTCTTTTACAATTATTCCAAGAAGAGCTGGTATCACTGCATCTCTTATTGTATCCAGTTGATTAAATGAATTCCAGTTGGCAGCTAATGAAGCTCGGGATGCCATAAATCAAATGAAGAGTTATGTTGAAATCCTCTTGTAATTCTTGAAAAAGAGAAGAGACCCCAGTCTGTGGAAGACCTTCTAGCTCTTGTGCATCAATGAAAAACACTTTCACCTTCAATCATTTGTGCTTGTATTCTCTTGCTACTTGCTTTAATTAATTTTACCTAATCCAATGGGCCTATTAAGCATAGTTTTATTTTTTCTAGGTTGATACAAACAACCCCACAAACTTTGCATCTTTTGTTTCTAAATATTACCTAAATCATAAAATATGTATTTTTAGCGAGCTGGGACTCAACTTTTGTTCAGAGTTCCTTTTACAAGTTCCCAATTTAATGAGTACCCTATCTTTTGTTGGCAGTTTAAAGTCATGCATGTTAGACATAAAAAAGGCTAATGTTTAAGGTCGAATAGCTTTGATCAAATGGATTAAAATTGACTCAATTCCTTGATAATTTGTTTGAAAACATATTACTACATTCAAGTATGGGTGGAAACATGTAAACTATGACCTAAGAAATTTTTAATCTGAGGGATGATATGAAAAAGGGCTAAAACGTATTAGATGAAGTATTTCCTAAGAGTGAAGTTACCACTATTTAACAAACCTGTTAGGGGTTGAATTATGCAGGGCCACTTAAGGGCATTGACGGCATAGTCAAATAATAGCATCTTTTGGCTAACAGGTCCGTTATATAGACTACTAATGCAAGGACACCTAGGGGCACGTGTTTCATAGTCAGGAAAATGAACTCTTAGAAATTTTACTTTTCTATTGCTAAAAATCCAGTGGATGTTTATGGAGATTCAAATTTTCCAAAGCATAGATTTTTTTGTGTGGAGAGGGGTACTTGAATATGGAGAGGATATTTCCAATCAAGATTGTCAAAGAATTGGATGAATGTCACTCATGTGAAGGTCTGACCCAAACGTAAGGAAGGGAAATATAAACCATAGACTTGAATAATTTCAGATCATGAAAAATAGTATGGGACAAATATGTTAATGATGGCTATTTTTTGTGGATACATACATATTGTCGTTAATACCAATAAGAACAAAATAGGTTTTCCTCCCAAGAATGAAATTACCACTATTTAACAAACCCGTTAGGGGTTGAATTGTGCAGGGCCACTTAAGGGAATTGGCTGCATAGTCAAATAATAGCATCTTTTTGCTGACAGGTCCGTTATGTAGACTACTTATGCAAGGCCGCCTTAGGGTATGTGCTACATAGTCAGGAAAAAGAATTCCCAGGTATGAAACATTTTGTGACCAGAAGTAAAGAAAAGGGTTATGGAGATCTGGAAGTATTTAAGGTTAGGAGTATGAAACATCAAAATGGGTATTGTCCAATGCATGAAAAATATACACAGACCAATGCTAACCATAATCATGTTGTGGTTGGGTCCTGAATTGAGGTGCTGGACTTCACTACATATTCCATAAGGATGGGAATCAAGCCATACGTAGTTCTTGAAATACAGTTTAACATCATGTGGGATGAGAGTGTAGTAGATCTTAGTTTAGGGTCATAGATCTTGGACCATAATGAGGAATACACATTGTGTGTTTTATAAACCTAAAGTGAATGAAGACTAGGTTATTCATACCACATTCATGTTTTCACAGGGGGACTTCTCGTCCAAGGGACTGAAAGTGGAATTTGGAGTTAGGCCCAAAGACATGGGGTTGGATTTGAGGGACACTCAAACATTCCTACATATCCCATAAGGATGGGAATCAAGCCATACGTAGTTCTTTAAATACCCTCTGTACAGATTTGGTTTGTAAAAGTGAAGGGTGAAAGGGGACTTTAGTGCAATGATGGTTTGACCCAATATTAAAGGTTCGGGCATTACCATGTATGCACGTTGTCTGTGAAATATGACATGATTGGAGATCAATGTCAATGATGATTCCCTCTCAAGCGAGGGACAATGTGGGATTGTATAGTTTAACATCATATAGCAAGGACGATGCTGCTGCATAGTTTAGTGTCATGTAGCAGGGACAAAAGGGACGTACATAGTTTAACATCATGTGGGATAAAGATGAACCAACGTGAAGAGATTAGTTTTGGGTTGCTTCAAAGATCAACATCGCATGAGATGGAGGTGAACCAACGTGAAGAGATTGGTTTTGGGCTTGAACCTCGGGAGTTTTCCTACATACTCAGCCTAGAAGGAAAGGATCAAAGTCCATGTAGTTTGATTAAGAATGAATTGGTGATCAAGTTGTATTTGAGGACAACCCGAAGATTATGTTGGGACTTACACGTGGTTAGCGGCCTAGAGATGGTGTTATGGTTGAAGTTTACTCTAAGCTCACGTGAGTCATACTCAGTGTGAGAAACAAGAGGTAACAACAACCCTAACAATTCACAGTTTAACATCATGTAGGACAGAAGGGTGATGTACAGTTTAGCATCATGTAGCTAGAAAATATTGCAGTTTAACATATTGCAGGATATGTGCACAATTTAATGTCATGTAGGACAAAAGGGACATAGTTTAACGTCATGTTCGATGATAGAGGGACCATGCAGTTTAAAGTCTTGTAGTGAGGAGTAAAGGGACCATGCAGTTTAAAGTCTTACAGTAAGGACTAAAGGGACTATGCAGTTTAAAGTCTTACTATAAGGGCTAAATATGTATTTGTGTTACACAAAATACTTCTTCAGAAATATGGCATTGGTTGGAGTCGTGATGAGTTCTCCATCCATTGAGATTAAAGAATAAGCTCCATTAGAGTAGACCTTATGTATTGAGTAAGGTCCTTCCCACTTTGACTCAAGCTTTGGAGGTTTCATTCCTGGTATCATTGGAGTTATGAGGACCAATACCAATTCTCCTTGAATGAATGAATGAAGACGAACTTTTTTTTTTGAAAGCCCGTGCTATTCGATTCTGATAGACTTCTAAGTGGTGCAGGGTGCACAATCTTTTTTCATCTAATCATTCCAATTCATCTAATAGATTTTGAGATTGTTCATATGTGGATGACTGATCAAGAATAGCTACTCTGAACGAAGGTAATTGAACCTCAATAGGCAAGACTACTTTTGTTATATATACCAATGAATATGGATTTGACTGCGTAGCAGTGTAGGTGGTGGTCCGATAATCCCATAAAGCTTGAAAAAGTTTATCATGCCATGATTTATTATCTTTATCCACCATCTTTTACAGTATGTTATAAAGAGTCTTATTGAAGGCTTCTATTTGTCCATTGGCCACTACATGATACCGAGATGAATGGTTGGATTTGATGTTGTATTCTTGATACAACTTCCTTACCTCGGATGAACAGAAGTTGGTTCCATTATCTGTCAATATGGTATGAGGGACACCAAATCTGGTAATGATGTTAGACTTGATGAAGCTAACAGTGCTTTTATAACTAAATTCTTTGTGAGGTATTGCCTCTTCCCATTTGGAAAAGAAGTCAGTAGCAGTAATAATATACTTAAACTACTTGGATGTAGCCGAAGGGTAAGGTCCTACTACATTCATTCCCTATGTGGAAGATGGACATGATTATTTAGCTATATGGAGCAACTTTGGGGGTTGATGAATGAAATTGGAATATAATTGGAAAGAATGACACTTCTTAGTTAAATCAACACAATATTGTATCATTGAAAGCTAGAAGTATCCAAGTCTTCGAACTTGATCAGACAGTCTATGTCTAGACTGGTGGGCACCACAGACTCCTGCATGTACTTCTTTCATGACATCCATTGTCTCTTCACCATCAATACATCTTAAGATAATTACATCAAAACCTCACATGTATATAATTTTTTCTAGGTGATCTGGGCTATCATAAAGATTAAAATTGACCACACATCACCAGACATGTTCTTTCCTGGCTCTATCAGGTGGGAGTGTTCCATTTTAAAGGTATTACCTGATAGGTGTCATTAACCTTGTAGTATGACAATATAGTTCAGAAATGGGACTAATTTCATTGATTTACTCTGTTCTGATTTAAACATAAGGTGAAACTGTATGAAGGTGGGCAATATTGATGATTGTTTTGTCCTGATTTGGATCTGCCAGAGTTGTGGTTACATTAGCCAGTGCATCAGATTGAGCATTTTGTGATCACGGTACATACGAAAATGTCGGTTCCAAAGGAAATTCTTCAATTAAATCTCTGATGTAATCATACAAAGGTATTAACTCTTCTTTTCTGATGGCATAGTCCCCATTTACTTGTTTGATTACTAAATATGAATCACCTTTTACCTTTAAGTTATTCACCTGTGCCTAAAGTGCCAACTCCAATCCTGTGATGAGAACTTGATATTCTACTTCATTTTTTGTACCACCTTCCAACAATAAGAAGGAATGGGGTAGCACTACCTTTTCTGGGAAAATAAGTACAATTCATAACACAACTTTGTTGAATTTAGGATCTTCCATTTTCTTTCCTGTTGGACTTTTGGAAGCACCATCAAAGTACATTTCCTATGTTTGAAGATTATCTTGAATATAGAAGAATTCCTCATCAGGAAGTTCAATATCTAAAGATGTATCTTCTACTGAATGGTGTTCAGCAAGGAAATCAGCTAGATCTTGTCCCTTTATTGCCTTTTGAGACACATACTGGATATCAAACTGCTGCAAAATAACTGCCCACCTTGTTAGACATCCTGTAAGCATTAGACGACTAAGGATAAATTTGAGTGGGTTATTACGAGTTACCAATTGGACCTCATGATGTTGCAGGTAGTGTCTCAATTTCTGAATTACAATGATTAACGCTAGGCAGCACTTTTCAATACTTTAATATCGAGTTTCTTCCTCAAGCATAGTCTGACTGAGATAATAAAGGTTGTTTTCATTCCCACCATCATTCTTTTGGGCAAGGAATGAACCCAATGATCGCTCTAAAGATGTTACATAAAAAATAAGTGGTATTCCTTCAATAGGTGGCATTAATACCAGTGGACTCAAGAGATATTTCTTGAGAATATTGAATGCTTATTGACATTCTTCAGTCCACTAGTAAGTGACTCCCTTCTTCATTAATTTGGTGAAGGGTAAACATTTTCCTGCTAGATTGGCGATGAAACGCCGAATATAGGCCAAGTGTCCTTGAAGTCCTCTCAATTCCATCAAATTTCGAGGAGGTGACATACCAAGGATTGATTTTTTCTTCTCGGGATCAACTTTGATACCACGATGGTGTACAAAAAAGCCATGAAATTTTCCTAAGGTTACCCCAAAAGCACATTTCAAGGGGTTCATATTCAAATTATGTTGTCGAAGTTTGTGGAATATGATTTCCAAATCATCCAAGTGATTAGAATGTTGTCTATATTTAACCACAAAATATTCAACATAACATTCAACAAATTTCCCTAAAAAGGGTTTAAAGATACGATGCATGGCACATTCTAATGTTTCACCTACATTCTTCAGGCCAAAGGGCATTACCTGATAGCAAAATACACCTTGAGGGGATCTGAAGGCTGTAGATTCTTCATCTTCTAGAGCCATTCAGATTTGATTATACTCAGAATATCCATCCATAAAGGAAAGTGCTTTATATCCAGCTTTTGCATCAATTAAGAGTTTTGTGATCGGAACTGGAAAATACTCCATGATACAATGCCGATTAATATCTCTAAAGTCAATGAAAACTCTAATTTTTCCATTCTTCTTTTTCACAGGGACAATATTAGCCATCCATTTGAGATATTGAACTTCTATGATGAAGTTATCCTTGATAAGATTATCCACTTCAACTTCAATTTTGGAGGCATAAGTTGTGTGTGTTCTTCTTGATGCTTGATTGAATCCTTTATGTTCTTCTGGAAAACCCAAATGATGAGTGGCAATATCCGGATCAAGACCTAGAATTTATATATAATTCCAAGAAAATATATCTTGATTTTTCTTTAAAAATGAAATATACATTTCTTGCTCTTCAAGATTCATGTGCACACTAATTAAAGTGGGGCATGGGTCTTCTTTTGTACCCAATTTTATTTCTATGAGTTCATCCATAGTGTTAGAGATACCTTCTTCAAATGCTGGAGGAGAATCCCTAAGATCTTCGTCTTCTTCTTCAATATGTGTTACTTCTTTTGTTTCTACTTTCATAGTAGATGATGAAGCAGAATTTCCATAATCAAGGAGAAGTTAGAATTTTAACATATTGAAGAAAAGGTTACCATTTCTGAACCTATTAATGATAAAGAGTCTTCTTGAGGTGATATAGAGGAGATGATGGATTGAGAATCGACATAATTATTTTCCTCTGTTATTGCTATAACTTCTTCTGGCTTGGTTGATGAAGTATAGAATTTCTAGATTTCAACAGATGAAATGAAGACATCTCTATTTGGGCTTTCATCATTGCCTGGTGAATCAACAATTTCTACCATGATGTCTGGCTTGGTTACCATAATTGACATTATGGAAGTTTCCATGAGAGTATTTGGATTTGGGTCTATCCTGTCAATTTGACTAATAGGAAACACATAATCTGTACTCACATGTATGAATGGGTTTACTGGAATCTTTTCCAAACCATATGGAGCATTAATTTTGGTAACCTCCTTTGTTTTGGATATCTCCTTTCCCTCCACGTGATAGAATTCTGCCTCAATGTATTGAGATTCACATGTTTTTAATGGGGCTGTATCACCATACAATGTCCCAATTTGACCATTGAAACAATATTTGAGACATTGATGGTATGATGAAGGTATAACCGCATGTTGATGTAACCAAGGTCTTAAAAGAAAAATGTTGAAGGTTGTGTCATGACGAACAACCATGAAATCTGAATTGGATACAAGGTCTCCAATATGAGTTTTGAGTATAATCTCGCCCATAGGTTCTTGTTCATTTTTATCATATACTTGCAACATCAAAGTAGAAGAAGATAAATCAGATTCGGTGAGGCCCAATCGATGAAGTGTACGAATAGGGATGAGGTTAAATCCTGAACTATTATCAATGAAAGCTCGTCGAATGTCTACATCATTGACCTTTCCAGATAAATACAAAGGTCTAATATGTCCATGCACAACATCATCTTCATCTTCATCTGTAAAAGATATCACTACATGGAATTCTGCTGGATCATTCTCTATATGGAAGACTTTCGCCGTAGCAATTTCAGTTTCAAATTCCTGAGGACTTGACAAAGCCTCAATGAGTGCCTCCCGAAGATCCTTTGATAGATTCAAGGAATCCAGAATTGATAACTTGTCCAGTACTTGGGCCAAATGTTTCAAGACATCATACTTTTGGTCCAAAGGTCTGCGTTTCCCAATAGGAACATGTGGTTTTGCAGGTGCCTTAGAAGTTGATGCTTTGGAAGTAGATGCATATTGTATCGGGGTAGGAGTTGGAAATACTTCTAGATTTGGCAGATTATACCGACTATGTCTATTTATTTGCTGAGAGGAATAAGGTGTAACCTCTAACCGATCCTCCAAAATAACTGTACCAGGACTGAATTTTCCATGTGTGGAAGAACTTTCAAGTTCTAGTTGAGACCGCTAAAAGGCTTTTCCACAAGTTTCTGCTGTATATATAGTTCTAGCAGGGGTAGGATTGGAATAGTGGCTTCTGAAATATTCACATCTTCCCCTGTATCCTATACCTCTAGAACTCCCTCTAATTAATCTGTTTGATACAGAGAACTCAGGCTCATCAACATTGAAACAGTGATTGGCATACGGATCTGTTAAGTAAATCATGTTAATAGAACCAAATATCATCTCTTTATCTGATTAAGACTCTTCATGATGAACCATTTCAGGATGTACCGTTTGGTGGTGAGGTGTAAAGACTCGGAAATTTCAAAGAATTTTTTTTTTCTTAATTTCTTTGGAATTTTAAGAGTCCGTAGTTTCTGACGGCACCTAATTCTGAGGCCCGGTGTGCCCGGAATCAATTTCTGAATTTTATCTCGGGTACGTTCAGTGAACGAACGAGCGGGTTTTTCTAACTTTTAAACCGGTGCTCGGAATTGAAATCTGAGGGCACTGATGAAACCGCAGTGCTGGTAATTGCTTAGGAAAACCTTTTCTGAAGGTGTGTTTGCTCGGGAGGAGATGTTAAAAAAAAGTGAGGAATAAAAATATAATTGTTTTACAATTTTATTTTTATTTCTTTACTAGGTGGTTTAAGTGTTAAGTGAAATTAAGTTGAGTCACAACTTAATTCCTCTCTACTTTGTGGTTTAACATCCATGTGAGGGAGTTGGGGTGGGGCCCACATGAGCCCCCACCTTTTCAAATTCCCTAACTCCCATTAAACACCCTCTCTCATTTATTTTTTAACTCACCTTCTCACCCTCATTAATTGCATACCAAATCACTTAATTAAATTAAGTGAATAAGAGTTTGAATTTTTTATTTTTGAATTCGTGGAAGGAGTTAATAAAATAAGGATGAACCTTATTTTATTTGGGTTGGTTGTTGTGTGTGGAATTGAGGAGAGAACTCTTGGGGGTTTTCCTGAAGAACTTCATCTTCTTCGCGAAGAATGCCAAGACTTCGACGACGAACACTGTCACCATAAGGAGAGATCGACGTGTCGTTCTTCTCCTCTCTGTAGCTGGTGTGAGACGTCAACCCTTCTTCGGATGTACACCGATGGCGTTTATGGAGCCTCACCCTGTGACGTCGTCTTCCGTGACGCAATTTTCTGTGAATCACATCGAGGTAGGGGTTTCCCTTCGTTCAAGTATTATTTAACGAATTTTGTTGTTAAATAATTAAGCCGCATGTTATCAAAATAACAGAGGAGGTCGGACCACACGAACACGGCCAAACCTCCTCCCCTTTTGTTGTTGAATATTATGTGTCTTGGAACGGAGGCGGCGCGGTGCAATGGCACCACGCGGGAATGAGGAAAAGACGCGGCGAAGGAGCGCGTCGCCGTCGCGCGACGCCGTTGAGGCCGAAAGAAGCCGCGGTCGGAGGCGGGTCGGGGCGGAGGGGCACGGCGCCGTCACTCCATGTCGGAGTACCATGGAGGTGTTGGAGTTGGTGGTCTAGAACCAACTACTTTGTACTTTATTCATTAAATAAAAGCCTTATCACATCTTGATTGTTCTTCTGCGTGACATGTCATGTGATAATGTCCTAATGACATTTGTTGCATTAAAGGGTCGTAGCGGATCCCTGCTATGATGAGAACCCGAAATTTCCATAACACTTTTATTGAATGTATGTTCTATGGCTGGATGATATTATTTGAGGGACACAAATAATACATGTCATTAGGGGTGAGGACTCATAAAACTTTGAGGCACCTTCTCATGGTGTGCGCCCTTGGTAATATCCAGGAGGATATTATGAGAACGAGACCCGCCAGTAGGAAATCCACATTTCATAGTGTCATTGGATGTTCCTATCTACGGAAGTGTGTATTGATCCTTAGACTTTAAGATTATTATTAATGGGTATTACAACTCGCGCACTTAGTTGTATTGACAAAAACTGTGACGACACACTGTTCGCAGCGAGGTAGGATACGTTGGGTGCATCACGAGTAATACCGCATTAATAGATAATGCGAGAAAGGATTTGTCCCTTCCGTTCCATAACGGAACTAGATATCTCAGGCCCTTTGATGGAATTGATATAGCCTAAATAAATCCATGGCCATGGTAAGGTATGGGAAAGTTCAATTACGGGAAGTCAAAGAAAGAATAATCAAGCACATGGGTTGATGGCACTAGCATGCAACCCGCTTGATTGGAGATATCGAGACAAATGAATTATTTTACACGGTAAGCGTTCGTAGGAGGTGACACGTCATTGCGGCGTTAACTTCTTTCTCTATGGGTGCCTTGGCGTGTTGCTAGATGCTAACCTTGAACTTTAGGCAGGCTCAGCCTAATGCCACTGAGAAAGAGGCCTAGAGGGTCACACACTAAGTGTGTCCATGTATCTCAGTTAAATATTAATTTAACAAGTTAAATAAATATTATTCCCGACTGTGGTTTAATAATTATTTAAGGATGTCTGATCACATTTATTTTGACACTAGTTATTCGAGAGAATATACTGTGGATAAAATATATTAGCGAGTAATGCAGTTACATTTATTTAAGAAATAAATAGTCATTACTCAAGGTCTAATAAATGTGGTGGAGAAAAATGGAAAATAAAAGTACACGCCATGTATATTAAATATACACGCTGTGTAGTTTTATGGAAAACAAGTACACGCCGTGTATTAATTATTACACGCCGTGTAGTTTTTCCAATTGGGATTTTGAGGATTTAATATTGTTTTATTAAATGATATTTATTATAATCTGCATGGGCGCATGTCAAGGAATTAATAATTCAACATGGGGGTTTTCAATAAGAGTTAATGAAATAAATAAAACGCGTAACACGTTTATTTATTGTCATAACTCTATTAACCTCAAACCTGATTATAAATATCCTCGTAACCCCAACATTTTTTCAGAGCCATTGTTGTGCACAACGGATTTGGAAATACTCTCAAGCCAAGAGAGAATTCCCTTTCCACCAAGAATGCCCTCAAGTTACGAGAGAAAGATCCTCCACCGGATCAAGGCGGTCGAAGGCGGACATCGCAAGCGAAGGTTCTTCCGCGCTAGCACCCGGAGATCTCTTCGGTGATGTCCGGAGATACGTGACACACGTGTGGATCACCGCTAGAGGAATCCTACACTTGGATTCTACGACGCAATGACGGATCACCGAATCGTGACCGGACACATCAACGAAGAAAGAATTCCAACAAGGTAATTATTATACATTAATTAAATTAACTATAATCAACATATGATGATCCTCCTCAAGGGTTTTGGGACTCTTCTTTTATTTTCGTTCTTCGTTCTATTCCGAAGATTGGGCGTTTTATATCGTGACAGATCTCGGATTGAATGTTGTTTAACGTTAAAATTAAAGTTGGAAAAACCCACCAACGTGCTTCCGCTGCGCCCGGAACCTACAAGTGGTATCAGAGCGGTCATATCGTTGGTTATAATTATTTAGTTTTTTGTTGGTGATTTACGCATTTAATAATTTAGTTATTTCAATTCATGTTTAATCGTTCTGGAAATCTGAATATTGAGATCTGTTCCTCCTCTCTCGTTTCTCATTCACCTCACAGAAACGGATTTTTCTTTTAATTTTGATTAAAATAAAATAGAGGAACTCATCCAGAGGAGCCAAATGTTTCTGGCCATATAACACCAGAATACACGGCGTGTATTCGGAAGTACACACCGTGTAGTCTAGGTTCAATGCATTGACTGATCCGCCAAATCAGGCTGTGTATTGGATTCTTTCTAAGAATTTAAGACACTGTGTGTTGACCAGAAATAGGTGGCACACGGTTTCCGGAATACATGTCGTGTGGTCCAATGAACATGGCGTGTAGTCCCTTCAGGTTAGGGTTGGGTTTTGTACTCCGTAAATAGCCTGCCCGGCTGGAAACCGTGTAATGCGGAAACTACACGGCGTGTGTCCCACTGTACACGCTGTGTACTCCGAAAATTTCTGAAGTACATTAACACGCCCTATCCCCGGGCGTGTACTTCGGATGGACGGTGAAGAAAAAGTACATGCCGTGTAGTTGGAACTACACGCCGTGTACTCACCCAAATTACGCAGATTTATTAAAATTTATTATTATATTATACAAACCCTTGAGACGTGTACCATGGTGCAGGCGTAAAGCTGAGGCACAACATGTGATAGGTGTTTTATATATATGTGTTTAATTTAACATCTGCGTAATAAATGGGAATTCTCCGGGTTGCCTCCAAGGTACAAGTTGTGTACAAGGATAATTTTAAATGAATTTAGTTGTTTAAAATTATGATGGATGATAATCTCAAGGAAATTCAGAAAAGGGATTTAAGATAAAAGGATTGATTAATTAAAAATAATTAATTGATTCGAGCATGATTTATCTTAAACAAGAACTATTAAATAATTGAATGCTAGTTTTATTTATGTGTAAATATCATTGCATGTATGGATGATCATGAGCTAGACCGAGACCTTTGTATGTGAATGGTTTCTTTTAATTTATTTATTTAAATTAAATTTGTTGGCCTGCGAGCCATCTCCTCATTAATATGTAGGGCATGCACGCCCAAGGATTCTTTTATGTAAAAAACCCTTTTTCCCCTCACCTGCGTGTGAGATAAATGCATATGTAATTGATGGAGCTCCCAAGCTAGTGGAGGCGGCTCAAGTCAGGAGCCAAGATGAAACCAATCCAAGGAGATACAAAGGTGGACAGGTGGAAAGTTGTAAACACGAACCCGAAAGGTTCAAGGTGTTTCTCTCCTAGGTCTTGGGTTAGTTTATCAACCGCTAGATAAACTAACCAATAGAAAATCTCATGATCATACCATTTATTTTATTTCTGTCAGTTGCATGGTTTATTTATTGTGGGTGTGTTGTCACGATCACACAATTAATGAATTAAATGATCATGAAAGATGGAACTAAAATAAAATTGGCTTATACGTAAATATTATCTTAGACATGGTTAATCAATTAAGTATATCCCACTTAATATTAACAAGCATGTAATCAAAGATAATAAAATGGAAATTTACGTATAAGGATAACATCCCTCAAAATAAATATTAATTCGGCATAGCCTTCCATGATCATGGTTAGAATCGAACCATAGTTCAAAGTGCTTGACCAACCCTAGTTGGGGTACTTTCAATTATCAGGGAATTCTAATTCAAGGTTTTGGGTTGACATGACTTGGTTCGCATCAAGGGTTGACTGCCACAGCAGGACTTGGTGTGACCAAGTGGCAAAGGTTGAGGAAATCCAAAAAAGGATTTCAGGATTGGGGAGTCCACTCAACAGATCAAGGAACTGCGAGTTAATGCAGTTGGAATTTGGAATGCCTACCTAAAACCCTTCAAGTTGCTTGACCAACCCTAGTTGGGGTAATGAGAAGGGCAATATGGATCCTTGCCACTAGAATATTCACGCAATAGAATATTCCGAAGTCAATGGTGAGGGATATTGGATTTCGATAAAATAGTGGGAGACTATTAAGTATTAATTTATTTATTTGTCTCAATTTTTATAATAAAGTACTAAACCTTTTCTCATCTTAAATTGTAGAAACGGCAAGAAAATGACTTCAAACATATCATTGTGCACCATACTCGAAAAAGAAAACCTTCTCACCGGCACCAATTTCCAAGAGTGGCAGAGGCGTTTACGCGTCATCCTTCGCCACGAAAGGAAATTATATGTACTGGAAGAGCCTATTCCAGTTGCGCCTGGGAAAGAGGCTAGTGATGAGGAATTATCTCTCTACATGAAACACATGGATGATGCCACAGATGTCCAGTGTTTCATGCTATCGGCCATGTCTAATGAGCTCTTGAAGCAACATGAAAACATGGATGTGTATAGCATGATGTCTCACCTTAAAGATCTCTACCAAGAGAAGGCGAGACAGGAGATGTATGAGATCTCCAATGCTTTTTTTACCACGAAGCTTGGAGAGTCTGCGCCAGCTGGGCCTCATGTGGTCAAGCTTATTGGCTACATTGAACGCTTGGACATCTTAGGGATTAAATTCCCAGATGAGTTGCGTACAGATCTCATCCTATCATCATTGCCCAAGACCTTCTCAAGCTTCATTGTCAACTATAACATGAGCGGAAATGAGAAGAGTCTATCGGAGCTTCTGACCTTGATTCGCCAGGTAGATAAGGACATGGGGCGTGACAAACCCGCGGTCCTTATAGTGAACAAGAAAAGGAAGGACAAGGCAAAGGGGCCAAAGACTTATAAACGGTCTGAAGCCCCCGAGAACCATCCCACCAAGAAGTGGAAGATCCAGAGGCAGGGCAAGGAATGGGAAGTAGTGTGTTTTGCATGTGGAAAGCAGGGCCACTGGAAGAGGAACTGCACACAGAAGCGTGGGGACGCTAAAGGTGCGTTCGTTATCGAGTGCAATCTTTCTATTTCTACACATTGGGTATTAGATATAGCTTGTGTGGCTCACATCTATATTCAAATTCAGGAACCAAGTAGATTTAGAAAGATCGCCAGAGGAGAGGTGGATCTTCGAGCTGCCAATGGAGTAAGGCTGGCTGCGTTGGCTATTGGTGACTATCACCTCTCATTGCCAACTGGCATGATTTTGGTTTTAAAAAACTGTTATTTTGTGCCTAGTGTTACCAAGAACATAATTTATGTATCTTGTTTGGATATGGATGGATTTATTTTCAATTTTGGAAATAAGGGTTGTCTCTTTTATAAGAACAACATATGTTATGGTATGGCACATTTGAATAATGGTTTGTATGTATTAAATTATGAAAACCAAGTGTTGGAAATCGATAACGAAACAAACTCACATGACTCATACATCACCCAGTTATGGCATCACTGCCTTGGTCATGTGAATGAGAAGCGCTTGACAAAGCTCTGCCAAGATGGCTATTTAGACTCTACTGAGCTAAAACCACTTGATAGATGTCACGCTTGTTTACAAGGAAAAATGACCAAGCCACCTTTTGGTGGACACGGTGAAAGGGCCACAGAGCTTCTAGGATTGGTACACACAGATGTGTGTGGACCATTTCCAGTAGAAGCTAGAGGTGTATATTCTTACTTTATTACTTTTACTGATGATTTGAGTAGATATGGCTATGTATACTTAATGAGGTATAAGTTAGAGTCCTTAGAGAAATTTAAGGAATTCAAGAATGAAGTAGAGAATCAACTTGGTAAGAAGATAAAGAAGCTTCGATCAGATCTAGGTGGAGAATATCTGAACCAAGAGTTCATCGATCTTCTACAGGAGTCTGGGATTCTATCTCAGCTCACTCCTCCTTATACACCACAGTGGAATGGTGTTAGTGAAAGAAGGAACCGCACCTTATTGGACATGGTGAGGTCAATGATGAGTCATGCTGATCTTCCATTATCCTTTTGGGGATATGAATTACAAATTGCAGCATACACATTAAACCGAGTACCAACTAAGGCGGCAAATGGAATTCCATCCGAGTTATGGAATGGAAGGAAACCCACTTTGTCGCACACACGTGTATGGGGATGTGAGGCGTTTGTTAAGGCCTTCTCAGGAAATAAACTAGTACCCCGGGGCACAAAGTGTATCTTTATAGGATATCCCAAGGAAACAAAAGGATATTACCTATATAACCCCCAAGATAAGAAAGTGATTATCGCCAGACAAGCCGTCTTTCTTGAGAGGGAGCACATCCTAAAGAAGGATAGTGGGAGCAAGATTGACTTCGACGAAGTTGATGCTCAAGATACACAGGAGTTGGTACAGGAACAAGTTCCACAGGTCCCTGTGGAAGAGGTTCCAGAAACACAAGTACTGCGTAGGAGCTCAAGAGAGGTAAGGGAACCAGAGAGATTTGGTTTCCTAGTCACCGAGGATGGTGAATCATTATTGTTGGACAATGATGAACCTCTCTCCTACAAGGAAGCAGTAGAAATCTCAGAAGCTGCAAGATGGCTAGAAGCTATGAATTCTAAGATGGATTCCATGTATCAGAACCAAGTTTGGGTTCTGGTCTATGAGCCAATTGATGTAAAGCCTGTTGGATGAAAATGGGTATTCAAAAGAAAGCTGGACATGGAAGGTCAAGTTAGCACCTATAAAGCAAGGCTAGTGGCTAAAGGATTCAGACAGCGTCAAGAAATTGACTATGATGAAACCTTCTCGCCAGTTGCCATGTTTAAATCCATAAGAATCATACTTTCCATAGCAGCTTACCATGACTACGAGATTTGGAAGATGGATGTCAAAACAGCATTCCTTAATGGGAACCTTCAGGAAGATGTCTATATGACACAACCAGAAGGGTTTGTGACACTAGGTGAAGCCAAACGGGTTTTCAAGTTGCAGAAATCCATTTATGGATTAAAGCAAGCATCCAGGTCATGGAACATTCGATTTGATGAAGCCATAAAGGAATTTGGTTTCATTAAGAACGAATGTGTGCCATGTGTTTATAAGCGGTTTAATGGGAATGTGGTCGTCATCCTAGTGGTATATGTTGATGACATATTGCTTATTGGAAATGATGTAACAGCCTTACAGTCAGGTAAGGATTGGTTGAACAAGTGTTTCTCCATGAAGGACTTAGGAAAAGCAGCCTACATTATAGGGATCAAGATCATTCGTGATAGATCCAAGAGGCTGCTTGGACTAAGTCAGGGTACATACATTGACCAGATACTAAAGAGATTTAGTATGGAAAAATCCAAGAGGGGATTGGTTCCAGTGTCACATGGCTTACATCTTTCTAAGAAAATGTGTCCCCAGACACAACAGGAGAAAGATAGTATGAGCAAGATCCCATACGCTTCGGCTATAGGATCCATCATGTATGCCATGTTATGTACCAGGCTTGATGTTGCCTATGCACTGAGCATGGTAGGCAGATATCAATCAGATCCAGGAGAATAGCATTGGACTACTGTTAAGACTATCCTTAAGTATCTGAGAAGAACTAAGGATATGTTCCTGGTGTATGGAGGAGACGAGGAGCTTGTCATCAGAGGGTATGCTGATGCTGGTTTTCAAAAAGATCAGAATGATCTGAAGTCGCAATCTGGATATGTTTTCTGTCTCAATGGAGGAGTTGTGAGCTAGAAGAGTTCAAAGCAGCCAGTTGTCACCGATTCTACAGCGGAGTCCGAGTATATAGCGGCTTCTGATGCAGCCAAAGAAGCTGTTTGGATTCGGAACTTTGTTCAGGAGCTTTATGTGGTGCCTAGCAGTAAAGATCCCATTACATTGTATTGTGATAATACTGCAGCGGTGCCTCTTGCAAAAGAACCAAGGTCACATCAACGGACAAAGCACATACTCCGGAAGTATCACCTCTTGAGGGATTTCTATCAAAGGGGTGAAGTTGCAGTGAGCAGAGTGTCCACGGAAGAGAACGTGGCGGACCCCATGACTAAAGGCCTATCTCAGCAGAAGCATGAATATCATGTGAGAGCTAGCGGGTTAAAGGTTGTTAGCAATTGCCTCTAGTCCAAGTGGGAGTCTGTTGGAGTTGGTGGTCTAGAACCAACTACTTTGTAATTTATTCATTAAATAAAAGCCTTATCACATCTTGATTGTTCTTCTGCGTGACATGTCATGTGATAATGTCCTAAGGACAGCTGTTGCATTAAAGGTTCGTAGCGGATCCCTGCTATGATGAGAACCTGAAAGTGCCATAGCACTGTTCTTGAATGTATGTTCTATGGCCGGATGATATTATTTTAGGGACACAAATAATACAGGTCATTAGGGGTGAGGACTCATAAAACTTTGAGGAACCTTCTCATGGTGTGCGCCCTTGGTAATATCCAGGAGGATATTATGAGAACGAGACCTGCCAGTAGGAAATCCACATTTCATAGTGTCATTGGATGTTCCTATCTACGGACGTGTGTATTGATCCTTAGACTTTAAGATTATTATTAATGGGTATTACAACTCGCGCACTTAGATGTATTGATGAAAACTATGACGACACACTGTTTGCAGCGAGGTAGGATACGTTGGGTGCATCACGAGTAATACCGCATTAATAGATAATGCGAGAAATGATTTGTCCCTTCCGTTCCATAACGGAAGTTGATATCTCAGGCCCTTTGATGGAATTGATATAGCCTAAATAAATCCATGGCCATGGTAAGGTATGGGAAAGTTCAATTCCGGGAAGTCAAAGAAAGAATAATCAAGCACATGGGTTGATGGCACTAGCATGCAACCCGCTTGATTGGAGATATCGAGACAAAGGGATTATTTTACACGGTAAGCATTCGTAGGAGGTGACACATCATTGTGGCATTAACTTCTTTCTCTATGGGTGCCTTGGCGTGTTGCTAGACGCTAACCTTGGACTTTAGGCAGGCTCAGCCTAATGCCACTGAGAAAGAGGCCTAGAGGGTCACACACTAAGTGTGTCCATGTATCTCAGTTAAATATTAATTTACCAAGTTAAATAAATATTATTCCCGACTGTGGTTTAATAATTATTTAAGGATGTCTGATCGCATTTATTTTGACACTAGTTATTCGAGAGAATATATTGTGGATAAAATAATATATTTATTAGCGAGTAATGCAGTTACATTTATTTAAGAAATAAATAGTCATTACTCAAGGTCTAATAAATGTGGTGGAGAAAAATGGAAAATAAAAGTACACGCCGTGTATATTAAATATACACGCTGTGTAGTTTTATGGAAAACAAGTACACGCTGTGTATTAATTATTACACGCCATGTAGTTTTTCCAATTGGGATTTTGAGGATTTAATATTTTTTTATTAAATGATATTTATTATAATCAGCGTGGGCGCATGTCAAGGAATTAATAATTCGACATGGGGGTTTTCAATAAGAGTTAATGAAATAAATAAAACGTGTAACGCGTTTATTTATTGTCATAACTCTATTAACCTCAAACCTGATAATAAATATCCTCGCAACCCCAAAAAAATTTCAGAGCCATTGTTGTGCACAATGGATTTGGAAATACTCTCAAGCCAAGAGAGAATTCCCTTTCCACCAAGAACGCCCTCAAGTTACGAGAGCAAGATCCTCCACCGGATCAAGGCGGTCGAAGGCGGACATCGCAAGCGAAGGTTCTTCCATGCTAGAACCTGGAGATCTCTTCGGTGATGTCCGGAGATACGTGACACACATGTGGATCACCGCTAGAGGAATCCTACACTTGGATTCTACGACGCAACGACGGATCACCGAATCGTGACCGGACACATCAACGAAGAAAGCATTCCAACAAGGTAATTCTTATGCATTAATTAAATTAATTATAATCAACATATGATGATCCTCCTCAAGGGTTCCGGGACTCTTCTTTTCTTTTCGTTCTTCGTTCTATTCTGAAGATTCGGCATTTTATATCGTGACGGATCTCGGATTGAACTTTGTTTAACATTAAAATTAAAGTTGGGCAAACCCACCAACGCGCTTCCGCTGCGCCCGGAACCTATAGGAGGGTCGCGGCCGGGGCGGGCCGTGGTGGAGGGGCACGGTTCCGTCGCGCCACGCCAGTCGGACAAGGGCCACGGCGGTGCAGGGGAGGGCGGCCGGACATCCGGCCGTCGGCACTTCAGTGGAGCGAGACTAGCAGGTCTCGCAGTACTCGACAGCTGGAGTACTTCAGCAGTCCAAGGTTAGTGGGAAGTGCTTGGTTGTAGCGGAAGGCCCACTGTACTCGACAGAGGAGGAGTTCTCCAGTAGTTGTGGTTTCAACCTCATGAATAAAATACTGTTTTGAGCTGAGTCTTAACTTTCAATCATTATCTTCGATATGATTGAATTGCTTTCCTATGTGGTTTAGGTTGTGTTGTCCTGTGTGGATTGGTTGTGTTTTCCTGTGTGGACTAGATCGAACATGGGCTCAGATGTTGGAGTCGAACTGGAATTGATGACTTAGGTATATGCATGGGAATATACCTAAGTAAATTTGGTTGATACTTTGTGATTGTATCATTCCTTTGTGGATTATCCTTTGTGGATTCTGGGAGACCTTCGGGGGTCTCGGGGTCCCTACTGAGTAGCGTATACTCACCCCTGCACGGGCTATGCCTGCACTACGTTGTGTTGGATGCAGACGAAGGACAGCGCTGAACGAGGTAGGAGCTCGTGGAGCTGGATGATACCTGGAGGTGGATCATTGGACGAGACATACACGGAGCGGAAGGCTGGAGCCGAGGAGCTGAGGAGACTATCTGTACTCACCCTTCAGGTGGGAGATCTGGAGGACGACTTGGTGGTTGCATCTTGATTTCAGTTCTTGTACTTTCCTTTTAGTTGTAGCTGTACTTTTTAGTTGGGTTTGTATTCTGGACTATTTACTTTTCCGCACTTTATTTTGTACTTAGTATTTGCTTTCTCTTGTACTCTGTTGTGTTTTTTACTTTTATAAAGGCAATGTATTCCCTTTTTATTGGGATTTACGCCTTTGGTGCTAGTCGCCAGCCCTTGGCCTATGGAAGGAGGGCTTGGGGTAGTCATGGCATGGGCCCCGAGAACGGGTCATGACAAATTGGTATCAGATTAGTTCAGTTCTACCGCAGAACTCAAGACTCTGATGTTTCTTCTATGTGAAGCAACAATGTTAAGGGTATTGATTGTGGTTATCAGTCTAGGGAGTCTAGTGTTGGTGCGGTGGCGGACGTATCCATACACCAGGACCCTGACTTCTGATTTCCAACTCAATGCCCAAAAACATTGATTGCGTCTGTGTTTTGAAGTTTTCTTTGTAATTACTTGTGTCAGCTCACCAGGTATACTGTATTTACCGTGCTGCACCTGTCTCTTTTCAGGATGGCCCCACGACGGCAGCTAGCTAGGGTTCCGAGCATTGTATGATATAGAATCCCACCGAGCGACGACGCCTCGGTGGAGGGCCCCATTACAGCGGAGGCACTGGCGGTACCTCTACCCGCCGAGACACCGATTCCACCAACCCCAGCAGTTGAGAGTGCACGTCGCCTTAGTGCACTGCACGAGTTCCAGTGCCATAGGCCACCCCAGTTCAGGGTAGAGACGGACCCGCAGGTGGCTGAGGATTAGTTGGAGGCTGTGGAGAGAGTCTTCAGGCTAGTAGGGACGCCAGTGGACTTCATGGTGATCCTTGCTTCCAGCCTCTTTCAAGCAGTAGCAGGCAGATGGTGGAGCCTGATGCTCCAGTTGCATGACGAGGTGACACTTCTGTGGGCAGACTTTGAGAGCCTGTTCTGGGCAGAGTTTTTACCATCCACCCTTTGAGCGGTGCGTATAC
Source organism: Viscum album (assembly GCA_963277665.1). Taxonomy (NCBI): domain Eukaryota; kingdom Viridiplantae; phylum Streptophyta; class Magnoliopsida; order Santalales; family Viscaceae; genus Viscum; species Viscum album. Next base: position 1,776,539,015 of record OY728129.1, on the reverse strand, counting down.
AGGAGCTACTTCATCTTCAGTAGAGTAGTATGTTAGTGGCACAGTATTCAGCGAGGTTCACCTATCTCTCACGCTACTCCACGGATATGGTACGAGAACCATTCTTCAGGGCCCGAACCTTTGAGCAGGGGATCAAGCGAGAGATTAGAGCTTCAGTTGTTTCTCGCAGCATCCCGACGCAGACAGGGGTGTTGGAGCGAGCCCTCTTAGTGGAGAGTTTCCTTGTTGAGCAGTCTCCAGCAGTAGGACCCACCACTAGCCGGCACGCGGTAGAGTCTTCTGCAGTATGAAGTAGACAGTTGACGTAGAGGTCCAAGAGGACCAGAACTATAGGTGGTTGACCGCATGACACAGGATCGTGTGTCCGAGGCACCCGGGGTGGAGAAAGACTTACCAGGAGTGGACAATGTTACTCCTGCGGTGGGGTTGGTCACATGGCACGTGACTGTCCGACCCGCCATACAGATGACCAGTAGGTAAATGAAGGACCTCCCAGGCAGAGGTAGAGGTTCGATCGAGGTGGACCGCAAGGAGCAGGAGATCGAGGCAGGGGAGCTGGCCATGCAGCTAGAGGTGGACGATGCTTTGAGGTGTTTCCACCACCACCACCAGGAGGTCCAGCCCGACCATAGGGAATAGGTGGACATGGGAGAGCTCAGCCTCAGGCAGCTGAAGCATACGACTATGGAGCTCCATAAGCTGGCGGACAAGAGCGAGACTAGTTCCAGGCATGGGACCTTTGAACTTGGTGCTTCTAGTTTCCTTGTTGTCATTATTGTGTGTCTTTGTACTTGAGTTGTAATAATAAAAGACACTTTTCCTTGTGACGTTTGCTTCCTCTCTTTTTGTGTACTAAGAGGTTCCGGTTTAAACTGTTGACTTGACCCTCACTTTTGAGATTCCTACTGGAGGAGACCCAGTAACCACACACTGATGTCGACAGTGTGACTCAACCCTTGGAGGAAAGAGTAACGGTTGGATATCTTGGTATTAGTGTCGAGGCCTTACGACGTCGTCCGTGGCTTGCATTAGTATCATTCATGTCAGGATTGGCTGTATTATGAAAAGAATGTGGTTCATCCAGGGGATGAAACTGGATTTCTCTTATCGGCAAAGAAGAAATCTTAGCAGCTCTTGTAGGACTAGAGAAGGTTCAGGTCATCCAGGAGCAGATGAGGACAGCTTAGAGCCGATAGAAGTCTTATGCTGACAGGAGGTAGAGACCACTAGGGTACGAGGATGGCGACCACATTTTCTTACGGGTCTCACCTCGACGTGGTTTACGAAGATTTGGCATGGGCAGTAAGTTATCTCCGAGGTTCATCGGACCCTTATAGGTCCTCAGTAGGGTAGGCGAGGTGGTTTACCGCTTGACCCATCCACCTCAGTTGTACTAGGTGCATGACGTCTTCCACGTATCTCAGCTGAGGAGATACGTGCACGACCCGACCCATACAATCGGTCATGGGGAGCTGGACATCAATGACAGGGCTACATTTATAGAGGTTCCAGTGGAGATCGAGAATCGACAGGAGCGGGTCCTACGTGGATGGTTGATTCCTCAGGTGTGCTTTCACTGGTAGCTCGAGAACCTCCAGGAGAGCACAGGAGAGTGGAAGACTCATATGCGTTCTCAGTACCACTTTGTTTTCCTTAGTGTGTGTTGAAGATTTATGAGGACGTAAAGCCCTGAGGTGGGAGTAATTTAAAGACCTGGAAATTTCAAGGAAAATTTTTTCTTAATTTATTTGTAATTTTATGAGTTCGCAGTTTATGACAGAACCTGATTCCGAGGCCCGGTGTACCCGGAATCAATTTCCAAAGTTTAGCTCGGGTACGTTCAGTGAACGAACGAGTGGGTTTTTCTAACTTTTAAACTGGTGCTTGGAATTAAAATCTGAGGGCACTGATGAAACCGCAGCGCCGGTAATTTCTTAGGAACACCTTTTCTGAAGGTGCGTTTGCTCGGGAGGAGATGTTAAAAAAAAGTGAGGAATAAAAATATAATTGTTTTACAATTTTATTTTTATTTCTTTACTAGGTGGTTTAAGTGTTAAGTGAAATTAAGTTGAGTCAAAACTTAATTCCTCTCTACTTTGTGGTTTAACATCCATGTGTGGGAGTTGGGTTGGGGCCCACACAAGCCCCCACCTTTTCAAATTCCCTAACTCCCATAAACACCCTCTCTCATTTATTTTGTAACTCACCTTCTCACCCTCATTAATTGCATGCCAATTCACTTAATTAAATTAAGTGAATAAGTGTTTGAATTTTGTATTTTTGAATTCATGGAATGAGTTAATAAAATAAGGATGAACCTTATTGTTGGATTCACCTATTTTGATAATCCCAAATCATGGTTAAACATTGATCATGACGTATTAAGCCTTTCACTAATCTTGTTAATTTATGCTTAAACTCACTTCATCCTAGACATTTTATGCTCTTACTCTCATGACTTTACTGCAACAGATTACAGTTACGTTTAATAAGTTCACCATTGATGGCTACTGGTAAAAGCCTTATGTTCAAAGTCACAGTTTCAGCTAACTGTCACTTTAATTCACCATTGCAAGAAGATCACAGTTGAAGGTCTACTACTATGATTAAGAAACTACTGATACAAGGTTACAGTCACAAGACTATTGCTTAATCATTTGTCAAAGCTCACAGACAAAGAGTCACAGTTGTAAGGTTACTGATTTGACAAGGCTTCTGTTAGAAGTTCACTGTGTGACTCCTTCCTTATCAAGTCTTCTGTTGAGAATTTATCCGATCAAGCCTACAGTCGCACGATTCTACCGTTAGTAGAGGACTAAAGTCAGACAGCTTCCATTGTCGACTAAGTCGACTGGAAATCGAAGTCTACAGTTGAAAAGGTTACAGTTGCAACAATTTGTTGTTACAGATTCATCGTTGAAGTCTACCGATATGAGGCTACAGTTAAACAGAAAAACAGCTACCATTGCAAGCCTACAGACAGAGAACCCACAGTTGAAGTCCACAGTTAGAAAAAGTCTACAGTTGGAAAGACCTCAATTGAAGTCTACCATGTGACCTGAATCTGCGACCAGTCTAATGATATTATATTATTTCTCTTTATCAAATTTATTAATACTATTATATAACGGTCATGTCTTAACAGATTAATACACCTGACATTATTTATTAATCCTTGAAGGCATATCAGGAAACACTACGATGTACGAGGAAAAGCACACGTGATTGGGTGAAAAAGGTGGACAACACGAGATAAAGATTTACAGAGCTTAAACAGCCAATTTGCTATAAAAAACCAAGAAGACAAGCATCGATTTTTTTTTTGTGGACAAAATACTCTCGAGCATTCTCTTGAAAAAGAACAAAAAGAGTGTCAAGTGTACCGACTGAAAGAACCCTCTTCGAGCTATGCTGTGACACACTCAAATCTCAATGAACTGATCATCTATACATCTGGAAGTTGGGACACTCCGTTTTTGGAGTCAACTCTCAGAAAAGGACCAAATATTCACCTCATCCATTCCAACGAGTCCAGAGCTGATCTGCCAACACTACAGAGCATTCTAAACTTATTCCTACCTTTTTTTTAGCTCTGTTGTGTTTAAAGTTTTTTTACATTTGTGAGCAGTGTGTTTGTATTACACACACACTGACTTTTGGGCTTAAACTGAGGGATACTGAAAATCCCTATTTCAAACCCTTTTTACTTTTTTTACCCACGTACAACTGTGGAAGAAGCCTGGTGTGGCTTGGTTATTTTGATTTCCCACGTGTAACTGTGGTAGAGGTTGTGAAACCTGGACAGTTTGTGAAAACTGTTTTAAAGCCCAATACAGGTTGTGTATCAATTTTTTTAATAAAATTACTTGGTGGCAGGTGATCACCATGTGGAGAGGACTAGGTCTTGGCTTAAGACTGAACCTCTTGTTTAAATTAGCTTGTTCATCTTTTCAGTACTCTGTTTTTAATACTTATCCGTTGTGCTTACTTTCAAAAACAGAAATCCTTTTTATTTACTCTGATAGTTAAATTTGGTTAGTGTGTATACGAGATTTTTTTAGTAAACTTGTTTCAAAAGTCAAATTAGTTGTCATACTAATTTCACTGAGGAGTAATCAACCTTTGAGAAACCTTTTGAACAATAAGTCACTTATATCTCTACTGCCTTAATTAACTGGGCCTCTATTAAATTGGTGGATTTTAATCCTAGAAGTTTTTAACAGAAATTTTGAATGGGTACTCAATTCACCCCCCCCCCCCCCTCTTGAGTATTCACTCTGAATAACATTTGGTATCAGAGGAAAGTTAATATTTTCTAAAGTACTCTGCTTTTCAAACTATGATTTTAGTTTTATCCTAAAGATCTTAAATTTCTGTTATTTCTAAATTTTTATCTCTTTAAATCTTTTTCCAAAATCTAGTTATGGATAATAGACTTGAGGGTGCTGCTACTAACCGGCCACCTTTCTTCAATGGAAATAACTATGCTCAGTGGAAAATTAAAATGAAAATCCATTTAGAAAGTATGGGTTTTGATATCTGGACGGCTATAGAGTCTCAATACAAAATTCCAGAAACTGAAATAATAACTTGGGATGAACCTACTAAGGCCGCTTACAACAATAATTGTAAAGCTATGAATGCCCTCTACTGTGCTTTAGGAGATGAGGAATTCAATAGAATTTCTGCCTGCAAATCTTCTTTTGAAATTTGGGATACCTTGGCTGTTTCTCATGAAGTAACAACTAATGTTAAGGAAATGCGGTTAAATACTTATACTATTAAACATGATACCTTTAAAATGAAAACTGATGAACCCATTTCTGATATGTATCTCAGGTTTATTGAGATAGTTAACACAATGAGCTCACTTGGAAAGTTTGTTCTAGCAAAGGAACAAATCATGAGAATACTGAGATGTTTGCCAGATAGATGGAGAGGCACGTCTGTCTCAATCAGAGAATCCTGTGACATTGGAACACTTCCTGTCAAGGAGTTAATTGGTAAACTAATGATGTATGAAGAAGAATTGAAGGTGAACAAAGAAGAAGATGATGAACCCAAGAGAAAATCTGTGGCATTTAAGACTACTGCATCAAAGAGTAAAGACAAGGAGAAAGTACATGTGCCTACTAAAATCTCATCTAGTGAAGATTTAGATTCTGACAGTGATGAAGAAATGGCTCAAATAGCCAGGAGATTCAAGAAGTTCTATAGTAAGAAAAAGTTTTTCAGAAAACCTAACTACAAAGGTAAGTATGATCAACAAGGCAAGTGGAAGAAGGATTGGAAGAAGTCGGATAAAGAAGATGATATAGTCTGCTATGAATGCAAGAGGAAATGACACATCAAAGCTGACTGTCCTAAGTTAAAATTCAAGAAAAAATATGACTATAAGGACAAGAAGTACAAGAAAGCTATGAAAGCAACCTGGAGTGCTTCGGAGGACAGCACAAGTGAATCCGAGGCTAGTGAATCTGAAAGAAATCGTGCTAATATGTGTTTCATGACTAACACATCTGAGGTACCTATTTCACCAGTTTTAAATAATTATTATTCTGGAAATGACCATGATTCAGAAAATGAGGAAAATATTTCTAAAGCTGAACTGTTTGAATATTGCAATATGCTGGAAGATACTTGCAATGAACTAAAGACTAAATATAAATCTTTGAAGAAACAGCATGCTTTGACTAGTAATATTAAAAAAGATTTAAGTGTGGAAAAAGAGAAGTATGCTCAACTATTGAAAGAGAAAACTCAACTTAAATTATCAAATGAACAATTAAGAAAAGATATTGAAAAGTTCATTGCTGGTAGGGATACCTTGACACAACTGCTAGGAAAACATATTGCTCCCAAATATACAACCGGTCTAGGATATCAGCCTGGACAGAGACAAGTAAGCAAAACCAAATTTGTTCCAAAATCTGGACAGTTTTCTGCTAGTTCTAGTTCAGGACCATCTTATACAAAACAGTTTTCTAAAGGACCCAACAAAGTATTTTTGTCTCAAAATATGCTTTCTGGTTTAAGAAAAACTATAAAGCAAATATGGGTTCCCAAAGTTTTATTAGCTAACCTTTCTGGACCCAAAAAGATCTGGGTACCAAAATTATCCTATGTCTAATCTATTTTTCAGGGAAATTGTTTAAAGATCACCTGTAACACTCTATGGTATTTGGACAGCAGATGTTCAAGACATATGACAGGAGACTATTCTTGCTTCAAGAGTCTGATTAAAGTAGATGGTGGGAATGTCACCTTTGATGACAATGCAAAAGGAAAAATCATTGGCTTAGGCCAGATTGGTAACCCTGATACAATTTTAATTTCTAAAGTACTTTTTGTTGATGGATTAAAGTATAACTTACTTAGTATATCTCAGTTATGTGATGATGGTTTTAATGTTAAATTTGAAAATGATTCATTCAATGTTTTTAATTCAAAATATGACTTAGTTTTCACTACATATAGAAATGAGAATGTATATGCTGTTGATCTAAATTCCTTCGTCAAACAAAATGTTTCCTACTTAAATGATTTCTATAAAGAGTCTTGGTTGTGGCATAGGAGACTAGGACACTGTAATGTTCACTCGCTTAGGAAACTTTCTAAGAAATTATTAGTTAGAGACCTACCCAAATTAGAATTCTCAAATGATAAAGTGTGTGATCCCTGTCAAAAGGGAAAAAAACACAAAGTTTCTTTTAAACCAAAGAAAGAAGTTTCAAATTCTCAACCACTTGAATTGGTTCACATGGATTTGTTTGGACCTTCAAGAGTTTCAAGTTTAAATGGAAAGCACTATGTTTCTGTTCTTGTAGATGATTTTTCTAGATACACTTGGGTATACTTTCTAGCTCACAAGAGTGAAGCCTGTTCCTACTTTGTTAAATATTCCAAATCTGTAGAAAATCTTAGTGGACTCAAAATTAATACCCTAAGAAGTGATCATGGGCGTGAGTTTGAGAATCATGAATTTGAATCCTACTGCTCACACAATGGCTATAATCACAACTTTTCTGCTCCTAGGACACCCCAACAGAATGGTGTAGTGGAAAGAAGAAATAGAACCCTTCAAGAAATTCCAAGGACTATGCTTAATGAGTATGACTTACCTATTTATTTTTGGGCTGAAGCTGTAAATACAGCTTTCTATGTCATTAATAGAGTTTTAATTAGACCTATTCTAAAAAGGTTATGAACTTTGGAATAATAGGAATCCTAAGGTTAATTACTTTAAAGTTTTTGGTTGCAAAGTCTTTATCCTTAACACTAAAGATAATCTTGACAAATTCGCTCCCAAAAGTGATGAAGGAATTTTCCTGGGTTACTCTATTTCAAGTAAAGCCTATAGAGTATTCAATAAGAAAACCAAATGTGTGGAAGAATCGGTTCATGTCAAATTCGATGAGACTGATCCACATGAGCCTAAAACCTATCCTGAAGATCTTGAGGAAGATTTGTCAAATCTGGACCTTAATGATAAGAATACCGAATCCCCTGTAAAAAAATCCAGTTCTGGAAATTTTCCAGAATCTTCTCATACCAATTCCAGACCAGAAGACAGCCCTAAAGAAGCCAGATCAACTCCTTATAGAGGTGTTAGAACTCTCAAGAATCATTCTCTTGATGCTGTTGTAGGTGATTTAAATAGAGGAACACAAACTAGAGCTTCTCTAAGAAATCAGGTTGAATATCAAGCTTTTCTCTCACAGCTTGAACCCAAAGATATCAATGATGCTATCAATGATGAATTCTGGGTAATGGCTATGCAAGAAGAACTAAATCAGTTTGAAAGAAACAAAGTTTGGGAATTAGTGAAAAGACCTAAGGACACTCCAACCATAGGCACTAAATGGGTGTTTAGGAACAAAGTTGATGAGTCTGGAAATATCATTAGAAACAAGGCTAGGCTAGTTACACAAGGCTATAGTTAAGAGGAAGGAATAGACTATGAGGAGACCTTTGCACCCGTGGCAAGATTAGAGGCCATTAAGATATTACTTTCTTATGCTGCTCATCTGAATTTCACACTCTATCAAATGGATGTTAAAAGCGCTTTTCTAAATGGATATATAAATGAGGATGTATTTGTTGAACAACCTCCTGGTTTTACAAATCCCCATTTTTCCAATCATGTTTTCAAACTATCTAAAGCTTTATATGGTTTAAAGCAAGCTCCAAGAGCTTGGTATGATAGGCTCAGCTCTTTTCTTATTTCAAAAGGATTTACTAAAGGAATAGATGATCCTACTCTTTTCATTAAATGGATTTCTAAAAATGTTTTGATAGTACAGATCTATGTAGATGATATTATTTTTGGATCTTCTAAAAATTCTTTATGTATTGATGTTTCAAAAATAATGCAAAATGAGTTTGAAATGAGCTTAATAGGAGAACTCAAACTTTTCCTTGGATTTCAGATCTTTCAAAATAAAAATGGTATTATTTTGAATCAAAGTAAATATTTTAAAGATCTTCTAAAACATTTTTCATTGGATAGTAGTAAAGGCAGTGATACACCTATGAGTACCACCTGTAAGTTGGATAGTGATGAAACTGGAGAACCAGTAAATCAAACCAACTACAGAGGTATGATAGGAAGTCTACTATACCTTACTGCTAGTAGACCCGACATCATGTTCAGTGTATGCATGTGTGCTCGATTTCAAGCCAACCCAAAGGAGTCTCATGTGACTGCTGTTAAAAGAATCTTCAAATATCTAAAACATACTCCCAACTTAGGACTATTTTATCCAAAAGGACAATCATTTGATTTATTGATTTATTCTGATGCTGATTTTGCTGGCTGTAAGTTAGACAGAAAAATCACCTCTGGAACATGTCACATCTTAGGCAAATCACTAGTATCTTGGTGTAGTAAGAAGCAGAATTCTGTTGCATTATCTACTGCCGAAGCTGAGTATATAGATGCTGGTAGTTGTTGTGCACAAATCTTGTGGATGAAACACACTTTACTAGACTATGGATATCAATTCAAACATGTCTCTATAAAGTGTGACAATACAAGTGCTATTAACATTTCCAAAAATCCAGTATCTGATGCTAGGACAAAGCATATTGATGTGAGACATCACTTTTTGAGGGATCACTATCAAAAGGGTGATATCACTCTTGAATTCATTGGCACTGAACATCAGTTAGCTGATATTTTTACAAAGACGTTGAATTCTGAGAGATTAAATTACATCAAACATGAGTTAGGTATGATTAACTATAGCACAGTTGAACCTCACAGTTGAACCTCACAGTTGAACATCACAGTTGAACCTCACAGTTGAACCTCAGAGTTGAACCTCACAGTTGAACCTCACAGTTGAACCTCACAGTTGAACCTCACAGTTGGACCTTATAGTTAGACATCACCGGTGTACCTCACTGATACATCTCACTGTAGGCTACTTCGCTGTTTAAATCGTTTTTTTTTGCAGAAATTCGAACCGTTCTCTTTATTTCTAATCCCTAAATGATAAAATTAAATGCATCGAACCCGACTCAATCCACTTCCTTTCTCTATCTCGACCCTTTCTCTCGAACGACCTAAACCCTAAGCCTTCAACTAAACCTAGGAACCTCGTTCAAATCCCATGGCTAGAACAAAGCGACCCCCGTCTGTCAGTGAGAATGTGCCAATGCCGAAGAGAACTCGAGCCAAATCTAGTGGCACCAGTAATACCCTAACAAGACTTGCAAACCCGCATCTGACCAAGAGAGAAATCTTTGCGGAAAAGGAGCTAAGTGAAGAATGGTTGTTGTCAAGCAAATCATTTGTACTGGAAGTACTAAATGTGCAAGGATGGACCGAATGCTTCACCAACAACAATGGACCGAACTACCCAAAACTTGTGAAAGAGTTCTATGAATTTCTAAAGTTCAAAGAGGAGGATGATATGCATAGACTAATATCCAGAGTAAACGGCAATGAAGTTAGTTTCTCATCTGTCGAATGGGCTGCCTGTTTAGGAGTTCCTCATGAAGGAATATATGACTACTATTCTAGAGTATCTCCTCCGAATAGTGGTATATTTGAGTATGAGAAGGCTCTGGAAGAACTGACAGGTGATGGTAAGTTAAGGAAGATTATTGTTGTCGAGATGAATGGAGAAGATAGACTTCTGTTTAAGTTTGTTCAGCATGTACTAAGTCCCAGAAGAGGAGACTTTGCAGCACTAAAGTACCAGGACATATTCCTGATGTACTTACTAAAGCATGGAAGGAAGATCAACCTATGTAGGTTGCTGATGGAACAGATGGGAGATATGATTAAGGCCAGCTCAAAATCCAATGCCTTGTTTCATGCTAAGCTTATTTCGGTGATGCTGAAAGTAAAGGGTGTAGCTGGAAATCAAGAAGAAGTAATTGTGGCTAAAAACAGTGTCTGTATCTCAAAGGTAATCTGCAAATTCATGAAGATCAGCTGGAATCCCTGGAAGAAAGCATGGGTGAATGATGAAGAGAGAATTTATGAGAATTTTGATCCCTCTACTCATCCATCTAGGCCGAGAAACAAAAGAGATCCAAGCTTAAAGCCTGATGAGACAGAACCTGTGTATTCAGATGAAGAGAAGGCTGAAGAAGCTAGTGACCCTACAAGAGAGAACACCCCCATTGATGATGGGAGTGACCCTGAGCTACCTCACAGTCCTGTCAGCACAATAACTTTTGGAACAGCGAGCCCTTCAAAAGAACTGCCAAGTAGGGAGACTGTTCTAAGGGACAGTGACACTGAGTCTACTGAAGAAGAAGAAGATGAATCCCAATACATTGTCAGAGATACCTCTGAAGAGGATGAAACTATTGAGACAGAAGAGGCTGGGGCTAAGAATGAGAAAAATGAAACTTTTGCTGAAACTGAAGAAGAGGACAATGATGAAGAGAAAGAAAAAAAGCTCAGTTTGAGCCCTCCAATAGGCTATACAATTAAGTCGGTGTCTGACCAGGAAGCAGGAGTGGCATCCACTGCTGTTGATATGGAAGACATTGTTGACTCAACAGAGAAAGAGGCTAACCTCACTACTGAACCAACAGAGGCAACTACAGTCGAACCTGCTGGGACTGCAGAAGAAAATATGGAGTTACCCAAAGCCGAACAGATAGAGGAAAATGCTCAAGAGAAAGCTCCAAGTGAGGGGGAGCATTTTGGTTCAATCTCTGTACTTTATGATATAGAAGGGTGGTCATCAGATCCAGGATATATAGTCCTTGGACTTAACTATGAAGATTCGGATGAGGAAGACAAGCCACCAAGGGATCCAGTTATCCTGACTAAAAACCTTCCAATGCTTGAGACTGACAAATTCGCAACCAAGGAGGAACTTGAATCCTTAAAGGTTGAAATGAAGGAGGCTATAAGACAATCCATGGAAGAGTTGAAAACCAGTCTTGTTGATGAGCTGAAAAGTGTGGAGCAATCTTTAGAATTATCCCTGGGCTGTGTTGTGGAAAGCCCAGTAAAAGAAACGATGAATGAAGTTAAAGTATGTCATACTCAGATTGAAAGCTGGAATGAAGCTGTGGTTTCCCTAAGACAATCAGTTGCCTCTTTGACTGCCATGAGTAGTTCTCAAACTCAAGTGGCCACTGAGATTCGGTACATCAAAGAGGTGGTCAAACAATTTCTGGAAGTGTTTGAGCGTTTCAAGAATTCAGTCAAAGAACACTTAAACAGCCAGGATGCTCTTGTTCAGAAGGTGGTTGGAAATTTGACTCAGTCCTTCAAGGAGACAGTGGCTTTCTTGGTCAAATACCTTCCTTTATCTAGCTCTCCTGTAGACCTTGACCAGTTCTGGAATGTAATCAAAGATGAATTTTCTAAGGCCAGCGCCAGTGACACCTCTGATTTACAGATTCTTGCTACCACTAGGGAAGTAAGTGGCTTTGTTCGTGAACACCTGCAAGCAGTTACCGCTTCTCAGGAGGCCATTAAGAACAAGGTTGACTATTACTTTGACAGGATTTATACCAAGCATCAGTTGACCAGCCACTTCAAGCTCCTGATAGAGAATATGAAATTGCCTCCTGTGACTCAAGCTTTTAAACAACAAGTCAGCAAATTAAGCGAATTGACCCCTGCATTGGATAAATTTTTGGAAAATAAGAATGATTTTTTATCTGCCATGGATAGAGGAGGAAGCATTATCATGGATTTCAGAAACCTTCTTCTACCCTTTCTCCATGTGGATTGCACACCTGTCATAGTACCCCCTGCCTTGCCTGTCTCAACTCCCAGTGGTTCCTCCGTGATGTCTCCTGCTGATGTTGTCTGAAATCTTCGTCCCATGATACCTCAGCAAGCTACTCACTACAGATCCTCAGGAGCCTCTGTTGCTGCTCCTACATTCATTCCTACTGTCATTCCTAAACCGGCTGACTCTCTTGATCCATCTTCTTCCTCCAAAGGAAAAGATCCCTTACCTATCGATGAAGAGGATTGAGTCTGTCTATGTATTTTTGATAGGGATCTTGTACTATTTTTTTCGATCATGTAATGTCCTGATTTCTTTTAATACCATATTTCTTAAAAAAAATTTCTAATCACAAAGGGGGAGACATATAATTAATTGGGAGAAATATAATTGGGATACTTCTAGAACCTCAAATTAGGCCTTTGAATTCCGTTTCTCTACTACATCTATACTTTATATATATGCTAACATAATTTGTGATTATCAAAAAGGGGGAGATTGTTAGATTCACCTGTTTTGATAATCCCAAATCATGGTTAAACATTGATCATGACGTATTAATCCTTTCACTAATCTTGTTAATTTATGCTTAAACTCACTTCATCCTAGACATTTTATGCTCTTACTCTCATGACTTTACTGCAACAGATTATAGTTACGTTTAATAAGTTCACCATTGATGGCTACTGGTAAAAGCCTTATATTCAAAGTCACAGTTTCAGCTAACTGTCACTTTAAGTCACCATTGCAAGAAGATCACAGTTTAAGGTCTACTGCTATGATTAAGAAACTACTGATACAAGGTTACAGTCACAAGACTATTGCTTAATCATTTGTCAAAGATCACAGACAAAGAGTCACAGTTGTAAGGTTACTGATTTGACAAGGCTTCTATTAGAATTTCACTGTGTGACTCCTTCCTTATCAAGTCTTCTGTTGAGAATTTATCCGATCAAGCCTACAGTCGCACGAGTCTACCATTAGTAGAGGACTACAGTCAGACAGCTTCCACTGTCGACTAAGTCGACTGGAAATCGAAGTCTACAGTTGAAAAGGTTACAGTTGCAACAATTTTTTGTTACAGATTCATCGTTGAAGTCTACCGATATGAGGATATAGTTAAACAGAAAAATAGCCACCGTTGCAAGCCTACAGACAGAGAACCCACAGTCGAAGTCCACAGTTAGAAAAAGTCTACAGTTGGAAAGACCTCAATTGAAGTCTACCATGTGACCTGAATCTGCGACCAGTCTAATGATATTATATTATTTCTCTTTGTCAAATTTATTAATACTATTATATAACGGTCATGTATGAACAGATTAATACACCTAACATTATTTATTAATCCTTGCAGGAATATCAGGAAACACTACGATGTATGAGGAAAAGAACACGCGATTGGGTGAAAAAGGTGTACAACATGAGATAAATATTTACAGAGCTTAAACAGCCAATTTTCTATAAAAAACCAAGAAGACAAGCATCGATTTTTTTTTGTGGACACAATACTCTCGAGCATTCTCTTGCAGAAGAACAAAAAGAGTCTCAAGTGTACCTACTGAAAGAACCCTCTTCGAGCTATGTTGTGACACTCAAATCTCAATGAACTGATCATCTATACATCTGGAAGTTGGGACACTCCGTTTTTGGAGTCAAATCTCAGAAAAGGACCAAATATTCACCTCATCCATTCCAACGAGTCCAGAGCTGATATGCCAACACTACAGAGCATTCTAAACTTATTCCTACCTTTTTTTAGCTCTGTTGTGTTTAAAGTTTTTGTTTACATTTGTGAGCAGTGTGTTTGTATTACACACACACTGACTTTTGGGCTTAAACTGAGGGATACTGAAAATCCCTATTTCAAACCCTTTTTACTTTTGTTACCCACGTACAACTATGGAAGAATCCAGGTGTGGCTTGGTTATTTTGATTTCCCACGTGTAACTGTGGTAGAGGTTGTGAAACCTGGACAGTTTGTGAAAACTGTTTTAAAGCCCGATACAGGTTATGTATCAATTTTTTTAATAAAATTACTTGGTGGCAGGTTATCATCAAGTGGAGAGGACTAGGTCTTGGCTTAATACTGAACCTCTTGTTTAAATTAGCTTGTTCATCTTTTCAGTACTCTGTTTTTAATACTTATCCGTTGTGCTTACTTTCAAAATAGAAATCCTTTTTATTTACTCTGATAGTTAAATTTGGTTAGTGTGTATATGAGATTTGTTTAGTAAACTTGTTTCGAAAGTCAAATTAGTTGTCATACTAATTTCACTGAGGAGTAATCAACCTTTGAGAAACCTGTTGAACAATAAGTCACTTATATCTCTACTGCCTTAATTAACTGGGCCTCTATTAAATTGGGGGATTTTAATCCTAGAAGTTTTTAACAAAATTTTTGAATGGGTACTCAATTCACCCCCCCCCCCCCCCTCTTGAGTATTCACTCCGACTAACACTTATTTTATTTGGGTTGGTTTTTGTGTGTGTAATTGAGGAGAGAACTCTTGGGGGTTTTCCTGAAGAACTTCATCTTCTTCGCGAAGAACGCCAAGACTTCGACGAAGAATGTCGCCACCACAAGGAGAGATCGATGTGCCCTTCTTATCCTCTCCGCAGCCGGTGTGAGACATCAACCCTTCTTCAGACGTACACCGAAGACATTTATGGAGCCTCACCCCATGACGCCATCTTCCGCGACGCAAGTTTCCAAGAATCACTTCGAGGTAGGGGTTGTCCTTCGTTCGAGTATTATTTAACGAATTTTGTTGTTAAATAATTAAGCTGCATGTTATCAAAATAACAGAGGAGGTCGGACCGCATGAACACGGCCAAACCTCCTCCCCTTTTGCTGTTGAATATTATGTGGCTTGGAACGGAGGTGTCGCGGTGCAACGACACCGCGTGGGAATGAGGAAAATACGCGGCGAAGGAGCGCGGCACCATCGCACCGCGCTGTTGAGGCCGAAAGAAGTCGCGGCCGAAGTCGGGTCGTGGTGGAGGGGCGCGGCACCGTCGCGCCGTGCCGAAGTACCATGGAGGGTCGCGGCGGTGCAAGGGAGGGCGGCCGGACCTCCGGCCACCGGTGCTTCAAGGGGGCGAGACCAGCAGGTCCCGCAGCAGTAACCGGCCAGCTGGATTCGGGAATTCCAGGGGGTCGTAACCCCCGGCATGTGGCGTAGGAGGGCCCCCCAAAGGGAGGGCATTTCCTTCAATCAAGGAAGGTATCCCCCCCCCCCACCCCCCGCGTCCGCTCAGCGCGCGGGCGCCCATGCCGGACCGGACGCACCGGGTCGGACCGCCCGCGCAGGGCCGGACCCCCATGCCGGTCCAGGCTGCACCGACTGGGTCGGGCCGTGCCCAATCGGGCCGGACCCAGACTCGGGTCGGGTCGACCCGATTCGGGCCGACCTAGGGGGTATTGGGTCGGGTCGGACCGGGCCCAAACCCCCTGTTTTCAGACAGATCCGTTCAAATGCCCATAAATTGGGCTACGGACCTTCAATCGACGCACCATCAGTTGCATAGAGATCCCTCGATCGAGACGGTCATTTTGGTATATTACACTCATGGTTTCGGAGAACTTTGGGTACGGCCAGGTTGGTTCCAACACGAAACCAACCAGGCCTTCAGAGCGGAAACGCTTATAACTTGAGTTTTGGACATCTGATTGACATGTCGTCGACTTTGTTGGATTCCTCTTAGTAAGACGGTTATTTTGGCTTACCCCTATCTAGGTTTAGACACATTTGGAGTAAGTCCGGCTTGGATTGTACCCGAAATCTAATCGGACCCCTAGAACGGAAAAGCCGATAACTTTCAAACCGGACGTCTATTTGGCGAACCGTCAGCAGAGTTGGTAATCATGTTGAGAAACGGTCCCTATGAGTATACCCTATGAGGTTTCGGGGTAAAATTGATATACGTTCGGTTGGGTTTGTACACGAAACCAACCGGGCCCCCAAGATGAAAAGGCTAATAACACACAGACCGAGCATCTGATTGACGCGTCGTCCGTTGTGTTGAGGTTACTATCTCATGGCAGACCTTTCGGATACTTCTTCGTGGGACGTTGTGATACTCAGAGTATCGACCAGTTTCTCATGGAGAAGACCCTCCCGGTGATGAGCGAGCAAAGTGTAGAGACCCAGTAGCTGGTTGAGACTTGACGACTGCTGACCGATCGACTCAGAGTGATTTAGATAGCCTAGTGGGGAGCGCTTGGTTGTAGTGGCAGACCCACGGTGGAAAAGCGCTTGGTTGTAGCAGTAGACCCGCAGTACTCGATAGAAGGATTACCTCTGTAGGCTATTAGGGGGAGCGCTTGGTTGTAGCGGCAGACCCATAGTGGGAAGCACTTGGTTGTAGCAGCAGGCCCACAGTACTCGACAGGTGGAGTACTTCAGCAGTCCAAGGTTAGTGGGAAGCACTTGGTTATAGCGGCAGGCCCACTGTACTCGACAGAGGAGGATTTCTCCAGTAGTTGTGGTTTCGACCTCATGAATAAAATCCTGGTTTGAGTTGAGTCTTGACTTTCAATCATTATCTTCGATATTATTTAATTTCTTTCCTATGTAGTTTGGGTTGTGTTATCCTGTGTGGATTGGTTTTGTTTTCCTGTGTGGACTAGATCGAACTTGGGCTTGGATGTTGTAGCTGAACTGGAATTGATGAATTAGGTATATGTACGGGCATATACCTAAGTAAAGTTGGTTGATACTTTGTGATTGTATCATTCCTTTGGGGATTATCCTTCGTGGATTCTAGGAGACCTTCGGGGGTCTCAGGGTCCCTACTGAGTAGCGTATACTCACCCCTGCACTGGCTATGCCCGCACTACTTTGTGTTGGATGCAAATGACGGACAGTGCTGAACGAGGTAGGAGCTCGTGGATCTGGATGGTACCTGGAGGTTGATCACTGGATGAGACGTACATGGAGCGGATGGCTAGAGCCAAGGATTTGAGGAGACTATCTGTACTCACCCTTCAGGTGGGATATCCAGAGGACGACTTGGTGGTTGCATCTTGCTTTCAGTTGTTGAACTTTCCTTTCAGTTATAACTGTACTTTTCAGTTGGGTTTGTATTCTGGCCCATTTACTTTTCAAAACTTTCTTTTGTACTTAGTATTTGCTTCCTCTTGTACTCTGTTGTGTTTTTTACTTTTATAAAGGCAATTCCTTCCCTTTTTATTGGGATTTACGCCTTTGGTGCTAGTCGCCAACCCCTGGCCTATGGAAGGCGGGCTTGGGGTAGTCACGGCACGGGCCCTGAGGATGGGTCGTGATAGGCAGTGCCCATGCTTTTGAAGTATATGGAATAAAATCTTTCAGAGTCAAATACAACTTAGGCTTTGACACGAGCTCATCTTCTTCTAACTGCTCTTCCTTCTTCAAATTATGCCGCATCTTTGAGGATTTTCCTTCTGACGAAGGGAGTTTTGTTGTGGAAGAAATAGAACAAGGCACCATTGGTTTCTTCAATTACGTTTGTAAAATGGCATGTGTTCAGTTGATCATTTTCCTGACCATCCAATCATCATATTTCTGCACATTTTTGCTTTTGACTTCGTGCCACTCGCCTTCTTCCTCAGGATCTGTAGTAGTAACACATGCTACGTGGGCTGAAGAACCATTCAGTTTTACTTGTCCCGAGTCCACCATCTTTTGCAGAAGATATTTGAATACAAAACACTCTTGAATGGGATTCCCCAACATCTGATGAAATGGGAAATAGTTGGGAAGGTATTCATCTCCTTCCTTGTTCAGCCTTTTGGGCCTTGGCAACTGAACCAGGTTGTTTTCTAGAGCCGAAATGAAGTAACCAGGAACTTTTTCATTTCAGAAAGAATAAAATTTGTTCTTTAACTCCTCAAATTGTTTCCGTCTTTGATATCTTTGATCATTTTAATGAGACGGCCTATTTTTTTGATGCTCAGGAGGTGGATACCTTCGATAAGATGAAGGTTTTGAATTGGAAGAAGGTACAGATGCTTGTTTAAGTGTAACTGTAGTAGTCTCTGCTCTCCCCATTCTCCTTCCTGGAGCTGATGGAATTACATGAGTTTTAGCCTTAGTCTCTATAAGAGAATATTTGATCTATTGAGAGATTGAAGTAAGGTCTCGAAACCCTCCTGTGTATTTCACAGGGATCAATGGTGTGCGTAATTCATCACGCAAATTTTCTACATAGATTGGCAACAACTCTTTTTGAGGGAGTGCTAAGATTAAGGAATATGTTAATCCCTTCCAGCGAGCAATGAAATCTAAAACTCTTTCATTTTCCCTTTTCTTACAATTTGTAAGATCAAAAACTGTAATATTTGGTAATGTTGAGCTAAATTGAAGAAGGAATCATTGACAGAGATATTCCCACCCAGTAATTGATCGAGACTGCAAACTTTTATACCAAACAAAATCAGGCCCTTGTAATGACTGCACAAAACATCTAAGCTTAACTGCTTCGTGTTGTTGAGGAGTTCCCATCATAGGATCACAACGAGAAACAAAATGTGTTAAGTGTTGTTCTGGATCTCCCTAACCATTAAAAATTGGGAATGTGGTACTTGCAAAATTTGATGGGGGGGGGGGAATTGCATCCACCCATTCAGGGTAAACTCTCTTTTCTGGTTGAATTTATGCACGCTTTCCTTCCATAGATTCCAACCGATCTGTTAATGACTCAATGGTAGTTATTAACTTTTGAGAAACATCTGGTTGATCTTGGACTTGAGTAGGTACAATAACTGGAGTTTGGACAGGTGTGGTGACTGGTACTGCAACTGATGGTAGCACTACTGGTTGTTGTTGCGCATGAACCATAGGATTGGACCTATGAAGGTGTACTTATAAAAGAGGATATTCCTGATCTATCCCAGTAACTGCAATAAATTCCCTTGACTGACTGACTTCAGCACTCTTAGGAGGAAGACTACCTTGGAGTAGTTCTGCATTCAACCTCCTTAACTGATTCATTTCTTCCTCTTGTTGTGCGAACCTTTCCTCTAATGAGAGTGATTGGACTTCTCTAGAGGAAGGGTGGAATGTAACCTAACTTTCACCCTTTTCCTTGGCATGTGCCTTTCTAGAGTATGGAAGGGAATTTCCCGAAGGAATATCTTGCCTCTGGACAGCCCTCTGTCTTCTGGTACGCACACCTTCTTAATTCATTTTTTTGTGTACAGCTTCTTGAATAGTAACTTCTTCATCTAATTCCTCTAAGTGAACCACATGTTTTTGGGGATTAGTGACAATGGAATTGATGAAATATATTGATGAATAACGCATTGCATCCCTTATATCGGCATTTCTGCGATACTGTCTTCTTCTATGACCTTTATGAGACATTGCCTTTTGTTGAGTTGATCCCTCAAGAACTTCTTGATGAACCGTAATTTGGAGGGAATATCCTGATAATTTGGCTCTGCTTTCCTCTTATGGATTCTTCCCTAATCGAGAGAAGACTGACTTTCACTGAGAAAGAGATTAAGGATTTGAAAAAGTCCCCAGTCTGGTGGACTGGGGTTGTTCCATCTTTCCCTGCTCAACTCCTTGAATCCCATTTGTTGATCCTAAGGGTAGGGCTAAAAGAGTCCTTAACCTGGAAAGATGAGGTGGTTCTTGAGCTTCTATATATGAGACTTTCTTAAAATCTCTCCTGATTTTACGGACTTTAGTCCAGAAATTAGCTGGATGCATCAACCTACATCCACTCAAATCACCTGGCTCATATAATTGTTGTATTATTTCTGACACTTCTGTCACCTGATGATGTGCATGTTCTAAACGAGAATCTTGTTCGATATTCTCATTTGCTTGATGAAAGAGTAATTCGACAAATTGTTCTTTGTATTCCTGACTTTGGGAAGAACTAGTTGAGGCTTGTTCCTGAGCAAGCCTTTGATTAAACACAAAACCAATTGGCGGTGGCCGACCATGGGCAATAACATTGCATGAGACCACTTTTGGCAGGCTTTGTTGATTGGAGAGTACAGTGAAATGCAGTGCTCCATGAACACCCCATCCCCTGATATGAATACTAGATGGGGCATTGGTAATTAACTGGTGCAACCTTTTTAGTGTGCCAAAGCATGAATGCTAAAGGCATCTCTGCTACTTTTCAACATTTGGATATCAGTAAATTGAGAGAGATGCCAAATCAATTTGGTGGTGTAACCCTTCTATTATCTTAACATGATTTTCATATTCATCATAAGATAATATTTTATTTTTCAAGTGACAAAGAGTTTTCCACATGTTGAGATGAATATCGTGAATACAATCTTCCATCAACATTTCTGGAATATCATACTGAGAGTCAGCCAAAGGCCAAAACATGACTGGTACTACACCTTTTTCCAGTTGTTTTCTTATATTCAACACTTCCTCCTTATCATTCAATGAATATTATTCTACCTGATTAGACCAAAGCTGGTGCTTCTTTGTTGCTTCATCAGATTCAACAAGATTGGTAGAGAATTAATTTATCAAATTAGAAGATGAATGACCCAGGGGTGGTTCGGAGAATGACCTACACCTCAGGCTATCTTCTGATTGAGAAAGTATTTCACCTGCTAACGGTAAAGCATCAGGCATGACTGGCTTCACATTTTCAAGTACCTCAAGATAAGAGGGATTTATCATTACTGCATTGTCCTTTGAAGAATTTTCTAGGCAATGAGAATTAATAGTACAGAGAGTAATTTCACAGCTAAATTCATCATCATGGGGAGGAACACTATGGTGGGTTGCAGCAAAAGAAGAAACCTTTTTCTCCTTGATCTTTTGGCCACATAGAGGGTTATCGTGGCTCTCATCTGAAGATAATACTTCGAGATCGACCGAACTGTCATGAAGCAAGCCTACATGAGGAAGTGTCGGATGAAGACCTTCGGAATTATTATTCCCACTATTGGGAAATGAGAGAGTAGAATCTTGAGTTGCAACAGATAATTGTCTGAGGGCTTCAAGAACTCCAGCATCGAGCAAGGCCTTATTACAGATTGGCTCTTGATTTCTCGACTATGCTGGATGGTTATTTTTCTTAGACGCCTTCTTACTCACTTTGGAAACCATTTGTTGACGAAATTGGTTATTATGGGCATGTGTATGTGCCTTATCATAAGAAATGGTTAGTTTAGGCTGATTATCTCCATTCAAATCGGGTGTATGTGCCTGACTTGATTGTCCATATGACATGGGGGAGTATGCCCCACAACCCTCCTGGATTAGGATAGAGGTGTGTATCTATTCTGGGGTGACATTTTTATGAGTCACTCCACTGATAGGGATAGATTTATGATTCCTTCCCTGTGATGCTGCTGAAGTTGTTATAATATTTTGACAGGTGTCTAGAATACAGGAAAGGATTTGCTTCTTATCTTTCACCATTGTCAGAATGTGTTTGGTGACTTCAGCTTCCAGAACAGAAATATACATCCATTCCATTATTGGAGTAGGTGTGTATTCCTACTCTTGTCCTCCTTTTCCTGTCAGTGAATTCTAACAGTACTCATGTGTGGGGGCAGAAAATTGTGTTTGCCTACTGATTGTCATTGGATATTTCTAATTGACATCTCCGGGTGCTACCAAATGAGACTATTCATTAGCCTAATGAATTACAGGTGTATGTGCCTACTGATTGTTCCCCACCACATATGATTGGCGAGTATCTTTGGTTGTAGTCAGACGAGCCTACTAACTAGCTGGTGAATTATAAACAGGTGTGTATGCCTGCCTATAATACTCCGCCGAGATTGCCTGGTGGGATTGGCGTGTTACTGACAGATGAGTCTGCTGGGCAGTAACATCAGGACAGACGGGTGTATATGCTCGCTCATTGTTTTCCATAAATTTGGCTTGATGTACTTCTCTGGAGGGGGTAGAAGTAAGAACATTCTCCCTATTGACCGGATTTCGCCTCTGACGGTTCGTCTTGTGTGCTCGGGTCTGAGGAACCTGAGCTGAACCCCTAAAGGTGATACCCTGATCATGTTGAGGGTGCACTACCACACGAGTCTTGCGGTGATTTTTTATGGGAGCCCTCAGTAAGGACTCCTATATTCTTGAATTAAGGCATTGAGTGACATTCTCATTCACCTCCCCATAATATGGGAGGGACTGGTGATTGCGTTCCAAGTATAAAAACTCAAAACGGTTGGAGATAGTGGTTGGAACCACCTGCTTCTTGACCACTGGTCATCGCTGTCCGGACAACTAGAGTGAATTTTTAACTTGGAGGGCTTGTCAAGTGGCCTCTAGAGTTAGAATGGTACCGTGTTGACGGTATTCCTTAACCAATGCATTTGAGACCCAGCATTGAAGACGCTGAGTAGGTGATGTCGTCCTCAGAGTGGATGAGGATCTAGAAGGATTAGCGGTCGAGGAATTCACAGGTGTGAATTTTAAAGAATCCATTTCTTTAATGCAGAGAGATCTTGGAAAAGAGTGCCTTTTGATATAACAGACATAATCAAGATAAGTTTGGCCAGACTGCATCTTTTGGATGATCACATATGTTATTGATTGCTTTGTTGGCCCTCACATTGAATTTAATAAGGGCCTAAAAAATAAGTAAAATATCATTTAACTTTGTTAAGGATTCACGTCGGGTTCACCATTTTTTGTTTCTTTTAGAAATGGGGATGACCTTATTTGTTTAAGGTTCAAACTTTCGAATCAGTTTCTAACCGGTTTATTCGTAGAACCGGAAACATGCAATGATTCTATATCCATTTAGACCTACTTTCCAAATTTAGGTGGCCATTAGTTGTGGACTGATGAGACTTAAGAATTTTCATTGGTCGAGATGATGGGAGGTCAGACTCATCACACCTTTTTGGGGGGAATTATTTTCTACTCCGGGACTCTCTTATAGATTTGAGTTATGTTCATGAATCCTTATTAATTTACCAAGAATGAAAATGAGTTTTTCCTTTTGAACTTGCAATCAATGATTGATATGTAGGGGATTTAGAGAATATTTTATATGTATTTGAGGTTATTCATCAATAGAGAATCATCCATATCAATTAGTGATTCTTAGTCAATGTTATCCTTAAATACATTATATAGAACTCTCTTGGTCATTATGAATACCATACTGGTTTTAAAGCCACTCAGTGGGGCACTTGAAGTTTATTGTCATTCAGAAAGACAGGATTTATTTTAGATTTGGGATCGTACCCATAGATGGGATACCTACGTATCCTTATTAGAAAATGAATCAGAACCCACGTAGTTCGAGGGAAGAAGTATGAGGTTTATGTATGATTAATGGCCCAAAGAGAGATGTCATAATTACTTTTACACTCTAAGATCACGTGAGTCATCCTCGATGTGAGAAACAAGAGGTATCAGTAAAACCTGACGATTGTCCCACGAAAGATGCAATCATAAGAAATGATGTGGGGCTTACGTATGTATGACTACCCATGTAAATAAAGACAAAGACTTTTAGAAAATAACCCCAAGATCAGGTTCCATAAAGGTGTTTGTACTTTATGGAGATTTGGGATTTTAACTCGGGACTTACTCCTGAAAAGGAAGAAAAATTTAAGAGGGACTTATGATTGGGGCTTATTCCTTAGAAGGAGGCCCAAAATTAAAGGAATTATGACTGGGTCTTACTCCTGAGAAGGAGGCCCAGGTTAAAGGAAATTATGACTGGGGCTTACTCCTGAGAAGGAGGCCCAGGTTAAGGGGACTTTGTAATTTGGGGCTTACTCCTGAGAAGGAGGCCCAAATCAAAAGAACTTAATATAGGGGATTACTCCTAAGGAGGATTCCCATGAACAGGGAACTTGGGGATTACTCCTAAGGAGGATTCCCAAATTAATGATCTTCTCATCTTAATGGATGAGGTTTAATGGAGGAAATCTCTAACCTTAGTGACATAAATTTATGAAAATCACGAGGTTTTGAGAGATTTTCCACAGAATTCCTTTCAGATAAGGAATCCAACAAAGGAACCATGCTGTAAATAGCTTTGAAGAGGGTTTTGAAGGCTAAATCTTGAAGAGGAGAGGTGGATTTGAGGAAAGGAGGTGAATTGGAAGGAGGCGGGCAAGTATTGTTCTGGCGCGCAAGTCCTGGTTGTGCAAGTATACTTGCACAACATGATTTCACTTGGGCGATGGAGAATCCATAAGGTGATACTTGGGAGACTTTGAATTGGAGCCCTTAGTATCATCCCTAAAAACTTTTAGAAGGGTGGCGCGCAGGTTTCCTTGAGAGGTAAAGGCGGCGTGCAGGTGTCTTCACTTCCCTTAAGGGCTGGACACTTAGGTGCGCAAGTATTGATGAGTTCTAATACTTAGGCCTTATCCTTCTTCTTTATAGCTTCCATTATAGGTAAAGAATTAACTTATAAGTGTTCGTAAGACTTCAAATAGAGACTTGGGTGACTAGAGCTTGAATCTGAGTTTTGGATTTTTCATCCTTTAAATGGGGGGCCAACATTGGGTATTTATAGGCCACCTAAGGCTTGGGAGAAATTTTACTTAGGTAATGCAAGTGACTTGCGCGCCCAAGGCTGGCGTGCAGGTATAC
Organism: Viscum album; assembly: GCA_963277665.1. Classification (NCBI taxonomy): domain Eukaryota; kingdom Viridiplantae; phylum Streptophyta; class Magnoliopsida; order Santalales; family Viscaceae; genus Viscum; species Viscum album. The sequence continues at coordinate 1,776,514,252 of OY728129.1, read as the reverse complement.
TTTTGCACCTTAATTCCTTTGCAATATTTGATGAATCTTCCCTCTTCTTTGCTCGAGGTATTCCCCTTAGTCAATCTTTGGACTCTGTGAAGGAATGGAGTGTCAACAAAGACTAAATTAAATGGTTTCAATGCTACTTGTCTTATCCACACTAATGGAAGACAAGGTTTGGACAAATAAATAAATGGTTTCAACTCTATTTAACCTATCCATAATAATGGAATTCAAGACTTGAACCAAATTAATTATCTCATGATTACAATATCAAATATAAATGGACTTACCCGAGCTCTCCTTGGATTCTAATAGGATAATACCTTGGGTCTCGAGAACCCCATTCTGATTCAAGGATGCAGTTTTCTTAGGTTGATACCCACCTAGATTTCGGCTCTTATATAATCCTTGGATTCTTGGTATACTATCGTAGGTTCCCCTTAAATTATTCTAGGATACCTCAGATATACTCCTTGGATCCAGCATTGACAAGTAGGTTCCTTGGATACACTCTTTGGACCTAGTCCTTTATTAGCCCCGTTTTACCTTGGATGCACTCCTTGGACTCGGTAGGCACCTTATTTTGAAATTCCTTGGATTATGCTCCTTAGATTACACTCTTACCTCTTATCTAGACTTAGATACTACTGAGTTAGCTTTCCATGAGTTTACATTACCTTGGTTATTACCCTGGAACTCCCTCATTGGATATCATTTTCAAGTTTCTGGGTTACGTCTTGAGACCTTCACTACTTATATTATCATGAGGTGATGTTAGTGTTGACTATTCCTCACCTAACCTATTAACATTAATTGGTAATTACTTAATTAATGAACTAGTTACATGTTAATACACTAGCTGAGGGATAAAGAAGGTACTTGGGTATTTATTTGTGTTGTATTGTTTTCTTTATTTTATATATGCATGCATACACACAACTATATTACATTACACAGGCCTGGTGTTACAGGCATCGTTGGTAGTGGCCCAATGAAAATTATCTCACACCCTCGTCAAGATTTGTTTGGTACCTGGAGTAGATTACATGGTTGCAGGTATTGAAAAAGGGAAGCATATAGCTTCCAACACTTTATTGAGTGCTGATTGGATGGGCTTGAAAGCATATGGCCGAGTAGGATCTTGAGATGCTTGGAGTAGTAATTGTTTTCTTTTACCTTATGGAACATGTTATATATGTTGTCTTGTATCCATGATTTCTAGTTTTCTATTTACATGACATTACATCATCATTATTCTAGTTGATACAGTTATTGTTATTCTATTTTATCTATTGCATCATTTTGCATCCGAATTTTATTTATATCATCTATATTGCTTCTGTTGTTTACTATTCCTTTATATCCCATCTGTTGTGCTAAAATCTTATAATGATGGCATAGTATTCCCACGGACACACCCTAGGCCCTCGTTGCTTGTCGGCAACCTCTAGTGTTCAGGAAGATGCGCTTGAGGCTATGTGGCCCACCGGGCTCGGGGCACCTGTTAAGTGGCATTTGGGTCCGAGTCATCAAAACGTGGTATCAAAGGTGGTTTCTTTTCATGATTTACTATTTGGAGACAATAAATTGGAGAATAGGAACATTTGGGACTTGTTCATAATTCATGTTTGGGTGCTGCGAACCCATGTTTGGGGTAAAATCCAAGTTACCCATAATACAATTGTTGTTCTATTTTTCCTATTACAGATGATATTATTTCACCATTGTGTGGTGCACATGTTGTGTGGTGTTGTTGATTATTACTCTATTGATAATTTATTTCATCCTTATCCCAATGATATGAGGGCAAGGATCATTTATACATGAATCATTATAGGCACCTATTATTCACATTTCATGCATATTTCCATGCCATATAAGTGCATATCAATACTTTTAATTGCTTGATATGCCTGTTATTGTTGAGTGATGTTGTAATATTTTGATTGTACTTGTATTACTTGGGCCATGATTGAGTGATTTATGGTCTCAATTCATGAGGTGTATGGGACCTCATGGGTTGGAATGAGTAATTTACCAAGTTGAGCCATTATACTATAAAGAAATGGGTTTTGTTTTTTGTGATAGGTGTATGGGAACTGATTCATTGAAAATGGATATCCATTATAAATTGAATCCTGAAATCTAAAATAAATTGGTTTCACATCCTTATCCCACCTTGTCATGATTATGAAAGGTAAATAAGTGAACCTAGAAATTAACTACAAAATGACATGAAACTTATACTTGAGAACTTACTAATTTCTAGTCGTCTAAGCAGGTAGTTTGGGTAGTATGCCTTTGGTAGTGAGTTTCCTTACATTTAGTTTCTGCTAGTGATGTTATATTATGCTTCTAAGCTTTTTTTAAGGGGTGTGCTTGGAATTTTTAGAACAGTGTCGCCATGAAATCTTTGTGTCGTTCTCCAGGAAGGTGGTGAAAACCATGCTCCATACATGGTGGGCCCTGAGCCACAAATCTTACTTTCAAAAGTACCACTTAAGGCACTACCTATTGTACCTGATACGGGCACTAATTCCCAAGTCCGTGATATTTTCCTACATCTGATGCAGTCCATGCAAGGTGCTCCACAGGTTGTTCCTATGATGGCTAATCTGACTCGTGAGTTCCAACAGTGGCATCCTCCAACTTTTTTAGGGGATGGTGGTTCTCAGGCTGCTGAGTCTTGGCTAGAGGCCATGCTGTCTATCTTTGAGCATCTAGAAACACCTTCAGAGTAGAGAGTTAAGATTTCTACATACATGCTTCTATATTCGTCCAAGCGTTGGTGGGATGTAGTTACCCAAGCCGGTTATAATCATAGAAAGTTATTGGTTGATTTCCAGACTGCCTTCTGTGATCAGTTCTTTCCTCAGGCACTGAGAGCTGATAGGTCTAGTAATTTCATGCATCTCAAGAAGGGATCTATGTCATTTATGGAATATTCAGAATGTTTCACTGATTTACAGAGCTTTTCACTACTTCTAGCAAGTGACGAGTATTCGCGTGATAGACATTTTGAGGATGGGATCCAGTATGCCATTTGAACTCAGGTTAATGTCTTTCACCTTCCTACCTTTTTTTAAATAGTTGACTAGTCCCTTATCACTGAGCGTAACCTGAGGGATGGTGCAATTACTGGATTTAAAGTATTAGTGTAGCGTCAGGCCAGTAGTTCTTCTGGTGGTAGGAAACATTCCCTTGAGGTTTTTCGTCAGGAAAGTGGCATCCAGAGTATCTAATTTGATATCTCTATGGTGTGTCATGAGTGTGGAAAACCAAGGCATAAGAATCCCCAATGTGATAGAGGCCCTATAGAGTGACGATCTTGCAGCCGTATGGGTCATCTTCAGTGTTTCTACAGGACCTTTCCACCCACTTCGAGTGGAAAAGGGTTTATGATAGCTCCACCTTCAGGAGCGAGTTCTTTTATGATACATCAGGAAGGGAGTTGGAATAGCACCGACAGGTCTGGCCGAGGAGGGGGTCATGGTCAAGGTAGTCTGATCCCTGATCACCAGTAACGCTAGAAGAGCAGTCATGATTGTGGTAATCCATTTGTTTCATAGGGATGTGGATCAAGTCAGTTGCATGACTTATAGCTGATACCCTAGGATCAGGTCATGGGATCATCTATAGTATGAGGTACTATTCTAGTAGTCTCTACTATTGTCTCTACTTTGTTTGTTACAGGTGCTTAAAACTCTTTCATTTCTATATCTATCGTGGAAATTCTCAAACTAGAGATACAGTATCACTATGGTGTAATGACCCCCAATACACCATTGGGAATATGGGCATAGGGAATATGCCAGTGCAGGGACTATCCCCTTAAGGTAGGTATTTACCCTTTCTTGTGGAATCTCTCTTTTATCAAGATGATGGGATTTGATGTCATTCTCGGGATGGACTGGTTAGTCCACTATCATGCCTTTGTAGACTACTATCACTGTAGGGTTTCTTTTACATCTCTAGATAGTAGAAGTTTTCTTTTAAAAGGTGAGTGGGATGTCCAACCTGGGAGAGTTGTACCAAAGCATCATGGGCTAGGTGAAGTGACTGCTCAAATTGAAAATATTTTCATAAAGGATCAGGGTTTTCTTCAAACTAATTTCCCTCCATTAGTTGGTTATTTTAGGGAAGTATTCCCTGATGACTTTTCTAGCTTACCTTTTAGGAGAGAGGTAGAGTTTACAATAGATCTTATTCTGGGAGAATCTTTAGTTTCCATTCCTCCATATAGGATGGCACCGACTGAGCTTCAATAGCTCAAGTGTAAGATAGAGGACCTAGAGTTCAAAGGCTTTATATGACCTAGTACATCCTCTAGGGGTTCACCCATGCTTTTTTCTAAGAAGGTGGATGGAACTCTTCTCCTATGAATGGATTACATAAGTTTGAACCATCTTGCGGTCAAGAACCAATATCCACTTCCTCGAATAGATGATCTCTTCGACCAGATCTGAGGAGAAAAAGTGTTCTCTAAGATCGACCTCATATCGGGTTATCATCAGGTGTAATTCAGACCCTTGGACATACCTTATATAGTTTTTTACATCAGGTATGGTCTGTATGAGTACCTTGTTATGTCGTTCGGACTTACAAGTGCTCCTGCTATTTTTATGGATTTGATGAATAGGTTTTCCACCCCTATTTGGACACTTTTTTCATAGCCTTTGTGGATGACAACTTGGTGTATTCTCACACTCATAACAACCATGAAAAACATCTTGAGATCATTCTAAGTACACTGAGAGAGCATCATCTTTATCCCAATCTTGCTAAATGTGACTTCTGGATTGACAGAGTCCACTTCTTGGGTCATATTATTTCAAAATAAAGAGAATTTGTTAACCCTATAAAGGTTAGTGCTATAGTTTCCTAGGGGAAGCCCAAGAATGTGTTTGATTTCAGGAGTTTATTAGGGATCGCTGGATATTACAGGAATTTCATACAGGACTTCTCATGTCTTGCTTCACCTCTTACTGGACTTAAAAAAAGGGAGTTAAGTTTCTATGGTCAGAATCATGTGAGAAAGTCTTTCAGGAGCTGAAAGGGAGGCTTCTCTCAGCACCGATTCTGATTCTTCCAGAACTTGGTAAAGGTTATATCATCTTTTACGATTCATCAGGCATTGGCCTAGAAGTAGTGTTGATGAAAGAAGTCAAAGTCTTTTCATACAGATCTTGACATTTGAGGCATCACGAGAGAAATTACTCTATGCAAGACCTTGATCTAGAAATAGTTGTCCATGCCTTATGTTGTTAGAGGCATTATCTATTAGGTGAGTGCTTTGTGGTGTAAACATATCACAAAATCCTCAAGTATATATTTTCTTAGTGTGACTTGAACCTCATACAGTGGTGATGGGTTGAATATCTATAATCCTTCGATTTTGAGCTTTCCTATATGCCTGGAAAGGGCAATGTGGCTGCTGGTACATTGAGTCAAAAAATTCAAACACATGACATGTAGGAATATAGTGAAAAATAAAAGTTAATGGCATTCCTTTCTGAACTTCATCTATAGTTTCATGATAGTCACAAGTTGTATTACCTATCAACCTTAACAGTTACATCTTCCCTCCTTGAAAAGGAGAAGAGTAGGTGGTTTTCAAATCCTAAATGTTTGGTTCTCCATGAGAGTATATCAGGAGATAACCCACCTCTGTATTGGTTTGTGGAAAGAGACAACATCCTACATCTACGTTGACATATATGGGTTCATGCAGATATGAGAGAAGAGTTGATGAAATATTCCCACGCTTCTTAGTGGGTAGTTCATCCATGTATCTTGAAGATTTATCGAGATATGTGATGCCAGTATTGGTGTCCTAGAATGAAACACCAGATTACATACTTCATCACTAGGTGTTCCACCTGTCAGTAGGTGAAGGTAGATCAGCAGAGACCTGTAGGTTTGTTACAACCACTTCTAGTCTTGGAATGTAAATGGAAAGGTGTTGGTATAGATTTTTTAGTCATCTTACCTAGGTCGCCGAGGGGTAGAAATGCTATCTGGGTAGTCATTGACCAACTAAATAAATTGTCGCACTTCATTCCTATTTGGGAGACTTTCTCAGTTGATGAATTGGGAAGACTGTATGTCCATGATATCATATGACTACAAGGGGTTCCACGTACTATCATTTTAGATAGGTATGGTCATTTCACTTCACAGTTCTGGCAGGGTTTGTAGAAATCAATGTGGACTCAAGTTATTTTAAGCACAAATTTTCACCCCCAGACTGATGGAAAATCGTAACAAACGATACAAGTTATAGAGTATATGCTCTGAGAATGTGTCCTTGATTTTAAAGGTTCTTGGGAGAAGCATATTCCTCTCATCAAGTTTTCTTATAATTATAGTTTTCAGGATACTATTTAGATGGTTCCTTTGGAGGCCTTATATGGTAGGCCATGCCATTCACCCTTATGCTGGCTAGAGGCAGGTGAGGCATCCCTACTAGGTCCTCATCTTATTCAGGAGACTTTAGAGATGGTTTAGCTGATCAGAAAACGTATGAATATTGCTCAGTATAGATAGAAATCTTATGTCAATCGCCGTCGATGACCTCTTGAGTTCAAGGTTGGGGATCGTATTTTTTTAGGTATCTCCCAGGTTAGGACATATATGGTCAAGGAAGAAGGTAAATCTATCACCTCGTTACGTCAATCCATTTGAAATTATTGAGAGATTTGGGCCGGTAGCCTATTGGTTTTTACTACCTCAGAGGTATTTTTCCATGCATGACGCCTTTCACATCTAATAGCTTCGCCAATATCATGTTGAACCATCTCATACCTCTGATCCTGAGTAAGTTGAGTTAGATGTCGATGCTACCTATGAGGAGTATCTAGTACACATCATTGACCAAAGAATGAAGGTTCTCCAAGGCAAGTATGTCCCTCTCATATGGGTTCTATGGCAGCACAGCCAAGTACAGGATGAGACTTGGGGGAGGGAAGCAGATCATAACTAGAAAAAGTGACTATTTCCATGGTTCAAACCCGTGGTTGTAGGATACAACCATGGTTTTGGCCAACTGTGGATGCTATCACCGTGGCAGTAGGTCCTGACCTATTTCCACGATTTTAACTATTTCAGTAGCTTCCTATTTCCACAGTTTTGAAAACCGTGGCAATAGGCCTCAAAATCCAACATTGTGGCAGTTGAACTATAGCCACAGTTTAAGCTGTGGTGGTTGACCTATATACATGGTTTAAATTGTGGCTATATGAATCTATTTACATGGTTTTAACCATGGCTATAGCCTTGGAAAACTATGGAAATAGCCTAAATAAAAAATGTGCCCACCGAGTTTCGATCCTTGTACCTCCCATTTTCCAACCCATGATGCTTACCACAACACCGTCGAACACTTCTTGTATATATGTATATATTATGATATATATATATATATATATATATATATTAATAAAAACCTTGTAAATATCAACAAAACCGTGAAAGTAGGCCTTCCCGCCAAAAAAATTGGCAGGAATATGTTTTCCCGCGAAAGTGCGGGAACCCTATAGCCATGGTTTTGGAAAACCGTGGCTATAGGTCTTCGAAAAAAATGGATTATAGCCACAGTTTTGAAAACCATGGATATAGGCCATATAATTGTGGGTATAGCTATAGGATATATCCAAATTTATGAAAACTATGGTATAGGCCACAGAAAACAGACCTACAACCACTGTTTTAAAACCGTGGCTACGGGCTCTAAAATCGTGGCTATAGCCACCTATAACCACGATTTTAAAACTTTGGATATATTTTTGTTGTAGTAGCATCATTTTATAGTAGTGGATGTATATTCTCAGTGGCCATAGTTTTTCTCAAACAGTGTTTCTTTACCCTTGGAAGGAGAACTCGGAGACGATTTCTTTTAAGGGGGGAATACTATAAGAACCCAGTTTTTTACTCATCTATGTATCTTTTATTTTTTTAGTCTAAATCCTTAATTTGGAACTAATATGGATTCCTAATGAGATAGTAAAGGTTTCATGGGTGTTAGGGGCTTTTTCAGAGCTCAGAACCCATCTTTTTAGAGGAAACAGACCTGGTGCACGGTTTAGAGAAAACCGGGAAGAATTCTGCATGGTTTGTAAAATCATACAGATGTTGTTTTTTTATACAGATCCACCTCGCATAGTTGGAACATGGCCATGCAGCCTAACCGTATGAGCACCCCTCTTTCCCAGGTACCCATGCATGGATTGCGCACGGTTTGATCAAACCGTGCGAAGGATGTGATTTTGGGCAGAACCATTCCACACGGTTTGAAAAACCATGCAGACAAACCGTGCGTGGGTTATTTTATGGTTAAATTATCAATTTTTCCTTTAATGATCTAATTAAGTCACCCCTTCCTCTATAATACGATTTTATGCGGGATTGACCTTTTTCTCTCTCAATTTGGATCTTTTTGAAGTCCAAGTCTATGGATCAAGAGATCTCCTTCGTCTGGTATTCGATCAAGCTTCCATTCATCACATTGAATGCGCAACGGTAAGTACTCAAGTCTTATTTTTCCATTCTTCTTCCCATTCTCTCTCAACCTAGGTATCTCCATGTGAGTTTTTTCACCTTGTGTTAGATTTACTCTGATAAAAGTGAAATCAAGGGTCGATACCAGAGGAGGAGGATTGTACAACCATAAGGTGGGTGTTCTATAACTCATCCCTAAAGTTCATTGATTTTTGGAATGTTTGTGTGGGGCCCACTGAACCCATCGGGGACCATCTCTTAAATTTACATTCCATGATTATACTTGTTAGAATAGTATGGTTATGTGTTGGAATCCTCATGTTTTAAGCATGTTTTAATGATCCCAACTCTTATTTAATCATATATTAATGATTCCAACTCTTATTAAATATAGATCATGTGTATTTATGTTTAAAGTTTTCTCATGCTTTAAGAAGAGCCATGCAAGATCTTAATTGCTCTATATTCAGTTTACTTACTTTATAATATCTTTAAACTACTCTCAGATTACCTTATTTAACAAATACTTAAGTCTAATTCTTTCTATTATTATATTTATTTAAGTCTGCACATAGTTACTTTGGAAAGTCTAAGACACCGTGAGTCCGCCACTGGCTATGCATTTATGACACCGTGAAGCCAGACACCGTAAATCCATACACCGTGAAGCCAGACACCGTGAAGCCAGACATCATGAACAAGACAACGTGAACCAGACACCGTGAACAAAACACCATGAACCAGACATCATGAACAAGACACCATGAACCAGACACCATGAACCAGACACCGTTAAGCCAAACATTGTGAACAAGACACCGTGAACCGGACACTATGAACAAGACACCATGAACCAGACACCATGAACAAGACACCGTGAACCAGACACCATGAACAAGACACCATGAACTAGACACTGTGAACAAGACATCGTGATCAACCTAGACACCATGTGAAGGAGACACTGTTTCCATGACTTACTATGACACCATTTCTTAAACTATTCTGTCACTTTACAATTTAATTTCTAACGGTAATATTTGATGACTTTAATGCATTGACATAATTAATGTTTCATTGTAGACATATCATCAGACATTACGAGGTATGAGGTGCAGAACACATGCAACCTGTCGGCTCCAACACATGCATTCCAAGTTAAAAGCGAAGTGTGACCAAGAATCATCAAGCGTGATACAGAAACAAAAAGTAAGGCAGTGAGGACAAGAATGAAGAACATACTTGGAGGAAGTTTGAGAAGTTTAGGCACACTGCATGCTACTTGACACGGCTGAACATACAAAGCATATTTGAAGCCTAAAGAACATCTTCACTCGACTGAATCTCACAGATAACACAAGAAGAATCGCGACACTCTGTTTTCCACAAAAATTCTAGAAAATTACTCAAACCTTTATCTACTTCAATTCAAAGGAGTCCAGAACTGCATTGACATCACAAAATATCATTCTAAACTCGTCTCTATATTCTTTCTTGACTGTGATTATCCTTTTCTTTACATTATGAGTAGTGTGTGCTTCTCTCTGTTTGAACACACACTGACTCCTAAGAAGAACTGGAGGATTTCTAAATCCTTACTCAATCTTTCACTTACACTCTTGTATCCCACTATGGATATTGGTAGAGGTCTAAGGACCTGGACAACCTGTGAGTTGTTGTTATTATTGCTTTCCCACTTAGAACTGTGGTAGAGGTCTGAGGACCTGGGCAGTCTGAGTACTGTTGTAAACCCCGATCCAGGGTGTGGATCAAATTTTTATATAAACTATTTGATAGGACTGAGTCTCATATTGAGACTGAACCTCTTGGTTAAAACTTTTGTTCGTGTTTATTTTAGTTAAAACTATTTTGAATATTCCGCTGCTAAGTACTTTAAATATAAATCTATTTTAAAGTTACTCTGATAGTTAAACTAGAAAGTGTTTTTATTTATTGTAAATCAGTAGGTTAGTTTCAAAAGATAATCTAATATTCAAATTAGATTAACTGAGAACTAATAAATCTCTTGAGAACCTAACTGAAACTTTACTATATTAAAAATTCACTACAGTTTATCTTGTTATTTAAATTGGGGGATTTCAATATAAATATTTTAAACAGAAATTTTTAATTGGGACTCAATTCACCCCCCCCCCCTCTTGAGTATCCACTCCGACCAACATTATGCTCTTTCCAAATATGTTATTAGTTATTAGTGGTTACACCCACAACCCAATCCGCCTCATGTCGAAGGTTATGCCATAACTGGTTTTTTAGTGTTTTGACGCGTTTGAGACATCATTCGGGTGTTCCCTTGCTTGAACTTTTTAAAGGTGAGCCTTCCTATAATAAATTTTTTGTTGTTAAATGAGAATTTAATAATGGCATGTAACGTGTATTCTCACCACTTGACCCACCTATGGTAAGTTCTTCAAATGATTATTAAATCTGAAATGTCGAATGGAAAGTATACTAAGTATATAACTTGGCTTTATTAAAAGAGATTTAATAAATGTTACATGTCTGTATCACCCCTTCCATGTTGATGGAAGTTAGAATAGTGAACCTCAATAAGTTAATATTCCTTAATGGTTAACTAAGCCTTAATTAAATGGTTGAAACACTACTTGGCCTATCCACACTAATGGAAGACAAGGCTTGGACCAATAAATAAATGGTTTCAACTCTACTTGACCTATCCACAATAATGGAATGAAATAATTGAACCAAATGAATTATATCAGATTAAAATATCAAATAGGAATGGATGGACTTGATCTCACCTTGGATTCTAAGAGGAGAATACCTTAGGTCTCGGGAACCCAATTCCAATCCAAGGATGTGGTTTTCTTAGGTTGATACCCACCTAGATTCTGGTTCTTGTCTATTAATTAGATGTCAGGTATACTACCATAGGTTCCCCTTTCATTATTCCAGGATACCTTGGATGCACTCCTTGGATCCATCATTGACAATTAGGTGACTTGGATACACTCCTTTGATCCAGTCCTTGCTTAGCCCCATTTTACCTTGGATACAATCCTTGGACTCGGTAGGTGCCTTATTGTGGAATGACTTGGATTACGATTCTTAGATTACACTCTTACCCATTATCTTGACTCAGATACTACTGAGTTAGATTTCTGTGAGTTTAAATTACCTTGGTTATTACCCTAGAACTCCCTCACTGGATATAATTTTTAGGTTTTCTTGTTGCGTCCTGAGACCTTCACTACTTATACTATCACGAGGTGATGTCATTGTTGGTTATGTATCACATGACCTATTAACATTAAATGGTAATTACTTAATTAATGAACCGGTTACATGTTCATACACCAGTCGAGGGATGAAGCAGGTACTTCAGTATTTAGTTACATTTTACTGTTTTATTTACTTTATATATACATGTCTGCACACTACTATATTCCATTACACAAGCCGAATGTTACAAACACTATTGGTGGTGGCCCACTGAGATTTATCTCACACCCTCTCCGGATGTCGTTTGGTACCTGAAGTAGATTACATGGTTGCAGGTATTTACAAAGGGAAGTATATATATTCCAACACTTTATTTAGTGCTAATAGGATGGGCTTTATAGAAGATGACCGAGTAGGATCTCGGTATTCTTGGAGTAGTATTTGTTTTCTTTCACCATGTGGAAAATGTTATGTTTGTTGTCTTGTATCCATGCTTTCCACTTTTCTAGTTACATGACATTACATCATCATTGTTCTAGTTTATAAGGTTATTGTTATTATATTTTATCTATTACATCATTTTTCTTCCACAGTTTATTTATATCATCTATATTTCTTCTGCTATTTACTATTCCTTTATATCCATTCCTCTATGCTACAGTCTTCTAATGAGGGCATAGTCTTCCCATGGACACACCCTAGGCCCTCGCTGCTAGTCAGTAGCCTCTGGCATTTAGGAAGATGTGCTTGAGGTCATGTGGCCCACCAGGCTCGGGGCTCCCATTAAGTGGCATCTGGGTCTGGTTCGTCACACATATTGATTATTATCCATGAGAGTTTCACATTGATATTATCTCTGGATGAACTTCCTTCCCAATTTATTGATTACATGGCATGTTTGTTCAGTTACTGAAGGACCCCGGGACACCCTGAGAGGGGAGGGGTGAATCAGGGTGACAACTTTTTCTTCTAATGTGATAGATCTTGTTCCCATGTTGGTAGGAACTTGTTGAACCTGTATGATGAAAAAGACCAGAAAGCAAACATGCAAATGCACAGAGAAGACACAGCCCTTTTTACTTGGTTCACCACTAAGGGCTACGTCCAAGGAGCATACGCCGACAATTTTTCGGTCATACCAAAATCCACTATGCTTCACTAGCTGGAGAATACAAATGTTGGGCACAGTCACTCTGTCCCAGGCTCACTGCCTTTAAAAAGGTTCAGGGAAAGCTCACTGCTTCCCTCGGGTCACTCCCGTTGACTCCCCCTGGCTCACTACCGTTGGTGAAGTCACACTCAGTTTATAGACGTGAAGGTCTCTTCAATAGATAGACATGAAGTTCATTGTCTCCTGTTCAGCATGAGACTTTGCTTGCATCAGAGTCCTAAGTTAATGCTCTGTTAAAGTCCAAATTCCAAACACTGATGAATACCCCCTTTTCCCTTGTCCACTGGGAAAAAAACCTTTGGAAAAGTCCTTCACAAAGTACCCTACTTCGCAAGGCTCCCAATTTTGCAAAGCTCAAACAAGCCTTCACGGAGTCCCTTCCTTTTCGCGAAGCTCAATCGCGAAGCACTCTCGTGATGCTCCAGCCTTCGCAATGCTTGGCTATCGCGGAGCTCCTACCTCTTCACGAAGCTCACTGAGCCAACGCCGGGCGCACAACTTTCGCGGAGCTAGAATAGCCGCCGCGAAGCTCCTCTTTCGCAAAGCACACTGCCTTCGCGAGAGACCTTTGCGAACCGAGAGCAAAGGACTTTCTCTGAAATTCTCTCCACTTCTCTTGAGGGGGTCGGCCTCTATTTATAGGCGATTCCACCGACCCTCGACCCTTCCGTGCGAAGTCAGCGCCAAGTCAGTTCAAATCACGAAGCTCCGAAGTTCCCGCCGAAATTCTCTCAAAATTGCGAAGCACAACGGAAATTTTCCGTTCGCGGAGCTCGTCGTAATCGCGGAGTATTACCATCATCATTCCATCGTTCCTTCGCCGCGAAGCTCCCTCGCAAAGCCCTTCACCGCCACGATGTGCTTCAACTCTGCCGTTCGCGAAGCTTTGACGTAATCGCGAAGACTCACCGCCTCCATTCTTCTGGTCTTCGCGATTTCCAAACCATGCATCCTCTCTTCGCGAAATTCATGTCTTTGCAATATTTCATTATTATCTTCATGGAAATATAACTTTAGCGATGCTCAGCAACTTCCAGATTTTGGACCCTAAAAATTTGGCAAACACTGGAAAACGGTGCCACCTTCAATACTGTTGTCTGCTTGAACAGTATGATCTCTTTGCTGGTACACGATCCGAACTTCCATGGATGATTGACAACAAACACAAACCACACTCCAATAAATGCATAGAAGACCACGGTTCCAACAATATCCCCCTTTGGGTTTGTTGGCAATCAGAAGATAAATTCAATAGTTCTCCATCTATGTGAAAACCAAAAATGTAGGAATCAACTCAGCCAACACTCTAAGTCTACGTGAGCAATGCTCGGTGTAGAAAACAAGAGAGGAGGCTTGAATTGGGTTCCACTGTTTTCCTTCTCATTATTCTCATCACAAAAGTTGCCTGAATTTATGCTATTCTCATTTCTCCCCCATTGACAATAAATCCAAATACTAGTAAATTTTTCATGTTCAGCTCAAACCATACTCCCCCTGGATAGTATCTCCCCCATAAACCTGCATCACGGCCATAAACAGATTAAAACAGTTATAACAAATGGGGAGAGGGGAATTCCGCAATCTCCTTATGCACTAGGAGGTGGCCGAACACCAAGGTTCAACTGATGCTTCTCAAATACAGCCGCTGACAGTGGCTTTGTCAAGATATCATCCACTTGATCATCTATTCCCACATGATCCAATCTAATCACGCTTTGCTCAACTTTCTATTTGATAAAGTGATACCTGATTTCAATGTGTTTTGTACGAGAATGCTGAACAGGATTCTTCGTAAGATCAATTGTGCTCTTATTGTCACAGTAAATCACCATTGGTTGCTTCACCTCATCACCAATATCAGTTAATTATTGCTTCATCCATAGTAGTTGAGTGCATGCCTTTGTGGCAGAGATATACTCAGCTTCAGCAGTACTAAGAGAAGTACTTTCTTGTTTCTTGCTCAACCAGCCAACACATTTCTGCCCAATATAGAAAGCTCCACCACTAGTGGACTTTCTATCTACTACATCACCAGCCCAGTCAGCATCAGAAAACGCTGATAATTCATTGTCCCTGCCTGCAGCAAAAAATAACCCGAACTTATGTGTACCTTGAATGTATCTCATGATTCTTTTTACTGCTTCCATATGTTCCTCCTTTGGATTACTCTGAAAGCGGGCTGCAAGGCATGTTGCAAAGACAATATTTGACCTTGTCGCTGTTAGGTACAGTAGGCTTACAATGATCCTCCTGTACATGGTGGGATCAACAGAGTTCCCATCCTCATGCTTTCCAAGTTTAGTTCCAACTGTAATCGGAGTTGACATTGGTTTGGAGTCTTGCATATTGAACTTCTTCAGCAGCTCTCTTGCATACTTTTTCTGAGAAATGAAAGTATATTCCTTCTTTTGAATCACTTGCAGCCCCAAGAAATATGTGAGCTCCCCAATCATAGACATTTCAAATTCTTATTTCATGTGGTTGGAAAATTCATCCACTGATTTCTGCCTGCTGCCACCAAATATGATATCATCAACGTAGACAAGAACCATGAATTGATATTTTAGAGAATTATTCACATAGAGATTGTGATCAACTCCTCCTCTTTTGAATTCCAACTTCTTGAGATATGAATCCAGCCGTGAGTACCACGCTCGTGGAGCCTGCTTCAAACCGTATAGAGCTTTCTTCAGTTTGCAGACCTTTGTTTCATCAGTACCCAAAACAAATCCCACTGGTTGTTCAATGTAGACTTCTTCTTCGAGTACACCATTCAAGAATGCTGTCTTGACATTCATTTGATATACTTTATATCCTCTTTGGAGTGCCATGGCAAGGAAAAGCCTGATTGACTCCAGTCTAGCCACTGGAGCAAAGGTTTCTTCAACATCAATGCCTTCAATCTGGGAGTATCCTTTACATACCAGTCGTGCCTTGTTTCTGATGAAACTTCCATGCTCATCAAACTTATTTTTGAAGATCCATTTGGTACCAATCACATTGTGAACTTCGGGTCTCTAGACAAGATCCCATGTCTGATTCTTGTCAATCTGATCTAATTCATCATTCATGGCTTTCACCCAAGATTTATCTTTTGCAGCTTCTTCGAATGAGGATGGCTCTACAACTGATAGAAATGCAGATTCCGTGGTATTCCTCATCCTTCTTGTTTGAGTGGGTGCACTTCTGTCCCCAATTATGTTGGATGGATCAATCTCAGCTCTTCAATTTCTCCTGCGAGGTTCAGTAGTATTCTCTTCAGCCATAGTTTCTTCTTCAGATTCTTCTTCTGAGTCAACATCATGATGTGACTGCTGAGTGGTTTGAACAGCTTCCTCTATTTCTGCATTTGTATTTTCTTCACATTCACATTCTTCCTGACTTTCTATCACATCAGCATATGACTTCCTTGAAGAATTTGTGGTTTTCTCTTCAATTATCTTAACATCACTGCTTTCCACAATCCTTCCCAAATGCTTGTTGAAACATTTGTAAGCTTTGCTGTTCATTGAGTAACCGAGGAAAATTCCTTCATCTGCATTGTTTCCATATTTTCCTTGATTTCCTTCTTTGTTCCTGATGAAGCATTTACTTCCAAAGACACGAAAGTATTTTAGAGAAGTCTTCTGTCCATGCCAAAATTCATATGGTGTCTTCGTCTCACACATATAAAGTCCTATTCGATTCTGAATGTACATTGCAGCTTGAATATCCTCTTTCCAGTAATGTCGTGGAATACGACTCTCGATCAGCATAGTTCGTGCCATATTGTTCACCTGTCGATTCCTACGTTCAACAAATCCATTTTGTTGTGGAGTTCTCACAGCAGCTACCTCATGTTGTATCCCATGCTTCTCCAGATAATTCTCAAATTCAATGGACGTGTATTCTCCTCCATTGTCAGATCGCAACACTTTGATTGTTCGTCCAGTATCATTCTCGGCGATTCGCCGATATGTTTTCATGCAGTCAAGGACTTGTCGTTTTCTGTGAATGACCATCACACATTCCATTCTACTGTAATAATCTATGAAAAGGACAAAGTACTTTTCTCCATGAGTTCCGGCAACATTTATTGGCCCACAAACATCTGTATGAATCAGATCAAGAAGGTGAGACGCCCTTTTCTTCTTTGGCCGATATGAACTGCAGACTAACTTCCCACGAATACAAGCATCATAAGATTTTTCACGCTCACGCTTCAGGTTGGGAATGTCCATGACAATTCTCAATTTTGATATTTTCTCCATGTCTTGTTGATTGATGTGTCCTAGTCTCCGATGCAACAAATTGTTTTCTTCTTCAACAGTCATGTAACATACATTTTCTTCACTATCAACCTGATACAAGTTGCCTTCTGTTATGCATCCCTTCATAAGTGAATTGCCAGTCTTTCCCTTGATAGTGCAGCCTTTCTGATTAAACGTAACTATAAGTCCTGAGTCACAAAGTTGACTCACGCTTAGGAGATTATGACGTAGGCCATCTACGTAAAGGACTTCCGTCTTCTTTAGTTCTCCATTAGCTAATTCGGTACTTCCACTCCCTTTGATTTTCAGAGCCCCATCATTACCAAATCTTATTGTACCATCGACATTCATTATGATATTCGTTAGTAGGCCGACATTACCCGTCATATGATATGAAAAACCGCTATCCAGAATCCAGGTACTATTTTTCTTTGTAGATTTGAGGGCCACCTCTGCAAGGTTGGATTTCTCAATCTTCTTCCTTTCCTTCCATGATACATTAGATCGATTATAAAGAACTGATGGCCTTTCAATTATCTCTTCTGCATACCCAGGTTCTTCATAGTCAAAGTCTTCTTTGAGAGGTGAAAACCTGTTTGAAAGAGCAACACTGTCTTGCTGACGAGACTTGACTTGTCTTGAACTTCGGTATGAGGTGTCCATGTCCCTTCTCTGCCTGCAATTAGCGGCCTTATGACCAAAGTTAGAACAACAAAAACAATATTCATAGAAATTATTTCTTCTATAAGAATTAGTATATGAAATTGTTCTCCTTTATTGAGCTTCTATATCTTCTCCATTAAGATAGCTTCTTGCCTCTTCACGATAAGACATGGTATGGCCCAGATAGCCACAGAACTGACACTTCATGAGAGGAAATCTCTTCTCACTTGAATTTCTCCTCATACCTTCTTCCTTGGGAGAATAGTAAGATTGTCTGTCATTTCTGAATGTTTGAGGATAATTTTCAGGTCTCCTTTTAGTTTGGATTGAGGGTTCCTTTTTCGGCACTCTAGGTAACGTTTCAACATGTTCAACTTTCATATTATCTTTCTTTTAGATCTTTTCACTTATAGCTGTTGATGTCTCAGCCTCACAGCCAATTCCAACCTTTCCCATGCAAGAGGGTCTTTGATAACTCAAGATTTTTCCAACCCCATCTGAACCACACTTGGATCTTGCTAGTAATTCTGCATCTGAGAATCTTCCAAACTATATTTTCTTCCTCGATTCTTTTGGAACTGATTCAGTCTCCAGTTTACTCCTTAGAGTAACTACTTCCTCCTCAAGACCATCAGCAGTCTTCGATTTTTCATCCAGTCTGGAGGTGAGGTCATTGATGACCTTTTCCTGCTCTTCAATTCTCAGCTTCAGATCTACTACATCATCGTTGCTTTCAATTATTTTAGACTGTACCTTCAAAAATTCTTTCAGTCGTTCAATTTCAGCTTCAAGTTGATCAACGTATTCAGTTGATTCTTCTACAATTTTTTTCCACTTATTGAAGCTCTTAAATTTAATATTAAGCTTACTCACTGCATCCTTAAGTTGAATCTCAGGATCTACACAAGTTCTCAGTTGTTTTTCTCCATCGGTATCATCTGACTTTTCAACAGTGGCCATCATAGAAGCATGGTTCCCAGTTTTGAATTCTGGTTCTTCTTCGTCACAGAATTCATTATCATCTTCTTCCTCTTCACAGACAAAACTCTTCCTTTGCATTTTCTTACCAGATTTGAAGTCTCCCTTTTTGAAGAACCTTCTCTGAGGCTTCTTGAGGCTTTCATCCCCACTGTCTTCATCACTGATCATTTTTAAGCACTGAGAGGCAATGTGCCCAACTTTTCCACAACGGAAACACGTGAGAGGTAACTTCCCTTTGAATTTCCCTTTCCCCTTCTGGAACTTCTTTCCAATGAGAGAAAGAATTTATTTTTCTTTGTCATCTTCACCGCTACTATCCTTTGAGATTTTCAGTTTATCCATGGCCTTGAATGCCATTTCCTTGCTCACCCGAGTCGTAGAATCTTCTAGTTTGACTCTCATTTCATATGCTACCAAGCTGCTCAGTAGATCATCTAGAGAAAGTTTGGAAAGATCTGTTTCCTCAAGGGATGAAACCTTCTCATTATACAGAGGTGGGAGTCTTCTCAATATTTTATTTACAATATCAATGTCTTTGATTTCATCTCTTAGACCCCGAATTGCTCTAACTACTTCAGTAATTCGATTGAAGAATGAGTATGCATTCTCGTCTGGATGCATCTTCAGATCATGAAACCGATTGTGCAGCACTTGTAGTTTCACCTCCTTCACTTTGCTATCTCCTTCATAAATATTCTCAAGTTTATCCCACATGGATTTTTCTGAGGTGCAATTCATCACCTTTAGGTAGATCTGATCAGAAAGGGCTGCAGTGAGTGCATTCTGTGCTTTAGCATCTGCATCAAGAATTTTCCTGTCTGTTTCAGTCATATCTAGGAATGTTGGATCAGTGACTTGTATTCCTTGCACAGTAGAAAAGAGAACTTCCATTCCAAGAGAACTTAGATGAGATCTCATTCTGTTTTTCCAGATCTGAAAATTTCTTCCATCGAAGGGAGGGACTCCCCTGACATTGACCGCGTTTTCCATAACGAAAAAGGTCAGATTCAACACCAGCAACCTTTACGCTCTGATACCACTTGAAGGACCCCGGGACACCCTAAGAGGGGAGGGGTGAATCAGGGTGACAACTTTTTCTTCTAATGTGATAGATCTTGTTCCCACGTTGGTAGGAACTTGTTGAACCTGTATGATAAAAAAGATCAGAAAGCAAACATCCACATGCACAGAAAAGACACAGCCCTTTTTACTTGGTTCACCACTAAGGGCTACATCCAAGGATCATACGCCGACAAGTTTTCGGTCGTACCAAAATCCACTATGCTTCACTAGCTGGAGAATACAAATGTTTGGGCACAGTCACTCTGTCCCAGGCTCACTGCCTTTACAAAGGTTCAGGGAAAGCTCACTGCTTCCCTCGGGTCACTCCCGTTGACTCCCCCTGGCTCACTACCGTTGGTGAAGTCACACTCAGTTTATAGACGTGAAGGTCTCTCCAATAGATAGACATGAAGTTCATTGTCTCCGGTTCAGCATGAGACTTTGCTTGCATCAGAGTCCTGAGTTAATGCTCTGTTAAAGTCCAAATTCCAACCACTGATGAATACCCCCTTTTCCCTTATCCACTGGGAAAACAACCTTTGGAAAAGGCCTTCACAAAGTACCCTACTTCGCAAGGATCCCAATTTTGTAAAGCTCAAACAAGCCTTCGCGGAGTCCCTTCCTTTTCGCAAAGCTCAATCGTGAATCACTCTCGCGATGCTCCAGCCTTCGCAATGCTTGGCTATCACGGATCTCCTGCCTCTTCACGAAGCTCACTGAGCCAATGCGGGGCGCACAACTTTCGCGGAGCTAGAATAGCCGCCGCGAAGCTCCTCTTTCGCGAAGCACACTGCCTTTGCGAGAGACCTTTGCGAACCGAGAGCAAATGACTTTCTCTGAAATTCTCTCCACTTCTCTCGAGGGGGTCGGCCTCTATTTATAGGCTATTCCACCGACCCTCGACCCTTCCGTGTGAAGTCAGCGCCACGTCAGTTCAAATCGCAAAGCTCCGAAGTTCCCGCCGAAATTCTCTCAAAATCGCGAAGCACAACGGAAATTTTCCCTTCGCGGAGCTCATCATAATCGCGGAGTATTACCATCATCATTCCATCGCGCCTTCTCCGCGAAGCTCCCTCGCAAATCCCTTCACCGCCGCGATGCGCTTCAACTCTGCCTTTCGCGAAGCTTTGACGTAATCGCGAAGACTCACCGCCTCCATTCTTCTGTTCTTTGCGATTTCCAAACCATGCATCCTCTCTTCGCGAAATTCATTCCTTTTCCATATTTCATTATTATCTTCATGGAAATCTACCTTTCGCGATGCTCAGAAACTTCCAAATTTTGGACCCCAAAAATTTGGCAAACACTGGAAAACGGCACCACCTTCAATACTGTTGTCTGCTTGAACGGTATGATCTCTTTGCTGGTACACGATCCGAAATGCCATGGATGATTGACAACAAACACAAACCATACTCCAAAAAATGCATAGAAGACCATGGTTCCAACAGTTACTTACCTTTCCATATTGATTATTATTATTTATTCAAGACCAATTCCACTATAATTAACCCTTACTGAGCATTTGATATCACCCTTATTTTTTTTCTTTCTTAAGAATACATGAGGTTCCCTATGAAAGTATGGGAGAATTTTCTAGAAATAATAAAAATATTCTCAAAAAAATTGTTGTAATTTGTGCATTCTAATGTAATATAGGAATCATGTATGTATCTTGTTTACCAATACTACAAAATTATTTGGCCTTTGGTATGTGATTACTTATATCTTTTTCCAATTTAACAAAGTAACCACCATCTATTGGCTACTGGGTTCAGGGTCACTGCATTTTAAAAATAATTGGTCATCCAATTTTTATTTTTCATGTACAATCTAAAGTAAAAATTAAAAAAAAATACTTATAAATTCTCTTTTTTTCATGAGACTAGTTCTCAAACCTTAAGATAAAATATTAGAATGTATACCCTACCATTAAAATCTCATAGGAGAAGAATTTAAAATCTCAGAAAGAATATAATGGTGGTAGTGATGTTGTAAGAAACTAAAACCTATATATGATAAATTATTTCTATTTATTCATCCTTACATAACATGATATTTTTCATACAAGCATGTAATTCTACAAACTAATAAGTATGAAATTTCTAATGGAAATTATGAATAAAAAAATTGGTAGCATAACTACTACATATGATTCTATTGTGAATATATTTCACCTATAAAAACCGATAAGTCTAAATATTATAAATGAAAATATGAAATAAAAAATGGTAATATGCATATGAAATTGAGAATGAATAAAACTAAGTACATTGATCTAAAAAATATAAATATTATATATATTAATATTTCTAGAGGGATATGTATGGCTTCAAGGGAAATGAATGGAGCAGAAATACTTTCACCCTATGTAATTTATTTTAAAAATTATTGACATTCAACCAAGAAAATAGTATAAAAAGCACATAAGGATATAAAAAATCAATATTAACAAAAAAATCAGTATGATTAGAAATTAAAACAAGATAATATTTTCAATCAAAATAAATTTTAAAATTAAATAATGGAATTTATCTAATAATAGAAACCATAAAAATAAATAAAAAATAAAAAAATGTTTAACTAATAATAAATACAATTAGGCTATGCTTGGTATGATTAAAATAATTGTGATGGAAATAAATAGGAATCAAAGATGGGATAGAAAAGGAATTGATAGGTAAATTACTTATTAGGTATACATGAACAACTCCTCTCAGTGGTCTTATAAAAAATGATAGAATAAAAATATTTCTATAAAATGGTAACCAAAATAAACCATCTAAAAATCCACCACCATATTCAAAAACTAATCCCAATTACAATTGCCTTACATGATATTTGTGTTCAAAATAAATGATGGTTTTGACAAGTTTAATTGTATTTACAAGAACTTTAAGAAGACTTAGGTATTACATGAGATATGATTTTCTTGTTTTAAGTATATAAAATCTTATAAATATGAGACTACACGCCATGATATTATAATAATAATAATTATTCTCAATATCTTTCGATCCATGTACATTTTTTTAAGAGAAATCGTATTTTTAAACATATTTAATTACTCATAACTAAATATTTATTTATAGCCCATTTTTTAGCTGGTAAAATACCATATATTAATCAATAAGTATAGACAAATAGAAAACTAAATGGGCACACCAACCTCTTTATTCCAGGAAAAGACTAAACTATTTGAATAAGAATCACACATTAATTACAAAGATAAACTTAGAATGTCTGATGGATTTCTGAAATGTGCGGCCGATTGTCACCTATCGACCAGTCAAAGTTACGGTGCTCTGCTAATGTGTATAACAACACTTGGGTTGAATCCTTGGCGATGATACTTTTAAATAGTCGTTTGTTTTTAGTTGATTGTATTCTGATTGGGGGGGGTTTGTTTGCAGAGCTTAATTGAAATGAATAATTGATTATGATTGATTTAACAAATTGATAATTATTGGGGTGATTTCATCATTGGGTTAGTTAAGCTTTTGATATCCTTGAGCTTTGCTTTATATTGCATTTAAATTAACACCCATGTCACAAGTTGACGTTGATTTGAATTCCCAAGTGTTAAGGCTTTAATCCAAGCCTTAACTTAACTTAGGGTTCTATTCTTGATCATATCTTATTTATGGTAGTGTATTTATGGTTCCAATAATCCATGGAAATCACACGTTTAACAAAACAAGTCATTAATCCATGACATGCTTAGTCCAACATACACAATGTTAATTCAACAAATACTCATCGAGAGAAAGATCTCAATCGCTTAACATACCTAAATTAAAACTCACCCCAATGAGAGATTTACTCAGCCATTAATATGGTTATTAATCTGGTAATATATTTTTATGGTGATGAATTATAAATAGAAGAAAAATAAAGGTACAAGATAAGAGTAGTGTGCCGAACACACACACAAACGATGAAGAAATTGTTAAATATAGAATTTAGATTGAATGACGAAGCAAAAGAAGGGAAGGGAATTCAACTAAATTTAAACTATTTTAAGAACATAAATATTAAACAAAAAAAGGAGGATGATAATAATAGATATTGAATAAGTAACTTGCATTAAAACAGAATTACAAAGAAATAGACTTACAAGATTACAAAAACGAAGAACACGAAAGTAAGTGAAAACAAAGAGAGGAGGAAAGGTATCTCAAGTGAAAACTTCAGTATGGAATGTCCTCCCAAGCCTTTTTAAAGGCTTTGGTCGTGCCAATATTTTCTCCTCTCTTCTGAAATTTCAACCCCTTGAAGGAGAGAAGGGGGATGCATTTATAGCCTAAGGAAGAGGACTGTTTTCATTCCCAATCTGTCCCTCCACTTTCATCGCCAATTTCTCTATTCAGACAGCCGAATCATGAGATATATCCTTCTTAAAAGTTGTATATATTAAATTTTTACGACCCCTCTAAAAATGTAAAGTCATTTGGACCTATGGATCCAAAGTTATGGCCTGTTGATTAAACAATTTTAATCTGTCCATTTCAATCCAGTCTTTTTGAAGTCTAAAATGTGAAAGGGTTTTTGAATAGGAATATGCCTTCAAAACCGAATTATTTATTCAAAAAAGTCGGCCAACTATATCTCCTATTTCACACTGAAAAATCTCAGCTTTATTGGATGCTTAAATCATGAGATATGTCATGAATACTATACTAATTGTATTTCTCGGACAGAATTGTGGGATGGACTTAAAAGCATATTTTGGGCCCCTTTTTTTGAGTTGGGCCATGAAATTTTTATCCAAGACTCCTTACATTGTCCCCCAAACTAAGGTGGAGAATAATGGAATTTGTATTTCTGTATTTATCCCAGTAAATCAATCTTCAAGAATAGTCTAGTTTCTTCACAGATTCTTTGGTCTTGTTTGTGAGGACCATATGACCCTTCAAATGGCAGAATTTGCTCATGGTACCTTCTAATTAAATGTTTTAAATTTAAATAAGAATATTAAAAAACAAAAAACACACAATTTGGATCAGTGTAGTGATAGTTATTATTAAAACAGTAAACTGACTCAATTGGACTACTTCTAAAAAATGCTCAAAATTTATACTTAATATTAAAACATTAATATTTCACACAAATTATGCACATTTCATATAAAATCAGTAAAGGGGGTATATAATAATTCATGAAAATATTAATAACATCAACTACCCCACACTTAGTTTTGTGCATGTCCTCATGTGAAACAAATATAAAAACATGACAAAAATCATTTTTACTCACCAACAAATATTAAAATTTTGTTTTCTCCAATCAGAGGAGGTTTAGACAATTTCACCCATCCATTTTGAATTCCACCACAAGTTGTTACAGAAAAAATGTTCCAAAACTAATTCATTTTTTCATTCTCAAATTTAGAAATGGAAAATTTGGACACTCAAAACCCACACCTCTCAAGATGATAAAATTCATTTGTGGAGGTTCACTCTTTCACCAACCAAAAGTGAAAATCTTAGAGTTTGAAAGAGCTCTCAGCTTCCAATACCTATCCAAAGTGAACAAGAATCAAGATAAATTTTTAAGGGGTTTTTCTATGGCTGTGGGACGGTAGGAATATAATTTCCAAAAGAGAGAAGAAGAGGGTTAAAACACCAACATAGAAAAAGCAATGCACATTTTTTTTGAAATAAAACATGGAATGAAATGAAAACACATATTTACAAGGGAATGATTGTGTGAAGAAAGACACAATAGAGGAAGAAAATATTAAGTTAATTAGATAATGTAATATTTACAAGACACAAAACTTCTCCCAATAAGAATATAATGCAAGTGTTCTTTTTTTTCTTTTCATTTTTTTCTTTTTTTTCGAAAGTTGACCTTGAAACAGATCTCACATTCATATCCCAACCCATGTTTGATCTCCTCACGACACTAATTTTAATATTTATAACAAGATCAAAGGTTTAATAAGAGTGATTTTTGACCTACCTAAGACACAAACCATTCTTATTTTCATTTTTTTATATTTTTATTTTTATTTTTTTGATTTTTTTAACACTTTGCAAAAATATTTGTACAAGATTTCATAAAAATACATACATTCCCAAAACTCACTGAATGACAACCTCTCCCCCACACTAAAATGGATACTTGCCCTCAAGCAGATGATAACTCATTGAAAATCAATAATAGGGTACCCAAACAATGAAATCCATTCCCCCCCCCCCACAATTAAATTTCAAAAAAATTATGCAATTAAAATCCATGTTGATATTGGGTGAGAAAAGGTATTGGGCTTGTAATGTGGCTATCAAGGAAAATATTTTCATAGGCTCGAAGGGGATTTAAAAAGGAGGAGTAATGTATGGTTAATGGGAGGCTATTTGGCTATTATAATTCTCATGTGGTTCAAAAAAATGTCTCTATCATATTAATGCACACTAAATTAAGAAATTCAGCTAGAAGGTCCACAAACTCAAGATTCACAAATGGGGTTGAAAACACACATTTTGAAAAGTTGGTCATAGGTGGCCTTGGCATGAAATCAAATGTTGTTCCTCACGATTTGGGAAAAGCATTTTCCAAATCAAAAATTGAGCATTCAAAATTTGTTAATTTTGACACAAAATTCTATATCCAAAGTCATGATAAAAATAAAAAAAATGAGATGAAACCACGTCTTTTGACTCCCTAAAAAGGTTGGACAAAATTTGAAAACTTGATGGTGAGTAAGCATGACTCTTAATTTTTTCTTTTTATGGTTATTTTTTTTTGGTTTTTTTAGAGTTTTTTTTAGTTTTTAGTAAATAAAAACTCACACAAAAGAGAAAGTGAAAAAGAAAGGTTTTGATAAATAAAGTGGTAAAAAAATGATAGATAGAGGAATAAGAAGAAAGAGGAAGAGAGAGGAAGAGATATAGAGAGAGTTAAATGGAAAGAGGTTCCCCCTGGTTTGGATTTGGCGGGTCGCCATCTCCATCTAGTGGTTGGTTGAATGGAGAAGTTGGGGATACAGTGGAAGTCGAGGTGGTTCCAGGACCATGGGAAGTTACCTGAAAAATAAAATCCATTATTCATATAATGAAAAACTAAAAAGAAATTAAAATTTCATAAAAGTAAAAGAAAACATGGGTTGCCTCCCAAGAAGCGCTGCATTTATTTTTCTACAGCTATACAGTTGCAGTGGACTACCCATAGTCTGATGGTGGCCACCTTATTTTCTCAACTCCAGATTGCTTCTAGAAAATCTTCTCCTTTGGGATTCCTGATTGTTAATTGGATAATTTATCCCCTTCCATGATTTCATTATTGCAATTAAATGGAGGTGGAGAGAGAATATGACTATCCTCTTGTTGGTATCTAATGTGAGGAATGATTTTATCAACAAAGTGATGGTTTTCTATACTTGGAAATTCAGGAATATGTCTCAATTTTGATGGTTCATTTATGTAAGGTTCAGATAACACAAAACCACAGTATGAGATCCCAATTGTTTTTGACTCATTTATTTCATCACTTACCGATGTAGAGTAATGAGTATTATTGGCATCATAAGATTGAATAAAATTTTCAATATCCTTTATATCAATGTTGTTCGCCAATGAATGGTCAATTTCAACCTCACCAGTGATCACTTTATTAATTATGGAACAAATATCACAAACATCACTACCATCAGGAAAATATAAACACATTGGTTCAGGGTTCACCTCACATATAAAGGAATTTTTAGAATCATGGATAGGAAATAATGAATGTTGGATAATCAGATTTGAATCAACAAATGAGCATTCTAGTTCATTTTCTTTATTACCATCCATGTTGGATCATTGGAGGTCATAGGTGAGATGAAATTCTAAATATTTTTCAAGATCCTTTAGATTAATAGAGTTTGCATTTGTAATGTCAACATCAATTTCTCCATTAATGACTTGGTTAATGAGGATGCAATATTCACAAACTTCTCTATTAGTATAACATGAAGAACATGTTGGATTGGGATTCAATACACTCTTAGAGAGACTTTCAGAAGCATGGATAGAGAATATAGATTGATTCTCTAATGGGTATCGCATGGATTGAAAAATATTGAACTTGACGAGTTGGTCACAAAATTCCATGGATAAGATGCCAACATGGACATCAATTTTGGTTTTAAATGTCATAAGGAATGGTCTTCCTAGAATCAGAGGAGATTGAGAAGAGTTTGTCTCACCTTCCATGTCAAGGACATAGAAATCAGCAGGGAAGATAAGATCATTGACTCGGACAAGGACACCCTAAATTATTCCCTTAGGAATGGTTGTGCTTCGATTGGCTAACTGAATGACAACACTCGTTGGGTGCAAGGGGCCTAGACCAATGTTAGAGAATATGGATTTGGGAATGACATTAATTGAGGCTCCTAGGTCTATGAGTGCATCATCAAAGTTGGAACTTCCAATTTGGCATGGAACCGTAAAGTTCCCTAGATCTTTGCACTTTATGGGAATAGACTGCTGGGTGGAAAATTTTTCAAAGGTCCTAAGTTGCTTCTTGTGGGTGCACAATTCCTTAAGAAACTTGGCATACTTAGGAATTTGTTTTATGGCATCTAAGAAGGTAATGTTGACTTTAACACGTCTAAAAATGTCGAGCATTTCAGGATCGAGTTCAAAGGACTTATTTGGGTTAGAAACATCTTGAGGAAAAAGAATTGGATTCCTAAGTGGAATGTAAGGAGATGAGGGAATTGTTTCTGGTTCCTTTTCAAGTTTATTTTTATTTTCATTTTCTAGGTCAACATTCAAAGGAGGGTTGGAGGACTTATCTGGAGGCATAGCAATTTACTTTCCCAGTCTAAGTGAAATTGCACTTACATTACCCATGGGGTTGGGTAATGGTTGAGCTAGAAGTTGGGAAGAATTGGATGTTTGCTGCTGACTAAGGTGGGATGCAAGTTGACCAATTTGGGTTTTAATGTTCATGAGGCTGGAATGGGTGAAGGAGGAAAGATCTTCCACTGCACTTTCCCATGGTTTCTTGGAAGAAGAGGCTTGTCCCGAATTGGGATTACCTTGATTTTGGTTCTTGGGAAAGTGATTGTATTGGTTTGGGAATTGAGAAGGCTCACTAGGATAGTGGAATCCAGGAGGAGGACTGATTCTCTGAGGTTGAGGAACAAAAGGGTAAGGTTGTTGGAAGTTACCAACACCTTGACCATATTGAAACTGGTTTGGGTTTTGAGGAGGTAATTGAGGGGGATGAGAGACGGGATTACCATACCTCAGGCCTTGGTTATAGGAAGAAGATAAGGGCTCAGGGTGAGGTTGGTTGAAGTTTTTGACAAACTGACCTAATAGTTGAGGGTTGGTGTTATGCTGAGAATATGTTGCATTGAGCTCCATTAGTCCAGATGAATCAGATTGATCCTCTTGAAGTTGTGGACATGTGTCTATTGGATGCGATGAAGAGTTGCATATTCCACAGTTTTTGACAGGTCCAAGAAACATTGATTGTGGAGAATACAAGGTTGGGGATTTGGTAGCCACATCTAGTTGTCTCACAAGACCTATAAGTTCACTCATCCACTCTGTCATCTTTTTCGGATCAATTGATTGATTATCTTGGGGTTGTTTGACTTGAGCATGTGCTCGAGTATGGAATTGTTGTGTGTTTTCATCCATTTTACTTATGAGATCTCTTACAGCTGTAGGAGTTTTATCAACAAGAGCACCACCACTTGTGGCATCTATGAGAGTTCTATCCATAGCCAATAACCCCTCATAAAAGTATTGGATCAAGAGTTGGTCAGGGATTTGATGGTGTGGGCAGGTTGCAACAAGCTTTTTGAACCTCTCCCAGTATTCATGGAGTGATTCACTTGGGAACTGACGAACACCACTTATTTCTTTTCGGATAGAAGCAGTACGAGAAGCAGGAAAGAATTTCTCTAAGAAGATTCGCTTCATGTCATTCCATGTGGTTATAGAACTAGGAGGGAGGTAGTAAATCCATGACTTAGCAGTGTCAGCTAGGGAGAAATGGAATGCTCAAAGTTTGATTTGTTCTTCAGAAACCCCTTGAGACTTCATGGTAGAGCACACTACTTTGAACTCTTTAAGGTAGAGATGTGCATCCTCACCGGCTAGCCCGTGGAAATGATGAATAAGGTGAATCAAATCCGATTTGAGTTCAAAGTCAGCCTCTGTGTTTGGATATTGAATACCAAGAGGTTGGTAATTCATATCAGTGGTAGTGAGTTCTTTAAGTGTTTGTTCCCTAGGATTGGCCATATCTAATTCAATTGGTTGGACAAGTACTGGTTCTTGAATTATTTGATTATCTCTTATGTTCCTCCTAATTTGGCGAAGTGTTCTCTCAATTTCAATGTCAAACAAATTTGAGGGATTTTTTGGAAGGCTACGGGGCATTCAGATAGATTTTTGAAGACAGAGGAAGACGGGTTTTTCTTTGTGTTTTGTTTCAATTTTTTTTTAAAATTTTGTTTTTTTTTTTGGGTTTTTTTTTTGAAAATAACCAGAAACTAGTGACTACTTAAAGCACCATCCCCAGAAATGGCTCCATTTGAAATGTTCTGCCGATTTTCACCTATCGACCGGTCAAAGTTTCGGTGCTCTGCTAATGTGTATAGCAGCACTCAGGTCAAATCCTCAGCGATGATACTTTGAAATAGTTTTTTGTTTTTAGTTGATTGTATTCTGATTGGGGGGGGTTTGTTTGTAGAGATTAATTGAAATGACTAATTGATTATGATTTATTTAACAAATTGATAATTCTTGGGGTGATTTCATCATTAGGTTAGTTAAGCTTGTTATATCCTTGAGCTTTTCTTTATATTTCATTTAAATTAACACCCATGTCACAAGTTGGCGTTGATTTGAATTCCCAAGTGTTAAGGCTTTAATCCAAGACTTAACTAAACATAGGGTTCTAATATTGATCATATCTTGTTTATGGTAGTGTAATTATGGTTCCAATAATCCATGTAAACCACACATTAAACAAAACAAGTCATTAATCCATGACATGCTAAGTCCAACATACACAATGTTAATTCAACAAATACTCATCGAGAGAAAGCTCTCAATCACTTAACAAACCTAAATTAAAACTCACCCCAATGAGAGATTTACTCATCCATTAATATGGTTATTAATCTGGTAATATATGTTTATGGTGATGAATTATAAAGAGAATAAAAATAAAGGGACATGATAAGAGTAGTGTGCCGAACACACACACAAACGATGAAGAAATTGTTAAATATAGAATTTAGATTGAATGAGAAAGAAAAAGAAGGGAAATGGATTCAACTGAATTTAAACTATTTTAAGAACATAAATATTAAAATACAGAAGGTGGATGAGAATAATAGATATTGAAGAAGTAACTTGCATTAAAACAGAATTACAAAGAAAGAGACTTACAAGATTACAAAAACGAAGAACACGAAAGTAAGTGAAAACAAAGAGATGATTAAAGGTCTCTCAAGTGAAAACTTGAGTATGGAAGGTCCTACCAAGACTTTGGCAAGGATTTTTTCGTTCCAATATTTTCTCCTCTCTTCTGAAATGCCAACCCCTTGAAGGAGAGAAGGGGGATGCATTTATAGCCCAAGGAAGAGGACTGTTTTCATTCCCAATATGTCCCTCCACTTTCATCGCCAATTTATCTATTTATACAGCCAAATAATGAGATATATCCTTATTAAAAGTTGTATATAATAACGTTTTAAGAACCCTCTAAAAATGTGGAGTCATTTGGACCTATGGAGCCAAAGTTATGGCCATTTGATTAAACAATTTTAATATGTCCATTTCAATCCAGTCTTTTTGAATTCCAAAATGTGAAAGGGTTTTTTAATAGGAATATGCCTTCAAAACCGAATTATTTCTTCAAAAAAGTAGGTAGATTATATCTCCTCTTTCACACTGCAAAATCTCAGCTTCATTGGATGCTTACATCATGAGATATGTCATGAATACTATATTGATTTTATTTCTCGTCTAGAATGGTGAGCTGGACTTCAAAGCATATGTTGGGCCTCTTGTTTTTTGAGTTGGGCCATGAAATTTTTATCCAATACTCCTTAAATTGTCCCCAGAACTATAGTAGAGAATAATGGAATTTGGATTTCTTTATTTATCCCAGTAAATCAATATTCATGAATAGTCTAGTTTCTTCACAGATTCTTTGGTCTTGTTTATGAGGACCATATGACCCATCAAATGGCAGAATTTTCTCATGATACCTTCTAGTGAAATGTTTTTTATTTAAATAAGAATCCTAAAAAACAAGAACCACACAATTTGGATTAGTATAGTGATAGTTATTATTAAAACAGCAAACTAAATCAATTGGACTACTTCTAAAAAATGCTCAAAAATTATACTTAATATTAAAACATTAATATTTCACACAAATTATGCACATTTCATATAAAATCAGTAAAGGGAGTATATAATAAGTCATGAAAATATTAATAACATAAATTTCCTAGAGAATTATTCCTTTCAAAATTACTAGCTAGTAATTTCACACAAATGCCATGGATTTTTTCCATGTTCTATGATGAGACCATATGCATCAGTTAAATATCATTTCCTTTTATTCACACTAGATTTGAAAAAATAAATCTTGAATCACATACTTACTCTCTAAAAAATAATAGAGTGTATCAAAATAATCACCACTATTAATATAATTGAGATAATCTTCTTGGGTTATAACCTATGATAAATTAATATCAGAAGACTCAACTTCAATAGGCCTAAAAGAGTTATCCAAGCTAATGGGGGATGTCAACTATATTACTCTCATTGGTTTTCTAAGTACTAACACTTCCTCTTAAATATCATCACATAGTCCATCCACCTAAGAGGCTAATAAACCCTCTCCTATATTATTCTTTATTTAAGTTGATCATTGTATTGTAGGAAAATTTTAATTGTTATAAAAATAGTTAGAACTACCAACCTTAGTTATATCATTTACTAGACTAATGAATTTTGGGGACTCTATAGTAGGTTTTGATCAACTCTTCCCTATATACAACATAGATACAAAATATTTTCAGGTCATGCTAGTTTTTTCTTTTTTTAATCAGAAAAAATTCATCTCAATATTAATTATTCACTAACTCCACTAGAGTTTTTCTCACATTATATTAGACTCCATCTACCATAGAAGTGTTTCCATCCATATAAGTATCTTCAAGAACATAATTTTTAAATATCCTCTCTTCTATAGTGGATTTTATCATAAAACCCTACATATAAATATAGAAACTACCTGTAAATTGATCAGTATGTGTTTTATCTAAGAGATTAATCGGTGGTACCTTATTCCCTGATTATAATATAATTAATTTAACCATAATTACCTTATTGATAATCCCATATTTTCTATAATCAACTATCTATAAGGAAAACTCGGTACCTTGATGATCTTACAACTATTTGGTTAACACCCAATAAAAATAAAGTTGACCTCTTTAGTAGATTTACACCAAGTGACCCAAAATATTCAACCAATAAATCACATTAAAGGGTCAAGATTCATGTGGAAATTGAAAACCCACCTGAATAAGAGAAATCATAATGATTTTAAGATCAAAAAAATTGGATCACGCTTTCACCCAATCCTCTTTAGTAGAAAAGAAAATGATAATATGATAAGGGTCTAAAATCCTAGTTACTACATGATTATTTAACCCCCATAATTCATTGATGTGTTTTTAAAAAGAGTATATTATAGGTGTTCAACAACCATATAAGGAAACTAGAGATTAATCTAGAAATTATTATGAATCTTTCAATTCCAATGTTGAAATAAACATTTAAGGATAACCATTAACAAAACTAGGAACTATAGGCAAGATAGAGATGCAAGGAAATTGTTGGTGATCATTAGGGTTTTTGAATTGGATAAAATCACATGCTAGAGTAGAGTATGAATCATTATAAATTCACCCATACCCTAATGGAAGGGTATAGTAATAAATATATTTAATTTAAAACTCTATATTTGGAAAAAAATGAATCCTTAAGATCCATCTCATATAATAAAGGGTGAAAGTAAGGCACAACATTAAATATTATGATTATTAGTGAATAGAGATTGTTATATCACTAATGAAACCAAGTATAATTAATCCTTACAAATTTAAATAACTATTAAAAAGTAATGGATTATTTGAGACATGAAAGAATAATTGAAATGAATCATAATTAAAAATTATTAAATAAAGATAAAGGGTTTACTTGATTTTTTTAAAAAAACTCACTCCAACTCACCCTACAGGAAAATATATCAGATTTAAAAAATAATCATCCAACATGTATCAAACATATATACATTAAATATTAAATCTAAATCATATTAAGACACAAAACCTTTATGTAACTTCATGTTTTATATGATAAACATTGGTATGTGAGGGGATTAAAACACATGAACAACAAAAAGCATCTTACGATTGCCTTCCAATGATTGTGTTATAAAATTGTATACCATCCACAACAAGGATGAAATGGATTTACACTTCAAGACCTACTAAAAAATTAAATCCACTAAAAACATAATAAGGTATTACATTTTGTGATGTAATTCCCATGCTCGTGTATGAAGTTGGGAAAATAACAATTATGTCATAAGTGAGCACCAAAAAACCCATGAAAAAATAAAAAGTATAAATCCATCAATAAACAAAATTAAAATTATCTATTAATAAATACATTATATATGTTACAAAAAAGACATATTTTTATCATAAAATTTCTCAATTTCCAACAATAAAAACATAAGAAATCATTAACAAATTTTTTTTGATCGGATGAATTCAAGTCAAAAAGAAATATCCATAAAACAACGCACTTAAAATAAGGAATTAAATATCATTTTATTAATAAATAAAATGAGAAAATCTGAATCAAACTAATAATGATGAATATATGGTATAACATAAAATTATTATGATATAAATAGTAATAGGTGAGGTAATAAAGTTAGCTTAAAATGCGGATTAAATGAGAATTGATCATAAATAAATTTGGAAATATAAAAAAAAGGTATGTGACTTTCCCCTAAGAACTATTGGAAATAAATTAGCTATAAAAATATATTATCAATACTTTTATTTATTGTAATATAAAACTATTGAATCCAATATGGATGACTAATAAGTAATTATGGAATGACTAAAAATATTTTTCTCAATGAATGAGTTCAATATAACCATATTATGTTTTCCAGCATGTCGACAGAGTCACTATGTTTTTCAGAGTGGATAAATCAAGAGGGGGAGAATTAAGTTTCCAAAAAAATATATTTAAAATATTTAAAACTAAATCCACAAATTTATAAAATATCCTAGTTAACTAAAAAATATAGATATATAATTATATGTTTTAAAATTATTTCTTGAAGCATGATCAAAACTCAATTAAAAAAATAAAAATTACCTTATATTTTCAAATATATCTAATTACTTTAAACACATTATAAAAAAACAAATTAAATCTAACTATCGAATTAATGTTTTTATATAGTTTTTTAAAACTATAAGATAATTTTTTTCCATTGAGGTATGGATCCTTTAAATTTCAGTATAAATATATTTTTTTACCTTAATGGAAGTTCATAAAGGGGTCATAGAGGGTTAGAGAGTGTTTAATATTGATTTGGAGCTCAGATTTATGGTTTTTTTTAAAACATGGTGAGGTGCATGGTTATTGAATGGTTTTAACTAACCATGTCCCTCAACAGTGAATCTTATAAAGTGTGGAGCATAGTTTTTTTAATCATCCAATAGGGTCCAGGAAACCACAAAAACATCTGTAATTTATTATAGGTCACCCACACAGTTTTCCCAAGGTTTTTCAAACCATGTTCCTAGACCGTGTGGGGTGTTGGATCCCAGAAAATGGGAATATCATGGTTGGCACATGATTTGTCCAACCGTGTGGCCAAATATTTCACTTATTTAAAATGATGTAAATTAAATTTTTGTCCCATTTACCTTATGGTTAATTTGTAAATACCCTAATTATAGTAGCTTGAATTCGGTGATTACTTTATTATATTGGCATAAGATACAAAGAATCTCATCCCAAAGGACCAAATAGTTTAGTAATATTGGTAAACTATATACATAATTTAATCTCATATTACAATTGAAAACAAAAAATACAACATATTATTTTCTTTGAGTGCATCATTATTTCCTTTAGCATGACCATGCATACCAATCATAATACCCATCTTGGAATCCGGGTAAAGAAACATAAGAAAAGGGTAAGCTCAAATACTCAGTAAGGGTACGAATACAATGGAAACTATGAGGAATAAATAATCATAATCATTATGGAAAGAAAAATAACTAAAACAAATTTCATTTAATTAATTACTTGATCATAATATGGTAAGAATAAATAATGATCAAATAATTCCATATAATTAATCACATGAGTTTGAAACTTAACCGTGGATATTCAAACTAATATAATAATCACATGGAAAATCAATAAATAATCTCATAATTAGGGAATTCAAAATTATATATATCATAATCATATTATCAAGACCTTTTACAAGATAGCTTAAAACAATTGGTAAAAAAACATTTAATTTTTCTAACAAATTTGTCTCATGAGGTCTATCGATGCGTCAAGGGGATATATAATTTTAGGCCCCACCCATCACTTAATAAGTCCAATTCATTCCTCATATGATAGGGGTAAAAAACAATCAATATAAACACTCATATTGAAAAACCAACATATGGAATTTTAATACTTACCCCAATCAATAAACATTATCATAAACTATCCTGATTAATATGGTGAATAGTAATAAAATTGTACATCCTCAATTAAAATGGTCATAAACCATCAATATAAATAATAATTATAGTTTCAATATAACATATACCCAGTGTATCATATGTACAATAAAGGTTTTATGTCATTGATGAATATAAATACCATAAAAATTACATTAAAACATTCCTAAGGAAAATATCCTCTTCACTTTGAAAATCACCTTTTAAAAATAAATGTTCACAAAAAAATTTGAAAACAATTTTCATATAAAAAAACCTTGGAAACTTTAAAAATAAGCGTTAAAACATTTATTGGTCATTAAAGTGGAAAATTTTGTTCATGTTGTATATGTTAAAACAAATATTCCCTTCATATTTTTGGTAAAATCCAATCAAGCACTGTTTGGAAAATGACAGGAATATTCCTTTAAAAATATTTTGTAAAAATTGATAAATGGGTAAAAATTTCTCTAATAAATCATTTTTATAATTTTGAAAACATTTTTGAAAACAAATTTAGAAAACATGGTTTTGGAAGAAAAAGGATTTTCAACCGATGAGAGAAATAATGTCCGATTTTCTTGAAAACATTTTCACATTCATTTTAAGTAAAAAAGAGATGATAATGGTACTATTATTCTAAATATTCATGAATAACTAGATTATAATAAAATTCATGAGTTTATTGAGTGAAGTATTGTAATATTTCATCATTTAAGATTTAATTACAAATAATCCCAATAAACGATGATATTGTAAAATAAACCATTATCACATTGGTAAATTTTTAATCATAAGCCCCATGAA
This sequence comes from Viscum album, assembly GCA_963277665.1. Lineage (NCBI taxonomy): Eukaryota > Viridiplantae > Streptophyta > Magnoliopsida > Santalales > Viscaceae > Viscum > Viscum album. The sequence continues at coordinate 1,776,476,826 of OY728129.1, read as the reverse complement.
AGAAATAACTTCAAATGAAACATCAAATAACATTAATATAAAGGTATTAATGATATAAAATATCAAACGGTAAGTTTATACACCACACAAAATAACTAAGTGGTGAATATGGAATACGTCTCACAGAAGTAAAAGCGAGACAAGAAACCCTTACCTTAAGTCTGATTTCCATTGTATGTGTTTGAAACTCTTGTATAATAAATATAAATTTAATATGAATATATATTAAAAAATCATACTCCTATATTTAATACCATAACTTATTTACTTATATTCTTTGATGACCTATTTATTAACAATTCTTTGTTAAAATCGCCATTTCAGGTGATAATTGCTTCATTTTTCATATATATTTTGGTTTTGGTGATTTCGGTCCTTTTATATTGATCATGGTTACATCATATCCAAAATTTTAAACATGATATAAATATCATATATATTCATTATATATTCATTATATATTTATTTGTAGTAATCTATAAAATTCAGAGATATAAAATGGATTACATCGTTCATGGAGATGTTACGTACGCACGAACGTTATTTCCATTTTTTCGAAGAATGGAATTAAATTAAAATAGATATTGATTAAAAATTAAGAAATAATTATTTTTTAATATTTATAATTTATATTAATTAAATACAACTTTATTACCACCTGTTAAAAAATAAATTGAAAAAATCACATCGATACGTGGAGACGGCAGTCCACACATACGCACAAGCGGCATTATTGTTTTCCAATGGATGGGAAGGTAGGAAGTTAGATGTGATATTATATTTACAGAAATATTTTTAGGTCATAAATATCACAAATATTCATTAAATTTATTCTTAATACCTTTCATGTAAAGCATAAGAGAAAAATGAATCGCATCGTTTTGTGAGACGGTAGTCCGTCGTACACACGAGTGACTGTATCATATCCCCCGTAGAATGGAAAGTAATAATTTTCATATGATATAATAATTCCATATGTATAATAGTTTCATAAATATCATACAAAAAATTTAAATCCATCATTATACCCATCCTTGAAAGGTGATTATGGAAAATGAATTACATTGGTTTGCGAGGCGATAGTCCACCGTACACACAATCAACAGTTTTGTTTATCGTTTGATAGAAGTGGGGATTGATATGGGTTATTACATTAACATAATAAAAGATAATTAAATATTTGATAATATCGTTATTATATTATCATATTTTAATATGATTTTATGGAGGTATAAGAGGAACTAAAAAATGCATGTTTAATAATTTTACCTCTTCTTCAGAGAGTCTCTTTAGGTTTATACCTAAAGCCTTCTTATGAGAGATTCCTACTAAAAATAAGGTCTATAATATTTGGGAGGGAATTAAGGAATATATTTGGGTAGTTATTTTCTAAACCAAATGGTTTTGGAAGTGTGAATAGGGGAGGAGAAGGGGAGGCCTTTTATAAGTGAGGGAGAGGACAAACATGGAATTTTTGAAAAGATAAAGAGATGACCATGTTTTTATCTTCCCAAAAGCCTAAAAAATGGGTCATCATTAAACCTTATAAGTTAAAAGGTATTAATATTTCCATAAAATGTGTTTTATACAAGTTTTAGGTCATTTTAAACACTTATCTCCTTAGTTTAACCTCTAGGTAAATCCATTTTTACATTAACTGTGGTAATTAATTTTTACTATTTTCACTATTTATTGTGGTCAAAAAAATAATTTGAAATTGTTAGATAATATATATTATTTAAATACTAAAAATGGAATCCACTTTTTAAAATTCAATTCATATAATTGGCATAATTTAATTTAAAATTAAACCGCATACGCAATGAAAGAGCGGTTTTCCAAAGAGAAAATTCTCATAATTATAGAATGTTTTAATATAAAAATAAATATGAAATTAATTAAAATGAAATAAATAGTTAAAATTGTAATATAATTGAACTAATTTTAATTTAAAACCAATTTTAAATATAAATTAACCTTTTAAATAATTTAAACAAAAAGGCAGTTTTCAATAAAAATTTGTATTTAACTATTCATCAAAAAATTAATCTTTTCAGAACATTCTCAAAAAATTAACCAAAGATAATTTTGAAATTTAGATTTAAAAATTAAGTTTATTTTTTCAAATAAATTTTATAAAATTGGTAAAAAATTATTTTAAATTATGTGCGCAAAGTGATATTATACCGCATTTCAGAAAAATACAGTTTTTCATAAAACATTTCTTTTTTCTTTCAAATGGTTCTTATTTTATTTATAATCAATAAATAACCATTAAATTTATTTTATACATGTGTAAACCATATAATTTTCAAATTTTATTTAGTAATATTTATACTCTCCAACATAATGGCTAGGTTATAACAATTATATTTAAATAATAATATTTTAATAGAGTATCATTTTTCGTTTAAACCCGATGTTGTGTCTTGTACAAGTTGTCAAATAAATTGTATCTGTTTATAAAGAAGTGTATTTTAAATTATTATGGTGTTAAATTTTCATTTAATCTTGGTGTTTCATGTCATATACTCTATCAAATATGATGTTCCTCCTTTAAAATCTAAAGGTTTTACATTCTACCCCCTTAAATAAATTGTATCCTCACAATTTAATTTTGATCTCAATAATTGAGGGCTGGAAATTTAAAAATAAAATTATTGGAACACCACATTATAAAAAGGGTTAATAAAACTTCCTCTTGATAAGAGAGGAATGTATTTATGAAGGTTTTCTAGAGTAACACATACTAGGTTTCCAAATAGAAGAACATTGGTGGGAAGTAAAGATATGGACATGGAAGAAAAGCATAAATATTTATGGAAAGTGGGAGACATCATTGATCACAATAAATTTAATGATATTGAAAATTTAATAAAAATAAATACATAAATAAATGATGGATGAAAATACCATCAGTTTAACATAAATGAAGGTATTAGGATAACATTTTTTTTCAATATCCTTTTCCTAGAGTTAAGGATTTCCTTTACCATATAGAATGAGAACATATAAAAATATACTTACTCAAAATATTTCTATTTCATGGGCACAGTTTAATCCTTTAGTTTTGATTCAATAAATTCCCACTTCATTTCTTAATCCAAGAAATGAATATCAAAAATGAATTTTTACACCTAAAGAACATTTAACAGATCATTAGAATGAAAATTAATTCCTCCTATCTCTAGATATTTTTCAAAATAAAAATGGTTAGTAAAAGTTATCCAATAACACCCAAAGTTAAAATTAATCCATTATATATATATTTAACCTTAAGACTCATCTAAAATATGCCTTTCCAAATTCAAAGTCCAAAAATTATGAAGGAAATTCACTAAATCAACATTATATTCCTTATAAAATATAAAGTGGGTATTAATTTTACATTCCAAATATATTAATAGCTTTATCATTATAAAACCTTATTGAAAAGATATGTGCTTACAAAAAAATCTCATATTTTTTAATATATTCCATAAATCCTAACATGCAATAAAATCTGGGAAAGATAACATAAACCATCAAACCATTAACCAAATTCAATGTCACTAATATTATCCCATAAACATATATTTATTATTATTATCTCAACATCAATCACATATTAAGGGTTATATTCCCTCAAACATGTGTTTTCCAAAAAGATCAACTGGCTACTAGATCAATTTTCTTATTTATCGATAATATTCATCATATGGTATCAGATATTTAAAGAAAATGTACTACAAAAAAATACTTATACATTTTAAGATTATAATAATGAGAACATCATTGATAAAATAATTCTTCAACACAATTCTTGAATTCAAATACAAAAGTTCATTATTACACTTTAGTCGTAGCAATATCATAAGCTTGAACTTGATCCATTAACTTCTTATGGTGTATATTCCCTTGATTATTTAGGTATTCATTTAAATAGTGCCTAATCTCCTTATAGTTAAAAAATTGAACATTGGAATATTCTTTCTTTCCCTTGAAATCTTGAGCAAGGTGGCCTTATCTCCACACTTGTAGCAAACTCACATTCCCTCCAATAAAGTATTAAGCTGATTCTTTCCCTAATTATCACATGTGGGAAAATCCTTCTTTTCCTTATTCCCTTCATCCATTATTTTCTCTATCATCCTATTATTATCTTACTTTCCTTAGAATCCATAAGACTTTCATAATTCTTTATTTGTCTTGATATCACATGATATTATGTCTTCATATGATAGGAATGTTTAGGAGACTAATTCCCTTTAAAGTATTGTATTTTACTCATTAAATAAATGGTCAATATTACTCTTTGGATTACTTATATAGTTCATAGCATGCCTCGATAAGCTTATAAATTTGGATTCATACTTAGATACATTTTCATCTTCATTTTATCTTATACTTAGGAATTGTCTCTCCATATTTGTTTTTTGGTTGCAATGAAAGTACTTTTCCAAGAATAGTACCCTAAAATACTTCGATATAATGTTTTTTATTTATTATTCATCCTTATTGTTTGGAATCAATGACCACACTTAATCTAAATCTCATAAGAGATGATAAAATGTCCTGAAAACCTTCTCTATTTCATTAATTCCTAAAGTGATAAATATATTCTATAAGAAACTTATCCATTTCTTAGATATAAATGGACTTATAGTCCCATTGAAGGATGGATTTTGTTGATTCATAAAGTAGTCTAACATTTTTACACAACATGGTGGATGAGCAGGAAGCTTCATATAGGAAATGTGATTTCTCATGACCTAAGTTAGCTTCCCAAATATTGTTATAATTTCTTTAGTTATAAATACAGATCCAACTCCATCTTTATTATCATTTTGAGGATCGAATTCCCTACATGAGATATGTGCATTGATACGGTCCTCATTCATTTCACTAGGATCCATTTCTAAATAGTGTAATACACTAGATTAGATCATAACATTATAAAACATAATTTATGATCCTAATACTATATAAATACATAAGATAAGATAAAAAATTATGCATATCTAATCTCATAATAATAAACAAGGTTTCTTTGTTAAGGTTTTAAAATAATAAAAATATTTTCAAATACTTCATAATTGTTTGTAAATAAAATTTAAATTTACCAAAGCATGTACCCCAAGAGTTTCAAACTAGGTGTGCAGTAAGGCTCATTATAGTGTACCAGGTAACACTTGATTCAATATCGATATGCCTTTTACATAGTTATTACCCCTAGGTACATTTTTTCTAGAACCACATCTACTTTTAGCATCCATAAAGGGATGTATTTCTAAAAAAATCACATAATATCTTCCTTAGAAAAACTTTAGGATATTTTCCTATACATAGAATTATCATTAAAGTAAGTAATAGGGTTATATTCTATGATCTATGTTTTTTGAAAATATAGTTCCCAAGGTTTTTGCTAAACTTCCTCTGATACCAACTCTAAATACCCTAACTCTAGTATCTTAGAGTCGGTGGTTACTTTATTACATTGGTATAAGATAAAAGTAATCACGTCCCAAATGACCAAATGGTTTAGTAGTCTTGTTACACTAGATATATACTAGAATATCATGTTACAGTTGAAAACATAAAATTTGACATAGTATTTTCTTTGAGTAAACCATTATTTCCTCTAGAATAACCCTTCATATCAATCATAATAAAAATATTAGAATTATAGGGAAAGAATCATAAAAAAGGAGGGATGTCAAATTCTCATTAAGGGTATATATACAGTAGAAGCTATCATGAATAAATAATAATAATCAATATTCCAAGGTAAATAACTTAAACACATTCCATTTAATCAATTACTTGATAATAATATGGTATTAATAAATAATGATCAAATAATACCATATAGAAAATCACATGAGATTAAAACTTAACCAAGGATATTCTAACTAATAGAATAATCACATGGAACATCACTAACTAATATCATAATGAGGTAATGGATAATTCTAGATATCATAATAATACTATCCAGGCCTTTTATAATATAGTTTAAAACTATGGGTAAAACCTTATTTAATTTGGTCAATTGATTTTCCTCATGAGAACTATAGATGCATCAAGGGGTTATGTAATTCCTGGATCCACCCATCACTTAATAATTCGGATTCATTCATCATATGAAATGGGTGAAACATAATTAACATAAATATATTTATTTAAAAACTAACATATGAAATTTTAATACTTACCCAAATAAATAAACACAATAGTAAACCATCTAGAGTAATATGGTGAATGGTAATAAAATTTCACATCCCCAGTTAAACTGATCATAAACTATCTAGAGAAATAATAATGATGGTATCAATAAAATATATACTGTGATTATCATAATTATAATACAGGGTTTATGTCATTGATGAATTAAAATACCATAAAAATTCTATTAAAAACATTCTTGAGGAAAATATCATTTTATTTTTAGAAATAAAATTTCAAAAATAAAAGTTAAAAAAATAATGACAATAATTTTATTTTAAAATAATCTTATAAACTTTTAAATTGATCTTTAAAACATTTATTATTCATGAATGAAGAAAATTATGTTCATGTCGTACACATTAATACAAAGATTCCTTTCATATTTTCAGTAAAATCCAAATGAGTATTATTTTTAAAATAACATGAAGGTCCCTTTAAAAAAAATTAAAAAATAAAAAATGGGTAAAATTTTCTTTAATAAATCATTTTTATAATGTTAAAAACATTTTTGAAAACGTTTTTAGAAAACAAGGTTTTGGAAGAAAAATGGTTTTCGACCGAAGAGAGAAATAAAGTCGTATTTTCTTTAAAACATTTTCAAAATCATTTTAAGTACCAAAGAGATTAAAATGTTAATATTACTTGAAAGTTTATGAATAACCATATGAGAATAAAATTAATTATTTTCTTGAGTGATATATCATAATATTTCATCATTAGAAATTTGATCACAAAGAATCTCGATAAATAATGAGATTGTAAAATAAATCATTACCACTTTCGTAAATTTTGAATCGTAATCCCTATGAAAGAAATAAATTAAAATTAAATATTAAATACAATGAATATAAATGGATTCATGATATAAAATATCAAAGGGTAATTATATACACTGCACGAAATAATTAAGTGGTGAATATGGCATAGATCTCACAGAAGTAAAAGTGAGAGGAGAAGCCCTTACCTTAAATATGATTTCCTTTGTACATGTTTTAAGCTCTTGTAAAATAAATATAGGTTTATTATAAATCTATTAAATAAAAATAATCAAATATTTCATTCCATATATGATTTATTATATTATTTTATTACTCGTTTACTAACAATTCTTTGTTAAAATCATTGTTTCGGGTGATAATTGCTTCATTTTTCATGAATGTTTCGATTCGGTGATTTCATTAATTTTATATTGATCATGGTTATATAATATATAGAATATTAAACATGATATAAATATAATATATATTCATTATATATATATGTATATTAATCTACAAAAAATTAGAGATATAAAATGGATTACACCGTTCTTGGAGACAGTAGATCATACATACGCATGAACATTATTCACATTTTTCTCAAAAGATTGAATAAATTAAAAAAAATATTAATTCACCATTAAAAAATAATTTATATATCACATATATAATTTATATTAATCAAACACATCCTTACTACCATCCATTAAAAATAAAATGAGAAACAAATTCGCATCGCTATGTGGAGGCGTTAGTCCACACGTACGCATGAGCGACATTATTGTTTTCCAACAGATGGAAAGGTAGGAAGTTATATGTGATATTATATTTAAAAAATTATTTTTATTTCATAAATATCAAATATATTCATTAACTTTATCCTTACTACCTTCCATGTAAAGCGTAAGTGAAAAACAAATCACATCGCTTCGCAGGGTGGTAGTTCACCGTACACACGAGCGACATTATCGTATCCCCCACGGAATGGAAAGTAAGAAATTATATGTGATATAATAATTAAATAAATATAATAGTATTATAAATATCATATAAAAATTTTAAATTCATTATTATATCCATCCCTGATATGTGGTGATGGAAAATTAAGTATATCATTTTGCGAGGCGGTAGTATGTTGTATACACAATTGATGATTTCATTTCCCATTTGATGGAAGTGGAGATTGATATGGGTTATAATATTAACATAATAATTTTTTTATTATATTATCACATTTTAATATGATTTTAATAAGTTTGAATAAGAAATAAAACAAATACGCACTTTTAAGAATTTTACCTCTTCTTCAGAGAGCCTCTTTAGGTTTATACCTAAAGCATTCTTAGGAGAGATTACAAATAAAAATAAAGACTATTATGTAGGTATTTAATTAAGAATTAAATTTGGTTAGCTTTTTTTCAAATCAAATAGTTTTGGAAGTGTGAATATGGGAGGAGAGTGGGTGGCCTTTTATAAGTGGGGAGAGGACACACATGGAATATTTGAAAAGATTAAGTGATACCCACATTTTCATCATGCCAAAAGCCTCAAAAATGGGTTATTATAGAACTTTAGAGATTATAAGGTCCAAATATGTCCATAACATTGGTTTTTGGACAAATATTAGGTCATTTTTAACACTTATCTTATTAGTTTAACCCCTAGTAACCCATTTTTACCTTAACTGCGATAATTAATTTTTACTATTTTCACTATTCATTATGGTCAAAAATTAAGTTGAAATTATTAGATAATATAAATTAATATTATTCCAAATATTTAATACATGTTTATAAATTCAATTCATAGAAGTGGCATAATTCAATTTAAAATTAAACCGCAGACGCGATGAAAGAGTGGTTTTCCAAAGAGAAAATTCTTATAAGTATTGAATGTTTTAATATAAAAATTCAATATTAAATTGATTAAAATGACCTAAATTAGTTAAATTATAGTATAATTTAAATAATTTTACTCTAAAACTAATTTAAAATATATTTTAACTTTGTAAATTATTTAAACGAAAAGGCAGTTTTCAATAAAAATAGTATTTTTCACTATTCATAAAAAAATAATTTTTTAGAAAATTATAAATAAAATTTCCCAAAGATAATTTTTAAATTTATATTTCAAAAATTAATTTTATTTTTCTAAATTAATTTTCTAAAATTTTTAAAAATTAATTTTAAATTATGTGCGCAAAGCATGACTAGACCGCCATTTAAAAAAATACAGTTTTTCAAAAAACATTTCTTTTTATTTCGAATGGTTTTTTTTTAATTTATAATAAATATATAACCAATTAATTTATTTTATAAATTTTTAAATCACATAATTTTCATAATTTAGTTATTATTATTTATACCTTCTAACTTAATGGTAAGGTTATAATAGTCATGTTTAAATAATAATGTTTTAAAAAATTATCATGTTTTGTTTAAACCTAGCGTTGTGTGTTACACAAGGTATCAAAGAAATTGAATTTATTTAAAAATAATAATATCATAAAGTATTAGGGTGTTTCATTATCATATAATCTCAGTGTTTCATGTCATATATGTTATCGAATATGATGTTTCTATTTTAAAATCTTGGGGTGTTACATAATTATCCTTCTCCTCCTCCCTTATTCGTATAGCAGCACAATAGAAGCACTCATTTCTTCCTCTTCAAGGGTTTATTGTATTTCTCTCATCTAGACTCTGATTTTATCATTTTTTATCATGTTATATCCCCCTTGGTAATTATAACTGTCCTCCTTCTTCTTTTCTTAGTTTTCTTTTCCATCTTGGGTGTTATCTCCATGCAAGCTAATATGCCATATTTTAAGATAATTTGACTGGTTTTTTATTTTTCATCATTCTAGCACAAATTTGAGGTTGATACTGGATAATGAGTCTTCTACAGGGCTTAGGTATGTGTTCTAGTACTTTTTTATAAAAGTCTTATTGATTATAATATGTGTCATTGTGCCACATGCCAGACCTTTTGTGTGTTGCTCCTAAAATGTGTACCCCTTTGAATTAATTGTTTAAACCTTTACCTAGATATTATATAAGGATCTTTGATAGTTTTTTAGGTTTAATACCTCAACTTGGACCACCCCTTAGGGTGTATTTGTAACACCCCGAGATTTTATGAAAAATATTCTTTTTAATTTCATTAATGTCTTGTGTTGTACGCTACACCAAAATGAGCTTGCACAACACGCATCCTTGACTTGCCTTTCATTACACACAATCGCGACCTTCCTCGATAGCGTGTGTTGTACGCAATACCGAGTTTCACTAAACAATGATATGCTGTTAAAATATTATTAAAACTAGCCGTTATGAATAGTAATAACCACTTTTTGGAATTTTGTAAATTTTATTTTTCAAAATGGACTTCATTTTTGGATTCGGAATATCGAAATTAGCTTAGGGTGAAATTTTGGTAATTTTCGGATAACTTTCATATTTTGATGAATAGTGGAAATTACTAAATTTTAATTAAAAACAACTTTTTCGATCGAAATAATTAATAGTGATAAATTATTAATTTGATTGGTTTTAAAGTATATTTAGAATATATTTTTACAATTTAATACAATGTTGGTCATTGGATGTAATTTCACATTTAAACCAGACATAAACAAGTGTCAATCTTTTGATAGTTATTATCTCTTAAGAACAAGCTATTTGTTTTGACGACGGGAATTAATTTTTAAATTAATTAATTCCATTGATATGTTTTGAATTTGGTAAAATATAAATCATTTTTGAGTTCATAATATCAAATATAGCTTAGGCCTAATTTTTGGTATTTTTCTAAAAACTTTCAATTTTTGATGAATAGTGAAACCACTAAGTGGTAGTTAAAAAAAACTGAATTTTTCATAAAACTTAATTTTACCACTTCTGTGAGTAGAATTTCAAAAATCCGAGAGACACGATTGATGTCAGTAAGTAAAATGTGGTTCAATGAGATGAAAATAATTTTTGGTCAATAGTAACTTTTTACTTTTTTTTACCACGGTTAAAAGTAAATAGGGTAATTAAGGGTAAAAATATTATTATTATTACCCTAACACATGTCCTAATTCTATTGGATAAGTGTAATTCGACCAAAAACAACCTTAGGAATAAAATATAACTTGGATTAGATTAGGACATTTATTATTATTTAATTTAAAGAAGAGTTAAAAGAGTTAAAATCAAAGTTTATTTACTAAAACATTTTTAATATAGGGTTATAAATAAGATAAATTCTATTGTAAATATTCATTAGAAAGAAAATAATATTTCCTACATAATTATATTTTATTTATAATTTTTAGACATTAAATAATTTAATTTATTTATGACACAACGATGATACAGTAATTATCTTATTAATGAAATATTGACATAATTGATGTTATAAATACCCAAATAAATGTAATTTGAGACTTTTTATGAATTAAACTAATTTTATAGGTTAATATGACATGTTTTTATTGATTTAATTAACTTTTTTCTAACTTATCATTCTGTTATGATTTTCACAAAAATCAATTACTAAATAGTGTCAAATTGACATAAAATAGTTTTTAAAACAAATATTATATTATTAATTGTTATTTTATTCCTAAAAATATAAGGTTTGGCCAAATGACTTATATAAGGTTATATATTTTAATAATAAAAAACTTGGGGTTCTTTTGGCTTCTTATAGTAAGTTTATTAACCTTATAGTATAAGAACACAAGAAGACACGGTAAAAGTAAAATTATTTTACTTAATGTTAAATCTAAATGATAAGGTTAAAAAAGGAACCTAAACTTGTCTAAATTATATTGGATGATAGTATTTCGACCCATCCCCACCTTAGCTTAGAAATAAATCAATTTGGAGCTATTTAAAACAGAATTTGACTTTATAATAAAATAATAGTTTTAGTTATTCCAAAGGTACCCCTCTCCTCCCTTATAAAAGGGAACCTCCTCCCCCTCTTCCTCACACAACTTTGAGCCTTCAAGCTCAGCCAACCCCTGAAAAATTCTCTTCCCCACTTCCATAGAAACATCCTATATGTTATTTTCTTCCTCAAAGACCAATTTTAGTGCCCTAAAAGGAGGTCTCAAAGAGGCGCTTCAAAGAAGAGGTAATGCCCGTTACCGATTCTTTCATCTTTATTTCTTCTTCCACTTATTCTTCTTTAGTTGTTTCATCATGAAGTAATAACATCAGTATCACTCATATACTGATATGTTATTATAATTATTAAACAACCCTATTTCACCATCTATCCATCCTATGGAAAACGAAATCACCGCGCGTGCATACGTACGGAATACCGTCTCCACACCGTGGTGTAATCTATTTTCCACCACCACCTTACTTAGATGGGTATAATGGTGTAAATAATAACTATATATGATTATTGTAAAGTTATATTGATTCTGAAATAGTCTACATACACTTCAATACAATCCCACGATCATGAGAACGATATCATCGCTCGTGCGTACGTACGGACTACCGTCTCCACGACGCGATGAGATTCATTCTCCGAGTTAACTATTCATGAATGATTATAAAGTATATATAATAAGTAGTCATGAAATATATGACATAATAATACTACTGTATTTATGTATATATATATTTATGTCATCTACTTAATTCCACTCAATTCAATAAGGAAACGAAAACAGCGTTCATGCGTACGTACGGCCTACCGTCTCCATGAACGGTGTATTTATTTCCATTTATCGATCCATTATATATATTTATATTCTGAATATATATTATATATAAATAATGTTTTATATTCTGGAATTAAGTAATCATGATCTAAGTAATCATATGAATAATTACAATTTAAAACACAAACGACAAATGAGACGATTTTACCCAAAACGCTACTTTAACATGAATTTACAAAAGAATGGGTAATATAACGTCATAAGTGAGCCATATATGATATAATAACAATGAATATTATTCTGTAATAAGTCAATGACATTATTTAAATCATTATACAGGAGGTTCAGACACTTACGAATCAAATCGGATCTAAGGTAAGGGAAAATCTCACAATCTCAATTTTTATCCGAGATTGTTTATACTTCATAATTTACTGGGGAATATTTATCATCCACATCCATGTTTCCTCAATATGTAATATTTATATCCTTCTACAATAGTTTATATCCAATATTACCCTTCGGTGAGTTTTTAGTAAAATATATGAAAGGAATCTTTTGTCGTTTTTCGTACGAGGTACTTTTTGACTTTTCCGACAAAAGTATGAGAAGAATGTTTTTTTTAACTTATACAGCATGAATGGATTTTTAAAACATTATTTCCAAGAAGCTTAATTTAAAATTTTTCAAGTTTATTTTTAATCAACTTCTTTTAGTTTAGAATTTTATGACATGTTAAGAAAGGAAAATTGTTTTTGAAGTAGAAAGGATATTTTACTCAAGAAAGAAGTTCAAGTGTTTTATAAAAATTATTTTCCATCTAAGATAATAAAGGGTTCTGTTTTTATCCCTATTATTACATTGATTTGATTATGTTTTGATGGAATTATTTTTATGAATTCCTTTATCGTATATGAATTGTTTTATGATGTCATGATGTTTAAGATTCCCATTTTTATTACATGGGTTATGCAATGATATATGGTTTATGATTTTGTGGCACGCATAAGAATGGTATCATTATGAGATGGGTGGGACCTATATCTCCCTCAAATGCATTGGATAAAGATTTTATATCTCATGAGATAGACATGGCTGGAACGGTAGGTTATACCGGTTCAGTGAAACAGGACTGAAACGAGGGTGACTCGGTTCAGAAATGGACTTTGTCCACTAAGATAGTCTTGAAAATTAGTCTTGACTAATAAGATATGATTCTCTGGGATTATGTGTGTATGCCACAAATTTTCATGTTTTAAGTTATGATTATTGGGATTTCATTTCACTACTATGATTTATCCCATGTTATGAAATTATGCTCTCTTTTGCAGGTTAAGATTTCCAAAATTTTATGTTCTTATGAATATGATGTGATTGATATTTCTTTTGTTTGCCCTTACTGAGCATTTGAGCTCACCATTTTATGTTTTCTTTTCCCCAGGATATAAAGAAAGGTTTTAGGTAAAAAAAAAAGAAGGAAGATCTTTATGGGAGATGTTGAAGATCTTTCACCACGATTAGAAGATTATATTCCGAGTTTCCAAAGATACTAAACTATTACGATCCTTGTGTGTGTATTTTTGTTATGTACTAAGTATTACACAAAAGTAATGGAATGTCCTTGTATGTCAAGCTTCGGGTCTTTACAGTTGGTATCAGAGGAAAGGTTTAGTCAACCTTTGGAAACTAGGATACGAAAACGTTATTGAGATCCCTAGAGATATTTCTAAGGTATGTCTAGGGATGTCTCTAAGGTTAAGTATACGTATAGGATATAGTCCTAGAACTATGGTAACGATCTTAGAATTTAACCTAAGATGTTAGATATTGAAGTTACTCCCCATTTATTATGATTTTTTCCTCTAACACTATTCTTTCTGGGTTTTAGAAAATGGCTGGAAACAAGATGATTCACGATAATGGAGGATATGATGGACAATGGAATGATATTATTCATGAGCAACCAAATGAAATGGGATTTGGAAGTCCAAACATCATTATTATGTCGAATCAGCAATCTCATAATATGATCAATAAAGTAAAATTTGGTAAGTTTCCTGACTCGGCTAATAAGAGAAAGATGGAGTTTCATGATGATCATAGAGGAAAGAAAGTTCAATTTCCCCTATGTAAATCATGTGGGAAGAGGCATCAAGGAGAATGTTTCAAAGGAACTGGAAGATGCTTTGGGTGTGGAAAAGAAGGACACAAAGCCAGTAAGTGCAAAGGAAAAGGTTCAGTTAACACCAGGGATGAGGATAATGGTATTGCTACGACATCAACAATGGTTAAATGTTTTACATGTGGAATGTACGGGCATTATGCAAACCAATGCCCTAAGGGAAAGTCTCATGAAGAGAATCAGTATGGTCGTATGGGTAGTATTTATGTTGATGATGATGAAGAGACTACAAATGATATGTGAGATGAAATAATTGTTGAAGCTCGGTCAATGGTTTAAGAATGTAGTGGAATTATGACATGTTTATCATGTGTAATGTTGTATAAGTAATCTCATGGTACTATGGAATAAAGAGACATCTAAGGATTATTACACTGTTGTCTTTCCTTGAGTTTTGAAAGTGTATGATTAATGGTACCAGTATCCATGAAAGGTTATTCAGATATTTTTTGAATGTAGATGATATGCGCATAATGAAGGGATAAGACAATAATGATATGTTTGATTGTATTCATGAGCTCATGATTGATATAAGGACTAAGTGATATAATGGTTTGAGTATAAATAATTTTGAGGATTTTGGTTTGTGGAAAGTGTTAACTTTTAACTGAATTCATGTTTTCACTAAGGTTCAATGGGTATTCATTCTTCAAGAGAATACATGATTAAGTTATTCACATGTTTGTAATTTGACCAACAAGATATATCTTATGATATATGGGGGATAAATGATGGCATTCACGTGATTGTTCTGTGACATTTCAAGTAATCATTTTCTTTATACTATGAGCTTGGACCGAAGTATTTTAGATAAGCCTAAATATTGGAATGGATTATGTTGGACATAAGTTAGGATAAAACGTTTTTCGATATTATTGATGGGATGTTATAGTAATATAGATTTAGAAAAAGGACAACCTGCAGGACGGGCGACAGCCCATCGCTTCGGAAAAGGCTGTGGGAATCAAACCCACAACCGAAGTACGACTGGCCTTTATCGCCTACCACTGGCCTACAGGAAGTCCCTATTTAGTAGGAAACTAGTTTTATTATATTAAGCTGTATGATATATGAAGTATAAGTCCATTTTAGGAACCATATATGATTAATCTCACTATAGATGGACTTATGTATTTTTGATAACTTTTATAACCTTTTGTTTGAGACAGATGGAATGACCCATCATTCTATCACATGATCTGCTAACACATCACGAATAACAAATTCAACTTCATTTCATTATGGGATGAAGTGGAAATTGTTCAATTAACGAAAAACAGTGAGATTGTACCAAAATCATGTAATTATTTCTTTTAATTCATCAACTTTAGGGAAATGATCTTGAAAACCAAAAATGTTGTCCTAGTGCCCTTATATCCGATGAATCAGATGGTACCTTAGATCATCACAAATCTATGGATTTGTGATTGCTGGCTTTTCCACATCCATGTTCTCTACCACTCTCCATCAGAACATGATAGTTATACTTCTCTTCCATATCCATATTTTCACCTATGTGGAAACCCAGTGATTAGTTTATTTGGGTAACCGTTACATTTCATAATTTTGTTTTTAAAGATTGGTTTTGGTATTCCTTTTTACGATGTGGGTTTCTATTAAAGAAACTTTCGAGTAGTAAACCATTTATAACCCCAACAAATTTCGAGGGTGAAATTCATTTTAAGGGGGGTAGAATGTAACACCCTGAGATTTTATGAAAAATATTCTTTTTAATTTCATTAATGTCTTGTGTTGTACGCTACACCAAAAGGAGCTTGCAAAACACGCATCCTTGACTTGCCTTTCATTACACGCAATCGCGACCTTCCTCGATAGCGTGTGTTGTACGCAATACCGAGTTTCACTAAACAACGATAGGCTATTAAAATATTATTAAAACTAGCCATTATGAATAGTAATAACCACTTTTTGAAATTTTTTAAATTTTATTTTTCAAAATGGACTTCATTTTTGGATTCAGAATATCAAAATTAGCTTAGGGTGAAATTTTGGTAATTTTCGGATAACTTTCATATTTTGATGAATAGTGGAAATTACTAAATTTTAATTAAAAACAACTTTTTCAATCGAAATAATTAATAGTGATAAATTATTAATTTTAGTGGTTTTAAAGTATATTTAGAATATATCTTTACAATTTAATACAATGTTGGTCATTGGATGTAATTTCACATTTAAACCAGACATAAACAAGTGTCAATCTTTTGATAGTTATTATCTCTTAAGAACAAGCTATTTGTTTTGAGGACGGGAATTAATTTTTAAATTAATTAATTCCATTGATATGTTTTGAATTTGGTAGAATAGAAATCATTTTTGAGTTCATAATATCAAATATAGCTTAGGCCTAATTTTTGGTATTTTTCTCAAAACTTTCAATTTTTGATGAATAGTGAAACCACTAAGTGGTAGTTAAAAAAAACTGAATTTTTCATAAAACTTAATTTTACCACTTCTGTGAGTGGAATTTCAAAAATCCAAGAGACACGGTTGATTTCAGTAAGTAAAATATGGTTCAATGAGATGAAAATATTTTTTGGTGAATAGTAACTTTTTACTTTTTTTTACCACGGTTAAAAGTAAATAGGGTAATTAAGGGTAAAAATATTATTATTATTACCCTAACACATGTCCTAATTCTATTGGATAAGTGTAATTCGACCAAAAACAACCTTAGGAATAAAATATGACCATTTAGGCCCACATGGATTAGATTAGGACATTTATTATTATTTAATTTAAAGAAGAGTTAAAAGAGTTTAAATCAAAGTTTATTAACTAAAACATTTTTAATATAGGGTTATACATAAGATAAATTCGATTGTAAATATTCATTATAAATCCAATAATATTTCCTACATAATGATATTTTATTTATAATTTTTAGACATTAAATAAATTAATTTATTTATGACACAACGATGATGCAGTAATTATCTTATTAATGAAATATTTACATAATTGATGTTAGAAATACCCAAATAAATGTAATTTGAGACTTTTTATGAATTACACTAATTTTATAGATTAATATGACATGTTATTATTGATTTAATTAACTTTTTTCGAACTTATCATTCTGTTATGATTTTCACAAAAATCAATTACTAAATAGTGTCAAAATTGACATAAAATAGTTTTTAAAACAAATATTATATTATTAATTGTTATTTTATTCCTAAAAATCTAAGGTTCGGAAAAATGACTTATATAAGGTTATATATTTTAATAATAAACAAATTGGGGTTCGTTTGGATTCTTATAGTAAGTTTATTAACCTTATAGTATAAGAACACAAGAAGACACGGTAAAAGTAAAATTATTTTACTTAATGTTAAATCTAAATGATAAGGTTAAAAAATGAACCTAAACTTGTCTAAATTATATTTGATGATAGTATTTAGACCCATCCCCACCTTATCTTTGAAATAAATCAATTTGAATCTATTTAAAACCAAATTTGACTTTATAATAAAATAATAGTTTTAGTTATTCCAAAGGTACCCCTCTCCTCCCTTATAAAAGGGAACCTCCTCCCCCTCTTCCTCACACAACTTTGAGCCTTCAATATCGGCCAACCCCTGCAAAATTCTCTTCTCCACTTCCATAGAAACATCCTAGAGGTTCTGGTCTTCCTAAAAGACCAATTTTAGTTCCCTAAAAGGAGGTCTCAAAGAGGCGCTTCAAAGAAGAGGTAATGCCCGTTACCGATTCTTTCATCTTTATTTCTTCTTCCAATTCTTCTTCTTTAGTTGTTTCATAATGAAGTAATAACATCAGTATCACTCATATACTGATATGTTATTATAAGTATTAAACAACCCTATTTCACCCTGTATCCATCCTACGGAAAACGAAATCACCGCGCGTGCGTACGTACGGAATACCGTCTCCACGCCGTGGTGTAATCTATTTTCCACCACCACCTTACTTGGATGGGTATAATGGTGTAAATAATAACTATATATGATTATTGTAAAGTTATATTGATTATAAAATAGTATAAATACACTTCAATACAATCCCACGATCATGAGAACGATATCATCGCTCGTGCGTACGTACGGACTACCGTCTCCACGACGCGATGAGATTCATTCTCCACGTTAACCATTCATGAATGATTATAAAGTATATATAATAATTAGTCATGAAATATATGACATAATAATACTACTGGATTTATGTATATATATATTTATGTCATCTACTTAATTCCACTCAATTCAATAAGGAAACGAAAACAGCGTTCATGCGTACGTACGGCCTACCGTCTCCATGAACGGTGTATTTCTTTCCATTTATCGATCCATTATATATATGTATATTCTGAATATATATTATATATAAATCATGTTTTATATTCTGGAATTAAGTAATCATGATCTAAGTAATCATATAAATAATTACAAGTTAAAACACGAACGACAAATGAGACGATTTTACCCAAAACACTACTTTAACATGAATTTACAAAAGAATGGGTAATATAACGTCATAAGTGAACAATATATGATATAATAACAATGAATATGATTCTTTAATAAGTCAATGACATTATTTAAATCATTATATAGGAGGTTCGGACACTTACGAAGCAAATCGGATCTAAGGTAAGGGAAAATCTCGCAATCTCAATTTTTATCTGAGATTGTTTATACTTCATAATTTACTGGGGAATATTTATCATCCACATCCATGTTTCCTCAATATGTAATATGTATATCCTTCTAAAATAGTTTATATCCAATTTTACCCTTTGGTGAGTTTTTAGTAAAAGATATGAAAGGAATCTTTTGTCGTTTTTCGTACGAGGTACTTTTTGACTTTTCCGACAAAAGTACGAGAAGAATGTTTTTTTTAACTTATACGGCATGAATGGATTTTTAAAACATTATTTCCAAGAAGCTTCCTTTAAAATTTTTCAAGTTTATTTTTAATCAACTTCTTTTAGTTTAGAATTTTATGACATGTTAAGAAAGGAAAATTGTTTTTGAAGTAGAAAGGATATTTTCCTCAAGAAAGAAGTTCAAGTGTTTAATCAAAATTATTTTCCATATAAGATAATAAAGGGTTATGTTTTTATCCCTATTATTAAATTGATTTGATTATGTTGTGATGGAATTATTTTTATGAATTCCTTTATCATATATGAATTGTTTTATGATGTCATGATGTTTAAGATTCTCATTTTTATTACATGGGTTATGCAATGATATATGGTTTATGATTTGGTGGCACGCATAAGAATGGTATCATTATGAGATGGGTGGGACATATATCTCCCTCCAATGCATTGGGTAAGGATTTTATATCTCATGAGATAGACATGGCTGGAACGGTAGGTTATACCGGTTCAGTGAAACAGGACTGAAACGAGGGTGACTCGGTTCAGAAATGGACTTTGTCCACTAAGATAGTCTTGGAAATGAGTCTTGACTAATAAGATATGATTCTCTATGATTATGTGTGTATGACACAAAGTTTCATGTTTTAAGTTATGATTATTGGGATTTCATTTAACTACTATGATTTATCCCATGTTATGAAATTATGCTCTCTTTTGCAGGTTAAGATTTCCAAAATGTTATGTTCTTATGAATATGATGTGATTGATATTTCTCTTGTTTACCCTTACTGAGCATTTGAGCTCACCCTTTTATGTTTTCTTTTCCCTAGGATATAAAGAAAGGTTTTAGGTAAAAAAAAGGAAGATCTTTATGGGAGATGTTGGAGATCTTTCACCACGATTAGAAGATTATATTCCGAGTTTCCAAAGACACTAAACTATTACGATCCTTGTGTGTGTATTTTTGTTATGTACTAAGTATTCCGCAAAAGTAATGGAATGTCCTTGTACGTCAAGCTTCGGGTCTTTACAGTATTTGTTTAAATTCACTTGAAAATCATTCTTCCCTTTAACCAAAACACCCCCAGGTGTGTTTTTCCATCCAATGGCTCGAAGGCCTTCATTTTTTATTTATTTTGATAATCCAACTTTCAAGGGGTGAGGTGGAACCCTTAAAAGGCCTGTAGGCGTAATTATTACATGGCTCGTAGGCCTTAGAGGAATTCATTTTCCTGTAGGCTTCAAACATTACATACAATCCAGACTAACTACTTGGAACTGCTCCTCCCCAACGTCTTCATCATGAAATCAACTCTCCACCTTTGCATGGTTGTTCGGCTAGGCATTCCCATGCATGCACATGCTTTTCCTGATGGCAGAATCCATACCCTCTCATTCTTGCAATACGTTTAACTTCTGCTATGGTGAAAATCTCCTTGCTCATCCTCCTTGTAGAGCTTTTTCTTTGTAGTTCATCTAGTTTGCATCTGCACTTAAGGTGACCCGAAGGACTTGAGGTGGCCTGAAGGCCTTACTGACCCAAAGGAATGGGTGTCCTAAAGGCCTTAAAGGACTTAGTGAACAAATTGGTGGCCCGAAGGCCCAAATGGGGGCATATTCTCGGCTGCTACACTTCCAAATAGTACCTACTACAGTTCCCGCTATAGTACCTGCTACAACACGGAACAGTTCCCACTACAGTACTACTACAGTAACCCGAAAATAATTTCTCTGCCTGGATTTGATCTCGGGTCTCCCGGATGCACTTACGGAGTCCTTACCAATCAGGTTAAGGCTCATGTGCCCCTCAGGTGTTTTTGGTTTTTCACTTGTAAAAGGAATGACCAAAATGATTAAATTTAATTGTTATATGGTATGGATACTTTTCATAGACCTCTTTATCACTTATAAATTAAACTATTAATAGAATTAATTTAATTATGAAATGGTTTGGATACTTCACTTAGCCTATTATTAATTATTAAACATATGGTTCATTGTTTCTATAGACCTATATCACTTTAAAGACATGTCCTACCTTGACTACGATTTGGATTCTTGGCCTAGAATGCCTTGGGAAAACTCATAGGATTCCATCCAATTCATTGATATGGATACCAAGTGATACAATACACTTAAACTCAGTCAATATATTATATTTTTTGAATGCCTCGACTTGACACTAACTATTCACCTTCATTTCAGAAAATTATAATTCCTTGAATTATCACCTTGGATTCAGATTGATTTTCTAGAACATAAACTACCTTGGATTATCTCCTTGGAATCAAATCAATTCTATCTAGATATAACCTTAAACTCATTCCATGGTATCAGTGAGAAACTTTTAGGGTGGAATTCCATGGGTTCACACCTTGACTCACACTCATACCCCATAGCCTAACATCTCAGTTGATCACTATGAGTGGGATTGACCTTCTAAGGTGATGGATTCCATAGTAATTCCATAGATCCATTATGATTATTATACTTGGACATATTGGATATGTTCCTTAGGTCCCTGGATGAAATAAAATGTCATATACTCAAAGACATCCAGATTAGGTTGAAGTGGGTAGGGTTAACTAGGAATCCCATAAGGATCTTAAGCTCAATATAGTTTATACATACTTTACTGTTTTACATCTATTATACTTGCACACTAATACATTTTATATTCACATACCAGATTTTCATTAGACAACATTGGTGGCGGCCTTATGAGTTTTACTCACAACTTGTTCAGGCCCCCGTTTGGTACCCAGGTAGATTACTTGGATGCTGGTAAGGATAAAGGGAAGGAACTAGATATAGATGCTTGATTTCCTTGTGGTATGGGAGCTTAGGAATAGATGAATAATCCAGTGATTAGGATTCTCAAGTTAATAGTTATTTTTTGTCCTTTTGTCTCTTTTTTATATACTGGTATTGTATTTTATTCATGTTATCATGTCTATTTATTTTCACTTTTATACTATCATGACATCATTTTTATATGATCCTATTGTTGTTTATGTCTATTTATTATTATTGGTATGGTTTATTTCCATTTCCTAGTTATTATATTCTACCACCTTACTATTTCCACTACTTCTTTAATATTATTTACCATTATATTGCACTCTGATAAAGAGGTTATAGTCTCCCCACTATACCACCACAGACCCTCACTGCTAGTCAGAAACTTATAGTGTTGAGGAGGCATGATTGAGGCCATGTGGCCCTCAAGTTCATTTAATTATGATTTAACTAAGCCTGAGATTTCACAAAGTTTTGTTGGAGGATTTTTATTTTTTTTCCTTACTATATTGGGTTAGTGGATAGAAGACTAGGAAGTGTCAAAACATAGTAATAAGTCATGTCTAGGAGTATCTAACCCAAGTGTGGGGGGGTCCAAGTTATTAGGGATGGTATTTGTTGTTTCAGATTTCACCTATTACAATTTTACTATTTTCTCCATTGGGTTACACACATGCTTTATGATGTTATATTTATGGATTTTCTTTTTACCCTTAGGTCAGCATAGCAATGGAACATTTTATCATTCATCATTATAGGAACGTGTGTTTATATATATCATGAATACTCCATGTTATGTATGTTTCATTACATATATTTTTTGTTTCTTATCATATGTTCCTTTATTATTATAGCTTTAATTTTAAAACATTTCTTGTAAGAAAAAAGAGTAAATGATTTTACTTAAAGTTTCTACATCAACCTAAATGGTGTTTTCTGCATAGCGTGATGATGGCACATAAACTAACCAATTATGAAATGTTTAACCCATGTAAATTTTGTTACATTGGATGAAATGTTTAGTTGTTTTTGATTAAATGGATTCCTATAAAAATTTATAAATTTTATACCTCTATAAATTGGGAATGATGATTCTTATAATTGAACCAGAATTTATGGACTTGTTACATTCTAAGACTGAATGTAAAATTTTGTTTGTAGTTACATGGAATTTAAATTGTAACTTATAAAAGTTTTGTATTTATAAATTGGGAATGGAAAATTTTCTAGTTGAACCATTTTATATATGAAAATATACTAAATTTTAACTCTTAAAGGAAATGGTTTCAATTAAATAAAGATTTCAATTACAACTTAAAGAGTTTTTTCCTCTATAACTTGGAATTGACACACCATATAACTGAATCTTAATAATTAAAACATTAAATTTAACTTTATAATATGACCCTAGAAATAAGTAGTTGTCCAACATAGCTTTTGTAGTCAGGCCATAATTATATCCTTGTTTTCCTGTCTCTAATGATTTCTTCCTTTTATCTTGTTCTGAGGTGTGTGTTTAGCATTGTAGATATATTCCTCCACAATGACTTCACATTGAGTTCTAGGAAGGTGGAAATGACTATGATCTTAAGGTGGATGGACCTAACCCACCATTAGTTCCACCGGAGAAAACTCTAGTGGTACCACCATTTTTCCTTGAATGGCCACTAATTCTCAACTTATAGAGAGCTTACTAAATATAATGGAGTCTATGGAGGGAGCTTTGTGACCTGCACTGACTATGTCAAAATTATCTAGGGATATTC
Source organism: Viscum album (assembly GCA_963277665.1). Lineage (NCBI taxonomy): Eukaryota > Viridiplantae > Streptophyta > Magnoliopsida > Santalales > Viscaceae > Viscum > Viscum album. The sequence continues at coordinate 1,776,452,576 of OY728129.1, read as the reverse complement.
AATAGGATCACCCAACAACTTTTTCAAGGGAAGGAGGCCCCCAGGTTTATGATTCATGGATTGAGGATATGCTTTCAAACTTTGATCATATGGATACTCCTTCAAAAGGGAGGGTGAAGCTTGTAGTGTATATGCTTCATGGTCCTTCCAAGTGATGGTGGGATTTTCTTATATAGGTAGATCAGCATTGGGGAATAGTCTGGAGGGACTTATATACTACCTTCTTGAATACTTTTCCCTATATATGTTGAGATCCAATCAATATTATGAATTTAGAAACATGAAGTGGGGTACTATGTCTATCATTTACTATTCAACTTTCTTCATTGAGATCCAAAACTTTTCGCCAACTATTTCTGGTGATAATTTTTCCAAGGTGAGAAAATTTAAATATGGGGGTAGGTAAGCCATCTGATCTTAGGTGAACATCTTATGATTTCCTACCATATATGAGGTGGTGAACTAATCCATTATCTTTGAGTGTAACCTGAGAGAAGATGAGGGTATGGGGAATAGTGGATCAGCACCTAGATATCAAAGTAGTACTTTTAGTGTCAATAACTATCACTTTGATACTTCTCATGAGGGTAGTGTAAATTATATTATGAACACTAAAAGATATATGGTATGCCTTTGGTGTGAAATACTGGGTCACACAAAGCTCTAGTGTAGAAAACCCCATTAGAGCGTCGAGCCTTCGGTAGAATGGACCATCTACAGAGATTTGTTAGGACCTTTTTATGGGTTCCTATTGAGATATTATCTACAACCTCTCTAAATTATATAGTGGGATTATTCACACCATGCTATGCTGGGATATGGAGTAATACCAGATGTACAAGCTGAGGAGGTGGATGAGGTCGAGGAAGCTAGACTTATGATTTACAGCTCTAGTAGAGTGGGACTACTCAAGGAGGTCGGCTTATAGATCAGGTCCATGGATCTGGCCAATTATATACAATGCATCATACTCCTGAGGAGTAGAGTATCAGGATATCTATAGTGCGAGTTATGATATTATTAGCCTCAAATCTAGTATCTACTTTTTTGACATGATTACTTAACACACATTCATATCTGTGGATTTAATGGTAAGTCTTGGGATCGAGATAGAATAATATTATAAGATGATATCTCTTGATACACTATTAGTAATATGGTCAAAAAGTTTTCATCAGTGAAAGGAGTTTCCCCTTGATATCAGTGTTTATCAGTTCTTATTGAACCGTTTCATCCTCAAGATGATAGGATTTGATATAATTCTCTAGATGGACTAGTTAGTTCCTTATCAAGACTATATTGAATTTTATTGCTGAATGGAATCTTTTATAACACCTAATGTAGGTATCTGTGTTCATAAAATAGAATAGTATATCCAGGAAAGTTGATAAATACTTAATCATCAAGGGTAGGGCAGAATGTCAGCCCAGATTTCTAGTCTCTTTCTTGTTGATCAATAAGTACCATAAGTTTTCCTTCCTCTAGTGGTGGACCGATTTAGAGATTTTTTACCTGAAATTTTTTTGTCTACCTCTTATGATAGAGAGATTTTACCATCAATCATATTCTAGGATCAAAACTAGTGTTTATACCTCCATAAAAGATATCTCCTACTGAACATCAGGAACTCAAGAGGTAGTTGTGGAACCTAGAAGTAAAAGGGTTTATATGACCTAGTAATTCTCTTTAGGGTTCACCCATGATTTTATTCAAGAATGTGGATAGTACTCTAATTATGTGTGTGGGTTTATGGTGGTTGAATCAAATTAAAGTTAAGAACCAGTGACCACTTCCTCATATAGACAATCACTTTGATCATCTATGAGAATCTAGGGTCTTCTTAAAATTTATTTGAGACTGGGCTATCATCAAGTGATATTTAGACCCTTGAATATATTATGTATAGATTTTTGAAGTATTTTTGTTCTATATGAATATTTTTAAATGTCGTTCAGTCTTACAAACATAGCGATAGTCTTTATGGACTTAATTAATTAGGTTTTTTACCTGTACATAGATGCCTTTGTGGTTGTTTTGTGGATGATATATTAGTGTATTCTTATATGATACACAATCATTCCAAACACATTAACATCATACTATGTACACTAAAAGAGCATAGGTTCAATGAAAATCTTAAAAAATTACAATTTTAGATAGATAAGGTTCACTTTATGGACCACAATATATCAGAAGAAGGGGTATCGAGGGATATAGATAAGATGAGAGCCACTGTTTATTAGGATAATCCCAAGAACATATTTGATCTATGGATTTTATTAGGGATAGCTAGTTACTATCAGTGTTTTATCTAAAAAAATCATGCCTTGTAGCAGAAATTACAGGATTGACCATGAAAGGTATAAAGTTTATATAGTTTGAATCCTATGATAAATCATTTTAGGAGTTAAAAGGAAGGTTTACCATAGCACTAATCCTAATTTTACGTGATCTAGGAAGAGGCTACCCAATTTATTATGATGCATCAAGCGTTGGGTTTGGAGTTGTTTTTCTTCAAGGGGAATGATTTTTAGCATATGGGTCTCATCAGTTGAGGCCTCATGATCATAATTACTCAACACATGAACTAAAGTTAGTATTTATTGTTCATGTTTTACATTGTTGGATACATTACTTCATGGGTAAATAGTTCGTGGTATACATAGACCATAAAAGTATCAAATAAATATTCTCTTAGAATGACTTAAACATCCAACAATGAATATGGGTTGAATATAATCATTCTTTCAATTTTGATCTTTCTTACACACCAGGTAAGGTTAATGCAGTTACTAACTCTTTAATCTGAAAGTCTCAGAATCAAGTTGTTCAAGAAGTTATTATTGAATAGAAATTGATTTATATGCTTTATAAAATTTGTATATAAGTTTATAAGTGTCACAAATATCCTTTTCTCATATCATTAGTTGTGACTTGATTACTTATGGATTGAGAAAATATGAGACAATTTTCATATGTTGATGTATTAGTCTTGAGGGAAATTGTTTTAGTTGAGGACCCACTACATGGTTGGGTTGTTCATGAGGATGAGATCCAGAATATCCATGGGTATTTATGGGTACCTACAGACATTCAAGAGGAGTTAATGAAATAATATCATGATTCAAAATGGTAATTACATCCTAGAATCAAAATTATGTACCATGACTTATGTTTCTAGTATTGTTGGCCTATGATGAAAAAGTATATTACATATTTTTTTACTCAGTGTTCCACCTGTCAGCTGGTGAATGTGAAAAACTAATGGTCTATATGTATATTATATTCATTTCCCATTCCATAGTGGAAATGGAATTATGTAACCATGTATTTTTTATAGGATTACTAAATTCACCTTGAGGAAATGATGTTGTATGGGTGATCATGGATAGGCTAACGAAGGTCGCCTATTTTCTACCTATTTAGGAGACCTTCTCAGTAGATGAAATCATGAGACTCTATGTCTAAGAAATTATAAACCTTCATGGGGTTCCACATAACATCATATCAAATAGGGACAATCGAATCACATCTTAGTTTTTGTAGGGATTACAGAGGGATCTTAGGTCATAGTTGTTTTTTGACGCTTTCTTGCCAGGACCACACATCATAGAAGGAGAATCAATAAAAAATGGTGTTGGACTTATGCATATGGGTTTCCTAGTTATTTGGGGTTTTCATAATATCTTTATAGTTTTATCTCATGATGTTATGGGGCTTATATATATGGTCTTCCCTAGTGTTGGTGTTTTATCCCAAGTGTTGAGGTTTCGTCCCATAGAGATAGAGGATTATATGGGGCTTACACATGTAAGATTCCCAGTGTAGGAGTTTCATACCATGGTGGGAGCAGAGTTGGCATACCATGATGATCATATAGGGGGAATCATATGTTCATTACATAGGTTAAGTATATAATTTAACATAATGTGTTGAGTGCATTGTCATACAGTTTAATATCGTATGATTAGGTTGTTGGGCTAGGCAGTTTTATGTCATGTAAATCGAACGTTGGTTAGGCCTATAACCAAGGAGACCAATTCCATTTAGGATAGAAATATCTATAATAAGACCTACCTATTAGGAAATATATGTATATTCCCTTGATTATTCCACCTTCAAGGCTTACACATCTACTACTCATGCACCTCTGAATGGGGTGTGACGTAAACGCTGCCATAGAGGAGTGTCAATATGAGGTCCCAACATTAGAATTCCTATTTTTATGAGAAAAGGGTGTTAGGGTACCTATTATTAGGTTAAAAATGTGAATAAATGTTCTATACTATGCTTAAAATAAAGGGTCCAAACACAAGGGTTGGTAATTTCAATCGTGTAGGTTATTACAACAGGGGTAGACCGGGTTGAATTTAGGAAGTGTACCTGCACAATAAACTTGTGAGAAACTATATTTGGAGGGAGGGGGTATAGAGGAAAGTACTTGAATATTATTTTTTAAAACTCTACAGTTATTCATTCAATTGGAGATACAAAAATTGTAGGTTCTAGTATAAGACCCCTGCATATATTTTGGAGGAATGTGCGTGTGTAACTTATAAGGTTATGTGTGGCATAGGGTAGCACGAAGGCAGTTTCTCTTGTGAAAATCCAACTAGAAATAAGGGATGTCATGTAATGAGTTCTCAAACATGGGACATGACACTTTGTATCTCATGGGAGGTCGTTCACATAATTCCCTTCCTTTGGGAATCCATGAGCTATGGAGCTGCATGGTGTCGTGGAAGAAGAAGTTTCACAAGCAATAGATAATGCTTCAACTTCCATAGATTCATCTATAAAGTGTGGGGTGAGGTTATATTTATAGTAAAAAATGGTTGACAGTATGCACACAACTCAGCTGGTTCATGCAGCTGGGTTTTGTTCTTCTCATTCCTTTTCTACTCGGATGTGACTGCACAAGATGACTTTTTGACGTCTCCTTTCTCACATAAAGGATTTGCGTGCCAATATCAGGATTGTGTTCAATTTTTTGATGTTGTCTGAAATTACATATTTTATGTTTTAGGGTTCCTAGAGCACCCAATAAAATTTAATCTCTAGCATCACTTTTTTCATGAAAATGGGTCATGTATGTGACATTAAATTTTTGTGTAAGATGAGATAGTTTTGTGTACCTGATTCCTTAGTTCCAGAATGGTCCTCTAATCTGGGTTGGGTCTTTGTTATAGGTAAAACTAACATTTCAGTGATCAATACATGTTTTCATTTCCAAAAAATTCACCCCCCAATAAATTGGAGTTGAAGGGTGATCAGAAGCTCGAGTTCTAAGGGGAACGCCGAAATGTCTAGTTAATTTCTATTGTGTCGTGCAACTCTATTATCACATTGTGCAATCCAATTTTCATGACCATGCAACCCAGGGTACCATGATTATAAATAGGGTGAGGGGACCTTGTATAGTCACCTGACTTCCATACATGATAATCCCTTTATCATGTACGAAGCTCAACACTTTACATGAACACCCAATAATTCAGTCATGAAATTCACACAATCTCATTTTATATAATAAATAATGTGCGCATAACCCATAATTTTGCATAAAATACTTAGAAGTTTCATGAAGTGGATTATTTTTCACAAACAAAGATCCATATGCACAATCCAACATTTTTTAACCCTCCAAACACTCCATAAATGGCCAATCATGCTAACCAATCCATTATCATTGCTGCTGCTACTATCCTGGGGGTGGAGAAGGCTGGGAATCCTAAAATTCCCCATTATAGTAAGATTGTATCCTAGAACATTGGGCTTATAGTCTTGTTTAATGAATCCCAATGGAAATATTTTTTAATCAATCGTCTGTCGCTATATAATTTAAGGCTATTAAATGATGTGGTTAACATGGAAATGGAAGTCAACACACCATAATTCTATTTCTCCCATCATGATGATTTCAATCATTGGAATATCACGGAAACCAAACATATGTATAGAGAGAAATAATATGTTAATGTCTACATGTTGAATGAAATACAAATATGATAATGGGGGAACAACTAGAAGATGAGTAATTCCTTACCTTCTATGTGAGAATTATCCAAACTAGTTTCCAGAACAATAGCTTAGGTTGGTATGAAAATTGGGACCTATGAGCTGGAGGAAACTTCACCAATGAGTGGGTATGGAAATACTAGTTATGCTTCACTTTTTAGGAGTATGAGGATGAGTTGCACCACATCGATCCATATGAAGCGGTGTGGATTTCCCAATTCCATGTCTACCGATAAAAGGAGTTGTTATCAAAGTTTCTTAGTTGGTGGTCCCCAAAGACTAACACCTACTACCCCAATCATGGGAAAGTGGGAATCAGCCTATGGGACCTCCACTACATTGGCAATATTGCTCTGATGGGGTTTCAATGTGGTAAATTTCTTCTAGTTCTTAAAACCTAGAGGGGACAAGGAGTATACCCCCATCACGGAAAAAAACAAATTGGATCAAATAACCCAAATTTTGAAGCATCTCCCTACTTTCTATTAGTACATTATATTTAAGACCTGGATGGGAATGTTCTTGAATTCTCCATCTGTGAAGATTCCAGGGTGACCAAAGTAGTGCCCAGCGATATGTAATAGAAGAAGTTTGGGGTTATATTGGAAAATTTTAGAGGAAGTTTGCTACCCAGAATGGGGTTATAGCATGAAATATTAGAAATTGGTGATCTAATATACAATATTCATGTACAAATTCCTAAGAAGTTAGATGATACTAGTCAGGGATGCCTGTATGGTCTTATAACCCAGGATTATTATGATGGTAGTGATCATGGAATCTCACAACTGATTGAATATAGGAGTCCCAATTTTGGCCATCCACTATAGCCAACTAGATCATGTCATGAGGGGAAACATGCTCAGGTGTATCTATGGTATGTTCCAATTTCTTCATGGGTGGATCGTAGTACACTTCAGGGGGTATGAATTTCCTAATTCCATCACCCCTCACCCCTAATTTCAGCATGTGACCTTCACTCCTTAACATTTTTGTGTTTAAATTGGTAACTCTCAATGAATTAGGGGTTATGATCAGCATTAGAAACACTGAGAACTTTAACTTTAATTTGTTCCTGACCCCCTTAAGAGAGATGGACGATAATTGGAAGGGGGTGATGGAGTGGAGAGAGTACCTTCAAACCTTCTAAGTTGTAGTGTTGGTTTCCATGATAGGAAGAAACACTTATTTTGAACCATACATTATGTCTCAGTTCACCCAATAGTTCATATGCATTCATCAGTCAGTGAAGTGAGTCTACATGGGGATCCATGAGGAAAGGCTTCCTTGTATCCATCATCAACTATGGTGGATGTGTGTGGACAAAGGCATAGGGGAGGTCATTGTACTTTAACCCACCAATCTCAATGTCATCATATACTATAATTATGCTAGAAATTGGAAAGAAACATATCCAGGTATAATACAACATCATCTTTTGATGAGGTTCTTACTGTAAGATGATCTACAGGAGCGGTAGGGTGGTAGAATGGATGCTCTTCAAAGTCCCAACCAAGAATCGAGGGATTATGCCAAATTAGTTGGGGGATATTAGGTTTTTTCGACACCCCCACCCCCTAGAAGTGAGTGTATCCCTAAAAAGAGGCCATGAGAGTAAGCAGAGATCTCTAAGGCTGGGATGAGTAGGACTAGGGAGGCTCTAGAGAAACAACCATGGTATCTAGTGCAGTTGGCTACCAATTCCACCTATCTTGTGCTCTAGGCAGTTTGAGGTGTGTTGAGGTTATACCTAATGGTGGATCAAATATAGAAGATGATTACCTAATATGGGATCAAAATACAAGAGGTTAGACTCTCTAGGATCATGGTCCACGTGGGATTCCTTGAGTAGTTTTCCTACCCAGCGAAGATGGATTCAATCTCATACTGGAATAGGTAGGTTGGGACTACCACCACCCTAATACAAGTGATTTTCAAGGTAGAACCTAAAGAGATAGTTTCCATTGAGGTTCTAACTCATAATTCATCAATCCCAGGTACTAATACATATGGTTACAACAATGAGGAGTATCAGGGATCCACTACAAGCCGGTAAAAATCTCAGGAGAGTGGAGAGGTCATTCCTAGGGATGATGACCTGACTGATCTCATATTCAGTGTGGTAAGTGTTAGGAAAATTTTGGGATATTCCTAACACTAAGAGGAGTGGTTAATTGGTGTTGCATACTTTTTAATCCAATTGTGACTTTTTATCCCTATACCTCTTAGACCTGTTAGGATATTGATTCTCTTATTCTCTTTTCTCAGTTTTATGAAAATATATAAAAGCAGTAAATATAGAACATGGTATATTTACAAGTTTCACTACTCAATAAGAGTATCTAGTCCTTGTTATGGTCTAGAAATAATCCTAACCACACAACCACTAGAAAGAAATCCTTTTTATGTGTTTACAACAAGTCGGGTATACCCATACACTCATGTAGCACTATGAAAACAATCCAATAGTGCTTGTTTTATATCTCTTGGTTAGATCTTTATACTGCCTTCCAAGATAGTATTCTTCTTACTGATAAGGGTTGGTAACACCAAGAAATTCCTCCACCTATTGAGTCATGTACAATTTCATAGTTATGGTTTATTCTTCCACAGCCTTCTTCTTTACTTTGTTACATGCACAGCTACATACAAGAATATATTATTACTTCTTCCAAGTAGAAAACTTGATAGCTTCACTAACTTCTTCTTCTGTCGGTCATAGTAATATGAATGTGTTGTGGACTGATGAACACTAAATCTTCTCTGACCCAAATTATAATCAGCTGATATCAATTTGGTCATGAAATCTTCTACTCTTTTTTCCCCTTTATTCTTCATTGAAAAAACAATTGCACTGAGTTATCTTCTTCTTCTTACTGGAATCACAAAATTACTTTTTGATTATTAAATCAATTAATATCGGCTTAAATTAGCATCAACACAATTAATATGGCCTGAATAATAATCAATATTTTAAGTGGGAACACTCTATTCTTCTTGGAAACACAGTGGGAGTATTATACCCAATAACTGGTTCACCGAACCGTTCTTTGTGAATCACTAAAATCTTTTGAGTTTAACATGAGTCATGTTTCCATGGGTCATCTTCTATACAAATCATGATGATGGTGTAAACACCTTTCGCATGTATGTTGTATTACTTCTTTGAAAACATTCATGTATCTTTCGCAAACTACCTTGCACCATGAGGTATAGTTCCTTACAAACTACCTTTTTCTTCAATGGAAAACATTTCCTTTTTCAGACCATTTTTTCTTCTACGTACTGCCTCTCTTCTACATATTTTCTTCTCTTCCATAGAATTCCCCTTTTTTTGAAAACCATTGATGCCTCATGGACCACCTATGCTACACGACCCCTCTTTACTCTGTGAACTTCCTTAGTTCCTCGAACAACCTTCTCTCCGCAAACTAACTATACTCTAATGTCCTTTTTTCTTTTAAGAGCTTTAATTCTCCAAAAAACTCCATCCAAAAATAACTTCCTCCTTCGTAGAATATGTCCTCTACAAAAAAAATTCCTTCATGGAATTCTCCCTCACGAACTTCTTCAAACTTCCCTGAATTATTCCAGCTTTGAATATGTTATCTAATAAAATTCACTCTAACTTAATGATATGATTAGGGTCCTTTATATAGGAAAATAAATCTATAAATCTCGCTAATTTGATTTACCAAAAACTTCTATGTGGGATAGTCTTCACTGCGGACTATGTTGTGAGGTCCCTTTTACTTTGTGGGCTACAGTTCCCCCACAAACTTCTTCTGCGTACTGTACCCATGAGATTTCTATATCAAGGAAATGATTCCACACAAACTATCTCTTCCTTAATAAAATCTATCCTCTGTGAACTTTTCTCCTTTGTGGAGGCTGATTACTTCTGTAGATAGAAACGCTTTGTGATAGCTAAAATCACTTCCTTCATTCTTCAAATGATGAGCCTCCTACGTATCTTCAAACCTTATACAAACTTAAAATCTTTCGCATACAGATAACCTCCCATGAACTATTTACCCTACGTAGTCTACGTACCGCTCTTCATAGTCCACATAATGTTATTGTTCTGAACTTCTTCCTTTGTTAAATTTTCATCATCGTTCCATGTACCTCTTATGCCATCTGTGAACTATGCTTCATGGTCTTTGAACTACACTTTGTAGAAATCCTTTCTTTTCTAAAAGAAAAAAATTTTATTTTATTGCCCGAAAATTTAGAAAACACTAGGAAATGGTGTCACCTTAAAAATATGATTCGACATCATCAACCATGCTATTTTTTGGTCATTTATTTCATCAAAAACTTCATATATCGTGATATATATCATTTGATCGATCATTTTTATCATAGACAAATTTACTATGGAAAGTATTGTAACTTCCCTATATTCTTGAAAAATATCTGTTTCCAAACAAACTTGAATATTATTGGAAGCACTCCCCCTTTCTTTTATCAATCTTGTGTCACCCTTCAACTTTTTGGATTTAGAATCCAAGGTCTTCTCACTATTCTTACTTGAAGTCTTATTGGGAGAATTTGTCTTCACAATATTCTTCTAATTTATTCCTAAATTTTCTTCTTCATTACTAACAAGATTTTGTGATATTATTTTCTTATAAACTTTGGATACATGTTGAGATGAGCATGTATCAACATTGTGACCACATCCATTTCATACATCACAGATGTTATCAAGAATTCCAAATCTGTTTGTAGTATATATATTCTTCTAGAACTGTGGATATTGCTTCTTCTTCTCTGGATTTCTCCCCCTTGAGATAGGCTTCCTTTTTTATTTTAAATTTTAAGGATTGTACTGATAATTTAATGCATTGTGCCCAAATATTTTACAACACCAACATTGACCCATAAATCATGATTTTTTTATATCTTCTGTATAAGATTTTTGGGTCTTATTCATGAATTTTTGTGATCTTTATGTGGAACCACCTTCCAAATTCTTCTTCCTATCCACTATAGACATGGTATTAGGTATCTTATCATCTTTATTTGTCCATAACTTTTTAGAATTTTTCTTCTTACCTTCACTATTTTTGGAAACATATTTAGAAACATTAGTACAAGATGGTATGGATGGTGTCTTTCCCTTCTTAGTTGCTTGTGATAGATCATTGAATCAATTCATGATCTTATTATCACTTGTTGGAGTTATTTTGAAAGAATAATCCTCCAATGAGCATTTATTACTAGTATAAAATGTTTCCTTATTTTGTGAAGACTCAATACATTTCTTCTAAATATTGTCCAATTGACTTTCTAGTTCTATACTTTTCACATTAAGGATGATTTTTTATTTTCAATCATAATAATCTTCTATTTGAAGACCATATTTATTCTATCAACTTCATCTTCATGTAGCTTAACTTTTTTCTGAATCAAAGTTTCAAGTTCCTTGATCTTCTTAGATATTTATTTTGATTGTAAACCCTTGATATCAATGTTATCTTTCAATTTATCTTCAATTTCGTTGATATTTTCTTATAGATCCTTCTTGAATCCCTCTTTATCTTCAACTTCGTTGATCCATTATGAGGATCTTGTTTCAAGATTCCTCTTTACTGCTTCAAAGGTTCCAACCTATCTGGAGAGCTTTAGACATTAAAAAAAATTCCTACAAGCTCTTCTCCAAAGCATTATATTCTCCTTCCAACTGGGTGATCTTTTCTTACATACATTTAACAACTCCAAAAACAAGGGTTGAACTTTTTTCAAGAATACCATGTAGAATAACTCTTAATCTATCAATTGAAAATTATTTAGAAGTTATATATTGATTATCATCACCACTTATGCTATAATTTTCATCTTGAGGAATGTTTTCAAATGTAATAACACATACCTCCTAACCACTAGAGGTAGGAAGTTTATCCATCTTATTTTGGAAACTTGATCCACCTTATCATTACTTTACAGGTATGATATTTCTTCATTGTCAGAAAGGCATATAGAAACAGATACTTCCTCTTATTTAGATAATAGGGGTTTCTTCTTCAACGTTCTCTTCTATTTCTTTTTCCTATTAATAATAGTCTTGATAGACATAGAATTCTGCTTAGAGATAATTGAATCTTCACAAAAAACTTCACTTCATTGTTGAATCAGGAAAGAAACTCAAGTCTTAAAAATAGAATAGATTCACTATAGAGAATCTAATAGAGGTGAACCTTCCCCCTGATACCAATTGTTAAGACCAGTTTGGGATATTCCTAACATTGAGAGGGGGTGAATCAGTGTTAGGTAATTTTTAATCCAATTGTGACTTTTTATCCCTATACCTCTTAGACCTATTAGGATCTTGATTCTCTTATTCTATTTTCTATATTGTATGAAATTATATGAAATAAGTAAAGATAGAACATGGTATTTTTACAAGGATCGCTACTCAATAAGAGTATCTAGTCCTTGGCATGGTCTGGAAATAATCCTGACCACACAACCATTATAAAACAATCCTTTTTATGTGGTTACAATGAGTAGGAGATACCCTTATACTTGTTTCGCACTACGAAAAAAATCCAATAGCACATGTTTTATAGATCTAGGATGAATCTTTATACTACCTAAAAATGCAGCATTCTCCTTGTAGATAAGGGTTTGTAACACCAATAAATTCCTCCACCTGTTGAGCCTTGTCCAATGTCACAGTTCTACTTTGTTCTTCCATAACCTTCTTCTTCACCTTGTTGCTTGCACATCAGCATACAATAAACTCCTCTTACTTCTTCCCAGCAGAAAACATGATAGCTTCACTAACTTCTTCTTATATCAGTCACAGTAAAATGAATATGTTGTGGACTGATGAACACTAAATATTATCTAACCCAAATAATAATCAGATAATATCAATTTGGTCAACAAATCTTCTACTCTTCTTTCCACTTTCTTCTTCGGTGTAAAACCAACCGCACTAAGATCTATTCTTATTATTTCTAGAATCACAAAATTCATTTGTAATTATTAAATCAATGAAGATAATCTCAACTTAGTATCATCACAATTAATATGTCCTGAATAATAATCAATCTTTTAAGTGGGCACACTCTATTATTCTTGGACACATAGTGGGGGTTTATACCTAAGCATTGGTTCAAGGAATAATTCATCATAAATCACTACAATCTTATGAGTTTAACATGTGTCGAGTGTCCACATATCATATTATATATGAATCATGATGAGGGATTAAACACCTATCACATTTACATTGTATTTCTCCATTGTGAACTATCTTATCTCTTCTGCAAACTACCTTGCACCACGCGGCATAGTTCTTTGTGGACTATCTTTTTCTTTCATGGGCAACCTTTCCTTATGTGGACCATTTTTTTCTTCTGTGTACTACCTCTATTCTGAGGACTATATTCTCTTACTCAAACTACCCCTTGTTCCACATACTGTTGATGCCTCATAGACCTCATATGCTACGTGGTCCCTCTTTGCTCCGTGAACTACCTTAGTTCTACAGACAACCTTGTCTTTGCAGACTAACTCTCCTATGCGGTCCTTTTTTATTTTATGAGCTTCAGTTCCCCACAAAACTCCTTCTATGGACATTTTCTTACTTTTAAAAGTATTTCCTCCATGAACAATTCTCCATCATAGAATTCTCCCTCACAAACTTCTTCAAACTTCCCCGAATTCTTCCAGTAATGAAGATGTTATCTAATAAAATTCACTCTAACTTAATGATGGGATTATGGTTCTTTATATAGGAAAATAAATCCACAAATACCACTAATCTGATTTACCAAAAACATTTATGTTGGTAATCTTTAACCATGAATTGTGTTATAAGGTCCCTTTTACTTTTCGAGTTGTAGTTCCCCCGAAAAATTCTTCCACATACTATCTCTGTGAGCTATCTCTATTGTGGAAATGATTCCCCGTGAACTACTTCATCCTTCATGGAAACTATCCATTACGAACTATTCTCCTTTATGGTGGATAACGAATTCCATAGATGTAAACCCTTTTAGGTAGCCAAAATCACCACCACCATTCCTCAAATGAAGATCCTCCCACATATCTAAATCCTTCTACGAACTTAAAGTCTTATATGTACAATGAACCTCTCGCGAATTGTTTCCCATACGTGGTTTGTATACCATGATATCTGGTATGCATAGCACTGTTATGTGGAACTTATTCCTTTGAATATTTTTCACTGTTTTTCCGCATACCTCTTATGCTATATGTGTACTATGCTTCGCGGTACAAAAAACTGCGCTTCACAGAAATCCTTTCTTTTCCAAAATACAAAATCTAGATTTTGAGACCCAAAAATTTGGTTAACACTGGGAAATGGTTCCACCTTAAAAATATGCTTCGGCATCATCAAACATAATATTTTTTGGTCATTACTTTCATCATGAACTCTGTCTATTCTTATATATATATATATATATCCTTTGATTGATCATCTTTAGCATTATCAAATTTATTATGGAAAGTATTGTAACTTATCTGTCTTCTAGAAACATATTCCTTTCCAACCAAACTTGAATATGATTGGTAGAACTCCCCCTTTCTTTTATCAATATTTCATCACTAGTTTTACAAAATAATTATGAATTTTTTAAATTAAAAATAGAAATGAATTATCTGATTTAACTAGGAGAATTCAAACATGACAGACAATTTCATCAAATGAATCCATAACAATTCTCGGTACATCACCTTGAAACTAAAATTCTTTAAACCATTCACATGTTTCCTGGAATATCATGACTTGATGATTTCATCCAAGATCCATTAACTTTGGAACTACTTCATCATATTGAACGGAATGAGATCTTCTTATCTCATTGATCACTATTGACCACTAGTTGAAAATCAATTGAAAAAAAATATAATCAATACAAAAAGTGGTCTCTTCAATAAGTTTAACTTAATCACCTATTACATCCTTTATTTATTTTAAAGGTTATTACCTAAGGTTTTTTCTTATATAGGAAGCATCTAGGGAGATCCAAGGGGCCTCCGTCGAGGAGAACAAGAGTTCCTTCACAGATTTTGATGATCCAACCTCAGAGTTCTCTCCATCATTCTCAATGGGAGCATTGTATAAAAAGCATGTCGAATAGGATATTTTTTATTCTATAGATCTATAAATAATCTATTTGGTACCACACCCAAACATATAATGGAATATCCTACCCCTTATGAGTTATATCGCCTATGGCGACTCATCATTGAAATCCCCACACCTCAGGTTGAGACTAAATCTCAATTATCAATAATTCTTACCTTCTCCAAACCTTCATGGAGTTATATAATTCCATTTAATTAACATGTTTTTTCATTTTATGTATCTTCTAACTAGAAAATACATAGAGTCCAGGTGTTATACATTGAGGTTTCAATAGGTGTTGATGGGTCCCCTGTGGTGGAATGTCCCTCCAAATTCCTAAGAATCAACTTCATCCAAAATTTTACCTCCTGTAAGTTATTTTCTTTTACACAAGTCATGTTTTACATGTTTTTAGTTATAGTTTAAACTGGATGATGTGTTTTTCTTTGAAACATTACTCGATAGGGTGGTTTCCCAACAAACAAATGTAGCTGAGAGAATTGAGATTCTTCTCCCAATATTTGAACTAACTCCTGGGGATCCAACCATTTAGGGAGATCCTGTAGAGACCCAAATCTTGAGGTACATAGACATTACATTACTTTTGCGAAGTACTTAATACATAATAAAAACAGACACCAAAGGACCGTAATAGTTTAGTGTCTTTGGAAACTTGGAATATAATCTTCTAATCGTGGTGAAAGATCTCCAACATCTCCCATAAATATCTTCCTTTTTTCTACCTAAAACCTTTCTTTATATCCTGGGGAAAAGAAAACATATAAAGGGTGATCTCAAATGCTTAGTAAGGGTAATCATGGAGAAAATAAAAAAAAACATATACATTTGAACTTCAAAACATGAACATAATATTTAAACATCAAAATATTGAGCAATGACATAAAACATGGCAGTACATAAGGCATAGATCATAAAGAAACATTAATCATGATAAAATAGCATGGGAATAAAACATGTAATTATGGAAACCCATTAAGCACATGATATGATTTCCATAGTAGCCAAAGCATTGCTGCCAAGACCATCTTAGTGGACAAAGTCCCTTACTGAACCGAGTTCACTCCTCGTTCCAGTCCTGTATCACTGAACCGGATTAACTTATCGTTCCATCCATGTCTATCTCATGAGATATAAATCTTTACCCAATGAATTGGAGGGAGATATAGGTCCCACCCATCTCATAATGAAATCATTCTTACTTGTTCCATAGCATAAACATAAATCATTCATCATAACCCAAAGAATAAAAATGGGTTTCATAAACATCATCCCATCATAACATAATCCATATAAAATAAATGGATATCATTTCATCATAAGAAAAGTGAAACCATTTAAATAATAGAGACATTATACTTGAAACATAATCATACTAAATAATGTCATCTTAGATGGAAAATATTTTTGACAAAACATATGAAATGAATTCTTGAGGAAAATATCCTTTCTTCCTCAAAATCATTTTATTTTCACAAAATGCCTTAAAATTTTAAAAGAAAAGAATTTTTTTGAAAATAATAATGAAATATTGTGGATTAAGCTTCATGAAAATAAGGCTTTATAAAACTGTAAAAATCTGTTCATGCTGTATAAGTTAAAAAAAACATTCTTCTCATACTTTTGCTGGAAAAGTCAAAAAGTACCTCGTATGGTAAACAAAAGAAAGATTCCTTACATACCATGTAGTAAAAGTCAAAAATGGGTAAAAAGGACTTTAAACATACATGAAACCATTTTTAGAAAACAGGGACATGGATGATAAATATAACCCCAATAAATACTTACTAATAAACAATCTGAGATAAAAACGAGATTGGAAAAGTTATCCCTTACCTTAGGTCTGATATGCTTTGTACGTATCTGAACCTCCTCTTCCTCAACGCACCTCCTTTAAACTCCTTATTAGGGTGCTAGAGTTAGTCTTTTGAGAAGACCAGAACCTCTATGATATAAATAGAGAGGTTTATAAGAGGAATTGGCAGGTTTTTACCGAGCTTCAAGGCTCAAAAGGGTGTGAAGAGAAGAGGGAGGAGGTGCCCTTTAATAAGGGAGGAGAGGGGCACCTTAGGAAAAATTTAAAATATTATTTTATAATAAAGTAATATTTGATTTTTAATAGCTCCAAATTGATTTATTTCGAAAATAAGGTGGGTATGGGTCGTAATACTCTCAACCAATAGGTTTTAGACATGTTTAGGTTACTATTTTATCCTTATCATTTAGATTTAACTCTAAGTTAAATAATTTAACTTTTACCGTGTCTTTTTGTTTTCTTACACTATATGGTTAATAAACATACTATAACAATCCAAAAGAACCCCAAGTTGTTCATTATTAATATATATAACCTTATCTAATTCATTTGGCCGAACGTTAGATTTTTAGGAATAAAATAACAATTAATAATATAATATGTTTTTAAAAACTATTTTATGTCAATTTTGACACTATTTGGTACTTTATTTTTTTGAAAATCATAACAGCATGATTAGTTCTAAAAAATTTAATTAAATCAATACTAACATGTCATATTAACCTATAAAATTAGTTTAATTCATAAAAAGTCTAAAATTACATTTATTTGGGTATTTATAACATCAATTATGTTAATATTTCATTAATAAGGTAATTATTGCATCACCATTGTGTCATAAATAAATTAAATTATTTAATGTCTAAAAATTATTAATAAAATATCATTATGTAGGAAATCTTTTTATATTTATAATTAATATTTACAGTCGAATTTATCTTATGTATAACCCTATATTAAAATTGTTTTAGTTATTAAACTTTGATTTTAACTATTTTAAATCTTCTTTAAATAAAATAATAATAAATGTCCTAATCTAATCCAAGTGGACCTAAAGGGTAATATTTTATCCTTAAGGTTTTTTTTGGTCGAATTAAACTTATCCAATAGAATTAGGACATGTTTTAGGGTAATAGTAATATCATTTTTACCCTTAATTACCCTATTTACTTTTAACCGTGGTAAATAAAAGTAAAAAGTTACTATTCACCAAAAATTATTTTTATCTTATTGAACCACATTTTACTCATTGATATTAACTGTGTCTCTCAGATTTTTAAAATTCCACTCATAGAAGAGGTAAAATTAAGTTTTATGTAAATTTTCAAATTCTCCTAGGAGGTGGGTAAAAGACGGTGAAAAGTTCAATAAAATTTTTATATATCTAAAATTATTATAAAATGACTCCAATGAATTAAATTGAACTTATATAGGTATTATGTATCAATTTTGACCTAAAATAAATTTAAATAAAATAAATAATTATTTAAATAAAAAGTTGGTTTTTAAATAGTAACCCAGTGTTTTCCTTATTCATCAAAAATTGAAAGTTTTCAGAAAAATACCAAAAATTCACCCTAGGCTAATTTTGATATTCCGAATCCAAAAATGAAGTCCATTTTGAAAAAATAAAATTTCAAAAAGTGGGAATTACTATTCATAACGGCTAGTTCATAATAATATTATAATAATATCTCGTTTAGTGAAACTATGTATTGCGTACAACACACGCTATCGAGGAAGGTTGCTCTAGCGTGCATCACAAGCCTAGAATAGTGTTTGCGTATACTGTAAGCTAACATGGTGTTGCATGTAGCGCAAGCTAATCTTGGTGTAGCGTACAACACAAGACATCAAAGTAATTAAAAATAATATTTCTCATAAAATCTCGAGCTGTTACATTCTACCTCCCTTAAAATGAATTTCGCCCTCGAAATTCATCAGGGTTTTAAATAGTTTACTACTTGAAAGTTTCTTTCATAGAAACCCACATCGTAAAAAGGAATACTAAAACTTCATTTTAAAAAGGAAAGTTAGAAATGTAACGGTTACCCAGATTAACTCATCACTGGGTTTCCACATAGGAGAACATAGGTGGAAATATGAATATGGAAGAAAAATCTAAACATAAAGTTCTAATAGAGAGTGGTAGAGGACATGGCTATGAAAAATCCAACAATCACAAAGCCATAAATTTGTGATGATCTAAGGTACCATCTGATTCATTGGATATATGGGCAGTAGGAAAACAATTTTGGTTTTCAAGATCATTTCCCTAAAGTTTAAGAATTTGAATTAGAAGAAATAATTACTTTATTTCGGTATAATCTCACCATTGTTTGTGCCTTGAACAATTTCCACTTCATCTCTTAATGAAATGAAGTTGAATTTTTCATTTGTGAAGTGTTAGCAGATCATGTGATAGAATGATGGGTCATTCCATATGTCTCAAACAAAAGGTTAGAAAAAATTATCAAATATACATAAGTCCATCTATGGTGAGGTTAATCGTATATGATTCCAAAAATGTACTTATACTTCATCTATCATACCATTTAATAAAACTAGTTTCTACTAACCAGGGACTTCCTGTAGGCCAGTGGTAGGCGATAAAGGTCTGTCGCACTTCGGTTGTGGGTTCGATTCCCGCATCCTTGTTTGACGCGATGGGTTGTCGCCCGTCCTACGAGTTGTACTTTTTCTAAAACTATACTATTATAACATAACAAAAAGTTCTAGCCTTAAAAAATACTATCTGATATCTAACTTAATATATTCCAATCTTTTGGTTTATCCAAAATACTTATGTTCAATATCATAGTATAAAGATAACGATTACTTGAAATGTCATCTACCGAGCATGTGAATACCATCATTTATCATACGATATATCTTGTTGGTCACATTCCAAACATGTGAATACCTCAATCATGTATTCTCGTGAAACATGAATTACCATAGAACCTTAGTGAAAACATGAGTGCTATCAAAAGATAACTCTTTCCACATACCAAAATCACAAAAATTCTATATACTCAAACCATGATATCACTTAGTCCTTATATCAATCATGATCTCATGAATAATATCAAACATATCATTATCTCTTTATCCCTTCATTATGTGCATATCATCTACTTTCCAAAAATATCTGAATAACCTTTCATGGTTACCGGTACCATTCAACATATACTTTCAAATACTCTAGGAAAAACAATAGTGTAACAATACTTAGATGTGTCTTTATTCCACAGTACCATTACCTATACAACATAACTCTTGATAAACATAAATCATTCCACTGCCTTCTTAAACCATTGACTGAGATTCAAAAATTCTATCATCTCACATATCATTTGTAGTCTCTTCATCATCATCAACAAAAATACTACCCATACGACCATGATGATTCTCTTCATGAGACTTTCCCTTAGGGTATTGGTTTACATAATGCCCATACATTCCACATTGAAAACATTTAATCATTGTTGATGTCGTAGCAATACCATTATCATTGTCCATGGTGTTAACTGAACCTTTTCCTTTGCACTTACTGGATTTGTTTCATTCTTTTCCACACACAAAGCATCTTCCAGTTCCTTTGAAACAATCTCCCTGATTCCTCTTCCAACATGATTTACATGATGGAAATTGAACTTTCTTTCCTCTATGATCATCATGAAACTTCATCTTTCTCTTATTATCTGAGTCGGGAAACTTACCAAAGTTGAGATTATTGATCATATTATGAGATTGAGGCTTAGGCATAATAATGATATGTGGAATTCCAGATCCAATTTCATTTGGTTTCTCATGAAGAATATCATTCCATTGTACATCATATCCTCCATTATCGTGAATCTTCCTATTTTCATCCATTTTCTAAAACCCAAAAAGAATAGTGTGAGAGGCAAAAATCATGCTAGGAAAATAACATAATAAAGGGGGAGTACCTTTAATATATAACATCTTAGGTTTAACTCTAATATATTTACCGTAATTCTAGGACTATAACCTATACGTATACTTAAACTTAGAGACATCCCTAGACATACCTTAGAAATATCTCTAGGGATTTCACTAAAGTTTTTGCATCCTAGTTTCCAAAGGTTAACTAAACCTTTCCTCTGATACCAAATGTAGAGACACAAAGCTTGACGTACATAGACATTACATTACTTTTGCGGAGTACTTAATACATAATAAAAACAGACACCAAAGGACTTTAATAGTTTAGTGTCTTTGGAAACTCAGAATATAATCTTCTAATCGTGGTGAAAGATCTTCAACATCTCCCATAAAGATCTTCCGTTTTTTTTTACCTAAAACCTTTCTTTATATACTGGGGAAAATAAAACATATAAAGGGTGAGCTCAAATGCTCATTAAGGGTAATCATGGAGAAAATAAAACAAACCATATACATTTGAACTTCAAGACATGAACATAATATTTAAACATCAAAATCTTGAGCAATGACATAAAACATGGCAGTACATAAGGCATAGATCATAAAGAAACATTAATCATGATAAAATAGCATGGGAATAAAACATGTAATTATGTAAAACCATTAAGCACATGATATGATTTCCATAGTAGCCAAGGCATTGCTGCCAAGACCATCTTAGTGGACAAATTCCCTTACTGAACTGAGTTCACTCCTCGTTCCAGTCCTGTATCACTGAACCAGATTAATTTAACGTTCCATCCAGGTCTATCTCATGAGATATAAATCTTTACCCAATGCATTGGAGGGAGATATAGGTCCCACCCATCTCATAATGAAATCATTCTTACTTGTTCCACAACATAAACATAAATCATTCATCATAACCCAAAGAATAAAAATTGGTTTCATAAACATCATCCCATCATAACATAATCTATATAAAATAAATGGATATCATTTCATCATAAGAAAAGTGAAACCATGTAAATCATAGAGACATTATACTTGAAACATAATCATAGTAAATAATTTCATCTTAGATGGAAAATAGTTTTGACAAAACATTTGAAATGAATTCTTGAGGAAAATATCCTTTCTTCTTCAAAATCATTTTCTTTTCACAAAATGACATGAAATTTTAAAAGAAAAGGATTTTGTTGAAAATAATCATGAAATATTGTAGAATAAGCTTCATGAAAATAAGGCTTTATGAATCTGTAAAAATACGTTCATGCTGTATAATTTAAAAAAACATTTTTCTCATACTTTTGTCGGAAAATTCAAAAAGTACCTCGTATGGTAAACAAAAGAAAGATTCCTTACATACCATGTAGTAAAAGTCAAAAATGGGTAAAAAGGACTTTAAACATACATGAAACCATTTTTAGAAAATAGGGACATGGTTGATAAATATAACCCTATTAAATACTTACGAATAAACAATCTTGCATAAAAACAAGATTGGAAAAGTTATCCCTTACCTTAGGTCTGATATGCTTCGTACGTATCCGAACCTCCTCTTCCTCGACGCACCTCCTTTAAACTCCTTCTTAGGGAACTAGATGGGTCTTTTGAGAAGACCAAAACCTCTATGATATAACTAGAGAGGTTTAGAAGAGGAATTTGTAGGTTTTGGCCGAGCTTCAAGGCTCAAAAGGGTGTGAAGAGAAGAGGGAGGATGTTCCCTTTTATAAGGGAGGAGAGAGGCACCTTAGGAAAAACTTAAAATATTATTTTTTATAATAAAGTCATATTCGGTTTTTAATAGCTCCAAATTGATTTATTTCAAAGATAAGGTTGGGATGGGTCTAAATCCTCTCAACCAATAGGTTTTAGACAAGTTTAGGTTACTATTTTATCCTTATCATTTAGATTTAACTCTAAGTTAAATAATTTAACTTTTACCGTGTCTTTTTGTTTTCTTACACTATATGGTTAATAAACTTACTATAACAAGACAAAAGAACCCCAAGTTGTTCATTATTAATATATATAACCTTATCTCAGTCATTTGGCCAAACCTTAGATTTTTTGGAATAAAATAACAATTAATAATATAATATTTGTTTTAAAAACTATTTTATGTCAATTTTGACACTATTTGGTACTTGATTTTTTTGAAAATCATAACAGCATTATTAGTTCAGAAAAAGTTAATTAAATCAATACTAACATGTCATATTAACCTATAAAATTAGGTTAATTCATAAAAAGTCTAAAATTACATTTATTTGGGTATTTATAACATCAATTATGTTAGTATTTCATTAATAATGTAATTACTGCATCATCATTGTGTCATAAATAAATTAAATTATTTAATGTCTAAAAATTATAAATAAAATACCATTATGTAGGAAATATTTTTATATTTCTAATTAATATTTGTAGTCGAATTTATATTTTGTATAACCCTATATTAAAAATGTTTTAGTTATTAAACTTTGATTTTAACTATTTTAACTCTTTTTTAAATAAAATAATAATAAATGTCCTAATCTAATCCAAGTGGACCTAAAGGGTAATATTTTATCCCTAAGGTTGTTTTTGGTCGAATTACACTTATCCAATAGAATTAGGACATGTGTTAGGATAATAGTAATATCATTTTTACCCTTAATTACCCTATTTACTTTTAAACGTGGTAAATAAAAGTAAAAAGTTACTATTCACCAAAAATTATTTTTATCTTATTGAACCACATTTTACTCCTTGATATTGACTGTGTCTCTCAGATTTTCAAAATTCGACTCACAGAAGCGGTAAAATTAATTTTTATGTAAATTTTCAAATTCTCCTAGGAGGTGGGTAAAAAACGGTGAAAAGTTCAATAAAATTTTTATATATCTAAAATTATTATAAAATGACTCCAATGAATTAAATTGAACTTATATAGGTATTATGTATCAATTTTGACCTAAAATAAATTTAAAAAAAATAAATAATTATTTAAATAAAAATTCGGTTTTTAAATAGTAACCCAGTGTTTTCACTATTCATTAAAAATTGAAAGTTTTTAGAAAAATACCAAAAATTCACCCTAGGCTAATTTTGATATTCCAAATCCAAAAATGAAGTCCATTTTGAAAAAATAAAATTTCAAAAAGTGGGTATTACTATTCATAATGGCTAGTTTATAATAATATTATAATAATATCTCGTTTAGTGAAACTCGGTATTGCATACAACACACGCTATCGAGGAAGGTTGCTCTGGCGTGCATCACAAGCCTAGAATAGTTTTTGTGTTTACTTTAAGCTAACATGGTGTTGCGTGTAGCGCAAGCTAATCTTGGTGTAGCGTACAACACAAGACATCAAAGTAATTAAAAATAATATTTCTCATAAAATCTTGGGCTGTTACAGATCCTACCTCAATCCTAGGAGGGAAACCCTTTGTATATATGAATGGTGTTTTTAGTAAGGTGGCACCTTATGATGGTGTATATGGTGTTACCAATAGAGATTCATAAGGATATGGACCATCTCTTGACATGGAGCTCAGTCCATCTAAGAGAATTCTAGAGGAAGACCTTTCTACTATTGTTCTCATAAATTTTCTAAAGTATGATCCTATGCCACCATATGAATTGGATGATTTTGGGTCCAAATTTGTTGAATAGAATTGCATTGTATGATGGAGGGCATAGATAAGCATACAGAACTTCATCACTCAAACTTTGGAGCCATGGCTAGTGATTTGGATGGGATTTATTTATCATTGGCCACTGAACCCGGGCATCAGAGGGTTGGAAACATGTTCCCTACATGGTTTGGATCACAATTATCTTGTCGAGAATGTGCATGCATAAAATAAAGAGTTTGATGTTTCCTAGAATAAGGAAAAATATGAAGGCACCAAGAAGCTTCAGGTAGCTGAAAAAGAACTTATGTAGCTAGAAGAGAAAGTGTGTAAGAACGCAGTGGTCATCAATTCTAAATAATGGGTCATCATCAAAGTAAGGGATCATTTGGTGGTAGCCGATGTCAGGGTAGTAGGGGAGGCATCACTAGGGGATGATCACCAAGTTGAGCAGGACTGAGTATGAATTAAGGCTGAATAGGTGTTCTCGATGGTCGATGACGAAGCGACAAAGCTTAATAGGCTTCAAAAAGTTTTGGAGGCTAATCGATGGAGGTTGTTCAGACTAGTAGTTGGTTTTTGAGGTAGAGCCCTAGGGATCACTAGTTTGGTTGAATTAAAGGAGAGGCTCTAACATTTTGATATCCCTCCCAAAATTTTGAAGTTCGTTTGATTTAAATTCCATGTATTCATGTGTGTGTTTCTTTTTATTGCATCTCAATCATATTAGTGAGACAACCAACAATAAATCCCAAAGCCCACATGAGTCATGATCGATGTGGGAAATAAGGGGAAAATATAAGATTTCTTGCTTATGTGAGAGTGCTAGATAGGAGACTAACACTCATGGTCTGAATTTTTTATTAAACACTGTGAATTTTCTGACTGAGAAAGATTTGGTTGGAAATTGGGATTCTATAAACAATCAAATATCTTTATTAATGTGAACTAGTGTAAAATGGGGTAATGCATGGGGTATTGAATTCTATATGAACAAAGGGGATAAAGAGAGTGAATCAAGACACCCAAGATCTAGAACACAAAGTGGGTGAAAATATGGTAGAGGATGACTACTGACTATTTTCGAAACAAAGATTCCACTATTTTTTTCTAAGGATGGGGAAAAATAGGGTCATCCATTGACTGTATTCCAAACACACGACCTTTCAAAATGTCATTGGAAGTATTTTGGGGTGTATTCCCAAGAAAGTAGGTGATCCAGTGTGTCCTTACACCTTTTCCATTTGGGGGCCCGTTCAGACATGATAGATGATGGGGATCCAAATCTAGGAATGCATGAAGTGTGGGGATGAAATGATGGAATATTAAAATGTATTTCAATACTATTAGGGTTACACCACCATGTTACTAATCACATCAGGTTGTAATATCAATTTTCATGAATACTAGACTCGTATTATAAGGTAAGCATCATCTTATATGTCGAGTGATGATTAAAGAACTCAAATGGTATGGTAGGTGATTGGAATTGAAGGGAGAAAAGAGATTCTCAGTCAAGGTCTTAAGATGTATTATAGTTTTATGTCATGCCATAAGGAAGAAGGGTGTGTAGTTCAACATCTTGTGGCAAGGATGGTGAACACATGGTTTATCATCTTATAGTGAGAATGATGTGTCATATAGTTTAACATCATGTGATTAGGAAGTTCATAGAATAATTTAGAATCTTACCATTGGTACTTGTGATTATTTTAGTTTAAGGTCATGTAGATTTGACCATAGTGTCACATAGTTTAGTGTCATATGGTTAGGATTTTTGAAGCATAATTTAGCATCTTATGACTATGATGTGTGAACTAATGTTAATGAATACAGCCCATTCTGGGTAATGGGATGCATGAATAGGATATAAAATGGGTGAATCATCATAAAGGAGCTCGTAAAGAAAAGTGAGATAAGATTTGGAACTATTTTTTGTCTGAAATGATTGAATTCAATGAGAATAACCTAGTTTTTTTAGGTTTATAATAGATCTCACTGGCTTTGAATACTTTTTTTTCTTTTTACACCTTCATTTTTACCCAAGTTGCAAGAGATACCTGGTGGGGGAGTCTGACTTTTGATTAGGTTTCCTCTATGGGTTTTCAACCTGAAAAATATATGCACCTTTTTCCTGGGGAGTTTTAAAGTCATTTCAATTGGACTAGGGCTGCTAGTTTAAGGTTATATAGCGTAGAACATACGTTATAAATAGTTTAAGTTCATAATAGTTATACCATGGGGGAATGTCTCAAAAGAGTGTGTGTGGAATGGAAGAGAGGTAACCCAATGTGAATTCAAATTCATAGAGGCCCAATTCCAATAGAACATATCTAAGACAACTTGTACATAGTTTAAGGTCATGATGTTTGGATATAGACTCCTATTTTAAGGTTATAGAGTTTGGATTAAAGATTTGATGCTATGTTCAAGGGACACTTTCATGTCTCAAGATTTATTATAGAAATTCTTCCCCAAATACTAAGCCCAAGTGATCCATGATCAGTTTGAGAAACAAGGAACGTTATAGAGTTCCCATTATTTGAAAGATAGAAAACAATAAGAGGAAAAAGTGGCTGACTTGGGGAAGTCCCAAAAGGTGTTGAATGTTTCTATGTAACTGATGGGCAGGGAGAACTATTGACCATGTTCAAAACATAGGTTCCATAGCCACACCGATCAAGGATGGTAAGTGAAAACATAGGATAGACCATTGACTATGTTAGAAACATAGGGATTGAAAAATGTTAGCAATGAATATTTGGGGTGTGTGATTAGGATGGTAGGTGAGCTATTTTATCTATGAATGATTTCTGTCAGGGGCTTGTTAAAATCAGGAGGAATGAAGAGGATCCAAATTAAAGGGAGCGCAGAGTGTGAAAGTAAAAGTGGGTAATGACCCAGGGGAAAATGAATCTAGGGACCACTTTATATTATGATTCAATGTGCTGGATAAGCATAATGGTAGGAAAGGATTGAGACCGAATCTAAGGAGATAACCCCAAAATATGTTAGTGGTGGGGCTGCACCCAGGATAAGATATTCAGGTTTGCTAAGTATCCCATGGGAATGGGAATCAATCCATATGTAGTTCTAGAGTGCGTCTTGGTAGGAGACCAGTTCCCAAAGGGTTGTGTCCTCTATGGAAAGGATAATGAATCATCACATAGTTATCATATGAGTAATGCTATTTTCATCACATGGGGTAAGGCAATAGTTTAACATCATGTGATGAGGAAATTCATTCTTGGTAATCCCATATTTTTCATGTGAGGCATCCTATGTTCATCACATAGGGTAAGGATACATTTTAACTTTATCTATTGAGTATGTTTCTTTTGTTCATCCCATATTTTTCATATAAGGCATCATATGTTCATCACATAGGGTACGACTACATTTTAACATCATGTTCTAAGGGTGTTGGTTTTGTTCATCCCATATTTTTCATATGAGGTGTCTTATGTTCATCACATAGGGTAAGGCTACAGTTTAATTTCATGTGATGAGGATGTTGGTTTTTCTCATACCATATTAGTTATATGAGGCATCATGTGTTCATCTTAAAGTCATGTGATGAGAAAGTTAGGATTTTTAGACTAAATTCATATAGATCAGACTATATCCACTACTAGTTTATAGTCAAAGAGATCAGTCCATAGGGGTTGGGTGTATTAAAGAGTCTTTAGTGGCATGAAAGAGTGATAAACCAATGTGAAAAGGGGTAAAAGGGAACCCTTTTCCATGAAAACTTTCAATACAAACTACACGCAGGTTGTAGTCATAATTCTGAGGGGGGAAAAGACCCTATAATGAGTTGATCATGGGGGATGAGCATGGGATATAAGATCTAGTTATCACTATGTGTCACATGGGGATGGGAATTAAGATATACATAGTTTTGGAATACAACATGGTGTAAGACCAACACTAAAAGGGTGGAATCCTCTCGAACGAGGATGCGATGAAAAGATAAGGGGGAATTGGTTTTCTGAAACACCAAGGGTGAAGAAAAATATGTGAAAAAGGAGATACAAGGATTAATTCATATATTTTAAGTTCATAATTCTTGGTACTGAAGGGGTATAAGTACTTTGATGATATTAGGGGGTGTAAAAGAGTTAAAACCTAATGTGAAGAAGGATCCAAGGAGGCACTGCACCACACAAAGAAATACTAAAACTACTTGTATATAGTTTAATGTCGTGAGGCGTGTAACAGGGAGAGGTCCTAAAATAGCTTGGTGTTGAGGTTGGTCCTAGGATGTTGGGTCCAGGAATACCTGTGTATCATGTCAGACATGGGAATCAAGAAACACGTAGTTCTGGAACTCAGCATGGTGGGAGACCAATGTAAGAAGGGTAAAATCCTCTATGGAGAGGATATGGAATCATATCATATTCTTCATATGAGGCATCCTGTATTTATCATGTAGGTTATGGATAAATTTTAATGTCATGTGTTGAGGAAGTTTTTTTTTCATCCACTATTTTTCATATGAGGCATCCCATGTTTGTTACATAGGATAAGGCCACAATTTAACATCATTTTCTGAGGACATTGGTATTTTTAGTTTAAATTCATACAGCTAATACTAAGTCTTCTTATAGTTTAAGGTCGTAGAGCTCAAACCAGGGGTGAAAATAGTTTAAGGTCAAAATGATTGGACCATGTTGTTGTATATTAAGGTCACATAGATTTGACCAAATTGTGTATTTTAAGGTCACATAGCTTTTAATAGGTTGTTTCAATTTAAGGTCACCTAGATTTGGATATTTTGTTATAGTTTAAGGTCATGTCTCTTTGACCAGGTTGCTGCAGTTTAAGGTAATGTAACTTTGACCAGGTTGCTACAGTTTAAGGTTTCGTAGCTTTGACCAAGTTGTTGCAATTTAAGGCTGCATAACTTTGACTAGGTTATTTCAATTTAAAATCATATTTCTTTGACCATGACGTGTTTTAGTTTAAGGTCATATAGCATTGACCATGTTACTGTAGTTTAAGGTCATGTAGATTTGACCAAGTGTTCACACTGAGTACTTCTTGAGAAACTTGGAATTGGTGGGAGGTGTGATATGCTCCCCATCCATGGTGATTAAAGAGTATAATCCATTGGAGTATACTTTATGGATAATATAATGTTATTACCACTTGGGTTCCATATTTAGTAGTTTTTTTGCAGGTATCATTGGATCTTTAAGACCCAGTACCATGTAACCATAAAGAAATGAGTTAAGGTAGACCTTCTTATTGAATGCTTGTGCTACCTAGTTTGGGTGCCTCTCCAAGTTATAAAGTTATTATAGACTATTTTCTTTGAGGTGTTCCAAATTATCTAGATGGGATTATTTTATTTTTTATGTAATATTCTGATCATAAAGGGGCATTCGGAGTGATAGAAACTAGACCTCAATAGGTAAAACTGCCTATGTTCCATACACCAGGGAGTATGGGGTTTCCTGGTTGGAACATTGAGTTGTTTTTCAATAATCTTAGAGGGAATTTGGGAGTTTATCAGGACAACTATTTTTGTTTTGGACCACCATCTTTTGTAGAATGTTAGAGATGGTTTTGTTGAACATCTTAATATTCACATTCACATTTGCATGGTAGTTATAAGTATGATTGGATGAGATGTTATACTTAGTGTACAAAATCTTCAAATTATAATCCTATAATTCAATACCATTATCTGTAATAATAGTGTGAGGAACCCCAAAATTATGAATTATGTGGGAGTTCAAGAACTTGATCATAGACCGGTTTTTAACTTCTTTGAGTGGAATAGCTTCTAACCACTTTGATAAGAATTATGTTGCATTCAAAATTAACATGTGTTTTCAAGTCATCGTGAGTGGGTAGGGAACCACAATGTAAAGTCCCCAAAGTGTAAAGGGACAAGAATATTTTGTATTTTGAATAATATCTAGAAGTTTATGTACAAAGTTGGAATGGATCTGGAATGCATGAAACCTCTTGGTGAATTTGATGCAGTCATGAACCATGCTAAAAAAAGTATCACAACTTCTGAATTTTGTGGGAAAGATGAAATCCTTCTTGGTGGGATCCATAGTATCTTTCATGGAACTCTTGTATGACCTAAGGTATCTTATCCACTTTGATTCAATATAGAATAATTCCATTGATCTGGCACCTATATATATTCTTCTCATGGTTGGGACCACTCTAGAGGGTAAACCGGGTTGTATGTTAGTTGATTCACTCATGATTGGCTCTTCCTAGTAGGATAATATCATGATAGAGATAAAAAATGAATGGATTCATCCAAGAAGTAATTTACTTGTCTATAGGGGAATTTTAGGTCCCAAGTACAGAAGTACCAACAACCAGCTGATATACATGTTGATTACCATCATCTGAATTGGTGGGGGTGATGACCCTATGATGTGCCACATGAAGGACCAAGTCATCTTGTTCGGGCTCAATAAGGGATACAGGTAGAATTTAAAAATCATTGTCTTGGCCATTTTTCGATCGAGGAACATGATTCACCTTTGGTTGGGAATGGAATTGGGCCATTAACTGGCGAGTTTGTTCTGGAAGGGGTATAAGTTCTTTATTTCTGGTGACATAATCACCCTTGATCAACTTGATTAATATCTCTAATTATCCCTTAATATGTAAATAGGGGACATAAATCTTGATATCCAACTTGAGACTAGTAATAAGATCCAGATACTCTGCCTCATTATTGGTACATCCTTTTGATAACAATAATGAGTGTAGTAGTATAGACTATATAGGAGTGATGAAGATGATCTCTGGGCCTAACCTGTTAAGTTTAGGTATTTTGATACTTCTACTAATCAAACACTAGTAGTTGTCGTCAAAATGAATCTACCAACATGGTACAACCTAAACCACAAAAATAAAGGATTTATTAAGGAAATCAACATACAAGTGTATTTCCTCATAGGTTGGATGTACAACTAAGAAATTTACCAAAGACTTTTCATTTACAGCTTTCTATGGGAAAAACCTGATGTCAAATGACTGGAGGATTACCTCCAAGAACACTAATAATTTTATCAACATGGGGAAATTGAGGATGTAATTTATCAGGTCAACTTGGGAAACCAGCTACATCTCATAGTGTTATAAGTAATGTTGTAAGTTTTGTACTATGAAGACCAGTGAAAGAAAAGTCTTATTTACGAGGGAGTATCAATTATCCCTATCAAGGATAATATGGATAAGATAATATATGTTTTTCCCTGTACTCATTATTTTTATGGGATAAAATATTACTAAGGGATCTTTCTAGGGTAGTCATGTAGAGGGAAAGAGGTTTTCCTAAGACGGGTGGCATTAGAACTAGAGGTTGTAGTAGATACTTCTTAATATCCTCAAAGGAAGTCTTGTAGTATACATCCCACTGGTAAATGGTGACTTTATTCAAGATCATAAAAAATAGATTAGACTTTCCATCCAGATTTTCAATAAATTGGAAAATATAGGCTAAGTGACCTAGGAGGCATCACAACTCCAAGAGGTTGTGTGGAGAAGGAATTTGGTTAATAGCCTTGATTTTCTCAAGATCAATTTTGATACCTATATATATGAAAATGAAGCTAATAAAATTTATATATTTAACACTAAATGAACACTTTATAGGGTTCATCTTCAAGTGGTGGGAATGGAGGAATCCAAACACTTTCTCAAGATCCTTTAGATGGTTCAAAAGCTAATGAGATTTAACCTTCAATTAATTTTCATAACATTCCACCAATGTCTTTAGTAATAGTTTGAGGATACGGTACATGGAATAATGGTAATTATATCCATCATTATTCAAACCAAAAGGCATCACCTGGTAGAAAAAGGTTCCCTAGGGTGCCATGAAGGTAGTGTGTTCCTCATCCTTTGGGTTCATCTAGATCTAATTATACCTAGAGTATCCATCCATGAATAAGAGGTCATGGAACCTAGTCATTGCATTAATGAGTTGTTCTATTATTGGAAGGGAAAATCATTCTTCAAGAAATGGAAGTTGAGGTCCCAGAATTTGATGTAGAATATATTTGTTCTATTATTATTTCTCATTGTGACAATTTTTTCTATCCACCTGGGGTACTAAACCTATCTAACAAAGTTGTCTTTAATGATCCTTTCAACTTCATCCTTGACCATGGTACTGTGAGAAGGGTTCATTTTCCTAGGATGTTGTTTGAACCTATGGTGACCCACTGGGAGGCCAAGGAGATAAATAGAGACTTGAGGAGCAAGTCTTGGTATCTCATTATAGCTCTAGGAAAACATGTCTCAATGTTGTTTTAGAAAATCCATATATTTCTATTGTTCCTCTAGTGACATGGCTACACTAATCAATGTTATCCTCAAATACTTCACAGTGCCAAGGTTTTCCTGAGTTAACTCATCAATAGTAGTGGGTACACCCTCTTCAAATTTATTAGGGGAGTCTTCCAAATCCTGTTTGTCATATAATATATAAGGGTCAAAGGGAGGAGGTAACTCTCTTGAAATCACTAATCTGGAGATAACATCAGATCCTGATATGATGGGGGGTCTTTAACAAAGAACTCTTACTCTATAAAGATTGTCATGAAAAAGTATGATGAACCAATCTCGTGCAGTTTTTGACCACGTGGTGTACTCTTGATATCGTATCAACGATGACAAATCATATTTCATCGAGTTATTCCCACTTTTTGGAACATGTGGGAATACTGTGGATTGGTTTCCATGTGCTGAATTTCTCGAGACTTTACAAGGATGGGGTATTCCAGTACCGGTTGGGCCTGTCTAGTATAGGAGTATGAGGTAAACTCTGATCACTCCTTATTTGGGACTAAGAAAAAACCTCCCAGGTCTGATGTCATGGATTCCAATTGATGGATTGGGAGGACAAAGTTATCTTTCAAGTCTTCCCAAGGATCTACTGTAGTGGATATCGAATCATTTGGGAGGATAATGTGTTTAAACCCATTGGTATGGATTTATTTTCCCTCCCTTTTTTAGTAACCGACATCCATATGGTGATCCTCACAAAAGTTAAAGGGGGGTTCATTTCCCTAGAGTACCCATACTCAACCATCAAGGTAGTATTTGAGTTACTTATGGTATGAAGAGGGTAATGCTGTAAGAAAATGAATCCCAATTCCTTTACAATAGTGAATTGTAGGTAGTACCCCATGAGACTACTATAAATTTAGTGTTCACTACCAGTCCATTGAATTGAGTCTTTAGTCGAATGTTTCTATGTAGTTTTTTTTTATCTTGTCATATCCCTAAATTGTCAGGTTAGAGGGAGTTAGAGCTAATTTTGTAAGACTAGGTTTGTGGATTATCTAGGTTAGGATGAGGTTGATTCTAGATCCATTATCCACTAGGAATCAATGTATTTCTATGCCATTGAATTGGCCTATTACATACATCATACATATGAAACCCTAAATTTCCACACCCTTATCTTCTCCAAAAAAAATAAGATGATGTCCTGACATTCCTCTTATTCAGCTTCTTCTGCATAATAGGCCTCATTGGTAACTACCATAGTCTCAAACTGAAGGGGGTTGTTCAAGGATTTGATAAGAGATTCATGCATATCCTTTGAAAAGTGGAGTGCTTCAAGGATTGAGAGCCTCATTGGTATGTCATTGAAGTATTTTATCATGTATTATTTTCATACAAAGGACATATTTTTGACCTTTAGAGGGTTGTTATTTAGTAGGGAGAACAATAGGCACCATTGGATAAGGAATTGGGGAATGGCTGGTGATGGTTTCACTATATTGTTGGTCAGCTAGTATATTCTAAACACCTGATGGCTAGGTGAATGATAGAAAATTTTTATCCTTGGCTGAATGCGGTCGAGTCATGCATTCTGTAATGACCTGTTTTTTTAGCCAAGGTAGAATTCAAATGGAATTTCAATTTTTGGAATTTGGTAGATGGTTTGTTCTTCAAAATGATCTTCAGAAATTAATTTCAAGATTTAAAAAACTTAAAAGTGTTGTTTTTAGACTTGGTTAAAGGCCTGAGGGGTTCCTTGAGTGCTCCATTGAGTTTCAGGAGCATCGGGCTCTGAAATCTCAAAAACGGGAAGAACAAGATAGGATGCACGATTTTTCTAAAACCATGTGTCCCACCAAGGAAATCCATGAGGCTGCAATAAGTGATAAGGTGTTCCCCTCACGATCTGTGCATGGTTTTCCAAACCATGCACCTATCCTACATGGGTTGTGCCACTTAGGTAGTATTCTTTCACTATTCATTGCATGTTTGGTGCACTATTAGGGAAAAATATGAGGAATAACTGTATAAGTCAAGGCTTCCAAGAATCCAGAGTCACATGGTTGGTTCATGGTTAGGAAAATCATGCGTCCAAATCATGCAAACCTAGTTTTTAGGGTGAAATTTCCATTTTTCCCTTAATGAGTTTTAAAATCCCTCTTTTCTTTTTATTCTTCTCCCTTTGGCCATGTGATCTCTCCTGCTTAGCACCATGGGTTTTTCCTTCTCTCAAACTATGCATGGATAGATCTCCTCCATTTGGTCTCTGATTCAAACATCATCAGTCTCTATGGATCCACATCGGTAATCTCTCAAATCATCTTTCTTCCTTTATAAGTTTATCTTTTAATCTATTGAATTATTTTGGTGTGAGACCATTTTCCCTATTTTTAGGTAAAATTTTTGTTTTGTCAATTTATCCCAAACTAGAACTAATAAAGCCTTGATATTGGATGGTTAAAGAATCCTAAAAATAAGGTAGGTGGTATATATCTCTTTCCCTATGTTTCCTTTGATTTATATATATTTTTGTTGTGCTGCTCCCCATAATTTTCTGTGTGTCACCCTAAAATTGTTTTCTTTATCTTAAATTGGTTTACGCACCATGTTACACTCCTATTAATTGATGTTATGTATTAGAGGATTCAAACCTCTAACAAAGACACCCCTTGAGTGTTACGACTTAAATTTAACCTTATAAATTAATTAATTAAATTCTTAGAACACCCTCTAAGCATTATTCTTGGTTTATAAATGGTTTTTTCCCTTGTATGTAAGTTTCATAATTAGTTTTATCACCACCTAAGTGCCATGTTTAACCTTTAAATTGAATTTTCATGTATAGTGTCTTCATAAAATGATTATTTTTTATTAATTTAGTTATTCCTCTTGAATTGATGTTTAATTATGCTAAATGAACTGTTTGATAAACAATGTCATATTTTTATTACAAAACCCCTCAAATGAGGTGCACTATCTTCAAAATTTCAAAGTGAAAATTTGTGTTTTAAATATTCATTGGTCTTATTTCATAGGTGATTACCTATTACCTTTTTTTTTGTTTGATAAATGGAATTATTTATGTATTTCCTCAAATGAAATTATTAAATGGAGTGTCCCTTTTTCTATATAAATGTTCACTGAACCAATGCATCTTCTAAGTGCATGGATAGGCCCACTCATATCCAAATTACTAATTAACCAAGAACCTTGAAGTGTTTGGATTACTTTAGAAATGTTATTTCCCATGTTGGTAAATGATCAATGGAATATGGTACCTACTAAGTGCCACTTTGAGCCTTATATTTGAATTTCCATGTTTTGTTAGATTAAATGGAATGTATTAAGGGAATGGCTTATTCATGATGGTTTTCTTTCCTTGAATGAATTAGATGGTGTAATTGAATTGAATTATAAAGGTTTTCAAGTCCCCACCAATTGTTGTTTGTTTTATTAAATTTAATTAATGAACTGTGATTCCCTTTGTAATATATGGGATTGATGAATGTAAATAATGAGAGGTAATGCCTCATGGATATTATTATAAATATGATTATTCATTATATATATTCTATAGAATGATGGTAAGGGTTCTATTGAGAATTGTGGTATCATGCTCCCTTACATCAGGTGTTGAGAATAACGCCCCTCGCCAGTGATACTAGTTGGACAGTGGGTATGATTCTCTACATCCATTGTTGAGTGTTGGCATGCCAGCACACTCATGAATTCGAGTGTTAAAATAACAGCACACTCACTATCTCAAGTGATGAGAATGATGTATACCCCTCATTATGATATATATGTCATGTACCCTTTGTCTTGAGCTTATATTCTTGTTCAAACTGGTTATAAATTATTAAGTTATGCCTCAGTCCAGCCAGCACCTAGTATTCTAGGTATATGGCCACTTACGTCTGCATGTACTTGGACCATATAGGTGGATTCAATATATAACTATACTGTATATATATATATATATATATATATTATTACTGTATATATATTTTATGTTAAGACACTCATTCTATCCATGATCCAAAGTAGGTAGATCTGCCAGGTGTCCTTTAAGAACCTAAGTAGGCTGGTATTTATTTATGTAGTATTATTTATTTATGCATATTATCTACACAATACATTACTTTATAATCATGGTCTGGATTTATTTATAGACACATAAGGTGGTAACCTATTGGGATTTATATCTTACACCCTACTCGAGCCACCATTACACTGGGGTACTCAAGAAAATCTCATGTTCACAGGACCATGGACTTTTTCTTGTGCTGATTGGCTTATACCTGGGAGTTAGAAGCAAAGGACTGAGATTGAGCTCAGGATTCTTGTGGAGATCACCCTTAGTATTTTCATTTTCTCTTCTTTACTCTTGTATTTTAACGTATCTTATGCCTGTTGTATGTATAATATTTAGTTTAATATCATCATATGGACATGAATGAATTGTTGTATATTGGCATTGGCCATATTTCTTTTTCAGTTTATATTATCCTGCCCCTACTCTATCTATCATTCTTGTATTAATGCTTTCGTTGTTGTTTCTTATTTATTATATCATTGTGCTACTCTAATATTAGTATATAGTCTCCCCACTATCAGCTCCTGAGACCCTTACTACTATTCATCAGCCTCTGGTGTATGGGGAGGTGTGCTTGAGGCCATGTGACCCACCGGTTCGGCCACCAGTTTAGTGGTCAGTTGGGTTGGGATGTTACAAAGTGGTATCATAGTATTTTTTTCCTCTGTATTACTATTTTGGGTTGGTATACAGGAGACTGGGAATGTATCAGCACTTGGTAAATATCCATGTCTGGGATTGATCACCCCACCTGTAGGGAAAATTCCAAGTGGTCGGGGTTGGTATTTTTGTTCATGTTTTTTACTATTACAGTTGATTATTATTTTACCTTTAGGGAATGGTTTACTTTCTATTGCTTATTGATTCAATAAATTTTTGGTATTTTTTTCTTGTCCTGGTATGATAAGAAGTAGTATCACATACATCATTATATGAACATAGATATTCACTTTTCATGTATATGTCATTCTATGTAGTTTCATTTGTAGGTTGATTGCTGGTTGTGATTATGTGCCTTTATTGTTATGCCATGAATAGTTTTGTACCTGTTTAGGTATTTCTTTAGCATGCTTGTTATATAACATTATTGGATTATTTATTTATCATGTTAGTCTTCTGCCACGATTAGGTGATTATATGTCATGATTTTCAATTATTTAGCATTTCTTACCAATGTATCATGTTTATGTGCTTATAGAATGGTCCTCTATGTTTTATACTTGTGATAACATGCATAGTTTTGTTGTTGATATGTAATTGGTTGAATAGTCTGAATTTATTGGTTTCAATTAAATAGTAACTAGTTTTCAGTTGTAAGGTGTATGGCTGCCTTATAATTGGGAAAAGGTATCCCATGTACTTGAACCATCTTTGATCTTTATAAATATATCTAAATATCATTGTTAAAATGTAAAATCTACTAAAGTTAAAATGTTAAAGTGACTTTGTTTTGATTAAATGGGAGATATTTTGTGGTCTGTGATGTGTATAGGTTCTTTATAGATTAGAAGATAGAAACCCATATGATCAAACCATTATATATATATATATATAACCATAATATACTTTGAAATGGTTATAAATTTAAAAGATGTTTAATTTTTATCTAAATGATTTAGTTAAATTTTAAAATGCATAAGTAGGCCCAAGTAGGTCAGTTGGGGAATTTTTCTTATGAGATAACCCACTACGGGTGTTTTGAAACTTTGAAAATTTGACAACTGTTATTGGGTTTCATTCTAATGAACCCAGGTTGGGTTAATGGGACCCACGTAGGTCGCCTTATCTTTTACCAAGTCCATATATTTTATAAATTAGTACTTGATGTTCCAAATTAAATATTCTAAATGTTTAAATATTGGATGGGGATTAATGGAATGACTTAAGTAGTATCCTTAGTTTAAACCTCTCTTTGATTTTCCTTAGAACGGAAATGTGATCTTTTTTCATAGGCATTTTTCTTTTTCTTTTCTGGAAGGTCTTAAATGATAGGCGTTGGACTTAGTGAAATATGTTGGCATGACCTTGTGCGAGGGTAAATGCTTTTTCTTTTGTAAGGGGGCTAGCCCGAGGTAGGTAGAACCCTTAGAGCTTAAATTACTTTTTAAATGTTTTGAGATTTCTAACGTGTGGTATTATTCGGGTGTTGTTGTACCTAGTAGGACTCTTAGCTTCTAAATGACACCCTTTTTTGGACAGGTCATCATTGAATCCATGACCCTTTTTTTAGTATTGAGCATTAGTTAATGCTCGGATTCAATAGGTTATACATTCCTAGTGAATGGTCACCCATTTCCACTATGGCAAAAAAGGCATTTAGCGGCGATTTGATTTTACGTTTCACGACGGTTTTGAAAAACCGCCGCGAAATCGTGCGTCGGGAAACTATTCGCGGCAGTTTTCAAAACCGTCGCAGAACGTTTCGCGTCGGTTTTTTAGTGGCGGTTTAAATCGCCTCTAAATGATTTAGCGGTGCTTTTTTTATTTTTATTTTTTTATTTTTTTTTTTTAATTATTTTTTAATTATTTTATTTATTTATTTATTTATTTTTTTATTTTTTTTTATTTAGTTATTTATTTATTTATTTATTTTATTTATTTATTTTATTTATTTATTTTATTTATTTATTTATTTTATTTATTTCGTATTTATTTAATTTATTTATTTTTTATTTTTTATTTTTTATTTTTCGTATTTATTTTATTTATTTATTTTTTATTTTTCATATTTATTTATTTATTTATTTATTTATTTATTTATTTATTTATTTATTTAGTTTATTTATTTATTTATTTATTTTATTTATTTATTTATTTTATTTTATTTTATTTATTTATTTTATTTCGTATTTATTTTTTATTTTATTTATTTCGTATTTATTTTATTTATTATATTTATTTTATTTATTTTATTTATTTTATTTATTTTATTTATTTATTTTATTTATTTTATTTCATATTTATTTTATTTATTTATTTTATTTCGTATTTATTTTATTTATTTATTTATTTACTTTATTTATTTATTTCGTATTTATTTTATTTATTTCGTTTTACTTTATTTGCTTTATTTATCCATGCATGCACATCCCATGCACATGCAAATGCACATGCCCATGCAATATAAAGAAATACTGCGTTTGGTGAGATTTCAACCCCTAACCTCTTGCAAATTTTCCAAAGACTTTATCACTCCAGCAAGCTCGTCATGTGGTTAATAAACAGAATTTAATATACTTATATATATTAATTGAAAAAACAAATAATACATAACTAATAAATATAATAAATAATAATAATAAATAATAATAAACAAATAATAAATAATAAATAATAAATAATAAAAAATAATAAATAATAAAAATAAATAATAATAAATAATAAATAATAATAAGTATTAAATAATAATAAAGAATAAATAATAATAAACAAATAATAAATAATAATAAACAAATAATAAATAATAATAAACAAATAATAAATAATAATAAACAAATAATAAATAATAAATAATAAATAATAAATAATATATAATATATAATATATAATAAATAATATATAATAAATAATATATAATATATAATATATATTATATATTATATAATATATAATATATAATATATAATATATAATATATAATATATAATAATAAATAATAAATACGAAATAATAAATATTTAATAATAAATAATAAATAATAAATAACGCATAATAAATAAAATATTATTATTAATAAATAATAAATAATAAATAATAAATAATAAATAATAAATAATAAATAAGAAATAATAAATAATAAATAATAAATAATAAATAATAAATAATAAATAATAAATAATAAATAATAAATAATAAATAATAAATAATAAATAATAAATAATAAATAATAAATAATAAATAATAAATAAGAAATAATAAATAATAAATAATAAATAATAAATAATAAATAATAAATAATAAATAATAAATAATAAATAATAAATAATAAATAATAAATAATAAATAAATAATAAAAAATAAATAATAATAAATAATAATAAAGAAAAAATAATAAAAATAAATAATAATAATTAATAAACAATAAATAATAATAAACAAATAATAAATAATAATAAACAAATAATAAATATAAATAATAAATAATAAATAATAAATAATAAATAATAAATAATAAGTAATAAATAATAAATAAATATAAATAATAAATAATAAATAATAAATAACCAGAAACAAATATTAATAATAATAATAATATTTTATTATTATTAATAATATATAATATATAATATATAATATATAATATATAATATATAATATATAATATATTATATATAATATATAATATATAAATATTAATAATAAATAATAAATGAATATAAATAATAAATAATAAATAACCAGTAACAAATAATAAATAATAAATAAATTAAAGTATATTATAAATAATAAATAACAAATAATAAATGAAACACGTGAAAAAGTATGAAAAGACATGATAAGGGATGAAAAATCATGAAAACGCATGAAAACGGATGGAGAAGCGTGAAGAATGAGGCATTAGAAAGAATGAGAAAGCATGAAAACTCATGACAACTCTGGAAAACCCGTTAAGAATTCAACACAATCATCATAATAACCCACAAAAAAACCATTGATAAAGATAACAAGTCATGGAAACCCAAATAAACAGTAATAAATAGAGCAACCGTTAAACCCCGTCAAAACGGACATAAAGTGACAAAAACATTGGACTCACATTAACGGAGATAACTTATAATCCGAGAGTCCGTTCCAGATCCGCGACCAGTCAAATCAAATATCCTAAAACGATCTTCGAGCTGATAGTTGAAAGAGACCGAATGGACCGACGGATCGGAAGTTATGAATGTTTAAAAAAAAAAGCTGACGGGGAACGGGTGCTAGAAACGAGACATCGAAAAACATAACAAACCTGATACCCTCTAAAAAGGCCATAACTTATGATCCAGGAGTCCATGTGGGCGCCGCGACTAGTCAAACCGAAGCTTATGGAACGACCTACGATCTGGAAGGCGGAGGAGTCCGAACTGACACGCGGATCTAAGGTTAGGTCTGTTTGAAGACAAGTTCGACGGGACACCGGTGACGGAAATGGGGTTTTTGAGGCCTTCAGAGGGGTTTTTGGGGTCGAAAAACACGAAATAACCTTTCTTGTGTCATTTTAGTGCGTAGCTCTCTTCGCTGGCTTCGATTTGATATGTGGAAGAGCCCAAACGGACACCCGGAGTGAAAGTTATGGCCGTTTGAAGTTGAAGAACTTTTTTCAACTTTCTTAAAAACCCACTGCTAATCCTCGAAAAAATTAAAAAAAAATAAAATAAAATAAAATAAAATTTTTACACATTTCGCGGCAGTTGTTTCGCAGCGGTTTTTAAAACCGTCACGAAACACCTATTTTCTTATATTGTTTGTAGTTTGTTTGACCCTCTCCTCTTCCTCAGTGATGAATGACTTGGAATGTCATCATCCAGGTTAATGGTCATATGAATCAATACAATGCTGGACTAAATCTCTTGTACGGACCACCTGATACTTGGATTCATAGGGGGGATATCCTATGGATAGTATCAAGGATGCTTTGTCATGCTTCTGGAACCTGAGGGTAGTATGAATTGATACATGCGATACTCATCATCTTTTTAAATTGCATAACAAACTGGTTGGGTTTGGTGGAATCATGAGCCTTGAGTTTTTGAGTACGTTCTCGAGTCATCTCTAAAGTAGAGTGACCTGGGCATTAAGGAATCATTTCTTCCCAACTATTGGGATGAAATTCCTATAAGATCAGGTGTTTTGACATGCCGGTCATGTTGGTTATGGTTTTCGTGTTGGATGCTATGACATTTTGGGTCCATGACTCGGAAAAGTTTTACTCGTGTGTTAAGGTGAATCTAATCAAGATCACTTATGATCAGCTAGTCTATCTCTCCTTTTGATGGCTAGGACACTCCTACGATGGGGATAATCGTTTTAGTTCGAGTGAATATGTGTCCTTCCAAGTAGAAGGAACACAAGCAAAGAGGACCATTTCAAATAGTCAGTCTTTCTTAAGTTCCCTTGAGGCTTAAAAGTTTTGAATTGTGTCAGTGCTTGCTCAGTAGAATGATGTGGAAATGGTTGGTAGTGTATGCAACCCTTAACAAACACCATTGGTCATGGATGGAATTTAGTGGGTAATCTTGAGCGATCATGTAATGCTTTCAGTGGTAAAGTCTTGTGATCAATTAATGTCGATTCGTCATCAGGTGAAGTCGGGCTTCTTCCAAGAAGTTGACTAATAGTGCATTGGCTGCTCTTATTTCTAGTATTTGGGTATGTTTGGTTATAAAACATACTGAGAAATTTATCTTAATATAAGAGTGTCTCGATTATTATGGGTAACCTATTAGTGTACTCTTTTTTAGTGACAAGCATGTCCCCTATCTTAACATCATCCTTGATGCACTAAGAGAGCATCGGTCTTATGTAGCTCTAATGTTTTAAAATATGTTGGTATTGATATGTAATATATATCAAAGTTAATCACTTGACACCTGATTTTTATTAAATCATGGTTAGTTCAGATTGATACATGGGTTCCCATGTAGGAATTACTTGGAGGGACTCTTGGACACCAGTTGTTTTCCTTTAATGTGACTGCCAGGAGGATGCTGCTCTGGGCTCAATCAATGATCTAATGTGGATATCTTGACTTTTTACCAATGTATCACTTTTAAAAATGGAGTATGTAATACCTTGGGTTAGTTCCTTGGACTCTAGTTTAATGAATCTGAGGTTATCCTGGACTTGTTTCCAGTCTCGAAGGTGATGTTTAAAAAGTGGGATGATTCCAATGGGATGGATCTGGGTTACACCCTTGTTAAAGATAAGGCATGATAGATTAAATGGTCAGGTGATGTTATGATCAGGGAACATCACTAGAAGTCAGGTATGGGCTTAGTTGAAAATGCTTGTTACAAACCCTAGATACCTTAAAAGAAGGCATTTTGGTTTTGTTATAAGGCATTGGCCGTCTAAGCCGGGCATTTACGAGAAAAGTTAGTTGGAGTGACTCATCTTGTTATCCTTCTTGTTCAATATGTTCAATTTAAAGGAACCATTTTATAGCATGTCTTCAGGTTAAGGTGAGTGTGGTATAAAAGTTAGTTGTGTCTTTCTAGGAAATCTTTTGTGACTAGTTTTAGTTTGGTCGATTAGGTTTCGATTGTTTATTTACAGAGAGGTCCCTAATATGACCTTGAAAGTAATCAGGTTCACCCATTTAAATAAATCATACTAGGAGAATCACTATGATTCATAAAGGCATTCCTTGTAATTCAATTCTGACAGTGGGGCATGTTA
The DNA here is from genome assembly GCA_963277665.1 of Viscum album. NCBI lineage: Eukaryota > Viridiplantae > Streptophyta > Magnoliopsida > Santalales > Viscaceae > Viscum > Viscum album. The sequence goes on along the minus strand of OY728129.1, from coordinate 1,776,408,332 downwards.
TGGCTCGGAATTAGACCCTTCTAATGTTAAGACATTTGGTGGGGAGCACCATCAACCAGATATTTAAAGAGATGATGATGTGATCATGTATTTAGCTAAACATACTTAGGTAAGCACCATTTTGGTGTCTTAGTTGTAAAGAGGGAATTGGATTTGGTTTACATGGTTTAAGTATCATGTGCTTGAGAGATTCTTGGAGGTGCATTGGACATTTGTAAATGCAATGCGGTCGTCTGAATGGGACTTCGTGACCCTGGTAGGTTGGGTGATGTTTTTGTTGTTTCCCTAAGTATACTTTGGGATGATAAGTTCTAAAGTGGGGAGTTTATAATACCCCATGCTTTGATCCATGTATAATTCCAATGGAATTTGAATTTTTGGCATTTAGTGGATGGTTCATTCATAAAACTAAGCTTTGTAACTTAATTATGAGAGTTGGGATACTTAAAAGTGTTTTTTTAGACTTGGGTAAAGGTATGAGGGGTTCCTTGGGTTATCTATCGATTTTCAAGAGTTTCAGGCTCCAGAAACTCAAAAAATAGGAAGAAATAGATAGGGAACATGGTTTTTCTGAAACTATACAGCCCACTAGGGAAAATCGTGTGGCTAAAGTAAGTGAGAAAGTGTTCCCCACATGGGTTGTGCATGGTTTTCCAAACCATGCACCTAGCCCACAAAATTAGTGCCATTTAGGCAATATTTTTCCACTATTCATTTCATAGTTAGTGTAAGGTTAGGGAAAACTACGTGGCACAACCGTGTGAGGTTAGGGTTCTAATAAGCTGGAGCTGCATGGTTGGTTCATGGTTTAGCCAACCATGTATCCAAACCGTGTGACCCAGTTTTGAGGGTGTAATTTCCATTTTTGCCTTAATTAGTTTTAAATCCCTCTTTTATTTTTCTTCTTCTCCCTCTAGTTATGTGAGATCTCCTCCTTGGCACTATGGGTTTCTCCTCCTCTCAACCTATGCATGCCTAGATCTACTCTATCTAGTCTCTGATTCAAACATCGCCAATCTCTATGGATCTGCATCAGTAAGCTCTTGAATCCTCTTTCTTCCCTTCTAAGTTTCTCTTCTGGTTTGTTGTGCTATTTTAGTGTGAGATCATTTTCCCTATTTTTAGGGAAAATGTATGTTTCATCAATTTTTCCCAAATCGGACCGAATCAAGCCTTGATGTTGGATGGGTAGAGCATCCTAAGAATAATGTGGGTGTTCTATAGCTCTTTTCCTAAGTTTCTATTGATTTATAGATATTTGTGTTGTGTTGTGCCCCGATCTTTATCGCGTGTCACCCTAAAAAAATTGCTTTATCTTAAATTGTTTTATGCACCATGTTACACTTTTTTTGATCGATGTTATGTATTATAGGATTCAAACCTCTAACACAGACACCCCTAGGGTGTTCCAGCTTAAATTTCCCCTTTGAAATTAAATAATTAAATGCCTGAAACACCCTCTAAGCATCCAGATTAATTTATAAATGGTTTTTACCTTATATATAAATTTCCAAATTAGTTATAGCACCACCTAAGTTCCATGTTGAAACTTTCAATTGAATTTTCATGTATAGTGGATTCCAAAAATTCTTATTTTTTATAAATTGAGTTATGCATCTTGAATTGATGTTTAATTTTGCTAAATGAATTGTTTGAAAACAATGTCATGTTTTTATAATAAAACCCCTAGAATGAGGTGATTTGTCTTAAAAATTAAAAGGTAGTGATTTGTGTTTTAAATATTTAGTAGCCTTATTGCATTAGTGATTACCTATACACTTTTATTATTGTTAGATAAATGGTGTGTTTTATGAATGGCCTCAAATCACATTATTAAATGGAGTGGCCCTCTTTCTTTATAAATGTTCCTTAAACCAATGCATATTATAAGTAAATATCTAGGACTTCTCCTATCCAAATGACTAATGAACCAAGCACCTTCATGTGTTTATCTTTCTTTAGAAAAGGTATTTCCCATGTTTTTAAATGCCTAATGAACTATGGTACCTCATAAGTGCTTCTTTGAGCCTTGAATTTGAATTACCTTGTTTTGTTAGATTAAATGGAATGAATTAAGGAAATGGATTATTAATGATGGTTTTCCTTCCTTGAATGAATTATATGGTGTAATTTAAATGACTTATAAAGGGTGGTAAGGCCATGATGATTGTTTCTTGTTTTGTTAAATGTAATTAATGAACTGTGTTGCCCTTCGTTATATCTGGGCATGATGAATGTAAATAATGAGAGGTAATTCCTCATGGATGTTATTATAAATATGATTATTCCTTCAATATATATTATGGAATGATGTTAAGGGTTATATTGATCATTGAGGTATCATGCTCCCTTACATTGGGTGTTGATCATGATGTCTCTCACCATTGATACTAGTTGGATAGTGGGCATGATGCACCACATCCCTTGTTGAGTGTTGGCATGACGGCACACTCATAACTTTGAGTGTTGAAATGATGTCCCACTCACCATCTTGATTGATGAGAATGATTTATCCCCCTCATTGTGATATGTAAGGCATGTACCCTTTGGCCTGAGCTTATAGGCTCATTCAGACTGGTTATAGATGATTGAGTTACGCCCCGATCCATCCAGCACCTAGTATTCTGAGTATATGGACACTTAAATATGCATGTACTTGGACCATATAGGTGGATGAAATATATAACTATACTATATATATTATTAATATATATATATTATTATTATGTTTAGAAACTAATTCCATCCATGAGCTGAAGCAGGTAGAGCCGCCAACTTCTCTTCAAGAACCTGAGTAGGCTGATATTTATTTCCACAGTATTGTTTATTTATAAATATTACCTACACGCTAATTTACTTTATAATAATGTGATAGATTCAGTTATATACACCATGGATGGTAACCTACTGGGATTTATATCTCATACCATACTCGGGCTGCCATTGCACTGGGGTACCCGAGCAGATATCATGTTCGCAGGACTATGGACTTTTTCTTGTGTTGATTAAATTGTACCTAGGAGTTAGGAGCATAGGACTGAGCTGGATCTCAAGAATCTCATGCATATTTCCCTTGGTCTTTTCCTTTTCTCTTATTTACACTTGCATTGTACTATATCTTATGCCTACTATATGTCTACTATGTAGTTTTTTATTGGTATATGGACATGTATGCATTGTTGTATATTAGAATTGGCCATCTTTATTATTCATTTTATATTATCCTTCCACTACTCTATCTTCCATTATTGTATTATCTCTTACTCTATTATTTCTTGTTTATTATACCATTTTTCTACCCTGATATGAGTGTATAGTCTTCTTACTATCATCCCCTAAGACCCTCGCTGCTAATATTGTCGGGCACGGTCAACTAATACTTTCATATGTAGAGGTATACCTGATGGAGTGGTCTAGGAGGGTTGAACTTTTTGATCCCTACATGAGGTATGTCGTCTGGTCTCAGTGGCATGAAAATCCTGGTTTGGAGTTCTAGCCTAGATATTCTTCTGGCTGCCATATCCCTTACCTCTCCTTCTATGGAATCATTCATAGGTTCTTGAGGGGTTCATATGGAATTCCTAGTCATTGATCATCATATAATGATCCAATAGTTCAAAAACATCCATAGAGATGTATTCCTACTCTTAATCATTGGAATACTCCAAGGATGGATGAATTTTGTATGCATCTCCCAATTCAGGAGGTATAAAGTTTCCAAGGGTATGGACTGGTTTCAGCATCGATGGGGGACTTTGGTTTCTCTTATACTTCAAACACCTATTTCTATGATACTTGGAAGGATACAACATAGATGTGGAGGTGGAGGATAGATGAAATATGGTATCTTCATGAGTTTTTGATCTACGCAAATAGGAATATATAATACCATGGGAATGAGTGACTATCTTATGAGCCAACCAGTCATTTTACTTTTATGTTCCATGGACTGGGGTGTTTTTCTACTCACTAGAGTCTTTACTGTCACTATCAAAGTTCGTAGAGACATGTGTCACCTATGCATGGATGTCTCCCAATTTGACTAATCCATGGTCCACCTGGTCCTAGATATAATCTTTTAAGTTAAATCATTATTTGATTCTATGTCTAAGGATCTTATGGTATGGGAAGTGATTGGCATGATCAATAAGTTTGGCCTCTTAGGATCTCTTGCATTCTGGTATCTTCATAATCCCTTTTTCTAGGGTGGATATGAAATAACATGGGACTTGTATGTTCTTAAAGGAGTTATACATGTTCCTTCTTTCTATAAAAGGAACCTTGGGTACCTTACCCTGACGGGGGTCTAGGGAAACATTCTCTCAATGAGGTTGTGGTTGATAAGGTTACACCAGGTGAGGCTATACCTGCTGGGGATGCACTTGGATAGGTTCCTTTGAAATAGGGACCAGTAGGTGAACCATATCAGGATCCTCTTCATACATAGTAGTAGTTGTCTCTACTTTCATAGGCCTCCACATGAGAGTAGTAAGGGGTAATGGATGCGACCTTTATTTGGTCCATTGTAAGGATTCTTCCAACCGCTGAGATTTTTTAGAGAAATCCTGAAATATTAATAGATAATTCAAGGATATAAGAGGGAACCATATAATATTTTATGTTATCCACACACATCATAATTGTAACGACCCGAATTTTTTAAATAAATTTTGTTTCCTAATTTTATGTGTTATTGTTATACTCAAAAAAAATGTTTTATTTGATAAACATGATTATAATTAAAATGAGATCAGTGGGTTTTGACTATTATATAACCATCGGTCAACATGACCGCTGTGAACAAAATGTTTTGATTATTGTCTCTAAATATAAGTAATCTTGGTTAATTATTATAGAAAGAAGATTCGATGGCCTCACCTAGTAGTCTTGGACCGATCGAAGCCCATCTAACAGAGCTTGGGAAGGAGGTAGCACCACTGGGCTTTTCTCTGGATCAAATCCAAGCCGAACTTCATCATGTGAAGCTGGAACGAAATCGCCTTCGTGAGAAGTTCAAACTGATAGAAATTACTACTCGGGCAATGTTGACTGAGCCGCCCCAAGCTTCTATCACCCTAGCACACCTTACTCTTAGGTCCTATGCTGGTATTATAAGGGGTTATGTAACGAGACCGTAACTACCTTGTGTAATCCTTGTTTTAAATAAAAATTGGGATTTCTTCTTATGATGAATTTTATGAATTTTAAAATGACCGGATAAATATAGTATGCATATTTTTGATGAATTTTAGAAAAAGGATATTTTAAATATGTTTATGTAAACCCTAAATAATTAAAAATGTGTAATGATTTTCAAAAAAATGGTCTTCTGCAATTATGTTCAGTACTAAATTTAGATTCTAATAAGATCAACTTGATTTTTGATGAATAGTAAATTATGAATAGTGATTTTATGATTAGGATTAGTAATATGACCAAATGTATTATTAATCTCACTTAAAGAAAGTTTTAAAATAATCTAGGCACCTTGATTAAGTAATGTGATTCAATAAAATAGTTAAATAACGGTTTCATTAATTATTATTCAAGTATTAGTTTTTTCGGGTGAATAGTGTTCTTTAATTAAAAATTTAATTAAAAATAATTAGAAAATTATTTTTATAAAAATGACTTTATTTTTGAACTCAGAGCATCGATATTATGTTATGGTAATTTTTGGGGGTTTTTCGGAAAAAATGAATTTTCGATGAATAGTGTTTTTATTTAAAAATTAAATTAAAAATATTTAGAAAATTATTTTTATAAAATGGATTTAATTTTTGAAATCAGAGCATTGATATTTGGTTACTGTGAAATTTTTGGATTTTTCTGAGAAAGTTGAATTTTCAGTGAATAGTAAAAATACAGTTTTAGGGTTTCGGTATGTTTAATGACATCATAACGGTGCCATGATGATGTCATGAGATCTTTTGAGGGTTGGCCGGCCAAGGGTGATGAATTATTGTTTTGGGGGCCCCATGTGGCCTAACTCCATGATAAATGACAAGGGAGAGCACATGGGTTTGAGAAAAGCACATGTGAGGTGTCCCTTGGCCATAATGCATTGTCCCCTCACTTTCCCTATATATACCAAGCCCTCCTCTCATCCATTCGACTCCCCACTCATTCCCAACGAATTTCTGGTCTCATTACCTCCCAAGGAGTCCTCCCAAGGTGACCCCAAGCCCTCAAGGTCCCAACCTTTGAGGTTTAAGAGTTACATTTTAAGGTAAGGGATCCGACCTCTCTCTTTCTTTTCAAGTAATCTCTTTTATGTCTTTTCTTTTATACTCCATGTTCTTATGTTGGAGGATGTTCTTTTATATTCATCCTACTGCCTATTTCATGTTCATATGATGAGAGACCCCCCCTTTCTCTCATCAATTCGTTTTAAGAATGTTTAAGTGGCGCTGTTAGGCTGCCGAATTTTTAAGGGATTCTTTCACCTTCCTCGTTTCAAGTTCTATTTTCATTCAAGTCTTTCATGTTCCTTTTTGTTATATTGGGGTATGATCTCTATATATATCATACTGGACTCTTATTTTCATATGATGAGATACCCCATTTGATCTCTTCAATTCAGTATTTTGATGTTTTAAGTGGCGCCGTTAGGCTGCCGAATTTTTAAGTGGTTCTTCACCCTTCTCGTTTTGAAGTTCTACTTTCATGTCAATTATTTCAAGTTCCTTTTTGTTATATTGGGGTATGATCTCTATATATATCATACTGGACTCTTATGTTCATATGATGAGAGACCCCATTTTATCTCTTCAATTCAGTATTTTTTTGTTTTATGTGGCGCCGTTAGGCTGCCGAATTTTTAAGTGGTTCTTCACCCTTCTCGTTTTGAAGTTCTACTTTCATGTCAATTATTTCAAGTTCCTTTTTGTTATATTGGGGTATGATCTCTATATATATAATACTGGACTCTTATGTTCATATGATGAGAGACCCCATTTTATCTCTTCAATTCAGTATTTTGTTGTTTTATGTGGCGCCGTTAGGCTGCCGAATTTTTAAGTGGTTCTTCACCCTTCTCGTTTTGAAGTTCTACTTTCATGTCAATTATTTCAAGTTCCTTTTTGTTATATTGGGGTATGATCTCTATATATATCATACTGGACTCTTATGTTCATATGATGAGAGACCCCATTTGATCTCTTCAATTCAGTATTTTGATGTTTTAAGTGGCGCCGTTAGGCTGCCGAATGTTTAAGTGGTTCTTCACCCTTCTCGTTTTGAAGTTCTACTTTCATGTCAATTCTTTCAAGTTCCTTTTTGTTATGTTGGGGAATTATCTCTATATCTATCATACTGAACTCTTATTTTCACATGATGAGAGATCCTATTTGATCTTTTCAAATCATTTTTTTTTGAGGTTTAAGTAACGTCGTTAGGCTGCCGAACTTTCATAAGAGAAATCTAATTTTTTTTCTTCCTTCCATGTTTTTCATTTCAAATGGTATGTCCTTGAAATCTCATTACCATGATCATTTATCCTTCTTATTCTGTCCATGTACTATTTTATGGGTCATTTATGAATGTTTGACCCATTTTACCTCTCTTTTAATGTCTTCTAAAACCTCGGAACATTGCCGTTATGCTGCAGAATTTCTGTCTCAAAATGTCTATCTCTTTTTCTAAAGTCCTTTTATTTTATTAAGTGAATACTCAAAGATCTTTCTTCTAAAGGGTTATTCACATATATACCAAAATGTTCTATTTTAAATTCTGGGATTTACATACATGAGACCCACCTTCCTTTTTTGTGGGTTTTAAAGTGACGTAAAGATCATGTCTTTAAATCAGTTTTTAAAACGTTGTGATTATGAAATGAAACCCATTTATTTTATGCTATATGGGTTATTTATGAAATATTTGATGATGATATATGTGGATCACATGATAATAAAGGCAAATTTAAGGGTGCGCCCTGATAGCACTCCAATGCATTGGGTAATGATGTAACCACTAGAGATTACAATTTTCACGATACCTTGGTGAATAACCTTGGTAATTTTAAAATGACACCTTGGGGATGGACCTTGGTGATATGTTCATGATTGTCTATGTTAAATGATGTAGCCACATCTTCATGTTATGAAAAAGTTTTATTTTTATTATGATATGCCTCATGATTTCATTTTCATGCATTAAAGTTCTTTTCATGACTTTATTGATGTATCTCAAGTTCATATGTAAAATGTTTCACTTGTTTCCCTTGCTGGGCCTTCTGCTCACCCTTCCTTTTGATGTATGTCCCCAGGTTATGAGATGCAGTAATGAGCCTAGGGTGAACATGAGGAGAAGCCTTTCAAGTGTTTAAGAAGAATGTTTTTTTTGTTTCATGTTTTATGTTCCTTGTTTCCAAGACACTAAACCTTAAATATCCTCAGTTCCGTGTAATGGAATGAAAAGTTATGTTATAAAAAGACGGGATGCTATAGTTGGTATCAAAGGATGGTTTAGTTATTTGTGGAAATTAGGATATGAAAACTCTAGGAGGAACCCTATAGAAAAGTTTAATATAGGAAATCTTCCTGGTATTTTGGTGAGTATTGAGTAAGGGGTTGCCAAGCAAATACATCCCTGTTTGGATACGAGCAGGTAGAGGTGGCTCTGGAACAGATGTACATAGGGGTAAAACCCGAAAACACCGCTTTGAGCTAGACTCGAATGGGAACTGGTACACGACAACGGGCCTTGCTGCACTCTTGGTTACGACACTCCCGGGGGATATGCTTTGGTAAATTCATAAGATTGGTATGAACCATTGTTAAAGGAACAAAGATAAAATAAAATAAAGGTTCACATAAGAATATATGATCATTCATAACCTATATGGGAACCTAGGAGATCACAAGTTAGGGTATACCTTTCATATACAAGTTATCCTTATATTCTTTCAGTTCCTTTTCATGATTATTAGCTAAGTACTTAAGCCCCTAATTATGCTTTCTCTTCTTAGTTAATGGTGGGAAATGGAAGAACATGTTCCGACAACCAATGTGATAGGAAATACGACGATTTTCGTATTAATATGACAGGGATGATTAGGGGATTAAAATATGATTATTATTTTGGAAGACGTTCATTATTTTGGGAACCATATTTGATCGAGGTAAATAGATTACTACGGTATTTTCATTGAGGAGTAAGGTTGACTTATATTTTGAAGAATCGATGAATTTAAGGTGAACTTATAGTAATTTAGGTTACTTATGGGAATGACTAACCTATCTTGGGTAAAATATGTTTAGGTTAGCTACTTTTTATAAGATGTTAGGAGTGGTTGATGTTGTCTGGAGATGAACAATGAAGTTGTTTTGGAAGACTATGTTATCAAATCCTTATTGTATTTGGGTTTCAATTTTAGTTTGGTTTGTTTTGAGGAATTTTAAGGACCGTTATTTATGGAATGGTCTATGATGAACTTTGGGTAGTACCATGGAACTTTGATGATTTAAAAGTAGTTTCCATTCCTATGGGATTATTTCTTTTTGAAGAGTTGTTTTACCTTAACCTTTCTATTTTTGGGATAATGTTTAAAGATAGAGGAAATAGATAGTTAATCTTTTATAGATTATGTGATTCTATAGAAGATGATTCTTGTGCTTTTATGAGACCAAGTGTTTTTGAATTCTCATCATTTGGAGAAAAGATTAGTGTTGGTAGGGACTTGTCAAATGATGAAACTCTACTTGAAGGTAGGTATATTTTCTTATGTTTTTGTTCTATGTAGTAAATGAAATCCTCAAAATTATGAAAAGAAACGTAAAACAAAAATGTTGTTGGTTTACGTTTCCTACTAGGTAATCAAAGAGCGTTTACACACATCATAAGTTTAGGATTTTCTCATGGTTAACTTTCTCCTAATCATGTTCTCTATCACTCTCCCTCAGAACTTGACCCTTTGTTTTTTCCTCCATGTCCATGTTTTCCTACATGGAACCCTAGTGTGGGTTAACTCGGGTGACCATTGTACTTCCCTTTCTTTATTTTAAAGTAATAGTTTTACTGACTTCTTTTCCGATGTGGGACTTTCAATGAAATTTCAAAACCCAATTTTAAAATTGCGAGGACGCAATTTCTTAAGGGGGGAAGATTGTAACGACCCGAAATTTTTAAATAAATTTTGTTTCCTAATTTTATGTGTTATTGTTATACTCAACAAAAAAAATTTATTTGATAAACATGATTATAATTAAAATGAGATCAGTGGGTTTTGACTATTATATAACCATCGGTCAACATGACCGCTGTGAACAAAATGTTTTGATTATTGTCTCTAAATATAAGTAATCTTGGTTAATTATTATAGAAAGAAGATTCGATGGCCTCACCTAGTAGTCTTGGACCGATCGAAGCCCATCTAACAGAGCTTGGGAAGGAGGTAGCACCACTGGGCTTTGCTCTGGATCAAATCCAAGCTGAACTTCATCATGTGAAGCTGGAACGAAATCGCCTTCGTGAGAAGTTCAAACTGATAGAAATTACTACTCGGGCAATGTTGACTGAGCCGCCCCAAGCTTCTATCACCCTAGCACACCTTACTCTTAGGTCCTATGCTGGTATTATAAGGGGTTATGTAACGAGACCGTAACTACCTTGTGTAATCCTTGTTTTAAATAAAAATTGGGATTTCTTCTTATGATGAAGTTTATGAATTTTTAAATGACCGGATAAATATAGTATGCATATTTTTGATGAATTTTAGAAAAAGGATATTTTAAATATGTTTATGTAAACCCTAAATAATTAAAAATGTGTAATGATTTTCAAAAAAATGGTCTTCTGCAATTATGTTCAGTACTAAATTTAGAGTCTAATAAGATCAACTTGATTTTTGATGAATAGTAAATTATGAATAGTGATTTTATGATTAGGATTAGTAATATGACCAAATGGATTAGTAATCTCACTTAAAGAAAGTTTTAAAATAATCTAGGCACCTTGATTAAGTAACGTGATTCAATAAAATAGTTAAATAACGGTTTCATTAATTATTATTCAAGTATTAGTTTTTTCGGGTGAATAGTGTTTTTTAATTAAAAATTTAATTAAAAATAATTAGAAAATTATTTTTATAAAAATGACTTTATTTTTGAACTCAGAGCATCGATATTATGTTATGGTAATTTTTGGGGGTTTTTCAGAAAAAATGAATTTTCGATGAATAGTGTTTTTATTTAAAAATTAAATTAAAAATATTTAGAAAATTATTTTTATAAAATGGATTTAATTTTTGAAATCAGAGCATTGATATTTGGTTAATGTGAAATTTTTGGATTTTTCTGAGAAAGTTGAATTTTCAGTGAATAGTAAAAATACAGTTTTAGGGTTTCGGTATGTTTAATGACATCATAACGGTGTCATGATGATGTCATGAGATATTTTGAGGGTTGGACGGCCAAGGGTGATGAAGTATTGTTTTGGGGGCCCCATGTGGCCTAACTCCATGATAAATGACAAGGGAGAGCACATGGGTTTGAGAAAAGCACATGTGAGGTGTCCCTTGGCCATTAATGCCTTGTCCCCTCACTTTCCCTATAAATACCAAGCCCTCCTCTCATCCATTCGACTCCCCACTCATTCCCAACGAATTTCTGGTCTCATTACCTCCCAAGGAGTCCTCCCAAGGTGCCCCCAAGCCCTCAAGGTCCCAACCTTTGAGGTTTAAGAGTTACATTTTAAGGTAAGGGATCTGACCTCTCTCTTTCTTTTCAAGTAATCTCTTTTATGTCTTTTCTTTTATACTCCATGTTCTTATGTTGGAGGATGTTCTTTTATATTCATCCTACTGCCTATTTCATGTTCATATGATGAGAGACCCCCCCCCTTGCTCTCATCAATTCGTTTTAAGAATTTTTAAGTGGCGCTGTTAGGCTGCCGAATTTTTAAGGGATTCTTTCACCTTCCTCGTTTCAAGTTCTATTTTCATTCAAGTCTTTCATGTTACTTTTTGTTATATTGGGGTATGATCTCTATATATATCATACTGGACTCTTATTTTCATATGATGAGAGACCCCATTTGATCTCTTCAATTTAGTATTTTGATGTTTTAAGTGGCGCCGTTAGGCTGCCGAATTTTTAAGTGGTTCTTCACCCTTCTCATTTTGAAGTTCTACTTTCATGTCAATTATTTCAAGTTCCTTTTTGTTATATTGGGGTATGATCTCTATATATATCATACTGGACTCTTATGTTCATATGATGAGAGACCCCATTTTATCTCTTCAATTCAGTATTTTGTTGTTTTATGTGGCGTCGTTAGGCTGCCGAATTTTTAAGTGGTTCTTCACCCTTCTCGTTTTGAAGTTCTACTTTCATGTCAATTATTTCAAGTTCCTTTTTTTATATTGGGGTATGATCTCTATATATATCATACTGGACTCTTATGTTCATATGATGAGAGACCCCATTTTATCTCTTCAATTCAGTATTTTGTTGTTTTATGTGGCGTCGTTAGGCTGCCGAATTTTTAAGTGGTTCTTCACCCTTCTCGTTTTGAAGTTCTACTTTCATGTCAATTATTTCAAGTTCCTTTTTGTTATATTGGGGTATGATATCTATATATATCATACTGGACTCTTATTTTCATATGATGAGAGACCCCATTTGATCTCTTCAATTCAGTATTTTGATGTTTTAAGTGGCGCTGTTAGGCTGCCGAATGTTTAAGTGGTTCTTCACCCTTCTCGTTTTGAAGTTCTACTTTCATGTCAATTCTTTCAAGTTCATTTTTTTTATGTTGGGGAATTATCTCTATATATATCATACTAAACTCTTATGTTCACATGATTAGAGATCCTATTTGATCTTTTCAAATCTTTTTTTGTTGAGGTTTAAGTAACGTCGTTAGGCTGCCGAACTTTCATAAGAGAAATCTAATTTTTTTTCTTCCTTCCATGTTTTTCATTTCAAATGGTATGTTCTTGAAATCTCATTACCATGATCATGTATTCTTCTTATTCTGTCCATGTACTATTTTATGGGTCATTTATGAATGTTTGACCCATTTTACCTCTCTTTTAATGTCTTCTAAAACCTCGAAACATTGCCGTTATGCTGGAGAATTTCTGTCTCAAAATGTCTATCTCTTTTTCTCATGTCCTTTTATTTTATTAAGTGAATACTCAAAGCTCTTTCTTCTAAAGTGGTATTCACATATATACCAAAATGTTCTATTTTAAATTCTGGGATTTACATACATGAGACCCACCTTCCTTTTTTGTGGGTTTTAAAGTGACGTAAAGATCATGTCTTTAAATCAGTTTTTAAAACGTTGTGATTATGAAATGAAACCCATTTATTTTATGCTATATGGGTTATTTATGAAATGTTTGATGATGATATATGTGGCTCACATGATAATAAAGGCAAATTTAAGGGTGCGCCCTGATAGCGCTCCAATGCATTGGGTAATGATGTAACCACTAGAGATTACAATTTTCACGATACCTTGGTGAATAACCTTGGTAATTTTAAAATGACACCTTGGGGATGGACCTTGGTGATATGTTCATGATTGTCTATGTTAAATGATGTATCCACATCTTCATGTTATGAAAAAGTTTTATTTTTATTATGATATGCCTCATGATTTCATTTTCATGCATTAAAGTTCTTTTCATGACTTTATTGATGTATCTCAAGTTCATATGTAAAATGTTTCACTTGTTTCCCTTGCTGGGCCTTCTGCTCACCCTTCCTTTTGATGTATTTCCCCAGGTTATGAGATGCAGTAATGAGCCTAGGGTGAACATGAGGAGAAGCCTTTCAAGTGTTTAAGAAGAATGTTTTTTTTGTTTCATGTTTTATGTTCCTTGTTTCCAAGACACTAAACCTTAAAGATCCTCAGTTCCGTGTAATGGAATGAAAAGTTATGTTATAAAAAGACGGGATGCTATAATAATTATTTGTTCCTAGGAAAGTGGCATGTCAACCGAGTATATGAGTGCTTTCCATCAGGCAATGAAGTTAGCAACTCACTCATCAGGCCTCCATTTTCATTTAGAGAGGTCGTTGATACTAGTATTTTATAAAGTGGAGCTAAAATGGTAGAGGAACTATACATGGAGATCCTCCCATCCCATGATAGATCCCAAGGCTAGCTGGATATATCACCCAAATACAAGTCCTTTTAGATTCTGAACAAAACATCAGATCTTGGTAGCTTCTTACTACTTTAGAGTCCCCAACATTGGGTCAAACCACAAGAAGAAGTGGGATATATACTTTAGTGGATAACCCATTCTATTTAATGGGGTGAAACTTGTATTTCTGAATTCTTTTAGTGAGAACATATGGTCTACCCATGCCAAATACATCTTTCATTTAGGAGAAATTGACACATGTCTCATTTCTAGAACCTCAAGGCAGGCGGTGAGAGTAGCTATCACATTATCCTGGTGAGTATTTGTGGTTACTAGTGCCCTGAATAGATCCTCATCCTAGGAGGATATGCAGTATTGATCTCGAGGAAGATAGGTGTGCTAATCATATGGAGTGGGTGACTCGTACCTTGTTCATTTACCGTAACTCGTAGCATCTACCTTGATCGGATGTATGATTATACCCAGTTCAAATCAAAGTGCTTGAATAAGAAGTACTATGAACCAAATTGGAGGAGGTATGGGGTCCATTTTGACATTATCAAAACCTAGGCACTGCTTGGAAATAAGCTCGACAGTAAGCCTCTTATATCCCTCTAGCTCCTGGAGCAAAGTGGCCATCCTAGAAACTGACTTAGTTTCCCATGTGATATTAGATTAACTGGTAATCTCAGTGGTACCCTTTCACTTTTTGATATATCAATATATAGAAGGAAATATTTCATTTAGGGGACTCACAAGGCCCAGTGACAATCTCTATAGATGATTGTGAGTGGCCATTGGGGGATATAATTCGTACGGTGTCACCCATTGGGGAGGATTCTCCCTATCATGACCTGTGTTGGTAATTATATTTCTCTAATCCTCATGAGGTTTAATAGTAACCACATTCTCCATGGTATTGGCTAGAATAAAACTTTCACTATTGGTGGAAAGGTCGGATTTATGCTCTCATCATTGTCAGTGGATTGAAGTAAAATTGAGGGAACACACTACCCCCATCCTTTGATCTGCATGTGTTGAGTTGACTCTACCATGAATAATTAGAGCATGGTAAGGATATTGATGTAGATTTACTAAAAATTATGGTAGTAACCATATGATTCATGGTGTTAATCTTTTGTTAGTGCTACAATTTCAACCCACTTACACTATTGGTGAATGGAATTGAGATGATCATGAATTCTAGGGTAGGTCAGCTGATGGTCCTAAAGGTAGTTGAACATAGCCTAGATGTTCTAGAAGAAGCACACCACATAGTCCTAAGTGAGGGAGTCTAGGATAAAAATTTTCAGGGTTGTGAGTGTCTAGAATATGACAGATAACTGGTCAATGACCAAGATTACCACAAGTCTTCTTGGTCATTACCTATCCGATCATCCCAAACTCTAAATGGTGCTAGTCATGAAACTATTAGTGTCACTGATGCAAACCTATTTTTTAACTAACTTTCTTGTGGGTGGGGCGTTTCATGATCCAATCATACACTGAACATTGGAATGTCTCTAAGAGTTAGGACCAACTTTAATATCATTTCTATATAGGAAGTGGTGATCACAACCTCCTCGTGATAAAGAGTAAAAACATATCTTTTGGGATTAGTAGAGTTATCACCATCATCTGAGTGTTTCAATCCATACATTGATGTCTCTCCAACTTCCATTATGGATGTTTAGAGGATGGAAGTTGGTGGATGGAGAGACATTTTTACTATAAGTCCCAAAAATGAGGCTAGAACATCCTCCATTTGCAAGTCCCTCTGGAGGGGTTTTTGTATTTTTTGGAACATGGTTTCAGATATCGTAACCCTCATTTTATGGGAATTTTTTCTTAGTGTTGGTGATGATGATTAAATTTCCACCATTGAAACATAGATTTCCACATGAAATTATAGGATGACAGTGATGTGTCTCTTTCTCTACTTACACCTTAGTTGATACTGAATTTCACTAAGTGAAAGCCTATGGGGGTTGCGGGAGTTTTTACCATGAATACTATGACTGGAAATGTGGGAAGGGACCCCATAGTGGTTGTTTGTCCTCCTGTCCTAGGATGGATCTTTGGGAAAATAAAAGTTTTTATCATGGGGAGGACCTATGCATTAGTTGTTGGTGGTGTGAGGAGGAATTATATGGTAAGATCCCTCATCATGGGATAGCCCATGACGGCTACCAAGGATGCCCAAAATTGGGAGAGTCAACCCAGCCTACCTAGAAGGCAGCTAGGGTATTGATCATAAGAAGGTAAATATGGATCCATACTAAAAAAATTATGAATTTTATGGAATACACCGATAGTGGCTGGGGCCATAGGGGATATAAAAGATTCCTCCAGTAGGGAAATGTTCTAGGACTTCTCCCAACATCAGCATTGGGTGTTCTGGATCGAGGATATTAGAGAAAGAATGGGATCAATCCACCCATTAACCTGTGAGACCAGCTAGTTTTGGCACTAACACAACCAATTGGGATCCCTTTTGGAAGGCTCTTGAGAAGTGGCCTTGAAGGGTATATCCCAAAAATCCCCTACCTCTTCAACATAGGGGAGTGATCTATCAAAATTATTTGGGTAGAGAATATCAAAGCGGGTTTTTATTAGAACATGGGGTAGTTTCCCCCTGCATGGCCCTTGGGGGTGGCGGTGTTGGTGAGGTGACAATGTTTCAAGATCCTGTAGGGCCATATCCCTGGTGGGAATGACCCATTATTATTCATATCATCAAATATGGGTGTTGATCACACTTCTCTAGATGAGATCAGAGGGTAAAATGGGTCATGGGTTCCCAATATTTGTGGATGGGGTGGTTTCCATGGTAGGGATATAGTCGTATGGGATTTTTGTACCAACATTCCTCCTACCCCCATGCCTGTTAGTGTTAGTTAATCAACCTCATGTACCTTGAGTCTTCTAAGACATATGGAATCAACAGTCAGCACAAATCTAATGAAATAAATTCTCAAGGCTCCAAAACCATAAATTATTTATGAAGTGTATAAAATATCTACATTAATGATTTTGTAGACTGAGGATTCCCAACATCATCCACCCCAAGTCTCATGAGATTTTCATGTTAGTCCCACTACTCATTCAGTGGAGCCTAACACAGAATATCTAGATCTGGTGATAAGTAAATATGATGGTTCCCCAATGTTACTAGTCCTCATAGTTGAAGGAGAATATATTCATGTAAGTTTTACCATTTGTTGTTTCTGAAGATTTCTTATCATAGCCACACATCATGCTACTTTTTTCCCACATTCCCACTTTCCAAATGTAGTTGGATTCCATCACCAGAATCGGAAATGTTGTCTCCTTGATCAAAATGGGATGATGGGATGTCAGTTCCTCCTTCTATGGATTCATCCTTGGAGCTCATTTCCTAGTTTGATTCTCCCTCATAGATCTAATTCATGTTAATGAAACTTGTTCCTTGTGCCATCTCGTAGTGGATGCTGATTAATTATGTTTTTTCTATCTAAACAGGACAAAAACCTTTGGTTAGAGTAGATGGTAACATTGGGAATGTCTGAGCATATCTAGATGTTGGGTGTGTTGGTAATTTATAAATTCTTCCCCTTATGAAGTCTTAGGCATCCCATATGTGAGGCAACAAAACCCAAGGCATCTTATGTTGTCTATAAGGTAGTTGACTCTAGGGGTATAAATATTCCAAGAAATTTTTTCCCAATCATCCCATGTTTATTTCATGGGGTAGAGATTTCAGGTTAGGTCACTAGGTTAGGGTCTTTTAGAGATAGTTTGGCCACATTTTTAATGCCTTGTGGAGACAGGTTGGTCACAGGTTTACTGCCTTTTGGGGATAGGTTGGTCATAAGTTTAGTGTCTTGTGGAGATAAGTTTTAAGTGTGTTCTTGTGGGGAAGATTATCACACTTTTATATTTATCGGTGGTGAGAGATAGTGTTCCCCTGTGGAGGTAGATGACCACACTTAGGGATTTTATGGTGATGAGAGAGAGTATTCCCCATGGGGGTGATGATCACACTTAGTTTTTAGTGTGGTCCCATGGTGGGATACGATCACAATTTTGGTATTTCATCCTTCCAAGGGGAATATATGAAGATTTTATGGGAATTTTGGGGTGTTGGGATTGAACCACATAGAGGAATCCTACATACACTATCAGTATTCATGGATCAAAGCCTGATTAGTTTGATGCCATAGTTTATGGTTGTGTGATAGGACCGGTCCATGTAATTTGATGTCGTGAGGTAACGATGCTCATGTTGTGGAAGTAGAATCAATAAGGAATGGTATAGGTCATGAACATATGGGTTGTTAGGGTGTTTGGAGTTTTCATCCTATGTGTTGAGTTTCATCCCATGATAACGTGGGGATTACAAATATGGGATTCCTTGGTATTGGGGTTTCATCCCTAGTGTTGGGGTTTAATCCCATGGAGATGGAGGATAGTGTGGGGACTACACATGCGAGTTTCCTAGTGTAGGTGTTTCATCCCATGGAGGGAGAGGAGGTGGAATGTTGTGATGACCATACATGGAGAATCTTATGTTCATCACACATGGTAAGGCTACAGTTTAACGTTATGTGTCGAGGATGTTTTCGTGTAGTTTAACATCATATGACTAGGATGTTGGTCTAGGAATTTTAACATCATGAATCTCATATGTTGGTGGGACCTATACCTGGAGATACCACTTATAGGTGGGAGATAAAGATATGTCATAAGACCTCCCTACCAGTAAATGTGGGAAGCTTCCCTTGATGATGAAACCTTCAAGGCTTATGCATCTACTTCTCATGCACCTCTGGGTGGGTCATGGCGTAAACACTATCATGGAAAAGTTTCAATCAGGGGTTACAGTGTTATAGTTCATATTATTAAGATAAATAGGCATTAGGGTTCCTATGATTAGGATAAAAAGGTGAATAAATGGTCTAGACTATGCTTGAAGAAAAGGGACCAGACACAAGGGTTGGAAATTCCAGTCACGTAGGTGATTTCAACATGGGTAGACTGGATTTAATTGAGGAAGGGAACCTAAACACTCGATTTTCACACATTTTTGTTTGGTGGAAGGAGGTGTGGAATAAAATTCCTAAAGATTATTGCATGAAATTCTATAGTTTGGCGTGCAAATGGAGTTGTGTGAACTGTATATTCTAGCACAGAACCCCTGTATATATTTTGAAGGAATATGTGGTCAAAATTCTAAGGTTGCGCACAACTTAGGGTTGCACGAAGAAGTTTTCGCTTTCATAAAACAAGATAACCTTAATGGAATTTGTTCATTGAGAACTAAATCATGGGACAAGACATGTTGGATCCCATGGTAGGTCAGTCATGCATGTTCCCTACCTTTGGGAATCCATGAGATGTAGATTTGTGTGATGTTGAGGGAGAATAGGTTGCACGGGTGAGAGTTGATGCTTATAATTCCAAATATCCATCCATAAGTGGGGGTTATGTTCTATTTATAGCTGAAATAGTTAGCAGTATGAAGGAAACTTAGTTAGGTAGCGCAATTGGGTCCTGCACTTCCTACATCTTCATCACCGGGATGTGACTACACAAGATGACTATTTGACATCACCTTTATCATGCAAAGGCTTCATATACCAATTTTAGGATTTTATGAAATAATCTGATGTGGCACACAAATACCTTTTTTAATGTTTCATGTTTCCTAGATAACCCCCAAAACATTATTCTCCAACTTCACCTTTCATATGAAAATGGATTTCTCATGTGACATGATAGTTGCAGGTAAGATAAGATAGTTTCATGAAACTGATTCCTTAGTTCTGGAATAGTCATTTGGTCTATAATAGACCTTTGTTAAAGGAAAAAATAACCTTTTAGTGATCAAGACATGTTTTCAGTGCCAATAATAACATACCACCCTCATATCGACGGTCAGTCTAAGCACAATATATAAGCACTTGAGGATATTCTCTGTGTGTGTGTCCTTAATTTTGGAGACACTTGGGAAAAGAAATTTCCTCCAACAGATTACACTTATAATAAAAATTTTCAATAGAATATTCAAAAGGATATATAAAAGTTTCTATACATTATTCCTTGTTATTCACCTCTATTCTGGTTAAAGGTAGGGGAGGTAGCACTATTGGGACCTTACCTATTTATGTGACATCGGAGCAGGTACAACTGATCAGGAAACATACGGCTACAGCTTAGTCTAGGAAGAAGTCATATGTTGATCATTGAAACTGACCTATTGAATTTGAGGTGGGAGATTAGATATTATTATTACTCTATCATATATTTTTTCATCAACAAATTTGGATTCAAGGTAAGTAATCACCTAGATTCATCAATCCTTTTGAGATCTTGGAGAGGTTCGGGCTGGTAGCATACCAGATAGCTCTTCCTCAATGGTATAGGGTTATTTATGATGTCTTCCTTGTTTCTTATCTCTATGATATAAAAAATATTTTCCATAATTTTACTTTTAATTTCAATGTTTTTAATCCCAAAAAAGTGTTATTTTAAGGGAAATTTTCACATTTTATGATTTTAGTGCTATTTTGAGATTAATCGAAAAAATTGAATATTTTGGATTTTAAATATTTTAAATTATTTTGGTATTTAGAACATAAAATTTTCTATAAATATCCAAATAATGAAATTATTTATTTTTAGGATTCTATATTTCCTTTAATTCATTTCATTCTTCTGGACCCAAAGTTAAATCTACCATTTGGAATCCCAAAACCAGCTCACATGTTGGGCCTTGAAAACTATTCACATATCTGGTGATTTTTGATGTTGGGACCATATCTATTTATTAGAAAGGAACAATATGCTGAAATATGGATGGGAGACAATAAAAACATCTATTAACAACCTTCATGAAGTATTTTATACCTGAATCATCCTTTTTGAAGGCCATTAATTCATGGAAATCCAGAGATATGGAATATGGAGAGTCTACTTGGGAAGAATAGATTCTCAGAGTAAAACAAACATAACTCTCTCTACACATTGAAAATACACTGAAATTTTCAAGAGATGCGTACAAGGAAATTATTAACAACTTTTATGAATACACTATTATCAAATTCTTCCATTTAATGGGGATAACACAGAAAAATTTTGAAATAAAATTGTGGCCTATAAAAGGAGGCAAGAACCTCCTTTAAAAACCATCCAATACCATCAGTTGACCACCGAGGAGATCTACACCAAGGATACAAGATGCACCATTTACTTCCTCCCCCATTTCTTTTTCTTCTTCATTTTTTTAGTTTTCTTTATTTTTGATTTAGTTTTCAATTTTAATTTAGATTTATAATAAAATCATACATTTATTTTAATTTTGTTTCCACCAATTTCATCCTCTTCTCCAATTATTCTTATTTTTAATTTTTAATTAGTATTATTATAATTAATATCATTATTATTATTATTATTATTATTATTATTTTAACATTCCTATTTTAATTTTTTTTTCTTTTATTTTTTTCTTCCTTCTCTTATTATTCTTCTAAAATAAATTATTCTCTTAATTATAATTATAATAATAAATATTATAATTGTTACTGTTATTTTAATAATACTTATAAATTATATAATTTATTTTATTTATTTTCTTATTTTATTCTTCTTTCTTATATTTTATTTTTATCTCTCTCTCTCTCTCTTTATCTCTCTCTCAACCCCGCTCTATTTTTATTTTCTTATTTCATTTTCTCACCCCTATTATTTTTAAATTCCTTCTTTTTATTTTATTCTATTTCTTCTCCACTTTTATCTTCCCACTATTTTGATCTCTTGCTCTTGTAAATTAGAGTCTGACCCTAAGGCTTGGCCTAGGGGGGTCAGGGTATTCTTAAATTTTTCCTTGAAGTTTATCTTAAGTTTATTGTATATTTGAGTAGCATGCATAGTGAGGTGAATGTCCTTGATTGGGTGATTTTCCACCAATGACATGTAACTCAATCGATTTTTATTATTTTATTTAAATCTATTTCCCATATCTCCATTGGTTAACTATTCACATGAAGGATTAGATCTAATCAATGGATGAAACATCAACGATAGATATGGTTTTTGGAATATGGAACACCCTAAAAAAGGGGTGTCATCGACCTTGATTATAGTAGGAGGTGGAACTAAGATTTATTAGGCTCTCAAAGATTCCAAAATTTATAAATAAAGAATATTAATTCAAACATGATATTTAATGTTTGTATTATAAAACTAAAAACAAACATACAAAGGATAATAATGATTGAATCCAAGACTAAAACCCAAACCAAGTCCTTTATTTCTTACTTCATTATGTTTAGATTTTCATGTTAGTTTAAATTCTTATATTTCATGTCATTAGAAAAGTAATAAAAACCCCAAAAACATTGTTAGTGTTTTCCTTAAATTATAAAAACCATAAAAAGAGATAGATTATGTGAAATAGATTAAGTGAGTGAACCAAACTAAAAGGATCCTCAAGTGAGATAACCCTAGTCAACCATTCTGTTTCACTAGGAAAAATAATATTACTTTTTACCATGCCCCGCAACAGGCGTGCATCAAAATGGGCATCATTATCAAGGATCCAATCATAAGTTTTCTTATCATTTTCTATTTTACATTTTAGATAGATTTTAATTTATTTTATAAAAAAATGAAAAAATACATGATGTTTTCCAATGATTATTTCTTCAATTCATGGAACAATTACTCTCAGGTGAATGATCCAGTAGCTAAAGAACCTTGGTCAGCCATAGTGCTGCACTAGGAAAAATAATATTTCTTTTTACCATGCCCTGTGATAGGAATGTGTCACTCTTCTGTTATCACTCTGACATGTCTCATGTTTTTTATCTTAAATAAGTTGATTTATGGCTGATGTTTCTTTTGAGGAGTATCCCATTTGCATCATTTATTGTATCAAAAATCTCTTTGAGGGATAATAGTTCCTCTAGTTTAGGTCCAATGGTATAACATCCATGTATAGGATGAGACCAAGGAATGAGAGTCCAATATACATGCTCATCAGATGGAGTTAATCTCAGATACAGGTCAATCGTCCTCAGAAGGGAAACTCAGGGATGAGTTGTCTTAAGAATGAGAGGTTGTAAGATCATAGTTTTTCACTAAGTTGGGGATAATTTAAATTTTATTCTAAACCTATTATTTTACCTTAATGGAAGTGCATAAAAGTGGCATGGATGGTTTGGGAGCATTTGGGGTTGGTTTGGGGCTTGGAGTTCTAGTTTTTAAATAAAAAAGGGGAGGCACGTGATTAGAACATGGTTTTAACTAACTATGAACCTCAAACATGAATCCCATAAAGGGTAGATCATGGTTTGTTTAACCATGAAATTCGGTCTAGAAAACTGTGAAAACGTCTAAAATTTATTACAGGTTACTTGCATGGTTTGTGCGTGGTTTGTCTAGCTGTGGACCTAGACCATGTAGGGTATTGGATCCTGGATAATGGGCATCACATGATTGGTCTATGGTTTGTCCAACCATGCGGACAATGTTTTCTCCCCTTTATAAAGATAAAATTTACCTTTTACCCCCTCTTCCCTTAAGGTTAATTCTATTTATCCTCCTCTATCATTCACACAACTACACCATGGGAGCTCTCCCTTCTTCCTCTTCAAGTTTTTGTTTGATCTTTCTCATCTGGAATCTAATTCGATCATTTTTCATTATGTTTGATCCCCCTCAGTAAGTCTAACACTCTTCTTTCTTATTTTATTAGTTTTATTATCCATATTGGATGTTATCTCTATGAAAGATAATATTCTCTATTTTCATGTCATTTTTATGGTTTTTCATTTTCTCTGGTTCCAACCCAAATTTAAGGATGATATTGGATGGTGATTATTCTACATGGATTAGGTAGGTGGTCTATTACTTTTCCCTAAAATTCTTGTTGATTATAACATGCATTATTATACTATATGTTAAACCTTCTATATGTTACTCCTGAAATGTGTACCCTTTAAATTGATTATCTAAAACTTGATCTAGATATTCTATGATACCCTTTAACACCATTAGAGATTGACAGCCTCAACTTGGACTAGCCCTTAGGGTGTTTTAGTTTAAATTATCTTGACAACCATTCTTACCATTAACCAAAACACCCCTGGGTGTTTTTGGTTTTTCACTTGTAAAATGGGTGACCAAAATGATTAAATTGAATTGTTTTATGGTATAGATACTTTAATTGGGCAACTTGATCAATTATATACGAAATGACTAATTGAATGAATTGAATTGTTAAATGGTTTGGATACTTCACTTAGCCTATGATTAATTTTAAAATATACTATTAGCTATTGTTCTGGACCTAGA
Organism: Viscum album; assembly: GCA_963277665.1. NCBI lineage: Eukaryota > Viridiplantae > Streptophyta > Magnoliopsida > Santalales > Viscaceae > Viscum > Viscum album. Next base: position 1,776,383,899 of record OY728129.1, on the reverse strand, counting down.
TAACTTTAAAGGCATGGACTTCCTTGATTAATACATGGATTACCAACATGGAATGACTTGGTAAAAATCATAGGATTCCATTCAAATCATTTTTGTGTCCACCAATTAAGAAACCACACTTGGGATCAATCAATGTCTTAAATTTGTGAATGCCTCAGTTTGACACTAACCATTCACCTTGATTTTCAAAAATTATAATCCCTTGGATTATATTAGATTCATCTTGATATCCTTAAACATGTATTAACTTGTATTGTCTCCTTGAAATACAATCAATTCAATCCCAAGATTACTATGGACTCATTCCTCAAGCTTAGTTAGAAACCTTTTGGGTAGAATGCCAAGGGTTCGCCCCTTGGATTACACTCATACCCCATAACCTAACATCTCAGTTGATCACTATGAGTGGACCCAAATTTCTAAGTTTATGGATGTTATGGGACTCTGTTGGATTCCTTGTGATTATTATACTTGGAAACCTCATGTATATTCCTTAAGTCCCAAGTTAAACTAAAAGGTATTATGCTCAGAGACATCCATCTTAGGCCGAAGCAGGTAGGGTCTTCCAGGTATCCCATGAGGATCCTGAGATAGATATGGTTTGTATGTACTTTATTATTTTAAATCTATTATACCAGTATACTAATTCATTTTCTATTCATGGAATGGATTTTCATTAGACACTATTGGTGGTGTCATACTTAGTTTTACTCACACCATGTTCGAGTTTCCATTTTGAACCTGGGAAGATTACCTAGATATAGGTAAGGATAAAGGGAAGTGTCCAGCTATGGATTATTTATTTCTTTTCGGTATGGGTGATTAGGAGTAGATGAAAGATCCAGTAATTGATATTCTCATAGAGATGGTTTTTTATATTTTTGTCTCTTTTTTAAATACAGGTACTATATTGTATTCCTCTTACCATGCCTGTAAGTTTTCACTTTTTGTACTATCATGACATCATTTGTATACGATCCTATTATTATTTATGTATATTTATTATTATTGGGATGGTTTATTTCCACTTCTATGTTATTATATTCTGATGCCTTACTATTTTTATTCTACTTTATTATTATTTATCATTGTGTTTCACTCTGATAAAGATGGTATAATCTCCCAATTTTACCACCATAGACCCTCAATACTAGTTGGTAGCCTATGGTGTATAAGGTGGAATTCTTGTGGCCATTTGGGCCTTAGGTTTAGTTACTTATGAGTGAACTGGTCCTGTAACATCATAAAAACAAAATCAGGTTTGTTAAAAAAATAGATTAAACAAAACTAGAAAACAAACTATAGAATAAAAATAAGAGGTTTAGTATCATGCTGAGACCTAGTCCTCTTCACTTGTAAATCACCTAATTCCAAGAAATTTATTAAACAAATAAATTGATCCACAACCTGGATAGAGTTTTATATATAACAACTTCTAAGAGGGAGTACTAGATACACGTAGCCTCTTCCATAGTTATACATGGGATTACATATGTAAAATAATAAATAAAAGAGTATTTAGTATTGTAATAACCTAACCCGTTGAGGCCCACCTAGCCAACGGAAGATCAGGCCTCCAAACCCCAAGCCCACCTCCATAGGATAGGGGCTAGCAACAAGAACCGAGAAGGAATAACTAAAATGGGAGGCCTTTTCCTAATGTACCTGTATGTATATACCCAAGTATGTCCATGTAGAAGTGCAGAGGAATAATAATAAAATACTGTAATTTCTAGAGTGAAAACAATGAATGAAATAACCTATAGAGAATACAAAAGACTATGATAGTATAATCCTAAATGTAAAGGGAAAAATAAATTCTCACCCAGAAGAGATGTCCGATCTTGACAACAACTGGAATAGAAAATAACTGAGAGAGCATAGATCCTGATCTCCAAGCCCCAACCACCATATGTAGTCTATGAACCCGAGTATCCCTATGCTCCTCTAAAATCACCATTGATATATTCGACATCTGAATAAGACACGAAACATATGCATAAAGAACATGTAGGGTGATTATATACATACCTAGTAAGACACCCCAAAAACTGGAGAGGGGGCAATAAAAGACACAATATTAGTAGTCATCTCAACCCAAAGCAAGAGGAAAATTAAACCCAAAAACATAGATATATACTCATATAAGAAACCTATGTGAGAGATAAATGGGATCTCCATCTCAAATCCTAGCCCAAGATGATGATTCTACTTGTAGCTTCAAAGTTTAATCATTGATTCTCATCATCTTACATGTCTATTTGAAAAATTCATAAGGACGGATCATACCTCGCCACTGCTTAATAGACTAAGGGATCATAATATCCAAAATATAGAGGACTCGTGCCCAAGTAATGGAGTACCATATCTATATCTAGAATAATGAGTATAAAGGACTCATTCCCTAGTGCGATAGGGGAGTATTGTCTCCATGGATAGAGGACCTAGGCTCTGATGTGGTAGGAGAGTACCATCTCTATCTGAACAATGAGTATGAAGGACTCACACCTTGCTGTGATAGGGGAGTATCATCTCCATGTATAGAGGACCTACATAACCTCACCAGAGAATATTGGATGGGCCCACACCCCACAATTGTACTCCAAAACTGAGGGATCCACAACTCCCATAGAGGACCCGCACACTTCTGAATATCAAAAATATAGGAGAGTTCCACTCTAGTAGATAGAGTACCTTCACCCTTTATATAATGGGGTAATGTCTCTATTTTTATAGAGAGTATGGGGGTATTTTTTTTTAGTGCGACATGGGAGTACCATCCCCATAGATAGAGGACCCACACCCTAGTGTGATAAGGGAGTACCACCTATTACAGTAATAACAAGTATGGAGGACCCATGCCCTGGTGTGATAGGGGACTACTGTCTCTATGGATAGATTACCCAATCCATAATGTGATAGGGGGTATAGTCTCTATATGAACTTTTTGGTGATCTTTCTCGACCACTGTTATCATTGAGTTTCGCCTTAAGAAGCATCAAGCTTGGAAAATTTCACATCGTATCTCAAATTCCACTGTAAATTTCACCATCACTTTATACATGAAAAAAACTCAAGATAGGATACTTATAGGCTAAAATTTGAATAAAATAAAGGAGATTCAAGTGGTAGAAGTTTCTAAAAAGGGAGATACGCAACATGTATGGGGTCTACATAGTGTGTGTTCCTTCTTTGTTACCCGTTCACTCTCCCCTATGGACACGACTCGGTGTCCATGTCACCATAAATGTCATGTACAAGGTCCAAACTATGTTTATCATCCACCCGGGGCATGCCAATGTGCTCCTAACTATTCTCATGTCTATCAGGTCATGTCGTCTACCCCGTCATGCCCAGGTACCAGCACATGCCTGTGTACTCCCAGAGTACATGGTGTGTCCTTGTACATGGAGACCAGGGTTTGCATAGCCAAAACATGGTTTGGATACCTAGTTAGGGTCACATGGCATGTGATACGGTTATATAGTGTATGGTCCTTATCTTTTTTCCAAAACCCTAGACATCGTAGCTGGGTGACTATACAAAATGTGTTCATCCTAGTACATGCCATGTAGTCAAAAAAATTCTAAAAGTCAGATCTTTCACATGGATTCCATATCCATAGCTTCCTCTACAATTCTCACTATTTGACCACATAAAACTGGTGTAGTTTTCCTCTATTTGTTTATTTTGGCCCTCCAATAGCCAAAAAATCGGATCCCGATCACCAGCGGTGGTCAGTCGCACATCTCGCACACCTCTCATTATTTGTCGGTCATCCCAAATCCCATATCTATGGAAATTATCACACTCACCCCACAAATAATCTCAATTCATCTAGAAATTTCTATCCCAGTCTTCACTTGCACAATCACTATGAATCTAGGGATTCAATCACACTCGAACCCGCCCCAGAAAAGTCAAACCACGAACCCATAGGATAAAAGTGAAGAAGGTAAAGAATGATGGGGTAAAAGAACCATAACAAGGGTGATAAACATCATTATTCAGTAATTCTTATACAATAATTATAAAGTGGTTAAATCCAGTGTGAGATCATGGAATAAATTAATTAATTGAATAAAAAAATTTAATCTGAAAATGGGCTCATGTGAAGGGTGGGAATACATATAATCAAAAGTAGATAAAAAAATATCCATGATCAAACATTTAATCAAAGGTATAAACTATAATTTATGATCTCTACCTTTATTATGGATTAATCATCATTAAAGAACATGGTTTCCAATGATGAGTATGATCCACTAAATTTTCTATCTATTGATCCACCTCGATCTAATCATCGTTCATCATTCAATGTTAATATGCCAAGAAAAAATGCTCTTCTCCTACTCTCAAGATCTAGAAAGGGTTACAAGGCTAACCCTTAGAAAATCTCCATAAGAGGGTACTTATAGAGGATTTAATTAGGTTGTTTAATAATAAAAAAATTATTTATTTATTTTAATTAAACACACCCGCCAATGACTACACACTAATCTCAAAATCATTTCTATTATTTTATTAAATCTTTTCCCTCCCTTATACTAGATATAATCTATTAATACAATGGATTTTATCCATTCAGTGGTTGAAATGGCATAAATTGTAGCTAGGTCTTGGGAGATGTCACACTCTCGATCGAGGTGTTCCATAAATCTTGATTATAGGAGGAGGTGAAGTTAAGATTGTTAAATACATTCAATATTTTCCACCATTAAATAAAAGAATAGTAATTCATGCATGTATGTCATAATTGAATTATCAAAATTAATATAAATACAACTAAGGATAATGATAGAACCCACAAACCAAATCATAAAGGTCAAGTTCTTTCTTTACTAATTAAATTTTTTCATTGCATGTTTGTTTAATATTTTCTTTCATTTAAATTTCATCACTTTCATAGATTAAATAAAAACAATAAAAAATAATTATTTTAGGTGAGATAGAATAAGTAGGTGAATGAATTAGAAATATTCTCAAGTGAGAAGACCCTAGTCATCCTCTATGTTTCATTAGGAAAACAAAGAAATTTTCTTTTTCCACGCCCTATGATAGGCATGTGTCACTGCCTCAACTGAACATCTAGCATCGACCGACCTTAGGTTGTGCCTAGGGTAAACCTTTCACTCAAGATTCAACTGTTGTATCATTTTTTCGATTTGATACTCCATTTAGGATATATTACATTATTTATAAAAAAATTGCATGCATGTGATATTAATATATTTAATATTTTTAAAATAAACATGTCAATCTCACCAAACCTTAGAATATCACACCGTCTCAATTCCTTAATCTGAAAATATATATATATATATATATATATATATATATATATATTTGAAAGTCTTATAAGACAAAAATAGAGTCTCTAGAAGTATTATTAAATACATTATAGGAGTGTGTTCTAATAAATATTCAGAATAAATTAAACATATCTTTAAAGAAATCTAAAATAGAAAGAGAAAATGATAAAAGTGGTAAGGTTTTATGTATCTCAATCTGGTCAGCTTCAATTGATCAATTGTCTTTAATTTTTTCCTTGAAAATATTCAACTATGTTTTTCACTGAGAGTATGGAAAATAGAGTATCATGGAACCATAGTATTCAGTCTGATCAATGTATCGCTTTTTCACTACACACTAAGCTCAAAGATATGTGTGTATGCCCATGAGTGGATCTACTTATTAAATAAATCATTCTCTACATTTAGTAATTAGAGGATATTTATAATTTATTCCTCATACTCATTACTCTGAATTGAATCCTTAAATTCACGGACACTATAATAAATGATCAAAAATATAGTTGTTGTATATTTTGAATATACATCACTAATTAAGTTATACATGGTCACTTGGACTTCACTTAAGCATGGTTACTTCAATATTACAGTTTCCACGATCACTTTCCACGGTCACTATGCATGGTAACTTGGATTTTACATACAATCACTTATTTAATTCTTATAGTCACTTATTTTCATCTTGTAGTCACTTATTTTATTCACACAGTAACTTCATATATTCATATAGTAACTTCATTTCTTCACATGGTCAGTTGAATACTTTGTGTGGTCCATTGATCTTCAACATGGGGCAGGTTCAGCACACATGCGGTCACTTAATTTATTCTTTTGGTAGGTTAATTTCTTAATGCGGTCACTTAAAATCTTTATGAATTCACTATATTACACATGCGGTTAGTTCAAGACTTCAAATAAATTTTCTCACCTGACACATGGTCACTTGAGTGTTCATGCGGTCACTTAGACTTCAATGTGTGGTCAATTCTACATGATCACTTCAAGACTTGGCCATTTTTACAAATTTGGCCAGAAAAGTGGTTTATTATCATAAAACAATAAATTTATTAGTGACATAAGAATCATGATATGTGATCATTAAAATACCATTATAATAAATAATTTTTGGACTAAACTAATAATCTCCCCATTTTTTATGATAAAAAATAAGGACATATAAAATTAATTGAAATAACATAAACTTCTCCCCCTTTTGGGATTATCAAAAAATTATGTTAGAGGGAAAATTAAAGGATATAGTACAGAGATATTAAACAAAAAAATAGAAAATACTGAACGCAAATGAAGACAATAGGGTATTTCATTAATATCTCAAAAATGGTTATAATAAGATTATAAAAAACCCTATCAGACACTTCAATCAGAATCAGAATATGGTATATCTCTGAAGAAAGAATGAAGGATGGTATCTTTTACTTTTGTGGTAGAGGCATTGGGAGGAGCTGATAGACTATGGTGATGATGTTTTATAAGTTTCTTGAATAACTACACGTCTGTAGATAGGGTGAAGATACTAAAGTGATTGTCCAATAGACAATCCAAAAGGGTTCACATGTGAGGTTATAGAAATATAAGGTAATGATATAGGTATGGTAGGGGGTCTAGAATAGTACAATTTATAGTGTAAAGGTAATTCTAAATAATCTTGGTGAAATATCTTATTTCTATTGATTAATTCCCCAAGACCTGAAAATAAACCTCTTTATTTTCCATAAAAGCTTCAAAAAAAGGAGTGAGAACTTCCAACTTCTCAACTTGAGATTTGAAGTCTTCAGTTAAGGGAGGCATTTTGAGATCACTAGCCAAGGACCTAAATATGGACTTTAGGTCAAATTTGGTGAAGATACTACTAATATATAAATAAATAGATCTTATAATAGTATCTCTATCTCTTATAGTCTGTTTGAAATCTTTTTTAGCTAACTCCAAGGTATTAGCAGCATGGGTTTGAAAACCTTCAAACACCAATTCTATTTTCCTTTGAAACTCATTAAAACAACTTTAAAATCATATATTATAAGAAATTTAATTATATATTCATTAAAAATAGATGTAATAGGAACAATAGGAGGTACTGAGGAAGATAAAAGGTAATGAACTGAAGCAAAATACTGAAACACTGCATTTAGAAATATCTTATCTAAGTTTAATATCATATCCTAAATACCAACTTGAAAAGAAACCACTTAAACTCTAAAATATTTAATCTCATTTTTCATAAGTTCCATTTTGAGTTGAAATCTTATTTAAAGATGAAAAATGATAAGAGTGACTATCCTAGTTATATCCTCAACTCTAACTAGTTCCATTATACTTCAAAAACCAATGAAAAGTTATTTTAAAACACCTATAATATATTATTTGAATTCATTCATAACCTCATTAGTGATAAAGGGTGTAAAATTAATATGATATGGTAAAATTATATATGGATACAAAGAATATTTTCTACCATCAACCTTATCCTTAGTCTCTACAAGATCGAGTCTCTCAGACTGAAGATCTGGTTCATCAGCAGCATCCTCATCCACTTTAAGAGGATATGTATGGGCCAATACAAGAGAAGTTGTAGCATTAATTTTCATTAGTTCCTCAGCAGATTTGGTATAAGTAAGACCAAACATTTCTTCCAAAACTTGATCAACTAAAATTCTAATTATTGATACCTCAACTCTTCCTTGGGAATAAATCTCATAAATCGAAGAATATTTAAGAGCTCTCTAAACAAAATGAATGGAAGTTCCACCATGCTGAGGCGGACTACCTATATATTCATCATCGTCATAATCATCATCATCATCTAATTTAGAGTAATACAGGCCTAGTATTATTGATCCTGGTGACTTCTACCCCTTAGAAGGTGCATATTTTGAACTACGTTTTGGAGTACTTACAATTAAATAAATTAGAGTGGAAGACTTCTCATATATCTCCTCATTTTCTTCATACTCTTCTAAGTCATCCCATTCAAGTTAATCAATAAAACCACTCATGGATACTTTAATATCAATAAGATCTTCATCTTGAATCTCTTATTCATGAGAAGGTAGAGCTAAATGAGAGTTAGGAGGTCTAAAATACAGTTCAAGAGATGATTCCATTACATCCCCATAAGCTTCCCCAGCTTCCTCACTAATGTATGCCACCTCAATTTCCTATTCTTAAACTTCCATAGTAACAACATCTTTATCATATAAATAATACACAACTATTTCATCTGGATCAAGAATAGGATCCACTAGGTCTATTGGTATCACTGAATCGTTAATTTGATAAAAATTTCTTATAAAAATTTCCTTTTTCAGCTACTCATTATTTTCTATATGGGTTCCAATTTACTATCATATTCTTATATTTTTTTTTTATTTAATCACAAACCATCAGAGGATGTCACTTTTTCCTCCCCCTCAAATACTAATCATTTAAAATCTAATAAGTCAAAGATAAACTTGGGATAAGGAAGGGACGTAAACTTATAATAAGGATTACACGGCTATGTCATATGTATCATGAAATATCCAGATAAAATTATCTAAAATCCATTTTTCATCATGAAAAATAAATAATAGATATTGTTGCCTTATGATGTTAAATTCCCCTTTCCTGGGAATGATGAGATGTTGGATAAATTTTATCAACATTCTACATTCTTCATTAATCTCCAATGCAATCATCCTTCTGGGAGTCCTATTCCTAGTCAATTCTTCAATAGAATTTTGAAACTTGAAATGGGCATGATTCTGAGGATATGAGCTTTGATAATCTTCATACACTCCTTTATAAGGCACACTTTATCACGTTTCCTAGATTTTTGAAGAAAATACAAAAAAATATCTATTTACCATTGTCTGAATGGTATCTATTTTATCTCTAGGAATAAATTCTATATGGTCATAAAACTCTTTAACTAATATTAGATAAAATGTATTACCATTGTCCTTAAACCATTCACTGTATCCTTTAATTTGAATTGATTTCCATAATAATAATTTTCTAGATTGAAGATATTCAGAATCTACTTCATTTTTTGCATAGAAAGGTTAGTCCAAAAGATGAGAGTTGTGAGGCATAACCATAGCACTCATAATACCTCATTCCTTCTTCGATATCTTTGAATGATGTGATTCAGTAGGAGATGTGACATCATGATATATCTTCATTCTCAGTATTATGACATTTATAACCAACACTTTAGAGGTTTGGATTCAAGTTTTAGGGAATAAAATGGGTTTGGAAAAGAGGTTTGAGGGAGAAAGCATATAGGGTTTTGAAAAATTTAAAGGACTTTTAAGGAATGGATGTGAAACAATTCATATTATAAGTTGAAATTCCATTCAATAATTTAGGGATTTAAATAATAATATAATAAATAAAATCCCACCAAAACATTTCATTGTATTTTAGGCATAATAGTCATGTTAGGTATACTAACCATGTATCCATGGTATTATAGATAAGGCATGGAAGTATAATTACTGCATGACTAAATTATCATGGTAGGTATACTGACTGCATGATAAAAAGCTCGTGGTAGGTATACTGATTGCATGACTAATTATCCATGGTCACTTAACCAACTGTATGAAAAAATATCTCATGGAAAATTAATCGTCCGTGTAAACTAAACTTCATGATTACTTAATAAAAATAGAAATAACAATATTAGATAAAAATACTAAATTAAGAAATATATTAACAAACTCATAGTATAACAATAATTTAGACAAATACAATAGTTAGAACAAAAATGAAATATTTAAGAATAATTGATCATTCCTAATTCATGTCTGGTATAATTTATTCTCTCAATATTTAATGGATTTGTAAAAATATTAGTATGTTGAAGTTCAGTACCAATTAATTCAAGAGTTATATCACCCTTTTGAAAATGATCTCTCAAAAACTAATGATGTATATCAATATTTTTTTTCCTAGAGTGAGACGCTGGATTTTTAGAAATGTTAATTTCACTTATATTGTTATGGTTTATAGAAATTTGTATAAATTAATATACATAATATAGTAATGTGTGTTTCATCTAAAGAATCTATGCACAACAACTATCTATGGCTATGTACTCAACTCCAATAGGGGAAAATGAAACAAAGATCTATTTCTTACTACACCATGAAACTAGATACTTTCCCAAAAAGTGACATGTTCCAAAGGTATTTTTTATATCTAACTTATAGCCACCAGAATATATATCCGAATAATTAACAACATCAAATAGTTTTCCTTTAGAATATACCAATCCTAAATTGTTTGTACTTTTTAGGTATTTGAAAATTATTTTGATAGCATTTGAATGTAACTCTCTTGGGTTTTCTTGAAATCATGCTCACATACACACACTAAATATAATATCAGGTCGGATAGTAGTTAAGTAATGTAAACTCCATATCACACCTATATGGATGGTTTGATCAACTGGTTTCATATTTTTATCATGATCTAATTTATCAGTGGTACTCATTAGATTATCACTTCCTTTAGAGTTATCTATGCCAAAAATGTTTAAAAATATCCTTTGTGTTTTTTTTTTGATTTAAAATGATTCCTTAATTATATTAAAAAAATTGAAAACCAAGTAATAATTTTAACTCACCCATTAAACTCATTTAAAATTAATTTTTCATTAATTTTTAATATTCATTATATATGGAGTTTTTAGATGATCCAAAAAAGTATCATCAATATAAATTTAAAGTACCAAAACATCTTTGTGAATCCTTTTTATAAATAAGTTTGGATCAGCTATACCTTCTGAAAAACCTTTAGAAATAAAAAAAATGTTGATCATACCATACCAAGCTCTATGATATTGTTTTAAACGATAAAGATCTTTGGTTAATTTGAAAAAAAACTATTTTTAAAATGAAATTTTTGAAATCTAGGGGGGTTTCAAAAAAATATCCTCAATAATATAACAATTAAGAAAATAAATTTTAACATTCATTTGATATAGTTTGAAATTAAAATTTATTTTATAGGAAAGAAGCACTATAATGACTTCAAGTCTTTCTATTGTAGAAAATGTTTCTTCATAGTCAATACTTTCTCCTTGTCTATAACCTTGCGAAACCAGTCTATCTTTATTTCTAATTATTGTGTCAAACTCATCAACCTTGTTCCTAAACACCCATTTAGTGCTAATGGTCAGAAAGTCTTTAGGTCTTTCTACTGGTTCTTAGAATTTGTTTCTTTCAGAATCATTCAACTCTTCTTTCATATCCATTACCCATAATTCATCAACTATAAATTTAATGATGTTTTCAGTTTCATGTTGTGATAAGAAGGATTTATATTCAACCTAGTTTCTAAGAGAAGGTCTATTTTGAGTACCACTATCTTGATCTCCTACAACAGCATCTAAAAGATGGTCTCTGTGAGTTCTAATGGATCTAAGGATAGAAGTGCTTGGTACTTAATTTTCTTCTTCAATATCTGGTTCAAATAATTCCTCAACACTGGGTGATTTTTATATAGTAGGTTTTATGGTCCGATCATTAGGCTTGGTTTAGGAATTGATATTCAAATTTGAAAGACCGTACTCAAGGTTTTATAAATAATTTTTAGGCTCATAGAGATCTATCTTATCAAATTTTACATGTACAGATTATTCCATGATTTTGGTTATTTTATTGAACACCATATATGATTTATTGAAGGTTGAATAACCAAGGAATATTCATTAATCACTTTTGGATGAGAATTTATCTAAAATTTTCTTTGTGTTAAGAATAAAGGCCTTGTATCCAAAAAATATAAAGTGATTAACCTCTAGTTTTCTTCCATTTTATAGCTCATGTGAACTCTTATTTAAAAGTGGTCTGATAAGAACCCTATTTATAATATAAAAGTATTTATTAATAGCCTCCACCCAAAAATAAATAGGTATGTCATACTCATTGAGCATGGCATGTGAAATCTCTTGAAGTGTCTTATAAATTCTTTCTAAAACACCATTTTGTTGCAAAGTCTTATGAGCAAAAAAGTTTTGATTATAGCCATGTTATGAGAATATTGGTCTTGATTTTAAAACTCATGTCCATGATTTCCCCTTAAGGTATTAATAATAAGTCTACAAATATTTTCTTTTTATTTTTTATATTTTTTAAAATAGGAACAAGATTTACTTGTGTGAACTAAAAAGAATACCCAAGTTTATCTAGAATAGCCATCTACAAGAACACAGGGATAATGCTTCCCATTTAAGATATAAACTCTAGAATGTACAAAGAAGTCTATGCGAACCAACTCTAAGCACTACTAAAAAATAGGCCTTTAACAATGATGGTCTTTATCAGCTCTTTTCTTTAGCGCTCATAAAGGGTATCTTTTATTAGCGCTTTATTTTTAGTGCTAATAAAGGGTACCCTTTACAAGCGCTTTATTTTTAGCGCTGATAAAGGGTACCCTTTACCAGTACTTTATTTTTAACATTGATAAAGGTCCTGAATAAAATGAAATAATTAAATAAATAAAAAATAAAATTGAGTTATTAATAATTTTATTAATTAAATAATTGTTAACAAAAATGAATAAATTGATTATAATATATAAAAAATTATAAATACTAATAAATAGTATATATTAAATATATAAATATATATAAAATAATAATTAAACAAATAAAAATTAAAAATAAGTAAATTAAGAAAAATATTAAACATTTTATTAATTAAATAATTATTGATAATATTACTAAATCGTATATATCAAATATATAAATATATATAAATATGATTTATATAATACAAAATATTTATGATTTATATTAAATAGTCATATATTTAGTGAATAATGATTAATAATTAAAAATTAATATGAATTAAAAATACTGATTAATTGGATCAAGTAAAGGAAATAATTAAATGTCATTTGATTTTTCAATTTAATATATATCAAATGTGATTTATATTGATTTCACATACATATACGTAATTAATGTATTTTATAGACAATGCACACACACAAATATTTACGTAATTAATGAAATCTTATATAGAAACACGTACACCTAATATTTATGTAATTTATTCAAATTTTAGTATTCATTTTAGAATTTCATTATAACATGATACATTTAATATATCATGTCTTTAACCAGTAAATTTTATTTATTTATTTTTAATTTTATTATAATTAGGTATTGATTGGTTTTTAATATTTTTTATTTTTTTTAGAATTTAATCAATTTCTATTATTTATTTATATATATTTATTTACCAGGTTTTAACATTTTCAATATGTATTCATATTTATTTCAATATATATCCATAGTTTTTTAATAATTTATATTTAATTAATAAAACTTATCCTTTTTTCAATATTGTTAAAATGTACTCATTTTTAATTATTCAATTTCACTTATTTTAACAGGCATGCACTTAATATTAGATATTCATAAAATGTTAAAAATATATTTATAAATAAATATATTTACAAATGTATATTTACTATATTTATACATTTATATATTTATAATTATAAATAAATAAATATTATTTTTTAAAAAAAAATATTTATATAATTATAGGGGAAATGGCCCCGCACTCGCCTGGTCCCCTCGCCTCGTCCCTACACTAGGGTTTCTCTCTTGGTTTCTTCGTGGTGGCGGATCCTCATGGCGTTCCTTGTCATTGATCATATTTGTCTCCTGTAAGTTCATCATTTCGTTTTTCTTTGTTTCATACTTGGTTTTATGGCTTTTCTTCCCCGCGATTCCTCTCCCGGGGGAGTCTTCATCATTCGTCTTAGGGTTTTTCCCATGTGTTTCCCCCTTCTTTCACCTTCTCTGGCGATTTTCAAATCATTCCTTCATCTCCTTACCTATGGCTCTCTCATGTTTCCCTCACCCCAGTTCGGTCTTTGTCTCTTTCCTCGGGCGGCTCGATTTTCTTTCTTTCCCATCCTCTTCCCGTTAGGATTTTACCATCATACTAAGACCCCATCTTGGTCAAATACGATGGTGACCTGGAATGTTTTGGATGGTGAAGGTGGATTGCTGGTATGGATCTTCGGTTGCTCGGGTGTTGGTTTGGCGTTTTCTGTTTTCTTAGGATCTGTTCGATTTATAGCCCTGTGATTTTTCTCTGCTGTTCCCCCTCAATTTTGATGTGGTTTTCGATGGTCTGGTTTTAGAGGCGTTTGGTCTTTCATCCTCATCAACGAAGATGGTTTGCGTTTGGAATGTTCTAATGGTTGGTGTTTATGGTTTCATTGATTTTGTTTCTGTTGCGGTGATGAATGGACGACGACGGAAAAGTGGTGATGTTTTTCGGTGGGTCGATGGTCTTCTATGGTCTCTGGTGGTTCTAGATCCCTTCTCTTCATATACCCTCTCTGTTCTCTGCTCTGGATCCAGATTCCACCATTATCTCTGAGGTGGAGCTGTGCGGTGGTATTCAAGGGGCTTTGGGATGTGAGTCTGAATGGGCGGTGTCGAGAGGTGGACGGTGACGACGAGTCGACTGTCGATGGCATAGTTGTGTTTGGCTCCGGCGAGATGTTGACAGTGGCTGGCATTGACAACTGATGCTGGTGACGTGATGATGGCGGTTAGGTGTTCGAGGGTTGGTTTCTCGGGCGGCACAGGTCACGTGGTCCGTAATCCATTTTGACAGCTTCTTTGAATTTGAATTTGAATTTTGAAAATCTTCAGGCACGGTTCTTAAATGTGGTAGTTGTGCCCTCTCTGTTCTTAAATGCAGCAGTTGTGGGCTGTTATGTTAGGGTTCACACTCACCCCTCAAAAGTGTTATTAGAAAATACAAAAATATGGATTGTGTGTGTATTTATATAATTATAAATAAATAATTATAAGTATTTAAATAATTATAAATTTATAATAAATTTATTTAAATAATGAATATATTTACTATATTTATATTTATATATATTTATCAAATATATATATATATATATATAATTATATAAATATATATAATCATATAAACATATAGATATATAAATATTTTTAAAAAAAATTATTTATATTATTATAAATAAATAAGTATATATTTAAATAATTGTAAAATTATAATAAATATATTGAAATAATGAATATAATTACTATATTTATATTTATATATATTTATTAAATATATATAATAATATAAATATATTTACAAAAACTTTTATTTATAATTATAATAAATCCTTTATCAGCGCTTAAGTAATAAGCACTGATAAAAGAGATCTTTATCGGTGCTTTTTGTAAGTGCTGATAAAAGTGTCCTGATCTATTTAAAAAACTTTAACTAGTCATGAACCAGTCACAATATCCAAAGCTTTCCATGGAAGACTCCTGCTATCAGTGCTTATCCTCATCGAATCCAAGCTTTAATCAAGGTTCAAATCAAGACTCGAACAATTCCAAGGATCAAATACAAGGATTGAGCGATTCAAGGGTCAAAAAAATCTAATACTCGAATGAATTTCAGGTTTAGAAATATCTTTACTTTATCTCAAATGATTCAAAGATTCAATCCAAGGTATGTTATTTTCTCCTCCTCTGCACTCATTGATTGCTTGTTTAGTGAGATCTATTTCTGTTTTTTTATCATCATTCTTTCAGTTATTCATTACACAACTATTTCTTCTCACACTATAGTTTAATAAATTCTTCCCCTTCTAAATTTATCTTTAATATGATAGATATGGTTCACAATATAGGGAATGACTTACTGACCATTAGACATGTACAATGGGGTTCTCTTCATTCATTCAGCCTGATGGATGTGGAATCCAAGTTATATTCTACTCAAATTAGGAATTCCTCCTACCATTGGGCTTAGGAAATACTAGTCCTAATTCACATTTGATAGTAATGCACTAGTTACTTACATGGGATAAAGAGTCATAGGTAGTTAGGTGAATGATATTGATCATTTCTATAGAGTGATAATTAATTTGGGACAACACATTAAGAAAAAAAATTAAACATGTATATGGGAAATCCCTCAAGGATTGACCATTGTTTCTGATAATACTGTATTCATAATCTTATATTTTCATTATTGCTGTTATTTTGTTTTCATCAATTTTTAAAATCCTTGATATTTTTTATTTTTTTCAAAATATATATAGAATACCATAAACATAACAATGTGGTAGGAATAGTGAGTTATCCAAAATAAAATCTTTAAGGGAATGACTATGGCCTTCGACTGTGTTGTAATAATGTGGAATATAAATATTATTTTTTACTACCCCATAATAGGTGTGTCATATAATCAACCCCATAATCTAATATAGACTAATTTACCACATAATAAAACTCATTCTTAATACTTCTTCTTAAAATTGTAATCCCCTTTATAGAATTATATATTTATATATGACTAAAACATAATACCTATGATCTAAGTATAATTATAAATTGGTTAAATGAAATAATTATCATAGTGTATTGATTTATACTTTGAGGGTCCATATATATCATACTAAATAAACTCCAAGGGTTGTTTCATTTAAATCTCTAATTTATTATTTTAATTATTAACAAAATCTCTATTCTAATTAGTAAAAAATATTTATCAATATCTTTTCATCATAAAAACATCTCAAACCACCATTTTTAAGTTGTTATTTAAATGCCTCATAATATAATATGATGAATTTTTCACTACCACAAACCAATTTCTTCATTCAAACACAATTACCATAAATTTTTACTGACACCAAATTAGAATATGGTTTGGATAGTTTTATATACCTTTGTAAAAATATAGTCATCTTTGAAATCAAAACCCAATAATTAATACTTCTTAAAAATCACTTCATTTTCTTCATCACACATCTAATAAACACTATGTATTATTTACTTTAATCCATCTAAAAACATATCTTTATTTAATATTTCTTTTTATTTCAAACATCTTTTAAATGAAAACAATTTATCTGAAGAGAACCTCCATTTCTAAAATAATAAGTACCCTTTGAACTTGTCAAAAATATTTAATTATATCAATTTAACTATAATGTGAGATGAACAACCAATATTTAATATAAAAGGATGTTTCTTTTTTAAATACTTTAGTGCGACATCAATAATAAATTCCTTTTATATTCCATTCTTTTTCATATAATACATTTCTAATTCTTTATTTATATTAATTTATGTTTTTATAAAATCTTGAAAATCCTTTATACAACCATTTAATTTATCACATGTTCAATATATTTCATTCAATGGTTGAAATTCATCATCCAATTTTACTTATGAAGATTCATCTCACTTTAGAACTATTTTTGTAAGAGTGGGTCATATCCCATTTAACTTAAAACCTATATTGCTTCCATAATTACTAATATTTATCTTATATTGACTAAAATATTATAATATGTGACTGAAATCACCATATAACCCATAATGGACATGAAAATGAAGTTTTATTATAAATCCTACTCTTCATCTGCATAAAAATAATTCTTGTTTTCAACCTATCTAGATATAATTCTTCAATCAATTTATCAACTAACAATTTTGAGATGTTTAAAACCTTCATTGTTATTAGGTATATTCTTTTCCTAAAATCATTTTTTCATTCCTTATCAATTTTTAATTGAAATTGAAATTATAATTTTGAGATGTTTTCAAATTTTTGATATACCATTAATATTAAATGTAATAATTCCTTAGGTTGTTACATCACTTATTACAAAAAATATAATGGAGGTTATAAAATTCTATATATGTTGTAATAATTATTTGAAACTATTTTTAGGTATTTATCATTTTAGGTCTACATGTATTAGTTCCATGCCTAGTAATCTTTGATTACCATCCATGTACATGAAATAACTCTTTTTTATTAAAATCTTTTATCAATACATTTTTATATCTTCTAATTGATGGAATGAGAGTTTATTATTCTTGTTTATATTATTTGGGTTTCTAATTACTCCTTAATTTCCTATATTATATTTTCATTTGTTTAGTGGATTTAATAAATACTTGATAGATCATTTTAATAGAGGTAGGACTAGTATTATTTAGAGGATTGAAAGTATTAAAATTGGGATTTCTCCTATAAATATAGAATTTCTAGAGGCCCCAGGTATTCATATATCATAACATGTCCCTATCGAGACCCCTTGAATCATAGAAAAAATTTGTATTCCCCCCAAATCTCACCTTCAATAGTCCATGAGTTAATAACTAGTTCCAATGGTGTATTTCGCACAAATGGGAGGCATTTCCCCTTTTAGAGAACATAATAGAGTACAATTGTCATCCTCATCATACTCATCTTCTAAATAGTTATTATTGAAATTTTTTTCTTGAGACTCATACCCCATATCTTTTATATTGATTTTATTACTCTGAGTAGTAGTCATCCCATGGATGGATACTTCTTAGAGTATTTCAAGCAATATAGGTGCATGTCCATAAGAGATGGAGGATGAGTTTCAAACAACAGAATGCAATGATAACTGTTCAGGAGATGAGATTATGAGGATGAAAGTTGTCTATAACTTTCACCTTTGGATGAATTCAGAGGATAAAACCTACCATGGTGGATTAATTCTTTTCTTAAATTTGATTACCCATTTTCTTCAAATCATGTTAAAATTATTTGAAACAATCAAATGTTGGGTTTCCCTTATTAGAATTATCTATAACTTTCACCATTGATAATGAATATCTTATGTGTATTTATTTATTTATTGTACAAAATGAATATTTTATGAACCCAATATGATAGATATGAATTGAAAATTCATTCAATCTAATCATTTGAAAAAATAGTATGAATATGGAGTTAAATAGTTAATCAAGTTTGCAATAGAGAATGCATACGACCCTTATCAAAAAAAATTTCTATGTTTATGTTGTTGTTATTCAAGAAAAATTAGTCTAGAAGAGTTGGAAGAACATTTTATTTTTCACAGAATATATCAAAGCTATAAATGT
Source organism: Viscum album (assembly GCA_963277665.1). NCBI lineage: Eukaryota > Viridiplantae > Streptophyta > Magnoliopsida > Santalales > Viscaceae > Viscum > Viscum album. The sequence goes on along the minus strand of OY728129.1, from coordinate 1,776,364,642 downwards.
TAGACTAAAAACTAAGAAAAACTGAATTTGCACACCGATTGGGATGATACTATGATTTATGGATCATTTGATATGAATACCAATGTAAATAATGATGGAGATCATATGGAAAAAATAAAAATGGAAATTAAATATGACATGCATGATTGTACAAAGTTTTTTTGAGAAGTTAAATAGTTATACTAAGAGACTATTGTATACCAGTTTTACTAAATACACAACATTGTCAGCTATATTGAAGTTATATAATTTGAAATCTAGCAGAGGATGGAGTGACATCATCTTTACAGAACTACTTGGTCTCCTAAATGATATTCTACCAAAAGAAAATGAACTACCATGTTTAACATAAAATGATAAAAAATGATATGTTCAATTTTCATGATCTCTAAAAATGAAATCTTATAAAAATGATTACACATTGTTTCATAATGACCATGAATCACCCATAAAATTCCCTAAGTGTGGCGCAAATTGGTACAAGAAAAATGAATCAAGTACTTTGAAATCTATATGGTACATTCCTATCATTCTGTGGTTTATAAGACTATATGGATGTCTAGAAACTACGAGATAATTAACATGGCATGCAGACACAAGAATTAAAGATGGGAACCTATGTCATCCAGCAGATTCTCCATAGGAAAAGAAAATTTATTACGAGTATCTTGAATTTATAAATGAGTTGAGAAACTTTCATCTTACATTATCTATAGATGGAATAAATCCTTTTGATTTAAAAAGTAATACTCACAGTACATGGCCCATCATGTTGGTAAATTTACCTTGTTGCCATGGTTATGCATGAATCAAAAATACATTATGTTGTATCTACTTATATATGGAACAAAGTAACCCAATAATTATATTTATGTATATTTGGATCCATTAATCAAAGATATTAAATTGATGTGGTATATAGGTGTTATAATGTATGATGATCATAGAAGTGAATAATTAACATTGGGGTCCATGTTGTATGGGATAATGAATGACCTCCCCGCTTATAGAAATTTATTAGGATATAACATTAAATGAATGTTGGGGTGTCCCATTTGTGAAGAATTAACATACTCAATTAAGTTGAAACAGTCCTCAAAGACTATGGTTTTACGACATTATAAATGTTTACCTAAATGAAATAAATATTGATCTTGGATGATATAATTCTATGGGAATATCAAAAAAGTTACAACACTATCTCCACTAATGGGTATAAAGTAAAATATATTGACATTGTTTTTGTTAAACCATTTTTGAAAAACCTTACAAAATAAATTTGGAAGATGAAATAAATTTTATTTGAATAGCCATATTGGAATTTTTTGTATGTCATACATTTTCTTAATGCCATGCATGTAAAAAAATTATTTTATAGTGTTATTGGAATGTTACTAAATTTTCCTGGAAAAAAAAATATGGCATCAAGGTTAGTTTGGATATGATTGACATGGGGATAAGGGAAGAGTTGGCACTGGTGAAGGGTAAAGGGTGTACTTTTCTTCCTTTTGCAGCTTACGCTCTATCCAAACAGAAAAAATGTCAACTTTTCCTTAATAGTGTAAAAGTTCCATAAGGGTATTCATCAAATATCAATAATTTCATTTCAATGAATAATTTGAAGTTACAAAGACTAAAATCATATGATTGTCATGTTTTTATGATATATTTGATTCTTGTTTCTTTCTGTTGAATTTTTCCTAAAATGTATGGCATACATTAACCAGACTCTATTTCTTTTTCAAATATATATGAAGTAAAGTAATATACTTGATGAAGTTTCTAATCATGAATAAGGAGTTTTTAGTCATATTATGTGAATTATATATGTTATCCCCACCATCATTATTTGATATAATGGTCTACCTAATGGTTCACTTGGTTAGTGAGGTTCAAATATGTTATCTTGTCCATTACAGATGGATGTACCCCATTTAATGGTATATGAATATTTTGAAAGGGTATGTCGAGAATAAAATTCATCCATAAGGTTTTATTGGAGAATGGTATATTATTGATGAAGCTATTGAATTCTATACCGATTACCTATCAAATATTAATAGAATCGGCCTCCCAATGTCTTATCATAGCAGATGCCTTATAGATAAAGTAATTTTAGGAATAGATGTTGTTGTAATTACCTTTATATATAGGGATCAATAAAACCTTTACATTTTATATAATATTGAAGATATTTATCAATACGTTGAATCCCACAAAGAAATTCTTAGAGATTTGAATACATTAAGGGCTGAAGGATGGATATCAAATACACATAGTCAACAATTTATAGGATGGTTCTAAGATAAAATTTATAAGGATTTATCTAAAAATATGAATTCAATTGTTGAACGACTTTGATGGCTAGCTAGGGGACCAAATAAAAATATTAAATCTTACACTGGATTTCTAATCAATGGTTATACGTTCTATACAAAATAACATGATGACCACAGTACGATGAAAAATAGTGGTGTTACTCTTATGGAAGAAGTGGTACACTTATCCAGTTCCAAGGATATAAATACAACTTATAAAAATATTTCATATTTTGACATTATCGAACAGATATACGGGTTGGATTATACAATATTTCAAGTGCTTATTTTCTATTTCAAATGGGTTTACAATAGGAGTTTAGTGAAAGTTAGTGAAATGGGATTCATGAAGTTGTATTTCAGTGTGGAAGGGGAAAACGACGAGGCATTCATAATTGAATCACAAGAATTGAAATTATTTTATGTCTCAGATATAGTAAAGAAGAATTAGTGTATTGTTCTACTGGTGACTAAAAAAACTATTGGGTCAGATGAAAATTCAACCGAAGATGACCCTTTCATTGGGATATCAAAATCAATTCATGTTAGTCCCAATGTAGACAATGTCTTATAGATTATAGGGGACCACAAAGAGGGGATTTGTATTATTGATAGAGGATCCAAATCCCTAAAACCTTTAAAAAATAAATAGAATTCAATGAGAAGGTAATTTGTTTTAATATACTATGTGTTTACTTATAATATTATTTTTTCTCTACTACATTAACATAATCTAAATTAAATGTTTGACTACTCATGCAGACAATGTCTTATTCACATGATGATGTTACCAATCCTATGGAATAACAAACTATAATGAAGGAAACCCTTTGGGAATATATAAAGTTAATGTTATGATGTGATTTCTCTATTTTACCAAAAAATATATAATGAAACTTTGATTTAATTTTCATTATTCATTTTTGAGTTTTTTTATTTTAGAAGATTTGTGTCCATATTTCATGTCTTTCTATACTAAAACTTCCAAATACTTATTCTCACTCAAAATCTTTCCACCCCTAGAGTGTTTTCATTTATCACTTTCCTTCAAGTTTCCTCCACTACCTTTGCAGAAAGAGCAAATATGTTGCATCTGCTCTATCATAGTGGTAATCTTGATGTTTTCATAGTAAAATCATTTTCTATAGAATTAATTTATTTTTTCATATTTATTTTTTATTTATTTATTTTTAGTATTACTTGCATAATAATTGTTTTCTTATACATGTGAATTTTTTTTTTGATTTGGGTTGTTTGTTCGAAGCTACTCATGCTCATGGGAGATTAAACTTCGAGGATACAACTGAGATAATTAAAATAAGAAAATGATTCAATAATTTATACAACCATCATGAAAATGTGAATTCCTGCTACTTATTTAATTAATTTTTTCATCATTTTATCTACTATTTGTAAGTTGTTTTCCTTATCCTTTCTATCTAATACTTATTTGTTTTTTCCACATATATTTTGGGAAGTCATATTTTCATAGTTTTTTATTTAAAAAATTCTTCATATTTCATGAATTTATGCACAAAAACTTCCACAAAATTATTTTCCCTCAAAACCTTTTCTCCCCTAAAATGTTGGCATTTATCACTTTCCTTCAAGTTCCCTCCACTTCCTTTGCAGGAAGAGTAATGATGCTTCCTATTCTCAATCATAGAGGTAATATTTATGTTTTCAAAGTAAAATAATTGTCCATATAATTAATGAATTATTTCATATTTATGATTAATTTATTTCTTTTTAGTATTACTCGCATACTAATTATCTTCTTATATAGGTGGATTCTTTTGGGGTAGTTCGTTTGAAGCTGATCATGCTCATGAGAGATTGGACTTCAAGACTGCTACTGAGATAATAAAAACAAGGAAATGGGTCAATAATTTATACAACCATCATGAAAAGATTAATTCATAATACTTATTTAATTAATTTTTTCAATATTTTATATACTATTTATAATTTAATTTCCTTATTATTTTTATCTAATACTTATTCAGTTTTTTTCAAATATTTTTTGGAATTAATATTTTTCTTTCAACTATATTCAGTACGACAAAAAATATATAACATGTTACTTTCTTCCAATGTTACCAAACTTTCCATTGGATTTATATTTTGAACTACCAACACTACACATTGAGTCAATGTTATTAGATGAAAAAGGTTTTTTGGCTAAGAACATCAACTCAATATGCAGTATTGGAATTTAAACAAATAAATCCAATGGAAATCATGGTAACATTGGCAGTTGGAATTTTTTTAAGACTTTGGTATGTTTATGAATCATCCATGACTGAATTCGACTCACAGTGTGATCGGTATGACTCCAAGTGTTTATTTTTATTTAAAATTGACATTAATTTTAGTAAAAAATACAACTTACATACTCAAAATAGATAAAACACATTTTAATTATTCTAATACTTTGGGATAATTATCCATAATTCATTTTTGATGTGTAGGAATCATCACCACATCAATTCAATATGTGATGTGCCTCGTATGACTCAAAGTATTTATTATCACTTTAAAATTGACATTTTAGTTCAAAAAGTTTCACTCACTAAAAAACAAGAAAGCATGATTAGATTGTCTTGATAATTTATGAAAATGATTCATAAGTCATTTGTGATGTGTTCGAATTAGTCTCATGTCAAATTTGACATATGATGTGACTGGTATGACTTAATGTCTATATTTCTCGTTTAAAATGACATTTTAGTAAGAAAGACAAGTGACATACTCAAAACCGATCAAATGCATTAATATTGTTTTGATAGTGTATAAAAATGATCCATAAGTCATTTGAGATATGTATGAATTGTTTGTACCTCAATCTGATGCACAGTGTGACCGGTATTACTCCAAGTGTGTCTTTTTATTTAAAATTGACATTTATTTTAGTAAAAAGGATAGTTGACATAATCAAAACTAAGAAAAAACATTTTTATTATTATTAATACTTTAATAAGATGATCCATAAGTAATTTTTGATTTGTAGAAATCATACACACCTCAATCTGAGGCACAGTGTGGCTGGTATGACTCCATGTGCATCTTTTTATTTAAAATTGGCAATATTTTTTTAAATGACAACTGGCATACTCAAAATTGAGAAAACACATTTATATTGTTTTTATACTTTAGTAAAAATATCCATAAGTCATTTGGGACATTTAAGAATTATCCTTAACTCAATATGATTCATGGTGTGACCAATATGACTCCAAGTGCCACTTTTTATTTAAAATTGAAATTAATTTTAGTAAAAAGGACAACTGAAATACTCAAAACTGATCAAAAACATTTTTATTGTTTTTATAATTTAGTAAAATGATCCATAATTTAGTGTATCTACTATATCTAATAAACCTGGGTGTATCTATGCCTATGTTTCACCTCCACATTGCACCATGTCACCAACTTTACCTATCCAATTACCAAATAACTCTCCACGATCCAGTTTAACCCCCACAATACCCATCACAAATCTACTTCGACCGATGCATCACCGTGACCCATATTTGACATTAGGGTTACTCGCTTCCAGCTTCTTCCTCCCACGTCTACTCGTGCTGCACATATCCTCTCAGTATCCCTAGGGTTCCCGATATGGTTACCCATCTCGATCCTGCTTCGACTCCGACCGACGCATCACCGCGACCCATCTTCGACATTAGGGTTCCTCGCTTCCAGCTTCTTCCTCCCGTATCCACTCACACTGCACCTATCCTCTTAGTATCCCTAGGGTTCCCAATATGGTTACCCATCCCGATCCTGCTTCTACTCCTGCAATCCAGCGACCGCATCTACTTCGTGATTTCAATCCTTCATTACAACACGAGATTCCTCTACAATCGACTGGTAAACTTCCTGAGGTTCTCGCATTTGAATCCCACCATCGAGCTCACATTGTCTACTCGAAACATGAGTGCATGCGGTCCGTCCATTTCAAACAAAAGCATTCCATTCCTCTGAAACAGTGTCAGCTCACCTTTTGCGCCATCTGTATATAAGGTAACCATTCTTCTATAATGTCTTAAACTTGATGCACTACAAATCCACCTCAAAATCATGATTATTTTTTCATATATATATGGTAATCATTTTTTATGCTGCTACGCCCACCTTCGGCTCGCGATTACTTCTCATTATATTTCACGTTTATCTTCTTTGCATTGATGTGCTGCTCACCAAGTTATAGTTCCAAGGAGGCCTTATGTCCTCATGTCAAGTACACTTTGCTTCACCATTTTATCTATCTATTACTTCAACAATGATTGATTATGTTATGATTTATATGTTGTTGTAGTGAATCACGTTCTATTTCTATGAATAATGTCTTATACATATATTTCCCTCAGTCACTCCTCGATTCCATCGCCTCCACCTCCTGTTGCTTCACCTCCACCTACTCCGCCTTCGCCTCCAAGAATTCATAGAACCGCTGCCTGAGCCTGAGCCAACATCCCTGCTTCAAGGCATTAATTCCTTCAAACCCAATCCCACGTCACTGCTTCACGATATCCATTCTTGATTCTATAAGAAACATCTGGTATGTCTAACTGTCTAATTTTCTGATTCATATTCACATAGTTAGATTCATATTTCCATAGTTATGAAACCAATTTGGGTTGTAAGAATCTATGTTTATAATCTGTGTTAAGTTATTTTTTGGTTCAGGTATGTTTCATTGCAATATTCTTCATCAAGAATTGGTTCTCTTGGTTACTTATAACTCCATACACCCATTTTAGGTATGTTTCATTTCAATCACTTGTGTACTAGAGACTATTATCATTTTTTGGTTTTTGGGTTTGAATAATTTATATGCGTGCTCATGTGATCATATTAATGCAGGTAATTTTTTTTCCCTATTGACTACACCGTGTTTTATTTATGCACTAAAAGCATACGAAATAAATGAGTTATAAATTTCCCACATTTTTTTCATGCAGGTATAGGTTACTAGGACGTTGATATAGATATGTTCTCAGATAAGATAGAGCTCAATAAAGAACAACACTGGAAAATGTTGCCTTCAGTTTTATTTGGAGCTCAGAAAGGATAACTTCACTCTTCAATAGATTGGTATGTTGTCTGAAAGTTATATGAAAATCAGGAGTTCACTTACTGAGTTAGATGTTGCATATGTAGTTTGTGGATTGCAGATTTCTTTTTCCTAATTAATTAATTATGTAATTCTGTAATTCTCTATCATCAGGAGTATTTTTTTCTGCTTCCTTTCTTTTCACAAACATATTCCTTAGATGGAATATTGTCAACAGTAATGTATAATGGTATCCTATGAAACCATTAAAATATTACTTGGACGGGAGACTCAGAACAAAAATGCCTTCCTTTACAGGTTAGTAATTGAAACAAAGAAACCAGCTTCATATGTATTTATGTTTTCTTTATTTTGGGTTTCAATCTGGGGAAAACCGTAGGGTATGCTTACATCTTCTAGGTGGGTAGTGTTTGGGAATTTTATATTTTTTTCCAAAACTCTATTCATTCTATAATTGGTATGTCATTCTGTGAATTTTCTTCATTCTCTAACTTGCAGTTCATTAAGATGAATACTCTATTGCAGTATATGAATTCTTAGCCACCTGGATATCTGTAAATTATTCCTTTCTTGACACAACCACAGGCTGTTACCTAAATATTTAACACCACCAAAAAGGTAATTCCATACATTATTAATTTTCTTTTGATTAAGTGTGATTTATTATTTTTGAAGTTATATTAATTATAATAAAAGATGCTTTATATTTTTGGTTTTCCTTTTCTATTGAAAATATCTTTCTATTTTTTTATAAACAATTGCAATGTTGCATATTATCGTATTAATGAAGTTCTTATATATAGATAACAGAACATGTGTTCTGTTTCAGTCTGTTTAGTTCATATACCAATCATGTTTTATGTTTTGATTAATTTGTTTCCAAATAAAATTTCAATTGTAACTATTGAATAATAGTTCATGTATGGAAATATGTTAATTACATGGGAACTTTATGTTCAACTGTGCATGGATGTGACTGAATCCAATATGCAAATACAATACAATCAATTTTATGTTTCACTAAATTGTTGGCAATGATATGATAGTCATCTACAATTTTTAACATTGTTCATCTGTTCATTGCAAATCAATAGGTTTTTGACACATTCTTGGACTGTGGTTTTAGGTTTATAGCAGGAAAAAAAGGCAATGGACCTATCTCCAGTAGTCCTACAGATCCATGTCAAACCTCTAGCTGGCTATAATTCTCTATTTGTTAGGATTCGGTATCAAAGGTAGGATATCCCTCTTCTTCAAATCTGGTCATCTGTACTTATTTTCCTGGGTATATCGTGTCTTCCAGGGACATGTCTATTCATAAGAACTATCCATGCTGTGTTTTGGTTGTGTTTAACACAGTTTTTTCGGTAGGTTAAACTATTTTTGTCATACCTTGTCTTTGGAATCATTGATTAATTTCAGTTGTGGTAAGTTGGTCTACCTTTACTTTCCATCATCCAGTGATATTAAGAATAATGACCCAGAATTCTCAAAACATGACATTTTACAGGTATTAACAATCCCAATCATGATTTTCCTCTGTTCTTGAGTCTGTTTCTATATGCTTGTGGCAGTTTTTATGAGCATAAATGAATTTGAATTTTCAGGTACTTGTTTCCCATCAATTTGGAAGACATATTGACGAATGTGAGCAGAAATGAGTTGGCATTTTCAGGTATCAGTGGATCATTTTATTCCGTTTTATTATCTTATACTTTTTTAGAATTCAATAATGATTTAATTTATTATTTAATTCTACCAATAATATGTCACACATTTGTATATATCATATCTAGTACATCCATTATATATATCCATTATATAGAATATTTGTCTCTTTCCATTTATTGTTTGGGTCTTCTGTAAATAACACTTTGCATTAGCTTGATCTTTGTGATGGATTTTTCTTATGCTTTTGACTTTTAATGTTATCATCAATAGTTATTTTCTTTCTGTTCGTATTTCTTGTGTGCGGCTAACGATGGACTGTTATGAGAATCCCTAGAGATATCATGTTTTTCATCCTTTGAATTTTCAATCTATAACATTTGATGAGATATTCTTTACACGCAGAACATTATTTTTCCTATTTCATCTAGGGATCTTAAATTTTTTTTATGTATTGATTTTGGGATACATGTCCTGCTATGCGTATCATCATTATTTCCAAGATGGTTTTGGTTGCACCATTTCGATGCAGTGAAATGTTTTCAACAGATTCTATGAGCCTCATTTCTAAGACTTATGTTTAATGATCGATGTATATACTCTCATTGATGGTTATTTATGTAGGTGTAGGTGGAAAAGAAGACAATAGGAGTTTCCTATTAATTTCAGACACTGTTGAGAATACAATTGGGTATGAATAGATGCAATGCAAGATAAAGTTTTCTTAAAATATGTTGAATTTCTGTAACTTTCTGCCTGTAACTGTAGCTATTGGCTTTTCTTTTTTCCCACTTTCATTTCCATCATATATTATTTTATCTTTATTTATGATAGAATTAGTATTATAACATCCTATAAACTTATTGAGCCTTAAACTGTGTTCTCTAGCAAGGATAAATTTCCTCTTGAACTGTGAGCATGCATCTCCGAATGCTTAATTTTTACTTTCAATTGTGAATTAATTGGATCTTTTTCTCAGTGAATCCCATGATCAAGGACCTGACTTTCTTCATGCAGGTATAGGTTTCCAGGACAAATTTCCTCTTGAACTGTGAGTATGCATCTCTGAATGCTTCATTTTTGCTTTAAATTATGAATTAATTGAATCTTTCTTCACTTAAAACCATGAGTAAGGACCTATCTTTATTTTAACTTCCAATTATGGAAAAAGGATGAAGGACACAAAAAATCATTTCGGATAGTTTCATATTTTGGGTTTAATTAGCTCTGGTTTTATTGAGTGATAAATTCTTATTTTATAATCTTATATCCATGTTTAACCATTGTTTTATACAGTGTTCTATGATATGAAATTATAGTATTATATAAAATATATGTTTAACATTTTTCAATATCTTGAATATGGATGAAATTATAAAATTTGTATTGTAATCAAACATGTTTCTTGTGAACTAATCATGTTCAAAGAGAGTTTATTTTTTCTTTGGTGTGGGGGTGATTATTCATTTGGTATCTTGACCATGTCTCATATCAACTTTGATTCTCTTGATCTAAAGAATTGGATAACCAGGGGATGTCCCCATAATAATGGGACCCAACACATGGAATTGTTTTAGTTGATTGTACGTGGAGAAGTCTATCTTAAATGGTATGCGAGAGAGTTCATCTTTATGTAGCATGACATCTCACTGAAATATTCTGTTAATTGTGTACTGTTATAATCAGATTCATAAATTTCCCATTGAAAGATAATCATATTCATGCAGTGACTTTCATATTGCAGGTTTAGTTGATATTATTTAGAAGAATACATGAGCATTGAACATCTACTTCAATTCATTTTGGATGTTTAAACCTTTATATTTTAACCAACCTTCTATATTTCCTATCTATAATGTGTTTCACTTTTTAGTGTATATTATTCTTAACATCTCAGGTGATTACAAACTTGAAATGATTAAAGGGGTCTGGCTCCAAATGGCACACCATCTTCTCTTAAAAACATTAGTTTCTTTTACAGTTTTCACCCATTTTTTGGTAATGTAAACATTCCGTTGTGTTTCCTTTATTTCAAAACAAGATCTATTCTGTTTGTTTGGAAATTTCAAACTACATGTTTCATTGTTTTTATTAATTTTTCTTATTTTAAATGTTAGATACTTTATGTTTTTTATTTTTCCATATTGATAACAAAATTTCATTTATTTTAAATGTATGATACTTTATGTTTTTTATTTTTCCATATTGATAACAAATTTTTATCTGTAGGTTGCATTACTTGTACCATATAGAACTTGAAGACGTATTGCAACCAGATTATTCTCCTGCAGACTTTGCAACTTCAACTACTTGCAACACTTAAAACATTAAGTTAAACAAATTATGTGCAATTAGAACATTGCCCTTTTGAGCTCTGGATTCAAATGAATACACTATTGTTCACGTTTTAAATTATTATAATGACTCATACATTGATTGTGTTGTTCAGTTTTAATTACACTTCATGCATTACTTTGTATGACATAAATGTTAATGTAGTAAAATAAGTAGTTTATTCTATAGACCGACTATGTCCCAGAAGCAATCGTCTATTGTTCCATTATACTTTTCCAATACTTTTGTAAATAAGGATTTATAAATTTTACTATTATTATGTACCAGTTTCAAATAGTATTATCATTAGTAAACATCGTTCATTATATATTCCATGCGTATTCATGGGCGAGTACTAGTTATTATATAACATTGGCATGATCACAAGAGATCAATTCCCAAAATACCGATCCATTTAGTATCCTTAGAAGTACTAGATACATACATAAGTTTTACATTACATTATGAAATGAAAAAAAAACATTGTGTCTCCTTTAAACACACTCATATCCCTTATCCTATCCCTACAGGTCAGTCGTAATATACTTCTTCACATACTAGGAAAAATTGAACATAATAAATGGGTGAGCTCAGATGCTTAGTAAGGATAACAATATAGCGAAAGTTATCATAAATAAGCATAAACATTTAAGGAATTGTATAAGACTAAAACACAAGCCTTTTAAACTTAAACTTCATAATAATATGGCTACGATAAATCAAATAATTTCATTTACTTATTCACATGGATATTCTACTAGTCGAATAATTACATGTAATATCAATAGAAAAACTCATAATGATGGAATGCAAAATGTCGGGCATCATAACCACATAGTCAAGGCCTCATGCCAAGACTAAAAAGAAAAAAATTATCAAGGCCTTGTGCCAAGACACTATTTTATCTCATGATACCTACTGATGCATCGAGGGGTAATAGCGGGCCCCACCCATCACTTACTACGTCTGATGTATTCCTCATATGAAAATGGTGAAACAAAACATAAACATTCGTATTAAACTAACATATGAAATGTTAATACTTTAACCATAAACCATGAATGACATAAAAATAGTACATCCATAGTCAAACATATCATAAAACTATCAATACAATATGGAATGTTTTATAATAATAAATCAACTTCAATTAAACATAAAATCCAACAATAGATGTTGACATAGATGAAATCAATACTAAAACTATTTGAGAGAAATATCTATTTATACTTTGAAATAATTTAAAAGTCACATAATTATAAAAGAAAATATTTATTTTGAAAATATTCATATAATATTTTAAGGGAAGCTTTGAAGGTGTTATAATGGTGGAAAATAGTTTCTCCCACTGTATGTGTTAAACAAATTATTTCCTTAATTTGTTGAAATGGTCATAAAGTAAATTGTTTGGAAAACGATGGAAATATTCCTTACAAAAAAGTTTATAAAAAGTCAAAAAAGGGTATAAATGACTTTAAACCATAGTCTAGGAAAAATTAAAATGTTTTGAAATACATTTTTAAGAAACGTGGATGTGGATGATAAAGAAGTCCAAGTGGATACTTACGTATAAACAACCTTGGATAATAAAGAGATTATAAAATTAACCCTTACCATGTAATTTTCCTTAGTTAAGGGTATGTTAACCTCCTTTATAATGGTTAAATCATTGTTATTAAATTTTACAAGAACCAAATACATAAATATGATATCATATATGATCCTCTAATATTTCTTTGTTAATAATATTTTAGTAGTATCATTGTTTCGGGTGTTAACTGATTCGTTTTTGCTTTATATGTTTTTTTACTTAAGTCGTATTTATTATAGATAGGATGTATTTTATTTATATAAAAAAATTATAATAATTTCTTAAACATTATTTTTTTAATCATCAAATTAAAATTATTCTTGAATGGTTATGATGGGGAATGAAATCTAATCGTGTCGTGGAGACGGTAAGTCGTACGTACGCACAAGCGATAATATCATTCTATTGATGGTGAAATTGTATGTAATTGGATGGTATATTATATGTAAATAATAATTAATATTTATTATTTATTATTTACATTAATTATACTCATTATTATACCCATCCAAAATAATGAAGTGTTGAATAACAAACTACACCAAGACGTGGAGACGGTAAGTCATACGTACGCACGTATGGTGACTTTGTCATTCATAGGATGGACAGAATAATGAATATGGTTGAACCATATTTATAATAAAATATCAGTATGTATAAGGTACTGGAGTTATTATTTTAGTATGTAAACAATATAGAAAGAGGAAGTAGAAGAAGAAAAAACTTTGAAAGAGGTGATAAAATAATTACCTCTTCTTCGGGAGCTTCCTTTTGATTTGAACAAAATGGATCCTTATATTGGATTTATGATCAAAGTAAGGCCTATAGGATGAAGTGAGGGTAGTTGGTATGAGACTTTATTAGGGTTTGGCTGATCCAAATGTCTTTTTAGATGTTAATTTAAGAGAAGGTGAAGTACCCTTTTATGAGAGAGGTGAGGGGCACGTTAGAAAAAGCTTGAAATATTAATTTATTATAAAATTATTCTTGGTTTCTAATAGCTCCAAATTGATTTATTTCGTGGATAAGATTATTATGGTTCTAAATCATCTCAAACAATAGGTTTTAGATATGTTTATGTCATAAAATTATCCTTATCTTTTGGGATTAACCCTTAGTTAAACAGTTTAACTCTTACCATGTCTTCTTGTATTTTTATACTATAAGATTAATTTAGTTACTATAAAATTACAAGGGAACCTCAAGTGAATCATTAATTACATTTGTAACATTATATAAGTCATTTATAAAAATCTTAAAATTTTAGGATTTTTATATTATTTAATAAAATAGTATTTGTTTTAAAAACTCATTTATATCAATTTTGATATTATTTAGTAATTGATTTTTTTAAAGTCATAACAACTTGATTACTTCAAACCAATGGCATTAAATCATACCTCATATGTAAATTGCATCCATAAAATTATTTTATGGCCTAAAAACTTTCAAATTATATTTATTTTAATATTTATAATATCATTTATTTTATTCTTTCATTAATAAGGAAAAATACAGCATCATTATTGTGTCATAAATAAATTTAATTATCTAATATTGAAAAACTATAAATAAAATATCATGATGTGGGAAATATTTTTAAATTTATAATGAATATTTATAGTCGAATAGATCAATTATATAACCCCATATAAAAATAGTTGTATTAAAAGATACATGTTTATGTTATATTTTTATATACTTTAAATTAATTCTTATAAAATGTCATTTCCACACCCAAGTGGCTCCATGGGGTCCCAAAATTGACTCAAGTAATCCCATGGTCAGAAATTTCTCATCCAATAGGATTAGGACATGTTTTAGGGAAGTTTAATATTATTATAATATTATTTTTTACCCTTATTTGTCAGATTTATCCTTTAACCATGGTAAATAAAATAATTACTGGAGTTACTATTCATATTGTCAAAAAATAAAAGGAACATATTTACACAATTTGTACCTTCTGATTCAAAATATGGAATATATTTTTCCAAATTCAAAACACATAGTTGGTATAAATTAATTTAAAATTAATTTTCGTTGTCAAAACAAAAAAACAGGTTTTAAAGAAGTAATATCTATCAAAAGATTGACATATGTTTATGTTCGATTTAAATCTAAAATTACTTCCAATGTATTATATTATATTAAATTATAAAAATATAATCTAATTATTCTTTAAAACCACTAAAATTTATAATTTAACACTATAAATTATTTCGATTAAAAAAATTGTTTTCAACTAAAATTTAGTATTTTTCACTATTCATCAAAATATGAAAGTGATCAAAAAAGTACCAAAAAATTATCCGAACTAAATTTTTATGTCCCGCTTCTTAAGAATAATTTAATTTAATCAAATTGAATATATAAATGTGTCAAATATTATATTTAAAAATATTTCTCCATTAAAAGGCGTAAAATCTGCATTTTTTGAAAAATGATTCTTTTATACGAAAAATTGAATTTGTCCTTATATTATGTCTAATAAACACAAAAGATGAATGTTAAAATTATATGAGATATATATAAAATTTAAAATGTGGTTAATACTATTCATAACCGCTTTTTAAACGGCTAGTTTTATAGTTATTCGTGTGCTTGAACTTGGTGTTGCTTACATTGCATGCTATTGAATTATTTAAAAAGGAAGAGTACCGTGGAAGCTTGGGGTGTTATATTATCCCCTCATTCAATAAATGGTATCCTTGAAATTTAAAATCGGGATTGAAAATTAGGGGTTTGTCATTTCAAAATATCTTATTTGAAATCTCACATCGAAAAATGGATTAATGAGGCCTCTATTTTAAAATAAATAAAGGTACGTATGATGGTTATCGAAAATAACCCAAACAAGGGTTATATGTAGGAAAACATGGATATGGAAGAGAAAACTAACCATAAATTTATGATGGAGAGTGATAAAGAATATTATTAGGAGAAAGTTAACAACAATAAAGCTATAAATATGTGATAATCTAAGGGGCCATTTGATTCATCACAAAAGAAAGTACTAGGAAAAAAATTTGGTTTTATGATCCTTTCCATAGTTTTGTAGAATTAATTTAATTAATAAACTAATAACACAAGGAAGCATACTTAATTTACATGTATAGTCTCATCCTTTAACTAATTCCTACCACAAACTCATCTTTCTCTTCAAAACATAAAACTCAAAAATATTCTATTTATCTCAATCATATAAGGTTAAAAATATACAAATATACCATTTAAATGAATAAAACTATTTTATAATGACCAGGGAATTCATGTAGGCTAGTGGAAGTCAATAGAACCTTATCGCACTTCGGTTGTGGGTTCAATTCTCACAGCTTTTTCTGACGCGATGGGTTATCGCCCAACCTACAGGTTGTCCTTTCTCTAAAACTATAGTAATATAACATTCAAAAAATAAAATTAATAAATTTTTTAACCTTAAACAATATTATCCAATGTTCAACTTAATCCATTCCAACCTTTAGAGTTATTCAAAATACTTCTGTCCAATCTCATATCTGTCTAAAAGGTCACTAAATTTCCAAAAACAAGTGTAACATTAGATTCCCCAAACAATGTAATGTTGCACTTATTATCATGTAATCAATATATGATTACCTTCATCATATTAAAACCTTAATGGAAAAAATTATTACAGTACAATAATTATATATATCACATTATTCTTATAACCAGAATATAATTCTTGTATCCAAAAACACAAATACATTAATTATTCCACTTCGACTGTAGTAACTGCATAATCTTGACCTTGATCCATTTTCTTTTTCTGAGCTATATTTCCTTGATGCTTTGGATAATAATTTTCATAATGTCCTATATCTTTAAAATTATAACATTGCACATCCTCTTTCTATCCCTTACAATCACGATCCTGGTGACCTTCTTCTCCACATTTGTAACAAACTCCCATTCCTTTTAGGCAAGTACTAGGGTGTTTCTTCCCACAATTATCACATAAGGAAATATCCTTCTTTCCCTTTTTACCTTTATTTGTCTCTTTCTCCATCGTTCTCTTCTTCTCTTGCATCACATTAGTGTCATAAGACTTAGAGAATTCATTTTCTATCTTGATAGTACACAATACTATATCTTCATACAATAAGAAAGATTGTGAGACCAATGCCCATTGGAGGAAAGGTTTTAACTCATCAAAGAATCGATCAATCTTACTTATTGGGTTACGTATATAGTTTGTATCATGTCTTTCTAACCTTGTGAAGTTAGCCTCATACTTTTAAACATTCTTATCCTCCTTTTTCCTCAGGCTCAGAAATTGTCTTTCCATATCAGATTATTGTTCACGAGGAAATTATTTCTCTATAAAAAGTTATTCAAACTCCCTCTATTCCATATTTCCCACTTCTTCATCCTCCTTTGTGTTTTGAATTAATGACCACCATTGATCCGCATATCTTGAGAGATGATATACCTTCATGAAAACCTTCTCCCTTTCATTACTTCCCAAAGAAAGAAATATTTTATCTAAGGAACTTGTCCACTACTCATCTACAAAAGGATTTTTGGTCCCATTGAATGTTGGATGTTGTTGTATCATGAAGCAGTCTAACGTTGATCCTCTGAGTTGTGGATTAGGATGATCCATACGAGTAAGGTTATTATTTATAACCTGAGTTAGTTGTTCTAGTATGGTTATAAGTTGTTCAGTATCAGTAGTGTCACCAGCTCCACTATCATTATCTTGCATGGGAGGGAAATCCCGACATGGATTATGTATGTTGATACGATTTCCATTTCTTCCACTAGGTTTCATTTCTAAATAATGGAATTCGCTAGATTAGGTTATGAATCATAATGTATAATTCCAAACTAGTAAAATAATTAACATAAATTGAAAAATTTATGCATATCAAATCCATAATCATAAATATGGTTCCTTTTAAGACATATTTACTTGTGAATCCTTCATAATGGTTTGTAAACAAAATATGAATTATCCCAATCATATCCCCTAGGAGTGTCAAACTAGGTGTGTTGTAAGGATCATTGTCGTGTACCAGGTTACCTTGAGTCAAGCCCAAAACACCTTTTTAGAGTTTTCACCCCATGGTACATTTGTTCCAAAACCACATACACATGTATTATCTAAACAGGGATATACTTTTTGGAATATCCATGTAATCCCTACTTTACCAAAATTCTATGGGGTTCTTATATACATATCCTCAAAGTCTATCTTAGGGTTATAATCCCTAATATAAGTGTTCTAAATCTATTTCCAAGTTTGTTGCTAAAATTTCACTGATACCAACTATAATGCCCCGACCCCAGTTACTCAGAGTCAGTGCATTATTACATAACATTGTCATGATCACAAGAGATCAAGTTCCAAAAGACCGATCAGTTTAGTAGCCCTGGAAGTACTAGATTCATACATAACTTTTACATTACATTATGAAATGAGAAAACAAAAACATTTTGTCTCCTTTAAACACACTCATATCTTTTATCCTATCCCTATAGGTCAGTCATAATATTCTACTAGTCGAATAATCACATGTAATATCAATAGCTAATCTTATAATGATGGAATGAATAATGTCGAACATCATAACCACATATTCAAGGCCTCGTTCCAAGACTAAAAATAAAAAACTTTTCAAGGCCTTGTGCCAAGACACTAGTTTGTCTCATGAGACCTACCAATGCATCGAGAGGCTATAGTGGTCCCTGCATGTCACTTACTATGTCCAACGCATTCCTCATATGAAAAGGGTGAAACATAACATAAAAAATCATATTAAACTAACATAGTAAATGTTAATACTTTAACCATAACCCATGAATGACATAAAAATAGCATATCCACAGTCAAACATATCATAAAACTATCAATACAATATGGAATATTGTATCATAATAAATAAACTTCAATTAAACATAAAATCCAACAATAGATGTTGACATACATGAAATCAATCTAAAAACTATTTGATAGAAATATCTCTTTCTACTTTGAAATAATTTAAAAGTCACAAAATTATAAAATAAAACATTTATTTTGAAAATATTCATATAAGATTGTAAGGGAAGCTTCGAAGGTGTTATAATGGTAGAAAATAGATGTACCCGTCGTATAAGTTAAAAAAACATTCTTTTCTTAATTTGTCTAAAAGGTCATAAAGTACATTTTTTGGAAAATGACAGAAATATTTCTTTAAAAACATTTTGTAAAAAATCAAACAAGGGTATAAATGACTTTAACTCATAGTCTAGGAAATAGTAAAAATGTTTTGAAATATATTTTTAAGAAACACGGATGTGGATGATAAATAAGTCCCAGTGGATACTTACGTATAAACAACCTCAGATAATAAATGATTGTAAAATTAACCCTTACCTTGTACTTTTCTTTATTATAGGGTATGTTAAACTCTTGTATAATGGTTAAATCATTTTTATTAAATTTTAAAATAACCACATACATAAATATGATATCATATTTGATCCTCTAATATTGATTTGTTAATAATATTTTAGTAGTATCATTGTTTTGGGTGTTAATTGATTCATTTTCCTTTATATGTTTTGTTATGTAAGTCATGTTTTTTATGGATAATATGTATTTTATTCATATCTAGAATGATATTATACTCTTAAAAATTATTTTTTTAATCATAAAATGAAAATTATTCTTGAATGGTTAGGATGGGGAATGAAATCTCATCGTGTCGTGGAGACAGTAAGTTGTACGTACACACGAGCAAAAATATCATTCTATTGATGGTTAAATTATATGTAATTGGATGGTATATTATATATACATAATATTTAACATTTTATATTTATAATTTACATCAATTATACTCATTATTATACCCATCCAAAATAATAAAGTGTTGAATAACAAACTACACCACGATGTGGAGACGGTAAGTCATACGTACGTACATATGGTGACTTTTTCATTCATGGGATGGATAGAATAATGAATATGGTTGTACTATATTTATAATAACATATCATTATTTATAAGGTATTGAATTTATTATTTTATTATGGAAAAAACATAGAAAGAGGAAGTAGAAGAAAAAAACTTTGAAAGATGTGATAAAATAATTACCTCTACTTCGGGTGATTCCTTTTGATTTGAACAAAAGGGATCCTTAGGTTGTCTTTATGATCAAAGTAAGGCATATAAGTTGAATTGAGGGTAGTTTTAAAGATAATTGATCAGGGTTTGTCTGATAAAAATAGATTTGTAGGTGTTAATTTAAGAGAAGGGGAAGTGCCCTTTTATAAGAGAGGTGAGGGGCACTTTAGGAAAATCTTGAAATATTAATTTATTATAAACTTATTTTCGGTTTATAATAGATAAAAATTAATTTATTTCAATTATAATATGATTATAGGTGGAAATAATTTCAACCAATAGGTTTTAGACAAGTTTAGCTCATAAATTTATCCTTATTTTTGGGATTAACCCTTAGTTAAACAGTTTAACTCTAACCATGTCTTCTAGTATTTTTATACTATATGATTAATTTAGTTACTATAAAATGACAAGGGAACCTAAATAGGATATTTAATGACATTTTTAACATTATATAATTCATTTGGATGAATATTATATTTTTAGGATTTTTATATCATTTAATAAAATAGTATTTGTTTTAAAAACTCTTTTATGTCAATTTTGACACTATTTAGTAATTAATTTTTGTTAGTCATAAAAACTTGATTCCTTCGAACTAAATGAATTAAACCATAACTCATATGTCAATTTCATCCATAAAATTATTTTATGGCCTCAAAACTTTCAAATTATATTTATTTTAATATTTATAATATCATTTATTTGATTCTTTCATTAATAAGGAAAAATAATGCATCATTATTGTGTCATAAATAAATTTAATTATTTAATGTCTAAAAATTATAAATAATATATCATGATGTATTAAATATTTTTATCTTTCTAATTAATATTTATAGTCTAATCGATCAATTATATAACCCCGTATAAAAAAAATTTATTAAAAGATACATGTTTATGTTATATTTTTCTATACTTTAAATTAATTGTTATAAAATGTACTTTTCACACCCAAGTGGCTCCATGGGGTCCAAAAATCAACCCAAGGAAGCCCATATTCGAAAATTTATCATCCAATAGGATTAGGACATGTGTTAGGGTAGATTAATGTTATTATAATATTATTTTTTTACTCTTATTTACCATATTTAACCTTTAACCATGGTAAATAAAATAATTACTAAAGTTACTATTCATATTTTTTAAAAATAAAAGGTACCTATTTACACAATTTGGATCATATGATTCTAAATATGGAATCCATTTTTTCAAATTCAAAATACAGATTTGGCAGAAATTAATTTAAAATTAATTCTCGTTGTCAAAACTAAAAAGCGGGTTTTTAAGAAGTAATATCTATCAAAAGATTGACATGTGTTTATGTTCGATTTAAATGAAAAATTACTTCCAATTTACTAAATTATATTAAATTATAAAAATATAATCAAATTATACTTTAAAAACACTAAAATGTATAATTTAAAACTATAAATTATTTCAACTGAAAAAGTTGTTTTCAATTAAAATTTAGTATTTTCACTATTCATCAAAATATGAAAGTTATCAGAAAAGTACCAAAAAATTATCCAAACTAAATTTTTATTTCTCTCTTATTAAGAATAATTTAATTTCATAAAATTGAATATATAAACATGTCAAATATTGCATTTAAAAAGAGTTTTCCATTAAAAGGTGTAAAATCTGCATTTTTTGAAAAATACTTCTTTTATATGAAAAATTGAATTTTTCCTTATATTCTGTCTAAGAAACATAAAATATGAATGTTAAAATTATATGGGATATATATAAAAATAAAAATGTGGTTAATAATATTCATAACCACTTTTTAAACGGTTAGTTTGATAGTTCGTGGTGCACTTGAACTTGGTGTTGCGTACATCGCACGCTATTGAATTATTTAAAAAAGAAGAGTATTGTGGAATATTGGGGTGTTACATGGTATATGTGTATCTATTATGGATCCCTCAATAAGGTGAAAATTCCTAATAAATTTTCAATTCTAGTGGTCAAATATTTATTGGATGAATTACATGGTTCTTCTTATTTCTCCAAACTAGACCTCAAATCGGGTTTCCATAAAATTCAAATGTGGAAAAACATATTTACACACCCATAATGATCACTTATAGTATTTATTAATTCCATTTGGACTTACTATGGCTTATTCTATATTCAAAGTCACCTTGAGTGATTCCTTTTTCCCATTACTTTATAACTTTGTGCTAATTTTCTTTAATTTTGTCTTGATCTATAGCTCAAATTGGTTGCTGAACTTGGACCATTTGACTGATCCTCTATATATTTTTCACAATAACCACTTTATTTCTAACAACTAGAAGTGAAAATTCACTAAATGGTAGGTGGAGTATCTAAGACCCAACCAAGGTCCAGGAAATTCTTGACTGGCCTCTTCCCTTTACCATCAATAGAGTCTATAGGTTTCTCAGAATCATGGGATATTATCATAATTTTACACAGTGTTATGGTGTTATAGCTCATCCTCTCACCAGCCTTATAAAAACATAAGGGTTTCACTAGACTACCACATATCAAAGCACCTTCCTTCACCTTAAATAGATTATGACCCATGATTCAATTATTATTTTGTGAGATTTTTTGTAATATTTTGAAATTGAATGTGGCACTTCAAAGTGGGGATTTAGTGATGCCCTAATTCAACAACAGTGGCCAATTAATTTTTCAATAAGGCATTATCGGCTCAAAATATGGATAAATCTAGTTATAATAAATAAATCATGGTCCTTATCATTTCTATTCAACATTGACATCCCTATTTTCTTGGACATAAATTTTTGGTCTTCTCATATCAGTGGAGTCTCAAATATTTACTTCATACACAAATCTCTTCACCTGATCATCAATTCTAGATATCCAAGATTTTAGGCTACAACTTTGAGGTTCGATTTAAGTCAGGATGTGAAAATCCATCCACTAATGCCTTGTCTCGTCAGGATGAAGCATCTTACCTATATCTATTCCAATATGAACCAGTGGAGGATGATGGTTAGGACCTACTTTGGGAAGTCTCATTTGATGCATGCCTTCAAAAAAATCAATCCCTACAAGCTAGTTGGGACTCTTACATATGTTTTTTTCATATCATCGTGGTGTTTTATACTTCAAGGGACGTCTAGTATTATCCAAAAAAATCCTCTAGATTTCATAACTATTGTATTATTACCATTCATACCTTCAGGGGGTATCATAATAATTTTTATCATACCTATAGGAACCTTTCTACAAATTTTTATTGGTCGAGCATGAAACAATAGGTGTAGCATTTTTTCTTTCAATGTTTGTTTTTTCAATGAAATAATTATACCAACTTAGCTCTCACTAGGGTGTTACAACCTTTAGTGATTTTCCATGTACTATGGGATAATTTTTTTTATGAATTTTATCACCAGAATAACTAGGTCAATAGGGTTCAACATCATCTTTGTGGTGGTGTTATTCCTCTCAAAATATGCACATTTACTTCTCCTAAATCATTCTTATACAATAGAAAATGTGGAAGATGTTTTTTTGTGAAGTTTCCTTATTACATGGAGTTACTTATTCGATTATTAGTGATCAAGATCCAGTTTTCCTCGGTCCTTTTTTGGACCAAACTATTTCAACTGCATGACACCAAGTTGCATCTCGTCTCTACTTACCATCCACAGACAGATGGCCAAACCGATGTCATTAATTGTTTCCTCGTACTTACATTTTTTAGGGGGGTCAGTCAAATAACTGGTCATATTAGATACCATGGTATGAACTATCTTACAATACCACTTGAAATGTGTTAATTAAAACAAAACACTTTGAAGTCATCTATGGATACAAGATTCCATCAAATCTCAGCTATCTTCTATATGAAATTTGGGTTGAAGCTATTACCAATGCCCTGCTGGACCAAGATGAGGCCTTATACCAACTCAAAAATCATTTGGATCATTCTTAGGATATCATGCACCAATAGGATAATTATCACTGAAATTTAGTTTTTTTTCTATTGGGGAGTAGTTCCATATCATACTACAACCACGCAAGCAGCAATCCTTAGCATGACTAATAAATAAAAAATTATCACCTTATTTTTATGGGTTATTTACTATTTTAAAATGTATTGACCCTATGGATTATTAGATCTAACTACCCTATATAGCCAACATTCACACTATTTTTCATGTTTCTCACCTCTAACACGTGTTGGGACACCATGACATTCCTTCCATTTTACTATTTGGAAGGAGATGAGACTCAAAGGCTATAACCAAGGTCAGTTTTGTATCATTCTACTAGCTCCATGGTGTCAATTTTCATCCCTAATATTTATTTCAGTGGAAGGGGTAGCTAATGGAAGATGCTACTTGGGAAGATGAGTTTTTTTTACCAGAATCAGTTTCCTTCTTTCAGTCTTTCAGGAAAGACTAAATTTCATGGGGAGACCAGTAATTGAGACTGAGACCTTCCAGTGTAATGGAATTTATATTTATAAATGGTAAATTTTTACAGTAATGAGGCTCAAGTAGTTAGGAAACATGGAAAGTGGGACCCTCTTACTATTTAAATTAGTTTTGGGATAGTTTTTGTAAGGAGATGATTCGGTTTATTTTTTTTTTTTCTTAGACAAGGTCTAGAGAACCATGGGGTCTCCTTATATTTCTCTCTATATCTTCTAGTCCCTTCCCTTTTTACCTATAATTTTACTCTTCTTATTCTAATACATACTATAAGGATTGAGTTATCTAACACTCCACTTGGAAATAACCCACTTCCAAATATTTTATTAAACAAATAAACTAATCCACAACCTTGATCAGGTTTTATATAAAAAAAATGCTCATATATACCTCTTATATAGTTATATGTGGGATAATAGATGTAAATGAATAAATGAAAGAGTAACAGTACTCTTTAATACAATACATGAGCATGTGTTAATGAATACATAGAGTAAAGAAAACACATCTCAAAGGTAAGCTCAAATAGAAAGAGAAAATGATACAAAGTGGGAAGGTTTTATGAAACTAAATCAGATTAGATTCATTTGATCAATTGTCTTTAAATCTATCCTTAAATGGATTCAGCCAAGTGTTACACTAATAGGTTTGAAAATAGAGTATCATATAATCATAGTAGTCAGTTTGATCAGTATATCACTTTTTCACTACGCTTAGACAGGATATTCATGTTTATATCTATGAGTGGATCTGCTTCTTAAAGAAATGATTCTCTCTATTTATCTATTGGATGTTATTCATAATTTATTCCACATACTCATTACTCTAACCTAACATCCTTAAATACACTAACTTTGCAATAAATGATCCAAAATATATCCATTATAGATTTTGAATATGCCTCACTTCTTAGGTTAGACATGGTCACTTGGAATTCACTTAAGCATGGTTACTTAAGATATTGCAGTTTATATTGTTACTTCAGATATTGTAGTTTCCATGGTCACTTTACACAATCACTATGCATAGTAACTTGGATTCTTCATATGGTCACTTCTTTTCTACTTATGATCACTTATTTTCTTCCTTAGATCACTTTTTTTATATATATTAACTTCATTTATTCACATGGTAACTTAATTTATTCACACGGGCAGTTTCATAATTCATCCTAGTACTTGATCTTCAAAATATGGTAGGTTCAGTACACATGTGGTTATTTTTTTTGTTCTTACAGTGGGTTCATTTCTTCATGTGTCCGCTTGAACTCTTCATGCAGTCACTAAATTACACATGTGATTAGTTCATGACTTAGGAAAAAAAGTATCACCTAACGTATGGTCACTTGAGTTTCCATGCAGTCACCTGTACTTCAACATGCGATCACTTATACACAGTCACTTCAATACTTAGCCATTTTTACAAGTTTAGATAGAAAAATTATTTACTGTCATAAAACATGAAATTAATTAGTAACATAAGAAACATGATATGTGATCATTAAAATACCATTAAAATAAAGAGTTGTTTTCTAATACACTATATGAATAATAATTTTTAAAATGCATAAATAAGTACCAAAAACTAACTCAGTTAATTTAAAATCCAAAAAAACACAAAGAATCATTAAAACTCATTTCGTTTGAATTTATTATAAACCCTAACTAAAAGGAAATTATCCATAACTTCTTGAATCTTGAAGAGAGGAACAAAATACCTAAAAATATTCTCAAATGTGATCTAATTACTTAAAAAATTATTCTTAGTCCATTCTCCTCACAACAACTTGTCTTTATAAAAGGGAAAAATGATGGAACATCAGTGGTAGTAGAGGGGTCTGAATGTGTTTATAAAGGATCAACTATGTGGATATGGGAGATGGTGAAGTACATAGACTATGGGGGAAGGCATCATATCACTTGTGTGGGGACCAATGGTGATGAGATAGGGGAAGTGGGGATGTGGTAGGGGAGGTGTAAGGAGAATTAAGGATTAGTGAAGGATTATAGAAGATGATGGAGAATCTAGGGTGTTGGTGTGGGGGATAATTATGGAAATAGAGATAGAGATGTACGAGGTGTGTGATGTAAGATGGTAGATAACCAATGTAGGGGAGGTCAGTGAGGTGATACAGGGAGAGAGGATGAGCAAGGGACTCATGGGATATGAAAAAAGGAAAAACAGAATATGAATAAGGGGTGATGGAGATACATTCAATGGGCATGTGATGAATCAATGATGCCTTGGATGGCGATGTACAAGTGGCTGAAGAACTGATGTAGATGAAAAATCATGGAATTTAGGGTTTTGTGATACCTTGGATGGGGCCATAATGGATTTAGAAATTGGGTGTAAGTGGTAATTAAACATTGGCTTTAATATAAAATAAAACTAAGTATTTGAAGAAAAAAAATCTCATGAACTATAAATAATTTATATATAATTTATTCCCATAAATTTTTCTAATGGTAGAATAATTTTTATTAATAAAAATTAATAATGATAGATTTATTTTTTGGTATTAATATCATAAAGTGGCATATTTAAACATTGTTTAAAGTTTTTTGGTGTTAAACTATTTATATAAAAGATATATTTGTTGGTAAAAACAATTGTCATTACTTATAATTAATACCAATAGAATTTAATATTTTTTATATTTTATCATTTTTACTAATAAATATATTAATTTTTTATTGGTACAAGTCAATTTTTTTTAGTGTTAGAGGTGAAATCTTGATTTTAAAATTCAAACCCAAAATAATTTTTCATGTGATGTTGGGAACCCATAATTTTATTTAAATTATGATCACCATGAGTGAATTTAGAAAGGGAATTTTTATGATCATTAATAGTTTATTTTAATTATAAGGATAACTCATCCTTTTCTTTTGAGAGTTTATCATTTTCATTATCCCGAATAGCCTGAAGGCCTTCTTTTTTATTGATTTTTTATAACCCCCCTTTCAAGGGATGAGGGGGAACCCTTACAAGGCACGTAGGCTCAAAGATTAGAAGGCCCGTAGTCTTAGGAGAATACATGACCCGAAGGTATTAGGGAATTCAAACAGACTATCTACAAGGAACTACCCCTCCCCAGCATCTGCATTATGATAGTAGCTCTCCACCTTCGCATGATCATCTGGCTAGGCTTCCCGTGCAAGCACAGGATGGTCCCGATGGAATAGCCATACCCTCTCCAATGGCCCGAAGGCCTTCATTTTTTATTTATTTTGATAATCCACCTTTCAAGGGGTGAGTTGGAACCCTTATAAGGCCTGTAGGCATAATAATTACATGACCCGTAGGCCTTAGAGGAATTTATTTGCCCGTAGGCTTCAAACATTACATAAAACCTAGACTAACTACTTAGAACTACTCCTCCCCAGCATATTCATCGTGAAATCATCTCTCCACCTTCGCATGGCTGTTTGTCTAGGAATTTCCGTGCATGTACAGGCTTGTCCCAGTGGTAGGTGTCATATCCTCTCATTCTTGAAATTCGTTTAGATTCTGTTGTGGTGAAAGCTCCTTGCTCATGCTCCTTATAGAGCTTGTTCCTTGTAGTTCTTCTGGTTTGCATCTGCACTTAAGGTGGCCCGAAGGCCTTGAGGTGGCCCAAAGGCCTTACTAACCTGAAGGCCTAGGTGGCCCGAAGGCCTTAAAGGACTCGGGGACCAAATCGGTGGCCTGAAGGCCCAAACGGGGTCATATTCACAGCTGCTAGAGTGTCGAACAGTACCTGTTATAGTTCCCACTACAGTACCTGCTACAGTACCCAGAAATAATGTCTCCGCCTGGATTTGATCCCGAGTCTCCCGGATGCACTTGCAGAGTCCTTACCAATTGGGTTAAGGCTCATGTGCCATAACCATACCCTCTCATTCTGACAATCCATTTGGCTCTACTCTAGTGAGTGCACCTGCTCTGAATCCTCTTCTAGGGCTGCTCCTCTTTTGTAGAGTCTGTCTAGGGAAACTACCTGTGGCCCAAAGGCCTTGAGGGGACCTAAGGCCTTAAAGGTGGCTCGAAAGCCCAACTGACCCGAAGTCCAGGGTGGCCCGAAATCCTTAAGGACCCCAAGCCCAAACTGATGGCCCAAGGTGAATAGTTCCAGATGCTACAGTACCGAACAGTACCTTCTACAGTAACTATTACAGTGCTGCTATAGTACCACACAGTGTACAATCCTGCTATAGTACCCGCACAGTGTACAACCCTGCTGCAGTATCCGCACAGTGTATAGTCCTGCTACAGTACTATAAATATGCCTCTACCTAGTTTTGAACCTGGGTCTCGTGGATGCACTTAAGGATACCTCACCAACTAGGCTGAGGCTCATGTTCTAGATCATTTTCATTAATTTCTTGAATATATTTATTTTTAAACTCTTTGAATTTTGCAGTAAGTTCGCAAAATTCATCCTCAAGTTGGTCTATAGAATATTTAAGAACTTAATAGTTTAAATAAATTGAATAAAAAGAGGAATTGTCTGAATTTACCTCATCATTTACCTCAATTTGGTCTATGAGACATTGGAATTATCATCACTTAATTGGATTGAGGAGATGGATTCGTCACTAGCACTCCATGTAGAAATTTTGAAGGCTTTATTTCTTTGCTTATTTTCTTTCATCTTCTTTTTGAATATAGGGAACTTCAATTTTATGTTTCCTCTATTCTTTCATTCATTGTATGTGACCTATAGCTTTTTACATTGATTCTCTTTTTTAGAACGATGAAAATATTTCTTCTTCCTCATGAATTTACTCATCTTCTTATCTAAGTGAGAAATTTAGGAATCACTACCAAAAAAATCATCATTGATTTCCTTAAAGGCAATAGACTTATTTTACTTGGATTCCTTTTCTTCCTTAGCTTCCTTTTAATCTTATCACTTCATGTTACTCTCATGTGTTATGAGTGACCAATGAGTTCTACTATCATGTTCTTGATATCCTTAGCTTCTTGAATTGTCATTACCTTGGGTGACCAATAACTTAGAAATACCCAATGTATCTTCTTCACAAGATTTTATATAGTATAATCATCACTAAGATATTTTATACCATTTTAGATATTAGTAAACTAAGTGAAAAGTTTAGAAATTTATTCATTAGTATACATGATAAAACTTTCAAATTCTTGATGATACATGTAAAGTATAATGTCTTTGACCTTGTTACTTCCATAATGTGTGTGACTTCAATAAGTTTCAAATTTTCATGTAAAATTTTTCATGTGGAAATACAATTAAATTCATTATGGCATGATCCACAATGAAGGTAATTCTTGGATTTTCTGTTAATTTCAATGGACATAATATCATCAGGAGTCCATTTGTCTTATGATTCCTTATTATATGTATAACAATGCACGAAAATTTTTCAAATGAGATAACCAATACTTAAAAGAAATATATATAAGAGAGTTTTACAATAACTATAATCAAATTCATAAAATAATGGATCTTGACCCATTAAGTGTCCTTCAGGGGAACCTTGAATGTTAAAGGAAGTGGTCATCCTTTATGGTCATTCCTTAAATACGTTTAGGGTTTAAAACCCAAGGATGGATTTGATACCAATTGTGGTTTTAGTTAGGATGGAAATAGGGGGTGTATTTCCTTCTAAAAATTTAAAAAAAATCAATTATAAAATTATGTGAATAATAAAATTAAAGATTAAGTGCAATGGAAAATAAATTACAAGGAAATATGATAAAGGAGTTTAGTCAATACTCAATATGAGTGCCTACGTTCCCTCCCCTAAAAGTATTAAGGGTTTTGTTATACCTTGGATTAAATAGTATTCAAGAACCTGAAACAACCTTTCTTTTTAATTGGTTAGAGTAAGAAAGCCAATACAAAGGAATAGAGACTTGATTTTTAATGTTTATATAAAGAAAACCAAAAACACTTTCTTTTAGATAATGAAAGTAAGAAACCCAAAAATACTCACTTTCGTGGAAGTGAGGACCCAAGAGGAAAAATAATAAGATGTTTGTTTAACACAAATACTTTAAAACACACTCTCAATTCTCTCAATAATATTTAAATAGAAAAAATATAGAAAGAGGGAGAAAGGAATAATATAGAAAATGGTTACAACAAGGGAAGAAAAAAATAGAGCTCAAGTGAAGCCAAAATAGTACATGATAGTGTAAAGGCCTTATTAGGGGTGTATTTATAGACTATGGAGGTCACATGGTGGTTTTGAAGGTGTTGGGAGTCCAAAAAGTCATTGAGAGGTTAGAGAGGCTAGAGAGGATAGCCTATAATGGATAGTTTGACTTTTTAGAAATAGGCCACCAGTTGACTGGGGGAGTCCTCCAACTAGCTGGTGGACTCCACCATCTGGCCAGTGGGGATAGATAGCCTGCAAGTTCCACTATCTAGAACAGTAGTTGGCCAATGGTCTACCATCGGGTAGCTAGTGGTCTTGAAAAAGTCTAGGTGATTCAGTTTTTCCTACCAGTGAGCCAAAGGTTCTTCCCAGTAAGGACCTTTAAAATAGACCTATAAACTCCTTTTCAACCCATTAATTGATAGAATAACTTCCTAAATTGATATCTAATCATAATAACTAAAATAAAATCAAATTAAATGTTTAGAACAATAAATTGTGTTTGTGATTATTAAAACATCTAAGAGAGTGAGAGGTACAATAATAATGAGACCTAGGGGACCTTTGTGAGTGTCCTAGATATATGATGACCCTAGGTAGGGCCAATAGAGGAGAGTACATGTTGTCAACTTCAAGTTTCACCTTAGAACCTAAAGGTTGATTGTGTGAGTCTGATGTGGTTATATTAATGATTTGAGATATGATGAGAGGGATACACTACCCTCGAGTTTGTATTAATGAATACCTAGGATTTCACCTAGGATTCAACCTTTTAGGTTTATATTGATCACCTCATATTACTACCTAAGGATCATATTTATGTCTGATACTACTGGATCACCTAGGATTATATAACAGTCTGAACCCGCACACCTGGATTCAATGATAAAAAATCTACTATATATATATATTCACTTTTAAAGATAAAGACAATAAATGCCACTTGAAAAATATATAGTACGAGGATATTTTTGGTATAGAGATTTGAAGGATTATGAAACCTTAATATACATTAGAGTTTAAACAAATTTCTAAAAACACTTATCTATATTCACTCAAGCTAAATACTTAATCAAGTCCAAACACCCACAATCATCTACTCATCGCTAAACCTGTGAAATACATTTAAAAATGTAAGGTGAGCAAAGAATTTCACAGTAAGGGGATTTTTAAAAAAAAGATTAAATCCTTTATCATACTATAAAAATACCTTTGAAAAGCATTTTCTTTTATATCAAACATAAAACATTTGATAAAATAAATAACTTCTCCCTAAATAATAATTTAGGGACTTCATCAAATCATAATAAAGGATGTTTTCCAAAACTTTAAAGGATATATTTTATTGGAAATAAATTTTAATTTAGTACACAATAACCTTTATAATAAACTCGTATTTTTCCTTTAAAACATTAAAATTTTAATTGAAAATAGTTTTTTTATGAAAATATAATGTTACTTGGAAAAATATAAGAAAACCATGTGGATGCTAGGAGTATTGACATCTAAAAATCACTTAGAAACAATGTTTCCATGAGTTCATCAGTTCATTTCCCATTCCTCATCATCATAACCAATAAATAAGTGCCAAAAATTTAAATAAAACATTTTTAAAGCTTTCCTTTATCATTTTAATTCCATTAAAAACAACCTTTCAAAAACATCACATATATGTAATTTACTTTCAAATAGAAAAATAATTACACTTTTAATAAACACCAACATAAATTTCCTTAAAGGATAATCCTTATAAAAATAATATGAACATTCATAGACAACATTTATAAATAATTCTTGACAATTAGACTTAAAAAATTGTTTTCTAAACATGTATGGAATTTCAATGATAACTATAGTGCATGGACATACCTATAATAATGAATGAAATTTATAGAAATAAAATAATAATTTATACATAAAATTATAAACTTTATCACTTTAAGATCAAACTTGAATTTAGAAAAACAAAATTCCCTTTTAAAAACTTGTATAATTTAAAATAATGAAAATTTTAAGAAAGAATAGAATTAAAAATTCTTAAAAACATATTCCTCTAAAAGAGGGTTTAATAAAAATAATTTTCATTTAAAATAAGGGTTTTCTAAAAATTATTATAAATGTTAGAAAATGTTTTCATTTATGATAAGGTTTTTACAAACATTAAATGGAGGTTTTAAAAACAATTTTCCCTTACCTTGTATTGAGCATCTGAGTTGAAAAGAATTCCCCTAAGATATTACCGCACCAACAGGATATTTGGACTCCTAAAATTTTCATTATGATGTTTTAAAAAAATGTGATAAGTAGGTACTAAATATTATCATCCAGTGAGGGGGTAAACTTCGTTTATATTGGTGTGATAACACAAAGTGACCCAAGCCTTATCTTATCTTTATGTAAGGGAAGATCTTATAAGTATTTGGAATTTAATTTATGTTCTAACAATATATTCTCTATCATCATCACATTCAACTACTGAATACTATCTTTTAATATTATTATCACAGTTATATAAATATAATGGAAACTATTCATGTTGAGCAGCTATCAAATAATCTCAAAGACGATCCTCCCCACATGGTCTCAAGCTAAAGATTAGTTCATTAATATACATTGATAGAGAATGTATATATATATATATATATTTGTTTATAATTGGTGAAAATTTGAGGAGGAAGGTGACAGACTGCAAAATCTAAATCACATTATAAAAGATCTTTTGTGATAAACTGGTTGTCTCGGTATATCATTTTATAATTTATTCCTTAGACAATAACCCTGTTATCCCATCACCAAAGAAAATGTAAATTTATCTTCCACTTTCCATGAACATGATATCCAAGACTACAATTTGATTGTTAAAGTTATATAATATTTATATAGGTCATTTATATCAACTTCTTTGAGTGTCCTCGAGAATATTTCTTTAAACAAGATAACACTCACCGAAGTATAAACTATTGACATAAAACTAATTTCACCAGTTTGAAAGAATAACCTATTATATTTTATGATTTCAATGTGAAAGATGCATGGTTTTTATCACTATAGACCAAGGGGAAGATGGTGAAACGTCATAAATGGGGTGTAGATCAAGATATCTTCATGTGTAGGCTCTAGTCTCACTGTTTGGAAGTTCAAGGACTACAGGTTTGTTGTTAAAAGAGAATGATAGTGGAGGAAGCATGTGGAATTGAGTTGGGCCATTTACAGATCATACATATAGATTGAGGATTAAGCATGCATCAGAGGAAGATGAAGAGGATGTTTGTGTTTCTAGGTTAGCATGTGAAGAAGAATATGAACACTCTATTGATCAGATATCTCTAGTGGTTTGGATCGGACGGCCCTAATTATATCCATGTGTTTTTTTAAGTGAGTGAATAGTACCCCATGTTTCCCATACCACATAGATGATTCTATCATTCTCAAACTCTTATTTAACTTCTTTTTTACATTATTGGTTCAACAAGTATCCTAGGGTATGCTATCAAAACCACACAACACACACTGCCTCACACCATTGTGTCGCCCTGCATAGTGGCTCTGAAACTTCTATGTGCACACCCATTCATACTTGTGCACCTTCGTGTGTACTCATGCCTGCTTATGCAGGTTATTACTATGCCACCATACAAGTTTCTTGAGTTGGATATTCCATTTGGTTGAGCTTTCTACCATAATAGGGTAAATTGAGTTGGCCCTTGTGGTGTCATTGGTTGGCCAAAAAAAATTATTTTTATACTAAGTAAAATTTTAAATCACTTTATTAAATATTAAATACATGATATATTTATCTAAAACTATATATGTATAAAATAAAAAAATTTATTTCAAGAATATATCTACTATATTCTTTATATATTATATTATTTATTAGAATCAAAATAAAATATATTATCTATAGTTATTATAAATTAATTCTAAAATTGTAAATACTATACTTTGTACATAACACTTCATGAAAATTATAATTTTTTTAACTAAGGATTTGATAAATATTTTAAATTGATTCATATCTTATTTCCTATTCAAAAATATTTTGACATTTAATTCCTGTTAACGGCCATATCTCTATTCTTTAAATACCCACTTAATGGAAATTTTTTTAATAATCCAAAGTTAACATATTCTAATTTTCTCACTCACAAGGATGGTTCCTATTTTTCCACTACTCTACATTCTTAATCTAATCATGTTTGGTGGAATTCAACTCATGGATGGTCCTAATTAATCAAACTATAATTTTGGTGTTATCATGATTATTTTATGTTATCCTCTTTTATCACTAATAATCATTGTAAATTTAATATTCTCTACTCCTTAGATAGTAGAATACTTCCGAAGAAATTTCATTGTATTTAATTTAGTTTATTTTTTAAATAAATTTTTTTCATCTTGTTTTAAGTTTAGAATACTTATTTATTCATAGAATTTATTATAAATATATTAAAATTTTGGGATGTTACATTCTACCCCATTTAAGGAATTACACCCTTGCGATTATTTTAAACATAAGTAAACACTAAATCTCACATCCTAAGCTTCATCCTTAAAGTTTATCATCCCTACAAAAACAAACTCATTACTTTTAATGAGCACTAAAATTATATTTAACAATTTTCATGAAACAAACCATACCTTTAACAAATTATTCAATTTCCTCATTGGATTAGCTCATGAAGAGGATTACAAGAGTGCTGATGGCACCCTAGGATATTTTTAAAATATTCTATTTAACTTAGTCAAATGTAACTTGTAAAATTTGGATTAAATTTATGTAAACATTGGTAAAAATTTTAAAAGGTTCTATTATTAATATATAATTTCAAGACTTTTATTTGAACTTGATCTTTATAAAATAGCCTTATAAATTCATATTTAAGAGTTTTAAAATCATCTTTCATATTCCCAAAAAGACTAAAATTTAAAATTTGATACATATAGGCTATTTGAAGGTCTCCCTCTTCCACAAATTCATTAAAACCATTAAGTGATTCATATGTTTTAGATAGAGTGAATAATTTAAAAATACCCTAAAGGAACATTCCACACCAAGAATGGTGATAAATCTAAGAGTGTAAGATTTTCCAATAGAAAATCCATGATCCTTAGAAAAATTAGGGAATGGTTTAGGTATTAGATACCTATTAGATTTTCTTGCAAGTAATTTGGATATTGGAAAAGTTTAAAAGTCATATGATCATGACTTTAGAATATTCTTTATAAGGAGGTCATCTGGAAGGGATGGAACAGTTGTTCATGATCTTCCTCCTTCCATCTCAAGACTAATCCTCAACTGAAAAAGTTACATAATAGGGATCTAATTGAAAATAAATTATTTCCTTAGAAACTAAAAGTGATCTTAACTAAAAACTTCATAATGTTCAAAGTTGTTTAAATAATTTTGCTAATACCAACTATAATATCCTAAACTCATGCACCCGGATCAGATGTTAAAACATAATGTATATTTTTTTTAAGATAAAGATAATAAAAATAAATTAAAAAATATACAGTATGAGGATATTTTAATTCTATATCTTTGGAGGATTAGGAAACCTTAATACATATCAGAGTTTAAAAATAATTCTAGGAACAGTTATTCGGCTTCACTCGAGATATATCCTTAACTAAAACCAAACACCCATGACCATATACTCAACACTAAACCTATGAAAAACATTTAAAAATATAGGGTGAGAAAAAAATTGATGAGTAAGGGAATTTTAAAACCAAAGGTAAAATCATTTCTCACATTATAAAAATACATTTGAAAAACAATTTATTTTATATAAAACATAAAACATTTGATAAAATAAATAACTTTTCCCTAAATAATTATTTTAGGGTATTCATCAAATCCACAATAAAAGATTATATTAAAAACGTTAAAGGATATATTTTCTTGAAAATACATTTTAATTCGGTATATAATAACCTTTGTAATAAACTCATATTTTTCTTGAAGACTTCAAAATTTTACATTAAAAATAATATCTTTTATGGAATATAATGATACTTGAAAAACACTAAGAAACCCATGTGGAAACTAGGATTAATGATGTCTAAACACTACTTGGGAACAAAGTTACCTTGATTTTGTGGATTTACTCCTCATTCCTCATCATCCTGACCAATATCCAAGTTATAAAACTATAAATAAAACATTTTTGAAAGTTTTAATTTATCATTTTAATTCCATTAAAAACAACCTTTCAAAAACAACACATATATGTAATTTATTTTCAAAGAGGAAAATAATTACATTTTTAATAAAATTTAATATAAGTTTCCTTAAATTAGAATCCTTACTTTTAGAAATAATATGAATATTCATATACAGCATTTATGAATAATATTTTAATATTAGACTTAAACAAATGTTTTTCTAAACATATAAAGAATTTTAATGATAACTATAGTGCATGGTCATACCTATAATCATGAATTACATTTATAGAAATAAAATAATATTGTATACATAAAATGATAAACTTTATCACTATAAGATCAACTATGAATTTAGAAAAATAAAATTCCCTTTTAAAAAATTATATAATTTAAATGAATGGAAATTTTAAGAAAGAATAAAATTAAAAATTATTAAAAACATATCTCTCTACCAAAG
Organism: Viscum album; assembly: GCA_963277665.1. NCBI lineage: Eukaryota > Viridiplantae > Streptophyta > Magnoliopsida > Santalales > Viscaceae > Viscum > Viscum album. The sequence continues at coordinate 1,776,327,324 of OY728129.1, read as the reverse complement.
GTTTTGATAAAAATAAATTTCACTTATAATAATGGTTTTATAAAAATTATTATAAATTTAAGAAATCATTTTCATTTATGATAAGAGTTTTATGAACATGAAATAGGAGTTTTAAAAAAAAAGTTTCCCTTACCTTGTATTGATTAGCAGAGTTAAAAAGATTTTCTCTAAGAGATTACCTCACCACTAGGATCCTAGGACTCCTAAAATTTTTAGTATGATGTTATGGAGAATTTTGATAAGAAAGTCCCAATGAATACCTTCCAGTGAGGGGGAAAAACTTCGTTTACATAGGTGTGCTAACACAAAGTGACCCAAGACTTATTTTATTTTTATGTATGGGAATATATTCCAAGGATACGACATTTAATTGATATTATATATGTATATTCTCCTTAATAAATTCATTTGGATGTTGAATACTTCCTTTTAATATGATTATCATAGTTATATAAATATAATGGAAACTATTTCTATTGAGCAGCCATCAAGAGATCTCAAAGACAATCCTTCCCACATGGTATCAAGCTAAATACTGATTATTTTATATTCATTAATAAAAAAATGTATACATACATACATAAATATATATATATATATATATATATATCTTCATTTGAAACTAATGTAAATTTGAGGAGGAAGGTTGTAGATCGAAAAATCTAAATTGCATTGCAAAAGATCTTCTGTGATAAACCTATTGTCTTGGTAAATAATTTGATAATTTATTCCTTAGATGATGACCCAACTATCTCATCATTGAAGAAAATGGAGAGTTAACTTCCACTTTCCATGTGTATGACTTCCAAGCTTCCAATTTGATTTTTACAGTTACATATATTTATATAGCTCATTTATATTGGCTTCATCAAGCATCCTCAAGAATATTTCTGTGAACAAGACAATGCCTGATGAAGTCGTAATTATCAATGTAAAACTAATTTCGTCGGATTGAAAAAATCGCCAGTTATATTTTATGATGTCGACTTAAATAGTGAAAGGTTTTATTACTATAGACCAAGGGGAAAATGATGAGACATTGTCAATAGGGTGTAGGCATAGATATCTTCATGCATAGGGTCTAGTCTCGTTGTTTGGTAGTTTGAGGACTGCAGGTCTATTTCCAGATGAAAATGAAATTGGAGGAAGAGGGTGGAATATAGATAGTCGGTTTATGGGTCATACATACAGGTTTGAGGATAAAGCATGTGTCATAGGAAAGTGAAGGAGATTTTGGTTTTCTAGGTTATCATGCGAAGAATAAGATGAACACTAAGTTGATCAGATGGCTCAAACAATTTGGATCATATGACCCTTGTTATGTCCATGTGTTTTTTAACTAGGTGAATAGTACCCCACATTTCCCATAAAACATTTAAGATTCTCTAATTCTCATACTCACATATGAACTTTCATGTTCTATCAGTTGTTTGATGAGTAGCTCGAGGTCCTCTCCTATAAACACACAACACATACCACCTCACATTAATGTGATTCCTCACACAGTAGATCTAACACCTCTATGATCACACCCTTACATGCCTATGTACCTATGTGTGCATTCATTTCTACATATGTAAGTGCTCACTATACCATCATACAAGTTTTTCGGGGGCTATCTCTCCCCTTTGGTTAATCTTACTCCCATAATATGGTATATTGAGAAGGACCTTGTGGATTTAATGGTTGGAAAACTTTTTTCTTTTTATAATAAGTAAAATTTTAAATAATTTGATTAAACACAAAATACACACTATATTTCCTTAAGACTATATATAAACAAAAAAAACATTTTTATTTCATAAATATATTTAATGTATTATTTATATATTATATTATTTATTAGAATCAAAATAAAATTTATTATATGTAGTTATTATCAAGGAAATCTAAAATTGTAAATATTGTACTTTATATATAACACTTTTTGAAAATTACAATTTTTTAAACTAAGGATTTAATAAATATTTTAAATTGATTCATATCTTATTTCCTATTAAAAAATATTTTAATGGCTAATTTTAGTTATTGTTCATATCCTTATTCTTTAAATACCCCCTTAATGAAAATTTTATTTAATAATCCAAAATCTACATATTCTAGTTTTCTCACTCGCAAGTATGGTTCCTATTTTTTCACTACTCTGCATTCTTACTCTCATCCTCTTTGGTGGATTTCTACTCATGACTAATCCTAATTAAGCGAACTATAATTTTGTTGTTATCATGTTTATTTTATTTTTTCTTCTTTAATTACCGATGATCACTGTAAATTTAGTATTCTCATATCCTTAGATAGTATCAGACTTCTGAATAAATGTTCTTATACTGAATTTAGAGTGTTTTTTCAATAAAATATTTTTCATCTTGTTTAATTTTATAAAAAAAATTATTTATAGTAGTTATAACAAATACATTAAAATTCTAGGATGTTACATTCTACCCCCTTAAAGGAATTGTGAACTCAAAATTATTTTATACATATGTAAACCATAAATATAGATTCCCAAGATTCAGTCTTAAAGTTTTTCATTCATACAAAAATAAATTCATTACTTTAATTGGGCACTAAAATTATATTTTACAATTTTATTAAAACAACTCATGCCTTTAACAAACTCTTCAATTTCCTCCTTGGCATCACTCATTAAATATAGGGTTCCAAGAGTGGTAATGGTACCTTAGAATATTTTCAAAATCTTATATTTCTATTATCCAAATAAAACTTGTAGAATTTGGATTAAATTGATGTAAACATAAAAAAACACTTGAAAATGTGCTGTTATTAATATATAATTTCAAAACATCTATTTGAACTTGATCTTTATAAAATAACCATATAGAGTCATCATAAACAGTTTCAAAATTTTCTTTGATATTCCCAAAAAGACTAAAACTTAAAATTTGGTACATATAGGTTGAATGGGGGTGTCCATCTTTCATAGACTCCTTAAAATCATTAATGTATTCATATGTTTTAGATAAAGTGAATAATTTTAAAATACTCTAGTGGTACTTTCCACACCTATGGTGGTGAGAATGTTTAGAGTGAAATATTTTCCAATATGTAATCCATGATCCTTGGAAACATTGGGGGAATGGTTGAGGTATTAGATACATCATTGAGTTTCTTTCAATTAATTTAGATATTGGAAAAAAAATCAAAGTCGTGTGATTGTGTCTTTAGAATAATATTTTCAAGCAGATCAACCAAAAGGGATAGAAGAGTTTTTTTTTATCTTCTTCCTTACATCTTAAGACTAATACTCAACTAAAAAAGTTACATAATAGGGATCTTACTAAAAATAAAGTATTTCCTTGGAAACTTAAACTAACCTTAAATAAAAACATCATAATCTCCAAATTTGTGTAAATAATTCCTATGATACCAATTGTAACATACTGAACCCGCACACCCAAATCTGGTGCTAAAACGTGCTATATAATTTTTTTAAAAGATAAAGATAATAAACATCACTTGAAAAATATGCAGTACAAGAATATTTTCAATCTAGATATTTAGAGAATTATGAAACATTAATATATATCATAGTTTAAACAAAGTTCTATGAACACTTATTCAGCTTCACTCTAGCTAGATCTTTAATCAAAACCAAACACCCACGATCATCTACTCATTATTAAACCTGTGAAAAAAAATTAAAACATAGGGTGAGCATAATATTTCTCAATAAAGTGGTTTTAAAACTAAAGGTGAGATCATTTATCATAATATTAAAATACCTTTAAAAAATATTTTCTTTAATATCAAACATAAAACATTTGAAAAAATAAATAAATTTTCCCTAAATAAAAACATAGGGACTTCATCCAATCCAAAATAAAATAAGTTTTTCAAAACATTAAAGGATATATTTTCTTGAAAATTCATTTTAATTTAGTACATAATAACATTTGTAATAAACTCAAATTTTTCCTTGAAAACTTTAAAATTTTTCTTTGAAAATAATATATTTTTATAGAATATAATGATACTTGAAAAACTCTAATAAAACCATGTGGCCACTAGAATTATTGAAAATCAAAAATCACATTGGAACAAAGTTCCCTTGAGGTTATGGGTTCACTCTCCATTCCTCGTCATCATAACCAATATCCTAGTGCCAAAATTGAAAATAAAACATTTTTTAAATCTTTCCTTTCTCATTTTAATTCTATTAAAATCATCCTTAAAAAAATCACATATAAGTAATTTATTTTCAAAGATGAAAATAATTACATTTTTAATAAACTTCATCATAAGTTGCCTTAAATTAGAACCCTTTATTTTATAAATAATTTGAACATTCATAAGAAACATTTATAAATAATTCTTTAAAATTAGACATAAACAAAAAAAATTCTAAACATGTATAGAGTTTCAATGATAACTATAGTTCATGTCCATACCTATAATCATAAATTATATTTATAAAAATAAAAGAACATTTTGTACATAAAATGATATACTTTATCACTTTAAGATCAACCTTGAATTTAGAAAAATAGAATTCCATTTTAAAAACATATGTAATTTAAAAGAATGGAAATTTTATGAAAGAATGGAATTCAAAATTCTTAAAACCATATTCCTATACAAGAGGGTTTAATAAAAATAAATCTCCCTTTAAATAAGGGTTTTATAAAAATTGTTAGATATTTAATAAAAAAATTCCTTTATGATAAGGGTTTTTCAAACATAGTATGTGAGTTTTAGAAACAAGTTTCCCTTACTTTGTATTGAGTAGCTGAGTTGAAAATATTTACACTAAGAGATTAAATCACCACTGGGATCCTAGGACTCCTAAAATTTTCATTATTATGTTATATATAAAGGTGATAAGAAGGTCTAAAAGAATATTCACCAGTGGGGGGAACTTCATTTATATTGGTGTGCTAACACAAAGTAACCCAAACTTTATATTTTCTTTATATAGGGGAATATTGTGCAAGGATATAATATTTAATTGATTTTCTAACTATATATTCTCTATATTCAACCCATTATACTTTTGAATACTATATTTTAATATTATTACCACTATTATATAAATATAATGGAAACTATTCCTATTGAGCAGCCATCAAGAGAACTCAAAAATGATCCTCCCTACATAGTCACAAGATGAATACTGGTTCATTTATATACGTTTAAAGAGATTATATAAGTCACGACCCCCTCCCCAAAAGGTGTACCCCTCCTGGGATAGAAATGTGAGAAGTGAGATAGTGACCACCGAGTCCCGCCTCCAGTAGGCCTCGAGTTGGCGACTAGCATCGATGGTATAGTAACCACACAGATGAGAGGAATTACCCTATAAGAGAACACATGTGAAAGAGAGAGATAAGAAAAACACAAAATAACTCCAAATTAGACTGCAATATAAAATAAATCCCAAGTACACATATTTAATGTCATGCAAAAACTACTACAACTAAAACAGAAAACTGCACGTACCAAAAGAAAGTAAAAATAGCAGTGACCTTGAAGCCTGGACAGTTCTTGTAACACCAATCTCGTAGTAACAATCTTGATCTCCAACTTGCTCCAAGTGACCTGAAAAATAGTTTATATATATATAGGGTGAGTATAACAGTATACTCAGTAGGATCCTCCCCGGAGCCTCTCATGCAAAAGTAAAGAAAGCATTCTAAAGTATAGTGAACAAAAAGTTAAACTAACTCATCACCTAAATAGGTATACTAAGTTCCCAGCCTCACCATGGATACCCTCACCTAGTATTGCATACAAGAGTATATAATATACTAAATAATATTAAGGGTACCCCGCTACTACTTATTGGTTTTCTGGTTTTCCCCAACATCGTACGTCCTAAGCATATCTCTCTAAAAAGGTCGGCCCGAAGACACATGCGAAAGCACTACCACATGCACCTCATGCAACACAAATCTTGACTATAGACACTTAGGTGAAGCACCACACCATCCACACAACTGAAAATGTAACCAGGTAGTTTCTGGGAGCCACCACAGCTCACATAATGTGTATCATACGTCGGGTATTATGCCTCAAGCCATTACAATCCATACACCGAGTAAGGATACTCAATCCACCACAGCCTATACATGTTATACCTATAGTAGCACAATGGAAACTATATCTAGAATATATGTGTGTGAAATAACCACAATCCATTATATCCCTCTACACACATATATGGGGAAACTAATCGTTGTGTGTACCAACACAAGTAACTACCAAGAGAAGAGAGTGGGGCTAAATAGGGTAGTCATCCATCCATCCTCCCACTAAAATGTTGGGGAAAACACCCCCCAGGGATCAGAATCCCTGGGGTGTCAGTTGCCCTAACTGATGGGGTGGAGTAGTGTATAGAAACACAAAATGTACAGAATATATTATAGCTCACAACCACATTATAGGCATAACCTAGTCTTAGACTCAACTGCAGCTAACGTCTCTTAGACTCCCAACTGCCACTGCTAAGACTGGGTATCCTACAAGAACACAACCATTTAAAGAGATACATTAGATTACTCTATCCATTTTTATCATTTTCACTTTACATTAATTAATTATTTAACCATTAATTAACCATTAACAATTCCACATTGTACTTCATTTGAATCACACCAAGGTTTCATGCCCTCTAGGCATAACCAAACCAAGTCTACATCTTCTCAAAAATATAACCTCAGCATTGCATCCCGACAAGCTCCAACCCCATGGGTTAACATCATTTATTCAAACATTTATTAATATCATTAATACTTTCCCATATTACTAGGCATTCTAGAAAAACATTCTAAGCTACCAAACACAAGGGGCTCAACACGGTAAGTATGTGAACTACTCGTTGAGTCTTTTCTACCTATAACAAGAGATTAGACCCATCATCCCTCGAGAATCTAAACACAGAAATAATGTGGAATACCTCATGTGTCTTAGACTCTTTTTGGAAGGAGGGTAGAAAAACCAGATTCCTTGAGAAGTGGAGAAAGTAAAGAAGATAAACAACCAATAAGATTCAGTACGCATCCAACATTCATATCCAACCTGTTTCATCACCTCTAGTGTCATCCCCGACACCCACATGCATAAACGGATGCATCTCGCCACTCTAGGAATCAACTTCTACCACAACCAATGGGCCTCCCTACCCCCACATCTCACAAAATCCATCCAAGCTCACATCACATCATAAGCAGCAGCAAACAACAAGGCAACTAGGCTCTTGGCCCTTAAACAAGGCATTCTGCCTTCACAAGAAATGAGCTCTCACAGCTCTAAGAATAAGGCTCTTTGGCCTTTACAAGAAATACAGTAACTCAGAACCCTACAAGGCATTATCTTTTATCAAAAAATTGGTTCATTAATCCATCTTAAATTAACCGATTCATTATTAGTGGGTTCCAACTATGGGAAATCTAAACAGAAAGCTATCATAACTACCACAAATTAATTAAATAATTAATTTGACATGCCTATAAACAACAAGAATCAACATGCTTCAGGTTTAACAACCAACTAGAATAGGCATGCACATCTGCATCAATTTGATTAACATAAAATTACAACAACAACTGAATTCATTTACATTCCTCTTTATCTTTATCCATTTAATTATCAATTAATTCCAGCTTTACGTTTTTTACCAATTTTATTAAGAAAAACATGCTAATAAGAAAAGCATATATATCACACTATATAGAAAATCAAGAGGCAAACTTTTATCATGATGCAAAGAAACAACATGCGATCAAACCAATTATTTTAATCTGATTCAAGTGTTTAATTAGGTCAATTCCATTGTGATCCAATAGGCTAAAACATGCTGAATCAATAGTTTCACATAAAATAATAAAAAATTAATGAATCCCCTACCTCAAAAGGTTTCCGAAATTCTTTGCTCGAGAACGGTTCATGCAACGGATCACGATCTCCTTCCCCGAAACAACTACATCCACCGGAGAATATCGCAGCATAACCGCATCAACAACAACTAAAAGAAACTCTCTTATAACCATGGAGATCAAATTTCATCACATGGAAAAGAGAAACATGTGAAAACGGATCAAAGAAACCATAAGAACAGAGGTAGATCTTACCTTAGATCGAAGAAGGAAGCCCAAGATCAATCCTAGCCAAAGAGATCTCTAAAACTCCACGGAGGGGTCTACTGGGTCACTTGGGATGAGAGGGAGGGGAGCCTTGGCCGTAGGGTTGGAAAGACCTGAGCAGCTAGTATGTCTTTAAAACATACAGCGGTGGGTCAATACATGACATGTACTTCCCATTCATGTCATGTACGGCCCTGAGGTCAGGTTTAGCTGAAAAACTTGTTGCCTTAGCATTTATTTTATTTTTCAAAACCTAAAACAGTACATGTCGTTTACCCCTTGATCACGTCATGTAGCCCCCCTGTTTCTAGCTTCTCACGACCGAACTCCTTCAGACTTTATTTGAGCCTTCTCCGAGCACCTCGGTATTAAAAAACATGAAAAGGGTCTATCCTCATAGATTTGGGCTCTTACATAAGATACCACTAAAAACATTCTCGTCCTCAAGAATCCAAAACCAACCCATAGAGAAAATAGAAAAGGGGTAGTCTAAACAACCACCCTGCGAGATACCTCTCAAGGATATCACCACCATAGGAGCTCAACCACATCAAAAGAACAATGTGACACCTCGCAACAACCACAACCAACTCCTAAACGCTCTCCTAGGGGAGATACCACTCAAATAGAGCAAGCCACAACAAGCAACAAAAGAAATCCATCCCATAGATAGGAAAGGTCTACAACCACAAAACAAACATAGTCACAAGGAAAGAACTAAACATTAAACAACATGGGATACTGAGCATGTATCTACAACTCACATTCCTAGTTACTCTCTTCCATACCACTATTCCACCACAAGACATGAACTAAGGGGATATAATGTTCGTGCAACACCTTCTCCTTGCAGTCTTGAATCTCCACAGGCCGCTCCTTGAAGGTTGCATCATATTCAATGTCGATCTCTCCCCAATCGATGATGTGAGATTCATCATGAAGATAATGATGGAGCTGTGATACATGAAAAACATTGTGTATCTGGATCATCTGCGGGGGAAGTGTTAACCGATACGCCACGGCTCCGACACAAGACAACGCCTCGAAAGGCCCAACAAACCAAAGAGAAATATTACTCCCATGACCAAACCTTCTCTTCCCACAATAGGTATTCACCTTCAGAAACATGTTATCCTCGACATCAAACTCTAGAGGTATTCTTCCATGATCATCATAGGAATTTTGACGATCATGTGCTTCCATCATCCTCTCACGAATCACTTAAACCATCTCTATTGTATTTTTCACTATTTTCGGTTCGAGAATTGCTGACTCTCCAACCCCAGTCCAGCACAACGGAGAACGGAAAGGTCAACCATACAAGGATTCAAACGGCGCCATATCGATCGTGGAGTGGAAACTATTTTTGTAAGTGAATTCCACTGAGGTTAAGTGCCTCATCTGTGAACCTCCAAAATCTAGGACACAAGAGCACAACATGTCTTCAAGAGTCTGGATGGTCTGCTTTATCTGACCATATGTCTGAAGATGAAAAATAGTGCTAAGGCATAGCTGGGAACCAAAAGCATGTTGGAGACCTCTCCACACCCTATAGGTAAAATGAGGATCTCAACTCCCACTTCCACTGAGGAACATATAATGGCTATATAAAACCACTAGGGACACGGTTCTCAGCCTTCACCTTCTAGCATACCAAACATCGAGACACAAAATCCGCAACTGCACGCTTTATCCCAGGACACCAAAACTGAGTCCTCAAAGCTCGGTACATATTTTTCACACTAGGATGCACCAAAAAAATAGAGCTATAGAACTCTATTAGAACCATCTCACGTATCTCCAAAGGAATGAAAAGCCTTCCCAGATACAACACTCAGTGTTATTCATCCTCAGACCAACCATCAGGGGCCTTGCCACAAACAATTCAGTCTCTCCAAACCTCCACCTCTAGGTCCCCCAACGGGGACTCTTTTACCTGATACACCAAAGATGAATGCACAGTCATCTGAAAAAGACAACTTATGCCCCCAACTTCTCCCATATTGAGGTGTAATGTTGAAAGTTCTTTCATCACTCTCCAGGAATCACCAGATTCATGAACTACATCACTAAGTAACTTCTTTCTCAGATCATCAGCTACAACATTCCCCTTTCCAAGTATATATGATATTTTGAAGTCGTATTCCTGTAATAAATCCATCCACTGACATTGTCATAAGTTCAAGTCACATTGGGAGAAAACATACCTCATTATTTATGATTGATGAAAACCACAAAGCACTCGCCAATGAGGTAATGTCTCCACAACTTCAAAGAAAACACTACTACCTCTAACTCAAGATCATGGGTGTAATACTTACATTCATGGGGAAGAAAATTCTGAGATCCATAAGAAACAATTGACCTCTGATGCATCAGAACATAGCCTAACCTCAGATGTGAAGCATCATAGAAAACATTAAACAAAACTCCCTCTACTGGCAGACAAAGAACTGGATCACTTACCAAATTCTTCTTTAGATACTCAAAAGATACCTGACATTGATCAGTCCACACAAATTACTAATCCCTCCTGGTCAATATTGTCATAGGAGTCACAACCCCAAGATAAATCAACTACAAACCTCATGTAGTAGCTTGTGAAACCAAGGAAACTTCGCACCTCTTCCACTATCTTGGGGGATTCCCAAGACACAGCCGCTTCTATCTTCGATGGATCCATAGCTAATCCCTGTTGGGACACCACATGCCCTAAGAAAATAACTTCTCAATCCCAAAAACCACACTTTGACAACTTCCCAAACTGCTGTTGTTGATGAAGAACTTGCAAAACAATATGCAGATGCTCTGCATGCTACTCCTTAGATGCGGAGTACACAAGGATGTCGTTGATGAAAACCACCAAAAACGTATCTAGGAACTCATAGAACACAGCATTCATCAACCCCATGAACACAAATGGAGCATTCGTCACACCAAACTACATTACAACAAATTCTTAATGCCCATTACGACAACATAAAGCAGTCTTTGGGATATCTTCATCCTTCACATGCATCTGATGATATCCTAACCACAATTTGATCTTTGAGAACTAACTTTAATCCTTCATTTTATTGAATAAATAATCAATCCACTGAATAGGATATCAATTATTTATTTTCACTTTGTTTAAATGATGATAATTGATACACAACTGCAAAGTATTGTCATCCTTCTTCACGAACAAAACTGATGTACCTCACTGTGACACACTCGGTCGAACAAGACCACACTGTAATAGACTATCGATCTGTATACGCATCTCCCGTAACTCAAAAGGGGACATCCTATATAGAGACATAGAGATATTATATTCTCCTAGTTATAGCTCAATCCCAAACTTGATCTCTCGTTAAGAGGGTAATACTACAACCTCTTCTAGAAATACATCAGGGTAATCTTATATGACCCTAGGAAACTCCAACCGTTGAACCTCTTAAGAACTCAATATTAACTCAGCCATCAAGTATGACAAAGAAGAAACATTCCTCTGACCCATATGAGGGTATCGCTCACTAAAAAACACCCCTAACTCTCTATCAGCATTAAAGAACACCACCTACATCTAGAATAAATCTACGATAGCCTACACTAAATACAACCAATCCATGTCGAGGATGACATCATATAGTTGTATCCATAAACATAGGAAATCTCTCCAAGATCAGTGTTTCCTCAACACTAGTTTATAGTCTCTACATACTTCAAACAAGTCATCTCGACCTCCAACTGGAATAGTAAATGCCAAGGGAAGTGGAAGCCTCTCTACCTCAAGTCCCAAAGCATGGTCAAGGGCAGGTGATATGAAGGATTGCGTCGCACTTGAATCAAACAAGGCATAAACCCAACGGGGTTGTCCTCTATATTCCCCATCTTCTCTCTAATGATCCAAAACTGGTGCAACCTGCTGTTGTTGCCTTGGCTGAAACAACCTCAACAGAGGAACCTAGAGCGGAACACCTGGTGTACAATGAATGCTCTGAAAGTTTGGATGCTCTCACTATTGATGACCTCGGCCTCCACAAGAAAAAAAAGTGTCTGATCCCTTGTCATAGGCCTGAGAGATGCTGCCCCCAGAGAAACAAGATGCTTAGGGTTGGGACCTACCCCCGGCAAAACATAAACTCTTCTGCCCTGAAAACCAGGAACCCCATACCACAACTCTTCTTTTTGAGGAATCTTGATGACTCCCCTCTCATGACGATCCGGTTCTAGCTAATTTCCTCTTAATGACCTATTCCCTCACTATCACCTCAAGATATGTATTCAGCATAAATAGGGTGACCTGGAGCTGGATCTCTAGACATAAAGCCTCCTCAAAATGCATCTCCATAGCCTCCTCATATGGAAACAGTTTTTAAGCATATCATAAAAGGTTCCTAAAATGGATTCCAAACTCTCGCACACTGGAGATCCCCTTTCGAACGGTAAGCAGCTCTTGGTGATTAGACGCCTTCTCATTCAAAGAAAGAAACTAATCTATGAACTTGTCTTGGAACTCCTCCCATGAGATCGCTGAATCCTTACGATCCCCAAGGAACAAGAACCACCACTGCCTCGCTTCTCCATGCAGCATCATCACAACCAAAGACACCAAGTCCTCCTTCTGAGCACAGATTGAACTGAAGGTTGTCTCAACCTCCTCCAACGAGTCTTCTATGACTGCATCTAAAATAGAGCCCTCTTACTTCTATATACTCTAGTGATGAAACTTTTGGAGTGGCCTCCTCAAAGTGTCGTCGTCGTCAACCTCTACCATGCGGCGATCTGCTGGAATAGCCTGCTGGACATCTTATGCACAAATTTGATGAGGACGTCAACCTGGAGCCATACCTGCAAAACAAATAAAATAGTTAGAGCTCCTAAACCAGGAATATGGAAGACTCAACGTTAATTAATTAGTTGTTTTATTTTATTCATTTTAGGTTAACCTATCCCAGGGTCTACTCATTCAAACACAAGCACAAAGAAGAATGATGCATGATTCTTTCCTAGGTCTCTACCCTACAACCAGTATAGCCTTGTTTAGAAATAACTGTAAACTTAAAGTTATGTGCATTAGATCATAGGGGGGCCTAAATGCCTATGTATCAGTCGGTCTCCAGTGTTTTCATCACTTGATAAACTTAACTAAAACTGTTTCCCCACTAACCCATGCAACCTCACCAGTTCCTAACACCAAACTCCATCCAATCCCTCAACTAGACCTCTGATTCCACTATGTCATGACCCCCTCCCTACAAGGTGTACCCCTCCTAGTCCAGAAATGTGAGAAGGGAGATAGTGACCCCCGAGTCCCGCCTCCATGGGTTGGCGACTAGCACCCAGGGTATAGTAACCACACAAATGGGAGGCATTACCCTCTAAGAGAACACATGTAAAAAAGAGAGATAATAAAGACACCAACCAACTCCAACTCATACTTAAATATAAAATAAATCCCAAGTACACATATGTAATTTCATGAAAAATCTACTACAACTGAAATGAAAAACTGCAGGTACCAAAAGAAAGTAAAAATAGTAGCGACCACGAAGCCCAAACAACTCCTGTAACCCCAAGCTAGTAGTAACCAGCCTGATCTCCCACCTACTCCAAGTGACCTGAAAAACTGTTTATATGTATTTAGGGTGATTATAACAGTATACTCAATAGGATCCTCCCTAGAGCCTCTTGTTCAGAAGTAAAGAAATCATGCTAAAGCACAGTGAACAACAAGTAAAATTAACTCATCATCTAAATAGGTATTATAAGTTCCCATCCTCACCATGGATACTCTCACCAAGTATCTCATACAAGAGTATATAATATAATAAATAATATTAAGGGTACCCCATTACTACTTCCACACTGTTTTTTCACTTTTCCCTAACATTGAATGTCCTAAGCATCTCTCTCAAAAAAGGTCGTCCCAAAGACACCTGGCCAAGCACTACCACATGCACCTCGTGCAACACAAATCTTTCCCGTAGTCACCTGGGCGAAGCACCACACCATCCACACAACCGAAAATGTAACTAGGTATTTTCCAAGAGCCATCACATCCCACATAACATGTATCATACGTCGGGTATTGTGCCTCAATCCATTATATCTCATACGCTGAGTAAGGATCCTCAAGACACCACAGCCTATACACGTTATACCTATAGTATCACAAAGGAAACTATATCCAGAATATATGTGTGTGAAATAACCATAATACATTATATACCTCTACACACATATATGGGGAAAACTAACCACTATGCCTACCAGCACAAGTAACTACCAAGAGAAGAGAGCGGGGCCAAAGGGGGTAGTCATCCATCCATCCTCCCACCAGAATATTGGGGAAAACACCCCCCCCCCCCCCCAGGGCTTAGGATCCCTGGGGTGTTAGTTTCCCTAACTGATGGGGTGGAGTAGAGTATAGAAACACAAAAAGTACAAAATATACTATAGCTCACAACCACATTATGGGAATAACCTAGTCTTAGACTCAACTGTGGCTAACGTCTATCAGACTCCTGACTGCCACTACTAAGACTAGGTATCTTATAAGTACATGGCCATTTAAATATCTACATTAGATTACTTTATCACTTTTTATTAGTTTCACTTTACATTAATTAATTCTTTAACCATTAATGAACCATTAACAATTCCACATTATACTTCATTAGCATCACACCAAGGTTTCATGCCCTCTAGGCATAACCAAACCAAGTCCACAGGTTCTCAGCAATATAACCTCAGCATTAAATCCTAGAAAGCTCTAACCCCATGGGTTAACATAATTTATTCAAACATTTATTAACAGCATTAATACTTTCCTATATTCCCAAGCATTCTAGAAAAACATTCTAAGCTACCAAACATAAGGGGATCAACACGGTGAGTAGGTGAACTACATGTCTAGTCTTTTCCACCTATAGTAAGAGCATAGAACCATCCTCCCTCGAGAAGCTAAACACAGTAATAACATGTCATACTCCACACATCTTCACCTATTTTTGGAAGGAGGGTAGCAAAACCATCTATCTTGAGCAGTGGGTAAAGTAAAGAAGATAAAAAACCAAAAAGATTAAGTAAGAATCCAACATTCATATCCAACTCATTTCATCACCTCTAGTTTTCCCCCTAACACCCACATGCATAAACGGATGCATCTCACCACTCTAAGTGTCAATTTCTGCCACAACCAACAGGCCTCCCTACCCCCACATCTCACAACAACCATCCAGGCTCACATCATATCACAATTAGTAGAAAACAACAAGGCAACTGGTCTATTGGAACTTAAACAATGAATTATTCCTTCACAAGCAATGATCTCTCATAGCTCCAAGCATAAGGGTCTTTGTCCTTTAAAAGCAAGAGGGTAACTCAGAACCCTACAAGGCATTATCTTTTATCAAACAACCAGTTCATTAATCCATCTTGAATTAACCGATTCATTATTATTAGGTTCCAACTATAGGAAACTTAAATATAAAAATATCATAACCACAAAAAATTAATTAAATGATTAATTTGACATACCTTTAAATAATAAGAGCCAGCATGATTTAGGTTTAACAACCAAATAGAATATGCATGCACATCTGCATCAATTTTATTAACATCAAATTACAACAACAACTGGATTCATTTACATGCCTATTTATCTGTAGCCATTTAATTATCAATCAATTTTGGTTTTACATTATTTACCAATTTCATAAAGAATAACATGATAACAAGAAAAGCATAGATATCACACTATCTAGAAAATCAAGAGGCAACCCATTATCATGGTGCAAAGAAACAACATGCGATCAAACCAATTCTTTTAATATGGTTCAAGTATTTAATTAGGTCAATTACATTACAATCCAAAAGCCTAAAACATGATAACTCTATAGTTTCATGTAAAATAATAGAAAATCAATGAATCCCCTACTTCAAAATGTTTATGACATTCCTCGCTCGAGAACGGTTCACGCAATGGATCACAACTACCTTCCCTGTAACAACTTCATCCACCTGAGGACATTGCAGCACAACCGCATCAATAAGAACCAAAAGAAAATCCCTTAGAACCATGAATATCAAATGCCATCACATAGAAAATAGAAACGAAAGGAAATAGATCAAAGAAACCATAAGAATGAGGGTAGATCTTACCTCGGATCGGATAAGGAATCTTGATATCGATCATAGATGAAGTGATCTCTAAAATGCTATAGAGGGGTCTTCTAGGTCTCCTGGGATGAGAGGGAGGGGATCCTTGGCTATAAGGTTAGAAATAAATGAGCGGCTAGCATGTCTTTAAAACATATAGTGACGGGTAAGTACACGACGTGTACTTCCCATTCACGTCGTGTATTGCCTTGAGGTCGGGTTCCGCTGAAAAACCTGTCACCTCAGCATTTATTTTATTTTTCGAAACCCAAAATAGTACACATCGTGTACCCCTTGGTCACATTGTGTAGCCCCCCTATTTCTAGTTTCTTGTGATCGAACTCCTCCAGACTTCCTCTGAGCCTTCTTCGAGCACCTAAGTCTTCAAAAACATGCAAAGGGTCGATCTACATGGATCCGGGACCTTACAATATATATATATATATATATATATATCATTTTAAACTAATGAAAATCCTAGGAGGAATGTGATAGACCAAAAAATATAAATCGCTTTGAAAAAATCTTCCATGATAAACTGATTGTCTCGGTATATCATATTATAATTTATTCCTCAGACGTTGAACCTGCTATCTTGTCACCAAAGACAATGGATACTTGGAATATACTTTCCTTATATGTGAATTCCAAGTTTTAAATTCAATTGTTACACTTATATATATTTATATAGCTCATTTATCTTGGATCTATTGAGTGTCCTTGAGAAGATTTATTTAAACAAGACAACACCCATTGATGCCACAATTGTTGATATAAAACTGATTTTTTCATCTTGAAATAATAACCCGTTATATGTTATGATGTCAACATGAATGGGGCATGGGTTTTATCTTTTTAGACCAAGGGAAAAATAGTGATATGTCGTCATTGGGGTATAGGCTAAGAGATCTTCATGTGTAGGTTCTAGTCTCATTTTTTGGTAGTTCGAGGACTATAGGTTTGTTGCTAATAGAAAATGATTGTGAAGGAAGAGGGTATAATCGAGATGGGTAATTTATAGTTCATACATAATAGGTTGAGGATGAAGCCTGCATTAGAGGAACATGAAGAATATGGTGGGGTTTCTAGGTTAGTGTGTGAAGAAGAATATGAACACTTGGTTGATCGGATGGCTCAAACTGTTTGGATCAGATGGACCTTGTTATATCCATGTGTTTTTTTAAGTTATTAAATAGTACCCCATGTTTCCCATACCAGATCAAAGATTACCTCATTCATTCACTCATATATAAACTTTTTTGTTCCATCATTAGTTCGGTGAGTATCCTAGGGTCCACTCCCAGAACCACACAACACACACTTCCTCGCACTATTATGCTACCCCACACGGTGGCTCTGGAACCTCTATATGTGTACCCATTCATTCTTGTGCGCCTCTATGTGCACTCTTTCCTACCTATGTAGGTGTTCACTGTTCTACCATGTAACCTTCTCAGGTTTTCTCTCCCCTGTGGTTTATCTTGCTCCCATAATAGAGTATATTGAGTTGTCCCTTATGGCTTCAATAGTTGCCCATTTTTTTCTTTTCATACTAATTAAAATTTTAAATCATTTTCATAAAAACTAAATACACAATATATTTATCTATGCCTATATATTCATGAAGAAAAAAAATTTATTTCAATAATATATTTATCATATTCTTTATATGTTATATTGTTTATTAGAATCAAAATAAAATTTATTATCTGTAGTTATTATCAAAGAAGTCTAAAATTTTTAATACTATACTTTGTACATAACACTTCTTAAAAATTAAAATTAACTAAGTCTTTAATGAATATTTTAAATTGATTTATATCTTATTTCCTATTCAAAAATATTTTAACATATTTTTCCTATTAACGGACATATCCATATTCTTTAATTACTCCCTTAATGAACATTTTTTAATAATTCAAAATCTATGTATTCTAGTTTTCTCACTCGTAAGGATGGATCCTATTTTTCTGATTACTAGGCATTCATACTCTCATACTCTTTGGGGTATTTCTAATTATGGATGGTCCTAATGAAGCGGTCTATAATTTTGGTGTTATCATGTTTATTTTATGTTTTTCTCTTTTATTATCGGTGATCATCATAAATTTAGTATCCCTGGCTCCATAGATAGTAGAAAACTTCTAAAGAAATGTTCTTGTATCGAATTTAGTGTATTGTTTTCAATAAAATGTTTTTATCTTGTTTTATGTTTATAGGACTTATTTATTTATAGCATTTATTATAAATACATTAAAACTCTTGGATGTTACATATTACCTCCTAGGGATTGGCATTACTCCTTATGACTATTGATCACCTAAGATTACATCATAGGTATTGTCTTTATTTCTGATGACTATTGATCACCTAGGATTAACTCCTAGGTTTTTAAATTATTCATGATGACCATTGATCACCTAGGATAACCTTCTAGATATGAACTTTATTATTGATGATTATTGATCACCTGGGATTACCTCATAAGGATTAGCTTTAAACCTAATGATTATTGATCGCTTGGGATTACCTCATAGGGATCAAATTTATGTATGATACTGTCACATACATGACTTATTTTAAAGTTAAATTTAATTTAATTTCCATTTATCCTTTGTTTTTTTGGGTTTCTCAAGCTTATATGGTGGAATGGGTGAGTTTTCGTGAATTGGGCTAAACCGTGAGCCCAATTCCAGATTTAAAAATAAATTTTTTTTCTTTTATAACTTTTTCATTTTTTAATATTTTCCACCCATTACAATTCCTGAATGGTCTAACCTGACATATTAACACCACTATTGTAGTTTGGAGCCTTTATAAATCCATAACCAAGGTGTATATGGGTTTTTATTTAAGGGATTGGGCCTGCCTGAAAGCCCAATTCCAGGTTTAAAAATAAAATTTGATTAATTAATAACTTATTCATTTTTAAGGATTTTTCGATGATTCCAAGCCTCAAACGTACCCCTTGAACCCAGTCGCGCGTCCAAGCTCTCTCTCCCCTCTTTGGAGATTTTCTTCATCACGATTGAATGCTGAACTTATTAGGGTTTTTAAAATCGGGCAGATTTGAAGAGGTAAATCCATTCTTTCATATCTCCTTCAATATTTACTCTTTTTCCCCCATTTAAGTCCCCACATGACCTCCTACTTATCATTCGATCCTAACTATCAGGTTTTGCTGCTTTGAGTTTCAACATTTGGTTAATTCAGGTTAATTGTTTCAAGATTTTTCAAGGTAAGTGTTCCTCCCTTCCACTTCTTCCATTTCCTTAGGGTTTTATCCCTCCTTCTTGATGTTCCAAAGTGTCCAGAACCTACGGTTCATACCTAGGGTTTAACCATGGGTCTTTTGGTGAAACTTTTTGGTCTAGGGATGGATTTATCAACCTTGTGGTGCCGGGGTGGTGCGGTTGATGTTTCGCACCATGTTTTGGGGGATTCGACAATTTCGGTAGGTGATTCCGTGGGTAACCATTTAATGATGAGTTAGTTTTCTTGATTAAATAATTTTACATGTTCCTTATGTGTTTTGAATTATGAGAAAACCATTTTTGGTAGCAATAGTAAATCATTTGGTATTAAAGTTACATTTTTTCTTGAAGTGTGTATTTTTCAAATGTATTTCATGTGTTATCTCTTGTGGTAGTTTTGTAAAATGGGGAAGTAATTTATTAGTTGTTGAAATGGGATACCAATTATGGTTGGGTAATGATATAGTGCCATGTGGGACTAAAAATGGGGTGTATTTGAATGGTTTTATGTGTATAACCTTGTTATACTCCTTGAAAGTGTTTTATGGATTTGTGTGTTCTCATGGGTATCTTTTGTGATATTGTTCAAGGTGATTATATAACATTTGAAAGTAGATTATTACATGTTTATTGGGCTGCCAATTATGTTTTGGTAGGGTCTTGGTGTGATTTTGGCTTAAAAAGAGGTTTTTGAAATGGGTTTTATGTGCAATGTTTGGGTATACTCTTTATAATTGTTTTATGAAAGTTTTGAATGGTTTATTGAGTTGTGTAATAGGTGAAACTATATCAGAAAACTATTTTTGTAGGAGTATATTTTTAAAAGTTCCATTTCATTTTTGAAAATCCTGTTATGTGATATGTATCATCTTGGAAATATTTTATTAAATTGTTTGAAGGAGATATTGAGGAGTGAAAGTGGTGTGAAAGTGATGTGGAGTGTTTTGTGTGAATGTGATGTGAAAAATTGAATTTTTCATTATGAAAGAAGTGTTATTTTCCATGTGTGTGGGATGTTATATGAGTTTAAATATCTTATAATTGTTTTATAAAATTGTTTAATGGTTTTGTGGAAGTGTTGAAGAAATCTGAAATGTGTTGTGGGCTATTTTGGTGTGAGTCGGATTTCAAAATCATTTTGAATGAAAAATGGATTTTTGTGACTTGTGTGGTATACATATGGGCTGTTTGGTGAATTTTTGATGTGTAAATGATATTTCCATGTTCAATGTATATTTATTTACTTGTTGAACTTGTTTGAGCACAAGGGGAAAACCTGGGTATCTAGGTGGGTGGACGTGTACTAGTATGCTAGTGAATCTGTGGGGTTTGGCCTCAGTTTCACTTAGAAAGATTGACGCTTACAACTATAAATAAACTATGATGATGATTATTGGGGACCAATAGGTTATGGGTATGTTCCCTACTAGTGTCTCGTGCATGAGAATGGATATTTGTGATGGTTACTCTCACCGAGATACGAGGTACCTGGGACCCACAGCTAGCTAGTGCCTAAAGGTTATTTCATATTGCTTGTGCTCATTAGTTACTTTATACTTACCGTCGGCATACGGTACATTTGAATGTAAAATTAAGTAGATTTTTTGTTTATTTTAAAAGTGTTAACCCATTAAAATAGCCCACTTGAAAACTGTTTTTATTCAAAGTCGCATCTTTTAGAAATTGTAACTAGTTTTTCATGTTTTTAAAAACTTGCGTGCTTTTCGTCTTTAAATGTTTATCACATGGAATCTCTTAGTGGTGGTATACTACTGGGAATTGGATCACACCCTAATTACACCCTTGGGTGTAAGTAGACTTGGTTATTTTTGTTTTCGCAGGTTGGGTACAGTTTTTAGTACCATTGGTTCGGGTTTCTAGCAGGTCCTTGGTGGTGAAGTCTTGTGGGGATGGCTTGAGGGAGGTGCCTCTTGCCATGTGGAGGTTCTTGGGATATCTTTTCTTGGTTTTGTACCTTTGTAATGGTATTCATACATTGTTTAAATTTGTGTAATTCTATTCTTAATTTTAGTAAAAGATGTTTTTGTTTGAAAAATCCAATTTTGGTTTCTTGGTTTCGTTTGTTGTTTTATGTTTACAAATCCTGGTAAATCGTTCCCAAACTTCATTTTATGATACCTGGGAACTTTTTCCAGCCTATGGGGATCGGAAAAACCCTTCGGGTCTTGCCATGGACTGTGTCGGGTGCTGATTTTGAAGGTGACCAGATTTGGTTCGTGACAAAATGGTATCAGAGGAGGTTCAGGTTAACTCTTTGGGTCATGTTATTTGGGGAAGAGTCAGGATTGTTGGGACATGGAATTCCAGTTATGGGTAGTGTGCCTGATCACCAAACCTCATAATGGGATTCAAGTTTCCAAGAGAAGTCGGGATTTATCTAAGTCCATTGGTTTTCTTGGTTCGATGATGATTAAGGGAAATTAAAAGAGAGTTGGGTTAATGGTCCTAGTGAGATCGCAGGGCCTGGAAAGCCATGTGGAGCCAAGGATATTCCCTAGAACACTCTCTGTGATAGTGAAGTGATTGGAATATGTCCGCCAACCATATTTCCAAGTCACCCACTGAAACTAGTTTCCTCTCGCATTGTTTTGTGCTTAGGTTTTGAAATCTTGGCACTTTGGTTTTAAGAAGTGTAAAGTTTTTGTGAAATGATTTTCAAATAAAGAGGGAATGGTTTGATTTATGAAATGGTGGAAGTGAATTTTTAGAATTGTTTTGAAATGGAAAATGGTGTGCTTACACCTCTTTTGAAAGAAGGAACTATATTGAAGTTGGTTTTCAAAAGTGTTTCCAATAGAGTTTTCTAAACAATCAAAGGGTGTTTAATGGGATGAGATGTTTTGAAATTGATGTGAATATCTTAAAAGTGAGTTATTTTCTAAATGGTTGTGTCTTTATGAAAAGTTTTGTAAGATTTGAGTTGGTATTTTGATCTTGTGGTTAGCCGTTTTGAGAAAAAGGATGTGTTGGTTGACTTTTTTGGTTTTGAAATGTGGAAAGAATGTTTTGTTTTAACCTTTGGTATTTCCATGGGTAACCACATGCATGGGGTTATATAGGATGATGGATGATTGATGTCACGACTGGATGAGTGTCAGGATGGATATGAGGAGGGTGACCAGTGTGGCACAGAAACATGCATGTGTAAGGCCCATGGGGTACCATTGGTGGATACGCTAACCGCTGAACCGTTTGTTTTCAAGAAATATTTTTAAAGAAAAAAATTATGTCTTGATGAATTGTTTGTGATGGATTATATTATGTGTTTTTGGAAAATGTTGATATTGTGGGAGGTTTTTGAGTCTAAGAACCCCTCCTGTTTTAACTGTGTTTTGGGTTTATGTTTGGTTGGTAAGATGGGTAGAAGGACCGGTTAGTAGTCTCCTCTAAGATATGTTTCGGGACACCTTTATGGTGGTTCCCTTATTGTGTTTGGATCTGGTTTATGGATTTTTTTGACAAATGGACCAGATTGGTTGGATCCTTGGGTTCTCTTATTGGATAAGGTACGCCCCCATTAAGGGTTAATGCATAACTGAACTACAATATGGATTGTTTCGCCATTGGAAAATCCTCCAGTTGATCAATATAAGGAATCTTTTATCAATCTTTGTGGATTGAGTCTACACCCATTCCTTTATTTTATTTTTAGATCCTCTTGTAGCGGAAGAGTGCTTTTGGAAGGTTGAAAGAGACCTTAGTTTCTTAAGTTTTCTAATTCATCGAAGCTGGAAGTGGTCTAGGGTTGTTAGTGGGGATGAGTGTCTCGATGTCGTCTAAGAGGGCCTTTGGGTTCTTCACAGTTTCTTTGAAGCATGAGTTTATGTTAAACCACCAGTGTGGAAAATATGGTCATGATAGGATATTGTGGCCACTATCTAGAATTGTGTGTTGTTGGGGATGTTGTATAAGGCCCCTCTCCATGAATTATTTATATCAGTCGCAATGGTCATGTTCGGTGATGCCTTATGATGTCATGTGATCAATTGACCGTAAAGGTGAAAGTTGGGAAATCATATGAGAGTCTCTGTTATGTTGGGAGAATGTCTCCCTTGGAAAAAACTTTAAAAAAAATATTCCATTTTAGAGGAAGTTGATTATAGGTGTTCTTTACTTCTATTGTTTCTCACCCGAACAAACAAGGTGTGATGTGTGTGCATCTTATAAGCCCTTATTTCAGTGAAATATCGGGTTATGGTAAAGTGATTTTGGAATGTGTTATGTCTTGGAAAACTTATTGGGGATTGCAGTGTAGTTGTTGGTTGCACCGAAAGAAGAATACTCGTTTAGGGGGTTTCCAAAGCCTAACTGCGAGGCCGAAGATGCTTCAATCATTTGAGCTCCATCCATAGGTCTCGGAGAGAAGCTGGCTCGTAGTCAAGGGAAATCACAAGGTCGTTTAAACCCTTGTACAAAGTCTTATCCTTAGTATGAAAGATATGAAGAGTTTAAACTTATGGTCTCGTTATCTTTCTTCTGTTGTTCATGTTCAGTAGAAATAGGTAAAGGGCCTTGTACCTATGTCATCG
The DNA here is from genome assembly GCA_963277665.1 of Viscum album. Classification (NCBI taxonomy): domain Eukaryota; kingdom Viridiplantae; phylum Streptophyta; class Magnoliopsida; order Santalales; family Viscaceae; genus Viscum; species Viscum album. The sequence continues at coordinate 1,776,303,273 of OY728129.1, read as the reverse complement.
CCCAATGTTATTCCACCCCCCTTTGGTTTCCATTGAGGCTTTGGAGAAAGGTTTGAAGTTTGGCTAGACAGGTTGGGCACACGATTTGCACTTGGTTAGTAGTGACCATGCCCCAGAAAACCTTGTGGATATAAGGATCCCCACTATTAGTGCATGGTTTCCCAAACCCTGCAGACTAACCATGTGGTCGTCCCAACTCTTTAAATTTTGGGGTCTTTCTGTACCAGCCCATGCTGGTCGGTTAAGATGGTTGCTTCTTATGGTGGGGAGACACACTATGAGTCTTATATAAGTTCTTTTGTAAAATTATGATGGAATTATACTCTTTGTACTGGGGATTCCATTCAGGCCTCCCCCTTTTAGTGTCCTGATTATTTCTCGAGAAAAAAAATATAGGTTGTCTCTTATGGTGGGGAGGTTATTTTTGTTCCCCCATACCAGTAACTCAGACTTATCCATGGTCGTGGCTTGGAGGTAGGTAGTCTCATTCAGAGCTATCAAGCTACCTACATCTTCCTTTAGTAAACATTGGGATTGGGGAGTAACCAACGGTCTAGTTAAATTAAGGTAAGTGTAACCTTCTTCGATGTTGTTGTTCATTTGGGTGAATTGCTTGAGTCTTGTTCGGATAGTGTTTAATGAGTTTTATTTTCGGATCAATTATGAATGTGATTGATCATTTCAGGAAAGTGGTGTAAGTTTTGTTTGTGAGAGTAATCCTTCATTAATTGATCACTGGAGGTGTTTTGGCCTTTGGGGGTGAAACCTGACAAGGGAGTACCTCTTGGTTTCTCAGTTGGGTTTGGTTGTTGCTTTGGCCTTGATGTGACTTTCCGGGACGGAAAGTTTTCATGGTGGGGAGAATTGTCACATACATGACTTATTTTAAAGTTAAATTTAATTTAATTTCCATTTATACTTTGTTTTTTTGGGTTTCTCAAGCTTATATGGTGGAATGGGTGAGTTTTTGTGAATTGGGCCAAACCGTGAGCCCAATTCCAGATTTAAAAATAAATTTTGTTTCTTTTATAACTTTTTCATTTTTTAATATTTTTCACCCATTCCAATTCTTAAATGGTCTACCCTGACATATTAACACCACCATTGTAGTTTGGATCCTTTATAAATCCATAACCAAGGTGTATATGGGTTTTTATTTAAGGGATTGGGCCTGCCCGAAAGCCCAATTCCAGGTTTAAAAATAAAATTTGATTAATAAATAAATTATTCATTTTTAAGGATTATTTGGTGATTCAAAGCCTCAAACTCGCCCCTTGAACCCAGTCGTGCACCCAAGCTCTCTCTCCCCTCTTTGGAGCTTTTCTTCATCGCGATTGAATGCTGAACTTATTAGGGTTTCTAAAATCGGGCAGATTTGAAGACGTAAGTTCATTCTTTCATATCTCCTTCAATATTTACTCTTTTTCCCCCATTTCAGTCCCCACATGACCTCCTCCTCATCAGTAGAGCCTAACTATTAGGTTTTTCTGCTTTGAGTTTCAACATTTGGTTAATTCGGGGTAATTACTTCAATATTTTTCAAGGTGAGTGTTCCTCCCTTCCACTTCTTCCATTTCCTTAGGGTTTTATCCCTCCTTCTTGATGTTCCAAAGTGTCTAGAACCTACAGTTCGTACCTAGGGTTTAACCATGGGTCTTTTGGTGAAAATTTTTGGTCTAGGGCTGGATTTATCATCCTTGTGGTGCCGGGGTGGTGCGGTTGATGTTTCGCACCATGTTTTGAGGGATACGACAATTTCGGTAGGTGATTCCTTGGGTAACCATTTAATGATGAGTTAGTTTGCTTGATTAAATAATTTTACATGTTCCTTATGTGTTGTGCATTATGAGAAAACCATTTTTGGTAGCAATATGAAAGCATTTGGTATTAAAGTTACTTTTTTTCTTGAAGTGTGTATTTTTCAAATGTATTTCATGTGTTATCTCTTGTGGTAGTTTTGTAAAATGGGGAAGTAATTTATTAGTTGTTGAAATGGGATACCAATTATGGTTGGGTAATGATATAGTTCTATTTGTGCCTAAAAAGGGGGTGTATTTGAATGGTTTTATGTGTATAACCTTGTTATACTCCTTGAAAGTGTTTTATGGATTTGTGTGTTCTCATGGGTATCTTTTGTGATATTGTTCAAGGTGATTATATAACATTTGAAAGTTGATTATTACATGTTTCTTGGGATGAAAATTATGTTTTGGTAGGGTCTTGGTGTGATTTTGGCTTAAAAAGTGGTTTTTGAAATGGTTTTTATGTGCAATGTTTGGGTATACTCTTTATAATTGTTTTATGAAAGTTTTGAATGGTTTATTGAGTTGTGTAATAGGTGAAACTATATCAGCAAACTGTTTTGGTAGGATTATATTTTTAAAAGGTCCATTTCATTTGTGAAAAGGCTGTTATGTGATATGTATCATCTTGGAAATATTTTATTAAATTGTTTGAAGGAGATATTGAGAAGTGAAAGTGATGTGGAGTGTTTTGTGTGAATGTGATGTGAAAAATTGAATTTTTCATTATGAAAGAAGTGTTATTTTCCATGTGTGTGGGCTGTTATATGAGTTTAAATATATTATAATTGTTTTATAAAATTGTTTAATGATTTTGTGGAAGTGTTGAAGAAATGTGAAATGTGTTGTGGGCTATTTTGGTGTGAGTCGGATTTCAAAATCATTTTGAATGAAAAGTGGATTTTTGTGACTTGTGTGGTATACATATGGGATGTTTGGTGAATTTGTGATGTGTAAATGATATTTCCATGCTCAATTTATATTTCTTGACTTGTTGAACTTTTTTGAGCACAAGGGGAAAACCTGGGTATCTAGGTGGGTGGATGTGTACTAGTATGCTAGTGAATTAGTGGGGTTTGGCATCAGTTTCACTTAGCAAGATTGACGCTTAAAACTATAACTAAACTATGATGATGATGATTGGGGACCACTAGGTTATGGGTATGTTCCCTACTAGTGTATCGTGCATGAGAATGTATATTTTTGATGGTTACTCTCACCGAGATATGAGGTACTTGGGACCCACAGCTAGCTAGTGCCTAGGGGTTATTTTTTATTTCTTGTGCTCATTAGTTACTTTGTACTTACCATCGGCATACGGTACATTTGACTAGAAAATTCAGTAGCTTTTGTGTTTATTTTAAAAGTGTTAACCCATTAAAATATCCCACTTGAAAACTTTTTTTATTCAAAGTCGCATCTTTTAGAAATTGTAACTAGCTTTTCATGTTTTTGAAAACTTGCATGCTTTTCGTCTTTAAATGTTTATCACATGGAATCTCTTAGTGGTGGTATCCTACTGGGAATTGTCTCACACCCTACTTACACCCTTGGGTGTAAGTACACTTGGTTATTTTTTTTTCGCGGGTTGGGTACAGTTTTTAGTACCATTGGTTCGGGTTTCTAGCAGGTCCTTGGTGGTGAAGTCTTGTGGGGATGGCTTGAGGGAGGTGCCTCTTGCCATGTGGAGGTTCTTGGGATATCTTTTCTTGGTTTTTTAACTTTGTAATGGTCTTCATACATTGTTTAAATTTGTGTAATTCTGTTCTTAATTTTAGTAAAAGATTTTTTTGTTTGAAAAATCCAGTTTTGGTTTCTTGGTTTCGTTTGTTGTTTTATGTTTACAAATCCAGGTAAATCATTCCCAAACTTCATTTTATGATACCTGGGCACTTGTGCCAGCCCGTGGGGATCGGGAATGCCCTTCGTGTCTTGACATGGACCGGGTCGGGTGCCGATTTTGAAGGCGACCAGATTCAGTTTGTGACAGATACTACTGGATCACCTAGGATTTCCTCCTAGGGTCAACCTTTCACTTGATCAAATATTGTTTTCAGAGACATTCACCACTGGTCTAAGCAATTATTGTTGATCTCAGGGGAAGTATAGTTGATATCGGGGGTCTATTTTAAACCTATAGATTGATGGTGGTTATTACTTTACACTTACACATTGTATTTATTTATTTAGATAAGCATATAACATGAGTATACATTAATTTACTGGTTAGGATTTGGACCCCATTAGTAGTGCCATGCTGAATTGTACTCACACCCTTCTTGGATGTCCATGGCACTTGGATACCTAAATAGACTTCACTGATCACAGGTTTAGGTAAGGAAGAGGCCTAAATTTACATGATCAAGTGGGATAGCTCTAATGGACTAGATAATGGGATGAGATAAGGATTTAGGATGGTCTTAGAGAATCATTTTATTTTATTTCATTTGTATATGTCTCAATCTAATTGATGTTCAGTTGTTATATATAAGCATGATCATGAGTCTATTTGACTGCTTTCTTATGCATTTAATTCGATATATCATGTTGTGTTTTATTTACTTATGCATACTCTAATAGATGTTTATTATTATTGGGAAATTTATGGTTATTTATATTGTTTCTCACTCTGATATGGGGGTATAGTCTCCCCATAGTATCACTCTAAACCCTCACTGCTAGTTGGAAGCCTTTGGCATATAGGGAGGTGGGCCTGAGGCCACATGATGCCCCCATTCAAGACATAGATTAGTGGTATTAGGTTGGGGGTCATTAAAATTTATACTTAGATACCTTTCTTACACAAGCCTTGGGGCTTAGCTAATTGGGGGTGATTGGTTATGTTGTTGATAATTTTGTTGATTGGAGCTTAATTAAGATGTGATTTTTCCTCACATATAGAGAGTATAACATATAGGCCCTTGATTGAGATGGAAAAATAAGTGTATGGTCATATTTAGATAATACATATGATGTTATTATCTATCAGGTGAGGGGTATGTGATGCGTTTATCCTGAAATGTGAATGAAATGTGATGTATTCACCAACCTGGTCAATCTATACTCAAAGAATCATAAATATATGAGTTGGTTATATGAGATTTACATACTCTATGTCTCATGGTAACTTGGTGTCTTGAAAAAAGGGATAATGTGAAAATTAATGCTTGTATATGATGCAACTGGTGGGCATAGGTAGAGTGATACATGTGTTTCATGGAGACCATTTCAAATCCCTCTCTAGATTAAGTAGCATTGATTCTTTACTAGAGGTCTCTCTTTTCATACATTTATGAATTTAGGAATTTATATTTTGTTTTCAATGATATAAATTACCATGGGGTCACACTTCATTGTTGATTGAATGGGGATTTATTCTAACTCATAGAGCTACTCTAAAGTTGTGTTGTATGAATGAGGCATATCTCTCTCTATATCCCAATTGCATTAAAGCCTCATTTTATTTATGTCATTTCACCTCATATTGTATGAATGAGGTTAATTGTTAAGGGATATCGTAAGTCATGATATATGATATCATGAAACTACCTATGATATGATGGAAAATTAAATGTTATATGATAACATACATATCTCTTACACTTAAGGATGTCATTTTTTATGTATAGGATAACATATATAGCTTTTATATGATAAAAATACCATAAAAATGACCTATGAACATGGGGTTATAAACAAATATAGTCAAACCATGGTTGTAGGTCAAGATAAGGACATGGGTGAAGGCTTCCCATTTCCATAGTGTGTGCAGGAATGGGTATGAGAAACTTTTTTTACCATTGGAATGATGCGAGAGATACATGGGAAGGGAATATAACCACCAACTTACATGGTTATGGTTGTATCTTATCCTATAGCTATATAATTAGGTGTTTGTGCCTGTATCTTTCCTTATAACCATGAGCTTACATGGTCGTGGTCGTATCTTTCCCTACAACCACAGACTTACATGGTTGTAACTTTTCTATAACCATGGGATTAAGTGGTTGTGGTTGTAGTCTAGTTGAATGGTTCCCACGGCCATGGGCTTACGTGGTCATGGATATAGGGACTACGTATCTCACCAATCAGATATTTTGAATACATATTAATTATATATAATTATTTTATAATTAAATATTTAACAATATATATATAACAAAAATGTGGAATGGTGTGGTAGAAAGGTGTTCCATGAAAAATCCTTGAGACAAAGAGACTGAAACACACCTCTATTCATTTATTTTAATTATCTATTACAATGAACATTAATTGTGGTTATAACTACAAAATAAGGACATAATCATTTAACCCATTTCCAATATAATATTTTTGGTAGCACATGGGCTTTGATCATGGGTGTTGTCCATGGATTTAGATCATGTTTGTTGTCACGCTATTTATGGCCATGGGCAGTGCCCATAGCAGTAGTCCCTGGGGTTACCACAACAACTTTAGAATCCATGTATGTAATGCTTATAGTTGTGGGTCTTTCTTCTAGTAGTTCAAATTCTTGCATTAATCATTGTGGTCATAAGTTATAAATGTTGTAATTATAACCCATTTACTCATGCTTTTTAAATGCATGAGTAAGTGAAAGCAGATTCAAGGAGAATCCTGTAAGGATATAAAAGGTGGTTGAAGAGTTAAGGAAGGGTTATTAATTTCCTTGGTTTACTATTGATTCTCTCATTACCAAAGATCTCTCTCTTCCTCCATTTTCATTACGAGACACTAACATATCATGGAAGGTAATAGAATATCACTAGAGAATTGGGTGATTTAGTTTCAGCCTATGGATACACCATGGAGGAGGGATGTCTTTAGGAAGCCTCTTGGAAATCTTCATCAAGAATATATGCTAAAGAACAAGGGGCAGTGGCAGTGGAATCTTTGATGTAATGTGTAATGACCTGAAAATTACTTTATGTTATTAATAGAATAACTTCTTATTTTATAATGATTAATTACAAAAGAATCACATATAAAGACTCTTACATTTATTTACACATCATGTGTAAATATGGACAAGTAAAACTAAGAACAGTAAAGTAATATACACATATAAGAATGGTATATTCACTAAAAGTAACTCCATAGGCTTAAATTCCCCTATAAATATCACCCCTACCATAAATATTGTAAAAATAAAGATAAATTTTAGGAAAATAATTGACATTATCAATGAATGTGTATGAACCTTCATAAGTGAAGTAGTAAGTGAAAAAGTGTGAATGATGGTGTATTTATAGGGAAACATGGTCATTTTCTATTATGATTATCGACTAATATGGTTGATGGGAAATATGACCATTAGTTAATAAAACAGTTGTTCATTATTATTATTGGTTATGTAGATTCAATTAAATGATTTTCACGATTATTTTATGATATAATCAAAATTATATTATTTATGGAGACTGAAAATAAATTTTGTTAAAAAATAAGATTTTTGAAAAATGTATAAATTTTAAAAAAATTATTTCATGAAATAATATTATAAAAACTTTTTAAATGATTTTATATTTTAGCAAATCCCTAAGTAATTTTTATAACTGTCAGAAAGTTTAATACGCTATAAAAAATTTTAATTTTCAATAAACATGGATTTTATTTAAAATTTATAATTATCATATTTAAATAATTATTTCTATAAAATAAATTTTATTTTTGGACTCATTACATAAAAATTATCCTTGGGTAAATTTATGGGAATTTTCCAACAAAGTTGAATTTTTGGTGAAAAAGTGAAAATTACCATTTTACGAGAACTGTGATTTCATAACATCATTATTATGTGAACATGATTAAAACAATTATGAAAAAAATTATTCATTAAAAACTTATTTTAATAAGTATAAAAATTAATTTAAAAATATTAGTTTTAATTTATAAATTCATACATTATATTTTGGAACAAAAAAATGGATTTTTGAGATAAAAATTATATTTGGTTTGTGTACATTAAATGGATTGGTTGGAAGGTGAAGGTTCCGGGCACAGTGGAAGCGCATTGGTGGATTTTCCCAAATTTAATTTTAACATTAAACAATGTTCAATCCGAGATTCTTCATGACATAAAACGCCGAATCTTCTGAATAGAACGAAGAACGAAAAAAAAAGAGTCCCAGAACCCTTGAGGTAGGATCATCATATGTTGATTATAATAAATTTAATTAATTCATAAGAATTACCTCAATGGAATTCTTTCTTCATTGATGCCTCCGGTCATGATCTTGTGATCCGTCGTTGCATCATAGAATCCAAGTGCAGGATTCCTCTAGCGATGATCCACACGTGCTCTACGTATCTCCAAATGACGCCGAAGGGAACTCCGGGTGCTATCACGGAAGAACCTTCGCTTGCGATGTCTGTCTTCAATCGCCTTGATCCGGTGGAAGATCTCGCTTTCATAACTTGAAAGCATTCTTGGTGGAAACGGAATTCTCTCTTCGCACGAGAGTGTTTCCAAATCCGTTGTGCACAACCAAAAAAATGGCTAACTATCTTGAGAATAATGTAATTGGGATTTATAATACTTAGAATAATAAAAAGAATTAATTGCTCATAAGCATTCATTTCATTTAATTCTTAGTAATACCCCCATGTCTTAATAATGACAGTTGACCATCATTATTACTTGACATGTGTCCAACGTATTACATTTAATATCATTTAATTAAATAAACAATATTTTCTCACGAATCCCGAAAAACAAACTACACGGCGTGTATATATAAATATACACGGCGTGTACTTTTATTTTTTCAGTTTTATTTATTTCCTCCACCACATTTATTAGACCTTGAGTAATGACTATTTATTTCTTAAATAAATGTAACTGCATTACTCGCTAATAAATATATATATATATTATTTCACCCACAATATATTCTCTCGAACAACTAGTGTCGAAATAAATGCGATCAGACATCCTTGAATAATTAATAAACCACAATCGGTAATAATCTTTATTCAACTTGTTAAATTAATATTTAACTGAGATACATGGACACACTTAGTGTGTGACCCTCTAGGCCTCTTTCTCAGTGGCATTAGGCGGAGCCTGCCTAAATTCCAATGTTAGCGTCTAGCAACACGCCAAGGCACCCATAGAGAAATAATTTAACGCCGCAATGATGTGTCACCTCCTACGAACGCTTACCGTGTAATATAATCCCTTTGTCTCGATATCTCTAATCAAGTGGGTTGCATGGGAGTTCCATCAACCCATGTGCTCGATTATTCTTTCTTTGACTTCCCGAAATTGAACTCGCCCATACCTTACCATGGCCATGAATTTATGTAGGCTATATCAATTCCATCAAAGGGCCTGAGATATCTACTTCCGTTATGGAACAGAAGGGGAAAATCCTTTCTTGCATTATCTATTATTGCAGTATTACTCGTGACACACCCAACGTATCCTACCTCACTGTGAATAGTGTGTCGTCACAGTTTTCGTCAATACATCTAAGTGCGCGGGTTTTAATACCCATTAATAATAATCTTAAAGTCTAAGGACCAATACACACGTCCGCAGATAGGAACATCCAATGACACTATGAAATGTGGATTTCCTACTGGCGGGTCTCGTTCTCATAATATCCTCCTGGATATTACCAAGGGAACACACCATGAGAAGGTGCCTCAAATTTTTATGAGTCCTCACCCCTAATGACCTGTATTATTTATGTCCCTCAAATAATATCATCCGGCCATAGAACATATATTCAAGAATAGTGTTATGGAAATTCCGGGTTCTCATCATAGCAGGGATCCGCTATGACCCATTAATGCAATAGTTGTCCTTAGGACATTACCACATGCATTGTCACGCAGAAGAATAATCAATATGTGATAAGACTTTTAATAATGAATAAAGTAAAAAGTAGTTGGTTCTAGACCACCAACTCCAACAGACTCCCACTTGGACTAGAGCCAACTGCTAACAACCTTTAACCCGCTAGATCTCACATGATATTCATGCTTCTACTGAGATAGGACTTTAGTCATAGGGTCCTCCACGTTCTCTTTCGTGGACACTCTGCTCACTGCAACTTCACCCCTTTGATAGAAATCCCCCAAGAGGTGATACTTCCGGAGTATGTGCTTTGTCCGTTGATGTGACCTTGGTAATTTTGCAAGAGCCACCACTACAGTATTATCACAATACAATGTAATGGGATCTTTACTTCTAGGCACTACATCAAGCTCCTGTACAAAGTTCCGAATCCAGACGGCTTCCTTGGCTGCATCAGAAGCCGCTATATACTCAGACTCCACTGTAGAATCGGCGAAAACTGGCTGCTTCGAACTCTTCCAGCTCACAGCTCCTCCATTAAGACAGAAAACATATCCAGATTGCGACTTCAGATCATTCTGATCTGTCTGAAAACCATCATCATCATACCCTCTGATGAAAAGCTACTCGTCTCCTCCATACACCATGAACATATCCTTAGTTCTTCTTAGATACTTAAGGATAGTCTTAACAGTAGTCCAATGTTGTTCTCCTGGATCTGCTTGATACCTGCCTACCATGCTCAGTTCATAGGCAACATCAAGCCTGGTACATAACATGGCATACATGATGGATCCTATAGCCGAAGCGTATGGGATCTTACTCATTCTATCTTTCTCTTGTTGTGTCTGAGGACACATTTTCTTAGAAAGATGTAGGCCATGTGACACTGGAACCAATCCCCTCTTGGATTGTTCCATACTAAATCTCTTTAGTATCTGGTCAATGTATGTACCCTGACTTAGTTCAAGCAGCCTCTTGGATCTATCATGAACGATCTTGATCCCTAGAATGTAGGCTTCTTCACCTAAGTCTTTCATGGAGAATCACTTGTTCAACCAGTCCTTAACTGACTGTAAGGCTGGTATGTTGTTTCCAATAAGCAATATGTCATCAACATATACTACTAGGATAACGACTGCATTACCATTAAACCGCTTATAAACACATGTCTCACATTCGTTCTTAATGAAACCAAATTCCTTTATGGCTTCATCAAATCGAATGTTACATGACCTGGATGCTTGCTTCAATCCATAAATTGATTTCTGCAACTTGAAACCCCGTTTGTCTTCACTTGGTGTCACAAACCCTTCTGGTTGTGTCATATAGACATCTTCCTGAAGGTTCCCGTTAAGGAAAGCTGTTTTGACATCCATCTGCCAAATCTCGTAGTCATGGTAAGCTGCTATGGAAAGTATGACTCTTATGGATTTAAACATGGAAACTGGAGAAAAGGTTTCATCATAGTCAATTCCTTGATGTTGTCTGGATCATTTAGCCACTATCCTTGCTTTATAGGTGCTAACTTGACCTTCCATGTCCAGTTTTCTCTTGAATACCCATTTGCATCCAACAGGCTTTACATCAACTGGCTCATCGACCAGAACCCAAACTTGGTTCTGATACATGGAATCTATCTTAGAATTCCTATCCTCTATCCATCTTGTAGCTTCTGAGATTTCTAATGCTTCCTTGTAGGAGAGAGGTTCATTATTGTCCAAAAATAATGATTCACCATCCTCGGTGACTAGGAAACCAAATCTCTCTGGTTCCCTTACCTCTCTTGAGCTCCTACGCAGTACTTTTGTTTCTGGAACCTCTTCCACGGGGACCTGTGGAACTTGTTCCTATACCAACTCCTATGTATCTTGAGCATCAACTTCATCAAAGTCAATCTTTCTCCCACTATCCTTTTTGAGGATGTGCTCAATCTCAAGAAAGATGGCTTGTCTGGTGATAGTCACTTTCTTGTCTTGGGGGTTATATAGGTAATATCCTTTCCTTTCCTTCAGATATCCTATAAAGGTACACTTCGTGCCCCGGGGTGCTAGTTTGTTGCCTGATAAGGCCTTAAAAAATGCCTCTCATCCCCATACATGTGTATGCGACAAAATGGGTTTCTTTCCATTCCATAACTTGGAGGTAATTCCATTTTCCGCCTTAGTTGGTACTCGGTTTAATGTGTATGATGCGGTTTGTAATGCATATCCCCAAAATGATAATGGAAGATCCACATGACTCATCATCAACCTCACCATGTCCAACAAGGTACGGTTCCTCCTTTCATTAACATCATTCCACTGTGGTGTCTAAGGAGGAGTGAGCAGAGATAGAATCCCAGACTCTCGTAGAAGATCGATGAACTCTTGGTTCAGATATTCTCCACCTCGATCCGATCGAAGCTTCTTTATCTTGTTACCAAGCTGATTCTCTACTTCATTCTAGAATTCCTTAAATTTCTCTAAGGCTTCAGACTTATACCTCATTAATTAGACAAATCTGTATCTACTTAAATCATCAGTAAAAGTAATGAAGTAAGAATATCCACCTCTAGCTTCTACTGGAAATGGTCCACATACATCTGTGTGTACCAATCCTAAAAGCTCTATGGCCCTTTCACCCTGTCCACCGAAAGGCATCTTGGTCATTTTACCTTGTAAACAAGTGTGACATCTATCAAGTGGTTTTAGATCATTGGAGTCTAAATAGCCCTCTTGACAGAGCTTTCTCAAACGCTTCTCGTTTACATGACCAAGGCGGTGATGCCACAACTGGGTGATGTATGAGTCATGTGAGTTTGTTTCGTTATCGATTGACAATACTTGGTTTTCGTAATTTAATACATACAAACCATTATTTAAATGTGTCATACCATAACATACGTTGTTCTTATAAAAGAGACAACCCTTATTTCCAAACTTGAAAACAAATCCATCCATATCCAAACAAGATACAGAAATTATGTTCTTGGTAACACTAGGCACAAAATAACAGTTTTGTAAAACCAAAATCATGCCAGTTGGCAATGAGAGGTGGTAGTCGCCAATAGCCAACGCAGCCAGCCTTGCGCCATTGGCAGCTCGAAGATCCACCACTCCTCTGGCGATCTTTCTAAATCTACTTAGTTCCTACATTTGAATACAGATATGAGCCCCACAAGCTGTATCCAATACCCAATGTGTAGAAATAGAAAGATTTCCCTCGATAACAAATGCACCTTTAGCATACCCATGCTTCTGGGTGCAGTTTTTCTTTTAGTGGCCCTGCTTGCTGCATGCAAAACAAACCTCCTCCCATTCCTTGCCCTGCCTCTGGATCTTCCCCTTCTTAGAGGGACTGTGCTCGGGGGATTCAGACCGTTTATAAGTCTTTGGCCCCTTTTCCTTGTCCTTCTTTTTCTTGTTCACCATAAGGACTGCGGTTTTGTCACGCCCCATGTCCTTGTCAACCTGGAAAATCAAGGTCAGAAGCTCTGACAGACTCTTCTCATTGCTGCTCATGTTATAGTTGACAATGAAGCTAGAGAAGGTCTTGGGCAGTGAGGATAGGATGAGATCTGTACGCAACTCATCCGGGAATTTAATCCCTAAGATGTCCAGGCATTCAATGTAGCCAATAAGCTTGACTACATGAGGCCCAGCTGGCGCAGACTCTCCAAGCTTCATGGTGAACAAAGCATTGGAGATCTCATATCTCTCTTGCCTCGTCTTCTCTTGGTAGAGATCCTTAAGGTGAGACATCATGCTATACGCGTCCATGTTTTCATGTTGCTTCAAGAGCTCATTAGACATGGCCAATAGCATGAAACACTGGAAATCTATGGCATCATCCATGTGTTTCATATAGAGAGATAATTCCTCATCATTGGCCTCTTTCCCAGGCGCAACTGGAATAGGCTCTTCCAGCACATACAATTTCCTTTCGTGGTGAAGGACGACGCGTAAACGCCTCTGCCACTCTTGGAAATTGGTGCCAACGAGAAGGTTTTCCTTCTTGAGTATGGTGCGCAATTATATGTTTGAATTCATTTTATTTCCGTTTCTACAAATTAAGAGGAGTAAAGGTTTAGTACTTTATTACAAAAAAATTGAGACAAATAAATAAATTAATAATTATTAGTCTCCCGCTATTTTATCGAAATCCAATAGCCCTCACCATTGACTTCGAAATATTCTGTTTCTTGAATATTCTAGTGGAAAGGATCCATATTGTCCTTCGCATTACCCCAACTAGGTTTGGTCAAGAAACTTGAAGGGTTTTAGGTAGGCATTCCAAATTCCAACTGCATTAACTCACAGCTCCTTGATCCGCTGAGTGGACTCCCCAATCCTGAAATCCTTTTATTTTGGATTTCCTCAACCTTTGCCTCTTGGTCACACCAAGTCCTGCTGTAGCAGTCAACCCTTGATGCGAACCAAGTCAAGTCAACCCAAAACCTTGAATTAGAATTCCCCGATAATTGAAAGCACCCCAACTAGGGTTGGTCAAGCACTTTGAACTATGGTTCGATTCTAACCAAGATTATAGAAGGCTATACCGACTTAATATTTATTTTGAGGGATTTTATCCTTATACGTAAATTTCCATTTTATTATCTTTGATTACATGCTTGTTAATATTAAGTGGGATATACTTAAGTGATTAACCATGTCTAAGATAATATTTACGTATAACCCGATTTTTTTTATTTTAGTTCCATCTTGCATGCTTGTTATATTCATTAATTGTGTGATTGTGAAAACACACCCACAATAAATAAACCATGAAACTGACAGAAATAAAATACATGGTATGATCATGAGCTTGTTCTGTTTGTTATTTTATCTAGTGGTTGATAAACTATCCCAAGACCTAGGGGAGAAACACCTTTAACCATTCGGGTTCGTGTTTACAGCTTTCCACCTGTCCACCTTTGTATCTCCTTGGATTGGTTTCACCTTGGCTCCTGAATTGAGCTGCCTCCACTAGCTTGGGAGCTCCATCCATTACATATTCATTTATCTCCCATGCAGGTGAGGGGTAAAAAAGGGTTTTTATATAAAAGAATCCTTGGGCACGCAGGCCGTACATATTAATGAGGAGATGGCTCGCAGGCCAACAAATTTAATTTAAATAAATAAATTAAAAGAAACCATGAACATACAAAGGTCTCGGTCTATCTCATGATCATCCACACATGCAACGATATTTATGCATAAATAAAACTAGCATTCAATTCTTTAATCGTTCTTGTTTAAGATAAATCACGCTCGAATCAATTAATTATCTTTAATTAATCAATCCTTTTATCTTAAACCCTTTTCTGAATTTCCTTGAGATTCTCATCCATCATAATTTTAAACAAATAAATTCATTTAAAATTATCCTTGTACGTAACTTGTACCTTAGAGGCAACCCGGTGAATTCCTATTCATTACGCAGATGTTAAATTAAACACATATATATAAAACACCTATCACGTGTTGTGCCTCAGCTTTACGCCTGCACTTTGGTACACATATCAAGGGTTTGTATAATATAATAATTAAATTTTAATAAATCTGTGTAATTTGGGTGAGTACAAGGCGTGTAGTTCTGACTACACGACGTGTACTTTTCTTCACCGTCCATCCGAAGTACATGCCCGGGGACATGGTGTGTTAATGTACTTCGGAAATTTTCGGAGTACATGGAGTGTTCAGTGGACACATGCCGTGTAGTCTCCACGTTACATGATTTCCAACCGGTCAAGCCGTGTACGGGGTACACGGCCCAACCCGAACCCGAAGGGAATACACGTCGTGTTCAGTTGGACCACACGGCGTGTAATCCGAAAACCGTGTGCCACCTGTTTCCAGTCAACACACGGTGTCATAAATGACCTCAATACACGGCCTGATTTGGCGGATCGTTCAATTCATTGAACCTAGACTACACGGTGTGTACTTCTGAATACATGTCGTGTATTCTGGTGTTGTATGGCCAGAAACGTTTGGCTCCTCTGGATGAGTTCCTCTATTTTATTTTAATCAAAATTAAAATAAAAATTTGTTTTTGTGAGGTGAACGAGAAATGAGGGAGGAGGAACGAATATCGATAGTCAGATTTCCAGAATGATTAAACTTGAATTGAAACAACTAAATTATTAAATGCGTAAAACATCAATGAAAAACTAAATAATTATAATCAACGATATGACCGCTCTGATACCACTTGAAGGTTTCGGGCGCAGCGGAAGCGCATTGGTGGATTTTCCCAACTTTAATTTTAACGTTAAACAATGTTCAATCCAAGATTCGCCAAGATATAAAATGCCGAATCTTCAGAATAGAACGAAGAACAAAAAAAAAGAGTCCCAGAACCCTTGAGGTAGGATCATCATATGTTGATTATAATTAATTTAATTAATTCATAATAATTGCCTCGATGGAATTCTTTCTTCGTTGATGCCTCCGGTCACGATCATGTGATCCATTGTTTCATCGTAGAATCCAAGTGTAGGATTCCTCTAGCAGTGATCCACACATGCTCCACGTATCTCCGGACGTCGCCAAAGGGAACTCCGGGTGTTAGCGTGGAAGAACCTTCACTTGCGATGTCCATCTTCGATCGCCTTGATCTGGTGGAAGATCTCGCTTTCGTAACTTGAAAGCGTTCTTGGTGGAAAGGGAATTCTCTCTTGGCTTGAGAGTGTTTCCAAATCCATTGTGCACAACCAAAAAAATGGATAACTATCTTGAGAATAATGTAATTGGGAATTATAATACTTAGAGTAATAAAATGAATTAATTGCTCATAAGCATTCATTTCATTTAATTCTTAGTAATACCCCATGTCTTAATAATGACAGTTGACCATCATTATTACTTGACATTTGTCCAACGTATTACATTTAATATCATTTAATTAAATAAACAATATTTTCTCACGAATCCCAAAAAACAAACTACACGTTGTGTATATATAAATATATACGGCGTGTACTTTTATTTTTTCAGTTTTATTTATTTCCTCCACCACATTTATTAGACCTTGAGTCATGACTATTTATTTCTTAAATAAATGTAACTACATTACTCACTAATAAATATATATATATATATATTATTTCACCCACAATATATTCTCTCAAACAACTAGTGTCTAAATAAATGTGATCAGACATCCTTGAATAATTATTAAACCACAATCGGGAATAATCTTTATTCAACTTGTTAAATTAATACTTAACTGAGATACATGGACACACTTAGTGTGTGACCCTCTAGGCCTCTTTCTCAGTGGAATTAGGTGTAGCCTGCCTAAATTACAAGGTTAGAGTCTAGAAACACGCCAAGGCACCCATAGAGAAAGAAGTTAATGCCGTAATGACGTGTCACCTCCTACGAACGCTTACCGTGTAATATAATCCCCTTGTCTCGATATCTCTAATCAAGCGGGTTTCATGTCAGTGCCATCAACCCATGTGCTCGATTATTCTTTCTTTGACTTACCGGAATTGAACTCACCCATACCTTACCATGGCCATGGATTTATATAGGCTATATCAATTCCATCAAAGGGCCTGAGATATCTACTTCCATTATGGAACAGAAGGGACAAATCCTTTCTCGCATTATCTATTAATGCAGTATTACTCGTGACGCACCCAACGTATCCTACCTCGCTGTGAACAGTGTGTCGTCACAGTTTTGTCAATACATCTAAGTGCACGAGTTGTAATACCCATTAATAATAATCTTAAAGTCTAAGGACCAATACACACGTCCACAGATAGGAACATCCAATGACACTATGAAATGTGGATTTCCTACTGGCGGGTCTCGTTCTCATAATATCCTCCTAGATATTACCAAGGGAGCACACCATGAGAAGGTGCCTCAAAGTTTTATGAGTCCTCACCGCTAATGACCTGTATTATTTGTGTCCCTCAAATAATATCATCCATCCATAGAACATATATTCAAGAACAGTGTTATGGCACTTCTGGGTTCTCATCATAGTAGGGATCCGCTATGACCCATTAATGAAACAGCTGTACTTAGGACATTATCACGTGCATTGTCACACAGAAGAACTATCAAGATGTGATAAGACTTTTAATAATGAATAAATTACAAAGTAGTTGGTTCTAGACCACCAAATCCAACAGAAGGTAGGTTTAGATTTGAGAATTATTTTAACATCCAAACACCCTCTTTAACTAATTAATAATCCATAAAAAAATTTAATTCATTTCACCCACAAGTGGTTATCTTATATAGTAAAATAATCTATATTTAAACCTTTAAAACCACCCCTCCTCGATTATATAAATACCCCTCATTACCTCCTTTATTTTTACACTAAAGCCTTTGAGAATGAATTATCTCTCAATATCCATCTCAATTTTCTCTCCAAGTTGGTTCTAATATTCTAATGAGTCCCTCTAGAGCTTAAAGAAGCATCCTACCAAGATAGGGGTTTCCTCAATCCTCCTATTTCCTTTTCAAGTTTATTACTTTTTCTATATTATATTTTTAAATTTATTTTATTATATTGACATTGTTATCATTACATGTTATTATATTCCATATTATAAGTTTTAAATTATATTTTATTTATTCCCTCTCAGCATATCCTTTTCCTAAGCCTTTACTATCAAAACAAGGGTTCCTCACCTCTCTTTTCCCATTACTTTTGTGAGCCTTATTAGTTCTTTCTCATTTAAATGGAAAATGTTATTATGCATCATTGTTATAATTTATTTAAAATTTTATAAATTATATATCACCATTTCATCTCATTATACTACCTTCATAAGTTTTATAATGGTCATGGTTCCCTGTAGCCAAAAAAACCATCCTAAATTTGGTAAAGAAAAGTGTATGTGGTTTTCCTAGCAACAACATTCCTATTTAGATACAACAAGTGGATGTATCTCTAGCACAGTTTTACCTATGGGTAATATCCCTAAAAGGGGATAATTTCTCTTTATCTCAATCATCACCTAGTTCATGACAACAGGACTTGTTTCACACCTGGTTTGACATTCCTGGGAGATTTGATTTGGATAATTCACAAGCACTTTATAAGCCATAATAAAGGATTAGAATATATGGATTGGGATTTACATTCAACTAATATCCCTATGACATTAATTTACCATCCATCTCATATTTTTATCATTACTTCAATTGGAATACCACCCTCTATATTGTGAATGTCATGTAGATTCTAAAGTTGATTATTGGGAATTCAACCATATAACCGCATTAATCATTTGAAAGGGATTATTTCTCATCTAATTTTGTAACAAATGAACATGTTATCTATAAGTATCCATATTTCCCATGTAGTTTACCTTTCTCCTCTATGTAAATATCTCTATGAACACATTTTTTATGTAAATGGGATCTTTATTGAGAATGACCCATCACTTTCTTTGTCTTGACTTATCATCATCTATTCATAACCTTTATTCCAAAGTTTTTCCCTTATGGATACCCTTATGTAATTCTTATGATTAAAGGGAGTTCACCTAGAAACTCATCCATCGATTGAATAGGTAAATTATTGACTAAATCTTATACCATTTATTTTATATGGTGTAAATACTCTATAATTCATTATCTTGGTTAAAGGGTATTTATGTAGAGATATTTCTTACATTCATTGGATACCTATTTATTTTCCATGGGTTCATGATATTATTATTGATTGATCTATGTGTTTTTTTCTTATGTGGCATACATGAATTAAGGTATATGATGGGAGAACCTTGATAATGCTCGAATGCATTGGGTAAAGAATTAATCTCTAGAAATGACATGTTCATGATACCTTGGAAGTATGACTTGGTAATATTTTATGAAACCTTGGTGATGAAACTTGGTGATATTCTTATGAATGTATCATGTTTATTTTGTATCCACATTTCCAAATTATTCCTAAAGTACTTATGATCAAGTTATTCCTCGTGTACTTATGATCATTTTATGCCTCATGTACTTATGATCAGGTTATGCCTCATTTACTTATGATAATGTTATGCCTCATGTACTTATGACCATGTTATGCCTCATGTACTTATGATCCTATTATGACTCGTGTGCTTATGATCATGTTGTGCCTTCTATACTTATGATCATGTTATGTTGCTTTTACTCAAGTTCATGTTCTTATATCATGCCTCATGTTGTACCCATGATGTTCATTTATGCTCTTTTTACATTGTTTATCCCTTATTGGGCTTTATAGCTCACCATTTTCTTATGTTTCCCCTTTTCCCTAAGAATTGAAATGAAATAGATACGTATAAAGAAATTATATGTGTGGAGAATATTTTTGAAATAAATGTGTATTGTATCATGTGTTTAGTTGTAAATTTACCTAGTTCCCATATATACTAGGCTTTTGATCTTGGGAGTCTTTTATAATTCATGTGATGTATTAAAATGTATGTATCTTTAACACTGGGTCTGGAAGTGTAGGTCTGGGGTATCTCATTTGGGATCAGAGAAGATTTTGGTTATTTTTTGGAATTAGGATTCAAAATATTTGGGTATAGAGACTTAATGACTCTAATTTTTTCATGTATTACTTTTGGATATTATATGGATTATTTTTGGATCTAGGTGCAGAGATGGTGTGATATTTTGAGGCTCGATAAGAACAACATTGATTATTGAAATATATTAAATATCACGCATGTACAGTTCTCCTGAAAAAAGTAGAATAACACCTAAATGTAGTCTAGGATCAAAAATATAGGGTCATTGTTGAGTTCATAGCATGGTTTTTACCCTAGAAACAACTTAACCTTAGAGTGTGTTGGACGTTCAGGTTGATCACAATTGTGGGAGGATTATTAAATGAATAAAATAAATTATTGATTTTATTTCATTTATTCTCCATGGTCTAGCATGGCTATAAATATATTGTTATGACCAATTTTCAGGGTTAGCTGCAAACCCTTTAAATTAAGAGAGAGCGTTGGAGAAGAGCATTCTTGGGGGAAAACATCGGATCAGATCGAGATTGAGGATCATTACGCCATCGAAATTCGAGGATATCACCAATGATAATGATTTCGATTCTTAATTTATTATAAATCAATCCATATTCAAGTAGGATGTTGTTTTATGTGGATTTATCCATGTTTTATTATTCCTACGATGGACTTGAATCAATCAATTCACTAATTGATTCATGGATCATGTGTATTGTGGGTATGGGTTAGATTTATCCAGATTTGGTGGATTTATTTATTAATTATGTTATATATATTTGTTTTTTATTCTAACATAAAAAAAATTGAGGGGAAAAATATTATCCAATGTCCATTCCTCATGTTTTTGTTTTGTGCATCTCTTCCCTTGTTCTTTGTTTATCGCGGGAAATTCCTTTGGCCTACAGTTTGATGAATACCCAGAAATCAATTGTTGCACACCCGATTCCTAGTACAACGGATTAATACCATAGATCCAGATTTAGATTGATAATGGAATTGAGCTATGATAATGGATGATCGATCAGGAATAGATTTAGGTATACTCATTCTTTGTATCTTCATTGTGAAATGTTAGTGTGTCTTGACAGATGGTTTTCGAGCAGATCTAGGTATAATCTCCGGCGAGCAGGAAACAGTGAATCTTGGTTGGGACAGATCTGTGATCTCCAGGTGATATCAATGGTGGAAATGGAGGCAATGATGGCATGGATGTACGCAGAGGAAGAACCTGTGGGTTATATGAAATTCTGAATTACATAGTGTTTAATTTTTAATGACACATCATGTGGGACCCCCTATGTGGCGCTAGGGTTTCTGAAAAAGGAAAAATATCACATGGCATGTGAACCTTGTCACATTAAATGTGACCCTTACCTGGAAGCTTGGTGTGTATCTAGGGAGGTACACAAATATGTCCATGAGTACACAGGAATAGACATGTCGTGTACTTGAACATGGACACAACTAGTTGGACACGAACATGATCAGGAATTCATGGGGTCGTACATTCCATGTACTCAAACATAGACATGGGAACATGCAATGATACATGGGTGGAACCTAGTGTCAAAGGGACATGTTGTGTAATTCTGTTATATACCATTTACTTATTCAAAAATGGCTTGGATCCCTTTTCCGCTTCATCTTGGACAAGTTTCATTACGGTATGTTCCCTTGATCCATTCCATGAGGTATTATTTATGGAGTCATGTCCTATATAATAGGATGCTGATCCCCTCTGAGGAACTTCAGTCTTAGATAGAGTTATTGGAAATATTTCATGAGGCTTAGAGGGAGATCCTTTATCATCATCATTTCCCTTTCTGGGGTTCTTAGTGTCATTGTGACTAACAATATGTGGGCATTGATCCCCTACTTAGAATGTTAATCTATATTGGGTTGTTGGTATACCCCATGGCATTGGTTGTGATCCCCATTTTTTTACCGTTCGCTTCTAAATTATAGTATGTACTTATTATAACAAGACTCAAAGAGCATGACATATCAGATGGAATTCATTAGTTTTATTTGACTCATGTAGTGTTTTATCTCAGAAGAGTGTTATATGGAAACTTCAAGCAGGAATTCTAGGATGGATTTTATGGTTATGATATTACCTTGAGATCGTGTGTCTACTACGAGTATATCTGGATGTTATTATATATTTCATTGACATATACATGTGATGAGCTAACTATTATTCTTGATATTACATGCTTAGTGATTTTGGGGTGGCTTAATGGGTATTATTATAATCACCCATGCATGGGATTTTCCCACACATGTTGTATCTTATATAGATGACTGACCTTTTGATGGGGTCCTAGAGGGACTAGGACTAGGCAAAGCCTAATGATCAAAAAATACCAAGGTGTGTTCTGGTGGTTTCATTTATAGCACCCCTCTCCTATTTTAAATGTTGGACTTGTTTTCAGTTTCTTTTGGTGGTATTGTATTTATCCCTTTCTTTCCAGTACTTTATTTTCATACTCTTATAGTGGGATTCTAGATGTATGCATCCATGGTTATCATTTATTTTACATTTCAACATTATATGGACTTAGAGATGTGTGCATGTTTATAAGTACATTAGGATAAGGCCTCACATGTGTGTGATATGCATACTCGGCACTAGTCACCAACCCTTAGCCTATTAGAGGTAGGCTTGGGGTAGTTGCGGTTTGGGACCCATTGGGATGGGTCGTGATAGAGTGGTATCAGATCCAGTTAGTTTTACCTTAGGACTAGAGTCTGTGAGACTAGTTTGAATAAATGGTGTTAAGTGTTTCAAGTTATGCTCTCAATCTAGGGACTCTAGTGTTGGTGTAGTGGCTGATGTATACATTCACTGAGACTCTAACAACTTTCTTATTGACTTGGTACATATATGCATTGGTTGTAGGGAAAACATTAGTACATACATAATATATGAATGGTTTGTGGTTTCCATGTACTTCTTGAGTCATATCTCCAAATATACTCATTGATAATGGTACATATTTTCTATTTTAGGATGATCTGTGATGTTTTCCATATAGGAGTCAACATTAGGATCATGAGGATGATCCCCTCAATGATGAGGATTCTATGTAGGGAGCTATTTAGGAAGTGTTGCCTCTATGTGGTGTACCAGTTTTACAACTACCTATCGATAAAAAGATGGTACCAGTAGTACTAGAGGATGAGATGTGTAGGCTGAGCATGCTTCATGTGTTTTAGTGAAAGTTACCCCACAAGTTTCAATGTGATCTCGACCCACATGTGGCTGAGGTCTGGCTTGAGGTGGTGGCATGAGTCATCCATATTGTTAGGCCACCTACATACAAGATGTTAGTCCTGGAAACAAGCCTTCTCCATGGATCTGTAGGATAATGGTGGGGATTAGTGACCCAGTTGTATGATGAGGCAAATCTTACATGGTCAAATTTTGAGCACCTTTTCAGAGATTATTTTTCTCTTGCTATGTTGAGGGTTGTGCACATCCAGGATCTTCTACAGCTTCAGTAGGGTAGTACGAGTATATCTAAGTATTCATAGAGGTTCACCAACCTCTCTCTATACTCGATGGATATAATGTTTGACCAGTTCTTTCGAGCTTGGAACTTCAAGTAAGGACTGCACAAATACATTTGATCCAGTATTATATCTCTATGAATTCCTACCAATGCCAAAGTTCTAGAGCATGATTTGGTGGTTGAGAGTTTCCTAGATGAGCAGACGCAGACTATTGCTGTCGACATTAGGAACACGGGAACTGAGACTTTGGTGGTAGGGATCTGATGACATATATAGGGACCAAGATGTGTGAGATGTTTCAGGAAGATATCCCATGATAGAGGTTTTGTGATTCAGGACTCACAGGATGGATCTAGTCAACCTATGGAGAGGTGGTGCTACTCTTTTAATGGAAGAGGATATCTCATGAGGGATTGTTTTGCCCTCCATAAAAATGATAAGGAGATAATATATGGGCTACCTAGGCAAAGTAAGTGACAATATCAGGTAGGTTCAAAGGGTGTAGGGCATGGAAGAGGAGCTGGGAGAGCACTTAGAGGTGGTATACATTATGAATTGTTACCACCACCGTCCCCAGGTGGTCCCCTCCAGGCTTAGGAAGTTGGTGGTTAGGGGAGAGGACTGCTATAGGTGGTCAAGGATTATAACCCAAAGGCTCTAGGGATGATACAAGGTATGATATATGTCTTTTATACCTTAGTTGCAGTAATGATAGACATAGATGTGATTCATTCCTTTATTTTAATTTATCTTGTTTGAGACTTAGAGATTCGGGTTGATCCCTTAGCTCGACCCTTGTGCTTGGAGACTCCTACTGGAGGCAACTCGGTGATCACACACTTCTTTCGACGATGTGACCTGACTCTTGGAGGTGAGAGTTTCTTTTGGGATCTCTTTGTAGCAGCGATGAGGCCTTATGACATAATCTTAGGTATGGATTGGTTATCGATAGTTCATGCCTAGATAGAATATTTCAGAAGAAGGACACAGTGTGTATATAGTGGTGGGATGAAGTTTTTCTTTGTGGGTGAAAAGGAAACCTAGGAAGAGCAGTATAGACTCATGCATAGGAAGGTGTAGCCGATTATACACCAGTTCACTAGCATGACTCTTGGTGCAGTGGATGCTATGATTCCTTAGTTTCCTATAGTGGTGGAAGAGTATAAGGACATCTTTCCTGAGGGTGTTCTAGGCTTACCTCATTGTTGACATATAGAATTTTTCATTGATATACACCCTGGTATAGCCTCTATATCTACACTAGAATAGCAGATGGCTCCCAGAGAGCTTTGCGAGTTAAGGCTGCAGTTGAAGGACTTGTAGAGGAAGGGATTTTTCATACCCAGTGTTTCACCCTGGGAATCCCCAGTGTTGTTCACCAAGAATTCATATGGGATCTTGAGGTTGTGTACATATTACCATCACCTAAACTATGTGAACATAAAGAACAAGTATCCACTACCGAGGATCGATGACCACTTTAATTAGTTGAGAGGGGCATGATGGTTCTTGAATATTGAAATTAGATCAGGTTATCACCAGTTGTGAGTACGAGATGAGCATATATTGAAGATGGATTTCTGATATTGTTACGGTCACTATGAGTAATTGGTAGTACCATTTAGTGTGAGTAATTATCCATCAATTTTTATGGGACTCATGAACCATGTCTTTCAACCTTTCTTAGACTGGTTTGTGGTAGTATTCATTGAAAACATCCTAGTGTACTTGGCGTCTGAGGAGGAGCATACGAGACACTTGAGGATAGTTCTAAACATACTCTGAGAGCACCAACATTATGGAAATATCTCTAAGTGTTGATTCTAAATTCAGGAGGTCAACTTTCTAGGACATGTTATCTTAGTATACAGTGTAGTAATGAACCTGGAAAAGGTCGAGGCAGTGTTAGCTTGGGATCCACCTAAGAGTATGATGGATCTGTGGAGATTCCTTGGATTGGAAGGCTACTATCATAGATTCATACTCAATTTCTCCAGGATATCATCTCCCTTAACAATTTTTACCTGAAAGGTTTAGCCTTTCATGTGGATAGAGAGGTTTCATTAGGCCTTCTAGGAGTTGAGGCAAAGGTTCATGAACTCTCCCATCTTGAGATTACCAAATAAGGGTGTTGAGTAAGTGGTGTTATATGATGCATCATGGATCATGATTGGTTTCATTTTAATGCATAGGAAGGTAGTGATTTCATATGGTTCATATTAGTTTATACCACATGAGTAGAACTATGTGACCCATGATCTTGAGTTAGCATTGATAGTCTTCGCACAGAAGATATATAGAAACTACCTAATGGGTGGGAAGTTTATCATCTATTCTGACCATAAGAGTATCAAGTATATCTTCTCTTAGAATAATATTAACTTGATATAGAGGTGATGACTATAGTTCTTTCAGGATTATGACTTTGATATTTTATATACTCTTGGGAAGGGGAACATGGTAGCAGATTCTCTTAGTAGGAGATCTTGTTCGTAGTTGTTGTGTGAGGAGTTTGAGTATTTTTCCTCATTATAGTTATCGTTTGTGGATGGGGATGGAGAATATTACCTTCATTTCATGGTTTTTACCCCCTCCTATTTTATAGTGAGTCAGGGAGGCGCATATTGGGGATAGAAACTGTGAGACCCTACGTACTCAGATATCCACTAGACATGCTCCTAATAGATTTTATGAAGGTGGTAGGCATTTTGTTCTTTTTAGAGGATGCATGATGGTACCAGTGATGTTTTGGGAGGAGGTTTTGAGGGAGTTTCATATATCTCCCATAGAAATACATCTAGATGTGGTGATGATGTACCAGGACCTCCAATGTTTGCTTTGGTGGCCAACAATGAATAAGGGAGTTACATAGTTTGTCTCTCAATGCCTTGCCTATCAACAAGTGAAGGATGAACACTGGGTTCTAGTGGTTTTAGCTTAACCCCTTAAGGTGATAGAGAAAAAGTGGGATGGGATATTTATGGAATTCAATACAATGTTACCATGAATGTTTGAAGAATGTTATTGCATCTGGGTGATCATAGACCAACTCACAAAGTCAGCCTACTTCCTAGATATGAGAGAGAATGGTTTAGTAGAGAGCTTGGGATTAATTTACATTTAAAATATGGTCTATATCCATGAAGTTCCATCAACAGTTTTTTCGGATTGTGATGCTCGCTTTACACCTTGCTTATAAAAGATATTGTAGGAGTCATTTTTGGAATTAGTTTCATTTGAGCATAGCGTTTCACCCCCAGACCGATTTCCAGACTTAGAGGACCATTCAGGTTCTAAAGGACATGTTGTGGGCTTGCATGTTGGACATTTTCCATAGTTGAAAGGATCACCTACCCATGGTAGAGTTTTCATACAACAAAATATACCATTCAAACATCGGTATATCATCATTAGAGACCTTGTACGGGCGACCCTATAGGTCACAACTATGCTGGACCGACTCAGGAGAGTTAGGACTTATGGGCCCCAGAGTTGGTGTGAACCACAACAAAGAAAGTTCAGATCATCCAATAGAAGATGAGGACTACATAGAGTTGTCAAAAGTCCTATGTAGACCACCAAAAGTGGCCTTTTGAGTTTGAGTATGGAGACTATATGTTCCTGAGGGTATCACCTCAATGTGGGTTGTGGAGATATTCTTGGTGTGGAAATTTATCTTCAAGATTCATTATACCTTTCTAGATACCATGTAGAGTTGGAGAGGTGGCTTACCACTTAGCTTTATCACCAAAATTAGACCAGGTACACGACGTCTTCCATGTGTCACAGTTGAGGTGGTATGTGCATGACCTGTCGTACATTATCGACTGGGGTGAGCTGGATATCGAGGATGGAGATAATTTTCCAGAGTAGTTGGTAGAGATTTAGGATCATCATGAGAGGATCCTCCATGGGTGAGTTATTCTTTTAGTTTGTTTTTGGTGGCAGCATGGGAATCTTTAGAAGATCACCTAGAAATGGGAAACCCATATGTGTGCTTTATACCCACATCTATTTTTTAGCCTTTTTTTGGATTTTTGGGATGTAAATACCCAAGGTGGGGTAATGGTAATGACTTTAATTTTTTTATGTATTACTTATTAATATTATATAGATTATTTTCAGAGATAGGTGTTGAGATGGTGTGAGATTCAAAGGCCTGGTGTGCCTGAAATTAATTTTTGAAATATGTTAAATATATTAAATATCACATGTGCACAATTCTCCTTAAAAATGGAATAACTCCTAAATATAGGCTCATATCAAAAATATGAGGTCGTCGTTGAGTACATGTCATGGGTTTTACCCTAGTCATGACTTAACATTGGAGCACGTCGGACGTTTGGGTTGAGCTCAGTTGTAGGCAGATTATTAAATGAATAAAATAAATTATTTATTTTATTTCATTTATTCTCCATTAACTAGCATGATCTATAAATATGTTTTTATGACTAATTTATAGGTTTATCCACATAACCTTATAGTCTAAGAGAGAACGTTGGAGGAGAGAATTCTTAGAAGACAACATTGGATCGGATCGTGATCGAGGATCTATGTGCCATAAAAATTAGAGGATCTCGTCAATGAGAATGATGTGGATTCATTATTTATCAGCGATCGATCCATATTAAGAGGGGAAATTATTTTGTTAGGATTTATAACCATTTTATTATTACTATGAAAAACTTGAATCAATCAATAAATGAATTGATTCACAGATAATGCGTATTACGTGTATGGGTTAGATTTACCTAGATTCAGGATATTTATTTATTTATTATATTATATCTCTTCATTTATCATTATAATGGCAACAAATCGAGGAAAAAACATACATTGAACTAGGTTTTTTCCTCATGTTTTTGTTTTTTTTTTCATCTCTTCCCTTATTCTTCTTTCATCATGAGCAATTCCTTTGGCCCGTGATTCGATGAATATCTGGAAATCAATCATTTCACACCCATTTTTTGGTGTAAAGGATTGATACCATAGATCGAGGTTTGGATTGAAAATGGAATCAAGCTATAAAGATGGATGATCGATCAGGGATAGATTTAGGGATACCCATTCTTCATATCTTCAGCATGTGATGACGGTGTGGCTTGATGAATGGTTTTCAAGAAGATCAAGGAGTAATCTCTGATGAGAAGGAAATGACAATGCTTGGATAGACCAGATCCATGGTCCTTGGGTGATATTAGTGGAAGAACCTGAGGCGATGGAAGCATGATCATACGTGGAGGAAAAACCTACAAGTTTAGTGAAATTTTGAATTACACAGTGTGTAATTCTGAATTACACGTCATGTAGACCCCCTGTGCAGTGCTAGGGCTTCTGTGAGAAAAAAATATATCACATGACATGTGTCCCCTATCACCTAGTGTGTGACCCTTACCTGGAGGCTGGATATGTACCTGAGGAGGTACATGAACACGTCTAGTAGTATACAAGAATGGACATGTTTTGTACTTAGACATAGACACGGACATGGCCAGCTGGATACAGACACGGTCAGGAGTACATGGGGTTAGACACACTGTGTACTCAGACATGGACATGGGTGATGTGCCTTGAAGACTTCATTAAATACTCTGGGCATGATCATATTAGAAATTTATATCTTAAACTACACTTAACTAAAAATGTGTAGTAAAGAGATAATGTGGGGTAGAACCCTCAAAGATAACTGGAAGACATGTATCCTATCAATTCAAATCATAAGGAGGGATTTCTCATGTTCACTCTTTAGATTTAGTTTTAATAGAACTAGGTATTTTGGATTTAGATCAGATAACAAAGAATGGATTAGGGTTATTTTTAGGGATTTTGTAAATGGAGAATCTTATATTTATCTTGGGATAGTACTATGTCTTAGGCTGCAAAGCGGTTCAAGGGTCGCCAATTGGTTATGGTTAAACCAATTGGATATAACTATGCTACAAATATCCCTTAGTCTGAGTATATCTAACAACCTATATATATAACGCTTAGATTTTATGGAAGAAAGCATCACAGGCTAATGGTCATAGCTTACTCAAATATAGTTAGGTCAGATTTGAATCAAATTGTTTTTGGTTATGGGACTTTGGATTGTGGGTCTTGATTGTCTTTATGTCTTTGAAGTCATTTGGGTTCCCCCTTACCCCTTAAAAGGGGGTTTATCTTAATAAAAAAATTAATTTTCAGTCAGTTAGGTCAGGTCCATTCAATTTTACCTCCCATGGTTAGGGTTGTGCAAGATAATGAGATAAATAGTTATTTTTAACATAATTACTAGAAAAAGGGTTGCCAAGGTTTAAATTATAAATTCATTAGGCTCATAAACACCCTTACTCTCAACCCCTAACCCTAAGAGGAGTATCCACACATGACGGTGTTGATAAAAATTAAAGGAATAATAAGCATGCTCAGCATAATCATGCATCAATTTAGATTAAAGCAATTCACACTTTAAATTTATAAAATAATAAATAAAACACTTAATTTAAATGAAGAGATAGGAAATAATGAAGCGAGCACTGACATATAATGGATAATGGTATTGAAAAGGCGTCAAAATGGAAATTTAATTGAAATGATCGATGAATGGTTGTAGAATAGAAAACAATGAAAATGGATTTGATAAAGTGATTAAAGTATTTAATTTAAACTGAGTTAAGAAGGATAATAGATAAGAAATAGAGGATAAAATGAAAGAATAGTAGTTCCCAAATCTCTATGTCTACGGTAGGCATCACGAAAATATATATAGGCATGAAAGTTACATGATATGTAAATAATTCACATTTTTTATTTTCTTTATTTTGATTATTTATAAACTTTTATATGATGTGAAAGTAGGATCCATGTCATGTAATTTAGATCCAAAATATCCTCTAAGAATCTTGAATCTTACAGAATCATCAGACTATATCTTTGACTGGATGGGATCTGAAACTTTTCACATCGTGTATGTGATTCACATCTTGTACTTTCTGCACATTTGTGTAATTTTAACGGGCATTGGACTTTGAAAATCTCATGATGTGTAATGTATTTACACATTAATTATGTAATCGCTTCATGTCATGCCATTTCTCACGGGTTGACCTTTAGTCTGCAAGGATGCTATGAATGAGGAATACACATCATAAACTCCTTTCACGGATGTAAAACATATTTTTTCCATTTTTCATCATTTCTTCCTTTGAGTCCAAAATTCATAATTCCTAAAAAAACAAACCAAAACCCAGTGTATTATTGAATAAAACATGAATAAACCTTAAATAAATGCATCTGATATTTATATATAAATTCATCTTATAAAATTCTCCCAAACTTAAACAACTACTTGTCCTCAAGAAAAAAGTTCCTCGATAGGGATTCCAAATGAAACAATTTTTTAAAAAAAATAAACATGCATTACAACCAGGAAAATAAAACTAAGTGCAAGAGGAAAAATTAAGTCCTTCAAAATAAATCCTGCAGAGAAAATTAGTCATCCCTCTAGTTCGGTTTTTTATTCAGATTCTTTCTTCCTTTAATTATAATTTAATAACTATTCCTCAGAACTATACCCATTTTGAAATTTACCTCACAATAAATTTTCTCACATCCCTTAAGGTATAAAAAACCGGAGTTATTCTCATACCTTGAATACACATTCCTAACAACAATCTTCATTGGTTGTAATATCTCCACTTTGTAAAGACAAAAACAAAATTAATCATGAGGGATCAAGAAATAGGGTTCAAATGACTCTAAGGATAAGGTAATGTGATAAATTCATAAAAATAAATCTCAAAGAGAAGGGTAATCTCTAAATTATAATTCATGAAAGTCGTGAATAGTGAAATGAAGTAACACCTCCTGGACAAAATGTGTCCATGCTCCAACAAATCAAAGTATATCCATGAATATGTTAAGTAAGTATCAAGAATATATCTTTTCCATTATTTTTCTTTTTATTTGTTTTTTCAAAATTTATGTCTAGGACAGATCTCACATCCATCACCTAACCATATATGATCTATCATAGGATTCATCGGTATGGTAATGGTGATTTTTTGCCTTCCTAATACACAAACCATATTTTTTAAAATTAATTTTTTATATTTCTTTTTTCAAAGGAATAGGGTAGGCATGGATAATTCCAAAAGTAATCATGAACCACATCATAGTGATCTAGTGAAAGTGTCATCATATGTCTCCTCAATAACAACATCTTGTGTCCATAAATAGTGACAATTCCACCACACTTTTTCAAAATAAAATTATGCAACATACCAAGAGTAGGATAGAAATGGATAATAGGTTTGAAATGGATCCATCCTAATAAGGATATTCATGGATACTACGTGATAAATAAGGATATATTTGCAAGTGGGTATCAGAAAAAAAATCTCAACAAAGATTGCCTCGGTCATTTTAAAATTGAATTTGTTCAATCATATCCTCAATAATATCTCAATGAAAGTTTTGATAGGTTTACATGTATCAAGTATCTCTCAAGAAATATTCTCAGAATGAATATGATGGTGTAAGTCTATAATCCTCTTAGGAATGGGAGTATAAAAAAATAATTTACAATCACTCAGGGAATAGTATCTAGTAATAAGTCAATCAAAATAAATTGAAATAAACTAAAATTAGAATTAAAGTACTCAACTTAACAATCATGTTAAAAATATAAACAAGAATAAAAATTTATTTTAAAAATATCCAACCTAACTTTTTATTTTATTTAAATGGGTTTAATTATATTTCAAGTTTAAATCATGATTTCAATGAAAAATGTATCCTAGACTAGTAAAAATAGGTAATAATCTAAGTGTATCAAGAATAAAGCTCAAGAAAGACTCCACCACACTTAAGATGATACAGTATTTACATTTTTTTTGAAAAGAGATGTGGAGGAGATATCAATAGTAGCATAGAAAAAAATTAAATAGCAATTGAGGAATTTAAACTAGGGAATCAAGAGATCGTTGTAGTGGAATTCATTCCATAGGGGGACTTGTTTGATTGTGATTAGGAATTATGCTACTTGAAAAGAGTGTAAGAAAGAAAATACATGCACTAGATAAACCATTATTATATAGGTTTTAAAAATAAAGAAGTGGTAAGATGGGTAGTCACACACAGTCAGCAGTATGAGAATATAGCTCAGATAAATGTAAGAGTGACAACAAAGAAGTTTTGGAATGACCTACGAACAAAAATGTTATAAAAGAAAAAAAATAGGTCCTAAGAACACGAAAAAAACAAAGAAAATAAAAATATGTGTTGCCTACCATAAAGTGATAAAAATAACTTCATCATCCATATGAATGGACAAAGGAATCAGTTAGTGTCATCCATCAGCTTAGAGGTCCATTGTCTCCTACAGGAACTAGTGGTAGTTTCATCTAGCTCACAGGGATTCTTGGTAGGATTAACCACCATAGGAAGGTATCGACCATGAAGCTCATGTGGTAGGAATAGTTTTCATGATATTCATGGAGGAGGATCCTATTGAGGATGAATCTAGAGATTTAGATCATAAATTTATCTCTAGATGTTAGCTAAATGTTGAGACATCGCATATGGGAGGTCGGATGGTGGTCTAACATGCATGTTAATGACTAGAGAGGATATAGAAGAGCTAGACATGGCTAAAGTAATGAATAAGTGAAATGAAAATAAGAAAACCATGCAGTGAAGTAAAAAACTACATCTCATCCATATATATAAGAAATGATACATCATTGAATATAAGATACAATGGGAATAAAAAAGAGACGCCCAAAATAGTTTACACATTGGTAGGGGACTGGGATATAACTTGACAGTAGATAATGTCACTATTATCTGTATCATGAGTTCCTTCCTGAATAGTGGGTGCATGCAGTTGGTCCGCTCTATTGATGTCATCTGTGGGTGATGGGGCTAGTTAATTGACCATCATGGTTGGTGTTGTGGTGTTGGCAGTAGGCTCGATTGAGGATGGATGGGTTGAGGTGATAATCCATACTGAATTTGTATGTTTGGAAACTGGATAGATCATAGGCACCTCGTTAGAATATGGAATGTAAGGTCCTTTACTCTGTCTAGCCTTCTCTGATAGGTACTCCTTCTGGGTGGTAGGGTTGGTGATCTCGGGAGGTGGGTTGGTCATTGTGGGAGGTGGGTTGGAGATAGATGCAGAGGTGGGGTTAGTAGGTGGATAGTATGGGAAGATAAAAGGACTAGTATAGGGATAGGGTGGTGAAAATGATGGTTTCATGAAGGGAATGTGGATGAGGAGGAAAATATAGCACTAGTTTTCCAAAATAAACTAGAAATAGGCCATAGGTCATATGGAACTGGTGGGGAAAGTGTAGATATATAAGAGGTAGGGTAGTGTTGGAAGTTGGTATGGTAGAGGTAACATAGTAAGATGTCATAATGTAGGTAGCGGAAGGGGTATAAGTGATGGATGTAGAGACATGGAAAGGTGATTTTGGGTCAGCTGCATGCTAGATGGGTGCTTTGTCAGCACCCTCAATATATCTTAACTCTCACTAGTAGATACTCCCACTCTTCGTTAGTAGACCCATATTATGGAGCATTAAGAGGTTGATACTCTCCATATTTCTAAGGGAAGATAGAGGTTGGGCAGTGTTGAAGGCTCTGAGATGCTTGGATATATGGGTAATGAAGCTACCTCCCATCATCAAACCTTAAGTCCTCCTTGCTTGGGTCAGGTAGAACAAGGAAAATTGTCCGGTCATATTGACAGTTGGGACACCCATGGATGAGGAAAGAATTATCACCTCAATCTGACACACACTTCAGTGAGCATCACCTTGAGCCAGCCAGGCATGATCAAGGGCTCAGTGAAGTATTTGAAGGGCAGCACCTCAGAGAAGGGTACTCTTCATCATGTGAGGATCGTAAATGATCTATGGGCCTCTGGTTATCCTCGCCCAAATTCATGTAGCATATATCTTGCTCGTATCAAGTTTCAAGGTTAAGAAAACTAAGGAGTTGATGAAGTCAGTGGATTAAATGTCGAGGCCAACACAAAATTCACCAAGGGTGATCTCCCATAGCCTACTTATGAGTTTGAAGGTAATCGAGTTAATGGATACCTTGAAGGTGGACATGAACTTAAGTAATATCTCTATGAAGGTCTCCTCATACACCTGGGTAATGGTGGGAGGTGCATCTAGCTGATGAGGTAAAGGACCTCTTAATGAATCTAGATCTTCTCAAGCACCATTAGGTCTAGTGTCTTGTTGGTCCTTATAGGCTTCGACGGGATATAGACCAACCTAACATGGTTCTCAGGTGCTGAGAAGTGAAGGAAAGGATGTAGGTGTGGGTGGGAAGTTCCCTACGACCCACTAGATAAATATTATGAGTAATCAAAGGATGAAGTGGAAGTATAGGTGGAAGAAAAAGAGGAGGTGGAAGGATATGTGGGTCGTGGATTAGGTGAAACCACTGGGCACTTTGGTGGAGGAGGATCATCATGCTCAGGCACACGTTTAGTGGATTAAGTGCCAACAATTTTGGTCTTGACCATCATTGAATAAATGAATGATAAAGGTTTGTAAAGGATGGATGTGGATGTGATAAAGGGAGGAGAAAATTGTAGGAGGATGGAGGACAAGAGGTGATCGGGAGATGGGGGTTTTCAAGAGGGGGAGGATAAAGAAGGGTCAATTGATTGTGAACCTAGGGTACATGTCATTTTAAATCCTCCATAAGAGTTTCACGTCGTGTATTTTATACATGAAGTGTAAATATCATGTTCTTATTAATTTTTGGATTTCAGCATTTACATGTCATGTAAAGGTTACCTGATGTTTATTTGGCATTTTGTGATCCCTTTTGGGTCGGTTCCTTTTAAAAATATTCCAACAGCGCTTAACCTTCCTAAAGACTAAACTAACTTATTGGTCCTGCACTGGGTTTCCTCTTAGTCATCACTTCATTTAACATTGAGAAATAGAATATTTTTTGTTCAACTAAATTTCAAAGTAACGGAACACCCTTCTTATAATGGTTCTTAATATATTTTCAATATTTTTTCATTAGCCTTGAATTGTTGTTCTCTATCTTTTTTAATTTTGATAGGCCCATAGGGGAAAACTTTTATGACTTCAAAAGGACCTGACCATCATGATTTCATCTTTCTAGGGGATAATTTCAATCGATAATTGAATAGAATAACTTTATATCTTGGTGTAAAGATTTTACATGTAATTATTTTGTCATTCCATTTATTTGTTGTTTCTTTATAGATTCTAGCATTTTCATAGGTGTCCTTATTGATTTATTCCAACTCATCTATCTATAGACTAATGACTTCCCTAGCTTTTTTAGCATCCATGTTCAATTTTTTATGGCCCAATAGGAGTGATGCTCTAATTCCACTAGCAGGTGATAAGGCTTCCTGTATACAAGTCAGAACGAAGTAGTGTCAATGGGTGTTTTATAAATTGTGTGATACGCCCAAAGTGCATCATCCAGTTTGAGACTCCATTATTTTAGAATTTTGTTCACTGTCTTCTCAAGAATCTATTTAATTTACCTATTTGAAAATTCAAATTTTTTGATAGTCTATGGGTGGTAGGGAGTACTAGTATTATACAGAATGTCGTACTTTCCAAGAAATCATTTCATAGCATTATTGGGAAAGTGAGTTCCTTGATCACTAATGAGTAATCTGGGGAATCCAAACATGGAAAAGATATTTTTCTTTAAAATGTTCATTGCTAATTTTTTTTTTGTCATGATTTGTGGCCTCAGCTTCTATCCACTTTGAAACACAGTCAAATCCGACTAGGATATAGAATTTCCCATGAAAATTAGGGAATGGACCCATAAATTTGATTCCCCATACAACAAAGATTTCAACTTCTAAAAAGAGACTTCGGTGCATTTCATTTCTTTTCCCAATGGCGCATGTTCGTTGGCATTGATGATGGCTTTAAATAAAGTTTATTTTATCATGGTGGAATGTGGGCCAATATAATATACTTTTTAGTATTTTAACCACAGTATATTCAGTTCCATGATGCTCTCCATCTAGTGACATATGACACATGTCGAGTACACTTTTTATTTCATCTTCTAGGATGTATCACCACATTAAGCCATCAACATAGTGCTTAAACAGTATCATCTCATCCTAATATTAATGTGAATCTTTGATGAAAAATATCTTTTTCTATTGATAGGATATGTCGAGGTAAAGTGATCCCATGGTGAGATAATTTTCAATATCTGAAAACCATGGTCGGGCTTGGGTATTTATTATGAAAAGGGTTTCACCAAGGAAGCCATCCTCAATTTCAAGGTTATCATCATCCTTAGTGTTGGGAATTGGAATTTTGGATAAATTATTAGAAATAATTCTCTCAATCCCTTTGGTATCTTTTATAATGATATTAAACTCTTGAAGTAGTAGGATCCACCATATGAGTCGCAGTTTGGAATCCTTTTTACTCTGTTGATATTTAAGTGTTGCATGATCAGTGTAGACTACTACTTTGGATTGTACAAGGTATGAGTAAAGATTTACAAATGCATAGACTACTACCATAAGTTCCTTTTCTAGTAACTTTATAATTTACTCAAGCATCATTCAGTGTATGACTACCATAATAAATGGGTCAAAATATATGTCTGACTCGTTTTCCTAAGACATCCCCAATAGCGAAGTCGTTGGTGTTGCACATTAGCTCAAAGTCCTTATCCCAATCTGGTGAAATAATGACAGGAGTGGTCATTGGCATATTCTTTAGGGTATTTAATGTTCGTTGACACTCTTCAATGAACTCAAAAAGAGTGTCTTTCAACAATAAGTGATTCAAGGTGTGGGTTACTTTTATAAACTCTTTTTTGAAGCGACGGTAGAATATTATGTGGCCT
Organism: Viscum album; assembly: GCA_963277665.1. Lineage (NCBI taxonomy): Eukaryota > Viridiplantae > Streptophyta > Magnoliopsida > Santalales > Viscaceae > Viscum > Viscum album. The sequence goes on along the minus strand of OY728129.1, from coordinate 1,776,265,796 downwards.
AGAAATCTCTTTATGCCTTTTATTATTGTAGGCTCGAGTGATTGGATCTAATTTTATGCCTTGATTTGAGATTTTATGTCCTAAGACTATACCTCCTTGGACCATGAAGTGACATTTTTTCAGTTTAATACTATAATTTTTTCTTCACGTTATTGTAAAACTAGGTCCAAATTACTCAGGCACACCTCGAAGGATCTTCCATATACCAAGAAATCATCCATAAAGATCTCCAGGAATTCCTCTATCATATCATGGAATATATGGTTCATACACTATTGAAAATTCACTGGTGCATTAGACATACCAAATGATATACGTCTATAGGATAAGGATCTAAAGGGACAAATGAACGTAGTTTTGGAGCAGTTTTCTAGATCGACGTCAATTTGATTATATCCTGAATATCCATCCATAAAACAATATAATTTGTTCCTTGATATTATTTTTATAATTTTATCCATAAAAGGTAATGGGAAATGATCTTTTTGGGTTGTCATGTTGAGGTTTCGATAATCAACACAAACTTTTCATCCAATGATGGTTCGAGTTGATATTAGCTCATCTTCATTGTTTTTTATAACAGTTAGGTCGCCCTTATATGGGATGACTTGTAGTGGACTCATTAATTTGTTATCGGATATTGAAAATATTATTCTAGTGTATATAAGTTTCATTACTTAATTCTTAACCACCTCTTTCATTGGTGGGGTGAGTCACCTCTGGGGTTGGAGTTTGGTTTTAGCTCCTTCTTCCAATAATATCTTGTGGGTATAGATTATGAGTGTGATCCCTTTAATTTTAGCCACTACATAGGTTATTGATTTATTGTTCCTTTTTAGGACTTCAATGAACTTTTTCTCTTGTATTTAGGTTAACTATGATATGATAATGACCAGCAGTGCAGCTATAAACTCTAGGAATGAGTACTTGAGTGTGATCAGAAGAGTTTTTATTTCCAACATTAGTGGCTTGAAGATAGAGGGTATAAATGGTGGTATAGTTTCCCTTGTCAATGGTTCAATGTAATTTACATCCTCATGATCAATTCCTTCATCTTCATCATGGGACATGCTCTCTCTATCATCCTTGGTGGTTATAAAACCATATCTCTCTTCAGTAAAAAAAATGGATTGACAGTCAAATGTGTCATCTTTTTTCTCGGCATACTTCACTAAATCGAACACTACTTGTTCATATCCTACTCTGAATATCAGTCTCCCTTGATTTACATCAATCAGTTCCTTCCCAATGGTGAGAAATTGTCATCCTAGAATAATTATAAAGTCTACTTTTTCCATGTTTAAGATGAAGAAATCCTAAAGAAAGATGAATTTTCCAACCTTGACTAGGACATCCTCGAGAATTCCTCAAGGATATTTTACTCAATCATCCAGTTCTACTCTTGTTGGCTTTAGTTCTTTGAGCCCTAGTTTTCAAAAGATACTCATCTTCATGATATTGATTCTCGCGCTAAGATCGCATAGGGCTCTTCCGAAGTTGCATGCCCCTATAGTGCATGGAATTGAGAAACTATCGGGGTATTTCATATTAGGGGGAAGATTCTATTGAATGATAATATATCATTCTTCATTTAAATAAATGAATCATAAGTCTTTCATCTATCTTTTTTTAGAAAGAAATTATTTTAAGAATTTCTCGTAGGTAGGCATCTAAGTGATGGCTTCCATGAAGGGGATATTGATCTGTAATTGCTTAAAAATCACTAGAAACTTATTATATTGATCTTAAAACCTTCTTTGACTCATTATTTATGGAAATGGTAGAGGGTGTTTGTAACCTGGAGGTCCCACCTATACTTCTTACTTTTTAGTATGCTCTTTTATTGGAGTTTTTTCAGTAGCTTCTGATTCTAGATTTGTTTCTCATCTAGCTTCCTTTGTGCTATTAGTGTCATCCCCACTATCGATTGTTGCATTTTTTCAGGTTCTTCAAGCCTCTTTTACTCACCTAGTCAAGGTTGGTTAAATTTTAGCACTTTATCACTCCTAAGAACCACTACCTTTGCCTCTTTTTTCAGATGTGTCTTAGTGTTACTAGAAAATGTACCTGGTAATCTATCTAATGAATTCTTTGATATTTGACCCATTTTGTGCTCAAGGTTTCAGAGGGAAGACCTTTTATTTTTCATTTACATATATTGATTATTCATCCTCTAATCCACTTTTTGAACAAATGAGATAGAAATTTTTCAAGATTATAGTACAGAGGTGGGACTTGTTGTAGTGGTTTATATGGAGCTGGCTGGAATTACTGTTGAGATTTAGGGGGAAAGCTTTGCTGAGGTATTTGTTTTTGGGGTCAAGGAGTTGGATTCTGAAGTGGTAACCTAGGTGGTCCCTAATTCCTGGGTGGTTCTTGACCACTCCTCCGTTTATAGTATCCTTGGTTGGGTTGATGTTGCGGCTGCTAAGCCAATATCTTCTAGTAGTATTACCATTGTTGGTATTGTTGAGGTTGTTGGAATTGTTGGCATTGTTGATTGTAATTGATGTAATTACAATCTTGGTCTTGAGGTTCCTCTATCCCTGCCCTGCAGTCTTGGTATGGGTGTGGGCCTTGGCACATCTCATAGGATTGGATATCTATAATAAGAGCAGGAGGGGGTGGTGGTGAAGTAGGTAGCTTAAAAGTATCTAATTTTTTTGTAAGAGACTCTACTTGGGTTGTGAGGCAGGTACTCTCCTCCACTTGACATATTCTATATAGAGTCTGTCCTCAATCACTCTTCCACAAAATAGAATTATGGGAGACCTCCACTATAAGTGCTCTACTGACTTTTGGAATTTTTAGCATTAGTCCACCATTGGTAGCAGCATCCACTATAGTTCGGGCAGCAGGTTGGAGTCCTTGATAGAATGTTTGAAGTTGTATCCACACATCAAGTTCGTGATGTGGTCATTTACGGGCCAATTCCTTGAATTGATCTCATGCCTTCCAAGCTGATTTTACATCCACCTGGGTGAAGTTTTGAATCTCATTCCTAAGATTCCAGGTTCATCCTCATGGGAATTATTTATCTAGTAATTTTTTGGATAGATCATCCCATGTTGGGATTGACTCAGGATATTGGATTTTAATCCAATATTTTGCTCTATCATGCAAGTAGAATGGGAAAACACAAAGTCTGATTGCATCATATGAAATGCATTAGTTGTGAAAGGGGGTCTTGGGCAGTGTCTTGTGGGGTGGTGGGGTGTCCTGGTTGTCCAAGGGGTCTAGAGCGGTGTTTGGTGGGGCGTGGGGGTTGTCTGTTTGAGCGTGGGTAGGTTTGGGTGGGGTGTCTATAAAAAAAGTGCCTAGTTTAGGGGCAGTTCTAACCACCCCTAATTCAAATATAAATTTAGGGGTGGTTAAAACCACCCATAAATGACCTGTTTAAGGTGAATTTGGATCAACATTCTAGGGGTTTAAAACCCCCTATAATCTAACCACCACTAAACACGAACCTACTTTACCAGTGCTTACCCATAACCTCCCCTAATTAGAGTGGGCGGGCACTTTAGTGGAAATTATGGGTAATTGCTCATAAAGTGTTTAGAAGGGGTTATAACCCCTTCTAATCACCCTGTTTTTTGTAGTGAGTACTTCCCACTTGATCAAATTGCACGGAAATGCTTCAAATAAGTGGTGAGGATGCATGGGGTACCATTATCGATTGTATCTGATCGAGATCCAATATTCACCTCTATGTTATGGAAGAGTATCCAACACACTTTGAATACTAATTTGAACTTCATAATGGTTTATCACCCTCAAACTAATGGAAAATATGAGCGGACTATCCAAACACTTGAAGATGTGTTGAGAACATGCTAAATTGACTTCAAAGGAGGATGATATCAACATCTTCCTCTGGTCAAGTTATCATACAATAACAGTTTCTAATCAAGCATCCAAATGGCTACCTATGAATCCCTTTATGTGAATAGGTGTATAACACCTCCATGTTATGATAAATTTGGGGAATGAAAACGGCTAGGTCCTAAAATGGTTGAGGAAATGGTGGAAAAGGTTAAGATCATTCAGCAGCACTTTAAGGTTGCTCAGAGTTGAGAAAAGAGTTATGCTAAAAATCATCAATGAGACCTAGAGTTTGATGTTGGAGACACATTATTCCTCTGCATATCTTCATGGAATAAAATGATGAGATTTGGGAAAAAGGGAAATCTTAGTCCAAGATACATCATCCCCATTGAGATCCTTGATCGTATCAGATCGGTGGCCTACCAACTTTCACTCCCACATAACATATCTCAAGTACATGATGTATTCCATGTATCCCTATTGATAAAGTACATACCATACCCCTCAGATTTACTCAATCTAGAGGTTATACCATTGGAGAATGGACTTTCTTATGAGGAGAAGTCGGTGAAGATCTTAGATTGTAGAGACAATGTTTTACAAAATAAGACAATTCACCTTGCCAAAGTGCTATGGAGAAACCAAAAGTTTTAGGAAGCGATATGGGAACTAAAGGAGTTGATAAAACAGAGTTACCCTCATCTGTTTTAGTATGGGAAATGAAAATTTCAAGGGCGAAATTTCTTATGGTGAGAATATTGTAACAACCCGAACTATTATAAATAAAAGTCCCGTTTTGATTTAATTAAATGTATTATTATGTAATATGGTTATATAAAACACATACACTTATTTTGTTTTATTATATCCAATTAAATTTAAAATACCATTAAGTATCATTACCCTTGATAATATATTCGTTGAATAGTGATCACATGATTAGTATAAATATAAGATTTTAACAAATCCAATTGACACGAACAAAGGAAGTGATGGCATCAACTAGTAATATTGTACCCTATAAATCCCATTTATCAAAGCTTCCGATGGAGATAGAATCTTTGAGATTTTCCCTTGACCAAGACTAAGATGATATCCAACAACTTAAACATGAGTGAAGTCATTTACGGTAGAAGTCTAAGCTCATCGAGATCATGGGCCAAACCATGTACGTTGAACCACCCCATGAAATTCTCACTTTCGCGCACCTTAATCTTAGGGAATTTACTAGTGTATTAAAGGGATATGTATCGAGACCCTAAAATTATGAGTATGTACATTATTTTTTATAGAATAATGAATATATTTTCATCCTATTATGGTTACTTTATAAATGATTTTTATTTCAATATAATAAAACACAAATAGTATTTTTGGGTAATATTCAAATTCAATAAAGGAATTTATTTTTTTGAATTAATTAATTTTTTAAATAAATAATATTTTAATAAAATATTATAATTAAATAATTTTTATTAAATATAAATTATCATATAATTTTTATGAAGTTAAATATAATTTTTATAAGGGTTCGAAAATTATTATTGTCAAAAAACCCAGTATTTATTAATAAATGTAGATTTTGTTTTAAAAGTGATAATTCAAATATTTAGAAAAATATTTAGATAAAATTAATATTTTTTTGGAATCATAAGATCAAAATTATCCAATGGTTAATTTTTCATAATTTTCTGAGACATACGAATTTTCAGGTAAAAATTAAATACCCTATAAATATATTTTGCATATTATGACATCATAATGACCCAAAAGTGATGTAATAAATAGTATAAAAGGTATAAACCACCAAATATATGTTTTACCTATAAAATAATTTGATTTTAAGTTTATTTTATTAATTTTATAAAACCATTATGAATGCTCCAAAACCATTAATATATTTTAAGGTTTTAAAATCATTTCTTTAAGAGTATGACTCATCTCTACATAAGCAAGGGAATTATTTTATTAAGTTCTGAACTTATACTTATAATATAATTAAAACCACTCCCATTTGGAAGAAACCATGTGAAAAAACATGGTAAGGTTTGTGGTTTTTTTTTATTTCATTATATAGAGTCCAAAACCTGAGTTTGAGAAATAATAAAGAAATCCCCACACATTTCCTATATAAACCCACACAATCTCCCATTTATCTTTAATAAAAATACTTGTATTGTGTACTTAATCTTATCTACCTTATCTATATTCCTCCAAAGGTGACCAAAAACTCTCAATAAGCTCATCCTAAGCATTTGGAGTCACACACTCAAGTAAGGGATCTTCCACTCTCTCTTTTTTATTCAAGCACCTATTTTATGTTATGCTTCTTAATTTCCATTTTTTTATATTGGGATATGTTCTTTCATATCCCCCTTAATGTAAATTTTATTTATATATGATTATATACCTGTTTCACTCTTATTAAGCCCTCCCATGAACTGTTATGTACTCATGTTACCATATCGAAATTTAGCATGGGATCCCCATCTTCTCTTCTGTATTCAAGTTTCTTTATTATATTATGCCTTCTATTTCCAATTCCTGGTGTTGGTATATGTCTTTAAATTTCCCTAGTACTTTCAATTTTATTTCCAAATCATGATAGACCTCTTTCACTCTCATCAACTCATTTTATGAATTTTTAAGTGACATTATTATGCTGCCAAAATTTCACCACAATTTTCCATGCTAAAACAATTGTGTAGTGAATACCATACCTATTTCGTATCAAGGGTATTCAACTTTATACACTTGTAATTATTTTAATTGGTATTTACATTTATTCATTCCAAACTCCTTGTTCATGGAATAAATTATGATGATGAATGAATCCATGTTGTATGATCTATGTGGCACACTTAAGCATGAGAATGAAATGAAAGTGATAGGTGTGCCCAAAATTATATAGCACTCCAATACATTGGGTAATGTTTAGTCTCATGATGTGTCATGTTGGGATAGAGATTTAACATGATTCCTTTATGGGACTTTTTCCACCATGATTTCTTGGAAGTTTAGTCGTGACCTATGTTTATGATGCAATGTTTTAAATCATTGCCACATTTCCCATGTTATGGTTATCATGCTATATCATCCCTTATTATTAATGTTCCTTTTATTCCCCATTAATATACATATTGTACAACATTTTTTAACTTATTTCATTATTATTCTCTTATTTTTATTTATAGCTCACCTCTTTCTTATGTATGTCCCCAGGTTATCCTATGTGATTTTAAGTACGAGCATGGTAAGGAAGTTTTCAATAAAGACAATGTATTTCATGTTTTAAATTGTTATTATATGTACCTAATTCCCAAAGACACTAGACTTATCAATCTTTAGAGTTGTATTAAGTGTAATCTTATGTAATAAATCATGAATTAATGTGTAAGGGTTTTTATAACTAAATAATTTGTTGAGTATGAAACACCACAAACAACATTCATTCCTAAACTAGAATAATGTCTCCTTGTATCCAAAGGACACATGAGATAATTTTTTTGGTTATACTCAAGAAAATTTTTACTAGAATCATTCACTTGGAAATTATAATTTGTGTGCTTCTCACCACTGACTTAGGAATCACCTTTTCTCAGCCGCTTGGAGAATACACCTTACTTCTTGTAATATATCTATACTTACTTGGTTACTATATTTTGATACACATACATGATAAACATATTGTATTTAATACCTAATATATATGTCAGAAACAATACTTATAATTGATGAATATACCTGAATAATAAGTGGTAACTTTTTTATTTAATTTAGTTCATTACGATTAAACTTCCATAAATTTATTTCATGATATGTGAATAAAATAACCTCATATTTAATAACAAACCTATTTATATAAAGTACATTGTGAATTTGTCTTTGGTGTTGCTCTTGTTATTGGCTTTATTTCCTTGTCTTTCAAATTTTTCACCATAAGAACTAAAGATTAATATTTCTTTAATGTTCTTATTTACTTGGAGAACCATATCTAAAAGGTAATGAAGCATTTACTCTATCCTGTTCATTTTGTAATCTTTAAACGAAACTAGTGTAATTGGGTGAAAAGGATGTAAGAATGGGATGTCTTGAAAGATTGTGGTCTACCTTTAATGTTTACATGTAACCAGTGTAATATTATTCATTCATATATTACTTCACTTTCGCCACGTAATCTTCTCAGAGATGAGACAACATGTAAAATCATCCATGTCATGATGTTGTAACCATAACTAACATCAGACATTGATGATAACATTATGAAAAAACCCATCATATGCGTCGTACATGAGTCTTCTGTAAACATTTTTAACACCCTTACTTCCTGAGGTGTCTTAAAAGATATTGGGGACACCGACACCTTGAATTTATGATATCGTATTATTGTGTGCAAGCACCTATACTGCACTTTAAAATTCATGCTAGTTTGGACATTTTCTTTATCCATGATTATCATAGTGTATTTTGTGGTATTTCTTGAAATTTTCTACAAAAAAATCTAGAAGATACGTACTTTTATCTTGATTACTGATTTAGACATTATTGATTAATTAATTAAATCATTAAATGTCTCTCACTGTTTTATTGAATTATAGGAACCCTCTGTACTATAATCAAAATACTTTATCGCTTGTGTATTCTAGTGGAAATGATCCTTGAGATCCCCCTCGTAGTCTACAAGTTATAGCTACTCCATTTCTCGGAGAGTTCAAGATAGGCATTTGATTAGCCAACTGCAATAACTCGTCCCTTGATCTGTCGAGTGAAGTCACAGCTTCTAAAATCATAACACTTGATTTACTCAACACTTTCCTCTAAAGTTGTAGCAAGATGGATTTGGACACTTCTTTGTTGGCAATCTTGGTTAAGTTAACTCATCACTCTCATAAGAACTCCTTGGTAGTAAGAGGCACCCTCAACTTTGGCTAACAAGCACCCCAAACACCCAGTTTTGTTCAAATTCAAATGATAGAAGGTGTTTAATGACTTAATATATCTTTAAGAATTTATATATTTTTCTCGACGAATGTAATGAATTTCTATTAATCTTATTCAATCTATGTTGTTGCGCTCGCAACTGAACATTAATAAATAAAATATTCATCATTTCTTTATGAATTTTTCCTTGTTTATTATTTTATGTGTTCTCTACTGTCATGTACATGCATAAAATAATAAACAAATGAATAAAGGAAATAAACTACCTGATTGGTCTGGAACATCTAAAATTGGTTGATCCATTTAAAATCAAAGAATCAACCACGACCTAGAGAAATCATACCTGTTTCGTAGTTTGACTCATGATGCAGCTTATGTAGGTTCCGGGCGCAGCGGAAGCGTGTTGGTGGGAGTTCCCAACTTTAATTTTCGCGTTAAATGACGTTCAATCCGAGATCTGTCACGATATAAAACGCCAGATCTTCGGAATAGAATGAAGAACGAAAAAGAAAAGAATAGTCCTGGAACCCTTGAGATAGGATCTTCATATGTTGGTTATAATTAATTTAATTAATTTATAAGAATTACCTCGATGGAATTCTTTCTTCGTTGGAGTCTCCGGTAACGATCTTGTGATTCGTCATTACGTCATAGAATCCAAGTATAGGATTCATCTAGTGGTGATCCACACGTGATCCACGTATCTATGGACGTCGCCAAAGGGATCTCCGGGTGCTAGCGCGGAAGAACCTTCACTTGCGATGTCCGCCTTCGACCGCCTTGATCTGGTGGAGGATCTCGCTCTCGTAACTTGAGGGCGTTCTTGGTGGAAAGGGAATTATCTCTTGGCTTGAGAGTATTTCCAAATCCGTTGTGCACAACCAAAAAAATGGCTAAACCTCTTGAGAATAATGTAATTGGGATTTATAATACTTAGAAAAATAAAATTAATTAATTGCTCATAAGCATTTAATCATTTCATTTAATTCTTAGAAATACCTCATGTCTTAATAATGACAATTGACCATCATTATTACTTGACATGCGTCCAACGTATTAAATTTAATATCATTTAATTAAATAAACAATATTTTCTCACGAATCTCGAAAAACAAACTACACGGTGTGTATATATAAATATACACGGTGTGGACTTTTATTTTTTCAGTTTTATCTATTTCCTCCACCACATTTATTAGACCATAAGTAATGACTATTTATTTCTTAAATAAATGTAACTGCATTACTCGCTAATAAATATATATATTATTTCGCCCACAATATATTCTCTCGAACAACTAGTGTCGAAATAAATGCGATCAGACATCCTTGAATAATTATTAAACCACAATCAGGAATAATCTTTATTTAACTTGTTAAATTAATATTTAACTAAGATACATGGACACACTTAGTGTGTGACCCTCTATGCCTCTTTCTCAGTGGCATTAGGCAGAGCCTGCCTAAAGTCCAAGGTTAGCATCTAGAAACACGCCAAGGCACCCATAGAGAAAGAATTTAACGCTGCAATGATGTGTCACCTCCTACGAACGCTTACCGTGTAATATAATCCCTTTGTCTTGATATCTCTAATCAAGCAGGTTGCATGCCAATGCCATCAACTCATGTGCTCGATTATTCTTTCTTTGACTTCCTGTAATTGAACTCGCCCATACCTTACCATGGACATGGATTTATGTAGGCTATATCAATTCCATCAAAGGGCCTGAGATATCTACTTCCATTATAGAACAGAAGGGGCAAATACTTTCTCACATTATCTATTAATGCAGTATTACTCGTGACGCACCCAACGTATCCTAACTTGTTGCGAACAGTGCGTCATCACAGTTTTCATCAATACATATAAGTGCGCGAGTTTTAATACCCATTAATAATAATCTTAAAGTCTAAGGACCAATACACACGTCCGCAGATAGGAACATTCAATGACACTATGAAATGTGGATTTCCTACTGGAGGGTCTCATTCTCATAATATCCTCCTGGATATTACCAAGGGCACACACCATGAGAAGGTTCCTCAAAGTTTTATGAGTCATCACCCCTAATGACCTGCATTATTTGTGTCCCTCAAATAATATCATCTGGCCATAGAAAATATATTCAAGAATAGTGTTATGGCACTTTCGGGTTCTCATCATAGAAAGGATATGCTATGACCCATTAATGCAACAGTTGTCCTTAGGATATTATCACATGCATTGTCACGTAGAAGAACAATCAAGATGTGATAAGACTTTTAATAATGAATAAAGTACAAAGTAGTTGGTTCTAGACCACCAACTCCAAAAGACTCCCACTTGGACTAGAGCCAACTGCTGACAACCTTTAACCCGATAGTTCTCACATGATATTAATGCTTCTGCTGAGATAGGCCTTTAGTCATGGGTTCCACCACGTTCTCTTCTGTGGACACTCTGCTCACTGCAACTTCACCCCTTTGATAGAAATCCCTCAAGATGTGATACTTCCGGAGTATGTGATTTGTCCCTTGATGTGACCTTGGTTCTTTTTCAAGATCCACCGCTGCAGTATTATCACAATACAATGTAATGGGATCTTTACTACTAGTCACCACATCAAGCTCCGAGACAAAGTTATAAATCCAGATGGCTTCCTTGGATGCATCAGAAGCCACTATATACTTGGACTCCACTGTAGAATCGGCGACAACTGGATGCTTCGAACTCTTCCAGCTCACAGCTCCTCTATTGAGATAGAAAACATATCCAGATTGTGACTTCAGATCATTATGATCTGTCTGAAAACCAGCATCAGCATACCCTCTGATGACAAGATCCTCGTCTCCTCCATACACCAGGAACATATCCTTAATTCTTCTTAGATACTTAAGGATAGTCTTAACAGCAGTCCAATGTTGTTCTCCTAGATCTTCTGGATATCTGCCTACCATGCTCAGTGCATAGGCAACATCAAGCCAGGTACATAACATGGCATACATGATGGATCCTATAGCTGAAGCGTATGGGATCTTACTCATTCTATCTTTCTCTTGTTGTGTCTGAGGAAACATTTTCTTATAAAGATGTAGGCCATGTGAGATTGGAACCAATACCATCTTGGATTTTTTCATACTAAATCTCTTTAGTATCTGGTCAATGTATGTACCCTGACTTAGTCCAAGTAGCCTTTTGGATCTATCACGAATGATCTTGATCCCTAGAATTTAGGTTGTTTCTCCCAAGTCCTTCATGGAGAAACACTGTTCAACCAGTCCTTAACTGATTGTAAGAATGGTACATCATTTCCAATAAGTAATATGTCATCAACATATACTACTAGGATAACGATCGCATTCTCATTAAACCACTTATAAACACATGGCTCACATTCGTTCTTAATGAAACTAAATTCCTTTATGGCTTCATCAAATCGAATGTTCCATGCCCTGGATGCTTGCTTCAATCCATAAATGGATTTCTACAACTTGCAAACCTGTTTGGCTTCACCTGGTGTCACAAACCCTTATGGTTGTGTCATATAAACATCTTCCTGAAGGTTCCCATTAAGGAATGTTGTTTTGACATCCATCTTCCAAATCTCGTAGTCATGGTAAGTTGTTATGGAAAGTATGATTCTTATGGATTTAAACATTCCAACTGGTGAGAAGGTTTCATCATAGTCAATTCCTTGACACTGTCTGAATCCTTTAGCCACTAGCCTTGCTTTATAGGTACTAACTTGACCTTCCATGTCCAGTTTTCTCTTGAATACCCATTTGCATCCAATAGGCTTTACATCAACTGGCTCATCGACCAGAACCCAGACTTGGTTTTGATACATGGAATCCATCTCAGAATTCATAGCTTCTAGCCATCTTGCAGCTTCTGAGCTTTCTACTGCTTCCTTATAATAGAGAGGTTCATCTTTGTCCAATAATAATGATTCACCATCCTCGGTGACTATGAAACCAAATCTCTCTGGTTCCCTTACCTCTCTTGAGATCCTACGCAGTACTTGTGTTTCTGGAACCTATTCCATGGGGACCTATGGAACTTGTTCCTGTACCAACTCAAGTGTATCTTGAGCATCAACTTCATTGAAGTCAATCTTGCTCCCACTATCCTTCTTGAGGATGTTCTCCCTTCTCAAGAAATACGGAATGTCTGGGGACAGTCACTTTCTTGTCTTGAGGGTTATATAGGTAATATCCTTTCGTTTCATTGGGATATCCTATAAAGATACACTTTGTGCCCCGGGGTGCTAGTTTGTTTCCTGAGAAGGACTTAACAAATTCCTTGCATCCCCATACACATGTATGCAACAAAGTGGGTTTCTTTCCATTCCATAACTCGGAGTGAATCCCATTTTCCGCCTTAGTTGGTACTCGGTTTAATGTGTATGTTGTAGTTTGTAATGCATATCCCCAAAAGGATAATGGAAGATCTGCATGACTCATCATCGACCTCACCATGTCCAACAAGGTGTGGTTCCTCCTTTCACTAACACCATTCCACTATGGTGTGTAAGGAGGAGTGAGCTGAGATATAATCCCAAACTCCCGTAGAAGATTGATGAACTCTTGGTTCAGATATTCTCCACCTCGATCCGATAGAATCTTCTTTATCTTCTTACCAAGTTGATTCTATACTTCATTCTTGAATTCCTTAAATTTCTCTAAGACTTCTGACTTATTATAACTCATTAAGTATACAAATATGTATCTACTCAAATCATCAGTAAAAGTAATGAAGTAAGAATATCCACCTCTAGCTTCTACTAGAAATAGTCCACATACATCCGTGTGTACCAATCCTAGAAGCTCTGTGGCTCTTTCACCTTGTCCACCAAAATGTGGCTTGGTCATTTTATCTTGTAAACAAGCATAACATCTATCAAGTGGTTTTAGCTCATTAGAGTCTAAATAGCCATCTTGACAGAGCTTTGTCAAGCGCTTCTCGTTTACATGACCAAGGCGGTGATTCCATAACTGGGTGATGTATGAGTCATGTGAGTTTGTTTCATTATCGATTTCCAATACTTGGTTTTCGTAATTTAATACATACAAACCATTATTCAAATGTGTCATACCATAACATACGTTGTTATTATAAAAGAGAAAACCCTTATTTCCTAACTTGAAAACAAATCCATCCATATCCAAAAAAGATACATAAATTATGTTCTTGGTAACACTAGGCACAAAATAACAGTTATGTAAAACCAAAATCATCCCAGTCGGCAATGAGAGGTGGTAGTCTCTGATAGCCAATGCAGCCAGCCTTGCGCCATTGGCAGCTCGAAGATCCACCTCTCCTCTGGAGATCTTTCTAAATCTAGTTGTTTCCTACATTTGAATACAGATGTGATCCCCACAAGCTGTATCTAATACCCAATGTGTAGAAATAGAAAGATTGCACTCGATAACGAATGTACCCTTAGCATCCCCACACTTCTGGGTGAAGTTCCTCTTCCACTGGCCCTGCTTTCCACATGAAAAACACATCGCCTCTCGTTCCTTGCTCTGCCTCTGGATCTTCCCCTTCTTGGAGGGACGATGCTCAGGGGCTTCAGACCGTTTATAAGTCTTTGGACCCTTTGCCTTGTCCTTCCTTTTCTTGTTCACCATAAGGACTGCGGGTTTGTCATGCCCCATGTCCTTTTAAACCTGGTGAATCAAGGTTAGAAGCTCTGATAGACTCTTTTCATTTCCACTCATGTTATAGTTGACAATGAAGCTAGAGAAGGTCTTGGGCAGTGATGATAGGATGAGATCTGTACGCAACTCATTCAGGAATTTAATCCCTAAGATGTCCAGGTGTTCAATGTAGCCAATAAGCTTGACTACATGAGGCCCAGCTGGTACAGACTCTCCAAGATTCGTGGTAAACAAAGCATTGGAGATCTCATACCTCTCCTATCTCTCCTTATCTTGGTAGATATCTTTAAGGTGAGACATCATGCTATACGCGTCCATGTTTTCATGTTTCTTCAAGAGCTCATTAGACATGGCCGATATCATGAAACATTGGACATCTGTGGAATCATCCATTTGTTTCATGTAGAGAGATAATTCCTCATCACACTCCTCTTTCCCAGGAACAACTTGAATAGGCTCTTTCAGCGCATACAATTTCCTTTCGTGGCGAAGGACGACGCGTAAACACCTCTGCCACTCTTGGAAATTGGTGTTGGTGAGAAGGTTTTCCTTCTTGAGTATGGTGCGCAATGATATGTTTGAAGTCATTTTCTTGTCATTTCTACAAATTAATATGAGGAAAGTTTTATTAATTTATTACAAAAATTAAGACAAATAAATAAATTAGTATTTATTAGTCTCCCACTATTTTATTGAAATCCAATAGCCCTCACCATTGACTTCGGAATATTATGTTGCCTGAATATTCTAGTGGCAAGGATCCATATTGCTCTTCGCATTACCCCAAAAAGGTTTGGTCAAGAAACTTGAAGGTTTTTTAGGTAGGCATTCCAAATTCCAACTGTATTTAACTCGCAGCTCCTTGATCCACTGAGTGGACTCCCCAATCCTTAAATCCTTTTAGATTTCCTCAACCTTTGCCTCTTGGTCACACTAAGTCCTGTTGTGGCAGTTAAACCTTGATGCGAACCAAGTCAATTCAACCCAAAACCTTGAATTAGAATTCCCCGATAATTGAAATCACCCCAACTAGGGTTGGTCAAGCACTTTGAACTATGGTTCGATTCTAACCAAGATTATGGAAGGCTATACGGACTTAATATTTCTTTTGAGGGATTTTATCCTTATACGTAAATTGTCATTTTATTATCTTTGATTACATGCTTGTTAATATTAAGTGGTCTATACTTAGGTGATTAACCATGTCTAAGATAATATTTACGTATAAGCCGGTTTTATTTTAGTTCCATCTTGCATGCTTGTTTAATTCATTAATTGTCTGATCGTGACAACACACCCACAATAAATAAACCATTCAACTGATAGAAATAAAATAAATGCTATGATCATGAGCTTTTATATTGGTTAGTTTATCTAGAGGTTGATAAACTAACCCAAGACCTAGGAGAGAAACACCTTGAACCTTTCGGGTTTGTGTTTACAGCTTTCCACCTGTCCACCTTTGTATCTCCTTGGATTGGTTTCACCTTGGCTCCTGACTTGAGCCATCTCCACTAGCTTGGGAGCTCCATCCATTACATATTTATTAATCTCACATGCAGGTGAGGGGTAAAAGGGGGTTTTTACATAAAAGAATCCTTGGGCACGCAGGCCCTACATATTAATGAGGAGATGGCTCGCAGGCCAACAAATTTAATTTAAATAAATAAATTAAAAGAAACCATTCACATACAAAGGTCTCGGTCTAGCTCATGATCATCCATACATGCAACGATATTTATGCATAAATAAAACTAGCATTCAATTCTTTAATCATTCTTGTTTAAGATAAATCACGCTCGAATTAATTAATTGTCTTTAATTAATCAATCCTTTTATCTTAAACCCTTTTTATGAATTTCCTTGAGATTCTCATCCATCATAATTTTAAACAAATAAATTCATTTAAAATTATCCTTGTACGTAACTTATACCTTGGAGGCAACCCGGTGAATTCTCGTTCATTACACAGATGTTAAATTAAACACATATATATATATATAACACCTATCACGTGTTGTGCCTCATCTTTACGCCTGCACTATGGTACACGTCTCAAGGGTTTGTATAATATAATAATAAATTTTAATAAATCTGTGTAATTTGGGTGAGTACACGGTGTGTAGTTCCGACTACACGGCGTGTACTTTTCTTCACTGTCCATCTGAAGTACACGCCCGGGGACAGGGCGTGTTAATGTACTTCGGAAATTTTTGGAGTACACGGCGTGTTCTTTTAGACACACGCCGTGTAGTTTCCACGTTACACGGTTTCCAGTCGGCCAAGCTGTGTACGGGGTACACGGTCTAACCCGAACCCGAAGGGACTACACGCCGTGTTCATTGGACCACATGGTGTGTAATCCGGAAACCGTGTGCCACCTATTTCTGGTCAACACATGGTGTCTTAAATTTTTAGAAAGAATACAATACACGGCCTGATTTGGCGGATCGGTCAATGCATTGAACCTAGACTAAACGGGGTGTACTTTCGAATACACGTCGTGTATTCTGGTGTTGTACGGGCAGAAACGTTTGGCTCCTCTGAATGAGTTCCTCTATTTTATTTTAATCAAAATTAAAAAAAAATTGTTTCTGTGAGGTGAACGAGAAATGGGGAGGAGGAACAGATCTCGAGATTTAGATTTCCAGAATGATTAAACATGAATTGAAATAACTAAATTATTAAATGTGTAAATCACCAATGAAAAACTAAATAATTATAATCAACTATATGACCGCTTTGATACCACTTGTAGGTTCCGGGCGTAGTGGAAGCGCGTTGGTGGGAGTGACCAACTTTAATTTTAGCGTTAAACGATGTTCAATCTGTGATCTATCACAATATAAAACATCGGATCTTCGGAATAGAATGAAGAACAAAAAAGAAAAGAAGAGTCCTAGAACCCTTGAGATAGGATCTTCATATGTTGGTTATAATTAATTTAATTAATTCATAAGAATTACATCGATGGAATTATTTCTTCGTTGGAGTCTCCAGTCACGATCTTGTGATCAGTCGTTGCGTCGTAGAATCCAAGTATAGGATTCCTCTAGTGGTGATCCACACGTGCTCCACATATCTCTGGACGTCGCTGAAGGGATCTCCGGGTGCTAGCGCGGAAGAACCTTCACTTGCGATGTCCGCTTTTGACCGCCTTGATCCGGTGGAGGATCTCACTCTCGTAACTTGAGGGTGTTCTTGGTGGAAAGGGAATTCTATCTTGGCTTGAGAGTATTTCCAAATCTGTTGTGCACAACCAAAAAAAATGGCTAACCCTCTTGAGAATAATGTAATTGGGATTTATAATACTTAGAATAATAAAATGAATTAATTGCCCATAAGCATTTAATCATTTCATTTAATTCTTAGTAATACCTCATGTCTTAATAATGATAGTTTCCCATCATTATTACTTGACATGAGTCCAACGTATTACATTTAATATCATTTAATTAAATAAACAATATTTTCTCAGGAATCCCGAAAAACAAACTACACGGCGTGTACTTTTATTTTTTCAGTTTTATTTATTTCCTCCACCACATTTATTAGACCTTGAGTAATGACTATTTATTTCTTAAATAAATGTAACTGCATTACTCGCTAAATATATATATTATTTCACCCACAATATATTCTCTCGAACAACTAGTGTCGAAATAAATGCGATCAGACATCCTTGAATAATTATTAAACCACAATCGGGAATAATCTTTATTCAACTTGTTAAATTAATATTTAACTGAGATACATGGACACACTTAGTGTGTGACGCTCTAGGACTCTTTCTCAGTGGCATTAGGCGGAGCCTGCTTAAAGTCCAAGGTTAGCGTCTAGCAACACGCCAAGGCACCCATAGAGAAAGAAGTTAACGCTGCAATGACGTGTCACCTCCTATGAACGCTTACCATGTAATATAATCTCTTTGTCTCAATATCTCTAATCAAGCGGGTTGCATGCCAGTTCCATCAACCCATGTGCACAATTATTCTTTCTTTGACTTCCCAGAATTGAACTCGCCCATACCTTACCATGGCCATGGATTTATGTAGGCTATATCAATTCAATCAAAGGTCCTGAGATATCTACTTTCGTTATGGAACAGAATGGACTAATCCTTTCTCACATTATCTATTAATGCAGTATTACTCGTGACGCACCCAACATATCCAATAGTGTGTCATCATAGTTTTTGTCAATACATCTAAGTGCACGAGTTGTAATACCCATTAATAATAATCTTAAATTCTAAGGACCAATACACACGTCCGCAGATAAGAACATCCAATGACACTATGAAATGTGGATTTCCTACTGGCGGGTCTCATTATCATAATATCCTCCTGGATATTACCAAGGGCGCACACCATGAGAAGGTTCCTCAAAGTTTTATGAGTCCTCACCCCTAATGACCTGTATTATTTGTGTCCCTCAAATAATATCATCCGGACATAGAACATATATTCAAGAACAGTGTTATGGCTCTTTCGGGTTCTCATCATAGCAGGGATCTGCTATGACCCATTAATGCAACAGTTGTCCCTAGGACATTATCACATGCATTGTCATGAAGAAGAACAATCAAGATGTGATAAGACTTTTAATAATGAATAAAGTACAAAGTAGTTGGTTCTAGACCACCAACTCCAACAGACTCCCACTTGGACTAGAGACAACTGTTAACAACCTTTAACCTGCTAGCTCTCACATGATATTAATACTTCTGTTGAGATAGGCCTTTAGTCATGGGTTCCAACACGTTCTCTTCTGTGGACACTCTGCTCACTACAACTTCACCCCTTTGATAGAAATCCCTCAAGATGTGATACTTCCGGAGTATGTGATTTGTCCGTTGATGTGACCTTGGTTCTTTTGCAAGATCCACCGCTGCAGTATTATCACAATACAATATAATGGGATCTTTACTGCTAGGCACCACATAAAGCTCTGGGACAAAGTTCTGAATCCAGACGGCTTCCTTGGCTGCATCAGAAGCCGCTATATACTTGGACTCCGCTGTAGAATCGGTGACAACTGGCTGCTTAAAACTCTTCCAGATCACAGATCCTCCATTGAGATAGAAAACATATCCAGATTGTGACTTCAGATCATTCTGATCTGTCTGAAAACCAGCATCATCATACCCTCTGATGACAAGCTCCTCATCTCCTCCATACACCAGGAACATATCCTTGAGTCTTCTTAGATACTTAAGGATGGTCTTAACAGTGGTCCAATGTTGTTCTCCTGGATCTGCTTGATATCTGCCTACCATGCTCAGTGCATAGGCAACATCAAGCCTAGTACATAACATGGCATACATGATGGATCCTATAGCCGAAGCGTATGGGATCTTACTCATTCTATATTTCTCTTGTTGTGTCTGAGGACACATTTTCTTAGAAAGATGTAGGCCATGTGAGACTGGAACCAATACCCTCTTAGATTGTTCCATACTAAATCTCTTTAGTATCTGGTCAATGTATGTACCCTGACTTAGTCCAAGTAGCCTTTTGGATCTATCACGAATGATCTTGATCCCTAGAATTTAGGCTGCTTCTCCCAAGTCCTTCATGGAGAAACACTTGTTCAACCAGTCCTTAACTGATTGTAAGAATGGTACATCGTTTCCAATAAGTAATATGTCCTCAACATATACTACTAGGATAACGATCGCATTCCCATTAAACCACTTATAAACACATGGCTCACATTCGTTCTTAATGAAACTAAATTCCTTTATGGCTTCATCAAATCGAATGTTCCATGACCTGGATGCTTGCTTCAATCCATAAATGGATTTCTGCAACTTGAAAACCCGTTTGGCTTCACCTGGTGTCACAAACCCTTCTGGTTGTGTCATATAAACATCTTCCTGAAGGTTCCCGTTAAGGAATGTTATTTTGACATCCATCTTCCAAATCTCGTAGTCATGGTAAGCTGTTATGGAAAGTATGATTCTTATGGATTTAAACATTCCAACTGGTGAGAAGGTTTCATCATAGTCAATTCCTTGACGCTGTCTAAATCCTTTAGCCACTAGCCTTGCTTTATAGGTGCTAACTTGACCTTCCATGTCCAATTTTCTCTTGAATACTCATTTGCATCCAATAGGCTTTATATCAACTGGCTCATCGACCAGAACCCAGACTTGGTTCTGATACATGGAATCCATATCAGAATTCATAGATTCTAGCCATCTTGCAGATTCTGAGCTTTCTACTACTTCCTTATAAGAGAGAGGTTCATCTTTGTCCAACAATAATGATTCACCATCCTCGGTGACTAGGAAACCAAATCTCTCTAGTTCTCTTACCTCTCTTGAGATCCTACGCAGTACTTGTGTTTCTGGAACCTATTCCACAGGGACCTGTGGAACTTGTTCCTGTACCAACTCATGTGTATCTTGAGCATCAACTTCGTTGAAGTCAATCTTGCTCCCACTTGATGGATCGGATCCCTCGGCCCAGCAATATTGTCCGCTCTGGCCCAGTTGCTATCCCAGGCCTCACGGCTTTAAAACGCGTTGCTGAGGGGAAGGTAGGCACGGGAATTTCAAGCACCCACCAATCTCCCTCCACAACCGATGTGGGATTGGTTACCGGGGCACAGGCGCCAACAATCCTGGCGGGGGCCCAACAATCCTGGGCCCAAGACACAACATCCCCCCCCCCCCAAGCCCACACCGGTCCCGAGACCAACCACCCTTTGATACCAATTGATGGATCGGATCCCTCGGCCCAGCAATATTGTCCGCTCTGGCCCAGTTGCTATCCCAGGCCTCACGGCTTTAAAACGCGTTGCTGAGGGGAAGGTAGGCACGGGAATTTCAAGCACCCACCAATCTCCCTCCACAACCGATGTGGGATTGGTTACCGGGGCACAGGCGCCAACAATCCTGGCGGGGGCCCAACAATCCTGGGCCCAGGACACAACACCACTATCCTTCTTGAGGATGTGCTCCCTTCTCAAGAAATACGGCTTGTCTGGTGACAGTCACTTTCTTGTCTTGAGGGTTATATAGTTAATATCCTTTCATTTCATTAGAACATCCTATAAAGATACACTTCGTGCCCTGGGGTGCTAGTTTGTTTCCTGAGAAGGCCTTAAAAAATGCCCCGCATCCCCATACACGTGTATGCAACAAAGTGGGTTTCTTTCCATTCCATAACTCGGAGGGAATCCCATTTGTTGCCTTAGTTGGTACTCGGTTTAATGTGTATGTTGCAGTTTGTAATGCATATCCCCAAAAGGATAATGGAAGATCCGCATGACTCATCATCGACCTCACCATGTCCAACAAGGTGTGGTTCCTCCTTTCACTAACACCATTACAATGTGGTGTGTAAGGAGGAGTGAGCTGAGATAGAATCCCAGACTCCCATAGAAGATCGATGAACTCTTGGTTCAGATATTCTCCACCTCGATCCGATATAAGCTTCTTTATCTTCTTACCAAGTTGATTCTCTACTTCATTCTTGAATTCCTTAAATTTCTCTATGGATTCTGACTTATACCTCATTAAGTATACAAATCTGTATCTACTCAAATCATCAGTAAAAGTAATGAAGTAAGAATATCCACCTCTAGCTTCTACTGGAAATAGTCCACATACATCCGTGTGTACCAATCCTAAAATCTCTGTGGCCCTTTCACCATGTCCACCAAAAGGCAGCTTGGTCATTTTACCTTGTAAACAAGAGTGACATATATCAAGTGGTTTTAGCTCAATAGAGTCTAAATAGCCATTTTGACAGAGCTTTGTCAAGCGCTTCTCGTTTACATGACCAAGGCGGTGATTCCACAATTGGGTGATGTATGAGTCATGTGAGTTTGTTTCATTATCGATTGCCAACACTTGGTTTTCATAATTTAATACATACAAACCATTATTCAAATGTGTCATACCATAACATACGTTGTTCTTATAAAAGAGACAACCCTTATTTCCGAACTTGAAAACAAATCCATCCATATCCAAAAAAGATACATAAATTATGTTCTTGGTAACACTAGGCACAAAATAATAGTTATGTAAAACCAAAATCATCTCAGTTGGCAATGAGAGGTGGTAGTCACCAATAGCCAACACAGCCAGCCTTGCGCCATTGGCAGCTCGAAGATCCACCTCTCCTCTAGCGATCTTTCTAAATCTACTTGGTTCCTATATTTGAATACAGATGTGAGCCCCACAAGCTGTATCTAATACCCAATGTGTAGAAATAGAAAGATTGCACTCGATAACGAATGTACCTTTAGTGTCCCCATGCTTTTGGGTGCAGTTCCTCTTCCATTGGCCCTGCTTGCCACATGAAAAACACACCGCCTCTCATTCCTTGCTCTGCCTCTGGATCTTCCCCTTCTTGGAGGGACGATGCTCAGGGGCTTTAGACCATTTATAAGTCTTTGTCCCCTTTGCCTTGTCCTTCCTTTTCTTGTTCACCATAAGGATTGCGGGTTTGTCACGCCCCATGTCCTTGTCAACCTGGAAAATCAAGGTTAGAATCTCGGATAGACTCTTCTCATTGCCTCTCATGTTATAGTTGACAATGAAGCTAGAGAAGTTCTTGGGCAGTGATGATAGGATGAGATCTGTACGCAACTCATCCGGGAATTTAATACCTAAGATGTCTAGGCGTTCAATGTAGCCAATAAGCTTGACTACATGAGGCCCAGCTGGAACAGACTCTCCAAGATTCGTGGTAAACAAAGCATTGGAGATCTCATACCTCTCATGTCTCTCCTTCTCTTGGTAGATATCTTTAAGGTGAGATATCATGTTATACGCGTCCATGTTTTCATGTTGCTTCAAGAGCTCATTATACATGGCCGATATCATAAAACATTGGAAATCTGTGGAATCATCCATTTGTTTCATGTAGAGAGATAATTCCTCATCACACTCCTCTTTCCCAGGTGAAACTAGAATAGGCTCTTCCAGCACATATAATTTCCTTTTATGGCGAAGGATGACGCGTAAACACCTCTACCACTCTTGGAAATTGGTGCCGGTGAGAAGGTTTTTCTTCTCGAGTATGGTGCGCAATGATATGTTTGAAGTAATTTTATTTTCATTTCTAAAAATTAATATGAGGAAAGGTTTAGTACTTTATTATAAAAATTGAGACAAATAAATAAATTAATACTTATTAGTCTCCCACTATTTTATCGAAATCTAATAGCCCTCACCATTGACTTCGAAATATTATGTTGCCTGAATATTCTAGTGGCAAGGATCCATATTGCCCTTCGCATTACCCCAACTAGGTTTGGTCAAGCAACTTGAAGTGTTTTTAGGTAGGCATTCCAAATTCCAACTGCATTTAACTCGCAGCTCCTTGATCCGCTGAGTGGACTCCCCAATCCTAAAATCCTTTTAGATTTCCTCAACCTTTGCCTCTTGGTCACACCAAGTCCTGTTGTAGCAGTCAACCCTTGATGCGAACCAAGTCAAGTCAACCCAAAACCTTGAATTAGAATTCCCCGATAATTGAAAGCACCCCAACTAGGGTTGGTCAATCACTTTGAACTATGGTTTGATTCTAACGAAGATTATGGAAGGCTATACCGACTTAATATTTCTTTTGAGGGATTTTATCCTTATACGTAAATTTTCATTTTATTATCTTTGATTACATGCTTGTTAATATTAAGTGGGATATACTTAGGTGATTAACCATGTCTAAGATAATATTTACGTATAAGACGGTTTTATTTTAGTTCCATCTTGCATGCTTGTTTAATTCATTAATTGTCTGATCGTGACAACACACCCACAATAAATAAACCATGCAACTGACATAAATAAAATAAATGGTATGATCATGAGCTTTTCTATTGGTTAGTTTATCTAGAGGTTGATAAAATAACCCAAGACCTAGGGGAGAAACACCTTGAACCTTTCGGGTTCGTGTTTATTTCTTTCCACCTGTCCACCTTTGTATCTCCTTGGATTGGTTTCACCTTGGCTCCTAACTTGAGCCGCCTCCACTAGCTTGGGAGATCCATCCAATACATATGCATTTATCTCACACGCAGGTGAGGGGTAAAAAGGGGTTTTTACATAAAAGAATCTTTGGGCACGCAGGCCATACATATTAATGAGGAGATGGCTCACAGGCCAACAAATTTAATTTAAATAAATAAATTAAAAGAAACCATTCACATACAAAGGTCTCGGTCTAGCTCATGATCATCCATACATGCAACGATATTTACGCATAAATAAAACTAGCATTCAATTCTTTAATCGTTCTTGTTTAAGATAAATCACGCTCGAATTAATTAATTGTCTTTAATTAATCAATCCTTTTATCTTAAACCCTTTTTCTGAATTTCCTTGAGATTCTAATCCATCATAATTTTAAACAAATAAATTCATTTAAAATTATCCTTGTACGTAACTTGTACCTTGGAGGCAACCCGGTGAATTCTCGTTCATTACGCAGATGTTAAATTAAACACACATATATATAACACCTATCACGTGTTGTGCCTCAGCTTTATGCCTGCACTATGGTACACGTCTCAAGGGTTTGTATAATATAATAATAAATTTTAATAAATCTGCGTAATTTGGGTGAGTACACGGCGTGTAGTTCCGACTACACGGCGTGTACTTTTTCTTCACCATCCATCTGAAGTACACGCCCAGGGACAGGGCGTGTTAATGTACTTTGGAAATTTTCGGAGTACACGGCGTGTTCTTTTAGACACACGCCGTGTAGTTTTCGTGTTACACGGTTTCTAGTCGGCCAAGCCGTGTACGGGGTACACGGTCCAACCCGAACCCGAAGGGACTACACGTCGTGTTCATTGGACCACATGGCGTGTAATCCGGAAACCGTGTGCCACCTATTTTTGGTCAACACATGGTGTCTTAAATTTTTAGAAAGAATCCAATACACAGCCTGATTTGGCGGATCGATCAATGCATTGAACCTAGACTACACGGGGTGAACTTTCGAATACACGTCGTGTATTCTGGTATTGTACGGCCAGAAACGTTTGGCTCCTCTGAATGAGTTCCTCTATTTTATTTTAATCAAAATTAAAAGAAAAATTTAGTTTCTGTGAGGTGAACGAGAAATGGGGAGGAACAGATCTCGAGATTCATATTTCCAGAACGATTAAACATGAATTGAAATAACTAAATTATTAAATGCGTAAATCACCAACGAAAAACTAAATAATTATAATCAACAATATGACTGCTTTGATACCACTTGTAGGTTCTGGGTGCAGCGGAAGCGCGTTGGTGGGAGTGCCCAACTTTAATTTTAGCGTTAAACGACGTTTAATCCGTGATCTGTCACAATATAAAACGTCAGATCTTTGTGATGGATCGGATCCCTCGGCCCAGCAATATTGTCCGCTCTGGCCCAGTTGCTATCCCAGGCCTCACGGCTTTAAAACGCGTTGCTGAGGGGAAGGTAGGCACGGGAATTTCAAGCACCCACCAATCTCCCTCCACAACCGATGTGGGATTGGTTACCGGGGCACAGGCGCCAACAATCCTGGTGGGGGCCCAACAATCCTGGGCCCAGGACACAACATCCCCCCCCCAAGCCCACACCGGTCCCTAGACCAACCACCCTCTGATACCAATTGATGGATCGGATCCCTCGGCCCAGCAATATTGTCCGCTCTGGCCCAGTTGCTATCCCAGGCCTCACGGCTTTAAAACGCGTTGCTGAGGGGAAGGTAGGCACGGGAATTTCAAGCACCCACCAATCTCCCTCCACAACCGATGTGGGATTGGTTACCGGGGCACAGGCGCCAACAATCCTGGCGGGGGCCCAACAATCCTGGGCCCAGGACACAACTTCCCCCCCCCCTCTTGCCATCTCATCCCTCGGGATTCTTCCGATCCAACAATTGGTATCAAAGGGGTAATTTGAGTAATACCTTAAAAGGTTTCAAATTCAAAGATCCATTGTGATGGCATCCACCTCTTTCGCCCCCGAGGGCTACTCTTTGGGTCGGGCTCCATTCTTTGATGGGACCGACTATAATTATTGGAAAACCCGCATGACTACTTTTCTTAGAAGTATAGGGTATCCCATTTTTAAAATAGTCATGCAAGGTTACACTCTCTCTTCCCCCGAAGAATCCAAATGGACCCAAGCCGACATTAGAAATTTCGAGCTTGATGGCAAAGCCATGAATGCTCTCCATTGCGGCCTTGACCGAAACGAGTTCAATCGAGTTTCCACATGCACCTCCGCACATGAAATCTGGAAACTTTTGGAGGTTACCCATGAGGGGACCAACAAAGTCAAGGACACTCGATTGGACATGTATCGTCAAGATTTTGAGTCATTTTCTATGCATCCAAATGAATCTATTTCTGAAATGTTTACTAGATTTACTGACGTGTGCAATGGGAGAAAGTCCCTTGGTGATGATGTTTCAGCTGAGACGATGGTCAAGAAGATCTTATGGGTCCTTCTGAGCTCATGGGCACCTAAAGTGACGGCGATCCAAGAAGCTAAGGACGTCAAAAATATGCCGGTAGAGGAGCTCATTGGATCTCTAATGACGTACGAGATCACCATGAGGAGGCAAGCTCAAAAGGAGGGCACACCAATCAAGACACCAAAGAACATCGCCCTCAAGGTACAAAAAGAAGTAAGCTCCTCCTCATCTTCATCTTCCTCATCTTCTTCATCATCAAGCGGCGACTCGGAAATGGAGAATCTCGCCCGCCAAATGCACAAATTTATGAAGATGCACAAGAAGAAGAAGAAATCCCGCAAGCATCGAAAGCAAGAACCCACCGCAAGATCCGAGCCCAAGGTGAAATGCTACGGGTGCGGCGAAAAGGGCCATTACAAGCCCGATTGCCCACTCAACAAGAAACGGGCCATGCACAAGGAGAAAGGAAAGAAAAAGGTCCTCAAGGCCACATGGAGTGACTCCTCATCATCCTCCTCCTCCTCCTCGAGCGACAACGGTAACAAATGCCTAATGGCATTCCATGAGGTAACTTCTTCCTCTTCCTCTTCCTCTTGTTCTTCAAATTCCAATTCTTTAAATCATTTATCTTATGAAGAACTCTCACATGCTAGAGATCAACTAGAAAAAGGTTTTCATGAACTTTCTTCAAAATTCGTTTCTTTGAAAAAGTCTTTCAAAAAACTTTCCTCCGAAAAAGACCAACTTCTCAAAGAGAAGGAGGAACTCACCCTTAAAATCCAAAATTTTCCAAATGTTGATTCCATGGAATCAACCATTAAAGACCTTAGAGAGTCCCTAGCCAAATTCACCAATGGGGAACAAAATTTGAACAATCTCCTAGGTTCCCAACGTATATCTAGAACCACTCAAGGGATTGGCTACACCAACCAAGCTTCCTCCTCCCATGCACCCACTGTTTTTGTAAGGGGGAGCTCTTGTTTTAAATTTTGCAATTATTGTAAAAAATCCGGGCACCTTATCTATGAATGTAATTGCAAAAATGCCCGGTACGGCCAACCCAAATCTTTTTACTTTTCGGACGAATTTTATAGGAGAAGACCCGCTATGAGACAAGTTTGGATTGAAAAACCCCTTCTTGCGAGTCTCTCCGGGCCAAAATTTATTTTCTCTCCCCGGTGATCTAATGTTCTTATTTAGGGGGAGTTAGGTTTGTTTAATCTTTTTGTTTCAATTAAAACTTTCAATTTCAAATTAAGCCCTTTTTATTTAAATTTCAAAATTTTCGATTCCAACCTTCAATTTCAACACTTGGTATCAAAATTCTCATTTCAAAATATTTATTCGATTTTTTCATTCAAAACTTTGAGTTCAAACTTTTGATTCAAAACTTTCAATTCAAATTTCAAATTTCAATTGGTTTTAGATTCAAAACATTTAATTCAAACTGTTATTCAAATTTGCATTTCAATTTCAAAAATCTCAATTGTTTTTCAAATCTCAATTGTTTTTCAAATCTCAATTGTTTTTCAAATCTCAAATCTTGTTTTTCAAATCATATTCCCTCAATCAAGTTTTATGCCCCATTCTATTTTGATAATCACAAAGGGGGAGAAATTTCTTGATTGATTGGGGGAGAATCCTTTTTTATCATGCTTTGATTTATTTTCAAATTATCCTTTAAGAATGTCTTTAATTTCAGTATTTTACTTTGATTGTTTCGGTGATTGTGATCATCAAAATAGGGGGAGATTGTTGTACCTCTCGTATCCCCTCGTGGTTTAATTTTCATGATCACAATCACTTTCATGTTTATCTAACATTGTTTGAAGTGTTTTTGATTGAAAGGCACAAGGTTGCCAAGAAGTTGGCCCAAGAATGGACATCAAATGGACTGAAATTCAGTCCACCGGCCAACTGGTGTGATAGCACCGGCCAGCCGGTGGAACTGGCAGAGGGATTGCCCACTGCCAGGTTCCACCGGTCGACCGGTGGCTCTGTCACCGGTCGACCTGTGGCACCCAGCCCAAATAGTGTTTGCTACTGTCTTGCCACCGGCCAGCCGGTGGCTCCTCCACCGGTCGACCGGTAGAGCCTGGATCAAGACTCTTCTTCTCTACCAAGGCACCGGCCAGCCGGTGGAGATGTACCGGTCAGCCGGTGGCCCCTGGAAAGGAATCCTATGCCTTTTTGCAAACACCGGCCAACCGGTGGCCCTGCACCGGCCAGCCGGTGGACACAGTCAAACTAGCCGTTGGGCTGTTGACCAGCCTGTCCACTTGGCTCCCAACGGCTCTTTTAGCCTCTCCAACGGCTCCGAAGCCTCCCCAAGGGTTCCATGCCTATAAATAAAGGCCAAGGAAGCCCCGGACACCCACCGGAACTCTTGTGAAGCCCACGGACATATTTTGCATCAATTGGCCAACCTCCGGCGACTTCCACCAAGGGAACCCCAAGTGCTCCAACAACTTCCATATCCCTTTGATACCAATTGATGGATCGGATCCCTCGGCCCAGCAATATTGTCCGCTCTGGCCCAGTTGCTATCCCAGGCCTCACGGCTTTAAAACGCGTTGCTGAGGGGAAGGTAGGCACGGGAATTTCAAGCACCCACCAATCTCCCTCCACAACCGATGTGGGATTGGTTACCGGGGCACAGGCGCCAACAATCCTGGCGGGGGCCCAACAATCCTGGGCCCAGGACACAACATCCCCCCCCCAAGCCCACACCGGTCCCTAGACCAACCACCCTTTGATACCAATTGATGGATCGGATCCCTCGGCCCAGCAATATTGTCCGCTCTGGCCCAGTTGCTATCCCAGGCCTCACGGCTTTAAAACGCGTTGCTGAGGGGAAGGTAGGCACGGGAATTTCAAGCACCCACCAATCTCCCTCCACAACCGATGTGGGATTGGTTACCGGGGCACAGGCGCCAACAATCCTGGCGGGGGCCCAACAATCCTGGGCCCAGGACACAACACTTTGGAATAGAACGAAGAACGAAAAAGAAAAGAAGTGTCCTAGAACCCTTGAGATAGGATCTTCATATGTTGGTTATAATTAATTTAATTAATTCATAAGAATTACCTCGATGGAATTCTTTCTTCGTTGGAGTCTCCAGTCACGATCTTGTGATCTGTCGTTGCGTCGTAGAATCCAAGTATAGGATTCCTCTAGCGATGATCCACACGTGCTCCACGTATCTCTGGAAGTCTCTGAAGGGATCTCTGGGTGCTAGCGCAGAAGAACATTCGCTTGCGATGTCCGCCTTTGACCGCCTTGATACGGTGGACGATCTCGCTCTTGTAACTTGAGGGTGTTCTTGGTGGAAAGGGAATTCTATCTTGGCTTGAGAGTATTTCCAAATCTGTTGTGCACAACCAAAAAAATGGCTAACCCTCTTGAGAATAATTTAATTGGGATTTATAATACTTAGAATAATAAAATGAATTAATTTCCCATAAGCATTTAATCATTTCATTTAATTCTTAGTAATACCCCATGTCTTAATAATGACAGTTGCCCATCATTATTACTTGACATGCGTCCAACGTATTACATTTAATATCATTTAATTAAATAAACAATATTTTCTCACGAATCCCGAAAAACAAACTACACGGCGTGTATATATAAATATACACGGCGTGTACTTTTATTTTTTCAGTTTTATTTATTTCCTCCACCACATTTATTAGACCTTGAGTAATGACTATTTATTTCTTAAATAAATGTAACTGCATTACTCACTAATAAATATATATATATTATTTCGCCCACAATATATTCTCTCGAACAACTAGTGTCGAAATAAATGCGATCAGACATCCTTGAATAATTATTAAACCACAATCGGGAATAATCTTTATTCAACTTGTTAAATTAATATTTAACTGAGATACATGGGCACACTTAGTGTGTGACCCTCTAGGCCTCTTTCTCAGTGGCATTAGGCGGAGCCTGCTTAAAGTCCAAGGTTAGCGTCTAGCAACACGCCAAGGCACCCATAGAGAAAGAAGTTAATGCCGCAATGGCGTGTCACCTCCTACGAATGCTTACCGTGTAATATAATCTCTTTGTCTCGATATCTCTAATCAAGCGGGTTGCATGCCAGTGCCATCAACCCATGTGCTCGATTATTCTTTCTTTGACTTCCCAGAATTGAACTCGCCCATACCTTACCATGGCCATGGATTTATGTAGGCTATATCAATTCCATCAAAGGGGCTGAGATATCTACTTCCGTTATGGAACAGAAGGGACAAATCCTTTCTCGCATTATCTATTAATGCAGTATTACTCGTGACGCACCCAACGTATCCAGTAGTGTGTCGTCACAGTTTTCGTCAATACATCTAAGTGCGCGAGTTGTAATACCCATTAATAATAATCTTAAAGTCTAAGGACCAATACACACGCCCGCAGATAGGAACATCCAATGACACTATGAAATGTGGATTTCCTACTGGCGGGTCTCGTTCTTATAATATCCTCCTGGATATTACCAAGGGCGCACACTATGAGAAGGTGCCCTAAAGTTTTATGAGTCCTCACCCCTAATGACCTGTATTATTTGTGTCCCTCAAATAATATCATCTAGTCATAGAACATATATTCAAGAAAAGTGTTATGGAACTTTCGGGTTCTCATCATAGAAGGGATCCGCTATGATCCATTAATGCAATAGTTGTCCTTAGGACATTATCACATGCATTGTCACGCAGAAGAACAATCAAGATGTGATAAGACTTTTAATAATGAATAAAGTACAAAGTAGTTGGTTCTAGACCACCAACTCAAACAGCCCATCCCCATCCAGTGTGTCCACTTCTCATCTGGATTCCACCTTGACTTGACATATTTCTATGTCCACCACTGTCCTCGTCATGGCAAGGTCCATGTCATATATCATTTTTGTCAAAGTATAAATGTACTCAAACACAGGCGAGGAGGACTAGGGGTGCAAAATACAACATATACATTTGGACGTGCATGCCCACATACATATTGATGAAAAATAAATGACAATGTGCAAACCATCATAATTATTACAATCATCGCACACAATTAAATAATTAAATAAAATAAAGCAAACATACACAAGTCGGTTATTTGCTCAAGACTAATCAATAGATAAATATAAATGCGTGATAAAAATAAAATTGTAATAAATTAAAGTTTGAGAGTATTTAATTAAATTAAATGAATCAATTAAATTCAAATAATTTAATTATATTCGGTCCCGTAATTAATTTAATTTTAATTCCAAAAAATAAATAATTTAATACCAAAATTAAATTAATTTTCCCCTAGGTATTAAAATTATATGTTAAACCACAAATTAATATTTTAATTAATTTAATTTAATTCTAAAATTAAATTAATTTTGATTAACTCGGGCCCCGAAACCCCACGCAGGGCCTGTGCAGGTCGGGTCGAACCCGTGCAGACCTGTTTTGGGTCGTACAAAGCTCGTGCAGGGCCATTATGGGCTAGGTAGGTCCGTCGAAATCCGTTCTGAGTCGGGATGACGCGGCCGGAGCGAATCAGATCCAATCGGATCGAGGAAGGGTTACCTCACACGGATCGCGGCTAACCTTGGACTGGCAGGGGATTCGCAACGATGGTTCTTGGACGAGGCGGTGGCAGCTAGCCAAATAGGGATGGGTCCAGACCACAATCGACATGGCAGGGGGTGGCTGCTATTTGCCAGCAGCAGTGACAACTATATCCACGCGTGGAACGAGACAGCGAGGTAGAGGAACCTGTTGGCCAACTCGGATCAGGGAGGAGGCATCGTGGTCAGCCGAATGAGCAGGATCTGACGGTGAGGGTATCCTCTCGGGTGGTTTGGCGACGGGGCAAAGGTGAGAGGAGGAGGCACCCCGTCATGGTCGGTCCGGATTTGGTGGCGGCAAGGCATACGTCGGCAAGGTCTTTGGTAACGACATCACACAATGGGGGAGGTTGGCTCGGGCTGCAGGACAATGTCGGAGGGTGGTGCCTACGGGACACCAGGCAGGCGGCTACCGACACTATCGCGAGAGGGATATCAGGATGACAGGCTCCGAGCGATGTGCACATCTGATCGGGAAGAGGACAATGACGACGAGGGCCTGGCCGCGTAGTGGTACCAGTAGGGAGGAGGGTCAAACAACTGGTCGAGGTGCAGAATCCAGGTGGGCGGCGTCGGTCCAGCAAGGGGAGAGGGAGACAACCGAGCGGTAGGGGACTTGTGTAGGGAAAGATGCCAATAAAGGGTCTCATCCCATTGACAAATTTTTCACTTTTGAACTTGGTGTGCCCTTTTAATAAAAAGGGCACCTGCCCCCATTATTGATTTAGCGGTCACCCATTTTATGTAAGTCCAACCCACTGTGTAAAAATAATACAACACCCTGATGAGATGTTTAAAATTATTTTTTTAAAGAAAATAATTCTAACCATTTCATAGAGATATGGAGAAGAGGGTGATAGCTGGAGTATATTCGGCCACCGGATTCTGGCCGGAATTTATCCGAGTCGTTTGAAAATTTTGTTTTTCTACCATTTTGTACGTGCCATTGTAAAAACACACATATATAAAATATTTGTTTTTCTTGGAATGCCTAAAAAATCACTGCGTACAGTCGATATAATTTTTTGGATGGTCATGACTTTGTCATTCGATATCGGATCGACGCGCAGTCTGTTTCGTTGAGACCAAATTTAAACATTCTACTTAAATTTAAATCTAGTTTAATTTTCTTGACTCAGAATATTTACACGATAACTCTAATGTCAATTGAAGGTACCGTGGTAGTAGCGAAATCCGGTGGGCCAGAGATTTTAAAATTTTTCATCATCGGGACGACGAGGCTTGTCGTCTCCGATGATTCAAGCCCTGATACGGTCTAAGGATCCCACGTGAATTATTCAAAGCACAAAAATAAATCGAAGTGTGTAGCTTATTCGATTTGACATGGCGTTCGACTACACCAAGTCATCGACGATCGTTCCACACAAGATCTGAAGTTGAACCCCTCTGGATCGTCCACACAGGCTCCAAGAATTTGCACGCTCGTCGTTCATCGAATTTCGAGTGCTAGTGCGGAGCTCCGTTGAATCCTTTGACATCGCGTCAATCACCTCGATCTCATCCATTCGATTCGTCGAAGGCGCATTTGGTCGATCGTTCAGAGAGAGACTCTCTGTGAAGCAGGAGGAGAGATAGACTCTCATTTCTGAATGCATGAAGAGTGCACAGAAATGAACTCTCTTCCTGCTCATATAGTGGGTGTGTCGAATACCCGTAATGGGTTCCCTGACCCCCGTAAATAAAACACCCACTAAATAAGTAATATATAAATAATATTGATGAACGAAACTGCGTCATAAATATTATTTATATTTTATCACATACCTGCAGTATATATTAAATATATTGCGTGATAAAACCGAGTCATTTAACTCAACTTCTAATTTACGCTGATATTAAACGAACCTATAATATTAAAATAATATTCGTTTGAATAATATTATTTCTTATATTTACTTAAACACATGTAAATGCTTTTAATAAATAAATTCAACCCAATTATTCTTTACTTGAATAATAGTGAATTTATTTATTTATTGGTGATCGATAACTTTGGCAACTCTCGAACCCCGTGATGAGGCCCACCATATCTAATATACTTATTCTCTAGAATGAGGCAGATTCTTGAATGCGCTATTGTGTGCGACCCTCTACGTCCCTATCTCAATAGTAGTGAATAGTACCCACATACTAAGAGTGGAATCTCGCAACCCATCAAAGTCCCTAAAGAGATAAGGGATAATCATAGCAATGAAAACCAACCTACGAACACGCACTGTGTACTGTAATCTCTTTGTATTTCGATATCTCATAAAGCAGGATGCACAATTGTGTCATCGTCCTTTCTTACTTTATTATTTGTTGATCTAATTAGACGAATTTACCCTCGACTGCCATGCTCAAAGACTCATGAATGCACTACCATCCTGATCAATCAGACCGAAAATATATTACTTCATCAACTCAGAAGTGACAAATTTTATCTTAACCATTCAACCAATGTCATGCCACCAAATACGCACCCAACACAAGCTAGCTCGCCACAATTTCATTATCATGGTTTTTGCCTTGCATCAAAGTACGTGATCAAATAACACACATTGGTAATGATATCAAGTCAGGAGACCAATACACATGTTTGCAGATAGGAATAATGACACCTGAAAACATGTGGTGTTCCTATTGGCGAGATTGTTCTCATGATATCACCTAACCGAGATCACCAAGTGCAAACTTCATGAGAAGAAGTCTCAATGCTTATGAGCCTCCAACACCTGATAGTCAAACATCAACTATATCTAGTTAGTATAATGTATTTAAATCATAAGATATTTGTTTAAGATTAATGTCATAGTATCCCGAGATTCCAATTATAGCCACAAATCTGCTATAACCTTTTGATACGACAATTAATCTATTGACATTACCATTAAATAGTGGACGCAAAAATCTCAATACTATAATGGTATGTATACATCAAATATATCTGATTGTACACGTGATATGGTAATCGAAAAGTATTGTATAGTTGGATCCAAGGTGCCCACTATTACAACAAATGGATCGTGAGCACTGTCGTTGTTGCTATAGCCCAGGAGCTATTGGCACAAGTGAATGACCTATGGCCACGGGCATTGCCCGTGGCTATATGAGTTTTTCCACGCTGGTGCAGGAAAACCTATAGCCGCAGTCGAGCTTGATTGTGGTTATAACCTCACATATAACTACGACCAGTCTCGATCGCGGCTCAAGCTCTGCAACTATAGGGTAAATTCCAACTAGTGTATGCGCTTTAGTGCATAACTCCATTGGATTCCACCTGTCTTGAATCTACATTGACATGACCTGCTTGCAATTCTAATTCCCCAATACAAAGTATGATAAGCGCCCGGGAGTGAAGTGAAAGACATTTATCATCAGTGATAATCAATGGTGCCCCGAATCAAACAAGTCAGTCCATCCCAAGAACCGCCTTGAATTTTTACATGTCCAAGACAATAAAACCCCCAAATATATACATAAATGCCCACAACAATAGTGTATAGTGAACATTTTGCTCATTCCTTCAAAATTCTTCAAAATTCATCAAAATTCATCAAATGAAACTTGAA
Source organism: Viscum album (assembly GCA_963277665.1). Classification (NCBI taxonomy): domain Eukaryota; kingdom Viridiplantae; phylum Streptophyta; class Magnoliopsida; order Santalales; family Viscaceae; genus Viscum; species Viscum album. The sequence goes on along the minus strand of OY728129.1, from coordinate 1,776,229,777 downwards.
TTTTCATGTTTTTAGTAGAGGGATGAATAAACTTGGTATCAACTAAGCATCTATTCAATTTGTTTTGAGATAAATTGAAATGGATTATAAATTTTAACTTGATCTATGTGATTTTGCTTTTACCTAGAAGACTATCTCTAAACATAAAAAAAAAGAAATAATAATTAAAAATATATTTCGATTGCATTAGAAAATAATCCCTAGGTAAATGCGTGATTTGATGGGAGGTGGGAAAAATCAAATTTGAAGGAATGCGCTGGTATAAAATTTTAATTATTGAAAATAATTAATCAGTTATTAACTCTGCGAATATAACAAAAATACACACATATATATAACACTGATTATGTGCATCGGCCGCCTCGGTCTCGTTACTTAAAACGAGAGGAGCTCAGCACAAGAGGAGCGATCAGGGCAACTCCGTAGAGAACAGTCCCCGAGATTCGGATATGGAAGGGTTTTTCCCCTCTCCCCCCGCGAAGCGTTCGATCTCCGCCGTCGCCTCCCCCACCGTCGCTAATGGCTCAAGCAAGCGCTCCAAGCAAGCACCTCCGCCCCTCACCGTCCCACCCGGCCATGTTGTCTTTCGCCTGCTCTGCAACGTCTCCCTCATCGGCGGCTTCATTGGAAAATCTGGAGCGGCCATCAAGAAGCTCCAACAGGATACCGTCGCCAAGATCCGGGTTGAAGCGGCGCCTTCTAGTTCGGATGACCGCATCGTTATCATTATCGCCTCCAGTGCCCTCAAGAGCAACATCAGCTTGAGCAACACCAAGGACGCGGGTGTTGGGGGCAGTTATGCTATTGATGAAGACACGCTGGAGGTATCGAACGCGCAACATGCTCTAGTTAGGGTTTTTGATAGGATTTTGGATGTGGCGGCGGAGACCGATGGAGTTTCTCCACCCCGTGGAGATCTGGTTTCTTGCAGATTGCTAGCGGACTCTAGTCAGGTCGGTTCCGTGATGGGAAAGGGAGGGAAAACAATTGAGAGGATAAGAAAGGATAACTGTTGCAAAATTAGGGTTTTGAAAGGGGAAAAGCTTCCAGATTGTGCAGGTCCGAGCGACGAGTTGGTAGAGGTGAGCCGTTTTCCCTTCTTCCAATGTTAAGTATTTTATTTGTGCTCGATATTACTTAAAACAGTGATTATCCAGGAACCGTTGAAGTGATGTTTTTTTTGGCTTTTAATCCATTGGTTGTTTAAAGAACCTTCCAGTGTTTTTGCTAGCTTTGATTGACAGTGTTAGTGTTTCTGTTGGGATTACCGAGCGCGGGGCATTAGTATCGGTGTGTTGAGTACCCCACATAATTGATGGATGCTAACATGCTTATAGGTGGAGAAATATTAAATTTTGGTTAAGTATTTTCTAAGAATAAAAAAACAGGTCTTTGATATTGCGTGTTAAATTTTGGATTTACTTTGATGAAAGCTTTGCGTTGAAATCAAAAAAATATTTTAATGTTGGATTGTTTATTTTGATTAGCTATGGAAATAGTAATTGTTGAACAGCGACACATAATGATTAAGAATGTTTGAAAATGTTGAAGCGGGATAAATATTATTTATTTATCATTTAATTTTCATATATATTAATTTAATCATGTCCACGGTTCAGTCATTGTTTAACCATTGAACTTTGAACCAGTGTTCTACCGGTTCAGTGTCTCTTTCTTCTTTGAAAGCATTGCATCAACAAGTAATGGCCGCGACCTGTCTTGATAATCTTTCATACCTCAAATGCCTGCAGCCAAAGCTGGAGTGTTGTCCTCCCCAGCCTAAGAAAAATGATGATTAAAAATTTCTATGTTCCATGATCATGCTTTTTATGCTGCAACACTTTCAATTTAACAGTGCTCGAATAATTTTCCCCCATGCTTAATTATTATTTCTCAATGCTATTGCAGATTCAGGGGGATGTTTTTGCTGTAAGAAAAGCTCTACTTGCTGTTTCTCAGTGCCTTCAAGATTGCCCACCAGTAGATATGGGAAAGTTGATTGGAAGCCGGTCCTTTGATGCAGTTCCTCAGGATACCTTACCTGATTTGCATGCAGGTCTTTCTAGTCGGAATTATTCATTACAAGCAAAGCCAAATAGCTCGGTCACTTATGCTTCAGGTGTTCGTCATTTGCCCTTAGAGGCTGACAGTATCTCAATCCTGGACTCCGAAGCAGTACAGGAAGAAGTAGTCTTTAAGTTACTTTGTTCCAACGATAGGGTTGGGGGTGTTATTGGGAAGGGAGGCAGCATTATTAGAGCGCTTCAAAACGATACAGGTGCTTCCATCAGTATTGGACCTTCAGTACCTGAGTGTGATGAGCGATTGATCACAATTAGTGCATCGCAGGTTTGTTCTATCGCTATTATTTTCTGCATTCCTTGTGTGATTGAATTTTTTAATGTAGTTTCGTATTGGGCATTTTTCAGAATCCAGGATCCCGGACGCCAGCACAGAATGCTCTTTGTCTTGTTTTTGTTAGGTCTATAGAGGCCAGCTTTGAGAAAGGGCTAGACCAGGGATTGAATGAAGTGTCAACAGTCACAGCACGACTCGTGGCCCCATCAAATCAAGCTGGTTGTTTGTTAGGAAAAGGCGGTGCAATAATTTCAGAGATGAGGAGAGCGACTGGTACTGGAATAAGGATAATAGGGAGTGAACAAGTCCCAAAATGCGCATCTCAGAATGATGTAGTGATACAGGTGTGATGGCATCCTACTTTCTCCCTTTTCAAATTTACCAAAATTAAAGCTTTTTTATTATTTCTCCCTGTGATTAGTATGAGGTGGGCGATCCATAAAAAAATGATTTGTTGTATTTGGTTTGAAGGGCCACTATGGTGGTCTTATTATTCTTTATTCTTCAATTTTACATGTTATTGGATTTAATACCAAATTGAGTAGTTGTGTTTATTACCATGGGAAAACTATGAAACTAAATTGATTTTCTTAAATAGGGTGGACTAAGGATGCATTAATTTTGACAAAGAGCATTCTGATATGAAAATATAGCTTTGAAGAAAATACAAATTAGTTGTGCTTCTATTCTTCATTTCATTGATTTTTTTTCATTTTCTCTTACTCCTTTCAAAAACAATTGCAGATCACAGGCAAGTTTGTAAATGTACAAGATGCAATATACCATGTCACTAGTAGGTTGAAGGAGAATGCCTCCTCAAATACTGTACCAAGTGGAGCTGGAGCCAGGAACAGTTCATCAGTGTTAACTGATATGAGCCCATATGGAAGAGCAAGGGATGCTGGATCCCTTGGTTTCCATACATCATATGCTGTTCCTCACAGCCTTGACCCTCGTCCTAGTCTCCCGCGAAATTTGGATGGTTTTGGTTCCTTGCACCAGTTAGACGATCACGTTTCATCACAGGTATCGGTTATCCCTTACGTTGACAGAGAGCAATTTCGTGAGAATATTTTCTTATGAGATATCATTTGTTACAATTTTCATTTTGTGTTTTAGGGTTATACCCTTCTTGTAGCATCATGTTTATCAGGCTATCTTTTATTTTGGGATAACAGTGCTGTATGATATTTTAAGATTGTTCCCCTAGTTTGTTTCAGAGTGCTAGCAATTTCAGGTTTGGAATAAACTTATTGGTTGGTAGACATCGCCCTGGTGTCTGCTTGTTTCCCTCTCACTGAAAGTTTTTTCTTTTCATTGCAGATGGTAAATGGATCATATTCAAGTGGTCTCACTGATCTTGGTAAGGGATTGACTTCTCTGAAGGGTAGCGTGGAGCTTGGCAGGTTGGTAGGACGTAGTTCTTCTGTAAATTCTGTGCGCGCGCGTGCGTTTGTGCTCTGCTGTTTTTTTTTAATTGGTCTTTTATTTGTTATCTGCACTCAATTCGGTAGCTTGCATGTAAAGGCCTTACAGGTCTGTCATTAATAATTAATCTTTAAAGCTCACCAGTTGAGAATTTTAGTGATTCACCTTAGAAGTGATTTTAGGGCATGATGATTGATTTAGAGTCTCCCTCTGGAAATTTTACATTTTGCCATCATTAAGCTATATTTTTATTGAAAATAAGCATTTTCTGTTGTATTTTTGCGTCAATATATATTAAAATAGAGCCTGCAGATATCATCTGGTGGTCTTGGAGCTTTTGGTTCATTAGTTTTTAGACTTCTGGATCAAAACTCAAGTCTCTGATTTTGGTTTTCCAATCCAAAGCAAAGTTCAGGTTCTTCCCCTTGAAGAATTAATACTGGATGGTCCAACTTCCTTGGGCATTTCATCCTGAAATGAGAGATGTATTCAAATTTTGGGATCTTCTGATGTTGTTAAATTGATTTCAAATCCTACTGAACGCCTTGCTGCTTCCTTACTAGCGCAGTGGGATGAGATCTGTTATTGTGACCAACACGACCTTGGAGATTATGGTTCCTGAAAATGTGATCGGCACCATCTTTGGGGAGAACGGCAGCAATCTAGCCCGTCTGAGACAGGTAATCCGACCACTTTCGAATCCAGATGGATTTGTTGATTACATTTTGATTGCTGCAAATTTGTTTTAATTGATTTAGTTTTCCATCTGCTTTCCCCCTGTGATCAATGTTGAGCCTTTCAACGCCAGGATGGTTATAGAGCGCATGTTGTTAGTGGGTAGGTGTAATGCAGGGGCTGAATTTAGATAGCCCAGTTTACTCTTGGTCATGATCATTGCATGTCACCTTGTGTCTCAGCTTCAATCTGTTCCCGCCACTCCTAAAAATCACATGTTGTAATGGCATAAATCAATAACAACTTACACAACTGCATTCACGAACACCTGAACTCAAATACTTTGATTTGCAAAAATCTGCTCCCTCATGTCGGTTAACCATTCCTCAAACATTCAAATCCTTGATTCAGATTTCGGGTGCGAAGGTGACGATCCATGAACCCCATCCAGGAACTGGCAATTACATGGTCATAATATCTGGGACGCCTGATGCAACTCAGTCAGCTCAAAGCCTCATCCATGCATTCCTCCTCACAGGACGGCCGTGACCATATCAACTAAGGAATTGTCTGGCTTTCAAAAATTTTAGTTCTGATTCCTTGTTTCCAAACATTCCCTTCTAATGTGCTCAACAAGTGTTGTTTTGTCCTAGTAGGAGTCTCTTGACCTGTTGGTTGGTTTGATGTATTTGGGAGGGCCAGGTTGGCAGAATTGTGTTGTTATTGGCAGTAATCAGTTCTTTTATGAAAAGCGGAAGAACTTAATTTTCATGGCAGCAGTGTTCTGACAGAGGTTGGAGAAGATCAACCCCACTTTCGGAGGTTGGGAAGCCTCATCAATCCTACGAGTGAGTAGGAGATTTTGTCCCAACATAATCTTTGCATATGAGACAATGATGCTCCGGCCTGTTCTGGTGATCACAGTCCCATCTTGCTTTTGACACGTCCCTTTATTTTTAAAGATTGACAATAAATATCGCTGTGAAATGGTTTCTTCTCAAGACAAACCATTCTCCTCTTTCTGAGTTTTTATTGAAAATCCAGCATGTGGTTGGTGTCCGCAGTCTGCTGACAATCAAACATCCGAGTCACAGCGGAAGCGTACTAGATAATTGTCATATGATGCATGTTATACATTCAAAAATCATGTAACGAAAGCCATGCACAATAAAAACCATGTGCTCTAAGGTTTGACACCATTGTAGTCCCCTTAAAGCACCCACAGTCTTTTACTGTATTACTAGTGAAGGATGAGTTTTTCCTTTACATGCTTCATGATAAATGCAATTTACAGTAACATCAGGGTATGCATGTGGATAGTGAGCAATGCAACTCATGCATGTGAAATTAAGACCCATGTCTTTTTGAGAAGGTATGTTTAGTCCATGTGATATAACATGATCAAAACATTCGATTAATGCATACATATAAAGCTTCGGGTTGAAGCACAACAAAAATTTTTCCAACTGCCCTCATAGAAGAACCGACTCACATACACTCATTACTCTTTAAAAACTTAGGTGACACAACCCTCGACTTATTGGGACCCCACCTCGATCTAATAGTACGGGGGTTAGTGACTGGCATCAGGAGAACGTATATACGAAATGAGAGACATTCACCTATGAATATGTTGGAGTTGGTGTTCTAGAACCAATTAATGTGTACTTTATGATAACATGTATTCATTATTTTGAATATTAATAAACTCCTTATCATATCATGATTGTTCTTCTGCGTGACATAGTATATGATAATGCACTACGAGTAGTCATTGCATTGAAAGGTCACAATAATTCTTTGCTATGATAAGAACTCAGAAGTGCCACAACAGTATTATGAAATATATGTTCTATAGTCGGATAAAAACATTTGAGAGACAAATTGTTCAGGCTATCAAGGGTGGAGGCTCAATAGTACTTTAATGCACCTTCTCATAGTGTACGCTTTTGGTAATATTCAATGCAAGATATTATGAGAATGAATGAGAATGAGACAAGCCAGTAGAAAATCCACATTTATAGGCGTCACTTGATGTTCCTATTTGCAGACGTGTGTATTGATCATTAGACTTTAAGATTATTATCAATGAGTGCTGTAAGTTGCATGCTTTGATGTATTGATGAAAAGCGCGGTGATATATGTTTGCGACAGGGTAAAATATGTTGGGTGTCACGAGTAATATTTTATTAATGCATAATGCGAGAAATGATTTGTCTCTTTTGTCTATTTTGCGGACGTGTTGCTAGACGCTAACTTTGGACTTTAGGTTGTTTCGCCTAATGCCACTGAGAAAGAGGCTTAGAGGGTCGCACATTAAGTGCATCTAAAAGCTCAGTGAAATAATATATTATTATTTATTAATTAACAAGTTGAATAAATATTATTCCTGCACTTGGTTTAATAATTATTCATGTCTGTTTGATTGCATATATTTCATCACAAGTTATTCGAGAGAATATTATGTGAGCGGAATATTTAATAAATAAGTATTTGTTATTTAGTGAATATAATATTTATTTATTTATTGATGAATAATGAAGTGATATTTATTTATTAAATAAATATTCATTATTCAAGACCTGATAAATATTATGGAGGAATGACAGATCGAGTTTAATGGTCTGATGAGAAATAATATATATATATATATATGTATGTATGTATTGAATATAATTTGAATAAATAATATTTAATTTTAATTCGCGAGTTTAGCTCATGTTAAGAAATAATAATAATATTATTATTATAAACATGGAGTTTCGTGAGGATTAAATAAATAATAAAGGGCAACTGTGCAATTATTTATTTTTATTCCTAGCGGTATATACACCAAATTATATTATTTTTCCAAATATTTAATAAATATTTAATTGTTATTTAGTGAATATAATATTTATTTATTTATTGATGAATAATGAAGTGATATTTATTTATTAAATAAATATTCATTATTCAAGACCTGATAAATATTATGGAGGAATGACAGACCGAGTTTAATGGTCTGGTGATGAATAATATATATATATATATATATATATAATATTATTTGAATAAATAATATTTAATTTTAATTCGCGAGTTTAACGCATGTCAAGAAATAATAATAATAATAATATTATAAATATGAAGTTTCGCGAGGATTAAATAAATAATAAAGGGCACTTGTGCAATTATTTATTTCTAATTCTAGCGGTATATATATCAAATTATATTATTTTTCCAAGAGAGACAATTCATCTCATTTGTTGTGCACAACGAAATCAAAAGAATCTTTTCAAAGCTCTAGAGAGCTCCCCTTTTCAAGAATGTTCCAAAGAACAAAGAGCGATCTTCTTCCAACGTGTACTCTGAGATCAAGAAGAATCATTTGGAAGCGATTTTCGGGGCGATCAAAGACGAACGATGCAAACAATAGGATCTGCTGTGTTGGCACCCGAAAATTCCTACGACGACAATTGAAGATTTGTTGAATACGTGTGAATCACCGCTAGAGGGAATCTAATCTTGATTCATACTATGCAACGACAATACGATGTAGATCCGTTGTCAGATCCATCAATGAAGAAATAATTTCACGCAAGGTACTTCTTTAATTGCTTAAATTAATTATAATAATATGTGATGATCATGTGCTTTGGTTCCAACGTTTTATCCATTGTTTATATTCTTTGATTCAATTCCACTCATCATGACATTTATCGTCCATCATTGATCATGACAAAAAGTAAAGTTGAACACGACTCATTCGATGCTTCCGTTGCGCTCAGAACCTACAGGTGGTATCAGAGCGAGGTCACATAATTATTTATAGTTATTTAAAGATCCTTGATTGATTTACACATTTATTATTGATTTTTAATTCCAGTTTAATCGTTCTTTAATCCGAATTATGAGATTTGTTTTCTTCCTCTTCGTTTCTCCTAAATATAATTAAATTGATTAATTTTATGAACAAAATAAATTTGAAAATCTCATCCGGAGGTGCTGAGGAATCTGGAACACAAGAGTACACGCTGTGTAACTCGAAGGTACACACCGTGTACTAGTGTTTAATGCACCAAGTTTTAATTCAGAATTAATTTGAGTTGTGTGCATTTATTACACACGGTGAATTTATTATACACCACGTGTTGACCAGGCCATCCTAACGCACTGTCAACTGGAGTACACGTTGTGTAACTTCAGTACACGACGTGTAGTCCCTTAGTCACATATAAGTTATGTATTCTCTTACACAACCTACATGACTGGTTGGTGTGTAACTCGAAGACCACACGCCGTGTAGCCCATGTACACTCTGTGTACTCCAACATTTTTCGTGGCACAATTATTGTAACAGACCAACCCGAGCCAACCAGATCGGTCACCCAAGTTAGCCCATTACGGGGTGAGGTAAAACAGAGATAACTAAACAAGTCTTGTATATAAGAAAAACAAGACATACAACCAGAGTACAAAACGAAAACAAGAGGAGATACAACTAAGCCAAACAGACTAAACGAGAAAGTACAACAAGTTTAGACAATAAGTCTCCATGAGACCAACCATCACTTCCAAACCATCCCATACCGAAACAACAACGTAAAGAGAAGCATGCATGCTACAAAATGCTCTTTCCTTTACCCGTATCCTGCAAAACAAGGTCTACAGCCACCCACAAACAAAAGTAGGGTGCGAGCAACAAAGCACAATAGGATACCACCACCAAGAGATCTATACAAGTTCTAATAACAAGAATGCACAAGTCTAAGCTTTAAAACAAAAATAATTTTACAGACATTTTTATAAGTAAAACAATTTGAAAGCCCTTTTCAAACAATCCTTGGGTTTTTCACAATTTGCATGTCGTATTTTCCAAAGCCAGAGCAAAGATACCAAAATATAAACATTCATGTGAGCCAACATCCATGAAATAATCTATCATGCAATAAACAACCAGAAACAACAATGCACCTTCCAGTCGGGCTCTAACATATTTTCCAAAGCCAGAACAAAGCAGGTAAATATACTAAAATATAAACATTCATGTAAGCCAACATCCATGAAATAATCTATCATGCAATAAACAACCAGAAACAACAATGCACCTTCCAATCGGGCTCTAGCCTACGGGACAATACATACCCGACACTCACGAGCCTAAAAAGGCATAAGATTAGATCCAACTAATATCAAGTCCTACCACAATCCATTGATATACAAAAAGGTTACCTCATAGTGGTGTCACACACACTAAGACTATCCATGTCTCTTTGTCAACGCACCCAAGGTTCCCGCTGTGCAATGGTTGTCTATTTATGTTTTTAAAAACCATGCTCACATTTTTATAAAAACCATTTCAAAGCCAAGTCAATCTGCTTCAGGGTTTGAAAATCCATTTTTCATTTCAAATCAAGGCAATTCCGTTTTCAAGGTAAAAACCCCTTTAAAACACGAACCCATGCCCTTTTCAATTTCAACACATGCAATTTCATTTCAAATATCAAGATATCAATAAGAACTACACACAATTTAAGAAATTAGAACACTTGAACATATCCACCTACCTCAAGGATGTAGAAAACCTAACCTCTTTTGACAATGGGGATTAGAACCCACAAGATCTGCCTTCCGAAAACAAGGCACGACAAGAGACTGAAAATGATTGATAGAAAATACAATCCGATTACAAAACCGCAACGAAACCAAAACCGCAACCAAAACCAAGGAAGAACCAAAAGGAACGCTTACCTGAAGAGGATCAATCCAACCACAATGACAATCAATCGCTGAACGAAGTGATCCAGACAAGAAAGAATCACCTAAAAATGCCTAGGGTGAGAGCTCTGACTGAGAGGAGATGGCTGCAAAAAACCAATGGGGCCTCAAACACCCGCACGACACCCTAAAAGTTGCAACTCAGGGGATTGCACAACGTGTATGTAATATTTTACACGCCGTGAAACTCTTTCATTTTAAGTTACGTCGAAAAACACATCACTTTTTAATTAAAAACCAGATTTTCACATTACACGACGTGTAACCCTTACATGACATGTACAATTCTCACACTGTGAAATCCAGTCACGAAATCTGTCTGGCAGACATTACACGTTGTGTAACTGTCTAGCGAACAACAGAAACTGCAGGTTTATGTTGAAAATTTCAGCAAATCTCTGACTTCACCATTACAGGTATCATCCCAATTCAAGGTCGGAAATACTCACCCAACGAAAAAGGAAACCAAAAGCTGAGATTAGAACATACTTGACAGAAAAGTAATAGGGCGTTACAATCTCCCCACCATAAAAGATTTCTGTCTCCATAAAGAGCTCAAGATCTTGGATCCACAAAAAGAGAAGACCATTGCTACCTCATCAATGAAACACATTGTGGATAAAAGTCAAACCAGACTACAAGTCTAACTGGTAGACCACCCTCCCCAGTTGCTCAATGATCTCAAAGGTACCCACAAACCTCAGTGCCAACTTACCCTACTTACCCAACCGACGATGTCCCAAACGAGGTGAGACTTTGAAGAATACTCGATCACCAATTTAACTCGAGTGGCCAACGACAACGATCCACATAAGATTTCTGACGACTCTGTGCCGTGATCAAACGCCTCCGGATCAACTGTACCATTTCTGTCGTCTCCTGAAAAACACTCGTCCCAACCAATGACCGCTCTCCCAACTCCGCTCAGCACAAGAGAGATCGACATGACCGCCCATATAAAGGCTCAAAGGGCGCTATTCTGATCGAAGCCTGATAACTATTGTTATAAGCAAACTCAACCAAAGACAAATGTCTATCGCACGATCCGCCAAAATCAAGCACACAAGCCTAGATCATATCCTCAAGAACCTGGATAACCCTCTCTGTCTGTCCATCCGTCTGCGGATGATAAGTTGAGCTCAATTTCAACTGGGAACCCATGGTCTCCTGCAAACCTTTCCAGAATCTGGATGCAAACCTAGAGTCCTTGTCAGAAACAACCGTAGATGGAACCCCATGAAGTCTCACAATCTCTCGAACATAAAAGCCCCCAAGTCATTCCACTTTCGTCGTTTCCTTTATCGGTATGAAATGCACTGATTTAGTGAGTTTGTCAATAATCACCCAAATCGCATCCTTCCCACTAGGAGTCCGTGGTAAATCAATGACGAAATTCATGAAAATCTCATCCCACTTCCATACCAGAACGGGTAAAGGATGCAACAAACCTACAGGTCTCTGGTGTTCCGCCTTAACTCTTTGACAAGTGAGACACCGCGATACAAAATCCACAATTGACCGCCTCATCCCCAACCACCAATACCGAAGTCTCAAATCGTGGTACATCTTTGTAGCTCAAGGGTTCACAGATTAACAGGATCGCTGTCCCACTGTCTAACAACTCCTGCCTCAAGGAAAACAGAACCACCAACCTCCTCTGGAAGCACAAAGCTCCACTAGGAGACCGAGACCACTCACTTGAGGTCTCCCCACCATTAAGGATTTCTCCTAAGCATTGACTCTCGATATCTGTTGTATGCTCAAGTTGAACTCGCTCATCAAAAGACGAGTCAACCTTTATTGAAGTCAAGAACACCTGTCCACCAACCTCCTTCACTCCCAATCTCATATCGGCAAATAAACTCATCAGAGACCACTGTTCAACCAATTCCTTCACGGTTTGTGTCGGTAATTTTTTGCTCGGTGCATCGACAACTACATTTCCTTTCCCAAGGTTATATACAATATCAAAATCAAAGGTCTGAAGATACTCAACCCAACGTCTCTACTGCAAGTTCAGATCTCTCTGAGTAAAAATATATTTTAGGCTCTTATGATCAGAATATACCATAAACTGTTCTCCAAAGAGATGGTGACGCCATGTTTTGAGTGCATTCATAACAGTTGCCAACTCAAGATCATGAGTAGGGTGGTTCTTCTCATAAGGGCGTAACTGGCGAGAGCCATAAGCCACAACCTGTTTCTCCTGCATCAAGACACATCCCAAACCCGTACCAAAAGTATCGTAGAAAACACAATAACCTGACTCCGGTTTCAGAAGAATCAAAACTGGTGCTGAAGTCAACCTCATCTTCAACTCCTCAAAAGATCTCTAAATCTTGTCGTTCCATTCAAACTTTACAACCTTACTGGTTAATGTTGTCATCAAAGAAGCGATCTTGGAGAAGTCCCGAACAAACCGTTTATAATAACCCACCAAACCCAAGAAGCTTCGGATCTCAAACACGTTTCTGGGATGCTCCCAAGACATGACTACTTGTAGCTTTTCAGGATCTATTGAGATGCCCCTCTTAGATATCACATGCCCTAAAAACTTTACTTCTCAGATCCAAAACTCACACTTGGAAATCTTACCATACATACTATGTTCTTTCAAGGTTTGAAGAATGATATCCAAATGGTCTCTGTGCTCTTCCTCTGACTTGGAGTACACTAAGATATCATCTACAAACACAACAACAAAAGTGTCCAAGAACCGATGAAAGATCCGATTCATCAAATCCATAAATACCACAGGAGCGTTAGTGAGTTCGAATGACATAACGAGAAACTCAAAATGCCCATATCAACTTCGAAACGTTGTCTTGGGTATGTCCTCTCAGACTCTCAACTGGTGGTACCCTGACCACAGGTTAATCTTGGAAAACCAACGAGCCCCCATCTGCCTTCTTAGCAAAGAGTACAAACGAAACCCACAGTGACATGCTAGGATGAATAAATCCTTTCACCTCCAGGCCCTCAAGCTGGATCTTAAGTTCCACCAACTCAACAGGTGTCATTCGATAAGATAACATAGAAATGAGCATCGTTTTGGGGAGCATTTCAATAGTAAACTCGACCTCTCTCTGTAGTGGTAAACCAGAAAAATCATCCGGAAAGATCCCAGGGTACTCACACACAACAATAGGTAGCTGACCGCCCAAGCACGGGTCAACTGTATCAAGAAACATTTCTGAAAACTGGCATGAGATTATACCAGCATAAGGTACAACATGCCTCGCCCTTCCCAATATAGAGTCCCATGAAGATACCGGGGCACTCAACGGAAGCTGGTGGGTCGGGGGTTTTAAATTTTTTCATCGTTAAGACGATGAGACTTGTTGTCTCCGACGATCTGAGCCCCGATACAGTATGAGAATCTCGTGTAAATTAAATAGAGCACAAAAACATAAATCAGAAACATACCTTTTCAGATTTGAAGCTGCGGTCGACATCTTCTAGTCGTCGACAATCGTTGCACAAAGTATCTGAAGCAGAATCCCTCTAGATTATCCACAAGCGCTTCAAAAACGGTTGAAATGTTGATCGTCAAATTCCGAGTGCTTGCGTGGAGATCCGATGACGCCTTCGACGTCCTGACGATCATCGCATCGACGTGTCTTCGATGCGTGAAGGAGAACTCGACCCGAACACCTGAACTAAGAGCGTCTCTCTCTAGAAAGAGGGAGAGGGGAGAGAGAGACTTTGTAATTCTCGTCATGAATAGTCACAAACAAGAGCCTCTCTCTAGTTATTTATAGTGGATGCACAGAATACCCGGTAGGATTCCCCGACTCCCGTTAATTTAACATCCACTAAATAAATAATTATGACGAACTAAACTACGTCATAAATATTATTCATTATTTTATCACATTCCTGTAATATATATTAAATATATTTTGTGATAAAGTCGAGCCATTAAACTTGACTCCTAATTCCCGCTTAATAGTAAACGAATTTGGAATATTAAAATGCCATTTGTTCGATTAATACTATTCCTCGTATTTACTTAACTTGTAAATACTTTTAATAAATAAATCCAGTTCAATTATTCTTTACTTGAATAATAATGAATTTATTTATTTTATTGGTGATCGATGACTTAGATAACACTCAAACCCCGTGGGGGGCCCACCATGTCTGATATACCTATTCAACTGAATATAACAGATTCTTGAATACACTATTATGTGTGACTCTCTGGACTCTTATCTCGATAGCAGTGAATAGAATCTACAGAGCAAGAGCAGAGTCTAACAACCCATCAAAACCCCTAAAGAGATAAGAAAAGTCACAACAACGACAACCAACCTACGAACACAGACTGTGTACTATCTTTTTTTTTTTGAGAAAAATGAGCGTAACGACTCTTATTATTAAATAAACAGAAGGTTACAACAAACGAAAAGAAGGGATTTTACAAATGTCTTTTTGCTGAATAGGTAGAAGATCAAGGGGTAATGTATCGACGTGAATGCAAGCATCCTCAACAACTCCTTTGTTTGCAAGAGCATCAACCAGAGCATCAACCTCACGAAAAACATGGGTGATGATATAGTTCATTGTGGATAGCTTGTTCATGCAATCAGACCATTTTGCATTGAGCTTCCACGACAGATGAATGTTACCAAGCCTCACCGCTTGCACAATAGTAGTCGAGTCACATTCTAACCAAACCACATTCCAATTACGTTGCCTAGCCATGTGTACAACATTTATGAATGCAAGCATTTCAGCTTCCAATGTAGCGAAATGTCCACAAAGCCCGTAAATACAGTCAATGATATCACCTTTGTGGTCTCTGGTTACAACCCCAAAGCCCACTGGCCCGAGATTCCCTTTAGAAGCCCTGTTTGTGTTTCATTTTAACCATCCAACAAATGGAGAGGACCAGAACACTTCGAGCAAAGCCACAGGGGGAGGATAACAACCTGGAATCTTGAGGCGTCACAACACAACAAAGTCATGAATGATGTTGCTGCAAAACCCTTTTTGGAGTTGGTTTGCGTTCTGAATCGCCCCAATGATGTCAGTGAAAACAGATTACAGAAAAAATGGAGAATTATCATGGACAAATTTATTCCTCCCATGCCAAATGGCATGCAACATTTCTACACAGGCAACTCTGAACATATTCGCTAGTTGCCTAGACATCTGAATATTCAGAACGTCTTGCAAAAAACTGTTAATTCAATCCAAGTGCAAGGGAGTCAGTTTGAACGAATCAAACAAAGCATTCCATAATGATGCAACAGTTTTACAGGCAAGGAAGAGACGATCCACATCTTCCCTATGCTGGTGACATAAGGCACATCTTGAACAAAGAGAAATACCTCTGCTCTGAAGGCATTCGTCAACTGGAAGCCTGCAGAAAGTAACTCTTCAAAGGAGTGAGAATCGAGAAGGTTGCATCCAACGGTTGTTGCAACCACCAATCCAACTAGGAGAGCCTTGCATCTCATGGGTGTAGAATGCTTTCGAATCCAACAATCCATTTGGGCCTGGTTCCCAAACCAAGAAGTCATCCTGTGGCATGAATACCAGATTAGAGATATCAGCTTTTAGTTCATCCGATAGAGGTTCCATGTTTCTCAGTTGGTCTCTAATTGTGATATTGGGATCATTCGGTTAATCTGCAGAGTTGTGCAAGTTCAACAAGGAAGTCCCCATCCAGTTGTCTTGCCAAAGCATGAGAGAAAAGTTAGCATTGACCAGCCAATGAGCGCACCTATTCACCTTAGCAAACACAGTTTTCAATCCAAGACAGATTGGGGACTCCATGTAATGAGGTTTTCCAGACTTTAAACGCTCCATCAATCCAACTCTGAGGAGTTTCAGGGACTTAGAATTGATGTTGACCAGTTTCCATATGAATTGAGCTTGAAGGGCTTGATTGAACAGTTTCGGGTTTTTGATGCCTAGCCCCCCAAGATTGTAAGGTTTACAACGTTGTTTCTAATTAACCGTGACGACTTTCCTCTCCAAGATGCTACCACTCCAGATGAAGTTCCTCATAGAGGTGTTAATGTTTTTGATCAGTGAGGCCGACCATAAGTAAACCATGAAGGAGTAAACAAGTTTAGAAATCACAATGTGTTTAACAAGACAGATTCTCCCTGTCATTGAAAGAAAATTTTCCTTCCATGAGTACAATGTTCTTCTAATCTGGCTCAAAATATTAGTGAAGTGGACAACTTTAGGTCTTCCCCCAAAAAGTGGCACACTTAAGTAATTGAAGGGAAGAGCACCCTCTCTTATCTCAATAATAGTGAATACTATTAATAGATCAAGATTGAGATCTGACAACCCATCATGGCCCCTAAAGAGATAAGGATAGTCACAACATCGAAAACCAATCTACAAACACGTACTGTGTAATATAATCTATTTGTTTTTAATATATCATAAAGCAAGACACACACCTGTGTCATCACCCTTTCTTGCTTTATTGTTTGTTGATCTAATTGGTTGGATTTACCTTGGATGAAGATGACCATAAATTTATCAAGGTGCTACCATCCTGATCTACATGGCCCAAGATATATAACTTCCTTAACCTAGAAGCAATAAATCATTTCTTGATCATACAACCAATGCCATACCACCAATGACACACCCAACACAAACTACCTCGCCACGATTTCATTATCATGGTTTTCTCCTTGAATCAAAGCATGTGATCAAATGACACACATGGACAATGATCTCAAGTTAGGAGACCATTATGCGTGTCTGTAGATAGGAACATCCAATGACACCTAAAACATGTGGTGTTCCTATTGGTGTGTCTGTCCTCATGATTTCACTACTAAAGATCACCAAGTGCGAACTTCATGAGAAGTCTCAATGCTTATGAGCCCCTAACACCTAATAGTCAAACATCTACCGTGTCCAGTCAGTAAGATGTATCTAGACCATATGATATATATTTAAGATTAATGTCATGGTATCTCAAGGTTTTCATTATAACTTGGGATCTGCTATAACCTTTTGATTTGAAAATTTGCCAATGGACATTACCATTACAATAATGGACGTAGAAAAGTATACACTATAATGGTAAGAAAACATCATGCATATCTAAATGTACACACAAATGGTAATCAAAAGTACTGCATAGTTGGGTTTAGGGAACCCACTATTACAACACTCCCACTTACACTAGAGCCAACTTGATAACCAACCTTGTTAGCTCTCGCATGATTAAGATCATGTTTCTGGTGATTCACGACTTTAGTTGCTGGGCCTGTCACGATTCCAACGCGTGGAAATTCTGTTATATGCGACCTCATATTCTTGAGTAAAACTTCTCAAGAGATGGTATCCCTGAGCGTATCCATTTTTCCACTATCATAACTTGACATCTTGGCTTGTAAGAATATCATAATTTACGTTATGACAATACTTTACTTACTAGGTGTGATTCCAAGAACTGGAACAAACCGTTGCGTTTAACTGCTTCTTAGTTGTCTCAGAAGCTGCAACGTGCTCGGTATTTGTAGGTATGGATAACACTGGATTATATGAGCTTGTCTCGCTCATCACTTTATCCTAACCGTGATATAAGATCACATGGATCTAAGGAAGACTAGTTTGTGTCCATTGAAAACTAGTATCCTTTCTTCTCCACTTACCATGTACATATCTTTTGTACTTGTCGAAGTACAATTAGATTGTTCCGACTGCTTCACTTGTAGTGCTCCTGAATATAATTGACATCTGCCTACTATAAAGTATATATTGTCAATATCAATTTTTGTACATATCATGACATACATGATTGATCCATCGCTTAAGCGTATGGATTTCAACTCACCACGTTAATCTCATCCCATGTCCCGAACATGTCAACTTGGAGAGATTATTCAATGTGAAACTAATAACAATTCTTCCCTTGAATTGTTCCAACTTGTATTTTTCAATACCATGTCACTATATGTACGATTGACTAGGTCCAAGAAACCTTCAGATCTACCATAGTAGATCCTGTTCCCTAGAACTTTGGTTGCTACTTTAAGTCAAACACTGGAGAATAGATTCTTTCATTCTGGTCTTAACTATCTTGAAGACCAATATATGTTTTCCATATATTGCTGAACATATTTTACCTAGAAAACAATGAAACTCCCACTAACCACTAGTAGACACATGACAAAGATTCATTCCAAATGAATATTCTATGAACTTATTGCTTACTTTAATCCTAAACTGGATTTTAGTAACTTGAAACCTATATTATCATTATATGACGTGACCATCCCTTTCTGGTTGCGTCGTATAGACACCTTCCATGATTGGTGGTCCTGACATCCAATGCTCAATAAAATGATCATAGATATTAACCATGACAAGTAAAATTCTAATGGATTTAGGCAGAATGACTTGGTATAACCAATCAATCCTTATTGGTACCACGCTTGTACTATCCATGTATCATTTCACTTGAATACCCACCACAATATTTAATATTGAAAACCCCTCTGCACTTTGATACATGGAATCCATTATTGAAGTTTAGTTGATCTTGTCAATCTTAGCTAATTTCCATACATTGTTTACTTGTAGGAAATATTATTCACAATGAATAATTTATCGCCAACCATGGTAAATACAAAAACCATCACCACGATTTTATCCTTCCTATACAGTATGTGTCTCTGGAACATTCATGTTCCACATGCACTTGTGGAACTAGTTCCTATGCCAACTACATGTGCAGCTTGAGCATTGACTAAACCCAAGTCAATCTGGCTCTCACTATATCAAGTAGAGATGTGCATCCTTATATAGAAATATAGCCTATCACTTGACTATGTCCTTTTCTATCTTAGGGATTTATGTAATATCCTAAGCAGTCGTTAGGAAAATTACTTTAGATGCACATGTGTTTTACTTGATGCGAGTTTGATTATATCTAAACAAACTCTTTTCATCTAAACACATGACATATGACATAATGGATTTCCATCATACTATAACTTATATGATATCCATTTGTTATTATAATTGGCATTTGGTTAATGGGATATCACTATTATTTGCGAAGTACATCATGAAATATAATGGAAGTTTCTACAAGTTGCAACATTGATACTACTTACATCATAACTTTGATGTATAAAATTTGCGTTTAGGAATTACTCCATGCTATATGTTGTTGATCAATGTTAATATGTAAGTCTTCATCATCGATCATCCTCATTAACATCAATGTCATGATGTAGATAAGGC
Source organism: Viscum album (assembly GCA_963277665.1). Lineage (NCBI taxonomy): Eukaryota > Viridiplantae > Streptophyta > Magnoliopsida > Santalales > Viscaceae > Viscum > Viscum album. Next base: position 1,776,210,322 of record OY728129.1, on the reverse strand, counting down.
AATGTGCATTTAAGAATTACTCCACACTACATTATTTTGATCAATGAACACATGGTCAAGATATTCTTCGTCATGTCGGCCCGTAGCAACTTATATCTTCTGACCATGAATATACTCCACTTTACCATTCCTCAATTACTTAAAGGAATCTTATGAAGTATATATACCTCTAGCTTACCCTTGGAATAGTTCACACTCTTAAACTGAACTAATTTCGAAAGTTTTGTGGCATACCTTTATCTTTAAAGATTTCTTTGTCCAAACTAAAGACATCGATAATACCAATGGTGTTTAGCCTTACCGAGCCTAAATACCAAACTAGGTATATCCCAAATGTTTACTTTTAGTTTTTCTTGACAAAGATCATTTTCCACAATTGGGTATATGAGTCTTACATTTTATATTCATCAGGTATTGCCTATGATTCATGCATCACTAAATTATTGGTTGAGTATTAAACACCAAAAACATTCATTCCCAAACCTGGAATAATGTCTCATTGTGTCTAAAAGACACGAGAGTTAAATGTTTTTTTTATACTCAATAATAGTTTTACAAGAATCATTAACTCGACAATAAGAAGTTATGTGTTTCGCATCGTTGACTTAGGAATCACCCTTTCTCAGTCGCTTGGAGAATACACCTTACTTCTAATAATATTTCTATACTAGCTTGGTTACTGTATTTAAATACCCAGATATGAAAGGAATACTATATTTAATACCCAAGAAGTAAGATTGAAACATTACTTTAATATTGATGAATATACCTGAAGAAGAAGTGGGTACTTGCTTATTCAACTCAGTTTATTAACATTAAACTTTCATAGTATTTATTTTGAGATATGCAACACAAATAACCTCCTGTTAATACCTCTTTCATTGAAGGAAGTTGCGAATGTGCCTTTGGTGTTACTTTCCATTGACCTTTTCACCCTGCCTTTCAATTCTTTTGCCATAAGAATTAAGATTAAACTATCTTTTATACTTTTATCTACTTGGCGAACCTAACCTAAATAGGTAATGAAGCGTTTACTCATTACTGTTCGTTTTGTAACCTAAAACAGACTTGAGTAAATGGGTGATAATCTTTTCCTATTCCTATCTTTGCTTTACTTTCTCCTTATAAACAATTCGGAGATGAGATTGTATGTTATATCATCGATGTCCAATGTAGTGACAACAACTAGCATAGGACTTTGATGATTTCATAATAACATAACCATCATATGCACTGCACAATAGTCTCCTATAAACATTTTTTACACCATCACTTTCTGAAGTAGTTTAATAGGTATTGGGGGACACTGGCACCTGAAATTTCCAATATCATAATATTTTGCGCAAGCGCTTGTACTACTATTAGATATTCATGCCAGTGAGGACATTCTCTTTGTCCATTATTTATTGTAGTTTTTCTTTATGGTATAACTTTCCATTTTTACAAATATAATTTAAACAGATTTGTACTTTTATCTTGATTACCGATTTAGACATTTTGATTAATTAATTAAATCATCAAATGTCTCCCACTACTCGGAGGGTTCAAGGTGGGTGTTTGACTGGTCAACCGCATTAACTCGCGGTTCCTTGATCTATTGAGTGAAGTCTTAACTTCTAAAATCATAACTTGATTTACTCAATGCTTGCCTCCAAAATGATAGCAAGTTAGCTATGACTAATCCTCACTACCAATTTAGTTAAGTGAACCCATCACTCACATAGGAACTCCTCGATAGTAAGAGACACCCTCAGCTATGGTATGACGAGCACCCCAAACACCCGGTTTTGTTCGAATTCGAATGATGGAAGGCGATTGAGACTTAATATTTTTTTGAGGGTTTTATTATTTTTTTTGAAGTGACAACATAAATCATTTTCTATTTTATATGCATGTACTATGTGATCACACTCACAACTGACAATGCAATAGAAAATATTCATCCCATCACATGTTCATTTTATCTTGCATGCTTGTTTATTATTTCTTATGTGATCACGTATAAACTACACATTCAAAAAATAATAAACCATGAAAAAATAAAATGATGACATGATCATGAGTCGATACTACTGGTTGATCCATTGAGTGAATAATGGATCAACCTAGACCTTAGGGGATATACCTTGAGTTGAGTTTCTTGTGACCTGAGTTGCATCAATTGTCCATCCAATGCATCATGGTCCTATCTGGTGCATCGTCATAGCTTGGTGTGAAGTGAGTCTCTGCTCGTCTCGTCATTATACAATAGTACTCGCTCGCAGGTAAGAGGGTCTCAGGAGTATAAAATACATCTAATAAATGGACACACAGACCCTTATACATTTAATGACATAAACGATTTGCAGATCGCCATTTATTTAAACTACTTATTACAAACTATGCAATAATTAAATAAATAAATAAAACGCCATACATGCATTGGTCAGTCCACGCGCTCATGATTAGTCTATACACATTAACTCGCGTATTTAAAAATTAAGTGCAGAAATAAATTAAACTTGCATTAAAATAAACTCGACATTTTATTGAATTAAAATTTACTCTTATTTTAATTCAATATTTTTTGTTGTTTGGTCCCATTAATTAATTTAATTTTAAAACCAAAAATTAAATTAATTAATTAATTTAATTCAATATCAAATTAAATTAATTTAAGTCGTAATTAATAAAATAAAATTCTAAAACCAAAAAATAATATTTAATTAATTTAATTTACAACTGAAATTAAATTAATTAAATTAATTAATTTTTGATCATATTAAAAATAATCGGGCCCTGAAACCCCGAGCAGGACCTGTGCGGGTTGGGCCAAACCCATGCAGGCCCATTCCGGGTTGTGCCAACCCCGTGCTGGCATGATCTGGGCCAGGCGGGTCCGCCTACGCCCATTCCGTGCTGGGTAGACCCGCCCGAACCCTTTTCGGGATGAATTTAATCCTAAAAAGGGTTACTTGTCCCAAGTTGGGTGTCCCGTGGGTGGGTCGAGGGTGGAGGCGATAGATCATGCCTCAGTATTATCAGATCTGGCCACTGGAGGAACCGTTGCTGACGTCAGAGGAGCCGGTGATGTCGGGACCAGTCGAGCAAGGCTGCAATGCAAAGGGGAAGGCCGAGCCGCGCTGGAGGCACCGTTGTTGCCCTTCGATGACAGAGGGCCAAAGCCGGAGGAGCAGCTACTTAGGGCGGACGATGAAGCAGTCCAGCGACGACTTGCTGGTTCGATCCGGGTCACTGATGCGTTGCGACCCACAGAGATGTGAGGCGGCGCGAGGAGTCACTATCGATGTAACGACTTGGATTTTCCCAATACTATTTTTAGAAAATTCTTGGGAAAATTACGAGACCAGGTGTTGAGACGGCGTGTGATTCTGAGGCTCGGAGTGTCCGGAATGATCCGTCAAAAAATGTAAGTTTTTAAAAGCACTCATGTGTACTTTTCCTGAAATGGTGGAATAACTCTTAAACGGGTTCTCGGATCAGAAATCCGAGAGCATCGTTGTGTTTGGGATGTCGGGTTTACCCTAGGAGCGACTTAACTTTAGTCGGCGCGAGTCTCTAGTGAGAAAACCCAAAAATGGCATAACTGTAAATAAAATTATTTTAATATTCAAATCCTTATAACTCATAAACGGTAACTTGGATTGGAAATCTGAGAGTACCGTTGAGCTCGTGAGGGTGTGCTTTCCTTAGGTGGAGCCTAACCTCGACCAGCGCAGGTCGAGGGTAAAAGTTAATTTTTGGATGTTTTTAAAGGAGAATAAAATAAACTTAAAGAAGTTTATTTTATTTCATTTTAATGTTTCAAAGTGTGGCGACATTGCGACACAACGATAGAGCAACCCGTTCTCCTTTCATAAATGAACCAGCATGACGACGCTGTTTCAAAGCGAAACAGTAACGCTGAAACGCGTTTCCTCCATTAATCAGGGGCAGAACCCAATGTTAGAATTCATAATGCCGAAGAATTTCTCTGGAACCTTGGGAAGCTCTCTCGCCGGCAACGTCAGTTTAGAGATCGGAGCTCGGGTCGAACACCGACGAATGACAGATCGAGATCATTTTTTCATCAGATCGTAAACAACAACGAATCCACGACAGCGAACGATCCAATCCCAAGTAGGGGTTTTATTTCTGTGTGATTTCCTTTCCTCGTTCTTGTTTCCAACGACGAACGTGGACCAACCCACGAACAGGTTGATTTGCAGTTCGATCATTTATGCAGGATGCGTACTATTGCTGCGGGATCAAAGGGGGTTATACCTTAGTGGTTAACAATATCTTTTAGTTCCCCTTTTTCTAACGGGATGAATGAAGGCCGAACGAACAAGGCCGACGTTCGTTCCATGGGTGTTCATGGTGCTCTCTCTTTCCTTCTCTTGCGTTCTTTGCCGACGGACCCCCGTGGTTGCGTCAGATTCTTGCTGGGAGGTTTCGAATGTGGACAGACCCTTGGATCGATGAAGAGACAATTAAGAGCACATAATAGTGGAGATGGCAACCCATGGATCGTAAGGGTGCCCAATGATCGGAAAACGGGTCACCACGACGACGGTGGCGACCCGCGGAAGGATGGCCACCGCCGGTGCCACCGGTGGTGCGCAACGACACGACCACACGGCAGCAGCGACCACTGGCTCGATGACCGACGGTGGAGCCCCCAGCGGGGCGACGGACAGGAGTCGCCGATGGGCCTCGGCGGACGCGACGGTGGGCCTCGGCGGACGTGAGGCGGGCCTCGGCGGACATGGTGACAGGCCTCGATGGATGCGGCGGCGGGCCTCAGCGGACGCGACAACGGGCCGCGTCACGCGGTGAGAAACCACGGTCCAGCGGGACCGCAACGTGACCCCGCAACGGTCGACCGCGTTGCATACAGTGGTCTGCTGCATTGACCAGGCGGGAACGCGACACCCGCCATGTTCCAGGCGGCGAACCGGCCCGCTTCAGCAGGCCAAGCAGGGAAGATGGGCCGACAGTGGGCCGACCCCAGCCAATCTGGGTCGGGTCGGACCCGGCGGGTCGGGTCAGGCGGGACCCGGACCCCGTTTGCGGCATTGAGACCCTCACAACGAGACGGTCCTTTTGAGATATTCTAAGTGAGTTTTCATGGAAGTAGACATGCGACCTTTGACTTGAGGAGTAAATTCTTCCGGAACAAGCATACTACGAGCGTGAATCCTATAGATGGATGTGACAGGAAGACTATGACTATGGGTCTAAGTGAATCAGTGGGTCTATGTGACTCAGTGGGTCTAAGTGACTCAGCAGATCTAAGTGACTCAGCGAGTCTAAGTGACTCAACGGGTCTATGCGACTCAACAGTTTTGGGTGTTCTGTGATTATGTCTGATAGTCTTGCTTTTCATACTTTAGATTTATACCTGTGTGAGGTGACAATACTTCATGGTATTCCTTCGCGGTATTCCTTAGTGGTGTTCCTTCATGGCGTTCCTTCATGGTGTTCCTTCGCGGTGTTCCTTCGCGGTGTTCCTTCGTGGTATTCCTTCATGGTCTTCCTTAGTGATGTTCCTTCTTGATATTCCTTAGTGGTGTTCCTTCATGGTATTCCTTCGTAGTATTCCTTAGTGGTGTTCCTTCTTGGTATTCCTTCGTGGCGTTCCTCGTTCCTTCGTGGTATTACTTAGTGGTGTTCCTTCTTGGTATTCCTTAGTGACGCTCCTTAGTGGTATTCCTTAGTAGTGTTCCTTCGTGGCATTTATTCGTGTTATTCCTTAGTGGTGTTCCTTTGCGATATTCCTTAGTGGTGTTCCTTCATGGTGTTCATTCGTGATATTTCTTAATGGTGTTCCTTCGTGGTATTCCTTAGTGGTGTTCCTTAGCGGTGTTCCTTCGTGATCTTCCTTAGTAGTTCTCCTTTGTGGTGTTCCTTCGTGGTGTTCCTTTGTGGTTTTCCTTCGTGGTGTTCCTTCGTGATGTTCTTTAGCGGTGTTCCTTCATGGTGTTTCTTAGTGATTTTCTTTGTGGTATACTTCGTGTGATTCCTTGTGGTTTACATTGTGTAATTCATTTGTGGTTTGAGGTCCCTAACGAGTATTGTTTTACTCACCCCTGCACGGGATTCTCCTGCACATGTCGTGTCTTATGTAGATGATCGACAACTTTGACAGAGTCCTTGGTTGGTCGGAGACACGGGGTGCTTTAGGGCGACCCGACATACATGGTATGCTTTAGTGACTTTAAGATAGCATACTGTACCTACCCTTCATGTAGGGTCTCATGCGGACGAGATCCAGGAGCTTGTACTATTCTATTTTAGTTGGGCCTGTATCCTGGCCTGTTTACTTTTTAGTTGAGCACTCTTGCTTGGAGACATGTGTGTTTGTACAGGTAATTAGGCAAATGCCTCCCCTTTGTGGGATACACATACTCGACGCTAGTATTATAGCATCCCGCCTTTTTATCACATAAACTTTCATTGCATTTTACAAAAACGAGGATCTTTAAGGTTTAGTGTCTTGGAAACCAGGAACTTAATAAATGAAACAAAAAAAAAACATTCTTCTTAAACACTTGAAAGGCTTCTCCTCAAGTTCATCCTAGGTTCATTACTGCATCTCATAACCTGGGAACACACATCAAAAGAAGGGGTGAGCAGAAGGCCCAGTAAGGGAAACAAGAGGAACATTTTTCATGTGAAATTGATATACTTCAATAAGGACATGAAAAGAACTTTAAGGCATGAGAAAGAAATCATGAGATACATCATAATAAAAATAACATTTTTCATAACTTGAAGATGTGGCTGCAACATTTAATATTGACAATCGTTTCGTTTCACCAAGGTCCATCCCCAAGGTGTCGTTAAAAATTACCAGGGTTATTCACCAAGGCGTCGTTAAAAATGGTCATCTCTAGAGATTACGTCTTTACCCAATGCATTGGAGCGCTATCAGGGCGCACCCTTAAATTTGCCTTTATTATCATGTGAGCCACATATATCATCATCAAACATTTCATAAATAACCCATATAGCATAAAATAAATGGGTTTCATTTCATAATCATGACGTTTTAAAAACTGCTTTAAAGACATGATCTTTACGTTACTTTAAACCCACGGAAAGGGAAAGCGGGTATCATGTATGTAAATCCCAGAATTTAAAATAGAACATTTTGATATATATGTGAATACCCCTGTAGAAATAAGAGCTTTGAGTATTCACTTTATAACTTAAAATAATTTTGAGAAAAGAGGGGCATTTTGAGACGAAAATTCTGCAGCATAACGACTATGTTACAAGGTTTTAGAAAACTTTGAAAAGAGAGGGAACATGGGTCGAACAATCATAATTGACCCATAAAATAGTAGAGGGACAGAATATGAAGGATACATGAACATGGTGATGCAATTTCAAGGACATACCATTTGAAATGAAGAGCATGGAAGGAAGACAAAAATTTGATTTCTCTTATGAAAATTCGGCAGCCTAACGACGTCACTTAAACTTCAACAAAAATGAATTGACAAGGTCAAATAGGGTCTCCCATCATATGACCATAATATTCCAGTATGATAGATATAGAGATCATACCCCAACATAATAGAAAGGAACTTGAAATACTTGACATGAAATTAGAACTTTGAAAAAGAGAAGGGTGAAAGAATCCCTCAAAAATTCGGCTGCCTAACGACGCCACTTAAAACATCAACAAAAATGAATTGAAGAGATCAAATAGGGTCTCTAATCATATGACCATAAAAGATCAGTATGATAAATTTAGAGATCATACCCCAACATAATAAAAAGGAACATGAAAGACTTGAATGAAAATAGAACTTGAAAATGAGGAAGGTGAAAGAAACCCTTAAAAATTCGGCAGCCTAACGGCGCCACTTAAACATTCTTAAAACGAAATGATGAGAGCAAGGGGGGGTCTCCCATCATATGAACATGAAATGGGAAGTAGGATGAATATAAAAGAACATCCTCCAACATAAGAATATGGAGCATAAAAGAAATGACATAAAAGAGATTACTTGAAAAGAAAGAGAGAGGTCGGATCCCTTACCTTAAAATGTAACTCTTAAACCTCAAAGGTTGGGACCTTGAGGGCTTGGGGGCACCTTGGGAGGACTCCTTGGGAGGTAATGAGACCAGAACTTCGTTGGGGAAGAGTGAGGAGTCGAATTGATGAGAGGAGGGCTTGGTATTTATAGGGAAAGTGAGGGGGCAAGGCATTAATGGCCAAGGGACACCTCACATGTGCTTTTCTCAAACCCATGTGCTCTCCCTTGGCATTTATCATGGAGTTAGGCCACATGGGGCCCCCAAAACAATAATTCATCACCCTTGGCCGGCCAACCCTTAAAATATCTCATGACATCATCATGACACAGTTATGATGTCATTAAACATACCGAAACCCTAAAACTGCATTTTTACTATTCACTGAAAAATTCATCTTTCTCAGAAAAATTCCCAAATTTCACCTTAACTAAATAAAGATGCTCTAATTACATTTATGAACTCCATTTTATAAAAATAATTTTCTAAATATTTTTAATTTAATTTTTAAATAAAAACACTATTCATCGAGAATCCATTTTTTTCAGAAAAATCCCCAAAAATTACCATAACATAATATCGATGCTCTGAGTTCAAAAATAAAGTCCTTTTTATAAAAATAATTTTCTAATTATTTTTAATTAAATTTTTAATTAAAAAACACTATTCACCCGAAAAAACAAATACTTGAATAATAATTTATGAAACCGTTATTTAACCATTTTATTGAATCACATTACTTAATCAAGGTGCCTAGATTATTTTAAAACTTTCTTTAAGTGACATTACTAATCCATTTGGTCATATTACTAATCCTAATCATAAAATCACTATTCATAATTTACTATTCATCAAAAATCATGTTGATCTTATTAGACTCTAAATTTAGTACTGAACATAATTGTAGAAGACCATTTTTTGAGAATCATTACACATTTTAAATTATTTAAGGTTTACATAAACATTTTTTTTAAAATATCCTTTTGAAAATTCATCAAAAATATGCATACTATTTTTATCCAGTCATTTGAAAATTCATAAACTTCATCATAAGAAGAAATCCCAATTTTTATTTAAAACAAGGATTACACAAGGCAATTACGGTCTCGTTACATAGCCCCTTATAATACCAGCATAGGACCTAAGAGTAAGGTGTGCTAGGGTGATAGAATCTTGGGGCGGCTCAGTCAACATTGCCCGAGTAGTAATTTCTATCAGTTTGAACTTCTCGCGAAGGCGATTCCGTTCTAGCTTCACATGATGAAGTTCGGCTTGGATTTGGTCCAGAGCAAAGCCCAATGGTGCTACCTCCTTCCCAAGCTCTGTTAGATGGGCTTCGATCGGTCCAAGACTACTAGGTGAGGCCATCAAATCTTCTTTCTATAATAATTAACCAAGATTACTTAAATTTAGAGACAATAATCAAAACATTTTGTTCACGACGGTCATATTGACTGATGGTCATATAATACTCAAAAACCAATGGTCTCATTTTAATTATAATCATGTTTATCAAATAAAACATTTTTGTTGAGTATAAAAATAAAATAAAATAACACATGAAATCAGGAAACAAGATTTATTCAAGATTTCAGGCCGTTACAAGTATCCAGCCCCTGACCTATGAGAGGTGGACTTGGGGTAGTCACGATACGAGCCCCGGGAGACAGGTCGTGACATAGTGGTATCAAAGTGCAGTCAGTTTTACTCTTTCTTTGGGGCAACAATGTTAAGTGTTTCGAGTTTGGATTTCAGGCTAAAGAATCCAGTGTTGGTGCGATGACCGACATATCCATGCACCAGGACCTTGAATTCTGCTTTTCGACTCGATACATGAAGATTCTAGTTGCATGGGAAATTAATGGTTCTTACATCATATAGGAATTGAGCGTGTTTTCTTTTCATTCTTGAGTCAGAGTCAGCTCACCAGGTATACTCTATTGATCATGGTACATCTTGTTTTGTTTCAAGATGCTTCCACATAGACAACCGGCCATGATTCCACTGCATGATCATGAGGATGATCTGTGGGGTGGTGAGATGGGTACAAAGATTTGTACCAGAGACAACACCTCTAGGTGGTGTACTAGCTATACCGCCACCTATAGAGTAGCACATGGTACTCGTAGTACCAGCGAGTGATATGCGCATGATAAGTGCACTTCATGAGTTTCGGTGACAGAGACCCCTTAATTTTCGAGTCGAGCCCGACTTTCAGGTGGCTGAGGACTGACTTGAGGTGATGACCGAATTTTCCGTCCAGTCAGGACACCATTAGATCAGATAGTGGTCCTAGCGGTGAGCCTTCTACGTGACTCAACGTGGAAATGACGGAGTTTAGATTACCTGATCTTATGATGAGGTGACTCTTCCGTGGAAAGAGTTTGAGAACCTTTCTCAGAGAAGGGGCTCTCACCTCTCACCATAAAATCTAAGGGTTATGCGTGCCCAAGTGATTTTACAATTTCGACAGGACGACATGTCGGTAACTTAGTATTTATCGAGGTGTATCAACCTTTCCAGGTACTCAATGAATATGATTCGACCATTGCTTCAGGGCTCAGACCTCCGAGCGAGGTGTGTTTAGGGACATCCTAGCCAACGCTATTACTCTGTGCACTCCTACTTATGCTTGGGTGCTAGAGCAAACCTTTGTGGTTGAAAGTCCCTTGGATGAGCGGATACAGTCAATGGATGTCAGCAGTGCGAAAGCAGGAGCATAGACCTTGGAAGCATGAAGCCGACGTTAGTCTCAGAGGCTTGGATATGTGAGATGTTCTGAGAGGAGGTCCCAAGATATAGGATCTACAACTAAGGGCTCATAGGGTGAGTCCAATCAGCTTATAGAGAGGCAATGCTTTTCATGAGATGACCGAGGGCATCTCGCTAGAGATTGTCCAACCCGTCGTGGTGTTGACAGGGAAATGGTGAATGAGCCATCGAGGCAGTGACAGTGATAGGAATAGATGGATCTACAGGGCAGTAGACATGACAGAGGAGATGGAGGATCAACAGGAGGTGGTATACATTTCGACATGTTACCACCACCACCCCAATGTGGTCTACACTAGGCTCAGGGAGCTGGAGGACCGAGGAAGGGGGTAGCTGCATGCAGTCAAAGCATATGAACCACGAGCTCTAGGAATGATTCGAGGTACGGTCTGTGTCTACTTTAACTGCCGCATTAATAGACACAGGTGCTAATCATTCCTTTTGGTCATTAATATTATTCAAGACCTGGAGTTTCCGGTTAAACCATTGACTTGACCCTTACATCTGGAGATACCTATGGGAGGAGACTCGAGAATCACATAGGCGCCGACAGTGTGATCTGACCCTTGAGGTGAGAGTTTTAGTTGGAACCTCTTGTTGGCAACGTCGAGGCCTTACGACGTTAGTCTGATCATAGATTGGTTATCCACAGTTCATGCTCAGATTTTTTTTAAGCAAATGGGTGCGGTATGTATGCGGCGATGGAATGAGGTTTTCCTTGATCGGCAAAAAAGGGAAACCAGGCAGCAGGATAGACTAATGCATAGGAGGATGCAACCGATCACTCTCGAGTTGGCTAGCCTTACCCTTGGGGCAGTGGATGTTATGAGTTTTCAGTTACCAACAGTAGTGGCAGAGTACAAGGACGCCTTTCCAGAAAATGTTCCAGGTTTACCTCCCCATAGGGAGATAGAATTCTGAATTGTTCTACACACTGAGATGACACTGATATCAACATCAGTATATCAGACGGCTTTTGCAGAGCTTCGCAAGCTGGTGATGCAGGTGGAGGACTGATAAATGTTCTCAATTGAAGATCGAGTTCGTAGTTGCTGAGCAAGGTAATGAATTAATTGGCCTCATTACAGTTATCCTTTGTGGATAGAGATGACACAACTTACCTCTAGTCGGTGGTTGTTACCCCTCCACTCTTATAGTGAGTCAGGGAGGCACGACTCAGTGTTACCGACAATGAGGCTTTACGTGCTCAGTTGTCCATGAGGAATACCCTAATGGATATTCGAAAGGCGGGGGGCATGTTGTTCCTTTTAGAGAATGCACATTAGTAGCAGTGGACACCTAGAGTGGTGAGATGCATTGCAATATGCATGTGGGTGTCAAGCCAGACACCGAGGATGACAGAACTGGTTGAAGTAGGGCTTACCTATTGATATAAAAGTTGAGTGCTTGTTTGAATCAATTTCATGGTTTGTCAACTCACGATGTTGAGCCCCTGTGCTTGGAAAGGGTTGCTCTTTCCTTCCTTGGGGTGCCAGTAAGAACGTGAGAAAGGTTATCGACGGACTTCGTGATGGGTTCATCACGTACGTCTAGGGGACACAATACCATCTGAGGGATCATTGACAGAGTCACCAATTCATCACACTTCCTAGCGATTTGGGAGTAGAGTTCAGTAGAGAGCTTGTGATGCCTCTATGTACAGGAGATAACTCGAATCCATGGAATCCCATGGATGATAGTTTCTGATCGGGATGCTCATTTTGTATCTTGGTCATGGAGATTGAGGATCGACAGGAGAGGACCCTCTGTGGGCAGTCGATTCCTTTAGTGCGCATCTGGTGGCAGCTTGAGAATCTCTGGAAGAGCACATGGGAGCGGGGGGCTCATGTTCGTGCTTGTACCCTCATCTGTTTGGGTATCCGTTGGTTTGGATTTTGGAGACATAAAACCTTAAGGTGGAGAGAATTTAATGACTTGAATTTTCCCGATACTATTTTTAGAAAATTCTTGGGAAAATTACAAGACCAGGCGTTGAGACGATGTGCAATTCTGAGGCCCGGAGTGCCTGGAATGATTCGTTAAAAAATGTTAAGTTTTTAAATAGAACTTGTGAGCAGTTTTCCTAAAAAGGTGTAATAACTCTTAAAAAGGTGCTCAGATCAGAAATTCAAGGGCACCGTTGCGTTCAGAATGACGAGTTTACCCTAGAAGTGACTTAACTTTAGTCGGTATGGGTCTCCACTAAGAAAACCTGAAAATGGCATAACCGTAAATAAAATTATTTTATTTTTCAAATCTTATAACTCATAAACGGTAACTCGGATTGGAAATTCGAGAGTACTATTAAGCTCGTGAAAGTGTACTTTCCTTAGGTGGAGTCTAACCTCGACTGACGCTATAACGCCCTGACCTCAGAAGCTCGGAGCCAGTGCATTACTTTATTATATTGACATGATTACAAGGAATCAAATCCTGAAGGAATGATCAGTTTAGCAGTCTTGGAGAAACTAGATACATACATGTAACTCATATTACATTGGGAAAGGTAACAAAATACAATACATAACAAAAACTAAAAAACTGCATCCATAAGAACTCAATAAATGATCTCCTCCTGATAACCTGTTGAAGGTAAACAAATGAAAGGGGTGAGCTCAAATGATCAGTAAAAGTTACAAATAGAGTAAGTATGAATCAACAATAACTGAATCATAAACAAATTGGTATAGTCAATATGGCATGATGAATAAATGAAAAACACACACCATTAATAAACTAAGAATAAAACTACATCCATAGATTTTGTCATAGTGAAAACCTCATGGATAGTAATAAATGAAAATGAATAAAGAGATATGCTTATTAATTAGACGTCATGTATCTGGAACATGATACCACTATACCGTCGAAAGGGTTTAAGTTTGTGGGTAGAAACCCGTCTTATTTTTTGGAAACAAACTCGAAGAGTTTGTCGCAAACTGATTTGTCTCATAAGACCTATCGATGCATCGAGGGGCTATAGCGGACCCCTCCCATCACCACAAGTCCAAAGCATTCTTTATACATAGATCTAATGGAAGTACAATATGCCTTCTCAATATCCGTATAGAGTAGAGGATACAGATTTATCAATATTTCCATAGTTAAAACAACATTCTAAATAAACACCATATGTAAAAGGGTATACGACTTAAGACAATAATCATATCCACGAAACCATAATATGGATATATAATATATTTACCATTTTGAATGAAAAATGATATCAAATAGGCAATGGATACACCGCATAAGAAAGATTAGCTGCACAATACCAAGTAAGTCTCAATGAAATGGAAATTGAGACAAAGTCCATTACCACGTTGTAATCAATCAAGTCACATGACCAAAAATTAATAACCACCAAATGAATCATAAAATACAATGAATATAAAAAGAATCATGATACTATATATCAAATGGAAGTACACAATACACCACATGCAAGAAATAAGCGGCAAAGAATGAAAATCGCACGAAATTAAAAGTGAGATAAGAAACTGCTTACCTTATATCCGAAAGTGTTCTCTGATTGATCTTAATGACCTAAATAATAAAATTTATCTTCATTAATTAATAATTCAAGAACCTCCTCTACATGTAATTTATTTATTATAACCTTATTAGGTTCATTCCTTGCCTTTTTGATGGGCTTAAGATGTTCAATTTTATTGTTTTGGAAGCATTTTCTTCCTTGGTTTTCATGATCAGTTTACTTGTATTCATGAATGGACGTTCGTTTGAAATGTGGTTAAACATCTAGAATTGTTAATATATATTATTAGTGAAATTGAATAGATTTAAATGATCTTATAATGATTTTGGTTATATACCATGAGGATGACTCATTAGATAAAAGTTAATGATAAACGTTTGGATTAACTTGGTGGTTTTGTGCGCAATGAATTTGTTTTCTTTTATTATTTTATAGTATGAGTGTGTAAGGATTTCCAGAACATTACATAAGGTAAAATACATATATTATGATCTGGTTCAACCATTAAAAAGGTTTCATGACCAGTATTGAAGATAGTAATGTAAATTGAAAACCCGTCTTCCTTGAACGTGATAATTAACACATATCGGATGGTGCTTTCATTTATAGTATAAAAGGAGGAAAAAAAGAGACGATGATGCCATATTCCATTATCATAACAACATTCCAGTACATATAAAGTACTGGATTTTTCATAACATTTGGATGAGGAGAGGTGGGAATAGAAAAGATAACAAAGGAACTAGAAAAGAAAACAAAAGAATTGAAAAGAGGAATTGATCTCTTGAATCTATCTTCCTTTGAGAGGCTCTTTATGGCAGAGGATTTGGTCTTTTGAGGAAACCAATGGCTGTTGAACGCAGGGGAGGAGCTTAGGGAGATATTTGAGCAGAATTTAGGCAAAACTTAAAGCTTGAGAGGTGTGAAGAAATGAGATAGTGAGAGGTGATATTTAGTGTAGGGGAGAGGGGTTTTCTTAATATTATATTGGTTAATTTATTATTCTCCACAAGATAAGAAATAGTAAGGATTCCACGACCTAGAATAGTAAAAGTGCATGTGATTTTGAGATCTGGATGCTTACATCACTCATGATGATATGAATAGTGGATTTAAATTATAATGTATTTATACAGTAAATTAATGTATTTTAATATTCACAAAAAATTCAAGTATTTCAGAAAAATCTCAAAAATTTGCCATAACAATTTTTCAATGCGTAGAATTCAAAAATTAACTACATTTTTAGAAATTCATTTTCTAAATATTATTAATTTAATTTTTAAATAAAATCGCAATTCATTCAAAAATAGCAATTTTAAACCTATAACTCATTTTTAATACCTTGAAAAATTAATCAACATCTCATTACCTTATAACCTTAAGAAAATAAAATAATAATACGATTTACTATTCATAAGGGTCATAATACTATTCATATTACTATTCATAAGGGTATGTTACTATTCATCAAACAAACAAGTTGGTTCTATCAGACTCCAAACAACTTACTGATCACAACCGTAGATAACCATTTTCTGAAATTGAAAACACAGATGTGACAAATTTAAGTTTAATGGCTAGTTTGTGACTTTCTCCTATAAATAACCAAGTGTTGTTTCATAGAGACTTAGTGCTTTATGAAATATAGACTATCTAATGAATAAAAAGTATTTAAGAGAAACATACCATAAAATGTTTGGAGTGTTATATTCTTTCCTCCAGAAATTTTGTCCTAAAAAATTTTCTTTTATTTTCCTCTAAAAAAATGAGGGTGGTTCTCTTATACCTATCCTCAAATTCTATCATCAGGTAACGTTCTCTAATCTATGTTTTATAAATCTAGTTTTTAAGGTGGCTGCTAAACTTCCTCTAATACCAACTGTAATGCCCCGACCTTAGAAGCCCGGAGGCAGTGCATTACTTTATTACATTGACATGATTACAAGGAATCAAATCCGAAATGACCGATCAATTCATCAGTCTTAGAGAAACTAGAAACATACATGTAACTCATATTACATTGGGAAAGGTAACAAAATACAATACATAACAAAAACTAATAAACTACATCCACGAGAACTCAATAAATGACCCCTCCTCATAACTCGTTGAAGGTAAACAAATGAAAGAGATGAGCTCAAATGATCAGTAAGAGTTACCAATAACGTAAGCATGAATCAACAATAACTGAATCATAAATAAATTGACATAGTCAATATGGCAAGATGAATAAATGAAGAACACAAACCATTAATAATTTGAGAATGAAACTATATTCATAGATTTTGTCATAGTGAAAACCTCATGGATAATAATAAATGAAAATGAATAAAGAGATATGCTTATTAATTGGACGTCATGTATCTGGAACATAATACCACTATACCGTCGAAACAGTTTAAATTTGTGGGTAGAAACCAGTCTGATTTTTTGGAAACAAACTCGAAGAGTTTGTCGCCAACTGATTTGTCTCATGAAACTTGTCGATGCATCGAGGGGCTATAGCGGACCTCATCCATTACTGCAAGTCCAAAAAATTCTTTATTCATATATTCAATACAAGTACAATATGCCTTCTCAATATCCGTATAGAGTAGAGAATACAAATTCATCAATATTTCCATAATTAAAACAACATTTTAAATAAACACCGTATGTAAAAGGGTATATGACTTAAGACAATAATCATATCCCTGAAACCATAATATGGATATATATAATATATTTACAATTTCAAATGAAAAATGACCTCAAATAGGCAATGGATACACCAGATAAGAAAGATTAGGTGCGCAATACCAAGTATGTCTCAATGAAATGGAAATTGAGACAAAGTCCCTTACCACGTTGTAATCGATCGATTCGTATGACAAAAAATTAATAACCACCAAATTAATCACATAATACCGTGATTATAAAGAGAATCATGATAATATATATCAAATGGCAGTACACAATACACCACATGCAAAACATAACTGGCGAACAATGGAAATCACATGGAATTAAAAGTGAGATAAGAAACCCCTTACCTTATCCGAAATTGTTCTTTGATTGATCTTAATGACATGAATAATCAAATTTAGATTCATTAATTAAAATTCCATAACCTCGTGTACATGTAATTTATTTATTATAATCTTATTAGGTTCATTCATTGCCTTTTTGATGGGCTTAAGATGTTTAATTTTATTGTTTTGGAAGCATTTTCTTCCTTGGTTTTCATGATCAGTTTACTTGTATTCATGAATGGAAGGTCGTTTGAAATGTGGTTAAACATCCAGAATTGTTAATATTTATTATTAGTGACATTGAAGAGATATAAATGATCTTATAATGATTTTGGTTATATACCATGAGGACGACTCATTAGATAAAAAGTTAATGATAAACACTTGGGATTAACTTGGCGGTTTTGTGCACAATAATTTTTTTGTTTTATTATTTTAAAGTATGAGTGTGTAAGGATTTATAGAACATTAATTTAGGTAAAATACATATATTATGATCTGGTTCAACCATTAAAAATCTTTCATGATCAGTATTGACGATAGTAATGCAAATTTAAAACCCGAACGTGATAAATTAACACATCTCCGACCGTGCTTTCATTTATAGTATAAAAGGAGGGAAAAGAAGAGATGATGATGGCATATTCCATTATCATAACAACATTCCAGTACA
Organism: Viscum album; assembly: GCA_963277665.1. Lineage (NCBI taxonomy): Eukaryota > Viridiplantae > Streptophyta > Magnoliopsida > Santalales > Viscaceae > Viscum > Viscum album. Next base: position 1,776,192,339 of record OY728129.1, on the reverse strand, counting down.
TATAAGGTACTGAATTTGTCATAACATTTGGATGAGGAGAGGTGGGAATAGAAAAGATAAGAAAGAAACTTGAAAAGAAAACAAAAGAATTGAAAAGGGGAATTTACCTCTTGAATCTATCTTCATTTGAGAGACTCTTTTGGGGAGAGGATTTGATCTTTTGAGTAGACCAAAGACTTTTGAACGTGGGGGAGGAGCTTAGGGAGATATTTGAGTAAAATTTAGGCATGACTTGAAGCTTGAGAGGTGTGAAGAAATGAGGGTGTGAGGGGTGGTATTTATAGTTAAGGGGAGAAGAGTTTTCTTAATATTATATTCATTAATTTATTATTTCTCCACAAGGCAAGAAATAGTGAGGATTTCATGACCTAGAATAGTAATAAGTGCATTTGAGTTCGATATTTGGGTGCTTACATCACTCATGATGCTAGGAATAGTGGATTTAAATTATAATGTATTTATATGGTAAATTAATGTATTTTTCTATTCAAAAAAATTCAAGTATTTCAGAAAAATATTAAAAATTTACTATAACCATTTTTTGAATTTTAGAATTCAAAAATGAACTCCATTTTTTGAAATTAATTTTCTAAATATTATTAACTTAATTTTTAAATAAAATCATAATTTATTCAAAAATAACAATTTTAAACCTATAACTCATTTTTTAACACCTTGAAAAATTAATCAACACCTCATTATCTTATAACCTTAAGAAAATAAAATAATAATATGATTTACTATTCATAAGGGTCATATTACTTTTCATATTACTATTCATAAGGGTATGATACTATTCATCAAAAAAACAAGTTAGTTCTGTGAGACTCCAAATAATTTACTGGTCACAACCGTAGATGACCGTTTTTTAAAATTGAAAACACAGATGTGGAAAATTTAAGTTTAATGGCTAGGTTATGACTTTCTCTTATAAATAACCAAGTGTTGTTTCACAGGGACTCAGTACTTCATTCAATATAGCCTATCTAATGAATAGAAAGTATTTAAGAGAAACATACCATAAAATGTTTGGGGTGTTATATTCTTCCCTCATTCGGAAATTTCTTCCTAAAAAATTTTCATTTATTTTACTCTAAAAAAATGAGGGTCGTCCTCCTATACCTATCCTCGAATTCTATCATAGGGTTACATTCTTTAATCTATGTTTTTATAAATCTAGTTTCCAAAGTTGCTGCTAAACTTTCCCTGATACCGACTGTAACGCCCTGACCCTAAAAGCCCGGAGCCAGTGCATTACTTTATTACATTGGCATGATTACAAGAAATCAAATCTGGAATGAACAATAAGTTTAACAATCTTGGAGAAACTAGATACATACATATAACTCATATTACATTGGGAAAGGTAACAAAATAAAATGCATAATAAAAACTAATAAACTGCATCCATGAGAACTCAATAAATGGTATTCTCCTCATAACCCATTGAAGGTAAACAAATGAAAGGGGTGAGCTCAAATGCTCAGTAAAAGTTACAAATAGCGTAAGCATGAATCAGAAATAACTAAATCATAAACAAATTGACATAGTCAATATGACATGGCGAATAAATGAAAAACACACACCATTAATAAACTAAGAATGAAACTGCATCTATATATTTTGTTATAGTGAAAACCTCATGGATATTAATAATTGAAAATGAATAAAGAGATATGGTTATTAATTGTATATCATGTATCTGACACATGCTACCACTATATCGTCAAAATGGTTTATGTCTGTGGGTAGAAACCCGTCAGATTTTTTAGAAACAAACTCAAAGGTTTTGTTGCCAACTGATTTGTCTCATGAGATCTGTCGATGCATCGAGGGACTATAACGGGCCCCGCCTGTCACTGCAAGTCCAAATAATTATTTATACATAGATTTAATAGAAGTACAATATGCCTTCTCAATATCCGTAGAGTAGAGGATATAGATTCATCAATATTTTCATAATTAAAACAACATTCCAAATCAACACCGTATGTAAAAGGGTATACGACTTAAGATAATAATCATATCCATGAAACCATAATATGAATATATAATATATTTACAATTTTGAATGAAAAATGATCTCAAATGGGCAATGGATACACAAGATGAGAAAGATTAGGTGCAGAATACCAAGTAAGTTTCAATGAAATGGAAATTGAGAGAAAGTCCCTTACCACATTGTAATCAATCGTGTCGCATGACACAAAATTAATAACCACCAAATGAATCACTGAATAACATGAATATAAAGAGAATCATGATAATATATATCAAATGGCAGTACAAAATACACCACATGCAAGAAATAAATGACGAACAATGGAAATCACACGGAATTAAAAGTGAGATAAGAAACCCCTTACCTTATGTATGAAAGTGTTATTTGATTGATCTTAATGATCCAAATAAACAAATTTAGCTTCATTAATTAATAATTCCAGAACCTCCTCTACATGTAATTTATTTATTATAACCTTATTAGGTTCATTCATTACCTTTTTGATGGTCTTAAGATGTTCAATTTTATTGTTTTGGAAGCATTTTCTTCCTTTGTTTTCATGACCGGTTTACTTGTATTCATGAATGGAAGTTCGTTTGAAATGTGGTTAAACATACAGAATTCTTAATATACATTATTAGAGACATCAAAGAGATATAAATGATCTTATAATGATTTTGGTTATATACCATGAGGATGACTCATTAGATAATAGTTAATGATAAATGTTTGGATTGACTTGGTGGTTTTGTGCACAATGAATTTGTTTTGTTTTATTATTTTATAGTATGAGTGTGTAGGGATTTACAGAACATTACATAGAGTAATATACATATATTATGATCTAGTTCAACCATTAAAAAAGTTTTCATGACCGGTATTGAAGATAACAATGCAAATTGAAAACCCGTATTCCTTGAACATGATAAATTAACATATCTCGAACGATGCTTTCATTTATAGTATAAAAGGAGGGTAAAAAAGAGATGATGATGTCATATTCCATTATCATAAAAGCATTCCAGTACATATAAGGTATTGGATTTTTCATAACATTTGGATGAGGAGAGGTGAGAATAGAAAAGATAACAAAGGAACTTGAAAAAAAAACAAAAAATTTGAAAAGAGGAATTCACCTCTTGAATCTATATTCCTTTGAGAGACTCTTTAAGGGAGAGGATTTGGTCTTTTGAGGAGACTAAGGGTTGTTGAACGTGAGGGAAGATCTTAGAGAGATATTTGAATAGAATTTAGGTAAGCCTTGAAACTTGAGAGGTGTGAAGAAATAAGGGTGTGAGAGGTGGTATTTATGGTGGAGGGGAGGAGAGTTTTCTTAAAATTATATTCTATAATTTATTATTTCTCCACAAGACAAACAATAATAAGGATTCCATGACCTAGAATAGTAATAAGTTTATGTGAGTTCGTGATTTTGGTGCTTAAATCACTCATGATGCTAGGAATAGTGGATTTAAATTATAATGTATTTATACAGTAAATTAATGCATTTTACTGTTCACAAAATTCAAGTATTTCAAAAAAATCTCAAAAATTCACCATAATTATTTTTTGACGTGTAGAATTCAAAAATTAATTTCATTTTTTGAAAATAATTTTCTAAATATTATTAATTTAATTTTTAAATAAAATCATAATTTATTCACAAATAACAATTTTAAACCTATAACTCATTTTTTAACACCTTGAAAAATTAATCAACATCTCATTACCTTATAAAATTAATAGAATAAAATAATAATATGATTTATTATTCATAAAGGTCATATTACTATTCATATTACTATTCATAAGGGTATGTTACTATTTATAAAAAAAATTGGTTCTATAAGACTCCAAATAACTTACCGATCACAATCATAGATGACCATTTTTTGAAATTGAAAATACAGATGTGACAGATTTAAGTTTAAGGGCTAGGTTATGACTTTCTCCTATAAAAAACCAAGTGTTGTTTCGTCCTCGAAATTTTTCATTTATTTTCCTCTAAAAAAATGAGGGTGGTTCTCCTATACCTATTCTCAAATTCTATCATAGGGTTACGTTCTCTAATATATGTTTTATAAATTTAGTTTCCAAGGTTGCTGCTAAAATTCCTCTAATACCAACTGTAACACTCCGACTATAGAAGCTCGGAGTCAGTGCATTACTTTTTTACATTGGCATGATTATAAGGAATCAAATCCCAAAGGACCGACCAGTTTAGCAGTCTTGGAGAAACTAGATAAATACATGTAACTTATATTAAATTGAGAAAGGTAACAAAATACAATACATAAAAAAAACTAATAAACTGCATCCATGAGAACTCGATAAATGGTCTCCTCCTCATAACCTGTTGAAGGTAAATAAATAAAAGTGGTGAACTCAAATGCTTAGTAAGGGTTACAAATAGCGTAAGCATGAATCAACAATAACCAAATCATAAATAAATTAGAATAGTCTATATAGCATGGTGAATAAATAAAAAACACATACCATTAATAAACTGAGAATGAAACTGCATCCATAGATTTTTGTCATAGTGAAAATCTCATGGATAGTAATAACTCAAAATGAATAAAGAGACATTCTTATTAATTAGACGTCATGTATCTGGCACATGATACCACTATACCGTCAAAACGGTTTAAGTTTGTGGGTAGAAACCCATTTGATATTTTGGAAACAAACTTGAAGAGTTTGTCACCAACTGATTTGTCTCGTGAGACTCATCGATGCATCGAGGGACTATAGCGGCCCCCACCCATCACTGCAAGTCCAAATCATTCTTTATACATAGATTTAATACAAATACAATACGCCTTCTGAATATTCGTAGTGTATAGGATATAAATTCATCAATATTTCTATAGTTAAAACAACATTTCAAATAAATACCATATGTAAAAGGATATACGACTTAAGACAATAATCATATCCATGAAACCAGAATATGGATATATAATATATTTTTAATTTCAAATGAAAAATGATCTCAAATGGGAAATGGATACACCACATAAGAAAAATTAGATGCACAATAACAAGTATGTCTCAATGAAATGAAAATTGAGACAAAGTCCCCTACCACGTTGTAATCAACCGAGTCGTATGATAAAAAATTAATAACCACCAAATTAATCATATAATACCATGAATATAAAGAGAATCATGATAATATATATCAAAAGGGTGTACACAATACGCCAAATGTAAGAAATAAGTGGCGAACAATGGAAATCACATGAAATTAAAAGTGAGATAAGAAACCCCTTACCTTATGTCCTAAAGTGTTCTTTGATTGATCTTAATGGCCCGAATAATCAAATTTAGATTCATTAATTAATAAGTCCAGAAACTCCTCTACATGTAATTTATTTATTATAATATTATTAGGTTCATTTATTGCCTTTTTGTTGGGCTTAAGATATTCAATTTTATTGTTTTGGAAGCATTTTCTTTCCTGGTTTTCATGATCGGTTTACATGTAATCATGAATGGAAGTTCATTTGAAATGTGGTTAAACTTCCAGAATTTTTAATATATATTATTTGTGAAATTTAAGAGATATAAATGATCTTATAATGATTTTGGTTACATACCATGAGGATGACTCATTAGATAAAAGTCAATGATAGACGCTTGGATTAACTTGGTGGTTTTATCCATAATGAATTTGTTTTGTTTTATTATTTTATAGTATGAGTGTGTAAGGATTTTCAGAACATTACATAAGGTAAAATACATATATTATGATCTGGTTCAACCATTAAAAAGGTTTCATGATCAGTATTGAAGATAGTAATGCAAATTAAAAATCTGTATTCCTTGAACGTGATAAATTAACACATTTCAGACAATGCTTTCATTTATAGTATAAAAGGAGGGAAAAGAAGAGATGATGATGGAATATTCCAGTATCATAAAAACATTACAGTACATATAAGGTATTGGATTTGTCATAACATTTGGATGATGAGAGGTGAGAATAAAAAAGATAACAAAGGAACTTGAAAAGAAAACAAAAGAATTGAAAAAAGGAATTTACCTCTTGAATATATCTTCATCTGAGAGACTCTTTAGGGGAGATGATTTGGTCTTTTGAGGAGACTAAGGGCTGTTGAATGTGGGGGAGGAGCTTACGGAGATATTTGAGCAGAATTTAGACAAGACTTGAAACTTGAGAGGTGTGAATAAATGAGGGTGTGAGGGGTGGTATTTATAGTGGATGAGAGGAGAGTTTTCTTAATATTATATTCATTAATTAATTCTTTCTCCACAAGACAAGCAATAGTGTGGATTCCATGAGCTAGAATAGTAAAAAGTGCATGTGATTTTGAGATTTGGGTTCTTACATCACTCACGATGCTAGGAACAGTGGATTTAAATTATAATGTATTTATACGGTAAATTAATTTATTTTATTATTCATAAAATTCAAGTATTTTAGAAAAATTTCAAAAATTCAACATAACTATTTTTCGACGTGTAGAATTCAAAAATGAACTCCATTTTTTGAAAATATTTTTCTAAATATTATTAATTTAATTTTTAAATAAATCATAATTTATTTAAAAATAACAAATTTAAACCTATAACTCATTTTTTAACACCTTGAAAAATCAATCAACATATAATTACCTTATAACTTTAAGAAAATAAAAAATTAATACAATTTACTATTCATAAGGTTCATATTAATATTCATATTACTATTCATAAGGGTATGTTACTATTCATAAAAAAAACAAGTTAGTTCTATCAGAATCCAAATAACTTACCGATCACAACGGTAGATGATTGTTTTTTGAAATTGAAAACATAGATGTGGAAAATTTAAGTTTAATGACTAGGTTATGACTTTCTCCTATAAATAACCAAGTGTTGTTTCACAGAGACTCAGTTCTTCATGCTATATAAGCTATCTAATAAATAGAAAGTATTTAAGAAAAACATACCATAAAATGTTTGGGGTATTATATTCTTCCCTCCTTTGAAAATTTCGTTCTTGAAATTTTTCATTTATTTTCCTCTCTAAAAAAATGAGGGTGGTTATTCTATACCCATCCTCAAATTCTATCATATGGTTACATTATCAAATCTATGTTTTATAAATCTAGTTTCTAAGGTTGCTGCTAAACTTCCTTCGATACCAACTGTAACGCCCCGACCCTAGAAGCCTGGAACTAGTGCATTACTTTATTACATTGACATGATTACAAGAAATCAAACCCAAAAGGACCGATCAGTTTAGTAGTCTTAGAGAAACTAGATACATACATGTAACTCATATTACATTGGGAAAGATAACAAAATACAATACATAATAAAAACTAATAAACTACATCCATGAGAACTCAATAAATGGTCTCCTCCTCATACCCTGTTGAAGGTAAATAAATGAAAGGGGTGAGCTCAAATGCTCCATAAGGGTTACAAATAGTGTAAGTATGAATCAACAATAACTAAATCATAATCAAATTGGTATAGTCAATATGGAATGGTGAATAAATGAATAAAACACGCCATTAATAAACTGAGAATGAAACTACATTCATAGATTTTGTTATAGTGAAAATCTCATGGATAATAATAATTGAAAATGAATAATGAGATATGCTTATTAATTGTACATCATGTATCTGCCACATGATACCACTATACCGTCGAAACTGTTTAAGTTTGTGGGTAGAAACCTGTCTGATTTTTCAGAAACAAACTCAAAGGGTTAGTCGCCAACTGATTTGTCTCTTGAGACCTGTCAATGCATTGAGGGACTATAGTGGGCCATGCCCATTACTGCATGTCCAAAGAATTATTTATATATAGATTTAATACAAGTACAATATGCTTTCTTAATATCCGTATAGAGTAGAGGATACAAATTCATCAATATTTCCATAATTAAAACCACATTCTAAATAAACACCGTATGTAAAAGGGTATACGACTTAAGATAATAATCATATCTATGAAACTAGAATATGAATATATAATATATTTACAATTTAGGAATAAAAATGATCTCAAATGGGCAATGTATACACTACATAAGAAATATTAGGTGCACAATACCAAGTCTCAATGAAATGGAAATTGAGAGAAAGTCCCTTACCACGTTGTAATCAATCGTGTCGTATGACCAAAAATTAATAACCACCAAATGAATCATAGAATACCATGAATATAAAGAGAATCATGATAATATATATCATATGGAAGTACACAATACACCACATGTAAGAAATAAGTGGCGAATAATGGAAATCACACAGAATTAAAAGTGAGATAAGAAACTCCGCGCCTTATGTCCGAAAGTGTTCTTTGATTGATCTTAATGACACGAATAATCTAATTTAGCTTTATTAATTAATAAGTCCAGATCCTCCACTACATGTAATTTATTTATTATAACCTTATTAAGTTCATTCATTGCCTTTTTGATGGGCTTAAGATGTTCAAGTTTATTATTTTGGAAGAATTTTCTTCCTTGGTTTTCATGATCACTTTACTTGTATTCATGAATGGAAGTTCATTTGAAATGTAATTAAACATCCAGAATTGTTAATATATTTTATTAGTGTCACTGAAGAGATATAAATGATCTTATAATGATTTTGGTTATATACCATGAGGATGACTCATTAGATAAAAGTTAATTATAAACACTTGGATTAACTTGACGATTTTGTGCGTAATGAATTTGTTTTGTTTTATTGTTTTATAGTATGAGTGTGTAAGGATTTCCAGAACATTACAAAAGGTAAAATACTTATATTATGATCTGGTTCAACCATTAAAAAGGTTTCATGATGAGTATTGAAGATAGTAATGCAAATAGAAATCCTGTCTTCCTTGAACGTGATAAATTAACACATCTCGGATGATACTTTCATTTGTAGTATAAAAGAAGGGAAAAAAGAGATGATGATGACATATTCCATTATCATAACAAAATTCCAGTACATATAAGGTACTGTATTTGTCATGAAATTTGGATGAGGAGAGGTGGGAATTGAAAAGATAACAAAGGAACTTGAAAAGAAAACAAAAGAATTGAAAAGAGGAATTTACCTCTTGAATCTATCTTCCTTTGAGAGACTCTTTAGGGGAGAGGATATGGTTTTTTGAGGAGACCAAGAGATTTTTGAACACGGGGGAGGAGCTTAGGGAGATATTTGAGCAGAATTTAGGTAAGGATTAAATCTTGAGAGCTATGAAGAAATGAGGGTGTGAGGGGTGATATTTATAGTGGAGGGGAGGTGAGTTTTCTTAATATTATAATCATCAATTTATTATTTCTCCACAAGACAAGCGATAGTGAGGATTCCATAACCTAAAATAATAATAAGTGAATGTGAGTTCGAGATTTGGGTTCTTACATCACTCATGATGTTAGGAATAGTATATTTAAATTATAATGTATTTATACGATAAATTAATGTATTTTACTATTCACGAAAAATTCAAGTATTTCAGAAAAATCTCAAAAATTCACCCTAACCATTTTTCAACTTTTAGAATTCAAAAATTAACTCCATTTGTTGAAAATATTTTTCTAAATATTATTATTTTAATTTTTAAATAAAATCACAATTTATTCAAAAATAACAATTTTAAATCTATAACTCATTTGTTAACACCTTGAAAAATTAATCAACATCTCAGTACCTTATAACCTTAAGAAAATAAAATAATTATATTATTTACTATTCATAAGGGTCATATTACTATTCATATTACTATTCATAAGGGTTTATTACTATTCATAAAAAAGTTGGTTCTATCACACTTCAAATAACATACTGATCACAACCGTAGATGACTATTTTTTGAAATTGAAATTGAAAATACAGATGTGGAAAATTTAAGTTTAATGGATAGATTATGACTTTCTCCTATAAATAATCAAGTGCTGTTTGATGGAGACTCAGAGCTTCATGCAATATAGGCTATCTAATGAATAAAAGGTATTTAAGAGAAACATACCATAAAATGTTTGGGGTGTTATATTCTTCCCTCCTTTTGAAATTTCATCCTTGAAAATTTTCATTTTTTCCTCTCTAAAAAAATGAGGGTGGTTCTCTTATACCTATCCTCAAATTCTATCATAGGGTTACGTTCTATAATCTATGTTTTATAAATCTAGTTTCTGTGGTTGCTGCTAAACTTCCCATGATACCAATTGTAACGCCCCGACCCTAGAAGCCCGGAGCCGATGCATTACTTAATTACATTGACATGATTACAAGGAATCAAATCCTGAAGGAACGATTAGTTTAGCAGTTTTGGAGAAACTAGATACATACATGCAACTCATACTACATTGGGAAAGATAACAAAATACAATACATAACAAAAACTAATAAACTGCATCCAGGAGAACTAAATAAATGGTCTCTTCTTTATAAACTGTTGAAGGTAAAAAAATAAAGGGGGTGATCTCAAATGATCAGTCAAGGTTACAAATAGAGTAAGCATGAATCAGTAATAACTGAATCATAAACAAATTGGCATAGTCAATATGGCATGGTGAATAAATGAAAAACACACTCCATTAATAAACTGAGAATGAATATGCATCCATAGATTTTATCATAGTGAAAACATCACGGATAGTAATAACTAAAAATGAATAAAGAGATATGCTAATTAATTGGACATCACGTATCTGGAACACGATACCACTATACCGTCAAAACAGTTTAAGTCTGGGGGTAGAAACCTGTCTAATTTTTTGGAAACAAACTCGAAGAGTTTTTCGCTGAATGATTTGTCTCATGAGACTTGTCGATACATCGAGGGGTTATAGTGGGCCCCACCCATCACTGCAAGTCCAAAGCATTCTTTATACATAGATTTAATATAAGTACAATATGCCTTAATATCAATATAGAGTAGAGGATACAGATTCATCAATATTTCAATTGTTAAAACAACTTTCAAAATAAACACCGTATGTAAAAGGGTATACGACTTAAGACAATAATCATATCCATGAAACCAAAATATGTATATATAATATATTTATAATTTCAAATGAAAAATGCTCTCAAATAGGAAATGGATACACCATAAGAAAGATTAGTTGCACAATAAGAAGTAAGTCTCAATGAAATGGAAATTGAGAGAAAGTCCCTTACCACGTTGTAATCAATCGAGTCGTATGACCAAAAATTAATAACCACCAAATGAATCATAGAATACCATGAATATAAAGAGAATCATGATAATATATATCAAATGGCAGTACACGATACACCACATGCAATAAATAAGTGGCGAACAATGGAAATCACATGAAATTAAAAGTGAGATAAGAAACCCCTTACCTTATATCCGAAAGTGTTCTTTGATTGATCTTAATGTCCTGAATAATCAAATTTAGCTTCATTAATTAATAAGTACAAAACCTCCTCTGCATGTAATTTATTTATTATAACCTTATTAGGTTCATTCGTTGCCTTTTTGAAGGGCTTAAGATGTTCAATTTTATTATTTTGGAAGCATTTTTTCCTTGGTTTTCGTGATTGGTTTACTTGTATTCATGAATGGATGTTCATTTGAAATGTGGTTAAACATCCAGAATTGTTAATATATATTATTAGTGACGTTGAAGATAGATAAATGTTCTTATAATGATTTTGGTTATATACCATGATGATGACTCATTAGATAAAAGTTACAGATAAACGCTTGGATTAACTTGACGGTTTTGTGCACAACATTTTTTTTGTTTTATTATTTTATAGTATGAGTGTATAAGGATTTCCAGAACATTACATAAGGTAAAATACATATATTATGATCTGGTTCAACCATTAAAAAGGTTTCATGACCAGTATTGAAGATAATAATTCAAATTGAAAACTCATCTTTATTGAACGTGATAAATTAACACATCTCTAACGGTGCTTTCATTTATAGTATAAAAGGAGGGAAAAGAAGAGATGATGATGGAATATTCCATTATCATAAAAACATTCCAGTATATATAAGGTACTGGATTTTTCATAACATTTGGATGATGAGATGTGTGAATAGAAAAGATAACAAAGGAACTTGAAAAGAAAACAAAAGAATTGAAAAGAAGAATTTACCTCTTGAATCTATCTTCCTTTGAGAGACTCTTTATGGGAGAGGATTTGGTCTTTTGAGGAGACCAAGGGCTGTTGAACATGGGGTAGGAGATTAGGGAGATTTTTGAGTAGAATTTAGGCAAGGGTTGAAGCTTGAGAGGTGTGAAGAAGTGAGGGTGTGAGGGGTGGTATTTATAGTGGTGGGGAGGAGGGTTTTCTTAATATTATATTCATTAATTGATTATTTCTCCACAAGACAAGTAATAGTGAGGATTCCATGGCCTAGAATAGTAATAAGTGTATGTGTGTTCGAGATTTTGGTGCTTACATCACTCATGATGCTAGGAATAGTGGATTTAAATTATAATGTATTTATACGATAAATAATGTATTTTACTATTCACAAAAAATTCAAGTATTTCAGAAAAATTCCAAAAATTAACCCTGACAATTTTTTAACTCGTAGAATTGAAAAATGAACTCCATTTTTTGATTTTTTTCTAAATATTATTAATTTAATTTTTAAATAAAATCATAAATTATTCAAAAATAACAATTTTAAACCTGTAACTCATTTTTTAACACCTTGAAAAATTAATCAGCATCTCATTACATTATAACCTTAAGAAAATAAAATAATAATAATATTTACTATTCATAAGGGTCATATCACTATTCATAAGGGTATGTTACTATTAATCAAAAAAACAAGTTGATTTTATCAAACTCTAAAGAGCTAACTGATCACAACCGTGGATGATCGTTTTTTGAAATTGAAAATACAGATGTGGAAAATTTAAGTTTAGTGGTTAGGTTATGAATTTCTCCTATAAATAACCAAGTGTTGTTTCACAGAGACTCAGTGCTTCATGAAATATAGGCTATCTAATGAATAGAAAGTATTTAACAGAAACATACCATAAAAGTTCTGGGGTGTTATAATCTTCCCTCCTTTAGAAATTTCACCCTCAAAATTTTTCATTTATTTTCCTCTCTAAAAACATGAGAGTGGTTCTCCTATACCTATCCTCAAATTATATCATAGAGTTACTTTCTCTAATCTATGTTTTATAAATCTAGTTTCCAAAGTTTCTGCTAAACTTCCTATGATACCAACTGTAACGCCCTGACCCTAGAATCCCGAAGTCGGTGCATTACTTTATTACATTGGCATGATTACAAGAAATCAAATCCCGATGGACCGATCAAGTTATCAGTCTTGGAGAAACTAGATACATACATGTAACTTATATTACATTGGGAAAGGTAACAAAATACAATACATAATAAAATCTAATAAACTGCATCCATGAGAACTCAATAAATGGTCTCCTCCTCATAATTTGTTGAAGGTAAACAAATGAAAGAGGTGAGCTCAAATGATCCGTAAGGGTTAAAAATAGCCCAAGAATGAATCCACAATAACTAAATCATAAACAAATTGGCATAGTCAATATGGCATGGCGAATAAATGAAAAACACACGCCATTAACAAACTGAGAATGAAACTGGATCCATAGATTTTTTCATAGTGAAAACATCATGGATAGTAATAACTGAAAATGAATAAAGAGATATGCTTATTAATTGAACGTCATGTATCTGGAACATGATACCACTTTACCATTGAAACAGTTTAAGTCTGTGGGTAGAAACCCGTCTGATTTTTTAGAAACAAACTCGAAGAGTTTGTCACCAACTGATTTGTCTCATGAGACCTGTCAATGCATTGAGGAGCTATAATGGGCCCCACCTATCACTTCGAGTCCAAATTATTCTTTATACATAGATTTAATACAAGTACAATATGCCTTATCAATATCCGTATAGAGTAGAGGATACAGATTCATCAATATTTCCATAGTTAAAACAACATTCCAAATAAACACCGTATGTAAAAGGGTATAAAACTTAAGACAATAATCATATCCATGAAATCAGAATATGAATATATAATATATTTAAAATTTCGAATGAAAAATGATCTCAAATGGGCAATGGATACACCACATAAGAATGATCAGGTGCACAATATCAAATCTCAATGAAATGGAAATTGATACAAAGTCCCTTACCACGTTGTAATCAATCGAGTCGTATGACGAAAAATTAATAACCACCAAATGAATCAGAGAATACCAGGAATATAAATAGAATCATGATAATATATATCAAATGGTAGTACACAATACACCATATTCGAGAAATAAGTGGCGAACAATGGAAATCACACGAAATTAAAAGTGAGATAAGAACCCCTTAGCTTATGTCCGGAAGTGTTCTTTGATTGATTTTAATGACCTGAATAATCAAATTCAGCTAATTTAATTAATAAGTCTATAACCTTCTCTACATTTAATTTATTTAGTATAACCTTATTAGGTTCATTGATTTCCTTTTTGATGGGCTAAAGATGTTTGATTTTATTGTTTTGGAAGCATTTTCTTCCTTGGTTTTCATGACCGCTTTACTTGTATTCATGAATGGAAGTTCATTTGAAATGTGGTTAAACATCCAAAATTGTTAATATATATTATTAGTGACATTGAAGAGATATAAATGATCTTATAATGATTTTGGTTATATACCATGATGATGACTCATTAGATAAAAGTTAATGATAAACGCTCGGATTAACTTGGCGGTTTTGTGCATAATAAATTTGTTTTGTTTTATTATTTTATAGTATGAGTGTGTAAATATTTCCTGAACATTACATAAGGTAAAATACATATATTATAATTTGGTTCCACCATTAAAAAGGTTTCATGACCAGTATTGAAGATAGTAATGCAAATTGAAAACTTATCTTCCTTGAACGTGATAAATTAACACATCTCAGATGATGTTTTTATTTATAGTATAAAAGGAGGGAAAAAAAGAGATGATGATGGAATATTCCATTATCATAACAACATTAAAGTACATATAAGGCACTGGACTTGTCATAACATTTGGATGAGGAAAGGTGGGAATAGAAAATATAACAAAAGAACTTGAAAATAAAATAAAATAATTGAAAAGAGGAATTTACCTCTTGAACCTATCTTCTTTTAAGAGACACTTTAGGGGAGAGGATTTGGTCTTTTGAGGAGACCGATGACTATTGAATGTGGGGGAGGTGATTAGGGAGATATTTGAGTATAATTTAGGCATGGCTTGAAGCTTGAGAGGTTTAAAGAAATGAGGGTGTGTGGGGTGGTATTTATAGTGGAGGGGAGGAGAGTTTTCTTAATATTATATTCATTAATTTATTATTTCTCCACAAGACAAGCAATAATGAGGATTCCATGACCTAGAATAGTAATAAGTTAATGTGAGTTCAAGATTCGGGTGCTTACATCACTCATTATGCTAGGAATGATGGATTTAAATTATAATGTATTTATACGGTAAATTAATGTATTTTACTATTCACAAAAAATTCAAGTATTTCAGAAAAATTTCAAAAATTCACCTTAACCATTTTTTGACGTGTATAATTCAAAAACGAACTCCATTTTTTGAAAATAAATTTCTAAATATTATTAATTTAATTTTTAAATAAAATCACAATTTATTAAAAAATAACAATTTTAAACCTATAACTCATTTTTTATCACCTTGAAAAATTAATCACATCGCATTACCTTATAACCTTAAGAAAATAAAATAATAATATGATTTACTATTCATAAGGGTCATATTACTATTCATAAGTGTATGTTACTATTTATCAAAAAAACAAGTTGGTTCTATCAGACTCCAAATAACTTACTGATCACAACTGTAGATGACCGTTTTTTGAAATTGAAAACAAAGATGTGGAAAATTTAAGTTTAATGGCTAGGTTATGACTTTCTCCTATAAATAACCATGTGTTGTTTCACAGAGACTCAGTGCTTCATGCAATATAGGCTATCTAATGAATAAAAAGTATTTAAGAGAAACATATCATAAAATGTTTGGGGTGTTATAGGCACGAGTTGAGGGTAAAAGTTAATTTTTGGATGTTTTTAAAGGAGAATAAAATGAACTTAAAGAAGTTTATTTTATTTGCTTTTAATGTTTCGCAGCGTGGTGACACAGTGACAGAGCAACCCATTCTACTTTCATAAATGAAGCAGCGTGGCGACGCTATTTAGAAGTGAAACAGTAATGCTGAAATGTGTTAACACGTCAACACATTTCTTCCATTAATTAGGGTCCAAGCCCAACATTAGAATTCATAACACTGGAGAATTTATCTGTAACCCTGGGAAGTTCTCTCGCCGACGATAACAGTTTAGAGATCGGAGTTCGAATCAAATGCTGATGAACGACGAATCAAGATCATTCTTCATCGGATCGTCAATGACAACGAATCTACAACAATGAATGATCCAATCCTAGGTAGGGGTTTTATTTTTGTGTGATTTCCTTTCCTCGTTCTTGTTTCCAATGACGAAGATGGACCAACCCGCGAACAGGTTGATCTATGGTTTGATCGTTTATGCGGGATGAGTACTGTTGCTGCGGGATCAAATGGGGTTATACCTTAGTGGTTAACAGTATTTTTTAGTTCCCCTTTTTCTAACGAGATGAATTAAGGCCAAACGATCAAGGATGACGTTCATTCCTTGGGTGTTCATGGTGCTCTCTCTTTCATTCTCTTGCGTTCTTCGTCGATGAACCCCTGTGGTTGCATCAGATTCTTGCTGGGAGGTTCTGAACATGGAAAAACCCCCGAATCGATGGAGAGACAATTAAGAGCACATAGAAGTGGAGATGGTGACCCATGGATCACAAGGGTGCCCGATGATCAGAAAAAGGGTCACCACAGTGACGGTGGTGACCCGTGGAAGGAGGGCCGCCGGTGGTGGCGCGACCACTCGGGATCAGCGACTGCCGGCTTGACGTCCAGTGGCGGGCCTCGGCGGACGCTACAATGGGTTATGTCACGCGGTGAGAACCCACAGTCCAACGGGACCACGACGGGACCCCGCAACAACTACTGCAGGGTGGTTCACCCGGCAGCCGACCACATTGCACGCATGTGGTTGGCTGTGTTTCACGTGTGCTGTCGGCCGCATTGCATTTGTGCAGTTGGCCGCATTAACCAGGCAGGAACACGACACCCACCGCGATCCGGGCGGAGGAACCGTCCTGAGCCCATCTGGCCAGCAGCGGGCCGGGCCTAGCCTGTCCAGGTCAGGTTAACCCGGCGGGTCGGGTCGGACCTGGCGGGTTGGGTTAGGTGGGATCTAGGTCGGGTTGGTCTGACCGGGTCAGACCGAACCCGGACCCCACTGACCCCTTTTTACTAAATTATCATAACTTTCAAACCATACGTCTGATTGACAAGCTATTTGCAGCATTGGGACCCTCACGATGAGGTGATCATTTTGATATATTCTAAGTGAGTTTTTATGGAAGTTGATATACGAACTTTAGCTTGAGGAGTAGGTTCTTCCAGAACAAGTATGCTACGAGTGGGAATCCTGTGGCAAGTTGTGACGAGAAGACTATGACTATGATTCTAAGTGACTCAGTGGGTCTAAGTGACTCAGCGGGTTTGGGTGTTCTGTGATTATATCTGATAGTCTTGCTTTTCATACTTTAGATTTATACCTGTGTGAGCTGACAATACTTCATGGCATTCCTTAGTGGTTTCCCTTCATGGTATTCCTTCGTGATATTTTTTAGTGGTGTTCCTTCATGGTATTCCTTAGTGGTGTTCCTTTGTGGTATTCCTTCGTGGTATTACTTAGTGGTGTTTCTTCACGGTATTCCTTAGTGGTGTTCCTTAGTGGTGTTCCTTAGTGGTATTCCTTAACGGTATTCCTTCGTGGTATTCCTTCGCGGTATTCCTTAGTGGTGTTCCTTCGTGGTGTTCCTTCGTGGTGTTCCTTAGTAGTGTTCCTTCATGGTATTCCTTAGTGGTGTTCCTTTATGGTGTTCATTTGCGGTATTCCTTAGTGGTATTCATTTGTGGTATTCCTTAGTGGTGTTCCTTAGTGGTGTTCCTTCTTGGTATTCCTTAGTGGTGTTCCCTCGTAGTGTTCCTTAGTGGTTTTCCATCATGGTGTTCATTTGTAGTGCTCCTTCGTGGTATTCCTTCGTGCTATTCCTTAGTAGTACTCTTTCGTGGTATTCCTCCATGGTATTCCTCAGTGGTGTTCTTTCATGGTTTTCCTTAGTGGTGTTCCTTAGTGGTATTTCTTAGTGGTGTTCCTTCATGGTGTTCCTTAGTGGTGTTCCTTCTTGGTATTCCTTAGTGGTGTTCCTTCGTGGTGTTCATCCGTGGTATTCCTTGGTGGTGTTCATTTGTGGTATTCCTTAGTGGTGTTCCTTAGTGGTGTTCCTTTGTGGTATTCCTTAGTGGTGTTCCTTCGTGGTGTTCATTCGTGGCGTTCCTTAGTGGTGTTCCTTCGTGATGTTCCATTGTGGTGTTCCTTCATGGTATTCCTTCGTGTTATTCCTTAGTGGTGTTCCTTCGTGGTATTCCTTTATGGTATTCCTTAGTAGTGTTCCTTCGTGGTATTCCTTAGTGGTGTTCCTTAGTGGTATTCCTTAGTGGTGTTCCTTCATGGTATTCCTTCGTGGTATTCCTTAGTGGTATTCCTTCATGATGTTCTTTAGTGGCGTTCCTTCACAGTGTTCCTTTGTGGTGTTCTTTAGTGGTGTTCCTTCGTGGTGTTTCTTAGTGCTCTTATTTGTGGTATACTTCACGTGATTCCTTGTGATTTAGATTGTGTAATTCCTTTGTGGTTTGGGGTCCCTACTATGTATTGTTTTACTAACCCCTGCACAGGATTCGCCTGCACATGTCATGTCTTGTGCAGATGATCGATAGCTTTGATAGAGTCCTTGGTGGGCTGGAGATAGGGGGTGCTTCAGGGCGACCTGACAGACATGGTACGCTTCAACGACTTTCAGACAAAAAACTGTACCTACCCTTATGGTAGGGTTTCTTGCAGATGAGATCCAGGAGCTTGTACTTTTCTATTTCAGTTGGTCTTGTATTCTAGCTTGTTTACTTTTCAATTGTGCACTTTTTCTTGGAGACGCGTGCGTGTGTATAGCTACTTAGGCAAATACCTCCCCTTTGTGGGATATGCCTACTCGGCGCTAGTCGTCAGCCCCTGGCCTATAGGAGGAGGGCTTGAGGTAGTCATGACACGGACCTTGAGGAAGGGTCGTGATAGTTGAAGGGTTGGCCGCCGAGCGGGACAGTGACAGGCGTCCATGGTGAGGGTCACCGATGAGGGAGGATCCGCAGTAGCCCAGGATGCTTGTGAAGGGAGATGGCTATGGGGCGGCTACCGGATTGGTGCGGCAGTGCGACGTCCTACTGCCCGGTGCAACAGAGATAGTCCAGAGGGATTCCTAGAGGGCGGGTGCACTGCAAGTCAATGAGGAGCTGGGTTCGATCATCTAGGAGGGGGCCATGATAGTGGGAGGCTGAGGACCAAGCGAGGGTCGCAGGTTGGCGTGGGTCTCGCGTGTGAGTACCATTTTTTTTGTTTGATACCACCAACCATCCCATACTTTTTGAGTTGTCGAAGGGTGTTTTTATTTTTTTTGTCAAGATCTTGACTCGCTAGCCTCATGTTGATTTTCTGAAGCCTAATTACTTAGGCTAGTTTGGCTATTTGTAGGAAGCTCGACCACTCATTTTAATTTTAACAAAAGCTAAACCATGTCAAATTAGATAGTCCATCACACTTATGGATTTTTTCCACAGAGGGTTAGATCCCAAAAATTTCAATTATTTAATTTTATGATAAATTATTATAAAATTATTATAATTGATAATCTGATGAAAGGAAGGCCCTGTAAGAGAACCATCTTTCAGTTACCGAAAATTCGTATTTAAAACTTCTGATGGCTGTAACTTGACCATCTGATGTCGGATTTACACACGGTCTATGACATTGGGATCAGAATGATTCCCTCTATTAATATTAATGAAAATTTAATTTTTTTTCTTGGCTTAAAAATATCACGCATCCCTCTGATACCAATTGAAGGCACTATACATGCAGCGAAAGCCCCAAAATGGGATTTAAAAAATTTTCACTGACGAACGACATAAACTCGTCGATGTCGGTGAATCGCTGCCCAGTATAAGATGATCATCAAAATGTGAAGAATTTTAAGCACAAAAACAAAACCATAAATACCTAGTTTGATCTAAATTCACACATTGTCTGATCATCATTGGAGATCTCTGCTCGAAGAATACAGAATCGAATTCCTCTAGATCATCCACACACACTTCCAAAACCCACGGGAGTGCTGATTGTCACATTCCATGTGCTAGCGTGGGGAACCAATGACGCATTCGATGCTGCAACAATCAATGCATCACCTTGCTTGCAATTCACAAGAGGGAGCTCGATCTGAACTCCTAGATCCAGAGCCTGTCTCTCTAGAACGTAGGAGAGAAAAGAAGAGAGAGAAATCCAATGAATAGTCACTAGTGGTAGGCTCTCCTCTTTTATATATAGTGTGTTTTTCAATTACCCAGAATTTCCTCTCCGGCCCCTGAATAATTAACATGCTATAAATGACATATTATGAGTACTATATTGGGCCATAAATATTATTATCTCTTTCTTGTAATATAATAAATATATTACATGATAATAATTAATTCATTAACTCAACTTGCTGTTCCCACAAATATTAAATGAACTTTGAATATTTTAAACTAATATTCATTCAATTAATATTTTCATGCATTTACTTAAAACTTGTAAATAAATTTAATAAATAAATTCAATTTCAATTATTCCTAACTTGAATAATGTGAATTTATTTATTTATTTAGTGATTGTATCTCCTTGGACAAATCCCGGACCCTAGTGGCGGGGTCTATTATGTCCAATATACCTATTCAACTGAATAGGGAAGATTCTTGAATATGTTATTGTGTGTGACCCTCTAGACCCTTATCTTGACAGTAGTGAATACTATTCACAAACTAAGAACGAGATCTAGCAACCCATCATGACCCCTAAAGAAATAAGGATAATCACAACAGTGACAACTAACCTACGAACACATACTGTGTAATATAATTTCTTTATCTTTAATATATCATAAAAAAGGATGCACACCTGGGTCATCATCCTTTCTTGCTTTATTATTTGTTGATATAACTGGTTGGATTTACCTTGGACAACCATGGTCATGGATTTATCAATGTAATACCATCCTGATCAACATGTCCCGAGATATATAACTTCCTTAACCTGAAAGCGACAAATCCTTTCTTAATGATTCAACCAATGCCATACCACCATTGATGCACCCAAAACAAACTAGCTCTCCATGATTTCATTATCATGGTTTTCACCTTACATCAAAGCACACAATCAAATGGAACACATTGTAAATGATCTCAAGTTAGCAGACAATGACACATTTCCATAGATATGAACATTCAATGACACCCAAAACATGTGGTGTTCCTATTGGTAGGTCTGTCACCATGATCTCACTTCTAGAGATCACCAAGTAAGAACTTAATGAGAATAAGTCTCAATGATTATAATCCCCCATCACCTGATAGTCAAATATCTACTGTGTCTAGTCAGTAAGATGTATCTAGACCATAAGACATATATTTAATATTAATGTCATAGTATCTCGAGGTTCTCATTATAGCTTGATATCTACTATAACCTTTTGATATGACAATCAACCTATGGACATTACCATTGAAATAGTGGATGTAGAAAACTCTACACTATAATGGTAAGAAAACACCATGTATATCTAACTGTATACACAATATAGTAATAAAAAATACTGCATAGTTGGGTCTAATGAACCCACTATTATAACAATGACATAACTCTTTTTTCCAACTGCACCATTACTCTCATCGGATTTAACTCACCAGCCTGCAAAGAAGAGAATATAGAGTGAGACATCACATTTATGGAATCTCTCAAATCATATAAAGCATCAGAAAAGGGTAACTCCCCTATAGTGCATGGGATGATGAATGTCCCCAGATCCTTGCATTTTGATGGCATTGCTTGAGTTGGTGTAATGAGTGCTAACACATTCATTCCAAGATTGATCATCTCATTTTCCTTAAGCCCTCCTCGATAGGTAAAAAGTTATTTTAAGAATTTTTCATACCTTGAAATTTTCTTAATGGCCTCAATAAGGGGTATGTTTATCTCAACGTGCTTTAATGTTTCCAAAACCTCATTTTGCATCACCTATTTAGACATCTTTTTGGTTTGAACAACTATATTTGGAAATGGAAGGGGTTTAGGAGGAACATCATCAATCTTTTTCTTACCTTTGTCCTTCTCCTTGGGCTGCGTATCATTTGGTCTTGAATGGGGCTTCTCTAAGGTTGAGGTGAATCCCAATGAAATGATAGGTGCAGATGTATTATTCATTTCCTTCCCGCTTCTCAATGTGATGACACTGACATTCCTCTTGGAATTTAGAGTAGGTTGGGAAGGAAGATTTCTAGAGTTCTTACTTACCAGTTCATGGAGGGTGGTGGCAATCTGGCTAATTTATGTCTTCAACTTCCTCAACTCCAAACCTTGACTCTTCAACTCATTCTATTGGTTAAGAACAATTTTTTTTCAAAAGTTCATTGGTATTAGAATCTACCTTTGGTTGAAAATTCCATTACTATTGACTTGTTGATTCTAGGGCTTCAATTCTCTTTTGGGGTTGTTGAAAACCTTGTTGGTAAGGAAAAGACTGTTAGAAGTTTTGTTGAAAGGGAGAATTTGTTGTTGTCAAGAGCCATAACTCATGTTTTATTGATCCTTCCATCCTTGGTCGTATATTGGTGCAAAGGAATCATACTTCTTTTGAGGATGTGGTTGTTATTGCTGCTGATATGGTCTTCTAGGGAATATGGCTGCACAATCATCTGTCTCTTGTAATTAGGGGAAACATTCATCTAGGTGGTCTATTTCAGTGAAAATTCCACAAGGCCTCGTAGGAGTGGGTTTGGTTGTCTTTTGAGCCAAAGAAATCTGTATCATCATAGTGGTTAATTATTCCAACTTGGTATCAATTAAATGTTTTTCAAGATAATATGAACTCATCTGATGTACTCCTCTAACATGTGGTGTATCTTTATCGCTAATTTTTTGGGAGTTTTGTGACATCTTATCGATCAATGCACGTGCAACTGCTGGTGTTTTGTCGACCAATGTCCCTCTAGATGTGACATCCACTATACTCCTCTCCATAGGTGTGATACCTTCATAGAAGTATTGGATGATGAGTTGCTTATTGATTTGGTGATGCAGTCAGCTTGCACACTAAAGGTACCAGGGTCACAGCGGAAGCTGGTGGACTCTTTTTTTAAATTTTCATCATCGGGATGATAAGACTTATTGTCTCTGATGATCCGAGCCTGAGTATGGTTCGAGGATATCACATAAATTAAACAGAGCACAAAATGTAAATAAAAAATGTACCTTTTTCAAAACCGAAGCCGCGCTCGGCATCTGCTTGTTGTCGATAATCGCTGCTTGAAGGATCCAAAGAAGGATCCATGTAGATCATCCAAAAACACTTTTAAAAATCCACTGGAGCATTGATCATCGAATTTCAGGTGCTAGCACGAAGATCCTACGACGCCTTCGATGCCCCGACGATCACTGCATCGACGTACCATCAATGTATGGAGAAGTACTCGATCCGATCACCTGGATCGGGAGATTCTCTCTCCAGAAAGTATGAGAGGATAGAGTGGCTCTGGAATTCTCACCATGAATAGTCATAAGCAAGAGCATCTCTCCACATATTTATAGTGGATGCTCAAAATACTCTGTAGGGTCCTCCAACCCCTGTTTATTTAACGCTCACTAAATAAATAATTATGATGAACTAAACTTAATCATAAATATTATTTATTATTTTATCACATACTTGTAATATATATTAAATATATTATGTGATAAAACCGAGTCATTTAACTTGACTCGTAGTTCCCTCTTAATATTAAATGAACCTAGAATATTAAAATAATATTAGTTCGATTAATATTATTCCTCATATTTACTTAACTTGTAAATACACTTAATAAATAAATTTAATACCAATTATTCTTTACTTGAATAATATGAATTTATTTATTTATCAGTGATCGATAACTTGGACAACACTCAAACCCCATGGTGGGGACCACCATGTCCGATATACCTATTCAATTGAATATGGTGGATTATTGAATACGCTATTGTTTGTGACCCTCTAGACCCTTATCTGGATAACAGTAGATAAAATCCACAAACCAAAAGCATAGTTTAGAAACCCATCAAGGAGCCTAAAGAGATAAGGATAGTCATAACAATGACAACCAACCTATAAACACACACTGTGTAATATAATCTCTTTGTCTTTAAATATATCATAAAATAGGATACATATTTTTGTCATCACACTTTTCTTGCTTTATTATTTTTTGATCTAACTAGATGAATTTACATTTTGACTACTTTCTCCAAATATTTTTGAAGGTACCATCATCCTGATCAATAAGACCCGAGATATATAACTTCCTTAACCCATAAGCAAAAAATCCTTTATTGATCATCCAACCAATGTCTTACCACCAATGACACACCAAACACAAGCTACCTAGCCACAATTTCATTATCATGGTTTTTGACTAGCATCAAAGTATGTGATTAAATGGAACACAATGTTAACGATCTCAAGTCAAGAGATGAATATACATGTTCATAGATAGGAAAAATCAATGAAACCCAAAATGCGTGATGTTCCTATTGGAAGGTTTTCCCTCATTATCTCACTACTAGAGATCTCCAAGTGTGAACTTCATGAGCAGATGTCTCAATGCTTATGAGCCCCAACACCTAATAATCAAACATCTATGGTGTCTAGTCAGTAAGATGTTTCTAGACCGTAAGACCTTTGTCTATGATTAATTTCATGGTATCTCGAGGTTCTCATTATAGCATGAGATCTGCTATAAACTTTTGATACAACAATTAATCTATGGAAATTACCATTAAATAGTGGACACAGAAATATCTACACTATAATGGTAAGAATACATCATTTATATCCAACTATATACATGATATGGTAATCAAAAGTACTGTTCAAGTTGGGTATAGGGAACCCTTTATTACATCACTCCCACGTGCACTAGAGCCAACTTGTTAACAAACCTTGTTAATTCTCACATGATAAAGATCATGTTTCTGCTAAGTGACGACTTTAGCTGCTGGGTCTGCCATGTTTCTACTGCATGACTATTCTGTTATATGCAACCTCATCTCATTAAGTAAAAATTTTCAGGAGATGGTAAACCCCGAGTATATCCCTTTTTTCCCCACTATCATAACTTGAAATCTTAGATAATACCAATAATAGAATTATCATGATGATAAAAATCTACTTAATAGGTGAAATTCCAAGAATATGAGCAAATAATTGCATGTAATAACTACTTTTTAGCTTCCTCAAAAGCTGCAACGTACTCGGGTTTTGTAGGTATGGTTATAACTAGATTTTATGATCTTGTATCACTCAATACCTCATCCTTACTGTGATACTAGATCATGTTGATATAAGGAAGACTAGTTTGTGTCCCACTATAACTAGTATCCCATCTTCTCCACATACCAGGTACATATCCTTTATACTTTCCCAAGTACAATCATATATTTATGACTGTTTCACTTGCAGTTATTCTGGATATAACTGATATTTTCCTACCATAAATTATATGTTGACATGTCATTTCTTATACATATCACAACATACGTGGTTGATCTCTCACTGAAGCGTATGGAACTCAATTCACCACTTAATCTTCTCCTATGCCTTTGCATGCCTACTTGGAGAGATGTATGCCATGTGACACTGGAAAAAAAAAATCTTCTCTTGAATTGTTCCAACTTGCATTTTTCAATACCATGTCACTATATGTTGGATTGACTAGGTCCAATAAACCATTAGATCTACCTCAGTATATTCTTTTCCCTAGAACTTATGTTGTTACTTTAAGTCAATCTTTAGAGTAATACTTTAATTCTGGTCTTAACTAACTGTAATACCAATATCTGTTTTCCAAATGTTTTTTTAACATATTTTATTTGGAAAACTATGGTGCTCCCACTAACATCTAATAGACACATGGAAAAAATTCATTCCTAATGAATATTCTAAGATCGAGATGCTTACTTCAATCCTAATATGGATTTTAGTAACTTGCAACCTTTATTGACATTCTGTGATGCGACCATCCCTTTCTGGTTGTGTTGTTTAAACGCCTTCCATGATTGGTGATCATGACATCCAATGCCAATTAAATGATCATAGAAAGTATCTATGATGAGTAAAATTTTAATGGATTTAGCCATAATGACTTGGTATAACCAATCGAGGCTTATTGGTACCATGCTTGTACCACCCATGTATCATATCACTTGAATAACCACCACAATATTCAATTTAATAAGATCATTTTCACTTTGATACATGAAATCCATTATTGAATTTTAATTGACCATGTTAATCTTAGATAATTTCCAAATACTGCCTACTTGTTGGAATTATTATTCACAATGAATAATTTATCACCGACCGCGGTGAATATAAAACCATCACTATAGTTTTAAACTTCCTATGCAACACGTGTCTCTGGACCATTCATATTTCACATGCACTTGTGGAACTTATCCTTATGCCAACTACTTGTGCATCTTCAACATTGATTAAACCCAAGTCAATATTTCCCCCACTATCTCTAATAGAGATGTGAACCCTTATATAGAAATGCAGTTGATCACTTGACTACCACTTTCCTATCTTAGGGATTTATGTAATATCCTAACCAACCGTTAGGGTAATTACTTAGATGCACAATGTGTTTCACTTGATGAAAGTTTGTCTATATCCTAACAAACTCTTTGCATCCAAACACATGTTCTTATGAAATAATGAATTTCCATCATACTATGACTAATATGATATCCATTTGACATTTTAGTTGGCATATGGTTATGGGATATTTCCATTATTTTCAAAGAATGACGTGAAATATAATAGAAGTTTCTGCAAGTGAAAACATTGATACTACTTACATCATGACTCTGATGTATAAAATGTGTGTTTAAGAATTTCTCCATGATACATTTTGTTGATAAATGTTAACATGTAAGACTTATCATAGATCATTCTTATTAACATAAATTTCATGATGTGGATAAGGAAATGTGTGTTTAAGAATTACTCCATGCTACATTATCATGATCACTGAATGCTTGGACAAGATATTCTTTGACATGCCGACCCGAATCAACTTGTATCTTATAACCATGCATACAATTCACTATCACATTCATTAAATACTTAAAGGAATATTATGAAGTACATTTTTACCACTATCTTACCCTTGGAATAGTCCATGCTCTCTTAGTGAACTAATTTAGAAATCTTTATGGAATAATTTTATTGCTAAAGGTTTCTTTGTACAAACTAAATAAGTATACACGTCGATAATACCTAAGGTATTTAGCTCTACTAAGTCTAAATACCAAATCAGGTATATCCTTGACTTCCACTTTTTAGTTTTACTTAACAAAAAATTATCTTTCCAGAACTGGGTAAATAAGTCTTACATTTTATATTCATCACATATTGCTTATGATTCAAGTACCACTGAACTATTTGTTGAATATGATACACCAAAAACAACATTCATTCCTGAACTTGAAATAATGTCTCATTATGTTCAAAGGACATGTGATATAAATTTTTGGGTTATATTCAATAATATTTTGACTTAAATCATTAACTTGGAAATTAGAAGTTTTGTGTTTCTCACTGCTGAATTAGGGATCACCCTTTCTTAGATACTTAAAAAGACACCTTACTCCTTGTAATGTTTCTATTACTTACTTGGTTACTATATTTCGATACACATATGTGAAAGACACGTTTTATTTAATACCCAAGAAGTATATTCAAAACATTACATATAATTGATGAATATTCACTGAAGAAGAAGCATGTACTTTCTTATTCAATTCAATTCATTGTGTTTAAATTTGCATAAATATATTTTATGATATGAAAAGAAACTAACCTCATGTTTAATAACCAACCTCTCTCTTTAAAGAATGTTGTGAAAGTGACTTTGGCATATCTCTTTCCATTGGAATTATCGTCTTTCCTTTCAATTTATTTTCCATAAGAACTAAATATTAACCTATCTTTAATATTCTTATTCTTGGAAAACCTTACCTAAAAGGTAATGAAGTGATTACTTCATCCTGTTAATTTTGTAACCTTAAATGAAACTGGAGTATATGGGTGAAAAATATGTAAGAGTGGCATACCTTGAAAGATCATGATCTGTCTTTCTTATTTACACAAAGCCAGTGCAATTATCCCTCATTCATATTTCACTTCACTTTCTCCTCGTAATCTTCTCAGAGATGAGACAACACATGTAATCATCCACATCCTGATGTTATAACTGCAACAAACATATGATGTTTAGGATAACATTATAACGTAACCATCATATTCTTCATACATGTGTCTCCTATAAGAAATATTACATACTCACTTCTTGAGATAGTTTTTAACAGGTTTTGGGACACCAACACCTTGAATTTATGATATTGTAGTAATGTGCGCAAGTGCCTATACTACACTTGGAAATTCATACTGGTTTGGAAATTTACTTTGTACAATATTATCGCAACATATTTTTGTGGTATTACTTGCCATTTATATAAAAATAAAATTTAACAGATTAGTACTTTTATATTTATTATTTAATTAGACATTATTGATTAATTAATTAAATCATTAAATGTATTCCAATATTTTATCGAATTCTAGGAACCCTCTGCATTAAAATCAGAATACTCTATCGCTTGAGTATTCTAGTGGAAAGGATCCTTGAGCTTCCCCTCATAGTCTACAAGCTATGACTATGCCACTACTTGGAGAGTTAAAGGTAGACTTCTGACTATCCAATCACATTAACTTGCAGTTCCTTGATCTGTTGAGTGAAGTCCCAGCTTCTCAGAATCGTTACCTTGATTCCCTCAATACTTGACTTTAAAGTGATAACAAGTTATCTATGGCTAATCCCTACTACCATTTTAGTTAAGTCATCCTATCATTCTCATAATAACTTCCCAATAGTAAGAGGCACCCTCAACTATAGGTGACCGAGCGCCTCAAACACTTGGTTGTGTTCAAATTGAAATGACGGAAGGCGTTTGTGACTTAATATTTTTTTGAGTATTTTTTTGTTTTTATCTCATTGAATGTAATCCATTTCTATTAATCTTGTTCATATATGTTTTTGTGATCACAAATGAACATTAATAGAAAAAATATTCACCACTTCTTTATGCATTTTATTATTTATTATTTTATGTATTTTCCCATTGTTATATAATGTTCAAAATAATAAATAAATGTATAAAGGAAATCTACTACTCGACTGGTCTTGAACATCTAATATTTATTGATCTATTTAAATTCAATAGACCAAACATGACCTATGGGCATCATACCTGAGTCACCGCTTGACTCGTGATGCAGCTTTCCCCTGTACAGTATGTCCACTGCTAGTCTGGAGTAACGCCTCATCTTGGTGGGGTCCACATCTTGTCTATTGTACCGCCTTGTCTTGGTGGGGTCCATGTATCGTATGATGTACCTCCTTGTCTTGGCAGGGTCCACGTCTTGCCTAGTGTACCGCCTTGCCTTGGTGGGGTCCACATCTCGCATTGTCTCCGTCCAATGTACAAATATACTCATATGCAGGCGATGCGGACTAGGGGTGCAATGTACATAAGATAAACTTGGATGCGCAAGTCCTTATACATATTGATTGAAAAAGATGATGTGCAGACTGTCTAAATTAATTAATTATATTACAAACATCGCACACAGTTAAGTAATTAATTAAAATAAAAACAACCAGACATATATAGGTAGGGTCATTGCTCAAGAACGGTCGATATAATTATAAGCACGATAAAAATTAAATTGCAACAAATAAAGTATGAGATAATTAAATAAATTAAATGAATTAAAATTCAAATAATTTATTTAATTGACATTCATTCCATTAATTAATTTAATTTTAATACTAAATATTAAATTAACTAATGAATTTAATTTAATATCAAAATTAAATTAAATTTATCCCGAGTCTTAAAATAATATTCATTCAATTAAATTAACTAATGAATTTAATTTATACGCTCTCTCTGATACCAATTGAAGGTATCTGGGTCGCAAAAGAAGCCGATGGGATCGGGTTTTTAAAATTTTTCATCGTTGGGATGATAAGAATTGTCTTCTCCAAAGACCTGAGCCTCGGTACGGTTCGAAGATCTCCCATAAATTAAACAAAGAAAAAAACATAAATAAAAAACATACCTTTTTCAAAACTGAAGTCGCACATGACGTCTGCTTATCACCGAAAATCACTGCTTGAAGGATCCAAAGTAGGATCTCTCTAGATCATCCACACGTGCTTAAAAAATCTGCTGGAGCGTCGATCATTGAATTCTAGGTGCTAGTGCGGAGATCCAACAACACCTTCGATGCCCCGACAATCACTGCATCGATGTACCATCGATGCATGGAGAAATACTCAATCCGATCATCTGGATCATGAGATTCTCTATCTTGAAAGAAGGAGTGGAGAGAGAGGCTTTGGAATTCTTTCCATGAATATTTACAAGCAAGATCCTCTCTCCATCTATTTATAACGGATGCTTAAAATACCTGGTAGGGTTCCCCGACCCCTATTCATTTAGCATCCACTAAATAAATAATTATGACAATCTAAACTTCATCATAAATATTATTTATTATTTTATCACATACCTATAATATATATTAAATATATTACATGATAAAACTGAGTTATTTAACTTGACTCATAATTCCTGCTTAATATTAAACGAACTTGAAATATTAAAATAATATTCATTCAATTAATAATATTCATCATATTTACTTAACTTGTAAATAAATTTAATAAATAAATTTAATACAAATTATTCTTTACTTGAATAATATGAATTTATTTATTTATCAGTGATCCATAACTTGGACAACACTCTAACCCCGTGGCGGGTCCCACCATGTCCGATATACCCATTCAACTGAATAGGGAGGATTCTTGAATACACTATTATGTGTGACCGTCTAGAACCTTATCTCGAGAGCAGTGAATAAATATATATAACAAGAGAGAAGTCTGACAACCCCTCGAAGCCCCTAAAGAGAGAAGGATAATCATAGTAACGACAACCAACCTACGAACATGCACTGTGGAATATAATCTCTTTGTCTTTAAATATCTCATAAAGCAAGATACACACCTATGTCATTTCCCTTTTCTTTCTTTATTATTTGTTGATCCAACCATATGGATTTACCTTTTGACTACCATGGACAATGATTTATGAAGGTACTACCATCCTTATCAATAAGGCCCAAGATATATAACTTCCTTAACCTGGAAGTGACAAATCTTTTCATGATTATCCAACCAATTTCATACCACCAATGATGCACCCAACACAAGCTACCTCACCATGGTTTTGTTATCACGAGTTTTTCCTTGCATCAAAGTATGCGATTAAATGGAACACAATGATGATGATCTCAAGTCAGGAGACCAATACACATGTCTGTAGATAGGAACAACCAATGACACCCAAAACATGCGGTGTTCCTATTGGAGGGTCTGTCCTCATGATCTCACTACTAGAGATCACTAAGTGTGAACTTCATGAGAAAAAATCTCAATGCTTATGACCCCCAACACCTGATAGTTAAACATCTATTATTTCTAGCTAGTAAGATGTATCTAGACCATATAACCTTTGTTTAAGATTAATTTCATGGTATCTCGAGGTTCTTATTATAAACTAGGATTTTCTATAACCTTTTGATATAATAATTAATATATGTACATTTCCATCAAATAGTGGATGAAAAAAATATCTACACTATAATTGTAAGAATACATCATATATATCTAACTGTATACATGATATGGTAATCAAAATCACTATTCAAGTTGGGTCTAGGGCACCCACTATTACAACACACAAAACTTATTAAATCACTCCCAATACTCATACATTGAGTCCCCTTGAGATTGCTTGATTCCTGAGATCTCTTTTCGAATGGAAGTGATCCTTGATGCTGAAAAAATCTCTGTAAGAAATGACGTTTCAAATCTTTCCAACATGTTACGTATTTTTGTTGCAGATAATACATCCAATCTTTTACAGTTCCATCAAGTGAGAATGAGAATGATCTTAGTTTTATTTGATCTCCAGAGAAATTTCTTGGTTTCAGGATTGAAAAAACCACATTAAATTCTTTAAGGTTTTTATTTGGGTCCTCACCGAATTAGCCATGAAACTTTGGAAGAAGTCGAATTAACCCAGATTTTAGTTCGAAGTGTGATTCAAGGTTTGGGTATGCAATACAATTTGGTTTATAATTAATGTTTGGTGTAACCAATTATTGAATGGAACTATTAATTTCATTGTCATTATTTACAACCATTGTTTTTGGTTTTATGTTTGATTCAGAAGTGCTTCCAATTTCAATGTTCCCAGAATGAAGGAATTACCCAATTGGGTGAACGATGAAACTTGTCGTAACTTAGATTGTCTGATTTGATCCCTAAGGATATATTAAATCTCAAGATAAAGATCTAAGAGATCCTCAGGATTATTTTGTGTCATAAATAAAAGAAAAATAAAATGAAGAAAACTGGACCATAATAAAAAAATAATAAATTTGAGTTGATGGTCTAAAAAAAAAGAAAGATAAAAAGGAAGAAAAACCGACAAAGGGGAAAGAATGAAGAAAGAAGAGAAGAAGATAATGAAATGAAAATTAAAATAAATACATCTAATTGGTATAATTAAGTACTTTCCCCATATTAATGATGCTATTTTGAAAGGCACTGTTGTGGATGCTCTCAAATGATGTGTGGTTTTTGGTTTTTTAGGTGCCGTAGAGTGGATGACCAAGGTCGTCTCTCGAAGGAGGAAGTAATTAAAACAACATATTGAAGGTTTTTTTGAATATAAAAGAAAAGAAAATAAACAAAATACATAAAGGGATGGGCGGGGGTTGTTTCTTATTTATAAAATAAGAAATATGCTGGAAGAAGATTGATTTTTTTTTTTTTTGAAATGAGATTGAGAAAACGAAATGAAAAGATGTTTTTTTAGAAAATATTTTAGAAGGTGTAATCGACCTAACTATACCTCTTCACTTATTAAACTCTACTTAATTATGATCCCCTAATTTTTTAACCCTTAAACCCTATGGGTGTTAAATTAACCACAGTGATGAAATGAATTAAAACCTAGACTGACTTCAGAACGTGAAATTGCAGCACCTTAATTTGATTGATGTTATAAGGCTAGATTATGATCAGTGGTATATTAGGGAATATATCCATTCTATAAATAAGGATTAATTTAGTTTAGATATTATATTTGAACCCTATAAATTTATCCCTTTTTGTTTTATCGATTAAGATCACACTCTCACAATTCACACATTACTCGACCTTGTGAGTTTTGTGTTAATTGTTCAATTGCTTGCTTAGTTTATTTTAATTTAAAAACTCAATTTATGGATCATATTATGTGAATTAAAGTATCTCATTGATTCAAAATAAATAAATGAAGAAGGTAATAGTTAAATCAATTACTAAAAAAAACTACTCTTCTATGGGCGGTGTACTCATCGTAGAAACGTTTTTCATGCGCAAAGTTTTAGAAAGGGTATAACCCAATCACATTTCTATTCTTTATTTCCATCCCAAATAAGTAAAATAAAGAAGAATAAAAATTAAAATAACATAAGAAATGAGAGATAAATATAGAGTTTATTGAAAGAACAACAACATTACAACAAAGAAGAGGAAAAAAGAGCATTTGGGAGGAGATCCTAACTTGATAGATTTCCTCCTCAAATGGTGAATTGAAATGGAAAGGCACCACTTATAATCTTATCCCAATCCTATAAGGCATTTCCAACCCCATCCAAATGGGGAAAACACAAATTTATAGAGTGGAGGGGAGGCTAGGGTTTCAAGACAATTGTAGTGTGAATGGGGAATTCATCCAAATATTTTAATCCAACTTGCACAGACTGTTTAGCCACCAAAATGTGGTAACTGACTATGCTTTCATAAGGATGATTTGTGTAAAATTTGGTGTTTTATCTTATCTCCAAATTTGGGCCCAATATAAGAAAGTATGTAGAAGTTATAACACAAATAATGAAGTGGTGTCCAATCTGGTGCGCCCAACTTTGACTTCATGACCCATTTACTTCAATCAGATGCACAATCCGACTCAGATGTCCTCAATAAAAGTTGTATCCCATTAAGTGAGGAAAACTGTTACAAAATTTTAAGTTAAAACAAGTCACATAAAATATTTATAGTTGAAATATTACAGTGAACTTTAAAGGGGTAAAACTGGGATTTTCATCAAATTTTCAAATGAATGATCTAATCCCAAATATTCCATAAATAAACCTATTTAACACAATTTGAGGAAATTATTTCATTTTTTATCAATAAAATATGAAATAAAATTGTGTTTTATGAGTTTGAAACATAAAAGAAGTAACTGCATACTTGATTTAAGGACAGAGTTCCTCCTCAAGATGTCTTGCACAAGTCTCCTCATCTAGAAACAGATCCACAACAAAGCACATAAGGTCCTTGAACTTGATTCCAAACTCCCGCACTGACATAATACCTTACTCAAGAGAAAGAATATCCCGTCTCTTCACTTCCTTTATGGCCGACGAAAGGAACTCTACCCAAAAATCTTTTTGAAATTCAACCCATAAAACATATACCTTCTTCTGCTCACCTAGATACAACATCCACAACTAACATGTGGCTCCCCTCATCTGACTAACTACCAAAGAGATCCAGTATTCCACCAGGGATTAGATCAAACTAAAAGTGATATCTATTTCCTCTATCCATCTCTTTGTATCCACATCTGAAACACTACCCTCATACTTCCCCAAAGTATACTGCTGAAAAGTGCACAACGCCCTCTACCAAGCCTCATCCTATGCCAGATCAACCCTATGATGACCAATCAGATCAACCTATTTGTGACGACCTGAAACTTTTATCAATGAAATTACCTTCTTATAATCATGTCATATAGTATAATCACATAAAATCACATAGAGAACATAATACAGAATTTATAAATGATGAATTAATGAAATAAAAGGCATTTCTAGAAGTTATGGAACATATACCAAATGAATAGTAACTTGATCTTTGGAATAGTAACATGACCCTTATGAATAGTAAATTGGACAATTGAATAGTAACCTCACCAATGAAATTATAAATAAAATTTATCCATCTTATAAGTGAAAATATGATATAATTATATCATAGTATAAGTAAATAAATATTTTAAAATATTTTAATTATTGTTGGTATTTTTGAAAATCATAAATATTTAATGAAAATTTTATGACTAATTTAATAATTTAAAAGAAAATTTACTTCTATAAAATGTATTTAAAAATTATTATTTTGATTTATTATGATTATAATATAGTTTTATGATACCATAGTTAATTTTACAAAGTGTTATAAAATCAGTTATAATTTTAAAATCTATATTTTTCAAGTAAATCATGATTTTAATAAAAAATTAAATTTCTCATATTTAAAAAATTATTTTAATAAAATGAAGTTAATTTTTGAATTCTACACATCGAAAATGGTTAGGGTGGTTTTTTGGGATTTTTTTGAAATACTCGATTTTTTGGTGAATAGTGAAATATCTTAATTTATAATATTTATACATTATAAGTTAAATACACTATTACTTGAGTCATCGATGATGTAAGAACCATTGGTTTGAACTAACATGATCTAATTACTATATTGGGTCTCAAGATTCAGCACTATTGCTCGTCTCAAGCAAAATAATAAACCAATGAATT
This sequence comes from Viscum album, assembly GCA_963277665.1. NCBI lineage: Eukaryota > Viridiplantae > Streptophyta > Magnoliopsida > Santalales > Viscaceae > Viscum > Viscum album. Next base: position 1,776,156,252 of record OY728129.1, on the reverse strand, counting down.
AAATAACGAGAAAATACCCCTATCCTCCACTATAAATACCACCCCTCACCCTCATACCTCTCAATCCTTGAGCCTTGTCCAAATTATTCTCAAATATCTTCATAATACCCTTAAATATGACTAGGATATTTTTGTCTTAACCAAATACCAAAGCCAATCTCTTAAGAAGTTTCTCAAGAAGAAGGAATCAAGAGGTAAAACCCTATTCCTTTTCTTTTAATTTCTTTTCAAGTTCATTTCTTTTATTTTTCTCTCCTCACATCCCCTCATCCAAATGGAATGAAAACTATAGTATCTTATATATACTATAATTTTATCATGTTGATGGAATAATTATTTATAAATCTATTCTCCTCTCTCTTTTACTTTAAGAATGAAAACATCGTCTATGAGGTGCCGATTTACCATCTTTGTGGATGACGTGCTTTCATCCTTCAATTCCGTTTTCAAGTCTGGTCATGAAACAATTTTTATGGTTGAACTAGATTATAATATATTTATTATATCTTATGTAATGTTCTAGAATCATTTTATACATATGATATTAATTTATAAAATAAAATGAGTTCGTTGTGATAGAAAACCGCCAAAATAAACCCAAACGATCATCATTAACTGTTTATCTAATGATTCATCCTCATAAAATAAAATCAAATGATATATAAGACCAATTTAACCTTTGGATGATCATTAATAACATTTAAGTTTGATTCTAGATAATTACCCCACTTTATATGACATTTCGTACATGTATACAAGTAAACCAATCATGAAAACCAAGAAAACCAATACTCCTAAACGATGAAATTGAACCTCTTAACCCATAAAAAATGCCATAAATGAACTTAATAAAGTTATAATAAATCAAATACATATGTAAAGGGTTCTATAATTATTAATTAATGAATCTAATTTAATTATCCAGGACATTAAGATCAAGTGAAGAACGTCTTGTGACTTAAGGTAAGGGATTCTACTCGAACTTCCATTATTCCCGCAGGTTAATCTTTCTCTATTTGTACCCAAATGAAATTATCCTTTATTTTTATGTAAATATTCTAAATGTTGTGTCCCAAACCAGCCCGGGTACCTTGGTAACCCGATAACCGAGCTGGCCCTGACATAGCCTGAAGGGCATTCCCGATCCCCATGGGTCGGTGAATAGCACTTGGCATCATACAACATACAAATGAGAATGTTTTTCCACAAGAATGTGGAAGCAACATAAAACAAGATAGTATGCATAACGAAAGAAACTCCACTGGGAGTGAAGTACCAAAATACAACAAGGCATAAAAATCCCAAAGTACTACAACCCAAGTACTAAAATGGAAAAAACAACCCCAAGGTCCCTAAGGACACAACTCACCAAGACCAAAGCTCAACAGTTGGATCCACCTCCAAGCGATCCCTTCCTTTTGCTCGAACCTAGAAGAATTAAGTATACAAACACCCAAAGGAAAAAGTAGGGTGTGATCCTAAGCCCATTAGGATACCACCAAAGATTCCATAATAGATTCTAAATATAGATTATCCAAAGAAAAACTTTCAATTTTCAAATAAATAGGTTTGGAAATTCAAAATAATATTTAAACAAAACATGTTATACATTTTAAAATAATGGAAATAAATATTTTAAGCAATGATTTTACAAATGATGAAATATTTCTAAAAAAATGGCTTATGTAAAACATTTATATAAAAAGTTTATATAAATTCGGTAGACATGTAAAGTAGTTCAAACAAACATTGACATACTTTTATATCTCAAATATAAATAAAAAAGAGAGCAACGTGGTCATATTTCAAAAAGTACAATAGTATTAACCAGTTATAGAATTTCACACTCTCTATGTAAACTCAACAAAATATGTATACACACTTCCCTATGACACTAGACAATGGAGACTCTTCACCAACCCATCGGGGATGTAACCCGCAGTAAGTATGTTTTAGAACATTGTCATAGCGCAGAGTGTATCCAAATAACTCACTAACTAGCTAAGGCTTGCATGCGCTTTTACATGATGGGAGAAATATTTTAAGATTTCTAAAATATGATCCATCCCATTCTTTCATTTCAAAAGTGCCAATTTCTTTCCATTTAAAACCAAAGAGGTTTTATTAAAAAACATGCCCTTTTCACAAGATAAAACCACTGGGTTTCTATCAAATAATTTTAAGCCATTTTCACCAGTTTGAAATCCATTAAAAACCAATTCCATTATTACACAATTTATTTTCACAATTAAATTCAACAATTTAATTGAAAACATTTTCATAAAATCCACAATTTAAATTAAACAATTTAAATCAGTTAATTTCCACAAACATACCCAATTCAATGGAATTGGGGTTTTCCAAAATTCCATGCCAAAACCATTTCAAATGTCTCGATTCATTGGAATCAAGTTTTTATCAATTTAATTGAAAGAAAATTTGAGAAATTTAATTTAAATCAACAATTGGAATAAATCAAAGAATACAAGGATAATTAATTTGGCTAATCAGAACGGAACCACCTACCTCAAGGTCGCTGATGTCAGCGACAACGATAATCCACCAGTGTGGTTCAATACACCTCCTCATGATATTTTTATTGTAAGTATCGACACACCAATTATCGATGCTTGTCAAGGGTTCCTATAACCAAAACATCTATTTTATTTCACAAGGCGGTAAAAAGTTACATGTGATTACATTTTATCTCCCCTGGATAATCTCAGGATTATCGTTTTATGTTAACACATGCAATTGTAAGAAATATCCATAAGGATAATTATAAATCTCATTCGATAATTATATACCTCTATTTTATTTCTAAAGGAAATAAAATATTACATGCGAATACATTTTATCTTTCATGGATAATTACAAATTATTGATTAAAATATTACATACGATAATATCTTATCTCTCTTGGATAATTTCAAATTATCAATTAAAATATTAAATGATATAATATTTTATCTCTCTTGGATAATTTCTAAATTATCATTTTGATTATCACATGCGATAATAGTTCCAACCCCCTTGATAAAATTCCAAATTATCATTTTATGTCAATGAATATGTTCACAATATTTTCCTCAGAATAATTATAAACCACATTCGACATTATAATATCTTTAAAATAAAATGGTAACACTTATGGTAGTACTTTATAATTATTCATATATAATTTTACTAAATATACTTCGATAAATTCTTTTAATAATTATCATTTGGAAATCTAACGATTATCTCACGATTATTCATTTTAATTATTATTTGATAATTATTTATAATTATCCTTTCAACAGAAAGAGTAAATTATCATTTGGTGATTCTTCTTAATTATTATTCGACAATTAGACATAATTATCTATTGATAATACACATAATTATTTATTTAAAATAACCCATTTAAAATGTGAAAAAACAGATTAATCAAAACCTTACTGCCTTAAAAAAAAAGTATTATTTTGATTCTGCTTGTCGAGACGAATTCAAAGACACCGACGACACGTAAAACCGACCTATATCGTGAAAGATATTTAAGATAGAAGATTTAATAATAAAAATAATAATAAAATAAAAAGAATAGCATACCTCCTACGCACATGAACTACACCCCAAAAGGAGGAAGAAATTGTTGGCCACTGGATGAAAATTAGATCAAGCAAGACCTACTACCGCATGCGAGGAAGATCCAAGTTGCATTAACTCTATGAGATCGAGCAATAGAGAAGGGCAATGTGTTTGCAGATTTTAAGAACCCTAAAAACGCAGGTTTGAGAACCCCCATTTAAAACATCTTACTCAATCTGTGATTCAATATAAATTTAATGATGGAGTTATTAATTCCTTCTCATTAATGCATTGAAACTGAAATGGATTAAAACAGTGATGAAACAGGAGGTTTTGAAAATCGAACGCCTCTTCAATGGAGGATGTACATGTGGATAAGATGAAGGAGATAAAAAAATAAATTCCATTTAATTTCATTAAATTTGGATTAATCATTAAATTAATAAAATTAATTATAAAACTTAAAAATTAAATGACACCAAACATCTGTTGCGCATTAAATTTATACCCCATCTAGGGTAAACACCTCATTCTGGACACAACGGTAGTCTCAGATTTCTCAAACGATGAACGGTTTGAGAGATATTAATGATTTATTAAAGAAAAATTGGAATAATTAATTAATTAATTAAAATAAAAAGTGTTATATTTGCGAGTGAGACATCCAAACGCCCAATGATTACAAATGTTATACCATGTATAGGGTAAAACCCCCATTACGAACCCATTTGGGGTCTCAGATTTCCCATACGATGCACCGTTTGAGATATATTTAATTATTTTCAATAAATAATATATTAAATATTATTTTAAAACTTTATCTCATGAGCGAGACATCTAAAATTCTAGGACCTTCAAATGTTATACCCCTCCCAGGGTAAACACCATATTTAGGACATAACTGTGGTCTCAAATTTCTCATACAATAGATCATTTTGGAGTTATTCAATTATTTTGAATAAATTTACCGTGATTAAAACAATATATTTAATATTTTTATTCCGTCCTCCCCAAGACTTTGTAGACCTCAAAAACTCATACTTACTAGGTGTTTAACTCAAAAAAATATTTAATTGAATATTATAGAGTATTAATTGGGCGTTTTACCATTCCGTGACATGTTTAACAAAAACACAACTTTTCTCTGATAAATCATTTTTTTCCATTTAACGTAATAATAATTTAACACAAGAAGGTTTAGGAATACCTGAAACAATAATGGTATGTTACATGCTATGTATATATTCCAAAATCATGTATCAAGATGAATTCATCCTCTTTTTTTGGGGATATACATGTTTTTAAAAGGTTCCTTACTCAATTCTTCCTGATAAAGATGCACGATTTAAGGGAACTTCTTGAATTCTTACCCAATTTCAAGTGAACTCTATAATATGTTTTAATCTGCCATTATTTTTCTAAAATAAATCATTTTATTATGAAAAATTTCTTAGTTCACTTCTGGTTTTATATAAAATATTATTCCCCTTTCTACTTTAAGTGTTCTTTAAAATTTTCCTTAAACTACACTAAAATGTTTTAATTTTAAAGTTTCTTAAATACTCTTTTTACATATTATCACTTCAGTTTGACATAACTAATCATGATCTATGCTTATTTTCCTTTATGAATGTACATGTCTGATTTAATTCATTTCTTTTATGGACACTTTTATGATACACCCATTTATTATGCTTTATGACATGATTATGATACCCAATTATTTTCATGGGTAACCCTTATGTTTATGTTTGATTGATTATGTATGATTATTTATGTGGAAAACATATTCATGGACATGTTATGATAGGTGCACCCATATAGAACTCTAATTCATTGGGTAATATTTAGTCTCATGAGACGTTATGTGCAACAGTCTTGGTGGTTATCCTTGACTCGTGCTCTATGTGCAACGGTCTTGGTGGTTATCCTTGTCTCGTGCTTCTCTATGTGTAATGAGCCTTGACTCATGCTAAAGTCATTTTTTATGTTTCTACCACATTACTATGATTCCATGATTATATGATCCCATGTTCTATATGTTATGATTCCTTATGTTTGAGTATATTCGACGCATTTTTATATCATTATGTTATGCCTTCGGGCCACCCAGTCCTTCGGGTCAGTAAGGCCTTCGGGCCACCTCAAGGCCTTCAGGACACCTTAAGTGCAGATGCAAATCAGACAACCTACAATGAACAAGCTTCATAAGGAGGATGAGCAAATAGATTTCACCATAGTAGAAGCTAAATGGATTTCAATAATGAGAGGGTATGACACCTGCCATCGGGACAAGCCTATGCATGCACAAGAAATCCTAGCCGAACAACCATGCGAAGGTAGAGAGATGATTTCACGATGAAGATGCTGGGGAGGAGCAGTTCTGAGTAGTTAGTCTTGGTTGTATATAATGTTTTAAGCCTACGGGCAATGAATTCCTCTAAGGCCTATGAGCCATGTAATACTTACGCCTACTGGCCATGTAAGGGTTCCAACTCACCCCTTGAAAGGTGAATGATCAAAATCAATAAAAAATGAAGGCCTTCAAACCATTGGAGGATAATGGATGATAAATAAAGAATTTTTTTTAGTCTCATGTTTTTAGTTTTATGTACCTAGTCTTCCAAGATACTAGACTTTATGATCATTGGATTGTAATTTGATAGTTAATTATGTTTCAAATCATGTAATATTATGTTAAAAGGATAGGGTCTCTATAGTTGGTATTAGAGGTGGTCTAGTTCTTTTTTGAGATTAAGAATATATCACTTTAGTAAGAACCTTAGGGATAAGACTAAGTCTAAGAAAACATACCTAAATTTTGGTAAGTATAGAGTAAGTTGTTTATCAAGAAAATATATCCCTATATAGATACTATAAGTGGATGTGGTTTTGGCACAAATATACTTTGGAGTAATAACTCCGACAAGGTGTTCCGATCCTGACTTGGGGTAACTTGGTATACAACAACGGGCCTTACTACGCACCTTGTTTGACACTCCTAGGGGATATGCTTTGGTAAATTCATAATCTCATTACAAACCATTATTAAGGGAACAAAGAAAATGTCCCTAAGAATATACGTTAGGAAATAGATCATGGATAACCTAGATTGAAACCTAGGGAATCACAAGTTAGGACATACTTTTCCTTTAAGAGTTTATCCTTTTATGTCTAAAGTTTCCTTTTTATGCTTATTAGCTAAGTATTCATGCCCCCTAATTTCACTTTATTTTTCTTATTTAATGGTGGTAAATAGAAGAACACGTGACAATAATCAATGTGATAGGAAATGTAATTATTTCCCTAATGATATGCCAAATATGTGGGAGCGGGTGCTCAAAACATTATGACAGTACTTGATCAACTATCTCAAGTTATTAATAATAACTTGAATCATGTGGAACGCCCTCCTTCTCCAAGGAAAAAGAAAGTTGTCGTCAAATCCTTCATGTGGAAAAGGCCTCCCATGTTTAGTGGATCTTCTGATCCCCTTTTCATGGAATAGTGGATTAACTTTGTTGAAAAGATATTCTTTATCCTCCAGTGCTTAGAAGAAGAGAAAGTTGTGATGGAAGTCTATCATTTTGATGGGAAAGCTAATTAGTGATGGACACTGATAAAAAATATGAAATCTAAGGAGGAAATTTATTCCATGGATTGGGATGAATTCATGATTTTTTTCAATAAATATTTTCTCTGAAACATCCGTCTCAAGATGGAAAGAGAGTTCCTCATAATTAAGTAGAAGGAAGATGTGTCTATCAAGGTGTATGAAGCAAACTTTACAAGGCTTGCAAGATGCGCCTATGGTTTTTTCATGGAGATTGAAAGCAAGGTGGATCACTTCTTTAGTGGACTAAAGCCGAGTCTACGAAAAGCATTGATGATTCAAGACTTCAACAGTTATGAGGAGATTGTCCATTTTTCCCTTAAGGTTGAAAAGAAGATCAGAGACTCTCAATGGTCTCATGGACACGGTGAAAAAAAAGCAGAAAATGGAGTCTAATATGGGTGGATTTGCAAATAAATCCCATGGTGGAAAGAAGAACGAATATCCCACATGTCAAAATTGTGAGAAGAAGCATCCTGAGAACTGTCTAAAAGAAACCAGGAAATGATTCGAATGTGGAAGAATGAGGCATCTTACTAAGAACTGCTAAAGGGACATGAAGAATTCCACTAATGTGGAAGAAGAAAGGAAGGTTCAGATCAATACTCAGCCTGTAGTGTAGTGTTTCAACTATAAGGAACATGATAATTTTGTAAACCAATTCCCTAAACCTAGGGTTATCAGAGGAAATCAACAAAAACCTCTAAGGAAACAAGAAAGGGTATATGCTTTCACTACTACTGAGGTGGAATCAGACAATGATGTGGTGACAGGAATGCTAGTTATTCATTCAAGAATAGCAAATGTACTATTTGATTCGGGTTCTATGCATTCTTTCATATATTGAAAGTTTAGTAAAACTATTCAAACACCACCTCAAAATATGGTGGTTGAGTTATCTGTAAGAATAACTAATGGGGAAATTATTTCATCCAAAGTACATAACTCCTCCCTGGTTAATGTTTGTGGACTAAACCTCCCAAAAAAATATTGTCTTACTTCCTTTGTTGGGTTTGATTCTATTTTGGTGTCACGAACCAGCCCGGGTCGACCCTGAACCGGTCACCCGAGCCGGTCCACGGCAAGTCCCGAGGGGCGTTCCTGATCCCCCCGGGATGTCAACAAGTGCCAGGCATTAATTTTTTTTTCAATCATTGGGAACGATTTCAGCCCAAACTAAAAACAAGATCAAAAGAACGACTATAAACTAAACAAGTAGACAAACACTAAAGACATAAACAAACCTACACCACGACATACCTCCACGTGACCTCGCGGGTCACCACCCAACTACAACCAACGTTTCTCCCTCGCTGATCGACTCAAGCCAGGAAAACCTGGACACAAGGAACCTGCAGCTGAAATGGTAAAAGATAGGCGTGAGCACAAGAAGTACTCAGTAGGTGAGCCCCACAACAAATCCCAATGCACCGCCAGTAAATAAATAATCTACATAATTCAGGTTTGAACTATAGTGTATAAAAGTAATTTTTCATAATGTTTTACTTGAAAATCAAACACGAGACATTTCCCTTATTCTTTTTCGAAAGTTAGTTCCATTTCATTAGTTTTAAACTCATTATGAAAAGAAAAGTGTTACATTTTCACATCTAACCCAAAGAGAATTAAGCATTTTCATTTGAAAAACCATTTTTCCCAAAGTCTAACAGTATAGGCTGTGAAAGATGACTGAAAGTAAACAAGCAGGGAAAACAAGTGCAACTAAAGGTAAACAGGCAAGGAAAACCAAGTGCAAGTAAAAAAAATAAACCAGAAGTTATCAGCAATAACCATGGGCGATCCTGAACATCCCTAGAAAACCCCTGGACATACTCGGGTTCAGACTACCTACCGGCATGGTACTCCACAGTCAATAACCAACTGGACGCCCTAATATCCAACCAGTGGCACATCCCACCTGGCCTGTCCACGACTCCAGGGGGTACCAACCCGTCTAATCAGGGTTAGCAAGCAACCGTCACTCGATAATCTACAAGACGCCCAGGAACCCATGGTGGTTTTAGTAACACTGTGTAAGTGGGAGACCCTCGCACGCGTGACTCATCTCACCGCACTTGCCAACCCCTTACACGGACATCGCTACACGACAACCCTCGAAGGGAAGTCCCCCTGTAGAAATTCCCTCACAAGTACGTATATATATATATATATATATGTATAATCACTTCACATTTATTAAAGTGCCAACCGGGCCGTCATATCATTTACATTTTTAACATTTAACACTAAAACATTTCCAAAGGGATATGACACACGCCATGCCATTGAAAACCAGAAACACACTTAGAACATTATTTAAGAAACTCAAATCAGCATATTAAACCCGAAACACACTGGTTCCACAAGTAGAATCATTTTCCAATATCCAAACGCACCCACTTTTATCAAGAGCCAAACGGGCCTTAAATAATTTTTTTGAAGGAACACCATTTCTCAAATGAAATCCAAACTTTTGTTTACGCGACAAAGGAAAACATTTCTCGTCAACCAAGAACTACACTTTAAGTTTCCAAAATCAATTTCAAGGACATACGGTCATTTTCTCTAATCCAGGTTCTAAGAAACACCTTTTTTTTAAACAATACATCTACTAATTTACACATGCTAAAAACATTTCAAAACACAATTTAACATGTCTTTCATTATTCAGGAAGAACCATCTAGCAACACTACCATGGAAGCAAACAATTAAATCCAAGAAAACACTTTTTATGAAACGCTAGAATTAAAACAACTTTTATCATCAGCAGATCACCAAACTATAGATAACTACTTAATAATACTTTTAAATTTACTGAAACTTAATAAAAAGTAAAGGAATAAATAAATTCTAAATTTAAAGGTGAGTGCAAAGGGAGACCTACCTCAAGACGCAGCTCAGAACGAAAACGACACGGCGCAAAACTCCCGTTGCGTAATGGTCGCACCGTATTGCGCCGTCAAACAGGTCCTAAAACAAAAGACCGTTAAACAGGCTCAATAATAATTATAACACACTAATAATAATAGTAATAACAATAATATTAACGTAAAAATAATAATGGTGATAACAATAACATAATAATAATAATAACATAATATAATAATAATAATAATGATATAATAATAATAACAATCATAATATGGCATAATTATAATATAATAATACAATAATAACAATAATAATATTATAGCATAATCATAATAATAATGACGATAACATAACAATAATAATACAAATAATAACTTAATAATATTAACATGATAATAAAAATAATAAAAATAATAATGTAGTAATAATAATAGCAACATCATAATAATAACAATAATAATAATAATATTCGCATAACAATAATGATAATAATTATAATAATAATAATAATATAATAATAATAATAATATGATAGTAATTATAATAATAATAATAATAATCATAACAATAATGATAATAATAATAATAATAATAATAATATTATTATTAATATGTTAGTAATAATAATAATAATAATAATAATAAAAATAATAATAATAAAAATGATAATATGGTTATAATAATGATAATAATAATAATATGATAATAATTATAATAATAATAGTAACAATGAAAATAATAATAATAATAATAATATAATAATAATAATCATAATAACATATTGTAATAATGATAATATTATTAGTAATAGAAAAATATTAACATTATAATATTAATAATAATAATATTATTAATATGATAAAAAAAACAAACGTAATAAAAATAAAATGAAAAAAAAGACTCACAGCGGAGGGGTTGCGGAGAAGAAGGTGGGTCGCCGGTGGAGGCGAGCCGGACAGGAGGAGCCGGAAGGGAGGTTGCCGGTCCGGGGGGGGGGGGGGGTGAGCCTGGATGGCGGAGGGAGGCCGGGGCGGTGGTGCGGCGAGACGGCCGGGAGCAGGGAGGGCGACGCGGTGGTCGGTGCGGCGCGGCCGAGGGCTGTGGTGCGGTGAGGCGGCCGGGAGCAGGGGTGTGCCGGCGATGGGGTCGGAGGGAGGTGGTACGCCGGAGGTCGGGAGGCCAGTCGAGGGGAGCGGGGGAGGTGCCGGAAGAAGCCGCAGCAGCCGGAAGGGGAGGAAGGCCGGGGCGCTGGGGAGCCTGGTGCGGGGATGCCGGAGAGGGAGCGCGCCGGGCCGGGGGTCGCCTGGATGAGCGCTGGCAGGCCGGGGGAACCGGGGGAGCCGGGTGCGGGCAGCGGCGACAGGGAGCAGGGAGGGCGGCAGTCGGGCTGGTGAAGGAGGCCGGGACGTTGGAAGGTGCGGGGAAGGGGGAGAGAAACGGGGGACGGGTGGCGGCTGGGTAGGGGGGGTAGGATTAGGGTTAGGTTTATAATATATATATATATGCTAATAATAATAATAAATAATGAAAAAGGAAATAATAATAATACTAATAATATGATAAATTAATTAAATAAATAAAATCAAATCTTAATAATAATAATAAGACTTTAAAAATAATAAAACTTTATAATAATAATAATAATAATAATAATTAGATAATTATAATAATAATTATTATAACCAAAATATTTTAAATAATAAAACCACTTTAAAAAAAAAGATAACACACATAAGTATATACATATATACATATATATATCTTTATAGATCTATGGATATATATATATATACCTATATACAAACACATAGACATAGACACGATAACCATATATATATATATACTTATATAGACACATGTATATATATACATACATATACACATGTATAAACATATATACAATAAAAATAACTACAATAATAATAACATAATTTAAATAGTGAGAGTAATAAAATGTCAACGCAAAAACTTTAGTATTTAAAATGCCGGGTGAGCACATAGTCACCCGGGCCGAAAGCACGGTAACTGCTAGCGATGCAGTGACCGCGCAGCGGCGCGAAACCACCAATCACAATTAATCTTTGAAAAAATTAAACTGGGACCAAGAAAGGAAAGAAAAAAAAAATTACGGACGTCCGCGGTCAGGGTGTTACAATCCTCCCCACCACAGACACTTTCTGCCCCCAGAAAGTCACCAGGCCACATGTCAGCCAAAAACCAAGTCTATGCCCAAACAGAACTAAAGGAACTGAAGGGAACTAAGATTCTCAGGATATCTTTACCCCACACAGGTCACACCCGACCGATTCAAGAGAAAAATGAGGTTCGAGGTTGAGGGGAGAACACGAAGGGGTTCTCCCCACCACAAGAACTTAACTAGTTCAAAAATTTAACACTCAAAAAATACTACCACACAGAGGCAGGTCCAGTGCAGGAACTCTTTACCGATCCAAACCGACTCCTATAACACGATCAGATTTACACCTCCGTCGAAACATTGAACCCACTACTAGAGTCAACAACCTTCAACACCAGGAAAAACCCATAGAAAAACATTTAACCAACATCAAATTGGAGACATGACCCACCGAAGTCCACAAAACCTAACCACATCGACAACATAACTAAAACAAGGTCAACCCACACGAGAGTCAAACACACTTTTAAGAAGGACACACGATTTAGAATATTACATTCACATGACAAGTCCGCTTATAGAACAAGTCCATCGTCACTTTATAGAAAAACAACGCATTTACAACGCTGTTGAAACTTTAGTAGCAGGAAAACAAGCATGAAAGAGGTTTCTAATTGTTCCACCATCAATACGGAAAACAGAACCAGGACCACGACTTCACAACCCTGGGAACTCCTGACTGCGCGCGAGCTTCACCCCAAGACCTGTGGCTGGGGCTCTGATGGCTGAAGCATCTCCTGCCTCACAGTCAGGTACTGACATTCTCCCATCACAGCATCCTCTTCAAGTGACGCTTCCTGTAAAACTTCTCCAGATGACCCAGACGGCCGCATCGATGGCACGTCTTCGGTGGGTTGCGACAAGACGACTTTAAATGCCCGAAACGACCACACTGATAGCACACCACTGAATAGTCTGATGAACTGGAAGCGGGTACCAAAGGGGATAACTCCGGAGGAACATGTATCTCTGGCATATTTTCCACACCAGAGGGGGAACTCTTATGAACAACTGGGGATGCTGAAGTACTAACCACCCGCACACCGGAAACCAACTCAGCCAAGAATGCTTCCTCCACCAGCTTCTCAAAACGTTGATCTTTAAGAGGGAGGACTCGCTCCTTGATCTCTGGACGAAGACCCCCGGTGAAAAGAGAGACCTTCATGAGTTCATGAGACGCTACCTCTGGAGAAAAGGATATCAGTTCCTTGAAAAGGTCAACATATGCCTTCACCGTCCGTTGGCCTTGTTGAATATGCACAAGCTCTCTCTTTTTCTCAAGCTTCACTTCCTCAGGTACAAACCATTGGATGAAAACGGTTTTAAAGACATCCCACGTCATTTCAACTTGCATTGACGGTGGGGTAACCATCTTCCACCGGTCCAAAGCTGGACCCTCAAACAACTCCATAATTGCACGAACCTTAACATTATCGGGAGTTCCCAACGTTCCAAAGATACACACCACTTCCTCGAGCCATTTCACTGCTTCTAACGGACCCTGATCACCATAGAGAATAGGCAGAGTGTGAAGAGGACCAAAAACTGGGCATGACTTTTCCGAATCCTTAGAGACCTTTCTGGGTGGCATTCCCTGAGCGACATATAAAACACAAATCAGAAACCAATATCAAACCGAAGCAACATCATTAAAAGCGCCTTCATCAAGCAGTCAGCACAAGACCAAACAAACACAAACACCACCCAAAATAAAAACTCCTTTTTAAAATCCCCTTTTTATTTTAGACATTAAAACCACCCTCTTTCAATACTACTTTCCAAAACCAACCCACTTTCAAACCAAAAACTTTCCAAAACTGTTTCCCCTTTAAAACCGATTTAGAAAACAGGGTCAAGCCATTAATTTCAAATACACACCCAGGAAATCTCATGAACCGTTGCACATGTATTCATCTACTATCCAATAATACTCGCTCCAACATGCACCTTCCACACATTCTCGCACATGTGCAAACGTTCATAAGGAGGACCTGAAGTTTCTCCCCAAATCATTCATAACCAATTCCAAGAAAACAATAGATTTCCAAATCAAGAGATTTCAGTTTCAAAACCCATTTCATACATTTAAAGTCTTTTAAAAGAAACTAGTCCAATTTTTTTTCCAAAACCCTTTTTCATTTCCAACAATGTACTTACACCGAATAAAACAAAAGAAGCATCCAAAATTGCATCAATCACTGAAATGAGGGACTAGTAGTCACACTCAACCTGGCGACATGGTAGTGGGCCATGTCCCAAGTCAGCGTCGACCACTAGGAGGAATTCAAACCGTGTACTCAGACTCCACATGGGTCACTACTCCATGTGAAATCATGACGTAACGTCGGTTTGCCTCTGTTATCATCTCTCAATCCAAAACAAACCAGAAAGAGATAAAGACACAATTCCTGGACTACCCCTGGCGACTCGAGGTGCGGGACGGGCGAGGGTTCATGACGTCCTTCCCGTACCTACCTCTCGAGTATCGACAGTCCTAATCTCCACCTATCAGACAACCCAAATAACAAGAACCACCCTCTGATACCATTTTGTCACGAACCAGCCCGGGTCGACCCTGAACCGGTCACCCGAGCCGGTCCACGGCAAGTCCCGAGGGGCGTTCCCGATCCCCCCGAGATGGCAAAAAGTGCCGGGCATTAATTTTTTTTTCAATCGTTGGGAACGATTTCAGCCCAAACTAAAAACAAGATCAAAAGAGCAACTATAAACTAAACAAGCAGACAAACACTAAATACATAAACAAACCTACACCATGACATACCTCCACGTGACCTCGCGGGTCACCACCCAACTACAACCAACGTTGCTCCCTCGCTGAGCGACTCAATCCAGGAAAACCTGGACACAAGGAACCTGCAGATGAAATGGTAAAAGATAGGTGTGAGCACAAGAAGTACTCAGTAGGTGAGCCCCACAACAAATCCCAATGCACCGCCAGTAAATAAAGAATCTACATAATTCAGGTTTGAACTATAGTGTATAAAAGTAATTTTTCATAATGCTTTACTTGAAAATCAAACACGAGACATTTCCCTTATTCTTTTTCGAAAGTTAGTTCCATTTCATTAGTTTTAAACTCATTCTGAAAAGCAAAGTGTTACAATTTCACATCTAACCCAAAGAGAATTAAGCATTTTCATTTGAAAAACCATTTTTCCCAAAGTCTAACAGTATAGGCTGTGAAAGATGACTGAAAGTAAACAAGCAGGGAAAACAAGTGCAAGTAAAGGTAAACAGGCAAGGAAAACCAAGTGCAAGTAAAAAAAAAAAATAAACCAGAAGTTATCAGCAATAACCATGGGCGATCCTGAACATCCCTAGAAAACCCCTGGACGTACTCGGGTTCAGACTACCTGCCGACATGGTACTCCACAGTCAATAACCAACTGGCCGCCCTAATAGCCAACCAGTGGCACATCCCACCTGGTCTGTCCACGACTCCAGGGGGTACCAACCCGTCTAATCAGGGTTAGCAAGCAACCGTCACTCGATAATCTACAAGACGCCCAGGAACCCATGGTGGTTTTAGTAACACTGTGTAAGTGGGAGACCCTCGCACGCGTGACTCATCTCACCGCACTTGCCAACCCCTTACACGGACATCGCTACACGACAACCCTCGAAGGGAAGTCCCCCTGTAGAAATGCCCTCACAAGTACGTATATATATATATATGTATAATCACTTCACATTTATTAAAGTGCCAACCGGGCCGCCATATCATTTACATTTTTAACATTTAACACTAAAACATTTCCAAAGGGATATGAAACACGCCATGCCATTGAAAACCAGAAACACACTTAGAACATTATTTAAGAAACTCAAATCAGCATATTAAACCCGAAACACACTGGTTCCACAAGTAGAATCATTTTCCAATATCGAAACGCACCCACTTTTATCAAGAGCCAAATGGGCCTTAAATCATTTTTTTGAAGGAACACCATTTCTCAAATGAAATCCAAACTTTTGTTCACGCGACAAAGGAAAACATTTCTCGTCAACCAAGAACCACACTTTAAGTTTCCAAAATCAAGTTTCAAGGACATACGGTCATTTTCTCTAATCCAGGTTCTAAGAAACACCTTTTTTTTAAACAATACATCTACTAATTTACACACGCTAAAAACATTTCAAAACACAATTTAACATTTCTTTCATTATTCATGAATAACCATCTAGCAACACTACCATGGAAGCACGCAATTAAATCCAAGAAAACGATTTTAATGAAACGCTAGAATTAAAACAACTTTTATCATCAACAGATCACTAAACTATAGATAACTACTTAATAATACTTTTAAATTTACTGAAACTTAATAAAAAGTCAAGGAATAAATAAATTCTAAATTTAAAGGCGAGTGCAAAGGGAGACCTACCTCAAGACGCAGCTCGGAACGAAAATGAAACGACACAAAACTCCCGTTGCGTAATGGTTGCACCGTATTGCGCCGTCAAACAGGTCCTAAAACAAAAGACCGTTAAACAGGCTCAATAATAATTATAACACACTAATAATAATAGTAATAACATTAATATTAACGTAAAAATAATAATGGTGATAACAATAACATAATAATAATAATAACATAATATAATAATAATAATAATGATATAATAATAATAACAATCATAATATGGCATAATTATAATATAATCATACAATAATAACAATAATAATATTATAGCATAATCATAATAATAATGACGATAACATAACAATAGTAATACAAATAATAACTTAATAATATTAACATGATAATAAAATTAATAAAAATAATAATGTAGTAATAATAATAGCAACATCATAATAATAACAATAATAATAATAATATTCGCATAACAATAATGATAATAATTATAATAATAATAATATAATAATAATAATAATAATATGATAGTAATTATAATAATAATAATAATAATCATAACAATAATGATAATAATAATAATAATAATAATAATAAAAATAATAATAATAAAAATGATAATATGGTTATAATAATGATAATAATAATAATATGATAATAGTTATAATAATAATAGTAACAATGAAAGTAATAATTATAATAATAATAATAATATAATAATAATCATAATAACATATTGTAATAATGATAATAATATTAGTAATAGAAAAATATTAACATTATAATATTAATAATAATATTATTATTAATATGATAAAAAAACAAACGTAATAAAAATAAAATGAAAAAAAAAAGACTCACAGCGGAGGGGTTGCAGAGAAGAAGGTGGGTTGCCGGTGGAGGCGAGCCGGACAAGAGGAGCCGGAAGGGAGGTCGCCGGTCAGGGGGGGGGGGTGAGCCCGGATGGCGGAGGGAGGCCGGGGCGGTGGTGCGGTGAGACGGACGGGAGCAGGGAGGGAGACGCGGTGGTCGGTGCGGCGCGGCCGAGGGCGGTGGTGCGGTGAGGCGGCCGGGAGCAGGGGTGTGCCGGCGATGGGGTCGGAGGGAGGTGGTACGCCGGAGGTCGGGAGGCCAGTCGAGGGGAGCGGGGGAGGTGCCAGAAGAAGCCGCAGCAGCCGAAAGTGGAGGAAGGCCGGGGCGCTGGGGAGCCGGGTGCGGGGATGCCGGAGAGGGAGCGCGCCGGGTCGGGGGTCGCCTGGATGAGCGCTGGTAGGCCGGGGGAACCGGGGGAGCCGGGTGCGGGCAGCAGCGACAGGGAGCAGGGAGGGCGGCGGTCGGGCTGGCGAAGGAGGCCGGGACGTTGGAAGGTGCGGGGAAGGGGGAGAGAAACGGGGGACGGGTGGCGGCTGGGTAGGGGGGGGGTAGGATTAGGGTTAGGTTTATAATATATATATATGCTAATAATAATAATAAATAATGAAAAAAGAAATAATAATAATACTAATAATATGACAAATTAATTAAATAAATAAAATCAAATCTTAATAATAATAATAAGACTTTATAAAAATAGTAAAACTTTATAATAATAATAATAATAATAATTAGATAATTATAATAATAATTATTATAACCAAAATATTTTAAATAATAAAACCACTTTAAAAAAAAAAGATAACACACACAAGTATATACATATATACATATATATATCTATATAGATCTATAGATATATATATATATACCTATATACAAACACATAGACATAGACACGATAACCATATATATATATACTTATATAGACACATGTATATATATACATATATATACACATGTATAAACATATATACAATAAAAATAACTACAATAATAATAACATAATTTAAATAGTGAGAGTAATAAAATGTCAACGCAAAAACTTTAGTATTTAAAACGCCGGGTGAGCACATAGTCACCCGGGCCGAATGCACGGTAACTGCTAGCGATGTGGTGACCGTGCACCGGCGCGAAACCACCAATCGCAATTAATCTTCGAAAAATTTAAATCGGGACCAAGAAAGGAAAGAAAAAAAAAAAATTACGGACGTCCGTGGTCAGGGTGTTACATTTGGGCATGGATTGACTATCTTTATACAAAGACAACATCAACTGTCGGTAAGGGGAGATCACTCTTCACATCCCAAAGCATCGTACAATTATTTATAAGTGTAAGGAGGAAGATGAATCTACTTCAGAATCATCATCTCAAGTGTGGATATTAATACCTTATGAGAAATCATATCTTGCTCATATGGTTGAGACAAAGTAGATGATCATGCTCGAAGACATGCCCATCGTTAGGGATTACACTCATGTATTCCTTGAATAATTTCCTAGTCTTATGCCCGATCGATAGGTTGAGTTATCAATTAAACTTATTCCCAGATCTCTGCCTATATCAAAGACACCCTATAGAGTGTCCACCATTGAGTTGGAAGAACTGAAGAAGTAGTTACAAGAGAATCTGAACATGGGTTTTATACGCCCGAATGCTTTACCATAGGGTGAACCAATCCTCTTTATCAAGAAGAAGGATAAATCAATGTGCCTCTACATTGATTATCACGATCTCAATAAAATCACAATAAAGAACAAGTATCCCCTTACTCAGATATATGACTTGTTCGATCATCTATGTGGGGCTAGTTATTTCTCTAAGGTGGACCTTTAGTTGGGATATCACCAATTAAAGGTGAAGAAATAAGATATTACCATGACTGCCTTTATAACAAGGTATGAATACTATGAGTTCATAGTGATTCCCTTTAGATCACTAATGCTCTTACAATATTCATAGACTTAATGAATATAATATTTAGGGATTACCTTGAAAAATTTGTGGTAGTCTTTATCAATGATATTATGATATATTCCAAGAGTAAAGAGGAACATGAGGAGCATTTGAATACTATTTTGTAGACTTTGTAAAGGGAGAAACTCTATGAAAAGTACAATAAATGTGAGTTCTAGATGGATGAAGTATCATTCTTGAGGCATGTTATTACCAAAAAAGGGATATCTATAGACCCTTCCAAGACAAAGGAAATCGAAGAGTGGCCCATTCCAACATCTGTAATAAAGATCCATAGTTTTCTTGGCCTATCTGGGTATTACTGATGATTTATGAAGAACTTATCATTATTTTAAAAACCAATAACCAAGCTGACATGGAAGGGAGTGAAGTTTGTTTGGACTCAAGAATGTGAGGAAATCTTTAAGGATCTAAAAAAGAGACTTATCACTACACCAATACTCACACTCCTAACAAGGGGAAAACTCTTTGTGGTATATAATGATGCTTCAAAGAAAGTTTTATATCGTGTACTGATGAAAAATGATAATATGATAGCCTATGCCTCAAGTCAATTGAAAATCCATGAGAAAAACTATCTCACTCATGATTTGGAGTTGGCGACTATGATATTTGTGTTGAAAATATGGTGACATTATCTATTTGGGGAGAAGTGTGAGATATATACTAATCACAAGAGTCTAAAATATATATTCACATGAAATATTATTAATATGCACCCATGAAGATGGTTAGAGCTCATCAAGGATTACGACTTCTTAATCCACTACCATCCTGGTAAGGAAAATAAGGCGGCAGTTGCTATAAGTAGAAATGATCCTACATCATTATAAATGTTGAGAATTGAGAAGGATCCAATCTTCTTAGACTTACAAAGGATGGATATGAGAATCATTTAGGGAGGAAAAACATCAATCCTTTCTCAAATGATTTCTCAACCATCCCTTATGGAGAAAATAAAGGATGCTCAAAGAAATGATGTAAAAATTCAGTAAAAAGGTAGAAGCTATCAATAATGGGAAATCATTTGAATTAAAGATCGATGAGGATGGAATCATAAGATTTGGGTCACGACTATGCATACCATCCAATACAGAGATAAAGAAAGAGCTTCTGAATAAATCACATAGATCAACCTTCTCTATTCACAAAGGAAGCACAAAGATGTATCGAGATCTCCAGGAGAACTTTTGGTGGGAAAATATGAAAAAGAGATTGCTAAATATACATCAAAGTGCATGGTATATTAACAAGTGAATGATGAAAGGAAAACGTCTAAAGGGTTGATGCAACCATTACCCATACCAACATGGAAATGGGAAAACATCACCATAGACATTATCACTAGACTTCCAAAGATATCCAGAGGAAACAATGCTATAAGAGTTATTGTGGATAATCTTACAAAGACATCTCACTTTATCGTAATTCGAGAGGACTTCTCACTGGATTAACTTGCACAAATATATATCAAAGAAGTGGTAATGCTACATGGAGTACCACTATCAATTGTATTAGATCGAGATCCAAGATTCACCTTGAAATTCTGTAAAATTCTCCAACATGCTCTAAGCACTGAGCTGAACTTCAGTACAACCTATCATCCTCTAACTGATGGCCAATGTGAGTGAACTATTCAGACACTAGAATACATGATGATAGTGTGTTCTATGGACTTCAACGGAGAATGAGACTAACATATTCCTCTGGTTGAGTTCTCTTACAACAATAGTTTCCACTCGAGCATCCTAATGGCTCTATATGAATCCCTTTATGGGAAAAGGTGCCGAACACCAACATGCTAGGATGAAGTCAGTGAACATAAGTTATTATGAACTAAAATGGTCAAAGAAATGGTGGAGAAGGTGAAAACCATTTATAAACACATCAAGGAAACCCAGAGTTGAAAAAAGATCTATGTAGACAATCATCAACATGACCTTGAGTTTAAATTTAGAGACATGGTATTTCTCTGTATATATCCATGGAATATGATCATGAAATTTTGGAAGAAAGGGAATCTAAGTCTCAGGTACATCAGTCCCTTCAAGATCTTTGATCGTGTCAGAGCTGTGGCCTGTCGACTAACACTTCCACTAACCATGTCTTAAGTACATGATGTATTCCATGTATCCCTATTAAGGAAGTATATACCAAATCTCTCACATGTACTGAATTCATAGGTGGTACAGTTGGAGAATGGTCTTTCTTATGAGGAGCATTCAGTGAAGATCTTGGATCATAGAGATAGAGTTATACACAACAAGACTACTCACCTGGTCAAAGTACTATGGTGCAATCATAAGTATGAAGAGGCAACATGAGAACCAGAGGAAGCAATGAAGGAAAATTATCCAAACCTATTTTCAACGTAGAATGTAAAATAAAATTTTGAGGGCAAAATTTCATAAGGGGGAAGGATGTAACGACCCAAAACTTTTATCAATAAAATTCCATTCTTATAATTATTTCATACAGTATAATCATATAAAATCACATAGAGTACACAATACAAAATTTATAAATGATGAATTAATGAAATAAAAGACATTTCTAGAAGTTAAGGAACATATACCAAAGGAATAGTAACATGACCCTTATGAATAGTAAACCAGAAAATTGAATAGTAACCTCACCAATGAAAGTATAAATAAAATTTTTGTATCTTATAAGTGAAAATATGATATAATTATATCATAGTATAAGTAAATAAATATTTTAAAAATTATTAATTAAGTGTTGGTATTTTTGAAAGTTGTAAATATTTAATGAAAAATTTATGACTAATTTAATAATTTAAAAGAAAATTTACTTTCATAAAATGTATTTATAAATTATTATTTTGATGTCTTATGATTATAATATAATTTTATGTGACCTTAGTTAATTTTAAAAAGTGTTATAAAATCAGTTATAAATTTAAAGTCTGTATTTTTCAAGTAAATTATGATTTTAATAAAAAAATAATTTTCTCATATTTATAAAATTATTTTCATAAAATGGAGTTCATTTTTGAATCCTTCACATAGAAAAATGTTTAGGGTGATTTTTTGGGATTTTTTTGAAATACTTGAATTTTTGGTGAATAGTGAAATATAGTAATTTATGGTATTTATATATTATTAGTTAAATACACTATTCCTTGAGTCATCACTGATGTAATTACCATTGGTTCAAACTCACATGATCTAATTACTATATTTAGTCTCAATAATTGGCACCATTTCTCATCTTGAACAAAATAATAAACTAATGAATTAAATAATGAGAAAACACCCCTCTCATCCACTATAAATACCACCCCTATCCACCTCTTTTCCTCACACCTCTCAAGCCTTAATACTTGTCAAAATTCTACTCAAATATCCTCCCAAGACCCTTCCCCAAAACTAGGAGATTTTGGTCTTAACAAAAGATCAAAACCAATCCCCTAAGGAGGTTCTCAAGAAGAAGGAATCAAGAGGTAAAACCCTCTTCCTTTTCTTTTAATTTCTTTTCAAGTTCCTTTTTTTTCTTTTTCTATCCTCACCTACCCTCATCCAAATGGCATGAAAAATACAGTATCTTACATATACTATAATTTTATAATTTTTATGGAATAATTCTTCATAAAATCTCTTCTCCTCTCTTTTTTACTTTGAGAATGAAAACATCGTCTTTGAGGTACCGATTTACCACCTTCGTGGATGACATGCTTTCATCTTTCAATTTCATCTTCAAGATTGGCCATGAAACCATTTTATGGTTGATACAGATTATAATATATTTATTATATCTTATGTAATGTCCTAGAATCATTTTGTATACATGATATTAATTTATAAAACAAAATGATTTCCTTGTGATTGAAAACCGCCAAAATAAACCCAAATGATTATCATTAACTATTTGTCTAATAATTCATCCTAATGCCATAAAAAAATGATATATAAGACCAATTTAACCTTTGTATGATCATTAATAATATATAATTTCAATTCTAGATAATTATCCCACTTTATATGACTTTTCGTACATGTATACAAGTAAACTAATCATTAAAAATAAGGAAACCAATGCTCCTAAATGATGAAATTGAACCTCTGAACCCATTAAAAAAGCCATAAATAAACTTAATAAAGTTATACTAAATAAAAAAAATATATAAAGGGTTTTATAATTATTAATTAATGAATCTAATTTTATTATTCAGGACATTAAGATCAAGTGAAGAACACCTTCAGACTTAAGGTAAGAGATTCTACCCGAACCTCCATTATTACTTCGGGTTACTCTTTATCTCTTTTTTCACAAATGAAATTATATTTTATTTTTATGTACATATTCTAAATTTTGTTTATATGTTCCAAAATCATTTATCAAGATCCTTTAATCCTCCTTTTTTGGGGATATACATTTTTTTAAAAGGTTCCCTACTCGGTTCTTCCCGATAAATAAGCTCGATTTAATGGAACTTCCCAAATTCTTACCCAATTTCAAGTGAACTCTATAATATGTTTTAATCCACCATTATTTTTCTAAAATCACTCATTTTATTATGAAAAAAATTCTTGGTTCACTTCTTTTTTATATGAAAGATAATTCCCTTTTTTATTTTAAATGCTCATTAATATTTTCCTTAAACCACACTAAAATATTTTAATTCTAAAGTTTCTTAAGTACTATTTTTACATGTTATCACTTCAGTTTGACATCACTAATCATGATATATGACTATTTTATTTTATGAATGTCCATTTATGATTTAATTCCTTTATTTCATGGACACTTTTATGATACACCCATTTATTATACTTTATGGCATGATTATGATACCCAATTATTTCCATGGTTAACCCTTATGTTTATGTTTGATTTATCATGTATGATTCTTAATGTGAAAAAAATATTAATGAACATGTTATGATGGATGCATCTAGATATAGCTCGAATGCATTGGGTAATGTTTAGTCTCATGAGACATTATGTGCGACAATCTTGGTGGTTATCCTTGACTCATTCTCTATGTGCAACAGTCTTGATGGTTAGCCTTGATTCATGCTCCTATATGTGCAATGATCCTTGACTCATGATATAGTCATATTTTATGTTGTTTACACATTACTATTATTCCATGATTATATGATTTCATGTTCTATATGTTATTATTCCTTAGGTTTGATCATGTTCCACATCTTTTTATATCATTATGTTATGCCTTCTAACCCATGTGCTAAGATTTAATTTAACATTTATTCCCTTACTGATATTTTTAGCTCATACCTTTATTTATGTTATCCCCAGGTTATCCTATGTATATTCAAGGGTTCAAAGGAAGTTAGGATCTCATAATGGATGATAAATAAAGAAATGTTTTTTAGTCCCATGTTTTCAGTTTTATGTACTTAGTATTCCAAGACACTAGAATTTATGATCCTTAGTTTATAATTTGATAGTTAATTATGTTCCAAATCATGTAATATTTTGTGAAAAGGCCAGGTCCACTATATTTCCAAACCTATACTACCTGAACTACATGAATTCTAGAAACATGAGCCATTATTGAAAGAGGAAACAAAGACTTTCTAATCCCATGTAGTATATAATTTTACTTAGATTTATTTTTAATTCAATTTATTCATTTTAACCTTCCCAAGAAATACCAACTAAAACAAGAACACAAGTCATCAAGATTCATGTACCTCTCTTAGGTCTCAACCCTACAAATATTTCCACCTCACTTGGTCATTCAATAAGATCAGAGTCTGTGCACTGGATCATAGGGGGCCCTAAAATCTCATGTCCTAGCCAGTCTCCCTAGCCTATTTCATGTACCAAGGTCAAATGACACTACTTCCATACCAACTCATACAATCCTCATTGTTCCTAACTGCAGACTCCACCCTATCTCTCAACCTTAACCTCTGATACCACTCTATAATGACCCCCTCCCACCAAAGATACTGCAATTAGGGGAGATAAATAATGACCCCCCGAGTCATGCCTTCAGTAGGCCCCGGGTTGGCGACTAGCACTAATGGTATAAAAATATCATTAAATGAGAGGCATTACCCTCTATAATAATATAGGATTGAGAGATAATATGAATTATCCACAAACAACTCCATGAAATAATATAAAAGAAACCAAAACCATCCCACAAATACATGTATAAATAAAACTGATATATATGAAAGTTTCCAAAGTAAATAACCAAAATCGAAGCTAAAGCAATGAAACTACAACTATCCAAATGTCCAAGGTAGTAATGTCCAATATGGTCCATGAGTCATACTGGAAACATGAAAATACGTTTATATACGTAGGGTGATCATGAAAGTATACTCAGTAGAAAAACCAAAGTCTCTTGTGCACATATGAAAGAACCATACTAATGCACCCATGAGAAAACAACAGAACCGACAACACCTAAACATGCCAACCATCCATCCCAAACTCACCAAGGCATGCTCACCAAATAACACAATCCAATTAATATAACATAACACGAATCACATCGATAAAGGGTACCCCACATCGCTTTCCCACTATTATATTGCCTTCACACCCCAATGTCGTACGTCCTAGTACGTCCATCTCTTCCCTATACAACACCACCCACAAGCAAAGTCACATTATATCACGCCCATAGACACCCGGACTTGACAATCCAAAAGCATGGCCACATCACATATCATCTACAGACACCCAGAACATCACATCGTAACCATAACCAGTCTAGTAGAGTATTGTGAACATGAAGAACATCAACCTCATGCTCTCTTCCTACCATGAATGACCCCCACCATAAGTCACCTCATCCCATCTCATCTCACCTGTAGACACCTGTGTTATGTCACATATTTCTTGAAGAAACCTTGGCCATAACAACTACCATCTAGTGCACTATCAGACCTCCGCCCATCACATCCTGTACACTACCTACCTTGCCTAGAAGAGAGAGAAAGAAAGAGCAGGTACCGAGCCATTCGTCCCCCTCACTTGATGTCAAAAAAACACCCTCATGTGATGATACGAGTGTCGGCACATAGTGTACAATGTGGGTGGGGTGCATATAGAAATCATAGGAACCTACATGTATATACATTTAGCTACACACACAAGCCCAACCTATGAGTTCACAACCAAAAAGTAGCCAACTCACAACAACCCCACTTTCATTGCCACCTCTAAATACATAACACCACACAAGATACAAGCCACATCTCACACCACCCATCAATTCCATTATCCATCCCATTCATTTCATTATTTAACATTAACCACATTAAACCACACAATCCATCATTTATTTATTCATTATACATTTCCATCCCATTAACCAAACCATACCACAACCATTTTAATCATTATTAAATAATTATTCCATAACTTCACAAACATCTATCACATAGAAATCATACTTCACAAGTAGATCATCATCTACATTGAAACATCATCTCATCGCTCCAACAACATGACTAAACAACCACCATATTGCTTCCCCAAAAGCATAGCCAAACAACCATCACCCATCCATCCCAAAATGAAGGTCAAACAACCACTATCCACCACCCCAAAAACACGACCAAACAACCATTACCCCACCACTCTAAAAGCATGACCAATCAACCATCACCCCACTTCCCCAAAAGAATAACCAAACGACCATCACTCTACTAACCAAAAATCACATTCACATCTCACCCATCAGCCCCACATTGTATTATAAACACACATTGCCATCCTACAACATGGTCACTGTAAGGACTCGTGTTTTTCTGAACCATATTTTTGAGTAAAAATTTGAATTTTTAATGTCACATGCTTGTAAAGGGGTAAAATGGTCTTTTTAACCTAGAATATGATATTGGATAATTTTTCTGACCACTATGTTGGTCCTGGAATAGAATGTTTACCCTAGGACATGAGTTTTGTGGAAATCCGAGCTGTTCGGATTTTAGATGAATCATTAATATTTAATATTATTATTTTATTCATACAGGTTCATTCGGTGATGAATTTTGAACAGCGCATAAAATTGAGATTATGTATCCTCCACTGAGTCTGAAATGAGGATTTTATCCTAGTTAAGGCCTAAAATCGTGTCTAGTGCCAAGGCCGGCCCATGCCCTTTTTTCTTCTTTTTCTTTTTCTTTCTTTTCTTTATTTTCTCTTCCTTCCTCCTCCTTCTTGCGCACGTCTCTTGTGCCACTAATAATTCATTGTGACCTAAGGGAGAAAATGGAGATTGAAAATAGGGATAGAAGGAATTGAGGTGTGGTACCATTGCGAATCCATCGACGCGCTGATATGGTGTATGGCGGTCGTGGATGGTGAAATCAAACGAAGTTTCAGCAGTTTCCACCTGAAGGTAGGTCTATTTATGTTTTCACAATAGATACACTTTAAATTGATTGTTTCATGTTTTTATAACCTTCTATTTCTTTCTTGTGGCCTCTTGAGTCCCGATCTGCTGTTTCAGGGGTGAAAATGGGTGTTTTGGGCGATCCAAGGGTTTTCCTGTTGGGAAACCCAGGTAACACAACATTTGTTTCAGGGGAACACGCCATGTATTCTTCCCATTCGGGGAAGAATAATTCTTCCTAAGTAAACACCATGTAATTTTACACAGGCAGATCCCATGTTTTTCTATCCATGTATAAGTACACAACCGGAGGGAGGGATAAGAGTACACACCGTGTACTCTAAAGTACATGCCATGTACTTTTTCCAGCTTAGAGGTTTGGGGTATTTTGTGCCCTGGAAGTCAGAATTGGGCTTGTGATTAGTCCATTCTGAGCATTTTTTCATGTAGATCGCAATGGTGGAATTATCTTGAAATTTAGAGGTAATCTAAATGGTGTTTTTTGGGTTTCTATCTAAATGGATAGGTTTTTCCTCTAGTTATCAAGTTCATTTATCACCTGAGAGTGAGACTTAGTGTGGATTATAGATTGTGTGTTAAGACCAACCTATTTGAGACCTTTGATATGAGATTAGATGTGATCTATCTCCTATGAACTATGCTTTTGAGGGCATTCCCCTTGTGAGATGTGCCCTTCTGGCCTATGAGGCCGTGATACCAGATGCTTCCAAGGATCCCCTAAGGGATGAATTTACTTATGTGATAACCTAGGGAGTTCCTTGTAGGATCTCTCTCCTATTTTCCCTTGAGAGGATCCATGTTATAGGATTCATCTTTTGTTATTCAATCAAGGATTCCATGTAGGATTCCTCCCTTTCTTTTTGCTAAGGATCCCGTGCAGGATGCCTCCACTTGTTTTTACCTAGAGGATTCCGAGTAGGATGCCTCCTTGGTGTTTGAATTGAGGGACCTAGCGGGTGGCCATGGTTTGACCGACCTTGAGCTGTTACGTTAGGTTTGGATAGAGATGGTGTTCGGGTGTCACCTAGAATCCGTACCAAACTTGTAATCCCATGGGGATATGGATGTAGTGTTGGGTTGGGCATTCGGGCCACCCTCACTCTTTGTTTCTCTCTAACTTGGTTTTTCTCATACGGTAGTGTTTACCAGAGGAGCTTCCTGGTTGGTGGATGTTGAACCTGACGTGAGGTGTCTATCTTCCTTTTAGTATACCTGAACATTCTTCCTGGGATCCATATTTCTTATTGGGATGTCCAGACATGATTTCCTGGGATCCAGATTCTATTCCATGTTATTTCTGATATTTACTGTATACCTAAAGGTACTACCTGGGAGATGGCTATTAAGCCTGATTTTATATATTGTGATATATATGTTTTTTTGGGATGACTAGAAGTGTTTCCTGGTATTAGGCTATTGAGATTTACTTGATGAGATATGATGGGGATGATTATGCTCTCCTCAGCCTTTGAACGGAATGATTTTTCTCTTCTGGATCAGTTAAGAGACTCTATGGGTGTAGCATTACTGCTCACCGGAGAGTTATCTCTTTATATGGGAATGGAAACCCAAGACTCGCGGTAGATTATGCACTCTCGAGTAGCGAGGATGATTACACTCTCCTCAACCTTTGATCAAAATGATTATGATGTTCCGATCAGTTACGAGACTCTAAGGTTGTAGCATAGAGGCTCACTAGAGAGTTCTATCTTTATAGATTGCCTAAGGGTACACCCCTTAGGGATCATACGAGTTCCAAATGTCATGACTACCTATAGACCGAGACCTAGGGCTCATACATTAGACTGGATTCATAGGACTGAGCAGCATGGTGACTAACTTAGTAACCTTTTACAGGATGTTCAGACGTGCTTCCCAGAATATTTCTTTACAGGTGGGGATGATTATGCTCTCCTCAGCCTATGATTGGAATGATTATGCTCTTTCAGATCCATCAGCATTGACCATCAGTATATAGTATCCTTCCTTATATGATTAACCATCGATATACGGTATCCTTTCTTACATGATTGACTATCGGTATATGGTATCCATTTTTATAGGATTGACCATCGCTATATGGTATCCTTATTCAGTGATTGAAGGGCAGTATGAGTAAACCCAGGTGTAGGACGAGCATCCTCCTGTGGTGACATAGATTACTCAGAGATATAATTTTGGAATTGTCCAAAGAAAGTACATTTCAATGGGATTATGGACCTAGAGATCAATTTAATGATACACGTCTTGAGTATAACAATGTAAAACTCAATGCCTTTGAATAGGATGTCCAGGTGATTGAGATTATGGACCCAAGGATCGACTAATGATGTGGTTTCTTATTATTTGATTCACATACTCATGAATATTCATATTTATGTATATATGTATAGGTACGTGACTATAAAGGTATACATATATAGATATGGAAATCCATGGTGGCACTTGACCAGTTGATAGGGATTACAGACCCTGGGTTTGACTGTTGTTGCACATTTGGTTTAATTCCTTTTGTTGTGTTCTAGCTAGGCTGAGTATGTTGCTATTGCATACACCTTTAGTAGCACATTTATAGGTTGCTTGTTGGGGTGACCTACTGAGATTCTTTCTCACCCCTACACATGAACCTCAGTGTACATGTATACCTTATGCCTGATTTTCAGGTTGAGCACAAGTTTCATGGTGGATAGGGTTGAGGCCTAGTGTTTCATGATCGAGCAGAGCTGGTCAAGTGGTTCTACTGATCATGCTGGTGCAGTTTGACAGTGTCTGGAGATCAGGTACGCGAGTTGACTCAGAGTTAGTAGCAGATCCCTGTGCTTTTACTTTCAGTTTCTTTTATACTTGTATCTGTATGGTCGGCCTAGTGGGTGACCAATGTTTTATTGTATTGCATATATGTTTGTGCTTTTACAGCATTTTACTATTTCATCTTTTTCTATTTCAGTTGTTTATTGCTTCCTAACTCTATTTACTTTCCACTATGTATGATACTTGGCTATTTCAGCTACTTGTTTACTCTGATATGAGGGTATAGTCTTTCCAATATCACCTCCTAGGCCCTTTCTTCTAGTCGACAACCTATAGAATATAGGGAGGCACACTTGAGGCCTTGTGGAAAACTATCTTAGAGCACCAGTTTAGTGGCTTCCGGGTCGGTACATTACAAAGTGGTATCAGAGGCGTTTATTTTCCTGGTATTTACTATTTGGTTTATGGTAGATAGGAGTATTAGGAATGTGTTGAAACCTATGATGGATATTAGACTGGTGTGTCAAGAACACTTTTTCTAGGAGGAGGTCCTGGTTTTCAGGGTATGGGATTGTTATTATGATTTTGCAATGTTACCATAGTATATGATTTTCACCTTGAGTGATACACATGTTGTGTGTGGGTGTTTTGATTTACTATGAATCTCTGGCTCTTGTCCATTAGAAAGAGGCTAGGGATGGATTTTGAATCTTGGCTAGCAAAGGAAAGAGGCATCTCATGCATCATATTTGGCACATAGGATTCACATCATATAGGCCTGCTAGTGTGTGATTTTACTGACGATAGAGGACTATTCACTTGGGCCTACTTACACACACTTTTTATTCTGATTGCAGGTTATGTGGATCTACGTTGAGGTGTTTTGTTATGAGGCTGACGACCCAGTCCTCATGCACCTCTTGTGTAGTGACCCTAGTAGGTCGATTTGCATGTGATGCCCTTTTTTTGAGACCCTTTTTTGGGTGTTTTTGCCCTCAGGTTTGTGGTTATCTAGTTGGATCGTTGAGTATGATGCTAATGGATTCCATGAATTTTTTCGTGAAATGGAATTTCAAAGGGTATTTCCATATACAGATACCCAATGAGTATTAGTTTAGTTTCTCTTCTACTTGGGTTGTGACCTCCAAGGAGTAGTTCCTTCTAAGGATGCTCGGAGAGGATAAGGGCCCCTGTAGGTTGTGTTTTTAGTTTTGACCTTTGAAGGTCATTGTGATCTTTACCTTCTTTTGAGAGGTTTTGGATCTTTTGGGATAGGTGGTTGGACCTTGTGACCTAGTTGTGAGGCTTGTTCTATAGGGCTAGGTGGGAGACCTAGAGACCCTTAGTTTGACTCGGACCCTTTTAGTTCGATGTCTATTTCATTCTGGGGAGATCTACATGAGAGGTTGACCCATGTTTTCCGATTCCTTTTTGGCAGTGATCTTGGTTTATGCTTGTTTTATGATTGAGGCATGGTCAGTGCTTGAGTTTTTCATTATAGGCATGTTGATGCCTTTAGCTTTTGATTGAGGCACCTTGAGTGTTTGATTTTTGAGACTAGATTCGACGGGTAGGACTGTTCGGGTGCCTGGCTTGGTTGACCAGTGTTTTTTCTGTTTCTAATGTAGTTAGAGCATGGGTAGACGCTCGTAACTAGACGACTCATTAGAGTATGGTTTGGGTGATGAAGATACATACTGGTTACGCGTGGTATCATTTGAATCTAAATCGGTGAGTGGCTGGGTGCGAGCTGAGGACCGATGCTTTTTTTAAGATTTGCTGGGGGCTTGGATCCCAAAAGTTGTGCTGGGATGTCCCTCTATGGTAGAGGTGACATCGTGAAATGTTGGGTTACCGTGAGACGATTGACCCGTGGATAAATCCTGGCCAGGTTTTGACAGGATGTGAGCGTGGATCAGAGAGAGTTATATGCACCTTTGGTGAAATCTCAGTGTACTTCTATTTAGATGCAATCATGTGCAACCTTGATTCGTCTTGAGTATATTGAGAGAGCTTTGGTCCTACACCTAACTTTTCTTTCTTTCTTAATGTTCTTACTTGTTGAGTAAGGAATTTGTTATGGTTGCACTCTTGGAGTGGTGTAAGGTAATCCATATGGTGGGGAGTGCACCTTTGGCCATTTGAGGGTGGTGACCCTCATTTTTAGTTGAAATTTTGTGTTTTCTATGAGATTTTGAGATCAGAGTTTGCTTTTAAGACGACAATAAGGGTATTCCTATGGTGGGGAGTACCAGATCGGTTGTAGTTGAGTGTCTTCTATGTAGGAGGAAGTTGTTAACACTATGAGGCTGGTCGATGGATAGTCTAGATAGCTTGGTTGTGAAGATGATCAAGCTGGGAGCATGGTTGCTGGCCCTTTCACCGGGCTTCTCGCAGACAAGAAGGTTTATGGTGGGGAGTTTGTAAGGACTCATGTTTTTTCAGACCGCAGTTTTGAGCAGAAATTTAAATTTTTGCTATCACATGCTTGTAAAGAGGTAAAATGGTCCTTTTCCACTAGAATATGATCTCAGATAATTATTCTGACCACTCCATTGGTCCCATAATAGGGTTTTTACCCTAGGACAAGAGTTTGGTGGAAATACGAGCTGTTCAAATTTTAGCGGAATAATTAATAATCAATATTATCAAATTAAATATTAATTTATTCACATAGGTTCATTCAGTGATAAATTTTGAATAGAGCGTCAGATTGAGATTCTGTCTCCGTTGTTTAGTTTATAATAGGGAGTTTATCCTAGGAAAGACCTAAACTCAAGTCGGGAACCAGGGTCGGTCCGGGTCCCTTTTCTTTTTCTTTTTATTTTTCTTATTTTTCTTTATTTTATCTTCCTTCCTCCTTTCATATGCCTCTTGTGCTTCTCCTATTTCATCGTGACCTAAGGGAGAAAATGTAGATTGAGAAAGAGGGAGATGAGGGAGGGAATAATGGTACCGTTGCGAAGCCCTTGATGCGCTGATACGACGTATGACAATCGTGGACGGTGAAATAAAATGAAGCTTCGGCGGTTTCCACCCAAAGGTAGGCCTATTTATGTTTTAACTTTATATCCTCTTTAAATTGGTTGTTTCATGTTTTTATAGCCTTATATATTTTTTTATTTTGGCCTCTTGAGGCTCGATCTGTTGTTTTGGGGGAGAAAACAGGTGTTTCGGGTGATCTGAGGGTTTTCCCATCGGGAAACCAGGTTACATGGCATGTGTTCCAGGGGAACATGCCATGTGTTATTCCCTTTCAAGGAAGAAGAAGTTTTCCCAAGTACACGCCATGTGGTGGTACATGGTCGTGTGTTTGACCATGTGAAAAAGAACACGAGTTTTTGGTTTTTAGATAGTACACGCCAGGCAATTTGAAGGACACACTGTGTAATTTTACACAAGAAAACCCCGTGTTGTTCTGGACATGTATAAGTACACAACCAGGGGAAGGGATAAGAGTACATGCCATGTACTCTAAAGTACACACCATTTACTTTTTCCATCTTAGTGGTTTGGGGTATTTTGTGCCCTGGAAGTCAGAATTGGGCATGTGAGTAGTCCATTATGAGCATTTTTCCACATATATCACAATGATGGAATCCTCTTGACATTTAGAGGTCATATAAATGGTGTTTTTGGGGTTTCAATCTAAATAAAGAGGTTCTTCCTCCAATTATTGAGTTCAGTTGTCACATAAGAGTGAGACTTGGATTGGATTATAGGTTGTGTGTTCCAACTAACCTAGTTGAGACCTTTGATCAGAGATGAGCTGTGAGTTATCTCTCATGACCTATACTTTTGAGGGTGTTCCCCTTGTGAGATGGGACCTTATGGCCTATGAGGCCATGATACCAGATGCTTCCAAGGATCCCCTAAGGGATGCCTTTGCTTATGTGCTAACCTAGAGAGTCCTTGGTAGGATCTCTCTCTTGTTTTCCTTTGAGAGGATCCCTGTTATAGGATGCCTCTATTGTTCTTCATTCAAGGATTCTATGTCAGATTCCTCCCTTTCTTTTTTCTAAGGATCCCATGAAGGATTCCTTTGCTTGTGTTTACCTAGAGGATCCCGAGTAGGATGCCTCCTCAGTGTTTGACTTGAGGGACCCATCGAGTGGCCATGGTTTGACCTACCTTGAGATGTTACATCAGGTTTAGGTAGAGATGGTGTTTGAGTGTCACCTAGAACCCATGAAAAACTTGTAAGCCCATGGGGCTGTGGATGTAGTGTTGGGTTGGGCATTTAGGCCACCTCACTCGTTTGTTTATCTCTGACTTGGTTTTGCTGATGCATTAGTGTTTACTAGAGGAGCTTCATGGTTGGTAGTTGTTGAGCCTGACACGAGGTATAACGACCCATACTTTACATACATGGTTATTACTTCAGAATTGAAGCATACTTATTACAACATACAACAAAACCATGAAAGGACCATATAGGTATAGTGTCTTTAGAAACTGGGAAACATAAACAACTGGTTCATAAATCATTTACATTGTCTCCCATTTATTTCATCATATCTAGAGTCCCTTTTGGAATATCCTACTTAATACCCTTCTTCCTGACCTGGGGAAAAGAAAACATACAAAAGGGAAAGCTCAAATGCTTAGTAGAGGTTAACAAAAGAAATGTCAATCATATCATATTTATAAGAACATAACATTTTGAAAATCTTAATCTGCAAAAGAGATCATAATAACATAACATGGGATAAATCATAGTAGTGAAATGTAATCCCAATAATCATAACTTAAAACAAGAAATTTTTTGGCATACACACATAATCATAGAAAATCATTTCATATTAGTCAAGACTCATTTCCAAGACCATCATAGCGGACAAAGTCCATTACTGAACCGAGTTCACTCCTCGTTCCAGTCCTGTATTACTGAACCCGATTAACTTTCCATTCCAGCCATGTCTATCTCATGAGATATAAATCTTTACCCAATGCATTGGAGGGAGATATAGGTCCCACCCATCTCATAATGAAACCATTCTTATGTTTGCCACAAAATCATTAATCATACATCATAGCATAACCCTTATAATAAAAATGGGATTCATAAACATCATGCCATCATAACATAATCCATAAAATGACTTCATAAAAATAATTCCATCATAAAATAATGAAATCAATGTAATAATAGGGATAGAAACATAACCCTATATTATCTTAGATGGAAAATAATTTTGATAAAACACTTGAACTCCATTCTTGAGGAAAATATCCTTTCTACTTCAAAAACATTTTTCCTTTATTAACATGTCATACAATTTTAAAATAAAAGAAGTTAATTAAAAATAAACTTAAAAACTTATAATGGAATATTCATGGAAATAATGTTCTCTGAAATCATAAAAATCCATTCATGCCATATAAGTTAAAAAAAAAATTCTTCTCGTACTTTGGCCGGAAAAGTTAAAAAGTACCTCGTACTAAAAATGACAAAATATTCCTTTCATATATTTCACTAAAAAAACTAACCAATGGGTAAAATTGGATTTAAACAATTATAGGAGGATATAAATAATATTACATATTGAGGAAACATGGATTTGGATGATAAATATTCCCCAGTAAATTCTGAAGTATAAACAATCTCGGATAAAAATGAGATTGCAAGATTTTCCTTTACCTTAGGTACGATTTGATTCATACGTATCCGAACCTCCTGTATAATGATTTAAATAATATCATTTACTTGTTACAGAATCATATTCATTGTTATGATATCATATATGGTCATATTCTTATCTTCTTAGAAATATTTCATTGCTACTTGTTATTCGGGTGTTCATTGCTTTATGTTCTTATGCATGTTTTGTCGAATAAATTCTTATTATTCTTTTTAGGTTATAGATACCTCATTTATAGAATGGTATTAGTGTAATATATATCATATTTATTCATTCAATTCATTGATATAATCATTACTCAATTAATATCATGTAGAACGAGTCGCATCACATCATGGAGACGGTAGGCCGTACGTACGCACGAGCGATGATATCGTTCCCATGACCGTGGAATTGTATTGAAGTGTATGTATACTATTTCAGAATCAATATCAATTTAAAATAATCATATATAGTTATTATTTAAACCATTATACCCATCCAAGTAAGGTGGTGGTGGAAAACAGATTACACCACGACCTTGAGACGGTATTCCGTACGTACGCACGCGCGGTGATTTCGTTTTCCGTAGGATGGTTAGAAGGTGAAATATGGTTGTTTCATATTTATAATAACATATCAGTATATGAGTGATACTGATGTTATTACTTCATAATAAAACAAATAAAGAATAGAAAGTAGAAGAAAAAATAAATTTGAAAGAATAGGTAACAGATATTACCTCTTCTTCGACACGCCTCTTTGAAACCTCCTCTTAGGGCACTAAAATTGGTCTTTGAAGAATACCATGACCTCTAGTATGTTTCTAGGGAAGTTGATAAGGTAAATGGGCAGGGGTTTTCCGAGCTTGAATGCTCAAAGTTGTGTGAGGAGGAGAGGGAGGAGGTGCCCTTTTATAAGGGAGGAGAGGGGCACCTTAGAAAAAACTTAAAATATTATTTTATAATAAAGTCATATTTGGTTTATAATAGCTCAAAATTGATTTATTTAGAATATAAAGTGGGTATGGGTCGAAATCCTCTCAAAAAATAGGTTTTAGACAAGTTTAGGTTACTATTTTAACATTATCATTTAGATTTAACTCTAAGTTAAATAATTTAATTTTTACCGTGTCTTCTTGTTTTCTTACACTATATGGTTAATAAACTTACTATAACAAGCCAAAAGAACCCAAAGTGGTTCATTATTAATATATATAACCTTATCTAAGTCATTTGTCTGAACATTATATTTTTAGGAATAAAATAGAAATTAATAATATAATATTTGTTTTAAAAACTATTTTATGTCAATTTTGACACTATTTGGTAATTGATTTTTTTGAAAATCATAACAGCATTATTAGTTCTAAAAAAGTTAATTAAATCAATAATAACATGTCATATTAACCTATAAAATTAGTTTAATTCATAAAAAGTCTCAAATTACATTTATTTTGGAATTTATAACATCAATTATGTTAATATTTCATTAATAAGGTAATTACTGCATCATCATTGTGTCATAAATAAATTAAATTATTTAATGTCTAAAAATTATAAATAAAATACCATTATGTAGGAAATATTTTTAGATTTCTAATGAATATTTACAGTCAAATTTATCTTATGTATAACCCTATATTAAAAAAATTTAATTATTAAACTTTGATTTTAACTCTTCTTTAAATAAAATAATAATAAATGTCCTAATCTAATCCAAGTGGACCTAAAGGTTCATATTTTAATCCGAAGGTTGTTTTTGGTCGAATTAAACTTATCCAATAGAATTAGGACATGTGTTAGGGTAATAATAATATCAGTTTTACCCTTAATTTCCCTATTTACTTTTAACAGTGGTAAATAAAAGTAAAAAGTTACTATTCACCAAAAATTATTTTTATCTTATTGAACCACATTTTACTCCTTGATATTAACCGTGTCTCTCGGATTTTCTAAATTCTATTCACAGAAGCGGTAAAATTAAGTGTTATGTAAATTTGCAAATTCTCCTAGGAGGTGGGTAAAAGACGGTGAAAAGTTCAATAAAATTTTTATATATCTAAAATTATTATAAAATGACTTCAATGAATTAAATTGAACTTATATAGGTATTATGTATCAATTTTGACCTAAAATAAATTTAAATAAAATAAATAATTATTTAAATAAAAATTCGGTTTTTAAATAGTAACCCAGTGTTTTCACTATTCATCAAAAATTAAAAGTTTTCAGAAAAATACCAAAATTTCACCCTAGGCTAATTTTGATATTCCTAATACAAAAATGAAGTCCATTTTGAAAGATAAAATTTATAAAATTTCAAAAAGTGGGTATTACTATTCATAACGGCTAGTTTATATAATATTTTAAAAGTATATCGTTGTTTAGTGAAACTCGATATTGCGTACAACACACACTATCGTGGAGGGTCCTGATTGCGTGTAAAATAAGAAAATATAGTGTTGTGTGTAATGAAAGATTCCTTTGATGTTACGTATAACATAAGACATAAAAAATATATACTTCTCATAAAATATCAGGGTGTTATATTCTACCCCCCTTAAAATGAATTTCGCCCTTGAAATTTGTCACTTCGTAACAAACAGATGAGGATACCTCTCTCTCATCATATCCTCAAGCTCCCATGTAGCTTCTTCTAATTGGTGGTTCCTTCATAAAACTTTCACCAAGCGAGTGGTCTTGTTCTGTAGAATTTTTTCGCTACGATCCAGAATCTCTATCGGCTGTTCTTCATAAGAAAGATCTTTCTCCAACGGTACAACTTCTGAGCTTAGTACATGTGAAAGATCAGGTATGTACTTTCTCAGGAGAGATACATGGAACAGATCGTGAACTTGAGAGAGATTCGGTGGAAGTCCAATCGATAAGCTACCTTCCCAACACGATCCAGTATTTTGAAAGGACTGATATACCTAGGGCTCAACTTGCCCTTCTTTCCAAATCTCATTACTCTCTTCCAAGGAGATATTCGTAAGAACAATTTATCACCCACTTCAAAATCTAGGTCTTTTCTTCGGTTATCGGCATAGATTTTTTGTCGACTTTGAGAATAGATTGGACCTTTTCTGCCATCTGATCAACAAGATCAGATCCTAATAGATTTCTTTCCCCAACTTCATCCCAGCAAGTTGGAGTTCGGCATTTCTTTCCATAGAGAGCTTCATAAGGAGCCATCTGAATACTGGAGTGAAATCTATTATTATAAGAAAATTCCACCAAAGGTAGGTGTTGATCCCAACCACATTTGAAATCCATAGAGTAAGCTCTCAACATGTCTTCTAGAGTTTGAATTGTCCTCTCAGACTGACCGTATGTCTGAGGATGATAAGCAGTGCTGAAACTCAACTCTGTATCTAGAGTATACTGAATACTTCACCAAAAATTTGAGGTAAACCTCGGATCCTAATCAGATATAATGGAAAGTGGTAATCCATGCAATCTTACCACTTTCTTCACATATATCCTGGAAAGTTGATCCAGAGAGAAATCTTCTCTAATAGCAATGAAGTGTGACGACTTCGTAAGACAATCAACTATGACCCAGATAGAATTATTTCATTTGGATGTTTTAGGAATTCCGGTGACAAATTCCATAGTTATGTTTTCCCATTTCCATTCAGGTATGGGTAATGGTTGTAACATCCCCTTATACTTCTGTCTCTCAGCTTTAACTTGCCGAAAAACCAAGAATCGAGAGACATATTTAGCAACAACTCTTTTAATTCCATCCGACCAGAAGTAATCTTTCAGGTCTCTATACATCTTCGTGCTTCTAGGATGAATAGAGAATTAAGAAATATGAGCCTCATCCAGCAGCTCCTTCTTTAATTATGGGATGGGAGAAACACAAACCCAATTTCTAAACCTTATTATCCCATCACAATCAAGGTTGAATTTAGGAACATTTCTCACCTTCTTTTGTAACTCTACATCTTCTTTTTGTGCCTATTTAATCTTCACATGTATAGATGGTTTAACATTCATTTGAGAAAGATAAGATTATTCCCCTTCCATTATAATACCAAGATCCATCCTTTTTAAATCCATAAATATTGGATCTTTTGTGATCCTCATCATGGATAAGCTAGCATGGTCTTTTCGACTTAATGCGTCTGCCACCTTGTTTGCTTTCCCAGGGTGATAATGAATTGAGCAGTCGTAATCCTTAATCAGCTTCAACCATCTTCTTTGGTGCATATTCATCTCCTTTTGTGTGAAAATATACTTTAAACTTTTATGATCAGTATAAATATCACACCTTTCACCATAAAGATAATGCCTCCATATTTTTAATGCAAAGATTACCACGGCTAACTCCAAATCATGAGTTGGGTAATTTTGATCATGGATTTTCAACTATCATGAGACATAAGATATCACCATATCATTTTTCATGAGAACACACCCCAGTCCCTTCTTGGATGCATCACTGTAGATCACAAACCTTTCTCCACTACATGACAGTGTGATCACAAGTGCACTAGATAACCTTCGTTTTAACTCTTTAAAATTCTCTTCACACTCCTCCGTCCACATGAACTTAACTCCTTTTCAAGTCAACCTGGTGAGTGGATTAGATAACCTTGAAAAATATTTCACAAAACGTCGATAATATCTATCCAGACCAAGGAAACTTCGGATCTCAGTTACTGTCATTGGTCTCGACCATATTTCGATAACCTCTGTTTTTGCTGGATCCACAGATATCCCCTATTTTGAGATTATGTGACCCAAAAATGAAACTTTTTGAAGCCAAAATTCACACTTGGTAAATTTGGCATAAATATTTTCCTTTCTTAGGGTCTTTAATACAATTCTCAAGTGATCTTCATGTTATTCCTTGCTCTTTAAATAGACAAGAATATCGTCTATAAAGACTACCACAAACTGATCAAGATAGTCTCTAAAGACTCTATTCATCAGATCCATGAAGATATCAGGGGAATTAGTAAGAAAAAATGGCATCACTATAAATTTATAGTGTTCAAACCTTGTACGAAAAGACGTCTTTGGTATATCCTCCTTTTTGACCCTTAATTGATGATACCCTGAACAAAGATCAATCTTGGAAAAGTATTGAGCTCCACGTAGTTGGTAAAATAAGTCATCAATGCGTGGGAGAGGATATTTGTTCTTGATAGTGATCTTGTTAAGTTATCGATAATCAATGCAGAGTCTCATTGATCCATCTTTCTTCTTAACAAACAGAACAGGTTCTCCCCAAGGTGATGCACTAGGGTGTATGAATCCTTTATCGAGATTCTCTTGGAGTTTCTTATTAAATTCCTGCAACTCAATTGGGGCCATTCTATAAGGTGTCTTTGAAATAGGCATAGCACCTGGCATGAGTTCTATTGAAAACTCAACTTCAGGATTTGGTGGAAGACCTGGCAATTCCTCTATAAAGACATCATCAAACTCCTATACAATGAGTGTATTCTTAATCGTGAGTTTCTCTCCAACCATTTGGGATAAATAACCTTCATTTATTAGAATCAAGACCCATAAGATGGAAGAAATTTCCACTGGAAGGTTATGCTCATCCTTGCATCGATAGATGATAGTAGATTGATCGGGAATATTAAATGTGATTTCCCTTCTTTGGAAATTAATATGAGCTCCATATAAAGAAATCCAATCCATGCCAAGAATCACATAAAATTCCACTATAGGAAGGATCACAAGATTTGCAGGAAGCACTTTCCCACAAACGTCAATTGGAGAAGAATTGTAAACTTTTGATGCGACCGTTGTGACATTAGGAGTTGTCACAGCTAACTCAACATCTAATTGTTGAGGTAATATGGAGATACCCTTAGAAAATTCTTCAGAAATAAAAGAGTGGGTGGATCCAGAATCAAATAAAACATTTGCGACTTTAGAGTGGATGGTAAGTGTACCTTTCACCACTTCGTTATCATACTCCACATTTCCGATAGTAATTGCATGTGACTTTCCTTTGTCTTTGGCCTTAAGAGTTTGTTGATGTCGATCATTATCAACAACCCTTGGATTTGGGCATTGATTGGAATAATGCCCCATCTCCTTGCACTTGAAACATTGAAGTGTAGAAGGTGAATTCTGTGTATCTCTTTCTTTGTTCGCATCATTAGACATATTATTCCCATTATTTTAGCATTCAACTGCCCGGTGACCTTCTTTTCCACACTTAAAACATTTACTTGTCCCTTTAAGACAATTCCCTCCATGTTTCTTTCCACACTTTGAGCATAAGGGAAAACTCATCTTCTTTTCAGTGTGGTCTTTAGGTTTTCCTTTGAATTCCATTTTCCTCTTCTTATCAAACCCATATGACTGATGGCTTAATTCAATCTCCATCTCAACTTTGAGAGCACATCGAACAATTTCCTCGTAGCTATTGAAGTCCCTTATGGATAACACCCTTTGAAGACTTGGTTTTAAGCCACTAAAGAATCGATCGATCTTACTGGTTCACGCCCAAATTTACCCAAGAGAAGAAGGGTAGAACGGTCCTTGTAGTGTAGCTTGGGTTGTCGATTCCACAGAGACCTAAGAAGATACCTAAGATACACAAACTAAGGGATGGATTTTTGGCTATGAAGTGGCCAACTTGGATTGATTTTGGATGGGTTTTAAAGATATCTAAAATATTTAAGTGGATTCAATTTAAAAGAATGAGTTGATCCTAGGTTATCACTCAGGGTGGATTGGACGTATTTTCTTTTTAATGATTTCAATTTCTTAAATTTGAGATGGGTTCATTTAAGGAGATAAAACAACATCATCACTTACTGGTTTAATGCCTAAACCCTCTAATACTAATCACCTATACACTTGAAGGATCAAAGTTTTGAGCACTTCAAGGTAAAGGATCGTATTAGTACTTGAAGTGTGTGGCGTTAAATTCAACAAGGATGATGGAGTTTAAAAATCATCAAATAAAAATCCCAATTAAAGAAGTGATTATACATTAATTAGGTGATAAATAACATCCAATACAGCCCTTTGCTACTCCCTTGGATCAACCCATAAGTGGGTTAGCCCTCCATTGATCCCATGGTTTCAATGGAAGCGGAAAGTAGACTCATAAGGGAGGAAATGGAGAAGTAAAGAAAACAACAAAAATAAAATGATCACTCCACCGTTGTGTGAATAATTTCACAAGGGTTGGTGTGAATAAATTCACACCTTAATCCAACGGTATCAAAGTGATATTAAGAACAACATAATAAGAGTAGAAGAAGAACTTTTATTAAGAAACTAAAGTGAATTGAACAACTTACATGTGAAAGACAAAATTGAGGCAACAAAAATGCAGCATAACATCACAATTGAACAAAATCATCCAAGATCTTCAACTCCTTCACCACCACTGCCTTAAATAGGCATTTTGGGAGCCTTGGGTCGAGCCTTAAACAGTACAAGTCATCCCACTTGAGTATGGTAGGCCTAGGGTGGTGGAAAGTTTGTGGAATTTGGAATTTTCCACATTTGACCCGAGGTGGCAGCCAGATTTCATCCACCGAACAGACGCGTTTGGATGACCTTCTAGATGGCCGAATCAGGGTGGGCCATAGAAGAAGAAAATGGAGCTCCGGATGTCTGATAACCGCCTGT
This sequence comes from Viscum album, assembly GCA_963277665.1. NCBI lineage: Eukaryota > Viridiplantae > Streptophyta > Magnoliopsida > Santalales > Viscaceae > Viscum > Viscum album. Next base: position 1,776,112,390 of record OY728129.1, on the reverse strand, counting down.
AAAATTTGGGCCCATTTGGAGTTGTGTATTCCGAGATATGATCAAAATGGTGGACTGTTTTTCTGGGCCGCAGAATCTGGCCCAGAATTTAACTCTAACTTGGGCCGCCTAAATGACCAACATGGAGGCCGAATTAGCATTAACTCCTGAAGAGTGATTTGTTCCTGTACATGTCTTCTATCATCCCACGAAATTTGGGATTAATTGGGCCTGTATGTTGGGCCCCACAGTCTCATCAGTGGGCTGGTGTCCAATCTGCCTTCTCCAGAATTGCTTCCTTTCATTGCCAAATATCTCCATCATCCTCCATGAATTCTCCATTGATCCCTGAATCAAACATGTTCATATTTAAGTGTAGATAAATTTCAAAAAATATCAAATTAAAATATGTAAAATTAAATTCCTTAAAATCAGATGAATCATTGGGTACTTTAAATGATGTTCAAAAATGTACCACATAATAGTGCATTTTAAGAAGGTATTACAATCATAATATGAAATGGTGTTCAAAGTGTAAAATGCACTAAAATGGTGTTTATGAATAACAAAGAACATGAAAATTAAGTATATTAACAATGAATATTAGCCTCATTTAGTGGCTAATCACACCCCCCAACTTGAGTTTTGCTAGTCCCGAGCAAAATATATCTCATCAAAAATGAAATTCGAATTCCCTTTTCCAAAAACATTTTAATACAAAATGATCACCAAAAAACCTTATACCAAACAATCATGAAACCCATCAAAATATTTTAATACGAGATAGTTTCATAAGCAGATCCCAATCCCAAGCCCATTCCTTTGATCAAATCCATCATCATACTTCATCCAACTCAATTAGGTGTAATGATGTGTTGTGAATCACAATAGATATGGGGTTCATTTTCATTCAAGGGGGAAATCATGGAAGCGCTAGGTGGAATCACATTTAATCCTAATATGAGCATTCTTCATCCCTATTTTTTTTTTGATTTTTTTTGCAATATTGCTATAGTAATTGAGATTGCAATTAATCAAATTAACCCATGTAGCAAGACTTTGCCGATGACTCCCAGACTCAAAGGCCTTAGGGCACCAAGTGAAGCCCACATACTCGGGCATCGTCTCGAGTTAACTTAATCAAAAACAAAGTCATATTACCATAAATAGAGATAGATTGAAAAACTCAGGGCTAGACAACTCTGGAGTCACGATCCCCAAGTGCCGAAAGCCTCGCATTTTATCAATCCATTGCTCTACACGCAAATTTTTATTTTTTTTTTTAATAAATTTTTTTTTAATAATTTTTTTTTGAGTACTCATATTATTCATAAAAATAAAACCATCCTATGCTATTTATTATGGGACCCCAAAAATTCAAATTAGTACCCCACAGTCTAGAGGACGTGCATTGTGGCATTTTTTTTATTTGGATGAAAATATAAATGATGACATATCACATTGGACAGCCACACTTTCCAAAATCTATGCTCATGAAATTATACAAGGATTAAAATCAGAATCAGGGCATGCTAAATTATTTGATATTCAGTTTCAAAGTGTGCAATGTGTATTACCATGTTCGAAGTTAAAGGAATTTGTTGGGCAAAAATCCCTCAAGGTAGCATTACAGCATTTTTGGGTTGATTGTGTTTGTTGACAAAGCAGGTTTCCATGGAGAATTGTCGAGTTCCCGAGAATTTGTTGACATTCCATGTTGACAAAGAACTTTGACAAAGGAAAGGACGATCTGGAGGCGGTACAAAAGAGCAGTACAAGGTGGCGCCGTTTTCCAGTGTTTGCCAAATTTTTGGGCCTGAAAATCGCCAATGGAAAATGGAGTGATATGTTGTTGGCGAAGGTTGAGGAGAGAGAAATGAAGGAGGTGTGCGGAAAAATTAAGCGTGGCGCGCAAAACTAGAGGGTTGCGCGAAATCTTGAAGTGTGGCGCGCAAAACAGCGGGTTGCGCGAAATTGTATTTCGCGCAAAAGATGTTTCAAGGCCGAAAGCTTGAAAATCGGTAAAGGCATGAGGCGCGCGAAATTTTAGAGGCGTGCGCGGAAAATTGAAGTGGCGCGCGAAATAGCGGATGAAGTATTTCGCGCAAGAGGTGTTACGAGGTCCGAAGCTCGTAAAATGGCAAAGGCATGAGGTGCGCGAAATTATGGAGCAGTGCGCGGAAAATGTTTGTGCGTGGAAGATCAAAGCGGATTACGCGCTCAAGGAGGGTTTTTTGCGCGGGGTCGATTTTGCCTATAAATATGAAGTGACCCTACTCCATTCGAGAGAGTTCAAGACATAGAAAATACCCGAGCTCTGGTGCGCGAAATTGAAGTTTGAAAGGGTGTTGCGCGTAAACTTAAAGTTTGCGCGTAAAGTCAGATTGCGCGAAAAGCAAAGGCTGCGCAGAAAGTTTGAGTTGGCGCGTAAAAGGAAGGTTGCGCGAAAAGTGGATTTCGCGCAAAGGCAGTGAATTGCGCGCAAGGCAGTTTCCAGGCTGCGCGTAAAATTTGAAGGTTGCGCGAAAAAGGAATTTCGCGCAAAGCATAGAAATTGCGCGCAAGGCACCGTAAGGGTTGCGCGTAAAACTTGAGGTTGCCCGGTACATCCGGTGCAAAGTGAGATTCATCTGCGGGTGAAAGTTGGACTTCAATAGAGCATCTACATACAGAGAAAGATGCATTCCTTAATGGAAATGAAGAGACCTACAGGTCTATAAACTGTGAGTGAGTGAATCCCTTCTGGAGCAGTGAGCTTAGGAAGAGGAAGAAGGTGATCCTCTCCACCGGCAGTGAGCCAGAGAGAGAGAAACAGGGAGTGACCCTTGGGAAAGCAGTGAGCTGACCCTAAACATTGTAAAGGCAGTGAGCCTGGGCATAGAAGTGATCTAGCCCGAACATTGTAAACCACAGCTAGTGAAGTTAGTGGATCTTGGTACGAACCGGCAACTTGTCGGCGTATGCTCCTTGGACGTAGCCCTTAGTGGTGAACCAAGTAAAAATCGCTGTGTCTGCCTGGTCGCTTCTCTGCATTGCACTCAAAGCATTATCATCAGATAAACTTGAAAAGAACTGAGCATAGTATACACACAAGAGCAAACAAAGTGACCCTTGTAACAAAGAGGTCAAGATCCAGTGGGGCAGGAAGTATTTTGAAAAGAATATCCATACCCTGATTCACCCCCCCTCTCAGGGTACATAGGCCCCTATTGGCCCTAACAGAATTTTTCCTTCCATTTACTTTTTTTTTCAAATCATTCAATTTTTGTTTTTGACACAAAAGCATTTTTTTTTATTTTATCTCCCCCCCAACTTAAAACAACACTGTCCCCAGTGTTTAATGAAAAGAAAATTTATAAGGGGGTAGAGGTAGATAATTAAAGTTCAAAAATGAAATTGAAAATGAGGGTTATGGAATGAAGTCACCTGGTGGTTGAAGTTGGAAGTTCTTGCAGCTTGAATTTGTTCCTTTGATATCCATGTCTCTTGCAAAGTTCCCTAGTGGAAAAAGGAAAAAAAACAAAACAAACAAACAATATATATATATATATTTATATAATAAAGGAAGTAAAATATAAGAATATATATAAAAATTATAGAATAAGGTAGCACAAGAAGCCGCAGGTCAGTGGTAAGCGCGCGCCCCTGTCTCCCTTCGGTCCCGGGTTCGAGTCCCCGCGGCTTCGCCGGTTGTGACGGGGTTTGCCCCACGGCCTATGGCGTGGACTTTTTTTTTTGTATTATTATATTTTTTTTAACCCATTGAATAATAAAAACAAAATAAACTGATGATACATTGTCTTCTTTTTAAATTTCTGGGTAAGGTATTACTCAAGGATCACACCACGTGACACAGATGAATATGGTGCTCCTCTTTCGTACCCATCCATACTCATAATAGAAGAACAGGTCAAGAGTCTATTTTTTTTTATTTTTAAATATAAAAATGATTAAGTAATCTTATTTGAAAAATAAAGATGATTCAGAAATATTAGAAACATAAAAACCACGGGTTGCCTCCCGTGCAGCGCTTTGTTTAACGTCGTTAGCTCGACTTAAACCCCTTATTGATTAATTGTTGTTGTTTTTTTCATCAAAGGTAGGTTCACTCAGATCTTCATCAACTTCATGTTTTTGGAATGGTTCTATGAATGGTTTGACTCTATGACTATTAAATTTAAATATTTGACCATTGGTGGGATCTTGAATTTCAACAGCCCCATGGGGGTACACCTTATGCACTATGTATGGACCGGACCATCTAGACCTCAACTTTCCCGGGTGCAAATGAAGTTTAGAACTATACAAAAGCACAGGTTTCCCTGGTTCAATGTGTTTAGTTTTAAGATTCCTAGACTGGTAGGCTTGAACTCTAGCTTTATTGATCCTTGAATTTTCATAAGCCTCCATCCTAAGTTCCTCAAGCTCGTTTAGATCCAATTTCCTCTTTATTCCGGCCAAAGAAATGTCAAAGTTCATTTTTTTGATTGCCCAAAAGGCCTTATGCTCAATCTCTACTGGCAAATGGCATGCTTTACCATAAACCAACCTATATGGGGACATTCCTAGGATAGTTTTAAATGCTGTTCGATATGCCCAAAGAGCATCTAAGAGTTTGCTCGACCAATCTTTCCTAGATGGATTAACAGTTTTCTCAAGAATTTGTTTGATTTCTCGATTGGCTAACTCAGCTTGACCATTGGTTTGTGGGTGGTAAGCGGTGGACACTTTGTGAGAAATTCCATACTTCTCCATGAGCGATGAGAATGGGCGATTGCAGAAATGAGTTCCACGATAACTAATGATAGCCCTAGGAATCCCAAATCTAGAGAAGATGTTTTCTTTAAGGAATCTAATCACAGTTTGATGGTCATTGGATTTTGTAGGAATGGCCTCAACCCATTTTGAGACATAATCGACAGCCAAGAGAATGTAAAGATATCCCCTAGAGTTTGGGAAGGGACCCATGAAATCAATTCCCCAACAGTCAAAGATTTCAACCACTAATATTGGAGTGAGAGGCATTTGATTCCTTTTTGTGATGGACCCTACTTGTTGACACCTAGGACAGCTTTGACAAAATGTGTAGGAGTCCCTTGAGAGGGTGGGCCAAAAGAGACCACATTGAAGAACCTTGGCAGAAGTTTTCTTAGAGGAAAAGTGACCTCCACAAGCCTCACTATGACAGAACATTAGGATGGACTCTTGTTCGGATTCTGGCACACACCTCCTAATAACTTGGTCAGGACAGAACTTATATAGGTATGGATCATCAAACACATAATGCTTGACATCAGAAAGAAATTTTCTTCTAGCTTGGGTCCCTAAGAATTTTGGAATGACCCCTGAAACTAAGAAGTTGGCTATGTCAGCATACCAAGGGCAATCACTCACAGAATAGAGGTTCTCATCAGGAAATGAATCAGACACAGAAAGGTGATGTGATTTGTCCTTGAATTCCAACCTAGAGAGGTGATCAGCTACAACATTCTCGACACCTTTTTTATCCTTAATGGTTAAATCGAACTCTTGAAGAAGAAGGACCCACCTAATCAATCTAGCCTTTGCATCTTGTTTTTGGAAGAGATATTTTAGAGCTGAATGGTCGGTGAATACAATGATGGGTGATCCTAAGAGGTAGGACCTGAATTTCTCTAAGGAAAAAACAACAGCAAGTAACTCCTTTTCAGTGGTGGTGTAATTGATTTGGGCATCATTTAAGGATTTGCTTGCATAAGAAATGACATATGGAGTTTTATCACACCGTTGTCCTAACACAGCTCCTACAGCAAAGTCACTGGCATCACACATGAGTTCGAAAGTAAGGTCCCAGTTTGGAGATTTCATAATGGGAGGAGAGGTGAGAGCGGATTTAAGGGTTGAAAATGAACCCTCACAACTTTCTGTCCAAACAAATGGAGCATCCTTTACTAGGAGAGCACAAAGAGGGCGAGAGATTGAACTAAAGTCCTTAATGAATCTTCTATAGAAACCAGCATGTCCTAAGAAGGACCTCACTTCCTTAACAGTTCTGGGTGATGGAAGGTGACGAATGATGTCAACCTTTGCTTTATCAACTTCAATCCCCCTACTCGAGACCAGATGGCCTAGAACAAGTCCCTCTTTAACCATGAAATGGCATTTTTCCCAGTTTAGGACCAGATTTTTTTCTTCACATCTTGACAAGACTCTCTCCACATTCTGCAGACATCCCTCAAAGGTATCCCCAAACACAGAGAAGTCATCCATGAAGACCTCAAGAAAATCCCCTACCATGTCTGAGAAGATTCCCATCATGCACCGCTGGAAGGTTCCAGGGGCATTGCATAACCCAAACGACATGCGTTTAAAGGCAAAGGTCCCGAAAGGACATGTGAATGTAGTCTTCCCTTGATCCTCTAGGGAGACCTCAATTTGATTGTAACCTGAGTACCCATCTAGGAAGCAATAGAATTGATGACCCGCCACTCGCTCGAGGACTTGATCAATAAAGGGCAATGGAAAATGGTCCTTCTTGGTACAAGAGTTGAGCTTCCTATAGTCAATACAGACTCTCCAGCCACTACTCACCCTAGTTGGAAGAATTTCCCCATCCTTATTAGTGATCACAGTGATTCCAGCTTTCTTTGGGACAACTTGAATTGGGCTTACCCACTCACTCTCAGCTATGGGGTAGATGATACCAGCTTTCAACAACTTAAGAATTTATTTCCTTACCACATACATAAGATTTGGATTGAGTCTCCTCTGAGGTTGACGACATGGTTTGGATTCAGATTCAAGAGTAATCCTATGAGTTCCAATAAGTGGGCTAATCCCAGGAATATCAGACAGGGTCCAACCAATGGCTTTCTTGTGTTTCCTAAGGACATCTATAAGCATCCCCTCCTGACTGGCTTCAAGAGAAGAAGATATGACTATAGGATGTGTTTGATTTTCCCCTAGGAAGGCATACTTGAGGGAAGTAGGAAGTTCCTTCAATTCAAGATCTGGTTGGTTCAGAATTTCAGCAGAATATTGGGGCATTGGATCAAGATCAAATTTGTTTCCTAGATTTTCAGATTGAATTGATTCCCCATGTGTAGAAGTTTCAGCCACAAGATTGTATTGACCTGGGTTAGGGAAGGGAGTTTGAGTTGTCTCCATGAATGTGTTTTCCTGAAAGGTTTCACTGATTGTTGGTCCTAAGACATCATTATAGGAGCAATTTGAAAATGATTCGAGCCAAGGAGATAAACTTCCTTCATGTGAACAAAGGAAATCAATCTCATTCTGACTTAAACATTCATCAAATATTCCTTGATGTTCCATGGATTCATTATCAATGCTTCCTATCATGTTTAATTCATGAATATCCTCGTCATCCCCTATTTGTGAGCTTGCATTATAGATGTTCAAGTCTAGACTCATGTTCCCAAAGGTGATGGTCATGTTCCCATTTCGGACTCGGATAACAGAGTTGATTGTTGCAAGGAAAGGACGACCAAGGATGATTGGGGTTTGTTCCTTATTTCCTAAATTTGGATGGTTGTCAAGTACAATGAAATCAGCAGGGTAGATGAAGTTTTCAACCTTTACCAGAACGTCCTTTAAAATCCCCTTGGGAACCCTAATGCTACGATCAGCAAGCTGAAGTGTGACAGATGTGGGTTGGAGCTCTTCTAGGCCTAACTGGCAGTACACAGCATATGGGATGAGATTGACACTAGCACCTAGGTCACACAAGGCCTTGACAACTTTGCTTTCTCCTAGTTCAACATTAATGTAAGGGCAACCTGGGTCTTTCAACTTAGGAGGAATGGTCCCTTGAATGGTGGTACTCACATTAGCAGCCAAAAGGACTTGGTTTTTATGTGAAAATTTTCTTTTAAAAGTGCACAAGTCCTTAAGGTACTTTGAGTAGGAAGGTATGGTTTGGATTGCATCGAGAAGAGGAATGTTCAACTTGACTTGTGAGAAGATTTCCCTCAATGTTTCACTCAGTTCAGGCTTGGATTTCCCCCTCATGCGTTGGGGAAATGGTGCAAGTTGTGGGGTTGTTTGTTGAAGAGTTGTTTCTTTCACATTGTTATTAGTTTCCTCAGTTTGATCTTGTGGTTCAATTGAATTCTCATCCAAGTTTGAATCTTCAGGTGGGTTCTGAATTAGTTGTTCAGGTTTCTCAATTGATTTCCCACTTCTTAAAATAGTCACAGCCTTTAGTTGTTCATGAGTTGTTTGAGCACAACTTGACTCTCCCCTTGAAGTTGAGGATGGCACCGCCTGAGTAGGCATGGGTGCCTTTCCTGTTTTGATGGTTTGAAGTTCTTGTTTTAGGGAAGATACCTCCGAGTTCATCCTCTCCATTTGTTTGCACAGTTGTTCTAGTAGGCTTTGTGGAACAGTTTGGGTGGGTGCTTGAGTAGGTTGGTTTATCCCAGGGGGATATTTTGGAGGTGGGATGGTTTGTTGAAAATGGACCGGTGGTTGTTGGTATTGGATAGGTTGGGTTTGGAACTGCTTATGGTTTTGGTAGTTCTGATGGGGGTAAGGATTTTGTCCCTGTGGTTGGCTAGGTTGTTGGTTATCTTTCCAGCGGAAGCCTGGGTGGTCATTGTACCTTGGATTGAAGGTGTTTTGGTATTGGGGATTTTGAAAGTTTAGGGCATTGACTTCCGCTGGGGGTCCTCCTAGAAGAACATCCTTGATGGATGGAATGGTTGGGCAGTTGTCTGTTTTATGGTCATGTTTGTCACAAATTGTGCAAACAAGGTCTACATTTTGGATTTCATGGACTTTCCTAAGGTCTATCTCTTCAACCTTCCTAGAGAGTGCTGCGAGTTTAGCCCTAAGGCTTTCCTCTTCTCTAAGTGTATGAATTCCAGTGGTTCTTTGTGTCTTTTCAGAATAAGGTGAAGTTCCCCAAGTTTGGTTTTGTTCAGCCAGACTTTCGAGATACTCGTAAGCATCATTTGGGGCCTTGTTTTTAAAGGTTCTATTACACATCATGTCAATGAATTGTTGATTACCCGGACCCAACCCTTCATAGAAAATTCTCACTTGTTCAGGTATGGAAAACCCATGGTGTGGAACCATGTTTAGGGTGTCTTTGAACCTCTCCCATGTTTCATAAAATGACTCTCCCTCTTTTTCAAAAAAGTTTTGGATGCTCTTTTTAAGTGCAATTGTTTTGTGATGAGGGAAGTATTTTTTGTAGAATTCTCTTTGCAGTTGGTCCCAAGAGTGGATTGATGCAGGTCTCAAGTTGTTTAGCCAATTTTTAGCTCGATCCTTTAATGAAAAAGGAAATAGCCTCATCTTAGAAGATTCTAGTTGATGTGGGGGACACATGGTTTCAACAATGTCGTTGAACTCTTTGACATGAAGGTATGGCATTTCTGACTCCATCCCATGAAAGGTTGGAAGGTGGTTTAGGACATGGGGTTTGAATATGTAGTTGGTGTCTCCTATGGAATTGTGTCTAATGCATGAGGGGGCATTGGTCCAAGCTGGAGTGAGGTAGTCGTTCATGGTTTGATCAACTACATTCCCTAAGTTTGGAGCTTCTTGGTTTTGGTTTCCCATTTGATTCCCCCCAGGGTTTACAATTTGATTTTGTGGATGACCCTCCATTGGACTTGTTTCAAGTTCTGACTTTGGGGTTTCAAGAATATTTGAATCTTATTTAAACAATCCCTTAGGTGCACTTGACTCCCCTATCCTAGGACTTTCCACCCTAACTAGTCTGTTTGAGAAATCGCGGGTGTAGGCGGACATGCGCCAAAAAAAAAAGCGAGAAAGGGACAAGATAAGAGATCTTGGGTGAGAGTAGAAGAATGGAGGTGAGGAAAGAAGGTTTTTTTTTGATCTAAGGTACTTACTTGGTCCCCGGCAACGGCGCCAAAATTTGGTTCACGCCCAAATTTACCCAAGAGAAGAAGGGTAGAACGGTCCTTGTAGTGTAGCTTGGGTTGTCGATTCCACAGAGACCTAAGAAGATACCTAAGATACACAAACTAAGGGATGGATTTTTGGCTATGAAGTGGCCAACTTGGATTGATTTTGGATGGGTTTTAAAGATATCTAAAATATTTAAGTGGATTCAATTTAAAAGAATGAGTTGATCCTAGGTTATCACTCAGGGTGGATTGGACGTATTTTCTTTTTAATGATTTCAATTTCTTAAATTTAAGATGGGTTCATTTAAGGAGATAAAACAACATCATCACTTACTGGTTTAATGCCTAAACCCTCTAATACTAATCACCTATACACTTGAAGGATCAAAGTTTTGAGCACTTCAAGGTAAAGGATCGTATTAGTACTTGAAGTGTGTGGCGTTAAATTCAACAAGGATGATGGAGTTTAAAAATCATCAAATAAAAATCCCAATTAAAGAAGTGATTATACATTAATTAGGTGATAAATAACATCCAATACAGCCCCTTGCTACTCCCTTGGATCAACCCATAAGTGGGTTAGCCCTCCATTGATCCCATGGTTTCAATGGAAGCGGAAAGTAGACTCATAAGGGAGGAAATGGAGAAGTAAAGAAAACAACAAAAATAAAATGATCACTCCACCGTTGTGTGAATAATTTCACAAGGGTTGGTGTGAATAAATTCACACCTTAATCCAACGGTATCAAAGTGATATTAAGAACAACAGAATAAGAGTAGAAGAAGAACTTTTATTAAGAAACTAAAGTGAATTGAACAACTTACATGTGAAAGACAAAATTGAGGCAACAAAAATGCAGCATAACATCACAATTGAACAAAATCATCCAAGATCTTCAACTCCTTCACCACCACTGCCTTAAATAGGCATTTTGGGAGCCTTGGGTCGAGCCTTAAACAGTACAAGTCATCCCACTTGAGTATGGTAGGCCTAGGGTGGTGGAAAGTTTGTGGAATTTGGAATTTTCCACATTTGACCCGAGGTGGCAGCCAGATTTCATCCACCGAACAGACGCGTTTGGATGACCTTCTAGATGGCCGAATCAGGGTGGGCCATAGAAGAAGAAAATGGAGCTCCGGATGTCGGATAACCGCCTGTAAAATTTGGGCCCATTTGGAGTTGTGTATTCCGAGATATGATTAAAATGGTGGACTGTTTTTCTGGGCCGCAGAATCTGGCCCAGAATTTTATCTCTAACTTGGGCCGCCTAAATGACCAACATGGAGGCCGAATTAGCATTAACTCCTGAAGAGTGATTTGTTCCTGTACATGTCTTCTATCATCCCACGAAATTTGGGATTAATTGGGCCTGTATGTTGGGCCCCACAGTCTCATCAGTGGGCTGGTGTCCAATCTGCCTTCTCCAGAATTGCTTCCTTTCATTGCCAAATATCTCCATCATCCTCCATGAATTCTCCATTGATCCCTGAATCAAACATGTTCATATTTAAGTGTAGATAAATTTCAAAAAATATCAAATTAAAATATGTAAAATTAAATTCCTTAAAATCAGATGAATCATTGGGTACTTTAAATGATGTTCAAAAATGTACCACATAATAGTGCATTTTAAGAAGGTATTACAATCATAATATGAAATGGTGTTCAAAGTGTAAAATGCACTAAAATGGTGTTTATGAATAACAAAGAACATGAAAATTAAGTATATTAACAATGAATATTAGCCTCATTTAGTGGCTAATCACTTACTCTCAGGTTGGATAATAATTCCGGAAGCATACCTTGAAAGTCTTGTAAATTTGGCTTCGTATGTACCAACAGATTCCTCATCCTTTTGCTTCAGTTCAAGAAACTCCTCCTCTATCTTTGTTCGAAGAATACGAGGGAAGTACTTATTGAAAAATAAGTTCTTGAACTCATCCCATTCCATATACTCAATTTCATCCCTTTGCCTCGTATTCTTGATAAGATTCCACCATTGATCAGCTTCACCTTCCAAACGATATACTGTTAAGATGACTTTATCATGTTCAGAACATTGTAGAACTGAAAATATCTTTTCAGTGGTTTTCAGTGGTACTGATCCACTGTTCAGCCACTAATGGATCAAAAGACCCGCTGAATGAAGGTAGACGCTGCCTCATGAAGGATTCAACAGAATGTTGCAATTTACTTTGCTCGTTTGGAAGTCCTGCATGATTCATAGCTTGAGAGAGTTGTGTTAGCATGGCTACCAGATTTTTCATTCCAGCTCCCATAACGTTTGGTTGCTCAGGGGGACAATCATTGCATTGCCCGTCGCATTCAGCATTAACATGGTTCCTTCGGGTTCCAGTCATTGACTAAAACAAAGAAGCATAGTGTGAGAAACACTAATCATAACAGGAAAACCACATAATCAAGAATAAAATTTCACACTTTAGGTCTTATCATAGGTTGTTCATGGCCATTTCTAAAACACTAATATTGTGTTCTATGTTTAGACATATCCTTAGAGTTCTTACTAAGGCTTTCACATCCTAATTTCCAAAGGTTGACTATACCTTTCCTCTGATACCAACTATAACGACCCATACTTTACATACATGGTTATTACTTCAGAATTGAAGCATACTTATAACAATATAAAACAAAACCATTAAAGGACCGTATAGGTATAGTGTCTTTAGAAACTGGGAAACATAAACAACTGGTTCATAAATCATCTACATTATCTCCCATTTATTTCATCATATCTAGAGTCCCTTTTGGCATATCCTACTTAATACCCTTCTTCCTGACCTGGGGAAAAGAAAACATACAAAAGGGTAAGCTCAAATGCTCAGTAAGGGTTAACAAAAGAAATATCAATCATATCATATTCATAAGAACATAGCATTTTGAAAATCTTAACCTGCAAAAGAGATAATAATAACATAACATGGGGTAAATCATAGTAGTGAAATGTAATCCCAATAATAATAACTTAAAAAATGAAACTTTGTGTCATATACACATAATCATAGAAAATCATTTCATATTAGTCAAGGCTCATTTCCAAGACCATCATAGCAGACAAAGTCCATTACTGAACTGAGTTCACTCCTCATTCCAGTCCTATATCACTGAACTGGATTAACTTTCCATTACATCCATGTCTATATCATGAGATATAAATCTTTACCCAATGCATTGGAGGGAGATATAGGTCCCACCCATCTCATAATGAAACCATTCTTATGTTTTCCACAAAATCATTAATCATACATCATATCATAACCCATATAATAAAAATGGAATTCATAAACATTATGCCATCATAACATAATCCATAAAAGGAATTCATAAAAATAATTCCATCATAACATAATGAAATCAATGTAATAATAGGGATAGAAACATAAACCTATATTATCTTAGATGGAAAATAATTTTGATAAAACACTTGAACTCCATTCTTGAGGAAAATATCCTTTCTACTTCAAAAACATTTTTCCTTTCTTAACATGTCATACAATTTTAAACTAAAAGAAGTTAATTAAAAATAAACTTAAAAACTTATAATGGAAACTTCATGGAAATAATTTTCTCTAAAATCATAAAAATCCATTCATGCCGTATAAGTTAAAAAAACATTCTTCTCGTACTTTGGCCAAAAAATTCAAAAAGTACCTCGTTCTAAAAATGACAAAAGATTACTTTCATATATTTTACTAAAAAAACTCACCAATGGGTAAAATTGGATTTAAAAAATTATAAGAGGATAGAAATAATATTACATATTGAGGAAACATGGATTTAGATGATAAATATTCCCCAGTAAATTCTGAAGTATAAACAATCTCGGATAAAAATGAGATTGCAAGATTTTCTCTTACCTTAGGTCTGATTTGCTTCTTACGTATCCGAACCTCCTATATAATGATTTAAATAATGTCATTGACTTGTTACAGAATCATATTCAATGTTATGATATCATATATGGTCATATTCTTATCTTCTTAGTAATATTTCATTGCTACTTGTTACTCGGGTGTTCATTGCTTTATGTTCTTATGCATGTTTTGTCGAATAAATTCTTATTCTTATTTTTAGGTTATAGATACCTAATTTAAAGAATGGTATTAGTTTAATATATATCATATTTATTCATTCAAGTCATTGATATAATCATTATTCAATGAAGATCATGTAGAACGAGTCGCATCACATCATGGAGACGGTAGGCCGTACGTACGCACGAGCGATGATATTGTTCCCATGATCGTGGAATTGTATTGAAGTGTATGTATACTATTTCAGAATTAATATTAATTTAAAATACTCATATATAGTTATTATTTACACCATTATACCCATCCAAGTAAGGTGGTGGTAGAAAACAGATTACACCACGGCGTGGAGACGGTATTCCGTACGTACGCACGCGCGGTGATTTCATTTTCCGTAGGATGGTTAGAAGGTGAAATATGGTTGTTTCATATTTATAATAACATATCAGTATATGAGTGATACTTATGTTATTAATTCATAATGAAACAACTAAATAAGAGGAAGTAGAAGAAGAAATCAATTTGAAAGAATCGGTAACGGATATTACCTCTTCTTCGACACGCCTCTTTGAAACCTCCTCTTAGGGCACTAAAATTGGTCTTTGAAGAAGAACGGGACCTCTAGTATGTTTCTAGGGAAGTTGATAAGGGAAATGACCAGGGGTTGGCCGATCTTGAATGCTCAAAGTTGTGTGAGGAGGAGAGGGAGGAGGTGGCCTTTTATAAGGGAGGAGAGGAGAACCTTAGAAAAAACTTAAAATATTATTTTATAATAAAGTCATATTCGGTTTATAATAGCTCAAAATTGATTTATTTCGAAGCTAAAGTAGGGATAGGTCGAAATACTCTCAAAAAATAGGTTTTAGATAAGTTTAGGTTACTATTTTAACCTTATCATTTAGATTTAACTCTAAGTTAAATAATTTAACTTTTACCATGTCTTCTTGTTTTATTACACTATATGGTTAATAAACTTACTATAACAAGCGAAAAGAACCCCAAGTGGTTCATTATTAATATATATAACCTTATCTAAGTCATTTGGATGAACCTTAAATTTTTAGGAATAAAATAAAAATTAATAATATAATATTTTTTTTTAAAAACTATTTTATGTCAATTTTGACACTATTTGGTAATTGATTTTTGTGAAAATTATAACAGTATTATTAGTTCTAACTAAGTTAATTAAATCAATAATAACATGTCATATTAACCTATAAAATTAGTTTAATTCATAAAAAGTCTCAAATTACATTTATTTGGGAATTTATAACATCAATTATGTTAATATTTCATTAATAAGGTAATTACTGCATCATCATTGTGTGATAAATAAATTAAATTATTTAATGTCTAAAAAGTATAAATAAAATACCATTATGTAGTAAATATTTTTATCTTTCTAATTAATATTTATAGTCGAATTTATCTTATGTATAACCCTATATTAAAAATATTTTAGTTATTAAACTTTGATTTTAACTCTTTTAACTCTTCTTTAAATAAAATAATAATAAATGTCCTAATCTAATCCAAGTGGGCCTAAAGGGTCATATTTTAATCCTAAGTTTGTTTCTGGTCGAATTAAACTTATCCAATAGAATTAGGACATGTGTTAGGGTAATAATAATATCATTTTTACCCTTAATTACGCTATTTACTTTTAACCGTGGTAAATAAAAGTAAAAAGTTACTATTCACCAAAAATTATTTTTATCTTATTGAACCAAATTTTACTCCATGATATTAACCATGTCTCTTAGGTTTTCGAAATTCTACTCACAGAAGTGGTAAAATTAAGTTTTATGTAAATTTGCAAATTCTCTTAGGAGGTGGGTAAAAGACGGTGAAAAGTTCAATAAAAATTTTATATATCTAAAATTATTATAAAATGACTCCAATGAATTAAATTTAACTTATATAGGTATTATGTATCAATTTTGACCTAAAATAAATTTAAATAAAATAAGTAATTATTTAAATAAAAAGTCGGTTTTTAAATAGTAACCCACTGTTTTCACTATTCATCAAAAATTGAAAGTTTTCAGAAAAATACCAAAATTTTACCCTAGGCTAATTTCGATATTCCGAATCCAAAAATGAAGTCCATTTTGAAATATAAAATTTATAAAATTTCAAAAAGTGGGTATTACTATTCATAACGGCTAGTTTATATAATATTTTAATAGCATATCGTTGTTTAGTGAAACTCGGTATTGCGTACAATACACGCTATCATGGAAGATCGCGATTGCGTGTAAAACAATCCATTGTAGTATTTTGTGTAATGAAAGATTTATTTGATGTTGTGTATAACATAAGACATTAAAAATATATACTTCTCATAAAATATCAGGGTGTTACATGAGGTGTCTTTCTTCCTTTTGGGATGTCGATATATTCTTCTTAGGATCCATATTGCTTATTGGGATGCCCAAAAATGCTTTCCTAGGATCCAGATTCTGATCCATGTTATTTATGATATTTACTGTATACCTGGAGGTACTACCTAGGAGATGGTTTTTGAACTTGATTTTATATATTGTGATATATATATTTTGTTGGGATGAATAGACATGTTTCTTAGTATTCAGCTGTTGATATTTACTTGATGATATATGATGGGGATGATTATGCTCTCCTCATCCTTTGAACGGAATGATTCCGCTCTTCCAAATCAGTTACGAGACTCCATGGGTGTAGCATTATGGGTCACCAGAGAGTTCTCTCTTTATATGTGCATGACAACCTAAGACTCGTGGTAGATTACACACTCCTGAGTGATGGGGATAATTACGCTCTCCTCGGCCTTTGATCAAAATGCTTCTTCTCTTCCGATCAGTTATGAGACTCTAGGTCTATAGCATGGAAGATCATTAGAGAGTTATATCTTTATAGATTGCCTAAGGGTACACCCCTTAGGGATTATCCAAGTTCCAAATGTCGGGACTGCCTACAGACTGAGACATAGGGCTCAGACATTAGACTGGATTCACAGGGCTGAGCAGCATGTTGACAGACTCAATAACCTTTTACATAATGTCTAGACGTGCTTCCCAGAATCTTTCTTTATAGGTGGGGATGATTATGCTCTCCTCAGTCTATGATCGGAATGATTACACTCTTCCGAATCCATCAGGATTGACCGTTAGTATACGACATCCTTTCTTACAGGATTGACCGTCGATATGTGGTATCCTTTCTTACAGGATTGACTATTGGTATATGGTATCCTTCTTTACAGTATTGACTGTCGGTATACGGTATCCTTGTTCAGTGATTGGAGGAGAGTACGAGTGAACCCAGGTGTAAGACGAGTATCCTCCTATGGTGACATTGATTACTCAGAGATATAATTTTGGAATTGGCCAAAGCAGGTACATGTCGATGGGATTATGGACCCAAAGATCAAATTAATGATACACGGCTTGAGTGGCATGATGTAAAACTCAATGCCCTTGAAAAGGATGTCCAAGCGATCAGGATTAAGGACCCAAGGATCGACTACTGATGTGGTTTCTTGTTGTTTGATTCACATACTCATGAATATTCATATTTATGTATTTATGTATAGGTATGGGAATATAGAGGTATACTTATATAGATATGAAAATCCATGGTGGCACTTGACCAGTTGATAAGGATTATAGACCTTGGGTTTTACTATGGTTGCACATTTGGTTTACTTCCTTTTGTTGTGTTCTAGCTAGGCTGAACACATTTCTGTTTCATACACCTTTATCAGTACAGTTATAGGTTTCTTGTCGGGGTGTCCTACTGAGATTCTTTATCACCCCTGCACGTGCACCTCGGTGTACGTGTAGACCTTATGTTTGATTTTTAGGTTGAGCATGAGTTTCATGGTGGATAGGCCTAAGGCCTAGTGTTTCATTATCGATCTGAGCTACTCGAGTGGTTCTACTGATCAGGATGGTGCAGTTTGACAGTGTTCGAAGATCAGGTATGTGATTTGGATAGGAGTTAGTAGTGGAGCACTATAATTTTACTTTTAGTTTCTTTTATACTTGTATTTGTATGGTCGACCCAATGAGTGACCAATGTTGTATTGTATTGCATAGCTGTTCTGGATTTTATAATATTTTACTATTACAGCTTGTTCCATTTTAGTTGTTTATTGCTTCCGCACTCTGTTTACTTTCTATTGTGTATGATACTTGGCTATTTCCACTATTTTCTTACTCTAATGTGAGGGAATAGTCTCCCCACTGTCACCTCCTAGGCCCTCACTGCTAGTCATCATCCTCTAACATACGGGGATGCACACTTGAGGCCTTGTGGTGAACCGTCTTAAAGAACCAGTTTAGTGGATTCCGAGTCGAGATGTTAGAATCACACATCACAACACATCAAATATCATTTTTATAGATTTAAAAAATGATCTTTTATAACATTTCACTTTATTTTAGGGGTATTATCACACAAACCATAATTCTCAGGCAACCATTTCATTAGTAAAATATAAGTGGTTAGCCAATTTCCATTTTAGGAATATATAAAAAAATCACAACAAACACAATAGTCACAACACATATCATCCAGCACAAACAAATTCCCCAATTACCAAATTTTTTTGCGGGACATCAAGCCCACACGAACCATCATATCATAATAATATCAAAGTTTTACAGACATGTAAATCATTCCTCGTTTTCCCCTTCAATTTAAATTTTCCAATTCTTTATCTTTGATTAATCCAACACAAACATCTCCCATAGATAAAAAAAGAAAACCCCTCCTACATAATTCATAATAAATAGAAGCAAGGGAAACCCTACCTCAAAGAAACTTTACCGACTCACTATGCACCACGAGCCGAAGAAGAAACACCCGCAAACCACAACCACACATGGGAATCCATAGATCAACCTACCCCACACCAAAGGGTCATCAAAATTCCACCTAACACACACCACAAACCAAACCAACATCACCTTAGTGGGTCCCCTAGATAAGAACAAAAGAAAATAAGGGGATAAAGGAAAAACACTCACCGCAGATCGCCAAAAAACTACCACTGACAACAACAAATAAAAGAAAGGGAGGATAGGGATAGAAATTCTACTTGGGGTGCCTAGGGAACATCCAAAACGAGATATGAAGAGAGATGTATGAGAAAATGAAAAATCTTAAATTGAGAGAGAAATTTAAAACCTGGATCCCATTGATTTCATGGCATTTAAACCAAAGGTTTCTTAAAATTTCAACTTTCACAAAAAATCAGGCCGCCTTCGGCCTTTATTTTTTACACATCATGAATTGAATTTACACGATGTGTATTTCCTGTAGCAGCTCTACTGCACCTACAACCTCAACTGAAAACTAGAAAAGTAATTTGTTGGAAAGGAACATACCATTACACTTATCTTATGATTACATATGATCATAGATTGATAACTCATATATCTATCCTTACTGAGCATCTGATCTCACCCTTTATTATGTTTCCTTCTCTAGGTTATGAAGAAAGGTTTAGGTAGGGTATGCCTAAGAGGAGTACTATGTGAGAATATTTTTGTGGGAGATGTTGAAGATATTTCATGAAATAAGAAGATCTTGTTTCTAGTATCCAAAGAGAATAAACTATTACTATACTCTGGTGTGTTTTTATAAAATGTATTGAATATTCATTTAAAAAGATGTGATATTTATGTATTAAAAGTACGAGTTGTTACTATAGGTATCAGAGGAAAAGTTTATTCAATCTTTGGATATTAGGATTAAATTTTTTTAGTGAGATACCTAGGGATATTCCTAAGTATATGTCTAAGTATATGTCTAGGGATATCTCTAAGGATAAGTTTAAGGATAATTCTAAGTATAGGAATCTATACTGTAATTTTGGTGAAGGATATAGAAAGGGGTTTCCAAGAAATTATATCCCTGTATAGATACTACAAGTAGATGTGGATCTGGTACAGAGGTACTCAGAGGTAAAAAATACAAAAAGGTCACATTAATATCAACTCGATCGTCACCTGGTGCACGAAAATGAGCCTTATTACACACCTATTTTGACACTCTCAGGGGATATTCTTTGTAAAATTTCAAAGTCTTTACAAATCATCATGAAAGATTTAAATAATGATCATGAATGACCTAGGTTAAGACTAAGGTTTCATAGATAGAAAAAGGGTTCCATGATTTAGACATCCTATAAATGATTTTTCATTATTATTTGGGGTTCTAGTATGATTAGTGTTTTCATGATATTCTTTATGGTTTTAGTGAATGGACGGAATCGTTTTAATGTTGAGTACAACATATACTGAAATGATTTTCCTCCTGACCAACCAAACATTATTAGAGTTGTAATATAGAATATTGATGCTATGATTGAAAAAATTTATCAAGCTATGAATCATGCCAGGTTTCCAAATGATCAAAGGAGGGAAATAAAAACTGTCAAATCTTTCACGAGAAAACATCTGTTTGTGCATGTGCATATTTCCTTTAATTTGATTTCATGTGATTTTGTTTGATTACTTTTTCTCTGTATTTTGATGATATCTTAATTTATGTTATTTGTATTTTTGTGATTATTATCACATTGGAAATATAATATATTTATCTATAATTTATTAGTTAATGAGGAAGTTTGAAAATGCTTATCTTTTTCTCAAAAAATTCAATGAAGTTGCTACTATGGTTTTAAAAACTCTACATTTCACTTTTTTAAAACATTTCTGTATTTATTTTACTGAAACTTATACAGTTATCCGATTTACATTAAACCTGATTCTATGTAAAGATAAAATATTTTTATTGATTTTATTAGTTTACATCAAAGTCTAAAAATATCTTTTTAATGGACTTTTAATTATTTGAAGTTATGCTATGCTGTTTTGTAGTAACAGTCTTTCCAGAATTGTTTTTCTTCTGTTTTTTAATGATTTCAGGATCTTTAGATGTCGGGTTTAATTGGTTATTTTTTTTGAAAGATAATAAGTTTTTCTACAAATCATTAGTTTAGACCAAAGTCTGAATCTACTGTTAATATCCCTTAAAAATTCGTTGAAGTTTGTAAAAATATTCTGTCCAGATTTCTTACAAAAATATGGTTCATTTTTATCTGACAAAATCATGGTTCATTTTTATCTCACAAAAGCATTGTTAATTTTTATCTCACAAAAGTATGGTTCATTTTTATCTCACAAAAGTATGGTTCATTTTTATCTCATAAAAGTATGGTTCATTTTTATCTCACAAAAGTATGGTACATTGTTTATCTCACAAAAGTATGGTTTACTGTTCATACCTTACGTTACTTTACTATTCATACCTTACATTACGTTATTGTTCACTCTGAAGTTACTATTCATTTTGAAGGTACTGTTCACTCTGAGGTTACTGTTCACTCTGAAGTTACTGTTCACTCTGAAGTTACTGTTCATTCCGAAGTTACTGTTCATTCCGTGCAATTTTTTAAAAATTGATTTTTTGAAAATATATGGATTATTTTTTAACGATTATTTTTTAAAAAATTATCATTAAATATAAGGATCGTAATCAATGAGTTTTTAATATTTTTGGTGCTATATTTAGATAGAAAAATTAATAAATTTTTTCAACGTCTTTTACAAATAAATTTGGACATTTCAAGATTGTTTAAATTCAAATGTTTGAATTTAATTTCAGAATCTACTGCTAGTTTTCAGGAACTGTTTTGACCACGTTTAAATTATTTTAAATGGATTTAAAATTTTGTTTTGAATCATTCAATGCTTTTATTATTCTGGAGATTTTATTGGAAGACTTATTCAAAATATTTTGAATTCCTTTATTAGATATTTATTCTACAGGAATAAAGAAGTGATGGTGCTACTATTTTCATGGAGATATTTATGGGATCTCTTGACTCAATTAATTTTGAATATCCAAAGGAAGCGGAGCTACTGCACCTGCTATATATTTTTATTCTCTATATATATCATTCTCTCTTGCAGAAAAAACAACAATACAATAAAAAGAGAAAGTGCTGTGAACTTTGAACCTGCTGTGCATTTGCAACGTCCTGTGACACTCTGCTTCACCACCCGCTCGTTCTCTCAAGTGCTAAATTAATTATTCTTTGACTACAATTGCATTGACGAGATGTGCTGATCTAAACCTCAAGAACTAGTACCTGTGTTTTAATTTTTATCTTCTCTTTCATATGGTTATGAGTCTGTAACACTACTTCCCATCTCTCACACACACTCTATTTTTCTGTTTATATTTTTACACACAAAAACATGATTTGTTATTCTTTTTCATCGGGTTGTGACTCTCGGATTCTAAAGTTAGGATCTTAGGATTGTGACTACCTGTATCTAAAGTCAAGACTATTTGTGTTGTGACTCCCGGTATCTAAAGTCATGTTGTAAGGGTTGTTACTCCCCACACAAAAGTCAGTGTCATGGTTATCCCTCCACTAGAAAAGGATTTTGTAATTAGGTTATGATTCCCCTTTAAAAATCATTTTTAGTGAACACGTATCTCTCGCCGAGTAGAGAAATATAAGAGTATAGTATGCCCACTTTGGACCAAACTACTATAAAAAACATCCTTGCATTATTTACTTTTTCCACTGTTAATTAACCTTAATAATTAACTTTGATAATTAATCAATTTATTTGATTAAAATTTTTAATCTGGTATATTCACCCCCTCTAGACCATCAGCCATTACCCTATCTGACCTAACAATTGGTATCAGAGGGAAACATTCTTAAGAATAGTTTTTCTCTATCTTTATATTTAATTATACTAAATATCGGTACTATTGGTTATTCCTTTAGGAATTTATCCAACCATTTTTTTAGTTTGCTTTTATATTTTATTGTTCTAACCTATTCCTAGAGATTACAGTCTAAGGATAAATATCTTATAAGATGGCAAGATTAAACCCGAATGATGCTTGGATTCCTCAGAAGCCACCACATTTTGATGGCAATGATTATGGATACTGGAGATCCCAAATGGAGGCATAACTCAAACAGTTGAGAATTGAGCACTGGTCTATCATGTCAAAACAATACACACTGCCTAAAGCTGATCCAGATAATCTTACAATAATTGATGCTACTAGATATTTCTTAAATTAAAAAGTCATTAATATTTTATATTATGCTATTAACAGAAGTGTTTTTAGTCATGTGTCTGCATGCAAGAAAACTCATGAGATTTGGAAGATTTTGCAAGTTACTCACCTTGGCTCTGACAAATTAATCCGAACCAAGCTTGGAATGCTTTGTGATGAGTATCAAGACTTCAAGATGGGTGAAGATGAAATTGTAAACCAAATGTTCCATAGATTCACAAGCATTGTGAATGGAATAAATTCACCTGGAGAAGCTCTAGAAAATCCTATACTTGTTGAAAGAGTCCTACGAGTATTACCAAAGAAATGGAATGCAAATAAGGTTTCCATTGATGAAAGAAAGAACTTCAAAGAGTACACAATTGATGAATTGATTGGATCACTACTCCAATATGAACTAGAACTGAAGAACATAGCTGATGAAGAGACAAAAAAAGAAAAGGTGTATCTTTTAAGTCTGTTAATGTTATTTCTGATAATTCTTATGATTCTGATCTACAGGATATTGAAAAGGAAGACCTAGATTAGATTATAACTGGAGTCTACAAAAGAATGAAAAAGAAAGGTTCCAAAAACCAGTTTAGTAGAAACCCTCAAAAAGAAAAATACAAGGGAGATAAGAAAGGTGATACAAATTAAAATGCTTCATATGTAACTTGTTATGAGTGCAGGAAGAAAGGGAATATCAAAACTGATTTCCCTAAACTAAATAATAAAGACAAATACAAAAAGAAGGATAAAAAGGCATTGAAAACCAGATGGAGTTGTACTGAAGAATCTGATTCTAGTGAACAATCTAGAAATGACAAAGAATCTTCTAACTTGTGTTTCATGGAATCACTGGATAAAGTTTTTAATTCTAGTTATTATTCTGAATGTTCTGATTCTGAATATGAATCTGAAAACCCCAATGTTTTTGAATTAAATAAAGAAATTTAAAGATTAAGAAAAGATATTTTCAAAGCTGCTGATTTATATAATAAACTTAAAGAAGACAATGAAAAACTTATTTCTGAAAATAAATTAATATTACAAGAAAATAAAATGTTCACAAACACTGCTTCTTCTTCTCATTCAACAGTTTATGACAATTTGAAAACTGCTCAAGATTTGAATGAGAAATTGAAAAAGGAAGTTGAATGTCTTAAACAAAATTTATCTGCTTTTATTCAAGGTCATTAAAAATACAATGAGATGATGTCTTTGACTAAAACTGATAAAAATAAATATGGTTTTGGTTATGATAAAATATTACCTCAAATATATAAAACCTATTTTGTTAAAATTAAAAATGGTTGTACTTTAACTGTTACTTGTTTTAAATGTAGCATGAATGGTCACTATGCCAATGACTTCTCACTTAGATTTAAACAATCTTTGGGATTTACAAAAACTAATATTTCAAAATCCTTATTATCAAGAGTACCTTACAATACATGTTTAAATTCTGTATGGGTACATAAAAATTTTATTACTAATCCTATTGGACCCAAAGTAGCTTGGGTACCAAAATTGTCAATTAATTGATTTTTGTAGAAAAAATGCTTTGGATGTCTCAAGAATGACATATGGTACATGTACAGTGGATTCTCTAGGCATATGACTGGAGACCCATCAAATTTTACCTCATACAACACATGTGATGGAGGCACTATTACTTTAGGAGACAATTCCAAAGGCAAAGTAAAAGGTTTTGGTAAAGTTGGTATTTCAAATTATACATTTATTTCCCAAGTTTTATATGTTGAAGGTTTAAAACATAATTAAATTAGTATATCACAATTATGTGATGATATAATGTAAGTTAAATTTTAAAATGATAAATGTTTAGTTTTTAAAGATGATTCTTTATTATTTTATGCCAATTGAAAAGATAATATTTATACTATTGATTTTTCTGAACTAACTATTCAACATGTAAAGTGTTTGAATGCTGTACAGAATGACTGCATCCTTTGGCATTGATGTTTAGGACATGTTAATTTCATAATGTTGCATAAGCTCTCAAAGCATGAGAATGTTTTACAGCTTCCTTCTTTGAAGAAAGAACAACTTCATGTTTGTGATGCCTGCATGAAAGGGAAGTAACACAAAATCTCTTTTAGACCTATCAATCAGATAAGTACTATTAAGCCTTTATAGTAAGTACATCTTGATTTATTTGGTCCAACTAAAATTTCTAGCCTTGGTGGAAAGAAATATACTTTAGCTATTATTGATGATTATAGTATATTTACTTGGGTATATTTTCTAGCTCATAAAAATGATACTTTATCTAAATTCACTACTTTCTCTAAATTAGTTCAAAATGAAAAAGGTTGTATGATTATTTCTATTCGTAGTGATAAAGGAGGTGAATTTCATAATTTAGATTTTGAAAAATTCTGTGAAAAGAATAGATATTTTCATAATTTCTCTACTCCTAGAACACCACAACAAAATGGTGTTGTAGAACAAAAAAATAGAACTCTTATTTAAATGGATTGAACTATGTTAAGTGAATATAATTTGCCTAGATATTTTTGGGATGAGGCTATTTTTGCTGCATGTTATATTTCAAATAAAATTCTTATTAGACCTTTGCTAAAGAAAACTCCTTATGAATTATTCAAAAATAAAAAGCTTAAAGTTGGTTATTTTAGAGTTTTTGGCTGTAAAGTTTTTATTTTAAATTCAAAGGACAATTTAGATAAATTTGATGCTAAAAGTGATGAAGATATTTTTCTTGGTTATTCTAATAATAGTAAATCTTATAGAGTTTATAATAAAAGAATGAAGGTTATTGAAGAATCTGTTCATATTATGTTTAATGAAAATACTGTTAAAATAAATTCTGATTCTAATGTTATTGATGATGAGTTTAGAGATTTTAATTTTGGTGAAGATATTCCTCAAGATAATAATGAATTAATTGAGGGGGAGTGTACTCCTTCTCAACCTGATCCAAGATCATGGAAGATTCACAAAGATCATCCTGTTGAAAATTTAATTGGAAATGTTGATTCTGATTTTAAAACCAAAAATTCTATTTTAAATTATTGTGCCAATTCTGCTTTTATTTCTGATTTTGTTCCTGTTAATATTAATAATGCTTTAAAATATGTGAATTGGATTGCTTCTATAAAAGATTAATTAAATCAGTTTGTTAGAAATAATGTTTGGACTTTAGTAGAATTTCCAAAAGATAAGCAGGTAATTGGAACTAAGTGGATCTTTAGAAACAAGCTAGATGAATTTGGGCAGATTGTCAAAAATAAATCCAGAATTTTTGCTCAAG
This sequence comes from Viscum album, assembly GCA_963277665.1. Classification (NCBI taxonomy): domain Eukaryota; kingdom Viridiplantae; phylum Streptophyta; class Magnoliopsida; order Santalales; family Viscaceae; genus Viscum; species Viscum album. The sequence goes on along the minus strand of OY728129.1, from coordinate 1,776,086,101 downwards.
GATACTCTCAAGAAGATGGTATAGACTTTGAAGATTTATTTTCACCAGTTTTCAGGTTAGAGGCAATTAGAATTTTGTTAGATTTTGCGTGTTTTCAAGGTTTTAAATTATATCAAATGGATGTAAAAAGCGCTTTCTTAAATGGTTTTATTACTAAAGAAGTTTATGTTTCTCAACCCCCTGTTTTCGAAAATGAAAAATTTCCCAACCATTTTTTAAATTATCTAAAGACTTATACGGTCTCAAACAAGAACCTCATTCTTGGTATGAAACACTTTATTTATTTTTATTAAAAAACAGTTTCAAGAAAGGCAAGGTTGATCCCACTCTTTTTATTAAAATATCTTTTGATGATATTTTAATTTTTCAGATCTATGTTGATGATATAGTTTTTGGATCATCTAGTGAAATACTTTGTAAGTATTTTTCTTTATTGACGTCTTCTGAATTTGATATGAGTTTAATGGGAGAATTAAAGTTCTTTCTTGGACTACAAATTTCTCAGAGGAAAGATGGAATTTTTCTTAATCAATCTAAGTATGCTAAATATTTAGTTAAACGATTTGGTCTTGATTTCTATAAATCCATGAAAACTCCTATGGGTACTAATTGTAAATTAGATAGTGATGAATATGGTAAATCAGTTGATTTTACAGTTTATAGAGGTATGATGGGTAGTTTAATTTATTTAACTGCATCCGAACCTGATATCATTTTTAATGTTTGTTTATGTGCTAGATTTCAAGATGATCCTAAAGAAAGTTATATTAAAGCTGTAAAAAGAATAATTAGATATGTTAAAGGGACTGTTGATTTTGGTTTATTTTATCTAACATATAACTGTTTTGATTTAACATCTTATTCTGATTCTGATTTTGGAGGCTGTAGAATTGACCGAAGAAGCACATCAAGTATGTGTCATTTTTTGGGAAAATGTTTAATATCTTGGTTATCTAAGAAACAATTATCTGTTGCTTTATCTAATGCAGAAGTTGAGTATATCTCTGCTTCTAGTAGTTGTTCTCAAAGTTTATGGATTAAGCAAACTTTATGTGATTTTAGTGTTTATCTTGATAAGCTACCTATTTATTGTTATAATACATCTTCAATTTCTCTTTCTAAAAACCCCTTACAACATTCTAGAACAAAACATATTGATCTTAGATTTCATTTCATTCGTGATTATGTGAATAAGGTTGATATTATTTTAGAATTTATCCCTTCTGAAAATCAGCTTGTAGATATTTTTACAAATCCTTTAAACTCTACTCAGTTTGAGAAAATTAAATTTTCTCTTAGTATGTTGGAATTTTAAATTTTATTTGTTGCATTTGTTTAGGGGGTGCATGTTTTCACTTTTTGTTTATTTACAAAAAGGGGGATAATTTTTGGAGAGAAGGTTTGGGGAGAAATAATTTGGTTTTAATCATTTTAAAAATTCATTTATGGTTTAAATGTTTTGGTTTTGTAATCAAACAAAAAGGGGGATATTGTTTGTGCATGTGCATATTTCCTTTAATTTGATTTCATGTGATTTTGTTTGATTACTTTTCCTCTGTATTTTGATGATATCTTAATTTATGTTATTTGTATTTTTGTGATTATTATCACATTGGAAAGATAAGATATTTATCTACACTTTATTAGTTAATGAGGAAGTTTTAAAATACTTATCTATTTCTCAAAAAATTCAATGAAGTTTCTACTATGGTTTTAAAAACTCTACATTTCACTTTTTTAAAACAATTCTGTATTTATTTTAGTGCAACTTCTACAATTATACGATTTACATGAAACCTGATTCTATGGAAATATAAATCATTTATCTTGATTTCATTTGTTTACATCAAAGTCTAAAAATATATTTTGAATGGACTTTTAATTACTTGAAGTTATGCTATGCTATTTTGTAGTAGCAGTTTTTCCATAATTGTTTTGCTTCAATTTTTTAATGATTTTTGGATCTGTAGATGTCAATTTTAATTGGTTATTTTTTTTGGAAAGATAGTAAGTGTTTTTAAAAATCATTAGTTTTGACCAAAGTCTGAATCTGCTATTAAGAGCCCTTAAAAATTCATTGAAATTTGTCAAAATATTCTATCCAGATTTCTTACAAAAGTATGGTTCATTTTTATCTGACAAAAGTATGGTTCATTTTTATCTCACAAAAGTATGGTTCATTTTTATCTCACAAAATCATGGTTCATTTTTATCTCACAAAAGTATGGTTCATTTTTATCTCACAAAATTATGGTTCATTTTTATCTCACAAAAGTATGGTTCATTTTTATCTCACAAAAGTATGGTTCATTTTTATCTCACAAAAGTATGGTACATTGTTTATCTCACAAAAGTATGGTTTACTGTTCGTACCTTACATTAATTTACTATTCATACCTTACGTTACTTTACTATTCACTCTGAAGTTACTGTTCACTCTGAAGTTACTGTTCACTCCGAAGATACTGTTCACTCCGAAGATACTGTTCATTCCGAAGTTACTGTTTATTCTGAAGTTACTGTTCATTCCATGCAATTTTTTAAAAATTGATTTTCTGAAAATATATGGATTATTTTTTAATGAGTTTTTTGTAAAAAATTATCATTAAATACAAGGATTGTAATCAAAGAGTTTTTAATATTTTTGGTGCTATATTTAGAGAGTAAAATTAATAAATTTTTTCAATGTATTTTACAAATAAATTTGGACATTTCAAGATTGTTTAATTTCAAATGTTTGAATTTAATTTCAGAATCTGCTGCTAGTTTTCAGGAACTGTTTTCACTACGTTTAAATAATTTTAAATGGATTTAAAATTATGTTTTGAATCATTCAATGATTTTATTATTCTTGAGATTTTATTGGAATACTTATTCAAAATATTTTGAATTACTTTATTAGATATTTATTCTATGGGAATAAAGAAGCAACAATGCTGCTATTTTCAAGGAGATATTTATGGGATCTCTTGAATCAATTAATTTTAAATATCCAAAGGAAGTAGATCTTCTGTACCTGCTATATATTTTTATTCTCTATATATATCATTCTCTCTTGAAAGAAAAACAACAATACAATAAAAAGAGAAAGTGCTGTGAACTTTGAACCTGCTGTGCATTTGCAACGTCCTGTGACACTCTGCTTCACCACCTTCTCGTTCTCTCAAGTGATGAATTAATTCTTCTTCAACTACAATTGCATTGATGACACGTGCTGATCTAAACCTCAAGAACAAGTACATGTGCTTTAAATTTTATCTTCTCTTTCATCTAGTTCTGAGTCTGTAACACTACTTCCCATCTCTCATATGCACTCTATTTTTCTCTTTATGCTTTTGCACACAAAAGCATTATTTTTTATTCTTTTTCCTCAGGTTGTGACTCCTGGATTCTAAAGTCAGGATTTTAGGGTTGTGACTCCCTGTATCTAATGTCAATACTATTTGGGTTGTGACTCCCAGTATCTAAAGTCAGGTTGTAAGGGTTGTGACTCCCCACACAAAAGTCAGTGTCATGGTTATCCCTCCACTAGAAAAGGATTTTGTAATTGGGTTATGATTCCCCTTTAAAAATCATTTTTAGTGCACATATATCTCTCACCGAGTAGAGAGATATAAGAGTAGAGTAGACCCGCTTTGGACCGAACTACTATAAAAAACATACTTGCGTTATTTACTTTTTCCGCTGCTAATTAACCTTAATAATTAACTTTCATAATTAATCAATTTATTTGATTAATTTTTTTAATCTGGTCTATTCACCCCCCTCTAGACCATCTACTATTACCCTATCCGACCTAACAACATCCACCTTCTTTTAGTGGATCTTCTGATCCACTAGTGGCTGAGCGATGGATCAACACCATTGAGAAAATATTTTATATTCATCAATGCTCGAGACATGTAAAAGTTATCCTAGCTATTTATCATTTGGACGTTGAAGAAGATCAATAGTGGAATCTTATTAAGAACACAAGGGAACAAGAAGAAATTGAATCTATGGAATGGGAATAGTTTAAGGGTATATTTTTCAGTAAGTAATTCCCATGTATTCTACAGATAGATATGGATAAGGAATTTTTTGAGATTAAGAAAAAGTATGATGGATATATTGGTACCTATGAAGCTAATTTTTCAAGACTTGTAAGGTACGCTTCTGGTTTAATCATCAGCTCTGAAATCAAAATTGATCTATTATTTGGTGGACTGAAACCAAGTCTCCAAAAGGCCTTGGTTATGAGATGATTTAGTAGCTATGAAGAAGTAGTTCGATGTGTACTAAAGGTAGTAATGAAAATTGGATATTCCCACCATTCCTATGGTTTTGATAAGAAAAGGAAGATTGAGTATCATGAAAAATCAAATGGTGGAAAGAAATTATAGCCATCTTCATGCCAAAAATGTGGGAAAAAGCATAAATGGAATTTCTTGAATGGAACTGAGAGGTGCTTTAAATGTGGACAAGTGGGTTATAAAGCCCGTGAATGTTGAAATGAGATTAATGGGATGGTTAACGAAATAGAGGAGAAGAGGACACTAACTAATACACCACCCACACTCCAATGTTTCAAGTGAAAGGAGTTATGACATTATGAGAATCAATGCCCCAATAAAAGGGATAATATGGATTATAATCCACAACAACATCTAAATAAAAAGTACAAAGGAAAATATTATGCAATAACAATGGATGAATTTAATCATGATAATTAGGGAAAACTTATCCTCCCCTCCTTAGTTGGGAGTTTCATGTTTGATTTTGTATGAATGATCCCTATGAAAATCTTATTCTTCATCATTTAGTGAAATTTCATGTGATTATCTCCTTCTACATGGATTCTGGAATATTTAAATATTATTTTTGATTCTATTGGTAAAAGGATGAACCTAAGCTTCCAATGAAAAAGTTTTTGTACAAGATAAGAGCTTATATAAGAAATAAAGGGTGAGTTAAATTTTGGAAGTGTATATGTATCCATTAACTTAAGAGTTATGGATACCATCATGTGTTTATGAGTTTAAGGTTGATCAGAAGTTCCAATTCATTTACACCCCTTTTGAGGTTTTATGTGATGGGAGTTTATCAAAATTAAGGATATTTTAAGATACATTTATAGAAATACAACCCTTTGGTTTTTATATGTTTTAGTGATTAAGTTATTTAAGGAGGAATGCCTTTACACTCTATGGACATATAATTAAAGGTACTGATAACCATTAAACTTTATCTTATCTTTGATGTTGATGTAATTATGGGTTGTATTTGATCACCTTACGAAGTCAAAACAATTTGTTTCTATCAAGTAAGATTTATCTTTGGATCCTCTTTTTAGAATATATATTAAGTGGTAAGGTTACATGAGGTACCACATTAAATTGTATTTGATTATGATCTTAAGTTTACCACAAAGTTTTGGTGAATTATTCAGCAAGATATTGATATAGAGTTGAGTTTCAGCACTGCGTATCATCCTTAGACTGATGGTCAGTCTGAGAGAATAATTAAAATACTAAAGGATATTTTAATATCATGTTATATGAATCTCAAAGGTTGTTGGGATCAATACCTTCCTCAAGTTGATTTTTCTTGCAACAACATATTTCACTCGAGCATTCAGATGACTCATTAGGAATTACTTTATACAAATAAGTCTATATCTCCAATATAATGGAATGAAGTTGTAGAAAAAAAGATATTGGTTCCTAAGTAAGCTGATGATATGTAAAATAAGGTTATAGTCATTCAAAAACACATAAGGAAAACAAAACTTTGACAAAAATGTTATACTAATAATCATTAACGCAATCTAGAATTTGAAGTTGCTGAGAAGGTATTTATACAAATTTTTCCATGGATAAAAAATGGGAAAACTAAGCCCTTGGTATATCAATACCTTTTTAATACTTGATCATATCAGGATAGTATCTTATGATTTTATGCTTCCATAGGACCTCGATCAAGTTCACGGTGTGTTCCATGTATCCCTCCTGAGGAAGTAAATATCTGATCCTTTACATATAATAAAATCATAGATTGTACTTCTAGAATAATATATTTCTTATGAAGAATAATCGGTAGAGATTCGGGACCCTAGAGAAAAATTTCTATGAAACAAGACCACTTTACTTATTAAATCTTAACGTTGAAACCACCAATTTGAGGAAGCTAAGTGAGAGCATGAGGATGTGACGAGGCAGAGGTATTCTCATCTGTTTGTATCCGAGTGATGAATTTTTATGGTGAAATTAATTTTAAGGGGGGTTGAATCTATCACCTTGATATTTTTATGGAATATTTCTATTTAAAAATTTGATTTATTCAGTAGCTTGCATTACATGCAACACTGATTTTAAACGAACCGTGATACACTATTAAGACATTATTATTTAATGTGATAGTTATAACTTATCCGTTAATTTGGTGGGTATAAATATTATTATCTAAATTATTAAATATATATAAATTCACTACTCAATATAAATGTATTGACAAATTGTTAGTAAATAATCACTTAATTTTTAGTAAAGGCATTGTATTCTTCTTAAATATATTTTTCTCAGAAATGGTTTTTATTATGAGTGAATATTATAATTAACTTCTAAAAGTTTTATAAAATTTATTTGAAAAATTTAATTTCATTTTTTAATTCAACCTGTCAAAATTATCTTAGGATTTTGTTTTTAGAATTTTCTAAAAATATTAATTTTTCAGCGAATAGTGAAAAATACCAATTTTTATAAAACTGTCATTTTATTTAGATTAAAATGACCCTTTATAATTTTAATTTAATATAAACTTAAACTAATTAATATATAGTTATATATAATCTCATTAATTAAATTTTGATCATCCTTATACAATCTTTTGGTATAAGTACATTTTTGGGCTTAAAACACATTTTTTCTAGAAAACTGTTTTCGAGTGCATTTTAAGGAATTGATTTTAAATTAAATTCTGAAACTTATGTGAGTTAAATATTTAAAAATTTATTCCATATTTAGAATTATTGGGTCCAAATTTGGTTAATAGGTCCCTTTTATTTTTGGTCATTAAGAATAGTAACTATAGTACTTTTATTTCCATGGTAAGGGTAAATCGGGTAATTTAGGTTAAAAATAAAAAAATAAAGACTATTAAATAGCCCAAACACTTTTTAAAATTTTATTGGATGAGTTAATTTCCTCTATACTCATCCAAAGTTCGGTTTTATGACCTTTTGTGATCATTTGGATGAGATTATGACCTTTATAGTATTTTATTTCAAGATATGTCAAACATGTCACACTCTTTCTTTTAATAACTATAGTATTTTAATATGAGTTTATATAGAGGATATGTTTGACTATAAGTAGTATTTATAAGTATTAAATATTTATCTTCATCTTGGTAATTTATTTTTATTTTATAATGAAGAAATATTTACCTTAAATGCTTACACAATGCTGATGCAATGATTATTCAATTAAGGAAAAATAAGATAAATGATATTACAAATATTAAAAGTAACATAATTTGAGATATTTAAGAAGATACACAAATTATATAGATTACTATGACATGTTTATGATATAATAAAATATTTGGTTTTAATTTTACTTGTTTTTATGATGTTTTTGAATTCAATGTATTGAATAGTATCAAGATTGACAATAATGATATTTTATGGGATTAATATTTTTATAAATTATTTAAAAATAAAAAAAATATAAAATAAGAACAAATAAGATAATATATGGTCTAAAAATTCATCCTCTATGAATTTATATCCCATTTGGAAGAATGTTTCTGTAGAATAGCCCTAATATATTTTAATCTTTTGAGAAATTTCAAAAGTACCCCTCACCTCAATTATAAAAGGACACATCCTCCCCACTTAATTATGCCACTTTGAGCCTTATATATCAACCATAATATACCAAATTCTCTTCTACACCCCTATAAACATTCTATATGTTCTGGTATTCCCAAAATACCAACTCTGGAGCCCTTTAGAGGAGATCCAAAGGAGTCATTTCGAAGAAGAGGTAATCGATCTAACTGATCACTTTCTTTTTATACTCTTCTTTACCTCATATAAATATATGATATTTATAATAAAATAATAAATTTAGAATCTTAAATATTATGAAATGTTATTATGATTATGAAAACACCATTATGAACCTTCTTTACCATCAAATAAGAAGTGAAAGTATCGCTCGTGTGTACGTACGACTTACCGTCTCCACACAACGATACAATTCATTTTTCATCACCATTTTTTATGAATGAGAATTATTATGGGTTTAATATTTATAAATTATATTTATAAAATTATTATACCTTTTTAATGATAATATTGTGTCTATATTATTATCATCCAATCTTTTGGGAAACAGTAACATCGCTCGTGCATATGTATGAACTGCCATCTCCACGATCCAATGTGATTCATTTTTCATTTATATTTCACATGGATCATAATAAGGACGAATTTGATGAATATATATTATATATTAATAATAATAATTATATAAATGTTAATTATTATTTACATTTCTTTCATTCCATCAATCTAAAAATGAAAACAATGTTCATGTGTACGTACAACCTACCATCTCCATGAATGATGTAATTCAGTTTTCTATATAAACTTTTTATGAATGATTATAAATATATATATAATTAATATATATGATTTTTATACCATTATTAAAATTCTAAAAATTATGGGACTATGATCCAAGTATAAGGACCGAGACTTCCAAACCAAAACATACTTGGAAAATGAAGTAGTTATAATCTAAAATAGTGATTTTAATAACAAATTATTAATAAATGGGTGATAAAATGTTATAAATAAATCATACATGATATGATATATATATGGTTAAGTAATAAATTTATAATAAATCCATATTTATTATACAGGATATTTGAACGTGAACAGAAGAATATGAAACTTGAGATAAGAGTTTATTTCACAATCTCATCATTATTTGAGATTGTTTATGTTTAAGTATACACTAGGGAATATGTATTTTCTATGTACATATTTATAAAAAAATTTCACTTTTTTTTAATATTCTCTTAAAATTGTTTAATTTCATTTTATCCTTGTTTTATTTTTTACTAATTGGTTTGAAAGGAATTTTGTTTAATTTTTCAAACAAGGTACTTTGTGCCTTTTCCAAAAAAAATATGGAAGGAATGTTATTTTTTAACATTTAAGAAATTATCAAATTTTCCCTCTTTCATGATTCATAAATGGTTTGAAGCATCCTTTACAAGTTTACAAGTTTATTTTCAAAGAATTTTTTTTTCATTTTTAACTGCACAACTTTTAAAAAAAGAAGTGATTTCAAAATGGAAAAGTTATTTTCCTCAAGAATTATTCCAAGTGATCTTTCAAAATCATTTTCCATTTACGATGACATCATTTGATGTTACTTAAACTTTTATGAAGATATAATCCAAGGATACCATCTTTATTATTTCTATGTATGGTTTATAATGAAAATATATTGATGAAAACCTTTCCCTTTTCCATGGTTTATACTTTGATGAAATTTTTATAAAATTCGTTTCATTTCACGAGTTCTGTGATAATGAATGTTTTATATGTATGATTTTATTCATGTGATGGGTGATACCTATATATTCCTCTAATTCATTAGTTAAATATTAATATCTTATGAGATAAAAAAGGAAAACAAGTTTATGGGATTGATCATACTTTGGGAAATAGGTTTGTCTTGATCTACTATGGGAAACAAGTGCATCCTGATCCACTTTGGGAAACATTTGTGTCCTAATATACCATGGTAAACAGGTGCATCCTGATCCACTATGGGAAACATGTGCATACTTATCCACAATGAGAAGTGCATGATAAGTCCTTAAATACTATGTTGATGGTCTTGGTAGTTAACCTTGAAATATGAAATAGTTCTCTATATTTATGATGATTCCACACTTTTTTAACACGAGTTTGCGGTTAATGATTGATTTATGATGATTTCTCACTCTTATAAACCATGAATTTTTTTTTATTCCATGACTCATGTATATGATCTATTATAGGTTTGGTATGAAATTTTTAAGTTAGGTTCATGATCTCATACCCTTATTATCATCTTATGTTTTTATATGATCGTAGATTGACATCTCTTATGTTTACCCTTACTGAGCATATAAGCTCAACCTTTCTTATGTTTCCTTCCCCAGGTTATGAAGAAAAATTTAGGCAGGGTATTTCTAATAGGAGTAATATGTGGGAAGATATTTGTGGGAGATATTGAATATATTTCATGAAATAAGAAGATTTTTTTTATAGTTTATAAAGACACTAAACTATTACGATCCTTAGACACGTGTTTATGAAATTTATTAAATATTCATCTAAAAATATTATGAAAGGACTAGGTCATTACATCAATGTTATATTATTATAATAACCTATTAAGATTACACATGAAATAATATTCCACACTTTCTCATCCTTGAATTCCTTAAACCATCATCCATAGATCTAGCTCACTAGGGAAAACTATACCCAAACCCACCGCAAGCACTCTCTCTCCAAAAAACAAAGCCTGCCAAAATGCTCACACCAAAACATGGCCTAAATTTTTCTCACCCTTATCCAGTGTAGAAAATCATTGAATATATTCTGTTTTACACAATGTACTAGGGAAATATGATAAATGAATTACCAAACCCCATTATGGAAGACCACATGGTGTAGAGTCTTAGTGGATACAAAGGGATACCCAAAATCCATGTGTCATCTATTAGAGGATCACACATCATTCTTGGTGAACTAGATGGAGTACCAAACAACAATAATATTTTATGGAAGATCACTCAATGTACAATAGAAAGTCATGAATAGGGACACTGTACTCTATAGTCATCTAGTATCAATGGATAACTATCAAACTTAATGTCCAAGTGTTAGGGAATCTACATGAAGCTCAAGATATATATTCTAATTTGAAAAATGATGTAAAATAAAGGATAATATGTTAATTAGTTTGTGGATTTTGGATGATCAAATATTTGAAGGTATCATACCCTGGTTTATTAAAACATGTCGTAGTTGATGTGACATCGATATTTTTATAGAATTTATAATCCTTCAAAATTGAAATACTTGGGATAATATAATGAGAAATTAATCGATCATATGAGATACATTTGATTACTCATTAAGGGCTAATGACAAGTGTCATGATTAAGGAGGATAAAAATAATATCAAGTGATCCTATTTTTTGATCTTGGGTGATATAACAAGAAGGAAGTCTAGAGAGATAGAAAATAAAGAACATGTGGATTCACAAAGGCAGAAAGAGAGCTATAAAGGAAACTCTATGAAAGTTGAAAGAGAGTTTTTGGAACCTATTGGAATATTTTTCCAAATAAAGAAACAGGAAGATGAAGTTCATTGACATGATGAAGGTAAAGATTTTATATATATAAAAAAGGTGTAATATTTTATTATTTTGATTCACGGAGATCTATTCATTCACTTGTTTGATAGTAAGTCTAAACTTGTGAAAGAGTAGTGAACTTAGTAAGTGTAAATGATTGTTAATCAAAATGTATAGTGAGGATACTATATAATTTTAACATGTAGTGTGATTTAATGGATTAGGTACATCAATCCATTATCATTGTATGCTTCTTGGTCATTTCCCAATGCAGGTGAACCAAGTCAAAAATTGTTTCTCTCATATTTTTTATTCTTTCATGCCTGAGTATGAAGAGATTAGAGTTCCTAATAACTACTAAAGAGACCGTTTAAGGGAATAATTTTAATTGACATACCCTAATTCAACCCCTTGTGGGGTATAATCACTAATGAGATCAACACGCGGTGTTTGAGAAAAGGAATAGAAGTGAAAGTAATATATTTCCCAATGTTTGATTGTTGGGAATTATGAAAATTTATTGAGAGGTGAATCATGAATTTTTAGCCAAGGACTTCATGTGTTCAGGCCGCCGAAAGGAAAGTGTAAGTCATCCTATCTAATGGTTTATATGGAAGTGGGAGTGATACTACCCATGAATAATTGGTTTTGCATAGAGTGATGTTATAAGTGTCACATGTTACCTCCTGCATGTTAGTACCAGGTGCACAATGGAAGTGTGAAACATGGTGATTTAAAAAAAAAAATCACCAGACTGACATAATAACATCATCTCTAGTGAGGGAGTGCCCAAATTTAACTCGAGGATCACATGTGGAAGGAATTAAGCATGAAACAAAAATCAAACCGTTACCTCATTCTATTTTTGAAGATGAAAGAATGATTCACTCATCACCATAGATCATTGATTGAAGGAAATAATATCATGTCCTTCTAGATTGTCCACATGTACTTCAAATGTTTGTGGATGCAACGATCGTTGATTTCCAAGTGGTAGCTCAAATAACAAACAAGCATTTTGATGTCCCAATGATTTCCACAACACCGCTTCTTCAATATGTGAAGTAGAACTTAGATCCAAGTTGGAAAAAGGACTCATTATCACTCTAGGATCCAAGATAGATGAGAGAAGAGCTCCCAAATTCGAGTAGATGAATAGTCATCTAATAGTGAGCTCCTCTTGACTTATACAAGCCGGTCCAAACACTTGGGAATTTCACTTTTGCCCCCGAAAATGTTTAACCTTATAAATAATACTTAAATGACACTAATGACCTATTAATCATGTAAAAAATGTCATTAATATTTTATTACATACTTTTAACATTAAAATAATATTACATCATAAAATCGGAGCCATTAACTTGACTCAACTCTTGTAACACCCTGATGTTTTGAAATATATATTTCTTTAAATTAGTATTATGTTTGATAACTTTTTTCACACAAAACATCGAACTCAAATAATATTTGACATATTAGATGAATATTATTAAGAAAATTTAAGAATAATAAAACTGTTAGTAAAGAATTTTTTTAATTAATTAGAAATGAATAAAAAATAGGATTAAGAACACATAAATTTTTTAAAGGGCATTTTTTAATAAAAGATGTTTTCCTTTATATATTTTATTTTCATTTAAAAGATAAATGTATAAATTTATAAATTTTAATTTGAAAAAAATAATTTTTTTTGGGATTTAACATTTCTATATTAACTTAGGATAAATATCTTAGAGTTTTTTAAAATAAATGATTTTTAGGTGAGTAGGGAAGAAATACTAATTTTGGTAATACTGTCACTTTTATGACACTATTAAAATATAAGAATAACTTAAAAGTTTTTTGAAGAATTTTTATATAAAAATATATATTTATAAAGTAAAATAAATCATTTATAAATACTATGTTTAATTTTTAGAACCCATGTTTCATGTTTTGGAAACTTAAGTAATATTTTACTCTAAAAACTATTTTGTTCGCCTATGTTTAAAATTAGATTTAATCATTTGTAAAAATTAAATTTAAAAAATGGATTTTATTTTTTATATTAATATTTTAATATTATGTAATAAGTACAATTTCATTCTTAGTCATAAAAATAATATTACTAGGATTAAATTTAATTACTACGATAATGGTAAAAAATTTATTTTCAAAGAATTATTTTGTTAACATTGTATAATTTTTATTTCATCAAATTAATTAATATATTCTCAATAATGGAAATAATATAATGTTTAAACTTACATATAAATATATCATCACCCATTTAATTAGTAATTAATGTTATATAATATTTTGAACACTTGATGGTTAAAAAATCATTTTTCTACAAAAAATCTTCTTCTATATATTATATGTTTTAATTTAAAATCTATTTTCATCACATTGAGAAATTGAATTGGATAAATAGAAGCTAAATTTAGGTTTAGAAAACCCAAATTTTTTAAGACAGGTTATCTTATATTTTTACTAAAACATAAACTACTTTGTTAAGAAACTAGGTACCAAGATAAAAACCAAAATGTTAAGTGTAAAAAGTTAATGGTAAAAGACTGAAATTTTTTTTAAAACATGTGTGAAAATGCATGGTTGATGATTACCCAAACAAAACCCATATCCACTTATTTATGGAAATTTTTTGGAGACATTGACCCTTGAATATTGTCATAGCATCATTTATACATAATTGGTTTTTACTAAAATTTCATTTTCTCCCACTTATAAAAGGATATCACTTCCACCATTTCAATACTACACTTACCCTTTGAAATTTTGTTGAAACCTTTTCCAATTTACCTCTCCTATAAGTCCCTTATAAGTCCATGATCTTACAATATCATTTACTTATACCACATTTCTGTGCTTATCTCATACTCTTATGCCATGATACATGTTTGTTAATTATGATTTCATGTTCCATTATTGAGACTTATGGACAACCCTTATTGTTCCATGTTCTTTTTAATATAAAATTTCTCCCCCAACTATGTTTTATCATATGTCTACAATACAACCCTTGATAACCTATTAGTTAGTTTTTCCCTTATTGAGCATTTGAGCTCACCTTTTTTATATTTCAATTCCTTAGGTTACAAAGATGAGTATAACTTATGAAGAGTCTAGAAGGGAGTCCAGTGTTGCTCAATTATGGAGAAATGTTCACAAGTTTTTTAAAATAAATTTCATATGAAAAAAGTCCTCAAATACACTAAACCTTTAATTCTTGGGATTGTGATATTATTTTGTGAGATGTAATGTTTAACTTATGATAATAATTTAAAATAAAGATATGTTTAGTTTGGGTTGTTATAACTCTCCCATAAAATATTAAATGATATTTAAATATTAAATATTCATTTTTAATATATTTTTCTTGTATTCAATCAATATATTTTGAATACATTGAGTAAATAAATTCCACCTTTATTATTATAAAATTGAATAATAATGAATTTATTTATTGTGATTGTTTAAACTCGTACATATACTGGCCCTTTACGTTGGTCCCACTATATCCTAAACTATAATTAATCATATTTTTAAAAATATTTGAATATGATTTTTGTGTGACTCTCTAGGTACTTATATCAATAGCAGTGAGTGCTACTCATAGAACAAAATTGGCATCTAACAACACATCAAATCTCCTAATGTGACAAGGTTTAGTCATAATAACAAAAAAATATCATTCGAACACACACCATGCAAAAGAAAATATCTATCATGTGATATCTCATAAAACATTATGTATAATTTGTTCCACCATACTTTATTTATTTATTATTTCAATGACCTTACTAGATAGTCTTATCTTACCCTCCTACAAAGTTAAATTTTTATTAAAAACACTTTTGTAGAAAAAAGTGTGAAACCTTCAAGTACAACTAGGAACATCAAATACAGTAGCAGATAACAAAATAATTAAAGGATAAATTTAACCTATTAGACGTGAACTCCCTATATAGTTTTCAAGAAAGATCCATTAACTATTTGATCTAATCTTCTTTGAAGATATCTTCAAATTAATGGGCCAATTTATCCCTTGTTTGCAGGAACTCCTCCACTGTTAACTTATTATCATTGAAGCCTCTGGTTAGGATTAAAAACTATTTCTCAATCCACTCACTCTGTTCCAAGTTTGTTTCCACTTGTATTAGACGCCCGTTCATCCTTTCTATATCCTCTTTAGAAGCTTGAATAGTTAAGACTGTCTCTACTATCTCTTCGTAAGAATGGATAAGGAGGTCCCAGTGTTATCCGTGGCCTCTGTACCATATGCCCACTACAAACCATCAACAATAACCAATGAAGCACCACCAATTTTATCATGATTTCCTAACACCCCCATTATTCCCTCCTTATGAATTAGATCTGGTTTCAGGTTTTCCTCCCACCTCACTTCTAATTTCCGTCCCTCTCTGTCAGGGCCTTCATCCATCGATGGGAACTCTTTCCCCTCAGTACTTCCAGTAGTAGTGATAAAATCCTCTGAGATATTCTGCTTACTCGTCATACTAGAGGCCAATTCCAAACCTTCCGTAAATGAAGGTTCCTACAGTTTAACTTTTGTACTCTTACATGCTTTCTTTCTTGACGATCTGGTTAATATTATCTTTGGGGTGTTTGAATAATCCTTCCGCGATCTTGATTTTTTCTCCCCCTTGAGAACCATGGAATTTCTAATCATGATGCTCCCTTGTTTCCCCATCCTTGATCCAGTTCTGACCAGAGAATCTTGATCGTAGACCATGTCTGGGTGAGAATCCCCTTATATGTCACTTGATTCCTCATCTCCTGTATATTTCGAACCAAACTATTTGCGCTTCCCTTTTGGGATGACGGTTTTCCATCCTTCAATATCATCATTATCCTTTCAAACCTGTTTCAATGCCAAGAAATAATTATGTATCAAGAGTGACGTAGAATATTTTAAATTATCAAGGACCCAGTGGTGTGGAGAGACAACTACCTTGTCGATGATGTTTTGTATCTCCCTAAGAACCCTCACATCAGCTGGAATACTGATACCACCAAGATTTGGGTGTTGCTCAGTCACCTAGCCATGAGTCACCCCTCTAGCCTTAACAGTCTCAACAAATGAGGGAGTATTAATGGAGTAGGGACCTCTCGTGGTATGCTCTGTCAACTTGTGAATACCTAAATTATTAAACATCCTTTCAAAAATGTCATAAACTATCAGGTCCTAGTTCTTAGTATGCGTCTTGTCACACTGTGTAGCAAGGATGAGAGCCTAATCAAGAGAGAATGACCCCTTTGCCTCCTTCAGTTGGATAAGGTTACCAAACCCATGCCTGCACACTACCTTTTGATTCCCAAGTTTGTTACACGAAGATCAGAAATCAACCCATGTCTTAAAGACAACATGTTGCTTAAAACTAAATTCTTCACCTACAACAATCCAAAAAAAATCAACTAAACCCTTTGAAACATCAACTTCAATGCATATTCGTGGAGAGACTGGGTGGAAAACAACCCTTCTTCTACTATCAGAGCATATAAATCTACCAAGTAAATTACCTAATGTTCGGATGATAGAGGTATTCTGAAAATGGAGTGGAATCTTGGGGAAAATAACCCACATTTTCGTAGAAGGAGAGCCTAATTCATAAGGAATTCATATGACCATTTAAGCAGGAAGAAGAAAAATCCTTTTCATATGTGAGGAGCGTTTGACTAGGCTTGGATCATATCACTCTCTGAAGCAAAGCGAATCATAAGGTGCTTGCTGTCGAGAAGGCCAATAGTTGCGTGATCTTGAAAACCCCACGAACCAAAAACAAATTAGTCAAACATGTACAATGAAGTTCAATGATGCTTGAATCGTGCTACCAGAGTCAAGCTGAGGTGAGATGAAGAAACTGTGAATTTCTATGTCGAGATAGGAAGATCTAAAAAACCCTTGAATAGGTTAGGGACTTTAGGGCTAAGAGAGATGGAGGGGAAAGGGGGAATGAAGTCAGGATTAGAAAAGGGGAATAAATGATGAAAATCGATCAAGGATGGAAGAGGTCCCTCCCTCGGAGGGGGAGGGATTGAAGAGGTGACCATCACCGCAACTAGGGAATCGCGAGGGAGAGAGAGGTTTGGTGGAAGATAACCGTTTAGATAGACTTATCTTCTTCTAGCATGACTATAGATTTAGTGAAGTTACTACCATCCTGGTAATTTGGGCCCGAGATATCTCTTCCTCGAATGAGAAGTGAAAAATCTTGTCTCGACCACTGAACCAATGTTATACTACCAATGAAATAATAAACACAAGACACCTCACCATAAACATAAATGTTATGTTTTTTTCTTGGATTAAAGCATGAGATCAAAGGGTACACATTGATAATTATTTCAAGTGAAGATACCAATACACATTCTCATAGATAATAACAACCAATGAAACCTATATTATGTGGTGTTTTTATTAGTAGGTCATATTAGGAGAAGAACAAAACATGAAACCACCAGAAAATAATTCTTCGATCTTCCGAAAGATCACTTGCACTAGAGATTCTGTACTATAAAAGCTAGACCATTGGAAACCCCCCTGGGATTAGTGCATTATAAATAGGAATAAAATGCACCCTACTCACCACACTAAGTCACATTTCTCACATGATCACTTCCAAAAAACTTATACATAAGAATTCAAGAAAAATAAAGGTATGAGAAAAGTAAAGTGTATAGATATGATTACACAGTTTGGACTTTCATCCCGCATCCATAGGATAACACTGTAAACTTTATATTACTATAAGTACAAATAATTACAAACAATATAGATTAAGAGTTAGTGTTACACATTGAAAAAATTGTATATTACATATCAACAATTGGTCCCACCTCTACTTTATAGAGGTTCTCAACTGGTTGAATAGGTGGAATCACCATCTGGAATTTGTGGTCATCTATCCATTGAATTCACCATTAAACTGAAACCAGCACTATCTAAAACTAGTGGACTATTCATAGTCCCCATCCAATAAATGTAAACCAGCTTGTAAGCTCCTTGAAATTTCATCAACTTCCAATAAATGAAACCTGCATGTTGAAGAAACTGCTACCACTGTCTTGATAAGGTCGAGATGAAGTTCCGAATTTCCTCCTTCTGCTAAGTTGAATATGGTGACTTGAAGAAGCATTATATTCCAAAAAATATTCCACTTGAATATTTCTTCAAGTAATCTCCTCGACATCCTCCAACACTTTAAAAACTCACCCTCCTCCCTTGATTCATGAAATGTTATCTACCATCCTCTTTTTACCCGAGTTCTACTATGGCACAATGCTGCCTTAAGATTTGAAGTACTAAAACCTTCACAGACATTCCAACTATATTTTTTTATTTTCTATCTTCCTAAACTCTAACACTTTATCTTCCAATAGATTTTAGATGAAATGAAATTTCAATTCAATGTGTTTTGTTCTTAATTGAAATAATGAATTTCTAGAAAGGTTAATTGCACTATGACTATCACTGAATTGTACCCTGCATTCTGGTGACTTTCTAAACACCTTCAGTAAGAGTCGTAACCATACTAACTCATTTTTGGCATTCATAGATACTACATATTCTACTTACATTATAGATAAGGTAACCATAGGCTGAAACCAATACATTCAACTAACAGCTATTTTACCAAATGCAAACATGAATCCCATCATTATCTTCTACATGTCTGAATCCCCAAAAAAATCTACATTAATGAATACTTTTAAAGGATCATCATCACCAAAATAGAGTTTTGTATCTTTTTATCCATTCAAGTATCAGATAATCCAATTCATGGCTTCCAATGCCCCATTTTGAGGCTTGACACAAGATGAATTACTACTCCCATTGTAATTAAATATCTTGATGCATATAAATCATCCCATACATTAATATTTTTATATTTTATGAATATGATACTTTCACCATGTACCGAGCCTTATCTTCTGATGCTAGTGCATGTGCCTTGGATAATTTTAAGTGTCTGACAAGGGGGGTTGAGAAAAGTTTACATCCGGTCAACAAAAATTTCATGGTGACCTTTTAGATGTATTGTTTTTGGTATAACACCATAGAACTATATTTTCTATCACTCTCCATCCTTATCCCTAAGATTTTATTGTCTTGGAAAAGATCCTTCATTTTGAATATT
Source organism: Viscum album (assembly GCA_963277665.1). NCBI lineage: Eukaryota > Viridiplantae > Streptophyta > Magnoliopsida > Santalales > Viscaceae > Viscum > Viscum album. The sequence continues at coordinate 1,776,066,527 of OY728129.1, read as the reverse complement.
CTAGAAAAATTCTGATTTCGCTCTTAAATTCATGAACTCTTTGGACCTCCTAGAAACATATAATTTATATAGAGATGAGGTATGATGTAAGTCCCATCATCCACAATTTCTAATAACATCAATCATCATAGTCACAAAACGTGAAACCTTCCTTAGTCATGAATATATCAAACTTATAGTTCCATTGATGAGGTTCCTATTTCAAGTTATAGAGGATTTGATTCAACTTACAAACAAGACCATCCTTTTGATGGTCTTCAAGATCATTATGTTGCTTCATGTAGATCTCCTCCAAATAACCATGAAGAAAGACAATCTTAATATCCATATTTTCTAAGTGTAAAACATCAAAATAAATAATGCTCAACACTGTATGAATGGAAGTATGATTAACTACTAGTGAAAATATTTCTAAGAAATAAATTCATTCATTTTTTTGGAATCCTTTCACCACTAACCATGTCTTTTATCTTATGCTTTCATCAGCCTCTTCCTTTAGATGGAATTTTTTTTCTAGCGATCACTTTCCTTATGGTAGTTCATCCAACTCCCAAGTTTAATTGAAATTAAGAGACTTCATTTCCTCCTCCACAACCGACTCCCACCACTTTTTGTCACTATGTATCACTACCTTTTCTAGGCATTTAGGTTCCCCAACATCCATTAGATATAATAAATTCATATTTACTCCATAATTCTAGACCATCCATCTGAATCCATAAGATATTTTCAACTCTTCCTGAGTCTTTTCTCTTTCTGTTGCTGTAATTTTAGGTGACCCAATTTCTGGTGAATCGACTTCCGGTTTCTCAATTTATATAGTTTTCATTCAAGCTTCAGTAGATCATGATCATTTTGGAACGTCTTTGTTGGTTGAATTTTAGGTGAACCTTTGTTGATACGTGGAGTCATAAAAAATCTCAATATTTTGGTACTGTGATCCATATTAACTAATGCTTCAGTAGTTTAATTCTTTCTCTCAACTCTTGATTCAACCAAGTTATGATCCTTCCATAGGATTTTATCATTGAATAAAACATTTCATCTTCTACTGATTTTATGTTTAGCGTCATCCCATTGTATGAAACTAAAATATCCATTCCTATAGACAACCAAAAAACAATATTTAGATTTTTCCTCCAACTTATCTCTATCCATTTCATCGATGAGTGCATAATCTAAAATTATGAATATTTTTAGGCATCCAACTTACAATGACTTAATCAACCATAACTCTTCCAGTAGACTTTGTTCCATAGTAGCCGATGGACTGCTGGTATCGGGGTATGCAACATATGTCAGTGGGCTGGGAATTTAATTTTTTTCATCACCAGAGCGATGAAACTACATTGTATCCTATGATTTGAGCCCTGATATAGGTCTGGGGATCTAAGGTAAATTTATTAAGCAAAAAATTTAAAAAAATGTTTACCTTATTTGAATCATCGACACATTCGACTTCAACTTGTTGTCAGCGATCATTTCTTGAAAGATCTGAGCTCAAACCCCTCTAGATCATCCACACATTCTTTAAGAATTCACATGAATTCCAATCATATACTTCTAGGTTCTATCATAGAGTTTTAATGAATCCTTCAGTGTCACAACGATCACCTCGACTCCATTCTTAAGGTCTGCGAAGATGCTCTTGGATTGATTGTTCAGATGACTTCTTTCTTTTTCTAGATTATAGGAAGGAGGAGAGAGAAGATCTAAATATTTTGGAATGAATAGTCATGGAATGAGAGACTCTCTTTTGCTTATATGGTGAGAGTTAAAATACCCGAGAAGGGTTCCTCGACCCCCGTATATCCAATACCCACTAAATAAGTGATAAATGACTCATTATGATGAACTAACTATGCCATAAACATAATTTATATTTTTTCAAATACTTTTAATATATAATAAATATATTACATGATAAAATAAAGTCATTAAGTTGTCTCTTAATTCCCATAATATTAAAAGAACCTTGAATATTAAAATAATATTCATTCATATAATATTTTCCCACATATTCACTTAATACCTTATGAATAATTTTAATAAATAAATTCAACCCAATTATTCTATACTTTAATAGTAATGAATTTATTTATTCATTGGTGATAAATTACTTGGAAAACTCTTATACCCCATGGTGGGTATCACCATGTTCTATATTCATATTCATAAAAATAGGGTAGACTCTTGAATACGCTATTGTGTTTGATACTCTAGGACCTTATTTTTATTGTAGTGAGTACTATTCATAGACTAAGAGAGGAGTCTAACAACCCATCAAGGAACCTAAGAAGATAATAAAAAGTTATAACAATAAAAAACTTTCCCATGAACACACACTATGTAATATAATCTCTTTATCTCACGATATCCCATAAAGCAGGATGCATAACTCATGTCATCAACCATTATTGATTTATTATATTTTGACCTTACTGGATGGACTTACCTTCTTCCACCACAACCATGGATTTAGTGAAGGTACTACCATCCCAATCAACTAGGCCTCAGATATAACTTCCTCAACTTGGAAGTGAAAAATTATATCTTGATCACTTAGTCAATGCCATACCACTAATGATGTACCCAATACAAGCTACCTCACCACAAATTCAATATCATGGTTTTTAATTACATCAAAGTACACAATAAAATGGTACACATTGATAATGATCTTAATTCAGGAGACCAATACATGTGTTCATAGATAAGAACAACCAATGACACCTGAAATGTCACAAACCAGGCCATATACCCTAGTACTCTAATACCTAATCCAACACTGACATAGTCCAAAGGGATTCCCCAATCCCCACGGGTTAAAGAATGACACTTGACATCATACAAGAATAAATAGGGAGAGATTTTTCCATAGAACGATGAAAGATAGTCAAGATAAAAGTTATTATATAAACACTTCTCAAGGAGAAAGTACCAGAAGTCAAACAGGTAAAACAATACCCAAGAAGATAGATAACACAAATCAATGAAACATCAAACCAAACTACCATAAAAAACTATCAACACTATCAAAACCATGTGTAATAAGTGGATCTCATCTCCACCAGTCACCATCATCACTCCACACTCCTAGGGATCATGAACATCCACCAACTCCAAGTGATGCTTTTCCTTTGATCATACTTGGCATAGGAAAATCTAAAAATTCCAACGGGAAAGGGTAGGGTGTGAGATATAAATCCTAGTAGGGTCTCACCAAGTATTCCATAATAGATTTCATAACAATAATCCAACTGTTATTACAATTAAAATAAAATAGGTAATGGTGTAACATATCATTTTCATATATAAAACAAAACATGATTTATTTTCAATAGATGAAAAACTTTTCAAACATTGCTTAAATAATTTTTTTATAAATAATCCATCATAAGTAAAATAATTCTATAAATAATGAAATATATCATCATATAAAACACAACAAGAACCATGGTAATATACCCCTAAGTATGTTAGTTTATGGCTATTGAATCATCACACTTATCAAATCAGTGATCATGAGAATTCATGTGTGCACATGTCCCTGAGGCTCAGGACGAATATGACTCATCAACATCCAATTGAGGAAAATAATGCTGAACTAGGTCTTTGTTAGAGTCATCATTGTCAATACATTTCCAGAGGATCAAGATCCAAGAATGCTTGTCTCAAATAACCTACTAACTAACTAGGCTCACATGTTCTTAATAATTCAATAAATATTGGGAAAATAATCTCATTTCAAATCAATCATCATTTACGATTCAATTTCCCAATTTTTAATTTAAATATTCCAATTCAATTTCAAAACCAAAACATAGGTTTTTCATCATTTCATGCCTTTTAATTCCAAACCAATCATGAGTTTTAATAATTTCATTTTAATTCATTTTATAAAAATAAATCTCAAATCATTTCATTAATTCCATCATCAAATCATTTTTTCAAAAATCAATAAATCATTCTCAAAATTTATTCCACAATTCAAATTCCATTGGAATTGGGGGTTATTATAAAAATCCATGCCATTTCTAATTTTGTAATCAAATCATTATAGATCAAGGTTTTGTAAATCAATTGAAATCTATTTTAAAAAAATCAAGAAAATAAAGGTTTCAATTTCATGTAAAATCTCAAATAGAATCACCTACCTTTAATCATGGAATCAAATGATCAACACCCGCAACAGAAACGCCAACGACGATCAAAGGTGAATAAGATCTATGAATCGAATCTAGAATCAAGATCTATCAAGTAAAGGATTAGATCCAATGAAACAGATTTTATATCCATCAAGAAAAAAGATGATCTAACACTCTCCAAGGGGGATATGAAGGAGGATCAGAAGAAAACACACAAGATGAGATCCACTTACTAGAGAAGGATTAAATCTTCCATCGACACTTTGATTTGAAAAAATAAAAATTTGGAGGATCCAAAATTACCTCTTGGGACCCTCTAAGGATGAAAAAATGTATTAGGGTCGAATGAGGTTGATTAGTGTATTAAATCGGGGGTTTGAGATTTTTAAAATAAATTTTAGAGGAATTCAAAACTATGCACATGGTTTTATTGGGAGGGTCGCATGACTATAAAAACCATACACCCTAACTATGAACCCCTACTGGGATTCTAATTGGAGTGAATGGTTTGACCACATGGTTAAACTAACCATGAAAATACTATATATGTCCATGGGGTGCACCGTTTGGAGGGGTGGTTGCACTATTTGGAAAAACCATGTACCCCCTTCCAGTGGCTCTCAACAAGGCACACAGTTTTCCCTAACTGTGCTCCAACCATGCACAACCCAAAGGGCTTCCAAAATTCTCCAAATTTCACCTGAAACACTCCAAAACAAGACCTAACTTAAAGGAGATCAAAAAAAGGTTTATGGAATTTCTGAAAGATGGTAACAGGATGTTGCAATCTCCCCACCATAAAAACTTTCTGTCCCTATAATGCTTGTCAAGAAAGATCCATATCAAAGAGGTGAGGCCACTACTCTCTAATCAGTTCCTCCCACTCCCAAGTGTCATGCGAATCAAAACCACTCTACCATAGCACACAAACCAAAGGTATATTCATCCCATGATGAACGTTTGTTTTAGAATCAACTATCTTGATCAGATGCTCAGCCATTGATAAATCATGCTCAACATCAAGATCTTCCCAACTCAGGATGTGAGAAGGTTCAAAGAGATACTTTCAAAGCTGCGATACATGGAACACATTGTGGATTGAACTTAACTATGGTGGAAGTGCTAAATGGTAATCCCATTTCCCCACCTGCTCAACAATCTCGAAAGGACCCACAAACCTTAGCATAATCTTTCTCTGTTTCCCAAGACGTTGGTGACTCAACCGAGGTGGAACTCTCAAGAACACCCAATCACCAATTGAAAACTCCAATGATTATCGATGACAATCAGCGTAAGATTTATTTCATCTATGTGTCGTTACCATTCTTAGAAGAATCAACTGAATCTTATCCATCATCTCTTGGACCAAACTTGGTCCAAACAAGGAATCTTCAACAATCTACGACAAACACAAAAAATATTTACACGGGCGACCATACAAGTCCTCAAAGGGAGACATGCGTATGAACGATTGGTATCTATTTATTATAATATTGGGTGCCCTAGACCTAACCAAATAGTACTTTTAGATTTCCATTTCATGTATACAGTGAGATATGCATGATTTACACTTACCATTATAGTGTAGAAATTTTGTTTTCACTATTTAATGGTAATTCCCATAGATTATTTATCACATAAAAAGGTTTTAGAAAATATTAGTCTATAATAAGAACCTTGAGATACTATGACATTAATATTAAATATATTTCCTATGGTCTAGATACATAATACTGTTTGGATACAGTTCATGTATAATTATCAAGTGTTGGGGGCTCATAAGCATTGCGACTTCTTCTCATGAAGTTCACACTTAGTGATATATGGTAGATGAGATCATGAGGAAAGACCCACCAATAGGTACACCACATGTTTTTAGGTATCATTGGTTATTCCAATATATAGACATGTGTATTGGCCTCCTGACTTGATACCATTATCAACGTGTTCCATTTGATCATGTACTTTGATGAAAGACAAAAACCATGATAATGAAATTATGGTGAGGTAGATCGTGTTGGGTGCGTCATTGATGGTATGACATTTTTTGAATGATCAAGATATAATTTTTTTCTTCTGATATGAGTAAGTAATATATCTAGGGCCTGGTTGATCAAGATGGTAGTACCTTCATAAATCCCTTGCTAAGGTAGTCGAAGGTAAGTACATCTAGTTAGATCAAAAAATAATAAAGTAAGAAAGGATGATGATACAAGTGTGCATCCTACTTTATAAGATACCAAAAGACAAAGATATTATATTATACATTGTTTGTTAATAGGTTGGTTTTCGTTGCTATGATTATTCTTTATCTCTTTTGGGACCTAGATGGGGTGGCTAGACTCAACTCTTGGTTTGTGAATACTATTAAATCTATTGAGATAATGGTATAGAGGGTCACACACAATAGCATATTAAAAAAAACACCCTATTCTGGTGAATAAGTATATTAGAGATGGTGGGCCCCACTAGGAGGTCCAAGAGTTGTCCAAGTCATCATTGACTAATGAATAAATAAATTCATTTTTATTCAAGTAAATGATATTTGGGTTGAATTTATTTATTAAAAGTACTTAAAAGTGTTTAAGTAAATATGAGGAATAATATTATTAGAACGAATATTATTTTAACATTCCAGGTTCATTTAATATTAGTAGGAATAATGAGTCGAGCTAAATGACTCGGTTTTATAACATAATATATTTAATATATATTGCAGGTATGTGATAAAATATGAATAATATTTAGGATGCAGTTTAGTTTTTCATAATTATTTATTACTTATTAAGTGGGCATTGCTTTTCTGGGGGATGGGGAATGCTATCTGGGTATTTTCTACACCTAATATATAAAGCTGGAGCGAGGATCATTGCAATGAATATTCATTCACCAAGAATGAGATTTTCTCTCTCCTATAACTTTCTAAAGAGAGAGTCTCTCTTTGAGTGACCAATTCAAGGTGCCTTCTATGGATATGAGACATAAGATTGATGTGATCATCATTACACTAAAGTATTTGTCAGAGCTTTGCGCTAACACTCGAAATTTTAATGAATGATAAGCATGCTGATTCTTGGAGCATGTGTGGATGATCTAGATGGGTTAAAATTCAGATCCTTTGAGCAACAATCATCGTCGATGAGTGACAGATGAAAACGCTTCGATTTGAACTAGGTACCGATTCGGTTTTAATTTCTGTGCTTTGTTTGATTCATATGAGATCCTCAGACTGTACCAGGGCTCAGATCACTAGAGACGATAAGTTCCGTCACTTTGATGATAAATTTTTTAAAATCTTTGACAGAATAGTTTCTATTGAGTGACCCAGTACCTTCAATTGATTTCAAAGGGATAATGTCAATTTTTTGATCCTAGAAAAATTAATTTTTGTTAAATTTAAGTAGAGAGTTTAATTTTGGTCCCAACAGATCCAATTGCATTTCGATCTAAGCTCGGATGGTCATGTTATGAAAATTCAAAAAAAATTATAGACTATTTTCTGTTTGTTTTCATTTATTAAATATGAAAAATATATTATATATGTGTTACATTTTTATCAGTTTTCAATTTCTAGTTACCTCAAATTTCTAGCCGGAAACTCGTTTTCGAAATAGTTTTTTTCCAGCCTGTAAAATTTCCTCCAATAATAGGAAATTTTAATTAAAATAATAATTATTATTATTTTTATTTAAAAAGGATTTTTCAATAGAATTTAGAAATTTTTTTAGGAAGACCAATTAAGGGGGCATGATTCATTGGAGTCTGCATAATATTTTTTTTCAATTACTCGGTTGGGGCTGTGTTTTCTTAATTAGTCCACATAAAATAAAAAATTAAGCAATGACAATAAAAGAGGGGTGGTATGACTTTGATAAATCCAAAATTTTATTTTAAAAAAAGAAAACCATATTTCTGGTTTTCATCCAGAGTTCCCCCTCCTGTTGATGGATCTTCCACGGTAAGCCATCCAGCCTCCTCCTACAGTGGGAAACCTCACCACCGAGCACCTCCCTCCTTAGTCCATGAGAGAATCTCCCTTGTCCAAGGCAGCCATATCAGTGTGCTGTCCAGCCAGTACTCCTCACGGGCATCCTACCCTTCCGCCACTGCGAGTTCACACCACCTCGGGCACCAACTGCCTCCTACAGTGTTAGATCTCTACCTTTCCTTGTGGCCTTACCGTTCCTATCCTATCTTGTCGAAGCAGCGACCACACTCTTCACTAGAGAGCACCGAAAACTGTGAGTGATGCCCTTAGTAGCCACCTACTCCCTGCATCAAAATCTGGTGCCACCCTTAGTTAGGGTGCCCCGCCATAGAGCACAGTAGACGTACCCACTTCTGAGTGGCCTTCCTCCAGGCATGGCTTGATGTCAAACCCTACCATGTCCTTTGAGGTCGTTTCTCCCTCTGCTAGATCGCCGACCGAGATTTGGCTAGCCACCACCACCGATGGAGTCTTCCAACCAGATGTCATCCCAGCCCGGCTTGTTATCGGCTCGCCATTCATCTCTTCCATGAAAAATCCATTGGATCGAACTTCTTCATCCCCCATGAGGTAAACCCCCCTGCAGCAGTGTTTTAGGATTCATGTGTCGCCTCCAGTGAAAGCCCAATCTTGATTAGGGTTCCACCCACTATAGGAGTGTCTTGAGTGACTTGACTAACCATCAACTAGTTTGGGTGGATCTTTCCAATCTAGAACTTGTCAAATTAGGTATTCATATTCCAAAACATCCTTTCACGGGCTTTGTCGGTCCTAAATGGGGCCTACATGAGTTCGGTCCGACCCGCACAGACCCCTGCATGGGGTTTTGGAGCCTGAGTTAATCAAAATTAATTAATTAATTAATTAATTAATTTAATTTTAGTATTAAATTAAATTAATTATTTTTTTTAAAAATATAATATTTTAATACCTGGATTAAAAATTAATTTCATTTAGGTGTAAAATTGAATTAATTAATTAATTTAACTTTTGATATTGAAATTAAATTAATATTTGGACTGAATAAGAATAAATTATTTGATTTCTCATAATTCATTTAATTTATTTAAATAACCCTCATACTTTAAATCTATTGAAATTTAATTTTATCATGAATTTATTTAACCCACTGACCAGTCTTGAGCATTGACTAACCCGTGTATGTCTGGTTTATTTATTTAATTATTTATTATCTCTGTGTGATGATTTTAATTAATTAATTATTTTTATTGATGGTCTGTACATCGTCATTTTTCTTATTTAATTTGTATAAGGGTCTGCACACCCAGATAAATTAAAGTTACCTGTATTTTGAACTCTAGAGACCCCCTCACCTATGTGAGAGTATTTTTGTACTATGAAGAGAACACTATAAGTCACAAACCATTCCAAGTTAAGGAAAAATATAGACGAGAAGTGGACACATGGGAAGAGAACGAGTTGTATCATGAGTCAAGACATGACTCACGTATGATATCATTAGGTCATAGTTGATCCATTGAGTCCAAATGGATCAACCAGTTTCATATGATCAAGATCAGTTAAGTATTTTATTTTTTTATTCATTTATTTATTATTTTATTCATTTTCATGACAGAAGGAAACACATAAAATAATAAACAGTAAAATGAATAAAGATGCAGTAAATGTTTTTATATTAATGTTCAGATGTGAGCGCGACAACATAAAATGAATATATTAATTGAAATGGATTAAATTCATCGAGAAAAATATAAAAACCCTCAAATAAATATTAACTCATAAATACCTTCCATCATTTGAATTTGAACACTACAAGATGTCTGAGGTTCTTGGTCAGTCATAGTTGAGGATGCCTTGTAACGACCCAAAGTTTCATTAATGGAAATCCCTCTTGATCTAATTAAATGTCTCTTTATGTTTATATAAAATTTCAACTTCTTTGGTTTTATGTTAAGAATTTTGACCGTTGCTAATATAGCCATTGAACAGTGATCACATGATTAGTATAAATATAGGACTTTAACAAATCCAATTTACTCAGACAAAGGAAGCGACGACCTCATCCAGTAGAATTGCTCCATACGAAGCCCATTTGTCAGAGCTCAGAAAAGATGTGGAATCCTTGGGCTTCTATATTGACCAATCCCAATCTAAGTTTCATCATGTCAAGCTCTAACGGGACCGTCTATGGGAGAAGTGGAAGTTGATAGAAATTACCACTCGAGCGATGTTATCCGAGCCACCCCAAGAGTCTGTCACCATCGCACACCTTACCCTTAAGTCTTATGAGGCTGTTTTAAGGGGTTATGTAACAAATAAATAGTACTATGTTCATGTATATTATTTTCTTATATAATAATGAATATACTTTCTTGTCATTATTGATACATTGTAAATAGTTTTAAAGTACAAATAGTGTTTTTAGTTATTATTTAATTAAGAATTATATTTTATTAAATTAAGGGATTTTTGAATTAAATAATATTTTAATAAAATATTATTATTATTATTAAATTAATTTTTATTAAATATAAATGATCTTATAATTTTATGAATGCAATTATAATTTTTATTAAGTTTTGAAAGCCATTTCTGTCAAAACCCGTGAATTTTCGATAAATGTCAGTTTTTATTTTAAAAGTTAAAATTAACATATTTAGAAAATTATTTAGATAAAATAAATGTTATTTCTGGAATCAGGACGTTGAAATTATCCAACGGTGAATTTTTCATAATTTTCTGAGACAGTTAAATTTTTGGGTAAAAATTAAATACCGTTTAAATATATAATGTGTTTTATGACATCATAATGACCCAATAGTGATGTAATAAAATACTATAAGCTTTATTTTCGGCCAATATATGTTTTACCATTAAAATAATGTGATTTTGGGTTTGTTTGACTTACTTTTCAAAGCATTAATGGACCCCTCAAGACTTATTAAACACCTTGTCTTTTTAAATTAATTTCCACAGGAGTGTGACTCACCTCCACATAATCAACCTTATTATTTTAAGAACTTCGGACTTTGGACTTATAAAATATTGTTTTCCTCTTCCCTTTTCCAAAAACCATGGGATGGTTTGTGGTTTGGATTAATTTAATATAAGGGGTCCCAAACCTAAATAATAAAGAATTCCTTCACCTTTCCTATATAAACCCACCCAAGCTCCCACTTCCTCCTCACTCAAAGCCTTTGGAGTTCTTCCAAACTCTGCCCTACTTTCTCTAGAATCATCCCAAGGTGCCCCAAGCTCCCAATAAGCCTCTCTCAAGCCTCTCTCTAGCCTTTGGAACTACACTTCCAAGTAAGGGTTTTTTCTTCCTTTCTCATTTCTGTCCAATTTTCTTTAAGTTGTTTTGCCCTTTTAATTCCAATTATGAATGTTGGGGTATGGTTTCTCACCTCCCTCATACTTACCTCTTTATGTTTGAATGATGGGATACTCCTTTCTCTCTCATTAAATGCCTCCCATGTACACTCGTTACTATGCCGAAATTCCGAAAGGAACTTCTCTCTCCTCTTTTACATTCAAGCAATACTTTTGTATCATGAATCTAAATTCCATTAAAATTGTTGGTACATGTATCTATATGATCTTCTTACTGTATATTACATGTAAATATGATGAGGAACCCCTTTCTCTCTCATCAAAGATTTTTATGAATTCTTATGTCACGCCGTTATGCTGCCGAAATCGCACCGATTTTCTAAGCCAATGTCATTGTGTAGTGAATACCATGACCATTTCTCCATCAAGGGTATTAAAATTTATGCACATTTAATTATTGATTATAAAGTTTCATGTATTAATTCCACATTCATTTATCATGGAATAAATGATTATGTTTTATGAATCCATGTTTTATGATCCATGTGGCACACTTATGCATGAAATGAAATGTTTAAGAAGGGTGCTCCCTTATAGCGCTCCAATGAATTGGGTAAAGTATAGTATCATGATACGTCATGTGCAATGAGTGTTGACTCATGCTAATTCAAGTTCAACGAGAGTTTACTCGTGCTTCATGTGCAATGAGGGTTTACTCATGCTCTATGTGCAATGAGCCTTGGCTCATGCTAATTCCATGTTAAGTGTTGTTGCCACATTTACATGTTATGATTATCATGCTTTATCATGAATTTATGTTCATGTTTCTATTATTCTCTATTAATATGCCTATTGTCTAACATGTATTGTACTCCTCCTATTATTCCATGTGTAATCCCTTACTGGGCTTTATAGCTCACCCTTTTCTTATGCATGTCCTCAGGTTATCCCATGCAATGCTAAGTACGAGGGAATGTAGTGGTCATGTAAAGGAAGTTTTCAATAAAGATGTTGTATTTCATGTTTTAAGTTTTTATTTAATGATCCTAAGCCCCAAAGACACTAAACCTCTCGATCTTCTTAGTTGTATCAAGTGAAGTTTCGTGTAATAAATCATGTTTAAGTTGTAATAAAAAGCAGGGTTGTCATAGTTGGTATCAGAGGATAGGTTTAGTTATATTTGGGATTAGGAAACCCTAGTGAAGCCTTAGATACAATAATAATTATAATAAAAACATCCCTAAGTTTTGGTAAGTACTGAGTAAGTGGTTTATCAACCAAATACATCTCTGTCTGGATACGAGCAGGTAGAGGCAGCTCTGACATAGATGTATCCTAGGGGTAAAACCCGAAAACACTGCTTTGAGATAGACTCGAACGGGAATTGGTGCATGAAAACGGGCCTTGCTGCACACTTGGTTACGACACTCCCGGGGGATATGCTTTTATAAATTCAAAATCTTAGTATGAACCCTTATTAAGGGAATTAAAAAAATGCCCCTACAGATATATGTTATAAAGTAGATCATGAAAAGCCTAGGTTGAAGCCTGTAGACTCTTGAGTAAGGAAATAAAAGTTTATTTATAAGTCATAAACTTTTGTCTTTGGATTACCCTTTATGTGTTACCCCTAACTTTCCTTTTATTCCAGCCAATGGCCGGTAATAGGAGGACTCGGGCTAACAACCGTTGTCAAGATCAGTGTGATGACTGTACTAATGAGATGCCAAATCCAATAAGAGCGGGAATCGCGAACTTTATCATTCTTCTCTCTCATCTAAATCAAGTTTTGAATAGAAACACGGGTCAAGAGGAACATTCAACCCCCCCTAAGAAAGAACAAGTCGCTATCGAGAGCTTCATGAGACAAAGGCCTCCTACTTTTAGTGGATCATCCGATACCACGATCGCTGAACAATGGATCAACTCCATTGAAAAGATATTCTCCTTCCTCCAATGTTCTGAACAAGAGAAGGTTCTCCTGGAGGCTTATTGTATGGAGGGTGAAGCTGATCAATGGTGGACGTTGATAAAAAATACAAAGCCTGAGGAAGAGATCGAGGTGTTGGAATGGAAGGATTTCCGGAAGATGTCTTTCGATAAATATTTTCCTCACACCCTCCGGCTTAAGATGGAAAGGGACTTCCTTTCCCTCAAGAAAAAAGATGAAGAATCTGTTGGAGCGTACAAGTCAAACTTCAAAAGTCTTGTAAGATACGCTTCCGGATTTGTCGTTACCCCCGAATGCAAGGTTGACCGCTTCTTTGGTGGGCTGAAGCCTAGCTTGCGGAAAGCATTAGCGATCCGTGACTTCGACGGCTATGAGGAAATTGTCCAATGTTCCCTCAAGGTCGAAATGGAGATCAGGGAATCACATGGGTATCATGGGGACAAGAAGCGTAAGGTGGACTTCAATACTGGTGGTCCGATGGATAAATCCAACGGTGCTAAGAAGATCCATCACCCCACTTGCCAAAAGTGCGGAAAGAAGCACCCTAGAAATTGCCTTAAGGGGACGAGAAAATGCTTCAGGTGTGGAAGAGAAGGGCACCTAGCTGTTAAATGTCAACAAGAAAGACTCGCGGCTATGACAGAGGAGAGGAATGCTCCGTTCGAACCTCAACGCGTTGTTCAATGCTACAAATGCAAAGAACCGGGTCATTTTGCAAATTAGTGCCCTAATCCAAGGGTTTTCGGAGACAACCAACAACCTCCAAGGCAGAAAGGAAGATCTTTTTCCATCACTTCTACCGAAGTGAACCCCGACAACGAAGTGGTGACAGGTACACTAGTTATTCATTCAAGAATAGAGAACGTACTTTTTGATTCAGGTTCTACACATTCTTTTATATCTTGAAAGTTTAGTAGAACAATCCCAACACCGCCACAAATCATGGAAGTAAAGATGTCGGTGAGTATGACAAATGGGGAAATCATTGCATCCCATGAATATAAGTCCTCCCCTATTATAATCTGTGGATTTAATTTCCTGGAGAACCTCGTCATACTCCCTATGGTGGAATTTGATGCAATTCTTGGCATGGATTGGCTTTCATTATATAGATCCAACCTAAATTGTCGGGAGAGGGAAATCACACTCCATATAGAGAATCGACCCCCGATTCTTTACAAGTGTCTGGAGGAAGATGAATCTACTTTAGCTCCATCATCTCAAGCATGGATATTACTACCTTATGAGAACGTGTATCTGGCTTAGATGATTGAGTCCAAGGAAGAAACCATCCTTGAAGAAATGCCTATTGTGAGGGAATTTACTGAAGTGTTTCCCGAGGAACTGCCTGGTCTTCCTCCTAGAGGAGATGTTGAGTTCTCAATTGAACTTATACCTGGGGCGTTACCAATATCCAAGACTCCATATAGAATGGCTGTTGTTGAGCTTGAAGAGCTGAAGAAACAACTACAGGAGAACCTGGATAAAGGGTTTATACACCCAAGTGCTTCACCATGGGGTGCACCAGTCCTCTTCGTCAAGAAGAAGGATGGGTCAATGCGGCTTTGCATCGATTATCGTGAACTTAAAAAAATCACGATAAAGAACAATTATCCTCTCCCAAGAATCGATGACTTGTTTGATCAGCTGCGTGGAGCACAATACTTCTCCAAGGTGGATTTGCGGTCGGGATATTATCAAGTAAGGGTGAAGAAGGAAGATGTCCCCAAGACTACTTTTCGTACAAGATACGGGCACTATGAATTCATAGTAATGCCTTTCGGACTCACCAATGCTCCAGAAATATTCATGGAATTGATGAATAGAGTCTTTAGAGATTACCTAGACAAATTTTTGTAGTATTTATAGATGACATTCTAATATACTCCAAAACCAAGGAGGATCATGAGGAGCATTTAAGAACTGTACTAGAGACTTTGCGCAAGGAGAAGCTCTATGAAAAGTACAACAAGTGTGAGTTCTAGTTGAAGGAGGTCTCATTATTGGGCCATATCATCACAAGCAATGGGATATCTGTGGACCCCTCTAAAATAGATGCAATTGAGGGATGACCAAGGCCAACATCGGTAATGGATATCCGTAGCTTCTTAGGGTTAGATGGATATTATAGACGATTTGTGAGAAATTTCTCATGATTGTCCAACCCTCTTACCAAGCTAAATCGAAAGGGAGTAAAGTTTTCTTAGAGTGATTAATGCAAAGAAAGCTTCAAGGAGTTGAAAAGAAGGCTTATCACTTCACCCGTGCTGACTTTACCCACAAGTGGGGAACTTTTTGTTGTTTTCAGTGATGCTTCAAAGAAAGGCTTAGGCTGTGTGCTGATGCAGAATGATAAAGTGATATCCTATTCCTCAAGGCAGTTGAAAATCCATGATAGAAACTATCCAACGCATGATCTGGAGTTAGCGACGGTGATCTTTGCCTTAAAAATCTGGCGGCATTATCTCTATGGAGAGAAATGTGAGATATATACTGATCACAAGAGTCTTAAATATATATTCACACAAAAAGAGCTTAATATGCACCAGAGAAGATGGATAGATCTCATCAAGGATTATGATTGTTTAATACATTACCACCCTGAGAAAGAGAACAAGGTGGAAGATGCCCTAAGTAGAAAGGACCCAACGATTCTATCAATGATGAGAATTGAGAAGGATCCAATCTTCTTAGACTTGATGAAGATGGACATGGGAATCATAGAGAAGGGAACATAATCAATACTTTCACAAATGATTCCTCAACCGTCTCTTTTGGAAAGATTAAAGGATTCTCAAAAGGATGATGTGGGAATTCAGGAAAATGTGGAAGCTATCAAAAAAGTTAAATCCTCGGAGTTTAAGGTTAATGAAGAAGGAATTGTGTGGTTTGGGAAAATACTATGTGTTACATCACATCCGGAGCTGAAGAAGGAACTTTTTGATGATGCACATAGTTCAAATATCTCTATTCACCCAGGGAGCACAAAGATATATTGAGATCTCCGAGAAAACTTTTGGTGGGATAACATGAAGAAGGAGATCGCTGAATATACATCAAAGTGCCTGGTGTGTCAGCAAGTGAAGGCAGAGAGGCAGAAGTCTAAGGGGATGATGCGACCATTGCCCATACCAGAATGGAAATGGGAGAACATCACCGTGGACTTTGTCACCAGACTTCCGAGGACATCCAAAGGCAACAATGCAATCTGGGTTGTTGTGGATCATCTTACAAAGACTGCACACTTCATTGCTATTCGGGAGGATTTCTCTTTGGATCAACTGGCACAGATATATATCAGGGAAGTGGTAAGGCTGCATGGAGTACCACTATCTATTATGTCTGACTGAGATCGAAGATTCAACTCTATGTTTTAGAAGAGTCTTCAACATGCTCTGAATACTTAACTGAACTTCAGTACGACCTATCATCCTCAAACTGATGGCCAATCCGAGCAGACTATCCAAACACTTGAGTACATGTTGAGAGCGTGATTAATGGACTTTAAAGGAGGATGGGATCAAAATATTCCTCTGGTTGAGTTATCTTATAACAATAGTTTCCACTCAAGAATCCAAATGGCACCATATGAAGCCCTATATGGGAAAAGGTGCAGAACACCGACATGTTGGGATGAGGTCGGTGAACGTAAGCTGCTTGGACCAGAAATGGTCGAGAAAATGGTGGAGAATGTGGAAACCATTTAGAAGCATATCAAGGCAGCCCATAGTCGACAGAAGAGTTATGCAGATAACTGTCGACAAGACCTTGAGTTTAAAGTTGGAGACATGATCTTTCTACGCATATCTCCATGGAAGAAGGTCATGAGGTTTGGAAGGAAAGGGAAGTTAAGTCCAAGGTACATAGACCCCTTCAAGATTCTTGATCGTGTTGGGGTTGTGGCCTATCGAATAGATATTCCACCTGCCATGACCAAAGTATATGATGTCTTTCATGTATCCCTCTTAAGGAAGTACATACCAGATCCTTCACATGTACTCTCTTCCGAGGTGGTACAATTGGAAGATGATCTTTCTTATGAGGAGCAACTAGTGAAGATCTTAGATTGTAGAGAAAAAGTTCTATGAAATAAGACAATGCCCCTCGTCAAGGTTTTGTGGAGAAACCAAAAGTTTGAATAAGCGACTTGGGAGTCAGAAGATATGATGAAGTTGAGTTACCCACATTTGTTTTAGTGTGGGAAAAGGAAAATTTCGAGGGTGAAATTTCTTAAGGGTGGAATATTGTAACGACCCAAAGTTTCATTAATGGAAATCCCTCTTGATCTAATTAAATGTCTCTTTATGTTTATATAAAATGTCAACTTCTTTGGTTTTATGTTAAGAATTTTTACCATTGCTAATATAGCCGTTAAACAGTGATCACATGATTAGTATAAATATAGGACTTTAACAAATCCAATTTACTCATACAAATGAAGCGATGGCCTCATCCAGTAGAATTACTCCATACGAAGCCTATTTGTCGGAGCTCGGAAAAGAGGTGGCATCCTTGGGATTCTCTCTTAACCAAGCCCAAGATGAGCTTCATCATGTCAAGCTCGAATGAGACCGTCTATGGGAGAAGTAGAAGTTGATAGAAATTACCACTCGAGCGATGTTATCCGAGCCACCCCAAGAGTCTGTCACCATCGCACACCTTACCCTTAGGTCTTATGTGGCTCTTTTAAGGATTTATGTAACAAATAAATAGTACTTTGTTCATGTACATTATTTTTGTATATAATAATGAATATACTTTCTTGTCATTATTGATACATTGTAAATAGTTTTTAAAGTACAAATAGTGTTTTTAGTTATTATTTAATTAAGAATTATATTTTATTAAATTAAGGGATTTTTGAATTAAATAATATTTTAATAAAATATTATTATTATTAAATTAATTTTTATTAAATATAAATGATCTTATAATTTTACGAGTGTAATTATAATTTTCATTAAGGTTTGAAAGCCATTTCTGTCAAAACCTGTGAATTTTCGATAAATGTCAGTTTTTATTTTAAAAGTGAAAATTAAAATATTTAGAAAATTATTTAGATAAAATAAATGTTATTTCTGGAATCAGGACGTCGAAATTATCCAATGGTGAATTTTTAATAATTTTCTGAGACAGTCAAATTTTTGGGTAAAAATTAAATACCGTTTAAATATATAATGTGTTTTATGACATCATAATGACCCAATAGTGATGTAATAAAATACTATAAGCTTTATTTTCGGCCAATATATGTTTTACGATTCAAATAATGTGATTTTGGGTTTTTTTGACTTAATTTTCAAAGCATTAATGGACCCATCATGACTTATTAAACACCTTGTCTTTTTAAATTAATTTCCATGGGAGTGTGACTCACCTCCACATAAGCAACCTTATTATTTTAAGAAGTTCGGAATTTGGACTTATAAAATATTTTTTTCCTCTTCAATTTTCCAAAAACCATGGGAAAAAACTATGGGATGGTTTGTGGTTTGGATTAATTTAATATAAGGGGTCCCAAACCTAAATAATTAAGAATTCCTTCACCTTTCCTATATAAACCCACCCAAGATCCCACTTCCTCCTCACTCAAAGCCTTTTTAGTTCGTCCAAACTATGTACTACTCTCTCTAGAATCCTCCCAATGTGCCCCAAGCTCCCAAGAATCCTCTCTCAAGCCTCTCTCTAGCCTTTGGAAGCACACTTCCAAGTAAGGGTTTTTTCTTCCTTTCTCATTTCTGTCCAATTTTCTTTAAGTTGTTTTGCCCTTTTAATTTAAATTATGAATGTTGGGGTATGGTTTCGAACCTCCCTCATACTTCCATATTTATGTTTTAATGATGGGAGACCCCTTTCTCTCTCATTAAATTCCTCCCATGTACACCCGTTACTATGCCGAAATTCCGAAAGGAACTTATCTCTTCTCTTTTACATTCAAGCAATACTTTTGTATCATGAATCTAAATTCCATTACAATTATTAGGAAATGTATATATATGACCTAATTAATTTCCATTACATGTAAATATGATGAGGAACCCCTTTCTCTCTCATCAAAGATTTTTATGAATTCTTATGTCACGCCGTTACGCTGCCGAAATCGCACCAATTTTCTAAGACAATGTCATTGTGTAGTGAATACCATGACCATTTCTCCATCAATGGTATTCACCTTTATGCACATTTACTTATTGATTATAAAGTTTCATTTATGAATTCCAAATTCCTTTATCGTGGAATAAATTATTATGTTTTCTGAATCCATGTTTTATGATCCATGTGGCACACTTATGCATGAAATGAAATGTTTAAGAAGGGTGCGCTCTTATAGCGCTCCAATGCATTGGGTAAATATAGTATCATGATACGTCATGTTAAATGAGTGTTGACTCATGATAATTCCAGTGCAACGAGGTTTTACTCATGCTTCATGTGCAATGAGGGTTTACTCATGCTCTATGTGCAACGAGCCTTAGCTCATGCTAATTCCATGTTAAGTGTTGTTGCCAAATTTCCATGTTATGATTATCATGCTTTATCATACCTTTATGTTCATGTTTATCTTATGCTCTATTAATATTACTATTGTCTAACATGTATTGTACTCCTCATGTTATTCCATGTGTACTCCCTTTCTGGGCTTTATAGCTCACCCTTTTCTTATGCATGTCCTCAGGTTATCCCATGCAATGCTAAGTACGAGGGAATATAGTGGTCATGTAAAGGAAGTTTTAAATAAAGATGTTGTATTTATTGTTTTAAGTTTTTATGTAATGATCATAAGCCCCAAAGACACTAAACCTCTCGATCTTCTTTATTGTAACAAGTGATGTTTCATATAATAAATCATGTTTAAGTTGTAATAAAAAGCATGGTTGTCATATGCCTCCTACTACTGGGGAGATCTTATGAGAATGATGGAATGACTTAACTAAGTTTTAAGTAAAGGAGTATCCATAATTATCTTGTTGAAACTTCATAGGAAAGTGTTGAGTAAATCATATTTATGATTTTTTAATTTGGGACATCACTCAACAGATCGAGGAGCTGAGAGTTAATGTGGTTGACTAGACAAACACCTAACTTGAACTCTTTGAGTAGTGGTGTAACTATATCATGTAGAATATGAGGAGATGTTTTAGGTTCCTTACCACTAGAATACTCAAGCAAAAGAGTATTCTGATTCTAGTATAGAGGGTTTCTAAAATTTGATAAAATAGTAGGAGACATTTAATGATTTTATTAATTAAGAAACAATGTTTAAATTGGTAATCAAGATAAAAGTACAATTTTATAGATTTTATTTTTTTTGTAGAAAATGGAAAGTAATACCAAAAAACACATTGTGATAATCATGGAAAAAGTAAATGTACAAACTATCACGAATTTCTAAGAATAGTACAAGCGCTTGTGTAAAGTACCATGATATCAGAAATTCAAGGTGTTGGTGTCCCCAATACCTGTTAAGCCACCTCAAGAAGCGAGGCTGTATAATTGATTATAGGAGACTAATGTATGTAGCATATGATGGTTATGTCGTTATAAGGCCCCATTCTTAAACATTTCACAATACTTATTTAAGTCAAGAATTTACATTGAGATATTTTCATGTTTAGAGTTTTATAGAATTAAGCAATAACTATTACATAAAAAGTGGATACAACTAAAATAGTATCCATTTCTTCCATAATATAAAACATTTAAAATTAAACATTATTTATTTTTCTTGATAAAAATATTCTTGACTTCTTCCTTTCTCTTACCCATCCATATTCCCTGTGAAAACATTTTTAAAAATTGGGATGAACACAAAAAGCCCATTCAGGGATATAAAATAAGAAAATAAAATGTTAGTCCATGAATATTTATAAATTCATGAAATCATAAGAATCTTGAAAAACTTCATAGAAATCATAAATCATAAATGTAACTTGTTGAATTGATATCATACTTACATTGGAGCTTTCACAGCTACATATGGAGTAACCTTCATGGTTACGTTTGGAATACCTATCATAGTATATTCCCTAAATCTCTTAAGAGAAACCTTATCGTTTAACTCCATCTCATTACCCAATGAATTAGAGATCTATCACAGGCTCACTTAAGCTCAATTTATCATGAAACCACCCGTATATATAAGCAATTCCCAGGAACCATAACATAATAATAACACATAAAACAAGCATAAAGGAAAAATAACATTTCCACATTGAAATTGCAAGATATCATTTCAAGATATTGACATAATAAATCTATTCTCAAAACCATTTTCAATACCAAAATTCATTTTAATGGAAGATGGTATTTATTTTTCTTTTAAAAACATTACAGCTTATAGAGGAAGCCAAATATCAAATAATGGTCGCAATGGAGGAAATGTCGTTGTTGTCACGTATGTTAAAAAAACATTCCTTTTGTCATTTAGTAAAACAATTCGTTGAAAAATTTTCCTTTTGAAAACCTTTTAATGAAACTAAAAGTAAAATGGGTTTATTATACACCGTATAGAATAAGGTGGTGTATATTATCAAAATATGCCTCAATGAAAGGATATTTGAGATGAATTCCCTTACCTTGAGTCCGACTCATCATGTACAATCATTATATTCCTGAATAATAAACTTAGGTTAATTTATAATTTCTTTAGCACCCTCTACAAGTTTATTATCCCTTTTTTATCACTTATTACTATGTTATAAAACTTACATAATTATTTAAGTTCATATCAGATGTTTTGTCGATATTCAGTACTTGAGTCGAAAATGAACATGGTTTTGATTTCACTAGTCCATGTGGTCATAAGTCCATAATCTACAGAATAGTATTCATGGAATAATAATAACTTTTATAAATTAATAATAATTTTTAAATCAAAACATTAATTATGGTTATGAAAAATGAACTACGTTATATTCATGAAGATGGTAGGCTGTACATATGCATGAGTAACATTTTCATTTTTCATTGATCATTTTGGAAGGAAGGTAATTATTATTTTATCTTTACAGAATGATCATAATATTATTAACATCATAATAATAATTTAAATATACCTATATACATCATACAAGTGATGTGGTGAATAAAAACGATTCACATCGCTTTGTGGAGGTGATAGTTCACATGTACACACGAACGATATTATTGTTTTTATGTGCATGGAAGGTAAGAACATAATTGAAATATCATTCTTTTAAAATAATAAATATGCCATTAATATCACATATAAATATTAATTCCATCATTATAACCAATCTTGATAGATGATAATGGAAAATGAACTAAATTAGTTTATGGAGGTGATAATTCACACGTACGCACAAACGATTAATTCTTTTCCCATTTGATGAAATTGGAGATCGATTTAGGGAATGATATTACCATAATAACATCCCAGTATATTGAGGATACTGGAGTTATTATTTCAACTTAGAAGAATAATATTTAGATGAAGTGGAAGAAGAAATAAAATAGAAACTCTTAAAAAAAACGATACATCTTCTTCGGTTGATCACCTTTGAAGAACACCCTAACACCTCTAAGGAGGGTGTTATGCCTAAAATAAGGCCCCATGAAAGTGGGGAGTGATTATAGGAAGAGTTTTGGGCATATCTTGGGCAAAAAAAAAAGATTTGTAAGTGTAAGTATTAGAGAAGAGTGAGTACCTTTTTATAGGAGATGGGAGGGACACCCTTGGAAACTCTTAAAATATTAAATTAATATAAATTCAATTTCTATTCCAAATGGTCCCAAAATAATTTATTTAGAAGATAAGATAATTTTGGGTCAAATATCTATCATAAAATTAAAATTAGACAAGTTTTTAATATTTTTTAATCTTTTTTTTGGTTTAACCCTTATTTTACCTTTTTAATCTTACCGTGATCTTATGTTATTTACATTTTGCAGGATAATGTAATTACCATAACATATCAAACGACCCAAAAAATTAATATTTATGAAATATTTGTAATTTTAATAACCAGATGTAATAATCTTAGATTTTTAGGAATTTAATATCATTTAATAAAATATTTTATATTTTAAAATACCAATAGTGTCAATTTTGACACTATTCATTAGTTGATTTTTAAAAATATCATAACCAGAAAATAATTTAGATAAAACTCCTTTAAATAATAAATAATATGTAAAAATTATCCTATTTCTTTTTGGTTGACATAAATTTATTTTAATATTTATAATATCATTTATTTGATTCTTTCATTAATTAAGAAATTACTACATTATCTTTGTGTCACCATTTAAAATGATTATTTATTTTCTAAAAATTATAAATAAATTACAATGATTTAGGTAATATTTTTATATTTATAATGACAATTTATAATCTAAGAGATCAATTTTATAACCCCATATTAAAATTGTTTTAGTTATGAGAGACATGATTATGACATCTTGGTCTTTATTTGAAATAAAATGTTTATAAGTGTCATAGTCACATCCAAGTGGATCCAAGTGGTCCTAAAATAGACCCAAGGATGCTCATGGTCAGGATAAACTCATAAAATTAAATCAGGACAAGTGTTAGGGTATTTTTATATTATTATAATATTATTTTTACCCTTATTTACCTGATTTACCATTTAACCGTGGTAAATAAAAATAATTACTAAAGTTACTATTCATAATGTAAAAAAAATAAAAGGGACATATTTATATAATTTGTACCCAATGATTAAAAATAAAAAAATCTATTTTTAAAAATTTAGAACATAGAAGTTGCAGTAATTAATTTAAAATTAATCTTCGTTGTCAAAATGAGAAAATGAATTTTTAAAAGTAAAAACCATCAAAAGATTGACATGCGTCTATATATAATTTCAATGTAAAATTACTTACAATGGAAAAAATTAGATTAAATGATAAAAAATTTATTTAATTATACTTTATTACCAATTAAAAGGATAATATAACTACATAATTAAATTAGATGAAAATGCAATTTTGAATTAAAATGTAGTATTTTTCACTATTCATTAAAAAAATGAATTTTATCATAAAAATTACAAAATTAAACCAAACTAAATTTTGATTTCCCTCTTATAAATAATAAGTTTATTTTTATCAAATAGAACATATAAAAGTGACAAAAACTAGATTTAAAAAGGGTTCGCTATCAAAAGGCGGTACAACTACCTTTAAAAATATTAGAGTATTCAATGCTTAAAATTGAATTTATTCTCATTTAAGCCTCTAAAATTTATTAAATGAAACTAAAAATACTTGATAAACATGTGTAAACATAATATAGTCATTTATTTTCATTCCTACCAATACAACGACTAGGTGATAATATAACAACCCTGCTTTTTATTACACACTTAAACCTGATTTATTACATAAAATTCACGTGATACAATATAGAAGATCGAGAGGTATAGTGTCTTTGGGTATTATTAACATTACATAACAACTTATAACATAAAAACACAACATCTTTATTGAAAAATTCCTTTACACGACCACTACATTCCCTCGTACTTAGCATTGCATGAGATAACCTGAGGACATGCATAAGAAAAGGGTGGGCTATAAAGCCCAGTAAGGGAGTAAAGAAGGTATAACATGAAGAATACAATACATATTAGGAAATAGAAATATCAATGGAGCATAAAAGAACATGAATATAAAGGCATTATATAACATGATTATCATAACATGGAAATGTGGCAACAACACTTAACATGAAATTAGCATGAGCTAAGGCTCATTGCACATGGAGCATGAGTAAACCCTTATTGCACATGAAGAACAAGTAAAACCTCATTTTCTTGAATTATCATGAGTCAAAACTCATTTCACATGACGTATCATGATACTATACTTTACCCAATGCATTGGAGCGCTATCAGGGCACACCCTTCTTAATCATTTCATTTCACGCATAAGTGTGCCACATGGATCATAAAACATGGGTTTATTAAAAATCATCATTTATTCCATGATAAAGGAGTGTGGAATTCATACATGAAACTATTTAAACAATAAGTAAATGTTCATAAAGGTGAATACCCTTGATAGATAAATGGACATGGTATTCACTACATAATGACTTTGGCTTGGAAAATCGCGGTGCAATTTCGGCTGCGTAACGGCGTGACATAAGAACTCATAAAAATGGTTGATGAGAGATAAAGGTGTGTCTCATCATATGTAAATGAAATGGATATTAGGGGGTAATATAGATATATTTCCCAACAATTTTAATGGAATTTATATTCATGATACAAAATAATTACTTGAATGTAAATGAGGAGAGAGAAATTCCTTACGGAATTTCGGCATGGTAGCATGTGTACATGGAAGACATCGATGAGAGATAAATGGGTCTATAATTATTCAAAAATAAATAGGAAAGTACAGGGGAGGTTTTAAATCATACCCCAACATTTATAATTGAAATTAAAGGGTTATAACAATATTAAGAAACTTGGATAAAAAGAGAAAGGAAAGAATCCCTTATTTGGAAGTATGATCCCAAAGGATTGGGAGAGGCTTGAGAGAGGCTTCTTAGAAGCTTGGGGAACCTTGGGAGGATTCTAAAGAGAGGGGGTAAGAGTTTTTATTAAATACAAATGCTTTGAGTGAAGATAAAGTGGGAGCTTGTGTGGGTTTATATAGGAAATGAGAGAGAATTCTTTATTATTTAGGTTTGGGACATCACACATTAAACTAATCAAAACCACAAACCAGCCCATGGTTTTTGCCCATGGTTTCTGAAAAAGGAGAGTGTAAAACAATATTTTTTAAGGCCAATGTCCTAACTTCTTAAAATAATAGGGTTGTTTATGTGGAGGTGAGTCACACTCTCAAGGAAATCAATTTAAAAAGCTAAAATGTTTTATAAGTCCTGGAGGGTCCACTAAGGATTTGTAAAATAAATCTAACAAACCTAAAATAAAATTATTTTAATGGTAAAACATATATTGGCTGAAAATAATGTTTATAGTATTTTATTACATCACTATTGGGTCATTATGTTGTCATAAAACACATTATATATTAAACGGTATTTAATTTTTACCCAAAAATTCAACTGTCTCAGAAAATTATGAAAAATTCACCGTTGGATAATTTCGATGTCCTGATTCAAAAAATAAGATCCATTTTATCTAAATAATTTTATAAATATGTGATTTTTTACTTTTAAAATATAAATTGACATTTATTGAAAATTCATGGGTTTTGACAAAAACGGCTTTCAAAGCTTAATAAAAATTACAATTGTATTCATAAAAATTATTCGATCATTTATACTTAATAAAAAGTAATTTAATAATAATAATATTTTATTAAAATATTATTTAATTGAAAAATCCATTAATTTATCAACGTAGTTTTCTTAGTTGAATATTAACTAAAATTACTATTTGTTCTTTAAAAACTATCTACAAAGTAACAATAATAAAACAAATGTATATTTTCTATACAAAAAAATAATGCACATAATCATAGTTCTAGTGTATTATTAAATAACCCCTTAAAACACCCGCATAAGACCTTAGGGTAAGGTGCGTGATGGTGACAGAATTTTAGGGTGACTCATAACATCATTCGGGTGGTAATCTCTATCAACTTCCACTTCTTTCGTAGGTGGTTCCACTCGAGCTTAACATATTCAAGATCAGGTTGGGATTGGTCAATAGAAAATCCCAATGACATCACCTTATTTCTAAGCTCTGACAAATGGGATTCGTAAGGGGAAAGTCTATTGGATGATGCCATCACTTCCCTTTTCTGAGTAAATTGGATTTGTTAAAGCCCAATATTTATACTAATCATGTGATCACTGTTCATCATCTATATTAGCAGCGGTCACAATTCTTAACTATATTTTAAAAATCCAAAATTATAAAACCAAATATGTGCATATGTTATATAACCATTTCACCTAATAATAAATTTAATTAGATCAAGAGGAATTTCCATTAATAAAAGTTTGGGGCGTTACAAAATTCCTCCCTTAAGAAATTTCACCCTCGAAATTTCATTTTCCCACACTAAAATAGATATGGGTAACCCTGCTTCATCACTTACTCTGGTTCCCACGTTGCATTTTCAAACTTTTGGATTCTCCACAACACCTTGACAAGGGGCATTGTCTTATTTATAGAACTTTTTCCCTACGATATAAGATCTTCATTGGTTGCTCCTCGTAAGAAAGATCATCCTCTAATTGTATTAGCTCTGAAGAGAGTACATGTGAAGGGTATGGTATGTAATTCCTTAATAGGGATAAATGAAGGACATCATGTACTTTTTCCATGGTAGTTGTAAGTGCTAGTCGATAGGCCAAATCCCCGACATGATCAAGAATCTCGAAGGGGAAAATGTACCTAGGACTTAAATTCCCTTTCTTTCCAAAATCCATGACCTTTTTCCACCGAGATATGTGTAGAAATACCATATCTCCAAATTTTAATTCAAGGTCTCGTCAAAAGTTGTCTACATAACTCCTTTGTCGACTTTGGGCTGCCTTGATATGCTGCTGAATGGTTTTCACCTTCTCCACCATTTCTTCGACTATTTCTGGTCCTAGTAGCTTACACTCACCAACTTAATCACAACATGCCGGTGCTCTGCACCTTTCCCCATAAAGGGGTTCATATGTTTCCATTCAGATGCTTGAGTGGAAACTGTTATTGTAGTAGAATTCAACCAGTGGAAGATGTTGGTCTTATCCTCCTTTGGAGTCCATAGAATATTATCTTAACATATATTCCAGTGTCTGAATAGTTCGCTCAGATTGGACATCGGTTTGATGATGATAGGCCATACTGAAGTTCAGTTCAGTGCTTAGAGCATGTTGGATAATTTTCCAGAACTTTGAGGTGAATCTCGGATCACGATCGGATACAATAGATAGTGGTACTCTATGAAACCTTACCACTTATTTGATGTAAATCCGTTCAAGTTGATCCAATGATAATTCCTCTCAAATCGTGATAAAGTGATCTATCTTCGTAAGATGATCCACAACAACCCATATAACATTGTTTCCTTTGGATGTCCTTGTAAGTCCAATGACAAAGTCCATGGTAATGTTGTCCCACTTCCATTTTGATATGGGTAGTGGTTGTATCATCCCCTTAGACTTTTTCCTCACAGCCTTCACCTGCTAACATACCAGGCACTTTGATGTATACTCAGCAATCTACCTTTTCATATTGTCCCACCAAAAGTTTTCTCGGATATCACAATACATCTTTGTGCTCCCTGGGTGAATAGAGAAGGTTGAGATATGTGCGTCATTCAGAATATTATTCTTTATCTTTGGATCATATGATCCACATAATCATGACCCAAATATCACTATTTCATCCTTGTCGACCACAGACTCTAAGGATTTCCCATTTCTGATAGCTTACATCCTTTTCATAATTTCTACATCCTTTATTTGATCATCCTTTATTTTCTCCATGAGGGACGATTGAGCAATCATTTGAGAAAGGATTGATGATGTTCCTACCTTAATGATTCCCATGTCCATCCTCTAAAAATATAAGAATATTAGATCCTTTTCAATTCTCATCATTGGTAAAGATGAAGGATTATATCTACTTAGAGCATTCACCACCTTGTTTTCCTTACCAGGATGGTAGTGGATTGAGCATTCATAATCCTTGATGAGTTCTATACATCTTTTTTGGCACATATTAAGCTCTTTCTATGTGAATATATATTTTAGGCTCTTGTGATCAGTATATATCTCACACTTCTCCCCATAGAGATAATACCGCCGGATTTTCAACACAAATATCACAGCTTCCAACTTTAGATCATGCATGGGATAGTTTTTCTCTTGGATTTTCAGCTACATTGAGGCATAGGCTATCAATTTATCATTATGCATCAACAAACAACCCATTCCCTTCATCAAAGCATCACTAAATACCAAAAACATTTCTCCACTCATGGGTAATGTGAGAACAGGCACAGTGATAAGCCTTCTTTTCAAATCCTTGAAGCTTTCTTCGTATTCATCATTATAAGCAAACTTGACTCCCTTATGAGTTATCTTTGTAAGAGGGTTTTGAAATTGTGAAAAATTTCTCACAAATCGGTGATAATATCCATCTAACCCTAAGAAGCTACGGATATCCATTACTGATGTTGGCTTCATCCATCCCTCAATTTTAGTTGTCTTGGAGGGATCCATAGATATCCCATTGCTTGTGATGATATGACCCAAGAATGAGACCTCCTTAAACCAGAACTCACACTTGCTGTACTTTTCATAGAGCTTCCCCTTTCGGAAGGTCTCTAGTACAGTTCTCAGATGCTCCTCATGACCCTCCTTGGGTTTAGAGTATATTAGAATATCATCAATAAAGACTACTAAAAATTTGTCGAGGTAATCTTTAAAGACTCTATTCATCAAGTCCATGAAGATTTCTAGAGCATTAGTGAGTCCGAAAGGCATTACTATGAATTCATAGTTCCCGTATCTTGTACGAAAAGCAGTCTTGGGGATATCTTCCTTCTTCACCCTTACTTGATAATATCCTGACCAAAAATCCACCTTGGATAAGTATTGTTCTCCATATAGCTGATCGAAAAAGTAATCAATTTGTGGAAGAGGATACTTGTTCTTTATCGTGATTTTTTTAATCTCACGATAATCGATGAAAAGGCGCATTGACCCATTCTTCTTCTTGATAAAGAGGAATGGTGTACCCCATGGTGATGCACTTAGGCGTATAAACCCTTTATCCATATTCTTCTGTAGTTTTTTCTTCATCTCCTCAAGCTTCACAACATCCATTCTATACAGAGTCTTGGATATTGGTAATGCCCGAGGTATAAGATCAATTGATAATTAAACATCTCTTCTAGTAGGAAGACTAAGAAATTCCTTGGGAAACACTTTAGTGAATTCCCTCACAACAGGAATTTCTTCAAGGATGGTTGCCTCCTTAGACTCAATCATCTGATCCATATACGTGTGATCACAGGGAAGTAATATCTATACTTGATATGATGAATATAAATAGGATTAATCTTCCTCCTTGAACTTGTATAGAATTGGGGGTCGATTCTCCTCATGGAGAGTGATTTCCCTCTCACGGCAATTTATGTTGTCTCTATATAGGGAAATCCAATCCATGCACAAAATTGCATTAAATTCCACAAGAGGGAGTATGATAAGGTTTACCAAGAAGCTCAACCCACTGATTATGAATGGGGAGGAGTTAAATTCATGGGTTGTAATGATTTCCCCATTTGACATACTCACTGACATCTTCACTTCCATGATTTTTTGTGGTGTTGGGATTGTTCTACTAAAATTTTGGGATATAAAAGAATGTGTAGAACCAGAATAAAAAAGTACGTTTGCTATTCTTGAATGAATAACTAGCGTACCTATCACCACTTCATTGTAGGTGTTCACTTCGGCAGTAGTGATGGAAAAAGCTCTCCCTTTCTGCCTTGGAGGTTGTTGGTTGCCTCCGAAAACCCTTGGATTAGGGCACTGATTTGCAAGATGCCCTGGTTATTTGCAGTTGAATCAATGGACAATGCGTTGAGAGTCGAATGGAGCATTCCTCTCCTTTGTTATAGCCGCAGGTTTTTCTTATTGGCAGTTAACAACTATGTGCCCTTCTCTTCCACACTTAAAGCATTTCCTCATCCCTTTGAGTCAATTTACAGGGTGCTTCTTTCCACAACTTTGGAAAGTGGGGTGCGGAATTTTCTTAGAACCATTAGATTTATCCATCAGACTTCTAGAATTAAAGTCCACCTTATGATTCTTATCCCCATGATACCCCTGAGATTCTATGATCTCTATTTCGACATTGAGGGCACATCGAACAATTTCCTCATAGTTTTCAAAGTCATAGATCACCAGAGATTTCCACAGGCTAGGATTCAACCCACCAAAGAAGTGATCAACCTTTCATTCAGGGGTAACGATAAATATGGAAGCATATCATGCAATCCTTGTGAATTTTTCCTCGTACGATCTGATGGATTCGTTGTATTTTTCTTGAGGGCAGGAAAGTCCCTTTCCATCTTAAGTTGGAGGGTGTGAAAAAAATATTTATCGAAAAACATCTTTTAGAAATCCTTCCATTCAAACTCATATATCTCCTCCTCAGGCTTTGTATTTTTGATCAATGTCCACCATTGATCGGCTTCACCCTCCATACAATAATCATCCAGAATAACCTTCTCTTGTTCAGAACATTGACGGATGGAGAAGATATTTTCAATGGAGTTGATCCATTGTTCAGTGATAGAGGGATCAGATGATCCATTAAAAGTAGGAGGCCTTTGTCTCATGAAGCTTTCAATTGCAACTTGTTTTTTCTTGGGGGGGGGGGGGTTGAACGTTCCTCTTGACCCATGTTTCTATTCAAATCTTGAGTTAACTGAGAGAGTATCGTGACAAAGTTCATGATTCCTGCTCCCATCAGATTGGGCCTCTCATTAGAACAATCATCATATTGGTCTTCACATCAGTTGTTAGCTCGAGTCCCCCTATTACCAGCCATTGTATGGAATAAAAGGAAAGTTAGGGATAACACATAAAGGGTAATCCAAGGACAAAACAGATGGCTTATAAATAACTTTTATTTCCTTAAATTATGAATCTATCGGCTTCAATCTATATTATCCATGATCTACTTTCTAACATATATTCTTAGGGAATTTTTTTTATTCCCTTAATAATGGTTCATACTAAGATTTTAATTTAAAAAGCGTATCCCCCAGGAGTGTCGTAACCAAGAGTGTAGCAAGGCCCATTTTCGTGTACCAAAATACCTCGGTTCAAGCCCAAAACTCCTTGTTAGAGTTTTCAATCCAAGGTACATCTGTTCTAGAGGTGCCTCTACCTGCTCATATAAAGACAGGGATGTATTTTCTTGATAAACTAATTAATAAATACTCACCACAATTTAGGGATGTTTTTATTATACTTAGTCTTGTCCCTAAGGATTTCACCAGGGTTTTCTAATCATAATCCCAAAAATAACAAAACATATCCTCTGATATCAACTATGACAACCCTGCTTTTTATTACACACTTAAACCTGATTTATTACATAAAATTCACTTGATACAACATATAATATCAAGAGGTATAGTATTTTTGGGGATTAGGAACATTACATAACAACTTAGAATATAAAACACACAATATATTTATTGGAAACTTCCTTTACATTTCCACTACATTCCCTCATACTTAGCATTGCATGAGATAACTTGAGGACATGCATTAGAAAAGTGTGAGATATAAAGCCCAGTAAGGGAGTAAATAATAAATAACATGAATAATAAAATAAATGTTAGGCAATAGGAATATCAATGGAGCATAAAAGAACATGAACATAAAGGCATGATATATCATGATTATCATAACATGGAAATGTGGCAACAACACTTAACATGGAATTAGCATGAGTCAAGGCTCATTGCATATAGAGCATGAGTAAACCCTCATTACACATGAAGAAAGAGTAAACCCTCATTTCACTTGAATTAGAATGATTCAAAACTCATTGTACATGATGTATCATGATACTAGACTATACCCAATGCATTGGAGTGATATCAGGGTGCATCCTTCTTAATCATTTCATTTAATGTATAAGTGTGCCACATGGATCATAAAACATGGGTTCATTAAACATCATCATTTATTACACAATAAAGGAGTGTGGAATTCATACATGAAAATCTTTAAAAAATAATTAAATGTGCATAAAGGTGAATTCCCTTTATAGAAAAATGGGCATGGTATTCACTACACAATGACTTTGGCTTGGAAAATCGTGGTGCAATTTTGGAAGTGTAACAACGTGACATAAGAACTCATAAAAATGGTTGATGGGAGAGAAAGTGGTGTATCATCATATTTACATGAAATGGACAGTAAGGGGGTCATATAGATACATATCCCAACAATTGTAATGGAATTTAGATTAATGATACAAAATAATTACTAGAATGTAGATGAGGAGAGAGAAATTCCTTACGGAATTTAGGCATGGTAAAGGGTATACATGGAAGTCATCGATGATAGAGAAAGAGGTCTCTAATCATTAAAACATAAATAGGATAGTATAGGGGAGGTAAAAAATCATACCACAACATTTACAATTGAAAATAAAAGGGGCATAACAATATTAAGAAACATGGATAAAAAGAGAAAGGAAGGAATCCCTTACTTGGAAGTGTGATCCAAAAGGATTGGGAGAGGCTTGAGAGAGGATTATTAGGAGATTGGGGCACCTTGGGAGGATTCTAGAGAGAGACGGGAATAGGTTGGATGAACTCCAAAGGATTTGAGTGAAGAGGAAGTGGGATCTTGGGTGAGATTATATAGGAAAGGAGAGGGGATTCTTTATTATTTAGGTTTGAGACACCACACATTAAACTAATCAAAACCACAAACCAGTCCATGGTTTTTGACCATGGGTTTTGCCAAATTGGAGTGGAAAACAATATTTTATAAGGTCAATGACCGAAATTCTTAAAATAATAGGGTTGATTATGCGGAGGTGAGTCACACTCTCAAGAAAATCAATTTAAAAAGATAAAATGTTTTATAAGTCTTGGAGGGCCCACTAAAGCTTTGTAAAATAAATCAAAAAAACCTAAAATCACATTATTTTAATGGTAAAAATATATTGTCCGAAAATAATGTTTATAGTATTTTATTTCATCACTATTGGGTCATTATGATGTCATAAAACACATTATATATTAAACGTTATTTAATTTTTACCCAAAAAATCAACTTTCTCAGAAAATTATGAAAAATTCACCGTTGGATAATTTCAATATCCTGATTACAAAAATAATATTCATTTTATCTACATAATTTTCTAAATATTTTAATTTTTTCTTTTAAAATATAAGTCGACATTTATCGAAAATTCATAGGTTTTGACAAAAACAGCTTTCAAACCTTAATAAAAATTTCAACTGTATTCATAAAAATTATGTGATCATTTATACTTAATAAAAAGTAATTTATTTATAGTAATATTTTACTAAAATATTATTTATTTCAAAAATACATTAATTTTTCAAAATATATTTCTTAGTTGAATATTAACTAAAAATACTCTCTCGACTTTAAAAATTATCTACAAAGTAACAATAATAAAATGAATTTATATTCTCTATAAAAAACAAATAATGCACATAATCAAAGTTCTAGGGTCTTGTTGAATAACCCCTTAAATTCCCACATAAGACCTTAGGGTAAGGTGCACGATGGTGATAGACTCTTGGGGTGGCTCAGATAACATCTCTCGGGTGGTAATCTCCATCAACTTCCACTTCTCTCGTAGGTGGTTCCGCTCGAGCTTAACGTATTCAATCTCTGGGTTTGGTCAAGAGAAAATCCCAATGATGCCACCTCCTTTCCGAGCTCCAACAAATGGGCTTTATAAGGGGAAAGTCTACTGGATAAGGCCATCAATTCCTTTTTCTGAGTAAATTGGATTTGTTAAAGCCTTATATTTATACTAATCACTTGATTACTGTTTAATGACTATATTAGCAATGGTTACAATTATTAATGGTATTTTAAAAATCCAAAATCATAAAACCAAATAAGTGTATATGTTATATAACCTTTTCAACTAATAATACATTTAATTAGCTAAAAAGGAATTTCTATTAATAAAAGTTTGGGTCGTTATAGATAATGACCATTTAAAATAATAATATTAATAATGTATTATTTTTTGGTATTTCTCAATCTTGTGTGCAACATAAGATTTCAGAGAAACCCATAATTATGTGTCAGGTACACTATTGGACATAACATCCCTATTAATGTAAAATTAACATTTAATTCATTAAAATTAATAAATATAAAAATGTTTTATTCTATAATTACTTGGGATGTTACATCCTTCCCCCCTTTTGGAAATTGCGTCCTCGCAATTTTATTCACTTATCAAATAAGTGGGATTATTTTTCCCTTATATCTTTTTTATATTCTCATGTTTCCTCTTCATCCATATGGTTTTTACATAAAACCTTAACCTGATGAATCACCTTATTCTGTAACACTTGATCTATGTGGTCAAGAATCTGGACTGAGTGTTCCTTATAGGAAAGGTTCTGTTCTAACTGAACTACTTCTAGACTCAAAACATGTGATGGATCTGAAAAATACTTTCTCAACATTGAAACATGAAAAATACTACGTACCTGGGATAAAATCAGATGAAAATCCACTTGGTAGACAACTGATCCAACTTTCTCCAAGATTTCATAGGGTCCAATGAATCATGGACTCAACTTCCCTTTCTTAATAAAACACATCACACTTTTCCATGAAGAAACTTTGATAAAGACATGATCACATACCTCTAAAGAAATATCCTTCCTACAGTTATCCTCATATATTTTCTACCTTTTCTGAGCTATCCTCATGTGCTTCTAAATCAACTGAACTTTCTCTTACATCTCTTCTACCAATTATGCTCCCATCAACTTCTTTCACCTACTTCATCCCAAAAAGCTAGAGTTTGACACCGCTTCCCATATAATGCCTCAAATGGTTTCATTTGTATACTAGAATGAAAATTGTTATTATATGAAAACTCAACCAAAGAAAGATGTTGGTCCCAAATTCCCTGGTAATCCATTAAACAAGCACGTAGCATATCCTCCAAGGTCTAAATTGTTTGTTCTGACTGCCCATCTGATTGAGGATGAAAAGCCATACTAAAATTTAATTCAGTACCCAATGAATTCCGAAGGCCTTTCCAAAAGTTATAAATGAACCCGATATCACGATCATATACAATAGAGAGAGGAAATAAATATAATCTGACTATAAATTTACAATAAAACTAAGAAATTTGATCTAGAGAGAATGTTTCTTGAATAGGAATAAAATGAGCAGAATTATTCAGTCAATCAATAATAACCCAAATCACATTGTTACCTTGAGAAGTCTTTGGTAATCCCACTACCAAATCTATGAATATATTTTCGCATTTCCACTCTGGAACTGGAGAAAGATGAAGCATCCCTTTTAGAAACTATCATTATGCTTTCACCTACTGACAAGTCAATCAATTCACAGTAAAGTCAGTAATATCTATTTTCATTCCATCCCACCAGTAATACTCTCAAAGGTCTCTGTACAACTTAGTACTATTAGGATGAACTGAAAACAGAGAACTATTAGATTCACATAAAAACTCTTTCTTCAACTGTGAATCACAAGGCACACATAACCTCTTCCCAAATCTCAAAACAAAATCTTTATCATTGTTAAATTTAGGTAACTTACCCTTATGAACAAATTATACCTTTTTCTGCAACTCAATTTATTCCTTCTACGCTTTCTTAATTCTATCTGATAGATATGATTTCACTGACACCTAAAATAAAACAGAGGAATTTCCTACACCCAAAACTTCCATACCAAATTTTATCAAATCATTAATCAAAGGGTCATGTTCCAAACGTGACATGGTTAATGTAGCATTACTTTTCTAGATAAAAGAATCGACCACTTTATTTTCATTTCCTGGATGGTAATGAATCATATAATCATAATCCTTAATTAGTTACAACCATCTACTCTGTCTCATGTTCAGTTTTTTTGAGTGAATATATAGTTCAAAATTTTGTGGTTAGTATATATTTCAAATTTTACTCCATACAGATTATGTCTCTAATTTTTTAAAGAAAAAACAATAGTAGATAATTCCAAATCATGTGTAGGGTAATTTAACTTATGAGTTTTCAACTAATGTGAGGCATAAGAAAGTACCTAATAATTATGTATTAAGACACAACCAAGTCCTTTCAATGAAGCATATCTATAGATAACAAGTTCTCCATTTCTAGAAGGCAGTTCCAAAAACTAGAGCATTCACTAATATTCTTTTCAATTCTTAAAAACAGTCATCGCATTCTTTTGTCCAAACAAACTTAACACCTTTTCAAGTTAACTTAGTCTGTGGGATAGATAAACGTGAAAAATATTTAAAAAACCTCTGGTAATATCCTACTAAACAAAGAAAACTATGAATTTAAATTATATTTATAGGTCTTGTCCATTCTTAGACAACTTTTGTTTTAGAAGGATCAATAATTATGCTATATTTAGAAACAATGTGACCAAGGAATGGAATTTGTTGTAACCAAAACTCACACTTGCTGAATTTCCCATACAATTTCTTTTCTTTTAAGGTTTTCAAGACAAAAGTTAAATAAATTTCATGATCCTATTTACTTTTATAATATACCAAAATTTCATCAATAAACACAACCAAAAACATATCCAAGAATTCAAAAAATATTTTATTCATAAGATCCATGAATATAGTAGGTGGATTAGTTAAACCAAACGACATAAATACAACTTCATAATGGCTATATGTAGTACAAAATGCAATCTTCACAATGTCTCCTTTACTTTCAACTGATTGTACCCTGAACTCAATTCAACCTTTGAAAAATATTATGCTCCCTAGAGCTGATCAAATAAATAATTGATATGAGGCAAAAGATACTTTTCCTTAACAATGATATTATCAAAGTCTCTATAATCAATATAATGTCTCATTGAACCATATTTCTTTTTAAAAAACAAGACAGGGTCACCCCTTGGTGATGTGATAGTTCGAATGAAACCTTTATCTAATAACTCATGGAATTGCTTCTTTAACTCTAAAAGTTCAATCTGAGCCATTCGATAAGGGGGTTTTGAAATTGGACTAGCATTAGGAACTAATTCAATAGTAAATTCAAATTTCCGATTAGGTATAGTACGAGAAAACTCATAAAAAAAACATCAATATGATCATTTACCACTCACACATCATTAATATGAATAGTTCTTTTATTTTCAACAATATGTGTAAGGTAATATTCATTTCAATCTTTTAACAGTTTCTCCTTTTGCTAATATTTTATCAATGGTAAGGGTTTATTCTTATACAAAAACTAAAAGTTTTTCTAGAAAGAAAATTATTTACCTCTATATTCAATCTTAACATGGTAAACAGAAAGCCAATCCATACCCAGAATAACATCAAACTCTAATAGAGGAAAACAATAAGGTTTGCAGGTAAATTATTTCCATGGACAAGGAAAGGAAGATTCTTATAATTTCTTTTTTCCTCAAAATTATCCCTAGATGTTTTTTACATAAGTTATGGATTCATTTCCTGAGGTGAAATTCCTAATTTACTAAAAAATTTCTCAAAAATGAAAGAATGTGTAGACCCTAAATCAAACAAAAAATTTTCATAATCTGAATAAACAAACAATATACCTGATACCACTTCATTTAATTTCCCAAGATCTACTGAAGTAGTTGCAAAGGATTTAAACACACCTTTCTACTGATATTCTGGATTCTTCCCTTCATTTTAGTTCTTCATCAGACACTCATTTGCATAATGACTCATCTCATTGCACTTAAAACATTTTACTAACTGTAAATAATATTTTTTATAAAAACTATCATTATCTTTTTTAGTGAAATTAAGAGCCTTATGTACTATCTTACCACATTGGAAGTACTTACCATAATTCAAAAGGATTTTTTTAGTGTGTGTTTTACCACAATTTTCACAAACCGTAAACTTAATTTTCTTACCATCATACTTTTTAAAGAATTTCTCCCTTTTTCCTACCACCTCGGCCTCTTATTTTTCTATTTGTCAAAGGAAACATGATCATATAAAAACTCCATTTCCATCTTCTCTACACAATCGAACAAAATTTTCATAACTTTTGAACTCATGAGAAGACAACGACCTTCAATAATTTGGTTTTATTCCTGAGTAAAAACATTTGATTTTACTATCAATATCTCAGATGAAATTTTGAGCGTACCTTTCTAGTCGAGTAAATTTAATTTTTTATGCAACCACTGAGTCCTTATATTTCATCAATTATAATAATTTTTTCCATCCTAAGTTTAACTACATTAGGAAAATATTTCCCAAGAAACATACCTTTAAATTCATCCCAATCAAGAGCATCAATATCCTCAATTTCTCTGATATTATTAACCATCGAGCACCACTGATTGTCTTCACCTTCAAAATGGTAAACAACAAGACTAAAATTTTGATTTTCTGAACACCCCATGATATCAAAAATATTTTCTAGTTCTTTAATCCACCCTTCAACTTTCACGATGTTAGATTATATTATAAATGATGGAGGATGTTGCCTCATGAAATTATCCACTACTAACATGTTTCTATGTAGTTGATCTGGCTGATCTTGTGCATGGATACCACTACCATTTATAGCCCGAGTCAACTATGCCATCACTTCAAAAAACTGTCCAGTTCTGATTCTGACCATCTCAGGTTGCTGATTTGAATTTTTTTTCCTCTTAACATCGTCCCAACATATCTTCCCTGTTTCCTCTGTGGAAAACCATTCTAAACAAACATATCTTAGATGAAGAAACATGGTAATATTAAAATTATATATCATTTAAATTTGACCATAAAGTAAAAAATCATTTATGGATACTCTATTAACAATATCCTAACCCCTAATGTTATCTAAACTGATATCTGATACCAAATATAAGGCCCGAGACTTAAACATTTTATAATCTTGATTTAAGTCAAGAATTCACATTGAGGACCTTTTTAGGTTTAGAGTTTTAGAGAATTAGGTCATAAATATTACATAAAAGTGGATAAAACTAAAATAATATCAATTTATTCCATAATATAAAACATTTAAAAGTAAACTTGATTTATTTTTATTGATAAAAATATTCTTGACTTCTTCCTTTCTCTTACCCATCCTTATACCCTATGAAAATATTTTAAGAACTTGGGATGAGCACAGAAATCTTAGTAAGGGATATAGAATAAGGAAAGAAAAAATTAGTCCATGAATATTTATAAACCCATGAAATCATAAGAATCTTGAAAAACTTCATAGAAATCATAAATCATAAAGGTAACTTGTGGCATCCATATCATACTTATATTGTAGCTTTCACAACTATATAGGGAGTAAACTTCATGGTTATATTTGGAATACCCATCATAGTATATTAACTAAATCTATTAGGAGAAACCTTATTATTTAACTCCATCTCATTACCCAATGCATTAAAGAGCTATCATGAGCTCACCTTCCCTCAGTTTATCATGGAACCACTCGTATACATAAGCAATTTCTGGGAACCATAACATAATAATAACATATAAAACAATCATAAAGGAAAAATAAAATTTCCACATTATAATCACAAGATATCATTTCAAGATATTGAAATAATCAATCCATTCTCAAAACCATTTTCAATACAAAAATACATGAAAAGGGAATATGGTCTTTATTTTTCTTTTAAAAACATTACGACTTGTAGAGGAATCCAAATATTAAATAATAGTCATGATGGAAGAAATGTTGTTGTCACCGCATATGTTAGAAAAACATTCATTTTATCATTTAGTGAAACACTTCATAGAAAAAGATTCCTTTTGAAAACATTTTAATGAAATTAAAAGTCAAAGGAGTTTATTATACACTGTATTGAATAAGGTGGCGTATATTATCAAAATATGCCTCAGTGAAAGTAAATTTGAGATGAAGTTCCTTACCTTAAGTCCGAATCATCATGTACAATCATTATGTTACTGAATAATAAACTTAGGTTTATTTATAATTTATTGGGGACAATTTTCTGGTTTATTATTCTTTTTTTATCACTTATTACCATGTTATAAAACTTACATAATTATTTAAGTTCATATCAAATGTTTTGTCGATATTCAGTACTTGAGTTGAAAATGAACATGGTTTTGATTTCACTAGTCCATGTGGTCATAATTAAATCATATCTAGAATAGTATTCATGAAAATAATCATCAATTTTATACACTAATAATAATTTTTAAATCAAACCATTAATTATGGTTATTAAAAATGAACTGCATTATATTCTTGGAAACAGTAAGCCGTACATCCACATGAGTAATGTTTTCATTTTTCATTGATCATTACAGAAATAAGGTAATTATTATTTTATCTTTCCAGAATTATCATAAAATTATTAATATCATAATAATATTTTAAATATACTTATATATATATATATCATACAATTTATGTGGTGAATAAAAACGATTCACGTCGCTTCATGGAGGTGATAGTTCACACATACACACAAATGATGTTATTATTTTTATGTGCATGGAAGGTAAGAACACATTTGAAATATTATTATTTTAAAATGATAAATATGTCATGAATATCACATATTAATATTAATTACATCATTATAATCACTCTTTATTTATGGTAATGGAAAACGAACTAAATCAGTTCGTGGAGGTGATAATTCACACGTACACATGAATGATTAATTCCTTTCCCATTTGATGAAATTGAAGATGGATTTAAGTGATGATATTATCAAAATAACATCTTAGTATATTGATTATACTTTAGTTATTATTTCATCTTAGAAGAATAAGATTTAGAGAAAGTGGAAGAAGAAATAAAATAAAAACTCTTAAAAAACAATACCTCTTCTTTTGTTGATCACCTTTGAAGAACACCTTAACACCTATAAGGAGGGTGTTATGACTAAAATAAGGCCTCAAGAACATAGAGAGGGATTCTAGGAAGAGGTTTGGTTAGATATTGGCCGAAATAAAAGGCTTTTTAAGTGTGAGTATTAGAGAAGAGTGAGTACCTTTTTATAGGAGAGGGGATGAGCACCCTTGGAAACTTTTAAAATATTAAATTAATATAAATTAACTTTCAGTTCCAAATGTTCCCAAAATAA
The DNA here is from genome assembly GCA_963277665.1 of Viscum album. Lineage (NCBI taxonomy): Eukaryota > Viridiplantae > Streptophyta > Magnoliopsida > Santalales > Viscaceae > Viscum > Viscum album. The sequence continues at coordinate 1,776,024,330 of OY728129.1, read as the reverse complement.
TTTATTTAAAATATAACATGATCTTGGGTCAAATCCCCATCCTCCAATTAAAACTAGAAATTTTTTAATATTTTTTTAATCATTATCTTTGCGGTTTAACCCTTATTTTAACTTTTTAATCTTACTGTGATATTATGTTATTTACACTTTGGGGATTAATTTAATTACCATAACATGTATAAATAACCAAAAAAGTTACATTTATGAAATATTTGAATTTATCCTAACAATTTGGACAAATCTTATATTTTTAGGAATATAATATAATTTAATAAATTATTTTATATTTTAAAATACCAATAGTATCAATTTAGACACTATTCATTAGTTGATGTTTAAAAATGTCATAATAGAAAATAAGTTCGAACCAAATCCTTTAAATCATCAATAATATGTCAAAAATATCCATAAATTTTTTTATGGAATAAATTATGTCAGATAATATTTATTTTATTATTTATAATATCATTTATTTGATTATTTCATTAATTAAGAAATCACTACATCGTCTTCGTGTCACCATTTAATTTAATTATTTATTTCCTAAAAATTATAAATAAATTACCATGATATAGGTAATATTTTTGTATTTATAATTAATATTTATAGTTAAATATGTCACTTTTATAACCCTATATTAAAATTATTTTAGTTATGAGAGACATGATTATGACATCTTGGTCTTTATTTTAAATAAAATGTTTGTAAGTGTCATAATCACATTCAAGTGGCTAAAAATGATCCTAAAATCAACCCAAGTATGCTCACTATCAGGATAAACTCATAAAATTAAATTAGGATAAGTGTTAGGGTATTTTTAAATAATTATAATATTATATTTACCACTATTTACCTGATTTACTCTTTAACCACGGTAAATAAAAATAACTACTAAAGTTACTATTCATAATGTCCAAAAATAAAAGGGACCTATTTACATAATTTGGACCCACTGATTCCAAATATGGAATCCATTTTTAAATGTTGAAAACATAGAAGTTTCAGTAATTAATTTAAAATTAATCCCCATTGTGAAAAAGAGAAAACATGTTTTTAAAAGTAAAAACTATTAAAAGATTGTCATGTGTCTATATCTAATTCCATTGTGAAATAACTTAAAATGACTAAAATTGTATTAAATGATAAAAAATTTATTTAATTATAATTTAAAACCAATTAAAAGGAAAATCTAACTAATAATTAAATTATACAAAAAGACAGTTTTGAATTAAAATGAAATGTTTTTCACTATTTGTTAAAAAATGAATTTTAGCATAAAAATACCAAAATTCAACCAAATTAAATTTTGATGTACCTATTCTAAATAAGAAATTTATTTTATCAAATATAAAATATAAAAGTGACAAAAACTATATTTAAAAAGGGTTCTCCATCGAAAGACGGTAAAACTATCTTTAAAAATATTTGAGTATTTTATGCTTAAAATTGGATTTATTCTCATTTTAAGCCTATAAAATTTATTAAATAAAAGTAAAAACATTTAATAAACATGTGTAAACATAATATAGTTAGTTATGTTCATCCCCTCCAATACAAAATCTAGGCAATAATGACCATTTAAAATAATAATATTAATAATGTATTATTTTTTGGTATTTCTCAGCCTTGTGCGCAACATAAGATTTTGAAGAAACTCATCATTGCATATCGGGTACGCTATTGGACATAGCGTCCCTATTAAGGTAATATTAACATTTAATTCATAGATATTAATAGATATGAAAATGTGTTATTCTATAATTACCTGGGATGTTACAATCATAATGATATCATCAATGCCTGATGCGAGTTGTGGATACAAACATTAGGAAATTAATGATTTTACATTTTATCTCATCTTCAAGAAGATTGTGAGGATAAAGTGAAACACAGATGTGAATAAGTGATCATTACACTGGTTATGTGTTAATTTAAAGGAATATCATGATATTTCAAGACATCCCATTCATATATCATTTTTACCCATATACTTCAATTTCGTTTAAGATTAAAAAATGATAAGTATAGAGAAAAAAACTTCATTACCTTTTAAGGTAAATTTATACAATAAATAAGAACATTAAAAGATTAATCTTTAGTTCTTATGATAAACAAGTTGAAAGACAAGATGAAAAGGCCAATGGAAAGAGCATCGACAAAGGCACTTTCACAATTTACTTCAAAGAAATAGGTAATAAATAGAAGTTTATTTGCTTTTCATATTATGAAATAAATTTATGAAAGTTTAAACGGAATGAACCAAATAAAATAATCTGGTACTCACTTATTCTTTAAGGAATATTCATCAATTGTAATTGATGAATCTATTTTACTTATTGGGTATTAAATAAAATATGATTAATTATATATGTGTATTTAAATACAATAATCAATTAAGTATAGAAAAATTATTAGAAGTTAATTGTATTCTCCAAGAAGACGAGAAAGGTTGGTTCCCAAGTCAGCGGTGAGAAGTGTACAACTTTTATATTTCCAAGTAAATGGTTCAAGTTGAACTTTTGTTAAGTATTACCAAAACATTAATATCATATATCCTTTGGACACAAGGATACATTATTATATTTTAGGAATGAATGTTTTCTATCATTTTTATTACTCTATCAATAGTTAAGTAATTCTTAAATCATTGGTGATACAATATGAATATAAAAATGTAAGAATTATATACCTACTTGTGACAAGATAATTCTTTGTCAAGTAAAACTAAAAGTGGACGTGAAAGATACACCTAGTATGGTATTTAGACCCAGTAGAGATAAACACTATAGGTATTATTGATGTATATATACTTATTTAGTTTTGGATAAATAAACCTTTATAAATAAAGGTAAGTCACAAATATTTTGGAATTAGATCAGCTAGATAACACGAACTATTCCAAGGGTAAGCTAGTGGTAAATATACTTCCTTAGATTCCTTTAAGTGTTTATTAAGGAATTAGAAAGTGAAGTATGGTATATTCATGGTCTAAAGATATGATTTTATTCAAGATGGTATGCCAAAGAATATCTTGACCAGAAATACATTTATCATTAAAATGTATAGTGGAGTAATTTCCTAAATGTACACCACCTTATCCACATCAGATCTATGATTCTATAAGGAGGATCTATTGACGAGTCTTACATGTTAACATTGATCAATAAAATGTAGTGTGAAGCAATTCGTAAATGAAAATTTTCTAATATAATTTAGAGACATAATGTAAGTATAATGAGCATCAATGTTGAGATATATATTCATTGCACAAGATTCCATTATATTTTAAGCTGTACTTTGAAAACAATGATGATAACCCATAACCATATGACAAATAGAATTAAAAATTAATAACATATGATTTATAATATGATGAAAATCCAAAAATTTTATATGAACATGTGTTTAGATGTAAATAGTTTGATAAGGATATAAATAAAATTTCATCAAGAAAAACACAATGTGCATCTATAGTAATCATCCTAAAGTTTTCTAAGGATATTACAAAAATTCATAAGATAGAAAAGTGGAAGTCAAGTGATAAACTACATTTCTATAAAAAGGGTGCACATATCTACTTGAGATAGTGGGAGAAATATTGACTTGGGTTTAGCCAATGATAGATATTCTAAAATAGTTGGCATTAGAACAATTTTCATAATAGCTCGTGGAAGAGGAATGTTCTAGAGACACATACCGTGTAAGAAGGATGGAACTGTAGTGAAGGTTTAATATTCACGACGACCTGTGATGCATTATTATTTAAGAATAATAATTCCTATAAGTAAGTAGTATATGGAAATTTTCTAAAATTTACAAGATAAATTAAAATTCAATAATGGATTCCATGTATCAAAGTATAAGGGGTTTATCATTTTGAATACTTTGGCAGGTACTCAAGTGAGACTATACATAGATGGTACAAACTTGGTACTAATAAGGCTTTATTGGTAATACCAAGCTGTTATGTATAAATCCATTAGATTTTTTACTTGTCATAGATAATTTATATGATAATTTTATTGAGAAATGGATGTCAAGACCATCAGTCATGGAAGGTGTATATATAATTCAACTAGAAAGGGATGGTAGAATCATAGAATGCCAATAAGGGGTGCAAGTTACTGAAATCCAGTTTTGTATTAAAGTAATCAAAAAGATATTAGAATATTCATTTTGAATTAATCTTCTCCATGTTTCTACCAGTGGTTAGTGGGAGTATCATTTTTTTCCAAGTAAAATATGTTTGGTAACATATGGAAAACAACTTTTGGTCTTATAGTTAGTTAAATCCAGAATAATAGAAATACTCTAGAGATTGACTTAAAGTATAAAAATAATTTCTAGGGAAAAGGATCTATTGAGGAAGATCTAATAGTTTCTTATACCTAGTAATCATACACATACTAACATAGTATTGACAAATACAAGTTGGAATAATTTGAGAGACAATTGTTACTAATATCACATGGAATAAATCTCTCCCAGACAACATGCATAGGCATAGGAGGAGGTTAAAGTGGTGAGTTGAATTCCATAAACTTCCATGATAGATCAATCATATATTCCATGATATATAGAAGAAATTATATTGCCAACATATACTTTATTATAGGAAGATATTAATTATATCCAGGAGAAGTGCAAGGGAAGCAGTCAGAACTATCTGATTTGTAATTGAGAATGTATAAAGAATATATACCTGGTATGTGGAGAGGAAGGGATACTAGTTTTTAGGGGACACAAACTAGTCTTACTTTAGATCAATATGATCTAATATCATAATAAGGCTAAGGTAATGAGCGAGAAAATCTCATAAAATCCAATGATATCCATATCTATAAATACTGAGTATGCTACAGCTTCTGAGGTAGTTAAGAAGTAGTGTATAATATGCAATGATTTGTTAAAATTTTTGGAATCGAACCTAGTAAGTAAAGTTTTATCATGATGATAATTATATTACTGGTACTATCTAAGATGTCATGTTTATATAGTGGACAAAAGGATATCTAATCAGGGTTTACATCTCTTGAGAAGTTTTACTCAAGGAGATGAGGTCACACATAGAGGAATTTTTACACAATGAAGACATGGAAGACCCAAAACCTAAAGCCATGACTCAGTAGAAACATGATCTTAATCATGTGAGAGATAACAAGGATATTTATAAGGTTGGATCTAGTCAAAGTGGGAGTGTTCTGATAGTGGGTGCACTAGACTTAACTACATAGTACTTTTTGATTACCATTTCATGTATATAGTGAGATATGCATGATGTAAACCTACCATTACAGTGTATAAATTTCCATGTCCTCTATTTAAGGGTAATGTCAATAGATTATTTTTCATATCAAAAGGCTATAGAAGATCCCATAATATAATGATAACCTCAAGATACTATGAAATTAATCTTAAATATATGTCCTATGGTCTAGATACATCATACTATCTGGACAAAATTGATGTCTGACTATCAGGTGTTGGGGGTTCATAAGAATTGAGACTTCTTCTCATGAGGTTTTCACTTAGTGATCTCTGGTAGATGAGATCATTAGGATATACTCTCTAACTAGAAAACCAAATGTTTTTAGGTGTCATTGGTTGTTCCTATCTATGGACATGTGTATGAGCATCCTAGATTGAGACTATTATCAGTGTGTTCCATTTTATTGAATACTTTGAAACAAGAAAAAAACCACAATAATTAAATTATGGAGAGGTATCTTGTGTTGGGTGTGTCATTATTAGTATGAAATTAGTTAAATGGTCAAGATAGAAGTTGTCACTTTTGAGTTAAGGAATTGATATATCTCAGACCTAGTTGATCAAGATGGTGGTACCTTCATAAATCCTTGGACAATGTAATTGAAGGTAAGTCTATCCAGTTAGATCAGAAAATAATAAATCAATAAAGTATGATGAAAAATCATGCATTCAGCTTTATGAGATATCTAAAGACAAAGGGATTATATTACACAGTGCATATTCATTGGTTGATTGTCAATGCTATGAATATTACTTATCTATTTAGGGTCATTGATGAGTTTCTAGACTCTACTCTTGGTCTATGAATACTATTAACTATTATTGAGATAAGGTTCTAGAGTGTCATATGCAATAGAGTATTCATGAATCTGCCCTATTCTAGTGAATAGGTATATTAGACATGGTGGCTCTACCACGGGGTCTGAGAGTTATCCAAGTCACCAATCACTGATGAATAAATAAATTCATTATTATTTAAGTAAAGAACAATTGGGCTTAATTTATTTATTAAAAGTATTTAAAATTATTTAAGTAAGTACAAATAATAATATTATTTGAACGAATATTATTTTAATACTCCAGGTTCATTTAATATTAGTTGGAATAAAAATTCAAGTTAAATGACTTGGTTTTATCACGTAATATATTTAATATATATTACTGGTATGTGATAAAATATAAATAATATTTATGATGCAGTTTAGTACATCATAATTAATTAATTATTATTTATTGAACGTTGATTTTACAGGGGCCAGGGAACCCTATTCAGTTATTTTCTACACCCACTATATAAAATTGGAGAGAGGATCATTCCAAAAACTATTCATTCATTAGGAATGAGAGATTATCTCTCCTAAAACTTTCTAGAGAGATAGAGTCTCTCTCTCAGTGACCGATATAAGGCACCTTTGACAGATCAAAGGCATGAGATTGAGGTGATCATCATGATGCTAAAGGATTCATTTAATCTCTATGATAGATCCTAGAATTCAATGAATGGATAACACACAGATTCTTGGAGTGTGTATAGACGATCTAGAGGGGTTAAAATTTGGATCCTTCAAGAAAAGGTTTCCAATGATTAATGATGGATGAGCGCACCTTGATTTGAATGTGGTACCCATTTAGTTTTAATTTCTATGCTCTGTTTAATTCACATAAGATACTCAAAGTGTACCGGGGCTCAGATTGCTAGAGATGAAAAGTTCCATCACTCTGGTGATAATTTGTTTAAAATATCCAACCCACCAGATTCTACTACACCCCCCGATATGTTCAATATTGTTATAAGAAAACTCAAACAGTCCCAAGTGGCTATCCCAATATCTACCAACATCGAGTACGTAAGAACATAGCATGTCTTCCAAAATATGTGTAGCCCATTTTGTTTTTCTATCCATTTATAGATGACACATTGTTCTCAAGCCCACATGAAATCCCATTTCCTCCTAGAGGACACTCCAAAAATGATAAGTGAACCGATGATCTCTATCATAGACCATCACAGATGAAACACTAAGTAACCTAACAACATCCTACACATACATTCTTCCTAAGTCCTCAACTTTGGTTGTATCACATATGGGTATAAAGTGATCTAGCTTGGTTATCCAATAAATCATAACCCATATCACAATCTTTTTCTAGGGGTACAAGGAAAACCCACTATGAAGTCCATAGAAATATTGTCCCACTTTCAAGTTAGAACTATAAGGGTTTCGAGAGTACTTGAAAGTTTTTGGTGCCATCCTTTTCCTGTTTGCACATATAGTAGTGAGAAATAAAGTCATCAATATCTCACCTCATACCTAGCCATCATAATCATTACCACATATCATAAAACTTATTCGTGGAACCTGAGTGTACCAACCAATAAGAACTATGGCATTATCCCATCATAGACTTCTTCATGGAAGAAGGAACAATGTACCTTTTCTGGAAACAAAGAATACCCTCTATAGAGAATGACCACTCAGTGATGGTTTCTGTACCATGAAGAGATCTCTCACACCATGGAACTTTTCACCACACTTCTAATCCTGAAGAATCATCTTGAGAAGTGAGGAGGTAAAATGAGAACTGGTAAAAATAGCCTCAAACTTATTCTCCTAGACTCCTAAGTGTATATAATCAAAGAGAGCCATCAAATTCCACTCATATGATGATTCTTTCATAGTATGGGTTGGTGGTTTCTTTCTCAAAGCATCGATAATGACATTCCCTTTACCTGGTGTATAAGAAGTGTCAAAATATATTGATTATAGGTAATCCACCCAATGCCTTTTATGAAGATTAAAATATTTTTGGGAGAAGATATAACTCAGGATTTTGTGATTAGAATAAACAATAAACCTTTCTCTGAAAAGGTAATGCTACCATACTTTAAGTGCATGCATCATGGCTGTGAGTTCATGATCATGGGTTAGATAATTTTTCTCATGTGGCCTAGGCTGTCTAGATCCATGGGAAATGACTTGATCAAATTGTATAATATCATAGACCAAACCCGAACATGATGTGTCACAGAAGACCACATAGCCCTTCCTGACCTTTGGAAGAGTAAACACTGGTTCAGAAGTCAAAATATGTTTCTATGAAAACCCATGTATTTATTACACATTAATTCATGATTTATTACATAAAAATACAAACAATAAAACCTACATTATTGATAAGTCTAGTGTATTTGGGAATTAGTTACATAGCATAACATCTTGAACATGGGATACAACAAAATTATCAAAAAATTTCTTAACATTCTCTTATAAACCATCAGTCCTCTAAAACTGCATGGGAAAACTTGAGGATGTATATAAGAATGGGGTAAGTTATAAAACCAAGTAAGGGAATATTAAAGAAGCATAACATGGAGAAATTATTACATGTTAGATAATGGAAATTTAAATGGAACATAAAATGGATTAGGATCATAAACATGAACAATGAGGTATAATATAGCCTGAAAACCTAAAGGCAACATGGGAATGTGTAAACAATTTTAAACCTGACATCATAATCATAAGTCAAGGTTAACAACAAGGATAACATAACATAATGTACTTAGGATAACCTATCTTACACTATACATGGCATATCATGGGACTAAAACATTACCCAATGAATTTGAGTGCCAAATAGGTGCACCCATTATGTAAACTGTAATAGACTCACCTGACGCTATCTGGGCACACCCATCATAATCATATCATATACATTCATAAGTGTTCCGCATAAATCATATAACATGAGGGAATATTTAGTCACATTTAATCCCATGACAACAAAGTGTGTATTAAAAGCATGTAAGTCCCAAATAAAAGAATTATAAGTGCATAAAAGTGATCACACTTGATAGGAAATGAGTATGAGTATTCACTACACAATTATTTGGAATGGAAAATATCAGTGAAATTTCAGCAGCATAATGGGGGCACATAAATATTCATGGGAGGGATTAATGAGAGTGAAATAGGTCTCTAATCATTTAAAAATCATAAGTACAAAAAGGGGTATTTTTAAGAACATATCCCAACATTATGAATTGGAGGTAAAAGGTATAAGATAATGAATATGCTTGAATTAAGAGGAGAAAGAGAGGATTTTGACATAGTAACAACTTAGGCTAACACTATAATGAGAGGGGATAAATGATCTCTCATTGTTAGGAAATCAATTTTATAGTAGTGGGATATTTATAAGGTCATAAAAATATAACCAAATAAGGTTTAAAATGATAAATAGATCGAATATTCTTGAATTGAAAAGAATATGGAGAGGTCCCTCACTTTGGGTACAGAAAATCGCAGGACAATTTCGATAGCATAATGGGTGTACATAAAAATTAATGAGTGGAATTAATGAGAGTGAAATGGGTATATCATCACATGGAAATAAAATTTTTATTAATAGGTATGTAAAAAACATAACTGAACAATAAAAAATGGAAATTAAGAGGCAAAACATAAAATAGGCACTTGAATAAAAAGAAGAGAGGGAGATCCCTTACCTTGAGAGGGTGATTCAAAAAGCTTGGGAGAAGCTTATTGAGAGTTTGGGGGAAACTTGGGAGAACTATAGAGAGAATAGGTCAGAGTAAATATGTGTTCCAATGTATTTTAGTGAATATTAATGAGAGTTTTAGTGAGTTTATTTAATAAAAGATAGGGGAATTATTTATTATTTCCCAAACATAGGTTTTGGACTCTATATAATAAAATAATCAAAACCACAAACCTTACCATTTTTTCCCATGGTTTCTACCAAAGTGTATTTGTTTTAATTATTATATAAGGAAAGGGTATGAAATAATTAAAATATCCCCCTTGGTGATGTTGAAGAGAGTCTTGTTTATAAAGAATTGATTTATAAACCTTAAAATATAATACATGTTTTGTAGGATTCATAAAGGATTTATAAAATTAATAAAATTACCTTAAAAACCGATTATTTTAAATTTTAAATATATATGTGTTCATGGATACCATTTATAGCAATTATTATATCAATTTTGGATCATTATGATGTCATAATACACACAATATATTTATACCGTATTTAATTTTTTACTTGAAAATTCGACTGTCTCATAAAATTATAAAAAATTCACCATTGGATAATTTTTATATCATGATTCTGAAATTAATATTTATTTTATACAAATAATTTTCTAAATATATTAATTTTTGCTTTTTAAAACAAGAATTGACATTTATTGAGAAATGCTGGTTTTTTCGACAATAATAGTTTTCAAACCCTTATAACAATTACATTTGAAATCCTTAAAAATATATTATCATTTATATTTAATACATAAAATTTCATAATAATATTTAATTGAAATATAATTTATTTAAAAAAATCTCGAATTAATAAAAAAAGTGTCTTTATTAAAACTATATACTACCCCAACTACAATTTATGTTTTAACGCATCAATAATCTAATTTTTATCAAAATAATTATTTAATCATTTATAAAGTAAAAAATATATACTCATTATTATATTTAAATGAAAATATAAATATTCATACTCATAGGATTACTTTGTTTCTAGTCCTTGTTAAATTATTTTTAACCTTAACTAACCTATTTTCCTTTTACCATGGTAATAAATATTTTCTACAGTTACTACTCATATTGTTCAAAAATTAAGTTGAAATTATTACCTAATTATAATTATTATGATTTAAAATATGTAATTAATTTTATAAAAATCAATTAATATAGCTGTAATAATTTAATTTAACATAAAACCCGCAAGTGCGCTGGAAAACAGTTTTTAAGAAAATGAATTGTTTAAGGAAAATATGATTTTTATTAAACTCTATAATTAGTAATATTAATTATATGAATTTAAATTCAAAAACATAGATATATAATATAAAAAAATAATTTAAATAGTTCACCATTAGAGTTTATTTTAATTAATTATAATAGGTGAACATTATGTATTTAATTTGTTTTTACAAAAAATGCATTTTAAGCCTAAAAACAATCATATTCTAAAATCCTGTATAAAGATGATTTAAATGTAATTAATTAGATTAAATATATATCAAGAATAATTATTTTACTTTGAAATAAAATTAAAATAATCATGTTACTTTTAAAATACTTAATTTATCAAAAGAAATAACGGTTTTATAGAAAATGGGTATTTTTCACTATTTACTGAAAAATCAGTATTTTTTAAAAAATACCAAAATTTTACCGTAAATTAATACTGATATGATGATATAAAAACGAATTTTAATTTTATAAAATTCATTTTATAAATTTTGTATAAAATAATTGTTAGATTTTTTACAAAAAAATAAATAACATTTTTGAAGAAAACATATTTTGTAGAAAAAAAGTCATTACCAAAAATTGAGTGATTATTTAGTAGGAATTTATAAATAAATTTATATTGATTTGGAAATATATATATATATATATTTCATAAATTATTCAATCCTATTCATACCCAAAAATTTAATGTATAGGTTATGATGTTTAAATAAATATTGTTTGTTTGGGTTTGGTGTTGCATATCAGATACGCTATCTAACATAATTTTTTCTTTTAGAAACTCAGGGCATTACATTTATCCCCCCTTTAATAAATTTCATCATCATAATTTAAGCTTGATCTTGTTAAGAAATGTTTTTATACTTGAAAATATCATTATTGAAAACCCATATTGTAAAAATGGTTAATAAAATTTCCATCTGAAAAGAGAGAAAGAAAAGTATGAAGGTCATCACATAAATAGGTTTTCAAGAAGGAAAACATTAGTGTGAAGTCAAAATATAGGAATGGAAAACAACTAATTCCCATGAATTAATAGATAGATATATAGAACATGGTTAAGATAAATTCAATGAAGAAAAAATGAATAATTTATGATGGGTGAAAAGACCATCAATTCATTGGAAATGATCATAATATGACAACATTTTTTATTCAATATTATTTTCCTAAAGTTAAGTAATTCCTTTATCATATAGAATAGGAACATAAGGAAATATAATTTCTTTACCAGAATAATTCCATCCTTTAATCAATTTCTAATACATTCTCTTGTTTTCTCTAAAAGATGAGAACTCAAGATGATTTTTTTTAATTTTTTCATGAAGCACTAAAATAAACTTATAATGAATGACATAATCCAGTAAAGAATAAAAACATGTTACTATTATATTTACTAAATAAAAAATGGTTAGCATAAATTAAGATAATACTAAAAATTAATAAACTATAATAAATTAATCTCTAAAATTCAAAAAAAATCCCAGTGGTTTATCATAGATCATTATTTAAATAAGTACCCCTATATACCAAATAACACAAATAATCTCAACATTAATGATTATTTTAACCTAAAAGTTTATATCATACCCTTCATCTTAAAACTCCAAAAACATAATATAATTCTTCTCAAATAATCCTTTTTATTGGACCTAATAGGTATATATACCTCAAACTAATAAAACATCTACCAAAATATCATTAATCAACTCAAAATAAAAAAAGATTATATAATATGTTTTCCCAAAATACCCTTAATCATGCTAAACTTTCATCATATAAAACTTAAAAAGTGGTATCAATTATTTTAATGATTATACTTAGACATATCATCCTAATAATATTTAGGTTTATCCTGACATAGAACACATATTAAGAGTTATTAATCCCTCAAAAATGTGTTTTTTAAACTACCACTTTATCACCAAATCACTTTTATAGGTTATAAATACTATTCAACATATGTTTCAAATCCTTAAAGAAAATCTATTGTGGATTAATTATTATACATTTCAGGATTCTTATAACCACAATGTCATTGATATACTAATTCTTCAAAATAACTCTCAAATACTAATACATAAACACTTTAATCCTTAAACTTAGATGATTTCCAAAACATGAGTCCTTAGTCTTGGATTTAACCCTCAGATTAGGTCATTGAATCAGATAATTACTATATTCTACACACATAATACATTGAACAAAAAATGGTTCTGTAGGATGTAATTTATTCCCCTCCATCATACTATTCATTTTTTTGACAACTAGCTACTTTATGCCCTATTTTTCCACACTTAAAACACCTTTGGTCTCCTTTGTGACATTTACCTTGGTTATGATTTCCACATTTTTGACATATAGGAAATTGAATCTTCTTTACATTATCACCTTTATTAGATTAACTTTCCTGAGATTATATCCTCCTATTCCTTGATATATTTGGAAATTCTACTATGTTCCAGTTGTTAATTTGGTTTTTTTGATATATGGTTTGACATAATAATGATATGTATTACTTGAGATCCCATCATGTTAGGAATCTCATTTGGACAGTCACCAAATTTCCTATTACATTGGTTCTTGACTCGGTTCCTCCTATTTTTGTTCATTGACTAGTATAAAAGAAAAATTAGTGATAGATATTTTTAAACTATTAAACACATAAAATGAGAACTATTAACTTTAAAGGGATAACACATAAATAATACAAATTCCTTAACTTATGAATTTCTTAGCTTTAATATAAGTTACCAGGATCTATTTTCTAACATAAAATTTTATGGGAATTTTTGTTCCCTTAATAATGGTTCATAATAAGCTTAGGAATTTTACAAAGCATATCCCCTGGAAGTGTCAAACCAAGTGTGCAAAAAAGCCTATTGTCATGCACCATTTCCTAATCGAGTGTAGCTCAATACATTGTATTTGGGTGTTACCCTTAGGTATATATGTTCCAGCTCCACATCCACTTGTAGTATCTAGATAAGGATGCATTTACTTGGAAACCATTTAATCTATACTTCACCAAAACTTAGGTATGTTTTCATTTACTTAGTATTATCCCTACATCTTTTTATAGAGTTTTCTAATTCTAACCCCAAAAATAACTAAACCTTCCTTTGATACCAACTATGAAAACCCATGTCTTTATTAAATATTAATTCTTGATTTATTACATAATAATACACATAATACAACCCAAAAGATAAATAATTCTAGTTTCTTTGGGAATTAGGTACATAGAATAACATCTTCAACATGAGATACAACAAAATTATTGAAAACTTTCTTAATGCTCTTATATTTCATCATTCCTCTAAAACTGTATGGGATAACCTGGGGACGTACAAAAGAAAGGGGTGAGCTATAAATCCCAACAAGTTAATATAAAATAATCATAACATTAATAAAGTATTAAATGTTAGACAATAGACATGTAAATGGAACAAAAATGGGTGAGGATCATAAACATGAACAATGAGGCATGATATAACATGGTAACATAAAGGCAATATGGGAATGTGGCAACAACTCTAAACATGCCATCATAAACATAAGTCAAGGTTAACCACCAAGAAATCATAACATAATGGGGTTAGGATAACCTATCATACACAATACATGGAATATAATGAGACTAAAACATTACTCAATGCATTGGATTTCTATTTGGTAACACCCATCATGTAAGATATGACGGGCTCACCACTATATAGGCTCACCCATAATAATCATATGATGTACATGAATAAGTATGCCACATAAATCATATAACATGAGGAAATATTTTTTCACATTTAATCCCATGATAAGGTAGTGTGTATTACATACATGTAAGTCCCAATAAAATAATTATAAGTGCATAAAGGTGAATACCCTTGATAGGAAATGAGTACGGGTATTCACTACACAATTGTTTGGAATGGAAAATCATGGTGAAATTTCGATAACATAATGAGGGAACATAAGTATTCATAGGAGGGATTAATGAGATTGAAAGGGGTATCTAATAATTTAGAAATCACAAGGGAAGTAAGGGTGATATGGAAGAACATATCCCAACATTATTAATTGGAGGTAAAAGGCATAAGATAATGAATATGCTTGAATTAAGAGGAGGATAGAATTTCAGCAAAACAACATCTTAATAAATGCAATAATAAGAGGAGATAAATGATCTATCATTGTTAGGAAATAAATTGGACAATATAGGGATCTTTATAAGGTCATTAAAACATAAAAATTTGAGGTTAAAATGGTTCTTGAATTGAAAATAAGAGGGAGAGGTCCCTCACTTTTGGTATGGAAAATCACAGGACAATTTTAGCAGCATAACAGTTGTACATAAAGGTTCATTGGAGAGATTAATGAGAGTGAAATGGGTATATCATCACATGTAAATAAAAACTATGGTAAGAGGGATGTATAAAAACATTCCCAAATAACAAAAAATGGAAACTAAGAGGCATAACATAAAATAGGTACTTGAATAAAAAGAAGAGAGGGAGATCTATTACCTTGAGAGGATGATTCCAAAATATTGGGAGGATTTTATTAAAAGCTTTGGGGAACCTTGGGAGGACTATATATATGAGAGAGTAGAGTAAGGATGTGATCCTTGGTTTTTGAGTGAAGAGGAATGAGATTTTGGGTGGGTTTATATAGTAAAAGAGAGGGGAATTCTTTATTATTTCCAAAACATAGGTTTTGAACTACATATAATAAAATAATCAAAACCACAAACCTTCCCCTATTTTTTCACATGGTTTCTTTCAGATAGGGGTGTTTTTAATTATTTTATAATGGAAATGGATTAAATAATTAAAATATTATCCTTGGTGATGTGGAAGTGAGTCATGTTTATAAAGAAGTGATTTAAAAACCATAAAATATAATATAGGTTTTAGAGGATTCATAAAGTCTTCATAAAATTAATAAAATAACCTAAAAACGAATTATTTTAAAGGGAAACCATATATTTTATCATGAATACCCTTTATAGTATTTATTACATAAATTTTGGGTCATTATTATATCATAATACACACTATATATTTATATCGTATTTAATTTTTACCTGAAAATTCGATTATCTTAGAAAAGTATAAAAAATTCACCTTTGGATAATTTCAATGTTTGGATTAAAAAAATAATATATATTTTATGAAAATAATTTTTTAAATATTTGAATTTTCACTTTTAAAATAAGAATCAACATTTATTGAGAAATGGTGGTTTTTTTGACAACAATAGTTTTTGAACCCTTATAACAATTAATTTTTACTTTATTAAAATTATATTATCATTTATATTTAAAATATACTATTTGTTAATAATATTTAATTTAAATATCCTTTATTTAAAAAATTATTGAATTAATAAAAAACAGTTTCATGATTAAAACTATATATCACCCCAACTATAATTTATGTTTTAACGCATCATGAATCTAATTTTTATGAAAATAATTGTTTAATCATTTATAAAGTAACAAAAAATAAATATAATCATTATTATATTGAGCTAAAAATATAAATATTTTTATTCTCAGGGTTACTTTTTTTATATTCCTTGATAAAATTTTTTTTACTCTTAATTAACCTATTTTCCTTTTACCGTGATAATAAATATTTACTACGGTTACTACTCATATTGTTCAAAAATTAAGTTGATATTATTACCTAATTATAATTATTATGATTCCAAATATTATATACATTTTATAAAAATCAAATAACATAGGTGGAATAATTTAATTTAATATAAAACCCGCAAGCGTGATTGAAAGTGTTTTTTTTAAAATTAAAATTTTTAAGGAAAAGACACCTTTTCTTTAACTCTATAACTTTTAATATTCATTATATGAATTTAAATTAATAAATATAGATATATAATCTAAAAATATACTTTAAATAATTCCTAATTATGTATTATTTTAACTAATTATAATAGATAAACACTATACATTTTTTTTTCAAAAGATACGTTTTAAGCCTAAAAAAAATTATTCTAAAATCCGGTATAAAGATGATTTAAATGTAATTAATTGGATTAGATATAGATAAATAATAATTATTTTACTTTTAAATAAATTTAAAAGAATCATGGAATTTTTAATTCACTTAATTTATCAAAAGAAATGGTGGTTTTACAAAACAATTGGTATTTTTTTACTATTCATCGAAAAATCAATATTTTTCGAAAAATAAAAAAAATTCACCCAAAATTAATCTTGATATGATGATATAAAAAATGAATTTTAATTTAATAAAATAAATTTTCGAAATTTTCTATGAAATAATTATAATATTTATTCACAAAAAAAATCATTTTTGAAGAAAACATATTTTGAAGAACAAAAGACATTACCAAAAATTGAGTGATTATTTACTAAGATTTTTTCAATAAATTTATATTAAGTAGTAAATATATATATATATATATATCATAAATTTTTCAATCCTATTCTTACCTACATATTTAGTGGCTAGGTTACAACAATCATGTTTAAGTAATTATTGTTTGTTTGGGTTCAATGTTACGTATCAGATATGCTATTGAACATAATTGTATCTTTTAAAAAGTTTGGGTGTTACAATTTTAGATCAATGAAAAAACTATGAAACTTATCATTCCAAAAAAACTTTACTCCTTTCAAAGTGAGAGCGGTTGTTGGAGAATCCAACTTTGTTAATTCTTTAACAAAATGAAGATAATACCCCCTAAGCCCAAGAATCTATGAATCTTGAAAATGTTTCACATTTTTTCCATGTCATAACAGCTTTCACCTTATTAAGATCAACTAAAATACAATTTTATGAGACCATGTGTCCCAATAAAATCACTTCCTAAATTCAGAAACAACATTTTGAGGGTTTGGAATAGAGTCGGCGATCTCTCAAAATTTCCATCACTGTCCTCAGATGACACACATGATCCTCCTTGGTTTTATAGAAAAAAAGGATGTCATCCAAAAAGACTAAAATGAACATATCAAGTTACTCATGGAATATCCTACTCATCAATTCCATGAAAATTATAGGATCATTTGTTATACCAAAAGGCATAACAAGATACTTATAGTGGCTATACCTACTCCTAAAAGTGGTTTTTGGGAAGTTAGATTCTTTAATTTAAAACTGGTGGTAACTAGACTAAAGATAAATATTCAAGAAACACTTCTCCCCTTTAAAATTGTCAAACATTCCATCTTTATGGGGAAATGAATACTTGTTCTTTACCATAACTTGGTTGAGCTTTTATCAATCAACACATAGGTGAAGCGAACCATCAAATTTGCTTGCAAAGAGTATAGATGCTTCCAAAGGTGACAAACTCGGACATATGATGCCTTTATCAAGAAAATTATCCAATAAAGTCTTCTAATATTTCAACACTACTAGTTATATATAATAAAAATGAATAGACATTGGTTGAGTACCAAGTACTAAATTGATAGAAAACTCTATCTCTCTTACTAATGGAAAGCCAGGGAAATCAGAAGGAAAACATTGGGAAAATTGATAACAAGTGGAGGGATATAATCACTTAAATATTATCACTCTAAGTCAAAATAAAAAAAAATGATATTAACATAAAAAACTATAGAAAATAAGGTCTGGATCTACTTGATCTTAGGTCCCATTCTCCTTGAAAGTCACAAAACACCCCATCAGGCATAGTAAAGGTGGCCTGCTAAATTTAACAGTCAATCCAAGCCTAATAATTGATCATCCAATCCACACTAAGAATGATGTCAGGAGATTTTGTATCGAGTAATATAAAATTCTAGGTAATATCAATATATGATAAAGAGAAAACACAAGATGGAAACTATAGACCATGCTCTTTCTTCATTCCAAGAGGCATTGTAATATCCATCACATAAGATAAAAGATCCATATAAAGGGTTAGTAAATCAATAACATGATTCTATATGATTGAGTGAGATGCACCAGTATCAAATAAAGAAGTCACTAAGGATGAATCTATAGTGATGGTACCTTTCATAGTCATTGGACCAACATCAAATTCTTATGGAGACTCTTCCACTGTGTGAAGAAGCTTCATTTTGGATGCCTATGGCCAGAAACCCTTTGTTCATGAAGCATAAAATTAAACCATAATACTTTTATGTGATGATGATCTTATTACACTACGTAGGGAAGAAAAGATATACTATAATTTCTATAAGTGTCCTAAGCATCTACAGGAACTAAAAATATTGGGTGCCTATATGAAAACCCATTTTGAATGCTCAACCTTTCCACTATGGAAGAAAGTCAAAGGGACTCTACCAGTAACTGCAAGAGGTCTATAAGAACCTTGCTATCAATATACACCACTAGATTCATCACTCATCCACTTTACTTTAAAAGAACTCACAAAACTAAAACTATAAGAAAAAGGAACTCCTGTCAACCCTGACCTACCATCCAGGTCAAGCTCAGCCATCAACACTATATCTAATACATCAACATAATAATTCAACTTCATAATGAAAACTATGATCAAATATTATCTGGAATTACCATCTCAAATATTCTCACCTTCATCTTATCATTAGTTATTATATTGGGAGAAAAATTCAATAGTTTAGAAAAGCAGTTTTTATACCGAGTCATGATCTTGTTACTTTGATGGTGATTAATAAACTCTATAAAATTTTATAAATCTATGGACTCTAGATAGAACTGATTGGTAAAAAGGACCTTTAAGTCTTTTCACGCCAAGTCTTTATGATTGTTTTCTGCTACCATCGAATCCCACCACCTTCTTCAAGGTCCATCAAGCTTGAAGGTATCACACTTCACTTTAATTGAATTTGGAATTTACAAGAACTAAAAAATCCACTCAATTAATTCTAACCAATCCTCAACCTCTCAAGGATCATTGGAGCCTTGGAAGGATATTATCTTCTAGAAAAGAAACAATTTCAAAAAATCTCTAGAGTATCCCTTTGGAGGTCCCACGACTGGAGCCTAGAAGATAATGGGGTTTTCTACCTATCCTAGAGGTTAGACAACACAACCACTATCTCAATGAGATTATGGTCAAATAGAGGGTTCACATTCCGTGTTTCATAGTTAAAATTTCTTATTTGATACATGGTGCTACACACCATCAATAGACAACAAGTAAAACATAAACAAAGACACTCAGACCAACAACTCAAACGAGAGTACAAAAGTTTCAATTCCATAAAATAGAATTTAAAAGTCTTGTATTTTCAGAACACTCAAATAAAATAGGTAAAAGACTATAAGTAGATCAAAATACCCATAAAAGACACTTTTACATAGAAATCATGATGACTTAAGCCTCATTACAATGATATATGGCTAGAAACTCACTCACAAATACCTCATAAGCCCAAACAATTCTATCTACTATCTACTAAGATAACCCAAACCTTATACAAAATTCAAGGAAATATGTTTAACCTCACTATGTTACCAATTTTTAATGAACCATCTAGGTTATCCTGGTACTCTAATACCCAAGCCGACACCAACATATCTTGAAAGGAATTATTAATCCCCACGGGTTGGGGAATAGCACCTGACATCATACAAGAATAAATAGGGAACAAATTTTTCCATAAAACAGAAAAAGACAAACAAGATACAAGTTGATATATCAATACTCTTCAAGGATAAAGTAACATAAGTAAAACATGTAAAAAAATACCCAAGAAGACATAAAAACAACTCAATGAAACATCAACCAAAACTACCATTAACAACCATCAATAGTCTCAAAACCCTATCTTACAAGTGGTCATCATCTCCACCAGTCACCATCATCACTCCACGGTCCCAAGGGTCAATAACATCCACCACCTTAAAGTTGTTATTTTACTTTTCTTGGACCTAACATAAGAAAATATAAAAACTATCGAAGTCAAGGGTAGGGTGTGAGCTATAAATCCCAAAAGGGTCTTACCATGTGTTCTATAATTGTTTGAATAATAATAAACCAATCATGATTTCAATTTAAATAAAATATGGCATGTGTAACATATCATTTTCATATTAAAAAAACATTCTTTCTTTTCAATCGATAACAAACATTTAAACATGGATTAAATAAATTTTTTATGTTAATGTATTTATGTAAATCAACTGAAATGAGTAAAAAAATTCTATAAATAATGACATATATCATCAAATAAAACATAAAAAACACCATGATCATATTCCATCAAGTAAATTAGTTTCTAGATATTGGATCCTCACACTTCTTAAATCAATGATCACAAAAAATCATGTGTGCACACATCCCACAGGCTCAAGCTAAATAGGACTCATCAAAATCCCATCATGGAAAATCATGACGAACAAGGTTTTTGTTAGATTTTTTATCATCAATATATTTATAGGGGATATAGATCCTCGAATGATCATCCCAAATAACCTACTAACTACCCAGGTTCTCATGTGATCAATCAATACATAAATATTGGCAAAATATTCTCATTTTAAATCAATCATAATTTACTATTCAATTGCCTAATTTTCAATTTCAATATGCCAATTAAATTTCAAAACCAAAACATAGGTTTTACATCATTTCATGCCTTTTAATTCCAAACCGACCATGGATGTTCATCATTTAAATTTAATACATTTTCAAAAAAAAATCTCAAATCATTTCATCAATCCTATCATCAAATAATTTTCTTAAAAATCAATCCATCATTCTCAAAATTCATCCCATAATTCCAATTCCATTGGAATTGGGGATTTTTCTCCAAATCATTTCAATTTTAAATTTCATAATCAAATCATTCTAGATCAAGGATTTTAAATAATTTGAAATATATTTTAAACAAATCAAGAAAATCAAGGTTTCAATTTCATGAAAAAACTCAAATGGAACCACCTACCTTTAATCATATAATCAAACAATCAACACCTATAATGGGAACACCCATGATGACCGAAGTTGAAGAATATCTACGAATCAATTCTAGAATTAATATCTATCAATAAGAGGATTAGATCCAATGAAATAGAGTTTAGATCAATCAATAACATGATGATCTAACACTCTCTAAGTAGGAGAGGAAGGAGGATTATAAGAAAACACACAAGAGAGATCCACTTATTGAAGAGGGACCAGATCTTCCACTGGCACTTTGATTCGCCAAAAGAATAAGTTTTAGGATCCAAAACCACCTCTTGGGAACCTCCAAGGATGAAGAAAACATATTAGGGTCCGATGGGGGTGATTAGAATCTTAAATGATGTGTTTCATATTTTTAAAATAAATTTAAGAGGAATTAAAAACCGAACACATAGTTTTCTAGGGAGGGCTGCAAAGTTAGACAAACCATGTGACCTAACCATGATCACCTACTGGACTTCTATTTGGGGTGCATGGTTTAGAAACATGGTTAAACTAACCATGCACCAACCATTCATTTCCTACTATCCATGGAGTGAACAGTTTGGAGGAGTGGCCATATGGTTTAGACAAAATGTGCACCCCCTTCTAGTGGTTCTCAAAAGGGTGTGTGGTTTGCTAAGCCAAGCCACATGGTTTTCCCAAACTATGAACCAACCATGTATAAAATAAAGGGCTTATAAAATTATCCAAGTTTCACCTAAAATAACATGAAACAAGACCCAACTCAAAGGAGATAAAAACAAGGGTCATGGAATACCTAAAAGTAGGTAATGGGATGTTACATGAAACATGTGGTGTTTCTATTGGTTGTTCTTTCCTCATGATCTAATCTACTAGAGATCTCCAAGTATGAACTTCATGAGAAGAATTATCAATGATTATGAGCCCCTAGAAACTAATTTTTAGACATTAAATGTGTTTAGTCAATATGATGTATCTATACCATTGGACATATGTTTAAGATTATTTCCATAGTATCTAGAGGTTCTCATTATAGCATGAGAATTTCTATAACCTTTTTATATACCAAAAAATATATGGTCATTACCTTATAAATAATGGACATAAATATCAACAATATTATGATAATTTCACATCATGCACAACTCACTCTATACATGATATGATAATCAAAAATTACTATTCAAGTTGGGTCTAGGGTACCCACTATTACAAAAGTCCCACTTGCACTAGATCCAACTTTTTAAATATATTTGTTATCTCTAACATGATAATATCATGTTTTTTATATGTTATGTATTTAGTCATGGGCTTAACACATCTCTTTTTCATGGAAATTCTACTATATGTGACCTCACCGTCTTGATTAAGACTCCTCAAGAGATGTAAACCCCAAATATATACCCTTTTTTCCATTTTCAAAACTTGAAATCTTGTCTAGTAATAATTTTAGAATTATAATAATTTATAATATGATAAAACTTTACTTACTAGGTGCAATTACAAGAAATGGAACAAATCATTACACATTTAACCCTACTTCTTTAGCTACTTCAGAAGCCACAACACACTTGGTATTTTTAGATGTCAATACCACTAGATTGAATTAGCTTATCATGCTCAGTAGCTTAGTATAACTAAAATATTAGACCATATTGATCCAAAGGAATACTTTTTTGTTCACCAAAAAATAGTTTCCCTTCTTCTCTAAGTACCGTGTACATATCCCTTATACCTCATCAAGTAAAATTGGATGGTTCTGAATACTTCCCATATAGTAATCTTGGATTTCAATGATATTATCTTTCCATAAATTATGTATCGGAAATATCATATTTAGAACATAACATGGAATATGTGATTGATCCATCACAATAGCATATAGAATTCATCTTAGAACATTAGTCTTCTCTTATACCCCATACATGTCATCTTGGAGAGATTTATTCCATGTGACACTGGTTACAATTATATATCAAATTGTTTTAACTTGTATTTTTTAATACATTGTTAGTATATGAACAATTGAATTGGTCTAAGAAACCTTATCCACCTCAATATATTTCATCTTCTAAAATCTATCTTTATATTTTAATTCAATCTCTAGAGAGTTACTTTCATTCTGGACTTAACTCACCTTAAAACCAATAGTTTCTTTCTATATGTTATCAAAAATATTTTACTTGAAAAAAGTGGCATTAATATTAATCCCTTGTAGAGAAATGAAAAAAATCATTCCTAATGAATATTATATGATCTTGTTGATTACTTCAATCCTAAATAGGATTTTAGTAACTTTAACCCCTTATTGGAATTCAATGGCATCACCACCCCTTTATGGTTGCATCATATAGACACCTTCTATGATTGGTGGTCTTGACATCCAATGATCAATAACATGATAATAAGAATTAACTATAACAAGTATAATTCTAATGGATTTAGGTCTAACAACTTGGTATAATAATTAAAGCCTTATTGATACCATGATTTTACTACCCATGTATAGTCTCACTTGAATACACACTAAAATATCCAAAATAAAAAACCCTTGTACTTTTATACATGGAACCCATTATTGATTTTTAATTGATCCTGTAAATCTTAACTTGTTTCCATTTACTAGTTACTTTTCAGATCCATTATTCTTAATGAATAATGTATCACTGGACGTAGTGAATATAAAACCATTACCGTGGTTTTAACCTTCCTATGTAGTATATGTCTTTGAAACATTCATTTTCCTCCTTCTCTTTTGGAATTTTTTCCTATGAAAACTAATTGTGAATCTTCAGCATTGACTAGATCCAAATAAATCTTACTCTCATTATCTCAAATAGATACATGAGACATTTTATAAAAATAGTCTATAACTTCAATAAAACTTTTTTATCTCCAATATTTATGTAATATCCTTAGAAAACTTTAGGATATTTACATTATATTCACATTGTGTTTTGATTGATGCAAGTTTTTTTATATCCTTAACAAAAAATTTGCATCTAAACACATGTTCTTATAACATAATGGACTTATATCATACTATAACTCATATGATATTAATTTTTCATTATAGTTGGAATATGTTTATAGGATTACACCACTATTTGTGAAGCATGTCTTGTGACATAATGGATATTTGTTCAATGAAAATAAATCTCAACATTGATGCTCCTTTTACTTACATCATGACTGTGATGTGTATAAGGAAATATGTATTTAGGAATTACTCCAAGTTAAATTTCATTAATAAATGTTAACATATAAGAATAATCATTTACACTCCTTTTCAACATCATAACTTTGATGCGTATAAGGTATTTTGAATTTTGTAATTACTCTACACTACATTATATTGATCTATGAATGGTTGGTAAAGATTTTATTTGACATACAGGCTCGAAGAAACTCATATATTCTAACCATGAATATACCATATTTCATATTCAAATTCTTTAAAAAATAATGGAAGAAATATTATAAAGTATATACTTACTACTATCTTTACCTTATAATAGTTCACACTCTTTTTCTAAAATAATTCCGTAAGATTTGTGACCTACCATTATTTCTAAAGGTTTCTTTGTCCAAAACTAAATATGTCGATATTACCTAAGGTATATAACTCCAAAGTGTATAAAACCATACTATATATATCCTATATAACTAATTAGTTTTTCTTGAATTTTTTTGTCTTTCACAACTGGGTATATAATTCTTACATGTTATATTCATCACATATTGCCTATGATTCATGTATTACTAAACTATTGGTGGAGTATGATACACGAAAAAAAATATTTATTAAAAAATTAGAATAATCTATCATTGTGTCCAATGAACACATGAGATAAATGTTTTCTCTATACTCAATAAAATTTCAACAAGAAACATTAACTTGACAATTTGAAGTTCTGTGCTTGTTACTGCTGACATAGGAATCACCCTTTCCTAGCCACTTGGAGAATACACTTTACTTCTTGCAATGTTTCCTTTATTACTTGGTTATTATTTTTCAATATAAAAATTTGATAGGAATAATTTATTTAATACCAAATATCTAATGGTCTATGCCCTCCCAGTTCATTACTTTTCCAATTTTTGTTATTGGAGGTGTTTGGGTGAGGTTCTAGGAGTTTTTAGTGGAAGATGAAGGTTCAAAAGAACTACAATAGGAAATACATATCTTATAAATGTACTAAATTATGTGTAATGGTGGTTCATGGCTTGTACTAGGATGGTTCATGAAATGTATATTTTTGGGATTAATAAAAGGTGATGCATTCTTTGGTGAAACCAAACTCTGAGGATTACACGGCATGAAAGAGGATTACACATAATGTAAATCCCCTATACAGTGTAGTTTTAAAAGTTCTTTTTGGATGAATTTTTATTCATTCAGCCATGGTTTATTATTCCTATAATTTTAGTTGAACCCTAGTCTCCCCAAGGAGTTCTTCAAGACCTATTTATCCCTCTTTGATCTATTTTTCCTGGTGGCTATTTGTTAGTAATCCGCTATAATCCCTTCCTTATTTTTGGTTGGTTTTCTTCCATTATTATCCTAGGGATTTACTACAACGATGTTTTTATGGTTTAGGGTGTGTGTTAGATTGAATTTTTATAGTATTTAGTTGTGTTTTATTTTGATCCATACTTTCTCATGGTGTAGTTGTGGTTTGAAGGTGTTCTTCTTCACCCTACGGTGTACAGTGAGTCAGCAAAGTTTCTTTGAGGTAGGGAATCCCTCATTTCTCTTCATTGTGTATCATACAAGATGGGTTTTCCTTTGTTTACCTATGAATTATGGATGATATATATTAATTAAATATAAATAATTAGTTAAATTTAAATTAAAGGGTATTAAGTGGTTTGATTTGCATGATTTTACAACTTTAATATTATTTGTGATATTGTGGATTGTACGGGCTTATGGCCCCACTGAAAATTGTGGCTGTTGGGGACTTTTTTTATGCGGGATGAAAAGTTATGTGACTCTTTCACCTGTTGTGATTATTATGATATTACCCGGAAATAGAAATTTATTAACCACTTATATTTGGATAATGAAATGGTTTCCCCAGGATTATAGATTGTGTGATAATGTCCCTAAAATAAATTGGAATGTGATAAAATCCCATTTATAAATGTATAAAATTATCTTGATTTATTATTATGTTTGGTTGTGATTTTGGGACGAAAATGTGTGGTTGGGGCATGTGAGGATGATGGTTTGTGTGCCATGATTTTGGGGTTGTGATTTGGTTTGTGGTCCACACTTTTGGGGTGATGATATGGTTTGTGGTCCATGATTTTGTGGTGGAGAGGTGGTTTGTGGGTTGTAATTTTGGGGAGGTTAGGTGGGTTGTTTGGCTATGATTTTGGGGTGGTGAGGTGGTTTTTAGATAGGTGCTTTGTTTTACCATGCTTTTGGGGTGGATAGGTGGTTTGTTAACTGTGATTTTTGGGAAGAGAGGTGGTTTATTGGCTGTGCTTTTGGGTTGGAAAAGTTTTGGTTTCTTTGTGTTAGATGCCTGAGTATTTATGGAATAAATAAATAATTGTTTGATAATTTTTGTAACAGCTTGGTTTGGTTTGGATAATAGGATGAAAATGGTTAATAAATAATTAAATGATGAGTTGTGTGATTAAATGTGGTTGATGATAAATAATAGAAATAATGGAATGATTAAATGAAATTGGTTAGAAATGTGGAATGGGGTTGCAACTTGTTTTGTGGTGTTATGCATTTAGAGGTGGAAACAAAAGTGATGGTGTCATGAGTTGGTTGGTTTGTTTTTGAACCCACAGGTTGGTATTGAGTGTTTGATATTATATATATATATATACTTGTATATTCTTTCTATTTCTACATGCACCCCACCCACACCAATCACTATGTGTTGACACCCGCATAGTCATGTAGGGGGTGTTTTTCCTGACATCCAGTGAGGACTACAGATGGATGGGTAACCAATCTTTCTTTTTCTCTATTCTAGGAGAGGTAGGTATTGCACATTATGTGATGGATGAAGGTTTTTAGTGAATTGGATGGTGGTTGTGATAGCCCAGGTGTTTGCGGGTGAGGTGTGACGACCCGAGTGTTTTTTGGGCGAGATGTGACCGTGCTTGTGGGGTGGTAGCGCAAGTGTCTTTGGGAAATGTGTGATGTGGCCATACTTGTGGAGAAATGACCCTAGGTTTCTTTAAGAGTGGTTTTTTATGACTGTTCTTGTGGGTAGGTGTGGTATACAGAAGATATGGGAGTGCCAGGATGTACGACATTGGGTGTGAGAGTGGTATACCAGTAGGAAAGTGGTGTGGGGTACCCTTATCAATGTGATTCCTATTATATTATATTACTTGGTTTGTGTTATTTGGCGAGTGTTCCTTGGTGAGGATGGTATGGTTAGTATTCCTTAATATCTGTTGTTTGGTTCTACTATTTTCTCATAGGTGCATTAGTATGCTTTTTTCACATGTTAATGAGATACTTTTTTTTCCTACTGAGTATAATTTTACGCTCACACTATGTATAAATATTTTCAGGTTTCTACAAGGACTACATAGACCATTCTATACATTACTAGCTTAGATCCTTGAAATTTATTGTGTTACCACTTTAGATTTACTTTTGAGTATTGACTTGGGAGACTTTTATTTGTATCAGTTCTATTTATACATGCATGTCATATAATTTTGGATTTATTTTATATTATGTCTTGGATTTTTTTGTGGCTGATCTATATTCTCTCTTAATCCCATATTATTATAGAGGGTAATGCCTCCAATATCATGAGATTTTTATACCCTCAGTACTAGTCGCCAACCCAGGGCCTACTGAAGGCGGGACTCAGGGGTCATTATCTCTCTCCCCTCATTGCTGTATCTTTGTACAGAGGGGGTCATGGTAGAGTGGTATCAAAGGAGTGGTTGAGAGATAGGATGGAGTTTTTTGTTAGGCATAATGAGTATTTCATGGGCTGGTATGGAAACAATTCTAGTTGACCTTGGTGTGTGACATTGGCCTGAGAGACCGGCAAGGACAAGGGATTTTAGGCCCCCATGAACCAGTTCACATAATCAGATCTTACTGAATAGCCAAGTGATGTGGATGTATTTGTAGGGTAGAGACCTAGGAGAGGTAAATTCATCATGATGACTTGTGTTCTTGTTTAAATTGGGTTGTTTTCAAAAAGTCAAAATGGATAAAAAATTAATTAAATGAGTTAAATTGAATCTAAATAAAAATTCTATAATAATGAGATTATGAAGTTCTTTGTTTTACTTTCATCTATGGCTCTTATTCTTCATTCACATGTAGATCAGGCATTTGAGATTTAGTAGGCTGATCTGCTTGATTGTTATAGGGTTGATCCAGTTTAAGAGGATGATCAATGGAAGAGGATGTTGCGTGCTTTCCAGTGGCATGATTTGGGGAAGTATGAGGGAAGTTTATTAGATATAGAGATAGATAGTTGGATGGAGGAGATTGAGATCTATTTCAGTTTGACCCAGGCCTTGAAGGTGTACTGGGTCCCTTTAGAAGTTAGTCAGATGTGGGGAGCTACACGTCAGTGGTGGATGTTGTATTTAGAAGAGTGGAAGGAGGCAGATGTTTTGTGTGTCGAATTTCAGAAGAAGTTCTGGGTAGAGTTCCTTTCATCAACCATGAAGGAAGTAAAGAGGCAAGAGATTATTTCTCTTTAGTAGGGGATCATGTTAGTTATGGATATAGGAATCAAGTTCAAGGACCGCGACCCAAGCATGGTTGTGGAGGTGGTCTTCAACATCAAGGTAGAGAAGATGGGTGTGGTTAGTTGCATGCATTAGAGGCAGTAGTTCCAGAGGGGAAAAAGACCATCAAAGGTATGATCAGTTTGTTTAGTACCCTTGTTTGTTACTTGTTTGATTTAGAAGATTCACACTCCTTTATTTCACCCTTTCTAACCCATGCTCAGGGATTAGATGTAGAGAGGATTCCTATGCCCCTGGTGTTGACTGTGTCAGTCAGAGGCCATACCATCTTTTTTGATGTGTGTCGGGGGTGTAGACTAATGATGGGGCCACATCAGTCCTATGAGGATATTTTCTTACTACAGATGAAACTATATGATTTCATCCTCGACATCTACTGGTTATATTTTATACATTCCACTATCGATTGATTCTGGAGGAGAGTCATATTTTTAGATGTGTATAGCCAATATGTGGTTTCCTTGGTGATTTAGGTTGATAGGTGGGTGATTAGAGTATGTATCCCCTTATTTCCTTGTTAGTTGAGTTTTTGATTGAATTAGTGGATGTTGAGATGGTAGAGGTTTCCAGGGTCATTGGGGAGTTCCTAGATTTTTTTCTTGAGGTTATTGTGATGCTACCCCCTAAATTAAATGTTGAGTTTGGGATAGACATTCAACCCAGTGCTTATAAGATTTCAATTGATCCTTATCGAATAGAACTTTATGAGTTGCTGTAGTTGAGGATTCATATAGATAATCTGATAGAGAATGGTTTTATCCAGCTCAATGATTCACCATGGGGTGCTCCGGTGTTGTCCTCCAAAAAGTCAGATGGTAGTCTAAGGTTATGTATAGACTACCGGAGGTTGAATCAGGTGATGATAAAAAACCGTTACCCTCTTACAAGGATAGATTATCTTCTCAAATAGTTGATAGGGGAGATTTGGTTTTCTAAG
Organism: Viscum album; assembly: GCA_963277665.1. Lineage (NCBI taxonomy): Eukaryota > Viridiplantae > Streptophyta > Magnoliopsida > Santalales > Viscaceae > Viscum > Viscum album. The sequence continues at coordinate 1,775,993,700 of OY728129.1, read as the reverse complement.
ATCAATCTTCGGTCTGGATATCACCAATTGAGGGTGAAGGTGGGCGATATCCTGAAGACTACCTTCAGATGTAGGTATGGGAACTTTGAGCTTGTAGTCAAGCAATTCAGTTTTAAAAATTCACTAGCCGTGTTCATGGGGCTTATGAAGGCTCTGTTCCATGAGTTCCTAGATTATTTTATCAGCATATTCATAAATGATATCTTAATATAATCAAAGTCTGAGGAGGATCTTCCCAAGCAACTCAGAACTGTATTGCATATTATTTTACGCCACCAGATCTATGGAAAGTTTTCCAAGTGTAATTTTTGAACACAAGAGGTGCATTTCCTCAAGAATGTAGTGTCTTAGTAGGGTGTGGAAGTATACCCATCAAAGGTTTAAGTAGTTGTTTCTTGGGAAGCACCCAAGAACGTGGCATAGGTTCACAATTTTCTTTTTCTTGAAGGATATTATCAGAGGTTTATACCCGATTTCTCTCAAGTTTTATTCCCATTGACAGCTTTGACCAGGAATGACAAAGATTTTTTGTGGAGTGGTCATTACGAGGCAACATTCAGTTACTTGAATGGGAAGTTGGTTAGTTCTATGGTGCTCCTGTTTCTTGAGAAATGGGTGATGTTTGTGGTGTTTTGTGAATTTTACCATTCTATCTTGGGATGTGTTCTATTTCATTAGTGGGAAGTGATCTATTATGGGTCTAGTAAATTACATCCACATGAGTGTAAATATTCCACCCATGATCTGGAGATAGAAGCGGTTGTGTTTGTGATATTTTTTTGGTGGAATTACCTCATTGGGGATCATTTTGTGGTCTTCACAGATCAAAAGAGTTTGAGGTATATATTTTCCCAGCATGATTTGAACTTTCGGAAGTGGTGGTGGATGAAGTTTCTTCAGGATTATGATTTTTAGATATTCTACACCTCAGGAAAGTGGAATTTTGTGTACAACACCTGGATAAAGTAGTTTTGGAAGGGTTTTTTTTCAAGAGTCTGAGGATGCATATATAGAAATGGAGGGGTTGGAAGCCCTATAATTAGATTTAAAAGTGGATGGTGGTAGAGGATATTTGTTTCAGATAGTGGTATAGTATTATCTGATACAGTAGGTGGAGGAGTCTCAGTGGGGAGACTCAGAGGCATAGGTGATGCATGATCATTTTTTCTATAGTGATTCTCCAGAGGGATGGTCAAAGGATGGTAAACCCTAGATGTTGTTTTGTGGGAGGTTTTTTTTTCAGGTATTAATGCACGATAGAGTCCTTCATGAGTTTCATAACTCTCCTTTGGTGGTATACCAAGGCGTATTAATGATTTACCATGGATTGAAGATGCATTTTTGGTGGTCTAGGATGAAACAGGTAGTGGCATAGTTTTTGGAAAAGTTCTTGGTTTTCCAGCAAGTAATGGTTAAGCATTGTGTTCTTGGTGGTTTGCTATAGCCCTCAAATATTCCTAAGTAGAAATAGGATGACATCTCTATGTATTTCATCATAGGGTTACCTAGAGCTCAGGGAGGTTGTGATTCTATCTGGATGGTCGTGGATCAATTGACGAAATTAGTCTACTTCTTAATGATCAAGGAGTCGAGCATAGTGGATGCTTTGGTTAAGGGGTACATTTATGAGTTGGTGTGGTTTAATGGAGTTACAAGGTCCATTTAATTAGATTAGGACACATGTTTTACCTAACTATTCTGAAGAGGATTATGGAAAGATTTTGGCACTCACTTATGCCTCAACACTACATTCCACCCTCAGAAAAATGAACAGATGGAATAGACTATACAGACATTAGAGGACATGTTGTGGGAATGCGTCTTGGACTTTGGTGGATCTTGAGTACTATACCTACCTTTGGTGGAGTCTTTATATAACAATGGATATCACTCTTCCATTGTCATGGACCTATTTAAGGCTTTTTATGGGAGATTGTTTCATTCTCTATTATGCTGGACAATGGATGGGGAGACAACTGTTCTTTTTCCTGTTGTGGTACAGAGCATGAAAAAAAAGGTTTAGACTGTTTGCAGGAGGATAAAAGTAGTGTGTGACCAAAATAAGTATTATTCTGATCATAGATGGTGGTCCTTGGAGTTTTAGGTTGGTAACCATGTGTTCTTTGAGGTTTCCCTCAATATTGGAAGTTGAGGTTTGGCATAAGGAGTAAGCTTTTCCCCAAGTTTTTTGGGCCCTTTGAGGTGTTGGGATGCATTGGAGAGGTGGTGTATCAGTTGGTGTTTCCACCATGGTTGGAGAGGATCCACGACATATTCCATGTCTCTCAGCTTCATCAGTTTTTTTATGATGACTCCCGTGTCATTTACTGGGGAGAGTTGGATATAGAGGATGAATCGAAATTTGTTGAATGGACAGTAGAGATCCAGGATATCTAAGAGAATGTGTTGTGTGGATGGAACCTTTCTTTGGTTCATGTGTTGTGAAGGCATGGTGGCCTATAGGAGAGTACTTGGGAGTGAGAGACGCATATGCGTGCCCAATACCTGGATCTGTTTTGATTTTTTCCTTTGCTCTGTTTCTGTTTGTGATGTGATGTCTGGATCCTTTTGTTTTATGAGACGATCTATTTTCCTTGGTTTGCGATGTGTGTGATATGATGTGTGATAAAGTCCTAGCATATGAAAAGAGGAGGACTTTATTCCTAATCTATATGCATTAACTATGATGCGATTAAACCCATTTGGGTGAGTTATTGACACCCATAATGGATAGAATATTGACATGGAAGATGGAATTCCCCGATTTGTATGTTTGGGATGTTGTGGTTCATTGGTTATAGAGGTTGTTGGTTTGGGATGCATAGAGGTTGAGATGGTTGTGTAGTGATTGTGTGTAAGTATAGTTGTGCGAGAGGAGGTGGCTTGTGGATGTGGTTGTGCATTGTGTTTTTTGGTCATTTTGGTGGGTGTGTTTAGTCGGTGGTAGTGTTTGAGGTATAGAAATACCCTTGAGAGGTATCTCGTGGGGTGGTTGTTTGGAACCCTTTTCTCATGGGCTTGGTTTTGGATTATATAGGGAGAAAATCATTTGATAGGTATCTTATTTAATGGTATGTTCCCTCCCAATCCATTACTTTTCTATTTTTGTTTGTTGGAGGTGTTCAGGGGAGGTTTTAGGAGTTTTTTGTGGAAGATGGACGTGCAGCAGAACTGCTGTAGAAAAAACACACCGTGTAAGTGTATTAAATGATGTGTAATGGTGGTTCATAGTTTGTGTGAGTATAGTTCATTCCATGTAGATTTTATGGGTTAAAGAATAAAAAGGAAACATATTTTTCAGTGAAATTGAACCCTGAGGATTATATTATGTGAAAGGCGTTACATGTTGTGTAAATACCTGATGTAGTGCAGTATTAAAATTTATTTATATCCAAATTTTCTTTCATTTGTCCATGGATTATTATTCATCTCATTTTATGAGAACCCTAGGTTCCTTGAGGATTTATTTAATGCCTCTTCCTCCATCATTGATTCATTGGTCCTAGTGGTTATTTGTTGGCAATCTTTGGTAAGATGTTCCTTCTTATTGGTGGGTTTTATTTTGTTCTTATCCTAGTAATTTAATGAGGCAATGTTTTTATGGTTTGTGGTGTGTGTTGGGTTATGGTTTAATGGTATTTGGTAGTAGTGTAGGTTAATCCATGTTTTCTCATGGTATGTTTGTGGTTTTGGGGGTTTCTTATTCACCCTATGGTGCACAGTGAGTCGGAAAATATTCTTTGTGGTAGGAAATCCATTGCTCTCATTATTGTGTATCATGTGGGAGGGGATTGATTTTGTTTACCTATGGGTTATGGTCATGTTTTCCTAATTAAAAATAAACAATTGGTAAAATTTAAATTTAAGGGTAAAAGGGATTTGATTTACATGCTTTTACAGCTTTGATATTATTTGTGATATTATGTATTATACAGGCTTGTGGACCCACTGAAAATTGTGGCCCTTGTAAGCTTTGTGTTATGCTAGATGATATGCGCTGTGACTATTGTACATATTGTGATTATTATGATATCACCCTAAAATGGAAATTTATTAACCACTTATATTTGGATAATGAAATGGTTTCCCCAGGATTACGGCTTGTGTGATAACATCCCTAAAATAAAGTGAAATGTGAAAAAATACCCTTTGTAAATTTGTAAAATGATATTGATTTGTTGTGACGTTTGGATATGCTTTTGGGATGATGATGTGTGGTTGGGGTATGTGGAGCTGATGGTTCATGTACCATGATTTTGGGGTGGTGAGGTGGTTTGTTTGGCCATGATTTTTTTGGCAGTGAGGTGGTTTATTTGACCATGATTTTAGGGAGGTGAGGTGGTTTGTTGGCCATGTTTTGGGGTGGTGAGGTGGTTTTTTGGACATGATTTTGGGGCAGCAAGGTTGTGGTTGCTTTTTACTATATGCCTGAGTAGTGATGGAATAAATAAACAATTGTTTGATAATTTTTGAAATGGATTGGGTTGGTTTGGATAATGGGATGAAAATGGTTAATGAATAATTAAGTGATGGGTTGTGTAATTAAATGTTGTTGATGCTAAATAATAGAAATAATGTAATGATTAAATTAAATTGGTTGTAAAGGTGGAATGGGGTTGCGACTTGTTGTGTTGTGTTATGAATTTAGACGTGGAAGAAAAAGTGACGGTGTTTTGAGTTGGTTGGTTTGCTTATAAACCCAAAGGTTGGTCTTGAGTGTTTGATATTAAATATATATACTTGTATATTCTTTAAATTTCTATACTCACCCCACCCATGTTGAACAATATGTGCTATCACCCTCATAGTCACATAGGGGGTGTTTTTCCCAACATCCAGTGTGAAGTACAGATGACCAGGTACATTCTATTTCCTACCCTATCTTACAAGAGAGGTAGGTATTGCACAGGTTGTGATGACCAAAGGTCTGTTAGTGAATTAGATGCTGGTTGTGATAACCCATGTGTTTGTGGGTGAGGTGTGACGACACATGTGTTTTTGGGTGAGACGTGACCGTGCTTGTGTATGTGTGTGTGTGGGGGGGGGGGGTATCTTAGGTGACTTTATGTGACATGTGATGCGGCCATTATTATGGGGCAGCGAGCCCAAGTTTGTTGCATGTGGTGTGTTGTGACCATGATTGTGGGGCAGTGTGGTATACAGAAGAGATGGGGGCTCCAATACATATGAATTTGGGTGTGAGAGTAGCATACCAGTGGGAAAGTGGTGCAGGGTAACCTTATCAATGTGATTCCTATTATATTATATTACATGGTTTGTGTTATTTGGAGAGCATGACTTAGTGAGGTTGGGATGGTTAGTATACCTTGATAGGTGCTGTTTGGTTCTGTTGTTTTCTCACCGGTGCATTAGTATGATTCTTTCACATGTTCATGAGAGACTTTGGTTTTCCTACTGAGTATACTTGTATTCTTAGCCTATGTATATAATTTTTTTTAGGTTTCCAGGAGGACTACATGGACCGTGTTGGATATTACTAGCTTGGATCCTGTACTATTTCTATGTCACTTCTTTAGATTTACTTTTGGGTATTTACTTTGGAGAATTTTATCTATATTAGTTCTATTTATACATGCATGTGGGATGGTTTTGGATTTATTTTATGTTGTGTCTTGGAGTTTTTTTATGGATGATATATATTATCTCCTGATCCTATATTACTATAGAGGGTAATGTCTCCCATATCACAAGATTTTTATACCCTCAGTGCTAGTCGCCAACCTGGGGCCTACTGGAGGTGGGACCCGAGGGTCATTATCTCCCTCCCCTCATTTCGGTATCTTTGGAGGGAGGGGTTAATGACACAAGAATTATAACAAAAACATTATATTCAATGTTGAATGTACCTAAAGAAGAATCAATTACTTGATTCTTTACTCTAGTTCATAGAATTTAAACTTCCATAGATTTTATCTCATGACATGAAAATCGAATAACCTATTATATAACATCTTTCCTATTTTATTTAAAGAATGTTGCAAAGGTGCCTTTGGAGGCACACTTTTCCCTGGACTTTTCAACTTGTCTTTCAAATTTTTCACCATAAGAACTAAATATTAATCTTTATTTAGGTTATTATTTATTTGGAAAACCATACCCAAAAGGTAATGAAGATTTTTTTTCCATAGTGTTTGTTTTGTGATATTAAACTAAACTAAAGAATGTTAGGGATAAATATATAAGAATGATATGAACTAAATTATTGTGATCCATCTTTCAATTAACACATATCCAATGTAATTATAAACCTATTCATATATTTCTTTACTTTCTCCTCACAGGCTTCTCAGAGATGAGACAACATGTGAAATCATTCAAGTCCTAATGTTGTATCCACAAATCACATTGGACATTGATGATTACATTATGATGTAAACATCAAATGTTTCATACATGAGTCTCCTGTAAGCATGTTTCACACCATTTCCTCATGAGGTGTCTCAATGAGTATTGGGGACACCAAAACTTTGAATTTATGATATCATAGTACTTTTCATAAGCACCTATACTAATCTTGGAAATTCATATCATTTTGGAAATTTTATTTTACCAGAAATTAATCAAAGTGTGTTTATAGTATTATATTCCATTATATACAAAAAACTAGTATATTAATACTTTTATCTTGACTACTGATTAGATATTACAGATTAATTTAATCATCAAATGTCTCCCTCTATTTTATTGAACTTTAGTATCCCTCACTACTAGATTAAGAATAATTTTTCGCTTGAGTATTCTAGAGGAAATGATCCTTGAAACCTATCCTCATAGTCTATAATATATGGATACTAGAATAATCATAGATTTTCATCTTAGGCATTTGACTGACCTACCACATTAACTCATGACTCATTGATATGTTGAGTGAAGTCCTAGCTTCTAAAATCATAAACTTGGTTTAATCAATGATTTCCTCTAAAGTAGAAACAAGATAGATATGAATAATTATTTGATTCCATAATTATTTAAGTTAACCTATTGATCTCATAAGAATTACCTAGTAGTAGGATACACCCTCAACTAGGGTTGATGAGCAACCCTTACATCAGGTTTTGTTCAAATTTGAGATACGAAAGGTGTTCATGACTTAATATATCATTGCCGGTTTTTTAATATTTTTGATGAATATAATACCTTTCTATTAAATATTCTTATACTATGTTTCCATGCTCACAACTGAACATGTATTAATAGAAAAACTTTCATCATGAATTTATGCATTTTTTCTGTTTATTATTTTATGTGTTTTCCACATGCATGAAAATGTATAAAATAATAAACAATTCATAAAGGATAAAAACTACCAGACTGGTCTTGAGAATCTAATATTGCTTGATCCATTTAAACTTAATGGATCAATCATGACCTAGGGGAATAATATCTAAGTTAAGTCCTGACCTGTATTGCAACACACCCCCACTATAGTGTTTCGTTTCTCATCTGGTATACAGCCTCATCTTGGCATGGTCTATGTCTTACATCATCATCATCAACAGTACAAATGTACTCGCACATAGGTGAGGGGGTCTCAGAAAGTGAAAAATACATACAAAAATAAAACTGATGGATATTCAGGCCATTATACATATTAAAATGAAAAATACAATTCAAAGAATATCAAAAAACATAATTAAACATTACAAACATCACACATAGTTTTAATAAATAATTAAATAAAAATAAATCCATACATGCATGGTTAGTCACTACTCAAGACTAGTATATGAGTAAATTAAATACGTGATAAAAATTAAATTATAATAAATTTAAGTTCAACGGCATAAATAAATTAAATGAATTATTATTAAATTATAATAATTTAATTTAGTTTGATCTCATAATTAATTTAATTTTTAATTCCAAAATTAAATTAATCAATTAAATTTAATTTTAAATCAAAATTAAATTAATTTTCAGAATATTAAAATTATATTTTTTAAATTCCAAAAAGGTAATTTATTAATTTATTAAAATTTTAAAACTTCCATGGGCTCTAAAACCCCGCTCAGGACCATTGTGGGTTGATATGACCAGATGTAGGACCATTCCAGGCTGAGAAGACCCTGTTCAAGGCAGATTTGGGTCGATTAGACCTACCTTTACCTGTTTGGAGTTAGGTAGACCTGATTCAAACCACAAGTTGACTGATTCACATGAGGGGGTCATGCAAGAGGCCAAAAAATAGGGGATATCGCATGTTGTGGGTCATTTGAATGATGTTCGGCTTGGAACAACCGATGTTGTCTAGGTGGTGTGATTGAGAAACCATGATAATGTTAGAGGCACACTAGGATGGGACACTGTGGGCAGCGATGTGGTGTTGCGTAGTCGGTTGCGGTCATTGGCGACATCAGTTCATCCCATGCATGAGTTGAGAGGAGAGGGGCTATAAAATTGTGGGGGGGGGGGTCTGCATGACTCGGATAGGTTGGAAAGGAGAGGAAAGAGGGGATAGAGGCTGCAAAGGGAGCATCAGTGGGTGACGACAACCTCACAATGGTTGGATGGCGACCTCATGGTGGGATGTTGACCTCATGACTATAGCTTGGGAATACGAAAATGGGAGGAAATTTCATGACAGATAGTGGAAGAGGTGGGGTAGCTAGGATGGGGGTGGGGATGATAGGGAACTGAATCCTGGAGGCAACGATATATGGGGGGGGGGGGGGGGGGTTGATAGGGAACCGACTCCTGGAGGAAATAATATATGGGGGGGGGGGTTGATAGGGAACCAACTAAATTAACCCCATATACTAAATATAAGGAAAATAATTTTTTTCTTAGATTAGAAAATTCATTTAATCGCACTAATATCAATTAATAGTATCAGGGCGAGTAGTGGAATCTAGTGGGCCATGGATTTAATTTTTTTTCATCTTCAAAATTATGAAACTACATTGTCTATGGTGATCCAAGCCCCAAAAAAGGTCTGATGACCTCACATGAATTTAATAACTACAAAATTTAAACAAATGTTTACCTCATTTGAATTAGCAACACATTTGACTAAAACTTTTTGCCGACAATCATTTCTCAATGGATCTAAGCTCAAAACCCCCTAGACCATCCACACATGATGTAAGAATCCTCATGAATTCTAATCGTTGAATTCTAGGTGCTAATGTGGAGCTTCGATGAATATTTTGACATCGCAATGATTACCTCGATCCCATTCCTATGACCCACAATGACATTCTTGGATCAATTTCTTGGATGGTGTATTTATCTCTCTAGAATGTGGGAAGGAGGAGAGATAATATCTTAATCCATTAGAATGAATAGTCATTGGATGAGAGTCTCTCTTATGCTTATATACAGGGAGGTAAAATACCCAGAAAGGGTTTACTGACCCCTGTATATCCAAAGGCCACTAAATAAGTGATAAATAACTCATTACAATGAATTATCAATGTCATAAACATCATTTATATTTTATCACCCATTTTAACATATAATAAATATATTACATGATAAAACGAGTCATTAACTTGACTCACAATCCCTGCAATATTAAATAAACCTTGAATATTTAATTATTATTCATTCATATTTTTTTTTCATATATTCACTCAATAACTTATTAATGAATTTAATAAATAAATTCAACCTAATTATTCAATGATTTGATAGTAATTAATTTATTTATTCATCGATGATTGATTACTTGGAAAACTCTCAGACCTCATGGTGGAGCCCACCATGTCCTATATTCTTATTCATCAGAATAGGGAAGACTCTTGAATACACAATTATGTGTGACCCTCTAGGAACTTATATCGATAGTGGTGCATAATATTCATATAGTAAGGGTGGAACCTAGCAACCCATCAAGGCCCTTAATGGGATAAGGAAAATTCATAACAACGATAAGCTTTCCTAAAAACACGCACTGTGTAATATAATCTCATTATCTCATGATATCTCATAAAGAAAGATGTACATATTGTGTCATCATCCATTCTTGATTTATTATTTTTTGATCTTACTAGATGAACTTACCTTCTTCTACCATGGACAAGGATTTAGTGAAGGTACAACCATCCTGATCAATCGGGTCCAAGATATTACTTTCTCAAGTCAGAAGTGACAATTTATATCTTAATCATTAAACCAATTCCATACAACCAATTACAAATCCAACACATAACTCACCACAAATTCAATGTCACGGGGTTTTGATTGCATCAATGTAGCTAATCAAATGGTACACATTGATAATGATCTCAAATCAAGAGATCAATACACTTGTTCGCAGATAGGAACAACCAATGACACCTAAAACATGTGTTGTTTCTATTGGTGGGAATATCTTCATGATCTAATCTACTAGAGATCACCAAATGTTAAATTCATGAGAAGAAGTCTCAATGTTTATGAGTTCTCAACACCTAATAGTCATAAATCAACTGTGTCTAGTAAGTATGATGTATCTAGATCATAATACATATGTTTAATATTAATTTCATAGTATCTCGAGGTTCTCATTATAGCCTAAGAATTTCTATAACATTTTTATATGAAAACTAATCTATGTAAATTACCATATAAATAGTGAATGTAGAAATATTAACACTATTATGATAAGTGTACATCATACATAAATCATTGTATACATGATATAGTAATAGAAAAGTTCTGTTCAAGTTGGGTCTAAGGAACCCACTATTGAAATGTGAATTTTTATTTAACATGTTGGTTTTAATGTTTATTTATTCCTCCCATATGGTCTTGGACATTTTGAAGTGAACACACATGCATCTTTTCTCTTCTATCAAAGTTTGGGTCATTCTCTCTACTACCCCATTCTGATGTTGAGTCCCAAGAACTATTCTCTAAAGCTTGATCCCTTTATTCTGATAGAAATTCTAAAAATTATTCTTAAGAAAATATACCCATACCTTCCTTGTCACATAATTGATGAATGTGAAAAAGTAAAGGGATCCTCCATGATATTGAACTAGGGATAAACCCCATACATCAAAGTGAACAAGCTCCAGCTTTCAAGTCCCAGGATTCCATCCATTCAAGTAGAATAAAACCAACTTTTTCTTTCCCAGTACACATCTCTCACAACTTCTGATAGTTGTGTAATCGAGCTTCAAAATTATATTTCCAACTAGAACCTTCATGTTCTTATCACTAAGGTGATCGAGTTTATAATTACAGACCTATAGATCTTTTGAGGTTGAAATTATAGCAATTAAACTTCCATATGAAGTTCAGGTCATGTAGAGTGTTCCATACTTTACTCCTCATGCCATAACCAAAGGCCCTCAAGTCTGTTTATAGACTACATTGGTAAAGGTAGTTTTTTAGCCTTTATAATCCTACTTCCCCATAGATATAAGGCTATTATAGAGACTTGAAATGTGTCTAAATTACTTCAATCATAAGAATCACCCATTCTTCATCCAGATATTTACATCTCCCTTTCCGATCACTTCCATAGATTCATCATCTGGTAGATTAACTTTCCCAAAGCTTCTTGATACATAACCTTTCATGAACACACGATCTTTTATTGATTAGAAGGATGAACCAATGTTACCCACCCATGAATCCACTGGGAAACTGATACTAAGTAACAAGATAATGTTATCTTATATTGTATTAACGAGTTTTGAAATTCTAGAAGTAGTTCTTTTAGCATCTTCCTTGAAACTTCTACAATTCCTATGAAGATGTAATTGCTTCCCACAATGCCATCATGTGATTCCTGGATCAGTTGAATTTCCCTGAATCTTCTCTCTAAACTTTACTTTTGGTTGTCAATGATTCATCCTCTATGGTGAGAGTCCCCTTCTATCGACATTTAGTGCATTCCTAAAAGGTACTTTAACCTATATTCTTCAATGCTCTTAGTCAAGGATCAAGTTATGTACATATTCGAACAATAAATCATTCTTTCAATTGGTGTTTCTAACCGTAATAACTATACCATCCCATGATTATGTTAGAGATGATAGTAGTAGGATTTACCATACATCATCTATAAAAGTGACTTTCACCACTTCTAGATGACTTATGATCATGTTGTCTTTTTTACATGATCTTCCACTAACCATCCTTCCAATAACACCATGATAAATAATCTTTTCATTAAAAATACCTTATTTAAATTTGTTTTTTGTACATAAATGATAAGTTCATTTCATGCATATATTTTATGGTATTTTAATGTATTGATTTTATGAATAATCTTGCCCATTTTAGAGTGTTTTGAGTTGTTTTATGTTTTATGGTAGGAAACAATTAATATTTGGAAGAGGAATGAAAATGGATGAATAATGGAGAAAAAAATGGATTTTTGAGGATGATCAAAACTAGAAAACTAGGCAAGAAATGATTACATGATGTGTAATTCCATTACACATCGTGACTTTTTCATGTGAAGTAGATCCACTAGGAAAAATTGTGATGAGGATGAAAACTGTGAATATAAGTTACATGACGTGAGTCCCTATTTCACGTCATGAAATGAGTCAAATTTCAAATTTATATACAAGATTCACACGAGATTCTCATAGATGCAGAGGCAACACAGATCAGAATTACATGATGCATAACCCACTTACACGTCGTGTAAGTGTCAACATGGTGAAAAAAATTAAATATGAAGTGGATGTGGGGTTTGATGGAAAAATCTATAAATTGAGCCCCTTAGCTGCCCCTTTAAAGAATTATGGATGGAGGAAAACCAATGGATTCCAGATGAAGGTGCACCTACTACGGTGCCCTACTTTTCCACATTCTTTACGATTTTTTCTTTATTATTTTTCTACACCCACTCATGGTTAGCATGGGAGGGTTATTTATTTGTGCTGAGGAGAGCGTGATTAAAGGGTATTGATCATACAAGGTATGTCACGACCCGTCCTCGGGGCCCGTGTCGTGACTACCCCAAGCCTGCCTTCCATAGGCCAGGGGCTGGCAACTAGCACCAAAGGCGTAAATCCCGATAAAAGGGAAGGTATTGCCTTTTATAAAGTAAACAAAAACACAACAGAGTACACAATTGAAGTAAGCGCTAAGTAAAACTGGCTACAACGTAAGTACTGAAAAGTAAATGGTCCAGTATACAGACCCAACTGAAAGTACAGTACAACTGAAAGGAAAGTACAATAGCAGTAAGTAAAATAGCAACACTGAGTCATCCTCTGGAAATCCCACCTGAAGGGTGGGTACAGATAGTCTCCTCAGCTCCTTGGGTCCGACCGTCCGCTCCTTATACGTCCCGCCAAGTGGTCCACCTCCAGGTATCGCCCATCTTCACAAGCCTCCACCTCGATTAGTGTTGTCCTTCGTCTGCATCCAACACAACATAGTGCAGGCATAGCCCATGCATGGGTGAGTATACGATACTCAGTAGGGACCCCAAGACCCCCGAAGGTCTCTCAGAATCCATGAAGGATAAACTACAAAGGAAAGATACAATCACAAAGTATCAACCGAATTCACTTAGGTATATGCCCATACATATACCTAAGTCATCAATTACAAAATGGCTCCAACTCTCGAGCCCAAGTACAACCCAGTCCACACAAGAAAACACAACCCAGTACACACAGGAAAGCACAACCCAGTCCACACAGGAAAGCAAGTCAATCACATCGATGATAATGATTGAAAATCAAGACTCAGCTCACATAGATATACATATTTCGTATAGCGATAGAGATGATCAGATGTAGTCACTGATTCATCTAAGCTGTCGGAACCACACAAGATACAAGTCCAGCTAAGCTGTCGGACCCACATAGGATACAAGACCAACTACTCTGCCAGACCAACACAAGATACAAGTACAGAGGTCAATACTGTCAGACCCACACATGATACAAGAACAATAGTCATCGCCGTCAAACCCATAGAGGATCCCAGTATGGTAGTCATCACTGTCGACCCCACAGAGGATTCCAGTACAGTAGTTGATACAGTCGCAACCAGCTCTAGGGTTCCCGCACACAACATGATCGATTCCGGGAGGGTCCGCTCCTCGAGAAAAAGAGTCGATACATCAACTGTCATGAAGCCCAGAGTTGATGTATCCCAAAGTTCCGTCTCGTCAAAAGAAACCCAACGCGACAGACGGTGTTTCAATCAGACGCCTTGTCTAAGAGTTATTGGATTTTCCGTCCCAAGGGCCCGATTGGTTTTTAAGCTAAAACCAACCTGACCATACTCCAACAGTGTCTAAACCTCAAGTGGAGTATGCCAAAAGAACCATCCCAACAGAAGGAATTCAACTCAGTTGATGTCACGTCAATCGGACGTCTGGTCCTTAAGTGATAAGGGTTTCCACTCCAAGGGCCCGGTTGGTTTCGGGTTCGAACCAACCCGGCCATACCCAAACTTTGCCAAAACCTCGAGTATAATATACAGAAATTACTGTCTAGATCCAAAGATTCCTACTCAACTAATGGTGCATCGATCAGAGGTCCATAGCTCAAGTTATGGGAAAAGGACTGAAAAAAGATCCGAAGTGGGGGTCTCGGTCTGGTCCGACCCGGCCCAAACCCCTTGGGTCGGCCCGGCTGGGTGCGGCCCGGCCCGGTGGGGCATGACCCGGTCCATGTGACCTGCCCCAGCCCAGTGGCCAGCGAGCCGAGCGGGGGGGGGGGGGGGGTGCTGTTCCCCGGACGCGGCGCCAGGCTGGTGCCGCTGTCTCCCCTGGATCCCGCGCGGCCGCGAGATCCTCCCTCGCCGCCACAGGATCCTCCCTCGCTGCCGCGGTAGGCTTCTGCAGGCGGCGCACTAGGGTGCCGCCGCGTTGGTGACCCGCGTCGCCACAGTACTCCGTGGGCCACCAGAGTCATTCCGGTGGTCCGTTTTTGCTCCTGTTTTCCCCTACGGTCGTCTCGGGACCCAAGCTCCACTGCAAAGGCTCCGATTTTCCATTGCGGTCCCGTTTCGTCGTTGCCAATCACCCCACTCATCAAGAAAAAAATAGCGGTGGGTCCAAGCTTATTCGTTAACCCGCACCCACCGCGTTAGAGGTTCAAATAGTCACCCAAAAATTTAAACTCCAAGTACGAGGGTATAATTCTCATAAAATAAAAATATACAAATTTTCCCCTACCTCAACAATTGATGTCGAATGTCGGCGTCGCGGTAGATGACGTCGCGGGGAAAAAGGGATCATAGGCGACGTTGGAGTGCGCCGAGGAGGAAGCAGCGTCTCTTCTCTTGTCACGAAGAATATAATGGGTGGTGCGTCGTTGTTCTTCAAGGAACCGGCGTACTTCATCATAGGAGACGTCGTTCTTCGTCAGAGGCCGACGTTCTTCCAAAATCTCAAGAGCTCTCCTGATCTTCCTTCCGCACAACGAAGTTCTCCCCAAAATTAAATAATAGGATCCTACTATTATTTGATTACACAAGTAAAGAAACTCCCAAAATTCAAATAACCACATTTAATAAACGTGTTGAAAATTGATTAAAGGAAGAGAGATGTAGATCCCCATTAATTATATGCATTGGAAAATAATTAGTAGGGAGGGTTTTCCAAAATTAATGAGGGGTTTTAAAGAGTTAGAGGGAAATTGAATGGTTGGGGATCGTGTGGGCCCGAACTCTCTAACATCCACCCTTGGGTAGTTAGGTGGCTATGCGTCCCACCCTTAACTACCCATTAGAGGAATTAACCTCCATAGATATATAATAAAATTGTACAACAATTTTATTTACTTCTCAAATAAACCCCAAAAAGAAACTTCAAACCCACATAAAACACAACTGCGGTAAATGTCCCCTTAAGAAATTACCAGCACTGCGAGTTCATCGGTGCCCTTAGATTTCAATTCCAAGCACCGGTTCAAAAGATAGGAAAAACCCGCTCGTTCGTTCACTGAATGTACCCGAGCTAAACTTCGGAAATTGATTCTGGGCACACCGGGCCTCGGAATCAAGTGCCGTAAGAAGTCACAAACTCATAAAATTCCAAATTATTTAAGAAAAAAAAATTTCATTGAAATTTATGGGTCTTTACATTACTCCCACCTTAGGTCTTTACGTCCCCGTAAAGCTACAACATAAACTAGGGAAACAAATGAGGGTACTGAGTATGCATCTGAGAATCCTGCTCCCATGTGCTCTCCTAGAGGTTCCCGTGCTGCCAACGAATGCGCAAAAGAGGAATCTACCATCCACATAGGACCCTCTCCTGTCGATCCTCGATCTTCACCGGGACCTCTATGAAAGTATCCCCGTCATCGATGTCCAACTCCCCGTGGTCGATGATATGCGTCGGGTCGTGCACGTATCTCCTCAGTTGAGATACATGGAAGACGTCGTGCACCTGGTGCATATGAGGTGGAAGGGCCAGGCGGTAAGCCACCTCGCCTACTCTATTGAGGACCTGAAAAGGCCCGATGAAGTGCAGAGATAACTTGCCACCCCGGCCAAATCTCCGTAATCCACACCGAGGTGAGACCTATAAGAAAACGTGGTCTCCATCCTCGAACTCCAGTGGCCTCCGTCTCCTATCAGCATAGGACTTCTGTCTGCTCTGCGCAGTCCTCATCTGCTCCTGGATGATCTACACCTTCTCTGTCATAGCCTAAACCATCTCTATTCCTACGAGTGCTGACTCCCCCGGTTCAGTCCAGCACAAAGGTGATCTGCATGGTCGACCTTACAGTGTCTCGTAAGGTGCCATCTCGATGGTGGAGTGGTAGCTGTTTTTGTACGCAAACTCCACCAAGGGTAGGTGATCCTCCCAGCTGCGACCAAATTCAAGGACACATGCAAGGAGCATTTCCTTGAGTGTCTAAATGGTCCTCTCAATCTAGCCATCCTTCTGTGGGTGAAAGGCATTGCTCAAGCGTAGCTGCGTCCCGAACGCCTCCTGTAACCCCTTCCAAAGATGGGAAGTAAAGTGAGCGTCTCGATCGGAGATGATAGATGATGGAACACCATGAAGTAGTATGATCTCCTGGATGTAGAGGCATCCTAAGCTCTCTATTGAGCCATGATCCCTGATTGGTAGGAAGTGGGCCGACTTGGTGAGTCGGTCGACAATCACCCATATAGAGTCGTGCCCTCTGGAAGTAAATGGAAGCCTCATCACGAAATCCATGGATATCCCATCCCACTTCCACTCCGGGACCTCTAAGGGATGTACCAAGCATGCAGGTACCTGGTGCTCTGCCTTCACTTGCTGACAAGTGAGGCATTGGGAAACGAACTCTAATACAACCTTCTTCATACCCGGTCACCAGTGTTGTCGTCTGAGGTCCTGATACATCTTCGCTACCCCTGAATGTACCGCTAGAGGGGAAGTGTGGAACTCCCTCAACACCTCCTCCTACAGTGAAACTGGTACCATGGTACTTCCCCTGAAGAGGATGACATGCTCCTCACCTTCAGAAAATCCATCAGGTGCCAGCCCTGAGGATATCTGAGGACGACGCGCCTCAGAGTCAACGTCACCACGCTGTGACTCTCTGACCCCCGGAAGTAGTGGAGGAGTGACTGTGAGGGACTGTAGATAGGCTGCCCCATCTCTATCCACAAAGGATATCTGTAAAGTGGCTAACAACTCCATTACCTCTCCAAGTAGCTGGATGCCTGATCTTCTGCTGAGAGCATTAGACACAACGTTCCCCTTCCCAAGAGTATAGACAATCTCAAAGTCATAATACTAGAGGAACTTGAGCCATCGCCTCTGTCTCAAGTTTAGGTCCTTCTATGAGAAAATGTACCTGAGACTCTGGTGGTCAGAGTAGACTATAAATCGCTTGCCCATCAGATAGTGTCGCCAAATTTTCAGGGAGAAGACCACTGATGCTAACTCTAGGTCATGGGTAGCGTAGTTCTGCTCATGCTGCCTCAACTGCAGTGAACCATAAGCAATCACTACTCGCTCCTGCATCAGGACACACCCGAGTCCTATCCCTGATGCATCGCAGTAAACTACATAACCTACGCCCTCCTCCGGCAGCCTCAAGATGGGTGCACTGGTCAATCTCCGCCTCAGCTACTGAAAGATATGCTAAAATCTGTCTGACCACACAAAGGGTTTCCCCTTCTTCATCAAAGCTGTAAGTGGTGATGCAACTCTGGAGAAGTCTGGAACGAATCTCTGATAGTACCGAGCCAGACCTAGGAAACTCCACACCTCCGTCACGCTCCCGGGTGGCTCCCAAGAAAATACTGCCTCGATCTTCTTGGGATCCACTGCAACTCTCGCCTCAGAGATGACGTGCCCCAAGAAGTGAACCTCTTAAATCCAGAACTGGCACTTCGAGAGCTTACCATAAATATGGTTCCCTCAGAGTGTATCCAGTACAATCCGCAAGTGGTAGGCGTGATCCTCCTCGGTAGTCAAGTAAATCAGTATGTCGTCAATGAAGACTATGACAAACCGATCAAGGTAAGGCTGGAAGATCCTGTTCATGAGACTCATGAATACTGCTGGAGCATTGGTCACGCCGAAGGGCATAACCAAGAACTCGTAGTGGCCATATCGACACCTGAAGGACGTCTTCTGCACATCCTCATTTCGAACTCTGAGTCGGTGATAGCCTGACCTGAGGTCTATCTTCGAGAATAATCATGCTCCCTTGAGATGATCAAAGAGGTCGTCAATCCTCGAAAGGTGGTACTTGTTCTTCACGTTCACCAGGTTCAGGCAACGGTAGTTGACACATAGTCGCAAGCTCCCATCCTCCTTCTTGACAAATAAAATCGGATTATCCCAGGGTGAAACACTAGGTCAGATGAAACCTTTCCCCTATAAGTCCTCCAGTTGTACCCGCAGCTCACGAAGCTCGGCGGGAGCCATCCGATATGTTGGAGTATATATCAGTGATGTCCCGGGGTACAGGTCTATGTAGAAGTCTACCTCCCTGTGAGGAGGTAGTCCTGGAACATTGTCAGGAAAAATGTCCGCATACTGATTTACCACAATAGAAAAACTCGGACTCCGCACGTCAAATGCTCAGAGGATGAGACTTTCCAACTGATATGTGATCAGATTCTCTCTCCACTGCGTAAGTCCATCCTGTGCTGCGAAGGTTCCCTTCTCACCGGTGAAGGTGAACCTGGTCCCATCCGTGTAGACACACCGCACTTTGCGCCTAATACAGTCGATCTGGGCATGGACTTTAGATAACCAATCTATACCCAAGATGACGTCGTAAGGCCTCGATGCCGCTATAAGAAGATCCCAGTCGAAGATCTCGCCTCCTAGAGTAATCTCACACTGCCGGAACCAGTGCGTAATTGTCGAGTATGCTCCCATAGGAGTCTCTTACCGTAAGGATCGAGCCAATGGCTCCGTCGGAATCTCTGAGCTCCGAACAAGGGCAGCAGAAAAAAAATAATGACTCGCACCTGTGTCTATAAGAACTGCAACAAGGGTGGAGTATACACAGATAGTACCTCGAATCATATTAGGTGCACCGTGGTCGTAAGCCTCTGCTGCCTGGAGATGAGCCTGCCTCTGGCCGCCAGCTCCCTGTGGTCGGGGTGGACCTCCTAGGGTTGGTGGTGGTAGAGCCTCGAAATGTCGTCCACCACCCGCTGCTCGGACAACTCCTCTGCCTCGTCCGACTGCTCCCTACGGACCGCCACAGTCGAACCTCTGCCTCTTCCTGGGAGGTCCCCCCACTGTCTGCTGCTCGTCTGCATGGCGGGTCGGGCATTTGCGAGCCATGTGGCCCTACCCGCCACATGCATAGCACTGCCTGCTCCTCGTAAGGCTGGCTCTGTGATGTGTTTCCTGCACAGTTGAACCTATATCCTGAGGTCGCCCACCTGACGTCCTGGTCTGCTTGGACCCATGCGACATCTGTCGACTTCCGGATGCAGAAGACTCTGCTCCGTGCTGTCCTGTGGTGGGTCTCGCTGCTGGTGGTTGCTCGGCGAGAAAGATATCCACTAAAAGGGCTCGCTCCAGCACCCCCGCCTGCGTTAGGATGTTGAGGGGAATCGTCGAAGCTCTGATCTCATGCCTCAGTCCCTACTCAAAGGTCCGGGCCTGAAAGAATGGGTCCCGTACCATGTTTGTAGAGTAGCGCGAGAGGTCGGTAAATCTCGCCGAGTACTGGGATACTGACATGCTACCCTGTCGCAGCTGTAGTAACTCCTAGATGCGCACCACACAGAGGGTGGCTGGAACAAACTCCGAGAGGAAGAGGCTCTCGAAGTCTGTCCAAAGTAGTGATGCCTCGTCGTGCACCTGGAGCATCAGGCTCCACCATCTACCTGCTTCCGTGTACAAGAGACTAATTGAAAGGATCACCATAAGGTCTGCTGGTGTCCCTACCAGTCTAAAGACTTTGACGATAGCCTCCAGCCAATCCTCGGCTGCCTGAGGATCCGTCTCTCCGTGGAACCTGGGCGGGCCTCTGTCACTGAAACTCATGCAACGCACTCAGGCGGCATGCACTCTCCGCTGCTGGGGCTGGTGGTATCGGTGGCCCAACGGGTAGTGGTACCGCTGGTGCCTCCACTCTAATGGAGCCCTACACTGAGGCCTTATCGCTCGATGGGATGCCATCCCGCACGTAACTAGGAACCCTAGCTGGCTGCCTTCATGGGGCCATCTTGAAAAGAAACAGGTGTGCCATGGTCAAACAGTATACCTGGTGAGATGACACAAAGTAGTCACAAGGAAAACTTTTGAAGGAAACACACACGCAATTAGTGTTTTCATGCACTGAGTCGTAAATCAGAGGTCAGGGTCCTGGTGTATGGATACATCGACCGCCGCACCAACACTGGACTCCCTGGACTGAAAACCACACTCAATACTCTTAACACTATTGCTTCACAGAAAAGAAAGATCAGAGTCTTGAGTTCTGCAGTAGAACCGACTCCTCTGATACTAATTTTTCACGACCCATCCTCGGGGCCTGTGCCGTGACTACCCCAAGCCTCCTTCCATAGGCCAGGGGCTGGTGACTAGCACCAAAGGCGTAAATCCCGATAAAAGGGAAGACATTACCTTTTATAAAGTAAAAAAAACCCAACAGAGTACGCAAGTGAAGTAAGAACTAAGTAAAACTGGGTACAAGGTAAGTGCTAAAAAGTAAATGGTCCAGTATACAAACCCAAATGAAAGTACAATACAACTGAAAGGAAAGTACAACAACAGTAAGTAAAACAGCAACACCGAGTCATCCTCCGGAAATCCCACCTGAAGGGTGGTTACAGATAGTCTCCTCAGCTCCTTGGGTCCGGCCGTCCGCTCCGTGTACGTCCCGCCAAGTGGTCCACCTCCGGGTACCACCCAGCTCCACAAGCCTCCACCTCGATTAGTGATGTCCGTCATCTACATCCAACACAATGTAGTGCGGGCATAGCCCGTACAGGGGTGAGTATACGATACTCAATAGGGACCCCGAGACCCCCGAAGGTCTCTCAGAATCCAAGAAGGATAAACCACAAATGAAAGATACAATCACAAAGTATCAACTGAATTCACTAAGATATATGCCCATACATATACCTAAGTCATCAATTACAAAACATCTCTAAATCTCAAGCCCAAGCAAAGCCCAGTCCACACAAGAAAACACAACACATTTCACACAGGAAAGCACAAACCAGTCCACACAGGAAAGCAAGTAAATCACATCGATGATAATGATTGAAAATCAAGACTCAACTCACACAGGTATACATCTTTCTTATAGCGATAGAGATGATCAGATGTAGTCACTGATTCATCTAAGCTGTCGGACCCACACAGGGTCAAGTACAGAGGTCAATACTGCCAGAACCACACAGGATACAAGAACAGTAGTCATCGCCGTCGAACCCATAGAGGATCCCAGTACGGTAGTCGTCGCTGTCCAACCCACAGAGGATTCTAGTACAGTAGTCGATGCAGTCGCAACCAGCTCTAGGGTTCCCACACACACCATGCTCGATTCTGGGAGGGTCCGCTCCTTGAGAAATAGATTAGATACACCAACTGTCATGAAGCCTAGAGTTTATGTATCCCAAAGTTCCATCTCGTCAAAAGAAACCCAATGCGACAGACGATGCGACAATCGGATGCCCGGTCTGAGAGTTATTGGCTTTTCCGTCCCAGGGGCCCGATTGGTTTTTAAGCTAAAACCAACCCAACTGTACTCTAGATATGTCCAAACCTCAAGTAGAGTAGGACAAAAGAACTGTCTCAATAAAAGGAATTAAACGCAGTTGAAGGCACGTCAATCGGACGTCCGGTCCTTAAGTTATAAGCCTTTCGGCTCCAAGGGCCCGATTGGTTTCAGGTTCGAACTAACCCGGCCATACCCAAACTTTTATGAAACCTAGAGTTTAATATACTGAAATGAACATCTCGATCCAAGGATTCCAACGCAACTGATGGTGCGTCGATCGGAAGTCTGTAGCTCAAGTTATGGGCAAAAGACCGAAAGACGGTCCGAAGTGGGGGTCTGGGCCCGGTCCGACCCGACCCAACCCCCCTAGGTCGGCCCAAACCGTGTCGACCCACCTCGGTCCAGTTCTGGCCCGGTTGGGTGCGTCCCGGCCCGGCCGGTGCGGCCCGGTCCACATGACTCGCTCCGGCCCGGCCGGGGGGTACGCTGGCTCGACCAGCGAGCCGAGCGGGGGGGGGGGGGGGAATGTTCCGCGAACGCGGCGCCAGGCTGGCACCGCTGTCTCCCCTAGATCCCGCGCGGCCGCAGGATCCTCCCTCACCGCCATGGCATCATCTGTGGTGGGCTTCTGCCGGCGTCCCGCTGGGGCACCGCCGCGGTACTCCGCGGGCCACCAGAGTCATTTTGGTGGTCCGTTTTTTCTCCCGTCTGCGCATGTGGTCGTCTCGGGACCCGAGCTACACTGCGAAGGCTCCGATTTTCCGTTGCGGTCCTGTTTCATTGTTGCCAATCACCCCGCACATTAAGAACAAAATAGCGGTGGGTCCAGGCTTGTTCGTTAACCCGCACCCACCGTGTTAGAGGTTCAAATCATCGCCCAACAATTTAAACTCCAAGTACGTGGGTATAATTCTCATAAAAGAAAAATATAAAAATTTTCCCCTACCTCACCAATTAATGTCGAACGTCGACGTCACGGTAGACGACGTCGCGGGGAAAAGGGATCATAGGAGATGTCATAGTGTACCGAGGAGGAAGCAACATCTCCTCTATTGTCATGGAGAATAGAATGGGTGGCGCGTCGTCATTCTTCGAGGAACTAGTGTTCTTCGTCGAAGGAGACGTTGTTCTTCGTCGGAGGCCGACGTTCTTCCAAAATCTCCAGAGCTCTCCCAATCTTCCTTCCGCACAACGAAGCTCTCCCCAAAATTAAATAATAGGCTCCTCCTATTATTTAATTACACAAGAAAAGAAACTCCCAAAATTTAAATCACCACATTTAATAAACGTGTTGACAATTGATTAAAGGAAGGGAGAGGTAGATCCCCATTAATTATATGCATTGGCAAATAATTAGTAGGGAGGGTTTTCCAAAATTAATGAAGGGGTTTTAAAGAGTTAGAGGGAAATTGAATGGTTGGGGCTCGTGTGGGCCCCGGCTCTCTAACATCCACCCTTGGGTAGTTAGGTGGCTGTGGGTCCCACCCTTAACTACCCATGAGAGGAATTAACCTCCCTAGATATAAAATAAAATTGTACAACTATTTTATTTACTTCTCAAATAAACCCCAAAAAGAAACTTCAAAACCACATAAAACGCAACTACGGTAAATGTCCCCTAAAGAAATTACCAGCACTGCGAGTTCATCGGTGCCCTTGGATTTCAATTCCGAGCACCGGTTCAAAAGATAGGAAAAACCCGCTCGTTCGTTCACTGAACGTACCCAAGGTAAACTTCGAAAATTGATTCCAGGAACACCGGGCCTCGGAATCAAGTGCCGTCAGAAGCCACTGACTCGTAAAATTCCAAAGTATTTATGAAAAAAAAAATTCCTTGAAATTTCTAGGTCTTTACAAGGTATTTTATATTTTAATGAAATTCATGTTGGGATTTCATGTCCGTTCATCAATTATATCTCTTCCCTGATTCTTATTGCATGATCATTGTGAGTGGGGTTAGGAAAAGGGTTTAATTTCTTTATTTTTTTGTGCATGACCATTTCCTGAGTGGATTGAATAGATTTTCGTAATGTTAGATCTGGGTTTTAGACTTCCACCATAACCATTGGGTTTGTCCTTACCCTATGTTTAAAATAGGTTTTGGGTTACCCATTATTTTTAATTCTAAGTACCTGACCATGAGAAAAGGAGAAATTAGTATTAAGTGTATTTATCATGACCATGGGACTCACTAGGACCCCATTCCGACACCTGCATGATTGTTAATTAATTATTTATTACCTTGTCATTCCATGAACCTGGATTCATTATTGTCCGACACCCATTTTATACTTTCTTATCCCTTATTCTTCAATAATAACATGCTCAGTAGTTTAGATTTATTTTCTAAAAATTTAAATTAGTTTAGGTTTATTTTATTTAATTAATATTTTCTCCAACCCTATCTTTGTGGTTTCGACCTCAGACTTGAAAATCCTATACTACCATATAGTTTAGTGCTTTTTTTATTCTTATTATAAATTTATAAATTCAGTAGCCCATAGATAATTAATTATGCCTATGGGGATATAAATGACCAACAAGGATTCTATAATTTTATCAATTATCTTATTATCTCAGATGTTGAAGGTTATATTTTGTGCCAACAATGTCCTCACCTAGCCTAAAGCTTTCCTATCTATATTTTCCCATTCAATCTTCTCTATATTGTCAGGTTTCTCTCCACCCAATGAAATTTTGAGATCCTTATGGATGAGATAGTCTTCAATCTATATTCCCAAGAATCCACAGTCTGTTCTGTCAAACTGGCCGATTTGAATTTTTTGTTTTTCAATCATTATATCTTCTAATGATAGTAAAACTAACTAAAACCAATATAAAATTGAGGAAAAAGTAAATTTTACATGATTTTATAATTGAGTGTGAACTATTGAGATCTGATACGACTTATTGAGGGAATAAACAAACATGAAACCATCAGAAAATAATTCTTTTATATACTGGAATATCACTTAGATAAGAGATTCTTCACTATAGAATTAAGACCATCAAACCCCCCCTAAGATTATTTTCCTAGAATATTGGAAGACAATGCACCCTACTCACCACACTAAGTCACACTTGTCACAAAATCACTTATGATAGACTTTCACACAAGAATTCAAGAAAAAGAAATTCATAGTAAAAGTAAAGTGGACACACAAGATTACATGGTTCAGAATTTTGTCTTACATCCATGAGAGAACACTGCAATATTTATATTTCTAGAAGTATAAATAATTAAAAAATTATATCTTAAGATCTAGTGTTATACTTTGATGAAATCATATAGTACATATCGATAATGAGTCCCACCTCTACTTTATAGAGGTGCTCAACCGATTGAATAGGTGGCACTTCCATCCAACATTTTCAGTCAGCCATCCGTGGACATCACCGTTCAACTAAAACTAGTACTTCATCAATCACTGAAATAAATGGAATTTTTATAGTCCCCATCCATTAAACATAGAAAAACTTTCAATCTCATAAAAATTTCCCCAACTTCTAGTAAAAAAAATCATGTGCTAAATTCACTATTGCTGCTGCCTTGACAATTCCGAGATGAAATTCTAGAGTTCCTAATTTCAGTAAGTCAAATACAGTAACTTGAAGAAGCTTCATATTACTAATAGGATAGTCTTCATGATCTCATGTACTCAAGATCACCAAGTACCAAATTCATGAGAAGATGACCCAATGCTTATGTGCCCCCAACACTTGAAAGTCAAAAATCATATATGTCTAATCAACATGATGTATCTAGACCACGTGACATGTTTAAAATTAATTTTATAGTTTCTTTAGGTTCTCATTATATTTAATAATTTCTATAACATTTTGACATGACATATAATTTAATTTCATTACCATATAGATAACACAATAAGAAGAAATGTTACTATAATGGTAAGAAAAACACAAGTATATATCAAACTGTATAAATGTAATGGTAATCAAAGTACATATAGGAGTTGGGTTTAGGGAACTCACTCATAACACTCCGAATTTCACTATATCCAATTGATAATAATTTTCACCCTTCCAGCACTCACATAAGAATTATGGTTTTGTTGAGATATGGATTTAGTCTATGGATTTTCCACATTATTCTCTATGGAAACTTTGCCAACTGAAACTTCACCTTTTTGAGTAAAATACCTCAAGAGATATTTTTTTTAAGTATATGGTTTTTCATTTGATGTGACTGAGGCTCCTTGGAAAGTACCAATTCTATAGTATTATCATAATATATAGTAACATGGTTTGTACTGCTAGGTACAACACCAATAACAGAGAAAAATATGTGTATTCAGACTGCTTTCTTAGTTATATCGAAAGCCACCACATACTCATATTCGGAAGTAGAATCAGTAACCATGGACTATTTTAAGATTTTCCAACTTACTACACTATTAAAGAAAAATCTATATCCTTAATATGATTTAAGATCATCTTGATCTATTTAGAAGCTCGGATCAATGTATCCCATCACTACTAGCTCACTACTAGCTCCTTATCTCCTCCATACACTAGGAAAATATCATTTGTACATCTCAAGTACTTCATGATAGTTTTTACTCCTACCCAATGTGACTCTCCTAGAATAATTTCATATATTCCTTCCATGATTAAATAAAAGTAAACTTTAGAACTTGTAAATATAACGACATAAATGATAAATCCCACTTCTAAAGCATAAAATACTCTACTCATGCTCTCAATCTCTTCTTTTTTTGTGGACACATTTCCTTAGAGAGACTGATACCATGTGATATTGATAATAATTATCTCTTTGAGTACCATATCAATATATGTACTTTGACTTAGCCCAAGAAGCCTCTAATATCTATATCAATAGATCATTATCCCTAGAATATAGGATACTTCACCCAAGTCTTTCATGGAGAAACATTCATTTAACCATGTATTTACCAAATATATGAATTTCACTTTATTTCCTATAATTAATATTTCATTAACATAAAATACTATGAAAACAATGGAATTCCCACTAACCTTCTTATAGAAGCATGACTCACATTCATTTTTGAAGAAACCAAATTCTATTATGGCCTCATCAAAATGAATATTTTGTTATTGTGTTGTCAAATTTAATATATAAATGGGTATTTGTAGCTTGAATAATTTATTGTCACCCCTTGATATAATAAGCCCATCAAGTTTTTTCATATATACATCTGAAAGAAAATTACCTTTTAGAAAAGTAGTTTTTACATCCATTTTCGAAATCTCATAATCATGGAAGTCCTCTATTACAAGTAATATTTTGATATATTTTTTCATCGTGACTAGTGAGAAGGCTTCATTGTATTCTATACCTTGATGTTTCCTAAAACCCTTTTAAACCAGTTTTCCTTTATTGGTACTAATTTTATCAACCATGCCTAGATTTTTCTTGAGTATCCATTTATACAAAATTGGGTTTACATTATCTGGAGGGCCTACCAAAATCCAAAATTTATTTTGGTACATGGACTCTATATCATAGTGCATGTACTCTTTCCATTTAAAATCATCCTCTCTATATAATTTCTCCTTATCAGTTAAAGGTTCATTATCCTCAAGGAGTAATGTGCCACCTAAATCAGTGATATGAAAACCATATGCATATGGTTTTATAAACTCTCTAGTAGACCTATGTAGTACTTATGTCCCGAGAACATCTTCATCTCCAAACATATCTTGTGGAGATTATTTTCTTACCATATCTTGTGTATCTAGATCATTAACTTCATCAAAATTAATATTTATACCACTATTTTCATTGGAAATAATTCCTAGAAATATGGAATGTATCACCATAATAACTTTTTTTGAAGGGTTATATAGGTAATATCATTTTTTATTTGGATAACCTATAAATATCCACTAAATGAATTGGGATGCTAGTTTATCTCTAGGAAATGTATTGAAAAACTCCTCACACCCCCATACACATATTAAAGATAGCGTGAGTTTCTTTCTATACCATAACTCATATAGAATCCCATCAGCTTACCTAGTTGGTACTCAGTTAAGGGTGTATACTGCTGCTTGCAGTGTGTTTCAACAAAAGGGAAATAGTATAGTTTCATGAATCATCATTGATCTTACCATGTTATGAAATTCATGATTCCTCATTTCACTTACACCATTACACTAAGGTGTATAAGGAGGATTCAGTTTTTATATTATCCTACACTCCTTTAAGTGATTGATAAATTGTAGATTTAGATATTCTCCACCATAGTCTGAGTGGAGTTTCTTAATCTTCTTACCAAGATGATCTTCTACTTCATTATTGTATTCCTTAAATATCTTAAAGGAATTTGGATTATATCCCATTAACTAGATATAGACTTATCTACTAAATTATTCGATAAAAGTAGTGAATTAGGAAAACCCACCCCTTTCATCTATTGGAAATGGACCACATACATCAATATAAATCAATTCTAGTAGTTCTATATCTCTTTATCCTTTCCCAGTGAAAGGTGATTTGGTCATTTTCCCATGTAAGAAATCATGGAATACATCCATGGGTTTTAACTCAAAAGATTCTAAAGACATTTCTTGTTGTAATTTTTGTAAACACTTCTCATTTACATCAACGAGCTTAAAGTTCCACATATGGGTCAGATACGAGTCATTCATGCTAGATTTATCATTGATTCCCAAAATATGTTTCTATAGTTTAACTATATATAGTCTAATGTTCGGATGCACCATACTATAACATATGTTATCCTTATAAAATTGACAACATTTATTTAAAAACTTTAAATAAAAACCCATGGTGTCTAAACTTGACACTGAGATTATGTTTTTGGTATTCAAGGGAACATAATAACAATTTTTTAATACATGAACAAAGATTCTATGAAAAGTAAGATGACAATACCCTAATACCAATGCCACTAGTCTTACACCATTTTATTCTCAAAGATCCACCTCACCCTTTTAAATATTCCTAAATATACGTTTTCCTTTATTTGAATACAAATTTGTGAGCCACATGCTGTATCTAATACCCAAATTGTTGATATACCCAAAGTAGAAGCATCACCTTACTTCATATTCCTATCTAAGTAATTATTTTTATAATGACCATTTTTTCCCAAAACAAATAAGTATACTTCATGCTCATTGGTCTTCCTCTATATCTTTGTCTTATTGGAAGGGCAGTGCATCAGTGTCTTTGTCTTAGAGTTAGTCTTTGACCCATTTTCCTTTGCTTTACTCATCTTGTTCACCATAAAGATTGAAGATTTTGTATTCATCATACCCTTATCTTCTTGGAGAA
Organism: Viscum album; assembly: GCA_963277665.1. NCBI lineage: Eukaryota > Viridiplantae > Streptophyta > Magnoliopsida > Santalales > Viscaceae > Viscum > Viscum album. Next base: position 1,775,964,315 of record OY728129.1, on the reverse strand, counting down.
CTAAATCCAAGGGATCTGGGTGACAATTTTTCATGTTATTCATATTATAATTAATAATGAAATTCTAGAAGCTATGTGGTAGAGAGGAAAGAATGAGACCAGTTTCTAGTTCTTAGTTCAATTTGAACCCAAGGGACCCTAGTCTCTCAATGAACCCAATAATTTTGAGTATATAATATCCTGTCTGAATCCCTTATTCTAGCTTGCACCTCTACATTGAACCAGTTATCTCATATCTTTCTTCCCAACCTTTCTATTGGTATAACTCTTGGAGATGAGATAACATCTTATATGAATATTTTTCCTCATGAATTTTCTTCCACTCACTGAACACATATGACAACATGATGCATTAGGAATATAAAACAACATCCATATGCTTATTATATTTATCTTTATCCATTTTATTTCTCCCTAAGGGGGATTTATATTAAGTTGGTATTCCAACACATAAAGATTCAACTCTTGGCATAACACTATATGCAAGTGCTTGTTGTAACGACCCAATATTTTTTAATGGAAATTAATTTACTATAAACATGTCATAATCACATGAAATCACAAAATAATGAACTGCTAAGTTCTATGTGACCTTTAAACCCAAGTTTGTCACTTTTGTGATGTGAATTTTGAAAATCTGACATACATGGTTGCGATTAATAAGTTATTTGGAGTCTGATAAGAAAAACTTAATTTTTGGTGAATAGTAACCTACCCTTATGAATAGTAACATATACTTATGAATAGTGATATACCCTAATAAATTGTAACCTTACCTATGACAGCATATAAATAATATTCAAGTTGAAGTACGGTATACCTATGTTTTGGAATATGTAAATAAATGTTTTAAAACTGTTTTTAGAATAAATTATGATTTTAATTAAATATTAAATTAATCATATTTAGAAACTTATTTCTGAAAAATGGACTTCATTTTTGGATTCTACACATCAAAAAATGCTTAGTCTGAACTTTTGGGATTTTTTTTGAAATACTTTATTTTTGTATGAATATTGAAATACCATAATTTACAAAATAAGAAAAATACACTATTAATAGAGTCATGTATGATTATATGCTGATGTAAGCCTAATTTATTCATATTCACATGATAAAATTACTATTATTGGTCATGTTAGACTCACTAATCCTTTTATTGTGGAGAAATAATAAATTAATGAATATAAAATTGAGAAATCCCCTCCCCCCCTCCACTATAACCCCCCCATCACTCCCTCTTCTCTTCACTCCTCTCAAGAATTGTTCCTTCTCCAAATTCTCTCCAAATATCCTCCCAAACTCCTATCCCACATCCATAAAGACTTGGTATCATAAAAATACCAAAACCTCTCCCTTAAGGAGGCTCTCACGGAAGTTTGGTTGAAGAGGTAAATTCCTCTTTTTAATTCTTTTTTCTTTCCTTTCAAGTTCATTTGTTTTATTTTTCTATTATTAACTCTACTTATTGAAATGTTGTGATGACTCCAGTAACTTAAATTTATTGTAATGTTTTAATGATAGTGTAATAAGTTATCATCATCTCTTCAATTTACCTTATTTTTTACTAGTAGCAAGAACACCATCCGAGATGTGTCAATTTACCACATTCAAGGACAAAGGGATTTTGATTTCTATTATCATTCTCAATTATGGTCATGATACCATTATTGTTATGGTTGAACCAGATTATTATATATTTAATATACCCTATTTAAGGTTCTATAATACCTTTGTACAAATGGTTTTAAGTTATAAAGAAAAATTAGTTCTTTGTAATCAAAACCCATAAATTAATCGAAATAATTATCATTAAAGTTCTATATAATAATTCATCCTCATTCCATGAAACCAAGTTATATAAATGACCAATATCACCTATTTATGATCATAAATAATATTTGAACTCAATTCTAGAGATTTAATTCCATTCCACATGAACTCCATTACTTAAGAACAAGTGAGCAAATTATGAAAATAAAGAAAACAAACACTGCGGAAAGACGAAATTCAATATAATAACTTAAAAATAAGGGAATAAATGAACTAAAAATAATTATTATAAACTAAATAAATGTATAATAAGTTCATAAATAATTTATTAATAAGTATAATTTCATATTCCAGGAGCTGAAGTTCAAGAGCGGAACACGTTCAAACTTAAGTTAAGGGTTTTCCACCCGAACTTCCATTTTCATTCGGGTTAAGTTTATTGTCTATTACCTCAATGAAAATCTTGTGTATTATTAAATACTCCTCAAAAAATTATGTGTGTGGGTTATATATATGTTTACCAACCATAATATTTCCTTATTTTATGTATGGTTACACATTTTAAAAAGGAACTTTCGAAATTGTTTCTGAAATACAAGCCCGATCTAAGGGAATTTCTCTAATTATTACCTATTTTCAAGGGAACTATATAATCTTTTTTTGGAAACCATTATATTTATAAAATCAATAATGTTATTATAAAAATACTATCTTAATCACTTCTGGTTTTATACAAATATTTTTCCAAAATAACTCTTCTTTTCCAAGTAAAATAGTATTTATCTCAAGATTTACTCGAAGATTTTATAAGAGTATATTCATCTATTTCAACACTCTTGTTGATTATTATGTATTATTGGGATTATTATGACATGTTATTATCTACCATATTTAATTTAATGGTTTATTATTACTTTGTATGTGGATGTGCTATCTTAAATCCATTCCCCAATTTACTATGAATGGTTAGTGTTTATGCTTAATGTTCAGGGACAATTATTTGAATTTCATATATTAATTTAAATATGAATGTATATGTTGTTTATGATTATCCCCATTAATATAAGGAATGAATTAGAAATATTAAGTGTTAGGTGGGGCCCACTATATCACCTTGGTGCATCGGTAGGTCTCATGAGACAAACTATGATCCTGGCACAAGGCCTTGACAAAATGATTATTTATGGTCCTAGCACGATGCCTTGACAGTATGGTTATGTTGTATCGTTTTATGAATTACCTCATTATGAAAATAGTATTTATGGTTTATGTGGTTATTCGACTATTATAATACCCATGATTATGTTATGTTATGGAAATATTTACTCAGCTCATTTTTTTCCATATTATGTTCAAGTTTATTTTTAGAGGCATGTGTTTTAAATTATTCACCACGTATAATGTTTACGTTATCTTCTACTATATTTCTTACCATTAATAAGCATTTAGATCACCCCTTTATTATGTTTCATTTTCTCAAGACATGAATATGTTTATTATTAATGACATGCTAAAATAACCGAGGAGTTATGGATGTTGTTTAAGGAGTTTTTATGTTGTATTTATTTTCAAGTTGTATTGTTTAACTTATGTATGAATCTTTTTTCCAATAATACTAAACTAATCGGTCCTTAGAGATGCTTATTCCTTGTTTTTATGCCAATGTAATCAAATAAGGCACTGAATCTTGGAAACCGGGGTCGGGTCCTTATAGTTGGTATTAGAGGAAGTTTAGTAGAAAACTTGGAAACTAGATTTAGAGAATTTAGATTAGGGAAGAGTCCCTAAGATAGTATTTGAGGATAAACCAAAAAGAACATCATGGTATTTTGGTAAGGAATAGATTATGTGGATATTTCAAGCAATACATCCCTATCTGGATATGAACAGGTAGAGGTGGATCTAACACAAATGTACTTAGGAGTGAAAGCTCTGACAAAGAGTTTCGGGCATGACTCGGGGTATCCTGGTACACGACAACGGGCCTTGCAACACTTTTGGTTACAACACTCCTGGGGGATATGCTTAAGATAATTTACATTTTCTTTACAATCCATTATAAAGGATTTAAATGTAAATTTTTCCTCAAAGATACCATGTTTATGATTAAGATAAGGGTTATGCATAGAATTTTGATTTATGATAAGTATTTTTCTACATTGATATTATAAATTATGATTCACACCCTAATATAGTGTATGAAATTATTTATAAATGGCGCATAGTGGAAGGAATGGAAACCGCATGAACACACATGTCCCCTTTAGGGATTTCCCACTGATGCAAGATAATGATGTTGGATCTGGTGCTGTGACTGGTGCTGATCGACTTTTAACTATACTGGGAAAACTTACTCAGGTTATGAATAATAACCTTACCTGTACAGAGCATCCAGATCCACCACATGGAGAAGTTATGTTATATCAATTTATGATACAACAACCTCCATAATTCAATGGGACTACAAACCCGTTTGTAGTAGAGAAGTGGATATATTCCCTTGAGAAGATATTTCTTGCTTTGGGATGTAATGAAAGGGACAAGGTTATCATGGAAATTTACCATCTAACAGGAGATGCAGATCATTGGTGGTCATTAATCCAAAACACAAAGGAGGATGGAGAAATATAATATATGGAATGGAGGGATTTAAAGGAAATCTTCTTAGAAAAATATTTCCCTCATGAACAACGAGCAGATATGGAGAGGCAATTCTTGAATCTGATGCAGAAGGAGAATCAAAATGTTTCCAAGTATGAATCCAACTTTACAAGGATGGAAAGGCATGATGCGGACTACGTATGTAATACAAGGAGCAAAATTGATCGATTCTTTGATGGTTTAAAACCATTCCTCTGAAGGAATCTAGTCTCCCAGAATTTCTCATCAGATGAAGACATAGTTTCATGTGCTATCAAGATAGAAAATGATTTCTCTAAGTCTTATGAATTTAAGGGAAAGAAAGAGAAGAAGATGACTGCTGAAAAATATTTGAAATGAAATAATGAAATGGGGAATAAGGGAAGAGTTGAATTTATACCATGTAGTAATTGTGGGAAGAAACACCCTATAACTTTCCTGAAGGGAATGAGAGTCTGTTACAAGTGTGGAGAAAAAGGCCACCTATCTCAGGATTGTAAGGGGAAGAAAGAATCTACCAATGTTCTATTCTAAAATTTGAGGGAGATGGGACATTATACACATGAATTTTCTAAGCATCAGGTAAATGTTCCACAAATAAGGACAAGGGAGAAAGTCCAAGCTTATGTGGTCACAACCATGGAGGTTAAAGTTACTAATGAAGTGGTGGTAGGTACATTGATCGTTTCATCCAACTTAGCCAATAATTTATTTGATTCTGGATCATCGCATTCATTTATATATTCCCAGTTTTCCAAGAAAATTAGATATGTTCAATTTGATTTAGTAAAGGAGTCATCAGTCAAAACTCCCAGTGGATGTTTCATTGCAACAACGACATGTCGATTAGTCCCCCTCATGATACATAAATGTGCTTTAGTTACTAACCTCATCATCAAACCAATGGTTGACTATGATATAATTCTCAGTATGAATTGACTATCAAATTATGATGCAAATATCTATTTCAATAAGAAGGAAGTTATAATTTTTGAGAATAACATAGAATCCCTTATTTTTAGAGTAGAAACCCCGCCATTTGATTCTCATCTAGATCCACCCCCAGTAACTCTACTGAATCCAATTATTGGGGATGAAGGGAATGAAATAAATATGGGCGAGGAGATGAATTTACAGATATAGGATGTACCTATTGTACATGAATATGTTGACGTTTTTCCAGAGGCCCATATCAAATAACCCTTATAGAATGACCACTATAGATTTTGTGGAACTAAAGAAACAATTAGAAGAATTGAGTGATAAAGGATTTATTTGACCCACTGTTTCTCCATGGGGAGCACGTGTCCTATTTATCAAGAAGAAAGATGGATCCATGAGGTTATGCATTGATTACAGGGAAATAAATTCTATTACAATAAAGAATAAGTATCCTCTGCCATGAATTGATGATTTATTTGATCGACTTCATGGAGACCAATATTTTTCAAAGATTGATATTCGATCTGTATATCATAAGTTGCTTTTGAGGAAGGAAGACATTCCAAAAACAACATTCTGAACCAAGTACGGGCATTACGGATTTACAGTAATTCTTTTTGGACTAACTAATGAACCATATATTTTTATGGATATGATGAATAAATTTTTCAAGGAATATCTTGATGACTTTGTGGTGGTGTTTATTGATGATATTCTAGTATACTAAAAAAGCAACGAAGAGCATGAAAATCACTTGCGCACTATTATGAAGACACTTAGAAGAAATAAATCATATGGGAAGTTTAGAAAGTGCGATTTTTGGATCTAATCAGTTTCCTTTCTAGGCCACATTGCCTCTAAGTATGGAATACCGGTAAATCATACAAAGAAAAAGGTTGTGAAAGAATGGACTACTCCAATGAACGTAATTTAGGTACGTAGTTTTATTGGTTTAACATGTTATTATCAGCATTTCATTCGGAACTTCTCTCATTTAGCCAACCTAATGACCAAGCTCACAGGAAAATGGGTTAAGTTCGTATGGAAAAAGGAATGTGAAGAATGTTTTGAAGAATTGAAGAGGAGGTTAGTGAGATCTACAATCCTAACCCTACCATTGAGGAATGATGAGTTTGTTATCTATAACGATGCATCAAATAAATGACTTGTTTGTGTCCTTATAGAAAATGATCGAGTGATTACCTATGCATCTAGGCAGCTAAAAATTCACGAACAAAAATATCCAACTCATGATCTTGAGTTAGAATCCGTAATCTTTGCTCTAAAGATTTGGAGACACTACCTCTATGGTGAAAAATGTGAGATATATACAGATCATAAGAGTTTTAAATATATATTCTCATAGAAAGAACTCAACATGAGACAAAGGAGATGGATTGAGCTACTCAAAGATTAGGATTTCACAATACACTACCACCCAAGGAAGGAAAATAAGGTAGCAGATGCTTTGATAAGAAAGGATCATGGAGTTATGAACAAGATGAGAGTTGAAAGGTATCCTTTGTTCATGGATCTAGTAAATATGGATATGTGAATTATCAAGGAAGGTAACACCACTACTACAAAAAATGGGCAAGAGAAGCGCTACACTTTTATCAGCCCTAAAAAAAGTGCTGATAAAGGGGGCCTTTATCAGTGCTTTTTTAGCACTGATAAAGAGGACCCCTTTATCAGCTCTTATTTTAGTAGTGTTGATAAAGGGGGGATTTATCAGTGCTTTTTCCTACCGCTGATAAATTTTATGTTTCAAAAAAAATCATGAAAAATAAAATATTGTTATATAAGTATATTTATATTGATATAAATATAATATATACATAAGTATAAATAGACTATTACGTTTAATATATAATAAATTTAGTGAAAATGGATTTAAAGTATTTAAAAAATATTAATAATTAATAATTGTCTAGTTATTAATGATTAAAAATAATTTAATAACAATTTGAAGACACAAAAAATCAAAAAAATTAATAAAAGATTTAAATAAGTTGAAAATGTAACTCAAACTTCAAATGACCATAAATTTTGATATGGGTGTCCGTTTGAGCTCTAAAGTATATCAAATCGAATCCTGTGACGAGATCTACGCGCTAGTGACTGATGCAAATATTATGTCACATTTTTGAGGCCAAAAAGGCCCATAAGGCCTCCAAAACTGAATTTTTAGTTGGGATACCCCAATTTTTTAACATTAAAACAAGTATAACTTATGATCCGGATGTACGTCAGGCCTATACCACCTATCATATCAAATATTGTTTTATTTTCTTCGATTTGACTAGTTGTGGAGTCGAAACAGGCTTCTGGATTATAAGTTATGGTCGTTTTAACATTCTATGGATTTTCAAATACACATATATATGTGTGTGTTGTATATATGTATGTGTGTTTGTGTGTGTGTGTGTGTGTTGTATATATGTATGTATGTATGTATTTATTTATTTATAAACACACATAAAAAACATATTTTATAAATGTATTTAAACCTAATATTATAAATATATATTAATATAAAAATAAATATACGGATAAAAAACATATTAATATAAATATATATTAATATAAGAATGAATATATATATACCAATATATGAATAAATATATATGTATTAATAAAACTAAATATATTTATATTAATATGAATCTATATTATCATACGAATAAATATAACTATATATATAAATAAATATATATATATCATTAAATAGATAAAAAAAGAAATGGCTTAGTGGTAAAGGTGTGTGCACACAAGGGGGGAGGTCACTGGTTTGAGTTTGGGTGGAAGCGAGGAGGTGTGCACGTGTGGGGGATGCACAAGTAGGGCAGCGCACGGGAGGGATTGAGGGGGGTCCGCCTAGAACTGATGGGAGGGGGGGGGGGGTCAAGCACTATTAAATGATCCCCCCACATTATATAAATATTTTTTATATATTTTTTGACTTTTATCAGCGCTAAAAAAAAGCGCAGATAAAGGGGTCTTTTATCAGTGCTTTTTTAGCATTGATAAAAGGTGCCTTTATCAGGGCTTTTCTAAGCGCTAATAAAAGGGACCCCCTATATCCTCGCCTCGATTAACATCACTTTTTTTAACACTGTTATTGCACTTTTCTAGCGGTGATAAAGGCCGTTTTTGTAGTAGTTCACATCACAAATTTTCAAATGGTTGCCAAACCTTCTTTGCTGGAAAGGATAAAATTTTCTCAAGCTAGTGATGAGGAGTTTTAAAAGAAAATTAAAGCTATAAATGATGGGAAGTTGATTGACTTTGTATATGAAGGTGGCATTTTGAAATTCAGAAAGAGGCTTTGTGTTCCCGCTATTCTTGAGCTAAAGAGGGAACTATTAGAGGGTGCTCATAGCTCTAATTTCTCAATATAAACTAGTATCACAAAGATTTATAGAGATATAAAGGATCATTTTTGGTGGGAAAACATGAAGAGGGAGATTGCTGATTATGTGTCGAGATGTTTGTTGTGTCAACAAGTGAAGGCTGGAAGAAAACGTCCTAGAGGAGTCATGTAACTGCTTCCTATTCCTATGTGGAAATGGGATGATATTACAATGGTCTTTTTCATGGGACTACCAAAGACTCCAATAAAAAATGATGCGATATGGGTCATTGTTGACCATCTTACAAAATCATCACATTTTCTTGCTATAAGAGAAGAATTACCACTTGAACGTTTAGCAAGACTATATATTAATGATGTTGTAAGACTCCATGGTATACCCTTATCAATTGTTTCAGACCGTGATCCCTGTTTTACATCACAATTCTAGAAAAGTCTTCAGAAGGCCCTAGATACTGATCTTCGTTTAAGCACTGCCTACCACCCACAAACTGATGGAAAATCAGAATGGACTATTCGAACTTTGGAAGACATGTTGAGGTCTTGTTCACTTGACTTTAAAGGAACGTGGGATCAGTATTTCCCTCTCGTAGATTTTTCCTATAACAATAGCTTTCATTCAAGTATTCAGATGGCACCATATGAAGCGTTGTATGGAAAGAGATTTCGTACACCAACTTGCAAGGATGATGTTGGTGAAATAAAGATCATAGGCCCAAATTTTTTTGAGGAAACAATGGAAAAGGTGACAATTATCCAAGCCCATATCAAAATAGCTCAATATAGGAAAAAGAGATATGCTGACAACTGAAGGAATGATTTTGAATTTGAAGTAGGAGATCATGTCTTCTTAAAGGTATCTCCATGGAAGGGTATTATACGGTTCGGTAAGAAGGGAAAATTAAGTCCTTGGTACATCAGACCTTTTGAAATTTTGGATCGAATTGGAGTCATAGATTACTGTTTGGAAATACCTCCAAGTCTCTCCAAAGTTCACAATGTGTTCCATATGTCAATGTTAAGTAAATACATACCAGACCCAACACATGTACTCACCTATGATGAAATAGAACTTGAGCCCGATCTGTCTTATTGCGAAGAGCCTATCAAGATTCTTCATACCAGATAATAAGTATTGAGAAATCGAACAACTCATCTGGTAAAGGTTCTTTGGAGGAACCATAATATAGAAGAGGCAACATGGGATCCTAATGAGCTTGTGTTGAAGACATACTCAAATCTTTTTGGGTAGCATTTTTTGAATTTCGAGGATGATTTTTTTGTAAGGAGGGGAGAATGCAACGACCCCATATTTTTCAATGGAAATTACTTTGTTATAAACACATCATAATCACATGAAATCACAACATAATGAACTACTAAGTTCTATGTGACCTTTAAACATAAGTTTGTCACTTCAATGATGTGAATTTCGAAAATATGACATACATGATTGCGATCAGTAAGTTATTTGGAGTCCGATAAGAAAAACATAATTTTTGGTGACTAGTAACCCACCCTTAAGAAAAATAACATACCCTTATAAATAGTGATATACCCTAATGAATATTAACCTTACCTATGATATTATATAAATAATATTCAAGTTGAAGTATGATATACCTATGTTTTGGAATAAGTAAATAAATGTTTTAAAACTGTTTTTTAGAATAAATTATGATTTTAATTAAATATTAAATTAATAATATTTATAAAATTATTTATGAAAAATCGACTTCATTTTTGTATTCTACATGTCAAAAAATGGTTATGGTGATTTTTTTTATTTTTTTGAAATACTTGACTTTTTGATGACTAGTGAAATACCATAATTTACAAAATAAGCTAAATAAACTAATTATAGAGTCATGTATGATGTTCTGCTGATGTAAGCCTAATTGATTTGTATTCACATGATAAAATTACTATTCTTGGTCATGGAAGACTCATTATTCCTTGTATTGTAGAGAAATAATAAATTAATGAATATAAAATTGAGAAATCCCCTCTCCCCTCCACTATAAAACCTCCCAACACTCCCTCTTCTCTTCACTCCTCTCAAGCCTTGTGACTTCTACAAATTCTGTCCAAATATCCTACCAACCTCCTCTCCCATGTCTAAAAATCCTTGGTCTCATTAAAAGACCAAAACCTCTCCCTTAAGGAGGCTCTCAAGGAAGTTTGGTTCAAGAGGTAAATTCCTATTTTTAATTCTTTGTGTTTCCTTTAAAGTTCATTTGTTATATTTTTCTATTATTACCTATCCTTATCCAAATGTTATGTTGACTCCAATAACTTACATTTAATGCAATGTTTTCATGATAGTGTAATAATTTATCATCATCTCTTCCTTTTACCTTCTTTTATACTAGTAGCAAGAACACTATCTGAGATGTGTCAATTTACCACATTCAAGGACGATGCACTACTGGAAAAACGGGCTATACCCACGGTTCAAAACCGTGGGTATAGCCCCCAAAACCGTGGGTATAGGCTATACCCACGGTTTTGCGAACCGCAGGCTGGAACGGCATCGGGATAGGGGGGTCACCCTATACCCACGGTTTGTAGAAACCGTAGGGATAGGTTTGTGGCAGCGTGGCAAGTGGGTGGCCACGCTGGCAATGCAGTGACCCCACAGTTTGAGCACCGTGGGGATTTAATTTTCAAAAAATTGAATCTGCTGGGAATCGAACCCAGACCTCGCACAGCAGCACGCGAATTCGCAACACCCACTTACCACACGAGCCATCAATTCAATACATTATTTATACATATATTAGCGTATATATATTAATATAGATTATATAATTTAAAAATGCAGTCGGGGAGGATCGAACCCGCGCTGGACGGGAAATCCTTAAACACACCGCTACATCGAACCAACTGAGCTACATTTCATATACGTTAATTATAAACATATCATCATATATATATATATATATATATATTAACATTGACTATTTAATTTAAAAAATAAGCCAGCGGGAATCGAACCTGCACTTAACTAGATATCCCCGACCGCACCGCTGAAACGACCAATCAAGCTATCTTTTAATTCGGTATTATATTTATACATCTTTCTATGTATATTAATATTAGTTCTATTATGAAAATTAAAAGCCGGTGGGAATCGAACCCGTGCTTCAGGAAGAATCGCTTCAAAGTGCCGAACGAAGGGACCGACTCAGCTGCGAAATATTACTGTCATTTAAACATATAATTTTATATTTGTATTTATATTAATAAAAATCATGTTCCCGCCAATTTTTTCCCATTGTCCCGCGTAATTTTTTTCCCCGCCTAATGGCGGGAAAGATATACCCATGGTTCTGAAAACCGTGGGTATAGGTCTTGAAAAAAATAAACCCCAATACCCACGGTTTTGAGGAACCGTGGGTATAGGTCTTCTGGAAAACTCTACCCCCACGGTTTGGCCAAAACCGTGGGTATACACCTTCAAAAAAAACACCTATACCCACGGTTTTGTAAAACCGTGGGTATAGGTCTTCAAAAATAATCTATACCCACGGTTTTGTGCAAAACCGTGGGTATAGGTGATCTATACCCACGGTTTTATGAAACCGTGGGTATAGGTCACCATTTTACCCCTATACCCACGGTTTGCGAAAACCGTGGGTATAGCCCCGTTTTCCAGTAGTGATGGGATTTCAATTTCTATTATCATTCTCAATTATGGTCATGAAACCATTATTTTTATGGTTGAACCAGATTATTATATATTTAATATACCCTATTTAAGGTTCTATAATCTCTTCGTACAAATGGTATTAAGTTATAAAGAAAAATGAGATCGTTGTAATCAAAACCCACAAATTAACAAAAATAGTAATCATTAAAGTTCTATATAATAATTCATCCTCATTACATGTATCCAAGTTATATAAATGAATAATAACACCTATTTATGATCTTAAATAATATACAAATTCAATTCTGGAGATTTACATCCATTCCACATGAACTCCATTACTTAAGAACAAGTGAACCAATTATGAAAATAAAGAAAACAAACACTACAGAATGAAAAAATTCAATATAATAACTTGTCAATAAGGGAATAAATTAACTAAAAATAATTATTATAAACTAAATAAATGTATAATAGGTTATGAAATAATTTATTAATAAGTCTAATTTCATATTCTAGGAGATTAAGTTCAAGAGCGGAACATGTTCAGACTTAAGGTAAGGGTTTTTCTACCCAAACTTCCATTTTCATTCGGGTTACTTTTATTGTTTATTACCCCAATTAGAATCTTGTGTATTATTATTTACTCCTCCAAAAATTATGTGTGTGGGTTATATATATGTTTACCAACTATAATCTTTCCTTATTTTATGGATGGTTACACATTGAACTTTCGAAATTGTTTCTAAAATACAAGCCCGATCCAAGGGAATTTCTCTAATTCTTACCTATTTTCAAGGGCACTCTATAATATTTTTTTTGGAAACCATTAACTTTATAAAATAAATGGTTTTATTATGAAAATACTATCTTACTTAACTTCTGGTTTTATAAAAATAATTTTCCAAAAGAACTATTCTTTTCTAAGTAAAATAGTATTTATCTCAAGATTTACTCAAAGATTTTATAAAAGTATCTTCATATATTTCAACACTCTTGTTGATTATTATGTATTATTGGGATTAGTATTCCATGTTATCATCTATAATATTTAAATTAATGGTTTATGATTACTTTGGATGTGGATATTCTACCTTAAATCCATTCCCCAATTTACTCTGAATGGTTAGTGCTTATGCTTAATGTTCGAGGAAAGTTATTTGCATTTCATATATTAATTTCAATATGAATGTATATGTTGTTTATGTTTATCCCCTTTCATATGAGGAATGAATTGGACATATTAAGTGTCAGGTGGGTCCTGCTATATACCCTCGGTGCAATGATAGGTCTCATGAGACAAACTACGGTCTTGGCACAAGGCCTTGACAAAATGATTATTTATGGTCTTGGCACGAGGCCTTGATAGTTTGGTTATGTTATCCCACATTATGCATTCTCTAATTATGAAAATAGTATTTATGGTGAATGTGGTTATTAGACTAGTAGAATACCCATGATTATGTTATGTTATGTCAATATTTACTCAGCTCATTTTTCTGACATATTATGTTCATGTTTATTTTTAGAGGCATGTGTTTTCAACTATTCAGCATGTCTAATGTTTATGTTATCTTCCACTATATTGATTACCCTTACTGATCATTTGAGCTCACCCCTTTATTATGTTTCATTTTCTCAGTACATGAAGAAGTTTATTATGAATGTCATATTGAAATAACCTGGGAGTTATGGATGTTGTCTAAGGAGTTTCTATGTTGTATTTCTTTTCAAGTTGTAATGTTTAACTTATGTATGAATATTTTTTCCAATAATACTAAACTACTCGGTCCTTTGGGATGATTTTTCCTTGTTTGTATTCCAATGTAATAAAATAAGGTATCAACTCTAGGCAATTGGGGTTTGGTCCTTACACTTGTACCACTCAATGAGTTCATGCATGGTTAGGATATTTTACTTTTAAAATTTTGATCACAATGATATTGAATTGGAAGTGGTGATTTACATTTGATCTATAATAAATAATTTAGTAGAATATTACTTTATCTTGATTACCAATGGATATTATCAATTAACTTTTTAAATGTATCCAACTATTTTATCAAATTCTGGCAGCACCCAACTACTAGATTCAGAATACCTATTATCTTGAGTAATCTAGTGGTAAAGATCCTTAAAACCTGTCTTTATAAAATAAACTATAGTTACATCACTATTTATAGAGTTTTAAAGTGGGATTTTGGATGAATAACTGCATTAACTCATGATTATTTTATATGTTTTTCATGACCCAACCCACTGAGGTTCCCCTGTTTGGCGATAACCCGAGTTTGACACCCAAAACCCACATCCATTAGGCCAGGGGATGGAGACAAGCACCGAGTAAGCATATCACACATATGTGTGGACTTAGCCTAAGTTACCTATACACACGAACACATCTCCAAATACCCATACAATGTTGTAAGGTAAAATAATACAATCAGTACCATAATGCATGCATACATCTACATATTACAATCAGAAAATGATAATAATACTGGAAAGAATAATGGTCCAAATATAAGTAAAGAAAAAATATAAATGGATTCAAAACTACGAGAAGGGGGTTGTAGTCAAATTAAATACCTAGTAAGAACTATAGTTAGTCTATCCAGCTACGAAATATTTTTTCCTGGTCCACCTAGGTCCCCGTCAAGCTGTCTATCATTTACATAAGTCACAACATGTGCGGTAAGAACCCATACAGGGGTGAGTATAAAAATACCCAGTAGGACACCTCAAAATCACCAAACATAAAGCATCAAGAGAGTATTCATATCATCACAAGGTCATTCCAATCAGAATATGAGACATAAAATAATAAAACCCAGATATACTCATGATAAACACTATGTCTTGGGGTAAGTTCACAACTGTATTACCATATTAGGATTCCTACTTGAGGTTTCAAGGTAAAACTTGTTTGGGTGAACTCACTCCAGGATCCATAATATCACTAATGGTGCTCATATGAGATGTCATGATTTTGGAACTTTCCATGAATAATTACATACTATAAGTTAGAAGCTATCGATATGAAAATAGGGTATCACGTCCAGGGACATGAGGAACACCACAGACCCTAACTGGATTAACTCGCTAAGTAGTCGATCAATGCCTATATATATTGGTCATGAAAATTCCTAAAAACCCATTTAGGGAAGAATATATGATAGAGGATCCCACCCTGGGACTCACAGGGGATCCCTAAAACTCTATTTGAGACTGATCCTATAGAGGGGATGACATCCTATGCTCAGGACATGATGCCTCACTCTACCCTCAAGGGGGATGGATTGAGGGAATTAACCCTATGAAAATATGTCATCACTGAAGAGAAAAATGGACTTAAGTTTCCTAAGATAAAGTACATGATGTGTAATAAGAGTAGATGGTGTGCCCTTCCTACCCTTGGTTTAACTGTGTGCTCTGGACCATGCTCTGGTACTTCGAGCTATTCCCATGTACTTTGGCCAAGACCATGTACTTTGGTCATTCCCTTGTACTTGGTTGTTTCCAATTACTGGATCGTACCTGTGTACTCTGGCCATGCCTATGTACCTGGATGTTTCTATACCTGTATACCCCTAAGGTATATGTCGATGCATGAACCGTGGGTTACATGGTGTGCGACACGTGTCACACAAAATTTAATATTTTATTTCATGTGTAAACCCTAGCGCCTCAAAAGGGGACCACATGACGTGTGTTATTTAGATTACATGTCACATAGTAGGGAATTTTACAGAACCTTTACATTCTTCACACTCCGACTCATGATAATTCATCCTTGGATTCTACTATAAATCTTGCCTAGAAATCATGGATCTAGGTTGACCAAGCCCCACCGTCACTAGTGGCTGGATTTCGACCACCTTATTTACTTGGGAATCGATCCCATATCACCACACCACCACCGTAATGCCTGAACATACATGAAGAATGATGATCCACTCCCAATCTATCATCATTTCCATCTCACCTAGATTGCATCATCAATATCAAATCTAAACCTATGGTATTGATCCATTTTACCAAAGAAAGGTTGCACAATGATTGATTACTAGGTATTTATCAAACCGACAACCAAATGGAATGCCAATAATGAACTCATAGAGAATGAGGGAAGAAATTAAAAAAAATGAAAAAAGAGTAATAAAACTTTTCCATTATTCATATTGGACACAATACATTAATGTTAGAATAATTAATGAATTATAATTTATCAAGTGATATCAAAATCCTATTCTAATGAAGATAAAACATCAACTGCAAATCATCAGTTTACCCACAAATAAAATTGTTAGAAGAATTAATTTGTGTTCATTGTGGGATAATTGAAAACAAGATAAAATCTAAAAAACAATATCCTTCCTTGAGTTTGGATCAATTGTTGATGAATAATAGTTCCGAGCCATTATCATTGTTGAGATCCACGAGATATGTTGGCACATCGATTACCAAAGCATGATCTGTCATTGATCATCTATGAATCCTCCTCCAACAACCCTATTTTCCATAATAGGGATTTTATAGAGGGAGGATTAGGTTGATCATTAAAATCAATCAATCAATAAATTAATTCAATTTATTATTTGTGTCCATGACCACACTTTACCAAAACACCCGACATCGATAAGGATTATGTCATGTCTAGAGTAAAACCCACATTATGGATTTAATTTTGTTCTCAAATGTCTGATCCGAGAATATTTTTGAGATTACTTCCATTACTTCAGAAAAATTGTGTATACATGATATAATATATTTAATATTTTATTATATCAACACCGAGGCTCACCGGGCCTTGGAATATCACACCATCTTAGCAAATGACTCCAAAAATATTTCTTAATATATTCCAAAGTCTTACAATGTAAAAACATAGACATTAAATTCTACCCAAATTTGGGATTTTCATCTTAAAAAGTAATAATAATACTCAAAAATATGAGGGTACTGGGATCGCATCTGGTTCTCCCAGTCCTAGGTGCTCTCTTAAAGGTTCTAATGTTTCCACCAGACACACACCATGAGAATTTCTCACCCACAAAGGATCTTCTTCTACCAATTATCAATATATAATGGGTACTCTACAAAGGTAGCTACATTATCAATGTCCATCTCAGCCCAGTTGATAACATGCGATGAGTCATGCACATACCTCCTCAGCTACGACTCATGGAAAACATTATGTACCTGATTTAACTACGGTGGTAGGGCTAAGTGGTATGCCACCTTTCCAACCTTATTCAATATATGGAAAAGTAAAATGAAATTCAAAGATAAATTTCCACCCTAAAAAAATATCTATAATCCACATCAAGGTGATAACTTTAAGAATACATGGTCTCCCTCCTAGAACTCTAAAGGCCAACATCATCGGCCCACATAAGACTTTTGATGACTTTGGACAATCTTCATCCACCCCTGGATGACCTGCACCTTCTCTATTTTCTCTTTCACTAACTATAGGCCTCAGAGTGTTGAATTCCCTAGGTATTTATAGTATAGTTGTGGCCTACAAGGTCTCCCATACAAGGCCTCAAATGGTTTCATACTCATGGTGGAATGATAGTTGTCTTTGTATAGAAACTCCACCGAAAGTAGGTGATCCTTCCAACTATGACCAAAGTCCATCATGAAAGCCCACAACTCTAGAACCTGGATTGTTGTAATAGTGGGTTCCCTAGAACCAACTTAAACAATAATTTTTAATTACCATTTCATGTATACAGTGAGTTATTCATGATTTACTCTTACCATGATAGTGTTGATATTTCTACATCCAATATTTACCTGGTAATGTCCATAGATTATTTTTCATATCAAAAGGTTATAACAGTTCCCAAGATATAATGAGAACCTTGAGATAGTATGGAATTAATCTTAAACAAATTTATTATGCTATAGATACATCATTATGACTAGACAATGAGGATTTATGCCTATTAGGTGTCTAGGGATCATAAGCATTGAGACTTTTTCTCGTGATTTTTTCACTTGGTGATGTCTAGTAGATGAGATCACAAGCACTAAACCATTAATAGGAACACTACAAGTTTCAAGTGTCATCAGTTGTTCCTATCTGTAAACATCTGTAATGGTCTCTTGACTTGATATCATCATCGATGTGTACTATGTGATCACGTAATTTGATGAAAGGAAAAAACTATGGAAATGAAGTCGTAGTGAGGTAGCTTGTTTTGGGTGCATCATTGGTAGTATGATATTGATTGAATGATCAAAAAAGGATTTGTCACTTTCGATAGGAAGATATATCCTAAGTCCATTTGACCAATGTGGTAGTACTTTACTAAATCCATGTCCATGGAAACATAAGGAAAGTCCGTCCAGTAAGGTTAATGAATAATAAATAAAGGATGGTGACATGAGGTGTGCATCCTACTTTATGAGATATCATGAGAAAAAGTGATTATATTACATGACATGTGTTAGTAGGAAGGTTTTTGTTAATATGACTACTTCGTATCTCTTTAGGGGCCTATATGAGTTTCTAGACTCTATTTATGGTCTATGAATAGTATTCACTGCTACCGAGATAAGGCTCTAGAGGGTCACTCACAATAGCTTATTCAAAAGCCTTCCCTATTATGATGAATAGGTGTTTAAGACATGGTGAACCCCACCATGGGGTCCAGGATATGTCCAAGGACATAAAATCTATAAGTAATAAATAAATTCATATTATCAAAGTTTAGAATAATTGTTATTAAATTTATTTATTAAATATATTTACAAGTATTAAAGTAAATACATGAAAAATATTATACGAATAAATATTATTTTAACATTCTAGGTTCATTTAATATTTTTGGGAATGAGTCGAGTTAAAGATACTCTTTTATTTCATAATATATTTATTATATTATAGGTAAGTGATAAAAATATAAAAGATATTTATGACTTAGTACATTATTCATAAGATGTCATTTATGGTTTATTAGTGGGTAATAAATATTTAGGGGATAAGGAGACTTTTTTGGGTAATTTTATAACTTTCTATATGTGAGAGGAGAGATACTATCACATGAAAAATATTCACTATGAGTTCTTGAGAGCCCCTATCTTCTCTCCCTCTTTAGAGAGAGAAGCCCTCTATCCAAGCAATCAGATCAAGCTCTTTTTCTCGCATCGAAGGAATACCAATGCAGTGATCTATGAGATGTCAAAGGAATCATCAAATTGATACACTACCACCCAGTATTTGACAACATATGCACCCATAGGATTTTTAAGTGTGCATGGATGATCTAGATTGATTCGACTTCAGATCCTTCGAGCAATGATCACTGGTGACAAGAATATGTGGACCGTAGATTCATATTAAACCATGTATTTTTTTTATTTATGTTTTGTGCTTAAAATTCATCACTTGTGATCCTTGGAGTTTTAACGGGGCTATTATTCACTGAAGATGATGTAATTATGTCGATCTCTGGTGAAATTTTTTAAATCATAAGCCCAATAGCTTTCATTGCTCCCCCCGATACCTTCAGTTGGTATCAGAGTGATTACTTTATATTTTAAGCCAAAAAATAAAATTAAACTTTTGATAAATACGTTTAGAGGATATCACTGTGGTCCCAATTCTGTAAACAACGTTTCCATCTGACATCGGATAACCAAGTTACGACCATATGAATTTTCTAATAAGGATTAAAATTAAATTTGTAGGTATTATTTTTAAGAACATATATTTGGGTGGTCGGTGCCAGATTATAGAAATTCTAAGAACTCGGACCATTTTTCAGTTGGTCAGAGTAGTATTTTTTGGCCAGTCATTCTTTTCCACCGATTATGGAATTATCTAAAAAAAATAAAAAAAATAACAAAGCCTAATATTAGAGGTGTTTAAGATTTTTGATTGAAAAAACGTTTTATTTAAAAAATAAAAAATGGGTGTAACATTTTCCTAGGTCAACAAGAAACAAAAAAGGGAAAATAATGGGCATGGTAGTGGAGATCCGTGAAATCAAAAATCAAAAATAAAAAAGGGGTGGGTCTCATATTCTTTACATATATGACTACTTTCCTCTCCTCACTGGCGTGAACCAGTAGCACCTTCTACTAGCATCCAGTTCATCACCAACGATCCCTCCCCATAGGCAGCATCACCACACCTAGTACCTTCTCCTACCAGACCTCCCTTGTTCGTCCATCTACACACCGACACCCTTGAGCTACGATTGCCTTCGTGCCACCCCAATATGGAAACCCCGTCTCGATCAGCCTCCCCACTCGACCCACAGGTTCCGTCACCGCACACGGTCTTCTCTCCGACCAATCCACCTTACCACGCTTTGCCTAGCCTTGTCTTCACCTCCAGTACATCAGATCGGATGCTGCCATCCCAAATCTGGTATAGCTTTGCTGCACTCGACCCTTTTCGGCGTGCCTTTCCGTGTCGGACTGCCCTACATGGCTGTTCACCATCCGTCGCCTCAGACCGTCCACCATGGGACACTGCCATGACCTACTACGCAACCACCTATGGTTAGGAACCCCTGATTCCTTGCCAGTACTAGCTCCATGCCTCCTTCAATGATCATCCAGATCGAAAATGGGCTTGGTCATACTCGCTCGACCTAGGACAGGTCTGGGAGGGTGTGTCCGAATCCCAGATTGGTCCGGGTGGATCTTTCTTGACTTACGGGACCCTTTCCAAGCTACGTAGGGATCAAGAACAAATATTACATACATACATATATACACATACTAAAATAAGTTTTAATTTTTAAAATATATAATAAAAAATTAAAATTGGGACCCGATGATGATTTTATTTGAATTAATTTTTTTAACAAAATTATTTTAATTCAAACAATTTCCTCAACATAAAATTATTGAAAAAAATAATTTTCATTACACATTTAATTTTGTGTGGCGATTGATCTTGAACATGACCAATCAATGCATGTATGCGGTTTTATTTATTTAATTAATTATTTAAACTACATGCTATGCATGCGATTAATTATTTAAATAATATGGTCTACACATTGTCATGTTTTCTTGTTTAATATGTATAAGGGTCTGTGTGTCCATATAAAAGTGGTTTATCTGTATTATGTACTCCTGAGAACCCCTATCCTATGAGTGTGTATTTATATACTATGATGAATACAATATAAGATGAAAACCACACTAAGGTGAGACAATATCCTAGATGAGACATGGAAACATCGGATCGAGGATAAAGTTGTGATATGAGTCTAGACCCAACTCACATATTATCCCCCTAGGTCATGGTTGATCCATTGAGTTTAAATGGATCAACCAATAATAGATACTCTAGATCAGTTGAGTAGTTTATTTAATTCATGAATTGTTTATTATTTTTGTTCATGTGTATGCTTAAGTGATAACATAAAATAATAAAATAAAAATGCATAGATTAAATCAATTTATGACGTGATGAATGTTTTTATGTTTATTTTGTAGCTAGTTGTGAGTGAAATCACATAGAATGTGCATATCAAATAGAAAATGATTTCATTCATCAATAAAAAATAATAAAAAACTGTCAAAGAAATATTAAGTCACAAATGCCTTCTGTCGCTCAAATTTGAACAAAATCGGGTGTACAAGGTGTTCTTCAGCCAAATTTGAGGGTACCTCATACTATCATGATTTCTTATGAGAGCGATGGATTGACTTAATTGAAGTTTTCAAAAAAGAAGTAGCAAAAGCTACCTCATTTCTTCTTTATAGTAAAACATTGAGTAAATCATGCTTATGATTTTAGAAGCTGGGAATTTACTCAATAGATCAAGGAGCCATGAGTTAATGTGGATAGACAACCTTGAGCCTAGATAAAACTCTCCGAGTAGTGGAATAAGTAAATCTTGTAGACTTTGAGGAGAGGTCTCAAGGATATTTTCCACTAGAATACTCAAACGATAGAGTATTCTAAATCTAGTTTGTTAGGTTGGATATGATGATGGAAGAACAACTAGGGGTGAATAAGCATTTATTAAAATTATTAGAGTCATTAAATGTTAATTTTAGAATTTGTTGGTTTAAAATTATTAAGTGATTATTTCTTAAAATAAACAGAATAGTGTATGTATGAAGAGTGTATGTAGTAAATAAAAGAGAACACAAGGAATTTTTATAGTAGTTCAAATATAAAAAATCCTAATCTACTATTCATAACCCAACCGATGGAGTATGACACACACTATGAAAGAGAGATACACTTTTACATGAGAGAAATCTAAACCCATATTTTTACACAAGAGCAATACCAACCCAAGACTTTGTGAGAGGCAGCCCAAAACCTACACACAACCTTTTACGGGAGAATATAAAAACCCAAGATCTCTACAAGGAGCATCCCCAACCTAAGTGTACTTCCATTTTTAGGAAAGCATAACCAAAGACTACTTTTTATAGGTGGTACAGCCTGTTTTATGAAATATATAACTCCATAAAACTCTAACCATCCCCTAATAAGTAAATATAATAATTAAAAAACCGCTGGAGAGTTGTTGAAATTATTTTGTAGATGAAACAACTAATAAAGGCCCTTTTAATGGATTTTAATGATGAAGTCTGAGTGTTCCAGCAAATGTATAATACGTCTCTTCAAGGTGATATGGAAGTTGAAGAATATTTGTTCCTTGAGAGTTTTTCAAAAATATGTAAATAGTTGAGCACCAGACAACTTGATTGATGTAAGAGTATGAATGTATGAGATCACCTTTTATCATCGTGAAATATCATGTATGTTTTAAGAATCCTATACTCCTTTAAATAAAAATCTATTTTTACTAAACACTCTTGAAAATAGTTAAAAATATTTAATATTCAAAAATAATAACACTGAATTAACGTAGTGTGAGAGGGAGAAACATATTATCATTGCATAATAATCACTCTACTCATGAATGATATTTAAAACAACGAATAATAATTCAAACCAATTTGAAATCAATTGTCAAAAAATTTAAACGGTATCTATAATAATAGGTTAATGAAAGATCCCATGAAAATAGAATGTTTGAATTTGAAATATGAAATTAATTTTTTTTTGTTTTAAAATGAGTAGTAAACATGTGGATAGAATCAAAGAATTACTAACACTACATTAAAGATATTAAAACAAGTTTTAATGAGATTAATATAAACTAATATTAACTTAAAAACAATAAAATCAAATAAAACAACATAAAATAATAAGAAATTATTTTTGAGTTTCATGATTTATGTTTTATACGTGAACATAAAACATACATTGATCATCAAAAAAACATGTATAAAAAAGATGAAAAAAATTGTTATGGGTTCAAAATAATTAATATTAATTTATAAAATCATTAGAACAATTTAAACATAAGAAAAAACATGAAACAAATCGAAATGTGAAAAAATATGTATAATATAGCATTTTTATTGTAGGATTTACATAAGAGATTTTCACATAGGTGTTTTTCTCTATGTTGGTGAATTAGTCACCTAAGGGAATGGATGTATGTAATTCATGTAAGTTAATTAATCATGTAGGTGATTCTATCACATATATGAAATTCTCATGTAGGTGATTCACATAATGGAATTCCGGAACATCTGAAAACAAATTAACTTTTCAAACATCAGACCTAAAAAATACTTTTTAAAGGCAATATAAAATTTGGGTCCTTTTTTACTTATATTTAGACTATTTCATAATATTTATAAATAATATATAATCAACTTAATCATATTTATATAACTCCAGTTATCATAAAAAATAGTAGCAAAATAGTTCTATAAAAAAACATAAAACAGAATAAAAATATATAGTGACCTCAAATATTATTTAAGACATAAAATATGATGATTCAAAAGTTTATGATTTCTAGTGAAATGTAGATAATATTCATATATTACCATAAAAAATATTAAAAAATTTTGAGTTATATATTTCAAGATATGGTTGAAATACAAAGGGTAACTGAATTTGGAAAATCACCTACGTGGATTCAAAATTGGCTATGTGAATTCTGATTTGGCAACATGGTTAACAAATTGGATACATGGTAAAAAATACATTTTCAATAAGGAAACATTAAAAAACAAATCTAAATAATATTTTATGGTCCCAAATGACTTATTTATCCTAGGAACTCAAAATAAAACTTGTATAATATGTTATGAACAATCAACACATGAAATCAAAAGATAAATTAAGAAATGTATAAAATTATATGATCAAGATTAATAATACCTTAAATAATACGTAGTTCAAAGTATAAAAAAATTTAAATTAAATAAAATTAAAAAATATTTATAATTATAAAAACATAAATTTGTTCATGGATCCACTAAAAATTCTCTCCCTTTTTGATAATTACAAAACTATGTTTAATTTTAAAAACATATCTTTCTTTTTGAAATTATAAAAAATATAAGGTTAAAAGAGAAAAATTATTTCTTTTTTTTTAAAATGTAAATATTTTATAGAATTCTCTTAAACATTTATATTTAAAAACATGGAATTTTTAAAACAATGATTAAGGAGTCACGATAAATGCATCCATTATTAAAATGTATAAATAAGAGAATATTCTTTAAAATTTGTTTAGGAAAAAAGTGAAATATTTTATAAAATTATATTTTATGAAAAATTAAGGTTTGATCTATAATTTAAGATCATCAAGTTCATGTGAGAGGTTTTAAAATAGTTAAGTAATAATAAAATTTCTATATAAATTAAATAATTGTAATATGAAAAATAGATTCCAAATTTCATTAATTTCAGGTAAATTTGAAAATTTCAGCATATAATCATATGAAAACTCCCCCAAAATTTATGCTAGATAAAATAATAGAGAAGATTATAAAAATAATAAATAAATGGTAGGAATAATAAATAAATGGCGAAAAAAATAAATAAATGGTAAGGCTCCTCCTGAATAGAATAGAAAACACATATAAAAGGAAATACCCCTTGATTTTATGTTTTATTTTAAAAAGTTCCAACTTTAAAAATGGTTAGATCATATGAAACAAAATTTTGAAATAATAACTGTATCTCAATGAAATGAAACTTTATTAAAATAGTTTTCCACCATTTTATTTAATTTTTTATATATGTGGTTAAGTCCTGTAATAATAAAAAACACACACCTTTTTGGTACCCAAGCTATTTTGGGTCCAATTGAGTTAGTAACAAAATTTTTTGGTAACCAAGCAGAATTAAAACATTTATTATAAGGTACATGAGAAGATAAATTATTAAATATTAAAAATTTAGTAATACAAAGAGATTGAGGGAACCTGTTTAGAGATCATATTTTCTCCTTGTAAGACTTTGGAATATTTCTACATATATTTTTTGATCTAGGAGTTGAGACGACATGCGATCCAGAGGCCCGTTTTCCTAGAATTAATTTTATAAAAATATTAAATATATTTTATATAAAAAATGTGTGGTTTCTTAAGTAAAATATAATAACTCTTAAATAAAATATCATATCAGAAATCCAAGACCACAGTTGAGTCCGAAATATGATGTTTACCCCAGACACAACCTAAAATAGGTTGAAGTGGGGAGTTTAGATAAATGAGGTTGTGGGAAGGTGTGTTTAGTCAAATAAATAAATAATTTTGTTTTTTTAATTAATTAACCAAATTAGGATTTAATTTATAAATACTTCTTTATGGAAGGTTAACTAGGTTTATCCAGATCGATGTGCAATGAATGCAATGACTCTCATTTTTTGGAAAGTACATTCTTCAATGTTGAATGATCCAAAACCAAGTAGGAATCATCAATTGTGGATTCTACCTCATTTTTTTTAAACTTTTGAGCATGATCACCTTCTTATCTTTGATCTGCGCTAATTTCTATAAATTCCATGTGCCCGTGTACAGATTTAATTGATTATTCATTTGTTTCTCACCCCAGATACCCCCAATTGTGTTTGTTGGTCAAAAACGCTTGACCAAATATCATTTCACCTCTGTTTCTTGTGCATTTATCCTTTCATTATTCACGTTAGTCATCATTGGAATTCAGGTTCATGAGTTAACATTTTTAGTTGGTACCAAGATCAATCAGACCCATAGACTTGTGATAGATTTTCATTTGATGAATGGAACGAAGAACCAAAGACAGAATAAGATAATTTTTGGGTTTCAGGTGATCAATTAATTGTTATGTAATCTATACCAAAGGAGTAGTGACATGAGATGCGAGTTCATACATGATTCAAGCAGACCAAATAAAAATCCATTTCCAACCACCACTGAAAACAATTAATTGACTGCTTCCCCTTCAATTTTTGAAATGCATTAAGGTGAGATTAATGAAATAGGAGTTTGATATGGAATTCATAATCATAGATTTAACTTTATATAAAAATACGGACTACACGACACATATATGGATGAACACACACATTGTAGTACCCCTATGGCAGTGGTGCTAGGATTTTAGAGAAGTTACAGATGACACACCATGTTGCTTGGACATAAATTGTTTATCAATCCCTTGGTAGACAAACCATGTGGCAGGATCACACTTTTAGGTCCACATATGTAAGGATTCATTATGTACCGAAGTACATGGTGTAAAGACCCAAACTCATGATTTTGTGTTTAGCACATGAAAATGATGTGATTTTTTTTAATAAAAGAAAATAAACAAATACAAAACATTTAATACATTCTAAGAACTTTTATTGGTCAGGATTTTAGAGAATTAGATACATTCCTTTTATCATAACAAAACTCTAAAAAAATGAAATAAAATAAACATTCTTCAGCTGCTTTGCCTCCTCAATGAAATACACATCCCAAATTAAATCCACTAAACTTGTGAAAAATAAATTTAAACTAAGGGATGAACAATTATTTTTCCCAATAAGTTAATTTAAAATATTTGGTAAATACTATTAAAATACTTCTTTTTCTGAAAGGAATAATTAGAAATAGGTTTTCAAAAATTAAAAAATATTTATAATAAGTTAATATAATTTTTAAAACCATCAATTTCCAAAATAATAATATTTTGAAATATATCCTTGGATTTCTCCATTTGAAAATAATAAATTTTAAGGATTAATTATAATACTCAATAGGCCATGAGAAAACCATAAGTCCACTTAGCCATATATCATATGAGACAATGTCCCCTTAAAGTTATATACCATAACTTAACATTTGATACTCTAGTTCCATTTTTTGGAAATCATTTTAATGGTCTTTCCTTTCTCAATCATAACACAAAAATGTTTAAAAATGATACATATATTAATTATTTTCTTTAAAATAAAATAATCCTACATAATTCATAACATGTCATAAACATTTTTTTGAGAATTTCTAAAATCATATTTAGGAGAAATCCTTTCTTATAAACGACCATTCTTATTTAAAAGTCATAAATATAAATGCATAATAAAATGAATGAATACTTAAATAAAATTCATGTAATATCGATGATAACTTAGATTATGGCCATATTTAATTTATGAATGACATATATGGATGATCAGAAACATTTTTACACATGAAATAATAGGTTTTATTTAGAATTGGCACATAAAATGATTACATTAATCATTTATATATAAAATATACACATAAAATAATGACCATAAAATGAGTACCTTCTTGAATGAAGATTTAATTTATCAAAGAAACAAATTAAAATAAACAATATAAAGAAAGAAATTTAAATTAAACAATTTTAATTAAAAAATATGGATTAATTGATTTGAAGTAAAAAATAACAAAACATTTTTTTAACAAATTTGTAGAGAAAAAAAATAAAAAAATAAAACATTAATTCCTTGAATAATGTTTAAAATAACAAAATATTGTTTTGTTAATGTTTAAAATAAATAAATAGATTTTGAGATGATTCATTAAAACATTAATTCCTCACATAATGTTTTATTATTATTATCAGGGTTTAGATTAAAGTTTAGAAATAAAATAAAAATTCTATTTTCTAAGCAGACTTGAAAATCCTAGCATGATTTCATCATAAAGTTTAAATGTATAATTATACTTAGACATAAATTTAAATAAGTACATAAATTTTTTAAATCAACATAAAAATATTAATTAAACCATAAACTTGAAAGGTTTATAAAAAATACTTATGGTCCATAAAATGATTATTTTGAAAAAAAATTTATATCAATCCCTTATATTATATATATATATATATCTTTGTAAATCAAATATAAAATGATAGATTAAAAAAAATAAAACCCATGCATATAGATTCGAAAATAAATGATTAATATATTTTTATTCTTAAATAAATAAATAAATCATATATATATATATATATATATTTGTAAATTAAATACAAAATGATATATTGAAGACATGATCAAGCCCTTTCAAAACTAAAAACAAAATTTGATAAATAAAAAGAAACAATTCCCTTACATTCATAAATTCTCAAAAACAAATAGATTGATAGATCATTTAATATATACATATATATAAATATATGCAAATATATATTTTTATGTTAAATGTAAACTGATAAAAATAAATTAAACTCTTACATATTTTGAAAATAGAAGAATAAGGTTGCTGGATTAGGTAAGGAGGTAGAAGGATTATACTTGGAGAATATTTTTCGAGTGTTTCAAGGTACACAAAGGAGGGTTTAAATAAATTTTTCTTACTATTTGTGTGATTTTGAGTACACCCCTTCTTTTAAAAAAATGGATGAGGGTTTTTGGACTTTTTGGCCAAATGTTTGAATCAAAATAATATATATATTTTATGATCCAAGTTTCTTATTTGAAAAATCTGAAAGGGATTCAAAAATTGACATAGTTTGGACCAAACAATGGTGATGATTTGTGTAAAAAATAAAGAAATAAAAAATTTACATATATATATTTATTATAATCGAATATTTTGGTGGATTCCAATAGGATTTAGATCGATTAAAGGTTCATTTTTTTTAAAATTAAACTATCCTCATCATTTTTGTGGAAACAATGATGACATGGGGTCATGGAGGAGGAAGACTTTGACAGAGGAGAAGAACCCAACGAATGAACTACTGGTGTGGTTTATAATAAGTATATCATGAGGAAGATGCTCAATGTTTTGGATAGAGGGTTGAGATCACGTTTGGGTAGATCATATGGCTAGAAATAAACCCAACATGAAAAAAAGAGAGCTTGATCAGGATTTGGATGAATGTTCTGGATTGCATCTGATCAATTAGACGAATATAATTAATCCCAGATGATAAAATGGAGGGTTTGAATGGGGAAAGTAATGGATGGAAAAGATGTGCGTGGTCCGATCAGGGGGCTTAGATTCAATCTCACTAAAAAATAATCCATCCCGCTACCCGAAAACACTAACACACACCGTGGGGGATCATTATACATGGTACCACACCCAAGCTTTGGCCCACCTACAACCGTTCTTATTTAAAATTCATAAATATAAATTCCTAAGAAAATGAATGAATACTTAAATAAAATTCATGGAATGTCGACGATAACTTAGATGATATCCATATCTAATTTATGAATGAAATACATGGATGATTGGAAAACATTTTTCATATAAAATAATAGGTTTTATTTAGAATTATCACATAAAATGATAATATTTATCATTTATATATAAAATATACACATAAAATAATGACCACAAAATGAGTACCTTCTCCCATTGATATTTAATTTATAAAAGAAACAAATGAAATTAAAAAATATAAAGCAAGTAATTTAAATAAAAAAATTTAAGTAAATAATTTAGAGTAATTGATTTGAAGTAAACAATAACAAAAAAATGTTTTGTTTTTGTTTAAAATAAATAAATAGATTATGAGATGATTAATTAAAACATTAATTCCTTTCATGATATCATTTGATTAATCTTAGAAAGGTTTAGATTAAAGTTTAGAAATAAAATAAAAATTATGTTTTCCAAGAAGACTTGAAAATCCAAACATGTTGTCATCTTAAAGTTCTAATGTATAATTATACATAGACATACATTTATATAAAAACATTAATTTCATAAATCAACATAATACTCTTGTTTAAACCATAACCTCGACAGGTTTATAAAATAAATCCTTATGAATCATAAAATGATTATTTTAAAAATAAAATTTATATTAATACTTTATATATATATATATATATATATCTTTATAAATCAAAAATAAAATGATAGATTAAAAACAAGTTCAAACCCTTGCATATAGATTTGAAAATAAATGATTAATACCTTTTAATTCTTAATATATATATATATATACACATATACATATATATAAATATTTTTAAATTAAACACAAAATGTTATATTGAAGACATGATCAAACCCTTTCAAAACCATAAACATAAATTGATAAATAAAAAATAAATAATCACCTTACATTCATAAATTATCAAAAAAATAGATAGATAGATCATTTAATTTATATATATATATAAATATATGCATATATATATTTTTAAGTTAAACGTAAACTAATAAAAATAAATTAAACCCTTACATGTTTTGAAAATGGAAGAATGAGGCTGTTGGATAAGGTAAGGAGGTAGGAGGGTTCGACTTAGAGAATATTTTTCAGGTGTTTCAAGGTGCACAAAGAATGGTTTAAATATAATTTGCTTACCATTTGGGTGATTTTAAGTAAAAACCTTCTTAAAAAAATAGTTGAGGGATTTTGGAATTTTTTGGCCAAGCGTTCGAATCAAAATAATATATATATTTTATAATCGAAGTTAATGCTTTGAAAAATCCTAAAGGTATTGAAAAATTAACGTAGTCCAAACCAAAAAATGATGTTTATTAATATAAAACATGAATAAATAAAAAATATAAATATATATTTATTATAATTAGATCTTACGGCGGAATTAAATGGTATTAAACTTGATTCAAGGTTCGATTTAACAAAAATAAACCATACTCATCATTTTTGTGGAAACAACGATGATATGGGTTTATAGAGGAGGAAGAATTCAACAGAGGAGAAGAACTCAATGACTAAACTACTGGTGCAACATAGAATAGACATACTATGAGGAAGATTATTGAGGGTTTTTTATGGAGGATTGAGAACACTTTTAGGCAGATCAAATAGCTGGAAATAAACCCCGCATGAATAAAGGAGAGATCGATTCAGATTTGGAATAACAGTTTGGATCACATCCATTAGATCAGATGAATAGAATTAATCATGGATAAGAAAATGGAGGGATTAAATGGGGAAGGTAATGATTGCAAGGATTTGTGTGGTCTGATATAATGACTCAGATTCAATTCTGCTAAATAATAATCCATCCCACATCAAAACCAAGACAGTATGAATGCCTTCTTATAAATCAAGATACGACTGCCACTACCCAAAAATACTAACACTCACCGTAAGGGAGTATTATACACGAGTTCCTTCCTAGTATTCAGCCCACCTATATATGTGGGCTTGAACTATGATTTGTTGAAGCTAGGTTAGCATGCATGCATAGGATGTGCATCTAGGGTACCTACATTAATCTAGGGGGATTCCCTTGTTTGTGGTACTCCATCAATTGTTTTGTAAAAAAAAATTCCAAAGAAAAAAATATAAATATATATATATATATATATATATATATTCATCACTTTAATCATTTAAAACATTTTATTTTATGAAAAATTAATTTTTCATTCTTATTTAAAAAGATAAAATTATTTTTTATTAAATTATCAAGTTATAATGTCAAATTTTAAAATATTAACTAATAATTAAAACATTATCATTACATGTCTTCATTTTTATTATTTAAAAATATTATTTTCAATTCATTTTAAATTTCTTTAAACATATAACAACTATAAGAAAACCCTATTATTATATTTTTTCAATAGTCACATAAGGTCTTTATAAATACCCATTCCCATGGGAATTCAGTGACACACACCAAAATTACTTGAACTTCATTTCTTAATTTCTTCACAGTGATATACATTCCTTTGGTCACTAGTATTTTCATTATTCTTCTTGTTATTTTTTGGAAGATCCAATGGAAGAGGGCTATACGTCCAACCTTATTATATTGATGGGAGGTGTTCTAGTGGCGTTTCTATGGATTTTAATGAGTTTTCTAAATTAGTCATGATTCATTAGTTTGTAAAGATGTAATGTTATCAGGGGTTTAATAATAAAATTTATTTCCTTATCTTTTCTGAATTCTTGAATTATTTTGAATTAACAATATTAATTTAATAATAATAAAAAAATATAAGTACATCATGGATTCGGGGCATTACATTATTCCCCCTTAATATAATTTCACCCTCACAATTCATTTGTACACACACCCATATTATTATTCTTTTAATATTTAATATTGATGTTCCTACACAAAAAAAAGTATCAATATTTATTTAAAAAATTATTTTATAATAATTAGTTCATATCTTCACTAGTTCCACTAGTATTGGCGATTCTTTGAGTTTCTTCCAGTCAAATTGATCCTCAAAGAAATGTTAAATTATTCAATTTCTTTTTCCAAAAAAAACTCGAGCAACTAGGGTCAAACTCATATATACGACAATATGATCTTGAGAGAGTTCCATGAAAGGTGTAAAGCTTAGAGACATCTGAGTGGACTTGATTTCTATAAAACAAATGTAATGACTTTAATTCTAGTATTTCAAAGTCTTTTAGTCTTCCATATAGACTGAAATGAAAAACTTGACACATGTAGGATATGTGTTGGTCTCCCTCCCTTACAGCTTATATAAAATTATGTAAATATTGAAATTGTTTGGATAGGGTAAAGCATTTGAAAAAACCCTCAAATTATTTTCCTCGATGTGCATAAAATGGAAGGTGTGCATGAAACATGAGGAAATAAAAAAATCATGATCCTCAAAAGAATCAAAGTATATTAAAAGTATTGGATATTTCGTAGAGGTGTTTACAAGATAAAAAAAGGTTTGTGAATGGATCAAATTCATCCGGGCATGATTTTTAACTTTTCTTTTCATGTAACTCATTTGGAAGAGATAAAATATTTTTTCACATTATTTTGTCTTCCATATGAAAATATTAAGGAAAATAATTTTATAAAGGTGGCATACTTAAATTTTTAATTGGTTCTAATTTTCTAAAATTATGTAGAACATTTCTCTGATACCAACTGTAAAGACCCAATCCTGTGTTTCCGGGTTCAACACATGAAAATATTGTGTATTTTTTTAATAAAATAAACTAAAAAAATAAAAATCATTTAATACATTCCAATAACTTTTATTGGTCTAGGTTTCAGAGAATTAGATACATTCCTTACATCATAAAAAAACCGTACAAAATTGAAATGAAATAAAAATTCTTAAAGCACTCTGCCTCCTCAATGAAATACACATGACAAAGTAAATCCACTAAACCTATGAAAAATAAATTTAAAACAAGGTTTGAGTAATTATTTTTTCCCATAAAGGGTTTTAAAATCTTTGGTATATACTATTAAAATATTTCTTTTACTAAAAAGAATAATTATAAATAGGTTTTCAAAACATTGAAAAATATTTATAATAAGTTAATATAATTTTGAAATCCATTAATTTCCAAAATAATAATATTTTGAAATAATTATTTGGATTTATCCATTTGAAAATAATTATTTTAAAGGATTAATTATAATATTTAGTAGGCCATGAGAAAACCATAAGGTCACTTAGCTGTATCTGATATGGAACAATGTCCCCTTAAGGTTATGAGTTCACTCCCAATACCATAACTTAACATTTGATACTATAGTGCCAATTTTAATAAAAAAATTTAATGGTCATTCCTTTCTCAATCATAACCCAAAAATGTTTAAAATTGATAGATACATAAATTATTTTCTTTAAAATAAAATAATCCTTCATACATCATAACATGTCACAAATATTTTTTGAGAATTTATAAAATCATATTTAGGAGAAATCCATGATTATAAACAAACTTTATTATTTAAAATTCATAAATACAAATGAATAATAAAATGAATGAATACTTAAATAAAATGCATGGAATGTCAATGATAACTTATATAAAGGACATATCTAATTTATTAATGACATAAATGGATGATCAGAAACATTTTTTCACATGAAATAATTGGTTTTATTTATAATTAGTGCATAAAATGATAACATTTATCATATATATATAAAAAATACACATAAAATAATGACCATAAAATGAGTACCTTATTCCATGGATATTTCATTTATGAAAGAAAAAAAATTAAAATAAACAATATAAAGCAAGCAATTTAAAGTAAACAATTTGATGTAAAGAATTTGGAGTAATTGATTTGAAGTAAAAAATAACAAAACAATGTTTTTTTACTGTTTAAAATAAATAAATAGCTTATAAGATGATTCATTAAAACATTAATTCCTTATATGATGTTCAATTATTATTATAAGGTTTTAAATTAAATTTTAGAAATAAAATATTTTCTTTCCAGTAGACTTGAAAATCATAACATGTTTTCATCATAAAGTTTGAATGTATAATTATACTTTGACATACATTTATATAAATACATAAATTTCATAAATTAACATACAAATATTGTTTAAACTATAAACTTGAAAGGTTTATAAAATAAATCCTTACGGACCATAACATGAATATTTTGAAAATACATTTTATATCAATCCCTTACATGATATATATATATATATATCTTTGTAAATCAAACATAAACCAATAGATTAAAAAAAATTCAAGCCCTTTCATATAGATTTTAAAATAAATGATTATTCCATTTTAATTCTTAAAATTAATAAATATATATGTATAAATCTTTTTAAATTAAACACAAAATTATATATTGAATACATGATCAAACCCTTTCAAAACCATAAACATAATTTGATAAATAAAAATAAAAAATCCCCTTATATTCATAAATTATCAAAAAAAGATATATAGATCATTTAATATATATATATATATAAATATAAATATATGAATATATATCTTTTAAGTTAAATTTAAACTAATAAAAACAAATTAAACCCTTACGTGTTTTGAAAATGGAAGAGTGAGGCTGCTGGATAAGGTAAGGAGGTAGGAGGGTTTGACTTAGAGAAGAATTTTTGGGTGTTTCAAGGTGTGCAAATGAGGGTTTAAATAAAATTTTATTACTATTTGGGTTATTTTGAGTACACCCCTTCTTTTAAAAAAACTTCCAAGGGGTTTTGGACTTTTTTGAAAAAACGTTCAAATCAAAATAGTATATATATTTTATAATCCAAGTTGCTTCTTTGAAAAATCCTAAAGGGATTCAAAAATTGACATAGGCTTGATCAAATAATGGTTTTTATTAGTGTAAAACATAAAGAAATTGAATATATATATATATATATATATTTATTATAATTGAATCTTACGGTGGAAGATGACTGGATTCGACTTGAGTCAAGGTTCGGTTTTAAAAAAAAATTAAAATTGCCTCACCGTTTTTGTGGAAACAATGAACAAATGGGGTCATAGTGGAGGAAGACTTCAACTGAGGAGAATAAATTGGAAGATAACCTACTAGTGAAACACATAATAGGTATCCCATGAGGAAGAGATTCGAGGGTTTGGATAGGGGGTTGAGATCACATTCGGGCAGATCAGAAGATCGCAAATAAACAGAGCATGAAAAAAAGGAGAGTTCGATTGGGATTTGGATGAACGGTCTGAATCACGTCTAATCAATTAGGCGAGTGGAATTAATACCGACTGGGAAAAGGGAGGGCTCTAATGGGAAAGGGATTAGATGGCCAAGATGTGTGCAATTTGATCAGATGGCTCAGATTCAATCCTTTTCAAAAATAATCCACACCACACCAAAACCTAAGCAGTCTGAGCACCTCCTTATAAATCAATACATGGATACCACTACCCGAAAACACTAACAAACACCACAAGGGATCCTTATATAGATTCTCCCACCTAGGATTCAGCCCGCCTATATATGTGGGCTTGACCTGTGGGTTACTCAATATAGGCTTGCACGTGTGCATGAGCTGTGCACCTGGGGTACCTACATTGAACTAGGGCTTGAGCTTCCCTTGTTTGTGGTACTCCATCAATTTTTTTGTTAAAAAAAAAATTCTAAAGAAAAAAAATATTAAAGAATCATATATATATTTTTTCATCATTTTAATCATTCAAAATGTTTTATTTTATGAAAAATTAATTTTTCATTCTTATTTGAAAATATAAAATTATTTTTTATTAAATTCTCAAGTTATAATATAAAATTTCAAAGGATTAACTAATAATTAAAACATTATCATTACATGTCATCATTTTTATTATTTGAAAATATTATTTTAAATTAATTTTAAAATTTTAAAACATCTAACGACTATAATAAAACCCAATGGTTATATTTTCTTCGATGGTCACATAAGTTCTTTATAGATACCCATTTCTATGAGAATTCAGAGACACATACCAAAATTCCTTGAGCTTCATTTATTAATTTCATCATGGTGGTATATATTTATTTAGTTCTCAGTATTTTCATTATTCTTCTTGCTATTTATTTTTTTATTTTGGTAGATCCAAGGGAAGATGGATATATTTTTGGCCTTATTTTGTTGATGGGAGGTGTTTCAGTTTTGTTTCTAGGGATTTCAGTTAATTTTCTAAATTAGTCATGATTTCTTAGTTTGTAATGATGTAATGTTATCAGTGGTTTAATAATAAAATTTATTTCCTTGTTTGTTCTTAATTCTTGAAGTATTATGAATTAAAAATATTTATTTTAAATAATAATAATAATAATATAAGTATATCATGGATTCAGGGCATTACCCACAGACACAAGCAGGACACACAGACACATCCAGGGAGAATGGGTGGGACTCTGAGTGGCTTAGACATGTCGTGCAGTCCATTTTCAAATCGCGTAGGACTACATGGGTAGAAAACCATGTACCAATATGGATACATCCAAGTGATATAGTGGTACCACACGACTTGTGGTTCGCCTTACACATCGTGTACCCCTTATTCCCTTTTGAGAAAATTTCAACCTCTCATATCTCCTTCATTTGGACTTAGATATTAGCCTCACGAGTAGCCTATCCTGAGTTTTTTCCACATAGAATGCAATAGTGGACTACGTAGTGTCTTTTGGGATATTATTATAGATTTTCTAGGCATTAACCTTATTTAGATGATTCTTGACAACAATAGTGATCAGGAAGGATCGTCAGAGAGATCAGAGTGGAACCCTCGTGCTGGGTAGGACATGGGTCCTCCTCCAATGGCCCGAAGGCCTTCATTTATTATTGATTTTGATAATCCACCTTTCAAGGGGTGAGGTGGAACCCTTACAAGGCCCGTAGGCGTAAGTATTATATGGCCTGTAGGCCTTAGAGGAATTAATTTCCCATAGGCTTCAAACATTACATACAACCCAGACTAACTACTTGGAACTTCTCCTCCCCAGCATCTTCATCGTGAAATCAGATCTCCACCTTCGCATGGATGTTCGACTAGGCATTATCGTGCATGCACAGGATTTTCCTGATGGTAGGTTCCATAACCTCTCAATCTTGCAATCTATTTAGCTTCTGCTGTGGTGAAAACTCCTTGCTCATCCTCCTTATAGAGCTTTTTCCTTGTAGGTTATCTGGTTTACATCTGCACTTAAAGGTGGACTGAAGGCCTTGAGGTGGCCCTAAGGCCTTACTGAGCTGAAGTCATGGGTGGCCCGAAGGCCTTAAAGGACTCAGGGACCAAATTGGTGGCCCGAAGGCCCAAACCGGGGAATATTCCTAGCTGCTACATGGGTCCTCAACTGACTATCAGAGTGTAAGCCTCCAGCCAGACTGTACATGGGTCCTCTATTGACTATTAGAGTAGAACCCTTATACTAGAGTATAACATGAGTCCTCTACCTATCCATTGAGTAACACCCACCTACTGAGACATGGCATGGGTCCCTGACTACAAGTGTGGTACCCTCCAGCTTGCCTAGGCATGGGTACTCTACCTACTATTTGATTGGAACTATCCAACTGTATTAGTGAATGTGTCCCAAAATAATATAGTGGAACCCTCTTAATGGGATAGAAAATGGACCCTCCACTAACTACTAGAGTGTCACCCTCTACCCAAGACTGGGTATGGGTCCTCTACTGACTACTAGAGTGGAACCCTCTATCCAGGACTAGGTATGAGTCCCATACTGATTACTTGAGTGGGACCCTCCTATTACGATGAGGAATGGTTCATATAGAAATATATTGAGTGGACAACTCCAGTTGTACCAGGTAATGAGTCCTCTACCTAGAGATTATGCCCCTTGATTGTGTGTAATGCTGGCTTGGTGTATCTTTACATAGATGTTTTCTGCTGGGCAGATGCATGAGATGCTATGCATCAATGATGGACTTCTAGAACTGATGACACTCTTTTCCCGGGTTGGGATAAGAGATAGAGATCCTCTTATCTCTAATTTTGGTTTCTTTGGTTTGAGAACACACACACACACACATTTATATATATATATATATATATATATATCTGTATCCATGTCATTGGATTTTTGACACTCTTTTTTAGCCCGAGCTATCTCTTTTCTATCTATTCCTATCACGTCCCTTCAACTCCCCCATAACTTTTGGGGTGTCCTACTGGGTATGTATATACTCACCCCTACATGGGTTTCTTTCCAACACATGACATGTCTTATAAGATGACAGACATGTCGATGGTGACTACAGAGGAGATTAGGGATACCTTATGCATTGGACCATGTATGGTGGTCAAATCTTGAATATCTGGAGCTGTGATCTCTCAACACTTTTACTTTCCAGTTATTTCATGCTGTAACATCTTTCTAGTTGGGTGTGTATTTTTACACTTTACTTTTAGTTTTCACTGTCAAACTCTTGTACACCATGGAGGATTTTCATATGCATGGTTATATTCTAGATATTTCATGTTTTTATTATTATAACTATTAACTTCTTAATTGAGTTGGTCGTGTGTGTGTGTATAGGTACAATAGGAAAATTCCTCCCATGTTAGATATTCCTTTTAATGCTTATCACCACCCCATGGACTATAGAGGCAATATTGGGTTAGTTTCGGCTCGAACCATGGTGGGTTGGGTCAAGAAAAATTGGTATCATAGTAGTTCATTCCTTGGGATGGTGTTTGGAGTAGTCCCCTTATGAGAATTTAGTTGGGATTTTGGGCAAGAATGTCAAATTTTTTTGAGTGTGGCTTTCAGGACAGGGAGTCCAATGTTGGTGTTTCAGCTGACATATCCATTCACCAAGACCTTGACTACATACTTGTCAACTCTTAATAATAATAAATTAGTTGCAGGGATCAATGATACAAGAATCATATAGAATTTAGTCTTTTACTATTCTTATTGAGTTAGATCCCCATTTTATATTTATATTCTCATCTGACAGTGGCGTGTCCTGATTAAATTTTTAGGATGCCTCTATGATGACAACCATCCAAGTTACCAATTATGGATCATGATGATGATCTAATGAGTGATGAGGCATTAGTTCATGGTCCATCCCATGAGATTCTTCCTCCAAGTTTATTGGTATAAGAACCCACACTTTTTTATCATCAAATTATACCAGTAGAATAATCTGAGTATGTTCACATCCTTAGCGCACTTTGCAAGTTCCAACACTAGAGGTCGATGAGGTTCCATGGTGAGCTTGATCCACAAGTAGTGAAAGATTAGCTAGAGTTGACAATCTATGTTTTTAGGATTATCCAGACACTAATGAATCAGGTGGTTGCATTGGAATCTATCATTTTCCACAGAGTATCTAGGCACTGGTGGATTCTTATTACCCAGTTTCATGACGAGTCAACACACTCATGGTATGTCATTTATGAGTTGTTCTGTGAAGAGTATTACCACTATTTCTTGCACTTAGTTTAGATTTAGGAGATTCTAGAGATGTAGCTGGGAGGGATGATAGTGGATGAGTACGTGATGAGTTTCACAGACATTAAGAAGTACTCCCTTGACATGATACATGATGAATACTTCCAAGCATAGAAGTATGAGAAGGGAATACATAGATATATCCATGTTAGTGTGGTAACCTTATGCATTCAAAACTATGTTGGGGTGTTGGAGTGTGAAATGTTTCTAGAGAGCTTCTAGTCATAGGGATTCTAGGAGGCTGGAGCTAACAATGAGAATCACAGGGCTGAGTTGTTTACAACAACTAGAAGATGCAAGTCGACCATATCTTGGTGTAGGATACCTTCCCAAGATCTGGGTTAGGCACTTGGTCAAGGATAAAAAAGAATACCAGTGAATCTTGGAGAGGGGATATTATATGATTTTTATGGGAAAGGTCACATGCCATGTGATTTCCCAACCAGACGTGTTGTGGAGTGTAGGCAGATAGCTGACATACCATGATGTCATAGGCAGTGCCGTGATATATGATCTTCGAGGAGAGGGCAGGGAGACCACTAGGGAGGAGGATCTAAAATTGGAGAAGGTGTATCTATATGAGGATGAGAAATGAGTGGTGGACGATGTTATGATATCCTTCCACCACTGCCTCTAGAAACTCCATGTCTGGCTTAGAGAGATGGCAGTCAGGGCCGTATACAGCTGCAGATGATGGAGGATTATAGCCCAATTACACACAAGATTATTAGAGGTATGATATGTGTTTATTATACTCTTTATTTAGTATTAGTATACATATTTTTGGGTCATTAATTTATCTCTTTAATCATAGTTTGAGAGCTGAAAATCCCAATTGAGGTGCTAGCCCAACAGTTTTTTCTTGATGTTCCTATGAGGAACATTTCTTCTATATCTTATATCTAACGGTAATGCAAGATATCTCTTGATAGATAGAGGTTGATGGGTAACTTTTGTTAATCACTATGGAACCCATTGATGTATTATTGGGTATAGATTGGTAATCCATGGTTTGAGCCTAGATTGGCTGTAATTGCAGACAATCCAAATGCCTTTGCATTGATGGGATGAGATTCTACTTTATAGGCAGGATAAATATCATGGTAGGATGAGTGGGTTTTTCAAGTAGGAGGATATATCCCATTACCCATCAGTTGGAAAGTGCATACCTTGGTATAGTTTTCTATTCAAGCATATATATTCCTTCATTCATGGGTGATTTCACAGACGTCTTCCTTGATAACATTCTAGGACTACCTCTATGGTGGGAGATGGAGTTTTTTATTGACTTGCATCCCAAGACTGCTCTGATATCTTATGAGGAATATTAGATGGCCCCTACTGAGATTCAGGAGCTATGGTTGTAGTTAGAGGAGCATCGAGAGAAGTTTTTTATCAAACCCAGTGTGTCCCCTTAGGAAACTTCAGTGTTGTTCGTGAAAAAGGAAGATGAGAGATTACGACTTTGCGTAAATTATCACCACCTAAACCAGGACAAGAAAAATAAAAACTAACCCTTTATAAGTATTGAAAAACTATTTAACCAATTGTGAGGCATGATATTGTTCTAGAAGATTTATATTCAGTCTGGCTACCACTAGCCGAGAGTTTGTGAGGCTGATATTATGAAGTTGGAATTCTGATATCACTACAGACACTACGAGTTCTTGGTGATACCCTTTGGTGTGATGAATGACCCCACCATGTTTATGGATTTTATGAACCATATATTCCATCCATAATTGGACTATTTTT
Organism: Viscum album; assembly: GCA_963277665.1. NCBI lineage: Eukaryota > Viridiplantae > Streptophyta > Magnoliopsida > Santalales > Viscaceae > Viscum > Viscum album. The sequence continues at coordinate 1,775,922,242 of OY728129.1, read as the reverse complement.
TGGTTTTATTCAATTATGACATACTAATATACTCTGTGATAGAGGAGGGGAATGAAGATCACTTGAAGTTGGTCCAAGAGTTTCTTTGGGAGAACCTGATTTATGGAAATCTATCAAAGTGTTAGTTTTAGATTCATGAGGTTCACTTCCTAGTCCATGTAATTTCTGAGAATGGTTTAGCCATTAACCTAGTGAATATCTATGTAGTTATTTCTTGGGAGCCACCCAAGACCGTGTCATAGGTGTGGAGTTTTCTTGGCTTGGCTAGGTACTATAGAAGGTTTGTGGAATAATTCTATAGGATTTCAGCCCCTTTGACCACCCTGATGAAAAAGGGAAGGAGTTTACCTAGAGTGAGATTTTATAGATATCCTTTGAGGAGTTGAGGTTGAGGATGATGAGTGCTTCTATTTTCAGACTATCATAGGTGGGCATGTAATACATAGTGTATTTCAATGTATTGAGAACTGGATTCGACTGCATGTTGATGCAATGGTAGGAAGTTAACTCATATGGGTCAAGGTAGTTGAGACCCCACAATAAAAACCATGTGAATTATGACCTAAAGATAGAAGTGGTAGTATTAACCATAAGGATGTGGAGGAAAAATATTCTGGGTGAGCGCTTTGTGGTTTAATCATACCACAAGAGTCTCAGGTTTGTATTCATGCAGAGAGACTTGAACCTAAGACAGAGGAACTGGTCAAAGTTACCATAGGACTATTACTTCGATATAGTCTATACTTATGGGAAGGGAAATGTGGTTGTATATTCCATTAGAAATAAATCCTAGACTTGGTTGGTGTAGGAGGTGTCTGAGCAGTTGGCTTCCATGCAGCTAACCCTAGTTGAATAGGAGGGTGAAACTTTTCTTCAGTCGATGGTGTTGAATCCTCCACTCCTTCATCATGTGAGAGATTCCTATTTGGGATACATCGATTATGATGTATTACATGACCAGATATATTGAGGATATTTACTAGATGAATTTTATGAATGAGGTAATCATGTAATCCTTTTCTAAGGATGGATGATGGGCCCAAGTATGATGTGGGAGGAGGTGATGAGAGAGTTCCACAATTCTCCGTTAGTTGTACATCCCGGTGTAGGGAATATGTACATAGACCTTAAGTAGCGATTTTGGTGGGCTGAAATGAGATGGAGCATGGATGAGTTCATCTCATGGTTCCTCACCTATCAGTAGTTGAATGCTAAGCACCACGTTTTGGTGGGTTTGTTGAATTCTTTTGAGATCCCAAAGTAGAAATTAGATGGAATATCCATGAACTTAGTGACAAAGAATACATAGATAGTGAATGTTCATGATTCCATTTGGGTGATTGTTTTCCAACTCATGAAGTTGGTTCACTTCCTTTCTATAAGGGAGTAGAGTTCTGTGGATAATTTGGGGTAGTTGTGTGTATGAGATATTATTTTCCTTCATGGGGTGCTCCCAACTATGGTCTCCGATTTTGATTTGTAATTGAAATCACAGTTTTAGAGAGGAATGAAGGAGGAATTAAAGACACATATGAGGATGAGTACAAACTTCCACCCCTAGAAATATGGGTAGATCGAGCATATTATCCAGGTGTTGGAGGATATTCTGAGGGATTTCCTATTTGACTTTGGCCAGAGCTGGGAGGATCACTTTCCACTAGTGGAGTTTTCATACAACAACATTTACCACTCTTATATTGGTATGGAAACATTCTAGGACCTATAAGGGAGACCCTTTAGGTCACCATTGTGCTAGACAGAGATTATAAATACATCCCTTGTAGGTACAGAGATATTATAGGAAATAAATTAGAAGGTCCATGTCAACCATGAGAGGATGAGGAGAACCCGAAGTAGGTAGAAATATTATGAAGATTGATGTTGTTGGCCCTTGGAGTTTGAGTAGGGATACCATGTTTTCTTAAGAGTCACTCCAGGATAAGGATTTTAGATTTTCAGTTAGGGCTGTGAGCTATACTTGAGGTTCATCAGGATATTTGAGATCTTGTAGAGGGTTGGTGAGGTTTCTTACCACCTCTCTCTACACCCACAGTTGGTGCAGGTGCACGTCATCTTCCATGAATCACTTCTATAGAGAAACGTGCATGATCCTACACATGTTATTGATTGGGGTGATCTATACACTGATGACGAAGCCACTTTTTCAAAGCACATGATGGTGATTGAGGATCGATAGGATATGAACCTGCATGGATAGACCACCCCCTTGGTTTACGCATTGTGGAAGCATGAGAACTTGTTGGAGATTTCTTAGGAGTGGGAGATCCATATGCAGGCTCTGTATCCTGATATTTTTGTTTAGTTTTGGTTTTCTAGGATGGTAATATTTAAGGAGGGAATCATTTAGAGACCCTATTTTTTCCTTGTAAGACTTTGAAATATTTCCACATATATTTTTAGAGTTAGGAACTGAGATGACATGCGATTCCAAGCCCCGGGGTGGCCAAAATTAATTTTATAAAACTATTAGATATATTTTATATTATGAATGACATTTTTATTAAAGAAAATGGTATAAACATGAAATGGAATCTTGAATCAGAAATCCAAGACCTCAGTTGAGCCCAAAACATGATTTTTACCCTAGGCATGACCGAAAATAGGTTGACGTAGGACATTTGGAAAAAAGAAGCTGTGGGCGGGTGCATTTAGTTAAAAAAATAAATAATTTTATTTATTTATTTATTTATCCTAATTATTATTTCATCGATAAATGAATTGTTATGGAAGGATTTTCAGGGTTAGCTGCATAAACTTGGGATCATTGTGCATGTACTTCTTCCTCCACTCATTTCCAAATCGGATTCAGATGATGAAGAACCTCTAAATCAAGGAAGATCAATACACAAAGATCACAATGACTCCTATCATTCATTGGTGATCACATTATTCAATGAATAATGATCCAAAACAAGGTAGGACTCATAATTTTTTGATTCTTCCTAATTTTATTAAACTTTTGAGCATTATCTCTTTCTTATGTTTTATTTATTCCAATTTCCAGACTTTAAATGCGCTTGTGTATAGATTTAATTGATTATTCATTTGTTTCTCATCCCAAATACCCATGATTGTGTTTTTTGGCCAAGAATTCTTGGACAATGATCATTTCACCTCTCTTTATTGTTCATTTATCCCTTCGTTATTTTCATTAGTCATCATTGGACCAAAGTGTCCCGATACCACATTACCGGGCGGGATAGAGCCTAATAAGACCCCCAGATTCATGACAGATTAATGTGAGAAAAATGGAAGGAAAAACTAGGGATTGAATATGATGATTTTCTAGTTTCAGGTGATAAAATAATTATTATGGAATATATATCAGAGGAGGTATGACATATGTTACTTGTGGGATCTTACGATATTAAAGCGGATGAAATAAAAATCCATTTCCGGCCACAAGATGGACAAACATGATGAATCGACGACTTACCCTTCAATTTTAGGAGGAATGGATGTCAGATATGTAACAGCCCAAGATTTTATAAAAAAATATATTCTTTTTAATTTTATTAATGTCTTGTGTTGTACGCTACACCAAAAAGAGCTTGCACAACACACATCCTTGACTTGCCTTGCATTACACGCAATCGCGACCTTCCTCGATAGCGTGTGTAGTACGCAATACCGAGTTTCACTAAACAACGATATGCTATAAAAATATTATTAAAACTAGCCGTAATGAATAGTAATAACAACTTTTTGAAATCCAGTAAATCTTATTTTTCAAAATGAACTTTATTTTTGGATTCGGAGTATCGAATTTAGCCTAAGGTGAAATTTAGGTACTTTTCGGATAACTTTCATATTCTGATGAATAGTGAAAATTACTAAATTATAATTAAAAACAACTTTTTTAATCGAAATAATTAATAGTGATAAATCATTAATTTGAGTGGTTTTAAAGTATATTTAGAATATATTTTTACAATTCAATACAATGTTGGTCATTGGATGTAATTTCACATTTACACCAGACATAAACAAGTGTTAATCTTTTGATAGTTATTATCTCTTAAAAACACGCTATTTGTTGTGACAGCGGAAATTAATTATAAAATTAATTAATGCAACTTATATGTTGGGAATTTTGTAAAATAGAAATCATTTTTGAATTCGGAATATCAATTATAGCTTAGGGTGAAATTTTGGCATTTTTCTGAAAAACTTCAATTTTTGATGAATAGTGAAACTACTAAGTGGTAGGTTAAAAACTGAATTTTGCATAAAACTTAATTTTACCACTTCTGTGAATGGAATTTCGAAAATCCGAGAGACACGGTTAATATCAAGGACTAAAATGTGGTTCAATGAGATGAAAATAATTTTTTGGTGAATAGTAACTTTTTACTTTTTTTTACCGCGGTTAATAGTAAATAGGGTAACTAAGGGTAAATATGATATTACTATTACCCTAACACATGTCCTAATTCTATTGGACAAGTGTAATTCGACCAAAAACAAACTTAGGAATAAAATATGACCATTTAGGCCCACTTGGATTAGATTAGGACATTTATTATTAATTTATTTAAAGAAAGGTTAAAATAGTTAAAATCAAAGTTTAATAAGTAAATCATTTTTAATATGGGGTTATACATAAGATAAATTCGATTATAAATATTCATTATAAAGCTAAGAAGATTTACTACATGATGGTATTTTATTTGTAATTTTTAGACATAAAATAATTTAATTTATTTATGACACAACGATGATGCAGTAATTATCTTATTAATGAAATATTGACATAATTGATGTTATAAACACCAAAATAAATGTAATTTGAAATTTTTTATGAATTCCACTAATTTTCTAGGTTACTATGATATATTAATGTTGATTTAATCAACTTGGTTCGAACATTTAATTCTTTTATGACTTTCACAAAAATCATATATCAAATAGTGTCAAAATTGACACAAAATAGTTTTTAAATCAAATATTATATTATTAATTGATATTTTATTCCTAAAAATCTAAGGTTCGGCCAAATGACTTAGATAAGGATATATATATTAATAATAAACAATTTGGGGTTCGTTTGGCATGTTATAGTAAGTTTATTAACCATATAGTGAAAGAAAACAAAAAGACATGGTAAAAGTTAAATTATTTAACTTAGAGTTAAATCTAATTGATAAGGTAAAAATAATAACCTAAACTTGTCTAAATTATATTGGTTGATAGGATTTCGACCCATCCCCACTTTATCTTCGAAATAAGACCCTTTGGAACCATTATAAACCGATTTTGACTTTAATATAAAATAATATTTTGAGATATTCCTAAGGTGCCCCTCTCCTCCCCTATAAAAGGACACCTCCTCCCCCTCCTCCTCATACCAATTTGAGCACTCAAGCTCGGCCAACCCCTGCCAATTTCTCCTCTCCACTTCCATAGCAACATCCTAGAGGTTCTGGTCTTCCTCAAAGTCCAATTTTAGTGCCCTAAGAGGAGGTCTCAAAGAGGCACTTCAAAGAAGAGGTAATTACCGTTACCAATTCTTTCATCTTTATTTCTTCTTCCACTTATTCTTCTTAGGTTGTTTCATTATGAAGTAATAACATCAGTATCACTCATATACTGATATGTTATTATAAGTATGAAACAACCCTATTTCACCATCTATCCATCCTACGGAAAAAGAAATCACCGCGCGTGCGTACGTACGGAATACCGTCTCCACGCCGTGGTGTAATCTATTTTCCACCACCACCTTACATGGATGGGTATAATGGTGTAAAGAATAACTATAAATAGTTATTACAACATCATATTGATTCTGATATATTTTATAATCCACTTCAATTCAGTTCAATATTTATGGAAATGATATCATCGCTCGTGCGTACGTACGGACTACCGTCTCCACGACGCGATGAGATTCATTCTCCATGTTAACCATTTAAGAATGATTATAATGTATATATAAGAAATAATAATGAAATATATGACATTATAAAGCTACTGGATTTATGTATATATACATATGTATGTCATCTACTTACTTCCATTTCAAGACAATAAGGAAAGTAAAACAGCGTTCATGCGTACGTACGGACTACCGTCTCCATGAACGGTGTTTTTCATTTTATTTATCTATCTATTATATATATATATATACTGAATATATATGATATATAAATCATATTTTATATTCTGTAAGTAAGTAAATCATGATATAATTAATAATGATGTCAAGAACAACAAGTCAAAACACCTAAGATAAATGAAACAATTTTACCCAAAACGCTTCTTTAACATGGAATTTACAAAAGAACGGGTAATATAATGTTATAAGTGAACCATATATGATATCATAACAATGAATATGATTCTGGAATAAGTCAATAACATGATTTAAATCAGTATACAGGAGGTTTGGACACTTACAAAGCAAGTCGGACCTAAGGTAAGGGAAATATCACAATCTCATTTTTATCCGAGATTGTTTGTACTTTGAAAGTTACTGGGGTGTATTTTATCATCTAAATCCATGTTTCCTCAATATGTAATGTTATTTCCATCCACCTAAAATTGTTTAAATCCAAATTTACCCTTCGGTGAGTTTTTAGTAAAAGATATGAAAGGAATCTTTTGTCGTTTTTTTGTACGAGGTACTTTTTGACTTTTCCGACAAAAGTACGAGAAGAATGTTTTTAACTTATACGGCACGAACGGATTTATATTGTTTTATAAAGCCTTATTTTCATGAAGTTTCCTCTTAAAGATTTCATGACTATTTTCAATAAAATCTCTTTCTTTTAAAATTGCATGATGTTTTGTGAAAAGAAATTGATTTTGAAGAAGAAAGGATATTTTCCTCAAGAATTCAATTCAAGTGTTTTATCAAAATTATTTTTCATCAAAGATAATAAAGGGTTTTGTTTCTATCCATATTTTTACATTGATTTGACTATGTTGTGATGGAATTATGTTTATGAATTCATTTATCTTATATGAATGGTTTTATGATGTCATGTTGTTTAAGAATCCCATTTTTTTTATTACATGGGTTATGCAATGATGTATGATTTATGATTTGGTGGCACACATAAGAAAGGATTCATTATAAGATGGGTGGGACCTATATCTCCCTCCAATGCATTGGGTAATGATTTTATATCTCATGAGATAGACATGGCTGGAATGGTAGGTTATACCGGTTCAGTGAAACAGGACTGAAACGAGGATTACTCAATTCAGAAAGGGACTTTGTCCACTAAGATAGTCTTGGCAATGAGTCTTGACTAACAAGAAATGATTCTCTATGATTATGTGTGTATGCCACAATGAGTAATGTTTTAAGTTATGATTTCATTTTCACTTCTATGATTTATCCCATGTTATGATATTATGAGCTCTTTTGTAGGTTAAGTTTTCCAAAAGCTATGTTCTTATGTATATGATGTGATTGATATTTCTTTTGTTTACCCTTAATGAGCATTTGAGCTCACCCTTTTATGTTTTCTTTTCCCCAGGATATAAATAAAGGTTTTTAGGTAAAAAAAAGGGAAGATCTTTATGGGAGATATTGAAGATCTTTCACCACGATTAGAAGATTACGTTCCGAGTTTCCAAAGACACTAAACTATTACGGTCCTTGTGTGTGTGTTTTTGTTATGTACTAAGTATTCCGAAAAAGTAATGTAATGTCTATGTACGATAAGCTTCGGGTCTCTACAGTTGGTATCAGAGGAAAGGTTTAGTCAACCTTTGGAAACTAGGACGCGAAAACGTTAGTAAGATCCCTAGAGATATTTCTAAGGTATGTCTAGGGATGCCCCTAAGGATAAGTATACGTATAGGATATAGTTCTAGAACTATGGTAACGATATTAGATTAAACCAAAGATGATAGATATTTAAGTTACTCCCCCTTTATTACGATTTTTGCATCTAACACTATTCTGTTTGGGTTTTAGAAAATGGCTGGAAACAAGATGATTCACAATAATGGAGGATGTGATGGACAATGGAATGATATTCTTCATGAGCAACCAAATGAAATGGGATTTGGATGTCCAAACATCATTATTATGCCGAATCAGCAATCTCACAACATGATCAATAAAGTAAAATTTGGTAAGTTTCCTAACTCGACTAATAAGAGAAAGATGGAGTTCCATGATGATCATAGAGGAAAGAAAGTTCAATTTCCCCTATGTAAATAATGTGGGAAGAGGCATCAAGGAGAATGTTTCAAAGGAACTGGAAGATGCTTTGGGTGTGGAAAAGAAGGACACAAAGCAAGTAAGTGCAAAGGAAAAGGGTCGGTCAACACCATGGATGAGGATAATGGTATTGCTACGACATCAAAAATGGTTAAGTGTTTTAAATGTGGAATGTATGGGCATTATGCAAACAAATGCCCTAAGGGAAAGACTCATGAAGAGAATCAGTATGGTCATATGGGTAGTATTTATGTGGATGATGATGAAGAGACTACAAATGATATGTGAGATGAAAGAATTTTTGAAGCTCGGTCAATGGTTTAAGAATGTAGTGGAATGATTACATGTTTATCATGTGTAATGTTGTATAAGTAATCTCATGGTACTGTAGAATAAAGAGACATGTAAGGATTGTTACACTATTGTCTGATTAATGTTACCAGTATCCATGAAAGGTTATTTTTGGAATGTAGATGATATGCGCATAATGAAGGGATAAGGAGAAAATTAAATGTTTGATAGTATTCATGAGCTCATGATTGATATAAGGACTAAGTGATATCATGGTTTGAGTATATAGAATTTTGAGGATTTTTGTATGTGGAAGGTGTTAAATTTAAACTGCATTCATGTTTTCACTAAGGTATTCAAGAGAATACATGATTAAGGACTTTGAATGTTTGGAATGTGACCAACAAGACATATCTTATGATATATTGGGATCTCTGGTAATCGTTTTCACTATGTTATGAGAGTGAACTGCAGTATTATGGATAAGCCTAAAGATTGGAATGGATTATGTCGGACATAAGTTAGTATTATTTAAGGATAGAAGTTTTTTTTCGATATTATTGATGGGATGTTATAGTAACGTAGTTTTAGAAAAAGGGACAACCTGCAGGACGGGCGACAGCCCATCGCTTCGGACAAGGCTGTAGGAATCGAACCCACAACCGAAGTGCGACTGACCTTTATCGCCTACCACTGACCTACAGGAAGTCCCTGTCTAGTAGAAACTAGTTTTATTATATTAAGCAGTATGATATATGAAGTATAAGTCCATTTGAGGAACTATATATGATTAATCTCACTATAGAATGACTTATGTATATTTAATAACTTTTGCTTACCTTTTGTTTGAGACAGATGGAATGACCCTTCATTCTATCACATGATCTGCTAACACTTCACGAATAACAAATTCAACTTCATTTATTTAAGAGATGAAGTGGAAATTGTTCAAGGCACGAACAACAGTGATATTGTATCAAAATAAAGTAAGTATTTATTCTAATTCAAATTTTCAACTTTAGGGAAATGATCTTGAAAACCAAAAATGTTGTCCTAGTGATCTTATACCTGATGAATCAGATGGTACCTTAGATCGTCACAAATTTATGGATTTGTGATTACTGGATTTTCCATAGCCATGTTCTCTACCACTCTCCATCAGAACATGATGGTTAGATTTCTCATCCATATCCATATTTTCACCTATGTGGAAACCCAATGATTAGTTTATTTGGGTAATCGTTACATTTCATACTTTAGTTTTTAAAGCCAAGTTTTGGTATTCCCTTTTACGATGTGGGTATCTATTAAAGAAACTTTCAAATAGTAAACCATTTATAACCCCGACGAATTTCGAGGGCGAAATTCATTTTAAGGGGGGTAGAATGTAACAGCCCAAGATTTTATAAAAAAATATATTCTTTTTAATTTTATTAATGTCTTGTGTTGTACGCTACACCAAAAGGAGCTTGCACAACACACATCCTTGACTTGCCTTGCATTACACGCAATCGCGACATTCCTCGATAGCGTGTGTAGTACGCAATACCGAGTTTCACTAAACAACGATATGCTATAAAAATATTATTAAAACTAGCCGTAATGAATAGTAATAACCACTTTTTGAAATCCAGTAAATCTTATTTTTAAAAATGAACTTTATTTTTGGATTCGGAGTATCGAATTTAGCCTAAGGTGAAATTTAGGTACTTTTCGGATAACTTTCATATTCTGATGAATAGTGAAAATTACTAAATTATAATTAAAAACAACTTTTTTAATCGAAATAATTAATAGTGATAAATCATTAATTTGAGTGGTTTTAAAGTATATTTAGAATATATTTTTACAATTCAATACAATGTTGGTCATTGGATGTAATTTCACATTTACACCAGACATAAACAAGTGTTAATCTTTTGATAGTTATTATCTCTTAAAAACACGCTATTTGTTGTGACAGCGGAAATTAATTATAAAATTAATTAATGCAACTTATATGTTGGGAATTTTGTAAAATAGAAATCATTTTTGAATTCGGAATATCAATTATAGCTTAGGGTGAAATTTTGGCATTTTTCTGAAAAACTTCAATTTTTGATGAATAGTGAAACTACTAAGTGGTAGGTTAAAAACTGAATTTTGCATAAAACTTAATTTTACCACTTCTGTGAATGGAATTTCGAAAATCCGAGAGACACGGTTAATATCAAGGACTAAAATGTGGTTCAATGAGATGAAAATAATTTTTTGGTGAATAGTAACTTTTTACTTTTTTTTACCGCGGTTAATAGTAAATAGGGTAACTAAGGGTATGATATTACTATTACCCTAACACATGTCCTAATTCTATTGGACAAGTGTAATTCGACCAAAAACAAACTTAGGAATAAAATATGACCATTTAGGCCCACTTGGATTAGATTAGGACATTTATTATTAATTTATTTAAAGAAAGGTTAAAATAGTTAAAATCAAAGTTTAATAAGTAAATCATTTTTAATATGGGGTTATACATAAGATAAATTCGATTATAAATATTCATTAGAAAGCTAAGAAGATTTACTACATGATGGTATTTTATTTGTAATTTTTAGACATAAAATAATTTAATTTATTTATGACACAACGATGATGCAGTAATTATCTTATTAATGAAATATTGACATAATTGATGTTATAAACACCAAAATAAATGTAATTTGAAATTTTTTATGAATTCCACTAATTTTCTAGGTTACTATGATATATTAATGTTGATTTAATCAACTTGGTTCGAACATTTAATTCTGTTATGACTTTCACAAAAATCATATATCAAATAGTGTCAAAATTGACACAAAATAGTTTTTAAATCAAATATTATATTATTAATTGATATTTTATTCCTAAAAATCTAAGGTTCGGCCAAATGACTTAGATAAGGATATATATATTAATAATAAACAATTTGGGGTTCGTTTGGCATGTTATAGTAAGTTTATTAACCATATAGTGAAAGAAAACAAAAAGACATGGTAAAAGTTAAATTATTTAACTTAGAGTTAAATCTAATTGATAAGGTAAAAATAATAACCTAAACTTGTCTAAATTCTATTGGTTGATAGGATTTCGACCCATCCCCACTTTATCTTCGAAATAAGACCCTTTGGAACCATTATAAACCGATTTTGACTTTAATATAAAATAATATTTTGAGATATTCCTAAGGTGCCCCTCTCCTCCCCTATAAAAGGACACCTCCTCCCCCTCCTCCTCACACCAATTTGAGCACTCAAGCTCGGACAACCCCTGCCAATTTCTCCTCTCCACTTCCATAGCAACATCCTAGAGGTTCTGGTCTTCCTCAAAGTCCAATTTTAGTGCCCTAAGAGGAGGTCTCAAAGAGGCACTTCAAAGAAGAGGTAATTATTTCTTCTTCCACTTCTTCTTCTTAGGTTGTTTCATTATGAAGTAATAACATCAGTATCACTCATATACTGATATGTTATTATAAGTATGAAACAACCCTATTTCACCATCTATCCATCCTACGGAAAAAGAAATCACCGTGCGTGCGTACGTACGGAATACCGTCTCCACGCCGTGGTGTAATCTATTTTCCACCACCACCTTACATGGATGGGTATAATGGTGTAAAGAATAACTATAAATAGTTATTACAACATCATATTGATTCTGATATATTTTATAATCCACTTCAATTCAGTTCAATATTTATGGAAATGATATCATCGCTCGTGCGTACGTACGGACTACCGTCTCCACGACGCGATGAGATTCATTCTCCATGTTAACCATTTAAGAATGATTATAATGTATATATAAGAAATAATAATGAAATATATGACATTATAAAGCTACTGGATTTATGTATATATACATATGTATGTCATCTACTTACTTCCATTTCAAGACAATAAGGAAAGTAAAACAGCGTTCATGCGTACGTACGGACTACCGTCTCCATGAACGGTGTTTTTCATTTTATTTATCTATCTATTATATATATATATATACTGAATATATATGATATATAAATCATATTTTATATTCTGTAAGTAAGTAAATCATGATATAAGTAATAATGATGTCAAGAACAACAAGTCAAAACACCTAAGATAAATGAAACGATTTTACCCAAAACGCTTCTTTAACATGGAATTTACAAAAGAACGGGTAATATAATGTTATAAGTGAACCATATATGATATCATAACAATGAATATGATTCTGGAATAAGTCAATAACATGATTTAAATCATTATACAGGAGGTTTGGACACTTACAAAGCAAGTCGGACCTAAGGTAAGGGAAATATCACAATCTCATTTTTATCCGAGATTGTTTGTACTTTGAAAGTTACTGGGGTGTATTTTATCATCTAAATCCATGTTTCCTCAATATGTAATGTTATTTCCATCCACCTACAATTGTTTAAATCCAAATTTACCCTTCGGTGAGTTTTTAGTAAAAGATATGAAAGGAATCTTTTGTCGTTTTTTTGTACGAGGTACTTTTTGACTTTTCCGACAAAAGTACGAGAAGAATGTTTTTAACTTATACGGCACGAACGGATTTATACTGTTTTATAAAGCCTTATTTTCATGAAGTTTCCTCTAAAATATTTCATGACTATTTTCAATAAAATCTCTTTCTTTTAAAATTGAATGATGTTTTGTGAAAAGAAATTGATTTTGAAGAAGAAAGGATATTTTCCTCAAGAATTCAATTCAAGTGTTTTATCAAAATTATTTTTCATCAAAGATAATAAAGGGTTTTGTTTCTATCCATATTTTTACATTGATTTGACTATGTTGTGATGGAATTATGTTTATGAATTCATTTATCTTATATGAATGGTTTTACGATGTCATGTTGTTTAAGAATCCCATTTTTTTTATTACATGGGTTATGCAATGATGTATGATTTATGATTTGGTGGCACACATAAGAAAGGATTCATTATAAGATGGGTGGGACCTATATCTCCCTCCAATTCATTGGGTAATGATTCTATATCTCATGAGATAGACATGGCTGGAATGGTAGGTTATACCGGTTCAGTGAAACAGGACTGAAACGAGGATTACTCAATTCAGAAAGGGACTTTGTCCACTAAGATAGTCTTGGAAATGAGTCTTGACTAACAAGAAATGATTCTCTATGATTATGTGTGTATGCCACAATGAGTAATGTTTTAAGTTATGATTTCATTTTCACTTCTATGATTTATCCCATGTTATGATATTATGAGCTCTTTTGCAGGTTATGTTTTCCAAAAGCTATGTTCTTATGTATATGATGTGATTGATATTTCTTTTGTTTACCCTTACTGAGCATTTGAGCTCACCCTTTTATGTTTTCTTTTCCCCAGGATATAAAGAAAGGTTTTTAGGTAAAAAAAGGGAAGATCTTTATGGGAGATATTGAAGATCTTTCACCACGATTAGAAGATTACGTTCCGAGTTTCCAAAGACACTAAACTATTACGGTCCTTGTGTGTGTGTTTTTGTTATGTACTAAGTATTCCGCAAAAGTAATGTAATGTCTATGTACGATAAGCTTCGGGTCTCTACAAGATACATGATGGATGAGATGGATTTAGAATTCACAAGCACAATTTCAACTTTTTTTTGGAAAAATCATGACTACACAGCTTGTAAGTGGATGGACACATGCCATGTAGTACCCTTGCAGCGACAACGCTAGGGTTTTGGAGAAGTTAAGGATAAAACACCATGTGGTTGGGCCACATGCCGTGTATCACTCCCGAGGTAGACAAGCCCTATGGTAGAAGCACATAGGTAGGTCCCCTTGTAGAAGGACGTGCTGTGTACCAAAGTACACTGACACCGAAAGGATACACTGACATGGTCAAGAAGCATGGGTAAGACCCTTAACAGACCATACACATCGTGTAGTCCACTTTCACTCCATATAGGAGTTCATGGGAATTGAGCTGTGTACCTTCAAGAAAATAACCAAATGATGGAGTGGGACCACATATTGTGTGGTTCCCCTTACACGACATATACCCTTTCTTCCCTTTTGAGAAAACTTCAACTTTTCAAATCTTCTTCATTTTGACTCAGATTTTGGCCAATGAGTAGCATATACAAGTTTTTTTCATATAGAACAAAATGGTGGCCTTTATAGTGTATTTTAGGATATGATTCAAGATATTTTGAGGATGATGCTTATTTAGGTGATTCTCGATGATGAGAGTGATTAGGAAGGATCATTAGATAGATCATAGTGACACCCTCCTATTGGGAAAGGCATGAGTGCTCGATCAATTATCAGAGTGGAACCCTCCAATTGGACTGGGTATGAGTCCTATACCAACTATCAAAGTGGAACCCTCATACTAGGGTAGGGAATAGGTACTCTACCTATCCACCAGGTGGCACCCTCCTATAGAGATATGACATGGGTCCTCGAATATGTGAGTGGCACCCTTCAGTTGGGCCGGGCATGGGTCCTCTACCTGCTATTCGAGTGGCACCATCTTGCTGTATCAAGGATGGGGTGCTCGAGTAATAGAGTTAAACCCTCCTACTAGGATAGGGAATGGTTCCTCTACTGACTATTAGAGTGGAACCCGCCAACTAAGACTGGGTATGGCTCCTCTACTGACTACTAGAGTGGTACCCTCTAGTTGGGACTGGGTATAGGTGCTCTAATAATTACTTGAGTGGCACCCTCCCACTGATACATGTAATGGGTCCTCTAGAAATATACTGAGTGACACCCTCTTATTATACCAGGGCATGGGTCCTCTACCTAGATATTGTTCCCCTCGTCTGTGTGTCACAATGGCGAAGTGTGTTTTGACTTCGATGTTTTCTGCTAGGTAGAAGTGTGAGATGTTGGGCATCGATGATGGACTTCTAAAACTGATGGAATTATTTTCCAAGGTTGGGCTGTGAGATAGAGATCCTATTATCTCTCATTTGGGTTTCTTTGGTTTGAGAACACACACATATATATCCGTATCCTTGTAATTGGATTTTGTTAATCTATGATTTGGGTTGGGCTATCTACTATCTATCTATTCCTAACATGTCTCTTAATAACCACCTTTAGCTTTCAGGGAATATTACTAGGTATTTATATACTCACACCTGCATGAGATTTTCCTACATGTGTCATGTCTTATAAATATGACATATAGGTCAGTGGTGACTATATAGGATCTTAAGGATACCTGGTGCATTGGAAATCGTATAGTGGTTAGAGATTGGAGATTAGGAGTTGAGATCTCTTAGCACTTTCAATTTCTAGTTTTTTAGGTTGGGACGTCTTTCTGTTTAGGTTCATATTTTTCCCTTTAATTTTATTTTGCACTATCATACTCTTGTACACCCTAGAAGTTTTTCATATAGATGGTAATATTCTAGATATTTCATATTTTTATTATTACACCTATTCACTTATATATTAATATGGTTGGGTGTGTGTATGCTGGTACATTAGGAAAAGATCTCTCATGTTAGATATAACTTCAGTTCTTATCGCCACCCCCTGACCTATGGTGGCGGGTTTGGGGTAGTTTCTACTCGAGCCTCGGTGGGTCGGGTCATGAAATATTGGTATCAGAGTAGTTCATTCCATGGGGCAGTGTTTTGAGTATTCTTCTTACAAGGAATTGTTTGGGATTTAAGGAAATGGTGTCAATGTTTTTCAAGTGTAGCTTTCAAGATAAGGTGTACAGTGTTAGTTCGATGACCAATGTATCCATTCACTAAGACCCCGAATACCTACTTGTCGACTAATCATACCAAGACATTGGTTGTAGGGATCAATGGTACATGTATCATATAGGACTGAGTCTTTGACTGTCCTTCTTGAGTTAACTCCCCATTGTACAAATACATGCTCATCTAACCTTGGTACATCTTGATTAAATTTTCAGGATGACTCCTCTATGCCATCAATCTAGGTTACCAATTCTGTATTGTGATAAATATTTGATGAGTGATGAGGCCTTAGTTCAGGGTCTATACCATGAGTTCCTTCCTCTAAGTGGATAGGTATAATCACCCCCACCTATTGAGTAGAATATAATATTAGCATAACAAGATGAAGATACACACAAGATTAGCATACTTTGTGATTTCCAACTCCAGAGGCTGCTGAGGTTTTGTGACAAGATAGATCCCCAGGAAGTAGAGTATTGGCTAGAGTTGGTGTTCCATGTTTTCAGGCTTATCTGAACACCAACTGATAAGGTGGTTACACTTGCATCTAGCCTTTTCCATAGAGCAGATGGGTGCTGGTGGATTCTTGTTACCAAGATGCACGATGAGTCAACACTCTCATGTAATGACTTCTAGAAGTTGTTCCATAAGGAGTACTACCCCTCTTTCTTACACTCAATTTATATTCAAGATATTATGGAGATATAATAGGGAGGGATGACAATGGCTGAGTATGCGATGAGGTTCATAGACCTTACTCGACATTCCCTTGGCATGATCTAAGACACTTAATTCCAAGCACAAAATTTTGAGCAGGGACTCCACATAGATATCCATGCTAGTGTGGTACCCATGTGCAATACCACCTTTGATGGAATGTTGGAGTTATCACTAGTGATAGAGATCATCCTATCAGAGGGACTCCAAGTGTCTAGAGATGGAAATGGGCATCACATGGTTGTTTCATTTTAGTAGCTAGAAGATGCCAATCGACTGGATATTGATGTAGGATACATTCCTAGGATCAGGCTCAAGCATGAGGTCAGGGATAACACATATCACCAGGGAAACCTGAAGGGAGGGGGTGTTATGATTTTTATGGGAGAGGTCACATGGAGCATGAATTCCCGACCACACATGCTGAGGAGTGTAGGTAGATAGTTGATTGACCACCACGACAAAGGAAGTGCCATGATCAGGGATATCCCAGGATTGGGAAAGTATTCCCATAAGGATTAAGATATATAATATAATTAGATAGAGATCTTGGAGGAGTATTAGTGGGTGGCATATGATGTTAGGAGATCCGTCTACCACCACCACTATGTGACCCACATTAGGCTCTGGAAGATAGCGATCGAGACTGTATACATCTGTAGGTGAAGGAGGATTATGACCCAGTGGGACATGAGATTATTAGAGTCATGATATGTGTTTATTATAATTTTTATTTAGTATTAGTATACATATGCTTGAGTCATTCCTTCATCTCTTTACTCCTGATGTGAGAGCTGGAGCTCCCTGTTGAGGTGCTATCCCAACAGCTTTGTATTAAGGTTCCTATGGGGAATGTTTATTCTATACCATATATCTACTAGTAGTGAAAGATATCGCATAATGGAAAGAGGTCCAAATTTAGTTTTTTCCATCATTATGGAACCCTATTAAATCTTCTTGGGTATAGATTAGTTCTCTATAGACCAAGCACAAATTTACTATTACCGAAAATGAGTATGATGCATTCACACTGATGAGTTGAGATTTCATTTTTTAGGAAACAATTATCTCATGAAGGGATGAGTGGGTTTTTTAAGAAGGAGGTTGTAGCCCATCACCCATTAGTTGGTGAGTGTATCATTTGGTGCAGTAGGTTTTTTAGGCATTTGGATTCCTTCATTCATAGAGAAATTCATGGATGAATTCCATGAGGAAATTTCAGGACTACCTCTGATGTGGGAGATGGTTTTCAATATTGAATAACATCCTAGGACAGTTATGATATCTTATATGACATATAAGATGAACCCCACTGAGCTCTGGGATATGTGCTTGTAGTTGGGGGACCTTTATGAGAAGAGTTTTATCGGACCTAGCTCTAGTGTTGTTTGTGAAAAAGGTGGATAGGTTCCTGTAGCTTTGCATAGATTATTGTCACCAGAATGATTCCATAATTTAAAACAAGTACCCATTTCTAAGTATTGAATAACTATTTTACTAGTTATGAGGTTTGAGATAGTTATTGAAGATATATCTCCAGTCTAGTTACCACAAGTTGAGAGTTCGTGAGGCTGATATTCTGAAGCTGGGATTCTGATGTTTCTACAAAGACTATGAGTTCCTTGAGATTCCCTTTAGTGTGATGAATTCCCCCAGAATGTTTATGGATTTGATGAACTAGATATTACAACCATACTTGGATCATTTTGTGGTTGTATTTATTTATGGCGTACTCATATACTCTGTGAAAGAGAATGAGCATGCGGAGAAATTGAGGTTGGTCCTAGATTTTCTTTAGGATCACTGGCTTTATGAAAATCTATCGAAGTGTCAGTTCTGGATTCACAAGGTTCACTTCCTAGGGCATGTCATTTTGGATCATGGTTTAGCCATAGAACCAATGAAGATCGATGCAGTGCTTTCTTGGGATCCACCAAATACTAAAAAATTGGCTTTATCCAGCACTAGATTTTTAACAGCGTTCTCTAAAAGTTCTGTTAAAAACCCTCTTTCTCAGCACTAAGAAAAATATAGTTAACAAGGGTCTTTAACAGATCATTTTTAGTACAGTTAAAGGGGTTATTTAATAGTGATAAAAAATAAATGTTAAAGGGGACCCTTTATCAGTGCTTTTAAAAAATGCTGATTAAGGACCCCCTTTATCAATTCTAGTAAAAAAATACTGATTAAATAGGCATTTATCTGCACTTATAAAAAAGTGCTGATAAATGTGGGTCTTTATCAGTGCTTCTAAAAAAGTAATGATAAAAGAGGTATTTATCAATTATTTTTTAGAAGCATTGATAAGGACCCCCATTTATCATCACTTTTTACTAGTGCTGATAAAGGGTATATTTCAACCAAAATTATACTTCATTAACAGACACCCGTAGCATAATTTATGACCATTTGGAGGCCTTCTTGGCCTTTTTTGGCCTCAATAGAGATGATCAAGGGTTCTTGTGGGTCACTGAGGAATAGATCTTGTAATAAGATTCGATTTGATATGTGGTAGAAAAAATAACATCCAGTTCATAAGTTATGGCCATTTGAAAAGATTTTTAATGCGAAAAACCCTCAAAACCCCTAAAACCCATAAAAACCCTAAAACCCTAAAAGGATCATACATTTTGACATGGGAGTCAATTTCACCCCCACAACCAGTCAAATAGAAGCTTATGAAATGAGATAAAACCTCATGAGATTTAAATTATGTGATAATCAAAGTAATAAAATATATTACAGTTTCAAAAAATTCCAAAATCGAACTTGAACTTCAAACAACCATAACTTTTAATCCAGGTATCCATTTGGTCTCTACCACATATAAAATCGAATATTGTGATTATTTTCATGCCAAATAAGGTTTATGAATGAGGTATAAAATCGTTTTAATATTTTTAAACCCCCCAAAAAAACTTTAAGGCCTCTAAAACTAAGTTTTTAGTCACCAACCCCAATTTCTTAAAATTTAAATGGCTATAACTTCTGACTCAGGTGTCCGTTTAGTATGTAACACATATCATATTGAAGCACATTCTATGAAATTTGATTCTACAGATTGTGGATCTAGAAAATACTCCCATATAAGATGTTAAGGTCACTTCAGGGTTTTTAGGGCTTTTAGAGTTTTCAGAGTTTTTAATGTTTTTATGTGTTTTAAGGGGTTTTAGAGTTAATATTCATTTTGAAATTATTTTATAAATAAATATATATTTAATATATATATATAAACACATATATAAAAATATATGGATAAAATAGTATAATGAAATATGTATAAATATATAGATATATCATAAAATGTAAAACAAAATAGTATAGGGGAATGGAAAAGGAACTAGTGTATAAGTTAGAGGTTACATGTTTGAAACTCAATATAGTTAGGGAAATGTGCTAATGCACTACTAGAGGGGTGGGGGATGCACTGATAAAGTGGTCGGGGGGGGGGGGGGTGTGAAAAAAATTTATACCCTTTATCAGCAGGGCCTTTATCATCACTTTTTTTAGTGCCGTTAAAGGGGGACTTTAACAGTGCTAATAAAGGGTCCCTTTAATAGTTCTAAAAAATTACTTATAGAGGGGGCCTTTATCAGTGATTTTTAAGAGAATTATAAAAGTTAACCCTTTAACATCGTTTACATTATCATTACTTCTATAGAAATGATAAATACCTTTTACTAGCATTGTTAAAGGTCTGATTTGTAGTAGTGAACCAATAGCATGTTAGAGGTGCAGAGTTTTCTTAGCTTGGAGGGGTACTAAAGGAGGTTTGTGGAAGGATTATCTTGGATTTCATCCCCTTTGACCACCCTAACATGGAAAGGGAATCCATTTACCTGGAATGAGTAGTGCCATAGATCCTTCAATGAGTTGAGGCTGAGGCTGACAAGTGATCGTGTTTTGAGACTACCATAGGAGGGTGTGGAGTACTTAGTGTATTGTGATGCCATAGGAGATGGGATTGACTGTGTGTTGATGCAGCGGAAGGAATTTAATGCATATGGTTTGAGGTAGTTGAGACACTATGAGAAGAACTACGTGACTCATGAACTAGATATAGTTGTGTTAATCTTCACCTTGAGCATGTGGAGGCACTATCTTCTAGGAGAGCGCTTTGCAGTTTAATAAGACCACTCTAGTCATAGGTATGTCTTCACATAGAGAGAATCTAACCTAAGGAAGATGCATTGGTTGGAGTTACTACATGACTATGAATTCAAGATAGTATATACTTATAAGAAGTTAAATGTTGTAGCAAATTCCCTTAATAGGAAATCCCAGGATTAGTTGGTGAAGGAGACGTCTACGTAGTTGGATTTCTTGCAACTGTCCTTGGTTGAGTAGGAGGGTGCTGGTTTTATTTAATTAATGGTGTTGAATTCTATTATCCTTCAGTGTGTGAGAGATTTCCAATTGAGAGACATCAACTGTGAGGTCTTTCATGACCAGATATCCTCAATAGATTCACTAGATAAATTTTATGATGGAGGGAATCACATCATCCTTTTCTAGGGACGGACGGTGGTCCCAGTCACAATGCATGAAGATGTTATGAGAGAGTGACACAATTCTCCTTTAGATTTACATCATGGTGTGGGTAATATGTACATAGACCTTTGGTGGTATTTTTGGTGGGTAGATATGAGATAGATCATGGTAGAGTTTATCTCACAGTGCCTCACATGTCAGTAGTTGAAGGCTGAGCACCAGGTTCTGGTGGGTTTGTTGTAGCCTCTTGGGATCCCAAAGTGGAAATGGGACAAAATATACATAGGATTCATGAAGGGATTCCATTTCTAGGGAAGGTCAATGATGACATTTGGGTGAAAGTTTACCGACTCCTAAAGTCAACGCACTTACTTGCTATCAGGAAGTACAGTTTGGTGAAGAGTTTTCGACAATTGTATGTACGAGAGATTTTTCTCATTTAGGGGTGTCCTCAACTATTGTCTATGACCGTGACACATAGTTCAACTCAATATTATGGGGAGGCCTATAGGAGACATTCGGTACCCATATGAGGATGAGTACACACTTCTACCCCTAGACAGATGGAAAGTCTGAGTGCACTATCCAGGTGTTGGAGGATATACTGAGGGATTGCATATAAGACTTTTTCCAAAGCTAGGAGGATCACTTACCACTGTTTGAGTTTGTGTACAAAAATATCTACCACTCTACTATTGGTATGAAACCTTTAAAGGTACTCTATGGGAGACCCAATAGGTCACCCTTATGCGGAATATAGATCAGAGAGTCATCTCTTATGGGTCCAGAGATAGTACAGGTGACGATAGAGAAGGTCCAAGTCATCTATGAGTGGATGAGGATAAAAAAGAAAAGGCATAAATCTTACACAGATCGAAGTCATAGGCTATTGGAGTTTAAGCAGGGGGACAATGTTTTCCTGAGAGTCTCCCCACAATGAGGATTATAGAGTTTCGACTGGGGAGGAAAGATATCCTGAAGGTTCATCAGACCAATTGAGAGATTCCATAGGGTTGGTGAGGTTTCTTACCACCTATTCCTACCACAAATGTTGGAGTGGGTTCATTCCATCATTCATGTGTTGTATCCAAGGAGATACGTGCATGACCTTGGGCACATTATTGACCAGAGAGAGGTGGACATCAAGGTTGGGGACACTTTTTTAGAGAACATGGTGATGATCAAGGATTGGAAAGAGAGGACCTTTCCTGCATAGACCATCCCCTTGGTTTGTATGTTGTAGTGACACAAGAGCATGTGGGAGAGCTCCTAGGAGCCTGAGATCCTGATGTGAGCTCAGTATCCTGAGTTTTTTTATTTTGTTTTATTTTTGGGGATGAAAATATCAATAGGAATGATATAGAGACCTTACCTTTTCATTATAATAATTTGGAATGTTTCTACATATATTTTTAGAGCCGGACACTAAGACAAAGTGCGATTCTGAGGCCCGATATGCTAAGAATTAATTTTATAAAAATATAAAATATATTTTATATTACACATGCACTATTTATTAAAGAAAGTGGGATACATATTAAATGGAATCTTTGATCAGAAATTTGAAACCACGATTGAGTCTGGAATATGATATTTACCCTAGGCGTGACCAAAAATAGGTTGGAACAAGGCGTTCATATAAAATTGGTCGTGGGTGGGTGCGTTTAGTAAAATAAATAAATAAATTTAATTAATTAATTAATTAACCGAATTATAATTTAATATATAAATAAATCATTATGGAAATATCAATGGGGTTAGCCTCATAACCCTGAGATCATTCCATAACAACTTTTTCATCCTCTCATTGGAAAATTGGATTTAGACAATGACGAACCTATGAATCTAGAAAGATCGATGCACAACAAACACAACGACTCCTATCATTCATTGGTGACAATTTTATTCAATTAAGAACAATACAAAACCCAAAAAAACTCATAATTATTGAATTATGACTCATTTTATTAAACTTTTGGGAATGAACACCTTCTTATCTTTGATTTGTGCCAATTTACAAACTTTTCATGCACCCGTGTACATATTTAACTGATTATTCATTTGTTTCTCACCCCGAATACCACTAATTGTGTTCATTGGACAAGAACTCTTGTCCAATGATGGTTTCACATCTGTTTATTGTGAATTTCTACCTTTATTTTTCCTTTTATTAATTTTTGGACCATGGGGTCATGATTCGACATTACTAGGAGGGACATAGTCTGATCGGACCCCCAGATTCACGACAGATTCATGTGAGATGAATGGAATGATGAATCATGTATGGAATAAAATGATTTATCAGTTTTAGGTGATTGATTAATTTTTATGGAATCTATACTAATGGAGGAATGATATGGGATATGTGCGGGTTCTTATGATATTCAAGAAGACCAAACAAAAATCTGTTTCCAGCAACAGAATGACAAAAAATGAAAAATCAAGGACTTCCCCTTCAATTTTAGGGGGAATGGAGGAAATATCCATGGAGAAGGATATGAATTTGGAATGTGTAGGTGTGGGTTAAAATTTCTAGAAAAGTCACGAACTACACGACATGTACATGGATGAACACACATCCTATAGTACCCCTATGGCAGTGGCGCTAGGGTTTTGGAGAAGTGAAAGAAAACATGACATGTGGATGGGTAACATGCTGCATATCTCTCCTAAAGTAGATAATAAATGTGTAAATAGATAATAGATAGGTCCTAGTGTGGAAGTAAATTCCATGTACTGAATTACACAGACATGGGAAAGATACACAGACATGGCCAGGGAGCACATGAAGGACCCCGAGTGACTCGGACATGCCTTATAGTACCCTTACACACCATGTAGTATTACATGGATAGTGATACTTGTACTGGTAGGGTAAATTCCATGTGATGGAGTGGACCACACACCATATGGGTCCCCTTACACACTGTGTACCCCTTCTTCCCTTTTAAGTAAAATTCAACCTATCATATCACCTTCGTTTGAAATTAGATTTTGGATCGCAAGTAGCCCATCCTGAGTTTTTTTTCTATATAGAAGGAGATGTTGGACACCATAGTGGATTTTGGGATATGATGTGAGATTTTATAGGAATATAGGTTATTTAGGTGATTCTCTATGATTATAGGGATCTGGTAGGATCATCATAGAGATCAGAGTGACACTCTCCTACTAGGTAGGGCATGAGTCCTCGATTGACTATCAGAGTGGAACCCTCAATCTAGGCTTTATGGGTCATCTACCGACTATTAGAGTGGCACCCGCCTACTAGGGTAGGGAATGTGTCATCTATATGTTCACTTAGTGGAACCCTCTCATGGGGATAAATCACGGTTCCTTGACTACGAGAGTGGAACCTTACATCTGGGCTGGGCATGGGTCCTCTACTTACTATCAGAGTGGAACCCTCCTGCTGTATCAGGGAATAGTTCTTCAACTACTAGAGTGGAACCCTCATTATAGTATAGGGAATGGGTCCTCTACCAACTTCTAAAGTTTCACCATCTAAACAAGTCTAGGTATGGGTCCTCTACTAACTACTAGAGTGGTACTATCTATCCAAGACTGGGTATGGTTCCTCTAATAATAACTTGAGTGGAACCCTCCACTACTACAAATACAGCCTTTATCAGTGATAAAAATGACCTTTATCAGCGCTAGAAAAAGCTCTAATAAATCCAGCGTAGATAGGGGGGGGGGGGTCCCCTTTATCAGTGCCCCGAAAAGCGCTGATATAGGACCCCTTTATCAGCGCTACAAAAAAAGCGCTGATAAAAGGGGTCTTTTATCAGCGCTAAAAAAAGCGCTGATAAAAGTACCCCTTTATGAGCGCTTTTTTAGAGCTGATAAAGGGGTCCTATATCAGCGCTTTTAAAAAAGCGCTGATAAAAGTTAAAAAAATTAAAAAAAATTTAAAAAATTTTAAAAAATTTTAAAAAAATTAAAAAATACTACTAATCGGGTGGGATTTTATAACGATTGAGCCCCCCATTTTACAGTGATTTTTTCCCCTGTACCATGCACCCCATACAACCCCTTCACCCTTTAACAACACTTGCTGCTATATTCCCCCATGCGCGCGCGCCCCTGCCTCCCACAGGATTTGAACTCGAGACCTCCCCCCTGCGCGCCTAAGCCTTTACCACTACTCTATTTTGATTTGTCTTCCAATTCATGATATCTATATATATATATATTTATTTATTTTGTTATATTTATTCGTATACTAATATATATTTATATTAATATATATATAGTTATATTATAATATATATAGTTATATTATAATATATATATATAGTTATATTATAATATATATATATATAGTTATATTAATATATACATATAGTTATATTAATATATATATATAGTAATATTAATATATATATATATATAGTGATATAAATATATATCTATATCTATATATATAAATTTAGTTATATTTATTCGTATAGTAATATATATTTATATTAATATATATATATAGTTATATTAACATATATATAGTTATATGAATATATATATATATAGTTATATTAATATATATATAGTGATATTAATATATATATTTATAGTAATACTAATATATATATGTAGTTATATTAATATATATATAGTTATTAGATTAATATATATATATATATATAGTTAGATTAATATATATATATAGTTAGATTAATATATATATATATAGTTAGATTAATATATAGGTATATAAATATTCAT
This sequence comes from Viscum album, assembly GCA_963277665.1. Lineage (NCBI taxonomy): Eukaryota > Viridiplantae > Streptophyta > Magnoliopsida > Santalales > Viscaceae > Viscum > Viscum album. The sequence continues at coordinate 1,775,896,115 of OY728129.1, read as the reverse complement.
ATATTTGTATTTTAAATAAAATGGATGTTAGTTATTATTTAGATAAATATAATATATTTTATATGTAAATATATTTTATTATTTATATTTATAATTAAATTTTTAGGTGTGAATATATAAAAAATATGAATATATTGTTATATTTTTTATTATAAATAGCAGTGCATTATAAAAAAGGATGAAATTTCAAAGACATAATAACGATATGAATGTAATACCTTGGAATAAATTCAGACCCTGCCAAAAAAATCCAATAATACCCCCTTAAACGAGGGTGAAAATCCACAAAATGTTAAAAAATCGGGGTACCCCGACTAAAAACTCAGTTTTGGAGGCCTTCTGGGCCTCTTTTGGCCTCACAAATCACTTGATCGGGGCCCCATGGATCATAGTGACGTAGAGCTCGTCGCAGGCTTCGATTTGATATGTGGTAGAGCTCAAACAGACACCCGGATCAAAAGTTATGGCCGTTTGAAGTTTGAGTTGCGTTTTCAACATATTTTGGATCTTTTTTTAATTTTTTTAATTTTTTTAGTCTTCAAATTGTTATTAAATGACTATTACTCTATAATTATTATCAAATTATTAATTAAAAATATTTTTTTAATTTTTTAAGAATCCATTTTCATTAAATATCTTATATATTATGTATAATAAGTGTAAATGTACATTTATACTTATCTAAAATATATTTGAAAATTATATATTATATTTATATAACAATATAACTATATTTATATATTAATATATTAATATATTTTTAAATTTTTTTGAAGCCGAACCTTTATCAGCGCTTTTAAAAAAAGCGCTGATAAAGGCCCCCCCTTTATCAGCGCTACTAAACAAGCGCTGATAAAGGGGTGCCTTTATCAGCACTTTTTTTAGCGCTGATAAAGGAACCCTTTATCAGCGCTTTTTTGAGCGCTGATAAAGGCACCCCCCTTTATCAGCGCTTTTTTGTTAGCGCTGATAAAGGGGGGGCGCTGCAAAAAACTGTTTTTTTGGTAGTGCTCGTACCAAGAAATGGAATGGGTCCTCTAGCTATCTACTGAGTGGAACCCTCCTGTTATACTAGGGCATGGGTCCTGTACCTAGAGATTATTCCTCTCAACCATGTATCTTAGTAGAGAGGTATGGATTGACTTGGATATTTTCTAATGGGCAGATGCATGAGATATTGGGCATCGATGATGGAATTCTAGAACTGATGGAAATATTTTCCTGGGATGGGCTGTGAGATGGAGATCCCCTTCTCTATTATTTGGGTTTCTTTATTTTAAGAACACACACACACACATATATATATTTGTATCCATGTCATTTTATTTTGTTACTCTCTTTCTTTGGGTTACGTTGTCTACTGTTTATCTATTTCAATCATGTCTCTTATTGCTCCCCCTTCAGCTTTCGAGGAATCTTATTGGGTATGTATATACTCACCCCTACATAGGAATTTCCCACATGTGCCACATCTTATATAGATGATAGATAGGTTGGTAGTGACTATAAAGGATCTTAGAGATACCTGGTGCATTGGACCACATATGGTGGTCAGATCTTGGAGATCAGGAGGTAGGCCCTATCAACACTTTTACTATCCAGTTTTTTCAGGTTGGGACATTTTTCTGGTTGTGAGTATATTTTTCCCCTTTACTTTCAATTTGAACTATCATACTATTGTAAACCCTAGAGGTTTTTTATTTGTATGGTTACATTTTATATATTTCATATTTTTCTTATTATACCTCTGCACTTATTCATTGAGATTGATAGGTTTGTGCATATAGGTACATTAGGAAAATTCCTCCCATATAAGGTACGCCTTTCAGCACTTATCACCACCCCTGGCCTATAGAGGCTAGATTGGCTTAGTTGTGGATCGATCCCCAGTGGTTCAGGACATGGAATAGATAGAGAAAATTCATCGTTATAATTTCCTTAGAACCAACATTTAAAGTAAGTAACCGAAGAATAACAAGTCTTCCTTTTAAAATCACATGCCTTAAAATGAACAAGATTATCACAGCTGGGTTTTGAAATATACATAGGCTTTTTCAAACAATTTCATCCTTTTATAACATTAGCCAAGTAATCTTTTAATTTAATATCATCAAAACCATTTTAATTAATACAATAATATTAATTTTTCAACATATCATTTTCTTACTTAAGTTTTTTACATTTTTCATCAAGTTGATTAAGATTATTTAAGAACAAATTAAATTTACTTTCTTCCTCATCATTATTTTGATAAATAAAATCCTCAAATATATCATAATTATATTTAAGCTTTAATATTTTAAGATCATAATTTCTTAACCTTTTCACTTCAGGATATAAAATTTTATTTTCTTCCACAATGTTCTTATATTTTGATAAAAGTGATAAATGTAAATCCATCATTTTATGAAGTTTTCTTGATACTTATTAGGCATATCATATAAAATTATAATATTAAAAATAGAGGATTCAAAATCAAAATCTCAGTTGAATCAATGATATTAGATGCCTGACCAAAACACCCCTTAAGTTTAGAATATTTTGGCTCACACCCTTAATTGAATTTTCTTTTTTAGAAAATTTTATTTTCCTATCCATCCATCCCTAAAATAGATATTTCCTTAGTATTTTTAAGGACTTGGATACATATTTCCATAGATAATAAAAAATAATAATAGATTTAAGTATCATTAATCAATGTCAGTCTATGATACAAACTGTTTGGTATCAGATTAGAACAATCAGAAAAGATAACTATCCTATAAGTAATGAATCTATAATACTAATTGTTTGTTTGGATAAAATGATGATGGAAGGATTGGGGGGGGGGTGAAAAATTCTTTTATTATAGTCATCATATTTATTAAATATTAATTTTGGAATTTAGTGGTTTGAAATTATTAAATGATTTTTTATTAAATGAATAAGAATAGTGGATGTGTGAAGAGTGTATGCATAAAATGAAAGAAAAGAACATAAGAACTTTTATTAGTAGTTTAGATCAAGATGATCCTAATCTACTCTTCACACCCCAACCGATTTATTATTTAACCCACTATGAAAGCAAGATAAACTTTTATGCTACAGAAATATAAACCCATATTTTTACATGAGAGAAATCCCAACCCAGGAATTTGTGAGGAGAAACCCCAAACCTACACATAGCCATTTTCAGGAGTAGACAAAAACACAAGATTTTTATATGGAGAAAACCCAACCCAAGTTTATTGTTTTTTTGGAAATCATAACCAAATACTACTTTTTATATGTGGCATAACTTTTTTTGTGAAATATTTATGTGCCGGAAACTCTACCTGACCCAAAAGAAGTAAATATAACAATTAAAAGAACAACTAGAGAGTTTTAGAATTTATGATGTAGTTGAAGCAGTTCATACAAGCCCTTTGAATGGATTTTAATGATGATATATGGTCATTCCATTAAAGGGAATTTACATCTCTTCAATACATAAAACATAGCATTTTCTCTATAGGATTTACATAATAGATTTTCACGTGTGAGTTTTTCTATACATAGGTGAATTAAGAACATAAGGGAATAAACTTATGGGATTCATGTAAGTGATTAATGTAATCAAATTAATCACCTAAGTGATTTTATCATGTATTTAAAATTCTCACATAGGTGATTCAAGTAAAGGAATTCCTAAAAAAACTTAAAACAGATTAACTTTTCAAACATTAGACCTAAAAAATACTTTGTTAAAGAAATAATCATATTTAGGTCATTTTTACTTATATTTATAAAATTTAATTATCTTCATAAAGAATCAATAACCACCTTAATCTTATTTCTATAACTGAAGTTATCATAAAACAATTGTAAAAAAACAGTTCTAAAAAATAGCAAAAAACCGACTGAAAATATGCAGTGACTTAAAAAATTATTTAAGACATTAAATAGATCAATTCATAAGTTTATGTATTCTAATGAAATGTATATAATATTATTATATTTCAAAAAAAAAATAATCACTCAATTTTGAGTTTTTATCTCAAGATATTTTTAAAATATAGAGGGTAACTGAATCTGTAAAATTGGCTACATGGATTCAAAATTGGCCATGTGAATTCTAATTTGGTTATGAGGTTAAAAAAATGAATACATGGTAAAAAATAATTTTACTATAATTAAACTCTAAAAAACATATCTAAATGATATTTTAAGGTCCCAAATGACTTATTGTTTCTTTTGAACAAAAAATAAAACTTTTAGAACATGTTAGGAATAATCAAAACATGAAATCAAAAGATAAATTAGGAAATGAATAAAATGATATGATCAATATTAATCATACTTTAAAAATTACACAATTAAAAGTATTAAAACCTTTAAATTAAATAAAACAAATAAATATTTATAATTTTTTAAAAATAAAGTGGTTCAAGGAGACACTTTAAATTCTCCCCCTTTTTGATAATCATAAAACCAAGTATAATTTTAGAAACATATCTCCCTTTTTGAAATTATAAAAAAGATAGGATTAAAATAGAAAAATTATATATATTTTTTAAAATTTTAATAGTGTATAGAATATTCTTAAACATTCATATTTAAAAACATTTAATTTTTTAAACAAGGATCAAGGAGTCATGATAAACTCATGCACTATTAAAACTTGGAAATAAAATAAGAATTTATCAAAGTTGTTTGAGAAAAAAATGAGAAATATTTTATAAAATACGATTTTATGAAAAATTAAGGTTTTAACTATAAGTTAAAATAATAAAGTTTTTATGTGATGTTTTAATATAATTATGTAATAAGAAAAGTTTTATATAAATTAAACAATATTAATCTGGAAAAAATATTATATATTTGATAGATTTCAGGTAAATATAAAATTTTAGCATATAATCATACTCAAACTACTCCTAAATTTATACTAGATTAAGCAATAGAGAACATTATATAAATAATAAATAAATGGTAATTCTTTTACTAAAAGGAATAGAAAATATATATAAAAATAAATCTCCCCTAGAATTTATACTTTATTTCAAAAAGTTCCAACTGTATACAATGCTTTGAGAATATGATTTTTTTGAAATACTCCATATATCTCAAAGAAATGAGACATTATTTTTAAATTATTCCACCATTTTACAAATATATAAATATATTTAGTTGATCTCTATAACAATAAAAAATGCACACCTTTTGGTACCCATGCTATTTTGGGTCCAATTGGGTTAGTGACCAAATTTTTTGGTACCCAAGCAGAGTTAAAATATTCATTAAAAGGTAAATGAGAAGATAAAATCTTAAAGATAGAAACTTTAATAATAATAATAGATTAAGGGAAATTTATAGAACATTCATTGGCATAATCTTCTTGCAACAACCATTTAGATAAAGCAACCGAAGAATAACTGATATTTCTTTTAAAACCACACTTCTTAAAATGAACATGATGATCATGGTTGGATTTTGAAATATTAATAGAATTTTTGAAATATTTTTCTCCTTTTATAACATTAAACAAGTCATATTTAATTTAATATGATCAAAAACATTTTAATTAATAAAATGATTATAATTTTTCAACTTATCGTTTTCTTCCTTATGTTTTTACAATTTTCATCAAGTTGAGATAAATCATCTAAAAAAATATTAGATTTCCTTTATTCATCCACATTTGTTTAGAAATAAAATCCTTAAATCTATCATTCCTGTCCTTAATCTTTAATATTTTAATGTCATAATTTCTTAACCTTTCAACTTCAAGTGATAATATTTTATTTTCTTCAATAGCTTTCTTATATTTTGATTCAAGAGATAAATGTAAATCCATAATTTTACTAATTTATTCTTGATACTTCTCATGTATATCATCTAAAATTATATTATTAAAAATAGACAATTCAAAATAAAAACCCTCAGTTAAATCAATGATATTACTTGTATGACCAGAATACTCTTTAATTTCAGAAGATTTTGGCTCACACCCCTGATTAAATTTCATTTTTTGGAAACTTTTCTTTTTATTTCCATCCATCATTGAAATATATCTTTCCTTAGTCTTTTTAAGGATGAGGATACAAGTTAGCACATATAATAAAAAATAAAAATATATCTAAGTATCCTTAATCAAGTTTATCCTCTGATACCATTTGTTTATTATCAATTTAGAATAATTAGAGAAGCTAACTATCCTTTAAGAAATGACCTTATGATACCAATTGTCAGGTTAGATATGATGATGGAAGAAGAACTATAGGGGGGTGGGTGAATAGACCTTTATTAAAATTATAATATTTATTAAATATTAATTGTGTACTTTTGTGGTTTAAAATTATTAAACAATTCTTTATTAAAAAAATAAGAACAGTGAATGCATGAAGAATGTATTCAGAAAACGAAAGAGAATTATAAAAAGAATTTTTACAGTAGTTTGAATCTAAATGATCCTAATTTACTCTTCACACCCTCTGGAGTATCACACACACTATTAAAGAGATATAATCATTTACTTATAATCAATCCAAACCCTATTTTTTACATGGGAGTAATCCCAACCCAGAACTTTGCGAGGAGCATCCCCAAACCTACACACAATCATCTAAAGGAGAAGACAAAAACCTATAATTTATAAAAGGAGTAGATACAAACTAATATTAATGCCTTTTTAGGTAATAATAACCAAATACTACTTTTTAGAGGTAGTATAACTTTTTGGGTGAAATATATAAGTGCAGAAAACTCTACATAGCCCAGAAGAAGTAAATAAAACAATTACAGAACCACTGGAGAGTTATAGAATATATATTGTATATGAAAACTTTGATTTAGGAAAATTGAATATATTTTAACAATAAAGTCTATAATTTCCATTAAAGGTAAATTACGTCTCTTAAAGGTGACATGGAAGTCAAAGAAGATTTTTTCCTTCCTTGATAGTTCGTCACAAAGGATGTAAATAATTGAGAACTGGATCACTTGATTAACATAATAGTATGAACATATTAGATCTTCTATTATTATCATGAACTATAATTATATTCCATGAATCCTCAAGTCCTTTAAATAAAAACATATTTGGGCTACACACTTGATAAAATGGTTAGAAGCATTTAATATTTAAAATGAATAATATTGGATTGTCGGGGAGAGAGAGAAAGATACTATCATTTCATAATAATATCTCTACTCACAAATTTTATTGTAAATAATAGAGAATAATTAAAACCAATTTTAAATCACTCTTCAAATAATTTAAATTGTATCCATAATAATAGGATAATGAAATATCCCATGAAAATAAAGAGCTTGAATTTGAAATATGAAATTAAAAAATATTCTGTTTTAAAATGAGTTGTAAACATGTAGAGAATACCAAAGAATTAACAACACAATATTAATGATATTAAAAAAAGTTACAAAGAGATTAATATCAAGTAATATTAATTTATAAATAATAAACTTTAAGAAGACAATACAATATAACAAGAAATGATTTTTGATTTTTCATGCTATATGTTTCACATGTGAACATAAAATGCACATTGATCTTTATAAAAACATGTTTAAAATAATAAAAAAACTTCTCATGGATTTTAAAAAATTAATATGAATTTATAAATTCATTACAACAATTTAAATATAATAAATAAACTTGAAAAAATGGAATATGAAAAAATATGTAAAAGAGAGCATTTTTCATATAGGATTTAAATTAGAGATTTTCATGTAGGAGTTTTTCTATGCATAGGTGAATTAGTCACATAAGGGAATTGATGTAGGGGATTCAAATAAGTGATTCACATAAGCTAATTCATCATATAGGTGATTTACTCACATATTCAAAATTCTCACATAGGTGATTTGTTTAAGAGAATTCATGAAATAACTAAAAATAAATTAACTTTTAAAACTCCGATACTAAAAAATAATTTTTTAAAGTAAAACTTAGATTTAGGTACATTTTTACTTATATTAAGAAACTTTTATTATATTTATAAATAATCAAGAATCACCTTAATTTTATTTCTATAACTCACTTTATCATGAAAACATAATAGAAAAATAGTTTTGAAAAATAGTAGAAAATAGACTGAAAATATGAAATTATTTAAAACATTATTTATGATATGAAATAAATTTATTTTGAAGTTGATGTATTCCAGTTAAAGTTATATAATATTATTATATTTTTAAAAAATAATCACTCAGTTTGGTGTTTTATACCTCAATATATGGTCAAAATACTGAGGGTAGCTGAATTTAAAAAATTGGTTACATGGATTCAAAATTGGCAATGGGAATTCTGATTTTGATACATGGTTAACAAAATGGATTCATGTTAAACAATACTTTTTCTCTAAGGAAACATTAAAAACATATCTAAATGATGTTTTAAGGTCCAAAATGATTTATTTAGCATAGGAAATCAAAATAAATCTTATAGAACATGCTATGAACAATCCAAAAATGAAATCAAAAGAAAAATTAAGAAATGAATAAAATTATATGATCAAGATTAAGCATAATTTAAAAAAAATACAATTTGAAGTATTAAAAAATTTAAATGAAATGAAACAAATAAATATTTTTAATTTTCAAAACATAAAGTTGTTCAAGGATCCAATTAACATATTAGTGATGGCTATTTGAGTTTGATAAAATAATGGGAGACATTTAATGATTTAATTAATTAGTAATGTATAATCAGTAATTAAGATAATGGTACTAATATACTATATTTTTTTAGAAAATAGAAATTAATACGACAAGTACACTATGAATAATTCTGTAACATAAATTTTCTTACCACCATGAGTTTTTAAAGATTAGTATAAGCGATTGTGAAAAGTACCACGACTTAAGAAATTTAAGGTGTTGGAGTCCCCAATACCTGTTAAACTTCTTCTGGAAGTGAGGATGAAAAAAATACTTATAGGTGTCTCATGTATAAGGTATTTTATGTTTTTATCATAATTTTATAATAAAATTACAACGTGAGTTGTGGATACAACATTGGACATGAATGATTTCACATGTTATCTCATTTATGAGGTGCTTGGGAGGAGAAAGTGAAAAAAAGATGTGAATAGGGTGAATATTACCCTAGATACTTGTAAATTTAAATATAAATCATGATATTTGAATACATCTCTTTCATATATCATTTTCACCCACTTTCTCAAGCTAATATCACGAGATGAAAAATATGGAAAAAATGATTCATTACCTTTTAGGTAAGGTTCACCAAGTCAATAAGAGAATAGAGAAAGTTTTAGTTCTTATAGTCAAAAAATAAAAAGGAACATGTTCAAAATTCTTTAAATAAAATAGGTTGTTCATTATATAGAAATTTATTTGCTTCGCATGTCATGAGATACTACTATGGAAGTTTAAATGTAATGAAATAAATTTTATAAGCAAGTAATCTCTTCTTCTTTAGTGTTTATTCATCATTATATGTAATGTTTATGTTTTAATTTGTTGGTATTGAATATAGTATGCCTATCAAATATGTTATTTTCAATAGAGAAACTAAGTAAGAAAATAAGTGTTTCAAGAAGTAAGGTGTGTTCTCTTAGTGGATAAGAAGGGGAGGTTCCTAAGGAACCAGTGAGAAGAAAACACCTTCCATTTTCTAAGTTTAATGATTGTTGTTGAACTTTTATTGAGTATTAACAAAAAATATATATCATGTTTCCATCAGATATAAGGAGACATTATTACTATTTTGGAATGAATGTTGTTTTTGGTGTTTTATAATCAACTAATTGGTTAATAATCCTTGAATCATTGGCGATAATTGATGAATATAAAATACAAGACAATATTTTACCCAATTTTGGAAAGATAATTCCTTTACAAGTAAAAATAAATAGTTTTCAAGAATATACCAAGTATGATTTTAGAATATTTGGAGCTAAATACCTTATGTATTATCGACACATATAGTTTTTGGACAAAGAATCCTTTAGAAATAAAGGCAGACCATAAAGATTTCAGAATAAGTTTAGCTAGAGAGAATGAACTATTCCAAGGGCAAGCTAATGGTAACTATACTTTATAAGATTACTTTATGTGCTTTAATTAATGTAAAAATTAAGTGTGTAATATGCATGGTCAGAATATATATGTATCTTCAGGCCCGTGTGCTGAAGAGTATCTTGACCGAGCATTCTCCGATCACTAAAATGTAGCGTGGAGTAATTACTAAACACACATTACCCTATACACATCAAAGATATGATGTTAGTATGTAGGATTAATGATTATTATTACATGTTAAAATTGATTAATAAAATATAATATGGAGTAATTTCTAAACACACATTTCCTTATACACATTATAGTCATGATATAAGGAAAAAGTGCATAAATGTTCAAACTTATATGTATTATAGAAACTATCATTTCTTTTCAAGAAATTATTTGAAAATAGCATCATAATATCACAACTATATTCCAAATATAATGAAAAATATACATAGTGTGAGTTATAGTATGATATAAATCCATTATGTCATGAAAAACTGTGTTTAGATATAAATAATTTGTTAGGATATAAACAATGTTTCATCAAGAGAAACACAATTACATCTAAAGTGATTATCCTAAAGTTTTCTTAGGATATTTTATAAATCCCTATGATATAAAAGATATAGTAAAGTGATAGACTGCATTCATATAATAGGGTGAACATATCTATTTCAGATTGTGGGAGAAATATTGACTTGGATTTAGTGAATTCTGAATGCACAAATAGTTGGAATAAGATCAAGTCTCACAAGAGATGTGGAAAAATAATATTCCAGAGACTCATACTATGTAGGAAGGTTAAAACCATAGTGGTGGTTTTATATTCATCATAACTGGTGATATATTATTCTTTGATAATAATGAATCCTACAAGAAATAATTTTCAACAAGCTAAGATTGACGAGATCAACGAAGATTCAATAATGAATTCCATGTATCAAAATACAAGGGAATATTATTTTGAATATTGTGGTGGTAATTATAGTGAGAATATACATGGGTGGTACAAGATTGGTGCCATTAAGGATCGATTGGTTATACTAAGTCACCGTGCCTAAATAAATAATAATTTTACTTATCATATCTACTTTCTATGATCATTTTATTGAGCATTGGATGTCAAGACCACTAATTATGGAAGGTTTCTATACGATTCAACTTGAAAGGGATGGTGGCACCATTTAATACCAATAAGTGGTTAAAGTTACAAAAATATAGTTTAGTATTAAAGTACGAAATAACATCATAAAATATTCATTTCGAATGAATTTTTTCCATCTATCTATAAGTGGTTAGTGGGAGTAACACTATTTTCTAAGTATAATATGTTTGGTAACATCTTAAAAAAAAGTATTGGTCTTACAGTTGGTTAAGACCATAATGAAATTAACTCTCCATAGAATGAATTAAAGTATCAACCTATATTTTAGGGGATTTGCTCTACTGAGGTAGATCTAAAGGTCACTTATCCCAAGTCAATAGTATAGATACTAACAATGTATTAAAAAATATAAGTTGGAATAATTCAAGGGAGAATTTTTACCAGTGTCACATTATATAAATCAATTATTGAAGACATGCATAGGCATAGGAGGAGATTAAAGAGGTTAGTAAAATTCCATAAGCACATGTAATGGATCTATCACATATTCCATGTAATGTACTATAAATTATATTGCCGATATATATTTTATGGTAGAAAAATATTAGTATAATTCAAGAGAACTTCATGGGAAGTAGTTATAACTATCCAATTATACTTGATAAAGTATAAGGGATATGTACTTGGTAGTTGGAGAGGACGGGATACTTGTTATAAGGGGACAAAAAATAGTCTTCATATGGATCAATATGATCTAATATCAAATTTAGGCTAAGTTAATGATCATAAAAATCTCAACTAAGCTAGTGGTATACATATCTACAAATATAGAGTAAATTGCAGATTCTAAGGTAGCTAAAGAAGCAGAGTAAAATACAAAATTATTTGTTCCATTTATAAGAATCCCACCTAGTAATTAATGGTTTATCATGATGATAATTCTTCTACTAGTGCTATCTGAGATGTCAAGTTTTATAGTGGGTGAAAGAGAATATACTTGGGGATATCATCTCTTGAGGAGTTTTACTCAAGGAGGTAATTTTGTATATATAAGAATATCCACATAGTAGAGATATGGTAATCCCATGAATAAATCTATAACTCAGTAGAAACATGATCGTATCATGTGAGAGATTACAAGGTTCACTAGCAAGTTGGATCTAGTTCTAGTGGGTGTGTTGTAATAGAGGGTTCCCTAGACCCAACTTGAATAATACTTTTTTTGATTACCTTATCATGTATACAGTGGGTTATTCATGATGTAATCATACCATGATAGTGTCAATATTTCTACATCTACTATTTACATATTAATTTCCATAGATTATTTTTCATATAAAAAGGTCATAATAGTTCCCATGCTATAATTAGATCCTTGAGATACTATGACATTAATCTTAGTCAAATGTCCTATAGTCTAGATCCATCATTCTGACCAGACATAGATGATGTCTGACTATCAGGTGCCAAGGGATCACAATCATTAATTCTTCTTCTCATAAAGTTCACACTTCATGATCTCGAGTATATGAGATAATGAGGGATGAACCGCTAATAGAAACACCACATGTTTCAGGTTTCATTGGTTTTTCCTGTCCATGAATATGTGTAATGGTCACCTGAATTGATATTATTATCAATGTGTACTATTTGATCGCATAATTTGATGCAAGTAAAAAACTATGGAAATGAATTCATAGTGATATAGCTTCCATTGGGTGCATCATCGGTAGCATGAAATTTATTGAATAATAAAGATAGGATTTATCACTTCTAATGAGAAGAGATATCTTGGGCCTAGTTGATTAGGATGACAATATCTTCACTAAATACATGGACATGGTTTAATAAGGTAATTCCATCTAGTAAGGTCAATGAAAAATAAATCAAGAAAGGATGATGACATGAAGTGTGGGTCTTTCTTTATGAGATATCATGAGACAAATAGATTATATTACATGATTTGTGTTTGTAGGGAGGTTTTCATTACTATGAATAATCATCTATTTAGGGGACTTAATGAGTTGTTATAATACTCTCTTGGCCTATGAATAGTATTCACTACTATTAAGATGAGGTCCTAGAGGGTCACACATAATAGCTTATTCAAAAGTCTTCCCTATTATAATGAATAGGTATTTAGGACATGATGGGCCTCACTATGGGGTCCAGAATATGTCTGAGGATATAGAATTTATAAATAATAAATAAATTCATATTATTAAAATTTAGAATATTTTTTATTGAATTTTTTTATTAAATGTATTTACATGTATTAAATTAAATACATAGAAAATATTATACAAATGAATATTATTTTAATATTCAAGGTTTATTTAATATTTTCAGAAAAGATGATTTGAGTTAATAAATCACTTTTATCATGTAATATATTTATTATATAATTGGTTAGTGATAAAAATATAAACAATATTTAAAATTTAGTATAATAGTCATAATATTTCATTTATGGTATATATAGTGGGTAATAAATATTTGTGGGTTGGGGAGCCTTTTTCGGGTAATTTTATCACTCACTATATATAGAAGGAGAGAGGATATTAGATGGAGACTATTAAATATGAGTTATTGAGAGCCACTCTCCCCCACTATTTAGAGAGATAATATCTCAATTCAAGTAATCAGATTGATCACTTTTTCTTACATCGAAGGAACGTTGATGCAGTGATCACTGAGACATTGAAGGCATCGTCAGATTGTTGTGCTAACACCCAATATTTGATGATCTATTCTCCCACATGATTTTGAATAATGTATGGATGATCTAGTAGGATTCAAATTTGGATCCTTCAAGCAATGATCTTCGACGATGAGTAGATGTCGACCACGACTTTCGATTGAAACAAATATTTTTTGGTTTATGTTTTGTGCATAAAATTCAACATGTGTGATATTTTTAATTTTAACAAGATTTTTATTTATCAAATATGATATAGTTACATTTTTCCTCAGTGAATAATTTTAAATCCCTAACCCACCAAATTCCATGATGCACCTTAGTACCTTCATGAATAGCTTGCTCAGTCTGGCCGTCAGTCTGGGGGTGAAATGCCATGATCAAATGAAAATGAGTCCCAAAATTGTCCTAAAATCCTCTATATAACCATGATTTAAAGAAATAATCACAGTTTGAAATGATCATTGAGGTAACTCCATGAATCTGAACTACCTTCTACATGTAAGCCATCCCAAGCTCTCCACTGAACTCTGCTCTTGAATATCTAGAAAGTGGGATGACTTAGTGGGTAGTTCTATGATCATCCAGATGGAATAATGTCCTCTAGATGATTGTGGGATATCCTTCATGAAGCCTATAGAGACACCATCCCACTTCCACTCTATCACCTCACGGGTTTTAACCAAAACCACTAGAACCTAGTGCTCAACCTTCACTTGTTGATAAGTGATGCATTAAGAGACAATATCTGATGCCCCCATTTTCATTCATGTACACCATAACTAATTTCTAAGGTCTTAGTACATCTTTTATACACCAGAATTCACCTCTTAGAAGGATGTATAAATCTTACTTAGAACATCCTCACACAACATCACCAGTACCATTTTTCATCCTCTAAAAAGGATGACATACTCCCCACCTTCAGAAAATCCATCAGGAGCATGTATAGTGGATATATGAATATGAAAGGTCTCATAGTTGGTATCTCTTAGATTATTCTCCCTAATTTTCTAAATAAGTTGAGGGGTAACTAATAGTGTAGCCATTCACTATTCTTTTCCACCTTTAATATCATTGTGCTAAACTAATTTTGAATTTTAAATTAAAAATATAATAAGAAATTTAACTTCATTTTTTATTTAATTATTTAATATTTATGACTTTTAAAAATTTAAATTTCACTTGTTTTTAAGTTTTCATTAAAGCTGTAGGTGATTTGGAGGATCCAGAATGAAGTTGAAGAAAAATGGGCCAAGATGCATGGAAGCACGTTAATGCTTGTCCACTATTTTTTTACATTTTGAGAAACATGTGAATATAATTGGGATGAAATTTTGTGATATAATCTAAAAATCAGTGGGATAAAACTCATATAAAGACACCCAAGCCCAATTCATCTATCTAGTGGACCAACCGAATTGATCTATCTGGAGAACCAAATATGCTCAAAGTCAAAAATTAGATTCATTATTTTGATTATGACTCTCATTAAAAAAGTCCAATGGCCTCAAAATCTGACATGGAGATATTCAGGATTCTTAAAAACAAATATTCTCTTTTTTCATGTTGAGATATTGCTATTTACTAACCCAAAACTGAGATACATGTGGTATCATGAAACCTGGGTGCCCAAAACCACTACCCATTATTGCTATAAAAGGGATCCATGAGAACCTCATTTGAAAGTGGACCAAGGAGTGAACTAATTTTATTTTGGAGTTCCATATGATTCCACTCATCACCTTGGAGGTTTTAGAGGTCCCTATCATCATAGGTAGATATGAAATGAAGAAGGATATCCACTTGGGCTTCATCCTCCTCTCGATTGCAGGATAAATAATGGATATTTATTGTGAGGGAGGTACACATATTTTAAGGAGATTTGTGAAAGTTTTATTTCTACTAGTATGATGAATTTTGGGTTTGAAAATATTTCATTCATAATTATATTAATTTGATTCATATTTTGATGCTTTTATTTTTATTCAACTGAATGGAATTTTCTTTACTTTTAACCAATCAGTGTGAATTTTTGAATGCATGAATTGTGTTGTTCCGATTAGAAAACACAAGAATCCTTTTCATTAACACTTATTTGAGATTTTACTTTTCTTTGGACATTAAAATACCATGCATAAGATCTGTACCTTGGGTATAAAATTTCTATGTAAAGATTTGGTTCAACATGCATAAATATAAAATCTTGGAAATTAATCAGGATTCCAATTAATTTCAACCAAATAATTACTTCAAACCTAAATTAATATCTAATAACTAAGAACTTTAATATTTTTTAGTGAACACACAATGAACCATTTTATCATATTTTTCAAAATCCATTTGTTTTTCAACTATTAAATTTTGTAAATTAATTCATTTTATTTTTAAATATCTTTTCAAAACCACCCCCCTCATTTGAAAGGTTTATTAAAAATTCACAAATTAATCCTTTAACACTCCTTGAGGTATGACTTAGGGTATTCCTAGACTATAAAATCATCTTTAAATTGTAATCAATTTGATGTTTCATGACTAGAAACTTGATTGAGCTATAAACTTTCTAAAAATATTCACATGAAAACAGTTTCTATGATGACTACAATCTAAAGAGGATGAGTAGATAAGAATAATACTGAATAAAACATAAGAAATAGAAGAGAAACTAAGAATTTTATTACTAAAAACACAAATATTATAATGCAAAGATGAAGAAGAGAAAGGCTTCGGGGAAGGGATCCTTGCTTCAAGAGCTACCCCTATTCAATGCTTTACGAACTGGAGTGGAACCACTTCTCCTCTCCCACCAAATTCTTAATTCAAACACAAAACCCCTCAAAATTATAAGATCACACATTTATAGAGTGTATGGGGGGACATGTTTACAAGAGTTTTAAAGTGTGAATGGGGAAATTTGGCCAAATATTTTATTCCAAATTTATCTTCCTTGTAGACCACAAAAAAACATGAAATATCTTTCATTCTAGAAGGATTATTTTTGAGGAATTGGGTCCTCTATCTACTATAAAAATTTTATACAAATACATAATCTAATGTAGAATATATTCCCCAAATAGTGAAATGGTGTCCAATCTGGAAATTCCAATTCAGCTTTGACTTCATGACCCACTTTCTACAATCAAATGCACAATCTTGATTAGATGATCTCAATAAAAGTTTTATAAAGTTAAGTGAATAATTATATTACAAAATTGCAAGTTTAAATAAGCTACATAAAAATAGTTATGACTATATTATAACAATTCACTTTAAAGAATCAAAACTGAAATTTTCATCAAATTTGAAAATGAATGATCTAATCCCAAATATTTCATAAATAAACATATTTAACACAAGGTGAGGAAATTATGTAATTTATTATCAGTAAAATATTTAATAAAAATGTGCTTTATATATTGGTCTAAATGGTGGGAATTAATTATGCGGGAGCTACACATCTTGTAAAGAGAGTTATGATGCTTGTATTTATATTAGTTTGATATATTTTGGGTTTTAAAACATATCATTCCATGTATCTTACATTATTTTATATTTGAAAGTTTGTTTTGATGAATGTGATTGATATGCTCTTAATTTCTAACTGATCGGTGTGAAATTTTGAGTGTGTGGCTTATGTTGTTTTGATTGGAGAACACAAGAATCATTTTCTTCCCAATTATTTGAGATTTAAATTTTATTGGTAAGTTATTATACCATGCATAAGATCTAGAACTTGGATATATTATTGTTATTTCAAGGTTTGGTTCAACTTGCATTGATATAAGAGAATAGAAGGTTATCGATATTCCAATTAATTTTTACCAAAGAATAACATCAAACCTAAATTAATCTCTAAGAAAAATAAACTTTAAATGTGTGCAGTGAACTCACACTGAACCCGTTTTATCATATTTTTCATAATCCAATTGCTTTTCAACTATTAAAATCTTTAAATTAAGTCATTTTATTTTTAAAACTATTTTAAAAAACACCCCCTCTTTTAGTATATTCTATTAAAAATACACACTTTAAACCTTTAATGAACCTTGAGAGATGACTCATAGTCTACCCTATGCTATAAAATAATCTTTAAATCGTAATAAATTTGATGTGTCATGACAGCACAGTTAAATTTTGGTGCTGTTTCTAGTGAGTGATTTAGTTTTAGTGTCTGTTTTTGATAAGATAGTTGTAAATTCTATGACTATTTTCTTGTTTTATCTTCTAAATTTGAATATATTTTTGTGTTATGATTTATTTCTTATGTAGTTTTTGTGTATGACACATTCTACTCTGAGATATTTTGCAACACCTCAGCCCAAATGACGACTAAGACTCTAGTCAGACCGGTGGGTCACATGGCCTCAAGCGCGCATCCCCATATTCTAGAGGCTACCGACTAGTAGTGAGGGTATAAGGAGGTGAAAGTGGGAAGACTATACCCTCATGATTAGAGTACCATAGTGGTATAACTGATGATAAATAAAATACAACAATGGAAGTAGTAAATAATAAAGACACAGATATGGAAGAATAAGAATAACTAAATATAAAAGATGGACAATGCTAATATAAAACTATTCATGCATGTATAGATGATGATACATAAATTGAAATAATAGAAATATAATAAGAAACTGTTTATAGTACAATATAAGAACATGAAAAGAAATAGAAATACCCAAGGGTAATCTTCATGAGAATCCTTAGCTCTAGCTCAGTCCTGTTCTCCTAACTCCTAGGTACAAGTAAGACAACTCAAGCCATGGTCCTACAAACATAAGGTCTACTCGGGTACCCCAGTGCAATGGAGGCCTGATCAGGGTGTGAGAAATAAATCCTAATAGGTTTCCACCCATGGTGTCTATAATTGAATACAGTGCTTGAATATAAATTAAAGTAGTGTGTAAGTATAAAGAATACTAAAAATAACTAAATAAATTAAAAACATCCCACTAAGGTTCCTGAAGGATACATAGTGATTCTACCTATTTCGACTCATGACTAGAAAGTGTAATGACCCAAAGTTTCATTAATGTAAATCCCTCTTGATCTAATTAAATGTCTATTTATGTAAAATGTTTATATAAAATGTCAATTTATTTGGTTTTATGTTAAGAATTGTGACCATTTCTTTTATAGCCGTTGAACAGTGATCAAATGATTAGTATAAATATAAGGCTTTATCAAATCCAATTTACTCAGACAAAGGAAGCGATGGCCTCATCCAATAGAATTGCTCCATAGGAAGCCCATTTGTTGGAGATCAGAAAAGAGGTGGCATCTTTAGGCTTTGCTCTTGACCAAGACCAATCTGAGCTTCATCATGTCAAGCTCGAACGAGACCGTCTACGGGAAAAGTGGAAGTTGATAGAGATTACCACTCGAGTAATGTTATCTGAGCCACCCCAAGAGTCTGTAACTATCGCACACCTTACCCTTAGGTCTTATGCAACTTTTTTAAGGGGTTATGTAACAAATCTCTAGTACTATGTTCATGTACATTATTTTTTTATATAATAATGAATATACTTTCTTGTCATTATTGATACATTGTAAATAGTTTTTAAAGTACAAGTAGTGTTTTTAGTTATTTTTTAATTAAGAAATATAGTTTATTAAATTAAGGTATTTTTAATTAAATAATATTTTAATAAAATATTATTATTATTATTAAACTAATTTTATTATATATAAATGATCATATAATTTTATGAATGCAATTATAATTTTTATTAAGGTTTGAAAGCCATTTCTGTCAAAACCCGTGAATTTTCGATAAATGTCAGTTTTTATTTTAAAAGTGAAAATTAACATATTTAGAAAATTATTTAAATAAAAATAAATTATATTTCTGGAATCAGGACATCAAAATTATCTAGCGGTGAATTTTTCATATTTTTCTGAGATAGTTAAATTTTTGGGTAAAAATTAAATACCGTTTAAATATACAATGTGTTTTATGACATCGTAATGACCCAATAGTGATGTAATAAAATACTATAAGCTTTATGTTCAGCCAATATATGCTTTACCATTAAAATAATGTGATTTTGGGTTTGTTTGAATTACTTTTCAAAGCATTAATGGACCCCTCAAGACTTATTAAACATCTTGTCTTTTTAAATTATTTTCCATGGGAGTGTGACTCACCTCCACATAAGCAACCCCATTATTTTAAGAAGTTTGGAATTTGGCCTTATAAAATATTTTTTTCCTCTTCTCTTTTCTAGAAACCAAGAGGAAAAACCATGAGCTGATTTGTGGTTTGGATTAGTTTAATGTAAGGGGTCCCAAACCTAAATAATAAAGAATTCACTCACCTTTCCTATATAAACCCACCCAAGCTCCCACATCCTCCTCACTAAAAGCCTTTGTAGTTCTTCCAACATATTACCTACTCTCTCTAGAATCCTCCCAAGGTGCCCCAAGCTCCCAAGAAGCCTCTCTCAATCCTCTCTCAAGCCTTGGAAGCACACTTCCAAGTAAGGGTTTTTCTTCCTTTCACTTTTTTTGTCTAATTTTCTTAATATTGTTATTCCCTTTTATCATCAATTATAAATGCTGGGGTATGGTTTTGAACCTCCCCCATACTACCCTCTTATTGTTTGAATGATGTTAGACCCCTTTCTTTCTCATTTAATGCCTCCCATGTACACCCGTTACTATGCCAAAATTCCGAAAGGAACTTCTCTCTCTTCATTTACATTCAAGTAATACTTTTGTATCATGAATCTAAATTACATTAATTTTTTTGGACATGTATCTATATGAACTCCTTAATTTCCATTTCATGTAAATATGATGAGACACCCCTTTCTCTCTTATCAACCATTTTTATGAATTCTTATGTCACGACGTTACACTGCCGAAATTGCACTGATTTTCTAAGCCAATGCCTTTGTGAAGTGAATACCATGCCCATTTCTACATCAAGGGTATTCACATTTATTCACATTTACTTATTTATTATAAAGTTTAATGTATTAATTACACATTACTTATCGTGGAATAAATTATTATGTTTAATGAATCCATGTTTTATGATCCATGTGGCACACTTATGCATGAAATGAAATGTTTAAGAAGGGTGCGCCCTTATAGCGCTCCAATGCGTTGGGTAAAGTATAGTATCATGATACGTCATGTGCAATGAGTGTTGAATCATTATAATTCAAGTGAAATGAGGGTTTACTCGTGCTTCATGTGCAATAAGAAGTTACTCATGCTCCATGTGCAATGAGCCTTGGCTCATGCTAATTCCATGTTAAGTGTTGTTGCCACATTTCCATGTTATGATTATCATGCTTTATCATGCCTTTATTTTCATGCTTATATTGTGCTATATTGATATGCCTATTTTCTAACATGTATTTTACTTCTCATGTATTCCATGTTTTTTCCCTTACTGGGCTTTATAGCTCACCCCTTTTCTTATGCATGTCCTCAGGTTATCCCATGCAATTCTAAGTACGAGAGAATGTAGTGGCCATGTAAAGAAAATTTTCAATAAAGATGTTGTATTTCATATTTTAAGTTGTTATGTAATGGTCCTAATCCCCAAAGACACTAGACCTCTCGATCTTCTATGTTGTATCAAGTGAATAGTTTATGTAATAAATCATGTTTAAGTTTGTAATAAAAGAAGGGTTGTCATAGTTGGTATCAAAGGGTAGGTTTAGTTATTTTTTGGGATTAGGATTAGAAAAATATAGTAAAGCCTTAGAGGCAAGACTAAGTATAATAAAAAAATCCCTATGTTTTGGTGAGTATTGAGTAAGTGGGCTATCAAGCAAAAACATCCCTATCTGGATACGAGCAGGTAGAGGCGGCTCTGGCACAGATGTATTATAGGGGTAAAACTCAAAAACACCGCTGTGAGCTAGACTCGAACAAGAAGTGGTGAACGAAAATGAGCCTTGCTAAACTCTTGGTTAAGACACTCCCAGGGGGATATGCTTTGGTAAATTCACAAGCTTCGTATGAACCCTTATTAAGGGAATAAAAAAACCCCTAAGAATATATGTTAGAAAGTAGATCACGAAAAGCCTAGATTGAAGCTTATAGATTCATAAGTTAAGGAAATAAAATTTAATTTATAAGTCATCAACTTTTGTCTTTAGATTACCCTTTATGTGTTACCCCTAACTTTCCTTTTATTCTATCCAATGACCGGTAATAGGAGGACTCGGGCTAACAACTGATGTGAAGATCAGTGTGATGACTGTACTAATGAGATGCCCAATACAATGGGAGTGGGAATCATGAACTTTGTCATGATTCTCTCTCTGCTAACTCAAGATTTGAATAAAAACATGGGTTAAGAGGAACATTCAACCCCCCCTAAGAAATAACAAGTCACTATCGAGAACTTCATGAGACAAAGGCCTCCAACTTTTAGTGGATCATTCGATCCCACGATCGTTGAACAATGGATCAACTCTATTGAAAATATCTTCTATAGCCTTCAATATTCTGAACAAGAGAAGGTTCTCCTGGAGGCTTATCATATGGAGGGTGAAGCTGATCAATGGTGGACAATGATAAAAAATACGAAGCCTGAGGAGGAGATCGAGGCGTTGGAATTGAAGGATTTTCAGAAGATGTTTTTCGATAAATATTTTACGCGCACCCTCCGGATTAATATGGAAAGGGACTTCCTTTACCTCAATAAAAAGGACAAAGAATCTATTGGAGCATACTATAAAAACTTCACAAGGCTTGCACGATATGATTCTGGCTTTTTCATTACCCCCAAATTCAAAGTTGAACGCTTCTTTGGTGGGCTGAAGCCTAGCCTACGGAAAGCATTAGTGATCCGTGACTTCTATAGCTATGAGGAAATTGTCCGATGTGCCCTCAAGGTAGAAATGGAGATCGGGGAATCATAGGGTTATCATGGGGACAAGAAGCGTACGGTGGAATTCAATGCGGGCGGTCCGATAGATAAATCCAATGGTGCTAAGAAGATCCAGCACCCCACTTTCCAAAAGTACGGAAAGAAGAACCCTGGAAATTGCCTCAAGGGGATGAGGAAATGCTTTAGGTGTGGAAGAGAAGGGAACCTAGATGTTAAATGTCAGCAAGAAAGACCCGTGACTGTGACAGAGGAGAGGAATGCTCCATTCGAACCTCAACGCATTGTTCATTGCTACAACTGCAAAGAACCGGGGCATTTTTCAAATTAGTGCCCTAATCCAAGGGTTTTCGGAGGCAACCAAAAACTCCAAGGTAGCAAGGAAGATATTTTTCCATCACTTCTGCTGAAGTGAACCCCGAAAACGTAGTGTTGACAGGTACACTACTTATTCATTCAATAATAGAAAATGTACTTTTTGATTCAGGTTCTACGCATTCTTTTATATCTCGAAAGTTTAGTAGAACAATCACAGCACCACCACAAATCATGGAAGTGGAGATGTCGGTGAGTACATCAAATGGGGAAATCATTGAATCCCATGAATATAACTCCTCCCATGTCATAATCTGTGGATTGAATTTCCCAGTGAACCTCGTCATACTCCCTCTAGTAGAATTTTGATGCAATTCTTAGCATGAATTGGATTTCCTTATATAGAGCCAACATAAATTGTCAGGAGAGGTAAATCACACTCTATATAGAGAATCGACCCCCCAATTCTTTACAAGTGTAAGGAGGAAGATGAATCTCCTTTAGCTGCATCATCTCAAGCATGGATATTACTTCCCTATAAGCACACGTATCTGGCTCAGATGATTGAGTCCAAGGAAGAAACCATCCTTGAAGAAATGCCTTTTGTGAGGGAATTCGCCGAAGTGTTTCCTGAGGAACTTCCTGGTCTTCCTACTAGAAGAGATTTTGAATTCTCAATTGAACTTATACCAGGGGTGCTACCAATATCCAAGACTCCATATAGAATGGCTAACGTGGAGCTTGAAGAGATGAAGAAACAACTATAGGATAATCTGGATAAAGGGTTTATACGCCCAAGTGCTTCACCATGGGGTGCACCAGTCCTCTTCGTCAAGAAGAAGGATGGGTCAATGTGACTTTGCATCGATTATCATGAACTTAACAAAATAATGATAAAGAACAAGTATACTCTACCATGGATTGATGACTTGTTCGATCAACTCTGTGGAGCATAATACTTTCCAAGGTATATTTGCGGTCGGGATATTATCAAGTAAGGGTGAAGAAGGAAGATGTCCCCAAGACTGTTTTTCATACAAGATACGGGCACTATAAATTCATAGTAATTCATTTCAAACTCACTAATGCTCCAGTAATATTCATGGACTTGATGAATAAAGTCTTTGGAGATTACCTTGAAAAATTTGTGGTAGTCTTTATAGATGATATTCTAATATACTGCAAAACCAAGGAGGATCATGAGGAGCATTTAAGAACTGTACTAGAGAATTTGCACAAGGAGAATCTCTATGAAAAGTACAAAAAGTGTGAGTTCTGGTTGAAGGAGGTCTCATTATTGAGCCATATCATCACAAGCAATGGGATATCTGTGGATCCCTCCAAAACAGATGCAATTGAGGGATGGGTGAG
Organism: Viscum album; assembly: GCA_963277665.1. Lineage (NCBI taxonomy): Eukaryota > Viridiplantae > Streptophyta > Magnoliopsida > Santalales > Viscaceae > Viscum > Viscum album. Next base: position 1,775,871,755 of record OY728129.1, on the reverse strand, counting down.
GCCAACATCGGTAACAGATATCTGTAGCTTCTTGGGGTTAGCTGGATATTATCGACGATTTGTGAGAAATTTATCACGATTGTACAACCCTCTTACCAAGATAACTCAAAAGGGAGTAAAGTTTTCTTGGAGTGATGAATGTGAAGAAAGATTCAAGGAGTTGAAAAGGAGGCTTATCACTGCGCCCATGCTCACTTTACCCACAAGTGGGGAACCTTTTGTGATATTCAGTGATGCTTCGAAGAAGGGCTTAGGCTGTGTGATGATGTAGAATGATAAAGTGATATCCTATGCCTCAAGACAGTTGAAAATCCATGAGTGAAACTATCCAATGCATGATCTGGTGTTGGCAACGGTGATCTTTTCCTTCAAAATCTAGCGGTATTATCTCTATGAGGAGAAATGTGAGATATATACTGACCACAAGAGTCTTAAATATATATTCACACAGAAAGAGCTTAATATGTGCCAGAGAAGATGGATAGATCTCATCAAGGATTATGATTGTTCAATACATTACCACCCTGGGAAAGCGAACAAGGTGGTAGATTCCCTAAGTAGAAAGGACCCAGCGATTCTATCAATGATGAGAATTGATAAGGATCCAATCTTCTTAGACTTGATGAAGATGGACATGGGAATCATAAAGAAGGGAACATCATCAATCCTTTCACAAATTATTGCTCAACCGTATCTTTTGGAAAGGTTAAAAGATGCTCAAAAGGATGATGTGTGAATTCAGGAAAAAGTGGAAGCTATAGAAAAATGGAAATCCTTGGAGTTTAATGTTAATTAAGAAGGAATTGTGCGATTTGGGAAAAGACTATGTGTTCCGTCAAGTCCGGAGCTGAAGAAGGAACTTTTGGATGATGCAAATAGTTCAAATTTCTTTATTCAACCAGGGAGCACAAAGATGTATCGAGATCTCTGAGAAATTTTTTGTTGGGATAATATGAATAAAGAGATCGCTGTATATACATCAAAGTGACCGGTGTGCCAGCAAGTGAAGGCAGATATGCAGAAGTCTAAGGGGATGATGCAACCATTGCCATACCAGAATGGAAATGGGAGAACATCACCATGGACTTTGTCACTGGACTTCCGAGGTAATCCAAAGGCAACAATGCAATCTGGGTTGTGGTGGATCATCTTACAAAGACTGCACACTTCATTGCTATTCGGGAAGATTTCTCATTGGATCAAATGGCACAAATATATATCAGGGAAGTGGTAAGGATGCATGGAGTACCGCTATCTATTGTGTCTGACCGAGATCCAAGATTCACCTCTATGTTTTGGAAGAGTCTTAAACGTGCTCTGGATATTGAACTGAACTTCAGTACGGCCTATCATCCTCAAACTAATGACAAATCCGAGCGAACTATCCAAACACTTGAGGACATGTTGAGAGCATGCTCAATAGAATTTAAATGAGGATGGGATCAACATCTTCCTCTGGTTGAGTTATCTTATAATAATAGTTTCCAATCGAGCATCCAAATGGCACCATATGAAGCCCTTTATGGGAAAAGGTGCAGAACACCAGCAGGTTGGGATGAGGTTGGTGAACGTAAGCTGCTTGGACTAGAAATGGTTGAGGAAATGGTGGAGAAGGTGAAAACCATTCAGCAGCATATCTAGGTATCCCAGAGTTGACAGAAGAGTTATGCATATAATCATCGATGAGACCTTGAGTTTAACGTTGGAGACATGATTTTTCTACGCATATCTCCATGGAAGAAGGTCATGAGGTTTGGAAAGAAAGGTAAGTTAAGTCCAAGGTACATCGACCCCTTCAAGATTCTTGATCATGTCGGGGCTGTGGCCTATTGAATAGCACTTCCACCTACCATGGACAAAGTACATGATGTCTTTCATGTATCCCTCTTAAATAAGTACATACCAGACCCTTCACATGTACTCTATTCTGAGGTGGTACAGTTGGAGGATGATATTTCTTATGAGGAGCAACTAGTGAAGATATTAGATCGTAGAGAAAAATTTCTACGAAATAAGACATTGCCCCTCGTCAAGGTGTTGTGGAGAAACCAAAAGTTTGAAGAAGTAACTTGGGAATCAGAGGAAATGATGAAGCTGAGTTACCCACATCTGTTTTAGTGTGGGAAAAGGAAATTTCGAGGGTGAAATTTCTTAAGGGGGGAATATTGTAATGACCAAAAGTTTCATTAATGGAAATCCCTCTTGATCTAATTAAATGTCTCTTTATATAAAATGTCAACTTCTTTGGTTTTATGTTAAGAATTGTGATTGTTTCTTTTATAGCCGTTGAACAGTGATCACATGATTAGTATACATATAGGGCTTTAAAAAATCCAATTTACTCAGACAACGGAAGCGATGACCTCATCCAGTATAATTACTCCCTATGAAGCCCATTTGTCGAAGCTCAGAAAAGAGGTGGCGTCTTTGGGCTTCGATCTTGACCAATCCCAATCTGAGCTTCATCATGTCAAGCTCGAACAAGACCGTCTATGGGAAAAGTGGAAGTTGATAGAGATTACCACTCGAGCAATGTTATCTGAGCCACCCCAAGAGTCTTTCACCATTGCACACATTACCCTTAGGTCTTATGCGGCTATTTTAAGGGGTTATGTAAAAAATCTCTAGTACTATATTCATGTACATTATTTTTGTATATAATAATGAATATACTTTCTTGTCATTATTGATACATTGTAAATAGTTTTTAAAGTATAATTAGTGTTTTTAGTTATTATTTAATTAAGACATATATTTTATTAAATTAAGGGATTTTTGAATTAAATAATATTTTAATAAAATATTATTATTATTATTAAATTAATTTTATTATATATAAATGATCATATAATTTTATGAATGCAATTATAATTTTTTTTAAGGTTTGAAATCCATTTCTGTCAAAACCCGTGAATTTTCGATAAATGTCGGTTTTTATTTTAAAAGTGAAAATTAACATATTTATAAAATTATTTAAATAAAATAAATGATATTTCTGGAATCAGGATGTCGAAATTATCCAACGGTGATTTTTTTGTAATTTTCTGAGGCAGTCAAATTTTTGGGTAAAAATTAAATACCGTTTAAATATATAATGTGTTTTATGACATCATAATGACCCAATAGTGATGTAATACAATACTATAAGCTTTATGTTCGGCCAATATATGTTTTAAAATTAAAATAATGTGATTTTGGGTTTGTTTGACTTACTTATAAAAGCATTAATGGACCCCTCAAGACTTATTAAACATCTTGTCTTTTTAAATTATTTTCCATGGGTGTGTGACTCACCTCCACATAAAAAACCCCATTATTTTAAGAAGTTAAGACTTTGGCCTTATAAAATATTTTTCCCTATTACCTTTGCCCAAAACCATGGGCAAAAACCATGATCTGATTTGTGGTTTGGATTAGTTTAATGTAAGGGGTCCCAAACCTAAATAATAAAGAATTCACTCACCTTTCCTATATAAACCCACCCAAGATCCCACTTCCTCCTCACTCAAAGCCTTTTTAGTTCTTCCAAACTCTTCCCTACTCTCTCTAGAATCTTCCCAAGGTGCCCCAAGCTCCCAAGAAGCCTCTCTCAAGCCTCTCTAAAGCCTTGGAAGCACACTTCCAAGTAAGGATTTTTCTTCCTTTCACTTTTTTTGTCCAATTTTCTTAATATTGTTATTCCCTTTTAATTTCAATTATAAATTCTGGGGTATGGTTTCAAACCTCCCCCATACTGCCCTATTCTTGTTTGAATTATGGGATACCCCTTTCTCTCTCATTTAATTCCTACCATGTACACCCGTTATTATGCCGAAATTCCAAAAGTAACTTCTCTCTCTTCATTTACATTTAAACAATACTTTTGTATCATGAATCTAAATTCCATTACAATTGTTTGGACACGTATCTATATGACCCCCCTTACTGTCCATTTCATGTAAATATGACGAGACACCCCTTTCTCTCTCATCAACCATTTTTATGAATTCTTATGTCACGCCGTTTCACTGCCGAAATTGCACCGATTTTCTAAGCCAATGCCTTTGTGTAGTGAATACCATGCCCATTTCTCCATCAAGGGTATTCACCTTTATGAACATTTACTTATTGATTATAAATTTTCATGTATTAATTCCAAATTCCTTATCGTAGAATAAATGATTATGTTTAATGAATCCATGTTTTATGATCCATGTGGCACACTTATGCATGAAATGAAATGTTTAAGAAGGGTGCGCCCTTATAGCACTCCAATGCATTGGGTAAAGTATAGTATCATGATACATCATGTGCAATGAGTGTTGACTAATTATAATTCAAGTGAAACGAGGGTTTACTCGTGCTTCATGTACGATGAGAAGTTACTCATGATCCATGTGCAATGAGCCTTGGATCATGCTAATTCCATGTTAAGTGTTGTTGCCACATTTCCATGTTATGATTATCATGATTTATCATGCCTTTATGTTCGTGCTTATCTTGTTCTCTATTTATATTACTATTGTGTAACATGTATTGTACTCCTCATGTATTCCATGTTTTTTCCCTTACTGGGTTTTATAGCTCACCCCTTTTCTTATGCTTGTCCTCAGGTTATCCCATGCAATGCTAAGTACGAGGGAATGTAGTGGTCATGTAAAGGGATTTTTCAATAAAGATGTTATATTTCATGTTTTAAGTTGTTATGTAATAGTCCTAATCCCCAAATACACTATACCTCTCGATCTTCCATGTTGTATCAAGTAAATAGTTTATGTAATAAATCATGTTTAAGTTTGTAATAAAAAGAGGGTTGTCATAGAAAGAGTGTATGATCTGTAACCATATGAATATAATAATAAAATATAAATAGTATAGTTATATATTTCATCCACCTATATGAACCATGTACGTTCATATGTATGTATCCATATATCTGGAATACTTGTTGCTGTATGGATCGGGGTGTATCTTAGACATCCATAACAAGTCTGAATGATCCTACAAGTTCAAGCTAAAGGGTACATTCCCTACATCTCATAATGAGTGGGAGACACCATACTCATCATTTGATATGGTGAGTGTTCCATCATGTCAATTCTTGAAAGTAGTGAGCGTACCATCATGTAAACACTCACAAAGGATGTGGTGCATGATAACCACCGTCCCAAGTATTAATAGTGCTAGATTTTGTGATCAATACCCGATTTAAGGGAGCATGATACTTCCATGCTCAATAGAACCCTTACCATCCTTCCAAAACATATAACAAGTCACAATCATATAATAATAATAACATGATCCACAAGGGATTACCTCTCATGCTCTACATTTACTTATCCCAATTCAAATTAGAGGAAACAAATGTCTAATCTAAGGCATGGTCATACCACCTAATTAAATTCCAATTTAATTAAACCATTTAATACAATTCAAATTAAGCATGTAATTAAGCATGAAATAAATGGCATGGCCTTGCTACCATTTAAAATTCATTCCATTCACACTAACAACCCATTTAAAGAAAATGACCATCATGAATAAACTATTCAGTTAATAACATGCCATAAAGTCTATCAAAACATGGAATTTCATTTAACAAGGCTCAAAGAGGCACTTAGAAGGTACCATAGTCCATTGAGAATTTACCTATATGGGATATCCCATTTTGAAAGAAAGCCAGGACCTTAGGAGGAACTTTTTTCATTAGTCAATTAGGTATGAGTGGTACAAGCCATGTACTTAGAAGGTTCATTGGTTCAATAAACATTTATGTATAAGAAGTGAAACTCCATTTAAGGACAACAAGAGAGGCCATGTATCAAACATTCCATGTATATACAAACTATAAAAGGCATATGAAACCACCAATTCCATAAATCCAAACAAGACACAATTCACTAAATGTTGCTTTTTAATTTTTTGGATAACATACCTCATCTGAGAGGTTTTATTAATAAAACATTAAATTGGTCATCAATAATTCATTTAACATAATTAAGTGTCAAGTTCAAGAGGCATAACTCATTTTATTCAAAGGAAGCATTTAGATAATTACCAAATAATAAGAAAGAAATTTACAAGGATTCAATTTAGCACTTAGTAGGTTCCATTCACATATAGGAAAAACCATACAATGAGAAATCCCATTAGTAATCCATGCAGAATGATTTGAAGGAATTCCATGATTTTAATAATTTTACTAAAAAGGGATGATTCATGATAGGGAACCCAATGGGTTTCCATGATCAAGTTTGGCATCCTTTATATACATAAAAAATCTCAATAAGATTAATAAAAGGTGTGTATACCATTATAAATTGAAAAAAATGTTTTAAAGTTAATGCATGACAAGGGATGGTGTGCGGTGAAATGATGCTATTTATAAAAGGATAGAAAATTAGGGAAAAATATATAGAACACCTACCTCATACTTAGGATGATCTAATCATCCAATATCAAGATATAATTTGATTCGGTTTAAAAGAAATTGGGAAAACATAAATTTTCCCTAAAAATAGGGAAAATGAGCTCACATCAAATAACACAATAGATTGAATGAAGAAATTGAAATAGATTACAGAGGATCATATAGATCAACATTATGGATCCATAGAGATTGATAGTGTTCAAATAGGATGACAGACAAAGGAGTTATCTCTATCCCTAGGTCAGATAGAAGAAGATCCCATGGTTCCATAGAGAGGAGCTCATGCGGTTGGAGGGAGAAGAAAGGATGAAGAAAAAAAATTAACCACATTAAGAGAAGTTTAATAATTTCACCCTCAAAACTAGGTCACATAGTTTGGATGTACGATTTTTAAACCATGCACCAACCGTGTGACACCCATTTCCTAGAAACCCTACCTCACACATTTTTTCCTGTACGGTTACCCTAACTGCACACAAACCATGTGATGAATAGTGTATAGATATTGCCTATGTGGCACTAACCATTCCGTCTAGGCACACAATTTGGGAAAACCACATGCTACTCGTGCAACACTTTTTTTACCCTTGGTTCAGGCCACACAATTTGTTGCTGGGTCTGCATGGTTTTAGACAAACCGTGTGCCCTATGCAGACCCTCCAAACCTGATTTCTAAGGCTTGATGCTCTAGAAACTCAAAAGAGCACTCGATAATCCTCTAAAGACCTTACCCATGTCTAAAAAAATATTTTTAAGTGTTCTAACTATCATAATTATGTTTTAAATCTCGGTTCAATGAATGGACCATCTAGTAAACACAAAAAAAAATCAAATTCTCTCAGAATTCTACCTTGGATCAAAACATGAGTCACTAAAACCTACCCACCTTAGAAATTATCATCCCTAAGAAGCCTTTGGGAACAAATAAGACATCACCCTACCTACAAGGGTCATGAAGTCTCATTCAAATGGTTGTGTTATGTTTCCAAACACCCAACATACCTCCAAGATTTACTTAAGCATATGAAACTTAAGCCGTTAAGACCTAATCCAACACTCATTTTCCAATTGAAACACCTAAATAGTGCTTACCCGAGCCCATTTATCTAGATAAATGATCATGATGTTTCCTATTTAAACATCTAGCTGACTGTGCTCCCCGCCATAGGTTCTAAATTTAAAAAAGGGGAACATTTTGAGCTATGGTACCTCCACCATTGTAATTTCCTTACAAATCATGCCCCAAAGTGTTCAAGCTATGCTCCTGGCATGTTTTATTTAACTAGGACAACCTGACTATATTTGGGGTCATATGAAGTACCTCACAAAGACGAAATGGTCAAATACCGATTAACCTAATTGAAACAAGTCGTGCAAGATTTCCTAGAAGACACTGCCGACATTTACACCACACTTGTCTTAACTGGGTGACATGCTAAAAAAATAGTTCATTTCAATTGTACACATTGAAAAAGAAGGATAATAAGTCAAGCCACCTCTAAAAGAAAATTCAAAAGAGGCCTAACTTAGATGGATGGAATATTACAGACTGAACTGAAATTTCTTCTTCTAATGAATATCATGTTTATAACGATCATGTTCATCAAAGCCCATACCCGACTTCCAGTGATGTTCCATGGTCAAAACTTCACCTGACCATTTAATCTATCGTTCCACCACACAAACAAGGGTCTAACTTAGATCTAGCCCATTGGAATATTCACCCTTAAACATCACTTCCAATACTAACAGCAAGTCCGAGATAACCTCAGATTTATTCACTTGGAGTCCAAAGAACTAACCCACGGTAGTCCATACACCTTGTTTACAAGTGATACATCAATATAAGGCTAATACATCCACTTCAAAACATTGAATAAGCCTAGAGTAGAATCCTATTGATATTCAATTCAAAGGAAAATGTATGCTAATCATGAGTCCATCTAAGGAATTCCTACACGGGAACCTAGGTCCACTCAATACTAACCAACCCTTGATAAAAACGATGGGTCCAGTGTAAAACACTAAGAAAACCACCCAAAAAATCGCAAAATATTTTAAAAATTTATCATGAGATAAGACCAACACTCTATTAGTGTATCAAGGATGATGTTAAGATAAGGGAAACACTCATTTCTTAAAAAAGAGTACACTAAGGGGATACCGAAGATTACTAAGAAGATTAATCAAACCACTACTGGTTGACTTCCCTTGAAGGAATATCATCTTTATCAGCCAATGAAATGTCATAACGTGATCACAATGCATTTAATACTGAGGGAATTTCATGATCACTAAATCTTACCCACTAAAATCCATCGAAGACCAATGGTGTTTCTAATAGGCCGAAAACAAAACCACTACATTAACGTCGTGATTCTGATCAAGAAACGATAATATTCCAACCTTTAAGCCCCAAAGGTATTCAAGTAAGACCAAATACTTTCAAAGGACCAACTCAGTTGTGTTCCTTATACTTGTAAGGGAATGTATTTTACAAAACTAATTCGATGATCCCCACCTTACGATTTTCCTATCCATCTAAAGAAGAGGCAAACCAACTACTCATAAGCGTGCTAGGTAAGATTAACCTTAAACACAACCGTTATGGCATTTTTCATGAGATCCAAAACCCACCTGATAAGTGTGTCACAACACTTGAGTCTCTTTGAAGTCATCCTGAGCATTGGAAAGAATTTTATTCCTTTAATACCTAGGTAACTATACTCTGGAGATGACCTGAGAACATACTCAAAAGATCATGGATCAATGATCCCACAAAACATAACCAGTTATTTATACCATTTAACAACTTTAAGGGTTTCACATATATGAACGCACATCACCCTGAGGTTCTAAAAAAAGAACACACATATTCAATGCTATCCATAAGCTATCTTACCTATGCATTCAAGCATCAGGTGGTGTATACAATATATTTAACCCAAATTTGTATTCGTCCATACAACCATTAACCTAAATGAATACATACCAAGTCATCCATCAATAAGAAAGAAGAGAGGGTCAAGTGACCAACATAGTGGCTAACTATGCACTAGGCATCTATAACCTGCTAAAATAGAGCATTACTTAATGATCACGCTCATAAAAAGAGTCAAGGATATAATGAAAAACCATACAAATAAGGGTTTTATTTCAATCTAAGATTCATACTAGGGACAAAGATACTTGAATGACACCAAAAATCAAAAAACTCAAAGGATTTATCAAGGTGTTTAATCTATAAGGGTGATACCTACCTCATACTGGCCCCTTACTGAAGAATAAGCATCAACCATATCACTAGGTCATGAAAAATAGATTTAACTAGGCCCTACACATATCACTTAATCCATTGATAAAAAAGAAGTCCTATGTAAAACACTACCATTTATATTCTATGGAAACTCAAAAAGAAGTTTAAACTATCCTTAAATGAGGTCTTAAAAAAAGGACACCACTTACAGATCCATTTTAAAGTCATTACATTAACTCACTTTTAATCTTTATACATTTTAAATATTTAAAATAGAACATCAAGTACCAATTATAAAATTAAATCACTTGATAAAAGAGAAGGCAACCTACGAGGGTCTCGTTAATCCAACTTGGGTTCATTAGAATGAAACCCAATATTAGTTTCTTAATTATTAAAGTTTCAAAACACCCATAGAGGGTTATCTCATAAGAAACATTCAACAACTAACCTACTTGGGGTCCATTTTTTCATTTTAGAAGTTAACCACATGTTCACAATCCCCATGTGAAAGAGTCACATGCCTTTATAAAGGAAACCATTTATCGTTTAAAGTTATAAAAGTACCCTTAATGGGTTTTGATTGATAATATTAATATCATAATCGAATTACTTGGGTCGAGCCATAGAATAGGTCTATAAGCAACCAATGTGTTTAAAATCAAAATTAAATAGATTTTACATTTTATAACCATTTAAAAATATGACATGGTATTGTAAAATAATTGGATTATATGGATTTCCATCACCTAATCTAAAAATTTACCATATAATTTATAGACCAATGTATAGAACCCATTTAACAAAAACCAGTTCACTTTAAATGTTTAACTTTCGAAGACTTTATATTTGAACAAAGGCCTCTAAAAATGTATAATGTTCAAAGATGGTTTGAGTGTACGAGTTATATTTTCCCAATTATAAGGTTCCTATATACCTTAAAACTAAATTTTTTTCCATTTAATCACAACCAATAAATTTAACCCATGAAACCAATTATATATCTCAAATGTCACTAAGCATGTTATCACAAACAATATACATAGAGAAACATGATAATAAGAACAGAAGAACGATAATATGGAATAACATGATTAATAAATCAGACAACATGGAATATAATTATCTAATCATGGAAATATATTAACATGCTAAATAAAACACTCAACCATGATATATAACTAGGTATGCTAAAGAAAACAAAATCAGGGTATAACACTCAAGGAACACAAGCACTATATGTAGAAATCCTACAAATGAAACAACATGGCTTGTGATAAAACACATTTTTATTGAATATTTTATTGATTATAAATGATATAATTCCCTCAAATTATGTTAAATATGTTTATTTATAAAATATTTGGGATTAGATCATTCATTTAAAAATATGGTGAAAATTTCATTTTTACCCTTTTAAAAATCACTATAGTATTTCGTACATAAATATTTTAATATGACTTATTTGAACTTAAAATTTTGTAAAATTGTTTCCCACATAATTTTCTACAACTTTTATTCAGGACACTAGATCTAAGAAGTGCATTGGTATAGAGTAAATGGACCATTAAGTCAATGGTGGACTGGACACAGAATATTGGACATCACTTTAGTGTTTGGGCCATATCTTCTACATACATGTTGGGATTGAGCCCCAATTTTGATAGGGGATCTAAAACCCAATTTATCACATATTATCCTTTTGGAAGGATAGATAATTCACGAGTTTTGGTGGTCAAGAATGTATTTCAAGTAAGATTAAAATATTTGGTAGAATATCATCATTCACTCTTGAAACCACTTTTAACCTAGCCTCCCCTCCACTCTATAAATATGTATTTTTCTCATTTGGAAGGGTTGGGACGTGAATTTTGATATTTGGAGAAGATTAGAAGTGACTCTACACCATTTCAATTCACAATTGGAGGAGGGAAGCTACCAAGCTAGGATCTCTCCCAAAATGCTCTTCTTTTCCTCTTCTTTGTTGTAATGTTATTGTGCTTTCAATAAACTCTTAGTTTCTCTTCCACTTATTCTATTATTTTAAATCTTCTTCATCTATTAATCTTCCTATTAGAGCTGGAATTCAAGATTAGAAACAATATTGGGTTATACCATTTCTAAACCTTTGCATTTGCATAACATTTCTATAATGACTACACCACCCATGGAAGAGTAGTTTTTTTAGTAATTGACCATACTCTATCCTCATTAATTCATTTATTATGAATCAATGATATACTATAATTCACATAATATGATAAATTAATTGATGTTTTAATTTAATTGAAACTAGTAAAGTAATTGAACAATTAACATAAAAACACGCAAGGACGAGATTTTGTGTAAATTGTGAGAGCACGAACTTATTTGATAATACAAAACCATACGAGATCAATTTTTAGTGTAAAAATATAATCACTAAACTCAATTAACTATAATTTCTAGATAGGAAATGTTTCTTAATTTACCACTGACCATAAGCTAACCTTAGAACATCAATCAAAGAGGGTGCTGTGATTGCATGTTCCGAAGTTAGCCAAGGGTTAAATTCAATTCATCTTTGTGGTAAAGTTAATTATCATAGGGTTAGTTATTTAAAAAATTAAGGAATTATAATTAATTAAATGTTAATTTAAATGATAATTATAAGTAATTGAGTGAATAGGTTGAGTTAGATCGATTACACCTTTTAAAATATTTTCTAAAAAAACATCTTCTTATTGCGTCTTTTTAATCGAATTTAATTTCAAAAATTAAAAACAAAAAATGCAATCTTCTTCCAGGAAACTTATTCTAGTTTTATAAATGATAAACAAAACCCCAATCCTTTCAAGTAGTGTTTTTATTATCTTTTATTTTAATTTTATAATACCTTTAATATGTTGTTTTAATTTACTTCCTCCTTTGAGAGACGACCTTGGTCAGCCACTCTGCTGCACCCAAGTACCCCAAAAAACCATTAATCATTTGAGGGTGCCCACGATAGTGAATTTCAGAATGAAATATACATGGAATTTGAATATATATGTGCCTATAATGATGCATTTAATGCTACTTTCTTTCCATACCAGGACAAGGTAAAACTACCACAAATTTCATTAATCAATATGCAGTGGAAAGTACACTATTTACTCAATGTGAAATCATAACCAACTATAACAACAAACAATATCAACAATAATCCCAACCTTGGACACTTTTAAATTTCCCCATGGGTGGGGTGATCACTCCCAAGCATGATCATTTAATAAGTATCGAAACATTTCTAGTCTCCTATCTACCAACCCAAAATAGTAAGACAAATGCAAAAAAACACCTCTGATACCGCTTTTTAACTTCCCTCCATGAATGAACACTAAGATGGTAGCTAGACCGGTGGTTCACATGGCCTCAAGCGCGCCTCGACATAAACTAGAGTCTACCGACTAGTAGAAAGGGTCTAAGGAGGTGATTGTGGGGAGACTATACTATCATGATTAGAGTAAGAAAAAAATATAACTAAAAATAAATAATATACAACAACAAAAGAAATAACTAATAAAGTCACAACTGCAGAATAATAATAATAATAATAAAATATAAAAGATGGATAATTCCAATATAAAACAATGCATACATCTCCAGAAGACGATACATAAACTAAAATAATGGACATATAACAGGAAAAATTATTTAGTATAGTAAAAGAACAAGACAAGAAAGAAAATCCCAAATTGAAATCTCCATGAGAATCCTGAGCTCTAGATCAGTCATGTGATCCTAACTCCTTGGTATAAAAAAGACAACTCAAGCAATCAACCATGGTACTACAAACATAATTTCTACTCAGGTACCCTAGTGGAATGGAGGCCTGAGTAGGGTGTGATAAATAAATTCCAGTTGGTTTACACCCATGGTTTCAAAAAATGAATCTAGTCCATGAATATAAAGTAAAGAAGTGTACAATTACATATAATAATAAATAGAACTAAATAAATAAACAACATCCCACTCAAGTTCCTAAAGGACACCTGGGAGATATACCTGCTTTGGATCAGGGTAGGAAAGAGTTTCTGATCAGTAACCATATGTATATAGTAATAATATAAACATAATATAGTTCTACATTTCATCCACCTATATGAACCAAGTAAGTGTGGATGTAAATGGACATATACCTAGAATTATAACTTCTAGTTGGATCAGGGCATAACTCAAACATCCATAACCAGTCAGAATGAGTCTATAATCTCAAACCAAAGGTTAAATTAACTACATCTCATAATGGGTGGGAGACATCTTTCTCGTCACTCAAGACGATGAGTGTGCCATCATGTAGACACCTTAATCTAGTTAGTGAGTTGTCATTTTAACACTCACAAGGGACATGGTGCGTAATGCCTACCGTACCAAGAATTAATGGTGTGAGACGTCATCATCAACACCCGATGTAAGGGAGCGTGATACTTCCATGATTAACAGAACCCTTACCATCATTTCATAGCATATAACAAGGAATAATCATATAATAATAATAATAATAATAAGAGGATCCATGAGGCATTCCCTCTCATGATCTACATTTACTCAGCACAATTAATTTTATGGGGATCACATCGGAGTCATGGTCATACCTCCCAATTCAATTCCAATTCAATTAAATCATTTAATACAATTATAATTAAGCATGTATTTAATCATGCAATAAATGACGTGGCCTTTCCACCCTTTACAATTAATTCCATTCACACTAAAGACTCATTTAAATTAAATGTCCATCATGAATAATCTACTAAATTAATATCATTCCATTGAGTCTATAAAAACATCTAATTTCACTTAATAAGGCTCAAATATGTACTTAGAAGGTACCATAGTCCATTAGGAATTTACCTACATGGGCGATCCCATTTGGAAAGCAATCCAATCCCATAGTAGGAACTTGGTTCATTAGTCAATTAGGTAGGAGTGGTCCAATACATGCACTTAGATGTTGCATTGGGTCAATAAAAATTTACATAGAAGGAGGGAAACTCCATTTAAGGATAACAGGAGAGGACATACCTTAAACACACAATTTATATATAAACTATATAAGTATTAGGAAACCATCTATTCCATAAGGCCAAAAAAGATTCAATTCACTAAACGTTGCTATGTAATTTTGAAGATATCTCACCTCATATGAGGGGATTTATTAATAAAAAATGACACTCTTCATCAATAATTAATTTCACATAATTAAGTTTCAAGTTCAAGAGTCACAACTCATTTCATTCAAAGGGATAATTTAAATAATTAACAAATCATAAAAAAAAATTTATAAGGATTCAACATGGAACTTAGGAGGTTCCATTAACATCTAGGAAAAAAGATTGAAGGGGGAATCCCATTATATATCCAAGTATAATGCTTAGAAGGCCTTATAGGATTTTAATCAGTTAATTAAAAAGGTATGATTCTAGGAGGCACACCCAAGGGGTGACCTTGATCGAGGTTTCATCCTCTATATACCTAAAAAATATCAACAAGATAAATATAAGGTGTGTGTACCATTATAAATTGAACAATTTTTTTAGGCAATTCACAAAATGTTTTAGTGTGTGGATCTACAATGCTATTTATAAAATGATGGAAAATTTGAAGAAAAGTCATAGACCACCTATCTTGTACTTAGGAAGATATACTCATCCAATATCAAGCTCTTATTTAGTTTGGTTTGGAAGAAATCAATGAAATAAACATTTTTCCAAACAATAGGGTAAATGATCTCATACCAAAATAGTGCAACAGATGGAACAAAGAAATTTAAATAGATTTGATAGGATCAAAGATCTTACCATTACAGATCCATAGAGATAAAAAAACTCGAATCTTATGATGAAGATAGGATTTATCTCCATACTTAGGTTGGAGAGGAGGAGATCCCACGACACCTTGGAGAGGAGATCACGTGGTATAGGGGGAATAAAGAAAGAATAAAAAAAAAACTTAACCTCATTAAGGGAAGTTTCATAATTTCACCCTAAAAAATGGGTTGCACAGTTTGTAAACTGTGCACCATCTATGTGGAACCCACTGCCTAGGAACCCCACCTTGCACAATTTGTCCCACATGGTTACCTTAACTATACAGAAAACATGAAATGAATAGTGAATATGTACTTCTCAAGTGGAACTGACTATGAGGGATAGGTGCATGGTTTGGAAAAAATATGTGTAGCCAATGAAACACCTGATGTGCCCCTGGTTCAAGATACACAGTTTTCTATTAGGGGCTGCACAGTTTCAGAAAAACCATGCACCCTATAAAGACCCTCTAAACCTTTGATTTCCAAGGCCCGATGCTCTCAAAACTCAACAGAGCACCTGAGAAACCTCTATACACTTTACCCAAGTCTAAAAAAAGAGTTTAAAGTGTTCCAACTCTCAGAATTACGTTCCAAAGCTTAGTTCAAAGAAAGAACCATCCATTAAATGCCATAAATTCAAATTCCCATGGAACTATACCTTGGATCAAAATATAGGTTTCTACAGATTTAACTTTTTTTGAACCCAAACTAGAGAGGATCCTATTTTAGTGACCCCGAGACACACAAGACAACCCTTTAAAGGAATACACATTGTTGTACCTCTCGTAACCCTCGTGGTTTAATTTTCATGATCACAATCACTCTCTTATTTATCTAATCTTGTTTTAAGTGTTTTTGGATGATAGGAATGATTTCAGGTTGCCAAGGAATTGGGCCAAGAAATCCAGAAGGAAAAAGTGGACTGAAAATCAGTCCACCAGCCAACCGGTGGATGACCACCGGCCAGCCGATGGAGTCTTGACAGAAGGCATCCTTTCTGTCCAGACCACCGGCCAACTGGTGTCCCATCACCAGTCAGCCGGTGGAACCCAGACAGAAGAGTTTGCTACTGTCTCAGCACCGGTCAACCGGTGGCCTCCTCACCGGCCAGCCGGTGGTGCCTGGGTAGAAGCCCTCTCCTCTTTCCAAAGCACCGGCCAACCAGTGGCCAAGCACCGGTCAGGCGGTGGAGCCAGTCAAACTAGCCGTTGGGATTTGACCAGACTTGTCCACTTGACTCCCAACGGCTCCGAAGGCCTCTCCAACGGCTCCGAAGACCCCCAAAGGCCATTTGAGGGTTCCCCCTCTATAAATAAAGGACTAGGAAGCCCCGGAAACGTACGGTAGCCCACGGGAACATTGTTCGATCATTTGGCGAACCTCCGGAGCATTCCTTCAAGGATCCCCATTTGCTCCAACCCATTTCCACATCCAAGGAGCATCACCATAGAAGCTTGGGAGCGCTCTTCATCAACTCCAATCAATCCATTGGCGCCCAAGACTTCTACACATTACAGTTTTTCTTATTTTATCTTTTTGAGCATCAATTTGGGTTTGTGCCTACAAACCCCTCTTTCTCTCATCCTCTCTTTGTTTGGGTTTTCACACCACCTTCAAGGTGTGAAGAGGTTAGTCAAGCCTTCCCTTTAAAAGGCTTGAGTCATAGGTGAGCTAGCCTTCACCTGTAAGAAGGCTAGTGGGTTCTTGCACAACCATTAAAAGAAAGCTGTAATAGGTTCTAGAATACCTTAATGTCTAGTGGGTTTCTTGCTAAAACCATTAAAAAGCAAGCGGTAGTAAATCTCTCAACGGTTGAGTTGGGAGCGGAGACGTAGGCTTTGGTTAAGCCGAACTCCATTATCAAGTTTTGTGTCTTGCCTCTTTTATTTCCGCTGCACCTTTAACTTTGTTTTTAAATTGTTAATTATTTTTTAAAAAGGCAATTCACCCCCCCTCTTGCCATCACACTCTCCGCCCAACAATTGGTATCAGAGGCAAAATTTGAGTAATACCCTAACCGGTTTCAAATTCAAGATCCTTTGTGATGGATTCATCTTCTTTCACCCCCGAAGGCTATTCTTTGGGTCGTGCTCCATTCTTAGATGGAATCGACTATACTTATTGGAAAACCCGCATGACCACTTTTCTTAGAAGTATAGGTTATCCTATTTATAGAATTGTCATGCATGGTTACTCTCTCTCTTCTCCCGATGAATCCAAATGGACTCAAGCCGATATTAAAAATTTTGATCTTGATGGCAAAGCCATGAACGCTCTTCATTGCGGCCTTGATCGTAATGAATTAAATCGAGTTTCCACATGCACTTCATCTCATGAAATCTGGAAACTATTGGAGGTTACCCATGAGGGGACCAACAAAGTTAAGGATACTCGATTGGATATGTACCGTCAAGATTTTGAGTCTTTTACCATGCATCCATATGAAAATATTACTGAAATGTTTACACGTTTTACTGATGTTTGCAATGGTAGAAAGTCCCTTGGTGATGATGTGTCTGCAGAAACGATGGTCAAGAAGATCATTTGGATCCTACCAATCTCATGGGCACCGAAAGTCACAGCAATTCAAGAAGCAAAAGACATCAAGAACACGCCGGTCGAAGAGCTCATCGGATCCCTCATGACCTACGAGATCACCATGAGGAGGCAAGCTGAAAAGGTAGGCAAACCGATCAAAGTTCCAAAGAACATCGCCTTCAAAGTTCAAAAAGAAGAAAGCTCATCCTCCTCATCGTCTTCCTCTTCAAGCGGCGATTCAGAAATGGAGAATCTTGCCCGCAAAATGCACAAATTCATGAAGAAGAACAAGAAGAAGAAATCCCGCAAGGCTCAACCCAACGAAAAATCCGAGCCCAAGGTAACATGTTACGGGTGTGGCAAGAAAGGCCATTAAAAGCCCGATTGTCCACTCAACAAGAAAAAGGCCAAGCAAAAGGAAAAGAAGAAGGCATTCAAGGCCACATGGAGTGATAGCTCCACATCCTCCTCCTCCTCCTCCTCAAGTGACAACGGTAAAAAATGCCTAATGGCATTTCATGAGGTAACCTCTTCCGACTCCTCTTCCTCTTGTTCTTCCAATTCTTTCAATCATTTATCTTACGAGGATCTCCAACATGCTAGAGATCAATTGGAGGAAGGTTTTCACGAACTCTCTTCCAAATTTATTTCTTTAAAAAAGAATTTCAAAAAACTTTCTTCCGAAAAGGAACAACTTCTCAAAGAAAAGGAGGAGTTGTCCCTCAAGATCCAAAACCTTCCCGATGTTGATTCTATGGAATTAACAATCAAGGATTTAAGGGAATCCCTAGCTAAATTCACCGAAGGTGAACATAACCTCTCGAAGCTCCTTGGTTCCCAATGCGTATCTAGAACCACCCAAGGGCTTGGCTATTCCAAGCAAGCTTCCTCTTCCCATGCTCCAACTATTTTTGTAAGGGGGAGCTCCCAATATAAATTTTGCAACTATTGTAAAAAACTCGGGCACTTAATTTATGAGTGCAATTGCAAAAATTCCCGGTATGGAAGACCCAAAACCATTTCCTTTAATGATGAATTTCATAGGAGAAGACCCGCCTCTAGACAAGTATGGATTGAAAAATCCCTTTTAGCGAGTCTCACCGGACCAAAATTTGTCTCGGTTCTAAAATCCTCTCCCCGGTGATTTGTTGTTTTTATTTAGGGGGAGTTAGGATCGTTTAAGCCTTTTTGCTTTATATTCAAAACATT
The DNA here is from genome assembly GCA_963277665.1 of Viscum album. Classification (NCBI taxonomy): domain Eukaryota; kingdom Viridiplantae; phylum Streptophyta; class Magnoliopsida; order Santalales; family Viscaceae; genus Viscum; species Viscum album. Next base: position 1,775,852,510 of record OY728129.1, on the reverse strand, counting down.
CAATTCAAAACATTCAATTCAAAACTTTCAATTAAAATTTAAAAAATTTCAATTGGTTTAAAATCTGTATCTTGTTTTTCAACCTATCCCTCAATCAAGTTTTATGCCCCGTGCTATTTTGATAATCACAAAGGGGGAGAAATTCTTGGTTGATTGGGGGAGAAATCTATTTCTCTCATGCTTTGATTTTCTTTTCAATTTATCCTTTAAAGCATGCCTTTCATTTCAGTCTTTTACATTGCTTGTTTTGGTGATTGTGATCATCAAAATAGGGGGATATTGTTGTACCTCTCGTACCCCTCGTGGTTTAATTTTCATGATCACAATCACTCTCTTATTTATCTAATCTTGATTTAAGTGTTTTTGGATGATAGGCATGATTTCAGGTTTCCAAGGAATTGGGCCATGAAAGCCAGAAGGCAAAAGTGGACTGAAAATCAGTCCACCGGCCAACCGGTGGATGACCACCGGCCAGCCGATGGAGTCTTGACAGAAGGCATCCTTTCTGTCCAGACCACCGGCCAACCGGTGTCCCATCACCGGCCAGCCGGTGGAACCCAGACAGTAGAGTTTGCTACTGTCTCAGCACCGGCCAATCGGTGGCCTCCTCACCGGCCAACCGGTGGTGCCTAGGCAGAAGCCCTCTCCTCTTTCCAAAGCACCGGCCAACCGGTGTCCAAGCACCGGTCAGCCGGTGGAGCCAGTCAAACTAGCCGTTGGGCTTTGACCAGACTTGTCCACTTGACTCCCAACGGCTCCGAAGGCCTCTCCAACGGCTCCGAAGACCCCCAAAGTCCATTTGATGGTTCCCCCTCTATAAATAAAGGACTAGGAAGCCCCGGAAACGTACGGTAGCCCACAGGAACATTGTTCGATCATTTGGCGAACCTCCAGCGCATTCCTTCAAGGATCCCCATTTTCTCCAACCCATTTCCACATCCAAGGAGCATCACCATAGAAGCTTGGGAGCGCTTTTCATTAACTCCAATCAATCCATTGGCACCCAAGACTTCTCCACATTACGGTTTTTCTTATTTTATCTTTTTGAGCATCAATTTGGGTTTGTGCCTACAAACCCCTCTTTCTCTCATCCTCTCTTTGTTTGGGTTTTCACACCACCTTCAAGGTGTGAAGAGGTTAGTCAAGCCTTCCCTTTAAAAGGCTTGAGTCATAGGTGAGCTAGTATTCACCTGTAAGAAGGCTAGTGGGTTCTTGCACAACCATTAAAAGCAAGATGTAATAGGTTCTAGACTACCTTAAAGTCTAGTGAGTTTCTTGCTAAAACCATTAAAAAGCAAGAGGTAGTAAATCTCTCAACGGTTGAGTTGGGAGCGGAGACGTAGGATTTGGTTTAAGCCAAACTCCGTTATCAAGTTTTGTGTCTTGCCTCTTTTATTTCCGCTGCACCTTTAACTTTGTTTTTAAATTGTTAATTATTTTTTTAAAAGGCAATTCACCCCCCCTCTTGCCATCACACTCTCCGCCCAACACACATCAAATTTCTAAAATGTAATAAATAAGGGGTTTGATTTTGAAAACAATTTTTAAAATAAAAATGAATTAATATAAAGAGTTTAATAGTTGAGAAACAAGTGTATTTTGAAAAATATTATAAAAAGGGTTCATTGTGAGTTCACTACACATGTTTAAAGTTCATTATTCTTAGAGATTAATTTTGGTTTGAAGTAAGTCTTTAGTTGAAATGAATCAGAATCCCGATTACTTTCTAAGATTTTATATCAATGCATGTTGAAAAAAACATTGACATAACAATCATATATCCAAGGTCTAACTCTTATGCATGGTATATAACTTCCAAAGAAAATTGAAATCTCAAATAAGTGGGGAAGAAAATGATTCTTATGTTGTCTAATCAGAATAAGAAAAGTCACACACTCAAAACTTCACACCGATTGGTTAGAAATTAAGAGCATACCAATCACATGAATAAAAAAACGTTAAAATATTAAATAATATAAGATACATGGAATGAAATGTTTTCAAACCCAAAATAAATCAAACCAATAGAAATACCAGAACTCCCTTTATAAGATATGTATCTCCCTTTACAAGATGTGTAGTGAACTCACAATGAAACCCTTTTCTCATATTTTTCAGAATACACTTATTTTTCAACATTAAAATATTTAAATTAATTCAGTTTATTTTGAAAACTATTTTCAAATCCACCCCCTCTTTTAGTAAATTTTATTAAAAATACACACTTTAAACCACCAATTCTCTTTGGTGTGGTTTTTTCTTTAATGCCATTTCTATCATGAATTAAATTTTATTTTCATGTCAAATATTCATTATGTTTTGAATACCTACATGTATAATTTTGGAAAATTAACCTTTCCCAGAAGTGGAAATGTTTAGGTGTGGGGTTTCGATTGTGCAATGATTCATTATTCTTTTCCACCCTTAATACCACTATGACAAAATAATTTTGTATTATAAATTCATAATATAATAAAAATTTTCAATTCATGTTTATTTAAATTATTTAATGTTTATAAATATAAAAATGGTTAATTTCACTTATTTTGTTGTTTTCATTATAGGGGGAGGTGATTTGGAGGATCCAAAATGAAATTGAAGTAAAATGGACCAAACATAATGGAATCCCATGAACACTTGTCCACTGTTTTTCACATTATGAGAAATTTGTGAATCCAATTGAGATAATTTTACGATCTGATCCAAAACATAGTGGTATACATCTACTCTCAAGACACCCAATCACAATTCATCCATTTGTTGACCCAAATAAACAGATATTGTAAAGACCCGACCCTAGTTTCCTGAAGTCAGTGCCTTATTACATTACATTGGAATGATCACAAGAAAGTTGTATCCCAATGGAACGTATAGTTTAGTATATTTAGAAATTCAAATACATATATAAGTTAAAAATTAAAACTTGAAATGAAAAACAACATAAAAGTTCAATTAGGAATATCCACCACTCTAATATTATCCCTGCAAGTCAAACATCATATACCTCTTCATGTCCTAGAAAAAATGAAACATAAGAAGGGGTGAGATCATAAGTTCAGTAAGGGTAAACATTATTGTGGAATATATCAAAAACATAAACATTAGACATGGTGAATAACTGAAAACACATGCCTTTAAAAAATAAAATTGAACATAATATAGTAGGAATATGACCTAAGTAAATATTTCCATAATAAAACATAATCATGGGTATTCTACTAGTCGAATGACCACATGTACTATCAATTTTTATCTTTATAATGAGGGAAATTAATTTTCTAAACATTATGAAATATATCATGAAGGCCTCATCCAAGACGTCTAAACAAATGATTAAGGACTCGGCCAAAACCATATCTCAAAATGCGTACGACCTCGACCAAGTCTATATCTATTTGTCTCATGAGACCTACTAATGAAAAGAGGGGATATAATGGGCCCCACACATCACATACTATGTCCAATGAATTCATCATATGAATAAGGTGAACATAATCAACATATACATTCATATTGAAACTAATATATTAAATGTAAATAACTTTCCCCAATCATTAAACATAAACACTAACCATTCAGAGTAATATGGTGAATGGTATCAAGATAGAACATCCATAGTCAAACTAATCTGAAACCCTTCAATGAAATATTTTATATGATATCATAATAGATAAACCTCAATGAAGTATGAGATTTAACAAATGATGTTGACATAGATGAAGATATTTTTAAATGAGACCATTGAATGTTTTTTGAGAAAATAATACTTAAACATTACAAAGTGTCCCATACCACCTTGAAACATTCAAATGAAAATACCTTATAATATCATGAGAATAAGGAGACTTTTTATATGATATAAAAAAGGTCAGTACATACACAACATTCATGTAATAAGTGGTGAACAAGGCATATACCTCATAAAAGTCAAAATGAGATGAGAAAAATCCTTCTTATGTTGGAAAGGAGATTTATTTTGGAAAATAATTTGTATTTTTCATGAATTAAGATTTTAAAAATGTATATCCCAGAAAATAAAATTTAAGGACATTGAAATTATATTTGAGGCATAAATTTTTTCCCATCATGTAAAAAGAGTTGTTAAAGAATCTTTAAAAATAAAACAATTTAGCACGATTTAAGGAAAATACTATTGATATTTTAAATCGGAAAGGCATGTTCACTTTTGAAAAAATAAAAATAAACCAAATTATTTTTTCATGATAATTTTTTTGATTTTAAAAATATAATTATTTCTTAAAAAATATTACATTTTATACTTCAAAATAGGTAAGAATTTGAGAAGTTCTCTTGAATCGAGCTTGTATTTCAGGAAGAATATTTTGAAAGATACCTTTAAAACATGTAACTCCATATAAAATAAAGAATTATTATTCTTGGTAAAAATAAATAGAAAATTAACATAGAATTATTTAGGAGTAAATAATAATAAATAATAATTTCATTTAGGTAAGTATAGAATAAGAGTAACCCGAATAAAAATGGAGGTCCGGGTAGAAATCCCTTACCACTTTGTAATAAATCGATTTATATGCCCAAAAATTAATCATATTAAAATGATACATTAAATAACATGAATCTAAAGAGATTCATGGTCTTTTACATCAATGGAAAGTATACATACACCATACACAAGTAATAGTTGTGAATAATGCATATCTCACAAAAATGGAAGTGAGAGGAGGAAAACCTTACCTTAAGTCTGATGATGATATTCAATTGATATTAATCTCCTGGATAACTAAATTAAATTCATTTATTAATATTTACATAACCTATTATCTACGTAATTGATTCATTATAGTCTTATTAAGTTCATTCATGGACTCTTGATGAGTTAATAGATTCCATTTCATTGTTAGGGATCATTTTCTTCCTTGGTTTTCATGATCAATTTACTTATATTCATGTACAGATAAACATGTAGAATGAGAATGGATATATAGAATAGTAGTTGTATGTTATTATTGAAAAAATATAACATTAAATGTTTAATTTTTTTTATATTGGGAGTGAATATGAATCATTATATAAAACATTAATGACAATTGTTTGGGTTAATTGGTGGTTTTTGATCACAATGAACTCATTTTGGTTTATAAATTAATATCATGTATAAAAAATGATTCCATAACCTTACATAAGTTATAATTAATATATTATGTTCTTTTTAAACAATAAAAATGGAGTCATAACCATAATTTAATATGGTAATAGTAATTGAAAACCCATCGTCCTTGAATGTAATAATTTAACATATCTCAGATGATGTTTTCATTTATAATATAAAACAAGAGGAAAGGTGAGATGATGATGAATTATTCCATTATAATAATAATATTATAGTATATATAAGGTAATGGATTTATCATAACATTTGTATTAGGAGATGTGAGGATAGAAAAGAAAACAAAGAAACATGAAAAGAAAATAAAAGAAAAGAAAAGATGAATTTACCTCTTAAATATATGTTCCTTGAGAGCCTCCTTAGGGGAGAGGTTTCTATCTTTTTATGAGACCAAGGTTTACTGGGCGTGGGGGAGGATCTTGTGAGGATATTTGATCAGAATTTAGAAAAGGCACAAGGCTTGAGAGGAGTAAAGAAAAGAGGGAGTGGGGGGGGGGGGGGTTATTGTGGAGGAGAGGAGAGTTTTTGAATTATTTCAATCATTAATTTATTATTTTGCCTCAAGAATATGAATAATATTTATTCTTGTGAAAAAAATATTAATAAGTGAATGTGAGTTTAAACCAATGACTGTTTACATCAGCCATGACTCAAGTATGATGAAGAAATTCATTTATTTAGCACATTTTATAATTTATCGAATTTCACCATTCACCAAACATTCAAGTATTTCAAAAAAATTCCAAAAAAATCACCCTAACCATATTTCAATGTGTAGAATCAAAAAATTAACTCCATTTAGGAAAATAATTTTATAAATAAGATAAATTTAATTTTTAATTAAAATCATTATTTACTTGAAAATACAGTTTTATAACCAAAAATGATTTTATAATACCATAAACAATTATATAAGGTCTTATTAAATTATCATAAATTCATACATCCACAAAAAATTTATTTAGGAACACATTTTATGAAAATTAATTTTAATTTAAGTAAATTTATTAGTTTAAAATTATAATTAAATATTTATTACTAAAAAAATACCAGCACTTAATTATTAATTTATAAAATATTCTATTTCATTTATAAGGTGCCTAAATTTTATTTATACTCAAACATGTGAGGTTACTATTCATAAGGGTACATTACTATTCATATGAGTCATGTTACTATTCATATGGGTATGTCACAATTCATAAGAGTAAGTTACTATTCACCAAAAATTATGTTGATTCTATCAAACTCCAAATATCATATTAAACGCAACTGTGTATGTCGGGTTTTTAAAATTAAAAATACATAAGTGGAAAAATTATGTTAATTGGCTAGGTTATAACAAATTTTTGTTTCATATGGACTCAATGTTTCATGCATTCTATATTAAATTTATTTTTAAATACTTGGGGTGTCATATTAGTAGTCAATATATTCATATCATGATTTAGTATTTATCAAAATAATTATAATAGCCTATATAAATATTGTTCCTATTCATTTAAAATATTTAATTAAATAATGTTTTGGTAAAAATGAACTTTTTTAATAAAATAATTAAATATATATATTAAAAATTTCGTTTCTACAAAATAATACTGCAAAATAGTATTTCTTTTTACAACATTAATTAATATGAAAGCTATAAATTTGAAATATAATTATTTATAAGTTTTATTATTGTTATTTAATACAAAAAATTAACCTAATTTATTTAAAACTATACCACAAATTATTGGGGTGTTACAGATATCTTCAGAGAAACAAATATTATCAAATTGAAAAGTTAGATTCAGTATTTTTACTATATCTTTCATTAAAAAGTCCAATATAAACCATATTTGAAATAGAGATATGCAATAGGCCTTCTAATAACTATAATTTTTTTAAATGTCTAGATATGGACTTTTACCAATTGAAATTAAGACACAATTTCTATCTTGAAATCTGGGTTCCCAAAACCACTATCCATTTTGGCTATAAAAAGGAACCAATAGAAACTCATTTAAAAGTGAACCAATTAGTGAAGTGTTACCCTTTTAGAGTTATATAGGTGTCCTCTCATCATCTTGGAGGTTTTGGATCACCCTATCCTCAAAGGGAAAGCTGAAATGAAGAAGGAGACCCACTTCAACTTTCTCCTCCTCTTGATGGCGGGATAAACAGTGGGTGTATGTTGTGAGGGAGATACACATATTATAAAAGGATTTTTGAAACTTTTATTGACATTTGTTTGTTGTATTTTGGGTTTTAAAACATTTAATTTTGAATTATATTAATTTTATTCATATTTTTATTCTTTTTTATTCAACCAAATGGAATTATCTTTACTTTTAGCCGATTAGTGTGAAGTTTTGAGTGCATAACTAATGTTCTTCCAATTGGAAAACACAAGAATAATTTTATTCCACACTTATTTGATATTTTAATTTTCTATGGAAGTTAGTATACCATAAATATGATCTGGACTTGGGTATATGATTTTTTTGTCAATATTTTGTTCAACATGCATTGATATAAAATCTTGGAAAGTAATTGGAGTTATGATTAATTTCAACCAAATAATTACTTCAAACCTAAATTAATATCTTGGAATACTAAGATTTAAATGTGTTTAGTGAACTTATAATGGACCCTTTTTCTCATATTTTTCAAAATATGCTTGTTTTTCAACTATTAAATTATTTAAATTAAGTTATTTTATTTTTAAAAATGTTTTCAAAACCACTTCCCCCTTTTAGTATGTTTTATTAAAAACAAACACTTTAAACCTTCAAGGATCCTTGAGAGATGACCTAGTGTCTTCCCTAGACTAGAAAATCATATTTAAATCATAATCAATTTGACATGTCATGAAAAAATGGCCAATAACAACCATCAACTATAGGTCAGTCACACCATCCTCATCCACTATAGACAACTGAAATGAGGATCCCTACATTGATGCCTCAGAAAAAATATAAACAAGGTCTCATACTGATAGAATTTTCCAGCATAATATAGTGTTTCCATATATTTAGGGAGAAGAACACCCCTACTAGATCCAAATAATGGGTTGTTTAGTTATTCTCATGTGGTTTTGACTTTTAGGGCCCATATGCGATCACTATCTGCCTCTGCATCAGGACACATACAATTCTAGTCCTGAATGCATAACATAACACTACACACTCAACAACATATTATGGAAATCTCAAGATGAGAGTTCTCTTCAACCTCTAATGAAACTCATAAAAAAACTATTGGGACCTCCCTGTCCACACAGAAGGCTTCCCCTTCCGAGTTAAAGCAGTCAAGGGTGACGATATCTTGGAGAAATCGGGCATGGATATTTGATAATAGTCTACCAACCCAAGGAAGTTCCATACCTAAGTCATACTCTTTGATAGATACAAATATGACACCAAAACTACCATCACCAGTCCCACTACTACCGCCTCTTTTGAGATAACATGCCCCAGTAAGTGGTCTTATTTAATCCAGAACTGAAGCTTTGAGAGATTATCATAATATTTTTACTCTATAAGTACGTCCAAGGCCATCCTCAGATGTCTAACATGATCCTACAATGACACCAAGTACATTGGTATATCTTTTATGAATACTACGGTGAACTGATCTAAGAAGGGATGAAAAATATGGTTTATGAGTCCCATGAAAACTGATAGGTGTTCGTCACACAAAAAGGCATCACCAATCACTCATAGTAACCGCAACGAAATAAAAATTCCATATTTGGTATGTACTCATCCCAAACTCAGAGATGGTGATAGCCTAATATTAGGTTATCTTTGAGAACCATCTCACCCCTCTCAGCTATTTGAAGAGGTCATCAATCCTCATTAGTGGATACTTATTCTTTATGGTCACCAGTTCAAGAGATGATAATCCACACACAACCTTAAGCTATCAGTTTCCTTCTTGGAAAATAAAACTAGGGATTTCTAGGGAGATACACTGGGTATGATAAATCCCTTTATCTATAACTCCTCCAATTACACCTTCATTTCATGATTCTATGCGAGATCTATTTGATATGCTTGTGAATATATCCGAGAAGTCTCTGGGTGAATGTCTATGCAGAAGTATAACTCTTGGTGGGGAGGTAAGATCAACACATTCCTTAGGAACATGTTATCATACCCTGTCAACATTATAGGAAAATGATGGATTCTATAATATGATACTACAAGGAAAATACTATCCAACCAGAAAGTAATTGTATGTATCCTCTAGCATAAGACCCATCCTACTATGCCTGGGTTTCCTTCTCACCAATAAAGAAACAACTCACCCCGACTATGTGGACACACTACATCCTCTTCCTAAGATAGTAAATCCATGCATAAATTGTGTTTATCCATTATATACCTTGTATGAAATCATAAGGCATCATTGTTACAACAAATTGATCCCATAGGAATCTCTATCCTTCAATATCTAGGTCACACTATCGATAGAAGTGTGTGATCTCTGAATCTATTCTAGTAAGAGTCTCTAAATGCAAGGGTTAATCCAAAGGCTTATCTGGAATCTATAGGTCTCAAACTAGGAATATAAAAAAGGAAAGAGTGGATTTTTCTAGTTTCTATTAGAACTAAATCTAGGTTATAAAAGACATAGATCATACCTATAATCATTACAGGAGAATCTGGGTCATAGACCTCCACTGCCTACAATTATCCTCATCCCTGACCACCAGCTCCCTAAGCCTAGCGTAGACCACATGGGGGTGGTAGTGGAAACAATTTAAATCATATAATACCTCCAGTTGTTCTTCCTAATCCTCTTCCACATCCTCCTATCTATTTACCTCCTTTCTCCTTCCACTACCTCTTATTAGGTGGTTCATCAAATGTCTCTTTGAGAGATGTATGATAAGTTATAAAATCCCACATGAGATGTTCTTGAATATCACATGATTAGCACTGCCTATCCCTATGATGAGTAGATCCATCATGAGAGCCCTAAACCATAGAACCTCTATCCGGATATCACCTCATAAAACATCTCACATGTGTGGATCCATGCGCTTCCCATCATCTACCAACTACCAAAGTCTCATCTCCAGTGTACCTACTGCTGACACTAATTGTAAGAATCTTCTTAACCATAAATATATATTATACCAAAGCACACTCCAACACCCCAAAAATAGATAAGAATTCAAATAGATATCACAATATCCTAGATATCACTATGTAGGCCCTTTTTAAAGGCTCGTTCCTAGAGAATGGAACATGAACCATATCCATAGAGTATCATGAGAGGTTGGTGAACCACGATAAATACCTAGCTAGAACCATGATTCCCTAATGAAGTTGTAGGATATCCTGGATACACACTAGTCACAAAATATCTAGAGAGAAATCCTATCAGAAAAGGTGATAAAACTCTATCCATGAATGGTTCGTCTAGTTGTATGGCAGTCACCAATCCCACTACCTCCCTACAAATCCACGAAAAAGGCTTGCCTCTAGAACCACCATTTGATCTGAAGGTGTATTAATGAGGAGAAAAACTCATGTAACTACCTCAAGCTAGTTTTAAATTTCCTAGGGGTTTGTCTTACCCAAAATTTCTGGGGTCGCTGTCATTGAAACTCATGAAGTGTGGTCAGCCCATGCACCTCATCCACTAGTACCACAAGTACAACCTGTTCCTCAATGGGTGGAGGTATAACTAAAAAACCACCCAGATGTAGCACATACTAAACAAGTCATTGTATCAAAGCCTCATAAATAGGTGGATCATACTCATGATATAGCTATGTAATCGTAGATAAAAATTGTCTTGTAGGCATCCCTAAAAAGACAAGATATACCGCGATCATTGAGTATATCTGGGGAGTTGACTCAAGAAGGACATGGAAACCAAAACCCATTCCTATATGAATAATATACCAATGTTTTCCCTGCAACCTATGATTACATATAATGAGTCAAAAAGTAGGTTATCAGAGTTCTTGTGAATAGATACGTCAGCCTCCACACTAATGTTGGATTCCCAAGCCTATGATCTGAACTTGAAACACTTTAACAATATTTCCCTAATTCCTAAACCAATATCATAGATAGAAAATATAAAATATATAATCCTAATATTAAAACTCCTCTAATACCACTCTATCATGGACCGATCCACCAATCCCCCTGGCTAGAAATAATCCATGTGTGACACCCCAAGCCCACCTTTAATAGGCTAGGGGTTGGTGACAAGAACCAAGTAGGAATATCACACACATGGGAGGACTTATCCTAAGGTGATTGCACACACACACACACACACATATCTATAAATACCCATACAATGCTGAAGGTTAAAATAATAAGATTGATACCATAATGAAAACATACATCTAAATACCACAATCAAAGTAGGAAAAAAAACTAGAAAGCATAATGGGACAAATACATACCCACTAAAATTGTAAAGGAAGTCCAACTTACTAGAAGGAGGGGATTGAAGTCAAATCCAACACCTAGTATGAACCATGATCAAGCTAGCTAGATATTCTCCATCTTCTCTTGGTTTACCTAGGACCCCATCAAATGACTTATCATCTATATAAGACATGAAATGTGTGGGAAAATCCCATGCAAGGGTGAGGATAAAAACACCATGTAGGACACCCTAAAATCACCAAACATAAAGCATCAAAAGGGGAGTCAAGTCATCACAAGGGAATGTTATTCAGAATTTTATACATACAATAATAACAACTAGATATACTAGTGATATAAACTATGTCTCAAGATAAGGTCACAACCACACCACCATCATAGGATTCATACTTGAGGTTTCTAGGTAATGATCATCTAGGAGAACTCACTCCATGAGCCATGCTATCATTAATAGAGCTCATCTGAGAGTTCATTATCATTAGGCATCTCCAAGAAGTAGTATGAACTAGAATTCAAAATAGATTGATACAAAGATAGGGGATCAAATCTAGATCCATATGGGACACCAAAAACCCTAACTATATTAACCTGCTAAGTTGGGGATCAATGCCTGTGTTTGTTGGTCATGCAGATTCCTAAAACACCACCTAGGGAAGATGATAAGATAGAGTTTCCAACTCTAGGCTTCATTGGGGATTCCTAAAACTCTATTTGAGATTAATCCCATGGAGGGTATCAAATATAATGGTCAAGAAATGCTTCATCACTATACTATCATAGGGGAGGGACTGAGGGAATGGACAGTAAGGAAATGGGCACACACTGAAGAGAAAAAGGGGATTAAGTTTCTAGAGAGAAAATACATGATGTTCCATTACTTATCTATATTTTCCCATGTCCTCTAGCCAGTACCCATATACTTCAGGCCATACACGTGAACTTTGGCCATGCTCGTGTACTTTGGCTATGTTCGTGTACTTGGTTGTGCCCAAGTATTGGGAAATACTTGTGTACTTTGACTATTCCCATGTACCTAGTCATGTCCATGCCTGTGTACCCTTAGGATATATGATGAGCTTCCATCCATGGGTTACATGTCATGTGATATATATCACATGACCTTTAATATTTTATTTCATGTGTAAACCCTAGCTCCGTAGGAGGGTAACAAGTGTTGTGTGTTCTTTAGAATATATTCCGTGTAGTTGGGAATTTTCTAGAACATGATGGCTCTTCACATGTCCGCTCATTCCAACGACACCTTGGATTCCACCGCTAATCTCACCCAGAAATCCTGGATATAGGTTGATCGAGCCCTACCATCACTGGTGGCTATATTATGGCCTCCCAATCCACTTGGAAATGGATTCTGAAACACCACGCCACTACTGTAATGTCCAACCATGCATTAAGAACCCCAATCTTCTTATGATCAGTCATAGTTTACATCACACCTCAATCACATTATCAATCTCGAACCCAGACCTGCAATATCAATCTATTTCACCAAAGAATGGTTCCACCTTGATTGATAACAAGTTGTTTTTCAAACCACCGACCAAATGGAATGTCGATGATGAACTAACAAAGAACGGGGGGATAAATAAAGAACAAAATGAGGAATAAACCTCATCCATTGTTAAGATTGGCCTCAATATGTTAATATTAGAATGATAAATGAATTTCAATTTATCAAACAACATCAAATTACTATTCCTAGGAAGATAAAACATCAACCACATATCATCCGTTAACTCATAAATCAAACTATTAGAATAATTGATTTGAATTCAGTGTGGGATAATCGAAAATAAGATAAAATACACAAAACAACATCCTACCTTGAGTTTGGATCAGTCATTGATGAATAATGGTTTTGGCCCATTATCATTTTTTAGATCCATGAGCTTCGTTGGCGCACTGATTTCCAAAGTATGATCCATCTCCAATCATTTACAAATCCTCCTCCAACACACCTTCTCAATCACTAGGGTTATACGGATAAACCAAGGTATTTTCTATAATAGGGATGTTATAGAGGGAGGAGTTGTTCGATCATTAAAAATAAGAAATAAATAAATAAATTTATTTTATTATTTGTTCCCATGACTACACTTTACCAAAACACCCAATGATGATAAGGATTATGTAGTGACTAGGATATAACCTCTATTCTGGATTTAATGGCAGTATCAAATTTCTAATCCCAGACTCTGTTCTAGAGTTATTCAACTACTTTATAAAAATCCTATGTGTGATATAATATAATTAATTTTTTTATTATATCAACACCGTGACTCTTTGGGCGTTAGAGTCTCACATCATCTTAGTGCTTGGATTTAAAAATATTCCTTAATATATTCTGAAGTATTACAAGGAAAAAACAAGGTTGTTTGACCAAATTACCAACTTTTTTAAAGTGTAACCTTGCATTACTCAATGCTTTGCCTCTAAATTTTCAACAAGCTAGATATGAATACTTCTTTGCTACCAAATATATTTAATTCAACCCATCACTTTCAAAAGAATTCCCTGATAGTAAGAGACAACCTCAAATAGGGATGATGAGAACCTAAAACCTATAATTTTGTTCAAAATAAAGTGGTTAAAGGAGTTTTAATTGATATTTATTTGAGTGATTTTAATTTTTCTCTGTGAATTAAATCATTTTCTATTTAACACGCTTGTTTTATGTGATCACACTCACAACTTAAACATGCATAATATAAAAAATTCATCATGTATTAATTCATTTTATCTACACATAACAATTAATTATTCTATGTTTTCATGAAAAATACACATGCACAATAATAATAAAAAATGAATAAATAAATAAAGTGATTGATCAAGATCATTTACTACTAGTTGATCCATTGATGGGATAATGGATCAACCGAGACCCTAGGTGTAACTCCCTTAGCTATGTCCAAATCAATTCACAATGTCCACCCCATCTGAAATATCTACGTATCATATGTAAATTCACCAAGTCTTTTTGTGGTTCTCTTTTTCTTTTATCCTCATTGTTATAGATAAATAACCACACATAGGTGAGGGGGTCTTAGGAATGTGGAATATAAGTTAACAAGATCACTTATAGGCATAAAGACCCTTATATATATATATATATATATGGTAGATGAGAGATGATGTGCAATCCTTCATTTATAAATTATTTTTTACAAACATTCATAAATTTAAATAAATAAATAAAAATACCTGACGTACATTGGTCAATCTCGCTCATGATCAGTCAATATGTAATAAATTATAAAAATTAAGTTAAAATTTCAATTAATAATACTCGAGGTAATTAATTATGGATTAAAATAAAATAAATAAATTTTAATTCATAACATACTTATTACATGGCCCCATAACTAATTTTATAAAATTCATTATATTTTAAAACAATTTTAGTGATTTTAATAAATTTTTGGGTTCCCAAGTGTTTTTAAAACCCCTCGGAGGGATTTGTGGCCCTTACTGGGCCCAGAATGGATTGGGAAAGTCGTGGAAACCTAGATGGGTGGTAGGGTCATGAGTATGACATGGCTCTTGGGCGTGTGTGAGGTGATGATGGTAGTGAAAAACATTCCAACCTATTAAAAAATATATATTTTTAAGAAACTCTGCACTTGCCATGCTGGAAGGTGTAAGAGGCTGCCCCCAAATTTGTGTGGGCCCATGTTTTTTTTATTTTTTATTTTTTTATTTTCCAAAGGCTATTATATACCCTTTTGATTATTATTTTTGTTATTAAATCCACATTGATGCAGACTTTGACTCCCCACCCTGTCGATACTATTTACCCACTGGTGAACAATAACCTTGATATTGTTTATTCACGAGTTACTATTCACACAAATAAATAAATAAATAAATAAATAAATATATTTTAAATATATTTTATCCTAAAAATCATTTCATTAATCTTAATATTACTATAACTTGGAAATTAAAACTTGGATTTAATTTATGTTCAAGGTGTTTGACCACAACACTTCCATCTACAGAATATACACAAATTTAACTTAATCATCAACTAAATTCAAGATATGTTTTATCTTATACTACCTATTGGTGTCAAGAACATAGTGGTGGTGTAAAATAGGGTAATTTAAAAAATTTATCACTGGGCAGACATAATAACATCGACTATGGCATGGAAATTCCCGGATTTAACTATATGATCTCATGTGTAAGGAATTAAGCACAAAACAAAAATCGAATCATCATCTCATTTGATTTTGAAGACATCAGCATGTTACACTTGTCTATGACAATCACTGATTAAAGGAGTTCACATAAGATCCCTCTAGATAATCCAAACATGCACTAAATGTTTTTTGATGCATAAATCATTGATCTCGGAGGGCTAGCACGAATAACACAAAGAATTTTCACCACCCGAAAATCACCGCAACACCTCTTCTTTGATCTAGGAAGTATAAATATAATCAAAGTGATTGTAAGGAATCCTTCTCACTCTAGGATACAAGAAATATGAGATAGGTTATCCCAAATTAATGTCTATGAATACTCACCTAATAATGAGCTCCCACCAACTTATATTGGCTGGTCCAAACACTCATAAATTTCACTTTCCCACCTAAAAATGTTTATCCTTATAAATAATCCCTAAATAACACAAATGAATCATTAATCATCATAAAAATTTGACACCCTAGATCAATTTACCCAAATATAGTGGTTATCTTACTATATTGGGAAAAGATATAATAGATCACATTCTGAATGTTCAAATAGTTTAAAAATATTGGGAGACTAGATAAATACATAATTCTCCCATTAAATTTGAAATCATGAAATAAAACCTAAACTTCTAGTTATAAATTTATTATTTATTATTCAATATCCCTAATATAATTCATAGATTCCTTCTTGGTATCTTTGAGAAATGAAAACATAATAAAGGGTGAGATCAAATGGTCAGTAAGTGAAAAACTATGTCATGAACCCCTACCCTAGAGATACCCCTCTTGGGCTGATAGTGAATTAAGAGAGATAATGAACCCCAATTCCCACCTTTATCAGGCCCCAGGTTGGAGACTAGAACGAAGGGCATAAAGATCACACATATTTAATGCATTATCACCAATAATGTATATAGGGTCGGGATATAGAATGAATAACCGCCAAGAAATTCCATCACATAATATAAAATGAGAAACTAAACCATCCAACAATGTATTTAAACTATCAAAAAATAAAAATAAAAATCTCTAAGTAAAAAATAAGAAGACAATTCCTTTGAAAATGACTTAACAATAGCTCCAATACCCAATATGTTAATGTCCTGATCGATCCCCAAAGTCCTCCTGAAAATCTGAAAAATAGTTTACATATACATAGGGTGAGCATAAGATGTATACTTAGTAGGATCATACCCAAGGTATATTATGAGATTATGAAATGAGTATAATAATAAATGAGTAAATAAACAACATAACCAAAAAGCACCTAAATGGACTAACTAGCCAATCCCAACCTCACTATGGCCCACTCACCAAATAAAACATCCAAATATAATAATATAAGAAGAAGCATATCGAAAAAGGCTACCCCACACTATTTCCCCACTGATTTTATGCTCTCATGACTCAATGTCGTTAATCCAAAAACTACCATCCCCTATAGATCAATCATCCTCATATCACCAAAAGACTCATCATAATTAGAAATCACTAGCTCTCAACACATGCCAAACACAGAATCACAACCTCATTGTAATAATATAACGTAACACAACCATCAAATCATCATATTTATATAACAAATAACATAAATATAATGGTAGGGTATTATGAAAATGAATGAAATCAACCTCGTTCCCTCCTCTTACCATGAACTACCCCCACTATGAACTACGACACCATATCATCAATCATCAACTCTTGTGAATTTTATCCTCAATACATCATAACCCATGCATAATAACCTTACATGGAAGATAGATAAGGGAAGAGGGGGTAGCCAACCATCCATAATTGCCAACTTGGATGTTTGAAGAAAAGATACAAAAGCCAAAACCTTTGAGTGTTGGTTTAAACAAATGACTTAGGAAGAGTGTGTTTAAAAAATTACCAAGAAAAAACTAGATAGCTAGATAAAACACAAGCCCAACCTATGGGTTCATAACAAAAGCACTAACCTATCTCATGAAATAATCACAATGTCTCAAAACATACTCTATTATTTTCCACCACTTTTAATGCATCACACCACATCACCACTACACATAAGGTACAAAATACAAATTTTTATTATATGTTCGTCCATTTCAATAATTATTTAATTTTCACTAACTCCAATTTAATAATCCATTTTATTCCACATTAAATTGGTATATTTTTATCATTCAATTAATTTAAGAAAATTACTATACATCAATTTCATCACATGAAATTTTGGTTTTAGTATTTCAAAATCATTCTATGGATAATTGGGGAACCAAAAAACACACACCACACTATAGCTCATCCACCGCACATGAACCAATTTCATGAAAATAATATACCAATTCATCATCAAAACCAAACCAAATCAACACAACAACTACACATCACAATCACCACACATCAAACCACATCACATCCCATCCTAATCAACCATGGATTTTCTACCCAACACCTTATGAATTGAACTCGATCTCCACCACCACTAGTAAGAGCTCTATAAGATCCCCACAAATCACACATGATAACACAAAAATTACATCAACACATAGTATCATAATTTAGCTTCTGTATCTACCAAAATTTCAGTTTAAGGTCTTTCATAACATCACATATTCTTTAGAAAGCGTATTAACCCACAATTCTTGATTTCAATGGTAAACTAGTTCATTGACCATATATAAGTGATTTAAATTATTATACATGGTGAGATCAATCACATAATCAAAACAAGGGTCTCATAATCCGAAAGAATCAAAACACAATCATGGTTCCTAATAATCATCATTTTTAGAAATAACAATAAGTATCATAATATCCAATGGGGTATGGGGTTGGATATGGTTTTTGATAAAGGCTATAAATTCAAACCAAGGAAAGGTTGACCCATAATTTATAGTGGATGTTTGCTGGACTCCAACATGGCATGGTGACCTCCTATTATGCCATGGAGCCCTTAGTTAAAGGGAGGTATGAATCCCCCTTATCTAGATTACCAAATATCGAGTGTTTAAAAAAATGCATTAAATGGGATTTGATTTTCACCATAGATTCAACCATAATGTGGCCTAAGGAGTTTTGGATCCTCTGACAATCACCATGACAATCCACTACGATGTAGCACCAAGAACTTATCCATTTTCCCCTCACCATTCCTAGGGACTTGATGTGGGGAGATCCAGCTCCCCATTTTACACAGGTGGTCTCCCTAATGTCAAATATAGCGCCACACCCTTCACTCAGAATTTTCCACACTTCTAATGTTACATAGGGATACCACCCAAGAACTACACCAAATAACACAAGAAATCAATATTTTTTCTCATCATGGCACATTCAAACACTACACATCTAGCTCCACAACCAACATCCAAGAACCCAAGGTCAAATTAGTCAATACCACTCCCACCACCATAGTACAGTGACCCTATAAATGTATATAACTCTCAATTATCCTCTAAAAGACCTCCAAGATTTCATTAAATGAATCTAAGTTCAAAAAAGATAAATAAATAGGTTAGAAAAATCTACTCCATTACATTATATACCTATCAAATGATTCTCATCCTTGAGAATCAGAACAAAACCTAGGAGGAAAGACACTACCTCCAAAACAAACTCTCTAGAGACACATCTCAAACAAAACCAACATATAACCAAAAACCTCTATAAGAGCCATATCATGATCCTCTTAACAAAAAATCACATATAAAACCTTATTAATTTCTAATATACCTCTCAAACATGGTTTCACCATCAAATGAAGCCAAAATGGAACTATCCTCTTCACTCATGAACTAAATTTCCCAACTACTCCTTCAACGTAAACCAAGTTTTCAAGATATCACCACATTAATAAAAAATCCCTCAATGTGATTTAAAAATTTCACTTGATTTGGAAAATTAAATAATATAAATTTTCCTGATAACATTTATACTTAAAATTGTTTAACTGTTACATACAATTTCAAAATTCACCACAAGGTTTCAGGGAAGAAGTAGAACTCAACCAAGATTTTTCCCCTATACTAAATCTCCATCAGAGACTGGGAGATATGGTGATTATTGGGATAATCATATTGATTGTTCCCCATAACATCACACAAGAAATATATTATCATGATAGATACAGGGGACCTCTAACTACTCATCCCCATGGATTCAAGTTTTCCCAATATTGAGTATACCACCTCACTCTCTTCCTCCAAAAAGCTCAAGAAACACATTCTAGAGCATTTAACTCCACCTTCATAAGCACTCAGGAGGTATATTCACTAGAATACTCCTTTAAACTATCATGCATCAATAATTTATAAAGGAAAATTTTCCTAAATAATTCAAGAAATGTTCCCCAATAAATAACTCTTATATCATCACACTTTATCTCCCACCACCATCGAGATGCCTTCCAAAACAATCCATTGAACAAAGAAACTCAAAACCCATCTAGGGTCTTCACCAAACAAAAAGAAACCTTAACCTCCTTCAACCAATTCTCAACATCGGGGCTAGAGGGACTATCAAATAAATTAGACACTCCCTACCTCTGTAGATTCAACAATGCTCTGTCCTAGGATCTATATTTATCCTTCTCATGTACCAAACCTCGATGGCATTATGTCGACAAAAATTCAAAATAAGAAACAACTGGGCTACCACACAAGCACTACAATCAACACACATGGAACACCATAACATCACAAAACACATCAAGACAAGGAAAATATCCCCCAAAATACCCCACAAAACCATGAAACTATCCTCCATCAAGCACAAAACCACACCATCTCACATCATCCACAGTCCACCTATCCTCCTCATAACCATTAACACCATAATAACAACATTTATTTGGACCAATCTAACAAATATCACAATAACTACAAAACACCTCCAAATACCATATAAATGGACAAATCTATTGTAATAGTGGGTGACCTAGACCCAACTTAACTGTAATTTATGATTACCAAATCATGTATATAATATGTTTTTCATGATGTATTATTACCATAATAGTGTTGATTTTTTTTGTCTAGTATTTGTATGGTAATGTCCGTAGATTATGTGTCGTATAAAAAAGTTATATAAGTTCCCAATAGTTAATGAGAACCTTGATATACTATGAAAATAATCTTAAATATACGTCCAATGGTCTAGATACATCATATTGACTGGACCCAATTGATGGCTGACTATCAGGTGCAGGGGGATCATAAGCATTGCGACATTGTTACTTGGCGATCTATAGTAGGTGAGATTGTGAGGAAACTCCTGCCAATGAAACACCACATGTTTTGGGTGTCATTAGTTTTTCCTATCTATGAACAAAATAATAGTCTCCTAAATTAGTATTATTATTAGTGTATGTTATTTTATTATGTAGTTTGACACAAGGAAAAAACTATGGAAATGAAGTCATACAAAGTTATCTTGTATTGGGTATATCATTGGTAATATGAAATGGATTGAATAATAAAGAAAGAATTTGTTTCTTTCGTTAGGAAGAGATATCTCAGGCCTAGTTGATCCGGATGTTAGTACCTTTACCACTACAAAAAAGTGATGGTTAATGGTTTTTTATTCATAGTGGTTCTAGAAAACCCCATGAAATAAATATAGTGCAAAAAAATATTATACAACAACTGTTTCATAACACCTATGAAATATTTTTTTATGTTTCTAATTAGTGACAGTTTCAATTAAACCACCGTAAGATGTTAAAAACATCCATAATCTCTCAACCTCCTCCACTACTTCTATGAGACCCTAACCCCTTCCCCCACAACCCTTGACCTTATCATCTCCTCTCCCTAGCATCAACCCCAATCCCATGACCCCCTTACCCCCACCACTCCTTCTCTCCTCTCCCTAGTGGTGACCCCGAGCCAGTAACCCTGAGCCCATGACCCCCGACCCTCATGACCCCACTCTGACCATAACCCCTGTGACCCCCCAGACCTCCTCTCTAGATGGCTCACCGGTGATGCGAACCCCCCCTCCAACCTACCTCCCACACCCTGTTTTACAGCCTGACCAATCTATTATTTTATTTTATTATTTTTTTTCTAGATTTTATAATTTTTTCCAAGGTTTGGGTTAAATCCCAAACGAGATTTTTTAGTTTTGTCAAAAAGAACACATTTTTGAGTTGAATCTACTAAGAGCATGGGGGGATCACATTTTGAAAACCTCATGCGGCTTTGCCCAGGAATCAACATAGTTCGCCTGCCTTCGGAAATTTAAAATAGGTAAATTCTATAATTTATTATATGATTTTAAAATTTTATGGTTGATAATAATTTTATTATTATTTTATTATGATTATTATTATTATTCCTATTTGTGTTATTATTAATAGTTCTTTATTATTATTATTATTATTTTCATCTTTACTCATTAGTGAGTTAAGTTTTTTTAGTTTCCTTTCATTTTATTTTATTTTTCTTCTTTCGATTCCTTTATTTTATTTATTATTTTTTCTTTTTTCCATGCTCCATCTCCCTTATCCCTGTTTCGACCTACTCACCTCCCCATTACCCTAATTCCAGGCCTCCACACCCCTCATCCTCCTTGCACGCCATCTGCCTCGGTCCGCCCTGTACCCGCGACCAGCTTCCTGGCCGCCTCCTTATCCGCACGCCCTCTGACACCATGCCGCACCACTGCCTTGCAGCCACGCCATCCACCCAGCCTGCACCACTTGACACCCCTTCGCTACACCAGCACCCTCTGGCCAACTGAGCACCCTCCTCCCCTACCTGTCCAACCAACACCCTCCCTCAGGCCGCTCCACCTCCTACCCGCACTCTCCGGCGTGCCCCTACCTCGCAGCAGCCCACCGACCGACCTCTCCTCCTGTTTGGCTGACCTGCAAACCCTGGTTCCCTTATTCAATGATCATTGCCCTAGAATCATGGACTCCTCCAGTCCAGCTACCCCCTTTCCCTTCGAGCAGGCTGCGACGAGCCCCATCCAGCTAGCCCTATCTCACAATGGTGGCCTTCATTTCCTTCGAACAGCCGACCAGAACCCTTCTTTTTTCCCTTGTTTTTTTGGAACACTCCCATTTTGGTGATGGTTCCCCCCTCTGTGGTAATATTTTGTTGTTTTGGTGTTCTCCAGTGTTAGGGTTTATTGTTTGGGGTTAAATCATAATTTTTTTGTGTCCGATCTTATTGTGTATATTGGTTTTGGTTTCCCGTAGGTGGGGTTGCGGTGCGAACAAGGTTTCACACCATTTTCGAGAGATATGTCAATGTTTGAGGTAGGCGGTTCCATGTTTGATTATTAATTGATAAATTAATTTTCAAATTTAATTAAAATAGCATATTATTTAAATTATTTTTTTGGTGCAAAGTTTGTTTTTAACAATTGATGAATTTCTTCGCTTATTTGATTTTATATAATGTTTATATGTTATCGAGTCCACATTTTGTCATCAAATAGTGCTTTATCAATTCATGTAGTTGGTTTATTCAAATGTACAAGGGTTGAGAATTGTGTTTTAGAAATGTGTTGGTGTGTCTTTGTTTATAAAAGATGTCTTTTTAAGGGGTTTTGAATTGGTTTCATGTGTGTAAAGCTGTGGTATACTTCTCAAAGCAGATTTAAAAACTTTTGAATTATTTATTAAATAATATTGATGCTACGAGTCTATTTTTGAAAATTTGTTGAGGCGCGCATGCTTTTAAACATATATTTCAATGTACTGTGCATTTTTTTATGTTGCACACTTTAAGTGATTTCTTGAAATGGCCCGGTGTGGTGTGGTTTTTGTGACATGATGTGGGTTTTTAAACACATTAAGAGGTTTAAATTGGTTTAATAAATAATATAGATGATGCGAGGTA
Source organism: Viscum album (assembly GCA_963277665.1). Classification (NCBI taxonomy): domain Eukaryota; kingdom Viridiplantae; phylum Streptophyta; class Magnoliopsida; order Santalales; family Viscaceae; genus Viscum; species Viscum album. The sequence goes on along the minus strand of OY728129.1, from coordinate 1,775,828,902 downwards.
TGTTTTGAAAACATGTTGAGGTGTTTCTTTTTCTCTTTTTGTTCGTTTGGATTGTTTTAAGTCCGTGTTTATGTATTTTAGTTATCTTTGCGGTTGCAGCATGTTGGGAAGATTTTTCCCTGGTCCTTCGATATTTAGCTTGCACATGCTTGCATGCCCATGTGAGGTGTGTCGCATTGTCGTGATGGGTTTGTGAGTTGAGGTAGGTCATCCACTGCACTCACCTATAAATTTAGAATTTAGTAGTTTCTTGATATTTCATTGATTTTCAATAGATAATAAATAGTATTAGATAATTAATTTTTGAATAATTTCTTGATGTAAACTATGTTTTTTATTTTATACATGGTACTTGAATTATTTTCAGGATGAATTGATGCACAATAGTGAAAGAATTCCCGTTTTTCCTTTGAACATAATTCAATGATTTTCAAGTGTGGTTTTGGTTTGTTGGTAAATGTTTTATTCTGACACATGAGAAAATGTTTTGGTTTCTCTTGAGAAATGGTGTTTCTTTTAAAAGTTGCACAAGTCCCATTTGACATTTTGATAAAATAAATTATTTTGAAAAACATTCTTTGAGGTGAATCAGGTGTGATATTTTTGTATACATTGATTGTGTGAGTTGTGTGTGATGTTTGTGCATCGTGACTGGTTGATTGACATTGTTGACTCACCCCTTTTATTTCATGTGTTGACAAGAGAACCTGGTATATTAAGTGAATTTTCTGTGAATGATTGCTACACTACTTTAGATTACACACTATATAGTGGACCATAACAGAGAGGTGTTTTGTTATTATTGCTATAGGATTGGTCCCCTCGATCAGACCAGGTTGGGCATTGATCGGGTGTTAGGGAATTATGATGTCATCAAGAGTAGGCAAGACTTCAGGATGAGTCACACGTATAGTATGTTCTGGATTGTTCATGATCTCCTAGGTTCGACCCATGTCCTTTTGTCTCTCTATTGCTAGTAGTGATGAATGTTGTAATTGTATGTGTATCTACATTTCCCTTGTTGCATAGTTAACATTTTTCATTTTTGTGTGATGTTCTGTTAGAAAATGGTGAGCTGGTTTTGAGTAGTTTTTTTTAAAATGGTTCTCAAATGAAAGTGTTTTTTTCTCTTTGTACAAATCTGAAAATGTAAAAAATCACTTTCCCTTTTAAAATTCTATTAGTACTAATGAAAAGAAAATAGTTTTGAAAATTAATAAGGGCAATGGTTCATGGTTTGTTTTCTAGTAAAATATTTATGAAACCTATTTTTTTTTTAAATTGTAGCTCAAACTTGAAATTAATGAATTATTTATTTAATGGTATGTGCATTGGGAATAGAATTATCCGGGCCTACCTACTGAGTTTTAATACTCATGCCTATAGTGTTTTCTTGTTTTTAGTTTCTGTCACAGGTTTGACTCGATCTTTTTTTTCATGGGTGAGAGTTGGTTATGGTTTGGTGAACAACTCTCGGGGTTGCGAGGAGCTTTGGTCAGGGTCAGGTTAGATCATTATTGTTGATCGTTATTTCTTTTTTCATGTGGTTTATTTTTCATGAATTGTTCTACCTTTTCCCACTCCTTTATTTATTTTCATTGGGAAAAATTCTTCCCACTTGCTTTCTGTTGATGCCCTGGCACTTGTCGCCAGCCCGGGAGGATCAGGAACACCTCTTGGGCCTTGTCGTGGATCAGCTCGGGTGGCTGGTCCAGGGTCGACCCAGGTTGGTTTGTGACAAAATGATATCAAAGGAGGCCAGATCTTGAGCGAACCTTGTTTTTTAGAGTTCCCATCGTTATTTGGGTTTGTGATGGTAGAAGGAGTAGAATTTTTGGGGCTTTAGGTGTAGGTATAGGAAGGATTTCATGAACCCTTTCTCATTCCAAACCTCAGGTTACTATGTGATGTTTTGGTTGTCATTGTCTTTTGGTCCTTTTGGTTTGTATTGGTGTTGGGAAATGAAAAGGGAGTTGGGAAGTGGTCTCTGTGAGCTCGTAGGGTTTGGAAATCCATGTGGAGTTAGGGACATTACCCTAGAATTCTCTCTATTATGGTGGAGTGAATGACATATGGCCACCAACCATGTGTCCGAGTCACCCACCGAAACTAGTTTTCCTCTTGTGAATTGTTTGAATCTTTCCTATTTCTAAAAAATTGTTTTGTAAAGTTTTGTTTTGGAATTATGAAGAGTTGAATTGAAAATGGTAATGACCTTGTTTTGATTGAGTTCCTTGTTTCTTTATTTCTTAGTGCCTTCCCCCAGGAAGATCCTATGTGTCCCCAAGGTGTAGATTTGGGTGATGCATCTTTGAAAAACACTTCAGTTGATAAACCTATTGATTATGTTTTGGAATAACGGAAGTTAAACCCTCCTCTTTTTTATGGTCAAGCAGATCATCTTGATGCAGAGGAGTGGTTGTAGAAGATTGAGGGGAAATTTAGTTTCATTGGGTTTCCTGAGTCATTGAAGGTGAAGTTGGTTACCATTATTCTTGAAGGTCCAACCTAGAAATGGTGGAAGTTCATGTCTTGGAATAAGCCTTGGGGAGATCTAACGTGGTATTTATTCATGTCTTCATTCATCCAACAATATTTCTATGAGTTGACTAATATGAGGAAGTGGATGAAGTTGTGTTTTCTTCAGCAGGGTGTTGAATTGGTACTATAATTCTATCAAAATTTCATATAGCTAGTTCTGTATGAACAATGGTTTGTTGTAAATGATCCTAAGAAGGCTTGAAACTTTGATTCTAGAATCTGACCTGAACTGCAGTCGAAAGTGTCAGAGCTTAACCTAACCACCTTCTTGGATGTCATGGAGAAAGCCTTTCTAGCTGAAGCTGAGTTAACAGGAGGACTTGAGGTGAAGAATCCTACAACTTTGGGAAACAGTGCATATGATGGTGATAAGAATAATGGGAATCATCCTGATGTTGGTGGTGTAGGTAGAGGAATCAAGAGGCCTTCATACCTTCAGTCATCTTCCTCACAGTGCAATTCCTTGATCTGTCACCGGTTCAGTAAGTGGGGGAACAATAGGCCGATGCGCTCGAATGCTCCAAGACCCTGCCACACCTATGGGTGCTCGAGTCACGTGCAATGATTCTGTTGAGGTGTTTCCAAGAAGTGCGCTGAAGCCAGACCTGGCTCGTCGAAGGTCACCTTATCCTTTCAGTAGGAGTAGGGAGATGTTTGTTGATCGATTTAAGGTTTTCTCTTTGTAGTGTTTCTTGGATGTTGTAGTAATCACCTTTACCATTTTGTGGTGTTTCTTTTACTTAAGTTGTAAGAATAGTTATCGTTGAACCTCTTTGAGACTTCTATTTTATTGGAAGTGTTCTTGGTGAAATTATGGTTCATGTGTTATGTTTGGGAATTTTTTAAGACTAAATTTGAGGCAGGAGATGCTTCATTCATCAGAGCTCCAGCCAGAGGTTCCGAAGTGAAGCTGGCGTGTAGTCTGGAGAAACCTAGCAGTGTAAAAAGACATTGGTATAATATCTATCTTTAGTGTGGTGTGGTTGGTGTTATTATGAAGGTGTGGATTTGTTAGTGTAGCGACAATGGAAGTTTTGACGCTCTATCGATTGGGACCTACCCTTCCCTCCCCTCCCCTTTGTGGTGGGGTTTCTAGTCCATGTGGGAAGTCTCTTAATTTGATTAATCTCATTATTCCTTATAGTGGGGAGACCCATCACAGGTCTATTTGAATTTAGTTTGACTTATTTCCTATGGTGTGGAGTATGTTCGGACCTACTATGTCAATGTATCAGTTTCATTCCGGGTATCGGTTTGATGGTGGGTGGTCTCATGCAGAACCATCAAATTATACCTTTTCCCTTTTTATAAAGATTTGGGTGGGGAAAGTTCTAGTGTCAGATTGGAGTAAGGTTTTAAGAGGTCCTCATTGGATGTGGTTTAAACTCATTTGTTGGTCTCATGAGGGTTTTTGTGTTTCTCTTGGTGTTATTCCAGATGTTGTGTGTTAAGGCTGAATTGAGGATGGGGAAAATGGTTGAGTTCCTTTTAATGAGGTTGAAGGTGCATGTATGTTGAGGCTGAATTTACCATCATGAAATTTCTATGTCCTTTGAACTGATCAACTAGAGGTGGTCACCGTTTTGGGGGTGAGTGACACTTAGTGGGGAGTTCGTTTCTATCGCCAGAGTTCTTCTTGTTAATCTCTCTCTTTTTGGTAGTGTTTGAGGATCTCATCATTGTTTCTCTTTGGAAATCTCTTTAAATTGTAAAGAAATCCCGGTTCCTGTTTGGGATTTGGCCTTGTTATGCATTTCTGGGGGTAAAAAGTGTTATGGTGGGGAGAATTGTCCCACACCAACCTATCAATCATTTTATTATATTATTTTATTAGGATTTTGTAATTTTTGCTGAGGTTCGGGTTAAATACTGAATGTGATTTTTTATTTTTTTCAAAAAGTGTGAATTTTTTGAGTTAACGTCGTTGGGTGCACGAACAGAGAACATTTTGGAAACCCCGTGCAGATTCACCCAGGCATCGGGACAGTCCGCCTGCATTCAGAAATTTAAAATGGGTAAATTCTATAATTAGTTGTTCGATTTCAAAATTTTATGGTTGATAATAATTTTATTATTATTTTGTTATGATTATTATTATTATTCCTATTAGTGTTATTATTAATAGAGATTTATTATTATTATTATTATTATCATCTTTCTTCATTAGTGAGTTAAGTTTTTTTAGTTTCCTTTCATTTTATTTTATTTTTCTTCTTTCAATTCATTTCTTTTATTTTTTATTTTTTATTTTTTCCACTCTCTATCTCCCTTCTATCTTTCCATTGAGACCTAATCTCCCCCCATTAACCTAATTCTAGGCTGCCGCACCCCTCATCCACCCCACACGCCATCTTCCTTAGTCCGACCTGCACCCGCGACCAGCTTCCCAGCCACCTCTTTGTCCGCGTGCCCTCCGACGCCTTGCCGCACCCCCACCTTGCAGCCATGCCATCATCCCAGCATGCACCACCCAACATACCTTCCCTGTGACAACAACCTTCGACCGACCAACCACCCTCCTCCATTAACTGTCTGACCGACACCCTCCCTCAGGCCACTCCACCTCCTACCCGCACTCTCCGGTATGCCCCCGCCTTGTAGCAGCCCACCATTCGACCTCTCCTCATGTCCGACCGACCTGCAACCCCTGACTCCCCTATTTAGTGTGCATTGTCCCAGACTCAGGAACTCCTTCTATCCAGCAACCCCCTTTCCCTTCGAGCAGGCCGCGATGAGCCCCGTCTAGCCGGCCTAATATCACTGCGGTGGCCTTCATTTCCTTCAGAAAGCTGACAACAACCCTTATTTTTTCCCTCATTTTTCCGGAGCACTCCCATTTTGGTGACAGTTTCCCCCCTTTGTTGTAAGATTTTGTTGTTTTGTTTTTCTCCAATGTTAGGGTTTGTTGTTTGGGGTTAAATCATATTTTTTATGTGTCTGATCTTGTTGTGTAAGTTGGTTTTGGTTTCCTGCAGGTTCGGTTGCGGTAAGAATGAGGTTTCACACAATTTCGGGAGATCTATCAATGTTTGAGGTAGGTGGTTCCATGTTTAATTATTAATTGATGAATTAACTTTAATGTTTAATTAAATTTGCATATTATTTAAATTATTTGTTTGGTGCAAAGTTTGTTTTTATAAATTGATAAATTTCTTTTCTTATTTTATTTTATGGCATATTTATATGTTATGGAGTCCACTTGTGTCATCAAAGAGTGTTTTATTAAATCATGTAGTTGGTTTATTAAAATTTACAAGGGTTGAGAATTTCATTTTAGAAATGTGTTGGTGTGAATTTTTTTATAAAAGAGGGTTTTAAAGGGGTTTGGAGTTGGTTTCATGTGTCTAAAGATGTGGTATACTTATCAAAGAAAATTTATAAACTTTTGAATTATTTAATATATAATATGGATGTTGCGAGTCTGGATTTGAAAATGTGTTTAGGAACGCATTCTTTTTAACGTAGATTTCAATGTATCATGCATTTTTTAAGCTGTGCAATTTAAGTGTTTTCTTGAAATGTCCTGATGTGGTGTGGTTTTTGTGACATAGTGTGGTTTTTGTAAACACATTTCAAAGTTTAAAGTGGTTTAATAAATAACATAGATGGTGAGATTTGTGTTTTGAAAACATGTCGAGGTGATTTTTTTGCACTGTTTGTTCATTTGGATTGTTTTAAGTCCATTTTTATGTATTTTAGTTATCTTTGCGGTTGTATCATGTTGGAAAGATTTTTTCACAGTTCTTCGATCATCATCTTGAACGTGCTTGTGCGCCCATGCGAGGTGTGTCACGTCTTCATGGTTGGTTTGTGAGTCAAGGTAGACCCCCCACTGCACTCACCGTTAAATTTAGAATTTATTAGTTTCTTGATATTTCATTGATTTTTAATAGATGATAAATAATATTAGATAATTAATTTTGGAATAATTGCTTGATGTAAACAAAGATGTTTATTTTATACACGACACTTGAATTACTTTATGGATGAATTCAAACATAATAATGAAAGAATGCCCATTTTCCTTTGAACATAATTCATGGATTTTCAAGTGTGGTTATAGTTTGTTGGTAAATGTATTCTTCTGATGTGTGAGAAAATGTTTTGGTTTCTCTTGAGAAATTGTGTTTCTTTTAAAAGTTTCATAAGGCCCGTTTGACACTTTGATAAAATAAAATATTTTGAAAAACATTCTTTGAGGTGACCTAGGAGTGATATTTTTGTGTACATTGATTGTGTGAGTTGTGTGTGATGTTTGTACATCGTGACTAGTTGATTAACATTGTTGACTCACCCCCCTTTTATTACATGTGTTGACATTAGAACCTGACATAATAAATGAATTTTCAATGAAGGATTGCTGCACTAGTTTAGATTACACATTGGAAAATGGACCATAGAAGAGAAGTGTTTTTTATTATTGCTATGGGATTGGGCCCCTCGATCAGGCCAGGTAGGGCGATGATCGGGTGATAGGGCATTATGAAATCATCGAGAGTAGGAATGCCTTCAGGATGAGTCACACATATAGTATGTTCTGGATTGTTCACAATCTCCTAGGTTCGACCCACATCTTTTTGGATCTCTATTTCTAGTAGTGATGAAATTTGTACTTGTATGTGTATCTACATTTCCCTTGTTGCATACTTACAATTTTCCATTTTTGTGTGATTTTTTCTTGGGAAATGGTGAGTTGGTTTTGAGTATTTTTTTTTTGAAAATGGTTCTCAAATGAATGTTTTTTTTTCTCTTTGTACAAATTTGAAAATGTAAAAAAATCACTTTCAATTTTAAAGTTCTATTAGCACTAATGAAAATAACTTAGTTTTGAAAATAAATAAGGTAAATGGTTCATGGTTTGTTTTTAAGTAAAATATTTATGAAAACCTATTTTTTCAAATTGTATATCAAACTTGAAATTAATGAATTATTTATTTAATGGTATGTACATTAGGAATAGAATTTTTCAGACCTACCTACTGAGTTTTAATACTCATGACTATAGTGTTTTCTTATTTTTAGTTTCTGTCACAAGTTTTATTTGAGCTTGTTTTCCATGGATGAGAGTTTTTGTGGTTTGGTGGGTGACTCTCGGGGTCACGAGGAGTTTTTGTTGTGGTCAGGTTAGTGTGTTGTTGTTGACCATTATTTCTTTATTCATGTTGTTTATTTATCGTGCATTGTTCTACCTTTTTCCGGTGCTTTATTTATTTTAATTGGGAGAAATCATTCCCACTTTCTTTCTATTGATACCCTAACCGATTGTTGCCAGCCCGGGAGGATTGGGAACACCTCTTGGTCCTTATCGAAGATCGGATTGGGTGACTGGTCCAGGGCCGACCCGGGTTGGTTCGTGACACCCCGACTCAGTTCCCCTCTTCAGAAGCTATGTGGACCCCTCTCTAACCTCCCTTTTCCTGGCTCAGATCTCCTCCTCAACGACAATGTAGACATCCCTAAAGTTGGCATCATCCTTACCCTAATTTTATTATTGAGTAACATTAGATGAGAAATAATGGGTTATAAAAATTGTATAGAATTAGTTTTTTATTCGTTGGATAGTAATTATATAAGTAATTTTGGTTTATAATGTGTTATTTGGATTTTTTAGTTAGTTGTTTGGAGTTATAATAATCATTAATTTTGGTTATGTTGTATTAAATTAAAAAAATAAATTTGTTTTTGATATATTTTGCTTATGGAATCTATATCATTCACAATTTCATGGTTTGTATTTGATATTAATGATTTCCACTTTGTGATATATATTTTAATGCCTCTAATTATTTATAGATACATAATTGAGGCTATATTCCTACTCATGACCAATTGGTGGTAGGGTTTGGGCTAACACATGGTTTCATCAGCAATCTTGGAAAGGTCTCTAAGGATAGAGACCTTGAAAATGAGATATTAGACCCTTTTTAAATTTATCTGAATGCCTCATGTTTTATGCATATGTAAGGAATCATTTATTTTAATAAAATATTTCGAATAATGATAGAGTAGTTTGGTTTAAGTTTTACATGCATGATAATAAATTATTGATTATGTTGACTAGAACAACCAATATAGTTTCATTGATTTTATTTTAAATAAAATGATATTTAATAAAACTAATTATTGTGTGTAGTTTGTTTTTTTAGTCAAATGACCTATTTTTTGTCATTTAATTTGAAAATCACAATAGACATTATTAAAATTTATGTCAAAATCATGTTTTTTATGTTTAGATCAAATTGAAGGAACATCTGATTTTATGTTATGTGAATATAGTTGATTTATATAATTCATGGAACAACATGAAGTCACACTAAACCAGTTCAATAGAATATAGTCATATAGAGCTTAATATTTTTGGCATGAAAGACATATCGTGATATCCAAATAAATTATACATTGCATTCATATTTTTAAATGGGTGATCTTGGTCTTAGTTAGATCTTGGGAAATGGTTTGTACATTGATCAATATAGCTAATGTTTCAATGGAATGAACCCTCATTACTTACAACACTAGGGTAGAATACACCATTATCATTTATTTTATTTATCCCATTCATCTATGTTTGTGAGAAATATTAATTTATTTGATTCACATTTATATAAAATATATTTAGTAAGAAAAAGGTCATTATTTGATTCATCCCATTTTCCTTTATAGTTTTTATGAAAGAGTCATTGGCGAAGTTGGGTGATATTTAATTTTGATTGTAATATTTTGATAAAAAATTTATATATTTATATCTGAATGTATAGGGAGAATAAAATCCAATACCTATGGATAAAGGTTGGATTGATTTACCTCAAAACACACCTCGATATTCTAATGGTTTGGGAGAATTTTTAGAAGGAATTGCAAACTGATCAGTGGATGGTAGAATAAAATATCTGTGTCCTAATTGTAAATTCAAGTGATGGTTGAATATAAATGAAGTATATGTGAATTTGATATTGAAATAGTTTCTTACTTGATATGTATTTTGGATTTGGAACAATTAATCAAGTCTTATAGAAATTCAAAACAATGACAATACTGTGAAAGAAATAAAATGTGACCTGGTAGAGGAGAATTCAGTTCAAAATTTTTTAAATGATGCATTTGGTTTTGTAGAATACAAATCACAAGATTTCAATAGATCTATAGAAACTTCAGTTGATCATGAGTAGGTTAATCTTACTCAGAACTTCAGTGACCAAAAAAATAATTTTCATGAATTAGTTGAAAATAGACAATAAAAACTGTATGAAGGGTGTGCCAAGTATTAAAACTTTTCTTTTCTACTTAATATATATCATATAAAGTGTCTTTGTGGAATTACTGAAAAATAAATGTCCATGTTTTTAGATTTTCTTCATGATTCAATTAGTGAAGCTGAAATACCTGTATCATTCTATGAGATGAATAAATTAATTAATAAACTTAGACTTAATTATAAAGAGATACATGCATTCCCAAATGATTGCATACTTGGGAGAAGAGTGTGATAAAAAATAATTCACAAGATGTCATAAAAGTAGATGGAAGTCAATGAAAAATAGTGAAATTATAAATCAAAATAACCCTAGGAAGAAACAGAAGAATAAAACCTCTACAAAGGTATTATGTTACTTTTATATGAAACCACACTTGAAAAGATTATTCAGGTCATATAATACTACAAATGACATGAAGTGGCATGCTCAGGATAGTAATGATGGATTGATGAGACATCCAAAATATTCAACATCATGGAAGATGTTTGATTCGCTCTATCCATATTTTTTTAGACCCTAGGAATTTATGTTTGGGATTGGCTTCTGATGGTGTTAAACATTTTGGTACTTTATTTACTAATTATAAAATTTGACCAGTTCTTTTGATCCCCTATAATATACCTCTATAGATGTGTATGAAGAATACTTATTTTATTTTTTATATGACTATACATATAATGAAAATTCCTGGAAATTACAATGATGCATACCTTCAAACTCTAATCAAAGAATTGAAAGAATTATGGGATGATGGCATGGTAACATGTGATGCTTCAATGAGGAAACTATTTAAAATGATTGATGATTTAATGTGTATACTCAGTGACATTACTAGAATAGGAAATTTATCTGGTTGTAACACTCATACTAGTTTTTCTTGTCATGTTTATAATTTTGATTTTGAACCTCAATGATTACATTATAGTAGAAAATGGTGTTTTATGTTTCATCATCGATTTATTGATGCTTATCATAAATTCAGGTTTAACAAGACACAACTCAATGGTGATATTGAAATGACAGAGTCACCGAAGGTGTTATCTAGTTCAGAAATCTTGGGACAATTATTGAATGTCATTGAAGAATTTGGAAAATTTCATCAGTTTAAAGAAGCGGGGAAAAGGGTACGAAGTACAACATCCAAATAAGTTGGAACAAAACAATGGAAGAAAATGAGTATATTTTCAAACTTTTTTATTGGGAGTAATTTGATACGTCATAATCATTACATATTTCAAATTGAGAAGAACATCTATGAAAATTTAATTTTTACAGTGCTAAATGAGCATGGTAAATTGAAGGACACCTTAATGATCTTAAGGATTTTGAGTTAATAAATATAAATAATGGTTTGTGAGAAAATGAGAATGGAAAGTATCCTTCACCTATTTTTATAACGAAAAATCACGAGAAAGACATATTCCATTGAAATTTAAAGCATGTAAAAGTGCTAGATGGATATTAAAGTAATATATCAAAGTGTGTTGACTCAAAATATCAAAAGTTACAAGGATTGAAAATTCATGACTCACATATTGTGATAGATAAGTTTTTTTCATTAGCTTTGCATAATAATTTATCTGAAAAATTAACTGTGGTTCTAGTTGAATTTTGTACCACTTTTAGAGATCTTTGTGGAAAAAATATAAATCCAACTAAGTTTTATAACCTTCAAGAAAGAATTTTTTTAACACTATTTCACTTGGAGATGTTATTTCCCCCTTCATTCTTCATAGTCATGATTCATTTGACTGTTTATTTGGTTGAGGAAGCAGAACATGGTGGACCGGTACACTATCAATGGATGTATCCAATTTAGAGGTACATTGATATATTTTTTAGTTTCATTGGTAAATTCGATTCTATAAAATCATTCAATAATTTTTTTAATATGTTCCATATTTTTTTTCATCAGGTACTTTGGTCATTTGAAATCATATGCAAGGAATAAACATCAACCCAAAGGCTCTATTGCTGAAGGTTACAAAGGTAAAAAGTTCTTGACCTTATGTTCTTGGTATTTGGATGGATTTGAGACTAGATTAAATCATGATAGATGTGATGAAAAAATCTCCACTAATTCTAATTATGAAAACCATTAATCGGTATTTCCAACTATTAGATGAACAATTGGAAATGGGTCAAAATTTACCCTGACTGAATTGGAGTTTCTATAAGCACATAGATTTGTTCTACTCAATAGTTATATTACGTATTCATTTATTGAAGAATTTAAACTATAAAAAAAGAGGCAGCTAATGGGTTGAGCTCGAAATGATATGCAATTAACAAAAGAAATTAATAATGATGTTGATGAATGGTTCTCCCATCATGTAAGTATATAATCATATTCATATTATTGATGTGTAGTTATTTTTCCTATTTTAAAAGTAAAAACTTATATATTTTTGTCTAGATAACGGATATTGAAAATTGAGCTGAAATATAGAATGATTTGATGTTTTTGGCTCGAGGTTCTCTAAGGAAGGCTAAGAGATTTGATGCCTACAATATTCATGGCTTCAAGTTTCATACAATTTATCATGAAGAAGACTTGATAACTCAAAATAGTGGTGTGTTTACATTTGCAGAGGTGGGATACTATGGGAAGCTTATTGATATAATTGAAGTAAACTATCATTTTCAGTTTTTAGTTGTCTTATTAAATTGAAAGTGGGTTAACATTGATAGGGGATTAATTAAAGACTCATTAAATTTTACTTCTATTAAATTCTCTCTCTTGATAGATACTAGTGAACATGTAGATAATGATCCATTTATCTTGTATTTTTAAAAAATATGGTTTATTATATGGATGATGAAAGAAATGAATATTGGAGTGTTTTTGTACACTTAACACAGAGATACTTATATGATACGGGTGATGGAGATCAATTGGTGCTTTGTGATAGTGAACCTCATCAACCACAAAATATTGAACAGTTTTTTCCTAACAATATAGAAATGGTAGAACTTGAAAGAGAGAGTGAAAATGAAGGAATCTTCGCAAAGGATGTTGATAACAATGAAGATGATAAAGATGAATATAATTGAATGTATAAATTGGTAATGAAATTATATCAAAATTTCTCATTGATAAGTGTTTCGTACATATATACATTGTTATAGTTTTTATCTATTTTATTAAAATGCTTTTAGTATTTCATTTTTTATAAATTTAATATACCTTAACCATTTGAAATGAAGGAATTCTGAGAATAAAAAAAATTCAGGATTCTAGCCGATCTGGATCTTGGAGCACCCCACCACTACCATCATCTTCTATAGATCTAGTGATCCCATTATACCCGAGGATGCTAGCGATCTAGCCATTTCCCCAAATATCATTGGTATCCCACCACTTGATTCCCCTCTGATAATGGAGTAGTTGGTCACCCCTCCATCTAAGGGATATTGGTAGGCTACAATTATTGGTATGTAAGTCATTTTTAAAAAAACATTATATTTTATTAATTGTTTAATGAAATTTTCAAACCGATAAAAACAATTATAGAATGGATACAAATATGAACACAGAAGATGTATGGGACTTAAAGGACTTTGTGATTATCATTCCATTTGATGAGTTCGAGTTGCCTACCGGTTATGCTCTCAAAATATATGGGAAGATTCTTAGGAAACTTTCTTACAATAAAGTGATATTTCCCATTAATTATACATATAGAGGCATATTCCCACGTATTGAAAAAATGAGGTCTTCGATAATCATGTAAAGTTAATATTAATTTAATATTCCTTGATAACTTATGTAAAATACATGAGTAAATTTTATAATATACTTATAAAGTATTATGTTTTTTATTTCTAGATGTTTTTTACATTTTGATGTCCCTGACTCTATTTCACTCCCCTGGACTTTGCAAAGAACACATACAACATCTATACAAAAAATAAAATGACACTTTTATATTGAAATCATATATTTTAAGTTATATTGGCCATATCTTATGTTGGATTGATGTGTGGTTGATTCCTACATATCAAAAATAAATTATAGATCATTATCCATAAGTTTGAAAACAATCCAAGTTTATTTTCTTGGTTTTGTCTCGGTAAACATTTATGAAAGATAAAAAATCCTTTAAAAACAAGTGTCAGGGGGTCAAAAATAGGAAAATGATGTCATATTTCCATGAAATTAAGGACAATGACCATAGATTTAATTGTGAAATGTATGAAACAATGACATGTCATTTCGAATGAAGGTTTTCCCATTATGAATGTAAACCTATTTTTATTGTTTTAAAATACTAAAACATGTGTGGAATAGTCAAAACTAGACAAAATATATCAAATTGTCTTGAAATCAGGGGGAAGACCATAAATTTAATTTTAAAATGTTGGAACTGATGACACATCATTCTAAATGATGGTTTTCCTATTATGGCCAAAAACGTGTTTTTAGTGATTTAAAACGCTAAAATGTGCATGAAATAGTCAAAACCAATAAAATGATACCAGATTGTCCTGAAATCAAGGTACGTTAGATGTTTTTCATGTGTATGTGTAGATAAAACATCCATTTAACACGTGGTGTGACAAGAATTACTTAGTAAAAACTTGTGAAATATACAAAAGCCTTTAAAAACAAGCATTGGGGTGGTCAAAACCAGGAAAACAATGTCGTATTTCTCTTAAATCAGTGGGAAATTACTATATATTCAATCTTGAAATGTAAGGACCGAAAAAACATCATTCCAAAGGGTGATTTTCCCATTATGGATGTAAATTCTTTTTTAGTGTCTTAAAACACTAAAATGTGTTTCGAATGGTCAAATATAGGGAAAATACATCAGATTATCCTAAAATATTGGAAAAATACCCTAGATTTAATTTTGAAATTTAGGAACAAACGACACATCATTAAAAATGACGGTTTTCCTATTATGACCATAAATGCATTTTTAGTGTTTTAAAACACTAAAACATGTGTGGACTGGTCAAAACTAGAAAAATGATATCAGGTTGTCCTAAAATCCAGTTAAAAACACCATAGATTTAATTTTAAAATGTAGGAAATGACAGAATGTCATTCCAAATAATGGTTTTCTTGTTATGGTTGTAAACATGTTTTTAGTGTTTTAAAACACTAAAACGCATGTAATGCCAATCATTTTTTTTTCATTTTCAAAAGTCGGTTTATGGGTTCCCAGTACCCCACTACATGAGTCCAAAAAACCACATAAAACAAAACATACAAACACCAAAAACCACTAACCCTGCACAAGAAACCATGAACCAGGGCACAAGAACATCATATAAGATTGTCAAATCCACCCAGGATTACCTTGAGCGTCCTCTGGTGCGACCATCGACACCGACCCAAATCCTCCAGTTGGAAAATTCCAGGGGAATTCACCTAGACTTCAAGCGATAGAAAAGACCCATAGGATCCACCCCCAAGGGCGTCAAAGAAATACCGAATGAGGATGACCATCTACTGATACCATTAGCACCCTGACCGTAGAAAACCCAAAAAACCCCACCAAACAACTTAACTGGCAATGTGAGAGAAAAACCAAATAAGTCTTGAGGCAAAGCCTCATAAGAAAAGGAAAAGTTACTAAAACATAGCCTTAGCCTATTAGTGCTTTCCTCCCTATAAAGATTCCAATTCATTTGCCATACCTTAGCATTAGGATCTTCCCCAATAACGTCTTCAAAACAGTCCGCCATTTTGTCCCATGTTCGGATATATTCTTCTTTGCTGATTTTCCAATCATTGAAGCCTCTCATCAGGATCAAATCCTGTTTTTCAATCCACTTAGCCTGCTCGCTGTTGACCTCCACTCTTACAGCTCTTCCCATCATATCATCCTCTTCTTGTGGGATGTCAACATACAGAAATTCTTCTAACATGTCCTCATCAGAGCAAAGGATAGGTTCCTTTATGTTCATTACCTTTCCATTAGATCTTCCCATTTCATTGTTACTCTCCTTGATTAAAACCTGAGAATCATCCTCTACCGCATTGAGCAATAACACCGACAAATTCTTCGTAGAGCGGGTCTCCAAAGGTGGGGGGAGTGAGGAGTAATCCTTCTTCCCCTTCTTCTTTTTAAAACTCATGTTGTTCTTTTCAATTGGGACCTCTTCAGCCGAATGGTCCAGTTCATCCAGATTGGATTCCTCCATGCCAACCTCATCCTCCTCACCTGGTGTAATGTGTTCCAAAATCACATTATCCTCTGATGTTGGATTGTCTAGAAATCATGTGAAAAATATTGTATAATTAATTGTAAAATGTAGGAACTAACAATACATCATTATGAATGATAGTTTTCCCGTAATGGTTGTAAATTAATTTTTAGTGTTTTAACACACTAAAATATGCATGGAATGATCAAAACTAGAAAAACGTTGTCAAATTTTCCTGAAATAATGGGAAAATACGATATATTTAATTACGAAATATAGGAACTGACGATACATCATTCCAAATGATGGTTTTCCCATTACAATCATAAACACATTTTTAGTGTTTTAAAACACTAAAACATGCATGGAATGGTCAAAAATAGGGGGAAAACCTTATATTGAAATGTAATCATGGGAAAACTACCAAAGGTTTAATTTTGAAATGAAGGAACTGATGACCCGACATTCTAAATGACAGATTTCCTATTATGGACATAAATTTGTTTTAGTGTTTTAAAACACTAAAAAATGCATAGAATGAAGAAACTAGGAAAAAAATATTGAATTATACTGAAATCAGGGGAAAAAATATATTTAATTGGAAAATTTTGGAACTGACGGAACATCATTCTGAATTATGGTTTTGTTTTTATATACATAAATGCGTTTTTAGGGTTTTAAAACACTAAAACATGTGTGTAATCGTAAAACAAAGGCACAAAATATTGGATTGCCCTAAAATAAGGGAAAAAAGATTGTATATTTAACTGTGAATTTTAGGAACTGTCGATATGTAATTCTGAATGATGGTTTGTCTGTTATGGCCATAAACACATTTTTAGTGTTTTAAAACACTAAATCATGCATGAGACTGTCAAAACTATGAAAATATATTAGATTGATGTCAAATCAGAGGAAAAACACCATAGATTTTATTTTGAAATGTAGAAACCTATGGAACATAATTCTAAATTTTGGTTTTCCCATTATGTCTGTAAACATTTTTTAGTGTTTTAAAACACTAAAATGTGTGTGGAATGATCAAAACCAGAAAAACAATGTTGTATTGTTCTAGAATTAGGGGAAACAAACATATATTTATTTGTGAAATGTTGGAATGGACAACATGTTATTATGAGTTACGGTTTTCCCATCATGAATATAAACACATTTTTAGTGTTTTAAAACACTAAAACATGTGTGGAACAGTCAAAACCATGAAAACGATGTCATATTTTTATGAAATCAGAGGAAAACAACCATAGATTTAATTGTGAAATATAAGAACTGATGACACATCATTCCAAATGAAAATTTTCCCATTATGGCTGTAAACATGTTTTTAGTGTTTTAAAACACTAAAACCTGTGTGGAATGGTCAAAACCACATAAAATTACCTTATATTGATTTGAAATCATGGGAAAACAAAAAATTATTTGTTTTTGAATTATAAGAAATTCTATAATATAAAAAGCTTTAAAATTTGTTTATTAAATAAATTTCAAGCACACTACACATCAATTGAAAAATAAATTTGAATATTTATTTATCCCTTTTCTGTTTCAATTGTTGAATCTTATCTTAAATATGTATGTTTCTATTTTAAAAGAGTTTTTCATAATATATTATTTATTTTATGTTAAAATGTTTTCTGTTTGATTAAAAAATAAAAAATTTTATGGGAAATATTTTGAATATATTCAGTGTCTTTTCTATTTCACATTTATTTTCTTAAACGTTATTGTCTTCATTATAGGTGGAATATATCGGTAGTAGGCATAAGGTTGATCGTTCCAATCCATGACATTTTTCATAAGGCAGTTATGATGGTTCTTAGTTTCCATGGCATGTTAAAATTTTATCAATTATTCTACTCTAACTAAGATTTATTATTTTAATTGTAATTTTTGTTTCATTTTTTCTTACAGCTGATGAGATAAAATTGTCAGTTTTATTTGATGAGATGATATAGTGGTGGGCATATATATTAGAGGTCATTACATGGATGTATATTGGGAATGAGTTTTTTTGGACATATTTTATATGTATATATTGATGATTCATGGAGTGACTGAGACTTAGGTTATGATGATTGTGGCTATTTATATGACTATGGATGTATGGTGTATGAATGAAGGGTTTATCATATATTTAGGTTTTAGTTTATATCATGTCAGTTTTTTTATATTTATAGTTTTTTATTAATTAAAAAAAACAAAATAGATTTAACGACGGTTTGTTGTAACTACCTCTAAAATATATTATTGAATGTATTTTGTGGCTGTTTAGATTAACCACCGATAAAAATAACCACCATAAAATTATTTATGGATGTTAATTTTATTTTATTTATATTCCCAGTGGATAATTTTTTATTAAAGAACCCATACTAATTAAACAAAAAATCACCACTAAATTTTCCAAAAAACGACACTTAAAAAACCACAGTGAAGTAAAAAAACCACTGTCAATTGACTAGTTACTGTGAAATATGTGATAGTTTTAAGAACCTCTATTAAATAATTAGGCAGTGGTTTAAACCTTTACTAGAGCAATAAATAACCATCGCTAACCATTGCTTTTTTTTGTAGTGTACTAAATCCATGTCCATGGTAGAATAAAGGCAAGTCCATCAAGTAAGGTCAACGAATAATAAAGTAAGAAAGGACTATGAAACAAAGTGTGCATCCTTTATTATGAGATATCATGAGACCAAGATATTATATTACATGACATGTATTCGTAATATGATTGTTGTTTCTATGACTACTCCTTATCTATCGAGGGTCCTTGATGGGTTTCTAGACTCCACATCTGGTTTGTGAATAGTATTCATTACTACCACGATAAGGTCCTAGTGGGTCACACAACCAAAGGGACCAAAGGCCTTATTTTTTTATTTATTTTGGATAATCTCCCTTTTAAGGGTTAAAGGGGAACCCTTACATGACCCATAGGCCCTAGAGGGTCACACAAAATAGCATATTCAAAGGTTTTCCCTATTCTGATGGATAAGAATACATGACATGGTGGGACCCACCATATGGCCTAAGATGTATCCAAGAATAAATGATTTCCAATAAATAAATAAATAAATTATTATTCAAGTTTAGAAAAATTATTATTGAATTTATTTATTAAAATTATTTACATGTATTAGAGTAAATACATGGATAATATTATATGAATGAACAGTATTTAAATATTCATGGTTTGTTTTATATTTATAGTAAATATGGGCCAAGTTAATGACTTTGTTTTATAATGTAATATATTTATAAAAAAATGTTTTAATAAAACAAAATTTTACAAGAGGGGTAGCTGGGTGTGAGTTAACAAAATTAAAAATAAATAACATAAAAAGAGGTTATAGGAAAGCTTCTCTTAGAAGCCATAAGAGACAAATTTTTTAAAAAGTATATCTTATAGCATGACCTCTTGGATTGGACCCTCCCTGCCATTACTCCCTCCCACTATCGGGTGCCTCTCGCAGGTTCCCTCGGTGTTCACCCACCTTCATCTGACATCACCCACCAACACCGACTACAAGTCGCTTATGGCCTCTACTCCTACCAAACATGAAAGCCCACCGCTCCCCCTCCTTTGGCCTACCCAGCTCATGAAATGGATTCGTGTGCATTGTTGAATAGTTGCGCCAACACCCCAACATTCAGCCTCCCCTTTTGGCCTATTGGTCCACCACCACACATGACCCCGCCGGGGAGACCTATACACCTCGAGCTTCATTGTGGAGAGCCCTTCCCTACCGTGACATCATGTTCATCACCATTATATCTTATTGGGACCATAAATGATTGGTTCATCAGTGCAATGATAATCACAAGATATAATAAAGTGAAAAATTTGAAAATAAATTGACACTAGATGTAACATTGAAAACCCCCCAAAATGAAGGGGGTAAAAAACCATAGGCAAATAGAAGGATCACTATGAGTAAAAGTGGGTACACAATCCCTCACTATTAAAATGAGAAGACAATCATAATATCTCTTTTGGATAAGTGGGGAAATAAACCTCACAAAATAATTCACATATAAGAACACTCAAATGGGCTTAATGGTGTTGTTTTAGCTGATGAGAGATAAGAAGTATGTTGTACTGAAATAATTAGGGGAGATCCCCTTTTATAGGATACTGCTATCCCTTCTCGGAACCTCTCCCAATTCCTTCTCCTATTATTGGATTTGGTGGGGTTGGCCACCCACCACATCTACCACTACCGACCCCCTTTGACAAAACCGGGGGTGGTGCTGTCCGTAAACAATTTTCTATAAAATCATCTCCCACATGGAAATTTGATTGAGAAACAATCACATATCCACACACCCTTTACATCTTACAAACATGATACTCACATCTTTAAAAGGTCTCTTGAGGATATATACCATATGAAATTATCAAAGTCAATCACCTTCATCCAGAAATCTTCCAAATTTTCTTTATTGTGAATTTTTTCCATATCCACACTTTCTTCCTCCACCATATCTTAGAAAAAGTTATATTGTACCCCAATTTTCTTCATCCTATAATGAAAATATGAATTCCTTGAAATTTTCAAGGAACTTAAACTTTTAAAAAACAAAGGAATCTACTCTTGTCCATGCCTGAGCTCCTAAAAAAACCTTCTCATCCAAATAAACTCTTTTCAAGACTATGTAGCTTCCATGAAATTTTCCTCCATTGTGTATAAAGAAACAACTAATTGTAACTTTGAAATCACACTCACAACTCTTCCGACAAGATTAAACACATAACCAGTAGTGGATTTACTTTGTCTAGAGTCACCTGAAAATTCTGAATCAACATAGATTTTGATAGTGAATATGATCCTCCATAACATTATACAACTTCTAAGGACTTCTTGATGTATCTTAGGATCCTCTTCACTATGCTCCAATGATCCCATCCTGGATTTTCCATGTACCAACTAACCGATCCAACTACATGTGGAATGTATGGTATAGTAAAAACCATAGAGAACCTCAGACTCCCCACTACAGATGCATATGGAACTCAAGAAATCTCTATCCTCTCTACTTCACTGCTAGGACTCATCATAAAGGATAACTTTAAATTAACAGAAAAAGGGGCAAAGATTGTATTATAGTCTTGCATGTTGAATCATTTCAAGAATTTCTATAAGTAATTCTTCTTTGATATCCAAATATTCCTATTATTTATGTCTCTATAAATATACATCCAAAGAT
The DNA here is from genome assembly GCA_963277665.1 of Viscum album. Taxonomy (NCBI): domain Eukaryota; kingdom Viridiplantae; phylum Streptophyta; class Magnoliopsida; order Santalales; family Viscaceae; genus Viscum; species Viscum album. Next base: position 1,775,807,717 of record OY728129.1, on the reverse strand, counting down.
TCTTGTTTTCTAGTTAGAAGTCCATCATATTAATCTCTCTATCCAACTGTTCTTTAGTCTCCTAGATCTAATCATTTTTGGGTCCTACAACCGACATTTCATCCACATAAAACAGAAGAATGATGAAATCATAACCGTCTAAATACCTAAAAATTGCACAAGCATATGAATGATGTCTGCTATATCCAAGTATCATGATATAGGAATCAAATCTCTTGTACCAACACCTCAGTGCCTGTTTGAGACTGTAAAAATATTTGTTCAACCTACAAACCAAGTTTTCTTTTCTTTCTTCTACAAAACCTTCTAGTTGGAGCATATATATATATCTTCATCAAGATCACAATGGAGAAATTCAGTCTTCACATCCAACTTCTCTAGAGGTAAATTTTATGTAGCACACATCACTAGAACTATCCAAACAGTCGCCAGTCTAATAATAGGAGAAAATATTTCATTGAAATCAAAACCTTTCTTATAATCATATACTTTGACCACCTGTCTTCTATAATATCCTTCCACTTGGTTCTTTCCGTCCCACTTGATCTTAAATACCCATTTTTTTCTGATATCCTTCCTTCCATGAGGTAATGGAATAAGATCCCAAATCTTGTTCTTATGCATGGATTCAAGTTCCTCCTGTATTACTACCATCCATGAGGATATATCTAGATTCTGGGTCACATTCAAAAAAGAAGATGGCTCTCCATCCTCCATAAAAAATAAGTACACAATATTTCTCTTAGTCATATAGTCCAAGTTCCATAATGGTGATGTTTTTTCCGAGATGACCGTCATGGTCCAGACTCAACTGGTACTTGATCTTCGTGCTTTGGTAATGCCTCTGGGGAAACTAGTTCTTACTTTGATTTTCCTCCACTTTGACTACTATAGTTTATGTATTCTCTTTATCCATGTAACCATCAATTTTCATTTTCAGCATATCTTCTGTAAAAATGAAATCTCTACTGATGATAAGTTTATGGGCAGTGGGGTCCCATAAATGATACCCCTTCACACCATCAGCATACCCCAAGATGATACATTTCATGGATCTTGAATCCAACTTTGATCTTTCCTAGTCATTAAAAACTTCATATACCAGACTTCCAGAATTATCTAACTAAGAATAGTCAGTGGGTTTACTATTCCATATCTCCATCAGTCTCTTTAGATCAATTTCCACTAAACTAGTTCCGTGGATCACATAATAGGTGATATTCACTGCTTTTGCCCAAAATGTTTTGGCAAATATTACAGTCATCAACGTCACCCTTGTATTATCCAACATGTTTATGTTTATATGCTATTCCACTCTATTCTGTTTTGGATTGTACGACAATATGAACTATCACATGATGCCTTCCTGTCAAAAAAAGGTATCAAACTCATAACTTGTATATTGTCCACAATCTTTAGTCCTAAGACACTTGATATTATTTACAAATTCAAGATCGTTCCGCGATTTGAATTTTTTTAAGACTTCAAAAACTTCTGCCTTCCTCTTGAATGTATTCACCCAACATCTCTTAGAATAAGCATCAATGAATGATACATATTGCATTTATCCTCCTAGTGATATAATCAGTGATTTCCAAACATCAAAATGGATCAACTCTATGATATCCTGACTTCTAACTGTTGACGTCCCAATCCTTAACCCGTGTTGCTTACTCAAAACACAATACTCACAAAATGGTTAGGATACATTTGTAAGCTTATGAAGCAACTTTGCATCCAAAATAATCTTTAGGCCTCATTCTGACATAATCCCAATATTTCAGTGTCATAACTACATCAACACTTTCATCGAGGTAGTTGATGTGATAACTATATCCACCTCATTATACGTTTCACCCACAATCACGTATAGGTTCTTTGATATATTCTCTATCTTAATCACCATAATTGTTCCCTTCAAAATTCTCATCACTCCATTATTAGTGTGATTCTAGAATTTAATGTCATCAAAATTTCCCAAAGAAAATATGTTCTTCTCCAGACCCTTCACATAGCGTACTCCTTGTATAATTTGTACCATGCCATCATGCATCTTTAATTTGATAATACTGAATCCAATGATATTCAAGGCATGATCAGTCCCCATATACACAATTCCTTTTGGGTTGTTTTCATACTGATCATACCATTCCCAACAATATTTCATGTTCCATGTTTCTATTGAGTCAATTATCTATACATCATTGAGATACATTCTTCTTCCTGTAGTCGTCGCTGCTTCACTGACTAGTATATCTACACTTCTAGAAGTACTCACCACATTTCCATCCATTTCATGATTCAAAATCCCACTAGAACCATGCTCTATCATCACATCTACCAGCTTTTCTCCAATTTTTAGTTGTCAATTATCCTTCCTCAATACAAACTAAATCTTAATTTTCCATAAAAAAAAATTATTCCTATTGAATTTTTTGATATAGAATTTCATCGCTATCTAAATATTCCATTAGTCTAGAACCTCCTTTATTTCACAATGTTTATTTAATAATTTCAGTTTTTTGATGTGACAGATCAATCAGAGTTGCAATCACAGTGCATACTCAAATTTATGAGAACTGTTAATACCTGAAAAAGTGAATAGAACTGGTCCAAAACCTTCCTCTAATACCACTTGTTGGTACCATAAATGATTGTACCATAGGTCTAGTGATAATCATGAGATAAAATAAAGTAAAAAATGTGAAAATAAATGGACATCAGATGTATTGTAGAAACCCCCATAAAATGAAAGGGGTAAAAAACCATGAGAAAATAGAAGGATTAATATGAGTAAAAGTTGGTACAAACACCCTCACTATTACATTGAGAATACCCTTATAATGTATCTATAGAATTAGAAGGAAAATAAAAGTAACAAAATACTGCACATATAAGAACACTCAAATGGGATTGATGGTGTTGTTGTAGCTGATAAGATATGAGAATATGGTGATGCTAAAATCATTAGTGGAGATCCCCTTTTATAGGGTTCTACCATCCCTACCCAAAACCTCTCCCACTAACTTCTCCCACTGGTTGATTTGGTTGGGTTGGCCACCCACCACATTTAACACTGCCAACTCCCTTTGACAAAAAATAGGGGGTAATGCTATCCATGAAACAACTTTCTACCGACAAATCCCATATTGGAAGGGTTTCTCCAACCCACTCAGTTTCCATTCCAACACAGGTAACCCATGTCCCCTCACCATGTTTATCCTTCCTTGGAAAACTACATTTTTAATGGAACACCCAATACCCCAATCTAGATTTCTGCCACCTTGATGTGGGGTCTACCATACTCAAAATGGGTTAGGTGTGGGTCTGATGGACCTTGAACCACCTTGAAATATTTCTGTGTGACCCTCCAGGCTTGTTGTTGGTTGGTATTAGTTCCAGAATTGGTTTAATGGGCTAGTTAATCCCCTGGGAAATTTTAAAATTTTAAAATAAATTATTTTTGGAATTTAAAATTTTAAAAGTTTTGAAAGAAATATTTCAAAATTAATCCAAATTTTGAAATATAATTAAATTAAACTTGGAATGAGAAATATATTTAATTTGAATTAAAATTGAATGAATTATCTTAATTAAATTAAATTCCCTTAACATAAAATTTATTTCATATTTAATTTATAATTTATAATTTTATTTTTCATTAACTAATCTTGAGTAAAGATCAGACAATTTATGTTAGGATTTAGTTTATTTAATTATTTATTGAAAATAATAGCGATGCAAGTAATTAATTTATTATTTATATGCTCCAAGAATCATCTATATTCATCATGATACGTTCTAGGGCCTATATGCCTAGATAAAATTTATTTGTCTGTATTATGCACTCTTGAGACCCCCTTCTCTTAATGTGAGTATTTTTGTATTACGAAGAAGATGGATGAGTATGATATAAGAAAAATATCATGAAAATAATAGGTGGTATTCTTGATGAGATGGTGATACTTTTGACTGGGGAGAAAGTTGTGATAAGATTCCAAACCCGACTCAGGTATTACATCCCTTGGTTATGGTTGGTCCATTGAGTTTAAATAGATCAACCAATAATAGATTCTCAAGATTAGTCAGGTAGTTTATTTAATTTATGCATTGTTTATTATTTTTATGTAATTTCATGTTTGCAGGATTAAACAATTACATAAAATAATAAACATAATATTCATAGATTAAATCAATCTGAAATGAAATGATTTCTTTCTATTTAATACACGGTCAATTTTGAGTGAGATAACATAGTATTTTTATATCCAAAAGAAAATGGTTTCATTCATTAAGAAATAATTAAATAAATAAAAAACCCTGAAATAAATATTAAGTTTCAAATGCCTTCTGTCAATTGAATTTGAATGCAAATAGGTGAACGAGGTGGTCATCATCCCTAGTTGAGGGTGGCTCCTACTACATGGAAGTTCTTATGAGGGTGATGTTTTGACTTAACTAATGATAATATCAAAGGAGCATCCAAATATATATTGTTTCATATTTAGAGGATAGTGTTGAGTAAATCAAGTTTATGATTTTGGAAGCTTTGAATTTACTCAACAGATTAAGGAGTCATGAGTTCATGCGTTTGGCTAGTCAAAATCCTACCTTCAAAGTATATGAGTAGAAGTGTAGTCAAATATTGTAGACTATGAGGAGGGGTTTTAAGGATCCTTGCCACTAGAATACTCAAGCGATAAAGTATTTTGAATTTATTAGTGATGGCTATTATAATTCAATAAAATATTGGGATACATTTAATAATTAAATTAATTAGTAATGCTTAATCAGTAATCAAGATAAAAGTACTAATATGCTAGATTTTGTTTTTCAGAAAATGGAAAGTAATAACACAAGTACATCGTGGTTACTATTTGAAAAATAACATTCCTATAATATAATAGGTTTCTAGGGGTAGTATTAGTGCTCGCGCAAAGTACTACAATATAAGAAATTCAAGGTGCTGGAGTCCCTAATTACTGCCGATCTACCACAGGAAGTGAGGGTGTAAAATATGATTACATGAGACTTGTGTAACGTATTCAATGTTTACATCATAATAAAATAATTAATTTTCTATGTGATTTTAGTATATGACATCAATACATGGATGTATTTCACATGTTGTCTCATCTCATAGAATCCTGTGAGGAGAAAGTGAAGTGAGATATGAATGGGTGTTCATTACACTGAATATATGTAAATTAAAAAAATAAATCTTGATCTTCCAATACATCCCTTTATTATATATTTTAACCCATTTTCTCCAATTTAATTTAATATTAAAAAATTTATAGTATGTAGAAAATTCTACTTACCTTTTTGGTACGGTTCACCATGTGAACAAGAACTTAAAGAAAGTTTAATATTTAGTTTTTATGGTGAATAAGATGAAATACAAGGCAAAAAGGTCAATGAAAAGTGTGATTCAAAAGGAAAATTCACAAAATCCTTCAAATAATAGAGGTTCATTATCATACAAGAGGATATTTGCTTCACATTTCATGAAATAAGTCTATGTAAGATTAAATGTAATGAACTAAATTGAATAAGTAAGCAGTCACTTCTTCTTTAAGTATATTCATAAATTATAAGTAATGTTTCTATTATAATACTTGGTTATTAAATAAAATATTCCTATAAAATATGTGTATTTTAATATAGTAACTAAGTAGTTATAGAAAAATTTCAATATGTAAGGTGTGGTCTCCAAGAATCTTAGAAAGGGTGGGTTTTAAGTTATCAGTGTACACAACTTCTAATTTACAAGTTAATTTATTCTAGTTGAACTTTTTTTAAGTATAAAAAAAACATTTATCTGTTGAGGTTGAATCAAGGATACATTATTCCATTATGGAATGATTTTTTATGATGTCTAATACTCAACTAATAGTTCATTAATGATTGAATCATTTGAAACACATGATGAATATAAAATGTGAGATTCATTATACCTAGTTGGGGAAAGATAATTATTTTTCAAAAAAAAACTAAAATTAATTTTTCAATGATATAACCAGTATTATATTTAGAATATTTGGATCTAAATATATTAGGTATTGTTGAAAAATTGGATTATTTAGTTTTGGAAAAAGAAAGTTTTAGAAATAAAGGTAGGCCACAATGCTTTTGAAATTAGTTTAGCTAGAGAGAATTAAATATTACAAGGTAAATCTAGTGGTAAATATACTTCATAATATTACTTTAAGCGTATTATGGAATGAAAAAGTGAAGAATTATATTTGCATAGTTAGAAGATATGAGTTTCTTTAGGCTCATGTGCTAAAGATTATCTTGACCAAGAATTCATTGATCACTATAATGTAACATGGAGTAGTATCTAAACACACATTACATTATACACATCAATGATATGATATTGGTATAAGGATTGATGATGAGTCTTATAAAATAAACATTTATAAATAAAATATACCATGGAGTAGTTTCTAAATGTACATTTCCTTATACACATCAGAGCCATGATGTAAGTAAAAGGAGCTTCAGTGTTGAACCTAATAATATGCATTGAAAAAATTCTAATATTTTGGAGACATGCATTGAAAATAGTGGAATTATTCCATATTTATATTACAACTATAATATTATATAAATCCATTATGTAATAAAAACATGTTTTTAGATTTAAAGTGTTTTTAAGGAAATAAACAAACTTGCATCAAGAAAAACTCAGTGTGCATAATAATCCTAATTTTTTATAATGGTATTACAGGAATCCCTGATATATAAAAGGCTACGGTCAAGTGCTATAATATATTTCTATAAAGGTTCCATATCTCTATTTGAGATAGTGGGAGAAATATTGACTTGGATTTAGTCAATGATTAAGATGCACAAATAGTTGGCATATGAACAAGTTCCACAGGAGCTTGTAGAAAAGGATTGTTCTTGAGACACATATTGTTCAGGTAGGATAAAACCATGTTAATGGTTTTATATTCACTATGGCTGGTGATATATTATTCATTGAGAATAATGGATCATACATGTAAGTAGTAAATGCAAGCAAGACATGATTTAAAATATTAATTAAAATTCAATAATTTATTCCTATCAAAGTACATGTGCATATTATTTTGAATATTTATATGGGTATTCAAGTGAGAATATACATGGGTGGTACAAGTGTGGTACTAATAAAAATTGATTGGTTATTCCTCTTCATTATTCCAAAATCCATTATAATTTTACTTGTCAAATCTACTTCCTATGATAATTAATGTTGGAATTGGATGTTAAAACCACAAATCTTGGAAGGTATATATAAGATGAAACCAAAAAGGGTTAGAGACACCATAGAATAATAATAAGGGGTGAAATTTACAAAAAAATAAAATTTTGGATTAAATTAAGTAAAATATCATAGAATATTCATTTGGAATGAATTTTTCCTTATTTATACAAAAGTTTTGTAGGACCACCACTATTTTCGATGTAAAATATGTTGGATATTTTATGGAAAGAACTATTAGTCTTATAGTTATTTAAGACCACAATGGTAGTAAATCTCCGAATATTTACTTAAAGTAGAAACCTCAGTTTCAAGGAACAATATTTACTGAGGTAGATATAAAATTTTCTTAAAACTAGTCAATAGTGCATATACTGAAAAGGTATTGAGAAAATAAAAGTTAAAACAATTAAAAAAAGATTTTTTACTAGTGTCACATGGAATAAATCTCTCCAAGAAGACATGCATGGGTAATAAGAGGAGATTAATGTTGTGGGTTGAATACCATACACTTATATGATGGATAAATAACATATTTCATGCTATGTATAAGATATTTTATTTCCAACATAAAATTTATGGTAGGAAAATATTAGTTATATATAGGAGAACTACATGGAAATCATATAGAAATATCCAATTGTACTAGAGAAAGTTTAAAGGATATATACTTGATATGTTGAGAGGAAGGAATACTATTTATAAGGTAACATAAACTGGTCTTCCTTTAGATCAATATGATATAATATCACTACCAAGATAAGGTAATGAGCAAGATAATATCCTTCTGTCCAAGGGTAACCATATTTACAAATACTGAGAGCGTTGCGACTTCTGATGCAACTGAATAAGAAATAAAAATATACAATGATTTGTTCTAGTTTTTTGGAATCAAACCTAGTAAATAATATTTTATCATCATATAAATTATGATAATTATATTACCGACACTAGCTAAGAAGTAAAGTATTATGGTGGAAAAAAGGGTATATACTTGAGGTTTATATCACTTGAGGAGTTTTACTCAAGGAGGTGATGTCACAAATAACAGAGTATCCATGCAGTAGAGATGTGGCATGCCCATGACTAAATCCATAACTATGTAGAAACATGATCTTATCATAGAATATCTTAAAAGTTTAGTTAGAAAGTTGGATCTGGTGCAAGGGGGAGTGTTGTAATAGTAGTTTTCCTAGACCCATACTAATAGTAATTTTAGTTTACCAAATAATGTATATAATGAGTCATGCATGATGTATTATTACCATAATAGAGTTAATGTTTCTTTTTCCACTATTTATATAGTAATTTTCATATATTATGTGTCATATCAAAAGGTTATAGTAGTTCCTAGGATATAATGAGAACCTCGAGATACTATAAAAATAATGATAAATATATGTCCCATGGTCTAGATAGATCATTGTTTTGTAGTTCCTTGAAATGTGTGTTCTAGTTTAATAATCACTGCTTCCAGGCGATTTCTATTGGATTTATTCATGTATCCAAAAACATCCAAAAGCCCTTTATCCAAAAAGAACCTTATTTTTAAAGGCATATGTTTGTTAAGTTTTAACTTTACGATACTTAAGAACATGCATTGGTCGAGAGTATGGGTGGTTGGACTCATCACACCCTTTTAGGGGGAATTATTGTCTACTTTGGTACTCTCTTTATAAATTTAAGATATTTTCATGAATCCTTATTAATCCACCAAGTATAACATAAGATTCCCTTAGAATTATAAATCATTTATTAACATGTGGGAGATTTAGAATCATCCGTATGTATTCGAAGTTCTTCATTAATGGAGATATCCATATGTATTTGAGGTTCTCCATCAATGGTACCCTCTTATATAATATTTAGAGATTCTTTTAATAATTATTATGATGATAATTATTTTTAAGCCACTCAGTGGGGCACTATGGAGTTTATTTTCATCAAGGGAGATGAAGGATTGTCTTGATATTGGGATCGTAACCATAAAATGGGATAACTACGTATCCTTATGAAAGGAATTATAACCCTCATAGTTCGGTGCCATTTAATGGGACACATCATACCTTTTAAGGTCATGTGATAAGGACCTAGCCATATAGTTTAATGTAATGTGGAAGGAAATCTAAGAGAAAGGTTATTAGTCAATTTTTGGTGTGGGAGTTATGCCAAAGTAGCCCAAGGAACTTGGAAAGGATATTGGTTTCCAAGTAAGAATAGGCCTTGTTGGGAGTATGGCCCAAGGAGAACCGGGTTGATTTGAAGTTTTGGGTTTGAACCTCAAGGAGGCTTCCTACGTATCCCATGTGGATGGGAATAAAAGTCAACGTAGTTTGATGAGTCTCATAGGATAGTGTATTCCTTTGAGAGAAATTAGTTTGTGATTACTTCCTAAAAAGTATTCCTTGATAATTTGGGGGTTTAATTTGGGGCTTATTCATAAGGAGGATGATCAGATTAAGGGAATTAAGGTTGGATTCCTAATTAGGATATCCAGTGAGATCGAGAACTAATAATGATTTCTACGTATCCCAATTATGGTGGGAATAAAAGTTCCCATAGTTCATTCAATGTGTTGGGGATTATGCATGAGAGCTGCCCATTGGAGGGGACATAATTGGGTAAACCTTTTTGGAAAGGCACCCTTTTGATCTAGGGCCTTTAAGAAGGAGTCCTACATATCTTGGTTTGAATAGGAATCAGAGTTCTCATATTTCAAGTTATACCCTATTGGGAATATGGACTAAGGAGAACAAGATTGATTTCAAGTGTTGCGTTTGAACCTCAAGGAGGCTTCCTACGTATCCCATGTGGATGGGAATCAAATACCACATAGTTTGATGAGTCTCATAGGAGAGTGTAGTTCTTTGATATAAATGAGTTTGGGCTTACTTTATGAAAATGATTCCTTGATAATTTGGGGGTTTAATTTGGGGCTTGTTCCTAATAAGGATACTATGATTAAGGGAATTAAGGTTAGATTTATAAAGAGGATATCCAGTGAGCTCGATCCATGAGAATGCTTCCTACATATCCTAATTACGGTGGAAATCATAGTTCTCATAGTTAATTCATTGTTTTGGGGCTTATGCATGAGAGATTCCCATTGTAGGGGACATTATTGGTTAAAGCCTTTTGAAAATTCACCATTTTGATCTTGGTCCTTCAAGCAGGCATCCTACGTATCCTAGTTTGAATAGGAATCAGAGTTCTCATAGTTCAAGTTTGGAATGTGAAAATTTTGTGATCATGAAAAATATCTAATCCCACATGATTCATGCTCTGTGTGAGAAAAAAGAGGATGTAAAACAATTAAACAAAAGGCACCCACACTTTTCCTCCTCCGCTAGTGGAATAGGACGCGCCTACGACGACGAGGGTGGATGAGGTTGAGTCGACCCGAGAAGAGGGTGAGGCGACAAGCCTTCCCTCTGTTATCTTTACATTATACAAGGTTCCAATGCAAGGAACGAGTGAAGGTGAAGGAAGTAGAGAATAGTGAGACTGTAACCTCTTACATGAAATTTTAGGGTCTTACACCAGTATGGATACCCTTTTGAGGTTTGGTTGGGGCTTACTCCTAAGAAGGATTCCCATTGAGCATTGGATGGGGATGTTTCCTAAGGAGTATGACCATTTGAGGCTGGGTTGGGGCTTACTCATAAGAAGGATGCCCATTTGTGAATTGGTTGGGGATTACTCCTAAGGAGGATGCCCATTGGGAATTGGTTGGGGCTTAGTCTTAATGAGGATGCCCATTTGGGATTTAACCTAGAATATGAGTCAGGTAATGAGGTTTGCAGAATTTCTTGAGGAGTGTATCGACTCAAGGTACTCAAGGAATCCATAAGGAGAGTTCAAACTCATAACATGTGAAAGGAACCAAGAGGAGTAAGTTGACTCAAGGAATGCCATTCATTGTGATGGAGTGTCTCAAATCATGGTATTCCGAGGTTGGAAGTTGGGAAACATAAAGGGAGAAATGGAAAATGTTGTCGACCTGACTCAAAAAGTTCACGGTGCGACTCTCCATTTTTCATGGGGGTCAATGACGAAAGTGAAGGGACCGGCCCAAAGGGCCGAGACCGCAGCCCAACAGTGATCCCGAGCAGGGGTACGGGGGACAAAGTCCCCACAGTCTGGACCAACAGGGTCACACAGGTGCTCCGTGCAGGTCCTCTGCCAAGGTGTGTCACGCAGGTTCTCCGCGTAGGTGCATCTCACAGGTGCTCTGCCAAGGTGGGTCGAATAGGTGCTCTACGTAGGTTCTCCACATAGGTGTACCGCACAGGTGCTCCATGAAAGTCTTTGGCGCAGTTCCATATGTTCTAGACCCTAATGGGACTTTGAACCACTTTTTACCATTTAATTCTCTCTTCTCTCATGTTTTGGAGAGCAACCTAAGAAACTTTTAGGGATCTTGGAGAAATATCTACACAACGGGATCTTTAGGACTTCATCCATCTTTTTCCGTCTCTAAAATGGGAAGCCTAAGGGTCATATTAATAGGAAATAAGGGGACCTGATCAGATTTAATTCATCCACACAGGTCCTTCATGTATCTCTTCCATGTAGGGGTGTAAAAATTATATTTTCGTGTAGGTCTTACGCATAGGTCCTCCATGTATCTCTTCTACGTAGGTCCCTTTATATAATTTATCGGTCTTCCAAGTTCCATAACTTTTGATCTGTAAATCCATTTGGGATCCTAAACCAATCAAATAAAAGCTCTTGAATAGATCTACACATCCTTAGTTGGTGAATTCACCAAGTCTTCTCGGATGAAACTCAGAAACTGAATTTAATGTGTCGAAAACTTTTCATCATCCATCTTGGAAATACACTACCTAATCATAGATGGGGAATAATTCTACTTATCCATTGGTATGGAGTAGTATTTTGGAACATATAAATCTATCCTTCATCTTCTTCCTTCCTAGTGGAAACATATTTACTCATACTTGACATTTGTTTTATATGTGAGAATCACATCTTCACTATACGAAAAAGTTTATGGAACCCATTTCATGGTGTTTACAATCATACTATCTGGACACAATTTATATCTTATTATTAGGTGTCAGCGGCTTATAATCTTTGAAAATTATTCTCATGAAGTTCACACTTGGTGATCTTTAGTAGGTTATTTCATGAGGACAAAACCACCAGTAAGAACACCACTTATTTTGGATGTCATTGGTTTTTACTATCTATAAACATGTGTAATAGTCTCCTAACTATATATTATTGTTATTATATACTATTTAATCACACAATTCGATGAAAAAAAACTATGACAATGAAGTCATAGTGAGGTAGCATGAATTGGGTGTGTCATTGGTATTATCAAATTTATTTAATAATCGAGAATGAATTTCTCACTTGTGATAGGAAGACATATCATGGTCCTAGTTGATCAGGTTTGTAGTAAATTTACTATATACATGACCACGGTAGAAGAAAGTTAATTACATCAAATAAGGTCAATGAATAGGAAAATAAGAAAGAATGATGACACAAATTGTGTATCCCACTTTATGAGATATCACGAGATAAAGAGAATATTTTACATGACATGTGTTCATAGTATGGTTGTCATTGATATGCTACTCCTTATCTCCTTGGGGGCCTTGATGGGTTGATACAATTCACTATTAGTCTATGAATAGTAGTCACTTCTATCAAGATAAGGTCCTAGAGGGTCACACATAATAGCGTATTCAAAATTATTCCCTATTATGATAAATAGGAATATATGACATAGTGGGCCCCACTAAGGGGTTCGATATGTTTCCAGGAATAAACGATAACTGAAAAATAAATAAATTCATTATTATTATAGTTTAGAATAATTTGTATTTATTTTATTTATTAAATTTATTTATAAGTATTAAAGTAAACACATAGAAAAAATTACTAAAATGAATATTATTTTAATATTCAAGGGTTGTTTAATATTTATAGGAATGATGAGTCAAGTTAATGGATAAATTTTATCATACAATATATTTATTATATTATAAGAAATTTATAAAAATATGATTGATATTTATGACTTAATAAATTAGACATAATACATCATTTATAGTGACTAATAAATATTCAGGACCAGGGACCCTTTTAAGGTATTTTGGAAAATCACTCTAAAAAGGAAGAAGATGATCTCATGGCGATGACTATTCACTAATCAAGAAATGAGAGCCTCTATATAATCTCTTGACGTATAGATAGATAATATCTTGATTCAAGACACCAGACTGATCTCTCCTTCATGCTTTGATGGAAGAACAATGAGCTGATCATCAAGACATCAAAGGCATCGTTAGATCTTTGCATTAGCACCCAAAATTTGATGATCAACACTCTTGAAGAATTCCCAATCCTGTTTTTATGATATATAGGGGTTCAAATTCAGACCCTTAAAGCAAAAATCATTGGTGAATATAATATATTGATCACATCTTCATTTAGAATTATTTATTCTTTGTTTTTTATTTTGTGCTTAAAATTCATCACGCAGGATCATCAAACTTTAACCAAGGCTACAATTCACCGATGATGATGTAGTTATATTAATCCCTAGTGAAAAATATTGGATCCCTAACACATTATATTCTGTTACATACCCAAAAACCTTCAAAACCATCACTACTGCAAGCACACAAATAATGTTATAATAGCCCAGGACCTGCACTCCCAGATCCTGTGCTAAAATCATGAATTTTACATTTTTGACTTTGTTGATGGTAATTGTTTCCCAAATTTCTCATATAAACCTTTAAACATCAAAATGAAAATTTGGATCACTTAAAAACTCAAGTAAGTTTTACTTTTATAGTTTTAGAGAATTAGGACTAACTCATATCAACTTATACGATAAGCAACTGGTTCATAAAGATGAACACCATCTCCCGTTATTCCAAGATTTTCTTATTTCATATTAGGTCATCAAAATAATAGCTATGAAATCCTTTATTGATAGAAATCATTCAACTTAATTTTTTTATAACCTGGGGAAAATAAAACATAATAAGGGTAAAATCAAATGATTAGTAAGGGTAAATGTTAGAATTAAAAATTTAATGTCATCGATGAGCATAAGAGTGAATAAGGGTATGATGGAATAATCAAAGTTTATGAGAAAATCATAAAATAAATCATACCCATCAATACCTAGATCATCAAACATGAAAACATGGTATAAGTATTTAAAAAAGAAAATAGTCACAAGAAGTAAGAATCATGAGCCCAGTGATATCAATATTGTTCAAATGAAACATCATAATCCCATAAAAAACAATTGGAATCTTTTTCAATAACTTAGAGAATCACATTTATAAAATAATTTCAAAACCCTTTTAACTAGAATAACAAAATACCCAACTTCGAATATAATAATTACCCAATACATTAAAGTTCTATTTTTCCTCAACCATCATTTAAGATATAACGAGTTTCCCCAAAATTATCTAAGCCACCACAAGTTAAGCTATAATGGGAACACATGACATTATCAAGGCCACACAATGTGAAGATCTAATGGGATTACCTAGAACTATCCAAAAAACCCCAGGTTAGGATGAAATGGGCTTACCCCATTCTATCTAGGCCACCCCATGTTTAAGCTATAATGTCTAAGAACCACAACATGGATAAAGTATCTAGAGATTTCACTTCATCATAAAACTCATAGAACAAATAATTATTATTTCATAACCTGATTAACCCATGGAAAAGAAATGATTTTCAGGAAAATATATTTGAAACCTGATTAACCCATGAAAAATAAATGGGTTCCATAACAATCTCTTTGAAACATGGTTATACCATGGAAAAGAAACAAGTTATATAACAATCTATTTGAAACAATGTTAATCCATACAGAGAAAGAATAAGGATGGTATCATTACAAAATATCACCATTGTATCATAAGTAACAACAAGGGTGGTTAATATTGATGAATGGAAATACCATTAAAAGACTATTAAAAACATTTTTGAGGAAAATGCCCATTAGGTTTTGAAAATTATGTTTTCAAACATAGAACATTTTGAAAATACTTTTCTTTGAAGATAATCTTGAAATATTATAACTTAATATTTTAAAAATAATTTAAAAAACATTTTTAAACATATTTTTTTTGAAATCCTTTTCTTTTTAAATGATATTAAAAATCATTTAAAAACATTTTAATTTTTTTAGAATAACCTGTTTTGAAAGAACACAAATTTCTGATCAAAGAGATAAATGAAATGAAATTTTCATAAAAAAATTTCTCAAACATTTTAATTACCAAAGTATAGAAAAATGTTACAATTATTTTGAAGTTTCACGAATAACCAAAGGAGAAGAGAATCCATAGGAATTATAATATTTCAACATTGGATACTTAATCATACACAATCTTGATAAATAATGATATTATAACAAAAGAATATTACCACATTGGTAACATTGAATCATAATACCCATGAAAGAATATAATTTATAATATCATGAATATAAGGAGATTCATGATATAATATGTCAGAGGGTCAGAATATACACCTCATAAATGAAGATAGGTGTATAACATAACTTATGTATCAAAGAAGGAATATTGGGAAACAAATCCCTTAAAACTTCGGTATATTTGAAATTTTAAACCTCTTGAAAGAGTGATCCTCAAATGGATATTAAAGTAGAAATTACTTTAATAATAAGATTCATAAAATACATTCATGGGAAGAATATACACCACACACAAAAAATGGCGAATAAGGCATACATCTTACAGTAATAAAACGTGATGAAAAAAACCCCAACCTTGAGTCTAATTCACTCCTCTTGTTATTTATCATTATTTTATTCTAGTATCTAATTTTGGTTTTCAAAAAATGACTTCCATTATTGTATTTATATCAAAATTTAGGATTCTAGGTTAATAAGATGGAATTTAGGAATTGATTTTTGGAAGTGTTTGGTTGATCCAAATGGGTAGAGAGGTGTCAAGAAGTTGGGAGAGTGAATTCCCATTTATAAAAGAGGAGAGGTAAAATTATTGTAAATAAAAAGAAGTAATCACTATTGGGAGTTCTCGGTTACCTCATGTGACAAAATAATTGAACAATAATTAAGGGGAGTGAGGAATTGGTCAAGACATACCTCCACCACATAAAATAAATACATTTTTTCACATTATTCCATAGTCTTTAAGTTTACTCAATTTTATCTTTATAGTTTTTACCAAGGTAACTAATATATTTTTATTTAACTAGGTAATTTATAATTTAATATTATAATAAAATTTTAGTTTTAAATAAAGTGGGCCATTAAAATTCTAAAAAACTAGCTTTTAGAAAAATACATCTTTTTATACATAAAATTGAATTTGTTCTTATCTTATTCCTTTGAAATCTATTAGAAGAATTCCAAAAACTTTTATTGAATATATAAGTTTTATATTTCACTATTATAATTCAATAATATTAATTAATTTAATTTATTAAGATAAAATTCTTTTGGGCGCATAAAAATAGTTTTTTTTATAAAAAAAATTACTTTATATTCAATTGGTTTTAATTTTTATTTCTAATTAATTGGTAATAAATGAATTCATTTTACAAATATATGTAAAAAATATTTTAATAATTTATTTAAACTTATTAATTACTTGTTTCTAATGTATAGGTGATAACTATCATGTTAAATAATAATATTAATAGTATATTGTTGTCCGGTAAGACTCGTCCGTGTGTATGACACAAGTTATCCAAGAAAATAGATGTTACATGAATCCCAAGATAAACTTGGTGTATAAAATGTGAATTGTGTGTAATGAAAGAGACCAAAGAATTTAAATTAATTTTCAATAATATATTTCATAAAATCTTGAGATGTTAAATAGGGGATCCACCTACAACATCCGGATATTGTTTTCTTTGGGCGGTCCTGAATCGCCCACATGGTTTTAGAACATGTCATAAATATAAAATGTCTTAATGGGGAAGGGGTTCCCTTATTTTCATATTCTTGAAGACATAACACACCTTAAAATCATATGATCAATCACAATAAACCCAAAAAACATGATATAGTAATCAATTACTTCTTTATAACAATTTTTGTGTTTGAAAAAGTTTGTGTTTAATAATTTCAACATTTTACAAAAAAACTTTTCATTAGTAAATTTAATATTTTAACCATTTATGGGAGTTAGGTGATTCCATAAATATAACCAGGTCACAACACAATTGGGGTAAAAGTTCTCAACAGAAAGAAACATCATAAAAAATATCACATGGTTTAATAAGTTTTGAAATATAAAGAGTTTTTGTCTTAAGATTCATTATAGAACATCTCCTTCCTAAAAAATATTTAAAACATAATTTTATAATTTTGAAAAATATTTTAAACAAGGCATATCGATTCTTTAATGCAACAAGAAATAAACAATGTAACCACAACAAAACTCAATATGTCCAAGTCATTTTCAGGGAAATACTCATGAATTTTATTTAAGTAACTCTAACATGAAACCAATTTAAAGGCAGAAACAACATATATTATCTTACTACAAATTATGATGAACATACTTAAACTAAACATTTTATTTCTTTGGAAAACATGATTTCCACATAAAAAATGCACATGCAACGTTCTATAACATCATTTTGTTAATTCTAAATTTAAACATTTCTATAACATTTCATCATGTAGGAGATATACTCTCATATTTCAAAATGAAACATTGTTTAAGATCACAAAATTAAAATTACAAATTTTTTATCACTATGTGTAATGTATCATCTCATTTTTTAAGAAAACGTACTTATACACTGCAATATGGGTAATATGAATTTAATTCCATATTTAAATACAACATGATTAGTCCATAACATTATTTCATATTATAATTAAAATATAATAAAAATGATATATTTTTAATATTTACAAACTATAAATTTCATAAAAATATGAAAAATGTTTTCAACTTTTAGACATGCTCCCAATAATAAACTACTCATATATAACATGCGAGGCATGGATATTTCAATACTAAAAATATTTTTTATCAGTATTAAAAATAACAGGTTCAATCATATAAATAGTTTCAAGTTTCCATAGGTTATCAAAAAGCATTCTTATCATTTTATAGGAATTTAAAACAAACAATCAAAATCTAACCTTATAATAAATTCTTAACAAATGCTAGATATTTATCATGATCAAGAGGGAAGAAATGGACTAAAATTAAAATTTCCATGTATAATAACATAAATAATATATCATAACAACGTTTTCAACCGTTATTGAGAAATGAGATAAATTTTTTGGTTTTCAAAAATTTCAAATTTATTAATGATTATCACTAAACATGCTTATCATTTTCCAAAATTTAGAATCAAATGACACAAAAATTTTCATACTTGAATAAATTTCCCAATATATGATTACAACATAAGAATAGATTACTAATACGTAACTATAATCATTTCAAAAAATGAAATATAAATTTATTTATATTAATGTTTTCAAATATTTAATAAATTACAAATAGCCATGATGGTTATTTTTTAGAAATATCATAATTTAAATATCAAAAACCAAGTTTTATAATAAGTTCATAAGACATAATCATGATAAATTTCAAAGGAATAGAAATACATCACATATAAATTAAAATTGGAACCAAAATACTCTAAATCATGGATTTAAAACAATCTTTTTAGCATGATTGTAAGAAATATACTCATGGTATCATGCTGCATTAGGGTTTTTAAATTCCATAGTTACTCACAAAAAAATATGATAAGTATTATTTAATTAAATTTTATACATTAAGAAAACAAGTTATCATGTTTTGAATTTTAATAATGGAAAAAAATTTAATTTATAATTAATCATGTTATAACTGGTAAGGGAATAACACATTAAAGTATAAAAAATGTTTCAAACCAGATGATGCCAGTTAATCACTATTTTAATATTTCCTTTCATTCGATATGAACAATGAAACAAACAATAAAATCTCATTAGTAACCCCAACATGGGAAAAAACATATAAGAACGCTTAAAATTTCAAGATTTATTTAATTAAATTAATTTTTTACTTCCCAAAACCACCTCATTAAATCACAAGTGAAAATATTTAGATGCATGTATCTCACATGGGTCTATACCTTGAAAGAAACACCACCTCACTTGGTTATTCGGTTGGCTTAGAGTCCTTGCATCAGATCATGGGGTGCCCTAAAATCCTATTTCCTAGTTATTCCCACTAATTTTTATCACACACCAAGATCATCTAACACCATTTCCCAACCAAACCCATGTAACCCTCATTGTTCCTAATTAAAAACTTCATTCAATACCTAAACCTAAACCTTGGATACAACTCTATCATTACCTACTTACCCCAGAGGCACCCCTCTTGGACTGATAATGAAGGGAGAGGGATAATGATTATTGATTCCCACCTTTAGTAGGTCTCGAGTTGGTGATTAGCACTGAGTTCATAAAAATATGACTTATGGAAAAAATTTACCTCAATAATTCATATTGGATTTAGAGATATAATTAATGAACACTAAAAAATTCCATCACATAATATAAAAATAGAAACCAAAACACCCCAAAATGCTTGAAAAAATTAAAAAAATACAAATAAAAGTATCCCAGTGAAAACAAAAAAGAAAATTCCTATGATAGAAAATTAACAAGTGAGCATAACATGTATATATATATCATGTGAGCATAACATGTGTACTCAATATGATAATACCAATGGTATCTCATGTGCATGTGAAAAGGGAATACTAATGCACTAGTGAATAAAAAATATATCCAACATTCACCTAAACCGTTCAACTAGCCAATCCCATACTCACTATAGCCCACTCACTAAATAACACATAAAAGTAAAATAATATAAGAAGAATCATATTAAAAAATGGTATGTTACTCCACTTCCACACTGACTTTACACTCTTACACCCCATCATTATACATATTGATGCTCCCATCGCTTCCATATCCATTAGACTCATATCACCATAAAACTAATGATAATAGGTAGGCCCTAGGTATTAGTCCATGCCAAAAACTACATCAAAACCTCATCGTAATCATACCAGATGCCACAATCATTATATCCTCATAATTACATAAACACTACTATAAACCAAAATAATAGGGTATTGTAAACATGAAGAAGATCAACCTCTTTCCCTCCCCCTACCATTAATAACCCTCACTATGAACTGAATCATCGTCTCATAAATCATCACCTATGGTGAACTGTATCCACAATCCATCGTAACCCATGCATAGTAACCTTTATTAAAAGAGATAATGGGGAAGATGGGGGTATCTTGTCATCCTTCCTCGACAACCTGGATGTTTGGGGAAAACACCCAAAAGTAAAATCCTTTGGTCTTCAACATAATCACATGACTCAGGTGGGGTGTGTATAGAAAATCACAAATAAAATACAAGATAGATAGATGAAACACAAGTCTAACATTTGGGATTATAAAAAATGTACCCACATATCTTATGAAAACACCATACATTTCACAACCCCAACACTATCTATTACCACCTCTAATGTATCACACCACACCACTACCACTCACAAGTGACACAATCCCACATTTAATTTTATATGTTCTTCCATTTATAGAATTATTGAGTTCTTACTAACTCCCATTTAATAACCCATTTAATTTCACATTAACTTAGCCTATTCATTTAATATTAAATTAATTTAATTCAATTACCTCACATCAATTTCCGCCTTGGATATTTTAGTCCTAGTAGTTGAAAATCATTCCATGGATAATTGGACAACCAACACAACCACACCCCACTATAGTTCATCCAACCAACATCAACCAATGTCATGAAACAAAATATGTTATGCCATAACCATAACATAACCAAATAACCATAAAAATAACATATCAAAACCACTGCACATCAACCCATATCACATCGCATGCCAACCAACCATGGTTTCACTACACAAAACATTCTACCTCAAAATCGGTCTCCACCACCACCGCTAAAATCTTCACAAGAACCCCACACATCACACAAGACAAAAAATGTACACCAAAAAATATTCATATACTTTATATCCTACATTTACAAAAATATAAGTTTAAAGAAATTCATAACATCACACATTATTTATTAGGAGTACTATTAGACAATTCCATATTTCCATGGGAAATAAATTCATTAACCATATATAAGTGATTTTAGTTTTTTATGTATGTTGAGATCAATCAAACAATCACATCAAGGGAATCATAATACAAAACAATCACAATGTAAACAAGGTTCCCAAAAACCATTATTTTTAATAATAACAATAAGCATGTATAATAGTAATCAATATCGAAAAACAAGTAAAAGTATTACAATAATTCCCATCCCCTTAAATTTCAGACTGATCTAATTATTTATCTAATTATATCAACCCACAATATCCATAAAGTTGAAGATAAATCATGAAATTCCCCCAGATTCACATAAAATTATAGAACAAGGATCCCCTACCTCGATTGGTGCTTTAAAGAAAACCATTCTCACAAAATAAGGTTCAAGGGATCAATATTCACTAATATTAAAGTAGAAACCACAAAAACCTAGCCACAACATCCCACCATCAACCAATTCTCATAACTCATCCCTAAATAGAAGAGTTCACCACAGTGGAAATCCATACAATAGGGATGTATGAAAGGGATAAAAGAGGAGAAGAGGGTACCTTGAATCAAGGGCACTCAATTATCTACAAACCATGATGTTATAATCCTAAAAAGAGATGATTAAGGGGTAAAAAGGGGTCTGGTGTTGGATAAGGTTTGTGAGGAAGGATTGAAATTCATACTAAGGAAGAGATGACTATCAATTTATAGAGTAAGTTCACCAAAATCTACAATGGCGCAGTGACCTCCTACTATGTTGTGATTCAGTTAGTTAAAGAGAGGTTTGAATCCCTCACACCCAGATCCCTAAATTTCTATAATTAAAAAAATTAAATCTTATTTTACCATTACAACGGTCTCTTACATGGAATAGATTAAGGTGTTTTGGATCCCCAGACACCCTCCAAGACAAGCCACTATGGTGTAACGCTAAGTTCTTGGCTGTTTTCTTTTCACCTTTCCAAGGACTACAATGTGGTGAGTTCTAGATCCACATTTTACACAAGCAGTTTCCCCAATGCAACACCTAGCACCATGAACTTCACTGGGTATTTTCAACAGTACCCGTGTTATATAGGGAAACCAAACAGACACCACGCTCAATAAAACAACCAACCAAACTGTTTTTCTCACTATGGCACATTTTAACACCACACAACTAGATCCACGACTGACCTCGAAGCACCCAATGCCAAAACGTCTAGAACCACACCCACAAGTATAATGTGTTGACCCTATAAATGGTCATAAATATCCCCTTCCCACTAGAACACCTCTACGCTCCTCCAAAATGAATCCAATAATTAAAAAAGACAAAGGAATTATCAATAATGGTTTAGGCTATTACAAAATACTATAAAATATATTACAGTATAAATAAAGATAGAATAATCTGTTAGAGATAAAAAAATAAAATATTCCATATAACTAATATCATAAAATGAGAATATATCCATGGATGAAATAAACCATAAATAATCACATGGATAATAGTAAAAAATTTCATAATGATAGAATATATAATGCAAAACGTCATAATCATACCAACAAGGACTCATTCCAAGACATCATTCCCAAATAGGTAATGTGTATGCCAAATAACGAAGATAGTTTATCTCATGAGACCTACTGATGCATCAAGGGGATATAATGAGTGCCTTTACATACATACCATGTCCAATGCATTCATCATATGAAAGAAATGAATAACAATTAAATACATAATCATCAATTTTTTTATTAAAAAACTAGAAGAAAAAATGTTAATATATTCCCTAGTAAATAATTAGAATAACATGATCATACTCCATACAAGTAATATGGTGGATGGTATCATTGGATTATTTCCCTAGTAAAGTATAATATCCATAAAAGGATGTTGACATAAATGATTTTTTTTATCAGAACATTAAATCATTTACTTAAAAACTTGATAATAACATCCTTAAATATTTCAATAATTTTGAGAACATGACTTTATATGAAAAAACAATGAAAACATGAAAATTAAGCATCAAATTAAATAACAGTTATGATGGTGGGAAAATATATTCATGTGGTAAAAAATAATATAAAGATTCATTTTACACTTTTGGTAAAAAGTAAAAAATACCCTATTTAGAAATAGACAAGAAGATACCTTTTAAAATTTGAAATGAAAATAAAATATGGTTGAAAAAGGGTTTAAATAATTATTTGATCATATAAAAGGACACTGTTTAATTTTTTTTAATAAACACGGACATGGATGAAAATGTTCATCGACCAAAGATGAAATAAGTAGGCTTTTATTAAAAATTGTTTTCTGATCATATAAAGTACGAAAGAGAGGAAAATAAAATTAAGACATGAAAAATACATAAATAACTATAGTATAAGAAAATATATTGATTTTAAAAGTGTAAGATGTTATAATTTCATTTAATGTATTTTTAAACACAAACAATCCCGAATAAAATTGAGATTGTAGAATAAACACTTACCTCAAACTTCTTCTTGGTAAGACATGTTATATCTACCAGAATAATCAATTTAAATTTATAAAATAATTTATTAAGAGTCGTTTTCATATATATTTCATTTTAAGGTCCTTTTATAATTATTTTTCATCCATTCATTGAATTTTTCTTATTGACATTAACCACTTTAGGTTGTTTTGAAATTTTTTGAAACATTTATTCAGTATATTGACCATGGTTAAAGGTGTTATGATATGGTTCCATCATCTACATAATGATAATATTTCATGAAAATAAGTTTTCTTTCATTATATATAAATTTATAACCAACCATTCATGGTGGTCATAAAAAAAATCACATTGCTTCATGAAGGTGGTATTCCACATGTATGCATGAACAACAATATCATTCTACAATGTATGGAAATTAAATATGGTAGATGATATATTATATTTGTAGAATAATAATTATTCCATAAATATCACATATATTTTTTATTTATATATTTATTTCCATCCAAGTAAAGTGGTTTTGAAAAATTAATTACACTAGTATGTAGAGATGATAGACCATACGTATGAACACGTGATATTTTCATTTTCCATAGGACGGAAAGGAGAAAGAAAATCAATATACCCTTAAAATAACAACATATAAACATGATTAATATAATTATGTAATTTTTTAAATATTTATATTTAAAATTTGGAGGAGGTTTAAGAATAATGGAACTTGAAAAATATCGGTAAGAACATATATGTTTTATTTTGGTAACCTCCTTTATCTTATACCTTAAGCATTATGGAATTGAGATTTTAGTGAGACCAAGACATATACGAAATGTTTATTAATGTTGGGAAAGTATTTGGGTAGGGATTGGTTGAGATAGGTGGCTCAGGTAGTGTGTATAGGAGAGGATATGTGGTGCCCTTTTATATGTGAGGTTAGTGGAAAACTTGTAAATACTTCTAACTTTATTATATAATATATTCTTTACTCAGGTAAATTAGGTAACAATTATCATATATTTGAGGATAATAAGGTTAAAATTGAAATACAACCAACTGATTATATTTAATCAAGTGTTTTATGCTATCCTGACACTTTATCCATTTATCTCAAACCCTTTTAAGTCATTTTACCCTTAATTGAGGTGATAAATATTTATAATGGTTACTAATAATTATATAAAAAAATTAAATTGAACTTATAAGCTAATATTAATTATGATAATTTGAAATATGGAATCTATTTTATAATATTTAATTCCAATAAGTGTTAAAAAATAATTTTAATATTTGTTTGTGAAACGTAACAAAAACATTTTTTATAAAAATAATCTTTTAAGCATACAAATTATTATATAATAAAAAAATGTAGCATATTTATTAAAATGGAATTTATTGTATTAATTTAATTAAAAATATTATTTTTTTTATTTTAAACCAAACGAAAATTGAAATTAACCTTGTAAATAATTGATTGATAGATAAGAACAAAAACCAATTTATATTTGAACAAAAAAATTATTTAGATTTTCAAAATATTAAGAATATATTTATAAGTTAAAAATTATATTTTTATATGAATTATAATACTTATTAAATATATATTTTCTATATGAAACATGTATCTTAATATTTCATGTTATTCTTATATAATTATAATTTCCTAAATGTGTCACTATTTGTAAAATTAGTTTTTTTTTCACCATTCACCCAAAAATTAAATATTTATGAAAAATATAAAATATTCACCCTAATCTAATTATAACCAGATGAATTAAAAAATGAAAATAATTTCATGAAATTAAATTGTTTTAATTTGGGTATTAATTACATTCTTGAATAATGTTATGTGCATTATGCTATAGTTTCTTTAGAAAGAAATGTTTACTTACTATAATTGAAGCTTGGGTGTTATGTTATTCCCCACTTAAAAAATTTTATTGTAAATTTTTTTAAAATTTCAACTTATGAAACTATGTGGGTAGTTCTTCATAATAACTCATTCATGCTCTCACATCACATCTTTATCAATAATTTCAAAAGTACCTATATACCTAAGAATTAGTTTCCATTTCTTACCAAACCTTATAATGACTTTTCATAGAGACAACTTTAATAAAACATGATCTCCTACTTAAAATTTTAAATCTTTCCTTAGGAAATTAGTATAATAGTTTTTTATACTTTGAGATGCCTTAATATGATTCTAAATAGTATTCACTTTATCCATTGTATCTTCCAAGAGATATGGGTCTACAAGATTCATTTCACCAACTTCATCCCAAAAAGTTAGAGTACGAAACATATTTACATAAAATGCTTCATATAGTTCTATTTGAATGCTTGAATAAAATATATTATTATATTAAAATTCCAAAAAATGTAAATACTGATCTTATATACCTTAAAATTCAATTGATCATGACCTTAATATATCTTATAATGTATGAATAGTCCTTTTATACTACCCATCAGTTTTTGGATGATAGGTGTTACTCAAATATAGCTCAGTTTCAATAGTATTCTAAAGAATCTTCCATAATTTTGATGTAAACCATGGTTTATGATAAAATATAATCGAAATAGGTTCATAATGAAGCCTCAAAGCTTCATTAATATAGACCAGTGTGAGGCAATAAATATGTAGATATTCCCTTATAGTGGGTAAATGTGTGGCCTTGGTAAGACAATCGAAAATAATCCATATGACATCATTCTTTCTAGGGGTCTTTGTAAATAACGTGAAAATATCCATAGTAATATCATACCATTTCCACATAGAAATAAGTAAAGGTTGCATAACTGATTTATGATGTGGTCCCTCAACATTTTTCTATTAAACAATAATGAATATTGATATATAACCTACACTTTCCCATTTAATAATATCCCACAAAAAATGGTCTTTCAAATAATGATACATTTTAGTGATACTAAGGTGTGTAATGAAATTTGAGTTATGTGATTCATCTAATAATTATCTTTTTTACTTAGGCATATATAACACATATCCTCACTCTAAATCTCAATATACCATCTTCATAGATGAAGTCTACCAACTACCCATCATTCATAGATTATATTTTCTTTTGAATATTCTTATCATCAAGCTATAAACTTTTTATTTTCTACAATAAATATGGTTTAAAAATAAATTGGAATAGATATGATTATTTCCACTTCCTTAATGATTCACATATCCAACTTTACTAAATCCATGAATATAATTTATTTTTCAATCCTTATTTTAGTAATTGTTTTTTGAAATTTCCTACTCAATGAATCAACTACGTTATTTTCCTTCCAAGGGTGTTTGTGTATTGAGAAATTATAATCCTTGAGTAATTATAACCATTTAATTTTCCTTATGTTAACATATTTCTCTAAGAATATGTATTTCAAACATTTGTAATATCTCTATACATCACATCTTTCACCATAATAGTAATGCGGCTATATCTTCAATGAAAAGATTTTAGATACCATCTCAAGATCATGGGTTGTATAATTATATTCATGGATTTTTAACTACCTTGAGGGATGTAAAAAAACTCTATCATTATTTATAACTACATCCAAATTTTTTTTATGCTTCAATATATATAAAAAATATATCCCTTATAATTAGTAATGTCAATATCAATGAATTGACTAATATCCTCTTTAATTATTTAAAAGTTTCTTTACATTATTCTGACCATATGAAATTAACCCCTTTACATGTCAACTTTGTTAATAGGTTATGTAATTGAGTATAATTTTAAATAAATGATTGATAATAACATTCTAATCTAAGGAAACTACATACCTTAGTTATATTCAATAGTGTTGGCCATTCCATCACTACATATATATTTAAATGATAAACTAATATTCCATATTTATAGATAATATTGGAAAGAAAATAAAATTATTGAATCTAGAATTCACATTTGGAAAATTTATTATATAAATATTCTCTAAGAGTATTAATAATGATTCATAAATTACTCTGATGCTCATCATATCTTCTAGAGTCTTTCAATATATCAGCAATAAATACCACAAAAAATTATTAAGATACTCCTTGAATAATTTGTTCATCATATCCATACAAATAGTGGTGCATTAGTCAATAAAATGGGTATTAATTTAAATTTGTAATGTCCACACCTTGTACAAGATGTATACTTTGGAATATCTTCCTTTATTACTTATAGTTGATGA
Organism: Viscum album; assembly: GCA_963277665.1. Classification (NCBI taxonomy): domain Eukaryota; kingdom Viridiplantae; phylum Streptophyta; class Magnoliopsida; order Santalales; family Viscaceae; genus Viscum; species Viscum album. The sequence continues at coordinate 1,775,779,592 of OY728129.1, read as the reverse complement.
TAATCAGAATGAAGATCAATCTTTGAAACATATTGATCTCATTTAAGTTGATCAAAAAATTCATCAATGTGTGGAATATAATACTTATTATTTATAGTAATGGCATTGATTTCCCTATAATATATTCAAAACCTCATTGAACTATATTTATTCTTAATAAAAAAGAATAGTGGCTCCCTATAGTGAAACATTGGGGAATATAAATTCCTTATCTCACAACTCCTATAATTGTTTCTTAATTCTTATAAATTCATTATGGATGTCATATAGGGACTCTTAGATATAGGTTTTTTTATCAGATATGAGATCAATGGAAAACTCAAACTCATGCTCAAGTGGATTCCCAGGTATTTCTTTGATAAAAACATCAATTGATTCCTTCATAATAGATATATCCTCTTTTCTAAGGATACCTTTACCATTCATAGAAAATGTCTTCTCTTCTTATCTAATAATTTCTTTAATGAGATCTATTAAAGGTGGATCCAGACATGATTCAGATGATGTAATATCCCCTCCAAAGATAAGGGATTCCATATATTGATCATGAATCATAATATCCTTCTCTTAGAAATAATTTTTCACATTATAATTTGGAATAAAATCCATACCAAGAATTATATAAAATCTAACTATAGGTATAATAATAATTTTTTCAAATAGGGTATGTCTATGTGTTATAATGGGAATTGACTGACATATCCATTTTACAATAAGATTTACACTAGTAGTCTTGATTAAAGACTCCCTTATTAAGGAGTTAGGGGAATAAATAACTTTGTTGGAAAACATATAAGATATAAAATTTTTCCATATTATTTAATCAGATAAATAATTAGATAAATTTGTGGTTATGATCAACCTTCCACCACATCTTTAAGAAATCCAACCTCAATTATAGTGATCTCATAGGCTTGGCCTGGCTTCCTTGTACTTTTCTAAGGAACATTACCCTGATGTTTGAGTTATTCATTCAAATAGTGACCCATCTCCTTATAGATGAAGCATTGGACATTAGTGGATTCATTATTATCCTTAAAATCAGAAGCCCGATAGCCTTTTTCTCCACACTCGAAGAAAACTACAATTCCCATGAAGCATGTTCTGTGTCTTTTCATTCCATATTTACTATTAGTTTCAAATTAAGCATTTCCCTTATTCCTTTTTTCTATATTTGTTTTTTTATATTTCTTAACTTCCCACCTATTCTCATGTTTTCCTTGGAAACCATAATATTAGGAAAATTATTTATCTATTGTAATGAACCAACCTGGGACATCCTTCTATCATATTCCTGTGCCGAATTTCCATATACCTGAGGAGCACCCCCAATCCCACCAGGATGATGACAAGCATCAAGGGTGTCATACATAACCATTGGAGATGGTTTCAACCTAAAAGAACCAGATAAAAAGTTCCAAACATGGAAATATATTAAAAAGACAAGTTACATGATAATAGAATCCCCATATAAGTAAAAAACCAATCAAATATACAAGAAAAAATGGAATATAAATAAAATAAAGAAATAAGAAGTTGATACAAAGATCATACCAACTAGTTCCATGAAACTAAAAGTCTGATCACCAACTCCGTTTGACTCTTCTGTTACCACCATCATTTGTACATCACCCACTTCCCAAGAAATATGGAACTATATCCAACCTAAAATCCAAAACTTGGAGGAACCTACATGAGACATAAAGACTATATACCCACCAACATAAGTATATAACGCGTGAGATAATTCCAGTAGGATAACACTATGATTCTAATTCATTCATTTTATAAAATAAACCAAGATCACTACTTTGGAAATAACAGAAAAAATGTGTTTTAAATTTACTTTATATAGTATAGGGATAAAAAAAGTATGTAACATGAACTTTCTCAAAGATGAATTTCATAAAACAATCCATGAAAAGGTTTTTCCAAAAACCAATCCATTTTAAAAAAACTAAACATTTTTCTTTAAACAACATGATTTTGAATTTAAACCTGTACATGGTTTAAAATATTTAAAAATACATATTTAACATGATCATTCCATTTCAAAATTATTTACTCCTTTTTTTCCATTGAATTATTAAACATACCCAACTCAATATAAGAAAGGAAAAAATGCCAAAATATAAAAACACAACTATACTAGTTATAATAAAGCTCATAAATGGATAGAAAAAAACTTACCAACATCATAAAAAAACCACAAAGAATAAACATACTAATAAATCACATCCATGAAATAATAAAATCACATTCCATAACATATAAAAAAATAATAACATAGATACACAACATGAGGAAAAACCCATGAAGATTATTGGGACAACACAAGACATTCAAAAGTGGACCTAACTTTCGATAGGTTAATAGTCATACATCCATCAATTGAATATCTCCAAGAAACCTCTTTTGTTACAAACCAAAAATCCAAGTGTTACATATAACTTAGGGGTATTTAGCTAGTAAAAAACCCCCAATATCCAAGAAATGTCACTATACTTCCCATTTAACAACCCATGTATCTACAAGCAATAACAATGCAGGTGGACCATGAAAAATAATTTCATCACATGAAAATAATAAGACCCTTGGTATAACACCACAATAATTTATTTCCCACCTCCCACACCACCATTAAAACAATCCCCAATACATAATCACCACATGAATCACATTGCAAAGTATCCATCACATGGATAAGTATACACATCATCAATTACCAAGGGTGTTCAACAAGAGAACAATCAACATCACATCACAAAGTGTTAACCATGACTTTAATTATCAAATATAATACATATAATTTTGTAAATACATTTTTAAAACCATTTTGAATTAAACAAAATTCCAAAATAAATCATAATCAATTTCAAACAAAATAAAAAAAGTCAATAGGACTATATTTTTCTTTATAAAATGATTCCACCAATTTAAAAAGAGGAATCCCTTTAAACAAAAAAGGTAACCCCAAATTGAAAACCAAATTTGGAATAAATCATTAAGAATAAGTTAATTTAATGATGAAAACTATATTTGGCATTTTATCAAACAAAAATAAAGCATAAACCACTAATTTCAAACCAAATTCCATAGAACAAGACAATACACCCATTTTTTACAAAGTAAAATAACCAATAAAGAATAGAAAACCTTTTAAAATCCAAACTATATATCATATATATATCATTAATTTATATATAAAACCAATTTAAAGCATCAAGAAATCTGTAAATATTAAATAAAATTCAATGAATTGGAAACACCTACATAATGTGGTAGAATCATGTCACCTTTGACAAAATACATTGGAATAGAACTCAAAGGAGGGATCACAACCCCTAAAAAGAAACAAACTTAGGTTTGAAAAAATCATAGGAATGAAAATTGGTGAAGAATGGACACTAGGGTAAGAGGAGAATATGAAAATATAAGAAAACCAAAGAATAAGAAGAAGATAAAGAATAATACCACTATCTCTTGAACCAGGTGAAGAATTACTAATAATACACCATGAAATCACCTTGGTGGGGGTTTAGAAGAGCCAAGTAGGACTGATAAAAGAACCATGATTGGTGGAAAAGAGATAGGGATGACAAGGGAGAAACCCAACTTAAAAAGAATCCAAGAGGACAAACATACCCCTTTTAGCTGGGTTGTATGGTTTAGTCAAATGGTTAAAAAACCATGTGGGAAACATGAAGATCCCCACTTTTATGAGCTATACGGTATGCACACTTAGGCTACATGGTGAGTTTAATTTTGTTCCAAACATGCATCCTAGAGAGAGCCACCACAAGAGGCTATGCTCTTAGGATACACGGTTAAACTAACTTTGTGCCTTAACCGTGTGAATTGGAAAAAGTCCCCAAAATTAACCATTTTTATTAAAAAACGCCTCTAACTCAAGGGGATAATCCATCCATAAATTAACACCAAATAAAAGTGACAATTTCAGTATAAAAAACTATCCACCATGCCAATTTGTTCCCCTATAAAGTATCAAGTCAAGATAAAAGTAAAGAGAAAAATCTACAACACACCTTATATAAAGTGAGGTGAGTTGTAGTATGAACCACTAGAGTGGTCCCTAGGAAGAAACTCCGTAGAAATGTTGATTCATAAAAAACCACTAAATCCATAAAATATGTTGAATTTATCAAAGGAAAACACAACCACACTCAACGATATAAGACCCCAAAGGAAATAGAGACCAAACACTAGTCTCCCCACCATTTAGAAATATCTTAAATGGTGTAATAAAGACAAAAAAATCATCGAAAAAATCCACTACAAAGAACATATACAAAAAGATCTAAAGAACACTTAAAAATAATCCTTCACATTATCAAAGGATAACCAACCTCAAAAAACTCAACACCCGTATGGTATATCCACTAACAATATTAACACTCTCCTCCACAAGGGATAACTATCAAGTCATACCACAACAAGAGACAAAATGGGACCTTTCCCTAGGTTATTGTACTCTAGGGGTAAACTAGAACCTCAAAACAGAACTTCATCCCATGGTTAACCCCACAAACCTAGCACCATAAAGTGCTCCAATTCCCAAAGTAAACATCTTCCCTAATTACCCACATACTGACCCAAATTTCACTTATTCCAACATCAACAAGAAACTATCCTTAAAATAGGAAAAAATATAATAAAACACTAGAGACTTCAAAATAAGAAAACCAAACAACTATGTATGAATTAAATCTCAAAACCTATGACATCACACAACCTGGAAGACAAACACACAAACCAAAAGAATTTAAATTTCAAAACATACACACGCATTTCACAAAACATTCCCAATTGGTTTAAATAAACAACCACTTGAAAATTAATTTTCAAGGATAACCTCCCTTTTATGAAACATCAAAAGAGGTCCGTTTATTAAAAACCACATATGTAAGAAAAAAATCATTTTGGCCTCTTTAAAATGGTTTTCCCAAAAACAAGTCAATGTAAAATGCCTTTATTTTCCAGAATACTTTCCAAATCATTTCCATATCCATTTTGGAAGTGAATTAAAACAAAAATCACCAATTCCATTTAGAAAAATAGAAAAATTTACACTTTTTAAGGTTTGAAGTCCCCTTTCAAACCAACCCTTCAAAACCAAGCTCTTGAAATCCTTTTTGGAAACAATTTCCTAAATGATTTTTTACAAACCCAAATAAGAACCATTTTAAAAACCAAGGAATTTTCCTTTAATACCATTAATAGGATTAAGAAACCCCTTTTAAAATTTCACAACATGATCCAATTAGGGTTGAAACACGTTAAAATATCAAACTCTTGAATCAAACAAGAAAACAAAATGGATGTTGAAAACCAAACTTTCCATTTCATTTCATGACCCATACGAGGTAAAAAACCACTTAAAATTCCATATCAATTTTTAAATAAACCTCTAAATTTTTTCACTAATTTTCATTTTAAGTCTCACTTTAAATACCTGGTAAAATCCATATTTTATGAAAAATATATAAATTCACCTTTAACACATCTTAAAAAAATCCATAAAATCCAACACGCATGGGTAAAATCTTAACACTGGGGAATTTAAAAACTACCAAAAACTCAAGGAATGACATATAATATAGAGGGGGTCTAAAACCATTGAATAATATCATAAACGAGAATCCTTAGAAACAAAAATATCTCTTCCATAAAGATTTTTTGGGAGGTACTTAGCAAAAAACACATGACAGGAGCCAAACCACCCTCACTCCTCAAATAAAAAAAGAATCCCATAACCAAGGGAACCAAGGAAAACACCATTTCAAAATATTATTTCAAAATAAATTTAAAACCACTATGGAAATATACTTTAAAAGATCAAACAATAACTAAGACCCACTGGTCTCAAAATCTATTTAAACAAGGGTCAACAACCTTCTTTTTCATAATCATCTTATAAATTTTCATAAAAAGGAAAGATTTAATTTATATTAAAAACAATTTAAAAAACCCCCTTTGAAATAAACCATATCAAGGAAAAAACATTCAAAGATAAATTTTTAAAACACACACTTTATGAATTAAATTGTTTAAAAAATCCACTTTTAAACTAATATGATTTTCAACTAAAAATATTTTACTTAGCTTGATTTTTAAACAAAACACACATCATATTAAAATTACCATAAATAGATTTTAGAAAAGAAACACTTCCCTTCCATTTTGAGAACCAAATTTCATTTTTCAAAACAAAGTTCACACGGGAAAAAACCATGTACAGAAGCACACAAGCACACAATCACACAAACACGCATCTCACACCAAACTATATTCAGAACAACTAATACCATAAAAATACATATTAAAACTCCCCATAGGATACTAAAATAATGTAATACTAAATTTGATTCAATATGGTAATAAAGCGAGTAAAAAACAACCATGGAGGGGAAAATAAACTATTCATGATGTGGCTGCATAGGCTGGTAAACTGTGCACCAACCGTTGAACAGGTAATGCCATGGTTTGTAGAACCATATCACTTGGTCACCACATAGTTTACCCAAAAATGCATACTAACTATGTGAACCTATTATTATTTCTAATACCTGATGATAATCCTAGTCTCCAGACTACCCAAACACACCCCAAAGAACAAGAAGGTGAAACTTAAGAACCTAGTCACTTTTCAAAGAAACCTAGATCCCCTGATACCATTTTGTAATGAACTAACCTAGACTTCATTTCTTAGGATTCCCGATCCATCCCACCACATACTTGAGGAGCATAGTTAATCCACTAATTTAACGAAAAGATTCATCGGCATAATACATAACCCTTGGTGATGGTTTTACCCTCAAGGAACCAGATAAAAGAAACCAAATATTACATAATAATAAAAGTATCTCGAATATGCAAATAGAAGTCTCATACAAGTAAAAAAATAGAGATATGAAACAATAGTGGAAGATTTACAAATTAATTACCAAATAAGACAATAAAAATCTTGATCCAATCAGTTCCACAAAACTAAAATCTTGATCACCAACTTTTTATAACTCTCTAGTCACCACCATACTCTATAAATTAATTTCATCCCAAGGAATTCAGAACCAAATCCGAATTAAAATCCAAAAACTAGAGGAAACTACATGAGACATGAAAATTATATACCAACCACCGTGATTATTCAAGGTGTGATCTGAAACTAATTGGATACCACCTTGAGTCCAATTCATTCCTTTTACAAAAGAAACCAAGCTCAATATTCTGAAAATAGTATAAAAAGTAGGTTTTTATTTTCCTTTACATATTATAGGGATACAAAAATAATGAAATATTCACTTTCTCAAGTAATAACTTTAATAAAAGAAGACATGAAAATGTTTTACCAAAAACCAATCCACTTCAAGAAAACCAAAAAAATTTATTTAAGCATAAAGCTTTTGAAATTAAACCCACACTTGGTTTCAAATATTTCAAAAGACATTTTTAACAAAACCATTCCATTGGAAAAAATTTCCTAATTTTTCCTTTGAAATATTACACACACTGAAATGAGAGTAATCAAGGAAACAAGGCAGTAATAGTAAAATACAACTATAAAGGTTATAATAATGATCATAAATGGATGGAGAAAAACTATCCAACATCATGGATAAAGCATAAGGAGTCAACACACCAAGAAATGATATTCAATCAAGAAGAAAATCAAATTCCATAACATATAACAAAAATAAAAACATATATACATAGCATGAGGTAAATCTCATGAGTACTAATAGGACAACACAAGACATAAAAAATAGATCTAACTACTGGCTGGTTAATAGTCACACATCTATCCACTTAATCTATATAAGAGATCTTATTGTATATAATCTCTGAATCTAGGTGTAATGTACAACTAGAGGGGGTATTTATAGTGAATAACCACAAATATCCATGAAATATCTCACTACATCTCACTTAGAAAACTTATTATTCTCATGGAATAATAACAGAGGTAGTCCATAAAAAATAACATCATCACATAAAAATAACAAGGCCCTAGGGCTAACAACACAATAAAATCCTTCATACCTACCATGCTAACCTTAAAATAATCCACAACAAAAAATCACCACATGAATCACATCACAAAGTATCCATCATGTGGATAAGCATACACATCAACAAAAATCTAGAGCCTTCATAAGGAAATAATAAACATCATATCAAAAAGTGTCAACTAGGACTTTACTTATCACATATAATACATATATTATTTAAAATACCTTTTTAAACCATTTTTAATCCAAACACAATTCCAAATAAAATCATAATCAATTTTAAACACATTAAAAAAAGTTTATAGAAATCCATTTTTCTTTATAAAACAATGCTTCCACTTTAAAAAGAGGAAACCTTTTAAACAAAAAATGTAACCCCGCTATGAAAACCATTTTGTACTAAATCCAAATGAATAAGTTAATTTTAGGTTGAAAACCCTCTTTGGAATTTTATCAAACATAAATAATGTATAAAACAAAAATTTCAAACCAAATTCTATAGCACAAGATAATACACTTTTTTTTTCAGAGGAAAATAATCACTCAAGCTTGGAAAACCGTTGAATATCCAAAATAGATACCAAATATGTCATTAATTTAAACCTAAATCAAATTTAAATCATCAATAAATATTGTAAATATTAAATAAAAGGAAATTAATAGGAAAAACCAGCCTCATGTTGTTGAATCATGTCCCCTTTGATAAATAGAACTAAATGGTGGGATCACAACCCCTAGAAACTGAAAAAATAAAGTTTGGCACAACCCTAGGAATGGAAATTTGTAAAGTATGACTACTAAGGTTATAGTAGAAGAGTAAAATGGAATAAACCAAATATGAAGAAGGAAACCCCAAAATCTTGAACCAGGTGAAGAATAACCAAGAAACCACTATAAAATAACATTGGAAGGCATTTGGAAGATCCAATGAGGTCTAATAAAGGTTCTAATATTAAGAGAAAAGTAATGGGGAATCCATGAAAATAAACCTGACTTAAAAATAAACCAAAATGAAAAATACCCCTCTTTGAGTGAGTTTCATGGTTTACTCACATGGTTAAACAAACTGTGAAGTAACCATATAAATCCCCACTATTAAGAGCTATAAGGGACTCACACTTTGGATGCATGGTTAGTTTAACCTTGTTCCAATGATTTGAACTTGATAAATCCACTACAAGAGGTTAAAAACTTAGGATACATGGTTAAAGTAATCATACTTCTTAACCGTACAACCTGGAAAAAGTCACCAAAATTTACTAGTTTTAGTCCAAAATACCTCTAAATTTAACGGGATAAACCATCCATTAATTACACCCACATAAAAGTGATACTTATGGTGTCATATCTATATAGATATAAATTGATACTATATCCTCCAATACAGAAAATTTATGAGAGAATAATTCTATTCGAATGCTAGGTTTTATCCCATCAAAGAAATGATAAATCTTAATTCTTGTATTATATAAATAATTCAGAGTATGAGTTTCTGTCCTTGTAAAGTTAGATTCATATTTAATAACATTTTCTCTTTTCATTTTCCTTATATTGATGAATTTTCTCTTCATATTAGGTTATTGATCATGAGGAAGGTATTTTTTGAATAAAATTTCCTTGAAAGTCTTCTAATATAAACTATTTATATTATTTTTCTCCTTAGTGTTTTGGATCACTAACAACTATTGATAAATGTCTCCTTAAAGATGATAAACCAACATGACAACTTTCTCTCTTTTACCAATTTATAATGTGAGAAATATATTCTCTAGGGACTTGATCTATTGTTCATCTACAAATAGATTAGAGGTCCCATTGAATAATGATGATTTTTGTCGCATAAAGTTGTCCAATGTTGTTGAACCATTTTGGGTATCAATATACTATTAAATTCATGAAAGGTTATTTATTATAACCTGAGTTAACTACCCTAATATAGTTATAATTTTTTGATATCTAGCTCTATCATCATTGGATTTCCCAGGAGTGAAACCGCTATATAGATTACATGCATTGATACAATTTCCATTCCATATACTAGGTTACATTTCTAAACAATAGAGTACATTAGATTAAATCATAGTATTATATATTTTAAAACATATTGTATAATTATAAATCTAGTGTAACACTTAACATATATTAAAAATTTATGAAAAGTTTATATCAGAATCATAAACTTAGTATCTTTGAGAATATTTTAAAATCATAATAATATTTTCAAATCATTCATAATGGTTCATAAAGTTCATGTGAACTAACCAAAGTATATACCCTAGGAGTGTCTATCCAGGTGTGTAGTCTTAGTCCCACACATTTTTCACTAAGTGAAGTTATAGTTGATAGATAAATAGACTTTTTTAAATTGTATACCTATAGGTTCATCTACTCCACAACCACATCCACTTTCTAGTATCCATATATAGATATAATTTCAAAGAAACCAAACATTATCTATTTTACCAGAACTTCGCGATATTATCCTTTATGAAGACTCTCCACTAGAATTTGTTATTGGGTTATTTTCTCTAATTTTTTTTCTATATATAGTTCCCAAGGATTATACTAAACTTCATCTGATATAAACTATAATATTCAAACTCTAATAACCCAAAGCCAGTGATTATCTTACTACATTGGAAAAAGATACAAGAGATCATATCCCAAAGGATCATATAGTTTAACAGTCTTGGGAGACTAGATACATACATGATTCCCACATTACATTTTAAAACCTGAAGTATAACATAAATATATATTATTTTGTCTATTATATCCCTAAAATTATTTATATATCCCTTCTTAGTAACCCATGGAAAGGAAAACATAATAATGAGTGAGCTCAGATGATAATTAGTGAAATAATACTAAAGAAGATATCATATAATAAATAAATCATTAGTATTATGAAAAAGATAAATAATAATAAAATATTACTTAGAAATAATGTCATAAAAGGGGAATATATCCATGGATGACATAAAAATATAAATAATCACATGAATAATAATAACTAGTTTCATAATGATAGAATACTTAATGGAGAACATCATAATCTTACTGTTATGGCCTCATGAAAAGTAATCATACATTAATAGGTAAGGAAAAAAAATACCCAAAATATTTTATCTCATGAGATCTACCGATGCATTGAGGTTCTATAACAGGCCCCGATAATCATTTATTAAGTCCATTGCAATCATCATATAAATGAAATGAATAACAATGCATGACTTAATCAACATAAAAATTCATATTGAAATTATGTCATATGAAATGTTAATATATTGCCTAGTCAATAACTATAAAAACATGATCATAAACTTTACAAAGTAATATGGTGGATGATATTATTAGTGTATATCCCTCATAAATCATAAGATTCATCAAAAGATGTTAACATAGATAAAAATACCTTTTAAATAAAAATTGAACCTTTATTTGAAAACATGAGAAAAATATACTTAAACTTTTATAGAATATTAAGAAAATACATTTATTTGAAAATAAAAATGGATACATATAATGTTATTTTCAAAGAAAACAATGGTTATGACAGCGAGAAAATATGATCATGCAGTAATCATTAAAACAAAGATTCCTTTCCAACTTTAGGTAAAAAGTCAGAAGTACCTCTTTTAGAAAATGACAAGAATATCCCTTTTAAAATTTTAAAAATAAAGTAAAATATGGTTTAAAATTAATTTAAATAATCACTTTATTATAGATAATAACATTCTTGAAATCATTTTATGAAATGTGGGAATGGGAGAAAATGTTCATTGACCAAAGAGGAAATAAGATCAGCTTTTCTTAAAAAATGTTTTATTAATCATATTAAGTACAAAAGAGAGATGAATAAAAGGGAAACATATAAAATTAATATATAAAAAAAGGATAATAAAATGGATAGATTTTAAAGGATCAATGTCTTATAATTACCTTTAATGATTTTAAACAAAAACAATCTCGAATAAAAATGAGGTTGGTGAATAAACCCTTACCAGTGACTTCCACTTAGTTAAACGTGTTATATTCTCAAGGATAGTAAATTTAAATTTATTAAATATTTTCCTAATAAAATTTTTCATTTATATTTCATTTGTTAAGGTGGTTTTAAAATCATTTAATAACTATTTATTTAATATTTATTGTTGACATTGACCACTTAAGGATGTTTGACCAATTTCTTTAAAATTACCATTGTTTATTGACCATGGTTAAAGGTTTTATGAAATGGTTCCATTATCTCCATGATTTTAATTATTTCATGAATATAATTTTTTTCTCATTATATAGAATTTTAGAATCATCCATGCGTGGTGGTAATAGAAAAACAAATCACATCGCTTCATAGAGGTGGTAGTACACACACACACATGAATGATGTTATCATTCTACAAAGGATGGAAGTGTAAGAAGGTAGATGATATATTATATTTAAAAATCATAATTATGTCCTAAATATCATATATATTTAATATTTTCATCTCTATAACTATCAAGTAAATTAGTTTTGAAAAATGAATTACATTGCTACATGGAGACGACATGCTGTACTTAAGCACGAGCGATGTTTTAATTTTTCATAGGATGAAAAGGATATAGAAAATGGATGTAAAATTTAAAAAAAAATATCAGTATGGTTAATATAAAAATCTAATGATTTTAATATTGTTATTTAATATTTGGAGGAGGATTAAGAAGAATGAAGTTTGAAAAATCTTGGTAAGAACGTATACCTATTCTTTGTGTAACCTCCTTTGAGTTACATATTATGCCTTATTGTAGTGGTATTTTGGTGTTACCAAGTCCTCTAGGACATGTCTAGGGATGTTGGAATGGTATTGGGTAGGTATTGGTTGATATAAGTGGCTAAATTAGTGTAGACAATAGAGTGTAGTGGGTTCCCTTTTATAAGTTAGGTGGGTGGAAAACAATTAAATTCCCAAAACCTTATTTTATAATACATGCCTTCCTCATGTCAAGTGGATCCACATTATCATATCTTTAGAGATGATAATATTAAGTTATAAATCTAACCAACTAATGAGATTTAATCTTGTATTTTATGTTATCTTGAAGCTTTATCCCTTTATTTTTAACCCTTTTAACTGATTTTACCCTTAACTGGTGATAAATATTTACCATGGTTACTATCTATTATGATAAAAAATAAATTTAAACCGATTACATAATATTAATTATTCTAGTTCCAAAAATTGAATCTATTTTACAAAATTAAATTTACAGAAGTGGTAAAAATTAATTTTAACATATGTTGGTCAAACCTAATGAAAACATTTTTTTTCGAAAAATGAATATTTTAAGCATAAAAATGATTTTACAACAAAATAAAGTATAAATTTTATTCCAATGAAATAATTGGATTATGTTAAATCAAAAAAGGATTTTTTTTACTTCAAACTAAACCAAAATTTAAATTAACCTTTCAAATACTTCATTAATATAGAAGAACTAAAAACATTTTTTATTTGAACAAAAACATTACTTTGATTTCCAAATATTTTAGCCATATATTTATAAGTTCATATTATATTTTTATATTAATTATATTAATTAATAAATATATTTTTGTTATATAATTTTTTTACAAACTTTAATGATGTTATTATAACATTTTAGTGTCATAAATGTTACAATATTTGCGAAATCGGGTTTTTATCACTATTCATACAAAAATTAACTATATTTGAAAAATATCAGAAATTAACATATGATAATTTTTATTTGATGAATTTAGAAATGAAATTAATTTCGTAAAATTAAATTTATAAAATTTCAGAATATAGTTTCAATCACATTCCTGACTAAAGTAATGTGCATTATGTTATAGTTTCTTTAGAAAGAAAAGTTTACTTACTATAATTGAAGCTTGGGTGTTAAATTCACCCACCATCAATATTTCATCCTCCAAATTAAATACTGTAACCCCATCAATATATGTGGGTATTTCTACATCATAACTTCTTTAGGTTCCTACATTTCCTCTTATATCTTATGGTTTTCAAATGTACCATTAATAGCTAAGTTATCCGATTCCTCAAAACTTGTTCACTAGTTCAAGAATCTGGATAGGCTCTTCATAGTAAAATATATCAATTTTCAGTTATACTTCCTAAAAGGTGATCACATGTATTGGGTATGGTGTGTACTTCCTTAATAAATATATATTGAAACAAATCACAAACTTTATAGAGGATAGGTGGAATTTCCAAACACGAAGCCACTACTCCAATTATTTATAGAAATTCAAAAGGCCAGATGTAACTTGGACTAAGTTTCCATTTCTTAAAGAAAAATAAAACAGATTTCCATGGATATACATTCAAGAAAACATGATCTACCACTTGAAATTATAAATCCTTCCTTCAGTTATCAACTTAATATTTTTTTATACTTTTAGATTCATTAAAATGATTCTAAATAGTTTTCACTTTCACTGTTGTCTCTTCTATTAAGCTTACTTTCACTGACTTCATCCCAAAATGTTGAAGTAGAACACCTATTTTCATACAACGCTTCATATGGTTCCACTTAAATGCTTAAATATAAGCTATTATTATACAAAAATTCCACCAAAGGTAAAAACTGATCCCATATACCATGAAAATAGACTGTGAATGAACTAAATATATCTTTCAATGTCTGAATAGTACTTTTAGAATTACCTTAAATTTGAGGATTATAAGATATTATAAAATATAGTTTGGTGTTGAGATCCTTTTGAAGACACTTCCGATATTTCAATGTAAACCACTAATCAAGATTATATAAAATCAAAAGAGGTACATAATGAAGTCTCACAACTTCATTAATATAGAGACACATAAGGAAATAAAGTTGTATATATTACCTTATATAGGGGATATGCATGGTCTTAGTGAGGGGATAAAAAATAACCCATATAACATCATTATTTCTAGGATTCTTTGGAAATATAGTGAAAAAGTCCACATTAATACCATCCCATTTCCACATATGAATAGGTAGAGGTTGTTTGAATTATTTAGTATATTCTATATTATCCTTTGAAGAACCAACCATATTAATAAAATGTTTTCAATTTATTGTTTCATATTATCCCACAAAAAATGTTCCTTCAAATCCCAATACATTTTGGTGCTACCAGGCTGTATAGAGCGATTTGAGCTATGAGCTTCATCTAATAATTCTTTTTTCAGATCAGGCATGGATGAAACACATAGCATATTTCCAAATTTCAATATACCATCTTCATAGATGAAGTATACCAACTTACCATCATTCACGAAATTGATTCTCTTTTGAATATTCTTATCATCAAGTTAAGAAAATTTTATTTTTATTAATAAGTATGGTTTGAAAATCATTTGGAATAGATGCGATGTTTCACCTTGATTAATGATTTCCATATCCAACTTTAATAAATCCATGAATATATGATCTTTTTCAATCTTTATTTTAGTCAAAATTCCATGATCTTTCCTACTCAATGCATCAACCACCTTATTTTTATTCCCAAGGTGGTAGTGAATTAAGAAATCCTAATCTCTGAGTAGTTATAACTATCACTTTTTCCTCATGTTGATATATTTCTTTGATAAGATGTATTTAAAATTTTGTGATCCGTATATATTTCAAATTCTCCAATATAAGTGTAATTCATCCATATCTTTAATGTAAGGATTATGGATTCCAAATCAAGATAATGGGTTAAATAATTCTATTCATGGATCATTAACTACCTTGATGCATAAGAAAGAAAACTATCATTATGCATAAGAAAACATCCAAGTCCGTTATTTTATGTATAACTATATATCACAAATACATACCTTACAAATGGTAAAGTTAATATCTACACATTGAGAAATATCTTCTTTAATTATTTAAAACTTTATTTACATTATTGTGAACATATGAAATTAACCCCTTTTCATATCAACCTTGTTAACATGTTAGCTAATCAAGTTGTTTTTGAAAAAACCATTTATAGTAACCCACTAATCCAAGGAAACTACATACCTCAGTTATATTTGTTGGAATTTGACATTAGATCATTACCTTTTCCTTTTAAATATTGATTGATATTCTATTTTTAGAGATAATATATCCAAGAAAAGAAACTTCAAAAAGATAGAATTCACATTTTCTAAAATTTCAATATAAATAATTTTCTATAACATTTATATGAATGATTCATAAATGATTCTTATGTTCATCATATACTTTATAGTATATGAACATATCATCCATAAATTCCACAATGAAATTATCAAGATAATCTTTGAACACTATGTTCATCATATCTATAATAATAGAGGGTGAATTAATCAATACAAATTGTATTACCATAAATTCCGTACGTCCATACCTCTTATAAGGTTACATATTTAGAATATATTTCTTATTTACTTGTAGTTGATGATATCTAGAACTGTAGCAAGTACTGTAGCAGGAACTGTGCAGAACTATAGCAGGTACTGTAGCGGAAACTATAACAGGAACTGTTTGGCACTGTAGTAGCTGAGAATATTCCCCCGCTGGAGCCTTCGGGCCACTGATTTGGTCCCCAAGTCCTTCAAGGCCTTCGGGCCACCGAGGCCTTCGGGTCAGTAAGGCCTTCGGGCCACCTCAAGGCCTTTGGGCCACCTTAAGTGCAGATGAAAAACAGACAACCTACAAGGAACAAGCTTCAGAAGGAGGAGGAGCAAGGAAATTTCACCATAGTAGAAGCTAAATGGATTGCAAGAATGAGAGGGTATGACACCTGCCATCAGTACAAGCCAGTGCATGCATAGGAAAGCCTAGATTAATAGCCATGAAATGGTGGAGAGTTGATTTCACGATTAAGATTCTCAGGAGGAGTAGTTCCAAGTAGTTAGTCTGGGTTGTATGTAATGTTTGAAGCCTATGGGCAATGAATTCCTCTAAGGTCTATGGTCTATGTAATACTTATTCCTACAGGCCTTGTAAGGGTTCCACATCATTCCTTGAAATGTGGATTATCAAAAATTAATAAAACATGAAGGCCTTTGGGCCATCGGAGGAGAATGACATTGATTTAACTATAATTGATGCACAAACCCATAGACCCATATGTTTTCTTAACAAAGAGAATAGGGTCTCCCAATACTAAAAAACCATGGCTTATAAATCTCTTATCACACAAATCTTATAGTTGTTTTGTTAGTTCCACTAATTCCACTATGGCTATCCTATAGGGAGTCTCATATATAAGTTTTTTTCACCAGGGATAAAATGAATTGAAAAATCAAACTCACGCTTAGGTGGATGCCTAGTAGTCCTTTAGGAAACACAGTAATGTATTCCTACACAAAAGGTACATACTCTATCCTGTAGGGATAAGAAGTCTACTCTATAGAGGTCATAACTTCAGCGAACTGCCCCAATATAGTTATAATTTGTTTAGATTTAGCTCTAGATTCATTGTCATTCCTATGAGGGATCTCCCAAAAAAGATTATGTTCATTGATATGGTTTACATTCCTTTAGTTAGGATCCATTTTTAAAAAATGTAATACAATGGATTATCTCATAGTATTATGAATTTTAATACATAATGAATAGTTCTAAATCATATGTAACACTTAATATAAATTAAAAATTTACATGTCACTAATATTAGAATCATAATCGTAGTATATTTAAGAATATATTTAAATCATAAAAATATTTTCAAAATTTTTATAATGTTTATTAAAGATCATGTAAATAAACCAAAGTATATCCCATGAGGGTGTATATCTAGGTGTGCAGTCTTAGGCCCACTCATTGTGTATTGAGTGAAGATCACATTAATAATAAAATAAAATTTTCAGGGTGTGTTACCCTAGGTGAATCTATGCCACAACTAGATGCGCTTTCTAGTATCAAAAAGGGATTTAATTTCTAGGAAAATACATTCTCCACCTTACCAAAACTTCATGATATTATATTATACTTAGAATTATCTCTAGAATACAACATTGTGTTATTTTAATTCCTTGTTTCCACATGTGAATTTGAATTTGATAACTTGGATATTTGTTTTGGTGGAGAGTCCAAATTTTGAACCAAACTTTGGATTTTTTTTAAAATTATTAACCACTTAAAGTAGTTTTTTTTAGCTCAGAATAAAGCATAAATGGGTGGATCGAGGGCTTGGAAGAGGATTTAAAGGGGTATAAAGGGATCCAATGAGCGTATCATGTTGCTCCAATCCCACTAATTAGCTGGTGAGTTATTGGGAGATTTTTTTAATGGGGTAAAAATGTACGTTTCTCCCTTTTCCCTTAATAAAAACCCACATGATTTTATATCCCATTCCAACGAGCACTAGACCCACACAGTCCTCCCCCTTATTCTCTTTTTTACATGGGTGGAAATCCTTGATTCCTTGTTCTTTTCTTCTTCCTTTGAATTCTAATAAGAGATATAGGTAAGTCTAAGTTTCTATGTCATTTTATTCTTCTTTTCATTCACTGCCATGTGGTATTATACCATAATTATCTAATATGCCTTATTTCCAGGTCTTTGGTCTAACTTTTCAATTTATTCCATTCTAGGATGAACCAGAAGTTTGTATTGGATGAGTAGACTTCTATGAGGCTAATATAGGTGGTCCCTATAATTTAACCCATAGTTTTCCTTATTTTTGAGTGCATTATTAGTGCAGTCAATATGACCATGTCATTCTTAACCATGGTTTAATTAATTGTTTAAAATTGATTTTTTCATATTTTAATGTCACTTAAATAGACCTTGAATACTAAGATCGTGTAATCCCAAGATGAATTATTAGTAGAGAAGTTATCCTTGAAGTGATAAAATTTCATTAAATGTCTAATTGTGTTTTAAGTGGCCTAATAGGGAAATTTCAATTGGAGATGATAGTTGTGTAGTGGGATTTCACAACCATCAATAATTTTATGATAATTGCCCCTTGAATCTGACTTGATAAAAAAGTAACCTTTAAGTAGTTAGTGATGACCTAAGAAATAGTTGAGTAATGGTAAATAAAATGTGAAAATCACAAAAATACGTGGTAAGTGGATGATATGTGGTAGTATTTTTTAATTATGTTATTTTGGGTAAAATGTTGAATGGAATGGGTGGTAAGGAACAACTTTTCTTGGGGTTGGTGTTGGATTGGTGTAGCCCAATCCATTTGGATGATGTTTGGATAAATGCTTTCATCCCATAATGTAACACCCCAATGATTTACAAATAAATTTAATATTGAATGCATGATACACTGAGTCTCTATAAAAACACCTCTTTGTTGTAACCTATCCATTAAACATAAATTTTCCACCTCTGTGATTTAAATTTCAAAAAACTGACATACACGGTTGTGTTCAATAAGATATTTAGAGTATGATAAGACAAACTTAATTTTTAGTGAATAGTAACATACCATTTTGAATAGTTATATGAATTGTAATATTAAACTTATGAATATTAAATCATATCATTTTTTTATTGTCTTAAGGTTATAAGATAATGAGATCTTGATTAAATTTTCAAGGTGATATAAAACAAATTATAGTTTTAAAATTATTATATTTCTAATAAATTATAATTTTATTTAAAAATTAAATTAATCATATTTATAAAATTATTTTCAAAATATAGACTTCATTTTTGAATTCTATAGATCAAAAAATAGTTTAGGTTAATTTTTGGGATCTTTCTGAAATACTCAAATTTTTTATGAATAGTAAAATCTAGTAAATTACCGTATATATATACATTATTAGTTAAATTAATTATTCCTAGAATCAGGGATGATGTGAGAATAGTTGGTTCAAACTCAGATGAAATTATTACTATTGTGGGTCACATTAATCAATAATATTGGTTTTATTGAGGGAAATAATAAAATAATAAATAAGATATTCAAAAATCACCCCTCTCTACCACTATAAAACCAGCCCTCACTCCCTCTCCTCTTCACTCCTATAAAGACTTTTTCCTTGTCTAAATTCAACTCTAATCTCCTCCCAATCTCCTCCCCCACGTACATCATCCCTTGGTCTCATAAAATACAAAAAACACTCCTCTAAAGAGGCTCTCAAGGAAGATAACTTCAAGAGGTAAATTCATCTTTTCATTTCTTTTATATTTTGAGTTCCTTTCTTTTCTTTTTCTTTACTAACCTACATTCATCCAAATGTTATGATAACTAAAATAACTTAAATATACTATAATTTTGTTATGATAATGGATTAATTCATCATCATATCTTCTTTTCCATTCTTTTATACTAGAAATGAAAACCCCATCCGAGATGTGTTAATTTATCACATTCAAGGACGATGAGTTTTCAATTTCCATTAACATATTCAATTATACTCATGAAACCATTTTTATGGTTTAAAAATACTATAATATATTTATTATAACTTATTTAAGGTTATAGAATCTTTTTTTACAGAGGATATTAATTTATAAATCAAAATGAGTTCATTGTGATAAAAAACCGCCAATTAACCCAAACAATTACCATTAAAGATTTATATAATGATTTATATTCACTCCAAATAACCAAATGAATTTTATAACCATG
Organism: Viscum album; assembly: GCA_963277665.1. NCBI lineage: Eukaryota > Viridiplantae > Streptophyta > Magnoliopsida > Santalales > Viscaceae > Viscum > Viscum album. The sequence goes on along the minus strand of OY728129.1, from coordinate 1,775,758,988 downwards.
TAATATTATGTATGTTAAAAAATAAAACACAATTTATATTCTGGATAAACATTCTCATTTTACATGTTTATCCTTATATATATAAGTAAACTGGGCATGAGTATCATGGAAGAAAACACTCCCAAATAATGAAATTAAATCTCTTAAACCCATCAAGAGGGACATGAATGAACTTTATAAGGCTATAATAATTAAATTAAATAAATAATAGGTTTTTGAAATATTAATTAATGAATTCAATTTTGTTATCTAGGACACTAGATTAATTTAATAACACCATCAGATTTAAGGTAAGGGTTTTCTACTCGAACCTCCATTTTCATTCGGGTTACTCTTATTCTCTACATACCTCAATTAAATTATTATTTATTCATATTAACTCCTAATATATTCTGTTATAATTTTATATATATGTGTACTAACCAGAATCCTACTTTCATTTTTTTAGTTATATGTTTTAAATGATATTTCAAAAATTATTCCCAAAATACAAGCCCGATTCAAGAGAATTTCTCAAATTCTTTCCTATTTTCAAGGGAACTATATAATCTGTATTTAGAAATAATTATATTTATAAAATCACTAATTTTATTATTAAAATACTATATTACTTAAATTCTAGTTTTATACAAACATATTTCCAAAATAACTCTTCTTTTCAAAGTAGAAGAGTATTTATCTCAAGAATTACTCGATGATTTTATATGAGTATCTTCATCTATTTTAACAATCATGTTGATTATTATTTATTATTGTGATTAATATTTTATCATATAATATAATATATTTAATTTATTGGTATATTATTAGATTGACTATGGATGTACTATCTTAAAACCATTCACCAATTTAGTCTGAATGGTTAGTGTTTATGCTTAATGTTTGGGGAAAGTTATTTACATTTCATATTTTAGTTTAAATATGAATTTATATGTTTTTATGATTATAATAATTCACATGAGGAATTAATTGGACTTAGTATGTGATGGGTGGGTCCCACTGTATCTCCTCTATGCATCGGTAGGTCTCATGAGACAAAATATGGTGTACGCACAAGGCCTTGACAAAATGGTTATTTATGGTCTTGGAACGAGGCCTTAGAAGTATGATTATGATGTTCAGAATTATGTATTCAGTCACTATGAAACTATTAATTGAAAGTTGATAAGGTTATTATACGAGTATAATACCCATTATTATGCTTTATTATGTCATTATTTATTCGTCTCGTATTCCTACCATAATGTGTTCATGTTTATTTTTTTTAAAGTCATGTGTTTTTAGTTATTCATCATGCATAATGTCTATGTTTATGATATCTTCCACCGTATTTCTTACCCCTAATGAATATTTGAGATCAACCTTTACTTATGTTTTATTTTCCCAAGACATAAAGAGGTATATTATGAATCGCATATATGGATAACCTAGGAGTTATGGATGCTGTCAAAGGAATTTCTATATTGTATTTCCTTTAAAGTTGTAATGTTGAACTTATGTATGTATTTGGTCAAAAGAATCATCAATCCATGGTAATGTATAGTTTCTCTTTACCGTCACACGATAAAGTTTCCAATAATCAACATAATGGAGAAGGGGACCATTGTCCTTCATTGAAAAAAGAACAGACACCACCCATTATTACACACTCAGGCATATAAAGACTTTATCCAACAAATATTAAAGTTGATTCTTAAACTCTTTCAATTAAATTGCTTCCATATGGTAAGAATTATATGATATAGACTACATAATCAGTCAAAATTCAATATATAAATCAACTTCCCTCACTAATAACAAGCCTGCAAAGTCAAAAAGAAACACATTGGGAAACTCAACGACAAATGATGGGAGATCACTACTAGGAATATTATATCTCCAGATCAAAATTAAACATATATATCAATCTTCCCAACTCTAGAAAGGGAGGTCTATATCCAATTGAACTTGGGTCCCATTATCCATGGAAAACATGACACACCCCATTGGGCATTGTAAATGAGACCTGTCAAATATAAAAACCAATCCAATATTTTAAAGAAATCATCCAATCCATCTAGAATTTTTTTTCAAGAGGTTTCATTTATCAAACCAAAAAACACTAGGTGAGCTCGATCTACAATAAAGATAAAACAAAAAGGGGCATTAGAGAACATACTTTCTATTTGTTCTGAGGGGCATAATAATATCCATCACATTAGAAAAAATATGCATATGAAGTTTTTTCATGTTCATAGTATCATTAAATATAAATGAGTTAGATGTACCAATATAAAATAAATTAGTAACTAAATACGAAATTATAGTTACAGTACCTCTCACAGTCACTGGATCCACATCATCTTCTCCTAGATACTCTTCTACTATGTGAAAGAAGATTAATTCTAGATTATTGTGGCTAGAACCCCCTTGTTATTGAAGAATTTGATTATTATATATATTAATTTTTGGTGTTGATGAGACGATTCCACAACATGGAGTAGAAAAGATATGGTAGAAATTATTTAGTCATCCTAAATAACCATAAGAGCAACAAATATTTGGTGCCTATATAAAAACCCACTTTTTAATTACCAAACTTTTCACACTAAAAGCAAGTCATAAGGCCTATGACAGGAATTGAAAGATGTATAGATGATTTTTGCTATAGATAATCACCATGAGACTCATCATGATTTCTATTTCCTCCAAAGGAACTCACAGAACTACAACTATGGGAAAATGGAACTCTGGTTAACCCTGAATTTCTAGTCAGGTAAACCTCAACCATCAACACTATATCCAGTACATCAACATAACAAGTGAGATTCAGAATAAATTCTTGAGATTGGATGTAAGAACCCAGATCTTCATTTTAGGTATAGATCTTGATTTCAGGTTGTTTTTGAGGAAAAAGGAAGAAATGTGGTTATTCTAAGTACACGCCCTGTACTTATGAGTACACACCATGTACCCGGGTATCACATACAGCCGTGTACTTACCGTGTAATAGTCAAGTACATTGCAATGTGCTGTCCTGACAGACCGCTTAAGGTGGGGGCCAGTTAAGGTCACTACATGGTGTGTAAATTTAATTAAAATTCTATGTACTTTTCTTTTTTAATTGATATATTGGGGTGAGGTCACGTCTTATGTCCAGACATGTATTATTCTCTATGTGGTTCTGAAAAGATCATGATAGAAGGGCCTAAGAACTTTAAACCCATCTCGAGTCTCTGTACGAGCTCCAATTGAGACGCCGCTGGGTGCGTTGGAATCCCACCAGTGAGTTATCAAAACCCCTTGAGCCTTTCTTCCTAATTATTCCTCTCTCTTGAGTTATTAAAGGTTGATATTTTTTCACCTTTTTGTAGATGTATGCAATTTTAGGCTGATTCAAGGGTCAACGTTAAAAGATTTTAGCCGTGTGACCTTGAGTTAGGTGTTTTTTCCTTTTTTTTGATTGAATTTGGATTTTATATTCTTAAAGTGATGGATAACCATGTTTGGGGTATTGCTTGATTTGGAATTTAACCGTGTTTGATACCTGCTATGTTTTGGTTGATTGAAAAGGTGTTGTTGATTATACGTAAGGTTAGGTACCTTATTTTCCATTCCTTGTTTGATTAGGATGGAGTTCATTGATTATATTAAATGCATGTGATATGATTTATGAATGTTTATCCATGTAGTATTTATGGATTGAATGAAATGTTTGATATTATGTATGCACTATTTTTCCAATGGAATGTGAGATCCTTAGACCAAGAAGACTACAAGGACTTCAACATTATTTACACAAGACCATGAGATCCTTGTTGTAGATGTTTGACCCAGGGGTATTGACCATGAGAGCTACCTAAGAGGTTGTTTATATTTATTGATTCTTTGGTTGACCTAGGGATATTGACTATGATAGTTACCTAAGAGGTCATTTATATTTACCTTATGCTATGTTGACCTAGGGGTATGGACTATGAGATCTACCTAGGAGGACATTTATAATTTATTTACAGCTACGTGGGACCAAAGGGGTTAGACTATGAGAGATTTACCAAAGGGTTATTCTTAAATAATTTGGTACTATGTTAAACCAAAGGGGTTAGACCATGAGAGCTTTCCCAGAGGGTTATTTATGAATGATTTCTTGATTGTGAAGAGTATGCCAAGCCAAAGCACAAGCTTGTACTTAGTCTTACTAGATTGATTATATGGTCTTATTAGACATCTTTTTTTCTACTTACACAGGTGATACAATGATTAGGCTAGATCCCAAGGTTAACATGATTCAAAATATTGAATAATAAATGTAAATGAATGTAATTGAAAACTATAGGATTGTTTACTTTAGAGTAATTCTTAGTTTATTACTTCATTTATGCATTTTACCATCTACATATATATTCACTAACAATTAGGCACATATATTTTGGAGGTTTCCTAGTGAGATTCGTCTCACACCCTATTTGGGTCATGATCCTGGACTCAAACGGATTATATAGTTGTAGGTATAGATAAGAGAAAACACCCTTCTTAATTAGGCACTTGATTGCTTTTGGCTCTAGAGAGTATGAGACCAAGCTGAAGCTTGCGATACTGTTGGAGTTTACTGTTTCAACACTTTGGTTTCTATATTGTATTTCCAGCACTGTGACTTGTTTGGATACTTTCCAAGAAACATGTGACATGCATCATTTATATTTATATATTTATATTATCCAGTTGTTTTATTACTATCAGTCTTCCACTGTTTACTTCTATTTTATGGTATTACTGCTTCTCCTGTTGTTTTATATTTAGATTCTACTGTGTATACTCTTCTAATGAGGGCATAGTTTCCCCAATTTCTGACCTTATACCTCACTGCTAGTTAGTAGCCTCTAGAGTTTGGTGAAATGGGATTATGGTTATGTGTCCAACTAGGTTTGGGACACCTTTGGGTGGAACTCGGATCTGGAACATTACAAAGTGGTATCAGAGGGGTTTCCTTTTCTACTTTGTCTTATTATTTTAATCCAATAGACTAGGATAGGAAGGAATAAGTAGTTGGTAATTTGTTATGCCCGACTGTAGCTAACCTTTGTATAGAAAAAATACAAGTTCCCTTGAATATTGCAATTTTCCTGGCTTTTCAATTGTTACAGTTGATTTGATTTCATTGTTGAGTGATTCAGATGTTTTGTGTTGTTATGATTTATATCATTGTGGTTATATTTCTATTAGAACCCTATGAGATGAGGGTATGCCATCTCATGCATCATATAGTCACTTCTTAGAGATCACATGTCATGCATTCTTGTCATGCCATTTAGGGTGAATTACTGATTTTATGCTATTGTGATAGATGTTAGACTATATATGAATGCAGTTGTGATAAATATCGTGATGGAATACATAGTATTTTGATAGGGTATTGCTATAAGTAATGTTTCATTTGGATAGACACCAAGCTTTGGTCCCTAAGTTTTTATAGACCCTCTTGGATCAGAATTTGGTGGATCATGTTTGAACTTTAAATTAATTACATTAAGATATGATATGAATAAGGATGAAAAACTCTGATTCGTGGGGAGTATGGGTTCTCATAGATTAGAACTTGGAATACCTTGGCCAAAATTTTAAGAATTTTGGGGTTTCAAATAAGTTTCAGAGACTTATTATCTGGAAACCTAGACAACACAACTTATGAGGTTATAAACACACACAATGCGTTCTTATGTTTTGGAAGAACTGACTTTTTTTAAGTACATTCCATGTACCATATGTACATGCTATGTGGTTGTTAACTGTGTGGCTGACTATGTGAGAAGAGACATGGGGATGAATAATGTCTAGTAGAACACGTCGTGAACTGAGAGTACACGCCATGTTGTAAGAAAGCATGTATCTATACCTGTGACTAATGACATGGGTGGTTGAAACATAGGTTGTACACACCATGTTAGGCTTATACATGATGCGTATAAATCTACCGTGTATCCGGCCGAGTGACTAAATACATGGGTGGATGGAAATTATATAGTACATGCCATGGAAAGGGTGAACACACCATGTAGTGTTACACCAGGAGAGAACCGTGTAGTTCTATCAGTGTAGAAGAATTTGGGTAGGAGGGGATATTCAAGTACATGCTGTGTCACATAAGGAACACACCATGTTTATGGGGTGTTACATGACTTGGATGACAGAGGTACATGACCATTTTAAAGATTAAAGGAATACACTGTTTAGTGGTTCTACACGCCGTGTAACCCTCTTTTGGAAAACTTGAATGTTTTAATTATCCTTTTCCATTCTTTATTTCCTATGTTACGGTCCTTGAAAATCTTAAACTGAGGTGTGTGATTGACCTTATAGAGTCATGCCACCAAGACGTCCTCCAGTTGTACGCTGGGTACAGGGCGATGATCAGACAATGGAAATGGTATGTTAGGTACTACCAGTAGATCATCTAATCGTGACCATCTTGACACTAGATATTATATTAGATGAAGGTGCTGATGCATAGTTCCATGAAGGCTTTTTGAGGATGATGCAGACTTTTTAGGGAGCACCACATTCTACCCCGACTATGGAAGAGTTGAAGCGGGGGTCCTAGCAGTAGTAACCTCTAACTTTTTTAGGGGATGGAGGACCACAAGCTGGAGAATCATGATTGGAGGCCTTGATTTCCATCTTCGAACATCTGGAGATGCCTCGTGATAGAAGAGTGAATCTCATGACTTATATGCTATGTGATTCTACTAAGAGATGGTGGGATATTATCTCATAGGTGGGGTGTAATTAGGATATGACTTGGGAAGAGTTTCATAGGACCTTCTATGATTACTTCTACCCCAATATGTTAAGGGATTACTGAGCTAAAGAGTTCATGCATTTGGAGCAGGATTCTCATTCAGTGATGGATTACTCTTCTCATTTTACAGAGCTTCAGCGCTTCGCAACTGTGTTGGGAGGAGACAAGTTATCACTGGCTATATTATTTTGAGGATGGTCTCATGTATGACATTTGATCACAGGTGAATGTTTTCAGGCTGAATTCGGCGACTGGTATAGTAAATTAGGAGCTGATTACTGAACGTAATATGAGGGAGTTAGGATCTACGAGTTAGGGTTGTTCAGCATCTAGGGATGATACTCCTTGGACCAATAATATGAAACAATTCATGGAGTATACATGTGGTGGTTCTTCCATTATTAGGGGTGTTTCTTTAGGTATCTAGGTGAGGTGATACCAGTGCGAGATGAGTGGGAACACGAGACCTCAGTGCACGAGAGATCCATTAGGGTGACGATATTTCCAAAAGATGTGTCATCTTCAGCGTTTTTGCCAATTTTTCTCACCAGTAGCGAGTGAGAGGGGATATATTATGACTCCACATTCAGAATAAGGACCACCAGTTTCTCATTAGTTAGTGAACTAGATTTTTTCAGGCAATTTAGGCCAAGGAGGTGGTCGTGGACGTGGTATCCAGATGACAGGTTTTCAGCGAAAACAGGGTGAACCAACTCAGGGTAGTCAGGAAGGGTCACGTGGCCACAATATAGGTTAGACTTTTCCAATGGAGCAGACCCAGAAGAATCAGGATCCCAGACCCTCTATGGTTAGAGGTACAATTCTAGTTGCCTCAGTTTTGGCTTATTCTCTTTTCGATATTGGGAATTCCCATAGTTTTATATCTACTACCACTGTGGAGAGCCTTGGGCTCTATATCTTTACTTCTAATGATTTCATGACACTATAAAATTTGGTGGGGATTAGTAAGGCTAGTGTACATTAGTGAAAGGAGTGACCTCTTGAGGTTGGTTGGTGTCAGTTATTGTGGGACCTCTATGGCTTAGAGATGACAGGCTTCTAGGTCATTTTTGGAAGGTACTAGTTAGTCTATTTTCAGGCCTTTATTGGATGATATCACCATAGGGTGAGTTTCACGTCATGAGAGGGTGGGTATTTTATACACAAGGGCGAATGGGATGTCCAGGAAAGCAGAGATGGACCTGAGCATCCTTTGTTGGGAGGAATTACAACCCATATTGTTAGTTTATATCTTGATGACCAGGGGACTTCAGAGATGGAATTTCCTCTGGTGGTGGATCCTTTCAGTGATGTGTCTCTAGACTATTTTTGAGGTTTTCCTATAGAGAGAGAGATATATTTATCTATTTATCTTATACAAGGAGTAACATCAGTGTCCATTACTCTTTATAGGATGACTACACCAGAGTTACATGAGCTCTAGAAGCAGTTAGAGGAATTACAGGCAAAGGGTTTCATCCGACCCAATACTTCTTAGGGTTCACCTGTTCTTTTTGCGAAGAAGGTTTATGGTACCCTCAAAATTTTTGAGGATTATCAGAAGTTGAACCAATTGACGTCCATGAACCGATATCCCTTACCAAGGATTGATGATCTCTTTGATCAGCTTCGAGGAACCCGAGTGTTCTCGAATAATGAATTGAGTTCTAGTTATCATCATTTTCATGTTTGACCAGCTAATATACCTCTTATATCCTTTCAAAGAAGGTATGGTATATAAAAATATTTGGTTATTCCATTCGGTTTCATGAACGCGCCAGCTATTTTCATGGAACTGATGAACTGAGTGTTCCATCCTTACTTGGATTCTTTTGTGGTAGTCTTCATGGATGATATATTGGTGTACTCTCACACTAGAAACAACCATGCCACCCATCATGACATTGTATTGAGTACACTAAGAGAGAATACGTTATATGCTATGATCCAAAAATTCAACTTTTGGATGGATTAGATTCACTTCTTGGGTCATGTCATCTTAGAGACAGGAGTGTCAGTAGACCCAAAGAAAGTGAGAGTATTATATTTCTAGGAGTAGTCTAAGAAAGTGTTTGAGGTACAAAATTTTCTAGGTCTGTATGGTAACTAAAAACATTTTATACATGAATGTTCATGCTTAGAAACACCACTGATGGTACTAACTAAGAAAGGTGTGAAGTACTTGTGGATAGATTACTGTGATTCATCATTTCATGAGATGAAAGGGAGATTGAGTTCAACACCGATAATGATTTTACTGGAGCTGGGAAAGAGTTACACTATTTACTATGATGCATCAGGTATCGGGCTAGTAGTAGTTCTTATATTGGGGGAAGGAGTCATTGCATACACATCTTGACAGTTGAGGCCACATGAGAGGAATCGTCCAATGCACGATATCGAGTTGGTTGCAGTTTGTGCATGCTATTCACTATTTGAGACATTATCTTTTGGGAGATCATTTTGTGGTATACACTGACCAAAGTAGCCTCAATTATATCTTTACTCAACGAGATATGAATTTGATACAATGAAGATGGGTTGAGTACCTTCAGTCTTTCAACTTTGAGCTTGCCTACACACCTGGGAAAGGCAACACAGAAACTAATACGTTGAGTAGGAGGACTTAGATACAGGCAGTTCAAGAGGCCAATAGTGAGTGTTATCTTATGGATCTATTCTCTGAGATGCACTTGGAGGTTCATGACAGATAGGGGAAGATGTTTCTTTCTTATATAACTATTACCTCTACTCTTCTAGATAGAGTACGAATGATGCAGTTATCAGTCTCCAAAGGCCTAGTCCTACGAGAGAGTGTGTCAGGTGAGGACGCTACTCCTGGGTAGACCATAGGAATGTATGAGAGTTTTCATTTTCATGGATGTGTATGGTTGTCAGTAGAGATACATGAGGTGATGATGTGAGATTTTCTTACCTAAGTAAGGGGAGTTCATCCTGGTGTCACCAAGATGTATCAATATCTACACCATCAGTATTGGTGGCCAGGTATGAAGAAGGATGTATATGGTTTCGTTATGAGATGTTCCACCTATCAGCTGGTGATTTCATAGAATCAGCGGTAGAAAAGGTTTTTACATAATTTACCCATTCCCGAGTAGAAGTAGAATGATGCCGCAATGGATATCGTGTTAGGTTTACCAAGGCCACGTTGAGGGAATGATGCAGTTTGGGTTGTGATCGACAGATTCACAAAGCCTGCACATTTACTTCCAATTAAGGAAACCTTCAGTGTTAATGATCTTGGAAGGTTTTACATCCGATAGATTTTACTTTTACATGGGTTTTTACACTCTATCTTTTCAGACAGGGATTCTTAGTTTACTTCTCATGCCTAGTGGGGACTACAGAGGGATTTGGGTACACAAGTACTTCTGAGTACAACTTACCATCCCCAGATAGATGGCCAGTCCAAGCGCATGATTCAACTTTTAGAGAACATGCTTCGAGCATGAGTCTTGGATTTTAGGGGCTCTTGGGAGAGACACATACCCCTATTGGATTTTTCCTACAATAATAGTTTTCAGAAAACAATTCAGATGGATCCTTATGAGGCTTTATATGGTAGGCTTTGCCGATACCCCCTATGTTGGATAGAGGCAAGATAGGTAGCTATGCTAGGACCTCATATTGTCCAGGAGACCACTGAGAAGGTGGAGTTGATTCAGAAGAGAATGGATACTACACAATCTCAACAGAAATCTTATGCTGATTGGCAGAGATGACCTATAGAGTTCGAGGTCGGACATCCTGTTTTCTTACGTGTCACACCAAGTTTGGGGCACATGAGGATTAGGAGTCCGGAAAATCTTTTACCAAGATACGTTGGACCGTTTGAGGTTTTGGAGAGAGTTGGGCTAGTTGCCTATCGGTTTCGGTTACCTCAGAGGTACCAGACTATGCAAGATGTATTTCATGTTTCTTAGTTATGGCACTACTTTTCAGACCCATCTCACATTTTTCAACTCGAAGAGATTGAGTTAGATGTGGATTCATCCTTTGAAGATAACCCTATTCGAATTGTGGATCACGACACCAAGGTTCTCCATAGCTGGTATGTTCCTCTAGTACGGGTGCTATGGTAGCACGAGCGAGTGGAGGACGAGACTTGGAAGAGGGAGACCGATGTAAGATCATAGTGGCTTGAGTTGTTTGAAGATTATTCTTCACCACCCTTGTAAGGGAAATTCAAGGACAAATTTATTTAATGGGGGAAGTTTTTAAGAACCCAGATCTTGATTTTAGGTATAGATCTTGATTTCAGGTTTTTTTAAGAAAAAAAAAGATGAAATGGGGTTTTTCTAAGTACAAGCAATGTACTTATGATTATACGTCATGTACCTGGGTACTGCATTCATCCGTGTACTGGCCGTGTAACAACTGAGTACATAGACGTGTGGTGACCTGGCATACCGCTTTAGGCGAGGGCTGGTTAAGGTCACTAAACAGCCCCTACATTTAATAAAAACACTGTGTAATTTTCTTTTTATTTGATATATTTGAGTTGGGTCATGTCTTATGTCTAGATATGTCTTTTTCTCCTTGTGGTTCATACAGGAGCATGACAGAAGGGCCGAAGAACTTCAAACCCCTCCTGATTCTCTGTCTGAGCACCGATTGAGATTCCGTCAGGTGCGTTGGAATCCCATCGGTGAGTTCTCAAAACACCTTGAGCATTTATTCTTGATTCTTCCTCTCTCTTGAGTTATTCAAGATTGCTAGTTTTTTTACCTTTTGTAGATCTACACCATTCTAGGCTGATTCAGGGGCCTATATTCAAGGATATCGATTGTGTGACATCGAGGTAGCTGGTTTGTGCTTTTCATTGATTGTATTTGGATGTTATATGCTTAAAGTGACACATACCCATATTTGGGGTATTGATTGATTTGGAATTCATCCCTATTTAATACCTCCAATGGTTTGATTGATTGAAAAGGGGTTGTTTCTTACTTGTAAGATCAGGTACCTTGTTTTCCATGCCTTGTTTGATTAGTATGGTGTTGATTGATTATATAAAATTAATCTGATATGATTTATGAATGTTTAGACATGTAATTGTTATAGATTGCATGATATGTTTGATATTATGTACGCACTAGTTTTCCAATGGACCGTGAGAGACTTAGACCAGGAAGACTATTGGGACTTCCAAATTATTTACATAGGACTGTGCAAGCCTCGGTGTAGATGTTTGACCCAGGGGTATTGATAATGAGAGCTACTCAAGAGGTTGTTTATATTGATTGATGCTTTGTTTGACCTAATGGTATTGACCATGAGTGCTACCCAGGAGGTCATTTATATTTACCTTATGCTATGTTGACCTGGGGCATTGACTATGAGAGATACCTTGGAGGTCATTTATAATTTATTTAATGCTATGCAGGACCAAAGGGGTCAGTCTGTAAGAGCTTTCCAAGAGGGTCATTCTTAAATAATTTGGTGCTATGTTAAAATAAAGGGGTTATACCCTGAGATCTTTCCCAGAGGGGTTTTTATGAATGATTTCATGATTTTTATGAGTCTACCAAGCCAAATTACAAGCTTGAACTCAATCTTACTAGATTGATTAGATGGTCTTCTAAAACATCTGTTTTTTTACTTACATAGGTGATACATAGCTTAGAATAGATTATAATGTTAACATGATTCAAAATATTGAATAATAAATTTAAATGAATGTAATTGACAACTGTAGGATTGTTTACTTTTGAGTACTTCATCATTTATTACTTCATTTCTACATTTTACCTTATATATATATATATATTTTCTGACAGTTAGGCACATATCTTTTGGTGGTTGCCTACTGAGATTCAAATCACACCCTATTAGGGTCATGATTTTGGACCCAAATAGATTATATGGTTGCGGGTTTATATAATGGAAATCTCCCTTCTTCATCAAGTACTTGATTGCTGTTGGAGCTGGAGAGCATGAGACCAAGCTAAGGCTTGTGATGCTATTGGAGCTTACTGTTTCTGTACTTTGGTTTTTGTATTGTATTTCAAGCATGGTGACTTGTTTGGAAGCTTTCCTAGATACATTTTTAATGAATCATATATATATATATACATTCTCTAGTTGTTTTATTAGTATTAGTCTTCCAGTATTTACTTCTGTTGTATGGTATTACTGCTTCAGCTATTGTTTTATATGTAGATTATGCTATGTATACTCTTCCAATGAGGGCATAGTTTCCCCAATGTATGACCTTATCCCTCACTTCTAACTGGAAGCCTATGGCATTTGGGGAAATTCACCTGAGGTAATGTGGCCAACCACGTTCGGGGTACCTTTGGGGGACACTTGGATCTAGGATATTACATTGGATAAAATAACGAAGACCCATCTCAAATATTCGACCTTTAATTTTTCTCATTTTAACAACCTCTAGGTAAAATTTAACAAGCTCATCAAAAAAGTTTGTATACTATGTCAATATCCTATCACCTTGAAAGAGGTTTAGAAACTCCATAGACATTTAAAAGACCCTAAAGTATGGATAATAATAATTAGTGAAAATAACTCTAAATTACTTTGACTCTAAGCCCTCATACTTCTCCACCATTAAAATAAAATCCCACCATATTATACTAGGTCCCTCAAGATTTATGGTGGGAAATTTCACTTTAATAGAATCAAGTGTTTCCAAGAAGTCAAAAAGAAGATGTATCTTTTTCAACCAATCCTATGCGTCGTGAGGATCACAAGTGCCTTGGAAATTCGATTGGTTATGATGAAGAAAATCTTAAGCATGATCACTCGATTCATACTATTGAGGTCCCATTACTTGATATTGAATGGGAATTGGAGTTGGTTCCTATCTTAGAGCTTGAACCACATGAACCACCATCTACACAAGATTTTGGTTCACTATAGGATTCAATCACTGTGGTTTACTAGCTGCTTCCTCTTGTGGCCTATTCAAACAACTTCTCAGAGGCATGATGCTACAATACATCAATAGATAACACTAAAACATCATCAATGATACATATAAAATCAACTAAAATAATAGATATTGGGATATAAAATCCACCACATTGGGAAAACACTATAATTAGATGAAAATATTCCTCTGTGACACTTTTCCCAAACACCCATGGTGACTTAAGGCTCATTAAAACTATGATTTCTAGGCACTCACTCCTAAAAACCTCATAAGTCCTATGAATCCTACCTTTTTTATATTAGGGAAACCCAAACTACATACTAAAATTAATAAAAGATACAAAACTTGTGGGCCTTTGATAACACCTTATCCCAAACTAGATCAGATACCCCGATACACTGATGCCTAAGCCTGATCTAACATATTCTGAAGGGTGTTCTTGATCCCCATGGGTTGGTGACTATCACCTGAAATCATAGAAATATCAGGAGGGAATTTTTTTTATAAATAATAAAAAAAGGAAGATAATCAATACACAGTCACTCTGATCAACCCTCCTCAAGGAGAAAGTACAAGAATCAAATAGGTAAAACAATACCCAATCAACACATCATCAAAAGACACAAAAACTGACAAGATAAATCTAAAATAAAACCCTTGTAACAAGTGGATCCCATATCCTCTGGTCACTTCCATCACTCTAGGTCCCATGAATCAAGTATAACTACCTCCTCCAAGAGTCACATTCCTATTACATGAACCTGATATAAGAAAATATATAAAATCATAAAGGAAAAGGTATGATGTGAGAAAATAACCCATTAGGATACTATTAAGGGTTCCATATGAAATTACATAATAAAAAACAATTTTTATGTCTTCCAATTAAGCATTGTAAATTCAAGGATTTAATAAATAACCAAAGAATGGGTATTATTCTCTTCACAATACAAATAGATAAGTAACATGAAGTCTCGAAGACTGAATTACATAGATCATGTAACCTATATAAGGAAACTTGATTTCATGAACACGGGAGGGTCATATCAATGAATCATGTCCTATGAATGATATTCTAAGTATCATATGAATACCCTCTGAAAAACCATAATGTTCTTGAAAAGGTGTAAAGAAAAGCATTAATGGTCATGCGAAGGCCTCCATAAAAGTTCCTTTTATCATACAACTTTAAAATTGATAAACATCTGACAGTCACCCAAAAACCTTATAAAATAAAGTCAAAAAAGGTGTGAGATTTATGCAATGGAGGGTTATGTTGGTTTTCATGAAATGAGATTATGTGATTCATGATACCCCATGTATCCCCTAGAAACATGTCAAAATTATTAAACAAAATCATGATGGTGTGTCATCTCTATTATGAGAAGGAACTTGGACACATATATTCAATCATATGGTACACATTTGTATCTAAAGATAGGCATATGGATTTTCCACTACAATGCTCATGCACCATTACAAGATCCAACATTGATTACATGACACATCGTAGTCAAGAAGAGTGAATGTCAATGACAAAACTCACAAACTGTTGTGAGATCCCCTACTGACCATGATATTACCTAATGAGAAGCCAATGATAGTAGGTTTATATAATTTAAAAATAAGGAAATAAAATGGGAAAAGGTGGAAGCCTCTCATTGAGGTAAATACACTGATTTTAATGAAAAATGGGTTATGCGCCTTGTGTGATCACCATTGATCACATGAAGTACCATTGACAAGACAACTCTCTCTCATAACCCCTTTTTCTTTAAAAAGCTGGCTTGATCCTGTGAAGGACCTAAGGCAAGTCTTCTACGATCACATGAAAGCCTTTCCGTAGGAATATTGATATCATGAAGTCTATTATCCATATTAGATCAATGATTAAAATTCTATTTTACATGTCAACATTATTATGAAAAATCCCTATGATAATTCATTGTTTTGATAAACTTGTAAATGACATAGTGTTCTTGTGGTTGTTGTTTATCATGTGACGTCTTGGATGACCTACAGAAGGATCATGCAAAGCGTGTGATGCGATAATACCTCCACTAAATGTAGCTCATATCTATGATATATGTTCCCTGAAATGCAGTGTATAACTTGGGTATATATTCCTATAAATTCCTCCCTCTCGACATAAAAAAAGATGAGGATAACAACTACACAGGAGCGTAGTAGCATACTTCTGAGAGTGCAAATCCATGTGATCGCAAGAGACTTCCACTAGGTAAAATCCAAGTAATGAATCAAGGGATTAAATGGAATGAATATGTTCTTCATGTTATCACACTATAGATCACATGAAGTACTTTTAGTGGCCCAACTAGATTATGTGAAGGTATTTCCACATGTTGACTCGGCCACACGAGATCTAAAAAAGCTAATGATTGAAGAACCTTGAGGCACATATGAAATAAAAACTAATAAATAGGGAATTATTATGTGAATATGAATATTATATTGTTAATTAACTTAACATGATCTATCCAATTCATGCAAAAATATCCAGACAAGTCTCTGAAGTCTTCTAAAGTCAATTGGACATGTTGCCTAAATCATGCAACAATACCCGAATATGTAACCCTAGTCTATAGGAGTCCTTTATAAATGTATAACAAGTCATGAAAAATCCTCTAGTAATTATATATATATCATTAAATGTCCTATATAAAGTTCAACTGGATCTTTCTAGTGTCTTTGTACATGTCTTCTAAGCAAACATGACATGTCCAGGCCACCTCAGATAGTCAGACTGACACCCCGGGACATGATAACCTTGTCCAGTAGACATATTTGGGCACAAAAAAAATTGAAATATGATAAATATTATACTTTTATAAACATGATACATAGGAAACCTTCTTAATACTCAATATCCAATGGTCACCCACCTTAGTTTAAGCCCCTCCGTGTCTCCAAAACTAAAACCCATAGGTCTAAACTCTCCGATGGGTTCATCTTTCTTTATCATCCATCAACAAATTAAGAAGTTAATTGAACTAAGATAACTCTGATTCCTTCACAAAAAGTATGTGTAGGACTCATTTCTATCAAAAACCCCGTAAGGGTTTTTGTAGTGAAAAATTTCCCAATTCATATGCGATGAGATCGATCACTTGTTATCCCTTGTTTCTCACACTAATTATAGATCACATGGGCTTAGAGATTTATAATGATTATATAATTCGCATAAAAAATTTCCCTCCATTAAAGAAACCTATGTGTGTAAGAGCCATTCAGTGGCATTATATGACTACCCCAATATAAGGGAATAAACCTCGGGGTATGTCCAAAAGGAATCATGGAAATATGATGAATCTGATTCCTGATATAAAAAGGATATATAGGATGCCTTCCCAAGACGTGAGGTCTATACTCAGTGCCAAAGTCATCTCATATATTTCCTTTCCACATGATGTTAATATGATAGTTTAAATTATCTATATAGGTTTTTATTTTTGTTATAAATAGTATATGTAGGATGACTCATAAAGGATTAGTCCCATCCTTGACATTTCAATCACCTCCTTGGATAGTAGTAAACTTTAGAGTGCCTTGTTATATGGAATCAAAATATGAGTAGCTACACATTTCTATGTAATAATGGGAAATTGATGACGAATATTGGATACATACAGATGGTATCATTAATGAAACCACCTTTATAAATTGAAGGATTCAACACTCGATAATTTTGTTAGGGTAACCAGTTTCATATAAGGATTAAGAAGTGATTCATGAACATATATTAAATCTATAAGATAGTCCCATATTAGAAAACATCCCCCCCAAAAATGGTTAAATGTTCCCGACCTCCCATACTCTCAACCAATATGAGTTTATAAGTGACTTTGGGTATGAAAACCCTATTTACAGCCTGCCTTTGGTGAAAAGGTCTGTCCCATGTTTTGGATGTGGGAGCCATTAACAGTTTTTAATAAATAAACATGCTGAACTAAGTACATGTGATTGTGAAACCCTACATGAAACCCCACAACCAACCCTTAATAAGGAAATAAAATGGATGTATAAAGGCGTGTAATGATAGAATAACAGAATCATTATAGGTGTTAGACACCTTTTCTCCAAAACCCTGGACACCACAAATTTTCCAAGAAAAAAAGGTGAACCTGACATGAATCTAGCAAATAAAAAAATGATCGGTTAATCATGTGTGAGGACATTTATTTTTCCATATCATATGAAAATGAAAATGGTATGCCTGATTTGATATCCCACATAGCTGGGGTTCTCATGAAATAAGTCCATTCTCACTGTTACAAGTCAACATGAGGAAAATAAAAAAACCAGGAATGAGAAAGGAAAATTGTGTTACCCGTTCATATCTGATATCATGATTCACATTGTTGATGATACACTGATCAGTTACCAGGTTCCTTGTTTTATTTGTGACTTTAGATATTTCTCTCAAAAAAATACATGAATATGAGATCATGTTTTTATTTAGAGATGGTTTTGGAGCATCAATGATAGTTGAAACCCCTACAGGTCAATGAATAACCTCACCCACCGACACCTTAAATTTGGGTGGGGAACGCAATGGTTTGAGAATACCATTAACATGATATGATCCTGACCCTTGAGACAACATGAAATTGTCTCCAAATTCTGAAGTTGAAATGTTTTTCCCATTTAGGGAAATCTGCAATGACACCAGTGGTACTTGTTTCCATCACCAGTCACATTGGAAGATTATCCCTAGAGTGAAAAAGTCAACACCTTCTGTATCTGTGGAATGTTGATCAAGGAATAAAATAAAACTCTATTATAGTTCAGGAATATCCAAGGAGGGATCCTATCAACTACTGTCACCAGTGTTCTCTAGACAGTGCCCCTCAGTCACCTACTGAGGTCACCACCTGACACATCACCACCTTGGATACTCATGCATGGGTACCAAGGAAGTCTCATAGAGTATGAAAAGATAGGGGAAAACTAGAGTCATCTCATATACATACTTCTGCTGATTAATCCCACCTACATATGCTAACAGTAGCCGGTAGGCATGGTCATACCCCTCCCCCCTCAGATCATTTTTTCATGCGTATTCCCATAGAAAGCATGGGAGAGGTACATATATCTACCCCATTGTATAATGATTATTGGAATATTTCGATGGCACAAGGATTAAATGAGTGGGATTATTTTCCTACTTCAATATAAGATACCTTCTAGTACATATTGGAGACTGAAAATGTGTATGAATACTTTCCTAAATTCACTTTTCAAAAGTGATACTATATTTTATAAATAGTTAAAGAACTCTTCTAAAATATTAGGGAACTATTACATATATAGGGAAATGAACATTTTCCTATCTTGAAATCTAGATAACCATATCACCACGATTACTATGAACATGTTTCAACTCTGAAGAAAGTGAAAATTCATTCCGCCAACCAAGAGGATTATCGATATATTCTAATAAAGGATGAGGCACAGGACCAGGATCATATTCTCTCTCCAACTAGGGATCACCAAGTAAGAGAGAAAAATGCCTCAGTACAAACACACATTCTATTCAAAAAAATACTGGTGGAAAACTCCAATGGTACATGAATAGGATCATATTCCCATTCCAACCAGGGCTCACCAAGTGTGAGCATCACATGCCTCATGACAAGCTTATATTCCCCTTGGAAAATACCACAAACATACTACAAAGTCACTAGACATAGCCCATGTCCCCATTCCAACTGGGGATCACTATATGAGAGTAGCACATGTACTAGGGATGGATTATATTCCTGTCAGTGAATATATTCAATATATTCCATCATCTCAAGAAATCCTAGATCTTATCCCTACTTCCATTGATGAATGACTACCACAACATCCTTCAGAGGATATACATGACGAGGCTCATTCCCCTTCTCCCATTCCAAAGGCCTATCAAAATATTATAATGAGGAATTAATATTTAAACTAGGATCATATCCCCAATTCAGATAGATTTGGATGATATATTCATTCAACCACCAACAGGAAGGATCATGTTCTTATTGATACTACAAAATCTCACCGAAAAACTCCGACAAATTCTCAACAGTGGGATCATATTCATGTAGCACCATAAGATTATCTACATATTCTGATAGCCATAATGGAGAAAGTTCATATCCCTTATCAACCCTAAAATTAAGGTCATCATATTCTATCCACGATGTATAATGATGCTCATATCCTTGATATACTCAATTATAGTGTCTTTGAGTCTGTTTTATTCATATTGTAATGACCCAAACATTTATAAATAAAATTACCTTTATTATTCAATTAAATATCTTATTATGTATTACGATTATAGAAAACACATGCACTTATTTGGTTTTATTATATTCTATCTGATTTTAAAGATAATTAAGCATCATAACCGTTGATAATGTAGATATTGAATAGTTATCATATGACTAGTATAAATATAGGGGTTTGAAAAATTGAATTAACATAAAAAAGGAAGTGATGGCCTTAACCAGTAGGATCATACCCTATTATTCCCATTTATTAGAGCTTACAATGGAGTTAATATCACTAGGATTTTCCCTTAACCAAGACCATGTTGAGATCCAATAACTAAAGCATGAGCAAAACTATTTATGGGAGAATATAAAGCTCATTTAGATTAGGATCCAAACTATGTATGCCGAACCATCCCATGAAAACTTCACCATCACACACCTTACCCTTAAGACATTTACCGGTGTAATAAATAGGTATGTATCAAGAACGAAATAATATGAATATGTAAATTTTATTTTCAATATAATAATAGTTATATTTACTACTTATCATTTTAATTTATAAATGATTTTGATTTTGATTTGATAAAACACAAATTATTTTTTAGGTCGTATTTAATTTCAATTAATACTTTCCTTTTGATAAATTAATGATCTTTTTGAAATAAATTATATTTTAATAAAAATGTTATTATTAAATAATATTTATTAAGTATAGTTGATAATACAATTTTATGAATTCAAAAATATTTTTTATAAAGGTTCAAAATCTGTTATAGTCAAAAAACCATCATTTATCAATAAATGTTAATTCTTATGTTAAAAGTGAAAATTAAAATATTTATAAAATTAGTTGGATAAAATAATTGTTTTAGAATCATAATGTCTAAATTATCCAACAGTGATGTTTTTATAATTTTATGAGGTAACCTAATTTTTGGGTAAAAAATTAAATATGGTATAAACATATGGTGTGTATTATGACATAATAATGTCCTGAAAATGATGTAATAAATACTATAAAGGGTATCCATGACCAAAACTATGTGCTAAACTTATAATAATGTGATTATGAGGTCATTTGATTAATTTTATAAAGCTTTTATGAAACCTCCAAGACCTATATTATATTTTAATATTTTAAAATCATTTCTTTTAGAACATGACTCACCTCCACATTACCAAGGGTAATATTTTAAGAAGATTTTCCCTCAAGGAAATTAAATGTTCATGAGAAAGAGGCTTATCACTACACATGTACCTATGCAACCCACAAGTGGGAAACTTTTCATGGTATATAGGGATGATTAAAAGAAGGGAATGGGCAGTGTATAATGAAGAATTAAAAAGTGATATCCTATGCCTCAAGGAAATTAAAAGTTCATAAAAAAACTACCCAATGCATGATCTTGAGTTGGTTTCAATGATCTTTATATTAAAAATATGGCGTCATTACCTCTTTGGGGAGAAGTGTGAAATATATACAAATCATATGAGTTTCAAGTATATATTCACACAACAAGAGATGAATATGAACCATAAAAGATGGTTAGATATAATTAAGGATGATGAATTCTCAATCCACTACCACGATGAGAAAGAAAATAAATTGGAAGATGCTCTAAGTAGAAAGGATCCTGTAATTTTATTGTTGATAAGAATTGAGAAGGATTTTATATTCTTAGGATTGGAAATGATGGACATGGGAATCATAAAGGAAGGAACCTCATCAATCCTCTAGAAAATGATTTATCAACCATCCCTAATAGAGAAGATAGAGGATTCTCAAAGAGATGATGTTGAAATTTAGAATAATGTGTAATCTATATGAAAAGGTAAATCCTCACAGTTCCAAATTTATGAAGGAGTTATAGGATTTAGGTCATGATTTTGTGTATAATCAAATATTGAGTTAAATAAGGAGAAGTTGGATGATGCACATAGCTCAACCTTCTCCATCCTTTCATAGAGCACAAATATGTATCAATATCTTTGAGGGTACTATTAGTGGGACAACATGAAGAAGGAGATCACAAAATATACATCAAGGTGTCTTGTATGTCATCAAGTGAAGGCTAAAAGGTATAAAATATAAGAGTATGATGAAACCATTACCCATAGCTACATGGAAATGGGAAAACATAATGATATAATTTTTCATTGGTCTTACAAAGACACTGAGAGGAAATAATAATATATGGGTTGTGGTGGATAATCTTACAAATACTTCTCACTTCATTTCAATCTAAGAGGACTTATCACTCAATAAAATTGTGAGGATATACATTAGATAAGTAGTGGGGCTCCACAAAACACCACTATCAATTGTATCTAATCAAGATCCGATATTTACCCCCACATTCTAGAAGAGGGTCCATCATGATCTAAATATCAGGTTGAACTTTAGGATGAATTATCATCCTCAAAATGATGGACAATATGAGTGGACATCCAGACACTTGAAAAAATGTTGAGAGATTAATGAATTGAATTCAAAGGAGTATGGGATCAATATATTTCTCTGGCCGAGTTCTAATAAAATAACAGTTTCCACTCAAGCATCCAAATGGCCCCCTATAAAGACATTTAAAGGAAGATATTCAGTACACCTGCATTCTAGGATGAAGCCGGGGAATGAAAACTACTATGTCCTAAATTGATCGAGGAAATGGTGGAAGAGGTTAAGAACATTCATAAACACATCAAGGATTCTCAAATTGTACATAATATCTATTCTAAAAATCATCAATGTGACCTAGAATTTGTGGTTGGAGATAATTTATTCCCCTACATATCTCCATGGCACAAGTTTATGAGATTTGGGTAGAAGGGGAAGCTTATTCCAAGATGCATTGGTTCCTTTGAGACCCTTGATCACTTCAGAGTAACGACCCATCGACTAGTAATAACACATAACCTATCTCAATCACATCTTGTGTTACATGTATCCTTATTAAGGAAGTACATACCAGAACCCTAACATGTGATAAATCCAAAGTTGGTACCCTTGGAGAATGATCTCTCATATGAGGAGCATCCAGTGAAGATCTTTGATCATATAGAAAAATTTCTGTGAAATAATATAATTTACTTAGTCAAAGTGCTATGGATAAACAAAAAGTTTCAATAATAAAAATGGGAATCAAGGAAGGATATGAAACATAATTACCCTAATCTATTTTAGTGTGTGAAATGAAAATTTTGAGGGTGGGATTTCTGGAGGGAATGATTATAATGACCTGGACTTTTATAAATAAAACTCCCTTTGTGATTTAATTAAATGTCCTTTTATATATTATGGTTATAGAAAACACATGAAATTATTTGGTTTTGTTATATCTTGTCATAATTAAAATACTATTAAGTATCATAACCATTGATAATATGGATGTTGAACAATGATATTGTGATTAGTATAAATATAGGTATTTGAGAAATACAACTGACACAGACAAAGGAAGTGATGGACTTAACCTGTAGGATCATACCCTATGAAGACCATTTTTCAGAGCTTCTAAGGGAGATAACATCACTGTGCTTTTCGCTCAACCAATCCCAAATTGAGACCCAAAAACTAAATCACGAGAAAAAACGTTTACAGGAGAAGTTCAATCTCATTGAGATCACGACCCAAACCATGTACACCGAACCACCCCATGAAAATATCACCATATCACACCTTTACATTAAGGATTTTTTTTAGTTTAATAAAGTGGAATGTATTAAGACCCTAATAATATGAATATTTATATCTTATTTTAAATATAATAATAACTATATTTACTTATTATCATTTCTACTTCATAAATTATTTTGATTTGATACAACACAAATTATATTTTTTGGGTAATATAAAATTTTAATTAAGGCATTCCGTTTTGATAAATTAATGAATTTTTTAAATAAATTATATATTAATATAATATTATTTTTAAATAATATTTATTTAGTATAGTGTATAATATAATTTTATGATGTCAAAAATCATTTTATAAGGGTTAAAAAACTATTATTGTCAAAAAAAACATATTTTTTCAATAAATGTTAATTATTATTTTAAAATTGAAAATTCACATATTTAAAAAATTATTTGGATAAAATAAATATTTTTTTTGGAATCATAAATTCAAAATTATCCAATGGTAAATTTTTTATAATTTCCCAAGGTAGTCAAATTTTCAGGTAAAAAATTATTTATAGTATAAATATATGGTGAGTATTATGATATTATAATGACCAAAATATGATTTATTAAAAACTGTGAAGGTTATACAAGACCAAATATATGTTTACCCTTTAATATAATGTGATTTCTTTGTTATTAAATTAATTTTTATGGAATTTTTGAATCCTAAAAAACCTATATTATATTCTAATGTTTTAAAATCATTTATTTAAGAACATGACTCGCTTTCACATCACCAAGGGTAATAATTTATTAATTTAAGAGATTGGAATTATAAAATAATTTGAATCAATCCCCTTTTGTTGGAACCATGGGAAAAAACATGGTAAGGTTTATGTTTTTGATTACTTTATTATAGAGCGTCAAAAACCTACATTTGGAAAATATTAAATAACTCCCCTCTATTTTCCTAAATAAACCCAACCAATCACCCATTCCTATTCACTAAAAAATCTTGGATAAATTCCTTACTCTTCTATATCCTCTCTAGTGTCCTCCCAAAGTTCCCCAAAGTTCTCAAGAAGCTCCTCCAAATCTTTTGTAATCACCCTCTCAAGGTAAGGGATCCTCTCCTTCTCCTCTTTATTGAAAAATATTCATTATCTTATGCCTTTTATCTCTAATTAATAATGTTTAGATATGTTAATATATATACTATTTACCTCCCTTATGATTTTTAAATTATTATAGACTCCTTTGACTCTCATTAAGCCCTTCCATGAACATTTATGTGCCCCCATTGTACTACTAAATTTTCATTAAGATTTTCCATGCTGAAACATTCTGTAGTAAATACCCATACCCATTTCTGATCAAAGGTGTTCAAATTTATGAACTTATACTTTTTTAATTAGAGACCTACATATATGTAATCCAAACTCCATTATCACAGGATTAAATGTTATTAAAATATGTTCTTATGTTAATGATCTATGTGGCACACTTATGCATGTACATGATATGATTATGATTGGTTCACCCATATAAAACTCCAATACATTGGGTAATGTTTTAGAATCATGAGATGCACTGTATGGTGTGAATGAGGCTATCTTAATCACATTATTTTATGTTTTATTTGTGGTTAAGTTGACATATTTTTGTGAATTCATGTTTAAATTTATTTCAACATCCCCATGTTTTCTTTATGTCATCATGTTATATCATGCCTCATTGTTCATGTTTATGACTCTCTTCCCTTTTATGTTCCATTGAAATTACTATTTTCTAACATGTGATACCTTATTTATATTGTTATTTATTTATTCCCTTACTGGGATTTATATCTCACCTCTTTCTTATGTATTTCACCAGGATATCCCATGGAATTTTAAGTATGATGGAATATTAGGAGAATGTTAAGGATATTTTTAATAATGGAAATGTACCCCTATTTTAAGTTGTTATAAAATGTACCTAATTACCCAAAGTCACTATAATTATTTTTCTTTTGGTTTGTGTTATGTGTAATCTTTTTTAATAAATAATTAATTAATTTATAATAATGGCAAGGGTTTCCCTACATATCCAAAAAACCTGAATGGCCTGATGACTCTTCAACCAAAGGAGAAGGTGATCATTACCTTGATATTACTCCACATGGTAGTGTGAATATGGATCACATAGACACTACTATTGAAATTTTCCATGGTCAACCTTCCCACGGTGATGTCTCCATCAAACAAGGAAATATTCCACTTTCCCATACACCTTCATATAGAGAGTCGCTCAAAACATAGTCACATTTGTATAAAGAGGTGCTCTAAACAACGTGGTTGACCATATATAGTTCCCCATAAACTATCAGCAACAGTTCATCAAATTCAGAAAATGACCTAGAGAAGTATCCTCTATGGTTAGACCAGTTATAGGAATGTATACCTAATGAAGAGGAGGCCAACATGGATATATAGAGAGAGTGAGTTTGAAAAAAACCTCCCAACAATGTCTTTACCCCTTTTGAATTCTAAATATGAGATCTTAGAAGATGTAGAGAAGGTGTGCATGGATTAACTATGCTAAAAAATGTGAGAAAATCATCAAAAATTGGAGGATAGAAAAATACCATATGTAGGATATGAGGGTAACCTTCAAACCATAAATTTAATCTATTATAAAATGGACCTGGTTTCTATCTCAACGGACCGAGACCAAAAAGCGGAAAAATCACAATATAAATATAAAACATGAATTTCACCATTACAAAAAAACTCTTCAAAAACTGATCACCAAAGACTTATCATGTATATGTATATGAGGATGGGCATAGTATGGAGAGTATCACATCACAACATCCATATAATAGTATAATTCCCCAGATATGACATCCTATAATGTCATTGCCTCCAGTGAAATTAGGGAACTAGGTAGCGTGAGATCCAGTTGGTCAATACAATGGAATAACCCCTTTTTAGAGATGATAAAATATTATGAATGGAGGGAGAGGACTTCAAAAATAAATTTAGGTTGGACCCATTGAAACAATGGGAATGCATTTTAGATAAGGAAGCTAAATTTTTGGCCAACCCAAAAACATCCTGTAGAAAATGACCCCCATCATGGGTTTCCATTACACCTAGATCATACATGATCACAATTCCACCGAATCAAACTAGTCCCAATAATAACTACCATAGAAGTCATCCAGGAGAGAACCCATCCCATAGGGATGTAAGAATATTTAACACCACCTCCACCTCTTAGATAATCAGTAGATGAGAGTATTCAGGGAATATCAACAACAGCTACAAAATAACCCCAGCCCATAGGGCCTAGGGAATTTTTATATCAATCTCCATCACCAAGTTTATCATACC
Source organism: Viscum album (assembly GCA_963277665.1). Taxonomy (NCBI): domain Eukaryota; kingdom Viridiplantae; phylum Streptophyta; class Magnoliopsida; order Santalales; family Viscaceae; genus Viscum; species Viscum album. The sequence continues at coordinate 1,775,732,023 of OY728129.1, read as the reverse complement.
CAAGAGGGTCTGAGATAAAATATTGGTGATTCCAAATTGACCCTAAACTATAGGTTTAGGGGAATTTTTATCTCAATTCCCATCTCAAGTGTAAGAGAATACTCAACTGGAATCATCAAATCCTCAATAGAAACATAAAAAATTTCTAATTATGGACCCAAATAGCCCCAGGCCTACAAGTCTTAGACAATTTTTATCTTTATCATCATGTTATATGGAATTATAATTCTCTAGGTTTGGAGGTAAATAACAATGGTTGGAATCGCATCCTTTCCCCCCACCGTAAGACAAACCACTATTATTCGAGGCCCATTCAGAAAGCACAACTATAAAGTCCCTCAATGTTACTATTAAAAAACTGAGATAAGAGGAATGTGTAGTGAAGCAAATTAAAACACATAGGGTTCATAATATAAAAAGTTCTAATATGTCCAAGTTTTATAGAAATGACCCTGATACAAGCAATGTAGAATCAACCTATTTTGTTGAGAGTAATGGGACAAATCGAATTGATATATACACCTCAGTGAATGTCACCACCATTAAAAAAATAGATAATGTAAATCATGATGCAAACATAGTGGTATTAAATACAGAAAAAATACCTCGAGAGTAGGGTCATCTAGATTGACCAATCGAGGCTGCATATACGTAGAATCCGATGTGGATCCAAAACATGGAAATTCAAAACAATGAATTTCCCCCTCTATGGAGTAGCACTACCAAGGATAATGGAAAAGGTGTGGCTACATCCCACTCACCACCTAGAAGAATCGAAATTCTTTCCATGGAGGAATAGTTGGAATAATATGAGGATGAGATACAAAATCTCATACAACTCAATAAGAAGCAACTTAGTGGAAACTTTTACACTAGGTATACTATTAAGATAGAGATGAATACCCCTCCTCTCATACATTAGTAAAGAACCAATTTTTATAAAAGAGAGGCATCTGTGCGTCGGGCTAACTCTGGATCCAAGAAGATTGTCTATATAAATGAGGAGGTCAAAGATGAAGGTGACTTCCCTCCATTATGATGATCGCCTATCCCCTTCTAGGAAGACCATTCAGTTTTATCATGGATAAAAAATCAACAGGATATGAATGAAGGGCCACCTCATCGAGCCACACTACTCCCTATAGGTGGGTGGTATCCTAAGAAACAGTACTTATGGGACTTTTCCATTTCATAGAATCCCTTTCTACTAAAATAGAATCCATGGAAGGATTATGCACACCTATTCATCCATAAGAGAAGTCATATCTTGAATGGGGGGATGGAACTTTTACCCCATCCAAATTTTGAAATCCAAACTTCTCATCCTTTTATGGCACAATAGATCTAGAACAACATCTTATACACTTCATATCCTAATGTGTACCAATGATGGTCTATCGAGACTAGTATGATGTGACCAGGATGAGGTGTTTTGTTCATACTCTGATATGACTAGCCTTTTTTTGGTACAACATCCCTATAGTAGGATCCATTGTGGGATGGGAAGACCTTATTTTTCAAATCCTTTATTAGTTTAGCTCTATAATAAAGAAAATAAAAATTGTAAAACTAAAAAATGAAAGCTAACTAAAAATGAGAGGGTTCCGACTTCATAACTAGATGAAAAGGGATAACCTATTCACTCAGCATACCTCTTTCATAAGAGAAATTACTGGAACTCTATGATGAAATTTTTTAGGATAAGATACAAACACCCTGATCCACATGAAGTATCAAATATGATTATGTGAGTTTAAATAAATGAAATAGTGCCCATAAGAGTTATTTTAATGGTCCTTAGATAAGTCTCAAACCATGCCTTAGGAATAGGGAAGATGTATTGGTAAGGCAAAGACTATCAATATTATTCTCAAACTAGTAGAAATTAACATTTAAGAACCTAGGTTGGCTCTGAATCATCCAACACCTCCCATGGAGAGAGAATAACAAAAAAATATCCCTCAACCAGAATCAAAAGGGGATCAAGGTCACCCATGATTTTAGGAATGGATGAATAATGAATACTCCTTATGAAATGAGAAAGTCCCTAGTTATTTCCTTAAATCCCTGGAAAATAACATACTCAAGCTATCGTAACCTAGGAAACCTAATGAGTTAAACCTCACTGTTCATACCGAATACTTCCATTTTCATAGGAGGTTGGGTCAAACCATCCAGGATTTCATTGTATTCAAAGACATAACCTATAACATGGTTGATTTCACATAGGTGATGTTGGGAAATTCCCGAACATAGCTGACTTGTGTAACTGTTTCCCAACCAGAAGAAGAGGGTGATTGGAAAGAAGTTCCGGCTAAGAATGGATAGAAGTTTGATAAATGGATGACTAGAAAGACTATTTATCAAGCTCATGTCACCCTAAGATCATATATTTTCAAAAAAATAATGATCCCATCACCTAGGGAGGTGATATTGAATACACCTCCTGGAGGTGGATGTAATCATTAGATACATGAAGAGATAGAAGAGGAAGAGACATATTGCACTCCCGTAGAATATTTGACTCTTATAAACTTCTTTCCTAAAACATCTAGAGATTAGGAACCAACCCACCAAATAGAATACTCATCATATGAAGAAATCATCTTTGGTTATGTTAATTTATTTCACTTAACAGACCCATTCTCCGATGATGAGTATGCCTCCAAGTATGAGTCCCCTATACCTGACTGGGGAGCTGGAGTCTGAATGCGTAGGATCAGATGATATAGGGGAAAGTGCAGGGATGGTCGAACCTAATATCTTGATCACACCCCCAAAGAGGATATATATGTAGAAAAGACCCATGGGTGAGAACTCCAGTAAGACCAATGTAAAAAAAGTGTCCCATAACCCTCAAATGGATGTCCCAGACCAATCATATTATAGGACAAACTGGAGGGGGTGTGATAGTCTAACCAGGTTAGACAAAGGGGAAGGCCGGTGTAGCTTACGCCACTGGTAGAAGATTCCCCCTCAACATATACACAGGAACTAGGCCCATCCACCTCAAATACATTAGCTCTTGGGAAACATAATAGGGATCATCCCCACCTTGTGAAGAATCAAACTATTACACAAATTGTATGAAATTATGAAATAGTTTGTGGTTTTCCCAACCAATATCTCAATCGTGGATTCTCTCCATCTTTCAATGGAACTCATAGAGGAATCTATTTAAGAAATATAGAGCCCACAATAATCTAAGATAGAAGTTATTTCAGTTGAGTTTAATCGATTTGTGACTATGCTGTCATAATTCCACATCGCCATCTCATTAATATAGTAGGATCATGAAGAGGTTATCTACGGACATATCAGACTCATATATGTTTTAGTAAACTAGAAAATGTCAAAATATGAAGTGCTCTAATTGAAAATGGTCCTGGGATCAACCTCATCCTGATTTTAATGCTTCAAAATTTTGGATATATTGAATGGGATTTATCTCCTATAAAGATTAACATTCATGGTTATGATAAGAGAAAGAAAAATCCTCTCAAGAATATTAAGCTCAAGACCCTATTTGGGGATCTCACATCTAACCTTGAGTTCATGGTTATCAAGAAAGACAGTTCATAACATTTTATACATGGAAGAACTTGGATTCAAAACCACATGGAAGTACCATCGACATTACTTAGTATTTGAAATACCCAATCGATGGGAAGTTCTACATAGTACATGGTTATAACTCACCATTTGAGTCCTGTGAATCTGTATATAACAAGGATGTATTCTTCAAAAGGGAAGAAAAATAACTAATGGTGTATGAAAATATGCAGGTTGGAGACCCCAATGGATTGAGGACCGCCAATATGAATCTTTATAGTACAATCAAGGAAGATTATGTGCTACCCATAAATCTGATTAAGGTAGTAGGCTTTATCCCAGATTTCTAAGATACTCCTATCCCAAATGAAGACATAAAAAAAATCAGCTATAGAATATCTCTACAATTACTATGGTAGTTAAGGGTGACATGTCACTTCCCATGGACTATCTCACCTCAAAAATGATAGATATTCCCTTATATTACCTACCATGCCTGAAACTGCCTCCATAGAATCAAAGGTGGAAGAAGAAGAGGATGACCTCAGGAATTCCACTCCAACATTTAAGGAAGGTGTATCCACCACCATTGATGAGGTTAGGCAGGTGAGTCTGATAATATAATAATACTTGTAACCTATATTGATTAGTGTCTCCATGCCTCCAGAAAAGAAAGATATATATATTACATTTATAAATAAACATTATTATGTGTTCACTTGGAATTAAATATAAATACCTAAGATAAAACCCAATGTGACCACACACCTCTTAGTCTTACCTGATGACAATTTAGGTTTCAAGGGGGAATCCAAGAGGATTCAACCTTCCCATGCTACTAATATAGAATTAGAAGTAGAAAAATTGATCAAATGAAATTTTTTTCAGGAAGCAAAATACCCAAGATAGCTCTCCAAAATCTTCCCTATCAAGAAAAAGAATGGGTAGATTAGGGTTTTCATCAATTTTAGAGACCTTCATCGACATTACCTGAACGAAGATTTCCCATCTCTGATCATATATATTTTTATCGATTGATTACTTGATTCCATGAAATTTCCTTTATGGATTAGTATTCAGGGTACAATCAAATAAATATGGCTCCTAAAGAAAAGGATTCCACCACCTTCAGAGCACCCCAATGGATATTTTTTCCATCAGGTCATTCCCTTTATATTAAATAATTTCTGTATTACCTAACAAATTTACATGCATCATATAGCTAATCTCTTATTGGAATGAATGAAAAACTTTTATATTGATGACCTGTATATCAAATCTTGATAGCGATGTGATAACTTCACAGATCTGCAAAAAAATCTTCAACAAGTTGGAAAAAGATAGTTTTAAGATGAACTCACTGATGTATGATTTTGGGGTAATGTTAGAGAAATTCCTTGAATTTTTTTTATTCCACCTTGGACACCATGTAATGATTACTTGGTGCTCTCCTCACACAAAAAAATTACGTATGGAATGAGGATAGTCTCAACTACCAAAGTAAAACAATTCTAGGTACTGAGACTCGATATTATAATGTCAATAATAAATACCTCGTACTCATATTTATAGAAAAAATTATAGACATTATAGAAATCATCATGAAGAACACTTGGTATCTCTTATTGAACCTCTCAAGTAAATCCTTGGATTCCATTACAAACTAGGAATTTGGGACAATGTACGATTATTCTATAACAATATGAATCTAGTTCTTTTTCATAATGCAATGAAAGGGTAGGCCCTGACTGATTTGATTACAGCACATCCCACCCCATAAAGTACATCGGTGTACACTTAAATTCTAGACGAAGATGTTTCTATGCACATGAAACTCCACAAATGTAGGAGATATATATTTTTGGTGCCTCCTGAATTCATATCATCAAGAGGATGAAAAATCTGAATCTTAATTAGGTTGGATTAGGGATTTTATTTGTCACATTGGAAAAAGAAAAATTTCCTACTCTTTATCACTATCTAATGGATACACTAATAAGAATTCCAATAACCAATCACTCATTACTGGCTTGGAACTAGCCATATATTTACAGATATCCTACCTTAACATGAAATATGATTTAGAGTTAGTGATAATACAAATCAGTGGTGAATATTCCATCATGAAGGAAGAATTATACCCTCTAATTGGCTATGTCATAGGATTCATGGAAGAGTTCCCTTTTGAACCAATATTTCATCACACATGTTGAAAAAAAATTGGTCATTTTGACGCATTGGACAATTCATCTATAATTATGTTTTACCCTAATTAGGATGATGTTGTCTTCCACATTGCACACTGAAGGATGGTCTCAATGATCATCATTCATGACATAGTGGAAATTAATCAGATAAACATGGAACCAAATATTTATAGACCAATATATACACCTAGATGGATGGATCCCATAATTTATTATCTCCAAAATGGGTCTCTCTCGATGGAATTATCTAGGAGGGAACACACTCGACACCGAGTAGTGAACTTCATCCTTTGAGATGGGCTAAATGAGTATAAATCTATCTAAAAACAAGGATTCAATGGGATCCTCATCAAATTCATAACAAAAAGAGAGATGGGATCCCCCTCAAATTCTGAATAGAAAGAGATATTTCTTCCATCATGTAGAAAGTCCACACAAGCTCCTATGACATTGATCAATCTGGGGATAGGCTCTCCCACAAAATTATGAGGCTTAGTTACTACTATTAGAAAATTACACAAGACTGTGTGATTCACTGAGAAATTTCATGCATGTTAGATTCATTAAAACTTAATCCATAAACCCCCATAATTGATACATTTTGCTAAATATTCTTGGTTGGTTGATGTATAGGGAATGGATGTTGTGGGGCCATATCCCCTAGCCACAACTAAGCAGTTTAAGTACATCTTAACTACTTTTGAATTCTTTTCCAATTTGGTTGATGAAATACCACTCAATGAAGTTAGTATGAATAGTATCATTAACTTAGTAATGTCCCATATCATCATCAGATTTAGAGTCCCTCACACAATATTGATGTATAATGGAACCAACTAATATTATGACGAATTGAAGAAATTGTAGCAGGAGTACAACATCGAGTCCAACCATTCATCCTGCTATCATACAATGAGGAATGAAAAAAATAGAGGCCTTCAATAAGTCACTATCAAATATACTCTTGAAGATGGTGAATAAGGAAAATAAGTCCTAGCCAAAAAAATACTTCATGATTTGTGGGCCTACCATACCACCATGTGAACCACTACACAAGAAATTTTGTATTCATTGGTGTATGTAACCGAGGAAGTGTTTCCCATAGAAGTTTAGTTTCCCTCACATCGAGTAAAAATATGTGGAAAACAATCAGATGATGAGAAATAAAAAAAGCATCTAGTTGAGTTAGAATGACTTGATGAGAAAAGCTTTTGCACACTACAAAATGTTGAGGTCTATCAGAAATGGATCACATTATCCTTCAATAAAAAGGATAGAATCCATTCATTCCTTCACGGGGAACATGTATTAGCTTTCATAACCCCAATGATACCAATAATGAAACCTTCAAAATTAGAACCCAAATGAGAAGGGACTTACATCATGCATAAGGTATACTCTAATGACTCCCAATCATTTTCCACAATGGATAGAGAATGCATCACCCCCCCCCCCCCAATGTGAGGTTTTTCAATAATATTTTTCTTAGATTCCACCATGAATATGAAATCATGACTGAATGAAATTAAAATAAAAGTAAGATATACTGGTCACATGAAATTAAAATTCATGATACGTCCTTACCACATGATACTAAATTATAGGGAAGAAGTTATGGTAAAAACAATTTAAACAACATAGCACCATATGTCCTTACCACATGAAATTAAACAACATGGAGGACATCACTTAATATAAAATTCACTACACATGTGATAGGTCTGTAATAAAGAAAACTGAAGTTCCCCCATCCCTTTGTGCGATTTAGATCCACATAGGGAACCTACCTAATAAAAAACTATGCATGGATTGATTTCTTCCATCATAGGATGCATAATGATGCCTACATCACAAATCCTAGGTCTAGCCATATTATATTCATCTCAGTCACATGATATCAAACTGGGAAACAACGTATTCAATACAAGAAATTAATTATAGTGTTACCATTTGTACCAATCATGGGATGCTTTTTGGAGCTATCGCAAGAAGACTCATATCACAAACATGGGATTCTACTCATGAGACGATTTACCGAATGACTAAGCATCATTTGTAGGGCTTCATGCATTATTTTTCACATCATGGAACCTTCATCATTTCAATATGCTATTAAATTGTATGATTTTACAAGAACTACATACAAATTGATTCTCATTCTAATGAGATATATAGAGATTCCAATATTATATATCATGACCTTGCCACTAAATGATGAAAATGACTCTATCCTTTTTTTAATCACCTATGTTCCATAAAAGATGCCTTTTTAATTCCATATTTCTCACACCAAGCATAGATCACAGGGGATTATGAATTTTGTTAAGGTATTCCCAATATAATCGACACACATTAGTCCCTGTTAGGGTTTTCATGGTCCTGGATGTAAGACCTTAAAAGGAACACTATAAGTCCTTTATACATGATAGTAAACTATATGGTTGATGTCTCTTACATGACATAAAACTACACATTACCATGGAACTCAACCAAGAGGACCATTATCCTTGGATTTGGTCTCCCACCACAAATACTTGAATGAAATACGTGTGGATGGATTCTTGTTATCACATGATATGTAGTGACATCTAAATATCCAATCCCGGGTCAAGCTAGAATAGTCAAGGGGGACAATGACCCCCTCTACATATGGGTGAGACTTGTATGGAGTGTTTTTCATTCAAGAACTATCTGTGGATTTATTACTATCATCAAAAGGTACATAATGATACCCAAATCTCTACTCCTGGGTATATTTGAAAAAATAAATGGGAAAAATACCCCCCTCTACATATGGGTCAGACCTACGTGGAGAGTTTACCATAAAAGAACAATTTGTGTCTTGAATCATGTCGTAAAAGAATATATAGTGACGCTCAAATATTCAATCCTGGGTTCATCCAAAACAATAAATGGAAATAATACCCCATTTTCATATGGGTTAGACCAATGTGGAGAGTTTCTTGTTCAAGAAATACTTGTGGTTTGATTATTTTCATCACAAGATACATAGTGATGCCTAGATCTCTAATCCTTGGTCCTACTACAACAATCAATAGGAAGGATTCTCCCTCTACATAAGGGTCATAATTGCATGGAGATTTTACCTTTCAAGAACTATGTATCTCTTGATTCCTTTTATCACAAGATATATCGTGATGCCTAAATATCCAATATTGGGTCTAACTACAACAATAAATAGAAACAATTCCCCCTGTGCGTATGGGTTAGAACTTTATGGAGAGTTTCCCATACAAGAAATATGTGTGTCTCAGTTCCTATCATTATAGGATATATAGTGACACTTAGATCTTGAATCCTAGATCTAACCATAATAATTTATGGGAATAATATCCCTTCTTCATATGGGTTAGACCTATATGTATAGTTTCCCATACATGAACTACACGTGGCTTGATTCTTTTCATCACAAGATCTACAATGATGATTGAATCTACAATCTTGGGTCTATCTACAACAATAAATGGGACCAATGACCCCCTTTGTATACGGTCTAATCCTTCATAGAGATTCTCTCATTTAATATCTACATGTGACTTGATTCCTACCAATAAAAGATGAATAGTGATTACCATATCTCTAATCATGGGTCTATCCACAATAATAAATGGGAAAAATACACTATCTGTGTATGGTTCTGACATTTGTGGAGAGTTTCCCATTTATAACTATGTGCATATTGATTTCTATCATCATAGGATATGTGGTGACATTTAGATCTCCAATCCTGGTTTCATCCGCAACATACAAAATGAATAAAATACACCCCAAATGAATATGGGATGGACCTATACAACAATCCATATGAGACCCATTTTTATGTGGATCAGTCAACTTCCTTGTTTTACCATGTTTCTCATTTCTAGCATGACTCATGTGAGCTTAAGAAACCCATAATCCACTTTGATTAATGTGACTAAGATGTATCTTATCTTATGTATCATGTCCAAGGTGCATGACGTTAAACTGCAAGACCACATCCCAATTGAATGATGTTAAACTACATGAGAAAAGGTCTCCACATTGAACAGATCTTCCCCTCTGATGGTTGTTTATCCTTGAATCATGTGTTTTTTCCATCACCTCCAAATGTGTTCAATACATGCTGCTGTAGCCTTTTGGGTGCCCAAACCCTTCTTGAATCTTACGTTTTCTGGAAACTAACAACATATATTTGATATCTGAGTTGATACAACTATTTCTTGGAGTTAATACCCTTTTCTTGGAACCCTAAGGATCTTGGGCTTCCTTTCTCTTAGCTATTCCTTCTAGAAAACTGGTAACAAGGACTGGTTTATCTAAACGGACCCTTCAGTACCAGAAAGGATTCCCTTAAATAATGGATTTATTTTCCTGAATATGTGGAACATTATAGGCTTCCACCATTATACATGGTTAACCTATACCCACTGGTTCCCACCTCCAGTTAACTCGGATATTCATGGGTTATGATTTACACCTTCCGTAACCCAACTATTCAAACAGAGATAGATAATCTCAATGTTACACATATGTTCATCATAATGATTTTAAAAGAAATATTAAGAAAACATATCCTTAAACACTTCTATTTGGGTTATGTATTTTTTTTGAAAACCAATCCCACTGAGATAGTTACCCTTATCCCCCATGTATGAGTCAAATCTACGCCGCAAGATCGCCTCAAAGGAACTGATTATGGCATGGTTTTTTTCCTTAAAATATGTAAAGGGAAACCTAGGAAATACCTTCTATAAAAGTATCATATTCCTTTGTTTAAATAGTTCCAATTTATAAAATATTTCTCTTCCTACACACGAATCCGATCTAGGTACAACTTTCTCATGCACATGATAAAATTGCACAAAAAGGGCTCCGATATATAGAAACCCACCCATAAGCATGTATAAGGATAAAAGGGGTTACCTATATCTAAATACCCCCAACCAGTGAAAAGTGTACCAAAGGATATGTTACACAATTTCACATTAGTTACCACATCCTTACCACACAACATTAACCAACAAGGAAAATTCCCTTGATTTATGAAATTAAACTGTGTGGTGAACATTCTTACCACATGATGTTAAACTGCAAAGAAAATATCCTTATCACATGACTTTAAACTTCCTGATATATACATCCCCACTATATGAGTTTGAAATGTGTAGTCCATCACCCATCATCATTTCTCATCAATGGACCATAATAACCTAAACCCGGTTAACTAGTGTAAGGGGTGCTTCCATCATCTTTTAAGCACCTCAACCCATAAACCACACTTCATGTATTAGGTGACTTAGGCTTCCAAAAACCATTCACACCCATTAGAAAGGAAAATGGATCTCTCTATTTGACCATACTATTAATTCATAAGGTATTTAACCTACCAAAAAAGACATCTTGGCCCTGGAAGAAGGGACTTCTAATCATTGTGAGCCTAATGTCACTATAGTACAACTCATCACCCTAAGGTGTTATGGATTATCCTCAAAATTATTGTCTCATATCATTACCCATGTCCTGAGAACCTCAACCCCTGAATTATAACCCTTTCATCCCACTCTCAAAAGGATGGAAAATTACTATTAACTTTATATAACATATTTAGGTTTGTGTGTAATATTCCCCTCATACTAGGTCTACGTGGATAATGAAGTTACATTTCATGCACTTTGGTCAAATATACATGACCCTAAACTTCATACTTTGATGATCCAAATCATATGAATCTAAACTTATAGTGAAAGATACATAAAACTTGTTAGGATGGAAACCCTTAAAAGGCGTCTAGATAAATATTCAAGTATCCCTTAGCTAAACTCTTCATCTATAGAGTTTAGGAAAAATTTATTGTAACACCCCAAGCTTCCATGGTACGATCCTCTTTGAATAATAGAGCAGCGTGTGTTGTACGGAACCTCGAGTTCTAACACACCGTGACCAATAAAAGTAGCAGTTATGAATATTAATACCCACTTTTTGAAATTATATAAATTTTATATTTCAAAATGGACTTCATTTTTGTATTCTTAATATCAAAATTATCCTAAGTTAAATTTTTTTTAATTTTCTGAGAACTTCCAATTTTTTATGAATAGTGAAAATACTTAAAACAACTTTTTTAATCAAAATAATTTATAGTGATAAATTATAATATTGAGTGGTTTTAAAGTATAATTATAATATATTTTCACCATTTTATCCAATGGTGGTCATTATAATTAATTTCACTTTGAAATTGGACATAAACAATTGTCAATCTTTTGATATATGTTGTTTCTTAAAAACACGCTATTTGTTGTGACAGCGGGAATTAATTATAAAATTAATTAATGAAACATATATATTTGGAATTTTGTAAAATATACATCATTTTTGAATTCTTAATATCAATTATAGCTTAGGGTGAAATTTTGGCATTGTTCTGAAAAACTTCAATTTTTGATGAATAGTGAAACCACTAAGTAGTAGTTAAAAAACTGATTTTTAGTTTAAATGAAACATTACCACTTATGTGATTTGATTTTAAAAAATCAGACATACATGGTTGTTATTAAGAAGTAAAATGTGGTTCAATGGGATTAATATTTTTTGGTGAATAGTAACTTTTAAGTTTAATTAATCGCGATTAAAGGTAATTAGTGAAATTTAATGTAAAAATGATATTATAAAATATTAAAATACCCTTAAACTTGTCTTACCCCTATTTTATGAGTCATGGAAGACCAATAAAATCCATTAGTCAACTTGGGGACCCCATGGAACCACATTGGTAGGAAAATGACATTAAAAACTTTTTATTTAATGTTAAAATAAAAATGTCACAAACATGAGTTGTTTTACTAAAACAATTTTTAAATGGGGTTATACAAGTCATATTTTTGACTATAAATATTCATTAGAAATATAAAAAGATTTCCTATATCATTATATTTGTTTTTTAATTTTTATACATTAAATAAATTAAATTATTTATGACACCATGATGATGCAGCGATTACCTCATTATTTAACGATTTAAATAAAATGAAAAGATAATATAAAATCTAAGACCTACACATGTCAAAAACCTATTGGATGGGTTTATTTAGAACTCTTATCACCTTATCCTTGACATATATAATTTTTGGACCTTTTAAATCCGAAAATAATTTATAATAAAGTAACCTTTTATAACTTTCCAAGAGTGCCCCTCCTCTCCTCTTATAAAAGGTTCCCACCTCTACCACCTTACCCACACCTCTCAAGCCTTTGGCTAGGACAAAACCTGCCAATTATGTCTCTCCACATCCCACTATTACTCCTATAAGACTCACTTTGGGCAGAAGTCTTCCCAAGGAAGCCTTTGAGCTCAAATCAAAAAGAGTTACCCGTTTTAAAGGTAATGTTTTCTCTTGTGTTCTTATGTTTTATTTTTCTTCTCCAACCCCCAAAAATATTTTTATTCATTTCGTTTGTAAAAAAAAAACAGTATCATCAATATAAGAGGATGTTGTTATAAGAATGATTCGAGCTACACTTACACACACCTACATCTAATGGTTAAAGAACATACTGTTTCTATGGATGGTGTATTTCTGCCTCACGAAACGATGATTGTTCAACACTCATATAACACCTTAAAAGGTCACCATTAAGATGTCACTATATTTATATATGATATATAATATATTTATGTTTTAATTAAGCTTCTGAATTTTTCATTTATGGCATACCTTTATGGTTTCCTTTATGGGTAAACGCGATATTTTCATTTTAGGAAGTGCAGACTACCATCCCCTCAAAGTGATTTGAATTGTTAATGCCATATGTGGGATGTATAAAGGATGGATTAAATGGTATTATATATTATATTATACTGGAATTATAGTATACCTTTATATAATTATAATTTATTCCATTAAATACGAAATAGAAATGAAAGTAGCGTTCATGCGTACGTACGGCTTACCGTCTCCATGAACGGTGCATTTCATTTCTTACCTCTAAATGTTATGTAATATTATAAATGCATGTATATAATGCATATATATTATATATATGATATCTACATCATGAATATAATTCTGGATATATTGGATATTTCACCACGTGAACAACTTGTAATTATAAGAAGTTTATTTTTGACTCAAGTACAAAAGATCGACAAAATGACCGTTATTAACTTAAATAATTAGATAATGTTAATAACATGTTAATAAGTGATATAAAAGGAATAATTAACATGGAAAAGGTTCTTAAGAAAATATAAATTAACTCTAGTTTATTATTCAGGAGGTTAAAGAATGATCGAGTCAAGTCGGACACGAGGTAAGGGAACTTCTTAACCCAATTTCCATTCTTTGGGTTAATCTCCTACTTTAAAATTATGTCATGATATTATTATGTCCTATCTTGTATTTGTACTTTCTTTATGTGTACTTATAGTTAATACACATAATAGATCTATTTTATTTAAAAAAATTATCTTTGTAAGGGAACTTCTTAACCCAATTTCCATTCTTTTGGTTAATCTCCTACTTTCAAATCATGTCATGATATTATTATGTCCTATCTTGTATTTGTACTTTCTTTATGTGTACTTATAGTGAATACACATAATAGATCTATTTTATTTTAAAAAATGATCTTTGTAAGGGACTTCATCTCAATCTCCTTTCATTGAGGCATATTTGGTTTTATACACAACTTTCCTTTACACGGTGTATAAACCCCTTGGACTATTACATTTATTCAAAAGGAATCTTTTTATACGAAGAGTTTTTACTAAACGAAAAAGGAAGGTTTTTTCTTACATATGCGGTGACAACAACTTCTCCGCCACCATGACTATTATTTGAGTTTCGGCTTCCTATATAAGCCATAACTTTTTTTTAAATGAAAAATAAATACCAAGATTTAATTTTCTTTTATTTTGGTATTGAAAATGGTTTCGAAAGTGTTTTTTATTATATCAATGTGTTATATTAAAATATTATGATTGAAATATGGAAATGTTTTGTTTCCTTTATGCATGTTTTATGTTATACGATTATGTTATGGTTTATGATATGTTTAAACCTGTTCATATGAGGAATGCATTGGACTTAATAAGTGACGGGTGGAGCCCGCTATAGCTCCTCGATGCATCGGAAGGTCTCATGAGACAAACTAGTGTCTTGGCACGAGGCCTTGACAAAATCATATTTTTAGTCTTGGCCCGAGGCCTTGGATATGTGGTTATGATAGTCTGACATTATGCATTCCATCAATATGAAAGTGGTTATTGATATTGCATGTGATTATTCGACTAGTAGAATAACCCTGTGAATAAGTAAAGGGTATTATTTCATTTTACTTTTGCCATATTATTCCGAAGTTCTTATTTAAAAGGATTTTTTTTAATTATACCTTGCCTTAAATGTTTATGTTTATTTATGAAAGCTTCCACTATATTGTTATCCTTACTGAGAATCTGAGCTCACCCCTTTCAATGTTTTAATTTTTCCAGGATGTGAAGAAGTATTTTAGGAATGACCTGCAGGGATAGTCTGAAGGGGATATGAGTGTGGAAAATAGAGACTAGGTTATTGTAGTTTTTCACTTTATGATGTACTGTAACATTTATGAATGTATCTAGTGTTTCCAAGGCTACTAAACTAATCGTTCTTTCGAGACTTGATATTTTGTGATCATGCCAATGTTACGCAATAATGAACCGACTCTGGGTAACTGGGGTTGGGGCGTTACAGTTGGTATCAGAGGCAGTTTAGTACTAACCTTGGAACCTAGATTTAGATAAACTCTGATTAGAGCACATAGCCCAAAGATAGAATTTGAGGATTATTATAGAAGAACTTCCTAGAATTTTGGTATTATAGAGATTTTGTGAGTTTTCCGAGCAATACATCCATGTCTGGATACGAGCAGGTAGAGGCGGCTCTGGTACAGATGTACCTAGGGGTAAAACTCAAAAACACCGCTTTAAGCTAGACTCGAATGGGAACTGGTGCACGAAAATGGGCCTTGCTGCACTCTTGGTTATGACACTCCCAGGGGATATGCTTAGGATAATTCTCAGTTTTTTACAAACCATTATGAAGGGTTTATGAGTATATACTTCCTCAAAGAAAACATTTATTATGATTATGGATTATATCCATAAACCGTTAAATTTACATTAAGTATTTTAAAAGTTTGGAATTATTCATTGCAATTCATAAACTAACCTAGTTTATGACATTGTATAGAAATGGCGCTTAGTAGAAGGAATGTGAACTCCATCAATACGTATGATCCAAAGAGTAAGAAGGATCATAACTTTCATAGTATTAAGCCAAAATTTAGAAGGGAAATAGTCTCCCATGTGTTCTCAACATATATAGAAATAGTATCATGTGTTAATAAGATAAGTAAATAATTCTCTGAGTCTTATGGCTTTGAAGGGAAGAAAGAGAAGAAAAGGATGGAAGAGAAAATGATGGATAAAGGGATGAGGGAAAATAAGAATTTTCCAATATGTGATAACTGTGGGAAGAAACACCTTGGAACTTGCCTGATGGGAATGGGAGTTTGTTATAAGTGTGGAGAAAAAGGATACCAAGTGCGTGACTGTAAGGGTAAGAAAAAGGTTTCAAATGTACAATGCTTCATCTGCAAGGAGTGGGGACACTACGCAAACCAATGTCCAAATCATCAGAGTATTCCCCAAATGATGTTATTGGATAATAATCAAGTTATGATACTACCACAGATGAGGATGAATGATTAGAGTTCTTATGTTGTTATTAAATAATTTTGTCATTTGAGTGTTGTATCAATGATGTACTGGTTATAATAATTATGGAGTATGTAAGGATTGTACTGTAGTACTATTTCATCAAGGACTTGAGATTGTGTGTAACCAATAAAAGTGACTCCACAGTAGGTTAAGTTTTTGGAAAATATATGGTTGAGAGAAAGATAAACCATAATATGGTTCTGATATCGAGATAGTGATTTTGGAATAATACATGATTGATTTGGATAAATTATATTGGATATTCTTAACTTCCTTGAAACTGATTAATGATTTGTATACATTTTTGGATAGAAGGAGTATATCTAGTATTCTATAAGGAATAAGGGATCAAGAATGTAATCAATAAGAATTTATAGTAATTCAGGATGTTTCTGTGTTTTAAATGAATACATGATGAAGGTGTTCACATTTTATTATGCGGAAAAAAGGATCTTCATTATGTTTACCTTCCTTATAAAATTTGGACTATGAGTTGGAAAGAAGTATTTTGGATAACTATAAAGGTTGGAATGGATTAAGTTGATCCTTAGATAGTATTGTTTAAGGTTAAATCATTTCTAAATATTATTTTTGAAATATTATAATACTATAGTTTTAGGAAAAGGACAACCTGTAGGTTGGGGGATAACCTGTCGCGTCAGACAATGCTGTAGGAATCGAACCCACAACCATAGTGCGACAGGCCTTTATTACCTACCACTTGCCTACAGGAAGTCCCTGATTTTTACAAAATAGTTTTCCTAATCTAAATGTTATGTGGTAATATTTGGAACCTTATACAATTAGAATAAATAGAATATTTTTGAGTTCTATTACCATTTGGAGTGAAAGATGGGTTTGTTGTAAAAAATTTATTAAAGAATGAAAGTCTATATGACAAGTAAGTATATTTCCTTACGTTCTTAGTAAATCTCTTAAATAAATTGTTCAACTTTATGAAAGGTAACATAAAACAAAGACGTTGTCGGTTAACTTTTCCAACTGGGGATTCAATGACCGTTTAACCAATCACAAGTTTGTGATTTTCTTGTGGTTAAATTTCTCCTAATCCTGTTTTCTACAACTCTCCATCAGAACTTGATGGTTTGTTTTTCTTCTATATCCATATTTTCATAGAATCATAGTATGGGCTATGTTAGGGGACCTTTGTACTTCTCTTTATTTCTTTTAAAGTTATATTTTTATTAACCTTATTTCCGATGTGGGTTTTCCACAAAGGTATTTTCTATTTTCAACCTTTTATTTTCAAAGAAAAATTTTAAATTGTGAGGATGCAATTTATTGAAGGAGGGGAGAATGTAACATGCCAAGCTTCCATGGTATAATCCTCTTTGAATAATAGAGCAGTGTGTGTTGTATGAAACCTCGAGTTCTAACACACCGCGACCAATAAAAGTAGTAGTTATGAAGAGTAATACCCACTTTTTGAAATTATATAAATTTTATATTTCAAAATGGACTTCATTTTTGTATTAGTAATATCGAAATTATCCTAAGTTTAATTTTTTGTAATTTTCTAAGAACTTCCAATTTTTTATGAATAGTGAAAAATACTTGAAACAAATTTTTTAATCAAAATAATATATAGTGATTAATTATACTATTGAGTGGTTTTAAAGTATAATTAGAATATATTTTTACAATTTTATCCAATGGTGGTCATTAGAATTAATTTCACTTTGAAATTGGACATAAAAAATTGTCAATCTTTTGATATATGTTGTTTCTTAAAAACACGCTATTTGTTGTGACAGTGGGAATTAATTATAAAATTAATTAATGCAACTTATATATTAGGAATTTTTTAAAATATAAATCATTTTTTAAATCAGAATATCAATTATAGCTTAGGGTGAAATTTTGGCATTGTTCTGAAAAACTTCACTTTTTGATGAATAGTGAAACCACTAAGTGGTGGTTAAAAAACATATTTTTCGTTTAAATGAAACATTACCACTTCTGTGATTTGATTTTCAAAAATCCTACATACATTGTTTTCATTAGGAAGTAAAATTGGGTTCAATGGGATTAAAATAATTTTTTGGTGAATAGTAACTTTTAAGTTTAATTAATCGCGATTAAAGGTAATTAGTGAAATTAATGGTAAAAATGATATTATAAAAATATGAAAATACCCTTAAACTTGTCCTACCCCTATTGGATGAGTCATGGCCGACCAATAGAATCCATTGGTCAACTTGGGGACCCCATGGAGCCACATTGGTAGGAAAATTACATTAAAAACTTTTTATTTAATGTTAAAATAAAAATGTCACAAACATGAGTTGTTTTACTAAAACAATTTTTAAATGGGGTAATACATGTCAGAGTTTTGACTATAAATATTAATTATAAAGATAAAACTATTTAATATATCATGATATTTTTTTTATAATTTTTAGACATTAAATAAATTAAATTATTTATGACACCATGATGATGCAGCGATTACCTCATTATTTAACGATTTAAATAAAATGAAACGATAATGTAAAATCTAAGACCTAAACATGTAAAAAACATATTGGATGTGTTGATTTCAAACTCTGATCACATTATCCTCGAAATATATAATTTTGGGACCTTTTAAATCCGAAAAGCATTTTATAATAAAGTAACCTTTGATAACTTTCCAAGAGTGCCCCTCCTCTCCTCTTATAAAAGGCTCCCACCTCTACCACCTTACCCACACCTCTCAACCCTTTGGCTCGTCCAACCCCTGCCCATTTTGTCTCTCCACATCCCACTCTTACTCCTAGAAGCCTCAATTTTGGCAAAAGTCTTCCCAAGGAAGCCTTTGAGCTCAAATCAAAAAGAGTTACCCATTTTAAAGGTAGTGTTTTCTCTTGTGTTCTTATGTTTTATTTTGCTTCTCCAACCCACTAAAATCTTTTTATTAATTTCTTTTGTAACAAAAACACTATAATAAATATACTAGGATGTTTTTATAATAAGGATTCTAGCTACACTTACACACACCTACATCTAATGGTTAAAGAACATATTGTTTCTTTGGATGGCGAATTTCTGCCTCACGAAACGATGATTGCTCAACACTCATATAAAACCTTAAAAGGTGGCCATTAAGATGTCACTATATTTATATATGATATATAATATGTTTATGTTTTTATTAAGCTTCTGTATTTTTCATTTATGGCATAAATTTATGGTTTCTATCATGGGTAAACGCGGTATTTTCATTTTTGGAAGTGCGGACTACCGTCCCCTCAAAGTGATTTGAATTGTTAATTCCATATGTGGGATGTATAAAGGATGGATTAAATGGTATTATTTATTATATTATACTGGAATTATAGTATACCTTTATATAATTATAATCTCATTCCATTAAATGTGAAATAGAAATGAAAGTAGCGTTCATGCATACGTACGACTTACCATCTCCATGAATGGTGCATTTCATTTCTTACCTCTAAATGTTATGTAATATTATAAATGCATGTATATACTGGATATATATTATATATATGATATCTAAATCATGAATATAATTCTGGATATAATGTATATTTCACCACATGAACAACTTGTAATTATAAGATGTTTATTTTTGACTGAAGTACCAAAGATTGACAAAATGTCCGTTATTAACTTAAATAATTAGATAATGTTAATAACATGGTAATAAGTGATATAAAAGGAATAATGAACATGGAAAATGTTCTTAAGAAAATATAAATTTACTCTAGTTTATTATTTAGTAGGATAAAGAACAATCGAGTCAAGTCGGACACTAGGTAAGGGAACTTCTTAACCCAATTTCCATTCTTTGGGTTAATCTCCTACTTTCAAATTATGTCATGATATTTTTATGTCCTATCTTGTATTTGTACTTTCTTTATGTGTAATTATAGTGAATACACATAATAGATCTATTTTATTTAAAAAAATTATCTTTGTAAGGGAACTTCTTAACCTAATTTCCATTCTTTGGGTTAATCTCCTACTTTCAAATTATGTCATGATATTATTATGTCCTATCTTGTATTTGTACTTTCTTTATGTGTACTTATAGAGAATTAACATAATAAATCTATTTTATTTAAAAAAATGATCATTTTAAGGTACCTCATCTCAATCTCCTTTCATTGAGGCATATTTGGTTTTATACAAAACTTTCCTTTATATGGTGTATAAACCCCTTTGACTTTTACTTTTATTCAAAAGGAATATTTTTATATGAATCATTTTTACTAAATGACAAAAGGAAATTTTTTTCTTAAATATGCGGCGACAACAACTTCTCCTCCACCGTGACTATTATTTGAGTTTCGGCTTCTTCTATAAGTCATAACTTTTTTTAAATGAAAAATAAATACCAAGATTTAATTCTCTTTTATTTTGGTATTGAAAATGGTTTTGAAAGTGTTTTTTATTATATCAATGTGTTGTATTGATATCTTGTGATTGAAATGTGGAAATGTTATGTTTCCTTTATGCATGTTTTATGTTATACGATTATGTTATGGTTTATGATATGTTTAAACCTGTTCATATGAGGAATGAATTGGACTTAATAAGTGACAGGTGGAGCCCGCTATATCCCCTCGATGCATCGACAGGTCTCATGAGACAAACTAGTGTCTTGGCACGAGGCCTTGACAAAATCTTATTTGTAGTCTTGGAACGAGGCCTTGGCTACGTGGTTATGATAGTCTGGCATTATGCATTCCATTATTATGAAAGTGGTTATTGATATTTCATGTGATTATTCGACCAGTAGAATAACCAAGTGAATAAGTAAATGGAATTATTTCATTTTACTTTTACCATATTATGCCGGAGTTCATGTTTAAAAGTCTTTTGTTTTAGTTATACATTGCCTTAAATGTTTATGTTTATTTATGAAAGCTTCCGCTATATTGTTATCCTTACTGAGCATCTGAGCTCACCCTTTTCTATGTTTTAATTTTTCCAGGATGTGAAGAAGTATTTTAGGAATGACCTGCAGGGATAGTCTGAAGGGGATATGTGTGTTGAAAATGGAGACTATGTTATTGTAGTTTTTCACTTTATGATGTAATGTAACATTTATGAATGTATCTAGTGTTTCCAAGGCTATTAAAATAATAAGTATTTCGAGACTTGATATTTTGTGATCATGCCAATGTTATGCAATAATGAACCGACTCTGGGTAACTGGGGTCGGGGAGTTACATTTAGAGCATAAATAAATAAGGATAAAGATCACAGGTCCCACTTTTTGGCCCTATTAATATTAATTCCATGCTCACTTGACCCCCTGGTCTAGCAAAAATCTAGAGTAATGATTTTTTTATCTCTTCACAACAATAAAGTGTTCACTAGGAGGTAAAAAAACTTTTAAGGTGATCGAACCCTTTTTGAATCTTACAATTTTCATAAACCACCTTCATTCCTTTGAAGTCTAAGATGACACAACCAGTTCCTTGAGTTTATATCCTTCTCTTTTAAACCCTTGGACCTTGGGATTCATTTCTCTTTAATATTCCCTATATCAAACGGGTAATAGGGACTAGTTCATCCAAACGAACCCTTGGATCCTAAGAAGGCCCCCTTAAATCCATGAGTTATTTACCTAATCACATGGAACATTATAGGCTCCCTACATTAAAAATGGTTGAACTTTACCCACATTTTCTACCTCTAGATAACTCAGATATTCCTAGACAATGATTTTCAATCCCCATAACCTTAATATTCAAATGGATTTGACATCCTTGATGTTACGTCACCATGTATTGTACCATTTCTCAAAGCATGAATCTGACACTCCATTCATGAATCTTTTTTTGGCCCACACCATATGGATTTTAACAACATAGAATTATGATCGAACCTCCAAAATAAAAGTTAAAGAACCCCTGCATTTCATAATCCTTCTTGGATATCTTTATCTCCACTTCTCACTTCATCATCCAGAAATTTGAGTCTTTATAAAACTTCCATGGCCCTTGAAAAAGAGTGGGGATCCCCTTTACTTGACCATGCATGTAATATCTATGAGCTCATGAATAAGGGATTATGACTTACAAAATAGAATAATCCCCACATTTCAAGTAAGGTACTTTGATCCTCATGAGTCCTAATGACATCATGGAAGAACCCATATCCTCAGGATGTTTTAATTAATCCTCGCTATGTCTGACCCATCCAATATTCATCGGTTGAAACTTCTAGACAAGTGAATTACACACCCATATTAAAAATATCCAAGTGGGCTCAACCTCCCTGATATTTCACCATAAATCAAATAGAATCTTAGTTAGGTTGTAGGGTGTCATAACCCATCATTAATATTCATCTATCATGATTTCTACAAGAACATAGGTTTTTGGAACCCTTAATGAACCTTATTTCTTCAAAATATCAACTAAGAATGTTGGGTGTCATAACCCTTTGTAGACACTCATTCTTCAGAGTCCCATCAAGGATTCAGTGCTCCCAAACCCTTCATGAATAACCATCCTATATTAAAAGTGGAAGGTTTGATCTTGATGAACCTAAACTAAAGTTATAAAAGGTCTGAGCAAGAATAACCTAAACTACAATAATATAAGTTCCGAGGAAGATTACACTAAACTATAGTAATAAAAGGTCCAAGATAGAAGAACATAAACTATAACAATAGATGGTCTGAGATAGAAGACCCAAAACTATATCAATATAAGGTCTAATCTAGAAGACCCTAAAATTGAAAAACAGAAGGGTCAAGAAAGAATAACTTAAACTACAGTAGCATAAGGTATGAGAGGGAAGACCTAAAACCACATCAAAACAATGGTATAGCTGTAATACCTTAAAATATACAATTAACAGAGACACAATTCTTTCCAGGTTGAAAACCTCAAAGGGAACCCTTGAAAAATTTCTAGTCTCTGCTCACTAGGCATGAATTTTGTGTGAACGAGGTAATATTGAGAATTCTATAAAATGGAAATGTCATAAAACCTATATGTTCAAAAACCCATAATAGGGAGGCCTGAGAAAAAGACAAGTCCACACCTTCTAAGCTTTCCCCATATTAAGCATAGGAAAAAGATTGGGCAATATAGAAAATAGATATAAATCTTATAAGGACCATTATTTATCCCTAAAAAAGACAATATTTTCTCTCTAAGCCCACTTACTTTATGAAAAGTTAGATAATTATCCATCTGAGACATATATTCCACCAAAATAATCATTTTAAACTAGGTGAGCTAAAGAAAACTAGAGTAAGTACATCAATGAGGAAACTCATGTCAGCTGGAATTCATGATAACTTACCATGATAAATATATTGTTATTTAAACATTAAAAGATTAGTATTTGGGTTTACTTAGTACTATACAAATCATGGGTATTGTTGATGATTCATGTGACATCAGATCAATGAAATGTCACACACGTCATGAATAAGTGAAATATGGACAAGAATATCTAAAGTTTATTTCATTCATTCATTAATAAGGTGTAAAAAAATGAGTAATATCAACATTTAATATACCCTCAAATGATTACATCAAAATAATTTTTTTTATTATAATACAATAAAATTTGATTGGTGGAATTTTCCAAAGCAGCCAGAATATGGAGAGAAGATTCGATTGAGCATTGAAGTGTTGTGCACCATGCTTCGTATGCTGCTACTTGAGGATGAATAATATCAATTAAAGAGGACATCTCCTCAAATACTTTCTGAGTATTATCTAGTTAGGATTATTTTACCTAAATAGCATACTTTTAATGTGCTAAGATCTCCTCTTGTTTCTCTATATTCCTAGTCTTGTCCTCTATCTCATCATGAAAATAAGATATTTTATGATGTCACTATTCTAGAACCTATAATTCTTCCATTATTTATTTTACTAGAGAAACTTTATCATCCAAAACACACACGTCCTTATTACTATTAAATAGTTTTTTCATAGACTCGATTATTTATAGATGATATCATATAATGGATGGTGGTCAAAGCCACCTACCATCAAATCACAAAAGTGATGGGGAAGGCATTCGTCTTGGTCACAAAATGTCTCCAAGTAATTCTTCATGATAATGTTATGAATATTATTCCATATTATCCTACTTAATTATTGGTCCTATGAAACTATTAGGGTAGGTATTTTATAAATAAGAAGGATCAGATAAGCTGACAAAGAGAGAAGAGAATAAATTTCACGCGATCTTCTATCAAATGATGCAGTATCCATAAAAAATATTGAATGACCATCTTCCTCAAAAAATTGAATTCTAATAGTTGTATGTTCATTAGTAGGATGAGGATACTTTCTAGAAGGCTCTCCCAAGTCTTGAATAAACTACATTTCTGCTATATATAGGGATATTATTGAAGGAAACATTTTTTTCACCTGAAGGACCAATCTATTAAAAATTCCACCCAAGTTGGATTCCATCCCAAGAATGGGAATACTCATAGTATAGTAATATAGGAGTACAAAAATATGAAAAAATAATCACAGTGTTTTTGTATTCACATTCCAACATGAGCCAAAATTAGCATATAAGGCTGAGATATCGTTCTACCCGCACACTTGTAGAAGAAAGATGAGAAACCCTTTGAATTCATCCAAATTAGTGAGTGAACTGATAAGGTTTATATGGATAAAAAATGATTAGATCATCCACATGGGCCAAAAATATCCCATCCCATAGAGAGATTTCATATGATCTCCATCGAGAGATCCACTGACATTGTTAATAGTTAGCCCAATCAGTACTGAATATAGCATGAAATTAAAATGATCCTGTCAGATCCACATGTCAACAAATTTTCTAGGGCATAAAGACATTATCTCAACCCATAAAATATTCAATATCATGGTATGTAATGAAGCGTAAGGGATACCATTAGTGTTATTATATTTTTAATTGTAGAAATGATATCTTATCCAACAGAATAAGAACTAGATGGGGCCTCCAATCTTATATTGGATGTTTCCTTTCTGAATATGTCCAATGAGTTGATATAGGTGAGTGAGAGTTATTATTACAAGGTTAAGAAGTAACCCATTTTCCAATAGGGATTCTATGACCAATGTGTCTACTTTAATACCCAAGTGTGCATCTATAGACAAGAAAATAAATCTATTTAGAAACATGGCTAAACCCCCCACTTTTTGAAGGATTGTGGATATATCTGGTCACAACTAATATCACTAAGAGGAATACTCCCTATCCTCAAGGATTTCAAAATAAGAGACCACACTATTGTGGACTTTTCCAGAAGGGTGCTAATGAGGGCGTATAACAGATAGCTGAGTCCCCCTATGGAAAATAAATATATTGATCCAGTCCTTAAAATAAAAAAATAGCATAAGTTCATCTCCTTAACTTCTCTCACATAATGGTAATCATGTCCCTTTCCAAGGTACGAGTTCGTGTGGGGTCTTTACAAACATCCATAATAGAAAGAAACTCATTCTATATCTATCTAATAGGAGATATCCCTCCGAGATGATAAATGTCCTAAAGGATGATCGCTAATTCAATATAAGACATATAGAAGGATTTATTTCTAGTTAACAAATGCCTAATCAAATCTTTGAGAAGTACCAATGGACGATACATGATGAACTGGGAAATCCATGATGCCTTTTAAATATGAATGACGTGTAGCTGGTTAAAGAATTCTGAGCAGATCTACATAACCCAAAGAAAACTTTCCCATTCATATGAAAAAATATCACAAGGTTTTATGTATCAGTTGGATATCCAACCTCTTCTTAGATTATTCAAGGAGAATACATGTATGATTGAATAAATTTGAGAAATTAGATGGTGGGAAAGATCACAATCACATGGACCCTAAGGGGAGTCCACTAATATATGAGATAATCCCTAGTGCGGTGTGACCACCAATTGACTGTCCTTAGAGATTAATGGTAGAATACAGTATATCTGAACAAAGGATTTTATTTTTTGTAAATAGAGTCTAGTTTTAGTTTATAGTCAGTACACACTGGGTTGATTAGGGTGTTTTCAATGAAAGTAGTCTTACAGTAAAATCTATGTTCAATATAGAAGGTGGCATCATTTTATAATGTTTTCCAAATTTTGGGTCCAAATTTGGAGAATAGAGAAAGGTGTTTTTGGTAAAGGAATTTGTGTTCTAGTTTAAAGGTAAATCTAAATGTTTCACGCAAGTTAAGTTTCAGTATCATCTCATCAAAATACTAAAAAGGAAAGAATCAAATGAAATATTTGTTCACTGGGTGAAATAAATTTTGTGAGAGAAGAAGTTTTTCATGAAAAGAAGATGGAATAGAAGAATCTTACATTCCAAATATGACAAGAAAAGTGAGTTATGCACATGTGGAGTTTCAAGATTATCACATAAAAATACAAAAAAATCATTAGTTATTAAAAAATATGAAATTTTACAAAAGGATATTACATGCCAAATATGATGTCAAAATTAGGATTATACGCATCAGGGATGGCTTAGAAGGAACTTGCACGCAGGGTTTTCCTGGTTAATAAATATGCAGGCACCCCCTAAATCCAAAGTAACTTTTCCAATGAAGATTTTGTATCTATGACGCATGTAAGATTTGTCCACAGAAGATTTATGCCCATAAAATAATGTGTGTAGATTTTTCCTTATATCTTTATAGAGCAAGTGAAACTCAGGGTCTAGTTGCATGAAAAATAAGGGTTGCGTGAAACACATCTTGCCTAAAATTTATAAAAGTTTCATGCATGAATAGGTTTTGTGTGTAGGTTATTGAGTTAAAATACTAGGAGGTTTTGAATATTTAGTGGGTTTGATCAGTTCTATCAAGTACATCTATTCAGGACTGTGGTTCAAGTAGAGTCTTGTTCTAGATGGGGATGAAGACTTAAATTCCAATATACTGAAGAGACCTTCAAGTCGTTATACTCAGTGAAACTTCAGCCAAAGTAGTGAGCTAGGGGGATCCAACATAAGTGTTTTGAGGGAGGTAGTGTGTTATCCCTAAAATATTATAAAGGTAGTGTTCCTATAATAAAGTGACTGTATCTGAACTTATGTATTCCCAAACTAGTAAAGATTAGATGATTTAGGTATTAATGACACACTATTAGTGTATGATCCATGTACTTTCCCTTAGTAGTGAACCATGTAAAATTATTGTGTTGTTTATCCGCATGTGAATGTTTAATTGTTGCACGATTCTATATGACAGGATTAAAAACTTCCTACCAACATGGTAACAAGATCTATAATGTTAAAGGAAAATGTTGACACCCTAATTCACCCACCCATCTGATGGTGTTATGGGGTCCTACAAGTGGTATCAAAGGGAATAGGTTGCTGGTGTTAAATATTTATTCTATTTTTTCATAGAGAATTTAATAAATGTCAGGGGAGACCCCCTCTTCGATGGAAGAAACTTCCAAATTTAGAAGAATAGGATGAGATCACAATTAATATCTCTTGGAATGGAAGTCCTTTTTCCCACAACACATGAGCTTTAGACCACTGATGAAACATTCCTATCTATGACTGAAACAGATAGGAAAATGCTTGATGCCGATGCTAAAGAATAGAATACCCTTAATGTATATCTATATGATCAAATCTATATGAAATTGATGAGTTCAAATTCATACAAGTCTATGTGGGTAAAGCTATAAAATATATATGAAGGTGAAAAAAATGAAGCAGGTGAGACTCAAAGTTTTTCACAATAGGATTAATGATCAAAAAATGCATGAAAATGAAAATGAAGATACATTTTTAATATAATTAATGAAGTTTTTTGAGAAATACGAGGACTTGGGGAATAAATAAATGACATTGAAATTGTAAAGAAAACCTTGAGAAAGCTTCCGCCTATCTATAATAAATAAGTTTCATCCCATGAGGAATGAGATCTGTCAAAAATTTATTTGGATGATCCATTGATCTGTCTAGTGGAATATGAAATGTGATTCAAACCAAAATATGCAACAATTTGAGTAATCAAGGTAATGGAATTCAAATGCATGGAAAAAATATATATTTTTAGTGATAGTTTTGATGAAGATAATGAGGAATATGAACTTATTTCACTTTTTTCTAAGACATTAATGTGTAGAAAAGGGATATTTGAAGGAAATATTCTTCTAGCTTTTTTTGATGTGTAATAGTTAGGAACAATGCCTCTTAGTTTTCAAGGAGGTTTTATGATAAATAAAGTGAAGCTAGAAACATACATAAGCCTTAGAAAAGGATTCCCTAAAATGATTAATTCAAATCAAAAAATAAGTTATAGAGAAAATTTTTCATATATAAATAAGAATAAGATGATAATGAATTTTTAATGGATGAGGAACCTGAGTTTAAATATGGAACCTAAGCATCCGTGATGGCTATAGTTGAAATCTCAGAACCTTGAAAATATTAGGATAAATATAATCTGCTTATTGGTGTTGTTGATCCCAATTTGGAAATTGATAATTTTCTTAATAAACTTGAAAATTAAAGAAATAGAAACAAAAATATGAGCGCTATTATAAAACAGTTAGTATATTAATCATTTTAAAGAAACAATTGACCATCTAGAAGAAAAAGAAAAAGAAAATTTAATAAATCTTGAAATCACATATGATGTTGTGGAATTTCATCCAAAGATTGAAGTGTTATAGAATTTATTCAATGAAATTACATAAAAACTAGAGGAGAAAACTAATATTGTTGATGGGATTGATATAGAAGTTTTAAATCTAAGGAGTAAACTTGAAACCGAATAGAATTCAGGGGAATCGAAAAAGAAAATATAGTTTGGAATATTCTCACATGTAGAGCTGTTAGAGAGAGCTAAGTGCGGTTATGAAGAAGTAGAGAAGGATTTTAATGATAAAATATCCACATGTATGTGAAAAAGTATAATTGGTTTTGATGCTGAAACATCAAAGGATGGAAAAAAATATCCAAAATAAAGGGAAGAAGAAATTTGGACATATCACCAAGGCACCTGATGTCCAATCAAAGAGTGTTTCAAATCAAAAGAAACGATATCTAAAAATTATCTTTGAGTATCCAGAGATGATATACTATTAAATACCTTATAAAAATAAGGGTAAATGAGGAGTAATGGAAGAGAGAATACATTTTATCTTATGAAATGTAAATTCTATGGATATTTGGTCCATACCATGTAATATTGTGAAGGGGAAAGGAGATAATTGAGTGGGGAAGTGCTGGAAAGTCAACAGAAAATAATGATATTGCATCCTTTATAATATAGAAGAAATATTTTCTATGAATATTTTTTTATTTTTCTTACTATGGCCATAAATATATTCATTGCGAGTAGGGAAAAGGAGGGAACAATACTTACATAACTCAGAGACAAGTTAATACCCTCTAACTAAGAATAATTGATCTTATAAATATGTATTCTACTCTAGAATGAAAAATTGAGTACGATGAACCCATGTATATGGAAAAGATATTGAAAATTCTGTCTTTATCCTTCACTCAATCTAGTATCTCATGGAAGGAAAATAAGAAAATTGAAAAATCCAACCTTGCATAAATATCTCTCAAAGATACAAAGAACAATAGCACCTGGATTCTTGAAAGAGAATGCTCATCCCATATGATAGGAAATGAAGATTTATTGAATAAATTTAGGAAAAGGGTTGATGTAATAGTCAGGTTTTACAACAATGGTACTTTAATGATCAATGTTAGTGGAAGTACATAACTAGAAAATGGAAATCTTAAGATAATTGAAGTTCTCTATGTGGACTGTTTGAGTCACAATCTCCTGAGTGTGAGTAAATTATGTGAATCATGACTAATAGTGATGTTTAATAAAATGGGATTCACTATCAAAGGAAATATAGGCAATTATCTCATGAAAGGATGTAGAAAAATAGAAATTTATACCAGGTTTATAGAATAAAGAAAATTATTTACTTAACAGTTGAAGAAGAAAAAACTTGTGGCATCAGAGGTTGGTCACATCAATAAAAAATTCATGGAAAATATATCTATGAAGAATATAGTTATTGACACCCCAAATATGAAGCATGAACAAGTAAATACATTTGATTCTTTAATGTTTGTAAAGATGGTATGTATTTCATTTCAAACAAAGAATAAAAGGGAATAAACTTTTCTTGATCTCATCCACACAGACGTATGTGGCCCAATAAATGTGGCTATAACATATGGAGATAGGTACTTCATTCTTTTAATTAATGATTATAGTATAATTTGTTGTGTAATGATTATACACATGAAATAATAAGTTCTTGATTTCATGAAAAGTTATCATTGAATAGAGAAGAATGATACCAGTCATATAATCAAAGTTCTACAATATAACAATGGAGGGGAATACACATCCACTAAATATGAAAATTACCTAAAAAACGTGGAATAATTCATGAGGTGTATGAAATGAGAACCCCATAGAAAAATGGAGTTGTTGACCACTGAAATTCACAAGTGAACAATGTGGCCATAACTATACTTATTGAGAGTCATCTCACCCATCATTACTGGAAAGTGGCTGTTCAAATAGTAGTGTAAACTCAAAATTGAACATGGATTTATATGGGATAAACCAATAAACCATATGAGTTTTGGTATAAAAGTAATCCCTCTTTGAAGACTTTTTGTGTTTCATAAGTAAATGTTTCATCCTAAAAAATAAGGAAATCAAGGAAAGTATGGTGATGTAGCAGATGAGGGAATATTCCTTGGATATTAAATGAAGCGTAAAGCCTACAAATGTTTCAATAATCATATTTGGATAATTTTGGATATAATTGATGTCAAGATCATCGAAGATAAAACCATAATTACCTCAAGGAGATCATATACTAATATGATTGAAGATTAAGAATAATGTAGACATGGAACATATTCAATTGCAAAAGTAGAGGAAGGTTTGAAAAAATTAATGGGTCAGAAAACAATGACCACTTAGAAGAATAATTAGAAGAGGAAAACATGGATGAATAAACTTCATATAAACATCACATGATAAATAGAAGAGTATAAATTTATCAATCACACATCATTTTGGATTAGACTGAACCAACACAGATAAAGAGAACGAGGAATGATTTACATTATAACTTCTTATAAATTGTGGAACCAAACTCATTTGAAGAAGAAGAAAATAACGAATCATGGGTAAAAACCATGAATGAGTAACTAGATCAGATTGAAATGAATAAGACTTTGGATCTTGTTACGAGACCTGAAAATCACAATGTTATGAGAACAAAGATGATTTTTAATTTTTTTTGTTTATCATGGAAATGTTCCCAGAAACAAGGAACACTTAATGTAGAAAGTCTTTGTATAGATTTAAGGAATAGATGTTTTATTAAAAATCAGTTACTTCAAATGGGTTTATCATGATCCATAGAAAATCAGAAATGGATGAAAATCACAATGTGATAGGAACAAAGTGTATTTTTAAAAATAAATTTGATGAGAATGGAAATGTGATCAGAGAAAAGGAATTCTTAGTGGGTAATGGTTATGCACAGATTGAAGGAACACTCATGACCACATGATATTCCATAAAACTTTTAATTATGTGACTCTGAGATGGTCACATGAACAACATGATAATCAAGTGATCACGTGACTAAGATAGAAGATCATACAAAGACTACAAGACATCCATACATTCGAGTACATGGGTTAAGTTTAAAGAAAGATACTGATATTTAGTTTGTGATTCATTTGAACAAGTACTCATTCCAAGAAACCCATAATAAAGTTTTTTGAAATAGTCTCATGAAGTAGTATTGTGATAGGTTCTTTTAGAGAGGTCTTGCAAAATGGATCTTATGATGATGTCTTGTGAAGAAGTCATAGAAAGAGATAAATAAAGATAGATCTAGAGTTCAAAGTTTCTGGTAGAATAATCCTCCCTCTTGATCTAGTATTTTTAGAATGCTTATCGGAATACTGAAGGTCACATGGAAGACCAAACATCATCCAAGACGTTGATCAGCGGAAGCCAGAAGGACTAAAGAGAAAAGTTATTCTCTGAAAAATTGATTCATTATCCATATAGACCTCACTCTTATGGGGGTAATTTTATAAATCACTCCAAATGATAATATGAAAGTATAGTATTGAATAAATACCCAAATCATGGGTATTATTCTCTCCAAAAAAGGGAGAAGTAGCATGAAGTCCTAGCGAATGAATCTCAGAGTTCACGTAACCTCTAGAAGGATACATGATCACATGAACCTGGGAGGGTCATGTGAATGAATAATGTTATGTAAATTTTCTTCTTTTGATAACATGAATTCTCTATGACAACCATTCATGTTCTTATGAAGGTGTCTAGACTAGCACTGATGGTCATGTGAAGGCTTCCAGACAAGTTCCTCTGATCATGCAGCCTATCAATCGATAGATGCATGAAAGTCACCGAAAAATTATTATAAAATATATATAGAAAATATTGGATCTTCATGTGATAGAGAGTTATGTTGATACAAGATTATGTGATTTATAAGACCCTACAAAGTCTCCTGACGACATGTCAACCTTGTCACATGGAAGCATGTTGGCATGTCACCCCCATCATGTGAAAGACCCTGGATGCATCCATTAAATCATGCGGTACCCCTTGGGATCCACATATATGTTGAGGGATTTTCTGTGATAGTTCCACATCACCATCATGAGATCCAACAATGATCACATGACAAATCACATATAAGAATAGTGGCAGTCCATGAGAATGCATGCAAACCATCATGAGATCCCCAAATGATCATGTGGTTCCTTAATAGAAAACCAAATTGGAAAAGGTTGGGTGCCTTGTAAACTAAGGAAATAAAATGGAAAAAAGGAGGAATCTTATCATGGATGGAGGATACCCTGATTTTTATGAAAAATTTGTTGTGCACCTAGTGTGATCACTATTGACCATGTAAAGTCTCTTTGATAAGAATGATTAGCCTCATGAAGTCCCCTCGATAATAAATATTGATATTTTCAGGGGACCCTGATAGTTCTACTTAAACTTTTGATAGGTCCCTGAAAGGCTATCTTGATCTCATGAGAGGCCCCTGACAAGCCACTTATATCCTACAAAGGACCCTAGAAAAGTATTCAACGATCATGTAAAAGCATTTTTGAAGGAATCTTGATCTGAAAAATAAAATTAGACATGTCTGCTAAATGGTTCAAAGTTAGTTTGACATGTCAACATGATTATGCAAAATCCTATTGATAAGCCATGAGTCCAATAGATATGGTTAAGAAGAAGTTTTCTCACAGTTGTTGTTTATCATGTGACACCTTGGATGACCTACGATAGGATCATCTGATGCATATGATGCGATACACCTTTAACTAAATTTATATCATATTTGTGATACACACACCATGCAGGGATGCATATAACTAAGGTGGTGTGAACTATAAATAACTACCTCTCAACATAAAAAAAGAATAGATGAATAACTACTTGGGAATATAGGAATTGAATTATCAAAGAGAAAATCCATGCAATCACAAGATCATCGCACCAGGTAAACCCTAGGGAAGGACCGAAGGGATCATGTTGCATGAATATGTTATTTATGTTTTAAATTTATAGATCAAACAAGGGACTTCTGGCAGTCCATCCATATCATACAGAGTTTTCACATGTGTATTGGGTCACGTGAGATCTAAAAAATCTAATGCTTAACAAACCTTGAGGCACATATACAACCAAAACTAAAAAATGTGGAAGACTTATACGAATATTTATATGACAATATTCATTCTCTTAACATGACCTATCCATGTCATGTGAAAACACCAAGACATGTCACCCAAGTCTTGTGAAGTACTCTAGACATATCTCCCATGTCATGAGGCAATACTAGGAAATGTCATTCAAGTATAGTAGAGTGATTTCAAAACGTCCCCCACGTCATGTGACATCCACCTAGCATTCCATCATGATCATGAAGTATTATATTGATAAGTCAACTGGATCATGAAAGGGTCTGTAGACATGTCCTCTTGGAAACCAAGACATGTCCGTACCTCCTAAAACATGTCAGAAAGATACCCGGAGATATGATAACCTTGTCCCAGATACATATCCAGGCATACCTCTAGTTAAACTTTGAGAACTCTGATTCCAATATAAACATGATACATAGTAATCCTTCCTAAGGATTGAGCCTTAATGGACATCCACCTTGGTTTAATCCCCTAAATGTCTCTAACACTCAAACCCATGGGGCCTAAACATTCCCATGGGTTCATCTTTCTTTATCATCCATCAACATATTTAGAAGTTAACTGAGCTATGAGAAGTCCGATTCATATCCAAAAAAGATATGCATGAAACCTTACTAAGGGCCGAGATCTATATCAAATACCCTATACGGTTTTCCCAATGAAAAAGTCTTGAGTTTATATGCGATGAGGCTAATCACATTCTATCCCTTATTTCTCACAACGAGCATAGATTACATGGGATGAGGGTTTTACAATGATCATACTAATCACATAAAAATTGTCCCCCACCTATGGAAACCGCATTATGTAATCCCCATTCAATGGAATGATATGACTTCCCAAATTCAAGGGCAACAACCTCAGGTTAATTCCAAAAGGCATCATATAACTACGATGACTTTGATTCCTGCAATAAATAGGATACTTAGGATTCCTTCCCAAGGATCGATCTCCATACCTAGTGCTTATGTTCCCTCATATATTTACTTCTATAATGATGTTAAAAATAATGGTTTAAACAAAATACACGTGTTTTAATTCCTATTATAAATAGTATATATAGGACACCTCATAATTTTTCAATCCCATACTTGAAATATCAATCGCCTCCCATGATGGTAGTAAACTCCAATGTTCCTGTTTATATAACTTCAAAATATGAGCAGATACCCACTTCTATGAAATAATAGGAAATGGATGAAAAACCGAGGGTATATAATGATGGTATCATTAATTTAACCCCATTCACACATAGAAGAATTAGACACCCTATAATTTTATTAGGGTAACTGGTTCTGTATCAGAATTAGGAAGTGATTCATAAAAAAAACTTAAATCTATAAGAGAGTTCCAAGGTGGGGAAAACTCCCCCAAAAGTGTTATATGAGCCCAAAGTCCCATCCTATATACCAATATTAGTTCTTAAGAATCATTGGATCTGAAAACCCTAATGACTGTCTTTTATTGGAAAGCAGGTATGTACCTTGGTATGCATGCGAGAGTTATTGGAATTTTCTATGAAATGAAAATGTTGAACCAAGTTTTGGTGATTATTTAACCATACATGAACCCCCAAAATCAACCCTTTAGAAGGAAAAAAATTCTATATTTAGTATAAATGAATATAATGATAAAATAACTAAATCATTATATGCATTAGGTACCTTTTCTCTTAAACTTGGGAAACTACACATTCTCTGAGTGAAACCAAAATGTAGAACCTGACAAGAATCTCTCAAATAAAAAAATGATCAGTTGAAAATATGTTGATCCATTTAGTTTTGTGTCTCCTACGCAATTGAAAATGGTATACCCAGTGTGAAATCTTATATAACTGTGTTTCTCATGAAATAATCATATTCTTTCTTTAACAATACCACTCAAGAAAAATGGATAAACCATGAATAACAAAGGACAAATGTGTTTATTAGGAATATATGATTGTGTGTGTTTCACACTTGTAATGATTCTCTAATTGGGTACCATGTTTCTTATGGTATTTTTTTATTGAAGATACTACTCTTACAAACAATACCTTAAAAAGAGATCATGCCTTCATCTAGATACTATTCTAGAACACCAGCTGCGGCTGCAACCCCTATGGGTCGCAGAACAACCACACCCACCTAATACCTTCAACTTCAAGAGGCGTACATAATGTTTTGGGAAGATGATCAACATGGTATGATCCTCACCATTGAGAATTCATGAAAGGGTCTACAGATGCTGAAGGGGACATGTCTGTCCCATTTGAGGAAAGCTGCAGTGACACTAGTGGTGCTTGTTGCCACCACCAATCGTGTTAGAGGATTATCCCCTGAGTACAAAAACAATCACCTTATGTATCTAAGGATTTTGGGTCAAGGTGTTGAAAAAAACTCCATTTTTCTTTAGGAACTATTGAAGAGGGATCATTTCAACTACCATCACTAGTTTTATCCTGCCGGTTCCCCCTTAGTCGCCTAATGAGGGAACCACCCATCACATTTTTACCTTGGGTATTCATGAACAGGTAAAAAGGAAGCATCTTCAGGAATGATAAGCTATGTATAAACTAGAGTGGGATCATATACCTACTTTTTATGATGAATCCACCAACATATTCCAATGTTAGACAATGGGAACGATCACATCTATTCCCCCTAGGATCAAGTCTATATACATATTCCTATAATAAACATGGGGGAGGCACAAGTCACTACCCCATATATGAAGCTCATTGACATTTTATGATGGAACAAAGAGGAAAATAGTGGTCTTATATCACAAATTCAATTGAATATGTCTTCCATTACATTTTAGAGACTTAAAATGTAAAGGCCTATATTACTGCACACACTTTGAAAAAGTGCCACTACATTATAGCAACAATAGAAGAAATCCACCAACGTATTTTGGAAATGGTAAAAATATAGGGACATGAACATATTCCTATAATTACAGCCATAACAACACATCACCATGATTAGTATGAACATGTGACTACTTAATAGTAAGTTCACATTATTTCTCCCTTCCAGGAGGATTATCAGTAAATTACGATAGAGGATGAGGCACATGCCATGATCATATTCCTTTTCCAACTGAGGCCCACCAAGTGAGAGCAGAACATGACTTAGGATTGGTGCACATTCCTATAGAAAAAGGATAGTGGCATACTATAAAGGATATCACTGGTCTCATATCCCCATTCCAATCGAGGCTCACCAAGTAAGGGAAGAACATGCCTCGACAAAGGCTCATATCTATATTAAAAAATACAAAAAACAAACTCCAAAGGCAGCAAACCGGGGTAATGTTCATATTCCAACCATAGGTCACCATGTGAGAGAAGAACATTCCTTGGGACAAGCTCATATTCCTTTCAGTGAATATACTCAACATATTCCAATATCTTATGGAATCCAGTCTCAAATCCCTACTTCCAATACAGAACTACTAAACCATAATCCTTTAAGGCTAAACAAGAGGGGTCTCATACCCATTCTATTATTCTGGAGGTTCATCAGTATATTCTGATAGGGAATTAATATTTGAAATGGGCTCATATCCCCACTTCATCTAGGGTTGACTAGAATATTTTGGCAACCACCCATAGGAATAATGATACTCCTGTTGATAATAAAGATGCTCACTGGCATACTTCAGTAGATTCTTAGAAGTGGGATCATATTTCCACAACAATAGATGGTTATCCATATATTATGGAAGCATTCATGGGGAAAGCTCATATCCTTTATAAAACCCAAAACACAGGTCAACATATTCCATCCATGACATATAATGAGGTTCATATCCATGGTATTCTCAATTAAAGTGTCCTTGAGGCTGTTCGATGAATATCCACAACACCTCAAGGGCCCATCGAATCTTCAACTGAAGAATAAAGAAATAATTACCTTGATATTACTCCTTATGTTAGTGTGTACATGGATCATAGGAACTCAATTCCTGAAATTCTCCATGTTCAACCTCTACATGGTCATATCTCACATGAACAAGGAAATTATTCACTTTCCTAGACACTTACTTATAGAGAGGTGCTCAAAACACAAACACCTTCAGATAGATAGGTGCTTAAAATATCAGGGGGAACCCTATATAGTTCCCCATAATCTATCAGTAACACTTCACCATGGTTTGTAAGAGACCTAGAGAAGTAACATCTATGTTCTAACTCGTTGGAGGCATGCAATTCTGATTAATAGGGGGATGACATGGATATATGAAGAGATTTATCTACAAAAAAACTCTTAAACCTGTTATATCCCCTCTCCACGTTTGAATATGAGATCCCAGAAGAGATAAACAAAGAGTGCATGCCTTACCTATGCCAAACTATATGGGAAACTCATCAACGGCTAAAGGATAGGAACCTCCCCTATCCAGAATATAAGGATCACCTTCAGACCATAAATATACTCTATTTTCAAATGGACATAACTTCTATCTCTATATCCCAAGATATGAAAATGAAAAAGTACATCAAAAATATATAACAATCTTTCCACCATTTCCCCACAACCCTTTTGAAATTGATTACCAAAGCCTCATCATGTATCCATATATGAGGATGGGAAAAGTTTAGAGCATTAGATGTCACCACATCCCTTGAAAAATAAAATTCCATAGATACAAAATCCTATAATTTCATAGGCTCTAAAAAAATAAAGGCCAGGTAACATGAGATCTAGTTGGTCAATATAGTGAAATACCACCCACTTCAAAGATAAAAATACATCATGAAAAGAGGGATATGACTATCAATAGATGTTTAATATGGTCCCCTTGAAACAATTAAAATACATTTCAATCTCAGAAACTGACATTGTGGCCAACCTAATAAATTTCCATAGAGAATGGACCCCCTTCTTGGGATTCTATTACACCCATATCATACCTGAGCATAATTGTGCCAAATTGAATGGGCATCAATAACAGTTTCCACAACATCCATCTAGGTGAAAACCTACCCCATAGGACTAGGGTAATATTTATAACCACATCCACCTCTCACATCACAAATACCTTAGAGGATTGAAGACATATAAGTGAAAACTCAAAATCAATCCTAGACTATAGGGATGGGGGGATTTTTATCTCAATAACCATCACCAGACCCATCACACCCTGAGAGGATCTTGGATAACTCAACAGTTCCAGACTAACCCTGTCCTATAGAAATTGGGGAATTTATATCTCAATTCCCATTTTAGGAGACATCAAATCCTCAATCAGAATCATCAAATCCCCAACATCTGGACAAAAAATATCTAATTTTGGAACCAAATAGGCCTCATACCATAGGGATAGGGTAATTTTCCTTATTATCATTGTCTAGAAGGGAGTCAATCTTCTCTAAGTTGGGAGGTAAATATATATGGTCAACATCCCATTGATTCCTCTCACCAGAAGACAATCCCCATCTATTTGGGTCCTGTTTGGAAAACAAGACCGGATACTCCATTGATGTCACTATTCATAGATCAAAATGTGTGGAATGTATGATGAATGAAATTAAACCACACAGGGGCCATTATCCTAAAAGTCCAAATATATCCAAGGGTAATAGAAATGACCCTGATGCAAGCAGTGTATAATTACCCTATTACATTGAGATTAGTAGGATACTACCATTTCCTGATACACCTTAGTTAATTTCATCACCACATACAAAAAATATTATGTGAATTAGGAGGAAAACATAGAGGGATATAAAATGGAAAACATAACTCGAGAGGAGTTTGATCTGGATTCCCCAACAATGGCTATATGTAGGTGGAATTAGAGGAGGATCCTAAACCTAGCACCATGGAACAATGATTTTCCACCATTATGGTAGAGAACATCCATGAATAAATGGAAATGTGTGGCTACATCCCACTCACCACATAGAATAACTAAAATTCCTCCCATGGAGGAATGGTTGACACAATATGAGGATTAGACATGAAATCTCAAATAACTTAATTAGGAGAAACTTAGTGGAATCATTCCCATTGGGTGTCATCTTCATAAAGAGATGAATATCCATCCTCCCATACATTAGAAAAGATCTAATCCATCTACAAGATTATCATATAAGTGTTAGGGAAACTCCAGATCAAGGATTATGATCTATATAAATGAGGAAGTCAAAGATGACCCCAACATCCCTCCATTATGGTGACCACCCCTCCCCCATTTGGGTGATCATTCAGTATTAGCACAGATAAAAAATAAATGGGATATGAAAGTATGGATGCCTCATCAAGCCCCATCCACTCACAATAAATGGGAGATGTCCCATATAGATATACCTGTAGAACTTCTTAATTACATTGAATCACTATCTTCTTGAATGGAAGCCATGGAAGAAAAACATACACATGTATAGCCTGAGAAGAATCCATATCCGAAATGGGTGCATGAAACTTTAAACCCACCCAACTTCAGAAATCCAACATTCTCAACCTTTGATGGTGTGGGATATCCAGAACAACATCTTACGTACTTCGTATCCCAATGTGGAACAATGATGGTCCCTCAGGACTAGTAGGTGACAACCAAGATGAGATATTTCATACAGACTCTGATAAGGTAGTCCTTTGTTTTTTACAAAGACCTTCTAGCAGGATCCATTTTAGGATATGAAGAGCTTTTTCATTAATTCTTTTATCAGTTCATCTATAAATTAAGGTTAATGACATTTTTTCACATCACAGACTATAATAAATGAAAAAATTAGAGTTTTTGACATCATATTCAAATGGAAAGAGTTTACCAATTCACTCAACACCACTATATTGTAAGAGAAATTTCTAGAAATATGTACTAAAAATATTCAGGATGAACTAAAAACATCCTTGATCCCAATAAATTACATAAGAATATTTTTTGAATTTTCTGAAATGACGTAATGAGTATAATATTACATTAAAAACCTAAACTAAGTCTCAGTCCATGAAATGAACTTATAGAAGAAGTATTGGTAAGGTAGAGACTACCATTGTTAATCTAAAACTAGTAGCATTTCCCATTTAAGAACCTAGGAAGACCCAAAATCATCCATCACCTCCTGTTAAATGATAATAACAAATAATGTTCCCTTTACTAGAATAAAAAGGATATCAAGATCTCCCATAATTTAAGGAACAAATGAATAAAGAATAATACTTAAAAGATAATTATTTCTCTAGTTATTTCCTTCAATCCAAGAAAAATAAGCTACTCTAGATACTACAACCTAAGAAATCCAATGTGGAAAACCTCACTGATCATCTCGACTACTAAACTATCCATAGGTTG
This sequence comes from Viscum album, assembly GCA_963277665.1. NCBI lineage: Eukaryota > Viridiplantae > Streptophyta > Magnoliopsida > Santalales > Viscaceae > Viscum > Viscum album. Next base: position 1,775,690,490 of record OY728129.1, on the reverse strand, counting down.
ATGGGTCACACCTTCCAGGATTGCTTCATCTTCAAAGAGATACCTTAAGGAACTATTGATTATTCCTAGGTGATTCTGGGACATTCACCAACATAGATGACTTGTGTATCCATCTCCCAAACATAAGAGGAGGGATACTAGTAATAAGTTTTGGAAAGAAGTGAATAGAAGTTTTATAATTTTATTACTAGAAAGAAATTCAACTAGGATCATACCACCTTGAGAGCAAGACTTAACAAACCCATAATGATCCCTTCATCTAGGGATGCGACATTGAATAAAACATCCCAGAGGAATATGTGATCATCTTATATAATAGTAGACAAAATAAGAAGGGTCATATTCATCTCTTTCATAAGATCCAGCTGTTGAAAACTTATTTCTTGAAATGTCTGGTTATCAGGCACCGAACCACAAAAATCATCACATGAAGAACTCATATTTGGTTCCCTTAATGTATTTCACTGAATAGATACCTTATCTGATTATGAGTATGCATCCAAGTATGAGTTTCACATACCTAACTGGGGAGCTAGAGGCTAAAGTCATAGGATCCAAGGATACATAGGATAATGTAGGCATGGTTGTACACAATATCTTATTCACATAAATACATAGCATATATATGCAGCCGAGACATGTCTTTGAGCACTATAATGAGCCCAAAATAAACATGGAGGTTCCCTAGAACCCTCTAGTAGTTGTCCATGACCAATCATATTACATGACCGACTGATGGGGTACGATTGTTTGGCCATCCTAGAGAATGTGGAAGGCCAGCGTGACCTACCCCACAAACAGAATATGATCCCTCTACCTCTTCAAAATATCTAGTCACATCCACCTAAAATAACTCATCTCCCAAGCCATATAATAGGGACAATAACCATCATGGGAAGCATAAAACGTTTTCACAAAAGTACAAGAATATGAAATAGTTTGTAGTTTACCCAGAAAAAATCTCAATCTTGGATGCTCTATTTTATTAAAAATAACCAGAGAGGCACTTATTGAGGCCCTCCAAATCCCACACGATTTTGAGACTGAAGTCTCTAAAGATGAGTTTTATTGAGTGGAGACTATTCTGTCAGAATTTAATGTTTCTATATCATTCACCAAGTAGGACCACGAAAAGGTTATCCAGGTATATATCAAATACCTCTATGTTTTAGGTAAACTTGAATATGTTGAAGTCTGAAGCACTCTAATTGAAATTTTGGTGGAGATCCAACTTATCCTGATTTGAATACATTAATTTTTGGGACATAGCGAATGTGATTTATCATCTACAAATCTAAAAATTTAAGGGTAAAATAAGAACAAGAAAAATATTCTCAGGAAGATCAATCTCAAGGTCTAGTTTTGGGATCACATATCTAATGGTGAGTTCATAGTTATCCAAAAATAAACCATAATTAATGTCCTTCTTGGAATGCCTTGTCTTCATATACATATAGAAGTACCTCAAATATTCCTTAAGTGTTTAAAATTACTAATATATTGGATGGTTGGCATACTACATGGCGAAAACACCCCTTAGAGTATTGCGAAGCCACATATACTGAGGAAGGATTATGCAAAAGGGAGGAAAACAACCAATGGTGGATGAAAATATGAAGGTTGCATCCCCTAATGGTATGGTAACCTCCCTTGTGAATCCATGGAGTATGATCGATGATATTTATGTGATACCCATAATTCTGATCAAGGAAGTAGACTTAGTCATAGATTTCCAAGATCCTCATATACCTAATGATAGAATAAAAAACAATATACTCCAGAATCTCTCTATGATGACTATATTAGTTCAGGGTGACAATGTCTCTTCCCATAGACTCTCTCACTTCGAAAATTACATAGATTCCCTCATATTACCTACCATGTACGAAAATACCTCCATGGAATCAGAGGTAGAATAAGAAGAGTATGACCTATGAAACACACCTTCCTCATTTGAGGTAGGTGTCCCCAACACCATTAATATTTTGAGGATGGTGAATCTAGGAGCATAAGAAGAAAATTAGACTACCTTGATTAGTATCACCTTGCCTCTAGAGGTGAAATACATGTAAATAACATTTCTATAGAAATATCAATACTTGTTTTCTTGGAATTATATGAAAATTCTCAGGATGAACCGCGATGTGGCCACACACCACCTAGGATTACCTAAAGACCATTGAGGTTTCATGTAGGAATATAGGATGATTCACCCCTCCTGTGATTCTAATATAGAATCAAAATTTGACAAATTGATCAAATACCATGTTTTCCAAGAAGTGAAATACCCAAGATGGATCACCATCATTGTCCCCGTCAATACAAGAATGGGTAGATTATGGTCTTCTTTGATTTAAGATACCTTAATCAATACTTCCCCAAGAGCAGTTTCTTATTTCTAATCATATAAATTTTGATCGATTCAAATTAAAGCATCCAAATAATTTCCTTAATGGATGGGTATTCAAGGTATAATTGAATAAATATAGACCCTAAGGATGAGGACACCACCACCTCAGAAAACCCTATAGTATAGTTTTCCATCAGGTCATGCCCTTTGGATTAAAGAATGATTGAACTACTTATGAAAATGAAATTCATAATATCTTTAATCCCTTCATAAGATAAATAGAAAAATGTTATGTCAACAAACTGATTTTCAGATATCAAAAATTATGTGATCACTTCACAAATTTTTTAAAAAAAATCAACATGTTGTGGCAGTACAATTTGAAGATGAACCCGCTCAAGTGTGATTTTGGTGTAATGTTTGGGAAATTCATTAGCTTAGTTGAATTCCCCCATGGAATCAAGGAAAACCCATAAAATACTAGTGAAATCCTATAAATTTAACCCCTTGTAATCTTAATGAATTTAGGGGTAGTAATGGAACCTCTCTTATATTATGTGTTTCATGGCTAACCAAATTGATGAATTCCTCCCATTAACCAAGTTAATGAGTAAAAGAGTCTCCTACCAATGGGATGAAGACTTCCAAAAAACCATTTAGAGTCTTTAGCAATACTTTCTGCATCCACCTGTCTTGATTCCACTGGTGTATGGAAATCTAATCATATTATATGTTTCCACCATGGAATATTAACTTAGTGATCTCATCACATAGAATAGTAATGCAGTAAATGATAATACTCTCTACTACTTGAGTCGAACAATGATATGTAATGAGATACAATGTTATAATATTGAGAATAACGGACTCACACTCATCTTTGTAGTAAAAAATTTGAGGCATTACTTATAGCATCACGAAGTCCACTTGGTCACTCATATAGACCGGATCAATTAAATCATTTCCATCCTATAATGAATAAAAATTTGTAATAATGGGAAGTTATTATGAAATAATATTACATCCAATTTGTATCACATAAGGTAGTGAAATGGAAGGACTTGGATGGTTTTCTTTCATCACACCCTATCCCATAAAGTACATCATAGAACATTGAAATTACATATGAAGAGGTTTTCAATGCCCATGACACTCCCCACACATGGGATATATATTTTTATAGTGCCTCCTGAAGTACTATCGACAATAGGTGGGAAAACAAAAATCTCAATCAGGTTTACTTTGGGATAGTATTTGTTTCTATGAAAAAAAACTTTCCCTAATCTTTTTCATTATTCAAAGACTACAGTAATAATGATTCTAAATATAAATCCATCATTATTGTCTTAGAATAATCCCTATAACGGCAGATATCCTACAAGAACATCGAAGGTTATTTGGATCTAGTGATAAAAAACTAGATTCGAATATGCCATAAAGAATAAATAATAGATTCCTATCATTGTCTATGTCATTGGGATAATGGTTCCAATTCATAGGATAATGAAAATATATTTTATCCAACCATGATTAGGATGATTTGGTATGGTATCTTTCCTTTTTATTACATAACCTTTCATTACATTTCACAAACATAAGATCTGTAAAGTTCAGTGTATTGGAAATAAGGGACATAATACATGAAAAATATAAAATTATTTTTATACTATGGAAAGGATTATTGAAATGTTCATCATAATTTCAATTACTAAATCTCACAACCTTGGGACATACATCAAAGGAAAGGGTGAGATTAAGGCCTAATAAGGGAAAACATGGAAAACAATTTACATGTGAACTTGAGAGAATACAATAAGAACATGAGGAAATATCATAAAGGTATGTGAAAAATAAATATAATGATAATAAAAACATTAATAATATATTGAAAATGTGTATATAACATTTAAATTATACATTCATAAGAATATCACCAAGGTCCATTCCCAAGGTGTCATAAAAATTACCAATATTATTCACCAAGGTATCATAAAACTTGTCATCTTAAGAGATTTATTTCTTTACCCAATGAATTGGAGCTATATTAGGGACACATTTAATATGTAATTATTTTCATTTTAACCAAATAGATCATAATCAAAATTTTCATAAATAACCCAAATAGAATAAAAGAAATGGGTTTCATATCAAAATCATTGCGTTTTTAAAAAAGTTCTTAAAAACATGATCGTTATGTCATTTATAACCCATGAAAAGGGAATGAGGATTTTACATACGTCAATTCCAGAATAAAATAAATAATTTTTATGTCTCGATTAATACCCCTAGAAACGAAAATAGGTTTGGGTATTCACATAATGAAAATAAAATAATTACTTGGGAAAAAGAGAGAGATTTGAAGTGAAAATCCTGCACTATAACAACTATGAAACATGGTTATAGAAAAAATTAAAAAGGGAGGGATAAGGTTTAACCATTCATAAAAGACTCATAATATCATATAGGGACATAATAAATTGTAAATAAGAACATGGTATGAAAATTTGATATCCATACCACATAAAAGAAAACTTGAATGGAAAAGAGAAGTTGAGAATTCCCTTACCTTGAAGAGTAACTTCTAAAAATCTAGGATTGGGACCCTAAGGGATTGAGGACACATTGGGAGGACTCCTTGGGAGGTAATACTGTTAGAGATTATAGGGGGATGATTTTGGAATGAAATAAAACTTATTAATGTATTTGTATTTATAATAAAAGATAGGGTTTTTTATTAATTTCTAAGGACACCTCATCGGTGGTATTTTCAAAAACATGGGCTTTACCATGGTATTTTCCCATGGTTTTGGCCACTTGGGACACCTAAAATAATATTTTATTCCACATGAGTTGACTAGAATTCTAAATTATAGATTATATCATTATGATGTCATAAAACACACCGAAAACTCAAAAAATGTATTTTTACTACTCACCAAAAAAACATTTAATAAAAATATCATAAATTATCCCTAACCTAATATCGATGTTTTGAATTCATAAATGAAATATATTTTATGAAAATAAATTTCTAAATAAGATAAATTTAATTGTTAAATAAAATCTCTATTTACCCGATAAAAATACTAATACTTAACTAATAATTTCTAAAATAGAAATTTACTTATATTATTATATCACATTACCATTCAAGATGCCTAAATTACATTTATAATTCATTAGGTGAGGTTACTATTACCTTTTCCATATTACTATTCATAGGGGTAATATTACTATTCATAAGTTACTATTCACCAAAATTTAATTTGATCTTATCGGACTCCAAATTTCTTAGTGATCATAACCATATATGTCTATTTTTCGAAAGATCCTTTCATTGTATCAGTTAAATAATGTTTAAAAAATATTTTAAAATACTCTTTTTTCAATATTCATTAATAATATGAAACTTCATAGAAAAATACTAAAAAATCATCCTAGATTAATTTTTACAATTGAAATTCAAAAGTGAGGTTTATTTTACCATAAAAAATTGTTATTTATACAAATGGATTACAAAAAGTAACTATGGATTCATTACATAGAACCTTATAAAACATGTGAGTAAGTTTCCAATGGTGATAGGGGAAGCTTGGAAAAAATTTCCCAAGTGGTGATTTCTTTTAACATGAAATTCTCCCATAAGAGATTTTTTTCAAGATTAACATGTTGAAGCCCGACTTGGTCTTCGTCTAGAGAAAATACTAGTGACACAACCTCCATCCCAAGATTTGGAAAATGGCCTTCATATGTCCCGAGTCTACATGATGATGCCATCTACTATTATTTCTGTATTAATTAACCATGCTCATTTCTATTTATAAACAATAATCATAATGTTAAGAGTATAGTTTCCTACAATCATATGGATCAATAGTCATAATTAACCAATGGTTATATAATGGTAAAATCCCAAAGGTCTTGTTTCAATTATACTTACTTCATTAATAAAAGGATATAGTTTTTTTGAGTACAAAATAAAATAACACAAAAATTTAGGAAACAAATATTATTCAAATGTTTGGGTCATTACATTCTTATCCCCTATAGAAATTTCATCCCCAAAATTTCAACTCATACCCTCAGAAGAGAAAAGGTGTGGGTACTTCTATCTCATAGTCTCCTCTGGTTCACACGTGGATTCTTCATATTTGTGCTTCCTCTACAACACTTTAATAAGGTAAGTATTCTTGTTGCATAAAACCTTATCTCTAGGATCCAAGATCTCCACCGTCTTCTACTCATAAGAGAGGTCGTGTTAAAATTATACCACATCTGGATTTTTTACATGTGAAGGGTTAGGTATTTACTTCCTTAAGATGGATATGTTGGACACATCATGAACATGATATATATTTGGAGGAATTGCAAGATGGTTGGAAACTACAACTACATGATCAAATATTTCGTAGGGGCCAATGTACCTAGGGATGAGACTCTCTTTCTTACCAAACCTCATGACTCTCTTCTATAGAGAAATTCAAAGGAATACATTTTCACCAACATAAAACTCCAAGTCCCTTCTACGGTTGTCGTCATAACTCTTCTGTCGACTTTGAGAATCCTTTATGTGTTATTAGATGGCATGAAAATTTTCTTTCATCTCTTGCACAAGATCCTGGCCAAGATTCTTCCTTTCACCACCTTCATCCCAACAAGCAGAGGTTCTACATCGCTTCCTATATAGAGCTTCATAGGGTTCCATTTGATTTCTCAATTAGAAGATATTGTTGTAAGAGAACTAAAATAATGGGAGATATTGATCCTATCCACATTTAAATTCTATTTAGCATGTTCTCATCATGTCATCAAGTATTTTAAGAGTCCTTTTAGATTGGACATCAGTTTTGGGGTGATAGACCATACTGAAATTCTATTTGGTACTCAAATAATGTTGAAGACTTATCCAAAATTTTGATTTGAACCTTGGATCATGATCAGATATGATAGAAAGTGGAACTCCATGAAACCTTACCACTTCCTTCACGTAAATCTTGGAAATTTGATCAAGAGATAAATCTCCACAAATATAGATAAAGTGGGCCGTCTTGGTGAGATGGTCCACTATAAACCATATCACATTATTTCCTTTGGAAGTTCTCAGGAGACTAGTGACAAAGTCTATAGTGATATTATCCCAATTCCATGCTAGTATGGGTAGTGGTTGTAATACCCATTTAGGAAGTTATTTCAATGCATTTTCTTGATGACATACCGGGAACCTTGTAGTGTAGTAAGGAATATATATTTTCATATTATCCCACCAATAATGATCACAAAGGTCCCTATATATTTTTGTGCTACCAGGATGTATAGAGAATGTAGATCCATGAGCTTCATCCATCATATCCTTCTTTATTTCGGGAATAGATGGAACACATAGTCTTGTATAAAATTTCAATACACCTTCTTGATCAATATTTTACTTGGGAAAATTCCCATCCTTCATAGCCTCAAACATCTTCTGTAACAAGGGATCTTATTTATGAGTTTTCTTGATCTTCTCTGGTAACGATGGTTGAGAAATCATTTGGGATGGGGTTGATGATGTCCCTTCCCTTAAAATTCCCATGTCCAGTTTCATTATGTATTTGATAGAGGGATCTCTTAAAATCCTCATCATGGATAGAACAACATGGTATTTCATACTTAATGCATCAGTGACTTTGTTTTCTCTTCCATGATGATAATGAATTGAACAATCATACCTTTAAGAAGTTTCAACCATCTCTGATGTCTTATGTTCAACTCCTTTTGTGTGAAAATATACTTCAATCTTTGATGGTCTGTGTATATATCACACTTCTCCCCATAAAGATAGCACCTCCATATATTCAGAGAAAAAACCACCATATCCAGATCTAGATCATGCACATGATAACTCTTCTCATGAGTCTTCAATTTTAGATATTCATAAGCAATCACCTTTCCATTTTTCATGAGGAATCACCCAAGCACTTTCATAGATGCATCACCAAAAATAAGTAAAACTTCTCCTCTTTAAGGCCGAGTTAACACGTGCAGTAACCAATATATTCTTTATTTTTTGGAAACTTTCTTCACACTCCTTTGTTCATATGAAGTTGAACCCTTTTAGAGTTAACTTGGTTAATGTATTATAAAGTCAGGAAATGTTTTTCACAAACTTCTTATAATATCCCTCTAATCCAAGGGAACTATGAATCTATGTTGTTGTTGTTGGATGAGGCCACTCCACTAAAAGTTTTGTCTTTGTAGGGTCAACTATGATTCCTTCACTCGTTATAATGTTCCACAAGAAAGAATCTTTTTGTAAACAAAAATCACATTTTCTAAACTTTCCAAAAAACCTCTCCTTCCATATATTTTGAAAAATAACCCTTAGATGATCCTCATGATCCTCAAGACTTTTCAAACATACTATAATATCATCAATAAAAAATACCACAAAGTTATCAAGGTTGGCCCTAAAGACTCTATTCATCAAATCCCTAAAAATAACTGGAGAATTAGTTAAGATTAAGGGAATAAAAAGAAACTTATAATGCCCATATCTTTATCAGAAGTCAGTTTTTAGAATATCTTATTTGTTCACACTCAATTGATAAAAATCGAATCGAAGATCAATCTTGGAGAAGAATTGAGCCCAATAAGTTTGGTAAAATAAGCCATCAATTCTTGAAAGAGGGTATTTTTTCTTAATTTTTATCCCATTCACTTCTATGTAATAAACACATAACTACATTGATCCACCGTTCTTATTTAGAAAGATAAAGAGTTCTCCCCAAGGAGACACACTCGGTTAGAGAAACCCCATCTGAAAAAGTTCCTAGAGTTATTTCTTTAATTCCTCAATCTCCACATTTTCTATGCTATATGGGTTATTTGATATCAGATGAGATCCGTGTATGAGTTCAATGGTGAACTATACCTCTCTTTATGGGGGATCCCCGAGTAACTTTTTAGGAAATACTTCAATGTATTCCTGGAAGATAGGGACATTTTCTATCCTTATACTCTCATTTCCCTCTTTATCCTCCCTGATAAACTCTATAAAGAAGGATATAGGAGGTTATTATAGACAAAGCTTGGGTCGATAAATCTCTCCATGGAATATAACGGGAGGTTCCCCATTTAGGACTACTGATATTTCCTTTCTTCTACATTTGATCATAGCATTATACTTTGAGAGCCATTACATCCCTAGTATAATGTTGAATTTCCAACATGGGAATGACTACATGATTTGAAATAAGATTGTTCTCACTTAAGTAAATACTAGAGTTTCTAAACATTGATGATGCTTGAATAATCCCACTATTAGTCTGACTGGTAACTCTACTTTTGGAAATTTAGGGGTTGATTCTAATTTTTTTGCAAACATGGAGGAAATAAAAGAATTTTTAGAACCAGAATCAAACAAATTACTTTATAGATTTGAGATAACAACAAGATTACCTACGAACACATCATTTGGAGCTTCAACATCAGTTGTCGTGATAGAAAAAGAAATACCTTACACCCTTGGCCTTAGCGGAGGTTGATGGTGTTTCCCCTCCACTGCCCTCAGATTTGGATGGTGATTGGAAAAGTGCCCAAGATATCCACACTTGATGAATTGGACTTCAAATAGGGCCTACACCATATTCCTCTTATTGTTAGTGTTTCTAATTTAAGGCTTCACCTCACTATGACAATTCCGTGTGATATGCCCATATCTTCCACACTTGTAACACTTTCCTCTCTTGAGCAGGTAATTCCCCAAATGCTTCTTCCCACATTTTTTACACGTGGAAAGTTTCCCTTGATTTTTTTAAAGGAGATGCCTTGGTCAAAGATGACCAAAGCACAAATATTATTAAAAAAAGAGAAGGATTACAAGATTCTAAAAATCAGTATTATATTATAATCTTTTTCATCCAAGGAAAGGAGAGTAGTGGGAAGGTATTCAAACCAAGTAATGTCTTGATTGACTCCCATGTTGGCCAGACCATCTGCAACCATGTTTTCATCTCAATAAACATGGGTGATGATATATTTAAGATCTCTAAGCGAGCGGAAGCATTCCATCCAGCAGGTAGTAATCAGCCATGTAAGGTGAATTATGCCATTTCAAATAGCTTGGAAAATAGTTGTTGAGTCACTTTCGATCTAGAGGTTATTCCAACCAAAGAGTTTGTCAAAAGAAATGGCATGTATCAGGCCCAACATCTCAGCTTCAAGTGAGGTGGCATTGCCACATTTTACCATGAAGCATCCAAGGATCTGACCATTGTGATTTCTAAAAACAACACCACACCCTACAGGTCCCAGATTTCCTTTGGAGGTGCCATCAATAAGGATCTTGATCCATCCAGGAAGGGGGGTGGGATCTCCAGAACACCTACAAAGTGTGATGTGGATGAAGAAAGTGACCTTTAATATTTATACACCTAAGGATCACAAAGTCATGTACGGTATTGTGGCCGTGACCCTTTTGAATCAAGGCTGCTTCTTGTATGGCGATGAAGATCCTCATCCGACCTGCATTATGATTAATTGAGTAATTATTATGAATAATAGCATTCCGATCATACCAGATTACATGGTGTAGCTCAAAAACTGTAGAATGAAATAGGTTCCTGATTTGCTGAGAGCCATACATTTATGCACATTTTTAAGTTGATCTTTGTTAGAATTAAGATTCAACCATCTACAGTCAAAAAGGTCAAGAATATAGTTCTAGAGAGCAGAAGAAGTAGCGATAGAGAGAAAGAGGCGGTTAGAATCTTCCCTGTTTTTATTACATATTTTGAATTTGGAGCAGAGATGAATGCCAAAATATTGAAGGCAAAGTTTAGTGGGCACTCTATTGTGAGCAAGACACCATAAGAGGCTGAATCTCAATGGTTTTATCCAAGGTTTGTTAAATTTTTTTAACCAACTGTAGTCTCTTTCTGAGTTACAAAAATAATGATTGTAGAACTATTTTGAGTTGAGCATACCATTGTGAGAAGGTTCCCAAGTTAAGAAATCATTGGTGTGAGAGGAAGAGTAATTTTCAATGATGTTCAGAATAGTGCTGTGAAGGTGATCATGTTGGGAGTTTAAGATGTCTCTAATAGAGATGTTGTTATTATCAAGGGTTTTATATGGACTCATTTTGTAAATTAAAGGTGTTCCAATCCAGTTATCCAACCAAAATTTCATGGAGGAATCTCTGGAGACCATCCACCGAGAGTTATGCATAATTTTGGTGAAGGATTTTTTGATGGAGGGCCAGATTGAAGAGCTAATGAAGTTTGAGTTTACCATTTTAAGTTTGTCAAGATACCTATTTTTTTAGAAAGTAAAGAGCATTAGAGGAATTGTGAAAAAGTTTCCAAGTGAGCCTTTATTGGAGGGCTTCATTAAAGTATTTTATATTTTTAAAACTGATAACACCTTTTTCAATGGATTTGCAGTAAGTTGACCAAGGCACATTCACAAGTTTTCTTTCTAGAATACTACCAGACCAGATAAAATTCTTTATGGTGGTGTTCATTTTTTTTAATGAGGCCAGGTTTCCACTTATTGACCATCATGGAATAAACCACCTTGGAGATGATACTAGATTAAACAAGGCATGTCCTGCCTTCTGTAGAGAGAGATTTACCCTTCCAAGAGGATAACCGATTTAGAACTTGGTCGATGATCGTCACAAAGTGACAAGATTTGGGTCTACCCCAAAAAATGAGAACACCAAGATATGTGAAAGGGAGTGTACCTTCTTTCAGACCCAGATCACGGATAATGTTACATTTTCTATAAGGGGGAAATTCTTCCCAAATAAGATTAACGCTTTTTTCCAGCTAATGGTTTGACCAGAAATCTCTTCATAGTGTGAGATCACATTTTTGAGATTTAGAATATTTATTTTATCGCCTGTAGGAAAAAGGATGATGTAATTAGCATATAAAATATGAGTAAAGTAATTTACGTTCCTAGATACATGAATGGGATTTATTTTAATCTGTTCCACCAACCGGTTGATCCGATGACTGAGATAGTCTTCTATGATCGAAAAGAGAATGAAAGATAGTGGATCACCATGCCTGACACCATTTGTGCATTTAAAGTAGACTTTAGGTGAGCCATTGACCAGGATGGAGATAGGGGCTAAGTTAAAGAGGGTTTTGATTGCAGTGATGAAAGAGGTATTAAAACCATATCCTTGTAGGAATTTGAAGATAAATCTCCAGTCCCTGGTGTCAAAAGCTTTCCTGATGTCAAGTTTAATCACTATGTTTCCTCCCCTGTTAGTTTTATTTAAATTATTGACACACTCAGAGGTGAGGAAAATATAGTCTTGTATGGATCTTACCATTATAAAACCAAATTGATTCTACAAGACAATTTTGTTTTTCAGAGTGGAGAGTCTGTTTATAATGATTTTTGTGACGATTTTAAAAAGGGTGTTGATAAGAGAAATGGGTCGAAATAGGTGGATCTCAGAAGAATTATCCACTTTCAGTATCAAGGTGAGAAAATTGGCATTTAGGGCATTAGGGATAGACCCTTTGGGGAAGAAGGTTTTTACAATTTTATAAACATAAATCTTAATTACCTCCCAATAATGCTAAAAAAAGCCATTGTTGAACCCATCAGGGCCCGGGGCACTATCGGGGTTCAGACTAAAGACAGTATCTTTGATTTCATGATCCATCGGGGTGTTGAGTAGGAAGGAATTTTCCTCATCATTGATCACTATGGGAATGAACTCAGGTTGGAGGTATTTGTTTATATCACAACCACTGAAAATAGTTTAAATATAGGAGATGATATGATGACAGATGTCCTCTTCATTGTCCAGGAGCCTATACCCATCCATTAAAAGGGTTAACAACCTATAGGCCTTCCTGATTCTTTGTAGAGAATTATAGAATTTAGTGTTTCTATCACTATTGGCTAACTATTTAGCTTTAAATGTTTTTTTCTCATATTTTCTTTGAATGTGACCAGAGAGTTATGTTTGATCATAATGTTAAGTTCATGAGTATGATCAATGTTGAGATCATAATGGGTGTTCATGTTTTGAAGTACATTGAGATCCTTCTTAGGAGTCATGATGTCATTATTAATTTTTTTGGCTTTAGATCTGCACCATATTTTTAGATTATATTTTAAATGTTTTAATTTGAGACTACAGTCAAGGTCAGAATTGTTACGAGACATTGAGGACAAAATTTTTTGGATTATATGAGAGCACTCTTCATCAGAGAACTAAGAATTTTTAAATATAAAGGGCATACGTGGTTTCATGTATTTGGTGGAGACATTAACCAGGATGGGGTGATGATTAGAGTTCAGCCTATAAAGTGTAATACTGGAGATAATGTCCCATTTATCTAAGACAGGGTGGTTTGTGAAGGCTCTATCTAGCTTAGAGGCAACAAATTTGTTGTGATATCTTCTATACCAGGTGTATTTAGCACCAGTGAGATTGATTTCTATGAGATTGTGGTCATCTATTGAGGTTTTAAATTCTGTTGTGGAAATAGAAGCATGAGAGGGCCAAATTTTCTTACTTGGATGTTGAATGGAATTGAAATCACCCATAATAAGTCGGGGTGCAGTAATATTAGTGCCAAGGTAATAGAGGTCATTCCAAAGTATTCTTCTTTCTTGGTATATATTATTAGCATAGAAGAAAGAGTAGAAAATATGTGTGTCGTCAATATTAAATATTCAAGTAAAAATATGATTAGAGATATTATAGACGCTAATATTCTTCAAAGAGAAATGTGAGAAAATCCATAAGGAATCTGCATGAATATTATTAGTGATAGCACCAGGGAAAACATAATTCTTTTGACATAAATAAGAGTATTTAGTGGCATAATTAATTTTTGGTTCCACAATAGCAAATAAAAGAGGATGGTGATAGTCAGTCATTCTATTTAACTCATTGAAGGTGTCAGAGTTAAAAATCCCCTGACAATTCCAAAAAATTATCTTCATTGAAATCTAGTTTTTGAGTTAGAACCCCCCTTTTTCGTTTTTCACGAGCCTTTATTTCTAGAAGATCTTATAACTTCCTGATTATCCGAAGTCTGTTCCTTATTATTATAGGATTTTATGGTGTTTTTCATTGCAGGATCAGGTATTATCTCAATCATAGTAGAGTCTGCATATTTTTTAGTACACAACAGCAAATAATTGAAAATAGGATTCAAAATAGAGTTATCATCCTTTGTAGTACAAAACTCACTATCTATAAGTAGGTAGATATTTTCACCTGATGCCAATGAAGCAGCTGCATGCTACTTGTTGGTGTTGTCTAGTTCTGGACAACACTGCATGTGGTCTATTGAGATCTTCATCACCTGCGTGGACTTACAATCCTGTACTGTAATCTTGTTACCATGATCAATCAATTCAGATTCCATGATATCAAAATGATAGGGATTATTTAGTGTCACAGTGAACCAAGAATGGGTGGGATAGTTTATAGTGCTAGAGTGAGTTGGGAATGTAGTATCTGGTTCACCCTTGTTCGTTTTATTTCATTCTTTATTCTTAGAGTAGTAGTTTTCATTGATGAATCCTTAAGGCTTGGAGTTGTAAGTTGCGTGTTACAAGACATCATGGAAACAATATGAACACCATTGATAACATGTTGAAACCCCTCAGAAGAGGTACTTGAAAGAGTTGAGATGTATGTATCAAGTTCTTTTTCCATCCCAGGTTTCTCAGTTGTTGTATATTTTATGGAGATGTTGTTTTGGGTTTGTGTGGGGGCTTCTACCGAGGATGGAGTTCCCTTAGAAGGGTTGACAGAGTCTAGTTTTTTGTTGAAAATTTTAGACATTTGAATAGTAGAGTGATGTGTTGTGTCTAGAATTTCCTTTTGGGTGATCCTTGGTTCACTAAATACTAGAATGTTTTCAGTATAGTTCTAAGTTTTAGAGAAAAAAAGCAGATGTGCCTTGAGTATGGGAATAATTATATTCATTATCTATTTTATTATTGGATACAATGTTAAAATCAGAAGTGTCAGTGGTATTTACAGGGAGTGAATTCCGTATTTGTCCAGTACCCGAGTCCAGAGTGAGTTTCCCTATGTTTTGAATTGAAGAAGTCTCAGGATAGCCATCCTTGTGTGGGGGTGCTAAGTTCGTGATGCAATTAATGCAGCTCACTCGTTCAGGTAAATTATCCCTGTTACCAAGGTTTTTATTTTCATCTTGGTTGAGAATAGGCCTTGATATTTGACCATATTCTACTTTTTATTAGATTTGTGAGACCACTACGTCTCACCAAAATCCAGTTCAAATTTCATATCACTCCACACGATATCCTCATAGTTATCATAGTATCAGTTGGTTAGATTCTTAGGCATACAAGATCATAGTCCACCAAAGAATCTATCAACCTTCCCATTAGGATCCAAGAAAAATCTTTAGGTGTAATGAAAAAGTATTTTGAAGTTCATCTCATAGCTTCCAACAGATTCATTCTCCTTTTGCTTCAGCTCAAGAAACTCCTTCTCCATTTTTTTCTCATCGAATGAGGGAAATACTTATTGAAGAAGATCCATCTGAACTCTTCCCACTTCAAAGCTTTAACCTCCACTATTGGTATGATGATTTTAATTAGTTACCACCACTGATCAAATTCTACCTCTAATTGGTAAACATCCAGGGTGCCCCTCTCTTGTTCTAAACAATGGAGCACAAAAAAAATCTTTTCAATAGATATGATCCACTGTTCAACAATAAATGGGTCAGTAGATCCACTAAATGTTGGTGGTCATTGATGCATAAAGGAATCAACAGAAAGTTTTTTACTTCATGGTGAAATCAGTATCTTAGCATGATTCAAGTTATTTCCCATAACTTGAGTCATTTGGTTCCTCATTCTCATGAATGATTCCATTCCATCTTCCATTGGAGGGTCGTCAGCACATGGTCCGTTGTGGTCACCATTTGAAAAGTTCCTCTTATTTCCCACCACTTTCAAAAAGAATAAAACCACAGGGAGAAGATTATTTTATTTATGAATCTTTTAACTGTAATGGATTTTTATGTCTTAAAACATCATGCGTAAACATATTACTCTTTATGAATAATTACATTTCTCTATAAATCCTTCATAATGATTCATAAAAATCTTGTGATTAACCAAACATATCCCCTAGGAGTGTCAAGAAAGATGTGAATCAAGACCCATTTTCATGTTCTAGTTCACATTTGAGTCTAGGTCAAAGCGGTGTTTTTTGGTTTTACCATAAGATACATCTATGTCGGAGCCACATTCAGTCATTTGTATCCTGACTAGGATCTATTTGTTTGGAAACCACTTACTTAATATTTCAACAAAATACCAAGAATTTTTCCTATATTTAACCTTTTATATAGGGTTATTCCTAAAGTTCTCATATCTTAATTTCCACAAATAACTAAACTACCCTTTGATACCAACTATGTCATCCTTCCATTTTATTACATAACTTTTAATTACATTTTACAAATAAAAGATCTTTAATGTTTAGTGTATTGGAAATAAGGAACATAATACATGAAAAAATATAAAATTATTTTAATCCTCTTGGAAGGATTATTTAAATATTCATCCTATGTTCAATTACTACATCTCATAACCTTGGGACACACATCAAATGAAAGGGTGAGCATAAGGCTCAGTAAGGGAAACTATGGAAAATAGTTTACGTGTGAACTTGAGAGAATACAATAAGAATGTGAGGAAATATCCTAAAGGAAAGAGAAATAGGAATATCATGATAATAATAAATTGAATAATATATTGAATATGTGGCTACAAAATTTAATTTATGCATTCCTAAGCATATCACCAAGGTCCATCCCCAAGGTGTCATAAAAATAAAAAATGTTATTCACCAAGGTATCATAAAACTTGTCATATCTAGAGATTAATTTCTTTACCGAATTCATTAGAGTTATATTAGGGCACAAAATTAATATGTATTTTTCATCATGTGAGTCACATAGATCATAATAAAACATTTCATAAATAAACCAAAGAGAATAAAAGAAATGGTTTTCATATTAAAATCATATTGTTTTTTTGAAAAGTGTTTAAATATATGATCATTATGTCATTTATAACCCATAAAAAAGGAATGAGGGTTTTATGTATCTAAATTAAAGAATTAAATAAATAATTTTCATGTCTTGATAAATACCTATAGAAATTAAAATATGTTTGGGTATTCACATAATTAAAATAAAAGAATTTCTTGAGAAAAGAGAGAGATTTTGAGACAAAAAGTCAACAACATTATGACTATGAAACATGGATTTATAAAACATTAAAAAGAGAGGGGAAATGGGTAACACAATAATGAAAGAATAATAATATAGTATAGGGACATAATAAATTGTAAATAAGAACATGTTATGGAAATTTGAAAGCCATACCACATAAAAGAAAACTTTAATGGAAAAGGGAAGTTGAGAATTCCATTACCTTGCAGAGTAACTTCTAAAACTCTAGGATTGAAACCTTGAGGGACTAATAAAACATTGGGAGGACTCCATGGGAAGTAATATTATAAGAACTTATAGGGGGATGATTTTTAAATGAAATAAAATGAATTAATGGCTTGGTATTTGTAGTAAAAAACAGGGAGTTTTTTTTAATAATTCTGGAGAACACCTCATCAGTGGTATTTGAAAAACCATTTTCTTGACCATGGTATTTGACCATGGTTTTGTCTAATTTGGACACATAATATAATATTTTAATCTACATGAGTATATCATCATTTTAAATTAAATATTACATCATTAGGATGTCATAAAACACAACAAAAACTCAAACACTATATTTTTAGTATTCACCAAAAAACAAAAAAAAATTTATAAATATCTCATAAATTCACCCTAAACTAATATCAACACTCTGAATTGAAAAATAAACTCAATTTTTCGGAAATATTTTTATAAATATGATAAATTTAAATTTTAATTAAAATCACTATTTACTCGAGAAAAATACTAATACTTGACTAATATTTTCTAAAACAGCTATTTACATATACTGTTATATCACATTACCATTCAAGATGAATAAATTACATTTATAATTCTTTAGGTGAGGTTACAATTCCGTTGGTTATATTACTATTCATAATGGTAATATTATTATTCATAAGTTAGTATTCACCGAAAATTATGTTGATCATATTAGATACTAATTTTCAGACTGATCATAACCGTATATGTCCATTTTTCGAAAATAATTTCACCTTATAAATTATTTATAGTATAAAAAATATTTTAAAATAATCTCTTTTTCAATATTCATAAATAATACAAAACTTCTTACAAAAATACTAAAAATACATCCTAGATTATTTTTTACATTTGAAATTCAAAAAACGATGTTTATTTTACCATAAAAAATGTTATTTATACAAATGGATTACACAATGTAACTATGGACTCATTACATAGCCCCTTATAAAACCTGCATAGGACCTTAGAGTAAGGTGTTAAATGGTGATAGAATATTGGGGTGGCATGGACAACATTGCGCAAGTGGTAATTTCAATCATCTTGAACTTCTCCCGTAGGTGATTTTGTTCAATCCTAACATGTTGAAACTCTGCTTGGGCTTGGTACAGAGAAAATCCCAGTGATGCTTCCTCCCTCCCAAGCTCCAAAAAATGGGCTTCGAATGACCTGAGTCTACTAGATGAGGCCAATGAATCTTATTTTTCTATTAATTAAACATGGTAATTTATATTTATAAAGAATAATCATAAAGTTAAGAGTATAGTCTCCAACGATCATACAGACCAGCAGTCGTAATTATCCAATGGTTATATAACGGTCGAAACCCAAATGTCTCATTTCATTTATACTCACTTCATTAATAAATTCATATAGTTTTGTTCAATACAAAATTAAATAACACACAATTTTAGGGAAAAAATATTATTCCAATGTTCAGGTCATTATAGGTGGTCTTTCGCATCATGCATCAAAGGATAGTATCATTGGTCATAATCTGTGTCATGGAGGAAATAAATTAAATCAACATGGCCCTAGAGTGTGATAAAATAATATCCACATCTGGATGGATAGAGCCCATAATATATTATATTCAAAATGGGACTCCCCTACTGGATCGAGTCGGAAGGAAACAGACTCAACATCGAGGAGTGAACTTCATCCTTTTGGATGGCCCAAATGAGAAAAAATACCACTATAAAAAAGGATTCAATGTGATATTCATCAGATTCATAACAAAAAGTGATATTCATGCTGTCATGGAATAATTCCATGTAGTCTACTATGGTGATAATCATATAGGGCCATGGTCTCCCACGAAGACTTGGTTAGTACTGGAAATAAAATGATATAAGACTACAAGTAATTCACCAAGAAATGTAATGAATTAAAAATTCATGAAAGCTTCATCCATCAACCCCTAGAATTGATATAGATAGATAAATATTATTGGCCACTTTACATATGGGGAATGGATTTTGTAGGGCCATATCCCCTAGACACAACTAACTTGTTTATGTTCATATTTACTACTTACAAATTATTTTTCAAATGGGTTGAGGAAAAATCCCTCAAGGAATTTTGAATAAATAATATCATTAAATTCTTGAATTCCAATATCATCACTAAATTCAGAGTTCCACACATGATACTAATATATAATGAAACCAATTTCTATTATTTCGAATCGAAGAAATTATACAAGGAGTGAAACATTGAGTCCAACCATTTATCCCATTACAATGTAGAAGAAAATGGGCAAATATAGGCCTTAAATGAGTCTCTATAAAAATGTACTCAAGAATATGGATAATAAGGACAAGAATTCATGTCCATACAAGCTCTTTCATGATTTATGGGCCTACTATACCACCACACACACTATTACCCAAGAAACTCCATATTCATTTGTGTAAGAAACCAAGGTAGTGTTTCCCATAGAAGTCCAATTTTCCTCACTTCAAGTAGCTATCTGTGTAAAACTATCATATGATGATAAATTGAAAAATTGGGTGGATGAGTTGGAATGGATTGATGAGAAAAGGTTTCACACATCGAACATCCTTGAATTCAATCAGAATCGGATCGCACAAGCCTTCAATAAAAGGCTCTCCTCCAATCGTTCCTTCTAGGGGAACTCATATTGGCTCTCATAACAATAATGATACTAGGAAAGAAACATCCTACGATAGAACCCAAATGTGAAGGGACTTAAATAAAATATATGATCTATTCCAATTTAGAATAATCATTAGCCATAATGTATGGGGAAAACATCAAGTCCCCTCAAATGTGAGTTTTCTCAAGAAGAAATTTTCTTATATTCCTCAAAGCATCTAAAATCCTGACAACATGATGTTAAACTACAAGGAATATGTTTTTGTCACATGATGTTAAAATGCATGATAATTACTTACTGCATCAAGTTATACAAATAAATCATGGCAGAAAGACTTCACTTCCAAGAGAACATCACTTCATAGACAATTCACTACACATGAGTTAGATTTTAGTGAAATAAAAATAAAGTTCCCTCATCCCTATGTGAGATTCATATCCACATAGGGAATATCGCCACTCAAGAACTATGTGTGGCCTGATTCCTACCATCAAAGGATATATAGTGACTCCTAAATATCAAATCCTGGGTCCAACTTCAATATATTCTTCCCGATCATAGGTTATAAAACTTTGCAACAACATATTTAACACATGATGTTAAAATTAAGTCTTACCCTATGTACCAAGAATGTGATTCCTTGGAAAACTAGATCAAGAAGCCTAATATCACAATCCTGGGATGCCACTTTAAAGGGGATTTCCCAAATTCCTAGAAATTGTTTTTAAGGATTCATTCCTTTCACATTGGGGAACCTTCATCCTTTCTGTGTGATTTTAAAATAAAAGTTTTTTCAAGAACTACATATGGATCGACTCTCATTCCAATGAGATACATAGATAATCCAAGATCCTATATCTTGGACCATCAATAGCATGATGAAAATTCCCATTTTATTTCTTTTAATTTTTTCCATGTCATGAAAAAATACTTTTTCATTCTCTGTTTCTCACACCAAACCTAGCTCACGTGGGTTTACGAATTTTGGTTAGGGATTCCCCAAACAATTGAGACATATTAGTTCACTTTAGGTTTAACATGGTCTTGAATGAAATACCTTAAAAGTAACATCCTAAGTCCTTGCTGCATGACATTAAACTACATGGTTGATGTCTCTTTCATGAAATAAAACTATAAATTACTATAGACCTCACCTAAAAGGACCATCATCCTTGTAGATGGTCTTCCCCACCACATTTGTGAGATAACTACATGTGTCTTCATTCCTATCATCACATGATACATACTGATTCCCCAATCACTAATCCTTGGTCTCATTGCAACAATAAAAAGGAACAATTCCAACCTCTACATATGGTTCAGAAGTACATCGAGATTTTACCATTCAAGAACTTCATGTGTATTAATTATCATCATTATAGGATATGTAGTGATATCCATATATCCAATACTTGGTCTAGCCTCAACAATCAACGAGAACAATGCCCCCTCAATGCATGGGTTAGAATTGTGTGGACAGTTTCCCATAAAAGAACATCATGTCAATTTATTTCTATCATTATAGGGTATGTAGTGAGGACCAGATCTCCAATACTAGGTACAACCTAAATAATCAACATGAAAATTTCCCCCCTATACATATATGTCAGAACTATAAGGAGAGTTTCCCATTCAATAACTATGTATTGCTTGATTCCTTATATCACATTAATACATAGTGATGCCCAAATCTCTAATCCTCTATCCATCCAAAACAATCAAAAGGAAAAATCCCCCCTCTACACCTGGGTCAAACCTACATGGAGATTTTCACATTCAATAACTTTGTGTGGCTTGATTCCTGTTATCACAAGATACATACTAATTCCTAGATATCCAATCCTCAGTCCGTCTATAAATATCAATGAGAATAATTCCATACTCTTCATATGTATTTGACCCATTTTGAGAGCTTCCCATATAAGAACTATGTCAGTCATGATTTGTTTCATCACATGATATATTGTAATGCCTAGATCTCTAATCTTGGGTCCAACCACAACAATCAATTAGAATAATTCCCCCTCTATATATGGGTTAGATATATATGGAGAGTTTCCCATAAAAGAACTACATTTTTCTTAGTTCATCTCATGAAAAGATACATAGTGAAACATAGATATCCAATCCTAGTTCTAGAGACAGCAATCAACATGAACAATTCACCCCTATGCACATGGGTCAGACATGCGTGGTGAGTTTCATGTTCAAGAACTATGTGTGTCTTGATTCTTGTCAACACAAGATACATAGTGATGCTCGGATCTCCATTCCTTGGTCTAGTCATAACAATCAATGGGAATAATTTTACCCTCTATGTATAGATCATACCTACATAGAAGTTTCCCATTCAATAACTACGTGTGGATTAATCCCTAGCATCATAGGATAGGTAGTGAAACCTATAACTCTAATCTTGGGTTCAACCACAACATATAAAATGATACAAATACACCCCCAATTACATATGGGATGGACTTATGAATAAAGTCATCTTAGAACCATTATCATGTGGATTAGCTGACTGCCCAATTGTCCCTAGTTTCTCACACCAAATAGGGCTCATGTAGAATTAGAAAAACTAGAATGCCACACTAGCCAATACAATTGAGACTTCTCTATGACCATGAACCATTTCCTAGTCATTCGATGTTAATCTACATGACCACGTCCTAGTTTCATGATTTTAAATGGAATGAAAAAAGGTATTCACATTGACCACATCCTCCCTATAATGGTTTTGTATCCCAGAATCAAATGTTTTATTCCTTCACATTGAAATGTGTTCAATACACACTGGTATATCCTTTAGGGTGATCAAACCCTTCTTGAAGATTAAATTTTCTAGGAACAAAATTCATATATTCGATATCTAAGTTGACACACCCAGTTCCTTGATTTGATACCCTTTTCTTAGAACCCCACGAACCTTGGGATTCCTTGCTCTTGGCCCGTCCCTATAGAAAATTGGTAACAGGGATTGGTTTATCGAAATATACCCTTCAGTATAGGGAAGTCCCCCTTGAATCCAAGATTTATTTTCCTAACCTCATGGAACATTATAGCCTTTTTCCATTATTAATGGTTGACTTGTTGCCATTGGTTCCCACCTCTAGTTAACTCAAATATTCTTGGGTTATGATTTACAATTTCTGTAACCCAACTATTAAAGAACATTTGGATACTCTTAATGTTACAAATATGTGAATTATACTAATTTTGAAAGGAATGTTCAGAAAATTTATCCCCGTGCCCTTCCATTTTGAGGTATTCATCTTTTTTGAAACCCAATAACTCTGAGATAGTCACCCTTATCCGATGTATACCAGTTAGATCTATGCGGAAGGATCTCCTAAAAGGAGATAATTATAACATGATTATTTCCCTTAAAATATGTATAGGTAAACCCAGTTAATCTGAACCATAAAAGTATTATATACCTCTATTTAAAGAAGTTCGAGTCATACAAGCTTTATCTTTCTATACATGAGTCAGATCTATGTATGGATTTCTCACACACATGATAAATATGCATAAAATGGGCTTAGACACATGGAAACCCACCAATAAGTATGTGCATATATAAATGGTTATCCCTACTTCTAAATACCCAAAACTAGTGAAAAATTTCCCCAAGGACATCTTTCACAATTTCACATTGGTTGCCACATCTTTACCTAATGAAGTTAAACTTCATGGAAAACGTCCTTACCTCATGAAGTTAAACTTCAAGGAGACCATATTTTCTGAATGATGTTAAAAATTAAGGAAAACATGATTGTTATATGAATTTAAAATACTAGACATATATGCCCCACTATATGATTTTAAAGTTTGCTAGCCATCACCCACCATCATTTCTCACCAAAGGACTATAAGAACTTGTCCCTAATTAACTAGTGTATAGAGTGATTCTGTCATCTTTTAAACACCTCAACCCATAAATTACTATTCATCTATTGAGAACCTTGGGTTTTCATATACCTTTTACGAACCATGTAAAGGAAAAGCAATCTATCTATTTGACCATGCTAGTGAGGCATAAGGGATTTGACATACCAACCAGAGACATCTGGGAACTGCAAGGGTATTTATAATCTTTGTGAGCCTGACATCACTGTGGACGAACTCAGAACCATATGGTGTTCTACTTCATTCCTGGTATGATCGTCCCATGTAATTAATCATTGTATAATAAACTATAGTTATGAGTTATAACAATTTAATCTCCCACTCAAAAGGATGGTGAATTGCTCTTAACACTAGATATCCTAATTGGGATATTATGTAACATTACCCTGATACCAGTTCCATTCACTTCATGACCTTAAACTACATGCACTTTGGTTAATGCTATATGACCATAAACATTTTCATTTGGTGTTCCAAATCACAGGGCCCTAAACTACTAGTGAAAGAAAAATACAACTTTTTAGGATATAAACATATAAATGGTGGACTGATAAAAAGTCAACTCTATGCTAGCTAAATTCTACATCTCTAGAGTTTAGGAAAAATTTAGAGTGAAAATAAATAAGGAATAATTGTCACATGGCCTACCATTTGGACCTAGTAATATCTAATCCAAGATCATTGGACGTCTGGTCCATGAAAAAGTTAGAGTAATGATTTTTTGAATCACCTCAATGAGAAAAAATGTTCACTAGGTGGAAACAAAACTTTAGGGTTCTATAACTCTTCTTGAATCCTAAAATGTTCATAAACCACCTTTTGGCCTTTGAATTATGAAATGAAACAACCAGTTCTTTGAGTTAATATGATTCTCTTGGAACCCCATTGAACATGGGATTCCATGCTCTTGGATCTTCCCTTTAGAAAACTGGTAACAGGGACTAGTTCATCTAAACAGACTCTTGGATCCCATGAAGGCCCCCCTTAAATACTTAAATTATTTTCATAAACTTTTGAAACATTATAGTTTCTTCCCATTACCAATAGTGGACCTATACTCACCAGTTCCCCCCTCTTGTTAACTCAGATATTCCCAGACCATGATTTAAAATCCCCATAACAAGAATATTCAAGAGGAATTTACATCCTCGACATTAAATCATAGTGTATTGTACCCTTTCTCAAAGTAGGAATGTGACACTCCATTCCCAAATATTTTAAAATACCATACCACATGTCTCGAAACTACATGGAATAGGGCTCAAGCCTCCCAACTAAAATCTAAACTGCAATAGGGTTTCATAACCTTTCTTGGATATATTTTTCTCTACTCCCAACTTCATCGTCTAGACATTTGAGGCTTCATAAATCTTCTATGGCCCTTGGAAAAGAGTGGGGAACTCCTCTACTTGACCATGCATGTAATCCCTATGGTATCATTCATAAGGCCTTCTAACCTACCAACTAGAGGAATCCCCTCTTTTTAAGTATGAAACTATGATCCTCTTGAGCTCCGATGACATTGTAGAAGAACCCATCACCTTAGGGTGTTTTGGGTCATCCCTGATATGTCTTCCCCATACAATAATCATTATTTCAATCTTATGGACATGTGAATTACAAAACCCATATTCCAACTATCCATGTGGACTTTCCATCCCTGATATTTTACTATACATAAAAAAATATCATCCAACATGCTAGGTGTCATGAACCATCATAGATATTCATACCTCATGATTTCTATAAGAATGTTGGGTTCCAGAACCTTAAATTAACATTAATTGTTTATAATATCAACTAATAATGAAGGGTGTCATAACCTTTCATGGAAACTCATTCTTTAGAATCCCAAAAAGGATGAAGCGCTCTCAAACTCTTCATGAATACCAATCCTACATTACCAGTGGAAGGTTTGATCTTGAAGAACCTAAACTATAACAATAGAAGGTAAAAACTAGTAAACTATAAACTATAGTAATATATGATCCAAGATAGAAGACCCTAAACTATATCAATAGAAGATCTGATCTAAAATACCCTAAAATATAGAAATAGAAAACAAATCTGGAAGACCCTAAACTACATTAATAGAAGGTATGAGCTAGAAGACTCTAAACCTCAGCAGCAGGATGTCATAGAATAGAGAGATTAAAATAATGTATTAGA
The DNA here is from genome assembly GCA_963277665.1 of Viscum album. NCBI lineage: Eukaryota > Viridiplantae > Streptophyta > Magnoliopsida > Santalales > Viscaceae > Viscum > Viscum album. Next base: position 1,775,663,945 of record OY728129.1, on the reverse strand, counting down.
ATTTCTGATCTAGAATACCCTAAACTACCTCACAACAACAGTCAAGTTACAAGACTATAAAATAACCAACTAGAAGAGACACAATTCTCACAAGGTTGAAAACCTGAAAAGGGAACCCTGGAAAAAAGTCATGTATCTGCTCACTGGGAAACCATTTTGTGTGAACCGAGAAATATTGAGAAATCTATATAATAGAAATGTTATAAAACCTATCATGTTGAAAAATTATAAGTGTAAGGAATGATTAAAATCCAAGTCTACACTCTCTAGTCTTTCCCCATATAAAGATCTGGAATCATTTAGGGAAATATAGAAAAAGAAGACATAAATCTTTTAGGGACTATTATTTTTTCCATGGAAAAGTAAATCTATGCTAGCTAAGCCACTGAATTCAGAAAAATTTATATCATTCTCCCTATGGGACATATATTCTACCAAAAATATCCTTTTAAACTGAGTTATATCAAGACAAATGGAGTAGGTATATCAATGTTGAATCTCATTTTAGTGGAAATTCATGAGAAATTATCAAGACAAATATATTGTGATTTACGATTTCAAATATTGGAATTTTGGTTTTCTCGGTATTATAAAAATGATGGTTAACATTGATGATTCATTCAACACCACATAAATGAAATGTCACACACATCATGAATAAAGGATAGCTAGGAAATGATATGTAAAGTTAATATGATTTATTCATTAATAAGGTAAAAAACAATAAGGAATATACACATTTAAGAACCTCCAAAAGGATTCTTTGAAAACAATTTGTGATAAGACTATAATAAAATTAGATCAAATGAATTTTCCAAATCAGCTAGAGTTTGATGATAACTATCAATTGAGTGCTGAAGTGCCAGCCACACTGTTTCTTCTGCAACTGAATAAGGATGAAGTGCCTTGATTAAAGAGGATAACTCCTCAAATACTTTTTGATTAGTTTACAATAAGTATGATTATGTTGAAATATCTGACTTTGAGTGAGCTAATATCTCCTCATGTTTCATTATCTTCATGGTCAAGTCATCCATCTCGGTGTCCAGCTAATAGATTATCTGATGTATTTGTTACTGCCCCTACGACACTTCCCTTACTATATAAACTTGAGAAACTCTATCATAAAAACTATGTAGTTATTTCTCACTATTAGAAAGTTATTTCTGGGTCTATATGATTTTGAGAACGATATCATATAATGGATGTTGGTCAAATCCACCTGCTCCCAAAATTTTAAAGTGTTGGAGAAGGTGTTCTTGTTTGTTATGAAACATATCCAAAGGAGTATCAAACAAAAAGGTATGAATCTTATTATAGATTATCCAACATCATTCTTGGTCCTATGTAGCATTTGGGGTAGGTGTGTTGTAAACAAAAAAGATTTTTTATGATAATAAAGGGGATATAGAATATGTTTCATGTGATCTTATCTTAAATGATTCATTGTTTGTCACTGATATTGAAGGAGTAGCTTCCTCAAAAAATTATATCCCACTAATGGAATTTTCCTCACTAGGATTATGATTCTTCCTATAAGGTTTTCCCAAGTATTTAATAAACTCCACCACTACTACTATAGATAGGCTATTGGTGAAACACAAGTTTTTTCAACCTGATGGACCAATCTATATAGAATGCCACTCGGGTAGGTTTCCACCAATTTCTAGGCATAGTAATAGGATAGGAATATACGGGAACTAGTAGGTTGAAAAATAATCTTAGTTTTTGTGTCCTTAGGTGCCAACATGATCCAAAATTAGTGGATACACTCTGGATGTTGTTCTCCCCGCATGCCAGTTGATGGGATAAAAGAACCCTTTAAACACATCCAAATTGGAGAGTAAAATGATAAGGGGTATATGAATAAAAAATGTCTAAATCATCCACATGGGCTTCAAGAAACCCATCCTAGAGAGATATTTTATATGAGTGTTCATCAAGATAGCCACTCCTGTTGTCAATAATTAACCCAATCAGTGATGTATGGGGCATGATGTTGAAATGATGAGGTCATCTAAACATGTTAATAACTTCATCAGGGCCTAGAGTCATAACTTAAACCCCAAAATATTCAACATCCTAGGATAGAATGAAGAATCATTGATCCAAGTAGTTTTATGATATTTGTAATAGAATAAATGCTATCATATCTTGCCAAATAGTAATTAGAATGGGTCTCAAATCCTCTAAGGGAAGTTTCTTTGATGAATATGGCCAAGGATTTGATAGAGAAAAGAAAGAGTTGACATGAATAACTTAATAAGGGTACTAAATAGAAATTAGGCTTCCATTACTAATGTACCTACTTGATATGTAAAATTAAAAAATAAATCTGTTTAGAAACATAGCAAAAAACCATGCTAGATGAAGGATTGAGAATATATATGGTCTCACCTAATAGCCCTAGGAGGTATAGTCCCCAGCATCAAAGATTTCCTAATAATATCCCATGATGTCATAGACCTGTGAGAAGGGCACTGTTGAGGGTGTATAAGTATTGGCTGATTTCTACTCTAGTAGAGATATATGTTGATCTAGTCCTTAAATAAAATAATTGAGCATAGGTTCAGATCGTTTATTAACATTTTTGGAAAAAATAACTCAAGGTAACATTGAATCATTTTTGGGTTGGCTGTGTATATTGATAAATAATTTTTTCATTGTGAATCGTGAAGTTCCATAGATATTGTTGAGAACCCATGTTGACAAAGAAAGATGAGAAAGGAATAGAAGACCTTGAGGTGGTACAAAAAGAATATATACAAGGTGGTGCCATTTTCCAGTGTTTTAATAACTTTTGGGGTCAAAACATTTGGAGTTTGCTGAACATTGAGAAAATTGGATTTCCTTTAAGATCTCACCAAAATATGGAAAATTCATGCGTTTTCTAAAGATGGGCTTCATGAAGTGGATTTCTCAAAGACATGAAGAATGTTTATGGTGAGATCTGTGATTAAGATGAGCTTTATGAATAGACAAGGTGAATAGAAATGCAGAGTCAGCCGAAAGGAATTGACAGAATGCTCTGTGATTATGATGAGATCTGTGATAAGAGAATTTCTATGGTGCTTTGGGAAGTAGAGAAAATTTTTCCTAAAATTTTAGAGTTCTTCGATTTGAGATTACGTGGATATTACTTGGAATGGAAGGTTTTGGATTTTGTGGGAAATGACTATAAATAGACCTCCACCCCCGAGATAAGTGTTTCATGTTTTTACAAAAAAAATTATAGCTCTTGAATTGGAAAGGAGGTTCACAAAGACAGTGAGCTCTGTGAAAGTAAGGGAATTTGTAGAGGCTTGTTGAGGCCTATGAAAGGAAGGCATGCTGCGAAGGCTAGTTCATCTTTGAAGAAGAAGTGTGCTTCACTAAGGCATATTTGAGATTTATAAAATTGCAAAGGCCCAAGTGAGCTCTACAAACTAGTGGGCTCAATGATCTAGTGAGATTTGATAACCAGTGAAATTCATGAAGAGGTGAAAATTTGAAAGTCTTGTTTGATATTTTCAAAATAGGTAGCTTTGAAAATGTATTTCATAGGTTATTTCTATGTGTTCAGTGGGAAAGGGGTATTCATCAGTGGATGAATATTGGACTTCAACAAATAATCTACATATATTGGAGGATGAATTCATTAGAGATAATTAAAGGACATAAAAGTATTTAAACTATGAGTGGATATTCTGAAGAATAAGTGAGTAAAAATTAGTTGATAGAGCAATGAGATTTCAAATTTTGGATAGTTGTAAACCATGAGGGACAGTGAGTCCACTTCGAACTTTCAAACAGTATTTCAATTATAGTGGATTTGGTACATAGGCACATCGCCAGTGTATGCTCTATGGATGTTGCATAGTAAGGGTAAACCAAGTAAAATTTACGTGTCATGTACATGATTTAAGGTTTATTCATACTCTAAAATGAGAAGGAGAGGGAAGGGAGTTTTTTCTGACAACAGAAAAAGGGATTTCGATCATACCCTGATTCACCCTCTTCTCGGGGTATCTTACCTAGTGTACCTAACAATTGGTATCATAGGGAAAGGTTGATATTAGTTTTTCTCTCTCAAATAGAGGTCACCAAGGATAAAGGGATTCCGATCATTGAGGGGAATAATTTTTAGCTATGGAAGAATCATAGGCAACACTACTTCCGATTTTGGGAATGGATGTGTTTACATCAGCAATGCATGGTGTCTCAGCTGACATGAACAGTGGTGCTTTATCAGAAGCTGAAAAAAGGGAATTGGATGTTGATGCCAAGGGAATAAATTCCTTAAGGGGTTCCATATCCAATTCTATCTACACGAAGATGATGTAATGAAAAACATCACATGCCATGTGGTAAAATATATTGAATATATATGAAGGAGATTCAAAGGTCAGATATGAAATCTACAAGTTCTTTGGAACAAGTATGAACCCAAATGAGTCTGTTGATGCATTCTTTGACTGGTTAAATATTGTTATAGAGGACATGCGATGTATTAGAGAATTTATTAAAGATATAAAGATTGTGAATCACATCTTGAGGAAACTTCTACCTTGGTTCAATCCAAAAGTCTCAATACTGGAAGATAATTATTTGAAAGAGTTGAAACTAGATAACTTGCATAGTACCCTTATAGCATACGAAATGAGAAATGATAATAACGATGGTGTAGAAAAGGGGAAATATAAAGAGGTTTCATTAAATGCGGTGAAGAATCTCACCATTGAAGATTTTAGGAAGAAGAAGAGACAAACGAGGTGATGTCATTCCTTTCCCCAAATATTTAATGAGTAAAAGGAATGTTCATAGGGAAACTTCCACTTGCTTGTTTTATATGTGATATGGTTGGTAATCTTGTTTAAAGGTTCCCTAAGAAGTTCCAAGAATATGAGGAGGATGAAATAAAAATTCCCCAGAATAATTCTTCAGCCTATGTGAAAGAAAATAAATAGTTCAAGAGAAATTTCGTTAAGAAAAATAACCTTATTTCAAAAGAATGTGATAGTTCAGATGAATCTGCAGTTGAAGATGTTGAAGAAATTTATACCTATAAATATCATGGAGAAAATTCTTTGGTGACCTTTGTCGATAGTTCTTAGAAGAAGTAAGAAAGAAATGATGATGAAGAATAAGAATAAGTTGAAGGAAGTGTCAATATGGAAGGAAAATTAGAAGCATCTGTTGAGAAGATAAATGTTTTGAGAGTAAAAAAAAGTAATACAACAAAGTGGTACTTGATGAAAAAAATCTATATGCAACAGCAGGAAGAAGAAAAGTCTAAGTGGATGAAGGAAATTGAAAATATTAAACCTTCATTTCTAGTGGACTCAGGAAATGTTGATTAGTACAAACACATAATTGATGAACAGAGAATGGTGATCAATGGTTTGAATAACACAACTAAAGAACAAATAAAACAAATTGAGGAAATTGAAGAAGAATTTGTCAATCCGTGATGAAAAGTTAAGGATCAAGGAAAAATCTTGACTCCCAATATGTCATCGGCAAAGAAGATCACTCAGAAGATAGAAAAGTTGTATGTAAAGAATAGCTGTCTAGAAGAAAAGAAGAAAAATCATGTTCATTTGTTAACACTGATGTGGGGCTTGACCAAAGACAAAAAGTTGTGAAAGTTGAATTCAGACCGCAAGCATCTGTTTGGAGATTAATGGTTGATTTGGGCATGAATTTGAATCAGACGAAGAAAAATCAGAATATTCAGATATACCAAAGGACAACTAGCAATGCATAAGTGACATGTAGGAATAAACCATATATCAGGTGTTATTGTTTTGGAAATATAAGACTTTCACAAAATGTGGGTTCTATATCCAAGAGATTCTGAAGTAAACAATAATAAAGTGGCATCCAAATAGAGCTCAATATTATAGAACATCTATTGAGGGAAATTGTTTTTGGAGTAGAAGATTTGGACACATGGTTAGATAATTTACATCAACCATGTAGAGGAATGTGACAAAGAAGAACCAAAGTGCCTATAAGTAGCATATCAAGAAATCAAAAAGTGAGTTGAAAACTCAAAACTGATTTGCAGATCTGTGGGATGGGGTTGCTTCATCATATTCTGAAGAAGACCAAGGTTATCAATATATACTGTGTATGAGTTCAAAAACATATATAAGAGTTAAGAAGGTAGTGGTTGTGGAAATTTACCTTAAAGCATCATACAGTTCTAGTGTATGGATCCTTGATAGTGGTTGCACATCCCATATAACAAGGAATAAAGATCTTGTTAAAGGCATAAAGTATGACAATGAAGGAGTTTTAAAATTTTAAACAATGAAGGCCTAATGATAATTGGATTGCGAAAGGCCATGTTTTGGGGAAAAGAGATGAGACATGATGATGTCTTAATAATAGAAGTTCTCATTTAAAATCTTCTTAGTGTCAGCTAACTGTGTGACTCATGGAATTATATAAGATTTTCTAAGAAGACACGTATCATCAAAGGAAGAGATGGTGAAATTTTCCTATGGGGAAAATGACAAAAGGAAATCTCTACATTGTAAGTGGAGAAGAAGATATGTGCTTTTTTTCTAGAGAGGAATAGAATATGTTGTGGCATAAATGACTGGGTCATCTATGGAAACCATCTCTAGAATATCTGGTGAAGTGTTATGAAGCTAGAGAAATACATAAGATATCATGCGATTTTACTCATACATGCAATGAAATTCAATAAGGGAAAATCATTATAAAAACATACAAGGCTAAGGAAAATATGTCAACAAGAGTGCTTGAGTTGGTACATGCTGACATTTTTGGACCTATCTCACTAAGATCCATTGACAGGAAAAGATAATACATTATTTTCATTGATGAATATAGTATAATGGTATGGGTATTTGTTATTTCCCATAATTCTGATGTGTTCAGTTACTTAAAACAATATTAAAGGGAATCAAAAAGGATGCTTAGGAAGAAAATTTTGTTGTTTTGTATTGATAATGGTATGGAATTTACAAACAGTCAGGTGGAAGACTAGCTCATGAAACATGGGATAAAGAATAATGTTTCTTTAGTGATAACTCCTCAATAGAATGGATTGATTGAGAGGAGAAATCAGATTATCAATAACATGGAAATAATGATACTTATTAAAAAATACCTACCAAATAAATTTTTCAAGGAAACAGTTTTGACATTGCTTTGAATTTGAAACAGGGATGTATTATGTCCAAAGGAAGGGAATTCTCCATATGACATGTGGTAAGGAAAGAATCCAACAATGAATTACTTTGGAATCTTTGGAAGTAAGTGTTTTATTCTATACAAAGAAAAACACATGAAATTTTAATCACATGGAGACGAGGGGATATTCCTTGGATACTCACGAAAAAGATAAGCATATAAATGCTTTAATAAGAGGGTCAGAAAAGTAGTTGAGAGAAATGATGTCACTATAGTGGAAAATGAAGAGAATATTCAACAACACAGTGAACAATTTGCTGATGAAAGTGATGAGGGGACAAGAAACACAAGTTTTGTATAAGTGGAAGATGTTGATTTAGAAGAAGATACTGATGAGGAGAAAGAAGAAGTCAAGCCAGTATATACAAAGAAGCCAAAGCGTCGAGCTGAAATTGATAGGAAAAATATAATTGGAGATCCGACAATTCTTTTTCAAACAAGAATAATGAATTCATTATAGATGACATCTTTTCTATCTCAGGTAGAGCCGGAAGGTTTTACCGATGCAGCTGGCGAAAAGAACTAGGTTCAATATATGAATAATGAGCTAGATCAGATTGAGAATAATTAGATGTGGGAGATTGTTTTGAGGACAATGGATAAGAATTTCATCAGGACTAAATGGTTCTTTCTCAACAAGATGAATGAAGATGACATAGTTATTCAAAAAAAGCATGACTAGTATGCAAAGGATACTCTCAGACATGGGAGATTGTTTTTTCCATTGTAGTGCAATGGATGTTCAAGGTTTTATAGATCGACTTCAAATCAGAATTTTTGAATGGTGTTCTGGAAGAAGATGTTTATATTGAGCAGCCAAATGGCTTTCTTAATCATGAAGATGAGAAAAAAGTTTTTCAGTTGAAGAAATCACTATATGGGATGAAACAAGCACCAAGAGAATGGTACTCGAGGCTTGATTAGTATTTGAAGAATATTGTATTTCATCAGGGTGGAGTTTATTACAATCTCTATGTAAAAAATGTTAGTAATCAAATGATGATGGTTTTGGTTTACGTCAATGACATAATATTTGGTGGATCAGATGAATCTCAATGCATAAATTTTTTTGAATTCAAGAAAAGTGATTTTGAAATGTCAATGATTGGTGAGATGATGTTTCTCCTTGGTTTAAAGGCAACACAAGGAAGGAATGACACTTTTATATCTCAATAAAAATATTCCAAGTAGGTTATGAGAATATTTTGAATAAAACATTACAAGGAGATGAAGACTCCAATTGCTACCTGAATGAAATTATCAAAAATTGATGATGGAAAAGAAGTTAATATCATAAAATATAGGTATATTATTGGATGTTTACTATACTTAACAGTGACAAGACTTGATATTTTTTTCACCGCATTCCATATAGAAAGATTCCAAAGCAATCCCAAGGAAATCCACATGCTTGTATTGAAACGAATACTTCAGTATATTAAGGGCACTATGGATTTCAGTTTGATGTATAATGATAAATCTTAGCCATAGATTTTGGGATATATTGATATAGATTCATCCATACCATTAGATTATAGGAAATCTACATTGATAGGTGCTTTCTATCTTGGTGGTTTGTGTATTTATTGGTTAATAAAGAAGAAAGATTACATTTCATTGAGCACCGTAGAAGCTGAGTATATTTCCTCCACTCAATAATGCACATATTTATTGTGGATGAAGTAATAGTTTGATGATATGGGAGTTGAAGTAAAGTATCTGATCAGAATCCAGTGTGATAATTTGAGTTCTATCAATCTTATAAAAAATCCAGTCCATCACGCAAGGATAAAGAACATTGAGATCAAATATCATTTTATCAAGTAGAATGTGGAGAAAGGGCTAGTGGAGTTGGAGTATGTGCCTATAGAGCAATAAGTTACAGATATTATAAAAAATTACTTACCAAAGGAAGTTTTTTAGAGGCATCGACTGGCTCTGGGTGTCCAGTTGACTCACCACACTTGAAAAAGTGTTGATGTGGGACCTCCTCTCCTTGAGGTGTGGGGTGTTTTCCTTAATGTACTGATATGTTTTCTCTACTCTATTATAAAATATAAAGGGGTGACCTTTTGGTTCATTGTCAATGGTGGAGAAAGAGTGAATCCTCATGGGGGAGAACTGTGGCTAAAGAAGGGAGCAAATTCCTTAGTCAAAGACATGGGGAGAATGTGACAGGTGGAACAACAAGATAGGGGGATAGAAACATGGTAAGGGGGAGTAAGAGTTTAAAATATGATGATGTTATAACTGATTTATCAATTATTATATATCATGATAGATTAGGTTCATGATGAAAGCATAATGGTGGTGTTGGAATGGTATCAAGAATTAGTGCTTGGAAAGAAGTGATTCATTGATGAAATTTTCATACTACTCTTGTTTCTCACACCGAGAATTGCTCATGTGGGATTATATTATGCATTGATTAAATCTTTGATCATTATCTAATTCACAAGAGGTGAATTATAGGAGATGTTGGATGAAGCTGTAAGGACGTATCAAAGTGCGTAGAATCGTTATGAGAAGAGTTATCTACAAACCCAAAGGGGAGATTGTTGGGAAAAAATCCCTCAAGGTAACATTGCTGCATTTTTGGGTTGGTTGTGTTTGTTGAAAAATCAGGTTTTCATGGTGAATTTCTAATTTCCAGAGATTTTGTTGATAAACCATGCTGAAAAAGAAACATGATAAAGTAATGGAATATCTGGAGGTGGTATAAGAATAACCAATACAAGGTGGCTCTCTTTTCAAGTGTTTACCAAATATTTTGGGCTCCAAAATTTAGAGTTGGTTATCATTTTGAAAGTGTATTTCCTTAAATATTTCATAAAAATATGGAAAATTCATGAGTTTGATGAAGATGGGTTTCATGAAGTGGATTTCGTAAAGACATGAAGTATTTCAACGGTGAGCTCTGTGATTACGACGAGCTTTGGGAATGGCATAGGTGAAGAGCATTGTGAGAGAGTATTGCAACCACAACAGAAATGAATTAATGGAACACTCTAAAATTACGATGAGCTATGTAATCTAAAAATTTCCATGGTGCTTTGAGAACTAGAGAGACATTCAACTGAAATTTTAGAGCTATGAGATTTGGGCTTACATGGTGCTGACATGGCATGGATGGTTCTGGAGCTGGTGGGAAATGCCTATAAATAGGCCTCCACCCCCAAGAGAAGTGTAGATAGTTTCAAAAAAAATACTTATAGCTCTCAAATCATAAAGGAGATTCTCAAATACCGTGAGCTTCAAGAAAGTAAGGGAATCCACAAAGGCCAGTTGAGATCTGCAAAAGGAAGGCATGCTGCAAAAGCAAATTCATCTTTGTAGAAGAATTGTGGATTGAAAAGGCTTGTTTGAGCTTTGTGAAATTGAAAAGGACAGAGTGAGCTCTACAAACTAGTGATATATGAAAACTAGTGAGCTTTGCGAACTTGTGAGCTTCATGAAGAGGCAAGAACTTTTCAAAGGATTGTTTGAGCTTTGAAAAATAGGGAGCTTTGCGATGTAGTGATCTTTTCAAAAGTATTTTAAAGGTTATTTCCCAGTATTCAGTGGAAAAGGGGTATTCCTCAGTGGATGAAGATTGGAATTTAATATAGAATATACATATAGTGGAGGATAAATTCATTAGAGATAATGAAATAACCTACAAGTCTTTAAACTGTGATTAGATCTTCTGAAGAAGCAGCGAGCAAACATCAGTTGAGAGGGAAGTGATCTTTCTAATTGTGATTGGTGGTAAACTAGGAGGGACAGTGAGTCCAGTTAAAACATTAAAATAACAATGCACTTATAGTGGATTTGGTACATCGACACATCATCAGTGTATCTTCCTTGGACATAGCCCAATGAAGGTGAACCAAGTAAAATTGTTGTGTCATGTTCACGCTTTAACATTTGTTCATACTCTGCAACTGGAAGAAGAGAGAATAGATTGTTTTTTAATCACAAAACAATATCAAAAGGTTAGTTGTTTTAATATGTCATACCCTGAAGTAAAGATAAAGGAGACTTATAGTGAGCTGGACAAGGAGACTTATAGTGAGCTAGACAAGGAGACTTATAGTGAGCTGGACAAGGAAATTTCATGTCTTGAATCTTATCTCCAGAAACTTCAAGATTATGCTTTAAAATTAGACTTCAATCTGTATTTTTCTATGGAAACTATTCTAGCCTCCAAATTGAACTATCTCCTAGCAATGAAAGAGAATATCCTAAAGGAAACCTTCAAAATAAAATGTCTCTAGTATGGTGATCAAAACAAAAAATGCTTCAATTATCTTCAAATAATTAGAATGGAGAATTATCCCTTATCCATTATAAAGGGTTGGTGATGAAAAATCAGACAATAAAGAAATCATTTCTGATTATATTTTTGATTATTTCACTATTATTTTCAATGGGTATGCTTTGAGGGGATCCTTGATGGATGGTATCATCCCTTTGTTGGACTCCGCTACTGATAATCTCTTTCTCACTAATAATCCTTTAGAATTTGAGATTAAGGATGTTGTATTCAGCCTTAATACCTCTAGTGCACCATGTACGGATGGCTTCAAAAAAACTTTATTATAAGTATTGGGATGTCATTATAGGCGATGTATGTAAATTAGTCTCCCTTTTATTTTCCAAGGGTTCTCTCCCCCAGAGTCTCAAAGCACAGTTTATCTCATTAATTCTTATTGTTAAAAATGCTTGTGAGATTCACCTTTTTAGACTCATTTACATGGACAACACAAGTTACAAGATCATGATTATGTTTATTACCAATAGGATTTCAAGTATTGCATCTAATATTTTTTCTTGGAATAAATTTGGATTTATTAAAGGAATATGTATTAAGGAATGTATTTGTTTGGCATCAGAGTTTCTGAATCTCATCAAGAAACATGCTAGAGAAGGTATATTTTCTATAAATCTTGATATAAAAAAGGCATTTGATACACTGTATTGTAAATTTCTCTATAAGGTTCTTAGAAGTTTTGGTTTTAATGACATCTTTATTAGCTGGATTACCTCCCTTTTTGGTTTTGCTCTTGTCTTGGTTATTTTAAATGGCACCCTAAAAGGGTACCTTTCTTACTCTAGAGGTGTTCATCAGGGAGATCCACTCTCAGCCCTGCTTTTTTATATCAATAAACATTATCTCAGTAGACTCATTTATCAAATGGTCTCATAGGGTCAGCTAAATCCAATTCAGGCATCCAAGTCCCTCACTGCCCCAAATCATCTTTTCTACGCTGATGATATCATTATCTTTCTACAGGGTAGAAAAATAATGTTCACGGCCTGAAGTAAGCTCTTCATCATTATGAGAGTATTTCTATCCAATGTATCAGTTGGGATAAATCCTCCATACATTTTAGGAATAGGTTCTCTATTTCTAGGAAGCATTAGATTATTTCAGAGTTGGGAATCAGGGAAGGGGTTATGCCTTTTCATTATCTTGGTGTTCCTCTTTCTTGGGGGTGTCCTAGAGCTTCTTTTTTCTCTAAAATTGTGGATAGGTTCAACGGGTAAATCTCAAACTGGAAAGGCAAGAGTCACGCCATGGCTAGGAGAATTAGTTTGGTGAAGTCTATTATAGTATCAAAATTTGTTTACTCATTTATGGTCTATAAATGGATGAGAGGGATTCTCAAACATCTTAATATCTCTATCAGGAATTTTATTTGCAGTGGTAACATTTATGAGAGGAAAATGGTTACTGTCCCTTGGAAGGTTTTCTGTATCCCTCTATATAATAGTGGCATGGGTATGAATAATATTTCCCATTTCAATGATTCTCTTAAATATTTCCTTGATTGGAATATTCTTCATAGTAATTCAGAGTCAATGGGATTCCTTAAAGCTTTTTTTGATGATAAATTGATACAGGGAAGTAATGTTTACATTTAATCATCATTATGGCTAGAAACTAAATCTTATTTTCAGAATATCATGGATTTCTCTTGATGGATTTTGAACAGGAATTCAAATATTAAATTTTGGTGGGATAATTGGACTAGGGCTATTCTTTTAGATAATTTCCAGTCGACTGTCTTGGGATCAAATGACCAGGTTACTATTAAAGATTTTTTTGATGCTCCTCCTTCATCACTCCGGAATAAGCTTCAAGTAATGTTTGATCATTATGATTTTGTTTTCTTCCCGGGTCTTCTAGCTAGTTTGGGAGCTAGATAGAAATGGAATTATTACTATAAAACTCTATTATCAACATGTCACTAAGGTCCATCATGCCGACTTCAATTGGTTATCTGACATTAAGAAAAAATGGATCAAGCCTTCACATCTTACTCTCATATAAGGGCTGGCTTACAATAGTCTTCCCACAGATGAGGTTCTCCAAATGTTTGGTATTCATCTTTTTTCTAAGTGTTTTATGTTCCATCAGTACAGGGAGGATGCATAAAGACTCTTACCCAGCTGTGTAATGGCCTCATCCATTTAGAAGGAGGTTCTGGAAGAATTTGATATGGCTGGACTTTGTTTTTGAGGTCTAGGGGACTTTCTTCGTTATTTCTCTATCATTCTGCTTTCTCCCTAGGTACGTGCTCTCATTTATGTGGTTGTAGATGAATGTTTTAATTCTATTTAGATGCACCACAATGCATCTCTTTATTATGAGATAGGTTCTATTTTGAAGCTATTCATGAGGTAGATTTTTTTTGCTACAAGAGACATGTGTGATGCTGGTATAGGGGAGTGTAATAATAGTATACAAAATTTTATTGTGCAAAAAAATTTGGGTGTTCAGGGAAATTTCAGACTTTTCATTTGGACTATTGAAGTGTTTGGATTGGCTCCTCTCCTTAATTAGATAAAGGTGAATGCTGATGGTGTTGTAAAAGGAAACCCAAGGCTAGTGGTGTGTGGTACGGTTTTGACGACCCATGATGATTCAGTCAAGGTATGTTTCAATGGAACTTGTCGAATTTAAAGTTCACTTGAGGTGGAGATGATTGGGATAATTCACAATGTCTCATTTTCTATAATGAAAGGTTGGACTAATATATGGCTGGGAAGTGACTCTACTATTCTTGTAAAAGCCATAATAAATGGTGAATTATATATTTCTTGGAGGCTTTAAGTAATGTGGATGGACTGCATGAAGACCATTTTGAACCTCAACTTCATCATCACACATGTTTATCTGGTGGTGAACATGGTTGTGGATGGTCTTGAGAACATGGGTGTTGGTAAGCCTCTTACCTTGTTAGATACGCTTCCAGCGGTCCAAATCCCTCATTATGAGACTGACTGTAATAAGATCCCACATTTTCTTCTCTTGTAACATTCCTTTTATTAATATACTCCATGGAATTTAAGTAGAGGAAAATTTTGAAACCCCCTATTAGGGTATCTATAATAGTGAACTTAACAAACTTCCCCATCACAATGGTAAGCATGTCCCTTGACATGGTCGATGTTTTTTGGGATATTTAAAAAAATATGCAACAGGAAGAAACTCAACATAATTATCCCCAAGTGTATATATCCCTCCCAACTGATAAATATCCCAAAAGCTGATTCCTACTTCACCATGAGATATGAAAGGAATTAGAGATATAAAACTAATGGCTAATCATATATTTGATAAGTTATGATTGATGATATAGGATGAACTAAGACATCCATACTTCCTCATAAAGATGAATGGTGTGTAGTTGGTTTGAGAATTCTTAGAAGCTCTACCTATCCTAGAATGAAAAATCCCATTCATTAAAAAATTACTTGTAGGTAGTAATTCCCACTTGGATACCCAAAAATGTATTTTATTATTCAAGTATGATACAAGTATGACCAAATAACTTTGAGAAACTAGATGATGGGAAATATCGTTGTCATCTGGACCTTGAGGGAAGTACACCAATATATGAGATATTCCCAGGCACAGTGTGACCACCATTTGACCATCATTCCCTTTTAATAGAGTTAAGGGAACGAAATATCCATTAGGATAGTGGTTTTTAGTTCTGTTAAGGTATAAAAACATCATCCTCTATACCAAATATATACAAGGTAAGTCAGTGTGATAGGGGGTTGCTACGAAATTTAGGTGGGAGAAAATTCTTCAAAGCCTCATTTTCATAGAACATGTGATAATGATGGTTGGAATTTCGATTCCCAAAAATCATAGACCTCTGGATGGCTACGGTATAAGATTTTTGTTAACTAGAATCCATCAATATGAAGATAAAATGACATGTTAGTTGAGAAAATAAATCCGATGAAAAGAGGTGAATGTCTCTGATAGTATCATGGGAATCGCATGAACCATGAAGTACATTGCGATTATATGATCTGGTGTGGGTCTCATGAATGACATGAACCCTAGAGAACCTAAAAAATATCATGAACCAATGAGAATATCATGGCTACATGGTCTTCCATAAAAATTGCAATCATGTGTCTCTAAGATGGAAACATGAACCACATGACGATCAAATGATCCTGTGACTGAGCCAGTGGATCATGAGAAACTTAAAATACAGCCATGAGATGGCGCCATTCTCGCTGGGTTCTCTCTCCCGAGTGAGGTAAGACCTCGCTTAGGGTTTCCTTTCCCCGAGCGCGATTCTCCTTCGCATCAGAGTTTTTTTCTGCCGTTTTCTTTTCTCCTTCCACTCATCTCATTCACTTTACGCATCAGGTTCTTCCAAGCCTCTCCCTTCCGCTTTGCCTCTTGGTGTCGTTTCATGGGGGTTTTCTCTTTGTCTTTGTTGCGGTTCGATGGTTTGGTGGTCCTTTGGACTCCGTTTTTTAGATCTTCCCAGATCTGACTCCTCCGGCATGATTCGAAGGTCACAGGTTATTACTGGGATTTTCCAAGCGAGGTGATGGAGAGGGCTGTTGATGATGGTTCACTGGAACTCCACTTCCCCGGTTCTCTTGATCCGGACCCCCTGGTCTACTCGATATTTTTGTGTGAATTATGATCTGTACATGATGAAGATCTGGCTTTAGGCGGAGGCTATTCACCGTAATTTTCATCCATTTTTTCCTCTGAATAGCAATGTTGGAGTTTCTAGCGGCGGTGGGGACTCCTTTGTGATAGTGTCTAAATTTCATTGTGTGGTTGTCGGACACATTGGTGATCATTTGGCTATTCTACAGTTAGAGATTGACTATCCTTGGTTTGTCTGCTTCGTCTTCACTGGATATTTGGTTCTGGTTGACGAACAACGATGCTGTTTTTTGATGATTTGAGTGATGTTTGGTCTATGTTTGTTCTTTTGATGGATTTTCTACAATGGTTGAGTGTGGGTTTCTCTGGTCGGTGTTTTGGTTCCCCTGCATTCTGCTTTGTATCTCCCTCAGGCTCTGATCGGACTGTAGATTAGGGCCACCCCGAAATTGGCTGTTTTTGTTGCTTTTGCAGAGACATGCGGTGATCGGGCTTCCCCCCTGATGCCTCATACGAGTTTCCATTTGTGGATTTACAATTGAAGGGAGTTGCGAATTGGATTGGAGGTCCAATTTGCAACGAGATCGGCTGCACTTTCTTGGATTTTTTTGAGCTTTTCCCCTGGATTTTTACTGCTTATGATCTACGTATGGTGTATTTTGGTTTTGGAGGTCTCAGGTGGAGGCCGAGGGATATGGATTTCTTGATGCAGTGAGCTATGACTTCATCTATGTTTGGTTTAGTGTTTTCCATTTTGGTTGCTGGTGGATTTGCGAGCATTGGATTTTTCCTCGCTGCTTTTGGTAGGCGTTTCTGCATTTTGTAGTTTGACGTCGGGTGGGAGACCTCGAAAGAGGGATGGGTGTGTTGTCACTCATCATCGGCCATTTTTCCACTTGGATGGATGGACACTTTGTTGGATCTTCTGCACTGTGTTTCTGTCTGGTTTTTTCTTGCATCAGGTTGATAGTGCTGTGTTTTTTCGCATGCACTGTCGGGTAGGCGGCTCGAAAGAGAGATAGGTGTGACAGCACCTATCATCTGGTCTTCCATCTACATATCAGTGTGGATTGGGAGAGTGCTCTGCCACGTTGTGTTGCCAGCACGACACAACTTCTTGGCAGGGGGGAGAGACAACTCCTTCGACGGATCTCACCTTGCTTGGGATGATAGAGGGGGTGATGAGGTTCTTTCCAATGCTTGTTTTTTCTATCTGCTTCCTTTTTGTCTTTTATGTTTTTTGTTTTTCCTTTGGTCTTTGCTTTATGGGCATCTATTCCCTTGTCATGTAATGGGTTTCCTCTTCTCCTAGTCCATTTAAGAGGTTGTTTCTTTCTGGTTTAATAAAGAGGTCTTGACCCTCAACCCTTATAAAAAAAACTTAAAATATAGCCATGTGACCAAGGACATGAGTCAAGGTTCAATAAATTAACATATATTTAGTTTTTGATTCGTTTGAAAAATCACTAAGATAAAGAAACAGGTGATTGAATTTCATGATATAGTCATATTAATCAGTCTTGTAACCAATTATTGTGGAGATTTATTTTGAAGTTGATATTTTTGCAAGGTCTTGTGATGAAGTTACATGAATGGATAAATCATGAGAGATATGGAGTTTGAATTCACTAGTGGAATGATCCGCCCCTTTCTACCCTATTTATATAACACTCTAGAGAATACCAATGGTCATCTGGAAGACCAAACATCATCTGAGACACCGATTAGTGGAATACCTTAGGACTCATGAGGTAATTAACACTCCTAAAAACTATGTCCTTATCCTTTATAAACACAATCCTGAGGTGGGGGGGGGGGAATTTGATGCCCGCCAAATGAGCATAAAAAATTCTAATATTAAAAAAATTCCGAATGTTTGGGTATTATTCTCTCTAGAAAACAATGGAAGAAGTAGCATGAAGTCCTAGAAGCTAAATCACATGGATCACATAACCTCCAGAAGGAAACATGATCACATGAACCAGAGAGGTTTATGTGAACAAATCATAAACTATGCACGATATATTTATGATCATGTGAATCCCCTCTGAAAAACCTTCCTATTATTGCGAAGGTGTCTAGAAAAGTGTTGATGGTCATATGAAGAATTATAGAAAAGATTATGTGATCATGCAACCTTTTAATCAATATAAATCTAAAATTCATCTATAAACCCTTATAAAACCAAAGGAAAAAATACGAGAGCTTCATGTGATGTAGAGATACGTTGATTTTCATGTGGAAAGATTTTGTGATTCGCAAGACCCTACAGATCCCCAAAGAGACCTGCTAACCTTATCATGTTGGAGTATATTGGCATGGAAACGCCATTATGTGAAGTAACTTGGCTATGTAAATTTGATCATGTGGTACCCATTCAACTCCATTGATAGGTGGATGGATTTTCGGTGACAATGATCGCACACCATCATGAGATCCCAAATTGATCGCACGATTTATCACAGAAATGAAGAATGATTTTCCATGAAAATGATCACATGTCATTGTGAGATCCCCTACTAATCCCGTGACTCCCTCAGGGAAAACCAATGAAAAAATACTATGATCCTTGTTAAATAAGGAAATAAAATTGGTTAAGGTAGAATCCTCTCATGAAGGTAAGGTATGCTTAATTTCATAGGAAAGGGGTTATGTGCCTCATGTGGTCACCATTGATCATGAAAATTCCCTCTTACAGGCCAACTTAGTTTCATAAATACCCCTCGATAAGCCATCTTGATATTGCGAGAGGCCCCAAATAGACCAGTTTGATATCATGAGAGGCCCCTAAAAATCCTACTTGATCTCACGAGAGGCCCTTGACATGTCTTCTTGATGAGAAGGACCCCAAAAAAGTCTTCTATGATCATGAGAAAGACTTTACAAAGGCGTCTTGATCTCTTGAAGATTATCAAACATGTTAGATCAATAGAGAAAAGTTCATTTCATATGCCAATATAATTATGTGAGATCCCTTGGATAATCCATGAGCCCGATAAGCATGGAAATGATGGGTTGTTCTCATGACCGCTGTTTATCATGCGATGACTTGGATGAACTATGGTAGGAACATGTGAAGAACATAATTCAATAATCCCTATACCAAATACATCCCATATCTGTGGTATACATTCAATGAAAGGTTGTACATAACTAGGGTGGAAATGCCAAAAAATGACTCCCCATCGGCATACAAAAATGATTTGTGGATCAACCACATAGAAGTAGGATTCTCAGAGCTTAAATCCACGCGATCTAAATATCCTTCCACAAAGTAAAATATAGGGAACAACCTAATGGATCATAAGACACGAATATGTTCTTCACATGATCACTCTATTGATCACATGAAGGACTTACAATGGTCAAGATAGATTATACTTAGGATTTTTTCAAATGTCAATCAAGTCATTCAATATCCAAAAAATAAAATACTTGATGAACCATGAGGCATATATGCAATAAAAACTGGAATATATGAAAGATTTATAATAATATGGATACATTAATCATCATTTTCATCAGATGACCTATCCAAGTCATGCGATAATTCTAATACATGTCACCCATGTCTTTTGAAGTCCTATTGACTTGTCACCCAAGTCATGCGACAACACCCTGACATGTCACCCAAGTCTAGAGGAGTCATTTCAACATATTTTCCAAGTCATGTGACTTCTTCTAGGAATTTTATAAAGATAACATGACATCCTCAATACAATTCAAATGGATCATGTGAGTGTCTTTAGACATGTCTTTTAAGAAACCAAGACAAGTTCAGACCTCCTTAGACATGTCTGTAAGGTGACCAAGATATGTTTATACCTCATTAGACATGTTATTAAGACACCCAAAGGCATTATAACCTTGTACAATAGACATATTCTGGAATACATCTAACTAAACTACTATAACTCTGATTCATGTATAAATATGAAATATAATATCCTTTCGTAAGGCATGAGCTTCAATGGGAATCCACCATTTTGTAAGCCCCTTCATGCCTCCGACACTCAAACCCAAGGGGTCCAAACTCTCATATTGGTTCATCTTTTGTTTCTCATCCATCAACGGATTGAGAAGTTAACAAAAATTTGAGAACTATGATTCCTTACCAAATAAGATATGTAGGATTACTTCATAGTTCCCAAGCTCCATATAAAACACCCCGTAATGGTTTCCATGATGAATAATTACTAAGTTCATATGCGATGAGACTAATCACTTTCTATCCCCTCCTTCTCACACTAATAATGGATCATGTGGTTTTAGTGATTTATAATGATCATATCATTAATATCATAAATTTTCCCCATATATGGAAACCTCATTGTGTAAGAATCATTAGTGGAATGATATTACTTCCTCTGTACAAGGGCATCAACCTTGGGGTAAGTCTCAAAGGCATCATTGAACTATGATGACTCTGATTCTTGTTATAAAAAGGATATGTAGGACACCTTCCAAAGGTTCGAGATCCATACTTGGTTCATAATTTCCCTCATATATGTCCTTTATACATGAAATTAAACTACATATTTAAAGTAATTATGTGTTTTTGATTCTTATTATACATAGGATATGTATGATGCCTCATAAAGGTTCAATCCCACCATCAACATATCAATCAAATCCCCTGGATATTAGTAAACACAAGAATGCCTAGTTATATCCCTTCAAAAAATGAGAAACATCCCATTTCTAAAAAATAATGGGAAAACGATGATTAAAGTCAGATACATATAGATGGTCTCATTAATGAAACCCCCTTTATGTATAGAAGGATTCAACACCGGATCATTTTTTTAGGTTAACCAGTTCCATATCGGGATTAGGAAAAGATTCACTAACATATCATAAATATATAAGAGAGTATCGAAGTAGGAAAAAATTCTCCCCAACAGGGTGAGATGGTGCTAACCTCCCATCCTCTTGACCAATTTGAGTTCCTAAGCACCATTGGGTCTGAAATCCCAATTGACCACCTAGCTTTGGAAATCATGTATATACCTTGTTGTGGATGTGGGAGCTATTGGATGTTTCTAAAAAAGAAACATGTCTAAAATAGTGTAGGTGATTATGCTACCATAATTAAACCACCCGCAATCAACCGCCATTAATTAAAAAAATTTATACTCAATATGAAAGTATGTAATGACTGAATAACCGAATCATTATATGCATCGAGCACCTTTTCTCTTTAACCTTGGACACTATGCATTCTCTAGGTGAAGAAACCATTAATACTTTTAATTGTAAAAAAATTTCTGAAAATGTGTTTACATATTATTAAAAAACTTGAATTGAACTCGAAATATGAAAGATATATAAAAACCTTCTTAATTGAATATTTTTATATAATTTTTTAGAAAGTCGTTTTCATAAAAAAAGTTAAATAATCAATAGAGTTTATTATAATGTTAAAATAAACATAACACCATTCTCATAAGCCCTGAGGTAAGTTAGTTTATTGAAATAGGATCCTCTCACTTCATGTTCATCATCACAACTAAATATAAGGGTGCACACTCACATCAACACCCCAAATAGGGGACCCATTACAAGAGGTTAATCTACACCTTATTAGGGGAAACATTATATAAAATCAGGTTGAACTTGGTTTAGCTAGCATTTTCATTTTCAATCCATTTATAGGGAGTCAAATTCCTAGTGTGTTTTTCCTAATCACCACCAACTACCTAGGACAACACGATCATTAATCAATTATTTAATCAAACATGGTAAAAACAATCATTTCAAATTTGTCCATCATTCATAGTTCAATTTCTTATATTATAGTTTCAACATTACCTATTCATTTAAAAAACCAAATCAGAGGTTTTAATAAAAAAATTTACTTTTCAAAACATATTTCATTTTAATCTATTTTATTATAATCAATACAAAACATTTTATGAGAATGATTTCCTTTACAAGACATCTTTTCATAGAATCATTTAATATCTAAAAACAATCCCAAACTGGGTTTCATTTCAAAAATCCATGACATTGAAATCAGTCATCTAGTCAGTTTTAAAATAAAAATTGAATAAATTAAATAATTATGATTTTAATTATATGGTAAATCATTATGAAACTACCTAACTTTAATCACGTGATCAAAACAATTCAACATACCCAACTGGAATGATGATAAGGAATGATGGTGAAGGACCTCAAGGAAGTAATCCATAGAAACACCATCCATAAAAACATATATCAAATTTATCATTATCACAAGGATTAAATACTATCAAATAGGTAAGGAAGAAAAAAATAAAGGATCTGAAAATCAAAAGAGATCACTTACCAAAGAGAAATAAAATGATTCCACTAGATATTTGATCTTAGAAGAATTGAGTTTTTAAGAGACAAAATGCCTCTTAGGAGACTTCAAGAGAAAAAAAATAGAAAAATATTTGACTGTGTGAAGATTGGATTAAAAAAATCAGGGAATTTAAATCTAGGAAACATAACACCACACCAAATACTCTATGGCTATGAGGTATTCTTGCTAAATATGGAGAGGCCACAATAGAACCACCCCAGACCATGTTGTAACCACCCTCATCCAACTACACTCTATAAAACATGCTACAGATCTCCTTTACATCAAATGGGGATATACCAAAACTGGTACACCATGTTTTATGGGTGTCCAAATTGGTTGAACTAACCAAATATTCCCCTAAAAAACTTATACTGTAATGACCTCCTCCACACCGAAACCCTACTTGAAATGGAAGTGGATCTAAAACTGGATATGTTATAACCCCATGGACCATGGTTCATTCTCCAAAAATATACACCACAATTACTATAACATGTTTAATCTCCATAAAGAAAACCCAATATTCTCCCATAAATGATATAATTGGTGAGAAATGAAAAAAAACACACCCAAATAAAAGGGGGAAAAAGAGGGGAAATTAGTACCTAAAAGTAGTAACTAGATGTCACCCCATGTTTCTAGATATGAGACATGTTGTTGTTGGAATTCATTATTATTTTTGACTTGATTTTCACCTTACTTAAGTTATTTTATGTGTGTTGTTATTGGATTATCCGAATTTATCTATTGTCCTAGTAAGAAGAGATAGAGAGTGTGTTTTCATGCATCATGAAAGGAATATAGGATTTTTATATCACCCATATGCTACCTATTATTGATATGCTACTTATGTGTGATTGAACAACATATCTGTTGTCCTTGGTTGATGTATGTTCCATCGATGATCTGTGGTGACCAGTGATTATATCTATCTAATTTATATCATCATATGGTCGATATTTCACTGGTTATAAGGGGGTTGGTTTTCTAAAATATTAGTAGGGTCATACATGGTGATTTCTATATAAGGACATAGTGGAATCTTACTTAACAAATTCCTAGGATGACCTTTGATATATAGGCATATATAGATGGATTGATGATGGTATTAGTTATATAAGGTTCTAGTAATAAACTTATAAGGTGTTTTCCCTTATATATTGTGAAATTAAATTACTTAATAAACCCTTGGAAATTTGGAAACTTTTTAGATATTGGATAAAATCGAAGTGTAAATTCTGGAAAGGGATAATTGCATTGTTAAATGGTTGTATCAGTTAAATAGAGTTATATTAAGAAACCTATAATGTTCACTACATTATAACTTATGAATGGAAAACTATTTAATCAATACATAGAAATATAGAAATATTAATAATCCATTGATAGTTTTTTACCCTTTTGGAAATGGAAATACCTTGTAAAATTTGAGTTCTATGGAAAATGATGGTTGGGTTAAATAAAATTCCTGTAAACAACTAATCTATTATTTTACCCCATAACTTGTGAATGAAATTCTATTTAACAAACCATTTAATGTGATCATTATGATGTGAAAATGGAATAATAGTTAAAATTTGTAATGTTTTAACTCTTAAATTAATTAGGTGACTTAGAAACCTTATGAATAAGCTTGACCCTATATATGGGTAGTTAGGGCTGCTATGAGTGCCCGAGTTATGAGGTTCTTATGATGTGGATCTTTTCTATGTGTAGTGATGACCTTGGTGAGGGTAGAAGGGGATAGATAGAGAGTCCAATTTGTGAGATCATTGATTTGGATGTTAAGAATGATATATTTCACATTACATTAATAAGGGATGAGTGTCATCCCATGGGTGGTGACCCTTTTGAGGTTTGGTTTAGGGGATGGGTGGTAGGTCCTAGCTATCCTTGAAAGTGACTCCGGTTTAGTGAGTTGATTCCTTTTGACCTTTGAGGGTATCCTATTAGAGGGTTTATCCCAATATTGTGACCTTCCATTAGATAGGTAGATCATGGGTATATGGGGCTTATTTGATTAGTGTATAATTGGTACAAACTAGTGTTGGTGTAGTTGTGGTTGACCACCCAAAGTGATAATGCCTTGTGTTTATACTAGTTTCAAAGGGGAAGTATTTTCTGAATTCCCTGAATTATTGTTCTAAATATGATTTTGGTATGTATTTGTAGCACATGTGAACTCTTATAAATCTTGAAACAAAACCCAGGATAATGGTTGGTCATGCGCTTAGACATGATACATGTAAGGTGTTGGGCCTATTATAAGAGAGAATATGTGATGCCTCTGGTTAGTAAAATCAACATTCCATGTAGAACCCTAAGTTCTAGGTAAATGAAACTTTATTAATTTTTTTTAGTCTACATAATGATTAGGTTTATTTTTAGGAGGTTTCCAGAGGTT
Source organism: Viscum album (assembly GCA_963277665.1). Taxonomy (NCBI): domain Eukaryota; kingdom Viridiplantae; phylum Streptophyta; class Magnoliopsida; order Santalales; family Viscaceae; genus Viscum; species Viscum album. The sequence goes on along the minus strand of OY728129.1, from coordinate 1,775,639,087 downwards.
TTAACATGGAATGAAGGATTTTCTAGAGGTGCATGGTTTGTTCATAGTTAGTATAGACTGTGAACCATATCCAGGAAAACATAAAAGGTATGATAGTGGGAACTGGGCATGTTCTTGGTTGGTGTACTAGTTTTTCAAACATTTCAAGTTCCTAGGGAAAACTGTTTATCTTGTAACAGTTGGAAAATCATAGTTGGTGCATAGCTTCTCAAACCACATGATCCAAACATGAGAGGTATGTCCTTAAGACAATAACACTAGTTGGTTGGTGCATAGATTACCAAACTGTGTGGCCTAACTATGTAGTGTATAGTTGGAACCCCTTAAAATGTTGATCTAATCCAAATTAAAAAATTTATTCCTCTTTAATCCCTTATTCTCTCTATAATCCAAATTCCTTTTTCTCCCAAGTTTTGAGAGAATTTTCCTTTCGACCTGGATGTGATTCTTAGGAGAATCAAATTGTGTTAGAGGCCATATTCATTAGTAAGTCATTGTTATTTATTATTCTTCTTATAATTATCCTTCTTCTCTCTCCCATAATTTTATATGTAATCAATGGGGTGTAGGTTCATGTTCCCTAATGAAAATCTTGATGTTTTATCATTGGATTTACTAAAGTAAGGAATATCTAATCCCGAATTTAGAGTTTCATTTCATCGTTATCTATTTTCACAAAATGTTGTGAGGTAGCTGGATTCTATATTATCTCCACTTAACATAGAACTTTATGTTCTAATTTTTATTAAATTATCTGATTGAAATGGTAGAGAAATACTTGTGTGATTATTTTTTGAAAATAATTTTTTGTTTATGGATTATAAATTATGGAAATTAATTGGTTTTTGGTAATGTATTTGGTTATAATTTTACAATGATGTTTTAAAATTATGGTTTTTTAAACATGTAAAGTGGTTGTTGAAATTATCTCAAATAAGGAAATAGTTTTCTGTGAAGTGGATTGGCTTGGAAATTGGTTTTTTTGTAAATTTATTTTCATGATTTTTGGAACAATCAGTTTGGACTATATTGTGTGGATGGATTATAGTTGTAATGTACCACCATCAAAGTGGGATAGAGTATATACATGAAGTTTCTCCATCAATGGTAACACCAATCTTGATTTTTTGTGGATGGTTGTGTGTGTGGATATGGAACATGTATTCTAAATAAATTTAGAAATAGTTTAAAGGTTTTATTTTAGTTATTTCCATGGAATATTATTTATATATTTGATATAAAAATTTTCTACTACTTAAAAATACATTATATAAATGGTGATACAAATTATTTTAATATTGGAATGATTTCGAAAGTAATTTGGGAAATTTTACTGAGTTTATACTCACTCCTAGCTTGGGCATTATTATGCATTGGTAGATGTTATCACTTGAGACATTGTGAATGGTACCGAGTAGGCATCATATAAATCAACTAGAGTAGGCTAATGAAAATGCGTTTACACCTTATCCACAAGTCAACCAAAATATGGTCTAAAATATTTTCCATATTTTCAAGGTCTTGGAAAAGAGTAATAGGAATGATGAAACTCATCAAGTAGACCATTCGATTCAGTTCAAAAAGTATAATCCATCTATCTTTCAAGGGGATTTCAATCCGGAAAAAGAAAAATCATGGTTGAATCATATGAATTGAGTCTTCAATTTTTATAGGATAGTTGTAGATTTGAAATTAAAGTTGTCAATGTATATTCTAGAGGACTTGGTATGTCAATTGTGGGAATAAGCTGTTTAAACTAAATTTAACCAAGCCATGAAGTAGGAGGATTTTGAATAAAGTTTTAATAAGAAATTCAGTCCTAACACCTTTAAAATTGCCTGAACAATTTACTTCTTCAATATAAATAAAGATAACCTCCTGTTGATAGATTATGAGGATAAATTTATGAATTTTGTTTACTTTTCCCTGAAAGGATCTGTATTTTTTTCCTTGAAGTAATTTATTTTCGAGTTGGGGATGAGGCTGGATATTCAGTCAATGATTTTTCTTCTTTTTATGAAGTATTATACTGAAATGGTTAATAGAGATATGGTATAAGAAAATGATATTTTAGGAAATAAAATTGTGAGGAGCATGTTTATTCTTATTAGAACATGTGGGAAATTAATTGATAGAAACAAGTGGAAGAGGGACACCTAATTCAAGAGTGGCAGGAAACCTCAAAATCAGACCATGGGATCCGTAAATCTTCCTCTTCAACCCAAAATTAAGAATGGATGTTTTAAATTTGGTTCAATTGATCACTTCATGCAATATTTTATGACACAACCTAGATCATATCGCAATTATAACAATACGGTACATCTTCAATGCTATTGTCGTAGTGCTCCAAGGGTGGATGCTAGAGACACATCTCATGTTTCTCAAAAATATTATTCTTCAATGATATTAGTGTCGAAGAATAAATCTCATCATTATAATAGAGTGAACTAATGTGGTTCTAGAGACACCATGACTCCTTAATCTATGAAATCCTAGTGGGGTAAAAAAGATAAAAGTGTAGTGAGTAAGAAATTATATGAAGTTGAGAAAGTGACTGTAGATGATCAACCAGGTCCTTCAAGGGAAATTGGTTTGATTATTTTTAATTCTAAACTTATAATGTTTTTGACATCGGAGCATCCCAGTCATTTAGTTCTTCTTATGTTATTGATCATATGGGTTTTCATGTTGAGATGATTCCTTCCATTTAAAAAATTCAAACTTCTTTTCCCCAAAGAGAATATCAAGCCCTTATGTGTAATGATTTTTTTGTAAATATCGATGGGGATTAGTTTCTTTAGGATTTACCTATGCATGATATGTATGTCTATGACTTGATTATGGGTATAGATTGGTTTACATCATTCAAATATCACATCAACTTTTATGCCTAGAAGGTTAGTTTCACATCTCTGGATGGAATTGAGAATATATTTATAGAAGATTGTTATATAATGGATATTAGAGTATTCATTATGGTAATGGTGTTTGGAACTATCTCATTTAAGTTACTAACATTGAAATTGGAATATATAGACAAGATTAATAATAGATAATTTCCAACTACTGTTGATCAGTTTCCTGATATTTTACTTGACAATTTATCAGGGTTTCCACCCAAAAGAGAAGTGGTGTTTACGATTTACCTCCTACCAGGGAATAATATTATCAAAATTATATATTTTAGGTTAGAACTATTATAATTGAGATAATTTAATGTTTAGTTGTAAGAGTTAGAAATCAAATGGTTCATTCAACCAAGCACATCTCTATGGGCAACACCATTTTTATCTGTAAAGATGGAGGATGGAACTCTAAGACTTTGTGTAGATTATTGTATTCTTAACCAAGTTATTATAAATAATTGGTATCCTTTTGTTGGCATTGATTATCTATTTGATAAATTGAGTGGAGCCTACTGGTTCTCTAAAATTGACTTAAATTTGGGGTATAACTAATAGTGAGTTTGGAAGGAGGATATTCCAAAAACATATTTTCTAAGTAGGCATGTCCATTATGAGTATGTGGTTATGCCTTTTAGTCTTGAAAATGTGCTATAAATCTTTATGAAATTGACTTATCAAATATTTTATAGTTATCTGGATTCATTTATGGTGGTGTTTGTTGATGATATACTAGTGTTTCTTGGATAAAAGAGGATCACGAGAAACACTTAACAACAATGCTGGCTATCTTGCGAGAGAATCATTTATATATCAAGTTATCAAAGTTAAATTTATGGATATAATATGTGTGTTTCCTTGGCCATGTCATTGATGAAAAAGTCATTTTTGTAGATCCTAAAAATATATGAGCTATTATATATAAGAAAACTCCAAATAATGTCTTTTAGATACGTAGTTTCCTTGGACTAGAGGGTTACTACAGGAATTTCATACATGATTGTTTGTTGTTTGGAATAACCAATAAAGACATTGATGAGAAAGGAATTCCTTTTGAAAGAAATTATGAATATGATAAATACTTTAAATAAATTAAAGTTATAATTTTAGTATCACTTATCCTCACATTTTGAGACTATAAATGTAAATATGTAGTCTATTGGGATGCATCAAGATTTGGGTTGGGATGTGTTATCATGCTTGGAGATCACGTTCTTACTTATGTTTCATGGATGTTATGATTACATGAAAAGAACTACCCAACGAATTATTCAGAACTGGATTCTATGTTCCATGCTTTAAATACATTGAATCATTATCTCTTTGGTGATAAATACCTATTTTTTTGGATCATAAGTGTATGAAACACATTTTATTACAAAGATATTTGAATTTAATTTATCCACGATGGATGGAGTAACTACAGATGGTTGAATTCAACTTGATGTATACACCAGGTAAGGAGAAATATGTTCCATATTAATTGAGTAGTAAGTCATATGATTAGTTAGGTAAGTAGGATTAAAAATAGTATAAACTAATTTTGATCATTGCATATAAGCATTTAGATTATTCAGAATAAGGTGATGTGGTTGTTTTCCTTCTGTTGTCTGTCATTCCTATATTGGTTGATAAAGTTATAAAGGCTTAGATATTTGATCCCAAATGTGTTACTATGAGGTGAAAAATCAATGGTGGGTTGACCATTGTGGGTTGGAAGCTATATAAGAGTTTAGTGTTGCGGTTTAGAGATCATATGGTGACACCTTTGGTTTATCTGGAAATTCATCTTAGTTCATACCACTATTCAAAATGTTCTATTCATTTGGGAATATAGAATATGTAAAAAGTGTTAAAAGTGCATATTTGTTGGGGTGGCATGAAAATAGATGTAGTGGAGTATGCCTTGAGATTCCTCACCTATTAGTAGGTCAAGACAGAGCATCGATGGATAGCAGTTATGTTACAACCTTTAATGATTCCCAGGTGGAAATGGGAGCAGATAACCTTGGATTTTTAAAATGTATACCAGGGATGGTTAGGAGGCACAATTCCATATGGGTGATTATGGATTGGCTTACAAAGTTGTATCACTTTATCCTAATTTGTGAAAATAATATAGTGGAGGTATTGTCAAAAAATCCACATTCAAGAAATAGTAAAGATTCAAGGAATTATAGTTTCGATTATATCAGACTAAGACCCTAGGTTTTCAAATCTTTTTTTTAAATCCATACTTCAATCCCTTGTAAAATTGTTTATTATGAGTATAACCTATCATCCTCAAATTCATGGATAGTATAAAAAGAAAATACAATTGTTGGAGGACATTCTTAGGGATTTTGTAATGGATTTTGGTGGATCTTGGTAGGATAATATACCTTTAGTAGAGTTATCATATAATAAAAGTTATCAAGAATTGATACATATAGATCCTTTTGAAGCATTGTATGACCATCCTTATCGTTATCTACTTCTTTGGGTGGAAATAATCGAGACATAACTAATTGGATCAACCCTTGTGAAAGAGACAACATATAGGATTTAACTAACTAGAAATGATAAAGATGACTTAGAGTCATCATAAATCATTTGAAGATCTTCAACGGTTACTATTTCTATTTGATTTTAGTGATCATGTGTTCATGATAATCTCTCCATGGCTTATAAATCATCATTTTGGTAAGCATGAATAGTTTTCATCATGGTACATATTCTCTTTTGAGATACTTGAACAAGTTGGTGAGGTGGAATATCAGTAACGAACCAAAATTTTTGAATTATAATTGTTTAGTGAAAATGTTTGTTATATTATATTATACACAACAAAACCACATCTCTTAAATAATCAAGTGAATATAAAAGGAAATTTGGCCATCTGGATTCGACCGTTATATGACCATTGGTCAAATATGATCATTGGTCAATATGAACACAGGGAACTATAATAATAGTATTGATTTTAATGTTATTATTAGTGTTTGTAAGTAAAAATGAAAAAAGATAACTAATACAGAAATGAGACGAAATGTCCTAAACAAGAAGAGGCATGCCATATGAAGCCCTTTCTTCAAAATGTGGGAGGGAGGTAGTGTCACTGGGGTTCACCCCTGACCAATCCCAAGATGAGCTTCAACAAGTGAATCTTGAAAAAAATCACCTACATGAGAAGTTTATGTTAATGGAAATTACCACTCAGTCGATTTTAGTCGAACCTCCCCATGAATCTATCACCATCGCACACCGTACCCTTAGGTTATATGCGGGTGTTATAAGGGGTTAAATGTACTAATATTTGTTACATAATGTTTATTTCATTTTTATTAATAAAATTTTATTCCATCTATTTCATTTTAATAATATATTTTCTTAATAAAAATAGGTTTATTTGAGATGGAATTTGATAAATTGATTTTTTGGACTGAAATTGTACTTCTCAGAAAGGATATAAACCTTTATAATAAACTAAGGTATTATAAATAATAATTATTTTAATGAAATATTATGATAAAAACACTTTTATATAAATATGAATGATAAAATAATTTTATTATGTCCTTAATTTGTTTATGTGTTATAAATTTTACTATGCATTTTCAAACCTCTGTTTTTTTAGTAAATAAGTATTTTTATAGTTAAAAGTTAAAGTTACCATATTTAGATAATTATAATTATGAAATAGACATCATTTTATGAAATCGTCAAGTTTAATTTTTGTTTGGGTAAATTTATCATAATTTTCTAAAATTCTTTATTTTATTTTTGAATATTAAAAATACAGTTTCAGGTTTTTGGTATGTTTAAAAACTTCATAATTATTTTAGAATGATGTAATAATTATTTAACCACAATTCATGACCTAAAAATGTTTTATTTTATTAATATAAATTAATTTAATATATTTTAATCAATTTCTAAACCTATAAGTCACTTTCCAAATTCTAAAATGGAAACATTAACATTTAAATTATTATTTTGTGAAAACTTTACTTTTCATTTAAAAAATAAGTAATATAGTATTATTTTCAGTTATTTTGGTTTAAAATAACATAAAATATGTCCTATATGTCCAAACCATTGTAAAATACTATCATAAATCCCATGGTTTTTCATTTTCCACAACATAGATTTCTATGGACTATATTTAGAAATTATTAAACAAATCCTCTACTTTTGATGTAAATACCCACCCATTTTCCATTTAATTTCATTTAACATCCACCCTCCATGAATATATGGTCGTTTTACCTCCTAATTATTCCTTCCAAGATGTTCTCAATCCCCCAAGGTCCTAATCCATAAGCTTTAGAGGTAACTCTTCTAGGTAAGTTAATTATCATTCTTTTCTTTTCAATTCAAGAACCTATTTTCATATATGTGTTCTAAATGTTATGTATAATCTCATATATTACCAATTTTTATCATACCATTACTTCCAAATTATGTTTTATCAATGGGAGACCCTAGTACCCTCTCATTTTACCCTTGTTCAAAACCATGTTTTATACCTGTTATGCAGCCGAATTTACTTCTCAAAATTACCCACTTCTTGTCAAGAAATTATATTTTAATTTTTCCTTGCGAATACCCAAGAATCTTTATTTTCCAAGGGTATTGAAATAAATTTAAAAATTCTTTATTTTATTCTGGGATTAATCTACATAAAACACACATTCCTTTTCCAAGGGTTGAAAATAACATAATGACCATGTTTTTAAGAACTTTTTAAACGCCATGATATTGATATGAAACCTATTTTTTATTCTCCAAGGGTAATTTATAAAATGTTTTTTTATGATATATGCATATCACATTAATTAATACATATTAAGTTTTCACCCTGATAGTGATCCAATGCATTTGGTAAATAATTTAATCACTAGAGATGACATGTTTTTCGATACATTGGTGAATTACCTTGGTAAATTTCATTTATAACACCTTGGTGATTAAACTTGGTGATATGATTATGAATGTATAGAATAAATTTTTTTATCCACATTTAAATTTTATTACTCATGTTACTATTGATATTATATGCCTATTTTTACATTTCTTATGACATAATGATATTTCTTATGTTCTTATTGATTTTCCTCACGAATATATTCAAATTTTTTCCCTTACATGGCTTTATGCTCCCCCATTTACTTTGATGCATGTTGCTATAATATGATATGTAGTAATTATACTTAGTATGAACCCATGAAGAAACCTTTAAAGTGTATTAAAAGATTTTTCTATATTTTCTTGCATTATATTCCTGTTTTCAAAGAAACTAAACACTAAAAGATCCTCTATTTTGTACCATGTAATTAAAATTTTATATAATATAAAATAATTATTAAATAGTTTGTATCAAAGTATGATTGAGTTATTTGTGAAAATTACTATTTGGAAAATTTAGGAAGAACCTTTGGGAAAAGGTTAAATATAGGAAAAGATCTTGGTATTTTGGTGAAGTATTAAGTAGTTTTGGTGGAAATAAATCTCTATCTATATATGGAAAAGTGGATGTGGATCTTGAATATATATATATATAGGGGTAACCCCCCAAAAAAACTTTGATATATACTCAAAAAAGAACTAGGGAGAGACAATGGGCCCTAATGCATGCCTCATTTTACACTCCTGAGGGATATGTTTGGTTAATCATAAGATTTTTATGATCCATCATGAAGGATTTATAGAATTTTTTTTAAAGAAAAACATATTTAGGAATGATGTTTTAAGATATAAAATTCCTTTAGAATTATAATATTCTTAAAATAAAAACATTTCTCAATAAGGTTTTCTTCTTTTTAAAAATGGATGGAAATAGGAGGAACCACGTAAACAATGAGCACAATGGACCATGCACTGATGATCCTCTAATATAATTTGAAATAGAAAACTTAATGAGAATGATGAATAAACTTAATTGAGTTATGAATAATAACTTGAATCAATTAGAGAGGCTAGATTCAAATTAAAGGGAATAAATTTACATTGAGTCCTTATGCATCAGCAACCAACTTCTTTCAGTGGATATATTGACTCATTGATTGCTGAAAAATGTATAATATCTATAGAAAATATCTTTTCTACACTATACTGTTCAGAGAAAGACAAAGCCACCCTGGATATTTACCACTTAGAGATATAAGTTGATCAGTGGTGGACACTTATTAAAAACATGAAGACAAGAATGAAGAAGGATGTTATGGAGTGGGAAGATTTTAGGGGAATGTCATTCAACAAATATTCTCCCCGTTTGATGTGAATTAAAATGGATAAGGAATTATAAGAGCTAATATAGAAGGAAAATATATCGGTGGGAAGCTATGAGATGAACTTTACAAGAATTTTTTTACACCTCTCACAATTTATGGATTCTAATGAAAAATTTGATATATTTTTTGGTGAACTAAAACCCTATATATAGATTAATATAGACAATAAAAAATATGAAATCTATCAGGAGATAGTGAGGAGTCATATAATGGTTGAATTGGAGTCTAGAGAGATGGAGTGGTCACATAAATCAAAAGAAGAAGAAGAGAACATTGGAGCCAAACCTAGGGAGGAACTTTGATCATATAAGAGGAGGAAATAAAGTGATACTTTTCGCATTCAAAAAATGACGGAAGGAGAATTTAGGGAACTTATTACTCAAGAGTAGAAAATGTTACGATTGTTGAAGATATGGCCATATAGATCTGAACTATCATAGTGAGGTGAAGCTTAAACTTCTCAAAACCAATGACAAATGAAAGATGGTGCACGCCCATCCAGAAGTCTAATTCTATAAGTGTGGAAAGCCTAAGCACTTTTTGAATCACTATTCAAATTAGAAGGAAAGAGATTTGAATCACCATCAACCTTAGTATAGGGGAAGGGAAAAAGGTTAGGCTTTTTCTATCACAACAACTGAAGTAGATGATCCAAATGATGTGGTGGTAGGTAATCTCATTGTTCTCCCAAAGATAGAAAGATATTTTTTTGATCTTGGTTCTACACATTACTTTATTTCCTCTATGTTTGTAAGGAATATAGAATAATCCCATGAAATACTATAAGGAGAGTTATCATTCAATACTTTTAGAGGTATTTTCTAAGAATCAATATTGTATGAAACTCTAGTATTTTATTTAGAGAGAACAATCTCATTAAAAATCTAGTAGTAATTCCCATGATGGAATTCGACATTATAATAGGGATAAATTGGATCTCAAAGTATAACTCTAAGATCTACTGAAGAAGTTTGTAAATCTCAGTATAATTGAATGGAAATACTATGGTTATTTTCAAGGGTGAAATATCTATACCTGAGATTTATATAGAAGTAACCCCCATGTCATTATTTATATAAGTGGTTGGTGAAGGGGGAGAAGGAAATGAAAGTATAATAATAGAAAATGTCCATATAATTCAAGAATATGTTGAACTATTTCTTGAAGAGTTACATGGACCTCACCCCCAGAAATAGAGGTAGAGTTCTCCATTGAACTCATACCCAGATCCAAGGCAATATCAAAGATCCCATATATAATGACAATGCTAAGCTAGAGGAATTATATAAACATCATTAAGATCTTTTGGAGAAGGGGTTTATCCAAAAAAGTGTGTCTCCTTGGGGAGAAATAGTTCTCTATGTGAAGAAGAAATATGGATTAGTGTGGATATTCATTGATTATAGAGAACTTAATAGGATCATAGTGAAGAACATGTACCATCTCCCAGGGATTGATGATTTATTAAACCAGCATAATAGGGATCAATTATTCTCCAATATTGATCTTCGATCTCGTTATCATCAATTGAGGGTGAAGAAAGTATATATTCCAAATAATGCCTTCTGATCAAGATATGGTAATTATGATTTTTTTTGTTATAACCTTCGAGTTGAATAATTATCCTAATATATTTATGGATTTGATTAATATAATCTTTAAGGAATACCTTGATAAATATGTGGTAGTTTTTATTGATGATATTATGATATATTCTAAAATTTTTGTAGAGAATTTGGATCATATAAGGGTTATATTGAAAACTAAGAGGAAGGATAGGATATTTGGAAAGTCCATAAAATGCGAATTTTGGTTACAATAAGTTTTTTTCTTGGAGAACATTGTAACCAATAATGGAAACTTAGTTGACCCTACTAAGAAATATTTTATGGAGGAGAGGCCTCATCTAATGACAATAACTAAGATTCATAGTATCCTTGGTTTATTAAGATATTATATGAGGTATGTGAAAATATTTTCCAGAATTTCTAATCCACCAACCATGTTAACTCGAAAATAGGCTAAGTTCTTCTGGATAAATTAGTGTAAAGAATGTTTCCAAGAGCTAAAGAATAGATTGGTTACTACACCCATGTTAACTCTACCCTATATTATAGAAGGATTAGTTATTTTTTGATATTAATATCTTAAAGTTATTGGGTAAATCCTCATTAAAAATGAGAGGTGATTGCTTATGAATCTCGATGGGTAAAGAATCATGAGAATAATCATCCTATGCATGACCTGGACCTAGTTGAAGTTATTTTTACTATGAACATGTGGAGGCACTATATTTATGGGTAAAATGTGATTTATACATAGGCCAGAAAAGTTTGATGTATATTTTTACACAAAATGAATTTAACATGAGATAGATGAGATGGTTGCAACTTCTTAAAGTCTTGGATTGTTCAACTCATTATCACATTGAAAGAGAAAACAATGTCACTAATGCATTAAGTAGGAAGGACACTGTTGTTATGGAAATCATGACAGAAGGGACATCATAAATACTATACCAAATGATTTCTCACCCATAATTACTTGATAATATCAAGAAATAATAAAGAAAAGATCATTCTTTATAAAAGAAGGTAGTGGATATGATGAATGGGAAGCTTCTCGAGTCTAATATTGATCAAGAAGTTGTACTGAAATTTTGTACAAGGCTATGTGTCCCATCTATTCTGGAAATAAATAAGGAGTTTATGGATGAAGATTATAGATCTACATTCTCTATACATCCTAGAAGCACTAAAATTTACATGTATCTTCATGATCATTATTGTTCAGATAACATGAAAAGAGAGATCATTAACTACACTGCAAGGTGGTTGGTGTGCCAACAAGTGAAGGTAGAGCGACAAATTACTAAAGGGGTATTGAAACCACTACCCATACCAACATGGAAGTGGAAAAATATCCCTATATACATTTTCACTGGTCTTCCAAGAAAATCCTAAGGAAACAATTCAATATGGGTTATGGTGGACCAACTCACCAAGACTGCCCATTTAATTACTTTTTGGGAAGATTTCTCTCTTGGCCAATTGCCATGATTTACTTAAAGGAAGTGGTGAGGTTGGTTGGGATGAAACTTTATATTGTTTCAGAACATAATCAAAGGTTCACATCAAAATTATGGAGAAGTCATCAACATGATCTGATTACTGAATTGAATTTTAGTATGGGTTATCACCCCCAAACTGATAGCCAATTTTAAAGGACTATATAACCACTCAAGGATATACTGTGAACATAATTAATGGAATTTAAAGGTTGATGGGGGAAAACACATCCTTTTAGTTGAGTTCTTATACAACAATAACTTCCACTCTAGTATTGAAATGGAACCCTATGAAGCTCTATCTGGTTAGAAATGTAGAAATCGTACATGTTATGATGAAGTTGGTGAGAGAAAAATTCTTGGGCTGGATATTGTGCAAGAGATGAAAGAAAATGTTCTTGATATTAAAAAATACATAAAGGCTTCTTAGAGTTGGCAGAAGAGCTATATTGATAACCGTTGAAGGGACTTGGAGTTTCGTGTTGGCAAGAAATTATTCCTTCAAATATCACCATGGATGAGGGTCATGCAGTTTGGGAAGAAAGGGAAGTTTAGCCCTAGGTACATTGGTCCCTATGGAATCATTGACCGCATAAGACCAATAGACTTTCGGATAGAACTTCTACAAAATCTAGACCAAGTTCACGATGTATTTTTTGTATCTCTATTAAGGAAGTACATATATGACACTTAACATGTACTGAATCTGGAGGGGGTACACCTAGAATATGACCTCTCTTATGAGGAGCAGCTAATAAGGATCTTGGACTATAGAGAAAAGGTTATATGCAACAAGACTACCCACCTCATCAAAGTGTTGTGGAGAAACAATAAATATGAAGAAGCGAGATGGGAACCAGACACTACTACAAAAGAGTCCTTTAACAATGCTGAAATTTATTGGCATTAGAAAAAAGCATTGATAATGTTTACCATTTATCAGAGCTTTATTTTTAGCATTAATAAAGGTCCAAAATAAAATAATATAATTAAGAAAATAAAAAAAAATACTCTCAATTTTATTAATTGAGTAATTATTGTTAAAAATGAATAAATTCAATATACATATATATATATAAATTATAAAAATTAATAAATAGTATATATTATATATATATATAAATGTAAAATGAATAAGATGAAATAATTAAAGAAATAAAAAATTAAAATGAATAAATTAAGAAAAATATTAATCAATTTATTAATTAAATAATTATAGATAAAAATGAATAAAATGAATATACATATATTTAGGTTATAAATATTAATAAATAGTATATATTAAATATAAATATATATATATATATATAGAATGAATAAATTGTAATAATTAAACAAAAAAATGAATAAATAACCAAATTATTTCAAAATTTATTAATGAAACATTTATTAATAAAAATGAAAAATGATAATATATATATATATTATAAATTAAAATAAATAATATATATTAAATAAAATAAGAAAAAACTAAAAAACTAAAATAATTAAAAACATATTAATGTCTTATTCGTTTTTAAAATTGTCTGATTTTTGAATTTAAAATATATAAAACATCATGTGTTACATTGATTTCACATACATATGTGTAGTTAATTCATTTTTATATACAACACATGCATACAAATATTTATACAATTAATGAAATATAAAATATGAACACATACAACTAATATTTAGGCAGTTTATTCAAATTTTATTATATTTTAGAATTTAATTATAACATGATGCATTTAATATATTATGTTTTTAATCAGTAAGTTTTATTTATTTATTTTTAATATTATTAAATTTATGTATTATTTATTCATTTTTAATATTTTTTATTTTTATTTATAATTTATTTTTCAATTTAATCATTTACTATTATATATATATATATATATTTAATATGTTTTAGTATTTTCAATATATATTCATCTTGAATAAATTATATATCCATATTTTTTTAATAATTTATATTTAATCAATAAAACTTATCAATTTTTCAGTATTTTTAATGTGTACACATTTTGAATTATTCAATTTCTCTAATTTTTAAATGCAGCTATTTAAGATTACATATCCCTTAATAATGTTAAAAAAATATTTGTAAAAAAATATTTAATTATAAAAATATTTAAAAAATTATATTTACTATATTTATAAATTTATATATTTAAAATTATTATAAAAAAATAAATATTATCCTTTAAAAAAGTAGTTATATAATTATAAAATTATAATAAATTTATTTCAATACTGTACTTGGCATGACATGAACTCCAGACCCCGCCGAGACCCATAGGGGATGCTACCACTGAGTTATACCCTGGATGCTATATATATATAAATATATTATATATAAATATATAAATATATAAATATATAATTATATAAATATATAAATATATAATTATTTTTTAGAAAAAGTTTTATTCATATATTAAATAATTAGTAATTATATATTTAAATAATTGTAAAATTATAATAAATATGTTTAAATTATTAATATTCTTATATATATATATTATATAATTATATAATTATATATAAGGATACCAATATATTTATAATTATAAATTATAATAAATATATTTAAATAACGAATATTTTTACTATATTTATATTTATATATATTTCTTATATATATAATTATATAAATATATAATTATAAATATATTTTAAAATGTATATTTACTATATTTATGTAGTTGGGGGCACAACCAAATTATGTGGGAAACCTCATTGAATCCGGGGTTGTTAGGCTTGATTCCCTACCGCTACATCCTTTGCCCCACATTTAAAATGTAGGGGTTTTGTTAGGCTGGTGTTATATGATGCCTGGTGATGGTGGGACGACGGTGGGTGACAGGCAGGAGGGCGCAGTGGGTTGGTCGTAGGTGGGCCGATGAGGGGCATGGAAGGTAGGGGTTCATCGATCGTAGTGGGCGATTGAGGCAACGAGGCAGGCCGACAGCGGATGATGCAGGGTGGGGCTCATCGAGGATTCGAAGAGGCGGACCTCGGTGATGGCAGTGCCTTGGTGGGTCGGCATCGCAAACGAGGTAACACAGGATGACAACTTCCAGTGAGACTGTGCGGGGGTCATCTGGTGATGAAGCATGAGTGTGACGTGGAGGGGTTGCATTCTACGGCTAAAAAAGGGTTTGACCGTTGCGTATATGATATATATATATATATAAATAAAGAAGGGTGTTATCTGATCAATCCCATAGGGGGTGCTATGGACTGGGTTACTCCCTGATGCATGTGTGTGTGTGTTTGTTGGAATGTATTTTTACCCTCAGGACCTAAAATATATATTTAATATATTTATATTTATAAATAAAATAATATCTTTTTTGAAAAAATAATTAATTTAATTATAAATAAATAAATATATATTTTAATAATTATAAAAATATAATAAAAAAATATATAAATATATAAACATTTTTTTTTATTTTTTTATTTTTAATTAAATTATAAATCCTTTATCATCACTAAAAATTTAGCGTTGATAAAGGTTCACTTTATTAGTGCTTTTTTGCACTTATAAAGATAGAGATTTTTTAGTGCTAAAAAATCACTGATAAAAGAAATATTTATCATCCCTAAAATGTTACCACTGATAAATAGGACTTTTATCAGTATTTTCCCCATTAATAATTCTTGATCTTTATCTGCATTAAAAAAGAACTGATAAATATGTCTTTTATCAATGCTTATCAATTTAGCATTGATAAAAGGGATCTTTATCATCGTTTTACTGAAAGCATTGATAAAAGTGTCCTTGATTTATATAAAATAACCCTAACCATGATTCATTCATTCAAAATTTTCAAGCTCTTGTGGAACTCCCTTGCTGTCGACGCTACTCCTCCACGTTCTCTCAGACAAATCGAGACTAGAATCTAATGTATGTTATTTTCTCTTTTTTCTCTCTCATTGTTTTGTTTTTTGGGTTCCACGATTTGTATTTTTCTGCCTCTATTAACCACGATGAACCCTACATCTCATCTATCTCTCTATCACACTTGTCTATTACTACAAAAATCAATCCCTACTCTGTAAACTCATTCCAACTTCATACAAGACCACTGCAAACTACATCTCCATCCTCTGTTGCAGATGATGGTGATTTTTATGATGTTTCTATTATATTATTTATTTTTACAATTTAGATAGTGTTTTTTTTTTCATTTTTTGAATCTTTTTTACATATTATGACATGCACATAAAGATGTATTTTTTTAAGATTATATTATATTGACTTTAGAGAGAATGTGATTTGATTTGAATAATATAATGTTGGTTAATGTACATATTGTTTTAAAGTTAATGGGATAATCTAATCTAGGGAACTGAAGTTTAAATTTTATATTTTATATTGGTTAACATTATCAATATGTTATATAGATATAATTTAATAAGAATAAAACTTTTTAAATTATTATTAGAATGAAAATAAGCATAATTTTTCAATTTTTTATTTGATCTGAACTCAAAAGCTGTGATGTATTATTAATACGAGGTGTGTTTGTAATTGATTGATCAGTTCCTAATATTATTACATTTACTGAAAAATATATTCTCTAAAACATTATAGTTATGAAATAAGATCATATTCAATGGTTTAGGGAGATCATTAAAAGGGATACCCTTTATTTCCATTATCAATGAATGGTTTACAATAATTTCCCATTTCAATTAAATTTAATACAACTTAAAATAAATTTTGAATTTTTATAAACTCATAGAAAATATATATTATTAATTTAATTTATTTTACATTTATAAATGAAAACATGTCATAGCACAACACTCCAGATCAAATTCTAGTATAAGGGTTTCCATATGCAACGTCATCTGTAGAAGATGTAATATACGAGTTTAATTTTCTATAAAATTATTTTATAATAAATTCCTCTCCAATAATGAAGTGATTTTTGATGAAGTGACCTGATTTAAGAAAATTTATTTTCGTTATTTTTGTGTGTGTTAACTTATTAATAAAATTCTCTTTTATAAAACTATATATTTATAATATAGTCCGACTATTCAAAACTTGACCTGATTTGAATCAAAATGTTACTCATCCCTTAGAACCATCAACCAACTTCCAAAGGATTGATAATAAATATTTTGGGTTAAACATGATCCATGAGAAATGGTTTAAAAAACCAACTCACATGAAAAGTAAATATCTGTAAAATAGTACATAATAGAATCCCATGAATATAAATTCCTTCATGAATAAAAACAATAAGAATTTGATAAATTCTAGTTAAAAATAAAACCCTTTACGAATAGCCATCATACCATTGATGACACAGACTACACAAGTATCCACTAGCTATCATTTAATACTCCATCCCTTCAAATAAATAATCAATCCTTGCTACCTTAAACCTAAGGAATCATCAACTACATGTTCACCAAGATTCACATACAGTGGTTAAGTAAAGTATAGGTTTTCTCTGATGATTTCCATACCCTTTATCTGCATGAAGACCATGTATCACATTTTTATTTTATAAAAATAATAAAAATGTATGATAATTTAAATAAGAATACAAAACATAAAATTCATAATCTATATAAATAATTTTTCATAAAAAAGGAACATGGGTTTTACAAATATGGTTTTGTAAATAAGGATTAATTTTGGTAAGACAGATATAGAATATAATACACTTCATGCAGAGAAAGTCCACATTTTCTTACATCTTGAAAGAAAATTGTTACTATCTTGAACATAGATATAATACTTCAATACTGTAGTATACATAACCTTCCCTAATGTTATTTAATCCATCCTTACATGCTTGATTTCTTTGCATCTATTGATGATGGATTAGACTCCCTCTTTCAAACTATCTTTCCCCCCAAAAATGTTGTTCCAAAGTTCCTTGATGAAATAAATCTCGCTCATTTTGTATTCATTAATCTATCTTAAATACAATGCCACAACTTTGAATACCACATCTACCAAATCATTCCTCAACTCTTTTATCCTTTCATCATCCTTATTTACTACTTCCTATGAACACAAAAAATGACACCAAAAAATTAATCAAAACATAATGATTTCTTTTTTTGGTTTCTTGATATTCATTTTCTTATATGACTCAATCTGTTAATTTTGTCAACACTTCATCAAAAATTAATTTTAATTTGGGTGTAGTCATGTTGGATCCTATTTTAACTCCACATATAAACATACCTGGACGATAATACTACTATGATGGTTTATCTCTTGAAAAAAATATTGTTTCACATTTTTTGTGAAAACAAACACTCCAAACACAAATTTTAATTCTCTTCCCCTTCGTCCTTGATAAATTTAAAAGGGTTCCAATCTGAATCTATAATGTATTCCTCCTACAATGAGAAGAGCTCTTCAACCCTACTTTTAGCATAAAGTTCAGGATACTTTCTCTTAGAATCCTGGATAAATGGGTAGTTCTCAATCTCTCCCATCAAAATCACACCAATACCACCACAATTTTGTGTATCCTCTAACCCCTACTAAAAAAATAATCATTTTAGAGGAAGTGGAAAAAGAATAAATTTTTTGAGTGGAATTAAATTAATGTGAGGGTAATTCATGGGGATTTGAATGTTAATTCCTTCATTTTTGAAATGAAATATGTTAGAATCCCAAATCAAGAATGAATTTAAGTTATTTTTTAAATTCATTGGATATAAATATCTTATATTTGAGATACATGTGATGGAAAAGGACTAGTAAAATAGGTTAGAGTTGGTGAAACTAAATGGGTATGATTTGATGTTCCCATGATAGTTTCAGGGACCTTTCATCTATTAAATAATTATTATTTCATTTTGTTTCTTGAGACTCATCCTCTTATCTTCTATGTTGTTTGAATAACTATAAGAAATAGTCATCCAAAATTATCACCATTACCTTGTATGGGATGAATTTTGGTGGGAGTAGTTCAAGAAAAAGAGGTGAATTCCCAATAAATATGAGGGATGATTATAAAAAAAATGCAATAATAACTATTTAGGGGGGGTGTATCTCTTCATAGAAATTTAGAACCACAATGATGGGAGGAAGGTGAGTTTGAAAGATGGAGTCCAATCAATAATCAAGATATGAAAGGCAATCAATCGCTTGAGGATGGATTAGATAAAGGGAGTGGAGGTTAGTTTCACTAGAGTATTGAATTATTATATCATTGTTCAAGATAGTAAAAATTTCTGTGAAAGGTTCTAGAAAATTTGGAATTTTATGTATTGATTTAATTATATTGTTGTTATTTGAGACAAATTAATTGGGTGATTACTCATACAGACAATTTCCCCTACACATGTAGATGTTACCAATCCCGAGGAAGAATAGGATCTTGACAATGAAACTGCTAAATTATTAAGGTATCAATAACATATTGATGAAAAACAATAACAATTACACAACATCATAGTTTGGAATAAAATTATCAAGGAAACAATTCAAGGTATCAAATTATTGGTTGGTTGGAATCAATGTATACACCCCATTAACCCCAAAAATTAAATGTTAATTAGTTGTCTTGGGGTCAACATGAGGATGAATGCACCAGTTGATATTGATTCATGGTGTTGTGTCCGACCTGTAATGAGGAAAATTCATTGGAAAGATATAATTCTAATGTTATGATATACTTTTTTTATTTTCATGAAAAATTATATAATGAAATGTTGATTTAATTTTCATTATTCCTTCTAATGTTCATTTATTATATAAGATTTCCATAAGAAATAAGTCTTAATGGCTATAGGAAAATACCATAGAAGCTTCCAAACACTTCTTATAAAGTTACATCTTATGGACTGATTTAATTAATTGTTGAAATGATAAATAATTTCAGGTGCATTTTAGTTTATATTATATTATTTGAAATTATTTATTTAATCTAACTTAATTCAAAATTGTTAATTTATGAAACCGAAAATGAGTGTTAAAAATAAATTATGTGCATCAAAATTCAACCCTATCACAACGTAAGTGTGGGGTATGCTTCATTAGAGAAGAAATTGGTATATATTTTAAATCAACAATAAAAGTTTAATTATGTGACATGAACCAAAACATTCTATTTTTCTTATATGAAAATTGATGAATCAAAATTTAAAGCCACTTCCATCCCACGTCATGTGCTAGGAAAAGAGGCTCAGGTAAATAAGGTGGCTAAATTACTTGATGAAAACAAAAAAATAGTATAGGAAACTTTTGTAAGTATGATATAATTTTAATTAATTATGATCTATAGTAATATTACATAAAAATATCTTTTTATGTTGATATATTTTATATGGGTTAGGCATAAGAATTAGCAATAACCATACTAGGTGAAAACCTACTTTCAATAGCATTGAAGGAGCTTGAAAACTAAGGTCATTTAAAAGGATTATGTTTTGGAGTCTCTGCTCAAACATATTTCGGGAAGATAAAACCTCATCAAGATATATATAATATGGCGAGATGATTACAAACACATATAGACTCACTGAAAGATATTATTGTTCGGTTTGGTTTGGGAGACCAATGTATGAGAAAGGATCAAAGAGAACCAGTGATGGAGAAAAGATATATACGTGAACCAAATGATCCCACTATCTTTGAGACTATTCATTCCAACATACCACCTACCTTACCCGTGGTAATCAATTTTTTCCTTACTCATTCTCCTAAATGCAAATCAATCAACTTTCAATAACTTTATGTTAATAAAATTATACAATGTACAGTTGTATGTGATTTGTATCTCTCATCACGCATGCACCACTGTAGTGTGGTGGGTAAAGTGTATAATATCCCGAGATACAAGATTCACCATTAAGGACTCCCAAAAGATCACATGAGAGTGTGAATTGGGGTACCTCATGAGTTGACTGCTTATTTTCCCATTCCACTTTATGGTCCATACATCACAATGGTCAATGATGCTATTAGATATTTCATAGTATGATTGTAAAATCTTATTAAGATACATGTGGTATGTATTTAAAAAAAATTTAGATAAAAAACCTATAATGAGTGATGATAAAAGGTCTGAATTGAGGTATAATTTTATAGATAAATAAAGCGTCATGGAAAAAAAGGTCTAATCAAGAAAATCTAGTGGATCAAATAAAAAAATAAATGACCTTTTGAGAGTACCATCTCCCTTAAAGTTACATAGAAACATTTATTATCATTAAAACTTCATGAAGAGACCAAATTTAAAGATAAAAGTATGTCTTAAATTGAATATTAATAAGAAATATATGAAAATTCCTTGACAGAAAGAATTGGTTTGAAGACTCTAAATGATATTCTCAATGATGAATAATTAACCATATCAACTATGAATATATACATAAGGTAAATTTTCATAATACACCCTTCTAAATAGTGACAGAATAAGTTTACTACATTTAATAAATATTAAAATTTTCTAAATGAATTTATATTATAATTATATAAATAGAAGATTGTGAGAAGCATGATTTGGATTCATTAATTCCTGTATAATTTCGGCAAAAAAAATTACTTCGGATGATGGAGAAATTAAGAATAAAAATATGTGTTACTCGAGGAATTTAATACAAAAGTGTTTGAAAACACACTCTTTTTATGCTTAAAATTCAAAGTTAAAACTCTACTATCTATTCAAATAAAATATATTTTTAATCTTTCCATTACATAAATGTTTCTTTAGGGTGCACTTGATGGTGATCTTTGTCAACCTGGACACCCTGAATATTTATTTTTTTGATCCAATGAATGTATATCCAACCAACAGACTACACATGATGTGTGTTGTGAATTTTTAATACACTGAAATATATATTTTATAGATAAAATATGAATTATATTCTTTAGTCTGTGTTTTAATAAGAATATTTTTATTATAGTGAGGTCACTAAATATAGGCAAAATTATGGAATGAAGTTGGTGTATGAAGAGAGAAATCCTATAGATTACTAAAAATGGAGAAAATTAAGGTAAATATAGAAATATTTAACTATCAATACATTTAAAAAAAATACTTATTTTTATCAATGTATCTATAGTGTTTGAAAAAATATAACAACATAAATTGTGGATATTATGTTTGAAAATTTAGAAGAGAGATCATAAATCATGAAAAGGCAAGCGTCCCCCAATAGTTAATTTTTGAAGGCAATTACAATTTGATTAAATATATTTCATCATCATTTTTTTGTCAATATTTTATCATTAAAATCATGATTTATGAAAACCTAGATACTCAAAAAAAAAATTAGAGATGAGTGTGCATCGTAAATTTCATTAGAAAGTATGATGACAAGAAATTTATGTTATTAGCTATTATGTTTGTGATATAGTATGAGTTATGATATTAGAAATATATTTTGGGTGTGAATCATTAGTGTCATAATTCCTATATATTATTTTTGATCACTTTCTCAAGGATAAGTATAATGGATGATATCAATTTGTTTATAAGTATTGAATTGAAAAAAATAAAATTTTTGGGAAATGGTGAAGGTGGAGGCGAAGAAGGAGGAGGAGGCGGAGGCGGAGGTAGAGGTAAAAGTGGAGGTAGAGATGAAGGTAGAGGTGGATCTAAATTCATAGACTCATGTGGAGGAGGAGGAAAAGTTAGAGAGTGAGACATAGACTAAGTTGGAGGAGGAGATGAATTGCTAGCATAAAAACAATAAAATTATTGGGAAATTAAGTTGAATGACGACCATACCAAGATAATTTTTGAGAATCATTGTTGAAAAGTGCACAAAACTCTTTTCACTTAAGATAATAGCCATTGTGTAAGTATTTCAGGTGGATTGTTGAAATAATTTTTTTCACCACTTATTAGAGTGATTTTATATAGGGTAGTAATCCACCTGTAAGATTATTTTTTGTTAGAATCATCAATTTCTCCACTGGTTTTATTGAAGAAACATCTGTACAACTCACAATAATCAAATAGTTATATAATCAAAATGATTTTTTTTAATAAATAAGTGTGTAATATTCCACCAAATTCAGTAGGTGTGTGAGAGGTCTATTGGAGGAAAACTATCATTAATATATCGTGGTCATTGAGGAGGGTCGGTGTCAAAGTGTCCGTTATCAGTTTAAAATTTAAATTTTAATAAAAAAATTATCACTCATTGAAAACTAATAATAAATTATCAAATTGTATTTATAATTTATAACAATTATTCATAATTCATTTTTAATGTTTATGAATTAGTATCATGTGAAACCCAATCATGATGCCACCTGTATGACTCAAAGTGTGTGTGACCAGTCTAAAATTCCAGTTTAGTAAAAAATAAAAGTGGCATTCTCAAAGGTGAGGAAACATATTCAGATTGTTTTGATATGTTAGGATAACAATCCATAAGTTATTTGGGATGTGTAAGACTCATCCACACCAGAATATGACACACGGTGTGATTGGTATGACTCTAAGTGCCTCTTTTTTTCAAATTTGAAATTAATTTTAGTGAAAAACAATTGACATATTCAAAACAAAAAAACACATTTTTATTATTTTTTTACTTTAGGAAAAATATTCATAAGTAATTTTTTATGTATAAAAATTATCTTCACCTGAATTCAATTAACAATGTGCCCGGTATGAATCATTGTGTCCATTATTATTTTAAAATTACCATTTTAATAAAAAAAAGCGAAACTCATTGAAAGCTAAGAAAACATACTCAAATTGTCTTGATAATTTTGGAAAATGATTTTTAATTTATTTCTGATGTGTAGGAATCAATGTCATGTCAAACCCACACATGATGTAACCTGTATGACTAGAGGTTCATGTTTCCTATTTAAAATGGAATTTTTTTTAAAAACACAAGTGGAATACTCAAACTTGAGAAACACACATTTTTTTTATAATTTAGGACAATGGTCCATATGTCATTTGAGATGTGTTAGAATCATACGAAACTCAATCTGATGCACAGTGTGACTGGTATGACTCCAAGTACATCTTTTTATTCAAATTTGACATTAATTTTAGTGAAAAATAACTAATATAATTAAAACCAATAAAGGACATTCAGATTGTCTTGGTAGTTTAGTAAATTGATCCATAAGTCATTTTTGACATGTATGAATCTGCTTCACCTCAATACAATACACGATGTTCCTGGTATGAATCAAAATGTGAAATATTAGTTTAAAATATATATTTTAATATAAAAATGTGTCACTCACTGAAAACCAAGAAAACATGCTCACATTGTCTTGATAATTTTGGAAAATGATTCATAACTCATGTGTGACATGTTGGAACAAATCTCATGTCATACCCACACATGTTGCAAACTGTATGACTAAAAGTGCATTTTTGTAGTTTAAAATGACATTTTTGTAAAAAAAGTGGTGTAATAAAAACTGAGGTTTCACATTCAGTTTGTTTTGATACTGTATTAAAATGATCCATAAGTCACTTTAGTTGTGTTTGAATTAGCTACATCGCAATCTAACACCTGTTGTAACCGGTATGACTCCAAGTGTGTATTTATATTCAATATTGAACTTAATTTTAGTGAAAAACAACTAACATACTCACAACTGGGAAAAAAATTCAAAATATATTTTTTAATTTAAGAAAAATATCATCAATTCATTTGTGATGTGTGGTAATTAGGAGCACCTCAATCCAATTCACGATGTGACCAATATGACTCAATGTGTCCGTTATGAGTTTCAACTTCATATTTTATTAAAAAAAGTTCCACTCAATGAAAATAAATAAAACACACTCGGACTATCTTAAAATTTTAATACAATGATTCATAATTCATTTTTTACATGTAGGAGTAAGTCTCATGTCAAAGCCACACACGATGCAACCAGTATGACTCAAAGTGCTTGTTTCGAATTCAAAAATAAATTTCAGTAAAAAAAAGTGGCATACTCAAAACCCATGAAACACATTACTATTGTCTTAATACTTTAGGAAAATAATCCTTAATTAATTTAGGACATGTCAGAATCAACCTAACCTCAATCGGACTCACGGTGTGACTGGTATGACTCCAAGTGCGTCTTTTTATTCAAAACTAACATTAATTTTAGTAAAAAAACCAATTAACATACTCACAACCAAGAAAATGATTTCTGATTGGTATAGGCCTTTAGAAGAATGATTCATAAGTTGTTTGTGATGTGTAAGAATCAATCACACCACAATACAACTCAAGGTGTGAATAATATGACTCAAATTGTCCGTCATCAATTTAAAATTGATATTTTAATACAAAAAGTGTCACTCAATGAAAATCGAACAAACACACTCAAATTTTCTTAATAATTTAGGAAAATTATTTATAATTAATTTGTCACATGTATGAATCTGTCTCATGTAAAACTCACACATGATGCAACCTGAATGACTCAAAGTTCCTATTTGCAGTTTCAAATGACATTTTAGTAAAAAATAAAAGTGGCATACTCAAAACCGAGGAAATGAATTCAGTTTGTTTTTATAATTAATAAAAAATATCCATAATTCATTTGGGATATATATGAATCATCATCACCTAAATCCTACACATGGTGTGACTGGTATGACTCCAAGTGCATCTTTTTATTCAAAACTGACATTAATTTTAATAAAAACAACTTACATACTCAAAACTAAGAAAACACATTCTTATTATTTTGGTAACTTAGTAAAATGATCCATAAGTAATTTTTGGGATGTAGTAATCATCTTTACCCCAAAATGACTCACGATGTGACTATTATGACTCGAAGTGTGCCATTTTATTCATAATTGAATTAAATTTTAGTAAAAAAAATACAATTAACATACTCTATGACAGTGTTTGGTCTTGTATTTGTGTATAAAATTTTATTTCATTTAAATGGTGTATTTTTATATTGTTTTTCTAACTTATACTTCTATTTCTAGGGATACAATGTGTTGTTACAAAACACTGCATTCCTTGTTTCTAGTGCTTTAACGTTATGTACCATCAAACTACAGTACTCCCCTTTATGAGTTCTTTTAAAAGTGTTGATAAAGAGTCCCTTTATCACTACTAAATAAATTCACTCATTAATTGTTTCCTTTATCATCACTTCTAAAATAAATGTAAAAGTGTGATTTATGAACATTTTTTCTGCTGATAAAGCACCCCTTTATTAGTTCTTTTCTAGGGCTGATAAAATCCTCGGCCTTTTAATTACGTTGTGGTAGTCAATGATTTTTTATTGATGATAAAGGCCTATTCTAGCACTTTTAAAGGCCTATTTTATAGTAGTGAGAGGATATAATGATACAAAATTACCCACATATTTTCTCAACTAGAATAACATGTTTCAATTTTGGGTATGAGATTTCTTAAGGGGGAATAATGTAACGACCTATGCATTTTGAATGATAATCGTTTCCAAAAAATGTGTGTTATATTATATTATACACAAAAAAACCATATCTACATAATAATTAAGTGAATATAAAGTTAAATTTGACCATATGGATTCAACCTTTATAATACTGTTTGTCAAATATATTATTGGTAATAATTTTACCATTAAAATTAGTGTGTATAAGTAAAAATCACAGAGGATAATTAATGAATAAAGGAGATGCGATGGCCTCAACCTATAGAGTCATGCTGTATGAATTCAATTTGTTAGGTATAGGGAAGGAGGTATTATCATTGGGGGTTCTCTCTTAACCATCCTAAGATGATATTCAATAAGTAAATCATGAAATAAATCTCCTACAGGAGAAGTTCAAGTTAGTGGAAATTATAACTTGATCGATATTAGCTGAGTCACCCCATGAATCTATCAACATCGTACACCTTACCCTTAGATTGTATGGGGGTGTTATAAGGGTTCATGTGTCCCACCCTTAGTTACATGAAGTGTAATTAATTTTTATAAATAAAGTTTTTATTCCCTCAATTCAATTTTTATAATAGTTTTTCTTAATAAAAATAAGTTTATTTGCGATTGAATTTGATAAATTGAATTTTTGTACCAAAATTGTAGTTCTAAAAAAAGGATATAAAACTTTATAATAAACTAAGTTATTATAAATAACACTTATTTTAATGAAATAGTCTAATAAAAACACTTTTATTTATATATAAATTATAAAATAATTTTATTATGTCCTTAAAACTTTTTAAGTGTCATAAATTTTACTACGCATTCAACCGACTATTGTTTTAATAAATTAAGAATTTTATAGATAAAATTTAATGTTATTATATTTTTATAATTATTATGATAATATAAATATCATTTATTTTGAAATTAGCACGTTTAATTTAGGTTATGGTGAATTTATAAGAATTTTCTAAAATACTTTATTTTTTTGTGAATAGTAAAAATATTGTTTGAGGTTTTTGGTATGTTTAATGACTTCATAATTATTTCATAATTATTTAATAATTATTTAACCACAATTCAGGACATAAAATGTGTTATTTTATTAATATCAAGTATTTTAATATATTTTTATCAATTTCCAAACCTATAATTTACTTTACAATGTCTAAAATGGGAAATTTAATATTAAAAATCTTATTATTTGAAAAGTTACTTTTACTTTCAAAAAGTAGTAATATAGTATAATTTTCAGTTCTTGTGGGTTAAAATAACATAAAATATGTCCCAAAAATCCAAAACCATAGTAAAAGACCATGGAAAATCCCAGGATTTTCATTTTCCACAACCTAGATTTCCAAGGCCTATATTTGGAAATATTTAAAAAGATCATTTACTTTCACTATAAATTCCCACCCATTTATCCATTTACATTTAATAATAATGAATCCTCCATGAAGAGTTGTTAGTTTCTCTTCCCAAGGAGTCCTCCCAAGGCATCCTCAAGCCCTAAGGTCCCAATCTGCATGTTTTAGGTTTAACTCTTCAGTGTAAGGGAATTATCTTTTTTCTTCTTTTCGATTCAAGAATCACTTTTCATATATCCATATTAAATGTTATGGTTACTCTATTATACTACCCTTTTATTGTTCCCATACATAAAAATTATGTTTTATCAATGGGATACCCTTTTCCACTCTCATTTTACCCTTTTCAAATCCAAGTTTTATACCCATTATGCTGCTAAATTTACTTCTAAAAATTTTACTCTTCTCCTTAGGAAATATAATTTTATTTTGTTCTTGAGAATACCAAAGAATAATTATTTTCAAGTGTATTCACCCAAATATAAATATTATTTATTTTATTCTGGTATTAACATACACACAACTCACATTCCTTTTCTGTTGGTTGAAAATGACATAATGATCATGATTTTAAGAAGTTTTGAAATGCCATGTTTTTATTATGAACCCCATTTTTTAATTATCCATGGGTTATTTATGAAATGATTAATTATGAAATATTTGGATAAAATTAATTAAAACATATTAATGTTTCACCATGATAGTTCTCCAATGCATTGGGGAAAGATTTTAATCTATTGGGATGACATGTTTTATGATACCTTGGTGAATGAACTTGGTAATTTTCATTTACAACACCTTGGTGATTAACCTTGGTGATATACTTATGAATTTATAAAATAAATTTTGCATCTAAATTTTGATTTTCTGAATCCTGTGTTTCTTTTATTATGATATGGAACTTTTTCTATTGCTCATTCCACAATGATATTTCTCATGTTCTTATTGATATTCCTCACGAATATAGGTAAATTATTTCCCTTATTAGGCCTTATGATAACCCCATTCCTTTTATGCATGTCCCTATGATATGAGATGTAGTAAATATATATAGGATAAACCCATTATTAATTCTTTCAAGTGTATTAAAATAATTTTTTATATTTTCTTTTATTATGTTTTAATTTTCCAAGAAACAAAATCTTTAGAAGATCATCAGTTTTGTACCATGTAATGAAAAGTTTATTTAATAAAAAGGTTATATGACATAATATCAGTTTTATTTTCCACCATGGTTTAGTTCAGTGAACATTGTGTTTAATTTATATTAGTTAAATAATTACCAACCTGATCCTAACCATGTGAATCTATGAGATCACATTGACCTAGATCCGAATGTTATGTTGATTCATGTGCCAGTATGGTTTGTGTATAGGAAGGAGAAGATATTTAGTGGGAAAAAATCAGTATAGTAAAAACATTATGGAAACATGGTAAGAGTAAGAAAGAAACATATAAGCATTAGAAGGAAATATTAGAGAAGTGGAACAAACTCTCCCAAGGAAACACAAGTTTTCTACTTTTTTGGGATGGAAAAGGCAATGATGTGAGGAATTTAACACCCTCGTTTTTAAGTAAATGACAATTTATTCATGTATTTTACATCTACATAATTATTGGGGGATTTTCAGGATGTTTTGAGGGGTTTTGTCTTAGTTTTTTGGATTTTATGGCAGTGAAAAAAAATTTCATGGTTAGTAGAAACTGTGAACCATCTCCAGAAATCCATACAAGGGAAGACATTGGGAATTGGGATATCACACAGTTGTTGTATGGTTTGGACAAACTATGTGAGTTCCTATGGGGAACTGTGCTTCTTGAAAAATTGGTAAAATCATGGTTGGTACATGGATTGTCTAACTGTGGGAGCCAACAATGTGAGGTATGGCCTAAAGGTTGTAACACCACACAATTGGAACATGGTTTGTTGAACCATGTGGCCTAACCAGAAAGAATACAATTTAGACCCCTTAAAATATGGATCTAATCTGATTAACCACTTTAAGGGTCACTAGAATCCTATTCTCTCCATGACCTGAATCCCTTTTACTCCCAAGTCCTGAGAGATTTTTCCATTCAATCTGGAAGTGATTCACAGGTGAATCAAAGTGTGTTGGAGGCTTAGATTCATCAGTAAGTCATCATTCATCTCTGTTATTCATAGATCTATCCTTATTCTCTCTTCCATAACCATAGATCTTATTCTTGGTGGATAAATTCTTTTTTCCTTTATGGGAATCTTAATGTTTTATCATTATATTTATAGAATAAATGAACATCTAAGACTTGATCAGGTGTTTCATTGTGGTGTCCATTAATTTAACCAACCGTTGTGAGGTTGGAATATTCTCTGTAATCTCTACATAAATTAGAACTTAAAGGTTCAATTTTAATTAATTTATTTTTCTGAAGTGGAGGTGAAATACTTGAGTTATTCTTTTTGGAAAATCTGTTTTTGGTTATGTCATGTAAATTATTGAAATTGATTGGTTTTGAGAAAACTCTTTGACTATAATTTTAAAATTATGTTTTAAAATTATTTTTGGGGTTTTATGAACATAAAGTGGCTATTGAAATGATTTAAAATAATTAAATGGTTTTATATGAAATGGTTTGTCATGAAAATTCTTTTTTGTTAAATTTATTGGCCTGAATTTTGAATAATCTCTTTAGCGTGTGTTGTGTGGGATGGATTATAGTCATGAAGTACCACCATCAAAGTGGTAACAATATGGATCTAAAATTTTACCATCAATGGTAACACCATTTTTGAGTTTGTGTTAATGGTTATGTGTATGGATATGGAATGGGTATGCCAAATAAATTGAGGAACTGTTTAAAGGATTTTTTTACTTATTTCCACGTATTTTTTTGAATTTAATAAAAACTATTTTTACTACTTAAAACCATTTTATATAAATGCTTCTAAATTTTTTTTCTTAGATGCATGATTTAGAATGTCATTGTGTAAATCCTACTAAGTTTACAACAACCCCCTTCTTATGATCTTTTGTGTATTTTCAGATTTCATATATCGAGAAACATGTAAAGGTAAGGTTTCTCAGTTCTTTAGTGATGATTATTCATACCATGGGGTTAACATTAAGAGTTAGATATTGGAGTGGGTTGGTTTTTTCCGATTGATTTAACTTGGGATTTTGGAGTTTTTTGTTTTTTGTTTATTTTTTAGTATGTATTTTTTTTCACTTATACTCTAATATGGTTTATTGGATTGGTTTTTCTTTGAAGTTTATTTTTACTTATGCATCATATAGACGTTTGGTTTGTTATTTTTTCTATAGTTTAGATGCATTATATTTAAAAGAAAAAAATATCCCCCAAATGTTCTTTAGGGCCTATTGGTGTATTAGGTATATCACTTAAATCCTAGTAGAACGCCTATAACTTCTCAATATAATGATGAGGGGTGATATTTTACATTCTAGGAGCATTGTTTTTTGTATTTTTAGGAATTTGAGCCTAGGGATGTTGATTCTCAACTCATTGTTGATGGGTCAGGTCCTATAAGTTGGTTGTAATAGGGTGTGTGGCCTTTTTGTTTGAATTAGATCAGATTGTGTGAGAGTGAGCATCCATTTTTTACAATGTAATCAATTTGGTACATGATGAGCCTATTGGGATTATATTGGAACAAAGAGCCATGTATGGTTCCACTGAAAATCATCAGGGTGTTAGAAATTCTCAATTGATGTAATGATATTATAATCCCGATGAACTTTGGTTCATGACTTCTTAGATGAGGGTCATGGAGTCCTGGCTAGTTTTGATGGTCATGTCCCTCTTGGGGTGAGATAACTTGAGTTTGGTAGATTCTTCGGGGATGGGTGAACCATATAACTTGATAGAAGTTGTTAGGTCCTAGTGTTAAGGTATTATGTCTATGGATTTATCGAATATATGTGACATGAATTATATGAGTAATAACTTGATGTAGGTTTTAGTGATTTAATGGATGGTTGACACTCGGAGGAGTGACACTTGTTCCGTAGAAATGAATTATTCTTAGGTTGTTCTCTAGAAAGAGATTTAGTGAATCTATAGGGCAGAGATCCCACTATAAGCTGATAGAGTGTGTTACCCTCTCTTTGGATGAGTATTTGTGAGTAATAGGGATAACGTTTCAGGTTTCATGAATATAAAATGTTTTATGGTTGTATTAATAATTGGGTGTGAGTGAGTTTGTCCACATCTGACCATTGTGTTTTTGGGAGGATAAGACATGGGTCTTGAGGTCAGGGGTTTGACTTAATGGAATGAAAAGTAAATTCCTATGATGGGGAGAATCATGTACTTCATTGGAATTTGAAACTTATTCTAGAATAGTTGTTAGAGTATGGGAATGATATTCAGATGGTGGTGAAGACACCAGATATCAGTGAACTTTTAGTTTTAATGTAATCTAGATTCCTTGGGGAATTCCAAAGGTAAGTTCATAGGTGATTCTTATGGGATTTGAAGTGGCCATGCTTGAAGCATAGTGGTGTGAACCAAGAAAGGGTTGGGGTGGTGTTCCGGTGCTTGGGTAAAGGAACAATATGTTGTGAATGTGTTTAGTGGCTTGGCTATTAGATCACACCAGTGGTCATGGTTTGACCTCAGTGTGTTAGGATAAGCATGAGATCCCACATATGATTAAATCATAATTCTCTAGTAATTTATATTTCATTTTTGGTGGAATATGAGCATTCTGGAGAAAGGTCGTTCAAATTCGGTATGTATGTTTTCCTTTTGCATAATTGGATTTGTTGAGTTAATAATGAATTAAGTATACCATATTAACGTGATATGTGAATTTTTGGAGTTGGATGGGTTTGATTTAAGAAATTCCAGCATGTTCGGGTTGTGATTTGGTACTGGAGGCACATTTTTTTTGGTTTAGAATAGGTAATTAGGATGGGATTCAATTTTAGATTAATATTCCCATGAAAAACCTAATGTTGTACATTTGAAATTCCATTTGGTTCCTTATTAATCACAAGAATGGTGTTTTGATAAGAAATTTTTTCGGTGGGAGAAAACTTGAATCCGAGATTGATTGTGAGATCTAACTCCAATGATAGGGAGAACCATAGGCTTAATGATTAATTGGATGACACAATGATAATGTCCGAGGATAGACAAAATCTATGTATCCTCATTTTGGTGTTTGATGACATGGCAATAATTTGGTTTTGGGAGAAATGCTTTGGATGTTAGTTGGGTATTTTGGAATAAAATGGGGCCATTGACTGAGATTTTATGGTCAATGTATGTTGAGGGATGTAGTTTTATGTCCATATAGATTTTTTAGGGATGAGAAGTGTTATGGTGAGGAGTCTGTAATGCCTCATGATCATATGTGCATTTCAATTTTAAAAGGAAATTGTATTTTTGTTTTAGTTGAGGGGAGAGATTTTGGACCAGTATTTGGAACAATATTTTGAGAGTTTGGACCAATTAATAGAGGTGTTTTAGTATCAAAATAAATACTGAATGAGTGGTTGGAGGGATCAGAGGAGAATTCGAAGGGGTATGAAGGTATTTGGGTACTAAAGCATGTTGCCACACTCCCACCAGTTATCCATTGATCTATCATGTTGTTCATTAAATAGCTGATAAATGCTATTCCACCATTTTCCTTAATAAAACAACACTTGATATGATCCCCTATTTGAGCTAATAGTATCCCCCCCTCCTCCTTCTATACTCTTCCATGGATAAAACTCCAAGATTATTTGACTATTTTTTCTCTTATTGTATGCAAATCAGAGCTAGAGGTTAGTTTAATTATCCATATCACTTTATTCCTCTTTTAATCAACTATCATGTGGCCATATTTCATATTTATATAATACAATATATTTCTATGTATTTTTTATTCTTCACATGTTTATTCTATTATAGGCTGAACCAAAAGATAATATGATATGAGTAGAATCCTATGAGGCTAAGGTAGGTGGTCCTAGTAATTTGACACATAGTCTTTCCTCATTTACGGGTGTATTCTTGGTGCATTCTAAATGAATATTTCGTGACTGACCTTGGTTTATTTGTTTTTTTAACTGAGTTTATCATATATCAATGTCCCATTTAACATGCTGCGAATATTAGAAATGTGTCATTTCAATAAGAATTATTATTATTGGAATTATCATTGAAGTGGTTAAATGTCATTAAATCTTAATTGTGTTTTATATACCCCAGTAGGGAAATTTTGGTCAAATCCGATGGTTTGGAAAAGAGATTTAAAAACCATCAGTAATTGTAGGAGAATTTCACCTTAAATTGAACTCAATGAAATGGTAACCTTGAATTGTTATGTAATGACCCTAGAGATAGTTGAGTAATGGTAAATGAAATGATAAAATCTCCAACATACATAGTAAATGGATGACATGTGGTAGTTTTGTTTAATGAAGGTATTTTTGGTAAAATATGGAATGGAATGGGAGGTATATAACAACATGTCTTGGGTTTTGTATTTTTGTAGGAAGGGTCTCTAGAGAGGATCCTAGGATTTTTTTTCATAAATGGCATTTTTTGAAGTTGAAAAATACTTTCTCTGAAAATGATATTTTTAATGAATGTATCATGATATGTTGATGATTTGGAATTCATTGGGAGGATAACTTGGAGTTTTTATGGACCTAGAAATGTGTTTAATATCATGAGAGAACTTTGAATTCAACTAGAGGATACATATGATTTACACGGTGTGAAGATACCCTTGAATTAATGGAGGTCTAATTCTATCAAATTCCTTGAGAAACCCATTGGATTCTATATATATTCTTTATAATGATTTTCTTGGGGCCACTACCCTTTGATTCAGGTAATGTTTATATTTATATAATGCCACATATTAATGAAGTGTATTCTTGTAGGTTACCTTTGTGAATTCCATTGGATTAGATACCTAAATTTTGATAGATTAATTTGAGTACAATATCCTAGTTATAACCTTAGGATCCGTATCAGGCCATGATTCTTAATGTAAAGAATAGTTCATTGAGCTCAGAATGGTAGTTTAGACTAGTGGAATTCCTACGGTAACCCCTCCCATGGATTAAAAATGGGATTATGGCATCCCACTTTTTTAATACATAACTTTTCATTACATTTTATAAACAGAGGATCTTTAATGTCTAGTGTCTTTGAAATCAGGAAAAATAAAAATTGAAGACAATATAAAACATTATTATAATCCACTTATAAGGATTCATCATATGTTAATTTTAAGTACAATTACTGCATCTCATAACATGAAGACATACATCAAAGGAAAGGCTGAGCGGAATGCTCTATAAGGAAAACAAGTGAAACAATTGACATGTGGCCTTGGGAAATAATAATAAGAACATGATAAAAATCACAAAGACATGAGAAATAGAAGAATAGGAATATCATGATAAAAATAACATGAATTATAACTTTAATATGTGGCTACAACATTTCATTTATACATTAATGAACATATCACCAAGGTTCATCCCCAAGGTGTCATAAAAAATTACCAAGGTTATTCACCAAGGTATCGTGAAACTTGTCATCTATAGAGATTAATTCTTTACCCAATGCATTGGAGAGATATCAGGGTGTACCCTTAATATGTATTTATTTTAATGTTATAAATATATATCATAATCAAACATTTCATAAATAACCCAAATATAATCAAAGAAATGGGTTTCATTTCAAAATTGTGATGTTTTAAAAGTTCATAAAAATAAATCATTATGTCATTTATAACCCATGGAAAGGGAGTGAGGGGTATATGTATGTCAATTAAAGAATAAAATATATATATTTTTTATATTTATGAAAACCCATATAAACAAAATAGGTCTGGGTATTCACATAAATAAAACATGATAATTTCTTGAGAGAAAGAGATAGAAAATTTGAGGCCAAATTTCTACAGCATAACAACTATATATCATGGTTTTAGAAAATAATAAAAAGAGAGGGGAAAAGGGACTCCTATATAAATAAATCATTTTACAGTAGAGGTATAGAATAAAAATAAATAATATCTTGGTGTGGAAAGTTGAATGACACACCACATGAAAAGGAAACTTGCAAGGAAAGAGAAAGCACAATTTTTTTTACGAAAATTCGACAGCCTAATGGCGTCACATAAAAATTCAGAAAATAAATTGATGAGAGAAGAAAGGTTATATCAACATTTGAAAATAAAATGGATAGTATTAAAGATATATAAGAACAATACCCCTCATAATAAAATGGAACTATGAGACATAACATAAAGGCAGTCATGACTTAAAAGAGGAGGATGAAAGGTTCCCTTACCTTGAAAAGTAACTTCGAAAGCTTGAAGGTCAGGACCTTGGGAGGCTTGAGGAAACCTTGGGGGGACTAATTGTGAGGTAAAGAGACCATATATTTTTTAGGAGGATTTTGGAATGAAATGGATAGGGTAATGGCTTGGTATTTATAGGAGAATTGAGGGAACAAATCCTTAATTTCCAAGGGACACCTCATCGATGGTATTGGAAAAACCATGGGTTTTCCCATGATATTTTCCCATGGTATTGGCCACTTGGGACACCTCATAGAATATTGTACTATTAATATGTCGACCAAAATGATAACATAATTATTACATCCTTAATGATGTCATTATACACCTGAAACTCAAAACTGTATTTTCACTATTCACTGAAAATTCAATTGTTTCAGAAAAATCCCAAAAACATCACCTTAACCTAATATCAATGCTCTGAAATCAAAAATGAACTCCATTTTATGAAAATAATTTTTGAAATATTTTTAATTTAATTTTTAAATAAAAGCACTATTCACCCAAAAAACTAATACTTAACTAATAATTTCTGAAATGGTTATTTACTTTTTATATTAAATCAAATTACCTAATAAAGATTCATAAAATATAATAATACTTTATTAAGTGAGATTACTATTTCATTTGGTCATATTACTATCCATAAGCGTAAAATTACTATTCATAATTTACTATTCACCAAAAATTAAATTGATCTTATTAGACTCTAAATTTCACACTGAACACAAATGTAAAAGACCATTTTTTGAAAATAATTACACATTATTAATTATTTAAGGTTTACATAAATATTTTAAAATATCATTTTTTTACAAAAAAAAACATCAATAATATACATCCTATATTTATCCAGACATTTGAAATTTACAAATTTTACCATAAAGCGAAATAACAATTTTATTTATATCAAAGGATTACACAAAGAAGCTAATGTATCGTTTCATATCCCCTTATAATACCAGCATAGGACCTAAGTGTAAGGTGTTATAAGGTGATAGAATCATGGGGTGGCTCAACCAACATTTCCTGAGTGGTGAACTCTATCAGCTTGAACTTCTCTTGTAGGAGATTCCATTCAAGCTTCACATGATGAATTTCGACTTGGGATTGGTCCAGAGTAAAAGCCCAGTGGTGCTGCCTCCTTCCCAAGTTCCGTCAGATGGGCTTCAAATGGCCCGAGTCTACTAGATGATGCCATCAAATCTTCTTTCTATGTTAATTAACCAAGATCACTTGTATTTATAAAATAAAATTGTAATGTTAAGAGTTTAGATTCCAATGGTCATATAATATATCAGCCGAAACCCAATGGTCTCATTTGATTATACTCAATTCATTAACGAAAGAATATATTTTTGTTGAGAATAAAATAAAAAAACACAAAAAATTAGGAAACAAATATTAATAAAAATTTCGCGGTGTTACATTCTTCCCCCATTAAGAAATTTCGTCCCTGAAATTTTAACATGTACTACCTGAAGATAAAAGGTGTGGATACTTCTACCTCATAGACTCCTCTGGTTCCCACGTGGATTCTTCGCATTTTTGGTTCCTCCATAACACCTTAACCAGGTGGGTAGTCTTATTGCGTAGAACCTTGTCTCTGAGATCCAAGATCTCCACCAGCTGCTCCTCATAAGAGAGGTCATGTTCCAGTTGTACCACCTCTGTATTTAGTACATGTGAAGGGTCATGTATGTACTTCCTCAAGAGGGATACATGGAAGACATCATGAAATTGTAATAGATTTGGAGGAAGTGCAAGACAATAGGCCACTGCTCCCACACGATCAATGATTTCATAGGGGACAATGTACCTAGGGCTAAGCTTCGTTTTTTTCCAAACCTCATGACTCTCTTCCAAGGTAAAATTTGAAGAAAGACCTTGTCACCAACATCAAACTCCATGTCCCTTTGACAGTTGTCGGTATATCTATTTCCCCAACTCTGAGCAGCCCTAATGTGTTGTTGGATGCCATGGACTTTTTTTGTCATCTGTTGCACAAGATCAGGCCCAAGAAGCTTTCTGTCACCAGATTAATCCCAAAAAGTAGGATTTCTACATCGCTTCCCATATAGAGCTTCATAGGGTGCCATTTGAATTCTCGAGTATAATCTATTGTTGTAAGATAACTCAACTAAAGGGAGATGTTGATCCCATCCACCTTTAAATTCTATTGAGCATGTTCTCAACATGTCTTTGAGTGTTTGAAAAGTCCTTTCATATTGGCCATCCATTTGGGGGTGATAGGCCGTACTGAAATTCAATTCTATGCTCAGAGAATGTGGAAGAATTCTCCATAATTTTGATGTGAACCTTGGATCACGATCAGATACAATAGAAAGTGGAACTCCATATAGCCTTACGAGTTTCTTCACGTAAATCCTGGCACATTGATCAAGAGAGAAATCTTCCCGAATGGATATAAAATGGGATGTGTTGGTGAGATGGTCCATAATAACCCATATCACATTATTTCCTTTAGAAGTTCTCGGGAGATGACGGACGAAGTCTATAGTGATATTGTCCCACTTCCATACTGGTATGGGCAGTGGTTGCAATACCCCTTTAGGATGTTGTTGCTCTGCCTTCACTTGCTGATATACTAGGCACCTTGAAGTGTAGTCAACAATCTCACTTTTCATATTTTCCCACCAATAATGATCACGAAGGTCCCGATAAATTTTTTTGCTTTCAGGATCTATAGAGAAAGTAGAGCTCTGAGCTTCATCCATGAGATGCTTCTTTATTTCCGGAATAGATGGAACACATAGTCTTGTACAAAATTTCAGTACACCTTGATCAATATTAAACTCAGGAAACTTCCCATCCTTCACAACCTCAAACTTATTTTATAACAAATGATCTTCTTTCTGAGCTTTCTTAATATTCTCTAGTAATGACGGTTGAGAAATAATTTGGGTTAGGGTTGATGAGGTCCCTTCCTTTATAATTCCCATGACCAACTTTACTAGGTCATTGATCAATGGATCTATTTGAATTCTCATCATGAAAAGGACAACTCTGTCTTTCCTGCTTAATGCATCAAAAACTTTGTTTTCTCTTCCAAGACGATACTTAATTGAAAAATCATAGTATTTAAGAAGTTCCAACCATCTCCTTTGTCTTATGTTCAATTCCTTTTGGGTGAAAATATACTTCAAACTTTGGTGGTCTATTTATATATCACATTTCTCCCCATAAAGATAGTGCCTCCATATCTTCAGAGAAAAAACGACCGCAGCCAGCTCCAGATCATGTGCAGGATAATTCTTCTCATGATTCATCAACTGGCGATATGCATAAGCAATGACTTTATCATTTTTCATGAGGACGCACCCAATCCCTTTGAGATATGCATCGCTAAAAATAAAAAATATTTCTCTACTTGAGGGAAATGTTAACACGGGTGCAGTAACCAATATATTCTTCAACTCATGGAAAAATTCCTCACACTCCTTTGTCTAGATGAACTTGACCCATTTTCTAGTTAACTTTGTTAATGGATTAGAAAGTTGTGAAAAGTTTTTCACAGACATCATATAATATCTTGCTAATCCAATGAAACTTTGAATCTCAGTTATTGTTGTAGGATGAGGTCACTCATCCACAACTTGTGTCTTTGTAGGGTCAATTGTGATTCCTTCATTGGTACCAATGTTCCCCAAGAAAGAGACTTTTTGTAACAAGAATTCACATTTACTAAACTTTCCAAAATGCCTCTCCTTCCGTAGAGTTTTCAAAATAGCCCTTAGATGATCCTCATGCTCCTCACGACTTTTGGAATATATCAGAATATCATCAATAAAATCCATAAAAAAGTTATCAAGGTAGTCTTTAAATACTCTATTCATCAAATAAATTAAAATAATAGGTGCATTAGTCAGTTCAAAGGGCATAACAACAGACTCATAATTCCCATATCTTGATCAGAAGGCAGTTTTTAGAATATATTCTTTCTTCACCCTCAATTGATGATAACCAGATTGAAGATCAATCTTAGAGAAGAATTGATCCCCACAAAGTTGGTCAAATAAGTCATGAATTCTTGGAAAAGGGTAGTTTCTCTTCACTATGATCCCATTAAGTTCTCTATAATCAATGCATAGCCGTATTGATCCATCCTTCTTCTTCACAAAGAGAACTAGTTCTCCCCAAGGAGACACACTCAGTCGGATAAACCCCTTCTCCAAAAGATCTTGGGGTTGTTTTTTTAATTCCACTAGCTCCACATTTCCCATCCAATAGGGGGTCTTTGATATCAGATGAGATCCAAGTACGAGTTCAATTGAGAAATCTCCCTCTCTTTCTGGTGGAGGTCTTGGAAACTCATCAAGAAACACGTCAACGTATTTCTGGATGATGGGGACATTTTATATTCTCAAACTCTCATTTAATTATTCTTCTTCACCGATAAACTACATAAAGAAGGATATAGGAGGTTCTACTAGGCAAAGAGTAGGTTGAGATATCTCTCCTTGGAAGATAACTGTAGGTTCTCCATTCAAGACTACTGATATTTCCTTGTTTCTGCATTTGATCTTAGCATTATAAATTGAAAACTAGTTCATCCATAGTATAATGTTGAATTCCAACATGGGAATGACTACTAAATTTCTGATAAGATTGTGCTC
This sequence comes from Viscum album, assembly GCA_963277665.1. Lineage (NCBI taxonomy): Eukaryota > Viridiplantae > Streptophyta > Magnoliopsida > Santalales > Viscaceae > Viscum > Viscum album. The sequence continues at coordinate 1,775,598,183 of OY728129.1, read as the reverse complement.
ACTAATGTAAATACTAGAGTTTCTAAATACTGACGATTCTTGGATAATCCCACTAGGGGTCTTGACTAGTAACTCTACTTTTAGCAAATCGGGGGTTGCTCCTAAATTCCTTGAAAACTTGGAGAAAATAAAGGAATGTGTAGAACTAGTATCAAACGAAGTACTTTCTAGCATTGAGAGAACAATAAGAGTACCTGCTACCACATCATTAGGAGCTTCAACATTAGCTGTCATGATAGAAAAATCATAGCCTTGCTCACTTGGCTGTTGGTGAGGTTGATGGGGGTTCTCCTCCACTGCCCTTGGATTTGGACCGTGATTGGAAAAGTTCCCATGTTGTCCACACTTAAAAGACTGGACATCAAGTAGGGACTGCAGCATATTCCCCTTGTCATTTATGTTAGGAAGTTGAGGTTTCACCTCACTACGACAATTCCTTGAAATATGGATATTTTTTACACACTTGTATCATTTCCGCTCCCGAGCAAGCAGTTTCCCAAATGTTTCTTCCCACATTTATTACACAGATGATGTTGTAATTTCTTACCTCTTGTTACCTGATCAAAGGTACTCCCTAAGATAGTCTCCATCGATCTCTTATTTTCATTTGATTTATGAGACCACTACGTCTCACCGAACTCCAGTTTGACTTTCATTGCACTCCGTACGATCTCCTCATAGCTGTCATAGTCTAGCTTCACTAGATTCTTCCGCAGATGAGGTCTCAGTCCACCGAAGAATCCATCAACCATACCACTAGAATCCATGAAAAATCTTGAGTCATAATGGGGATGTCTTGTAAATTTCATCTCATAGATTCCCACAGATTCATTCTCCTTCGGCTTCAGCTCGATAAACTCTTTCTCCGTTCTTGTTCTCATGGAATGAGGGGAATGATTACTAAAGAATATCCCTTTGAACTATTCCCACTCCATAGCATCAACCTCCAATCTTTTCCATGTGTTTTTAATCTTTTCCCAAAACTGATTAGCTTCTCCCTCTAAGAAATAGATAGTCATGGTGACCTTCTCTTGCTCTGAACAATGGAGCATAGAAAAGATCTTCACTATAGAGCTGATCCACTATTCAACAATCAATGGGTCAGTTGATCCACTGAAGGATGTTGGTATTTAATGAATAAAGGACTCAACAAATGTTGTTCCCTTCATGGTGAGATCAGTCTCTCAGCTTGATTCAAGTTATTTCCCATAACTTGACTCAGTTGGTTCATCATTCACAGGAATGTTTCCATTTCAGCTTCCATCAGAGGGCCGTCAGCGCATGGTCCATTGCGGTCACCATTTGAATGGTTCCTCTTATTGGACACCATTTCTAAAAGAATAAAACCTTAGTGAGAATCTTATTTCATTTATGAATCTTTTAACAATAAATGATTTTTTGTCTTATAACTTCTTTAAACAATTACATTTCTCTATAAATCCTTCATAATGATTCATAAAATCTAATGATTAACCAAACATATCCCCCAAGAGTGTCATAACCAAGAGTGAAGCAAGTCCTATTGTCATGTACCAAGATACACCAGTTCAAGATCAAAACTCCTTGTCGAAGTTTTCACTCCTAGGTACCTTTGTGCCAGATCCACCTCTACCTGCTCGTATCCAGATAGGGATGTATTTTCTTGATAAACCACTTACCCGATACTCACCAAAATACCAGGAAGTTTTTCTATATTTAAACTTTTCTATAAGATTATTACAAAAGTTTTCATAGCCTAATTTCCATAAATAACTAAACTATCCTTTGATACCAAAAATGGCATCCCGCCTTTTTAATACATAACTTTTCATTACATTTGAAAAATAGAGGATCTTTAAAATGTAGTGTCTTGGAAATCAGGAAAAATAAAAATTGAAAACAACATAAAAAATTCCTCTAATACACTTCTACGACATTATCATTAGTTCATTATAAGTACAATTACTTCATCTCATAACCTAGATACATATATCAAAGGAAAGGATGAGTATAAGGCACAGTAAGGAAAACAAGTGAAACTGTTGATATGTGGTCTTGAGAAATAATAATAAGAACATGATAAAAATCATAAAGACATGAGAAATGGAAGAATAGGAATATCATGATTAAAATAACATGAATCATAACTTGAATATTGGGATATATCATTTCATTTATACATTCTTGAACATATCACCAAGGTTCATCTCCAAGGGGTCACAAAAAATTACTAAGGTTATTCACTAAGGTATCGTGAAACTTGTCATCTTTAGAGATTAATTATTTACCTAATGAATTGGAGAGATATTAGGGTGAAGCCTTAATATATCTTTATTTTCATGTGATCCACATAGATCATAATCAAATAGTTCATAAATAACCCACATAGAATCAAAGAAATGGGTTTAATTTTAAAATCATGATGTTTTAAAAGTTCTTAAAAATAAGATCATTATGTCATTTATAACCCATGGAAAGGGTGTGAGAGTTATATGTATGTCAATTCCAGAATCAAATATATCATTTTTTTTATATTTATGAACACCCATAGAAACTAAATAGGTCTGGGTATTCACGTAAATAAAACATTAGAATTTCTTGAGAGAAAGAGAGAAAATTGGAGGTGAAATTTCTGCAGCATAACGACTATATATCATGGTTTTAGAAAATAATAAAAAGATAGGGGAAAAGGGTCTCCCATAAATAAATGAATCATTTTACAGTATAGGTAAATAAAAAAATAAATAAGATCACGATGTGGACAATTGAATGACACACCACATGAAAAGGACACTTGCAAGGAAAGAGAAAGCATAATTTCTTTTACGAAAATTCGACAGCCTTACAATGTCACATGAAAATTCATAAAATCAATTAATGAGAGAGGAAAGAGACTCTCATAATTTGGAATTGAAATTGAAAATATTAAATATATATATTAATAATACCCCTCATAATAAAATGGAACTATACGACATAACATAAAGGAATTCATGACTTAAAAGAGGAGGGTGAAAAGTTCCCTTACCTTGAAAAGTAACTTCGAAATCATGATGGTCGGGACCATGGGAGGCTTGAGGGCACCTTGGGATGAATCCTTGGGAGGTAAAGAGACCATATCTTCGTTGAGGAGGATTTTGGAATGAAAAGGATGAGGGAGTGGCTTGATATTTATAGGACATGTGAGGGAACACATCATTAATTTCCAAGGGACACCTCATTGGTGGTATTGGAAAAACCATGGGCTTGCACATGGTATTTGCCCATGGTATTGGCCACTTGAGACACCTCATAGAATATGTTACTATTCTTAAGTTTACCTGAATGATTTCATAATTACTACATCTTTAATGATGTCATTAAACAATTGAAACTCAAAACTGTATTTTCACTATTCACCAAAAATTCAACTATTTCGCAAAAATCCCAAAAATTCACCTTAACATAATATCGATACTCTAAATTCAAGAATTAACTCCATTTTATGAAAATAAATTTCCAAATATTTTAAAGTTAATTTTAAAATAAAAACACAATCCCCCGAAAAAAACTAAATCTTAACTAATAATATCTGAAATAGTTATTTACTTATTTTATTGAATCACAGTACCTAATAAAGGTGCCTAAAATATAATAATATTTTCTTAAGTGAGATAAATATTACATTTGGTCATATTACTATTCATAATTTACTATTCACCAAAAATTAAGTTGATCTTAATAGACTCTAAATTTCCTACTGAACACAACTGTAGAAAACCATTTTTTTAATATAATTACAAATTATTAATTATTTAAGGTTTACATAAATATTTTAAAATATCATTTTTTCCAAAAACATTCATCAATAATATACATCCTATATTTATCTGGACATTTGAAAATTACAAACTTTTCCATAAAAAGAAATAACAATTTTATTTATATCAAAGGATTACACAAGGCAGCTAAGGTCTCGTTACATAGCCCCTTATTATACCACCATATGACCTAAGTGTAAGGTGTGCTAAGGTGATAGAATCTTGGGGAGGCTTGGACAACATTTCCCTAGATGTGACCTCTATCATCTTGATCTTCTCCCATAGGCGATTACGTTCAAGCTTCACATGATAAAGTTCGGCTTGGGCTTGGTCCAGAGCAAAGCCCAGTGGTGCAACCTCCTTCCCATATTCCATCAGATGGGCTTCGAATGGCCCGAGTCTACTAGATGAGGCCATATGATCTTCCTTCTATGTTAATTAACCAAGATCACATGTATTTATAAACTAAAATTGTAAAGTTAATAGTTTTTCTTCTAACGGTCATATTGACCAACGATCATATAATAGTCAAAACCCAACTGTCTCATTTAATGATACTCACTTAATTAATTAAAGAATATAGTTTTATCGAGAATGAAATAAAAAAACACACAAAATTAAGAAACAAATATTAATAATTTTTTTTGTCATTAAAGGGATTTTTTAAGATGTAAAGGATCGTTGGTACGTGTGGATTCCCTCAAGTTTTTAATACTGTGGTTACCTTGGTATTACACCATAGAACCAGCCGATCCATGATGTTTAATATGATCAAAGGCCCACTATCTTGGGATGTAGCTGGCAAAGAAATATGTTGGGTGTCATCATAGATCTTGGACATCAATGGTTATTTTACTACTTATTATTTAATATATTACTATATTAACCATTATATTGATAAATTAGTTAACTACATAAATTTTTATTTATAGCACTTCTATATGCACTTTATTATCAACAGATTATTTTTTGGATTTTTTTGGTGATTTATTATTGAGTTTATTCACAACCAACACCGTCCACCATGACAATTGGGTACTCGAGAAGAATAGTATATAGTTACAGGTTACATGTTTAGGTAAAGGGACCATTTCTTGATTTTTTTAGCATGATAAAGAAGGATTATAAATGATCGGAATGGGTAGGACTCGAGACTATTTTGGGCTGAGTTCTTGATTATGTTTACTTTTGTGTATTTTTATTTCCTTATTACAAATGATCTTCCATGGGTGATCTTATTATTATATTGGATACCCATTAAATTCATATCATGTTATGTTGCAATTCAGCATTGACACTTTCCTATCTTATCTATGATGGATACATAGCCTAGTTTTTATGTTAATTATTATTTTTTCTACATTATATACTCCAAACAGAGGGTATATTTTCCCCATGATATCTTTAGATACCCTCGTCACTATTCAGTAGCCTCTATACTATGAGGAGGAACTCTCATCCTTGGGCAAGATTTAAGTGGAATTCATGTTCGGGAGTTACAATTATGTTAACTAATATATGTTTTCATAAATATAGTTCACAGTTTTTATATTAAACTTAATATTATACCAACCGTAACTCCCAAATCTAGTAACTTGGAGCCGATGGATGTCTTACTACATGGGTGAAAGATACAAGATACCAGATCTCAAAGGATCGATCGTTTAACAGTCTCGGGAGAATAGATACATACAAGATTTTCACATTATATTTGAAAACATAAATTATTTTGGATAATTTTATTATTTCTTATAGTATATCCTTGAAATAATTAAGCAATCCCTTCTTGGTATCAAGGTTAAAGGAAAATATAATAAAAGGTAATCTCAAATGCTCAATAAGATAAAATATACTGAAAAATTTACCAGTGAATAAATAAAACATAAATAACATTGATGTGATAAACAAAAATCAAATATTCCATAAAACAAATATCATAAAAATGGAATATTTCCATGGATAACATAACAAAATGAATAATCACATGAACAATAATGACTTTTTTATTAATGATAGAATGCATAATGTTGGACATCATAATATTAACACCAAATCCTCATTTCAATACATTATACATAAATAGGTAAGGCATATGTCAAATACCAAAACTAGTTTGTCTCATACGACATATTGATGCACTGAGGGGATATAATGGGCCCCACCCTTTACGTACCAAGTCTAATTCATTTATCATATGAAATAAATAAATAAATAAAAATTAAATACATAATCAACATAGACGTTCATATTAAAAAACAATCATATGCAATTTTAAAATATTCTCCCGAAAATAACTAGAGAAACATGATCATAATACATCCAGAGTGATATAGAAAACAATATCATTAGAGTATATCCCCAGTAAATCGTAATATTCATTAAAGGATGTTGACTTAGATGAAAATACTTTTAAAATAACATTCAAACCATTTATTTAAAACATGATAAAGACATACTTAAAATTTTATAATTTATTTAGAAAATTTCTATTTTTTAAAAAAAATTGGAAGATTTTAAATGATTCTTCAAGTTAAATAATAGTTATGATGATAGGAAAATTTTGTTTTTTTGAAAATGTTAAAACAATGATTATTTTCACACTTTTGGTAAAAAATAAAAAGAAACTCATTCAGAAAATGACAAGAAGATTCTTTTTTTAAATGAAAAAATTCAAATATGGTTGAAAATGACTTTAAATAATCATTTGATCACAGGAAATAACATTCTTGAAAACATTTTATGAAACATGGGCATGGAAGCAAATGTTTAAGGACCAAATAGGAAATATATATATTTTTTAAAAAAGTATTTCCATTATTTTAATAAGTAAAAAGGAAATTAAAATTCAATATTAACATATAAAATCCATATTTAATTAGAGGAGATGAAAATATATAGATTTTAAACTTTTATTATAATATAATTTTGTTTAATATATTTTTAAACACAAACAATCCCAAATAAAAATGAGATTGTAGAAAAACCCATTACCTCATATCATCCTTTTACAACCCATGTAATGTTAAAATAAATAATTTTAATTTATTATTAAATTTCCTGAATTATATTTTATATAGTTATATTCATTAAAATAATAATATTTGGTATTTTTTCAGTTGAAAGGGAAAAAATATATTTCTAACCAAATTGGGTTTTAATGAACTATAAAATTTTAATTAAAAATATAATTTATAAATTTTAGAATTTTAATTTTTAAAAAGAATATAATTTTTGAATTCATCATTTCAAAATTATATTTAGATTAATTTTTGATAATTTATTGAATAGTTGTATTTTCAATTGAATATTGAAAAATAATTTTTTTATTAAAAAATGTATTTTCATTTAAAGAAATTAAAAAATTATATTTATTTTTTAAAAAATAGTTTTAAATTAAATTTATTCATTTTTTATTATGAGTAATCCAATTATGTTTATTTGAATCAATCTCATTCTTATTTTTATTGTAAAAACATTTTATAGTTAAGAAGACATTTTTCTAGAAAATGAATTTCATCAAATTTTTTGGGTTTAATTTTAAAATCAATCTTGAGAGTTATTTGGATTGAAATTAAAAATATGGATTATATATTTTTAATAATAATATTTAATATTAACTAATACATTCAACTTATGTTTTCGTAATAATGAATAGTAAAATTGTAAAAATATGTTGCCACAATCAAGGTTAAAATAGGAACACTGAAGTGTTAAAATAACGTGATAAGTGCTAAAATCACTAAAAAATTATATAAATAATATTTTATAGAAATATTTAATCCCTATCTCATCTCATTTTTTGAAATGGTCTATTTTTGAGCCATTTGTTTTTAGTAAGGCATTGATATATTTTAATATTTTCAAAAATTCCAAGTGAACCCTCTCCATCACCTATAAAAGGACAACCCTCTCCTCTACTCTTGACACTTCAAGATCCATTATTTCATAAAAAACCTTACCATTTCCTTAAGGTATTATGTTTGGTATAATACCACCCTTATAGGTATTACAATGTAAAAAAATAGGTTGTCCAAAGAAAAGGTATAACATTTAATCGAATGTTTTTATTTTATATCTTCCCCCACATCCTTTAAATATCTTATAAGCATTTTTATATAATAAAATTACTATGTAAAATATAACAGTATTTAATTTTATTTATTTAACTACCTTTATAAAACTTTTTCTCTCATCAAATTGGATGTGAAACCATCATTCTTGTGTACGATTGACTACTGCCTCACGAATTGATGTAATTAGTTTTCTATCACCACCTCTCATGAATGATTATAATGATGGATTTAATATATTTATATGATATTAATGACACATTTTTTTTATTTAGATATAATATATCAACTATTTTATTAATTTTCCATCCTTTAAAAAATGATAATGTCGTTCATGCGTACATGTGGGTTACCACCACCATGAAGTGAAGTGATTCCTTTTTCATCTCTACATCACATAAAGAGTATATATAACTGTATTTAAAGAAATAATATGATATTTATGATATAAAAATAATTATATAAAGATAAAATAATACTTAACTTACAATCCTCATGAACTTTGAAAAAATAAAATGTTACTCATGCATATGTATGACCTATCGTCGCCATGATTGTAACATATTTCAATTTTCACATCCATTATACATAGTTGATTATAAAAGTATAATAAATGTGTAAAAATGATAATTAGTTCATTAATATTATTCTATATATGATGGAATATTGTCCTGTTTTACTATAGTCAACCTTTTAAATTCATTTTTAACATAGGTGCCAAATATCATCAAAACGTCTTACTTGAACTTAATCGATTATGTAATTTAATATAACATGATAATAAATAAAATAAATTGAATAATAAAAATGAAAAATATTATGAATAAAAAAATAATTATCATAATTTATTATTATATAAGATAAATAATGTATGTCATGAGTCATACTTGAGGTAAGGAACACTTCACCTTAAAAACTTCATTTAAAATGTTTTAAAGAGATATTTTCTAAATATTTTTCTTCAGTGTCCATATTCTTACAGTTATTTTATGGATGTATTTATATTTACATAAATGAATTATGCAATAAATTATTTTCCTATTTTTTAAATTTCTTTCTAATGTTTTCAAAAGTAATATTTTATGCATTTTATTCGAAACATTTTGCATTTCTTTGCAAAAAGAAGAAGAAATGTCATATTCTAATATATAGGATATCGAAGAATTTTACTACCATTATAACCATTATTTTACGTTGAATTAATTTATATGATTCCATTTATTATATAAAAAACCCTAATTCCATTAAATTTTGGTATTTTAGTTTTGAAAATTAGGTTTTAAAGGAAAGGGATATATAAATATCTGAAAATGTTTTGATTATGTGTTCAAAAGTCTATTTTTATGTGTGTAATGATGAAAATAAAAACATTCATGTGTTACATAAATGTTTTGGTTCTTGTTATTTTTCTTTCTAATGATTTGTGAGCTCGGTATATCTCATGATGATGGGTGACCCAGATATAGATCAAGATAATGGTTGAACCTCATATAGCTCTTAAGTGCATTGGGTAAAGGGACATAGTTAACTAGTTATTAGTTTCTATGAATTGATTTTTTATAATTTACCTATTTAGTTATTCTATATGTAATTGTGATATGAAAATGATGTTCTAAATTAAATACATTATTTATCTATGATTTTTAATAGTTTTTATGGAAATATTATTATTTAACAAGGTAAGATAATGTTTTTATGTTTAAAATAAATTTTATGCTACTTCTTGAGGGTCAAATGTATAACTTTATGAAAAATATTTCTTGAGTTTTTCATTATTGTAAAGAATCCTTCATAGGTTTTAATTTTCCAAAAATATTTATTATGAAATTTATTAGTAAAATATTTATACTGTGAATTTGAAATATTGGTTAAGAAAATTTTTGATCTCAAGATCTATAAAGAAAAAGGAAAATTGATTTTATAATGTGTATTCATGGACTAATGGGATTATTTATTTATTTAATATATACCGTAATGAGATTTTATTCCCATACCACATATTCAAATGTTTTTATAGGGTTTTATGGATGACTAGGGACAATAAAGAGATTAAGATGAAAACTTTGATGATATGTCATGAAAAGAATACTTATTTTATCATAAATGTTTTGTATTGCGGAAAAAATGGACACGTAGTGGAGATGATTTTTTTTAAGAAATATTTTATTATTTATGTTTTATGATCTAATTATATACAACTATAAACATAAAATGTATTTGTTAATGGAATAGAATGAATTCTTTTCTAATGATTCAATTTACAGATTGTTTAAGATTGATTCCTTGTAGTTTTTCTTGGTCAGACACATTATATCCTAGAAAATAATAAATTTAAATTTCTTAAACAATTTATTAAGAAATTTTTATTATATATTTATTTTTTAGGTCCTTTTAAATAATTTGGATTCTATTATTTAAATAAGTATTCTTGACATTGACCACTTAAGGTTTTTTTGTAAATTTCTCTAAAATTAATTTGGTATATTGTACATGGTTAAAGGTGTTATGAAATACGTCCATAATTTACATAAATTCAATAATTTCATGAATAAAATTTTTTTTCATTATATAAAATTTTATAATCTTCCACGCATTGTGGTAATATAAAAACAAATCACATCGCTTCATGGATGTGGTAGTCCACACGTACGTAAGAAAAACATTATCATCATTCAACTAATATAAGGATAAAAAGAAGATGATATTTTATATTTATAGAATAATAATTATGTTATAAATATAATATATATTAATTAGGACCATATTTATAACCATATATGTATATTTGTAATAGAAAATGAATTAAACCACTATGTGGATATTTTAGGACATATGTACACCCAAGCGATGTTGTCATTTTTCATTGGATGGATAGGGGATAGAAATTGGATGTACCATAAATATAAAAATATATTAATATAGTGTAAATACTGATGTAATTATTTTAATATTATTATTGAATATTTGGGGGAGGTTCATAAATAATGGAAGTTGAAAAATCTTGGTAAGAAAATATACCTCCTCTTTTGGTAACCTCCTTTTCCTTACACCTTAATCCTTCTTGAAGTGGTGTTTTTTAGAGTCAATGAGTTATATGATGCGAGGAGGTATTTTAAGAAGGTATTTTATCCAGGCTTGGTTAATATATGTGGATCATCTAGTGTAGAGATTAGAAGATAGGGGTTCCCTTTTATAAGTGAGGTGGGTGTAAAACTTGTAAATACATGAAACCTGGTAATAAAATATATTCCTTAATCAGGTCACATGTCTCAAAAATTATCATATATTATAATATGGTAAGTGTGTGGTCAAAATAGAAAAAGGATATTATAACATACCCTAATTTGACACTCTCTCACATGGTTAAAAAAGGGTTGGCTATGAGACATCAAGTGCGCCTCCCCATACACCAGAGGCTTCTGACTAGCATTGAGGATGTGAAATGTATAGTGGGGTGACTATAACCCCTAGAATGAAGGATCATAGTAGTATAAATAATCCATAAAAATGAAATTAGTTAGAGTATAAAAATAGAAAAACTAAATAATAAAAAAACTGAATAATCTAATAAATAATATCAGGAATAATGTAATGACATGCAAGAATTTAACTAAATGGCATTCTAGAAACAATACAAGAAAAATAATAACAGATTAAAAAGTCCCCAGTCTCAAACCCCATCATAGTTCTACCTTCAAACTCCAACCCATCCAACAAGAAATAATTAACAACAAGGTTCTTTACCCTTGTCCAAACCTGCATCCATGTAATCTTATTGGGTACCAAATGGTTATCTAGTTAGGGTGTGAGTATAACTCAGTAGGTCAACACCACCATGTCTAAAAAAAATTCTGTCAACAATTTAATGTAATAAAGAGATAATCATGTGTATTAATTTATTCAACAATTAATAAAATAAAACAACAACCTACTTTGAATTCATGACATAATATCTCTAAGATGTATTAAAACCATGCCAACCACAACCAAATAACCATGGTAAAGTAACCTACTTCAGTGTCATGCCCGAATATCTCTAAGAATGTCTCACAACATTGCCAACCCCAACCATATAATCATGGTTTATTCAAAATAATATGGGTCAAAGACCTATAAGAATTTTAGTATCTAGGTCAAATCCTTATAAGCATTGTGACATCCGGGTTAGAGCCCCATAATCATTTCACCATCCAGGTCAAATCCCTATAAGCATCACAACACAGGACTAGGTCGTGCTCGATCAATATAAGCATTAAATCATATAACTGTTCATGTTTCCGGGTCATGTACTATATATAATCATTGTCACCAGGATGAAAACCAATTCCCTAATAAAATGGATATCAAAATATCACATCATAAGCCTCAATGGTTAATTATGCGAATTACAAATTTTATTTTAACTACCTCTTTCATTTATATCAAAATAGATCAACAATAAAATCAATAAGAACTAAAAAATAACTTATGGATTCTCTATCTGGAAATGACCTAAGGTCTCATGTAACGTTAAGAATAGTTTAAGTCATTATCCAGTTTAATTATATTCATGGTTCGCTCACCCAACAAGTAGCCCTAAGCCAGGTCAAAATCCAATTGGAAACAATAAACTCCAAGGAATAATTCTATTAATGATTTAATTAATTCAGGTGCATGTCACTTTAGATCAATCACAATATTTCATATACATGGAAATTATCAAACCACAGGGTTGAGATTTAGACCCCCTACCTTAACTAAAAATGAATGCAGTGATTCCAATGGAAAAAAATCACACAGAAGAAGGTGAATATGAACAGAAGAAGGATCCTAGATAAAAACTGATCAAGATCAAAACCAACAACACACAAGGTCGAGAGAATACACCTTAAGGTTTGGAGAAATAATATAGAGAAAGGGAAATCTATAAACAAATCACTTACCATGGATCGACTACATTATCTAGACATCTGGATGAGTGATCGTCAATCTAAAAATAAGTTTTCAATTAAAATTTATATTTTTCACTATTCATAAAAAAGAGACTTCTTAGAAAAATACAAAAATATTACCAAAAGAAAATTTTGATATTACTCTTTCAAAAATGAGTTTAATTTTTTCAAATAAAACATATTTTTTTTTTCAAAAAATAGTTTTAAAAAATGTCTTCCATTAGAAGGTGGAAAAACTTCCTATTAGAAAAATATAGTTTTTATGCATAAAATTGGGCTAGTTTTTATTTTATTCCAATCAAAATTATTGAATTACTATGAAATGTTTTGAGTTTATAGTATATAAATTTCATTAAAATATCTCACTAATAGAAGATAAGTTAATTTAATATGATTAAATTAATTTTTTATCCTAAAATAGTTTTTTTTAAATCACTACTTTTACATTCAATTTTTTTATTTAAATTTTAATTAATTGATAAAAAAGGAATTAATTTTATAAACATATGTAAAAAATGTTTCCTAATTTAGTAAATCGTATTCATATCTTCCATTCTAATGGATAGGTGATAATTATAAAAATATATTAATTTTAATATTAATAGTATATCATAATTCAATAAAAACTAGTGTTTTGTGTAACACAAGAAATAGAAAGAACCCAAAATTGTGTGTAAAAAAAGAAAAAAATAGTGTTGGGTGTACCAAAATCTAATATAAGTGTTCCATTAAGTCAAATTATAACATGGTGTTACTTATAAAGAAATCATAACTTTGTGTAGCATGCAATACAATCCATTAAATAAATTTAATTTATTAGAAAAAAAATAATTCTTAAAAACTCTGGGAATTACAGAAGTGAAAAATTATGTCCTGATAATTCTATAAATGTCATACCACTAATGATATAAACAACAAAAGTTACCTCACCACAAAAAAATATCATTATTTTCACCATGGATTAATTCATGAGATAAAATGGTACACATTAATAATGGTATCAAGTCAATAGTTAAGTACACGTTATTGTAGGTAAGAACAACCAATGACACCTATAACATGTGGTGTTCCTATTGGAAATTTCGTCCTCTTGATTTCATGTACTTGAGATCAGAAAGCACAAGATTCATGAGAAGAAATATCAATTCTTACGATTCCACAACACTTGATAGTCAATTATAATATGTGTCCTATTACCATCATATATCTATACCATAGGATATATGTTTAATATTGTTTTTATAGAATCTCAAGGTTCTCATTATAGCTAGGAATTGTTATTAACCTTTTATAAAGAATATAATCTATGAGTATTAACAAAAATATATCTCAATAAATAAAAATGTTACTATAATGGATAGAAAAACCCATGTATATATAAAAATATGTACATGTAATGTTAATCAAATTATATATAAGAATTGAGTTCAAGTAACCCACACATAGCACCACAACACAACAAGTGGTATCAAAGATAATTATTCTTTTCCAAAATTGTTTAATCTCTTCGGTTATTATGGAATCATTTTAATCATAAAAGAGTTTTGATTTTGAAAAAACAACTTTGATTCATTGAAGAAATGGATTCAACACCATTTATAATCACTTGTAATGGACTTGAACACAGCTATCATACATGGAATCATAGTGAACATGGAACGTAGAGAACAGAAATAAAGAGATCACAATGAATTGAATATTGATGAAAAAATATTCGATTCTATTTTTTGATATCTTTCTATCAAAATATACAAGAATATTATTTCATGTAAGTCCTTAAAGACCATGTTAGAGAAATTATTGAATATTTATGAAGGTGGAATAAAGTTGAAGAGGCCAAATTACAAGTACATTGGAACTATTATAAAGGTTTGAGGATTCACCCAACCAATTTAGTTGATGTATTCATCAACCATGTGAATGGTCTTGTAAATTATGTTTGTGGAATTGGAGAGACAGTTGATGATTTCAACATCATGAAGAAAATATTGATAGGATTTCATCCACACATTAATTCAATGGTTTTTTTATTTAAGGGAGAGATCCGAATATTGTATCATCGGATAATTTTCTGTTTGAAACAAAGTTATGATTTTTTTGGATTATTTTTTAAAAAATAGAATAAGGAAATGTTTACTCGAGGTAGTTATATGATCGAGAATTAATTCTGCAACTTAAAAATATTTTTTGTAGCTTTTTGTATATTTATAAATTTATCCAAAATAGAAGTAGTGGATATACATAATATAATATTTGGAATATGTTAGTTCAAAATTTGATATATTTAAAGAGCTAAATTTTATTATCTTAGAATATCTAGGAAGGATTTGGTAAACAACGAAATATCTAGAAGCTATTTTGAGTATTTTTTATTTTGGAAGAGTAGATAACCAAGAAGCTATTCTAGCCAATGGAAGTCTAGTAATTGGAAGTTATAAAAAAGATAAAAAAGGAATGAACTAATACCTAAAATATGTAATGGTTTTTTAATCTAGAATGTGAGAGTAATATTTATAGTATTAGAGAAAAATTTATAAGTTATAATATTTAACACCATAATATTTTAGTAAGTGTTATTATTGAAATAAATATTATACTGAATAACTATAAGCACATGTAACACAAACCTAAAATGATCCATGATATATTAGAAGAAAATAATTATGAAAATTATAATAATAATAAAACCCTTATTAAATAATAAGATAATAATCAATTAAAAAATCCTTACATTTAGTGGATAGATAATTAATATGATATAATGTTAAAAATGTTTGTTTTTCAATGTACATTTAAAAAGTGTAGTGTATTTTATCCTAAAAAATTTAATTAATCACTTTTAAAATATTATTATGATAATATGTAACATTTCAATGTATGAACTAATATATTTTAATCAATTTAATTAGTCATTAATATGAAATAATATTAAGAATAGTTAAAGTTTAAAGTGTCCCTTTTTTATAAAATCAGTTTTTCGTAACATTTTTTATTTTCAATTAAATTTTAAATTTATGAAGTTTTGAATTTTGATTTTATAAAATTAATTTCATTTTTAAATTAATAATTTTAAAATATCATAGAGCTATTTTTTTGGAGTATTCTAAAAATGCTTATTTTTAGGTTAACAGTAAAAATATCATTTAGGGCAATGCCATTTCATTTATGACTTCATCACGACATTTATATGACATGAAATCTTATAAAAAAATTTCTAAATAAAAACCATATTTAATAAGTAAAATTATTTATTTAAATATACTATGTTAAATTTATAAAACTTAGTTTTAACATGTGGGAACACAAGAAATATTTTATTACAATAAAAACTAGTTTTGGTTTTTTTCTTTTAATTAATTATTAACATGATGTATTTCAGGTTTTGATTAAATTTAATACTTTATTACTATTTTTATATAAATAAATAAATTAAATCTATAAAAATAAAAAAAATATTGATAACTTTATCCTACATATAATTTTTATGCTTAAGAATACACTTTTTCTAAAAATAGTTTTTACAAGTTATGTACAATAATATTAAAATTAATTTTTCTCAGAAATGAAAATTTTATTTGATAAAATTATTTTCATTTTAGAAATAAAAATGTGAAAATTATGTTATAAGGTAAATTTTAATCTTGATCAATAAAATAAATCACCCTGGTTAAGAAATTACTTAGCACAAAAATAGTAAATTGTTGTAAAAGTTAAAGCTAAAAATGAAGGGCCTAAAATTCACCAAAAATTATCTCCAAATATGTGGTGAAAGTGTTTCTCTATTAAATCCTCATAAAACCATAGTTATTTTTGAAATTTGGACTCACATTCATTGAGTAGGGACTTATATTTTTAAATTATTACAAAAATGCTACCTTCCTCACTTATAAAAGGTGACTACCACCACCCTTTTAAATACACAATAAAATGTAAAATTGAAATTTAAAATATTCCCAATTTAGTTACAATAGAATCCGATACCACATTTTAAATCTATAATAACACATAATTTTCTATAAATTTTTTTCGCGGTTTGTTGAAGTGAATGTGAGACCAGCCTCTGACACAACACGTGATTCAAAGGCTTGGGGTGCCCAAAATAAATTTCTGAACTTTCTTTAAGTACGTTCAGTGGACATGTGAATGGGTTTTCTTAACTTTTGAATTGGTGTCCAGATTTAAAATCTAGGGGCACCATTGAATTTGGAATATCAGGTTTCGCTTAAGGGGGACCTACCTTCGGTCAGCGAAGGTCGACAGGAAAGATATTTTTTCAGACCTTTGGTTTTAAAAAATAAAATAAACTTATTTTATTTTTTATAACCGCTAAGCGGAAATGCTGCGTATTGGAAGTCTAGCGACGAACCAGTTACAGGTCAATAAATTACCCATTAAACACTAACTACGTAACTGCACTGCTCATGCGGTTATGGAACCCTATTAATTGTGGTTCATTAATGCCCCACATTAATGAATGATGCATTGGGATGGTTATCTTTAGTTATAACCTTTTATTGGTGAATGAATAGAATAGATGTGGTAGAACTTCCAAAGAATCAATGAAGGGTTTCTTCCTCAATAAAGAATGATGAACGCCAGTGTAGAACCACCTGGAGGACTAGACTAGATTCAGTGAGGAGTGACGAGCACCACCGAATCATGAACTGAAGACAATGACAAAGGAGGTTCCATCAGTCTTCGTCACTGGATGTCTCATCTAGGTAGCTGTTTTTGTTTTAGATATTGTGATATTCCTCCTTCATCATTATTGATTTATATGAAGAACGCAGATCAAATGACCATCGAGTTGATCCGAAGATCTTTCTTTAAACATGAGAGGTTGATGCGAGGTTAAAAGTCAAGAGTAATTTCTAAATTCTTGGATTGTTGCTAACACCCCTTGTTAAAACACTAATGCAAAGGGTGTGTGCCAATCCGAACAAGGCACGAACCCTCCGCCGATCTTTTTGTTCTTGTGTTTCCGGTGTACGGCCATGAAATGTGAAGAAAAGGAAGATATATGGGTCACGCAGTGGTGGCGGTGACCCAAAAGGCTCTTAGGTGTAGACGACACCGAGAACGTACCACCGTCGCACGTTCAGTGGCCAGAAGAAAGAAATGCTGGTGGCCGGAAGAGGCCCCTGGAAACCAGCCATGGGCGGTGGGAAGGAAGCACACCGTCGCACGCCACAGTGGCTAGAGGCGGATGTCCTGAGCGAGCCGCATGGCAGAAGGGCGACATCCACAGGCATTGGTGGCAACTACAGCCATGACTAGTAGTCCCCGGCAGGAGGGGTGCGGCGCGGCCCTGCACCGCACCGCGTCGGCTGGAGACCGGTCGGCCACATGGACAGTCGTTGCATGCGGTGGGACAACACCCCACCAGATGGTTGAAATGGCCCCACATCCACAGGGCCAGCTGGAGACGCGATATGCCTTTAGGTGGACTGGGCAGGACGTGGGCCGAACCTGCAGCCCAACGGGCCAGCGCGGGTGGGCCGAGCGCCACCCGACGGGCCCGACCAACCGCAGTGTGGGCCCACATTTCAGTTGGGCTGACCCTGATGGGTCGGACCCAGTGAATCAGGATGACCCTTAACGGGTGAAACCGGGGAGGGGTCAAGTAGACCCTAAGACTCGTTGCGTTGGGGTGGCCTGACCGAGTCGGACTGGGTCCAGTCCCAACCGACCCCAGAATAAAGAAACACCCATAACTGGAGAGCCGAGTGTCCGTTTGACACGCCTTCATTAGTGTTGGGACCACATTTTGGGAAGTGGTCCCTTTGGCATATTTTGGTGGGCCTGACCGAGCTGGGCCAGACCTAGGTGAGATCACCCCATTTCACGGAAAGGGGGGTAATTAACAGACTGTGCATCTGATCAATGCGTCGTCTATGGTATAAGGACACTTATGACAATACAATCCTTTGCAGATACTCTAAGTGAGTTTTTATGAAGATTGAATTTCAACCAATGTTAGATCAGACTTGAATCCCACCCGAACCTTTCTTCAAAAGTTCCCATGTCTCACAAACCAAGCGTCTGATCGACACGCCGTCTATCACATTGGGACCCCTATGATAGGGTGTTCCGTTGGGTATGATTTTTGAGGGACTTCGTATCAGTTGAAATATGACTGATGGATTGAGGAAAAAAAATATTTGGGTGATTAGGCATGATTCATGCGGGAATCCAGTGGCTGGCTATGACATGAAGAAGAAGAGCTACCAATACAGGTCTGCATAAGAAAATTCAGAGAAGGATGATCAAGTTGTTTGACAAATAACCCCTACCTCTCTACCGTGGACCAATACGGGTCATCACCAGGGACCAATATGGGTCAACATCTAGCAACCAATACGGGTCAGCATATAGCGACCTATACAGAACAATAGTAGAGTGACTATGGATAGGATGATCTGGATTTACGACTAGTCATCTCTATCCCATTAACCTTGAAGTTATATCATTAGTGTGATCTATCTCCTTTTATTTATTCTTCATGATTTAGATCATGCTTTTGATATTACCTTTTTGTTATTTCTTATGACGTTTTAATTTGTGTATTACTGAGAGACCTTCTGGGGTCTTGAGGTCCCCTACTGAGTTGTTATACTCACCCCAGCATGGGGCTCCACCCACATGTGTGTGTCTAGTGCAGACTAATGATGCTCCGAGGAAAACTTTGGAGGTTTGGGACTTGGTGGATCTTGGTGTGAAGGAAGCAGTTTAGATCCCCTTCTTTAGCATTATACTTATAGCTAATATGCTCCAGGTAGACCTCTAGGGCCGATGCAATATATGTTTACTCTATTTTCTGTTTCTAGGGCTTGTATTCCAGCCCACTATTTTCAGTTTACAGTTGTACTTGTTGTTGTACTTTACTCTCATGGTTATACCTTACTTTTGTTGATTTTTTTTACTTCAGTTGCCCTTTTTGAGTTTGTACAGATCTCTAAGTTAATGCCTTCCCTATTTAGGAAAATCATTTAGGTACTAGTCACCAACCCCTGACCTATGAAAGGTAGGCTTAGGTTGGTCACGTCCAGGCCCCGTGGGATGGGTTGTGAGAAAGTGGTATCATAGGGAGGACAGTTCTACCAGAAGAACTAAGAGTCTACTTTTAATGAGGCAATGGTGTAAAGTGTCTTGAGTTCGGTTTTTAGTATAGGGAGTCTAGTGTTGGTGCAGTGGTCGACATATCCATATACTAGGACTTTGAATTCAGTTTTCTGACTCGGTACATGAAAAAACTGGATTCTAGTGTTTCAAAACGTTTTCTTGATATTTCATGAGTCATCTCACTAGGTATAACTTATTGACTGTGGAATATCTATTTCTTATAGGATTCCTCCATGAATAAAGACAGCCAGGATTCTAGTTTGAGATTGTGATAGTGGCCTACCGAGTGACGAGGCGTCGGTACAAGGACCACTCACAGTGATGGCACCTTCTGACAGTTTACCAGTAGCACCACCACCCATTGAGCAGCATATGATACCAGCGGATCATGCACGCCAGATGAGCGTGTTTCATGAGTTCCAGAGATAGAGGCTTCTGAGGTTTCAAGGTGAGATAGACCCCCAGGGAACAGAGGACTGACTTGAAGCGGTTTCACGGGTCTTTCAGTTAGTAGAGACACTCGCTGAACAGATGGAAATCTTGGACACTATCTTTCTTCAGTGATTGGTAGGATGATGGTGTATCTTGATGCTCCAGGTGCATGAGGAGATGAACCTAACCTAGCCAGACTTTGGGAGACTTTTCAGGGTGAAGATCATGCCAGCGACACTATGCTATGTGCTTATTCTGGAGCTGTTGCATCTGTAGCAGGGTAGCTAGACTGTGGCTTAGTACTCGATGAGATTTACTAACCACTCCCGATAATCCACCAACATGGTATGGGACCCTTACTTCAGGGAACAAACCTTTTAGTAGGGGCTTCGATGATAGATTAGAGTTGTGACAGTTTCTCTCAGCATCCCGACACAGGCTAGGGTGCTAGAGTGAGATTTGCTGATGGAGAGATTCTTTTCCGTGTAGGAAACGACAATGAGATCCTCTACCGAAAGATAGTTAGTATAGTCATCTGTAGCTGACAGTAGATAGATGACATAGATGCCCAATAGGGGTCAAACTTCCAGAGGGTAACCCCGAGATGAAGGGTCAGAGGTGCGAGGCTCGAGAGGCCGAGGGAGCCACCATCGAGGCATGTTCTATTTTTTCTATGGGGGATACGATCATATATCTCGTGACTGTCCAAATACCCATGTGGATGATTGTTAGATGGTGGAGGGGCCACTGAGGCAGTAGTAGAAGCAAGATCATGATCATCATCCAGGTGGCAGATGAGGCAAGGGAGCAAGACGTGCATCGGGAGGTGGTTGGGGTCACCAGGAACTACCACAACCACCCCCAGACGGTCCACCACGAGCTCAGGGAGAAGGTGGATGGGGACAGGCCTAGCTACATGCAGTAGAGGCTCATGATCCTGACGTTCCTAAGATGATATGAGGTTCGATATATATCTTCTCTACTTTGGTGCAATGCTTATCGAAAGAGGTTCTAGCTATTATTTCAATTCCGTGGACTTAGTTTAGGACTCTAAGATTCTGACCGAGCTTTTAGCTCGACCAATATGCTTGGATACTCCTACAAGAGGTGATTCTGGGATCACACACTAGTGATTATAGTGTGATATTACTCTCAGAGGAGAGTGTTTCAAATGAGATCTTCTAGTAGCATCGTTGAAGACCTATGACGTCATTCTAGGAATGGACAAGCTATCAGTAGTTCACGCACAGATTGACTGTTTGAGAATGTAAAGTGTGTTGTACGCACAGAGATGAAGGCCAGTTTTCCTTTTTTGGTGAGAAAGAAAACAAAGAAATACGAGATAGACATGCTCTTTGGAGGGTGCTGCTGATTACATATCACCTGACTTGCATGACCTTCGACACGGTGGATGAGGTGAGTGTAAAGTTCCCAGTGGTGGTGGATGAGTATGAGGACGTCTTTCCAGAACATTTTCTAGGACTACCTCCTCATAGGGAGGTAGAATTCCACATTGACTTGTACCTAGAGAAAACACTTATATCTATACTTTCATATTGGATGGACCCTCCGGAGCACCGAGAGGTGAGGGACAATTTTAGTACTTATAGAGGAAGGGATTCGTAAGGTCTAGTGTTTCTCCATCGACATTCATGGTGTTGTTTTCCAAGAAGGAAAATGGAAGTTTGAGGCTATTTGTGTAATTCCAGTGCCTAAACCAGGTGACCCTGAAGTAAAATTATGATCTGCCTAGGATTAATGATCTCTTCGACTAGCTAAAGGGAGCTTGTTGGTTTTCAAAGATAAACCTCAGATCAGGATATCACCAGCTCAGGGTACGAGAGGAGGATGTACCGAAGACAACCTTCAGATGTTGTTTTAACCATTATGAGTTCATGGTGATTCCTTTCGGAATGACCAACACTCCAGCAGTGTTCATGGGGCATATGAACTGGATCTTATATTTATAACTCAATTTCTATGTGGTGGTCCTCATAAACGTCATCTTGGGGTACTCAGTGTCTGAAGAAGAGCACATTGTACACTTGAGAATAATTTTGGACACACTCCAGGAGCACCAGTTATATGGGAAGCTCTTGAAGTGTTTTTTATGGATGAAAAAGGTGACCTTCTTGTGACACGTCAACTCATAGGATGGAGTTTCAGGGGATCCAGCAAAGATCGATGCATTACTTGCTTATGGGCCACCCAAGAGTGTTACTAAGGTCCAGAGCTTCCTTGGATTGGCAGGATACTATCGGAGGTTCGTACCCAATTTCTCCAAAGTGGAAGCACCTATGACTTCCTTGACGAAGAAGGGGAAGCCCTTTATATGGTCAAAGACATGATATCAGAGCTTTCAATAGCTGAGGAAGAGCTTGACAAACGCTCCTCTCCTGAGGTTACCAGAGGAGCGCACTAAATACATGGTTTTATGTAATGCATCAGGGACCGGAATCAGTTGCGTCCTGATGTAGGATGATGCATGGGTTTCATATGGATCACGACATCTGAGGCTTCATGAGAACAATTATGCAACTTAGGAGTTGGACTTGGTAGCAGTAGTCTTTGCACTGATGATGTGGTGACACTACTTGATGGGCGATAGGTTCATTGTTTACTGAGACCACAAGAGTCTCAGATAAATCTTCACATAGAAATATCTGAATCTGTGATTGTGCCTTTTGATAGAGTTCCTCCAGTACTATGACTTTGAGATAGTCTATACTCTTGGGAAGGGTAATATAGTGACAGATGCACTTAGTCGGAGATCAAGCTCGCATCTACTGAATGAGGCTTCAGAGAAGTTAGCCTCTCTTTAGATATCATACATGGATAGAGATGAGACAGTCTAACTCCAGTCAATGGTAGTAGCCCCTCCAATCCTTAAGCGAGTCAGGAAGGTGAAACTTAGAGATAGAAACTACAAGACTATATGTGCTAAGATATCCTTAGGCCATGCACCTAACAGATATTCTAAAGGTGGGGAGCACGCTATCCTTTTTAGAGTACGTACAGTTGAACCCGTGGTGCTACAATAAGAGGTGTTGAGGGAGTTCCATACATCCTCCTTGATAGTACATCTAGGTGTAATGAAGATGTATCTGGACCTACAACATCAGTATTGGTGTCCAGGGATGAAGAAAGTTGTCGCAGATATTTTTTCTAGATGCCTCACTTGCCAGCAAGTGAAGGCCGAGCACCAGGTACCAACATGATTGAACCAACCCCTCGAGCTACCAGAGTGGAAGTGGGAAGGTATATCAATGGAATTAGTCATGGGGATACCATGTACATCTGTAAGGCATGATACCATCTGGGTGATCATTGATCAACTCACAAAGTCAGCCCACTTCCTTGCTATTTTAGAGAAGTGTTTGGTAGAGATCTTGGGACGACTCTACATTCTAAATGTCGTGCGACTTCACATGGTAAATTGGAAAATATTCTCAAAATGTGATGCACGATTCACATCCTAGTTGTTGGAAGGATTGAAAGAGGCTTTCGGGACTCAACTTCACTTGGGCAAGATTTTAACCCATAGACAGATGGTCAGACTGAGTGGACCATCCATAACATGGAGGACATGATTCGTGCATGTGTCCTAGATTTTGGTCGTAGTTAGGAGGACCACCTATCCTTGGTGGATTTTTCGTAAAACAACAACTATCACTCCACCATTGGTATGGCCCATTTTTAGGCATTGTACAGATAACCGTGCAGATCACCCTTATGCTGGACAGATCCAAGAGAGCCAACACTCGTGGGCCCAGAGATGGTATGAGATACCAATGAAAAGGGGAAAGTTATCTGAGAGCGGATGAAGACTGCAAAGATCTGATAGAAGTCCCATGCTGATATGAGACATAGACCACTATATTTCTATGAGGGTGACCACGTATTCTTGAGAGTATCCCCTCGATGGGGACTGCAATGATTTGGATGAGGTAGCAAAATCTCACTGAGGTTTATCAGATCATTCCTGATACTTAGAAGGATTGGAAAGGTGGTGTACCACTTGGCACTGCCACCGCAGTTGGAGAGGGTGCACAACGTCTTACACGTATCTCAGTTGAGGAGATACATGCATGAACCATCTCACATTATCGACCATGGTGAGCTGGATATTGACATTGGGGTGACTTTTGTAGAGTACCTGGTGGAGATAGAGGATCAGTAGGAGAGGATCCTTCGTGGGTAGTTGATACCTCTGGTGCACATTCTGTGGCAGAACGAGAATCTCCAGGAGAGAAAATGGGAGTGAGAGGCTCATATTCCTTCCCAATACCCTATTTATTTGTGTAGCCTTGTTTAGATTTTGGGGATGTAAAGCCCCATGGTGGGGAGAATGTAATAACCTATAAATTTCAATAAAAAAATTTTAAGGTTTGTTTTTGTGAATGTGAGACCAGGATCTGAGACAACACATGATTCCAAAGCCTAGGGCATCCAGGATTCTTTTCTGAACATTCATTTTGTACGTTCAGTGGATGTGCGAGTGGGTTTTCTTAACTTTTGAGCTGATGCCCAGATTGAAAATCTGAGGGCACCATTGAATCCATAATATTTGGTATCGCCTAAATGGAACCTAACTTTGGTTGGAGAAGGTCGAAAAGGAATGATCTTTTTTAGACCATTTTTTATAAAAAATAAAATAAACTTATTTTATTTTCTACAACCGTTGAGTGGCAACACTGCGTATTGAAATTCTAGCGATGGATAGTTACAGGTCAATAAATGAACCATTACCCTTTGACTATGTAACTGCACCACTCATGTGGTTTTGGAACCATGTTAATCAAGGTTCATTAATGCACCACATTAATGAACGAATTTTTGGGAGGTTTCTCTTTAATTATAACCATTCGTTGGTGAATGAATGGAATAAACGTGGGAGAACCTATGACCAAAAACCGATGGATTTCTTCTTCAACAAAGAATGACAGACACCGGTGGAGAACCACATGGAGGATGAGACCAGATTCATTGAGTGGTGACGAGAGCAACTAAATCATGAACCGACGACAACGACGAAGGGGGTTCCGTCAATCGTTGTTAGGAGACATCTCATCTAGGTACGGGTTTTTGGTTTTTGATATTGTGATATTATTCCTCCCACTTTCTTGATTTATATGAATAATGAGAATCAACCGACCAATGGGTTGATCCACAGATCATTATTTAAACATGGGAGGTTGATGTGGGGTTACAAGACGGGAGTTATTTATAAATTCTTTTATTGTTTCTAATAACCATTGTTAAAATGCTAATATAGAGGTTGCAGGACAATCCGAACAAGGCCCAAACCCTCCATCGATCTTGTTGTTCCTGTATTTCCCATGTGCAGCCGGGCAATGTGACAACAAGGCAGAGATAGGGGTCCCACAATGGAGGTGGTTACTCGAGAGGCTCGTAGGCATAGACGTCACCATGAACAGACCCCTAGAGCACGTCTGGTGGCCCCTGGAAAGAACTACTAACACGCCATGCCGGTGGCGACCGGTGGTGGCTGGAGGAAACCTGTGACAACTGGCCACAAAAAGTGGGAAGGCAGCCTGCCGTCGCGTACCATAGTGGATAGAGGTGGCTGGATCGAGCTGGCTGCGCAAGAGAAGGGCGGCGCCCGCAGGCACCACCAGCGGTAGCAGCCGTAGCCAGCGGGCCGCGACAGGAGGTAGCGGCGCGACATCGGGTCGCACCGCATTGGCTGAAGACCGGTCGGCCACCTGGCCAATCATTTCATGCGGTGGGGTAGCACCCCATAGGCCAGAAGAAATGAACCTGTGCCTATGGGACTAGCTGGAGACATGGTCCCCCTTTTGGTGGACCAGAACATATGCGAGCCAGACTAACATGCCATACCCGTGGCCCAGCGGGCTAGCACGGGTGGGCCGAGCCCCACCCTGCGGGATGGTCCAACCGAAGCTAGGGCCCGTGAACTAGTCAAGCCGACCCCAATGGGACATACCTAGTGAAACAGGCTCACCCTTAATGGGTCAGACCTGAGCAGGGTCATGTAGACCCCATGACCCATTGTGTTGGGCCGACCTGACCGAGTCAGACCGAGCTGAGACCCAACCGCCCCCCCGAATACAGAAACACCCATAACTAATGAAACGAGTGTCCATTTGAAATTACATCAGTGTATTTAAGACCCCTTTTTGGGAAATGTTCCCTTTGGAATATTCCAGTGAGCCCGACCGAGCGGGGTAGGACCGAGGTTCGATCACCCCCGTTTCACGGAAAGGGGTGTAACTGATAGACCAGGAATCCGATCGATGTGCCGTCTGTGGCACAAGAACCCTTGGTACAAGGTGGTCCTTTTGAGATACTCTAAGTGAGTTTTTTAAGAGTTTTAATTGAGACCTGTGTTGGATTAGACTTGAATCCAACTGGTCCATTTTTACAAAAGTTCCCACATCTCACAGACTGAGCATTCGATCAATGTGTCGTCTCTCATGTTGGGACCCCTATGATGGGGCAGTCCCTTGGGTATGATTTTTACAGAACTTTGTATCAGTTTATATATGACCGATGCCTTGGGGAGAAAAATCTTATAGTGATCAGGCGTGATTCGTGTGCCAATCCAGTGGATATTCGTGACATGAAGAAGATGAGTGACCAATACGGGCCAACATCATAAACTCTAGAGTGGGATGATCTATCTATAAGACTAGTCATACCTACCTCTATACTAGTGACCAGTACAGTTCAGAACTAGTGACCAATACGGGTCAAAACTAACAACCAATACGGGTCAGCATCTAGCGACCAATATAGTTCAGTATACAGTGACCTCTATGGGTAAATAGTAGAGTTACTATGGATAGGATTATTTGGATTTCTAACTATTCATCCCTATCCCAGTAAACTTGAAGTTATACCGTTAGAGTGAGCTGTCTCCTTTTATCTACGGTTTATGATTTAGATCATTCTTGGGGTATTACCTTTGTTTCATTTCATGTGATGTTTTCCTTTGTGGATTGTTTGGAGACATTCAAGGATCTCGGGGTCCCCTACTGAGTTATTATACTCACCCCTACATGGACTCTACCAGCACATGTGTGTCTGGTGTAGACTACTAACACTCTAATGAAGACATTTGAGGTTTGGGACTTGGTGGAGCTTGGTGTAATGGGTGCTGTCAAGATCCTCTTCTTCAACTTCAGACTTACAGCTACTACCCTCCAGGTAGATCTCTAGGGAAGATGCGACAACTATTTACTTTCTTTATATTTTCTAGGGCATATATTCTTGCTCACTGTATTAAATTTATAGTGTTACTTATGGTTTTACTTTATTCTCATGGTTATACTATACTTTTGTTGGGTTTTTTACTTCAGCTTCCCTTTTGGAGTGTGTACATATCTCTAAGAAAATTCCTTCCCTGTTCAGGAAAAGCCTTCAGGTGCTAGTCACTAACCCCTGCCCTATGGAAGGCGGGATTGGGGTAGTAACGTCTAGGACTTATGTGAGTGGTCATGAAACCGCCCCCCTTTATCTAAGGAAATCCCTAAATCATCGTTTTATTATAGGTCTACCAAGAGAAAATTCAAATTCTTAATGCGAGTACTAATCACTTATTAACTTTTATATTCTCTATATTTATCTTCAAAAAAAATATTACCTATTATAATAGTATTATTAAAATAATTAAATGTTATTATGTTAATGGTTTATCCATTATTTACCATTGCCTATTCCTTAGAAAAATTAGAATTTCATTCGTGCGTTTGTGCGGACTACCGTCTCGAGAAACTGACACAATTGTTTTTCATAACCATATTAAATGAATGTATCTAAATAGTATTTAGTGAAGAAATATGATATTTATAACAAATATACAATTCTAAAATGATAAATCATTTTTTACTTTCATCCGCTTCTATGAAAAATAAAAATTCCTTCCCCATGCACCTGTAGACCACCACCACCACAAAGGGATGAATTTAGTTTATTTATAACAACCATAAATAAATGTTTATAAAAGGATACTTAATGAAAAAAATATAATATTTCTAATTTTTCTAATATTATAAATATAAACCATTTTCTACCTTCATACCATTTAATGTAAAATGAAAACATCATTTGTGTGTACGTACAAACAACCACCTCAACATTGCAGCATATTTTTCATAACCGCCTAATATGGAAGGTTATAAAAATGTATTTGACAAATATATATGATATTAATGAGTAATAAATGTTATAAATAATATTATGTAAGGTAGGAAAAATAATTAATGATCGTTATAGATTAAACCCTTGATATTGATAAATTACCCGAAAAAGGCTCGTCCTGGATTCCATTTTCACAAACCATACCCATAACTCCCATGAAAATAAAATATAAATTCATAAATAATTTTAAAAAAATATTATAATATACTGAATAATATGGA
This sequence comes from Viscum album, assembly GCA_963277665.1. Lineage (NCBI taxonomy): Eukaryota > Viridiplantae > Streptophyta > Magnoliopsida > Santalales > Viscaceae > Viscum > Viscum album. The sequence goes on along the minus strand of OY728129.1, from coordinate 1,775,569,444 downwards.
AATTATGTAATTTATATGAAATAATAGGGTCTAACATCACTATTAAAAAACTCGTACGAAATAATCAAAATTATAAGCATCCAATGATGAAAATAAGCATCAACTAACTAATATATGTGTAGTGAATGAGTATAATTGAAGAATATAATAGGTAATAAATATTAATAAGGTTATAAAATACGTAATTATGATATTTATGTTCATAATACAAGAGTTTAGGGAGATCTCTTGATTGTCCGGGGTAAAATGTAAGGTTTTCATTTTAATTTTCCTTTTTGAGACATATGCCTTATTGAACAATTATTTTTTTGTATAGTGTATATAATAATTCTTGGGTATTCCATATCATGATTATGTTTATATTTATGGTATTTGAAGTTTCATTTCATGTTATCTCTTTAACAATAATTTGATTTAATAGTTTCCAAATTGGTAAGGTATCTTTTCTAATCTCACTTCTTTTTTGTCGAGAATGTTTTTCCTCCATAACAGTTTTATTATTCTCATAATTATTCTACATTATTATTTGGAAATAAAAATATTTATTATTTATTAAAATCTTAATATTTCACTTTATATATTTTCAAAAGTAATTTTAAATTACTCTCTTGGTGATGTAGGTTTCAATAATGTTATTTTGAAAAATTATTCACGCTCACATATTTTATCTCCCGCTCCAAAATTATGAAATTATCCTTTATTTCTATAAAAAATTACTTTTTCTGATATTTATATTTTGAAATAATGTTTAAACAAACTCTTATAGATATCTTATTGAAAATTATATTTAAACGTGAAAAATTAATTCATTTTCAATGAACTTTGACTGTCTTTACAAAATGTAAATGGAAGTTATTTTTAATGTTTTTTTACAAATTCATTTTATTCTAGTGTCCTTGTCAGTTTTATTTAAGAGACTCCTATTAGAAGTTTTCATATTTTTTCTATAGAAATTTATATGCTCGTTTTTTACAATGTTTTTTAAAATGGATTTCAAAAATGTAAAAGGTATTTCTTCTTCCATATCCTTGTTAGTTTGTAATTCCATTTTAAAACTATTTTTCTTCTATGTCAACATCCTTTACATTTTCTTATGTTTCAATAGAAATATTCTCTAGTGATATCATCCAATTTATTTCTATTGATGAATTATGATCATTTTATTCTATTTATTAATTGAGGAACTATTAACATCTTATCTATTTTTTTCTAATAGAAATGTTAAATGATTACTTAGGACATTTGAATATATATTGTATTGATGATTCAGTATATGAGGAAATCATTGGATACGTTTAAGGGATTAGTGGGGTCTAGAATTTTAAAATCCCTTGATACATCAGTAGGTCTCATGAGACAATTATGTTTGTGTATTTGGGGTAAGCCTGAATATTTATTAATTATGTATTGGTTATTGTCATGATGGTAAGAATAATATCTTAGATGTGGTAATCATGTTAATAATGTTAGGAATATGATCCAACGAGCCTATACCCACGTGGTATAGGCTCCATCTTAGAATCTAAAAGATCCAGGATCAAATCTAGGTAGGGACAAATTTTTAGGGTACTGTAACAACACTGTAGCGGTAGTGGTACTGTAGTAGGAACTACAGCAGTGATGGTACTATAACAGGGGATGTAGCAGGACAGGTACTGTAGCCGCACTATTCACCAAAGGGCCCTTTGGGCTATAAAATGGTATTTCAATCCTAGTATTCAATCCACTTGGCCTTGGGACTTCAGGCTATGTAATGGGTCCCCCTCTACCTAGTCAAAAATGAGGACTTTGCTTTAATAATAAAATGAGGTTTCAACCCCATCCTTTTAGAAAAATATGAATATGGTCATGGTGGTAATAATAACATCTTAGATGAGGTCATGATGATAATACTACTATCTTGACTACATCTAGGATAAAAAGAATAATGTCTTTCCTACATTCATGATGATAAGAATAATTTCTCAGATGAAATAATGATAGTAGGAATAATTTCTTAGCTATAATCATGATGTTAAGAATAATATCTTGGTTTCATCATTGATTGTGAGATTAAGACAAATTACATTATACATTTCACCAACATGAAAATAGTTATTGTTATCCCTGTGATTATTTTTATTATTATGGAATCCATGGATTTATTTTAAGCTCCTATGATCAGTTATATGACATTACTCAATTTATTTATTCCTTCCATATTATTCATTCCTTATTTATTATATAATGGATTTCTGTATACGTTTCTTTTTACTGTGCATCTGGGTTCACCATTTTTATGTTTCCATTTCCCCTGGTTAAGAAAAAGTGTAATATATATATATTATTTATTGAAGGGTATCATGTGTGGTGAATCATTATAGAGATATTGAAGATATATGGAATAATAAGTAATTTAAAGTATAATGGGGGAAATGTCCATTGGATGGGAAACATATGGGTCATGTTAAATTAACTTTTTTTTTTCTAACTATCGAAAACTCTAAACATAAAAAGTTATTTGTGTGTATTTGATTCAATAATTGTTATTTATATCATAATTATGGATATTTAAATTTGTGTCACTTTAGTTTTTTTCAAATCCATTATGAAAAATATTATGTTTATTCACATCAGATTCTAGGAGTGTGGGTATAGAGTGCCATATATAGTAAAAAAACAATGTTTATATAACTTTATAGGTTTTTTAGAGTACGTTATGGAGTTTTAGGTATTCATAAGGGTTCGTATGTGATTTAATGTCAAGAAAAATTTGGATATTTTGGGAAAATGTTATAAATTGTGAGAGAATATATGATTATGGTATATATTTATTGGTATGAAACTTTATGTTGTTTGGGGATTAGTTTTGTTATTTTTAGGGATTGGTAATAGAGAATTTTTTTGAAGAACATAGAGATAATTCACTTTATTGGATAAAATCATAAAAGTTTGGTAAAGTGTAGATTGTGTAGTTTCCTAGGAATAACACCCTTGTTTGGATACAAACAAGTGGATGCAGGATGTGGAAATCATACACCTAATGGTAATAACCCTAGAAAGGCTAGATGGATATTAACTAAATATTTACTTCGTTTATAACAAAGGGGCTTAACTGAACACCTTGTTTTACACTCCTGAGGGATATTCTTTGGATATTCTCTTACTTAGTACAAACCATTATGAAGGTTGTTTTATGGAATTTAATGATCAAATATATAACTAGTAGGGTTAGAGAATCTAATAAGAATATGATCATGGTAAACCTCATTTAAATTGAATGATTTATAGGTTGATCACATTATATCATTATTTAATTGAGATTATTATAGGTTTAAATGAATGTGTCATTGTAGAAGACAACTTACGATTGAGTTTTCATAATTATATGAACATTCTTATTGATTAAATTGGATATTATCAAAACGATTTTAGTCATAGTATTTGGTTAGAAACAAGATCACAAAAATGGTTTACTTAAATATACATATCTAGAAAATAATAAGACTTATAGATAGTTAAGGAGTCATATTTGGAACATAAGGATTTGAATATCAATACATGCCTATTATAAGGGGAAAATAGTTTTATATTATTACACAATATGATAAGTGGGAAATTATGTAATGATACTTTTCTAACTTATAGATACCATTAGCTAATTTTATTAGTGAATAATAATTAAAATTATAAGGAAACAATATATTTAAGGTGGAGAATGCAACACCCAGTGATTTTAGTAAGTGTTTTTATTTAAATAAATACTATTTTGAATAGATTTCAACACATACATCACTAAAAAATGATCAATGAAATATTACTAGAACATTATTAGGAAGATTATAATAATAATAAAACCTATAGTAAATGAAAATATATAAATTAGTAAAAATATGGTTAAAATTAGTGGATAAATAATTAATATGATTTAATGTTAAAAAGGATTATTATTTTTCCAATGTGTTGTGTATTTTATTCTAAAAAATTAATTTAATAACTTTTAAAAATTATTATGATAATATGTAATATTTTACTATATGTACTAATATATCTACAATCATTTAATCTGTAATTGAAATGGAATAAGATTAAAAACACTAAAAGTTTAAAAAACCTTTTTACATTGAAGATATTTTTCTTTATAGTTTATATTTTTATTTAAAAGATAAATTTATAATATTTGGAATTCTAATTTAATAAAATTAAATTAATTTGTGATTAAGAAATTAAAAACCAAATTTGGTTGAATTTTTGGGATTTTTATAAAAAGTTTGAGTTTTTATTCAGGTGTGAAAGATATTGTTTTCAATAGTACTTTGTGTTTATGACTTAATCATGTTATAAGTATGACTTATAAACTTATAAAAATTTTTTATCAATCAAAATTGTATTTTTTTTAAATTAATTCATTAAAATATTATATTTCTATTTTAAAAAACCTATGTTTAATATTTTGGAACTCCAATAATATTTTATTCCAATAAAATTTGTTTTTCATATTTGATTTTAAATAAATATTCATGTATATGATTTAGGTTTTTTATTGATTTCAAAGACTCATAAATATTATTTTTTTTATTAATAAATAAATTAATTTTAGGAAAATAAATAATATTTGTTATTTTATCCTAAAAAAAAGTTATGCTCCAAAATACACTTTTTCTAAAAGAATATTTTTTATGCAATATGTACACTAAAATTAAAATTAATTTTTACCATCCATAAAAATTTTATGTTATAATATTTTTTTTAATATTTGATATCAACATGTTCAAATTAGGAAATAATTTTAATTTTAATCTATGTCATTAAAATAAATTAACATGGTTAAAAAATGTGTTACCACTATAAACATAACTTATGGTAAAAGTCAAAACAAAAGATAAAATACCTAAAATTACCCAAACCTTATATCAAAGTGTGTGGGGATGGTTTTCATCAACCCAATACTCATAACACCTCTATTATTGTCAAATTTCAGACTCACATGACTTGAATAGTGACTTTTCCTTTGAAATTATTTTAAAATGCCTCCCCCTCATTTATAAATGGATACTTCCACCATCCCTTTACATAACTTCTAAAAATTATAATTACTTTTGAATATATACCCATTTTAGTTTACCTTTAGTTCTATTCCACATTTGGTATCCCCTTTATCCAATGAATATCCCTATATCAAACATTTCCAAGAGGTCTTCCAAGATAAGGTTAAAATTCTCATCGTGAGAACTAATCACTTATTGACCTTTCTTATTATATATATTTCACATATTAATTTATCTTAGAAATTATAATACAATAAAATTAATATTATTAGTATACTAAAATTTAATTATGTTAATGGTATAACCATCATTTACCCTTCCCCACATCATTACAAAAATGAGAACATAATTCATGTGTATATGTGGGAAAACTCATCCATTAAGCACTATATTTAATTTTTCAAAACATCCTTACATTGATAGTTCTAAAATGGTATCCAATTAATAAATATTATTTTTATAACTTGTTTAATATTTTTAAAATATAAACCATTTTCTACCTGCCTCATTTTCTATAAAAAATTAAAATGTATTTCATGTGTATGTGCGTACAACCGGATCCATGAAGTGACATATTTTTTTTCATAACTTAAATAGATTGATTGTTATAAAATGTTATTTAAGGAATAAATATGATATTTATAAATTTTATAGTAATATTAAAATATAAACCATTTTCTACCTTCTTCCTTTTCTATGAATAATAAAAAAGTTGTCTATGCGTATGGGAGGACTACCGCCTCCATGAAGAGATAATGATTCATTTATCATCACTGGCTCACATGGAAGGTTTTATAATTTTATTTGATGAATATATTTGATATTAAGTATTTATATATTCCATGTATAATAATATAAAAGTATAACATAATAATTGATGACCATTATAAAGTAACGCTTTGATATCTGTAAATTACCTATAAAAAGATCACCATGGATTCCATTTTCACAAACCATACTGATAACTTACATTGAAAAAATGTCAATTCATAAATCAATAATAAAAATATAATATCATTAATAATTCTAGAATTACTAAACTTGAGTCAATGAATGGAGCCCAAAATCACCGTAATGAAACACATGAGAAATAATCAAAATTACTAACATCTATTGAAGAAAATCAACATTAAATAACAAATATATGTATAGTGAATGAGTATAATTGAATAATATGAATGTTGATAGATATTAATATGTTTATTAAATAAGTTATTAATATGGTTATTTTTATTATATTGTATGTTAAATATATTTCATGAAATTAGAGTGTAAAATCTAAAGGTTCTCGTCTCAATTTTTTCTTATTTCAGTCATATAACATATTCACTACTTGTTTTATTTTGTTTAGTGTATATAATTACTATTTGAAATTTTATATAATTATTCTATTTATATTAATGGGTTTTGAAGTTCCATAAATTTATATCCTTCAGGATTATTTTATTTCAAATTTACTAAATCCGTAAGGGTTTCTTTTCTAATCTCACTTATTTTTGATCGATAAACTTTTCCCTCCATATTTACAACATTCTTCCATTATAAGCTCTAATTTCTTTTAAATTTAATATATATATATTATTATTATTGTGATATTAATTTTTTACTTCATCTATTATAAAAATTAAGCTATATTACTCTCCTAATGAAGTGGGTTTCAATAAATATATTTTGAAATATTATTCACATTCATATCTTTTATCTTCCACTCCATTTTTATAGACATAACCTTTATTTATTTTCAAAATTACATTTTTCAAAATTTCCTTTTGGAATAATGTTTTAAAACTTATCCAAGTGATATTCTTTAAAATTATATTTTAAATTTACTTTTAACTTCATTTTTTATTGTCTTTTAATTTCTTTACAAAATGCAAAAAGAATCATTTTTTAGTATTTTCTGTACAAATTCATTTTCCCACCATATTTTCCTATTTTATTTAAGAAACTTCCCATCATTGTTTTTTTGTTTTTCTAGATAAATTTATATTAAATTTGTTTTATAAAACATTTTATTAAATGGACATAATAAATTAAAAAATATATTTTTCCTTCCTTTTCCATGAAAAATTTCTTATTCTCTTTTATTTTTTTCATCTATGTCTACATCGATTAGTCTCATGTGAAAAAATGTTTGAGTATTTAGTATAATACAACCCTTTTATTAATATTGTCTTGGATATCATCATGATGGTAAGAATAATGTCTTGGATGTGGTCATAATGTTAAGAATAATGTATCGATTTTGGTCTTGATGGTAAGAATAATGTATTGGATGTAATCATGAAGGTTTGAGTAACGACTTAACTAAAATCATGATAGTATGAATAATTCCTTAGAAGTAGCCATGATGATAAGAAGAATTATTTATTTATGGTCATGACAGTAAGAATAATATCTTGGGGGCGGTCATGATGATAACAATAATGGAGTGTTTTATCTTTCGATGGTAAGATTAAAATATCCAACATTTTGCATTTAACCACCATGAAAGATGTTATTTTTATCCAGGGGATTATTTTTATTATTATTTCATTTATGGATTTATATAAAGATTATGTGATCAGTTTTATGAAGTTACTAAATTTAATTATTCCTTCCATATTATTCATTCCTTTTTTATTACATGATGTATTTTGATATACTCTACCCCTTACTAAGAATTTAATCTCACCCAACTTATATTTCTATTTTTATAGGGTATGATTAAGAGTATATATATGATGTTTCAATAAGTTGTTCATGTTTGGAGAATTTTGAGGGATATGTTGAATACTTGTGATAGAATAAGGAATTACTAGTATAAAGGTTAAAATTTCCATTAGAAGGAAGATATGGGTCTTATTATATAAAGGTTTTTGGTAACTCTTTAATACTAAAAATATAAAAGGTACTTGGTGTGTAAGTGAAAAAATAATTATTGTTGATATTTTAATAGTGGATGGGTCACTTTAACTTTTTTTAAATCCAGTATAAAAATGTATATGGTTATTCAAAAAATATTAAAGAAGTATAGGTCTAGGATACCATAGAATACACCCAGTATGTATACTACTATTTCTAGAATATGTCACAACATGGGAATGGTAAATCACTCTATGAAATGCATTCATAAGGGTAAACAGATCCATCAAGAATAATTAATTGGAAAGGTAATTATAGGTGTAAAGTTAACTATGCCTATACATAAGATCCATCTAGACTAAATGAAAAAAATTAGAAATGTGTCATGACCACCTCCCCCAGTGGTACCAATCTAAGATAAAACATTAGATAAGGGAGATATTGATGCATGAATACAACCTATAATAGTCCACATGTTGGAAACAAGAGTGAAGGGTATATCATACACACAAATGGGATACATTGTTGTCTGACCAGAACATAAGGGATGAGATATAAGATGAGTCCACAAAATAAAACCTTCTCAAGATAAATAAAATATCCCAATACATGAATGTAAGATCATGAAAACTAAATTACTATAAAAGAAACTATAGGTACCACAATAAAATAATTACAATTGACCTCAAATACTAACCAATTTTTGAACAACTCCATAATCTAGTATTGTCCTTCTCAATCACCAAACAACTCTTTTAGTCTTGGAAAATAGTTTATACAGACATAGGGTGAACATATAATGTATAATTTTTAGGATCCTCCCGAAAACCACTCTTGGAAAATTAATGAATGAATACTAAATCCCATTGAATTAAAAAGTGAAGATAACTCATTACCTAAATAGGTATGAAAAGTTCCCAATATCACTAGGATATCTCATAAAATATGACATAAAAGTGATAATATAATAACCATCATAATATCATATGATGGTACCACACTACCACTTCTCCTCTAGTTTTTCAATTCGCGCCAAAGTCACACATCCTGATCCATCTCTCTTCAAATAAACAACCCCACACAAAATAGATGGGAAACTGTAACATAACATGCACCTCATGCATCAAATCATTTCATCATTCATAATTCCATATCTAGACAGTAACCAAGTAGTTTTCTGGGAGAAACCACAACCCATACATCATATATTATACCTGAATCCACTATAAACCATACACAACATGACTATAATGATCCTTATGATACTATGTCTAATGATACTTGTGTCTGAAAGAACCAAAATCCATCATAATCTTCTACACATATATATATATATGCAAAATAACATACACTAATACCAGGATATAAAATTTCTAAGAGAGGAGAGAAGAGAAAGTGGGGGTAGTTATCTTTTCATTCCTCACAAACATAGATATTGGGTAAAACCATACTAGAGTCCACCAGTTTTCGGTCACACTACCAACAGGTTTGGGGTAGTGTATGAAATCAGATAACCTAAGAAAAATGTATAGTTTATAACCACACTAATAGAAACTACCTAGACTTAACCTCAATTGAAAATAATGACTCTCAAACCCCAGTATTCAAATATAAAGGACAAGATACCCTTTATGTATATAATCATTTCAAAGAGAGTTTTATTTAATTACTTTAAATAAAACATTAAGTTTACATTAATTACTGTCTGAATTTCATGTTCTATAGGAATAATCTATCCTCTTCCATGGTTCCTTAAGAATTATCATAATTATGACTCACTATTAATCCTCTAATCCCACAAGTCTAATTATTTAACATTCATTATCATTCCATAATTATAGGTACTCTATGACCTGTCCTTAGATAAAATAAAAGATATATAAACCTTGAATGTCGTAATTGTTTAAGAAACGGGGGAAAGAAATAAGAATCATGAAACATAAATATCCAACCATTAAAGTAGACTCATCACCAAGAATGCAACCCATTCATTATCACAAAATACAATAACCAATCCTATCTTCACCCCTCTCTTTCACTACCAATTCCAAACTTGACACCTCCATGCATATCACTAACCATATTATCATTACAGGAACCAACTACTTCCATAACCCATGTATCCTCACCCTTTTCTCACTAAACGGTTATCCATCCTAATCTCAAATCATGTTTCATCGTAAGGATACTAATTTAGATAAATCATATAGGGTAGTAAAAAAAATATATCTAACATAAAAGCTATCCCCTAGAACCAAAGAATCAAACCTTCATAATAAAATGGGCTCACACGGCCCCATACAACCATCTTTATTAAATAATCATTTATTTACTAGATTGAACTAACTAATTCATTTATCAGAAGTTATAAATATATGCCACCTATGTAATTAGATATCCTTAACTAATAAATTTTTTCTGCCCAATTCATGTATAACTCCCATTTCCATCAATTATAATGATAAAAGTAACAATTAAGAATGTCTCTTTGATATTTAGTTAGAAATAATTACTAAATTTTTTTTCTTTATACAATTTAAAAGTATAAAAACATCATAAAACATTTCATAATCAATATATAACACTCTATCTAGAAAATAAATACAGAACTTTTAACATGACATAAACACATCTGATAGATACAACCCAAAACCAAATATTTTATTTAATTTTGGTTTAATATTCATTAAGGTTAATTATATTGTTACTCAAAGAGAAGAATCATGATAAATTTAAAATTTATATTAAAATAAGGATATGGAAGAAATACCTTACTTAGAGGATTTTAATGGCATTCAAACGAGAACTGAAAAACAATAAATAATCTCCCATCATCTATATTACAAGGAACCGATGGTCCTTATACACACCACACCATGAAAATTCCACCAGACATAAAAAAATCTATGAAAATAAAGGTGATCAAATTCCATAGATTTATAAGGTAACATGGTAGAAAAAACTAAATAAAGAGGAAACTATAAGAAAAAGAGGAAAGACTCACCTTAGATTACCATAGATCAATCTCAATAAGGCAGGAATTGAATCCAATAAAAGAAGCTTAAACAACCTTTGAAGAATATATCATAGGTAGCCATGGTTTGAGAAAGAAATTTGGGAGAAATAAAAGTTCAAATGGGGTTGGGAATTTATAAGATAACTAGAAATTAGAAGACCACAGTGCAATACCCCACTCCTTGTTGAAAAATGATAACACAAGAAACAAATACAATGTAAGGAAAGAGACCATGTTATAAAACAACCTATCAAAGATACACCTAAGAAACTTGGAATGGTTTATGCTGTAGATCATATAAATTAGGAAAAAGACTAGAATACAAGGTTAACCACCATAATATATAATTCCATTGAAAAAGGAGAAGACTATACTGATAGTCATCTCAACGGTGGAGTGACCCCAAAAATAGAAGAACCACTAAAACCTATCCCCTTAAGCCTATATAACTTATATTATGTTCTATTCCAAATTCTCATCTCCTAACTAGGATCTATGATGCAACACAAGACTCTATGCCTTAATCATGCTCTAATGTTGAAGTTTCAGCTTAACTCCCCTCCTTTCTCTATCAATCCTCTTATTGAAACCTCCAACACCTAAAGAAAATAAAGGAACATGATAAAAGGATATGAGTACTTACATTAGATAATAATAAAATAATTATCACCCTCAACTTGTAAAACCAAACCCTGAGGGTAGGGAAGGAAAAAGGTTCACCAAAACAACCACACAACAAGATGCTTCTCAAGAATCTCTCCATCATGAGAGTAGAACCATTTCACTTAGAATAATAAGGATCCAAAATAAAAAGAACAAAAACCCATCTATTAGAAACTCTCCTAGGGTAGATACTTTTCATGTAGAATTAAATCCATAAATAAAGAATCGATGAAGAGATAACTATCTCATAATCCAAATGACAGTAAATATCAAAAATAATATTTACAAAAGAAGAACTAAGAATAAAACAACTGGGGATACTGAGTGAATATCTATTAGTCAATTTCATAGGTAGAATCCTATATGATATTTTTTCACTAAAGGATGTGAACTAAGGGAATAGTGCGCCCACAAAACACCTTCTCTTAGAGGTCCATAATCTCCAAGGGATTCTCCTCAACGGATGCATCAATGTCAACATAGATCACACCTAAATCGATGGATTTAGAGTCATCACAAATATATAAGTGAATCTATGACATAAGAAATACATTATAAATAAAATCCATCTATGGGGAATGTCTTAACTGATATGAAAAAACTCTAACATGCACCAACACCTGGAAAATTCCAAAAGATAGTCAGAAATCTTACTCCCATGACCAAACCTTCACAACTCAAGATGAAGAGTAACCTTAAAGGACACATGATCTTCAACATAGAAATAAATAGGTATCCTCATATGGTCAACATGGAAGTTATGGTGATCACGAACCACCTTCATCCTCTCATGAATCACTTGACCATATATCTCACGCTCTGTGCTAGTTCTAACCCAATAATTGTTGAGTCTATGAAACCAGTGTAGATTATTCACGAATGGAATGTACAACCATAAAAATATTAAAATGTTTTCATCCTAATGATGGAGTGAAACTATTATTGTACAAAAACACGACTAAATATAGGCTCCTCGTCTAAAGTGCTCCAAAATTCATTATAGAAGAAAAATAGTATTTAAGAGTCTAGATGGTCCTTAATGCCTGAACAAACATCTAATGATAAAATGCAGTGCTAAGATGATCATAATTTGGGAGCTATAAATCCTCACCACCTCCTCCAAATACTGCATTGAAAAAACAACATTGTTCTCAAACCCTTAATCACTATGAAGTAGGATGGTTTTGTAAAATGGTATACTATCACCCTTATAACATCCTAACCGCCCTGATATTGTGGTAAACTGGTGATGATGTCCATCAATATTTCTTCCCACAACTACAGATGAACTTCTAGTGGCTTCAACAAACCACTGGTGAAATTGTGTTCAAACTTCAATTTCTGGTAGACCAATCATGGGGACACATACTATGAAACTGGACACTTAAACCCAGGCCACAAAAACTATCCTCACAGAGCATGGTAAATTATTTTAACTCTAGTATGAAAAAATAAGGGTGAGATTTATTTCCTATGTAGAACCACCTCGTGAATCACCTAAGGAATGAAAAGCCTCCCCTAAAACAACACTCGATGTTGATCATCCATAGAACATCAATCATTGGAATCACTATAGAAAACCTGATCCTGCTAAAAATAAACATTATAATCACTAAACTGGTAATCCTCTATCTTATTCACTAAATACCATGAAACCATAATCTAAAAAATACATCATCTACCACTAATCTCTACCATAATATTATACATCATAGAGAGTTATTCTATCACCCTCCAAGAATCTATAGATACATTCACAACATCACAATGTGAATGATTTCTTAGTGTATCAGCTAAAAAACCCCTCATTCCTTGTGTATAAGAAATATTAATTTCATAATCCTATAATAATTTCATTCCCCATCACTACTGCAAGAACATGACATGCCAAAAGAAGATATAACATGGGTTCCTGTGATCAATAAAAACAACGATGCATTCGTCGATCAGGTAGTGTCACCATAACATCAAGAAAAAAATTCTAACAGGAGATCATGGGAAATATAGTTATGTTCATTGGGAAATAACTAATGAAACCCATAAGAATCAACTACCCCTACTTTTTCAGGAAGTTTCCCAATCCAAGACATAAAGCATCATAATAAACCTCAAATTGGACTACCTCTTCTAGAAAATAAAGAACAAGAGTGTTGAAAAACTTATCCCTCTTATAATAAAAAGTTGTTCGAAACTATTAATTCCATTAGAACACTTGATCCTTTCCATTAACTAAATTTATAGGAGTCTCAATTCAGTAGAGTTTGGTGATGAACCTCCTATAACAGGCTTCATGATTGATGAAACAATGCACCTCTACAATAGTCTTGGGGGATGACCAAGAAATGACCTCCTTGATATTTAAAGGATATAAAAATACTCTACAATGTAACATGAAATTAACCAAGAAACTAACTCATGATTCCAAAAATTACATTTTGATATCTTCTTGAATAGTTTCTGAGGATAAAGAACTCCAAAAATAGCCCACAGATGCACTTTATGCTACTCCTCTGATGCAAAGTATATTGGAGTTTGTACCTCAGAGCCAATTACAATTTACTTTATATTACATGTATATTCAAAAAATATAATATTAATTTAATTATCTTATCACATATTTATTTTTCTTCTTTTGAACATTGATAGGATAATGGCATAGGGTAACATTGAATTGATAAGGTTATAACAGTTCCCCATAATGATGATAGACTTGAATTTCTATGATGATACTCTTAAAATATAGACGCATGGTCAGATAAGATACTATCATGGTGAAAATAACATATATAATGTTAGGAGTGAGTACTCATAAGTGGATGAGGATTTATTTCATGAAGTTCTTCCTTGGTAATCTCCATGATGGAAGATTATGAGAATAGTCCCACATGTAAGAATTCCTCATGTTTTGGTGTCATTAGATATTCTTATATGTGAGAATAAATAATGGTTCTTAGAATGTATTATTATCATTAATTTATATAATGAGGCAGGAACATAGATTTTCTAATGAAAAACATTACGATATATTTTTGCGATATAGTAGGGTATATTGGTTGTATCAAGAATGACGTGTTATTAATGGATAAGTTGAGGAAGGATTTGTCCCTTCAATATTTATGGAATTTGATATATCAACCCTTTGATTAAAATATAACTATCACATAAATTATATGGACATGGTTTAATGATGTTTATTTCATATGGTTAAAGAAGGACATATTGAGAAAATAGGTTGATGACATAGTTGTGAAACATAATTCCTGAGATATTGATACAAAGTGATTATATTTCACACTGAGTATTTTAATGTGGGTTTCATTGTTGAAACATTAATTTATTTGACTTGGGTGCCTTGATCCAATTCTATATATTAATCTTGGTCTTTTGGAAAGATCTCTTAATTATAATGAGAAATACTTCTATAGGGTCACACAAAAAGTGATTCCATTGATCTTTGTTAAATTTTATTTAAATTTATTTAAAATAATAAATATTATTCCCAAGACTGAGGAATAATTTCCTTAATGTTTAATAGATATCTAATTTTCGGAAGGTAATAAATAATTATATATTTATGAATAAATAATTGACATGTTTGCATAAGATTTTATAATAATTATTTATTTGTTTCTATGCAAATTAAATATTTATTTTATGGGTTGTAAATAAAATATTTATTTAAGTTAATAAAATAATTTTATCAAGTATTCCAAAAATTCCAAGGAGTTCGAATGGACCAAGACTGCATCAGACAATGAATATTTATTTGCAAGCTAATAAATAATATTCATCACTACGCAAGTTAGCACATGTCGTAAAATAATAATAATAATATAATTATTTTATGGAAGGGGGTTTGATAATGTTAATTTTATTATTTAAGGGATGGTACACTATTAAGTAATATTTTAACCTAAAACCTTACTTTATAAATAGATGGTTATGCCTATTGTCTAGGGTTAATCGAAAAGTTTAGAATAGAAAATTGTTGTGAAATAACAAACATCTCTCTCTCTATCACACACATTCTCTCAAATTCCTTATCTTTATATATTCTTCTCAAGAATGAGAAACACAAGATAGATTCCTTCAATATCTAAGGATGTGAAACCAATATGAATTACATAGGACAATTGATTTAGAGTGCTAGCACTTGGAAGTCAATTGGAGTTTCTTGAACATCGAAGGAGGATGTTTTGATCACCAAGTGAATGATTATAACCATAGATCCTCATATCTCAATAAAGGAAATACAAAAAGATTTTTTTATATAATCAACAATTTCATCAAATAATGTATCATATAACAAGGTATTTATATTTTTTGGATTGAAAAAAATTAATTATAAATTTAATGTTAAAGATCCTCCCTCAAGGCATTAAGTTACTAAATATTGAAATAAATTTTAATATAACACCCATCAATCCATGATTCCATATAACTTGGTACCAAGAAGTGTTATTATAGGGAGGTGATGTTTGAAATTTATAATTATTTTTTTATTTTTGATCTATACACAATCATTGTTGAATGTTTAATTTCTTATTATTTTTCATTTAATCTATTATGATTTAACATTTTATCAACATATTAATCATGTTTATTCAGGGTTTAATTTTATTAATGGTATTTCAACAGATAATAAACTACTGTAGATTCCAAATAGAAGTTCCAAATTTTGTAATAGCAAGATATTGTGGGACTACATGGAGTTTTTAGAGTAAAGGATGTATACCCAAGTGAACTACCCCTAGATGTGTCGTGGGAAACATGTAACATCAAACAGTAATTATATTCTCTGAATTTGTTGAACACCTTATGTATATTGATCCAAAATAGAACACAACATGTTCGATTACAAGGCATGTAGATGGAGTACACACTGTGTTGTATACATGATTTAACTGCAAAATTTGTGCATCCTTTATGGTCATAAACATGGACGAACTACATGAGATTGACAACCTAGAGTGATAATGACACACACAGAGTGTAGCTGTCTTATACACAATATGTGGTTAATTATTTCTCATGTCAGAAATACAATCGTAGCTCTTTCATGAGTTATATGGACACATTACAAGTGAGATACATGGAATGTAGTTGGCTTGTACACATCAAGTGGTCCCCACTTCATTAAAACACACCAAGTCCTTTGGGGGTTGTGAAGACACACAAAAATTATGATATAAAATGTGTAGCTGGAATGTACACACCATGTAGTCCTGATGGGATTCACGTTTAAGCCCCTAGAGTGTAAGTCGGGTACATGAAAAATGAGATACATGGAAGGTGTAAATCTTAAGTGAAGGCTCTTTCGCACTAGCACCCGAAGATACCTTAGGAAAATTCCATAGATACGTGGAGCACGTTTGGATCACCGCTAGAGGAATCCTACACTTGTATTCTATGATGCAAGGATGGATCACATTAGATCGTGACCAGAAACATAAACAAAGAAGTAATTCCATCAAGGTAATTCTTGTCAATTAATTAAATTAATTATAACCAACATATGATGATCCTATTTATGGTTCTAGGAATCCCCTCTTTATTTTTTGTTCTTCATTCTATTTCGAAGATCCGGTATTTTATTATCGTGATAGATCTTGGAATGATCGTTCTTAACTCTAAAATTAAAGTTGGGTAAACCCAACAACGCTATTATGATGCGCCCGAAATCTACATTATTGAAATATTATTACTTTCAAAATAAAAAGAAAGTATTTGAAATTATTATTTATATTAAAGTGTTTTTGTCTCAATTTATCTAAGATACTAGATATATAGACAAACCACTTATCATGTTTTAGATAAATAATTCTTTTAAATAATGTTATGTCATAAAAAATTTATAGTTATTTTAACATATCCATGTGAACTATTCAAAAGCTAAAGGTAACTTCATAAAATTCATAAGAAATTTTATAAATGCATAGTAAAGTAAATGAGTGAACTTGGTAGAAGGAATCTCCCAGCTGGCTAGTCAGAGTATATCTTATCCAAATAATAATTGATCATGTATGTTGAGTAAAGGTTATCCCTAACTCCCATTTCCTTAAAAAAACAATTTTATGATGGTAGTAAAAGGAAGATCAATGACGAGTCTTATATATATTTCAAATCTTCCATTATCCATTTTCATAAAATATTTTGTAAATAGAAGTAAAACAACTAACCATATTCCAACTATGTTTTCTAATGGATAAAATATTATATGTGACATGATAGGAATCAATTAGAACACTACCACAATTGTTTTTTGAAAACCACTTGTTAAAATATGGCCTTATCTACAAATGAGCATCAAAACACTAAGGTGAATATGATTTAATTATCCTAAATCCACTAATGATTTTAATTTATATTCAAGATCAAATATATTTCCATAAAAAATACTATCTCTTTAAAAATAGTGGGACAAGACTTAAAAACTATGGTTAAGGCTCTGGATGCACATGAGTTGGAATAGGAATACTGCACTCCACTGAGATTAGTGGGAGGAGTAATTCTATAGACACATACTATGTTGGAATTAATAACCAAATAGGTGGTTCATTTTCACCATTGGGGGTGACAAATGTATTATTATTTTAGAATAATCAATCCATAAACTAATAATTAAATCGTAATATGATAATCCTTACATGTATATATAAATTAAAGTAATGGAATACATGTATCATGATTTAGGAATCTATATTTTTAATGTTTCTAAGACTTCATACAACTGGTGAGTATTTAAGATATTCTAGACATGGATAGTAAAATATGGTACCAATAAATCATGCTTTATTATCTAAATTTTAGTTCATGAAAAATCTGATTCAACTCTTATAATGACTAAAATCCTATTTTTAATTCCACTTGTCTAAGAAAACTTCTATGATCATCATATTAGGTTATTGATTGACAATGAGACATCATTTAGAAGAATCCTTTTGAAATATGTCAATATAACATCTCCAAAATGAGACCATATGTTATATTTCTACGATCCTTAACTAAAATGGTTGGTGACATCATTAAATACCAATAAAATATACATATTACATAAATTAATATATGAATAAATCATGCATAGTGGTCATAGAATATTCATTTGGAATAAATGAGTGACACAGGTCTCTATCTGGTTAGTGGGATCACTACAAGTTTTCATGTTTTATATGTTGATAACATATAGAAAAACTGTTGTGTGTTACCATTTTTTTAAGACTAAATAATGAAAATTTATTTAAGTATGGATTGATTTAGAAACCATGTACTAGGAAACTAGATCTAAAAGACAGATCCATGTGTTTTATCAATTATTCATAGTACATATATTATGTAAGTATTTAAAAATATATGTTAAAATTATTAAAGACAAAATTATTGTTTTAATATAGTCCTTCCATTATAACATTCATGAATATAGGGAGATATTATGAACTTTAAAATAATTTCATAAGATTAAGTTATAGAAATTCATCTCATGTTCCATTATATTTAAAGATGTTTGATATTACGATTTTATAGAGAATAATTGTTTAATATAAAAAAAAAATATAACATAATTTCCTAGAATTGTAGTTATAAATATCTTATATTACATTTCAAAGTTAATATGGTTGAGTTCCTAGTGTATAGTGAAGTGAGAATACAAGTGACAAAGTGAATTGAACACTTATATTTATTTAGATCAATTTGATTTAGTATCATTGGAAGGGCTATAAAAATATTAAATAATAACTTATTACATGAATTGGTTTCCATATCCAAAATATCTGAATACACAGTGGCTTATGATGTAGCTTAAAAAGTGGTTTAGAAACATCCTATTCCAATTTAGGGTTACACCAAAATAAATAGATTTATCATTTTATGATAAAATTTGACTATGGATAAAGTTAGGATTTAAGGATTCTGACATCTGAACAAGATGTGGATGCTCATTTATAACACTAGTTGAGGTATTTTCTTAGGAAATTAATGTTTTAAAAAAATATTCCCCACAAAGACATATGGATTTTACAACCCTATCCAAAAAAAATTGATCGGCCTAGCGGTTGTAGCCATACTCAGTGTAAGCATGTTTTTAAATGTGAGAACTAACCACTCATTACTAGTTTTCTCTATCAATAGTGGGATATTATTATATTTGGTTCCATATATACAACTAATTTGTACTTTATATTACATTTATATTAAAAGAATTTATTTTTGATTTAAATATCTTATCACATATTGATTTTTCTTCTACATAACATTGATGTGATAATGTCCTTGGGTATCTATCACATTGATAAGGTCATAATAGTTACCCTCTATGATGAGAACCTTGAAGTTACATGAATATTATATTAAAATATAGTTCTAAGGTAAGATAACATACTATGATGTGGTACATAGTTTATAGAAAGTTAGGTGTGAGTACTCATAAGTGGAGGAGTCTACATATAATGAAGTTTCCACTACGTAATCTCTAATATGGGAGGTTACGAGAATAGAACTACCATTAAGAATTATATATGTTTTGGTTTAATTAAATATTTCTATATGTGATAAAGTGTAATGGTTCTTATACTTTAATATTATCAATAATTTATTTCATGACGCATGCACACATATTTTCTAATAAAACCCATGATGACATATATTCATAGAAAGGCATGGTACGTTGAGTGTATCATGAATGAAATGTTATTAATGTGTATGTTAAGGAATTATTTGTCCCCTATACCTTTATATAAGTTGATATCTCAACCCATTTATTAAAATATAACTATTTCATAAATTCCATGACATGGTCTAATGAAGTTTATTTCAGATAATCAATGAAATACGTATTGAAAAAATTGGTTGAGGAAAAATATGTGAAACCTAATTGATGAGATATTGAGACAATGGGATAATATTAAAACATGAGAATTATTATGTTGTTTTCATTTTTTTCAACATTCTGTTCTTTCTCTTAGATGCTTTGACCCATTTCTAGACATTAATCATAGACTTTAGGCAAGCTCTCCTAATGCTAATGAGAATGAATCCCAGAGGGTTACACAGTAAGTGTTTTTGGTGATTTGAATTAATTTCTATTTGAAGTTAATTCTTAGAATAAACATTTTCCTCAAGATCAAGGAATTATTTTATTTATGTTTTATTGATCTGTAATATTCTCAAGGGATTAAATATTTATTTATTTATTAGTAAATAACTGATTTGATTGTGTGAATAGTGCAATGAATATTTATTCACCGGTTTGTGAATAAAATATTTATTTTATTTATTGTTTATTTAAAAAATATTAGTTTTTTGGTTTGTGAATAAAATATATATTTAAGTGAATAAAATAATTTTATTTAGGTATTTAACAAACACTAAGGAGTTCAAATAGAGGAAGACCACATCTGATGATGAATACTTATTTTCAAGCTGGTAAATAATATTGATCACTACACAAATTAGGGAACACTGTAAAATAATAATAATATTATCATTATTTTATGGATTAGGGTTTTATAATGGTCATTAAATTATTTAAGGGTTGGTACCAAAATAAAATAATAATTTAACCTAAACCCTAACTCTATAAATAGATGGCTAGGTAAATTTTATAGGGTCAATAAAAAAGTTCAGAGTAGAGAATCATTATGCAGAACATAACTCTCTCTCTCTCTCTCTCTCTATCTCTCTCTCTTTCTCTCCCTCTCTCTAAAATTATTCATCGTTTTCTCTTCACATCAAGAATGATAAATTAACGACATGTTCCTTCAGGTTTTAAGGATAAGAGATAAACAAAAATGACACAAGATGATCGATTCACCACACCAACACCAAAAATTCAATCGGTGTTTCTCATAGATCAATCGAGAATGTGTTTATCATTTAGATAGGGATTATACCCTTTAATCCCCACATCATAATAAAGGAAATATGAAATGGATATTTTGGAAGATAAAAAACATCATCGTTGAAAGGATCCTAAGAAAATGTTTTTATTTTCATTAGATCTAAATAAATTATTTATAAATTTAATTTTAAGAATCCTCACTTAGGGTTTTGGGAAAATAAATATTAATAAAAAACTTAATATAATTTCTATCAACCAATTGTTCTATTGTTCCCAGAATGAAAACAATTATACAAGGATATTGTTGATAAAAACCCACATGAAATGATCTAGAAACTCTCTAAAAAATACATTCATCCCACTTGCGAATATAGATGGATAATTCATCACACCAAATGATATCACAATGAACTCATAATTCCCAAAATGATATAATAAAGTAGTCTTCAGATTATCCTAATCCATTACCTATATCTGATTATATCCTGGCCATAGATCGATATTCAATAACCAGCTATATCCCTTCATCAGATTAAATAAATCATCAATCAATGGAAGAGGGTAGTGATTCTTTACTATCACATATTTCAAGAAACAATAATCAATACATACACACAGACTTCCATCATAATTTTTCATGAATATAACCAGAGTAGCCCAAGGTGACACACTTGGCTTAAAAAACCATTCTCTGAGAGATCATAAATCTATATCCACAACTCTCATTAATCAAAACTCATCATCCTATATGGGTTCATCGATATAGGACACACACCCAAATTTAGTTCTATACAAAAATCAATCTCTCATCGAGGGGGTATTACCAAAAACACTTTTGGAAAGACATCAGGGTACTTTTCCACTACCATGGGAAATGTTACTGGTTTAAAAACTAATGATCTAAACATCAACTCATAAATAAATGAATATAAGGATAAAATACTTTTTATACCTATCTGAGGGTCTATCTTATTGAAGGACATTGAAGAATCTCTATCAACATCATTGAACATAATGTTCCATCAGAATAAATCCATGATATCCATCAATAAATACAAACATTCCATTTTAATGATGATATCACATGGATTTCTTTACAAACATTGGATATCTCCCCAAGATAAGTTCTACCCCATCACAAGCTCACAATATTTACATACTTCACACAAATAATCTCAACCTACAATTGTCATAGTCTATTCAAAGGGAAATGGAAGTATCTCCACCTAAATTACTAAAGTAAGGAAAAGGGAATAATAAATGAAGGATTACATTGCTTCTAAATTAAATATTGGATACACCCAAGTAGAAAATTAGGAAATGGAACCTTGAATGAAAGTTAGGTTACATGGCATTGGTAACTCTAGTGCAAGAATCTTACCATGACGTTCTACATTGACTCTCCAACCTTGAAGAAAACCACCACCATGACTGTGCTCTGCCCTATGAGGATGAGGAAAATCTTGGGGATATCCTCCTCCTACCCTATCTTCACAATACTAATCATATGTTGGATCATCCTATTAATGTTGTCTTGATTGATACAAGTATAATAATAGAACATAAAACATAACACCTTCCACACATTGCTTTCTTGGAAAGACAAGGCACTCATACCCTAGATAACCATATACTCTATATGAAAAACACACATCTGATCCCTTATAAGTGGTATGAGAGCATCCATCCCTAAATAAATGGGTTGAAGAAGGTTTTTACTTACCCCCATATCTTGGAAAACCCTTATTTCTAGGAAACTAGGAACCCTAGACAATAACTCAACTATATAGATAATCCTAACGACTCTCCTATAATGTATATCCAATCTTTCCAAACATCCTCTTAACAAAATATAAACCCACCAATACCTCAAGATATGTTGGAAACGTAAAATGAGTGACCTAATATTTGATTTCTAGACATAATGTCACCTAAAAATGAATCACACTAGCTTTTTAATTTGGTATTAGGTCGCAATCATATAATACAATATTCTTGAAATAGATCCCAAACTCTAAATGCTGGAGATTCACTGTCAAAGGTATATAGATATAGATGACTAGCTACCCTTGCAGCTGAAGAAAGAAACATAGATCAAAACTTATCCCAAAACTTATACCATTAAATAGGAAACTACTTCTGATCCCAAGGAATAAGAACCCCCACTTCTTGGATTCCCCACACAATATATTTAGCACCAATAAAACCCAGTACTCATTTTGATAATAGATCACGTTGAAGGTCATATCCGCCTTATGAAATAATTTATCTATCACTGAATCTGAAATAGATCCTTTATACTTATGTAGACTCTAGCACTAGAACTCTGAGAGTTTCCTCGTTCAAGTGTTTTTATCGTCTACCTCAACTCTGATTGGATATTCTGGTACATACTACTAAACATCATTAGAATTAACTTGATGATGAAGTTAACCTAGATCCATTCATGCAAAATATTAAATGGTTAGCTAATCTAAAACCAAGAATATATAATATTTAAGATTTAATTAATTAAGGTTAATCCTTACTCCAGTGTCTACCATCCATCCAACGGCCCGAAGGCCTCAATTTTTTTATTGTGATGATAAAACCCCATTTTAAGGGAAGAAGGGGGGAACCCAAATAGACATCATAGAAATAGGACAAATCACACCCAATGGAAAAAAATAGTAATTCCAGACTGACAACAAAGAACTGCCCCTCCCTAGAAAATGGTACTAATGAAGCTCTCCACCATTGCAAGGCTGTTTGGCAAGCAAGTGTCCTGTGACAAAGCACAAGCCCGATCTTATGGCTGATGCCACACCCTCTCAAACAACCAAATCTGTAATGCTCTGCAAAGATGAACCACTATCTCTGGAACCTCCTATGGGACTTTGTCTAAATGGTCAAGTCTAGCAGCACTACCTTTCCACCTTCAGAATCAAACCGAGACTAGATGCAATTCTCCAAACCATGAATTGAACACGATGACATAAAACAGCATTCCACGAGTTAGCCTCCAACAAGAGAGCAATAAACAAGACCCGCTGCACTCCTCATGACTCCCAACCACCACTGTATCTTCCGAAGAAACTGAAAGACAATACAAAGGATGCGAAGCCAGGACATCATCACCCAGGACTGGATGTACCAATCCCACACCAATGGACGTCACCAGAGAAGGATTTCGGGCCACTCGGAACATGAAACGCTGCTCTGGGCATGGATCCCTTCAGAACTGGACCAAAAATTCACCTCACCAGCATCCAGCATAAGCAACCACCGAAAATGGAGAGAAAACATGATGAACAGTAGGAACAAGACAACCGCCGCACACACACAAATTCACAACAGTATAGAAGATAACCAAATAATGAAAACACCAGGATCAGACCTGCTGGAATGAAATGCATGGCCTCAAGATACCATAAATCCCCCCTCCCCTCTACATCACTCTGGGGTTGATGCCATTCCCACTAGATAGGGATGGAACACCTCTCCCAGCACGACGCCACCCCCTCTGATGCGAGACCAGGATCCAACACCGAAAACCCTTCATCGGCCCGCAAAGCACAGTCGTACTCCAGATCCAAGTCCATCGACCCAAGCCTCTACCGTTGAGACCCTCCCCATCACGGACTAAGCATAACCCCATCACACCGAAGCACGCCAGTGCCAAGACAGAGTAGGAGCTAAAGACAAGCCGTAGAACCAGAAGAGGCATCGTTGCCGAGAAGAGTGCAACCCCGAGCTGATGAGACAAACCAGATGGGCAGAGGAGAGGAGAGGGAGAGATCCAGGGCAGAAACCCTTGTTCTATGGAAGGGGAGATTTCTGCCACTCTGAGGCTCCGAAATTCCTTAGCATTCAGCGATGCTGATAATGTTTACTCCAAAGTCTACACATTTGATAAAAAAGTGAAAAAAGAATTATGTGTGATAATTTCACAGGTATCTACCCAAGAACTAGTATCACTTATCTTAGTAGTATTATTAAACATGAAGGTCCTTTCATCAGATCAAACGGGGACCTAAATAACCGTATTAAAGCCAGTATCTCTTATTTACATCACATATTCAGTTCAACGAACACCTTTTTCCTTCTAACCCAAGAAATCATCACTAGTGACTACCTCTAAAATTCATCCTATCACTCACATTGAGCCTCTAATATCACCCCTCCATGACCCTCTCCCCTAGAGATTCTACTCCAAACACAACAATAATATAATGGATATAATGATTCTGAAATCCTACCTTTAATATGAGTTGGTGAAAAGCACTAAGGGTATATCATACAAACAAATTAGGGGAATTAACCCCTAATAAGAACATAGGTAATGATAAAAAATTTGAATTCCAATTAAATCCTACTCGAGATAAATAATATATCCCAATACATGCATGTAATGTCGTAGTAATAGAAAAAATATAAAATAAACTACAAGTACCGAAAGAAAATTCTCGATAGTGACCTGAAAACCTAAATAGATTCTGAATAATTACACAGTATTTACGGTCTATTCCGATCACCAAGAAGACTCTACAATTCTGAAAAATATTTTATATAGACAAAGGGTGAGAATAACACATATACTTTGTTTTCTCTATCATAGAGCCTCTCGTGTAAAAGTAAAAAAGCACACAAAAGCCGATTGAATACAAAATTCGAGCTAACTCATCACCTAAATATGTATTCTATATTCAAATATCCACCATGGATTTATCACCATGTATATCATACAAGTGACAATACAATATCCAATAAAATATCAAATGAAGGTAACACACTACCACTCCCAACAAGCTTTGTTCTCCACCCAAACATTCCACATATATTGCCATCTCTTTGAAAAAAAATCATGCCCAAAAAAACATAAGAAACTGTAACATAATAGGAACCCCATGCATAAAATCATCTCATCATAAATAATCCCATTTTTTCTATAGTAACCAAGTAGTTTTTTGATATCCACAATAACCCATATGTCATGTATTATATCTCAATCCACCAAAACACAGAAAAACATACCTATAATGATCCTTTGGATACTATATCCATAGATAAGTGTGTGTGAAATGAGAAAAATCCATTAAATACCTCTATACACATATATGAGGCAAATAACCACTTTGAATAAAGGCACATAAAACTATAAGGAGAAGAGGGTGGGGAAAGAGGGGGTAGTCAACCATCCGTTTCCCGCCAACCTAGATGTTGGGGAAAACACCTTCCGAGTGTCCACTGGGTGTCTATATCCCTACCGAAATGTGTGGGGAAGTATATGAAATCATATAAGATAATGAATATATATATATATATATATATCATGACAATACTATGGGAAACTACCTGTAATCAACCTCAACATTATCTATCTACTCTTAGACACCCGACTGACAATGCTAAGGACTATATAACCCATAAGAATAAAATATTTTCAATGGGACCTTCATTTAATTTATTTTGTTAAACATTTTTTATGTAAACTATCAACCGAATTCAATGCCATCCTAGAATAATCTATCATGGTCCAAAGTTCATCCAGAATTTTATTCATTATAGCCTTCCATAAAGCCTCCAGCTCCAAGGGTTAAATTATTTTACATCAATTATCTTTCCATAATTCCAATTATTATAGGTATCATCCTAATCTACCATAAAAGATACATAAACAATGCACATCCAGCTATGAAAATTTGTGGGGAAAAGAAATAATAAAGAAGAAAAAAGGACATATATCCTTTAATAAAGATTCATTATCATGAAATATTCCTTGTTTTCAATATAATAAACAATGATAAATCCCAGCTTCAACACGCTCTAACAATCTCAGTGCCATACCGAACACCACCATGAATACCACCAACCATCCCCCAAATAATGGTACCAAATTCTACCATAACCCATGAATCCTAATCCATTTATCCCCAAACCATTTACCGTGAGAATCTCACATAATGACCCATATTAGGGATCCTCATCCAAAGTAATCATACATTGAAGAAATAAAACAAAAAATAGTCAATAGGGAACCTAGGCCCTAGAACCAAGGCATCCATCCTTCATAAGAAAACTAGCTCACTCATTATAAAAAATATATATTTAACAAACAAACACTAGTTTACTATTTTGAATTAACCAATTCTTTATTTATAGATTACAACCATAATCGACCTAATTCATCAACTATCAATAAATAATAAAATAGTTAAAAAATATTCAATCATAACTTATACCTCCATTCCTTAGAAGAAGAACCGAAATAATTCAACATGTATCTTAGTTATTTAGTAACAAGAATTACCATATTTACATTTTTAGCCAATTTCTAATAAAATATATATTCTAAACCATTTTAAAAATATATATTGAACACTATCTATAAAATAAAGAGTAAAACCATTAAGACAACATTAACACATGTGATCTATATAACCAAAATCTAAATATTTTCATTAATTTTTGTTTAATTTTCATTAAGATTAATTTAACCATTACCCAGAGATAAAAAGGATGAAAAATTTTAAATTCACTAAAAAAAATAATAAAAAAAATAACCTATTTTATATCTTTCAATGTTCTTCAAAAGATAATGAAATAATAGTAATAAACATCTGATAACCTATACTATAAAGAATCAATGGTCTATATGTATGTCTCACCATGGACATGCTACCAAATAGAAAAAATAAATCTGTGAGAATGAAGAAGTTAAAATTATATATCATGGTAATGTAACTATTGGCACTAGAAAACGCATCCCTGAAATTTTCCCAATGATCCCATAAATGATCCAAGATCATATCCCGTTTTCTAATCTTTGATTTGATAGGTCATAGAGCCTGAACATATTTACAAATTAGGAGTTATGGAAATTTGAATTTGGGCTGGAAAACTGGTTCACAGAGCCCATTTTTGAAGCTCCCTCCGCCGCAGAGCAAGGAGGCGTGATGCTTCAAGAACCCGTTTGACATTTGCAAACCCGCTACGGAGCAAGAAGGCAGGATGCTCCATGAACACTTTTACATTCGCATACCAACCACTGATCAAGGAGGCGTGATGCTCCATAAACCCCTATGATGTTCACGAACCCACCATAGAGCAAGAAGGTGGGATGCTCGGCGAACCCCTTTGACATTCTAAATCCACTACGGAGAAAGCTTCGTCTTCATGTAGAGGAAGCGTTGATTCACTGCACCTCTACCCTATAAATACATGGCTCACCCCCATCATGAAGAAGGTGACTCCACCCCTTGTGCTGTCGATCTCCAAGTTCGCGGAGCTCCTCTTTCCTTGGAGAAGCGGCTCCAATAGTCCATACTCTGCTAGCAGATTCCTTCGCGAAGCTGCTCTGTGAGTCCATGCTCCACAAGTATCTTCTTTCGCAAAGCTGGTCTGTTAGTCCATGCTCCACGATTCCGTTCTATGTGAGAAGCTTTCCTTCGCAAGATTACTATGCGAGTCCATGCTCCACGAGCACCTTTCCTTTTCGAAGATGCTTCAGGAGACCCCATGCTCCACGAGCCCCATTGATCCGCGAAGAAACTTCACGCATACCTATCCCTTGTGAGGCTCCTACCTTTACGCCCACCGGTCCATACCGCGGGGGATGCACCCTCGCACCCCCGCTCGGGGTCAGTGCTGGGCTATGGTCCTGGTCCTCCGGGCCGGTCCCTTTGACACTGTGACTGACCCTCTTGAAAAATGGAGAGTCACACCACGAACTTTTCTGACCGGGACGTCGACATTTTCCATTGCGCCCTTATGTGCATCCACCTTCCACCTATGGAATACCACGATTTGAGATACTCTTCCATACACCATTAAACACCATGAGTTGGCATATTCCTTTTGGTTCATTTCTTATGTCGTGAGTTGATATTCTCATCATCAATTCCTTGAGTACCTTGAGTCAAACCATTCCTCAAGTAACTCATCCAAACCCCATCATTTGGCTCATATGCCAGGTTGAACCAGAAAGGACCGCTCTTGCATAAGTCCCAACACCATTCATTGCTGTGAACCTTATGCCTAATAGTCCTCTCTACATGAATATAAAATTTAGTCCACCCTATGTTCCAAACATATAATGCCTCTTGCTCCAAACAAGATATGCCTTATGCTCCAAGCATGAGATGCCAACAGTCCTATCTACATGACTATAAACTACAGTGCACACTATGTTCCAAAAATAGGATGCCTCTTACTCCAAACAAGAGATTCCTTATGCTCCAAGCATGATATGCCAACAGTCCAGTCTACATGAATATAAACTGTAGTACACCCTATGTTCCAAACATAGGATGACTCTTACTCAATATAATAGATGCCTTGTGTGCCAAGAATAAAATTCCAATAGTCCTATCTACGTGACTCTAAACTGTAGTGTGCCCTATGTTCCAAACATAGGATGCCTCTTGCTCTAAACAAGAGATGCCTTATGCTCCAAGCATGAGATTCCAACATTCCTATCCATATGACTATAAACTATAGTGCATCCTATGTTCCAAACATAGGATGCCTCTTTCTCCAAACAAGAGATTCCTTATACTCCAAGCATGAGATGCCAACAGTCCAATCTACATGACTATAAACTATAGTACACCCTATGTGCCAAACATAGGATGCCACTAACTCAATATAATAGATGACCTGTGCTCCAAGAATAAGATGCCAACATTCCTCACAAAATGAATCTAAACTATAGTGTACCCTATGTTCCAAACAAAGGAATCTGCTTTATCCAAACAAGAGAAGCCTTATGCTCTAAGCATGAGATACCAATAGTCCTATCTACATAAATATAAACTATAGTAATCCCTATGTTCCAAACATATGATGACTCTTGCTCTAGACAAGATATGCCTTAGGCTCCAAGCATAAGATGCCTAATACCATGATTACAATGGATTAATTTCAAGAGAATTGGAATTCGTTCAAACCTTCCATCACTCCACTGCACACTTTGTGTGTCCTTCATTCAGATCTTCATACACTTCTATATCTGAAGGGACCCCTAACGGCTCAGTCCCACGCTGTATCGGCTCACCTACCATCCTGGGCCAACACCCCGTAATACATTGGATAACACTTCGAGTTAGGTCTTGTGATTCGAACATGGTCAGCAGTGGACCCTCATTTTTTTGTCCCCATTTTAGGCTAATGTGATATGGATGATGTGTTTCGAACACGGTCAACAGTTGTCCTCTATCACCACACCACCCTCATTTCATTATGAATGTCGGGCATGTGATTCACACTTTTCATATCCCTTTTTTTAGACTGATTCCAATGCCCTTGGCATTATCCCTGTTGTGCACTAGCACATAGGTGATGGCCTCAACCCCCCAGTGGGTTGGGATGCCCTCATGGCCAGACATGAGGAAGACATTACGGGAATCTTCCTTGCATAAGCCCCATCCACCATTGTCCCTCCATAACAGTACTCTATAACTTTCCATGTGTAAGCCCCATTCACCATTACCGCTACATAGTAGCACGTGAGCAGTTTCCTTGCATAAGCCCCATACACCATTGCTACTCCATAGCAGCACCTGGGAAGCTTCCTTGCATAAGCCCCATACACCTTTGCCTCTCCATAGCGGCACCCAGGAAACTTCTTTACGTAAGACCTATCCACCTTTTCCGCTCCATAGCGGCACCCATGATGCATCCTTTTGTAAGCCTCATTCACCACCCTTCATGGATGCACCTTTTCACCTTGATCATCTGGTCATTTTGACCTCTTGTTTCTCACACCAAAGAAAACTCACATGGTCTTAGAGTAGTAAGCATTGAATATGGCATCCTATCGGGGAAACCAAGAGTGTAAGCCCCAAAAACCCCACCTGAACTACGTAGAATTTGATCCTTGCCAAGAAAAGGTATGTAGGAAGCCTCCCTGAGGATCAAGCCTACCACCCACTAGCCCCGAAAAGTGGTTTTAGAGCCAATTTATGACTTATTGTTTGATCTCTAAAAATGATTTGGATCTTTTAAACATATAGAATAAATTATAAAACCATCATTTTTAAAATGAACTAAATTTTATTGTTGAAAAAATGAGATACTTATATTCCAAAGGCTTCTGTCAAGGAGGTCACGTGATTCATTTTTTGAGATGCTACTATTAATAAGAATATTAAAATGATGGTTGATATAAGGACTGATAAAATAATTAAAATGTCATTGTGCATTGAAGTAATTAAGAAAACCAATCATTATTCTATAAAATTAGAGATATTTAAAACTCTCAAAATAATTTATGGGAAAATAGGAAAAGTTAATTATATGGTGGTATCATTATCAAAATATGAGTATGATGGTCTTATATAAAATAGAAATAAGAAGATAAATAAGAAAGAATATTTTCAGGATGATGAACTCTCTAAATAATACAATCAATTATGAAATAGTTAAATTTGTTTCTAAAAATTTCTTAGAAGATGATTTTAAATCTAAAAATTTCGATCCACCCTTGTAAAATTATAAAATCATGGATTCCAATGATGACATGACCAAAGAATTAATTCTTTGATCTGATTAATGTTCATGAAGTGATCAAGACAATATCCAATCCTTTTATGAGAAGGTGGATCAACATGACACCATTAATTAAGCGGAACTAACATTCGTGAAATATTTATTCATGGAAATAATGGTTAAAAGATTAAAAATGGCCTAAATGTAGATATTATGAAGATGGGTGAAAAAATGAAATGTCAAAGTGAGTTACATGGAGACATTTCAAAATAAGTGGGTAAAACAATAACCATAGAGAAAGAGTTTAATTCTAGTATTATTCCACATAAATCTAAAATTGAAGAGAGTAAAAAATATATACATTAATCAAGCTCAAGGATAGAGATAATTATTTCCAGATTGAAGGATAAATATGAGAAGATCAAGGTAATTGAATCAAATCTTATTTCTCCAAAGAGAAAAGATAAAATGGATATTTCCTCAATGGAAACCTAGATAAGTGGAGTATGAAATGTTTAAAATATAGAATATCTGAATAAATGATGGATATTTGTAAACATGGAAGTTAAGGCTCTAAAAATAAGTTAATTATGACATGCTACTATTTTTGAAGATTGGGACACACTATGAGTATGTGTATAGAAGCCCAAGGGATCAGTTGTATAAGAACATATACTATGATAACATATCAATTATAGTGTTACAATAATAAGTTTTACTTTTATGAGAGGTGTTTGATTTTTAATAATCATGGATGTATGTATAGATATTATATCATGAAAGGTGGTAAATGTGTCGAAAGGAGTTCTTATATTTCTATGGAAAAATGAGATAATTTTCATCAAATGAAAATAGGTTCTGTTGGAAAATAGGTTTACTATTTTTGAGGAAAGTAATGGATCATAACTAAGGATGAATAAATAACAAATGAAAATATACTCACAAAAATCCTTATAAAGATAATAGAATAAGTCATGTAAGATAGTTAAAGAAGATACTTCAATTGTGGAAAGGTGGATGGACATTTCAAGAAAGAATCACCATGGAAAAACAAGTCCAAAGTGATTATAAGGAATTATGATGAGGATAGACATGTTGTGTGTGTTAGTAGTCTCAAAGTTCATATTACTATTCATAAGGTTATAAAGGATGGATGATACTTACTATAGTGTAGGAATCATGTTAAAATATGCAAGAAAAAGGCATCATTAGAGGAAACCTGTACATAAAAGATTACAATCACAATAAATAAGGATCCCAAGACAAAGAAGATAAAGAAAATAGAAGGATGTATCCAAATTGTAATATTTACAAGTGATATTTTTGAAAACAAAACTATAAATACTTACAATAAGGTTGAAATAAATTTAGAATCAGAGGGTTGGTTCATCAACTATGACCACATTCATCAATTTGAGTAATTCTAGAAAGTACCCCTCTTACAATGTGTTTAAATGAATTTAATTTATGTTTAAAGTGATATAAAATGAAGGGGTATGTATGATACTTAATGTTTGTAGAATCTATAAAGAGAGGTGTATGGGGAGGAAGTTTTATATGTTATGAAAATGAGATATATGTACGAGATAAAGGAAGTTGTGTTTGAGCTAAAAAGAGATATATTCAGTAATGGGAGTTAGGGTGTTTATAATTCTTAATTTTTATCTTGATTTAATAAAGGAAATTAATGGAATCAAGGCCTTATATGAATCAAAAAGTGGTGACATATAAAAAAATTATATTTCTTACTTATTTTGGGGTTGTATACTAAAATTAAGAATATGTAATGATATGGAGCTTGATTTAGTAGTAATGTGGTGTCAAATTCTAATATGAAATGTCTAGTTGTTTCAATCTTTATTTGGAGGGAAACAAGAAATATCAGGCCATATATCAAGTGGTATTATAAAACTAAAAGAAGAAGAGATTTAATTAATGGATGAAGCATAAATTATTATATATTTCATGTTTATTTTATATTTACTAACATTTTTTTATTAACAGAGAATTTTTAGGGAACTAGGAAGCTATTGGAAGGAATGTTTCATAACCAATAAGTTTTTCGCTGAATATAATATTATATTAGGATGTGGTGCAGATATTTTAAGTAATACATCGTGAGTTGACGATGAACACTCAATGGTTAGTTATCCTCATTTCAAAATTACCAACCAGTATAAAAGGTTTATAAAAAAATAGTATAATTGGAATAATATATCGTATTACTCACACACATAGTAATTCTTTTTATTTACTGATGTTGAATATAGTAAGAAGATCAAGATTTAATTTTTTATGGAAGAAAGTGAGTGACAAAGACAGATTTTATGTTGTTTACTTGAACTC
Source organism: Viscum album (assembly GCA_963277665.1). Lineage (NCBI taxonomy): Eukaryota > Viridiplantae > Streptophyta > Magnoliopsida > Santalales > Viscaceae > Viscum > Viscum album. The sequence continues at coordinate 1,775,535,246 of OY728129.1, read as the reverse complement.
TTATTTTATAAATCGAGTTGCAACATAGTGGCCTTAGATTATTTTTCAATGACTTGATGACCAGTGGAATATTCACTCACTAAAAAACATCGAGTAAATTTTTTCAAAGGGGAGAAAGTAGATTGGATCTTTGAATGTGGAAAATATTGAAGTGATTTATTTAATAAGTGGTATTGAGGATAAAGTTTAAATCTAGAGTCTCTTTATATTAAGTGGTACCAGTATGTGGTAAAAGATACAAAAGATCAATTAATAAGTGATTGAACCACAATGCTTAAAGGTGCATGATGGAGCCCAAAGTATAAGAACTTCAGATGAATTGGAAGAATATGGAAGATCCCAATATCAAGTGGGTATAGACAATTACATGTAAAATGGTGAAGAAAACTCCCTATATATTGTTTTATTGAGTGGAGGAGAATTTTATTTCCCTTATAAGATTTTTTTGGAGAGTATTACGATTATCTGGAATAAGTGTTGTATTAGAAAATGAAGTATAGATCAAAGAAGGTGTTAATATGGAATTATCTATGAGAGGGGGAGAGAATTAAAAAAATATGGATTATAAGGAACTTTTACTTTTTATTTAAAATGTATATGAAATAAATATATCACAATATCAATGGCCTTGATGTTATTTAATGAAATATGGATTTATGATATCATTGACAAAAAATTACAAAGATGGAAATGTTTGAACCAATGATGTGATAGTGTTAGATTTGTTATCAAATAGAAGAATATGGTAAAGTGTACTTACAAGAGTTATTTATTCTAAAATTTATTCAAGGAGAGGAATATATTATTAGTAGTTGTTTTTATATCCGGATGTTTGTCCAAAAGATAAAATGTGGTTTTTTAGAAGATGATTTTTGTAATATGGTGGTCTAAATTTGATACATTGAAATAGATGAACTTTATGATATTTTAATATACGAGATAAAGATGGTATGAATTTAATGATTCATAAGTTGTTTTAGATCACATATGTTTTAGAAGAGTAGAGAACCAATAATTCGTTCTAGACCATGGAAGTCTGGCAGTTGGAAGTGGACTCTTTTTGAAAAAGGAATGAAGTACTCCATGGAATATTTAAAGGTATTCAATCTGGTATGTGAAAGTAACATTTATATTATTTGAGATGAATGAAAAAGGAAGAATACACCCATATGAAAAATATCTTTTTTGTAAGATGTAATTCCATGGAAAGAGTATATCACACTTTGACAAGAATATGTTAGGGTAACAAGGTCTTCCAGACTAAATAGCTGATAAGTTAATTTTATTCATAAATGAAACTATTCCTATACAAAATATTCATTTAGGATGAAATGGTAAAAATTAGAAATTTCTCAGAGATTAATATGAATATGTAACATATTTAAGCAAGTACATTATATTCTCCAGATCATTATAATTTGTAAAAGGAATGAAGCTCTAAGTGATGTGTAATATTTTTTAGGTCATGCATATGTTTATTTAGTGATGCATAAGGAATTGTGAGAAGTGGAAGAATTCAATAAAGGAATGAAGAGTCCCAATACACAGAAGTCTTTTTACTAAAGCATGGGGGTTTATATTTTTCTAATAGGATAAGGATATATACCTTTCCAAAACAAAACTCTTCACACCATGGTGACTCCATGAATGGGAAGAAGTCACCATACATGAAAACCCTTGAACTATGATGGTTGAAGCTCATGACATGTGGTGACGAGTCAGCACTAATGTGTATAAGTAATAATTATGCACACCATCGGATGGTTTGTCATTTCATGATGAAATTCAGACGTGTTTTAGATTTTCTCTATTTTATTGTATCCCACATCATGGAAAAATGTCAGGATATGATGGGAGAAATTGTAGATGGAAATAAGGGAATGTGAGTCAGAATCATGAAATGGTGTATGGATATGAAGAAGGTAGATTATGAAAGCAAAGGGCATGGATGCTTAACACTAAGAAAGTGGTTCAAACCATGGAGAATATATACACGCCATAAATGGTTTTATGAATCAAGATGACTTGGAATTATAAAACCCTAATATTTGATGAATTAAATATAAGATATCTATTAAATATTTTAGATATGGTGATTAACTAAGGAACACACTATGGATAAGTGTAACACAACATGACCAGGGTGAAGAAGAAAAAGACTACATCTTGGTAGAGGAATCCATGACATGAAGATATAGTTCCAAAATTTGAAATTAGTTTTAGTTGAAATTTAAAAATAGGTTATTTAGTTAATGTTTTTTGGAGTTGAATCAGAGTTGAATGCATTTTTGTGGCCACATTAAGATATGTGAAAAAATTGAATGATTGTGGACTTAGGATATTGTAGATTAATCCCAACCATTGGATCAAGCGTATCATTGCATAAATTTCTACACAATTTATTTAAGTAGATTTATAATGAATAGAGAAGTATAAGCATATTAGAATATTTGTTTTTAGTGAATAAGGAAGAGGGTAGGCCCACATAAGTATTCCATTGATATATTCAATACACTCAATAAAGATAGACCAGGAGAATAATAAAAATAAACTACAATGCAACAACCAATTGATGAAGGAGAAAAATAAGATAATTCTTTCTTGGAATTATCTTTATTTGGAATAAGTTTCTAAAAATATGATTTCAAGGAATATAATGAACTAAGCCACAAATTAATGATTTGATATTATTTGGTATAAAACAAGTAGAGAGAAAAACTATAATTCAATAGAGAATCTATCTAAAATTAAAGATTCAAAATAATAATGGTTCATAGACTGATTATAGACAGACCCTCCAATCTAAAAACTGACTATTTCCTTCAATTAATTGGTGCATGAAGGATAATAAGATGGAGTGACTCTTGGGTCCATAGTGATACTTTTGAGTACCTTTTAAGGAAAGTGCTCCTTGGAATAGAGTGACCATGAACAAAAAACATTAATCCATGAAAATTGAGTATAATGGGCCTTGGTAAATTAACAAATAATCTTCTGTATGCTCCTTAGATTATCCCTTAGTGGTGAATCAAGTAAAATACCTATGTTCCATGAACTTTAATTTCTTCATTAATGTTTATAATTTGATGTGATTAGAGACACAAGATAGAGTGATATTGAATGTGTTCGTACTAACATACGAACAAGATCCCAAAGTACTAGGGGACTTTAAAATAAAAGGAAAAAGTGTTTATTACTATGAAACATGATTCTATTAGGTATCCATACAGTTTATTAATAGTCAATAAAAGTAGAATAAGAATAAAACCCATAAATATAATATTTCCATGGATGAAATATGAAACTATAAAAAACTAAAAATAAATAAATATAAGAAATAACATACCTTACATAGATTGATACTAAAAAAACATTGATATTCATATTATGGGTTTGATTAAGAATGCCAAAATGGAAAACAAAATCCTCCAACCTCTATAGGTGTGCAAAGTTCAAAAAGAATCATTCGTTATACGAATATAATCCTCCTTCACTACATAATGTGATAAAACAACACTATGCTAAGGATGAAGAAGAAGTGACCTTTAGGTCTCCATAAGTATCAACTAAGCATGGATAAATGACACCCATACACCATTTCCATTACATGTCAGTGATTTACATGACACCCAAGGATTCTTTTTAGGTGTCATTTCATTTACTCATGCATTGCAACACATCAGTAAATACAATGACCAATTCATGAATTCATTATATGAATTCTTAAACATATAAAGTTTCAATTTTTAAATTGTTTATTTAAATAATTACTAAAAGGAAGATTAACCCAAATGATAATTTTTATCATTCAGATTCTAAATATATCATAGGCAGTGCCCAAATCAGATGCATTCTAAAATCCCATAGCACACAACATATTGTATCATATATATGGAAGTATTTATGGAAAATTAATTTTAGTATCTTAGTTTTTCTATGTTCTAAATACATTGATCCATTTCACCTTATATCATATTTTATATAGTGACCTGTGAAATCATATCCAAAACTCCTTTTTTTAAATCATCCAAAAACACTTTTCAAAAACAATCATTAACATCACCTTGTATCACATTATATGAAAAACATTTGAATACCCACAAAAAACATATTTGTATTTATTCTAAAACCCTTTTATAGTATTTATATGAATCAAACAAAACCCCCATTCAAATAACCCAAAAGTGTGACCCCAAAATAATTTATAGTATTGAAAAAAGATTGTGAGTCTATGGTCCATATGTATAATAAAAGAGCACTCTATAAAAATGTGTTAGTGTTACTCAATATATAAATGTATCTAGAATGATCTATATTAAACACATGAACCTATATACCTTTATCTTCTAGTCTACATCCTATGGAAATGTTCGTTCTCATATTTTACCTTTGTGCAAGACAATGAGTGACCATTGGACATAAATCATGTTAATTACATATAGCCAAATATTATATTCTCAATTCATAGAGTATAATATGAAATTGTTGGTGAATACATCACATGTAATTCATCCTTATGGATAAGTTCATCACATGACCGTTATTTGAATTAATTAACACATAATATATACTATCTATGTGCAACCACAAACTTTATAGTCTATCTCAATCAATGAACTAGATTTAATACTTTTTTATACAAGAGGAAAATCCCATATTGGTTTATCTCTAACCGATGACATGATCAACAAAAAACACAACCACCCCCTATATTTGCTAAGTGCATATATAGACTTTTGTAAGTAGGGTATAAAATTATAATGGTTCTCAAGCTTGGTATCTCACCAATCGTAGGTAACGTGGACTGAAATATCATGCATGAACCCCTAGTATACCAAATACATCTGTATGATAATCCATGTGGTATACTTAGTGGGTCATGCAATGCACATAAAGAATCATATTATCTGTTTTTTATGTCACGATCATGTTCCATATCTCTATATGAGAATCATACTCACACTAACCTTAGAATTTTAACATATCCTATAATACTCCATAAAGATCACCATCTTCGAATAAATCAAAATTTCACTTTGAGAGGCTGTTTATCATTAAAATTCATAAAGTTTATATATATATATAGTTATGCAACAAATGTGATAGAATGAAAAAATGAATATTGCCTTTAATATGCTATATTTATATCCTTAAAACTTCTTTTTTAATTTTAATAAATCCAACAGAAGAAACTATCTATCATATCATATATGATATACTAATAGTTCAACCTTATGTATGTTTCACTTTTATGGGTTTTTAACTTATTAAATAATATATAATTCTTGTCACATATCAATGTGAACATCTGATAAACCCCCACTAACTCTTTGAAGAGAAACATCTAAGAATTAATAAAGTTTGAATAATAGTGATATTTGGGAATAATATTCATAACTATTCAACTCCTTTATCATATTTAAACATATTAACTTAATAACATTAAATAGTATGATGTTAGATTATATTTTCCACTTAGAAATCCTTTCTAGGATTATCACCAGGATCCTTGGAAATATTTCCCTCAATATTTTTTAGTTAATCTATTTATATAATATAAATTTTCCATTATTAAATTACTAGTATATCCTAAATACCTTTAAGGTAAAGTAAAATTTACTCTATTATGGAAACTAATTAAACTCTTAACATTTCTTTTTATCACCATTCCATAAACTCTTTTAGGATTTAAAGGAAAATTATCTTTTTAATTTGACTGGTATAATCCAGTAAGAAATAATGAGGCTCAATTGTTCATGATAACATAATGTAACTCTTACAATTTTTCTTTATAATCACATATTATAACATAATTATGATATTAAGTTAATACAAATTCAGACTTAGATTGGTATAATCCTTTAATTTTTAACTTTGAACTTCTTTAAGTCCAAACAAACTACCACAAACCTCTTAGAAAATATATAATTTAAGAATATATTGATAAGATATTTAAATAATTTTTCAATAAAAAATAATTGTTATTACCCCTTAGTCATAATATTTAACAAATAAACTCATATTTTTATATAATATATGGTATTTTATGTGTCTATATTTAGATAATATTTTTCAACATTTTTTGTTTTAATGTATTTAATTTTAAAAGATAAATTTTCTTCAATTGATGAAATTATGAATATTTTTCAATATTACATTTAAAAATTTATTATTTTAATACTGCGTTTTTGGTATATAGGTGATAAACTGATTCATTGTTTTATCTCCTAATATTTTAAGGGTAACATTTGGTGAATTGTTTCGATGAAATGTTGAAAAGGGAAAAAATAAGTTGATAATATTATGAAAAGGATTTGGGATTTTAGGATTCATTAATTAAATTCAATGTTTTAATTTTCTTAAATTGATCTTTGATGTATTATTTTTTGGAATCTAAATGACTATGTTTTATTTGATTTTTATATGAATTGATTTTACTAGCTTTTGAATTTTATTTTCAGAAGTATATCCAGGTAAGATATTCAATACATTAGGAATTTTTGAAGAGAATATGTCATGGAAACAATTTCAAGTAGTGAACTCATGTAATAAATTTTTTTACTTATATTCATATAAAACAATTGAGTACCATCCCGCATATGAGAATTTGGAGCTGATCGATGTTGTAGTTTTTATAGCCATCCACATATACTAATTGTTGATTGAAACCACATAGATAATTTATTCCCCTATCCTATCAAGTTTAAATTGGTATCACATATACGAATATATTTTTAGTATCCACATATATGAATTTGAAAAAAAACTCATGTAGTAGAACCTTAGAAAGAACCCTGATTTTGAAGGAGGGACGAGGTTTGATTGAGAGGAGTTGAGCATAAGCATGTGGGAAGGGGTGAAATGAATAGATAAACCCTACACATATATTCAAATGGTTTCAAAATTAAGGGTGGTGATGAAGATTTTCATGGGATCTAACCAGTAGCTACCAATCTAAAACAAGAATATCATTCATCCCATGTTGAATTTGATCATGCCCTTTCTCAAGGGGAAATTGAAACATAATGTTATCTCAAATTGAGAGGATTATAGGGACTTCCTCGGTCAAATTTTAAAAGTTTTATATTGAATCCAAATTTCGACCATAATGAGGTTATTGGGATCAAAATTTCACAAGTGGTTCAATTTTTCATTATCCATCATTCTACCTATGGTCCTACGATGAAAAAGACAAAGAATTTAATGATTTTAACAACACCAACAATGATGCTTTTTTAGAGGGAAACATAAAGTAGGATTTAGGAAATGATTAAAAGGCTGAGTAATCAATTAGATCCATTTCTGGGGAATATTCCTTGGAGTTTCTAAAAAATATTTAAAAAAAATATGTAAAAAAGTTGAAAAAATAATAAGAACATATGGAACCCTTATCATCCATTTAATGTATAGTTAGATAATTTTCTTATTAAACTATGTTGTTTTTTGAAACATTATATGAGAATTAATTCAAAGAGGTTATATAAGGATGCAAATAATATTTAAATCTACATTCCTTGAAAGCCTCAATTAAATAAATATAAGAGTTTTCACATTTTTTATGTGAGTTTAATACATGAGAGCTAATCCTTACATCTTCTGAGGAGGGAATCTATGAGATTCATGCAGAACTTTATGAACATTCACTTCCAAACATGATTAATTTTCCCATGTTTTTGGATGAAAAACAAGGTATACTAACCGATTTCCATTAGGTTTATTTTGAAAATTTTGAACCAATTTGTTTAGATATTTATGAATATGAAATAATAACTCAATCAAATTTTTATTACAGTTTTGAAACAACATTTTCTTCATACACCTAGGAAGACTTTGAAGTGTTTGTGGATGATTTTTCTTGGTGTTGAGAATAAAAAGATGATATGAAACTTGTTTGAAAGAATGATGAATTAGATAAAATCTCTATATAAAATCATTTTTATCTATAAATAGAATATGTTGTTTTGTAGTTTAAAGTCAACGATTTGTTTTTCTAATGTGGTTTTCCCTCAAAGACGATAATAGGCTTGTGGAAAAATCTCTTCCAAGAGAAGTAGAAAAGGGGCCCCATAAATATTATTTTCCATAAAAGATTTTGAATTTTTACTCTAATACAAGGGGGTTGGATACGCAATGTTTCTTTATAAGGGTAACCCACTATAATATTGTTGTTTTTTAACTATGTGAAATACAATTTGTGGTGTTTTTTACCACACATGTCCCATATATTGAAATATTGGGGATACATAGCAGGTTGTCCATCTATAAACACTATAAATATAAAACCACATGAGGGTTTTTACTCAATATTTATTTTCACTTTATGACACATTCCAATTACATTCATTTTTATATTTTTAATTTCAATTAACTTGTATAACCTTATTGTTTTTATTATATTAAATATAGTATACAAAAACTCCTGAACTTCTCAAAAGGTAACTTAGATTAAATAAACATGTGAATAAAATATTCTCAACATTTTAAACAAGTTGGTGAGAACATTTTTCACAATGAGGAATCCACTCAGAATTTCATTCCATCATTTAGAGTAAATAATTTATAAATTTTAATGATCTAGAGAAGCTAAAAACTGAAGAAACATAGTTCAACACCATTAATTCTTAAACAATAGTTATATTTTACTTGAATTAATATTTCTGACATTTAACGTTAATTTATTTTGATTATTAGGATCCTAAATAGAACCAACCTTAGAGTATTTCATTAAAAGAAACAAGGGGAGTATTTGAGTATATAAAAAGGAATATAATACTTTTATATCAATGGAATTTTCAGTTCTGATTCTTCTCCTTTATAAACTATTTAATAAAATCTATTTTCTATTATTAACTCTCTGGAATGACATTTAATTTAAACATCAGTTTTCTGTGTAATCAATGTTCAACATTTCACCAAACATGATTTTATTTTAATTTTTTTTTGAATGTTAATTGAGAAGAATCCCATACCTTTAAGAATATGTATTGAAATCATTCTTTTTGTGGAAATTTATTTTTTAATTTCTTGTTACCCTTGAGCATGATTTTGTGTTTGTAAGTTAACAATTTGTATGAAAATTATATAGTGTCGAGTGTTTCTCCACCTTGTATTTAACATCGGGGCCAATTTTTAGTTTTAGTGTGGGGAAAGCATATTTAAATGTTATAAATTGTACTAAAATGTGATTAACATAAAAAACCTTATTTTTTTAAATTGTTGGTTTTTAATCATTCCATAGGAATCTTCAGAGGTAAATTTAGTTCACAAAGCTAAAGGTTGTGATGAAATAATGAATTATAACAATTATTAACCCATTAAGATAATTAAAAATATTTATTTCTCTTGTCCTCTAGGAAAAACTATTGGATTAGGTGTTCTATAACCACATATTTTTACATTAATTACATGTATATTCATATATTGGAATATTAATAAAACATATTATTACATATTTTTAATTATTCTGCATGACTTTGATGTAATAATTTCTAGGATATATTTTATGTTGATAATGTCATAACAGTTATTCACTATAAAGAGAACATTGAAGTACCATGATGATATTCTTAAATATAGGTATACATTAAAATAACACACCATTATTGGGAAAATATTATACAGGATATCGAGTGCAAGTACTCACAAGAGGTTAAGGATTATTCTCATAAAGTCCCACTTTGTAATATCCAAGTAGGTAGAATATGAGAACAGAACCACCAGTAATAATTCTACATAATTTTGTGTCCTTAGATAATACTATCTACAAGCATGTGTACTAGTCCTTGGATTTTAAGATTATCATTAATTCATTTCTTTACTCACACACTTATCTTTACTGACCAAAACCATGATGTCACACGTTCACGGGAAGTGGGGTACATTGGGTGCATCATGAATGATATTTTATTTTTTATAATTTTAGGAAGGATTTTTCCCATCCATATTTATGGAAGTTAATATATAATACATTTGATTGGATTAGTTTAGTCACCTTAAAATCAATGTTCACGATATAATGACATGTTTATTTTAGATAGTTAATGAAAGACATATCAAACATATAGGATGAGGACATGGATGTTCAACCTTATTGATGAGATATTGAGGCAGATGGATTATATTACACAATGACCATTCATATATAACTGTTTAAGTTATGAATTTAAGTTCTTTATTTTCGATACCTTGACCTATTGTTTGATAGAAATCCTAGAATTTAGAAAGTCCCACATTATTCTAATGAGATATAATCCTATAGGGTAACACACTAAGTGTTTCTGTTGATGTGTAATAAATTATATTTGAATTTAATTAATGGAAAAATATTATTCTCTTGACTGAGGAATAATTATATTCATGTTTCAGTGATCGCAAATATTTATTTCTGAATAAATATTTAATTAAATATTTATTCATATATTATATAAATGATGATGAATCCAAGAAGTCTCTGATCATTTCTGGTGATAAATATAAATTTTCAAGATGGTAAAATAATAAGTAACGTTGTGCCGATTGGTGGACACCTTAAAAATAAAAATAATTTAATTATTAGATGGAATGGGGTCCGAAATGCTTTATTATATTATTTAAGGACAATTACTCAATAAAATAATATTTTAATCTAAGCCTTAGATCAATAAATTTATTATCATATCTATTGTATATGGTTTATTAGAAAAAATAAATATTTGAGAATCATTTCACATAAAATACTTCTCTCCGATCCTCATATCATTCTCTCAAGAATCAGAAGCACTAAAGATATTTTTAAAGCCTAAAGGAAATAGATTTGATCAATATTGATAACAAAAGATGATTTATCTTCCATTCTAGAACCTATATTTTAATTAGATAAAATTGAATATCAGAGGTTCATGTGTGGATCATCACTATAGGGATTTTACAATTGGATCCTATAAGTGCAATGATGATAATATGAAAAGGTTTATTTGGGATCATCAACAACACCTTTGAAGAAATATCCTAATATAATGTATCATTTATTATGATCATATCAAAAATAATTATAAATTTAATATGTAAATATCCTCTTTAGGTTAAAGAATTTCATATTTCAACATTTAAAGAAACAATTTCCCTGGTTATGCTATTTACACCAAGCACAATTTATGAATGATCCGTAAAATAAGAAAACAAACATTTTTTTTATTCTCCCACAAGGTTCTTCCACTATTCTAAGAACCCCAAGTGGTATTAGAGTTATCATGTTTTAAATTTATAATTATTTATTTAATTATTCGTAAAGGTACAAACATATCATACATAAATATTACATATTAATTGATAAATATTCATTACATAATGTAATGATAAGTTCTATAATCGTTTAGGCCTAGTGACATTCGAAACTTGGACACATAAATAATTGGTCCATAAGTGAGCTACTTCATCTCTCACCATGTTCTTCCAAACTGTAACCCTTCTTATACACATAATACAATATACAATTCATCATAACCTTGTGAAATTAAACATAAGAAATGCTTAACTCAGATGACTATAAAGGGTAAATAATGTATATATCAACAAATCATGAGTATAAGGATATGAGAACATGAGAATGTAATTTTTAAAGCATTCAAAGCATTTAATAGATCAAAAACTTGACTCATAGCATAAATATTGGAATTTTAAAATAGATGATTCATAATAGAATCAATGAACATAAACCATGAGAACAAAAAACTGTCATAAGGAATAGATTTAGGGAATACACATAAAAATATAAAATAATTTACTTAGTAGTTCAAGGATCATTTCCAAGACTATCATACTAGAATGGGTCCATTCCCCAAACCATCATAGTAGTCACGTTTTACTACCAGTAGTAACATAGTGGACATAGTTACTTAGTGAACTAGGTTCACTCCCTATTTTGGACCTGTGTTTATTCTGGAAATGGGGATGACCTTGTTTGTTTAAGGATAAAACATTCCAATCAGTTTCTAATGGGTTTATCATAGAACTAGAAACATCCAATGATTCTATATCCCTTTGGACCTACTTTCCAAAGGTAGGTGTTCATTAGTTGTGGACTGATGAGGCTTAAAAATTTGCATTGGTTGAGAGGATGGGAGGTCGGAATCATCACACCATTTTGGGGTAAATTATTTTCTACTCTGAGACTCTCTTATAGATTTGAGTTATGTTTGTGAATCCTTATTAATTTACCAAGTATGAAAATGAGCTTTACTTTAGATCTCACAATAAAGGATTAATATTTATGAGATTTATAGAATCTTTTATATGTATTTGAGGTTCTCCATTGATAGAGAATAATTTGTATTTATTAGATATTCTTAGTCAATGGTATCCTTCAACACATTATATAAAAATCTCTTGGTCATTGTGATAACCATACTATTTTTAAAACCACTAAGTGGGGCACTTGAATTTTATTGTCATTCAGAAGGACATGAATTATTTTATAGTTGGGATCATACCAGCAGATGGGCTACCTACATATCCTTGTTAGAGAAGGAATCAGAACCCACGTAGTTCAAATGAAGAAATATGGAGTTTATTCATGATTTATGGCCCAAATAAATATGTCATAATTAATTTTATTCTCTAAGCTCACGTGAGTCATGCTCAGTGTGAGAAACAAGAGGTATTTTTAAAACCGGATGATTATGCCACGAAAGATGCAATCATAAGAAATGATGTGGGGATTATGTATGTATGACTTCCCATATAGATGAATATTGGGAATTACTTCAAGAAAGAAACAAGGGAATAAGGTTTATAAAGGTATATATGTTTTATGGAGATTTGGATACTTAACTTAGGACTTAATCCTGAGAAGGATGCCCAAATTAGAGGGGACTTATGATTGGGTTTTATTCCTGAGAAGGAATCCCAAATCAAAAGAAATTTAGACTGGGGCTTACTCCAAAAGAGTATGCCCAGGTTAAGAGAAATTAAGACTAGGGCTTACTCCTAAGAAGGAGGCCCAGGTTAAGGGGACTTAAGAACTGGGGCTTACTCCCAAGAAGGAGTCCCAGGTTAAGTGGAATTATGACTGGGGCTTACTCCAGAGGAGGATCCCAATGAACAGGGAACTTGGGGATTACTCCTAAGGAGGATGCCCAGAATAAAAGGGGACTTTAAATTACGACTGGGTCTTACTCCTGAGAAGGAGGCCCAGGTTCAGAGATCTTGAGACTTATGGCTTACTTTTAAGGAGGATGCCCAGATTAGGGAACATGGGGCTTAATCCTAAAGGGGATTCCTAGATTAGGGAACTTGGGGCTTACTCATAAGAAGGATTCCCAAATTAAAGATCTCCTCATCTTAAAGGATGAGATTGAATTGACATAACCTCTAGCCGTAGTGACATAAAGATATGTAAATCACGAGGTTTTGATAGATGTTCCACAGAATTCCTTTCAGATAAGGAATCCAACAAAAGAACCATTCCAAAAATGGCTTTAAAAAGGTTTTGAAGGCTAAATCTTGATGAGGATAGGTGGATTTGAAGAAAAGAGTAAAATAGGCAGAAGGGGCACCCAAAAAGGGGCAGGTGTGCAAGTCCTGTTTGGGCATGCAAGTCCTTGTCACACAAGTATACTTGCAAGAAACGTGTGTACTTGGGCGATGGTTAACTCATAGGTTAATAATTGGGTGATACTTGGCTCAAGCCCTTAGTATTATCCATAAAGGCTTCCAAAAGGCTGGTGCACAAGTTCTGTTGAAGGGATAAGGTGGCGCGCAAGTGTGGACATTTCCCTTAAGGGATGGACATTTAGGCACACAAGTGTTGATAAATTCAAACACTTAGGCCTTATTACCCCTCTTTAGAACTTCCATTATAGGTAAGAAATTACTTTAGAAGTGTTCGGAAGACTTTAAGTAGAGACTAGGGCGACCAGAGCTTAATTCTGAGTTTTGGATTTTTTGTCCACGAAATAGGGGGCCCACAAGGGGTATTTATATGCCATTGAAGACCTTGGGAGAAAATAAAATAGGGTGCACAAGTCACCTATGATACCAATATGTGGTGCGCAAGTATACATTCATGACCATAGTGAAACTTGCGTGACCCATGCTTAAAGAAATCCTTGTTCATGCCTTTGTCAATTTTTGATGTTTCTTTAAAGGATGAATCTTTTTGTTCTTAAGGTATTCTCCTTTTTCATTCGTTAGTCTCTATTATGGAAAGGAGCGTCAAAAAAAGTCCCCCCTAATAGTTTGATCTGAAAAAAGAAGGATGATTTGACTCTGATGCAAAGGATAAAACCATGGAATTTGGGTGCATAGGTTTGAGCGCGCATGTAGCAGCGCACAAGTGCGAGCCGCGTAGGGTACGGTGCGCAGGTAAACTGCTTCGCCTAAAAATATGCGGCACCACTTCTTGAAAAGAACCCGGACTTGAATGCTTCTGATATCTCAGTGCACATGTATCTTGGCTTTCGCTCGTTTGCAAAGGTGATGCTGTCCGCGGTTCATTGTTTTTTATTTCGCGCTTTTGCAGAGGTATTTGGACATGCGTGGTCATACCTATGCGCCCATACTTTCACGACCGGATTAGACTTGCGTGCCAACATGGGACTTGCGCTCCTTAATGCCTTAGCCATTTTTTTGAATTTCTTCACAAATTTTATGAAAAATCAACTTACTAATGAGTTAATTATTTTTACCTTTGTGCAGATTCAATGGCTCCCAGAAGAATTAGAACGGCTGATGAGATGGCTAGCAAGCGGATTGATGACATGATGAAAGTTGTTGGCCATGACTACTATAATATCTACGATATCACTCTCCCAGATTTGGCCAAGTACTTGAAAAAGTATCATCTTAATTTCCCACAGAGCATATACCTACCTCTATATGTCCATGGTCATCTACAAGGAGTCAACAATCCAGAGGCAAAGAACTATCTCCCGCATTATTGGTTTTAGACTTACACCATTTTTTCTTCAGCAAATGTCTCAGTTGGAGGATCATTTGTGAATGCTAGAACAGTGGAATAGGCCTACATAATGCATCATAGCCCATGTGCTCCAGATCTGAAACCTCACAAGCCTGAGCTGCAGCCGCATTGTTATCCCTCAATCTTCTGAAACTCTTAGATGGATCAATCCAAAGGCTAGAAGAAGAGTTGGGACTTCCGTCCTAGAGGAGGTGTGAAGCCAACTTCGATGTGGGAATATTGGGTGAGACAATGCAGGGCAGAGTTTGTTGAATATCTGAATGGAGATGCAATATATGAAGCCATCTAGGCTGGGCAGACATATGTCTATAGGAATGATGACTTTGTGCCGGATCTAATCAACCGCTTGAGCCTAGAAACCAATTCTTTCCATCTGACTCATGGAGAAGTAGGCATCAGTTTGTGGGATGTCTACAAGATCTCGAGGGCTCCAATTTTGGGCAATATTTATGATGAATTCATCCCTCCCAAGGCGACTTGGAATGATTCGTAGAATACTACGGCTTTGGCTCGGGAACTACTGAAAATTTTCTACAAGCTCAAGAATTTAAAGACCGAAAAAACTAATTCTAGAAAGGATATTAATCCAGAGGAGTGAATGGATAGGTTTCTTACCAAGAAGATAGAGAAGGGGCCCACATGTACTCATCCTACTACCTGCCCCAGAATAGAGAAGAGGGGTGCTTTTGGCACATTCTGGCCGACCTTGGAAGTAAGAGAATTTGAAAAGTGGGGGTACGAAGTGGATCAAAGAATCCCAGAAAAGAACTGTCTGGATGGATTTATAGCCTTGGGGATCAGTGTTTATCTTCATCCAATTAGGGATTCGAAGGGAGGCGTCTGGCCAGGGACCTTCATTGTTGTAGCCAAGTTGGCTGAGAGGATAATGGTTGGGTTGGCCACCCCGATTTTGGTGATGATTCACAGGATCTTACTCCATGGGTTTATGGGTAAGTCTCCTTTGACAATAGTGGGACCATTCCAAGTTTTGTGGGGATCGATCTCCACACTTTTTAGAACATATGTTGTACAGAGCAGAGTATAGGTTACTGGGAGTTCTTCCAGGCCTTCAGTTCAGGCATTTTCTGGAATTTTTCCGTTATCCCTCAACTCCTATGATATGAAGGTGAGGATAAGAATGTTAAAGGAATTCAATTTCATTCCTTATGGAAATCCACCAACTGGGAGGTTTGTTGATGATGGAACAACTAGCCTAGAGTTGAGGTCATACATGCTGGCTTGCAGAGATGGTGTATTGGCCACCAGGATTGACGGAGAGATTATATTCTAGGCCTATGATCCATATAGATTCGCATTCCAATTCAAGTGTCTACAGCAGACTGTTGTATCCCCTCCTGTTCATGTCAGGTCAGAGCAGAATCCGATGGTTTCCCGACAACTATGGTTGCTAACAGCTATGCAGAAGACCGAGGTAGTGTTTGATCTACTAGTTGCTAGAGTTGCGAGTAACATGACTACATGGTATGCCGAGAACTGCGTAGCATCATACCCTGTAGGGGTACTGAATCATCTGATTCATCGGGTGGGGAAAAAGAAGAGAACTGTAGAGAAAGAAACCCTTCATCTGGAAGGTGACTCTTCCACACCTGGAGACGATTCACTGTGTTCCTCACCCAGGGATGACTCGCCGGATTCAAAGGATGGGGATGATGAGGCACAACATGTTTCAAAGTGGCCTCATGCCATATATAATCCTCCTTCTAGAATCAAGAGATCCACTCCATTGACTCCTGGTGAGTTACTTCATTGGAGAAATTTAATATTCATTACTTTATAGATCAACAAGTTTTATTTTCTTATTCTCTATCTGTGATTGTAGGAGCTGGGAAGAAGTTGAATTCCATGATTGTAGGACCCTCCATGTAGCCTTCTGGTGCACATGCTGAATATCCACGACCTGAGGCTTTCCAGACAAGGTGGAGTTTATATTGTGATGCTAAAACCGCCTTGCTAGAATTATGTGAAGGGCTACACATCCTTGGAGTTGGGAATCTTCGGGCTTCCACTGATATCCATTTCTAGGATAACCCTGATTAAGTGTGGGTTTACATCAGAGAGTTGGAGACGCTCATATATGCCATTTATGATTCCATTCCTATCACCAAGCGGGTGAAGGAAATGATGGATTGTGGCACCAC
Organism: Viscum album; assembly: GCA_963277665.1. Lineage (NCBI taxonomy): Eukaryota > Viridiplantae > Streptophyta > Magnoliopsida > Santalales > Viscaceae > Viscum > Viscum album. The sequence continues at coordinate 1,775,518,131 of OY728129.1, read as the reverse complement.
TGAGGGGACTGGTGCTTCTGGAGATGAGGAGTGACACAATTATGTGGCTCCTGAAGATGTAAGTCTCATTCCAAATTTTCTTTGAAACTTGACTTCAGTTAAATCCTTATTACTAAAATAAATTACTTTATTCATCCTGTAGCTTGTAAGGAAAGGAACTACTAAGGTTCCTTCACCACAGTATAGCCATGGTGGCACCGCCATCAGAGCTACTAAATATCCTCGGGAGCTGGGTGAGGTATATCCAGGCCGGCTAGCCATGGATGAAGAGTTAGACATGGATTTTCATTCTCCAATTTCTGTACTTGGAGAAGATGATTTCAACACTCCCAAAAATCCAAAAAAGAAAAGACATCGAAGGAAGAATTCCACAGCCAAACGATTCATCATTAGTGATAAGTCCTTCAGATAGCCATGAATATTAACTCATGATGATATTTCTCATACTTCTTGGGATTGCAAGGGCTTCATCAATTTCCCCTTTGTGGGAGAGGAATGAACCTCCTCTGAGAACGACGGAGGGTGCTGGTGAACAAACAAAAGTTCATGTGACTTGGCTACTCCAGAAGAAGAGCCAGCGTCTGTTCCCAGTACTGCTCCTACTGCTGCTACAAGGAGATAAGAGCCTTATTCTGGTAAATTAACAATGCTTCAAAAAATATTGAATGAAAACATCAACTGACTTCCATTCGGTGATAATTTAGGTTCAACACCTGCACAAGAACATTTGGCGGCCACTGCAACAGATACCAGAATTTTCTCTGAAGAAACTGTCCGGGGTTTGAGGCCGTAGGATGAGGGTTGCCAAGAAAACACATCGAATTCTCCCACTGGAGAGACTTACCAGGAATCTGAGATATCACTGGATGAAATGATGAAACTTGGTGCATCTTTTAAAGACTTTTTAGTTCATGTTAAATTACCATGTAATTTAAAAGATTTTGGACGTGAGTGTTATCCTTCATCCTGTTATAAATTTCTTATTACATATCTGACCATGATTGGTTAAAATGTGCAGTTCCATATGAGCAATCTTCTGAACTTCCAATGCCTGAAGGGGGTATAGACAAAACTATTATTGCAGAGACACTAACTCAATTGGATCTTAACCCAGTAGAGATTCCTGAAACCCATCCTGAAAATTATGTTGAATCTAGGAAGGACAGGGAGAAGCCTTCTCATGCAATTGATCTACCGTTGGGTAAGAGATAATAATATTTGTGGTTGCACTTAATTTTAAAGATAACTTAATCAACTTTTTTTATCCTTTGAAACTAACGAAAACATTCAATTGACTGTGCAGGGCCATTAATTTTAATGGCTAGATCTAGAGGTGAAGCCTTAGCCACCGCCCAATGGGAATAGAAAGAGAAGTAACAAGGGTCAGGGGGAAGGAGTAGAACATGACACTTCTCTAAGTGCATTAATCACGGACTATATTCCCCCTGTGACATTGATGATGAATCAGACTCGGAGGTACAAAAGGTGCTCCAATTTTCACGTCGCAATGCATGGCAGAACATATGGAAGATCATATCTGATGTGACTCTTGAAGAGATGTCTTCAAAGATCCCGCGACTGTCATCCCTGTTTTTCATGTTGGGACTTGGTGTTTTTGGATATCAAGAGATCCATACCATGGTGAAACCAGTCATCTTAAGGAGGGAACATGAGAAAAAGTACCGTCAAGATTTGACCAGATCAAGGTTGTTTACCAATATCATCGAATTTGAGGCTGTAGTGTCCCGAGCTGAGGCTCATCATGCTGCCAAGTTGAAGGAGCTGAAGTAGAAGATCAAGGAGAAATTTTTTCAGCAGATGTTCCTCCAGCAATAGTTAGATGATGTTACTGGGCAACTTGACCAGCTTGACAATTCACTAGAAGTATTTCAAACAAATGGTATGAAAGCCATTGCATATGCCAAGAAATCCCTCCATCAAGATGAAAAGAGTGATGTTGGTCGAGTGCATGAACTTCAAGTGGTTGCTGATGAAGCTCAGGATGTCGTAAATCAAGTGAAGAGTTATGTTCAAAGCCTCTTGTAATTCTTGAAAAAGAGAAGAGACTCCAGTCTGTGAATTCCCTTCTAAAACTTTTGCATCAATGAAAGAAACTTTTATGTTCAATCATTTGGTGCCTTCATTCTTTTTCTACCTTCTTTAAATTTTTACCTAAGCCAATGGGCCTAGTAAGCATAGTTTGATTTTTTCTAGGGTGATAAAAACTACCCGAAAAACTTGTCATCTTTTTATTGCTCAATTTTACCTAAATCATACAAAATTTATGTTTTGTGAGCTGGGACCTGACTTTTGTTCAGAGTTCCCTTATCTTTTGTGGGAAGTTTAAAGTCATGCACGTCGGACATAAAAAGGCTAATGTTTAAGGTCGAGTAGCTTTGATCAAATGGATTAAAATTGACTCAATTATTTGATAATTTATCTGAAAACATATAACCACATTCAAGTATGGGGGAAAACAATGTAAACTATGACTTATGAAATTTTGAATATGAGGAATGGTATGAAAAAAAGGGCTAAAAGGCATTAGAGGAAGTATTTACTAAGAGTGAAGTTACCATTATTTAACAAACCCTTTAGGGGGTGGAATTATGCAAGGAAAATTATGGGCATTAGCTGCATAGTCAAATAATAGCATCTTTTGGCTGACAGGTCCATTATGTAGTCTAATTTTGTAAGGCCACCTATGGGCACGTGCTGCATAGTCAGAAAAAAGAAGTCTAAAAAATATTACTTTTCTACTGCTATAAATCTAGTGGAAGTTTATAGAGATTAAAATTTCCCAAAGCATAGATTTTGCTGTATAGAGAGAGGTACTTGAATATGGAGAAGATATTCACAATCAATATTGTCAAAGAATTGGATGAATGTCACTCCTATGAAGGTCTGACCCAAATGTAGGGAAGGGAAATATAAACCACAGACTTAAATACTTTCAGATCATGAAAAAGTGTATGAGATAAATATGTTAAGGATGTCTATTTTTTGCGGATCCCTATATATTGTCGTTAAGACAAATATGGAAAAAAGAGGTTTTCCTCCCAAGATTGAAGTTACCACTGTTGGAAAAACCTGTTAGGGGGTTGAATTATGTAGGTCCACTTAAGGTCATTGGTTGTATAGTCAAATAATAATATCTTTTGGCTGACAGGTCTGTTATGTAGAATACTTATGCAAGGCCACCTAAGGGCATGTGCTTCATAGTCAGGCAAAAGAACTCTCATGTATCAGACATTTTGTGACCAGAAGTGTAGAAAAGGGTTATGGAGATCTAGATGTATTTAAGGTTAGGAATATGACACATGAAAATGAGTATTTTCTAATGCATGAAGGAGATACATAGACCAATACTAACCATAATCATGTTGTGGCTGGGTCCTGAATTGAGGTACTGGTAATCATTACATATCCCATAAGGATGGGAATCAAGCCATCATAGTTCTTGAATACAGTTTAACGTCATGTGGGACGAGAGTGTATGAGATATTAGTTTAGGGTCATAGAGCTCAGAGCATAATGAGGAATACACATTGTGTGTTTTATAAACATGATGTGAATGAAGACCAGAGTTTTCTTACCACATTCATGTATTCACAGGGGGACTTTTCAGCTAAGGGACTGAAAGTGGAATTTTGGGTTAGGCCCAAAGACTTGGGGATAGATTCGAGGGATGCTCAAACATTCCTACGTATCCCATATGGATGATAATCAAGCCATAAATAGTTCTTAAAATACCCTCTTTACAGATTTGGTTCGTACAAGTGAAGGGTGAAAGGGGACTTTAGTGCAATGATGGTTTGACCCAAGATTAAAGGATCAGTCATTTCCATGTATCCACACAGTCTTTGGAATAAGAAATGGTTGGAGAAAAATGTAAATGATGATTCACTCTCAGGAAAGGGACAATGGGGGACTGTATAGTTTAACATCGTATAGCAAGGACGATGGTGATGCACAGTTTAGAGTCATGTAGCAGGGAAACAAGGGACATACACAGTTTAACGTCATGTGGGAAGAAGGTGAATCAACGTGAAGAGATTGGTTTTGGGATGCTTCAAAGATCAACATCATATGATACAGAGGTGAACCGACATGAATAGATTGGTTTTGGGCTTCTTCACGAATTAACATCATTTGAGATAGAGGTGAACCGAAGTGAATAGATTGGTTTTGGGCTTAAACCTCAGGAGGTTGCCTACGTACCCATCCTAGAAGGCAAGGATCAAAGTCCACGTATTTTTATTGAAGAATGAATTGGTGATCAAGTTGTTATTGAGGACAATAACCTAAAAATGGTGTTGGGACTTACACATGTTTAGAGGCCTAGAGAGGGTGTTATTGTTGATGTTTAATCTAAGATCACATGAGCCGTACTCGGTGTGAGAAACAAGTGGTAGCAACAACCTTAATGATGCATAGTTTAATGTCATGTAGGACAATAAGGGACTAGACACAGTTTAACGTCATGTTGGAAAATTGAGGGACTGTGCAGTTTAAATTCTTGCAGTAAGGACATAGGGGGGGGGACTATGCAGTTTAATGTCATGAAGTAAGGACAACACAGTTTAATGTCATGTTGGATGACAACATAGTTTAATGTCATGTTGGACATATAAGGATATTTTTATTACAAAAAATATTTCATCAAGAATATTGCATTGGTTGAAGCCGTGATGAGTTCTCCATTCATTGAGATTAAAGAATAAGCTCCATTGGAGTAGACCTTATGTATTGAGTAAGGTCCTTCCCACTTTGGCTCAAGCTTGGGAGTTTTCTTTCCCAGTATCATTGGAGTTCTGAGAACCAATACCAATTCTCCCTAACAAAATGAACGAAGATGAACTATTTTGTTGAAAGCTTGTGCTATTCGATTCTGATAGACTTCCAAGTGGTTCTGGGTGCACAATCTTTTTTCATCTAATCATTCCAAATCATCCAATCGCTTTTGATATTGTTCATCAATAGATGACTGATCATAATAGAATAATCTGAGCGAGGTTAATTGAATATAAATGGGAAATACTGCCTCTGTTCCATATACCAATGAATATGGATTTGACCGCGTAGTAATGCGGGTGGTGGTCCGATAAGCCCATAAAGCATGAAAAAGTTTATCGGGCTATGATTTATTGTCTTTATCCACCATATTTTGCAGTATATTTTAAATAGTCTCATTGAAGGATTATATTAGGACATTGTCCGCTACATGATACTGAGATGAATGGTTAGATTTGATGTTGTATTCTTGATACTACTTCCTTACCTCGGATGAAAAGAAGTTGATGCCATTGTCTGTAAATATGGTATGAGGGACCCCAAATCTGGTAATGATGTTAGACTTGATGAAGCTAAAAATGACTTTAGAACTTACTTATTTGAGAGGAATTGCCTCTTCCCATTTGGAAAAGAAGTCAGTAGTAGTATAAATATACTTAAACTGCTTGGATTTAGCTTAAGGGTAAGGTTCTACTACATCCATTCCCCATGCGGCAAATGGCCATGAGTATTCAGCTGTATGAAGCAACTCTGGGGGTTGATGAATGAAGTTGGAATATACTTGGCTAGAATGACACTTCATAGTGAAATCAACACAATCTTGTATCATTGAAGTCCAAAAGTATCCAAGCCTTCAAATTTGATCAGATAGTCTATGTCCAGATAGGTGGGAACCACAGACTCTTGTATTTACTTCTTTTGTGATAGCTATTGTCTCTTCACCATCAATACATCTGAATAGAATTCCATCAAAACCTCTTTTTTAGAGAATTTTTTATAGGTGATCCGGGCTATCATAAAGCGTAAAATTGAACACATGTCGTCAGACTTGTTCTTTCTCAACTCTATCAGGTGGGAGTATTCCATTTTGAAGGTATTTCTTGATAGGTGTCATCCATCCCGTAGTATGACCATATGGTTCAGAAATGGGTCTAATTTCATTGATTTCCTCTATCCTGATTTGAACATAAAGTGAAACTGTATGACGGTGGGCAATAATGATGATTGTCTCATCCCGATTTGGATCCTCCAGGGTTGTGGCTACATTAGCCAGTGCATCATCTTGAGCATTTTGTGATCACGGGACATAAGAAAATGTCATTTTTAAAGGAAATTCTTCCATTAATTCTATGACATAATCATATAAAACGATTAACTCTTCTTTTCTAAGGGCAAAATTCCCATTGACTTGTTTGATTACCAAGTCTGAATAACCTTTAACCTTTAAGTGATTCACCTGTGCCTGAAGCGCCAACTCCAATCCTGTGTTGAGAGATTGATATTCTAATTCATTGTTTGTACCGCCTTCCAACAATAAGAAGGAATAGGGCAGTACTACCTTTCCTAGGGAAATAAGCACAATTCCTAACCCAACTTGGTTGAATTTAGGATCTTCCATTTTCTTCCCTGTTGGACTTCTGGAAGCACCATCAAAGTACATTTCCCATGTCTGAAGATTATCTTGAATAGAGAAGACTTCCTCATCAGTGAGTTCAATATCTAAAGATGTATCTTCAACTGAAGGGTGTTCAGTAAGGAAATTATCCAGAGCTTGGCCCTTTATTTCCTTTTGAGACACATACTGGATATCAAATTGCTGCAAAATAACTGCCCACCTTGCCAGACATCCTGTAAGCATTGGATGACTAGGGATGAATTTGAGCGGGTTATTGCGAGATACCAATTGGACCTCATGATGTTGCAGGTAGTGTCTCAATTTCTGAAATGCAAAGATTAATTCTAGGCAGCACTTTTCAATACTTGAATATCGTGTTTCTGCATCAAGCATAGTCCGACTGAGATAGTAAAGGCTGTTTTCATTCCTAGAATCATTCTTTTGGGAAAGAAAGGCACCCAATGATCCCTCTAAAGCTGTCACATATTGAATAAGTGGTCTCCCTTAAACATGTGGGATTAATACTAGAGGAATCAAGAGATATTTCTTGAGAATATTGAATGCTTCTTGACATTCTTCAGTCCACTGGTAAGTGACTCCCTTCGTCATCAATTTGGTGAAGGGTAAACATTTGCCTGCCAGATCGGTGATGAAAGGCCAAATATATGCCAAGTGTCCTTGAAGTCCTCTCAATTATTTAAAATTTCTAGGATGTGACATATCAAGGATTGTCTTTTCCTTCTCAGGATCGACTTTGATACCACGATGGAATACAACAAAGCCAAGAAAGTTTCCGGAGGTTACCCCAAAAGCACATTTCAATGGGTTCATCTTCAAATTGTGTTGTCGAAGTTTGTGGAATATGATTTCTGTAACGCCCCGACCCCAGTTGCCCAGAGTCGGTGCATTAATTACATAACATTGGCATGATCACAAGAAAGATCAAATCTCGAAAGACCGATTGGTTTAGTAGCCTTGGAAACACTAGATATAATCATAAAGTTTTACATTACATTTCAAAGTGAAAAACTACTACAACAACAAAGTCTTCATATCCACACTATTAACCCCTCATAATATCCCTGCAAGTCATTCATAATTTACTTCTTCACTACCTGGGAAAAATAAAACATAGAAAAGGGGTGAGCTCAAATGCCCAGTAAGGATAACAATATAGCGGAACATTCATAATGAGCATAAACATTTAAGGCAATGAATTACTAAAACAAAAGCCTTTTAAAATTGAACTTCAACATAGTATGGCAAAAATAAAAATGAAATAATGCCATTTACTTATTCACATGGATATTCTACTAATCGAATAATCACATGCAATATCAATAACCACTTTCATAATGTTGGAATGCATAATGCCAGACTATCATAACCACATAGCCAAGGCCTCGTGCCAAGACTACAAATAAGATTTTGTCAAGGCCTTGTGCCAAGACACTAGTTTGTCTCATGAGACCTACCGATGCATCGAGGAGCTATAGCGGGCTCCACCCGTCACTTATTAAGTCCAATGCATTCCCATATGAAAAGGTTTAAACATAACATAAACATTCGTATTAAAACTAGCATACAAAATGTCAATAATTTCACCATAAACTATGAATGGTATAAAAATAGCACATCCATAGTCAAACATATCGCAAAACCTTCAATACAATATAGAAGTTTTGTATCATAATAAATCAACTTCAAATAATCTTAAAATCCATCAAAGGATGTTGACATAGATGAAATCAAAATTCTTTTTAAAGAAATATCTCCTTTCATTTTGAAACCATTTAAGATCCATATAAAATAAAACATTTTCTTTGAAAATATTCTTATAAACTTGTAAGTAAATCTTTGAAGATTTTATAACGGCGTAAAATAACCGCACCCGCCGTATAAGTTAAAAAAAACATTCTTACCTCAATTCTATCGAAAAGGTTAAAAAGGACCTTGTTTTGAAAACGACGGAAAGATTCCTTTATAAACCTCTTATAAAAATTCAAACAAGGGTATAAATGACTTTAACCCATAAAAAATGTTTTGAAATACATTTTTAAGAAACATGGATGTGGATGATAAAGATATCCCAGTAGATTATTACGTATAAACAACCTCAGATAATGAAGAGATTGTGAAATAACCCTTACCTTGTACTTTTCCTTGGTTGGGGTAGGTTAACCTCCTGTATAATAGTGAAATAATTGTTACTAAATTATACAAGAATCATATACATTAATATGATATCATATATGATCTTTTAATATTGATTTGATAATAATATCTTAGTATTATCGCCGTTTCGGGTGTTAACTTACTCATTTTCTTTATATGTTTTGTTACATAAGTCATGTTTGTTGTATATTATTCATATCCAGAATGATATCAAGTCCTTAAACATCATTTTTAAATCATTAAATGATAATTATACTTGAATGGATACGATGGAGAATGAATCTCATCGCGTTCGTGGAGACGGTAGTCCGTACGTACGCACGAACGCTACTTCCATTTAATTTTTATTTTAAAAGAATCAAATCCAAATGATACATAGGTATATTACTATTCCAGTATAATATAATATTTTATATATGTTACTTAAGTTCATTAACACCATCCTTTATACGTTCCATGTGTGGTATGAACGAGTCATATCATTTTAAGGGGGCGGTAGTCCGCACTTCCTCAAATGAAATTATCGTATGTATATACAACATGAAACGAATAATGGTATGAAATAAAATGGAATTACAGAAGCTTATATATAAAATATATATCATTAATATCATATTTAATTATAGTGCCATCATAATGGCCACCATGAGAGGTGGTAAGATGTATTTGAACAATCATCGTTTCGTGAGGCGTTAGTTTGCCATCCACAAAAACATTATGTTCATCATCCATTAGATGGAGTTGTGTGTATGTGTAGTTTGAATACTTCTTATAACAACATCCTAGTATATTGAGGATACTGGTGTTGTTACAAAAGAAAGGAAATAAATAGAGTTTGGGGGTTGGAGAAGCAAAATAAATGAAAATAATTTAAGAGAAATCGTTACCTTTAATCTAGGTAACTCACTTTGGTTGGAACCAAAGGACTTCTTGAAATGCATTCTGCCTAAGGGGGAAGCTTCAAGGAGGAGGAGAGGGATTTGGGGAGCTTAGTTGGGCCGAGTTTGGACGAGCCAAGTGGCTTGAGAGGTGTGAGGAAAAGAGAAGGAGGAGTGCCCTTTTATAAGAGGGGTGAGGGGCACTTTTGGAAAAGTTAGAAATATTAATTTATAATAAATTCATATTCGGTTTAAAAAGGCTCCAAAGTTGACTATTCAAAGGATGAGGTGGGGATAGGTCGAAAACAACTCATTCAATAGAATTTAGACAGGTTTGGGTACTTATATTAACCTTATCTTTAAGTATTAACTCTAAGTTAATTAGTTTCACTTTTACAATGTCTCTTTGTATTTTTATATTATATGGTTAATAGACTTACCATATACATACAAGCGACCCCCAAGTGGTCCATTAATGATTAACCTATCATAATATAAGTCTCTTGGCCGAACCTTATATTTTTAGGAATTTAATATCAATTAATAATATAATATTTGTTTTAAGAACTCTTTTATGTCAATTTTGACACTATTCAATAGTTGATTTTTGTGAAACTCATAACAGATTGATTACTTCGAACAAAGTCAATTAAATCAATCCTAATATATCATATTATCCTATAAAATTAGTGTAATTCATTAAAAGTTTCATATTATATTTATTTGGGTATTTATAATATCAATTATGTTAATTTTATACTATTTTAGTAATTACTGCATCATCATTGTGTCATAAATAAAATAAATTATTTAATGTCTAAAAATTATAAATAAAACATCATTATGTAGGAAATCTTTTTTTATTTCTAATGAATATTTATAATCGAAAATCCAACATGTATAACCCTATGTAAAAATTGTTCTTCTAAAACATGTAAGCTTATGCCATTTTTATTTTTATTTTAACTTTATTAATATAATGTGTCCCTACCACATACAAGTGGCTCCAAGGGGTCCCCAAATTGACCCAAGGATTCCCATGGTCGGGTATGTGTCCACCAATAAGGTTAGGACACGTTTTAGGGTAATTTTGTATTATTATAATATTATGTTTTAACCCTTATTTACCGGATTTACCCTTTAACCATGGTAAATAAAATATTTACCGCAGTAATTATTCAAAATGTCTAAAAATAAAAGTTACCTATTTACACAATTTGAACATCCTGATTCCAAATATGGAATCCATTTTTCTAAATTCAAAACACAGAAGTGGCAGAAATTAATTTAAAATTAATTCCCGCTGTCAAAACAAAAAGCGTGTTTTTAAGAGATAATAACTATCAAAAGATTGACACTTGTTTATGTTCGGTTTAATTGTTAAACTATGTCCAATGATAAACATTAAATTGAATGGTAAAAATATATTCTAAATATACTTTAAAACCACTCAAATTCATAATTTATCACTATTAATTATTTTGATTAAAAAAGTTGTTTTTAATTAAAATTTAGAAATTTTCACTATTCATCAAAATATGAAAGTTATCCGAAATGTACCAAAATTTCACCCTAGGCTAATTTTGATATTCCGAATCCAAAAATGAAGTCCATTTTGAAATATAGAATATATATGATTTCAAAAAGTAGGTATTACTATTCACAACAGCTAGTTTAATTAGTTGTGGTGTGTGTTAGAACTCGAGGTTGCGTACAACACACGCTATCGCATTATTCGAAGGGAAACGTACCGTAGAAGCTTGGGGTGTTACATTCTCCCCTCCTTCAAATAATTGCGTCCTCGCAATTTCTAGGGTATTACTGCATAAAAAGACTCGGGTGGTTCTTCATCATAAGTTCCTCGGGTTCCCACGTTGCCTCTTCCATCTTATGATTTCTCCACAAAACTTTTACCAGACGCGTCGTCCGGTTTCTCAGTACTTGTTCTCTTGTATCAAGAATCCTGACGGGCTCTTCGCAATAAGACAAATCGGGTTCCAGTTCTAATTCCTCATAGGTGAGTACATGCGTCGGATCAGGCATGTATTTTCTCAACAGAGATACGTGGAACACATCGTGAACTTTGGAGAGACTTGGCGGCATTGCCAATCGGTAAGCTACAACCCCAATTCGTTCTAGAATTTCGAAAGGTCCGATGTACCTGGGACTCAATTTACCTTTCTTACCAAAACGTATGACTCCCTTCCATGGAGATACCTTCAGGAAAACATGATCACCGACTTGAAATTCCAAATCCTTCCTTCGATTATCGGCATAGCTCTTTTGTCTACTTTGAGCTGCTTTGATGTGATTTTGGATTACTTTCACCTTTTCCACTGTTTCCTCCACCAGTTCTGGGCCTACAAGTTTTCTTTCACCAACGTCATCCCAACAGGTTGGTGTACGACATCTCTTTCCGTATAACGCTTCATATGGTGCCATCTGAATACTTGAATGGAAGCTATTGTTATAGGAAAATTCTACTAGTGGTAAATATTGATCCCACATACCCTGAAAATCAAGTGAGCAAGATCTCAACATGTCTTCTAAGGTCTGAATAGTCCGTTCTGATTGTCCGTCTGTCTGAGGGTGGTAAGCAGTGCTCAAATGAAGTTCAGTATCCAGGTATTTCTGAAGACTTTTCCAAAACCTTGAAGTAAAACGGGGATCACGATCAGAAACAATTGATAGGGGTACTCCATGAAGTCTCACAACTTCATTAATATATAGTCTTGCTAGACGTTCCAGGGGTAGATCTTCTCTTATAGCAAGAAAATGTGCTGACTTGGTAAGACGATCAACAATAACCCATATTGCATCGTTCCTTCTAGGAGTCTTTGGTAGCCCCATGACAAAGTCCATCGTAACATTGTCCCATTTCCACTCCGGTATGGGAAGAGGTTTCATGACTCCTCCAGGCTGTTGCCTTCCAGCTTTCACTTGTTGACAAACCATACATCTTGACACAAAATCAGAAATCTCCCTCTTCATGTTGTCCCACCAAAAATGTTCCTTCAAATCTCTATACATTTTGGTGCTCCCAGGGTGTATAGAGAAATTGGAACTATGAGCATCATCCAGCAATTCCCTTTTTAGATCAGGTATATTGGGAACACAAAGTCTCTTCCCGAATTTCATAATTCCATCTTCATACACAAAGTCTCTCAATCTCCCATCATTCACAGCTTTAATCTTCTTTTGGAATTCGTCATCATCGGTCTGAGAACTCTTAATCCTTTCTAGTAAAGATGGTTTGGCAACCATTTGAAAAAGCATTGATGTTTCACCTTCCCTGGTTATTCCCATGTCCATCTTCACTAGATCCATAAAAATTAGATCCCTTTCAATTCTCATTTTGTTCAAAACTCCATGGTCTTTTCTACTCAAAGCATCTTCCACCTTGTTTGCTTTCCCCGGGTGGTAGTGTATCGTACAATCATAATCCTTGAGTAATTCAAGCCATCTCCTTTGCCTCATGTTGAGTTCTTTTTGTGAGAAAATATACTTCAAACTCTTGTGATCAGTATAAATCTCACATTTTTCACCATAGAGGTAGTGCCTCCATATCTTCAAAGCAAATATCACAGCTACTAACTCAAGATCATGAGTAGGATAGTTTTGTTCATGAATTTTCAACTGTCGTGATGCATAGGCAATAACTCTATCATTCTGCATAAGGACACAACCAAGTCCTTTCTTCGATGCATCACTATAAATAACGAACCCATCATTCCCCGATGGTAGAGTCAATATAGGAGCATTGACTAATCTTCTCTTCAGTTCTTCGAAACATTCTTCACACTCTTTTGTCCAAACAAATTTAACCCCTTTACGTGTGAGCTTCGTTAATGGGTTAGCTAATCGGGCAAAATTCTGGACGAAACATCGATAATAACCTGCCAAACCAATAAAACTACGTACCTCAGTTATACTCGTAGGTGCTGGCCATTCTTGGATTGCCTTGGTCTTAGAAGGATCAACAGAGATTCCATCTTTAGAGACAATATGTCCAAGAAAAGAAATCTCCTGAAGCCAGAATTCACACTTGCTAAACTTCCCATATAATTCATGCCTCCTCAGAGTCTTCAAGATAATGCGCAAGTGATTTTCATGATCTTCGTAGGTTTTGGAGTATACCAATATATCATCAATAAATACCACCACAAATTCATCGAGATACTCCTTGAAAACTCTATTCATCAGATCCATGAATACAGAGGGTGCATTAGTCAATCCAAACGGCATTACAGTAAACTCGTAATGCCCGTACCTGGTTCGAAATCCTGTCTTCGGAATGTATTCCTTCTTCACACACAACTGATGGTATCCAGATCGAAGGTCAATCTTTGAAAAGTATTGAGCTCCATGCATTTGGTCAAATAAATCATCAATACGAGGTAGGGGATACTTGTTCTTTATCGTTATAGCATTGATCTCCCTGTAGTCGATACATAACCTCATAGATCCATCTTTCTTTTTAACAAAAAGAACAGGGGCTCCCCATGGAGAAACACTAGGGCGAATAAATCCCTTATTAATCAATTCCTCTAGTTGTTTCTTTAGTTCGACTAACTCTACAGTGGCCATTCTATAAGGGGTCTTTGATATAGGCCTTGATCCAGGAATCAAATCAATAGAAAACTCAACTTCTCGTTCTGGAGGATGTCCAGGTAAATCTTCTGGAAATACATCTACAAATTCTTTCACAACAGGTACATCCTCTATTTGAACATTCCTTTCCTCACCCGCAGTTATTTCATTCTCTTCCTCCCCAATAATTGAATTTAGTTGAGCTATTGAGGGTGGATCTAAATAAGAATTAGGTGGTGACGATTCTGCTCTAAAAATAAGGTGTTCCTTATCATTATCATCAAGAATCGTAACCTCTTTCTTCTTACAATAAATCTTCGCATCATAGTCCGAAAGCCAGTCCATACCGAGGATTATATCAAACTCAATCATAGGTATGACGATGAGATCAGCAGATAAAGAAAATTTATGTGCTCTAATGGGGACTGATTCACAAAACTTTGTTGCAACGATACTTCCCTTAGGAGTTTTAACTGACAACTCCCTTATTAAATCAAATTGGAAATATCTAATTTTCTTAGAAAACTGGGAAGATATGAAACAATGCGATGATCCAGAATCAAATAATGCATTTGCTAAACTTGAGGAAACCATTAAATTACCTGCCACCACGTCTTTCGGAGCTTCTACCTCAGCAGTAGTGATAGCATAAGACTGGCCTTGATCCCTTGGCCTTTTCTGAGGTAAGTTCTCCTGACGCTTAGGACATGCATTTTCATAATGGCCCATCTCCCTGCAATTGTAGCACTGAACGTTGGTAGCTTCCTTCTTCCCCTTGCAATCATGAGCTTGGTGGCCTTTTTCACCACACTTGTAACAGACTCCCATTCCCTTCAAGAAAGTACCAGGATGTTTCTTCCCGCATTTACCACAAGATGGATATTCAACCTTTCCCTAATTCCCCTTATTTCCATTCCCAGATTGATCAGCAGGTCTCTTCTTCTCTTGCTTTGCTTTAAAGTCATAAGACTTAGAGAATTCCTTTTCGGTCTTTATAGCACATGAGACAATGTCTTCGTACGATGAAAAGGATTGTGAGACTAATGCTCGACGGAGAAATGGTTTTAACCCATCAAAGAAACGATCAATCTTACTTCTTGGGTTGCGAATATAATCACCAGCGTACCTCGCTAACCTTGTAAAGTTAGCCTCATACTTTGTGACATTCTCATCCTCCTTTTGTCTCAGACTCAGAAATTGCCTTTCCATATCTGCTCGATGGTCGCGAGGGAAGTATTTTTCTAAAAACAGCTCTTTGAACTCCCTCCATTCCATATTTGATACTTCATCATCTTCCTTTGTATTTTGAATCAATGACCACCATTGATCAGCATCTCCAGTGAGGCGGTAAACTGCCATGATAACTTTTTCCCTTTCACTGCTCCCCAAAGCCTGAAATATTTTCTCTAGGGAATTTATCCATTGCTCAGCTACTAAGGGATTTGTACTCCCATTGAACGTTGGTGGTTGTTGCCTCATGAATCGATCTAACATTGATCCTCCACGCTGCGGATCAGGGTGCTCCATACGGGTAAGGTTATTATTCATAACCTGAGTATGTTGTCCCAGTATGGTGATTAGCTGATCGGCACCAGTTGCATCACCAGCCCCACTATAATTATCTTGAGCAGGAGGGCAATCCCTACATGGAGTGCGTGCATTGATACGGTTTCCATTTCTTCCACTAGGCGCCATTTCTAAACAATGGCATAGACTAGATCAGTTTATGAATCAAAATACATAATCCCATACTTATAAAACACTTAACATAAATTGAACTATTTATGGATATAATCCATAATCATAAAAATGTTTTTCTTTGAGGAAGTATATACTCATAAACCCTTCATAATGATTTGTAAAGATAATGAGAGTTATCCTAAGCATATCCCCCGGGAGTGTCGTAACCAAGAGTGCAGCAAGGCCCGTTGTCGTGCACCAGTTCCCGTTCGAGTCTAGCTCAAAGCGGTGTTTTCGGGTTTTACCCCTAGGTACATATGTGCCAGAGCCGCCTCTACCTGCTCGTATCCAGACAGGGATGTATTGCTCGGAAAACTCACAAAATCTCTACAATACCAAAATTCTAGGAAGTTCTTCTATACTAATCCTCAAAGTTCATCTTAGGTCTACGTGCTCTAATCAGAGTTTATCTAAATCTAGCTTCCAAGGTTTGTACTAAAATTCCTCTGATACCAACTGTAACGCCCCAACCCCAGTTGCCCAGAGTCGGTGCATTAATTACATAACATTGGCTTGATCACAAGAATGATCAAATCTCGAAAGACCGATTGGTTTAGTAGCCTTGGAAACACTAGATATAATCATAAAGTTTTACATTACATTTCAAAGTGAAAAACTACTACAACAACAAAGTCTTCATATCCACACTATTAACCCCTCATAATATCCCTGCAAGTCATTCATAATTTACTTCTTCACTACCTGGGAAAAATAAAACATAGAAAAGTGGTGAGCTCAAATGCCCAGTAAGGATAACAATATAGCGGAACATTCATAATAAGCATAAACATTTAAGGCAATGAATTACTAAAACAAAAGCCTTTTAAAATTGAACTTCAACATAGTATGGCAAAAATAAAAATGAAATAATGCCATTTACTTATTCACATGGATATTCTACTAATCGAATAATCACATGCAATATCAATAACCACTTTCATAATGTTGGAATGCATAATGCCAGAATATCATAACCACATAGCCAAGGCCTCATGCCAAGACTACAAATAAGATTTTGTAAAGGCCTTGTGCCAAGACACTAGTTTGTCTCATGAGACCTACCGATGCATCGAGGAGCTATAGCGGGCTCCACCCGTCACTTATTAAGTCCAATGCATTCCCATATGAAAAGGTTTAAACATAACATAAACATTCGTATTAAAACTAGCATACGAAATGTCAATAATTTCACCATAAACTATGAATGGTATAAAAATAGCACATCCATAGTCAAACATATCACAAAACCTTCAATACAATATAGAAGTTTTGTATCATAATAAATCAACTTCAAATAATCTTAAAATCCATCAAAGGATGTTGACATAGATGAAATCAAAATTCTTTTTAAAGAAATATCTCCTTTCATTTTGAAACCATTTAAGATCCATATAAAATAAAACATTTTCTTTGAAAATATTCTTATAAACTTGTAAGGAAATCTTGGAAGATTTTATAACGGCGTAAAATAACCGCACCCGCCGTATAAGTTAAAAAAAACATTCTTACCTCAATTCTATCGAAAAGGTTAAAAAGGACCTTGTTTTGAAAACGACGGAAAGATTCCTTTATAAACCTCTTATAAAAATTCAAACAAGGGTATAAATGACTTTAACCCATAAAAAATGTTTTGAAATACATTTTTAAGAAACATGGATGTGGATGATAAAGATATCCCAGTAGATTATTACGTATAAACAACCTCGGATAATGAAGAGATTGTGAAATAACCCTTACCTTGTACTTTTCCTTGGTTGGGGTATGTTAACCTCCTGTATAATAGTGAAATAATTGTTACTAAATTATACAAGAATCATATACATTAATATGATATCATATATGATCTTTTAATATTGATTTGATAATAATATCTTAGTATTATCGCCGTTTCGGGTGTTAACTTACTCATTTTCTTTATATGTATTGTTACATAAGTCATGTTTGTTGTATATTATTCATATCCATAATGATATCAAGTCCTTAAACATCATTTTTAAATCATTAAATGATAATTATACTTGAATGGATACGATGGAGAATGAATCTCATCGCGTTCGTGGAGACGGTAGTCCGTACGTACGCACGAACGCTACTTCCATTTAATTTTTATTTTAAAAGAATCAAATCCAAATGATACATAGGTATATTACTATTCCAGTATAATATAATATTTTATACATGTTACTTAAGTTCATTAACACCATCCTTTATACGTTCCATGTGTGGTATGAACGAGTCATATCATTTTAAGGGGGCGGTAGTCCGCACTTCCTCAAATGAAATTATCGTATGTATATACAACATGAAACGAATAATGGTATGAAATAAAATGGAATTACAGAAGCTTATATATAAAATATATATCATTAATATCATATTTAATTATAGTGCCATCATAATGGCCACCATGAGAGGTGGTAAGATGTATTTGAACAATCATCGTTTCGTGAGGCGTTAGTTTTCCATCCACAAAAACATTATGTTCATCATCCATTAGATGGAGTTGTGTGTATGTGTAGTTTGAATACTTCTTATAACAACATCCTAGTATATTGAGGATACTGGTGTTGTTACAAAAGAAAGGAAATAAAAAGAGTTTGGGGGTTGGAGAACCAAAATAAATGAAAATAATTTAAGAGAAATCGTTACCTTTAATCTAGGTAACTCACTTTGGTTGGAACCAAAGGACTTCTTGAAATGCTTTCTGCCTAAGGGGGAAGCTTCAAGGAGGAGGAGAGGGATTTGGGGAGCTTAGTTGGGCAGAGTTTGGACGAGCCAAGTGGCTTGAGAGGTGTGAGGAAAAGAGAAGGAGGAGTGCCCTTTTATAAGAGGGGTGAGGGGCACTTTTGGAAAAGTTAGAAATATTAATTTATAATAAATTCATATTTGGTTTACAAAGGCTCCAAAGTTTACTATTCAAAGGCTGAGGTGGGGATAGGTCGAAAACAACTCATCCAATAGAATTTAGACAGGTTTGGGTACTTATATTAACCTTATCTTTAAGTATTAACTCTAAGTTAATTAGTTTCACTTTTACAATGTCTCTTTGTATTTTTATATTATATGGTTAATAGACTTACCATATACATACAAGAGACCCCCAAGTGGTCCATTAATGATTAACCTATCATAATATAAGTATCTTGGCCGAACCTTAGATTTTTAGGAATTTAATATCAATTAATAATATAATATTTGTTTTAAGAACTCTTTTATGTCAATTTTGACACTATTCAATAGTTGATTTTTGTGAAACTTATAACAGATTGATTACTTCGAACAAAGTCAATTAAAACAATCCTAATATTTCATATTATCCTAGAAAATTAGTGTAATTCATTAAAAGTTTCATATTATATTTATTTGTGTTTTTATAATATCAATTATGTTAATTTTCTACTATTTTAGTAATTACTGCATCATCAATGTGTCATATCTAAAATAAATTATTTAATGTATAAAAATTATAAATAAAACATCATTATGTAGTAAATCTTTTTAGCTTTCTAATGAATATTTATAATCGAAAATCCAACATGTATAACCCTATGTAAAAATTGTTCTTCTAAAAGATGTAAGCTTATGCCATTTTTATTTTTATTTTAACTTTATTAATATAATGTGTCCCTACCACATACAAGTGGCTCCAAGGGGTCCCCAAATTGACCCAAGGATGCCCATGGTCGGGTATGTGTCCACCAATAAGGTTAGGATACGTTTTAGGGTAATTTTGTATTATTATAATATTATGTTTTAACCCTTATTTACCGGATTTACCCTTTAACCATGGTAAATAAAATATTTACCGCAGTAATTATTCAAAATGTCTAAAAATAAAAGTTACCTATTTACACAATTTGAACATCCTGATTCCAAATATGGAATCCATTTTTCTAAATTCAAAACACAGAAGTGGCAGAAATTAATTTAAAATTAATTCCCGCTGTCAAAACAAAAAGCATGTTTTTAAGAGATAATAACTATCAAAAGATTGACACTTGTTTATGTTCGGTTTAATTGTTAAACTATGTCCAATGATAAACATTAAATTGAATGGTAAAAATATATTCTAAATATACTATAAAACCACTCAAATTCATAATTTATCACTATTAATTATTTTGATTAAAAAAGTTGTTTTTAATTAAAATTTAGAAATTTTCACTATTCATCAAAATATGAAAGTTATCCGAAATGTACCAAAATTTCACCCTAGGCTAATTTTGATATTCCGAATCCAAAAATGAAGTCCATTTTGAAATATAGAATATATATGATTTCAAAAAGTAGGTATTACTATTCACAACGGCTAGTTTAATTAGTTGTGGTGTGTGTTAGAACTCGAGGTTGCGTACAACACACGCTATCGCATTATTCGAAGGGAAACGTACCGTAGAAGCTTGGGGTGTTACATTTTCCAAATCATCCAAGTGATTAGAATGTTGTCTGGATTTAACCACCAAATTTTCCACATAACATTCAACAAATCTCCCTAAAGGGTTGGAAGATATGGTGCATGGCACATTGATATGTTGCACCTGCATTTTTCAGGCCAAACGGAATTACCTGATAGTAAAACACACCCTTAGGGGATATGAAGGCTGTATATTCTTCATCTTATGGGGCCATTCAGATTTTAGTATACACATAATATTCATCCATGAAGGAAAGTTCTTCATAGACAGCTGTTGCATTAATTACGAGTTCTATGATCGGAACTGGAAAATAATCCTTGGGACAATGCCGATTAAGATCTCTGAAATCAATATAGACCCTAATTTTTCCATTCTTATTTTTCATAGGGACAGTATTATCCAACCATTTGTGATATTGAACTTCTCTGATGAAGTTATCTTTGATAAGTTTATCCACTTCAGCTTCAATTTTGGAAGCATAAGTTGGGTGTGTTCTTCTTGTAGCTTGCTTAAATCCTTGATGTTATTTTGGAAAACCCAAATGATGAGTAGAAACATCATGATCAAGACCTAGAATTTATGTATAATTCCAAGAAAATACATATCGATTTTTCTTTAAAAATGAAATATACATTTCTTGCTCTTCAAGAGTCATGGATGCACTAATTAAAGTGGGGCATGGATCTTCTTTTATACCCAGATTTATTTCTCTGAGTTCATCCACAGTGGTAGAGATACCCTCTTCAAAAGATGGAGGAGCGTCCCTGAGATATTCATCTTCTTCTTCAACATGTATTATTTCTTATGTTTCAACTTTCATAGTAGATGATGAAGCATAATTTCCAAGATCAGAAGAGATGTTAAAATTTTAACATCTTGAAGAAGAGGCTACCATTTCTGACCCTATTGATGATGAAGGGTCTTCCTTGGGTAATAAAGAGGAGACGATGGATTGAGAATCAACATCATCATTCATCTCTGACATTGTTATAACTTCTTCTGGCCTGGTTGATGAAGTATAGAATTTCTGGATTTTAGCAGATGAAATAAAGGAATTTCCATTTGAGCTTTCATCATTGCCTGGTGAATCAACAATTTATCCCATGCTGTCAGGCTTGATTACCATAATTGACATTATGGAAGTTTCCATAAGAGTATTTGGATTTGGGTCTATCCTGTCAATTAGACTGATAGGAAACACATAATCTGTACTTACATGTATGAATGGGTTTACTAGAATCTTTTCCAATCCATATGGAGAATTAATTTTGGTAACCTCCTTTGTCCTAGATACCTCCTTTCCCTCCATGTGATATAATTCTACCTCAATGTATTGAGATTCACATGTTTTGAATGGGGATCTATCACCACACAATGTCTTAATTTGACCATTGAAACAATATTTGAGACATTGATGGTAAGATGAATGTATAGCCGCATGTTGATTTAACTAAGGTCTTCCAACCAAAATGTTGAAGGCTGTGTCATGACAAACAACCATGAAATATGAATTTGATAAAAGGTCTCCAAACTGATTTCTGAGTGTAATCTCGCCCAGAGGTTCTTGTTCATTTTTATCATATCCTTGTAACATCAAAGTAGAAGAAGATAAATCAGATTCAGTGAGGCCCAATTGATGAAGTGTACGAATAGGGATGAGGTTGACTCCTAAACCATTATCAATGAAAACTCGTCAGATGTCTATATCATTGACCTTTACAGATAAATAGAAAGGTCTAATATGTCCATGCACAACATCATTCTTATCTTCATCTGTAAGAGATATCACTGCATGCCATTCTGTAGGATCATTTTCTACATGGTATAATTCAGCCGCAACAATTTCAGTATGTAATTCCTGAGGACTTAACAAGCCTCAATGAGTGCCTCCCAAAGATCATTTGATAGATTCAAGGCATCTAGAATTGATAAATTGTCCGGTACTTGGGTCAAATGTTTCAAGACATCATACTTTTGGTCCAAAGGTCTGGATTTCCCGACAAGAACATGTGGTTTCGTAGGTTCCATAGAATTTGATGCTTTGGAAGTAGATGCATCTTGTATCAGGGTAGGAGTTAGAAATACTCCTGGATTTGGCAGATTAGACCGACTAGGTATATTTATTTGCTAAGAGGAAGAAGGTGTAACCTCTAACTGATCCTCCACAATAATTGTTCCAGGATTGAATCTTCCATGTGTGGAAGAACTTTCTTTTTCTTGTTGAGCCTGCTGAAGGGCTCTTCCATGAGTTTCTACTACATAGACAGTTTTAGCAGGGGTATGATTGAAATTGTGGCTTTTGAAATATCCACATCTTCCTTTGTATCCTAGAACTCTGGAACTCCCTCTAATTTCTCTGTTTGATACAAGTAACTCAGGCTCATCAAGATCAAAACTGTGACTGGCATATGGATCCATTAAGTGAATCATATTGATAGAACCAATGATTAAATCTTCATCTGATGAAGATTCTACCTGATTAGCCAGTTTAGGCTGTGCCGTTTAGTGGGGCAATTCCCGTACTTTTGAAGTAGATGGCATAAAATCTACTAGAGTCAAAGACAACTTGGGCTTTGACATGATCTCATCTTCTTCTGACTTCTATTCTTTCTTTAAATTCTACTGCTTCATTGAGTATTTTCCCTCTAATGAAGAGGTTTTTTTGTGGCATTCATAGCAGAAGAAACAATTGGTTTCTTCAATTGTGTTCGTAAAATGGAATGAGTTTGGTTGATCATTTTCCTGACCATCCTATCATCATATTTCTGCGCATTTTTTCTTTTTACTTAATGCCACTCGTCTTCTTCCTCTAGATCAGTAGCAGTAACACATCCTACCTGGGCTGAATAACCTTTTATTTTGACAGGTCCTGAGTCAATCATTTTTTGAAGGAGGTCCTTTAAGAAAAAACACTTTTGAATGGGATGCCCCAACATCTGATGAAATGGGAAATAGTTGGGAAGGTCTTAATCAATTTCCTTGTTCGTCCTTTTAGGACTTGGAAAATGAACCAGATTATTTTCTAGAGCCAAAATGAAGTAACCAGGAACTTGTTCATTTCGGAAAGAATAAACATTGTTCTTCAACTCCTCAAATTGTTTCTGTCTTTGATCTCATTGATCATCTTGATGAAACGACCTCTGTTTTTGACGCTTAGGAGGTGGAGCCCTTCGGTAAAATGAAGGATTTGAAGTAGAAGCAGGCATAGGTGTCTGTTTAAGCATAACTATAGAAGTCTATGCTTTACCCATTCTCCTTCCTCAAACTGATGGAATTACATGAGTTTTATCCTTAGTCTTTGTAAGAGAATCTTCAATCTGTTGATAAATTGAAGTAAGGACTCAAAACCCTCTTTTGTATTTCATAGGGATTAATGGTGTGCATAATTCATCACGCAAATTTTCCACACAGATTGGAAACAATTATTCCTGAGGGAGTGATAAGCTTAAGGAATATGTTAATCCCTTCTAGCGAGCAATGAAATCCAAAACTCTTTCATTTTCCATTTTCTTACCATTTTTAAGATAAAAAACTATCGTCTTTGAAAATGTTGAATTGAATTGAAGAAGGAATCATTGACGGAGATCTTCCCACCCGGTAATTGACCGGGATTGCAAGCTTGTATACCATACAAAGACATGCCCTTGTAATGACTGTAAAAAACACATGATCTTAACAACTTCTTATTGTTGAGAAGTTCTCATCATATGATCACAACGAGAAACAAGATGTGTTAAGTGTTGTTTTGGGTCTCCCGATCCATTAAAAATTGGGAATGTGGTACTTTCAAAATTTAATGGGGGAGGAATTGCATCCACCCATTCCGGGTAAGATCTCTTTTCTGGTTGAATTTGTGAACGTTTTCCCTCCAAATCTTACAACTGAGTTCTTAATGACAAAATGGTAGTTATTAACTTTTGAGAAACATCTGGTTGATCCTGGACCTGAGCAGGTGCAATAACTGGAGTATGGACGAGTGTGGTGACTGGTACTACAATTGATGGTAGCACTACCGATTGTTGGTGTGCATGACCCATAGGATTAGACCTGTGAGGGTGTACTGGTATAGGAGGATATTCTTAATCCATCATAGTAGCTGAAAAAAATTCCCTTGACTGTCTGACTCCAGCATGCTTAGGAGGAAGACTACCTTGAAGTAGTTCTGCATTCAACCTCATTAACTTTTTCATTTCATCTTCCTACTGTGTGAATCTTACCTCTAGTGAGATTGATTGGCCTTCTCCATAAGAAGGGTGGAATGTACCATGATTTTTTCCTCTCCCCTTATTAGATTCCTTTCTAATAGGGGGAAGTTGGTTATTTGAAATAATACATAGATTCTGGGTAAGCCTTTGATTTTGTGTACGCACACCTTCTTCATTTATTTCTGTGTTCACAACCTCTTATGTAGGAAATTCTTCATATTATCCCTCTGAGTGAGACTCATGTTCTGGAGGATCAGCAACAATAGAATTGATGACAATTATTAATGCATAATGCATTTCATCCCTTCTATCGTCATTTATACGATATTGTATTCCTCCTTGTGCTTGATGAGACATTGCATTTTGTTGATTTGACCCCTCAGGAACTTACTGAAAAACCGTAATTTAGAGGGAATCTTCTGATAATTTGGTTCTACATTCCTCTTGTGTATTCTTCCCTAATCGAGAGAAGACTGACTTTTGATGAGGAAGAGATTGAGGATTTGCAAAATTTCCTAGTCCAGTGGACTGGGGCTGTTCATGTTGTTCCTGTTCAACTCCTCAAATACTATCTGTTGATTCCAAGTGTTGAGCTAAAAGAATCCCTATTCTAGTAAGATGAGGGGGATATTGAGCCATTACATATGAGACTTTCTTAAAAGATCTCCTTATCTTACAGACTTTAGTCCAGAAATTGGATGGATGCATTAACCTACATCCACTCAAATCACCTGGTTCAAATGTCTATTGGATTATTTTAGACACTTATGTCACCTGATGATGTGCATGTTCTAAACGAGAAGCATGTTAGATATTTTCATTTTCATGATGAAAGAGTAATTAGACAACTAGTTCTATGTATGCCTGACTTTGAGAAGAACTAGTTGATTCCTGTTCTTGGGAAAGCCTTTGATTATGCACAAACCCATCTAGATGTGGCCAGCCCTGGGAAAAAACATTACATGAGACCAACTTTGGAGGGCTTTGTTGACTGGAGAGTACAGTGAAATTTAGTGCTCCATGAACACCCCATCCCCTGATATGAATATCATATGGGGAATTGGAAATTAACTAGCGCAATATTTTTAGTGCAATAAGGCATGAATGCTAAAGGGCTCTCTCTGTCTTTTCAACCTTTGGATACCAGGAAACTGAGAGAGATTCCAAATCAATTTGGAATTGTAACCCTTCTATTATCTTGACATGATTTTCATATTCATCATAAGATAATATTTTTTTTCAAGTGACAAAGAGTTTTCCATATGTTGAGAAAAATATCGTGAATACAAAATTCTGTCAACATCTCTATAATATCATACTGAGAGTCATCCAAATGACAAAACATGACTGGTACTTCACCTTTTGCCAGTTGTTTTCTCATATTCATAACTTCCTCCTTATCATTCGATGAAGATTATTCTATCTGATTAGACTAAAGCTGGTGCTTCTTTGTTGCTTCATCAGATTCAACAAGATCGGTAGATAATTCATTTATCAAAATAAAAGATGAATGACTTAGGGGTGGTTCAGAGAATGGCCTACATCCCGGGCTATCTTTTGATTGAGAATGTATTTCACTTGCTAGCGGTAAAGCATCCGACATGACTGGTGTCACATTTGAAAGTGCCTCACGATAAGAGGGCTTTCTCATCACTGCATTGTCCTTTGATGAATTTTCTAGGAAATGAAAATTACTACTGCAGAGAGGAATTTCGCAGCTAAATTCATCATCATGGGGAGGACCACCATGGTGGGTTACAGAAAAAGATGAAACCTTTTGCTCCTTGATCTTTTGGCCACGTAGAGGGTTATCGTGGCTCCCAACTGAAGATGATACTTAGAGATCGACTGAACTATCATAACGCAAGACTTCATGAGGAAGTGTATGATTAAGACCTTTAGAAATATAATTCCCACTATTGGGAAATGAGAGAGTAGAATCTTGAGTTGCAACATATAATTGTCTGAGTGCATCAAGAACTCCAGCATCGAGCAGGGCCTTATTAAATATTAGCTCTTGATTTCTTGACTTTGCTGGATATGTCTTTTTTTTAGATGCCTTTTTACTCACTTTAGGAACCACTTGTTGTTGAAATTGGTCATTATGGGCAGGTGTATGTGCCTGCTCATGAGAAATGATCAGGTTAGGATGATTATGTCCATTCAAATTAGGTGTATGTGCCTGACCTGATTGTCCGTATGACATGGGGGAGTATGCCCCACAACCCTCCTGGACTAGAACAGAGGTGTGAATCTATTCTAGAGTGATATGTTGATGATTCACTCCACTGGTAGGAACAGATTTGTATTTCTTTCCCTGTGATGTTGCTGAAGCTGTTATAATATTCTGACTGGCATCCAGAATATGAGTAGGGATTTGCTTCTGCTCTTTCACTATTTTCAGAATGTGATTGGTGACTTCAACTACCGGAACAAGAATATACCTCCATTCCGTGCTTGGATTAGGTGTTTATTCTTGATATTATCCTCCTTTTCCTATCATTGAATTCTGACAGTACTCATGTGTGGGGGCAGAGAGTTGAGTCTGCTCCAAATTTGTCATTGGAGCTTTCTGACTGGCTTCTTCGGGTGCTACCAAACGAGATTGTTGGAAGGCTTGATGAACATTGGAAGGTGTATGTGCCTGCTGTTTATTCTTCTTCAAGCATGGTTGATGAGTTTTCTTCAATACTGGCAGACGAGACTACTGACAGAATTGTTGATTGTAAATAGCTGTATGTCCTTGCTTATCAGTTGTCACCATATTAGATTGGAGAGATTCTTTGGGTGCAGTCAAACGAGCCTGCTTACTAGATGATTAGTTATAAACAGGTGTATATGCTTGCCTATAATACTCCACTGAAATTGCCTGGCGGGATTGGTGTGTTACTTCCAGATGAGTCTACTGGTCAGTAACATCAGGACGGACAGGTGTATATACCCGCTCGTTGTTTTCCATCATGTTGTCTTGATGGACTTCTCCAGAAGGAGAATAAGTAAGAAACTACTCCCTATGGATTGGATTTCCCCTCTGACAGTTTGCCTTTAATTCTTGGGTCTGAGGAACCTAAGCCGAACCCCTAAAGGTGGTACCCTCATCATGTTTAGGGCGCACTGCCGCACGAGTCTGATGGCGATTGTTGATGGGAAACCTCAGGAAGGAATCTAGGCTCCTTGAATTAAGGCCTTGAGTGACCTTCTCATTCACCTCCCCATAATATGGGAGGGACTAGTGATTGAATTCTGGGGATAATGACCAGCACTGGTTTGATATAGTGGTTGGCACCACCCGCATCTTGATCATTGGTCATCAATGTCCGGACAACCAGGGTGAATTATTGACTTGGGGGGCTTGTCGATCGGCCTCCAGAGTCGGAATGGTACCATGTTGATGGTATTCTTTAACTAGTGAATTTGAGACCCAGCATTGAAGATGCTGAGTAGGTGATGTTGCCTCAGAGAGGACGAGGATCCAATAGAAGTAGCAGTAGATGCATTCACAGGTGTGAGCTTTAGAGAATCCATTTCTGTATGTAGAGAGATCTTTAGAACGAGTGCCTGTTTGATATAACATACATAATCACGATAAAATATACCACTACATATTTTGGATGAGCACATATGTTATTGATTACTTTGTTGGCTCTCACATTAAGTTAAATAGGGGCCTAAAAATAAGTAAAAAATCATTTAACTTGGATAAGGATTCACGTCAGGTTATCCATTTTTGTTTCTTCTGAAAATGGGGATGACCTTGTTTGTTTAAGGTTCAAACATTCCAATCAGTTTCTAACGGGTTTATTCATAGAACTAGAGACATCCAATGATTCTGTATCCATTTGGACCTACTTTCCAAAGGTAGGTGCTCATTAGTTGTGGACCGATGAGGCTTAAGAATTTTCATTGGTTGAGAGGATGGGATATCAGACTCATAACAGCTTTTGGGGGGGAATTATTGTATACTCCTGGACTCTCTTATAGATTTTAGTTTTGTTCGTGAATCCTTATTAATTTACCAAGTATGAAAAAGAGATTTCCTTTAGATCAGAAAATCAATGATTAATATGTATGAGATTTAGAGAATCATTTATATGTATTTGAGGTTCTTCATCGATAGAGAATCATCCGTATTTATTAAATATTATTAGTCAATGATATCCTTCAACACATTATATATAATTATATTGGTCATTATGATAACCATACTGGTTTTAAAGCCACTCAGTGGGGCACATGAAGTTTATTGTCGTTCAGAAGGGCATGAATTATTTCAGAGTTGGGATCATACCCGTAGATGGGCTACCTATGTATCCTTGTTAGAGAATAGATCCGAACCCATGTAGTTCGAGTGAAGAAATATGGAGTTTATGCATGATTGATGGCCCAAAGAAAGATTTCATAATTACTTTTACGCTCTAAGCTCATGTGAGTCATTCTCGGTGTGAGAAATAAGAGGTATCAGTAAAACCCGATGATTATGACATGAAATATGCAATCATAAGAAATGATGTGGGGCTTATGTATGTATTACTGCCCATATAGATGAATATCGGGACTTAATTCATGAAAGAAACCGGGAATAAGGTCCATAATGGTATATGTGCTTTATGGAGATTTGGATACTCAACTTAGGACTTAATCCTAAGAAGGATGCCCAAATTAGAGGGGACTTATGATTGGGTTTTGTTCCTTATAAAGAATCCCAAATCAAAAGAAACTAAGGCTGGGGCTTACTTCTAAGGAGGATTCCTAGGTAAAGAGAAATTAAGACTGAGCCTTACTCCTAAAAAGGAGGCCCAGGTTAAGGGGACTTGAGAACTGGGGCTTACTCTTAAAAATGAGGCCGAGGTTAAGGGAAATTATGACTGAGGATTACTCTAAAGGGGGATGCCCATGAATCAGTAACTTGGGGATTACTTTTAAGGAGGATTCCCAGGTTAAAAGGGGACTTTAAATTATGACTGGGGATTACTCCTGAGAAGGAGGCCCAGGTTCAGAGATCTTGAGACTTGGGGATTACTCCTAAGAAGGATTCTCAGATTAGGTAAATTGGGGCTTACTCTTAAGAAGGATTCCTAGATTTGGGATATTTTGGCTTACCCCTAATGAGGATTCCCAAATTAAAGATCTCCTCATCTTAAAGGATGAGATTGAATGGAGGGAATCTCTAACCTTAGTGACATAAAGATATGTAAATCACGAGGTTTTGAGAGATGTTCCACAGAATTATTTTCATATAAGAATCCAATAAAGGAACCATGCCAAAAATGGATTTGAAGAAGGTTTTTAAGGCTAAATCTTTAGTAGGAGAGGTGGATTTTAAGAAAAGTGTTAAATAGGCAGGAGGGGAATCCAAAAAGAGGCAGGTGCACAAGTCCTCTTTGGGCGCACAAGTCCTGGTCATGCATGTATACTTGAGTGACACATGTGTAATAGGGAGACGGTTAACCCATAGGGTAATACATGGGTGAGACTTGTCTTAAGCCATTAGTATTATCCCTAAAGGCTTCCAAAAGGGTGGCGCACAAGTTCTGTTGAAGGGATAAGGTGGCACGTAAGTGTGGCTATTTCCCTTAAGGGCTGGACCTTTAGGCGCACAAGTTTTGATGTATTCCAACACTTAGGCCTTATTCCTCTTCTTTATATCATTCATTATAGGTAAGAAATTACCTTATAAGTGTTCGGAAGACTTTAAGAAGAGACTAGGGTGACTCGAGCTTAATTTTGAGATTTGGATTTTTCG
Organism: Viscum album; assembly: GCA_963277665.1. Taxonomy (NCBI): domain Eukaryota; kingdom Viridiplantae; phylum Streptophyta; class Magnoliopsida; order Santalales; family Viscaceae; genus Viscum; species Viscum album. Next base: position 1,775,487,976 of record OY728129.1, on the reverse strand, counting down.
TCCATGAAATGGGGGGCCCACAAGGGGTATTTATAGGACATTGAGGACCTTGGGAGAAAATAAAATAGGGTGTTCAAGTCACCTGCATGACTAATATGTGGTGCTCAAGTATACTTGTATGACCAAAATGAAACTTGCGTGACCCATGCTTAAAGAAAACCTTGTTCATGCCTTTGTCAATTTTTGATGTTTCTTCAAAGGATGAATCTCTTTGTGCTTAAGGTATTCCGCTTTTCCATTTGTTAGTGTCTGTGATGTAAAGGAGCGTCAACAACCCATTTATCTCCTAATATATTAATCTTTACCCAATTTATTTTATGGAGATATAGGTTTTTTCCATCTTGGTTATAACTAACCACTATCATTGGTTATAACTCAATGACCGTAAAATAATGAATATCATAAATATGTGTGTCATGAGATCATAAAAAATTCATCATATTAGAACCATGAAAATAAATAGGTTTCATAAAAATTTCATAATAAAATAAATTGTTGAAATTAAATAGGTTTCATAATCATTTCATCTTTTCATCGAAGCATAACCCATTAAAAAATAACAAGGTTTCATAGACATTTTATCATGGTATAACCCATGAAAGAAAAAGAGGTTTCCTAAACATATTTTCATCATAAAAACCCATCTTGAGAAATAATAATGATGGTATCATGGGATAATATACCCCATAAATATTAATTAACATCAAAGTATTTCATCTTATATTGGAAAATGCTTCTGAAATATCACTTGTAACATTTCTTGAGGAAAATACCATTTTTTTACGTTAATAAAATATTTGTTACACTAAACATTAATAATAAAATTTCAAAATCCATTTCATTGAAAATAACATTAAAAACATATAAATAAAGCTTCAAAGTACAAAATGGTCATGAATTTGGAAAATTTGTTTTATTTCATACATGATTAAACAAATATTCCTTTCACATTTTCAATAAAATCCTAATGATACATGTTTAGAAAATGAAATAAAGATTACTCTCAAAAGATTTTTTCAAAATTAAAACCATGGAAAAAATTATTTAATTAATAATTTATAAAACATTGAAAACATTTTTGAAATTATTTTTGAATTTTTTTTATAAAACATGGTATTGCATGAAAAAGGTTTTACGATTGAAGAGAGAAATAAAGATGTTTTTTCTTAAAAATATTTTTTGATGTCCTGATTACATAAAGAGAGGAAAAATATGGGAAATAATTTTTTTATAAGATAAAAATGTGATTAAAAAATGAATGAGTTTCATGAGATAATGATCCTAATATTTTGTCATCATAAGCATAATTATAAACAGTCCCAATTAACGGTGAGATTTTATCATTAAACCCTTACCACTTTGGTAACATTTAATTGTTATCCACATGAAAGAATAAAATTAAATGAAACATATAATATAATGATAATAAATAAATTTAAAATATTACATGTCAACGGTGGATGTATATACACCTCATAAAATAATATAGGTGCATAATATAACATATGTCCCAAAGAAGTCATATTGAGACAAAAAATCCCTTACCACTTTGGCAACTTTTAAAACATAAACCAAATGAAAGAGATATAATAAAATGAATATGTAAATACCCATAATTTTAATAATAATAATCCTAAAATAAATTTATGTGATGTACATACAACACATAAAATAAATATGTGGTAATATGGAATGTGTCTCATAGAAGTAAAAAGAGGGACAAAACTCCCTTACCACTTTTGTACCTTTTGAATTGTAAAACCCATGAAAGAGAGATCCTAAAATGGATACATAAATTGCCATCATATTTAGGATAATAATCATAAAATAAATTCCTATGAATTATTTTCACCACATAATAGAAATAGGTGGTGAATATGGCATGTGTCTCATGAAAGTAAAAAGTGAGATGAAAATCCAAAATTATAAGTCTTGACATCATTCATACACATTCAAAACACTTGTATAATAAAAAAAAATTTTTTATAATTTTTTTAATAATAGTAATTATATATATAATACCATATATGATTTAATTAAGACATTTTATTACTCTTTTGTTAACAATTCCATGTTAATGTTGTCTTTTGGGAAATATCTGCTTTGTTTTTCGTGTATGTTTTGATTTTGTATTTTTATTCCTCAAAAATTGATCACGATTAAATCATATCCAGACTTTTATCCATGATATAATAGTAATATATATTAATAATTTATTTGTTTATAGTAATCCATAGTATTTATATATAGAAAATGAAATACACTATGCATAGAGATGATAGGTCGTACATACACACGAACATTGTTTCTATTCTATCGACGAATGACATGAAATATGGTTAAATAATATATTACAATTAAAGAATAATTTGTATTTCATATATATCATATATTTACATTATAACGAACCTTATTAACTTCAATTTCAAGCATGAATGAATCACATTGCTCCACGAGGCGGTAGTCCACCGTACTCACGAGCGACATTATCGTATTCCCATGGAATGGATTATGAGAAGTAATTTGTGATATAATAATTCTAGAAGTTTAATAATATCATAAATAATATATATATATATATATATATTTATATTATTAATTATTATATCCATCCTTGAGAGGTGGTGATGTAAAAATTAATAACATTGGTTTACTAGGAGCTAGTCCACTATACACATGAATACTCATTTAGTATCCCATTTAATTGAAGAGCAGAAGGATTTAGGTTATTTAATTAACACAAAAACATATTATTATATTTAATATAATTTCTTTATTTTATAATCATGGTTTAATTAGAATTTAATAAGGTGAAGGAAGAAATGAAACACACCCGGTTAGGGACATTACATCTTCTTCAAACAAACTTATTCTGGTGTGCACCAATAGACTTCTGAGGATGAATTTATGACCAAAATAAGGATTATAGGATGATATTATTGAAATAATTTATTTTGATATGTATTTTCTAAACCTTTAGTTTTTTAAGTGGTTAGAGGATAGAAGTAGGGGTGTCCTTTTATAAGTGAGGTGAGTGGCACACATGTAATTTTTGGAAAGAAAAAGGTTTAATGATGTTTATAACATGAAACAAGGACCTTATATGGTCCATTATTAATACTATAAGTTATAATGTATTACTATGGTTATTAAATGGGTGTTTTAAAAGTTTGGGTCATTTCTATCCCCTATCGTTTTAGTTTAACCCTCAGGGAAACCCTTTTTTACCTTAACCATGATAAATAAATTTTACTATTTTTAGTATGCATTATGGTAAAAAAATAAGTTAAAATTATTAGATAATATAAATTATTATGAATATAAACATGGATTCCATTTTTATTAATTCAACACATATAATTGGAAAATTTTAATTTAAAATTAATCTCATAGACGCGATAAGAAAGTGGGTTTTTAGAGAGAACATTTTTATAAGTAGAGAATGTTTTTTATATCAAAATTCAATATGAAATTAATTATAATAACATAAATTTAATTAATAGATATATACATTAACTAATTATAATTTTGAAACCGTCTTCATTTTCTTGTCATGTTTTTAAATGATTCAATAGAAATGACAATTCTTAATAAAAACCAGTATTTTTTATTATTCATTAAAAAATTTATATTTTAAGAATATTATAAAAAATTTACTCCAGGAGAGTTTTTAATAGATAATTTTAAAAATTAATTTTATTTTTTCAATTAAATTTTATAAAATTTTAAAAAACTATTTTTAAAATAAGGGTGAAAAATGCGACCAAACGTCCTTTTATAAAAATACATTTTATATTCTAGAAATTGGATATATATTTAACTATTTTCTAGAAATTCCTAAGATGAATGTAAAATTTTTTATTGAAATTTTTTTATAAAAATTCATTAAAATCATTTAATAAAATTTATTTTTAATGATTTATAGAGTTTAAATGCGTTTTTATGAAGATTTTTTAAAAACAAGATTTACTTTATTTTCAAATAGTTTTATATTAATATATAATTAATTTTAACCAAATAATTAGTTTTATATACATTTATAAACTATATATTTTAAAAAATTACTTGATTATATTAATAAACACCATTTAAATGGCTAGGTGATAATTATCCTATTAAATAATAATATTTTAATATTATATCACATTTTGTTTAGCATCGGTGTTGTGTGTAATGAAAGCGTAACTTTGTGTTGCATGTAACACAAGTTAAACTCATTGTTGTGTGTAATGAAGAATATTTAAAAGATTAATTATATTTCAAATATATATATTTGAAAATAATTTCAAGGTGTTATATTCTACCCCCTAAAAATTGAATTTCAAAATCGAAATTCATCATTTTTTACCAACAAATTAGGGTACTTATTCCTCATTAAATCCTCAAGTTCTAATGTAACTTCCTCAAACTAGTGAATTCACTAAAAAACATTTACCTCATGAGTTTTATTTATTAAATAGCACTTTCTCTATATGATTTATAATCTCAACTTATTTTTACGTATATGAAAGATCTTTCTCCAACAATATTATCTCTATGTTCTTTATATGTTAAGGATTTGGTATTTACTTCCTCTAGAGAGATATATAAAACACATCATGGAATTTAGATGGGTTCGGTGGAAGCACAAATAGTTAAGCTATGGTACCAATATAATCAATAATTTCAGAGGGAATAATATACCTAGGGTTTAGTTTTCCATTATTTATTCCATAGAGAAATTCATAGAAACACATTATCACCAACATAAAATTATAGATCTTATCAAAGATTAGTAGCATAAATTTTTTGTAAATATTTTTGTACCCTTACATGTTTCTTAATGGATCTAACATTATCTTCAATTTCATCGATTATCTTAGGTCCCCAATAGATTTCTTTCTATAAATTAATTATAATATGTTGGAGTTTTACACATGTTTCTATAAAGGGATTTATAAGGATCCATATGAATTGTCAGGTGGGATCTATTATTGTAATAAAACTCAACTAGATGAAGGTTTGGATCCCAAAAAACCTATAATATCCTTAGAACAAGATATTATCATTTTTTCTAGTGTTTGAATTGTTCCTTCAGAATAACCATCTGTATGAGGATGTTACAAAGTTCTGAAACTCCATTCTATGTCAAGATATTGCTGAAGACATCCCCTAAAATTTAAGGTACACTTCAAATCCTAATTAGATACAATTTAATGTTATTATTTAGGAAATGTAACCACTTCTATAATGTATATCATGTAAATTTGATCTAGAAAGAAATCACATCTAATAGAAATGAAGTTTTTTTACTTCATAAGGTGACTGAATAGAACCCATAATTACCTCAACATAAATCATAAGATAAACCCTAAAGGTTACTAGTACCAGGAATCATATGTTCAAAAAATGTAAAGCCATTCCCCCTCAAATTTTTTTTTATTAAAACATATACAAAACCAAAGGGTTTTATTGTCATATATATATATCTCTTCATATATCCCCAGTCTTGATAAAATCCCATCACATAAAACCTAAAAAGGGATTTCAATTAACTTGAAACTATGATCAAACTTAAAATCATAAATCCATGATAGTATCCATAACTCTTAAGTTAATCATACCTGGAGAAAAATATTCTTCCAACAAACAATTCAGCCTTTATTCCCTAAATAATATATTTTATTATACTAAAAAATTTTCATTTGAATCTTGGGTTCATCCTTTTAACAATATAATATAAAATTTTATTTCATTATTCTATAATTCATATATAGATAGATAACTAATGCTCAGAATCACATGAAATTTTACTAAAGGATGAAGAATAAAATTTTTATAAGTCTCATTCACACAAAATTAGACATGAAATTCCCAACTAAGGAGGGGAGGATAAATGTTCCCTAATTATTATTAGTCATTTCATCCACTATGATTTCATAATATTTCTCTTTGTACCTTATTATTTACATTTTGTTGTGCTATATCATCCACATTATCCCTTAGATTGGGGCATTGATTCCCATAATGCCCAAACACCTTGCACTTGAAAAACTAGAGTGTTAATGGTGTATTCCTTGGATATTTCCCTCCAATTACATCAATAGTTAACTTATTTCTATCATGTCATCATTTTACCAATCTATGACCTTCGTCTACACACATAAAACATTAATTAGCATATTTAATGCAATTTTTTCAATTCTTCCTTCCACACTTCAATCATAATGAAAATACCATATTTTTTTCTCCATGGCTTTTAGAGTTTCCCTTTAATTAAATAATTAATTTTTTATCAAACCCATATAATTTATGGGATATTTCCAATATATATTTACACCTTTACAACACAAATAATAATTTCTTCATAGCTACCAAATTCCATTATGGATAAATACCTACAAACTCTAGGTTTTAATCAACTTAAAAATCTATCAACCTGACTTTTAGTTTAGAGGATAATACCAGAATCATACCTTGAAATTTATATATAATACCTCATAGGTACGACCAGATTCAGAATCCTTTAGTTTTAGATTAACGATTTAATTTTCTATTTTCATATGAAAAATACAAGGAAAGTACTTATTGAAAAATAATTTCTCAAATTCTTCCCACACCATAGAGTCATTTTCATCTTGTTGACTCAAATTCTTGATTAGAATCCACCATTGTTCTTATTATACATCCAAATGATAGACAACCAAAATTAATTTTTCATTCTCAAAACATTGGATATTTGGAAATATACTTTTAATGGCACTGTTCCATTTTTCCACAACTAGTTGATTTGTAGAACCACTAAAATGAGGTACAAGTTTCTCCATAATGGACTTAATAGAATTTTGGTCCCTACATTTCTCATCTGTAAGATCACCATGAATTATATCCTAAGAATTTTGTGTGATCATAGTAATAAAATTTTCACTCCATATCTCATAACAATTGGCTTCTTAGTAGGACAATCATTGCATTGTTTGTTGTATTCCGAATTAACATAGTTCCTTTGGGTTCCTACCATCGACTAAAACCAAAAATCATAGTGTAAGAAATAATAATCATATAGGGGAACCATATAATAATGAAAAGAATCATATTATGTATAAATAACGACACCACTTTTTAAATCTATGAAAATTTATTTTTAACCAAGGTTATTCATAGTAATTATTCAAATCCTTTATAATTGTTAATAAAGTTTTTATAAATTTACAAAGCATATCCCTTGGGAGTGTCAAACTAGGTGTGAAGTAAGAACCATTATCATGTAGCTGGTTACACTCGAGTTAAGACTGACCCACCTTTTCAGTGTTATTACCCATAAATACCACTATTATAGAGCCACATCCACATGTACTATCCATATATTGATGTAATTTCATGAAAACCACTTTCCTTATCCTTTAACAAAATTGTAGGACATTTTATTGTACTTTCACTCATCCATAGAAGTATCCTTATAAATATCTATAGATATATATTTTATAAATATCCCTAGTGACCTCAATAATTTTTTATCATCATAGTTTATAAAGGTGAGATAAACCTGTCTATAATACCCACATTAAAGACTCAAACTATTTGTAAAAAAAGATTACATCTTAAAATATTAGTATTAATTACCTAAACTAAAGTTCCATGATATAATATTTTTTTATTGTTCCTTTGGAAACATGGACACTTAAATCTCTGGTCCATAAGTGCGCTATGTCATCTCCCACTATATTCTTCATTAATAGAACCCTTCTTATACAATTCATAAATAATACCATTCATCATAATTTGTGGAAAGGAAAAATAAGAATAGGTGAGATCAGATGAGATGTAAGGGTAATAAGGGGATAAATAAATATATAATGAGATAAGTTCATGATAATTTGAGAATAACATATGAAAAAAATACCCTAGATATAACAGATCATAAAATTGAGACATAGAATAAATCTTGTAAGTTAATAAGACAATAATCATAATAGAATAAAAGAAAATGAACCATGAGAATATAACATTGGAATGTGGAATAGATTTTTTTAAATAAATATAAGAATATAAAACTACATCCTTGGTAGTTCAAAGCTAAATTACAAGGATATCATAGTGAAATATTTTCACTCCCCAAACCATTGTAGTAGTAAATGTTCAATCCCTAGACTATCATAGTGGATGGAGTCCCTTAATAAACTGGGTTAAATCTCCATTCCATTCCAATTTGTATATTGAGATATAAATCTTTACCTAATTAATTAGAGTGATTTACTGGTCCCACCTATCTTGTTTATAAATTAAACACCAACCTTGGCTATAATTTTACCACCATCACATAATTAAAATCATACATATTTTTCCATAAGATCATAAAAAAATTATCATATCATAATCCATGGAAATAAACGGGCTTCATATACATTTTACCCTATCATAACGTATGGAAAATATATAGGTTTCATAATCATTTCATCATCTCATAAATGTATAACCCATGAAAAAATAATAGAGTTTTATAGACATTTTACCAGGGTATAAATCGTGGAAGAAAAAGTAGGTTTCAAAAAAATATTTTCTTTAAAAACATAAAACATCTAGAGAAGAATAAAGATTATATAATTGGATAATATCACAAATAAAGATTAACTAACATCAAAAAATGTCATCTTAGATGGTAAAATTATTTTGAAATATCACTTGTAACATATCTGTAAGAATATAAATTTTCACTTTAAAAATATCCTTTTAAAACTAAAAATGACTATTTTATTTGAAATAAATTTCATCGAAAATAACTTAGGAAACATGCAGGTGAATTTTGAAAGAAAATAATGATAATTACATGGGAAATTTCACTCATTTCGTACATGTTAAAATAAATCATAATATCACAATTTTTGTAAAAGAAAAACATACCTTATTTGGAAAATGACATGAAGATTATTTTAAATATATTTTTAAAAAATTTAAAAATGGGTTAAAATTTATTATATAAATCATTTAGATAATTTTAAAAATATTTTTGAAAACATTTTTTGAAAACATGGTTTTGGAAAAAAATGGGTTTTCTACTGAATAGATAAATGAAGATGATTTTTCTTAAAAACATTCTTTGAAACTAATGAGTATATAAAGAGGGAAAAATTAATGAAAAAAGTTTTATTTTTATGACATAAATATATGATAATAATATATATGGGTTTTATGAGAGATGTAACATATGATTTTATCCTTATAAACATAATCATAAACAATCTCGATAAATAATGAGATTGTATCATTAAACACTTAGCACTTTTGTTATATTGAATCATAAGAACCATTAAAGAATAAAATTAAATGAGACATAAAATATAATAAGAATTAATAAATTGAAGATATTACATGTTAAAGGATATATATATACAACTCCTTAAATAATTCATGTTTATAACATAACATATGTCCCAAATAAGAAAAACTGAGACAAAAATCCCTTATCATTTTGGTAACTTTTAAACCTCAAAACCCATGAAAGAGAGATAATCAAATGGATATGTAAATAGCTATAATTTTAAGGTTAATCATGAAAAAATAAATTCATTGGATTTATATACATAAATAAATGTAATAGGTGGTGAATATTGCACGATTCCCACAAAAGTAAAAAGTGAGATGAAAATTCTTTATCGCTTTGGTAAATTTTGAACCGTAAACCGCAAGAAATATAGATCCTAAAATGGATATGTAAATCCCAATAATTTTAAAGATAATAATCATAAAATACATTCATGGAAATTATATATAGAATCTAAATTAAATAGGATGTGAATATGGCATGTGTCTCACCGAAGTAAAAAATTGGATGAAAACCCCTTACCATATGTCTCATCTTCATTCATACATATTCAGACATCATATATAATTAATATAATTTTATTATTAATTTATTAAATAAACATAATTATATATATAATTCCATATATGATTTACTTATGACCTTTTATTACCTATTTATTAATAATTATCTGTTAAAGTCACGTTTCGAGTGATAATTACATTGTTTTTCGTGCATGTTTTGATTTAGTGTTTTCATCCTCATACTTTGGTCATGGAATAATATTATAATTTTTTTAAAAATGATATAAATAATATATATTAAATATATGTATTTATAGTAATCTATAATTTTTATATATAAAAAATGAAATATACTGTTCTTGGAGACGACATGCCATACTTACGCAGGAACATTGTTTCCATTTCATGACCGATTAAATGAAATATAAGTAAATAGTATATTACCATTATAGAATAATTTTTATATCATAAATGTAATATATTTTTTGCTAAACCCAACTATATTACCTTCCATGTAAATAATGAAAAAATCAAATGGCTTTGTTAGGTGGCAGTCTACCGTACACATGAACAACATTATCATATTCCCAAAGAATGGAATGTAAGAAGGTATTTGTTATATAATAATTACATAAGTATAATAATATCATAAATATCATATATAAAAATTTAATCTATAATCATTTCTATCTATGAGAGGTGGTGATTTAAAAATGGATATCATCAGTTCATGAGGCGGTAGTCAACCATACACACAAAGGATGATTTCATATCCCATTGGATGGAAGAGGAGATGGAATTTTGTCATTAAATAAACATAATAAAATATAAGTATATATAATATACTTATGTTGCTTTATTATCAAGGTTAAAGAATAGTTGAAGGAGGTGGATGAAGAAAAAAAACATAACACACAGTTAGGGTTTTCACATCTTCTTCAAAAAACATCTTTTGGTATGCACCAAAAGGCATTATAGGTTGGATTTATAACCAAAATAAGGATTATAATATTAAATTAGGGAAGTAAGTAATTAATTTGGTTAGTTATTGTCAAAACAAAGGTGCTTCGGAAGTGTAAAGAAGAGAGGATAAAGTGTGGGATTCTATAAGTGGGGTGAGTGACACACTTATAATTTTTGGAAAGAAAATGGTGTACCCATTCTTTTCACATAAAAAAGGGTAAAACAGGCAATTATAAAAAAAATAAGGATAAAGCTTTAATATTTATAATAAATTGGTCTTCAACAAGTTCTGCATAATTTTAAACCCATATATTTTTAGTCTGACCACCGGGACACTCATTTTTACCTTAACCATGGTAAATATTTTTTACGATTTTTTCTATTAATTATGGTCAAAAATTAAGTTGACCATATTATATAATATAAATTATTATGATTATAAATTTTTAATCTATTTTTAAAAATTCAACTCAGTGATGTGGAAAAATTTAATATCAACTTAAACCCACTGATGCGACGAGAAGACATGTTTTCAAAGTGAAACTTTTCATAAGTAGAGAATTTTTAAAATCAAAATTCATGATGAAACTGATCATAATTACATATATAAGATTAATAAATATATAATTTAATTTATTTTACTTTTATAACCATATTAATTAAACTTATTTTTTAATTCTCCAATAGAAATGTAAATTCCTAATAAAAAATAGTATTTTTAACTATTCAAAAAATATTTATCTTTATAGAAAATTATAAAAAAAATCACTCAAATATAATTTTGAAGTTATGATTTCAAAAAATTAACATTATTTTTTAAAATAAATTTTCTAAAGGTGGATTAAATTAATTTTAAAATAGGTGCATGCAATAAAAAATAATTTTTATAAAATATAGTTCTTAAGTATAAAATTATATTTATTATTACCTGTTTTCTAAAAAACATAAGATGAATGTTAATTTTTTTTGAATATATAATATATAAATTTCATTAAAATCATTCACCAAAAGTGATTTGTTTAATTCTTAGAAGTAAACCCCATTTTTTGCATAAAATAGTTTATTAGAAAAATATATCCATTATTTTAAAATCACTTTTTATTTTAATTGATAATTAATTGGTTATAAAATAATTCATTTATATGCTATTTTAAACCATATATTTTCATAATTTAGTTAATCCTATTCATACCGACCATTCCATTGGCTAGAAGATAAATATAATATTAAATAATAATATTTTAACAGTATGTCAAGTTTTGTTTAAACTCAATGTTTCATATAACGCAAGGTAAAATTAGTGTATCCTGTTAAAAAAATGAAAAAAATGGTGTTGTGTGTAATAGAAAATACAAATAAGATTAAATTTAATTGAAAATAGATGTTTCAAAAATATTTGGGTGTTAAATTATTAATCTATTACACATAATAGTGGGGATATGTTTTCCTTCCATAATATTTGTTCTTTAATTTGATTTTAATTAACAATATTTAGAAATATTAATCATCATCATTTATGTTTTATTTTTCTTAATGCAGTAAAAAAATTCTAGAATTATTAGAGATGTGATCGACAAGCTATAATGATTATGGCTGGTGTTATTTAGTTACACAGTGTGTAGTATGAGTACACACCATGTACCCAAGTGAACTACTTTTGGAAATATCAAAGGATAAATTACATTACAAGAAATAACTACAAATGGTGAATTTATTTCACATTTCATGTATACAAGGCCAACCTAGTGCATGACTTGTCAGATTATATGGCATGTATTTGGTGTACATGTTGTGTGGTCTACAAAGATTAGTGGTGAAATTCACGCAAACCATTTGGTCAAATACATGGTTTTACCCCTGTTTCCCTCGGAATTCGGGGATGACCTCCTAGATGGGAGATTCAAATGTTCTGATAGGTTTCTAGTTGGTTTGTTCGTAGAACCGGAAACATCCAATGATTCCACATCCATTTGGACCTACTTTCCAAAGGTAGCCGCTCCTTAGCTTGTGGACTAATGAGGCTTAGGAATTTGCATTGGTCGAGAGGATGGGAGGTCGGAATCATCACACCTTTTTGAGGGGAATTATTGTCTATTCCAGGACTCTCTTTATAGATTTAAGTTATGTTCGTGAATCCTTAGTACATTACCAAGTATAAAATGAGCTTTCCTTCAGTTTTGACAATCAATGATTAAATATGTAAGAAATTTGGAGAATCTATTATATGTATTCGAGGTTCTTCATCAATAGATAATCATCTATATTTATTTAGAGATTCTTGGTCAATGGTATCCTTACAAAACATTTATATAAAAGTCTCTTGGTCATTATGATGACTAGGATGGTTTTAAAGCCACTCAGTGGGGCACTTGAAGTTTATTGTCATTCAGAAGGACATGAATTATTTCAGAGTTGGGATCGAACCCATAGATGGGCTACCTACATATCCTTTGTTTTGGAAAAGGAATCAGAACCCATGTAGTTCAAGTAAAGGAGTATGATGTTTATGATTGATGGCTTAAAGAAGGATGTCACAATTACTTTTACACTCTAAGCTCACGTGAGTCATGCTCGGTGTGAGAAACAAGAGGTATTGGTAAAAATTAGACAATTTGTGCCATGAAAGATGCAATCATAAGAAATGGTTTGGGGCTTATGTATATATGACTGCCCAGATAAGTGATGGTTAGGATTTACTTTAGGGAGAAAATCCAGGAACATGGTCCATAAAGGTATATGTGCTTCATGGAGATTTGAATACTCTAACTTGGGACTTATTCCTGAAAAGGAAACCCAAATCAGGAGAGGATTGATAACTGGGTTTTACTCCTGAGAAGAAATCCCAGATCAAACGTAAATTAGGAATGTTTAAAGAGAATTTAAGGGACTTGGGGATTATTCCTGAAAAGGAAGCCCAAGATTATGACTAGGACTTATTCCTGAAAAGGAGACCCAGGTTAAGGGTTTTATGACTGGGACTTATTCATGAAAAGGAATCCCAGGTAAAGGATTAAGGTTTGGGGCTTACTCATAAGAAGGATGCCATAACATTTAAGAGACTTGGGGCTTACACCTAAGAAGGATTCCCAAACATTTAAGGGACTTGGGGCTTACTCCTAAGATGGATGACCAAACATTTAAGGGACTTGGGGCTTATTCCTAAGAAGGATGCCCAAACATTATGACTGGGACTTATTCTTAAAAAGGAGGCCCAGGTTAAGGTTATGACTGGGACTTATTCCTGAAAGGGAAGCCCAGGTTAGGGGACTTGGGGCTTACTCCTGAAAAGGAAGCCCAAGATTTTGACTGGGAATAATTCCTGAAAAGGAGACCCAGGTTTAAGGATCCTCTCATCTTAAAGGATGAGGTTGAATGAATGAACTCTCCATAATTGGTGACATAAAGATATTTTAAATCCCTAGGTTTTGAGAGATATTCCACAGAATTCCTTTCAGATAAGGAAGTCAAATCAAGAAATCATGCCATAAAATGGCTTTGAAGAGTGTCTTGAAGACTGAATCTTGAATAGGAAAGGTGTAATGGCTTAGGAGGGGTAAAATAGGAAATATGGGCACAAAAAAGAAAGGGGCGCGCAAGTCTTGGAAGGCGCGCAAGTACTGCGGCGGCGTACAAGTATTGGTCGCGCAGGTATACCTGCGCGACATGGTGGGTACTTGCGTGATATTCAACCAGCATTGAAATACTTGAGCGACTCTTTATTAAAGCCTTTATAATCCTCTTGAGGTTCTTCCAAAAAAGGGACGCACAAATTCTATCGAAGGAGTAAGGCGGCGCGCAAGTGTTACCACTTCCCTTAAGGGTTGGCCACTTAGGCGCGCAAGTGTTGATGAGTTTCAACACTTAGGCCTTCCTCCCTCTCTTTAGATCTTCCGTTCTAGGTAAGAAATTACCTTAGAAGTGTTTCAGAAGCTTTGAGAAGAGACTTGGGCGTCGGGAGCTTCAATCCGAGTTTTTGGAAAAAATCCTCTCGAATGGGGGGGGGGGCCCACAGGGTCTATTTATAGGTAGGAGAAGACCCCGGGCGGTTACCGGACGGTTATCACTTAGGTCGCGCAAGTCACCTGCACGACCATAAGGGCGTCGCGCAAGTGGACTTGCGCAACAGTGATATAACTTGCGTGGTGCAGTTTCTTTTGATCCTTTGTTCATGCCTTTGTCGATTTTTTATATTTTCTTCCAATGTTGAATCACTTTGAGCTCAGATATTCCCCTTTTCCGATTTTTAGATTCTGCGAAGAAAGGAGCGTCAACAAAAGTCCCCTCTCAGAGTTGGATCTGGAGAGAAATGAGGATTTGACTCTGAGGAAATCGAATACATCCAAAGGAAAAGGGGGCACGCAAGTCTTGATGGCGTAGAGGCGGCGCGCAAGTTCTCTCTGCGCAGGCCTTAAGCACACTGGGTATGGCGCGCAGGATCCTGTCCGCGTCTATAAATAGAGGGCCTCACTTCCGTACAAGCATCCGGATTTCCGAACTTCATACCTTCAAGCTCTCGCCGCGTAGGTCACCTTAGCCGCGCAGGTTGCTCTGTTTTCCAGTGTTTTCCTTGATGTCGCGTTACTATAAAGTCATTTGAACTTGCGCAGTTTATACTTGTGCGTCAAAAACTAGTGCGGCACACGAATACTTGCGTGTCATTTTTTAGACTTGCGCGCCTTAATGCCTTATCCATTTTTTCAAAATCTTTCACAAATTTTATGAAAAATAAACCCATTTAAGAGTTTAATTTATTCAATTTTTGGGCAGATTCAATGGCTACTAATGGAATTAAAACGTCTGATGAACTAGCTAGCAAGCAGATTGATGACATGATGAATATCATTGGCCATGATTACTATGATATCTACAAAAACACTCTCTCAGATTTGGCTAAGCACTTGAAGAAATATCATCTTAATTTCCCACAGAGCATCTACCTGCCTCTATATGGTCATTGTCACCTGCAAGGAGTCAATGTTCCAGATGCAAAGAACTATACACCTAAAATGCAGCTGCGCTGCTACTCCTTCATTTCGGTTATGCTGTGCATTAAGAGCAACAATAATGGTGTGAACTTTCAAATTCTTCCTCCATGTCATTTCCATGTAGATATGAAAATGGCAAACCCATGGGCTGAAATGTTTTCCACTACCGATTGGTGGAGAGAAGACAAACATGGTAATAGAGCAATATCTAAAATGAGTAATCTCTCCAAATGGATCTTTACTTCCAATGATCCATTCTCAAATCCATGTATCCATCTTCCAAGCCTCTTGGACAGAAACAGAGTCACTATTTGATCAACAGAAAATTTTCTCAAACCACACTCAAGAACATCCTTTTAAAATTGTTCCAAGAAGAGCTGGTATCACTACATCTCTTATTGTATCCAGTTGAATGAATGAATTCCAGGTGGTTGCTGTTGAAGCTCGGGGTGCTGTAAATCAAATGAAGAGTTATGTTGAAAGCCTCTTGTAATTCTTTGAAAAAGAGAAGAGACTCCAGTATGTGGATGTTCTTCTAACTCTTGTGTATCAATGAAAAACACTTTCATCTTCAATCATTTGTACCTGCATTCTTTCACTACCTGGTTCAAATTTACTTAATCCAATGGGCTTAGTAAGCATAGTTTGATCTTTACTAGGATTATTACAAATAACCCTACAAACTTTGAACCTTTTAATTGCTCAATATTACCTAAATCATACAAAAATGTATATTTAGTGAGCTAGAACTTGACTTTTATTCAGAGTTCCTTTGTCTTTTGTGGGCAGTTTAATGTCATGCATACCGAACATAAAGGGGATAATGTTTAAGGTCAAAATAGCTTTGACCAAAATGGATTAAAAATTGATTCAATTCCTTAACAATTTATCTGAAAACATATTACCATACTCAAGTATGAGGGAAAATATGTAAGATATGGCTTAAGAATATTTGAATCTGAGGAATGATATGAAAAAGAGCTAAAAGGCATTAGAAGAAGTAGTTTCCAAGAATGCAGTTACTATTATTTAACAAAACCCGTTAGGGGGTTGAAATATGCAGGGCCACCTAAGGGAATTGGCTGCATGGTCAAATAAAATAGTATCTTTTGGCTAACAAGTCTGTTATATAGACTGTTTATGCAAGGCCACCTATGGGCACGTGCTGCATAGTCAGGCAAAAGAACTCTCAGAAATTTACTTTCCTAGTGCTAAAAGCCAGTGAAAGTTTATGGAGATTAAATTTTTTTAAAGTATAGAGTTTGCTGTATGGAAAGAGGTACTTGAATATGGAGAAGATATTTCCTAACAAGATTATCGAAGAACTGGATGAATATCACTCCTACGAAGGTCTGACCCAAACGTAGGGAAAGAGAATATGGAGAGTATAAACCATAGACTGGAATACTTTCAGATCATGAAAAAGGATATGGGACAAATATGTTAAGGATGGCCATTTTTTTTCAGATCCCTACATACTGTCGTTTAAGACAAATAAGGACAAAAGAGGCATTCTTCTTAAGAATGAAGTTACCACTATTTGAAAAACCTGTTAGGGGGTTGAATTATGCAGGGCCACCTAAGGGCATTGGCTGCATGGTCAAATAAATAGAATCTTTCGGCTGACAAGTCTGTTATGTGGACTGTTTATGCAAGGCCACCTATGGGTACGTATTGCATAGTCAGGAAAAAGAATTCTTAGAAGTTTGACATTTCTGTGACTAAAAGTCTTGAAAAGGGTTATGAAGATCTGAAAATATTTAAGGTTAGGATTATAACACATAAATATGGGTATTGTCCAATTTATATAGAGATACATAAGTCAATAATAACCATAATTATGTTGTGGCTGGGTCATGAATTGAAATTTTGGACTTCACTACGTATCTCATAAGAATGAGAATCAAGCCATACGTAGTTCTTGAAATGTATTTTAACGTCGTGCAGGACGAAAGTATGAGAGATCTTAGTTTAGGGTCATAGAGTTCGGACCATAATAATGAATACACAGTGTGTGTTTTCATGAGGACTTTTCAGCCAAGGGACTGAAAGTGAAATTTGGGGTTAGGCCCAAAAGACTTGGGGCTGGATTCGAGGGATACTCGAACGTTCCTACGTATCCCATAAGGATGGGAATCAAGCCCACGTAGTTCTAGAACTACCCTTTGTACAAATTTGGTTCGTACAAGTGAAGGGTGAAAGGGGACTTTAGTGCAATGATGGTTTAACCTGAGATAAAACGTTTAGGTATTACCATGTATGCACGTAGTCTTTTGAAATGAAACATGATTGAAAATAATCAATGTCAATAATAGTTCTCTCTCAAATGAGGAAATCAAAGAGTTTTGTAGTTTATTGTCGTACTGGACAAAAGCGTTGCATAGTTTAACATCATATAACAAGGATGAAAGTGAATCAATGTAAAGATATTGATTCTAGGGGCGGTTTCACGAATCAACATCATATGAGATGGTGGTGAACCGATGTGAAGAGATTGTTTTTGGTCTTGAACCCTGGGAGGTTGCCTACATACCCAGCCTGGAGGGCAAGGATCAAAGTCCTTGTAGTTCAATTAAATAATGAATTAATGATCAAGTTGTTCTTGGGGACAACGATATAAATAAAATAAATAATAAAAAAATGTTGTTGGGACTTATACATGGTTAGTGGCCCAAAGAGAGTGTTACGGTTGAGGTTTTCTCTAAGCTCACGTGAGTCATGCTCGGTGTGAGAAACAAGAGGTAACAACAACCTTAAAGATGTATAGTTTAATGTCATGTAGGACATATAAAGGGACTATGCAGTTTAAAGTCTTGCAGTTAGGACTATTGGTGCTGCACAGTTTAGTGTCATGTAGCAGGGACAAAATATAGTTTAATGTCATGTAGGACATATCATGAATTTTCTGTACAGTTTAGCGTCATGTAGTCAGGACGATGGGGACAATACAGTTTAACGTCATGTTGGACAAAAAATGGGGACCACGCAGTTTAATGTCATGCAGTGAGGACAAAAGAGTGCATCATTTTAACGTCATGTTGGACGAAAGTGCGAATAGTTTAAGGTCATATGCATGGACCGTGGATGGTGCAGTTTAATGTCATGCTGGACGGTGGTGTAGTTTAAGGTCATACAGGACCTTTGATGATTATATAGTTTAACGTCTTTCCAAACATAAGGGAACTTTATACAGTTTAGCATCATGTAGTTAGGACGTCATAGTATAACGTCTTGCTGGACATAAGGGACTTGCAAAATAGTTTAGGGTCATATGCATGGACCGTTGATGATGCAGTTTAAGGTCATACTGGACCATTTAGGGAACTTTTCACATTTTAACGTCGTGTAGGATGAAGTTTCAGTTTAAGGTCATACTGGACCATTGCTGTATAGTTTAACGTCATATAGCAAGGACGAACAGGTGCCGCACAGTTTAGTGTCATGTTGCGGGGACATTGATGGTGACACAGTTTAACGTCATGTTGGACGTATGTGCAAATAGTTTAGGGTCATATGCTTAGACCGTTGCTGTATAGTTTAACGTCATATAGCAAGGACGAACTGGTGCCGCACAGTTTAGTGTCACGTTGTGGGGACAATGAAGGTGACACAGTTTAACGTCATGTTGGACATATGTGCAAATAGTTTAGGGTCATATGCTTAGACCGTTGCTGTATAGTTTAACGTCATATAGCAAGGAAGAACTGGTGCCACACAGTTTAGTGTCATGTTGCGGGGACATTGAAGGTGACACAGTTTAACGTCATGTTGGACGTATGTGCAAATAGTTTAGGGTCATATGCTTAGACTGTTGCTGTATAGTTTAACGTCATATAGCAAGGACGAACTGGTGCTGCACAGTTTAGTGTCATGTTGCTGGGACATTGAAGGTGACACAGTTTAACGTCATGTTGGACGTATGTGCAAATAGTTTAGGGTCATATTCTTAGACCGTTGCTGTATAGTTTAACGTCATATAGCAAGGACGAACTGGTGCTGCACAGTTTAGTGTCATGTTGCTGGGACATTGATGGTGAGACAGTTTAACGTCATGTTGGACGTATGTGAAAATAGTTTAGGGTCATATGCTTAGACCGTTGCGGTATAGTTTAACGTCATATAGCAAGGACGAACTGGTGCCACACAGTTTAGTGTCATGTTGCGGGGACATTGAATGTGACACAGTTTAACGTCATATTTGACGTATGTGCAAATAGTTTAGGGTCATATGCTTAGACCGTTGCTGTATAGTTTAACGTCATATAGCATGGACGAACTGGTGCTGCACAGTTTAGTGTCATGTTGCAGGGACATTGAAGGTGAATACTTTTTAGTTTATACAAAATACGTCTTCAAAAATCTGGCATATGGATCTGTTAATTGAATCATATTAACAGAACCAAAGATTAACTCTTCGTATGATGAAGACTCTGCCTGATTAGCCTGTTTAGGCTGTGCCATTTGATGGGGCGGTGCCCGTTGTTTTGAAGTAGATGACATAAAGTCTGCCAGAGTCAAAGACAATTTAGGCTTTGACACATACTCATCTTCTTCTGATTCTTTTTTCTTCTTTGAATCAAATAGTTTCATTGAGGACTTTCCCTCTGACGAAGAGGGTTTTACCGCAATATTCATAGCAGAAGACACAATTGGTTTCTTTAATTGTGTTCGCAAAATGGCATGAGTCCGATTGATTGTCTTTCTGACCATCCAATCATCATACTTCTGTGCATTTCTGCTTTTAACTTCATTCCATTCACCTCCTTCCTCTGGAACTATAGCAGTAACACATGCTACCTGAGTTGAAGAACCTTTTAACTTGACTTGTCCCAAGTCGACCATCTTTTGTAGGAGGTCTTTGAAGGCAAAAAACTCTTTGATGGGATGCCATAACATTTGATGAAAGGGACAATAATTGGGACGGTCTTCATCTCCTTCCTTGTTTGGCCTCTTGGGCACTGGTAATTGAACCAAATTATTTTCCATAGCTGAAATGAAGTTACCAGGAACTTGCTCATTTCGGAAAGAGTATGTTTTACTCTTCAAATCCTCAAATTGTTTTCGTCATTGATCTCTTTGATCATTTGGATGAAATGACATTTGTTTTTGGCGTTCAGGAGGTGGAGCCCTTCGAGAAGATGAATGTTTTGAAGTAGAAATAGGTACAGGTGCTTGTTTAAGCATAACTGTAGAAGTTTCTGCTTTACCCATTCTCCTTCCTGAAGCTGATGGAATTACACGAGATTTAACCTTAGCCTGTATAAGGGAATCTTCAATCTGCTGAACGATTGAAGTAAGGTCTCGAAACCCTCCTGTGTATTTCACAGGGATCAATGGCGTGCGTAATTTGTCACGCAAATTTTCCACACAGATTGGAAATAGCTCTTCCTGAGGGAGTGCTAAACTCAGGTAATATGTTAATCCCTTCCAGTGAGCAATGAAATCAGAGACTCTTTCATTCTCCCTTTGCTTGCAGTTTGTAAGATCGAAAACTGTCGTTTTTGGCAAAGTTGAGCTGAACTGAAGAAGGAATTTTTGACGAAGATCCTCCCATCCAATGATTGACCGGGATTGCAAGCTTGTATACCAGACAAAAGCTGGTCCTTGCAAGTTTCGCATGAAGCATCTAAGTTTCACTGCTTCTTGCTGCTCTGGAGTTTCCATCATGGGATTACAACAAGACACGTAATGCGTCAAATGTTGTTCAGGGTCGCCTGATCCATTGAAAGTAGGGAAAACAGGGTTTCCGAAACTAGATGGAGGAGAAATTGAATCTACCCATTCAGGGTAAACTTTCTTTTCTGGTTGAACTTGCTCCCTTTCCCTTCCATAGTTTCTAACCGAGTTGTTAATGCCTCAATAGTAGTTATTAACTTTTGAGAAACATCAGGTTGAATTTGGTCTTGGGTAGGTGCAATGAATGGATCTTGGAAAGACGTGGTGATTGGTGCTGCAACTGATGGTAGCACTGCCAACCGTTGTTGCGTTTGACCTGTAGGATTAGACCTCTGAGGGTCTACTGATAAAGGAGGATATTCCTGATCCATCTCAGCAGTTACAAAAAATTCCTTCGGCTGTCGGACTTCAGCATTCTTAAGAAGAAGAATATTTTGAAGTAGTTCTGCATTCAACCTTCTTAATTATTTAATTTCTTCCTCCTATTGTGCAAACCTTTGCTCTAATGAGAGTGATTGACCTTCTCTAGAGGAAGGATATGTAACCTGATTCTTTCCCCTCCCTTTGTTGGATACTTTTTGGAGAGAAGGAAGTAGATTACCTAGGTTCTGAGTAATCCTTTGACTTCGTGTACGCACACCTTCTTCATTTTTATTGGTGCGTACATTTTCTTGAGCAGGATGCTCTTCATCTGAGTCCCCTGAGTGAGTCTCCTCTGGTGGATTAGCAACAACGACATTGATGACATTGATTTATGTATCATACATCGCATCCCTTCTATCAACATTTCTGTGATATTGTCTTCTTTGATGTATTTCATTAGACATTTTCTTTTGTTGATTTAATCTTTTAGGAACTTCTTGACGAGCTATAACTTGGAGGGAATCTCCTGATAATTTGGCTCTTCGTTCCTCTTGGGGTTTCTTCCCCAATCGAGAAAAGACCGATATTCCCTGAGAAGGGAATTGCTGATTTGAAAGATTCCCCAGTCTCGTGAACTGGGGAAGTTCTTGCTGCTTCCGCTCAACTCCTCGAATCCCATTTGTTGACTCTGAGGGTTGGGTTAAAGGAGTCCCCAGTCTGACAAGCTAGGGTGGCTCTTGACCTACTATGTCTACGATATTCTTAAAAGATCTCTTGATCATGTGAATCTTAGTTCGAAAATTAGCTGGATGCATTAACCTATATCCACTTTTATCACCTGGTTCAACAGACCGTTGGATTATTTTCGAGACTTCTGTCATTTGATGATGTGTTTTCTCCATACGAGAGGCTTGTGAAATATTCTTGCCTGCTTGATGTAGGAGAAATTCAACAACTTGTTCTCTATATGCTTGATTTTGAGAGGAACAAGTTGAATCCTGTTCTTGAGCAAGCTTTTGATTATGAACAAAGCCCATTGACTGTGGCCGGTCATGGGAAATAACATTGCATGAGACCATTTTCGGCGGGCTTTGCTGACTAAAAAGCACTGTGAAATGTAGTGCTCTGTGAACACCCCATCCTCTGATATGAACACAAGATGGAGCATTGGTAATTAACTGATGCAATTTTATTAGTTTTCCAATGCATGAACGTTGAAGGGTTCTCTGATGCTTTTCAGCCTTCGGATACCAAGAGACTGATAGAGATGCCAAATCAATCTGACGTTGTAGCCCTTTTATTATCTTAAGATGATTTTCATATTCATCATAAGATAATACCTTCTTGTTCAATTGACAAAGAGTTTTCCATATGTTGAGACGAATATCATGGACTCTATCTTCCGTCAACATCTTTGGAATGTCATACTGGGAGTCAGCCAAAGGCCAAAACATGACTGGTACCTCACTTTTCGCCAGTGTTTTCCTCATGTTCAGCATTTCCACTTTATCATTAAATGAAGATTCTTCTACCTGTTTTGACCAGAGTTGGTGTTTCCTTGTTGCTTCATCGGTTTCAACAAGATTGGTAGAGAGATCATTGATCAAACTAGAAGATGCATGAATTAGGGGTGGTTCAGAGAATGACCTATACCCTGGGCTATCTTCTGATTGAGAAAGTATTTCACTTGCTAGAGATAAAGCATCAGACATGACTGGTTTCGCATTCGCAAGTGCCTCAAGATAAGAGGGCTTTCTTGGCACTACATTGTCCACTGGAGTATTTTGCAGGTAATGTGAATCACTAATGCGGAGAGGACTTTCGCAGCGAAATTCATCATCATGGGGAGGACCACCATAATGGGTTACAACAAAAGATGAAATATCTTGCTCCTTGGTCTTCGGACCACACAGAGGGTTCCTGTGGCTCTTATCTGAAGAAGAAAATTCAAGATTGACCGAATTTTCATGAAGAAATCCTTCATGAGGAAGTGTCTATTGAAGACCTTCAGAATTAATGTTCCCGTTATTGGGAACTGAGGGAGTAGAATCTTGAATTCCAAAAGATAAATGTCTGAGGGCTTCAAGAACTCCAGCATTGAGCAAGGACTTGTTACAGATTGGCCTTTGATCTCCTGACTGTGTTGGGCGGATCTTTTTCTTAGATGCCTTGTTACTCACTTTGGAAACCACTTGTTGATGAAAGTGGTTACTCTAAGCAGGTGTATGTTCCTGATCAGGAAAGATGGTCAGGTTAGGCTGACGATCTCCACTCAAATCAGGTGTATGTGCTTGACTTGGTTGTCCGTATGATATGGGGGAGTATTCCCCATAACCCTCTTGGACTGTAACAGATGTGTGTGTCTGTTCCGGAGTGAATCGTTGATATTTCACTCCACTGCTAGGGATAGATTTATGTGTCTTTCCCTGAGATGATGCTGAAGTTGTTATGATATCCTGGCAAGCATCCAGAATATGAGCAGAAATTTGCTTCTGCTCTTTCACCATTGACAAAATATGTTTGGTGACTTCAGCCGCTGGAACCGGAATATACTTCCATTCCGGGTTTCGAGTAGGTGTATGTGCATGCTCCTGTCCTTTTTTTCTTGTCAGTGAATCCTGATAGTACTCAAGTGTAGAGGTAGAGAGTTGATTCTACCTCCTGTTTATCATCAGAGATTTCCGACTGACTTCTCCGTGTGCTACCAAGCGAGACTGTTGGTAGGATTGATTAGTACTAGCAGGTGTATGTGCCTGCTGATTACAATTCTCCAAACACGGTTGAAGAGATCCGTCATATGTAGTCAGGCGAGCCTACTGACTAACTGATGATGCATAAGCAGGTGTATGTTCCAGTCTATAGTACTCCGCCGAAATTGCCTGACGGGATTGGATTGATGCTGCCAGACGAGTCTGCTGGACAGCGGAATTAAAACGGACAAGTGTGTGTGCTTGTTCGTTGTTTGCCACCAAGTTAGGTTGGTGGAATCCATCATATGTAGTCAGGAGAGCCTACTGACTAACTGATGATGCATAAGCAGGTGTATGTTCCTGCCTATAGTACTCCACCGGAATTGCCTGGCGGGATTGGCTTGATGCTGCCAGACGAGTCTGCTGGATAGCGGAATTAAAACGGACAGGTGTGTGTGCCTGTTCGTTGTTCGCCACCAAGTTAGGTTGGTGGACTTCTCCGGAGATGGCAGGGATGAAAACCTGCCCATTATTAACCGGATTATGTCTCTAGCAGTTCGTCTTACCTGCTCGAGTTCGAGGAACCTGAGCTGAATGCCTGGAGTCGGTACCCTCATCATGTTGAGGGCGCACTGCCGCACGAGTCTGGCAGCGATTGTTGATGGGAGCCCTCGGGAAGGACTCTTGTATTTTTGAATTAAGGCCCTGAGGGACCTGCTCATTCACTTGCTCAGAGTAAGGGAGAAAATGTAAATTGCATTCCGGGGATAACGACCCGAAACAGTTGGAGACGGTAGTCAGCACCGCCTACCTCTTGATCACTGGTCGTCGTTGTCCGGACGACCTGTGTGAGTTGTTCGCTTGGAGGGCCTGTCGGGCAGCCTCCAGAGTTGGGATGGTACCGTGTTGATGGTAATACTTAACCAGCGCATTTGATACCCAGCGTTGAAGACGCTGAGTAGGTGATGTCATCCTCAGAGCGGATGAAGATCCAGTAGGAATAGCAGTAGTGGTATTTGCAGCAGAAGTATTCACAGATGTGAATTTGAGAGCAGCCATTATGGAAATACAGAAGATCTTGGAAAATAGTGCCTGTTTGATATAACAGACGTAGTCAAGATAAAATTCAGCCACTTCATCCTTTGGATTAGCACACATGTCAATGATTGTTTTTGTTATCCCTCTTAAAATAGGGGCTTAACAAATAGGTAAAACATCATTTAACTTGGTTAAGGATTCACGTCGGGTTCACCATTTTTTGTTTCCCTCGGAATTCGGGGATGACCTCCTGGATGGGAGATTCAAACGTTCCGATTGGTTTCTAGCGGTTTTGTTCGTAGAACGGGAAACATCCAATGCTTCCACATCCATTTTGACCTACTTTCCAAAGGTAGGCGCTCATTAGCTTGTGGACTGATGAGGC
Source organism: Viscum album (assembly GCA_963277665.1). Classification (NCBI taxonomy): domain Eukaryota; kingdom Viridiplantae; phylum Streptophyta; class Magnoliopsida; order Santalales; family Viscaceae; genus Viscum; species Viscum album. The sequence continues at coordinate 1,775,462,072 of OY728129.1, read as the reverse complement.
TTAGGAATTTTCATTAGTCGAGAGGATGGGAGGTCAGACTCATCACACCTTTTTGAGGGGAATTATTGTCTATTCCGGGACTCTCTTTATAGATTTAAGTTATGTTCGTGAATCCTTTTTACATTACCATGTATAAAATGAGTTTTCCTTAAGTTTTGACAATCAATGATTAAATATTTAAGAAATTTGGAGAATCTTTTATATGTATTCGAGGTTCTTCATCAATAGAGAATCATCTATATTTATTTAGAGATTCTTGGTCAATGGTATCCTTAAAAAACATTTATATAAAAGTCTTTTGGTCATTATGATGACTAGGCTGGTTTTAAAGCCACTCAGTGGGGCACTTGAAGTTTATTGTCATTCAGAAGGACATGAATTATTTTAGAGTTGGGATCGAACCCATAGATGGGCTACCTACGTATCCTTTGTTTTGGAAAAGGAATCAGAACCCACGTAGTTCGAGTAAATGAGTATGATGTTTATGATTGATGGCTCAAAGAAGGATGTCACAATTACTTTTACACTCTAAGCTCACGTGAGTCATGCTCGGTGTGAGAAACAAGAGGTATTGGTAAAAATTAGAAAATTTGTGCCATGAAAGATGCAATCATAAGAAATGGTTTGGGGCTTATGTATATATGACTGCCCAGATAAGTGAAGGTTAGGATTTACTTTAGGGAGAAAATCAAAGAACATGGTCCATAAAGGTATATGTACTTCATGGAGATTTGAATACTCTAACTTGGGACTTATTCCTAAAAAGGAAACCCAAATCAGGAGAGGATTGATAACTGGGTTTTACTCCTAAGAAGGAATCCCAGATCAAACGTAAATTAGGAATAGTTAAAGAGAATTTAAGGGACTTGGGGCTTATTCCTGAAAAGGAAGCCCAAGATTATGACTAGGACTTATTACTGAAAAGGAGACCCAGGTTAAGGGTTTTATGACTGGGACTTATTCATGAAAAGGAAGCCCAGGTAAAGGATTAAGGTTTGGGGATTACTCTTAAGAAGGATGCCCAAACATTTATGGGACTTGGGGCTTACTCCTAAGAAGGATGCCCAAACATTTAAGGGACTTGGGGATTACTCCTAAGAAGGATTCCCAAACATTTAAGGGACTTGGGTCTTACTGCTAAGAAGTATGGCCAAACATTATGACTGGGACTTATTCTTAAAAAGGAGGCCCAGGTTAAGGTTATGACTGGGAATTATTCCTGAAAGGGATGCCCATGTTAGGGGACTTGGGGCTTACTCCTGAAAAAGAAGCCCAAGATTATGACTGGGACTTATTCCTGAAAAGGAGACCCAGGTTTAAGGATTCTCTCATCTTAAAGGATGAGGTTGAATGAATTAACTCTCCATATTTGCTGACATAAAGATATTTTAAATCACTAGGTTTTGAGAGATATTCCACAGAATTCCTTTCAGATAAGAAAGTCAAATAAAGAAATCATGCCATGAAATGGATTTGAAGAGTGTCTTGAAGACTGAATCTTGAATAGGAAAGGTGTAATGGCTTAAGAGGGGTAAAATAGGCAAGATGGGCACCAAAAAGAAAGGGGCGCGCAAGTCTTGGAAGGCGTGCAAGTACTGCGGCGGCGCGCAAGTATTGGTCGCACAGGTATACCTACGCGACATGGTGGGTACTTGCGCGATATTCAACCAGCATTGAAATACTTGAGCGACTCTTTATTAAATCCTTTAGAATACTCTTGAGGTTCTTCCAAAAAAGGGATGCGCAAATTCTATCGAAGGAGTAAGGCGGCGCGCAAGTGTGACCACTTCCCTTAAGGGTTGGCCACTCAGGCGCGCAAGTGTTGATGAGTTTCAACACTTAGGCCTTCCTCCCACTCTTTAGATCTTCCGTTCTTGGTAAGAAATTACCTTAGAAGTGTTCTGGAAGCTTTGATAAGAGACTTGCGCGTCGGGAGCTTCAATCCGGGTTTTTGGAAAAAAATCCTCTCGAATGGGGGGCCCACAGGGTCTATTTATAGGCAGGAGAAGACCCCGGGCGGTTACCGGACGGTTATCACATAGGTCGTGCAAGTCACCTGTGCGACCATAAGGGCATCACACAAGTGGACTTGCGCGACAGTGATATAACTTGCGCGGTGCAGTTGCTTTTGATCCTTTGTTCATGACTTTGTCGATTTTTGATATTTTCTTCAAAGCTTGAATCACTTTGAGCTCAGATATTCCCCTTTTCCGATTTTTAGATTCTGTGAAGAAAGGAGCGTCAACAACCCCGTGTAACACTAACAGTATGGAACATTAATGGAATACATGATTTTTTTGTAGTGTTGATGGAGTGTAGTTCATCATTTTACACAACTAAAATAGACGCTGAGTTATTTTTTTAGTCAGGTAGACCCATGGCTAGTGGAACACACAACGTGAAGTTGGAGTAAATGTTATGTGGTCTCACATCTGAAGAACAAATCGAGTCCTTTGATTGGTTACATTTCAAAAAAAAAGGCATGATACAAAACATGTAGATGACTAGTGTAGGTTTTATAGTCCATATGAGGTAAAAATCGAATCCATAGGTGTTTATCTCAGGTATAAGACAATTAAGGTACATGACATGAATCTCATAATTACATACCATGTAGTCTCCCAATATAGAACAAAATTAAAATTCATTAAATTACTAATTGTATGACTAAAACATTATTACATTGATTGACACCTGATGTGTTTTACAATTTAATAATGGTTTTAATGAATTAAAAATTCTCAATTAATTGAAAAAAATTAGCTATCAATATTGGTTATGCCAATTATTTTCCATGAATGAAATTATGATAGTTATCTCAAAGAGAATTCAGATTTTCATAAATATAAAATTCAATTAATTAACTAATAAATTAATTAACTAATGAAATTGTGTCTATATTAATAGTAAATAACAAATTGAAATGAATGTTATCCAATGTAATTTTACATATTCATTTCATATATGACCATTCATGATCTTGAACTAGACCTATGTATGCATTGATATTATTTAATTTAATATATTGATTTTTTTTCAATTATTAATTATTAAATTAAATATTATGGATTAAGAGTCATGCCTCCCACTTATTTTATGTAGAACCTTCATATCCAAGGTTTTTTATGTAATTCCCCTTAACCCTTCCTTTGGTTCCCCTCTCATGCGTGTGAGTTATAAATACATGTAATTAAATGAGTATCCCAAGGTTCATAGTAGTGGTTCATAAAGAAACCAACATGGTTCCAACTAAGGTGGCCCACTGTTGGATATATGGAATGCTATAAATCATGGCAAGAATGACCTAATGAGTTTTCCCCTGGTCATATTTTAATATATTTTTCAATTAATAAATCAATTGTTATATAATCTCATGATCAGGTAATTTATTTATTTTTGTATTTATATCGGATGAATTATTTGTTTTGTGGATACAAGAAAAATATTACACAAATAAATGAATTAATATGAAAGTTTTTAATTTAAATAAATGGATTATGCATAAATGTTTTACCAAACATGGTTAATTAGTTATGTAAGATCCACTTCATATTAAAAAATAATTATAAAGTATAAAATAAGACAAAATTTACACATAATAAATAATATCCATAAAATATATATTAAGTCAAACTTGAACCTAAACTACATGATTAAAAATGAAATCCATGTAACTAAGTGTTTATCCAACCCACTTTGGGAAAATCACTGTTTTCATGGAGTTATTATGAATATTTTGGGTTGAATGAACTAACATGCATCACAGTAGTATCCAATGCTAGAATTTATGTAACAAAGAGGGAATTATTGAGGAAATCATATTTTGGATTTCAATATGGGGTAGCCCACTCAATGGATCAAGGTGTTGCAAGATTGTAGTTGCAAAAGTCCTACCTACCAAATTATGTTGAAGAATAGTTTTCAAACCTTTTTGGGGTTTTGTGAAGGGGAATATGAATCCTTTCCACTACAATGTCCTAGAAACTAGACATTCTGATTCAAAAGGAAAGGTTATTTGGGACTTGATAAAATAATTGGAGTCTTAATGAAATTAAATTCATTACGTTTCACATAAATTATAATAAAGTGAATTAATAATAGTTTGCTATTTTATAATTTTAGAATAATGGAACGTTCTTAATCCACATTATCCTTATGATCTATATTAGAGAACAACCATCTCCTTACCGGAAGTATCTTTTGAGAATGGTTCAGATGCCTCAAGTTTTGTTTCTTCCTGAATATAAATCTTATGTTCTAGAGTCCTAATTACTTAACATACCAACTAGGTAAGAAGGTGATGAAGAGTTAACTATATATGATAAAAACCTAAGTGACATGGTCTATGTTTAGTATTTTATGTGATCATCTATATCTCATAAACTAATGAAGTATCATAAATACAAAAATGCTTATATAATGGTTGATAATCTCTCTGTCATATAAAAAGAGAGAGATATAAAATAATGGGTTATGATATACAAGGTTCTATTTTCGAGTAATCTTAGATATGGGGCACTATATGGGACTCATGTAGTCTAAATCATTAGATACATTAAAAACTAGAGGTTCTATGGTTTAAGAAAGATGAAGATCTTCACAAATATGTCCTTATTGCATCACTCCCTAAGTGCTTCTACATATTTTTTTATCAATTTTAATACAAAAAACAATGATAAGTATCTCTTATATTTTATCGGTTTTTTTTCAAATTTTATAAGGATATGAAGTGTGAAAGGAATTTCTCCATTATGATCAATAAACAGAATGGTCATGTGAATAACTCAATGTCTAAATATTCATCACAAAATCCTTCCAAGGATAGAAAGATCAAGTTGAATGAAAGGGAACATGATGATGTCTATTTTTCATAAGACAAGAAGGGTCACTAGAGGAATAATTACAGCCAGGAGAAGAAGAAAGGGAAAGATTTAAGTGAATTTGTTATCAAGTTAACTTAATCAATTTTTATAAATTCTCTATTAGGTATAGATTATGGGGAAAACATATATATTCAATTATAGGAACCAAATAGATTCAAAAAGATTAATTTTGGGGAGGTAGATCTTTATGTAACTAATAGAGATAAACTTACAGTTGTGTATATCACACAATACCACCTCATGTTTCCGACATGAATGATTTTTGTTTTGAAAGATTTTTATAATGTTCTCTCTATTACCAAAAACAATGTTTCTATATCCAAACATGATACAAATGAATTTATATTAAAAAATTGGAATAAATGTTTCTTTTTTTATAAATATATAATTATTTATGATAAAGTACATTTAAATAATGGTTTGTATGTGTTGGATTATGTGAACTAAGTCATGGAGGTCGATAATGAAACTAATTCACATGAATCATACCACACCAGAAATTAGAATCCACTATTAGGTTATTTAAATGGAATTAATTTGATTAAAATATATCAATATGGATATTTATATTCCTTTTAACTAAATCCACTTTGTGAATTTCACACATGTTTACAAGGAAAAATGAAAAAATCCCAATTTAGTAGAAATAGTGGAAGGGGAAAAGAGATTCTTGATTTATTTAATACTGATTTGTTTAGACCACTTCCTATTGAATAATGTTTTGGGTTCTCATACTTAATAATTTTTTATTATGATTTTAGTAGAAATTGATATGTCTAAATGATGAGGTATAAGCTAGATTCGTTTAAGAGATTCAAGGAATACAAGACAAAAGTTGTCGACCATCATGGTAATAATATTAAGAAAATACTATAAGAATATGGTGCACAATATATTAATAAATACTTCATAGATTATTTATGGGAGTTTGGGATGCTATCTCAAGTCACTCCTCTTTATACAACATTGTGCAATGGTGTAAGTTAATGGATGAAAAAAAACATTGTTAAAAATGGATAGATCAATGATGAGTCATGAACACAATACATTAACCCTTTAGGGATACACATTACCAAAAAAACATACATAATAAACCAAAAACTAACTAAAGTAGAATATGGTATTCCAAAACAATTTTGGTGTGGAAAGAAACTCATGTTTTTATACTTACATGTATGGGGTTATGAGGAATCTATTAAGGCATATTAAAGTAAAAAAATTACACTCGTGTCACAACATGTACCTTTATATGATACCCCATGGAAAAGAGGATATTACCTATAGTATACCTAATAAAAAAGGATATAGTGGAAATAAACACCATATTCTAGGAGTGGGAACACGTCTCAAAATGTTATAGTGTGATAAATATAAACATTGATAAATTCTAGGCTTAAGGTGTAGATGAGTTGGAATTGGAATAGATTCGATAAAGCCCTATGGAAGAATAAGTTATTGGGACATAATTATTTATTAGAAATACAAGAGTGGTTATAAAACTAAAATGGTATTGTTTTATAGTCTCCAGAGATAGTGAATCAACATTAATTTATAATAATGATCATGTAACCTAAAATAAAGCATTAAGTGGCCCTTATATTGCTAAATAAAATGAATCCTCGAATTATGAAATGGATTATATATACCAAAACATGTCAAGATTTTTTTAGATTGTTTAGTGAATGTAAATAATATTGTTTTTAAATGGGTATTAAATATGGAAGTGAACATGGATGGAAAATTTTGTACTTATAAGGCATGGATAGATTCAAAATTATTTAAACTGAATCAAGGTATAAACAATGATGTAACCTTTTCACTAGTTACAATGCTAAAATCGATTATAATTATAATTTCTATTATGACTTTCCATGACTATGATATTTGAAAAATTCATGTAAAAATAGACTTTCAATATGTGAACCTTCATAAATATGTCTTTATTAAACAACTCAAAGGGTTTATGACTCCAAAAGGATTCCAACAAGTTATGAATATTTAAAATATCTATTTATATATTAAATTAATCATCTAGGTCATGGGACATTTAGTATGGTGAATACATAATAAAATTTTGTTTCATAAATAATTAAAGATATCCTTGTTTCTATAAATGCATTAGTGGGAGTGTAGTAATTTTCTTAATAGTATATTTCGGTAATATACTACTTATGGGAAATGAAATACTTGTCTTACAATATGTTATGTTATGGTTAAATAAATTCTTATTCATGAAGGAATTAGGTGAATAAACATATATTCATGGAATTAGGATCCATCATGATAGATATAATAGGATACTTGGCCCATATCAAGGTATATATATTGACAATATACTAAATATACTCAGTTTGGAAGAATCAAAGAGGGTATTATTTCTAATGTCATATATAATTCATTTTTCTAGGAAAATGCATCCTCAGACACATGAGGAATGAAAATGAGTAAAACAGATTCCATATATGTATGCAATTAGGTTATTCATATATGTTATGGTATGTTCTACTGTAGATGTCATATATTACTTGATTATGGTAGGAAGATATCAAGATAAACCAGGTGACCACCATTGGATGGTAGTCAAGAATATCGTTAAATATATGAGTATCGGTAAGGATAAGTTCCTAGTATATGGAGTAAATTAGGAAATAATCATTAGAGGACATTCATATTATAGTTTATAAATAGATCAAGATAATATGAAATCACAAATGGGATAGATCTTCCCTCTCAATGGAGGTGTTGTGATATGGAAGAGATCGAGGAAGGTTATGATCACAGAGTCTACAACAGTGGATAAGTATATAATGTCTTATGTAGTAGGTAAATAAGTAGTTTTTATATATAACTTCATCCAAGAATTTCCATGGTACTGACCAGTAAAGATCCTATCACATTTTATTGTGAGAATACTATCATGGTGGCTATTACAAAGGAGCCAAGGTCCCATCATCTGACAGAGCACGTACATTGAAAGTATCATCTCTTGAGGTATATTTATCAAAGAGGTATATTTTTTTAATTAGAATATTCATAAAATACAAAATGGAATATACCTTGGATAAATCCTTAATTCAGAAGAAAAATGATCTTCATGTGAAATCTAGTGGAATGAAAATCGTAGGATGTTGGCTCTAGTCTAAGTGGGAGACTATTGGAGTTTGTGTTCTAGAGCTAACTATATTTACTTTGATAACATTTATAATCAAATATTAGGTTATTAATAAAAACATAATATTATATATTGTTTGTTGTTATGCATTGTTTTATATAATAATGTCAAAGGGAATCTTTAGTATTGATAAGGTCAAAGCTGTTTACCACTATGATGATAACCTTGATGTACGATAACAATATTGTTTATTATATTTCTATATTTGGAAAATGTACTATGATATGGAACAAATTATATATATTTTCGAGTGTAAATACTCATTGAAAGATGAGTATAATTCTCATGATGTTCAAAAATTGTTAATCTCTAAGATGAGAGATTATGAGAGAAGACCCGCCAGTAGAAATTACACATGTTTTTGTGTCATCATATATTACTATATATGTGTTTGGGTAATGGTCCTTAAACTTTAACAATTTATTGAATTTTTTTCATGTCTTTCACACATAGATTTTTTGACCAAAATTTTTATTCCACATGTTTGCAAGAAGTATGGTACATTGGGTGTGTCATGAATGAAATGTTATTAATGGATAAGTTGAGGAGTGATTTTTACCTTCTATCATTATTGAAGTAGATATCTCTAACCTATGATTGTAATATAACTATCACCATAAATCCTATGGAAATTTTGTAATGACATGTTTATTTTAGATATTAGATGAAAGATGTATCAATCATTTAGGATGATGAAATGGATGTGAAACATGGTTGATGATATAATTAGAGAAATATATTATATTATACAATGTGTGATCATATATAGTTAAAGTTGTTGTGAAATTTAGTTACTTCTATTGGGTGACTTGACATGTTTCCATTTAGTAATCTTGGACTTTAGGAATTCCCACCTAATGAGAATGAGGAATAATCCTAGAGGGTGACACATGAAGTGTATTCATTGGTCATTATTAAATTATATTTAAATTTAATTAATGGAAGAAATATTTTTCTCAAGACTGAGGAATAATTATATTCATGTTTTATTGTTTAAAAATATTTATTTATATATAAATTCTCAATTAAGTATTTATTTGAGTATTAAATAAATGATGAAGAATCTAAGAAGACCAAGATCTTGTCTAGTGATAAATATTAATTTTCATGCTGAAAAAATAATATTTATTATTAAACAAGTCAGTTAACACCATAAAAATAAATGAAATATTATTATTATTTGTAGTTGTGTCATGAATGGATTATTTTTTTATTTAAGGGATGGTATGAAAAATAAATAATATTTTATCATAAACTCATGCTCTATAAATATATGGTTATATATTTTGTGCAAAGTTAATGAACAATCATTATTTGAGAAAAGTTGTACAAAACAAACTTATATCTCCATTCTTCCTCTTCTATTCCTCCCAAGAATGAGAAATAATATAGATATTCCTTCACACTCGAAGAAAATATAAGAAATAAATAATATAAACAAAATAAGATAGATTCATCACACTACTACCATGTATTTCATTAGTGTTTCTTATAGATCAAGGGGGCACGTGTGTATCACCGCTAGATGAATTCTACACTTTGATCCTACCAGCCTAATGATGATAATCCAGAATGTTTTTTGGAAAATCAAAAACACATTCAAAGAAATATCCAAATATGAGGTATTACTTTTTCCAATAAAATCTATATTAATTATAAATTTAACGTGAAAAGATCCTCTTAGGGTTTTGGGATTTCTTACATCAATATTAAATGATGAAATTTCATTGGTTATGATGATTATATCTATACAATTTGAAAATAATCCATCAAACCCAAAAAATAGTTTTTTTTATCCCACCAGGTGCTTCTTCTATGTCTAGAAACTTCAAAAACATTGTTTTGGTAAAATTTTAGGAGAATTTTATAAAATCGTCATTGAATTTGATTTTTTTATTTGAAATGAACTCATAGGATATGCATTAAAATGTATTATGAAACAATGTTACTAATCCCTGTTGAACTCTTTATTATTTTATTCTTTATTATTTTATTCTTTATTATTTTATTCTTTATTATTCATACTTTATTCATTAATTGCAGGATGAGATATTAATTCCCCTAATAAATTTATATTTCATCCCATCCAATAATGTTTATAATTATTTATACTGAAATTTAAATTATTTTATTCTATTATCCTAGTATTATAGAGTTTTTTTGACTTTCTATTAGATTTTGACATCCCATATCATTAATACACCCCATTTCATGGTTTATTAAAAAATTATATTTTTAAAACAACCCCAAAAGATAATGTTCATTTCGGTAATTGGGTAATCTGATACATAAAACTATAAATTTAAATAGGTATACAATAAAATTATTTGAAAAACTAAACAACATGACCTTAAAATCCATTGTTCTCATAATACTACACAGGATAACCTAGGGACATACATAAGAAAAGGGTAAAATATTAATACTAGTATGGTAATAATCAAAACAAAAAAACAAGGTAAATTGTTATAAGTGAATTGATATGCATTAAATTATGTCATATAAATGTTAGAATAATAGTCTTGAACTTAAAAGCATAGTGTAATATGATAACTCTAAGGAAACAGAAGCAATTCTACAATAACATAAAACATGAAATCATAAGAGTGACTCTAGGATAACCACCGAGACATCATGACATATAGTTCTTAGGATAACCTTCCATTCACAATTCATGGTATCTCACGAGATAAAAAAAATTACACAATTAATTTGAGGAATATATATTTCAAATCCACCCATCATATTCATATCATGTACATTAATTTGGGTGCCACACAGATCATACATGAAAAGAATGAATTTTATCACTTTTAATCCCACAATTAAGTATTGTGGGTTACATACATGTAAGTACCCAATCAATAAAGTATATTTCCATCTAGGAAAATAACCTTGAGTGGAAATTGGGATGATTATTAATAGTAAATTTATTTCGCATCCGGGGATAATATCAAAAGTATAACGGGTGTACATAAAAGTTAATAAATGAGATTAATGAGAGTGAATGGTGTTTTATCATTACTTGGGAATAATATGGGGAGTAAAAGGGATGGGTAAAAATTATTACAACATAAAAATTTTAAATCAAATGTAATAGTACTAAGAAAGCACTCAAAAGAAAAAGGGACAGGATATGATTACTTACCTAGAGATGGTGATTCTAAAATATTTATATGAGGTTATTAAGATATTAAGAACACCATGGGAGGGATTTAGAGAGGGACATGGAGATGAAAATTCTGATAAATGGGTTTTGAGTGATGTGTGGGTGGAGGATTGGATGGTATTTATAGAAAAGGGAGCGAGATTCATTATTAATTTCTGAACATTGGTATTGGACTCTATTTAAAAAAAATTAAAACAATAAAAGTTCCCATATATTCCCCTAAAGAGGATTGGTTTCCATCATTTCATATGGCCAGGAACCAATTTATTGAAATAATACCATTGGTGATGTACATGTTAGTGATACTCATAAATAATTGATTTCCAAACCTCAAAATATTATATATGTTTTAGAGGATTCATTAAAGGATTTTAAAATTTATCAAATAAATTCAAAAGGACATTATTTTAAAGAGAATCATGATTTATCTTGTGTAAAATCCTTATATAATTTATTATAGCTGTTTTGATCTATTATGATGTCATTATATAGATCATATATTTATAATGTATTTTATGTTTATCTAAAAATTATTATATCTTAGAAAATTATGAACAATTAGCCCTCAGATAGTTGAAACATTTTTGTTTCAGAATAATATTTATTTTATGAAAATAATTTCCAAAATATGAGAGTTTTAAATTTTAAATTAAAAACCTATTTCCAAAAGATTAGTAGTTTTTATGATACTAATAAATTTCAGGTGCTTATAAAAATTAAACTGGACTTCATTAAATAAAAATATAACTTATATTTAAATAAATATTATTTAATATTAATATAATATTAATATAAATTTTATTCCAAAAATTATTGAAATTATTAATTTAGAGTATTAATAGAGAATATACATGTTCAAAAAAGTAAAAATTTTATTTCCACATGTCAAAATACAATTTTTATCAAACTCATTATATAGTCAATTATAACGTAATAATAAATAGATATAAATATAATCATTAATTTATTAAAAATATTGAATATAAAATTTATTATTACTTGGGTCTAGATACATAACGCCTTATTACATTGGCGTACACCCTAAGGGTAAGGTGTTCATTGGTGGTGCTATCTTGGGGTGGTTTGGTGAACATTGTTTGGGTTGTGATCTCGATAAACATTAAATTCCTCCATAAATGGTTTCACTCAAGATTTTGTTTTTAGATATTGTATTGGGATTAGTCAAGGGAAAATCAATGTGATTAATCCTTTATCAAAAGCTCTGATAAATGGGTTTCATAGGGTATGATCCTACTGTTTGGGGACATTTCTTCTTTTATTTTTTTCAATTTTATTTTATCATAACCCTTGACATATACTATTCATAAAGGTAACTTTAGAATGGATATATTATCAGTCATGTTTATTCATAATGGTATTTTAAATATGAGAAGATATATATTTTATAATGGTGTAAAATATCCAAAGTAGTGAATGCATTTTCTATAACTACATTACTTAACACAGAATTTATTCATTTTAAATGGAACTTAATTTATAAATTTTTAGTTTATTACTTTCTTCCTCCCTTAATAAATGCCACCCAAATTTTTTCACACACTAAAAGAGATGTGGTTACTTCTATTTGATCACATATTCTGGTTCCCATGTCACATCCTCAAACTTGTGGTTTCACCACTTCACTTTGACCAGGTGTGTTGTCTTGTTTTGTAGAACTTTTTCTATATGATCTAGGATCTTTACCATCTACTCTTTATATGGAAGATAATTCTAAAAAGGTATAGAATCTAGATTCAGTACATTTTAGGGGTCTGATATGTACTTCCTCAAGATGAATACATGAAACACATCATTTACTTAAGATAGGTTTTGTGGGAGTGTTATTTGATATACCACAACTATGATGTGATCACGGTCCTAAAAGTGGTTGATGTATCTCAGACTAAGATATCCATTGTTCTTAAACCTCTCAAATATCTTCCATTATGATATATAAAGTAACACTATATCTCTATCCTCAAACTCTAGGTCTGATTGACAATTTTACGCTTATCATTTTTTTAGATTCATATATATATTACATGGAGTTGAACGATTTGATTTTTATATATCATATTTTGGATAAGCCCAGGACCCAAAATCAGTATCTCTTTAAATTAACCCCCCCCCATGTTAGAGAATGAAATCACTACCCATAAAAAGCCTGATAAAGTTACATTTGAATGATATAATGGAAACTATTGTTATATGATAACTCCACTCGGAGAAGGTGTTGGTACTAACATTCTTGGAAATCCATTGAACATGATTTCATCATATTCTCTAGATTTTGAATGGTTTTTTCATTATGATCATTCACCAGATGGTGATAATAAGTATCAAAACATAGTTCTTTATCCAATACTTTCTGAAGGTTTCTTTATAACCTCATTGAAAACCACATATCTCGATTAGATACAATAGACAGTGGAACTCTATGTAGCTTTACCACTTCTATTATGTATATCATGATGATTTGGTCAATATATAAATATTTATTGATAGAAATGAAATTCACTTACTTTGTAAGGTGATCAACTACCACACAGATGGTGTTACTTACTATAAATGTCACGGGGAGTACTATGATGAAATCCATTATTATATTTTTCTTATTTCTATATTGGTTTATACAATGGTTATATCATGTACTTACACTTCTTTCATATAGCATTTAATTGTTGGCTCAACAAGCATCAAGATACAAATTTTGTGATGTACCTCTAAATGTCATCCCACCAGAATTTTTTCTAGTAATCTCTATACATCTTAGTGTTTCATAGATTAATAGAGAATAATGAGACATGAACATCATCCATAATATCACTCTTTATTATTGGTTTTTATGGGACACATATCCTGATTAAAAACCTTATAACTCCATATTTAGAAAAGTTGTACTTCCAAATATTTTTTCTACATTTTTCTAGAGAATCTCATTTTTTAGGGCCTCCATAATCAACCCAAAAATGGATAGTTGAGAAGTTATTTGGTCAATTTAGCAATGATATGTTTTTATAATTTCCATGTTTGTTCTTTTCATGTCTAAGAAGATTGGATCTCTTTAAATCATCAAAATAGACTAGGTTGTATGATCCTTTATACTCGGGGCATCAGTCACTTGGTTCATGTACCAAATATGGTAATGGATTGAAAAATAATAATATTTTATTAGTTGTAACAACCTTGTTTTGGTTCATTTTGATCTCATTTTGTGGAAATATACACTTAATGATTTTATGATTTATATATACCTCACACTTATTCCTATAGAGAGAATGCCACCAATTCATTAATTAAAAGACCACTATATCCAATTCTATGTCACGAGTTGGGTAGTAATGCTTATGGATCTTTAATTATTGGGATCCATATAATATCACTTTTTCATATTTAATGATTACACAACCCTATATATTTTTGGATGCATCACTATAGATAAAAATTCCATCCCAACTGGTGGGTAATGTGAATATAGGTGGATGGATTACCCTATTCTTTAACTCTTCAAACCCCTTCCCAAATTAATCAATCCAAAAACACATTCCTCCCTTCTGAGTTAGCATGTTTAGTGGGATTGAAAATGATGATAAGTTTCTCAAAAATCGATGATAGTTCCATACCAATTCATTAAAAATTTGTATCTTCATCACATATATTGGTCTAGGCCATCCCTCAATTGCCTCAGTTTTCATAGGATCTATAGATATCATTTTTTTGGGGATAACATGCCACAAAAATGTCACTTTATCTATCCAAAACTCACTTTTACTATACTTCACATGAAACTTTTCCTTTCATAAGTTCTTCATCAAAACATTAAAATGGTCCCCACGTTCCTCCTTGATTTTGAAGAATATAAAAATATCATCTATAATGAATACCACAAAAATTTCATGGTAGTATAGAAAAACTATATTCATTATGTCCATGAAGATAGGTGGAGCATTAGTGAGTCCAAATGGAATCACTATGAACTTGGATTTCTCGTAACTTGTATGAAAAGTAGTCTCAAGGATATTACCCTCCTTCACCTTTAATTGATAATATCTTGAATAAAGATCCAATTTAGAGAAGTATTAGGATCCATGTGGCTGATTTCAAATGTCTTCAATCCATGGGAGATAATACCTTTTATTTATTTGTGATCTTATTAAGCTCACGATAATTAATATAGAGGTGTATTGACCCATCATTCTTGTTGAAAAAGTGGACTGGTGACCCTAGAGTGAAGCACTTGGGTTTATAAAAATGTTACCATGATTCTCCTACATTTTCTTCTTCGGTGACTTAAGTTAAATAATGGAAATTATATATGGAATTTTGGAAATTTGAAAATGCTCTAGGTATAAGCTTGATTGAGAACCCAACCTCACATTTTAGAGGAAGACCGTGTAATTCATCAAGAAACACATTAGTATATTCTATTACAATGGATGTGTCACCAAGGATGATGTTTTCCATAGTATCAATTTTTCAGAAAAATAAGCTTGCTTAAAAGAAAATAATATCCAAGATTGAGATGAAGATATAAAAGGATATCCATCCTTCTATTTTTACCTATATATAAATAGAGGTTGATTCATTATATGGATGGTTATTTCCATATCTTGATAGTTTATGTTTTCTATATATAAGAAAAGCCAATACATACCCATAGTTTCATCAAATTATGCTAAAACGAGTATCATAATGTTATATTGGAAGTTAAAATTCAAAATATGGATAGGGGAGAAGTTAATGACTTGGGATGAAATAATTTATATATTTTACATTTTTAAATATAGCTTTAGTTCTTTGTTTGGAGGTGGTATTTGAAGGGATATACTAAAATTGTGTGATATGAAAGAATTAATAGAACTAGAATCAAATAGTATTATTTCTATTCATGGATGAATAACTAGAGTTCCTGTAACCAATTTTTATAGGATATACCTTAGCAGTTGTGAAGGAATAGGCTCTCCCTTTCTCTTTAGGACATAGATGTTATTGCTGTTGGTTATCATCGACAAACCTTGTCTTAGTTCATTTATTCACATAGTTTCATTATTCCGTATAGATAAAAAATTGGAAAAAAGGATAAGGGTTGAATGGATCATTCATTTCTTTCATCAAATTTATGGATTTATACAATCATCGTGCACTAGTTATGCATCCTTCCTTCCTGAACTTAATTATTTCTGTATACCCTTCAAAACAATTCTAGGATTCCTCTGCACATACTTCTGATTAGTGTGATACAAGAATTTATTTCCCCATGATATTTCTCTGTCTCACCCTTAGAATTAAAATCTATTCTCTTATTTATATCACATGACCCATGAGACTGATGTGATTCAATGATCTCTATTACAACATTGAGGGAATATTGGAAAATTTCTTCATAACTATCAATGTATCAAACCACCAAATATTTTTGTAGATTCAGTTTTATCCCACTAAAGAAAAACTTATCATTACTTTCTAGGTTTATGAAAAAATTTACGGTGTATCATGAAAGTATTTTGATGTTTTCATCATTATCCCTTATGGATTTTTCATCCTCCTGGTCCAA
The DNA here is from genome assembly GCA_963277665.1 of Viscum album. Taxonomy (NCBI): domain Eukaryota; kingdom Viridiplantae; phylum Streptophyta; class Magnoliopsida; order Santalales; family Viscaceae; genus Viscum; species Viscum album. Next base: position 1,775,445,294 of record OY728129.1, on the reverse strand, counting down.
GCCAAGGAAATCTGGCTCCATTTTAAGTTAGAGAGTGAGAGGAAAATATTTATCAATTTTTTATAGAATTATTTCCACTCTATTGCTTCCATATTATCTTTGGTATCTAAATTTTGTTTATCAAAGTCCACAATTGATCAGATTATCCCTCCATATGATAAAAAAACCACAAACCTCTCTTTATAAAAGAATTAAATGATATATAATATCTTTTCAATGGAATTGATCCTTTGTCCAATGGTCAAGGGATTAAAAGATCCACTAAAAGTTGGTGGACTATATATCTTGAAGGAATGAATTATACATTTCAATTTATAAGGGGGATTTGGGTGTTCCTCCAAATTTAATTTTATATTAAGAACACAAAATTAACTAGGAATTTATTTTCTTGAAGTTCTAAATTCTTATTCCCATTAGGTTAAGAATCTCATTTGGGAAGTCATCAAATTTCCCCTCAAATTGGTTGTTTACTGAGTTCTTAATATTTAATCCCATTGAATATATTATGGGAAAATTAGGGATGATAATTTTAAAACAATTAATCATATAAAAGGTAAACTAAGAGAATTAATGGGATAACATATAAATGACATACAATCCTTAACCTATGAATTTACAGGGTTCAATCTATGTTATGCATTGTCTATTTCCTAACATATAATTTTAAGCGCATTTTTTCCCTTAATAATGGTTCATAAAGATATTTTGAATTCACAAAATCATATCCCATAGGTGTATCAAACCAGGTATGAACAAATACCTTTTTATCATGCATCAAGTGATGATCAATTCTATTCTTAATGTGCTCTTTTTGGGGATTATACCCCTAGATATAACTTTACTAGAGACACATCCACTTGTAGTGTCTAGATATTGATTTTATTGAATGGAAACCAGAAAATATATAGGTTACCAAAATTTATGGATGTTTCCAAATGTTTACTCTTATCCCTAAGGCATTCACTAATGTTTTCTAATACTAATTCCTAAAAACAAGAAGACTTTATCATAATAAAAACTATAAAACCAATATCTTTAATATATATTATTTTATAATAAAATACATGATGATACATTTAATAAAAACCTAAAAGATAGTGTACTAGTGTATTTACATAATTTTATACATTAAAAAATAAAATAATATGAGGATATAAGGAAATTATTTTAAAAATCTATATATTCCATTAAAATCAATTGATATTATAATAATACATGAGATAAAGTGTGGATGTATAGAAGAAAGGGGTAAGATATAAATCATAGTAAAATAATAATTAAAGAATAATATAAGGTTAAGACATATAAGTGAGTCAATAGACATGAAATGATGACATAAAAAGCAGAGAATCAGAATCTAAAACTGTAAAGCGTGGTATGAGATGATAATTTCAAAGAAGCATAATGAATGTTTCAAGAACCTAAAAGATAACATCATTAGAATAATAAAATGGTTAAAACTTATTAATAATAACATATTCTGCTTTGAATAACCTCCCATGAATAATACATGGTATACAATGAGATTAAAATATTACCCAATGAATTAAATGACTATATAATTTTGGTCCCACCTATCACATTCATATCATGTACATGCATATGTGTTCCATAAATACCATACAATTAAAGAACATATTTTAACACTTTTAATTCAATAATTATGGAGTGTGGGTCACATACATGAAAGTACCCAAAAAAATAATGATATGTACATCTTGGTGAATACCCTTGAGTGGAAATGGGAATGGGTATTCACAATACAAAATTTTGTCTTCGAAAATAATAGGATAATTTTGGAAGCATAACTGGCGTACATAAATGTTCATGAATGGGATTAATGATAGTGAAAGGTGTTGTATCATTAAAATTGAATCATAAGGAAAATAAAATATATGTTTAAAAATATATTACAACATAAACAATCTGAAATCAAAAGGCTTAGTAAAAATAAAGGACTTAAAATATAAAGGAAGAGGAGATGATCCCTTACCTAGAGAGGGAAGTTATAAAATCATGAGAGGAGATTCTTAAGAGCTTGGAAACACCTTATAGGTGATTTTTAGAGGGATATCGAGAGGAAATTTGTTCTCAATGATTTTTTTTGTGAAGAGGAGTGGGGGGGTTGGTGGGTATTTATAAAAAATAGAGGGGAATGATTTATTAATTTATAAACATATGTTTTGGACTCTATATGATAAAATATTCAAAAACAGAAATATTACCATGGTTTTTCATAGGTTTTCTGAAAAAATAGAGTGTTTTTAAATATTTTACATGTATTAGAACCGAAATTAATAAAATAATACTAAATTGATGAGGAAGTGATTCATGTCAAAATATAATTTATTTTAAGACCTTCAATTACAGTATAGGGTTTAGAGGATTAATTAATGGATTGTAAAATTTATCAAATAAAATAAAAAACAAATTAATTTAAATTGAAAATGTGATTTTGATCATGGATGATTCCTATAGAATATATTAAATTTCTTTTAGGTTATTATGATATCATAATACAAACCATATTTTTATCCAATATTTAATTTTTACCCAATTATTTTAATATCTCATAAATTATGAAATAATAACCATTAAATAATTTCATCATACTATCTTTAAAAAATATATTAATTTTATTCAAATAATTTAATAAATGTGATAATTTTCACTTCTAAATAAAGATCCTTATTTACTGAAAAATACTAGTCTTTAGGATAGTAAAAACATTCCGAACCTTGTAAAAATTATATTGTACTTTATTAAATTATATTATCACTTATATATTATTTAATAAGAATGCATTATAAAAATAAAATTTTATTTTAAAATTTATGGAAATTTTCAAAAGAGTTTCTTAATTGGGAGTATATATTTCCTAAATCTAAAATTTTAATTTCATATCATTAAAATCTAGTTTTTATTAGAATAATTATATAATCCTTGTAATAATAAAAGTGCATAAATATGATCATTATTCTGTTAAAAATGAAAATACATATTCATTTTATTAGGGTATATTTACATATCCCCTTATTTCTTTAGCATATTCCTTAAGGGTATTGTGTATGATGGTGGTGCTTTCTTGGGGTTGTTCAATAGATATTTGTTGGTTTATGATCTAAAAAAGAAAGAAATTATCCCATAATTGATTTCCCACAAGGTTTAGTTATTGGATCTCAGATTGGGCTTGGTCATTTGAAAAGACCAATGATTCCATCTCCATCAAAAGCTTTAATAAATGGGGTTTATTGTGTAAAATCATACTCACCAGGACCATAGATTCTTTCATCGATGTAAATTGGATTTTATCATAACCATTAATATATACTAATCCTAACGGTTACTATACAACAGTTATATTATCAATGTTATATATTTTTAATAGTTTTCTAAATCTGATAATGTATATTTTATAATGGTCTAAAATAATAAATGCAGTGGAAGAATTTTCTATTACTACATTATTTAATTAAGAATTTATTAATTTAAAAATTAATTTAATTTTTAAAAGTTGATTTCATTACATGGATTCAGATTAAAGTACATTAAATTCTCTCTAAATTTTTTAATTTAATTTATTTTTTGTAAAATAGTCACTAATTTATATTGAAACCACTTAATTTCATATGGTAAGTGATGTTTAAACTTTTGAGATTCCCGGTGGTAAAATCATTATAAAAATAAATTATAAATGTCATTACAATTTGTTAGTTTTATGATTCATTTTATTCCACTAAATTTTAAAAAAGTTTTTCTTGAGAATAATAAATTCTATAGTTTGGTGTAATTTGACGTGTCTATGTTTTGATACCTTTTTCCTATATCCAATGATAAAATTTGTTAAATTTTTAATGATAAATTTCCATGAATAGATAGAATCATGAATATCGTTCAATCTAAAGATAAAAAATTTACAATTTGAATATTATAATTTAAAACAATGTTTTTTGTTTATGAGTGATAAATTTATTCATTTTTTTATCTCTAATGTTTTAAGGGTAATATTTAGTTTATTATTTTTATTATATTTTTAATAAGAAAAAATAATTTTGTAATATTATAAATTATAATGGGGTTTTTGGGAGTAAATATTTTAATTTACAGGATTGAATTTTATTAAATTGATATTTGGAATATTATTTTCTAGAATGAGAATGGTTAAATGTTATTTGAATTTATTTATAAATTTTATTTTTCATGTTTTTGAATTAAGTCTGAAAAAGTAGACCCATGTAAGAAATTCACTATAGTTGGAAATTATTTAATAGAAGTTGTCACATAAATGATTTCAAGCAGTGAATTCACATAAAAAATTGCCAAATCATATTCAAATAACATAATTGAGTAGCAGTCCATGTAGGAGAAATTAGAGTATATCTACATAGGGATTTTGACAATTATCCATGTATCAGAATTGTTGATTTAAACCATGAAGCTGATTTCATCACCTCACCTATCTAGTTTCCAGTTGTATCATATAATCAAATATATTTATAGTATCCACATATTTGACTTTAAAAATGAATCATGTCGATGAACCTTAGAAGGAACCCTTCTTTTGAAGGAGGAGCATGGCTCAATTGTGATGGGTTGAGAACAACAAACTTTGAAGGTACGATATGAACAGATAAATCATACCCATAGATGGAGATTGTATTGAAATTTATGGTACTGATAAAAAAACTCAAAGGATTCTATCTTGTAATTACCCCCTTCACATCAGGATGAGCCTTCATCCAACTGTGAATCAGATCACGCCCTTTATCCTTAGGAAATCTCATGATGAAGATCTTTCAACTCAAGTGGATTGAAAATATCACCTTGTTTCAACTACCGATAGGTTTGGACTGAATAAAAAAAATTGAATATGATGAGGTTCTTGGGATTAAAATTACACTAGTGGTTTAAGTGAGTACTTTTCCTCCTGCTCCCTCGGGTCCTATGAAGAAAAAACAAGGAAGATAATGATGTGGATGAGAATGAGGTTGAGGATTTTTATGATAAGGAATTTGTTGACGAGGATGAGGATGAATTATATGACAGTATGGGATCAGGAATAGATGTTTTAGATGAGACTGAATTGGGGATAAACAATCACATTAGTTCTAGGTGAATTTTAAGTGATATGAAGACTGAGGGGCCTATGTATTGTTACTTTGGAAAAAAATAATTATAATTTCTAAAGAGAAATTTTCAAGTACATTAGAACAAGAAATAATGGGAAATTAATTCCATTTTTCATGTGGTTGAATTTGTTAGAAATTATTATATAGTTATAGATTCAGTGACCAAAGTGAAAAGAGTTATCATTCCATCTTGGATGTTATATTTTTGAGGTAGTGGATAAGGGTTGTGACCATACAAAAATATATATGAGTAATTTTTTTTTCTATAAATATTAATTTTTGGGGGTGTATATTTCCAATAAAAAATTCTTTAAGTGGAGGGGAATCTTGAGTACTTCTTGGAGAGCTGATTCTTCTTTATAAGGGGATGATGATTGAAGGATATTCATGATCCTACAAAATTATTGGCTAAGGATTTTGGTGGTTGTAAATAGTGATTTCAACTGGTGACTATTTTCCAAGATTACATTTTTAATTTAATATTATAAATTCACTCCATACCTATGATAATTGAATAATTAATTTATATTTAATGATAATATTTTCTATCATTTCTTTTCTTTCTTTTTCTTCTATTCCATGATCGATACATTACCTATCTAGGTTTTTTTTCATCGAGTGAATATTGTTAACATACTATATTTAAGAGTTTGAGGTGGAATCTCATTGTTTAAACTTCTCAACTCTTGATCAATAATCTTGATCATAGAAAATGCTCGATTTTGTATTTTTTATCAGCAATCGTAGTGTGCTTCAACAAAATCTTACTAAAAGGATTTCAATAACTCAGATCATATATATTGTCCTAAAAGTTTCAAAAATAATGAGATACAGGGTTAGAGATTTTGTTTTATTTTTAAGGAAGTTTATAGAGTAAAAATGTTTATAATTTATTAAGAAAGGATGAATGATAATAATCACTAAGAAAGAAAATGGATTTATTTCAAAATGTTCTTCCCACTTTTTACATATTTCTATTTGTTTTTTACTATTTTAAATGATCTAATTTTTTTAATAACTCTATTGTTTCATTTATTATTTTATATAATTTTTAGTACAATTTTAATCCATAAATTTACCCTTTAAAACATTTTAAATACCAATAACAACTATGAAGTTGGAACTCCATAGGGACACCCTCATCTGAGAAATATTTTGGTTCCAGTTTACTATAGTATTTAGGGGAAAATTAAAATAGTTTTTAAGCAATTATTAAAATCCCAAGACAATACAATTCTCTGAATTAAAAAAAATTCTTTAAAAGAAAGAAAATCTATAAACTCTCCCATAGATTGGTGGTAAAAACACAATCCTTCATATTTCATCATATTATTAAAGACAATATTTTACCTATCTATTATTTTCAAGTATGTTATAGAATATTATGAATCTTAAACCCTGTGTATTCAATAAATTACCTCAACTTTTTCCTTATTAACTATTATTTATTTAATAACTTCTCTAATTATATTAGATAATTGAGATAACGATACAAATCCATTAAATAAAATTATATGAGATTGATAAATTCATTATAATAAAATATTTGTTTAAAAAACTATTTTCTTAATCATTTTAATATAAAATAAATGATCGTTTAATTATTTTATTGATATTGAACTCTTTTATATTTACAACACTTCTAAAATATATTCATCTAGTATTAAATACTATTAAAAATTCATGGATTTATTTAAATAACACCTATAACTAACATCGATATTCTATTGAATTTCTAAAACTCCTTTATCTATTTTAAATAATCCTGTCATATAGAATTATTTTTTCTCCTTCCTAGAAGCCCTAGTTTATGATTCGCTTAATTTGAGTCTTGAATAAACATTTTTGAACACTTCAACAAACATTTCTTATTCATGTTTTAACTTTTACTTAGTAACCCTTGTCTACAAAACAATTGTTTATATACATCATATATTTAGTTCATAAATTCTCAACATTTTGAGAATTTAGAGGAAATTTTACTTGAATTAAATTACATTTCAATAAAATTTTCATAAATTAAAATAGGTTGAATTTCCTAAATAGAATATACAAATTTTAGTCTCCCATAAATCAGGTTATAAAATTTATCAAATAATAAACAATGTGTATTAGAACCCCATGAAATTTCATTTAAACAACCATTGGTTACATGATCAACGCTGGATCAAAATGATAAAAATGCACATCTTATGATATAACCAACTAATATTGAAATAAAAAATTATTTAATATAATAATTCATTTACTCTATTGCTTCGACATCTACTTTAATACGGACAATTCATTTCTTTCTTTATCTTCTTTTAATATATACTATATATTTACACAACTTGTAAAATATATAGTTCATATCGTATACCATTCAAAGTGAAAGAATTAATTCAATAATATTTACACATGAAGTGGAAACTCCACATGGATTATTATACCCATTCACTTATCCTTTCATAACATGAAAATGGTAATTGGTAATCAAACAATAATGTTCTACTCCAAAATATTAATTAGATTGAGGAGGATTGTTAAAGTTTTACAAAGTTCATTCATTTAATAATCCATAAAAAACTATCAGAACCATTCAAATAGTGATTGAAAAATGAAATCTATGGTGAATTCAAGATTATGTGATGAACTAAGCCACTCTAAATCATCCATATACCTTATTATATAGATTAAATGAGTATATAATAAATTTTCCTTAGAAATATTTCACTAAAATGAATATTTATACAATTTATTTTTTCCATGCCTTTCTTTCTCCCGATAGAGACTTTGTTAGGTTATCCATCAGTTGATATGAACCCAGGGTTCATGTTTTTTCTATAATTTAGAATATATTAAAGATAAAATGAGTGTATATACTTCATTTGTATCTTTAATGTTCTTATAAAAGGTATGTTGATATTTTTTGAGCACCCTCACTAGTTGGTTTCTTTGGAATGGGTTTTTCCAACACATATACTTTATATTTTTTGTTTGAGAACAATTCTAAAATTACAATACCACTTGAGGAAGTGATGATAAATAAAACAATGAAGGTCACTCATTACATGTATATAGACACCTAATGAAATTCCCAAACAATGGGATCTCAACTCATATGTCCAATTAATAGTCCTAAATCACCAGCATAACCCATCCATCCAGGACTAAGTTTTCACTTGGTGGTATAATCCCAAGTTCCCCCAAATTAGTAAATAAACCATGTATGAATCAAATAGGGCCTCAATATAGATAAGAAAAAACCAACAATATCATGAAAAGTTCTCACACCAATGAAATTTCCTTGTAAGAAATTTATCATTTACAAATTTCATCAAAAATATTGTGGGTGAAGCCCACAAACCATAGTTTCAATGCCTGTAAAACAAAGAGAATCATTATTAGTTTTAATCAAGAAAACACAATAGTTATTTTTAAAATCTATGAAATCAAATTATAATAAATTTAGAGAGGGATATAACCTACTTAACTCCAATGGATTCCAAAGAGATTATATGAAAAATAGCCCTAGAAATTAGATCCAAGAATGATACTCCTAGACTAGGGTTTCTCTCAAATGAAGATGAGGAGATCACATGGTAGAAGAAGAATAATAATTATTACCTTTGATTCCATTGTTCTTACTTTAATAGATTTAAGAAAATTGGTTTCTTAAGGGAATATGATCACTAAAATCACTTGGAGGGAACTTGGGGTTCGTGGGAAAAGAAGAGATACTAATGAAAACCGAAGGGGTGTTGGGATTAAAAGGTATGTCTATAACTGACCTAATTCATGGTGTGATAGAAGAGTTCACATTAGGAATTATTAAGGTTATTGACCCACAGAATGTTAAGAAACATTTTCCTTAAAATCTCAAAACCCATTCAAAATTTGAATATTATTTAAATCATGAATGGTCATATATCAGATTTTAATTGAATATTCTTAGTAACCATTCATGACATGAATAGAAATTCAGGATGTGAACATACTCTTACAATCAGATTCGGGAACACTATTGAATCCTTCCTCTGAACAACTCCCATGTTTTACCCTAAAAATTTCACAATTTAATAGAAACAAAACCAAATAGGGTAAATAACTCAAATTTGGGGTGTTAATTATCCAGAAAATTAGGATTTCTCCCCCTCAAAAGCTTGAGGCTATCATAATTTTGGAGCAGTTATGATCATTTCTCTGTTATATGATACTCCTATTCACATGTCTCTTCCAACATCTGACCATGCTTCCATAAGATCCATAATAGAGATATCTATATGCCACTAAAGTCCTTATCTTATCTATCTATAATGTTAATCAAGGTGTGAGTAAACATAACATTTGGATCTAGAGACATATGATCTAAAATAATGACATGGTCAGGACTATGTTGGTACTTATTTAATTGCGATACATGAAAAAAGTATGAACTGAATTGAATCTCAGTGGAAGAGTTAGATGATAATAAAATTTTATAATCCGTTCATGAGTTTCAAAAGTTATACCATGTAAAGGAGACAACTTCCCTTACTAAAAAAATGTGATTTCCCAATCTTGTATAAACTTAAAAGAACACATGATTATCCATGTTAAAATTCAATGGTAATCAATGATGACCCATTAGGATTTATGATGGATATGGGCTTTCACCAAAATTTTCTTTGTTATCTATATCTTCATAATAGAATTTAACCTTAGACTTTGTCCAATTAGTAATGTTTCATATATCATGACCCAAAAAAATGAGGAATGGAATGGACATATGTACAATAGATCATATGGGTCCATATGTATCATCGATTAATAATTTTTGTTATAATAATACTCCACTAAATGAAAATGGTCTCCCCATAGACCCCCAACTTCTATCATATAATCTCTAAGAATTCCCCTCAGTATATGATTTTTATGCTCGGACTGGCCTTCCACTTGGGGATGATATTCCATTCTCATGGTAAACATGGTTTCATGTACATATCATAAGGACCACCAAAAATATGAGATGAATGTTGTTTCTTAGTTGGAGATAATAGAAACTAGAACCCTTTGTGATTTCACCACTTCTCAAAGATATAACTTTTTCAAATCATCTACCATATGCATTTCTTAAATTAGAATGAAGTGCTTCAACTTCATGAGTCAGTCCACAATCACCCAAATGGTGCCATTCTTCCAAAGTGTTCTTAGTGGACTAATAATAATGTATAAGGAAATCTACTCCCATTTTCATATAGGTTTAGGCAGTGAATATATGACTTTAGTTGGTTGTTGATGTCTAGCATTAACATGTTGAAAATTGAGATATCTCACAACATATTTGACCAACTCTCCTTTTATACCCTAATACCTGAAAATATATTTCCATAATTCGTACATTTTCTTGGTTCCTAGGTGTATTTTCTAATTTTAATGTTCTTAAGAAGAAATTGATTGGTCTTTTAAGGGTATATGAACTCAATATGATCTCAAAAATTCAACACTGAATTTTCATCCTTTCTTAATTTTTCCATAGTCACTCCACCATTGAAGTTTGACCTCACTATAAGACAACCATGGTCTAACTGATGAGCCTTGTTGAATAATTATACCATGTTTATAAAAAATGTAATTAAAAATAATACCACTATCTCATCCTGAAAAATATATTCCAAGTGGTTATCACAATCTTAAACAACTCGAATATAAAAATTACAACTTAAATCATCACCTATAGAATTCAATTTACTAGTTGTATACACCTAGTAAAATTCTAAAATATAGAAATATTCCATCATTAGTAATTGTATCAAATTAAAATCTCATTGTGAAAATATGTGTTTCAAGAATTTGTGATTGTTGAACACAATGAAATTTTCACTAAATAGATAGTGGCACCATTATACGAGGGCATGTACATCCATAACTAATGGATCATGTGTTGGATAATTCTTCTCATGTTTCCCAAATTTTCATAATCCATGAGCTCCACCATGATCACCCTGAATGATAACACAACCGAATCTAGACGCTTATGAATCAAAAAAGACCACATACCCCTCACATGGTTCAAAAAATATAAGGATATGTGATGAAATTATACAAGCCTTGAGTTCCATGAAATATTTATGATAATTATCACTCCAAAAAATTTCATCGCACTTCATTTACAATACTATCATAGAAAAATTGAGTCATAAGAAATCACATAAAAAGTAGGGATAATAGCCTAATAATTCCCAAAATCTTCATATATTAAAGACATTATTAGGCGTTTCTAAGAAATAATGGCCATAATTTTATCAGGATTGACCGACATGACTTTATCTGAAATGAAGTTGAAAATAAAGTGACCTTCTGGTATCTATAAGTAACACTTTGAGAATTTGACATAAATTTAGTGATATCATAATGTACCCAATACAATCTTGAAGTTCCCGACAATATCATCATTTATATGAGAATACATAAAGTTATCATCAATAAATACCACAATGAAAGAATCTAGGTATTTATAAAAGATATGAATATTTAATTCCATGAATACTATTTAATTATTAGTGCTAGTAAAGGGAATAAAATAGTATTTATAGTTGATATAATGGATTCTAAATTTTTTCTTATGGATATCTTATTTTGTGACAGAGAGTTGGTGGTTCCCCAATCAGAGCTACATTTTGGGGAATTATTTATCTCCCTTAAAGTGATCAAAGTGATTATAAATTTGAGGAAGTAGATACCAATTCTTGATCATAATTTGATTCATATTATGATAATCAACAGAAACATAGAATTTTCCAACCAACTTCTTATAAAAATGAACTTTATCATCCTAATGTGATCTACAAGGCATCATAAAACACCTACATTGAAATTAGTAAAATTGTAATTTCACCTCTTGAAAAATTGTTAATTCCATTATATATAATAAAAGTAAAATAGGATTCATTCTTGGGAGTATTTAAATTTAAATTTTGACTTCATGTTTATATGTAAGTCTAGAGATGTTGTTTGTAAAGACATGAGGGTATCAATCTATTATACAAGGAAGATATCTATTTTTAGTTGTATCAATAGAACCCTTGGTGTTTTTTACCAACTAATATGCTATTTCTCCAACCACAATAACTAATGGCCTTCCTCTACCTTCCATTATATCCCATTCTCCACTGTATAATGGTGAAACACCTTCAGAAGATATAAAATCCACTTATCGTGCATAATTGTTAATTTGATCCTCAAATAACACTATCCAATCCATTATAAAAATCAGATCATATATGAACACTTTTAATATAGTTATATTCAATAAAAATTAGATTGATCAAATGATGATGGAACATGATGAACAGTTAAATACTTTTCATTCCCATTGCTCAAGAGGTATCTTGTTACTTATAATGAGAGGATTTATTTCTATAGGAAAACCTAGTTGTTTTATCATACAAGAAGTAATAAAATGATGGGAATCACTAGTTCTAAAAAAAATTCATTAGGGAAAATTTAATAGGAATGACACCTTGCACCAGCAAGGGACATACGTCTTTATTTGGAATGCTTTTCTTAGATCCAAAGGGTTATCAATCCATAACTTATGATTGATTACTTCTCCCCTAGTGAGGTGGTACCTATTTAGGTGTTGTGGTATATATGAAATCAAATAGAGTACCTTGATTATGAGGGTGAGAAATTCTTGGAAGAGATAATCCTATTTGTGAATTATAATCCCATGAGATGGTAGATCTATCACTGTCAGTTTACTTTAAAATATTTTTATAATAGTGATTTAGGTTCCCTTTAGGACCATAGATCTGATAGTATCAAGGTATTATTTAATTACTGAAAAATGAAAATTGGGAAATCTAAAAGGGAATTGATACCCCTATCATGGTTTTCATTTTCTCTTCTAAAAAAGGAAGAGAAGGTGGGCAATACACACAGATCACATAACCTTTAAAAGGATATGTGATCACACGACCTTTGAAAGATCATGAAAATGTGTCTAGCGCATCAAATGATATTCTTAGGATCATGAGAATCTCCTTTGAAAATACCTATTGTTCTTGAAAAGGTACCCTGAAATGATTTGATAAAAATGAAAAGGATTCCAGATGAGTTCATCCACCCCATGCGACTTGCCAACCGACAGGCGTCTGACAACCATCCAAAACCCTTGTAAAATAATGGATGAAAATATACAAAAGGGAAAAACCATATAAGGTTGTTGATATTATTTCGATGCACTCATATGGTCCACAAGACATAACAGATCCCTAGAGAAATTTCCACCTTTCCATATAAGATCCTGCTAGCCTGCCACCTTCATTGTGAAAAGTGTCTTGGACATGTCCATTTGATTCTTCGTTGTGCCTTCGGCTCCATAGGCAAGCAGATGGGTTGTCCATTAGAATTATCTCACATCACCATAGGACCCATTATTGGTCATGAGACACATTTTAGGTTGGGAGAGTGATTGAAATCAATAAGACACACACAACTCTATGAGATCCCCAACCCTTGTAAAAAAAAGAAGGAAATAAAATGGGAAAAGTTGAAACCATCTTACAGAGAGAGGACATGATGGTCTTCATGTGAAAGGGGTTATATGCCCTAATAGATCACCATTTATTAGGTGAGGTAACCCTCCATAGTCCATCATAATATTGCAAGACCCCTCGACATGTTAGCCCTATCTCATGGGGTCCCCTTGACAAGCTTCCATTGTCTCTTGAAAGACTTGAGTCGAATCACCATTGATCACATGAATGCCTTTGCACAGACATCCTAATATGGAAAATACCCATTGACATGTTGGACTGACCTTGTGGAATATCCTTGACATGTATACATGGTCAAGTGAAATCCCTTTGATTGTCTTGGGTTTGATAAATATGTAAAAGGAAGAACATTCTAATAGTTGTTGAATATCATGTGTGACCATGAAAGACCCACAAAAGGATCATGAAAAGAGTGTAATGACAAAAACCTTCACTGAATACATCCCAAATCATTGATATATTATCCACATATTGAATCATATAAATAGGTTATTAAGGCCTATAAATCCCCCAGCATAAAAAAGCATCCGCAATCCATCATTCCTGAGAGCACAAAGGAGGATTTATTGGAGTTGTTGATCATGCGACCAAAAATTTCTTCTACTTGGTAAAATCCAAGTAACAATCTAAATGATCCCATGACATGCATCACGCTTCACAGGATCACTCATAGATCAAATGATGGACTTCTAGAGTGTCATTTGGATTACGAGAAAGAGGCCCCACATGTCAAATGGGTCATAAAAAACCTAAATTACGGTATAACTGGACAAACCTAAGGAACATATGTAATAAATTATAAGATAGAGACTAAAAACGATGGGATACTTATCCAAAGATAGATATTCCAATCCATATTCACATTATATAAACAACTCAAATCATGCGACAAAACCATGAAATGTCTCCCAAATCATGTGTTTCTCCCTTGATGAGCAATTTTGATTATGCGATGTACCTTGTAAATTTCATGAAAGTCACATGAATCTATTAGGTCAAACTACCCAAGTCTTGAGAACTCCTCCCAGATTTCCATCCTTGATCACACTATTTCCTCCAAACATGTCACCCAAGCTATGTGGTCGTAAGAAGAAAAGTAAACAAGGTCTCATGATGTCATTCATAAATTCCATCCATGATCAAGTTACATCCTCTTAAAAATCCAACAAGTTCATGAGGCACCATCCAAACATGTCTAAATTGATCGTACGATGTCCTCTAGAAAATCCATCCATATAATGTGACACCCTCAAGACATTTCATCCTTGATCTTGAAATAGTCTCAAACATTAATTCAGATTATGAAACATTTCATAAAAAATCAAATGATTATGATATTTTCCGTTTACATTTTCTAAAGAAACCATGACATATCCAGACATCCTCATACATGTCATAAAGATAATCAGAACATGTCATGCAGATATTCCGTTATAAGATAAACTTGTCCAATGGATATATAAAGGGAAACCCCTATGTGTAATACCCAATCAAATTGAACTATGCTAACTCTAATTTCTACCATAATCAAGATATGTATTATGACTTCTTAAGCCTTGATCTCAAATGGGCATCCACCTTGTTGTAACTCCCTCCATATATCCGACATTCCAACCAACATGAAACAATATCTCCCATGGGATGATCATTATTCCTCATCCACCAGCGGATTGAGAAGTAAATTGAACAATGATGACTTTGACCCCCCTATAACCAATATCTATAGGACACCTTCTTAAGGCCCAAGGTCTATATAAAATATCTAAAGGGATATCACAACACATAAGTCCTGCATCCATATTTAGTGATTTTGATTACTTGTTATCACTTGTTTCTCACATCGGGCATGGATCACGTAGGCTTAGGGATATGAAATGGCCATATTATCTTCATCATGTATCAACAACATACAGGGAAACCACAGTGTGTAATCCCTAATCATTGGAATGATATGACTCCCCCCATACAAGGGAATCCACCTCTAGGCAAGACCTAAGAGAATGATTGAACTATGATGACTTTGATTCCTGTCATTACTAGGATATGTAGGGAACCTTTATGAGGATTGATAAAAATATTTGTTTCCAAATTTCCCCCATATATATGCTTCCCACGTGACAATAAACTGCACAAATTTAATGAACTACATGGGTTTTGATTCTGGTTATAAGAATGATATGTAGGATGCCTCATAAAGTTTCAATCACATACTCAAAATATTAGTCACCTCCATGGATGACAATAAATCCTAAATTATATGGTTATAAGGATTTAGAATACAAAAATCTACCCATTAATGAGAAATTGATGATGAAACTCAGATACATATAGATGGGCTCATTAATAGATCCCACTTTCATGTGGAAGTGTTCAACACTTGATCATTTTGTTAGGACAATCGGTCTTGTATAGGGATTTAGGGGATATTCATGAACATAATATAAATATATAAGAGATTGTCAGGGTAAGAAATAATTCCCCCCAAAAGAGTGTGATGAGACAAACCTTCCATCCCATTAACCAATGTGAGTTCCTAAGTTTCATTGGGTTTGGAACCCTGATTGACCGCTAGCCTTTGAAATGCAGGTTCATCCTCAGTTATAGATGTTAGAATTGTTGGGAGTATCCGTTATAAAAAATAATGGTAAACCCAATGTGAATTACTATACATGTCATTGAACCCCTCAATAAACCATCACGAAAAACCGAATGCACTTCATTTGTATCATTTCCTATGAAACAAAAATTGTGAACCCAATGTGAATCTCCCATTTAATAAAGATGATTAGATAACCATGCATTGAGAAATTTCATTTAGTGCCTCATATATAAAAACCGAAACACCTGATGTATAATTTGTTGTAACTAGGGTTATCATGAAATAAGTCTATCCTCATTATGACAAGTCCACAAAAGCAGAATAGTCGGATTGAAAATAATATTGGATAATCATGTTACCTATGTATATATGATTGATCACACATCATGACTGTAAAAATGTGATGATTGTTGAAATTTCTTTTTTTGTCATAGTTAATGTAGATAATACTCTCATAGACAACATCTAACCTAAGATCATGTCTTCATCTAGCGACCATTCTAAAAAATCAGCTATGAATGTGACCCCTATGATTTGAAAAACAACCTCACCTACCCGGCACCTTCAGAATCAGGTGGTGAATTCAATGGTTTTGGAATACCACAGACATGGTACAATAATGAACATTCAGTATACATGAAAGGGTCTCCAAACGCTGAAACTGTAAATCCTACATCATCTAAAGAAAGATTCAATGAAACCAAGGGCACTCGTTTCCATCATCAACCACTTCATATGTTTTTTCCCAAAGCATGAAAATCACCACCATTAGTATCTGATGAAGGTGGATCAAGAATTAAACTATGGATTCCTTCTGATTCAAGAGCCATTAAGAAGGGATCTTATTAATATCCATTTCCAGCACCATCCTGCCAGTTCCCTTCAATCTCCTGCTAAGGTAACCTCCTGACACGTTACAACATATGAAACCCATGCATGGGAAACAAAGAAGACACAACAGGTGAAAAAATATTTGGATAAATAGAAGTGGTAAAATAAAACAACTTTGATGGAAAAACCATAACAAGATATTCTGGAGGTATACAGCGAATAGGCTCATATCATTGCTCACACGGAAACATTTTTCAGGCATATTACTTATGACAACCCTGCTTTCTATTACAACTTAAACATGCTTTATTACATATAGCTTCACTTCATACAATAAAGAAGATCGAGAGGTTTAGTGTCTTTGGGGCTTAGGATCATTAAATAAAAACTTTAAACATGAAATACAACATCTTTACTGAAAACATCCTTTATATGACCACTACATTTCTTCGTACTTAGCATTGCATGGGATAACCTAAGGACATGCATAAGAAAAGGGTGAGCTATAAAGCCCAGTAAGGGAGTACACAATGAATAACATGTGGAGTTCAATACATGTTAGGAAATAGGAATATCAATAGAGCATAAGAGTAACATGAACATAAAGGCATGATAAAGCATGATAATCATAACATGGAAATGTGGAAACAACACTTAACATTGAATTAGCATGAGCCAAGGCTCATTGCACATGGAGCATGAGTAAACCCTCATTGCACTTGAAGCACGAGTAAACCCTCGTTGCACTCGAATTAGCATGATTCAACACTCATTGCACATGACATATCATGATACTATACTTTACCCAATGCATTGGAGCGCTATAAGGGCGCACCCTTCTTAAACATTTCATTTCACGCATAAGTGTGCCACATGGATCGTAAAACATGGATTCATAAAACATAATCATATATTACACGATAAAGGAATGTGGAATTCATACATGAAACTTTACTATCAATAAGTAAATGTTCATAAAGGTGAATACCCTTGATGGAGAAATGGGCATGGTATTCACTACACAATGACATTGGCTTAGAAAATCGGTGTGATTTCGGCAGCGTAACGACGTGACATAAGAATTCATAAAAAATGTTGATGAGAGAGAAAGGGGTTCCTCGTCATATTTAAATGTAATGGAAAGTAAGGAGGTCATATAGATACATGTCCCAACAATTGAAATAGAATTTAGATTCATGATACAAATGTATTTATTGAATGTAAAAGAAGAGAGAGAAGTTCCTTTCAGAATTTCGGCATTGTAACGGGTGTACATGGGAGGCATTAAATGAAAGAGAAAGGGGTATCACATCATTCAAACATTAAAAGGGAAGTATTAGGGAGGTGTGAAACCATACCCCAGTATTCATAATTGAAATGAAAAGGGAAATACAACTTAAAGAAAATTGACAAAAATGAGAAAGGAAGAAAAAACCCTTACTTGGAAGTGTGCTTCCAAAGGCTAGAGAGAGGCTTGTGAGAGGATTATTGGGAGCTTGGGGAACCTTGAGATGATTCTATAGAGAGTAGGGCAGAGGTTGGACGAACTCCAAGGGCTTTGAGTGAGGAGGATGTGGGAGATTGGGTGGGTTTATATAGGAAAGGTGAGGGAATTCTTTATTATTTAGGTTTGGGACCCCTTGTATTAAAATAATCCAAACCACAAACCATCCAATGGTATTTTCCCATGGTTACTGGAAAAGAAAAGAGGAAAAAAATATTTTACAAGGCCAAGGTCCGAACTTATTAAAAAATTAGGGTTGCTTATGTGGAGGTGAGTCACACTCCCATTGAAATTAATTTAAAAAGGCAAAGTGTTGAATAAGTCTTGAGGGCTCCATTAATGCTTTGAAAAGTAATTCAAACAAACCCAAATCCTCATTATTTTAATGATAAAACACATATTGGCTGAACATAAGGATTATGGTATTTTATTACATCACCATTGGGTCATTATGATGTCATAAAACACATTATATATTTAAATGGTATTTAATTTTTACCCAAAAATTTGACTGTCTCAGAAATTATGAAAAAATCACCGTTGGATAATTTCGACATCCTGATTCCAAAAATAATATTTATTTTATCTAAATAATTTTCTAAATATGTGAATTTTCACTTTTAAAATAAAAACCAACATTTATAAAAATTCATGGGTTTTGACAGAAATGGCTTTCAAACCTTAATAAAAATTTTAATTGAATTCATAATATTATAAGATCATTTATATTTAATAAAAATTAATTTAATATTCATAATAATATTTTATTAAAATATTATTTAATTCAAAAATCCTTTAATTTAATAAAATATAATTCTTAATTAAATAATAACTAAAAACACCATTTTTTCTTTAAAAACTAATTACAATGTATCAAAAATGACTAGAAATTATATTCATTATTATATACAAAAATAATGTACATGAACATGGTGCTAAATATTTGTTACATAACCCCTTAAAATAGCCGCATAAGACCTAAGGGTAAGGTGTGCGATGGTGACAGACTCTTGGGGCAGCTCGAATAACATCGCTCGAGTGGTAATCTCTATCAACTTCCACTTTTCCCATACACGGTCCCGTTCAAGCTTGACATAATGAAGCTCAGCTTGGGCTTGGTCAAGGGAAAAGCCCAAAGACACCACCTCTTTTCCGAGCTCTGACAAATGGGCTTCGTAAGGGGTAATTCTACAGGATGAGGCCATCGCTTCCTTTGTCTAAGTAGAAATGGGTTCGTTAAAGCCTTATATTTATACTACTCAGATGATCACTGTTCAACAGCTATAAAAGTAACGGTCACAAATCTTAACGTAAAACTAAAGAAGTTTACATCTTATAAAAACATTTTTCATAAAGAAACATTTAACTGGATCAAGAGGGATTTTTCATTAATGAAACTTTGGGCCGTTACAATATTCCCCCCTTAAGAAATTTCGCCCATGAAATTTTACTTTTCCCACACTAAAACAAATGTGGGTAACTCAGCTTCATCATATCCTATGACTCCCAAGTTGCTTCTTCAAACTTGTGGTTTCTCCACAACACCTTGACGAGGGGCATTGTCTTATTTCGTAGAACTTTTTCTCTACGATCTAAGATCTTCACTGGTTGCTCCTCATAAAAAAGATCATCTTCCAATTGTACCACCTCAGAAGAGAGTACATGTGAAGGGTCCGGTATGTACTTCCTTAAGAGGGATACATGAAAGACATCATGCACCTTGGCCATAGTATGTGGAAGTGCTAGTCGATAGGCCACAGCCCCAACACGATCAAGAATCTTGAAGGGGCCGATGTACCTTGGACTTAACTTCCATTTCTTTCCAAACCTCATGACCTTATTCCACGGAGATATGCGTAAAAACACCATGTCTCCGACTTTAAACTCAAGGTCTCGTCGACGATTATCTGCATAACTCTTATGTCGACTTTGGGCTACCTTGATATGCTGTTGAATGGTTTTCACCTTCTCCACCATTTCTTCGACCATTTCTGGTCCAAGCAGCTTACGTTCACCGACCTCATCCCAACATGCCAGTGTTCTACACCTTTTCCCATACAGGGCTTTATATGGTGCCATTTGGATGCTCGAGTGGAAACTATTATTATAAGAGAACTCAACCAGAGGAAGATGTTGATCCCATCCTCCTTTAAAGTCCATTGAGCACACTCTCAACATATCCTCAAGTGTTTGGATAGTCCGCTCGGATTGGCCATCAGTTTGAGGATGATAGGCCGTACTGAAGTTCAGTTCAGTATTTAGAGCTTGTTGAAGACTCTTCCAAAACATAGAAGTGAATCTTGGATCTCGGTCAGAAACAATAGATAGTGGTACTCCATGCAACCGTACCACATCCCTGATATATATCCGTGCCAGTTGATCCAAATAGAAATCCTCTCGAATAGCAATGAAATGTGACGCCTTTGTAAGATGATCCACAACAACTCAGATTGCATTGTTGCCTTTGGATGTCCTTGGAAGTCCAGTGACAAAGTCCATGGTGATGTTCTCCCATTTCCATTCTGGTATAGGCAATGGTTGCATCATCCCCTTAGAATTATGCCCCTCTACCTTCACTTGCTGACACACCAGGAACTTTGATGTATATTCAGCAATCTCCTTCTTCATATTATCCCACCAAAAGTTTTCTCGGAGATCTCGATACATCTTTGTGCTCCTTGGGTGAATAGAGAAATTTGAATTATGTGAATCCACTAAAGGTTCCTTCTTCAGCTCCGAACTTGATGGAACACATAGTCTTTTCCCAAACTGCACAATTCCTTCTTCATTAACATTAAACTCTGAGGATTTTCCCTTTTTGATAGCTTCCACTTTTTCTTGGATTCCCGCATCATCCTTTTGAGCATCCTTTAAACATTCCAAAAGAGATGGTTGAGTTTGTGAAAGGATTGATGATGTTCCCTTCTTTATGATTCCCACATCCATCTTCATTAAGTCTAAGAAGATTGGATCCTTCTCAATTATCATCATTGATAGAATCGATGGATCCTTTTTACTTAGGGCATTTTCCACCTTGTTCTCTTTCCTAGGGTGGTAATGTATTGAACAGTCATAATCCTTGAAGAGCTCTATCCATCTTCTCTGGCGCATATTAAGCTCTTTCTGTGTGAATATATATTTAAGACTCTTGTGGTCAGTATATATCTCACATTTCTCTCCATAGAGATAATGCCGCCAGATTTTCAAGGCAAAGATCACCACCGCCAACTCCAGATCATGTGTTGGATAGTTTCTCTCATGTATTTTCAACTGCCTTGAGGCATATGATATCACTTTATCATTCTGCATCAGCACACATCCTAAGCCCTTCTTCGAAGCATCACTGAATACCACAAAAATCTCCCCACTTGTGGGTAAAGTGAGCACGGGTGTAGTGATAAGCCTCCTTTTCAACTCCTTGAAGCTTTCTTCGCATTCGTCACTCCAAGAAAACATTACTCCCTTTGAAGTTAGCTTGGTAAGAGGGTTGGACAATCGTGATAAATTTCTAACAAATCGTCGATAATATCCAGCTAACCCCAAGAAGCTACGGATATCAGTTATCGATGTTGGCCTCAGACATCAATCAATTGCATCTGTTTTGGAGGGGTCCACAGATATCCCATTGCTTGTGATGATATGGCCCAATAATGAGACCTCCTTCAACCAGAACACACACTTGCTGTACTTGGTATAGAGCTTCTCCTTGCGCAAAGTCTCCAGTACAGTTCTTAAATGCTCCTCATGGTCCTCCTTGGTTTTGGATTATATTATAATATCATCTATAAAGACTACCACAAATTTGTCTAGGTAATCTCTAAAGACTCTATTCATTAATTCCATGAATATTGCTGGAGAATTTGTGAGTCCGAAAGGCATTACTATGAATTCATAGTGCCCGTACCTTGTACGAAAAGCAGTCTTGGGGATATCTTCCTTCTTCACCCTTACTTGATAATATCCCGACCGCAAGTCCACCATGGAGAAGTATTGTGCTCCACGCAGCTGATCAAACAAGTCATCGATTCTTGGGAGAGGATACTTGTTCTTTATCGTGATTTTGTGAAGTTCACGATAATCGATGCAAAGCCGCATTGACCCATCCTTCTTCTTGACGAAGAGGACTGGTGCACCCCATGATGATGCACTTGGGAGTATAAACCCTTTATCCAGATTCTCCTGTAGTTGTTTCTTCAGCACTTCAAGCTCAAAAACAGCCATTCTATATGGATTCTTGGATATTGGTAGTGCCCTAGGTATAAGTTCAATTTAGAACTCAACATCTCTTCTTGGAGGAAGACCAGGAAGTTCCTCGGGAAATACTTCAGCGAATTCCCTCATAATAGGCATTTCTTCAAGGGTGGTTTCTTCCTTGGACTCAATCATCTGAGCCAGATATGCGTGCTCATAAGGCAGTAATATCCATGCTTGAGATGATGGAGCTAAAGGAGATTCATCTTCCTCCTGACACTTGTAAATAATCGGGGGTCGATTCTCCATATGGAGTGTGATTTCCCTCTCCCGAAAATTTAGGTTGGCTCTATATAAGGAAAGCAAATCCATGCCAAGAATTGCATCAAATTCCACCAAAGGGAGTATGATGAGGTTCGCCGGGAAATTCAATCCACATATTATAACAGGGGAGGACTTATACTCATGGGATGTAATGATTTCCCCATTTGTCGTACTCACCGACATCTTTACTCCCATGATTTGTGGTGGTGTAGGGATTGTTCTACTAAACTTTTGAGATAAAAAAGAATGCATAGAACCTGAATCAAAAAGTACGTTCGCTATTCTTGAATGAATAACTAGCGTACCTGTCACCACTTCATTGTCGGGGTTCACTTCGGCAGAAGTGATGGAAAAAGTTCTTCCTTGCTGTCTTGGAGGTTGTTGGTTGCCTCCGATAACCCTTGGATTAGGGAACTGATTTGCAAAATGACCCGGTTCTTTGCATTTGTAGCATTGAACAATGCGTTGAGGTTCAAACGGAGCGTTCCTCTCCTCTGTCATAGCCGCGGGTCCTTCTTGCTGATAGTTAACAGCTAGGTTCCCTTCTCTTCCACACCTGAAGCATTTTCTTGTCCCCCTAAGGCAATTTCCAGGGTGCTTCTTTCCACAATTTTGGCAAGTGGGGTGCTGGAACTTCTTAGCGCCGTTGGTTTTATCACTCGGACCACCAGCATTGAAGTCCACCTTACGATTCTTGTCCCCATGATACCCCTGTGATTCTTCGATCTCTATTTCAACCTTGAGGGAACATCGGACAATTTCCTCATAGCTGTCGAAGTCACAGATCGCTAATGCTTTCCGCAATCTAGGCTTCCACCCACCAAAGAAGCGGTCAACCTTGCATTCGGGGGTAACGAAAAAGCCGGAAGCGTATCGTACAAGACTTGTGAAGTTTTCCTCGTATACTCCCACAAATTCTTCATCTTTATGCTTGAGGGAAAGGAAGTCCCTTTCCATATTAAGACGGAGGGTGCGCGGAAAATATTTATCGAAAAACATCTTTTGGAATTCCTTCCATTCCAAAGCCTTGATCTCCTCCTCAGGCCTCGTATTTTTGATCAATGTCCACCATTGATCAGCTTCACCCTCCATACAATAAGCCACCAGGAGAACCTTCTCTTGTTCAGAACATTGAAGGATATAGAAGATCTTTTCAATGGAGTTGATCCATTTCTCAGCGATCGTTGGATCAGATGATCCACTAAAAGTAGGAGGCCTTTGTCTCATGAAGCTCTCGATAGAGACTTTTTCTTTCTTAGGGGGGGTTGAATGTTACTCTTGACCCGTGTTTCTATTCAAAACTTGAGTTGGATGAGAGAGAAGCATGACAAATTTTGTGATTCCCGCTCCCATTGGATTGGGAATCTCATTAGTACAATCATCACACTGATATTCACAACGGTTGTTAGCCCGAGTTCTCCTATTACCGGCCATTGGCTGGAATAAAAGGAAAGTTAGGGGTAACACATAAAGGGTAATCCAAAGAAAAAAGTTGATGACTTATAAATTAACTTTAATCTCTTTACCTCATGAGTCTATAGGATTCAATCAGGGCTTTTCATGATCTTCCTTCTAACATATATTCTTAGGGGCATTATTCCCTTAATAAGGGTTCATACTAAGATTGTGAATTTATCAAAACATATCCCCCGGGAGTGTCATAACCAAGAGTGCAGCAAGGCTCATTGTCGTGCACCAGTTCCCGTTCGAGTCTAGCTCAAAGTGGTGTTTTTGGGTTTTACCCCTAGGATACATCTGTGCTAGAGCCGCCTCTACCTGCTCGTATCAAGACAGGGATGTATTTGTTTGATAAACCACTTACTTAGTATTTACCAAAACTTAGGGATGTTTTTATTATACTTAGTCTTGTATCTAAGGCTTTACTAGGGTTTCCTAATCCCAAAAATAACTAAACCTATCCTTTGATACAAACTATGACAACCCTGCTTTCTATTACAACTTAAACATGCTTTATTACATATAACTTCACTTGATACAACAAGGAATATCGAGAGGTTTAGTGTCTTTGGGGATTAGGATCATTACATAAAAACTTTAATCATGAAATACAACATCTTTATTGAAAACTTTCTTTACATGATCACTAAATTCTTTCATACTTAGCATTGCATGGGATAACCTAAGGACATGCATAAGAAAAGGGTGATCTATAAAGCCCAGTAAGGGAGTAAACAATGAATAACATGAGGAGTTCAATACATGTTAGGCAATAGGAATATCAATAGAGCATAAGAGTAACATGAACATA
This sequence comes from Viscum album, assembly GCA_963277665.1. Taxonomy (NCBI): domain Eukaryota; kingdom Viridiplantae; phylum Streptophyta; class Magnoliopsida; order Santalales; family Viscaceae; genus Viscum; species Viscum album. Next base: position 1,775,419,925 of record OY728129.1, on the reverse strand, counting down.
AAGGCTTGATAAAGCATGATAATCATAACATGGAAATGTGGCAACAACACTTAACATTGAATTAGCATGAGCCAAGGCTCATTGCACATGGAGCATGAGTAAACCCTCATTGCACTTGAAGCACGAGTAAACCCTCGGTTCACTTGAATTAGTATGAGTCAACACTCATTGCACATGATGTATCATGATACTATACTTTACCCAATGCATTGGAGCGCTATAAGGGCGTACCCTTCTCAAACATTTCATTTCATGCATAAGTGTGCCACATGGATCATAAAACATGGATTCAAAAAACATAATAATTTATTCCATGATAAAGGAATGTGGAATTAATACATGAAACTTTACAATCAATAAGTAAATTTGCATAAAGGTGAATACCCTTGATGGAGAAATGGGCATGGTATTCACTACACAATGACATTGGCTTAGAAAATCGGTGTGATTTCGGCAGCGTAACGGCGTGACATAAGAATTCATAAAAAAGGTTGATGAGAGAGAAAGGGGTTCCTCATCTTATTTACATGTAATGGACAGTAAGTAGTTCATATAGATACAATTCCCAACAATTGAAATGGAATCTAGATTCATGATACAAAAGTATTTCTTGAATGTAAAAGAAGAGAGAGAAGTTCCTTTCGGAATTTCGGGAATGTAACGGGTGTACATGGGAGGAATTAAATGAGAGATAAAGGGGTATCCCATCATTCAAACATAAATAGGGAAGTATGAGGGAGGTGCGAAACCATACCCCAATATTCATAATTTAAATTAAAAGGGAAATACAACTTAAAGAAAATTGAAAAAAACGAGAAAGGAAGAAAAAACCCTTACTTGGATGTGTGCTTCCAAAGGCTAGAGAGAGGCTTGTGAGAAGCTTCTTGGGATCGTGGGGCACCTTGAGAGGATTCTAGAGAGAGTAGGGTAGAGGTTAGACGAACTACAAGGGCTTTGAGTGAGGAGGAAGTGGGATCTTGGGTGGGTTTATATAGGAAAGGTGAGGTAATTCTTTATTATTTAGTTTTGGGACCACTTATATTAAAATAATCCAAACCACAAACCATCCCATGGTATTTGCCCATGGTTTCTGGAAAAGGAAAAAGGAAAAAAATATTTTACAAGTCCAAGGTCCGAACTTATTAAAAAAATTAGGGTTGCTTATGTGGAGGTGAGTCACACTCCCATGGAAATTATTTTAAAAAGGCAATGTGTTGAATAAGTCTTGAGGGCTCCATTAATGCTTTGAAAAGTAATTCAAACAAACCCAAAACCTCATTATTTTAATAATAAAACACATATTGGCCCAACATAAGGATTATGGTATTTTATTACATCACCATTGGGTCATTATGATGTCATAAAACATATTATATATTTAAATGGTATTTAATTTTTACCCAAAAATTTGACTGTCTCAGAAAATTATGAAAAATTCACCGTTGGATAATTTCAACGTCCTGATTCCAAAAATAATATTTATTTTATCTAAATAATTTTCTAAATATGTGAATTTTCAATTTTAAAATAAAAACCGACATTTATAAAAATTCACGGGTTTTGACAGAAATGACTTTCAAACCTTAATAAAAATTTTAATTGCATTCATAAAATTATAATATCACTTATATTTAATAAAAATTAATTTAATATTAATAATAATATTTTATTAAATTACTTTTTAATTCAAAAATCCTTTAATTTAATAAAATATAATTCTTAATTAAATAATAACTAAAAACACCATTTTTTACTTTAAAAACTAATTACAATGTATCAAAAATGACTAGAAATTATATTCATTATTATATACAAAAATAATGTACATGAACATGGTGATACTTATTTCTTACATAACCCCTTAAAATAGCCGTATAAGACCTAAGGGTAAGGTGTGCGGTGGTGACAGACTCTTGGGGCGGCTTGGATAACATCGCTCGAGTGGTAATCTCTATCAACTTCCACTTTTCCCGTAGACGGTCCCATTCAAGCTTGACATAATGAAGCTCAGCTTGGGCTTGGTCAAGGGAAAAGCCCAAAGACACCACCTCTTTTCCGAGCTCCAACAAATGGGCTTCGTAAGGGGCCATTCTACTGGATGAGGCCATCGCTTCCTTTGTCTGAGTAGAAATGGCTTCGTTAAAGCCTTATATTTATACTACTCAGATGATCACGGTTCAACAGCTATAAAAGTAACGATCACAAATATTAACGTAAAACTAAAGAAGTTGACATCTTATAAAAACATTTTTCATAAAGAAACATTTAACTGGATCAAGAGGGATTTTTCATTAATGAAACTTTGCGTCGTTACAATATTCCCCCCTTAAGAAATTTCACCCTCGAAATTTTCCTTTATCCACACTAAAACAAATGTGGGTAACTAAGCTTCATCATATCCTCCAACTCCCAAGTTGCTTCTTCAAACTTGTGGTTTCTCCACAACTCCTTGACGAGGGGCATTGTCTTATTTCGTAGAACTTTTTCTCTACGATCTAAGATCTTCACTGGTTTCTCCTCATAAGAAAGATCATCTTCCAATTTTACCACCTCGGAAGAGAGTACATGTGAAGGGTCCGATATGTACTTCCTTAAGAGGGATACATGAAATACATCCTACACCTTGGCCATAATAGGTGGAAGTTCTAGTCAATAGGCCACAGCCCCAACACGATCAAGAATCTTGAAGGGGCCGATGTACCTTGGACTTAACTTCCCTTTCTTTCCAAACCTCATGACCTTCTTCCACGGAGATATGCATAAAAACACCATGCCTCCGACTTTAAACTCAAGGTCTCGTCGACGATTATCTGTATAACTCTTCTGTCGACTTTGGGATGCCTTGATATGCTGCTGAATGGTTTTCACCTTCTCCACCATTTCTTCGACCATTTCTGGTCCAAGCAGCTTACGTTCACCGACCTCATCCCAACATGTCGGTGTTCTACACCTTTTCCCATACAGGGCTTCATATGGTGCCATTTGGATGCTCGAGTGGAAACTATTATGATAAGAGAACTCAACCAGAGGAAGATGTTGATCCCATCCTCCTTTAAAGTCCATTGAGCACGCTCTCAACATATCCTCAAGTGTTTGGATAGTCCGCTCGGATTGGCAATCAGTTTTAGGATGATAGGCCGTACCGAAGTTTAGTTCAGTATTCAGAGCTTGTTGAAGACTCTTCCAAAACATAGAGGTGAATCTTGGATCTTGTTCAGAAACAATAGATAGTGGTACTCCATGAAACTGTACCACATCCCTGATATATATCTGTGCCAGTTGATCCAAAGAGAAATCCTCTCAAATAGCAATGAAGTGTGCAGTCTTTGTAAGACGATCCAAAACAACCCAGACTGCATTGTTGCCTTTGGATGTCCTTGGAAGTCCAGTGACAAAGTCCATGGTGATTTTCTCCCATTTCCATTCTGGTATAGGCAATGGTTGTATCATCCCCTTAGACTTCTGCCTCTCTGCCTTCACTTGCTGACACACCTGGACCCGACGGCCATGTTAAGGCGGGGTGTCTGTGTTGTCACCGGGACCTGGTTGTCACATTTGGTATCAGAGGAGGAACCCAACCTTAAGTGCGCGGTGCACTGCCTGGGTTGAGATGTAGGGCCCACAACGAGGGCGTTGTGCTCTAAAGGGGGGGTGATTGTAATATCCCCAAATGATAAAAGGTTAAATTACTAAATGATATGACTCATGTCAATAAGGTGCACCTTCCTTTTCGGGAGCCTACCTGGTTAGAACTCCACAGTTAAGCATGCTTGGCCTGGAGTAGTGATCAGGATGGGTGACCTTCTAGGAAGTTTCTCAGGTTGTGTGTGAGTGAGGACAAAGAACACTGGAAAGGACAAGTGTTGGCCTGTGGGGACTATCATTAGTCAGATAACCTGTTCAGGTATGTGGGTGGACCCTAGGGTGGGCCCCACATGTCTGCGGGGCAACTGGTGGTACCTGGTGGGCCGGACCCGACGACCATGTTAAGGTGGGCTGTCTGTGCTGTCACCGAGACCTGGTTGTCACATTACTGCCCCAAGAATTGGGGAGGCACATATCCCTACGCCCTTGTATGAATCCCATAAAAATATTAGAATTGAACAGGGAGAAAAGAAGAGGGGTCATATCCCCTCTTCAATTGAAGATATCTCCCATTATATAGTGGAGAAAAAAAATGTGAATGCATACATTAAAGCTCACATTTTTCAGAAGTGTCACTACCTCATAGAAACATTTGAAGAAATATGGTGACATATTCCAATACTAGTATAAATATAGGTACAAGGACATACTCATATCTCTATAGCTAGGGTGACATAACACTTTGATCGGTATGAAAAATTTGTTTCTCTTGATAAATAAAACATTGTTGCTTCTATCTAGTAGGATTATCAGTATATTATAGTAAACAGAAATGCACAATACTAGGCTCATATTTCCATTCTGACTGGGGCTCACCAAGTGACAGTGGGAGATTCCTTTAGGTAGGGTCATATTCCTATAAAACAATATTGGAATCATATTCCATAGGCTTAGGATTGGGATCATATCCCCATTATGAATGGGGATCACCAAGTAAGAGTGGCACACACATCGAGATAAGCTCATATTACTTTAAAAAAAGACTGAAGAAATACTCCAAAATTCTAAGGAATAGGCTCATATCCTCATTCATACTGGGGGATCCCCAAGTGAGAGCAGCACATGGCCTAGGATAGGGTCATATTTTTGTCATAAAAGACCAGTGAAATATTCCAATGGATTAGTATCAGGCTTATATTCTTATCCAGGTCAATACCCACCAGGTGAGAGCAACACACTCCTTATGGTAGGCTCATATTCATATTAGTTAAGCTACTTGGCATATTCCAGCAACTCATAGAAGCCCAAATCATATCCCTACTTCTACTAATGAACGAATTCACCAACATCATTCAGAGGCCATACAAGTGGAGGCTCATAACCCTTATCCCATTCTAGAGTTCCAATGGTATGTTATGATGGGGAATTAATATTTCAACTATGCTCATATCCCACCTTCATCTAGGGTCAATCTACAAATTCTGACAACCATCTAAAGACAATATCATATTTCTTCTAGTAATGAAGAATCTCATTGGCATACTCCTACACATTCTCATCATAGTGATAATACTCTAGTAGTTCTAGATGATAATCACAATTTTTCAGAAGATTCCATTCTATAGTCTAATTATAATAGAATAGGATCCACACTCCTATATCCTAGGGTGAAATCCATAACTTAACATTTTTGGCTATGACATCAATAATTAGGACCCAAATTTTTCCACAAAAAATTTAAAATATAAAAATGACAACTTGTATTGCTTATATTATGGAGGAACATTTTTGGTTAAGAGTTTTAGATAATTAGGACTAACTTCTACATAAACAAATCACATCAACTTGGGATCATAAAAAACTGGTGCATAAAGTAGAACATTATCTCCCATTATACACATATTTTCTTATTTCACATTAATTAATGATCATAATACTTGTGAAATATTTGATAGAAATAAATAGTTCAAAATCATTATTTAGAACCCATGGAAAAGGAAACAAACAAAGGGTGGGATCGGATTCCTAGTAAGGATAAAAATTTGGATTAACATATGAATTTCATCAATGATCACAAGAGTACATAAGATTATGATGACATAATAAAGAAGGATGAGTGAGTCAAAAAATAAATCATACCCATCAATACCAAGATCATCAAATATGAAAACAAAGAAAAGGTAAGAGTCATTAAAATCAATAATGAAAATCCATAAGATATCAATATCAATCATGTTAAGTATTATAAACTCATAGAAACTACAATGAATAAATTTGGGTATCTTGGGAAATCATGTCATTCAACCAATAAAGAACCCTTATAAAACACTTAAAAATGGAATAACCATATGACTGAATTCCAATAAAATTATTTGAAGAAAATAACCATTCCCCATGCATCAAATCATTATATATGTGCACCAATATTATAAGAAATATGTGTCTCACCCAACATTGTTTGGGTACACCCATCATTTATATTGTCCAAGTAAAGAATACATAGAGAATTCATAAAAAATAATTGAAACAACATATATTATTTAAATAAAATGATTAACCCTTGCAAAAGGAAAGGTTTATAATAAAATATATTTAAAACATGGTTAACTAATGTAAAATAAATGGGTTCCAAAACCATGCCATTGAAACATGATTAACCAATGGAAAAGAAATCAATTCCAAAACAATATCTTGGAAACATGATTAACACATGGAAAAGAAATGGGTTCCAAAACAGTCTCTCAGAAGCTCGATTAACCCATTAAAAAGAAATGTGTTCCATAATAATAGATTTTTGAAAATATAAATTAGTGTAAAACAAATGGGTTCTATAACAATCTCTTTTGGAAATATTCATCCTAGGGAAAAGAAACATGTTTCATAACAATATCTTTGAAAAAACATAATACACAAAAAGAAATAATGAGGATTGTATTAATACTAAATATCACATGTGGAGGATAAATAACTTAAAAGATTTTTGATGTGGATGAATGGAAAATAACTTAGAAAATTATCATGACATTCTTGAGGAAAACAATATTTAAACAGTCCAAGGCATCCCAAAGCATTTTGAAACATTTGAAATATTAACCCCATGAATGCAATAACAATAAATGAAACATAGAATATCATGAGAAAAATTATATTCAAAATATAATATGTAAATGGATAATAATATGCACCACATAAAATAATATAGGTGTATAACATAACAAAAGTCACAAATAAGGAAAATTGTGACAAAATCCAATACCAATTTGGTAACTTTGAAAACATAATACACATAAAAGGGAGATACTAAAATGGATAAGTAAATCACCATAAATTAAAGGTTAATAATCAAAAAATATATTAATGGAAAGTATATGCACCATACAACAAAAATAAGAGTTTAATATGAAATTTATCCCATAGATGTAAAAAGTGAGATGCAAATACATTATAAAGACCCTATCATTGGAGTGAGAATAAATAAATAAAATAATTATGTGTGAAAATTTGAAATTCACACAATAAAAATAGAAATACATAATTATACATCTAGATTTAATTTCACACATATTCTTGGAATAACATAACCAAATACAAAGAAGTTTAACCCAATGAATGGAAATTTAGTTAAAAATACCTTACTACTTGAGTAACTGTTGAATCATGTGATCCATGGTAGAATAACATCAATTAAAACATTGAATATCATAAAATAAATTAATATCATGATATTAGAAATTATAGGTAATTATATAAACTATATAAAAGAAACTGGGCTTTTAATAACAAATAAGTCTCAATGTAATTGAAATTAAGACAAAACCCAATACCTTGAGTCTAGGTTTTAATGTTATTCCTCTATATTCCATAATAATAAAAATATCTAATTATTAACATTATTTAGAAACTTTTATAATTTTATTATTACTTTTATTTTACTTATAAATAATTTATATTCAATTACTTTATCAATAATTTTTAAGTCTGATGTTTTGGCCATATTTGGATTTTGTGTCAGAAAAACATTGGTAGACAAACTATGGTCAAAATGGGTCATTATTAAAATATATATAAAAATAATAATGAAATAATTATCATATTTATAAATCAATTATACATTTATGACCAATCATGAATAATGGTTATGAAAAATGAACCAATGTTATAATCATGGAGATTGTAGGTCATACGTACGCATGAGTAATGTTCCCATTTTTTAATGATTGTTATGGAAAGAAGGGAAGTAAAATTTATCTTTAATGAAGAATAATTATATCATAAATACCATGTTATTTAATCTTATATACTTATATATATAATTATTTTGGTGTAAAAGGAATCACATCGTGTCGAGGAGGAGGTTGTCCACATGTCCACGAATGACATTATCACTTTTTTCTGTGTGTTAATGGGTAATAAAGAAAATTAAATATTATATTTAAATAAAGGTAATTATTTCATTAAAATAATATATATTTTATTTATGTCACATATTTTTAATTAAATCCAGCTTTAATACATTCCATGTAATGTGGGAACGTATCACATCGCTTTGATGAGGCGGTAGTCTGCACATCCATAAATGATGTTATCATATATCAAAAAAATAGAAAGAATGAAGGTATGTGTTATATAAAAATTAAAGAAGTATTAATACATCATAATAATCAAATATATCCTATAAAAATGGTATTTCCATCACAATACGCTACCATGAGTGGAGGTAAAGGAAAACCAAAGAAGTCATTTCGTGAGGCGTTAGTTTACCGTACACGATCTGTAATTTCGTTATCCATTAGATGGAAGTGTGTGTAGGTGTAGGTAGAACCATTAAAATAACAAATATCAGTATATTCATGATAAATATTATTTTTTATAATCATGGAATTAGAGGAATTTTAATGGTGGATAATGAAACAAAACATAAATTTTTGTTAAAAAATGGTACATCTTTTTTTGGGTAACTCCATTTGGTTTGCATAAAAGGGATTATTTGGTTGGATTTATGACCAAATTGAGGACTCTAGGGTGAGGGAAGGTATTTCGGGATGTCATTTTATCAGTTTTTGGACTAGATAAATCGTTTTATAGTTGTGAGGAAATGGGTGGCAAAGAGTTCCTTTTTATACTTGAGGGGGAGTGGAATTCATGTAAATAAAAAAGGTAAACACTATTTGAGAGGCCTCTATTACATCATGTGAATACAATAATGATCGAAATTAGATAAAATAAGTGATATAGTCGAATAGGTTCCATAAAATGTGTTTTTGAAAATTTTCTAGGTCATTTAGACTCTTAATATTAAAGTATAATTTCTAAGTAACGCAAATTTTACCTTGATTGTAATTATTTTTTATTTTTTTACAATGTTTTTTTTGTAAAAAAATAAGTTGAACTTATTATAAAAAAAACTTATGAAGATTATAAATATAGAATCCATTTTCTAAAATTCCAATCACATAAGTGACAAAAATTAATTTAAAATTAATCTGGAAATTAAGATGAGACAACATGTTTTTAAAGAGAGAAGTTCAAAATTTTGACATGTTTTTATATCTAATTGAAATGTGAAATTGATTCCAATTTCTAAAATATTATTTAATGATGTAAAATTTATCAAATTATACCTTAAAAATAATTAAAAATATAATCTGACAGTATAAAATATTTATACAATAAAACAGTTTCCAATTAAAATTTAGTGTCATTCACTATTTCTCAAAATATGAATGTTCTCAAAAAATAACAATAATTCACTGAAATTAAATTTCAATATTATGGTTTAAAAAACAAATTTTATTTTAAAAAAAAATAATGAAATTTTCAAAATAAAAAGATTTAAAATAGGTGCACAATTAAAAGGCGGTAAAACAACCTTTTAAAAATATTCAACTTTTTATTTTTAAAATTGGATTTATTCTTTTTTTAACACTATACAGATTATTGGATGAATTTCAAAAAACATTATTTTAAATATATAACAAATAAATTTTCTTAATATATTTGACTAATAATGATTAATTTAATATATTATGTTAAAACTATATTTTGGTTATAAAAACATTTTTTCATAAAAACTCATCATTTTTATTGAATTGGTTCTTATTTTAATTTATAATAATTTTATCACCAAATAATTAATTATATAAACATTTATAAACAATATATTCATAATATAGTTAATAATATTCATTTCCACTTTTCCAATGGCTATGTGATAACTATTATGTTAAATAAATAATATTAATAGTATATTATTGTTCGATAAGACTCATCCATTCATGTTACACATGTTATTAAAGAAACTCAATGTTATGTGCAATGAAAGATAAACTTTTTGTTGCGTAAAATGAAAGATAAATTTTCATTGTGTGTAACACAAGATATAAATTAATTTAAATTAATTTTAATGAAGATATTTTATAAAATATTGGGATGTTACATCCTACCCCCATAAAATGAATTTATCTCTCATAATTCATCTTGGTTATCAAAGGATTAACATTATTATGATACTTTTATTGAAGCCCACATCATAAAAAGGGTTAATGTACCACCCTCTAAAATAGGGAAAGTGGGATACATAAATTTCAAAATATGTTACTTATAACTATTATTCAACATTGGGAGATCTTTAGTGTAAAATTAAAATAATGATTTGGAAGGGAAAACTAATTCCCATGGACTAATAGAGAGTGATAAAAAACACGGTTAAGAGTAAGTTAATGATGAAAAAACCCCAAACCAAATTGGTGTGAAATAGTTCATTGATATCATCAGAAAATATGGTAACATGATAACATTTTTTTTGAAGATACTTTTCCTAAAGTTTTAAGATTCTATCCCAATATATACTAAAAGAATAAGAAAATATACTTACCTGACAAGTGAATTTCATCCTTTACCGTAATCTCATATTTTTCTCTAAATAATGAGAATTAAAGTGGAATTTATTTTCAATCCTGAAACACTAATGTCAAATTTTAATAACTGCATAATACTAAAAGGAGTAACATGATATTACTGATATTTTAAATCATTAAAATAACCAAAAAATTATAATCACATGGTATGATAATTATGAAAATGCATAAACTGTAAAATGATACACTAATACTAAATGTTCAATAGTAATACCCAGAGTTGAAACTAAATTATTCTATAAATAACTATCCATAAAATTCATTTAACATTTCTTGAGGATGATTGAAACCCAATTATTTTAAGGATTTGATCAAATATTCTTCCATGATAAATAAACCATTATTAATAAAATAAAATACCAGGAGATTATAGCATAATATTTAACTATAAGAATGTCCTGCTAACTCGGACATTGTGTTTCCTAGTCATAGTATTTGAAACCCTTATCGTCCTTCGGTTATGGAATCAAGACCCACCACTTTACCAAATGTGACAGGTTGTCATTGAGCATATAGGATGTACTATTTTTTATTTAAACATGAAAACTAGTTCCTCACTAAAAACACATAATCTTGATACAAGGTGGTCAAAAAATACCTCATCTCAAGAAAAAAAACTACCAAAATCACTTTAATATATCATAAATTAAATCCTCAATGGGGTTTCTAATACATTTGAATAATTATCATCCTTAATCTTATAGGCCATTGATGGTATCCATATATCTTAAGTTATCCTCATCAACAATGGGTTCATAATGTTGAAAATAATCTCTTGTTATTCCCAAATTTTCTTATTTAAGATTACGTAATCAACATCATCCTTCTGAAATCATTTATTGAGATAAATCGTTCAACATCCTTCTTAAGAAAATGGGGAAAATGAAACATAATAATAGTGAGCTTAGATTCTAAGTAAGGTTAAACATAAACATTAAAAATTAAGTGTCATAAATGAGAAAAATAGTGAATAAGAGTATGATGACATAATCAATGTGCATGATAGATTCATAAAAAACTCATACCCATCAATACCTATAACATGAATGGAAATTATCTTTTTATTTAATTTAAAAAATGACCGCTTTCTAGTTGAGGAGTAAAACATTACACAAGGTACAACTACAGTGATCCAAATTAAAAATAAAAGCATAAAAAATACAGAAACACAAAACGGGGAGATGAGGAATACACTCACATCATTCGAAGTCTCATAAATGTCATATGTCATCATCTGAGGTATCCATTATCTTGTTATCCATCATAATTGTTGAATATGTCGTCATAGTCCTCGATTAATCACCACGTCATCATCATCGCCAATTCATCATCGAATTAGAATACTGGAGGCAACCAATCACCGGAAACCATCATCATCACGAAGAAAAAACCTTTACTGAACACCATAAAAATAGAGAAATACCACAAAATCCATAAAATATATTCCTACAGGGACACCATCTTATGAATCATTTCACTTTTCACCATTAGAAACTTTTCCAAAAATGTATTCGAAGATAAAAAATAACACAGATGATGTCGAAGGACTCATGCCTATATAAAAGAACACCTTGATATTTGAGATATAAAATTTCAATGGAGGATTATAAACACCCCCATAAAATAAGATAGGTGTATAACATAAAAAATGTTATAAAAAAGGAAAATTATGACAAAATCCAATACCACTTTGGTAACTTCGATAAACTAAATCAAATGAAAGAGATATCATCATATGGATTTGTAAATAAAAATAAATTTAAGGATAAAAATAATAAAATAAATTAATAGAAATTAGATATAACACAAAACAAAAATAAGTGGTGAATATGAAATTTATCTCATTGATGTAAAATTTGAGATGAAAATCTCTTACAAAGATCGTATCATTGGAGTGAGAATAAATTAATGAAATAATAATGTGTGAAAAATTTAAATAAAAAAATTAAAAGTGGAAATAGAAAACAATACAATCAGTGTTCATTTCACACATATTATTGGCATACCATAACCAATGACATAGATGATTGACCCAAAGAATGGAAACTGAGTGAATAAATCCCTTTTTATTTGAGTAACTTTTGAATCATGAGATCCTTGAAAGAATAACATTAATTGAAACATTTAATATTAGGAAATAACTGAATCCCATGATATAAAAATTCATAGGAATGTTGATACAACATATAAAAGTACCTAGGTGTATAATCATTGAGTTGGTAAGTCATACGTACGCATTAGCAACGTTTCCATTTTTTCAATGATAGTTATAGAAAGAAGAAAAGTGAATTTTTTCTTTAAAATGATCAATATTTCATAAATATCATATTATTTAATAATATATAAATATATATATATAAATTATATTATGTAAAAGGAATCACATCATGTTGAGGAGGTGGTAGTGCACACATCCACGAACGATGTTATCACTTTTTTAAATGTGTGAAAGGGTAATAAAGAAGATGATATGTGTTGGATTGAAAAATGTATATGTAAATGGAAAATACAATAGGGGGTGTGAATTTTATGTTTATTAACTTCTGTTTTTATCCCTTTGAAAGATCTATGTTTAAAAGGATTTAAACGAATTCAATTCACTAAACCTCTTATTGTATTAAAACAATTAATCGGACTGGCCGTAGGTCCTGTAAATATCATAATTTGATTGATTACGATAATTTATTTCCTAGGTCATAATGGTAATTTATCGTATTCATATATGAAACAATTTGATCAGAGTAATTATGTAAAAGATCATAATCATAGTGGTTATGATGATCAGATTAAAATAACACAATAGATTCTATCATAAAGCGTACAAAAATTGTATTGGATATTTGTAATGTTTTTTATCATAAGAGATCCTAATATGAGTAAAAAAGAATTATCATAATTATAATGATCATGAAAATCAAGATAAATAATAGAAACATTAATGAGTTAATTAATTCACTATCCAATACAATTTAGTAGAAATGTAAAAGAATACAATTCTCTTAAATTAAAGAAAAGGGTATTCTTTTTCCTAGGATAGAGGTACCTTGATTTATAATTTTAACCACATCTATCTTACCCACACCAGGGTAAGCACTTGATATGATGATCATCATCGGTTTGTCTGCCAATCCCCAGTAGCCCTCGATTAAGCAGGTAATCGGTACCTCTGTCTTCTTATTATTAGAAACCCTGGATCCACAAAAGATTATCACATCTGTCTTCAAATCAATGTAAATCCCTGATCGTAATCACCAATGATCTATTTCACCTGAAGAAAAATAAATCTATTTAATATTACAAGAATGTCGAACAGGTTTTTCAATACATGACCACTTCAATGCTTTCACACTAATAAATTTTGGAAGAGCGCTCACAAAGTATTAGTTCATCCAAAAAAATCACTAGCCATAGCTCATCCAAATGTCTTAGTATTTATAGGCTAGAATACCAATGGTCATATTTTATCCACTGGTATAATTTCTTCCTTAAAACTCAGAGGGACTTGGACACCTAATACTCTAATGTTTTACTTCAAACTGAAACAAGGACATCATTTTATCATAAATATTAAAATGTAATACATGACATGGCTTTGATTAAAAGGTTAATTTTTTAGATACAACGCTGTTTTATGACTACGATAAAGTGAGTACGAGAATAATATGTATCCCCTAATAAAATAAAAATGTGAAAAGTTAATTTGTATGATGACTAACAATAAAATAGTGAAAAAGATTTGTCTTTTCAGTATGATTTTGAATTGTGTGTACAATGAAAATCATAATCGATGTGATTGATGAAATTTTCTTCTAGTGAGTATGATGTTAATCATATTCAGTCTCGTTACAACAAACATTGAAACACTAAGACTATATTTCTTAGTGTGTAAAATATTGATCATACAAATAATTAAAAAATAACGATGAACTTGTATAAAAAAATCTTAAATCAACACAATAAAACAACATATGAATTTATTTAAAAAGAAAGTTTGTGATTTCCAAAATAAAACGAATAGAAAAATCCAAAGAGGAATTTCGACTCCACAATATGTTGTATTTAAAGAAAGGTAATTATGTAATTAGAATCATAGAGATTTTATTTTTTTCAAATAATTTTAATTAAACCCATCATTAATACATTCCATATCAGGTGTGAAATTGTCATGTCAATTTGAGGAGGCGGCGGTCCACACATCCACAAACAATATCATCATATTTATAAAAATTTTAAAGCATGAAGATATGTGTTATATAAAAATTACAAAAGTATGAATAAAAAATAATTATCAAATATATTATATAATTTTTTTTTCATTAGATTGTCGAACCCTGATAGGTGGTAATGGAAAAAAATGACATCATTTCATGCGGCGGGTAGTTCTCTGTACACGAATGGTAATTTCGTTACACAGTTGATGGAATGTGTGTGTAGGTGTAGGTCAAAAAATTAATATAAAAACATCCCAGAGTATTGAGGATTCTTATTTTTTATATAATCATGGAATAATAAAAAATTTATTGGTGTTTAAATAAATAAAACATAAATGCATGTGGAATAATGTTACCTCTTTTTTAGGTAACTCCTTTTGGTTTTCACCAGTGGGATTCCTTGGTTTTATTTCTGTGAAAAGTGTTGAATATAGTGGGAGGGGAGGGATTTTTGGGAGAAAATTTGGGAAGGGGTTTTATGAGAAAAAGGTCCATATAGGTGTGAGTAAATGGGGTAGGGTGTGTGCCTTTTTATAATGGAGGGGGAGTGACATTATTGTAAATATAAAAAGCAAAAAACACTATTATGAGGTCTCCCTTAAATAATATACTTCCAATAATGATCCAGATTAGATAAAAGAGGTTTTATGGTAAAACATTTCCATAAAAGGGGTTTTGATAAGTTTATATGCCATTTAGACTTGAGATTAAAGTATAACCACTAAGTAACAACTTGTCTACCTTAATCGTTGTAATTAATTTTAATTGATTTCACTAATTTGTTTGTCAAAAAATGGTTGACATTATTAGATTTTATAAATTTAAATGATTAAAAATATGGAATATATTTTCAAAAATTTCAATCACATTAGTGAAAGAAATTACTTTAATAATAATCACATGGATGGGATGAGACAATGAGGTTTTAAAGAGAAAAGTTCAACATTTTGACACATTTTTACAAAAAAGTTCAATGAAAAATTGAATAAAATTACTCAAATTATATATATTTATGTGAAAAAGATCTAATTATACTTTAAAAACATTTAAAAAAATAATGTAACACTAAAAATTATTTAGATGAAAAATCCATTTTCAATTAAAATTCGGTGTCATTCACAACTCCGCAAAATATGAAATGTTTCATAAAAATATCATAAATTCACCCAAAGAATATTTTGATATTATTATTTCAAAAACGAAGTTTATTTATTCAAATTTATTTTATTAAATTGTCAAAAAAATAAATTTAAAATAGGGGTTCCGCTAAAAGGCGACAAAATCACCTTTTTTAAATGTACACCATTTTATGCTTAAAATTTAATTTATCATATCTTAACCCTATGAAACTTATTGTATGAATTAGTTTATTTTATTAAATGTAGAAAATATAAAATTAATTAATATCTTTAAATAATAATAATTAATTTAATTTATTATGATAAAATTCTACTTTGGTCTTAAAAATAGTTTTTGATAAGAACTCATAAATTATATTGAATTCATTTTTATTTTCATTTATAATAAATTGGTCACCAAAGGATTCATTATATAAACTAGTGTAAACCATATATTCAGAATCTAGTTAATCATATTAATTCTATTTATTCCAATGGCTAGGCGATAACTATTATTTTAAATAAATAATATAAATAGTATATTATTGTATAGTAAGAGGCATCCTTGTGTGTAATGAATATTATCGAAGAATATCAATGTTATGTGAAATGAAAGGAAAACATGGAATTTCATACAGTGAAGTCTAAACTCTGCATTGTGTGTAATACAAGCTATCAAATAATTAAAATTAATTTTAAAGAAGATATTTCTTAAAATATTTGGATGTTACACTCATATATATCCACAATCCCAAAAGGAATGTTGAGATCATCCGACCACCACGTAGATCAAGGATCATATACCTAATATACTCAATGTGAGTTTCCTTAAGGTTATTCAAGACACATTATCAACACACCAATGGTCTGTTGACTCTTCAACTGAAATATAAGTCAGTCATTACAATGATAGTCTTCCTCAGGGTAGTGTGGAGAAGGATCGCTAAGACTCTACTGTTGACATCATCCATGGTCAACCTCCCTATGGTGATATATCCCATGAATAATGAAAAACATCCCTTTCCTAGACACCTCCATATATATTGGTGTTCAAAACTCATATGCATTGGTATATAGTGGTGCTGGAAACATTAGTTTGAATTGTATATAGTTCTCCATCAACTTCCTATAACACTCTACTCCGATAAGTAGGAGACCCTGAAAAGAACCTTCTATGGTCTATCCAGAGAGAGGCATTAATTTCTGATGAGTATGAATCCAACATTGATATATGTATATAGTTATCAAAAAAAATCCCCAACATGTTCTTCCCCCTTCCACTTCGGACTATAAGATCTTAGTCTCTTTGGCTCGAAGGCCTTTGATGACGCAAAGGCCCTTGAGACCTGTAGGCCCAAACCGGTGGCCCGAAGGCCAAAATCGGGTGAATATTTCCAACTGCTATAGTACTGAACAGTACTGCTATAGTTACTACTACATTGAATTCTACATTAACTACTACATTACCGCTGTAAATTCACCTCCTCCCATTTTTGAACATGGGTCTCTGGGATGCCAAGCAGGACCCCTTACCACTCGGGTACGGGCTCGTTGGCTATCATCATCATAAAGCATCCAAAGAGTGAATGTGGATGATATCCTTTTATAATATATTCTTTTAATCACAATTAATATCAATGTATTCTATATTAGATGAAAAATTCTTATAAAATATCAATTAAACCATTTCTTATGGAACAAACCCATTTCAGTTTGAGATAACTTATTTAAAATCTAAAAAATTCTCAAATATTAATGAAAAAATATTCTTTGAAAACAATATTGGAAACTTCTAATCAAATTTTCATATAATTGAGTGGTCATGAGAGTGGAAATTTTAAATCTTGTTTTTTTCATTAATGAAAATATTTCATCCACAATTCCAATAAAAAGTACCCTATTCGGAAAATGAAAAAAATATTATTTTCAAAGAAATTTTTAATAGTAAAAAATGGGTAAAATTTAAATTAAAACACCTTCAAGGATATTAAAAAAATTGAATGTATTTTTATAATATTTGTTTATTGAGGAAAAACTATTTTTGACAAAAGGGTTAAAAAAGTCAGTACCCCTTAAAAACATTATTTTAGAATCTTTGGTTCCTAAATAGAGGAAGATAAAAGAAAACATTTAATCTCTATAAATAACTATATTAGAATAAAATTCATTGGAATTTGTAAATATAGTTCATAAAATTTCATCATATGAACCCTAATCATAAATATTCATGATATACAATGATATTATAATATACATATTATATCTCATGTTTGAATTTATTCAAAAGTTCTCTAAAATCCTATATAATAATTTTTAATTTATTATAATTATATTCCAGAATCATTTAGATACGTAAAATGTCATGTACTCTCTGCTTATAACATAGATACCCGACTTTTCTTACAATATTATTATATCATTTCATATATATAGTACATAACATCTTTATGAAACAAGGATCCAAATGTTTAGTGTCTTTGAAAAATTATGATTATACATAACATTTACAAAATAAAACATAAATATTTATGGAATTACATCATCTATAGTTTCTTAGTGGTCCTTGTGTTCTCCTTTGTATTATTAATCACCTGAGGACATACAGAAAATAAAGTGGGTGAGCTAAAATCATAGTAAGAGGATAGATAAGAACATGAATAAATATAACAAGGTGTGATTATAAGAATCATCATCATAACATAAACATGACATCATCATCATAATCATGAGAGGAAGCATATTACAAAGGCATTGAATGTGGAAATTAATAAAAATAAAACTTTAATGTCTTGTTGATAAACTACAATGAATATTACACATTATCTCATGTGAGGAATCACATTAACCAGTTTATTAGAGTTCTATATAATTCCTGGAACACCCGTTACATCATAACATTTAGGTTATCATGCATGGAACAAAGAACATATATCAATATTGGACATAAAATTATTCTTGGGAAGGAATGTGATTAATTTTATAACACATATATTCATGAGTATATTTAGGGGTTCCAAAAAATGTAATCATATAATTGGTACAATAATCATCAATCTTTATAGGGTAAGAATCAATAACAAGAGATGTAAAACATGTGTTTCTTATAAGGAAGATTTCTTTTCAAATACTTTTTGAATTTTTCATAAAACCAGATTAGAGGCATGTATATCATAGAAAATAAAATTGAAGTAAATGAAATTATATTTAAGTGTCATTAAAGGAATATCCATACTGAATATGGAGTTAAATAGGGGATACACGAAGTAAGAGAGTTGGGTTTAAGAATCCACATACCTTATGCCTGAATGATTTATTCACTTTCATATGCTAGACAATCAAATCAAATCAATTAATTAATAAATCAAGAACATTTTATTTATTAATTTGATTAATTATAGTTTTATTATGTTTATTTATGGATTTTTTAATGAGTTATATAGTTTAATTTTATCATTCAAGAGTGTCGATTTTTGTGGTTTACATGATCCATTCACTTTTATACATATTTGGAAGATTGGGTAAAATGGGTGTAATTATAAAGAAATTAAATTTTTTTGTTATAAATGATTTTCAATAGGTAAAATTGGAATTTTATGTCCTCTTTTATATGTAATTATGACGATTCAATTGATAAATAGTCAAAGATAACCATTTGGGTTAATTTTGGCGGGTTTTTATTAAAAAGGAACTCATTTTGATTTATCATTTAGTACTATGTAAATATGTTTGTTCCAGAAAAAAGGGTTATAAAATAAATTTTAAATTATGTTTCAACCATTAATGGTTTTCAAAATGTCCTTGAAGGAGGTAATATAAAATGATAACTTTTCATCCTTTAAGGTGATAAATCATCATATCTCAGACGATAGTTTCATTTTTTTTAATAAATAGGAGTGGAGAATGTGTTTGATGATGGATAATTCCATTATCAGAATAACATTTTAATATATGAAAGGCATGTGAGTTATCATGACACCTCGATGATGGGATGTGATGAGAGAATAATAAAATAAAATAACATGAAAATAAATTAAATGAAAAGAAAGAGGTTTTTACCTCTTGAATTCCTCCCACCTGAGAACCTCATTAGGAAAAATGTATTTGACTTTTGATGATACCAACATATATTGGACATGGGGGGGGGGGCTTGGGAGGAGAAATGAGTATAATTTTGAAAACTCTCAAATCATTGTTGGTGTGGGGAGAAGAGGTGGCGAGAGAGGAACTTATAAGGGAGGAGAGGGGGTATTTTTTTATTTTTTATTCTTTAGTTTATTATTTTTGCTCAAGAATGTGAATAGTTTTAATTATTATGACTAAATATCATAAAGGGAGAAGTATATTACCAGATTATGAGATTTCATCATCCATACAAAGAATATATGACTCCATAATTCTTGTATTTGTTAAAAACATTAAGGTATCATATTTTATTATTCACAAAAATTCAAGTATTTTGGAAAAATCCAAAAAGTTACCCCATACCATTTATCGATGTTTAGAATTAATACATGATCTTAATTTAATAAAAATATTTTTCTAAATATGAGAAATTTAATTATTAACTAAAATCATCATTTTCTCAAAACATATATGTTTTAAAATTAAAACCGATTTTATAACCGTTTGAAAAATTTAATAAGAACTTAAAAAATTATATTATAATCATAAGGCAACAAAATTCTAATTTATCAATAAATTTTATGAAAGTAAATTTATTTTTAAATTACTAAATTATTTATAATTTTTTAATTAAATTTTTACGACTTACAAAAATACCAACCATTAATTTATTATTTTTGAAACATTTATTCTCTTATTCTAAGAAATAAATACATTATATTTTCATTAATAAAATAAAAAAATTATATTTACACATTAATATGATAGGATTCTATTCTATTATTGTAATTAAAATTCCTAAGGTTCATATTACTATTCCAATGGTGATGTTACTATTTCATTGTTGTAAGTTCCTTATCTTCTAGAAATACCTCTTATTTCTTTCATTCATCATTTATAAAACTTGTATTGTGTTATGATTGTGATTTTATGTGACTTATATAATATAAAATAATTATATGAAGGGAATTTTCATCGATAAAATTTTGTGTTCCTAAAATGTATCCCCTTATAAAAGTTCACTATTGAATGTTCATTTTACATTATATGTTGAAAATATGGGAGGGTACTTCTCCTATATCACTTCCTCTAGTTCCCATGTTGCCTCTTCATACTTATGGTTTCTCCACATTACTTTGACCTGGTGATTAGTCTTATCACGTAGAACATTATCTCGAGGGTCTAAGGTCTTTACTACCTTGTCGTCATAATTGGAATCATTTTATATCTATACCACCTCTTTATTCATTATGTGTGGGGGATTTGGAATGTATATACTCAGGAGGGATACATGGAATACACTGTCTACTTGCAACATAGTTGGTGGATGTTGTAATCGATAGGCCATAGTTCTGACATGATCATGAATCTTGAAGGGGGATATGTATATAGAAGTCAACATTACCTTCTTTATAAATCTCATAATATTCTTCTGTAGATATATACAGAGGAATACCATGTCTTTAACCTCAAATTATAAGTCCTTTCGATGATTTTCTGTATAACTCTTTTGTCGACTTTGTGTTTCTTTAGTGTCATGCTGATTGGTTTTCACCTTCTCTATCATTTCATCAAAAATTTAGGTCCAAGCAGCATACCTTCACCTACTTCATCTTATATGATGGGGTTTTATATCATTTCCCATAAAGAGACTCGTAAGTATCCATTCAGATTCTCTAGTGGAAACTGTTATTATAAGAGAACTCATACAGAGGAAGTTATTAGTACCATCCTCCATTGAAGTCCATAGAACATTCTCTCAGCATGCCTTCTAGTTTCTAAATAGTTAAATCCTATTTTCAATCATTTTGTGTATGATAATTCATACTAAAGATCTAATAAGTGTTTAGAGCATGCTAGAGACATTCCAAGAACTAGGAGGTGGATCTCAGATCGAGATCATATACAATTGATAATGGTACTCCATGAATCCTTTCCACTTATCTAAAGTATATCCATGAAAGATGATCTAGTGAGAATCCCTCTTGAATTTCGATAAAGTGAGTTGTCTTTAAGAGATGATCCTCAACAACCCATATAGCATTGTTTTCTCTGGATGTATTGGGATGTCTGTTGACAGAGCACATGGTGATGTTCTACCATTTCCATGTTGGTATGGGTAATGGTTTCATCACCCCCTTGGTATTTTTTCTTCCATACTTCTCTTTCTGACATACTAGGCACATTGATGTATATTCATCAATATCCTTCTTCATATTGTCCCACCAATAATGCTCATGGGGATCTTGATACATTATTTTCCTTCCTAGGTGAATAAAGATAGTTGATTCATGTGAATCATTTATAATATCTTTTATTATATATGGATATATGGTACACATATTTAGGAACTATATCTTACAACTCCTTTCTCATAAATTTTGAACCCTGAGGATTTCTGCGTTCTCATGGCTTCCACCTTCATTGGAATTTCTTTATCATTTCATTGACAATATTTTATTTTTTCCATTAGGGATGGTTGGGAAATGATTTTTGAAACTATCAGTGATGTTACTTTCTTAATTATTCCCATGTATATACTTTTAAAATCTAATAATATTTGATCCTTTTTAGTTATCATCAGTGATAAATATGTAGGATTTTTCCAACCAATAGCATCTTCCACTTTATTTTATTTTCTAGGATGGTAGTCAATTGGGAGGTCATAATCCTTGATGATGTATAACCTTATTCAATGGGAGATATTAAGTTTATTTTATGTGAATATATATTGAGACTCTTTTGATTAATAAATATTTCACACTTCTCCCCATCAAGACAATTATGCCATTTTTTACCCTGAATATCACAACCTCCAACTCTAGATCATGCATATGACAATTTTAATCAATAATTTTAAATTAACTTTAGGAATACACTATCACCTTATCATTCTACATCAGTATGCCAACTTATAACATCATTGAAGAATCAATGTATACCACAAAGAGTTTCCCACTTATTAGAAGTGTGAGTATTGGTGTGGTTATTAGCCTCTTTTTTAAATTTTTTATGAAATATTTAAATTCATCGATCTAGGAAATCTTTTCTCCCTTTTGAGTCATCATGGTTAGTGGGTTTGACCATCATGAGAAGTTCTTCACAAATCATTAGTAATAACCATATAAACCAATGAATCTATGGTTATTCCCTCTTGATGTGGGACTATCCCACTCTTCAATTTCTTTATTATTGGAAGTGTCGTATATAATACTTTGTTGGTGAAATCATGCCCTAGGAATGATACTTCATCTATCCAGATCTCAAATTTATTATAAATTTCACAATATTTCTCCCTTAAAAAAAGTATTTAGAACTGTATTCAAATTATCCTCATGTTCCCCATTTCTATTGGAGTATATCATAATATCATTAGAAAATAATACCATAAATATGTCGAGGTAGTCACTCAAGACTCTATTCATTAAATACATTTAAATTTAAAAAGAATTAGTGAGTCCAAATAGCATCACTATGAACTCAAAGTTTATGTACCTTGCTCTAAGAGTATTCTAGGGAATATCTTCTTTCATCACCATTAATTGTTGATATCCTAACCAAAGGTCCACATTAAAAAAATACCTGGCCCCATGCAGTTGATCAAATAAGACATCTATCCATGTAAGGTAATACTCTCTCTTTACTGTGATTTTGTTAAGATCATGATAATCAATGTAAATGTGCATACAACCATCCATATCTTGGAAGAAGATAACTTGTACACCCATATTGAATCACTCAGGCATATAAAATCCTTCTCTAGATTCTCTTATAACTACTTATTCATTTAATAAAACTCAATAGTGGAAATTTTATAAGGTATTTTTGATATAGGAATATATCTAAGTATAAGTTCTACTAAGAAGTCAACCAATCGTTCAGGAGGAAGTATAAGAAATTCTTATGGGAACACATATATGTAATCTCTCATAATGGGAATGTCTTCCATCATGATTATATCCTTTATCTCAACCATTTGAGAATGATATGATTGGTCATAAGGAAATAATATACACAATAGAGATGATGATTCTTAATTATATTAATATTCCTATTTACACTAATATTGAATTGGAGGATGCATCGGGATATTAAGAGTGATCAAAATTTCCTGAGTGGATGTTGTATTTTTATAAACATACATAATCCTTGCCCAAAATAGCATCATACTCCACAAAAGGATGTAAGAAAAGATTTAATGAGAGGTTCAATCCACAAAAAATAATTGTGGAGGAGTTATATACTTTGGATGCAATAATTTCCCCATTTTTTATTCTCACTGATAACTAAACCTCTATATTTTGATGTGGTGTTGTAATAGTTCTACTAAATAGACAGGAGATGAAAAAATGTGTAGAACCAATGTGAAATAGTGTGTTCACTATTCTAGAGTGAATAACCAGTTTACATGTCAACACATCAGTTTCAGGATCAACCTTAGCAGTTGTGATGGAATAAGCCTTCCATTCATGCTTTTTCTTTAGTGGATGAGGATGCCGATTACCCATGAGAACTCGATGTTTAGTGAACTGGATTTCATATTTCCCTTGAATAATTTAGATGATGCATTGAAAAAATGTTGTTTCATTCCATTCCATCATCATATTAACCATATTCTTAATGTATCGTCTACATTCATTAGCTTCCTGACCTTCTCTCCCACAATTATAGCATTTTATCATATATTTGAGCTAGTTCCCAAGACTCTTCTTCCAACACATTTGACATGTGAGAGGTTAATATTTCTATCCACCATTATCAACAGATACCCTAACTTGAAACTCCATATTTCTTATATTGTCACCATAGTCTTAGGACCATTCACCGAACTCCATCTCTACTTTTATATCACATTGACTAACATTTTCATAACTCACAAAGTCTCAAATAGCTAGAGAAATCCGAAGGTGTGGTTTTAAACTACAAACTAATATATTATTCTTTATATAATTTTTGATAAAAAAACGTGAATAATTACTTCTAGGTGTTTTGATAATAGATTCATAAACTTTGGTAGGCTTACCTTCTTTTTTCTTCATCTCAAATATTTATCTCTGCATTTTTTATTTTGATTTCGAGGGAAATATTTTTTCTGAATGATTTTTTAAAGTATTCCCACTCTATATATTCAATTTCATCATTTTGTTTTTTGTTCTTAATAAAAACCTACAATTGATCGACCTCCACATGTAAATGATAAATGGCTAGAGACATTATCTTTATGAGAATAGTGATGCACAAAAATTATATTCTCCATTGAGTTAATCCACAGCTACCTGACTAGTGGATCATACAATCCACAAATCATTGGTGGTTATTTCCTCTTAAAATAATAGATAGACAATTTATCCATCGTAGGTGAAGGTGAATGCACCGCATTATTCAGGTTATTATTCATAGATTATGATAAATAGGTAATCATCGCCATTAAATTTTTAAATCCACATTATAAAGATTTGGGGAGGTTGTATGTGCAATCACTACACTGTCCCATACATTATTTATCCTAGTTTATACTATTTTACACCATTTTATATAATATAAATGGTTATAACATATGTCAACAGTTAATTAATAAATTATTTATTCCTTTGTGAAAAAACTCTAAGTCCATATCTTGTATGATCCAAAGGATTATAACTTTTCTAAAACAACGATTCTTGGGTTCTTACATATACATAGTCTCATTCCAAGTGTTTTCATTCATGTTCTATAATCCTAATTCCCAAATTAATTGAATTGTTCTCTAATACCAACTATAGATAACATATTTTTATTACATGATTATTAAATCATTTCAGAGAAAAACAACATGAAATAAATACTCAACCAAGATCCAATGTTCTAGTATCATCAGTAAATGTGGAAAATACATAAAATTTTGAACATAAAAATTAAATCATAATTTCATTCCTTCTTATCTAGCTTTTTAGTTGTCCTTGTGTTCTCTTTAGTACATGTAATCACCTGAGGATATATATAAAATAAATGGTTGAGAAAATATCATTGTAATAGGAGAGATATGAAACATGATACAATATAACATGTGGTGAGAAAACATATCACCATTCTAACATAATGATGGTATCGTAGTCATAATCATGAGAGTAAGAACTAGATAAAGGCATGAAATGTGGAAATGCATAAAAATTAAACACTGTGTCTTAGTGGTCAAATACCATGCATATTTCACCTTATATCATTATTTGTATCTCATTAGCTAGTGCATTAGAGCTCTATATAATTCTGGCTACATCCATCACATCATAACATTCAAATGGGCTATATAATTCTGGTCACATTCACTATATTACAATATTTACAAAATCATGCATTCCCCATAGAATGTATATCAATAATAGACATAAAATTACCCATGGAAAGGAATGGGTTTAATTTCATAAAGCACAAATTTGTGAATAATTTTTATCTTTCCTAAAGGAAATATGGAATAACATATTTGGTATCTGAATCCTAAATCTTTATTGATTAACAAACAATATAAAGAGAATTAAAAGATGTGTTTTTTTAGAAGGAATGGTACTTTTTAGAAAATATATTCATTTGTCACAAAACCATTTAGAGGCATCTATATCTATAAATATAAATAAAGTATCATAAATGATATTTAAGGAACATCAAAATAACCACCACACTAAAAATAGTGTGAATGAGGGAAAACCCAAAGAAAGAGAGTTGGGTTTCTAGAATCCCCTTACCTTATGTATGAATGCATTCTTCATATTAATATCCAAAATTGTAAAATTCAATTAATTTATTAACCAATATAGAACCTTTTATTGATTAATTTTATTCATTATAGTTTTATTATGTTCATTTTTAGTATTTTTGATGAGTTATAGAGTTTAATTTCATTGTTCAAGATTGTTCATTTGTTTCATGATCGGTTCAATAGTATCGATATCTCGAAGATCATATAAAGTGGGGGTAATTATAAAAAAATTAAGATATATGTTATTAATGTTTTATAGAATTTCAATTGGTCTCATATATATATTTTTTTATATTTAATGAAGATGAATCATTAGATAGATAATTAAAGATAATCGTTTGGGTTATATTTAACGGGTTTTTATCACAAAAAACATGTTTTGTATTAGCATTTAGTATAGTGTAAATATGATAGATCTATAAAAAGAGGGTTATAAAATAAATTTTACAATATATTTCAACAATTATAATTGTTTGAAGAACATCCTTGATAGAGGTAATGGAAAATGAAAATTTCCATCCGTGATGGTGATAAATCAACACCTCATAGATGAAAGATTAATTTTTAGAAAAACAGGGATCTGAGAAGTGTTTTGATGATATATTATTCCATTAGAAAAATAAAATTATAGTATATTTATGTTACTGGGGTTATAACTCATATTGGATTAGGGGATATGAGGAGATAATAAGAAAATAAAATAACAAGAAAACAAATTAAAAGAAAAGAAAGAATATTTTACATCTTGAATTCCTCCTCCTTAAGAACCTCATTAGGGAAATGTTGATGGTATATTTATGAGACCAGAGCCTCCAAGAAGTGTTTTAGGTTCTTGGTAATAAAATTTAGTATAATTTTGATATCTATCAATGGTTTAGAGGTGTGAGGAGAAGATGTAGTGATGGGTGGTATTTATTGGATAAGATAGGGGTGTTTTCTCATTATTCTATTCATTAGTTTATTAATTTGGATCATGAATATGAATAGTTTTTATTCAAATGACTGTATACATTAATGGGAGAAGTATAATCTGGGATTATGGACTTATATTGTCCATACTCATCTTTAATGACTCAGTAATTTATGTATATGTTAAATACCATAACTTATTGCATCCTACTATTCCCAAAAAAATCTTGTATTTTTAAAAAATCCAAAAAAAATCTCCCAAACCATTTTTTGGATGTGTAGAATTCAGAAAATAACTCCATTTCATGAAATAATTATCTATAGATGAAAATTATAATTTTTTATTAAAATAATTATTTAGTCAAAAAATACAAATGTTAAAATTAAAACTAATTTTATAATGCTTTGATAATTTTATTATGGTCTCATAAAATTATCATATAATAGTATGAAAAAATAATAATAATTTTTGCATAAATTTTATGAAAATAAATAATTTTAAATTACTACATTAATTATATATTTTTAATTAAATATTTATCACTTTTAAAAATACCAACACTTATTTTATAATTTTTTTAAAAAATTACTTATGCTATGAAATAAATAAATCATATTTTCATTCAAACGATAATTAAATTATTATTATACCGTCATAGGTTAGGTTACTATTAAATTAATATAATTAATATTCTTAAGGGTCATATTAATATTCTAATGGTCAAGTTACTATTTCATTTATATAAGTTTTTAAACATCTATGAATACATCTTATGTCAATCATTATTTATTTATAAAGTATGTGTTGTGTTCTATTTGTGATTTTATTTAAATTATACAATATATAATTATTATATAAAATGAATTCCCATTGGTAAAATTTTGGTTTATTACATAGTACAATTCAATTTCCGTTCTTTTAATAATTCTTTTTCAAAATATTCTTTACCAAGTGTTAATTGATTCGTTTTTACTAAATGTTTTATTTTGACAGTTCCAAACCTTGTACATTGGTCAAGGTAACATAATATATATTACTTCAATCATGATATTGTTACCATATATATTCATTAACTATATATATTTGGATTCATCCATAATTTGTAAAGTTAGAAAAACAAATTACATCGTTCATTGAGTTGGTGGAAAATATGTACGAATGAATAATATTTTCACTTTTTGACAGATGGAATAAAGGAAAGGCATATAATAATTAACCTTAAATGAAAATGATTATATCATAAATAACATTTATATTCATTAAATATATCCTTATTACAATTTGTGTAGATCATAAATGAAAAATAATCACATTGCTTCATAGAGGTGGTAGTCAACACGCACACATAATGGACGTTATCATTTTCCAATGGATGTGAATGTTAGAAGGTCGATATGGTATTATTTTTTAAAAAATGTAATTATACAAAAAATACTATATATCAACAGTTATCCAATCATATTAACTTTTAATGGATGATGGTGATTGAAAATTATTTGTATCGCTATGTGGATGCGATTTTCATCTTGTACACACTAGTGATAATTTCAGTTCTCATTTATCGGAAAATATGGTGAATAATGTAGGTTCCAAAAACATAATAAATTTTCAGTTTATTTTGGATACTGATTTTTTTATTTAATGATTAATTTAATAGTTTAATAGGAGATATATGAATAATTAATTTGAAACCGATGGTGTAAGATGATTATATATCATTTGGTTTTCCTCCTTCAGATCTATTCATAAAGACAAAGGAAATGGTATTTAAACAATCTAAAACCTCTAATTTAAGGATAGTGAAGTCTATAAGATAAAATCTAATGGTTTTTTTATACATTTTTCTCAAATATGTGTAAATAATAGAAATGAGGGGTGTCCTTATAAAAATGTGTGGGTGGATACCCTTTGAACTAATTAAGAGATTAGACTATAATGTTGAAATACATTATAAAAATGATTCAAAATATAAAGATATTAGAAATTGGGATATACTAATTTATAAATAAGGCCATATAATATGATTTAGATAATATTTTTATTGGACAACATTCCCTTACCACTTAGTTTAACCCACTCTGGAAACTCAATTTAAACATAATAGTGATTGAAATGGTTTACAATTTTCATTTTTTTATGAACGAATATGAAAATTTCATAATTTAAGAAAATAAAAAAAGATTCTAAATATGTAAAAATTAATTTTAATTTCAATTCACATATAGTGGATCAATTTAATTTAAAATTAAACTAAAAAACATGAAGAAAAGTTGTGTTCTATAAAATTGTTGTCTTAAGTATTAATAGTTTTCATAAATACATCCAAAATAAAATTAATTATATGACATTAAATGTATTATAAATAATATAAATGAACTAAATTTACTTTTCATTCTATAAAAAATAAAAAGATTCATTATGAATTCTTTAAATAAAAATAAAAACTTCATAGAAATCAGTTTTTCAGTACTCGTAAAAAAACCAATCTTTTTAGAACATTCTTAAAAAATAAATCTAAAATATTTTGACATTGTTATTGAGAAATATAATTTTATTTTCTAAAATAAACTTTTAAAATATTTAGATATTAATTAATTTATTCTCTATGGAAAATCTATAAAAACGTTTTTTTAGGGAAAATGATTTTTTAAGAATATATTGACTTTACAAATAATTTAGTAAAAATTATTCATATATTTTATTTATATAAAAAATTTAAACATTTTTTTTATAATTTATTATTCAAATTTATAACTCTAATTTAATATCTATGTTATAATTATATACTATATTATAGTTCAATAGGACACGAGGTTGTGTATACCAAGTTATAACAAAAAAAAATTATTTGAAGATAAATAAATCATCAAATATTATTTTATTATTCTTCTTGGTAAATATTACCCAACCAATAAAATCATGAAAATGGTATTCACATCGTGTATTAAATAGATATGCTATATGGGAAAAAATTCCCCAATCAAGCGATGTATTGGGAATCAAAGTGAACACCCTCTAATCATTCTTCCAAATATAAGACATTCACGGAGTATTGTAGTAGAAAATAATAGTTCCTATTTTGTTGGGTGATTATGAAAAAAATTATATGATGTATCATACCATAGATTTGGATTATATTTTCATAACATCACAATATAAATAAGGTGGGTGGAGTCATTTAAATAATCCCCTTGATCAATCATAAGATGTAGATGATGTAAACTCTTAAAAGAATATGTAAAAATTACATTTAAAATAATAATTTCCCATTCCTTTTCAAATAATTTAAAATTTAATATTTTATAAGACCGTGATAATAATGATTTCCATTAAAACAAATATGGATGTGTTGAGTTGAAGTCTCTTAGAAATCGATAAATATAGTGGAATGATATTTTCACATTGAAATTTATAAAATTGATTCCTTCATTAGAAAATTACCCATGTGGATAATCTTAAAAAATTATTTAAAATTATTTTTTAATCAATTCATTTTTTTTATAAATTAACTATAAATAAATCCTTAAATAATGTATATTTGGAAAATTTTAAAACATTACATTTAAATAAACCATTTTATGAAAACAAATGAAACGTTAAACATATAAAAGTACATTAAAATATTATTTGAAACCAATATTGTGAAAGTTATGAAAAATATTTTTTTTATTTAAGATTAAGGTAAGCCTGAAGCTCACATAGAACATTTCTGAAAATAAATTTGATATGTAAAAAATGGATATGGAACAAAAAGTGTAGTGTTATTTTCGGAGAAATTCCTTTCACTAATGCATTTTGTAAGAGAATATGACAACCCAATGTGAAAAATTATAATTAAATGGATGAATTTATTCAAATACAAATTTAATAAATCATATTTAAAAGGAAATGGTTGGGTTAAATTGACTTTTAATATCAATGATAATAAGAAAATTTGGTACATATAGAAAAATAACTTAATTCATTAATTGAGAAAATTATTATCCAAAACCCTTAAGGATGAAGGGATTAAAAATTAACATAAAATAACTTGAATAAAATAAATTTCAGGAAATTATAACAACTGGGTAGAATATACATATTATAAATGTTAATTTGTGGGTAAATATGTGTCTTAGTGAAGTGAGTTTGAGGCAAAAATATATTACAGTATTCCACCCGTATAGTAGATCAAACTATAAAATCCTACAAAATAATCATAAAAATATAAGTAATATATTTCATAACCTTATTTATAGCTATATAATTTTTGAAAACATAATTTATTATTATTTATTTCAAATATTATAGTTCAATAAATAATAATGTTAATATATACTGTGAACACATTAAATTTTCTTACACATGCTTTATAATATAAATGTTGATCTTTAATATTTGAGGAAAATATCATTATTCCTAGAGTACATATGGTTATTTAATATATATCAGATAAATATTTATAATGTTACACATTCATCCTCGAAGATCTTTAATTATGACTCTTGCAGATGAAGTCGAAGAAAAAAATATTTGGACAGATTTATTAATGGATGGGGATGTTATATTATTAACATGATTTGATATTGATATTATATCCCCATAATATTTAAATAATATTTATCAAACTATTATAAAATTAAATTAATATTACATAAAATTCCATTACAGTTCTATATATAAACATTACAACATCCCTCTAGTAGGTGGTAAACTAGCCAAAACAAAATTTTGTCCTAATGATCAAATGAGTTAGAAAGTATCATTAAATATTAGTAGTATAACAGTTAATGAATCTTATACATTTATTATATATCATATAAGTCCATAAAATCCATTATTATAATAAATAATTATGGGTGTTAATGAAAAATGATATTTTTCATTCGCGGAGGCAGTAGTCCACACATACACACTATTAATGATCACATTTCCGAATGAATGAAAAATAGACGATATATAAAAATTTATCATTTCAGAAATATATTAATGCTATAAAAATCATATTATTTCACTAATAATACTTTTATGTGCATCATTGTTAGGTAGTAAATAGAAATAATACACATCATTCATTGAGGCAGTAGTCTGTACATATGCCTGATTAACGACTTCATTTCTTAACCAATGGATGTAATGTAGTTATCTTTAAATGGTGATCATTTAAAAACATTATATGTGACATAAAGAAAATAATTATTTGTCAAAAACATCCATTATGTAAGTGATAATTGGTTGTGATGAAAATAAAACAACATTTTTCCATGAATCTCATAGTCTCCATGTAAATAAGATTGATTCCTTTTATTTTCTTAGAGAATTTTGTGGAATGATAGAATAATTTCTTCAAAATTGATACATTGACATATGAGTATATATATTTTACCAAATTCATTATAATTTCTGCTTATAGAATATCATGAAGATGAAAATTAATAAGAAACACTATTATGTGAGTAATAATAATGTCAATATACTTTATTTTCATTGTAATTATCTATGTAAATAAAGTGATTATATTAATTAAGGATATACAAAACCTATTATATATGGGACAGGTTCATATAATGAAACAATGTCTTATGATTCTCCATGTAAATCTGAATTTTGGGTGTGAAAAAATGGAGGTATGTTTTCACTTTTTTTAGTGATGGGAAAGGTAGATTTGGAATTATATTAACATATTAAATTATTTCTTTACACCTTTCATGGTAAAAATAAACCACAAATAGATATTATAGAATATTGTTTTAGGAAATTTCTTACTTCTTCCAATATAATCATTTCGGTGACACCTTTTAGTGATTTATGGATTTTTACATTCACTTTTCTGTTTACACTTATGTACTTTTTTCCCAAGGTAAATTTTACTTTCACAAATCTTATTTTATAAAATTTTTATTTATTAATATTTTTCAAAAAACATAATTCTAATATAATAACTATACATATAATATTAATTTTTTCAAATAAAATTAACAAGATTAAGAAATGTTAACACAAAAAATGTGTTTAATGCTTAAAATTAATTACAAATATAATCAAATTTTTATTCAAAAAAAATAATATTTCAGTTATAATTATTAATTCTTGTAATTTGTATAACCTAAAATTACATATAATAAATAAATTTATGCTTATAAAAAATTAAAATCAATTGGAAAATGAATTTAAACAAAATATTAATTATTTTAAATAAAATACATAAAAGAGTTTTCTTTAATAATGTAACATTTTACTTGAGTTATAAAAATGTTGTTTATGGGTTTTATAAGCTAATATAATATTTTAGAAATCATAATTGTATTCCATCATTTCTTATATGATCACATAAATTATTTATTTACCAAATATATTATTCTTATATATTGATAAAGTCATAAAAATTATATATTTTGTAAAAAACCCTCTTTTTGACTGAAAATTGATATTTTTATACATTAATTAACAATTAATACTGAGGAAATTTAGAAACTATAAATTATGAAATAATGACATTTTATCTAATTATATTTCAAAAAATTATATGTTTTTAATTTAATACAAACATTATAATGAAAAACTGATTTAATTTAATCAGAACATAATAAATATAAAGTCTTTTTAAAAATATTTCATAAAAAATTTTAATTTAAGGAATTAAAATATTTTTTACCATCTATAGATATATTTTATGTTATTATAATTATAATTTAATTTTTTTAAATTTACTAATGTATCATGACCTATATTTTAGTTCAGGTGAAGAATTATATTGAACTCAGTATTAAACAAAGGAAATATATATATACTAAAATCCCAGGATGTTAAATTCTACCCATTAAATAAATTTATTCCACAAAAG
Organism: Viscum album; assembly: GCA_963277665.1. NCBI lineage: Eukaryota > Viridiplantae > Streptophyta > Magnoliopsida > Santalales > Viscaceae > Viscum > Viscum album. The sequence goes on along the minus strand of OY728129.1, from coordinate 1,775,385,506 downwards.
TTTTATAAATATATTAGCTAACCATCACATATATATACAATAATAATGATAAAATTTAAAATGAAATTTCTCAATTAATATCTTGTGTAAAACTATAAGGAGAATATTTTTCATATACTGAGCTAACTGAATGATTCATTTCCCCATACAACTAGATAATTCATGACCTCATTTTCCATATATAATATCTTTTAATGTTTATTTTAGACATTAAAAATTGTGTTTACTCCAAAATTTTTGACATGAATGAACTTTTTACTTTATCCATTATCATCTTAATCACTTGATCGTTCATCAGAATTCAAATTTCTTTTCTTTGGTGTGTTTTTTACTTTAAATATGTTCTCACTGTAATTATTTTTTAATGATATTTGTTTTTTCATAATAGAATTTTTTTAACCCTACATCCTTTCCCAAATAGATTTTATGTTTGTACAATCATTACATAGTCCATTTAATTCATTTTTTGATCAGTTCCTTCTTGCTAAATCCATTACATTAAAAGAATATTTATGGATGAGGATATTTGAATTAGAAAAAATATAATGGGAAGACAATTATATTTAAAGAATTAATTTTTATTTGTTGTACATTCCCTCCATTATGAATATTTACCATCCATCCAGGTTATACATGGTCATTTTAGTATTTGATTCTCTAATCTAGTAAAATCCCACAAAGTAATAAGTTTAGTTTTTCATAATGGTTTATAATGAAAATTAGAATTTACCCAAGAATATCCACTAGGAGTGTTGAGGAAGGTGTGTAACTAAGGCTTTTTCACTATACACTCGAATGATTATTGAGATATACTCATCCAACTATTATTAGGTTTGTTATCCTTAAATGCATCCATGTCAAAAAAATCCACATTTCAGTATCTATAAAAATATTTTTCTGCTCGGAAAACTACACAATCTCATGTATAAGGAAAATTTAGTAGGACTTCATATACTTTGAAAAATTGGTAGGGTTTCCACTAATGTTATCTTTCCAAAATCCCCAATTTACATAAGATATTAAACACTTAAATCCCAAAGGTTTATCAAGACCATTTAATATAAGATAATCCTTATCTCAACAATGCCAAATTTCATTACTAAATCTAAAATCATTATCCACTGGCATAATTTTGTCCTATAACATTATCTAAACACTAATCTAATAGCAAATTAATATCCCATAGACCTGTGCTCCAATATCCATTTCCTAAAACACATAACATAAAACACTATATTTGATAAACATTTACGACTATAATATCTTTCAAGTATTTAATATCTATTGAAATTTTGGTTTAATGTTCTAGAGGATTATTAATAATGATAAACTATAATATGCAATGTATTCTAATTTTTTTAATTTTTTTCCCACTATAAGAAATTAAATAATCATTAATGATTATTTAATATTTCCCATAAATTCTCTATTTAAGATACTATTATAGGATAATAATACATAAACAATTCATTCCACACCAAGGTAAATTGAATTAGAAGAAGGGGTGATCATAAATGATCAATAAATGTATAACAAAAGTATAAAATAATATTGAGAAATATTATACAGGTCTAGAGGAATAATATGGTAGACTAAAGGGAATGGAATTAGGATATGGGAAATTATGATATAACATCATGGAGTAATCATGATCATATTACAAGATCATTGAATAGAATAAATTTGGTGACAATATATAAAATAAGATATAAGAATAAATCAAGGATATATGCTTAATTATCATATCATAGTTGATAGGATAACATCTCACACATAATATTTGGCAGGGATCACTACCCACAGAGAATGATATCTCATGTGATGGAAACATTACCCAATGTTTTTGAAGGTTATATACTTCTGGTCCAAGCTATCACATAAAAAAACCATACATAGGTGTTCCATATAGTTTGAATAAATATGTCATAAAAAATAAATCAAATAAAATGGGTTTTATATCTTTTAAATTTGTTTCTTATAAGTAAGTATTAAGGATTTCATCAATAACAATTATATGGTAAACCCATGCAAAATAAATATTCAACCATTGACATTAAGAATCATTATTGGTAAATTCCACTCAAAAAGTTGATTATTAATATAATGTATATTACCTATATGAAATGAATATTGGATTAGAAAATAGTTTCAATAATAAATCAATGTGTTAGGAATCTAGGTGACCACCCTTCAATCAAGTAATGAAATATTTTCAATTCATAAATAAATGAATTAGAATAAAATATTTTATATAAAATTAGATGATTTTTCAATACAAAACTAGAGATAGATCATCCCATATATTTAAAATAGAATTTCATAAGACATATAGATAATGAATCTATATTGAATCCTTTCAAGAATACCCTTGATCAATAATATATGAATTATTAGAAAAACTCTTAGAAGAATGGGAAAATTAATTTGAAAATAGGAATATGTATATCACTTCAAAATCATTTAAAAATTATTATTTCCTTAAACCATGAGAATAAGAATTCTATTTTTCGTAATAGAAAGTGCATATAGGAAGTATCTTAGAAAACTATAAAGGAGAAAAAAATATTTTTTTTTCACAAGAAAATATATAAATGATATTACTTCTCTAGTAAAAGAATTATGTAGAAAATAATAGTAATATTTTATTTTTAATCATTTTTAATTTCATTAAATTTAGCTAAAATTTACTATGAATTTTTTTTGAAGAAGACATTTTGGGACATTTTAATACAATAATTTTGAAGAAAAAGTTTTCATGAAAACTATTCATGAATTAATAGTTTAATATGGATTAAAATATTTTTTAAACCCACTTTACTAAAATGATGATAAAAACATTCGTTAAAATGTTTTTGAAATAATTTTTTAAGGTCACTTATTAAATTATATAAATTACATTCAGTGGGTGAAACATGGATATAAAAGAAAAATATTTCATGTGATTTAGTTTGGTATTATTCCATTTAGTGTAACACCCCAAGATTTCATAGTAAGTTATTTTCATTAACGTAATTGAATATCTTGCACTACACGCAACACTGAGTTCGATTGCACCATGACTTACCAAACTAGCCGTTCAAAAAATGGTTATGAATAGTATTAACTGTATTTTGAATTTTATATACTCCATATAATTTTATCATACATATTATGTGTTTCTTAGACATAATATGAGAATAAATTCAATTTTTTATATAAAATAAGTATTTTTCAAAAAATGCAATCTTACAGCCTTATAATGGATAACCATTTTTAAATCAAATATTTGACACTTTTATATATTTAAATTGAAAAAATAAACTTCTACTTTATAACAGGGACATAAAAATTTAGTTTCGATAAATTTTCGGTGCTTTTCTGATAACTTTCATATTTTGATGAATAGTAAAAAATACTAAATTTTAATTGAAAAAAACATTTTAATAAAAATAATTGATATTGTGAAATTATATATTTGAATGGTTTTGAATTATATTTAGATAATAATTTTATCATTAAATCAAATTTTAGTTATTGGAAGTAATTTTACATTTAAATTGGACATAAACACAAATCAATCTTTTGATAGTTTTTACTTCTCAAAAACCTGCTTTATGGTTTTGAAAAATGGGAATATTGTTTAAATTAATTAAAAAAACCTATATTTTTTTAATTGGGTAAAATGAAAATTATTTTTGAATTTGGAATATCCAAATTAGGTTTTGGTGAAATTTCGGTATTTTTCTAAAAACATTCAATTTGTGATGAATAGTGAAAAACACTACATTATTGTTTAAAGACGACTATTTAATTAAATAATTATTTTTAATTTAAATATATTTTATTGTCAAAATAGAAACACAATACCTATATTATACTTTTTTTAATTCATTGATGTTATTTTATAATAATATTAGATATATAAAATTTTATTGAACTTTTTACCGTCTTTACTCACCTTCTAGACACATTTCCAAATTTGCGTAAAATTTAATTTTAATGCTTTTTTGAATTGAATTATAAAAAACTGAAAGACATGGTTTACATCAATGAGTGAAATGTGGTTCAATAGAATGAAAATAACTTAGGGTGAATAGTAACGTTTGAATTTTATTTACCAAAGTTAAAACTATATAGGGTAATTAAAGGTAAAAATGATATTATAATTACCCTAAAACATATCCTAATTTTTTTGGTTCGACCAAAATCAAAATTAGGAGTAAAATATGATCATTTTTATCAACTTGGATTATATTAGGACATTTATTATTATTTTATTTAAAGAAGAGTTAAAAGTGTTAAATTCAATGTTTAATAACCAATCAATTTTTTACACAAAATAAATTGAACAATAAATATTAATTAGAAATATTAAAATATTTCCAACATGCTGGTATTTTATTTATAAATTTTATATATTTAATAAATAAATTTATTTATGACACAATGATGATGTCGTAATTACCTTATTAATGAAAGATTAAAATAATTGATATTATAAATATAAAAAAATGTAAATTGAGACGTTTGATGCTATCCACGAATTTAATAGGTTAATATGACATGTTAGGGTTGATTTGATGTATTTTTAATGATGTAATAAATTTTCTTTATTTTCACAAAACCCAAATACACAATAGTGTCAAAATTGACATAAATGAGTTTTAAAAAAAATACAATATTATTAAAGGAAATAATATTCTTAAAAATATAAGGTTCATTTAAAGGACTTGTATAATGATATATATTTTATTAATGAACCACTTTATGTTCTCTTGGCATTTTATAGCAAGCTTATTAACCATGTAATATAAAAATACAACAAGACATGGTAAAAGTTGAACTGTTGAACTATGAAATAAATGTAAAATATATGGTTAATATTGTGAATTAAACTTGTATAAAACCTATTGGTTGAAATTATTTCAACCCATACCACCTTACCCTAGAAATAAATCCATTTTTATCCATTATAAACCGAAATTTATTTTATAATAAATTAATATTTTAAGCTTTTCCTAAAGTGACCCTATCCTCTCTTATAAAAGGGTACTTCCCCTTCTATCAAAATCACTACTCCGGAGCCATTTGTCTCAGACATCCCATTCTCTAATATCCTCCCAAATACCCTCACTTAAACCTAGAGGCCTTACTTTGATCAGAAAGTCATCCTAAGGATTCCTTTTGATCAAATAAAAAAAGAAGCACCCGAAGAAGAGGTAATATTTTCATCACCTCTTTCAAAGTTATTTTATTCTTCCACTTCCACTATCATTATTGATTCAATAAAAAAATTAAAACCCTAGTACCATATACATGTTTTAATATTACTATAAATATGGTAAAACCATATTCATTATTCAATCCATCCTATGAATGACAAAGTCACCATATTTGTATACGAACGGCTTACCATCTCAACGTCGTGGTGTAGTTTGTTATTCAACACTTCATTTTTGGACGGATATTATAATTAGTATAACTTATATAAATAATAAATATAATTTGTTAATTATTCTGTATATATAATATAACATCCAATTACATATGATTTCACCATAAATTTAATGATATTATCGCTTGTGTGTACGTAAGGCTTACCTTCTCCACGACGCGATGAGATTTAATTCCTCATCAAAACCATTTTAGAATAATTTTCATTTGATTATTAAAAATATATTTTAATAACTTAATATCATTCTAGATATGAATAAAATACATCATATCCCTAACAAACATGACTTAGGTAACAAAACACATAAAAGAAAATAAATCAATTAACGCCCACAACAGTGATACTACTGAAATATTATTAACAAAGAAATATTAGAAGATCATATATGATATCATATTTATGTATGTGGTTCTTTTATAATTTAATAAAAATTATTTCACCATTATACAGGTGGTTAACCTACCCTCTACTATGGAAAAGCACAATGTAAGGGGTTTTCATCTCACATTTTATTCCCATGAGATTCATGTTATATTTTCCACTATTTCTTTTTGTGTGGTGTATGGACTGACCATTATTTTATTTTTTGTGTAATATATTTTAATTTATGGGTATTTACAACTTCATTTCACTAACATTATTTCATGGGGTATATTTTTTGTACGTTACCAAATCGGTAAGGTAATATCTAATTTCAATTTCCTTTCATTGGGTTTTATGCCAACATCATTTATTATTTTACTCTAATATTATGTGTAAAATCACTATTTATTTATTTATATAGTAATTTAAAATCCAATTTTTGTGGATATACTTTATACACACATAATCACTCCATTTATTAATTCTCACATCATCGATATGAACTTGATAAGAGTAATCTTAACTCAATTTAAAATAATTGAGTTAAACATCCAAGTTATTGGTGTTATTTTTACAAGAATATATGTGAATGTAATCCGATATATTTACATTGAATATCCAATCATATTAATTGTATTTATATTTTTCACACATAATTATTTCATTGATTTATCTATAACCTAAGGATACAGTCTTTATAACTCATTTCATCTCAATTTACATTCCATTAAGACATCATTGTTGTTATACACCAATTCACTTTTATATTGTGTATATAATTTACTTTGACATAGTATATCATGAATCAAATTATTCTAATGATATTATAAGTCTTATATTACTTCAATTATTTGTATACATGCATCTCTCATTTGGATAGGAACTCTAACAAAAATATCATTTTAATTGTTTTGAAGATTAATTCTTCTAAATCTGTCTCATTAATGTCCACGTTTTAAAAATGGTATTAAGGATTTATTTATATGGACATTAATATTATAAAATTAAAATTCCACTTAAAATTTTCAAAGTGTTATGGGACACTTTTATTCAAAAATATTTTCTAAACATCTTCTTGATAAACAGTGAGACTTTTAAATGTTTTCTAGAAAAAATGGATATTTCTCTAAAAAAGTTCTAGTGATTATTTTAATATATGTAAATATACTTAATTATTCTTGATTGAGGTTGATTTATTATAATACAATCTTCTATATTGTATTTAATGAGTTATTTTTGACTATGTATGCGCTTTTTTATACCATTCATGATTTGTGGTTAAAATATTGACATTTCGTATGCTAGTTTTAATACGAATGTTTAGATTATGTTTCAACATTATCATATGAGGAATGAATTGGACTGAGTATGTGACAGGTGGAGCCCTCTATAGCTCCTTGATGCATCATTACGTCTCATGAGATAAACCAGTGTCTTGGCATAGGGTATTGATAAAATCTTTATTTGTTGTTTTCAAACGAGGCCTTGACTATGTGGTTATGATGTTCATCATTATGCATTCCATCATTTTGAAATTAGCTATTGAAATTACATGTGTTTATTAGACTAGTAGAATATCCATGTGAATAAGTAAATTGAATTTTTTATTTATCATGGCCATATTATGCTGATGTTTAAATTTAAAAAGAATGTGTTTTCATCTTATACATTACCTTAAATGGTTATGCTTATTTATGATATTTTACACTATATTGTTATCCCTACTGAGCATCTTAGCTCAACCCTTTCTTATGTTTTTTTCCCCTGGATGTGAAGAATTATATTATGATTAAACTGCAGTGATAGGCCAAAGGATATGAGTGTGTTCAAAGGGGACACAATGTTGTTTTTCTTTATTTAATGATGTAATGTGAAACTTATGTATGTATCTAGTACATTCAAGGCCACTAAACTAATCAGTGTTTTGAGACATTATCTCTTGTGATCATGAAAATGTTATGTAATAATGCACTGAATCTATGTAACTAGGTTTGGTCATTACAGTTGGTATCATAGAAAGTTTAGTACAAAACATTGCAGCTAGTTTTAGAAAATCTTTTATTAGAAAACACTACCCTATTATAGACATTGAGGATAAGTATAAAGAAACATAAAAACATTTTGCTAATGTAAAAAGTATGTGGGTTTTGCAAGAAATATATCACTATATAGATACAATAAGGTAGAGGTGGCTCTAGCACAAATATAACTAGGGGTAAAACCCGAAAACATCACTTTGAGCTAGACACAAACGGGAACTGGTGCACAACAAGGGGACTTGTTGCACTATTGGTTATTAAACTCTCATAGGATATTCTTAGGATAACTCATATTTTCTTTACAAACCGATTTGAAGTATTTTAATATAAGATGATAATAAATAACCTTCGTTAATCGTAAGGTGTTTTAGATTGATAATAAAGTGTTATTATATTCTCTAAATGATTTTATGACTATTTTTACTCATACTATGCATTCTGATTTTATTCAATGCTTTGATTCCAAGAAAATCATAGTAACCTTGAACATTATGTACAAGGTCGGAACGATGGTGTAAATGAGCAAATAAATGGAATATTGATAGGCGTAAAAGATATCATGTTCATGTTGAAGAAGGTTTCCAAAAATATGATCAACAATATATATATTAAGTGACTCCAAAACTCAACAAAGAAGAGAAATGAAGAGAATGATATGATCTCCAGTAGTGGAGACCATAGAGAAAAGATATTTTAATTTCTATCATGCCATAAATGTGGAAGGATACTCCCAGGAAACTATCTCAATAGAAGAAAGAAATTCATTATGAGTGGGAAAGAAGAACATAAAGTTAAGAATTGATGAGGGAAATGAAGTGTACAATGTAAAAAAATAGAAAATGATACTAACAATCCATTTACAGTCATTTTTTGTAAATGTAGGGGACTTGGGAATTACCCGATTCAATGCCCTATTCTATAGGATTACAACTAGGTCAAGGAAAAACCTATGTGGAAATAAAAAGCTGGATAAATGTTTAAAAGTATAAATAATCTTTGTTGTTGGGATTACTTTGGAAGACTTTCCCTTGTATGCATAACACTGTAGTTTGTTATGTGAAAATTCTATTTGAGGAATAACAATCTTTTCTTTTGTGGATATAGTTATAAAGAACCATTTGGGTTAATTTGATCCTTGAATTTGAGGCAAGTACAGGTTATTGATTTTTGGGATGAAAAATGCGAGGTATGAGATAAAATTTGTTGTTAAATTATATTATGGTTATTTTGAGGAATTAATCTCATTTTGGGAATTTTATAAAATATTGTTTTTTTAAATAAATGACAACACACAGACTGTGTGACGACCCGTCGCATTGGACAAAGGTGTGGGAATCGAAACCACAACCAATGTGCGACTGGTATTTATTGCCTACCACTAGACTACATGAGGTTACTGGTTAGTGTGAACAAATATTTTTTGTTAAATGATTCTATTGATCAATGATAAGTTAATTTGGGATCTTATTTTTTATCAAATGGATATCCTTAGAGTAGGAAAATGATTTAGTTATTAAGTCAGAAATGTTATTTTGGAAGATGTTCGCTCTTTTGGGAACACTATATGCCTACGAAAAAAAGAATACTTTGGGATTTATTTTGTGGATTAATGGTGGATTTTTTTTATTTTGTAAGAATATATGTTTTTTATACAGATTCATGTTATTAATGGAAATGATTAACCTATCATAGAAAATATGTGATTTGGTTAATTACAATTCTGTATGAGACTCTAAGAGTAGTTGATGTTATTTGGAGATAAATGTTAAGATTATAATGAAATACTATGCGATTAAATTCTTATGAGTTTTGGGATTAAATCTTAGTTTGGATTATAATGAAGGATTTTAAGGACAATTGTTTATTGAATAGTCATTATTGTTCTTTGGGTATTGTTTGTTTAATTTTGGAAATTAAGATTAGTTTTTCTTTCTATAAAGGGACAATCCATTTTAGGGATCATCTGATCTCATACTAACCATTTGGTTTTGATTAATATCTAAAGACAATGAAAATATATAGTTCATTATTTTTAGATTATGTGATTCTTTAGAAGTTGATTCTACTGCTTCAGTTCTGACCCAACCATCATGAAAACTCATTATTTGGAGAAAATATGAGTTAGTGGTAAAAATTTAGTAAAGTATGAAACTCTACATAAAAATTATTATTATCTCTTTATGTTATTATTCAATCTCATAAATAAATTCCTCAAAATTATGAAATCGAACTTAAAACAAAAATACATTGTTTGTTTACTTTTCCTATTATAAAACTAATGAATGTTTTACCCATCACAAGTTTGTGGTTATCATGTTGTTAACTTTCTCCTTACCATGTTTTCTATCACTCTACATCATAACATGACACTTAGTATATCTTACATATCCATGATTTCTTACATGGAATCCTAGTATGGGTTATCTTGGTTGACCTTTGTACTTCTCTTTATTTCTTTTAAAGTGATAGTTTTATTGACACTTCTTCCGACGTGGGACATTCAATGAAGTTACCAAGCCCAATTTTAAAATTTAGAGGGTAAAATTTCCCAAAGGGGGGAAGAATGTAACACCCCAATATTTCATAGTAATTTATTTTGTTTAAAAGTAATTAAATATCATGCGCTATATGAAACACCGAGTACGAGTGCACTAGGACTTACCAAACTTGCCGTTCAAAAAACTGTTAGGAATAGTATTAACATCATTTTGAATTTTTTATACTACATATTATTTTAACATACATATTATGTGTTTCTTATACTTATAAGAACAAATTAAATTTTTTAGATTAAAAAAGTATTTTTCAAAAAAAATGTAATTTTACCACCTTTTAATGGAGAACCCTTTTTAAATATAATATATGACACTTTTATATATTCATTTTGACAAAATAAGATTTTTCTTTAGAATATGAACATAAAATTTTAGTTTGGATAAATTTTCAGTGCATTTTTGACAACTTTCATATTCTGATGAATAGTGAAAATACAAAATTTTAATTGAAATTTTTTTTAATCAAAATAATGTATAGTGTTAAAATATAAATTTGAATGGTTTTTAAGTATAAATAGATTATATATTTATATTTTAATCCAATTTTGGTCATTTAAAGTAATTTCACATTTAAATTGGACATAAACACATATCAATCTTTTGATAGTTTTTACTTCTCAAAAACCCGCTTTCTAGTTTTGACAACGGGTATATTTTTTTAAATTAATTAATAAAAATGCTATGTTTTGAATTTGATAAAAGAGAAATCATTTTTTAATTGGGAATATCTAAATTATCTTTGGTTGAATTTTTGGTATTTTTCTAAAAACATTCAATTTTTTATGAATAGTGAAAAACACTACGTTATTGTTTAAAGCTGAAATTTTATTTAAATAATTATTTTTAATTTAAATTTATTTTAAATTAAAAATATATAAATAATACCTATATTATTCAAATTTAATTCATTGAATTATTTTTATAATAATATTAGATATATAAAATTTTAATGAACTTTTTACCGTCTTTTACACGCCTTCGAGGCATATTTGCAAATTTTCATAAAACATAATTTTACTACTTTTACGAATTGAATTTCAAAAATCCATGAGACATAGTTAAAATAAGTATGTAAAATGTGTTTAAATAGGATATAAATATTTTTTGTGAACAGTAACGTTTGAATATTATTCACCGTGATTAAAAGTAAATAGGGTAATTAATGGTAAAAATGATATTATAAATACCCTTACACATGTTCTAATTGTATTGGATATGTGTATTTCGACCAAAAAAAACCTTAGGAATGAAATATGATCCTTTTTATCAACTATTATTAGATTAAGACATTTATTATTATTTTATTTAAATAATAGTTAAAATTGTTAAATTCAAAGATTAATAACAAAAACCTTTTTAATATAAGGTTTTACAGAAGATAAATTAGACTATAAATATCCATTAGAAATATAAAAATATTTCCTACATCGTGGTATTTTATTTATAATTCTTAGACATTAAATAATTAAATTTATTTATGACATAATGATGATGCAGTAATTACCTTATTAATGAAAGATTAAAATAATTGATATTATAAATATCAAAATAAATGTAAATTGAGGATTTTGATGCATTAAAAGGATTTTCTAGGTTAATATGACATGTTAGGGTTAATTTAATATTTATATTCCTAATTAATCAAGTTTTAGTGACTTTCACAAAAACTAAATACACAATAGTGTCAAAATTGACATAAATAAGTATTTAGAACAAATACTATATTATTAAATGATATATATTCCAAAAAATATAAGATTCATACAATAAACTTATATAATTATATAAATGTCATTAATGAACTACTTTAAGTTCTATTGGAATTTTATATAAGAATATTAACCATGTAATATAAAAATAAAGAAGACATGGTAAAGGTTAAACTATTTAACTAAGAAATAAATCCAACAAATATGGTTAATATGGTATCCTAAACTTATCTAAAACCTATTGGTTGAGTGGATTTCAACTCATCACACCTTATCCCCAAAATAAATATATTTGGAGCGATTATAAACCGAAAATGAATTTATAATAAAATAATATTTCAAGCTTTTCCTAAAGTGGCTCTCACCACTCTTATAAAAGGGTAATTCCCCTTCTCTCAAAATCACACCTCTAAAACCATTTTGGATCGTCCAAACCCTGCTAAAATATCCCTCCAACTCCCCTCACTTGAAGATAGAGGCCTTACTTTTATCATAATGCCAACCTAATGATCCCTTTGGATCAAATCAAAAGGAAACACCCGAAGAAGAGGTAATAATTTAATCACCTCATTCAAAGTTATATTCATATTCAACTTCTTATTTCATTGTTGATTCCATAGAAAACAAGTATCCCTAAAACCTTATACATACTATGATGTTATTATAAATATGGTAAAACCGTATTCATTATTCTCTCCATCCTATGAATGAAAAAGTCACCATACGTGTGTACGTACGGCTTACAGTTGCCACGTCGTGGTGTGGTTTGTTATTTAACACTTAATTATTTGGATGGGTATAATAATGAGTATAACTGATGTAAATAATAAATATAACATTATAATGATTATTTATATATAATATTCCATCCAATTACATGTGATATCACCACTAATAGAATGATATTGTCACTCATACGTACGTACGGCTTACCATCTCCACGACGTGAGGAGATTTTATTCCCAACTGTAACCATTCACGAATAAAATTCATTTGATGATTAAAAATAATGGTTAAGAAGTTAATATCATTAAAGATACGAATCAAATACATCCAATCTATAAAAAACACGACTTACATACCAAAACATATAAAGTAAAAAGAATTAGTTAACACTCAAAACAATGATACCACAGAAATATAATTAACAATGAAATATTAGAAGATCATATGTGATATCATATTTTTTTATATGGTTCTTGTATAATTTAATAAAAATTATTTCACCATTATACATTAGTTTAACCTACCCTCTACTAAGGAAAAGTACAAGGTAAGGGGTTTTCATGTCACTTTTTATTCTCATGAGATTCATGATGTATTTTCCACTATTTCCTTTTGTGTGGTGTATGCACTACCCATGATTATATTAGTTGTGTAATATAATTAAATTTCTGTGTATTTAAATCTTCATTTTATGATCCTAATTTCATGGGATGTATACTTTGTAAGTTACCAAATCTGTAAGGGAATTTCTAATTTATATTTCCACCAATTGGGTTTTATGCAAAATTCATTGATTATTTTACACAACGATTATGTGTGAAATCACTATTTATTTATTTATGTAGTAATTTACACTCCCATTTGTGTGGATATACTTTAGACACACAAATAACTCCATTGATAAATTATCCAGTCATCAATGTGAACTTGATAAGAGTAATCCTAACTCAATTTCTATTCATTGAGTCAAAGATCCAAGTCATTGGTGTTGTTTTTGCAAGAATATGTGTGAATGTACTCTGATTGATTTATACAAAATATCCAATCATATTGAGTTTACTTATATTTTTTTCATATAATTATGTCATTGATTTATCATTAACATAAGGAAACATTCCTTATAAGGGATTTCATCTCAATTTACATTTTATTGAGACTTCTCTATTGGTATGCACCAAGTCACCTTTATATGGTGTATATGCTGTACTTTTACATAGTATATCATTAATTAATTTATTATCATGATACTATAATGTATTTATTACCTCAATTATTTTTATTCAAGAGTCTCTCATTCGGTAAGGAACTCTAACTAAAATATCATTATAAATGTTTTAAAGATTTATTCTTCTAAATCATTCTCATTAACTTCCATGTTTTAAAAACGGTTTTAATGATTTATTTATATGGACCAGAATGTTTTAAAATTAATATTAATTTTAAATCATTCAAAGTGTTAAGGGACACTTTGATTCAAAAATATATTTTAAACAGCATCTTGATAAATAGTGAGACTTTAAAATGTTTTCTAGAAAAACAAAGGATACTTCTCTGAAATAGTTTTACTGATTATTTTCATTTATGTCAATATCCTTCATTATTCTTGATTGAGGTTGATTTATTATAATAGAATCTTTCATATTGTATTGAATGAGTTATGTTTAACTATGGATCTTCTGTTTTTATACCATTCATGATTTTTGGTTAAAATATTGAAATTTTATATGATTGTTTTAATATGAATGTTTAGATTATGTTTCAACCTTTTCATATGAGGTATTCATTGGACTTAGTAAGTGATGGATAGAGCCTGCAATAGATCCTCGACGCATCAGTATGTCTCATGAGGAAAACTAATGTCTTGGCACAAGTCCTTAACAAAATCTTTATTTTTAGTCTTGGCACGAGGCCTTGACTATGGGGTTATGATTTCTGACATTATGCATTCCGTCATTATGAAATTAGCTATTGATATTACATGTGATTATTAGACTAGTAGAATATCCTTGTGAATAAGTACATGGATTTATTTGATTTATCATTCCCATAATATGTGCATGTTTATGTTTAAAATGAATGTGTTTTAGTCTTATACATTGCCCTAAAATGTTTATGCTTATTTATGATAGTTTCTGTTATATTGTTTTCCCTACTCAGCATCTATGCTTTCCCCTATCTTATGTTTTCTTTTTCTCCAGGATGTAAAGATGTATATTATGATTAACCTGTTGGGATAGGTCAAAGGATATGAGTGTGTTCCAAGGGGACACAAAGTTGTTTTTCTTTATTTCATGATGTAATTTGAAACTTATGTATGTGTATAGTACTTCCGAGGCTATTAAACTAGTCGGTCTTTAGAGACATGATCTCTTGTAATCATTCCAATGTTATGTAATAAGGAACTGACTTTGGGTAACTAGGGTTGGGGTATTACATTAAGTGGCATAAGTTGAAGGATAAAATGATACCCCAAAGAAAAAATTTTTAATTAATGTGATTAATTTTCTAAAATAAATGGATATTAATAATATTTAAAAATAAATTGTAGGAGTAAAGAGACATGTATGATTTTCTTTGAGAAGAAAACTCAAAACTCATGGAAAATTTACTTGATTCGAGACATGAGCAACATTTTATCGTAAAACCATTCATTCATATATTTCGTTAAATTAAACATATCAAACCATCAATACTATATATTCCATGATAATATAAAATTTGGAATTATATACACAAAATAATAGTTAATTGGTGTATAAAGTAAAATGTTCCTCAATAAATAGAGTTTGAGACAAGAATCATTTTCCTTATTTTCCCAGTTAGTTGATCATGCTATAAAAACCTATAATAGTACCATAAATATTGTAATAATATATTTCATAATTTCATCCCTCAATATATCACTTTTTTATAATTAATTAATAATTATTTTCTATAAATCAGTTTGATCTTTATAGCTTATTTTTATCATCAAGTTTGAACACTTTTTATTACCTTACACATGATTTGTAATGTAACTGTTGGTCCTTTATATTTGAAACCATGTTAATTATAACTAGATTACCAATTATTCTAAAACCTATTTCCCCTAATTATTTATAATTTTCAACTTTTATATCATGATATTTTTAATCAAAACTATTAGAGATTAATCCAGAGAAAACATGTTTTGTCTATGTTTTATTAAATGGAGATGATATATTATCAATAGGTTTAGATATTAATATTATAACTCCAAAAAAAATTAAAAATATTTAATGAAATATTATTACATTTAATTAAGATTAATTTTCATTCATTGATAATTCATTATATAAACATTACAACGTTGCTCAAGTAGGTTGTAAACCGACCCAAACCAAATCATGTCCTAATTATAGAACATGTAAGAATGTTCCATTACATAGTGTCAATATAATATTTAAAGAATATTAAAAATCTAATTTATATGATATATATATATATAATCTATTCATAACCTTTAATAATGGGTTGTATTGATAAATTAAATTCTTCCGTCGGGGAGGCTGTAGTCCGCACATACACATGACTAATGAACCCATTTACCAATTAATGGATGGAGTGATTGTGTATAAACATTTATCATTTTTTAATGATAATAATATTTTAATAAAAAAATATTTCATTATTTATTATTTTAGTTAAATCTATGTTATTTGGTTATGATAAATAAGTAATGTTATTCATGGAGGTCGAAGACCACACATATGCATGATTAATGATCTCATTCCATAATGAATGGATAGAATATAGGTAAATGTAAAAGGTTATCATTTAATAATTCTATATGTGGAATAAAAAAACCTATGTATTCCAAAAATCCACCATTTATACCATCCCTAATATGGAGTGATAAAAAACAACTCACATGGTGTCATAAAGGTTGTAGGCCACACGTACACACGATCGTTGGGTTTTTATTTCTTAGAAGGTGTATTCGAATGAAAATATAATTATTATGAAATTAATATAATGAAATTATTGTTTATAAATGATACATAATTTACTATACTAACATCATTATAGTAGACTAGGAAGTGTGAAATTAAAAACAATGATTAATATGTGAGTAATAATCACACCAGGAGCATTGGATTTCTATATAATATTCATTAGATGTGAAGGGATTATAATAGTAATGGTTCATAAAAGGATATTGTTAGTGGTATATGGTTATTGGATGAAAACATTTGCATAGTTTCGCAAAAAAAAATAAAATTTATGGGTGTGTAAATAATGGTTGAAAGCGTGTCCATTTATCATTGATGCGAAGGGTAGTTTTAGAATTAAATTTACTTATTAAACTGTTTCTTTAGAAAAATCATGGAAAATTACCATCAAGATACTATGAGAGGTAGCTCTACATTCTATAGTTGGTCTTTATTATTCCCATTAGCAATGAATAAGAGGGTGTAGGTTTGATCACTGACTCTCATACATCGTCTCCCACTCTTTTCCCTTTCCTTTTTTCTCCTTCCCTCAGATGGAACTTTTTGATTTATTCCTCTTCGGGATGGTTCCTCAATTCCTCATTCCCTTCCATGCCTCCCCCTATCAAAATATTATCTATGTGTTCCCACCCCCTTTGGTATTATTCATATTTTTTTCATTGTGTCTTTGATTCCCCGGATCTTCTCTTTTTTTGGGATCTCTTCAGTCCATATCTTGTTATATTTTCCTCCCTTAAAATTTTATGACATATAATCTATATTGATAGTCAATCTTAGTGATATAGGTTATCCAATCATTGAAGAGTTATATTCAGGGAATTGGTGGTATTGCATTCTGTGGCCTTATCCACTACAAACTCTACTCTTGCTTTCGGTTCTATTGATCCCACTCTTGGTCGGCGTGGTGTGATGGTTCTACTGGATGTACATAGATATTTTTTTTGAGCAGTGTCATATTCTCATGAGGTTCAACCTTGAGGGCATTTTTTTTATCCTAACTTTGTTTCTCTTGGGCATTACCCAAATGTATCATGTATATTATAGTGGTCCCATCTATTTTTAGGTGGACCCATGAAATGGAGGATATTTTTACAGGTGTAAATCATTGTCGATTTAAACATCTTCTTGAGATTTTCCCTGACTCAAATTCCCATCACCCCCTTTCATTTTAGTCAGGTGTTATGGATAAATAGTATGTTATGGGAGGTTCTATTTGAGGGGTTGACAGATTTCTTGAAGGTGCATCTAGCGTGGGATCCTTCTCATTTGATTCGAGGTTCTTTAAAAACCTTGAATTCATTTTTTGTGTTTTTTAGGTGATGCCATTTTTAATTTCGAATTTGGGTTCCTAGATTCATTTTTTTTAAAGAATGTTTTTTGTATTAAAATTTTGAATGTTTGGTTCCCACTACCCATCAATGTCGCATTTAGAAAATAAAAAAATGATTACAATCTTACGGAAAAATGTCATCATACATTGAAATTGTATATTATCTGACATGATATGTATAGTTCTCATCCGATACAATTAATTTTAAGAATCCTTTGAGTGATTTATGGTTTTTTATTCAAATTTTTACATTGCCTATATCTTCTTTTTTCCATGGTAACTCTCACTTTCAAACATGTTAAATAATTAAAATATATTTTTATTAATATTAGTCTTACAAATTAATATAGTTATTTTAATCCTATATAATATTTTAATTTTATTAAATCAAATTAATTTGAGTAATAAATGTTAATTGGAAAAATATACATGATTATCTCTGAAATTTGGTTATTGATAATCACGTTTTTATGAAAAAATTATGTTTGAGTCAAAATTATTTATTTAAATAAATTTTATGAACTAAATTAATTATTTATAAATATAATTATGATTAGGTGTCATTAAAATCAATAAAATACAAAATTTCAACCAAATATTAATTAACTGAAAGAAGGGATATAATTTTTTTTATTAAATAAGCCATTAAAGATAGTCATAAAATATAAATTCGATTTGTTAATTATGTTCAAATAAAAATTTAAAATAATAGTAGTATTCAATAATTTAATATTTTACCACATAAATAGTTTTTTAACATCTAGTTAATTTATTTAATTTAAGACATAAAAGAAAATTATATTTTTTGTAATACCCCTCAGTTATCTTAAAAACAAATATTTCCAAACACATCTCCAAACTTTATACTAATAAAATTTAAAATTAAATTAAAAAGATATGCTTTTTCTAGTTCAATTTATAATAATTTATATATTTAACTTTAAATAGAAAAATATATGATGGTAAACTAATGTTATTAAAAAATATTCTTAATAAACAACTAATTATAATTTCACTACATAAATTTTAATAATTTAATGAATTTAATTATTTTATAGAATATGTTGATATATTATATGTTATAATAATGATATTTTAAAGATAATTATTTTAATTTATTACTGTATAAAGACCATAATTATAGTTTGTGTGAAGAAAGATATCGAAATCATTATTAAGTAAAGGTAATATATATATATATATATAAGGAAACCCTATGATGTTATTGTTTTAGTATTTATACATGAATACGAAATTGATGATAAGCATGCTCAGGTGATTCCGGATGATAAAAGGGTGTTTTCTAAATTTAATAATAAAATATTGATAAATTATCTAAAGAATAAAAAACAAATCAGTATTTAAATATATATGTATTATTATACAATGAATTATACTATTAAAGTCATTTATGATATAAATTCATAGTATTGTTCATGATGATGGTAAAAGAGAACAAAACATGAACTTACCATAATTTAATGATTGGTTTTAAGGTGGTTTTGTATTAATATAATTATACCAGAAGTATGATGATATTATTTAGTGTTTATTATTGTGATATATCTTAATTATAAGGTAATTAGAAAAAAAAGTAATTGATATGATAACATTATACAAATTTAATAAATGATTATTCTTTTAATATTCCTAATTTAATTAAACAAATTAGGGATGATCATCTTCTATTATACAATGTTTTTCTTCTCAAAGATATCATACCAGAACAATATGGATATCATTAAAATCATATTTATCCTTTAATCCCATCCATATATCTATCCTTTTATGGGGGTGAAGTAAAATGAAACACATTTCATCATGGATACGGTAGTCCACACAATGCAAAAATGATTATACAAATTTTCTCAAGGGAAACGAAAAGGTTTTTAGTTCTTTTTATAAAAAATAACAAAATTTATTTTATTTTAATTACTGAATTCATCATATAATATTGGAAAATTCAATTTTAAAAGGAAGGATAAAATTAAAAAACATTATCAAAAGGATTGAAATTATATTGAGAACATTGGGTTCCTCATGGAGGACACCTTATAAAGAGGTGATTGGGATAATATATTATAGATAGAATCCTATGAGGGTGAAAGTGTGTTATAAGTGAATAAAATATAATAGGGCTTCAAGAAGAAACATAATTTTGGAGTTCTATTTATAGGGGGATGGTGATATTCCCCTTCATTAATAGAAAAAAGAGGGGATTATTCATGGAATCAAATGTTAGTGAAGGTGTACGAATAGACTCACAAGGTTGTTATGAGGGTTTTATGTGATTAGTGAATTAGTTATTGAAAACTTGTCGATATTTATTCCACATTTTTTACTTAAGTCTCATAGGATTCTACATATAGATTGTGATATCTCCAACAAAATTTCACCATTCAATTTGTTTGATGTTTTAACACTTTCTCTCTAGTGTCAAGAATATAGGAAGGTTTTTACTATAACATAACTAAATCCTTATTTAAATTCCTTAATATGTGAGAAGATGCATTGGATATGGAATTTATCTCCTCTATAAATATTTTATAAGAATATTTGGACAATATAATGTTTGGCTGGAATAGAAAATTGGAATGTTACAACACAAATTATATCAAATATTTGAAAAGGCCCATTATACATAGGGATTATCTTCTATTTTATTCAATATATTATAACTCCCTTCCTTGATAAAGCCATCAAGAATACATGATATCCGAATTGAAATTCCAAATATTTTCATTGATTATCATGATTTTACTTTTTTCATCTCAAGGATGTTTTATTATGACCCCAAAAATTCAATATATTAATAGTCATATCCTCTGTGCTCTTGTCAAGATGACTTTCATTATCCAACATCTTCCATATATTTTGGACTACAAAACCACATATCTTACAATGATGGGTATGGAAATATCTCAATGATATAATGAATGTTATTATTTTTTGAAAATTCTACAAAATATTTATAATAATATCAAATACCTTTGACATCAATAGGATAAAATCTCAATTATCAACAAAAGTTTTGATAACCCATCATAATTCAAATCAGTTTGAGGATGATTGGTGTTTCTTAAATATACCTCAATTTAAAGATACCATTGAACACTCTTAAAAAGTTTTGATGCAAACCAAGTTTCCTAATTAGATAAAATCAACAGTGGAACCTCATAAATCCATACAATTTCCCTGATATAGAGTCAATCAAGAATCTCAAGTAGTAGATCTTATTTTGTTACATTTAAATGAATAGAATTATTAAGATGATCAATGATGACCTATATAGTATCATTTATCCTTGGAGTATTTGGCATTATAGTGATAAAGTCTATTGTAATAGTATACCTAATACATATAGGTATGAGTAGGTATTTCCGGACACCCTTAGGATTTTTTCTTTCATCCTTCACCTACAGACTACTAATCATCTGGAAACATTAACCAATTTATACCATTTTATACCATACTGCTAAAAATAGTTTTTTCAATACCTATACATAGTTTTACTATAAGGGAGTATAGATAAATTTGAGATATGTTCTTCATTCATTAGTAACCTTTTCAAATATAATATATATAGAACACATATACTCTTCCAAAACATTACTAATCCATCTATATAGATAAAATCTATCAATTTACCATTATTTAATTCATTAATATTCCTATTTAATTTTTCATTATCCTTTTCGTACTTCTAGATGATTTCTAGTAAATATGGTTTAGTAATTTCATGGAAAAGGAATAATAGATCAAATTACCTAAAAATAACTATATCCATCATTACTATATATCTATATATATGATTCTTTTTTATACCCATCAAGGCTAGAACTTCATGGGACCTCAAAATCAATGCATCAACAATACTTTTTACCATCCCAGGGTATTAATGTAGTGCGATATCATAGGCCTTGAGTGTTTTTGGCCATATTGTTTTTATCATGTTGATATCTATGAAGTTAATCAAATAATTCATAAATTATTAGTAACATATACTTATTATTTATAGTAATATAATTGAAATCTATATAACAATTGCATTGTCCTAAAGACCTATATTTCTTTTTCAAAAATGAAATAGGGGATTACTATGGTGAAACAATATGATATATACATCAGCTATTACTTAAATCCTACAGTTGTTTATTCAACTCCCCTGACACTAATAGTTATATTAAATAGGTATTTTTACATATATATCTTTCCAAATTAATTATTTCAATGTCAAAATGAACACCATTATCAGCTGTATGAACAAAAAATTCTTTTATATTTACGATAGGCACACCCTCCTTCCATGGCATATTTTATTTATCCACTGATTGATCATGATCCTCCTCTCATCCAATATTTTTATTATAGAGATCCAATATGGGAGTATCCACACATGATTTATATTATGAAGTTTTATATCTAATTATAAGTGATTCCACCTCACCTTAATGAATCATAATATCCTTATCTTGGAAATTAATTTTTAATTATACATTAAAATTTATTTCATAACAAGTATTATATCACGTTCAATAATAGGTATGCTAACCAATTTTAAAAATTCGTTTCACCCATTTATCATAATTATAACTAAGAGATATATCTTTTTTACAATAAGGCTTCTAATTTGTTCTTTAATTTCTAAGTACCTTACTATTATTCTTGGAAAATTACTAATGTTTTTTGAAATCATGGAATATATAAAACATTTCTAAAATACTTAATCAAATAAAATAGTAGATTACCTTGATTAAATGATAAAAGTACCATATACCATATCATTAGGAACTTTTACATCATCTATGGTAGTCGTATATAGTTTCCCTTTCATATTTTACCTTTTATAAGGTAAAATCTCTTGACGTTTTGGAAATTTTTTCAAATAATGTCCCTTATACCTATAGATAAAGCAGTAAACATAAAAATCTACTTCCTTTCCATAGTATTTTAAAGCTTGATGGAATTTTTATTTTTAGTTCTATCAAAATTATATTAACATCCTATAAGACCTAGGGTGCTTATACCCACAATAAAAACATGTCTAAAACCCCACCCTTCAATTCTTAACCTTTTTTTCATTTCTTCTACCATGATTCTCATCCAACCTCTCATACCCATGATTTTCTATAAAATAATTTGACATGAAAAAATCATTTCTATCTCTATAGAACATAAGAAAATATAATTATATGAGAAAAATTTATGAGAGACCAATTCCATTAAAAGGATTGAAATTATCCCCTCAAAAATACAATCAATCCTTCTTTTTATATGTAAAAATTATAAAACATTATTTTCTAACCTTATAATGTCAAATTCGTACACTATAACACTTTTCTCCCACTTTTTTCTATGATTGATATGTTTGGATCTATTTATTATCTTTTCTCAAGATAAAATTATTTATCATAGAATACCACAATAAAATATCCCCATTCCATATACTTGAACTCATATTCCTATTTATTATTTTAAATTAGTCACTATAATTGGTCTGTATCTTCTATAAGATGATAGAACACAATACAGACAATTTCCATTACAATACATCCCAAAGAAAGGATTTTTTTCTCTATGGACATGATGAATTTATCATCTACTAATGCATTAGTATTTTGAGTTAATTCATGAGGTTATTTTCAAATTAAGTGATCCAACATATTATAAATATTTTGGATTAGTAGGACAGACTATGTGGGTGACATGATTTTCCATAAACTAGGGAAAAAAAATTCAATATATTTATAAACTACATTAAATTTGGGTGTTGATAATTTTTTTTTTCCTCCATTGAGTTTATATCATCCTATAATTCACACACATTCATGATGTTTAATTATGAAATTCAATTCTGATTATACATTCAAGTTTATTCTTTAGAAATATTGTGGTTTTTCAAAGAATCTATTCTATCTAAATTAGTTCCTATAAATATATATGTATAAGGTTCTACTAAAAATTATCAAATACCAAATATAACATCAAATTATATTGTAACCCATACTAAAATGTAATATTACATTGTTGGTATAGAATACAATATTTCCCATAGGATCGAACAACTTAGTAGTCTTATAAGAATATATATATGCATACATTAAATTATAAAATCAAAATATATAACATGAACACATTTTAGTAAAACTATTACCCCATCGATATTATCCCTATAAATTATACATTGATATACGCTTGGATTCCTTGGGAAAGAAAAAAAATTAGGGTGAGCTTAGAGGCTTAGAAAGGAGTAGAATATACCAGAATCATTGAAAATATAATCATGGAATAAGTGATATGGAAGGAATATATGAAAAATATAAAGCCATAATTATCTAAAACCAAGGTTATTCTATATGCTTGATAATAAATGAAAACATGGATACTAATAATAATTATTTTCATTATGATGGAATACATAATACCCGACATCCAAACATATTGGAAATTCCTTGTGCCAAGAAACTATCATTTTATGGGAAGTGGAATGAACAATAAATAAATTTATGTATCAGTAGACATGAAAATTTATTGAGGAATTATATAATTATATCCCCCAGAAGTGACCTGATTAAGTCCAAACCATTCCCTATATGATTCATCAAGAAATTTTACCCCAGTCCCTAAAGAACCTCTTACATAACAAAACATGATTATTCATATAATGAGATATATAGAAGTAAAATAGATTTAAATTTAATATAATATTATGTATGTTACTAATAATATCTCATAATAAACATATAATCCATGGGGTATTTTCATAAAAACCTGATATGCCTTAATCAATGAAATATCTGGGTGAGTGTACAATAAATGTATTGAGTTATCGAAGGAAAATTGTAATTGGGTTGAATAGTATATGTTGGTAAGATTCCAATTAAATAGTAGTAAAAATATTTTATAATTGTTCATATAGATTATATAAATATTGTAAATCATTTCCCTTAGGGGTGTTTCACCAGATGTGTAGTCATAGCCCCACTCATTGTACATTAAGCTAATGATTGAGTCATTTCTCAACCAACCCTTTTAAAGGTGATTATACCTAGTTGGTCTTGTTACATGGTCACATATACATTAAAGTCTCATGATAGTGAGATATTTAATATGATACTATATACACATTTTCATTACAAAAAATAGGGTTGCTTTTCTACCATAGAGAAAATTATGTTTTACAATGGTCTTTGTAAATCTTAAATAAAATTAATACGAGAGAGGTATTACCATATAGACATGGAAATACAATAAATTTCTTGATAAATAAGGAAACAATTATTCAATTTATACGTATTCACCGTATAATAAAATTGGTGGTGAATATAACCTGACTTACAAAGAATTAAAATTAAAATAATGAACCTCAAAATATTTCTTGGGTTGTAATTCAATCAAAATATAATGAAATAGAGACCATAAAATTTATAATTAAATTTAATTAATAAAATTATTTTTTTTATACAACATCCCAAACAAGTAGTATATATGTCACATAAAGGATGTTTGGTGAAAAAATAGAAAACATGTCCCAAAGAGAGGAATTTCAAATGAAAATTCCTTAACTTTTTTATTGATTTTCATGAACATACATTAAACTCACATTTCATTAATATTGAAATACTAATAACTTAATTAAATTCCATAATCTTATCAAATTTAATTCATTAATTTCCTAAAAATTCATTATCTAAATGTATTCTACCATTTTTCCACATCAGGTGTTTATTATTTTCATAATTTATACCACTTTCAAGATAACAATATATCTATTCATTATTCTTCCATAGTTTATCATAACTATTTAATTAAAATTACTCTTATGTATTATTTATAATTATTTATGATGTTTCTTATTCCATTCATGAGTGTTTTATTCATTATCATTGAAGATGAAATTGATAATAAGCTTGTTTCTCTGATTCATAATAATGAATATTGTTTTTATTAATTATAGAATTAAATATTGATTTAATATCCCTTGAGTAAAAAATTATTAATTTCAAATTTATATTATATTAAAATATTAAATATATTTATATAGTCATTCATGATATAAATTCATAGTATTGTTCATGTAGGTGGTTAAACAGACCCAAACATGGACATACCTTGATATAAAAAAATGATTACGAGAAGGTTTTGTTGTAATATAATTATAAAAAAATAATAATAAACTCATTTATTGTTTATTAGTGTATTATATCGAAAATATATTTTAATTTGAAGAAAATTAAATTGATATGATAATGTTATATAGTTTGAATAAAATATTATCCTCTTAATGTGATTATCTTAAATGATTAAAGTTATGTTGATCATTTGATAATGATATCATTAATGGGTTCTCAAAATTTTCAAACCATCCCATTAATGATATCATAAAAACACATTTACTCTTTAATTACATCCGTATATCAATCCTAGTATGGATTTTACATCAATAATATTAAAAAATTGAGTGTATAATAAATATTAATATGATCGTATATGTTTGGTAAAAATAAATTATAAAAGGAAGGATAAAAGAAAAATATGTTAATGAAAATATAGAACCTATTTTGATAACATTATGTTTCCTTTGGAGGATTCCATAGAAAGGAATAGATTGTCCTAATTCATTATGACTAGAATCTTATGAGAATTAATGGTGATTATAGGGAAATCAAATATGGTATAATTTCTAAAAGAAACTAAATTATCGATTAACACTAAGGGGGTAGTGATATGATCCTTTTATAGGTGAAAAATGGTATTTTTCATTTAAATATAAATTATTTAATGGGTAGGATTGGAATCACAATGGTGTTAGGTGGGTTTTGTGATCTAAGAAAATTTGGTGGAGAAATTTTTGATTAGACATGTTGGAATGATTATCATTCCAAAAAATTCATTCATTATGTTTTATGAGAAATTATAATTATAAAAAATTCAAAAACCTTTTTTACACGTTTTACCCTTATTAATCATTATTAAAATAATTTCATGGGAAATATTGAATTAATGAATGTATAAGATGGACCCTATTAAAAAATTTCAATGTGATGAGTCGAAATTTGGTATCTATTTAACCTAATTCAATTTCAAAATATGGTTAAATGATGCTTCAACTTGAAATTTTTTTTCATATTCTTTATCTCATGATTTTTATACACATCAATATGAATTATCACATGTTTCCTTTCAGTTTCCATATATTCTCACTTTCCAAATGTGGGAATCTTTCATTACATTCAATAATGATTTCTTCTCGATGATAAAAATAGCCTGACAGGGTGTGAGTTCCTCCTTAAATGGATTACTCAATGGGTATTATGGAATACTCCTGGTATCCTAAATAGATTAATTCATATTCAGGATCTCATTCCGGGTGCAATATCTTTGTGCATACAGATTATGTACTTTGATTACGTCTCAATAGGGCAGTAACATTTCGCTAGAGAAGATACTAACATAGAGAAAGTCTGGGCATCTCTAGATTATGGGCGTGTTGGGTACCTATAAATAATCCTCTCTAAAGAACATCTTATATGAGGCATCTTAGGTGTGGAACCCAAGGCATACCATGTTGACCATGAGGTAACTAATGTGAAGGGTTTAATTCTTCCAAATCATTATTAACTTATGCATCCAATGTTTATTTCATGGGGTAGGTATTTTGGATTTGGTCTCATAATATATGTCTTGTGGAGACCGATTAGAATATTGGGTTGAGACTGATTATATAATGGGTTTAACAAATTGTGGAGGCATATTGGAATGTACGATGGAGAAAATCAGGTAATGAGTTTAATGACTTGTGTAGATGGGTATGGTTGATCAAAATGCCCCTTGGAGGTGGATGGATGAGGTCTGCCTCCAAGATGGAATATGTCACAACAAATTTTACTATTTTTAGGATTTAACCTTAAGGAGGAATCCTACATACTTTGTTAGGAATATAGGGATAAAAACCCACACAGTTTGATGTCACTATTTAAGGTATTGTGACATGACTGATCCATATAGTTTAACAAATTGTGGTATGGATGTTCATGTAATGAAGGGAGCATCAACGAGGGATTTTTTTGGGGATTAGATATAGGATATTAGCAAAGAAAGAGGATCACTCTTGGGAGAATGGTGTGGGTACTATGCATAAATTCTTCCAAAGAAATTCTAGGAGAAGTGATGGTGTTGTTTTTGGATTACATGTAGAATCTTATCAGGTGCATCTAAGAGTAGAGATGGTGTGGTTAGTGATTACACATGGAATCTTTCCATCACTTCATCCATGTGTCTGGTCATGAGGGAATCCCATGAATATTTCATGGGGTAAAATTATAGTTTAACATCATGTGAATTTAGACGATGTGTCAGGATTATCTGATGAGGATCCTATCACTTCTTCAACATTTCATGTCATGAGGGAATCGCATGTCCATTTTATAGGGTAATATTATAGTGTAATGTCATTTTAATGGATGTATTGGTTGGGGAATATGCACTCAGCTGCCCATATTTTTTCCAATGTCAATTCATGAGGGAATCCCATGACAATTTTACTGGGTAATAGTGTAGTTTAATGTCATCAGAATGAATGTGTTATGTGGTAATTAAACATAGAATATTCCATCAATTTCTTCCTCATGTCATGACATAATAAAATATCAACATACTAATAGATCGAGGGATATAATTAAGGATTACACCTGAGATGCTATTATGGGGTTTCTATTTCATGTTTTTCTCATTAATATGGCTTAGGGAATCACATTCTTGATAGAAAATGAAACTCATGGTGTTCATATGTTGTATCATATTTTGTTCATTTGTGGTGCACCATAGTTTAACTTCATGTAGTGATGACTATGGGGGGGGGGGGGGTTCCTTATGATGGGGCATCATATTCTTAATGCACAAAAAATATCATTATTATCATTGGAGTAATACTATGATTTTTATATAGGGTATACTATAGTTTAGAGTCTTGTAGTGTGGAATAAAATGTGTAATATGCCCTGTAATAGCTTTTTTGGAGTTAGGCAAGAGCATACCTTTAATTCCCAAACTCTCATTAGATTTAGGTGATGGGGATTCAAGAGTTAGTTAAGGATTATTTCAACTCAAGGTACATGGGGAATCCAAGGTGAGAATATCAATTCACAGCATAGTAAAGGGACCAATAAGAGTAGGCCAACTCAAGTCATTTCATGGAGTGTATAAGAGTAACTAAAATTATGGAATTTTAGGGGTTTATATTAGGGTGATATAAGGACTTGACCCCAAATCTCGTCAACCTATCCTGAAAATTTCATGTTGTTAAATTCCATTTTCATTAGATTATGTTATTTTATAAAAGGGACCAGGCTAGAGGCTATGAACCATAGGAGGGTAGTGATCCTGTGGGGCGGTACGGGGGCACATTCCCAATGGTATGGACTAGGGACTGCTTGTTTGATTGATGTTGGATGAAACTATGAGCAACATAGAGCAGTTTCACATAGCTATTCCGTTTGAAATTTGACATGAAAATATTTCACATGACTATCATTTTTGAGGAAAAAATAGTTTACATGAGATATAACCTTCAAGAATGATTTTCAAACACAATGTGATGCTACTTTTCAGTTACACATAAATTTAGTTTCATGGGAGATTGTAAATTAAAACAATTTGGTCCACAATGGAAATGGTTTCATGAAAATGCATTAGTAGAAGAATCCAATTGAGATGATTTTCATAAGTAATTTTGCACAACATCGATACATGGATGTCAGGAGAAGCATGCTACTCATAGTTGCGAGCACGAGACCCCCCATAAGCCCCCTTCCCCATGAATGAGTGGTCAATTCCGTATTTATTGTAATTTTCATTTATTCACACAAATTCATCAACCTTTCAGAAATCTTTATAAGATATCATGAAACTCTATGTATTTGCACCCAAATTCCATTCCATTTGGTGGTTGGATGTTTTATGTGTATAACTTATCAACTTAATGTATGTTGTTGTGTGCAACATGAAGGTTGTGGAATGTATTAGCATTCAATATTCCATTCTCACGCACATGGAGATTGGGATCACATTCAGAGTAAGGGAACACTATGTAACTTCATGTTTTATTTCATGTGAATATCATTTCTACAACCACGAAGGAGTGGTAGGCACATTTTTTAATACTATTCAGAAATCCTTACGTAACCATAGAATATCCTCAGATGGTCATTTTTAATAATATACCTTCAAAAATTCATAACATCTGATATCTAACTTGTTTGGGCTCCACGAATAGCCACATCAAAGACTATAGAATGAGCTACAATGATGGATCAATTTTTATAGAATTTGGTTCCTTATTTGGACATCTGTTACCATTTCTAATAAACATAATATATTGTAAAATTTTTGTTCTGAACTATTTATTTTAAAAATTTAATAAATTTTAATTTTTTCTAGTAAATAGAAATCTAATCAGGTGAAACCAACTCGAATATGATGTTAAAATGGTACCCAATCCAATTTTACACATAGCCAAAGGGTTTTCCTAAACCCCATGGGCATCAGACTAGCACCCGGATATCAAGCTACAATTAGAGGGATATTTCTCCCAACCAGAAGAATCACCCTAATATATATATATATAATAAAGAAAAACATTGGAAGAGATAGATATATTCAATAACTAAAAGAAGATATGGAAAAGTTATAAAACTCATAAATAGTTATAACATCCTAATGTAAATGTCCAATCATCAAAGGATAACAAAAATAGGAAACAAACTACATTTTATGATAACATGGGAGAACTCCCACCATATAAACACCAGCTACCAAGAGGATATCCTGT
The DNA here is from genome assembly GCA_963277665.1 of Viscum album. Classification (NCBI taxonomy): domain Eukaryota; kingdom Viridiplantae; phylum Streptophyta; class Magnoliopsida; order Santalales; family Viscaceae; genus Viscum; species Viscum album. The sequence continues at coordinate 1,775,354,550 of OY728129.1, read as the reverse complement.
ATCTAATATCATATAAAATCCATGGAATAATAATCTAAGATTTTACAAACCAAAAAAAGGTGAAATCATTCAATGTATCAATATAGGTCAAGATAAAAGTCTACTCAAACCATAATAACTGACTAGTTCATAATCATTTCCTTAAATCATAGAACTAAGGAGTAGGGAAATTCCACATTAGGGATTCCTCTGACACTTTGAATATCAATTAACTAGAACAACATGCATAATTAATAGAGGAATACCCTATTAATGAGGCACACAATAACCCATGTATGATAGAACTAAGCTAAACCATCCATATAATTACCCAAGGTTTCCCATGTGATATAATTTTAAAACCATTTCATTCAAACCTTGATTAAAAACCCTTTTCAATGATATATTTCATAATGATTTGAAAATAGTCATTTCATTTTCCTATGATAAGAGGAGAACATTATTTTATCAAAAAATTGTTTCTACACATACAAATGAATTAACCAATCATTCCATTTCATTTATAAAACAATTTATAAAATAAGAGAAATGTGGTTCATACCAAATATACTATATATGGAACCACCTAAATCAAACATGTGTGACAAATACCTACAAAAATAACCACCAATATTGATGAACATAAAAACAAAAATAGAAGTTCTAAAATCAATCCACAGATCACAGAATTGATTTGAAAAGAAGAATGGTTGGTATAGAGGATAGATAACAACATACCTCAAAGAATGCTCAAGATTAAGTTCTATCAATACAAGTGTTGGCGTATGGAGGAAGATCTTGTGATGGATCTATAAGGAAAAACAATATAAAAAAACCACAACAACACTACTATCATAGATGGAAATGAATAATCTGAAAGAATTACTCACCAAGAGAAACACACCACAACCGAAAAAAATCAATTGACGAACTAAATGATTTGAAGGGAGTAGATTTCTACAATGTCACCTAGTAAAGACCTTATTTTGATTGGGAAGAATCTATGGAAGAATGAAATAGTGATTATCCTTGTATCACCCAAAAAATCCAAACATGTGATATTTAAATAGTGTGTAACACCTTTCCACGTTGTGTAATCCCAAAAATTAATCTACAATAAAAAAACCCTACATTTTTTATTAAAAAATCAATGTTACGTTTACACAACATGTCATAGAAATTCACATTGTGTAAAATTTAACTTCCATATAATGGTTCATAGATTTATATAGGTGACCAATACATGACTTGTAATCACATTACATGTCGTCTATTTCCTCTATAGATAGAAAAATAATAGGTTTTCTAAAACCCCTAAACTAACTCTTGAATTCTACCAAAAAGGTGAGAGATCTATCAATATTTTAACACATTATACCCATAATCAATTTATTAAAAAGACCTACAAAAACCAAACATTAATTTTCCCTGAAAATGATGTCTATCCTCAGGAGGTCAAAACTGAACACAAATAATAGAAAAATGAAAAGAGATAAGAGAATTCCTTGAATGTGGCTAATAGGATGTTATAAAATCCACACTATATAAAATTTATTCCCTGTGAAGGAATGTATAAGAATGATGTTTATAAAATAGTTAAGGATAGTTCTCCATCATTAATGACTCGCTCTCCCCAGTATCAAGAGAATCTGATCTGTGTCCCTATAAATATCTGACCAACATAATAGACATCCCATGAAAGAGTTATAATTGATAATAATTTAACTATAAAAGTTTCTTCACAAAACAATCACATAGATACAACTCATTCTATTCCCAACTCAAAACATGTGTAGGGTCAGAATGTTACTTCCTTATCTGTGATTTGTGGAAACATTATGAATGCCTGCCAACTAAACTAGAAATTAAAACTCCTAATCTCTATTCCATAGATTCTCAATGACCCATAATGGCCCAACATACCTCAGATACATCTTTTTATATTTTCCAAGAAGACAGGGTCCCACGTGGGGAGAAAATATCATGAAAACCTTGTCACCTATGGAAAACTCCAAAATAAGATGTTGTTGAACTATTTATGATTTATATCGACTCTGATATATAACTATATTTCGACATATACCCCGAATCCTCACTGATGTTTCCAGAATGAGACTCATTCCCAACAAATAATATTCTCCCACCTCTTCCCAAAAAATTGGAGATCTACATGAGCTACCCTAAAAAGCCTCAAAGGGAGCCATTATGATAGATGAAATATAATTATTTCTATAGTAAAAAATAAAGTAGTCCACATGAATATTTCAAGATGCACTAAAATGTAAGACATGGGTAAGGAGGATATCCTATAAGATCTGAATAGAACACTCTTTTTGATCATCTATCTATCGATGGTATGTTATCCTCAACATGAGTTCAGTCCTCATCAACCCTTAGTAACTCCTCTAGAACAACCATATAAAAATTGGATCCCTTTATGAAAAAATAGATAAAAACCTACTTGTAACCTAAGAATATATTTCACATATATCTTACCAAGATCATTAAATATTTTGGTTTCCCTAATCAGAATTAAATGATATGACTTTTGTCAACTGATCAATCTTGGCCTTGAAATATTTCCTCCATCGGGGTATCCGTTGTAATCCAAAAACAAATATCATCGGCATGTTGTCCCATTTTAAAACCTATAATAGAATAGGGTGAATAAAACTAGAAGGATTCAAATGTTATTCCATTATCTGTAGGCATGTCTAATAGAGGGAAAAATAATAATAAATGCCAAGATTCATACACGGCTTCCAGAATCACTATCTCAGGTCATCATAGTTCCTAGATGAATGTCCCACAATTAACTATTCTAGAAAATTGAAACTAATCTCCTCATACATTTTGGGATGAAAAACTAATCTCTAGAATAGGGAATATCATATGAAGAGTGAAAAAAAAATAGAAAATATCTCCCCAGTATATATGATTTCTCAAATTTATATGAACTCTTCATCCTACCAGTGAATTTATAGAATCGACCAATGAATAGATGGTGATAACTGGACACTGGTCAAAACCAAACCCAAATCATCCTCCTAAGTATCCAGGTGAAACTGATCAAATATACCCATAAGGTTACACTCTTTATTTGATTCTAAAACAACATGTGATGGTACTTTCTTTATAAGATAATCTAAGGTGACATTCCCCTTACCCGGGGTGTAGGAGATATCATAGTCGAGCATATAAAGGTATTACACCTACCACCTCTATCTAAGACTCATGTTATTCTGAGAAAATATATATCTAAAAATCTTATTATTAGAAAAGACTAGGAAACTCCACACATTAATATAGTTATTACAACAAATAAATGCCTACATAACTATAGTATGATCTAAATCCTGAGTTGAGAAATTTTTCTCATGCATTGGGATCTCATAAGATCTGTAATACAACACATGATCATAATTAATGAGCACCCTACAAAAAAATAAACCAAAAGCATCACAAAAAACCACATACCCGATATTAGGATCTAGTAAGATCAAAACAGTGGTTGATGTTAGAATTTATTTCATATCATTGAAATAATGTTGTCACTTTTCATCCCATATGAGTTTCACCTCTTTCCTAGTAATGATAGTCAAAGATGATTCAAAATTGAGAAATAATTGATGAACCATCATTAGTATCTGGTATGTCTTTGGAATATCTAAATCTAAAATATTTTACATGGCTCTTACCATTTCAAAAAAACTACCACCTTCCTCTGATCTATCTATATTCTAGGCCTAGAAATCATGATCTCCAAGAAATTCACTTCTTGAATCAAAATATTTCATTTTAGAATATTTCCATACAAATGGTGACTCCTCAAGATATCCAATAAAACTCATATAGTTCACATACCTCAGATCTAATATCAAATATACTAAAAAATCTTCCATGAACACTATCATAAAATTATCATGATACTTGTGGAATATTTGATTCATCAAATACTTGAAAACTGATTGAGTGTTTGTTAGACAAGATATAAAGACATGGAATTCATAATGGATATTCCTTCTCCTGAAATCCATATTTGGTATATCAAAATTTATAATGTTGATCTAATAATATCCTAATCGAAGATCAATCTTTGAAAACTGCATTTCCCCCCTTAAGAGATCAAAAAAAATCTTCCACACGAGGAAAAAGATACTTATTCTTAACAATTACTTACTTTAAAATTATATAGTAAACACATAATATGAGTGAACCACATGCCATTTGAAAATGTGTACAAGGGATAACCTAAGTGAGACACTAGAGAGAAAAAAAGCTTTTTCAACCAGGTCATTCAACCGAATCATGAGCACTTTCAACATCACCGGTTCCACATAATAAGAAGTTATTGAAATAAAAAGTGTAATTAGAACAAAATGCATGGATGAGCGCATATGGGGCACAGTTCCACTCTACTAGGGTTTCTCTCGTGCCACCTTCCCCCTCCCAGATCCACTCCTCTTCTTCTCCCAGATTTGGCGGTTTGAGGTGGTGGTTCCCTACCACTGTGGCTCTGCTGGCTTATCTGCGCGCACTGGTGTCTGCTTCTGGACGCAGTTTTGAATCTGCACTTGAGTTCCTGGCTCGGTGGTTCAAGATCGTCACTTTGTCCTTAGATCTGGGTTCTTGGAGGTTGAGTGTTGTCTCTCTGGAGGTTCTGGTTGGTGGCGTCAGGATCTTGCTTTGGTTTGTGATGTTAAGCCCTTTCTCCAAGGTCCTCTATAGAGGCTTCACATCGGATTTGGAAGGCGGGGCTTTGTAAGCGGTGGTGCTTCTGTGCGGTATGGTTATATTTTGATTTTACCTATTTTGATTTTGTGGATTTTCTCAAGACCATTTCAGTTTTGGTTTCTATTCTCCCTTCCATCTCATGTTCTGGTGAGGTGATGTATGAATGTGTCTATTTTTGGTTTCTCTGTGATTTTTTTTATCTCTGGTGAGGCGTTGATTCAACTGGCGGCGATTCCATGGTTGGTTTGGTTGGTACTCTGGTTATTCTTCGGGGGGAATTTTGGTGTTTCTTATGATGCGGATGAAGTTTGCTTGTTTGGCCGAGGCAGTGTGGCTCGTTCAAGCTGTTTGTCTCTCTGGTCGACAGTTCGATGGTTTTGACTATGCTTCAGCGTCGACGTTGGCGGATTACTGTATTCGTTCTGCTGTGAATGGTGGTGCGTGATGAATGACCACAGACCGATGGCTGGTGTGCCGATGCGCAGTCAGTGGTGTGGTACGATGGCAGGTGTGCGCTCGAGGGCATGTATCATTGATTACTGGTTTGGGTGTTTTGAATTTCAAGTTTGAATTGATGGTTTTATGTTTTAATGTGGAAGTGATTAAGCTTTTTATTGGGTACCAGAAACCCTTAAACCGGCCTTTAGAAAATTGGAAAAAAATGATTGGCGCGCACGTAATTAGAAAAATGTAAATCGTAAACTATACCTCCCAATATGGTGGATAAATATAAAAAATCTAATTAAATGTCAATAAAGTGATGAAAAATACGAGGAAGTTCAAAAATAAAATATACTTCATAGGTTTCAATGACTATAGTATAAAAAACTCTTCATCTGTGGGTGGGAATGAATAATATGACCAGACCTAGGATCCCACTCTTCCAAAAACACTTATGAAATCCCATTTTCCCTTGAAATGAGACACATACGTGATAAATGTAAACCTCAGTATTATGATAAAAAAATAACCCATCTTGATGATGACTTTAAACACATCCAGATCGAGAACAATGAAATATCAAACTGACTCTACATCAGTTTCCAATAGAGAACAAGAATGAAACTAAAACTACTAGTCCTTACTCTCCCAAAGTTGTGGACCTAACTCCGTAAAAAGGGAAAGTGATTTATTGTATTTTTATGTACATCAATAAAATTGATAGATATAATTGATTTTAAATCACGAGTATCTAATAATAAAATCACTACTAAGGAGGAAATAAACATGGTACCTCTCAAAGTCACAATACATTTACCTACCTCTATTGATAACTCATATATTGTGTAAGGGTTCTTCAATGTTGATACATATGGATGGATCCCACAATTATTTGAAGCATCTAACTCAATTATAGAAGGCTGTGGATATGAGGATCTCTTCCATTATTGAGGTGTAGGGATGGCCTGAATGAAATGATGTATATGAAGATAGTATACACAAATATTACACATATTTTCAAGTGTAGGAAAATAATATTTGGAGTGAATAACATTTTTACACTGGTACTAACTCAGGGGAACACTATTTGCTATAAATGATGGTGAAAATGAGTTATGCCACTTTGATCCACCACCACCAATACTGTGAGAATCTTACCACTTCCACTTTTTCCATTTTTTTCCATTGAATATGAATGAAGGTTGAAGATAAGTGGAATAATGTCTATCATTTCCATACATGTTTATTTATACCCTTAATTCCCTATTTGTGATCTCAACATATGATGAAAGCTTCATCATGAATACCTATGATCTTCTATATCATTGTAAACCATGTAGGTACATTTGAGATTTTATCTTAACATTCTTTAATACCTATGGAGAAAAAAAGTTGTATCCGAAAAACCATTTGGTGTATTCACACAATTAATTCTATCCTTACTAAAAATATTGGAACTTTATATACTTTTCTATAATTTGTGGATGTAGATAGTACTTATGAAATAATGTATATTTAAACATTATTATACAATCTCATGTGCATATCCCCTTTTACCATGGAATCCCAATATCTATTTCTAAGACCCTTAGGTATGAATGCTTTAAACCTAACCTTGATATTGTTAGGTGTATCCAGTAATTCAATGCTCTGAACAATATTCTGCATCTCATCATTTTTCAATTGATGTTTACGTACCATTTAAGGTTGGTGGCTTTTTTTCCATTCCCTCCAATGATCGCTATAGTTCTCCTCCATCTTATTGATGTACCTCAACAGATTTTTTCTAGTATTTCAACACATTTTAGTCAATAATAAGAATTTCTCTCACGATATACAAGAAAGTACTATGATATATATAGGGATTAATTTGAGTATCATCCACAACACCCTCCTGAGAAACCAATGGAATATGTCTTGGAGGCATACTGTTGTACACCATCATAGAATAAATGATAATAATTGGATAATCTAATTTCAAAATAGAAAAAAACATGATAAACTGAGATAAAAAACAAGAAATCAAAACAATATACACAACTCTCAATATCCCATGGTTACTTGAGTCTCATCATGGAATGTGGTGACTAATAACTCACTACAACCAACCTCTAAAGTCCTAAAAATCCAATCTCCAATCTACCAAACACCCCAAGACTAGGACTTTTGAGGAAAAAACACCTTTGATACCAGATTTTAGTGAACCTGGTTTAGATACCCTCTTAGTCTGGTACCCGAACCAAATTGAAACATACTTTATGGGCATTCCATATCCACAAGGGCTTTTGACTAGCACTCGGGCATCAAAATACAAAAAAGGAAATGATTTATCGAAACCTAATACAAAAAAATGGAATACATATATATAATAAATAAAAATAGTGGAAGTGATAAATACATTCCATAACTATAGGAATACAATAAAAATGATACAACTCAAAAATATTTAGATCATCCTAATATGTAATCCCAGGGATGAAATGAAAACTAAAATAGAAAAAAAAACGACTCCATCTGATAGTGTGGGAAATATCCCACCATAGAACCTATAGAATCCTAGATATAGTGAAGATAATCCTCACCACCTCATTGTCGTTCCTTTATTTTACATATATATAAGTACATACAAAGTTAAATTAACCGTTGAAGGGGTGTACATGGTTTGAGATAACCACATTAGTACGATCCCCCAGATGTTTCACAACAATTATCAGTATAATAATATGAATGTTCTAATATTGAATGAATAAAAGGAATGAAAAATAGTTTATAGTTTTAATATCAAAAGCAATGGTAAAAAATTAAAATTTCCCCTTTTTCACATTTCTAAAATAAAAGACTTATAAAAGCTCCAAATCATTTAAAAAAATAAAATCAAATTGAATCAAGTGTCTCAAATCATATAATATAAATGGATAAAAATGATATAGTTAAAAAATATAATGAAAAGGTAAATTCACATAATTAATCAAAAAAGATCTAGCTAGCAGGCTACTCACACCACAATCAATGACTAGTGCACAATCATGTTTTTAGAACATCATCCTAAGCAGTAAGGAAATATCCCATGGCTAAATACCCTGAAAATATCAATATCAATTTCCAATAATAATGGGATTTCAGAAAATAGAAAGACACCAACAATGAACTCCACCCCATCCGACCCCATAAGATAACACATGGAATATAGCTTTATCCTAAACCCTCCATATTTGTATGAAAGAATTCCCATGTTCTCTATCTTCCAAAAAACATCATTAAAATAATTCTTCAAAACCCATTTCCAAAAAAAATTTCACAATGCTTTGAAAATACCCTTTTATTTTACCAAAATAAGGGGAAACATATATTTTGTCAAAAAAACCATTTCCATAAACACATATCAATCAATCAATCTTGAAATTTCATTTATAACAAAATTTTTTAAACACGATAAATGTTGTACATCCAATATATTCTAGAGAGGTATCTAATTACCTCAAACACAGTTCACACATACTCGTATCGAGATACACCAACATGGAAAAACATAAAGACAACAATAGAGGTCCTAGAATCAAATCACAAATCTCATAATTTATTCATAAGAATAATGATCAGAAAGGTAGTCAAATAAAACATACCTCAATTAATGCTCATGTTTCACTACAATAACCACAAGGGATAGCATTCAGAGGAAGATCTAATGATTGATCAAGAAGTAAGAAAGAAAAACCAACATGACATATCAACAAATATATAACAAAAATGTAATGAAACTACCATGATCCAAGGAAATGAAGAAGTTGAAATGATTACTCACCAATAGAATTGTACATCAATTGAAAAGACTATCAATAACTGAATTAAATGATTCAGAAGTAGTGGATGTCTCAAAGATAACTTGGGGGGATATTTGGTTGAGAGGGAAGAAGATAGTACTTAATAAAATAGGGATTAGTAATGAAGTGCCCTAAAATCCAAAATCATGATATTTTTATGGCTTGTAACCCCCTTCCACATAGTATAATCTATAAAACTAATATATGATAAAAAACCATATCGATTATATTAAAAATTCACTTTTACCTATACAAAATGAGAAATGGAATTTGATAATGTGTAAACTTCTCATACCCTTCCCAAATTCATTGGTTCTTCGAGGAGACCAATACACATAATTTAATAACAATACACTTATTTTATTTCCCCTATAGGGATTAAAAATCCATGTATGTATAGAAAAACCCCAAACTAACTCGGCCATTATTCGAACTTGGGGAGAACCCTAAAAATCATTTAACACATTTATACCTAGAATCCATTAATCTAAACCAATATACATCCCAAAATGTCATGTCAATTTCCCCAAAAAAATTCTCTCCATCTTTGGGAGTCCCAGAATAAACCCACATGAAGAGGGAATCCAATTGAGAGAAGAGAAATACCTGAAAACAGGCGATGAGATATTAATGTTTTTATATATTTTTTATGTTTAAAAATATTATTTTAATCCAAATTTCGGTTGAATTAATGTAATTTATTTATATAAAAAATATGTAAATATTATAAAATTATTTCTTTAAAAACAAAAATTTTACTTTTACCATGTTAAATAATCATTATCTTAAGTATTAATTTATTGATGAATAAAAAATCATATTAATTTAATTTTTACGTATTAATTATTAATATAAAGTCTATTTATCAAATAAATTTAATATATAAGGTTAAAATTAGTTTTCTCATTTCCATGCATAAAACCCATTTCTTAGAAAAATAATTAAAATTCATCATAAGATAATATCCTTACGAAGAATTCAAAAATTATTTTTATTTTTTAAAAATAAAATTATAATATTTATAAATTTAATGTTTAACATAAATATGAATAAATTATTTTTAGAGAGTCCATTTTTTGTTAGTTTATGATACTGTTTTTTCCAACTATAGTAGGGTTTTAGGTATTACAATGTTGGTGGTAAAATGTTTTGATGTCACTAAAATAAAAATAATTATATATACTCATAATTGAAAGACCCAATCCATATAATTCTATTCCATATACAATGACCAATTTTAAAATTGGATAATCAATCCATGGAAACAATATGATTTACCTATATATGATGCATTCACCTATTCCAAAACCTAACAACCTCATATACTCTACAATGCCTTTTTAATTATATGAATCTGAAAACACAGATTACTAGACCTAATCATCATCAGAGTAGTATTTTTTTATTATACAAGAAACCCTACCATCACATGGTTATAACATACAAGATTAGGATGGCCTAAAATAATTAAAGCCAAGAAGGTCCCACCTAATCAAATTCACTAATTTTGGACTCATTTGAAGAGAACTAGAAAAACAAAAAATATTGTTGCCTTTATCATCTACCTCCATAGACAACATGGACGCCAAGTAATAAGCTACATTATTACCTTCTCACCATGTATGAATAAACTGAATGTTATTGTTACCAAGGCTTTCTCTTCACTTCCTTATAACATAAGCAATCAACCATGGAGGCCGAATCCTACCGTTCATCGAGTCCTGGATGATTTTGGATTCAGTTTAAATTTTACTAAGAGCTAACTTCTGCTGAGTACACAACAAGATGTTGGTATACATGGCCTTAGCCTCAGCTAGGACATAATTTCCCCTCCCATACGATGCAGTAAATGCAAACAAAATGCTTCCACTACTATCCTGAACAACACCACCACATCTAATGCTTCCCCCAATGCAAGATCTATCAAAATTCAGTTTTAAGGAAATATTTGGAGGTGACCAGCGAACCCAATTCCCCCTTGTCACCTGATATAAAGGATATAGAACATGAATATAAAATTCTGTGTACCTCAAAGAAGAGGTGTCACTCGAACGTTTTGAGAACCTAACCAGGAGAATTAGAAGAAATATTGTCCTCAAGATAGCATACCTAGCTTTTGAATGAATATCCTCAAAACCAGACTTATTTCTTGAGTTCTAAATACACCAACACCCTTTACTAAGAATCACGTCTGTAGTTGTCATTTATGGAACTTAATTATTCAATCCATGAAACCATTTATCCAGAAAATAAGTTTCAGCAGAAAAAGAGGCTATGAAACTCGTAAAAACACCAAAAGACCTCCATATAGCCCTAGCCCATTAACTCTTAAAAAATAAATGGTTGGAGCTCTCCTCTTTCTTCAAATCACAATAATGGAATTTGAAAACTAGATTAATGCCTCCTCTTTTCACATTTTCATCCATGTAAATCGCTTGGTTTCTAATTCTCCATACAATAAAATTAAATTTCAATGGAATGTTGCGACATCATATCATATTATTCCATATATCATGATTCCCTTGTGAAATATAAACTTTTATAAACTCATTTGCATAAAACATGCAAGAATTAGAAACATTAAACATGAATTTGTTAGGTTCCAGATTTAAAACAAAACATTCAAAAGTCTTCCTTTAATCTTTATCATGAACAATGCTAATAAAATCCAGAAAACTACTGGCCTCCCTAAAAGAAATCAAGGGAGCTGGACATCCTGGAAAACCAACAACCGAACCTTCCCAATTATGATTCCAGAAAGAAATATCACCCTTACTAATAATCTGAAAAAAATGTTGACAAATGACAGGGATAATACATTGGATTAAAGACCATAAAGGTGAAAAATGTTTACTGTCTTCCAAAAAATCTTCACCTTGTAATGACATATTTTTACCCCAAAGAGTGAGACCCTCCACAACATCGCACGCATGGTTAGCCTGCATACAATGAACTATATCCCCTAGACTCTTGACATTAATACCACCTTCATAAACCAGCCTTGCCAACCTATTCCATGAATACCACTGATATTTCCGCTTAAGATAATCATCCCAAATAAAATCATCCATGATCTTATAAATAGCAGCAAAAACCCCTTTAGGCCCAATGGTTGCTGATAACACATGAATTGTAATATCCAACAATACATTATTGTTTAATGTAATCCTACCACCAAATGATATAAAGTGATTTTTCCAGTCCAAAATATGTCTTGTAATTCTATTAAAAATTCCATAAAAATCTCTAATATGAATACGACCAAGAGATATTGGAGAACCAAGATATTACAAGGAAAAAGAAGTTTTCTGAATGTTCAACAATCTGGAGATAGATAGGACTTGACTGTCACCACATTTTTTAGAAATATACAAACTATTCTTTTCCCTGTTTATAACTTGGACACTCCAAAAACTATATTTATCCAAAACTTAAACAAGACCACTAACTGATCTAACACTAGCATTGATAAAAATCAATGTATCATTTGAAAACATCAAGTGTGAAATATAAGGAAGCTTCATTCTTCTTCAATAAGGTACAATTTCACCCATGAATAGATTTTTATTAATATGACGACTCAAAACATCTTGCATGGGAATAAAGAGGGTCAGAGATAAAGGATCCCCTTGTCTTAAACCACAAGTTTCCATGAAAAAACCTTGACTTTTACCCATGTAAGAAACTGACATCAAGGAAAGGCTAAAACATATAAACATGATATCAATAGCCTAAGAAGAAAAAACCATATTTTTAACACCCTGATGATAAAACCCCATTCCATTCTGTCATAATATTTGTTCAAATCATGTTTCAAATCAATATTTGAACCATGACATTTGAAGATGATATTACGAAAAATATTATAAGCCAATAAAATTTCTCCTTGAATAGAATGACCTTTAACAAAACAATGTTCTTCTAAAGAAATCCAGTGAGAAACAAATATTTACAGCCGTGAGGTGACGATACTTGATAAAATTTTATGGGGAAAATTGCCCATACTCACTGGACTATAGTCACGAATTGATGATGGGTTTTTAACTTTAGGAATCATAACAAGAGTAGTGGAACTAGCCACCATTAAAATAAAACCACCTCGAAAGAAGTTCTGAATGGCCAGAATAATTTCATTTCTAACCACTTCCCAAGACCACAAATAAAGCGATCCTAGAAAACCATCAGGTCCCTGGGCACTTTCCGGATTAAGATTCATCATAGCATCATAAATTTACTTCTCACCAGGAACAAGTTCCATTGTACAATTATCTAGATTAGACATAATAATTGGAATCTAATCAAATAAATCTGCATCCCTACTTGGATAACCATTCAAAAAATTTGGATTAGAATCAGCAAGAAAATTTTTGAAGAAGGAAAAAGCAAAAGACCCAACACCAACCTTATCTCCTTAGAACGAACTGTCATCCATAAGAATATTCGGTTTAACCATCATTCTCCTATCTTTTATACATACATGGAAATATGCTGAATTTTTATCTCCTTCTTGAAACTTCATATACTCAATCCCAGTAATGTATCACAAATCTTATCAAGGACTTCTCAATTATAAAAACTAAAAATATTCACCCTAAAACTATAATTAATGAAAATATTGTTACATTTAGTGATTAATATCAATAAATGTATCTATATTTCCAAAAAAATAAATTAATGTCTTGGAAAATATATAATAAAAAAATTCAAATCTATTGTGTCGTATTAACCACCCTAAGAACTCTAGTCTATATATGTGTAGATGTATCATCTTGGAACTCTACTGATAGAATTCATCATCATGATACCCACCAAATGTGTTGGATTATTTCACCCATGAAGTGCACCAAAATCTAAGTAATTGTTAATTTCCTCTAAAAACTATCCAAGATTATGCATAAAATACCCCATAAATTGCCTCTAAAGATAGAAAAATAGTTTAAGGATGTCCCCAACCCCAAAATATTGAAATTTTTTTCTGACCATTTGACCTCATGAATCCCTATATATGTAAATAACTATATTTCAATACCTAAGAAGTTTAACATGACCATGAAGATAAAGGACTTACAAATTTAAAATAAAATGATATCATACTTCAAAAAAATTGAATATGAGATAAATATATATTCCATTAATATGACATTAATGCAAAATATAATCATAAAACATTCTAAATAAATATAATTTTATTCCATCATATCTCATGGTTTCATGAAATCAATGTTTTTATCCCTTTCATTGTATATCATATAATATGAATTATAATAATTAACCTAATAAATTAAAATAATTCATAAGTTCATACATAATTATTTGAATAATCATTCATTAATCTATTAATAATCAGATAAAATTTGTTCGTATTGTATACATATATTTATTATTTAATTTTTGTTAATTTATAAATAAATAATATACCATTCTCGATAAAATATTATCAATAGGTTTGAATTAAGAAAACCATTAGCATAAAAGGAATCAATGTCATCCTTAAATGATATATGTTGTCATTTAGACTATGTTCCATATAGGATCGCTCATTTCATATGTTAAAGAAACTGATGATATCCATCCTTTTTAAAAATTGAAATCTATTTTCAATTTAAATTAACCCTATAATTTACATAAAACCTGGGAAAATTTTATACCTTTTTGTATTATTAAATATGAAATTAAGATGTTAAATGTATTAAAACCTGATTTTTATAGTTTTATTGGATTTTTCGATTAACTAAAACAATGAAAACATTCATAAATTCTAGTGTAAATAACAAACAGGATTTTAATTATAATTTTCATTATTAAACAGGAAAACAATAAGGGTTTTTAGATGGGTTTAATGATTGATCATAAATAGAAAAAGGCATTAGATCTTTAGATACATAGTAATATCTATGTAATAATTATGATACATAATATTCTGATTTTTTAAGGGGGTAAAATCGGTTATGTGTTTCCTAACATTTTTTCCCCAAACATAAATGATACATAACATATTAGTGATTAATGAGAATTATGTATGGTATTTATTTGGATGAAGACCACACATATTATAAACTTGAGGAAGAGAGCCTCATAAATAATATATTTCTTTATGATTAGATGATACATAATGTATTCTCCAATTATGAAGGTGAGATATAACATAATTATGGAAGATATGAGAAATACATAACATATGTTTTGAAGGATACAGTGAATATGTAATAAATATTCCACAAAGCATTGTCACACCAAACATATATTCTAGATCCATGATGATAATTATTATTTCATCATTTAGAAAAATGGGAGGAGAATCATATGTAACATATTCATTTCCCATCTCTCATGTGCATGATAATTGGAATTTTCAAAGCACCTAGAATTCATTATGTATGATAATTATTTCTATTCCATTTAGGAATAACACATTCGATTTAATGAAATATTACAGTGTTCCCGTGGATATAGAATTTAAAATTTTCAAAAGGGAAATGGGTCTACTTGAACCCCATTTTAGTGGTTTGACTATTTTATTAAGATACACTTCAACAGATCCATTTGGCATTCATCTAATAGAGAAAGAATGAAGTAATCATATATTGATTCACCAGAAAGGAAAAGAATCAAGAGATGTACATTTGAATAAATACGGACCCTCTTCTTGTTCACATGGAAGTCATCCATTGAATAAGGGATCTAACTAACTTGAAATAAAGTCTAAAATGAGGGATAATAATATATTTTTATTCCTATATAAATGTTAACCTATTAATTTTTTAATGTATTCAATAACATAGGTTTTTCCATTTCATGATTTGAGTATTCTTATTGCCAATTATATTAAATTTTTATTGAAATTTTGTGTTCTGTTCATTTAGATGTCTTTTATTCTAATCTCCCCCATTTCTTTTTATTTCTTAGTCCAATTTTCAAATACCTATAACCTCTAAGATTAATAATTTTGATTTAATACCCTATTATAGGTGGTCCGTGGGAAATAAAATTGGATATTCTGGAATTTATATCTTCCATTATGATAATTTATTCACTGATTTTAGTGAGGTAGGGATAGTGAGGGGTGGGGAGGAGATTGACACTCTATTATTTATCATTACTGTTACATTCAGATATTTTATTGAATTAAAAATTCTATCCCCATTTGAGTCAGATGTCATATGTTTGGATTTTTATAACTACCTCCTCTTTTCTGATGTTAGCATTGTATCATTATTTGTAAAATAATTAACATAATACACAACATGCACCCAAATACTTTATTAGTCTAATTCCTTTAGAATAATGGAAACATAAACATAATTACATAAGTGAGATGAATTATCTCACACGAGGTTATTAACGAATTTCACCCATATTATACATATCATACCTAATACATATCATCATATCCTAAGGAAAGGAAACATGAAAAGGATGATCTCAGATGCTCAGTAAGGGTAAAGAAATAATATATGCAACATAAACATTAGAATAACTATATGATAATGTTATCATAACATTATAAAATCATACCCTACATAATAATGATCATAAAAATGAATCATGGAATAAATATTGGTAGGTAATAAAACAAGAATCATAAGTGAATCAAGAGAATAATCCATGAAAGAGTGAAATGAGAATAAGACATGTAAATATGTTAGATACATAATTGTATAAAATGATTCCATAGTAGTCATGTCAATACTTCCAATGCTATCTTAGTAGTATTGGTTCATTCCAAATAATATATTAAAAGTCATGGTTCACTCACATGACAATCTTAGTAGTCATGGTTCACTCATAAAACCCTATTAACGGACAAATTCATTTACTAAATTGAGTTCACTCTCTATTCTAGCCATTTTTATCTGATGAGATATAAATATTTACCCAATGCATTATATATATATATAGGTCACACATATCTCATAATTAAATCATTTATATGTGTTCTAAATGATGATAAAAAGTTCATATCATAACACATTAAATGAAATGGGTATCATAAACATGTATTCATATCCTAACTTATGGAAAAAAGATTTATTTTTCATAATCATTTCATCAAATCATAAAATGTGGAAGGAAGTGGTCTTTAAATGCATATAACTCGTGAAGTGGAATCATGATTCATAAAAAGCATTCTATAAAAACATAAACCATTCATAGAAAGAATATTAATGAAACCTTAGGATCATTTATATATAAAGGAATGAGCAACAGAAATGGATGTCATCTTATATTAGAAAAAATTTTGAAATATCATCGAAAAAACATTTTTTGAGGAAAATATCCTTTCTCCCTCAAAAATTTATTTTTAAAACATAAAGCCATATGAAAAAACAATTTCACTAAAAATATCGTTGAAAAGTTATAAAAAAATTTCCAAATCCTTTTTTCCTTTAAAATGGGATTTAATGATAACTTAAAAAAAATGGAATCTATTTTTGAAAATATTGTTTTTCACATAAATCGACTTCCGACTAAAAAGAGAAATGAGATCATATTTTCTAGAAACATTTTATTAATTATCATAAGTACTGAAGAGTGTAAAAATTGTAAATATACATGAATATATCATTAATTACCATAGTATAAGAAAATAAATGAGATTTATTTAGATATGGATAATAATATTTTATCAATGAAATGATAATCATAAACAATCCTAACAAACGATGAGATTGTTTCAATAAACCCTTACCACTTGGTGAATTTGAATGATACTCCACATCTAAGAAAATGAAATTAAATGAAGACTAAAATATCATGAAGATAATTGTATTCATGGTATAACAATTGATATGGAATTTTATACACCTCGTAAATGAATATAGGTGTATAACAAAACATGTGACTCAAAGAAAGAAAATTGAGACAAAACTATCTTCATAGTTTGATAGATTTTGAACAGTAAACCCCATGAAATATTGATCATCAAATGGATATGTAAATAAACATAAAATTATTTGTAATTATTATATAATACAATAATTCATAGTATATACACCACATAATAGAACTAATGGATAATAAATCTTTAGTCTCATGGAAATAAAAGTGAGTCTATAAAACCCATACCTTATATTTTGAATCTAGTTATACTCATAAAAACGACTTGTATATTAAATATAAGTTAACTATATATATATAAATTAATGAACCATATTCATATATATAATATCATATATTATTTTATTATGACTTTATATTATCTTTTATTAACAATTCCATGTTAATGTCACAATTTAAGTAATATCCGATTTGTTATTCGTACATGTTTTGATTTATTATTCTTGATACACATACATAGATCATGATTTATGTAGTTACAAAATATGAAACATGATTTAAATATTATTTATACTCAGTATATAAATATTTATAATGATCGATGAAAGCTAAAATTATGAAATGGAATACACCGTTCATGGAGATGGTAGGTTGTACATATGTGTAAACACTATTTCTTTTTTGTTATCATATTGAATGAAATGAAAAAAAGATATATATATATATATAATATCATTAAAAAACCAATAAAAATTCATATATATCATATAATATAACTATAACCATCTTTAATACATTCTATGAAAATTTTGAACGAATCACAACACTTTGAGGAGGTGATAGTCCACATGTCTGCAAACAAAGCAATCATATTTACATAAAATAGAAAAAATGAAGATATGTTTTATAAAATAATTATTTAAGAATAAATATATCATAAATACCAAATATATCATATAAATGTTTTGTTTTAATCATTATTTCCACCCATGATAGGTGGTAAAGGAAAATTGACCGACATCATTTCGTGAGCCGGTAGTTCACTGTACATAAGAATGATATTTTCGTGGTCATTAGATGGATGTGTGTGTGATTGTAGGTAGACCACATATAATAAAAAAACATTCAATATTTTGGATATTGATGTTACTTTATAAGTATTTAATAAGAATATTTTAGGGGTTCCAGAATGAAAATAAAACAAAGGAGCCTGTGGAAGGATGTTACCTCTTCTTTAAGTAACTCCTATTGGTTTGTAATAAAAGTTTCCTTGGATGGATTTCATCATAAATATAGTATTATTGGATTAAAGGTTGGATTTTTTGATCTTATTGTAGTATATTTTGGGTAATAAAAATTTCTTGATAGGTGTGAATAAGTGGGGGGGGTGGGTTAGTGCCTTTTTATAGTGGAGGAGTATTGACATTCTTCTAATTTTTTGAAAATGGAATTTGGCCCACATTTGTTTAGGTAATGTGACTCCCCTAATAGTCTAAATCTAATAAAAGGGAGTATAGGGTAAAAATATGAATAGAAAGGGTAATTTAGGCATGTTTCTAGGTCAGTTGGTGCTTTATGTTTACGGTTTAATCCTTTGTTAAGTAAATTGTTCTCCTAACTGATGTCATTAATTTTAATCACATTCACTAATATTATTCATAATATAAGTTTAAATTATAATAAATTATATATTATTCTGATTAGAAATATTTAATCCAATTTTAAAAATTAAAATCACGGAATTTTACAAGTTAATTTAAAATGAATCTCACAGACATGTCATGCTATTGGGTTTTTTAGAGAAACTTTTTAAAAGTACGAAATGATTTAATATAAACTTTCATTGTGAAATTTGTTACAATGAACCAAATTGGACTAATTTAGGTATATATGATCTAATTATACTTTATAAAATTATTAAAATGTAATTTAACTATAATAATTATTTAGATGAAAAAGCAGTTTTGAATTAAGATTATGAAATTTTCACTATTCATCCAAAAATTAAGATTTCTAGAAAAAAGAAAAAAGCTCATCAAAATATAATTTTTAAATTTATGAATTATAAAATGATATTTATTTAATAAAATAATATGTATATAAGTGTCTAAAATGAAACTTTTTATTATTCACTTAAGGATGTAAAAAGAAGTTCATTTTAGAAAATAATATTTTCAGAAATATAAAGGTTTTCACCATAAATTACATATTTTATTATCGATTTGTTTTATTTATATAAAACCACTATAAATTATATTTAAAAAGTAGTAATTAATATTAATATTAATAAGTTTAATATCTTCGTTATAACTATTTCATTTAAGTAATTATAATAATGAAATTATGTTTCAAAGAAACTCAATTTTGCATGTAATTCAAGAAAAGTCAATGTTACATATTGCAAAATCGTATATTTGTGTATTATATAATGAAATTATGTATTAGTGTAGCATCAAACACAAGAAATCAAACAAATTAATTTATTTTAATGAAAATAAGTTCATTAAAATTCATGGTGATGCATTTTACCCCCCTAAAATGAATTTCACCCTCAAAATTCATCATTCAAATAAAAAGAAATGAGGATACTTTTTCCTATTCATATCCTCAATATACCTATTATATTCCTATAACTAGTGGTTTATACAAAAAACTACAACCATTTGAGTCATCTTATTTCATATATCACTCTTTGTACGATCTATAATTTCAACTAGTTATTCCTAATTTGGAAGATCCTGCTCCAACAGTAGGACCTCTGAGTTCAGTAAATGTGAATTGATAGGTACATAATTCCATTAGAGATATACTTGGAATACATCATGTAATTGAGAGATAGTTTTGATTAATGTTCCCTTTCTTCCAGAATATAATTACCTTATTCAAGTGATTTATTTTTAGAAAAACCTTTTCACCAATTTCAGGATCTGGATCACATCGATGGATATCATCATAAATGTTTTTATGATATTGAGTTTCTTGGATATAATACTAAATGGTTCTAAACTTCTCTTCCAGTTCGTTGTCTGTCTCAGGTCTAATTAATTTTAATTCTTTAATTTGTTTTCATCGCATTGGAGGTACACATTTATTCCTATAGAAGGCTTCATAAGGATCCATCTGAATGCTTGTGTGAAAACAATTGTTGTATTAAAACTCAACTAGAGGAATGTGTTGATCCCAAACACCTTTTAAATCCATATAAAAAGATCTCAAAATATCTTCTAGGGTTTGAATTTTTTTTATTATTTTCCATCTTTAGGAATATTATTTGTAGTTTTGAAACTCAATTCTCTATCAAGTTTATACAGATGTATTCATAAAAACATCAAGTTCAACCTTAGATCTCGATATGGTATAATAGAATGTGGTACTCTATGCCACATTACCACATGATTAATATATAAACCACCAAACTAATCCAGTGAGAAACATTATTTGATATAAATGAAGTGTGATGTCGTATTAAGGTGATAAAATACATCCCATATAGCATTTAGCCATTTATATTTTTTGGGGAGTCCAATGAAAAAATACATATTTATTTTATACCATTTTTATTATGGTATGGGTAATTGATGTGAAATCCCCCTATAATTTTATCTTTCATTATTAAATTGTTGGAATACCAAGTAGCAAAATACAAACTATATGGTATCCCTCTTCATTCGATCCCACCAGAAGTATTCTTTGAGGTATCCATACATATTTATACATCCATCATGATTAGAGAATGAAGAACTGTTAAATTCCTTTAATATATCCATCTTAAAATATGGAATTCAGGTAATACATACATAATTATTGAATCTTATAATTTCATCTTGATCAAAGATAAACTCAAGAACATTTCTAACCTTATTTTGGATCTCTACATCCTTCTTATGTGTCTCTTTAATCTTCACATGGATAAAGGGTTGAATATTTAATTGAAAATGATAATATTTTGCCCTTACAGAAATATTTCTAGATCCATACTTTTCAAATATAGAAATATTATATCTTTTATGATCCTCAACATGGATAAACTAGCATGATCCTTTCAACTTGAATCATCAGCCACTATGTTAGTATTCCCTAGGTGGTAAGGTGTTATGAAGTCATAATTCGTTATAATCTATTACCATCATCCCTATCACATGTTAAAATCCTTCTATGTGCATATATATTTTTAACTTTTATTATCAATATATATATCAAAAAAGTTACCATAAAGATAAGGTATCTTTATCTTTAAGGAACAACTTACCATAACTAACTTGAAATCATGATTTTTTTAATTTTTATTCTGAATCTTAATTTATTATGAGACATAGGATATAACCCTGTTATTAAATATAAGAACACATCCCAC
Source organism: Viscum album (assembly GCA_963277665.1). Lineage (NCBI taxonomy): Eukaryota > Viridiplantae > Streptophyta > Magnoliopsida > Santalales > Viscaceae > Viscum > Viscum album. Next base: position 1,775,332,443 of record OY728129.1, on the reverse strand, counting down.
TATATTGATAAAACACATCCTAAAATTCTTGAATAAATGGCATGTAATCTACATCTATTTTCTCCCCAACCATTTAAAAAAACATCCCTTTTGAATGGGAATTAAGACGAATACATTGGATCTCCTTAGGAAGTTCATACATATGCTCACATTGATAGATGTTTATTGGTTTGTTTGAAATATCAAAAATAACTTACCTTCCTCAAAAATAGATTTGGGTTTTATAATATAAAATCCCTTACATGCATAAGATAACATCAAATTCAATTATAGAAATAAGGAAAATGTTTGAAGAAATCACATTCAAAAATTTGTTAACCAGATAGGAGTCATAATCTTAAAATAAAATCATCATATAGTTAGGGGTTTTCACATCTAATTCTACATATAAACATTCTTATGGAATATTCATTCCCTTATCAAATTATTTATTTATGAAATATTGGGTATATCAAGAATAAAATAATAGATTATAAGTTCTAGAGTGAATGGTATGTGTACCTTTCACCATGTCATTTTCGTACCCCGAATCAGAAATAGTGATTACATGAGATTTCCCCTTAACCATCAGCATAAGAGGTTGTTTACATTGATCATCATCATTAAGATTCTTTTTTTCATTGGTTATCATAATTATGATTCTACTTAAACTAGTATCATTGAAGCAGGGGAGTTACATTTATTGGTGTCTTCTCTAGATTCACATTGTTAGCATATTTATTCCCATCACGTCAGAAATTAAATGTCTAATGACCATCAGGTGTTCACAAAAAAACTTTTATTCTACCCCTTATTAAAATTACCTCCATTATTACTTCAAAAAATGGACCATAATGGAATTCTCATCTTCCAATCTAAATGGAATTTATATTTTACATTTAACTCAATATTCATTTTCTTGTGAAAAACATGAGTTTGATTTGTAACTCTAACCTCTATTTCAACCATGATTTCACAATAAACAATCTCTTCATAGCTACCAATGTCTCTTAGGACCAAATATTATCTATGAATTTATATTAATCCACTGAATAACCTATCATATTTACTTTAAATTTTGATAATAATATTAGAATCTTACTTTTCAAGTCTCATATAATTAGTATAATAGGTTCCAACTAATTCATAATACCTTTATTTGAAATCAATTAAATCTTTATTTATATTTATATGAGTAAAACTAGGAATCTAAATAGTGAAAAATAAATTCTTTAACTCATCCACATATTTGAATTTGATTTTTTCTTGCTATCTAATATTCCTCATTATAGTCCACCACTGTTGTAATTTACCTTCTAAAAGATAAACATCCAGAACAACTTTCTCATTTTATGAAAACTGGATAACATAGAATATCATTTAAGTAGTAATGATCTATTTCAACAACCAGTGAATTAGAAGTACCAATGAATGACAATGGACGTTTCCTCATGAAGTACTCAACAGAATTTTATTCCCTCCATTTCTCATTTAGAAGTCCATTATGATTCCACGATTGAGAATGTTTAGTGACAAAAAACAATTATATTTTTCATTGCATCTCACATAGATTTTGGATTCATTTGAGAACAATTATTGAATATCATTTCACACTCGTCATTTACTTGATTCTTTAGGGTTCAACCTATTAAATTAAATCAAAAATCATAGAGTAATAAAAAATAATCATAGTGAGAAATTTTTAATTATAAAAAACCACAAATATGATGTCTAAATTAAGAAAACTCCATTAATATATGAATCCTTAGTTTTATCCTAGTTTATTGATGTTATTAATATTTTCATGACTTATTATATTCCCCCTTTACTTATTTTATATGAAATGTGCATAATTTGTGTGAAATATTAATGTTTTAATATTAAATATAATATTTGAGCATTTTTAGAAGTAGTCCAATTGAGTCAGTTTAATGTTTTAATTATAAATGTCACTATACTGATCCAAATTGTGTGGTTCTAATTTTTTAGGTTTATTGTTTCAATATACAAAATTTCATTAGAAGGCACCATGATCCAATTCTGCCATTTGAAGGGTCATATGGTCCTCACAAACATGACCAAAGAATCTGTGAACAAACTGGACCAGCCTTGAAGATTGATTTACTGGGCTCAATAAAGAAGTCCAAAAACATTAACTCTACACCATAATTCGGGGGACACTACATTTCATCTTGGATAAAAATTTCATGGCCCAAATCCAAGTACAAGGGGCCCAAATGAAGCTTTGAAGTCCAGCCCACCATTCTGTCCGAGAATTAAAATCAGTATACTATTCATGACATATCTCATGATGTAAGCATCAAATCGAGCTGAGATTTTTCAGTGGGAAAGAGGAGATATAGGCAGCCTACATTGTTTAAGAGGTGATTCGTATTTGAAGTCATCTTCCTGTTCAAAAATCCATTCATAGTTTGGCCATAGAAAAAGCATGGATAGAAATGGACAGTTTACCTTTGTTTAATAAAACAGCCATAACTTTGGCTCCACTTGTCCAAAGGCCTCCATATTTTTACAGTAGTCGGAAACCTTTATTATATACAACTTGGAAGAAGGAGAGAGGTGGAGAGTTGGCTTTCTGTATAGCCAAATTGGCGATGCAAGTGGAGGGACAGATTAGGAATGCAAATAGTCCACTCCTTGGGCTATAAATACTCTCCCCTTCTCTCCTTGAGAGGGGTTGGAATTTCAGAAGAGAGGAGATCATATTGGCACAGACAAAGCTTTTCCAAAGGCTTGGGAGGAACTTCCATACTCAAGTTTTCACTTGAGAGACCTTTCCTCCTCTCTTTGTTTTCACTTACTTTTGTGTTTTTCATTTTTTTAATTTTGTAAGTCCTTTCTTTTGTAATTCTGTTTTAATGCAAGTTTCTTCTTAAATATCTCTTATTATCCTCCACATTATGTATTTTAATATTAATGTTATTAAAATAGTTTAAATTCAGTTGAGTCATCTTCCCTTCTTTTTCTTCCTCATTCAATCGAAAATCTGTTTTTAATTATCATCATTGTACGTGTGTGTATGTTCAACGTACCACTCTTTTCTAATCCCTTTCTTTTTCTTATATTATTAATTTATCATCATAAGTATTATAACCATAATATTAAACACCCAAATGTCTGATTAAATATCTCATTTGGGTGAGTCAAAATTTAGGGATGTTAAGTGATTGAGAGTATTTGCTCGATGAGTATTCATTAATTTAACATTGTGTATGTTGGACTTAATATGTCATGGATTAATGAAATATTTTGTTTAGCATGTGGTTTCCATGGATTATTGGAACCATAAATACACTACCATAAACAAGTACTGATTGATTTTAGAATCCTAGTTAAGTTAAGGCTTGGATTAAAGCTTTAACACTTAGGAATTCTAATCGACGTCAACTTGTGAAGTGGGTGTTAATTTAAATCCAATATAAAGCAAAGCACAAGGATATCACAAGCTTAACTCCCTAATAATGAACTCACCCCAATATTTATAAATTTGTTAAATCAATTATAGTCAATCAATCATTTCAATTAAGATCTACAAAAAACCCCCTAATCAAAATACAATCAACTAAAAACAAACAACTACTATAAAGTATCATCGCCGAGGATTCGACCCAAGTGCTGCTATACACATTAGCAGAGCACCGAAACATTGAACGGTCGATAGGCGACAATCGGCCGTGCATTTCAAATGGTTCCGTTTCTGGGGATGGGGCTTTAAGTAGTCATTAGTTTCTGGTTATTGTAGAAAAAACCAAAAAAAATCAAAATTTTTGAAAAAAAATTGAAAAAAACACAATGAAAAACCCGTCTTCTCATAAAAATCATAAACTGAAAAAATACAAAGGAAAACCCATCTTCCTCATCCTTTCTAAATCTCTATGAATGCCCCGCAGCCTCCCAAACAATCCCTCAGATATTTTTGACCCTGAAATTGATATAACTCTTCGTCGACTTAGGAGGACCATTAGGGATAACCAAATCACCCAAGAACCAATCATTGCCCTACCAATTGAATTAGATATGGCCAATCCTAGGGAACAAACATTGAAAGAACTTGCTTCCCCTGATATGAATTACCAACCTCTTGGTATTCAATATCCAAACATTGAAGCTGACTTCGAACTCAAATCGGGTTTGATTCATCTTCTCCCTCATTTTCACGGGCTAGCCGGCGAGGATCCACATCTTCACCTTAAAGAGTTCCAAGTAGTATGCCCTACCATGAAGCCTCAAGGGGTTTCTGAAGAACAAATCAAGCTTAGATATTTCCCCTTTTCCCTAGCGGATGCTGCCAAGTCTTGGATCTACTACCTCCCACCTAGTTCCATAAACTCATGGGTTGACATGAAGAGACTTTTCCTTGAGAAGTTCTTTCCCGCATCCCGAACAGCTTCTATCCGAAAGGAAATAAGCGGCATCCGTCAATTCCCTAATGAATCACTCCATGAGTATTGGGAGAGGTTCAAAAAGCTTGTGGAAACTTGTCCACACCATCAAATCCCTGACCAACTCCTGATCCAATACTTCTATGAGGGGTTATTGGCTATGGAGTGAACTCTCATTGATGCCGCAAGTGGCGGTGCTCTTGTTGAGAAAACTCCTGCAGCTGCACGAGAACTCATAAGCAACATGGCTGCAAACACGTAGCAATTCCATACTCGAGCACATGCTCAAGTGAAACAAGCCCAAGAGAATCAATCCATAGATCCCAACATGATGACTGAGTGGATGAGTGAACTTACAGGTCTTGTGCGTCAACTAGCGGTGGCTACCAAATCCCCAACCTCATCTTCTCCACAGTCACTATTCCCTGGACCTATCAAGAATTGTGGAATCTTCAACTCTCCATCTCATCCGACTGACACATGTCCACAACTTCAAGATGATCCATCTGATTCATCTAGTCCAATGAAGCTCAATGTGGTATATGCTCAGCGAAACTTCAACCCTCAACAATCAGGTCAGTTTGTTAGAAACTTCAACCAACCCCACTCTGATCCCTTCTCTTCTACATTTAACCTACCTATGAGGTATGGTAATCCCATTTCTCATCCTCCTCAGTTCCCTCATCAAAATCCAAACCAGTTCCAATATGGTCAAAGTGGTGGTAACATCCATCAACCTTATCCTTTTGTTCCTCAACCCCAAAGGAACAATCCTCCTCCTGGATTCCACTATCCTAACGAGCCTTCCCAATTCCCCACCCAATACAACCGCTTTCCCAAGAACCAAAATCAAGGGAAACCCAATTTGGGACAAGCCTCTTCTTCTAAACAACCATGGGAAAGTGTTGTAGAGGATCTTGCTTCCTTCACCCATTCTAGCCTCAAGAACATTGAAACCCAAATAGGTCAACTTGCATCCCACCTTAGCCAGCAACAACCATCCAATTCATCCCAACTCCCAGCTCAACCATTACCCAACCCTAAGGGTAATGTAAGTGCAATTGCACTTAGATCGGGAAAGCAAATTGCAATGCCCCAAGCTAATTTCTCTACCTCCCCTTTCGATGTTGATCTAGAAAATGAAAGGAACAAAAATCTGGAAAAGGAACTTGAATCCACTCCTTCACCTCCTTCCATACCTCTAAGGAACCCAATTATTTTTCCTCAATCCATCTCCAAGCCTAAGAAGTCCTTTGAACCTGATCCTGAAATGCTTGACATGTTTAGACGTGTTGAAGTGAACATCCCCCTCTTAGATGCCATCAAACAAATCCCTAAGTATGCCATGTTTCTTAAGGAATTGTGCACCCATAAGAGGCAACTTAGGAACATTGAAAATGTTTCAACCCAACAGTCCATTCCCATGAAGTGCAAAGATCTAGGGACCTTCACGGTTCCATGTCAAATAGGGAGTTCCAACTTTAATGATGCACTCATAGACCTTGGAGCCTCAATAAATGTCATGCCAAAATCCATTTTCTCTAACCTTGGTCTAGGTCCCTTGTACCCAACGGGTGTTGTCATTCTATTATTCAATCGATGCACTGCCAGTCCTGAGGGGATAATTGAGGATGTTCTTGTTCGGTTCAATGATCTTATCTTCCCAGCTGATTTCTATGTCCTTGACATGGAAGGTGAGACGACTTCTTCTCGATCTCCCCTAATTCTAGGAAAGACATTCCTCATGACTACGAGAAGCAAGATTGATGTCCATTCAGGCATATTATCCATAGAATTCGGTGACCAACTGGTCAAGTTCAACATTTTACAAGCCATGCGATACCCATCTGAGGATCACTATGTATTCTCAATCCATGTTTTTGAGGGCACTTCTAAGATTCAATCGAACCCCAATCCACCATGTTCTTCATGTTCTAATGATAAACGATCTTGTGAAATCTGTACCATGATTAACAAAGTCATAAATGGTGAAGTTGATGTGGACCTCTCATTCATAGACTCTATCAATCTAGAGGAACTTGAAAACTCTCTTGAATCCCACATCAACTATGATCTCTAATGCTCCACCTTGGACAGTGTTGAGGAAAATGATCCAAACCCATCTGGAATCCCTTCTCCTGCTCCTAACTTGTCTAGCTCTCAAATCAAGGATGTAACTGATCTAAAACCACTTTCTTCACACCTCAAGTATGCATTCCTTTTTCGTGATCCCTCCTACCCTGTCATTATCTCTACTTCACTTTCTGAAACTGAGGAGTCCCAACTTGTTCAAGTGTTAGAGGAAAAAAATGCCTTAGGTTGGACCCTAGAGGATATTCCAGGAATCAACCCTGATTTTTGCATGCATCACATACATCTAGAGGAATCATCCAAACCAATTAGGCAACCTCAGAGAAGACTCAATCCACTCATACTTGAGATAGTTAGGGAAGAGATTACCAAGATTCTTCAAGCTGGTATTATCTACCCAATTTCTAATAGTGAATGGGTTAGTCCAATTCAAGTGGTTCCTAAGAAGGGCGGGATAACAGTTGTCACAAATGAACATGGAGAAGTGGTCACAACTCGAGTGAAAAACAAATGGCGTGTGTGCATCGGTTATCGCAAATTGAATGCTGAAACACGAAAAGATCACTACCCACTTCCTTTCCTTGACCAAATGCTTGAGAGATTGGCCAGAAAGTCACACTATTGCTTTCTTGATGGTTACACTGGCTACTTCCAAATTCCAATCGCACCTCAAGACCAATAAAAGACCACATTCACTTGCCCCTTTGGAACCTATGCCTATAGGCGAATGCCTTTTGTCCTTTGTAATGATCCTACAACATTCCAGCGGTGTATGATGAGTATCTTTTCTAAATTCATTGAGAATTTCATGGAGGTCTTCATGGATGACTTTACCATTTATGGAGAGTCATTTGAATCTTGCTTACATTCACTCTCTTTGGTCCTTCAAAAGTGTGTCAAGTGCATCCTTGTGCTGAATTTTGAAAAATGTCACTTCATGGTTTCAAATGGGATTGTTCTAGGGCACATAATTTCTCAAGAGGGTATCCAAGTTGATAAAAATTGAGGTGATCCAATCACTTCCTGAACCCAAATCAGTTCGATACATTCGGTCCTTCCTTGGTCATGCCGGTTTCTATCAGCGATTCATTCAGAACTTCAACAAGATTTCCCTCCCACTCAATCGTTTACTTCAAAATGATGTCACATTCAATTTTGATGAGGCTTGCAAGAGAGCCTTCATTGAACTCAAATCTGCTCTCACATCTGCTCCAATAATCCAACCCCCAGATTGGTCCTTACCATTTGAATTGATGTGTGATGCTTCTGATAGGGGCATTGGGGCTGTTCTTGGTCAAAGAAGAGAAAACATTCCTCATGTAATCTTTTATGCCTGAAAAACATTGGATGAAACTCAATCACACTACACTGTGAATGAAAAAGAACTTTTAGATATGGTTTTTGCCTTGGATAAATTCCAGCCCTATCTCTTAGGTGCCAAAATCATCATCTTCACGGACCACTCAGAATTAAAGTTCTTACTTAAGAAAAGTGATTCCAAACCAAGGCTAATAAGATGGATTTTAATGCTCCAAGAGTTTGAACTTGTGATAAAAGAGAAACATAGAAAAGAAAACCCTGTGGCTGACCACCTGAGTAGAATTTCTAATTCTTCTCATTCTAAAATAATTGATCCTGAATTTCCAACTGAACACCTCTCATCTCTCACTCCAAAGTTACCATGGTATGCCCCAATTGTCAATTACTTGGTTTCTGGTGTTTTCCCTGAATATTTTTCAAAAGAACAAAAAGAAAAGATGAAAAGTGATTCAAAGAATTATTTTTGGGAAGATAATAAACTTTGTAAAACTGGGGCTGACATGGTAATTAAGAGATGTGTTGATGAAACTGAACAATCCTCCATCTTGGAATTCTGCCACTCAATGCCTGGAGGTGGCCACTTTGGACCACAAAGGACTTCTTGAAAGGTCCTAGCTTCTGGATTCTTTTGGCCTTCACTCTTCAAGGACTCACACGAGTTCTGTCAATCATGTCCCACTTGCCAAAAGTTTGGCACAATTTCCAAAAGAAACGAAATGCCTCAAAATCCATTAATCTTCTGTGAGCTTTTTGATGTTTGGGGCATCAATTTCATGGGACCTTTTCCCCCTTCCAATGGATTATCCTACATTCTCCTTGCTGTTGACTATGTTTCTAGGTGGGTCGAGGCCAAACCCACTAGGAAATATGATGCTCAAACTGTGAGTGAGTTCCTCAAAACCCATATCTTCCATCGATTCGGAACACCACATGCTTTGATAAGTGACTTAGGAACTAATTTCTGTAATAGAACCATGGAGTCACTTTTGAAAAAGAATGGGGCTGTATATAAAACATCCACTGCATATCACCCTCAAACAAATGGAATGGATGAACTTTCTAACAGAGAAGTGAAAAGAGTGCTTGAAAGAATTGTTAAGCCCGCAAGAAAAGACAGGCCCGATAGACTTGGTGAAGCACTTTGGGCCTATCGAACAGCCTATAAGACACCCATTGGGATGTCTCCATTTAGGCTAGTTTTTGGTAAAGCCTGTCATTTACCAGTTGAAATCCAACATAAGTCATTTTGGGCTGTCAAAACTTGTAATTTTGATTGTGAAAAATCTGGTGAAGAAAGATTGTTGCAGTTGACTGAATTGGAGGAGCTTCGCCTCGATTCGTATGAGAACTCCATTCTCTACAAAGAAAAGGCAAAGTCACTCCATGACAAGCACATTCTTTGAAAGGTATTTCATGAAGGTGAAAAGGAAATGCTCTTCAATTCTCGATTTCGACTTCACCCAGGTAATCTCAATTCTCGTTGGGATGAACCTTTTATTATTACTAATGTTTACCCATTTGGTCCAGTGCAAGTCCAAGACCCTTCTTCAAAAAGAAAATTCACGGTAAATGGACACCGGTTAAAGCATCACCATGAGAGTCCATTCACTTCAGGTTCCACATCAACTTCCATTGACCCACCACTAGATAGAAATGGCGACCCACCAAATCCAAACCAGGGGGCACCTCTTTCCCTTTAACTCTCTCTCTCCTCAATCTCTCTTTCCTCTCTTCTTCTCTCTATTTCTTCTTCTTCCTCTCTCCCTCTCATTTTTTTACAACATTCTTCCACAACCTTTTTTCTATTTTCTCTTTTGTGTGGATGTGTCATTAAAAATAAAATAAAAATTTAAAACAATTATTTAAAAAAAATGAAAAGTAACAAAAAAAGGGGTGTCATAATTACTAATCATACAATATTGAAATTCTGTCCACCCATTTTGGGGAGTCAAAAGGCTTGTTTTAAACTAAAATATATTGAATTTTTATCTCAAACTTGGGTAAAAAATTTTGTGTCAATAACAAACATTTTGAATGAACAATTTTTGGTGGTAAATGATTCTCCCCTAACGGGAGGAATAACATTAGCCTTCATGCCAAGGTCATCTATGGCCATCTTTTTCATTGTGTGTCTTCACCACTGATTTTGAGTCTTGAGTTTGTGGACCTTCAAGCTGAATTTCCATCTTTTGTGTGCATTAATATGATAGAGGCATTTTCTAAGCCACATGAGAATCAGAATAGCCAAATAGCCTCCTGTTACCCTTACATTGATCCTACTTTTGAAAGCCCCTTTGAGCCTATGAAAACCTTTATTTTGATAGCCACATTACAAGCCTAATACCTTGTCCCACCCAACATCTTCATGGATTTTCATTGTACAATTTATTGAAATTTAAGTGTGGGGGGAATGGACTTCATTTTTGGGCATACTTTCATTGATTTCCAATGTGTCATCATATGATTGAGGGAAATCATCCATTAAAGTGTGGGGGAGAGGTTGTAATTCTGTGATATTTGGGGTGTATATGTGTAATTTTCATTTGTACAAAAGTCATTGAAAAGTTTTCAAAAAAATGAAAAACAATTATATTAAAAAAAATGAAAAAAAGGAATGGGTTGTGTCTTGGGTGGGTCAAAAATCATTCATCATCAACCTTTGATCGTGTTATAACTACTAAAATTAGTTCCATGAGAAGATCAAACATGGGTTCGGAGATGACTGTGAGACTTGTTTCAAGCACAACTTTCAAAAAAAAGAGCAAAAAGAGAAAAAAAAGAACACTTGAATCATCTTGTATTGTGTCATTATTGGAAGTTTTCCATGTTGTACATATTCCATCATCTCACCCTATTCCATTTTCTATCTCCCTCACTTTTCATTCATCACACATTCATGCCCTTGTAAACATGTGTTTCTATTTCCTTTCAAATCAAATTTCAAAAAAAATGTGCATTGATTTTTCCATGTTGGTGTTTTTAACCCCTCTTTTCTTTTGGACATTATATACCTACCATCACATAGCCACTGAAAAACCCCTTAAAAGACCTCTTGATTCTTGTACACATTAGATTTTGGAATGTAAGCTGAGAGCTCTTACAAACTGTTGATTTTCACTTTTTGTTGGTGAATGAGTGAACCTCCTAAAATACATTTTTATCATCTTGAGAGGAGTAAGTTTTGAGTGCCTACATTTTCCAATTCAAACCTTGAACATGAAAAAATTAATTGTTTCTGATGCATTATTGTGAACCAAATTTGTGATGGAATTCAATATGGATGAGTGAAATAGTCTAAACCTCCCCTGATTGGAGAAAACAAAATTTTAATATTTGTTGGTGAGTGAAAATGATTTTGTCATGTTTTTATATTTGTTGCACATGAGGACACGTGCAAATATAAGTGTGGGGTAGTTGATGTTATTAATATTTTCATGACTTATTATATCCCCCCTTTACTTATTTTATATGAAATGTGCATAATTTGTGAGAAATATTAATGTTTTAATATTAAGTATAATATTTGAGCATTTTTATAAGTAGTCCAATTGAGTCAGTTTAATGTTTTAATTATATATGTCACTATACTGATCCAAATTATCTGTTTCTTGTTTTGTAGTATTATCCTTTCAATATAAAACATTTCATTAGAAGGAACCATGATCCAATTCTGCCATTTGAAGGGTCATATGGTCCTCACAAACAAGACCAAAGAATCTGTGAACAAACTGAACCAGCCTTGAAGGTTGATTTACTGGGCTCAATAAAAAAGTACAAAAACATTAACTCTCCACCATAATTCGGGGGACACTACATGTCATCTTGGATAAAAATTTCATGGCCCGAATCCAAGTACTAGGGGCCCAAATGAAGCTTTGAAGTCCAGCCCACCATTCTGTCCGAGAATTAAAATCATTATACTATTCAGGATATATCTCATGATTTAAGAATCAAATAGAGCTGATATTTTGCAGTGGGAAAGAGGAGATATAGGCAGCCGACTTTGTTGAAGAATTCATTCGGATTTGAAGTCATATTCCGGTTCAAAAATCCATTCCCATTTTGGCCATCAAAAAAGAATGGATAGAAATGGACAGTTTACCTTTGTTTAATAAAACCGCCATAACTTTGGCTCCACTTGTCCAAAGGCCTCATGATTTTGAATGTAGTTGTACAACTTTATTATCTACAACTTTGAATCAGGAGATATTTGGAGATTCATCTTTCGGAATAGCCAAATTGGCAATGAAAGTGGAGAGACAGATTAGGAATGCAAACAGTCCACTCCTTGGGCTATAAATACTCTCCCCTTCTCCCCTTGAGAGGGGTTAGCATTTCAGAAGAGAGGAGATCATATTGGCATGACCAAATATTTTCCAAAGTCCTAGGAGGACCTTCCATACTCAAGTTTTTACTTGATATACCTTTCCTCCTCTCTTTTTTTTCACTTACTTTTGTGTTTTTCATTTTTGTAATTTTGTAAGTCCTTTTTTTTGTAATTCTGTTTTAATGAAAGTTTCTTCTTCAATATCTCTTATTATCCTCCACCTTCTATATTTTAATATTAATGTTATTAAAATAGTTTAAATTCAGTTGATTCCCCTTCCCTTCTTTTGCTTCCTCATTCAATCGAAAATCTGTTTTTAATTATCATCATTGTTCGCGTGTGTGTGTTCAACGTACCACTCTTTTCTAATCCCTTTCTTTTTCTTCTATTATTAATTTATCATCATAAGTATTATAACCAGAATATTAAACACCCAAATGTCTGAGTAAATATCTCATTGAGGTGAGTCAAAATTTAGGGATGTTAAGTGATTGAGAGTATTTTCTCGATGAGTATTCGTTAATTTAACATTGTGTATATTAGACTTAATATGTCATGGATTAATGACATATTTTGTTTAGCATGTGGTTTCCATGGATTATTGGAACCATAAATACACTACCATAAACAAGTACTGATTGATTTTAGAATCCTATTTAATTTAAGGCTTGGATTAAAGCTTTAACACTTAGGAATTCTAATTGACGTCAACTTGTGAAGTGGGTGTTAATTTAAATGCAATATAAAGCAAAGCTCAAGGATATCACAAGCTTAACTCCCTAATAATGAACTCACCCCAATATTGATCAATTTGTTAAATCAATTATAGTCAATAAATCATTTCAATTAAGCTTTGCAACAAGCCCCCTAATCAAAATACAATCAACTAAAAACAAACAACTACTACAAAGTATCATCACCAAGGATTCGACCCGAGTGCTGCTATACACATTAGCAGAGCACCGGAACTTTGAATGGTCGATAGGCGACAATCGGCCGTGCGTTTCAGTTATCCATATAAAAATTAAATTTATATGCTTTATGATAGTTAATGAAAATTTTGTGAATTTTTGAAGCATATCCACCAGGAGTGTCAAACAAGGTGTGCAGCAAGTCTCATTGTCACACACCACTTGCCAATCGAATCAATATCAATACATTGATTTCAGGGTAGTTCCCTCATAAAAATCTATTACATATCCACATAAACTTTTATTGCTTATATTGGTTTGTAATTCTATTAAACCACTCACATTATCATTTACCAAAATTCTAGGACATTTTCTTATACATTTCATTTTCCTTATACCATTCCTCAGATAGACCCTTAATGTTATCCCTCTATCTTTCTCATTATAGTTCCCAAATATTAACTAAAATTTTTCTTTACTACCAATAATAATGAAGATTTATTTTCATATAGTAATGTTGCATCATTTTATTAGAATACATAGTACATTACACAAAATATGCTCAAAGAAAACAATAGTCTAGTTCATTTGGAAACACAAAAACCTAAACACAAGTACATAAGTGAGATACATTATCTCCCAATAGGTTCATCATAAATATCACCTTTCTTAGAAATATCATACCTAATACATATCTTCCAAGCCTATGTAAAGGAAACATAAAAAGTGGTGTCATAAGATTCTCGGTAAGTGTAAAAAAAGGATATATTTACGCGTAAACATGGGAATAAATTTATGAGAATGTGATTACTGAATTATATGATCATACCATACATAAAAAGTTTCATTATAATAGGTCATGGAATAAAAATTGGTAGTTAATAAGAAATTAATCTTAAGGTAATAAATAAAATTGTCCATTAAAGAATGAAATAAGAATAAGACGTGGAATTTTGGCAAACACATAACCATGTAAAATAATTTCCATAGTACTCAATGCATCACTGTCAATGCCATCTTAGTAGTAATGGGGTCACTTCTAATGCTATATGTGTAGTTATGTTTCACTCCCATTACCATATAAGTAGTCAAGCATCACCCAAAATAATATATTAGTGGAAAAATCCCTTTACTTATCTGAGTTCACTACCCATTGAAGCCATATCTATCTCATGAGATATATATCTTTACCCATTTCATTGGAATGAGATATAGGTCCCACCCATTTCATAATGAAATCATAAATATTTTTTCCATATGATAATAATAATAAAAATAACATAACACATGAAATTAAATGTGAATCGTAATGTTGAAATAATATCATAACATGTTAAAAATAGACATGTTTAATAATCATTTCATCAAATCATAACCTGTGACAGGAAGCCGGTTTCATAAGAATGTTACCTATGAAAAGGGAAATATACTTCTTAAGTATCATTCAATAAAAAAATAAAACAATAAAAGGAATAATATTAATGGAACCATTGGATGATTTAAATATAATGTAATTATAAACACCAATAGATGTCATATTAGATGGAAAATAATATTGAAATATCCAATAAAAACATTTCTTGAAGAAAATATCACTTCCACATTAAAAGATTGATTTTTTAAATAATAAATAATTATTAAAATAGGTTTGAAAAATTATTAAACCTTTTTTAAATCCTTTTTAACTTAAAATGAGCATTAATGTTTAATTTAAAAACATTTTTTATAAATATTTTTGAAAACATGGTTTTTGAAATAATCAGATTTGTGACCTCAAAGTGAAATGAATCATATTTTCTTAAAAATATATTCATAATTATATTATGTAAAAAAGAAGGTGAAATGGTACCAATAAATTAAGATATCACGAATAAACATAGGTGATTATTTGTAAATATATTCCTTTATAGATGGATTATAATATTTCATCAATGTAAACATAATAAAAAATAATCCAAATAAATGATTCTATTGTTTCCATAGACCCTTACCACATGTTAACATTGAATCACATAGAAAATGTAAGAAAATAACCTAAAATAAAGCTTAACATATCATGAAAATAACTATATACTTGATATATCATGTCAAAACTATGTATAAACACCTCATAATATAATACAGTTGTAAAAAACATGTGTTTCAATGATGGAAAATTGATATAAAACTGTCTTACTGATTTGGTAAATTTTGAATGGTATAATCCCATGAAAGAAGATCATAAAATGGATATGTAAATACCCAAAAACATTTTTCATAAGTATAATTTAATAAATTAATAAACATTATATACACCACCCAAAGGAATAGATTGTAAATAACTCATTATTGTCGTGGAAATAAAAGTGAGACTAGAAAACCCTAACCATATGTATTGACTGTAATTGTACTTGTGAAAAAATCCTGAATAACAATTCTAAGTCTATTATAAACGTATTTACGATCAATATTATTATATATAATACCATATATGATTTTATTATGACTTTAAATTACATGTTTATTAACAAATCCATGTTAATTATATGTTTCGTGTAATATCTGCTTTGTTTTTCGTATAATTTTTGATTTATTATTCTTAATCCTTTTATATATATCATGATTTAATTATTTATATAATGTTAAAAAAGATATAATTATAATATATATTCAGTATTTAAATATTTAAAATAATCTATGAGTGATAAATGCAAGAAATTGATTACACTATTCATTGAGACGGTAGGTCGTACGTACGCATGATCATGGTTTCTGTTTTCTTATCATATTGAATGACCGAATGTAAATGAAATATATGTATATTAATATATTATAATTAATGTATATATATTATGTCACATATATAATATATTTTCACTAAAACAATCCATAATACATTCCATGTAAAGTTTGAATGAATCACATGGCTTTGAGGAGTCAGTAGTCCACATGTCCTGAATCGAAGATATCATGTTTACAAAAAATGGAAAGCATAAAATAAATTTTTAAACAAAATATAAGAATTATAAATAGAAAATAACATATATAATATAAATATATATTTTCCATCATAATTCCCACACATGAGAGGTGATAATTTATAAAAGAACGACATCATTTCACGAGGCAGTAGTCCACCGCACATAAGAATGATAAGCTCATTACCCATTAGATGGAAGTTTCGTTATGTATAGGCATAAAACATTGAATAAAATAATCTTACATTCTTTTGGATACTTTTTTTCTATATAATCATCTAATAATAATATTTTTTTGGGGTGGAGAATGAAAATAATATAATGGATCTTGTCGAAGGTTGTTACCACTTCTTTGGGTAACTCCTCTGGGTTTTCACAAAAGGGATTACTTTATTGGATTTATTAACAAAGGGACACTTATAGGATGAGTGTAGGGATTTTTCACCTTATTTTAGAAAAAAAATTTCAAGACAAATGGATTTATAGGTTTAAATAAGTTAGAGGGTTGAGTACATTTTTCTAGTTGATGAGAACTGGTATTCGTTTAATTTTATGAGAAAGAAATTACACCCACGTATTTTCCATGTCATTTAGATCCAATAATAGTGAAAATTTTGGGATAGGGATTATATAGTTTTAATATAGATATATAATGGATTATGGGAATGTTTTCAGTTCATTTTGGGACTTATGCTAATGATTTAGTCCTTTGTTAAGCAAATTGTTCTCTTTATTATTCTCATTACTTTAAATCACATTCTCTAATATTGTTGCTAAAAATATAATTTGACATAATTATACATTATAAATTATTATTATTCAAAATATAGAATCCATTTTTCCAAATTCAAATCACTGAAGTGGTATAAATTATTTTAAGACCAATTTCTTAGACATGCCATGAAAACATGTTTTTACGTGAAAATATTTATCAACATGAACAAATATATATATATATATATATATATCAAATTTATATTTTAATTTGGTTATAATGAAATATCTTATATTAATTGATGTAAAATGATATAATAAAATATAAAACCAAATTTAAAAATAATTTTATTATATAAATATATTTTATGAAGTGAAGTTTTAAAATAAAATTATGTATTTTACCACATTCATCCAAAAATAATGTTTTTTAAAAAAACCCAAAAATTCACCATTATATAGTTTAGAGAATTATGAATTAAAAATTATTTTCGTCTTATAAAATTATATTTCAAAAAAAAATCTAAAATTTCTTTTATTATTTTTCATAGATGAACATAAAATGAAGTTCATTTGAGAAAATAGAATTTTCAAACATATAAATACTTTAACAAATTTTTATTTATTTTTTATCAATATGTTTTATTTATATAAATACATTAGGAATAATAATTTAAAATTATTTATTACTATTCATATTACAAAGTTTAATGTCTAGGTTACGACTCTCTTGTTTAAATAATTATAATAATATAATGATATTTCATAGAAAATTAGAGCTTCATGTAATGCAAGCCAATATGGTGATGCATATAGTGAAATGATATCATATTTAAGTGTATAATGAACGTTTGACACTATGAAGCATTCAAATATTTATATCAATAAAAAATAATTTATTGGAACAAAATGTTAATTAAAACTTGAGGTTTTATATGTTTTGTGGTTTGAGATGATTAATAGTTGGTGGTCTCATATATTTGTGTAAGTAGGATCATTCAATCACTTAATAAGTGCTTTTTTCCACTCGCTAAAGAGTAAAATTATTTTTTGATCAATTTTCATATTCTTCAAAATATTACTATCATCATGCAAAATAAAATAGAATTTGATAAATGGATGAATGTTATTAACTACTATTATTGAGTTGGTGAATAAAATATATATAAATAATGATATAACACATTGTAATTCACACTCAGATCATCCCCATTTCATGTTTGATCATTTTGTTTGTTATTATTTATTCCTTTTTTATTTCATAAAACTAAAAACCAATCATAATTTCATTCACCCCCACATTTAAAAACCATGAAAATATAACAAAACAATTATAATTATAAGAATATTAATTATTTATTATTATCTCCCTGAGAGAAAAACATGTGGTCATCTCACTATTATACATTAGAGAATTAAATCGGTTTTTATAACACATTACAAAAAAAATAGATGTTGATGTATAAGAAAAATTGGTGAGATATCTCTTCATATTTAAAACATTGAAAAACTACTCCCAATAATAAAACAAAAAACATAATTTTATTGATTCCATAAAATCCTAAATTAGTGCTTAAGATCCTATTTATGAGACTAAATTAGTAAAAACAAAGATAAAATTAAAATTAGATTCATTTTTTATAGATCATATGGTCTCATTTTAATATATTATATGTCAATAAATATTTAAAAGAATGATATACATTAAATAATTATTAGAGAAAGAAATAAATGGTTAGGTTTAAATTCATGTTTCTATAAGTGAAAGAGAGAATGTCTAATTTTCTATAAAATAAAATCCACCATTACAATTAAAATTTTACCCTTTTTAAAAAAAGTATTTTCTATGTCAACTAGGTGGAACCTTTTTTGTGGAGACTAATAGATTAAAAATCTAGGGATAATCATGTATAACATGGATTAATATCAAATTTAATAAAATATTAATAAGTTTTTATAGTGATTAATAGTGAAAAAAAATATTATTGAATGAATGTGTATTGGTCAATAGAACCTTAATTAGTTTGATAAGTGACCCTAAAAGGTAATATAAATTGTTGATTATGGTGGACAACCTAGGTATTAAGAGATTAAATGGGATAAATTGGATTGGTTCACAACCTATGGAGTTTATTTTCTTATATATAATTGTTATTACTACTAATATTTAGAAAAATAAAAAGAATATGAATGCATATTCATTACTAAATTGATTATTTTATAAGGGAAAAAGTACAAATAAAAATTTATACCTCAATAAAAAACCAATTATTACTTAATATTAGGGGTAGGTAACCCCCATAATTAATGTTTACCATATATAATTAGTTAATAATTTATTTTGGTTTAAAATACCTCAATTGAACCTATATTTTTTTAAATACAATCAATATGAAAAAAGGTAAAATTGGTGACTCATAAATATATATAGGTAAAAACATAACCATTACACCTATGAAATTACTAAAAAAATTAGGTTTTGATGTATATTTGGTTATCATGAATTAATTCATAATTTAAACTCGGGTTCAATTCTTACTAGCTCAATAAAACTAGGATTCAGGGTAACTTCCTAAAAAAAGGAAAACATAGGTTTAATAAACCTAAATATTGTTAAATCTAATACTTTTTTCCACCAATAAATATTGAATTACATGTATTCTGATTAAAAAAAATATATTAACAAAACCCATATATATTATTTTTCACATCATGTAAATCCTTATTAAGATTAATGGGACTAGAAAAGGGAAAATGTTTCTGAAATTACCCCACTCATCAATGTTTTTAGTGAGAGAAAACTCATTTTCTGAAGGTGTATGATAACAAAGGGTTAACCATTGAAACATTGGGTTTCGCATTGGAAAGGAATATCGGTGTTTGGAACATATTTTAGGGGTTTCTTATTCCAATAATAGTACTCTCTTATAGGTTGAAAATATTCTCATCAATCCTTTAAAATAATAATATTATTTACCATTAAAAAATTAATTGACTGAAAATATACATTTTATAAGAAATTGCAGATAATAGTTGTATCATCTCTCATTTAATCTATGTATTTTTCTAATTTAAATGCATCTTAATTGACTAAAAAAAATTATTTAATATGAAATTTCATATAATAATTATATCATATCTCATTTCATAATATCTAAATTCCTCTTAATTGACTGAAAATATACATTTAATATGAAATTGCAGATAATAATTATACCATCTCTTATTTAATCTATGTATTTATTTTCTCTACAATTTAATGTTATACAGGTTATAACTTCAAAGTTTATTTCTATATTGAGAGGAATTTATGCATTATGAAAGGATGTGAGAGGTGTTGTGGAGTATGGATGAAGCCTATGAGAGGGGATTCCTATGTTTCTATATGAAGGGTATAAGAACTAATGTTTTTTAGTTATATTTAACAAGACATGATGCACCTTTTAATTCCATATGTTGAGGTCGATAGAGATACTATACATGATCAGGCATCCATGTACACTTCTAAACTGGTTAACATTCTATCGATTTTACTGTTAGGTGAAAGGTATATATAAATGATTTTTATGGAACATTTTCATAAAAGGCCATGTCTAGTTTATCAAGTATGCTGTTAAATAGAGTGTACAATGCATGGTTGGGGACCATGGCTAGTAGGAGGTTATTTTATCTTCTTCATGCCATGATATGATGGAATCATATTCTTATCAAACAAATAAATGAGATATGAGTCATATTATGCTTTTTTATATAAGGGATAATGGGTCATAAAATGATTATCACAAAGGGTTTATTATTATCATCACATAAGGTAGTTTTATTCTTATACTCACTGAATATCATAGATAGAAAATATTAGTAGATACTACCACTCAAGGGGAATATAATATGTGAATGGTTCCAAGTTGTTGAGAATTATCCTTAATGATATTTCCTATATATCCTGTTGGAAAAATAATCAAAACAGATATAGTTAGAGTTGAATTTTTTAAGGTTATGTGAAATAATTTTCTCATTATGTTTGACACTGTGTGGTAATACTATGTGATTTTTTTAATGTTATAGAGATCTAACTGCTAGGTAATAGGTTTCTAGAAATGTTTTGGTGTGGCATTAATAAAAGATCAATTTTTCAAAAATATCAAATAAGAATTTTATTTTTTTACTATAATAATTATTATATATGAGGAAATATAGGTTATCTTTAAATGGGGAATTATATAATTAATTTAAAATATTTTTCAATTAATGAAACAGATGGAGGGTTATCAATTAATGGGGTTTTTTTGTAAAATATATAAACCATTGATGAAAGAAAACTAATTGAAATTGATAATTTAATGAGACTATGGATTGGGATCAAGAAGGGGATATATGGTAATGTTAATCCCTCATTACTTTAAGAAATACGGTTTAGACCATTTAATCTGTGGTTTTTGATAACTATCACTATAATTTTACTGATTTAATACTGGGATACCACTTAGATTTTGTTTCCAAAAAAAACTCATAGAATATCAGTGATGATTGGGTGATTTTTTTTGACTTACTAATTGAAAATCACCAAGGAAACACATAAATAAAATAATTTTATTTATATGTTTTAATATTACATTAGTGTGATACGTGGAAATAAATTTACATGGTCATGGTAGAGTTTATTTGGGTTAAATATACCAATATGAACCACACAATCAAAACATTTTTAATGGGAACTGAAGTGGATAATGGTGTTTGAAGAAAAAAATTAACTGGTACCACCAAACATGATCATGTGTGTTTCAATATTACCTAAAAATAAATAAATTATTGAAAAAAATAGGATGAAGATAAAAAACATGCACAACTAAAATTTAATAGATCATTGAAATAATATAATCATTTTGTTCAAGGTATACATCATGTTCTTCCCAGGTGATCACAATGAGGTTATAACTCTATATAAGATGATAATACCATATATTAAAAAAATCACATCCCAAGAACTCAAAATACTCCCTATGACTGATCCTCCTTGGTAAATAATGGAGGGATTAATTTTTATTTACAATTAAATGAAATTTTTTATAAAATAATTCAATTATATATATAATACTAGGGGACAATTAAAGGTAGATTTTCTCCATAAAATTTGATAGGTTGGTTGATAAATATAAATATCATTTTTTGTCATGAACATTTTTAAAGAGGTAGACCGTCAAATTATTTATAAAATTCAGGCTTAACCATCCCAATTAAAATTATGAATCCCAAGATATAACCTTAATTTATAAAGATGATCAAACCCGCCTTAGTCAATTTTTATTCTCACTAATTGTATATTTTGGGCCTTATATTCTTGGATCTATCCATTATTATAATTAATGAAATTATATCCTGATAAATTTTTATTCCTAAATAGAAAAAATTCATTCTGGAATATTTTTAAATGTTATGATAAAAATAAATATGCTTTTTCCAATTCATTCAATGGGTTTTTTCATCTTCTTAAGTGTATTTTCGACAAATTATTTCAAAATATATAATGATAACAAAGGTATTTACTAATGTGATATCAAGAAAAATACAAATTCAAACTATAAATATAAGGGTGATTATTTATGATATATAACTATGTGATCACACCCCTAAAACTAAATAATTATACCCTTGGATAATGTATTATATCCTAATCCAATCTCATTTATAAATAAAAGGTATGTAAAATTAAAAAATATATTTATATATCAAACTTATAATGGATCATTTATTAAGTAAATTATTATCATTATTCATCACTCACATTCAAAAAAATTCAACTTTATTTGTTAACGCATGAAACATTTCACAACAAACCTCAATTTGGAATATCACCTCTTCACACAAGGAGTATATAAATGTGGAATTATTCTTATTTCATAGAGTTAATGTGATCTATCTATATTATTTATAATATATTATGTTCGCAACCAGTAGAAACCAGCATTCTATTTAATAGGAAAAAAATATAATTTTATAAAGATCAAGGGTTTCCTATATTTGATTCATAAAAATATAAATACAAAGAGGAGTGTTTAATCTCTTAAATACAATGAATATTGAAATTAAAAAAAATTAACAATTAATGTACTCTCCCAACCCATTATATATTGTATTCCTTTACACTCACAAATCCATTTTTTCCTATTTGGTTGTCCATAAATAAGAATTGAATAATAATGAGAAACTTCCTCTTCAATCAATTCCAATTTATTTTACCTTGTTTTTAATCTATAGACCTATTGTGTTTTTAAATACAATTTTTTTATTGATAAAGTGGGATAGATGTGTAAAAAAGGATAGAATATGAAAGTCGAACCCACTGAAAAAAATATAGGTACCCTTTCAATAAACTCGTAATACGGAATACTTCCCTATAATTCCCTTGTAAATACCTTCTTCCCCAAACCAAATTATAGTAAAACAATAATGTACACAAGATATCAATAGGTTGGGGTAAATTAGATTATAAAATGGATTTCATAACAAGTATGTTGTGGTCTTGAAGACTTATGATTTTTAAAATGAAATGGTGAAAATAAATTGAGTTTAATATCATAAAGGGATTTTCAAAGAATTATAACCTCTATCAATAATGAAATATAATCAAATAGTTTGCCTCCATATAGAATAATGGCATGTTTAAGTTTCTAAACATGATCCAAGGCACAAATTAAAGTGATTAAAAGAATGACTATGCAATAAAGTTATTATAATGTATCTCAAGTAAGGCATTTAAAATACTGGTTAGTTCTAATGAAGCATGGGATTTAAAAATACATTAAAATCATAATTATTATTTTAATATAAAATTCCACGAAAAATATTACATTTTTATATTTATTTGAAATATTTTTCCAATAAAACAAATAATATTTCCATATAATCTAATAAAAAATGAAAAATGATTTTATATATACTCTTAAAACATAATGTTTTTCTACAAACTCAGATCAAAGAAAAAAAAATAAAAAAGAAACATAATAATTTTTGTTATTTATATATATATATATACATACTGGACATGAAATAAAATAAAAAAACCAGGTGATTTTTTAGTGTAATCATATCTATCATATGTCTCCCTTTGCTTCACCTTTTAAATTACATTTTCCTTAATTTAATAACATTAAATAAATATATAAGTAAATAAATTTTGGGAGATGGGACAACCAACTACATGATATCATATGTAGAGTAAATCACTTGTATTTCTTCTACTATATTCTTTAGAAAATCCTTGAAGATGTGTTTAGTTTGGTTCTCATTGAAGGTAAACCTCTGACCAATCTTATAATGTCAAACCTATGTTGTAAAAACATAATAAAATTGATAAATATATAATGATCAATCCATCAAGAACAAATAATACATTAAAATATCTATTTCCTATAATTTTAAATGAGGAACTTCTCACCAATATGATACTTCTAGAGATTATTCATCACAATATAGATAGATTTTGTCTCCTCTTTATAGATCTTAAATTTCTCATATGCATCATGGAAAATTTCTTCCATCTCTTGAGTGTAACATCCTATGCTCATGTTCAAATAATAGATTTATATTTCATTGTTTAACAGAACAAAACACACAATGATCTACCACTATGTGGAATAGAAAAACATTTCAAAAAACAATGACATATAGAAATATTCATATTGGGTTATTAAAATCTATACGTTATACCCAAAGTGAAATGTCAAATCACAAGCTCTACTATTTCATATTTGGTTATTCCATTTTTACTATATTTACTTAACTTTTAAATTTGATATTTCTTTTTATTCTTTAGATAAGGGTTGATAAGAAGTGAAGAGTTTATGTAAAACCACATTATTATATAGCAAAGCATTCATCTTTTTTATTAAAAAATGAGAAAAATGATCACTAATGGTGAACTATGATTAACGAAACCTAATAAAAAAATAAGATCTAAAAATTTAGAAAATTACCTGAGATTCATTGGTTCTAGTTGAATTTTCTCCAACCTATTTAGATAAATTGTAAATATATAATTAGAAACACACAATATAATTTTAATTTTTGAAATCCACGATGAAGTAAATTTCACAAGCATCAAGTATCTCACAACATAACATAGGTTTTTGGGGATTTCACTCATGTTGTATATATTTTTTAGGAACTCATATCATGGAAAAGAATTATAAAACTGAATGTCATGTTTATTAAATAATATCCAATTAATTCTAAAATCTTGTTACTTTTCATCTATGCATTGATATCCAAAGTGGGCCCCCTAATCCAATGTTTTCAAAACCTCAATATAAATGTATTCTCATGATTATTGACACACCATAGAATACCTCAGTCACTACATATCCGACACATGGTTGTGTCATCCCAAATATTCCATCAGGACTCATGTTTATGTATTTGAAATTTTTAAATTATAAATTCTATTGGGATCCTATATGCTACAAAAAAATATCACAATTTGTCCATGGAAATGGGAAAGATCCAATGCATCATAAAGCCACTCATCATGGAATAAATCTATACTGGGGAGGCTTGAGTTAACATAGTGGTAAAACTATTGGTAAATCCAGATAATTCGGTGAGCTACCACATTTTTTACTTCTATCATATATCAAATATCTCAGTTAATATTTTGGAGGAGTATTATCCATCATTTACAGTGGGTCTTATCTTGAAGTTTAATTAGGGGAAACTAAATGGTTAAATGATTATAAAAATGATAATTATCGATACAACTAGTTATGAATTTATTTTCTCTAAGTAAACCCAAATTGAAATATAGTTTTACCAAATATTTTATCCTAACAGTTTAATAAAACTGCTGGGATAGGGTACCATTTTCAAATAGTTTTCTCAAAACTATAGCGAAAGGGTTCATACTGTTATGGTTTCCCACCAATTTTGAAAAAACATTGAGAATGGGGTTGATGAAACTACTATATACCAATAGTGTAAATTAACCATTGGTATAGATGATGTATCCCAAAAGATTATAAAATCCATTGCGATAAAATTCCCTCAAATGCACCACGAGCCACCCCTCCCCATTCCAGATCTGTTCTTTTTCACTAATAGTACATAGCACCCTCTTCCATTCGATGGACACACTTCCACTGGTGATCCATCATTTTTTATTTTGGTTTCTTCCACTTCAAATTGGGTTCTTCCACTTCAAATCAGTTTCCGTCTATATTTATCTTCAAATTAGGGAGTGTGGTTTCCTCTATTTTCATTTTCCCCATCGGTCTACAATATCTCATCATTTAGTTGTATTGATCAGGTTTTATGTATTGTATCTATATACCCATATTTTCATTTATTCTATTCTAAATATGACATTTGTATGCACTAATTTTGTAAAAATCCATTATATTTTATCGTTATAGATACACTACATCTTTATACCAATAGATATAGATACAGATAGAAGATAATTCTACAACATTATACACACATATGCTGATTCTGAGTGAAATTAAATTATTTTTCACTATTATTGAATTGGGATTAAACCACCCCTTTGGTGTGTTATTTAAATTTCCTTGAATGTTATAAAATATTTAATAAATTGAAATAGGTTCCAATGAACCCCTTTTCCCATTATATCATGATTTGGGATTGATGTTTCTCTATTGATCAATATTATTTTTTTAATTTAAATGAATTTTTTAATTAAATTTTTTGACGAATTATATTAAGGAATTTATAATCTCATTGGTTGTTATTATATTTTTCTTGAATTAAGATAAAGAATGTACATTTGACCTTGACCGATGTTGGGTTCCCCATTATGGATTTACTTAGATACGATATCATAGGGATAATGATACTACATTATACTAAATTATTATGCTGGTATTTTTGTTAGTTTGGTGGACATGGAATTTAAACCCCATTGTTCTAGGATTTTTGACATGGAATTTCACATAACAAAGGGTGTTGGGAATGACATTCCATGCCCCTATATTGAGATGATGGGTGTGAACACTATCAGTGTTATTTATAATACATGGCATAGAATTATACTTTAATTATGATACTCAACATGGTATCCTATATTATTTAGGAAATTAAATCATGTTTCCTATTATTTTTCTACGAGAGAGAAGGGCACGGTGATCCTTATTAAAAGTATGTGACTAATATTATTATATAAGGACATTGGATAAGGCGTTGTGTCTTGGATGGTACTACATATCTAAATATATGGGTATATATGATAAAACATATATAATGAATATATATGAATATATACTTATCTATATATATCAAAATACATCGAGACACATAAAATGAGGTGTTCTATCTTAGACCGAAGAGGGTATAGTTGGCTAGGTATCCTTTGTGGAATCCTGGTGCCCATTGAAAATATTGGAATATATTGGAGTAAGGTAAATATAACACGTTGCGGTATACCTTGATGTCCATAAACCCTTCACTAATTCATATTTCTAGATTTATATCATTTTCATTGAGCACATATTTTTTTACAGTTCATGACACCAAGGAAGATACAT
The DNA here is from genome assembly GCA_963277665.1 of Viscum album. Taxonomy (NCBI): domain Eukaryota; kingdom Viridiplantae; phylum Streptophyta; class Magnoliopsida; order Santalales; family Viscaceae; genus Viscum; species Viscum album. The sequence goes on along the minus strand of OY728129.1, from coordinate 1,775,305,206 downwards.
TTTAAATAAGACACCCCACAAAAAATATCATTGATCATTAATACAATAATGACACAATTGATTATAAATATATCATTATTTATACCATACAATGATCTTTATAAGTTTAGATATAATTAAAACTGTTTTATCATAATTCTCCTTAAGAGATTATTCTTTATATATTTATTATACATCACATCCACCATGTATGAATTTAATATCATGGTTTTATATTTATAGTAATTATTTATATGTATAGTATTTTCTTATCTTTCATATTATGATTCTCATGTAGAGTGGTGAGTTAGTTATGGTTGTATATAAACTTAAAAATTCTCATTTAATTAAACATTTTTTTTGACTAAACATAAATCTTATGGAATTGCTTTCACGAAATGACATATTACAATTTTTTTATAATGGATATAAGTTGTATGTATGAAACTGATCAGATCTCAAAAAATTTCAAAACCATTGGGATATATTTTTGGATTTATCATTTGACAATGCTTGATATATTGTTCACATACACTAATCATGTTATAATTGTGTTTTAATACCTTTTTTAAACTGTGAAGAAGTCATCTACCATATAACAAAATATGGTTTTCAAACATACTACTTTATGTTGTATCACAATGGTGAGAAAATGGAATCTCAATTTGCTGATGATCCAAATAAGAGGAATGGATTGGAGAATTTGATATATGACAAGTTTCTATTTTTTTCATAATCATATGAAGGAAGGGATGTAAACCAAAGAGGTCTTAGATACAAGAACTCATGATGCATCCAATAAAAATTATGATGTTGACAGGGTGAAAAAATTGAATGATTCTACGATGATGCCAGTATATCAGAAATGAGGTAAAATGAAAAGGTTCGATTTTCTACTCTGATTATTTAATGGGAACACCATATATGGGATTTGTAATACTTCCATCAATTACATTCTTACTTTATTAACAGACTTACTTAATGATGATTTAGATGTTCCCTCAAACTACTATATATGGCATAAAAGTTAGTTGATGAAGTTGGATTTTTTAAAAAATAATCATGTTTTCCCAAAATATTTCAGATTATTCTTGGAGAAAACTACTGAATGAAATGTTTTTTATAAAATGTGGAACATCACAATAGAATCCAAAAACTAATGGAACCCCATCACGTGTTCCACAGAAAGTAATGTGACACTTTCCATTGATCCCCAGACTAAAGAATCATTTCATGACTGATAAAATATTATTAAACCTATGATGGAATAATACTGAGATAAGAAAAAATAATGTAGATTGTTTTCACCGTACTGATGGATTTTCATGGAATATATTTGATTCTTTATTATAGGATTTTTTAGAAAACATGCGTAATATGAGGCTGGTTCTTTTATGTGACAGTTTGAATCTATTTCGGAAGATTATTACATCTCAAAAAACATGGCTAGTTTCCCTAAAAATTTATAACATTACCCAATGATCGTGAATGAAAACAATAATTCACTTTTATGATTATACTCATATATGGACCATCTTATCCCTACAATGATATAGACGAATAAATTCAACCTTTAATAAAAGAGTTGAAACTTCCTTGGGATGTGGGTGTGTGCACATACGATGCATGTTTTAGAGATATATTTCATATGTGTGCTAAACTTATGTTGATGATCAATGAATTTCCTTCTTACGTAATGATGTTTAGATAGAGAATGAAGGTAAAACTATCATGTTATTATTTTATAAAGAATATTTGATCCAGAAGACAGAAATAGCATTGTTGTTTTTGTTTTATGGGACATTGATGATTAATGACAACATACCATATAGATAGAAATAATCATCGATGATTTGACAATACCATGGGGACTGATGATCCCCCTCAGTGTATGTCTAGAACTTAAGAGCTTAATAAATTGAAAGATTTCATTTTTTCATTTGGGAAGGGTTAAATGCAATCTAGAATGGGGAAAATGTTTCCAATGATACCTATTACAATTGGAAGAAGTGGAGTATCTTATTTTTGTTGCCTTATTTTTCAATCAATTTGTTACATCATTGTGTAAATGTAATACACCTTGAAAAGAATATATATGCGAAATTATGATTTTTATTTTTCTAAATGTCGGTGGAAACACAAAAGATGATTTATGATCTGGGTGTGACATAGTGGATTGGGGGATCATATAAGAATTTCATCCTGTGTACATCTATGAAAATAAATGTAAACTTACATGTTCTTCTTATGCGATGAGTGATGACACCTACAAAAAGAAATCATTTTCTGGATGTACTATAGACTATTAAATTTTCTGATTTCTATTCAAGCTATATATCAAAACAGGTTAATAGAAGACATTTGAATATGAAATCTTTTATGGATCGTGATTATCACGTCATTCTCCATGATTTGATTCTAAAAGAAATCCTTTAATGTTTTACAATAATTTTTTGGAGTTATTTATTCGTTAGATCCATTTTTTTAGAGATCTTTGTCATATGAAGTTGTCTAAATCTCACATAAAAAAATGTTGGTAGAGACACCATTAATGTTTTTATGATTTAGAGAAAATATTTCCTTCTTTAATTTTAAAATTTTTGTTTCATATAACTATGCACCTTCCAATAAAAATACTTCTTGGGAGAGGTATTTCTTTTCATTGAATGTATCTAACTGAAAGAAATCAATACGCAATGAAATGTTATGTCTTGTATAGGAATCATCTTGAATGTTCTATAATGAATGGTTACTTGGCTCATGATTGTATGGATTACTGCTCAATGTATCTATATGATCTTAACATGAGAATGAAAAGACTAATGAGGAATCAATAGGGACATTATGAGAAAATTGGACCCAGTTTTCCATCAATTCCTCAAATAGGGGGAATTCAAAGATCATATATATTGAGAACATTAATCCTTGAAGTGTGGGAGATGGAACATTGCACAGTGTTGTTCAACTTTAATTTTTTATGACTACATAAAGTAAGAAAATTGAACATGTATATCTTATATGAACTAGTGTAATTGTAATTATCTATTAATTTATTTCCATTTTTTTATAGGGAACATAAAAAATGATAATCATTCTTTATCTTTTATAAGGAGAGAGAATTTTCATAGCAATAAGTTTTCTCTTTGAGTGAAATTGAAGGTAGCTATATTGATGTAATAAATAAATAAACTCATTATTTAATTAAGTTTAAAATTAACTTATATTTTATGTATTGATTTTATAGTGACGCTAGAATTTGACAAATTACATTATATTATTTTAATTATAAAAAAACATCATATTACATTCTATGGATCGTAAAGTCTTGTATCTTGAAAGACTAGGTACATAAAACATAAAACATGGGACAAAATATAACATTTCTATATTTAGTATTTATAAAGAGATCCTAACATCCATTGTTCTTATATGCTTTTATAGGATATCCTAGGGATAACAAGAATAAAGGGATTAGGTAAAAATCTATGTCAGGGAATAAACAACAGAAATAAAGATTTAGCACATGGGTTAGAAGGCATAACATAATGATATAAAAAGGCAAGGAACATATGGAATAATAACATATGAACATGGGATCATATAATAATGAATTCATAGTAATGTGGTAATAACATAAAACCAGACATTAGCATGAGTCAAGGCTTTTTTCACATAGAAGACCACAAGTCTAGGTTAACCACCATGACTGTAGCAAATGGTAGCACGAGTCAAGTCTAACTACCAAGACCATTTCACATAAAATATATTGAGACTCAAAATTACCCAATGAATTAGAGAAATATCTATTCACAACGATGATAACATCTTTATGAAGATTCATTCAACATATATAATCATACATAATCAATCATACATAAACATAGGGGTACCCATAGAAATAAATGTGTACCATAATCAGGTAATAAAGCATATTACATGGGTGTATCATACAAGTGTACATGAAATAATGGTATTAAAAAAACATGGATATTAATAAGAAACTTTCTAGTATGTGATGTCAAATTTAAGTGAAAACACGTAAGAAGAGTATTTAATAAATTTTATCATTAAAACTTTTTTGTGTGGTTTTAAAGAAAATACTAAAGATAATTGAAAATAGAAAAGTCGATAAAAATTTACAGAAAAAAAGAAATGAAACAAGATTAATTTCATAATACAAATAATTATTTTATAGAAATAATGGTGGATTAAAAATTATTATAGAGTTTACTAGAAACTGGGTAAGAATTCGGATAGTATCGTTAAAACAGACTAGCTTATCAGGATAAATTAAGGATAGAATCATTTAAAAAAATTTATATCCCTGAAAGTGATTGATGAATGGATCTTGATACAATGGTATGGATAATATAAATATAATTTATAATATTTTTACAATTATAATAGATAACATCATTTGGTTAAAATGATAGATAGATCAACACGAAGGAATAATGGAGGTTCGGGTTGAATCTCTTACCCTAAGTCCAAAGGTGTCCTTCAGTTTATCTTAATGTCCTTGATAACCAAATTACATCCATTAATTATATTTTTTAGAACCTCTTATTCAATTAATTTATTTTATATAACCTTTTTATGTTCATTCATGACCTTTTTTATGGGTTAATATGCTCAATTTCTTTGCATGGGAGCATTTGTTTCATAGGGTTTCATGATTGGTTTGCTTATATACATGTAAGGATAAACATGAATTATGAAAATGGATGTATAGAATTCATGTTTTATGTTATTAGTGAATGTACAATACATTACTTGGTTATAAAATTCATAAAGTTATTTTTAGTGAAGATTAATCATTATATAAATCAATGATGATAAATATTTTGGTTAATTGGTGATTTTTTGACCACATCAATCAAATATTTCATTATAAATTAATATCACATTTACAAAATATACCATAAACATAAATTATACATAATACCTATTTTATAGTCTGGTTCAGAAATAAAAATATATTCACTACTAGAATTGACGATTGTAATAGAAATTGAAACCCCAATGTCCTTGAATGTGATTAATTATCCCATCTAAGTTGGTATTTTCAATTCTAGAATAAAAAGAAGAGAAAGAAGATATGATGATGAATTATTCCATTTCCATATAAATGTTATGGTACATGTAACGTACTAGAGTTATCATAAAATTTGGATGAATGTAGGTGAGGAATTAAAAGTAAAAGTACGGAACATGAAGGTAAATAAAATAAATGAAAAGAAGAATTCACCTTCTGAATATGTCTTCCTTGAGAACCTATTTAAGGAAGAGGATTTGGTCGTTTAAAGAAACCAATGGATTATAGATTTTGGATATTTTGTTGGGAGTATATTTTATCATAATTTAGACAAGTCACAAGGCTTCATAAATGCGAAGATAAGAGGCAAAGAGGGGTGGTATTTATAGTGGAGGAGGGTAGGGGTTTCCCATTATTTTTACCAATAGTTTAACACTATTCATCAAGACTATGAATAGTATTGATTAATGTAAACAAAAATAGTAATAAGTTAATGTGAGTTTTATATAATGGTCTTACATTAGCCATACATCAGTATATGATTTTATAATTCATGTATTTAGCATTTATTGTAAATTATAATATTTTACTATTCACTGAAAATTCAAGTATTTTAGAAAAATCCCAAAATTTAACCCCAACCATTTTTCTACTTGTTTAATTCATAAATGATCTCAATTTTATTACAATAATTTTTCAAATATGTGAAATTTAATTTTAAATTATAATTATAATTTACTTGAAAAATAAAAATTTAAAAATTTTAAACTCTTTTTCTAACTCTTTGAAAAATTAATTAAGGTCTCATAAAATTATATTATGATCATATGAAATAAAAATAATAATGTATGAATTCATTTTATGAATAAAAATACTATTTTAATTTGTTAATTTAATCATAAATGTTTAATTAAATAAACATGAGTTACAAATATACCATCACATAATTAATAATTTTTTAAATATTAATTACTTATACTATGATATAATTATATCATAGTGTCACTTATAACATGAATAAATATTATTTATACTTTCATTAGGGAGGTTACTTTTCAATTGTCTAGTTTACTATTTATAAGAGTCACATTACTATTCCAAAGGTCATTTTACGATTTCATTGGTATATGTTCCTTAACACAAGAGATACATTTTAATTAAATCATTATATATTTATAAGTTTTTTATAATGTTCTATTTGTAATTATATAAGATTGCACACTAAGACATGGTTATAACAAGGGAATTCCATTGATAAAACATTATGTCATTTCATTCTCCCCTCCTTAAGAAATTTCACCATCAAAATTTTATTTTACATTCTAAGCCAAAAATAGGTGTGGGTAATTTTCTGTCATTACATCCTCCAATTCCCATATTTCCACTTCTTACTTATGGTTTTTCCAATGTATATTTACCAAGAAATTATTCTTATTGAGTATAACTTTATCTCTATGAACCAAGATCTTCGTTGGCTGCTCCTCGTAAGAAATATCATAATCTAATTGCTCCACCTCTGAAGAGAGTACATGTCAAGGGTTTGGTATGTACTTCTTTAAGAGGGATACATGGATGGAATCGTGTACTTAAGACATGATAGGGGTAAGTGCTAGTCAATAAGCCATAGTTCTGACATGATCATGGATCTTGAAGTGGAAAATGTACCTTGAACTTAGCTTTCCTTTAATTTTAAATCTCACGACCTTCAATAATGAAGATATGCGGAGCAATAATATGTCTCCATCTATAAAATCATGTTACCATCGACCATTGTCTGCATTACTCTTCTCTCGACTTTGGTATGCCATGATGTGCTGCTAAATGGTTTTCACATTCTCTGTCATTTCTTTGACTATTTCTGTTCATAGTATCTTACACTGACTGACTTCATCCCAACATGTTGTTCTTATACACCTTTTCATTTAAAGGAAATCATTTGGTTCCATTCATATGCAGGAGTGGAAAATATTATTGTAAGATAATTCGACCATTAGAAGATGTTAGTCCCACCCTCCATTGAAGTCCATAAAAAAATCTCTCAACATGTCTTCTAGCATGTAAATAGTTCTCTCAGATTAGCCATTAGTTTTGAGGATGATAGGCCCTATAGATGTTCAGTTCAATTCTTAAAGAATGTTTTAGAGTTTTCCAGAACATCAAGGTGAATCTTGGATCACTATTTGATACAATAGATAGTGGTACTCATTGATTCCTTATCACCTCTTTGATGTATATTCATGAAAGTTGATCCAATCATAATACCTCTCAAATTTTGATAAAGTGATCTTTATTTGTAAGAAAATACAAAATGACCCATATAGCATTGTTTCCTCAAGATTTCCTCAGAAGTAGAGTGAAAAAGTTCATGGTTATGTTCTCCCACTTCCATATTGGTATGGGTAGTGGTTTCAATACCCCATTGGACTTATGTGTTTTAGACATCACTTATTAACTTAACAGGTACTTTGATGTATGTTCAGAAATATCCTTCTTTATAATTTCCCACAAAAAGTTTTCTCATGGATCTCAATACATCTTTGTGCTCCCTGGATGAATAGATAATGGTGAGCTATGTGCGCCATTAAAAGGACCCTTCTTCATATTTTGATCAGATAGTCCACATAATCTTGAACCAAATTTTACAACTCATTACATGTCAATCTAGAACGTAGTGGATTTCCTATTTCAAGTAGGTTCCACTATTTTCATAATTTCCACATCTTTTATTTGTGCATAATTTATTTTCTCCATGAGGGATGGTTGATAAAACATTTGATAAAGGAGTGATGATGTTCCTCCCTTAATTATTCCCATGTCCATCCTCTATAAATCTAAGAAGATTGGATCATTTTTATTTCCCATCATTAAAAAATATGTGGGATCCTTTCTACTTAGGTCATCTCCCACCTTATTTAAATTACTGGGGTTGTAGTGGATTGAGAACTCATAATCCTAGATGAGATCTAACCATATTAACTGGTTCATATTGACCTACATCTATGGGAATATATATTTTAGACTCTTTTGATCAGTATGTATCTCACACTTCTCCCCAGGGAGATAATACCGCCAGATTCACAAAGAAAAAATCACAGCTACCAACTCTAGATTATGCGTGGGATAGTTTTGATCAAGGATTTTCAACTATATCATGGATTTGACTATGAATTTATCATTTTTCATCTGTACGCAACCTAATACCTTCTTTGAAGAATCACTATACACCACAAAGAGTTATCCTCTTATTGGGAGTGTGAGTACGGGCATAGTGATAAGTCTCTTTTTCAACCCCTTCAAGCAGTCTTCATATTCTTGTGTCCAAAAAAAGTTCACCTACTTCCATGTCACCTTGGTCATTTGTTTGAAAATCATGAGAATTTATTCAAAAATAATTGATTAGATTCGTCTAGACACATAATGATGTGGATATCTCTTACAAATGTTGGCATGGGCCACAATTCAATTGAATTTTTCATGGAAGGGTCCACAAATATTATTTTTCTCAGGATAACATGCCTCATGAATGACACTTCCTCCATCAAAAACTCAGATTTACTATACATTTCATAATGTTTCTCCCTTCACAAAGTCTTTAGCCTAATATTCAAATGCTCCTCATGTTCTTCCTTGTTCTTAGAGTAAATCGGAATTTCATCAACAAAGACAACGAAAAAAATTTCTTGGTAATCTCTAATGACTCTATTAATTAAATCCATATATATTTCTAGGTAATTAGTGAGTCTAAAGGGAATCCTATGAACTCATAGTGTTCAAACCATGCTCAAAATGAAGTATTACAAATACAATCCTTCATCATTGTTAATTAGTGATACCCTGACTAACGATCTACCCTAGAGAAATAACTGTCCCCACACAGCTAATCCGACAATTCATCTACCATGGAAGGGGATACTTTCCTTTATCATAGTTTTATTGATATCATGGTAATAAATACTGAGGCATATTGATATTTCCTTCTTCTATATTAAGAGGGCTGATACACCACATGGTAAAGCACTCAGATGTATAAAACCCTCCAAATTCTCTTGTAACTACTTCTTCTGTATTTCCTACTCAATAATGTCAATTTTAAAAGGTGTCTTTGTTATAGGAAGGGATCTTTGAATAAGTTCAATAGAGAACACTACCTTTCGATCAAGAGGAATACCAGACAATTATTTATAGAATACATTAGTTTAATCCCTCACGGGGGGCATATCTTTGAAAAGTTTCATCTCCTTTATCTTAATTATTTAAGTGAGACATGCATTCTCATGAGTTAGTAATATCCACATGTGAGACAGTGATTCTAAATGAAATTTATCTTCCATATAACACTTGTAAATAATTTGAGGTTGCTTCATGATGTGAATAGTGAAATCTTGTTCCCGATAGTTGATGTTTTATTTGTTTAAAGATATCCAATCCATGTCTAATATAATATCTAACTCCACTAAAAAAATAATAAATATATTTTTTGGGATTTTTTGTCCAAAAACATTTATCAGGGAGGAGTTATAAACCTTGGACGCAATAATTTCCCCATTTTATGTTCTCACAAATAACTTATCCTCCAAATTTTGAGGTGGTTCTTGAATAGTTTTACTAATCTTCCATTATATGAAAGAATGTCAAGAACCAAAATAAAATAGTATATTCTCTATTTTTTTAATGAATAACTAGAGTACCTATCACCATATCATTTTCTGGATCCATATCAGCATTAGTGATAGACTAATCCATTCTTTGTTCCTTTTAGGTTGTTGTTGATATCCTCCAATAACCCTTGGTGTAGGAAAATCATTAGCAAAATTCACATGCTCCTTGATGTTTTAATGTTTCACTACATGATGAGTTCTGATATGAACCTTCCTTTATTCTTCCCCATTAGTGTGATTCTTCTTATCCCTCTAGTAGTTCATAGCAAGATTTCCCATTCTTCCACAATTGAATCAATTCTTAGTTCATATTAGATGGTTTCTAAGATGCTTCTTCCAAAAATATTTACATGTGGGATGTTTGATCTTCTTTCCATCATGTGATTTATTTGATGAACCACCAATATTTAACTCTATATTATGATATATTTTTTTCACTGGGACTTTGAGGCCACTGAGAGTATCCAATCTCTATTTCATCCTTGAGGGAACAACAAACAATCTTCTAATAACTCTCAAAGTCCTGAATCTCCAACACTTTTCGTAGATTCAATTTTAGTTCATCAAGGAAGTGATGCACCTTGATTTTGGTGTTCATGACATTTCCAGAGTCATATCTAGAATTCCATGTGATGTTTTCTTCATATTCTCCGTTGGACTCATCTTCCTTCTTCTTATGTCCAAGGAACTCTAATTACATCATGATATAGAGGGTTCAGGTTAAATATTTCTTCCGAACAATTCTTGAATTCCTCATAATAAGTGGAATCAATCTCCTCCTAGAACATTGTATTCTTTATTAGTGTCCACCACTGATCAACATCCCCATAAAAATGATAGACCACTAGTATGACTTTCTCTTATTCTGAGAACATGAGGATAGAGAATTTATTTTCAATGGAGTAAATCCATTGATTCATGAGGAGGGGTTCATAAGATCCACTAAAAAGGGGAGGACATTTTCACATGAAGGATTCAACGGTAACATGCTCATTCCTTTGAAGACGATGGTGTTCCACATGATTAAAGTTATTATCCATAAATTGATCCAACGTATCAAGTACTATCATTATTATTTGAGAACAGATTCCTATCATATTATTCATATCATTAGTGAAATCATCACATTATCTATGAAACTAATTTTTTGAATGTGTTATTCTATTTTCCTCCATTAACCGAGAAAAATAAATTACAATTAGGGTGCTTGAATATATTGCTAATAATCATAAAAAATGAAACTATAAACATAAAATGATACACTTTTAAAGGAAAACATACCCTATCATCTGATTCTTGAAGATTAAATCTATGTTATCCTGGATTTGATTCATAATATATATTATCATGGGATATTTTTTTATTCCCTTAATGAATGTTAGTAATGAGATTATGAATTTACCAAATCATATCCCTTGTTAGTGTCAATAAAGGATTACAGTAAAGCTTATTTCCACATACTAGTTTCCATTTGAGTCTAGCTCAATGTGGTGTTTTCAGGTTTTACCCCTACATACATCTGTAATAGATCCACATAATCTTATTTGTATCCCTATATGGATTTATTTTCTTGATAAACCAATTAATCTATACATACCAAATTTTAGAGTAGTTTTCTATAACATACTCCCATCCTTAAGGATCTTACTAATGTTCCCTGTTCCCAATCTACAAAATGAACTAGTACATCTTTTTTTAATAAATATAGTGACCCTATAATTTTACACCTAACATGACATGATTTTAAGTATAATAATACATCATATTACAAGACATGTATCGTAAAGTCTATTGTCTTGGAAGACTAGGTACAAAAAATTAAAAACATGGGACAAAATATAACATTTATTTATTCATTATTCATAAATAGATCATAAATTCCATTTTTCTCATAGATCATCATAGGATAACCTAGTTTAAAACGAATAAAGGGATGATCTCAAAATCCTTGTATGGAAATAAACAATAGAAATAATGCATTAGAATGAGGCTTAGAAGGCAAAACATAATGATATAAAAAATGGAACATAAGGAATCATAATATATAAACCTGGGATAATATAAACATGATTTCATAGTAATATGGAAGTAACATAAAACATGAATTTAGTATGATTCAAGGTTCATTACACATATAGAAGCACAAGTCAAGGTTAACCACCAAGACCATTGCACATGGAAGCACGAGGAAAGGTTAACCACCAAGACTGTTTCACATAACATCTCATCAAACTAAACATTACCCAATGAAATGGAGTGGTATTTGGGAATAACCACCATAATATGTTCATGAATATGCTTTCCACATATAGAATCACACATAATCAATCTTATATAAACATAAGGGTACCCATAGAAATAAATGGCCATCACATCATGTCATAAATCAAATTGAATGGGTGTATCATACATGTGTATATGAAATAAATATATTAAAATATAAATGGAAATTGATAGGATTATATCATGGTATGTGATTTCATATAGATGTGACAATATGTAAGTAAAGTATTTATGAAATTTCAGCATTAAAACATTTTAGTGTTGTTTAAAGGAAAATAGTAAAGTGTGTTTAAAATAGAAAAGGGAATAATTTTTTACATAATATCTTAAGGGGAAAATGTTTTATTAATAATAAAAACACGGATTTTATGAACACAATTTTTTTTCATAAAACAGATGATAGAGTGTACTTGAAATTGGATAAGAATTCAGCAAGTACCCTTAAAACGGGCTTGCTTATCGGGAAGTGTTGAGGAGGGAATCATTTGAGAACATGTTTATCCTTGAAATAGATGGATGAATAGATCATGATACCTCTTTTAGGATAATATAAACTGTATTTATTTTTTTTTTCCTAAAAATAATAGATAGCTTCATTTGGCTAAAAAGAAATACAGAGGAACCCAAAAGAATAATGGAGGTTTGGGTAGAATCTATTACCTTAAGTCCAAAGGTGTCCTTCAATTGCTCTTAATGTCCTAGATAACCAAATTAAATTCAATAAATAATATTTAAAAAACCAATTTTTCATGTAATTTATTTAATATAACCTTAAAATGTCCATTCATGACCTTTTTGATTGGTTATAAGGTTCAATTTCATTGTTTCGGAGTGTTTGTTTCCTTGGTTTTCATTATTGGTTTACATATATACCTATAAAGATAAAAATTCAATATGAGAATTTTTTATCATAATTGAAGTTGTATGTTATTAGTAAACATCCAATATATTACTTTTTTATAATATTCATTAGGTTATTTGGAGTTAATATGAATCATTATATAAAACATTAACGATAACTATTTTGGTTTACTAAAATGTGTTTTTTATTAATATATAGGAATATTGGACTAGTCCCTTTCAACAACAATATCACATGGAGGTTGTAAATAATTGAATCCAAGGGAATACCATTGCGAAAAGATCTAACAATCCTTGGGAAGAGACCCCAGACCATCAAAGATGGTTAACCACTCTCCTAAATGTCCAAATCTTGCAAGCGCATCAAAAACAAAATTTGATGCCCTCCAGCTATAATGTTAGAACTAACCCAAAGGAGCCTCCTTAACGCTCCTTTAAATATTTTAGGTCATACAATAGGGAGTCTCATACCTACCTGGGATCATCTTTACCCGAACATCCAAATCTGATTCCACTTCTGACACCTAAATGTCATACTCCCTGCATAATTGAAGTCTCGTGAGCAGTGCACATGCCTCCACCCCAGGGAAGTGACCAGACAATAAAACCTGAAAAACACCACGAGGAAAAAGATTTTTGGGTCACAAAGGACTCTTACACCTCTCATGAATCTATTCATGTGTGAACCATCCATGTTGAGCATTAACCTACTGGTAGGAGGACTCCAGCTGATCCATCTCCCCCCCCCCCGAACCTCCATGAATGACAGGTCTGTTGAGAATGTTACAAACCATGGAGGATTTCAGAATCCCTTTGATAAATGAGATCATCTCACAAATAAGGTACCTATCTCTTATATAAAGGAGTGAAATAGAAATCCGAGAGCCCAACCATGATTTGTTCCTAGCCTCCCATGTGGCCAAACAGATGGAAGTCAAAATAATGGTTCGGACCATGCATTCAATGCTCTTATTCTCAACACCATGAAGCCATGAGGACATGAGACCTTGGATGTTGGGTTTATTCATGCCAGTTTGTGGTTGTGTGGAGAAAAACTACCATATATCTACTACCCAATCACTCTATATGAAGAGATGGTCGACTGATTCCCTCCTCGGGTTGACACAGCAGAAGAACTGGGAGGCTAAGTGGATACCCCTCCTTTGAATGAATTTATCCATGGATAATTCTTTGTTTCTGAATGCGATAAATGAGGAAGGTCATTTTAGTGGTAATTTATTTACCCTCATATTTTTCATCCCACTCCTCATAGGCACTCTCCACATGACTTCTTCTTCTAAACACCCGGACCGGGAAGTTGCCCTTGACTGAACTTGTGTAGAAGCATATGTCCTCCTAATAAATCAAGCTAATATTACCAAACTCCATATTATTCTTATTATTAAATATGGACTCAATAAGCGTAGGGTACATTCTTTATTTTTTGAAGGTGATGTTGGGAGATGGAAATCCTGGGAAAAATAGCCTCTCCCCCACCATATTGTCCTTCCAAAATCTGATGTCCCCTCTTCCAATGATCCATCGTGTTGATATTTTAAGATCGTCAAGGTTCTCAAATATGTGTCATTCTATGCCAGTGGAACCTTCTCTTCATCCTTCTCCAAGATCCTGCAATTACCCATACATATCCTTGAAAATAAATCCCACAATTATTTTCTCATAATGATATCCCATACAAGCCTCGCTTGCATACCCTGTATGTCTTCTAAGATGTCGTGAAACACCATACCCCCTCCTCTACTGGTCATACCATACACCCCCATGCTGCCCAGTTGTAGTGGATAGACTGGTTGGTGTCCCATAGGAAAGGTGTTATGGCCTTCTCCATTTTCGCTATAGCACCCTTAGGTGGTTTGATAATAAACAGAACCTACATCAAGATAGTGGTTAGAAGATTATTGATAAGCATTGCGGGCCCCACGAAGGATAAGAAGCTTCTCTTCTAGTTCAAGATCTTCCCCCGAATCCAATTGATGATGTACTCAAAATGGATGAATCTAATGTGTCCTAGAGAGAGTGGAACCCCGTGATACATCAATGGAAGCTTCCTCCTTTGGCAGCCTAATATTCCTTGAATAAGCGTCATCCAGAGCAGTTTCTTGATTCGAAGACATGACTCTTCCAGGCATTGATTTTATTTCCACATAAAGTTCTATACACCAATTAAATATTAATGAGGCTTATCATGTATCTTCTCCAATAAATCGTGAAAATCAAAATATCGCCCGTGAACATCAAGTGAGAGATTGTCTCCCATCCACTCTGACTGAAGAACGGTTCCAAACCTCAATTATCCATTCCTATATGGAGATTCCCGGAGAGGTTGTCCTATGCAAAAATAATGAGAGCATGGGATAAATATTTTGTTCTAATCCAACCATAAAAATGGTTTTATGACCAAAATTGAATATTATAATAGAAATTGAAAACTCGTCATCCTTGAATATGATAAATTAACACCCATCAAATGGTTCTTTCATTTCTAATATAAATGGAGGAGGAAGAATAGATGATGATGAATTATTCATTTATTATAACAATATTCCATTAAATTTAATGTATTAGAGTAATCAAAAAATTTTGATAAAAGGAGGTGGGAAAAGAAAATGAAAATAATTTAACTTGAATGAAAATAAATGAAATGAAATATGGAATTTACCTCTTGAATATGTATTCCTTGAGAACCTAATTAAGGGAGAGGATTTGGACTTCTAAAAAACCATGGGATTATGGAGGTGATAGAGGTTCTTGGGAGGAGATGTTATTAGAATTTAGACAAGGCACAAGGCTTGATATAAGTTAAGAGAAGAGGTAAATAAAGGTGGTATTTATAGTAGAGGCGGGGTGTGGTTTGCCATTATTTTAATCATTAGTTTAATATTTTTTCTCAAGAATATGAATAGTATTTATTAATGTGACCATAATTTGAAATAAATGCATTTAGGTTTTAGATAATGGACATTAATCAACTATACATCATCTAATGACATCATAATTCCGGTATTTAGCATTTATCATAAATGATCATATTTTACAATTCACCAAAAAATGAAGTAATTTAGAAAAATCCTAAAAATTCTCACCAACCATTTTTTATAGACTAAATTCAAAAATGAGCTCCATTATATGAAAATAATTTTCCCAATATGTGAAATTTAATTTTTAATTAAAATCGAAATTTACTGGAAAAATAAAAAATTATAAAATTGAAAACTACTTTTCTAACACATTGAAAAATTAACTAGGGTCTCTAAAAATTATATTTTGATCATAAGACATAAAAATAATAATTTGTTTTATGAAACTAAATTCTCGTTTAATTTATTAAATTAATAATAAAATTGTAATTAAATATACATGAATAAAAAAAATACCAACAGTAAATTAATAATTTTTAAAATATTTAATTACATATAAAATGATATAATTATATCATATTGTCACTTATAAGATGGAGAAATTTTATTTATACTTTCATTAGTGATGTTACTATTGAATTGGTTTGTTTACGATTCATAAGGGGCACATTACTATTCCCAATGTCAAGTTACTATTTCATTGGTATGTGTTCCTATACTCAAGAAATACCTTTTATTTCACTGATTTATAATTTAAAAAGTTTTTTTTGTGTTCTATTTTTAATCATATATGATTATACTATACGAAAAAATTATAATAAGGGAATTCCATTGATAAAATATTATGTTGTCATAGAATTTTCCTGCTGATGCTATCTCTGAGGAAATAAGAGCTTTGGATTTTGGTTATAATACATTGGTTCATGAATATAAATCAATTTTGATCAATGGATAAAGATTTAATATCACTGAATGAGAGAAGATCATGAGAACAAAACAATAGGGTGTTATGGTAACTTCCATAATAGACTATTATGGCAGTGCATCGGATTAATAAAACTTATTTTGAAAATGTAGCTTATTATAGAGTCATTGAAGAAATAATAATAATGGATTATTACTCTCATGGTTGAGTCTCTATGATTAAATATCATTGGTTTGATTTAATGATGAGTCATGTAACCTTTATTGATGATTTTATATTTCCAGATATTGACATGACTTGAACTCTTTCTATTGATGAACCATATGTATTGGCATCAATGTTGAAATAGGTTTTTATTGCAAAGATAATCTTCAACCTGAATTTTGTGTCATTATTAAAGTAATTCGAAGAAATATTATTGATTATGGTGATGATGGAATTGACATCATCCCTACTCCTAGTGGACCATATCCATTTACTACTAATGATGACTCCAATACTTCAATTGTTATAGTTTATTGAGAATATAAAGTTATGGTGGGAAATTTATAGAAGAATTAATCTATGTTATCAGTTCTTTTTGTTTATCTCAACATGAGTTGTTGAGGTTTGTGATATTTATATTCATTTCCTATTGATGGAAAATATCTTTTATACAACTTGAACTTCATGTTCTTTTTCAATATTTTCTGGTTTTAGTTTTCTTTGTGTTGACTTTTATAATATCGAATTGAACTGTATTCAAACCTAAAAAATCAATCAAAATCAAGATAGTTTTATTGTAACAAAAAAACCAAATTAATTGAATTAGACATTTTAATTTAATTGATTTAAAAATCAAAACCAATAAATTTAATGACCTAACACAAAAAATATCTAATTTACCTAACCGAAAATATGAACCAAATAACAAAATACAATTATCCATGTCTCAATTTTTTTTTTATTTTTTTAGATACATAGTTTTTATCCTTCTCTAATTACATCCATATTTGTTTTTCAAATGATGGAAATTAAACCATATTAAGAGAAGGGGTGAAAAAAGATGATGGACCACAATCATTGAATGGATGAGATGGGCATTCCTCTATTAGTTCAAGTTGTGAAAATTATATTTCAAATATATATATATATATAAGTAATATATAATTTCATGGGATTAATTTTGTTTTAAACTATTATGTAGGATCCTCCCCTTAGGTGCAATTTATTCAATGAGAATCCTAGCAGTTGTCCCAGCACTCAGGCCTGTTATACAGGGGGAGTTATGTGATCCTGGTGCTCTAGTGGTTTACCAATTTAAATCCTACCCCTCCCACTAACGTAGCGTCTTCCACACATTTTGGTCCTGATGTTTCATCAGGGACACACAAGATATTTAGGCCTCTAATGTTTTCCTCACCCTTTAAATCTAAGCCTCTTTTCCCATCATTATTGTATCCCATGATGATTATCCATCCTAAACCATATAATTTTATTGGTCATCCATCCATGCATTATTCATTACCATGTACTTATTTTTCATCGAGCTTCTACATTTCTTATAAGACTCCTCTGACATAGTTTATGCCTATATATCATACACTAGGACCCACTTTCTGGTACATGGTGATGTTCCTACAGTGGAATCGGATCCAGAGGCGCCCATTGAGCATACTGTTGGAGGTATGTTTTATAATCATCACAAAATTTTTTACCATATTTTATTTTCATTATAACACGTATTGACATAATATATTTTTAATCATAATAGATACATCTTCTGATAGGTGGTGAGGGAGGGGAATATGCACAAGTATTCATTGTGGGATAGCCACATGTTGTTGATGGTGGACGACAACATAGACAGACAAATAATCAAAAAAAATAGGGTAGCAATGTTGGTGCTTTTTGTTAATGTTTTCTAAAAAATCTAACATCGCTCCCATTAGCCCAATCTCATAGAGACATTTTCGAAATGAAGTCGAGCATAAATATTGGGTAAAAATATGGATAAAAAATATGTTGGATTTAATGTAATATTATTTTTTTATTTATATAAATCAATTTTTTGGTGTTATCTTCAGTTTAATTTTCTCAAGGGTGGGGGTGAATTACAAGCACATCTAAAGAAGTTAAGTTAGCTTTAGAGAGCCTATAAGCATGAGTTATATATTGGATGGTGTGTTAGAGTTTTCACAGAGTGAGTGGAGGTACCTTTTTTGGATGATTGTCTGATAGAACAATATCATAAAATGATTACTCATTGGATGACTATCAATTTTTCTATATTAATCACATTTGACATACTTAAATGAGAATTTTCATGTTTTTCATTAATACGATATTTTGTATTATTGAATTTTATTAAGAAATAATCCAGAAAAAATAAAACGAACATTGATGACAAAAAACACCTCCACACATTGGGGCATACTATGATGTCAGATAATGAGGGGAAGCAGGTACGACAGATGCTTATAATTTCTCTTTAGGACTTTTACATTCTATTATTTCGTTGATAATATATTTTAATTCTAATGTATTCATATAATCTTATTTATGAAATTAATTATTTGTAATCTAATTTTATTTAAGTTTTCCTACATTCAATGTCATTTTAGAAGAATTTTTTGAATATTGAAGGATGTGTGCCTCAAGGGAAACTCTTTTTCATGAGTAGAAGGAAAAACAATTAAAGTGTGGTTAATAAACCAATATAGTAGAAGATTGATTGTTTTAAAATTTTGATTTCAAAATTTAATATCTATTTTCAACAAAATAATCTATTTAAATTTGTAACAGGCTGCTTTAGAGTACCTTGATGCCCATGAACGTGGAAATTTTGGGCCAAATGATCACCTACATTTGGTGTTGTGAGATTAGAACCCTATAAATGTAAGCTCCTGGCCTGTAAAGAGTATAGTGTCGAAGTGGTATTATCCCTCTTCAAGTACCAGTTGTAGTTCTTCTGAGTTCCTAAAGTATAAGGGAAGGAAAAAATAGACTGAGAAAAGGGCCACACATGTAGAAGAATGTTTTTTAGGGAAAACACTGAATTTATGAAACTGATCAATGATTTATGTCCAGAACATCCACCAGAGGTTATAACAACTTGTGATGAGTATATTTCATCGATGTGTTCAATATACAGTGCACCATGAGGAAGTTCTAGTAGTGGTTGAGACAACTTCATTCCTAGAGAAGAAGATGGAAAGGAAGAGGCTGAGGAAGAGGATGATCTTGAGACCGAGGCCGAGGCTGAGGCCAAGGGAGTGGTAGAGGCTAGGGAGGAGGATGAGGGAATGTATGAGGTTGAGGACGAGGCTGAGGAGGAGTTCGAGGATGAGGATGGGGATGATGAAGTGGATGAGGACATGGGTAAGGAGGGGGATGAGGATGAGGATGAGTATGTTGTTGGAGGTGATGATAGTGACAGTGATGTTGATGAGGGAAAATTTGATTCATTGCATTTTTTAGTCATATTATTAACATTTCATGTTTGGTGATTTTCTATGACTGAATATATGTGTCATTAGGTAGGTAACATTATGCTTCTCTCGGGTAGCCTAAATATTATATTATTTTAATTAGAGAACCTTTTACCAAAGAATTATCATCTTTTCTGATAAATTAATTAGGTTATTTGGATATTTAACATATGATTAAACTCTCAAAGGATTTATTAGGTTAGTGGTCTTACTTTTATAATTATTTGATTATTTATAGTTGGATTATATATTCTCTTTCTTCCATGGTATCAAAGCTATTTCACAACCCTACATATCCTTATCCTTGACACTCTCCCCAATGCACCACCCTCCCGACCAAAACCACCCATATTAATGGAGCCTTATAGTATCCCTTCAATTTTATATCTCTATCACCCTCTCATAATTACATTAAATATTTTCAAAGACATGGTGGTGTTCAATATTCCACTACTTAGGGACTTTCCTATGGATTTCATCATAGGAATATCATTTTACAATATTATGGAAAAAAATTGCATCACATTGACATCTATTATACTTTCAATGGATGCCCAGTGGCCCTTCACACTACCTAGGAATCCATCAGTGAGTCACAAGATCCACCAAATCATACACTCAAACTCTTGGATAATGAAAATGAGCTTATTCATTGTCATTATAAAACATCTTATTCATATTTCTCTGATTCATTTTCTATTGATTCTTTACATTATGGGAAAAAAAATTCATCCAATATTATTACCACATTATAAAGGGGATTGGCCTCTCCCCATCGGGGTGATAATAATAGATCCATTCATCCATAAATTCTTGGATGGTTTCTTTAATTTATCTTTGAGTATGCATTCTACTCAATTTCATTACAATCCTTCATTTAAATACGTCTATAAAAATCAATAATGACCATTAAAAACCCATTTTAAAAAATAATTAGTGATGTAAATATAAAACTCATAAATCAATAATAGAAACTCAACAAAGTTGTATAATGCTCATATGAGAAGAAAACGAGCTTTTATACCTATGAAATGAACATTTATTCTGTCATTTTCTAAAAAAATGTTTTAACTATGTCATACTATAGTAGATAAGACATCATTGACCAGATTATAAAATTTTTGTGAGAATTTTGAGTTAAGTAAAAAATTTAAATGTTTTCAACAAAGAAAATGGAATTAGTTAGTCAAAAGAGTGGCTATCATATGAAGATTTAAATATGGAATACAATGTTCTGGTACATTCCATGGTTGGAAGACGATACTATTTTTAGGTGCTATTACATTTGGTTCATTGTGTTTCTTTATGTTTAGTATATAGGTATATGTAATGGAGGGGATCATGGATGGATTTTGTGCATTATTATGGGAAAACTCTATAAAAACAGTTTCAAACCATTGGTATAGTGTTGAATTTCCTGGCTTTACCAATGGTTTACCTGAACCGTTGGTAAAACTCTATACTAATGGTTTTAAAACCATTGGTAAATATCTATACCATGGGTTTTAAAACCATTGGTAAACTATTAAATTATACTATATACAAATGGTTTATTAACTGTTGGTACAAATATTTACCAACATATGTTCTAAAACCATTGGTAGCTGAAATTTATGGGGATATATAACAATGGTTGAAGTAGAACCATTGGGATAGGCCTATATCAATGCATATCTAACCTACCAGGTGGAAAACCATTGGTATAAGATATACCAATGGTTTTAAAACATATACCAATAGTTCAAAACAATTGGTATAGATAGCCTTTCCAGTAATGAAAACATAATAGGATAGATTTCATTTTTACTGGTCATATATTTATCCTAGTTATTAACAAGTCTACTCAAGTCATACACAATGACACAAAGAACCCTCTAGACACTATATGATAAAACCACCCCAACTACAATCTTAATGGTTGAAATCATTTGCTCAATGTGGAGATTCATACATTGTGGTTGGATGACGGGAGATATTGTGAGACTCTTATTTAGTGATATAAATGAATCAATTAATTTATCAAAAAAATCATTATCTTCTATACCCATTAATACGATCGAATTATGATCTTACTATTGTAATGAATCTATGGTAAAAACTATTAGAACCCTATAAAGATCACACAATATGAATAAAATTTGTAAATGGATGGGAGAAAATTATTTAATTTTTTGAATTATCAACTTTTATTCCTTCATTATTAATTAAATTCCCAAGTACTAAACCTAATATAAATTGAAATGGAATTTATCAAAACTTAATAAGATATAATATTTTTATGAAACATTATAGGAATGAACCTAGTTGTTCCAAGAAATCATCAATAGAATATCTGTAAGCAGTAAAATAACCCTTAAAACATCCATATAACTCTCAGGGTTGTAAGAAAAATTAACCAACATTCAATGATGCATATAACCCTTTTCATTAGAGAAAATAAAATGCTTCCTGATTTCTGAAAATATGATATATGGAAATGTAAATTTTGTATTCTGTTTTTCATATTAGGATATATTAATTTGAAAAAAAATCATAATAACTATTATGAAAATAAAAATGGGACATACCACCCAATATTTTAAACATTTTTTCAATAAAAGGTAAATTAAAGTAGTGCTTTTTTGGTATATGATTTAGTCTATAGGAGTCAATATATACTCAATAATTATTTCCCACATGTTTTGGACCCAATTATTTTCATTTATATGAAACTCCTATTATTCATGTTTTTTAAGAATATTTTTCACTGGGATAACCCATCTACAATAGGATATGAGTTAGATTGTATTAATTGTAGTAAATTTACTTATTAAAATTTATACTCTTCAGGGAAGGTGGGAATTTATGGCATCCGGCATTTTTATTTCATAACATTTCATTAAATGGAAAAAAATATAGGATATTTTCATGTTTAGTTCCAAAAAAAGGTACATAATACATGAAAAAAATAAAACATTATTCTATTTCAACTTGAATACACCTTCATGGGTTCACCATAAGTTAATTTTAATATATCTCATATCCTTGGATCATACATTAAATTAAATGGGTGATCTTGTGGCCTAGAAATGGAAAATATGATAAACATAAAACATGTGATCTTGAGACATATCAATAATATCATAAAAATTAATGATAAGGAATAAAAACTATTATATTATAATAATAAATACACCAATTATAACATGTAAATGTGTCTATAAGATTTAAATGATAATTCTTAAACATATCAAAATGTTTTCATAAATGAAAATCTTTAATTTTATTCATGAAGGTATCATAAAACATATAATCTCTAGAGATTATATTATTTACCAATATAATTTTAGTACTAGTAGGTAGAAAACATAAATTCTTTAAATATAATTAAATATCGAAATATCATAATAAAATATTTCATAAATAACATATGGAGAATAAATAATGAGTTTCTTATCAAAATCAATGTTTACAAAAGTTCTTAAAATACATGATCGTTATGTCATTTTTATCCCATGAAAGGAAATGATGGTTTAATATATTTAAATCCACAAATAAAAAATAATTATAAAAAATATTTTAGTAAAAATTGAAAAGAAAAAAGGTTTGGGTACTCAAATAAAAGGAAAATATAATTTCTCATGTAAAAGAGGAAAATTTAAGAAGAGAAATCGGCAACATAATTGGAATAAAACATGGTTTTAGAAAAGGGAAAATGGGAGAATACAAGGGTATCCAATTCATAAAAGGCTATTCATAATGTAATGAGATAAATTAAATTGGATAAAATAACTTGTTTTTGAAATCAGTACGGATACCACATGAAAAGGGAACATGAATAGAAAAGAGAAATGAATATTTCCCTTAACTTGAAGAGGAGTTCCAAAAATAAGAGGATAGTATAGTATGGGATTGAGGAAACTCTAGCACAAACCGTTGTGAAGTTAAATAACCATAACGTCATCAAGGATATATTTTTGGTGAATATAAATGGACACATGGGTGGGTATTTATAGAAGAATTGGATGATTTTTTTTATAATTTACAAATATAGGTATTGGAAAACTTGGTTTTAGAAAATGAAATCCATTGGCTTACCCGTGTGTTTTTCTTAGGGTTTTGAAAATTTGGGTCATTTATATTGTTCTTTTAATGCACTAGAACCAAAAAATATATTTTATGGCTTCATTTTTAATGGAACTTTAAATTCCCCAAAAAATTAAAATAAAAATTTTATTTTAGACATTTCAAAGAAAGACATAGATTTAAAAATTGAATAAAATATATTAAAAATAGTGTATTAATAAAATAACATATCATAGGTTTCTTATTGTATTCTAATTAATAATTACATAATTATGACATAAGTACAATTTCAAAAAATATTTTGAAACCCTAAAACTATCTTATTTACTGTTCTTGAAAATTTTATACATTTTAGAAATTTCTCATAAATTCACCCTAACCTAATATAAAGATGATGATTTCTAAAACGGTATTTATTTTACTATAAAACTTCACTAAATATGATAATTTTAGGATTTAGATATAAAAATGATTATTTATTTAAAAATAAAAATTTTAAAGGTATAATCAAATTTATGCCGCTTAAAAATATTTCCTATGCCATTATAAAATTATTTTATAATATAATGTTTAAATAGAATTTTTTAAAATACTTTCATTTAAATAAATACTTTTCATAATAACTCATTTTATTGTAAAATTTATATTTACTTTATAGAATGTTAAAATTTTAATTTTTGCATCCAAAAAACAAATTATAAAGTTCATCTCATATAAACATATATTTTGTAATGAAAATTTATTCTTAAAATGAAATTATGGAATAATTGTTTTTATTGAATGAAATTTAAACTTTATGTAACTAATCTATGGACATGTAACCACTTAATACACATCCATATGCATGGTGGGTATGGTGTGCGGTGGTGGTTGTTGTGTGGGTGCCTTAACTAACATATATCGACAAGTAATATCTACTAACTTGAACATATCCCATAGGTGATTTTTTTCTCAAGATTCACTTGTTGAATCATGTCTTGGGATTAGTTAAGGGTAAACTCTTGGGATGATACCTATCTCCCATGTTCTGAAAAATGGACTTCAAATAGAACAAATATATTGGTTGAGCCCATCAATTCTCTTTTTTCTTTCAGTTTTCTAGTTTCATTAATACTTAGTAACAATAAATATAATAGTAAAATTATTAACCATGTGTATAAATTAAAAAGATCATATTGACCAATGGTCATATGACGGTCGAATCCCAATGGTAAAATTTCCCTTTGTACGCTATAAATACTATTTATTTATTAAAGACATATGGTTGTGTTGTGTAAAGAAAATAACACACATTACTTGGATACATATATTACTTAAAAAGTAATTGACATTGCATTCTTACCCCCTTAAGAAATTTTTTAAAATAATTTTTCAACTCATTATTCTAGTTGATAAAAGTTAGGGATACTTATATCTCATTATATCCTCTGGTTCCCTTGTAACTTATTTATATTTATGGTTCCAACAAAACACTTTGAAGAGGTGGGTAGTCTTGTTGTGTGGAAACATATCTCTAGGGTCTAATATCACAACTGGATAATCCTCAATAGATATTTCATGACCCAATTCTACAAAATCCGGATTCAATAAATTTAATGGATCAGGTATGTACTTCCTCAAAGGAGATACATAGAAAACATCATGAACATGAGATATATTTGGTGGAAGTTCTTGATGATAGGACAATTTTCTTATTTGATCGAGAATTTCATTGGGTACAAATTTCATAGGTCTATGAATCCATTTCTTTACAAAATATGTGACTCTATTCCATTGTGATATTCGAAGGAAAACACGTTCTCCAATATCAAAATACAAGTCCCTTCGATGACTGTTATCATAGCTCCTCTACTAAATCTGAGAAACCATTATATATTGTTTCATGTAATGAAACTTTTATGTATTCTATTTCACGTGATATGTCCCAAGAAATTTTCCCTCATGAAATTCATCCAAAAAATATAGAGTTCTATATTTCTTTCCACAGATCGTGTCATATGGTGTCATTTGAATACTTGAGTTGAATATTTTTTTTATGAGAACTAAACTAATTAGAGGTTTTGATTCTATACAAATTTAAATTATATTGATCAATGTTAGAATATATCTTTATGAACCTGAATAGTATTTTAAAATTATACATTAGTTGGATGGAGCCCCATTCCCCTGATTTTCTCTCAGACTATACTGTTGACTCAACATATTCTTACTCATAGGGTTCCTCCCTAAGGGTGTTGTTCTACTTCTCTATCCATGGTCCTCTCTTATGCACTAATTTTTCTTGTCTTTGCTACCTCCTGGTCCACTACTCTTTCTCTTTCAATGGTTCTTGGTATCCTTTTCCTATTTATACTACCCTAGCTCCATGAAGGACTTTCTCAATCACCTTACTATGCTATATCCTTGGGTTCCACCGCTTGTATCCAGGTCAGATTTGGAGTGGAAGGCACATCGAGGTTTGGGATAACTATTTGGAGATTGAGTATCCTATCAGCGTATTTGGTCTTATCCATTCGGTGTTTCATCCCCCATTATAATTCTAGGGTTTTACCCCTCACAAATCTATTATTTCTATGGAATTTTCCATGTTTCTTCCTAGGTTTTCATCCCCGTTCTTTCTTCCTTTCCCTCAGTGTTATTCTATTGGGGGTTTTTGATCCTCTATTGTTGGTTCGGATTTGGACAGTTGGAATTGTAGTGTCGTCTTAGGATATAATGTGATGTGACGAGGATGGTTGCGATGAAGTTGATAGTTGAATGTAAGGTTTCTAGATATTTCCTTGTTCTTATTATCGGATTCCCATGATCGCGATCTCCTAGCCGGAGATGGTCTTTCCTTTCCTTCAGCCTACAGAAGATTGTTTTTCCTATTCTATGGATCCAGGCTTCCACTGTTATCTCTGAGGAGGATTTTTGTGGAGGTATCCAAGGTTTATTTGGAAGTGTGTTTGAGTGAGAATATTTGGGACATTGATAGTGAAGATGATCGATCGGCGTCGATGAGGTATGGTTTGGTTCCGGTGATGATGTCCATTCTTGTTGGTCGCAATGCGACTGACAGTTTATGTGTGACATGGGTATCCTCACTATCTGAGATATCTTTCTAATTTTGAATTATGGTAATGTTTTGAGACATTTGAATTTTTTATTTCAAATTAGGTGGGACTTTTGTAGTGGATGGGTTTTCTTGGTTGGCTGAACTTGTACTTGTTGGACTTGTACTGATGAGTTGTGTTTGTGGTTCACAATTACCCTATAATATGTCTTTAGAAAAAAAATATGATTACAGGGATTTACCATAAATTTAGGGGTGATAGGCCATATATAAACTCAATTCAGTGTTCATAGCATTTTTAATACATTTCCATAATTTTAATGTGAAACTTGGATCATGATCAGAAATTATATAAAGTGGCACTATAATAAACCTCACCACTTAATTATGTAAATCTTAGAATGTTGGTCCAGACAGAAATATTACTGAATATCAATGAAATATTCAATATTTTTGATATGATCCACTATAACCCATATCATATTATTTCCTTGGGATTTTATTGGATGACCAGTGACAAATTCTATAGTGATATTGTAAAAATTCTATGTTGGTATGGGTTGTGGTTACAATACCTATTTAGGATGTTTCCTTTATGCCTTCACTTACTGCCATACTAAGGACCTTTTAATTTATTTGGATATCTCTCTTTTAATTTTATCTCACTAGTAATGATCATGAAGATAAGTATATATTTTAGTGCTTATGGGATGTATATAAAATGTTGATCTATTCGATTCATCCATCATATCCTTCTTTACCTCTGTGATAGACGGGACACATAGCCTTGTATGAAATTTCAGTACACCAACTGGATGAATATTGAACATAGGTAACTTCCCATTCTTCACAGCCTCTATCTTCCTTTATAACAAACGATCAGATTTTTTTGATTTCTTTATATTCTATTTTAATTAATGTTGAGAAATAATTCATTATGGGGTTGATGATGTGCCTTTCCTTACAATTCTGATGTAAAAATTTTTCTTGTCCTTGATCAATGGATCCCCATGGATCATCATAATTTTCCAAACAATAGGGTCTTTTCTACTTAATGTATATTATGCTTTGTTTCTTTTTCAGGGTGAAAATGATTACAAAAATCATAGTCTTTAGGAAGACCAAAATATATACATTGTATCATGTTGAATTACTTTTTCATGAAAATATAATTCAAACAATGGTGGTCTGTGTATACATCACATTTCCCCCAAAATGGCAGTTCCTCCACTTCGTATGTCATCATATAAAATATCTAACCTCACTCCCATGGCCTATGGTGGTGGTCCCCCTCCATTATCTTCTGATTTGGAAATTGATCACAAAGTGAACTAGTTGTAATCACTTGAATCATGAAACATCCTTTTAGGCCTCCACCATCACCCCTTTTTCATTATCATTGATAAGTTGAGTCTTTAACTCAGCCCAAAAAATTTGATCTATATGGACGTCCCTGGAGCACTTAAATCACTTTCCAATCCCATGTAATCAGTTCCTGAAATCCTTATTCCATCATTTGTTTCATATGGAAAGTTGAATTTTCATTCCACCTATTCTATGATCAATGGTCCCCCCAAAGTATAGATCCATAAATCTCATATTTTAATTCAACTTTTATGAAAACTATGTATCTTTGAAATCTAGATCATCCTTTATAGCACTTCACACTATATCCTCATAACAATCATTGTATCAATTGGGTATATTCCTTTGTAGATGTGATCTTTTTCACTAAAGAATTTATCAACATTTATCTTTAGGATTCATAACAAATCTATTGTTTTGTCAACAAATTATTGCAATGTTAATCTCATAAATTCCCACTGATTAATCTTTCTATCATTTCAATTCATGTAATTCGTTCCCTGTAACGACCCTAAATTTTGAATAAATCTTGTTTCCAAATTTTGTGTGTTATTTTATTTTTTTATACACAACGAAACTGTTTCATTTGATAACATGAGTATAATTAAAATGAGACCATTGTGTTTTGATTGTTATATGACCATTGGTCAATATGACCGCTGTAAACTAAACGTTTCAATTATTGTCTCTAAATACAAGTGATCTTGGTTAATTAATATAGAAAAAAGATTCGATGGCCTCATCCAGTAGTCTCGGGCCAATCAAAGCCCATCTAATGGAACTTGGGAAGGAGGTAGCACCATTGGGCTTTGCTCTGGACCAAACCCAAGATGAACTACATCGTATGAAGCTAGAACAGAATCGCCTTCACCAAGAGTTCAAACTAATATAAATTACTACTCATGCGATGTTGGCCGAGCTGCCCTCAGATTCTCTCACCTTAGCACACCTTACACTTAGGTCCCATGCTGGGGTTATAAGGGGTTATGTAAGGAGACCGTAACTGCCTTGTGTAATGCTTTGTTTAAAAAAAATTGTGATATCTCTTTGTGATGAATTTTGTGAATTTTCAAATGTCTGGATAAATATAGTATGCATATTTTTGATGAATTCAAGAAAAATGATATTTGAAAATAATTATGTAAACCTTAGATAACTAATTATGTGTAATGATTTTCAAAAAATGGTCTTCTACAATTATGTTCAGTACGAAATTTAGAGTCTAATAAGATCAACATAATTTTTGATGAATAGTAAATTATGAATAGTGATTTTATGCTTAGGATTAGTAATGTGACCAAATGGATTAGTAATCTCACTTAAAGAAATTATTAATATAATCTAGGGACCTTGATTAAGTAATGTGATTCAATAAAATAGTTAAATAATAGTTTCAAAAATTATTAGTCAAGTATTAGTTTATTTAGGGTGAATAGTGTTTTTTAATTAAAAATTAAATTAAAAATAATTACAAAATTATTTTTATAAAATGGACTTTATTTTTGAATTCAGAACATCAATATTATGCTAATTTAATTTTTGGGGATTTTTCTGAAAAAATGAATTTTCACTGAATAGTGTTTTTATTTAAAAATTAAATTAAAAATATTTAGAAAATTATTCTTATAAAATGGAGATCATTTTTGAAATCAGAGCATCAATATTTGGTTAAGGTGAAATTGTGGGATTTTTCTGAGAAAGTTGAATATTCGATGAATAGTGAAAATACAGTTTTTAAGTTACGGGTGTTTAATAACATCATTAAATGATGTATTAAGTATTTAATAAATATTTTCGACTTATTAATAGTAATATAAGGTATGAGGTGTCCCAAGTGGCAAATACCATGGGAAAATATCTTGTGCAAGCCCATGGTTTTGCCAAAATCACCAATAAGGTGTCCCTTGGCCATTAGTGCCTTGTCCTCTCACTTTCCCTATAAATACCAAGCCATCCTATCACCCATTCAACTCCAAAATCTTCCTCAACGAAGTTTTGGTACCCTTACCTCCCAAGGAGTCCTCCCAAGGTGCCCCCAATCCCTCAAGGTCCCAACCTTTGAGTTCTAAGAGTCACGTTTAAGGTAAGGGATCCTACCTCTCTCTTTCTTTTCAAGTAATCTCTTTTATGTCATTTCTTTTATGCTCCATACTATTATGTTGGAGAATGTTCCTTTATATTCCTCTTACATCCCTTTTAATTTTCATATGATTATATACCCCCTCTTTCTCTCATCAATTCGTTTTAAGAATGTTTAAGTGGCGTCGTTAGGCTGCCGTATTTTTAAGGGATTCTTTCACCTTTCTCATTTTTCAAAGTTCAACTTTCATGTCAAGTCTTTCAAGTTCCTTTTTATTATGTTGGGGTATGATCTCTATGTCTCTCATACTGAAATTTTATTTTCATATGATGAGATACCCTATTTAATCTCGTCAATTCATTTTTTGTTGAAGTTTAAGTGACGTTGTTAGGCTGCCGAATTTTCATAAGAGAAATCTAATTTTTTTCTTCCTTCCTTGTTTTTCATTTCAAATGGTATGTCCTTAAAATTTCATTAACATGTTCATATACCCTTCATATTCTGTCCTTATACTGTTTTATGGGTCATTTATGAATGTTTGACCCATGTCCCCTCTCTTTTCAATGTTTTCTAAAATCCCGAAACATAGCCGTTATGCTGGAGAATTTCCGTCTCAAAATGCCTCTCTCTTATTCTAGAGTTCTTTTATTTTATTAAGTGAATACTCAAAGCTCTCTCTTATATAGGGGAATTCACAGATATACCAATTTGTTCTATTTTAAATTCTGGGATTTACATACATGAGACCCGCTCTCCCTTTTCATGGGTTTAAAGTGACATAAAGATCATGTCTTTAAAGAAGTTTTTAAAACGTTATGGTTATGAAATGAAACCCATTTCTTTTATGCTATATGGGTTGTTTATGATATGATTTATGATGATATATGTGGCTCACATGATGATAAATACAAATTAAAGGGTGTACCCTGATAACGCTCCAATGCATTGGGTAAAGACTTAATCTCTAGAGATGACCATTTTATAACGACACCTTGGTGAATAACCTTGGTAATTTTTAATTACACCTTGGGGATGGACCTCGGTGAAACGAAAATGATTGTCAATATTAAATGTTTTAGCCACATATTCATGTTATGAAATACATTATTTTTATTATGATATGCCTCATGATTTCTTTCTCATGTCTTAAAGTTCTTTTTCATGACATTGTTGATGTATCTCAAGTTCGCATGTTAAATGTTTCCCCTTGTTTCCCTTACTGGGACTTCTGATCGCCCTTTCTCTTGATGTATCTCCCCAGGTTATGAGATGCAGTAATGAACCTAGGATAAACATAAGGAGAAGCCTTTAAAGTGTTTAAGAATAATTTTTTATGTTTTCATGTTTTAAGTTCCTAGTTTCCAAGACACTAAACCTTAAAGATCCTCGATTTTGTAAAATGTAATGAAAGTTTATGTGATAAAAAGGCGGGTTGCTATATTCTCCATTTCCATTCTCATTGAACAAGTGAAATATTTATGGAAAAATATTCCCCTCAACTCTTCCCACACCATAGCATCAATCTCCCTTCTTATATTCATGTTTTTAATTAGTGTCCACCATAGATTAGATTCTCCTTCTAAGAAATACACTGTCATGGTGAAATTATCTTTCACTGATCAATGGAGTATAGAAAATATCTTTTTGATAGATAATATCTATTTTTTAGAAATCAACGGGTTAGTAGATTCACTAAAATATGTGTTTAGTGACACATGAAGTACTTAATAGAATGGTGATCCCTTCATGGTGAATATATTCTATCAAGATGACGCAAGTCAGTGTTCATAACTCCAGTTATTTGATTTATTATCCTCATGATTTTTTCCATTTCATCTACCATTAGAACATCATCATGGCATCATTCGTTTCACCCATAGTTTTCATGGTTCTTCCTATTTCCATCAAAAAAATTTAAAATAATAATCCTTAGTGAGAAACATTTTAAATTTATGAATATTTTTACTCTAAAAAGATTTCATGTCTTCAAACATCATACATAATTATGTTATTAATCTCTTATAATAAGAATTATATCTTCTATATATCCTTCATAATGGTTCATAAAACGCTTGTGATTAACCAAACATATCCCATCGAAGCCTCAAACCAAGAGTGCATAAAGTAAAATTATAATGCTCCAGTTCCTATTCAACTCAAGATAAAAGTATTTTTTAGGTGGTAACCCTAGATATATATGTGCTAGATCTACCTCCACTTGTTTGTATCCAGATATATATTTCATTTATTGGAAACCACATACTTAATTCTCAATAAAATAGCATGATGTCTTAATATATTTATACTTGTCCTTGGGGTTGTCCCTAATATTTTTAATGCATAATTTCCTCAAATAAATAAACCTCCCTTTAGTACCAAATAGGGAATAATACCTTTTTATTTCATAACATTTCATTACATGGTTAAAAAAAGAGGATCTTTTCCTATTTAGTTTCATGGAAAAAAGAAACATAGTACATGAAAACCTAAAATATTATTCTAGGACCACTTGAATAAACCTTTATGGGTTCAAAATAAGTCACTTTCACTGAATCCCATTTCTTAGGAACATACATCAAAATAAAGGGGAGAGAATGAGGACTATCACTTGATATTTTCATCAGAAAGCATCTAGTAGGCGACTAAAAAATTTTATATCTTGCGTCTCGCAACCAGATGGAAGCAACATTTCCAACACATATGGAATCTAAGAGGCCATTTCCTGCTACTTTCAGAACCTCTTTTCTGTAGGAACCCCTTCCATTTCCGCTGAAGATGAGGAGTGAATCAGATCGGTGATTACCGAAGAGATCAATAGGCAGTTTTCCAAAGATGTGACAGATGAAACAATTCGTCTGGCTCTGAAACAGATTCAACCTACTAAGGCCACAGGCCCGGACGGATTCCACACACTCTTCTTTAAACAATACTGGCATATAATTGGCCCCGACATTTGAAACCTTATGAAGAGCATTTGGTACGGGAAATCAAATATTTCTGACATCAATGAAACTGTCCTCGTCCTTATTCCAAAAATCAAGAAACCTCTTGTGGTCCTCGATTTTAGACCTATCAGCCTTTGTAATGTCTCATACAAGATCTTCTCCAAGATTTTGGTTAATCGGCTATTCGCTTGGTTACCAGACATCATCTCAGATAATTAGAACGCCTTTATGGATAAGATACTGATCATCAATAATGCATTTGTCGCCCATGATGTTTTCCACTCGATGAAAACACACTCAACCACGAAAAGAGGAAACATGGCTTGGATATTGGATATGAAAAAAGATTATGATAAAGTGGAATGGCCTTTGCTTAGAGTCATGATGAAAAAAATGGGCTTCTGCACCAAATGGATAGATATGGTCATGCATTGTGTCTCTTCTGTCTCCTTCTGAATTAATGTCAACGGGTCGCTCACCTGAGGATTCACCCCAACCCGCGGCTTGCGCCAGGGAGATCCACTCTCCCCCTTTCTCTTTATTTTGGTGCTTGATGTTTTATCTAACCTTATTTCCAGGGATGCATCCTCTCATACAATCCATGGGGAAAAGGTCTGTCATGCAAGCCCACCGGTGTCTCATCTCTTCTTCGCAGATGAGTGTCTCCTTTTCTCCAGAGCAACCAATGATGAGTGTTGTGCGATCGGCCATGCAATCCAACAATATAAGAGGGCCTCCAGTAAGTCTATCAATCACAGAAAGTTGGAAATTTCATTCAGCGCTAGGGTTCCTCCATCCAAAAAAGAATAACTCTTCACCATTATAGGAATTCATATGGTCGAGAAGCATCAGAATTACCACGGACTTCCTACGGTCATTGGTCTCTCCAAAAAAGAAATCTTCGCATCTATGTTGGACCGAATTGAGAAAAAAATTCAAGGCTGGACCCCTAAAATAATTTCCAAAGCCGACAATGAGACCCTTATTAAAGATACCCTCCAATCCATCCCCAGTTATTTCATGTCCCTCTTTAAGCATCCAGCTGCTGTAGTTAATCAGATACATGCACACATAGCCAATTTCTGGTGGGGAACAAATAATGGGAGGAATCAAACCCACTGGATACCCTGGGAGAACCTCTGCTTACCTAAATCTGATGGTGGAATGGGATTCCGGGACCTTCTTCATTTTAATGACGCACTTCTTGCTAAGCAATGTTGGCGCCTTTTGAACCACCCATCCTCTCTTTGTGCGCATGTTCTCAATGAAAAATACAGCCCCCACAAGGACTTCTATGATTCTTCTCTTGGCCCTCGTCCTATCTTCCTCTGGAGAAGTATTTGGGGTGCCCACAGTCTCCTGAAAAAAGTGCTAGGCTGGAGGATTGGGAATGGCTCAATAGTTAACATTTGGACCTATCCCTGGCTGATTGACAAGGAAGGTGTGTGGGCATCGTCCCCTGCCCAACCAGGCTTTGAAGATGCCACTATCAGATACCATTTTGATGTTCAGGGGCTTGGGTGGTGCATGGAAATATTACACGCATAGTTTAATAAAATAGATATAAAAATTATCCTGAGTATCCCCTGTTTTCCAGACGTCGGCCCCGGCCATCTCTTTAGGATCCATGACCTCTCTGGAGCCTCTACGGTGAAATCTGGTTATCGGCTTGCTATTGGCACTCAGGATGACGTGAGGGAAGGGGGGGCCTAGAAATCTCTTTGGAAACTAAATTTCCCCCAAAAAAATTCACCACTTTTGGTGGCAGGTATGCAAGGGCACCCTCCCTAAAATGAGCCTTCTCGCCTTCCGACATATTTCCAGTGACAGGTTCTGCCCCTTCTGCCCAAACGTCCCTGAATCTCCCTTTCACACTATCATCCAATGCTAGGGGGAAAAAGAGATTTGGAGGAAATGGATATCTTCAACAGACTCCTCACTGATCATGGGCTCTGACCACCCATCTCTCCTGATGCGATGGTGCTCATCCTTCTCGTCGGTTGAAGTGGGATCTCTTTGTATCATGGCCTGGAACATTTGGGTTCGCCACAATGATGCTGTTTTCAACCATGTTAACAAACCTCCCGATTTCTGGATTGAATGGGCCTCTTCCTGGTTTGATGGATGGAAGCACCACAATGACCATCATACTCCCTCTGAAATCCCCTCCTTTTCCTCCCTTTAGAGCTCGCCCCCGGAAGGGATTCTCAAGATTAATGTGGATGCGGCTCTCCCCAAGGATGGTCCTATTGCCCTTTGCCTACTACCCCATAACCATCTTGGTCAAATCATTGCAGCCAAACACGAGTCACATCATGTATTTTTGGGAACCGGTGGTTGCCGAGGCTGCCGGCATCCTCGTCAGAATGATGCTCGATATTGACTGTGGATGGGACAAAATTATCATCGAATCAGACTGCCTCACCATTATCAATGCCATCAACCTCAACGACAACGGTGGTATGACAACCCTGCTTTTTATTACAACTTAAACATGCTTTATTACATAAAACTTCACTTGATACAACAAAGAAGATCGAGAGGTTTAGTGTCTTTGGGGATTAGGATCATTACATAAAAACTTTAAACTTTAAATACAACATCCTTATTGAAAACTTCCTTTACATGACCACTACATTCCTTCGTACTTAGCATTGCATGGGATAACCTGAGGACATGCATAAGAAAAGGGTGAGCTATAAAGCCCAGTAAGGGAGTACACAATGAATAACATGAGGAGTACAATACATGTTAGGCAGTAGGCATATCAATAGAGAATAAGAGAGACATGAACATAAAGGCATGATAAAGCATGATAATCATAACATGGAAATGTGGCAACAACACTTAACATTGAATTAGCATGAGCCAAGGCTCATTGCACATGGAGCATGAGTAAACCCTCATTGCACTTGAAGCACAAATAAACCCTCGTTTCACTTGAATTAGCATGAGTCAACACTCATTGCACATGACTTATCATGATACTATACTTTACCCAATGCATTGGAGCGCTATAAAGGGCGCACCCTTCTTAAACATTTCATTTCATGCATAAGTGTGCCACATGGATCATAAAACATGGATTCATAAAACATAATCATTTCTTACAAGATAAAGGAATGTGGAATTCATACATGAAACTTTACAATCAATATGTATATGTGCATAAAGGTGAATACCCTTGATGGAGAAATGGGCATGGTATTCACTACACAAAGACATTGGCTTAGAAAATCGGTGTGATTTCGGCAGCGTAACGGCGTGACATAAGAATTCATAAAAAAAGGTTGATGAGAGAGAAAGGGGTTCCTCATCATATTTACATGTAATGGACAGTAAGGAGATCATATATATACATGTCCCATCAATAGAAATGGAATTTAGATTCATGATACAAAATTATTGCTTGAATGTAAAAGAAGAGAGAGAAGTTCCTTTCGAAATTTCAGCATAGTAACGGGTGTACATGGGAGGCATTTAATGAGAGATAAAGGGTTCTCCCATCATTCAAACAATAATAGGGCAGTATGGGGGAGGTGATAAACCATACTCCAACATTCATAATTGAAATAAAAAGGGAAATACAACTTAAAGAAAATTGACAAAAAAAAGAGAAAGGAAGAAAACCCCTTACTTGGAAGTGTGCTTCCAAAGGCTAGAGAGAGGCTTGTGGGAGGCTTCTTGGGAGCTTGGGGCACCTTGAGAGGATTCTAGAGAGAGTAGGGCAGATGTTGGACTAACTTCAAGGGCTTTGAGTGAGGAGGAAGTGGGAGCTTGGGTGGGTTTATATAGGAAAGGTGAGAGAATTCTTTATTATTTAGGTTTGGGACCCCTTATATTAAAATAATCCAAACCACAAACCATCCCATGGTATTAGCCCATGGTTTCTGGAAAAGGAAAGAGGAAAACAATATTTTACAAGGCCAAGGTCCGAAATTATTAAAAAATTAGGGTTGCTTATGTGGAGGTGAGTCACACTCCCATGGAAATTAATTTAAAAAGGCAAAGTGTTGAATAAGTCTTGAGGGCTCCATTAATGCTTTGAAAAGTGAGTCAAACAAAACCAAAACCTCATTATTTTAATGATAAAACACATATTGGCCGAACATAAGGATTATGGTATTTTATTACATCACCATTGGGTCATTATGATGTCATAAAACACATTATATATTTAAATGGTATTTAATTTTTACCCAAAAATTTGACTGTCTCAGAAAATTATGAAAAATTCACCGTTGGATAATTTCGACGTCCTGATTCCAAAAATAATATTTATTTTATCTAAATAATTTTCTAAATATGTGAATTTTCACTTTTAAAATAAAAACCGACATTTATAAAAAGTTCACGGGTTTTGACAGAAATGGCTTTCAAACCTTAATAAAAAATTTAATTGCATTCATAAAATTATAAGATCATTTATATTTAATAAAAATTAATTTAATATTAATAATAATATTTTATTAAAATATTATTTAATTCAAAAATCCTTTAATTTAATAAAATATAATTCTTAATTAAATAATAAAAAACCCCGTTTGTACTTTAAAAACTAATTACAATGTATCAAAAATGACTAGAAATTATATTAATTATTATATACAAAACATAATGTACATGAACATGGTGCTACTTATTTGTTACATAACCCCTTAAAATAGCCGCATAAGACCTAAGGGTAAGGTGTGTGATGGTGACAGACTCTTGGGGTTGCTCGGATAACATCGCTCGAGTGGTAATCTCTATCAACTTCCATTTTTCCCGTAGACGATCACGCTCGAGCTTGACTTGATGAAGCTCAGCTTGGGATTGCTCAAGGAAAAAGCCCAAAGACGCCACCTCCTTTCCGAGCTCCGACAAATGGGCTTCGTAAGGGGCAATTCTACTAGATGAGGCCATCGCTTCCTTTGTCTCAGTAGAAAATTGGTTCGTTAAAACCATATATTTAAACTACCCAAAAGATCACTGTTCAACGGCTATAAAAGTAACGGTCACAAATCTTAACGTTAAACTAAAGAAGTTGACATCTTATAAAAACATAAAGAAACATTTAACTGGATCAAGAGGGATTTTCCATTAATGAAATTTTGGGTCGTTAAAACATTCCCCCCTTAAGAAATTTCGCCCTCGAAATTTTCCTTTTCCCACACTAAAACAAATGTGGGTAACTTAGCTTCATCATATCCTCCGACTCCCAAGTTTCTTCTTCAAACTTGTGGTTTCTCCACAACACCTTGACGAGGGGCATTGTCTTATTTCGTGGAACTTTTTCTCTACGATCCAAGATCTTCACTGGTTGCTCCTCATAAGAAAGATTATATTCTAATTGTACCACCTCAGAAGAGAGTACATGTGAAGGGTCTGGTATGTACTTACTTAAGAGGGATACATGGAAGACATCATGCACCTTGGCCATAGTAGGTGGAAGTGCTAGTAGATAGGCCACAGCCCCAACACGATCAATAATCTCGAAGGGGCCGATGTACCTTGGACTTAACTTCCCTTTCTTTCCAAACCTCATGACCTTCTTCCACGGAGATATGTGTAAAAACCCCATGTCTCCGACTTTAAACTCAAGGTCTCGTCGACGATTATCTGCATAACTCTTCTGTCAACTTTGGGCTGCCTTGATATGCTGCTGAATGGTTTTCACCTTCTCCACCATTTCTTCGACCATTTCTGGTCCAAGCAGCTTACGTTCACCGACCTCATCCTAACATGCCGGTGTTCTACACCTTTTCCCATACAGGGCTTCATATGGTTTCATTTGGATGCTCGAGTGGAAACTATTATTATAAGAGAACTCAACTAGAGGAAGATGTCGATCCCATCCTCCTTTAAAGTCCATTGAGCATGCTCTCAACATATCCTCAAGTGTTTGGATAGTCCGCTCAGATTGGCCATTAGTTTGAGGATGATAGGCCGTACTAAAGTTCAGTTCAGTATTCAGAGAATGTTGAAGACTCTTCCAAAACATAGAGGTAAATCTTGGATCTCGGTCAGACACAATAGATAGAGGTACTCCATGCAACCGTACCACTTCCCTGATATATATCTGTGCCACTTTATCCAAAGAGAAATCCTCTCGAATAGCAATGAAGTGTGAATTTTTTGTAAGACGATCCACAATAACCCAGATTGCATTGTTGCTTTTGGATGTCCTTGGAAGTCCAGTGACGAAGTCCATGGTGATGTTTTCCCATTTCCATTCTGGTATGGGAAATGGTTGCATCATCCCCTTAGACTTCTTCCTCTCTGCCTTCACTTGCTGACACACCAGGCACTTTGATGTATATTCGGCGATCTCCTTCTTCATATTATCCCACCAAAAGTTTTCTCGGAGATCTCGATATATCTTTGTGCTCCCTGGGTGAATAGAGAAATTTGAACTATGTGCATCATCAAAAAGTTCCTTCTTCAGCTCCGAACT
Organism: Viscum album; assembly: GCA_963277665.1. Taxonomy (NCBI): domain Eukaryota; kingdom Viridiplantae; phylum Streptophyta; class Magnoliopsida; order Santalales; family Viscaceae; genus Viscum; species Viscum album. Next base: position 1,775,265,170 of record OY728129.1, on the reverse strand, counting down.
TGATGGGACACATAGTCCTTTCCCAAACCGCACAATTCCTTCTTCATTAACATTAAACTCTGAGGATTTTCCCTTTTTGATAGCTTCCACTTTTTCTTGGATTCTCGCATCATCCTTTTGAGCATCCTTTAACCTTTCCAAAAGAGATGGTTGAGAAATAATTTGTGAAAGGATTGATGATGTTCCCTTCTTTATGATTCCCACGTCCATCTTCATCAAGTCTAAGAAGATTGGATCCTTCTCAATTCTCATCATTAATAGAATTGCTGGATCCTTTCTACTTAGGGCATCCGCCACCTTGTTCGCCTTCCCAGGGTGGTAATGTATTGAACAGTAATAATCCTTTATGAGCTCTATCCATCTTCTCTGGCGCATATTAAGCTCTTTCTGTGTGAATATATATTTAAGACTCTTGTGGTCAGTATATATCTCACATTTCTATCCATAGAGATAATGCCACTAGATTTTCAAGGCAAAGATCACCGCCGCCAACTCCAGATCATGCGTTGGATAGTTTCGCTCATGGATTTTCAACTGTCTTGAGGCATAGGATATCACTTTATCATTCTGCATCATCACACATCCTATGCCCTTCTTCGAAGCATCACTGAATACCACAAAAAGCTCCCCACTTGTGGGTAAAGTGAGCACAGGTGCAGTGATAAGCCTCCTTTTCAACTCCTTGAAGCTTTCTTCGCATTCATCACTCCAAGCAAACTTTACTCCCTTTCTAGTTAGCTTGGTAAGAGGGTTGGACAATCGTGAGAAATTTCTCACAAATCGTCGATAATATCCAGCTAACCCCAAGAAGCTACGGATATCAGTTACCGATGTTGGCCTCGGCCATCCCTCAATTGCATCTGTTTTGGAGGGGTCCACAGATATCCCATTGCTTGTGATGATATGGCCCAAGAATGAGACCTCCTTCAACCAGAACTCACACTTGCTGTACTTGGCATAGAGCTTCTCCTTGCGCAAAGTCTCCAGTACAGTTCTTAAATGTTCCTCATGGTCCTCCTTGGTTTTGGAGTATATTAGAATATCATCTATAAAGACTACCACAAATTTATCTAGGTAATCTCTAAAGACTCTATTCATCAAGTCCATGAATATTGATGGAGCATTGGTGAGTCCAAAAGGCATTACTATGAATTCATAGTGCCCGTACCTTGTACGAAAAGCAGTCTTGGGGATATCTTCCTTCTTCACCCTTACTTGATAATATCCCGACCGCAAGTCGACCTTGGAGAAGTATTGTGCTCCACGCAGCTGATCAAACAAGTCATCGATTCTTGGGAGAGGATACTTGTTCTTTATCGCGATTTTGTTAAGTTCACGATAATCGATGCAAAGCCGCATTGACCCATCCTTCTTCTGGACGAAGAGGACTGGTGCACCCCATGGTGATGGACTTGGGCGTATAAACCCTTTATCTAGATTCTCCTGTAGTTGTTTCTTCAGTTCTTCAAGCTCAACCACAGCCATTCTATATGGAGTCTTGGATATTGGTATCACCCCAGGTATAAGTTCAATTGAGAACTCAACATCTCTTCTTGGAGGAAGACCAGGAAGTTCCTCGGGAAATACTTCAGCGAATTCCCTCACAATAGGCATTTCTTCAAGGGTGGTTTCTTCCTTGGACTCAATCATCTGAGCCAGATATGCGTGCTCATAAGGCACTAATATCCATTCTTGAGATGATGGAGCTAAAGGAGATTCATCTTCCTCCTGACACTTGTAAAGAATCGGGGGTCGATTCTCCATATGGAGTGTGATTTCCCTCTCCCGACAATTTATGTTGGCTCTATATAAGGAAAGCCAATCCATGCCAAGAATTGCATCAAATTCCACCAAAGGGAGTAGGATGAGGTTCGCCGGGAAATTCAATCCACAGATTATAACAGGGGAGGACTTATACTCATGGGATGCAATGATTGCCCCATTTTCCGTACTCACCGACATCTTTACTTCCATGATTTTTGGTGGTGCAGGGATTGTTCTACTAAACTTTTGAGATATAAAAGAATTCGTAGAACCTGAATCAAAAAGTACGTTCGCTATTCTTGAATGAATAACTAGCGTACCTGTCACCACTTCGTTGTCGGGGTTCACTTCGGCAGAAGTGATGGCAAAAGCTCTTCCTTGCTTTCTTGGAGGTTGTTGATTGCCTCCGATAACCCTTGGATTAGGGCACTGATTCGCAAAATGACCCGGTTCTTTGCATTTGAAGCATTGAACAACGCGTTGAGGTTCGAACGGAGCGTTCCTCCCCTCCGTCGCAGCCGCGGGTCCTTCTTGCTGACAGTTAACAGCTAGGTGCCCTTCTCTTCCACACTTGAAGCATTTTCTTGTCCCCCTAAGGCAATTTCCAGGGTGCTTCTTTCCACACTTTTGGCAAGTGGGGTGATGGAATTTCGTAGCACCGTTGGATTTATCCATCAGACCACCAGCATTGAAGTCCACCTTCCGCTTCTTGTCCCCATGATACCCCTGTGATTCTCCGATCTCCATTTCAACCTTGAGGGCACATCGGACAATTTCCTCATAGCTGTCGAAGTCATGGATCGCTAATGCTTTCCGCAAGCTAGGATTCAGCCCACCAAAGAAGCGGTCAACCTTGCATTTGGGGGTAACGACAAATCCGGAAGCGTATCGTGCAAGCCTTGTGATGTTTGCCTCGTACGCTCCCATAGATTCCTCATATTTCTGCTTGAGGGAAAGGAAGTCCCTTTCCATCTTAAGACGGAGGGTGCGTGGAAAATATTTATCGAAAAACATCTTCCGGAATACCTTCCATTCCAAAGCCTCGATCTCCTCCTTAGGCTTCGTATTTTTGATCAACGTCCACCATTGATCAGCTTCACCCTCCATACAATAAGCCGCCAGGAGAACCTTCTCTTTTTCAGAGCATTGGAGGATGGAGAATATCTTTTCAATGGAGTTGATCTATTGTTCAGCAATCGTGGGATCGGATGATCCACTAAAAGTAGGAGGCCTTTGTCTCATGAATCTTTCAATAGCGACTTGTTCTTTCTTAGGGGGGGTTGAACGTTCCTCTTGACCAGTGTTTCTATTCAAAACTTGAGTTAGCTGAGAGAGAACCATGACAAAGTTCACGATTCCTGCTCCCATTGGATTGGGCATCTCATAAGTACAATCATCACACTGATCTTCACAACGGTTGTTAGCCCGAGTTCTCCTATTACCAGCCATTGGCTGTAATAATAGGAAAGTTAGGGGTAACACATAAAGGGTAATCCAAAGACAAAAGTTGATGACTTATAAATAAACTTTAATCTCTTTAACTCATGAGTCTATAGGATTCAATCCAGGCTTTTCATGATCTTCCTTCTAACATATATTCTTAGGGGCATTTTCCCCTTAATAAGGGTTCATACTAAGATTGTGAATTTATCAAAACATATCCCCTGGGAGTGTCGTAACCAAGAGTGCAGCAAGGCCCATTTTCATGCACCAGTTCCCGTTCGAGTCTAGCTCAAAGCGGTGTTTTCAGGTTTTACCCCTAGGATACATCTGTGCCAGAGCCGCCTCTACCTGCTCGTATCCAGACAGGTATGTATTTGTTTGATAAACCACTTACTTAGTATTTACCAAAACTTAGGGATGTTTTTATTATGCTTATTCTTGTATCTAAGGCTTTAATAGGGTTTCCTAATCCCAAAAATAACTAAACCTATCCTCTGATACCAACTATGACAACCCTGCTTTTTATTACAACTTAAACATGCTTTATTACATAAAACTTCACTTGATACAACAAAGAAGATCGATAGGTTTAGTGTCTTTGGGGCTTAGGATCATTACATAAAAACTTTAAACTTAAAATACAACATCCTTATTGAAAACTTCCTTTACATGACCACTACATTCCTTCGTACTTAGCATTGCATGGGATAACCTGAGGACATGCATAAGAAAAGGGTGAGCTATAAAGCCCAGTAAGGGAGTACACAATGAATAACATGAGGAGTACAATACATGTTAGGCAGTAGGAATATCAATAGAGCATAAGAGAGACATGAACATAAAGTCATGATAAAGCATGATAATCATAACATGGAAATGTGGGAACAACACTTAACATTGAATTAGCATGAGCCAAGGCTCATTGCACATGGAGCATGAGTAAACCCTCATTGCACTTGAAGCACGAGTAAACCCTCGTTGCACTTGAATTAGCATGAGTCAACACTCTTTGCACATGACGTATCATGATACTATACTTTACCCAATGCATTGGAGCGCTATAAAGGGCGCACCCTTCTTAAACATTTCATTTCATGCATAAGTGTGCCACATGGATCATAAAACATGGATTCATAAAACATAATCATTTCTTCCAAGATAAAGGAATGTGGAATTCATACATGAAACATTACAATAAATATGTATATGTGCATAAAGGTGAATACCCTTGATGGAGAAATGGGCATGGTATTCACTACACAAAGACATTGGCTTAGAAAATCGGTGCGATTTCGGCAGCGTAACGGCGTGACATAAGAATTCATAAAAAAAAGGTTGATGAGAGAGAAAGGGGTTCCTCATCATATTTACATGTAATGTACAGTAAGGAGATCATATATATACATGTCCCATCAATAGAAATGGAATTTAGATTCATGATACAAAATTATTGCTTGAATGTAAAAGAAGAGAGAGAAGTTCCTTTCGAAATTTCGGCATAGTAACGGGTGTACATGGGAGGAATTTAATGAGAGAGAAAGGGTTCTCCCATCATTAAAACAATAATAGGGAAGTATGGGTGAGGTGCTAAACCATACCCTAACATTCATAATTGAAATAAAAAGGGAAATACAACTTAAAGAAAATTGACAAAAAAAAGAGAAAGGAAGAAAACCCCTTACTTGGAAGTGTGCTTCCAAAGGCTAGAGAGAGGCTTGTGGGAGGCTTCTTGGGAGCTTGGGGCACCTTGAGAGGATTCTAGAGAGAGTAGGGCAGAGGATGGACGAACTTAAAGGGCTTTGAGTGAGGAGGAAGTGGGAGCTTGGGTGGGTTTATATAGGAAAGGTGAGAGAATTCTTTATTATTTAGGTTTGGGACCCCTTATATTAAAATAATCCAAACCACAAACCATCCCATGGTATTAGCCCATGGTTTCTGGAAAAGGAAAGAGGAAAACAATATTTTACAAGGCCAAGGTCCGTACTTATTAAAAAATTAGGGTTGCTTATGTGGAGGTGAGTCACACTCCCATGGAAATTAATTTAAAAAGGCAAAGTGTTGAATAAGTCTTGAGAGCTCCATTAATGCTTTGAAAAGTGAGTCAAACAAACCCAAAACCTCATTATTTTAATGATAAAACACATATTGGCCGAACATAAGGATTATGGTATTTTATTACATCACCATTGGGTCATTATGATGTCATAAAACACATTATATATTTAAATGGTATTTAATTTTTACCCAAAAATTTGACTGTCTCAGAAAATTATGAAAAATTCACCGTTGGATAATTTCGACGTCCTGATTCCAAAAATAATATTTATTTTATCTAAATAATTTTCTAAATATGTGAATTTTCACTTTTAAAATAAAAACCGACATTTATAAAAAAATTCACGGGTTTTGACAGAAATGGCTTTCAAACTTTAATAAAAATTTTAATTGCATTCATAAAATTATAAGATCATTTATATTTAATAAAAATTAATTTAATATTAATAATAATATTTTATTAAAATGTTATTTAATTCAAAAATCCTTTAATTTAATAAAATATAATTCTTAATTAAATAATAAAAAACACCGTTTGTACTTTAAAAACTAATTACAATGTATCAAAAATGACTAGAAATTATATTCATTATTATATACAAAAAATAATGTACATGAACATGGTGCTACTTATTTGTTACATAACCCCTTAAAATAGCCGCATAAGACCTAAGGGTAAGGTGTACGATGGTGACAGACTCTTGGGGTTGCTCGGATAACATCGCTCGAGTGGTAATCTCTATCAACTTCAATTTTTCCCGTAGACGATCACGCTCGAGCTTGACTTGATGAAGCTCAGCTTGGGCTTGGTTAAGGGAAAAGCCCAAAGACGCCACCTCCTTTCCGAGCTCCGACAAATGGGCTTCGTAAGGGGAAATTCTACTGGATGAGGCCATCGCTTCCTTTGTCTGAGTAGAAAATTGGTTCGTTAAATCCTTATATTTAAACTACCCAAAAGATCACTGTTCAACGGCTATAAAAGTAACGGTCACAAATCTTAACGTTAAACTAAAGAAGTTGACATCTTATAAAAACATAAAGAAACATTTAACTGGATCAAGAGTGATTTTCCATTAATGAAATTTTGGGTCGTTACAGGTGGACTCCAGTCCTTTGGGTCCCTCACCAAGGAAATCCTATCCAACCGGCACTGCTTTTCTTACTACACCTTCTCCTTTACCGAAAGAGATGGGAACAAGGGTTCCCATCAACTGGAAGTAGCTGGTCCCTTTGATGTCAACCAGCTCTTGCTGGACCATTTTGCTTCATGGTTTCATGCCTGTACGTCAGCTGACTTTCATCATTAATGAACCTGACTTTTATCAAAAAAATAAGACAATAAGGTATAATTATAAAGAATGAGAAAGAAGAATATAATAGTCATAATAAAATTAATCATATCATGGAAATGTGGTTATAGCATTTAAATGAGATATTTATAATCATATCACCATGGTTTATTTCCAAGGTGTCATAAATGAAACTTACAAAGGCTATTAACCAAGGTATTCTAAAACATGTCATCACTAAAGATTACATTATTTAACAAATGCATTGGAGTGATATCATGTCACACCCTTCATATGTATTAATCTCATGTGATCCACAGATATAAAAATAAATAATTTCATAATTAACCCATGCATAATAAAGAATGTGTTTCTTATCAAAATCATGGCATACAAAAGTTCTTAAAATACATGACCATTACATCATTGTTTACCCATGTAAGGAAATATAAGTTAAATATATGTAAATACTAGAATAAAAAAACTATTTTTAAATCTATTTGAGTAACCACCGAAAATATAAAAGGATTGGTTATTCAAATTAAAGGAAAAGATAATTTATCATTTCAAAGAAGAAAATTTTAGAAGAAAAATCTGATGCATGAATAGTATAAAAAATTGTTTTTGAAAAGAAAAAAATGGGTGGTGAAAAGGGTATCCCATTCAAAAAATAATATTAGTATAGTAATGGGATAAAATAAAGTGTTAAAAATTACTTATTTTGTAAATTAGAATACATACTACCTGAAAAGGGAACTTGATTGGAAAAGAGAAGTCAATATTTCCTTTACTTTAATGAGTTTTTCCTAAAACACAGAGATATAAACTTAGGGGATTGAGACCACCTTAGGGGACCCATTGGTAGGAAAAATGACCATAAATTCATGAATTATGGATTTTTAGGGAATAAGAATTGAGAAATGGGTGTGAATTTATACAAGAAGTGGAGGATTTTTTAATAATTTCCAAATATAGGTCATTGAAAATTAGGTTGTGGAAAATTAAAAACCATGGGTTAACCATGGATTTTACTCATTATTTAGGATATTTTGGTCACATTTTCTCTTATTTTGTTCCATTATAACCGAACATAATATTTTATTACTTATTCTGGAATAGAAAAGTAATGTTTCCAAAAAGTAATGTTTTTAAAAATCAAATATTCCTTTCTAAACAATGGAAAGTAACATATAGTTTTTTAAAATAGAATAAAATCTATTAAAATACATAATATTAATAAAATAAAAATATTTTATCTCCTATATTGTTTTAGTAAATTATTGAATCATTACAAAATAAGTTTGATTTCATAAAATATATTGAAACCATAAAACTATATTTTTTTAATGTTTATGAAAAAATAAATTATTATAGAAAATTCTCAGAAATTCACCCAAAACTAATTTAGATGTAATGATTTACAAAATAATTTTCCTTTTATTATAAAAATATTCTAAATATGATTTTTTGAACATTTAAATATAAAATTCTTTATTTACTTAAAAATAGAAGTTCTAAGGAACCATCAAATTTCTCACTGTCATAAAAATTTACTAGGCCCTAATTAATCTTTTTTATCATTTAATATTTAAATAAATTTGTTTTAAAATGATAATTCAGTAAAAAATTATTATTTAGAATACCTTGTTTTATTATAAAAATTATACAATTTTTTAGAAAAATAAAATTATGTTTATTTTCATCCAAAAATAAAATTATAAAATTCATGTCAATTAAAAATATATTGTGTTAAGAAAAACTATTATTAAGAGAAAATTATGGAAAAAATATTTTAGTTATATAAAGTAACTTACACTTTATGTAACTAAGGTCTGGACACGTAACCCCTTATTACACCTACATACACTTGGAGGGTAAGGTGTATGATGATGGAAGTTTCATGGGGGGTTTTGGCTAACATCAACCATGTGGTAATATCACTAACATGAAATTCTCCTAAAAGAGATTTTTTTTAAAGATTCAATTGATCAAGAATGTCTTTCTCTTGGTCAAGGGAGAACCCCAGTGATCATACCTACCCATAATGATCTATAAAATGGGCTTCAAATGACATTAATCTACTATGAGAGGCCATCAATTATCTGTTTTGTACCTGTTATCATATTGCTTTACTACATATAAATATTAACTATAATGGTAAAATTATCATCCAAGGGTATATTTTTAAACATTCATTCTAAAAAAAGGTCATATAATGGTCGAATCCCAATATTCACATTTCCCTTTATACCATATAAATACAACTTCATTATTAAAAAGACATGGTTTTTCGTGTCAAATAATACAACATAGATTATTAAGAAAAAAATATTATTCAAAAAATCTTGGTCATTACAAACATACCATAAATTGATATTATGATATATGCCAATACTCATCCACTACAATTGTATGTTGTATCCAGATATATGAACAAATCCGGGGAGTATCATAAAATTTCTACCATATTTCCAATTTACACTCTCTCAAAAGGACAAGAAATTTTGATTCCATCTTTAGAGAGAGGTTATTGGAAATAATAATGGGAATATTGTAAATAACCATAACATAATAATGTTTATTTGTTAGATTTATGTCCTTTTAGTACCAACAAACATTGTTTTTTTATTGAGAGAAGAGATTTGGGGGAATTTAATTTAATGAGAATATATATATTATTATGTTTTTTCTAGATGAAAAAAAGAATATTTCGATATGAGATTTGAATAATTATATATTTTCATGGGTGCAACCTAATGCCTAAACTCTTCTGTTGAAATATAAAAATCGAATTTTCCCAATCCCCAAAAAAAATCAAATCCTAAATTAAAACATAAAGAAATAATGAATGAAAAAGGGCAAGAAGAATCAAAATATGGACCGAGTAGATAATGGGTTGTGTGTGTGTGTGAATTTGGGGTGAAATTCCATTGAATAAACTAGAACAATGGAATTATACTCAATATAGTGTTTCATTGAATGAATAACATCGAAGCATACCTTTAATAATCTGAAACCAATGACCAATATCCCATTATATTTTTTATACATTCCTTCTCCTTATAAATAAATGGTACTTTGAATATGAGATGAGTATGTCCTTAGGTTCTGGTAACATATCCCTCAAGGATTTAGATGTCTATAGGAAATATGGTATTCTCAACTCACAAGATGATTTATTCTATCACATCAATTAGGTGTGTTGTTACATGGTCAGAAAATTGCATGATGATTCCCATTAATTATATATATCCAAACCACATATAACAATACCCAAAGTTATGTGTCCAAATAATTGAAGTTCCTAAATTAAACATTTAATCAAAAAATAATGTCTCTCCTTTGGTGAAAGGTACATAAAAATTTCATAGATACATATATTTTGTTGGTATAACTACTTATATTAAAGACAAGACATTCCATACAAGGTCAACTCTCATGTTCCCATGTAGTCAGCATCTAGGAGTGAAAGACTCTTTTTTTTAAAAAATCATATAAAGGGATTTATTGGAGTGAATCATGAGTGGAATATTAACTTATATATAATTATATGTGTCCATGATCTCCATAACAATTTTATTATCCTCAATTTTATTTGATTGATGGAGTCTTTGGGGAAATTAAATAGTAATGGATTTATCTAGAAAATCATAAATGTTAAATTTTTACATTTTTATATATTATCTTGAAACAATTGAGGATTCAGAAAGAAATTTTTTTATAGGAGGATTTCAAACATGTCATATAGATTCATTAGAAGGAGAATTTTTTTTACCGTAATAAACTATGATGACATAAGCATTAACTTTTCATTGGGATTTAAAACATGTTGTGATAGTAGTTATCATGGGACATACATATTTACCTATCCAATATCCCTTTCCAGTTTCCCACTTAAATTCATTAATCCTGAATGACCAATTAAGTGGTATAGTAGAGCTTGAGGTTATTGGTGTTCACTTTTTTCACTATGTCTGAGAGTACTGGAAAATATTTTAGATGATGAGGAGGGTTAGTATGATAATTTCAATGATATTAAGCTTATCTACCTAGAAAATAATAATATCAGTTCTATTTGGGGTAACATGATTTTCCTATTTGAGGGTCAGAATGATTTACATTCCACTCTGGTATTTTTTTAGTACTAAATTATTCGTTATTTATGGGTGTTTCTTATTGAAATAAGTGGAAAGGAAATATTATTCCACAGGAATCAAATGATTTCATATGTTGAGGGAAATTATTATAGAAATTGTTAATTTAGAAATAAGTACAATGAGAAAAATATTAGTTGGATGGTTTCACTTAACTTAATTTGGACCTAATTTCCTTAAAAGTATTTTCATTTTATTTGTTTTGTTATTTAAATTTTTTTAGGGATTAATATATTACGTTATTATATCCTATAGTGAGGGATGTTTCTCATGTATAGAATTATGGTTCATTTTGAATCATGGAGCCTAATATGTAAAATTTGGAAGTGGGTGTTTTATTCATTAGGGAATCACCTACTACGACCTCTATCATTCCATAATCTAGGGGTAAAATTAACTTAGATAAATATTCAAGAAGTGGTTAATAATTAATTTGTATATTGGATAAATAAGGGAAAAGTATTTTCATTCTCCCCCGGTATTCATGAAGGATATATTCTTTCACATTTATAATCTCATAGATTTAATTTCAAATTGAGGTGGTTATGGTGTCAGGATATATATTCTCTATATTGAATGCTTTTATTTTATTCCATACACTAATATGGTATCTAAATAGTTTGTCTATTATTTCTATACACCATCAAGAAAGATATAGAGATCCCAAAATATTACATGAAACTTCTTGAGATATTTTTATGGATCCTCCTATGGAAAAATATTTGATTTATAAAGGGAGTGGTTGAGACATGATTTTAGATAAATTTTGGATGTTTCCATATAATATTTGATGTACATTAGATGGTACTCCACATTAGGGGTGTTCTGTTCATTTATTGTTTTCTTATTTACAGCCATGTTTTCAAGGGTTTGATTTGTTCACTCATGTACTTCTTTAAAACTATGTTAGGTCCCATATTAGGTGCCTTAGTATTTATGTATTTTCTTAATCTAGAAAACCTAATTTGCCATTAGTTTTTTTAAATTTATTATTCAATTTTGAGAAAATTTTATTTTTCAAATCATATCCTGAAAAAATAATGCCATGTTTTTTAATGTTTTTTAATTATTTAGTAATAATTAAAGAAATAAGAAAGCATTCGAGATTAAATAATAAAATAATGAAAGAAATGACGAAAAAACTATTTTACTAAACAATAGATAAGTGGGGATAAGATAGAGCAAGAAGATAGAACACCCAAAAAAATAGAAACAATTGTTTGGGGTAAGATTGAAAGGGAAAGAAATAAAATGGAAAAGAAATAAATAAAAGTAAATAATGGATCTGGTCTCCCTGACAGTGGTTCCAAAATTTGATCATATTATTAATTATGTCAAAATAGATTTTTATTTTCTTACTACAATTTTTGTAGTATATCAAAAACCCTAGGTCATCTCTAAATAGATCAGTAGGTCATTAATTTTAATAGAGTTATAATTAAAAGGGATAGATTTTATCAATAAATGGTGTTTTTGGGGATCAGTTACAAAGAATGCATGTAATAACCCTAAATATAATTGATAATTTAATGACATGAATTATTTTGATCATCATGTGAAAATATAATTATTCTCATCCTTAATCACTATATGATATTGGGTTTATATATTATAGACAGTTATTTATGACACATTGAACAAGAAAGTGATTAATTTTATACTAGGATACATCCAAGGCTTTGGTTAGAAAAAAGATTATTCACTACATACAACTGATGTTCGGGCGATTTGTGTTCAACTTCATAACCAAAAATCCCCAGGTAAAAATAAAAATGCCTTGATAAGATGTCTAGGTATGTATGTTATTTTAGTGTGATACATAGAAAAACGTTTATACGATAATGGAATTTTTATGTGAATCCAATAAACAAATATGAACCATAAAACACTATAATTGAAAGGGTGATAAAGATCTGTTGAATGGTTTGTGAAACATCATTTGAATGGGTACCAAAAAACATGATCATATGAGTTTCATTATGAAATACCCATAGATAAATTAATTAATTTATAAGATATAACAATAATAAAAATTATACACACCAATAATTTAAATTATCCTTCAAATATAACACATATGAAGGTCATGATTTTCATAAAATTACTCCATGGGTGATCACAAGGAGTTTATAACTCCATAGAAGTGTAGGAATCATAGATGAATAATAATCATGTCCCAAGAACTCCAAAATCTCCCTATGGTCATTCGTCTATGAAAAATATGGGAATGGATGACTTTTATTAATAATTTCATTTAATTTTCCAAAAAAATGAGTCAAGTGTCTAAGAAACTATGTGACTATTAAAGGAAGAGTTTCTCCATATACATTGACCAGTTTTGTAGTAACATAAAAAATAATTCATGATATTAATATCCAAAGATAGGTGGTCTATTTTGTTATATTTCTAATATATGTAGAATTTTTAAAATTTGAGGCCTAAAACAAATTATATGTCCCAAATACCAAAATGTGTTCTAATCTGCCTCACCTAGTATTTCTTGGCATTTATTACCTCTATTGGTCCACGAGTGCATGGATCTATCATTCTGTGTATATGATGAAATTATAGTCCACTTAATTAATAATCCTAGAAAAATTAATTTTCCAATTTGGATTGTTGTATGAAATTTTATGATAAAACTAAATATGTGTTTTCAAATTAGTTAAAATATATAATTTCTCATTTCTTCATGTTTTTTTGAAATGAATTCAAAATATATAATAAGAACAAAAGGATATAATAATGTAATATTAAGACCCATGAACCATTAAAATCATATGTATTATTGTGATAATATATTATATATGATTGCATGATCAATGAACGAGTAACCCTTTCTTATTTATTTTTTTATAAGATTGTTTTGAAGGTATTTTTAGGAAACCATCATGAGTATACTGACCAAGGTCTATAATGTGGGAAAAATGAAGGATTTTGGCTTTCTATATCATATTGGTAGATGATCCAGGTGAATATGTTTTTGGCGGAAACCATTAAGAGGATATTGAATCACTGAATTTAATAAACATAATATGATTATCTCAACATGATCGACCTGATTAAATCCACGTGTGTTACTCACCCTTCTCATCTTTTATTTATATGATGCTCAGGGAGGGGTGTTTTCATGGATTCCCCAAGAGAAGAAACTCTAGAAAAGTACCACGACAACAACCACTTGGAGGATGAGAATGGTTTTAGCGAGTGGTGACGAGCGCCACCGAATCACGAACTGATGACAACAATGAAGGGGGTTCCGTCGATCGTAGTCGGCGAATGTCTCTTCAACATAGGTGGATTTTTTAAAAGTTATCTTTGATGTTATACCTTGACCCTGCTTGCTATCACATTAATGCAGAGGGTGCAGGCCAAACAAACAAGGCCCAGACTCTCTGCCACTTAGCTCATGCTCCGTTCCTTGGGGAAAGTTTCGTTAGATTGATGGCAATGTGAAATTAGTGGGTCACGATATGATAAAAATAGTGTGGGAGAGTTGTAGGCACAGAAGACACCATGAATGGACACCAGAGAACGTTCGGTGACCTATAGAAGAAGCCATCGGCGCACCATGTCACGGCGGCTAGTGCTGGCTAAAGGAGACCCACGAAAATTGGTCGCGGGCGGTGGAAGGCGGCGCATGACGGCACACCGCACTGGCCATAGGAGGCAAGCTTGAGCCAGCCGCACGGGACAAGGTCGGTGCCCATAGGTGCCTAAGTGATGTAAAATGACCATAGTAGAAGGGGGATACACAGAGCAGCTGCCACCAGCGGACCGTGATAGGAAGGAGAGGCGCAGCCCCGCACCACACCACGTTAGCAGAACCTGATTGGACAAATGACCAAACGTTCTTGCAGTGGGGCAGCGCCACACCGCTTGAAAAAATGGCACTGCAACCGTAGGGCCAGCAGGACACAATAATCTACCTTTGAACAGACCATGCTCGACGCCAGCTGGACCCGCTGCCAATCGGGCCAGCGTGGGTGGGCCGAGCCCCACCCGGTGAGCTATGCCAACCGCGGCTTAGGCCCACAAAACAAACTAGGCCAACCCCGATGGGCATGACATAGTGCTCCAGGCCGACTGTTAACGGGTTGGACCCAGGCTGTGTCAGGTTGACTCTAGGACGCATTGCATCCGGCTGGTCTGACCGAGTCGGACCGGGCATAGACCCAACCGGTCCCCGAATAAATATACACCCATAACTAATGAATCAGGTGCCCGTTGGACACACAGTTAGTGGTGTTGGAATCCATCTTTGGAAGCGGTCTCTTTGACATATTCTGGTGGGCCCAACCAAGTCGGGCTGGACCGAGGTATGATCACACCAGTTCCATAGAAAGTGATCTAACTAACAGACCGGGCAACCGATTGATGTTTCTTCTATGTCATAAGGACCCTTGTGACAAGGATGTCCATTGGAGATACTCTAAGTAATTTTTGACGGAGTTTGGCATGTGACCAGGTTGGATCAGATGTGAATCCAACTGTTCTCTTTTTACAAATGTGCCCATATCTCACAGACCAAGAGTCTGAACGACACACCACGTTTTATGTTGGGACCAATATGACGAGGCGGTCCCTTGGGTATGCTCTTTGTGGGACTTCATAATGGTTGGAATACGACTGATGTCTTTAGGAGTGATTCTACCAGAATCAAGTGTGATATGAGAGGGAATCCAGTGGATAGCTATGTCATGAAGATGAAGAGCGACCAATGCGGGGTCAGCATTAGAAACTCCCGAGTAGGATGATCTTGCTATATGAATAATCATTCCTACCTATGTACTAGTGACCCTATGTGGATTAGATACATAGAGACCCTGTGTGGATCAGTATCATAGTGACCCTATGTGGATCATCATCTAGTGACCCTGTGTAGATCAGAAACATTGTGACCACCTGTGAATCAGTATCATAGAGACACTGTGTGGATTAGAATTTTAGTGACCCTATGTGGATCAAAAACTTGCGGCCCTACGTGGATCAGTTGTAGCGTGACCCGATGAGGACCCAACTTACAGTTTCCCATCGTGGAACAGTGACCTACGTCCAAGAGTGGACCAATAGTTGAATAACTTATTTTGGATTAGTTGTGGAACTTATAATGGAATAAAATGATATAACTTATGACTAATCATATATACTTCTGATCTATGTGTTGTATACCTAGTGTGAGCTGACAACTGCTTCGTGCTTTGTGTTTGAGGTCTCTCTTTGTGGTTTTTCAATTGTGGAACTCTGGGAGAACTTCGGGGGTCTTGGGATCCCTACTGAGTATTGATATACTCACCCCTACATGGGATTCACCCACACCTTGTTGTGTCTTATACAGCCGATGCGCAACTAGGCTGAAACTTGAGGGATCCAGGACCAGGTGGCACATGGAGGAGACAGGATGACGTGGAGTGTTGTGGATACAATATGTACCTACCCTTTAGGTAGGATCCTCATTGGATGACCCATTAAATGTTTTATCTTTTTAGTTTGGATTATATTTCAGCTTCATTACTTTCTATATACATTTTACTACAACTGTTTACTTAATAGTTACTTATTATTATGTTCTTGGATTGTGTTTTTGTATAGGTTTAAAGGAAATGCCTTCCTGTTTTCCAAGGATATTCCTTTCGGTGATAGTTTCCTACCCCTTGCCTATGGAAGGTGGGCTTGGGGTAGTCATGGCACTGACCCCAGGGGATGGGCCATGAAAAAGTGGTATCAGATGATTCGGTTCTACATAAGAACTAGGAATCTAATATTTTAATTGAGAAATAGTGTTATGTGGTTTGGGTGTGGTTTTCAGTTTGGGGAGTGTAGTGTTGGTGTGGCAGCCGACGTATCAATACATCAGGACCCTGAATTATGATTTCATACTCGGTGCACAAAAACCCTAATTTCATGTGTTTTGTAAATGTTTCTACTTTGATCTGTTTGAGTCAGCTCACCAGGTATAACTTAATGACCATAGAGAACATGTTTCTTTTCAGGATGGAACCACATAGATAGCTAGACATTATTCATGAGATAGTACACCATGATGGCCCACCGAGCGATGAGGCTTCGGTGCAGGGCCCTCATACTGCGATAGTACCATCAGGTGATGTACCAGCAGCAGCACTACTCATTGGGCAGTCGTTTCCACTAGCCCCACCAGCAGATGGTGCACGCCGACAGAGCATGTTACATGAATTTTAGTGGCAGAGGCCTCCAAGGTTCCGAGGTGAGACAAATCTGTGGGCTGCTAAGGACTGGCTAGAGGATGTGGCCAGAGTTTCTCACCTAGTTGGGACACTAGTCGACCAGATGGTGATCCGGGATTACAGTCTTTTCCAGGGAGCTGTGGAGAGATGTTGGAGCCTGACACTCTAGACACCTGAAAATTTTACCCTCACCTGGGTAGATTTCGATGGCCTCTTTAGGGCATAGTTCATTCCAGTGACTCTACACTCTATTTGTATACAAGAGCTTCTACACTTATAGCAGGGCAACATGACCATGGCCCCGTACATGGTGAGGTTAACCATCCTCTCACACTACTCTACCGACATGGTGCGGGACCCCTCTTTCAGGCCCTAGACCATTTAGTAGTGTCTTCGATGGGAGATTAGAGCTTTGATAGTACCAATCTGCATCCTGAAGCATAATGGAGTTTGTAAGAGAGCAATCATGGTGGAGAGTTTCCTTGCTGAGCAGAAACGGACAGTGAGACCCACCACTCGGAGACATGTAGTAGAGTCATCTGTGGATGGTAGTAAGAAGATGACATAGAGGTCCCATTGGACTGGACCTTCTGGTGGATGACTTTGGGATCTACGGTCATAGGTGAGAGGCTCACAAGGTAGATCAGGCCCGTAGGGGTGCAGAATGTGCTCCACATGCGGTGGGAGGGTCACATGGTTCATGAATGCCTGAAAAACTGCACTGACAACCTGAAAATGGTCAAGGGACCACCAAGGCAGAGGTAGATATTTGAGCAAAAAGGTACTCCGGGTAGCAGACATGGTAGAGGAGTAGGTCGGGAAGCATGTGGTGGATGACGGTTCGAGGTTCTACCACTGCCACCTCAAGGTGGTCCACCATGACCGTAGAGAGATGGTGTAAAGGGACGAGCTCAAATCCCAGTAGGTGAGGCCTATGATGACAGTTCTCTATATATGATTATAGGTGAAATATGTTTCCATTCCACCACAGCTATAGTACACATAGACACATGTTTTAGTAACTCTTTAATTTCCACGACCCTAGTTTGGATCTTGGAGATTCTGGTGGAGCTGTTGGCTTGATCATTATTGCTAGAGACTCCTATGGAAGAAGATTATATGATTAAACACGGGTTCCGACAGTGTGAGCTTACTCTAGGAAGCGATAGATTCAGTTGGGATTTTCTAGTATCGGTGTCGAGGCCTTACAACATCATATTCGGTATGAATTAGTTATCCACAGTCCATGCTCGGATTGATTGTATGAGGTGAAGAGTGTAGAGTGTCTACGAGGATGGGACCAGGTCTTCCATCACTCATAAGAGGGGAACCTTTGTTGCACATGATGGTCTTACCCTAAGGAGGGTGCAGTCATTCATACATCTGTTGGCTAGCCATACCCTCGGAGCAGTTAATGTTCGAAGTCCGAGCTATCCTATTGTGGTAGACCAGTATGTCGATGTCTTCCCAGATAATTTTCTAGGACTACCTCCTCATAGAGAGGTGGAATTATATATTGACATGTACCATGGGATGACACTGATATCTACACCAGCATATCAGATGGCTCCCATGGAGCTATGTGAGTTACAGGTATAGCTCAAGGACTTGCATTGGAATAGGTTCATAAGGCCCAGTGTTTCTTCCTCGACAGACCTGATTTTGTTCAACAAGAAGGTAGATTTGAGTTTGAGGATCTGCGTGGATTATTAGTTATTGAACTAGGTGACATTGAAGAACAAGTATCCACTTCCAAGTATTGCTGATCTCTTCAATCAGGTGAAAGGATCTTTTTTGTTTTTGAATATAGACCTCAGATCAGGCTATCATAATCTCATGGTACGAGATGAGGATGTGCAGAAGATAGCCTTCAGATGTTGGTATGGCCAATATGATTTCCTGGTTATTCCATTCAGCGTGACCAATTCCCCTGTAGTGTTTAAGGGACACATGAATAAGATATTCTATCGATACCTCGATCGCTTTGTGGTGGTATTCATCGACGTCACCTTGGAGTACTCAGCGATGGAGGAGGAGTATTCCTATCATCTGTAGATAGTACATGATACACATTGAGAGCACTAGATTTATGGAAACTCTCAAAGTGTCAGTTTTAGTAATGGGAGGTCCAATTTCTGGGACATTTTATCTTGAAGGCTGGAGTTGGAGTTGATATGGAGAAGATAGAGGCAATGGTTTCTTAGGAGCCACTGAGGAGTGTGACTGAGGTGCGGAGTTTCTTGAGGTTGGATGGGTACTACCATAGATTCTTAAAATACTTTTCCAGAGTTTTGGTACCCTTGTCTGCATTGACGAAGATGGGATAGACCATTGAATAGATGGGGAGATGCCAGCAGAGTTTTCATGAGCTGAGGAAAAGACTAACATGTGCCCCCATCATGATGCTACCAGAATAGGTCGTTGGGTATGTAGTACACTGTGATGCATATGGGACCAGAAATGGATGTGTCCTACTCCAAGAGTGATTAGTGATCACTTATGGTTCATGATAGATGAGACAAAATTAGAATAACTACGCTACCAATGACCAGGAGTAAGAACCAGTGGTCTTCGCCTTGATGATGTGGTGACAGTACTTGATGGGCGAACATTTTAAAATATACTCTGATCACAAGAGTCTAAGGTATATCTTTTCACAGAAGGACCTAAACTTGAGATAGAGATGATGGATACAGTTCCTCCAGGACTATGACATTGAAAGAGTCTATAATTTTGGGAAGGGGAATGTAGTGGCAGAAGAAATCACCAAGAGGTATGGTTTGTAGCTACCGAGTTGAGTAATAGAGAAGCTAGCTACGTTATAGATATCCTTTATAGATACAGATGGAATATCTTACCTCTAGTCTATGACATTTAATCCCCCACTTCTTCAGTGAGTTTGGGAGGAACAACTTGGGTACATTGACTGTCAGGCTTAACGTGCTCAGATATCGTCAGGACATTCACTTGATAAATTTTATGAAGGTGGGGAGCACGTCATCATCTTTAGAGGACACACCATGGTCCCAGTGGATCTACGGGAGGAGGTGTTAAGGGAGTTCCATATGTCCCCCTCTAGTGGTATATCCTAGTGTGGTTAAGATGTACTAGGACCTTCGGCATCAACACTATTGTCCAGGTATTATGATGGTAGTGGCAGAGATTGTTTCACGACGCCTCACTTCTCTGCAAGTGAAGACTAAGAATCAGATTCCAATAGGCTTAACGCAACCACTATAGTTACTGGAGTGGAAGTATGATGGTATCTCTGGGGACATTATGATAGGGCTACCATAGACGTCCTGAGAACATGATTCCATCTGGGTGATCATTGACCGAATCATCAAGTCTTCCCACTTCCTAACCATATGATAGCAGGGATCAGTATAGGGATTGGGACGCCTCAATGTACAGGAGATTAAACTACTTAATGGGGTTCCATTGAAGATAGTCTCTTATAGTGACACACATTTTACATCTCTGTTGTGGATGGGATTACAGGGGGTGTTTGGGACTCAGCTACATTTGAGCACCACCTTTCATCCACATACAGATGGTCAGAGGGAGCAGACCATTCAGACACTAGAGGAAATAATTCATGCTTGCATACTATATTTTGTTCATAGTTGGGCAGATCAATTTCCCATGGTGGTGTTCGTATACAATAACAGTTATCCCTCCACCATCGGTATGGCACCATTTGAGGACTTTTACGGTTGACCATGCAGATCACCTCTATGCTGGACAGACCGGGGGGAGTAAGAACTTATTGGCCTAGAGTTGGTATCATCTACCACTGGGAATTTGGAGATCATCTAGGAGAGGATAAAGAATACACAGAGCAGACAGAATTCTTATGCTGACAGGAGATAGAGACCTTTGGAGTTCGACGAGGGAGACTATGTCTTCCTATGGGTCTCACCTCGATGAGGTTTGTAGATATTTTTTCGGGGCAGAAAGCTGTCTAGGTTCATCAGACCATTTGAAGTTCTCATCATATTTGACGAGGTGGAATATAACTTAGCTCTTCCCCCAAAGATGCATCAGGTTCATGATGTTTTACACATGTCACAGCGGAGAAAGTATGTGCATAATCCACCACAAGTTATTGATTGGGGAGAGCTGGAAATTGATGATAGGGTGACTTTTACGGAGGATCCAATAGAGATTGAGGATTCACAGGGGTGATTCCTTCATGGATGATCGATACCTCTAGTGTGTGTTCTCTAGTAGCATGGGGACCTCTAAGAGAGAACATGGGAGTAGGTGGCTCAGATTCATTCTAAGTACCTCTATTTGTTTCCTTAGTATATGTTGTGGCATTCATGGATGAAAAGCCATAAGGTAGGGAGAATGTAATGATCCAGATTTCCCATGTAATTTTTTTTAATTATATTGGATTATTATGAGTTGATGAAAATTGACGGCGTGTGATTTCGAGACTTTGTGTGCCCAGAATGAATTTCTGAACTTTTTTTTATGGTACGTTCAGTAAACACCCGAGCGGTGTTTTATAACTTTGGAACTGGTAATTAGATTAAAATTCGGATGGAACTGTTGATTCTTCAGTGCTGGGATTCACATAAAAGAGGCTTCACTTTGATCGTAGTAGGTCAAGAGAAAAATATATTTTTTTGACACTTAAAATAATAATAAAATAACAATGTTATTTTATTTCTCTTTTTTTTCTTTTCCTCTAAGGGATAAGTGGCATTTGAAATACTGATGGCATGTCAATCCATTAAATGGATTAAATCCCCTTTATTTTTGTAACCGCACCATTGGAATTTGGAATGTTCATTAATTAAATGAATCTCATTTATTCCACGTGTGTTACTCACCCTTATCCTCTATTATTTATATGAATCTCGGGGAGGGGTGTTGGCACGACTTCACCAAGTGATAGAGCTTTGGAAAAAGTACCACGATTCCAACCACTTGGAGGAGCAGACCAGTTTAAGCGAGGAATTATGAGTGCCACCGAATCACGAATCGATGACAACGATGTATGGGGTATCGTCGATCGTCATCAGCAAACGTCGCTTCCATGTTAGGGGATTTTTAAAAGTTATCTTTGATGTTTTACCTTGATTCTATTTGCTATCACATTAACACGAATGTCTCAGGAGAAATGAACAAGGCCCAGACCCTATGACACTTTGCTCATGCTCCGTTCTTCGTGTATGGTTTCCTCATATTAATGAAAAAATGAAATATCCTGTCCAACTATGATGGAGGCAGTGTGGGAGATCCGTGGGTACAAAAATCACCCAGAATAGACATCGGAGCTCGTCTAGTGACCCATGGAAGAAACCATCGGTGCGCCTTATCAGAGGTGGCTTGTGGTGGCCAGTGGTGGCTAGAGGAGACATGCGAAAACCATACACGGGTGGTGGAAGGCAGTGCACGATGGCACTCCGCATGGGCCGAAGGCGGCCTACCCGAGCCAGCCATGCTGAACAGGGACAAAACCCGCAGGCGCCGCCGGTGGCTGTGACCAGTGGGCCGCTCCAGAAGGGGGGTGTCCCGGAGTAGCCACGACCAGCGGGTTGTGGTAGGATGGAGTGGCGCATCCTCGCACTGCACAACATTGGTAGAACCTGGTCGTCCAACCTGTTGACCGTTCATGCGGTGGGACATCACCCCACCGGCTAGAAAAATGGCCCCACAATCGCGGGACACAGCGGTCCACCTTCAGGTAGACCGAGATGGATGTGGGCCGACCAAGCGGGCCAGACCCACCCCGTGGATCGAGCCCGCCAGTTGGCTGGGCCGGACCCATGGCCCAGCAAGCCAGCGCGGGTGGGCTGAGCCCACCCAATGGACAGGGCAAACCACGACCCTACCTGTGAACCAAACCGGGCCATCCCCGATGGGTCGGACCCAATAAACCAGGCCTACCCTTAAAGGGACGGACCTGGGTAGGGTCAGGTAGACCACGAGACCAGTTGGGTCGGGCTGGTCTGGCCGAGTCGGACCGGGCCCGGACCCAACTAGTCCCTGAATAAAGATACACCAGTAACTGACAAACCTGGTGTCCATTTGACACGCTATCAGTGGTGTTGGGATCCCTTTTGGGAAGTGTTCCTTTTAGTATATTCTAGAGGACCCAACCGAGCTGGGCAGGACTGAGGTGTGATCACCCCTGTTTCACAGAAAGGGATATAACTTACAGACCGTGTGTCCGATCAATGCTTTGTCTGTGTCATAAGGACCCTTGTGACAAGGCAGTCCATGAGAGATACACTAAGTTATTTTTGAATAATTATGACATGCGACCTTGGTTGGATCTGACCTGAATCCAACTAGGAATTTTTAACAAAAGTTCCTATATCTCACAGACCGGGCATCCAAACGACGATCCATCTGTCAAATTAGCACACGTATGAAGAGTCAGTCCCTTGGGTATGATTTTTTTGGGAGTTTTTACTGGTTGAAATATGTCTGATGGCATGAGGAGTGGTTCTACCAGAATCAAGAGTGATATTAGCGGGAATCCAGTGGCTGGCTGTGACGTGAAGAAGAAGAGAAACCAGTGCGGGTCAGCAACAGAAACTCTAGAGTGGGATGATATAGTTGTACGAATAAAAATCCATACCTCTATACTATCGACCCTCTATAGATAATCATTTAGTGACCATGTGTAGATCATCAACATAGCAACCCTATGTGGATCGACATCATAGAGGCCCTTTGTGGATTAACACTTATCGACCCTCGGTGGATCAACAACATAGTTAACCTGTGTTGATCAGCATCATAACAACCCTTTATGGATCATAATTCTAAAGAACCTATGTAGATCATCCATTATCGACCCTATATGGATCAGCTGTAGTGTGACCCAATGAGGACCCGCCTTACAGTGGTCCATTGTGGAACATCAACTTACATCCAAGAGTGGACCGACAGTACAACAACTTCTTTGGGATTAGTTGTGGAACTTTTAATGGAATAAGATGATACAGATTATGACTAATCATCTATATTCCTGGAATCTGTGTTGTATACCTAGTGTGATATGACTACTACTTCATGATTTGTGTTTGAGGTCTTGCTTTGTGGTTTCTCCTTTTTTGGACTATGGGAGACCTTTGGGGGTCTCAGGGTCCCTACTAAGTCTTGTTATACCCACTATTGCATGACCTTTGCCTTCACCATGTTGTATATTGTGCAGACGATGAGCATATGGGATAAGACTTGAGGGAGTCAAGACTAGTTGGTACATAGAGGATACATGCTGATGTGGAGTGTTGTGGTTACGATGGGTACCTACCCTTCATTTAGGATCCTCGGTGGACGATCTAAGAGTTGTTTTCTCTTTTCATTTGTACTTGTACATTTCATTTGGGCTTGTATTCCATCCCCTTTACATTCAATATACTTTTTACAGCAGCAGTTTACATCATAGTTACTTTTTGTTGTGTTCTTGGATTGTCTATTTGAACGGGTTTAAAGGCAATGCCTTACCGTTTTCCAGGGATATGACTTTCGGTGCTAGTCGCCAAATCCTGGCCTATGGAAGGAGGGCTTGGGGTAGTCATGGAACGAGCCTCAGGGGACCAGTCATGGCATTTCCATAATAATAATATATATATAAATAAAAGAGTGATAGACAACCCATGACATGCACAAAATGTGTTCCTATCAATACATGTTCCTAATCTATCTATTGAAATGAGGGTAGCCATCCATCTATCGGATCATTGGATTGGTTTCATAAACATTTTATATCTCTATTAGAGATCCCTATAGTATTTAACAATTCCCCATAAAAGGGTTTAATGATCCTGACCTCTTATCATCTTAACCAATGTGAGTTCCTAAGTATTGTTGGGTCTAAAATTGAAAAAGACCACCTTTCTTTGAAAATTTGGTCGGTATCTAGTAATAGATGTGTGAACTGTATATAGATTCTATAGAAGGTTAAACAAATTGTAAACCATGATTAAAACGATTGATAAAGGCATTGAACCCCCCATAATCAAGCTGTTGAGCCTAAATCCCATCCACTAATTTTCCACCAAAACAACACCATATTAAGAATCAATTGATAATTAAATTTTCAATATAAATAATGAATAAATATAATATAATATAATCATATCAAACACCCAACTCAATGATTTAATTTTCCCACTAAATAGGACCAATCCACCCACTTTAGTCAATCATTAAGATATTCATGTCATAGAGAGAATCCTATTATCCATGTTACTGAGAAATATTTCATATAATATTTGAAAATATTCTCTCATTACTAAAATAGAGTAAAAAATGTTAGTGACACAAGGATAATCCACTCATTCTTAACCAAGAGGGAACAATTTCAAATAAAATGTTCAATAACTCTATTATAGGAACTAAAGGTTATAATGTGAAAATTATTATTGTTATGATTTTTCCTCAAATGGTTTAGAAAAATATTATTATTTATATAAAAATAATTTATTTATTTTTTGATGCCTTAAAATTTTTCCTTGGATTTTTAAGATCATAATAAGATACCTAAAATGATAAAAAAGTTTCATTACTATGATTAATAAATTTAAATTTATTTTATTAAATAGTGTGTGACATTGAACAAAGAATATCAAAGTTTTTTTAAAAATTCATTACAATATTTTATGTGTTTTATAAGTTTGGTAATTGATTATAAAAAACTATATAACATTGTATTAGAGTTTATAAAAGTTAAGTATTATTTAATATCTTATTTTAAAAAATACCTGATACTAATTATAAATATTTATTTTCAATCAAAAATTGAACAAAATACTGCAATAGTTGTGTTAGAGTTACATTGGAATAATTCAATTTGTATCATATTTTGAATAAAGTGTTTAATTATTTGTGTGATTAGAATAATTACATAATATGAGATTTGAGTGTGAATTAATTTTTTTAATATATTTTTATAGAACCGTTTTAGGTAAAAATGAACTAAGTTATAGTCTTTGACGAAATATATCATTTTTATTGAAAATAAATTATTGTTTCCCAAAATAATGAAATAAAATTATGATGAATGAGAGAACATTTCCCATGTGAATAAGTTTTATCATTTATCAGAGTTTGTTATGGAATCATATTACATGTAAAATGATAATTATTTTTTATAAAATATTAATGTGAAAAATTATTTTTATATGATATGGAAGAGTATAAAAATTAATAAATATGTGAAATAGATAGTGGATTAGAAATAATAGAGTGATATAATAGTGAAATAAAATAATGTTAAAAGGTTAAAAATAAATTGTTCATTTTGGAATATAAGAGTGTATGGAGACAGTTTTATTTGTTAATGCATCATTTATGAATATTTATTTTGTATGGTAGTTATTTAGCATTTTTCAGATTGAATCATTTTTATTTTAATTATTATGATTTTTTTTTAAAAATATAGGATCTTTTATTGAACTACTTAACCCATTAGCATGTTCATAATATTCACTTATTGAAAATAAATATGTTATTATGACAGTTAAATCAATTAAATTGAGTATTAAACATTTTAACAATTTTTTTGTGGTTTTATGTACTATTGAATCTTGTATATCTTTATATTGTTAAAATATATTTAATTTTATTAATTTTATTAAATGATGATTAAATTTAACCATTTATTTATCAAATTATTAATAAAAAATTATATAGTCTTTCACCCTTACCAATGTATCAATATATAACCAGTGACTATATTAATAAATATATGTGTAGTCCTTATGTTCTATAGAAAATAATTATATTATTTAATATTTATCGTCTTGTAAAATTATTTTCTAAAATATATCACATTAAATCTATTAATAGTAGAGTTTTTCGTTTATTTTATAAAAATAATTATCTAATATACAATGAAATAATGTGAAAATATCCATTATCTATAATTCATAATGTTCCTAAAGATGTTACATGTGCATTTTTACATTTGAATTCAAATAATTTCTAAAACAAAAATATTAAAAATAATAGAAGACCTAGAAATGTTATCATATTTTCATTTTAGGGAAATTATTTTAAAAATATTATGAAAATAAAATCTCTTAAACAAATTAGTAAGGTTATATGAAGTTTAATGAAGAAATGTTTTCAATTTTTTCACTAAATTTGAAGATATTAATATATTTTAGAATTAAAATTTTGATTAATTAATTAGACATGTAAAGGCATATTTTGGAAATATCATAGATTATGGCGACTCTCTTGTAGAATATATAATGGTGATGAAGAATATATGATTTATTCAATATAATTTTATGAAAGTACATTTTTTCTTAAATATATATATATTTTACATTTACTTTTTATGACCTATAATGTTTTTTGATTATATATGAAATGGGTAAGGGGACAGTTATGAATAATAAGGAAAAATGTGGTTGAGAAATTTTATTTAAACACATGAGAAAAATTAATTTATAAAAATCAAAACAATAATTCACCACCATTGTTACGATAAGGGAAAATGAAAAGTTTTAAAAGTGGAGGTCCTTGATTTCAACAAATTTTAGAAAAGGTGAAGGAATGTAATCATGGAACGCTCTATTTAATTAATCAATATTTTAGATATTTGATAATTTTTTATTACCATCTAATGCTTATGAAATATAACAACAAAGCATAAATTGAATCAAGATATAATTAGAAGATGAAATTTTAGAAATAGAGAGCTGAAAAAATGCATCAAAAGATAAGAAACAAATTCTTATAGAATCAAGAGAAGTATTTTTATATCTAAGAAAGATAAAATTTATAGTGATTATAAAAAGGATGATGTAAATTTTTCTCAATCTCGAGTTAAATATTTTTTGAGGAACATTAATTATGAAATGTTAAATTCCTACTATGATGAAAATGTTGATTATGATGAAGGTAAATAAGTATAGAATATCATGAAATATTAATGATGGTCTTTTATTTTTGAAATTTTTAAAATGAGAAATAAATATAAATCCTTTATCAAATCTTCAAAAAAAATAAATTATAATATTTTTTTGAAGAAATGAATAGTGTTTTATGAATATATATAATTTGAAGGATTTTATTTTTTAGTAGAATAATATATGAAGTTATTTTGAGTTGAATTATGTTTTAAATGAAAAAGAGATTAAAATATTCCAATAATAGTTTTAGATGTATAAAATAATTTAATAAATTTAATATTTTCCATTTAAAAATCAAGAAAGGAAAATAGTGACACTTTAAAGAAGAAATAAATTGTTATAAAATCATCATATAAATAATTTTGTTGGTTTTATTAGAGATTTTACATTTACTGAACACAAAAATAAATAAGTTATGTATATTAATTCAAAATGGAAATTTTATAAGATTTAGTAATACTAAAATTATGAAAGGGAATAATATAATGAAAATTCTAATGCTAAGATAAATAAGAAATAAATGTTATTGATTAATATTTTTCAAAATATAAGTCAATGAAGATTTAATTAAATTATATATATGTCTGGTAGATAAATTAGATAGATTATATAGTTTTTTAAAAATGATATTCTTTTTAAGTGTATTATCTATTTTTTATAGGATTTTAGTTTTTAGAAAAAAACACTACTTTAGTGTTCATTTAAACAATCAAGATATAGTTGAGAACTTTATTTTCATAGAGGGAGAGAATAGTCCATATGGAATATTTTTTAAAATAAATTTTTTCAATCTGATATTGAAAAAAATAAAAAAATACTTAAATAAATATGTGGTAGGCATGTGTAAGTGGGTTATACTGGTAAAAAAATCTTTAATAATCATACTAATCAGTTATATGTGTAAAATTATGATATTATTTATCACAAATTATTGTTAAAATAAACTAGAAATAATGGAACATTTATAATCCATATATTACTAACAATGTTTTCTTATCTCATATAAAATGGTAACATAAATGGTCATAGGGGTTTGAATAAATTTTATAGGGGATTTGAAAAATTTGGAAATTATAATTAACTCAATTTTAAGGGACTTTGAATAACATACAATGAAAAGATATAGTAAAAATTAGTTAAACATTATTTATTAATGGATTAAAACATAATTAATTTATTAGGTCAATATTTTGAGATAATTTAAGTCAATTTATTTTTAAAAAATCTGGATATGTTGAAAAAATATTGAAATATGAGTATTTTTTAGTAATTTAATAGTTTAAAAGCATCTTGTTATAAATAGTGAATATTATAATTCATGCTAAATTGTTTTGAAAAAAGGAAAAAAATATTATTTATATAACATATATGAATCTATTGTTGGATTTGTCTCTCTAGAACATACATTACTTATAGCACCCATAGATTTTAAAATAACATAATTAATTTTGATAGCTTACATGATATGAAACATCAAGCTTAAACGAACACAAAATTATAATTATTTAAATGTGGTCATTATAACCAAGCCATATATGTCTAGAGAATGAATTTTATTAATCAAATTAGCTAAAATTTATAAAGGAACCACTCATTAAAAATTCATAAAATAATGCATAGGAAATAAGTACTCAATTTTCAGTATCGTTATTTTATTTTTAAAAGATAAATTTTCCTGAAACATAAGTTTTACTTATTTTTCTAGAAACTATTATAATTAATTTTTGGAAATTATATAACTTATATTCTATAGAAATAATATAATATTTTAAACCATCATATCCTATTTGATTTGGGTAGAATTTTATGAATTTTCAAAGAAGATTTATTTTTCAGTGAATAATGAAAATTTATTATTTTTATTAAAAACTATATTATCGTATCAAGGATTTTAAATGTATCATTTTTTTTAATTATTTTAATCTAAAACTATTTATATAATAGTATTATTTGTCAAATTTTATATATTGGAAGCACTTTCATGATTGCATTTCGTATTAAAGGAATTTTTCTAAAAAACTATTTTTCATCATGTTTTGTGATTTTATATTTAACATATTTTTTCAACATTTATAATTTGAATTTGATAAAAGTTATTCCATATTTTAAATCAATATGTTCAAATTTTTTAAATTATTCAATCCTACTTTTGGTCAACATAAATGGTAACCTTTGTAAAATTTATCCCAATGATATATGATATATTAGGATAATATGAAATAAAGCTATGTGATAAGTCTATAATACTTCATATTAATTGTTATTAGAGGAATTTAATTATAAATATATTACCTTATGCTAAAAATTATTTTTTTAATGAAAAAATGTCCATAAAAATTACCCATTTAATATTTAAATAAATAAATGTTATGAAATGTAACTCTCTTAGATTAAAATATTTGTTATGTGTTCACATAGAAAAAAATAAATTTGATAACGAATCATATTGGTATTTTTTTAATAATTAGTTTACCTTCATGATGATAATTTATTTTATATTTTTAGGGATTAAATAATTAAATTAACCGCTTGTACCACACTATTATGGTATCTATTCAATTAATAAAAAATAAATAAACAATTTTAAAAAAATTAAAAGTGATATAATATGAATTAATAAATATGTACCATGATTTTTATAAATCAATATGAAATTCTAGAGAATTTTGAGAGGACTATTTATTAATTCCCCATTTTATTGATGTGTTTAAAGTAATATTAAATTAATACTTTCAAAAGTCAAAACAATGGTCTTTTATAAAAAACAAATTTTATTAAATTATTTTAAAATCATTAAAATAACAGAATAGGACAAAATAACTAATATATGGTAGAAACAATCATCTATTTTCCATTTGTGAGTCAAGTTTTACTTTATATATAATATTAGAACCCTTTATGTGTAAAAGAATTGTTTCCATAATTAATTTTAAAATATGTTAACTAGGGGTTATACCAAAGTATAAGTTTTAAAACACCACTAAAACCTATATTTTTTTATTGGATAATGATATTTCCACCTCAACATATATTTTTTCATATATATTAACATTAAAAGAATTTTCTTTAGATAATTACTTTATTGTAATTTAATATTTTATGAAATTACAATAGTTCCCCCATACATTAATTTTGAAAGGGCTTCCCTCTGTTCACTTCATGACACTGATTTGATTCATCTATCCTAAAAAACCTATGAAATTATCTATTCTCAACTCCTATATCCACATTTTAGATGTTCTTGTATTCCCAATGACCATCTTTATGGTCCATAAGAGGTGATCTATAAGATTTTTTTTTAAAAATATGTAATCACCTTAACCAAACACTTTGATTTCAATTATTCTTTTAAATCCTTATAATATTTGGTATTTATCAAGAAATAATAAATTATGTATTTAAAATATTCTGAAATGCTATAATTATTGTTAAATCACATGTGTCTACCCTTTATCCTATCTAATGAGATGTGAATGTTTCGCTCATATGTATGTATGACTTATAGTCTCTATGTATCCAAACAATTAATTTTTCATCACAATATTTTATAAATGGTTAGTATGAAAAGTTTAATATTTATTTAAGATACATATGACCTATTTATTCTTCTGTATTTATAATATAACATATAACTTCATGCCTTTTAATCTATTGAAAAATGATTTAATCGCTCGAGGATACATCTAGACTACAACCTCCATGAAGCGATGTGGTTTTTTCATTTATGATTAGATTGGATGGTAATAAAGATATAATTAATTAATTTATAAGATATAATGACTATTTTTATATGATGATTTATTATTTACCTTCCTTTAATTCAATCCTTCAAAAAATTAAAATAGTGTTCATCCATATGTATAGCCTACCATCTCCTTGAATGGTGTAATTCATTTTTCTATGTTTATATTTTATGTTTGAAAATAAATATGTATATTATTAATATATATGATGTTTATATCTTGAATAAAAGTATTTATATAAAAAAACCATGATCAATTTAAAATAAAAAAAACTACCGAACTAGAGAGTACCTGAAAAATGAAATAGTTGTCAACCTGAATAATGGTTTGTAGGGTCCTCAAAATTCTGCGAAGGAAATTTTACCCAAATTCCCCAAAGAATTGGGGAAAATAATCAAATAGGAGACACAAAGGACTAGTCTACGAATCGGTCTATGGAAGCACAATGTGGCCAGGCACCGCAAGGCACCCCCCTCTGCGAACCGTTTTCATTCGCGAAAAGGAGGCGGAGAGCCTTCGCGGTCGCGTTGCAGGATAGGCGCTAGTCCAGTTCACCATCATGGACAGCCCCAACAGTGGACCGCGTCGACCGGTTCATGCCGCACTCGCTGTCGTTCACAGAATGGAGGGGGAACCCTCCGCAGCCGCGGAGCACTCCCGGAGTTCACCTCGCGGAGGAGGGGAGCGTTCAATACCTACCGTGAATCACGGATTGACCAAGTCAGCCGTGAACCGTGTATTTGGTTATGGGCCTCCGCAAAAGGTGTTGTGTGGCCATAGATACATTCCTTTACCCACTCTATAAATGGAGACCAAGGGGGAAAGAATAAAGGATCGGAGAACTGGAATCAGATTTAGAGGGATTGGAGGTTCGGAAGGAGAAGGAAGGCTTCAGATTTCGCAAATAGCGAAATTTCCACCCGCGAACCACAACAGGTATATGAATTAAGAAGGAATTGGAATACGCATAATAATTTAGTGAACCGCGAACCTAAATAATAAATAAGTGAGAATCGAGAACCATACCCCCTCCGCAGATGACATCCCCGCGAACCAGGGAGTTTATGCTTCTTTTTCCATCTGTTTTACCGCGTAGCACCCACCTCCGCGGGCGAAGCACCGACCGATGAGCCTCCAATCGGCACCACCATTGGTCGTTGTTGCCCGCCTGTAACCCTCCACGAACCACCCTGGTTCGCGGATTCAACCCAAAGCCGCGGACCAACCTGGTTCGCGGATTGAACCCAAAGCCGCGAACCACCCTGGTTCGCAGATTGAACCTGAAGCTGCGGACCGCCCTGGTTCGCGAGATTCCAATCAGTCTGCGGACCACCCTGGTTCACGGATGGCTTCTCCAGCCACGTGGTGCTTCCCCACGTGAATGGTGCTACCACCCATACCTCTTGGTGGATCACCAAATACTTCGGTGTTCTCATCTCCAGAGCTAGATAAAATCCTTCTAATCCAGCCAGGTCCTCCGTGACTCCCTCATTGGCCTATTCATCGGACCCGAGCTGAGGCCTCCGCCAGAGCCACCAGATCTGCGTGGTATAACTTTCAGGTGCATCAGCGTGTCATTTTGAGTTCACATACCCAAGGTAAACAGGGGCGAAGGGTTTTCCCCGACCCTTGGGCGGATTCCCGAAGCATACCTGGGTTCACATTCGCACGGTAATGCGGGGTCTGAGCCCGAGATCCCCCTTCCCTGCCTCTAATCGCTAGTATGAGGGACTGCACACTTCGGTGGTCAGGAAATTCCCCCCCCCCCCTAGAGAGGGGGTAGCATACCCATTTGAAGGCAGCCGTCCCCATGCACCTCGGTACTTCCTCGGGTATCTCCCCGAGGAATAAGAGAGGAGATGGGGACAAGGGAACCCCCCCCCCTTCCCTCTCCCTCTGGGCTTTATCGCTCCGGGCATCCATCTCGGAGTAAGCCCCGACCTTCTGGGCCTCTTCAGAGTGTAATCCCCAAGTCATCACCCTGGTCCGCCTTCATGTGTAAGCCCCACTCCGCTTCTCATGGACGCACCTTTCGTGACGTGATCCTCTGGTCCCTGCTGCCTCTTGTTTCTCACACCAAGCATGACTCACGTGGGCTTAGAGTAAGCATCGATCATGAAATCTTCCTATGGGTTTCCCCAGAGCGTAAGCCCCAAGCCTAAGTGAACTACGTGGACTTTGATCCCTGCCTCCTAGACAGGGTACGTAGGAAGCCTCCATGAGGTTCAAGCCCACCTACCATCGGACCACCTGGTCCATCATCATGTCGGTTCTCCGACACATAAGCGAACTACATGGACTTTGATCCCTGCCTCCTAGACATGGTACGTAGGAAGCCTCCATGAGGTTCAAGCCCACCACACATCGGACCACCTGGTCCATCTTCATGTCGGTTCTCTGACACTTAGGGGAACTATGTGGACTTTGATCGCTGCCTCCTAGGCGGGGTACGTAGGAAGCCTCCATGAGGTTCAATCCCAATGGCCAGTCAATCCGATCATCTCCACTTCGGTTCACCACGCCACTCTTAGTGCTGCCTCAATTGAGTTCCAACCCTTTGGGGTCATTAATCTAATGAGGGATGGTAAACCTCAGGCATAAATGATTCTGAACCCCTGCGTCCAGTTAACCATTGCCCACCAAAGTTAAATCCGTGGAAACTATGTTTAGGTATAAACCAAAGATTCAAGAACATATGAATACGTCTTAAATCTATAAGAGAGTCCGGGAACATGCAATTCCCCCCCCCCCCAAAAGGGTGTGATGAGCCTGACTTCCCATCACCTTGACCAATGCGAGTTCTTAAGAGTCACTAGTCAGACCATCCGGAGAATTCATGCCTTTGGAATGCAGGTCCATCAATCATTGGATACGGAGCCGTTGGGTGTTTCGTGGATGAAAACCAAGAACGAGACAAAAATGGTGAACCAAACGTGAATCTTTAACCAAACATAATGGATTCGAGAGTACCATGTAAATGGTACTCCCCCAACGGTGAAGGTGTCCATGCACGCCCTCCAATCCATCAAGGTTTGCCGGTTGCCTGCCCAGCAATGACCGCAAAGGCAGATCCAGACAACCCCTGTCGCTGTCTCCAACCGTTTCAGGAGCCTATCCCCGGAACGGGACAATGCGTACATCCCTTATCTTAGGGAGGCGGATGAGGTCGACGTTGAGGACTTCATCCCTGCCGAACGGGGGTTTCGCTTCAATGCCCACGCTGAAATGCGTCGTCGCGGTCATGCCTCGACTCAACATCCTCGCGCCGAGGAGGATATTTCCCTGAGGATTCAGGCCCACGCTCCACGATCTCCGGCCCCTCAGACCGCCCTACGAGGGCAGCATACGTAAAATCGGGGACCGGTCATCACCCTG
This sequence comes from Viscum album, assembly GCA_963277665.1. Lineage (NCBI taxonomy): Eukaryota > Viridiplantae > Streptophyta > Magnoliopsida > Santalales > Viscaceae > Viscum > Viscum album. The sequence goes on along the minus strand of OY728129.1, from coordinate 1,775,230,252 downwards.
GTCCCTGAGGAGGAGCTCTGTTGCCTAGGCACGGAGACATACCACGAACAGGCACCTACACCTATTTTCTCCTCTCAAGCCCGCCATCCAGACATAGAGGCCTCATACGAGCCAGCGTGCATCCCCGATGAGCTCCATCAAGCCCGTCGCTCACGCAGGACGACACTTACTAGGCAGGCACCTCTTCCTGCCCAGGGTTGGGAAGCCCACCAGCTTGACGTGGTGGAGACCCGACCCCTGGAGGACCGGCTCCTGGCAGTTTCTTTTGATGCCCGCCATCCTGATATGGTGGCGATCAACAATGCCCACCACCCAGATGTGGCAGAAAATCATAGGCGGGCACATCTCCCCGCCATCAAAGGCCACTGACTCGATACGGTGGGAAACCAATATATGCAGGGCCAACCCCCTGCGGATGCAAGTAAATTCCACCACCCCGATGTGGCGGAAAACGGAGAGACAAACTGGTGTATCCTGGTATAGGGGAAGATTCATTCACCTGCCCCACCATAGAATAATTTTCAGTACCCACTGACCACTGGAGGACCAAAGCAGGATATTCCTACTCCGATACCGAAATGGGCCTTCATACCCGTTCCAGCCAAAGATGTCTCTTTACATATCCTAGAAATTATGGAGGAGCAGGTATCGATCCCAGATCATATCTTACAGACTTGCCAGAATGTAATTGCATCGGTGTCAACAGCAAGGACTCGGGCCCGTGAGCCCGTCTCCCCAATTGAGGCGACTCATCTAAGAGACGAGATAGCCGCCTCAGAGCAGACCCGTATCCCTGCTACAGCCCAAGAGGGTCAATGGTTATCTTCCGTGACGCAAGGGAAACCAGATCGACCAGCTTCACTCGTTCCAACTGGGTGACACCCGTCCATCATGGTGGATGCTCCAGAGCTGGAATATATCCCTGATAAAAGTAAAGATGTTCGTCGGTGTATCCCGGTAGCATCACAGGACCCAATTAGACAGGGACCTAAAGGTGAAGGCCGTTTTCAACAGTAGACGGTCCTCGCTGCTCACAAAAGAGCGCCCCGAATGCACCGAAGGCAGCCGAAAAATAAATATCGGGTTCATGACTCCGCTCTGCTGGAAGATGGGGTTTCGGACGCTGTTAAGCACGCAACAAAGGTGCAAAACCCTACCCACCCATTACCATATTATGGGAGTGACAATAGCTGTTGCGCAGGTCCTCCCCACAATGTCGCTACCAGCAGCTCTGAAGGTCCTCCCCAGAGCACCCGTGGGGGCCTCCCCCACAGGCATATAACGATCGGGCACGAGAGATTCTCTCCTAATGCGAGTCATGGAAACCCTCCACGTGACCAGAAGATCGAGCAGCAAGAAGGTCCTCCACTTGTTGTGGTCCACCCTGAAGGTCCTCCCCGGGGTATACACTACAATCACTCTCCATGCAGTAGGACCACATATTCTGATGGTAGTCCTCGCTATCATAGTCGCAACTACGGAGGCCCTCCCCATAGTGACGTCTCATTACAACAAGAAGGTCCTATCCTTGTCGTATCATGCCCTGAAGATCCTCCACAAGGGTTATGCTGTAACGGGACTCCACACAGCCAGGCATCATGTCATGGTGGTAGTCCTCACCCCCTGATAACGGAGGTCCTCCCCGTAGAGATGTCGAGCAAAGAGAAGGTCCTCCCCTCATTGCGGTAAATTTTGGAGGCCCTCCCCAGGATGTATCCCACAGATATTCTCCCTACGACAGCAGTAATGGTAGTCCTCGCCATTTCCGCAGCTGTGATGTTAGTCCTCGCCACCACGACCGCCATTACGATGGTCCTCCCCACAATGGCCCCAAGCGACAAGAAGGACCTCCCCTTGTCGCGGCATGTCCTGAAGGTCCTTCCCAGGACGCGCGTCAAACACCAAGCCATGATGTTCATCCCCACCATGATGGCAGTTGTTGCGAAGGTCCTCCCTATAACAACGCAACGCATCCATAAGGTCCTCCCCTTGCTGCAACATGCCTTGGAGGTCCTCCCCAGGGTGTGCACTGCAAAAGTCCTCTATGTAGTGAAGCATCAGGCAGAAATGGTAGTCCTCACCATTAAGGCCCTCATTGTGAAGGTCCTCTCCACGATAACATATTATATCGACAGGAAGGTCCTCCTCCTACTGAATCAAGCACCGAAAAGCCCTCATATTCCGAGGCACTCAGAAGGAGGGGATCAAGCATGTCAGATTCCCAACTTGTCGCTAACGACACCCTTCATCGATCAGTAGACGGTCTGGGGCCGTTTTTATCTTATGAACCACCTTGGAATCACTTACACATTGATTTAGCACCTACCGGTCCCACTGCCTCTGATCACACTAGCAGGGAGCGCCTCACCTGGGCTGACCAGATAGAAGAATATCAGGTGGAGGAGTATGCTGATATGATGCACCTGAGGAAACGACTGACCAAGAATGATATACCAGTCATGTTTTGGCCCATGGACACCTTTCAGTACGACATACCCAGGGAGTTTTCGGAAGAATGCATGCACGGCATCCGCCATAATATATGGACAACCCTCCTATAACTGAAGTCAATCTTCCTACCCTATGACGGGTATGTAGACCACGTCAAGAGGGTAGGGGACCTCCTGTGTCACATCGACCTGGAGGCCCTTTCCTTGACGTGATGACAACGCCCCAAGAGGCGCAAAGGGAATATGGAGGCAGCTTGCCTCCGTGCACTGCATGAACTGCGCCGCCTAATTGGTGATGCTCCGATGAGAGTTCATATCAGGGGATGGGGGGAACACAGAGCTCTTCATTTCACTCTGATCCCCACCCAGAGATACCCATTTGGCGTGGTATCGTGTAACGTCGCCACATCGAGATGGAAATCGGGTGGACCCCATGTTCAGGAAAGGAAACACACCCCACAGAGTCAGGCCTTGAGTAAGTCCTAGAAGCACCAGGCCCAGTGGGAACGAGCCATTAAAAAACTCTTGAATCCGGCCAGCGAGAGATTACAGCAGGCCGCTCGCATAAGAGAGGCCAATCAAGGATCTCTGCCCGCCTCCCTAGAACGGACTGATCCACAGGTGAATTCAGCACCAGATCAGGTTCACCCCCAGATGGGGGCACGCGAGATCAGGCAGGTCGCGATAGTTGTAGCCACTGTCGCAATCCAGGGTCAACCCCAGGTTGCAGGGTTGGGGGCATTTTTAACAACAAATTCCCCCATAAGACCAATAAAACTGGGAAGAGACTCAATGTCCAGGGAACGGAGCCAGCCCCATCCCTCGGGGATGGGGGCATTATTACCCCCTCAACAACAACCTCCCCCACGAGAGTCGGTATTCTCTCGTCTAGGGAGGACAATCAGAAGAGGAGGTTCTCGTCCTATCCCATCAATCGAATCATCAACCCCTCCGAGAGGAAGGCGCACCGTAAGGTCGCATCAAAGAACTCTCTGCATCACTTTTTGTCAAGAAGTTAGAGGGAAATCCCAAGTCATGAATAGGAAGGTCGGTCGAAGACGCAGGAGATACTCTTACAATTTGGAAGATGATGTCCCCTCCACCCCGTAATATGCATTCATCAATGCCATAGAGGCTAACCCCATGGGTGACACCATAGAAAATGAAAATCCGGACGGATCGGGAGACGACGATTCCGGTCAGGCTGTGACTCACAATGAACCCCCAAGTGTGCACAGCTAGAAGCAGAGGGCCGCTTTAAATATGGCCACCCCTTCACCTAACCTCCCTCCGCCTTCCCAGTAAGCTTCCAACAAGGACAAGAATAAAGGAACGATTAACCTTAACCCATCCCCTTCTCTTGATAAAAACGAGCCACTCACGCTTGAAGAGAGGTTCGCTCGATAGTAAGAAGAGTTGAAAGAATTGAGGCGGCTTAACGCCGAGCTGCTCCAGAGGAACCGCCTTATTGAAAGTGTGTCCCAAGAAGAACCACGTCATTCACTCCCGGGAAGTGCACCTCAAAATCTAAGGTTTTCCCCGACAAACGAAGCACGATCAGGGATCCTGCCCAATGAGGCGCCTGGTTCGTACAACTACCTAAACATGGATGATGAATACCAGGATTTGCCTCAACTTATGAGGAAACAGGAGAAAGTATACCCGAACCCTCTGAGGGTACCCCGAATGGAATATTCACCCTTGGTTCTGGCCAATCTGGATCCTCAGGTAATGCCTCAGGCTACGCCTGCCCATGACCGGTCCCAATAGGATGTAAACCAGGGACTCACCACTACCATCAAGGCATTAACAACTTGATTGGAAGTGATGGAAGGTCGACGCGCTCCGATAAAACCGGAGTGGAAACCCTACCCGGATTGGGTGACAAACACACCACCTCCACCCAATTTTGGGAGCCCTATATTTCCCATCTTCAATGGATCAGGTGATCCGGAGCAGCATTTGATGTACTACACATCCTATTGCGACCCTAAGATGGGGACCCCAGAATAGCAAGAAGTAGTGAGACTCAGATGCTTCGTACGGACCTTGCAAAGATCCGCCTTCATCTGGTATACGAGTCTGCCGGCCTAGTTGATAAAGAGCTGGGAGGACCTCCGGAAGCAGTTCCTATTCCATTTCAGCTCAACACTGCCTAAAACAATGGTCAGTGATCTCATGAACAACAAGTAGAGGGAGAACAAGAGGGTCTCAGATTTCATCACCAGATGGAAAGTTCTGACCTATTCTCTGAATAGGCTAATGCCTCAAGATGAGATGCTAGCCATATTCATCGATAATCTCAGAGATGAGCTGTAAACACCGCTCATACTGGTGGAGTCCACCACTGGTTTCCACCATCTCTCGGCCATTGCCCAAATAATTTATGATTCCATGCAGCGGACAAATTCAATGTCCTAAATAGCCTCGTAGGCTCCTGCGAAAAGATCCCCTAGAGCTAAAGCGTTCGCTGTCACACTCAAGCCAGCCCCTGTGCCCGCTCTGCCGCTCAGGCCTCCACCAAATCGTCAAGGGCCCCTGCATATCAGCGGCCGCCCTTGCCTAAAAGGGACGATCAGAGAGGACCGAAGCGGAACTAGTCTGAGGAACGAAGACAGAAAGTATACTCATTCCGAGATGATCAAGTTCATGGTTACTTCATTGCCGCTATGAATTGAAACTTGCTCCACCTTATGGAACAGAGGAGACCTGAAGAAGTCATCTGTGATGATAGGCCAGATTATTTCCCCTACCACCAGATGTTGGGGCACTGTATCTAAGAATGCTTCATCTTCAAAGACCTTCTGCAGAGGATTGTAGATTCCAGACAAGTCGAGATGGGACCACCCCCAACACATGTGACACGTATCTCTACCACCGACTCTGACAAAGAGGAGGGTGGAAGAAATTCACCGGAAAACAGGGGCATTAATTTGACAACTGGATGACTCAGAAGACTGTCAACTGAGCCCCGGGCATACTCCGAGCTCAACTACAATAGCCGGTGTTGCCACCAGCATCCCCTGGAGCCGCAAAGCTGACCACATCGGCCTCAAAACCCTCCACAAGTAGGACATCTGGACGGAGTCAAAGGAGGAAAAGATCACAAGAGGAGCATTCCGTGACGGGGCCAAAGTTAGTCCCAAACCTGGTAGATTTCATGCCCTCGAATTTGGCACAACGGGCACCGACCCACAAAACAGCACCATCAGAGACAACCGACCATGTTGACCTGTCAGAGGATGAAGAGACAATCTTCGGTTCTATCAACGTCATCCATCTCATGGAATCATTCCCTGAAGAAGGGTATGATTATGAACCCGAGTTTTCTGCATGAAGAGCCGGGAGGTGGAATCGCAGAGGCAAGGGATACCAGTGGAGGTGCAGCCATAGCCGAAACCAACCCTACGGTTGGACCCCGGCCCAGACCGTCAATATTGCGGAAACCCATGGGATATCCCTTCAACAGACTCATCAAGATAGGGAATTCCACTCCACCCCCACAAGCAGCCACTCTGGTCCTGTTATTATGCGATACCCACCAGAGGAGGAGCAAGTGTCTGGTCGCCTAGTGTGCACAAATATACCGGCCAGGACAAGTCCTCAAAACATGAGAACACCATCGACATCCTTCCCCGTGGTCGGTCCCTCCTCGTCAAATGCTCCAACTCCCAAAGCACCCACTAAGACTCTCCCACCAGCGGAGAAGCATCGACCACTGGAGAAAAAATACGACATTCTTAAGCAGCTGGCGTCTGTAACAGCCAAGTTTTCAATCCTTGATGCCCTGGGTTTGTCAGCCGACCTTAAGGAGGCACTTATCGAAGCCTTGATCAGCCCCCAGGAATTCCAAGCCGAGGTGGCTGCCGCTGAGATTTACTGGATGGAGACTGGCCTGGATGAATGCAATGCGGTGATTTCATTCACCGATCAGGATGAAGATTCCATCATGCAAGGACACATCAGACTGCTATACGTGTCCGGCACGCAGAATGGTATTGAGATCTGAAAAGTCTTTATAGACAATGGCTCTGGAGTTAACCTCCTTCCCCTACGGACACTCCGTAAGGTGGTCTACAGTGAGGATGATCTAATTCCCTCAGCCACAAATTTGTTAGTTTAAGACAAGAGTGAGTAGAAACCAATGGGACTGATTAAGCTAAAGACCCATTTTGGTGACCTGGTAGCCTACACAGAATTACTGGTGGTTCGGCAGAGCACGACATTCAATGCCCTATTGGGAAGGCCATGGCTCCATAGGCACATGGCCATTCCTTCATCCTACCACCAGTGTATCAAGTACTGCATCAACGGACAAACCGGGACATTGCACACCAACAAGGCCCCTTTCAAGCTCTCTGAGTCACATTACATCGACGCTGGGTTCTGTAAGAAAAAGAAGAAGAAGCCTTTGATCAACTGCATCGATTGGATCCCCACTCCAAATGGCCTGGAAATGGTCCCTGATGACCCTCTCAGGAAGCTTGGCAGAGATTATGTCCTTCCCATCAATCGTGTTGAGAGTAGGAGTTCAAGTCCGGACACGCATTCGGATGTCCTCATGACTTCAGCCACAATGGCCGAGCATGAAGACACGGTAACGTCTACCAACCCTTGATTTGGGGACGAATACTCAAGAAGGGATTCCCATGATGCCTCTCCCTCAAACCCTCGAAGGCTCAGACCGGAAACTCTCTCCTCGTCAGATCAAGAAGATGAGGACTTGGGAGAAGAAGAGGTGGAATACCTCAGAGATGCACCTCCCGCATTTGAGGAGGGTATCTCCACCACTGTGGATGAGCTCGGGGAAATAAATCAGGGTACCGAAGAAGACCTGAGGCCCACTCTCATTAGTGTGGCCATGTCTCCCAAGGAACACGAGGTATATACCTCCTTTCTAAGGCAAAATCAGGACGTATTTGCCTCGAATTACACTGAAATGATGGGACTTAATCCTGAGGTAGTGACGCATCACCTGGGTCTTCCAGAAGACCATCGGGGCTACAAACAGGCCACCAGAAGGACACACCCCTCACATGCTGCCATAATAGAGGCTGAAGTCGATAAGATCATTAAATCAGGCATTATCAGGGAGGTCTAGTACCCCATTTGGTTGGCCAACATTGTCCCTATCAAGAAAAATAACGGGAAAATCCATGTCTGCATTGACTTCATAGAACTTAATCGACATTGTCTGAAAGATGAATTCCCGGTTCCAATCACCGAGTTGTTAATTGATGCGACTGCTGAGTATGAGGCTCTATCCTTGATGCACAGATATTCCGAATATAATCAAATTAGGATGGCCTGAGAAGACTAAGAAGCCACTACCTTCAGGGCACCTCAAGAGGTATTCTGTTACAGGGTCAGGCCCTTTGGTCTCAAGAATGCTGGCACCACGTATAAACGTGCCATGCATCGGATCTTTAAGCCGGTCCTAGGGAAATTTGTTGAATGTTACGTGGATGACCTATTAGTCAAGTCCAGACAGCACTCGGATCACCTGTTGGACCTTGAGACCGTCTTCAACAAGATCTGACAGCATAGCTTGAAGATGAACCCCTTGAAATGCGCCTTTGGGGTTACCTCAGGGAAATTCCTTGGCTTTGTTGTATGCCATCACGACATCGAAGTCGACCCTGAGAAGACGAAGGCTATCCGGAGCCCCCCCCTCGAAACCTCACCGAGCTGAGTGGATTCCAAGGGCACCTAGACTATATTAGGTGGTTCATAGGCAACCTAGAAGGAAAATGTTTTCCCTTCACCAGGTTGATGAAGAAGGGGGTCACGTACCAGTAGTCGAATGACTACCAAGAGGCATTTGACAACTTGAAGAAGTACCTCTTAAGCCCACCGGTGCTCATGCCCCCGGTCGAAGGAAGGCCTCTCATTCTATATGTGAAGGCCCTAGAACGGTCATTGGGGTCCTTCCTCATATAGAAGAATGATGCCGACAGCGAAAAAAGTCTCTATTACCTCAGTCGAACCATGATTGATGCTGAGACTCGATACTCAAATATCGAGAAGAGCTGTCTGGACTTGGTCTTCGCTGTTCAAAAGCTGCAACATTATCTGCAGCATCATCAGGTCCATTTGATCTCGTAGAGTAACCCGCTCAAGTACATCCTCAGTCGCCCGATGCTAACCGGATGCCTATCCCGATGGGCGGTCATCTTGCAGTAGTTCGACATCCGGTTCGTGCCTCAAAAAATCATCAAGGGCCAGGCATTAGCAGAATTTCTAGCAGAGCACCCTTCAACAGGGACCACTGCACCGGACGCTGAACTACCTGATGAAGATATCTTCTCAGTTCAAGAGGAGGTCCTAGCATGGGAAATGTACTTTGACGGTGCGTCCCGAAGCCCCATTGGGAAGAGGATGGAGGATCCCAGATTCAAAAAAGTGGGTCTGGGGATAATACTCGTGTCCCCAGAAAAGGCAGTTTTGTCGTATTCCTTCCTCCTGTGATAGGGATGTACGAACAATGAATCGGAATATCAAGCCCTCATTACTGGCCAGGAGCTTGCACTCCAGGCACAAGTACAACACCTTAAGGTAAAAGGTGACTCAGAGCTGGTCATAAAGGAAGTCAACAGTGACTATGCTATTAAAAAAGAGGATCTGATCCCCTTGTTTGACCATGTCCAAGGGATAATGGCCGAGTTCTCCACAGAACCAACATTGACTTATATTCCCTGGTCCCAGAACGCTCAGGCCGATGCATTAGCCAACGCGGTCACAGCCCTAGCAAACCCAAACCGGGATGAAACGGTTATCAGTATTGCTCACCGTCGAATGGTATTTCCATTTGTTCAAGCTACGACGGAAGAGATCCATGAAGTCAGTCCTGTACCGGAGCCATATGCTCATGCTTCCGGCTGGATGACCCCCATCATGAACTACCTTCAATGGGGAGAGCTTCCATCAGACAAGGCTGAACGAGAGAAAATATGGAGAAGGGAAATCAATTTTTTTATATGGTGGTGTAGGTCAGCAACAAGACCTCTAAAAATGAGGCCTCGATGGAGTGCTCCTCAGACGCATTGACGGAGAAGAAACTGTTTTTGTCATGACTGAAGTACATGAAGGAGTATGTGGAGCACATCAACCAGGGACTAAGCTCTCCCACCAAGTTCGAAGGCTTGGGTACTACTGGCCCACAGTGGCACGAGACTACGAGTGTATTACTGCAAAATGCCACTCATGCCAGATTCATGCCAGATTTATACACCATCCCCTGGAGTTAATTCATCAAGATAAGTACTCTTGGCCATTTGCCATCTGGGGGATGGACGTTGTGGGACCATATCCTCCCGCCATAGCCAAATAGCTGAAGTATATCCTCACGGTGACCGACTTCTTTTCCAAATGGGCAGAAGCCATACCCCTCAAGGAAGTAGGGGAAAGAAATATTTTCAGCTTCATGAAGACCAATATCATCACCAGATTTGGTGTCCCTCATACCATACTGACGGACAACAACAACAATTTCTGCTCTGCTGAGTTGGAAAATCTATACCACGCGTATGGTATCAAGGCTAACCACTCATCCCGCTACCATGCAGCGGCCAACGGACAGATAGAAGCTTTCAACAAGACCCTATCCAACATCCTCCAGAAAATGGTGGAAAAGGAGAAGAATTCATGGCCGGATAAACTCCTCCATGAATTGTGGGAATATTGAACCAAAATCCTCACCGCTACTCGGTCTACCCCGTACTCATTGGTGTACGGCACAGAGGCGGTCCTTCCCATTGAACTCCAACTTCCCTCACTCATTATTGACATATGTGATCGATTATCTGATGATGAGAAGTCAGAAAAGTGGTTAGGTGAATTGGAACAGCTAGATGAGAAGCGGATGCACACTCCGCACCACCTGGAAGTGTACCAGAACCGGATCGCACGAGCCTTCAAAAAAAATTCCGACTTCATTCTTTCTTGAAGGGAGAATTAGTGATGGTCCTTCGGACCCCAATGATACCTAGAAAGAAGCCTCAAAATCTAGAGCCCAAGTGGGAGGGACCATATCCTATACACAAGGTCCACTCCAACGGAGCATACGCCCTGATCTCCATGGACGGTCAATTCACTACAGCTCCTACCAATGCGAGATTCTTGAAGAAGTATTTCGCATAGAGACAGAGAAATCATCGTCCGAGCTGTATGACACTAAACTGCCAAGCACCTCATCCTAACCGCATGACGTTAAACTGCCGGGACGTAGTCCTCACCGCATGACGTTAAACTGTACGGATTTCACTGAACTATGTATGGATTGATTCCTGCCCTTGCAGGATACGTAGTGACGTCGGGATTCCCTATCTGGGACCAACCACTTCACTTAAAAAACAAATGGCCCCTTTCCCCCATGTACAGACCAGACCTACACGGGTTGTATCATCTTTTCACAGAACTACGTATGGTTTGATTTCTACCCTTGCAGGATACGTAGCAACGCCGAGATTCCCTATCCCGGCCTAGCCACTTCAAAAAAAAATCCTTCTTCCCTTGTGTGCGGACCAGACCTACACAGGGTGTATCATCATTCAGAGAACTACGTGAGGCTTGATTCTTTCCCTCGCAGGATACGTAGTGATTCCATAATTCCACACCCTAGCCCAACCACCTCAAAAAGAAAAATAAAATGGCTCATTCCCCCGTGTACGGACCAGACTTTCATGGGGTGTATTCACGTCCTCACCGCATGATGTTAAAACTGCACGGATGAAGAATAATTAAGAATTCCCTTCCCCCTGTGTATGGACCAGACCTGCACGGGGTGTACGGATTCCAGAGAACTACGTACGTCTTGATTCCTACCCTCACAAGATACGTAGCGATGCCAGGATTCCTATCCTGGCCTAGCGACTTCAAAAAAAATTCCCTTTCCCCCGTGTATGGACCAGGCCTACATGGGGTGTACTTCTCATCCTTATCGCACGATGTTAAACTACATGGACGATGATGTTAAAAATTACCCTTCCCCATGTATGGACAAGACCTGCATAGGGTGTATACCTTCGTCCTTACCGCATGACGTTAAACTGCACAGAAGTTGTCCCCACTGCACGACGTTAAACTGTGCAGACCCCTCTTTTCCTTTCACGTTGGGTCACCTTTGTCCTTACCACATGACGATAAACTGCATAGATTTTTTCCTCACTGCATGACGTTAAACTGCATGGACTTCATCGCGACCCAACCAGTACACATGGCGATACGAGATGGAGATACTCCTTGCACTTTTGGATACATCCTTTCCATACATCAGGCTCCACAACCCGGATAATTATGGATCTTCATAACCACTCATGGCCATCAGAGGTGGAAAGTTATCGACCCGTGGACACCTTTGTACGACTATGAAAACCATTCCCTCAGTGGCTCTTAATATTGATAGCCCATGTCCCATATACCAAAGGCAAGATTTCCACAGGCGACACTCTTCCTAGCTCTGTATGCTTACCTGCCTCAGAGCCCCCATACCATAACTCTTGATCCAAGAAGTTTATGGCGAAGTGGTTTACAAGTTCATTCCCCTTTTCACATCCAGATGTATCCAGGGTATCCTTATCTGGCTAGCCTATGTGTCTGTCAGTGGTTCACATAGCGACCTGCATCAACAAACATCAAACCAGGAGTAGGCTACTTTGACTCAACAGACAATTGTAGTGAAGTTGTTTTCTGTATACCCGGACACTATTATCCACTCATGCCGAACTCTTCACTAGGAGAAATCACGAATTCTCATGATCATTCATGGCCATTGGAAGTGGAAAGTTATCAACCCAGGGACACATTTGTACGAATATGCATACCATTCCCTCAGTGGCTCTGCATAATGATAGCCCCTGGCTCGTCCATCGAAGGTATGATTTCTTTGGGCGGTACTTCTCCTAGATCTGTATTCATACTAGCCTCATAGCCCCCACACCATACCTCCTGATCCGGGAAAGCTCAAAGTTGTAGTTTACGACCTTCATCCCCCACCTTGTTCTAAGTATATCAGAACATTTTGACCCAATTATCCTTCGAGTGACTGTAGAAATAGTCACCCAATGGTCTGAGCTCTATGACTGATAAACTAGGAGTACTTCGTCCTTACTGTATGATGTTAAACTGCATGGAATGAAAGCACACCCCCGCGAACAAGATAAATCAGCGCATGGGGAATAGTTAATCTTTAACTGCAACCAGGGACGGGTATCCCTGACATGTCTAGGCATTCCTCACTAGATGACATACATCGTGGCCCGGACAATTGCGGATCCCCATGACCACTCACAGCCATCAGAAGTAGAAAGTTATCGACCCATGGACACCTTTATATGACTATGAATACCATTCCCTCACCATCTCTGCATAATGATAGCCCTTGGCTCATCCATCAAAGGCATGATTTCCACAGGCGATACTCTTTCTAGCTTCGTACGCTTACTGGCCTCAGAGCCCCCATATCACCTCTCCCGATCCAAAAAGCCCCGGAACCATGATTTACACCAATAAACCCCCTTTCATGCCTGGGGAATGTTGAGGTATTCAACCCCCAGTTGTATTCTGATGAAGAGAAGCCTTCGCAATAACACCCCTGTCCTCGCCGCATTACGTTAAACTGCACGGAAACCTTTAAGGATATCCCTGTCTTTACCGCATGACGTTAAACTGCACAGAAGCCGTCCTTGCTGAATGACGTTAAACTGTATAGCAACCTTCAATAATGCTCCTCGTCCTTACGACATGATGTTAAACTGAACGGTCAAACCCATCATGGGTTCAGTAAGAAACAGAGGCTTTTCTCTGTCTTGCAGTGCATTGGTCAAACCTGTACGAACCACCGCCTCACACCAGAGTGAGAAAGATTTACTTCACCTGTTCTTAGGAAGTTTAGACTATATATTTCCTCCGTATTCATGCACCCTCTCATCATAAACCATACTCTGTACTCAGAAAAATCCGAACTCTCATAAGGCACCTCTGGTGGTCCCAAATCTTAACTTCCCTGAAGTTGTTCGGCTATCGGAAGTGGATAGTATTTGACATAAGGACACCTTTGCATGACTATGCATACCATGAACTCAGTAGCTCTGCATATTGATCACCCCTGGCCCATCTACCAAAAGCATGTTTTCCTTAGGCGATGCTTCCCTCCGTACGCCTCTTGGCCTCTGAGCCCCTATGTCCATCCCAGGATTCAGAAACCCTATGAGCTACAGATTACCAACCTCTTTCACAATCCTACTTGAATGCGGCGGAGCATCTTTGACAAGATTACCAAGAACCAGGAAAAGTCATTTCATTTCAGATGATGTCCCAGCTGCATGACTTTAAACTGCGTCAAGCCTCAATCATCCCTTACGCTATCTAAATGCGTAGGGAGGTGGTCTCTAGACCACACTCCTGGTCATTACGGATGCTCGCAAAACCCTTTCAGATGTCACACTCCCCTTCTGAGCCACCCCTGGTGGTTTTCATAACTTTCCATGCCACCCATCGTGGTTTCCATAAGCCGGACTTCCATGAAGTCCCCTGGCCATTAGAAATGGATAAGTCTTTGTCTTAAGGACACCTTTGTATGACTATGCATACCATGCCCTCAACGGCTCTACATATTGATTACCCCTATCTTGTCTACCAAAGGAAAGTTTTCCTTAGGAAATTCTATTCCTGCCTCTGTACGCCGACATGGCTCCAATGCCTTGAGACATGCCCTGCATGCCGCTCAAATTCAAACATGTTTCCCCCACGTGCGTTTTAGGGGTAGTAAGACATCTTTTAATCAGTTTAACCCTATTGGGGCCCTCGCCCCACCATATTTGGTCAATGATGTTCGACCTAAAACATCAGTAATGATAGTCTTGTCGTCATGACTTTAAAACTCTCACAAAAAGAGGCACAAAGCCTATTAGGCCGGAAACATAAAAAGGGCGACCTAAGAAAAATCCGGGTTATACCCGCTGGGTCCATACAGAATAGGCCTAGGAAAAATCAATGCATTAAAAGAAAAAAAAAGACAAAAAAGTTTGTGGGGTTTTCCTATAAGACCCTAGAAATAGTCAGACTTTGCTTGATGGATCCCATGGTCCAGGAAAAAATTAGAGCTTGTTTTCCTGAGTTATGATTAGTTCTGATTCAGTGAATTGTTATTTTCACAAAAATTGTTCTAAGTAACAATCAAATTCCACAGCAATGAGTGATTACTGGAGACTGTATTTCATTCAAAAAAAAGTTGGACATTCACAAGCTGGGGTCTCTCCTTTATACAAAAAAGAAAGGGGTAGAGGGGTAAGTAAAATAGGGGATACAAAAGTAGATCTGATAGTTATAGAGGAGCCTGACGTGCTCTCCCCACCAGATTAGTGACTGTGTAGCGAAGGCCATCGCAAGATTGTTCCAAAACTGCCTTCTACCTGGTCTCAGCCTCAGCCACTGGACGGATACGCTACACTGTGGTTTTGAGATCGTTGAGACCTTTTATGGTGACTTCAAGACGGCCAGTCATTGCCGATAACAAATCCCTCAGCATCGCGGCTTGTTCCTCGCATGCATGTAACTCGGAGGATAGGATGGCCAACTGATCTCGGGAGATGGCCTCTCATGCTATCAGTTGATGGAGATTTGTTGTGTTTTCCTCCAAGGTTCAGGCCCCGTAATAAGTGGTCTCGAAGTGAGAGAGCGTGCATTCAATAGTGACAGCTTCCTCGCGGGCCATGACAACTTGGCAAGCCAGAGAATGGAAGTGCCGATAGTCAAAGCCACCCAACCCCAAACCTATGAAGAGCGGATGAAGAGCTTCTGTTTTCATTTCCATTTCAGCTAAGGTGGTTTCGGTGATGATCTCACAGATTCGGGGCTAGGCCCACCTGCGCACTGCCCTATGGTCCACCGTGATGAGAGGATATTTGGTATCCTCGCTGGACGACATGAGAATAATGTCTCGCATGGCTTCCCACGCAGACATGTGCTCACTAGAAATTGGCTCTGAAGCGGGAAAGTCTGGAGCTCCTAACCCCAGTTCAGGCTTGGGGACCAAGTTTCTAAGCCCGATATTGATTGGCAGAACCTCCGGGATGGTCTCGCTGGGAACCGACACCACAGGATCGTCCTCATCCACGCACAAGAAGGATGAACTTGCCCGAACTGCGGCCACCGCAAGGTCGGGAGAGGAAAGTTCTCTGAATCGCTTTGATCAGTGAGCCATTAGTCGGTCCTCCCTTGAAACTGATGAGGAAGGTGTAGTGGAAATAGCAGCCACCATACCTCCCGATCTAAGAGTCTTCCAGACAACCTTCACTAGGATCCCATCAGGATAGTATTTTATCCAGGTCTTTGCATACTCCATTGAAATGTCTGCAGCCGTGTTCGTATCAGGCAGGGAAACACTTGCATCAGATCCCTCCCGTGTCAGCATCATCCACCACTGTTGAAGTATGGCTGGATGCAGTCCTTGGATCCGAGAAGGGGGAAGGGACGATTGGACTCGCATGCACATGAACTGGCGAGAAAAGCGATACGGGACATACAGCTCGCACAAAGAAATACCGTCGATCTGTGTGGACAGAAACCCATCCCACAGAGAGACCATGTAAGAGCGCTCCTCCAGGCTCCCCCGGCGGTTGTCAACTATGACGCCAGAAGGGGTGGGGTAGGGAGTGAAGATAAACTGGGAGAAGTTGCTCAGGAGCTCGAGGACTTCACTAGAGTTGAGAGGCTTCAAGAAAACTCCGGCTATATCCAGTAGGATAGGCTGAAATGTGGGAAACAGGATGGCCGTGTTATGATGATATTCATAATAGTGACAGTGGTCTGCCACCCAGAGGTACAAGAATTGAAATGGTCCTCTTAGACGGTAGGGTGACCCGCCCACCTTAATGTGGCTGAGTAGCTCGTAGATAAGGTCCAAAGTGGGCACGACTAAATTCACCAAGTGGCCCTCTGCTAACTCAGCTGCCATCATCAAAGTGCAAGCCTGGACACTGGGATTAACATCCCGAGAAGGAAATAGCCATCCGCTCAAAAACATAGCAAACAGACCGGCCAACCGGAGCATAGGTGAAACACCAGGGCATGCCTCGTAACCCCATGAAAGGTATTCACCTGCTTTTATAACCGCCCAGTAAGAAACTTCAATGGTTCGTGACTATTGGGAAGTATGAGTCCCGGGACGCTTAATCTTCAGCGTAGGACCAATGGTGTTCAGAAATAAACCTATCCAAATGCTATAAGGAATATACGAGTGGGCACGCAAGGCCTGACCCAGTGACTGCTCTGCCATGGTCAGCAGCTCTTTCGCCAATAAAGGAACCTTTTCAATGTTGTCCCATGCATCGGGAGTGGGAAAAAATTCATCATACATATCGCCAGAAATCGACAATCCTCTTATCTTGTAGATGTCCCAAAGACTAATTTCGACTTCACCAAGGGAAAGGTGGAAAGTGTTAGTACTTGAACACCAGAAACTGAACGGGTTGGGAAGGATCAAAGACGGTGGGTAAACAGAAAATTGGGAAGCCTACACTGCGGAGTATAGGTTGACAGCTTCCAGTGAATCGGGAGACTCCCGATAATGATGATGGACCCAGAAAGCCCAAGCCCAATCATTTGAAAAGAGCCCGCCGGACCAAAGATCCCACCAGGGAACCCACCCCACATCAGGATCCCTTCGATCAAGGTTGATAATAGAAGGGTAGTCCTTAAGAACAACTTTCTGAGAAAATTCTTGAGTGCACTGATCGCTTTGGGTCCAGACAGAGCCCCTGAGAATAAATTTGTCTTTCAGACCAAGATTAGAGATTATCTCCCCAGATTGGGTAAGGTTTTCCTGAATGCATTTTGAAGGCACTTCCAGGAAGGGAGAAGGGAGACCTGCAAAAGTAGGGGGGGATAGGAACTTCATACTAAAGACCGAAGCCATAGAGCAGGAGCTGATTGGATAATAGATAACTCAGAAGCTCTGGAGAGAGCAGTTTCCTCAATGCACCATCATCAGGAATGATGGACCGACTAGGGTCCTCTTTGATGCCCTCCGCTATGTGAATCATAGCTGAACGTCTCTCTGAGCCAGTTGAGAGGGGCTCTATGGCAAACATCAGTGCAGAATGAGGGGGAACCATATTTTCTCCCTGCACAATGAGATAAATCAGTCCGGAATAAAAATCTGGACAAGAATAACCAAAATGAATGGTTAAGGAGCCTTCACAACCAAATCTGCAAGGAGGCCTTGGAGGATGGTTCACGAGGACATCATTCCGCGAAACAGCCTTTCGAGAAATCAGTTCGCAAAGTCCTGACCCGTGGAGCGTTGGCCAGGAAACTGCGAACCAAGTCACTCTGTGGAAATTCAATCCCAGGTTCATTTGGAAGATTCAGATACTTTTTAAAGTCAAAGAGATATCTAGTTCGCAGATCATCGAAACCAAGAAGCAAGTTCCTCCACAACCCATCATCACTTAATTTTTAATTAATTAAGAGTAATGGTTTGCGGTTGGGAATTCGGTCTGCGGGTGAAGGAGACCGCGAAGAAGAAATGGTTCGCAGAAGTTGCTGCTAGTTCGCGGACGAGGCACTTCGCGAAGGAGAAAACACGTGGAGGTGAAGGAGCTCGGGTTTCGCGTAGAATTCATTAAAGGACAAGTGAGGGCTCCCCGTATTTATTGGTGTGGTCCCCTACCGGGTCCACCTTTCTACCAAAAACCATCTCAGTTTCAGTACCACTTTTCATCGGAATGGCCTCATCTTCGTTCCGATCGGATCTAATTCCGATGGGGGGCATTTGTAGGGTCCTAAAAATCTGCAAAGTAAATTTTACCCATATTCCCCAAAGAATTGGGGAAAATAATCAAAGAGGAGACACAAAGGACCGGTCCATGAACCGGTCCATGGAAGAACAACGTGGCCAGGCACCGCGAGGCACCCCCCTCCCTGAACCATTGTCGTTCGCGAAAAGGAGGCGGAGAGACTCTGCGGTCGCGAGGCAGGATGGGCGCCAGTCTGGTTCACCATCACGGACCGCCCCAACCATGGACCGCGTCGACCGGTTCAAGCCGCACCCGCTGTCGTTCACGGATTGGAGGCGGAACCCTCCGCAGCCACGGAGCACTCCCAGAGTTCGCCTCGCAGAGGAGGGGAGCGTTCAATACCTACCGGGAATCGCGGATTGACCAAGTCAGCTGTCAACCAGGTATTTGGTTATAGGCCTCTGGAAAAGGTGTCGCGTGGCCATAGATACATTCCTTTCCCCACTCTATAAAAGGAGACCAAGGGGAAAATAAGAAAGGATCGGATAACTAGAATCGGATTCGGAGGGATTGGAGATTCGGGAGGAGAAGGAAGGCTTCGGATTTCGCAAACAGCAAAATTTCCACCCGTGAACCACAGAAGGTATATGAATTAAGAAGGAATTTGGAAAACGCATAATAATTTGGTGAACCGTGAAACTAAACAATAAAAAGGGAGAACCGCGAACCATACCCCCTCCGTGGATGACTTCCCCGTGGACCAGGGAGTTTATGCCTCTTTTCCCATCCGTCGTACCGCATAGCACCCTCCTCTGTGGGTGATGCCCCGACCGACGAGCCTCCGATCGGTGAAGCCATTGGCCGCCGTTGCCTGCCTGGAACCCTCTGCGAACCACCTTGGTTCACGGATTGAACCTGAATCCGTGAACCACCCTGGTTTACAGATTGAACCTGAAGCCGCGAACCACCCTAGTTCGCGGATTGAACATGAAGTCGTGAACCGCCCTAGTTCGAGGGATGCCAATCAGTCCGCAAACCACCCTGGTTCATGGACGGCTTCTCCATCTGCATGTTACTTCCCCACGTGAAGGGATCCACCACCCATACCTCTCGGTGGCTCGCCAAAAACATCGGTGTTCTTATCTCCAGAGCCAGGTAAAATCCTTCCGATCTGGCCAGGTCCTCCGCGACTCCCTCATTGGCCTATTCATCGGCCCCGAGCCGAGGCCTCTGCCAGAGACATCGGATCTGCGTGGTATAACTTTCAGGCACATCAGCATGCCATTTTGAGTTCACATACCCATGGTAAACAGGGGAAAAGGGGTTCCCCGACCATTGGGCAGATTACCGAAGCATGCCTGAGTTCACATTCCCACGGTAATGTGGGGTCTGAGCCTGAGAGCCCCCTTCCTACCTATACTTTCCAGGATGAGGGACTGCACGCTTCAGAGGTCGGGCACTCCCCCCCCCCCCCAAGAGAGGGGGCTACATACCCATCCGAATACATCTGTCCCCATGCACCTCGGTACCTCCTCGGGTATCTCCCCGGGGAATAAGAGAGGAGATGGGGACAAGGGCACCCCACTTTCCCTCTCCCACTGGGCTTTGTCTCTCCGGGAATCCATCTCGGAGTAAGCCCCGACCTTCTGGGCCTCCTCAGAGTGTAAGCCCCAATTCATCACCCTGGTCCGCCTTCATGCGTAATCCCCACTCCGCTTCTCACAGACGCACCTTTCGCAACATTATCCTCTGGTCCGTGCTGCCTCTTGTTTCTCACACCGAGGATGACTCATGTGGGCTTAGAGTAACCATCAACCATGAAATCCTCCTATGTGATGCCCTAGAGCATAAGCTCCAAGCCTAAGCGAACTACGTGTAATTTGATCCATTCCTCCTAGATAGGGTACATAGGAAGCCTTTATGAGGTTCAATCCCACCACCCATCGGACCACCTGGTCCATCTTCATGTCGGTTCCTTGACACTTAAGCGAACTACATGGAATTTGATCCCTGCCTCCTAGACCGGGTACGTAGGAAGCCTCCATGAGGTTCAATCCCACCACCCATCGGACCACCTGGTCCATCTTCATGTCGGTTCTCCGACAATTAGGAGAACTACGTGGACTTTGATCCGAGCCTCCTAGGTAGGGTACGTAGGAAGCCTCCATGTGGTTCAAGATCAATGGCCGGTTGATCCGTTCATATCCATATGGGTCCACCACGCTACACTTAGTGCTGCCTCAATTGAGTTCCAACCCTTCGGGGTCATTAATCTAACGAGGGATGGTAAACCTCAGGCATAAATGATTCTGAACCCTTGCATCCAGTTGACCATTTCCCACCAAGGTTAAATATGTGGATACTATGTTTGGGTATAAACCAAATATTCATGAACATATGAATACGTCTTAAATCTATAAGAGAGTCCTGGAATATGGGATAATTCCCCCCCAAAAAGGGTGTGATGAGCCCGACTTCCCATCCTCTCGACCAATGTGAGTTCTTAAGAGTCACTGGTCAGACCATCTGGTGAACACCTGCCTTTGGAAAATAGGTCCATCAATCATTGGATACAGAGCCGTTGGGTGTTTCATAGCCGAAAACCAAGAACGAGACATGGTTTAATAATTATTTTTTAATAAATTGGTGGTAAAAAGTTATAATAAAATAATATATTGTGTGGAATATTTTATTATTGAAACATAATATATTTATTATATTTAATTATTTATGATTTAGGAGTTTTTTACATGTACAATAGAAATTAGACCAATAGTAAGGTTTTCTGTTTGCACATTTACATTAGTGAGACTTATGCTGTATTTATCCCATTTTGTGGTGTATGTAACACCCATTTGATATTTCATATATCAAATAAATTTATCTTAATGGTATTTAATGTTTTGTTTGAACTTATTTCTTTCAAGGCTATTATGATTTATAATTTACCAAAGCGGTCAGGGTTTATTTAGAAATCTCGTCATTAATTATGATTGTTCAGGTTTAAGTCTCCCATGTGTGAATTGTTTGAAATTTTAATCCTAAAACAAATTTATTTTTATATAAAATGTGTATTAATGAAATTTTCATGTAATATTTCCATATTCCTCTCATTTTATAAAAAACTATTCATAAAAATGTTTTTAAGAAATCCATATATTTTTTATCTCTTTAGTCTAAAATCCTATCTCTTCCATGTTCATGTTTTTTAAAAATTTCTTCATGAATATATTTAATTTTATCCAGTTAGTTTTAAATTCATTTTTCCCATTTTTAATGTTCAAAAAATGGAAAGTAATCTTCTTTTCATTTTTTGAATGAGGTAATTTTTTTCATTTTTACAAAAGTGTGAAATGAATGTTTTTTAACTTATATAGTATGAACATAATTTCTAACCGTCCTAAAATATCATTGATTTGGAGATTCCAGTATAATTTTACAAGTTTATTTTCAAATTATCTATTTACATGAATAATTTAGAAAATTTAAAATCTTGAATAACTATTGTAAATTTGAGAAAGGGTGTTTTCCTCAAGAAATGTTCTTGTTAACTTTTGAATGTATGTTCATCTATGTCAACATCCATTATTGAATCATATTCCTTATTATTGTAATAATATTACATAACCATACACATTATTTCGTTCATTATTTATGATCATCTTGACTAGTGAAAGTACTGATATTCCATGTGCTATTTATTCTAATACATATAGTTATGTATTTTAAAGCATAATGATTAAGATGTATTTTTACTTAATATGATTAATTCAATAGAATTATTAAGTATGGATTCAATCCCACTATATGACCTTTATGAATCAATAGGTATCATGAGAAAAAAATATTATGTTTTGGTTTAGTCCTTACCCATTTATGTGTATTTCTTGGAAAAGGGTCTTGATGTTATTTTAGGATATCTCAGCACAAGACATCAACTATCTGTTTCAGATGTCCTTAATTATAAATTCAATATTTATGAAATTATATGTGGATTTACTTGTGAATATTTGATTTCTTATGATATTAATTGATAATTTTCTATGTCAACAGATTATTTATATGTCATTATTTGTTCTTCTTTTATTATTTTTTCTTACTCATGTCATATTTGTCTTCCACCATACGCATAACCTTACTAAACATTTGATCTTACCCCTTTATTATGTTTTTCCTAGGAATCCAAGAAGTTATTTATGATGGATATTCAAGAATATTACATAAAGAATAATTATATTATTAAATAGAAATTATGTTCATTTTTAATTATACAAATTAAATGTTTAATTTAAGATTTTATCTATTTTTTCAATACAACTTAACTATTCAATCACTTAGAATGTGAATGCTTGTATCTATGAAAAAATAATAAATTAACCATAAAATATAGGCTAGTGAATTATGGTTATTTATAAATTTTATCAATGAATTTTTATTATAGATTGAGAAGTTTATTTAGGGAAACAAAGAGTATGAAATTGCCCTATGAAAACATGGAGGAATATCCCAAAATACACTAACATTATGATTCCGATGATGATAGTTTTTGATTTTAAGGCACCTTGATGGGTTGATAAGACTATTTTTGATCATATTTTTAGTGGAATATAGATTCCTTCGGATGTTTTATGTGATGGGAGTTTAACATCATTATGGGTATCCTAGGAGACAATTAATTCAATACAACCATTTAGTTTTGTATATGTTTTAGTGAGAAGATTTTTCAAAATGTAATGTTTTTATATTTTGTGCTTATAATTATATAATTTTAATAACCTATAGGGTTAATATGATAATTGATGTTAAGCTAATAATAGTCAATAAATATTATATGCATTTTGGGAAAAATAATTTGTATAGAAAATCGTAGTGGTGAAAAGGTGATTTGATGACTAATGTTAATTTTTGAGGATTTTCATAATAATTATTCAAATATTATAGGAATTGAATTAATATAGTTTTATAAAAAGGATAACACATATGAATTGTGACAAATCATCACATCTCGAAGGGTCGTGATGCTTGATCCCACAACTAAAGGGAAACAATGGTGAAAGCATACCACTTGCCTGCATATTTTTTAACCTAAATGATTTGGTGGATAAAGATTAAATTGAATTTGTTAATAATATTATTAGATAAATTATTTTTGATTTTTATAGGATTAGTTATATTTACTAATATATTTTATGGGTTTTAGGTATATATAGCCACTTGGTTTAACCTAAATGGTTATTTGAGGAGAATATTATTTAGTGTAATTTGAAGGGTATGAGATGACCACTGAGGTTAAAACATACTCTAATGATTGGGTTATTGAAGTTATTTGGGATATAGGGTTATTTATATATGGAGTGATCTATGAAAACCCTTTTGTTTTATTTTAGAATTTTGAAAATTAATACATTATTCCCTCACATGATGGTTTATTCAATTTAGGTATTACCTTGTGTTTTTTGAACCATTTTTTGATTTACTACAAAAAAGAGAAATGTATTGTTATTATTTTATGGACTATATGATATGTTAAAAGTGAATTTTAGTATATCAGGTATAAAAATTTATTATTGGATATTCATTTCATGGAGTAAAATATGATGTGTAAATTGATTGAAGAGCACCCAAATGATGAAATTGTGCTCACAAAATATAAATAAATCAAGTAAGTATATTTCAAAATGTTCATAGTATAGATGGTTAATAAATTAATCAACTCTATAAAAGGGATCTAAAAAATATTCTTAACCTATTAAATTTATGGTTTTATGGTTGTTTACTTTCTCATGATCATTCATGTTCTTGTTATCAGTGAACTTTTCAAACATTATAATTATTTTGAAATTAAACATTTCATCCATATTTACATTTTCACTTCTGAATAAATTTTTTCGTATTTTGAAATATAGTTATGTGTTATTCCCTATCATCGTCATATTTCTATATCCCTCTTTTCATGTGGATGTTTTATTATCCATTTGTTTGAATTGGGATTTCCAAAAAGTTATTTTAATTTGTAAAATATTGATTTTATAACACAATTTTAAATTAAAAGGATGATATTTAAAGTACATGGTATATTTTCCACCATAATATTTTAAAAGACTAAAATTATATTTGATAGTAAATACAGCACGCAACACTGAGGTTAAACAAACCAAAAAATATTATTATTTTAATTTTAATTTAAAAGCATTTCTATAGAATTAGTGGCTTTGAATAGTATTAACCAAATTATAAAATATATATAAGGACCTAATTGATAAAAATTATTTATTTATTCATAGAAAATAAGTTCACAATTTGCCGTAAGTTTATTTACTTCATAAATATCTTCTCTTCAAAAATGATTTTTGTAGATTTTTGGAAGCAAATATTATCATTAATTCCAAGAAATCCTATATATTATATTTAAAAGTAAAATATTATTTGAAATAATAATATAAAATAATATTTGAGTTTAATATTCAGATATATTTAAAAAGATTAATTTTTCAATGAATAGTTAAAAATGCAGATATTTATTGAAAACTATTTTTTTTGTTTTAAGAATTTTATAAGACCCATTTAATTTTAAAATTATATCAAACTATATTTTTTTTATTTTTTTATTATGAATAATAAAATTATGTTTAACAGAATCAATTTCATGATTTAATTTATTATTGAAATATTTTTATACATAAAAGACAATTTTTTCCTGAAAATTAGTTTTCCGTCGCATTTTTCAATTTTATATTAATATTAATTTATTCCATTTATAAAAATTAAATTTCAAACAATTGATTCAATATTTTTAATTATGAGGTTCAAATTTGAAAAATAGGCCCCTTTTATTTTTTGTCAATATAAATAGTAACCATAGAAAACTCAATCATCTCAATAAATAATAAATTAGGTTAATCTAGGATATAATAAGTGGCCAGGTCATGATATTTCATCTTAATTATTATTTAATAATGTTATTGCAATTCTTATCACCTTAGGATTGAAATTTATTTTATTTAAGGGCGCATTTTAGTTAATTAAATTTATAAAACAATACTCTCTTAGTTTTAAAAATCTCTTCTGTGTTCACATAGGAATAAAATCTAGTGGAGAATGATTAGTAAGGGTAATTTTGTGAATAATTAATTAATATTCATGATTGAAATTTATTTATAATTTTTAGTTATTAAATATTTAACTTAATTTACAATAAAATACTAATAATAATATTTATTCAAAAGTTAGAAAAATAAAATAATTTATTATAATAATATTATATAGGATATAATATTATTTATTAAATCTATCCCACTATATATGACATTATAGGTATATGGTATTAGATTATATTTTAATTAACCCATTTCATGATATATTTAAATTCAGGATGAATTAAAAGTTTCAAAAAAGAAAATATTTATATTTACGACATATAATATTTTATTAAATTACATAAAAATCATTAATTTATAAGAAAAGTAAAAAAATTAATAAGATATGGGAAATTTTTTTATTATATTTGAATTTATTATTCATCATTGATATCATATGTGAAATTTAAACCCTTTAAGATAGAAAATACTTTACTATGATTAATGTTGAAATATATTAACTATGTGTTTAAAACAAAAATATATGGTTCAAAACACAACATAAATATATAAAAAAATTTGATGGTATTTTACAAAAATATATTTTAATATTTGAATATGTGACTATTTTAATTGATTTTGGAATGATAATGACTTTATTATATTTTAATATTTTAAGAAATTCTAAAAGTACCCCTCACCTCAATTATAAAATGACACCTCACCATTAACTTATTCAAACAACATTTACCATATATCATGCCCAACCCCTAAAAGTGTATCTTCCAAAATATCATAAACTCGTTATAGTGTTTCTTTTCTGCATAAAATTCCTATTATTTGTCCCTTAATATGATATCTGAAGGAGTTGTTTCAAATAAGAGGTAATCACCTTAAACAATCAACTATTTTATTCTTCTTTTACCTACTATTATTATATGGTATATATCATAAAATATTAGATTTATTATCCTAAAAAACAAAACATTAATTATGATTATTAAATAACTAGCATCCAACTTTTTTCACATCAAATGACATGTGAAATTATCATCCATGCGTACGTATGATTTTATGCCTTCATATTGAGATATAATTTATTTTTCATCCAAATATTTTATGGATTGGTAGTATGATAAGTATAATATTTAATTATTATAATTGTAAAATAATTATAGTTTTAAAATTATAATATCACATCTATTATATTACCTTCTAATCTGTTTGAAAATGATGATGTTGCTCGTGCATACATGTGGATTACCACCTCCCGAAAGTCATGTTATTTCTATTTATTTTTTGTTTAACAAGGATTTTAATATGGAATTATTTAATGAGTATATGAGATATATATATATTTTAATAATTATTCTTGAAATTTGAATTACTATTTACCTTTCTTTCATTCCAACCCTCAAAAAATAAAAATATCATTCATGAAAACGTATGACATATTTCTTCCATGAATGATGTAATTAACTTATCAATAAAAAACTTTTATGGAAGAATTTTGCTATGTAAATAATGAATAAATATTATTTTTATATTATTATTATCATTATTGAGATGAAGAAACTATGATCAAACAACAAGGATCCTAATTACCAAACAAAAACAAACCTGAGAAACGAAGTAGTGATCACCTAAAATAATGATTTAATAAAGAATTTATTATAAATTAGTGATAAAATGTCATATTTATTTAATATATATTATGATATATATGATTATGGTTCAGGAAAAAAAATTAATAAATATATATTTATTTTATATGATTTTCACACACATTTGGATGAAATAAATAGAAGGTAATGGATTCTCATATCACATTTACTTCTATGATACATTTGTCATTTTCAAGAATTATTTTTTTTCTGTTTTGTATATACAACCCCATTTATATGTTTTATAGTGAATATTTTTGTATTAATTGTATTTAATATTTCATTTAATATTATTTATTCCCTAGGGTTTATCATTGAAAAGTTACCAAAATGGTAATGGTTTATTTCACAATGTCATCATTATTGGGGTTTTTTATTTTTAGGTTCCCCATTTGGGAATGTTTTGATATTTCTATCTTAACCCAAATATATTTTCTTCTCTTATGTTTTTTAATGATAATTTCATGTAATAATACCATTTTATTCCTATTGTTACATAAAATTATGGAAATCTTTTGTATAATAAAAGATTACTTTATTTCTATTTTCAGTCAAAAATGCATTCTCTCTCATGTGCTTGTTTCCTAAAAGTGTCCATATAAATGTTTTTTCTATTCTCCAAATTCTTTAAAAATTAAGTTTTTACCCTTTTTGACTTTTCTCAAATGAAAAATTAAAATGACTTTTCTTTTCATTTTTTGAAATAGGGTTTTATTGATATTTTCACGAAATGTCAACCAAAATATAGTTTTTAACTAATAGGATACAAAACGAAGTTCCCACTTCCATGACCACTCATATTGTTTATGAATTTTAATTTAAAATTTTACCTGTTTAATTTTAAATAAAATTCTCATTAATATTTTGATATTTTTTAGTTCTTATATAGGTGTTTTAAAAGTGAAAAGGGCATTTTCCTGAAGAAATTTTCTACTAAACATTTGAATTTGTTATCATTTATATTAGTTTCTTTTGTTGAATATTCTTATTTACTAAGTTTATATGCTTATGATACTATCATCCATATTTATTTTAATTATTTATTATGAGATTGACTA
Source organism: Viscum album (assembly GCA_963277665.1). Taxonomy (NCBI): domain Eukaryota; kingdom Viridiplantae; phylum Streptophyta; class Magnoliopsida; order Santalales; family Viscaceae; genus Viscum; species Viscum album. The sequence goes on along the minus strand of OY728129.1, from coordinate 1,775,202,267 downwards.
GAGAAATTATTGATATTTCATATCATAGTTCTTCCAATACAAATAGTTATTGATTTTAAGGCATGTTTTTGAAGTTTTATTATTTATTCATATGATGAATTAATTGGACATAGTATATGAGAGGATAAGCATGCTATATCAAATTTATGCATCTCTAGGTATCATGATACAAACTATATTGGTTTTTCACTGAGGCATTTCAAATTTTTGTAGATGTCTTGGAACCAAGCCTAGACGGTGTTTTTCGATCCCATGGAACAAAGACATGAATGTAAGAGTTAGATGTCTAGAATTATAGATTCCATATTTATGAAATATGTTATTTATTTCCATGTGGTTATTTCATTTTTTATGATATACATTTTTATGTTTATAGCTCAATATAATATTGATATTAAATTATTTGATCATCATTTTTTTCATACTACTCATGCCTTATTTAGATTTCGATGTATGCATACACTTATTGGGCATCTGATGTCATATCTTTCTTATGTTTCCATTCCCCACGATTATAGTATTTGTTTTATGATTGATATAAAAATATATTAAAAATTGAATAATGGTGTTATAGATGAAAGTTTAATGTTTTATTTTATGTATTGAAATGTAATATGTAATTCAAGTATGTATCTAGTTTTAAAATACTATAAAACTTTTTTTCATTTGTGATGTGATTTCTTATATTTATTCCAATGTAATAAATTGACCATTGATTCTATTATGATGGTATTAGTTTCGTTAATTTTGGTATCAGATGTGGTTTATTAAAAAACTGAAGAACTACATTAAAGAAAACATATAATATTAAACATATATATATATATATGACATATTTCAAACAAATTCCCCAAATTCAATAAAATTATGATTTAGATGATGATATTTGGTGATTTTTGGGCACCATTATAGGTTAGTATGTCTATATTTGATCATAATTTTGATGGAATGTATACCACTTCTGAGGTTTTATGTGATGGTAGTTTAACATGATTAAAGGTATTTTTGGAGGCATTTAGTTAAATACATCCCTTTAGTTTAGTGTATTCTATAGTGAGAATCATATTTGGGGAATAATGATATTGTATTTTGTCTATATAAGTTTATACATATTGATATCCATTAGGATTAATATGATCATTGATGTTATGGTAATAATAATCAATTATGATTATTTTTATTTTGTGGAAAAGTTGGTTGTATAGAAAACCATAGTGGTTAAAAATTTATTTGATGAATAATTTTATTTTTGAGGATATTCATAACATTTTTGTTAATTTTATATGAATTATAATTATATAATTTTACAAAAGAAGGATGAAACATATGCCATAAATAAACACCTCACTTATAGAAAGGTTGTAGGACATAAACCCATATTTAAAGGGCGTCAATCTTTCAATGCCTACCACTATCCTATATTTTTTTGACATAAATGATTTCATGGATAGATATTATGTTGATTTTGGGAAGCATATCATTAGACCAACATTTTTTATATTTTTACAACATTAATGGTATTTTGGGAGATTTTTTATTAAGTTGAGGTATATATAAACATTCAGTTTAACATAATTATTTAATTGGGAGGAATGTTATTATATTTAAAGTAAAGGGTATGAGATAACCATTGAGGTTAAACAATCCTTTAATGTTAAGGTTATTATGGTTAATTGACATATAGTTTTATTTATTTAGGGAATTATCTATGAAAAAGCATTGGTTTTATTATTTCATTTGGGATATTAATGTATTATTTATTCATATTGTGGTTTATTAAATTTATGTATTACCTTATATTGTGTATTAATTTTTGAGTTTTATTAAATAAAGTTGTAATATAATGTAATTAATTTATGTATTATATGATCTGTTAAAATTTACTTTTATTGATTTAGGTATAAAAAATCATACAGGATATTCATTTCTTTGAGTAAGAGATGAAGTGGAAATTGATCAAAGAACAACTAAAGGATGAAATTGAAATTATAATGTATAAATATATAATTTATTTATATTTATTTGTGTTTGTTTTCTATATGGTAAGGGAATTCATCAACTCAAGGAAAAGAATATCAAAGAAGAAGAAAAACTTACTACCTTCATGGTTGTGTGGTCATTAACAATCTTAGGACCATTCACATTACTATGATCAATGATCTATATCACTATCCATAATTATTTAAACATTACTAAAATTTTCCATTTATATATTTTCACATCCCATTTATTTTTATATTACCTATTTATTCATTATTCTATATTACCACCATATTTCCCTTTTACTCTTTTTAAAAGGATTCTTTATTATACATTTTTTTTATTGTGGGTTTTCCAAGAATAATTTAAAATTTTCAAACCTTGATTACTGATGAATATATTAAATTTTTTGTATTTAATGAATTTAAGAGGGGATACTATAACAAAATAATATTTAATAAGAATAATATTTGGTTCAATTGCGTTAAATATAAGCCACACTATGCATAAACGAACCACGAAATAGTTTTATTTGAATACGAATGCTATAACATAAACATTGAATTAGTTGGTATGAATAGTATTAAGAAAAATATGATATATTTATATATACATAGAAAATAATCGATACAAATTCATTTATTAATATCTATGAAATAATTTCTCAATTTTTATTAAGGATATTTTATGCTTTAAAAATACATTTTATTCAAAATTTATTATTATTTCTTTTTCATATAAAATATAATAATAAATATATATATAATATATAAATTATCCATTATATTAATTTTGAAATTTTTTATATCAGTGTATAAAAATATTCATTTGGTGATATTTTCATATTTTTCAGAAAATAATGATTTTTTAACAAATAATGAAAAATACCGATTTTTAATAAATAATGTATTTTTGTTTCAGTGATGTAAAAATATCCATAATGATTTAAAATGATATAAAACTAATTTTATTTATTATTAAAAATAAAATTAATTTATTCAAAACAATTTCATGATTAGATTTAGTATTAAAAATTTAAACATCAAAATACATTTTTTTTTGGAAAAACAGTTTTTCATCAATTTTTTTGCATTAATTTTAGAATTAATTTCATCAACTTCTATAAATTTAATATAAAAAAATATATTTTGTATATTGATTCATTATTGTTATGTTTTTTAAATTGGCCCCATTGGTATTTGGCCATTATAAATAGTAACCTTGGTAAAATTTATCACATTGGTAAAGGATAAATCTGATTAATGTAGGATAAAAGAATGCGATAAGGTCATCCTATATCATCTTAATTATAATTTTTTGAATTAAATTCAAGAAAATTCACACTATTATAAAAAAATTATTAAATGGTAAGTTCTCAATGATTATTACCTGTAGATTATTTAAAAATAATCTACAAAATGTCACTCTATTAGTTTCAAAAATCTATTCTCTGTTATCATTGGGACAAAATCAATTGGATAAATAATATTAATATTAATTTTTTTATTGATGAAAATATTTTACTCACACTAATTATATTATAATTTTTAGTTATTAATTAATTACATGAAATGCTTTTGAAATAATAATATAGTATTTATTAAATTAATAGAAAAATGAATAAATGATTTTAAAAACAATTATAGTGATATAATCTAAATTAATTAATATTTACCATTAATTATAAATATATATGTGAAATTTTAAGTAATTGGTAAAGGATAATATTATAATTCCCCAATTATCAATGATGTATTTAAGGTCATATTAAATGAATATTTCCAAAAAATTACAATAATGATATTTTATAAAAATCATTTTTCATTAATATGTTTAAAAATAATTAAATTATTGGAATATGAAAAAGGGGAAAATATATGGTCTAAAATTACATCCATTTTCTATTAATGATTCAATAGTTACATCATATGAAAAATTATAACCTTTTATGAGTGAGAAATATGTTGCTATGGTTAATGTAATAATACATTAACTAAGGTGAAAAATAAAAACAAATAAGGTTTAAAAACCCACTATAACCTATCATAATTTTATAGAGTGATGTTATTTTAACCCCATACTATCTTATCTTATACTATATGGATATCATTAGGAATTTGGGATTGAGAATAAATTTATTAATATTTAATATTTTGTTAAATTCAACAAGTTTTCCTCACCTAAATTATATAAGGGATCCTCAGCATTCACTTATTCAAACCACTTTGTTGCATCTATCTCAAAAAAAAACATAACATGTTCTCTTTAATACTCCACAATACATATTATTGTGGTTAATCTCATCCAATAATACCATCCTTATGGTTCTTAAGAGTATATCAATTGGATTTGTTTCCAAGAATTGGTAATCTCCTTAACCAATCACATTCTTTTAAATTACTCTTTTACCTCCTTTAAATATTTATTATTTATAATAAAAAAATAAATTCTTTATAATTAATATAATGAATTTTTATTTTGATTATTAAAGCACAAGTATCCGCCATTTTAACTGTCAAATGTGAAGTGAATGCATCGCTCTTGCATACATATGTCTTACCCTCTCCACAAAGCGATAAATTCTATTTTTCATCCCAATAATTTATGGATGGGAAGAATGATAAGATAAATATTTATTTATAAAAATTGAAAAATAATTATACTTATTTAATTATAATATCACATCAATCATCTAAACTTTTATTACATTGTAAAATTATAACATCACTCATTTGTATGTTGGGATTACCACCTCCACGAAGTGATATGATTTGTTTTTAATTTATTCTTAACATATATAGTAATAAAGATATATTTAATAAATATATTTGATATATATATATATATATATGATATAATAATAATTATTATTTAATGGTCAATTATTATTTTACTTCCTTTCATTCCATCCATTGAAAAATTAGAATAGCGTCCATGCATATGTATAGCCTACAATTTCTGTAAATGGTGGAATTCATTTTTAAATCTATAAAATTTATTGATGACTTGAAATATGTATATAATGAATATATATTATTTTTATATCATTATTTACATTCAATAAATTAATAAAAAAAGATCAATGTATATGGGATGAAACTAATGAACCAAAAACATAAATGAAAAACAAAGTAGTTAATGTAAAAAATAATGATTTATTAAAGAGTTCTTAATAAATAGGTGAATAAAGGTTATAAGTAAGGAATATATTTAATAATATATTTTATTAGGGTTATAATATATTTTAAAATAAATACATATTTATTATACTGTATTTTTGGACTTATACAATGGAAATCAGACATGAGGTAAGGGTTTCTCATCTCACTTTTACTCCCGCAAGACATATGTCATATTCACCGCTTATTTTTTATTGTATATAAAGCCCATTATATCTATTAAATGATTAAATATATTAATATTCATGTTATTTTTATCTTCAATTGATGTTATTTCTTTTTTGGGGTTATTATTCAAATTTTATCCAAGAGGTGTGAGTTTATTTCACAATCACATCATTATTATTGATTGTTTATGTTTAAGTATCACTTTGGGGAATTATTTGTCATATATATTATACATAGTATATTTTATTATCCTCTTTTTATTCATTAAACATTCATGTAATAGATCCATTTTCAAATCTTTGGTACTTAAAATTATTGATAATTTTTTTAACAAAAGGTAACTTTATTTTTCTTCTCGGTTGAAATTCTAATCACTTACATGTCCATATTTTCTTAAAATGTTATAAATGTTGTTTTAAATATTATAAAATTTATTTTTAATCACATTTTAACCATGTTTATCTTTTTAAAATTATTTTATAAGGATTCAAATTGTATTTTCTAAATGAGTTACTTTTCCACATTTTTACAAGTGTGAATGAAATGTGTTTTTTACTTATACGACGTGAATATAATTTCTCATCATCATTACTACTTATTTAATTGAATAATCCTTTATAATTTCTCTAGGTTATTTTCAACAGGAAAAATCCTTAATTTTTTGTAAATTTTTAGATCTTATATAAGTGCTTTCAATGTGAAAAAATGGAATTTTCCTACATAAATATTCAAGTATAAATTTTAAATTATTTATATCTATGTCAACATAAATTATTGAATATTATGTTTCACTGATGTTATAATCCTATGATACCCTCAACCATACTTTTTTGGATGTTTTATTATTATATTTAATTGGTAAATTATTAATATTCTGAGAGTTAGTTATTTAAATATGCATAGTTATTTATTTTTAAGGAAGATTTATTATGTTGTATTGTTTACTCGTATAATGATTGAATTTGACATAGTATGTGATGGTTGGGGCCCATAATAGCACATTGATGCATCATTAGGTCTCATAAGAAAAACTAAATTGAGATTTGTCTGATGAATTACCCATTTATGTAGATGTATTGGAATATTTCCTTGATGGTATTTTCATATGTCTCCAAACAAGACCTCAATGGTAGATTTTAGACACCCATAATTAAAAATTCCATCATTATTAAATCAGTTATTTATTTCCAAGTTATTATTTGATTTGTTATGATATCAATGTATATGTTTCAAGATAATTTGATTATTTATGTGTAACTATTTGATTATAATCTATATTACACATTCATTATTTATCATTCATTGTATACATACCCTTACTAAGAATATGAGCTCAATCATATCTTATGTTTATTTTTCATAGTTTTCTAATAAGTGTTTTATGATTGATATACAAGTATATGCTAAAGGGAAAATGGGTTTTCAATGAAAATAGTACGTTTCGTTTTAATTTTTTAAATATACTGTTTCATTGATGAAAGTGTATAGTCTTCCAATACTATTAAAAAATTCCATCTGTTTAGATGTGATTTATTCTGTATATGAAAATTTCATAATGTAACCACCAATTATTGGCTACTAGAGTCAGGGTCCTTACATTCTTATCACTTGATTATATGTTTCATTAATGATTTTTTTATAAAATCTTCATTTATCCATTTAATTATTCTTGTATGTGATAATTCCAAAAGAATATGTGTCCCAGTGAAACAAAAAATCATTTCAATGAATAGATGATGACCTATAGGTTCCAATATAATATTATTGATTATATAATCTTTGTATGTAAGATATTGTATGATATGACATAGATATAAAATCTATTAGGGGTAGGAGGCTCATAATACATTGAGACACCTTCTCATGGTGTTCTCCCATGGTAATCTATATGATATGAGGTTATGAGAACTTACCCTCTACTAGGAAATATACATTACCATGTGGTATTGGTTATTCCACTATGTGTATTTTTTTATAGATCCTTAAACATTATGATTATCATTTATGGATATCAAGAGTCATTTACTTTATTGTATTGATGAAAACCATACCGACGTTTTCTTCCAGTTTATTCCGATAAATTCGTTAAATCATGAGTGATATTTCATTATTGGATAATGTGAGAAAGTATATATCAGTTTCATCCCTTAGTTTTATTTAATATCTCATTCACATTTATGGGAATTAACATCCTATATAAAACCATGACCATGGTGTTCCGTGGGTGATTTTAATTATAGAAGGTAAAAGAAAGGGACATCAATCACAAAGGATAATAGAACAATCAAAAATATTATTAACAATAGGTATTATGAAAAATGATTATATTACATAGTAATCCTTCAAAGTAGAAAGGTTGTTGTTGTGACATTAACTTCTTTCTATATAGGGGAATTTTTATATTTCTGTACACTAACCATACACTTTAGGTGATTATTCCTAATGCCTTTAAGAAAGTGTTCTTTAGGGTAAAATTCTAGATGTGTCCACAATATATTTTAAATTCCAATATTCAAATAAACATGTTATAATAAATGATATATTTATTCAGGTTTAGATGATCCTCACAATTTTCTCATAATTTATTCAAATGAATAATTGAGTTGAATAATAATAATTTATATTTATTTTAAGTTTTTGTGTATATAATATTTATTATATTTTTCATTGAAGAATATAATGACATTTATTTATTAAACCAACATTATTCAAGGATTGGTAAATTTCGATGGAGGAAAGTGTATCAATATTAGTGGTCTAAATAGAAATAATATAAATGGTATTTGTTTATAAATTCTTGATTTTTTTTCACATGTCACAAAATTAATAAAAATATTATTATTATTATTGCATGAAATCATGTCAATTAACAATTATAAATCTGGAAAGAGTTTAGTGTAAAATTTAACATTCATAAACCTTCCATAACAAATATCCAATTATCTCAGTTTCCATAACAAATATTGTTATGGATAATGGATAGAGTGAAACTCTATCAATCCTTATATAGAGGTCAAGAGAACAAGAGTTATACTCTTCCCTCCTCTCTCATGAAAAATATAAAAATTCAAGAATATTCTCTGCCCATAATGAATTCTACTGGGATCAATAATGAAAAACAATGTGATCTGGATCATCCATAATAGTAGATGGTGATTATATAGAAATGTTTAGATATTTTTGTGTATGTGTGGATCACTACTAGAGGTATTCGTCACATAGATCATATAGTGAAATGTCAGTTTATGAGATCTAATAAACCAAATGATAAATAGAATATGATATATATTTTAAGGTAATTCTATATGTATTTATAAATTAACCATAAATTACATGTGAAGATCTTCCTCTTTTTCTTCAATAATTTTAATCTGGAAAATTAATCTATTGTTTTCATTTTACAGGAAATTTTTTATCATGTTCATGAATTATTGCAAGTAAAATAAGAAAACAATATTGGTAATACCATTTATGGATATTTTTTTGGGTTTGGAACCTAAACATTTTATCATAGGGGTTACATGTTTAATTTATAATTATTTATTATCCTTTGACAGTTTTTTCATTTTTATATTTTATGTTATATATTTTGATGAATTTTAATATTAAAACATAACTATATCATTATTTACTTATTTTCGATTACATAACCTTTATTCAGTTAATGATTAAAAACAAAGAATAATTCAAACAACAGCACCTGGAGGTTCAATGGGATCTTTCAATACAAAACTTGAGTACAAGGTGAGTTCTTTCAAAATACATGTCATGTACTTGTTTCTTCATATTCAAATATTCCTATATTAGGTCATATATGATAAAATTAAATCTAAGATCCAAATAATGTGAATGGGAATATATATCTCAAAAAATTTGTACACTAAATGAATAACTACACTACATATGACAAATGTACCCTCTATATAGTCCATTTATTCTCTTGGTTGAGACCATGAGGTTCCCAAGGGTCCCGATTATCTAATACACAACTAGGGGATTGGCATTTTATTAAAATATAATGTCTTATACCATATATATTGGATAACATTCCATGTACCACTATTAATTCTTTGAGAGTAAAAATCTACATTCCCAATTTTTTTCCAGCTAACATGGGTAGAATATAGTACATGTTGTGTATATAAGTATATGTCATGTAGTATACTATAGATAGTGTGCCTTATTTTTAATGAAAATAATATAATATATAATCAAAACTATTCACTTGTTTTTTATGTTTAATTTATTAGTGAAATTGATTTTCATGTCCTAGGATTCATAATTTTATATTAAATACATTTTTTGTGTTAACATTTTGGAAAAAAACAAGATCTTTCCTCCAAGTATGCTTGTGTACTTCATTAATTTTAAATTAAATTATTTTTTTTAAGTTATAGATGATGAACAATTACAGATTACTTGATGATATTAATATAAATTAAATTAATTATATTAATTAATTGAGTATTATCTTAATTATATAATGTATTAATGTAATTGATAATAATATTGAAAATTTATGCTTATTTCTTAATGTGTGGATGATCATGATATTATTATATACCTTTTTAAGTGATCAAACCCTTTTTATTTTGTTATTATTTAATTATTATTTACAGTTTGTACGTCATCCCATTCTCCTTATTATATTTGGGAATGTGTTCTTGTGGGTTCATTTATGTAAAGCCCATTTATCTAAACCATTTTATCCCCTCACCATAATGTGTGTAAATTGTTATGTAAGTATGGAGATCCCAGGATAGAGGATGTGGTCTGAGTGAAGGATATATGGAAAACCATTTGAGGGGATACAAGGTATATAATGAGGAATGTCGAAACATGAACTAGACTATGGTTTATTTTTTTTACCCTAGGATTTTTGGTATATTTATCCTCCACACAAAAAACTAATGATTAAATAATTTTATAATTAGTGCACTTATGTTTTGTTTCTATTTTTTGAATGGTTTCTTATTTATGGTTGTGGATTATGTATGATCACCTGATAAATGAATTAACAGGTTTGTAAGATAGAATAAAAGAAAATATTATTAAGCATGACTGTTTTATGAAAAAAGGTTAATCACTTGAGTAATATAAACTTTATAATAATAATGCACATGAAAAAGATAAAATAGGATTTTATACATAAATAATGAAAATTACTAAACAAAAATATAATATAGTTGTAGCCTTCAACTACTCATGATAGAATTGAACTCATAGTTAAAAATTCTTGAACAACAGAAGTTATAGTTCTTTAATTTATTTTTGAACTTTTATCTTGATGTTTTAGATTGAAATAACGCATTTGAATTAAAGAGTTGACTGCCCAAGAAGGATATGGTATAACTAAGATTAATTTTTTAAATCTCATAAACATGATTCAATATTGTAGATTCCATTCAACGGATCATGGAAATATCAGTTAATCTAGTTAGAAAGTTACATCATCCTAAAGACCTTAAATAACTTTTCAGTCCATGGTCTAAGTTATGAGAAGTTAAATATCGATCACTTCCATAGTAATATCCAAGGTAAATATATTTTAAAAACAATTGTGAGGGATAATGGGTTTTAAAAAATATTAATAGATTAATTTAATTTCATTAATTTTAAACTAATATATTTATTCTTAAAATTATAATAAGGACTAATTATATACTCATAATTTATTGAAAATGGAAAATCAAATTACTTTGATAATATAGATACTATGTCCACTAGAAGAGGATATGATTCACATAGTTGTGAATTTCCATGAAAGGTATAGGAACTTGGTTGTTATAATGTGTCATTAATATAAATTATACATCTTTGAAACCCCACTTCCTATGTTACTTTCCAAAGAGGATAATGAGGTTAAAGTATCTATCAAATTGGTTCTTGTGGAAAACACAATAGGCGACTAAGGATTCGTGTTTTACTCTATTTAAATTGATATTCTAATGAAAAATAAGTATTTGGATGTGTATTGAATCATTTATCTCCTTTGGGATCACTTTTAATAGAAGATGAGATCATGGAGATATGAGATCTCCAATTCACTATTCACATGAAAGCTTTGAGAGTTAACACTAACTGGTGAACATACAGTCATGATTATTGGATAGATTGAGTTCCAATGTATATTGGTTTTTGTAATCTATGATTATATACTCAGAAATATATTTTTGTCCTCGCTACCGAGAGAATTCTTCATTTTTATAGTGAATTATAAAATGATCAATAGTGGGAAGAAACTTTCACAACACTTACACCTTCTTTCCAAGTCAATGATAACAAGGAATATTAAAATATAATTTTTTGGTGAACAAAAAGATGAGGAACAAGGAAAATGGAATGGAAATTTATTATAATTTTAATGATCTGAATCCTCGTTCTTCTAGGAATATTAATATATAGAGGAAAGAAAAGAAACATGATGTGGTATTTCATATGGAAAGAAAGGGGAATGAAAGAGTAATTTCACTATTGAAAATAAGAATGGGGAATCTTTGGTTTTATTTTTCATCGAGTTTAATCTTTACAAATGTATTATTTGGTTATTATATACCACACGTGGTTCTTATATTTGTATCCAAATATACGAAACCAGTATATTTTAGATTTTTTAAAGAGATGATGTTGATCTACGAGCTACCAATAGAGTGAGTATGGTTGATATACCATTGGAGACTACCATTTCAAATTTCCTATATGGTTTATTTTGATTTGAAATAATATATAAAATTTATTTGTGTTAAGAAAAACGTTATTTTAATTTCTTTTTTACACATGGATGGATTTTTTTCAGCATTGGAAAAAAAGATACTACTTTTATAAATATTTCATCTGTAATGTTATGGAAAAGTTGGATAATGAAATTTTGTAATAAATTTAAAAATATAAATATTAAAAATTAATAATGAAACTGATATTTTTGAATCATATTACACCTAGATTTGTAATCAATGTTCTGGTCATGTTAATGAGAAACATGTGACAATGCACTATGAATATGGATACTTAAACTCTTTTAAGATTAACCCAATTGAAATATTCAATGATTATTTACAAATTATGATTACTAAACACCCATTTGGGGACAGATATTTTTGAATCATATTACACCTAGATTTGTAATCAATGTTCTGGTCATGTTAATGAGAAACATGTGACAATGCACTATGAATATGGATACTTAAACTCTTTTAAGATTAACCCAATTGAAATATTCAATGATTATTTACAAATTATGATTACTAAACACCCATTTGGGGGTCAATAAGATAGGTCTATAATGATTCTTTATTTTGTAGACACTAATGTGTGTACACCTCTTCAATTATATTTTGGAGGTTGATTCTTGTACTTTATTACTTTTACTGGTAACATGAGTAGGTATGGTTATATCTACATGATGAGGTATATGTTTGAATCATTTTATAAGTTTGAAGAGTTCATGATGGAATATTAGATTCTTCTTATTATAAATATAATGAAACATCAATCAAATCAAGGTGGGGAATATCTTAACCATGATTTTATCAAATTTTTATTAGAATATTGGATTTCATCTATTCTCATTCCACTTTGTAAACGATAGTGGAATGGTGATACTGAAAGTTGGAATTGTTCCTTTTTACACATGTTTTATTTTATGATTATTCAATAAATACATCCATTATCCTTTTGTGAATATGTATCAAATAAATCATCATTCATACAAAATTGAGTACCATCTAAAGTGGTGAATGGTATTTCATTTGATTTATGGAGTGGAAAGAAACTCATTATGTCACATGATCAAGAATGGGCTTGCGATGGGTTTTTAAGCGTTGAACAAGGAAAAAAATTTCACCCAAAAGATTGATGTGTATATTTTTAGGGTATCATATGGAAAAAAGGGTCTATTATTTATACAACCCTTCAGAAAAAATTGGTTTTTGCAAGATAGTTAATTTTAAGGAAGGGGATAAAATCCTCAATGGAGATAGTGGGAGTAGATTTAATTAATTGATGTTGATGCTATAGATACACAATATATGGTACGTGAACCAATTATATAGGATCCTATGGATGAAATTATTCTACAAACACAAATACTACAAAATTTTGATATAGTGATAAGAGAACTGGAGAGATATGTTTTTCTAGTCATCGATGTTGGTGACTCATTATTAGTTGAAAAAAATAATCCAATATCAAAATATGATGAAATTATGATATCAAGTATACAAAGTGGAATGAATAAATGAATTCTAAAATGAATTCCATGTATCAAAACCGATTTTGGGTTCGGATCAATCTAATAGTCTATTTAATCATATTGTGTGTAAGTGGGTATTCAAGAGAAATATGGACATGAAAGGTAATGTAAATAAAAATAAAGCATGGAAAGTGGAATTATGGTTATTTAAAATCTTAATTCATCGACTATAATGAATTATTTCTCATAATTTCCATTTTAAATCCACAAAATAATTCTTTCCATAACTTCATACCATGTCAATCAGATTTAGGAAATAGATGTCAAAACTACTTTCCTTAATTTAAAGATTTAGGAGGATGTGCACAAGGCACAACTAGAAGGGTTTGTGACTATAAAAAATTAAAAAAATGAAGGTCATAATGATCAATTTATTTATTAATGAAATAGTCTAGTTCATTAAATATATTATTCGATGAAACTATACAATAATTTGGTTATATAAATAATGAATGTGAACCATGTGTTCACAAGAGGTTTATTTGGAGTTCATTTTTCGTTATAATAGTATATACTGATGACATATTAAAAATTATAAATCATTTTTAAGACTTACATGAGGTGAATTCATGGTTGAGAAATGGATTCTACATGAAGAACTTATGTGAACAATTCTACATTCATTAGATCAGTATATTTCATGAAATATCCAAGAGGCTTCTTAGACTGAATCAAGGTAAATAAATTTTATAGATTCTAAAAAGGAACTATATTGAACAATCTAAGAGAGGATTGGTTCTAGTATGACATGGTATAAATCTATCCAAAAAAATATGTCCTCCATCATAAAAGGAAAGAGATATAATGAGTAAGATAACATAAACTTATAAAATATGATCGATTATGTATCAAATGGTTGGAATAATTCCTGAGGATTATTATGATTTAAACATGTAAGTCATATATCATGAAGAACATGGTAAAAATCATTGTATCATTTTAATGTCTCTCAGAATGTATCTAAGGTGAAATAGGAATGTGTTCGTGGTGTAGGGAAGAGATTAAGAGAAATTCCTCGGGGGTTATATAGATTCTAGATTTTAGATAGTTTATAATGATATGATGTCACATCTTAGATATATATTTTGTCTCAACAGAAATGTTATGAGTAGGAAGAGCTCTAAGAAGATGGTTTTCACTGAATCTACAGTATAGTCTAATTATGTTACATCTTCTGACACATCTAATAAATTAGTTGTTATTTTAAAATTAATCCAAGACACAAATTAATTTCCAAAAATTAAATACCCTATTATAGTTTACTTGCATTAAACTGAAAAAATGGATAACTACAAATATTTGAGGTCACACCAATAGAAAAATAATATACTTTTAGGTATTATCTCATGAGGGGGTTTTATCAATGAGGTTTATTTACACTGATATGAGAATTCACATAGGAAATATTGTCAAACCCCTTGAAAAATTAATCATCCTAGTAGAGGCATGAGTGTCATCTGAGATCTAGTGGACTAAAATATATTATCAATTGGATATAGTGGAAGTGGGATTTTTTTGGACTTAGTTCCCTTAAAAAAATTTCTGATTACTGTTTACCTATTTCATTAGTAATGTACTGTATAACATCATTATTGTTACCTTTCATGACTCTTATATATGATATTTTTTTAATAATATATTTCACACTAAAAGGTTATATCAGTTCCATATTATGATTTAAACCGAGATTTCCCACAATAATGTTATATAGAATATGATTGTTGGACGGAAGATATCTTTTATGGGACAAATAAAATTGAGTCCTTTGGGGGTTTGAGGTCCATAAAAATTGACGCACCTTATCATGTTTTTTACCCTCTGTAATCTCCATCATTGGATGTTATGATAAAAATATATTAATAGGGAATGCACATTTCCATGTGTCATTGGATATTCCAATATGATAATGTGTGTATTGGTCCATAGAATTAAATAGCATCATTAATTGATACCATGCCTTTCATAATTTTATGTATGGAAAAAATTATAAAAAATTATGATCATGGTGAGGTAGGTTATGTTGGGTACGTCAACAGTAATATTTCATTAATGGATAATACAAGAAAAGAAATATACATTCCACCCCTTGATGGGTTTTAATATCTTAGGACTTTGGATGGGAATAAAAATACCTCTATAAATCCATGGACATGGTGTTTGTGGGCGAGTTCAATTCTAGAAAATCAAATAATAATACGTCATCCATATAGGTTAATGGAATCAACATTCAACCTTCTTGATAAGAGATATAATTATAAAAGGATAAAATTATTGTGTAAGAGTTTATAAGAAGTTAGATGTCATTGCAACATTCTATAATTTCTCTATGTCATACATGACATGATTATATATGATAACCATGGACTTTAGGTGGTTATGAATAATTCCACTTAGAAAGAGGACTATATGGTCACACGATAAGTGTATCAGCAATCTAAGTTAAATTCTAGTATTTAATTTAACATGTTAGAATAAATGATATATTTATTTGAATTTGGTTGATCACCAAAATATAACCACAATTTATTAGAATGACTAAATGAGTTCAATTATAATAATAAATATTTATTATCAACTTTTTGGAATATAATATTTGTTTTAGTTCCCATAGAATAAAGAAGTGAAATTTTTTTATTAAATTTTTATTATTCAGGAATTCGTAAATGTTGATGAGGTAATGTGGACCATGAATATTAGTTTGATTGGAAATTCTATAAGTAATATATATATATATATATACATAAATGTGTTTCAAAATTATAGTGATTAATAATAATATTATTATTATTAATGGAAATGGTGTCAATTAGGATTTATAAATATAAAAGGGGTTTTGTATTTAATTTTCCAACCCTAAAACAATAATAATAATTTTCTAATTATATAACTTCCCTTAATAAAATTCATGTTCATAATGGAAGTAATGTGACTATCTCTGACCCTATAGTGGGACCAAGATATATAGAATTCTCTTCTCCCTTACACTCTTAAGACAATAAGAGAACATCAATATTTTTTCATACCCAAGGATATATTTTTTGAAATCAACCATGAACAATGTATGAGATCATGATTAGTTATACTAGGCCTATATGAATATATGAAAATATTAATATATTTTTTTGCATGTATGGATCACCTCTAGATAGATTTTATACATGGATTATGTAGTGTAATGATGGTTTGACCTGATCTAGTCAATAGATTCATCAACCTAAGATTAATTTTAGGTTAAGGTAATTTTATATTTATTTAAAAATAAATTATAAATTTTATATAAGGATATGATTCTTCTAGTTTTTTATTTTAATATAGTTATGCAATATACAATTTTCATTGGATATAATGATTTTAATCACGTCCACCAGATATTATACATAAATTGTAACTAAAATCCTTACTAGTTGTACTATTAATGGTTCTTCTACTACACCTGGGACCTACATTTTTGTAACTCAAATATTATAATATTTACTATTAAATATTTAATTTTTTAGACACAAATATTGATTGAAAATATGAATTTTTTATTATTTCAAAAATTGAAAACAATTTAATAAACTAACTAAAGAAGTGGTAGTTCAAACTACATGTCCATTCAATTTGATTTGATCTGACACATATTAACTTATGAATCATAATTCAACTATTGCTGATCGATATTTTTTTCTTTGATTGATGGTTTTTATCATTTAACAATCATTTTGTGATTGAATCATATTTCAGAGGCTTCTAATAAGTTTATGAGTTAAAAAAGAGGTGTATAGAAAGTAATAGTATATATTGTTAAACATATTATAACTATAAATGGAGAAAAAAATACTTGTTCAACGATTAAATAATATCAGGAAAATTATATAATTGGTCATGAATTAAACTCACTATATACACAAAATCATAATTGCATTTTAGAGTGTAATAATTGAAGACTTATTGAGATATATAAGACTATTTTAGTGAAATATACATCAATGTATTTATATAGAGAAACTATTTACACTACCATTTATATAAAAACATATGTTTATTAATACATAATTTCAATATGTTTCTCATATAAATAATTTCAGAAGTAAATCCAAATTCTAATTAATATTATTATTCTTTATGACCATATCTTATAAAATTAATGTAATTATTCAAGAAAATACTAATAATGGAATCTTTTTGATTTATCCACCAAATGTTATTGGTAATGGTTGTATTAAAAGGAAACTCCAGATATTAGTTTTTATCAATGGGTTGATAGTTATTGACAATAATTTAAAATTTATATGCATAATTGTTTGTTTATATTATAGAAGATGATGAAACTAAAATGATGGAATATAAAAATTATTGTTATAAAAATGTAGGGATAGTAAATATGAATAATTAAAATTATTATTTTTCAGAGTTTTTCAATGAATGTGATAATGAAAAAAACTAAGTATGTGATTTGAAAAGTTAGCAGAACATTTTGGAGTTTAAAATATTATTATATATTCTAAATACATAGTCATGAGATTCATGTCATTGAAAACAATGACTCATAATTTCTTGATTTCTCGATTTTAACCACGGTTTACTGGGTAGAATTTTAAACATGAATAGTGTATTTTTTCTATGAATAGAGAGTCATAAAACCTAGATAAATTTGACACATGGTTTCATGTTATAAATTTTAAAACAATTTTTTTCACAAGAAAAATGTGTTTTCAAAAATAAATTTTATAAAAATGGTTAATTCATTAAAAAAATGAAAGTTTAGTGTGTAAAGTTTACTAAAAAATGTAGTTATTGAATTTTATAAGGTTTTATACCCATATAAATATTGTAAACTATATAAATATTTATTTTGATTTCATCAATGGGGAATTAAAATTATATTAGGGTATATTATATAATTATTTTTTAGTGGAGAGTTGTAACAAGGGTATTATATTGATGTGACCAAAGACATTTGACTTTAAAATGTTGATACTGAATATTTCCAGATAAATAAATATTTAAATGAGTTATAGAATGATATAAAATATTAATATTCTAATTTTTATAATTTTTTGAAATCTATATAGTTAAAAAAATGAATAGTTGATTTCAAACTATTTGTGAGGTTAAAAAATAAAAGCTCAATGATTGTAATCATATATATATTGAATAAAATATACCTATAAGTGGTGATGATATTCTCTACTAATATTATTTATTTTAAATATAGAATAAATTTAAAATGTCAATGTATGGTGATATGTGATATTTTTAAGGTCATTATGTTTCTAAAAGAGATAAATAAATTTACTATATTGAGAAATGTCCAATAAATTGATAATAAATAATCAAGGTATTAATGTTTCAAAATAAGAATCAAATTATATTATAGTTGGTGCAACATTATATAAGGATGATCAAATAAAATATATTAATCAGACTAAATTTAGTAGGATTAATCAAGGACTATTATACAAAACTAATTCATGGAATTTGTTTTGTTTAAAGTGACTATATGTGCTCAGTTTCAAGTGGTCCAAAAGAATTTCATTTTTTTGAAAAAGATGATTATTAATAATTTAAAAGGACCTAATAATAATTTTATTGTTATTATAGTAAATAGAAGTTTATAATATTTAGATTATTTGATATTTATTAGAACAAAAATATTGGTGATAGGAATTCCCATTATTGTGAGGGATTGTTTTTGTGAGAAATATATGCTTCTTGTCATTGAAAACATATTATTTAGTCACATTTAATAATTTATAGCTTGAATAAGTTTTAAATATATATAAAAAATCCTATATGATTCAGGTAGAGACATAGTTAGAGGATCTTAATGTTGATGTTAATCAAACAATGATTATTGGTTCAGAAAATAATGGTTTTATTACTAATTATGAAAATAATGTGAAAAATTGTATATAATAGAATATTAATATTAAAAATTATTTTATTTGGTAAAATGATGATAATGGTATCTTTTTACTAAAATATGATCTAGTAATGGAACACATGATATATTTTCTGAGAAAGCAATTTTCGAAATCCATTTTTCATAAATTGAAGTTAATGTTGGGACTTCAGTTTTTTAATTCAAGAATATTGTTTTAATAATATGGTAAATGTTTTTCTATTTATTTTTATTATTTTATGAAGTTAGATAAAATAAAAATAAATCATTGGGTACGAAATCAAAATATGGAGGTTTTTCCTTGAATTTTCTATGATGGAATTTTTAAATTCCAAATGTATATATGGAGTATGTAACATAATATAAATATATGATTTAGAGGAAGCCTCAACATTAGTTTATATAATTTAAACTTTTTGAGACACGGTGAATTGATTGGTGACTTTAATTTATAAATGATTAAAATCATATCCACACTAGTGCATAAATCATTTTTTACGGCGGTTTTTTTATTTTTAATGTCAGTTTTTGGCCGAAATTATTACAGGAGATGTTATAAATATAGTTTTTTATGTCGGTTATTTTACAATCGACATAAAAAACACAAATTCAAAGCGTTTTTCACGTCGGTAGATAAAAACCCGACGTGGAAGATGCTACAGAGTTGTGGTTTATTACGTCATTTATTTAATAACTGACGTGGTATATACTCTTTCATGTCGGTTATTATATAACCAATGTCATAAATCACTCTTCCGAAGAGTTTATCACGTCGGTTATTTTTATAACTAATGTGATAAACCTGTATGCCAAGTTGTTTCCAATGTTGGTTATATAATAACTGATGTGAAAACATATCTATGACATTGGATATAAAATAATTTACATAAAAACTATCCATTTCAATTTATTACGTCAGTTATTTAATAATCGACGTAAAAACCATTTCTTGTGAATTTATTAAGTTGGTTTCCAAATTACCAACATTAAAAAAATCCCAATGCTTTTTTTACATCGGTTATGAAATAATCAATGTAAAAAACAATTTTTTTAAAATAAAACCAAACCACTGCTATACCCAGCCAAAATACCTAAAAAAGACCAAAACATACCAAACCCCCTCCCCCCCCCCACTCCACTAGACTGCCCCATTCACACCCCTAGACACCCCCCCCCCCACACCCCTAGACTGCCCCCCCTGGATAGCCCCCACACCCCTAGACAACCCCCACCATCCAGGGAACCCCCCCCCCCCACACACACACACCCCTGGACTGCCCCACCACCCCCTGGACAGCCCCCACACCCCTGGAAATCACCCACACTCTCTTGTATACCACCTACCACCTAGAAAACACTCCCACACCCTTGGAATGTCCTCCCACACACCTAAAATAGACCAAAAAGTTACCAAAAAACAGACCAAAATAGACTAGACCCCCCCCCCACTGGACACCACCACACCCCTGGACTGCCCCCACCCCCTGGATAGCCCCCCAAACCCCTAGATAATCCCCCACCCTCCTAGACACCCCCCACACACCTGGACTGCTCCCACCCCCCTGGACAGCCTCACACACCCCTGGAAAATCCCCCAACCTTCTGTATACCCCCCTGGACATCACTCCCACACCCCTAGCCAGACCTCCCACACCCCTAAAACAGACCAAAACAGACCAACCCCCCCCCCTCTCACCCCACTGGACATCCCCCACCACACCCCTAGACACCCCCGACACCCCGAGACTCCCCCACCCCCTGGACATCCCCCCACACCCCTGGACAACCTCCCACCCTCTTAGACACCCCCACACCCCTAAACTACCCCTCCACCCTCGGGATATCCCCCCACACCCATGGACAAATCCCCCACCCCTGAACAGCACAACCACACCCCTGGACAGCCCTCCCACCCCTAGAACCCCCCCCCCACCCCACTGGATTGCACTCCCCTAGATAGACCTCCCACACCCGTATAACCCCCCCCCCCACTAAACCCCCCCCCCCCCACACACCCTTGGAAACACCCTCGACATCCGCCACTCGCCTGTACATCCCTTACACCCTCTTGGACACCCTCCCACCCCACTGGATAGCCCCCACCACACCCCTGGACACCCCCCCACCTCACTAGACACCCCCAGACAAAAAACAGACCAAAACTCAACCAAACCCACACCAGAACCCCCCCTACCCCACTGGACATCCCCCACCACACCCCTAGACACCCCCACACCCCTGAACTAACCCCCCCAGCCCCTGGACAGCCCCTGGATAGTTGGTGTTGGGAGATGAGGTGTCGTCATCCCTCGGGGGGCTGAACATCTCTAGAACGTACTCATCAATCCCACATGCGAAGCTTGATCCCTCAAAATGTTTCACCAACACATTCTTCCCTTGTAAACATCATTCAATCTATCACTTTGATGCAAGTATAACCAGGGGAGAAACATCTTGACACATGACCGTGTTTCCCCTGGTTATGTTGGCATCAAAGTGATAGAATGGATGATGATTACAGGGGAAGAAAGCCTTGGTGAAACATTTTGAGAGATCAAGATTCACATGTGGGAGTGATGAGTACCTTCCAGTGACGTTCATCCCCTCAAGGGATGGCAGCGCCACCTCTCCCACCCCCTGGACTCCCCCCATCCCCATGGACACCCTAAACACCTTCCACCCCACTGGACAACCCTCCCACAACCCTGCAAACCACCCTCGCCCCACATGACACCCCCACACCCCTGGACACCCCTGGATAGCCCCCGATCCCCTTGACAGCCCTCCCACCCTCCTGGAAATGTTCTCACCCCCTGGACTGCCCCCCCACTCTCATGGACACCCAGGAGACCCCCCCCCACCCCACCAGACAGCCCTCCCACACCCCTAGATACCCCACCCACTGGACACCCCCCCCCCAGACCCTTGTAACCCCCCCCCCCCACAGACCAGAATCCATACCAGAAAAACAATCATATGTAGACAAAAACAAGAAGTAGAAAAAAAATTAAACATTCACATATATAACATTAAAAACTTACAATGTCAACTTAAAAAACTAAATCCAACCTAAATGAGTTCCAAATACACAATTACAATTACAGTATTCAAAATTACATTTTACACTACAAACATCTAAAATTCAATCAAATCTGTAAAAAAATTTGACCATTCCACTTGTAAATGTTTGACTTCTTGAGCACTATAGGGTTGATGGTCATCAAATAGCTACAAATTAAAAGGATAGTAATTACCATGTATAATGAATAAATAAAATGAAATATTATGGAAAATTTTAAAAGGAAATATTACCAAGTCAAAGCTCACAACTGTTCCAGTTGTTATTATTTCATACAAAAATCTTAACATACAATATCCACAATCAATGATGCCTTGTTTTTCATGAAAATTCTGTTTGAATGAGTGTAAATTAAATATATTATTTTTATGTAATAAATCAAAAAGTACAAATTATAAATAGATATTTAACTTTACATTTACATATTTGATCTTTGTAGTACTTTTCATTGTGTTTTTTCAAAAGTAGACCCATCCGCTGTTAGAAAATAATATGAATGTGATAAATTGAAAATTAATTATAATATATAAAACTATTGAGAAATTTAACTTACTTTTCCAAAATTTTCTTAAAAATTTTCTGCACATCACCATGGACAGAGCATATCCAATAAAGTGTTTTCTCCCTTGGGAAAAAAACCCCTAACATCCAATGATCATTGATAAAATAAAATTTAAGGTTGGTGGGTTTTTTTGTTAAATGATAATGAACTCTTTGAGAGAGATTTGTTTCATACCTATCAAAAAAAGGCATCATCCAACATTGTGTGACTATATTCTGTTCAAGTCTTTCAGCAATATAAATCATTCCTTGTTCCTCATCCAATGCACATGCTTTAGAGGGAAATCAAATGTGGGTACATGAATCCATATATATCTGTCTGATCATTCTTCCAACAAATGTTATAAAGATACCTAATAAAAAATATACATAAGTATACATTTTTAATTAATTTAACGTAGGGAAAAGGTGTGAAGACTTACATGGAAAAACTTTGCACCACGTTGATGCCCAACTTATCTCCATTAACAAGATCCATGATATCAGTTTTCACAATCCCCACAGTTATTGCACATCCACAAACATGAGCTTCCATTGGAAACTCATAATTATCCGCCAACAAATTTGAATATCTTGACAATCTATCAAGACTACTGGAATCTGTATCTGATGTCATATCCATTTTTCTTTCTTGTTGTCTATAAAATATTTCTTTACCTTTGAAGTATTACTGTAAAAATAAATAGAAAAAAATATTCATTTTCAATTGATAAAAGAACATTAAAAAATAGAAGATATAATATGCATACCTCTAAAGTAATGAGTCAAAGAAGTTTGGATGGCCAAATTAAAAAATGGTTGATACTATGTTCAACTGTCATCACCTCATCTTTTGGTAATGGTACTCAAGCTAATCTATCTATAATATCATGTACAGTGACCTTCTGATTCTCTACCTTTAATTTTTGATGATGAACTGTATCTCCTGTACAATATACCAACCCATATGCTACTATATGATGTTGAGGATCATCATCATACAACTAGTAATAATTGGGAAGCTGTGGTGGAGGAGTAGGATAAAAAATGGGGTCCACTGGCTGAGGTGGAGGAGTGGGACCTACTGGCAAAGGTGGAGGATAAATAATGGGGTCTGCAAGGGGAGGTGGAGGAGTGGGAGATATAGTTTGAAATTTCCTTTGCATGTCCAAAAACATAGACTGTACTGATGCTCTAATATTGTCCTCCATCATCGCATTAATATTATGAACTTCAGCCTCCAAGGATTCTATTTTTTTTATAAACACCCTCAACGTAAGAATTTGAAGAACTTGGAAACACTTTTGTTACCAATACACCTTCCGGATATCCTCATACATGACCAGGATGTTCGGGATTTCGCAATGTGGCAGATAAAATATCTTTCCTCCCAGTAGCTGTAAATACCCCATGTGAGCTCTTCTCCTCAAGAGAATCCAGTATTAAATAATTGAACATTTCGGTAATGATTTAAATTATATGAAGAAAATAGTTAACTTAAATAAATAAAATAGATATCTTACAATCCTCTCAGCTATGATTCTCGAATCTTCCGAAATATATTTCCCTTTTTTCTCATCCTATCTCCCTTCCATTTTTCATGTCTAGATAGAGGGGATGGAGGGGCCACCTCTCCAGAGCTTGAAGACTCAGATCTTATTTTTTGTAATTTTTCTACCATCATTTTTTATTCCAATAATGTATACCCTCCCAGAGATAAACTATGAGGGTATACATTTTTAGATTGGATCTCCTGATGATATTTCCTTGTTTGCTATAAATTAATAATAAGAAATCATTAACAAAACATTAATAAGATCATTTATATAAGAAATCTTATAAATGTTTACATTGACCTTACCAAAAATGAATCTTTTCTTCTGCTTTCAACAAACTGTCTCTATGTGTCTTCATCTAAGAAAGGATATATACGAAATGGATTTTCATGACTCCGATGACCAAAAATAAAATCAGATGAGAGGGTTGATTTGAAATCCCTCCATCTCCTGGAAGCCATCGATAAGCATTTCTTCTTGACTCCTTAAGTATTAAGAATATCAAATTACATCTGATAAAGAAGAGGTTAGACATATTATATATAATAGAATCAATTAAAGAGTAGGAAAACAATAGAAAAAGATCATACCAAAATTGTCTCCCACAACTGAGAGATTATATCTTTGTCCACACTTCTCTAGTAATCGTCCAAAATGCTTACTTTTCTCTTACCCTGAGTTCATACAAAACTCTTAAAATCTTTTTCATTTGGACCTTTAGGAATATCGTCCTCACCAAACTCAACGAGTATCCTTTGATCCTGCTTACAGGAAATTGATAATTTTGGTAAATGTGTGCACCCACGTTTACCTACTCTTGAACTCTTTGTCATAATGGGAGAACATGAGGAATAATGGGGAACATCAAGTGGTGTATGTGAATGTTCCTCCACAAAGGTACGACCAATATGCTCATCTCCAGAATCATGTGGTTGATCAACTAATTGATCTTTAATTATCCTTCAAATCAAAAAAACAAACATTAGTTCACAAATACACAAATTCAAATATTACAATACTAACATAAACAAAAAATAAAAAATTTTACTAAGTTACGTAATAATAAACATGGTTAATATGGTAAGAATGTTAAACAATGGTAAATATGGTAAAGATGGTAAAAATAGAAAACATGGTAAACATGGTAAACATAGTAAACCTGGTAAACATGGTAAAGTGATTGTCACTGAACAAAAATAATAGATATATTATTTATGTAATGGTAAACAAGATAAAGTAAACTAAACAAAATTAAAACAAACAAAAACTTATACTTATTTGTTTTAATACATGTTTTAATAAAGAAAAAACTTACAATATCTAACATTTTATGAAAATATTAAATGTAAACAAGAAATAAACAAATGTTACCTGTAATTCTAGGAATGTACAAATGGATTTTTTTCCAAAATTCCTTCATCATGATTGTTCCATATAGAACAAACCATGTCTTCAACATGCTCATCATTATGTTATGTTAATCTTTCAATGGAAGTAGGTATCTCACATAAATCAACATATTCATCAAGTTCATCCTCACCTATATATTGTTTTTCCCTCGTAAAACAAAATCCCACTACATATCTGATTGATCTACTACATAGAAAATTTGTTTTTAATATGTTGACATTATAAAAGAATTAGTTGTGTCTTCCAATCTATTCAAATTAACAACTTTCATTCCAAATTCATCGGGTCTGGCACTATTGTTACTGATAATCCATTTACAGTTAAAAACATGAACATTAATTTTAAAGTAATCAACCTCCCATATGACTTCAATCACTCCATAATATGCACTCGATGTAGAAATTGGGTTTTTTTCTTTAGCACTCAAAAAATGCATTGCTTCTATAAACACCAATACACCACTATTTTGAACTGCACTTCTGTTGTACCAAGACTTCGTATGAAATGTATAACCATTAATGTCATAACCAAGCCATGTTGTCACATTTAAACATGGACCACACACTACCCATTTTAATGTCACTGATACATCTGATCTACCAAGTAAGGTCTTTTTAAACCATGTCAAAAATGTTTTGTTGTGCTCATTCGAAATCCACATTTCTTTCTTCTTTAGATGACATTGTTTTTACTCATTAATATGCAATGTGATATATGGTTGATCATAAGCTATATTATTAAAGATGTATGGTTCTAACTTATTCATCTGTTCAGCTGACAACGATTTGACTTTCAATCCATGAATCCCCTTTCCCTCATTATTAACTCGTTTATGGCGAGATGGAGGCAAACCTATGTGTTGCGCCGCAGCTAAGTAGCTTGTACAAAATTCTGCAATCGCCTCATAAATATACTTTTCAATAATGGAGGCTTCAAGTCGATATGGATTCTTAACATAGTAATTCAATATTTTTATATACCTTTCAAAAGGATACATCCAACGAAGATATACAGGTCCACAAAGCTTTATTTCTCAAACCAGATGAATCATTAAATACACCATTATATCAAAAAACATTGGATGGAAATACATTTCCAATTGATAAAGTATACAAATTTCATCCTTTTCCAAAATGTTCAAAGCATTCACATCAATCACCTTATTACAAATCGAATTGAAAAAATAACACAACTTCATTATAGTATTTCTGACACAGATTGGAAATATTCCACGTAATGAAACTGGTAGAATTTGTTGCATCATGACATGAAAATCATGAGATTTCATACCTATCAACTTCAAGTCCTTCAATGAGACAAAAAAAATTCATTTTAAGAATAAACTTGAGGTACTTTGATATCATAAAGATACTGACAAAATATAATTTTCTCCCTCTTTGATAATGTATGACAAGCTAGGGGAAGAAATTGTTGTCTTCCATTAGGAGTGGGAGCTAACTCCAAATGTATTCCCATTGATAGTAATTCTAATCTTGCATTCAACCCATATTTTATCTTTCCTTTAATATCTAACAATGTTCTAATCAAACTATCACATATATTCTTCTCCACGTGCATGACATCAATATTATGTTTAACTTAATGATATCTCCAATATGGTATCTCAAAAAATATTGAACTTTTCTTCCAAATATGTCTATCATTACCAGGTTTTTGTGTCTTTCCCAATGTAACATCAAGGTTTTCCATCCTCTCAAAATATAGATCAGAGGATAACATTTTTGGAGAAATATCAAATTCTTGTGAGCCATTGAATGCCTTTTTTATTCGTCTATAAGAGTGATCCATAAGCAAAAACAATCGATGAAACATGTACACTGTTTTTCTCCCATGATGAAATTGATAATACGAAGTCTGTTATTTACAAATTGGACATGCTTTATGGCCTTTTACACTATATCTAGACAAATTTCCATATGCTGGAAAGTCATTTATAGTGAACATAAGCACTGCATGTAGTTGAAAATATTCTATTTTATAAGAATCATACACCCTAATACCATCCTCTCTTAAATGTTTCAAATCATCAATCAATGGTGATAAGAAAACGTCAATATCATTGTCTAGTTGCTTCGGACCAAATATCATTATACTCAACATGAAATATTTTTGTTTTATATAAACTTCAAGAGAGAGGTTGTAAATTACCAAAAAAAACAGGCCATGAACTATGTGTGCTATTGAGGGTTCGGTATGGATTCATTCCATCTATGCACAACCCTAGTATGATATTTATAATTTCATTTTCAATTGTATGATATTTCTCATCAATTTTCTTCTATTGTGGACAATCAGGTGGTTGAAATATTTTTCCATCACATAACCGCTCATCAGTATGTCATCGTAACCTTTTTTCATCATGTGAATTAGAAAATA
This sequence comes from Viscum album, assembly GCA_963277665.1. Taxonomy (NCBI): domain Eukaryota; kingdom Viridiplantae; phylum Streptophyta; class Magnoliopsida; order Santalales; family Viscaceae; genus Viscum; species Viscum album. Next base: position 1,775,173,820 of record OY728129.1, on the reverse strand, counting down.
AACGTTTGAAATGATGAGTTATAGGAAGATACCGAAATACATTTTAAGGGTTCTTTGTAATATCTACATCAGCCTGTGATTTTTCTTTCACCTTATACCGTGATGTCCCACATTTAGGACACTCTGACAGAAATTAATATTCTTTCCTATATATCATACAGTTAATTGTACGGGCATATATTTTCTTGTATCCCAATCCCATCAAGCATAATATTTTCTTGGCCTTATAATGTGAATTTTGTAGATCGTTATCTTTTGGAAGAATTTCTTTCCCCAATTGTATTAGCTCTGTAAAACTTCTATCACTCCTTCCATGTTTTTCCTTTAGGTTAATAAATCTTAACACCACTGAAAAAAACGTAAAATCTATACCACCAGGATACAATTGCTTTTCAACATCACCATATAGACATGAACCTTTCGGTTCTATCTCTATTTGTTCTGCTGTAATATCGCGAATCATTTCTCCAATTCGATCAGATTTACCATCATTCGAATCATCATCATCAGTGACATTTCGTCCAGTTTCACCATTCCAAATCCAAGGGATGTAACTTTGATTAAAACCATGAAAAATTAGATGATCTTTTATCTCTCTACTTTTCAACTTCATCATATTCAAACATTTCAGGCATGGATAGAAAACATTTCACTACTTGGAACATTTTGTTTAGCAAATTCCAAAAAGGCATCAACACCTTCCTCGTATTCATTGCTCATTCGATGTGCCATAATACAACTTTGACTCATTATTACCTATAACAAATAACAAAAATATACATCTTTTTAAGATAAGACAAATATATGTTTATATGAAAAAATCATAATTTGAATGTAAAACAATTTTGAAATATAAAACAAATCAATGCTTATTGAAAAAAATATGCGTGAATATGATTTTAAAAAGAAAATATAGTTAGATTTAACAATTTTAAATTCATATTGGATCCTTTCGTCTAAAGGTATACAATGAAAACATCCCGGTGCAACTGGATACCAAATTCACCCTTCCGTAAAAAAGAAATATGAAGTATAAATATTAAAATATGTATACATTCACTACTGAAAAATACACAGATCCTAATGATTTGAAACCTATCAACAGCCCCCACCCCTCTGGATAGCCCCCACCCCCTGGACACCACCCCATGAACATCACCCCCACCCCCTTGGACACCACTCCCACCCCCTGGACACCCCTACCCCCTTGGACAACACCCCCACCCCCTTTGACACCACCCCCACCCCTTGGACCTCACCCAACCCCTTGGACACCCCCTGTACACCACCACCCACTTGGACAACCCCCCCCCCCCACCCCTGGACACCACCCCCACCACCATGGACACCCCCTGGACACCACCTTGGAAAGCCCCCCCATCTCTGGACAGCCCCCCCCCCCACCGCTAGACAGTCCCCACCCATCAAGACAGCCCCCCCCCCCCCACCCACCCCATTGGACACCCCCACCCCTCTTGGACACCGCCCCCACCCTCTTGGACACCACCTAGACTCCACCACCCCCTTGGACAGCCCCCCTGGACACCACCCCCACCCCCTTTGACACTCCCTGGACACCACCACCCCCTTGGACAGCCCCCACCCCTCTGGACAGCCCCCACCCCTGGCCATCCCCCACCACTCTAGACAGCCCCCCCACCTCCATAGACACCCTTGGACACTCCCACCCCTCATAATAACCCTAGAACACATCTATTACTATTAATCCATCAACTTAAAAATGACCAGACATCCCTAATAATATAAGGAATGAAGGAGAATAAGAAGTGGATGAAGAAGAAAAAAAGATACAAAGAAGAAAGGAAGAAGAAAATGGAATAAGTAAATTATTTAAGGAAATTACATGGAATCCATGAAAACCATGGGGCCTCTAATGGTTGATAGAAAATTGGAGAAAATGGAGTAAACCTGAGATTGAAATCAAATTTAAAATAAAAACTCGGATAGAGAAAATCAAAGTGTAAAGACTATCATTGTAACACCCTGAAATTTTATGAAAAATATTCTTTTTAATTTCATTAATATCTTGTGTTGTACGCTACACTAAAAGAAGCTTTCAAAATATGCATCCTTGATTTGCCTTCTATTACACGCAATCGCGACCTTCCTCGATAGCGTGTGTAGTACGCAATAACGAGTTTCACTAAACAGCAATATGCTATTAAAATATTATTAAAACTAGCCATTATGAATAGTAATAACCACTTTTTGAAATTTTGAAAATTTTATTTTATCAAAATGGACTTTATTTTTGGATTCGTAATATCGAAATTAGCTTAGGGTGAAATTTCGGTACTTTTCAGATAACTTTTATTTTCTGATGAATAGTGAAAATTACTAAATTTTAATTAAAAACAACTTTTTTAATCGAAATAATTAATAGTGATAAATTATTAATTTGAGTGGTTTTAAAGTATATTTAGAATATATTTTTACAATTCAATACAATGTTGGTCATTGGATGTAATTTCACATTTACACCAGACATAAACAAGTGTTAATCTTTTGATAGTTATTATCTCTTAAAAACACGCTATTTGTTGTGACAGCGGAAATTAATTATAAAATTAATTAATGCAACTTATATGTTGGGAATTTTGTAAAATAGAAATAATTTTTGAATTCGGAATATCAATTATAGCTTAGGGTGAAATTTTGGCATTTTTTCTGAAAAACTTCAATTTTTGATGAATAGTGAAACTACTAAGTGGTAGTTAAAAAAATTAATTTTTTCATAAATCTTACTTTTACCGCTTCTGTGAATGGAATTTCAAAATTCCGAGAGACACAGTTGATGTCAGTAAGTAAAATGTCGTCAATGAGATGAAAATAATTTTTGGTGAATAGTACTTTTTTACTTTTATTTACCACTGTTAAAAGTAAATAGGGTAATTAAGGGTAAAAATGATATTAATATTACCCTAACACATGTCCTAATCCTATTGGACAAGTGTATCTCGACCAAAAACAACCTTAAGTGTAAAATATTATCATTTAGGCCCACTTGGATTAGATTAGGACATTTATTATTATTTAATTCAAAGAAGAGCTAAAAGAGTTAAAATCAAAGTTTATTTACTAAAACATTTTTAATATAGGGTTATACATAATATAATTTCAACTATAAATATTCATTATAAATCTAAACAGATGTCCTACATAATGGTATTTTATTTGTAATTTATATAATTTAAATAATTTAATTTACTTATGACACAACGATGATGCAGTAATTACCTTTTTTAAGAAAATATTAACATAATTGATGTTATAAATGCCCAAATAAATGTAATTTGAGACTTTTTATGACTAAAACTAATTTTCTAGGTTAATATGACATGTTATTGTTGATATAAGTAACTTGGTTCGAACTTATAATTCTGTTAAATATTTCATAAAAATCATGTACCAAATAGTGTCAGAATTGACATAAATTAGTTTTTAAAAAATATATTATATTATTAATTGTTATTTAATTTCTAAAAATCTTAAGTTCGGCCAAATGACTTAGATAAGGATGGGTATATTAATAATAAACAACTTGGGGTTCGTTTGGCTTGATATAGTAAGTTTATTAACCATATAGTGTAAGAAAACAAAAAGACAATGTAAAAGTTAAATTATTTAACTTAGAGTTAAATCTAATTGATAAGGTTAAAATAATAACCTAAACTTGTCTAAATCCTATTGGATGAGAGTCTTTCGACCCAACCCCACTTTATCTTCGAAATAATACCATTTTGAACCATTATAAACCGAATTTAACCTTAATATAAAATAATATTTTGAGATATTCCTAAGGTGCCCCTCTCCTCCCTTATAAAAGGGAACCTCCTCCCTCTCCTCCTCACACCAATTTGAGCATTCATGCTCGTCCAAACCCTGACAAAATATCTTCTCCAATTCCCTAGTATCATCCTAGAGGTCCTGCTCTTCTTCAAAGACCATCCTTAGTTCTTTAGGTGGAGGTTAAGAGAAGGCGCGTCAAAAAGAGGTAATATCCATTACCGATCTTTTTCAATTTCTTTCTTCTTAAACTTCTTCTTCTTTAGTTTTTTCATGATATATTAATAACATAAGTATTTCTTATATACTGATATGTTATTATAAATATGAAACAACTCTAATTAACCTTCTATCCATCCTACGGAAAAAGGAAATCACCGCGCGTGCGTACGTACGGAATACCGTCTCCACGCCGTGGTGTAATCTATTTTCCGCCACCTCCTTAATTGGATGGGTATAGTTGTGTAAGGAGTAACTATATATGATTATTATAGAGTGATATTGATACTTAAATAGTATACATACACTTCAACACAATTCCACGACCATGGGAATGATATCATCGCTCGTGCGTACGTACGGACTACCGTCTCCACGACGCGATGAGATTCATTCTCCATGTTAACCATTTAAGAATAATTATAAAGTATATATAAGAAATAATAATGAAATATATGACATTATAAGCCTACTGGATTTATGTATATATGTATGTCATCTACTTACTTCCATTCAAGACAATGAGGAAAGGAAAACAGTGTTCATGCGTACGTACAGACTACCGTCTCCATGAACGGTGTGTTTCATTTCATTTATATATTTATTAAATATATATATATACTGAATATATATGATATATAAATCAAGTTTTATATTCTGGAAGTAAGTAAATCATGATATAAGTAATAATAATGTCAAGAACAACAAGTCCAAACACCTACGATAAATGAAACGATTTTACCCAAAACGCTTCCTTAACATGGAATTTACAAAAGAACGGGTAACATAAAGTCATAAGTGAACCATATATGATATCATAACAATGAATATTATTCTGTAATAAGTTAATGAAATTATTTAAATCATTATACAGGAGGTTCGGACACTTACGAAGCAAATCGGACTTAAGGTAAGGGATAAATTTTCAATCTCATTTTTATCTGAGATTGCTTATACGTAAGTATTTACTGGGGTTACGTTTATCATCCATGACCATGTTTTCTAAAAATGTTTTTATAAAATGTTTACCATTCTTCCATGAATGTTTAAAGTCATTTTTACCCTTTATTGACTTTTTACCACATTGTATGAATGGAATCTTTCCTCTGGTTACCATATAAGGTACTTTTTTTTGACTTTTTCGACAAAAGTATGAGGAGAATGTTATTTTTAACTTATACGGTGTGAAAGGATTTTTATGGTTTTCATAACACCTCATTTTCAAGAAGCTTCCTCTACAATATTGCATGATTATTTTCAACAAAACCCTTATCTTTTAAAATTTCATGAAGTTTTGTGAAAAGAAAATGATTTTAAAGAAGAAAGGACATTTTCCTCCAGAATTCATTTCAAGTGTTTTTCTCAAAACTATTTTCCATATAAGATGAAATTATTTGATGTGTATGTTTCAAGTAAAATGTATTTATGATTTATATGGTTTCCATTTTCTTATGATGAATTGATATCCACTGTTTATGGATTATGATGGCATGATGTTTATGAAACCCATTTTATTTATTGGGTTATTATGAATGATGTATGTTTATTTTATGGCACACATAAGAATGGTATCATTATGAGATGGGTGGGACCTATATCTCCCTCCAATGCATTGGGTAAAAATTTTATATCTCATGAGATAGACATGGCTGGAATGGTAGGTTATACCAGTTCAGTGAAATAGGACTGAAACGAGGGTGACTCGGTTCAGAAAGGGACATTGTCCACTAAGATAGTCTTGGCAATGAGTCTTGACTAACAAGAAATGATTCTCTATGATTATGTGTGTATGAAACAAAGTTTCATGTTTTAAGTTATGATTATTGGGATTTCATTTCACTACTATGATTTATCCCATGTTATGAAATTATGCTCTCTTTTGCAGGTTAAGATTTCCAAAAGTTATGTTCTTATGAATATGATGTAATTGATTTTTCTTTTGTTTACCCTTACTGAGCATTTGAGCTCAACCTTTTATGTTTTCTTTTCCCCAGGATATAAATATAGGTTTTAGGTAAAAAAATGTAAGATCATTATGGGAGATATTGAAGATCTTTCACCACGATTAGAAGATTACGTTCCGAGTTTCCAAAGACACTAAACTATTACGATCCTTATGTGTGTTTTTTTGTTATGTACTAAGTATTCCGCAAAAGTAATGTAATGTTCATGTACGTCAAGATTCGGGTCTCTACAATTAGTATCAGAGGAAAGGTTTAGTCAACCTTTGGAAACTAGGATTCGAAAGCATTAGTGAGATCCCTAGAGATATTTCTAAGGTATGTCTAGGGATGTCCCTAAGGATAAGTATATGTATAGGATACAGTCCTAGAACTATGGTAACGATCATAGAATTTAACCTAAGAAGTTAGATATTGAGGATACTCCACCTTTATAATGTTGTTTTCCCAAGCATGATTTTTGCCTCTCACACTATTCTTTTTGGGTTTTAGACGATGGCTGGAACCCGAAGGAACCGAGTTGATCAATGCAATGGACAATGCAATGATTTCCCTCCTGAACAAACAAATGTTATGGGAGATGGAGTGCAAAATATTATTTCTATACTTACACAAGCTATGAATCATTCTGGACTTCCAAATGAGCAGAGAAGGGAACAATATTCTATTGAGTCCTTCATGAGGCAACGTTCACCTTCTTTCAGTGGGTCTTCCAATCCACTAGTTGCTGAACAATGGATCAGTACCACTGAAAAGATATTTTCAGTTCTTCAATGTTCTGAGCATGATAAAGTCATCTTAGCAGTATATCGTTTGGAATGTGAAGCTGATCAATGGTGGAATCTTATCAAGAATACGAGGCCAAGAGATGAAATTGAGTCCATGGAATGGGACGAGTTCAAGAACTTATATTTCAATAAGTACTTTCCTCGTATTCTTCAAACAAAGATGGAGAAGGAGTTTCTTGAACTAAAGCAAAAGGATGATGAATCTGTTGGTATATACGAAGCGAATTTTACAAGACTTGCAAGGTATGCATCTGGCATTATCATCCAACCTGAAAGTAAAGTTGATCGATTTTTTAGTGTCTTAAATCCAAGTCTTCGAAGGGAATTAGCTATAAGAGACTTCATTAGCTATGAAGAAATTGTGCATTGTGCTATCAAGGTAGAAATGGAAGTCGGTGTTACATATCCATCTCATGGTTTTGACAAGAAACGAAAGATGGAGTTTAAGGAGAAATCTCAGAATAATGGTGAAAAGAAGATTAATGTTTCCTTATGCTCAAAGTGTGGAAAGAAGCATGGTGGGGATTGTCTTAAAGGGACTAGAAAATGTTTTAAGTGTGGAAAAGAAGGTCATCGAGCAGCTGAGTGTCGAAGTAATGGAAAAAGGGATTCTAATGATGTGAATAAAGCAAAGACTGTAGAGAACGCACCACAAACACTTCAATACTTCAAGTGTAAGGAAATGGGGCATTATGCTAATAAATGCCCTAATCCAAGGGTTAGTGATGATCGACATGAGCAACCGCTTAAGGCAAAGGACAAAGGGAAGTCACATGCGATCACTATTGGCGATGTTGAATATGACAATGATGTGGTGGAATGATTAAGTGTTTATGTAATGGGATTCCAAAATAATGTTGTATCATGGAGTATTGGAATATTTATGTATTGGTCTAATGTGGTATTCAAAGTGATTGTGATATTTTTGGATATAAGATGATATGCGCATAATGAAGGAAAAACGAGAAAATGAAATGTTTAACAGTATTCATGATCTCATGATTGATATAAGGACTAAGTGATATCATGTTTTGAGTATATAGAATTTTGAGGATTTTGGTATGTGGAAAGTGTTAACTTTTAACTGCATTCATGTTTTCACTAAGGTTCAATGGGTATTCATTCTTTAAGAGAATACATGATTAAGGTATTCACATGTTTGTAATTTGACCAACAAGATATATCTTATGATATATGGGGATCAACGATGGTATTAAATCTCTGGTAATCCTTTTCAGTATGTTATGAGAGTGGACTACAGTATTATGGATAAGCCTAAAGATTGGAATGGATTATGTTGGACATAAGTTAGTATTGTTTAAGGATAGAAGTTTTTTCGATATTATTGATGGGATGTTATAGTAATATAGTTTTAGTAAAAGGAAAAACTGCAGGACGGGCGACAACCCATCGAGTCAGACAAGGCTGTAGGAATCGAACCCACAACCGAAGTGCGACTGGCCTTTATCGCCTACCACTGGCCTACAGGAAGTCTCTGTTTAGTAGAAACTAGTTTTATTATATTAAGCAGTATGATATATGAAGTATAAGTCCATTTTAGGAACCATATATGATTAATCTCACTATAGAATGACTTATGTATATTTAATAACTTTTGCTAACCTTTTGTTTGAGACAGATGGAATGACCCGTCATTCTATCACATGATCTGCTAACACTTCACGAATAACAAATTCAACTTCATTTATTTAAGAGATGAAGTGGAAATTCTTCAAGGCACGAACAACAGTGAGATTGTACCAAAATAAAGTAAGTATTTATTCTAATTCAAATTCTTTAACTTTAGGGAAATGATCTTGAAAACCAAAAATGTTTTCCTAGTGCTCTTATATCTGATTAATCAGATGGTACCTTAGATCGTCACAAATTTATGTATTTGTGATTGTTGGCTTTTCCATAGCCATGTTCTCTTCCCCTCTCCATCAGAACATGATGGTTATATTTTTCTTCCATATCCATATTTTCACCTATGTGAAAACCCAGTGATTAGTTTATTTGGGTAACCGTTACGTTTCATACTTTTGTTTTTAAAGATTGGTTTTGGTATTCCTTTTTACGATGTGAGTTTCTATTAAAGAAACTTTCGAATAGTAAACCATTTATAACCTCGATGAATTTCGAGGGCGAAATTCCTTTTAAGGGGGGTAGAATGTAACACCCCGAAATTTTATGAAAAATATTCTTTTTAATTTCATTAATGTCTTGTGTTGTACGCTACACCAAAAGAAGCTTTCACAATACGCATCCTTTACTTGCCTTCCATTACACGCAATCGCGACCTTCCTCGATAGCGTGTGTAGTACACAATAACGAGTTTCACTAAACAGCAATATGCTATTAAAATATTATTAAAACTAGCCGTTATGAATAGTAATAACCACTTTTTGAAATTTTGAAAATTTTATTTTATCAAAATGGACTTTATTTTTGGATTCGTAATATTGAAATTAGCTTAGGGTGAAATTTTGGTACTTTTCGGATAACTTTTATTTTCTGATGAATAGTGAAAATTACTAAATTTTAATTAAAAACAACTTTTTAATCGAAATAATTAATAGTGATAAATTATTAATTTGAGTGGTTTTAAAGTATATTTAGAATATATTTTTACAATTCAATACAATGTTGGTCATTGGATGTAATTTCACATTTACACCAGACATAAACAAGTGTTAATCTTTTGATAGTTATTATCTCTTAAAAACACGCTATTTGTTATGACAGCGGAAATTAATTATAAAATTAATTAATGAAACTTATATGTTGGGAATTTTATAAAATAGAAATCATTTTTGAATTCGGAATATCAATTATAGCTTAGGGTGAAATTTTGGCATTTTTCTGAAAAACTTCAATTTTTGATAAATAGTGAAACTACTAAGTGGTAGTTAAAAAAATTAATTTTTTCATAAATCTTAATTTTACCGCTTCTATGAATGGAATTTCAAAAATATGAGACACACGGTTGATGTCAGTAAATAAAATGTGGGTCAATGAGATGAAAATAATTTTTGGTGAATAGTAACTTTTTACTTTTATTTACCACGGTTAAGAGTAAATAGGGAAATTAAGGGTAAAAATGATATTAATATTACCCTAACAGATGTCCTAATCCTATTGGACAAGTTTATCTCGACCAAAAACAACCTTAAGTGTAAAATATTATCATTTAGGATCACTTGGATTATATTAGGACATTTATTATTATTTAATTCAAAGAAGAGTTAAAAGAGTTAAAATCAAAGTTTATTTACTAAAACATTTTTAATATAGGGTTATACATAATATAATTTATACTATAAATATTAATTAGAAAGATAAAAAGATTTCCTACATAATGGTAGTTTATTTTTAATTTTTATACTTTAAATAATTTAATTTATTTATGACACAACGATGATGCAGTAATTACATTTTTAAGAAACTATTAACATAATGGATGTTATAAATGCCCAAATAAATGTAATTTGAGTCTTTTTATGACTTAAACTAATTTTCTAGGTTAATATGACATGTTATTGGTGATTTAAGTAACTTGGTTCCAACTTATCATTCTGTTAATAATTTCATAAAAATCATGTACCAAATAGTGTCAGAATTGACATAAATTAGTTTTTAAAAAACATATTATATTATTAATTGTTATTTAATTCCTAAAAATCTAAGTTTCGGCCAAATGACTTAGATAAGGATGGATATATTAATAATAAACAACTTGGGGTTCGTTTGTCTTGATATAGTAAGTTTATTAACCATATAGTGTAAGAAAACAAAAAGACATGGTAAAAGTTAAATTATTTAACTTAGAGTAAAATCTAATTGATAAGGTTACAATAATAACCTAAACTTGTCTAAATCCTATTGGATGAGAGGGTTTCGACCCATAACTACTTTATCTTCGAAATAAGAACATTTGGAACCATTATAAACCGAATTTGACCTTAATATAAAATAATATTTTGAGATATTCCTAAGGTGCCCCTCTCCTCCCTTATAAAAGGGAACCTCCTCCCTCTCCTCCTCACACCAATTTGAGCATTCAAGCTCGTCCAAACCCTGCCAAAATCTCTTCTCCACTTCCCTAGTATCATCCTATAGGTCCTGGTCTTCTTCAAAGACCATCCTTAGTTCTTTAAGTGGAGGTTAAGAAAAGGCGCGTCAAAAAGAGGTAATATCCATTACCGATCTTTTTCAATTTCTTTCTTCTACAACTTCTTCTTCTTTAGTTGTTTCATGATAAAGTAATAACATCAGTATTTATTATATACTGATATATTATTATAAATATGAAACAACTCTAATTAACCTACTATCCATCCTACGGAAAAAGGAAATCACCGCGCGTGCGTACGTACGGAATACCGTCTCCACGCCATGGTGTAATCTATTTTCCGCCACCTCCTTAATTGGATGGGAATAGTGGTGAAAGGAGTAACTATATATGATTATTATAGAGTGATATTGATACTTAAATAGTATACATACACTTCAACACAATTCCACGACCATGGGAATGATATCATCGCTCGTGCGTACGTACGGACTACCGTCTCCACGACACGATGAGATTCATTCTCCATGTTAACCATTTAAGAATAATTATAAAGTATATATAAGAAATAATAATGAAATATATGACATTATAAGGCTACTGTATTTATGTATATATTTATTTCATCTACTTACTTCCATTCAATACAATGAGGAAAGGAAAACAGCGTTCATGCGTACGTACGGACTACCGTCTCCAAGAACGGTGTGTTTCATTTCATTTATATATTTATTAAATATATATATATATACTGAATATATATGATATATAAATCATGTTTTATATTATGGAAGTAAGTAAATCATGATATAAGTAATAATAATTTCAAGAACAACAAGTCCAAACACCTACGATAAATGAAACGATTTTACCCAAAACGCTTCTTTAACATAGAATTTACAAAAGAATGGGTAATATAAAGTCATAAGTGAACCATATATGATATCATAACAATAAATATGATTCTGTAATAAGTTAATGACATTATTTAAATCATTATACAGGAGGTTCGGACACTTACGAAGCAAATCGGACTTAAGGTAAGGGATAAATTTTCAATCTCATTTTTATCCGAGATTGCTTATACGTATGTATTTACTGGGGTTACATTTATCATACATGACCATGTTTTCTAAAAATGTTTTTATAAAATGATTACCATTATTCCATGAATTTTTAAAGTCATTTTTACCCTTTATTGACTTTTTACCACATTGTATGAATGGAATCTTTCTTTTGGTTACCATATAAGGTACTTTTTTTGACTTTTCCGACAAAAGTACGAGGAGAATGTTATTTTTAACATATACGGCGTGAAAGGATTTTTACGGTTTTCATAACACCTCATTTTCTAGAAGCTTCCTCTACAAGATTTCATGATTATTTTCAACAAAACCCTTATCTTTTAAAATTTCATGAAGTTTTGTGAAAAGAAAATGATTTTAAAGAAGAAAGGATATTTTCCTCAAGAATTCATTTCAAGTGTTTTTCTCAAAACTATTTTCCATCTAAGATGACATTATTTGATGTGTATGTTTCAAGTAAAATGTCTTTATGATTTAAATGGTTTCCATTTTCTTATGATGAAATGATATCCATTGTTTATGGATTATGATGGCATGATGTTTATGAAACCCATTTTATTTATTGGGTTATTATGAATGATGTATGTTTATTTTGTGGCACACATAAGAATGGTATCATTATGAGATTGGTGGGACCTATATCTCCCTCCAATGCATTGGGTAAATATTTTATATCTCATGAGATAGACATGGCTGGAATGGTAGGTTATACCGGTTCAGTAAAACATGACTGAAACGAGGGTGACTCGGTTCAGAAAGGGACATTGTCCACTAAGATAGTCTTGGAAGTGAGTCTTGACTAACAAGAAATGATTCTCTATGATTATGTGTGTATGCCAAAAAGTTTCATGTTTTAAGTTATGATTATTAGGATTTCATTCCACTACTATGATTTATCCCATTTATGAAATTATGCTCTCTTTTGCAGGTTACGATTTTCAAAAGTTATGTTATTATGAATATGATGTGATTGATTTTTCTTTTGTTTACCCTTACTGAGCATTTGAGCTCACCCTTTTATGTTTTCTTTTACCCAGGATATAAAGAAAGGTTTTAGGTAAAAAAAGGGAAGATCTTTATGGGAGATATTGAAGATCTTTCACCATGATTAGAAGATTACGTTCCGAGTTTCAAAGACACTAAACTATTACGATCCTTGTGTGTGTGTTTTTTGTTATGTACTAAGTATTCCAAAAAAGTAATGTAATGTTCATGTACGTCAAGATTCGGGTCTCTACAATCATCATAGCACAATGGGGTCAGGATAGCTGTGAATATTTGAAAACCACAACATGGTCTCCCCCATAACCCATAATTTTATCATAGTCAATGACTGGTAAAAAAATAGATAACCAAATTGAATCATATTGCAACAGACATCATCTTTTCATAATGATTGAATCCCTAAAAATCATAGTGGAAACCTCAAATATAGACTGTACCGACCCCCTTAGACACCACCCCCACCCCCTTGGACACCACCCCACCCCATAAACAACACTAATAAATTATATCCTAATATCCATGAAACAATAAAATCATCATGTAATAATCTCAGAAACCATGATGCAATAGTCAATCCCAACCGTCACTTATCCCCCACCCCCTTGGACACCACCCCCTCACCACCCTGGAGACCCCTTGGACACCACCACCCCCTTGGACAGCCCCCCACCCTTCTGAACAACCCCAACCCACTGGACAACCCCCACCCCTCTAAACATCCCCCCCACCCACCCACCCCCTTGGACACTTCCTCCCCTCCTGGACACCACCCCCACCTCCTACCCCCTTGGACACACCCCTCGACACCACCAACTCTCTGGATATCCCCCCCCCGGACAACCCCCCAAACCCTCTGGACATGCCCCCACCCTCTTAGACAGCCCCCCACCCCCTTCAACACCCACCCACCCCCTGGACACCCCCCCCCCACACCCTTGGACTCCCCCCCCCCACCTCCATGGACACCCTTGACACCCCCAACCCTCTGGATAGCCCCTCAAACCCTCTGGACACCACCGCCCTACCCCCTTGGACACCCCCTGGACACCACCACCCCCTTGGACAACCTCCCACCCCTTTGGACCGCCCCCACCCCTGGAAACCCCCCTCCCCCCATCTAGATAGCCCCACCCCTTGGACACCCCCACCCCTCTTGGACCCCCCCCCCCGGACAAACCCTCTGGACAGCCCCCCCCCCCCTTGGACAGCCCCCCCCCCCCACCCACCCCCTTGGACAGCCCCCCACCCCCTTCGATACCCCCCCCCCTTGGACCCCCCCCAGACTAACCCACCTCTATGGACACCCTAGACACCCCCAACCCTCTGGACAGCCCCCCAAACCCTCCGGACAGCCCCCACCACCTTGGACAGCCCCCGCAGCCCCCTGAACACCACCCCCACCCCCTATAATATCCCCCACACCCCCTTGGACACCCCAACCCCCATGGACAGCACCCTCACCCTCTAGAAACAACCCCCACCTCCTTTGACACTCCCTGGACACCCCCACCCCACTAGAAAGCCCACCCAACCCCCCTGGACACCCCCACCCACTTGCATATCCCCACCCCCTTGAAAACCCCTTGTAAGCGCGCACACACATGATAGAACACACAAAAATCATAAACATGCATTATATCACTTCTATTGGTTTATTTTACCTGAAAAGAATTTATCATGGTATAGATGAACACTATGAAACATACCATGATACCAGGAACAAAGAAAAATAACATCTCAAAAAATTAGTTTTGCGCATCATGGAAAATAAAAACTGAAAAGGAGTCATGTGAGACTTACTTGAGTGTTGTGAGTCAACCAGATAGATCTGATAATAATAAATATGATGAATGATGTTGGAAAAAAATGCTAGATGGAACGAAATCAACAAATCCTTTCTAGGTTTTCTGCATGAGAGAGACGAGTCACGGGTCGCTCGATCAAAGAAAACATAATGACTGAATACGGGGTCCAATAAATAATTCAAAAGATTTATCACGTTAATTATTTAATAACTGACATGGTAAACTATTTTTTTAATTTTTATAACATTAGTTATTTAATAACCTATGTAGAAAACAATTTATCACATCATTTATAAAATAACTGACGTGATATATGTTGCTTTATACTGATGTGATAAATTGCTGAGATTGGGTTTTTCACGTCGGTTTTTTATAACTGACGTGGTAAAGTTCTTAGCTTTCCTTTTTTACATTGATTATTTTATTACCGATGTTATAAATCATGCACATTAAATTTTAACGTCAGTTATAAAATAATCGATGTAAAAAAAGAAAATCACTATATATTTTACACCAATTATAAAATAACCGACAACAAATATGGATCCTAATCAATATATAATATCGGTTATTAAATAACCGGCATGATAAATCGATCATTAAAACTTTGCACATCGGTTATATAGAACCGATGTGGAAAATGCCGACATGTTAAACGTTTTTTCCACTAGTTCCAAATTAGGAGATTGATATGTCCTCTAAAGGTTTTTTTTTGGTTTTTAATGATAATATACAATTACGGATTGGTGCTCTATTTTTTTAAATATGTTATTTTTTATTATATAGATTTTAAAGTATTGATATTTTTTTATGCTTCCATGTTTTATGATAATTTAAAACAAATTCAATAAAATAGCTTGTATTTTATGCTTTAATAAATGTTCTTTTTATTATCCTATGATCTCATGTCATGAACTATGATTTTTTATCATTGGTCATAGTTATCTCTATTGAATTCAGAATCCTTTTAATTATATATTTATCCAATTATTTTTTCCTCACATTTTTATGATTTAACACTTTATGACTCATTGATAAGTTTCAACTTAGTGTGTTTTTGAACAAACTTTTTCATTTATTTTCCACTAAACGAGGAAATTATATACAAAACGATGCGAATAATGATGTTTTATATAGCTTTTTTGTGGTATCTGTTGAAATAATAATTTTTAATAATATATTTATTTTTTTATTCTCCAAAAAATATAAATATTTTGGTTCTAGGATGGTGAGATTATTTTTGAGATTTATCTTTTAAATAATGAATGTGATGTAAAATATATGCATGTTTATCTTGGTTATTATCAGAATTGAACTAAGAAAATTCATAGAAACAGTTATTTGATTCATATATGATGTTTTAATCTACATATATTGGGTAAATGTGATTCCATATTATTCTAGAAAAATGAAATATAATTTATTTATGAACTAGATCAATCTTTTTAGAGAAAAAATTGAAATCCATATAGTAGATTTACATTTTTGTATGTCTAATGGTAACTTTCTATCAGAGACTAGTGGATTATATATGTTAAAATATAAATTGTATGATAAATTTTTATGTTAAAATATTCTCATGAGATACAATTATATTTGATATAGATTACACCGGACCCATTAGTATATTCATTAGTATTGATTCTTTGCTGGAGTAAACTCTTTTGTTATAAATATGAAATAAAAATTTCATATTTGATGTAAACATAGTTGTGCCCAAATTTAGTGCATCTATTCTTATTATTATTTTTATTCAATGAATTAGATATATTTCATTGATATAAATATGTTAAATAGGTTTTATAAAAGTGTTTCTTAAGTGTTTTTTGGAAGTATCCAAGCCTATAAATAAATATTGTTTAGCATGGATGTTGAATGGAGATGGTGATGTTGATGTCCTAATTATGAATAATGATTAATCCAGTATTTTTAGAGAAGATATAATTTCTGTAGTATTTTTATCCTAAAATAAAATTAATGTTTATAATATATTCATTAGTTGAAGGAAAACAAACTTGAAGATTTTGTACTACTTATGAAAATTGGTGAAAATAAATTTATGTCTCCAATAAGTTTTCTGATGTATTGAGGAAAAATATTTAACATGAAAATAATTGTAATCAACCATATGAGGTTTCAAGATATATATTTTTGGGTAAATGAAAATTTTCTCACATATAAGATAAATAATAATGACTTTTCCCAACTGAGATGTTTTGTGATTGATAATAATAAAATTAAATATATACAAATTTTTATATCATAATTAAATGTATAAATTTCAATTTGATGTTAGAAAAATAATGATTCTATCTGATTGGTTGAATGATTATTCAACCTTAATAAATATGTGAAATTTCGTTAGCCTATAAGATGGATTTAATTTTCATATTTAATAAATAGAGAAATTTTGTTTATACAAAAGAAAAAGTATCTTAGTGAAATTACATGTTTGAAAAAATGTTATGGGTGTACTAGATGAAAAAACATTTGTGGGATCTTCATATAGAGAAATGAAGATTCACATTTCTAAGATCATCAATCAATGTGATTTCAATTAGATGAATTTTTCCCAACTACCTAATACAATAAATTGGATATAATTAGGATAAGGTTTCATTAGTCAAAGGATTGAATGTTGTGTTTATTCGATGATATGAGAGTTCCAATCTTAAAAAATGAGATTCATTGGATAGAAGAAATATACAAATATTACAGAATAAAATATGAATATTTCTGGATGGAAAAAAATGATTTCATTAAGAAATTGACTTATTAACTAAGGGGATCTAAACAATGAAGTACCAAATCAAGAAGATCAATATGAAGAAATCACAGTAAGAGCATTTCCAGATATATGAGTTCTTATAATGAAGAACCACATGTGGGTTTTGAGTATATTTAGAAAATAATTTAAATTCATTCATTTTGATGATGTGGATATAGAAATTTAACCCCTAAATAATCATGAAGGAAAGATAGTAATTAATTATGCGATTTTATGAATAATTTAAGATAATTAATGCAGAGATTTTAGGAATTTAAATTTCATTTTTTGGGATATTATTTGTTTAGAGGTTATCAATGGACTAAACCAATTAATTACACAAATGGGAAATTAAAATTTTTATTTTGTGCACCTCTCTTATTTTTTTATTGAAAATATTAGTATACAAAATGTGGGTGGGTTCATTAAAATATTATTTTTGAAAATGTGAGGTTATGACCAAGAACTTTAATTGAATTTTTTAGGTGGAAGTATCTGAATTGGTTTCAAGAGAGAGAAGAATTGGACATAGGGTTCTAGATGGAGAAGAATCAGACATAGTGTTTTAAACTGAGAAAATGAGGCACAAGTATCCAAATAGAGGATAATATACTATACATATATTAACCATGAAGAAAAGTAAAAATAATTTCTTATGAAAGATAATCAGGGTAAGGGTTCCTAATGATGAATAATAGGGAAAATTAGAAGGAGTTATAAGAGAGTTAAAATGATAATATTCAAAAGAGAATAATTTGATGTTAGTAATATGGTGACCAATATAGTTATTATAATTGATAAAGTCATGTTTTTATTTGAATCTAAGAAGAATATAATTTGGGTAGAACATATCCATAGAAGTGGAAGAACTGAAGAATGATATTAAGAAAATTATAAGAATAATTATTGCACCTATGAAAGACTATAATTATTCTAGTTATTTTCTATGAAGATGAAAAATGTTATGTGCACTACCATGTTTATAATATAAGAATAAGAATATGTTTATGAATAGTTTTTCACAATTAAGATAAAAAAATTAATATATGTGTGATTACATTCAAGAGAGGTCACAACTATTGGAGTAATTTGTTGGTTTTTCTTTGAAATTGATGAACATGAGGAAATTATTTTTGGTAATATAATAATCCTATAGGTGATAAGTTTTGATTAGGATATCACTAGTTTAGGGAATCATGATTTTTTTATGTCCCATATCACAATGTTTAAGGAAACATACTTGAGATCATGATTTTTTTTTCGAGTCAATGCGCTGTAATTGTGACCACATTATTGTGTATAATTTTTGTTCTAGTCATTATCATACAAAAAAGGAATATTTACTCTTATTGCATGTAAAACGATGTAGAATCATTTTGTATTATCATATAATAACTTTTATCTACTTGTATATGAAATAAACTGGTGAAAAATAGAACCATGGTACTTGTGTGTCTATGAGGTAAAGGTTTAAATATTATTAATTGGATTAAAACATCATCAATACTGGAATACCCCCATTATACTAGTGGAGATCATATAAAAAAATCCTAAATTTTTTTAAAAATTGAAGGTTCACCATTATTATATTCTCTATATTATAAATTTTTTACATTTTAATATTTTTGTTTGTTTCTTGTATTTATGATGAGTTTCATTTTTAGTTAATATTCAATTATCTGAAATAATAATTCAATATATATTAATATAATGCTGAATATGATAAAAAAATATAATTTTTATATAAATAAGACATCTCTCTTGGGGAAATAAAAAGGATTATCTAATCCATGTTCTGGAAAATGGAAGAGCATGTTTTAAAATTGATGAATATGTGTTTTTAATTTCTATAAAATGGATGGATATCTCTTTCACCTAAATAGACTCAGATAATAATATTTCATATTTAAATTCATGCACAAATTATCCTCTAATAGAATAAGAAAGATTAATTTGTGTTGATGATCTATCTATATTCTCTATCAGTTTCTGGATCAAACTATATTACACATTTCAATACAAATTAAATAATTTCCTTTGTTTATAAAGTCTTTGATATATGATTGGAATTAATTACACAACATGAAGGTGAAACAAATAAATTAGAGAAGGATTTTTAATAATTGGTTATTGAATGAAACATTTTATCTAAGTTGGTTGGAGCCTTTGAGATATTAAAGATGTATATTTATATATATTCTATGAAATTTAAAAAACAATTGCTCAAAGAAGATCAATAGAAATAGAGAAAAGAAGGATCTTGAAGATAATATCCATATACTATAAGAAAAAATATAATATAGATTTTATATGAATAATTATAAATCAGGGGAAAATAAAAGACGGTGAGAGATCTTGAAAAGTTGTTAAAATAAAAGATGAACATTCATGAAGAATAACTTGAAATAATTGACGAGGGTGGATAAAAATTGATGTCTGATGAAAATGAAAAATATATTTTCAGCATTAGAATTCCTGATCTTGATATCATGTTATAAAATCTCTATCTCTTGTTATGGAAATAAAAAGTACAAATGATGAAGTAGATATTGAAAAAAATCTAAATAGGGTCCTATTGTTAAAATAGAAATATTTTATATGAAAATAATATCATAAAATTATTTGATGATCATCCACCACCAATTATTCAAGATTAAGTACCATCTATACAATTTTATAATAATTTATCTAAACTTATTCACATGAATAGTTATGGTTTCAACCTCAAAATATATAGAATTATAGATGAAGATTAATGGAAAAAACTTATTTCATGTCTATGGTGAATATAAGAAATTGTATAGATATTGGTTCCACAATAAAATCCTAAAATGTGGTGAATAAAATCAAAGATATTTCATGCCAATTTTTCATAAAATTAAAGAAATCATGTTGTAAATATAAAAATATCATTGTTTGTGGATCAATGTTAGCAATATATAAGGTTCATGAATCGAATATATGATTTCTAGTATAATCTATTTATCTCTGAAGCACAATGTAAGTCCATGTTAAGGGGAAGAATTTCATAGAAGAAGAAATTTCAATCTATAAATATGAATATACCAACATCAAATAGATTTGATACACATGAAGTAATATATGATAATTTCAACGAGATTGGTCACCAAAAAAGTGCATTATAATCTATTAATTTATCAAAATTTGATGAGAAAATATGTACACCGAATATGGTCACATAAAAATATGAAACCATGGGAAGTAATAAGAAGAATTGTGAAAACAATAATTCTTCAAGAACATATGAAGAAGGATATATTAGATATCCTTTAGAAAAAATCTAAATAAATATCTGATTCATATAAATTATAATAATATTAAATGGATTTCATCTCCGAAAATAACTAATGAGGAGAATTTAACACAATAAATATTCATGTGGAGACCTAAAATATTTATTAGTAATTTGGCCAATAAATATATAGAAGGTAATAAAGATTGATGTGTCATAAGAAAAATAAAATGCTAAAGGAGAAGAATAAATTCCACATTATGAAGTAAATCGCCCCGATTGGTTTTAAAAAAATAGAACCCCATGGCTAAATAAGTACTATGTGTGAGGTGCCACATGGCTAGACAAACTCATAGAGATTTATCTATAATAATTTTAACCAAAAAACAGTTACTAATGAATTTGAAAATTAAACAAAGTGATTAGACTGTCATAAATGGTCTTGATAATGGGAAATACAGAAATAATTAAATTAATGAAGTAATTGGATCCATTCTACACTAATGATAATTTATGTTCAAATACATCAGTATGAATAGTGGAGGAAATAGAGAAAAAATGTTTAGAAAATCAGCTCAATCTTTTAATTCTAATTGACAGGGAAGGAAAACCCACCGTAATCGCTTAACCTTTATCAATTTTATCAGTGATTATTATATAGGTATCTGAAGGTGAATCATGATCTCTGTTGGAGAACATAATTTTGAGGATTTTCTATCAATATTGGATAACATTCTATAAATATGTTACTATAGTGGAATGATTCCAAAATTGGTAAAACAAAGAAATATATAATGAATGGATCATCATAGATGATTTTTATGTGGTTGAAATATATACATGATAACAAAGTGAGGAAGATCCCATCTTGGGTTAATCATACATTTATAATTGCAATGAAAAAATATAAAAAATATCATCCTTGGTGTAATATATAAATGAAAAATTATGAAATTAATCATTAGAAATGGGAACCATTATTAATATCACAAGAATTATATCCTTGAGGGGGGGGGAGTGAAGTATAAGGAATAAGCTTCAATAATTACTCACCTCATATACATTTGATTATGCTAGAAATTGGTTGAAGTTCATGTCATTAAAAATTATGTTTTCTAAATATCTTATACATTATAATTGAAATAATATTATAAATCTAAGAGGGATAAATTGAGTCAATCAATGATAAAAAAAAATTGGAAGAAAAATTATCAAGGTTATTAATCTTACTTTTTTTACATGAATGTATTTAACCTTTTTATTGAGGTCAATGATGTAATTTATGGTTGATTTATTAGTATCACAATTGGTATCAGTCTCAAAATATTTATAAAATATTTAATAAAGATCATGAGTCATAATTTCCTTTGAAATCATGACTGATTGGTAAAGGACAACATTATTATATAAATAAAATATTTTTTATTTATACACTGAGAATGGCTCTTCTTGACTTAGAATGAGTTGATAAATGAAACACTACATAATAATTCATCGATAAATTTTCTTTCCAATTACATATAATTTCTTTTCCATAAAGTTGGAGTAAGTGTAATGAATGTTTTAAAAGAAATGGGGAGATAAAAAATAAAATATCTTATTATCATATTGGTAGAGAGAGAATAAATTATTCACATGTTAGAATATTTATATATAAGGAATTTAGAAAATTTAAAAAGGAGGTATCATTGAACCCAATTTTTGTGTGTTGAATTTTTTCAATGGTTTTAAATTATTTATATTGATTTTATGGGGTTTAATATTTTTTGAAAATTATAAATAATGGTTTTCATGTAAGTTTTTTTGATGTATCAATGATTTTTAATAAATAAAATTTATCTTGGATGTTGAATAGATATGTTGGTGATTATGTATTGATTATGAATAATGCATATTATAAGCTTTCTAAATAATAAAATATGTTTTGAATTATTTTTTTCGTAGAAGATTATAAATGGTCTTATTTTCATCGGATGATTTGGAATATATTAATTACATGAAGAGGGAATAATAGTTGGAGATTTAGAACTGTATATAACGGTTATTAAGATTGAAAAAATTTCCCAAAAATGTTCTTTGATTTTTGGAGAAGAACGTCTATTAACAACATAATGATGTTTAATCCACCCTATAATGTTTCCAAATATAATAAAACATCGTCACATACTGGATGGAGAACAATAAATTTAGAGGAATAAAATGTATAATATGATTTTTGGATTTAGAATGATTGATGTGTCTTGATATTATTATTAAAGGTTGAAATATAACATTGATGAAAGATCAATAGTGATTCAAGCTAAGTGTTGGAATGATGATCCCCTCTAAAGAAGTAAAATAAATTTCATGAGCCTACTGTATTGTGTGAATTTGTATGTTTACTAGATGAAGGAATTCTGTGAACCCATAAAAAGATGTTACATTATGAAATTAGAAAGTAGAGAAAAGTTTGTGAGTATACAAGAATAAAAACTAGTGTCTGAATATTATATAGATAATGATAAATGAAGAATTTAAATTTCATAAAAACAACTGATTAAAGGTATATAGAGGAATATTGTAATCCTTCATGATAGAGAAATTAAAGTAGAATAGTGAGAAGTCTAGTCGTTCAAAGGATTGGAAGTTGATTTTCTCTAAAGATATAATAGTTTTGGATATTCTAACTCAAAATTTTCTATATATAGGAAACATTTAAAGATTTCCAGAAAAATAAATAAGAATATTATCAAATAGAAAAACAATAATCCATTAAACATTATGTTTCTGAACAAAGTGGATCTAGAAAAAAAAAGTTTCTGATGAAGAAGATCATTATGAAAGAATATTCGATGGATCACTACTAAACAATGGAGTTATAATAATGAATAATGGGATTTTGGGTTTGAATATGTATACAAAAACATTGCAATGTCATTAATTGTAATGATGCTGATCAAGAAATTCCATGCCATGATAATAAAAAATAAATGATTTTGAGTCTAGCTGAGATTTTAAGATGATTTGAATGTCATTATTGTCCCCAATTGAGGACAGTTTTTAGGAAGTTTTTTAACCTAATTTGTTCAATAAATTTTAAGATGGTTGATAAAAGAATGACACGATTAAGAAATTTTAATTTGGATTTTGTTCTCCAATATTTGTTTCAAAGAAACTATAAGAATATATAGGAGATAAGGTGATTTATAAAGGTGTTTTTAAAGGGTGAGGTTCCAAACATGAAGCATAAAAAATATGTTAAAATATCAAACACAAGAATTTGTATGGATAAGAACAAGATATAGGGTTGTGGGTAAAGAATAATTGGAAACATGGTTCGGAATTAAGAAGAACAAAACATAGGGTTCAAGATAATGGATAATTGGTCACATTATTTCAGATAGTGAAGAATTAGACACAGTATTCTAGATGAAGTAGAATCAGTAATAGGTTCTGGTTAGAAAATAATTAGAAAAAAAGTGTGAAAATGATGTTACAATATAGGTTCAAAAATATTATTCAAAAGATAATATTTAGGTTTCAAGAATAAGGATACATCACTCAGTTATTATTACTCATATACACATGTTGTTAGTTAAATCCATGAAAAGATAACCAATGTAGCACATATTCACTAATTTTGATGAATATAATAAGGATAAGAATAACTAAAAACAAATATGTCTCTCAATATTTCTAAAAACATCATTTATTTATACTATATAGAAAAAGAAGAAGGTTGAAGTCACTTCTTTGAATATAATCAAAGGACAATAATGGTTTTATGAACAGTAATGTGAATGTAATATAATAGAAAGTTTTCAAAGTAGTATTACGATATTCTATATAGGTATCAATTGGTGTGGGACTTCATTAGTTTTTCAATGATATTGAAGAATATGAGGACTGTCCACATAGAATTATAAAGATATAACATGAGTTACATGTAGACCATACAATCACCAATTCTGAGAATTATGACTTTTTACTATCACCCCTCTAAAAGTGTAAGGAAAAGCACATTCATTTAGGATTTTTTAAATGAAAAACACTATAAGTAACAACTTTTTATAGTGTAGAATTAGTATTCAGGCCACCACCATACAAATAAATGATAGGATACACTTATTAGGTGGTGGGTGGTGAAACTTGTAAAACATCATGTGACATTCATTACTCACATACATATACTAGCTTATGAAATTGAATAGATAAAAAGAGAACCGGTATAATATGTAGTGGGATAAAAATTATTAATCGGTCTAAAAATTCCACAACACTGATTCACACCCCCTTGGTAATGAGAATGTCATGTTTTGGTCCAAAAAATTTCTATGTTCCATAGGTTCACAAAGTTAGGATTCTTATAAGGATTATGTTTTGAAAAACGTTTTTCTTTTAAAATGAAAATATTTTGATATACTGTATCTAAAAAACTAATATATGGATTGGAAAAGAGTTTTAATTTTTTACATAATTTCATAATAGAATATTGTAGATCTGGAGGATTTTTAGAAATACAGAAAATCAAGGGGTTATCATATTTAAGGATATCCATGAATTCTAATGGTCTATATAAGCATACTGGTGCTTATATCTCAATGTATGAAATAATTTCATTATATAATACAATTGGGGAATGAATTATAAAATATTCAGTTTAGGTATTTGGTCACTTCTTCATATGATTTTTTCATTGGAGATAAATTAACATTATTGATTTATGAATGCAATTTTATACTAAATAAATTCTTGGAAGTGTTCGATTAATAGAACACTTATCCATGAAAAAATGCTCATATTCCATGATATGACACCCAATGACTAAAGATATCTTCAATAAATCATGTGTTTATATAATAAGATATGATCCCCTTAATCGGAACTACCTATACCATGATATATATAGAGAAACAAAGTTAATCTATATTTCTACCTGAAGCTCCACTCATCTTTAGGAGATGTTTTAAGCACCCCTTGGGAAGGTTTGGGATCCTCTCATTTCAAATGAGGAAATGAGGCTTGTGTATCACCTGTAGAGGCTAGATTAAATGGTAATTATTTTAGTGATCTCCAGAAAAAACATGAAGATAAGATGAAGGTGGAATCATTTAAGGTATAACTATTTTTATTCATCATTTTATAAATTATTTTTTCTATTTTAAGATATATTTGGAAAGTCATAGGTTATTTTCACTTCATATAATCACTAGAAGATCCCCCTAAACCCATTAGTAAAAATATTAATGTGGAATGAAGATGAGTGAATATCTAAAATAAAATTACTTCATCTAAATAATTTCCACAATAGAAATAATATCATTTGAAATTCCATATATTTTGAAGTAAATTTATAAATCAAAAACATATATCATGAATATATGGAAAAAATACATTTCAATCCCAGGAAGAAAAAATTGTTCTTGAAATATTTTATTGGGAATTTACAACCTATCACCTAAATTTTGAATAAAGTGTAAATATATCATATTGAGTTTAATGATTTCAAGACATTAACATCTTAGAATTGATATTGAAGTTTTCTTGTTACTATAAATTGATTATTTAAAAAACAAATGGAGTAAGGTATCTGAGGGTATAAATATAAAAAAAGGAAAATATACAGTTACATAAATTATCATTCTGACGATAAATGATTTACTAGTATATAGAAATTTGTTTCTATATATTTTTAAATAGAATAGATATAATTTAATATGAGGAGAAGGGTCTTCATGTATTCGACTAAAACATGGGAAAATAGTCTACCTAGATCATTGAATGGTTTTATTTATATGGATGACACATATAAAAGATTAAAAAATATAGTCAATAGCTTATAAGGGTTTTTGAATTACTCCAAATCATCTGTCCAAAGATCATTATTTTAGGTGGGTGAAAAAAATTGATGTCATATTTGAAAGACAAGAAGATCAGGCTTTGATTGATTTAATGGGAAGAAATGATCCATATTTTTTTGATCTCCCATGTTAGAGATATCATGAGGTAAAAGATATCATTAATTCGATTCTTTTCTAGAAGGATATAATTGATTATTTGATTGAAAACATTTTAGATATTAATACAAATATTAAGTTTGGTTTGGATGTAATATTTTACTTAATGTTAATGGGAATACATTTGAAGTTAGTTCCAACTCATAAAGGAAAAAAATGGGTAATTGCCTCTAGTATTTCATAAATTATCCAAGAGGTAGAAAACCAATTTTTTTAGTTCCACCATGGTATCACTATTTTTCATGATTACTCATTAAATATAAAAAAATGTTACATTAAAAAATATGAAGTGATTAAAAAATAAATCTCATTATTTTTATGTTGTAATGCATCGACACCTACTGATTTTATTATGTTAAATACTACCCATCCATATTCAATTTATTATCATCCAGGGGAATAATTTTTTAAATTCCATTTATAATGTTGTTATGAAGCTAATTTTTTTAAACAAACTATGAACGAAGAAGATTATATATTATGTCAACTATAAATATTTTTCCACTATCTTGTTTTGATGTCATGGAATATTTAATGATTCCTTTTTTGTGAGAAATAATGCTATGTGGAAACACATAATTACATTTGATATATCCTATTGAAATATTTGTGACTATATTTGTGGGATATTATTGGAATCAATCCACACCTCCATATAATCCATGATACAGTCATCACTTATAACAAAAGACTTCTTCTAGTAGAAAAGTACCTCAACACATGAAGATAATATAAATAGAATCTCTATGATCTAAAATGTTACTCACAAACTAAGGGATGTTGATTCCTTAGAAAACATTCCTAGTCTAGTTACATGATAGTGATAACATCCCACTAAGAGTAGACCATGTATTTAATCAATTCCTATTGAAAAGGGATGATAAACCAATAAACTCATTTTTATAGTATTCTAGACAATTTTTATTCTCATAAAACCTATTCTACATGGTAGGCCTATAATAGAGTTTATAGTTATTTTAATCAAATTTATTTTGAATTCTCATAGAGCCAAAATAAACACCAAGATAAAATGTTATTTTCATTTAAATTTTTAATCTTATCATATGCAGAGTCAAAGCATCCAACATGCTTAATCACTCAACCTCATGCATCTTGCTTCAGTTTTTTTCCTCACATTCCTTTATTTTGTTCTAAAAA
This sequence comes from Viscum album, assembly GCA_963277665.1. Lineage (NCBI taxonomy): Eukaryota > Viridiplantae > Streptophyta > Magnoliopsida > Santalales > Viscaceae > Viscum > Viscum album. The sequence goes on along the minus strand of OY728129.1, from coordinate 1,775,145,904 downwards.
TCACACTTCCTTTTTAGATTATAAATCTTATACCCCAATAATTGGTTTCCATATCCATGCACTCAGCATCATATTCCCAATACTCACGCACTCTAATATATAGGCCCTTCGACTATGCACCCCCATAAGCCTAAGTATGCATAGAAAGATACACACCTGGGCTCCTAAGGTGGTTACATCCATACGTGGGCACTAAAGAAAGGGGTTTCCTATATAAGGACATATTTGCATATAATTTTTTACATTACTCATTGATGGACCACTTTTTGTAGGAATTAACGCATAGATCTTTAGCATACACACCACAAATATATAGAATTATTTACATTAGATGATTTTGATGTAAAAATATATGGAATGCGAAATGGGATAATATTCCCAAACCCTCATAATTTGATCTATTACAAAGGTGATAGACCACCTATATGCCTGAACCCATTTTTCAAATCGTATTTCCACTATCTCTTAACCTAAACCATCTGAGCATCCAACTACCTGAGTGACACAACCTATTAACCTAAACCATATTAGCATCCATATACCTAATGTCACAACCTATGTTCCACAACATGAGTGTTACCACATACAAACCAATTACATGGGAGACCATCACAGAGGAACTGATTACTAGAGAACCCACTAATTTGTTGCTAAACACTTGGCCACCAACCAATTAGGTTACAAGAAACCAAAGCACCCAATACTTAAATACCAAGATACATAATATCCCATTATCCACGATCCCATTATAGGGGACTCATTATACATATTCCCATAAGGGGAACAAAATTACCATGTTTCCTATACTAAGTCTCCCACTTCCCCATAGTCACATAATAAGTACACCACTTCATCTTGGACTAGTGCATAGGTTCCACATCACTCAGACCTTTTAATAATGAGCCACTCTCAATTTAGTCACCTGCTAGGGAACTCCATTCACCCAAGTGACTTAATCAGGAACCTAATACATGGATATGGGCATCGTAAAAGGTTTAATAACTAATATTATCATATCATATCTATATTACAATTGAATGAATGGACAAGAAAAGGGATACCCATGCGTAATACACACATAGTCTCCTTTCTTAACTAGTTACCAATAGATACATGATTAAAATCCATATATGGGCCTTATAATAAATAAAATACCGAATAATATCTAATAATATCTAGTTAATAGTATCAATGATGTACAAAAAAACAGCCTACATTGTGTAAGCCCTGTTCAGTATCTTATTTTCTCCCCTTTCATGACATTGGAGTCACTACTACACAATGATAAACTGCACAAATATATTCCTCCTAACAGGTGTATACACCAACCATTACAGTATTCATTCCATATCAATTTAATGATATATAGGATGGAATAAGACCTTGTATATTCCTCATACTATTTTAAGAACCATCTTTTCTAGTCTTCCTTTCTCGTCTAGTCACTAACCAGAATGAGGAAAGAAAAAACTATGAGACTCCTATGATGTATAATACCGAACCTTTTTAGTCTCTATTCCATATTTAGTTACCAATAGATATGATTTAGTAATCCATATATGTTACTCCTACACAATGTAGTCCCCACAACGCACCTCCACTGGGTCATTAACCTGATGAGGAACCTCTAGGATTCATATGCATAATCCCCATATATATCCTTCCAGTTCTACAGAAAGGATAGGGAAACCTCATTATATATAATCCCAAAATATGTTCCCATTAATGATATCATCCCCCTGAATCATTAATAACTTGTACATACACTATGGGACTCCTACTTGGTGTAAGCCCCATCCTTTACAGTCTCCCTTCCTCTATAGTTACCAACAGAAATGAGGTGTACATCCATATATGAGAATAGTACTGGGTTAAATACATAACAAAACCTTATCCTATTAATTACCAAAAACTTATTGGAATTATAAAGGTCCTCCCTTTCATAATACCCACTCAAACTCATGTTTTCACCCCTTTAATATCACATGAATCCTAACAACATAATATCACACAACATAGACACGAGACACCATCTAATTGCTAACCCCATATATTGAAGTATTCTTTCCTCATAAAGTAACTAATGGATAAGGCTGGAGATGACCATATATTTCCTTCCTAATAGGTAAAATCCCCAAAAATTAAAATCCTCCTTCTTCATCTAGTTTCAAATAGATATGAAAGTAGAAATACATATATGGACCACCTACTATGTGTATGTATCAACCATTCAAGTCTACCTTATTCAACTTTTTACCAACACACATGAGGTGGAAACCCATATATAAGCCCCTTATAGGGTGTAAGACCCCTTAAAAGCATCTACATTCTATTTAACCATATACATTATGGACCTAAAAAGAACCTCCCCTGAACAATTCCATCTTTGTGTCATGTTGTCTCCCCTATCATGACATAGACATCCCTACCTTACATCGGCATAAGAATATAACTATTTTTTCCCCTAAACCTTCCAGTAATCCTTCATTGTCTAGTAACAAATTCATAAGATAGTCTGTGACAATATTTTCAAAAACTAATCAGTGAAAGGTCTAACCAATATAGTCTTCCTTTTTCTCCCATTTACTAACATACAACTGTGTAGACAACCATATATAGATATCCTAATCGGTTTTAGCACCAAAAATTATATTCATACTTCCTCACCATGTTACCAGTTGATGGGATGATAGAAGACACTATTTTCACCCAGTTAGTTTTTTCCATAACTTCGTCATATCTCTTTTTAATCACATTACCAATTGATAGGAGGTTGACATCTATATATAGGCCTTATAATATGTGAAATATTAAACCTACCCCCCAATTAATTGAGTAATTGACTAATTATGGAACCTCTAAGAACAAAATGTGTAATCCCCCCAAACACACAATCTATAATTTTTATTCAGTGAAAAGAAAAATAGTACTAGAGGACAAAGATCCAGTTGGATAGACCAAAAGAATGGGAAAAATTAAGGGGGCTTAAAATATTGGAGACCAAGGGAATCTCCTATATTGATGTTAATACATTCAGGTTTCAAACTATACAAGTAATGAAAAAACAAATTCTCTTTACCAAGAATATCACTTTAGAAAAGGTGGTCTACAACCATATTTCCCTCCCACCAGATATGAGAAACTTCGATATCAACATACATTATGCTTCTAAACTTTGTAACAATATAATGGATAAATCAAGGAACTATACCCTACCCAATAATAGCATTATATATGATAATATAATTTTTTTCAGAAACAGTAATCTCCAAATTCCTTTGCATGAAAATGTTCAGTCTAGTAAGCATGGACATCGATTTAGCAATCAACGAGTTACCTAGCCCCAACCTGATAGAAAAGTCCAAGATAGTTAACCCACAACTATCACAGACTATACCTCCTCCTCTACTCCATCCTAAAATAGATGATACATCAATGTTATGTTTCAAAACCCTAGAAGGAGGAAGCCGACATACCCATTTTCCATGATGATGTGCAACAGATCGAGTAATCTGATCACTAACATGTATATGCATGGAAGGTGCCTCCCTCCAATTACCTAAAGGCTAGATAAAATCAGTATGTAGTTTTTAACCCTAAATATAATCATCCAGCCATCTGAACCAATTCTATTATAAATATACTTTTTTCTTGCCTTTTAGAGGCACCAGTATATGACCTGTAAAATTATAGAACTTTCCATCCTTTCAATACTCCCCACACCTGATCCATGAAACCAACGATCAATGAATTACAGATTGGTCATGGATGCATATGAAAAACGACATGATATCTCCAAAATAACCTAATAATTCTTTAGATCATTCACTATGAAATAAAAGATGGTTATAGCTCTATTCTTTATGCCTCTTACAACAAACACATCGGGAAAAAATATAAATCCTACGCATTTTGACATTTTCATCAGTAGAAACATCTTCATTTTAGATCATATACAAGAGTAAGTTATATTTAATGGGAATAGCCTAAATCTAGGGAATATTATTCCATGAATTCACTATAACCTGGGTGTTAATGATCTTATGGTTGTCCCTCACTGTGAATGAACAATAGATAGGAGTAAAAACACACTTATCAATATCTGAGGTGTAAGCCCCACAAAAAACTACATATTCTCATGTATGATGATGGAATTCTTATTAAGTGTAAGGCCCAACCATGTTTCTATTAATGATCTCATCCCATTAAATTGTTTATAAGATGGTAATATATTACATGCCTCCTATTAGGTGTAGGCCTCAACCTTTCTAGTATCCCTCATACTTATAATTACAAATATTCCAGTGGTTAATATCTCTATATTAGAATCATACTTACTCTAATAAAAAATTATAAATTACCCTTTTTAGTTACTAATTATTGGGACAGATTAGTAAGTTTATCCCATGTTTTTGTCCCATTAATACTAATTCTAGTGACCATTCCCCTTGTAGTCTATTTATAACTGCATTAAACTACATAAAAGTAGTCCTAAATTCATGAAATTAAAATGAAATTCTCTTATCAATGGTTTTATGTCCTTATAATACACAAAAATAGTCATTATCACAGGACCTTAAAAGGTAATAAGTGTCCAATTAATTAGAACCTAACACCATGGGTTCTAATTCCCTACATAGGGATTCAAAGGAATTACCTTTGATAGGACCAATCAAAACATTACATAACCTATCATATTCTTTAATAGGATCTCAATATATCTCATGATAGAAATAAACTAATTATTTGCAACCTATATGGATCTAAACTATATATTAACCATATATTGAGATTATATAATATAATTTAAAATCAACACATGTAGTTTCTTCTAAAACTATTTTTTTTAACAACCTGAACTTTTGAGTAATATTTTATTTCTGAAAGTTTATGCTTTACTATTTCACATCCAATTAAAAGATACAAGTATCAATTGAAATGTAACTTTGGGTTTTTGACCTTTATGTGACCATTTTTCAATTGTGATCAGTGATCAATATGACCATTAGAACCAATAATAAAATTAACTTTATAATTATTGTTTATAAATAGAAATCAAAATGGAAAATTAATTCAGAAAGAAGAGTCGATGGCCTCTACCAGTAGAATTGTGCCATATGAAGACCATTTCTCAGATCATGGAAAGGAGGTAGTGCCACTGGTCTTCACTCTATACAAATACCAATTTGGGATTCAACATGTTATGCTTGAATGAAAGAACATATGGGAGAAGTTCAAGTTGGTGGAAATCACTACTCGGGCGATGTTATCAGACCCGGCCCAATAGTCTATCACCATCACACACCTTACCCTTATGTCATATACAGGTTTTGTAAGGGGTTATATAACAAGATATTAGTTACTTATTGTGTAATACCTTATTTATAAATAAAAGTCATATTCTATGAATTCTATTTTGATAAAAGTCTTTCTAAAAAATATGGTGAATATTTTAAATTGATTTTTTCATGTAAAATGTTACTTTTCCAAAATATATAAATTAATATCTTAAACTAAAGTTTTATTAATAATGTTATTAAAATTATGTTGTATTATAAAAACATTCCTTCTAATTATAAATGTTGATTAATTATATTCCTTATTGTTTCTTTCTCTATAAATGATTATGTAATCAGTTTGATAAGAGTTATAGTTTTATATGATAAAATAAAAAATATATTTTTGATTTCAAATAAATAATTAATTTTTATGAATTAATGAATTCATGGAATAAATAATATTTCAAAAAATTATTATTATTAAATAATTTTTAAATATAAATGATCACAAGTTTTTTATGACTTTAAAAGTAACATTTATTGATGTTTAAAAACTATTTTTCCCCAAACCCATAAATTTTAAATAACTGTCAGTTTTTTAAAATATAAAATTCACATATTAAGGAAATCATTTTGATAAAATTATTTTTTTAATCACAACATGATAATTATCCAATGGTGAATTTTTCATAATTTTCTTAGACAGTAGTATTTTTGAGCAAAAATTAAATACTGTATAAATTTCTAATGTGTTTTATAACAGCATAATGACCCAATAGTGTTGTAATAAACACTATAAGAGGTATTTTTGGATAAATATATGTTTTCCATTTAAAATAATGTAATTTTAGGTATATTAGATTTATTTTATTCTGCATTAGTGAATCCTCCAAAACGTATAATATATTTTATGATTTTAAACAAATTTCCTTGAAAGCATGACTCTCTTACGCATAAGAAAGGGTAGTATTTGAATATCTTCTGACTGTAGAATTATAAAATATTATATAACACTCTTGTTTTATTAACACCATGGTAAAAAATGATGGGATGGTTTGATTTCTTGAATATATTTGTGTGTAGTATCCAGAACCAAAATAATAACGAATTCTCCCACCTTCTCTACATAAACCCACCCAAGAACCCATTCCTCTTCAGTAAAACTCATCTATTCCCATCCACACTCTACTATATACTCCCTATAGTCCTTCCAAGGCTCCGAAATATCCCAATAATTCATTCCCAAACCTTTGGATTCACACATCCAAGTAAGGGATCCTCACCTTCATCTCCTTCTTTCAATTTAGAAAACATGTTTAAAATTATTCTTTTTAATTACAATTGGTTATATTTTAATCAATTTGTAATTAGTCAAATACTATAAATTTTATGTTATTTTAATGACTTATCATTTATCCTCCCCCATTTGGACCCTTTACTAAGCTATTATTATGCCAAAATTTCGTATGGTATTTTTATCTTCTCATTTAGATTCAAGCTCTTATTTTATATTATGCTTCTTAAATTATATTTTTATATGTTGGGTTATGATGTTACATGATCTCCATAATTTCAATTTTATTTATAAATTATGATATATTACTTTCAATCTCATTAATCTCCCTATGACACTTTAAGAACACCTATTATTATGCCGAAACTTTCATAAGGGTTCATTCATTTCACAATTTGTTTTCATGTTTCTCTATGTTGTTACATAATTTTATTTTATATTAAAAATTATGAGATACGTTTTATCAACTCCCCTATACTTACCTTATTATTCTTGAATGATTATAGATCCATTTCACTGTCATTAATCCCTCTCATGTACACCTATTACCATGAAAACATTCCGTAAGAAATCTCGCTCTTCTCATTTCCATTGAAGAATTTCATTTACATTATCTATATAAATTCTATTTACTATGTTGGGATATTATGTTTGATTATACCCTTATATTCAATTTAATTTATAAATTATGAGAGACACATTTTTCTCTGATCAGCCCATTTTATGAATTTCTATTTGATGACATTATGCTACTGAAATGGCACCATAATTTTCCATTCCAAAATAATCATGTAGTGAATAGAATACCCATTTATCTACAAGGGGTATTCATATTTATGATCATGGAATGATTTCTTGGTTAATTACATGTATTTATTCCACATTCCATGTCCAGGGACTAATTTATGTTGCTTAATTAATTCATGTTCTATGATCTATGAGGCACACTTATACATGAATACGAAATCATTATGATGGGTTCACCCTGACAGTGCACCAATGCATTGGATAATGATTAGTATCATGATACGAAAAGTAAAATGAGGGATTACTGATGCTAATTTATGTGAAATTTGGGTTTAATCTTGCTAATGAATGTGAAATGAGGGTTTACTCATGCTAATCCATGTTCAGTGAGACTTCTATCATGCTAATATCATGTTGTATGTTGCTATCACATTTCCATGTTATGAATATAAATGAAAGATCTATGAGATAAAATACCTCAACGATGCTAGTGGTCACTAATTATTTAATAGATTACATGTATAATATAGTTTATAATAGATTTAAAGAATAAGTTTGGACACTAAAGTAAGAAACTATAAAAATTTTATCATAATTTACTATAAAAGTACATCAATGGTGGTCCTAACAAAGGTTAAAAGATCAAAATAGTGTATGAAACATATATATCTAAAGTATCACCTCATGATGAATATTTCACAGAGGTTTTTGGTCCTTGTAAATGTGTTTCTATAGTGTAGAATATAGTAGAACCATTTATTAGAGCCTTGTATCTTTAGAATAATTAATTTCATGTGAGAGTTAGTGGGCTAATTGTTTTAATAGTTTTATCTAAGTTATATGGGTTTTATCAAATTTGGTTCCCTAGAACAAACAAGCATTATTATATAATTACAAATATATTAACATACTTGAATATTAATAAATATATTATCACATGACTAGTTTTTTTATACGTAATATTATTTTAGTAATGTCTTTAAAGTATTTTTAGTCAAATGCTTATACCATTTGCCCATTATAATTAGAACCGTAAAGCGATATGATATTATACATATATATATGTCATATGGTTAGATGGGAACAAACACCTTGAGAAATTATGAAATTTATTTATTTATTTAAAATAAATTAAATAATTTTGATCTTTTATGTTACACACAACACCATGTTTATCTTGTGTAACATACAATACTATGGGTATCTTGTGTTTCACGCAACACCGAGTTTAAAAGAAGCACAACATACTACTAAAATATTATTATTTTATATGATAGTTATAAAATAGCCATTATAATGGAGAGTATTAATTGGAATAAATTAAATTTTAAAGTATATGTTTTAGACATGTATATAGAATGAATTATTTTGTTATTAATTAATTATAATTATAAATCAAAACTATTTTAAAAAAATGAAATCTTTTTCTAAAAAATGTTTTTTTTTTGCACAAACACATTTTAACTAAATAATTTTTAGAAATAAAATTTCCTTAATGATTTTAATGAAATTTATATATTATATATTGAACAAATTTTTAAAAATACATATTATTGTTTTCTATACTAGAGATTATAATAACTCAATCATTTCATTTAAAAACTCTATTTTTCTAAATCACAATTCGGTCTCATTTTCCACATTTATTTTGAAATTAATTTTGAAATTTTTAAAAACTTAATATGAAAATATTAACTTCAATTTTTAAATAATAATACTGTAAATATTTTATTGGGGTGTTTTTTAGAGTTGTTTGGAAAGACATTTCTATTAGTGAATATTGAAAAATATTGGTTTTAATTAAACAACTGCATTTTTTCAAGTAATTTAGAAGCTAAATTTTATATTAATACGGTTTTAATAGTAAGATTTGATCAGTTTAATATCTATTAATATGATTTATTTAATTATAATTAATTAAATATCAAATTTTTATATAATTTGTTTTAAAACAATTTAAACTATTATCTTTTGAAGCCTTCCTTTTCAGTGCATCTGTAGTATAAATATTAATTTAAAATTTTCCCCTTTCAAGAATTGAAATCAGAAAATTTGATTCCATACTTATAATCAAAATGATTTGTTTATCTAGTGTGGTAAACATAATATTTGACTATAATTAAATGTAAAAATAGTAAAAAATAATTAGAATGACTAAGTTGTAAATGGGTTTACTCAGGGTTGAACTAAAATGATAAGAGGTAAAATAACCTAGAAACATATCCAACACAAATTGTTTAACCAAATATTGACCATATAACCCATACAGGTTGATATTATCCCATATTAGTGTAACTTTCCAACCCATGAGCCAATAAATGGTGCCCGAAGCTGGTGGGACACATTGCCTCAAGCACGCCTCCTTGTATGCAAGACATTACCGACTAAAATAGAGGATCCATGATGGTATAGTGGGGAGACTATACCGTCATAATAAATGTAAAAAATCAGAATATTTTATAGATGAATACATAATCTAATGATAACAAATGAACACTTAACCAGCAAAATTCAACATCTAGATGATAATAGTTAACAATCCATCTATACCAATATCCAATACCATATAGAATTTGATGCAATATCTGGTATCAAACAAATAATGAATTTGAAAAATGGATTAAGAATCAATAACAATAATTTTATTTCAAAATAACCAAAAGTACTTAAATAATATCCCTAGATAGCATCACTTTCCACTGCTCTGTCTTTTTCTCCCAAGATACTATACAACAGTAAGTCATGCATTGAAAACTAGGCACTTTCCCCTATCCCAACATATATCCATGAAGTTTTCCTCGGTACCATCTTCATACCAGATATGGTGCCATATAAGATTAGTAGGCTATAAAATTGGTGTCTAGAATAAATCCATCATATAATACTAAACTATAGGTGGGATTTTCTATAACACAAAAAAAGTAAAGTAAGAAAAATATAACAAGTCCAGGGAAAAAGCTATAAAATAATAATTCTATGACAAATGAGAATATATATATTTATATAATGTATCAAAAATAGGTAGTAACCATATCATCATAATACATATGTCATAAAATTAACTAACCTATATGGGCCAGGTAACATGGCATATATTTAGGGAAACCCATATGTAGAGATTTGAATGTATACGAGAGTCCTTGGTGCCATACCTTGATCATACTCATTTGTTACATACATTGTCTAATCATACATAGGGGTCACTTATACCATACCTCGATCACCTAGTTCGTGTCATTCCATAGTTAATTATGCCTTGGTGTTGTAGGTGCCATACCATGATCTCTTATTCAGTTCCATACTGTCATACATTAGGTTCTATACCATCATTAGAAATTAATGAAATACTGAGATTTAAAACATCAAGAAATGAATAATAATAATAATATGAAAAGGTCCATGTTAGTGTCCACACCTAATAATAATCATCAATTAAAATAGGAAAAACCTAATAAAAACCCATCTTATTGCACATTATCATTTAATGTCAACCATTTAACTATTATAATATCATTTAATAACATATCATGCATGTATTATCCACTCCAACCATGCCAATTTTCTCATAGAGGATCCTAATACAAGTTTGGGGAGATTATAATCCTAAAGGTATGTTGTAATATAGGTTAAATAAAGGAAAACATTACATGGTTTACTCAGGTTGAGGATGAAAACCTCCAATAATGATTAGGTGCTACAAGGTGAAACATAATAGAAAAAATACTTAATTTAATTATTATCATTTAATTTTAAATAAAATTATAGATGGTCCCATATGAGACACAATGAAGATAGTCAAATATATCACAAAATGTATATGGAAAAGTTATAAACCACCCAACTTATGCCTATGGTAGAAAAATAGTCTAATATCGACCATTCATTTGGTCCATATGAGAATAAAATTAAAGAATATATAAAATAACTTAAACTAGTTAAAATGATATCACAAAAAAATAACACCACCCAGGGGAAGAATAATGGTGAATTTAGATAAAAGATTATAGATCTTACTAGTACGCAACCAATAACACTGACAAAATGTGATACAGAGTTTGTAGAAGAATGATATCTCCAAGACTAGCTTTAGGATTGAGAGAGCTCAATGGTAGGAGAAGGAGGTGTTTTCCTCTAGAGAAGAATAGAAAGATGTGTGATTTCATAAAATATATGAAGAGTTAAAAATAAAATATCCCATTTATTAAAGGTCTCATGGATGGCCAAACCATTCACCAACCATTCACACTCAATTTCCCAAAGAACACACCCTTTACGACATACAATGAACAATTAGAAAAATAGTGCACACACTATGTGTTAGCCCAAGATGGACCAAAATCCCATTTAATGATTTAGAAAATCTATGAAACAACATTATTGGGATAGAATCTTTTTGGGGAATGTATATCACTCACCATTCACTAACTATAAGTCTATCCTATATTCTTCTTTACTCAGAAATCTAGGATTTGAAGAAGCCCCTAAAAATCCCAATTTCAGACCTCATTGATTAGTGATGTTTAGTAAGACAAAACGAAGTATTTAAATTGATTATTACATGTTTCGTACCTCATAATAAACTAGGATCTTCCAGTCTTCCCTTTAAAGAACCTCATCCATGAGTTTCCCTTACCAGGGTTGGAAAAATATCATTTGACAATAACTCTAAACGATGAGAATATACATTATCCTACCACTGACATGTCTCATATATTATGTGTATGTACTTCTATAACACCCATACTAAAATGATATACCGGGAACAAGAAACTTCATGCTCTAGTACACAATAAAAATTGGATGTTTTAGCGACCTCAAATATTTTCAATGAAATTTACCTTATTATATCATAAATTAGATACATCACATAGAGAACACAATTAAAATTATTACCATACATGAATAATAACACATTTGTCAAAAAATAAACCAATAAGAATTTGAAATATTACATGGGATAAAAATTAGAAAATAATATAAAAAGAGTGGAAAAATTATGATACGCTCAATCCATTAGAATAACCGAACTCACAAAAAAAATATATATTAACAAAACAAAAATTTTAATAAAAAATTATTCATTTTGAATATGAATGCATATATAAACATAATTTAAAATAAATTTGAATAAATAATGAATGATATAAGAGGTATTTATATTAACTAAGGAACCTAAATGACCATAATAAATTTTATCATTAGAATTGTAATATGGAAATTAGGAAAATAAATCATGTTGTTAGAATACTAACCTCACTTATGAATGTATAATAAAATTAGGTATCTAATTAATAAGAAATTAATTATTTATATCATGGTATAAGAAAATAAATGTATTTAAATGATAAATTTAGTGTTTTATTTTGGGGTAAAATAGAAATGTTTATTGACAATTTTATAATTAATATAATGATTTAAAAAAAATTTATCTTAGTAAAATAAATTCATTAAAGAATATTATGTTATATTATAAGTAAAAATAATTTTATGTCAAATTAATTAATTTCTAAAAGGTTCCAAAATAATATATTATAATATTAAAATCAGAACATCTATAGTTAATGTTAATATTTTTAAAAAAATTAAATTTCTTATATTAATAAATTTATTTTCATAAATGGATAATATTTTTTATATCTTAGTATTGAAATAAACAATTTCTAAATATTTTGGATTTTTAAAATTTATTTTTTTATATGAATAATGAAATTAGGTAATATTTGGTATTTAAAATCTTAAGATAAATACATGAATTTTTGAGTCATGGGTGATTTATTCATGATATAATAACACATTGGTTAGAACTATCCTAAAATATTTATAATATATTTTCGTACTAATTAACACTATTCACTACTGGAAATGCTGTTTTTCTCAACGGGTTTTTACCAACGGTTTGCTAAAACTGTTGGGTTTGAAGGATTAATAAATCCTTTCCCAACGGTTCATTGAAACCGTTGGGAAAAGCCACCTCTTTTCCAACGGTTTCTTCAAACCATTGGTAAAGGGGTGTGTTAATCACCTTTTGCCAACGGTTCTCTTGAACTGTTGGGAAAGGCTCACCCCTTTGCCAACGGTTTGAGAAACCGTTGGCAAAGGGGTCCTTAACATCTATTTCCCAATGGTTCTTTAAAACCATTGGGAATTATTTCCCCCAAATCCTGCTCTCCCCCATTCGCACAGAACCTAATTTCATCCGCTCCACCGCTCTCCTCTGGCGAAATCCCCTATCCGAAGAGGTGAAAACCATCTAAAATCAGGTATCTTTTCATTTATACACATATACTTCCTTATTTTTATTGTTATTGCTTTAGTATTTTAGTTTTAAGTTATCAATCCACCTCCACCTCTCTGCTGCTCTCCAAATCCCCCATCCGAATAGGTGAAAACCCATTTGAATCATCTCAAATCAAGTAATTTTTTCTTTATACACATATGGTACCTTGTCTTTATTGTTATTGATCTAATATTTTAGTTTTATGTTTGGATTTTGATTTGATTTCACCGTGTAAAATAGGGAAATGAATAAATATTTTGTTAATTAATTAGTTTCCCCTGGAATATCAGTTGTGTTATAATGTCCATGCTAAATAAAGGGGTAATGTAATAAAAGACCTTGAATAAATAAATTGTGGAAGTTGGGGTATGCTGCCTCTATGAGAGGTTTTTTGTTGTGTTTCATTGTATGTTGTAGGCTGTTTTATGGGGATTGAGGTGACCAGTTGGGCTTTGTGATATGTGGGGTTGTAATGTGATGGTTAGTGGGCATGGATGTGTCATGTGAAGTTGTATGATAGTGATGATGTGTGGTGGTGTTGTGTCGTGTGGAGGTGTTGTGTGATGAAGTTGTGGTGTATAATGTGGTGAGGTGTTTTTGGTTGTGCGGTGGTTTGTGATGTGCAATATTTTTATTGTGATATGTGGTTGTTTTGGTGAGATGGTTGGTCGATGTAACATGGTGTCGATGGTTATTGTGAGATGGTGATTTGTTGTGTGGTGGTTTTATTAGTTTCCTGGTTATCTATGGAATAAATTATGCTGTTAAAACAAAAAAAACAAGATATTAAATAAATGAGATTGAATAGAAATGGATGTGTGGTAAATGGATTTAATTAATTTAACATTAAATGAATGGACAATGTAAGTGTGAATGAAGTGGCTTATAAATGAATGTGAGAAATGCTATGCGTCTTGTGTGGTGGTGGTGTGGTTTATGTGTTTTATGGTAGTAGTGAAGTGTGTGATTATGTAGTTAATGTGAACCCATAGGTTGAGTATTTTGTGCTATCTATATATCATGTATTTTTATGTTATTTCTACACATTCCAGGGGGGTGGTATGTCTAGGTGGTGGTGGTGGGGTTGCAGGGGAGGGGGGTGTGGGCTGTTTGGGAGGGTGGGAGGGGCTATCCAGGGGGGTACGGGGTGTCTCGGGGGGTACGTGGGTGGGTGGGCTGTCCACAAGGGTGGACGGGCTGTCCACGGGGGTGGCCGGGCTGTCAAGGAGGGGTGGGCGGGCTGTCCAGGGGGGTGGGTGGGCTGGACACGGGGGGTAGGGGTGTCCAGGGGGGTGGGCGGGCTATCCAAGGGGGTGGGGGCTGTCCATAGGGAGAAGGGGTGTCCAGGGGGGTGGGTGGGCTGTCCACGGGGGTGGTTGGGCTGTCTAGGGGGTAGGGGGTGTCCACGGGGGTGGGCGGGGCTGTCCAGGGGGTGTGGGCTGTCCTGGGGGTCTGGGTGGGGTGTCCTGGTGGGGGAGGGGTGTGTGGGGTGTCCAGGTGGGGTGGTATGTCTAGGTGGTGGTGGTGGGGTTGCAGGGAAGGGGGTGTGGGCTGTTTGGGAGGGTGGGTGGGGCTATCCAGGGGGGTACGGGGTGTCCAGGGGGGTACGGGGGTGGGCGGGCTGTCCACAAGGGTGAACGGGCTGTCCACGGGGGTGGTCGGGCTGTCAAAGGAGGGGTGGGCGGGCTGTCCAGGGGGGGTGGGTGGGCTGGCCACGGGAGGTAGGGGTGTCCAGGGGGGAGGGCGGGCTATCCAAGGGGGTGGGGGGCTGTCCATAGGGAGAAGGGGTGTCGAGGGGGGTGGGTGGGCTGTCCACGGGGGTGGTTGGGCTGTCTAGGGGGTAGGGGGCGTCCACGGGGGTGGGTGGTTTGTCCATGGGGGTGGGCGGGGCTGTCCACGAGGGTGGGAAAGGCTGTCCACGGGGGTGGGTGGGGCTGTCCAGGGGGTGTGGGCTGTCCTGGGGGTCTGGGTGGGGTGTCCTGGTGGGGGAGGGGTGTGTGGGGTGTCCAGGGGGGTTGGTATGTCAAGGTGGTGGTGGTGGGGTTGTAGGGGAGGGGGGTGTGGGCTGTTTGGGAGGGTGGGCGGGGCTATCCCGGGGGGGTACGGGGTGTCCAGGGGGGTACGAGGGTGGGCGGGCTATCCACAAGGGTGGACGGGCTGTCCACGGGGGTGGCCGAGCTGTCAAGGATGTTGGGTCGTAGAGGATGGCAAGAGGGGGGGGGGGTGAATTGCCTTTTCAAAAAATAATTAACAATTTAAAACAATTATCAATGAAGTGGAAATAGAAAAGGAAAGACACAATTTGATAACGAAGTTCGGCTTAATTCCCAAGCCTACGTCTCCGCTCCCAACAAGAACCGTTGAGAGATTAATACGTCAGCTTGCTTTTTAATGGTTTTAGCAAGAAACCCACTAGCCGTTTTAAGGTAGGCTAAAACACCTTCGTACATCTTGCTTTTTTATTATGGTTGTAGCAAGAAACCCACTAGCCATTTTAAGGTAGGCTAGAACACCTTCGTACAGCTTGCATTTTTATTATGGTTGTAGCAAGAAACCCAATTGAAAGAAAGAATGGAAATGAGAGGTTTGTTTTAATCCAAACCCAATGAAGAACTAAACAAATAAAATAATACAAACACACGGAAGCCTTGAGCGCCAAAAGTGTGAGAGCAGCTGATGGAGAGGGAGATCAAGCTTCAAGGATGGCAATGGATCACAAGAGGCCTTGGAGATTTGTCGTTAGAGCGTCAAGACATCAAAATATCATTAGGTTATGTTCCCGGAATCCATGGTTTCTTATTTATAGGAGAAATACCCATAAACACTTCAATATGGCCGTTGGAGGGCTTCCGGAGCCGTTGGGGGTCAAAAGTACAAGTCTGGTCAAAGCCCAACGGTAGTTTGACTGGGCACACCGGCTGGCCGGTGGTGTCTAACCAGTTGGCTGGTGGTCCACTGGCTGGCCGGTGCTGAGCTCCCGGCTAGCCGATGGTCCAGACAGAGCAGGCTTTCTGTCTGGGTTCCACCGGCTGGCCGGTGGGCAAGAACCGGTTGGCCGGTGCCCATACCAGCTGGCCGGTGTGCTAACACCGGCTGACCGGTGGCTCTGGCAGAATGCAATGCTTCTGCCAGAGACCACCGGCCGGCCGGTGGACTCAGAGAGTCCACTATCAACCTTCATGGGCCAACTCCTGGGCAACCTTTTTCCTAGCATCAAAACACTTGAAAACAAGTTAGAACACGATGAGAGTGATTGTGATCATTAAAATCCAAGAGAGAGGGGTACAACGAAGGAGGGGTGGGCGGGCTTTCCAGGGGGGGGCTGACCAGAGGGGGTAGGGGTGTCCAGGGTTGTGGGCGTGCTATCCAAGGGGGTGGGGGGCTGTCCATAGGGAGAAGGGGTGTCGAGGGGGTGGGTGGGCTATCCACGGGGGTGGTTGGGCTGTCTAGGGGGTAGGGGGTGTCCACGGGGGTGGGTGGGTTGTCCACGGGGGTGGGCGGGACTGTCCACGAGGGTAACCTACTAATATGGTTATGGGATGAGGCATGCTCTGATGTGATAACACATTAAGTTCTTGTTGGTTTTACATTTTTTCAATAACACATTAGTATGTTTTTTTTCACATGTCTAGTTGATACCATGATTATTTTCTTCCTTTATCATTTACTTAAATGTATTTTCTATTAAAGTTCAATCCTATTGAACTGTTTATGAAAAAATGACTTATATGAATTTTTTTACAGAATGGACAAAAGTTGGATGTATGAAACCGATCGTATATCAAGCGATTTTCAAAACAATTTGGAGAGCTTTATAGATTTTTCATTTCACAATGCTTCAGATAGTGGTCGCATACACTGCCCATGTTCCAATTGTGTTGGTAGACCTTGGTTGAGTCGTGAAGAAGTCAGCTACCACATAACCAAAAATGGTTTTCAAGCAAACTACTTTGTGTGGTATCACAATGGGGAGAAAAAGAAATCTCGAATTGGTGATGATCGAAATGAAAGGACTGGAATGGAGAATTTGTTAGATGATCGGTTTCCGTTTATTCGTCATCATGAAAAAGAAAGGATTTCGACTCAAGAAGACGTCGATATGAGGACAACTGATGCATCTAGTGAAAATGATGATATTGATAGGGTGAAAAAATTGAATGATGCTGCCACGACTCCATTATATCGACAATGCGATAAAATGAAAAAGCTGGAATTTTTAATCCGATTGTTTCATGGAAAAACTATGTATGTGATTTCTAATACAGCAATCGATTACATTCTTACCCTCTTGAAGGATTTACTTCTAGATGATGCAGATATTCCCTCAAACCACTATATGGCATGGAAGTTAGTTGAAGAACTTGGATTTTCCAGAAACAAAATTCATGCTTGCCCGAAAGATTGCATTTTATTCTGGGAAGAAACCGCTGAACGAAATGAATGTATAAAATGTGGCACATCCCACTGGAAGTCAAAATCTGATGGAACACCATCCCGCGTTCCACAGAGAGTAATGTGGAACTTTCCATTGATCCCCAGACTCCAGAATCTGTTTATGTCTGATGACATATCAATAAAAATGAGACGGCATGATACCGAGAGAAAAAAAGACTAATGATGAGTTGGTTCATCCTGCAGATGGATTTGCTTGGCAGAGATTTGATGCTCGACATCCTGATTTTGCAGCTGACGTGTGTAATGTGATGCTGGGTCTTTCATGCGACGGTTTTAATCCGTTTGGGCAGATGCTTACTTCGCACAACACATGGCTAGTTTTTATACACATTTATAATCTTCCCCCATGGTTGTGAATGAAAAAATCTTTCACTTTCATGAGTATACTCATATCTGGTCCTTCTGATCCCGGCATTGATATTGATTTATACATGAAACCTTTAATAAAAGAGTTGAAACTTCTTTGGGATGTGGGTGTGCGCACATACGATGCATGTTCGAAAGACATATTTCAGATGCGTGCTGCGCTTATGTGGACGATCAATGATTTGCCGGCTTATGTAATGATGTTTGGATGGAGCACGAAGGGAAAACTGTCATGTCCAGTTTGTATGAAGAATACATGATCCAGAAGACTGAAACATCGTTGTAGTTTCAGTTTTATGGGACATCGACGATTTTTGCCAAAGGATCATCCATATAGAATGAATCGTCGAAGATTTGATAATACTATAGAGACCGATGATCCACCTTAGCGTATGTCTGGAACTGATGTGCTTAATGAATTGAAAGATTTCAGTTTTTCGTTCGGGAAGGGTCAAATGAAATCTAGAAAGAGAAAGAATGTTTCCACGGAAACCTGTTACAATTGGAGGAAGAGGAGTATCTTTTTTGATTTTCCTTATTGGTCAACCAATTTGCTACGTCATTTCTTAGACGTAATGCATATTGAAAAGAATATATGTGAAATGTTGCTTTCAATTCTTCTAAATGTCAGGGGGAAGACAAAAGATGATTTACGATCTCGACGTGACTTGGTGGATTGGGGCATCAGACCAGAATTGCATCCTGTGCGTATCAGTGAAAATAAATGGCAACTTCCATGTGATTCTTATGTGATGACACCTACTGAAAAAAAACAATTTTTGGAAGTATTAGAGACTATTATAGTTCCTAATGGCTATTCAAGCAACATATCTAAACGGGTCAACATAAGAGAGTTGAAGCTAAAATCTTTGAAGACTCATGATTATCAAGTTCTACTGCATGAGTTTCTTCCAATAGCAATCTGTCATCTTTTGTCCAATAATGTAAGGGTGGGTGTTATTCGGTTGTTCCATTTGTTTAGAGATCTTTGTGCTAAGAAGTTTTCCAAGTCTTTCTTGGAAAAAATGTTGATAGATGCCCCATTAATTTTGTGTGAGTTGGAGAAAATATTTCCCCCATCGTTTTTCACATGCATGCTGCATCTGACTGTCCATATTCCAACTGAAATACTTCTCGGAGGACCTGTTTCTTTTCGTTAGATGTATCCAACTGAAAGAAATATGTTCACATTAAAGTCTTATGTTCGAAACAAGAATCATCCTGAAGGTTCTATCGTGAACGGTTACTTAGCTCAAGAATGTATGGATTTCTGTTCAATGTATTTGTCTGATCTTACTACAAGAATGAACAGACCAATGAGAAATGAAGAAGAACAATATGAGCAAATTGAACCCAGTTTTCCATCACTTCCTCAAATAGGAGGAATTCCTGGATCATATACATTGAAGACATTAATCCATGAAGAGCGGGAGATGGCACATCGCACAGTTTTGTTCAACTGTGATTTGTTCGATGACTATATCAGGTAACAAAATTGAATATGTATATCTTACATATATATCTGTTAAATTATTCATATTTTTTATCTACAGGGAACATAAAACAATGATAAATAGGAAGCATCGTTCTTTATCTTTGAGAAGGAGAGAGACTTTTCATAGCAAAGATTTTTCTTCTTGGTTAAAATTGAAGGTAAAAATATTACTGTTTAAATTAATTATTTCAATATTTACTTAACTTTAACTGTCATTTATATTACAGGTATTGAGTTTGTCTGCTGACTCTGTCTCTGAGGAAATAAGAGCTTTGCCTTTTGGTCCTAATACCGTGGTTCATGACTGTAAATCAATTGTTATCAATGGGTACAGATTTATTGTCACTGAACGAGCCAAAAACATGAGAACACAACATATTGATCCGTTACATTTTTGACTTATATTACTGAGATTTGATGTTTAATCTATTCTAGTTGTTGGTTTTATCTAGACTCGTATTATAGTATTGGAGTTGAGTTATTTTTATATATTGTCTGTTTTTATGGATGTTGTTGTCTTTTAGTGGTTGTGTGTTTGTGAACTCCCTGGACAACCCCCCTCATTCTTGGACCCTGGACAACCCCCCTCCCCCTTGGACCCCCTCACACGCGTTTACGAAGCACGTGCATCATTTAAAATACAAATATTGAGCCGTACCGCGCAAACCACACGTCCGATTGATCTGCCGTCTGCGCGTACACGTAACGAATAATAATTAGAATGTTGCACGGTGGTTTCAACTCAATCTGAGGTCGTACGCTATGAATTTGACAGTTGGACGCCCGTTTTGGCCGTTTATGACACCGGGACTGCGTTGTCGGTCACCGCGGGCACACGGCACGTCCGATTGATGTGTCGTCTGCTCGACCACTTTATAAATCACTCACTCGTATTTTTCGTCTGATTTCAGGCCATTCCGACTTCGTTCGGCCCATTTGGACCCCCCTCACGCGCGTTTACGAAGCGCGCACATCACTTAAAACACGAATATTGAGTCGTACCGCGCAAACCGCATGTCCTATTGGCGTTCCGTCTGCGCGTACACGTCAAAAATAATAATTAGAATGTTTCACGGTGGTTTCAGGTCAATCCGAGGACGTCCGCTATGAATTTGACCGTTTGATGCCCGTTTTGACCGTTTTTGACACCAGAACTGCGTTGCCGGTCACCGCGGGCACACGGCACGTCCGATTGACGTGCCGTCTGCTCTAACACTTCATAAATCACTCACCCGTATTTTTCGTCTGATTTCAGGTCATTCCGAAATCGTTCAGCCCGTTTGGACCACCCTCACGCGCGTTTACGAAGCGCGCGCATCACTTAAAACACGAATATTGAGCCGTACCGCGCAAACCGCACGTCTGATTGACGTTCCGTCTGCGCGTACACGTCACGAATAATAATTAGAATGTTGCAAGTTGGTTTCAGCTCAATCCGAGGTCGTCTACTATGAATTTGACCGTTGGGCACCCGTTTTGGCCGTTTATGACACCAGAACTGCGTTGTCGGTCACCGCGGGCACACGGCACGTCTGATTGACGTGACGTCTGCTCGACCACTTCAGAAATCACTCACCCGTATTCTTCGTCTGATTTCAGGCCATTCTGACTTTTTTCGGCCCGTTTGGACCCCCCTCATGCGCGTTTACGAAGCGCGTGCATCACTTAAAATACGAATATTGAGCCGTACCGCGCAAACCACACGTCTGATTGACGTGCCGTCTGCGCGTACACGTCACGAATAATAATTAGAATTTTGAACGGTGGTTTCAGCTCAATATGAGGTCGTCCGCTATGAATTTGACCGTTGGACGCCCGTTTTGGCCGTTTCCGACACCAGAACTACGTTGTCGGTCACCGCGGGAACATGGCACGTCCGATTGACGTGCCGTCTACTCGACCACTTCATAAATCACTCTCCCGTATTTGTCGTCTGATTTCAGTCCATTCCGACTTTGTTCGGACCGTTTGGACCCCCCTCACGCGCGTTTACGAAGTGCGCGCATCACTTAAAACACGAATATTGAGTCGTACCGCGCAAACCGCACGTCCGATTGATGTGCCGTCTGCGCGTACACGTCACGAATAATAATTAGAATGTTGCACTGTGGTTTCAGCTCAATCCGGAGATGTGGTGTGGCTAGCACCACTCAAAGTGTCCGTCTTTTGTTTCAAAAGGACGTCATTTTAGGTGAAAAGCATCAACTGACATACGGAAAACCGACCAAACGCATTCTGAATCTGTTGATAATTTATCCCAACAATCCATGGGTCATATGTGAGGTGTACGAGCCATCCCGGGATAAATCTGAGTCGCGGTGTGGCCAGGATAAGTCTAAGTGACCCTCTTTTGTTTAAAATGGACACCATTTTAAGCACATACGGAAAAACGACCAAACAGATTCGGTTTCCGTTGAAACTTTAGGAGAACGATCCATGGGTCATATGTTACATGTACGAATAATCCCCGCTTCAATCCGACATGGGGTGCGGATGACACTACTCAAAGTGTCCGTCTTTTGTTTCAAAAGGACGTCATTTTAAGTGAAAGGCATCAACTGACATACGGAAGAACGACCAAACGCATTCGGATTCTATCGATACTTTAACACAACGATCCATGAGTCATATGTGACGTGTACAAGTCAACCCCATCTTAATCTGAGACGCAGTGTGGCCAAAACCACTCTAACTCTGTCTCTTTTGTTTAAAATGGACATGATTATAAATGAAAAGAACAACTGACATACGCAAAACCGACCAAACACATTCGTAATCTTTTGATAATTTATCACAACGATCCATGGGTCATATGTGACATGTACGAGCCAACCCAGGATGAATCTGAGTCGCGGTGTCATCAGGATTAGTCTAAGTGTCACTCTTTTGTTTAAAATGGACAACATTTTAAGTACATACGGAAAACCGACCAAACGCATTCGGTTTCCATTTATACTTTAGGATAATGATCCATGGGTCATATGTGACGTGTAAGAATCAACCCCGCCTCAATTGGAGACGCGGTGTGGTTGGCACCACTCATAGTGTCCGTCTTTTGTTTCAAAAGGAAGTCATTTTAAGTGAAAAACATCAACTGGCATACGGAAAACCGACCAAACGTATTCAGATTGTGTCTATACGTTAGGAAAATGATCCATGGGTCATTTGAGACGTGTAAGAGTCAACCCCGTCTAAATCTGAGACGCGGTGTGGCCGGGTACCACTCTGACTGTGTCTCTTTTGTTTAAAATGGACAAGATTATAAGTGAGATAAACAACTGACATATGAAAAACTGATCCAACGCATTCGGAATCTGTTGAAAATTTAGGACAACGATTCATGGGTCATATGTTACGTGTACAAGTCAACCACGCCTCAATCTGAGTCGCGGTTTGGCCGAGACCACTCTAAGTGTATCTCTTTTCTTTAAAATGGACTACATTTTAAATTCATACGGAAAACCAACCAAACGCATTCTGATTGTGTTTATATTTTAGCACAACAATCCATGGGTCATTTCTGATGTGTACGAGTTAACCCTGCCTCAATACGAGATGCGGTGTGGCCGACACCATTCAAAGTGTCTCACTTTTATTTAAAAAACACTTCATTTTAAGTGAAAACAACAACTGCCATACGCAAAACCGACCAAACGATTTCGGAATATGTTGACACTTTAGGAAAACAATCAATGATTCATTTGTGACGTGTACGAGTTAACCTCGCCTCAATCCGAGGCACGGTGTGACCGGTATCATTACAGATGTATGTATTTTGTTTAAAATGGATATCATTTCTATTAAAAATATATGGTATATGAAAAACCAATCAAATTATGAATTGAATTCCGAATTCCACATATGATTGTCATCTAAATTTTAGAATTAATTCTAAATGAATTATGTATGTTTATAATTATGTTATGAATTCTACTTTAATTATGTATGAGTATATTTTCAGGATGCATTATATGTGTTGGTTGGTTGGTTTTCATTATTTGTATGTGTTGGTTTTTTCTCTATATGTATGCATTATATGTGTTACAGGAACAATAATTGGATTGAAAAATGAATTGAAAACGAGGGCATAATTGGATTGAAAAGTGAATTGAAACCGAGGGTGAATGCCCAAAAACCAGACCTGCTGTGCAAATTGCAGGCTGCTGTGCAAAGCCTATGCCAACGGTTTTCAAACCGTTGGCATAGGCTCTATGTAGTTGTTTTTACCAACGGTTTGAACCCGTTGGGATACCCTGTCGCATGGTGGTTTTTACCAATGGTTCATGGAACCGTTGGTAAAAACCTTTCCCAACGGTTTGTAAACCGTTGGGAAAGGAAATTATTTGTTGATTTCCCAACGGGCCAAACCGTTGGGAAAGGCCTTTCCCAATGGTCCAAACCGTTGGGAAAGGCCTTTCCCAACGGTTTGGCAGAAACGTTGGGATAGGTTGATTTTTTCTAACCTATCCCAACGGTTCTGTGTAAACCGTTGGGAAAAGCCTTTCCCAACGGCTTACTTCCCCACGGTTTGCAGAACCGTTGGTATAACATATACCAACGATTCTGCAGCCTTTCCCAACGGTTCTAAACCGTTGGGAAATGCTGGATTTCCAGAAGTGATTGTTAGATTTAATCCAAAATAATAATATAATGAATATAATAATAATAAACACCCCTCTAATCTCCCAATAAATACATCCCCTTCTCCTTAACCTCATTTTCTTTGTAGCTTGTAAAATTCTCTCCAATACAATTCCTAATCCTCTTACCCGCATCCAAGAGATAATAGTCTTAATAAAGTATCAAAACCAAGTACATTTCATAAGTTCTCATGGAGAGAAAATTAACGAGGTAAAATCCTTAGTCCTTCTCATTTAACATATTTTATTTTATTTTTCTATCTTAACATTATTTATCCAAAGAGGCATGAGAACTGCATTAGAATATATATATATATATATATATTAATTTTGTTTTTTTGATGTAATATCAATCATAAAATCACTTGTATTCACCTTTTATTTTGAAAATACAAAATTCTTCCGTTATATGTTAGTTCATTAACTTTGTGGACGAAAAGTTTTCATTTTCCGCTACTGCCTTCCTGGATGGTCATAAAAACATTATTATGGTTAATAAATTGTTATATGTATATTATAACATTAATCATATTCTGTAACTAATATATATACATAATATTAAATAAAATTAGGCAAGTTTATGATTATTGATACACCATCAAAATAACTTAAACATTAATCATTGTCTTTTTATCAATGAATCATCCACATGCTGGAAAGAAATTATACATGAGACCATTTAAACATATTGAAGATAATTAGTAGCATATAATATCATTTCTAGATAATTATTCCCTTTTTACATGAACTTCCATAGTTTGGTACATGTTAACCGACCATAAAACCAGAAAACAGAATTTTCCCAGAATGGTGAATTTGAACATTATAACTCATCAAAATATTCATAACTAAATTTCTATAATTCAAATAAATAAAATTAATTTTTAGAGATTTTTAATTAAGTAATTAATTAATCTTATTTTATTATCCTGGACATTAAGTGAAATAGAATAACATATTCATTCATAAGGTAAGGGATCTCTCCAAACAACTATTGTTTCCTTCGGGTAATTTTTTCTCTCTATTTATCCAAAATTATTTATTTTATCCTATTATATAATTAATATAAATTCTATTTATTTTTCCCTCACATATTTATCGTGTTCAATTCATACTTATTTTATGGGAATATACATGTTTTAAAATGATCCCTTCTCAATTCCTCTTAATAGTAAAACCCAATTTAATGGAAATTCTTTATTTCTTAGCCATTTTTAAGTACATTTTAAAAACTATATTTTCTCACAATATTCTCTAAAATCAATCAAATTATCTTTAAAAACTATTTTATTTATTTAGTTTTATTCAATAAATTATTTCTTTATCCTCTATAAATACTTTGTAATCTTTTTCAAACAAATGCACTTAAGTGGTACATTTGTTATGTTACCTAACCACTTTTTTCATGTTTAATATTTAATTAGAAAGCATTACTCATGATTTATTCTTACTATTATATTTTTAAAGTCCAATAATGATCTAAATCCCTTCCCTCAAGGATACCATCTTAAAACACCTCTTTTTATTCCTTATGAAATTACTAAAATAACCATTTCATTCCAGGGGTAACCCTTATCTGTATTATTTATATTTGATTCTCTGTATCTAACGTATATGAAATAACATGTCATAATGGGTGTGCCCAGATAGCGCTCGTATAAATTGGATAATACCTATATTCATAAGACATCATGTAAGAGATTATGGAGTAAATCTAATCCTTTATCGGACATTGTCCTCATGTGATATAGTCTTGGATTCTAGATTAGAATCATGTTTATACCATGTTATATAATGCTTTTAAATTCAAATATTTATAGGATTATATAATTTATTGTCCTATATATTATTCTATCACATGTTTATTCATGAACCATTCCTTTTATGCTATCGTTAAATTTCTTCTAACTCATGTTCTATGACTGGTATTATTAAACCATCTTTTGTTTTACGTACTCCCCAGGTTATCCTATGTTTTTATAGGGGCTAAATGGTAGTTTGGAGCTCATTTTTGAGATGAATAATTTTGTTTTTTATTTTAGTTTCTTGTTTTCCAATTATGTATATAATATTCCAAAGACACTATACTTTATGATAATTGGTTTTTATTTCCTTGATTATTATGCTTAAAATCATGTAATATTATGTGTAAAAGGGTAAGTACATTTTAGTTTTTGTTAGAGCATGGTCTAGTTATTTAGTGGTATTATGACTTTAACACCTTAGTAATGACCCTATGGGGAATTATATCACCATTAATAACCTATGTTGTAACTTAAGAAAACATATATTAGGATATAATTTTCATTTAAAATGTATTCACTCCATGTTTTTGGTTTTCTTTTTATATGATCATTAGATATGTATGAAAGTTTAATATATTTTTTTCTCTTTGTTAAGTTAATGGATTAAAATAGGAGAAATTAGTCTAGTAATAAATGTGATAGTAAATGTGATGACTTCCCTAATGTGAATAAAAACATGATGGGAGAAGGATACCGGAACATCAGGGTATTACATTATAAACAAGATCAAGTTATAAATATAAAATTAATTATGTGGACCTCACTTATTCACTTAAAGAACTTGTATGTTGTGGTTGAATCCTTTATATAAAAAAGGCCTCATATATTTAGTGAATATTATGATCCCCTCATGAAATAACAATGTATTAACTCCATTTAAAAGAAATTATATGTCCTTTAATTCCTAGAATAAGGGAACGATGT
Source organism: Viscum album (assembly GCA_963277665.1). NCBI lineage: Eukaryota > Viridiplantae > Streptophyta > Magnoliopsida > Santalales > Viscaceae > Viscum > Viscum album. Next base: position 1,775,118,622 of record OY728129.1, on the reverse strand, counting down.
ATTCATGGACTATCATTTTGATGGGGAAGATGATTTGTGGTGGAAATTGATCAAGAAACATAATTTATAAGGATGAAATTAATTAAATAGATTGGGAAGGATTCAGGAAAGTATTCTTCAATACATATTTTCCCCAAACCTTCCTTCTTAATATGTAGAGGAGGTTACTTGGCCTGAAGAAAAAGGGAGATGAATCTATCTAGGATTATAAAGAAAATCATTATAAGGATTTCAAGATAAAACTCCAGATTTTTCATGAACACTAAAATAAAGGTGGATTTCATATTTTGTTGATTCAAACCAATTCTATGAAAACACAGGGTAATTCAAGACATTAACATATATGAGAATATTTTATATTGTGTCCTTAAGGTTGGTATGGATACTAGTGACTCATAGTTTTATAGTATTACTGAAGATAAAAAGAAGAAAATTTAGTTTAATATGGGTGGACCAATATATAAATCCTTTGAATTATAGAAAACCCAATAACCATGACTTAAAAAGTGTGGGAAGATGTATCATAGGAAATGTCTAAAGGGAACCTTGAGTTAATTAAAATGTGGAATATAGAGGCACTATGATAATCTTTGATGAAGGTACGTGAAGAATCCCACTAATGTAGGAGAAGAAATAATGGTTTAAATCAACACTCAACCGATAGTATAGCGTCTCAACTGCAAGGATAATGGGAATTATGTGATGCAATTCTCTAAGATAAGGGTTGATAAAGTCAGTCGATGACAAAAACCTATAAGCATGTAGGGAAGGGAATATACTATCACTTTTTCTAAGGTGGAAACCAACAATTATGTGGTGATAAGTGAGCTGGTTATTCAATCAAGAATAAAAACATACTTTTTGATTCTAGTTCTATGAATTATTTAATATCTCGCAAGTTTAGTAAAAATATTTGACACCCTAAAAAATATGAATTTTTTTTAATCTGTGAGAGAAATGAATGGGTAAATTATTTCATCTAAAGTATATAACTCCTCTATGGTCCAGTGCGTGGACAAACCTCATATAAAACTCATTCTTATAAAAAAAATTATTTTTTTTCTATATTGAGAATGTATTAGCCATATTTTTTTAAATAGAATATCAACTGTTAAGAAAGGGAGAGCATACTTTATATTATTTGGAATCCTAAAATTATATATAATTGTATAAAGGAGGATGAATATCCTTTAAAATCATCATATCAACTGTGTATATTAACTCCCTATGAAGAATAATTTTTATACAAAATAATTAAGGAAATGTATAGGATCCTATTCCAAGACATTTCCACTGTATAGGAATACACAAATGTGTTACCTAAATAATTTCATGGTCTTCCCCCTAACTTATTTGTTGTGATTTCAATTGGTCTTATACCTGGATCTCTACTCATATAAATTAATCCTTATATAATGGAAAAATTGATTTGGATTAATTGAAGAAGCAGTAACATGAAAATCTATAAAAGGGTATTATTTTCCCAATTTTTTCATCATATGATGCACCAATCCTCTTCATGAAGAAGAAGGATGGATCAACACACCTCTGTATTGAATATTATGATATACAAATCATGATAAATTGAAATTACCATCTACCACTTATTGATGGCTTGTTTGATCAACTATGTTTAGAAACATATTTCTATAAGGTGGGTATTTGGTTGGGATATCAAAAATTAAAGGTGAGGAGGGAATATATTCCCAAGACTATGTTTAAAATGAGGTATTGACACTATGAGTACATAGTGATTTCGTTAAAACTCACTAATTCTCTAGAAATTTTCATGGACATAATGATTAGAGTCTTTAGATATTACCCCAAAACATTTGTGGTAGTCTTTATAGAATATATTATAATATAATCCTTGTGAAAGGAAGAACATGAGGACCATTTGAATATTGTGCAAATGTATTTGTGATAGGAGAGAATATATGAAAAGTATAGAAAATGTGAGTTTTATATGGATTAAGTATCATTATTAGGGAATGTTATCACTTGAAAATGAATATCTATGGACCCTTATATAACAATAGAAATTGTGGAGTGGCCTATACTATCAACAATAATAGAGATCTATATTTTCCTTGGTTTAGTTGGGTATTATCGATGCTTTTTTATTAACTTATCACAATTGTAAAACCCAATAACCTAGATGAATCATAAGATATTTAATTTCTCCTAGACTAATGAATGTGATGATTTATTCAAAGTGTGCAAAAAACGTTTATCACTACACTAGTAATTTCACTACCAAAAAGTGGGTGAATCTTTAATTTATACATTGATGAGTCAAAGAAAGAATTATGTTGTGTAATGATACAAAATGATAAATTTATATCTTATGCTTCAATTATGTAGAATGTTCATGAGAAAAAAATATCCCACACATGATCTAGAGTTAGTGGCTCTGACGATCAAAATTAAAATTTGGTGGAATTAACTATATCATGAGAAGATTTAGACATATACTAATCCCAAGATCCCTAAAAAAATATTCATACATAAGGTACTTAATATGAACTATCAAAGGTGGTTTGAGGTAATCAAGGATTAAGATTATTCAATTCAATACTATCATAGTACAAAAAATATATTAATAGATGATCTAAGTAAAAAATGATCATTTTCATTTACATTGATTATAATTGAGAAGGATCCAATCTTTTTAGACATTAAAATTATGGATATGAGAATACTAAATAATGGAACATCATAATTCCTTTCACAAATTATTACACAACTATCCATTTTAGAGAAGATTAATGATTTTCAAAGATTTGATGTGGAAATATAGAAGAAATGGGGATTTATCATAAATGGGAAATCCCCAGAGACAAATATTGATGGGGAATAAGTCATGAAATTTGGTTCTATATTATTTGTACCATCTTATCTAGAGATAAATAAAGAGATTCTAAATAATGCACATAGATCAGCATTTTCTATTCACCCTAGAATAATAATGATGTATTGAGATATTTGATAACACTACTAGATAGATAATGTGAAAAAGGATATCACTGAATATACATTAAGGTGCCTAATATGTTAGAATGTGAAGGTAGAAAGGAAAAATACTAAGGGAATGATGAAACTATCACCCATACCTAGAATTGAATTAAAAAAATAACCCTAGACTTTTCCACATGAAATCCAAAATCATATAGGGAAAGTAATTCTATATGGGACATTGTGGATCATCTTATAAATAATATTAACATTATTTTGGTTCAAGAAGACTTCTCACATCAATAATGGAATACCATTATTGAATTTATCCAATTGTGTTTTGAGATTTACCTCTGTGTTCTGGAAAATTATCCAACATTCCCTAAATACTATGTTGAACTTTAGTACGACTTATCACCCCCAAACTGATGTCCAATATTAGTGGACTATTCAGACACTAGAACACATGTTGAGAGAATTATCAATGCACATTAAAGTAGCATGGTATCAACATCACTTACTAGTCAAATTATCTTACCAAAATATTTACCAGTCAATAATCCAATTGGTTCTTTATTAATCACTCTATGGTAAAATATGTAGAACACTGTCATGTTGGGATGAAGTTGTTAAATGTATGTTGTTGGGACCTAAAATGGATGAGGAAATGGAAAAAAGGTGAAAACCATCCAACAGAAAACACAGACTACTAGAAGTTGGTGAAAGAGTTATGCAAAGAATAATTAAAGAGAATTAGTGTTGAGGTTAGTGATGTGGTCTTAATCTACATTTTTTTTGAACAAAAGATGAATTCATTAAAAAATGAGATCAACAGAAGTCCAAGCACAAATCCATGATAGAAAGTGGTCCAGCCAGAGCTGGTCATTATCAAGAGGGCCAATGGCCGCCAGCTGGTGGGCAGCATTATTCCCTTCCCTTCTGTTGAAGGAGAAGGTGCAGGAAATGAAACAGTGATAGAGAGATTGGATTTTCCAGATGAGGGGACCATAAGATTGAAGGTCTTAATAATTGCGGTTAATGGTCTTGATCTACATATCTGAATGGAATAGGGACATAATATTTCAGAAGAATGGAATTCCATTTCATATACACTTGGAACCCTTCATGATTAATTATCATATTAGAGATTAATCCCATCTACAATCACGTACCCCAACCACGACTCAGGTAATTGTTATATTCTACATATCTCTCTTGAAAAAGTACATACTAAATCTCTCACATGTACTAAAATTAATGTTGGTATAGCTGTAAAATTATCTCTCTAATGAGGTGAATTCAATGATGATTTTTGAAAGAATAGAAAAGAATCTATGTAACAAGGATACTCAGTTATGAAATGTAATACAGAGAAACCATAAGTATAAAGATCTAACATGGGATCTATGGGAAGTGATGAAGGAACAATACCCTCAAATGTTTTCACATTAGTTTGTAAAATGTATTTTAATGGTGGAATTTCATAAGGGGGAAGAATATAGCCACCATGAATTTTATCAATGTAATTTCCATTCTTATGTCATAAAACACATAGATCACATAGAGTACCTAATAAAAACATTATTATCATAACAAAATAATGAATCATTATTCCCAAAAAATTGTTATAATTTCAAATAATATTGTGGTACAATAAATATAAAATAATATTATAAGAATGGAAAATTTTGGATCTGCATGATCATCTAGAATAACCACACTCATGACCAAAATTGTAAAAATAAAACATTATGTAAATAATAAGTTATTCATTTTTAAATGAACATATATATAACCATTAAATAAAATATAAGTTAATGAATAATATATGAAACAAGTAATATTTATAGAATTTAAGAAATTATATGATCATTATACATCTGACCATTGGAATAGTAATTGGACAGTTGGGAATAGTAATTTGGTCGGTAGAATAGTAGCATCACCTATGATTTTATAAGATAAATCTTAGGAGTCTAATAAATAAAAAATTATATATTTATATCATTGTATACGTAAATAAATGTTTCAAAAATGATAAATTTATTATTAGTGTTTTTAAATAATGAATATGTTTATATTCAATTTTATAATTAATATTATAATTTAAATGAAAATTTAACATTATAAAATAAATTCATTATTTAATATTTTGTTGTGTTATAATTTTAATAATATTGTATGTGACCATAATTAATGTTTCAAAGAGTAAAAAAATATATTATAATATTAAAATCGGTAGTCTTCAAATAAATGGTATATTATTTGAAAAATAAATATCTCATATTTATAAATTTATTTTCATAAAAATGGATTCTATTTTTAAAATATACATGTCAATAAATGGTTATGGGTAATTGTTTTTTTATTTTTTTAAAATATTTTAATTTTTTGTGATCATTGAAATACACTAATTTTCATCATTTGACATTATAAACTAAATAAATAAATTTTTGATTCCTAGATGACGTAAGAATGATGTAAGAACCCATTGGGTCAAACTATCTTGAAATATTTACAATTTTTATTCATATTAATCAAAATTATTTTTATTCTTTATCCAAAATAATAAGCTAATGAACATAATAATCAATCACCCCTCTCATAACCATATAAATCCCGCCCTCACTACCCATTTTACTCACACCTTATATGCATTGTAGCTTGTAAATATTCATTCCAATTACCTACCTAGTCCTCTTTCACACATCATAGTGTTTTTTGTCCCAAAAAAATGCCAACACCATGATATTTAAGGAGGTACTCTATGAGAAAAAATTTAAGAGGTATAATTCTCAATCTTTCTTGTTTAATTTCATTTGTTTTCTAATCCTTTCCTAAAATTTCTTATAATGAGGTCCATGATAACTCCAATATTATATATATATATATATTATTTTTTTTGTTAATTAAATATCTATCATTAAATGTATTCGATAATCCATTTATTATAAAAATAAAATTATTTTCCATGACATGTCGGTTCACCATCTTCATGAATGATGAGTTTATATTTTCCATTAATACCTTCAAGGATGGTCCTGAAACCAATATTATGGTGTAAAATGGTTTTAATATTTATATTACAACATTTTTCAATTATTTACCTGATATATATATATAATAATAAATAAAAAGAAACTAGTTCGTGATGATCGAAAAGCCTCCAAAACAGTCTTAACATTTTTCGTTAATGTTTTTTAAAATGAATCATCTTTAGACTATAAAATATATATATATACAACCATTTAATATAATTTATGTCTATTAATACCAAAAAATTTCAATTTTTGATAATTATTTCCATTTTTCAATACTTACATAATTAGGTATAAGTAAACTGACTATGAAATAAGGAAAATGAATTCCTTCAGAATGATGAACATAAACGTTATAACTCATCGAAGTGGACATAAATGAACATTATAAAATTAAAATAAATAAATAAAATTTAGAAGATGTTTTTAATTAAGTAATTAATGAATCTATATTTGTTATCCCTCACATTAAGTAAAATTTCATAACGCAATAAAACATAATGTTGGGGATCTCTCCAAATGACAAATTTCCTTTAGACTATGCTTTCCCTCCATTTACCATAACATATTTCTTTTTAATTATTATATAAACTTAAATATTATATGTATTTTTTCCACACATATGTTTATTGTTCAATTTATCCTTCCTTTACTGGGTAATAGTTTTGGTAAAATTTTTCCTTCTCAATTCATCTTGATAAGAAAACCTGATTTAAGCAGACTTCTGTATTTCGTACCCATTTTCATGTACACATAATAAACTATTTTTAGAATCCAAAATTTTATAAATTCATTCAATTATCATGAAAAACTAATTTATTTATATTTTGGTTTTATTAACATAATTATTTTTTTATCCTCAAGGTTGGGAATTTTACTTAGTCTACTCTCTAGAATCCTATTAAACATGGAAGGTGGGTGTGATGGTGTCTTCCAATTAGTGGATAAAAACTCAATGTGGATAATACATGTGTCTTAGGTGGTATGGAGGGGTAGGGGTAGTTTGAGATCATAATGGGGTGTCTCTTATGGATTTTAACAATGGATTTGGGTAGGGGAATAACTTTTTCTAGATTCTAATGTGATGAAGCAGGGTTTGGAGTTCTATCATGAACACTAAATCTTACTATCCTCGGTGGAAATAGACTCAATGGTGATCCATAGGGTGTTTCAAGATATTTTCTAAAGTACATGTTCCATGAATTATCTCGTTAGAATATGAAAAATGCATCTCCATCCATGGGTGATAATTTTTATTAACTAGACTAGGGGTAATAAGGTTTAGGATGTTATGGTTTCATATGTGGATAACAAGAGAAAATTATATTTATTTCACACCTTCTGATCTCTACCCACAATGAGTAGTAGTATTGTAAGGGATGACTCCCTTGGTCTTTACTATTTTCATCCACCTTCTACTTAGTGTTTATGGGTGATTCCTATACTAAAATAAAATTGTTACATTGTATTAGTAGAATTCGTTTATCCATTTTAACAAATTTTTATTTTTTTCCCTATTACAACACTTATGTTGCACATTTATAATGACACATAACCACTATTTTCAAGTTTTCAATTTAGTTGGAAATCATTATTCATGATATATTCTTATGTTTACATTATAATTAAACAAGAATGATTAAAATTCCTTATTTCATGGATAAAATTATTATACACCCCTAGGTTATGACTTATGACATGATTAATATACACATTTATTTCATTGGGTAACCGTTATGCACATTACTTATATAAAATTGTTTATGTGGTACACATATTCATGAATATGTTATGATGGGTCAACTCAGATAACACTCCAATGAATTTTTAATGTTTATTCTCTTGAGACATCATGTATGGGATTTTTGGAGTAAACCTAATCCATTATAGGACATCCCATACCATGTGATATAGTATTAGAAGTTTTCCTTGACTCAATTTTTGTCATGTTATTTTTTCCAACAAAAATTAAATATATCTATGATAATATGATTCCACTTTCTATATGATAATATTCTACATGTTTATTCATGATCCCTTCCATTTACAATATCATTATATTCCTTCTAAATTTGGTGTTATACTTTTTTCCCATGTGTAATCCCTTGCTAGGATTTTAGATCATCCTTTTTTATATATTCCCTATGCTACCCAATTCTGTTATATAATATCAAAGGGAGTTATGATATCATTATGGTAATAAATAAAAATGTTTTATTATATGAAAAGGGCATATTTCACATGTTTCTGTGAACCAAATTGCAATTAGACAATGGATAAAACTTGGCAGGTTTTCAATAATTACTCGGGTAGTGAATCCAAAAGGGGTGAAGCCATGGATATTCGATGAGCTCACTACCCGAATCACAGAAATTTAGGGATTTTCTGATTGGAAGATGACATTAATGGGTCGTGGATTCTATCACAATTTATTTCCTTCAGTTGAGATTAAATGACGTGCATGGACACTCTTTTTGGTCCCTCTAATTCATGACTTCCTCTGCATTCATGAATGGGACTGAAACTTAGATCCCAACTCTATCAAGAATACCATTGAACAAATATGGATACGAGTATGTAATTTTAATTGGCTATACTGGAACCCTCAAATCCTCTGGTAAATTTCTTCATCTGTTGGGAATCCTTTTATACTTGATAAAAAGACTAATAATCACACCTTCAAACATTATTCTAGAATTATTTTTGAAGATGATACGGCTACTACCATAGTTGTGGAAGTGGTGTTAACCATACAAGATGATAGTCTCACTCTTAGAATTTTGTAGGAATGAAATCCTATGTTCTTCTTGAACGATCACCTTTTTTGTCATATTACCTCGGATTGAAATATAAATATGGTGTGCAACTTCTTCAAAGTTTGAGAAGAAAGTTACCTATCAGCCTGATTTCTTCTCCAGTTGATTCAGCCAACACATTCTCTTTGCTAAGTATGGATGAGTCATCTATGAGGATTGTGATCCTACATATGCAGATCAAGTGTCAAATATCTCTATTAGCATAGATATTGTTTCCTCTAATAAAGGTTTTCAAAAAATTAATGATGGGCCTAGCACTAGTCTCAAGTCGAAGAAATGAAAATTCATTTTTTGAACTGTCAATGGATTGGGAACCCCCCCCCCCCCATGGTCAGATCTCATAGACAACTCGTTATGACCAAAAGACATTTATTAATTGGTAATGCAGAACCTATACTTATGTTTGAGAATTTGAGTTCCTTTAAATGGGCTTCTATGGGTTATTATTTTATGGGAAACAATGATTTTGATGTGAATTATGAATCCTCATGGGTGATTAAACATCAAATTGTTGGAGTTAACTATATTCTCTCAGATTATCAATATATTACTATTTCATGTTGTGTTAGTGTTTCCTCTCTTTCTGTGACTTTGGTCTATGATTTTAATCTTTACAAAAAAAGAGCACTATGGAGAAATATAGTTGATATTTCTATGAGTATGATTAATAGTTGGGTCCTTCTTGGTGATATTAATATTTATTTGATTCCTTCAGAGAAAACCAAAGACAATTTCTGTTTTTCTTTGGCCCTTGATCACTCATCATGTATTGACAAATGTGGTTTAACAAGGGTTCCCATTGCTGGGGATTACTATACATGGAGTAGGTATTATTTTAATGGAAGACAAGCAAGTAAATTGGATAGATTCCCCATCTAAGTGGATGACAGGAATGGGACAATTGATGTTTATGGGATGAATCCTTGAAGATTTCACTTTGAAAACAACCACATACTTGTTGATGGTTGTCTAAAGATATAGAGGCCAGTTCTCCTACCATTTAAGTTTAATAATACTTGTTTTATTACACCTGGCTACAAATAGATTATCTTAGATTCCTGGAAAAATGTTTTTTTGGTATATCACTCTTATATATTATGTTGCATGGTTAATCTTGTTAAGGAATAGAGGAAACAATTAAGGAATCCTTCTCCTCCTAGGATAGTGATATCAGGGAGGCTGAAAACTATCTGTCTAGATTTCAATTAAATAATATGTCTCAAGAGCTACCCATTCTAGAAGAAATACAGTATGCTACAAACCTTGAAAAGTTACTATCCCTTAATATAAAATTGGCTCATAATCAATTTAATAATAGGTGGTTAAAGGAAGGTGATATAAATTCAAGATTTTCCCACTTCGTAAACAAAGAGGAAAAGGCCAAATGATGTCTTAATGTTCTTAGTATAGATGTGAATATTTTCTTTTCGGGACTTTTAAGGGTTCCACCTCACCCCTTGAAAGGTGGATTATCAAAATAATAATAAATGAAGTCCTTTAGGCCATTCCGAATGAGACAATGGAAATGAAATCATTGAAAAAATTATGCAGTGTTTTGACCCTTCTATTAAAGATGGTAAGAATAGACAACTTTTTGATACCCCTATGGATAGAGAGATACATGATGCTATCTTATCCTTGAATATAGATAATGTAATAGGTCCTGAATGATTTACAAAAAAGTTCTTCATGTTCTACTGGAATTTTTTTCCTAGTGATGTTTCAAATTCCGTGAATGATTTTTTTAGATCGTCATATTTTCCATTTGGGATTAATTCCAACTTTATTTATTTAATCCCCAAGAAAGATCATTCTATTGATATCAATGATTTCAGACCTATTGATATTTGGAATAAAATTCCAAAGGTTATTTGTAAAATCATGATTCATGATTGGGTGAAATCACCAGCGGGTTTATCTCTAGTAATCAGTATGGTTTTATTCTAGGTCAAAATATACAAACATGTATTTTCACTACCTCTGAGTGTGTGAATTCTATGTGGAGAATGTATAAGGATGGAAACATGGCCTTGAATATTTATATATCTAAAGCCTTTGTCACCATTAGATGGACCTTTCTTTTTTACTATCCTCAAAATTCATTGTCTCTTGCATAAATTTATGGATCTCATTAGATCCATCCTAAGAAGTTCCAAGATGTCTATTCGTATAAATAGATCCTATAGTGTATTTTTTTCAGTGTTACATAGGGATTAGGTAGGGTAATCCTCTCTCTATTATGCTTTTTTCTATATCAGTAGACTACTTATGTTGATGTCTTAATGACATTGCTAATTTTGGGTGGTATCAGAGGATGAATATTGGGAAGGACCTATGTGTTCCATCCCACTTATTTTATGCTAATTACATCTTCCTCTTGGGAAGAGCTGACAAGGGTACCATTTCATGTATTAAAGTTATTTTCTCATATTGTAAAGAGGTTACAGGTTAGGTTATCATTTGGGAAAAATCATATGTTATTTTTGGTGAAGGATTTGTTATATCAAGGAAGAACAGAATAACTCTAAAGCTTGGTGTTAAAAAAGGATCTCTGCCATTTAATTTCTATGGAATTCCATTATTTTTAGGTAGAGTTAAATGGTTCCACTTGGAAAACATTGGCATAAAAATCTAAAATCAATGGGAAAATTGGAAAGTGAAAAATATGTCTTAGGTAGGGAGAATCTATTTAGTCAATTCTGTTATCAGTTCAATGTTTGATTACTCATTCTCTATTTATAGATGGCTATGAACTCTTATCAAGGAATTAAGTGGTATTATTAGAAACATCATACGAACTGGTTTAGTTCATGAGAAGAATCTGGCCACAGTTTCTTGGAAGGACTACATCAAACTAGTCCACATTGGTGGATTGGGAATCAAAGATATCATATTATTCAATGATACTTTTATTAAAAAAAATTCACCTGGAAACTGATTTCAAATTCTAATTCCTCTCGAGACATTCATATTACCAGATTTTTTGGGAAGATTCATAATGGCTATTCCAATTACATAAGATCCTCTATTGGTCCTTCCATAAAGCAGGCCTACTCTGATCTAAGGGCATGCTCAAAATGGGTGGTGTGTAAACCGACATCTTTGATCTATTAGACCACCCCTGGTTATCTCAACCTATCTGTGAATATTTTTTCAACCCACCATCTCAAAAATACACAACTATTTTAGATTTTTATAATAATACAGATCTTCGTGGAATGTTTCTTAGTCATTTATGCATGGAAGCTGCAAGTTACTGCTTCATTGACTATGATGTTCTGATTTGGATGCCCAATTTCAATGGCATATTTACTACAAAATAATACAATAAAATACTTTGTGGTAACTAACTGAATCCTCCACCTTGGGTTACAGGCTTCCACCAGCCTTTTATTCCTCCATCCCAATCTTTTCTTATCTGGAAAATTTGGCACGGAAGACTCCCACTGCATGTTAAGTTGTTGCAGGCTAGCATGCATCTGGCCGCGGTCTACCCATTCTTCTTGGAAGCTGTTTAGACTCTTTCTCACCTATTTGTTTGAAGTATGTTTTTTATGAAGTATATGGTAGTATGTGTTAGATACATTCCATTATTTCCGCTCTATCTAGTCTCTTGAAGGGATTATGCAGTACGTATGCAAGGCTAACTACAGTGAGTAGGTCTATGCCTTCCTGCAAACAGCGGAAACCTGTTTAATTGACTCCATTTGGATGTCCATAAATGCCTTGCCCTTTAGAAACAACAATTCATTGTTACATGATGTTATACTATCTATGAATCTTGTTATCTAAACTGCTGCTAACATTTAGATTAGGTGCATTAGGGATGATGTTTCAGAACTTGTTTTGTTGAGTTCTCTTGGTGTTAATTGTGGGATGAATAAACCACTAGTGATGAAATGTGTTCGATGGATTTTGCCTATCTCACAGAGGCTAAAGGTGAATGTTGATGGAGATGATTTCGGTGCCCCAGGCCCCTCCCGTTTTGGTGGTGTGTTTCATACCTATCAAGGATTTGTTGAAGGATGATTATTATACTTCATTGGAAATGGATTCACTATTGAAGTGGAGCTATGGGCCATGATAACAGTGATCAGATAAGATGTCCAGTTTGGTTGGCATGAATTATGGATAGAGTCAGACTCATCTGTTGTAGTTAAAATTATAAAATATCACTCAAGAAATGAACCATAGAAGATGTTACCAGTCTGGACTAACTTCGCTCGGCTGAATGATTAACTATCCCTTGTGGTTACACATGCTTATTGTAAAGCCAATCAGGTTGTGGATGCCCTTTCGAATAAAGTAATCCTAGAGGTCAGCTCCAACATGTCTTTTTTGTTAAGTAAATTTTGTAATATTTTATGTCATGATGATTCTTGTGGTGAGGTATACACTCGTCATTATAGAGTGGCTCTGTGATGTCTTTATTTGTACAAAATTTTATTTTTATTATACTTTCCTTAGAGTAAGTTTTCTTGACTCCTAATATTTGTGGTAATTATTCTTAAAATTCTATAATATTATCTGTGAAAGGATTAGGGAATTATTGATTATCCTCAAAGGATTCATATACCATTAATTCAACCTCATCAGGATGAAATATATGACACGAATATCAATATTATAGGTGATGTTGTGGATCATGGAACACATCTTTCATTTCCTGATACATCTAAAGTAACTTCAATCAGTACGCTACCATCCTGACACTCTTCCTAAACCCAAATGGTTCAATGAAAGAAGGTGAACGCTTAACCTCCCATATAAACTATTTATTATGAAGTCAAGTCAATACAGACAAGACAACCATATCTCCGACCTCAAACTCTACTGGTTGATGGTGATGATCAACTTATGACTTCTTCCTGGACTGAGATGATGATATCCATTTCCTGATCAACTGAACCTACTCTAAAGGCTATTTATCAAGACAAGGTATATATAATGATGCCTCACATATATATAATAATCACAAGGGTGAATGTATTGTAAAACCATATAAATCCTCAAAGGGATCCATCTCTATTTTAACACAAAATCTATAACTGTTGGAGAAATAGACCATATGTATTTATTTCTCCCAAGAACCATTGAAATAATGGACTCATTCTTAGAGAATTTCCCCTATAACTTTCTCCATAAATTATGGTTATCCATCAGTATGAGGGAGAATGTATATACACAAGAGCACATACATACCCAAAGACTTCAGTAAGACCTACCAAAACCTTGATGTGAAATGAGCTCCCTAACTAAAACGATAGTATAAGAGACCCCGTTTAGGCTTATAATCTCATAGACATAAACTGAACTAAGATTATCCATAGAAACATTCTCTCTTATAGGTAATAAGTTAGTGACCTTCATGATCCTATCGATGATCAACCATACTACATCACCGTCTTGATGGGATTTTAGTAAAACAGTCACACATTCAATAGTGACATAATCCCTTTTCCACTCAGGATTGGGAGAGGTCCACACAATTCTTTCTATTCTCATGTGTTTTTCCTTCACCTACAGACTAGTAGAACATCGAATAATAAAAATAGATATTTCCCATTTCATATTAGTCCACCAATACTAGATAGGTAGATTATAATACATCTTTGTATGATAGGGATTTACTACCCAAGTAATGGCTTGAGACTCCCACATCAATTCCTCCCAAAAGTCTATAGGAACCCAAACACATCTGTGAATGTGGAAGAACTCGTCCTTGTTAATGATCCCACCCATTAGGGGATCTACATTTGAAATACTGTCCCTTTTGACTAATCCATTAGGATCCAATAACTTCAACAAATTTACTATCTCCAGGAGTGAAGAGGTCACTATTAACAATGAAGGTTTGGACATTCCCTAATAGTCTTGAACATCCAAGTTCATCTTAGAAAACTAGTCCATAGTCTTACGCTTTATATTTGCTCTTGAAATACATATTCATGAGTTCATTAACTTAGAGTATCCACTAGATAATTTATATTCCCTTATGTATAGTCAATATTAGTGTCGAAAGACTCCATGTATTCAAACCAACTTCCCTACCTCTGTTTCCAGTAATGCTTTATGAAAATATAATGGGGATTTTTTTTGGAATATAAGAACCACAAAATGCTCTCCCAGTATGTAATTATTCTAAAACACCATGTTTGAACAATGTATTCCAACTCAAGATCATGTGATAGCTAATTGTACTCATGTCGTCTATACTGAAAAGACTCATACCCTATGACTTGGTATTCATTTATCAAAACTACTCCCAGCATGATACATTATGAATCATAATAGACTGTATAGCTTCTTCAAGGATATTTATGAAGTAGTATGAATGTTGATGTTAATCTCCTTTTAATCACCTGAATGGACATCTTGCTAAATTTGGGCTATAATGATTTCATACCCTTCTTAGTGAATCCCACAATAGGGGCTTATAAGATTAAAAAGTCATGCATAAAGCACCTGTAATAATGAGTTAAGCATAATTAACTATTTACATCAAAAAAATTCATGGGATTTTCCCTGGTATCTATAGTTATCACCTTATCAGGGTTAACTAATTATCCACCCTATGACATAATGTGACCAAAGAAGTGCACCTTATCGATCCAAAAGAGGCATTTAGAAACTATAGCAAACAGATGGTTCCCTCTAAGTGTATTCAGAATGATATGAAGATGCATGTAATGGTCATGTCGATTCTAATAATACACCAAGATAAAATATTTTAAGACTACGAAAAATGAATCCAAAAATGGGGGAAACACAATTCATCAAAACCCTGAAATTAGATCGTGTATTAATGATAATGAACTACATTAGCAGATACACATAAAGGCCATAACTACCATGGAAGGTTTTCTAGGGTACCTCCAAAGGAATAACATGTACCTAGTGATATTATGAAATCAAATAAATATATGAGAATACTACGTCTCCTTAGATATGATCAAATATGTCATATATATGAGGACAGGGTTAAAGATTATTCATAGCAATCTTATTTAATTACCAGTAATCGACAAAAATCCTTAGGGTTGTATCAGGATTCATGGAGAAAATCCCCATTGAACCGTAATGAGAATTAACGGGCCATGTAAAACACTTAGTTTCATTATCCTAAAACTATATCTTATGTTCCTACAACTCAGTAATGGACAGATTTCAAGGAGGATTGGATATTAATGAAGCTCCTGGAACTACATATATATAGAACTCCACCTCTCTCTAAAGAAATAAAACATAAAATTTATTTGTGAATACATCCATGAAATGATCTAATATATTACGGAATTAATCCTAATTGAATCCTTGACAATCCTAATAATGAATAGCTATCTGGGTTGACACTCCACTAATCTTATGACTCTCTATTCTAGCTTTACCATCATGGATATCCCACTCACCCTTGTGAATATAAGTACCACAATCTAGTGATTTAAATTACACCCTATAAAAATTTCAATCCATGTAAGAATGATAAGGAACTAGCTAGTCCATCCTAAACAAAATGTTGAAAGCAATCATCTCAAGCATGATGAAAATATATATGAAATAATATCCTTCTATATCAATATGTAACTCCCCACATTGGTGTACACACTCAAAATACATACCCAATGGGGTGGAAAAGGTCATTACACCACAAAAGTACAAAATCGTGAGTGCGAGTCTTTCCATGACATCCACATAGACTAGTGACTTTTAATACCTTATGTCAAAAAATAGATATTAAGGTACATGATACTAAAATTTAAAATCAAACTATTGAAGGGTTTTAACTCTCCTATTATGGAGTATTATTCATATCAAAAACCTCGCCTATTTATTAGCCCTGATAAACAACATGACTGTCTTGAGAAGGGATTCTATGTTGATTGTAAAACATTGTTGTCTAGATCCCTGTGAAATCTACACCTCTTCCGCTTAATTGATTGGTATCACTCCACCTCATCACCTATGTAGAGCTGATGATCCTTATTTATGACCTGAAGATGTGTTTGTTCAATATTCACATTCAATTGGGCTGAAAATTATAAAAGACAATTTTAAATCGACCATACTAATATAAGATCAATAATCAACTTGACCCATCTCAAATTGAGGCTTTATGTGACCCGGCTTCCCGCATTGAATAAAAACAACAGGACCACCAGTACGAGATTGCTGACTGGTACCTCCCCCATGATAGTTCCAGAAAAAACATGTCTTGCCACGAAATACTGCACTAATGGGTCAATAAAATAATCCATAATTATCTATACCACCAGTTTTCCCTAGGTTTCATTTAGTAATAAGATCCTAGTTTACTACATCACACACAGTAGTCCACCATAAAACAATCACTTGATAACGAATAATATACCTGGGTAATGAATAAGAGACATAGAACCACACTACAGGCTCATGAAGTCCCTAGAATTATCAAATATTAATGTTTTAGGGGATAATCATTCCTATAAGATTCTCTTAAAACCATACCATTCCATTCCCAAATGAGGATCCTCCTGAGTGATTATATACCACCATCTCTTATAATAATCTAGAAATATATAAATAGATTTCTTCAATATCCTCTCAAAAGGGGTCTTAAGATCCTTTAATATAGTCATCATGGTCCCTAGTCATGACTCTATAGTCTAAGGACCACCATCCCCTAAAACTTTTAGAGGAGGCTAATATTGGAACTCTCATATCAACTCTTCCATAGAAGAGGCATGTTGAAGATCTCACTATATAATCTTCATAAGTAATAAAAATTCATGAAGAATTTGGATATCATTGCACACAAGAGGGATAACATGAGGTTTTATAGGTGGAACTATTGGAGGTAACACTGGTGGTCCATGGCACACCACTTATAGAGAATCGTCTTCAAAAACCTCTTGGAACACGACTCAAGAATTTCATGGTGGAATAGATCTATAAATTCCAAGTACATGGCTCAAAAATAATTTGATGTTGACTAAAATCATATATAAAAAAATATGATAAGTACAAACCCACATATAAAAATTCATACCCCTATTCCTTGTTAGGAAACTATATCTCAGTGATAGGAAAGATCATCAGGGATAAAATAGACCATATTTACGGCCCACTACTAAATTCATGTGTGGGTCAATATCTCTATTTCATAGTTTTGGTGCTTGTATATGGAATGTAAATTTCATGTTGTAAAATAAAAGAACCTTTAATATTCAATTGGAATCCCAATTTAAGTATGAACATATTAGAAATTAATATTTATCAATTATTCAATTTACATAACACACTAGTTAATTGATGTACCATTTTATACATATACAAGTTCATATATTATAAATTGAAATTCGTAGTTCATTTAACTATATCATAAATTAACATTTGATAGAAAAATATCCCAAGTTTCATAATATTATTTGAATAAATGAATTTTCATTCCCAATTTATAGAGGTCCAAGAACTCTTTCAATTAAAAATGGAATTCTTGTATTTGAAATCCACTAATGTTTTTGTCTATTTATCTACAATAACATAACTCATACATGTGATAATAGGCTAGTTAATGTTACATAATTTAACTATATGTGGAAAACTATTTTGGATGATTCAAACACTTTAATAACCAATTATCTAATATCTTTTTTCCTACAGAAATGTTAGTTTCAAAACATATATATTATTCATGGAATATAAAACAAGTATAATTTTGTCAGGAAATGAAACCTACATAGGATGGAATAATTCATGAAATATTTATCCTATATGCTACATTAAATGATTAATGATCAATTAATCCATTCCATATCAGGCCATGTATTAATTAAATATAACATAACAATAATAATAATGTCATGTATCATGTGTATCACCCAATGGTGGGATTAAATCAACTATATAAGGATTAATCCAGAACAACATATCCCATCCCCAAAAATTTTCTTTTTTCACATTGTGTAGGTTAGTTACTCCCAGGAAAATTCTCATTAGCAAATTCCAACACATCCTAGTGTCCTTTTTATCTCCCCAAAAAGTGTGGAAAATAAAATAAATTTATGATACCAATTTTTAATGTCCCAACTAGGGAGGATCCAGGGTGTTACAGTGGGTAGAATATACACTTAGAGTCATAGTAGATAGACAGAATATTAAATGAATGAATAACAAATTGAAGTATAATAAAAGATAACTACATCATTATACATAAACATCTAGATTATGATAGTAATCAAATCATCAATAGAAATATCTATACCATATACAATAGGATGTAATGTCACTCATCTAAAGAAAATTGAATGTCAAATATGGATGGCAGAATCTAGTACAATACATGTATATCAAAATATGTAAAAGACTATAATACTGTCTCTTGATATCATCACGAGAAATATCTTGGTCCCATGGTCCCATTCTACCATTATATTGTAATTCAATCCTCATAAAATGGGATATTTTCCTTGTCCATTCCTACATCCATGAAGTCTTCCTGGGTACCATCGATATCCTAGATTGGGTGTTTGAAAATTTCAATTGTACACCACCAAGAGTATTTTTTAAAAATTTAATATATGAAAATACACTATAGTCATTTGAATGTATAATAGGCATGTAGTAAATTAACAACACTTGGTCTTCAGACCCTGACTATGTTAAAATTATTAAACACTCCTGGTCTTCCATGAAACACTACAATGATGTTTTCACTTGTACCACTAAATTAAAAAAGCTCCAAAATATTATTAAAAGTTGGTGTCACAACAAATCCAAACAAATTGATAGTGAAATTTATCATTTGGAAGAAGAACTTACCCAACTTCAAAACATTACTACTGACGCCAATTTTTTCACTGATCCGCAACATGAAATCAATATTTCTACGAAACTTGATTCCTTTCCCACATTTAAAGATAACCTGAGGAAACAAATTTTCGAAACCAAATGGCTCACAGATGGTGATAGAAAATCTAAATTTCACAACTGCCTTCAAAGAATTAGGAAAGGTAATATACCTCTATCCTTCTTGAGAGATTGAGACAACCTCTTTGATACTGATAATAGAATTTCCAATCATATTTTCTCTTATTTTGAAGATATATTCAATGGACCTAAAAATAACAAGCATATTATTCATAACGTCATTCCAGTTTTGTTCAATGAAGAGGATAATTCCTTTATCACTAGCATCCCACTACATCATGAGATCGGAGACACTAACTTTAGTTTAAATCCTGATAGTGATTCAAGGTCTAATGATTTCAATAATGGATCTTATCAGCATTTTTTGGAGGTCATGCAAGCTGATGTTTGTAGGCTAGTTAGGTACTTCTCTAGTGGTATGATTCCTCATGGGTTGAATGCCCAGATCCTCTCCTTTATCCCAAAAGTGGATAATTCCATAGAACACCACCAATTCCAACCCATTTCTTTAATCAATACCCTTTATAAAAGTATCACCAAAAAAATTTCCAATAGAGATTCTTCTATTATAAATAAAATAGTTTCTTGGAACCAATTTGGCTTTGTTAAAGGAAGGTCTATTCGAGATTTTATTTGTCTTTCCTTAGAAGGTATTAACTTATTAAATAGAACTAACAGGGGAGGTAACATCGCCATTAAACTTGATATCCTTAAGGCTTTTGATACCCTAGAATAGATTTCTATTTTTAAGGTCCTTTAAAACATTGGTTTTAATGATTCCTTCATCAATAGAATTAAAACTCTTTTCAACTCTACAAGTATATACATCCCTGTTAATGGATATCATAAGAGTTATTTTAAATTCCCAAAAGGTTTCAGAAAAGGTGACCCTCTCCATACCATTATTTTCGTGATTTCAGAAGTCTACCTAAGCAGATTAATCACTCGCCTGGTCGAGAAAAACAAGCTTAGATAGATTAATGCTTCTAGGAATTTGAATGTTACCACACACCTTTTATATGCAGATGATATTATTCTCTTTTTACAAGGGTATAAATGGAATATTAAAAATCTCAATGGAACCCTCTCACACTATGAAAATATTTTTGGTCAAATAATTAATTGGAAGAAATCCATTACCTTTTTCGGAAAAAGGTTTCATGCTAATAGAAAGTCCAATATTATTGCTGATTTGGGTATTAATGAAGGATCTCTTCCCTTTAACTATCTATGTGTTCCCATTTTCTGGGGTAGACCAAAAGAGTGTTACTTTTCTAAAACTATTGATCAAATTCTCCACTAACTTTCATCTTAGAAAGGAAAAACCCTCTCTATGGTTGGAATGATTTGTCTTTTTAAATCTAAGAATGTTTCTGAAATAGTCTAATTTTTAATGATTCATAAATGGCATACCGGTCTTCTAAAACATATTATTGAAGCCATCTAAAACTTTTTTTGGAGATGAATTATGCTTGAAAGGAAACTGGCGATTGTCCCTTGGTCTACTTGTTGCAACCCTATTGAGAAGGGTGGTCTCGGCATGAAAAATCTCAAACTCATTAATGATTCTTTACAATCCACACTCACATGGAACCTTTTTCATAATATATTTGACTCCATTTCATTCTTTAAAAATAAATTTATTGACAAACTGAAGAAGGCGAATTTGAATTACATGAGTTCTTCGATTTGGTATTCCATTTAGAATGCTTTTTCCAACATCATGTCTTACTCTAGATAGATGGTGAGCAGAGACTCTTCCATGAATTTCTTTCTTGAAAAATGGGATGGTGCTCCTCTCATAACTATGATCTCTCCTAATCAACCTCCCGATCAAACTAGTTATACTATCAAGGAGGTTTTCAGATCTCAAATCCTTAATTTTCCCAAAAACATCAATAATGTCATATTTAACTACCATTTTTCTAGATGTGATGATTTTTTAATATGGGAACATGCTCATAATGGAAGTCTTGACTGAAATTCTTTTTACCACCATGGATTTATTAATTATGATAATACATTTAGTTGGAGAAAAATTCTTAATAAATTTTCCATAAAACCATCGAGATTCACCCTGATTTGGGGTATTTCCCACGAGAGGTTTTACACTGACACTTGACTTCAGTCTTTTGGGATCCATCATTACGTTAAATTCCATTTTTGTAATCAACATCATGAAGAAATTAACCATATTTTCCTTTATTAAGTTACTCCTAGTGCGCTGTGGAATTATGTGCTTGATCTTTTTGAGTGTAGATGGTTACTTAATGAATCAATCAACTATCGTCTTCAAAGTTTTGTGGATCTTCAATCCCCTCAACAAATCAAGAACCTTTTCTTAACTACTATTTTGGAACTTAATCATGTGCTCTGGTATGATAGAAATTCTATTATTCATAACAATTACTCATTTATTATTCATGTAGGTCAGATGCGGATCCTCATATCCATTCGGGAAGCTGCTTTGATACAAAAGATATTTTTCAACAACACAGTGAATGATTTTGGTATTCTTTGACAGATTGGGGTTAATGGTATTTATCCTCAACCTAGACGCACCTTTGAAGTGTCCTAGAAATCTCCACTCCTAGGGTGCATTAAAGTGAATATCGACGGGGCTTTGAAAGGAAACCCGGGTCCTTCAGGTTATGGTTATATTTTTAGAAATCACACTGGACATGTTATTGGACGTTTCTATGGAACATGTAGAAACTCTTCAACTCTAGAGGCTGAAATGATGCATGTGATTTATGTTATTTCCTTCTACAAGAATCATCGTTGGAACAACATTTGGATTGAAAGTGATTTGACTACCATTTTTCAATCCATTTGGAATGCAGTGATGCACCTCACGTGGCCTCTTACAACAAGCTGGACTGATTGTCTTCATTCGCTCAAGGATTTCAACCACATTATTACGCATGCCTTTTGTGAATTGAACATGGTGGAGGAAGGTCTTGCAAACATGGGAGTTAATCATGACACCACATGGTCAGATGACGTCCCTATTGATTTACTTCCTCTTTATGATAGAGATTGTAAAATAATCCCCACTTTTAAACTTTTGTAATTCCTTGTTTTAAAATTTTATTTTTTGCTTTGGTCATTGACCAAGGCACCACCCTAAAAAACAGAAGGTATTGACTAGCTAAAGATAAACTACATGCGACCAAAGTAACAGACCTACATGGTCTATATACCAGGGAAACATATATTCAGATATGTGAATTTATAAAAGAGTAACATATGTCATACCTCTATTCTCCACATCAGATCCATAAAATAAAAAATAATACCTAGGGTTCACATGGCCCATACCTCAATCCTATAGTCAGTTTCATAATATAAGTAATCATACCTAGTGGTTGTAGGTGCAGTACATCAGTTCCTTAGTCAGTTCCATACAGTAATGAATTAGGTTCCAAAGAATCATATAAAATCAATGTCTTACTGATATGTGTAAAATGAAGAATTCAATAATAAAATATGTCAAGGTACATGTTAGTGTTCATACCCATTCAAAATCATCAATAAAAATAAGTGTAAGAGAAGAGGAATCCATCTCATTCCACATTATTATTTAATATAACAATTTGAAAATTTCAATATAATTTAATAACATATCTTGGAGTCATAATCATCACTAATGATTTCACATAATTGTTAGAGGCTCTCTCTATAAGGATGGATATATGACACACTGAAAGGGATCATTTATAACTGGGTATATAATGGAACACACCACTTGGGTTGATCAGGTTGATGATGACAACCTCCAACCATGATTAGGTTCTACAAGGTAACCCATATTAGAATGAATAATTAATTTACGGTATACTATTTAATTTATAAGAATGGTTTGGAAGGTCAATAATTTGGAATAATGGATATATTCAAATTGAACAGAAAACCAATAGTGAAAAGGGATGGGCCACCTACCTAATTTTTGTGGTGGAACACTCATCCAGTGTCAACCTTTGGTTCAGTCCAGATCAGATGAAAATGAAAGTACATATAAACTCTTGAAAAATTGGTTGAATATGCTCAAACAAAAATAATTTCATCTAAAGAGAGCAGAATGAAGAAAGGAGACAAATTATTGGAGAGCTTATCAGTACGCAACTAACGAGACTAATATCTTGTAATTCAGATTCCTAAGGAGAAATATATCTCTAAGCCAAGATTTAGGATTATGAGATTATAAAAGGAGGAGGAGGAGGTGCTATCCACTGGAGGACAAAATAAAAATTGGTGAGTTCTTAAAGTAGAAGAGGGGGGAAATGTAATATCGTTGAATTTTTAAAGGTATTATAGTTTGGCCTCACGATTGTAAAAAACTTGTGACAAATGTTCACACCCCAATCCCCATGGATCACACCCCGGCTAGTCTACAATGCAATGTTAGAAAAACGGTGTGCATTATATTCACACCCTCATCCTCAGCCCTATATAGCCCGATCATTCCTTGAATAGTTTAGATAAAAAGTGAAACACCCTTACTAAGCTACACAGTTTTATGTTCACAGTTAGTAATAACCATGAACTAACCATGCATCACTATTTTTTACTCTTTAACATAGAGATCCGGGCTCCGAACAAGCCCCAGACACTCTTGAATTATCTTATGAGAGATTAAAAATGTTTATAAGAGTAAGAATGGATTTTTTAAGAAAAATAAATGGTTCAATGCATAATAATAATAATGTATCATACATTTGGAACCTTTTCCCACATAAAAATGTGGGCACACATGTTTAGTTTCAAAAATTATAAGTGTTCGAGTCAACTCACTAATAAAAGACCACCCACTCAACTCTCATCCTCATACACAATAAATAAATTGGTTTAGACAAGAAAAACTCAAATCACTTCCTTAAATCCCAAATATCATCATATATAACTTATTTTTAGTTTTCTCATAAATCCAACCTATGAATCCCTTGGGCGGAAACCAAATGATATTGTCTTAGAAAGAGGTAATGTCACTAACTTAGTGTTTTATGTTAGTTCATACTCTATATCGTTCAATTAATATTAAAACTATCTGAAATAATATATTTATCATATTTAATATACTAATATTTAATTATGTTACTTAAATTACCTAAATCCATATTTTCATCCATCAAATGGGATACAAAATCATTGCTCAGGTGCATAGTAGACTACTTTCTCACGAACCTATGTAATTCATTTTACATCACCTACTCTCATGGATGGTTATTAGGATGTATTTAATTTTTATATATTTTTTTAGATATTATTATACCTATTTAATTATAATACCACATATACCTTCTTACCTACAAACCCTGTTGAAAACAATGACATCACTTGTGTGTACAGTGGACTACCACAGCATGGAGCGATGCGATCTGTTTTTCATTTATATTTTACATGGAAGATAATAAGGATAGATTAAATGAATGTATATGATACTTGATACATAATTATACATCATTAGCTATTATACCACATATACATTCGTACTTTATATTCTATGGGGATATTATAATGTTGTTTGTGTGTACGATGGACTACATCCTCATGAAGCGATGTGGTTCCTTTTTCACTAACGCTATGCATAAAAGGAAACTAAGATAAATTTATTGATTATATTTGATATAAATGAAATAAAAAATAATCTATAATGGTAATATATTATTTACCTTTTATGAATTAGATCTTTTTAGGAAATGGAAACAGTAATCATACGTTCGTATGACCAACCATCTCACTGAACGATGTATTTCATTTTCAATCCCTAAATTTGTGTATTACTATTAATATATATATATATATAATGAATACATATTATATTTTATCATTTTTAAAATTATTGATATAACTTTACCATGATCAATGTTATGGTAATTAATATACCAAATAAAAACATATGTGTTAAATGAAGTAGTTATTACTCGATACGTAATTTTAACAAGGAATTATTAATAAATTAGTAATAAAAAATAATAAGTAAACCATATATGGTATGATATATATAGGAATGGTCATATAATATATTTATAATATAATTTTATCTAATATAGGATGTTATAATGTTCATGAGGAAGCTTGAGACTTATGGTAAAGGATTTTCGTCTCACTTTTATTTTCTTTCAAACAAAAGCCATATTCACTATGTGTTTCTTTTATCTGGTTTATATAATTATCGTGATTATATTTTACAATTATTATCCTAAAATTTATGTGAATTTTCATAAAAATTTTAGGATATCTCTTTCATGGGGTTTATGGTTTCAAAGTTAATAATATGTTAAGGGATTTTTTCTCAATTTTACTTCTTAGAGACATATATATTTCTATGCACCAATATTATATTATGAGGTTTATACACATCCCCATTGACATATAAAATAATAAATTTATTTATCCTCAGGAAAATTTAATTTTCATTTAATTTTATTCGTTCATTTTCACATACAATTAAATGATACGAATGTGGTCAAGGTTTTATGATGGAATCTCATCATTTATCAAGATTATTTATGATTCTGATTCTGATGATGAAATATTACAATCCATATCTCATGAAATACATGAAATTTTTTATATTCTAGTTATTTAATTTGATTACATGTTTTCCCTTCATTATCATCTCCTAATGTAATCATGAGTTCAATATAATGTTTTTAAGAAAAATAATCTGTATTTCTCTAATTAGTGGAAAACCATTTTTTCGTAAACAATGTTTTCTAAGTAAAAACAATTTTTTTAAACATTATTTAAAATTTTTATTTTTTTAGTTTTTTACCATTTTTTGACTTTTTTAAAAAAATATTTTGAAATAATCCTTCATATCATTTCCCAAACAATTCTCCTCTGTATTTTACCGTAAATTTTCCAAGTAAACATTATTTGAAAGTGTATGGCATGATAAGAATTTAATTCCTTAATGACCACCCATTATGTTTATGTATCCATTATAATAATCCAAGGTTATTCTCAATGAAAATGATTTTGGATTTGTTTTATTTTTTAATAAGTGATTTTGAAAGTGAAATTTTTATTTTCCTTAAGAATGTTTTTGAATGATTATTAAATAATACTTCATAAGTATCTAAAATTGTTAAAAATGAAATATATTTTGAAATTATTTAATGTTTTAAAATATTTTTTTAATCTGAAAAGGGTTTTTACCATAAAATATTCCAACTAATCTTTCAAATTGATTTTTCATCAATGATTATATCCTTTCATACAAATTATTATATACTAGGGATATGATCCATGGATACAATTATTATTCTATCTCTAGATGTTTTATATTGATGATGAATATATTTTTATTCTCATGAACTGAATTTACATGGTTCGACACATAAAAAAACTAATCCCACCTCCAATATTCCAAGGGTTAGCGACCATCACCATGTAGGCATGTCCCACAAATATAAGGAATTGGCCTTATGTACCTGCACACACATACATACATCTCTAATCATACACAATGATAGAATGTAAAACAATTGAATATAATGACTTCATACATTTGATACCTCACAATAGAGTATGATAGTAAAGTACTGAAAGATGAAAAGAGGCCAAATACAAGACCAAAAAATCATAAAGACTCCAACCTACTATATGGGTGGGAACTAATTCAAATTCAATATATAGGTAAAAACCTCGGTCTAAAAAGCACTAGTTATATTCTAGCCACTCCCTTTCCTCACAAGATTGTTTTAAAAGGGACATAATCTACATAAGACATCACATGTGTGGGAAAAACCAAAATATGGGTGATTATAAAAAAACATACAAGGATACCCTGAAAAAACTAAACATGAGGCATAAATCATAGTTATCTCAGTAAATTCTATAACAATATGTTTATAATTGACATTCCTAGATATACTTAAGAATGCTAGCACATCACCAGGATATCATAACCAACAATCATTTATAGGATTCTGCTCAAAGAACCACTCGTTCTGGTAGAATAAACTCCATGATACATCCTTCCATCATTGAAATTGATGAAGTGGTTTAGATCATTTTTCCCTTCCAATGATAGATCACTTGTCTAAGAAGACCTGATACTCAGATAGTGGGTCTTTCTAAGAATTGTTGAGGGACACCACAAACCCAATTTGGATCAACATGATGCCTAGGGGATCATATGTCAATGATACCACAAACCCCACTAATATTAAATGATAGATGGAGTATCAACACCTTGCTTTGTGAGGTCACAATGATTCCAATAACCCCATTTAGGTAACAAGAATGATTGTGTATTGTACTATAGTATTAAATAGGGACAATGAAAATCTATCTGATACATGACATCTAGAGTGGATCTCAATCTTGTAATGTGGATGTCATAAAACAATTTACCCTTTAGGGAAAGGACCAAGGGAACACCGTTAACCTATAATGGTCCCAATAATGGAAATGAATAGCTAAAAATAATCTTTAAGGTGATGCATGGCCGATACATGGGTGTACACAACGTGCACTTCTACCCCATGTACACCTATCATGAAGAAACTCACACAACATGTAAGTATCCATATACATGGAGTGTAGTATGATTACAAAACTAGTAGAGCCACATGATACCCTACTTGTGGCACATGAACGTCTCCATGTAATATAGTCATTTCCATGTACCATCTTGTGTACACATGATTGTGTCAGCACCCATATACCTAGAATTCAACTTTGATGTATAGTTTTTCCCATGTCCATGTAACATAGAAATTACACACTAAGACTAAGAGAAGTGATCACATAGACTGTGAAGGATTCAAAATGTGTATGTTGTTTATCTTTGGACACAACCCTAGCGCTATAGCCAGGGGGCCCACATGATGTGTGACACTATAATGCACATAGTTTAGCCCCATATTTCAGAGTTCCCATGGGATCTCCTCCTTGCCTCCTGTGCACACCACCTCCACCATCATCCTCACTAAAGATCATAAAACTAGGTTAGTCCAAGCCTTTCTATCATTTCTATCTAGAATCCAGGCAATCGATTTTCTCGGAAATCTTTCCTTTAAAAAACTCATCACTGAGACTCAAAACATTGTAGAACACAACTAAAACCTCAGTTCTAATCGTCCATCGATCATCTTCCATAGGTTTCATACCTTGATCACACCATTGATCATGAACCAAACCTAATGTATTGATCCATTATTCTGAATAATGTTCATGCAACAACCAGATACCGGGTATTCATTAAACCATAAGTCAAAATAAAAACCCACGATGAACATGAAAATGATAGGGGGAGACATCCAAATCCAAAACAAATTGAGTAACAAACTTAAACCTTTTTTTTCATATAAAATTATTAATGAAGAGGATTAATAAATTTAAAGAATAAAAATTACAAAAAATTAAATATATTGATGATGTTTGTAGCAATTATTTTTTTAGAATTTATCTATTTTCATATGTGATTATAAAACGAGATGTAAAACCCAAAAAAAACATCCTACTTTTATTTTGGATCAATAATTGAAGAAAAACGTTTATGTTGTCTCCATTTATGATATCAATGAACTCTTTTGGTGCAATGATCCACGATGTGATCCCGATCCATCAACATTATCCCTGAAATCTCTCCAATAGTTTTCTAATTCTACAATGATTGAGCGTCCAAAACTAAGGAAATCCTATGAGAATATACTTAAAAGGAGAAATCATTCAATTTATCAAAATAAAAATATTAAATATTTAATTTATTTTCATTAATTATTCCCATGATTACTTTTTTCCAAAATGTCCCATGTCGAATGAGATTATTTCATGCCTTGAATAAAATGCACATTATGAATTCAATGATTCCCTCAGATTGCTGATCAGATCCACCATTCAAGAGTTATTCTAATTTTTTATAAAAAAATTACTTTTTACTAATATTTAATATAGTTCAATTATTTATTACACGCACACATAGCCTTAGAATAATAGATCGTCTCATCTCCTAGTCTCAACAATAATCCATACAAAATCAAACAATAATATGCAGAAAATAAGAGTCATTACATTCTCCCAACCTTAGTGGTTTTTGTATTGAAAATAGAAAAACCCTTAGAAAAGGATGATGGTTCTAGGATTGAATATCGCTCTCATGGTCCGAGATACTCTCCTGAACATTCATTTTCTACCACCAAACTTGTACATGGGGAATTTAATCCCCATGAAGGATCCTATATTTCTGATACTCGATATTAACTGGGTACTCTATAAATGTAGCTTCATCCTTGATTTCAATATCGCCTCAGTCGATAATGTGTGTTGGGTTGTGCACAGAACTCATCACCTATGACAGGTGGAAGATGTTGTGTGCATAGTATAACTACAAAAGTATAGCTAATCAGTACACCATCTATCCAAAACTACGCAGCATATTGAATAGACCAATAAATATCGTAGATTAACTTCCACCATGTCCAAATCATCCCAATCAACGTCAATGTGAAACTCTCAGTAACACATGGTCCCCCTCATCGAAATCTAGTGGTCCTAATCATTATTCCACATATGACTTTTGATGGATCTGTCCATTACTCATTGGCTCATGTATGATATAAAACATCTCTATAGAAGCTCGCGCCAACTCAAAGCCCATGACAAATAACTCGCCTAGATCAGTCCAATAATGTGTTGACCTGTAGTTTAGCTCATACAAATCATAAAATGGTGTTATACCAATGGTATAATAATACTTGTTTTTGTAGAAAAACTTTTCCAAGTTTAGGTGATTTGATCTAAAATAACCACCATTCAACATGATATCTCATTGAATATCCTTGACGACCTGAATGGTCCACTCTATCCAGTTGTCATTTTGGGGTGAAACATCATGCCCTAGAGTAATAAAGTCACAAAATCCTTCTATAATTCCCACCATAGCTAATTTTTTAATCTAGAATCATGGTTATAGTCGATCATCACGGGAACTCTATGGAGTCATATTATCCATACACATTGAGGTGTTCCAATCTCTCTACTAAACTCTGATATCAAATATCTAGAAAGTGGGCCAACATGGTAAGCATGTATATTATTAACTAGTTATAATAATTTCCCCTAGATTTATGTGGAAAAACTATCATAATGTTTATAGAAACCCCAAAACACTTCCACAATGTAACCTCAATGGGTTGGGATAAAACTAATAGAACCTGGTTCTCTTCCTTCACCTACTATCACGTGAGGCATTGAGAGACTAATTGTGCAACTCCTTTTCTATTCATGGATACTAATACGAATGTTAGAGGTCATGGTAAATATTTTACACCACTGGATGTACCACCAAAGGGATGTATGATTGTCCCCCAAAACCTCCTCCCTCAACATTAAAAAGTACTATCGTATATCCTCTAGAAATTATATCATTCTCCCACCATCATCGTATCCATTGGGAGAATGTCCATGGAATATCTGAGTACGTATGTTTTCATAGTTTGTATCTCCATGTTGGGAATCCATGAAATGCTGAAAAAAAGGTGGGGTAACAACCATTGACTGAATATATGAATCACAATCCTTGTTTATGAAGGACAACCACAATGATGCTAACTATTCTGATGCCTCGAACAAAAACTAAGAACATGATCCATTACCAAGGGTATCTTTTACAATGATCCCCTTCACTAGAGTATATACAATATAAAAATAATTTTCCTAGTGGAACTATATCCATTGTATTTATCTCAAGTTAAGATCCTTTTTAGAGATGATATACATGAGACCATTGTGGTTGTAGTGAATAACAAATCACTCAGCCATCATGAAGTGTTTCCGAAAATTCATTTCAAAGACTACCACTAGTAACTCAAGATCATGGGTCATGTCGTTCTTCTCATGTGGTCTCAAAAAGTGTGAACCATATTAAATAAACTCCAGGCTCTGCATCAAAACAAAACCATGTATGGTTCCTAATGCATAGGAGAACACTAAATACTTGACAACCTCCTCTGGAAATCAAATGATTGGAGCACTAATCAAACTCTACCTTGGCCCCTAAAATAACTGTTGGAAGCTTTTCATCCTCACTAAATGCTACCCCTATCAATTCAAAGCCTCCAAAGGTGCTTCCACTCTATATAAATTTGTTATAAACATCTAATAGTACCCTTTCATCTAACGGAAACTACGCACCTCAGTATCATTCTTGGGTTTCTCCCAAGAAATAACTACCTCAACCTTTACTAGATCCAATTCTATTCCATCCTCTGAGATGATGTGTCCTTGAAAGTGTACCCTTAAAATCCAGAACCGACACTTAATGTGCATCCAATTATGCAGGTATTCTTAGAGTGTGTCTAGGAAAATACTCAAGTGTCTCACATTCTTCAACATTGACACAGAATACACTACAATTGTATTGATGAAGACTACCATGAACCAAAGTAAGAAAGGCTTATATATCCAGTTTATGAGTCCCATGAGAACATCTAGGGAATTATTCATGTATAACAGAATTCCTAATTACTAATAGAGACCATATTGTGATCATAATTTCTTCTTTAGTTTATCATTGTCATGTACTCATAGTAGGTGATAGCCTGGTCTATAGTCAATCTTTTATAACCACTATTCCCACTCATAATTGATAAAATAGTCCATTTATCCTCATTATAGGATACTTATTTATCATATTCAATTGATTTAAGAATCAATAATCCACAAATAACCTCAAATACCCATCAAATGTTTTGGAAAACAATATTAACGCTACCTAGTTGGAAACCATGGGTCTCACAAACCCTTCTCCATTAAATCCTCCAACTGCATGCTCGTCTCTTAAAGCACTACGATATCCATATGATATGATTTTTTTGATATCGGTTTCACCCCAGGATGTGATTCTATGCCGAAGTCTGGCCCTCAGAGGGGAGGGAAACATAGTACGTCCTTAGGAAATATGTCCTTGTATTTTTCCACCACTATAGGAAAGTGACATCTTTAAGTATCTACTACTACAAGAGTCATGCTATAGAACTAGTGATAAATCTAATCCACTCTCATATTCCTAATATTATCCTTATATGACATATTTTCTTTCTTACCCACAAAATAAACAAATCACTCCATTACTACGGACACACACCATCCCCTATCTATGTTGTTCAAACTAGTCCTGAACTACATATAGCTAGTCTATGCCTAGGATTATGTTGTATGATATCATTTCTAAAATGAAGATATCTCATAAAAAACATGTGTCTCCAAGTATCGGGTCACTCTATTGTAAAAATTGTGTAATCATTGAAACACCACCTATCTAAGTCTCTGACGACAAGGGTTGAGGCCATGGATCAATTTTAATCTCTTTGTGTTGAACGAGAGAAGTAAAAAATAAGGAATGACTCACACATGTGTCTATCAATACTACATATAGAGTAGAAAATACATAGTTCATACCTTATATCATCCATAGAGATACAGGGTCATAGGCCTCCATAGCCCATAGCTGGTCGTATCTCTATCCACCATATCTTTAAACCTAGTGTTGACCACCTTGGGGTAGTGGTGGTAATAAATAGAACATCCATAAACCTCCTACTTCCCTAATAGTACCTCTTCTACATTCGCTGCCCTACAGACAACCCTACAACCTACTCTGTCTCTTCTTTGAAAATCCCTCGACTATATCATGACTAGCTGCAAGATGAGTCAAACAATTGCACGACATATGTCCCTGACAATCATATGAGAAACACAAACACTCCATTGGATAATTCGAGCCACCCTAATAGCCATGTTATACTAACCCCATGTTCTCAGATAATCTTATAAATCATCTCACATACTTGGATCCATGTGACTATCATCAACTCCTTGATGTTGAGGTATCAACTACTTTGTCCCCACTACTAGCTCCCAATCCTGATTTCTACTCCTCTAGAAGGCACTCCACTACTAGGGATCTCTCAAGTGTCACATAATAGGTGTAAATGAAAATGGATACTATTGATTCCCAGATGTCCCAAAGCAAGCACTGATCAATTATCAGAGACCTGAATAACTGTTCTTACACCATATCTAAGGAGTAAACTAAGAGATCTATAAACCTCACCGTGTTTTCCACAATTGTCAAGATTTCATGCAATAGATGAATAATCTCTTCTATACGTACTGATCACAAATTATTTGGATACAACATAGCTATGACATGTTTCTTAATGTATGAATATGGGAGTGTTATTCCATTGTGTGTTTGAGTGACTAAGATATACATTTTCATAGTCTATTCTTGAATCATACTGGTCGTGAGGAACTAAATCTAATATGAAGTCGCCCTCATAAGGAGAAAAACCTAAGTGGATGCCTCTTTTCAGTACTCATCCACATAGGGTTATGGTTCACCCTAAAAACAATGAGGTGGTTTTCTATGAAACTCTAGAATTTCACCCAACCATTGTGCATCCTCAGCTAGTACATCCTAGGAAAATCATCTGCTCGATAGGTGGTGGTATATCTAGTAAACCACCCAAAGGTACTATCTTCAATACAGTTTCTTGTACTGATTCCTCCTCACTAGGTGGATCATCCATGTGATCACATAGTGGAATCCGAGATAGCTATAAGTGTGGAGGAATCGTGAAATAAAAAGATATTTACCATAGTCAAAAGTGTCTATCAGGGGAGCTGACTCCAGAAGTAAATGGAAAACAAATCCCATTCGTATTTGATTCATGAACCAAAGAATTACATGTAATGAATGCCTATATGAAATGAGTCAAACTTTGGGTGATTAGATTCCTAATATAAGGGATTTTGGGCCACCACACTATCATTGGAGTCCCTGGCCTAATTGTCGAACTCGAATCATTAAGCATTATTTCCCCAAACCAATCCCACTAACTTCAGTCATAACATTGAACTGATAAGATCAGATGCCACTCTATCACTACCCAACCCGTCAATATATGACATGTTAGTACCCAACTTCCACCACCAATAGGCCAATGGATAATGACTATTTCCAAGTA
Source organism: Viscum album (assembly GCA_963277665.1). Taxonomy (NCBI): domain Eukaryota; kingdom Viridiplantae; phylum Streptophyta; class Magnoliopsida; order Santalales; family Viscaceae; genus Viscum; species Viscum album. The sequence goes on along the minus strand of OY728129.1, from coordinate 1,775,083,924 downwards.
AGAATATCCCACAAATGGGAGGTAGTATTCTAAATTACCCACACACACACACACATCCCTGTGCACACAATGATGAAATGTAAAACCACTAAAAAATGCATGAATACGTCTTATATTCCACAACAATGTATGATAATATATTATTGAATGTAGAAAAAGGGTCCAAAAATTATCCCAACAAAAACAATAAAGAGTCCAACATACTCCAAGGGTGAGGAATATCTCAAATACAACTCTTGGTAAAACACCTCATTTGAAAAGATAAATCTACACTCCAACCACTTCCTTTCCTCCCATGACATTATCAAAAGGGCCTTCATCTTTAAAATACATTACACATATGGGAAAATCTCAAGGAGGGGTGAGTGTTACATTACTCTATAGGACACCACAAAAACACTAAACATAAAGAACCAAGTATATTCATCCCAATAAATGATATAATAATAAATGTATAATAGAAACCCCAAGATATACTCAGGAAATACACCACACCACCAGGCGGTCATAATAAAATTTTATCAACTAGATTATTCTCAATGAACTTGTCATTATATGATAAGCCACTCCATAAGCCACGCTTCCATCGGAGACACTTGATGAATAGGTATATTTCAATGGTCCCTGCTCAGGAAACCTCACTGGTTGAGGAAGAACTTGATACTTAGATAGGGGGCACGCCCAGAATTGTTGGGGAAACAACAAACCTATTCTAGATCAAATATCTATGTAGGGGATCATATAACAAAGATACCAAAAACCCCCACCAATTTGACATGCTTTATGGAGGATCAATTCCCAACTTAGGGAGGTCACACAGATTCCACAAACCCCATCTAGGGATGAAGTATGATAGATGATCACACTCTAGTCTCATGTAGAGACACTACAACTCTATCGGAGTATTGACCTCTAGAGGGGATAAAAATACTAAAATATGGATTTAATTACACATTTCATGCTCGAGGTAATATACCAAGGGAACAAACACATCATATATTTGTCCAAATTAAGGAAAAAAAGTCCAAAAAACACTCTTCAATTTGGTAAACATAGTTTACAAGGGTGTATAGGATGTGTTTAGCTATCCCCATTTATGTCCATGTGAAAGAGCCTCACAAGACATGTAAGTCACTATATAAATGTTTTATATAATTAGTAATGACCATTTAAAGACACGTGGTATAATAAAAATGTCACTTTTTAGTGTATGTGTACAGTGTTCATATCCATGTACCAACCCGTGTACACCTGTCCGTGTCTATTTCCAAGTACACAGTGTGCCACTTAGCTGTGTACTTTTTATTGTGTCTATGAACTCTTTGAATTAAACATAGATCCCCATGAAAGGTCTCACATGTATTGTGAATATTTCACATGATTTGTGATATTTAACTTCTGTCGCAACTCTAGCACCACAACCATAGGGCCAACACACCATGTATCATAGGATTACACATCTTGTAACCTAGGATTTCCTAGATCCCATAGGCTATCCTCTACATGACCACCACATTCCGCCATTACCATCATCCTCACCGAAGATAATATATTCAAGGTTGTACAAGCCTTTATATAGACACCAACTAGAATTTGTTCCCTTCATGTTCATAGAAAACCATCCCTTAAGGGATTCATCATCGAAGCTCAAAACTGAGAAGAACTGAACCCAAAAATACACTTTGATCTTCCTCTAATCATCTTATATCATCTTCATATCATGGTGACCAAATTGATTATAAACCACTCCCATGGTATGGATTTTTTCATCCATAATATGGTCTGGAAACAACCAAATATCAGGTGTCTGTCGAACAAGATCCCAAAAGAATACGCCTGCGATGAACATGCGAAGAATGGGGGATGAAATCGAAAAGCCTAAAAACATGAGCAACAAACCTTGTCCTTTATTCATTTGTGCCTGATTGGTTTTCATAGAAGATAGAGAATGAATATTATTAAAACAAAAGGAACAACAACTATTCCATCAAAATAAATCTACCAAATAATTATATATCAATTTTTTTCATGGAATTGATCCATGTTCATACAAGATTTAAAAATGGGATGTTAGTCAAAGAAAATATCATAATGGGAGTTTTGATCAATCAATATTGAGTAAATATTGTGGTGTCATTAGTTATGAGATCCAAGAACTCCATTGGCTCAGTAATCCATGATCCAATCCGGATTTTCCATCATTCTCCTAGAAATGTGACTAATGGTTGTCTAAATCTATAAGGTTTGAGTAACCAACATTGAGGAAATACAAGAATTATATACAAAAAGTGTAAATCAATCACTACATCAAAATAAATAGAATTAATAATTATTTATTTTATTTATTTATTTATTCTCACTATGACATTTTTCAAAAATATCCCATTTCGAACAAGATTATATCACGTCTATGGTAAACCTGAGTTTTGAAATCAATGGTGCCCTGGGATTTATGATTTGACCCCCCCCACCATTCATGTGTTATTACACATTTTTTAAACTATATGTGTGTTATAAATAACATATTTCAATCATTTATTTCAACCCCATGGAGCCTCATAATCACACTCCATCTCAAAGTCGGGTCTCAAAAATAATCCTTATAATATACAAAAAATATTCATATAAAATTCGAGTCAATAAATATTTGAAACCCATTTATTTTCTATGGATTATTATCTAGTGACAATTTTTATGAAACCCATTTTTTCATAGTTTCTGATATGATGAATGATTTATGAAGAGGATTACTTTTCATGGTTTCTGATATGATAAAATTATTATAAAGCCCATTACTATTCATGGGTTCTAATATGATGAATTTTTTATGAACATGTGCCACAATTATGTATAGTTTTTATAATGTGATGGTGGATAAATTATAAATAAGGATGGTGGTTACGTTATAACAATGGAAGGTGGTTACATTATAACCAATGATCAGTGGGAACCATATCTCCCTCAAATTCATTAGAAAAAAATATTGATTTCTCAGGATAAAAACTCTACCTGAGTGGGGTGTGAAACTATTTCAGTAAGGTATATTTTCCACTATGATAGTCTTGGGAGTGAACCTTTACTACTATGATGGTTTTAGAAGTGAGCCCATCCCACTATTCTAGTTTTGGAACTAGTCCTTGACTACTGAGGAAATGATTTTCTATGCTTATGTGCATTCCATAATTCAATTTCTCATAAAAACGTTATGATCTCAGGGATCGCGTTGTTTGATTAAATTGTAATTAATTTCTTATGAATTCAAAATTATTATTCCATGACTCAAGATTTTTATCATTGATATATAGTTTATGGTTTACACATATTATTCACATGTTCCCATACTCTTATACTCACATTATGTTCATGTATTTAACCATATTATCTTTAATAGGAATCTAAACTCCGCCTTTTATATGTTTATTTTCCTCATTTTATGATGACATGTATTATGTGTGATTTGTATAAGAAGGTTACTAGTAATTTGAAACTTCGTGGAGATGATGTACATCTCTTGTGAAATTAATTATGTTTCCATGATTCCAAACACACTATACCATTATGATCCTCATGTGTGTGTTTTTGTAATGTAATGAATATTCACCAAAAAAATGTAATATCATTGTTTATAAATCCTAGGCCTCTATAATAAAAATGAACTGAATGGTTTTGTTAACTTTTGGAAAATAAAATGAGAAAACATTATTTGGATCTCTAGGAATATGTCTAAGTATTTGTCTATGGATAAGTCAATGTATAAGAAAATTTCATTGATTTTTGGTAAAGGATAGAGAGGGTGGATTCCATGAAACTACATCCCTGACAGGATATGACAAGTTAATGTGTCTCTATAATATAGGTAGGTAGGGGTAATAACTCAGATCTTGGTTTAAGAATAGGGCCATACTACATGCCTGGTTTCACACTACTTGGTGTTATGATATGGAAATTCACAGACTCTTTACTAACCATCACAATGGATTTAAATAATGACCATGGATAACATAGGTTAGTCAAAAGGTGTCATAGATTTAAAAGAAGACATCATGATTTAGAAGTCCTATAAGTTATTTTTCATGATTATGTGCTTTCCCACTATGAATATTGTTACCCAAACTATGCTTTTTGGTATAGGACAATGGAGGGAAATAGATGGAACTATATTAACATCCAATGTTATAGTCAATGTATTGATGGGAAATTAAATGGGATGTTGTCTATATTAAAGGATATTGTAATTATTTAAGTCAAGTTATCACAATATATGATTAACAAAATGCACCTTAACAAACTATTAGACTCACCGAAGAATATATTGATAGTTTTTGTATAGAGTTAAGTTGGAAGAGACTATTAAGGAATTAATATTTAGTTTTTTATATGTAATTAATATTGGAATAGTAACACCAAGAAATATCTAAAAAGAATGAGAAGACATTTTATTTATGGATAAGAAGGATATAGTGTAAATGATTTCTAAAGAAAAATTAAAATTTCATTTAATGGAATATATGAAAATAATAGTTTCCCAAACGCATCATCAGTTTTTTAATGTAATAAATGTGGAATGTATGTTCATTATACATATTGAAGTCCTTGAAGAAAATATCAAGAAGGGGATCAAAAAGAAGGTAAAGGTAGTGGTTTTTTTATGATGAACATATTACAAATGAGATACGAAAGGAAATAGGTATTGTGAAATTAAATAATTATGCTTCATTAATGTTTTTATAATGATGTATAATGATTAAAGTGGTCATTTATTGGAATTCATAGATTATTAAATCGTTAATTATCTTTTGTATACATTTCCATTAAATATTATAATTAATGCTTTGATGTTGATGACCAATAAAAGTGATTTAATGAAAAGATGATATTTTATGGAAATCACATGATTAAGAGAAGATAAACCATAATTGTTTCTTAATATTGAGATAACTATATTGACATATATAGGTGATGGATATGAGAAAAGATTAATGGATTTTATTAATGGCCTGGAAAAAAATTAATTACTTGAGGAAAAATTGTTTAATGTTATTATCGATGGAGTTTAAAACATTTTTTTATTTATGGAATATATTATATAATTCTTTTCAAACAATTAATGAATAAGTATGTATATTTTCAATATAATATCATGGTAACTATAGTTATTAAAATGTTTTAAGAAAATATTATATCAATATATTCACATATTTTATATGTGACATTAATAACTACTTCATGTGGAATCAGTGATTAATGACATGTTTATTTTGGATTGTTAGAAATATTCTCTCTAAATTTCTAGATTTCAATTTTTTCAGAGATGGAGAAGTCATAAGGTTACCTATTCATGAAGTGGGTTATGTTTAACTTTATTTGTTATTGGATAAAATATGCTAACAATTTTGTTTTTTGATATTAACTAGAGAAATAATGAATGAACTATAATTCATTTAGGATTTTATGATCCACTAGTGAATTAGGAATAAAAAAATGAAACTTAATTTCTTAAAGTAATTGATGTTGTTGAAATTGATCTAAACACAACCAAATAATTATATTTCACTTATGAAATGGAATAAAATCAATTAAGAATAAATTATTATGAAAAATCTCCATCTTTAAGAAAATGATTCTAATATAAAATGTATTCCAATTACAATTAATTCTAATGATATCATTGGTATTTTAACACATTTTTCATTTATGGATTTTTAGGTGTTTATTACCACATAATCATTAAATTTCTGTTGATAAATGACCTTTTACACTCTCTATCATTATTTGGACACTAATTTTTTTTCTATGTCTAAATATTAACTTCCCACTTAGGTTGTCCAATTTAGAAACCTAGTATGTGTTAATCTAGACAACGTTCATGCATCACTTTCTCAATTTTCAAGATGAATTTTTGATGGCCCTATTTATGATTTGGTTTTCCCACAATGGGATATTCAAGTTCTAATCACTTTTTTTACAGAGAACAAGTTCAAAATATGAGAAGACCAATTATTTAAGGGGGTATAATGTTTTATATGGTGAAATATTATAATATATCTCTCAATAAACTCTTGAAATTTCATCTCCACTAGTTATTTCATTATAATACATGTTTCTAATTCATTTTATTATCTTTATGTACTCAATAGTTAAAAATAATATTAATGAAAGATAATATTTTATTATCTCTTAAAAAAATCTTTTTTATTCACCCAAAAATATTTTTTATAATTTTTTTTCCAAAAAATGGTTTTATAAATCTTTAAATGGTTTATTAAAGACATTTTTTCCCTATTTTTTACTTTTTTATTGATTTTTTTTCAAGTAATCATCATGTAACTTTCAAAATAATTCTTATTTTTATTTTCTATAATTGTTAATGGAATCATTGCATTAATTTTTATAGAATTAATGGTACTTACTACCTTTATAAAAACTCATTTTATTAAATATTCATTTATATGTATATAGTTTATTTTCAAAGAAAAGGATTTTGGAAGTATTTTATTTTTTTAACTCTATTTTTCAAAGTGAAATTTTTATTGTCCATATGAAATTATTTAAGTGATTCTTAAAGCATACTTTAAAAGTCTCCATAGTTATTTTAAAGGAAAACAATTTATGAAATATGTTTTAATTAATTTTTTTCAATGTGTGTATCATATTATCGTAAAAAATGTTCGAAGTGATTCCTAGGTTATTTTTTCACTGGAGGATGTTTTTCTCTTCAATTATATTTGTGTTTCAAGGTCTAAGAGTGATAGAATGATAAAATTTCATCCAACCAATCCTCTCCCTCTTTCCACATTTAATCCCCCTAGTGTGAGACAGTTTTTGGTGCGACCTAATGTTGGTTATGGGTGTGACTCTCCTCTTCCTTCCTTTTTTGGTCCCCCTTTTCTAACCCTTGATTTTGAGATGCATTTAGGAATGGTCATCATGATTATTCCATTAGTGTATGGTGTAATTATGGGAGGATTATGTGGATTTCATGTGTATTAAAGAGATGAGGTCACATAAGGTAGAATTCAGGTTTTTGTGTGTGGTTTTTGTGAAAATGTGTGTCTATGTGAGAATTTAAATGATTATTCATCCTTATAATTATGTATAATGATTATTTTTAAAGATTTTATAGTAACTTGTTTTGATGTTATGGAATACAGAAATAGATCAAGTGGTGTTATGATCAAGGATGAGGAATGGACATGCCCAGATGAGAGAATGCACAGCACAGAATTGATGGAAACTCATTAATAAAGGTAGGTGGGCACTCTGTTACATATTCATATACATGTTTATCAATGATTTTATATTCTGGAATTATTTCATGGTTTGGGTTATAGAGATTAGGGGCTCAAGGGGGCCTGTGTTGAATAGATATGATGTTGTTGGAAATCATATGCATGGAATAAGTGATCATTAGAACATATATAATTGTGATCACTTGATGAAAATATAACCAAGGGTAGAAAGGGACAATTTATTTTACTTAAGGACTTGGGTAAGTATTGGGATATTAATGGTGATGTGATGTATCCTATGTGAGTTACATAAGCCAGAAAGGTAGGCCAAAGGGTCATGGAGCCATTTACTGACAAGAGAGATGAGAATATATCTCATGAGTGATAATGAAATCATCCTATAGTTAGTGGTGAGACTTGGAGTATGTGGAAACTAGGATGGGTTATTTGAGATATCGAATGTTTGAAAGAGATAGTTTTTTATCAAGAAGAATGTTGAGATATATCCCTTGGTGAATTTTGTATGATACCCATGAATGAGGCATGTAAAGTTATTAATGAATTGGAATTAGGATATTTATAGGGGTAAGATAGGAATTAGACCACACTCATAAAGACTAATGTCATGATGGGCCTTCCAGAAATGTGTTCACCATTTCATGGAAAATTTAGGTTGGCTCTAGTGATTTGAAATGATTGGATATGTATTGTGATACTAGCACTCTACTAAGGTCCTGGTGAGTTTTTTGGTATGTTGAGAGCTGTATTTGTTTTTTGATGCATGTTATTGTAATAGGTTATGAACTATAATTTATAGGATGGATCCAAAGTCCTATCACAACCATGAGTAATTTGGATATTGAAGAATTTTCATGTGTATGATGTAATCCATGAGATGGATGATGTTTGTTAATACCTTGATTAAGAATGTATGACTTTAGACTGGTTACATCCACCATTAGGGAAAAGTTTTTTCCATGGATAATTCCTTGAGTGAGATTGGAATGTTTTGGGTAGTTTATGAACTTGTGTGATAAAGATAGATTAGTAATAGTGTGGTTAGAGACATGGATTATAAAACAAGACTTGAGTGATAAGGTTGTGGTTTGGGATATTGATGAGGGGCCCTAACATGAGTGATATTTTATAGACTAGGGATTCATGGATGGCCACCCTTGAGTGATAAGGGGTTGTGAAGGACTTGAGTGAAAGTCTCTAACCCACACTTTTAGGTAGTGATCTAGCCTCAGTAGAATCCCTGCATTTCTCCTCCTGGTATGAGAAAAGGATTTGAATAATGTCATACCTTGATCCATCAGGTATGAGAATAGTATGTTCCATAGGGTAACTAGATTCCATCATGGAATTGAAGTATGTATATTCATGAATTATGGTTCCTTTTTTATGACATTATAGTTTAACATGGGTGTGTGTATTGTGTTTGTTATTGTAGTGGGCTAGTTACCACAAGGAAACCATAAATGATTTTTTATTAATTTTTTTCCTCATTATAAACATGTTCATAATTTTGAATATTAGGGGTGATTGGTGAGACCATACTATTTTATATTCTCACACCCAGTGTAGACACCCTCAAGTGTCTGTATACATTATATTGAATTTTAGGTCTAAGTTTGAGAAAAGTAGTTGTTCAGGATTGAGTTGTCCTATGGTAATGAAGATGGATATGTTGAGGCATAAAGATAGATTTTGGGAAAAATATATATACTTTTAGAATTTAATTATTTTATATGGAATTGTTATATTGGATTATTAGTGGTATTATATTTAAGAATGTATTCTGTATTTTATTGGGTTTGTGAATTTATTGTTTAGTGTACAATGATGTGATAATGTTTTGCTATTTTTTTTGTTATTTTTAATGGTTAAGTTCAATTATATGGTGTAATATTTTCTCAAATTCCTACTATTTACCCTAATTACTATTCAATAGTATTTTGAATAAATGAGATGTGATTAAGATCATTTAGTTCCCTAATATGAGGAAATATGGAGTTTCTATCAAATCGGGCTATTACATCACTAAGTTGGATTTTTTATTGGGCGACTTCACTATTTTTTAAAAGTTTTATATTATATATATATATATATATATATATAATTCATTAATGATATAACTATATTGGGTGTTAGAATATATTTATGATTACATTGTGTGTTTTATGAGCATTTTAGAAGGAAATCAAAGATGGGGAGTTTAATTTTTTGAGAGATTTTTTATGATATGGAAACCATGTTTTATTGAATTAAAACTTGTTTAGTTAATTATACTAAGTGATAATTAAATTAATGTGTTTTTGATTAAAAGTGGATGAAGGTAATGTATGTTTTTGGTTTCCACGATGTGAGGAACACATTGGTTTTTTTCATATTTTCTAGGATGGATTAAAATTATATTATTCTTAGCCATGGTTTATAGGGAATATTATTAGAACTACTAAAATATAAACATTAAAAAGTAGTCATTTTTTAATAAAAAATGGTTTAGTTAATTATGAGGATATAATTAGGTTTTTTTGATTGACATGAGTAATGGGACATTTTATGGTTTCTTTCCCAGGTTTTCATGAAATACTGGGAAGCATATAATTCATTATAAAACAGACTATATTTTTTCTCCAATATGAATTAATATAATTTTATAATTTTATAAAATAATTTTATAAAAAATTATTTATATTTTTTTATTTTTATAATGTAAATTAACACGTTAAAAAAACAATGTTTTAGGGTGACATTCCAGGGTTTTGGTGATGGGAAATCATGCCTATTATTAATCCCATATAGCATCATTATTTTTACATCAAGAATATATAAGAACTTTTTAAATAATATTGGGAAACATTTAATATATTTTTGTAGATCCTTGGTATCAATTTGTTGATTTGTTCATGGTAGTGATAAAATAAAAACATTGAATAAAGCCGAGTAGAATGATTGGTATATTTCATAAAAATTAAGGGTGAACATTAATTTATTATTATTTAATATCAATGATTTAATATTAAAATGATTGGTTTACGGTACTATAATTTTTATTTGGAATCAAGTATTCATTAACAAAAGTAATTAAGGATAATTAAAAGCATTAAACTTTGATAAATTAGGGAATTATATCTTCACTTTTTACATTTTCAGTGCATCCATATTGTATGTTTGATATTCTGATAAGAAAATACTATAGATAAAATGGTGTAAATTATTTCTAAACATAATTAATGGGTTATTTTAAGTGGTGGAATCATAATTATCATAGTACAATGAAATAATTAATAAATTATTATAATTTTCATAATGGATGTGGTGGAAATTATCATGTATTGATGATCTCATTATGAAAAAAAATATTTAATGGTGTTTATTCCACAAATAAAATAGTTGATATAGTTTGAAAATGTCATTATGGATTAGGGAATTAGTAGAAATATCACTATAGTTTTTTAAAATTTAATTTTTTTTGAAAATTATTATAAAATTAAATTACTAAAGTTAACTTTTTTTGAATTATTTATAATGATTAATTTTTAATTTTTAATTTTTTAACATATATGTTTTTTACAAAAAAAAAACTATTTATGGCCCATGCCAACTACTAGCCTTAGACCTAAATTGACCTAAAAATACATAGAGCTGATTAGGTCTATAATGAATATGTTTTCTCACTTGGATTTCATTGGTTAAATTAGATTCATTATAATTTTATTAAATTAGTTTTAGTAAAATTATAATTCCAAAAATGAAATTGAGGAAGTGCGGGAAAATACATGGGTGGAATTTTTAATAGTAAAACAAAAGGAATCAGTTGGGGTATTGTAAGAGGTACCAAGTATGTATTGATTGGGGAATATCAATGGGGTTAGTCATGATTGACTACTAGTTGGTTGGTAGTTGATATCTGTTTTCTCATGTTTATCTACAATTTATATATTTTATGTTCAACCTCAATTTAATGGTTGGAATATTAAACTTTTCAAATAAAATGTATTTTGGGATTAAAAGAAAATTTTCTCAATCTAGATAAACAATATTTTAGATCTACAATTTAAATAACGAATTACTTTCTTTTTTGATCTTTTTAAGGTGAAAACTTCTTCATTACTCAATTGATTTATAATTTATTTCATTCATTGGAATTGGGTTTCTATATGTATCATAATCAACATGCATATACTAGAATATGTTTAATATTTTCTTTATATTTTGTTTTGATTTTAAATTATATTCAATATTTCAAGGATTTTTAATATTTGGTGTTTTTCTGAAGTATTATACAATATATCGTAGTGTGTATTATTGAATTAACATGATTAAGCTGATCTTAACCATAACTGGGAATTTAAATCACATACCAAGTCTATTTTTAATTATGTCATTTTGAATTTCACATTGATTTGGGTGTTCGGTATGAAGTTGTATATTATTTCAAAATTGAATTAAAGGAAATAAGTTTCATATATTAATTCAATGCATTATATGAGAATTTCATCGTTGATTAATGAATTATTTGATTTATAGGGATCATTCCTTTTGATTAAATGTGATTATGAATAAATTAATAGTATATAATGAATATTGTATTGAGGGATAAAGTAAGGCATTGATAAAAATACTAGTTATTCCAAATTCAATATTTTTATGAGTTTTTTCGGTGACTAATGATCATTATTGGTTTATAAGAGACTCTATAAATTTTTAGATTATTTAATGGATTTGTAAAAGGTATTTTATTTATTTATTTACACTTTTTGAAGTAATAAATTATATTTTCATTAATAATAAAAATAATAATAATTTATTAATTTTTTTTATGGATTAAATCTTTTATGAGTTTAAATAAGGAATTTTGGTTAATAAAGATAACTAAAATAGAGAATTAAAATGTGTTTTTGATAATGTTTAAATTTTTTTGTAAGATAAAAATTATAGATTAATATATTATGGTTTTATTTTGAATTAATAAAATTACTTATGATCTATCAAGGTGTTTTGTAAATAAATATATAATTTTTTATATGAAATTAACTTTAATTGTAATGATTTGATGTTATGTGTTGAAATAACATCACATTTTACTAATAATGTTCTTAATCATTGAACTCGTATGGTTTGGTAATGTAATACAGTTTTGTATTAATGAAACTAAAATGATGAAATATATGATGCATGTATAAATATCTATTGATATAGAAGTAAATCAGATTATAATTTGGGATAAGAACTAAAAATTGAATATTTTGTGGCCTGTAAATGGTAATAAATTCCATATTTATGTGTCTATTATTTCTATGATTTTTTTTTAAAATTATATTTTATGTTATTTTTCTAAAAGTAATTACTTAGGTATTTTAAAAGGTGTGATTAATTTTATATATGATGGGAATAATGTTATTGATGTATATGTGTGGGAAATAAATGAGACTTCACTTTTTCATTTTCTATAAAATATGGAATTATAAATTATTTGTGCTTATAGTTTGAAATGGGGATATATATATATTTTATAATTATATTAATAAATTATTGGATGGATATAATCATTATGATGTTATTAATTTTTTTAAAATGGGAAAAATTATTTATCTATAAATGAATTTGGAATTCAGAATGTGGCTATATATTTAAATTGGGTTAAATGGTTAGTGAGAAATATTCAAAATTAAAAAAAAAAGTTAAAATGAGATAAGTGTGTTCATTTATGATTTACTAAAATTAAATCGTGGTTTTACCTAAAAAAATATATCCTAGAAATTCATGTTAAATGAGTGGAAATGTGAATATGTAGTGGTATAATTCTATTTTATTATTATAGGGATAATTGGTTTATGTGTGGAAATTAAATTAAGCATCTATAATTGTATATTCAAGAATTGATTGTGTTTTATGTATATGATGTAGAAATTCTTGTATGAAAAGTTAATGAAAATGAAATTATTTAGATATAATTTCATGAATATGAAATTATTATCTTATAATTATGTGTTATGATATATGTTATATTATTTTTATTTAATATTATGACATTCTCATATTGTTTTTATGGAAATTTGTTGTATTATTTTTTTAAGAAATCCTTGAGTTAGGGTATGATATACACATTTGTTTCTTATAATAAATGATATTTCATGTCCTTTGATTTGATGACGTGACTCAAAAATTTGGCAATAACATGAATTTTTTATAGGATTATTATTTTATGAGTCTGTTTATGTCATTAGTTTAGATATAGAGGGGATATTAAAAAAATTTAGAAATGATGTGATTTTGGCTGCTAGGAAATGTTTTCTTGAGATTGATTTGTAATGTTATTAACCATGATACTCTTTTATTTCGTGTGTTGTGAAATTAATTGTTTAGATAAAGACATTGTACTTCTACCGATGGTTGAAAAAATAGGTAATACCAAATCTTATTATAGATGCATAATCCAATCAAAAATTATTTGATGTGTATTGAATTTTTATATTAAATTCATAATATATAGTTCATAATGAACATGTGAGAAATTTGTTATCTAGGATAACTTTTTTATTTTTTGGTAAATTTTCTGAAATTCTTTATTCACAAAATATATTTTAAAAAATCATGAATGTATAGTTTCAAGTTTTTTTATTCATGAATTGGAATGATATATATGTATCTAGGGTTTAGATTATAATATAATCCAAAAGATTTTATAGGGGATAACAAGACTTCATATATAGTTATTTTTTTAATTTATTTTTGGTTTATTTCAATAATAATTATTTGTAATATATATATATATATATATTATGTTTGTGATTTTTAATTTAATGTATTTCATAATATGTTTGAAATAATTGGGATATATTTCAGAGTTTTAATATTTATATATGTTATGATTTTATGTTTTTATGGAATATACTGGGATAATTGTTATTTATCTGTCAGATAATTCAATAGATTTTAAATCTCTCCCCAAGTTATAATCTATAAACATGATACCAGTCAATAAATTTTGTTTATATTAGAGCACACTTGAACTGATGCAAGGTTTTATCTAAGAGGAATGGTTATTATGAGAAATTAAATTAATTTTTTTTATTAATGTAGTTTCTTTTATATGATTTTGATATTTTGAAAATATTTTATAGAAGATTCTAGATTTTGTTGTTTTCTAAAATGAAATTTCTAGCATGCATGAGTAGCACAATTATAGTGTATGTCCCAGTGGAAGGTTTTCGGGGGAAAGGATGTTTGTGTGACTGTTATCCATAATTCTATACATTAGGTTCCTTACATAAAACCTACTAACTATACCAAAACACTACCATATTATTTATAGAGATTATCTTTCAAAAAATAATTTATAGTTAAATTATAAATACAATTTTTTATTAATAATTACGTCAATGTTGATGAATTTAATTGAACATAATTTAGATAAATTACTATGTTTAAGATTTTATTGCAAAATTAATCCTGTGATATCCACACATGATTGATGAATATCAAAATGTACACAATATAACTTTTAGTGTGAGTTTGGAGGTATTTATTAAATTTCACCATTCATAGTTCATCACAATAAAAATTAAATCCGCCTTAAATAATTCTAACCCTTATTTTCATTGTTTTGAGATAGAGGAGGAATATTATCTGTCATTTTTAGGGAGTTCTTAAAAAGGTTCTCTCAGTATGGAGTGAATTATCCTAAGATATTTTATAGTTGCCTTGGTATTTCTTATAATATTATTACATTTTTTAAATTTTTATCAAGTAGGATGGGGAAAATATCCATTTATAAAATAAAAGAGAAAGTAGAATAATGAGAAATGATTGAAGGGGTCAGACACAACAAACCTACCCACTACAAAATAAATATTCTAACATAAAAGAAACTAGATATATTAATGATGATAATCGACAGTATAGGCATCACAATCTTCATAAAATTTAGAATTTTCACTTAAGGGAATGATTTTATTTGATTTACCCAAAGTCCTTATGAACAATGGATTTTAATTATGGTCATCATGGTTCTATGATGAGAATATTCATTATGAGGCCTCGTTTTCTTTATAGGTGATGATGAATGTCCCTCAGCATCTATCATCCTACCTTGAGATAATTTAACTTTTTAATTAGTTATATGATATTGAAAATATAGATTCTCATTGATGTATAATATGTCTCCGAAAATAACATTTCACATATGCATCCTAGATACAACCTAAAACTCGTATACAACTAGATCTTCCACAGACCTAAAGGGTATTCCCAATCCGCATGGGCTGGCAACTAGAACCCATGGATCCACAATAATTAATGTGAATGAAATCAACTAATCATAAGGATACAAAATAATATATATATATATATATATATATATATATAGTGGAAGAAAACATGAATATATATGTCATATTAGGCTGAGAACAATAGAATCAATAAAACTAAAATAAAATCATAAAAATATCTAAGAAACAATTTCCAACGGCAAGAGATGAAAAAAGAAAATAGCTTCTCCAACAATCTCCATGTGATAGTGTGGTAAAACCCTCACCATCTCACAATCTATCTACCCAATCACAGTATATAGAAAACCTCAAATCCTCACGGTGACACCTTTTATTTCACTGTATTGAAATACAAAACATATTTTATGCACTAAATAAGGGGTGAACAGGGGGTGACCAAACATTCACAGTAGGATCCCACCTAAGTGTTCCATATCGTACCTTTAAAAATAAAATGTAGGATATATAGTTTATTCGTTTTAATATCAAATGTATGAAAACACAATTTAATTTAACAATTTTCCACTTTTCTAAATAAAGCGGGAAAATCAGTTTCAAAATTTTTTATATACATATATAAAAGAATATATATCAAATAAAACTGAATAATGTATCATATATTACTTTAAATATATGATATTGAAGTTAAAATAGTACAAAACAAAACTTCCCAAATTGTCCAAAAATAAAGGTAGCATAATTTCAAGGATCATAATAGGTCAAGATATCATTAACACTCCCACATAACATAAAAAATTTCACTTTTATCAAGACTATATATGCATTATTCAATTCTAGAGAGAAGATGAATGGACTTGAAAGTGAATCCACTAGAAATTTATAACAATTTTCTTGAACAGTAGGCCTATGGAGATAAAACATCCCATGAGCAACCCCCCCCATATAGTATAAAAGGTTTATTAATACAACTTCCACCAATATACCAAGGCCTCCCATGTTCACAATTTGAAAACCCATTTTATCAAACAATTTATTATTTTCATTACTTGATAAATATATCATAAAACACTTTCATAATGCTTTGAAAACCCCATTTCAAAGAACACAATTCAAATAAGTTAAACATTCCATCTTTTTTATAAAACAATTTATTAAAGTCGAAGAAATTCCATTTACCAAAACATCATAGAGATGGATCCACCTACATCACAAGTTAGGTTTTTACACAAATTACATGGGATAAATAAAAATCATGAAGAAACAAAATAATAACAGATTCCCTAGAAGCAGTCTAAACATTTAAAAATTGATTCAATTAAAAAAAGGTTAATGAATATGATGGATATCAATACCTAAAATAACGCACTAGAATTTCACCACAACCAATAAAGGATCATACCTCAAGAATCAATGTCATTCATTTAAGAAAAAAACCTAAAACTTCACACACTTCTACAAAATGGTTTAAAGAAGTGTCATTCATGTGTACAACGATCTGTATCCTCACAAACTGATGTCGTTCGTTTTTTCAGTACCACCTATCATTATTGGAAATAATGATGGAAATAATATTTTAAGAATATATTTATGATTTATTTATTTTTATTTAATTAAAATATAATTCATACTTTCATTATTTCCATTATTTGGGAATATGATAATGCCATTCATGTATACCACACACTTTTGCTTTGTGAAGTGATGTGATTTCTTCACACATTACGTAGAATTTATTGATAATGGGTTTAATAAAAAAAATGTGATATATATGAAATAAATATAATAATGTAATGAAAATATACATAAATATCATTCTTTTTTTATCCTTAATACGATAAGAAAATGGAATCAGTTTTTATGTATACGTACGACCTACCGTAAAAAAATAATGCATTTCATTTCCATCACTAAATTTTGTAAATTGGTATAAATAAAAATATAATGAATATAAATTATGTTTAAATCTGGATTTAAATTATGTATGTGATAAAATCATGATGAAAATAAGAGGGAATAAATAAAAAGTTGAATCTTAATGGAAAACAAGGGAATTAACACCCGAAAGAGTGAAAATAATGAAGTATTATTAAAAATGTTTTATAATATGTTTTAATAAGATCATACATTATAAAATAAACACTAATATGATATTTAAATCAGTTAATAACATGTTTAAAACTCCTATATAAGAGGTTAAATTAAGTATGAACAAAAATAAAGTATGAGTTAATGGATTCCATCACCACTCACATCCCATTGAGACTTATTTGTTTTTATCCACCAATTCACATGTATATGGTTTATATGATATACCATTGACATGAAATATCAGGATATATTCATTATTAATGGTATTTTATGTTTCCATTAAATATATTTCATCCAAGGGTGTTTGACTTGAAAACTACCAGGTGTTAAAATTTATTGTCCAATATCAATTTCTTTTGTAGTTTTTAACATTATTCTAAAATAATCACCTTATTGTAAACATATTGCATTGGAAATTACATTTATATGAAATATAGATATTCTTATATGATGGATATGATTATTCCCTAAAGTTTAATCAATTTATACATAGGTTGTTTAATTTTATTTTTTTAGTGGAAATATTGTTAATTCCATAACATTTATTCAATAAACACATTTGATGATATTGAATATTGATTAATTATAAAAACTATTTGACCTGTGAGGAAATCTATGGACTTAATGTGATGTGAGTGTCCCAATATAATATATCCCCTCAATGCATTGATACATCTCATGAGAAAAATCATTTGACCAAATTAAACGAGTTTCTACCATTAGATTTAAACCATAATATGAAGGGTCTTTATTGTAGAGGTAGCACGATGCTTGAGATAAATGTGCCCAATAATGAAAGAATTTAATTCATTTAGAATTAATTTATTATTATCCATAATATTTTCACTATGAAAAAATCTATGGAATCATTTCATTTCTAATATACTGATTAAATAGAATATATTTTCATTTATTAATCATTTTATATTGTTTACGCATTAACCAATTATTTAAATGGAATGTGTGTATAGTAATTTACCATTACATATTGATTATGCTTATTGATTTATCATGTCTTATACATTGTTTAACCCTTACTAATCATTTTACCTCTCCCTTATTTTTTCCATTCCCCACCATATGAAGGTGAATTCATTTAATGAGTTTCATGGATGAAGAGATTTTTATTTTATTATGACATATTTTATTTTTATATTGTAATATGGGTTTTCTATGTGTATTATAGTTTTCCAAAACTACTAAATAGATCAGTCCTTTGGTATTATAATCATATATATATTCCAATTTAATAAATTAATTCCCCTTCTCCTAGCTAGTGGGGATGGTTTCATTATAGTTGGAATCAATGAAAGTTTAGTATAGACCTTGTAAAGTAGATTTATAAAAACATAGATTTGGGAATATAATCGTAAGATATAATTTTAGTAAAAGTATAGAAGAACCTCTTAATGTTTTATTGATGTTGAGATTATGTGGGTCTTTCTCGAAATACATCCATGTCTGGATGCTGTAAGTAGGTGTGGTTTTTTCATATATGTACCTTGGGGTAATAAATCCAAAATGGGTTCATCAATCGTGACTTGAGCATAAAAAGGAATAAAACAGTGTATTTTATTCAGCACCTAGTTTGATACTCTTGGGAGATATCCATAGGATAATTAAAATTTCTTTTACAAACCATTAATAATAATTTGAAAGAAAATATATCCTAACGAGAACCAAGATTTAATGATTCTATCATGAACAATGCATAAATTATTAATTAATGTTATGTATTACACCATATTTGGAATTATATATTACAATTACTTTTCATAATTTTCTTAACTAATATTGTACATGAGAATGTATATAAATTATTCCTTGAAGGAAGAACAGTATTAATACTCATTGAAAATGTAGAGGTTTTCCAATTGAGGATACTAACATATTTGGTATTGGATCTGAGAGAATTATGGATATATTACGGTAGCACAATTAGCTCATGATAAATAACCTTTCAAATATGGATTAACTTATTCCAAAAAAGTCACCTATTTTGGATTACTTTATGCAATATAAGCTCTCATCGTTAAGTTGAACTAATAATTTAATTGTTGTAGAGGAATTTTTTATGTATGTGGAAAACATATTCATGGAATTGGGATGTGTGAAAAATAAAACGTTACAATTATGGTGTATTATTTCAAATGTGATATTGATTAATGGTAGTATTGGATCTAGAATAATATGGAGTAATATTAAATGGAACTCATGGAATGGAAATATTTCAAGGAGACATTCTTTGAAAATTATTTCTCTTTCGAGAAAAAAATTGAGATGAAGTGAAAGTTTTTTAGTTTATAAGAATGGGATGAAGAGAGAATAATAGCCTATGAAGATACATTTACACGGTTATCTATTAATTCAATGGAATATGTACACAACATAGATTGAAAGATCAACCATTTCTTTAAAGGGATTATTAGAGGTCTCTGATTGGTGATAGTCTCCTAGAATGTTTCGTAATATGATGGAATTGTTTTTTGCACCATAAAAATAAATATGGAATTTTCTAAATATTATTTATTCTGGGAAAACCAATAGAATAAGAGCTAATCTAAGTACCATAAAAAATTAATGAATCAATGAATAAGTGAGAGATCAAACAATTTTTATCAAGTGAAATTTGATGAAAGAAATATCATGGAAAATGCCTGAAATGAATGGGGGTATATTACAAGTTTAGAGATAAAAGGCATCTATATCATGAATTAAAGGGGATGAAACAAATCAATTATTTCTAGGGATTCAAATATATATAAATGGGTCATTATTTACATGCATATCTTAATAATTAACGGAATATTCCACAAAATAGGCCATGGGGAGAAGGCCAAGATTATAGGATCACTACAGCCATGGTGGAAGTACCAAATGATGTGGTGGTAGATACTTTAATATTAACTTATTGTTTTTCCAATGAATTATTTGATTCTAATAACTCAATCTATTTTATACCTAATCAGTTCTCCAAGAAAATTATATATTCCCCTTTTGGTTTAATAAGTGAGTAGTGAATTAAAAATATAAAGGTAAGCCTCATTAAAACAAAGATGTGTTGGGAAATACCCATTAAGAGACATAAAAATTATTTATTTATTGATATTATTTTCATTCATAATGTTGATTTCGATATAATCATCATTATAGACTAGTTTTCAAGGTATGATGTCAAAATCTATTGAAATCAGAAAGAAATTATTATTTTTGAGGATGATTAATAATTCCTTATCTTTAGGGTAGAAACTTCATCAACTAATACTAGTATAAATCCATAGCCAGTAGCTACAATGAATGAAATTATTTATGAAGAAGAGAAAAAACATCAAAATATGGATAAGGTAATCTTGAAATTGAGGATTTACCAATTTTAATGGAATTAATTAATGTATTTCTTGAGAAATTACTTGGTCATCCCCTAGATAATGAAGTTTAATTTTCTATGGATTTAACTCTTAATGAAATACCATTATCAAAGGCACCCAATATAACTTCCATTGAGGAATTAGTGGATCTGAACCAACAACTAGAGGATTTGGGTGATATAAAGTTTTTTCCCTAGTACTTCATAATGGAGATCCCATGTTCTTTTTATTAATAATAAAGATGGATCGATGAGGATTTTTAGTTTTTATAGGGTTATAATTTCAATAAAAATAACGAAAAACTATAATATTCCTCACATTTAAGATTAATTTTATGAACTTTATAGAGCCTAATATTTTTTGAACATTTAATTTCTTCCTGGATATCATTTTTTGTGTGTAAAAAAGGATAAAAGTTTAATGACTACTTTTTGAATTATGTATAGAAATTATGAGTTCTTAGTAATTCCAATTGTATTGAATAATTCAAACTATATTTTTATGGATCCAATGAATAGATTATTCAAGGAATATCATGGATATTTTTTTGGTATTACTTAATGAAATTTTGGTATATTCATAAATTTATGAGGACCATGATAATTACCTGTATATTGTATCTGATACTCTTAGAAGGAAATAGTTATATGGAAAATTTATCATGTTTTATTTTTAGGTTCAAGAAGTTTATTTTCAATGATATATTGTCCCCAAGAATGGAATTTAATTTGATCCATCAAAGAAAGAGGAAACAATATAATATCCTACATAACCAAACATAACTATGGTACATAGTTTTATTGGTTTGGTAGGTTACCATCAGTGATTCATTCAGAATGTTACTTGATTGGCTTACTTGTTAACCAATATACATGTAAATGGGTTATGTTTGTTTGGAAAAAATAATGTGAATAATTTTTTGGTAAACTAAATATGATATTGTTCAATGATACATTTTGACTCAACCATATGGATCTGATAGATTTGTGATATATAATGATACATCAAAGAAGGAAATTAGTTTTGTTTTAATGAAAAATGATAATGTTATTGAATATGAATCAAGGAAATTGAATAATTGGGAATATATCTACCCAAAACATGAACTTTTAATGGATACTATGATAATTACATTGAATATAAAGAGAAATTATCACTATGGTGAAAACTTTGAGATATACAGGGATTATAAAAGCATAAAATAAATATTTTCCTAGAAAGATCTATATATGAGACCAAGGAGATATATCAAGCTACTAAAGGATTTTAATTTCATAATACATGACCACCCAGGAAAAGAAAATAAGGTAACATATTTTTTGAGTATGAAATATCATTGAGTTCTAACCCAAATGTGGATTGAGGGGTATCATATGTTCATAGATCGAGTAAAGATAAACATGGGTGTTGCTAAGGAAGTGGAGACATCAATAATCATTTAAATGATAGAAAAAATAATTATTAGAGAAGATGAATAATTATCAATATGATGATGATAACTTTTAGATGAAATGGAAATATGTGAATGATGAGAAAATATCAGACTACTTTTTTAAAGATAGTGTTATAAAATTTGGAAATATATTTTTTCACCCCATATATTCTCGAACTAAGAAAAGGTAATTTTTGGGTGATTCTTAAAGATCAAATATCTCTATACACCCTCATACTATGATTATGTAAAGGCATTTGAACAAAAAATGGTTAGATAACATAAATAAGGAAATAGAGGATTATCTGTCAAAATGTTTGGTTTTTCAGCAATTTAAATCTATGAGTCTACATCCTGGAGGAGTCATGAAATATATTCATATTCCTTTGTGGAAATGGTATGACATTACTATGAAATATTTCATAGTATTATCAAAGAATCCATGAAATAATGATAAAATATGGGTTATCAAATATCACATAACCAAATCAGCACCTTTCCTTCCCATAATAGAATATTTACCTCTTCAGAGCCTCATAAGCATCTATACTAATAATTTTATTATAATTAATGGAACTCATCTATCAACTATTTCTTATTGAGATCCCCACATTACATCAAAGTTCGGAAAAATTCTTCAGAATTCCTTTGATAATGAGCTTTATTTAAGCACTTCATTCCATCCTAAATCTGATAAAAACCAAAAGAACAATTCAAATAATAGAATAAATGTTGTGGTCATACTCACTCGACATTAAAGTTGGGTGGTATTAGTATTTAACTTTGCTAGAGTTTTCCTAATGTAATAA
The DNA here is from genome assembly GCA_963277665.1 of Viscum album. Taxonomy (NCBI): domain Eukaryota; kingdom Viridiplantae; phylum Streptophyta; class Magnoliopsida; order Santalales; family Viscaceae; genus Viscum; species Viscum album. The sequence goes on along the minus strand of OY728129.1, from coordinate 1,775,060,758 downwards.
TTACCATTCATATATTCCAATGTTGTTGTATGAAGAATTATATAGAAATAGATGTCACACTCTTACTTTTTATGATCAAGTTGTTGAATGGAAACTTTTAGGCCCATATATTTCTGAACATACAAAAACAAAGGTAAAGGATATTTAGGATCACATTATTTCATCTCAAATAATAAAAAGAGTTATGCCAATAATCAGGCAAAGGAATTGTAATTCCATGTGGAAGATGACCTTTTCAAGAATGTATCTCCATGGATGGGTGTTATAAGGATCAGTAAAAAAGGGAAACTGTACCTCAGGTACATCACACTCTTTGAAATTCTATAATGAAATGGTGTTATTTATTATAATTTATAAATGATTCCAAAACTCTCAAAATCACATGATGTGTTCCATATATCATTTTTAAGGAAGTACATTCCATGTAAAATTAATGTTCTTACATATGATGAAATATATTTGGAACCTCATATATATTACTGTGAGGAAACCATCCATATTCTTGATTCTAGAGAGAATGTATTAATTAATTAGATAACTTTTCATGTAATGGTACGCTAGAGGAATCATAAAACTGAAGAAGAAATATAGGAAGAAGATGATATTTTGAAGAAGAACTAACCTCATATGTTTAAAATTATCATATCAAAGAAATATATAGGATAAAATTTATGTTAGGGTAAAAATGTAACACCCTGATACATTAAAATATATACCTTTTAGGAAAACAATTATATAGTTTTCATTGCACTCAACACTAAGTTAGATTGCATTTTACACAACAACGTCTTTCTTTGATAGCTTATGTTGCACAAAAGACTGAATTTTACCAAACTCAATTTAAATTACAATTAAACCCTATCCATTGAAATTTTGATTATAAATAGGATTAAATAAGTTATAAAAATACAGGTGAATTCATTAGTTTCCAATTAATTATTAATGAGAATAAAAACCAATTGAATATAATGGGAATGATTTTAAAATGAACTATACTTATGCACCTAAAAGTTATTTATCTTAATAAATTAAATTAATTAATATTACATAAAGAAATATATTTATATATTATTTCTTAAATAATTTTTTTTAGATTAAGAAAATATATTTTATTGGAATATGATATGATCATATCCAACTTTATGCATAAAATGAGTACTTTTTCTAAATAGAACTTTTTCCCCTTTTAATGGTGCACTTATTATAAATATATATTTTGAAAGTTTTATAAATTATATTTAAAAATTTATATTTTTTTTATTTTTCATTTCAAAATTATATTCAGGTAATGGTTTCTGTATTTTTTGAGAGGTTTCATTTTGTGTGGAATAGTGAAAAATACTGAACTTCATTGAAAAATCAATTTTCATATGAATAAATTATTATGTAAAGTTATATTTTTCAATTGATTTTAATGTTAAATTAGATCAATTATACATATATTAATCCAGTTTAGTTCATTCTAATAAATTTAATATTTAATTTTGATATAAATTGTAACGCCCCGACCCCAGCTACCCAGAGTCGGTGCATTACTTCGTAACATTGGCATGATCACAAAAGATCAAGTCTCGAAAGACCGATTAGTTTAGTAGCCTTGGAAACACTAGATACATTCATAAACGTTACATTACATCATAAAGTGAAAAACTACAATAACAAAGTCTCCATAGTCCACACTCATATCCTCTTCTGACTATCCCTGCAGGTCATTCATAAAAAACTTCTTCACATCCTGGAAAATATTAAAACATTGAAAGGGGTGAGCTTAGATGCTCAGTAAGGATAACAATAATACGGAAGCTTTCATAAATAAACATAAAAATTTAAGGCAATGTATAACTAAAACAAAATCCTTTTAAACTTGAACATCAACATAATATGGCAAAAGTAAAATGAGATAATTCCATTCACTTCCTCACAAGGATATTCTACAGGTCGAATAATCACATGCAATATCAATAACCACTTTCATAATGATGGAATGAAAAATGCCAGACTATCATAACCACATAGCCAAGGCCTCGTGCCAAGACCACAAATAAGATTTTGTCAAGGCCTCGTGCCAAGAAACTAGTTTGTCTCATGAGACCTGCCGATGCATCGAGGAGCTATAGCGGGCTCCACCCGTCACTTATTAAGTCCAATGCATTCCTCATATGAATAGGTTTAAACATATCATAAACCATAACATAATCTTATCACAAAAAACATGCGTAAAGGAAACATAACATTTCCACATTTCAATCACAAGATGTCAATACAACACATTGATATAATAAAAACGCTTTCAAAACAATTTTCAATACCAAAATAAAAGCAAGTTAAAACATTGTATTTATTTTTCATTAAAAAAATGTGATGGCTTGTAGAGGAATCCGAAACTCAAATAATGGTCACGGCGGCGGAGAAGTCGTTGTCGCCGCATAAGTACGGAAAGGAAAACATTCCCTTTTTGTCGTTTAGTAAAATGCTTCGTATAAAAAAGATTCCTTTTGAATAAATGTAAAAGTCAAAGGGGTTTATACACCGTATAAAAGAAAGTTGTGTATAAAACCAAATATGCCTCAATGAAAGGAGATTGAGACAAAGTACTTAAAAAGATCATTTTTAAAATAAAATAGATCTATTATGTGTATTAAATATAAGTACACATAAAGAAATTACAAATACAAGATATGACATAATAATATCATGACATAATTTGAAAGTAGGAGATTAACCCAAAGAATGGAAGTTGGGTTAAGAAGATCCCTTACCTTGTGTCCGACTTGACTCAACTGTTATTTAACCTCATGAATAATAAACTAGAGTAAATATCTACCTTATTAAGAACCATTTTCAATTTCATTATCCTTTTTATATCACTTATTACAATGTTATGAACATTATGTAATTATTTAAGTTAATAACGGTCGTTTTGTCGATCTTTGGTACTTGAGTCAACAATAAACTTCTTATAATTACAAGTTGTTCATGTGGTGAAATATCCATTATATCCAGAATTATATTCATGATGTAGATATCATATATATCATATATATACAGTATATACATTCATTCATAATGTCACGTAACATTTAGAGGTAAGAAATGAAATGCACCGTTCATGGAGACGGTAAGTCGTACGTACGCATGAACGCTACTTTCATTTCAATTTCATATTTAATGGAACGAAATCATAATTATATAAATGTATAATATAATTCCAGTATAATATAGTGTATAATACCATTTAATACATCCTTTATACATCCCACATATGGCATTAACGATTCAAATCACTTTGAGGGGGTGGTAGTCCGCACTTCCAAAAATGAAATTATCGTGTTTTACCCATAATGGAAATAATAAAGTATGCCATAAATGATAAATACAGAAGCATAAGTAAAACATAAACATATTATATATCATATATAAAAATAGTGACATCTTAATGGCCACCTTTGAGGGTGTTATATGAGTGTTGAACAATCATCGTTTCGTGAGGCAGAAATTCGCCATCCACAGAAACCGTATGTTCTTTAACCATTAGATGTAGGTGTGTGTAAGTGTAGCTCGAATAATTCTTATAACAACATCCTAGTATATTTAGGATACTGGTGTTGTTACAAAAGAAATGAATAAAAATAGTTTAGGGGGTTGGAGAAGAAAAATAAAACAAAACAACATTAGAGAAGACATTACCTCAAAATCGGGTAACTCTTTTTGATTTGAGCCAAAGGCTTCCTTGAGAAGCGTTCTTCCCAAAGTGAGGCTTCTAGGAGTAATAGGGGCAGTTGGGAGAGTATTTGGGCAGAGGTTGGCCGATCCAAATGGCTTGAAGGTGTGAATAAGGAGGGAGAGTTGGGGGCCTTTTATAAGAGGAGAGGAGGGGCTCTTTTGTAAAGATTGAAATGTTACATTATTACATAATGAGTTTCGTATTCTAAAGGTCCCAAACTTATATAATTCGTGGCTAAGGTGATAAGGGTTCGAAATCGCCTCATCCAATAGGCTTTGGACAAGTGTAAGCCTTGGAGTTTGCATTATCTTCTCATTTTAATTAAATCGTTAAATAATGAGGTCATCGTTGCATCATAATGATGTCATATATAATTTAATTTATTTAATGTCTAAAAATTATAAAAAAATACTATGATGTAGGAAATAATTTTATCTTTCTAATGAATATTTATAGTCAAAATTTGGACTTGTGTAACCCCACTTAAAAACTGTTTTAGTAAAACAACTCATGTTTGTGTCAATTTAATTTTAACATTAAATAAATATATATTAATGTCATTTTCCAACCAAAGTGGCTCCATGGGGTCCCCAAGTTGACCCATTGGTTGTCTTGGTCGGCCATGACTCATAAAATTGGATTAGAACAAGTTTCAAGCTCATATCATATTATTAAAACATTGTTTTTACCTTAAACTACACTAATTACCACTAACCGCGATTAAGAACTTAAAAGTTACTATTCACCAAAAAATTATTTTAATCTCATTGAACCACATTTTACTTCTTAATTACAACCATGTATGTCGTATTTTTGAAAATCAAATCACAGAAGTGGTAATATTTCATTTAAACGAAAAATCAGTTATTTAACTACCACTTAGTGGTTTCACTATTCATCAAAAATTGAAGTTTTTCAGAACAATGCCAAAATTTCACCCTAATCTATAATTGATATTCCGAATTCCAAAATGATGTCTATTTTAAAAAATTCCAAACATATAAGTTGCATTAATTAATTTTATAATCAATTCCCGATGTCACAACAAATAGCGTGTTTTTAAGAAACAATTTATATCAAAAGATTGGCAATTGTTTATGTCCAATTTCAACGTTAAATTTATTCTAATGACCACCATTGGATAAAATTGTAAAAATATATTCTAATTATACTTTAAAACCACTAAATAGTATAATTTATCACAATAAATTATTTTTATTAAAAATGTTGTTTTAAGTATTTATCACTATTCATAAAAAAATTGGATGTTCTCAGAAAATTACAAAAAATTCAACTTAGGATAATTTCGATATTACGAATACAAAAATGAAGTCCATTTTGATAAATACAATTTATAAAATTTCAAAAAGTAGGTATTACTATTCACAACGGCTAGTTTAATTCGTTGTGGTGTGTGTTAGAGCTCGAGGTTGCGTACAACACACGCTATTGCATTATTCGAAGTGAAACGTACTGTGGAAGCTTGGGGTGTTACATTCTCCCCTACTTTAACAAATTGCGTCCTCGCAATTTGAAATTTTTCTTTGAAAATAAAAGGTTGAAAAGAGAAAATACCTTTTAGGAAAACCCACATCGGAAATAAGGTTAATAAATATACAACATTAAAAGAAAGCAAGATTAGTACAAAGGTCACCCGATATAGCCAATTCTAGGATTCTATGAAAATATGGATATGGAGGAGAAACAAACCATCAAGGTCTGATGGAGAGTTATAGAAAACAGGATTAGGAGAAAGTTTAACTACAAGAAAATCACAAACTTTTGATTGGTTAAATGGTCATTGAATCCCCAGTTGGAAAAGTTAAACGACAACATTTTTGTTTTAAGTTACCTTTTATAATGTTGAGGAATTTATTTAGGAGATTTACTAAGAATGTAAGGGAATATACATACTTGTTATGTATACTTTCATTCGTTAATAAATTTTTTACCACAAACCCAACTTTTACTCCAAATGGTAACGGAACTCAAAAATATTCTATTTATCCTAATTGTATAAGGTTACAAATGTTAACACATACCATTTAGATTAGTAAAAATATTTTGTAATAACCAGGGACTTCCTGTAGGCTAGTAGTAGGAAATAAAGGCTTGTCGCACTATGGTTGTGGGTTCGATTCCTGCAGCTTTGTCCGACGCGACGGGTTATTCCCCACCCTACAGGTTGTCCTTTTCCTAAAACAATAGTATCATAATATTCCAAAAATAATATTCATAAATGCTTTAACCTTAAACAATACTATCCATGGTTCAACTTAATCCATTCCAACCTTAATAGTTATCCAAAATACCTCCGTCCAGACTTTCTCTAAAAGGTCTCTAAATTCCAAAATCAATTGTAACATCAGATTCCCCAAACAAAGAAAAGATTCTCTTATTGTCACATACTAAAAATATGATTACCTTAATCATATTACCTTAATCAAAAAGTACTGCAGTACAATATTTATATATATCACATCATTCTTATAACCAGAATATAATCCTTGAGTCCAAAAGCACCAATACATTAATTGTTCAGCTTCAAAAGTAGTCATAGCATAATATTGGCCATGATCCCTTGGCCTTTTCTGAGTTAAGTTTCCTTGGAGCTTAGGACATTCATTTTCATAATGCCCCATTTCCCTACAATTGTAGCATTCAACTTTGACAGCCTCTTTCTTTCCTTTGCAATCACGAGCCTGGTGACCCTTTTCTCCACATTTATAACAAACTACCTTTCCTTTTAGGCACGTACCAGGGTGATTCTTCCCATAATTATCACATAATGTAATATCCTTCTTTCCCTTTTTCCCTTTATTTGTCTCTTGTTCCCCCGCTTTCTTCTTCTCTTGCTTTACCTTGTTGTCATAAGACTTAGAGAATTCCTTTTCTGTCTTGATAGCACACGAGACAATATCTTCGTATGATGAGAAGGATTGTGATACTAAAGCTCGACGGAGAAATGGTTTTAACCCATCAAAGAAACGATCAATCTTACTCCTTGGGTTACATATATAATCTGCAGCATACCTCGCTAACCTTGTAAAGTTGGCCTCATACTTTACGACATTCTCATCCTCCTTTTGTTTCAGACTCAGAAATTCCCTTTCCATATCTGCTCGATGGTCACGAGGAATGTATTTTTATACGAAAAGCTCTTTGAACTCCCTCCATTCCATATTCGATACGTAATCATCTTCCTTTGTGTTTTGAATCAGCGACCACCACTGATCGGCATCTCCAGTGAGGCGGTAAACTGCCATGACAACCTTCTCCCTTTCACTACTCCCCAAGGCATGGAATATTTTATCTAAGGAATTTATCCATTGCTCAGCTACTATAGGATTTGTACTCCCATTGAAGGTTGGTGGTTGTTGCCTCATGAAACGGTCTAGCATTGATCCTCCACGTTGCAGATCAGGGTGCTCCATACGAGTAAGGTTATTATTCATAACCGGAGTGAGTTGTCCCAGTATGGTAATAAGTTGATCAGCACCAGTTGTATCTCCAGATCCACAATAATTATCTTGAGCAGGAGGGCAATCCCTACACGGAGTTCGTGCATTGATACAGTTTCCATTCCTTCCACTAGGTGCCATTTCTATACAATTGCATAAACTAGATTAGTTTATGAATCAAAATACATAATTCCATACTTATAAAATACATAACATAAATTGAACTATTTATGGATATAATCCATAATCATAAAAATGTTTTCTTTGAGGAAGTATATACTCATAAACCCTTCATAATGATTTGTAAAGAAAATGAGAATTATCCAAAGCATATCCCCCGGGAGTGTCGTAACAAAGAGTGCAGCAAGGCCCGTTGTCGTGCACCAGTTCTCGTTCGAGTCTAGCTCAAAGCGGTGTTTTTGGGTTTTACCCCTAGGTACATCTGTGCCAGAGCCGCCTCTACCTGCTCGTATCCAGACAGGGATGTATTGCTCGGAAAACTCATAACATCTCTATAATACCAAAATTCTAGGAAGTTCTTCTATACTAATCCTCAAAGTCTATCTTTGGGCTATGTGCTCTAATCAGAGTTTATCTAAATCTAGCTTCCAAGGTTAGTACTAAACTGCCTCTGATAACAACTGTAACGCCCCGACCCCAGCTACCCAGAGTCGGTGCATTACTTCGTAACATTGGCATGATCACAAAAGATCATGTCTCGAAAGACCGATTAGTTTAGTAGCCTTGGAAACACTAGATACATTCATAAATGTTACATTACATCATAAAGTGAAAAACTACAATAACAAAGTCTCCATAGTTCACACTCATATCCTCTTCTGACTATCCCTGCAGGTCATTCATAAAATACATCTTCACATCTTGGAAAATATTAAAACATTTAAAGGGGTGAGCTCAGATGCTCAGTAAGGATAACAATAATGCGGAAGCTTTCATAAATAAACATAAAAATTTAAGGCAATGTATAACTAAAACAAAAGCCTTTTAAACTTGAACATCAACATAATATGGCAAAAGTAAAATGAGATAATGCCATTCACTTCCTCACATGGATATTCTACTGGTCGAATAATCACATGCAATATCAATAAACACTTTCATAATGATGGAATGCATAATGCCAGACTATCATAACCACGTAGCCAAGGCCTCGTGCCAAGACCACAAATAATATTTTGTCAAGGCCTCGTGCCAAGACACTAGTTTGTCTCATGAGACCTGCCGATGCATCGAGGAGCTATAGCGGGCTCCACCCGTCACTTATTAAGTCCAATTCATTCCTCATATGAATAGGTTTAAACATATCATAAACCATAACATAATCGTATCACATAAAACATGCGTAAAGGAAACATAACATTTCCACATTTCAATCACAAGATGTCAATACAACACATTGATATAATAAAAAGGCTTTCAAAACCATTTTCAATACCAAAATAAAAGCAAGTTAAAACATTGTATTTATTTTTCATTAAAAAATGTGATGGCTTGTAGAGGAAGACGAAACTCAAATAATGTTCACGGCGGCGGAGAAGTCGTTGTCGCCGCATAAGTACGGAAAGTAAAACATTCCCTTTTTGTCGTTTAGTAAAACGCTTCATATAAAAAAGATTCATTGTGAATAAATGTAAAAGTCAAAGGGGTTTATACACCGTATAAAAGAAAGTTGTGTATAAAACCAAATATGCCTCAATGAAAGGAGATTGAGACAAAGTCCTTAAAAAGATCATTTTTAAAATAAAATAGATCTATTATGTGTATTCAATATAAGTACGCATAAAGAAAGTACAAATACAAGATATGACATAATAATATCATGACATAATTTGAAAGTAGGAGATTAACCCAAAGAATGGAAGTTGGGTTAAGAAGTTCCCTTACCTTGTGTCTGACTTGACTCAACCGTTCTTTAACCTCCTGAATAATAAACTAGAGTAAATATATACCTTATTAAGAACCATTTTCAATTTCATTATCCTTTTTATATCACTTATTACAATGTTATGAACATTATGTAATTATTTATGTTAATAACGGTCGTTTTGTCGATCTTTGGTACTTGAGTCAACAATAAACTTCTCTTAATTACAAGTTGTTCATGTGGTGAAATATCCATTATATCCAGAATTATATTCATGATGTAGATATCATATATATCATATATATACAGTATATACATTCATTCATAATGTCACGTAACATTTAGAGGTAAGAAATGAAATGCACCGTTCATGGAGATGGTAAGCCGTACGTACGCATGAACGCTACTTTCATTTAAATTTCATATTTAATGGAACTAATTCATAATGATATAAATGTATAATATAATTCCAGTATAATATAGTGTATAATACCATTTAATACATCCTTTATACATCCCACATGTGGCATTAACGATTCAAATCACTTTGAGGGGGTGGTAGTCCGCACTTCCTAAAATGAAATTATCACGTTTTACCCATAATGGAAATAATAAAGTATGCCATAAATGAGAAATACAGAAGCATAATTAAAACATAAACATATTATATATCATATATAAAAATAGTGACATCTTAATGGCCACCTTTGAAGGTGTTATATGAGTGTTGAACAATCATCATTTCGTGAGGCAGAAATTCGCCATCCACAGAAACCGTATGTTATTTAACCATTAGATGTAGGTGTGTGTAAGTGTAGCTCGAATACTTATTATAACAACATCCTAGTATATTGAGGATACTGGTGTTGTTACAAAAGAAATTAATAAAAAGAGTTTAGGGGGTTGGAGAAGAAAAATAAAACAAAAAAACATTAGAGAAGACATTAACTCAAAATCGGGTAACTCTTTTTGATTTGAGCCAAAGGCTTCCTTGAAAAGAGTTCTGCCAAAAGTGAGGCTTCTAGGAGTAATAGGGGGAAGTTGGGAGAGTATTTGGGCAGAGTTTGGCCGAGACAAATGGCTTGATGGTGTGAATAATGTGGGAGAGGTGGGGTCCTTTTATAAGAGGAGAGGAGGGGCTCTTTTGGAAAGATTGAAATGTTACATTATTACACAATGCTTTTCGGATTCTAAAGGTCCCAAACATATATAATTCGTGGATAAGGTGATACGGGTTCGAAATATCCTCATACAATAGGCTTTGGACAAGTGTAAGCCTTGGATTTTGCATTATCTTCTCATTTTATTTAAATCGTTAAATAATGAGGTCATCGTTGCATCATAATGATGTCATAAATAATTTAATTTATTTAATGTCTAAAAATTATAAAAAAATACTATGATGTAGGAAATATTTTTATATTTCTAATGAATATTTATAGTCAAAATTTGGACTTGTGTAACCCCACTTAAAAACTGTTTTAGTAAAACAACTCATGTCTGTGTCAATTTAATTTTAACATTAAATAAATATATATTAATGTCATTTTCCAACCAAAGTGGCTCCATGGGGTCCCAAAGATGACCCATGGGTTGTCTGGGTCGGCCATGACTCATCCAATAGGATTAGGACAAGTTTCAAGCTCATATCATATTATTAAAACATTGTTTTTACCTTAAACTACACTAATTACCACTAATTGCGATTAAGAACTTAAAAGTTACTATTCACCAAAAAATTATTCTAATCTCATTGAACCACATTTTACTTATTAATTACAACCATGTATGTCATATTTTTGAAAATCAAATTCACAGAAGTGGTAATATTTCATTTAAACGAAAAATCAGTTATTTAACTACCACTTAGTGGTTTCACTATTCATCAAAAATTGATGTTTTTCAGAACAATGCCAAAATTTCACCCTAAGCTATAATTGATATTCCGAATTCAAAAATGATGTCTATTTTACAAAATTCCAAACATATAAGTTGCATTAATTAATTTTATAATCAATTCTCGCTGTCACAACAAATAGCGTGTTTTTAAGAAACAATTTATATCAAAAGATTGGCAATTGTTTATGTCCAATTTCAACGTTAAATTAATTATAATGACCACCATTGGATAAAATGGTAAAAATATATTCTAATAATACTTTAAAACCACTAAATAGTATAATTTATCACAATAAATTATTTTGATTAAAAAAGTTGTTTTAAGTATATATCATTATTCATAAAAAAATTGGAAGTTCTCAGAAAATTACAAAAAATTCAACTTAGGATAATTTCGATATTACGAATACAAAAATGAAGTCCATTTTGATAAATAGAATTTATAAAATTTCAAAAAGTAGGTATTACTATTCACAATGGCTAGTTTAATCCGTTGTGGTGTGTGTTAGAGCTCGAGGTTGCGTACAACACACGCTATTGTATTATTCGAAGTGAAACGTACTGTGGAAGCTTGGGGTGTTACATAAATTCATTTTAAGCATTTTAACATTTTTACTTTGAAATCTCGCTTTGTGATAACATCTGTGGCATACATTTTAAATTAAATTATACCACTTATTTGAGTTAAATTTTGAAAAAATTACTCAATATTTTTAATCATAATAATTTAAAATTTATACTAAGGTAAAAATATTGTTTTTACCAAATTTATTAGCGAAAACAGTTAATGAATATTATAGTGATTAAGGTAAATACATTTTTACTTATAGGTTGATATTAAAAGATATGGTGCGTAAATGACCCAAAGGTTTCCAAATACAATTATATGAATATATTTAGACTATATAACATCTTTTATTTATCATTATTCATTATTTGAGTCTCTTGAGGTAATGTAGACCTACTAATAGTGTTTATTTTTCTCTATTTTGAAGAATAACACCACTCCACTATAACAAGGCACTAACCCCCATAAATTTTTAACACCTCAGAAGAAATTTTTCTCTAACAATACCTACCCAATTAACATAAAAAATAAATTAAAAACATGAAATATGTATTTTAATTTGAATAGATCCTTCTCAGGAAGAAATTAGTGCAGAACAAAAGAGGACACCCAAAGAAGAGGTACTATTTTTTAAAAAAAGGTTTTTATTTTCATTCCTTTTAATGATCCTTAAAATTTTTTATATCATGATTATATAATAATACCCCTATACGCAATATAATTAGAATTTTTTATATTCTTTTTATGACCTGAAACATTAGACACTTCCATCAAATGTGTTACAAAATCATTGTTCTTGTGTACGGTGGTCTACCTCTTCGCTTACTGATGCCGATCATTTTTCCTCTACAACAAATCATGGATGGTAATAATGATATAAATAATATTTATATATGATATGTATCATATTTATGACTTATTTATTATTCTTTTAATATTATATAACACAAACCTTTAGGTTTTTCATTTTTTGAGAATACAAAAATGTTGCTCGTGTGTCCAGCGGACATCCTCCACGTGAAGCGATGTGATTCATTCACACATTTGATAGATTATATTAATTATGAGGTTAAAAATAATATGTGATTTAAATGAAATAAATATTATAATGGTATTATAATATACATATATATCATTTAGTATTTTTCCATTAATATTACAAAAAAATTGTACTGTTCATGTGTACATATGACATGCCATCTCCATGGATGGTGCATTACATTTCATATACCTAAATATTATCAAATACTCTAAATAATTTTATATTTAATATATATGATATTTTCATCATTTTTTACATTTATTATAAGATAAAATTTTGATCTGTGTAAGATAAACAAAAAACAATTCAAAACATAATAAAAAACTAGATAATTAATACATAAATTAGGGAAAATAATAAGAGATTATTAAAAATTAGGTTGTAATATGTTATAAAAAGGTCACATAGGATATAATAAACATTAATATGGATCTTTTATATATTAATGACATTTTTAAAACCAATATAAATGAGTTTTTTTTGACAAAATAAGACGGATCCATTAATGATGGAGATCAGCAGAAATACAGTGGCATAACCACGAAGGAAAATGATTGATCCAAAGCAAATCCTCGTAAGGAGGGCCAATACCTGCCATCTTGTGAGCGGCTTCATTCGCTTCCCTTCTAATAAAGGAGAAATTGTAGGAATTGAAGCCTTGTCTGTGCGAGTGAATACACCGGATAATGGGGCCGAAAGGTTGAAGCCCGCCGTCAGTGAGATTGATGGCGTTGATTACAGTGAGGCAGTCGGATTCGATGTGAATGTAATCCCAACCGCGATCTTTGGCGAAGTTTAACCCAGCAAGGATGGCAACAGCCTCCGCGACTGAGGGCTCCCAAAGAGCATAACGTGCTTCGTATTTGGTAGCGAGAAGATTTCCCAGGGTGTCTCGGGCCACTAAACCTAATCCAACTGGGCCATCCTTAGGGAGAGAGGCATCCACATTGATCTTAACAATCCCTTCCGGTGGGGGGCACCAATGTTGGGGAAGAGGAGGGGAGGTGAAAAGTCTTTGTTGTTCCGGGTGGTTCTGCCAGACCGCAATCCATGACAATGCCCGGTCAATCCAAAATCTGGGGGGCCTCCGGAAATGATTGAAAATGGCCTCGTTCCGCCTATCCCAGATAATCCAGGTCAAAATGCACAGGGCGCCTACTTTAGCCGGCGAAAAGGAGGAGCACCAACGCGTTAGGAGAGATGTAGTGAACCAATTCACATTTATATAATTTATATTCTACCCATTTGACATGTAATATTCCAATTTATTCATTATTCATGTTATTTTATGTTTTACTTTGAATTATTTCATCCATGGGAATTTTAATTGAAAATTACCCAGTGATAAAATTTATTGTCCAATATCGCTTTCTTTTGTGATTGTTACCTTTATATAGAAACAGTAAAATGTTTAAAATAAGCTTTCAATAGAAATTAAATTATATTAAATATAGATATTATTTTTTTGTATGGTATTTTTTACTAAAACATATTCTATTTTTGTGTATTCTATTTACCTTGAAAGTTATTTGATTAAAAAGTAAAATATTGATAAATTTGTATGTTTTATTCAATACAAATATTTGATGATAAGGATTATTGGTTAAATTAATCTATTATTTGATATAGAAAGTGTTATTTGGAAAATAATTGATATGTGAATCCCAATATTATATATTCCCTTCATGCATTGTTGTGTCTCATGTGTCAAATCAGTTGCGAAAATTAAACAGTTTTCTACCAATAGTTTTAAACAATTATGTAAAAGGTATTGATGGTAGATGTAACATGATGTCTGAGAAAATGGAATCCAATAATTAAAGAATTATTATCATTAAAAATTTATTTATTATTATCCATGACATTTTCACTTTGAAAAATTATATGGATTCATTTCATTTCTAGTCTATTTATAAAATGGCACGTGTTTTCCATTATTTACCTTGTCATAATTTTTATGCCTTACATAGTTATTTAAATGAATGTGTTTTCATTTAGAAACATCTAAATATTTATTATTCCTATTGATTAATCATAATATCTATTGTACTTAAACTTAATTGCAAATTCTTTCTCACCCTTATTTTTTTCTTTCCTTATGATACAGATATGAATTCTTGGAATGAGTTTCCTGGATAATGAGCTATTAATTTTATTATGTTTTATTACCTTTTTTCAATGTAATATGGGTATCATATATGCAATCTAGGTTTCCAAAAAAATACAAAAATGATTAGTCCTTTTGTATTAGAATCTTAAATATATTCCAATGTAATAATTTATGAAATTGGCTCTGATCTACTTGGGTTAGGTTCATTACATAATTACTATCAACTAAACGAGAAATCAAAACAGATAAGAAACCTTCCCATGATGATTAGTTTTATAAAAGGATTAAAAATATCCTGTTGTCAAAATTCTCTATTTTCACCGGCGAAGGTTACCCAACCAAGGAGAAACATTCAAAAAAATTAAAGCACCTAAGGGAAACTCAAATGGATAACATCGTTGACCTACATAAGGCTTATATTGACTCTATTCTATAACCAACCACCAAGGTATATCCTGATTCCTTGTAGACATCTCCTAAGACAACTCAGTCCCGCCAAAGAATCTTCACCCACATCTACCCAAAAAAAGAAGTGATCTACATGGGTCACCTCACAAAGCTAAGAAATGATCCATTATGAATGATTATGGATAACTGTTGATAATAGAATAATCACTTAATCCCAGATGGATATACAAATATCCACCAAAATTCAAGACACATATACATAGCATATACTCTAGGATTTAAATAGAATCATCTATCTGACTGCCTATCTATGGATGGTATGTTGTACTCAACCTGGCACGAGATCCCATCACCTCTTAGAGACCCTTTTAGAATCTATAAAAAACATAATATCCCTATATGAAAAAATGGAAGAAGGAACCCAATGTAACCTCATAACCTTCTTCACATACATTATACAATGATCATCAATTTTAGTGGTGTCCCAGATCCAAATGAAATGAACTGACTTAGTCAACCGATCAATCACCACAAAAATATAATTAATCCCTTGAGGAGTACTTGGTAATTCAAAAAAAATCCATGGATACCTCATCCCATTTCTAAACCATAACTAGAATAGGCTGAAGAAAATGAGAATGTTTTAGATTACCTACCTTAATATAATGGCATTTTTAATAGTGGGACACATAATCAGCAATTTCATGCTTCGTACTTAACAATAATAAAAATTATATCATGTGATAGTACAGTGTCATAGTGGATGGTGGAACGGACCATGATGAACTATAATAATAAAAAAACTAATCTTCCAACTGATGATGGGATCAAAAATAAATTCCCAAAACTAATAATATAATACGTAGAGAGGTAACAACATAAATCAGCATTCCAACAAGATAGGGATTCTATAATTCCTCTGAGCTCATCATCCTAATATTGAACCTATAGAATATAATCAAGGAGAGATGGTGATAGCTAAAAATTTTATGACCCATACCAAAAACATGCTTTAGATAATCTATATGCAACTAAGAAAATCCCTCCATAAAGTTCCACTATTCATTCAATTCCAAAACATCATTTGATGGTACATTCCTTCAAAGATATTATGTAATTAAATTCCCATTATTTGAGTTTTAGAGATATAAAATTCAAATTTAGAAAGGTATTACATCTCTTATATCTATTTTATATTCATTTTATTATGAGAAAATATATATCTCAAACTATTATGGACTAAAAAAACTATGTACGTCTCCCAAAGAAAGATAATTCTAACCACAATTATGCACCTGAACAAGTTAAAAAATTATTAAATCATGAGTGGGGTAAATATTATCATGAGGTAAATGATGATGACAGCTATATAAAACCACATGATCATCCTACATGGGATCAAAAAAAACAAACTACTTCCATAAGCATCTCAAAAAAAAATAACATACTCATTATCTATCTTAGGTATGATAAGAATATGATCTGTTGTCTAAAGTCGTTTCAAAAAATCAAAAGAACACTAAAAAATTTAATACGATATAAATTTTACCCCTTTATGGTATTAGATTCCAAAAGTGATTAAAAATTTGAAAATTCAATGAAATAACCTTTTTTAGTATCTAGTAAGACCGAGGAATGTTCGAATCTCAATTAAATTACATCATTCATCCCTTGAAAAGACTAAAGTGACCCTCAGGTTTCACACATAAAAAGTAAATTAATTTTTCAGAATAATTTAAATATTACACAATCAATTCCCAAATATCGTATTAGTCTAGTACCTATATAATCATGGAAACATAAACTCTAGTATATAATTAACCTATGTTATATCCCACTGGGTTCTTTTTGACTTGCACCCTTCATAGGAATATAAAACATAATACATATCTTCATAAACTTGGTGAAAGGAAACATAAAAAATTATGAGAATAGCTTCTCAGTAAGGGTAAATAAAGGAATATATGTAAACTTAATCCAGATCCTAATTGTATGATATCATGATTGTGAAAATAAAAGACCATACCCTACAAGTCAAAAATCATAAAATTGGAATCATGGAATAAAGATTTGTAGTTCATTATACATGAATCATAAGTAAATAAAGAACATGAGCCCTAAAATCATATCATAGGAATAAGACATTGAACTGTGGAAGTCACTTAAGTATAAAATATTAATTTCTATATTAGTCAAGGAATCACTTCCAAGGCCACCTCAGTAGTATAGGTCTAGTTCCCATACCATCTTGGTAGCCATGATTCACTACAATGACCATCTTTTTGGAAAGTTTCTTTATGTATATCTCATGAGTATAAATATTTACCCAATGCAGTGGAGGGAGATATAGGTCTCACCCATCTCATAATGATATGATACACATTTCTTCTAAAATAACCTAAATCATACATCAATTAATTACCCATGAAATGATTTGGGTTTCATAAATATCATGCATTCATAACATAGACCCCAAAAAAGAAATTGGTTTTACAAATCCCTTTCCATAATAAATAACCACTCATGGAAATAATAAAAATTGAAACATTGTATATTATACTCAATAAATAATAATTATCATCATACAATGTTATCTTATATTGAAAATAATTTTGAGAGAACTCTTGAAAACAATTCCTGAGGAAATTATCCTTTCTAATTTGAAAACATTTTATTAACTTGAAGTTAATACCAATTTTTAAAGAAATATTTTATTTGAAAATATTATTTTAATCATGTAGGGTATGCTTCGAGTAAATAAGGTGTTATGAATTCATGAAAAGATATTCATTCCATATAAGTTTAAAAAATATTCTTCTCATACATTTCTCAGAAAAGTCCAAAAGTACCTCATTTGGGAAACAAAAAAAAAGATTCATTTCAAGATGATTAATAAAAAAATCATACTTGGGTATAAATGAATTTAAAAAAATATCTATAATAATACTATAAATATCATGGAAATCAATTTTAATAAATAATTCCATAGAAAATAAATACGCCCAAGTAAATACATACATATAAGACATCTCATAAAAGAATTAGATTGTGAAATTAAAAATTACCATAGGTATTATTTCCTCTATACATATCTTAAACGCCTATACAATGGATTAAATAATGTTATAAAATTATTCATAAACCATATTCATATGATATAACTTATTATCAAATAATCACCCATTTGTTAATAATATTTTATTATCACACATCTTTTGTGTGTTAAAACATTCCTTTTCATATGCATGTTTTGTCTTATAAGTCCCAGTTTATACATATAGGATATAATTATGTCATTTAAAGAATAATATTAAGGCAATATATTACATATCTATTCATTATATGAATTTATAAAATCATTCATTATTGGTGATCATGGAGATTAAATCACATCGCATCGGGGATATGTTTGGTCATATGTACACAGGAGCGATGATATCATTCCATTAAATGTTTAATGGTATGTAATTGGATGGTATATATTTTGTTCTAGAATATATATCATGTTATAAATATAATATATATTAATTATTTCAATCATTACACCCTTCTAAGTAATGTGGTGAAGTAAACAGATTACACCATAGCGTGGAGATAGTAATTCATACGTATGCACAGGTGGGGATTTGGTTTTTTGTATAATGGATAAAATGTGGAATATGGTCATTCAATAATTTTTATAACATATAAGAATATATTTTATACAGTAATTATTAATTTACAAGGTAAAAAACATATTAAGTGGATGTATAAGAAGAAATTATATAGAGAGAGTCAGTAAAAGAGATCACCTCTCCCTTAGTGAGATCCCTCCAAATATTCTCTTATGGACAATAGATTCAGACTTTTGAGAATAAAACCTAAAAACAATAATAATGAACTTTTTGAGGGGAAATTGACAGTTTTTGTTCGATCTAGAAGTTTCACGCTGGTGTGAAGTAGTGAGGAAGGAGGTTCACTTTTATAAGAGAGGGATGGGGCACTTTAGGGAACTCTCAAAATATTAAATTTAATTATTTTTTTGATTTATAATAGATAAAAAGTCTGTAATATCAAATATAATATGAATATGGATCAAAATAATTTCAACCAATAATTATTATATATTTTTACAGCACAATATTAATCTTATATCTCAACTTTAACCATTAGTTAAACCCTTTTACTGTTACAATGAAAACATGGTATTTTACTCTTTGAGGTTAATATAGTTACTATAAAATTAAAACAATTTCCCCAAATAGATCATTTATGACTTGTTAAACCGTATTATAGTTAGTTTCAATAATTATAATTTTTTTCAATTTTATATTATTTAATAAAATATTATTTATTTTTAATGTATCATTTATGTCGATTTTTAAACTATTCATTATTTGCCTTTCACAAAATCCTATCAACATGATAACTTCAAAAAAACAATTATAATATCTCTATAATATAGACATATTTTTCATTAAAATTTATGTGTCTCATTAAGTATGTCACATTTTATTAATTTTAATATTTTTTAAATCATTTATTTGATATTTCCTTTAATTAAACAATTACTACATCATCGTTATGAAATACTTAAATTAAACTATTTTTCACTAAAAATTAAAAATAAATTATCACGATGAAGTTAAATTTTTTATATTTCAAATTAATATTAATAGTCAAATATTATCTTATGTATCTCGCAATATTAAAAATGATATAGTTATTAAAAAAATGAGTATGATATTTTTTTAGTTATCCTTAAATAAAATACAATAAATGTAATATTCAATCCCATGTTTCTTAAAAGGTAATAATTTATTCCAAAGAATGATTTTTGATGATATCCACCCATCCAATGAAATTAGAAAAAGTGTTAGAGCAATTTTATAATATTATATTTTTATTTTTACCTTTAATTACCTAAATTAACCATTAACCGTGGTAAATAAAGATTTATTAAATTTATGATTCATAATATCCCATGAAATAAGTTCATCCTATTAGAATTTAAATATCATAATTATTAAAACTATGAATGTCTATTTTTTTAAAATAAAATTCATATAATAAAGAAAAATTAATTTTTATGTATATTCAACAGATGTGCCGAGAAAGCATTTCAAAAGAATGTTGAAAAGTATAATCAGTTTTTATATCCAATTTCAATATAAAAATGATTCGAATTACATAGATTAGATTAGTATATCTATAATTGTTCTATTGTGATATTAAAAATAAATTTAAATTATAAAAATTATTTAAAATAAAAAATCAAGTTTTTAACTATAATACAATATTTTTCACTAATCATCTAGAAATAAAACTTATCAAAAAAATAATAACAATTTTCCCTAAGTTAATATTTACATTTAAAATTCAAAAATAATTTTTATTTTATAAAATTAAATTTCTAATAATATCTATATTTAAATTTATTATTCTTTATAGAAGGAAAAGAAAATTAGTTCATTTGAGAAATTAGTATTTTAAAAATATAGAGACATTACAATAAAATTGTGTTTTTTATGATCAAAATTTTTTATTAATATAAAAAAGTATAAATATAATTTTAAAATTAGTTATTTATATTAATATTAATAAGTTTAATGGATAAGTTATGAAACTTTTATTCAAATAATTATAACAAAAAAATGATGTTTCTTAGAAACTAGATGTTGTGTGTAACATATATCAAGTCGGTGTTTCAAATAGCACAAGACAAGTTGGTGTCCTTTAAATTAATTTTTGATTTAGTTGAATAAAATACATCAATGAAAATGAATTTATTCAAAAAAAAAGTTCACAAAAACTATGGGTGTTACAATCTACCATCTCCCCCTAAAATGAATTTTCCCCTCAAAATTTATCATTCTGATATAAGGAAATGGGGATACTTCAACCACATCATATCATGAAGTTCCCATTTAGTTTACTATAAATGGGGATTTCTCCAAAAAAAAATAACAAGGTGATTTTTCTTTTTTGAGTACTTTCTCTGTGCGATCCAATATTTACATTGGAAGTTCTTAATATGATAGATCCTTCTCCAATAGTATGACTACTGTGTTTAGTACATGTGATGTGTCAAGTATATAAATTCGTATGAGAGATAAATGGAATAAATCGTGTAATTGGGATATATTTTGAGGAAGTTCCATGGGATAGGCTATTATCCTAATACGATCAGGATTTTTCAGAGGGAATGATATTTATATAGGGCTTAGTTTTATTTTCATCCATAATATCATAACATTCATCTGTGGATAAATTTGTAAAAATGCCTTCTCACTAACTTCAAATTCTAGATAATGATGTTTTTTATCAGGATAACCTTTCTATCAAATTTGTGCTCCTTGTATATGATATTGAATGGTTCCGACCTTCTAAACCATCTCTTCAGTGATCTCAGGTCCCAATAGATTTCTTTCTCCAACATTATCCCACCGTGTTAGGGATCTAAATTTATTTTGATATAGTTATTTATAAGGATCCATATGAATTCTTGGGTGGAATCAATTGTTTTATGAAAACACAACTACAGGACGGTGTTGATCCCATCCACCTTTGAAATCTAGAGAATATGAACTCAATATATCCTCTTGGGTTTGAGTTATTATTTAATATGGACAATCCATCTAGGGATGATAATTAGTGATAAATATTGATTTATTATCAAGTGATTTCTCTATACATCACCATAAGTTTTAGTTAAACATGGGGTCTTGATTAGATATAATGGAAGGTGGTACTCTATGAAACCTTACCACTTTTTTAATGTATATCCTTGAAATTTCATCTAAAGAGAAGTCTTCTCTGAAAGAACAGAATTGTGCTAACATGGTAAAAAAATCTACTACCACCCATGTTTCATTAAAACCTTTATAGGTTTTGGGGAGTCCAAAAACGAAATCCATGGTGATGATCTCCCATTATCATTTTGATATGGGTAATTGGTGGGACAACAACTTGGATTTTTGTATTTTGGCCTTGACTCTCTGGAATACCAAGCATCGAGATTCAAACAGAGAAATATCTCTTTGTATGCCTTCCCACTAAAATTTTTCTTTCCAGTCTATATAAATATTTATACCCACAGGATTAATTGAGAATTAAGATCTATTAGCTTCCTATAATAAATCCTTCTTCAAAACATATATATACAGAATACATGCATGGTTCTATTGACTTATCATTCTATCCGGATCAATGTTAAACTCATAAAGATTTAGAACCTTCTTTTGTAGGTGAACATCTTCTTTTTGAAACCATTTAATATTAACAATGATTTAGGGTTGAAAAATCAATTGACTATAATAATGTTTTTCCTCTTCCTTCAGGATTTCTAGAACAATCCTTTACAAATCAAGAAATATTCGATCTTTTGTGATCCTCATCATGGAAAAACTAGCATGATCCCTTCACCTGAAAGTATCAACCACAATTTTTTCTTTCCAAGAGTGGTAATGTATTGATCAGTTCTAATCCTTTAGCAACACTAACGGTCTTCTCTCATGAATGTTCAACTCCTCCTATGTGAATACATATTCCATACTTTTATGGTCGATATAAATATCAAACTTTTATCTATAAAGAAAATACTTCCATATCATTAATACGAAAGTTATAGGAACTAACATTAATAATTAGTTTGGTAATTTTTATTATTAATATTTAACTATCATTAGTAATAATATATAACCTAGTTATTATGAAACAGAAAGCATCCCAATAAATTCTTCAATGTATCACTATAGATTACAAACTCTCCACCACTATAGAGTAAAGTACAAAAAGGTGCACTGAATAACCATCTCTTCCATTCCTTGAAATTTTACTCACATTCATATATCAAGAGGAACTTGGAATCCTTCTAAATTAACTTGGTTATATAATTATATACTTATGAGAAATTATCTATAAACAGTCGATAATATCTTATTTAATCAAGAAAGATATGAATATCAGTCACTGTGGTTGATCTAGGCCATCATTCTCTAGCATTCGTATTTGATGGAACTATTGTTATACCTTTGAATGAAATTATATAACCCCAAAAATAATCCTTCTTTATCAAAAATTCACAATTTATAAATTTTTCATATATTTTCTCCTTCCTTAGGGTATTTAGTATAATTATCAACTGGTCTTAATTATTTTTCTTTCTCTTTTAATAGATAAGAATATAATCTATAAAGGCTACCACAAACTAATTAACATAATCTATAAAAAATCTATTCATATAATCCCTGAAGATAGTAGGAGAATTAGTAAGAATGGATGACCACAAAATATACTCATAATTTCCATACCATGTATGGAATTTCGTTTTGGGTATATCCTCCTTCATGAACTTTAATTGGTGATATCAAGAACAAAGGGAAATCATGGAAAAGTATTGAGTGAAGCATAGTTGATCAAACAATTCATCAATACGGGGAAGAGGATACTTGTTCTTGACTATGATATTGTTCAACTCCTGATAATAAATGGATATTTTCATTACTCTAGCCTCCCTATTCACAAAAAGAACCAGTGAACCCCAAGGGGACACACATGGCAGAATAAATACATTAACATGGTTTTCTTGGAATTTCATTTTCAATTCCTACTCCCTACTGGGAACATTCTATAGGTAATCATTTAAATTGGTGTAGAACCAGGTATGAACTCTATAAAGAACTCAACCTCTTATTCTAGTGGAAGACTTGGCTAATATTCTGTATTGATATCCACAAATTCATGATCAATATGAATATATTAGATGTTAATTTTCACCCCAATCATTTGAGTTAAAAATCCATTCTGAATGGGAATTAATATCCATGCTCTAGATGTATTCTACATAGGAGGTTCATACTTACGGTCACATTGATAGATGATCAAAGGTTGGTTTGAAACCTCAAACATAACTTCCATACCTTGAAAATTAATGTGGGATTTATATATATAATGTCAATCCGAGTCTAAGATGACATCAAATACAATCATAGGAATAATGAAAATATTTTCCGAAAACACATTTCCACAAACCTGAACTAGAGAGGAATCATAGACTTGAGATTCCATCATCGTACCATTAGGTATATTCACTAAAACTTCCACATCTAATCATTTGGGTTCAATCTTAACATTTATAGAAATATCATTAGATATGAAATACTAGGTGGATCCACAATCAAATATGTCACTAGAAGGTCTAGAGTGGATGAAAAGTGTACATTTCACCACATTGTTATCATATTCCTCATAAAAAATAGTGACCACAAGAGAATTACCCTTGACCCTCAGCTTGAAATGTTGGTGAAATTTATCATTATCACCATCACATGGTTTTGGGAACTGGTTAGCATAATACCCATTCCCCTTAAATTTGTAGAAGTGAAGCATATGCGGTGAATTATGTGTCGCTTTCTCTCTATTCACACCATTTTATGACTTTTTCCCATCCCTTTATAAATAAAATTCCCAATGAAGTTCCTTTCAAAGCATAAAACATTTATTAGACCCCTAAATTCAATTTTCGACTTTTTTCCCACACATAAAACATAATGAAAAGATCATTTTTTTCTTCATTGTTTTTCTATTTCCCTTTAAACCCCACCTTCCTCTTCTTGTCAAAACCAGGATATTGTTATGTGAATCCAACCTCCTTTTAACCCTTAATTGGAAAATGAACAATACATTTGTATCTAATAAAATATCTTATGTCTGGCACACTTATGATACACTGCTTTAATCCATTGAAGAATCTATCAACTATATATTCATTTTGGATGATAATTCCTAAACATTACCTCACGCGTATTATGTAATTAGCCTCGTAGGTACCAACAGATCCATTATGTCTTCTTCTCAACTAAAGGAGTTATTTATCTATCATGTTACAAAAAATATATGGAAATTACTTTTGAAAATTGAAATTTTTGAACTCATCCCAATACATAGATTCAATTTCAACTTTCTACCTCATATTCTTAAATTGATTCGAACACTTTTCAGATTCACCTCATAACCGATAAAAATCAAGAATAACATTTTCAATCTATGAACACTATAGAAAAAAGAATATATATTTGGTAGTACTGGTCCATTTTTTAGAAACAAGTTGATCAAAAAACCCACCATAATAAGGTGTATGTTGTCTCATAAAAGACTCAACAAAATGTTGTTCCCCCATTTTCCCATTTTTAAGTCCACCATTATTGATATCATGAGAAATATGTGTGATTATATAAACACTATTTTCATTCCATATAAGGCCCCGACCTTAAACCTTACTTAATATTGAATTAAATGAATAATTCACATTGTGGATCTTCTCAGGTTTAGAGTTTTAGAGAATTAGGACATAACTATTACATCTCAAAATATTAGAAAGTAGAGACTTCTACTAAGATTCCATAAAATAAAAAAACTCTTAAAAAGAAACATGTCTAGTTCCATGTTTTATATAGCATGACTTTCCCTTGATCATATCCTTGACCCTATTCCACATTAAGTCCTGTGAAAAACATTTCAAAAAAACTTGGGGTGAGCATAAAAAGCTCAGTAAGGGATACACAAAGAATGAAAACTGTTAGTTTTTCAAACATAAAGTAAACCATGTATACTTTATCAAAGTAATACCTTCACCTTCATGAAGTAGTAAAAACTCTTCACTGAATAAAATATCATTACTTACCTTTTTGTAACAAAAGGATTACCATAAAACCCATATAAAGAACACATAACATATATAAAGGTAACTTGGGACATAAACATACTTAAGTGGAATAACCATACGGTCGACTTCCACACATATCACTTAATGGAATAGCCATACGGCCAACTTCCATACAAACTTAATGGAATAGTCATACAGCCGACTTCCATACCCAATGCATTGGAGGTTATAACGTAACCACTCATCTTGGTATTCACGACACCACCCGTCATATGGTTAATCACGTAACCACCCGTCAAATGTCCAAGTACCATTATAAAATCATAAGACATAAAACAAATATAATGGAAAGAAAACATTTCCACACTTTGATCACAATATATCACATAAATATATTGAAATAAAAATCCATTATAAAAACCATTTTCAATACCAAAATACATAAAAGAGTATATGGTATTTATTTCATTTTAAAAAAAACATTACGGCTTGTTCAGGAAGCCAAAGACCAAATAATACTCGCGGCGGCGGAAAAGGTCGTTGTCACTACGTACGTTAAAAGAAACATTATTTTTTGTCGTTTTGTAACACGCTTTGTAGAAAAAGATTCCTTTTGTATAAAAGTAAAATTCAAAGGGGTTTATACACTGTATAAAAGAAAGTTGTGTATAAAATGAAATATTCCTCAATGAAAGGATATTGAGACGAAGTCCCTTACCTCGGGTCCGACTTGACTCGATCGTTCTTTAACGTCCTGAATAATAAACTTGAGTTAATTTGTATTTTCTTAATAACCTTTTTTGTGTTCATTATTCCTTTTATATCACTTATTTCCATGTTATAAACATTATGTAATCATTTAAGTTAATAATGTTTGTTTTGTCGATATTTGGTCCTTAAGTCGAAAGTGGACTTCTTACGATTACATGTTGTTCATGTGGTCAAAGGTTCATTATATCCAGAATGACATTCTTGATTTGGATATCATATATATCATATATATCTATCATATACATGTATTTATAATTTCACATAATCATTTAGAGGTAAGAAATGAAATGCACCGTTCATGGAGACGGTAAGCCGTACGTACGCATGAACGCTACTTTCATTTCTCTGTCATATTAATGGAATTAAAACTAAATGAGAGGTATTTATATTTTTATTCCAGAATTATATTAATAATTTATATGTATCACTCATCATATATATCCATTATATACATGTACTTATAATAGTACATTACATTTGGGAATAAGAAATGAAATGCACCGTTCATGGAGACGGTAAGCCGTACGTACGTATGAACGCTACTTTCATTTCTATTTAATATTTTTATGGAATGGAATAATAATGATATATAGGTATATTATAATTATAGTATAAAATCATATATAATAACTTTAAATCCATCCTTTACACTTCTCACATATGGAATTAACGAATCACATCACTTTGAGGGGGCGGTAGTCCGTACTTCCTTAAATGAAGATATCGTGTTTACCCATAATGGAAACCATAAAGGTATGCCAAAAATGAAAAATACAAAAGCTTAAAGAAAACATAAACATATTATATATCATATATAAATATAGTGTCATCTTAATTGCCACCTTTGAAGTTGTTAAAATAATGTTGAACAATCAACGTTTCGGGAGGCAGAAATTCACCATCCACGGAAACAGTATGTTCTTTAACCATTAGATGTAGTTGTGTGTAAGTGTAGATAGAATATTTCTTATAACAACATCCTAGTATATTTACGATACTGGATTTGTTACAAAAGAAATGAATAAAAAGAGTTTAGGGGGTTGGAGAAGCAAAATTAAACAAAAGGACTCAAAAGAAAACATTACCTTAAAATCGGGTAACTGCCATTTGTTTGAGCTCAAAGGCTTCCTTGGGAAGACTTCTTCCCAAAGTAAGGCTTCAAAGAGTAATATAGGGATGTTTAGAGACAAAATGGGTAGGTTTTGGCCTAGCCAAAGGCTTTCTGAGTGTGGGTAAGGAGGTAGAGGTGGGGGTCTTTTATAAGAGGAGAGGAGGGGCACTCTTGTAAAGTTAAAAATGTTACTTTATTTTCAAAAGCGTTTCGTATTTTAAAGGTCCCACATTGAGGTATTTATAGTATATGGTGATTAGGGTTCTAAAACCACTCATACAATAGGTTTTGGACATGTGTAGGTCTTAGATTTTACATTATCTTTCCATTTTATTTAAATCGCTAAATAATGAGGTCATCGCTTCATCATCATGATGTCATAAATAATTTAATTTATTTAATGTCTAAAAAATATAAAAAAATACTATGATGTAGGAAATATTTTTAGATTTCCAATGACTATTTATAGTCAAAAATATGACTTGTATAACCCCATGTAAAAATTGTTTTAGTAAAACCTTTCATGTTTTTGTCATTTTTTACTTTAACATTAAATAAAAGGTATTTATGTCATTTTCCAACCAAAGTGCCTCCATGGGGTCCCCAAGTTGACCCATGTATTTTCTTGGTCGGAAATGATACATCCAATGAGGGTAGGACATGTTTCTAGGTCATTTCATTTTATTAAAACATTATTCTTACCTTAAACTACACTAATTACCTCTAATCGCGATTAAGAACTTAAGAGTTACTATTCACCAAAAAAATATTTTAATCTCATTGAACCAAATTTTACTTCTTAATGAAAACCATGTATGTCGGATTTTTGAAATTCAAAACACAGAAGTGGTAAATTTTAATTTAAACGAAAAATCAGTTTTTATAAGTACCCCTTAGTGGTTTCACTATTCATCAAAAATTGAAGTTTTTCAGAAAAATACCAAAAATTTACCCCAAGAATTATTTGATATCCTGAATTAAAAAATGAAGTATATTTTAAAAAATTCAAAACAAATAAGTCACATTAATTAATTTAATAATTAATTCCTGATGTCATGACAAATAGCGTGTTTTTTATGAAACAATAAGTATCAAAAGATTGACACTAGTTTAAGACCGATTTCAAAGTGAAATTAATTCCAACAACCACTATCGGATTTAATGGTAAAAATATTTTCTAATTTAACTTTAAAACCAATTCAAATGATAATCTAATCATATAAATAAATTAGATTAAAAAGAGGTTTTGAATTAAAATACAACATTTTACACTATTCATTAAAAAATGAACTTTATCGGAAAGATACCAAAAATTTACACAAAGTAAATTTTGATGTCCCGATTCTAAAGAAGAGTTATATTCGGTCCAATAGAATTTATAAGATTGATCAAAACTATATTTAATGATGGTTCGCCGTCA
This sequence comes from Viscum album, assembly GCA_963277665.1. Taxonomy (NCBI): domain Eukaryota; kingdom Viridiplantae; phylum Streptophyta; class Magnoliopsida; order Santalales; family Viscaceae; genus Viscum; species Viscum album. The sequence continues at coordinate 1,775,031,714 of OY728129.1, read as the reverse complement.
AAAGGTGATAAGTGAACCTTTAGTGAAAATTAGGGTATAAATGCTTAAAATTGAATTCTTTCCGTATTTTAAGACTTTATCTTTTATTGGATAAATGTAAAAACATTTAAAAACATATATAATCATATTTTAGTTATTTCTATCCATTCCCGCCAATACAACGACTACATGTTAACTACCATTTAAAATAATATTATTATATTACTAGTGTGCAACGTAAGTTTTCAAAGGAACTCATCGTTGCATATCGGGTACGCTATCGAACATAGCAACCCCTTTAAAGTAAAATTAATATTTAATTCATTAATATTAATAAATACGAAAATGTTTTATTCATTATTTACCTGGGATGTTACATCCTTCCCCCCTTTTGGGAATTGCGTCCTCGCAATTTTATTCACTTATCAAAATAAGTGGGGGTATTTATCCCTCATAGCATTTTCAGATTCCCACGTTGCCTCTTCAACCATATGGTTTTTCCACAAAACCTTTACCTGGTGGATTACCTTATTTCGTAACACTTTCTCCCTGTGGTCAAGAATCTAGACCGGTTGTTCCTCATAAGATAGGTTCTCTTCCAGCTAAACTACCTCTAGACTCAAAACATGAGATGGATCTGGCATATATTTTCTCAGCATCGAACCATGAAAAACATTGTGTACCTGAGATAAACTCGGAGGTAATGCCACTCTATATGCAACTGATCCAACTCTCTCCAGAATTTCATATGGTCTAATGAACCTTGGACTCAGCTTTCCTTTCTTACCAAATCTCATCACACTTTTCCATGGAGAAACTTTGTGAAAAACATGATCACCTACCTCGAAAGATAGATCCTTCCTCCAGTTATCCGCATAACTCTTCTGCCTGCTCTGAGCTGTTCTCATGTGTTTCTGAATCAACTGAACATTTTCTGCCATCTCTTCTACCAATTATGGTCCCATCAGCTTCCTTTCACCCACTTCATCCCAAAATGATGGAGTTCGACACCGCTTCCCATATAATGCCTCAAATGGTGCCATCAGTATACTGGAATGAAAACTGTTATTATATGAAAACTCAACCAAAAAAAGATGTTGGTCCCAACTTCCCTGATAATCCATCAAACAAGCTCGTATCATATCCTCCAAGGTCTGAATGGTTCGTTCTAACTGCCCATATGATTGAGGATGAAAAGTTGTACTAAAATTTAATTCAGTACCCAACGACTTCTGAAGGCCTTTCCAAAAGTTAGAAGTAAACCTGGGATCACGGTCAGATACAATGGAGAGAGGAACTCCATGTAACCTTACTATCTCTCTATGATATAAACGGGAAAGTTTATCTAGGGAAAAAGTATCTCGTATAGCAAGTAAATGAGTAGATTTGGTCAAGCGATCAACAATAACATAGATTGCATTATTACCTCGAGATGTCCTCGGTAATCCCACAATGAAGTCCATGGATATATTATCCCATTTCCACTCTGGCACTGGTAAAGGATGAAGCATCCCTTTCGGTAACTGCCGCTCTGCTTTAACCTACTGACAATTCAAACACATCACAGTAAAATCAGCAATATCCCTTTTCATTCCATCCCACCAGTAATACTCCCGCAGATCTCTGTACATCTTAGTACTGCCAGGATGAACTGAAAACGGGGAACTATGAGCCTCACATAACAACTCATTCTTCAACTGTGAATCACAAGGCACACATAATCTCTTCCCAAATCTCAAAACACAATCACTATCAATGTTGAATTCAGGTAACTTACCCTTCTGAACCAGCTCTACCTTTTTCTGAAACTCACTGTCTTCCCTCTATGCTTGCTTAATTCTGTCTGATAGGGATGATCTCACTGATACCTAAAAAAAAAGAACTTCCTACACCAACAACTTCTATGCCAAAGTTCATCAAATCAAAAACCAAAGGATCTCATTCCAAACGTATCATGGTTAATGAAGCATTACTTTTTCGACTCAAAGCAGCGTCCACTTTATTTGCTTTTCCCGGATGGTAGTGAATTGTACAATCATAATCCTTGATTAATTCCAGCCATCTCCTATGTCTCATGTTCAATTATTTCTGAGTGAATATATACTTTAAACTTTTGTGATCAGTATATATTTCACACTTTACTCCATATAAATGATGCCTCCAAATTTTTAATGAAAAAACAACAGTAGCTAATTCCAAATCATGTATAGGGTAATTTATCTCATGAGTTTTCAACTGACGTGAAGCATAAGCAATTACCTGATCATTCTGCATAAGGACACAGCCGATTCCCTTCAATGAAGCATCGCTGTATATAAAAAACTCACCATTCCTAGAAGGAAGTGCCAAAACTGGAGCATTCACCAATCTTCTTTTCAACTCCTGAAAACAATCATCACATTATTTTGTCCAGATGAACTTAACACCCTTACGAGTTAACTTAGTCATTGGACTAGATAACCGTGAAATTTTTTCAACAAACCTTCAGTAGTAACCTTCCAAACCAAGGAAACTACGGATCTCGGTTACATTTGTGGGTCTTGTACATTCTTCAATAACTTTTTTTTAGCAGGATCAACAGTTATGCCATCTTTTGACACAATGTGACCCAGGAATGAAATTTGTTGTAACCAAAACTCACACTTGCTGAATTTTCCATATAGTTTATTTTCTTTTAAGGTTTTCAAGATAACCCTTAAATTACTTTTATGCTTCTATTTACATTTAGAAAACACCAAAATATCATCAATAACACAACCAACATTTTTCAACTGAGTCAACTGAGCCATCACTGCAATAGACTATTTAGTTCTGATTCTGACCATCTCAGGATACTGATTTGAAAGGTCATTTCCCTCTGTATGCCTTCCCAGAAAAGTTGTTTTGTTTCCTCTATGAAAAACCATTCTTAACACCGAAATACCTTAGGTGAAGCAACATGGTAATCTATAAATGCTATATCATTTCAATCATACCATAAATTAACTAATAATTTTACACTTTTCTAACTCCTAAAGTTGTCTAAACCGACCTCTGATACCAACTATAAGGCATCGGCCATAAACCTTACTTAATATTGAATTCAATGAATAATTCACATTGAGGATCTTTTCAGGTTTAGAGTTTTAGAGAATTAGGACATAACTATTACATCTCAAAAGATTACAAGGTAGACACTTCTACTAAGATTCCATAAAATAAGAAAAACTCTTAAAAAGAAACATGTCTAGTTACATTTTTTACATAGCATGACTTTCCCTTGATTCCATCCATGACCCTATTCCACATTAAGTCCTGTGAAAAACATTTCAAAAAAACTTGGGGTGAGCATAAAAAGGTCAGTAAGGGATACACAAAGAATGAAAACTGTTAGTTTTTCAAACATCAAGTAAACCATGTATACTTTATCAAAGTAATACCTTCACCTTCATGAAGTAGTAAAAACTCTTCACTGAATAAAATATCATTACTTATCTTTTTATAACCAAAGGATTACCATAAAACCCATATAAAGAACACATAACATATATAAAGGTAACTTGGGACATAAACATACTTAAGTGTAATAACCATACGGTCGACTTCCACACATATCACTTAATGGAATAGCCATACGGACAACGTCCATACAAACTTAATGGAATATCCATACGACCGACTTCCATACCCAATGCATTGGAGGTTATAACGTAACCACCCATCCTGGTATTCAAGGCACCACCCGTCATATGGTTAATCACATAACAACCTGTCAAATGTCCAAGTACCATTATAAAATCATAAGACATAAAACAAATATAATGGAAAGAAAACATTTCCACACTTTGATCACAATATATCACATAAATATATTGACATAAAAAATCCATTATAAAAACCATTTTCAATACCAAAATACATAAAAGATTATATGGTATTTATTTCATTTAAAAAAAACATTACGGATTGTTCAGGAAGCCAAAGATCAAATAATACTCGCGGTGACGGAAAAGGTCGTTGTCACCGCGTACGTTAAAAGAAACATTCTCTTTTGTCGTTTTGTAAAACGCTTCGTAGAAAAAGATTCCTTTTGTATAAAAGTAAAATTCAAAGTGGTTTATACACCGTATAAAAGAAAGTTGTGTATAAAACGAAATATGCCTCAATGAAAGTAGATTGAGACGAAGTCCCTTACCTCGGGTCCGACATGACTCAATCATTCTTTAACGTCCTGAATAATAAACATGAGTTAATTTATATTTTCTTAATAACCTTTTTCTATTTCATTATTCCTTTTATATCACTTATTTCCATGTTATAAACATTATTTAATCATTTAAGTTAATAATGTTTGTTTTGTCGATATTTGGTCCTTAAGTCGAAAGTGGACTTCTTACGATTACATGTTGTTCGTGTGGTCAAAGGTTCATTATATCCAGAATGACATTCCTGATTTGGATATCATATATATCATATATATCTAGCATATACATGTATTTATAATATCACATAATCATTTAGATGTAAGAAATGAAATGCACCTTTCATGGAGACGGTAAGCCGTACGTACGCATGAACGCTACTTTCATTTCTTTGTCATATTAATGGAATTAAAACTAAATGAGAGGTATGTATATTTTAATTAAAGAATTATATTAATCATTTAGATGTATCACTCATCATATATATCAATTATATACATGTACTTATAATAGTACATTACATTTGGGGATAAGAAATGAAATGCACCGTTCATGGAGACGGTAAGTCGTACGTACGCATGAACGCTACTTTCATTTCTATTTAATATTTTTATGGAATGTAATAATAATGATATAGAGGTATATTATAATTCCAGTATAACATCATATATAATAACTTTAAATCCATCCTTTACACATCCCACATATGGCATTAACGAATCACATCACTTTGAGGGGGCGGTAGTCCGCACTTCCTTAAATGAAGATATCGCGTTTACCCATAATGGAAACCATAAAGGTATGCCCAAAATGAAAAATACATAATCTTAAAGAAAAAATAAACATATTATATAACATATATAAATATAGTGTCATATTAATGGCCACCTTTGAAGTTGTTAAAAGAATGTTGAACAATCATCGTTTTAGGAGGCAAAATTCGCCATCCACGGAAACAGTATGTTCCTCAACCATTAGATGTAGGTGTGTGTAAGTGTAGCTCGAATATTTCTTATAAAAACATCCTAGTATATTGAAGATAATGTATTTGTTACAAAATAAATGAATAAAAAAGAGTTTAGGGGGTTGGAGAAGAAAAATAAAACAAAAGGACTCAAAAGAAGACATTACCTTAAAATCGGGTAACTCCCTTTTGTTTGAGCTGAAAGGCTTCCTTGGGAAGTCTTATGCCCAAATTGAGGCTTCAAGGAGTAATTGAGAGAAGTTTAGAGACAAAAGTGGCAGGTTTTGGCCGAGCCAAAGGCTTTGGGAGTGTGGGTAAGGAGGTAGAGGTGGGGGCCTTTTATAAGAGCAGAGGAGGGGCACTCTTGTAAAGTTACAAAATGTTACTTTATTTTCAAAAGCGTTTCGGATTTTAAAGGTCCCACATTGATGTATTTCGAGTATAAGGTGATTAAGGTTCTAAATACACTCATCCAATAGGTTTTGGACATGTTTATGTCTTATATGTTACATTATCTTTCCATTTTATTTAAATCGTTAAATAATGAGGTCATCGTTGTATCATCATGATGTCATAAATAATTTAATTTATTTAATGTCTAAAAATTATAAACAAAATACTATAATGTAGGAAATATTTTTATCTTTCCAATGACTATTTATAAGAAAAAATAGGACTTGTATAACCCCATGTAAAAAGTGTTTTAGTAAAACATTTCATGTTTGTGTCATTTTTTACTTTAACATTAAATAAAAGGTATTTATGTCATTTTAGAACCAAAGTGGCTCCATTGGGTCCCCAAGTTGACCCATGGATTGTCTTGGTCGGCCATGAGACATCCAATGAGGGTAGGACATGTTTCTAGGTCATTTCAGTTTATTAAAACATTAGTCTTACCATAAACTACACTAATTACCTCTAATCGCGATTAAAAACTTAAGAGTTATTATTCACCAAAAAAATTATTTTAATCTCATTGAACCACATTTAACTTCTTAATGAAAACCATGTATGTCGGATTTTTGAAATGCAAAACACAGAAGTGGTAAATTTTCATTTAAACAAAAAATCAGTTTTTATAAGTACCACTTAGTGGTTTCACTATTCATCAAAAATTGAAGTTTTTCAAAAAAATACCAAAAATTCACCCTAATCTATATTTAATATCCCGAATTCAAAAATGAAGTCTATTTTACAAAATTCAAAACATATAAGTCACATTAATTAATTTAATAATCAATTCCCGCTGTCATGACAAATAGCGTGTTTTTTATGAAACAATAAGTATCAAAAGATTGACACTAGTTTAAGTCTGATTTCAAAGTGAAATTAATTCCAATGACCACTATTGGATTTAATGGTAAAAATATTTTCTAATTTCACTTTAAAACCAATTCAAATTATAACCTAATCATATAAATAAATTAGATTAAAAAGAGGTTTTGAATTAAAATACAACATTTTACACTATTCATTAAAAAATGAACTTTATCGGAAAGATACAAAAAATTTACACAAAGTAAATTTTGATGTCCTGATTATAAAGAAGAGTTATATTTGGTTCAATTGACTTTATAAGATTGATCAAATCTATATTTAATGATGTTTCTCCGTCAAAAGGTGATAAGTGAACCTTTAGTGAAAATTAGGGTTTAAATGCCTAAAATTGAATTCTTTCTGTATTTTAAGCCTTTATCTTTTATTAGAAAAATTTAAAAACATTTAAAAACATATATAATCATATTTTAGTTATTTATATCTATTCTTGCCAATACAATGACTACATGTTAACTACCATTTAAAATAATATTATTATATTACTAGTGTGCAACGTAAGTTTTCAAAGGAACTCATCGTTGCGTATCGGGTACGCCATCGAACATAGCAACCCCTTTAAAGTAAAATTAATATTTAATTCGTAAATATTAATAAATATGAAAATGTTTTATTCATTATTTACCTGGGATGTTACATTCCAGCTCCCATATAATTGGTTTTCTAACTAAAAAAATTATAGTAAAAAACTGTTTTCATAATGTGGAACCACATAATAATGAAATTTCATTTATTGGATTCCTAAATTATGTAATCTTAATTAATCTACAAAGCCTTAGGTTCATAAGGGTTTATTCATAGACAACATATATTTAAATCATTCATTCTGGTTCATGACGATTTTTTGAATTCAAAAACATATCCCATGGGAGTGTCAAACCCGGTGTGCAGACAGACCCATTGTCGTGTACAAGGTTACAGTCGAGTTAGGCCCGACATACCTTGTTAGATTTGTTCCCCCTTGGTACATCTATTTCAAAGCCACATCAACATGTAATATATACATAGATATGTATCTTTAGGAAACCACTCTTCCTATCCTTTACTATAATTCTAATACTTTTTATTATACTTTTCCTTATCCTTTTACTTTTCATTAGACATGTCCTCAGGGTTGTCGCTAAGGTTTTCTCATCCTGGTTTTCAATGGTTAAACAAAAAACTGATACCAAGTATTGGGATCTTTTTTTCATACATTAACATTAAATAACATGTGTGCAATACTAATTACATTTTAAAAATAATTCCCAAAGACCCTATTTGTCTAAGTGAATTTGGAAACATGGAAACATAAAAACTGGTACATAATTGAGCTACATTATCTCTTACTAGGTTTTTCTTGAATTGAATGCTTCTCAAAAACCTCAAACATAAAACATATCTTCATAACCTTGGTGAATGAAAACAAAAAAGTGGTGAGATCAGAAATCGAGTAATTATAAAGAAGTGTGATATATAAACATAATCACAAGAAAAAGGTTACAATAACATGATCATGAAAATAGATGATCACACCATGCATATCAAATATCATAAATAGGAATCATGGAATTATGGGTGGATGTTCATAAAACAGGAATCACATGAAAATAAGAAACATCATGCATGAAATCATACCATTCGAGTAAAACATAAAACTATTGAAGTCACATATGCCTATTGTAATTATATCCACATTATTAAAGGAATCTCTACCAAGGAAATCGTACTGTTATATGTTTACTTACCATACCATCTTGGTAGCCATGATTTACTCCCATGACCATCTTAGTGAAAAAATTCAATCATGTATATCACATGAGATAAAAATATTTACCCAATTCATTGGATAATGATATAGGTCCTACCTATCATATAATGAAATCATACATATGTGTTCCAAATGAACATAAATCATTTATCATATAAGAACCAATGTAATGTAATAAGTTTTATAAAAATTGTTCAATCATAACATAACCCATGAAAAAGAAATTGGAATCATAAATACCATTCCATCTTAAACATAACCATTCATATAAAGAATTATAATTGTAACATTGAAGCATAACCTAGTAAAACTAACTAACATTAAAAAATTATCTTAAATGGAATTTGTTTTGAACTCATGAATACAATTTTGAGGAAAATATCCCTTCTACTTTGAAAAAAATTTCATTAAGTCAAATGACATTCAATTTTAAAAGAAAACATTTTCTTTGAAAATAAATTTTATGATTTTAAGGCATTATTCAAGGAAATTAGGTTTCATGAAAGCATAAAAACTTATTCTTTCCATATAAGTTAAAAAAACATTTTTATCATACTTTTTCCAAAAAATACAACAGTTCTTTATTAGAAAAATGAAAAAATATTACATTCAAAACGTTTAATAAAAATTCATATATGGGTAAAATATAAAATAAAAAAAATTAATAGAATTTTAAAAATATTTTGGTAAACATTTTTATGAAACATAGACAAGGGTGATAAAAATACCCCGATAAATATTTCTATATATACAATCTCAAAAAATAATGACACTGTGAAATTAAACCTTACCTTAGGCATGATTTCCTTCATACGTATTTGAAAATCCTATAAAATGGATTATATAATTTTATTAACTAATTCCATAACCATATTTATATGATATCATATATGATCAAATTATCACCTGTTTGTTACTAATGTTTCATTATTTCTCTTCTTTCAAGTCTTAACTAGTTCCTTTTCTTATAAATTCTTTGTCATATAAGTTCCAGTTTATGTTGATAGGAAATTTTTATTTTATTTACATGATAATATTAAGTTAATATATCACATATTTATTCATTACATACATTTATATAATCATTATTTATCAGTGATAATGGAGAACGAATCACATTGCGTCATGGAGATGGTAGGCCCTACGTACAGAAGAATAATTATACCATTCCCCTGATTGTGAAATTGTATTAGAGTAAATGGTATATATTTTGTTTCAAAATCAATATACTGTTATAATTATAATATTTATTCATTATTTTCATCATTTTACCCAACCAAAAAATGTGGTGATGAAGAATCGACTACACCACAGTGAAGAGACGGTTGGTTGTACGTATGAAAGTGTGGTGATTTCATTTTGTTAGGATGGATAAAATGATGAATATAGTTATTAGAAAATAATAATAACATCCTAGAATATATTTGATACTAGAGTTATTAATTTATAATGTAAAAACACATTAATATTAAGTAGATGATGAAATAGTTTTGAGAGAGTTGATGAAGGAGATTACCTCTTCTTCAATGAGATCCCTCTAGATCTTATGTTAGGGACACTAGAGTAGGTATTTTGAGAATTCCAGAACCTAAAAAAATATCTTTGAATATTGGGAGGAGAAATGTTCAGGTTTTTTTATAGCTATAAAGATCAGGTTTGTGGGATGAAGTTAGGGTGGATTTTTTCCTTTATAAGAGAGGTGAGGGGAACTTTAGGGAACTCTCAAACTAATAATTTCATATAAATTAATTTTGATTTATAATAGCTCAAAAGTGAGTTATAAATAATTTCATATGATGATATGTTTAAATAATCTCACAATATTTTTTTGGTCATGTTTAGTTTAAAATATTAACATTATATCTAGGATTTAACCCTTAGTTAAACCCTTTAACATTAACCATAACAACTTTACTTTTTTCACTTTAGGGTTAATATAGTTACTGTCAAATGAAAAAATCCCCAAATAAATCATTGATGAAACGGGTATCCTTATTATTTTTATTTTCACTAAATATATATATTTATGAATTTTATATCATTTAATAAAATATGATTTATTTTTAAGTATCATTTATATCAATTTTGATACTATTGATTTTTTTTAAAAGAATCATATATTAACATGATAAATTTGATCCAAAACTTGCAATATATCACTAATATGTAAATATTATCTATAATATTTGTTTTCTTAATTATTTTTTTCACATTATATTAATTTTATAATTTTCTATATCATTTATATTATATTTCATTCAATTAAAAAATATTTTATCATCATTGTGAAAGCCATAAATTAATTTACTACTTCTCTAAAAAATAAAAATAAATTATCATGAAGAAGATAAATTCATTATATTTGAGTTGAATATTTAAAGTAAATTTTATTTTCTTTATAAAATTATATATATAATATGATATATTTATTAAAAAATATGAGTGTTACATTTTTATCATATCTTTAAATAAAATATAAAAAATGTCATTTTATTACCCAAGTGTTATAAAAAGGTTATAATTTAGTCTTAAGGTTGATGTTGGTTGAAACACACTCATTTAATGAAATTATGACTAGAGTTAGGGTAATATTATAATATTATAATACTATTCTTATCTTTTATTACATGATTTACCCTTAACCCTATTAAATAAAAATGTATCAAAGTTACTATTCATTAAAAAAATTTGATCCTACTAGAATGTAAATTTTATACTAATGGAAAACATTTATTTTCAGTTTTTAAAATTAAATTTAAAAAAATGAAAAAATTAAGTTTAAAACTAATACAGTTGATGTGGCTAGAAGACGGGTAAAAAGAACATTCAAAATTTTAATAATTTTTTAAATATTATTTCATTATAAAAAATATTCCAAAGAAATAAATTAGATTAAAATATGTATAATTGATCTATTTTTACTTTAAAAATCAATTTAAATTATAATATTTATTTAATTGAAAAAGGTAGTTTTTAACTATAATGCATTATTTTTCTCTATTAAACAAAAAATGAAACTTCTCATCAAAATACTAAAAATTCACCCAAAGATAATTTTTTCATTCCAAATTTAAAAATGATTTTTATATTATCAAATTAAATATATTATTGAACTTAAAAGTCATTTTTTAATTGATGGTCATGAAAATAATATCATTTTAGAAAATATTAATTATAAACATATAAATTATTTACCAAAAAAATATGATTTTAATTATCAAAATATTTTATTTATATAAAACCAATAAAAATTGTTTTTGAAAATTCGTTATTATTATTCATGTTAATATGATTAACTACAAGTTCATAACCATATAATTTAAAAAATTATAACAATAAAATGATGTTTCTCTAGAAACAAGATGTTGCATCTAACATAGTCCAAGTCATTGGTGTATGTAGCGCAATACAAGTTGGTGTCATGTGAAAGGAATGTTTTATTTAGTGAAATTATAAACATCAATAAAAATCCATTTATTAAAAAAATTATTAAAAAAACTCATGGTGTAACAAAGACATCCATTGCCATCTTAGGATCAACTGATAATCCATTCTCAGAAATCTAATTCCCTAAGAAACTCTCTCCTTAAATATATAAATTGAATTTTGAGAGCCTTACATTCATATGGTGACCCCTCATGATTTCCAATTCAAAACCCAAATAGTGCTCATGCTCATGCTCAAAACATAAAAAACCAAAATATGATCCACGAACACCACCACAAAATTGTTGATATATTGATGGAATATTAGATTCATCATAGACATAAAAATAATTAGAGTTTTAGATAGAAAAAAACAACACAAGATATTTAAAATGGACATACCTTCTCCTAAAAGATGTCTTTATTATATGAAACACCAAAACTCTAATGTACAGATAAACCTACTAAATATTGATCTTCAAAAACCATATTCCACCCTTTAAAAGATCAAAAAAAATCCTAAAAATAAGGAAAATGATACTTATTCATAACTGTTACCAGATTCAACCTCTTATAGTCCACAAACATTTGATGTGATTCATCTACCTTCTTTGAAAACATCATTTTGGTATCCCAAGGTGAAACAAAATGGAGATTAAAACCCTTCACTATCAGAACATCTAACAGAATATTGTGATCCTTCAACTCTACTATTGATATATGATACAAAGGTATTAAAGCCAACTCTATACATAATGTATGTTCAATCATAAACTCCACGTCCCTCTAAGGTGTAAGCCCAAAGAAATATTCTGGTAAAACTTTATGAAACCCACAAACCATAGCTAGAAGATCAAAAAGAAAAGAACCATATTTGGAATCATTGGTTATAGTATAAAAACTCAGGACTTATGTGCAGGATGGTCCAGCGTGACCAGACATTAGACCCTATTGTCTCTAAAACACCCATGAACTCCTATTGGTTGCATGAAAACATACAAACTAATGATAAAAAATCAAGCTCAGTATGATGAGAATCAAGTCAATCCATCCCAATTATGATTTCAAACTGATCAAGATCCTAAATTTAAAAATACCATAATAAATATGAATCAACTATTGATAGAGTACATTAATGAAACATAAACTCGTGTTCTTTCCTATTACCAAGAGTTGTTGATAACTCCATAAAGAAAAAGATGACATCCATTGAAATATTAATAATATAATAAAATGAAATATATAAATAAGTGGTATGAAGTATTATCAAATAATGAAATCTCTATAAAGGATTTCATAAATATGGTACCTCTCAATTTCACAGGCCCCACATCTACCTCCACTAGAAACTAATATACTACATGAACATTCCTGTCTCATGAGGCCTGTGGATGAAGTTCTATAGTATTTGAAGAATCTTAATATGTCGCAATTTCCTTTGGTGGTGAATATCTCTGCCCATGTCGAGGTGAAAACATAGCCTGAACGAAACATTGTAGATGATCATCACATCCAAGACTCTTAAAAACATTTTAGGTGAAGGAAAATAACCACATATGCATCCTAACAATTTTATGTGATAGAAATTCATTGGCACATAACTAGCTTCAAATAGAGGTGATGAAGACTCATAGTGATGATAAAAAACTTCCATCACTCCTACGATAATCATTCTGTATCTCATTTTCCCCTAGAGAACCACTGAAGACGCCAATACGTGAAAGACATGGGGACAATTGTCTAACCTTGACTTCCATAATCATTTTTGACGTCAAAGAACTGTCTATATTCTTTTCATAAGTCAAATTCCCCAACAAAATCCATGTGATCTTATGACAAATCAGAAACCCTATAGAGACATATGATCTCACAATTGGACATTATTTAGCACCATTGGTGAAACAATTTACAATGTAAGAAAACCAATTTCTGTTTAATGAAACATAATTCTCTCCTTGATGATAAGATGATAACTAGAGAGTCTTCTTTATAATTAGATACTCTCAAAATAACTGATGGAATATGAGTGTCTTGAGACTACTCTAGTCCAAGCCCTTATGCCTATATGCCTATACCATGGAATCCAACCATCGATTACGGGGAAACTAATGTGTAAATGCATCATACGTCACCTTGATACTCATAGGTGTATACAGGATGTCAATGATCTCATGGATATTATCAATGCAGTCCTCGTCTTATTTAAGTTTGTTCGAATCAGTATAGGATGGTGGATTTTCACACAAGATTTCTCATTATCAATCTCTATCTCCTAGAAGTCCTATCAGTATATAAATAATTTTGTATGGACTTTTCAAATTTTCTTGTCGATAACATGGAAATCCCTCATGATAGCCTTGATAAAATTCAAATCCATATGAGGATTCTATTGAGTAGTATCATCTTTACACTCTTTAAGAACTCACAGAACATGTCTTATATTCATACTACTACACAATCAAATAGAATAAATATTCAAACCATAGAAAAATATCAGTTCAAACTAGAAAATCCATATGTGAAAATTGAGATTAAGATCTATAACCCAAAACAAGATACACCCATCCCAAAATCCCATGGTAATTTAAGACTCATCATGACTACAGATATCTAGACAATCATTACAGTATACCTCTCAAATACTGAACATCCAAACCCTTGACTACCAAATGTCCCACAACAATGAATCTTGTAGAAATAAATCCTCTAATAATTAATTATGATGAACTCAACCAGGGAACCCTCTCAAATAGGTAATTAAATTGAATTTCCACATACTCTAAGGGTGTTCCGGATCCCCACAGGTTGGAAACTAGCAATCATGCATAAGAAATAGAGGGAATGATTTTTCAAAACCTGAAGAAGAAAAAATAACATACATATATATAGAAAGAAAAAATGGATAAAAACATGAACATATATCTATATATCATAATTTATATAAAAAATAGATGTGAAATAACTGAAATGGTAAAAAAATGTCCAATGGACAAGTCCTATTATAAAGGAAAAAAACATTTACTCCAACAATATATACGTGACATCATGAGAAAACCCCCTCAATCTCAACATCCAATAACCCAAACCCATCTTACAAAAAACCTCAACTACTCACTACAATTCCATTCCTTTCACTGCATCAAAGACATAAAAAATGTATAAAAACTGCCAAAGGGTGCACAGGGTTTGAGATAATAGACACTGCAGGATCCCACCATCTTATTCCATACCATGTGTTTGAATAATAATCAGATCATTCTCAACGTTAAATAAAATAATTCCGGATATATATTTTATAATATTTTATATAAAAAGCATGGGAATGAAAATTATTTTCCACTTACTTCACATTTCCAAAAAAATAGGAAAATCGGTTTAAAAAAATTTCATATACATATATCAAAGAAGATATGTCAAATCATACCAAATCATATATCACATATCATATCAAATCCATGGAAGTACAATGTAAATAGTAATTTCCAAAAAATCAATAATCTACCAAAAGAACATGTTACATCACACCAAAGATCACACTGGGCCATGATATCTTGGAAAATCATACCTAACATAAGAAATTACATGTTTATGAAGCCTCTAGACATATGTACTGAGTTAGAGAGTAGAGGAACAACACAACTAGTGAACTCCCAAATAGATCTAACATGTTTCAATAAGAATATGCCTATAGAGAAAAGGAAAATCACATGAGAGAACCCCTCTATAGTGTATGAGGCCTATTACTACACTATCCACTTACATACCCAATTCTTACCACGTGACCTATTTCTTAAACTATTTAATGAATCAATTTCATCACATCACTCTTTGAAACCGTTTTATAAACCAAATTCACAATGATTTGAAAAACCCTTTTCATTTACAAAAATTTGGGGTAAACATATTTTATAAAAAACCCATTCCCACACACACAAATAAAATCAATTAACAATTCCATTTCATTTATAAATAAATTTAATAAATCCAAATAAATTTAGTTTACCAATATTGGATAGATACCAAACCACATATATCAAGACTCAGGTCGCACACTCCCACAATGGGATTCACCAATGGAAAGAATGAAATTTATAATGGATGCCCTATCATCCAAATACAGATATACAAATTGATTTAATTAATAAACAAATTTTTAGTAAAGTGGTAATATCTCACATATGTTGAAGAATTCAGACCCTCTACACAACGACCAATAAAGGATCGGCCCTCATAATACCATCAAACGAAATATCTTGAAATTTCAAGAACCATTATTACTATGGGTCAACAGATCTAATAATGCAATGAAATGGTGCTTCTATGATCAAAGGAAACAAAAATACATATAGGATTATTCACCCAAGATACACAAAAAATTTCCCTAATTATCAAATATAAAAAATAGATCCAGAAGGGGTGGAGGTTCCAAAATCTCTGGACGGTGCTTCTAGGTTGAGAGGGAAATGGTCCATAGAAGAATAAAATAAGAATCATATTTTTAGTTCCCTTGGTCCATAACACACAATGATTAAATATCATTTAATCCCTTTACACATCGTGTAATCCACATTGTCTATATATACTAAAAAACTCATCAAATTTTTATTAATAGCTGATATTTTATATTTTCATGGTGTGTAATCCTTAAATTGAATGTAACCATTCACATCATGTACCAAGATCATGACATGAGACAAGATATCATTACACATTTTTTTACCGCCAATACACAATGTGTATATTTTTTGTTAGCTTAAAAACTCTACTTTTCTCGAGAACATTCTGAATTTCCTCTGGCATCCACCGAACTCAGGGAGAATCCCATTAATCCATGAAATATTTTTATCCAGACTCCATTAGTTCCAAAAAAACATATATCCTTGAACTTTAAATCATTTTCCCTAGAAATGTATCTCCATCCAAAAGATTCCTAAGACTCATCCAATTAAATATGAAGCAAGTAAAGTTAAATGAATTACCTGGATGATGGTAATGGGATGTTATATTCCACTGATCCCTAGGATTTCATTAACCCCTTTTATGGACTAATGAAAATTAATATTTCTGTAGACCTACTAATAGATGAAATATTGTAGAAGAGGATCAATATTTAATATTTCCCTTTTCGTTGTAACAAAAAGTGTATTTCCCGTAATTTTTAGCTGAAAAGGACATGATAGAACTATGCAAAGCCAAGTCATGGTCCTAAATTCTATTTTTTATATCTCATGTTGATAAAAAAACAAAATAATCACGTTGGTGATCTACCACTATAAAAAATGATAGTTATATCTCATCCTCTTATACAGTCATAAATTTTGATGATTTTTGGACCAGAAGACCATCGAAGCCCCCCATATGACCCTAATTGACAAAATATCTCATCCATTAGTGCTAGTATCCTCCTATATATAAACATAATTCTATTCCT
This sequence comes from Viscum album, assembly GCA_963277665.1. Classification (NCBI taxonomy): domain Eukaryota; kingdom Viridiplantae; phylum Streptophyta; class Magnoliopsida; order Santalales; family Viscaceae; genus Viscum; species Viscum album. Next base: position 1,775,014,649 of record OY728129.1, on the reverse strand, counting down.
AAATTTATGTAGTGTTACTATATAAAGATCTCTACATCAATGCAGAATCTTTCACTTTTTTGGAATCATCGTTTCAAGAGAGATCCTAATTCTCAAATTATTAATATTTCCACTATTGTAAAAAAGGACTAAAATTCAAAAAAATTATCTTATCAAACACCCTATCATCCCACTTTGCAGCATAAGATTTTTGAGAAAGTCCATTCTTGTTATTAATATTAGGACCATAATTATAGGTATCTTTCCAAATTCTATATGTTCCTCTCTAAAAATGATATTTATCATGTCAAATGATTTAATTAACTCATCACAATATTGATTTACTATAGGTAATATAAATATGACCAATTTCCTTACAAACATTACAAAAAGTAGGAAGATTCTCACAATCCATGTGAATATTCAATTCTTCATATTGAGTGTATAATACAACATTACTAGTAAGGGTAAACTTGTGACTTATATTATTATGATCCTATGTGTTAATTATAAAGGAAACATGCTATGTGATAATGATTATAACTTTTGAAAATTTTACCCAATCAGGGATTCTAATAAATCATGGGTTATGCAATAATTATTTTATCTCAACAGAAGACATGTGTATAACTAGAAATCCAAAATTGTTAGGCATGGAAAATAATAGGAGAGTATAAAATAGGAATGTCGAACAATAATAAATTTTAAAAAAACTTACTATTTGAGAACATTTATAAAAGAAACATACCCACTAATCAAATTAAGGACATGTCATCACGTCACATTAAAATCATTGTACATGAAACCAGGTCCCTACTACAAATTTTGGTTTATCCATCACATGTATTTATCATTGTTATCTAAGAGAGATGATAAATAACCCCTTTATTAGCAATAGAAAAATAACTGAAAAAAGGATCACATTTATCAATGCAAAAAAATGATGATAAAGGGGTACCTTACAGTGCTAATATAAAAAGATGATAAAGGTTACCCTTTATCCGCAAACATAAAAATTCACTAATAAAGGGGGTCCCATTATTAGGGCTAATAATAAATTTCTGATAATGTTAGTGGAGGTTGATTTATGGGTGCTAGTAAAAAATCATGAATAAAGATTGACTTTTATTAGCACTATAAAAAAGCTCTGATAGTGGGCCTTGTGAGTACTTTTTACTAGTGCAGATAAATGGTATCTTTCATAAAAAAATTATATTTCCATAAAAATAATATATGCATATCTTCATATATTTATTTTAATATAAATATAGTATATTTTTTAAAATATGACTTAGATAAGTCTACAAGAACATTTACACATAATATATAAGATATTTAGTGAAAAGAAATTATAAGGTAATTAAAAAACAATATTAAATAATAATTTTAAAATTATTATCGATTAATTGTCATTTAATAATATTTGGATGACATAAAAATTAAATTAATTAATTAATAGTGTAAGAAAAGTTTAATACATGACTTTAACATCAAACAAATACAAATTTTTATCCATGTGTGTCAGCTCTCTATCACATATTAAATTGAATCATGCGATCAGATATATGTCATGTTGACCCCATTAGTTATGTACTATCATTAGTATAGATTAATATGGTAGAGGTTTTTTGTTACTCAGAAACATGATGTCCAATAATTAATTATTTCTTTCTTTAATAACTGAATTGTTACTATCCATGTTATTCTTGATATAATATTATCTCTAGATTAATTTTAGTCTTATTTTAATTAATAAATTTCATGTTTTTTCACTTATTTTCATTTCCATATTTAATATTCCATATCAAGATATGATATACATGTTATATTTTAAATATAACATTGTTTTCGTTCTTTACCTTTCCATATTGATTTAGAAAGTCAATTTTTTTAAATGGCATGTGTTTTCAGTTATTCACCTTTCTATGATTATTATGCTCATTTATTCAGGTTATCTTCCACTGTACTTAACCCTTACTAATAATTTCTAGTCACCATTATTCTCTTTCCCTTCCCAATAATCCAGGAAGTGTAATATTAAATATATTTTAGAAATTTTATATAGATTAATGATATTATCAAAAAAATTATTTTTTAATTTTTCTATTCAAATGTAATATAGGAATCATGCATATATCCAGTTTACTGAAAATGATAAACTATTCAGTCCTCTACTTTACAATTCCTTTTATTTTATGCTAACATATTAAATTAGGCACTGGCTTTATGATATTAAGGTCGGGTTCACTGAAGTGAGGCCAATTATCACCTATTGAATATTCAATGGTATGTTTCTCTTCTAATGTGTATAGTGAATCTTGGGTCGAACCCTTAGTGATGGTACATTATAGAGTAGATTGTTTTGGTTTTATTTGACTTTTTAATGGGGAGGGGGTTATTTTTAGAGATTAATTAAATTTATTTATGTATATTGTTTGATTTAAAAAATAGATAAATATTAGGGTGATTTAATTATTGGGTAGTTTTATCTAATGATATTCTTAAGAATTTATTTATATATCATTAAATTAATACGCAATTCACAAGATGATTTTGATCGGAATTCCCATGTGTTCAGTATATCATCCAATTCGTAACTTCACCCAGGTTTATAATATAAATCAGATCTTGTTTATGGTAGTTTATTTATGTTTCAAAAAATCCATAAAATCCACATGTTAAACAAAACATGTCATTAATCAATGATATTTTTCGTTTAACACACACAATGTTAGCCTAAACAATACTCACCGAGAAAAATCCCTCAATCACATAATATCCCGAAACCATGACTCACCCCAATAGAAAACATACTCATCGATTAATATGGATACTAATCTGGTTTCATATTTTTATGGTGGTGTATTAAAATAAAATGAAAATAATGGGATAAGAAATACTTAGTGCGCTGAAAACACACACACAAATTGAAGAGAGTTAAAACAAACGTTATGTTGAATGAGTAAGAAAAATAATGGAGTGATATTCAATATTATTTAACCAATTTTATGAAAATTTATATTAAAAAATAGATTGTGGATGATAATAGGAGATAATTAGAAACAAACATGTATTAAAATAGAGTTACAAACACAAACACATATGAGATTACAAACAAATAAAAATGAAATGGTAAATCAAAAGAAGAAAGTAGGAATGGATTCCCAAGTAGAAACATTAGTATGGAAGATCCTCCCAATACCTTGGAAGATCCTTTTTCATTCTAAATTTTCCTCATTTTCTCATAAATGTCAACCCCTTACAAGGAGAGGTGGTTGATGTTTTTATAGCCCATGATGGAGGACTATTTTCTTTCCAATTCTAACTCTCCACTTGGATTGCCAATTTGATTATTCATAATGTAGAATCTAGAGAAATATTATTCTTAACAGTTTGAGATATGAATGTTAACTATTTACCCTCAAAATTAACATCCATTGTACTTAAGGAGACAAGGTTATGTGGGTTTTAATTAAAAAAATAATCTATCCATTTATATCCATGATTTTTTAGAGGTCAACATGTGAATGGGGTTTTGAAAAATAATATTCCCTAAAATGTGAACAATGTATTTTAAAATTTTTTCCACCTATATTTTGGATTTTACAATAAAAAATGTCTCCTCTATTTGACGTCAACATGAGTAGAAATGTCAAGAACTTTGTACTAATGTTAATTCCCAAACATAATGGTGAGATGGACATGAATGCATCATTTGGGCCCCTTTTGATGGATTTGGGACTTACAATTTTATCTAGGGTTATTTGGGATATTAAAAAAATATATTCAAGAGTTTCATCAAATGTATGATTCTTGATCGAGCCCAGAAACATTGTCTTCATGGCCGGTCCAATTTATTCATAGATTCATTAGGCCTTCATATGTGGATCATATGACCCTTAAAATAAACTAATTAGCCCCAAATAATATTTAATTATTTATAGGAAACTGAATGAGGAACAATAAAAAAATTCTTCCAATTTTCAATAATTAGTGTGAGAGTTTTAATAAATATAGTAAATGAACTTGATTGGATTAATTCAAATAATGCTCAAAAAATATATTCAGTTTTCAAACATGTTTATTTCATACCAATTGTGAAATATTAATTTAAAATAATTAAGGAGAATAAATAATTTTTTTTTTGAATAAGTTAAAAACTTCTACTCCCCTACACATAGGATTGTTCATGTCATCAATTACAATATAAATAAAAACATGACAAAATCATTCCCACTCACCAAAAAATATTAAAATATTTTTTCCACCAATAAGTGGGTCTATAATAGTTCATTCATCAATAAATAATTCCACCAACATTTTATACAATAATAATGTTCCAATTAAAATTTATTTTTCATGCCCAAAAGTAGACATGGAAAATGTATGCACTCAGAACATAATCCTCTCAAGATGATATAAAAATATTTCAAGAGGTCCGCTTGTTCACCAATAAAAAGATAAAATCTTAGAGTTTGAAAGATATCTCATAATTCATTTCCCTATACTAAAGTGCATATTAAACAAGAGTTATTTTTTTAGGGTTTTTCTATGGTATGGGACGGTAGTAATTTAATTTCCAAGAGAGAGGAAAAAGGTAAAAACACTAACAAGGAAAAGGAATTCACAATTTTAAGTAATACATTAATTTTTATGGAAAAAAATATTTACACTACAATGATTTTGCGAAGGATGACACAAAATAGATGGATAAAATTTTAATGTGATGAAAAGGTGAAATATGTACAAGGAAAAAACTTCTCCCAATGACACAATATATATAAAGGAAGGTTTCTTTTTTGTTTCTTTTTTTTCTTCAAAAGTTGAACATGAAAACAATATCACACTCATATCCCAACAAATGTTTGATCACCTTATGAAACTAATTTTAACAGTTATAATAGGATCAAAGGTTTAGGTAGATGGATTTTTCAACTGCTGAAGACATAACCCTTTTTTTATTATTTGTTTCATTTTTTGAACACATTTCAATTATGTGTAAAAAATTACATAATTGAATTCACATTTCCTAAAATCACTGAATATAAACTTCTACCCAAAAATTAAATAGATTCCTTCCCTCAAGAATATGATAACACATTTAAAATTGTGAAATGGATACCCAAAATGAAAATCATTCCCTTCCATACTTAAATTTCACAAAATATGCACTAAAATTCCATTTAGATTTTGGGTGGGAAATGGTTTTGGGCTTGTAATGTGTTTTTCAAGAAATTATTTTTCATATAATCAAAGGGTATTTCAAAATAATTATTAATTTAAGGGTAAAGAGAGGTTATTTGGATATTCTCATTCTCATGTCGTTAAGAAAATTCCTTTATCCCATTAAGGAAAAAAAAGTAATATATTCATCTTGATGTTTCACAAACTCATGACTCACAATCTGAGTTGAAAAAGACATAAAATGAAAATAAGGTCGTAGGATACCTTAGAATGAAAGGTAATTTTATTCCATAAGGCTGGGGATGGATAATTTTCCAAATCAAAAATTGACAATAAAAAATTTATTGGTTTTGAAAAAATATTCTTTATCCAAATGTATCTTGAAAATACAAAAACAATTATGATGTAAACAAGTATTTGGACTCCCCATATATGTTGGAAAAAATATAAAAAGTGGATTGTGGGTTATTAAGACTCTTTTTTTCATATTTTTAATGTGTTTTTAGTTTTTTTAATTTTTATAAAGACACATACACACAAAAGAGAAAGAGTAAATAAAAAACATTATGTGGAATGTGGTAATAAAATGAGAATGAGAGAGTAAGAAGAAGAAGAATATGAACAGAGAGAGATGGAGATATAGAGAGAAAAAAGAGGAGTTAAATGGAAAGAGGTTCCTCTAGTTTGGATTTGGTGGGACGCCATCTCCATCATGTGGTGGGTCAACTATAGAAGTTTTGGATCCAATGTAATTTGATGTGGTTCCTGGTATGTATTTCCTCTCATGGTTATTCATTAACCTATGTCCATTAAATATGGATGTCCTTTTGATAACAGGGTCTTGGACATTCATTTCACCAAATGGGTAAACGTTAGTAATAATAAAAGGACCTTCCCAATGAGAATTAATATTACATGAGTGAAGTTGAAGTAGATAATTGAAAATCATTACCTTTTCACCTTCATGAAATCTATTTCATATGTCATTTTTTTCATTGACTACCTTGGGTTTTTCATTATGGATATTGAAATTCACCAAGTAATCAATTCAAATTTCTTCCAATTTACTCATCTGAAATAATATTTTTCACCAATTTTCTCATAATACAAATTACATGTTTTCACGGTAAAAAAACTTATGTATGATTTGAACTTTTAAATGACATGGTTTACCAAAACCTAGAATAAATGGAGACATCTTAATTGGTGTTTTATAGGTAGTTCGATAAGATCAAATAGAATCGCCAAGTCATTCAGGCCAGTCTTTTTGGGTGGTAATTACAATTCTATCAAGAACTCTTTTCACTTATCTATTAGTAATATTATGCATTCCATTTGTTTTGGGTGATATTAAGTTTATGTTTTATGTAAAACCCCATTTATTTAAAAAATTGATTCCATGGTTCGTTTACAGAAATGAGTTCCTAAGTCACATATCAAGGCACGTGGTGTTCGAAATTGATGGAAAATGTGGGGTTTTAGGATCTCAATAGAGGTATTCTATTCATATTTAATTGTGGGATAGGCCTCTACCCACCTAGAAATATAATAAATAACTAAAATAATATATGAAAATACATTGTATGGGGAAATGGTCTCATGAAATCGGTTCCCCAGACATTAAAGATCTCACAAAAGGTTAAGGTATTTGGGGTAATTTTATTTATTTTAGATATTATGCCAATGTATTCGCAAGTGGGACATGACTGAAAGAACTCATGTGGGTTATTGAAGAGTGAATTCTATATTATTCTTGAGTCATGGACCATTCTGTATATCCTCTGTGGTCCAATGTGGCCACCACCAGGCATTGAGTGAAAGATTAAAAGATGGAGGAATGTTATCTACATTGAAACATCTCCTAATAACCATGTCACCCCAATTTTTAAAGAGTTTACTATCTTCCAAAAATAGAATATTTAATCACTTTTTGTATTCATATTTTTTTATTATGAAAAAAATTTCTCAAAATACTAGAAAAAATTAGTTTACAATTGGGGAATACCATGGTAATTATGGAGAGATTTATGAGAGGTGTTAAGTTGGAAATTTAGAATAAATTATTTCACTATGAGAATAATTATAAATTATACTTAGGTGATCATCCATAGGGTTTTATTTTACAGGGCTATCAATAACCACAATTTCGAACTATTAGATCATTAAGATCCATCTTATTAGCCTCGGTTTGGAATTAATTTTTCTTAAGTAGGAACTTCAAAGCTAAATGGTTAATAAAAATTATGATTCTATAACCTAAGATATGGGAATAGAATTTATCCATGGAATAAACCACTGCTAAAAGTTCATTTTCCATTATAGTATAGTGATATTCAGTTTCATCCAATGTTTTTCATGCGTAATAGATGACATGAAGAATGTTATTTCTCGTTTTCCAAGAACAACCCTAATGGTCCTATCAGAAGCATCACACATCAACTCGAATGGTAAGGGCCAATATAGGAGTTGGTTTATTTGGGAAAATTTAGGAATGTATTTTATTTCAATGAGGTTTCTCTTTCAATATTCATAAAAATGGAATGCAACATCATTTCGGAGAAGCTGAGGGTGTGGGAGGGAAATCCTAATGATGTTAGGGATGAATCGCTGATAGAGACAAGCATGACCATGAAATGAATCTATGTATCAAACATATGTGGGTTTGTTAAGTAATGGGATTTCTCCAATTATGTCTGTATCAAAATAAATAACCTCTTGTGATACTATGTTCCCTAGAATGATCCCATTTGTAACCATGAAGTGTCATTTTTCAAAATTCAACACAATGTTACATTTGACACACATTTGGAGCACCATGGAGGTTCAATTAAACTAGTATTTAATGGAGTTTCCATAAATTGTATAGTCATCCATGAATACCATGAGGTAATGTTCAGTGAATTTAGAAAAGATACTCATTATACACCTATGTAATGTTATAATAGCATTCAAAAGGCCAAAATTCATTCTCATATAACATTTGTTACAAAGGGGTAAGTGAATGTAGTATTTTCTGGGTCTTGAGGTGTGATTGAGATTCTAAAGTAGCCAGTGTATCCATTAAGAAAGAAATAATATGATTCTCTCAGTAATATTTATTTTTTTATATTATGGAATGGAAGAGGGTATTGATCGTTTCATGTTTCAACATTCAATATGTATTATTTGATGCACATATGCCATTTTAAACTTGTGTTGTGACCACATACCCTTGTTCTTTTGTGATAATAGTTATCCCACCCTTCTTCGATACCACACGAATCAGACTTACCCATTCACTATCAGAAATTGGGTAGATAATACCAGTTCAAAGATGATTGGTGATCACTTCCTTAAATACCTCAAGGATGAGTGGGTTGAGTCTTCTTTGTAGTTTTCTAACCAGTTTGGGTGAATACTCAAGATGGATGTGGTGCATTAAAAGAGAGTGGTTGATTTTTGGTATGTCATTTATATTCCAATGTAAGTCCTTTTTTCCTTTAACAGAAGAAGAGGTTTGTAATCCTTAGATTCAGTTAGTTTAGAAAAGATAATCATAAGAAAAGAGTGATCATTGATGATTAATCTATATTTCAGGTGTGTAGGAAGAGGTTTCAAGTTAGTCTAAAATTTCATTTGTGTTTTAGACAACTCAAGAATAGAGGGGAGGATTTAAATTGCTTCTAATTCATTTTCCTTAATATTATCCAATGTTGAGAAGTAGAAATCATATTTGATGTGGGATTATAGAGAGTTATCAAGATCTTACAGATTAATGGATTATATGAATGAATGGTACACATCAATTTCCCGATTTATGACATGGATAATCATGGGGAATTCCCCAATATCCTCTATCATTTGAACATGATTAACATGATGGAATGGAGTTCAATTTACTCTCAAATGTTTCCTTAGAATCCTGGATTGAGAATGCAGAGTGATCCTTAGTTGGGAATCACATGTATTTATAAATAGTTAAATTGACCAGTCAGTCACCAAATTTCAAGGATAAGATTCCCACATGGACATCAATCATAGTTATAGCTATCAAGAGGAATGGTCTTCCATGATTCCATTGATATTGAGAAGATTTCATATCAACTTCCTTGTTAAGGATATAGAAACCAGTTCGAAAGATAATGTCGTTAATGTGGAAAAGGAAATCCTCTATTATTTCCTCTGGACTGGCAGTGCTTCGATTGGATAACATGATGACAACACCCATTGAATGTGTGGGACAATGGTTAGGGGTGGGGAATAAGGATTTGGGCATGATATTTATCGAGGATCTAATCCCTATGAGTGTATAACTTCTTATTTGTAAAATCAAAATTAATGAACTAGGATATTTTCACATCATAGGTATGGACTCTTTGGTCAAAACATTTTAAAAGGTCTTATGTTTCCTCCTATGGGTGTATAAATAATTAAAAACAGGGCATACATAGGAATTTGTTTATGAAATCTAAGATTTGAACATCCACTTCAACACGTGTAAACTTGTTGAGCATTTCAGGATCAATTTCGAAGGATTTCTTGGGCATAGAAATGGATTGAGGAAAATTAAATGAGTTCCTTAAAGGAATGGAAGGAGATGAAGGAGTGGATTCAGGTTCTTTTTATGGTTTCTTTTTCTTTCTGTTTTGTATATCAAAATTTAAAGGGGGGTTAGAGGAAATATCATGAGGCATAGAAATTTTCATTCCTTCTCTAAGTGAAATTTCATATATATTATCCTTGGGTTGGGTATTGGTTGAACTAAGATTTGGATAAAATTTGGATTTTACTGTTGGATTAGGTGGGATGTAAGATAACCAATTTGGGTTTCAACGGTTTTGAGGCTATAAAGGGTGAAGTAAGAAAGAATGTTCGATACAATTCCCCATGGTTTCTTATAATATGAACTTGTCCCAAATTTATTTTTCCTTGATTTTGGTTTGTGGGAATGTTCTTGTATTTTTTGGGGAATTGGGAAGGCTCATTAGTATAGTTGAATCTAGTAGAATCATGAGGGGGATTGATCTTTTGAGGTTTAGGAATAAAAGGATATGGTTGTTGTAAGTGACCACCACATTAACCATATTGGTATTTCTTCGGGTTTTTAAGAGTGAACTAAGGGTGATGAGAGATGAAATTACCATACATCAAACAAGGGTTATAGGTATAAGAGAAGTTATCAGAGTGGGGTTTTTTGGGTTTTGTAATGAAATGACCAAATTATTGAGGGATGGTTTTCCAGTAAACAAATGTTGAATTGAGCTCCATTGGACCTGAAGAATTTGATATATCATATTATATTTTTGGACATGTGTTAGTTGGATGATATGCTGAGATATAGATTCTACAATTCTTTTTATGTCTAGGGAACATAGATTATGAAGAGGATGAGGTTTGGGGTTTTTCATCCACTACTAGTTCTCTAAAAGTTACTATAAGTTCACTCATCCACTCAATAATATTGTTGGGATTTATGGATTGGTTCTATTAGACTTTTTTTACTTGATCATGTGATTGAGTACGGATCTATTTTGTGTTTTCCACCATGTTTATAATGAGATCTTATAACAACAATTCTATTAATTACACATTTAAAAAGGATTTATTACCTAAACATGCACCTTAGATAACTATTATGATCGATAGGTATAGGTTCTTAGGAAACTAGGAACATTAAATGACATCTTAACACATAAATATTAAACATCATTATTGAAAAATTCTTTTACACAACCACAATATTCATTCGTACTTATCATTACATGGGATAACCTGATGACATACATAAGAAAAGTGTGAGCTATAAAGCCCACTAATGGACTAAACAAGGTATAATATGAAAAATAAAACTCATGTTTAACAATAGGAATACCAATGGACCATAATAGAAGTATGAACATAAAGTCGTGATATAACATGATTATCATAACATGGAGATGTGGCAACAACAGTTAACCTGATATTAGAATGAGCCATGAATTATTAAACATGGTGCATGGGTAAAACCTCATTGAAATTGAATTTTCATGAGTAAAACCTCATTTCACTTGAATTATCATGATTAAACCATCATTACCATTGACGTATCGTGATGCTAATATTTACCCAATGCATTTGAGTTTTATCAGGGTGCACCCTTTATAAACATTTCATTTCATGCCTAAGTGTGCCACATGGATCATACAACATGTAATCTTTCAAAATCATAAGATATTCCACGATTAAATAATGTGGAATAAATACATGTAATTACCATTAAATAATTATATGTTAATAATAGTTAATACCCTTGATATAGAAATTGGTATGGTATTCACTACAAAATGATTTCGTTTTGGAAAATCGCGGTGCAATATCGGCAGCATAACAACATCACATAAAAGTTCATAAAAATTGTTAATGAGAGAGAAAGAGGTATATCATCATATTAAAATGAAATTTAAAGTAATGGGTTCATATATATACATTTACTAACAAATGGAATTTGTAAATAGACTGTGTAACATAATAATGAAATCTGAAGAAATAGGAGAAATGGAATTACTCTTACGAAATTTCGGTATGGTAACAGGTGTACATGGGAAGAATTAATGAGAGATAAAGGAGTATGTAATCATTAAAAAATAATTAGGGAATTATAGGAGAGGTTATAAATCATACCCAAACATTTTTAATTTAAATTAAAAGTGTATAACAACATAATGAAACTTGGACAAAATGAGAAAAGATGAAATCCCTTTCGAATATTTGGAATAGTAACAGCTTGGGTAACGGTCAAAATGAGGAAGGATAAATAATACCTCATTAAAATTAGATAATATGTAAATTAATATTATGGTTATTAAAGAATTATATTATAACCATTTGAAATTAAAATAACTACTTTAAAATAAGATCCTTGAATTTGAAAGAAGATGAAAGTGAGGATCCTTTACATGGAAGTGTGATCCCAAAGGCTTGAGAGAGGCATGATAGAGGATTATTGGGAGATTGGGGAACCATGTGTGGATTATAGAGAGAGTATTTAAGAGTTTTTTTTGAGATCTAAATTGTTTTATTGAAGAGTAATGGGATATTGAGTTAGATTATACAGAAAAATAGAGGGAATTCATTATTATTTTGGTTTTGGACACTACACATTAAACTAATCAAAACCACAAAACATCCCATGGTTTTCCCCATGGGTGTTTTCGAAAGTGGATTGGAAAAAATTATTTTATAAGTCCAATTTATGATATTATTAAAATATTAGGCTTTCTTATGTGGAGGTGAGTCACACACTCAATGAAATCATTTTAAAAAGTTAAAATAGTTTATAAGTATTGAAGAGTCCACTAAGGCAACATAAAGTTAATAAAACAAATATAAAATCACATAATTTTAAGGTAAACCATATACTGGACTTATAAACCTTTTATAGTATTTTATTACATAACATTGGGTCATTATGATGTTACAAAACACATTATATATTTAAACGGTATTTAATTTTTACCCAAAAATTCGAATGTCTCAGAAAATTATTTAAAATTCACCATTAGATAATTTAAACGTCCATAATACAAAAATGTTATTAATTTTTTCAAAATGAATTTCAAAATATGTGAATTTTTTCTTATAAAATAAATCCATCATTTATTGAAAATTCATGGGTTTTGACAAAAACTGCTTTGAAACCATAATAAAAATTACCATTTTATTCAAAAAAAAATTATTTGACCATTTATATTAAATAAAAATTAATAAGTAACAATAGTTTATTAAAATATTATTTACATCAAATATCCATTAATTCATCACATTATATTTCTTAATCGAATATTAACTAAAAATACTATTTATTCATTAATAACCATTTACAAAGTAACAATAATAAAAGGAATTTATATTTTATACACAAAAAATATATCACTTAATAATAATGAAAGGGTATTATTACATAACCCCTTATAAAGAACATATAAGACCTAAGGGTAAGGTGTGGGATGGTGATAGACTCTTGGTGCGGCTCGGATAACATTGCTCATGTGGTAATCTCTATTAACTTATACTTATCTAATAGGTGGTTATGTTCAAGCTTAACATGTTGACGATCAGCTTGGGATTGGTCAATAGGGAATCCCAGTGATGATACCTCTTTTTCGACTGCTAATAAATGGTCTTCCTATAGAGAAATTCTTTTGGATGATGTCATCGCTTCCTTTTTTGAGTAAATTGGATTTGTTGAAGCCCTATATTTATACTAATCATGTGATCACTGTTCAAGGGATATATTAGTAATGGTTACAATTTTTAATGTCATTTTAAAATCCAAAAACATAAAACCAAGGATGTGAACATGGTTTATAAAATAATTTTACATAATAATACATTTAATTAGACTAAGAGGAATTTTCATCGATAAAAGTTTGGGTCCTTACAATCTTCCCCCTTGAGATATTTCACCCTCGAAATTTCTTTTTCCCACTCTAAAACAGATATGTGTAACTCTTCTTCATCACTTCCTCTGATTCCAACATTTTTTCTTAAAACTTGTGGTTTCACCACAACACCTTGACAAAGGGCGTTGTTTTATTTTGTTGAACTTTTTCCTTATGATCTAAGAGTTTCACCAGCTTCTCTTCATAAGAGAGGTCATTCTACCGTGGTACCACCTCAATATTGAGTACATGTGATGGGTCAGGTATGTACTTTCTCCAGAGTTATACATGGAATACATCATGTACTTGAGATTGGTTCAGTGGGAGTACTAGTCGATAAGCCACTTCTCCAATGTGATCAAGGATATAAAAAGTGTCGATGTACCTTGGAATAAGATTTAACGTGATTATCATCATATCTCTTTTGTTGACTCTGAGCTGCCTTAATGTACTACTGGATGGTCTTAATACTCTCCACCATTGTTTCATCCCTTTCAATACCTATATGATTTTTTTCCCCAAAATCTTCCCAACATGTAAGTGTTTTGGACCCCTTCTTATAAAGTTCATCATAAGGATTCCTTTGGATGCTTGAGTGGAAAATGTTATTGTATGGGAACTCAACCAAGGGATGATGTTGAGCTCATACTCTTTTGAATTCCATTAAGCTTGCTCTCAACATGTACTCAAATTTTTGGATGGTCTGCTCAGATTCTCCATCAGTTTGAGGATGATAAGCTGTACTGAAGTTCTATTTACTATTCGGACCATGTTAGAGACTCTTCTAGAACATAGAGGTTAATCTTAGATATCGATCATATTAAATATATAGTGGTACTCCATTAATCATTACCACTTCTATGTTGCATATATGTTCCATTTTATCCAATGAGAAATCATTTCGAATTTCATTGAAGTGTATAGTCTTTGTAAGACGATCCACAACCACCCAGATAGCATTTTTCCTTTGGATGTCATCAGAAGTCTAGTGAAAAATTACAGGGTGATGTTATCCCATTTCCATATTGGTATGTGTAAGGGTTGCATCATCCCCTTAGACATCTTCCTCTCAGCTTTAACTTGCTAACATACCAGACACAATGATGTATACTGAGTTATCTTCTTCATCATATTATCCCACCAATAATTCTCTCAGAGATCTCGGTACATCATTGTGTTTCCTGGGTGAATAGAGAAATTCGAACCATGTACATCATCCAAAAGTTCGTTCTTTTACTTCGGATTCGATGTAACACATAGTCTTGTCCCAAATCTCACAATTCATTCTTCACTAACATTGAACTCCCAGAATTTCCCTTTTCTGATAGTTTCCTCATTCTTATGAATTCTCACATCATCCTTTTAGGAAACCTTTAAACACTAAAAAAGTGATGGTTAAGCAATCATTTGAGAAATTATTATTGATGTTCTATTCTTTATGATTCTAATTTCCATCTTCATAAAATCTAATAAGGTTGGATCCTTTTCAAATTTCATCAATGTTAGAATCGTTGGGTCCATTGTACTTAGAAAATCTTCCACCTTGTTTTTTTAGCAGGGTGTTAATGGATTTAGGAATCATAGTCTTTGATAATATCTAACCATCTTCGTTGTCACATATTCATCTTTTTCGGTGTAAATATATACTTGAGGCATTTTTGATTCATATATATTTCACACATCTCTACTAAGAGGTAATGTTTCCAAATTTCTAAAGCGATGATTACTGCATCCAACTCCAGATCATGTGTTGGATACTTTTTCTCGTCAACATTAAATTGGCTTGAAGAATAGTCAATGACTTTTCCATTTTGCATCAACACACATCCTAAGACCTTCTTCGATGAATCACTAAATACCACAAAAATATATCCCCTTGCAGGTAATGTGAGCATGGGTGTAGTGATAAGCCTCTTTTTCAACAGCTTGAAGTGATCCTCGCATTCATCACTCCAATCAAACTTGAATCCCTTCTGAGTAATATTGGTAAGAGGGTTTGACTATTGTGAGAAATTTCTCACAAATTGGAAATAAAATCCAGCTAACCCAAGGAAGCTATGAATATCCATCATATATGTTGGCCTCATAAATATATCAATTGTGTTTTTCTTAGAGGGATCCACAGATATCACACTATTTTTGATGATATTACCCATGAATGAGATATCCTTCAACTATAACTCACAGTTTCTATACTTTACATAGAGATTCTCATTTCTCAAGGTCTCTAGTACAGCAGTTAGATTCCCCTCATGATCGTCCTTGGTTTTGGAGTATATTTGAATATCGTCTATAAAGACTATCATAAATTTTTCAAGGTAATCTCTAAAACTCTATTAATCAATTCCATGAATATTTATGGATCATTACTGAATCTGAAAGGAATTAATATGAAGTTATAGTGCCCATACCTTGTATGAAAAGTGGTCTTGGGGATATCCTACTTCTTCACCCTTACTTGGTAATATCTCGACTGCAAATCCACCTTGGATAAGTATTGTGCTCTACATAACGGATCGAAGAAGTCATCAATTCATGGAATAAGATACTTTTTATTTATCATGATGTTGATGAGCTCCTGGTAACAAATGAAAATGTGCATTGAACCGTCAGTCTTCTTGATGAAGAGGACTCGTGCACCATATGGTAAATCACATGGGCATATAAACCCATTATCTAGATTATCCTATAGTAGTTTATTTAGCTCCTCAAGCTCCACAAGATCCATTATATATGGAGTCATGGATATTTGAAAAACCATACGTATAAGATCAATTGAGAATTCAACATATTTTCTTGGAGGAAGACCAAGAAATTCCTTGGGAAACACTTCAATGAATTCCATCACAATAGAAATTTATTCAAAGATAGTTTCTTCCTTAGACTCAATCATCGGAGAAATATATGTGTTCTCATATGGTAGTAATATCCATTCTTTCAATGATGGTTATAAATTATATTCATTGTCCTCTATGAACATGAATATAATCAGGGGTCAATTATCCATATGGAGAGTGATTTATCTCATGGGAATTTATGTTGGATCTCTATAGGAAAAGCCAATCAATGACATGAATTGAATCAAATTCTACCAGAGGGAGTATAAAAATGTTCTTCAGGAAGTTCAATACACAAATTGTGATAGGGGATGAGGTATTTACATGGGACATAATGATTTCCACATTTTTCATTCTCACCAACATCTCTACTTCCATGATTTTTGGTGGTGTTGGGATTATTCTACTAAATATTCAGGATATAAAAGAATGTGTTGAACCAGAATAAAAAAGTAAGTTTTATATTACTGAATGAATAACTATCTTACCTTTCACCACTTTGTATTCTGGGATCTCTTAGTGGTAGTGATGAAAAAATCTATCCCTTTTTTCCTTGAAGGTTGTTGGTTGCCTCTGAAAACCCATGGCTTAGGGCACTAGTTTGAAAAGTGCTCTGGTTCTTTTTAGTTGTAGTAGTGAACAATGTGTTGATGGTAAAATAGAGCATTCCTCTCCTCTTTCACAATAGTGGGGTTTTCTTGTCAGTAGTTAATGGTCATGTTCCTTTAGCTTTCACACATTAAGTGTTTCCTAATCCCCTTCAAGAAATATTCGGGGTGCTTCTTTCTGCACCTTTGGAAAGTGGAGGGTTCTAATTTCCTACAATCATTGGATTTATCCATTGGACCTCCAGAATTAAATTCCACTTTCCTCTTTTAATCCCCTTGATACCCCTGAGATTTTCCGATCTCCATTTCAACTTTTAGGCACATCGGACAATTTCCTCATAGATATCAAAGTCACGGATTACTAGGGATTTCTGTAGGCTAGGTTTTAGCCCACCAAAGAAGCCGTCAACCATGAATTCGGGGGTAATGAAAATTCTAGAGGCATATCTTGCAATACTTGTGAATTTTTCCTCGTACTCTATGATGAATTCGTCGTCTTTTTTTGAGGGAAAGGAAGTCCCTTTGCACATTAAGTCAGAGGGTGAGAGGAAAATATTTATCAAAATACATTTTCTGGAAATCCTTCCATTCCAACGAATCGATTCCTTAGGCATCATATTTTCTATCAATTTCCACCACTGATCAACTTCACCCTCCATATGATAATCATTCAGAAAAATATTCTCTTGTTCAGAATATTGAAGTATGGAGACGATCTTGTCAATTGAGTTGATCTATTATTCGGTGATTGAGGGATCAAATGAGGCATTAAAAGTAGGAGGCCTTTGTCTCATTAAGATCTTGATTGTGGATTGTTCTTTCTTGGGGGGGTTGTATTATGAGACCTGTTTCTATTCAAAAAATGACTTAGGTGAGAGAGTATCGTGACAATGTTTGTGATTCCCTCTCCCATTGTATTGGGTATCTCATTATAATAGTCATCACATTGATCTTTGCGTCAGTTTTTATCCTGATTCCTCCTATTAACATCCATTATCTAGAATAAGAGGAATGTTAGGGTAACACATAATAGGGAATCCAATGAAAAAAAGGATAACTTATAAATTAAATTTATTTCCATAACTTATGAATGTATATGCCTAAATCTTTGTTAACCATGATATACTTCCCAATATATATTCTTAGGGGCATTTTATTATCCCCTTAATAATGGTTAATACAATACTTATGAATTTACCAGAGTATATAACCATCAAATTTTGAACGAAGAGTGAAGCAAGGCCCTTTTCCTACACCAGTTCCCATTTCAGTCTAGCTCAAAGTGGTGTTTTTGAGTTTTACCCCAACATACATCTGTTCAAGATCAACCCCTATTTGTTCATATCTATATATGGATGCATTTTCTTGATAAATAACATACTATATATTCAAAAAAAATTAAGGATGTTTTTATTTTACTTAGTCTTATCCCTAAGGCTTTCATTAGGGTTTTCTAATCTTAATCTCAAACATAAATAACCCTATCCTATGATGCCAACTATAAAGCCATGTTCTTTATTACACAATTTAAAATGATTTATTACATAAACTTGTACTTAAGATAACTCTACCGATCGATAGGTCTAGTGTCTTAGGAAATTAGGAACATTACATGAAAACATAAGACATAAAAATACAACATCATTATTGAAAATTCTTTTACATGACCAGAACATTCCATCGTACTTAGCATTGCATGGGATAACCCCAAGACATGCATAATAAAAGGGAGATCTATAATGCCTAAAAAGGAGTAAAAAAAGAATAAAATGAAGAATAAAATAAATTTTAGACAATAGGAATATCAATGGATCAGAAGATGAAAATGAAAATAAATTCATCATATAGCATGATTATCATAACATGGAGATGTGGTAACAACAATTAATATGATATTAGCTAGGGCCAATGTATATTGCACATGGATCATGAGTAAAACCCAAATTTCACTTGAATTAGAATTATTAAAACATCCTTGCACTTGAATTAGCATTAGTAAACTCTCATTGCACATGACGTATCAGGATATTAATCTTTACCCAATGCATTGAAGCGTTATCAGGGAACACCCTTTGAAAACATTTCATTTAATGCATAAGTGTGACACATGGATAATAGAGAATGGAATCATTAAAAGTGATAAGATATTCCATGATTAAACATAAAATTATTTACCATTCAATAAGTAAGTTCTCATAATGTTGAATTCCCTTGATAGATAAATGGGTATGGTATTCACTACACAATGATTTTGTCTTTGAAAATCACTGTCCAATTTCAGTAGCATAACAACATGACATGAAAGTTCATAAAAATGTTTTATGAGAGAGAAATGGGTATCTCATAATATTTAAATTAAATGGAAAATAAGGGGTTCATATCGATACATGTTCCAACACATGTAATTTGGAATCTAAAGGCATAACCTAATATTTAAACATGAAGAAAGAGGAAAAAATGAATAACTCTTACAAAACATCGGCATGGTAACATGTGTACATGGGATGATTTAATGAGTGATAATGGGGTATATCATCATTAAAACATAAGGAGGTAAATATAAGGGATGTTTGAAATCATACGACAACATTTTTAATTGATATTAAAATGGTATAACCATATAATGAAACTTGGTCAAAATGAGAAAAGAATAAATCCATTAAGAAAATTCAGCATAGTAATGGCTTAGGTAAGGGTAAAAATAAGGACTGATAAATAATAACTCATTAAAATAACATAATATTAATAATAATAGAAATATTATAAAATAATGAAGTTATAATCATTCAATTTTACAATAAATACCTTCAAACAAGAATCTTGAATTGGAATGCAAATTAAAGTGAGGATCCCTTACATGGAAGTGTGATCCCATAAGGCTTGGGAGAGGCTTGAGGGAGGATTCATGAGAGCACGGCCCGACATGGGAGGATTCTAGATACAGGATGGAAGATTTTTTTTGTCCTGCAAATGGTTTTAGTGAAGAAGAATTGTAGATTGAGTAGGTTTATATAAGAAAGGAAATCGAATTCATTATTATTTAGGTTTTGGACACTACACATTAAACTAATCAAAACCCCAATCCATTCCTTGGTTTTCCCCCATGTTTTTTTCCAAATTGGAGTGGAAAACATTTTTTTATATGTAAAATTGAAGAATATATTAAAATATTAGGCTTGCTTATATGGAGGTGAGTCGCACTCTCATGGAAATCATTTTAAAAAGTTAAACAAATTTATAAGTCTTGGAGGGTCCAATAAGGAACCATAAAATTAATAAAACAAATATAAAATAAAATTATTTTAAGGTAAACCATATATTGAATGAATATACCTTTTATAGTATTTTATTACAACACTATTGGTTCATTATGATGTCGTAAAACACATTATTTATTTAAATGGTATTTAATTTTTTCCAAAACATTTGACTGCCTCAAAAAAATATGAAAAATTTACCATTAGATAATTTTGACATCCTAAATCAAAAATGATATTCATTTTATATAAATAATTTTTTAAATATTTTAATTTTTACTTTTTGAAATAAAAACCGACATTAATCGAAAATTCATGGGTTTTGACAAAAACAACTTTCAAACTATAATAAAAACTTCCATTGTATTCATAAAAATATATATAATCATTTTTATTTAATAAATAATAATTTATTAATAATATTTAAAAAAAATTAATTCCAAAATCTATTAATTCATAAAAAATATATTCCAAAATGAAATTTTAACTAAAAATATTATTTGTGATTTATAAACCATTTACAATGTAATAATAATAAAATGAATGTCTATTATTTATAAAAAAAGAATCAGATAATTAAAATGATATGGTCTTGTTACATAACCCTTTATAATAGCTGAATTAGACCTAAGGGTATGGTGTGAAATGGTGATAGACTCTTGAGAGAGCTCAAATAACATCACTCGGGTTGTAATATACATTAACATCAAATTCTCCCAAAGTCGGCTCTGTTCAAGTTTAACGTGTTGATGTTCAGCATGGTATTGGTCAAGAGTGAAGCCTAGTCATGCTTCCTCCTATATGAGCTCTAAAAAATGTTATTTGTATGGAGTAATTTTATTGGGTGATGCCATTTCTTCCTTTTTCTGAGAAAATTGTATTTGCTGAAGCCCTATATTTATACTAATCATGTGATCACTCTTCCACAGCTATGTTAGCAATGATAAAAATTATTAACAGAATTTTAAAATCAAAAAATATAAAACCATGGAAGTGGATATGTTATACATAACCATTTTACATAATAATACATTTAATTAGATCAAAAGAAATTTTCATTAATAATAGTTTGGTTTATTACAGGTCTTATGCAGTTGTAGGAGTTTTTCAATAATAGCACCACCACTTATGGAATCAATGATAGTATGCTACATATCTAATAAACCATCATTGAAGTATTGGATCTAGATTTTTCCAGATATTTGGGGATGTGGGTATGTCTCCAAAAGATTTTTGAACCTCTCATAGTACTCATGGAGTGATTCATTTGGGAATTGACAGATACCACTTATTTATTTTTAGATAGAAGTAGTTTGAGAAGTGGGAATGAATTTCTATATTAAGATTCATTTCATGTAATTCCTCATGGTAATGGAACCAGAATGGTTGTAGTAGATCCATGACAAGGAAGAGTCATCTAGGGTGAAGGGTAATTCTCAATGTTTTGATTTATTTCTTCAGAAACCCCTTGAGGCTTCATGGTAGAGCACACCACTTGGAACTCTTTGAGGTAGAGATGTGAATAATCATTGTCTAGCCCATTAAAATGAGGTAGAAGATGAATCAAACCATATTTGAGTTCCAAATATGCCTTAATATTTGGATATTGAATACCAAGTGGTTGATAATTTATATCTGGGGCATCAAGTTATTTAAATATTTGTTCTCTTGGACTGGTCATATCTTGTTCAATTGAATGGGAAATGAATGGTAATTTGGTGATTTGATTATCAATAATGTTCCTCCTAAGTCATAGAAGTTTTCACACAATTTTTGGGTCAAATAAATCTGATGGATTGTTTTAGATGATATGGATAATTAAGAAATGTTTTCATAATATTTGAAAGATGGGTTTTGGTTTATGTTTTTTTTATATTGTTAATTTCATTATTTTTTTTTTAATTTTGTTTATCACAAAAAAACAATGACCGACTACTAATTGAACCATTCTTAAAAACAACCCCATTTTAATCATGTTCAATTTTTTCATATTTACCATTAAAGGATATGAGCTATGTTAATGTGTATAGAATCACTTTGGTGGAATCCTCAACGATAGTACATTTTAAATTCAATTTGTTTTGTTTTGTTAGAATTTTTAATGGGGGTTGTTTTCATTGATTAATTTAATGGAATTTTGGATTTTTTTGACGTAAAAAATTTATTAATATTTGGTTGAGTTCATTATTGGGTATTTTAAGCTTATTATATATTTGAGTATTGCTTTATATTTTATAAATTAACACCCACTTCACAATATAATTTTTATCATATTTACCAAGTGTTGAGTATTTAGCCCAATATGTATCTCAACATAGGCTTATAATATAAATTATAACCTCTTTATGTTATTGTATTTATGGTTCCAATAATACATGGAATCGACATGTTAAAAAAACATGTCATTAATCCATTAAATTTTGACTTCAACATACACAATGTTAACCTAAAGAATACTCAATGAGTGAAAGCCTTGAATCACTTAGTATCCCAAAAAATTGATTCACCCCAATATTATATTTAATCATTCATTTAATTTTTTATTAATCAGGTTTAATATTTTTATCATGAAGAGTTAAAAAAATGAAAAGAATAGGATAAGAAAAGAGTTGTGCACTGAACACACACATGAATGTTGAAGAGAGTTAAAACATAATTTCAATTGAATGATGATTCAAATGAAGGGGTGATTTTTAAATTTATCTACTCTACATTAAGAAAAGTAATATTACACAACATATGATGGATGATAATAAGAGATAATGAGAAGGAAACATGCAATAAAATAGAATTGAAAACACAAACACATACAAGATTATAAATAATGAAAAATGAAACGGTCAATCAAAAGAAGAATGGAGGAATGCTATCACAAGTAGAAACATGAGTATGGGAGATCCTAATAATCCATTGTTAGAGCCTTTTCCAGGAAAAACTATACTCATTTGATATGAAATTTCAACCACTTTATAAAAGAGGAGGGGGATTTATATATAACCCAAGGTGGTGGACTGTTTTCTTTCCCATTCTTCCCCTCCACATGGCTCGCCAATTTTTTAATTCTGACTGTTGAATATAGATATATATTCTTATAAAAAGTTTTATATATGAATTATTTAAGTATACCCTTAAAATTGGGCTGCCATTGGACTTAAGTATCCAATGCTATGGAGGTTTTAATAAACAATTATAATCTTTCTATTTCTATCCCAGCTTTCTCGAAGTCCAAAATGTCATTGTGTTTTTTAAACTAATGATTCCCTCAAATGAAAACTATTTATTATAAAAATTAGTCCATCTATATATTACCTTTCACATAGAAACATATAATATTAATTTGAAATAAATATCAGGATAGAAATAAATTATTTTGTGCTGATTTTAATTCTCATATATAATGGTGGGTTGGTCTTCAAAGCATCATTTGGGCCCCTTTTAGGTGGAGTTGGTCCATCAAATTTAAATCCATGATTCATTTGGATATTCAAGAATATATATATGAGTTTAATAATAAAATTATTTATGGACGGAGCCCCATAAATTTTTTCATCGTGATTGGTAGGTTTCTTCACATATTCTTTGGGCCTTCTTGTGTAGAACATATGACCCTTCAAATGGACGAAATTACCCTAACTCCAGTTTAATGATTTAAAGAAAATTTAATAAGGTACCGTAAAAACATCAATCATAAAATTAAGATATGTTGGGTGAGATTTTTGATTAAAATATTTAAATGACACGATTTTATTTTTCAAATAATTCTACGAAATTATATTTTGTATTAAAACATGGGTATTTCATACCAATAATGAACATTTCATTGAAAATAAGTAGATATAGTAAATAGAGTGTTTTGAATAACTGAATAAAATACGTTTCTACATACGCCTATGTATGTTTTGAATAGTTTCATGTCTAACTCTGAATCATGAAATTAAATTTTCAATGAATCCCATACCTATTGTTGTGGCTACTTTAAAAATTAGTTATAGAATGTCCCCAATTAATTTACCTATATTGGTGAAGAAACACTAGGATAATGAGAAAAATAGATTTATAAGCCCTAGTTTTTCATCATGGGCCACACATATTTTTTTTACTTAGAATAATTATAGTTCAATGCATTATACAATTGTTTATTGAGAACATAATATGATCACTATCAAGAATAAGTATCCTCTACCAATGTTGATGATTTTTTTGGTGAAATTATATAATTTTAATACTTTTTAATGATTGTAAATTGATTTATATATCATTAATTAAGGGTAAAAAGATATTATATGACTAATAAGTTATTTAATATGAGATATGAACACTATTAACTTATTCTGATTCTATTGAAATTTACTGATTGTTCCACTATCTTCCCTTATCAAATGAATTGAATATTTAAATATTACCTTGTAATGTTTATGGTCGCCCTTATAGATTATGTTATATAATATTCTAAGAGTAAATAAAATAATGAATATTATATAAGGATTGTTTTTTCAACCTTAATGAATCTTCAAATGGATTCCAAATTTAATAATATTTAATTTTTTTATAAAAGTTATCATTCTTGGGGCATACAATTACGTTTAATATTTTTCAATGGATCCTTCAAATAGTGATATTATTTAACAATGAAAAAAACCTACCATGGTTACTAAGATACATTATTTTATAATATTGTATGGATATTATCAATTTTTTGTGACATATTTATCAATGATATTGAATCCAATAACCATGATGATACTAAAGGAGCCATATTCCTTTTGATAGAAGATTCGGAATAAAATTTCAAGTGCTAAGAATATGATTGGTCAGTGAACCTTGTCTTACACTACCTTCTAGTTGATAATGGTTTAGGATATATAGTGATTCATAAAATAAGGTATCGGGTTGTTATCCCATGTAAAATGACACGGTTCTATCACACACATCATTATAATTTATGATTCAGGAGAAAAATTACCCGACATAATATTTAGAGTTAGCATCTGTAAATTTTTCCTTAATGATATGGGGGAATTATATTTATGTTTAATGGTACAATATATATTGATTATAAAATAATGAAGTATATATTACCATAGAATCAGTTGAATATATTTTATAGTTGATGTTTTTATTTCATTAATGACTATGACTACTCAATAAGTTACACCTCTATGACTTCAAAAAGGTAGTTTTAAGCTTGGAGTCGGAAGGAACATATTAGTTTTTATATGATGAGGATTTAAACATATATAATCCTTATTTATTTTTAAAGTAATGATCTTAAAATCATTAGGGAATCTCAGAAATAATTTCTTTAAAAAATTAATGTTCAATCATCCTTCCATGTAAATATTAAAGAGTCGTAGAAGGATATTGTTGAGTAGAAAAGTAATGTAAGGATTGTTTTAGAGTTCAACTATGACCATGATGAAATGATATGATTAAATTCCCAAATATGTGTCCCTTAAATAACAAAATTGAACAATATAATATAGGATAGAGAACATATCTCACATTTTCTATCCATCCTCGAAGCACAAAGTAGTATATAGTTCTCAAAGAGAATTTTTGTGGGATAACATGAAAAGGGGTATCTTATTACTTGAAATATCCACCAATTATCTCATAAGTGAATGATGTGTTCAACATATCTATTGTTAATAATTAAATACATGATCGTTCACAGGTACTTATATCATATGTCAATACTCTAGAGAATGAACTTTCTTATGAGGATCAACCAATGGAGTGTTTGGATATAAGTGAAAAAGTGTTGTGGAATAAAACCACTCACCTGGTCAAAGTTTTATAATGAAACCATAAATTTGAAGAAGATACATGGGAATGTATTGATGTGATGTGGCCATGTTTTTATTATTATTTTCATCAAATTAATAGAATTTTAAGGGGGAAATTATTGCGTGGGGGTATCATGTAATTAATAGCTCTTCTTGAATATATTTTCTTCTTAAATAATTTCGATCTGTTCAATAGTTTTATATGAAAAAAACAGAAATATTATGTGAAAAAATGTTACTACTTTACAAAATTTATGAAATTAATATATATTTATATGAAATATATAAATGAATGAATTTTTTAAATGCACTATATAAAATAAAATTGTTTCTAAAGTTCCTGTTATGAATTGTTTGTTTTTTGAATTATATATTTTAGATAAATTTTCTTATATTTGATAATTAATTTCAATAAAATTTATTGATAAAATAGAATTAAACATTAATAAAATAAATTAATGGCTTCCACATATTTTCTAAGTAATGATAAGAAATAATAGTATAATAATTATTGGTTAAAAAGAAATATATTTTTAACAGATATTAGTTTATTATATATGTCTTCTTTGAAAGTTAATTAACTTAATTCAGAGTATTAAAACCATGTTAATAAATTATTTATAAATGTAAACTAATTAATAATCATTAATAATTTTGTAATATGTTTTTCTAAGAATGAATATAAGAACATTTTTTTGTATGAAGAGATATTTTTCAGAAAAAATGTTTTTATATATGAAATTTTTTATCCTAAAATAATTAAATTAATAAATATTTATGAATATTTTAAATAAATTAATTTATAATATATATCAATAAATAAGTTTAAATTCAACTATTTATCATCATATGGAATGGAATCATAAATAATTCATTTTATTATATAAATATATTTTTTATCTTAAAATTAGATTTATGAATTTTGAGTGATTATATAAGAATTAATTTATAACCATTTAGAAATAAAATTATATAAAATTAAATTTATTTTAACTTAATCAAGTCAAAATTAACTTATGGTGAATTTGGGGAAAAATTCAAAAAGGGTTGATTTTTATATGAATAGTGAAATATTACATCTTTGTGAATACTGTATATTTTACAAGATC
This sequence comes from Viscum album, assembly GCA_963277665.1. NCBI lineage: Eukaryota > Viridiplantae > Streptophyta > Magnoliopsida > Santalales > Viscaceae > Viscum > Viscum album. Next base: position 1,774,987,490 of record OY728129.1, on the reverse strand, counting down.
ATTATGATATAATGTTGAATTAAAAAAACTGAAACCATTAGGAAAAAAATATTTATTTATGGACAGAAAAAAATTAATTTAAACTATACATTTTAATTTATAAACCTTCTTTATAATTATTGAATCTTATGTTTTATTTTCAGGAAAAAATTATATTTGATTATTTTCCTTTAATGAGATTGTTTAATGATAAAATTTTCTTTTTGAATGGTTATAATGACTTATAAACATAATTGTTTTAATAATAAACCATATAATTATTGTGAATAATCTTTACTCAAAATTGTTACGCCTAAATGAAAAAACAATGAATATTTTACAATAAAATACCCCTCTCCGTAAGTATAAATACCACACCCATTGAATTTTAAATCCCAATTTCATTGAATTTATCACAACTAAGATCTTAATAAATCACTTCCCAACATAATTATCCATGTTATTGGGGTTCTGGGCTCACTAAATTACCAATCTATGAAGGATTAGGTTGTAATCCAATGCAGGATTCCCAAAGAAGAGGTACAAATCTTATTTGAGTTATATAATGATTATTTCTTCTTTCACCGCATCAAAATAAAATATAACCACATAAAACTAATATATTTTTATTCATTATTATATATATATTATTATTTTGGGGGAACAATCATTATCTACAATCATTCAATTTAATATAAAATTAAAATGTTGATCATGCGTAAGTGCTGCCTATCACCTCCATGAAGCAATGTATTTCATTTTTCATCACTTACTTATATTGATGGTTATAAAAGTGTATATAAAGAATAAATATTATATTTATGTAATTATTTATATTTTTTAACCATGACCAATTTGATAGTTCTGATATTTTAGAATGAAAACATTCATGGAAAATGGAATAGTTTACACTTGAATATTGACTATATTAAATAATTGTTAATAAATGAGTATATGGAAATTATATAAGTTTTATATAGAGTAATCTACATATGAATATGTTATATGTATATAATTATAATAAATAATAATTTATTATGCAATATTTTAGAGTTTATATGGATAAAGTTAGCACATGAGGTAACATTTAGTATTATAAACTGAATTTTTAAAAAGATTATTTATATTTAAATTTTCATTATAGGAAATTGTATATTCATTATCTATAAAAGCCCATATATATTAATATTATTATATTTTTCCTATGTTTTTTATGTATTTATTATATCCCCCCACTTCAGTACTCAAATATATTGAATTAATGTTTTTACAAAAAAACTGACTTTATTTATGCTTTTTGTCCACAATTCATTTACCCAAAAATCCATTTTATTTGTTTTCATCAAGAGTATTCCTTTAAAAATATAAGTTATTTATAATTAACAATTTATATTAACTATAACATTTCTTTTAAATGTTTTAATGGAATCATTTTATTGTTAATTATTTGAGTCATTTTGGAATTTCTTTACCGAAGATTTAAAGGAATGTTTTTTATATTTATGGAATGAATGGATTTTCCAAAAATCATGTAGCCTATTAATTATTAATACACATTATATGTTTCCATGGTTTGATATTGAAAAAACTATTATCATCTATTTAGAAACCTTTATGTTTACAAATTTTCAAAATATAATAGGATATTACTTCAAAACATTGTAGGGATATTTCTAATTCTTTTATAAAATTATTTTTCATCTATATAAATTTATATATAAGATTTTTATGCTTCATTGTGGATATTATATTATGACACCATCAACATAATTTATATGGATAAATTATGATAAGGATGTTTTAAGGATAATTTCATGAAATCCTTTTCTTCCCCACTTGCTAATTTAATTATGATGAAATGATGAATGTTTTTATGATCATGTAGAAGACAAATGTATTGTTTTTATTTTTTTGACAGGTGTAATAGGAATTATATATTCCTCCAATAAATTGGTTTATTATAAATATCTCATTAGATAACATAAATTGTGGGGGGTTATCCCAATCCAATACGGGACACTATACACCCAAATTATGGGAAAGGGGAGTGATCCCAATCCATTATGGGACTCTTTGCACTATGTCATTATGGTATTTATAGTTATCAGTAAATAAAGAAACTATTTTATATTCTTATTTTTATGAAAAAAATATTTTATTATTCTTATGATATGGTCTCATGGATCGTGGTCTATTATTATTGATTTTCATGCTCATTAATCAAATTTTTTCTTTTGAAAATTAATTATTCAATGAATCCTAATTTGTGATAAATTCCTTTTTAGGTATATTATGATATATTATATCCATTTTCTCATGATTTGTTATATTATTCTCAATTATGATATTTTATTAATATCTCCAATGTTCACCCATATTGAGCTTTCGAGGTCACCCTTCATTATATTCCCATTTCCCTAGGTTACAATCAATGGTTTTAAGTAGTATATATATAAGAAGGGAACTATATAAGAAGAATTTTTTGTGATATTTATAATAATATTCAAAAAAATTGTTATGTTTCTAATATTCAAATACACTACACCATTATTCTTCTAAGGTGTATATTATTACTAGATATATTGAATATTTATAAAACATTATGTATTATTTATTTATTTTATTCTAGTGTATCCTTAGTATCTAATGTTCTTGATGAATATTTCATGGATTGGTATCTATATTTATAATTTTATGAAGTGTAGGGTCCTGAAAATTCTACAAGAGGAAAATCCAATTACCCCAAAACATGGAAAAGGACCGAACCAGTCCGCGTACCGGCTCCCAGCTATAGTATGTGGCCGGTTCAGAGAACCTCCCTCCCTCAGACGCTGTAGTTTGTGAATCAGAGGCGGGAACCCTGATGCGGTTGCGAAGCAGGACGAACGCCAGGCCGGTCCACCGCCGCAAACCGCGCCAACCGGCCAATGTCGCGCGCGCTATCATTCACAAAACGGAGGTGCAAGCCATATGAGGCTACAAATCTCGTCGTTCGCAGAATAGAGGCGGATTGGTTTGATTACGGAGAAATTTCGTGAAACTCAATTCCATAGATATCGGTTGACTAATTCATCCGTGGGTGAGGCTTTCTACATGGGCTTCCTCAAAAAGCGATGTGTGCCCCCTCGACCTAGCCTCTTTGTGACTGTATAAATAGTGACCGAGGGGAACCAAAAATGAGGGGAGAGGAAGGACGGGTGAAAACTGGTGGGGAGACACTGGAGAAATCGCTCCCAGCGGAAAAGTTCCACGACCATCCGCAGACCCCATATCGTCCATGGATGCACTCTTCCGCATATAGGAGAAACCATACCACGCACCACATGCAGCCATTTCCTTTGTGGATAGTCCCTCCATGTCCATCTCATTGGCTTCCACCCCCTCCACGGACCAACGTCATTTTCAAAATAGAGGCGGGAACCCCTCCGCATGCGTGAAGTAGGATGGGCGTCAACCCCTTTGTAGACACCCGTCGCTACCATTTGCTTCGCGGCCATTTCCTCCGCATCCATATAATCCACGGACACCCGTCATAGACAGCCTCTCTGTGGTAGCTCCAACGCAGCCGGATCTTCCGCAGATACCCCCATCATGGTCATCTCCTATGAAGTCAGCTCCTACGGCTCGCTCCTCCGTGGAAACCCTACGTGTCCAGCTCTATCACGACCACTCCCTCGCAGCCAGCTCTCCACCGGAAACTCCTACGTGGCCCTCCCCATGCAGAAACCCCATGGAATCTCTAGTCCATACCATGGGGGCTGAGCCCCCACAACCCCCCTCGGGCTCTGTGCTGGGTTGCGGTCCCGGCCCTCCGGGCTGGTCCCTTCGCTACCGTCACTGACCCCCATGAAAAATGGAGATCCGCACCATAAACTTTTTAGTTCGGGTCAATAGTATTTTACATTTCACCCTTGCGTCACCCCAACATCTGTCCTATACATTTCATGAGTTGAGCTACTCCTTGTGACTCTCCTATAACCCCATTACCTAGCTCCTTTTTCTAGGTTCATCTAGAAAGGGCCGCCCCTTGCATAATTCCCACACCAACCATTGCTAGGTATCTCCTACCAAGTCGTCCTAACCACATGACGTTAAAATGTATGGCCCTCTTCCTATCCATATGATGTTAAACTATATGGAAACAGTCCTCTCTACATGACTATAAACTGTAGCATTCTCTATCATTCAATAATTGGATGCCTCTTGCTCCATTAAATAGATGCCTTATTCTCCAAGCATAAGATGCCGCATTCCATGTTTACAGTGGCATAATTTCAAGAGTGATGGAATCCATTCAAAAATTCCATCACTCCACCTCATGTGTTGCACGTCCTTAATTCGGATCTTTATTCCCTTGCATGTCTGAAGGGACCCCCTAACGGCCTGGTCCCATGATGCCTCGGCTCACCTACCGTCCTAGGCCAACGCCCCCGAAAGACTTTGGGCAACACTTCGAGTCAGGTCCTGTGTTTCAAACACGGTTAATAGTTGACCCTCACTTGTCTGCTCCCATTCCAGGCTAACACGATATGGATTCTATGGTTCGAACACGGTCAACAGTTATCCTCCATCATCATGCCACCCTCACTGCGTTCCAAATGTCATGCATGTGATTCACACTTTTCATCTCCCTTTGTTTGGATTGATTCCAACACCCTTGGTGTTATCCCGCTTATGCACTTCCGCATAGGTGTAGGCCTCAATTATATGCCTCTACCCACCAGTGAGTTGGGATGCCCTCATGGTCAGATATGAGGAAGGCACCAGGGCATCCTCCTTGGTATAATCCCATAGCCTTTCTTGCGGGAGGTGGCACCTATGCACCTTCGTACTTCCTCGGTGCCAAGAACCAAGGGGGGAGACAGACACATGGGTTTTCATTACCCATTCCCTCTACCACTGGGCTTTTTCACCATCGGTCCTCCATTATAGAGTATGCCCTGACTTCTCGGTCCGCCCTATGTGTAAGCCCCACTTCGCTTCCCACAGACGCACCTTTCGCGACGTGATCGCCAGGTCTTTGCTACCTCTTGTTTCTCACACCGAGCATGAGTCATGTGGGGTTAGAGGAAAAAACCTACCATTTCAAGGCATGGTACATAGGAAGCCTCCACCAGGTTCAAGCCCATTACCCATTGGACGCCCGGTCCATCTTCACGTTGGTTCTCCGACACCACCTCCTATGAACTATGAGTACTTTGATCCTTGTTAAGGCATGGTACGTAGGAAGCCTCCTCGAGGTTCAAACCCACCACCCGGTCATTCCTACCTCCTTCACGTTGGTTCACCAACTCTATGGGCTGCCTCAGAGTGTAAGCCCCTTCCCAAACCGAACTACGAGGATTCTGATTCTTCTCACAAGGATACATAGGAAGCCCGTATCACGGGTTCGATCCAAATTCTCAAGTCATTATCTGTCCCTTCTAGATGACAATAAGCTCCAGAGCGCCCAGTTATGAGGCTTCAAACCAGCACCATCTCAGTGAGTCCAAATTCCTCGGAGTCATTAATCCAATGAGGGATGGTAAACCTTTGGCCTAAAGGATTCTGAATCCCTGCATCCAGCAGACCATTTCCAACCAGGATTAATCTGTGGATACTATACTTGGGTATACACCAAATATTTTTGAACATATGAACACGTATTAAATCTATAATAGAGTCTTGGAACAAGAAATAATTCCCCTCCCCCAAAGGGTGCATTGAGCCCGACTTCCCATCCTCTTGGCCAATGTGAGTTCTTAAGCATCTCTAGCCAAATCACCCGACGAACGCTTGCCTTTGGAAAGATGGTATATGTATCGTTGGATATGGAACCATTGGACGTTTCGAAACAAAGACCGATATAATCGACCTTAGCGATTGAGCGGAGTTCAGCCCTCTGTGAGATCGACAGTCGGGCGCGTCGGTCTAGTCCATCTGATTCGTCGTGAAACATGAAGGAACTATTCCCACAGGTGTGTTGGAAGCATCAGTAGTTATCTCAGATAATTTCTCCAGATTTAGATGATTTATCATAGGTTGTCTGATGAATCTCCACATCAACTCGTCAAAATATTCCTTTCACTCAACATTAATGTCAATGTTGTCTTCTTTTATAAGTAACTCATAAAATGGGATATAAATATTACTAGGTTATTGGATTATACACCTATAAAATCCTAATTGTCTTGGAATATATATATATATATATATGATGTTTCACATTAGATGGATAAATCATACAATTTATCAATTTAGTTTTATATTTGTTCTCTTTATTTCACACTTTGAAATGAAATTCCCAAGGACTATTCCTTGTTCCACCATGAAGTAACACTACTTTAATGAAAGAAAAAGGTTCATTCCAATGTATACCTTTAGAAAATTTTATAGGTTTTTCAAGAAAAGATAAAATGAATCATAAAAAACTATAAATTTATCCAACAATATATATCTAGGAACTATTAAATTTTTTTAAAAGATTTACATACCAAGAAAATATAAAATTTACATGGGGAATTACACAATAAAAACAGAATTCACAAATAATAATATGTCTCAATGTGATATGTCATGGTTGCATTATCTTGGTCATCTAGGGAAATGGGAACATGAAAATAACATGAAAATAAATCCTTGAGATAGTATAGATTTACCTTCTACTATTTACAGATTTTTTCCATTGAATGGATAGGTGAAAATATATTTCAAAGGGAATTGATTTAAATTCTTAAACTATATAAATACATCAGAATTATTCTAAATTCTCACAATGATTAAGCCATCTTGTTCATTCCTCGTAATTGTCAGTTTCTTTTTTTGAAAACAATGTGGATGATAATGACCCACTATATTTATGAAATATGGAATATGAAACCTTCATATAAAATTTTATCTAAAATTTTCTTAAATAATGTCATCATGGTGGGATTCATACACCTTTGGGTCTTCCTAACATGTCCTGAATTTTGTTTTACAAAATTCAATTGTATTAATATTTTTGAACACAATAGGGGAATATACCATAATATAATTCCTATTTAATTCATATTCTACATTAAAATTTCAATAATTTCGTGTTTTTGTGTTAGGTAAATTTTATTAGCATTGCTCTCCACTTGTTTTTTCTTTTAAATTATGTACACTTACTTCAAATTAGTGGGAAGAGGTTTTAATTCCATATTTAGGGCGTTTTTCTAGATATGAAATCATAATGGGGTTCCTAAACACCCATGTTTCCCTATCCTTCAACCATGATTATAAATCAACTTCTTATTCCTGGAAAAAATAATAAAATATATCAAAAAACTCATATTTTTTCTCTTCTGCAAATTTTTTTTAAAAAACAATTTATAGAACTTTTAACTGCTTCACTTCCCATGGTATATTAAATTTTAAAATGTTTTCCTAAATCAAAAAATTCATGTAACATAATTAAAACTTCAATGGGGTCAATTCATTATATGTTACTAAGTGTGAGTCCTGAATGATCTATTTATTGGTGTCTCATGGAGTCCAAAATTACAATGTGGATAGTGTTGTTTACCAAATCTATGGAAAGGGATAATTCATGTAATTTTTTGATAATATTGGATATATTTAATAATTTTATATGTAAAATATTGGGTGAGGGGGTTAGTTATCTATATTAATCCATGTTCAACACATAAAATTTGGGTAGAAATATCATAATTTTATCTCTAACTATAACATATTCCAAAACATCTATAAATGTAGTGGATCGGTTTATAATTAAACAACCACTCAAGCTAGATTCAAATCACCAATATAAAAATAGGTAAAACTTATGTGAGTAATATATTTAATGGATGAAAATAAATAACGTAAAAACTTTAAAAAAGTTATATAACCAATGGAGAAAGGGATAGAAGATGTCCCCAATCATAACACATTACCAGTATTTTTGGTCTTATTAGTTCTGAGAAAATTCTTCCCAAGTTGACCTTTTCATGACAATAAATCCTCCTCTTCATAGTGAATATATCTTTAAAAATATTATGATATTGTGATACATTTTTTGCGAGCATGTAGTAGGGGAATATTAATCTCCATATTTTGAAATATTTTAGAATTATCTCCTTGATATTCTTCCCCCTCATTCTTTTTTGGTCATATCATTATCGAGGGGAAATAAAGTAGAGGGTGATTTTTCTCTAAAATACATATATTTTTGTTTATGTAGTTTATTTATTATTTTACCAACCTCATATTCCTATTATTTGCATTATACTTCTCTAGAATTATTTTTGAGGAATCTGTATAGTATTTATATAATTTCCTGATCTATTCTCTTGAAGTTATAGTTTCTTAGGTATATATTATGGGGTGTTAAGTAGTGGAAGTTCATTTATATTTATTTTTATCATTATTCTAGCATTTATCTTTGGATTCCGGACAAATTGGTTTTTTATTTTTTATATTATTTTTATATAATTTTTGATAAACAACCAATGTTATTTTTCAGTTCTGTAAATTTATTCCTAAACTCCACCAATTCATGTACTTATTGTTTCTATATAGATTTATTTGTATATGTGGATGGTTTTTCCAAGGTTTTGTTTTATTGAAAATAAAGGGTTCTTGTTGGGAGATTTTTTTGAAGTCCAATGATTTGTTAGAAAGGTAATAGATATAGGTATTATTGGATTTACTACTTGAATAGGGGATGTTTTTTAATATATTACAAATTTGTGGAAAGTAAGGGTTCTATTTTTTTCCATGACCATACTAAACATGGGAGTAATCTATTTCACCTTTGGTTAGGGTTTTAATAACCTTATATGGAATACTATTTCATAGTCGTTATTTTCATAAAATTAAAAACCTTTCTTAGTAAAATGGTGAGGCGATGAATATAAACCACACACATTGAATAGTTCTTGTTCCTATATATTTAAATTCATATACATTTTTCTCAAAATTATTCCTAAATATTCATGTTTTTATTCCTATAATAGAGATGATTAAAAATTACACACTTCAAAAAGTCCTCTAGTACTTGAACATATTATAAAAAATTGTAGTTAGTTACAATAAATACTCTACATATGTCCCTTGGATTATTCCTATAATTTCTATATTAAGTCCCTTCAATATTATGCATCAAAAATATTTCTATAATTGGCATGTAATACGTGATATAATAACAAAATTAATTGATTCTTATCTATATTTTGATGTGTGAAACTAACCCATGTATTCATAAACCTCTCCTATTACTTATAATGATTCTCTCTATAAGCCTATTTTATTTCATAACAATCCATCATAATGTATATACATCTAGAGGAATGGAATAATATTTTAAGAAATCATCATTGATAATAATCTATTTCTGGGAAATCACCTGGTTGTAGGTTATAAATCCATTACATGGATTATCTACCTAGTGAAAAGGGGAATCACCTCTATTTAACTTGTTATTCTGTAACTCCTCATTGTTTAATATTGGAATAGGACAATGTGAACTCCTTGATTTTCTTATTTCGATTATCACCTATCATCCCAAGAAATTTTGGATGAAATTAAATTAATAAATTTTTAAATTTAAATCATTTCATAACATAAGTATAACTATTAGATTATTTTGTTTGATTAATTTTGGTACACAAATATCTATCAAGGTATGACTATGATTGACAACCATGATTTCCTGATCACGATTAACACTATAAGATTCACTTGAGACTAGAAAGAAAACATCCTCAGTGTCATATTATATGTTTAATTTTATATCTTATATTCTAAAATTTAGCCCAATTTCTATATTTATAGGGTAAATATTAGTGTTAGAGTGCATACTCTAGCAATTTTAAAACTTAGATTTCTGGAATTGTATCCCAAGAAAGAGTGTTATGTATTGACACATTAAAAACTGATCTTCTAGTGTGAAATAATAAATTATTTTATCTATTTAAATTTAATACTAGTGGTAAAGCTATGGTTTTATATAGATAATAGTGCATAAAAACAGTTTTCATTAGTTAATAAAAGTTTTTATTTTTTATTTGTTTTGGTTTTTTAGAAAGTTATGTAACAAAAAATAATTTTGAACTCAATAATATGTGAATGTTTATTGGGGGTTTGTGAGATATCAAATTATAATTTTATTATAGTCTCTAAATTATTTTATGAACTTTTTATAAACTGATGAATGAGAGGATCTAAAACCAATTCACCTTTAAAAATTGGTTTAATGGTATTAGTGAGAATAAACTTAAGAAAAACTATATAGATGATAAGCTTTATAATATGTGTGTTGGTGATATATAAAATCACTTGTCTTATAAACCACCCTGAACCTCACTACACAGCTCATAATATTGCATCATATATAGGCTAAAAATAAGTGGAGGGATATTCTAGATCATTTGAAAATGTAATAAATGATTAAAAAATTAAACCAAACACAACCTCTATTTAAATTTATATCTTATACTTCTTATTAAATCTAGTAAATAAGAAATATAATGTTTTTATTCATTGAATCTTGAAGACATATGTTTTCCCAAAGGACAACCTTTACATCCCTAATACCCAAAAATAATAATCCCTATATTAGAAGGGTAAAAAAGCTAAATGAAGAAGAATAGGTAATTATAAAAATAAATAAAACCCAAAAAATTAATAACTATTGTAGTGGCAATAAAAAAATTCAAATAAAAACTCATGACTCCAACAATAAACCATCCCTTTATCCTTCAACCTTGAATTTTTTTTTGAGATCATAATTTTCTATTTTCTAGTTTTGGAAAGTCCATCAGTGTCCATTCCACTCAACTTTTGAAAAAATTTCCTTTCTTTCATATATGTTGAATGGGTTTATAAAAACATCTAGTAATAGGGAATACCTTCTAAAAAATATTTATGTTTTTTTAAAACTACACAAGATTGATATTTATGGGTGATGGAGGTTACTTACTGAGACCCATGTTTATGGATGAATTCAAGATTATGTGGTCTGAATCAAAATGAACCTTTATCCTTATAATATTCATTCCTATGAAGGTCTTTTGTGTATATGTGACAAAATTCATCCTTCTAGATAAACCATTCATTCTTACATGTGGTCATGATTACAAGAAACTAGGCATAAATGTAGGTCTCATCTAGGATATCTATATGGAATGTTATGATTAATGCTTGACAAGATGACCCTTGCATAGAAACTCTTCATTGGATTTCAAAAAATTCTCCAAATTCTATATCTATTCTGAAATGATTTTGATAAATAATGTGAAAATAATATAACATGAAATTAAATGTATTGTTTTTTCAAATTCATCCATAATTGAATCATAATAATTAATAATAAATATTTAATCTATATTAACTATAAATTAAAAAACATATATTATAATAAAAATATATTATAATTACATATAAAATGATTAAGTGGATGGATAAAAATCATTACAATGAAAATTGAAATATATGAAAATATTAGTTGTTTCAATATATATTATTAGTAGAAATATCATAATGTATTCCCTACTCCCTAGATTTGGGAGGTTTTGTCCACTGGTTATCCTTAATGATTCTTGTATTAGTACATTGAGTTATATAGTGTCAATATTCTTTAGAGTTGAAAAATATGATCAATTGAGTAGGATTGAATTAAACCTTCCATTTTATATTATAGTTATTAGATTATTCACAACACATATACACACAAGATGTTTATTACCTTATTTTCAACTCATGAAGAATTTATTTATTCCCTTGAGGTAGTTCCCATAGGGATTCATCCTATACTTTTTATTTGTTAGCAGTTTAATATTATTCTCCCCATAACCCATTTTAGAAAAACCATCATAATTGAACACTATTATTCTCTTATTATCACCAGTTACATGAGATAAATGAGATTCAAAATTCTTATCTCCAACTTAATGAAACATCGAACTAATTCATCATGACCATCAAACACTAACATTTTGACCATTTTGAAGGTCTCGTTTTATTCCACTCAAGAAAAAGTATATCAATATTTTTTTGTCTATGTTAAAGATTTTGGAATATCTTGAATTCTTTGTGTTTTAATATTTATAAAAACCAATTTATTTTTCTTCTATTTCTTAACACCAAGAAATTTCCTCCCCATCATAATATGAGGTTTTCAAGTAATATATCTATTGATACATATTTTTTTAATTCATCTCATTATATTGAGAATATGTCATCCATGGGAATGATACTCTAGATTGATGTCTACAAGTTATCATATTCTCCCTATAATAGATAAATAACTAAGGTGACCTTACATTACCTAGATAAATGGGACAAGAATATTAATTTTTTTGTTGATTATATAAAAATATATATAATTAAATAATTTTATGATCTATGAAAAGAGGTTGGTCAATATAAAAACAATAAGTCCAAATTTGGTTTATTATTTAGAGATGTTAAGTGATACATATGGTTTAATTTATTATTCCAAATTTGATTCAATTGAATAAGTACCACTATGATGTTTCCATCTCTCACTCTCATCATATAAGGAACCTCATTTGATAAATCATTATATTGGCCATAAAACTTTTTTTTGAGATGATTCCTCTTATTTTTATCCAATTACTAAACAATAAAACTTATGAATGAGAATACACTAATTAATCATAATATAAAACAAAAAGTATGAACATATACTGAATAATTCATTAAAATATTTTATATAATCAATTTTTACTTCCTCAACATAAATATAGACTTTTTATATGTATGTTCTATGAAATTCAACATCAAAATACTTAAAAAAAATTATATAATACCAAATATAATTAACTGAATCTATTATATGTTATATTATAACATTTTAAAAATAAATATCCTTAAAAAATATCAAACAAATATAGTGATATACTTTCATTGGGAGATTTATGACATGATAAATCTCTTTAAAAGTAAACTACATCATAATTTATTTTGATCATAATTATATACTTAATGTTCTTATAATTATTATGTCACAATATGTGATACCATGAGGGCCTACATAAAACAAGTGAGGTAAAATTCCAATATGTGAATAATCAACGATTGAATGAGAGTGATATTTCATAAGAGTCGATAATCATAATATGGAATAATAATAAGAAGGATCACCAATCATTACATAACAACATGACATAAGGTAATATAATAGTATATATTTATAATCATGAGGCTCATGAGAATGTGGAATGAATATAAAAAATGGAATCATAAACATAAGTCATATATGATGGCCAAGACATCATAAAATAATGTGTGAGGCTCATTTCCCATGGATGATTTATATTATATAATCAGATGTTATAATTAAAAGATCAATTGTGGGGTTTATAATTATTATCCCACTCATTGAATCATAACATGACATGCCTATTTGTGACATATAGAAAGAAAATATACATAAAGAGTACATCATTAATAATCTCATGATATATATATATAGGTTATATGATAAATCCATAAATATTTAACCATAAATGTATCATATAGGATCCCATGAAATGATGGGATTATATAGTATTATATATTCAAAATAAAGTAATTATCTATAGGTCATGATCCTATAAATGAATGTGAAAGAAAATTTGTAGTAAGTTTTGAAGAAGATGTTTTGAAAATAAAAATATTTATAAAACATTTTAAATTTAGGTAAAAGAATCATTAAAATACATATGAGAATAGGGTTTCTAAAAAATGAAAATTCAACTAAAATATTTTATGTTTAAATAAGAAAATGTTTTCATATAAATGGAGACAATCATATTTATAAGATTGGAAAATGAAAATGGAGAATAAATATAATGGTTTTCTTGAATTGAGTTTAATTTAAAAATATATATGATTTGGTGGAAACTTGGAAGGTGTGGGTATACCAAATAAATAAATTTAAAAATAAAAAAATTCATAAAATAAATATTTATACATAAATTTGAATATAAAAGTGAAATAGAGAAAGTGTCTGTAATTTAGAGACTATAAAGAAAATAAAAAAGTAAGTTAGGTAGTCCCCTTACCACATTTCCTAACTATTTTTGATACTCCTCTAAACACACAATTTTTTATTATATGGTAGTCATTTATAAAATTGGTATTTATCACATTTATCATTTGTGTTTGTTTGTTTTAAAGTTCCAAAGATATTTTATTATATAGTAATGGAATATTCTCCATTTAGTGGTTCCATTAGATCTAAAAGTTTCATAATATTGTTTTCATGTCTATCTAGTATCATAAATGTTTTACATTAAAATAATTGTATAAAATGGTTATATATAAAGAAACATGTTTCAATATGATAATTTTATCCAATTAACATGACAATGATTTCTAATTTTTAATATTATTAATATTATTACCATTTTCACATTACAATATCTTAAACATATTAGAGAAGGTGAGACTATTCAGAATCATCTACTCATGAAAACATGGGAGGAGATTTAGTAACATAACGTAATCCATAAATTATCATTGATAAATATCAAAAATTTCTTATTTTTTTCCTTTATAGTGATATCCAACCTACATTGAAGTGTATAAAGATAACTAATAGATACAATCGAGGAAATAATTATCTTTTATCCCACAGAAACAAATTAAAATTCATTTATGGGATTTGAAAATTCATAGTTAGAAATTTGGTTAAACACTCTTTTAATATTGATCCATGTATCACAAGGTGATCTAGTAATTCTTAAATGGTTTAAATTACAATTAATGGGTTATGAAGATATCATAAAAAGTGTCCCTTTTTACATGATGGATTCTTGTTTATGTTTACTGATGACCATTTGATAAATTTTTTAAAAAAAATTATTATAATTATACATTAAATATATTTTTCAAACCACCAATTTATTTCGGTGAAAGGTGATTCACATCATCACCAATATATGTGTTTTTAACCAATAATGATCTTATGACTAATATAAACAAATATCAAATGTGATTATTTAAATATAATATCCTAAAATTATATTACCATTGAATTATATCAATTATTTAAGAATGAAATACTACAATTTATAATTTATAAATAATTATAGGAAGGGAATAATTGAATGAGTTTTGATTAGATAAATTGCGCTTCTTCCATGAGAGGACTCCTTTAAACTATAGGTTAATCTTTCTAATATTGGTATTTTGGATATAATAGAACATCGCCAAGGAGGTACCTAAACCCATGTTGGAAACACCCCAACACACAGGGGTGTTCTAAATTCATGGATGGGGACCCCAAACTAATACACAAGTGAGTACTATCTCCATATATGGGGAAAATCACCTCAAAACATAGGGGTGTACTTGAATTACATAGATAGAGGTTATTTCTCTTACATATAGGGAATAACCTAAACTTTATAGATGAATAACTCTTAATAGACAAATGAGAGAGTACCTGAGTTACATCTTTATTATGGGGGACCGTTCTAGGTAATTAATATCACTAGGTGGATACTTGAACCCTATTCATGGTAGATTATTCCCTAACACACATTTGGTTCTAAGACACCATGTCAAAACAATACTTCTAAATCACAACTTATCATATCTTTGATTGAGTCAAGATCATAAATCTTTCAAAATCACTACATAAAAAAATTCTAATAACATAGAGAAAATATACTCAATATAGACTACACATTTGCCTGAATTTTTATCCCATATGAGAAATAATTTAGAGTAATATAAATTTCTAGTACATAACATTTTAAATAATGTTACACCATGTGTATGTCTCTCATTAAAGGATTGTCATTTTCTACCATCACCCAGCTCTTCTGTATCCAACTTGCACTAGGTTTCTAATTGGGTATATGAAATATGTGGATTCCAGATATCCTATGTGTGTTTTTTAGTAGATTATGTTTTATTGGACATAGTAAAGAATATATATATAGTGCACTTCATTTATTACTTCTCAGAATAGATGGAGGGTACTTTAAGGGAAACATTAAGGGGAATCATCAAGTTCATAGTTTAAAACAATTTGTAGTAAACACAATATGTAGAACATAAAAGGTTGTTGGGAAAGTAAAATATCAATAAAATAAGAATACATTCCATGAATATATATCATGTGTTGTGATACTCACAACATATGAGTCTATAGCATAATCCTATATTGTACATGATATACACAATGAGGCTCCGAGTTCCTTATTACATGGCATGTGTCACATAGTCACATGGTAGGTGATATTTAAAATAATATGAAACCTTAGCACAACCAGATCTGATTCACATGGATATACTTACATATCAAATATTATGAAATATTAATTATAACACTAAAACTATAAATTCAGTAAAACATTGTGTGTGGTATGGGAATATACCATCTATAGCAGCCAAAATACCATAATATCAATGTAATAATTTATCTGAAGGACCCAGGAATACCTGGATAGGGGAGGGGTAAATCAAGGTGTTGACTTTTTATTATAAATTGATGAATATTTTCCCCATATTGGTAGGATCTATTTAAACCTATCTTATGAGATGAAGCAAAAAACAAATAATCACTTGCAATATGAAGACACAATGATGTTATTTGGTTCACCACTGAGGGAAACATCCAAGAAGAATACACTGATAGGTTTTTGGTCATACAAACTTCCAATAATCATCACTATTAGTGGTGAAAAATGTTTAGCATAATAAATCTATGCTAGGCATACTACCTTTAAACGGTATTATGGATAGCACATTGTATCCCTAACAACACATTCATTGACTCCCCATTCTCATTGCATTGGGAATAATCTTTACTCAGTTTTTCAATATGATGGTTGATTCAATGGATTGGCATTAAATCTATCATTCGTGACTATAAATATATTATTTCTTGAAGCATCATTTTCCCCTATAAATTTAATCTACTTTTCTACATACTATTAATTTGTGAACTTTTCCTCCGTGAAATGGCCTTCTTCCTTAGTGTACCACACTACACCGTGTATTATGAGGGCTTCCTTCGAGATCCTCCCTTCACCACCTACCACCTACGTGTGTTACCTCATCAAATTTCATCGGCGTACTGCCAACACATACAAAATACATGTAATGTATTTGCTTATTCTCTCGTGTTCTTCCTTCCTTTGTGTACTGCCTTGCTCCACATACTTCCTCACTTTCTCCTCATACTGCATGATCACCACAAATCGAGTTCTTCCTATTCATACAGACTCTTCTCTACATTGCACCGATTTAGTATGCTTCTTATTCCATGAACTATTTCCCCTCTATGGAACATATCTTCTCTCATGGAATCATCCTCGCAAATATCTTATCCCTTACGGGATTGTCTTATCGTGAACCATTAAAGAATTCATTGATCTCCTCCAAGAATTTTAAACTCAGATTTTATCCCTAATGAAGGGATTATTTATCCTAGTATAGGATAATAGATCAACATAAACCACTAAATCTAGATTTACCAAATATTCAATATGGAACCACCTTTACTGTGTATAATGCATCTCCCACGAACCATATTTTTTATGTCATCCACATACCACCATTCTCCCTACAAAGTAGAAAAAATCACCACCAAATTTCTGAAAAAGACACCCTTTGTGGATTCTAAAAACTACATATCATTTTCTTGAATGAAATGCCTTCCCTCAAACCATTTTCCTTCTTTGAACCATAGGCCTTCCCACGATACTCCATCACACTGTGGACTCTTCCTCCTATGTGGACTGCAAAACTTTTTCCTCTCCACGAACTGATCCCACTATGTGGTTCATGCTTCTCCATTCTACATACCATATTTTGTGCTCTAAAAAATATTCATGGAAATCCAATTCCGCATACTGACTTTGTTGAAAACCTTCCTTTACCAAAAATGAACTCCCGATTTTGAGGCCCAATTTTTTTGCCAAAACTGGGAAACTACACCACATTAAACACCTACTTCAACCTATATAGTAAGATCACTTGACATTCAAACAACTTGATCAACCCAATTTGGATTGAAAATAAACCCTAACTATACTCCATTCCCATAAAATAAAAACCCTGGTTCCAATTCTAATTTAATTTATCACTTCATTATCATTTTAATGCAATAAAACTTACCATCCTTAAATGTAGAATCATGAATCCATGTTCATACTCGATACATAATAATTTTAGAAAAATATTCAAGAAGTTAGTGGATGTATGGATACCTTCCCATCCAAGACTGAGCTCTCATTTTATTTCATTACAGGACATGAGAATGAGATAAGAATCAAGTTAGTTTTCATGATGGGAAATCTCTCAATGGAATGTGACATTTTAATTATCTTTTTATTTTATCAAAAAAAATTATTAACATAAATAATTATTCAATTAATATTCATCAACATGAAAAAAAAAATTATTAGAGTAATATACCATGATTTATTCATAAAGTAAAATTATATATAAGAACTAATGTTTTATCCCTATATTGTTTCCTTGATAAAAATAAAATAATTAATTATTCTAACTACCATTGTTCAGAGGAAATTATTATTATATTTAAAAAAATCACCTTGTAGTGAGAAAATTATCCATAGATATAACACCCCAAATATTTTAAGGTATGTTTATCTTAAATACATTCAATTAATTAGATATCCTATATTTCATGAAGCACTGATTCCTTATGAAATAACACATGGTTTTTTAAAGGATATACTCATAACCTATCCATTAAACTTAAATTTTTCACTTATGTATTTTGAATTTCGAAAAATGGACATACTTGGTTGTGATCAGGGTGATATTTGGAGTCTGATATAATAAACTAAATTTCAGTGAATAAGAACATACCCTAATGAATAGTAACTTACAAATATAAATATTAACATACCCTTATGAAAAGTAATATAACCATTATAAATTTTAACCTTACCCATGAATGTATAAATAAAATTTAGGCACCTCAAAAATAAAGATTCAAAATTTAAGTCTGTGTATTTTTGGATTAATTGATGATTTTGATTAAAAATTAAATTTCCCATATTTTTATAAATACTTTTGGAAAATGGAGTTCATTTTTTTGAATTCAAAATGTCAAAAAATGGTTAGAGTGAATATTTGTTATTTTTCCAAAATACTTGAATTTTTTGTAAATATTAAAATTCAGTAATTATTATATAAATAAATTATGTGATAAATACACTATTCCTTGCATCATGGATGATGTAAGAAATAATTAGTTCAAACTCAACTGAAAATATTTCTATTTTTTGTCCTAGAATCGTAACTATTTCTTGCCATAGGAAAAAATAATAAACTAATGATTAAAATATTTAGAAAACCCTCCTCCCCTCCACTATAAATACCACCCATCATACCATCATTTCTTCACACATATATAGCTTCCATACTTGCCTAAATTCTACTCAAATATCATTCTAAGATCCTCCCCAACATTTATCAGCCCTTGGTCCCCTCAAAAGAATAAATCTCCCCCCCCCCACCCACCCCCCTAAAGAGGCTCTCAACGGAAGATATATTCAACAGGTAAATTCCCCTTTTAAATTTTTTGTTTTATTTTCAAGTTCATTTGTTATCTTTTCTATTCTCACCTATTCACATAAAAATGTTATAAAAAATTATTTACCATATGTGTAATGAAATATTTTTATGATAATTTAATATTCAATCATCACATCTTTATTTCCTTGTTTTTATTCTATAAATGAAAACACTGTCTGGGATGTGTTAATTATCACGTTCAAGGAAGATGTGTTTTTAATTTCTATTATTATCTTCAAGGCTGGTCATGAAATTTTTCTAATGGTTGATCCAGATCGGAATATATTTATTTTATCATATTCAATGTTCTTGAATCCTTAAAAACTCATAATATAAACTGATAATACAAAACTAGTTCATTATGCACAAAATCTCCAAGTTAATCCAATCGTTTATCATTAACATTTATCTAATGTGTCATCCTCATGGAATATAACCAAAAACATTATAAGATAATTTATATATTTATAATTTCATTAATAATATTTATTAACAATTATTTATTTTTAATCATATTTCAAATGAACTTCCGTTCATTAATACAAGTAAATCGATCACGAAAATCAAGAAAGAAAATGCCTCCAAAAAAATATAATTGAACCTCTTAAACCCATAAAAATGCTATGAATGAACCTAATAATGTTAAAAAAAATCAATACAATTTTGAGGCGTTTTATGAATTATTAATTAATGAGGCTAAATTTGATTATTAAGGTCATTAAGATCAATCAAGGAATATATCTGGGCATAAGGTAAGGGGTTTCTCATCTTACTTTTATTTCCATGAGATATCCATTATTCACCACTAACTCTTGTGTATGGTGTATGTATACTACCTATTGCTGTTTAATATCATGAATATATTTATTTTTATGCTATTCAAGGTATCATTTGATGGTTATTAATTTTCAGGCATATGATTTGATTGGTTACAAAGTGGTAGGGGTTCTCTACCTGAACCTCCATTTACATTCCGAACACTATTATACTCTACTTACATAAATGAAATTATTAAATATTCATATGTATTATTCATAAATTTTGTTTGATTTTTCTATATATATATTCCAAACATAATCCTTCATTATTTTAATAGTAGTTATATGTTTAAAAATGATCTTTCAAAAACTCTCCATGATAAATAAGCTCAGTTTAAGGGAAATTCCCAAATTATTACCTATTTTCAAGTAAACTATATAATCAATTTTAATCAATAATTATTTTTTATAAATCAAGAATTTTATCATGAAAACCTATCTTGGTTCATGCATTGTTTTATAAAATCAATCATGTCATTAATCATTGAAATCCCTTTAAGATTTTCCTTAAATTTCACTAAAATGTTTTACTTATAAATTATCTTTATAAACTTTTTTATATGATGGGACATTATTTAGGCCTAAAATATCATTTATATGTCCTTGAATTTTATTTTCTTTGATATACATATTTACAATATTAATTTAGGTTTAATACAAATTATTTTCCAAAATAACTCTTCTTTCAAAAGTAAAAAAGGATTTTTCTCGTCACACTTTAATTTTTATAAAATTTATTCCTTTTTCACTGCCTACTCCTTTAATGTGGTGTATGTAATGACTATTGGTATTTCATATAAAAATTATCCTTATTCTCATGGTATACTACTGGATTATGATTTAAATATTTCAAGGTGGTATGGGACACTTTGGAATGTTTAAGGATTATTTCATCAAGAGTGTTTTAATGATCTCATTTAAAAGTATCTTCATATAGGTAAACATCAATTTTATAACCTCATAATACATTGAGGATTATCGCTTAAAATATAATCTAAAATATTTTGTTGAAGGGTTTATAATTATTTTGACTGTAGATGTGTCAACTTGACATTATCCTCCATATTACTCTGAATGGTTAGTGTTTATTTTTAATGATTGAGGAATGTTATTTACATCTCATATGATAGTTTTAATATGAATTTATATGTCAATTATGTTAAAAAAAAATTATAAAGACTGATATTTACTGGAAGTGATAGGTGGGGCCCACTATATCCCTTTGATGCATCGACTGGTCCCATGAGACAAACTAGTTGGCGACAAAACCATCGAGTTTGTTTCAAAAACATAGACGGGATTCTACTCAAAATCATAAACCATCTTTATGGTATAATGGTTCATGTTCCTGATACATGATGTTTAAATAATAAGTATTCTTTTAATTCACTATTCAGGTGTTACTATCCACACGGTTTTCACTCTGAGAAAATCTATGGATGTATTTTTATTCTAAGCTTATTTTTGGAAAGTGTTTTCATTTATCGATCTTTCCATATTAGTTATATATTATAGATTATAATTCAATTATTACTGAATCATGATTCCACTACAAATATTCCTTATTGAGAATTTGAGCTCACCTTTATTATGTTTCATTTCCCCATGTTATGAAGAAAATAACCTTGAATAATATTTCATAGAGGAAATTTATTTTAGTTTATTATGTATCATATTGTAATTTATATCTTTCCAAATGTAATTTGGGTATCATGTCTGTAATATGGTCTTATAAAACTAAAAAAATAATTGGTCCTTCTGTATTTTATTCCTTCTAATCATTCTAATGAAATAAAGTGATACATCGGCTTTGGGTTTTGGTGGTCAGGGTGTTTTAGTTTGTATCAGAGGATGTTTATCAGTAACCTTGGAAACTAGATTTAGGAAAAATAATTTTTAGTACAAAACCCTAAGATAGTCTTTGAGGATATTCATAGAGTAACATCCAATAATTTTGGTAAGGTAGACACTATGAGGGTATTCTTATAAAATATATCACTATCTGGATAATACATGTGGACGTGGTTCTTACAGAGATGTACCTACGAATAACTATTCCAACAAGTAGTTTTGGGCTTGACCTAGGGTATCCTAATACATAACAACAGGCCTTACTGTGCACTTTTTTTGAAACTCATTAGGGATATGATTAGGATAATTCAAATTTTATTTACAACCCATTATGAAAGATTTAAATGTAAATAGAAACCGTGTTAATGATTGCGATATTACCTATGCATAAATTTTCAAATTATGGTAAGTGTTTTCATGTTATAAATTATGAATTATTAACTTATTTAGTGTGAGCCATTTTTTTGATGGTTCTTAATGAACGAAATATAATCAATAAATTTGGAAATGTAGGGATTTATCCACTGCGAAAGACAACACAGTCAGTATTGTAGCATATCAAATCATGAACATATTAGGAAAACTTACATAGGTTGTGATAAATAACCATGATACACCTATATTAGATCTTTTCATGCGACGGAAGACCTCATCTTTTAGTGGGACTACTAATCCAGTGGTTGGTGAGCAGTGGATGAAGTCCCTTGAAAAGATATTTATAGCATTGAAATGATATGAAAATGAAAAGGTAGTACTTGCAGTATATTACCTCTAGGGTGATACTGATAAATTGTGGTCATTAATACAAAATTCCATGGAGGAATAATAAATATAATATATTTAATTTAGGACTTTTAATGAAATATTCTTTGACAAATATTTCCCTCGTGAACAATGAACTGAAATGAAGAGAAAAATCCATAGCCTAAATAAAAGGGAAGAAGAGAGTGTTCCTGAGTATGAGGAGACATTCACAATATTATCCAGGTATGATATATATTATGTACATGATTGAGATTTCAAGATTGATAATTTCATTAAAGGTCTAAATCCAAGTCTTCTAAGGGAACTGGCTTCTCAAACATTTTCATCATATGATCAAATTATATAAACTGCCATCAAAACTGATATTGAATTCTCTAGATAAAATTTATTCAATGGAAACCAAGATAATAATTATTACTTTTATAACCAAGGAAAAGGTGAGGTGCCGAAGAAGAATAAGGGAACAAACAATTCCCATTAGGTGAGAACTGTGTAAAGAATCATCCTGGGAAATTCTCAAAAGGCATGGGTTCTTGCTAAAAGTGTGGTGAAAAGGTTCATTAATATAATGAATGCAAGGGGAATAAATAATTCAAAGACATTAAATTCTACAATTGTAGATATATGGGACACTGTGAAATTGAGTTTCGGAAGAGCCTAGGAAACTTTCCCCCAAAAAGGCCATGAGACCAAGGAAAAGATTATACGATTAAAAATTTAGAGGTTAAAGTTCCTAATGATGTGGTGGTTGTGCTTTAATTTTTTCCTCAAACATATACTGTGATTTATTTGATTCCAAATCATTTTATTCCTTTATATCTTCCTAGTTTTCCAAGAAAATTTTTAATTTCCAATTTTATTTAATAATAGAGTTTTCAATCAAAACTCTTAAGAGAATTATCGTTGTGACAAAGATGCGTCAGTCGGTCCCCTTTGTGACACACAAACGTACTTTAGTTTATGAACTTATCAATATACCTATGATTTACTTTTATAAAATTCTTGGTATGAATTGGATTTCAAATCTTGATGCGAAAATCTATTGAACAAGAAGGAAGTTACAATTTTTGAGAATGATATATAATCCATTATCTTTAAAGAAAAAATATCATCATCTGGATCTTATCCAGATCAAACATTAGTATCTATTCAAAATGAATTTATTAGAGAGGAAGAGAAACATCATATATGGATATTAAAATTCATGATTTACCTATTGGGAAAGAATACATTGATGTTTTTTCAGAGGATTTACCTGGACATCCTCTAGAGCGGGATGTTAAGTTGTCTATTGATTTAATTCCTTGTGCAAGATCTATATCAAATACTTCTTATATATTGGACACTATGGAATTAGTAGTACTCAAGAAACAACTATAGTAATTGAGTGATAAAAGATTTATCCTCCTTTTTTTCCTCCATAGGGAGCTCATGATCTCTTTGTCAAGAAGAATGATGGATCTATGAGTCTATGCATTGACTATAGGAAGATGATTTCTATTACAATAAAGGAAAATTATACTCTACCTATAATTGACGCTTAATTTGATTAAGTTTTCGGATCCCAATATTTTTTGAAGATTTTCCTTAGATCTAGATATCAAAAATTGCATGTGAGGAAGAAAGATATTCCTATGAAAACATTTCAAACCAGTTATGGAAATTATGAGTTTACAACAATAGCTTTTGGATAGGCTACTACACCCTATGTTTTCATGGATATAATTATAATGTTTTTCAAGTAATATCTTAATGAATTTTTTTGGTGTTTATCTATGACATCCCAGTATACTCCAACACTACGAAGACCATTTAAATCACTTGCGGGTCATTCTGAAAACTCTTAGAAGAAATGAATTATATATGAAGATTAGCAAGCATGAATTTTGGATTCAATCAGATTCTTTTATTGGAGATATTGTATATAAGGATGGATTCTTATTTGATCCTTCAAAGTCAATGGAAATCCAATAATGTACCATGCAAACAAACATAACCAAGGAACATAGTTTTATTGGGTTAAAAGGTTACTATCTGCGTTTTGTTCATACTTTTTCCTAATTAGATTACACATTAACCAAGATCATAGGTAAAGTGGATAAGTTTTTATAGATGAAAGAATTTACAGAATTCATTGAAGGATTGGAAAAGATATTGGTCAATGATCCAATTTTGGCTCCTCTATATGGAAACGATGGATTTGTGATATATGGTGATGCGTCAAAGAATATACTGGGTTGTGTCCTTATGAAAAATTATAGAGTTATTACTTATGAATCATGGAAGTCGATGACTCATGAGAAAAATTATCCAACTTGTGATCTTGAGTTAACAGCTGTAATCATTTCTCTAAAAATATAGAGACACTATCTCAATGATGAATTATGTGAGATATATACGGATCATATGAGTTTGAAATAAATATTTTCATAGAAATAACTAAACATGAGGAAAAGTAGATTGCTCGAGTTACTCAAAGATTATGATTTTTAAATAAAATAAAACCTAGGTAAGTGAAATAATGTGGAAGATGCATTAAGCTGGAAAGATCATGGACTTCTGACCCAAATGCGGGTTGAGAGAGATCCTATATTCACGAATCAACTAAAGATAGATATAAAGATTATTATGTAAAGTGAAACATATTTCCTCTTTCAAATTATTGTTAATCCATCTTTAATAGAGAAGATAAAAAGATCTCAATCTGATGATTAGAATCTATAAAAGAAAATTAATCTTGTTAAGATTGAAAGATTAGCAGACTTTGTGTATGAGGATGGAGTTCTGAAATTTGGGAAGATGTTATGTGTTTCATTAGTACCTGAGCTAAAAAGGTTACTACAAGATGATTTTCATAACTGAAGTTTCTCTATACACCATATTAGCACAAAGATGTATATATATCTGAAAGAACATTTTTGGTTGGATAACATGAAGTGAGAAATTGATGACTTTGTATCAAGGTGTCTAGTTTTTCAACAAGTGAAGGCTTGGAGACAACATCTTAGAGGGTACATTCAACCTATACCTATTTCTATGTGTATATGGGATGATATTAAGATCTAATTTTTCATAGGACTGCCAAAGACACCTAGAAGGAATGATCTAAAATGGGTAATTGTTGATCATCTTACAAAATCATTACATTTTTTTTTCTATTAGAGAGTATTTACCCCTTGAGCACTTGGAAAGAATAAATATTTATGAAGTTGTAAGACATCATGGGGAACCTCTATAGATTATTTATGATCGTGATAACCATTTTACATCAAATTTATGGAAATTTCATTAAATGGACTTGGATACTGAGCTTCGTATGAGTACTGCTTATCACCCTCAAAATGACGGCCTATCTGAAATGTCTATTCAAACATTGGAAGATATGTTGAGATCGTTCTAACTTTACTTTCAAGGCACATGGGATTGGTACTTATCTTCGGTGGGACTTTCAAACATTAATATTTTCCATTTTAGTATTCAAATGGCTCCATATGAATCATTATACGGAAAGATGTGTTGAAGATCAACTTGTTGGGATAAAGTTAGTGAGAGGAATCTTATTGGCACAGAACTTATCGAAGAGAAAACAAAAAAGGTAAAATAAATTTAGGCCCATATTAAAGTATTCCAATGTATAAGAAAGAGTTATGTGGACAACCGAGGAAGGGATTTAGAATTTCAAGTGGGAGACAATGTCTGTCAGAAAATATCTCTATGGAAGGGTGTCTTATGGTTCAGTAATCAAGGGAAACTGGGCTCTAGGTACATTGGGCCATTTGAAATTCCCTAAAGAATCAGAACTATGGATTACTATTTATAAATTTCACCAAGTAACTCCAAAGTTCATAATGTGTTCCATCTGTCATTGTTAAATAAATACATTCTAACCCTAGTTCATGCATTCACCTATTATGAAATAGATATATAACATGATTTGTCTTACTTTGAAGAGCCTATCAAGATTCTTGACACTTGAAAGAATGAATTTAGAAATCGGACGACACATTTGGTAAAGATTCTTTGTAGAAACGTTAAAATGGGGGAAGCATCGTGGGAACCTAATGATGCTATTATGAATGACCACCCACAAAATTTTATAGGTCTTTATACATGAAAAAAATTAGGATGAAATTTCCAAAGGTGGGAAGAAGATAACACCCCTAACATTTTATGGTATCTTTCTCATAAATACTTCCAATTCATTAGATAACATATATTTCATGAATTACTAAGAATCTATGAAAAAAATGTTTGCTTATATGATATAGTGATAACCTAGCCATTCAACTAAATTTTTCCACTTATATGTTTTGAATATGGAAAAACAGACATACGCGGTTGTGATTAGGGTGATATTTGGAGTCTGGTAGAATCAACATAATTTTCTATAAATATTAAAATACCCTAATAAGTAGTAACTTTACTTTATAAATAGTAACAAACCTTTATGAATAGTAATATGACCCTTAATAAATTTAACCTTACCCATGAATGTATAAATAAAATTTAGGCACCTTAAAAATGAAGATGAATATTTTAAGTGTTGGTACCTTTTGAATAATGATGATTTTAATTAAATATGAAATTTCTCATTTTATAAGATTATCTTTTAGAAATAGAGAATATTTTTTGATTCAACACATCTAATGATTGTTAGGGTGATGTTTTAGTATTTTTCTAGAATACATGAATTTTTGGTGAAAAGTAAGATATGATAATTACGATATAAAAACATTATTAGATAAATATACTATTCCATGCATCATGGTTGGTGTAAGAAACCATTACTTCAAATACACATGCACTTATCACTATTTCTAGTCATTTAATCATCAATATTTCTTGTATTAAGAAAAAATAAAAAATCAATGACTAAAATATTTAGAAACCCCTCCTCCCCTCCACTATAAATACCACCCCTCACACCTCATTTCATAACACCTTTAAAGCTTCAAAACATGCCTAAATATAGCTCAGATCAATCCCTAAGCTCCTCCCTAACATACATCATCCATTGGTCTCCTGAAAAGATCAAATCCTCTCCCCTAAATAGGCTCTCAAATTATGATACATTCAAGAGGTAAATTCATCTTTTCAATTCATTTTTTTTTCATGATCCTTTATTATCTTTTATATTCTAACCTATTCTCATAAAAATGTTATGGAAAATACATTAAACTTTATGTACTAGAATTTAGTCATGATAAGGTAGTATTTCATTATCATCTCTTCTTTTCCCTCTTTTATACTATAAATGAAAACACCATCCGAGATGTGTTAATTATAACAATCAAGGAAGGTGGGTTTTCAATTTGCATTAATATCTTCAATACTGGTCATGATACCATTCTAATAGTTGAACCAAATCATAATATATATATATTATATAATTTTATGTTCTTTAATACTTACAAACTAATAATATAAAATGATAAAATAAAACATGTTCATTATTCACAAAGAAGCCAAGCTAATCTGAGCATTTAGAATTAACTTTTATCTAATTAATCTTACTCATGGTATATAACCAAAATCATTATAAGATCATTAATATCTATTTAATGTCACTAATAATATGTATTAACAATTCTATATGTTTAAACACATTTGAAATTAAATTCTATTCATGAATACAAGTAAATAGATCATGAAAACGAAAGAAGAAAATGCTTCCAAAACAATAAAGTTAAACCTCTAAAAACCATAAAAATGCTATGAATGAACCTAATAAGGTTAAAATAAATCACTTAAATATATAGGAGGTTCTTTAATTATAAATTTATGTAAATAAATTGGATCATTTATGTCATTAAGATCAATCGAGGAACACATTCGGGCATACAGTAAGGGATTCCTCATCTCACTTTTATTTCTGTGATATTTCCATTATTCACCACTATCTCTTACGTATGGGGTATGTATACTTCCCATTGTTCTGTCATATCAGGAATAAATTTATTTTCAGGATATTTAAGGTATAATTTGATGGTTATTAATTTTGGGGCATATGGTTCATTTGGTTACAAAGTGGTACGGTTTCTCTACGCGAACCTCCATTTACTTTTGGGTTACTCTTATACTATACTTACAAAAATGAAATTATTAAATATAATTATGTACTCCTAATAAATTCTATGTGAATTGTATATATATATATTCCAAATAGATTCCTTATTTATTCTAATGGGAGTTATTTGTTTTAAATGGATCTTTCAAAAACTATCTCCGATAAATAAGCCCTATTCAAGGGAACTTCTCGAATTCTTACCTATTTTCAAGTGCACTATATAAACTGTTTTAAGGCATAATTTCCACGAACCAACTCATGTAGACCCTGAACCAGTCACCTGTTCCGATCTTTGGCTTGGCCCGAAAGGTGTTCCCGATCCTCTCAGGCTGGCGACAAGCGTCAGGGCATCGACAGAGATGATGAGAACAATTTTACCCAATTTAAATAAATAAAAGCAGTGGAAAATAATAAAGAGAAAAGTAGAATAAATAACCCAAAAAATTAAAAATAGTTGAGGAAGATAAAACTAACCAAACACTACATCTGAAAAAACTATGTGTGACCCAGTGGGTCACTCTTCGACTCAATGATCAAACGTCACCCAAGGAGAGAGCAACCAAGCTGGAGCCTGCACAAACACTAAAAAGAGAAAAAAAACTATAGGTGTGAGTATTAAAACTCAGTAGGGTATCCCGATATCTATTCCCAATACACTACCTTTAAAAATAAGAAACATCATTTCTAAGTTTTAACTAGAATATATTAAAGTATTCATTTCTAAAATTTTTAATTGAAAACAAAGTGCAAACCATTTCCCTTAGTCATTTGAAAAACCAGAAAAAAAGAGTGTCAAACACATTTTCTTTTGAAAAAAAATTTCATGGGAGTTTAGAAACTAAACTATCACTTTTCATGAAAAACACCACATAAGGGTAAAAAGGTAGAAACAATAAGGTAAATGTAAATAGGTATGTTAGTATTTCAGTAACAGTACAATATATAAAAACCACTAGACATAGGTGAACCCAAGAGATCAAGAATAATCCAAACAAAACTAATACCTGCGACCCCATCTACAGTAGCATGCCATATACGATGAAATATAACGTTGCAAAAACTCTCAGCCATCCCTTCTCAAGAAGGCTGGGGGAAAATACCATAGCAATAAACCCAAACATATATGTCTACTATGGGACACTGGTCAGTACCATAAACAACTAGTGTAGTACTCGTCTCATACAGTTCTCTCAATATACCTAGTTAGTATGTCGCAAATATAAAAGGAGGTGAACCAAATGATGTCACCAATCATAAAATCACATCCTATATTTATAATAATATTTCACAACATGTCTCGCCTTGAGTCTCCCCAAGGTTTCCCCTCTTTCCTTAAATTCAACATATTGCCAAGGGTTCTCAATCAAGGGACCCATATAATGGAACCATGGGACTCCATACCGAGGACATTCTAACCATCCCATGTCAACAAGGCACGAGAACATCCACAGGGGTTTTATGAAAAACACTTTTTATCATTTTTTAAAAGTGGCCAAACAGGCCCTTAAACGTACCATAAAATCAATCTTTAGTAACAACACAATATAATTTTGAAAAGTGGCGACAACAAACCAATTTCACATAAAATCATTTAACAAAAAACCCCATTACAAAATGTTTCCATTAAACTTTGAACCAAAACACGTTTCACATGAAAAATCCAAAAGGGCTAACACTCGACATAACACGAAAAATTAAATTTTAAAAGTCATAACACACTTCAATAAGAATAAAAAAACAATTAAAGAAACCCCTTTCAAGAAATTTCAAACCAACTTTTCACATGCCATAAACTTTTTAATGAATACACTCTACACTTTTTAGGTCACAAAACAATTCTGATGTCCAATCAAGCATTTTTTTCAAAATATTTGATGTGATCTAATTTAACATAACAAACCAAATTATCAAAAACCAATCCTTAAAACATTATCCGCACACTAAAAACTTAACCAAGAGGGTACTCACCTTTATTTAACATGAATATATGTGGTGAAAAACATAAAATTAATGATTATTAAATTTAGGTCACCGCATGGAAAACCTACTTGATATCAAAGCGCAATGACAACACAAGATCAGAACTAGTGCGAGATCTCATTTTCACCTCAACTACACGCTCCAGAAGCTGAAACCAACCCAACGTAGAGGGGATGCGACTAGAGAATGAGTAGAACTCAAGGGATGAGCTGGAAGGTCTGTGCTGACAAGGGAAGTGGCCAGAAAGGGGGTTCACTGGAGGGAGTTTATGCGAAGACTGGTTCACAAAGGGGAGAGGGGGAGATGGGTCGAACAGCAGCTGCAAGCCGGGAAGGATTGAGGCACAGTGGAAGGGTGCTTCAATGTAACACATGCTGCACTGGGAGGGAGGGGAGACTAGTGGTGTTTGGGGATACCATCGCTTGCTGAGAGGGAAGGCGATTGGGAGGCCGGCAGTGTCCGAGGCTGCTTCCACTCGCCGAGTGGGAAGGCGGCGGGAAGTCCAGCGGTGTCCGGTGGAGAGCCGGCTGAAGGTATAGGGAGAGTAGGAAGTAGGGGGGTCGCACCATTTCGAAGGGCCATGTCGGCATGCTCACACACAGGAAGGGGGGAGATTCGGGTCGATGGGAGAAGCAAGACCGAGTCCTCGCCACATGGTGAAGGAAGGGCCGATGAGGTTGTGCTGGAAGGGGAAAGGGAGGAGCTGGCTGGGTCGGTACAGGGGGAAGGCCAAGGAGGTGCCTAGGTGCACTATGAAGGAGGGCCAAGGGGGTGAGAAACTGGTTGTTCGCGCTGAAGGATGAGTGAGGGTGTGTCACAGGAGGAGAAGTCAGATGGGGGCATTACTGCGAATGGGGAGCCGAACTAAAGGCTGAGGCGGCGCAACAGGGTTGCTCAGAGTTTTTTTTTATATGCATTTTTTCAAAAAAAAAATTTGAAAATAAATCTAGGTTAAAAAAAATTATTTTTTTACCCCCCAAAGGCGGCACCTGGTGTGCCGCCTTTGGGGAATTTTCCGGCCAGGGAAAGGAGGCACCGGGTGTGCCGCCTTTGCCCAAAAAATAACCGCAAAGGCGGCACACCAGGTGCCGCCTTTGCCTAAAAAAAAATTTTAAAATTTTTATTTTTGTTTTGTTTTGTTTTATATATATATATATATATAACAAAACTTTTCAGCAGAATGTTTCTGCTATTTAATATATAGCGGTTCTGCCATTATAGCAGTCTGGATTCTGACTGATACCCTCACCCAGGACTCCCTTTTATAAGGGGTTTTTCCCTGAAAACAATACTGCATTTCCGATGTGGGATTCTGGTTCTCCTTTTCCTGCACAGTACATTCTGCGTTTCTGATGTGTGATTCTGTTTCAAGTACGCGACTTTGAAAGACTATAAAAGTTAAACTATAAGACCAATACAAATGAAACATTAAAAATTGATTAAACATATAAGAAATAGTTGAAAACAAAAATAATTTCATAAAAAATGTTGATACAGATTAATTTATAAGCTTTCAAAACCACCTACTTGAAACCTAAACATATTTGAAGTACGTGACTTTGAAAGCTTATAAAAGATAAATTATAAGACCAATAAAAATGAAACTTTAAACATTGATTAAACATATAATAAATAGTTGAAAAAAAATAATTTCATAAAAAATGTTCACCAAAAACAATTTATAATCTTTCAAAACCATCAACATGAAACTTAAAAATGTTTCAAATTCCCGACTTTGAAAGACTATAAAACATAAACTATAAGACCAATAGAAATGAAACATTAAACATTGATTAAAAATATAAGAAATAGTTGAAAACTACAAAAACTTCCTAAAAAATGTCCATAAAAATTAATTTATAATATTTCAAAACAATATACTTGAAACATAAAAAAATTCATGTACATGATATGAGTATGATGGGTGGCCTTAAATTATATTCCACTTCATATAAATGGGTAATGGTTTTACCTCATGAGAAATCACTTACAGTGCATGGGAGGTTATCCTAAGCACTCGATGTTATATTTTTTTAGTGGTTATCCTTGACTTAGAATTGTGATTCCATGTATTATTTTTTATTGCATTCCAATGTTGCCTTGATATTATTATATTATATAATAATTTGAGGTTTATATTTATGAATCACATCATTTTTATATCACCTTGTTATGTCTCTCTACTCACATGTATTAATTTGAAAATTTTATTCTTTGATTATTTCTTTACAAGGATTTATAATTCTCCCCTTTCTTATGTACATCCCCAGGTTATCCTATGCAGTATTATAAGATCAGTGGATTTTAAGGGCATGTTATGGAGTTTTAAATAATTTTTTTGTATTTTTATTTTAGGTTATTATTCTATGTAACTAATTACCTAAGGACACATGGAATAATTTTATTTTGTGATTATTCTAAGTGTATATTTTTTGTAAGAAACCAGGAAATAGGGGGCATTAAATATATGGGTTGTCATTTTTTCCTTGGTCACATACCAATGAAAACTATTGTACTAAATTACTATCTTCCATGGATATACAACACATTGAATGTACCCTCACCACTATATATTTATGATTAGGGTAATTCCAATTACATGGATGGTAACACAAGTCTTCCAAGTTCAATAAGGGTTTTTAGAGAAGAAATTTACATTATTATAAGGAATGGGAAGTATTTTATGTATACATTTATCAATATATGGATACCCATGATTAATTCAGCAATAGGTTTCAAAGGTAACTTTTACAAAGGTCATTATGACTCGTAGAGTGAATTGATTAGTCTTAATCAGGTGATGGGTCTGGCATATAACTATATTTCCCATCAATTCATCAGTAGATATCATATGAAAAAATATGTTGGTATTTGGTGTATTCTTATTCTAATAATACTAATGTGGCCTAGCGTTAAGCCTTAACAACAAGAATTTCATTTCTAGAAATATACATTCCATCAGTATGAGATAATTGATTATTTTATTCCATGTTATCGTTTATAATCATGACCATATAATTCCCTCAATTTTAGCATATTATGACTTCATTTTTTAATTTATACTTTACATATCACTTATTCTATGTTTATGTTATGTAAGGTTCCCATATATGCTACTCTGTAATGAGCTTTTGATCACACATGTAATTTTTTCCTTTCTCAGGAATCATTGAGGAGGAATATGTGATATTTTCTGGGATATGGTTGAAGGGATTTTCATGATCTCATAATATTTTTATTTTGTATCTTCTATTTTAATATGTATTTTATATCTATATATGGTCTTCCCAGACTACTAAATTGTTCTTTCCATTGGGGACTCTTTTACTTTATACCAATAATGTAATATAACTATTGACTATAGGTTTATAGATTATAAGATGTTATAGTTGGTATTTGAGTAACATTATTAGTAACATTTAGAAATTGATTTAGAGGAACCAATATAGATATAAATATTTCAATGAAAAACACTCAAGATTTCTAGAAAACACTCTATAATTCATAATTAGAATTATATTTTACATTTATATTTTATTAGCTAATAATATATATGTCATTATAAAAATATGGATACCAAGTGGAGGAATGGGAACCATATAAACATTCTTAGTCAATGTAGGGATATTCCCCATAAACAATTTAACAAATATATTTTGCAGAAAAACCTATTCATAACTATATTAGGGATTTTAACCCTTGTTATGAAAAATAAACCCACCTATATAGAGAGACCTATTGATCTACAAAATTGTGTAACTATAATGTATATCTTCATGCAGTAATAACCTCTAACATTCAGTGAAATTTCTAATCCATTTGTAGATGAAAAATGCATAATGTCCCTATAGAAAATAATTTTCAATTTAGAAATTAGTTAAAAGGAAAAATTCATCATGGTGGTTCACCATATGAATGGATATGTGGAACAATGGAAGTCATTAATTCAAAACAATAAGGAATATGACATATAAAGATCCCATTGATATGAATTTTTTTCCAATAAGGATGAACGACTTGTTAGTAGATTATTTTGATATGTGAGGCATAATTTTGATGACTTTGGATGTGATATTATGTTAAAAAAATTGTGGAAATGGTGACACGTTGTTTACAATAATAGAAAAGGAATTGAAGGAAATATAATATTTTATTATTTCATGAGGGATTAAAATCGGTTCATGTGAGATGAATTTATATTTTACATAAATAATAATTTAAGAGATGAAATGGATAATTATTTGTTTGATTTTACTCAAAAAAATTATCCTACCACTAGCTAGCCAAGGGAAGAGTCTACCACTACTTAGGTGGGAAAGTAATTAAACCTTAGCCAAACAATAAGTGGTATGATGTGCTCCTAGATGAGAAAGGGTGGTTGTGAAAATAGAGACACATGAGAGAATAGTGGATCCATATTTTATGGTGGAGTGCCTGCAAAGAAAGTTTCCATGGTTTAGTGCTATATTGTATTATAGAGAGGACCCTAATACACACATATTCCAATTCCACAGAATGTGTTAACTTATTAAGCAGTGCCAAGATGGTTCAAAATCTGACATGTGATCCTGAATTTTGTGTAATATTCATCCTCATTAAAATTTATGGGTAAAAATTTGAATAAAATTTTTGTATGATCAACATAATTCAATCAATCAAGAAGTATATTCTTATTCCTCTAAAATAAGTATATGGTTTGTTTCATGTGTTAAAGTTCATTGTGCCTTCATTGCCTTCCTGTTGTGATTGAACTGAGTTTGATTTGGTGATAGGAAGGATCAAATAATATTTTTATATACATGAAATTTTATATTTGTGAAAGAGATATTGTTAATCTAAGGTAAATATATGTCGGTGAGAAAAGAGAATGATTTGTCATTATATTGTAAATAAAAAAGGTGGTGCGCATAGATGAAAGGTGGTGCACATATTAGTTAAGTCGATGGAGTTATGTTAGTAGATTATTCCCTATAAATACCCTACCCACTTTAATTTTTGGTGAGTTCTTAATCAAAGTTTGAGGGAGAGTTTATTAGAGTGAAATAGAGCTGAGGAGGCCCTCTATTTTCATGAAGAGATTCCATATCAGCTTGTTGTGAATTTTACTTCATGAATGCATGATGAAGACTATAGTTATGTGAACCTTCACCTGTGGTAATAAAACATTATGTTGCCACATATAAAAGAAACAATGATTATTTTTCAATAATAAAAGCTTCGTGATGAAAAAATAATGCATATATTGTTATGTCAACTATTATTATATACATCATATTCTATTATAATAATATGGTTGATATAATTTCATGAGATATTATTCATTGATCAATATCATTGAGTTACGATACATGAAGAAATGTGAAAAGGCCCAATGTATATGAAGTATATGGGCCCAGGTTTTGAAAATATTCCAAAGATATTATGTGAGAGTACCATGAATAGGAAGCACTAAAGTGAGAAGGAAAGAGGCATTGTAGGTGTGCATGAATTATAAAATATTTTCATGAAAATTAAATAACACTTACATAAAATTATCATGGAATATTTTATATTTGTCTTTTTTAAATAAAATTGAATTGATATTCCATTAATTTTATATACATAAATATTGAGACCGATCTAGGTAGTGTTTCAGAAGATATATACCAATGTTATGAGTTTTTTGAGATTAGTCTAGGAAATTTTATGTTCAATGGATAGTGATAAAGATAAGGTCATTGAAAAACAGTTGCATAATTTCATTAATATTATACCTGGGTAGATCAGGTGCTTTGGTTTGTTTTTTGAGAAAGACTATATATGAAGGTTGTCCAGAAATATAAAAATTTGATAGATATATTTAGAAAAAAGTTCATATATTGCGTGACTTAGGATTTTTTGAAGTCCTTTTTGGGACTCAGATGTAGAAGAGGTCACCAGTGGGACTCTCGAGTAGGCTTATGAGATTTTAGAATCACCATGGATATAGTATAAATATCCACCTATGGGAGTTAAGAGTTGTTAGTGAAGGTGGGATCTTGTAATTTATAGTGGGACTCTAGATATGAAGCACTATTGGACTTATTTTTTATGGGAATACAACTTTCCCTTGTTGTAACCGACTAAAAAAAGTGAATAACCTTTATCATGGTGTAATAAATGGTTGTAGTAAGGAGTAGGCCTTTGTAATGAACCTAATAGAATCCCTGTTTTTTTCATTTATTTTATTTTTTCATTCAGGTGGAATTTCAGAATTTAAGATAAGTGATAGATAGTTTAATCAGTCACAGATTTTAGATTACAGAATAGTGAATTTTTAAAACAATGTACTATGGATTCACCCCCCCCCCTCATTAGAACCCAAATGATCCTTGGTTAAATCAAATGGTATCATATAAAGCTCCCCTCTCATGATAAGAAAACATTATGAGAAATGAAGGATCGTAATTCAGTGAGAAACCATGGAATACCTAATTTTAGGGAAATAACTACCATACATAGAGGAATATTATACTCTTTTCCTTCAATCGCTTTTCTTATAAATGAAAGACGTATCAACCATTATATTACCACCTATTATTAAGTATTATTATTTTACTAAATCTAATATGATAAATCTTGAAGTTTATGGAAAATATCAAAATTATACCCTAATGGATTTATCAAAAATGTTATACACTAAAGCGATGGGTGTTGAAACTACCAAGGATATTTCAGACAAACTAGGAAGTACTTATGAAGGAAATATTAATGTTAAGAGAGATAATATGAAAATCCTAAGAATAGAGTTTTAGAATATTAAAATGGTCGATGATGAAATCATTGATGAATATTTCATTAGGTTCAATGAGATGGTATGTAATATCTATGGATTTGGTTAGAAGATATAAGATTCAAAAAATTTGAAAACACTTTTGATAAATTTCCCTATAGGATTTGATGCCATGGTTTTAGACATGGAAGATAGGGAATATATTTCATTAGAGGAGTTATATTTTATTCTCATAGATTATGAAATGATAAAGGAAATGAGTTTCAAAAAGAATATATAGATTATATATCCTTTGAGGCTATAATAAAAAATAAGTTCAAATAATTGGAAATTGGGGAATCAATTGATTCTGATGATGATGAATTTGATGAATACATTAATGAAATTTATTCACCTATTTAAATATGGATTATATAGGGTAAATGAATTTAAAACTAAATAAACCACTATGGTGATGAATCTATAATTTCATTGGAATCTTTTCCATGAATTTTATAATGAAAATGGATAATTTATAATTTGATAAAAAAAGTGAGAATCCTCTAAAATAGGAAAACAATATGAAGAAGACGTATCATTCTAGTAATAGACATAATAATTTGATAAGAAATTATTTAAAAGATAATTCATCAACTAGTAGTTCTTAAAAATATGAATTTAGTTTCATTAATCAAGTTGAGAAATTTTCAATTTATTCATATAGTAATGATAATGGTAAAGCTAGAAAATACAATAAATGGATATTAAAAGATGAGTTGGAATATTCTCTTGAGAAAACCACACAATTTTGTATCATTATGCCTATAATTTTTATTAGGATCATAAGAATATTATTCTAATAGATAAGATAAAAGTGGGAATATTTTAGTATTAAAAAATGTAGTTTAAAAGAAATAAACTAAAAAATAAAAAACTCTTACATTTTTTATTGGACATGGTTCTCAGTCCAATCAAATAATTATAAATAGAAACAATTTGATTAAATCAGAATGTAAAAGATCAGAGTCTATATGAATCCGAGTAATCAGAGTACAAGAATCATAATCCTGATAGATTTTATTAATTCAAAAGTTTTTTTATTATCAAAATCATATTAATATGGATAAAATCATAATAAAAATACTAATATGATGTTTTTCATTCAATTATATGTGTGGTGGAAATATAAAAACTTTTTACAAAAAAGAAATACAATTTCATACAAAACAAATAATGACTTTCAAAGCCATTAAAAGAATAATGTCTTTTAACCTTAAGAGAATCGTATTCTATAACCAAAAAATAAAGGTGTCCCTTATTTTATAA
Organism: Viscum album; assembly: GCA_963277665.1. Taxonomy (NCBI): domain Eukaryota; kingdom Viridiplantae; phylum Streptophyta; class Magnoliopsida; order Santalales; family Viscaceae; genus Viscum; species Viscum album. Next base: position 1,774,948,462 of record OY728129.1, on the reverse strand, counting down.
TTATAAGAAAGTCTATATTCTCTTAAAAAAGAAATACCTCAATATAATGAATGAAATGAATCTATCTTCCTATCCAAAAAATCCATAGATACAATGATCCGATTATCTATCTACCTAGCCCCGGTGTCCCTCAAACTGATGGATCGGATTCCCTATTCAAGTAGATTTTTTTGAAATATTATAAATTAATTTTTATGGAAATTTTTTAGGAAGTTTTTGTTTTTTTCAACTATTTCTTATATTTTTAATCAATGTTTAATGTTTCATTTCTATTGGTCTTATAGTTTATGTTTTATAGTCTTTCAAAGTCAGGAATTTGAAACATTTTTAAGTTTCATGTTGATGGTTTTGAAAGCTTATAAATTGTTTTTGGTGAACATTTTTTATGAAATTATTTTTGTTTTTGAACTATTTATTATATATTTAATCAATGTTTAAAGTTTCATTTGTATTGGTCTTATAATTTATCTTTTATAAGCTTTTAAAGTCACATACTTCAAATATGTTTAAGTTTCAAGTAGGTGGTTTTGAAAGCTTATAAATTAATCTGTAACAACATTTTTTATGAAATTATTTTTGTTTTCAACTATTTATTATATCTTTAATCAGTGTTTAAAGTGTCATTTGTATTGGTCTTATAGTTTAACTTTTATAGTCTTTCAAAGTCGCGTACTTGAAACAGAATCACACATCGGAAACGCAGAATGTACTGTGCAGGAAAAGGAGAACCAGAATCCCACATCGGAAATGCAGTGTTGTTTTCAGGGCAAACCCCCTTATAAAAGGGAGTCCTGGGTGATGGTATCAGTCAGAATCCAGACTATTGTAATGGCAGAACCGCTGGATATTAAATAGCAGAAAAATTATGCTGAAAAGTTTTGTTATATATATATATATATAACAAAACAAAACAAAATAAAAATAAAAATAAAAATTTAAAAAAAAATTATTTCGGCAAAGGCGGCACTTGGTGTGCCGCCTTTGCAGTTATTTTTTGGGCAAAGGCAGCACACCCGGTGCCGCCTTGCCCTGGCCAAAACATTCCCCAAAGGCGGCACACCAGGTGCCGCTGTTAGGATGTAAAAAAAATATTTTAAACCTCATTGTATTTAAAAAAAATTGAAAAAATGTAAAAAAAATAACTCGGGTTGCTCCGCATGCATGGACGGGAGAAGAAGGGTGCGCCTAAAACCCTAAAAAAATTAAAAAAAATCTAAAAAAAATAATAACTAATTATAAATATCAGAATAATAGTAATATTAATAATAATAACAACAATAATTATATCATAATGTAAAAAATAAAAATAATTAAAGCATTTATTTCATTTTAATGAGAATAAAATTTACAATTTTAGTTTTCATATAAAATAAAAATTATAAAAATTTTAATAACCATAAAAAAATTTAAATGACATCATAAATTAACGTTTATTTATTCATTTTAATTATTCAAAGACGAAACGGCCACACAGTTGCATGGGCGAAGCTGCACGGCGTCACGCTCCGCTCGTGCGTCCAACGACGTCGAACCCAAAACATGCACTTTTCAATATATACTCAAAAATTTCATCTGGGACTCACCCTGGACCCCAGGAAAAATATTTAATCGAAAAAAATAATTAAATAAATTTATACACATGGGTTGGGGTGTCAATATTTTCCCCACCATAACTCTAAATGTATAAAGAATGCCACAACACATTCCAACCGATTGATTAACAATTATGGATTTCATATCAACATGACCCAACCTCTTAATCCAAGGAAATTTCGTCGACTTCCAACGAGACTCAACCCTATTGCTCGAAATAAATCCCCAGTAGAGGGGAGGCCTGAACGGACTCCCCACCATAAGAATTCATGTAGCACCTAATAATGACTTAAGAGAAAACCCAAAGAGACGATGGGTGTCCCCACTATAATGAACCAACCTACTAGCGACCAAATGGAAATCCAACTTAGACCTACACCGGGCCATAATCAAGCTAAAATAAGAACAAAAAGAACCTTCAAACCACTCACTCCCATCTGAAAGGGATAAATGATTAATCAAAAACTCCGCACGAACTAAAAACCATAACCCCACGGGCGAGGAGGGAGGGCCCCAAGATTGGATCAATGAAACTACGACGAACAACTATTCACGACTCACTATTTCGGGTTGGACACCAACCAAAGACCTAACTGATTCACATGGGTGGTCCACGCAAGGCTACTGATTAGAAACTCACATCCAAAAAGGCACAATTACTAACATTGTGCGAGGGATAAGTCCATCGTGCTCTTTGTGACAAGAGGGGAATTACAATGATAGAGAAAGCACAAAAGAAACACTAAAACTATTTCACTACAACGATAGAGGCGCAACCATAACAATACTTCTTAAAATTTCATGTGGTTCTAGACTATGTGCCAGCTTCACTTCGAGGCCGTTTGGCTGGAGTTTTGATGGATGAAGCATCTCCTACCTTACAGTTAGGTTCTTATAATCCCAATAAGAAGCATACATCTTTTTATTTGAAAAAATAAAGAACAATATTTTGAAATGAAAACCATGATGGCATTGAAAACCGGAATTCATCAAAATACCCATGACATTCTCATACATTTAAAAACCCAAAACACCATCAGTGCAACTGCCACAACAAAATATATCTTACACTAAAAGGAATCTTAAACAAGAATATATAAACAATAACCCTACAAAACATCACTTATGAAAACTTCCCCTGAGTCACTTTCAAGCAACGCCCTGACAGAATCGCCACAAGTGACCCAGGCATCTGTATTCCTGGAAGGGCTTCAGATCATTTGTACACGATTACTTTTTTTGACCCGACATTTCACACTGATTACACACAATGATCTCTCAATCCGAATAGGATGATTAAAGATCCTGAAGCCATTTTATCACATGATATGTTCCATCCAGTTTCAATCGCTTCCTTATCTCCTTCCCAGAATTGTCACCACTACTCATAGGGATTCAAGTAGGGAGGACTACATAGAGCAGTCCCACCATTACGACTTCGACATGAAAACAATGTATTGCCACATCGACAAAGGATGTTAGGTTGGATACTGACCCCTTCGACTGTAGATTAGGGTGGATACCCCCCCCCCCCCCCTTGATGCGTCGGGTTTCATGGAGTCATCTATGGAATACCATGAATTACATGGGACTATCTCCACAAAGCGCTGGAAATATTCCAACACGGATCTGTCGCCCTGCTACGGATTGTAAGAGTTGTTGTCGTAGAACCCACTGGTTTTACATTGATTACATGGATATTAAATGTATTTAAATATTAAACATCTTATTACATATTTTTAATTGTTCTACAGGACTGTAATGTAATAATGTCCTATAGTATTTTTTCATTGAGAAGGTCATGGAAGTTCCCTGATAAGATTAGAACCTTGAAATACTATAACAATATTCTTAAATATAGTTCTAAGGTTGGATAACATACTATGAAGGGACACATGGCATGCAGACCTTCAGGTGCGAGTACTCAAAAGTAGATGAGACTTCCTCTGATGAAGTTCCCACTTGGTAATCTCCAAGACATAACATTATGAGAATAGACCCTCTTGTAGGAATTCCACATTTTTTGGTGTCATCAGATATTTCTATCTACGAGCATGTGTAATGATCATTAGAATTTATGATTACCATCAGTACGTGTCACGACTCACACACTTTGATTTACTGACGAAAACTATCATGCAGACATTTGGCTGGAAGTAGGGTATGTTGGGTGTGTCACTAGGGACATGATATTAATGGATAAGTCGAGGAAGGATTTTTCCCTTCCATTTATGGATGTTTATATCTTATCCCTTTGATTGAAATAGAACCATCACACAAAATTCCATGGTCATGGTGTAATGATGAGTTTATTTTAGGTAGTCAAAGAATGGTGTATCAAGTATAAATGTTGATGACACTATCCTGAAACCTGCTTGATGAGATATTGAGACAAAGGGATTATATTTCATAGTGAGCGTTTTTATGTGGATGTTATTGTTGCGACTTTACGTTATTTCTATTGGGTGCCTTGACCCATTGCTAGATATTACTCTTTGACGTTAGGCAATCCCACCTACTGTAAACAAGAATTAATCATAGAGGGTTACCCACTTGGTGTTTTTGGTGGTCTAGGTTAAAATCTATTTCAATTTAATTAATGAAATAAATATTATTTGCAGGACTGTGGAATAATTTTATTCAAGTTAAGATGATCAAATAAATTAAATTAAATATATTTATTTAATTTATTGAACATTTAATAAATATTTATTTAATAGTTCGTAAATAAAATATTTATTTAAGAGAATAAATTATTTATTTATTTATTCATGTGTTCAATAAATAGAAGTGGAGTGTGAGTGGAGCAAGGCCGGTCCAGTGGTAAAATAATTATTTTTAAGATAGTAAATAATTATTAGTTCGAACCAGTTATAACAATAATGGTGCTACTATTATTTTTTGGTGCATAATTTTATTCATAATTCCATTTTGCGCAAGTTGGCACACCATAAATAATGACGTGTTATTATTATTATGAACATGGGTTTTTACTAAGTTCATGAATGTATTTAATTGATGTTATGCAATTAAATATTCTAACTGAATTAACAAGCATATAAATAGAAAATTATGTCTATTGTGCCATAAAAAACACCTCGCACGCTTGGTGAATTGAGAATTGTAGAGCTAAACAATTTCTCTCTCGAATCCTCTTCCCGCCCCTCTCAAAAACGGGAGATGTTCTTCTAGGCTGAAGAACAAACAATCAAGAACGACTGACAGAAGAAACTCGCTTCACCACCCTAGCACCCAGAGAATGATTGGTCTCGATTGGATACCAGTAGATCATGTGTGGATCACCTCTAGAGATATTCTAGTTTCGATCCTCACAAGCGCAACAAGATAATCTGGAAGGGTCATTCCGAAGGGTCAACATCATAAATGAAGAAAATACCAAAGATACAAGTATTCTTTTATTTGTGAAATTAATTAAATTAATTATAAACATGATGTGAAAGATCCTCTATAAAGGTTTCAGGCCTCTTCCTTTTTATATAAATATTTGTTTTTATTATGTGGATACTGGCGTTCATCGTCTTATTGATCCCAAAATATTCATTGAACATGGTAAAAATTAAATTTGGATGTCCCCCTAACCACACTTCCGCTGCGCCCAGAACCATGAAGTGGTATCAGAGTGGTTACTTCACAGTTTATAATTATTTGAATATTTCATTGATGATTTACATATATAAAAATTTAGTTGTTTCAATTCAAGTTAATCATTCTGAAAATCTGAATCTCTAGATCTGTTCCTCCTCTTTCAGTTCTCATTCACCTTACAGAAATGATATTTCCTTTTAATATTAATTAAAATAAAATGATGGATGTCATCTGGAGGTTCCAAAGGTTCCTGTACGTATAATACAAGAACACACGATGTGTATTCAGCAGTACACGCAGTGTAGCCAATGTTCAATGCACTGGGTCTGGTCCGCCAAACCAAGCCATATCATTAGAGTTTGTCTAAGTCATAATGACTCCATGTGTTGACCAGGAACAGGTGGCATGTGGTTTCTGGAGTACACATCGTGTGGCCCACTATACACGATGTGTAGTCCCTTCGGGTTAGGGTTAGACTATGTACCCCGTACACAGATTGCCCGAATGGAGATCGTGTAATAAGGAACTACACAATGTGTGGCGTACTGGACACACCATGTACTCCGAAGATCTCCGAAGTACACTCACATAACATTTCCCAGGGCGTGCACTTCGATGGACGGTGAAAAATAGTACACACCGTGTAGTTGGAACTATATATCGTGTACTCATCCAAATTATGAAGATTTATTAAAAATTATTATTATATTATATAAACCCTTGAGATGTGTACCATCGTGCATACGTAAAGCTGAGACACAACACATAATAGGTGTTATATATATATATATGTGTGTGTGTGTGTGTGTGTTTAATTTCACATCTGTGTGATGTTCATTTTTACTCATTGGGTAGTTATGAATAGAAATTCACCAGGTTGCCTCCAAGGTACAAGTTAAGTAAAAAGATAATTTTAAATGAATTCGTTTGTTTAAAATTATGATGGATGAGAATATCCAGGAAATTTAGAAAAGGGTTTAAGAAAAAAGGATTGATTAATTAAATATGATAATTAATTTATTTGAGAATGATTTATATTAAATAAGAACAATTAAATAATATAATGTTAGTTTTATTTATTTATAAATATCGTTTCATGTATGGATTATCATGAGCTAGACCAAGACCTTTGTATGTGGATGGTTTCTTTTAATTTTTATTTAAATTAAAAAAATTTGGAATGTGAGCCTTCTTATCATTAATATGGAGGGTCTTCATACCCAAGGTTTCATTTATGTAAAATCCCTTTTTACCCCTCACTTTCACATGATTTAAAAAAGGCATATTTAATGGAGGGAACTCCCAAGCTAGTGGAGGTGGTTCAAGCTGGAGCCGATAAAAAAACCAATCCTAGGAGATACAGAGGTGTAGAAGTGGAAATCTATAAACATGAACCCAAAAGGTTTAAGATGTTTCTCCCCTAGTTCAAGGTTAGTTTATCAACCACTCGATAAACTAACCATTATAAAAGTTGATGATCATTCTCTTTATTTTATTTTTGTAAGTTTCATGTCTTATCCTTATGGATGTGTGGTCACGATCACATAATTGATGAATTATTCAAGAATTCAAGATAGGACTAAAATAAACCATACTTATGATTAAATATTATGTAGGAATGGTTAATCAATTAAGTAAGATCCACTTAATATTTACAAGAATGTGATAATGATAATAAGAAATTCACACATAAGAGATAAAAATAATTCAAATAAAATATTAATTGATACCAAGCCTTCCATTACTTGATTAGGGGGAAAAATCAATAAATCTATGTGTTTGACCAATGCTTGTTGGGACACATTATTTTATACAGGAATCCCTTATGAAAGATTTAGGGTTTTCTTAACCATATTACATCAAGAGGAGTATCCCTTGCTAGACATGGTGTAATATTGGAGGTAAGAGTTGAGGAAATCCAAATGTCATGATTTTAGGATTGGGGAGTACACTCAACAGATCACAGTGCTACAAGCCCACACTTGGCAAAGACGTACCTACCTAAATACCTATTAATAGCTTAACTAACCCTTTTAGGGGTTATGATAAGGGGAATATGGATCCTTAACACTAGAATGTCATGGAAACTGGACATTCTGAGTTCAATGGTGCGGGCCATTGGGACTTGTTAGAATAGTGGGGGACTTAATAAAAAATTATTATTTCTTATAAAATATAACCAAGAAAGTACTAATAATCTTCTCTTTTAATTGTAGAATAAAAATGACAATCTCGTCAACCACACTATCCCTATGATCAATTCTATATAAAGCCAAAATCCTCACCAGAAGTAACTTCCAGGAATGGTTTATATGCCTTCAGGTTATCCTTCTCCATGAAAGAAAGTCTTACATGATAGAGTCAGTATTACCTGATCTGTCTTCCAAAGAGTTGAGTGATGAGGATTTTCTGGTCTATGAGAAATACATGAACGACACGGTCGACATTCAATGTTTGATGTTATCATCAATGTCTAGTGATCCCACGAAGTCTCATGAAAACATGGATGCTTATAGAATGCTCAAGCAGCTCTATGGTCTTTTCCAAGAGAGAGCTAGAGTAAGCTTGGAGATGGTGCCCTAGTTGGGCCTCATGAAGTCATGCTCATTGGCTACATTGAGCGCCTAGAGGTTCTAGGGTTTAAACTACCCAAAGAATTGGGCATTGATCTCATTCTCTCATAACGCCATCGGAGCTTCTATAACATTGTTATCAATTTCAATAAGAACAACATTTAAAAATCTCTTTCTGATCTTCTTATTCTCATTCTCCATGTGGGAAAAGATATGATTCGTGAAAAGACTTCGGTCCTTATGGTGAATAAAAGGAAAGGTAATGCAAAGAGATTTAATCACAAAGCTTCTTCATGTCCATACAAGAAAAGGATGATTAAATGGGAGTAAATGGAAAATGAGGCTGTTTGTTTCGCATGTGGCAAGAAGGGCCACTGCATGAAGTACTGCACCCAGCCTATGATGTAAGGGGAAGATTCAGGTGAATTTGTTATCAAATTAAATCTATCTATTTCTATAAATTGGGTATTAGAAACATCTTGGGGTGCTCACATATGTATCCAAATATAAGAACCAAGTAGATTCAGAAAGATTGACTGAGGGTAGGTAGATCTACGAGCATCCAACAGAGCCAAACTTTATGATGTATCTTTCAGGGACTACAACCTCACGTTTCCAACTGGGACGATCTTGGTGTTAAAGGGTAGTTATTATGTGCATTCTATAACTAAAAACATTATTTATGTGTCTATATTTGATGTAGATAGATTTTTTTTCACGTTTAGAAATGAATGTTGCTTCTATTACAAATACAACATTTGTTTTGGTAGGGGACATTTATATAATGGTCTTTATGTGTGGGATTGCACAAACCAAGTAATGTAAATTGATAATAAAGATACTTCACATGAATCATACCACACCCATCTTCGGCATCACAGGCTAGGTCAGTTAATAAGAAATGCTAGACAATGTCACACCAAGATGGATATTTAGATTATTTCGGTCTAAATAAACATGGTGTATGTCTTTCTTGTTTACAAGGAAAAATGACCAATGCCCCCATTTAGTGGTAAAGGTTAAAGGTCTAAAGAACATCTAGAATTGGTACATATCGATGTCTGTGGACCACTTCCAGTTGAATCTAGGAGAGAGTACTCATACTTCATAACTTTTACTGATCATTTTAGTAGATGTGGATACATCTATTTAATGAGATATGAGTCAGATTATTTTGATAAGTTAGAATATAATAATGAATTTGAGAACCATCTTGGTAAGAAGATTAAGAAACTCTACTCAAACTAAGGGAGAGAATAACTTAATCAAGACATTATTGATTACATATGGGAGTTTGGAATCCAATCCCAACTCACTCCTCAAAATACTCCCAGTGGAATGGTGTTAGCGAATGGAGGAACCACACCCTATTGGACATGGTGAGATCAATAATGTGTCATGTGAGTCTTCCATTATCCATTTGGGGATATGCGTTATAAACCACAACACACATACTAAAATAATTACACACTAAATATATAAATGGTATTCCAAACGAGTTCTGGACTGGAAGAAAAGCCATGTTATCAATTTTAAATGTGTGGGGTAGAAAAACATTTGTTAAGGCCTCTTTAGGTAACAAACTTTCACCCCGAGGCACAAACTATTCCTTCATAGGATATCCCAAGGATAAAAGGGGATATTACCTATAAAACCCCTTAGATAAAAAGGATATAGTGTAAAGACATGCCATATTCCTTGAGAGGGAGGACATTCCAAAAGCGATAGTGGGAGTGAGATAGACTTCAATGAATTCGAGGATCAAGGTATACAATAGTTAGTACAGGAACAGATTCCACAAAGCCTCGTGGAAGAAGAATCTATTTTAGAGACACATGTACTGTGTAGGAGTACAAGAGATGATTGAGAACTGGAATGATATGGTTTTCTAGATACCGAGGATGGTGACTCATTATTAGTTGATAATAGATATCCTATAAACTACATGGAAGCAGTAAGTGGCACAAACATTGCCATGTGGCAATAATCCATGAATAATGAAATTGATTTCATGTATCATTACCAATTCTGAATTTTGGTAGATCCTCCAGATGTTGTAAATCCTGTTGGTTTCAAATGGGTATTAATGAAGAAAATTGAAATGTAAGGAAAATCCATTACTTATAAGGCATGACTAGTTAAAAATGGGTTTAACCAGCATCAAGTAATTGTCTACGATGATAATTTTTCACACGTTTCGATGTCGAAATCCATCAGAATTATACTTTACATTGCATCTTACCATGACTATGAGATTTCTAAAATGGATATCAAAATAGCCTTCCTCAATGGGAACCTTCATTAAGATGTCTACATAACACAACCTACAGGGTTTGTGACTCAAAAGGATTCAAATAAGGTATGAAATTTGTAGAAATCCATTTATGGATTAAATCAAGAATCCAGGTCATGGAACATTTGTTTTGACTAATCCATAACAGAATTAGTTTTTACCAAGAATGAATGTGATCCTTGTGTCTACAAAAGGTTTAGTGGGAGTGTAGTCATTTTTTTAATAGTATATATTGATGAAATATTACTTATTAGAAATGAGATACGGGTCTTATAGTCTGTTAGGGAATGGTATAATCAATGCTTCTCCATGAAGGACTTGGGCGAGTTAGAATATATTCTTGGGATCAAGATTAATTTTGATAGATACAATAGATTTTTGGGCCAAAGTCAACGTATATACATTCATATGACACAAAAGAGATTCAGTATGGAACAATCTAAGAGGGGATTGTTTCCAGCATCACATGGATTTCATATTTCCAATATAATCTATCCTTAAACATATGAGGAAAGAATGATAAAGTCAAGGACTCCATATGCATCAACGATTGGGTCAGTCATGTATGTCATGCTATGTACTAGGCTGGATGTCGCCTATGCATTAAGTGTAGTATACATATATCAAGCTGGCCCAGGTGACCGTCATTGGAAAACATTAAAGACTATCCTAAAGTATTTGAGGCGTACTAAGGATATGTTCCTAGTTTATGGAGGATATGAAGAACTAGTTATCATAGGATATGTAGATTCTAGTTTTCAGACCAATCAAGATGACATGAAGTCATAAACGGGGTACATCTTCCCATTGAATGGAGGTGTAGTGAGTTCTAAGAGTTCAATGCTCAATTTGGTCACAGATTCCACAGCAGAGTCTAAGTATATCGCAGCTTCTAAGGTAACTAAAGAAGCAGTTTGGATGTGAATCATCATCTAGGCGCTGGATTTGTTACCTAGCAGTAAAGATCTCATTAAACTTTAATGTGATAATACTACAATAGTGGATCTCACAAAAGGTCCATGGTCACATCAATGGACGAAGCACATACATCGAAAGTATCATCTTTTGAGGTATTTTTCTCAGAGAGGTGAAGTTGCAGTGAGCAGTATTTCCATGGAAGATAGTCTGGCTGGCCCCTTGACTAAGAACTTGACTCCATAGAAACATGATTACCTTGTGAGGTCTAGGGGACTGAAAGTCATTGGTAGTTGGCTCTAGTCCAAGTGGGAGTTTGTATGATTTGGTGTCCTAGAACCAACTTGTTGTACGTTGATTACATGGATATTTAATGTATTTAAATATTAAACATCTTATTACATATTTTTCATTGTTCTTCATGACTATGATGTAATAATGTCTAGAGTATTTGTTGCATTGATAAGGTCATGGCAGTTCCCCACAATGATGAGAACCATGAAGTTCAATAACAATATTCTTCAATATAATTCTATAGTTGGATGACATACTATGAAGGGACACATAGCATGCAGACCGTCAGGTTTAAGTACTTGTAAGCAGATGAGACTTTCTCTCATGAATTTCTCACTAGGTAATCTCTAAGATATGAGATTATGAGAACATACCTGTCCGTAGGAATTCCGCATGTTTTGGTGTCATCAGATATTTCTATCTATGAAAATGTGTAATGATCCTTAGACTGTAATATTACCATTAATACGTTTCACGACACATGAATTATTATTTACTGATGAATACTATCACGCAGACAGTAGGCAGGAAGTACGATATGTTGGGAGCTTCACGAGGGACATGATATTAATAGATAAGTTGAGGAAGGATTTTTCCCATCCATTTATGTAAGTTGATATCTCAACACTTTGATTGAAATAGAACCATAAAAAAAAATTACATGGAAATGGTGTAACGATGAGTTTATTTTAGGTAGTTAAAGAATGATGTACCAAGTATAAAGGTTGGTGACACTATCATGAAACCTGTTTGATGAGATATTGAGAAAAATGGATTATATTATATAGCGAGCATTCGTATATAGATTTCATTGTTGCAACTTTAGGTTATTTCTATTGGGTTTCTTGGCCCATTTTTAGAGATTAATCTTGGACTTTTGGCAATCCCACCTAATTCCAACGAGAAAAAATTCTAGAGGGTCACACACTAAGTGTTTTTGGTTAAATTATATTTGAATTTAATTAATGAAAGAAATATTATTCTCAAGACTATGGAATAATTTTATTCAAGCTAATATGATCACATAAATTAAATAAAATATATTTATTTAATTTATTGATTATTTAATAAATATTTATTTACTAGTTTCTTAATAAAATTTTTATTTAAGAGAATAAATTATTTATTTATTTATTCCGGTGTTCAATAAATGGAAGTGTAGTTCAAGTGGACCAAGGCCAGTCCGGTAGTAATATAATTATTTCCAAGATGTTATATAAATATTATTTGGCACAAGTTTAAATAATAATGACGCTGTTATTATTTTGTGACGCGGAATTATATTCATAATTCAGTTATGAGAAAGTTTTTGCACCACAAATTATGATGCAGTATTATTATTATGGGCATGGGTTTTCTCTAAGTTCATGAATGTATTTAATTTCTCTTATGCAATTAAATATTGTAACTAAAATTCCATGCATATAAATAGAATGGTATGTCTATTGTGCCATGAAAACACACTGCTTGCTTCCTGAATTGAGAATTGTTGAGAAAAACAATTTCAATCTCGATTTTTCTTCCAGCCCCTCTCAGGAACAAGTGACTTTATTCAAAGTCAAAGAACAAAAGATTGGGAACGACTGACACAAGACACTCGCTTCATGGCGCTAGCACCAATAGAACTAGTGGTGTCTATCAGAGGCCATCAGAGCACGTGTCGATCACCGCTAAAGAGATTCTAGTTTGGATCCTCCCAAGCATAATGAGATAATCTGGAGGGGTCGTTTTGAATGATCAACATCGTCAATGAATAAAATTCCGAGGATCCAGGTATTCTTTTATTTATGAAATTAATTAAATTAATTATAAACATGATATGCAAGATTCTGTCTAAAGTTTTCCGGACTATTCCATCTTTATCTAAATCTTTTATTCTATTTCATGGAGATTGGCATTCATCGTCATATTGATCCCAGAATAATCATTAATCATGGTAAAAATTATAGTTGGGTGTCTTCCCAACAATGCCTCTGCTGCACCCAGTACCATCATAGATAATACATCTCCATCCTTTTTCTCACCATTTCTTCATCAGAAAAACATTGATGAATGAACAAAGCCTTGAAAAACTCCAATGTAGGCTCTTGAAGGGGCTTGTTCTGAGACACTAACATCCACCACATCCATGGTGAACCTTCTAGCATGAAGGTTGCAAACTTGACCTTCAATGACTCAGGCAACTCAATAAGGTTATTGTCCCTTTTGATATTTCTCATTCACACTTCTGATAATGAAGGGTCCATTTGACCATAAAATAGAGGTGGATAAAGCTTCTGAAACTCAAGCATAAAATCACTAGGTTGATCAACCGCACCACAATCACCCATCGAAACTTCAAGGGGGAAACAGTTGGACTAGAAAAGTTCAGAACCTAGTCATGTCTAAATCAATAAATTAAAATCCTAAAAATCAAACACTAGATATGTGTCAAGAACAAAATACAAGAAAAAAAAGATGTCATAATATCAAAACATCCTTTTTTTTTGAAACCATCCTTAATTTAAAACAAGTTTGATGGGGTTAAACACTCACTATTTTTATTCCATAGATTCTCACTCACATGCATGTTTTTGTGCCACCTTGGGCATCCAACCACCATACTAGATGTTCATCCACATTCCCACATACCACTATGCATGTGAGAACCCCAAGGAACACCAAGTCCAAACAAAAGAACTTCATTTTCGAAAAACAAATCATTCATCCCATTTCATTTAAAAAAATCCACAAATTTAACATGTAATTTTAAACTACCATTTTTTAAAACCAACTTTTCTGATTTAAACCATTTTTTGAACTCACAAGAGACTAAAAACATATCAAATAGGGAACAAGTGTTAGTGGGTGACTTGAACATATGGTTGGCGGCCATATGCCAGACACATCACCGACACAGATAGATTTTTAGGACAATGTCCCTAGCACCACATGGATTACCAGGCCATGTGGGCTCAAAAGGACTGTTAGCCCCACTCCCCTGATCATATACCAATCTTAAAATGTTCCATAAAAACCCAATGAAACTAATTAAACCAGACTTCCCATGGAAACTTGGGGATCAGAACAAGAAAGATTTCACGAAGCTCTTCCTGAACCTACCTCTCAAGTCCCAACAATCCTACTCCATCTACCTTGAAATCCCAAATAACAAAGGGTGATCTAAAAAGAGAGGTATGATAAGAGAGGACATCCTATGATACCATTGTATCACAAACCAACCCGGGTTGACCTTGAAGCAGTGTCTTGATCTATTCTACGGGAAGGCCCGAGAGGCATCCCGAACCTTCTAGGATGGCAACAAACACCAAGGCATCAGCAAAGACAATGGGAATGATTTCACCCAGTTTAAATAAATAAAAGTAGTGGAAAATAATAAAGATCAGTACATAATAAATTACCCAAACAAACAACTAAACAAGAATTGAGGAGGATAAAACTAACCAAACTCCACCTTTGAACTAACTTCGTGTGACCCCGAGGTTCACTCTCTGAATAAATGATCAAACATCGCCCAAGGCGAGCGCACCCACGCTGGATCCTAGACCAACACTAAAAAGAGTAAAGAACTATAGGCATGAGTATTAAAACATAGTAGGTTAGCCCGTTATCTATTTCTAATGAACTACATTTGAAAATAAGAAACATCAATTCCATGTTTGAACTACAATATATTAAAGTATGCATTTCTACAATTTTTACTTGAAAACAAAGTATAAACCATTTCCCTTATTCATTTGAAAAACCTTAATAAATTTGTTTTAAACACATTTTCTTTTGAAAAACATTTTCATGTCAGTTAAGAAACCCAAATGTCACTTTTCATGAAAAACACCACACAAGGGTACCAAGGAAGATACAACAATGTCAATGTAAATTGGTATGCTAGTGTTTCAGTAACAGTTCAATAGCTAAAAACCAATAGACATAGGAAAAACTGAGAGATCAATAATAATCCAGATGACACTAAAACATGCAACCCCATCTACAGTAGCATGCTACACATGATGAAATCTAACACTACAAAACGCTCAGACATCCTTTCTCTGGTAGGCCAAGGGAAATCCCATATAAATACACCCAAACATATCCGCCTATTATAGGCCATTGGTTAGTACCATAACCTACGAGGGTGATACTCGTCTCAAACAATTCTATCAATATGCCAGGTTCGTATATCGCAAGTATAAAAGGAGGGGATCCAAAAGTTGTCACCGGGCATCAAATCACAACATATATTTATAATAATATTTCATATCATGTCTCACCCCGATTCTCCCCAATGATTTTCCTCATGCCTTAAATTCAATTGATTACCAAGTTTTCCCAACCAAGGAACCCATATAATGGAACCTGGGGATTCCATACTGAGGATATCCCAACAATCCCATGTCAACAAGTCATAAGAACATCCATGGGGGTTTTATGATAAACCTTTTTTATCATTATTTTCAAAGAGGCAAAACTGGCCCTTATATGTACCATAAAATCAATATTTAGTAATAACACAATCCAATTTTCAAAAGAGGAAACAACAAACCAATTTACTATAAAATATTTAATAAAAAACCCCTTTATAAAATGTTTCCATCACCCATTGAACCAAAACACATTTCACCTAAAAAAGTCCAATGGGTTATGACTCAATATAACCAGACAAATTAATTTTTAAAAGTCATAACACACTTCCTTAAAAATAAAAAACAATTTAAAAAAACCCTTTCAAGAAATTTTAAACAAACATTTCACATTACATAAACTTGTTAATGAAATCAAACTACACTTTTGAGGTCCCAAAACAATTACGAAGGTCAATCGGGCATTTTTTTTAAAACATGTTGTGTGCTCTAATTTAACAGAACAAACCAAATAATAAAAAACCAAGACATAAAACATTATCCGCACACTAAATACATAACCAAGAGGGTACACAACTATATTTATCATGAATATGAGTGGAGAAAAACATAAAATGAATGCTTTTTAAATTTATAAGGTCACCACATGGAAAACCTTCCTCGAGATCAAAGCACGAAAACAATGAAACCTCGAAACTGGTGCGAGATCTCCTTTGCACCTCAAACGTGCCCCCCAAAAATAGAAACCAATCCAACACGGAGGGGTTGTAAACTAAGAAGTAGGAGAACACAGGGGACTAGCTGGAAGGTATGCAATGACAAGGGCGGTAGCTGGCAAGGGGGTTCGCCAGAGGGAGTCCGTATGAAGAAGGGTTCACAATGGGGAGAGGGGAAGGTTGGTCGAATAGCGGTTGTGAGCCAAGCAGGCTGGAGGCGTGGTAGCAGGGTTGTGTAAGGGAAGGGATGATGTGCTGGGTGAGAAGGGAGGCTAGCGGTGTCCGAGGCTACTACCGCTCCCTGAGAGGGAAGGCAATGGGGAATCCAGCGGTGTTCAAGGCTGCTGCCTCTTGCTGAGAAGGAAGGCGATGGGGAGGTGAGTAGTGTCCAGGGAAGATCCTGTCGGAGGTAGAGGGAGAGTAGAAAGTAGGGGTGTCACACCATGTAGAAGGGCCACATTGGCCTGCTCGCGCACAGTAAGGGGGGCAATGGGTTAGTGGGAGAAGTAGGACCGAGTCCTCTCCGCATGGAGAAGGAAGGGGCGATGAGGTTGTGTTGCAAGGGTCAAGGGAGGAGTCGACTGGGACATTATAGGGGGAAGGATGAGGAGGAACCTAGGTGCACTGGGATAGAGGGCCAAGGTGATGAGAAACTGGCTATGCATGTTAAAGGTTGAGGAATGGCACATCGTCATAGAAGAAGTCTGTCGGGGGCGTTGCTGCGAACGGGGAGCCGAACTGAAGGCTGAGGCGGTGCTACAGGGTCACGCCAAATGCAGTGAGGGGAGAAGAAGGGTGAGCCAAAACCCTAAATAAAGTAAAATAAATAAATAAAATAGTAAACTAATTATAAATCAGAAAGCATAGGGCTGAGCCCTTATTTATTAAAAAAAAGGAAAATATGGAGCCCTTTTGAACTGGGAAGGGGAAACCCATTACATGCCCGAAGGCCAAAGGCAAATAGCCTTAGATCTGAGTGATAAAATTCCAATCGTATTCCGCAACGGAGCACCATCACGTCATGGTGAACAAGGGGCCTACGGACACCGCTACTGCCATCGATTCCCTTCTGATCCTGCCATCCCATAGCGATGAGAACATCCCCAAGGATAACAAGGACCAAATCTGGCCAGAATAAACTAATTATAAATATTAGAATAATAATAATAATAATAATAATAATAATAATAATAATAATAATGATATAATGATGATAAAAAAGTATTTATTTCATTTTAATTATAATAAAATTTAAAATTTTAGTTTTCATATAAAATAACAGTATTAAAATTCTTAATAACCATAATAATAATTTAATGTCATAATATATTAGCAATTATTTATTCATTTTAATTCTTCAAATATGAAAAGGTCAGGCAGTTTCCTGGGCGAAGCCGCGCGGTGTCGTACTCCGCCCGTGCGTCCAATGACATCGAACCCAAGATGCTAACTTTTCATCATAAACTCAGAACATTCTTCTGAGACTCTCCCTGAACCCTAGAAAAAATATTTAAAGGCAGAAAAATAATTAACTAAATTTTTACACGTGTCGGGGTGTGGCAATAATTATTTTTGTAAAATCACACATTTTATCATGAAAGAATGTCTTTGTTCATCTCTGTTTTTATTAAATAAAACATTTCATTCATATTTAAAATCACTTTAATATTCTCCGTAAACTGCACTAAAATGTTTTACTTCTAAATCTTCATTAAAAACTCTTTTTACATTATGGAACTCTATTTATGTAAACATATTATTTCTATGTCCTTACCTCTTATTTTTTGGGATATAAATATTTTCAATCTTATCTCATGAAAAATACAAATGATTTTCCAAAAGAACTCTTCTTTCCAAAGTAAAAGAGGAATTTTATCATCATGCTTTAACTCTTATGAAAAATATTCCTTATTCACCACGTATTCCTTGAATGTGGTGTATGTAATGACCCTTTTTATTTTAAATAATGGGTATCGATATTCTCATGGTATCATAAGGGATTATTTTATAACAGTTTCAAGATTGAATGGGATACTTTGGAATATTTAAGGGTTATTTACTTAGGACGTTTTGTAATTTATCTTTTAAAAGTATCTTCATACAGGTCAACCTCCGTTGTTTGACCTTGAACTTCATTGAGGTTTATCCCTTATAATATAACCAACAATATGTTTTTTAAGTGTTTCTAATTAGTTTGTCTGTATATGTTCGATCATGATACAATTCACCATATTACTCGGAAAGGTTTGTGTTAACATTTAATGATTGGTGAATGTTATTTAAATTTCATATGTTAGTTTTAAAATGAATATAATTGTTTAATATGTTCACATCTTTTTTAAAAAGAAATATTTGGATTGGAAGGGATGGGTGTGGCCCGCTATTACCCCTTGATGCATCGATAGGTCTCATGATACAAACTAGTTGGAGAAAAACCCTTCAAGTTTGTTTCGAAAAATCATACAGGTTTCTATCCACAGACTTAAACATTCTCTACAGTATAATGGTTCATATTCAGGATACATGATATCCAAATAATAAGAACTCTCATTATTAACTATTTAGTTCTTTCTATCAATTATGTTTTCATTATGTAAAAATTAATGGATGCATTTTTATTCTCAGCTTATTATTGGAAAGTGTTTTCATTTATTTATCATGCTATATTAGTTATGTCAAACTGATTTTGATTCACGTATTATTGATTCATAATTACACTATATGTAACCCTTAATTATCATTTGAGCACACCATTATTAATATTTTCCCCTTTTTATGAAGAATAATACCTTGAATAAGATTTCTAGTAGTAAATTTATTTTAGTTTCTTATGTATCATGTGGTATTTTTTGTCATCTCAAATGTACTTTGGGTATCATTTGTGTAATCTGGTTTTCCATAACTTCTAAACTAATATTTCCATATGGATTTTATTCATTGTAATCCTACAAATATAATAATGTAATTCACCAGATATAGGTTTCTAGGGTTGGGGTTTTTCCAAAGTTATTATTCAATTAAATATAATCCATATTATTTTCCATTTAATGACTAAATAAATTTTAAAATAATCATATCCATGTAATGATGAAATTTATTTTCATTATGGTAGACATAGGAAAAAAGAATAATATATTTAAATTTTATTCATTTTAATATCATATTTTTTCACATAAATATTTTCATGCAAGTTCATTGATAAATAATTATTTTGTGAATCGTGAATTTTGACATAAGAATAAAAATAATTAATCACTGTCCAAAATCATTTTTAAGGAAAAAACATTAAATCAAACTTTTTCCCATTTGAAATCTTTATAATATTTCCTTGTTTATAATTCCTGATAATATTATCACTGAATAATTAAGTATTAAATATATTTTCAATCCTTCCTAATTATTATTCATTTCATCTCCCTTCAAATTTAGGTGAATTGATCACAATAGGAAGATGATTGATTCATAAAACATAATTGATTGTTTAGGTTTTATAAAAATTTTCATATCACAATGGAGAATTTTCTTCTCTTGATGGTCATTCCACATTAATCTATTTTCTTAGTCACTACCAGCATGAATAACATGAGGAACATAAGGAACACAATTATTTGTGTGAAGAGAGAGAGAGACAAAGGTAAATTATTTCTCTATATTCACACCACAATGTCAAAATAGATAGATAGGGGAGAGTTCAAAATGGGCAAAAAGATTATTTGAGGGGAAATATAATTTCATTCCTTAAATATTTCAATAAATAACCCTTAATTAGCCATAATAAAGAAATCCATTAAATTCCCTCATAAAGTCCGGGATATGAACAAAAATTTTATATTCAATAATCCTCTATCCCACAACCATTTCACTAGAAAACAACCATAAAAAGTCACTACCACATGGCTATAACAACAACACCACACTATTCATTGATAAAAATATTAATTTATTATTATAAAATTTATTTTTTACACTAAGTTTATGAATTGAAACATGAGCACATAATTCATATAATTTATAAGAAAATAACCCCACTCCAAACACAAGTACAATGTCCAAATTTTCATTCATGACTTTTTTTAGCAATTTTTAATATATTTTGTCGTGGAATAAAATTTGATTATTTAATAAAAAATATTTATCCCATAAAATTCTACAAGCTTCAAATTTCACCAAACCTCATCCAAACGGTTAATACGACATTTTATGTTCAATATAACCATTATAATGGAAAACTTCTAGGTCAACGTTAGGTGTAAAGTTACCAATTTACACTCTATGGAGGAACATTCCTTCAAAACACAATAATTTTAGTCACATTTTTGAAAAATGTAGATCATTAGATACACTAAAACATTAAATATTTATGAACTCGAAAGGGAAAACCCCAAGATAATAATTATAAGATCATTTGAAAATATCACATGGAATAAAACCTACCATATTGAATATGCAATTCACCTTTATAGGACTAGTATCTAATGAAACATAGGACACAATTACTCAGTGATGCATCCTTCAACACCACATAAAAATTAAAAAATTAAATATTAACCAAGAAAGGCCTTAGAAAGATGAAATAGATTGTCTTATATGACATCTTCTATTATTTAATATTAATAAAAATTTCAATAATTGGTCACCCGCCCACATCATATGATGAAAAACCCAAAAACCATGAATATTAACTTTTAAAATGTGATCTATTATGGTTACAAATCATGAGATTGTGGAACTACAAAAAATTATTGAGAAACACAATATCCAAATAAAATAACAAACATCCAAGCCTACGATTCCTTGTAAGGTCACATACAATCTAGAAGTTCTCCTTCTGATGCGCTGGTGCTCCTCTCTTTCATCGGCTAATGAAAGCACTCATTGCACCCTGTCCTAGATCATTTGGGTTTGGTGCAACGATTCGATTTTCCACCATGTCCATCAGCCCCTCGAGTTCTGGATTGAATGAGTGACTTCATGGCCTGATGGCTGGAAGGACCGCAATGGACACATCTTTCCAGGCGCTTCCCCCTCCTGCCCCCCTCATTGGACCCCCCCAAAGGAAGGAAGTATTAAGCTCAACGTGGACACTTCTCTCCCCAAGGACGGGCATGTTGCTCTTGGCTTCCAGGCTTGAAATCATCTGGGGCGGATCATTGTAGTAAAATATGAACCACATCATGCCTTCCGGGAACCTGCAGTTGCTGAGGCCTATTCCATTCTTGCAGGGATGATGCTGGTTGTGGAATGTGGATGGGCTGATATCATCATCGAGTCAGACTGCCTTTCAGTTATCAATGCCATTCACCACAATGATGCTAGACTTCAGGCCTTTGGCTTCATCGTCAGGAGAATCTACTTGTTACGCCAAGTCTTATCTTGCTGCACCTTCTCCTTTACCAAAAGGGAAGGAAATAATGTGGCCCATCAACTAGCGGCCTCATTCCCCTTCGATGTCAACTAGCTATGGCTGGACAACTTCCCTTCTTGGCTCTACTTATGTACTACTGCTGATATTCATCATTAATATTATCCTTCTTTCAAAAAAAAAAAGAAACATCAAAATCCTTATATCATCATTCCCCAAACCCAAATCTCATATGCGACCCATTATATGACAATACAAAGAGGAAGGTCTTGACTTGTCAAATAGACCTGCTCTATCAGCTCAAGACCCCTTGATAACACCCTCTATACTCATGTTACTAAATCTAAAACCCATATTCAAACATCATAAAACATGTAGCTAAAATACCCATAGATCAAAAAAATTATCCTTAGAAATACACAACCAAGGTTCAGTACTCCCTGGAATCCTCAGTTCACAACAGATCATCACATCACCCAATATGATTCCTCTCAAAAAGTACACTACTAAAAACTAAAACAGGATGATATAATCCCCAAATTTATGTTAATAAGATTGGAAAACTATCCAAAAATACAATATTGTACATGATACCAAAACTGAATCCCTCATACTAGGTCTCTCATATTCACAGACATATGAGTTTCATTAAAAATAGTGAGAGCTATATTATTTTCATCTCCCACTCTCATGATGTTTTCATGATCACAAAAACTATCTTCTGTATCTAATTTTTTCATTTTAGTGATTTTAGACCATGTATTGTGAAAATTAAATTCTAAAGGATGTCTGAAAACCATCGAAACCCACTTTTATTAATGTATGTGTGAAAAATAAATTTTAAAATATTCCTAAAGTAATTTATCATTTAATTTATGACTATGATTGCAAGAATTTGGCATATGGATGATGAAAATTAATTTTTATTTCAACCATAATTATCAAATAAAAATTTAATTATAAAGGAATCTTGTTACATAAATCTTTTATGGATAACATTATATGACTATAGTTATTTTGGGTATTCCAAAAAATCATTTGATTTTGTAAGAATGGTTTCTTCAATGAAACCCCTAAGAAACACTCTAGAACGTTGATTGTTGTTTCTAAAGACAAATGTGTGGTGAGAACACTAAATTATATCGAATCTATAAAATAGAGAGGGTCATGAAAATTTTAGTGACAAATAAAAGGTTAATATAATCATTAAAAGTACATAAAGTTATTTCTAACTCATCACTTACAAAAACAATTATTTGTTAAAGGATTGAAAAATAATTTTCCAAAAATTCACCAATGATGTGATAAAGGTTTTAAAATTTCTTATGAAAATTATTATTTTTAGATAATTTACTAGAAAATGAAATCATTTATTTAATTTATCTTGATTTAAAAATTTTTATCGTAATAATCTAAAAAATATTTCAAGAGAAAAGATTAAATCATTGTGTACTCAAGTTAGCGATTCATGAATTTACCATAGATTTAGTCACCATGGTCGACACTCACTTGTCAAGATCAACTATTATCGACAAGAAAAAGATATTACTAAACTAATTTTCAAATATCACATGGTTTATAGGGCATACCATTATGGAAATACCTAATGATCAAACCATCATAAGATCGATGTTATTTTTTAGGAATAACATATATGTTCATGGTAATATAACTCAAAATAAATCATGTATTTTAGTTAATTTCTATTCCCAATAAATGGAATCAATAATGGTGAAACAATTTCACATGTCACTTCAATATAATCAATAAGAATATTATTTGAAATTTCCCATTACCTAAATTTAAAACTTCTCCAAATGTATAGAAAATGTTTTTAAAATGGTTCTATTAATGATTTTTTATGTGGAACAACCAAATAGTTGGGAAAATTATTTTTTATGAAATCATTTTTTCAAATTAACTAATGATATTTATGTTCTAAAATCATCCCCTCATGAATGGTATAAATATTTATGAAATATTATTTTCTGAAATTGGTTTAAAATTATAATATTTGATTAAATTTTATTTCTAAAAACCATCCCAAATGATTGATTTATTTTTTAAATTTAAAGTGATGATGTGATTTTTGGATCAACCAATGAATCTCATTATATTGATTTTTATTTCTAAATGAAAAAATAATTTGAAATGAGATTTATGGGAAAATTAAAATTCATTCATGGTTCTCAAATTTTTGTATATAAGGATTGTATTTTTGAAAACAATGTTTGATACACCAATTAAATCTTAAAAAAAATCCAACATGGATCATGCTATGTAAATTAGTACTGTAATGAGAACAAATTGTAAGCTTATTTTGATAAAAATGGTATGTTGACTGAAAACAATATTTATAGATAAATGGTTTGTATTTGACATTATATTAGTATGACCTAGCCTAACATCTAATGTAGTGTTTGTTTCTATGCACATTTTCAAACAAATAACAAATAATATCACACTAAAATTGTTAGACATTTTTTGCTTCTGTAAAAGGAAATAATAATATTGGGTTTTTTATTAAAAAGTAACTTATTTTTAATTAATTGTTTTTTGGATGCTGATTTATGGGTAATTCTAACTGAATTAGAAAAGCACAAGTAGAACTATATACCAACTTATAAAATCTCTAATCTCATGTAATAATATGAAGTTGAAGCGTATTCATCTTACTACATACAAATAAGAATAGGTAGTTGTTAAGAGTTATTTCACCCAAATAATAAGGATTAAAAATTCTCTCTTAGACTTTGAGTTTGTATATGACCATTACCCAATTGGGTGAGATAATAATATTGAAATTAATATTGCCAAATGTTCAATCCCACACTTTTATATTAAACACATTGTCACTATGCACCATTTCATGATATATCATTCTAAAAAGGGTTATATCTTATTTGAATTTGTTAGGAAAGAGTATCAACTTGGTTATTGTTTCCACTGGA
Source organism: Viscum album (assembly GCA_963277665.1). Lineage (NCBI taxonomy): Eukaryota > Viridiplantae > Streptophyta > Magnoliopsida > Santalales > Viscaceae > Viscum > Viscum album. The sequence goes on along the minus strand of OY728129.1, from coordinate 1,774,923,801 downwards.
AATGGGGATGACCTTGTTTGTTTAAGGTTCAAACATTCCAATCGGTTTCTAACAGGTTTATTTGTAGAACTGGAAACATCCAATGATTATATATCCATTTGGACCTACTTTCCAAAGGCAGGTGCTCATTAGTTGTGGACTGATGAGGCTTAAGAATTTGTATTGGTCGAGAGGATGGGATATCGGACTCATCACACCTTTTTGAGGGTAATTATTGTTTACTCTGGGACTCTCTTGTAGATTTGAGTTATTTTCGTGAATCCTTATTAAATTAACAAGTATGAAAATTATCTTCCCTTTAGATCTAACAATCAATGATTTATATGTATAACATCTAGAAAATTGTTTATAGGTATTTGAGGTTCTTCATCTATAAAAAATCATCCATATTTATTAGAGATTCTTAGTAAATGGTATCCTTCAACACATTATATAGAAATATCTTGGTCATTATGATAACCATACTGGTTTTAAATCCACTCAGTGGGGAACTTGAAGTATATTTTCATTCAGAAGGACATGGATTATTTCATAGTTGGGATCATACCCGCAGATGGGCTACCTACGTATCCTTGTTAGAGAAGGAATCAAAACCCACGTTGTTCAAGTGAAGAAGTATGGATTTTAACGCCATATGGGATGGAAAATAATTAATGAAAGATGGTCTTGAACCTTAGAAAGGCTTCCTACAAACTCTACTTTTAAAACAGATATCAAATTCCACATAGTTTGGGTGAAGAAATATGGAGTTTATGCATGATTGATGGCCTAAAGAAAGATTTCATAATTAATTTTACGCTCCAAGCTCACGTGAGTCATGTTCAGTGTGAGAAAAAAGTGGTATCAATAAAACATGAAGATTGTGCCACGAAAGATGCAATCATAAGTAATGATGTGGGGCTTACGTATGTGTGACTGCCCAGATAGATGAAGATCCGGACTTACTTCTGGGAAGAAGCCCGAGAACAAGGTCCATAAATGTAAGTGATTTATTGAGATTTGGATACTTAATTGAGGACTAAATCCCAAGAAGGATGCCCAAATTAGAAGAGACTTATGATTGGGTTTTATTCCTAAGAAGGAAGTCCAAATCAAAAGAAATTAAGACTGGGGCTTATTCCAGAAAAGGAGGCCCAGATTAGGGAACTTGGGGCTTACTCCTAAGGAGGATGCCTAGATTAAAAGAAATTATGACTAGTTAAAAGAAATTATGAATGGGGCTTATTATTGAGAAGGAGACCCATGTTAAAGGGACTTGAGACTTGGGGGCTTACTCCTGAGATGGGGGCCTATGTTAAGGGAATTTGAGATTTGGGCTTACTCCTAAAAAGGAATCCCAAGTTAAGGGGAATTATGACTGTGGTTTATTCTTGAAAAGGAGGCCCAGGTTAGGTAACTTGGGGATTACTCCTAAGGAGGATGCCCAGATTAAATATCTTCTCATCTTAAAGAATGAGGTTGAATGAATGAAATATCTAACCTTAGTGACATCATGTTTATGTAAATCACAGGGTTTTGAGAGATGTTCCACAGAATTCCTTTCAGATAAGGAATCTAACAAAGGAACCATGCCAAAAATGGCTTTGAAGAGGGTTTTGAAGGCTAAATCATGAATAGGAGAGGTGTATTTGAAGAAAAAAGTTGAATAGGTAGGAGGGGCACCCAAAAAGAGGCAGGCGCGCAAGTCCTGTTTGGGTGCACACATCCTGATCGCACAAGTATACTTGTGCGACACGTGTGTACTTGGGAAATTCCTAGCCCATAATGTAATACTTGGGTGAGACTTGGCTCAAGTCCTTAGTATTATCTTTAGAGGCTTTCAAAAGGGTGGCGTGTAAGTTCTGTTGAAGGGATAAGGTGGCGCACAAGTGTGGCTATTTCCCTTAAGGGGTGGACATTTAGGCGTTAAAGTGTTAATGAATTCCAACACTTAGGCTTTATTCCTCCAATTTATATCTTCTATTCTAGGTAAGAAATTACCTTAGAAGTTTTTGTAAGACTTGAAGAAGAGACTAGGGCGCTGAGAGCTTAAATAAGAATTTTGAATTTTTTGTCCCTAAAACGAGGGGCCCACAAGGGGTATGTATCGGCCATTGAGGACCTTGGGTGAAAATAAAATAGGGTGCACAAGTCACATGTGCGACCAATATGTGGTGCGCAAGTACACTTCAACGACCATAATGAATCTTGCGCGACCCAAGATTAAAGAAATCTTTGTTCATGCCTTTGTCAATTTTTTATATTCTTCAAAGGATGAATCTATTTATGCTTAATGTATTCCCTTTTTTCAGTTGTTAGACTCTGTGACAGAAAGGAGTGTCAACAAAAGAACCCCCTCAGAGTTGGATCTGAAAAAGTAAGGAGGATTTGACTCTGAGGTAAAGGAGAAAACCAAGGAATTTGGGCGCGCAGGTTTGAGCGTGCAAGTAGCAGCGCGTAGGTTCAATCCGCGTAGGGTACGGTGCGCAGGTAAACTGCTTCACCTATAAATATGCGGAACCACTTCATGCAAAGAACCCAGCTTTGAACACTTCTGATCTCTCGTCACGCAAGTAGCTTGGATTGCGCTCGTTCGCGCAGGTGTTGCTGTCTGCAGTTCATTGTTTCTTTGTGTCGCGCTTCTGCAGAGGTATTTGGACTTGCGTGGTGATACCTACGCCCCCATACATGTTCAACCAGATTAGACTTGCGTGCCAACATGGGACTTGCTCTCCTCAATGCCTTATCCATTTTTTTCTAATTTCTTCACAAATTTTATGAAAAATCAACTTACTTAAAAGTCAATTATTTGATCCTTGTGCATATTCAATGGCTCCCAGAAGAATTGGAATGGCTAATGAACTGGATATCAAGCGGATTGATGATATGATGAACATCATTGGCCATGACTATTATAATATCTGAGATAGAACTCTCCCATATTTGTCCAAGTACTTGAAGAAGTATCATCTTAATTTCCCACAGAGCATCTACATGCCACTGTATGGCCATGGTCATCTGTAAGATGTCAACATTACAGATCCAAAGAACTATCTCCCACATTCTTTGTTTCAGACTTACACCAATTTTTTTCAGCAAATGTCTTAGTTGGAGGATCATTCTTAAATGTTGGAACAGTGGATAAGGCCTATATAATTCATTATATCCCATGTGCTCCAGATCTGAAACCTCGCAAGCCTGATCTGTAACCACATTATTATCCCTCAATCTTTTGAAACTCTCAGATGGATCAATCCAAGGGCTGGAAGAAGAGTTGGGACTTCCATCCTGGAGGAGGTGTGAAGCCAACCTGGATGTGGGCATATTGGGTGCGACAAACCTGTGTAGAGTATGTTGAAGATCTGAACGGAGCTGAAATATATGAAGCCTTCTAGGCTGGGCGGACATATATCTACGGGAATGATGACTTTGTGCTAGAGCTAATCAGCCGATGGATCCCAGAAACCAATTCTTTCCATCTGACTCATGGAGAAGTAGGAATCAGTTTTTGGGATGTCTACAAGATCTCAGGGGCTCCAATTTTAGGTGATATGTATGATGAATTCATCCCCCCAGGCGACTTGGAATGATTCGGAGAAGACTCTGACATTGGCTCAAGAATTACTGAAAACTTTCTACAAGCTCAAGAATTCAAAGACCTTCAAAACAAATTCTATAAAGTATATTCATCCAGAGGAGTGGATGGATATGTTTCTTACCAAGAATAAGGATAAGGGGACCACCTGTACTTGTCCTACTACCTGCCCTAGAACAGAGAAGAGGGGTGATTTTGGCACATTTGGCTGACCTTGGAAGCAGGAGAATTTTAAAAGTGGGGGTATGAAGTGGATCATATAATCCCAGAAAAGACCCATCTGGCGGGCTTCTTAGCCTTTTGGATCAGTGTTCATGTTCTTCCATCTAGGGATTCGAAGGGAGGCGTCAGGACTAGGACCTTCATTGTTGCAGCCAAGTTGGCTGAGAGGAAAATGTTTTGGTTGGCCACCCTCATATTGGCGAAGATTCACAGGAGCTTACTCCATGTCCTTATGGGCAAGTCTCCTTTGCGAATAGTGGGACCATTCCAAGTTTTGTGGGGATGGATCTCCACTCATTTCAGGACATATGTTGTACAGAGCGGAGTACAGGTTCCTGAGAGTTCTTTTAGGCCATAAGTGCAGGCATTTTCTGGAATATTTTCGTTATCCCTCACCTCCTATGATATGAAGGTGAGGCTAATCATGTTCAAGGAATTCCATTTCATTCCTTATGGAAACCCGCCAACCAGGTGGTTTTTTGATGATGGAATAGCTAGCCTGGAATTGAGGTCACACATGCTAGCTTGCAAAGATGGTGTATTGGACACCAGGATTGACAGAGAGATTATATGTGAGGCATATCCTCCATATAGATTTGCACGCCAATTCAAGTGTCTACAGCAGACTGTTGTATCCCCTCCTGTTCATGTCAGGTCAGAGCAACATCTGATGGTTGCCCGACAACTATGGTTGCTGAAAGCTATGGAGAATACTAGGGAAGTGTTTGATCTACCAGTTTATGGAGCGGCAAGTAACTTTACTACATGGTATGCCGAGAACTTGGTAGCATCATACCCTGAAGGGGTACTAAATCATGTGATTCATCGGGAGGGGAAAAGGAATAGAACTGTAGAGAAAGAAACCATTCATTTGTAAGGTGACTCTTCCATACCCGGAGTTGATTCACCATGTTCCTCGCCTAGGGATGACTCGTCGGAATTCCCAGGATGGGGATGATGAGGCACGACATGTGTCAATGCGGCCTCATGCCATATATAATCCTCCTACCATAATCAAAATACCCACTCCACCGACTCCTGGTGAGTTACTTAATTGGGGAAATTTAATCGCCATTACTTTATAGAGCAACAAGTTTTATTTTCTTATTCTCTATCTATGATTGCAGGAGCAGGGATGAAGTTTAAGTCCATGATTGTAGGACCCTCCTCGCAGCCTTCCAGTGCACATGTTGAATATCTACGACCTGAGGCTATCCAGACATGGCAGAGATTATATTGTGATGTTGAAACCCCCTAGCTGGACTTATGCGAAGGGCTACACATCCCTGGAGTAGGAAATATTCGGGCTACCACTAATATCTATTTTGAGGATAAATCCAATGAAGTGTGGGCTTACATCAGAGAGTTGGAGACGCTCATATATTCCACTAATGATTCCATTCCTATCACCAAGTGGGTGAAGGAAATGATGGATTGTGGCACCACTAAGGGGACTGGTGCTTCCGAATATGAGGAGTGGCACGATTACGTGGTTCTTGAAGATGTATGTCTCCTTCCTTATTTTCTTTGTAAATTGACTTCAGTTAATGATTTTTTACTCAAGGAAATTACTTTCTTCATCGTTCATCTTGTAAGGAAAGGAACTACTGAGGTTCCTTCACCACAGTATATCCCTAGTGGCACCACTATCAGAGTTACTGAATCTCCTCACAAGCCGGGTGAGGTATCTCCAGGCCGGCAAGCCGTGGATGAGGAGGAAGACATGGATTTTCATTATCCAATTCTAGTATTTAAAGATGATGATGTCAACACTCCCAAAAATCGAAAGAAGCAAAGACATCGAAGGAATAAGTCCATAGCCAAATGCTTCATCAGTAGTGGTAAGTCCTTCAGATAGTCATGAATCTTAACTCATGAAAAGATTTCTCATACTTCTTGGGATTGCAGGGGCTTATTCAATTTCCCCTTTGAGGGAGAGGACTGACCCTCCTCTGAGGACGACGGAGGGTGCTGGTGAACGGTCACAAATTCATACTGACATGGCTACTCTTGAAGAGGAGCCAGCTTCTGTTCCCAGTACTGCTCCTACTGCTGTTACAAGAAGAGAAGAGCTTGCTTTTGGTAAATTAACAATGCTTTAGAAAATGTTGAATAAAAACATCAACTAACTTTCATTCTGTGATACTTTAGGTTCAACCCCTACACCAGAACATTTGGCGGACACTACAACTGATGTGGTAATTTTCTCTAAAGAAACTATTTGGGGTCAGAGGTCGTAGGATGAGGGTCGCGAAGAAGACACATCGAATGCTCATACTTGTGAGACTAACCAGGAATTTGAGACATAATTGGATAAAATGATTAAACTTGTCACATCTTTTGAAGACATTTTAGATCATGATAAATTACCATGTAATTTAGAATATTTTGGACGTGAGTTTTATCCTTCGTCCGGTTAAAAAAAATTCTTATTACATCTCTGACCATGATTGGTTAAAATGTGAATTTCCATCTAAGTAAGCTGTTGAACTGCCAATGCCTGAAGGGGGTATAGAAAACCCTACTATTGTAGAGACACTAGCTCAAGTGGAGTTTAACCCGGTAGAGCTTCCTGAAACCCATCCTAAAAATCCTGTCGAAGCTAGGAAAGATGGGGAGGAACCTTCTCATGTTTTTGATCTACCCTTGGGTAAGAGATATCAATATTTGTGGCTGCACTTAATTTTAAAGACAACTTAATAAACATTTTTATCATTTGAAACTAACCAAAAATTTAAATTCACTATGTAGGGCCATCAATTTCAATGGCTAGATCTGGAGGTGATGCCTCATCCTCTGCCCCAACAGGAATAGAATGTGAAGTAACAAGGGTCAGTAGGGAAGGAGCAGAATAGGGCACTTCTCTAAGTGCATTAATCTTAGACTATATTCCCCCCTGTGATAGTGATGCTGAATCAGACCCGGAGGTACAAAGGGTGCTCTAATTTTCACATCGCAAGGCATGGAAGAACATATGGAAGATCATATCTAAAGTGACTCTTGAAGAGCTGTCTTCAAAGATGTCGCGACTATCATCCATGTTCATCATGTTGGGACTTGTTGGTTTTGGATATCAAGAGATCCATGCAGCGGTGAAACAAGACATCTTAAGGAGGGAGCAGGAGAAAAAGTACCATCAAGACCTGACCAGAGTGAGGCTGTTGACCAATATCAGTGAATTTGAGGCTGTGGTGTCCCGAGATGAGGCTGATCATGCTTCCAAGTTGATGGACCTGAATCATAAGATTACGTAGAAAGTTTTCCAGCATATGTACCTTCAACAATAGTTAGATGTTGTTATTGGGGAACTTGAACAGCTTAATAATTCATTGGAACGAGTTCAAACAAATGGTATGAAAGCCATAACAGATGACAAGAAATCACTTCATCAAGCTGAAAAGGGTGAATCTATTCAAGTGCATGAACTTCATGTTGCTGCTGATGAAGGTTGGGATGTCATGAATCAAATGAAGAGTTATGTTGAAAACCTCTTGTAATTATTGGAAAAGATAAGATAATCCAAACTGTGGATGTCCTTATAACTCTTTGTGCATCAATGAAAAACACTTTCATCTTCAATCATTTGGGCCTGCATTATCTTGCTACCTTCTTTAAATTTTTACCTAAGCCAATGGGCCTAGTAAGCATAGTTTGATTTTTTCTAGGGTGATAAAAACAACCCCACAAACTTTGTATCTTTTTATTGCTCAATATTACCTAAATCATAAAAAATGTATATTTAGTGAGTTGGGACTTGAATTTTGTTCATATTTCCCTTATCTTTTGTGGGCAGTTTAAAGTCATGCACGTCGGACATTAAAAGGCTAATATTTAAGGTCAAGTAGCTTTGACCGAATGGATTAAAATTGACTCAATTCTTTGATAATTTATCTAAAAACATATTACCACATTCAAGTATGGGGGAAAAATGAAAACTTTGACTTAAGAAATTTTGAATGTGAGGAATTATATGAAAAATGGGATAAAAGGCATTAGAGGAAGTATTTACTAAGAGTGAAGCTACCATTATTTAATAAACCCATTAGGGGGTTGAATTATGCAGGGCCACTGAAGGGCATTGGTTGCATAGTCAAATAATAGCATCTTTTGGATGACATGTCTGTTATGTATACTACTTATGCAAGGTCACCTAGGGGAACGTGCTTCATAGTTAGGCAAAAGAACTCTCAGAAATTTTACTTTTCTACTGCTAAAAAGCCAGTGGAAGTTTATGGAGATTCAAATTTTCCAAATGATAGAGTTTGCTGTATGGAGAGAGGTATTTGAATATGGAGAAGATATACACAATCAATATTGTCAAATAATTGGATGAATGTCACTCCTGTGAAGGTCTAACCCAAACGTAGGGAAGAGAAATATAAACCATAGACTTAAATACTTTCAGATCATGAAAAAGAGTATGGGACAAATATATTAAGGATAGCTATTTTTTTCATGGATCCCTACATATTGTTGTTAAGACTAATATGGACAAAAGAGGTCTTCCTTCCAAGAATGAAATTACCACTATTTGAAAAACTTGTTAGGGGTTTGAATTATGCAAGGCCACTTAAGGGAATTCGATGCATAGTCAAATAATAACATCTTTTGGCTGACAGGTCCATTTTGTAGACTACTTATGCAAGGCAGCCTAAGGGCATGTGCTGTATATTCAGGAAAAAGAACACTCATGTATCAGACATTTTGTGACCAGAAGTCAAGAAAAGGGTTATAGATATCTGGAAGTATTTAAGTTTAGGCATATGACACATGAAAATTAGTATTGTCCAATGCATGAAAGTGATACATAGACCAATGCTAACAATAATCATGTTGTGGCTAGATCCTGAATTGAGGTACTGGACTTCACTATATATCCCATAAGACTGGGAATCAAACCATACATAGTTCTTGAAATATAGTTTAACGTCATGTGGGAAGAGAGTGTAGGAGATATTAGTTTATTTTCACAGAGCTCGGACCATAATAAGGAATACACAATGTGTGTTTTATAAACCTGATGTGAATGAAGACCAAGGTTTTCATATCACATTCATGTTTTCACAGGGGGAATTTTCAGTGAAGGGACTGAAAGTGGAATTTGGGGTTAGGCCCAAAGACTTTGGGATAGATTCTAGGGACTCTCTAATGTTCCTACATATCCCATAAGGATGGGAATCAAGCCACATGTAGTTCTTGAAGTACCCTATGTAAATATTTGGTTTGTACAATGGAAGGTTGAAAGGGGACTTTAGTACAATGATGGTTTGACCCAAGATTAAAGGTCCGGGAATTGCCTTGTATGCACGTAGTCTTTGGAATATTACATGATTGGAGATCAATGTAAATAATTATTCCATATTTGGTGAGGGTGTCAAATAATGTTGTATTTTATTGTCATACAGGAAAAAAGTGTGAATAGTTTAACATCATATAGAAAGGATGATGGTCAACCAATGTAAAAAATATTGGTTCTGGGGGCGGCTTCACAAATCAACATCATATGAGATGGAGGTGAACTGATGTGAAGATATTGGTTTTGGGATTGAACCTCAAGAGGTTGCCTATATACCCATCCTAGAAGGAAAGGATCAAAGTATGTGTAGTTCGATTGAAGAATGAATTGGTGATATAGTTGTTCTTGAGGACAACGACATAAAAAATGGTATTGGTACTTACACATGTTTAGCGGCCCAGAGAGGGTGTTATGGTTGAACTTTACTCTAAGATCATGTGAGTCAATCTCGGTGTGAGAAACAAGAGGTAGCAAAAACCCTAACGATGCATAGTTTAATGTTGTGTTGGACATAAGGGACAGGACATGGTTTAACATCATGTTGGACAAAAGAGGGACTGTGTAGTTTAATGTCATGCAGTAAGGACAAAAGATGGATTGTATAGTTTAACGTCATATAGAAAGGATGACACAGTTTAACGTCATGTTGGACGAAGAGGTAATGTGCAGTTTAAAGTCTTTTAGTAAGGACTATGGGGACTTTACAGTTTAAAGTCTTACAGTAAGGACTAAAATAGTTTAAGGTCATATGTATGGACCAATGATGCACATTTTAGCATCATGTAGCTAGGAAAACACATTTTAATGTCATGTTGGATGACAACATAGTTTAAAGTCATGTTGGACATGGAAGGGTATTTTTGTTACACAAAATACTTCTTCAATAATCGTGCATTGGTTGAAGTCGTGATGAGTTCTCCATCTATTGAGATTAAAGAATAAGCTCCATTAGGTTAGACCTTATGTATTGAATATGGTCCTTCCCACTTTGGCTCAAGCTTGGGAGGTTTCTTTCCTGGTATCATTGGAGTTCTGAGAACCAATACCAATTCTCCCTAAACAAATGAATGAGGACGAACTTTTTTGATAAAAGATCGTGTTATTCGATTCTGATAGACTTCCAGTGGTGCAGGGTGCACAATATTTTTTCATCTAATCATTCCAATTCATCCAATCACTTTTGAGATTGTTCATCTGTAGATGACTGATCACAAATGGATACTCTAAGCGAGGGTAATTGAACCTCAATGGGAAAGACTACTTCTGTTCTATATACCAATGAATATGGAGTTGACCGCGTAGCAGTGCGGGTGGTGGTCCGATAAGCCCATAAAACATGAAAGAGTTTATTAGGCCATGATTTCTTATCTTTATCCACCATATTTTTCATTATGATTGAAAGAGTCTTATTGAAGGCTTCTATTCTTCCATTGGCCACTGCATGATACTAAGATGAATGGTTGGATTTGATGTTGTATTCTTGATACAACTTCCTTACCTCAGATGAACAAAAGTTGGTACCATTGTCCGTCAGTATGGTATGAGGGACACCAAATCTGGTAATGATGTTAGACTTGATGAAGCTAACATTGATTTTAGAACTAACTTATTTGAGAGGTATTGCCTCTGCCGATTTGGAAAAGATGTCTGTAGCAGTAAGAATATACTTAAACTGCTTGGATGTAGCTGAAGGGTAAAGTCCTACTACATCCATCCCCCATGTGGAAAATGGCCATGAGTATTTAGCTGTATGAATCAACTCTGGCGGTTGATGAATGAAATTGGCATATACTTGGAAAGAATAACACTTCTTAGTGAAATCAACACAATCTTGTATCATTGAAGGCCAAAAGTATCCAAGACTTCAAATTTGATCAGACAGTCTATGTCCAGATAGGTGGGCACCACAGACATATGCAAGTACTTCTTTCATGATAGCCATTGTCTCTTCACCATCAATACATCTGAGGAGAATTCCATCAAAACCTCTCTTGTAGCGAATTTTTTCTAGGTGATCTGGGCTATCATAAAGAGTAAAATTGACCACACTTCGTTGAACTTGTTCTTTCCTGGCTCTATTAGGTGGGAGTGTTCCATTTTGAATGTATTCCCTGATAGGTGTCATCCATCCTATAATATGACTATATGGTTCAAAAATGGGAATAATTTCATTAATTTCCACTATTCAGATTGAACACAAGGTGAAACTGTACAACGATGGGCAATACTGATGATTGTTTCATCCCGATTTGGATTTACCAGAGCTGTGTCTATATTAGCTAGTGCATTAGCTTGAGCATTTTGTGATCGCAGGACATAAGAAAATGTCATTTTTGAAGGAAATTCTACCATTAACTCTCTGACATAATCATACAAAGGGATTAGATATTCTTTTCTGATGGCATAATCCACATTTACTTTTTTGATTACTAGTTCTGAATTACCTTTCACCTTTAAGTGATTCACCTATGCCTGAAGCGACACCTATAATCCTGCGATGAGATCTTGATATTCTACTTCATTATTTGTACCACCTTCCAACAATAATAAGGAATAGGGTAACAATTTTTTTTCTGGAGAAATGAGGACAATTCCCAACCCAATATTGTTGAATTTAGGATCTTCCATTTTCTTCCCTGTTGGACTTCTGGAAGCACCATCGAATTACATTTCTCATGTTTGAAGACTATCATGAATTGAGAAGACTTTCTCATCAAGAAGTTCAATATCTAAAGATGTTTCCTCTACTGAAGGGTGTTCAGGAATGAAATCAGCCAGATATTGGCCCTTTATTGCCTTTTGAGACACATATTGGATATCAAATTGATGCAAAATAACTCCCCACCTTTCCAGGCATCCTGTAAGCATTGAGCGAATAAGGATGAATTTTAGTGGGTTATTGTGAGATACCAATTGGACCTCATGATGTTGCAGGTAGTGTATCAATTTATGAACTGCAAAGATTAATTCTAGGTAGCACTTTTCAATACCTGAATATCGGGTTTCTGCTTCAAGCATAGTCCGACTAAGATAGTAAAGGATGTTTTCATTCCCATCATCATTCTTTTTGGTAAGGAAGGCACCCAATGACCACTCTAAAGATGTCACATAATGAATAAGTTGTCTTCCTTCAACGGGTGGCATTAATACAGGTGGACTCAAGAGATATTTCTTGAGGATATCAAATGCCTATTGGCAATCTTCAGTCCACTGGTAAGTGACTCCCTTCATCATCAATTTGGTGAAGGGTAAACATTTTCCCGGAAAATTGGCAATGAAACGCCGAATATAGGCCAAGTGTCCTTGAAGTCATCTCAATTATTTCAAATTTTGAGGAGGTGTCATACCAAGGATTTATTTTTTCTTCTCAGGATTGAATTTTATACCACAGTGGCGTACAAAAAAACGGATAAATTTTCCTAAGGTTACCCCAAAAGCACATTTCAAGGGGTTCGTCTTTAAATTTTGTTGTCAAAGTTTGTGGAATATGATTTCCAAATTAGCCAAGTGATTAGAATGTTTTCTGGATTTAACCACCAAATCTTCCACATAACATTCAACAAATTTCCCTAAAAAGGGTTTGAATATATGGTGCATGGCATGTTGATATGTTGCACCTGCATTTTTCAGGCCAAGGGGCATTACCTGATAGCAAAGCAGACCCTAAGGGGCTCTGAAGGTTGTAGATTATTCATCTTCTAGAGCCATTCAGATTTGATTATACCCATAATATCCATCCATGAAGGAAAGTGCATCATAGCCAGTTGTTGCATCAATTAAGAGTTCTGTGATCGGAATTGGAAAATCATCCTTGGGACAATGCCGATTAAGATCTCTGAAATCAATGAAAACTCTAATTTGTCCATTATTCTCTTTCACAGGGACAATATTATCTAACCATTTGGGATATTGAACTTCTCGGACGAAGTTATCTTTGATATGATTACCACTTCAGCTTCAATTTTGGAAGCATAAGTTGGGTGTGTTTTTCTTGCGGCTTGCTTAAATCCTCGATGTTCTTCTAACAAACCCAAATGATGAGTAGAAACATCAGAATCAAGCCCTGGCATTTTTGTATAGTTCCAAGCAAATATATCTTGATTTTATTTAAAAATGAAATATAAATTTCTTAATCTTCAATAGTCATGGACGCACTAATTAAAGTGGGGCGTGGATCTTCTTTTGTACCAAGATTTATTTCTCTGAGTTTATCCATAGTAGTATAGAGACCCTCTTCAAATGATGGAGGAGCATCCCTGAGATCTTCCTCTTCTTCTTCAACACGTGTTATTTCTTCTCTTTCTACTTCCATAGTAGATGCTGAAGTAGAACTTCCATGATCAATAGAAATGTTAAAATTTGAACATCTTCAAGAAGAGGATACCATTTATGACCCTATTGATGATGAAGGGTCATCCTTGGGTAATAAAGAGGAGACGATGGATTGAGAATCGACATCATCTTTCATCTCTGACATTGCTATAACTTCTTCTAACCAGGTTGATGAAGTATAGAATTGATGGATTTTAGCGAATTAAAGGAAGACATCTCCATTGGAGATTTCATCATTGCTTGGTGAATCAACATCTTCTACCATGTTGTCTAGCTTGATTGACATAATTGACATTATGGAAGTTTCCATAAGATTATATGTATTTGGGTCTATCCTGTCAATTTCACTGATAGGAAACACATAATCTATACTCACATGTATGAATGGGTTTACTGGAATCTTTTCCAAACCATATGGAGCATTAATTTTGGTAACCTCCATTGTCGTAGATACCTACATTCCCTCCATGTGATAGAATTATGCCTCAATGTATTGAAATTCACATGTTTTTAATGGGGATTTATCATTATACAATGTCCCAATTTCACCATTGAAACAATATTTTAGACATTGATGGTATGATAAAGGTATAGACGCATGTCGTTGTAGCCAAGGTCTTCCAAGAAAAATGTTGAAGGCTCTGTCATGACGAATAACCATGAAATCTTAATTGGATACAAGGTATCCAAACTGTGTTCTGAGTGTAATCTCACCCAGAGGTTGTTGTTAATTTTTATCATATCCTTGCAACATCAAAGTAGAATAAGATAAATCAGATTTGGTGAGGCCCAATTGATGAAGTGTACGAATAAGGATAAGGTTGACTTCTGAACCATTATAAATGAAAGCTCGTCGAATGTCTACATCATTGACCATGCCAGATAAATACATAGGTCTAATATGTCCATGAACAACATCATCTTCATATTCATCTGTGAAAGATATCACTGCATGGAATTCTGCAGGATCATTATCTACATGGTAGACTTTAGCCGCAGCAATTTCAGTTTTGAATTCCTAAGGGCTTGACCAAGCCTCAATGAGTACCTCCCGAAGATCCTTTGATAGATTCAAGGCATCCAGAATTGATAACTTGGTCGGTACTTGGGCCAAATGTTTCAAGACATCAAAATTTTGGTCCAAAGGTATGCATTTTCCAATAGGAACATGTGGTTTGGATGGTGGCTTAGAAGTTGTTGCTTTGGAGGTAGATTCATCTTATATCAGGGTAGGAGTTGGAAATACTCCTGGAATTCGCAGATTAGACTGATTAGGTCTATTTATTTGATTAGAGGAAGAAGGTGTAACCTCTAACTGATCCTTCAGAATAATTGTTCCAGGATTGAATCTTCCATGTGTGGAAGAACTTTCTTGTTCTTGTTGAGCCCGCTGAAGGGATCTGCCACGAGTTTCTACTGCAAAGCCAGTTCCAGTATGGCTAGGATTGAAATAGTGGCTTCTAGAATATCCACGTCTTCCTCTATATCCTAGACCTCTGGAACTCCCTCTAATTCCTCTGTTTGATACAGGGAACTCAGTCTCGTCAAGATTGAAACTGTGACTGGCATATGGATCTGTTAAGTTAATCATATTGACAGAACCAAAGATCAACTCTTCATCTGATGAAGATTCTTATTGATTAGCCAGTTTCGGCTATTCCTTTTGGTAGGGTGGTTCCCGTGATTTTGAAGTAGATGGAATAAAATCTTCTAGAGTCAAAGACAACTTGTTCTTTGACATGAGCTCATCCACTTCTGACTTCTCTTCTTTCATCGAATTATACCGCTTCTTTGAGGATTTTCCCTCTGATGAAGTGGGTTTTGCTGTGGCATTCATAGTAGAAGACACAATTGGTTTCTTCAATTGAGTTCATAAAATGGCATGAGTTCATTTGATCATTTCCCTGACCATCCAATCATTATATTTATGTTCATTTTTTCTTTTGACTTCATGCCACTTGCCTTCTTCCTCTGGATCTGTAGGAGTAACACATGCTACCTGGGCTGAAGAACCTTTCAGTTTGACTTGTCCCAAGTCCACCATTTTTTGTAGGAGGTCATTGAATAGAAAACACTCTTGAATGGGATGCCACAACATCTGATGAAATTGGAAATAGTTGTGAAGGTCTTCAACTCCTTCCTTGTTCGGCCTTTTGGGTCTTGGAAACTGAACCAAATTATTTTCCGGAGCCGAAATGAAGTAACCAAAAACTTGTTAATTTCGGAAAGAATAAACATTGTTATTAAACTCCTCAAATCGTTTCCGTCTTTGATCTATTTTATCATCTTGACGAAACATCCTCGGTTTTTGACCCTCATGAGGTGGAGCCCTTCCGTAAGATGAAGGTTTTGAAGTAGAAGCAGGTGCATGTTCTTGTTTAAGTGTAACTATATATGTCTGTGCTCTACCCATTCTTCTTCTTGGAACTGATGGAATTACACGAGTTTTATCTTTATTCATTGTAAGAGAATCTTCAATCTATTGAGTGATTGAAGTAAGGTCTTGAAACCCTCCTATGTATTTCACAGGGATCAACAGTGTGCGTAATTCATCACGCAAATTGTCCACATAGATTGGCAACAATTCTTCTTGAGGGAGTGCTAAGCTTAAGGAATATGTTAATCCCTTCCAGCGAGCAATGAAATCCGAAAATCTTTCATTCTCCCTTTTCTTACGATTTGTACGATAAAAAACTATTGTCTTTTTTAACGTTGATCTAAATTGAAGAAGGAATTGTTGACGGGGATCCTCCCACCTGGTAATTGACTGGGATTTCAAGCTAGTATACTAAACAAAAGCAGGCCCTTGTAATGACTGTACAAAACACCTGGGCTTAACTGCTTTTTTTGTTGAGGAGTTCCCATCATAGGATCACAACGAGAAACAAAATGTGTTAAGTGTTGTTCTGGATCTCCCGAACCATTAAAAATTGGGAATGTGGTACTTGCAAAATTTGATGGGGGAGGAATTGAATCAACCCATTCAGGGTAAGATCTCTTTTCTAGTTGAATTTTTGCACACTTTCCTTCCATGGCTTCCAACCGAACTGTTAATGACTCAATGGTAGTTATTAACTTTTGAGAAACATCTGGTTGAACCTGGACCTGAGCAGGTGCAATAACTGGAGTTTGGATGGGTGTGGTGACCAATAATGCAACTGATGATAGCACTACCGGTTATTATTGAACATGACCCATAGGATTAGACCTGTGATGGTGTACTGGTAAAGGAGGGTATTATTCATCCCTCTTAGTAGGTACAAAAAATTCCATTGACTGAATGACTCCTTCATGCTTAGGAGGAAGACTACCTTGAAGTAGTTCTGATTTCAACCTCCTTAACTCCTTCATTTCTTCCTCTTGTTGGGTGAACCTTTTCTCTAGTGAGAGTGATTGGCATTTTCTAGAGGAAGAGTGGAGTGTAACCTGATTTTTTTCTTTCCCCTTGTTGGAAACCTTTCGGAGAGGGGGAAGTTGGTTATTTGAAGAAATACCTAGATTCTAGGTAAGCCATTGATTTCGTGTATGCACACCTTCTTCATTTATTTTTGTGTTCATAGCCTCTTGATCATGAACTTATTCATCTGATCCCTTTGAGTGAACCTCATATTCTGTAGGATCATCAACAATGGAATTGATGACATTTATTGATTCATAATGCATTTCATCCCTTCTATCGAAATTTCTGCAATATTGTCTTCTTCCATTTCCTTGATGAGACATTGACTTTTGTTGATTTGACCCCTCAGGAACTTCCGGATGAAATGTAATTTGGAGAGAATATCCCGATAATTCGGCTCTACATTCCACTTGTGGATTCTTCCCTAATCGAGAGAAGACTGACTTTCACTGAGGAAGAGATTGAGGATTTGAAAAAGTCCCCAGTCTACTGAACTGGGGCCATTCCTATTCTTCCTGCTCAACTCCCCGAATCCTATTTTTTGATTCCGAGGGTTGGGTTAAAGGAGTCCTCAGTCTGGAAAACTAAGGTGGCTCTTGAGCTGCTACATCTGTGAATTTATTAAAATCAATCTTGATCTTGCAGACTTTAGTTCGGAAATTGGCTGGATGCATTAACCTACATCCACTCAAATCACCTGGTTCAAATAATCGTTGGAAGATTTATGAAACTTATATAACCTGATGATGTTCACCCTCTGAACGAGAAGCCTGTTCGATATTCTCATTTTCCTGATGTAAGAGTAATTCGACAACTTGATCTCTGTATTCCTGAATTTGAGAAGAACTAGTTGAGTCATGTTCCTGAGCAAGTCTTTGATTATGCACAAACCTAGCTAGATGTGGCCAGCCCTGGGAAATAACATTGCATGAGACCACCTTTGGCGGGATTTTTTTACTAGAGAGTACAGTGAAATGTAGTGCTCCATGAACACCCCATCCCTTGATATGAATACCATATGGGGCATTGGAAATTAACTGGCGTAATCTTTTTAGTGCGCCAAGGCATTAATTATGAATGTCTCTCTACTTATTTTCAACCTTGGGGTATCGGGAAACTGAGAGAGATGCCCAATAAATTTGTCTTTATAACCCTTATATTATCTTGACATGATTTTCATATTCATCATAAGATAATATTTTCTTTTTCAAGTGACAAAGATTTTCCACATGTTGAGATGATTGTCATGAATATAATCTTCCGTCAACATTTCTTGAATATCATAATGAGAGTCATCCATAGGCCAAAACATGACTGATACTTCACCTTTTGCCAGTTTTTTTCTCATATTCGACACTTACTCTTTATCATTCGATAAAGATTATTCTACCTGATTAGACCAAAGCTGGTTCTTCTTTTTGTTTCCTTAGATTCAACAAGATTGGTAGAGAATTCATTAATAAAACTAGTAGATAAATGACTCAAGGGTGGTTCAGAGAATGACCTACACCCTAGGCTATCTTCTGGTTGATAAAGTCTATCACCTACTAGCAGTAAAGCATTAGACATGACTGGATTCACATTTTCAAGTGCCTCAAGATAAGAGGGATTTCTCATTACTGCATTGTCCTTTTAATAATTTTCCAGACAATGCGAATTACTACTGTGGAGAGGACTTTTACAGCTAAATTCATCAACATGGGGAGGACCACCATGGTGGGTTACATCAAAAGATGAAACCTTTTTATCCTTGATCTTCTGGCCACGTAGAGGGTTATTGTGAATCTCATCTGAAGATGATACTTCGAGATCGATCAAACTGTCATGAAGCAATACTTCAGGAGGAATTTTATGATGAAGACCTTCATAATTTTTGTTCTTACTATTGGGAAATGAGAGAGTAGAATCTTGAGTTTCAACAGATAATTGTTGGAGTAAATCAAGAACTCCAGCATCGAGCAAAGACTTATTACAGATTGGCTCTTGATTTTTTGACTGTGATGGATGAGTATTTATCTTAGATGCCTTATTACACACTTTAGGAAGCACTTGTTGAAGAAAGTGGTTATTATGGGAAGGTGTATGTGCCTACTCAGGAGAAATAGTTAGGTTAGGCTGATTATCTCCATTCAAATCAGATGTATGTTCCTGACTTGATTGTCCGTATGTCATGGGGGAGTACACCCCACAACCCTCCTAGACTTCAACAGAGGTATGTATCTTTTCTGGAGTGATATGTTGATGAGTCACTCCATAGATAGGGATATATTTTTAATTCCTTCCCTGTGATGCTGCTGAAGCGGTCATAATATTATGACAGGAATCCAGAATATGAGAAGGGATTTGCTTCTACTCTTTCACCATTGTCAGAATGTGCTCGGTGACTTCAGCTACCGGAACAGGAATATACATCCAATCCATGCTTGGATTAGGTGTTTATTACTGCTCTTGTCCTCCTTTTCCTGTCAGTTAATTCTGATAGTACTCATGTGTGGGGGCAGGGAGTTGATTCTGATCCAAATTTGTCTTCGGAGCTTTCCGACTGACTTCTCCGAGTGCTACCAAACGAGACTGTTGGTAGGCTTGATGAACATTGACAGGTGTATGTGCTTTCTGTGTATTCTTCTTCAAGTATGGTTGACGACTTTCCTTCAATACTGGAAGACGAGACTGCTGACAGAATTGTTGATTGTAAATAGGTGTATGTCCCTCCTTATCAGTTGCCACCATATTAGATTGGAAAGCTTCTTTGGTTGAAGTCAGACGAGCCTACTGACTTGCTGATGAGTTATAAATAGGTGTATATGCCAACCTATAATACTTCACCAGAATTGCGTGGCGGTATTGGCATGTTACTGCCAGATGAGTCTATTGGGTAGTAACATCAGGACGGATAGATGTATATGCCTGCTCGTTATTTTCCATCAAGTTGTCTTGATGGACTTCTCCGGAGGGGGAAGAAGTAACAAAACTTCTCCTTGTTGACCATATTTCACCTTTTTCATTTCATATTATATGCTTGGGTCTGAGGAACCTGAGCTGAACCCCTAAAGGCGGTACCCTCATCATGTTGAGGGTGCACTGCCGCATGAGTCTAGCGACGATTGTTGATGGGAGCCCTCGGGAAGGACTCATTTTTCCTTGAATTAATCCCTTGAGTGGCCTTCTCATTCACCTCCCCATAATATATGAGGGACTGGTGATTGCGTTCTGGGGATAACGACCCGAAACGGTTGGATACGGTGGTTGGTACCACCAGCTTCTTCATCACTGGTCATCGCTCTCTGGACAACTAGGGTGAATTATTAATTTGGAGGGCTTATCTAGCATCCTCCAGAGATGGAATGGCACCTTGTTGATGGTATTCCTTAACCAGTGCATTTGAGACCCAGCGTTGAAGACACTGAGTAGGTGATGTCGTCCTCAGAGCTGACGAGGATCCAGAATGAGTAGCAGCAGATGCATTCACAGGTGTGAACTTTAGAGAATCCATTTCTGTAACACAGAGAGATCTTGGAAACGAGTGCATGTTTGATATAAAAAAAATAATCATGATAAGTTCGGCCACTACATATTTTGGATGAGAAAATATATTATTGATTGGTTTGTTGGACCCCACATTGAATTAAATAGGGGCCTAACAAATAAGTAAAACATCATTTAACATGGTTAAGGATTCACGTCAGGTTCTACATTTTCTGTTTCCTCTAAAAATGGGGATGGCCTTGTTTTTTTAAGGTTCAAACATTCTAATCAGTTTCTAACGGGTTTATTCATAGAACCAGAAACATCTAATGATTCTATATCCATTTGGACCTAATTTACAAAGGGAGATTCTCATTAGTTGTGGACCGATAAGGCTTAAGAATTTGCATTGGTCCAGAGGATGGGAGGTCGGTCTCATCACTTGTTTTTGGGGGGAATTATTGTCTACTCTAGGACTCTCTTATAGATTTGAGTTTTTTTTGTGAATCCGTATTAAATGACCAAGTATGAAAATAGGCTTTCCTTTTTATATAACAATCAATGATTGATATGTATAAGATTTAGAGAATATTTTATATGTATTCGAGGTTCTTCATCGATATAGAATCATCCATATTTATTAGATATTCTTAGTAAATGGTATACTTCAATACATTATATAGAAACATCTTGGTCATTATGATAACCGTACTAGTTTTAAATCCACTCAGTGGGGAACTTGAAGTTTATTTTCATTCAAAAGGACATGTATTATTTCAGAGTTGGGATCGTACCCGCAGATGGGCTACCTATGTATCCTTGTTAGAGAAGGAATCATAACCCACATAGTTTGAGTGAATAAGTGTGGATTTTAACGTCATATGGGATGGAAAATAATTAATTAAATATGGGCTTGAACCTTAGAAAGGATTCCTAAGTACTCTACTTTTAAAGCAGATATCAAATTCCACGTAGTTCAGGTGATGAAATATGGAGTTTATGCATGATTTATGGCCCAAAGAAAGATTTCACAACTACTTTTACTCTCTAAGATCACGTGAGTCATGATCAGTGTGAGAAACAAGAGGTATCAGTAAAACCTGACGATTGTGCCATGAAATATGCAATCATAAGAAATGATGTGGGGCTTATGTATGTATGATGGACCAGATAGATGAATATTGGGACTTACTTAAGGGAAGAAGCCTGGTAATAAGGTCCATAAAGGTATATGTGCTTTATGGATATTTGGATACTTAATTTAGGACTTAATCCTGAGAAGGATGCCCAAATTAGAGGGGATTTATGATTGGGTTTTATTCTTGAGAAGGAAGTCCAAATTAAAATAAATTAATACTGGGGCTTATTCCTGAAAAAGAGGCCCAGATTAGGGAACTTGGGGCTTACTCTTAAGGAGGATTCCCAGATTAAAAGAAATTATGACTGGTTAAAAGAAATTATGACTGGGGCATATTCCTTAGAAGAAGGCCCTGGTTAAAGGGACTTGAGACTTGGGGCTAACTCCTGACAAGGAGGTCCATGTTAAGGGGATTTGAGATTGGGTCTTACTCATAAAAAGGAATCCCAGGTTAAGGGGAATTATGAATGTGGTTTATTCTTGAAAAGGAGGCCTATGTTAGGGAACTTGGGGCTTACTCCTATGGAGGATTCCAAGATTAAAGATCTCCTCATCTTAAAGGATGATGTTAAATGAATGAAATCTCTAACATTAGTGACCAAAATTTTATTTAAAATAGAAGGTTTTGAGAGATGTTCCACAAAATTCCATTCAGATAAGGGATCCAACAAAGGAACCATGCCAAAAATGAATTTGAAGAGGGTTTTGAATGATAAATATTGAAGAGGAGAGCTGGATTTGAAGAAAAGAGTTGAATAGGCAGGAGGGGCACCCAAAAAGAGGCAGGTGCGCAAGTCCTATTTGGGCGCGCAAGTCCTGGTCGTGCAAGTATAATTGCACGACATGTGTGTACATGGGCGACAGTTGACCCATAAGGTAATACTTGGGTGAGACT
Organism: Viscum album; assembly: GCA_963277665.1. Taxonomy (NCBI): domain Eukaryota; kingdom Viridiplantae; phylum Streptophyta; class Magnoliopsida; order Santalales; family Viscaceae; genus Viscum; species Viscum album. The sequence goes on along the minus strand of OY728129.1, from coordinate 1,774,901,479 downwards.
TGGCTCAAGCCCTTATTATTATCCTTAGAGGCTTCCAAAAGGGTGGCACAGAAGTTCGGTTGAAGGGATAAGGTGGCGCGAAAGTGTGGCAATTTCCCTTAAGGGATGGACATTTAGATGCACAAGTGTTGATGAATTCCAACACTTAGGCCTTATTCCTCCTCTTTAGATCTTCCATTCTAGGTAGGAAATTACCTTAGAAGTTTTTGGAACACTTCAATCAGAGACTAGGGCACCGAGAGCTTAAATATGACTTTTGGATTTTTCCCCTGAAATGGGGGGCCCACAAGGGGTATTTATAGGCCATTGAGGACCTTGGGTGAAAATAAAATAGGGCTCACAAGTCACTTAAGTGACCAATATGTGGCGCGTATGTATACTTGCGTGACCATTGTGAAACTTGCGCGACCCATGCTTAAAGAAATCATTGTTCAAGTATACATGACCATTGTGAAACTTGCGTGACCCATGCTTAAAGAAATCCGTGTTCATGCCATTGTCCATTTTTGATATTCTTCAAAGGATGAATCTCTTTGTGCTTAAGGTATTCCCTTTTTTTAGTTATTAGACTCTGTGACATAAAGGAGCATCAATAGTGATAAATTAACTAAACACCATTACCTTGATCATTTTGATTTCATTAAAGGTGAATTGTGAATAGTTCTCTCAAAACACTTTATATTTGATCTTGGATATAATGAATAATCTTTTTGAGATTTATGTTAAATATTTTTTCAATTAATTTTCATATCTCTTGTATAGGATCCCAAATTATAAATTGTGTTATCATTTGAGGGGGAGTCTCATATCTTTAATTCAACAAATTTTCTTAAAGGAGGAAATTTTTTAATTACTTTTTAAAAAAAGAATTATTGTATTTAAAAACATCAATGTAATATTTTTAAAAAATATATATTTTAGTATTTTATATTTATTTTGTTTTTAAAACATAAATACAATTATTTTATTAAATTAATTATATATTTGTTTTTTCTAAAAAATTATAAATTTCATTATATTCCTTATATATTTGAAATTTGTATTTTATTTTTATTAATCTAAAATGAAGATCATTAATGAGTGAAAAAATATTAATATACTTGTGTCTCTAAAAATGTTTTGAATCTATATTTTAAAAAATTATAGAAGAATTATGAATTCATCGTTTTTACCCCCATTTAGAAGGAAAATTTTAATCTCTATTAATGAGTTAATAATTCAATAATCCATAAACCATTTCTTAATGTATGAAATTAGTATCACAAGAAAGGTATTAAGTAACTTTTCATTTTTTATTATATTATTATTATCTATTTTCCTATATATTTTATATCGTTTTACTTATTCTATAAATTGGTTTTCCGCTTATTTCTATTTTATAAATCCTTTTTTCTCTAAAAATGAATATTTATTTCCGAATTTCTCTATATATAAGATCCACCTATTATGGGGGAGTTTTTAATGTTAAAATGTGTTTCTAAACCTTTTCTTTTCACTTTTTAGAAATTTATTTCCCTCTTGAACTCTATTTTTAATTCTTTAATTTCATTTTTTCCAAATATCTTATAAACTATCTCTTGATATTTTCATCAATTATTTATTATTAAAGTTTCTTCTACATATTATTGTTATTATTTTTAATAGATAAACTGGGGGAGATGTTTCATAAAATTTATGAAAATATTATTTCAATTATATTTCAAAGTAATAAACATTTATGAAAATTAAAAGGGGAAAATTTATTTATAATTTGCTTGATTGTGTTGTAGAATAATTTATTAACAAGCGGGGTTATTAACGTTTTTTATTAATGTTTTAATCTTGATATATGTTATGTTTTTTTATTTATATATGATCATGTTTAATTTCATGATCTCTAAAATCATTAACAACCATACTATATTACTAACTATAGATTATCACTTGATATATATTTTTATGTAATGTGTTTCAAATCATAAAAATGTGGGAGATTTTTGTACACCTATTTATCAATGTGTCTTAATGATAAAAACACTACTTTGTGTATATAATTTTTTCATTTGTGTACATTTGAGACTCTATATTGGAAGTTAAGAAACATTATTAATGTTCCATAAAAAAATGAACAGAAATCAATTCAAAGGTGATATATTGATCTTGTTAAAAAAAATGGAACTATTATTTATGATGTTTTATGATCAAGTAATTCATTTGTAAGATCCATGGAAGGTAGTGTAAAGAAGTAGAGGTGGCTCCACTTGAAGATAGAGGTACGAAAGTAGCATTGTATTCTTGGGGTGGGGAATCAACTAACCAGTTCCATACATATAGTAGCTTCATGTGTGAGGATGAAATACTAGCTAGATGATAGTAAAGAAAAAAAGGTATATTATCTTATTGGTGTCCACATAATATATGGTTATACTTCTAGAAGCCTTGTGATCTTCAAGTGACCCACAAAAGAGTAAGTGAGGTGCATCCGGTAGCTGGTAGTATCCAGATAGTAAGTCTAGGATTTCATTTAATTTTGGTCAAAATGATTTTACATTGTTATTCCTCATCTTAAATTTCCCCAAAAAATTATAAATGATTCATATAATATGCTTTTATATAATTACTATCCTGATGTGTTTCAGAAAAATTAAAATTTACCAATCATTTATCTAAACTACTTGATTTTAAATTAATGATCTTGCAGATCCTCTAAAGTTATCTCAATGAGACAACTCAAATTCTATATCATTCTTATAGTATATTCTCCTTCATCATTTATTTATCTCTCATCACCATTTATAAAATCATTTTTAAGATTTTTTTATGTTTAATTGTAATAGGGTTTTAAAATAATGTATCTATATTACAATGTCCTTCTTCAATATTTTATCAGTATCTTAAAGGAGAGGGATAGGTTCCTTGGAAACCGAAATCGCTAAAGTGGTGTAACACAATAAGAAAAGTAAGACCAAAAATTCTAAATGTAATTACCCATGCCAATAATTTTAAACGTTCTTTTTGGGAGACTACTTGTTTGGAATTACACATATAAGGGAGGCTTAGACTAGATAAATATCAAGAATTGAAACTTCATTGGATGTTTTTGAGGGTTTCTGTGAGTGAGGAAAATCACACTGAAAGAACATTTGTTTTCTTATGGGTATATTCAGTATTCTGATAAGTTATCCTAGTGGGTAGTATATTTTAGTGTGTTGGGAAGGTACCCAGGGTATTATAGGACACCCATAGGTTTATATAACTGGGTTTATGGACTGGGGAGGTTAGGTTATGAAAAATGGTATTATATCCAATACAATGCTAAAATGTAATCATCACTACAGGGGTTTTATTTTGGGTATCCACAATGAGGTTTTATTCTATAACAGTGGGGAACATGTTGTAGGACCCCGGGACACCCTGAGAGGAGAGGGGTGAATCAGGGTGTCAAATGTTTCTTTTAAACTGATATATATTGTTCCCATATTGGTAGGAAATAGTTTAACCTATATGATGGATATGAGAAGCAATTAAACATTCAAATGCAAAGATATGATGCGACACTTTTTTACATGGTTCACCACTAAGGGCTACGTCCAAGGAGCATACGCCGACAGGTTTTCGGTTGTACCAAATTACACTATTCTTCACTAGTTGTAGATTACAAAGGTTCGGGAACAGTCACTATGTCCCAGGCTCACTACCTTTACACCTGTTTAGGGATAGCCCATTGCATCCCTCGGGTCACTCTCATTGACTCCCCCTGGCTCACTGCCTTTGGTGAAGTCTCAGTCAGTTTATAGACATGAAGGTCTCTTCACTAGATTCGCATTGAAGTCTATGACTCTGCTTAGTACAAGACTCTGCTTGCATCGATGTCCTGAAATGATGCTCTTGAACACACTAAACCACTGATCCGGATAATGAGAAAGTGAAAACAAAATACACAGATGATTTCATGCAGCACCTACCCTTTGCGCGCAATATATGATTTTCACACCGAAAAATATTTCGCGCAACTTCATCATTTTATGTGAAACCTGAAATTTTTCACATAGCTCATACTTTTTCGCGCAGCAAGGTCTTTTCCGCACTTCTCGGACTTTTTCGTGCTACTTGAACTTTTTCGTGCAGCTCATATTTCTCACACAACTCGTCCCTTTTGGTACAACTCGAAATTTTTCGTGCACTAACCTTTATGTAAACCTTTTACACACATCAGCACTTGAATCTTCTCTAAGTCTTCATCTCTCCAGAATGAGGGGGGTCACCTCTTATTTATAGGCCTCTCTGACCCCCGCACGCAAAACCCTATCTGGAGCGAAAAACCTCTCATTTGGCGAGTAATATTTTACACAGGTACCATTTTTTGCACACAACTCCTTATTTTTCACACAGCACATGCCTTTTCCATTTTTCAACGTTCTAATTCTGAAACACCTCTTGCACAAAAAATCTCTCTTTACTATTTCGCACACCACGCTATTTTTCGTGGACCACACTGTTTTTTGCGCACACCGCTGTTTTTTTCACACACCACTATTTTTCGCGCATGCCTCCCTTATTTCGCGCTCCACTTCATTTTTGCGTGCACTCCTCTTTCCAGCAACCTATGTCTTCATTTTCCGATTTCAGGTCCAAATATATGGAAAATACTGGAGAACAGCTCCACCTTTAATACTGCTGTCTTCTTGAACTGTATGACCACTTTACTAGCACACATTCTGAATATCCACTATGTATTGAAAAAAAACAAAAACCATAATCCAATTCATCATAGAACGACCAAATTTACAACACATACAATACCCATGGGAATGTGAGACATAAAATCTAAATATTACTACCAGTTTCAATATGGTGAACCTTTTTTTTAGAGACTACCTGATTAGAACTAAATTGTTATGTGACTCATAGAAAAGAGTATTATTTGGATGGGTAACAACCTAGAAATTTTATCTTGGTGTGTGTAAGTGAGGAGAATCACACTAAAATAATATGTGTTTGAAAATGGGAAATGTCATCAGTCTGATAGGTAACCCCGGTGAGTAATATCTTGTGGTGTCTTGGGATGGAAACCATGGTATTATAGGATTCCCATTGGTTTGGATGGCTAGATTCATGAGATGAGTATGTCGTGTCATTACAAGAGGCTTCTCAAAACCCGTAATTTTGGGGGACATGTTCCTTGATCACCATCATGATTAGAGGAGTAACAACATTTACCTCTTAACCTGAGGGTATGAGACATAGGGTATCACACCAAACTATTTTTAAAATAGTTTATTATAATAACCACTCCCCAAAAATATACTACAATGTGGGGGGGAGATGGTGACTACCCGATACCTTCCCCTAGTAGGCCATGAGTTTATGGGAACCACCAAGGTTATAACAAAAATATATATGGGAGGCATTACCCACTAAGAGGATCCTATAGAAGAGATAGATAAGATATAAAAACCAAAATAACACCTTATCATACATATATATATGAAAGGATTCCCCAGTGAAATTATCCAATTCCATATAGTACTAAAATACTAAAATGAAAACTACAAGTAATAAAATGGTAAAGATGGGTTGACCAAGAATCCCAAACAGCTCTTGAAAAACCCCGAGTCAGTAATATCATGCTTGATCATCAACCCACTCTTGCATACTTTAGAGACAATTTATATATTTATAGTGTGTACGTTATAATATACTCAATAGGATATTCCATATGTCCTCACATTAAAAGGATAAATAATGAATTCTAAATCACAACGAACAATATAGAAACTAACTTATCACATAAATAGGTATACTAAGTTCATAGACTCAAACTAGTTAACTCTTACCATAATCACATAGAGGTGAGATTATAATATAATAATGAACATCAAGTGTACCTTTCACCCATTTCCTCACTAGTAATATACTCTTCCCCAATTTCTCAAATCCTAATAATGTCTCTCCAAAAGTATGTTGACCTAACAACACCAAGGTAATAAGATCACAATCTATACAATCTTTTTTCAAGTTAGCTCGACCTCTAACTAAAATAATCCACACCAAGGGCACCGAAAGACTCTCTACCTCAAGTACCAAAGCATGGATGAGGCTAGGTGATATAAATGAAAGGGTCACTCCTGAATTAAATAAATCATGAACCCATGTATAGTGTAAGAAAATGGTACATTGAATGACCTCTGGACCACATGACACTAGGAATTATAAAGCATCAAAATGACCTTTACCAACTCCGTAGCATATTTAGACCTATGAAAAACCCCATCCATGATAGTGCTCTATTTTATAAGGAAGAGAAATGTCTCATGTTTGTACTATACATTTATCATATCCTCTATATTGATCCAAAATTTTAGAACAATGGTTCCACTTCTATGGAATAACTTTCATCATTGGATAAACCTGAAAGATAAAACTTGTTTCATGTTAACTTCTTAGAAAAGTCGAGCACTCTCACCAATGATGATTTTGACCTCCCCAAGAAAAACATCTATATGACCCCTTGGCATAGTTTCTATAGAAACTACCCAAAAAATATGATGAAGGTTGGGACCTATACCCAATTGACCAATATCTTTTATTTCTTGAAAACTATAAACCAAACCACTACATCATGAAAAATCCTGAATAATACCTCATCATGATGACATAGTTCTGTACTATATCCTCTCGATAAACTCTTCCATTTCCAACACCTAGAGATGCATCTTCACCATAAATGAGGAGAAATAGAAATGGATATAGGGATTCAAAGACTACATCAAATGGCTCATCCTAGACTCCCTATATGAAAAAACATATAAATCATATCCCTGAGGGGTCCTGAAACGAGTCTCAAACTGTCACACACTATGAATCCCCTGCCTAAGGGTAAGAAGTTCATGGAGAATAGTTACCTTCACGGTTGAAGAAAAAAACTCTATATTGCATTGGTCTTGAAAATGTTTCCACAAAATAGACGACTCCTCATGATCACTGAGTAATATGAACCAAAAGCACTGTGCTTCACTACACATCATTATCAAATCCAATAAAACCCAGTACTTCTCTATAGAATAAATCAAATTGAATGTTATCTCATCCTCCTCTAAAAATTATTCTATGACTGGATTTGAAATGGATCCATCATACTTCTTCAAAAATAGGCACTGAAAATATTGGAGTGTCCTCCTACAAGTATCTTCATCGTTGATATCTAATCTACAATGATCTACAAGATCATCCTTTTCATCATATTTATTGTGAACCTGATGAGGATGTTGACCTAGAGCCCATGGTCAAGAAGAAAATTTTTTAGATCTTATAATCCTATAATATTTATTATTTAAAATTAATTATTTAATTAAATTATTATCTTTTTATGTTTTTAAATTATCCTAATATATTCCCATTTCAAACAAAGTCTCATAGAATAATGATTCATGAACCCTTATTAGGTCTACATTATATAAGAAAAATCAATTCCTTTAGTATTCTAGGTAATATCAATGGTCTATTAATCAGACCATAGGGGCACTAAATACTCACTCCTCATCCGGTTTCCCATATTTACGTTGCTTACTAATCATAGCTAACATAATTTCCCTACCAAACTAGTAAAGAACACATGTGCCTAACTTTGAAATCCATCATATCCCACAACCTCAACCTTTGATTCCAATATTTATTAACCCCTCCCCCCAACGATACCATAATTAGTGGAGATAGATGGTGATTGCCTGAGTTTAGCCTCGAGTAGCCCTTGGATTGGTGACTAGCACTACAGGTATATTAAATATTCATAAGGGAGACATCACCCTCAAAGAGAGACACAAAGAAGTTAGATATTTGATAGATTCACCTTCCAAAACCTTCTCATACATATATATAAAATAAATTTATTGTGAAAACATGCATTTATATAAAGTACCAAGAAACTTAAAGTAAAATTATAAGTACCAAAAATGTAATGAAATTTGTGACAAGGAAACTCAAATAGGGCCTGAAAAACAATAAGCTAGTAATATCCATCATGATCACCAAGTCAATCCTAATGACCTAAATAAAAATTTATATATATGTAGGGTGATCATAATAATATTCTTCGAAAAATCCTATTTAGAGCCTCCGGAGAAAAAGGTAATGAATTCATGCTAAATAATAGTGAACAATATGGAAACTAAATCCTCACTTGAATAGGTATACTATGTTTCTAGTCACATCATGGATTACTATCACTATATATCTCATACAAGAGACCATACAATATAATAAGTAACACCAAGGGTACCCCACTACTACTTCCCCACTAGTTTTTTCACTCTACCCCAACATCGCACGTCCTGAGCATCTCTCTCCAAAAGTATGTCATCTCCAAGACACATAGGAAAGCATCAAAACATGGACCTCATCCATCATATCAACACAGTATCCCATCCAAAAATCCATATACAGTAACAGAGTGTTTTTAGGGATTCACAACAAACTGTATAATGAGTATCATATAATGGGTAATATACCTCACGCCATTACATCCCACACACTGATTAACTACCTCAATCCCTTAAAACATATACACTTCATACCTATAATAATCCTTTAGATACTATATTTGATAATACATGTGTGGGAAATTACCACAAGCCATCATGGTCCTCTATACATATATAAGTAAAAACTAATTGTTGTCCATTCCACCATAATAAACTACCAAGAGAAGAGAGTGGGGCAAGATGGTGTAGTAATCTTTCCATCCTACCACTAGGGTGTTGGTAAAAACAACCTCCCATTATCCAGTAGGTGTCAGTTTCAGTCACCGACATGGATGGGGAAGAATATGAAATCATAGAATATACAAGATATAATAGAGCTCACTACTATACTATGGGTATAACATAGTCTTAAAATTAACGACAGGTAATGTCACTCAAAATCTTGACTGCCACTACTAAGACAATATATCCTATAATGACACAATAATTTAAAAGAGTTATATTAATTATTTATTACCTTTCTATCGGCTTCTTTAATTAAATAATTCATTAACCATTAATTAAGCATTAAAATTATAACACACTAAATTTTATTACATTAATCATCAATGTAATTTCCATTCCCTCCTAGAATAATCCAAACTAAGTAGATAATATATGATGATTAATATCATTTGAGTTATTGCATTTGGTCAACACAAAACGTGTGGGTTTAGAATAATTTATTTCATTATTAGAATCATTCCATATCCAGACACTATAAGAAACCATAACAAGATAACACCAAGAGGAAACATGCATCCAATAACCTCTAAATTCCAAATGTAGTTTGGAAGTAATGAAGATAAAATAAGCAACTTATCCATCATCCATTAAAGAGATTCAAAAGTGATCACACTAGATCTAAACATCTCATGAATGGGTAATACTATATTTAAACAATTACCACACCTTGGGTGCAATACCTAATATCTAAATTCATATATTGATGCATGTAACCATAAAAAAACATCAACTATGACCACATAATCTAGGCCTCAACACCCACATATCTAAAAAGTTATCCTAGGATCAAAAATTCTTAGCTCAGATCAAATATAGACCTCCCATCCCCACATCACACATCATCTTTCTAGTATTATACCAGAAGTCTCATGTCTAGATCATATCACAAAGTAATAGGAAACAAAAAAGAAATCAACAGGACAACTGGCCCTTAAAAAAGGAATTATGACTTCTCATTTGAATGAGATATCACAGATCCAAAACAAGTCACTATTCCTTCCAAACGAAACATGAAACTTAGGTCTTAATAATTATCTTCTTCATACAATCATTTCATATTCCATCTAGAATTAAAAGATTCATTAATTAATAGGATCCAATTATGGGAAACCTAATACATCATTCTATAACAATGTATCAATGGAAAACGTTCTCTTAGCATTTATTTTAGTTCTATAAAACCTATATAAGTAATCTTATTAATTAACCAACCTTTTATCTATTATCAAAATGAATAATAAATATGATTCAGATTATTTATAAATTATATTAATTACATAGAGGATCATATTTAAAATTGAACATTCACATTGAATCATTCGGATCATCATCAAATTACAACAACCACCAGATTACAATAATGAATCATTTTTATTTTTATATGAAAATTAATTTGCAATTAATTATTGATTTCTATTATTTAATAATTTCAACATGCTACACCATACATACGAATGTGATAACGTTGTATAGAATAGATATAACACTATCTATAAAATCGTGAAGAAAAATGCTATTATGTTAAAAAGAAACAACATAGCCAATATGCGAACAAAATAAATTAATTTAATCCAGTTTGATATTTTCAAGGTTAATTCTATTAAAATACAATGGTCTAGACCATGGTAATTTAATGATTTATTGTAAATAAAATAAAAGATTCAATTATTCCCCTTCCTCAAAAGTCATCAATGTTCTTCACATGAGGAAGGACCACATCGTAGATCTCATATCACCTCTCCTATAATAAATGCATCCATACCATGACTCCGTTACACAAACTCCAAAATAAAACCAAGAAAACACCATTAGAAACGTGGGATATCATTGTTCATTGAATGTATATAATAAGTGAGCATTAAAAAGATCATAATTGGATAACCCATTATAAAACAAAGAAGGAATGTGCCTTAGATCACCCCAAATCAAAGATAGTAGGCTAATGAGTTATTCCTATCATAGAGACCACAAAACACTAAGGGAGGAATCCACTTGTCACCTGGAATGAGAGACAGATTCTTTTGGAAAATGGGTATTGAGAAAACCCAAGTTTCTGAAACATTTAAGGATGTGTTTCATTGGGGATTTACATGATGTGTAATACCTTTTCTGATCATGTATTCCATGGGGTTAAGTTTATGCCAAAAAAACTCAATGAATTTATTTATTTCACCCTGAAAATTTATATATTTAGAAATAGGCCTGAACAGATCATGAACCGTACATAAATTATGTAGAATTCTCTTAAATGAAGAGTATTATTCAAGAATATATTATTTCATACCCAACTCCCTTCTGACCTCCTTCGTTCATCCTCTAAGAACCATGATTCTATGAAATATGAAAATGGTTAGTCTTAAGGGATGTGGGCCCTTAAATTTATCAATTTTTATTCATTCTATATTATTTAATGAATTTTATAAATCAATATTCGATATTCATTTTTCCATAAATTTTATTAGTCTATTTTACAATATTCTTAATTTCCTAATAATTATTTTATTTAAATTTATAAAATGGATCGAATTTATCTTTTATTAAATTATCAAAATTATTTATTTTTTTAATTTATCATTTAATAATCATTTAAATTTTAATTTTATTTAATTTTTAAAATAGATCCTTTCAAATCTTCTATAATCAGCACCAACCATAAATTGGCTAGCTACTCAAGCCTCATAAACATCTATAAAGAAAAATAAATTTTCTATGGGATCCATCTACCACTCCAACACTATTCTACATTGGTCATATAACCCAGTAAAACATCGAGATAAATATAGAAGAGTCATTTCACCACTAAATGGGATATCATTTTGTATTTATTGAACACAAAAATTACACCCTAATAGGTTTACACATCATTGGTGTTCTATAATGAAGTCAAATATAACCTCCAAACAATATATCTCCACCCTGTTAATTTTAGTTAAAATGAGAGGATCCATAGTGGGAACCACTAAAATATACCCATGGGTATATAATCAAAAAATACAGTTCATTGTTCTTAAAAAATAATTATTATTTTTAAAATATTCTCAATAACACCTGAATACTTCTCAATGAGCCTCATTCCCACAAAATCAATCAAGATATCATCCTAACCAAAAAAATACTAAAGGGTCATCTAGTAAAAGAGACCACACATAGCCAAAATAAAAATATTTAATCAATAGGTATGCCTATTAAAAATTAGAACCATAATCTTATCGATTCTATCCACTATATAGTAAGAAATATTTGTATAGCCTCAAAAGCTATCATATATGAAAACCAAACCCTCAATAGGGGTAACTTGAGATAAAATCTAAGATAATATTCACTAGTTAAAAAGAACCATGGGTAACCAAATAAGCCCATATTATATGGGTCAATAAGCAATTCTCATCCAATGTTGGTTGACCAGATTCAATCCAACTAAAGTCACTCATTACTAAATAAAAAAATAACATCTTCAAAAGTGTTGGGAAAATTTTTAACACCATCAGTAAATGTATATTATGGTAAAATTATAAAAATGAGAAATAGATGTTTTCTGTCACACATGACCATCAATTTCCCTACTCATAGAACTACCTACTAAAGGTGTATAGATAAAAAATTTATAATCTTTATGTTTTCATCATATTAGATATCCATCAGTACAATCACATTTTCTTTTCATAGAAAATCACATCTTAGTTTTAAAATCAAGGGGGAATCACATCCTAAATGTTTTTAAGTAAAAATACATTCAATGTGAATGTAGTATGGATGAAAATTTATGAAGATATAACCTCAGGAACAAAATCACATAGTATTCTCTGACCAATCTCTCAAACAGATAATAATCAATATCAAATTGGACTCTATGATTTCTCTATTCCCAAACCTATTCATAATCACATATAATATTTCGTGAAAAATAATTATTATTCTTATGAAATAATCATATTTAATATTTTATTGGATATTTCTCCATAAAAAGAATCCTAAAATCCATTCATTATAGTACAATACTATCATGATGTTATATAATGATCAAGAAAAATCCATTACAATATTATAGATGAATTAATGGTATAATAACTTTATTCTCAGTAGATATTTGATCCATACATGAAACATAAATATAATAATTTAACTATTCATCTACCATATAAGGATCTACACTACCGGAAAACCTCATGTGGAATATATTATTTGAGAGAAAATGTAACACTTATATAAGTTTTTGTTTGATTCATCTCAGTGACAACTACCATACTGTTCATAAAAAATACATAAAATGTGAATAAGTGAAAATATCCTCCCTCTTTTAATAGGCTAAATATACCTCCCAACCTATTTCTAAATTGATTTATTCTCACTCACATTATTAGTGTAGATAATATTAGGAATAAATTCATATATTTAATGTCCCTATATCTAGTTTTGAGTTTTCTATTAGTGAGTTTCGTACTATTTTAGAATATTGAAACCCATGTCTTACTTAGAGAATATATGGGGAGATGATATAATAAGGGAATAAAAGATCTATACTAAACACTATATAATTTTCACACCATCTTTCATATTCCACTAAAATAATTTTATAGAATTTTGGGACGAATAACAGTGTATCATAATCTGAGTGGAATGATACATCAACAAGAGAACCTACACTAGCCTCTCTATTATGATAACCATACTCAAGGAACCATTTGAAATTTTATGCTAATTATGCATAAAATAATTACCATAAAATAAACTCTAAAAAAATTCCATTAACATTAAACTACTATGATACCATTATGAAACAAACTGACTCATTGGGATCCTACAGGGAATGGTATTTAGTCGAGTTTCCTACCCAAATCTCTCATCCAATAATCCAAGAGATGATTAATATTACCAAAAAGGTATAATAATTATTAAAAGGAATTATCCTAAAATGGATAATATAAAACAAACTCTAAGAAAATAATTGAAAATAATTCTTGGAATAAATAATCAAATAAAATTTTCAACAAAATATTAATGGGACAACTTATAATGAGAATAACTCTAAGAATGAAAAAAAACATGTACTTTGGTACAAATTAAAATGTTAAAATCCACCAAGTACATCACAATACAAGAAAGGGAAGACACCTGGCCATTATATATTCTCATTTGATGAGATTTGCAAGATACTATCAGCCATTATTTACTACAAGGTATTAGCTCTAACATATCCACTATCACAACATCTATAAACATGATATTTAAACTATTCAAAATCTTCAGAGACAAAACTTCAGTGGTCATAAGGAATACAAATGGGTGAGTATAAATATACCCACCATTACACCTAAAAAAGTAAACATAAACCAATAATTTGGATCAATAACCAATACCGAGGAATAACAAAAATTAACTTAATGGAAGAAGATATAATCTACTGTCAAAACAAACCTAGGAAAGTTAAGAATGTAATTTTTTATAGCTCAACTCTATAAAGTATAAAATCAATCAAATAAGATTTTATATCTAGGGTTAAAAAATACACAATATGTATGTTTTATTTAATAGATGTTAGACCTACCTAAAGATAGTAAAAATGGCTCAAAATGTCACTAGGATCCTAAAGGAAACTACCGATCAATACATCATCAAACCCATGATCACTATTCTAGAGGACTTATATTACATCCATGAAACCTCTACCAAACTATAGTGGGGTATATTATTTAATGATGTTTATGTGTTTTGACTGGGGTTGTACTAGATCCATATAGTGGATCATGTCCCAAAACAGGTTTGTAGTCCAATTCCATGGACAAACACTCCACTCCAACACATGGTGTATAACTAAATCGATATATATAGGAACATTACCTAAAACATAAAAGAGTACCTAGACTCCACATTTATAGGACCTATCTTGATACATGAGGAAGTACCTAAACATCATGAACGGGGGACAATGCTCTAACATATCTAGGGGCACCTAAACACCAACTGACATTACGTGTAATGTTCTCGGTCACGATTATTTCTCTAAGGGAGTATATAAAACCCATTAATAGAAGACATCACACTTATACAATGAGGATTTGTTGAAATAATTATTCGCACCAAAAATCAAACCCATATTTTATCACCACCCTAGTGTATTTTAGATCATTTAACTATCTAAGTTTATATATGAATAACTCCCAATGATTGATAAAATTGGATTTCAATTCTCTACAAAGAAAAATACTAAAAATAAACTACTCATACATCCAAAAATTTCACCTCTGTGGTAAATAATGATGAATAATATAAATTTACCGGTATATGTCAAGTCTATAATAATGAAATTCATGTATGTTTCTTGGTAATGGATTTTGGCATAAAACTATAACCCGTCCCATATTTCCCCATCATACATAGGATGTCCAGAATAGTATACGGTGTGTACGTGATACTAATAACCAAGGTGAGTGTTTTGGTATATTTAGTGTTATGTAATACAGTGTATGACATGTAAACATAGTATATTATTTGTAGTAATACTCATCCTAGATGGTGTGTAAATTGTGGGTCACTCTAAGGTAGCCCTCCAAGTTTATATAAAATTGGGTCTTTATAGGATACACGATATATGAATCTTACATGTCTACTAGTCATGTAAATCTTGTACATCCTAAGACACCTTTTCTAGAATATATGTCTTGTGTGGTAGGAAAGAAAACATGTAGTTCTTATGTGTAAGTCTATCATGTACATGGAGTATAATTCAATTTCCCAGGTCTTTTAGTGCATAGTTTTTTACCTATAGTCATATGATTTGTGACATGTAAAATAATTTGAAACCATATCAAAACAATGTCCAAGTAATATAGTTAGATTTACAGATCACATACATTAGTGAATTATTTAATATTTAAAAACTGGAAATAGTGGGATACACAATTAGTGGTTTAGGTATACACATATAGTATTCTAAACATTATCATGACAAAAAATTTCTCATTTGATTGAATATTAAACTAAAACTGATTTCATCACCACTATCTCCTATCGGTCCTCCACAATTTGATACTCCCATTTCTTTTGAAACCTCATTTGAACCTATGTTGATCCATTTCCTTTAATCCAAAAAATTTTCATATGTTTTCATCAACACTTTCTCTAGACCATGACTGAAACCAATCCAATAATCACTTGTATTTTAAGAGAAAAATAATTCTCATATTATCCGCCATTATAGAATTACGAATTTATAATCAAACAGAACCAAGAATAATGTGGTAGAAACATTGATGAAGTGGTGGTCATAGAATTACCCAACAACTATGAATAGGATCAATTTTGGGTTTCTCAAGTAAAATGGGTAGGAGAAAAAATGGAGTCGATATCCATGGTTAAAAAAATATTAAAAGAATAATAATATTCGAATATTGTTTTATTTTACAAATAAATAATTTATTAAAGATACATATAAACATTATAAATATTCTTCACTATGAACAAGTTTCACTAGAGAAATAGACCAAGGTTTATTCTTGAAATAGCATTCATGATATATATGGATGAATCATAGAAAAGTTTATTATGTGCTAGAAAATAAATAAATAGTCAATATATATATAAATTTTGGGGAAAATGTATTATTGATGTATAAAAATTCTTTTTCAATTTTATAATGAAACGATACAAATGAATTATTCAATAAAATATATTCACCAAATTCCATTTCATTAAATTTCATAAGAAATTATTAAATAATTAGTATAATAAAAAAAATATCTTTATATAAAAAATTCATTTGTATTTCACCCTTAAAAAGATAAAATAAATAATATATTCATATATTATTTTTTAGAAGATTTAATTTGTTCCAATAAATATTTTCATTCATGTTAATCATTGGAATATTTTGCTGAGAATAATAAAATAGAAATTATAATAATATTCTATAATCATCACTATAAATTATTTTCTATGGAAAACAATTTTTATCAAATTTTTAAAAATATTATTGTTTTTAAGATTTATATAATTATAATTCTTGATTAAACTACTATTTAATTATGTATAATTAATCATATTTTATAATTTGTATTCATCACATCCCCATCAAAATTTAGTTGAATCAATCATGAAAAGAACATCATTGATTAACATGATATAAGTGGGTCATGTTTTTTCTGAAAATGATCTCTACTACTATGGTATATTTTATCCCTTGAATGATTACATAACATTACTGAATCATCCAAGTCACACCCACCATGAAGAATATAATGAAAACAACGAACACTCACAATTATGTGAAGAGTGTGAGGGAGTGTAGCTTTTTTATAATTTAGTAATAATTTTTACCATTATAATAATTATTTTGATTAGTATCTTGATTCACATGAAACACTAAAATATAATGAATTACTGAATAAAAGTATTAATTTTTAATTGTTGTAATATATTTGTTATTTTTTCTTGTGTAAATGTTGATAATCACATTGTAAAATCTATCTTGAAATGAGAATTTATGGAATAAAGATTAAGGATTCCTCTTTTTCAAGTGTATTTATAAAATATTGGAAAGGAGGTACCGGTATAGGGGTTCTACATAGACCTTCCCAAAGGCTAAATCTAATACTTACAGTATGGATTAAATCATATGGGAGAGAAGTTCAACTGACTGAAAATTAAAATTTTTATTATCAGAACACTTTTGAGGAAAAAGTGAGAAACCATCAAACACATTTTTGGGGAAAAGTGGTAAGCCATACAGGACTTTAGGGCTTACATATTTCCAAAAAGATCCATGCTTGAAGAATCACCACCTATGGCTGCCACAAAAGATTACATTATGCTTATAACTTATGCAGACATATTAAGGGGTCATCTATGTACAGATTAGGAATATTTAGTAATGTAACTACTAAAAAATATTTTATTTTATATTTACATTTTAGGAAATTTTAAATAAATTATTTAAATTATTATAAGAAAAATTGTATTCTTTAAAACAACTTATTTGTTATGTAAACTAATACTAAATTAGTTTCACTAAAATTCTAAAATAATATTTCATAAAATAAAAATTATTTTGGGATTTATAACTTGAATATTATATTAGGGCTAATTTTTTGGATTTTTTATAAATGGTTGATATTAAGGTGAATAGTGGAAATTACAATTTCCACATATATCGCAACTCTTAGGGATTTATCATAATAATATTACAATGTTAACATTTATAGAACAATATTCATGTAAGAATTTGATTAGGGTATAAAATAATTCCTTTAAAATTACTATAATTAATTTATATATCCATTTTTATATTTTTAAATTTATATAATATCTTATTTTAAAAAACTAGGTTTCACCATTTTATTTTAAAGAGATTCTCACAAAGTAGGAATTTTATATGGATTATTTTTAAAATATATAACTATTATTTGTTTTGAAATAGAAAAATATATCATTTCAATCAAAAACATTGATATCATTATCCTGGACATAAATTTTAGGAGTAAAATAATCTTTCTCTGAAAATGAGTTTTTTAGCGTTACAAGAACTCATGCTAAAATTAATTTTCATTACATATGTAAATTTAATTTTGTAAATTTTATTTCAAATTTTGAGTCATTAAGTCTAAATTATTTTATAATTACAATTTTATTTTTAGGTATTAGTAGTAAATTAATTAGTTAAAAATTAATTACCAATAAAAAACCAAAAAATGATAAAACATAAAGATAAATTATTAAGAGGATTTTGAAGATTTTTACAGCATATTTGAAAATGAATGTATGATTGATTATTACCCATATCTCTCCCCAAAATCAATTATTAATCTCTTTTCCCAAAATTCCATGTGAAACATTTTTTATATTTATATAAATAAGTTGTATTTTAAAAAGTGTTGTTTGCTTCACCTATAAAAGGATCTGACCTACACCCCACATATCAACTCACTAGAAAGAATTATCTCAGCTAAAAATATACCCTAGTATCTCCTTAACCATGATCTCATAAATTATTCCTTATTTTAACCCATAATACCTATTATGTACATAAAATTTTGGTAAAATAAATGTTATTAATATTTTGAAATATCATTAAACTATTTCAAAATTACTTTCTTACCTTTCTCGAAAACCATTTGAAAAATAAAAATGTCATCTTACATAGAAGCAGACTATATCCTCTATAAATGTTGTGTGTAATTTTTATCACTACCTCAAATGGATGGTTATAAAATTTAATTTATTTGATTAATTGGATATTTAGTACACATTAATATATATTATATAATTATAAATCATTCCCTGTATTCCTTTCATTCTATGAAAAATGTACATATCGCCTGTGTGTACGTGCAAACTATGACCTCCCTAAATGTGATGTATTTCGATTTTCATATAGTCTTTTATTCATTATAAAACACAATTTAAATTTACTTCACCACCTTTGGAACAACTAAATAATATAATTTTTCTCATATATTAATGATATTATTCCAAAACAATCACATTCATAACCATACATACCCATTGATTATAGCTTGTTCTAGTTTGTGATTATTTAATTACCCACTTCACCAACGCTATAAATTTATACCATATATGAATATTGAAAATTGACAACTAGTTCTATTATAAATTAACAAGAAAAAGTTATTTATATTATTATGGAATGTTCATATGAATATTTAACATATTTTTAATATTCCTTCCTTTTATTCAATATAAACAACCAAAATAATCTCGTCTTTAATTTCATCTTCATGAATCATAAATAAAATAGTTTTTAAATGAAATTGGAACATTATTAGTCATTATATTAATTATATTCTATTACATATAATTATCTTAGAATGATGACATTGAATATATAAAAAAGAGTTTACACTGCCATTACAAAACAATAACTAAACAGACAATAGAATCTAATAACATCTAATGATGAAAATGAAATATAACAAAATAATATATTAATAATAAAATATTATAAATAAATTTTAAAAAACAATAATGTTAAGAATATGTTTCTAAAATAGGCAACTAATATATATATATTTATATATATATATTATTCTATAGAGGAAGATATATATTGTTCAAAGGTAATGGTTTCTAAATCTCACTTTTTCCCTAGAAAGTGATTTTTATTCACAACTTATTCCATTTGGGATGTAAATACATTATTTTGATGTATTTTAGTCATATAGTTATTTTAAGATAAGTTTTTTATAAATCCATGTCATGGTCAATCATTATGGTCTTTTTCTTCAAATTCTATTGAACAAATAAGGGGTTTGTTGTCTCAATTTCACATATATTTGGGTCTTGGGAAATATTTCATGAATATTATTTTCTATGTTAAGTTATTTAAACATATCATTGTTTTACATTGTAAAACATTTTTCCACTAGTGAAAATATATTCATTACATAAAAAATCTTCATTGGTTGATTTCCACAAAAAAGATACAACATTGTTAGGATTAATACCGATCCTTTCCCATGGGTTTTTATCCTTGATGTCTATATTTTCCCTTCCTAGTAATTTTCTTATTTTCTATTTTATAAAAAAAATCTCATTTATCTAATGTGATCCTATTATTTTTTTATTCCCCAATTTAAAATGTAATTTTATTTTCACTTTTAATGATTTTAGTTTCAATAATGGTATTTTTAAATATAGAATGTGTATTTCATTTATCCTCATATATTTATATTTTATAAAAAATTTGGTAACTTGAGATTTCATTAAATAAATGGTCTTATTATTGGTATTTACAATAATGAATTTTTTTTATAATTCATCATGTTAACTTATTAATAAATTAATTTATAATGGTAACGCAAAGATCAGTCCTTTTTACAATATTGTCCAGAATTTTTATTAAGAAAATCCTTTTCATGATTTAAATTCTATTTTCTTTTCTATTAGAGAAATTATCCATCCGTAAATTTTTCATACCTACAAATACACTATTTATAGAAATTATTTTCCTTATAATTTCTTCCTCTATGAATGACTTATGTTTCATTTCCTTAGTTGAAGGATGTTTATCAAGATACCAATATACCAATTGATTGAGAAACTTATTGAATAAATCATATATCTATTATCTATATAGTATAAATTCCATATAAATGAAAATCTTAATTAAATGGTATTTACCAATAAGGTTTCCAAATATCATTGGATTGACATTAAATTATCATGTTATGATTATCAGTAAATTTATGAAGTTTTTCTATGGAATACCATTTGAAAAGGATATGAAACCCATTTTATCTCCATATTTTTTATGATAGGATTATTGAAATCATATTGAACAAATATTTATGATTTTCATTATGTGACATATGATCCTAGAGGTATATGATTCTCAAATGAATTGGGTATTTCTCACACACCATGTTATGTTGTCTTGGCAGTGATCCTTAGCCTATGATTATCATGTCATTATTTAGGTTTTTCTGTAAATTTATGATTCCATTATATAATGATATCATCCCTTTATTCCATATTTCAAATCTTATCTGACACAATTTTTCCATAGAACATGTTTTTTTTTAATTTTCACTACATATTCCTTTATCATGAATTATGAAAAATTATTATTGTTCTATTTTCTTTTATATAATATTTGTTCCCTTAGTTAAATTTTCTCAAACTATTTTTTCAAACCATTTATGAAATGATGATGACTTTTACCTTAATAAGATTTTAATATTACCCAATATTATGTTTCCATTCACCTTGTTATAAATATTAGAATAAATTAAGAAAATTATACAATGGATTTCACTATTTCACAATTATTTTTGAAATGTTCAGAAATATTATAAAATGATTTTCTTATATCGCTTGTTCTCAAATACACTATACCATATGTACTTGTAATTATAAGATTATTATGAGATTTAATATTTATTTCATGAAAATTATTTTAAATATATGTATCTTTATTTTGTGTAATATCACATAGAATTGATGCCTGTGTTTAAATAATGTGTTTTTATAAATAGACCTAGGACAACTGTTATGGGGAACCTTAGTTGATATAAAGGTATGGCTTAATTGTTTTTATGGATTAGTTAATCCATTTTTGCTATTTGTTTAGTTTAATAGGGTATTTTAATAATTGAAATTTAGTGAAAACCCTAGAGACCAGTATATGTATAGAATACCATCATGTACTTTTGGTTAATTAAAGATAGTGTCATTTTATAGAAATTATGTCAGTATCTGGATATTGGAAAGTGAACACTGTTCTAGAACATATACATATAGGGGTAATCACTACGAAAAATATTTATTGAGTATCAACTCGATCTCCACTCGATGTATGGTGAGTTTCCCAAAGACTAGACACACTCCCTGGAAATATTATTTAGTAAATTAAATTTCTTTTATGATCCATTATAAAGGATATACTGTGTTAATAAATTAGGTTAAGGATTGTGAGAGAACCCAACCTAAAGAAGCATGGATTTTTATGAGACTGATTTAGGTTTAAGGAAAATATAATGTCATGGTTTTAAAGATTAATACATTTTGAGTTTCATTTTATCATGAGATTATTTATGATAATTTTTTTATAATTATAATTAATCATATTTAACCATTTATGGTTTTAGTGATTGGTAAATCCTGAATGAGAAACATTAATAGTGGGTGTCATGAATAATGTGGAGATTATACCAATGAGAAACAAAATAAAATAATATATAAAGAGTGAAATGTAATAATTGTTTCAAATCATTTATCATGAATTATTATTAATAATTTGAAGTTATTTGGATATATAAATAAACCGAATAAGATAATTATAAATACCCATGGAAGTTCATGTAATGGAGATGATGAACGAAGAAAGATTCAGCTTCCTACATGTCAAAAATATTGGATGTAGAACTCATGTCAATCTCTCAAAATAATTGATATATGTCTTATATGTGTTAACAGTGGGGATAGAGTGTCAAACTACCAATAAAAAATGAAGAGTTCAACTAACATAATATAGGTAAATAATGTTCACCCTATGGAACCACTAATAGCTCAACGTTCAATATGATTGAATCATGATAATAATCCCTGACATTACCATAATCCAAGTGATGAAAAGGATAATAAGAAGCATAATTTTCCATAAACAATGGGACAAGAATAATCATATGTGTTCATGACTATAAAAGTTGTTTCTGAAAATTATGTACAGTGAGGAACACAGATTATCAAATCATGAACTATGAGTGTTATATTTTCATATTATTCAACCCCCTATTATGTACATATAATATTTTTTTTAAACATCAAATCATAACCTTGATAACTATATGTTTAATTATAATTAAAAACATATAGTATTATGATCCTTGTACCTAAATATTATGTTTATAATATTGCACTATGTGAGAATCTTGTTATTCCTCCTTCAGATAAATATAATTTTATTTTAGAAATGGATTTTTTCACTCTAATCAGAGGAATTATATTTTGGAATATGGATATTAAATTCTATATCAACCAATGATAGTATAGAAATTTATTGTTGAATTTTAACACCCTCATGAATCAAGTTATATAATACATCTCATAATAACAAAAAATGATAGACATTTGGATCAAATATTTATAGAGAAAAATAAATATTTCAGATAATAACATTCTAAGGAGAAAGGATATGTTTTTTTTGTTTATAAGGTTTATATCTCTCTAGTAATTATATGATGAGTTGTGCATATCATTTATATTTAATATGTAATTCCCTATAGTAGGTTATATTTAAAATTGTGAGGGAAAAATTTATTTATGGGGGGAGAAAGTAAGACCCTGAGATTTTATTAGTGTTATTATTCCATTAATATAAATACAATGATTAATATCCTCCATCACATTAAACACTGAACTAAAATAATATCATTAATAATGTTTTTAGTTTTGGACCATTATAACATAGTTTTTAAACTAGAGATTATAAATGAAAGTAATAACACTATGAATAATATTTAGAATGGGAAATTGATTACATAGATTAGTATGAGTCTTCGTCATGAAACACATTTTTACATGATCAAAAATAGGTTTCCTTAGTAGGGTCTTTTATATAATAGGCAAAATACAAACATAAAAAATTATGGTATGAGTAAAATCATTTACAGGAGATGTTTAAGCTTAAGGAACATTCTAAGAGATCGATGCTAGAAAAATCACCACATGTGATTGCCACCAAATATTATCTTTTATTTGGACCTTATGTGTATATTTTTAGGGGTTATGTAGGTAGAAATGAATATTTTATATTTAAATTTACTAGAATAAAAGATAAGATGTATATATTAATATAAGAATCATTTTTTTCCATAAAATCAATTTCATTGGTATAGCCTATAATATTAAAATTATCTTCAGAAACTTTAATAAATTTAATTTGATGAGATAAACATAATTTTGTGAATTAAAGTTTCAAAATTATATCTGGGTGAATGTTTATTATTTTTATCAAATATTATGTTTTAGATGAATAGTGAAAAATTCAGTTTATACCTATATTATTTCTTTTATAACATTATAACAAACAATGGGTGATTTTAAAAATTAGAAAAATCATGATTTATAAAATTTTATTATGGAGTAAAATTAAATACTGAATAATACTACATTGAATATAGAAAAATAATTTTTATCATATTGAATCATAAGTAATATTTTATTATAATAATGGTGTTTCCAAAAATCTTCTTTTAGTTATGATTCCAAAAGATTGAATTATGTTTTTTCTTTCAATATATGAAATATAATTTTTCTTTTATTAACTATATAAAATTAATTTCCCATAAATGATCAATAATTATAAGTTTATCCTATACATAAACTTTAGGCTTCAAAATAATATTTTTCTAAGAACATGTTTTTCATGTAACATGTCACGAACCAGCTCGGGTACCCTAGTAACCCGATAGGCGAGTCACCCCTGACATAGCTAGAATGGTGTTCTCAATACCCACCTGTCAGTGACTACAACCATGAATCCCACACGATGAATATGGGAATTATTTTCAACTAAAAATACATAGGTAAAAGAAGAAAGAAAGTATGCATGAAAAAAAAACTCAACATGGAGAAATTTTTCATAAGGTAACAATGAATAAACAAGACAGAAGTCCTACAACCCAAGATCCAAAAAAGAGGGAAATATCCCAAGTCCCTAATGACACAACTACCCAAATCAAAGGTTCAACATCTAGATCCACCTCCAAGAGATCATTTCTACTTACTTGAACTTAGAAGGAGAAAATCTACAAATACCTATAGGTATAGGTAGGGTTTTATCTAAAAAGACCAAGAGGGTATCACAGTGGATTCCATATTAGATTCCAATAATATATTAACCAAAGGAAGGGTTTCAATTTAAAAAAAAAACAGGTTTTACATTTTGAAGCATATTTAAACAAATCATTTTGTTCAGTTCAAATGATGTAAAATACATTAAGAAAAATCTTTTCAAGTGATGAATATTTATAAAGCAATGGATTAACTAAAACATTTTATAAAAAATGTTTAATATATTTGTATAAGGAATTTAAAATTGTTTAACAACATTATCATACATTTACATCTAAAATATAAAAAAGTGAGGAACATGGTCATCTTTAAAATATGTATGAAATTTCTAGGCCATAACACTCCACACTCTCTAAGGGATCATGAAAATATGTATACCCACATGTCCATTAGACACTCATCCAAAGGACTCATAACCGTCGCATAAGGGATGTGACTTACTACATTAATGTTTGAGAATTTTGTTTAATCATAGAGTGTGTCTAAATAAAACACAATATACCTAAGGATTTAATGTTCTCTTACACAACCAATTATGGGAAATTTATTTTAAGACATCTTAAAATATAATTAAATCTCATTCCCCCATTTAAAATTACAATTTTATATCTAAAAGGAAAACAAGTTTTAAGGAAAAAATGATTTTTTTTCAAGATAAAACCACTTGGTTTCTATCAAAACATTTTAGTACTGTTCTAAAATTTAACAAATTCCGTGAAATTTGTTAAAAAAATTAAATTCAATAATTCAATTTAAACCATTTCCAATCATTTGAAGTCACATCCCAATTCAACAGAATTGGGGGGGGGGTTCCAAATTTCTTTCCAAAACCATTTCAATGCACCAAATTCATTATAATTGGGTTTTAATGAAAAACAATTAAAATAAATTTCAATAAATTTAATTTAAATCATCAAATGAAATAAATAAAGCAATTAAAGTTAAATCATTTGTCCAAGCTGAATGGAATCACATACCTTTTTTCGGGGAACTTAATACTCACAATAAAACCCACCATTGAGAATTAAGGGTATAATTACTAAAACCTAAACCTAGAAATGAGATCTAGAGACATGGAGTATTGTACCATCATTTTCATTATGATCCATCAAACCCCAAGGAGGATTATAGAAAGAGATGGAGAAAAAAGGGAGAACATTTACGTAGGAATTCAAACTGACAACTCAACACTTAAAGAAATGATCTTGAAGGGTTAGATAGATCTAAGAACACATGGGGAAGGGTTTTATTCAAAAGAAAGGAAATTGGAGAGGATGATGAAAGAATATCTTAGTCATGATTCCTGCATATTACTGAAACGTGGGGAATTACACAACGAGTAATCTCATTACATGTTATAAAATAGTTAAATTTGGTAAACATTAAAAATCCCATTACTTTGAATAAAAATATGATCATTGATTAACTCATCGTGTGTAAAAAAACCTCACATAGTGTAACATTCTTGGTGAAAAACCTTCTAAAAATATGCCTCTAGCAACTATTACACATCGTGTAATCTAGTAACATGGATTGTAACCCTCCTGCAGCCTACAAAAATGACAACATACAGCTAAGAGTCCAAAAAATTATGAATTCATCATTATATATATCCTACCAATTTACTCTCATCCCTACCTAGTCAATGAAAAAGAAAAAACATGAAAAGTTTTAAGACATAACTAACACATTAGTAATGGGGTGTTACATCCTCACAACCATAAAAACATTCTATCCCCATAAACCCTATGAAAAAGCATCCATTCCAAAAATATGTGGCCACTTATCTCTCATTAGTTCCTCACTTTTTGATGTCTCCTGGTTATATAAACCATGCTTCTATAACAAGTGAACCAAAAGAATCATCCTCCCATGAATTACCTTGGCCTCAGAATAAACTATCCAAACAGGCCACTCAGTAAAAGATTAATCATGTTCAATCACAATATAACTTTGGCTCAAAATAAGATATGGACTAGAGATATAATTTCATAGTTTTGATACATTAAATATGTAATTTATTTACATCACATATGTTTGAAGTGCTTAATAGTATAAAACTTTCCCCACCTTCTCAACAATATTGAATGGTCCCACAAAAAGCCGAGAAATATTCCCTTTCTTCCCAATATGTCGATGACCCAACAGGACTGAATATTTCAAGAACACATGTTCACCAATTTAAAACTCCATATGTATACAATGACCGTAAACATAGGAATTATATTTACTCTGGGCCATTAACATTCAATGATGAATTAACAAAATCATTGTTGACATCTCTTGTAGAAAATATTTTCCAACGAAGCAATATTCACTAATCTCATACCAAAAAATGGAGATATAAAAGTATGACCATATAAAGACTCAAAAGGATCCAGTATGATTGTGTACTAGTAACTATTGTTATAAAAAACACAACCATCCCTAAATTATCACACCAATCCCCACCAAAGTTTAGAAAATAAGTGTGAAACATATCCTCAAGAATAGATAGATATCCCTCTGTCTGTCCATAAGGCTATAAGTGGTAGGCCATTCTCAAATGGCCCTAAGATCTTAGTTCCTTCTAAAGGACTCTCCAAAAGTGAGAATTGAATCGAGGATTCCAATCAGAAACTATAGAATATGGAACTCTATGAAAAAAAGAAAATCTCTTCCACGTAAGAATTACCCAACTCCTCAATGTTGAATGTATCATGAATGGGTATGATGTGAGCCTACATGGATAGCCTATCAAACATATCCCACATCACATTCATATTTTTATAGGTATGAGTAAACCGAACACAAAATTTCATTGAGATCTCATCCCACATACATGTGGGGCTAGTAGTGGATTAAGCAATCCCAAATGTTTTTTATTCTAGGCTTTAAACTGTTAGCACCTATAACAGTGGAAAACAAAATCTGCAATGCCCTATCACATACCTAGACATGATAATTACTTCCTCATGTCACTGGATATATTAGTGGTTCTTAGGTGCACATCACACTAATAATTATGAAAATCCACCATCACATCCTTCCTTGTTGTTAACGACACAATGTAGAATTTCAGATAACATAGAACATCCTCTTTGAAGAATGATCGTTGAGAAACTATCTCCCCACTATAAATAGAGATTCTAATTATATAGAATTCATTATCAATATTTTGATCCAAAAAAATAATCTCAATAAGATTTGATTTCAACTGAATGTTGGCTACAAAAACTTAATCCCCTTTCTCCTTAATTTCAATATGAAACTATGAAAAAACATCCATCAAACAAAAATCTTCTGAATATTCATTCACTACATAGGTTGTAAGTTTCATCATGAATTCACTTATAATGAAATTATGTTTCCCTTGGGTGTAGGTGATTTCATAGTCAAAATAATTAAGGTACAACACCCAATGGCTAAGATGGATATTAAAATATTTTTTAGAGAAAATATAACTTAATCTCTTGTGGTATGAATACACAGTAATCCTTTCTCCATAAAGACAATGTCGAAAACTCTTAAGTTCATGTATTACAAATACAAATTCAATTTCATGGGTTGTATAATTATTCTTGGGTGGCCTAAGCTGACGATATCCATAATAAACTACATGATTAAACTCCATTAGAACATTGACCAAGCCTAAATCCAATGCATAACAAAAGACCATATAGCCATGATTTCCATATGGAACATTCAACATCGACATAGTAGTAAAACAATTATTAATCTCAATAAGAGAATTCTGACATTTTTTATCCCAAACAATGTTTCTACATTCTATGTGAGAGTAGTCATCAGAGAAGAGAACATTCAAAATTACATAAAAACTGGTGATAATATCCAACTACGCCCAAAAATATATGAATCTCTAAGAGATTTTATAGTTTCTCCCAAGTCATATCAGCCTTTACATTCTCAGGATCAACTAATATTCATTGTTCTGACACCATGTGTCCCAATAATTTCACTTCTTGAATCCAGAAATAACATTTTAAAAGCTTTTCATAGAGTAAGTGATTTCATAGAAGACTTATAAATGTTATAAGATGATGTATATTATCCTCCATTTACATAGAGTAAATAATTATTTTTTCCATGAAGACTAGCACAAAGGTATCACTATACTCATGTAAAATACTGGTAATCAAATCCACAAAAAGTACAGGAGAAATGTTTAGACCAAAAGGCATAACAATGTACTAGTAATGGTCAGAACTACTCTGAATGCCGATTTTATGAATGTTAGATGATTGTATCCACAATTTATGTTATCTATATGAAATTTAAATCTTTTGAGAAACACTTCTCCCCTTTCAACTGATCAACCAGATCATCAATCTGTGGAAATGGATACTTATTATTTACCGTAACTCAATTTAGTTTTCATTAATCAACACATAAGAGAATTGAACCATTATAATTTTTTAAGAATAGAACCAGTTCCACAAAAGGTGGCACACTATGGAATATAAATCCTTTGTTAAGAAGATTTTCCAACTTGGAATTCACCTCATTTAGTTCAATTGTCTTCTTATGGTAAGAGGGAATTGAAACTAGATGAGTACTATGCATTAAGTCAATAGAAAACTAAACCTACCTTATTGGTGTAAAACTAGAAAAGTAATATGAAAAGATGTTGGGAATATCAACCCCAACTAAGGGGAGATCACCCCTCAAGTATTTCCGCTCCAGATAAAAGTAAAAAACTTATATTACTTTCCACAAACCTGGATAAGAATACTCGAACCTACTCAGCCTTGAGTCACATTCTCCTTTAAATATAAGATTCACACCACTTAGTGTAGTTAGAAAGACCTATCAAAGAAAAAAATGAATATGGGATTTGTTTTCTATGATCCAATATATCCTGAAAATGTCATCAATAGGATTCATGTTGATGAATATAAAAGTATCAGCTTGTTTTACATATGATTGGAAGATGAGACAAGTGGGATTATAGAAACCCACTCACTGTCCATACCAAGGGGTGTCGTAATATTCATTTCACAAGATAAATGATCCCTAGGAAGACATATAATATAAAAAATATAGGTTCAAATAAATTAGTGAGATGCAACTTTTTCAAATAGAGAAGTCACTAATGATAAAGTTATAGTAATGGTACCTCTCACATTCACTGGACCCCTATTCGCTTCCTCTAGAGACTCTTCCACAACGTGAAGTAGTGTCATTTTAGATGCTTGTGTATAGAACCCTTTTATACATGAAAATTCAGATTTCCCCATATGTTTTAGAGGAGCTGATGATCCTGTTATGCTACTCATAGTAGAAAAGATATGGCATAATGTATGTAAGTTCCTAGAACATCCATATGAGCCACAGTTCATGGGAACCTTAGTGAAGACCCTCTTAAAATTTCACAGCTTTACATTTTGATAACAAATCAAAGGACTTCCTCCTAGAACTCTAGGAGGTACGGAATGAACCTTCCTTCAATAATTGCCTCAAGAATTATCTCGATTCTTGTTTCCCTTGAAATAACTCACTATTCCTCTTATAGAGAAAGGAACTCCCATCAACCATGACTTTGGAGCCAATTATATATCAACCATAATCTCCATATATATAATATCATCATTAGTGGGAAGCATTTGCAATAAAACCTGACAATGAATATATTATCAATGTCCCAAATCAAACAATCGATTCTTCATCCTCCCATTAGATACAATATCTATTGAAATCTTAATATGTTCAGAAAAGCGATTACAATACTCAAACACGGTTCTATCATCTTGATCTAGCTTAAGAAAATCTGAATCCTTATCCAACAAAATTTACTCTGGGTATAATTGGTCCCTTAAGCATGATTGTGGAAAACTTCACCATGATCTCATCTAGTGTCTCTAAGAACTCAAACTAACATTCCATCCTATCCAAAAAATCCTCAACATGTTCAGGATCAAAGGATCCTTTAAAAGGTTGTGGCATCTGGAGAAAGAACTCTATAGAATGATTTAGAAGGACACCCCTCCTAAGGGTCCAAACCCAGAGCCCGAATGAGACTGGTAGTGGTACCTATCCCAAATCATGGAAAGTATGCACAATCACCTCATCCAGGTTGGTATCTACAATAGGATTTGCTTACTGATTTTCAGCAAATACATCATATTCGATTTGGTTCAAATGTCTTATCAGAGGGATGATTCTCAACCACATCAGTAAACAACAAGGAAGACATTAGATAATTCTAAAATATACAAACAAAGATAACATAATCCTACATGGTGGAACAAACAAGATTTTGATTTCACTCTATCCAAATTAAAATACGGAAAAGGCTAGAACTAATCCACATGACTTCTTTTCCGAACCAACCATTGGAAACATAAGGTTTATTGCAACGAGAAATGGACAAGAACTCAATCTGAACGACCTCATATGTTTCGATAATATTTCACAAATGAATACTAACTTCAATAAAAAAGCTCAACCTGATCTTCTAATACAATGTTTTTCAAAAACCCACCCTGATACCATAGTAAACATATAACTGACCATGTCCGGACAAATACTGAAGGTCATTCCCGATCCCCATGGGTCGATGACCAGCACCTAACATCACATAAGTTGAATATAAAAATAATTTTCCACTTAAAATACCAATGAAAAATTAGCAATAAAGTATGAATAACAAAAGAAACTCCACTATTAGTAATGTACTTGAAGTCAACAAGCTAGAAACAAGCCCAATGTTCTACAACCAAGGTACCAAAACCGAGGAAAATAAACATGTCCCTAAGGAGAAAATCACAAAATACAAGGTTCAATAGTGGGAGACAACTCCAATAGACCATTTACCCTTACATGAACCTACAAGGAGATAATTTGCAACCACTAGAATGGGTGTTAGATAAAAAAATCCAGTATGTTATCACTAAAGATTCTATATATAATTTTAATAATGGATTAACAAAGGAACAGTTTCAATTTTAAAATAAACTGGTTGGTCATTTTAAATAATATTTAAAAAAAATCATGCTATACTGTTTAACGGATGAAAAAACTTTAAGAAATAGCTTTACAAGGGATAAATATTTCTAAAATAATGGATAAAATAATTTTTTTATGTAAAATAGTTTATATAAATTAATAAGGCATGTAATAGAGTTTAACAACATTGGAATAAAATTATATCTCAAATATCACAAATAGGTACAATAGTTACATGCTATAGGACTTCGAACTCTCTAATTTATCATGACAATATGTGTACACACACGTCCTTTGTACATTGGTCATAGAGGACTCGTCACCATCACCTAAGGGATGTGACATCTTCCATATATATTTTATAACTTTGTATAATCATAGAGTGTGTTCAAGTAAATCACAATATACCTAATCCTTTCATGTTATATTACAAAATTAATGATGGGAAATTTATTTGAAGACTACTTAACATTCAATTAAATACGATTCCCCCATTTCAAATGATAATTTTACATCTAAAACTAAAACTGGTCATAATAAAAAAACATGCTTTTTAAAAAGATAAAACCACTAGGTTTCTATCAGAAAATTTTATGCCATTTCCAAAATTTTACAAATTCCATCAATTCTGTTTCAATAATTAAATTCAAAAATTAAATTAAAACCATTTCTATCCATTTGCAAACACACCCCAATTCAATGAAATTGGGTGGTTTTCCCATTTTATTTCCAAAAAAAATTCTAATATCCCAATATAATGGAATTGGGTTTTAATAAAAATCAAATGAATTGAATTTTTAAATATATAATTCAAATCAAGAACTAAAATAAATAAATAAATTAAAGGATAATAATATTTTCCATGTAGAATAACATCACCTATCTTTATCACAGAAACTCAATGCCTACAATGAAACATGCCAACAATAAATCAGGTTCATAAGACATCAAAACTCAAACTATAAATGAGATATATCAACATGGAGTATAGATCCATATATTTAAATACAATATATAAAACCCCAAAGGAGGAATTGATAAATAGAAAGAAAAAAATGGAAAATACTTACCTAGGAATTCACAGTGCCAATGAAATGATGATCGAACACCAAACGAAAGGAGAGGGAAGGGTTTGAGAGATCTAAGATTTCCTAGTGAAGGCTTAAGGATGAGGGAAATTAAACTAGATAGGAGGAGAAAGGTGGATCTTAGACGTTCTTCCTACATCTAACTTGAACACATGTAATTAATCAATGTGTAGTCCCATTACACATTGTGAAATAATTAAATTTCGTAAACACCAAAAAATACATCGCATTGAATTGAAAATTGGTCTTTAATTAACTCATGAAATGTAAACACCCGTCATGTACTGTAACATTCATGGTGTGAATCCTTATCATTGTATGATCCCAACCACCATAACACATCGTGTAACCATGTTATACGGTGTGTAACCCTCCTATAACATAAATAAACAATGGGTTAATGATGAAATTCCAAAAACACTATGACTTCACAATTATAGGTATTCTCCAAATTTATTCTCAACCCTTCCCGGTCAAGAAAAATGAAAACCCATGGCATGTTTAAATATATACCTATGATATCAAAAAACAGATGTTAAAATACATATGCTCATGTTAAAGTGAATTTTTATTACTCATTGAAAATTTATTTGATAAATTAGATTTTATATTTTTAATTATTATTTACAAAATATATAAAAAATTGTAATTTATTTTTTTATCATTAAAACTAAATTATATAGGTCAAAATTAATTTCCACATAAAAAATTTAAAAATGTAAAAGTGATAAATTTAAGAGAAAAATACTTAAAAATAATTTTTTTTAAATGTACGGTTAATGTATTATCTAACTTAACACATTCATATCTCCTTTATTCTCCACTTTGTCACCAAATTCAATTCCAATCATGTGACATTTTTATATTAAGAACTTATATTGGAAAAAATATCATTCCTTATATCTATAAAGGGATCCCACCGCCACCCCGATTATCCAATAATCATAACAATTGTCAAGACCCATCCTCGGGGCCCATGCCGTGACTACCCCAAGCCCGCCTTCCATAGGGCAGGGGCTAGCGACTAGCACCAAAGGCGTAAATCCTAATAAAAAGGGAATGCATTACCTTTATAAAAGTAAACAACACAACAGAGTACAAGCGCAAGCAACCAATAAGTAAAGCATTAAAACAGACATGCTGAAAGTACAAGGGGCCAGAAATACAAGCCCAAAAGAAAGGTACAACTACAACCGAAAGAAAAGTACAACTCAAAAGGGAAAAAGATGAAAGGTGACTAGCCGCTCCTGGATCATCCTCCGGATTCCTTCCTGAAGGGTAGGTACAGATCTCCTCCTCAGCACTCCACGTCCGTCCGTCTCCTCGGGGTACCGACTCGTCGTGAAATCCACCTCCGGGCACTAACTCGACGTGATATCCACCTTCGGGCACCGACTCGTCGTGAGATCCTCCTCCGGGTACCGTCTAGCTCTACAAGCCTCAACCACGATCAGTGATGTCCATCATCTGAAACCAACACAACATAGTGCAGGAGAAGCCCGTGAAGGTGTGAGTATACGATACTCAGTAGAGACCCCGATACCCCCGAAGGTCTCCCAGAATCCACAAAGGATAATCCAAAAAGGAATGATACAATCACGAAGTAAAAACCAACTCTACTCAGTTATATGCCCATACATATACCTAAGTCATCAATTCTAGCTTAGCTCCAACATCTGAGCCCAAGTTTGATCATGTCCACATAGGATAGTACAACCCAATCCACACAGGAAATCACAACTCATTCCACATAGGAATGCAAGTCAGTCATATTGAAGATAATGATTGAAAGTCAAGACTCAGCTCACACAGGTATACATTAATTGTAAAGTAATAGGTGATGATCAGATGTAGTTACTGATTCATCTAGCTGGGACCCACGTAGGATACAAGTACTGTAGTCGTCACCGCCGTACCCACGGAGGATTCCAATATGATAGTCTTCACCGTCGAACCCACGGAGGATTCCAGTACGTTTTCCTTCACCGTTGAACCCATAGAGGATTCCAGTACGTTTGAAATCACCGTCGAACCCATAGCTACTGGGGAACTCCTCCTCTATCGAGTACAGTGGGCCTGTCGCTACAACCAAGCACTTCCCACTAACCTTGGACTGCTGTAGTACTACACCTGTCGAGTACTGTGGGCCTGCTGCTACAACCAAGCGCTTCCCACCATGGGTCTGCCACTACAACCAAGCGCTCCCCCTCATAGCCTACAGAGGTATTCCTTCTGTTGATTACTGTGGGTCTTCTACTACAACCATGCGCTCCTTCACCGTGGGTCTTCCGGTACAACCAAGCCCTCCCCATTGGGCTATTGAAACACTCCGAGTCGATCGATCAGCAGTAGTCAAGTCTCAGCCAGCTCTAGGGTTTCCGCACACAGCACGCTCGTTCCGGGAGGGTTCGCTCCACGAACCAAGAGGTCAATACATCAAATGTCATGTAGACAAGAATTGATGTATCGCAAAGTTCCACCTCATCGATAGGAACTCAACGTGACAGACGACGCATCGATCGGACGCCCGATCTGAGAGTTAATGGCATTTTCCTTCCAGGGGCCCGGTTGGTTTTTAAGTAAAAACCAACCCGAACGTACTACAACTGCGTCCAAACCTCGAGCAGAGTAAGCCAAAAGTTCCGTCTCACTAAGAGGAATCCAACAAAGTCAACGACACGTCAATCGGACGTCCATAGCTCAAGTTATAAGCATTTCCGCTCCGAGGGCCCGGTTGGTTTCATGTGCGAATCAACCCGACCATACCCAACGTTCTCAGAAACCTTGCATGTAGTATACCAAAACTACCGGCTCGATTCAAGGATCACATCGCAACTGACAGTGTGTCAATCTGAGTTCTGTAGCCCAAGATACGGGCGTTTGAACGGAACTATCGGAAAATAGGGGGTTTTGGGCCCGGACCGACCCGGCCCAAAGACCCCCTGGGTCGGCTCGGCCCGGCTGGCACGGCCTAGCCCCACCAGCGTGCCCCGGCCCGGCTTGGGAGGCTGGGAGGCCTGGCAAGGGCGCGGCCCGCGTGGCCAGACAACTCATCCACCCGAGCTGTCGCGGAAGGGGGGGGGGTGCTGCCCCCCTGTTTTGAAACCGCGGCCCCCACGTGGGGGCCACTCCATTGCCTTCCGGGGGTTACGACCCCCGGCTCCTCCGATCGGCCAGCCCGACTTTCCAACCGGTGCCGCCGTCGCGGGACCCCGCAGTCCCGCTCCTCCGAGGCGCCGGCGGCCGGCAGTTCCGGCAGCCACTCCTTGCTCCGCCGCGGCCTTGGTCTGACCGGCGCGGCGCGACGACACCACGCCCCTTTGCTGCGGCCCAACTCCGGCCGCAGCTTCTTTCGACCTCAAAGGTGCGGCGTGATGGCGCCGTGCTTCTTCACCGCATTCCTCCATGTTTCTACACGGTGACGTTGCACCGTTCCACATTCCTTCGAGCCGCAACAAACACAACAACAAAGGGGGACGAGGGTCGGCCGTGTTTGTGTGGTCCGACCTCCTCCCGTTAAGTTGATAACAAGTGACCCAAGATAAAAGAAAATGAATGGAAAAGAAAAATCCACGAACATAAATTTAACCACTGCCTCAAGGAGTTGTCGAACGATGGTCGTCACGGAGAAAAGAACGTCGCGGAAGACAGCATCGCGGAAGACGGTGTCGTAAGCGTCGTCGTCGTTCGCCCGATGAAGGATGCGGCGTGTCGTCGTTCTCCGAAGAAGGTGTCTCTCACCGGATGTGGAGAGGTGAGGAGGTGGCACGGCGATTCCCTTGCAGTGATGGAGTTCTTCATCGTAGACTCAGCGTTCTTCGCGTTCTTCGACGAGGATGAAGATATTTCTCAAGAGTGCAAGAGTCCTTTCCTTCTTTCCGTACAACGAATCAACCCCCCAATAAAATAGGTCATGTCTTATTTTATTATCACACACGCATGCCATTAATTTGAAATTCAAAAATAATATCATTCAATTAATTCACTTAATTGAAGAGCGTTTAATAATCCAAATTAAATTTGAGGGTTGACTGGCAATTTAAAAAGGGGTTGTGGGTGAGTTACAAAATTAAATGCACGTGGGAGGTTTTAAGGGATTTGAAGGGGTGGGGCTCATGTGGGCCCCACTTCACTAATATCCTACCTAGTGGAGTTAGGATATTAGTGGGTCCCACTCAAACCACCATGCATAGGTTATACTACTTAGAATAGAAAATAAAAATTGTTGCACAAATTTTTATTTCATTCCTTAGTTAACCCATTTTTTTAATAACCACACTCGAGCAAACACAACTCCAGAAAAGGTGTTCCTAGGCAATTACCGGCACTGCGGTTTCATCAGTTCCTTCAGATTTTGATTCCAATCACTGGTTCAAAAGTTAGAGAAACACGCTCATTCGTTCACTGAACGTACCTGAGCTAAACTTCGGAAATTGATTCCTGGCACACCGGCCTTCAGAATCAGGTGACATCAGAAACTGCGTACTTGTAAAATCCCAAATAAAATTAAGAAGAAAAAAAATTCCCTTGAAATTTATGGGTCTTTACAAAAATTTTTCAAGAAAAAATCTTCCCTAGATTCTTCTAAAATATCTTCCCATTTCCAAAGATCTATGGTCATTCTAAAATACCGATATAAGTATCCTTAAGGTTTTACTTCATAGATAACTTCCAAAGGGAAAGGTAATGTTCTAAACTAGGCATTCATAATTATTTACTTTTTCTAACCCCTCATACCCATTCTATTAATTTAAGTATGATTACATATGAATTATTAATATCATTGCATTTTATTATACTACTAGAATATTCATCTTTTTCATTGCACAAAAACCATTTAAAATATATAGATATCTATTTTTGACACTTTTGTTAGGGCATGCAACCATCTCTTTCAGAGGATGTGCAGTTGTTTCCCCACATTCCTGCTTTCCAAAGGCGAAAGGCATCTGTCACATATTTAGGGACGTTAGATCCATGATCAAAATGGGATGATGGGATGTCAGTTCCTCCTTCTACGGATTCATCCCCCAAACTCGTTACCTAGTCGGGGTCTCCCTTAAATATTAAGTCGTGGTTCATGAATCTCATTACTGGTGCCATATCTTTGTGGACGCTGTTTAATTACACTACTTACATCAAGACATGTCATGGGTTCTTGACATGGTAAAAACATTTGGTCGGAGTAGATGACAACATCAAGCATGTCAGGGCATGTATAGATGTGTGGATATTGGGGAACCTGTAGTCTTCCTCATTAAAGGGCATCTCAAGGGTACATAACATGAGGTATTCCACATCGATCATGGTGTGTCTTATGCTGGAGGCATGTCTCTAAGGTTTTCCTTAGATTCCCATATTTCGCACAGGGTATGTCGGGATTTTAATGTCTTGCAGAGATGGTTACGCCAAAGGTGTGTCTGTTGAGGTTTTCCTTAGGCATCACATGTTTAACATGAGGTAGACCATGAGATTAACATCTTGGAGAGATAGAATAACCATGATCAGAATTTTTTATAGAGACATTTCAGATTGGTACATCCCTATGAGGGAACACCTATATGGTTTACCAGATGGAGGGATCAAAACGATCAATGAATATGGATCCAAGGTGGTGTGTCCCATAAAGTGAATATGCAAAACCATGAAGGCTGATCTTGACACCACTGAGGTCGGATTAGGGGGAGTGCACCCCAAAATGGTGGACACCAAGGTTTACCATTGGCTGGGATTGAACCTCATGGAGGTGTCCTATATACCCTGTATAGAAGAAAGAGATCAAAACACACGTAGTTCGAAGGGGTGATGAATAGGGGTGTACACAAAGGACAATGACCAGGAGACATGTTGGGGCTTACTCGTAGTTATAGGCCCACTTCAAAAGTGGAACTCTTGAATAGATGGTTATGGATTGGGTGTGTCTTATGCTTGGTTAGCTACTCGATTGAATGGCGTGATCCTACCAGGATGTGGCGGCCCGGGTAATAATCTAAATGGATGATGGAATGTTGAATGAAGTGATGGGGGAATGTGATGGAATCGTTGTGAAGGTGATAGTAGTATTGGGATTGAGCCTTGAAGATAATTCCTACATATCCCCATGGAGGGGAATCAAAGAACGCATAGTTCAGCAGGGCGATGGGGACCTGGGGAGGCGTTTTGTTTGGATGGTACCTGGAGAAAATAAAACCTTTGGGCTGGGGCACGATCTTCTCAGGAATGAAAGGCTCGAGATAAAGACAAGGATAAGACATGGGTGATGGGATTGAACCTCAGGGAGGCTTCCTACATACCCTGCCTTGGCAAGGATCAAAGTCCAAGTAGTTTAGAAGAGTTCAGTGGACCGACATGAAGGGGGACAAGACCAGTAGGTGTGTTGGGCTTGAACCTCCAGGAGGCTTCCTACATACATTGACTTGGAAATGATCAAATTCCACGTAGTTCATGAGAGTTTGGTGAACCTACATAAAGGGGATCATGACCAGTTGGTGTGTTGGGCTTGAACGTCAGGGAGGCTTCCCACCTACCTTGCCTTCATAAGGACCAAATTCCACATAGTTTAGGAGAGTTTTGTGGAATGACGTGAAGGGGGGTGGGACCGGTAGGTGTGTTGGGATTGAACCTCTATCAGGATTCCAACGTACCTTGACTTGGTATGGATCAATGTTCACATAGTTCGGAATGGTTTGGGGCATACACTATAAGGAGGTCATGGAAGGATGTCATGGTTACTGTTTACTCTCTGCTCATGTGATTCAGGCTCGGTTTGAGAAAAAAGAGGCCACAACAGACCTGATGATCATGGAATAAATGTGTGGCCACAAAGGATGGTGAATGAGGCTTACACATGGAAGTTTCCCAAGTGCCACTATGGAGCAGGAACAGTGAATTTTAATTACACATGGAGACTCCCTGAGTGCTGCTATGGAGAAAAAATGGTGGATGGGGCATACACATGGAAGTTTCCAAGTTCAACTATAGAGTGACAATGATAAATGAGGATTACGCATGGAGACTACCCAAGTCCTACTAAAGAGTGGAAATTGTGGGTGGGGCTTACGCATGGAAGCCTCCTGGGTGCCGCTAATGAGTGACAACGGTTGTTGGGGCTTACGCGTGTGGACTGCCCAGGTGCCACTAAGAATCTACAATAGTGGATGGGGCTTACACATGGAAGCTTCCTGGGTGTCTTTCTAATGTCTTTCCATGATGGAATCCCAAAACACTGTTGGGCTGAGGGATATAATTAAGGCCTTCACCTATGTGCTAGAGCACAAGAGAGATAACACCAAGAGAGTTGGAATCAGTCCAAACCAAGGGAGAAGAAAAGTGTGAATCGCATGACCGGCATTTGGAATTCAATGAGGTTGGCATGGTGATGGAGGATAACTATTGAATATGTTCGAAACAAAGTATCCATATCGTTTTTTCCTGAAATGGGGAAAAACAAATGAGGGTTGACTGTAGAATATGTTCGAACCATAGGACCTAACTCGAAGTGTCGTCCAAAGTCTTCTGGGGTGTTGGCCTAGGATGGTAGGTGAGCCGATGCGCCATAAGACCGGGCTGTTAGGGGGTCCCTTCAGTCCTAAAAGAAGATGAATATCTGAATGAAGGACATACATAGAATGAGGCTGAGTGATGGATTGTTTGAATGGATTCCAATGCTCTTGAAAGTATGCCACTCTAATCATGGCATGAGTTAGCTTATGATTTTCACATAAGACATCTCTTCTTTGGAACAAGAGGAATATGATTATTGAATGATAGGTAATTCTTCATTTTAGAGTCTTATAGAGTGAACTATTGGCATCTTATTCTTGGTGCATAAGGAATCTTCTATTTGGAGAAAGAGGAATACTAGGTTTGTCATATAGGGAATACTATAATTTACAGTCATGTAGAGAAGACTATTGGCCTCTTATGCTTGGTGCATAAGGCATCTCTTGTTTGGAGAAAGATGCATCCTATGATTTTCACATATGGTGTTTTATGGTTTACAGTCATATAGATAGGACTATTGGAATCCTATGCTTGGAGAATAAGGCATCTCTTGTTTGGAGCAAGATGCACCCTGCGATTGTTACGTAGGGTGTACTACAGTTTATAGACATGTAGATAGGACTATTGGTTTCTTATGCTTGGAGAATAAGGTATCTCTTTTTTGGAGAAAGAGGCATCCTATGTTTGTAACATAGGGTGTACTATAGTTTATAGTCATGTAGATAGGACTATTGGGAATAAGGCGCCTATTAGTGGCTGGTGTTGGGACTTACGCAAGAGCAGCACTTTGTGGATCAACCTGGTATAGAAGTCAGGCGATGGGGTTTGGATGAGTTGCATGATGAATGGTTCAACACAAGGTACTCAGGTAATTAATAATGATAATATCAACTCACGACATGGGAAATGAACCAAGAATAATATGTTGACTCAAGGTGTTTCATGGTGTGCGGTGGAGTTTCTCAAATAATGGTATTCCATAGGGGGTGGTGGGTGCACATAAGGGAAAAATGGAAAATGCCGATGTAGAGGACCGAAAAGATCGCGTTGCAAGTGTCCATTTTTCATGGGGGTCTGTGATGGAAGAAGAGGGACAGGGGACTGGATCCTGGCACTGATCCTGAGAGGGGGTGTAGGGTCACATCCAACTTGGTATGGACTGGTGGGCGTGAAGGTAGGATCTTCGCGAAGGATAGGGCTTCGCGAAGTAGCTTCACGGAGGAAAGGTTCTCATGGAGCATGGGGTCTCATGAATTAGCTTCACGATGGAATGATGCTCATGGAGCATGGAATCGTGGAGCATAGGGGATCATGAGGAAATGGGGATCATAGAGCACATTGGCTCACAGAGCAGAGATAAACCTAAAGGACCTCCCTTATTCACAAAGGGTGGAGCCCTTTGTGAAGGGCATCACTTCACATTTCTCTAGAGCTCCATGAAATGGGAGATTGGTCGCCCAAGGGACAGCATGGCTGTGCTTATAAAGGGGGGTGAGTAGGCTATTTATAGGCGATGGAGGTTGGTGAAGCACGTCGCGGAGCACAAAATGCGTGGTGTGAAGAGAAAATGATGCTACAAAGGACGTCACACTCCACAACTAGAGGGAGTTCCCTCAAGTTTCTCATAATCCCGGAGTCGACCTTCATATACCTTCATGGTGCTCATGGAGGCTCTAGTCAAGTTCCCTCATGTTCTTCATAATCGCGTAGTCAACCATCATTGACTTTTGTGGCACTCGTGGAGGCTCTGTTCAAGCTCCCTCTGCTCCTCTATCGTGGAGGGAGGTTCGAGAATGGGCTCCACAAACCATTATTCTAGCCCAACTTCAAATATCAATAACTCTTAATACGTAACTCTGTTCGGGCCCTATGACATATCAAATCAAATATTGTGAAATGGGATATGATCTAGGATCATGTATGGAAGCATTTGGAATATTTTGGGGACATGTTTTGCAGTGCCAACAAATTATCCCCCTAAGAATGGGGTCCAATGAGGAAGAGAAGTGCAAGGTGGACCACGTTATGAAGAAAAAACTAAGGAAAATTTCTACCTTAGGGTACATTATATCTCAATCACATTGAGGAAATAGCGGAATAAATCTCTGAGCCCATTGGAGACATGATCAGTGTGGGAATAAAGAGATAATAGGAGGTCACTCACCTGTACAAGGGTGATAAAGAATAAAATTTTTGAGGGGATCGAATGGGACATCGATCGCCATTGGGAGGATCCCAAAAGAGGGATTGCAGGTGGAGAATGGGGATCTCTGAAAATCTGACTTTCCTCTCCCAACATGATCGGGTGCACGAGTGGGGAAACATTAGGGGAGTGAAAATCAATCCTAACACAGGGGAGTGTAAAGTGTGAATCATGATACCCAAAACATGGAATGATGCGAAGGTGGTGTGACAATGAAAGATGAATGTTGACCATGTTTGAAACACTGTATCCCTATTGCATTAGCCTAGTATGGGGACAAAAAGTGAGGTCCGACCTTAGACCATATTCTAAACATGGGGCCTGACTTGAAATGTTATCCATTGGTCTTCCAAAACGTTAGCCCTGGATAGTAAGGGAGCCATAGGATGAGCACCCATGGTATTAGGGGCATCCATTAGAGGTTAAAGAGAACGAGGTTCCGAATAAAGGGCACACAAAGCATGGAGGGTGGAGTGATGGGTAGTTCAAATGGAGTCTAACACTCAATATATTACACCACCATGGTGGAAACACACTTGGTGGGTGCATCGGTCTAATCAAGGGTGAAACTTACTTCTGAAGAGGACCTATATAGCAAGGACTTGGAATGCCCTATAGTTTTATTTCATAACAATAAGGACGATAGACATGTAGTTTAAACGTTGTGCGGTGAAGACGATGCACATAGTATAAAGGTTATACATCCTGGACCAAATTTAGGGCCAAGGGTCCAGAAGGATTAATGAACCTGGGGATGGGCCCATGGAAAAATTCCTGGGCATCGCTACATATCTCATAAGGATTAGAATCAAGAAAAACATTGTCCTTGAGCACAGCGTGGTCAGAGACAAATGTGGGTAGACAAAACCTTCTCTGGTGAGGAGATTGGTGCAACCCATAATTGTTACAGGGCATCCTAAACATGTTCAGGGTAGAGATATAGTTACATGGTTACCCAGAATGGGAACATGTAGTGCGGTACATATCCCAACATGAATGAGTTCCCCAAGAGTAACCCATTATGCCACTTTTTCCCAAAAGAATTTGGGACAAGGGGCTAAAGAAAAGTGGGTGTAAGGATTTTAAAATTCTTGGGGCTGGACCCGAAGATGGAATGTCTAGAAATTCCTATGTATTCCATGAGGATAATAAAGATATACATAGTTCTGGGAATGTTGTCTTTACACCTTGTAGAAAGGACATTGAGAGATCTTAGTTTGAGATCTTATAGCTCAGACCAGAGATCTTAGTTTAAGGTCTTATCACTCAGACTAGAGATGGTAAGGAATGAGTGAGACACATTTTTTGGTAACTACAAACCCTGAGTCATCGAGGACCTAATGTCCATATCACTATGTATTCCTTGGGGAGGTCTTTGGTCATGGATCTAAAAATTAAAGTTAGGATGGGCCCGAGGAAAAGTGTGTGTGCATTCCTACGTACTCCATGATACAGGTAATCAACCCATACATAGTTCTAGATATGGAATAGAAAGGTAACAGTTCCAAGGATGATAAGGTTGTGCGGGTCTGGTCTACACACCAAAAGATGCGGTATTTTTTAGATCTTGTTTTTCCTTTAGGTTAGATGTGTGTTTTAATGTGAAGCGATAAACTGAGGATAGAGAATCCTAGTGACACAATAGGAATCAAACCACATGTAGTAATTGAATAATTTCATAGTGGATAACCAATACCCAACATGATGTCCCCCCCTGAGTGAGGACACCACAATGCAGTGTTGTTTTTCATCATGCAGCCTGGATGATAATGTCATAGTTTAGGGTCATGT
Organism: Viscum album; assembly: GCA_963277665.1. Lineage (NCBI taxonomy): Eukaryota > Viridiplantae > Streptophyta > Magnoliopsida > Santalales > Viscaceae > Viscum > Viscum album. The sequence goes on along the minus strand of OY728129.1, from coordinate 1,774,856,900 downwards.
GATAGGACCAACCAATGCATTTTACCATCATGCAAAAAATGAAACAACAATTTAATGTCATGTGGGACTAGGCGGCATAGTTTTATGTCATATTTCTTGGACATGTACAGGAGAAACAAGGTTTTAGGGGGAATGTGCACGACGTGATAATGCATACCCAACGTGAATGAGGATGAGGTCTACATCCACCATGCACAATTTTACGGAAAAAACATCAGAACAAGGGGCCAGAAAAGGTCAGAAAATATGGGGCTGGACCTATGGACAAAATGTCTAGGAGATTCTACGTATCCCATGAGGATGGGAATCAATCCATGCGTAGTTCTGAGAGTGCAGTTTAACTTCAAGTGGGACAGGAGGTGGGAGGGAATAGATCCTAAAAGGGGAGCACATGGAACAACTATTGAAAACCCGATGTGAATGAGAACATAAGTGCACACACACCATACCATGAAATCCTATAAGAGTTGGGGGATAAAAAGCTGAATAGAAGAGATAATTAGTTGAACATGAGCTGGACCCGAAGATGAGATGTCTGGGCATTCCTACGTATCCCAAGAGCATGGGAATCAAGCTATATGTAGTTCTAATGGTTACAGTTTTTACTCCTTATGGAGGGAACATAGAATGAGATCTTAGTTTAAGGTCTTATAGCCCAAACCATGGAGAAGTGAAACTCTTCCAGGCAAGCGGAGACCTCGATCAGATCCCAAATCCCACTTGAGTCAAACTCAGTGTGCGAAATGAGGACGGAAGAGGTCTTTGAAACACATGGAATACTTGTAAATGGGAAATCAGTGCATAGCCCCGAATGATGCCTTACCACAGCTTTGTCCCCCTATCGTTCAAATGCGCACTGAGGAATAGTACCAAGAGTGTCGAAGTTCCACTTGGTCATGATGGCGAGAAAAAGGATGTAAATCATGCAACTAATATTTAGGGATTGGTGGGGTTGGCTTGACGATGGAGGATATCTGTTGACCATATTCGAAACACATTATCAATATAATGTGACCTGAAATGGGAAAAACAAATGGGTGTAAACTGCTGACCATATTCTCAATGCAAGACATGTGTCAATTTTTCATTCAAACCCTTGAGGACATTGTCCTGAAATTATAGGAGATCCCTTAGTCCAAGAATCCATGCCTTTTAGGGGTCCTTTTGGATGTGAAATATGATGAAAGTCCAAATGAATGGGAATAAGAAGCCTGGAAAAAGGGTGAGAGAATGTCAATGTATAATCCGACACTCTAGGTCCTGAACTAGAGTACTCTTGGGCACATTGGGGAATCACCAAATAGGGTAGAGGGGCCCAACTTAAGAGAAACCAACTTGAAAAGATGAGTGTTGGAAAGGGGAGAGAAGGGATATTAGGAAAAAGAGGTTCATGGCATGGTTGTTACAAACCCAACGTGAACAAGGACATAAGCCCATACCACACCCTATACCCCTCTCTTAGAAGAACGCAGACCTAGGGGCCAAGATGATAAATAGGTTTCTAGGAAATAGGGATTGACCTGAAAGATAAATGTTTGGGCAGTCATATTTATCCCACAAGGATGGGAATCAATCCACACATAGTTCTGGATGACACTGTGTAGTTTTACGTCATGCGGCAAGGACACAGACAGGGGCATGGTATCTCAATGAGGGATGTTTACCACACAACGAGTAACATGATGTGAATGAGGACATAGTCTCATACCACACTATACAATCCCAAATGAGAACTTGGGCCAGAGGAATGAAAAGGTTGAGGGATCTAAGATGGGAAGACCCAACCAATTAGTAGTTTAACGGCTGGAGGTGAGGATGATGGTGCTCTTAGTTTATGGTCATAGGGCTCAGACCATATACACCCAATTTCTTTTCATGTGTCAGGGATAGATAGGGTAAAAAGGATGAATCATTTTGTATATTATGTGGAGAACACATAACGACAATAATTATTGAGGATAACTGTTGACAATGTTTGCAACATAGTATCCTTGTTGTGTGACCAAGGATGGGGGAAAACAATTGAGCATCGACCGTTGACCATATTCTCAACACAACACTTTTATCAATTTGTTTCTCGAGATCCTCTAGGATGTTGGCCCAAAATGGTAGGAGAGTCCTTAGGCCAAACATTTGTGTCGTTCAGGGGTCCTTTTAGATGTTAATGATATAAGAAACCCAAATGATGGAGCATATGAAGAGTAGTGGGACCTATGAAGTTTAACATCCTACAGCAAGCACGATGGATGGAGGGGTGTATCAAGGGGATGTATGCGTCCTGGAAAACATAGGCTGAAGTGAATGAGGAAATAGAGTCCACACCACATCATACAATCCAAGATGAGAACTTGGGCCAGGGGCTCGGAAAGGCTGAGGGACCTAAGGCTGGGCCAGGGATGGGAGGTCTGAACCAATTTACAATTTATTGTGATGCGGGACAAGTGTTGAGTGGTTTAATGTCCTTTATCTTGGACAGATCACACAGCTTAACGTCATGCGATGAGGACAATAGAGATATTAGTTTAAGGTCATAGAGCTCGAACAATTTTGTATTTTATTGTCATGGGTGATGATAATGAGCAGTTTAACGTCATGATAAACAATAATGGATTTTAACATCATATGAGATGAAGATGAGATGTTTAAAGTCATACAAGATGATAATGAGAAGTTTAATGTCATGATGGATGATAATACAGTTTATCATCATGCGGGGAAAAGATGAGCAGTTTAAATTCATGTAGGACTATAATGAGAAGTTTAACGTCATGACAGACGATAATGTAGTTTAACGTCATGCAGGATGATAATGAGCAGTTAAACGTCATGACTGATGAAGATGTGAAGTTTAAAGTCGAGAATGAAAATAATGCAGTTTAACGTCATTCGGGACTAAGATGAACAGTTTAAAGTCATGTAGGATGATAATGTAGTTTAACATCATGAAGGATGATAATGAGCAGTTTAATATCATGGCAAAAAAATATGAGCAGTTTGAAGTCATGTTGGGAAATAATGTTGTTTAACATCATACGGGATGAAGATGTCTACGTCGCTCAACCATATAAGAACACATCCTATAAAAAATAAAAATCCCACGTGAGTCATGCTCAGTGTGGGAAACAATAAGTATGGATGTTATTTTCCTAAAAAATAGAAGAACATAGAAAGGGGAATGGATATGTCAGGTCAATAATATCCTTGTGACACTGGCTCAGTTATTCTACATGTAAATATGCATGGAAGGGTAACACCAAGGGTGTTGGAATTCCACCTAAACGTAGAGAGGTGAAAAATGGTGAATCATGGTGCTCGATATCTAGATCACAATGATGGTGGTGTAACTATGGAGGATAACTACTAACCATGTTTGAAACAGAGTATCCAAATCGTGTTACCTAGAATGAGGTTAGAAAAACGAGGGTCGACCACTGACCATGTTCCATACATGAGACCTGTAACAAAATATCATTTGAAGTCTTTTGGGGTTTTGGGACAAGATGGTAGGTGATCTAATGTGGCATGAGACCAGGCCTTTAGGTGGCCCCTTCAGACTTTAAGGAAGGTGTGGAACAAAATAAAAGGGATTCCCTGAAGCATGGAGATGTATTGGGATTCTGTCCATTTGGATTCTAGCACTTTGGGTTCTACACCACAGCACATCAGAATGTGTCTGTGGGAAGATGTAGCTGGACTCAGGGTAACAAGACCTAGTGTTTTAAATAGTTTAGGGTCTTATTTCTTAGACCAAAGGTTCTTAGTTTATGTTCATAGAGTTCGCACCTGGTTCATAGTTTAACATCGTGTTTCTAGGACGAATGATGGAAGGCGTTTAAGTTAACATAGCTTTGACCAAGGTTGCAGTGGTTTTAGGTTGAGTAGCTTTGAAAACAATGTTGTACATTTTCACCTCATGTGACCAATTCATAGTCCCACATTTTAATGTCATGTTACCAAGACGATGGTTGTTATTCATTTTAACGTCATGCAACTAGGATGTTGTCCTGTAGTTTAACATCATGTGAGAAAGACGATAGTTTTTATAAAGTTTAACATCGCGCCACTAAGATGTGAAACCATATGGATTGTGTCAGTAGAGGGATGGTAATATCCACCCCATTTTGGTGGTTTTGGGTAAGGGGGAATCCATTTGGTGGGATTACCCTAAAATAACCCCAGTGTATGCTTGGATGTTCTCCATGTGTGTGCTGGACTGACTTATGGTGAACATTCCACAAGATGGTGTCGGGGATACAGGGAGGACCTATGGGGTTTATGAAATGTAGTAGTTTGGATGACACATAGTGCTTCAAGGGTGGTAGGGATGACAACATGCCCTCATTCTTTAGGGGCGAAGGATCCCAAAAGGTGTGGAAGCCTAGAGAGTCAGTACAATAGGGCGAAGGAGACCGGAAGGCGTGGATGTATGGATTGTTAGTACGATGGGGCGATGTATCCTGGAAGGCATAGAATCTAGGAGCATGGTAATAATGGGGAGACAGAGCCCAAAAGGTGTGGAATCCGGGTGCGTCTGTATAACGGGACGATGGAGCCCAGAAAGTGTGGAAGCCTGGAGCATCGGTATGACGGGGTGATGGATCCAAGAATTCCTGGAAGCATGGAGTGTCGGTATGATGGGGCGATGGAGCCTGGAAGGTGTGGAATCTTGGAGTGTCAGTAAGATGGGGTGATGGATCCTGGAAGACGTGGAAGCCTGGATCATCGAAACGACGGGGGTGATGGAGCTTGGAAGGCTAGGAATCCGGGAGCATCGGTATGATAGGGTGATAGAGCATGGATGGAGAAAAATCCAAGAGAATTAGTACAACGGGGCGATGAAGCCCAGAAAGCATGGAATATGGGAGCATCAGTAAGATGGGGTGGTGGATCCCGAAAGGCGTACAGGCCGGGAGCATCGGTAGAACGGGGGTGATGGAGCCCAGAAGGCGTGGAAGCCTGGAGCATCAGTACGATAGGTAAATGGATCCTGGAATGCGTAGAAGCTTGGAGTGTCAGTACTATGGGGCGATAGAGCTGAGAATGTGTGGAATATGGGAGCGTCAGTACGATGGGGCGATGGTGCGCAGAAGACGTGGAAGTTAGAAGCATCGATATGATGGGGCGATGGAGCCTGGAAGGCATGGAAGCCGAGAGCGGCGGTATGACGGTGAGATGGATCCTGGAAGGCACGGAAGCCTGGAACGTCGGTATGATGAGGGAGAAAGATCTCAAGAGGTATAGAATCATGGAACTTCGGTACGACTAGGGTGATAGTGCCCAGGAGGCATGGATGCCTGGAATGTCGGTACGACATGGGTGATGGAGCCCCACAGGTGTGGAAGCCTCAGTGACAACTTGGGGTTACTTCGTGCCAGATGATAGCGGTGTGGGGAGTAACATTGTAGCGACTGCTAGTGTCGTTGGAGATCCACCATTGGATTGGGGTTAGTTGTCCCCTCTGCAGCCCATAAGGGTAGTAGAGTCAGTGAGAAGCCGAGGGAGTCGGGAGGAAGAATCCCCTATGAGGCCTTTTAAGGTGGTAGATTCGGTAATGAGCACATTGAGTCGGGGGGAGGATCCCCCCATGACCTCTTAAGGCGGGGGATTTGATGAGGAGCTGATGGAGTCAGGGGCGGATGCCCCCTGCACGACCTCTTAAGGCTGTGGAGTCGGTGAGGAGCCGCTGGAGTCGGGGGAGGATGCCCCTTAGACAGCCTCTTAAGGTGGTAGAGTCCATGATGAGCCAATGGATTCAGTGGGTGGATTCACAAAATGTGGCCTCTTAAGGTGGCGGATTCGATAAGGAGTGGATGGAGCCGTGGGCGGACTCCCCCTGTGTAGCCTCTTAAGGCAGCGAAGTTAGAGAGGAGCCGATGCAGTTGGGGGTGGATTCCCCCTATGCAGCCCCATAAGGTGGCGGAGTCGGTGAGGAGCCGATGGAGTCCGTGGTGGATTCCCCCTGCGTGGCCCCTTAATGCGGTGGAGTCGGCGAAGAGCTGATGGAGTCAAGGGGTGGATACACCCTACGAGGCCTCTTAAAGCGGCGAGGTCGGCGAGGAGTTAATGGAGTCGAGGGCAGATGCCCCCTGAGCGGCCTCGTACGGTGAAAACGTTGGTGAGGATCCGATGGAGTCGGGGGCCGATGCCCACTATGATGCCTCTTAAGGTGGTGGGGATGGTTAGAAGATGATGAAGTCAGGGGAATATTCCCCCTGCATAGCCTCTTAAGGTGGCAGGGTTGGGGAGAAGCCTATAGAGTCGGGGGAAGATGCCCCCTGCGCAGCATCTTAAGGTGTCGGGGTTGGCGAGGAGCTGATGGAGTTGAGGGAGGATGCCTGTTCCCGGTCTCTTAAGGCGGCGGAGTTGGTGAGGAGCCAATGGAGTCGGGGGTGGATTCCCCCTGTGTGACCTCTTAAGCTGGTGGGGTTAGTGAGGAGCCGATGGAGTCGGGGGCGGATGCCCCCGGCTTGGCTACTTAAGGAGGCGGATTTGGTGAAGATCTGATGGGTTCAGTGGCATATTACCCCTTCGCGGCCTCTTAAGGAAGCGGGATCGGCGAGGAGTCGATGTAGTCAGGGCCGAATTCACCCTACACGGCCTCTTAAAGTGGCAGGGTCGGCTAGGAGCCGTTGGAGTCAGGGGTGGATTCTCCATGCACGACCTCTTAAGGAAGCGGTGTTTGTGAGAAACTAATGGAGTTGGGGGAGTAGATTCCCCCTACGCGACCTCTTAAGGTGGTGGATTAGGCGAGGAGCCGATGGATTCGGGGGTAGAAGCTCCCTTTGCAGACTCTCAAGGCGGAAGAGTCGGGGATGATCCGATGGAGTAGAGGGTCGGATGTCCCCTGCATGACATCTTATGGCGGCAAGGTCGGTGAGGATCTGATGAAGTTAGGGGCATCTTCCCCCTTTACAGCCTCTTAAGGCAGAGGCGTCGGGGAGGAGCTGATGGAGGCAGGAGTGGATGCCCCCTGTGCAGCCTCTTTAGACGATAGGATTGGAAAAGATCTGATAGAGTCAGGGGAGGATTCTCCATATGCAGCCTCTTAAGATGGAAAGGTCGGTGAGGAGATGATGGAGTCAGGGGGGGATTCCCCCTACATGGCCTCTTAAGGCGGCGAGGTCAGCGAGAAGCTGAGGGAGTCTGGGGGTGGATACGCCCTGCGCGGCCTCTTAAGGTAATGGAATTGGCGAAGAGCCGATAGATTCGTGGGTGGATGCCCCATATTTGTCATCTTAAGGAAGTGGAGTGGGTGAGGGGCCGATGGAGTCGGGGGCAGATGCCCCCTGCTCGGCCTCTTAAGGCGGTGAGGTTGGTGAGGATTTTATGGAGTTGGGGGGGGGGTAGATGCTCCCTATGCAGCCTTGTACATCGGAATAGGTGGTGAGGAGTCTATGGATTCAGGGAAAGATAACCCATGTGTGGCCTCTTAAGGTGGGAGGATCAGCGAGGAGTCAATTGATTCAGAGGCAAATGCCCCCTGCGCGGCCTCTTAAGGCATCAGGGTCAATGAGAAGCCTATAAAGTCATTGGTGGATGCCCCCTGCACAACCTCTTATAGTGGCGGAGTCGGTGAGGAGCTAATGGAGTCGAGGGGAGGATACCCCCTGCACGACCTCTTAAGGCGTCAGAGTCGGCGAGGAGCTGATGGAGTCGGGGGGGCATAAGCTCCCTGCACATCCTATTAAGGCGGTGAGGTCAGTGAGGGGCCGATGGAGTTGGGGGCGGATTCCCCCCTGCATGGATGCTTAAGGAATTGGTGTCGGTGAGGAGCCGATGGAGTCGGGAGTGGATGCCCCCTGTTTGGCCTCTTAAGGCGGCGTAATTAGCGATGAGCCGATGCAGTCAGAGGGAAGATTCCCTCAGTGCAGCCTCCTAAGGCATCCGAGGCCACAGAGTCAGCAAGGAGCCGATAGAGTTGGGGGATGATTCCCCCTGTGCGGCCTCTTAAGGCAGTAAAGTCAGTGTGGATTCGATGGAGTCAGGGGGTAGATTTCCCCTATGCAACATCTTATGGCGGAGGGGTCAGAGAGGAGCCGATGGAGTCGTGGGCGGATACCCCCTTCATGACCTTTTAATGTGGCGGCGTCTATGATGAGCCGATGGAGTCGGGGGTGGATTCCCTTTGTGTATCCTCTTAAGGTGGTGGGGTCAGTGACGAGCTGATGGAGTCAGGGGTCAATTCCCCCTTCATGGCCTCTTAAGGCGGCGGAGTTGGCGAGGAGCCGATGGAGTCGGAGTGCGGATTCCCCCTGTGCAGCCTCTTAAGGCGGTGGGGTTGGCGAAGAGCCAATGGAGTCAGGGGTGAATGCCCCCTGCATGGAATCTTAAGGTGGAGGAGTCGGTGAGGAGTCGATGGATTCGGAGAATAGATGACCCATACACGACCTCTTATGGTGGCCGAGTCAGAAAGGGGCTGGTGGAGTTGCGGGAGGATTCCCTATGTGTGGTATCTTAAGGCGGAGGCATCAATAAGGAGTTGATGGAGTCGGGGTAGGATGCCCCCTATGCGGCCTCTTATGATGTCGGCGTCGACAATGAGCTGATGGAGTTAGAGGAGGATGCCCCTTGTGTAGCCTCTTAAGGAGGTAGAGTCAGTGAGGAGACAACGTACCATAGTTTACACACACATGATGGTACTCATCCTCTCACATATGATAAAGAGGGGGTTCACATGGGTGATGCCTCAATTTTTCCAAAAACATTTGGTCTACTCACTATTGAAGGAGAAGGGATTCACGTCAGCTTCACCATTTCTATTTCAGATTCTTTCACTGGGGCGTGCATCCGTCTCTTTCCGAGGACACACAGTTTCTTCCCTGCATTCCCACTTTACAAAGGTGGGTGGCATCCGTCACTTATTCAAGGACGTTTTCTCCTTGATCTAAATGGGATGATGGGATGTCAGCTCCTCCTTCTATGGATTACTACTTGGAACTCATTACCTAGTCCGGGTATCTCTTAAAGGTTATGTCGTGGTTCGTGAATATCATTCCCTGATCCATATCTTTGTGGACTCCGATTAATTACACTACTTCCGTCAGGACATTCCATGGGGTCTTCACATGGTAGCAACCTTCAGTCGGGGTAGATGACAATATCAGGCATGTCAGGGCATATCTAGATGTTTGGACATTGGGGAACTTATATTCATATTCCTAAGAGGGTATCTCAAGGTCGCAAAACCCGAGGAATCCCACGTCTTTCATGGGGTATCTTATGCCAAATCCATGTCTCTGAGGTTTTCCTCAGCTTCCCATGATTAGCACGTGGTATGTCGCAAGTTAAACGTCCTGTGAAGACGGTTACGCCAAGGTCATGTCTAATGAGGTTTTCCACAGGCATATAATGTTTAACACGAGGTTGGCCATGAGTTTGACTGCTTGGGGAGACATGATGATAGTGATCAGAACATCCTATAAAGACAGATCGGATTGGTACATCCCTATAAGGGAACACCTAGAAGTTTTACCAGCTGTTTAGATCAGAATTCCCAATTAGGATGGATCTAAGGTGGTGTGTCCTACAAATGGAAGATGTCACACCATGAAGGATAATCTTGACACCACTGAGGTAAGATCATGGAAATTACACCCTAGAATGGTGGACACCAAGTTCTACCATTGGCTGGGATTGATCCTCTTGGAGTTGTCCTACATACCCTATGCAGAGGAAAAAGATCCAAATCCACATAGTTCAAAGGGGTGATGAATCATGGTGTACACAAAGGACAACATCCCAGAGACATGTTGGGGGTTATGCATAGTTAGAGTCTAATTTCAAGATGGGAACTCATGGTTTGATGGTTATGAATTGTGTGGTGCTTATGCATCGTTAGCTGCTCGGGTGAATGGCATGATCCTACTGGGATGTGGTGGCTTGGGTAAGAATCAGGATGGATAAAGGAATGTTGAATTAAGTGGTGGGGGAATGAGATGGAACCTTCGTGAAGGCGAAGTTAGTATTGGGATTGAGCCTCAAAGAAACATCCTACAACTGCTGGATCAAAACCATTGAGGTTATTCGAACTATAGATGGTAATATATTAAAATCATTTAAAATGGGAAAAACAAAAGAAAAATACAACCCCATAATAACTAGAAATGGTCTCGGGTTGATGAAGATCCTAAGATAGGCATATGAAAAAAAATATGAAACCAATTAAATGTAATTGTATTGGGACACTTGTTGTCCCCAAATAGGGGAGTGTTGTGGGTGTGTTCTTCACATGTTTTATGGTTTTGGTGTGTGAGAGAAAAGTGACTAAATTTTCATTAAAATGAAAAGGTAAGGTTTTATATTTATTACTACAACTAGTGTACCACCCTTGTATTATCCCCACATTTTTATAATAAACAACTATTCAAATTGTTCCCCTCCTCCCTATCTCTATAATCGTATGAAATATCAGTTTACTATACTTAGCTGGAAGATTTAGCTAGAATAAGTAAATATAATCATCACTGTATCTCTTTATCTTCCATGGCCTAGGGATTTGTTATTAGTAACCAACCTCAAATAAACCCATTGATCACTATCAGTGGTAGTGGATAGAATATAATTGGCCTATATTTGAAAAATGAGGGTGATAGAAGAAGAAATTTCTTGAAAATGTCATATTTTCTAACGAAATTAATTACTTCTAGGAATAATGATATAATTTAATTTATCATTAAGGTAAGAAATCAAATAATAGGTAATGAGGATGTTATCCTATCTAAAATACTAATTCCCTAGTGTTATAACATTATATACATTACAATAATGATAAAATTAAAGATAAAATTGTACCAGATCAGTTGTAATCATTCAATCAGGGATATCCCCTTTTTTATTTTAGTGAATATTCCCAAAACATATAGTATTATAGGGATATTAATGATCACTTCAGAATCTCATTAGTCAATTTTAATGACATGGGATTCCTCTCATTTGATCTGATATTTTTCTTCCAAAATCATAATGGTTTAGTGTAGTGAGATTTTAGCACCTTGTTCCCTAGATGGTCGAAAAGTTTGAAGCTTGAGGGTGGTGATGGATTCAAATGGGTTCATCTTGAATCTTCTTCTAACATTGCATAATTCTTAAAATAGACAAAATCCTCTCTATCTTGATGATCTCAGTTTGTTTAGTCTCTTATATCTCTCATTGATTTGGATGACTGGTGCGAATGAGAATTTATTTGAGGTTGACCTTTTCGATTTGGGTTATTTTAAACTTTAATCACAATGTTTGATGATCTGTATAAATTTATAAAAGTAATTAATAAAATATAGGATGAGAAATCCACACATACATTGGATCAACTGAATCATTTGATGCCCCTACATAACATACATTATTTCATTCACACAATTTTAGGTCCTTCATCAGACCTAATAAAACACTGAATGAAACCTACACTAATAGTAACAATCAAAATTTTAGCCCTAATGACCCTTACACTTGAAATGGGAGATGATTTTATGGAATTAAATTAATAATATAAAGATAATCACCACAAATATGCTATATTTACTTTTCTAATTTCTCATATTTAAACCAAAAAATTAATAAAAAATTATTATGTTCTATTCAAATATTGAGATTCAAATGTACGGGAAGAATTAATCACAGAATATTAAACATTTTAATAATTTAAAACAAGAACCATATTAATTTATGGATTCCTAAATTAATCTAGATATGAATAAACCCACTAAATATCATGGTTTAATAAATATTTCAAATAAATACTATATTAAAAAAACATTATGCAAAAATGACCAATTTTGTTATCCAAATTATGTGGTCCATTTATATTCCAAAAAAAGATGAAAATTTGAATCTGTTGGCTCTTATCATTCTGTATTATATAATCATTAGCACTGACCCAATATTCATAAAACATTTGAAGAATAATGAAATAAGATAGATATATCACTTTATTTAGAAATTTGTTAATCTGTAGTAGGAATGGCCTGCAATATCTCTTATTTTTCTTGTTATTTGGTGTACAAGGGTTGTATTGTTTCTATAGAAAAATAACATATCATTTTATTGGAATTAATTTCCATTTCAACATATATAATATCCATAAGTAACACACATAATTATGCACTCTCATATTTCTTTAGACTATTTAGATTTATAAGACACACACATAGTCAGATCAATAACCCTTTTTGGCTTATCCTTCTCTTTTATATTCACTACACATACACAATATTACTTTTATAAAATTCTAACTTAGAACATCCATAAATAGTACGATTCGTGTTTCATGAAATCTTAGTCATTAAAAATCATTTTCTTTATCCATCGTTAATTATAAAATATACCTAAGGATTCACCAAAATAATCAGAATCTATTTTTCTCTTTCCCTTAATATATATTTAAATAATGAGGAATTAATCTCTAAAAACAATTCTCTAATAAAATCACATTAATTTATGTTTTCTTCAGGATTCATGATGTATTTATCCTAAAATTTTTCCTTTTATTTCCCACAACATTCTTACAACAGAGATGAATCATCTTAGTGTATAAATTCTATAGTGGGTTGAACCATACATTGTCAGTAGCTTGAATGTGCCTTATGAAGATCTCGGGTTGACCTTAAAATGCACATGAACCATATTAACTCTACTAATTATACACTTCATTATATTGAATACAATGCCTACTAGTCTTTATAAAGACTTCATTACACATACCTTATGATCCGCCTTTCATGAACTCTGTAAACTCATCTTGAAATTTGTGAACTCATATTCTCCTCCGATAAATTTTGTGGGCACTTGAAAAATTTAATATACACATTCATAGCATGAATCGCAAAATCTTTAAATATTCATGATATTTTAATCTTTTAATGTATGGAATAAACATCATTGTAGGACCCTAATATTTTTAAATATATTTCTTTTTCCAAGTTAACACTATGTTAGATTGTCTTCTTCACACAAATCACTGAACTAAAACTAGACGCAATATATTATATTAATATTATTAAAAAAATATAACCATAAAAACTAGTAGTAAATGAAAATATTATAAAAAATTATAATTTAATACAAAATAGTATTAAGAACAAATACTATTTTAAAATGAAACTTTTCAATAAAAGTAGTTTTCATTATATATTAAATTTTCATTAAAAATATAATGTTCTAAATATTATAATTTCAATTTTAAAAAAATAAACTTTATTTTTTTATTCCTCATAAAAAATTATTATAAGACGGTATTTTTTATATTTTTATAAAAATATTGATTTTTAGGTGATTACTGAGAAACACCGATTTTTCAAATACCATTTCTTTTATGAAATTATCACAAACAAATGTTTTAAAAAAATTATATAAAATATATATTTATTAGTAAAATAAATCACTTAAAATACTATGTTGAACATATAAAACTCATCTTTTGTAGTTTGGAAACTTAAGTCATTTACTCTAAAAACTCATTTTATTCTCTTATATTAAAAAACTATCACATTTAAAAATAAAATCTAAAAAAAATATTTCATACTTTAAATATACATCTTTATATTATATAATAGGTATATTTTCATTTTTACATATAAAATTTTATTACTAATATTAAGGTTAATGACCACAATAACTGTGAAAGGGTTTATTTCCAAAAAAAATTGTTTTATTAATATTATTAAATTGATATCTATTAAAATAAATTTATCCAATTTATAAGAAAAATTGATATGATTTTTACCCTTGTATAAAAATATATTAAATCTCATTTATTTTTTAATTATTTATTTATAATATTTTGAACACATAATAATGAAAACAACATTTTTAAAAAAATAATTTATATGTATAATAAATTTTTTTGTATAAATGTTACATTAATATTATTTGGAAGTTTAATTTTATTATATATAGTATAAATTTACATTCGAAACACAGAAATTTTATAATATTGGTTTTTTATAGGTTTATAAAAAAAGTACTATGTTAAAAACTATTTACCAAGGTGAAACCCAAAAATATAAAAGTTTAAAAATAAAATGATAATGGAATTAAAAAATATAAAAAATATTTTAAAATTATATTCTGATTTTATCCACCTAATATCATGCCATAACCCATTATTTTCAACTTTTTCAGTATTTGATCCTAGAATAGTGACATACTGTTATTTCAATATAATTGGTACTTCCAAAATTAACATTCTATTCACTTATAAAAGGGGATCACTTGCACTACATAATTAGACAATTATTCCATCATATTTATTCATTGAAATATGAAATTTGGGTCATCATATATGTTCCTCAAATATTCATATGAATTTTTTTTCTCAATTAGTTAACTTAAGGACTCCATTTCTATGGAGACTTCTAATAGAAAAGTCTAGTAATCAATGTGAGTTCTTATTACTCCTTAGTCTTTTCTAATTATTTATCATTTAAAAAAATTATAACTAAGATAATATAATTAAATAGTAAATATAAATATAATGAAATTTTATTATATTAATATAGGACCCACATTTTAATCCATTCTATCCCCAAAAAAATAAAACATCATTGATCATGTGGGTGTGCGACTACCACATCCACAAAGCGATGTGGTTCATTAATTATCACTACCTCTTATGGAAAGATGAAATAATAAAATTTATGTATGAATTTGTTTCCTTTGAGAAAATTATTATTTTTAGATGATCATTTACCATATACCATCATTCCATCGTATTCATTGTGAAATAGAAACATTAATCATATGTATGTGTAATCTATCACATCCATAGAAAGATTTATTTTATTATCCATTATCTCCTAACATGGATGAAATTAAAATGAATTTAATTTATAAAAATGATTTGTATAATACTATTAATATTTGTGAAAAGTAATATCAGGTATTCTATATGTGATGTAAAAAGTAAAAAGTCATAGTAAACTCAACCACTAAAAACTAATCATATCAATGAAACATTTATATTAATAGTTAATTGTGGAAAATCTATGAAATGTTATAAATTTTTGGTTAATAAAAAAAATAAAATTCATAAAAATATATAACTATTGATATTCTGAATCAATTTTAGAATACTGTAGTCTTTGGTTAATATAAAAATGGTTTTTTATAGAAATTGTGTGAAAAAACTCAAGTAACTAATATATTTTAAAACTATTTAATAAATAAAAAAAATTTATAATAAATATACCATCAAAAATTAAATATATATTAAAAAAAAATTAAATAAGTTTTTTAGTAAAAAAAATATATGTATTCTGGATGTTAGGCGCACTAGGTGAATGAATCTGGATTCGAGGTACAAGTATTGGAACCAACAATTTTCTTCATTATGATATAATTAATTTTCACAAAATTTGTATTTCCTTAGTGTGTATATTTTTTCCATGGTTTTAATTAATTTTAATTTTTCAATAAATCTAAGGGTTTAACTATCCCATGTTATAACGTCATGGTATTTTCATTTGAAAATAATTTTACGTAGTAATGGTTTTTAGATCACAATATTCATTCATTGTGTTACAATTTTTATTATGAAATTAATTAATATAAGTTTTGAGCATTATTATATTGGATTTTATTATGTAATATTATCATCTTTTTTCCATTAATTTACATTTACACCACATTAACCCCTTAATAAATTTTACTTTCTTCATGAATTGTGACATCTATAAACGATTTTTTTACTCTAAATTAATTTATTTTAATTAAAATATTAATATTGTAGCATCATTCTTAAAATATTGATAAATTTTTAAATTTCTTATTTAATAATATATTTCTTCTTTTTTATATGTATAAAATAACTTTTATTAACTCAAATAAATTTTATCTATGAATTTTCTTTCTCATAATAGATAAATGTTTTTATGAAAAAATTCTCATATTCTTTAAATGATGTTTTTTCTCAATTTTCATATAAATAATTCCCATGAAATTTATATTTTATAATTTTGAAAACTATTTTTTTTCTCTTATGACTTTCATCTATCCCTTCACCAATTTTCAAAAGGAATCTTTGATTACTCTTATAACAGTGTGGGTTCTCAATAAACATTACTTCAAAAAATTTAAAACGTTTTAAATCCATTAAAATTCAAATTTTTTATAATTCAATCCATATTTTATTTAGAAATAAATTATTTATTTTCAAATAATTTTTATTTAATATTACTTTTCATGTTAAAAATTTCTACAATGTCTTCTCTATACATTTTTGAATCCTTGGTGTCGTTTTTAAGTATCCGATATTAGAGATTATTTTTAGAATGTTAAATGTTTTCTAAAGGTTTTCGCTGTACCTTTTTGAAATATTTGTGTCTTTTAAAAGGATCCAATATTGAAAGCTATTATCCAGACTATATAATTCCAAAAACGTTCTCATCACCATTTCAAAAATTATATTCAAAAGTGATTTTAACTTCATCATTTATACAAAAGACCAAAAAAAATTTCTAAAAAATATTTTATAGTTTCTTTCCACTTATCTATTAATCAATAAAGGATTTATTTAATTTTAAATTATTTACCCTGAATAACCCTATAAATATTATTTTGATATAATATTTTTGGTTTATTGAATTTTTTTACTGAGTTCAATTTTGATAATACAATCTAAAAGTTTCCAAAATCAGTTTTCCTTTATATGTGTTATTTTTAATGTGATAAATGATTGTTTTCATGAAGTATAAAAATGAATTGAATATTAATGGGTGGTTTCATATATCACCATCCAATGTAATGGTTTATGTTTTATATATCATGAGATCAATGTCTCCACATGGGTTATAACCCTCACCTAAGATGGTACAAAGTTTATATCCTAATCTTAATAGGGCACATAGATTATATATCAAACCCAATATAGTACATAGGTTTCCACCCAACCCCATATAGTTATAAGGGTTTCATCACACTCCCAAGTGGTTAAATGTGTAGTATCCCAAGAAAATGAGGGTACATGGGTAGTATCCTAATCCTAAGACAGTACAAGAGAAGTATCTCAGGCCCAAGAGGGTACAATTGTTGTAATCCATCTCTTGTGGGTACATGTTAAGTAGCCCATGTCCAATATGGTACATGGGTAATATCCTAGGAAAAATATGATACATTGGATATAGTTGAATCCCATTATGTGGGTTTTCATCCAAAACCCACCATGTTATCAGAATCAGGTGGAAATATCTTCTCCAAAGGATTATAATTTCATGTGTGTTTTCTTATGACACATTTATATGTTTATTATTATGTTATAATTCCATTTTTCACGTTTATTATTTCTATTTTATATAATAATATAAATTAGATTATGTATTATAATTTCATACTACATCTAATTATGTTATTTTTTAGTGACAACTCAAATATTTTAATGTTCTTTTTAATAGGATATTTCTCCCATGTTCTTTATTTTTAATATTTTTATGATCTTAACCTTTATGAAATGTTGAAAAAGTTTCCATTACTATGCCTTATAGATCACCCATTTATTATATTTACATTAAATGATTTATAAATATGATAATAACTTTATCTATGTCTATAAGTTGATCTACTATGGTGCATTTTTTGTGAAATTTTCCCGAGTACCACAAAATATATTTCTTATGTAGTTTATCCCAAAAACAAAAAACCATTAATTCTTGGAATCATGTTTTTATTTTGATATTTTATTTGTAAAATAATTATTATGATATAACATAAATATATCTTCATATCAATTAATTTATGAGATATTACTTAGAAAAACTATTTTTATCACATGACAGAGGAGTGTAGACCTGAAACGTGTCAAATTATTTCAAAGAGGGGATTTTTTTTGTTAATAGGATTAGAAAACATTATTGAAAAATATATGGATAAAATGAAGGGATAAATATATGTATTAAATAATATCCTGAAGTTTTATTAAAGTGGATACTTTGTGGTTCTATTAGAAATTTCCTCTCATTCTCTACATTAGAAATTGTATGCGGCTATGGAACAGATGCACCTAGAGGTAATCACCCAGAAAATGATGATTGAGTATCAACTCAATCATTACTCTGGTGCAATATCAGTGCACAAAATGCATCAAACCTAGATTGATAATCCCAAAGAATATACTATGGTTAATAAAAAAATTTTATATACCATTATGAAGGATTAATTATATTAATAAATTATGTTAATGAATATGAGAGAACCTAAACTAAAGAAACCAATATTTAATGGATAGTGATTTAGGATAAATATAAAGGTAAAATAAGTATTTTTAAGTGTAAGGATTAATTTTTAATTTCATTATAATAGTTTTATTATGGTATTACATTTTCAATAATCAGGTTATCTTCTCCTGGTTTTTGTAATGGATGATGTTTTAATGAAACAAGTTAGAAATGGATGACATGTGAAACTAAATAATTTTCAAAATGATCAAACTTTTGGGATATAAGTTAGAGATAGAAATGTTTTTGATTGTTATAATCTATATTTTATGATTTAGTATTAACGACATGAAATTATCTGACTTTCCAAACACATAAATGAAGAGATGGATGGAGTCTCATGGGTATCTAAGAGATGAAGATGATAAAAGAAATAATAATCAATTTTCTGTGTCAAAAAAATTGGGGTAAGGGTGTTGTCTCCAATGAATGGGAATATTATTTGTATTTGGTAAGAGGTAGAATCAATGAAAACATATTCCATGGAAAATTAGGAGGTGAATTAACATTACTTGTAAAAATATTGTTCTTTCTAAAGATCCTTTATTAACATAGTGGTTTAGGTGTGAGGAATTTTGGCAATATGTAAACTAGTGCACTAATCCAAGGGTTTAAATGGAATCAAATTCCAATAGAATTGTAGGCCAATGTGAAAATGGTAAAACCTATAAAAGCACTATTATTATTTAGGATAGTTATAAATAAGTAGTGAAAGGGGATCTTCACCCGATATTTGTAGATGTCTTATATTATGTATGTTTTTACCAACCATAAGACATTTAATAAAAAATAAAAACTCATAGTGGTATCAATATTAAATCAAATTTTTATAACTCTAATTATTTTTTATGGGATTATACTTTACATAAATATTATTTAGTATGCCATTATATGAATTTGATGTGATTTGGTAAATGGATTTTATTTCTTATTATAGACACCATATAGGCAATTCATAGTTCAAACCAATCTATGATCATCTATTTGTGCAAGGATAACTATTATATCTGTTTTAAACTTAATTTTACTATAAGAGTAATTATAAATAATCAAGAGGGATGTTTATAAAAAAATTATTGGAAAACACCCAACATTATGATTAGCCTATTCTTAGGGAAATGATATATTTCCTAATTTCTCAAAAGTTGATAACTCTTTAAAAATTATTTATTGGATTGTGTCTATATATATTTTCATTAAAACATGAGAATAAAAAAATAGGATATAATTTTATGAAGTGGGGAGAAAGTAACACCCAGAGATTCTAGAATAAATTATTTCTTTAAATTAACACTATGTTTTATTGCTTGCTTCGCATGAACCACAAAACAAAAATGTGTTATATTATATGAATATTATTAAGAAAATTTTACCATAATAAAAACCTCTAGTAAATTAAAATGTTATAAACAATGAAAAATTCATAAAAATTTGATTATGAGTAGTTAATGTTTTAAAATATCATTTTTTAAATTAGAGAATTTTATTTAGATATTTAATTTCCATATAAAATATAAATTTATCAATTTAAGAATTTTAATTTTATATAATGAAAAAAAATAATTCCATATATCAAAACTAAATGAAGATTTATTTTTAATAGTTTTTTAAAATAATTGTTTTTTAAGTGAATAATGAAAAATGTTTATTTTACAAATATCATCACATTTATTACATTATCATAGTACAATAACAACATAAAAAATTTTGAAACCTTTTTTTATAAAAAAATATATTTTTAATGTAAATTTAATCATTTCAAATACTTTATTGAATTTATAAAACTCAGTTTTAATGTTTCAGAATCTCAAATAATATCTTACCCTGAAAACTATTTTTATTCATTTATATTAAAAATTGGATTCCATCACTCATATAAATAAAATATAAAAAAATTATTTCATGTTTTAGTTTAAAATTTTCATATTATGTAATATATTAAATTTAATTTTCGTTATAAAATTTTTATTAATAAGAATAATGTTATTTACTATAATAATAGTGACATGGTTATTCTCAAAGAACTGATTCAGTAATGTGGAATTATTTTTATAAAATAAAATAAATTGTTATATTTTATATAATAACATTAATAATGTGTTTAATATTTTATAAAAATTTATTATTACTTATTAAATTGGAAATTAATATAATATAAAATTTTGAACACCTAATTGTGAAAAAGAAATATTTTCTCCACAATACTGATTTTCTATATATAATATTTTGTTACTTAAAGGTCATTTTTAACTTATGTAAAAATTTAATTATATTATATTGAGGATGAATTTATGTTTTTAGTCCAAAAATTTCATAATATGTTCTATGTAATTTTTTTTATTAAATTCTTAATTAATTAGTGAAAACTTGTTACCAAGGTAATACAAAAAATAGTAGTGTAAAAATATAATGGTACATGACTCAAAAAAATTTAAAACATGTTATGGAATTAATTTATGAGGATATCATGATCCAATATCACCCCAAAATACATTATTTTAAACTTTTTTCTTACACCCTTTAACAGGGGCATGGAATTATTGAAATGAAATTGCTATGACCAACATTAACTTTCTCTTCACTAATAAAATGGGATAACGTCCACCACTTCATGAAACACTAATTATATAGAATTTCCTCCTAAAAACTAGAATTTATTTTATTCATAGAATACCCTATCATGTATATAAGGTTTAAATCTCAATTATTAATCCTAAATATTCTAATTACAATGCAATTTATATGAGATATCTCATATTATGAATGTGATTTTTTCTCATGTCATAGTCATTTCTTCTCAGGATTCCTCTTCCCAAAAAATTTCAATAACCTCTGATATAATTAAATGTTTAGTAAAAATATATTTAAAGGAAATTACTTTAATTTATCAACAATTATTTAATCCATCACATCTACTATGAAAAATAAAAATAACATTGATCGTGTGTGTGCGAACTACCACCTCTGTAAAGAGATATAGTTTAGTTTTCAAAACCATCTATAATGAAAATAAAAAAAAGATAATTTTATTTATTAATATATTATATATTTAAAACTTATGCCATAAAAATGAAAATTTATAATATACATTCATTCCATCATATTCATTAAAAATTGGATATGTTAGTATTGTACATGTGTGGAATACCGCTTCCAAAGAATGGTGAACTTGTTTCCATTTTCACTTAACATGGATGAATTTAAAAATGTAATTAATTAATAAAAACAATATTTATAACATTTATATTATTATATAATGATTATATTTGACATTTTAATGGTGATATTGATGTTAAACAATCATAGTAAACTCAACTGCTAAAAAATAAACATATGAATAAACATTTGTTAATTATAATCCATTATGGAAAAACTATGGAACATAATAATTTTATTTGATAGAATAATAATATAAATTAAATACTATAAATATGTATAATCTTTATATAATTTAAAAAAAATTACCATGATTAATATACCACGGATGTTTTGTATAAATAGAATGTACTACCTCAACTATTCAGTATAAGAAAAAACAATTTAATAATTAAATTACATATCATAGTGAATAAAAAAATATAAAATTAAATATATAATAAAAATTATTTTAATAAAGTTTCATATAAATTAATTATTCCTCATTTTGTTAGGTGCACACATAAGACAAATCAGAACATGAGTTAGGGGTTTCTACATCTCAATTTTTCTTCATTGAGATATGTTTCATATTTACCACTAGTTTATTTTTGTTATAAATATATATATATATATATTGGAAATTAATTTATTTCATAATTAATTTTAATAAAATATAATTTATTTATTAATCCACCAATGTTGTACCTTCCATGGAATTTCAATTTGATATATTACGACTCTATAAGGTTTTTTTGAAACTCAATTCTCATTCAATGAGTTGTGATTTTTATTCTTGAACTTGTTTCATATATGTTAGAAACATTAATCACTTTTAATTTATTATATTTTATATTATATTTTTTTTAGATTATTTTTATTTATACCACATAAACCCCATTATAATTGTCTCTTGCCTCAAGAATGATGATATCTATAAGGGATTTAGTTAACTCGTGTTTCCATTGTTTGTGTTAATTTTTTAGTTTAGAATATTTATTATAAGTTTTATTAATTATAATTTTTCTTATCTAAGTAGATATTTCCTATTTATACTTTGGTAAAATGATGTTTTTAAATGAAGTATGTTTTCTCTATGAATCTACTTCTCTTAAAAGTGAAATTGTTTATAAAAAAATATTATTTTCTGTAAGGATAATTTTTCCTCTATTTTATTGATCTTTATTTACCAAAATATTTTAAATTAATATATTTAAATCCAAATATTTTACTCATGGGATATTCATATTTCATTTTTAAAATTTTCACAAGTATCTTCTTTTTACTCTTTGTAGAGCGATGGTTTTCAATAAAGGAATTTAATAAATATTTACAGGAATTTCATCCTTTTAAAATCAAATGATTTGAATTATACTCTATATTATATTTGAAAATAATTTATATATTTCCAAATATATATTATAGGAAATTACCAATAAAATTAAATCTCTCCAAAAAAACATTACCTTTGGAAAAAAATATGTATTCTTCAAGGATCCATTACAAATGATTCTTTTTTTAGTGGATGTTTTGAAGATGTTTTATCTTGACCATTTTGAAATAATTACCTCTTTTCCAAAGATTCGATATTGAAAAAAAAATCAATGTTATTTATTTTAAAAAAGTAACTTCATTTTTTTAAAAATCACATTACAAAGGTGCAATACCTTTTCCTTTTATGGAAAATATAAACATCTTTTAAAAAAAATCTTTTACAATTTCACTTCAATTAATCACTTTGTTATTCAAGGATTAATTTAAATGAAATTATTTGTCGCAAATCATCCACTAAATGATATTTTGAAATACTCTTTTTGGATGATAAAATTTTTGGGGTCAAATTTTTACATTTTTAAGGTCACTTTTTGTGAATAAATATGAAATTATAAGAAAAGCAATTTTAATTTCCAAGGGTACTTTATAATGTGATAAATTATTATTTTCAAGTGGAATGCATGTGTTTGAATTATTGATGGCATGTATCTTATATATCAATCTAATTCATTTGTTTATGTTTTATATCTCATGGTCTCAAAAGGGGTTGATGTGTTGTATCCCATTCACAATAGTGAACATGGGTAGTACCCAGTCCTAATAGGTTACATAGGATATAGTCTAATCCCAAGAGGTTATATGGGTGGTTGCCAATTACTGGGAGGTTTCAATGGTTATATCCCATTCCTGATAGGTTACATGGGTAGTATCCCAATCCCAAGAGGGTATATGGGTTGTTTCCTAAGCCCTAGAGGGTACATGGATAGTACATAGTCTAAGAGGTTGTGCATATTGTATCTCAAGAACAACAGGGTACAAAGGTTGTATCCCAATCCTAATTAGATACATGGGTGGTCATCCTATATACAATATGTTATCATAATGAGGCTAAAATTCCTACTCTACTAGGTTATTATTCCTATGATTTCACTTATACAAAATTTCTTTGTTATATTCTTATATTGTTCTACAATGACACATTTTCATTATGTCATCTTTCAATACTCATATGACATGGTATATGATTTATCATTTCAGACTACATATCCTTATTTATGTCTTATGGTATCTATTATTATTCCACATTATTTTTACTTTGATATATCTATAATGCTCATGTTTTCTTATATGCATATGATCTAACCTTGACGAAATGTTGATTTCATTTCCCATAAAAAGTGTTTGATATTAATTTTTTATTATATTTACATTCCATAGGTTATAAGGATTATTATAACCTATGAGATTTCTAGATAGTGATCAAGTATTGTACTATTATTGAAAAAATATTATGTACCATAAAACATGTATCTAGTGTATCTAATACTCAAAGACATAAAAACTTATATTATTAAGATTTTGTGTTTATTGTGTGATGTAATAAATAAATTTTTAAAATTGATGTAAAATAAGGATATGATCATCATAGTTTTTATCAAATACAATGTTTAAACAATGTGTTTGTAATACTATACCCGAGAGTGTAATGTCTAGGTCCCCTCAATTATCCGATTTGATCCATTCATTTTTAATGCATTCGTATCTATTGGTCATCAAGGTTAATTGGAATCAAACACACAGGTATATTCTAATATTATCATCTATAAAGTTAAATGGAATGAAACAACAACTTCTATGAGGACTCAGATCCTCCTAGTTCTTCATGGAGAATCTGTTTATTGTTGTAGACATAGAATAAAAATATTAGTTTTGTGTGATCTGCTTCATAAATCATAACATGTGAGGTTAAATATGAAATAAAAAGTTGCATAATATTTCAACCACAACACATAATTTTAAAGAGTGAATAGTACCAAAATTTTTATGATACCAACATCATAGTTAAACCAAAGTGTATTCTTCTTAGTTAACCACAATGTGCCATAACAAGACAAACAATTTCCATAGAAATACACTATTCTAACTCCATATATTGATTTTCCACTCTGCATGGTGGTTCTATCCCTCTACATTTCACTAAAAACATGCTCCATAGTGACAACCCAACTAACTTCATTATTCACCATAGTCTTTAATTCCTTCATTTAGTTGAGTTTTCTTCTATATCCTTGTGTTTTATCTTATGTCGTGGATGAATTAGGATGGAACCTTTTTATTAAAAAACTATATACTACATTATAGAGTAGAATCCATTTTTTAAAATTCCAAATCTATCCACTTAATTACATTAATGTTATCCTTATGGGATTCCAATTCCTTTTTAAAATTTTAGGATATAGATTAGTGTACTATACAAAATTAAAATGTTCCAAATCCCATTTCTAAATAATTATTGTATAGCTAGCAACATCACTCTTGAATAAATTTTTATTGAATTATTTTAAAAGGAAGAAAGTTCTCTACTTATAATAGAGATAAAGAATCTTGTAATACCTATATTCCATGGAACCATTCCTCTATATTTCTTTTTCATGTGAATGTATCTTTTATATACAAATCCAATGGCATCAACGTCTTCATTTTATTCATTTTTTCATCATAAATTTTAGTACCATCTTTTTAATTGTCATATAAATATAACTACATCACATCCAAGTTTCAAGGAATTAAAAATTATGTCTTGGGAAAAACAATTCTTTATCAATATTCTTGATCACACCAACTAACTTCTTAAGCCTCAAAAAATAAAATATTGGCATTGGGAAACATATATGTTACCTTTTAATCTAATTAAAAACAATTACTATACAAAACAAATTTTTATTCAAAATAATAACTAAATTTCCATATTTGAACACTCTATTTTTCTTTTCATAGAATCCAATGGATATATATTCGATGACTATGTATCCAATATCCATATAATAGTCACAATACTCCTTTTTCACCCCTATATAAAACTATTCATACTTCTCAAAAAGACTTCATTTATATTCCCTCATTTCTTCATCAAAATTTCAGTTATATTTCTAATATTTAACATTATTTATATTGTTATACTTAATGATATGATTCTCATGAGAGACCTTGAGGATAAATACATTATGATAGTGGTATTTTTATTTACATGTAATTACTATCTCATTAAATTTATACTAATCTATTCAAATGTATTCATCACACATTTTTTTATTTTTTTATAAAATAAAATAATTTCAATTTTATATTTTGTTTCACAAGATTTACTTTATATTCTATTTAAATTCTATAGAAAAATAATAAAAAACAATTTCTTTTTGTGAGAAATAAAATTCATTCTAATATTAAAAGTGTAGCATGATACCCCTACACTAAGGAAAATTAAATTTTCTCTTCACAATGTAAAATCATATATGGGGAAAATTAAAATATAAAACACTTTAGATAAAAGTTCTATAGATATATCTTCATCATTATCTAGAATCAGAATAGGAAAAATGTCACAATCTTTCACAATAGTCTTTTCATTATAATTTTATTAGTATCATCCATTTTTATATATACACTTCTTTATTCAATAACAAGAATCATAATTGTGAATGATTATCTATATGAATTTATTGAATTTTTTTTGAATGTATCCACATATGTTTTTATATATTTATCCTCCTTTCACAATTGTTCAATAAATTCAATAACTAATTAAAATGGACTTTATAAATAATATATTTATGAATTACATGAATTTTGAAAGATTAATTTCATCCCTTGGTTTTTTGTTTTAATCTTCATCAGCCCATAATTCACTTCAAATTCCAAATGATGAATTGGTATTGTTAAATTTTCTTTGTTGAATAATGAAAGACGTGTATTTTCTACCATACTAACACATTTTTTAACTGTTATTGGATTGGATGATCCATTAATGTATGGAAATCATCATTATATAAGGGAATAAATTGTGAATTTATCCTTTTTAGTGTGTTTTAGAGTTCAATATTATTGATGTTATTATTCATACCATGATATTTTTGGGTAATCAAAACAATGATATCTTTCACATCAAATCTCTTACCATGTGCTTTTTTGTGGGAAAATCATTACATTTTGAATCATATTTTTTCTCAGTAGATTCAATATTGTTTCATCCACCAACTAAAACCAAAATAGATATTGTAAATAATTATTATATCTAATAATAAAAATATATATCATCTTATATATAGGAAAAATAAATCTTATGATTCCTTAACATTTAACACCTTTATTTTAACCTATAAATCATATAGTTCAACCAATATTTCTTTATGTTTTATATTTTCATTATTCTAAACCAAATCCTAGAAATTTACTAAACCCCTATATAATACCAAATTATATAGAGCAAAAAAAAATATTTCACATTACATTACATGATAGAATTGTTCAAATCAAAATTTAATCATTGTAAATTCCTTACCTAGTATGACCGTGCTACATAGGTGAAATTCCACATGATCAAAATTTTTCTATCCAATACAAAATTATAGGTTACTAGCATTAAGTGTCTAAGTATATCTTGTGTGGATTAATTTTCCCTCTAATGGTCCATCACACAAAAATTCAAAAAATAAACTCTACAGCCTTAACAATTTTTTGTCAAAGAATATATTCAAATCTAATATTTCATAACATTGTTATATAAATGAATTTTTATGTTATATGTTCAAAAATGACTCAGAATAAAAACTAAAATATCAATTTCTCATTAATTTATCTGAATTATAAAATGAAACAATATTTGGACAACCCCTTATTAAATGATTCCAAAGCACAAGAACTTTCCTCCCAGATACCTCTTAAAAATATCTACCTACTTCGAAGGACACTTTAGTTTACATAAAATGTCATTAATGTAATATATATAAACATGAGTTATGTACATATATAGATAGGTAATATAATCATTAGATGAAACCACTACAACCCATATCATCCAACAGATTTAACCTCGAACATATATAAATATTGTATGGATTTTAATTATTTTACAACCAATTTTTTAGAATTAAAATAAATTATAATGTGAAAATAAATTCCCAAATGTAAACTAAAACTTAATTTGGAAAATGATAGGGACCATAGAACATGGTATCCAAACTAATGACTCATCATTATGTCATTTACAAAACTCATAGAGAGATTATTTCATTTCATTTGAGTAGCATCCTATCTCACATCTCTCAATTATAGTGTTCTCTATTGGGATATGGCCTAGAGGGTGGAACATATTACAATGCCTAGAATTATTTCTCCCATATCCCACACATTATAAATTATGTCTCTGTTCTCACTAGTTTCATCCCTAGTTTTCTCCCATTTTACATGTTTTATTATATTTTTTCTTCAACTTCATTTCTATGGTCCTACTTTGGTTTCCTGTGTTTTTTGATATCATTATTCTTATATATGTGGTTTTCAAGAAAAATTAGTTTATGTAAGGGTTTATATTTTCATTCCATTTCACTTTTACCCACCCCACATGATCCCATTCATGGTCAAGCGTGATGATGTATATAGAATCTTGGGAAATGAAAGGGTTTACATTTTCCAATGACAATAAGAGCGATGGTGTATATGGGACCTTGGGAAGTGGATCAGTTTACATTTTCCTATGAATACCTTTTCATTTCCTCCATTACCTTTTCTATTTTTTTAACATTCCATTTTTTGGACCAATAAGTAGTTTTCATTGTCAACTATGTTTTCATAACCCACCGTGAATTGAACCCCTTCATGGTAATTAATATTGGTTCCCATAAAGGATTTTTATATTGTTAGTGGGTACAACTAATAATAAATCTCATGTTATTCATTTTTTCATTTAGTAAATTATTTATTTTTTTTATTTCTCTTATTATAGTATAGTCTTTTCATGTTAGTGAAATCTCTTTTATTGGTAGATCACCTTGTCAAATAGTCTAATAGTTCCAAAAAATCCCCTCCCTCTATACCCCCTATATTATTCTTTATTTATGAATCTATGGAAAAATATTAAGGTGTTGACTTGGAATTTTCCAAAGGGGTTATACTAGTGATATATTAAATCAAACTTTTTAAAATATTCTCATAGATTAGATACAACATGATAGTGGCATGGTGTCAGTTTATGGAGACTTTGATCATCATTTAGGTGTTACTGATCATCGACATTGAGGATGTCTCAACATAAGGCATGTATAATGGTGTTTTTAATGTGATGATTCTAGATTAATATGGTGGTTTACTATTTTGGATTTATTTATTCTAGTGATTTTTATCTTTAGTGGATTTGGTTTTAGAACTGGTTTTCATTGAAGATGAGTTCTTATCCGTGGTATTTATAATGATTATTGAAAATGAAATTAGAGTTTCGCCTTGGTGACAATAAATAATTTTAGGTGAAGATGATTATGGATCCCACATATTTGTAGAGGTGTGAATGTTCTAGATGTGATATAATGATTATTGTTAATGATAGTGAGTGGGTAAAGACACATTCATCAAGTGGGGCACAAGGGTAAAAGGTGATGATGTCATTTTACTAAGGGGAAAATATCATTCCATTTCATTCTCCAACTAGATTATCCTTAGATATTGGTGTTTGTTTTTTAAATTTTCTGCCCTGGACCTATTATAATTTCATTGTGAACTGGTTTGGGGTTAATTTTATTTTTTATGTATATGTTCTTAGTAAGGTTCTCACATGACCTAAATAGAGATACATATTTGAGGATAAAAAAAATATTAGTCGATATTCCAAACTCATGGAATCGTATAATTGTCTATTATATAGACATGGAATCCAAAAAATTTCTACTGAAAATCTATATAATGAAAAACACATTTCTTTCACATCAAAATATCTTGTATTAGGCTAACCCAAGGCTCCCTACAAGTGACTAAAATCATATATTTATCACAAAAAATTTTGTTTTATAAAATATTCCCCATAACAACGTTAATTTTAAAAAAAAAAAAATAATATTTAGCATTATATTATTCCACTTAGTCAAATAAATATATTTTCAAATTATAATAAAAATTCCAATTATCCCAAAACACTTTAATTAAAAAATATAAAATTTCTCGAACACATTTAAAACAATAAAATCCCCATTTTTTCACATTAATCATTTACTTAATAAAAAAATATAAAATAACTATTTACCTATTTTATGTATCTTGTAAATATTTTATAGATAATTATATCATGTGAATACACATTTACAGAACATGTTTTCCATATATAATATTACTAAAATAAAAATACATTTCCTATTCATTTGGTGTGTTTAACTCACTATAAACAAGATGTTACTTCCATTTACATTGAGTTTTGTGAATCAATTTCCAAGAAAAAAATTTATACTATCAAATTAAAACTGAAAATTAACTCATTCAAAATCAAAAAATCTCAATATGAATTAATAAAACAACCATAAAAACTCAAATTACCCAAAATATCACTTAACAACTGTTCTAGAAAATATGTTCCCACAATTAATTACCCCTAAATGATCATATAAATTTATTATTTTAATTATCCTAAATCTTTATTTTTTTATCATTTTTAACATGGAATTCCATATATTAAACATGTAAAGACAATATTAAAGAAATTTAATCTTGTCAAACCCATAAAAATTATATATCAATCATAAAAAAAATTTGCAATCAAAAAGAAAAAAATGAAATCATTAACTCACAAAACATGACCCATATCATATATATTAAATGGTTAGACAAATAAATAAAGCAATTGGTTATATACTATAAAGTCCCAGATCTGGGTGCCACTCAACAGGTTCCCCGAACCCATTTGGTCACATGACCTCAAGCGCATTTCCCTAAATGCCAAAGGATGCTGATTAGTAGCGAGGTCCTAGGTCTGATAGTAGGGAAACTATGCCCTCATTTGTCAAAGTGTAGCATTGTAGAAAAATATATATATACCAGAAGTGGAAGTAGTAAATAATATAAATCTGAAAGGACAACAGTACTGAAGAAAAATATAACCAACATTCATATATACAAGATGATGCAATATGTCCTATTTATAAGGAAAAATTCAAAACATGATACACAACAATCAAATACAATATAGTACAAAGTACCAAGTACAAAAAAGAAAACTAAAACAATGCCACAGGAACTCAGCAGCATCGCAAGCCTGAACTCGGTCCTATGCTCTCCTACTCCTCTACAACAATCAAGTACCTGAATAGGGACTCTTGTTCGTATCAACACCTGCAGAAATATAATCTGTTTGGGCCCAATACAAGACCCAAACAGGGTGTGAAAAATAAATCCCAGTAGGAAACCACAAAAGTCCCATGCCCAACTATCAGTGAAAATGTGCAACAACAGTGTGCAGTAATGAAATACAGAAAACTAGGAATTACTCAAAAGCACCTACTCCCTCCAGTTCCATTTTCATTTAATTATTATTTAACAATTCATTATAATTGAATTATATGTTTCTGAGACTTTGCCTCAGCCTACAATCTCTTATATAGTGTTGTAGTAATACTACAATAGTCTATCTAACAAATAGAAGGTATAAGAATACCAAGCCTGTGCTTTAGCTTGGATGGTATGACACAAGAAAACACCATAGTGATTATTCAAGTGAATATTTCCCTCAGGCTAAACAGAAACGAAACCCTCAGTTAACTGCCCTCAAGCATAATGAATATTTCCCTTAGGTGCATGAGATATTTCCCTCAAACATAGAAGCTACTACCCTCATGCATAAGAAACGTTTCCCACAGGCTAAACAAACCTTTCCCTCTGGCTAAACAAAACACTACCCTCATGCTAAGAAAGTAACATGGCCGAGCCCAACACATAAGCAAGAAATTATATACATTTTCTCCCAAGAAAACTAAAAGAATGCTATAATCATGGCATACCCATGAGTATCCTAGCCAAATGACTAAAAAGGGGAAAAACCCATGGGGTGGCCCTGGATCAAGGAAACGATCCCAAACATGCAATTTACATATATTCATTAAATTACCTATGAAATTATAGGCATTTTATTAGTAAATGACTTAACCATAAAACACCCCAAACATGGGTGCGTAGCACTACGATACACAAAAACAACTCTACAGTTGGAAATAAACACCAGACCACCAGACCACCTACCTTCATCTCCTCTAATCGATATACGTGAATGACGCCTCCATAAACAACCAAGAATGACATTGATCTAGGATAAAATTTCACCCATTAAAACTCAAATAACTCCCTCTCAAAAAATAATTGGAAGGAAACACTAAAGGATAATGAAGAAATCACATGTGCGGTTCAAAGAAGATCACCAGTGAAGGAATCAGAGTCCTGGTGTGTGGTTGGGAGCTCTTCCATGGTTCGATATTCTCTCCCATGGATCTCAGGAGTTCTAAGCATCCTCTTTCAAAAGGGGAGGCTACTGCCTATTTTAAGTGAAAAAACATAACTACACAACGTGTACTCTCAAGTACACGATGTGTACTTTCCATTTTTTATTTTTTCCTCTCGCGGCCACTTTCCACTGCCTCATTGTTCATCTGTCGACATGATTACACGGTGTGTATTTTTTAATACACAGCGTGTTCTGTCATTCCACCGACGGCTACTCCCACCGCCTTATTGTTCACTTGCCAACAGATTATACGACATGTATATACCAAGTACATGGCATGTAGTCAGTTTTTATACCCTTCATCGCCGATAAGCCTACACACCCCGTATACTCATCCCACATGGCCAAAGTACACGGCGTGTTGAAAAGTACACGGCATGTACCCACAAAGTCTGGGATTTTTTTTCCCATTTTCCTTATTTTCTCAAAAACACTGAAAAAGAAAAAAAAGTAACTTGTACCTCAAGAATAATAATTGGGTTCTTACAAACTTCCCCCCTTAAAGCAATTCATCCCCGAATTTCCCCTCCAAAGGTGGTGAAGATAAAGATGAGAACAACTCTGGCCACTGAGCATGTACGTCGTTCTCCCACCCCCAGGTTTCATCCTGCACTCGGCCATGATGCCATTGCACCCGTACAAGAGGAACTGATCGGCCTCAGAGAACCTTTGTGTTCCTCTCAACAATACGGATTGGGTTATCCTCAAAGGATGTATCAGCCTGAAGCTCAACCTCCTCGGGCTGAAAAACGTGACATGAGTCTGAGTGATAACGGCGCAATAGAGATACGTGGAAGATTTCATGCCTGGCCCGGTACCTTTATGGTAACTAAAACCAATAAGAAACTTTCTCGACTCTCTCCAGAATCTCAAACGGCCCCACGTAAATCAGTGAAATGTTACCATGTATCATATTCCACCTGTGTCCCAACCTCCATGAAACACGCTAGAAAACATGATCCCCAACCACGAACTCCATGGGTCATCTTCGGCGATCAAAATAAGACCTCTAACAATAATGTTCAGTAGCTATCCACTTCTATATCAACTATACCTACTCTGAAGTCTCCAGCACAATATGTGGTCCCAGTAAAGCTACATCACCTACCTCCAATGTAACGACCCAGACTTTTGTTAATGGAAATCCCTCTTGGTCTAGTTAAATGTCTCTTTATGTAAAATGTTTATATAAGATGTCAAATTATTTGGTTTTATGTTAAGAATTGTTACCATTTCTAATATAGTCGTTGAACCATGATCACATGATTAGTATAAATATAGGGCTTATAACAAATCCAATTTACTAAGAAAATGGGAGTGATGGCCTCTTCCAGTAGACGTGCCCCATACGAAGCTCATTTGTCGGAGCTTGGAAAGGAGGTGGCGTAATTGTTCTTTGCTCTTGACAAAGCCCAAGCCGAGCATGAATATGTTAAGATCGAGTGGAACTACCTATGAGAGAAGTGGATTTTGGTAAATATTACCACCCGAGCAATGTTATCTGAGCCCCCCCCCCCCCAAGAGTCGGTCACCATCAAACACCTTACCCTTCGGTCTTATGCGGGTGTTATAAGGGGTTATGTAACAAGGCCTTAGCACTATGGTTATGTACATTTTTTCATATATAATAATGAATATACTTTTTTATTATTATTGTGACCTTGAAAATAGTATTTAAAGCAAAAGAAGTATTTTTAGCTAATGTTCAACTAAGAAATTTATTTTGATGAATTAATGGATTTTTGAATTAAATAATATTTTAGTAAAATATTATTATTATTATTAAATTTATTTTTATTAAATATCAATTATTGTATAATTTTATTAATACAATCATAATTTTTATTAAGGATTGAAATCCATTTTTACCAAAACCCATGAATTTTAGATAAATGTCATTTTTTATTTTAAAAGTAAAAATTAACATATTTATAAAATTGTTTAAATAAAATTAATATTATTTCTAGAATTAGGATGTTGAAATTATCCAACAGTGAATTTTTCATAATTTTTTGACACAGTCAATTTTTTGGGTAAAAATTAAATACCGTTTAAATATATTATGTGTTTTATAACATCATAATGAACCAATAGTGATGTAATAAAAACCCATAAGCCCTATGGTCGGCCAATATATGTTTTACCATTAAAATAATGTGATTTTGGGTTTTTTTGACTTATTTTAAAAATCATTAATGGACCCTTGAAGGCTTATTAAACATCTTGTCTTTTTAAATGGATTTCCTTGGGAGTGTGACTCACCTCCACATAAGCAACCCCATTATTTTAAGAAGTTCGGAATTTGGCCTTATAAAATATTTTTTTCTACTTCCCTTTTCTAAACACCATAGGAAATAACCATGGGATGGTTTGTGGATTGGATTAGTTTAATATGAGGTGTCCCAAACCTAAATAATAAAGAATTCCCACAACTTTCCTATATAAACCCACCCAATCTCCCGCTTTGTCCTCACTCAAAGCCATTGGAGTTAGTTGAAAATATTTCCTACTCTCTATATAATCCTCCCACAGTGCCCCAAGCTCCCAAGAAGCCTCTCTCAAGCCTCTCTCAAGCCTTTGGAAGCACACTTCCAAGTAAGGGTTTTTTCTTCCTTTCTCATTTTTGTCCAATTTTATTAATGTTGTTATTCCCTTTTAATTTAAATTATATATGTTGGGGTATAGTTTCACACCTCCCCCATACTGCCCTCTTTATGTTTGAATGATGGGATACCCATTTCTCTCTCATTAAATGCCTCCCATATACACATGTTACTATGAAGAAATTCCGAAAAACATTTCTCTCTCTGATTTTACATTCAAGCAATTATTTTGTATCATGACTCAAAATTCCATTTAAATTGTTGGGACATGTATCTATATGAACCCATTACTGTCCATTTCATTTACATATGACGAGACACCCCTTTATCTCTCTTAAATTTTTTTTATGAATTCTTACGTCACGCCGTTACGCTGCCGAAATTGCACTGATTTTCTAAGCCAATGTCATTGTGTAGTGAATACCATGCCCATTTCTCTATCAAGGGTATTCACCTTTACGAGAATTTACATATTGATTATAAATTTCCATGTATGAATTCCACATTCCTTTATCTTGGAATAAATAATTATGTTTTGTGAATCCATGTTATATGATCCATGTGGCACACTTATGCATGAAATGAAATGTTTAAGAAGGGTACGCCCTTATAGTGCTCCAATGCATTAGGTTAAGAATAGTATCATGATACTTCATGTGCAATGGGTGTTTACTCATGCTAATTAAAGTGAAATGAGGTTTTAATCATGCTTCATGTGCAATGAATATTTACTCATGCTCTATGTGAAATGAGCCTTAGCTCATGCTAATTCCATGTTAAGTGTGGTTGCCACATTTCCATGTTATGATTATCATGATTTATCATTCCTTTATGTTTATGCTTCTCTTGTGATATAATGATATGCCAATTTTCTAACATGTATTGTATTCCTCATATTACTCCATGTTTATTCCCTTACTGGGCATTATAGCTCACACTTTTCTTATGCATGTCCTTAGGTTATCCCATTCAATGCTATGTGTGAGGGAATGTAGTGGTCGTGTAAAGTAATTTTTCAATAATGATGTTTTATTTCATGTTTTAAGTTATTATATAATGATCCAAATCCCCAAATACACTATACCTCTTGATATTATATGTTGTTTCAAGTGGATTTTATGTAATAAATTTTGTTTAATTGTGTAATAAAAGATTAGGGTTGTCATATCCAACCAGCAGAAGGGTGATCAGCATGGCCTACCATATTAATCCTCATAAGGTGTCATCTCAATAGTTTTCGGAAAACTATTATTGTAGTCAAACTTGACCAAGGGTATGTTATTCTCCCAAGAGCCCCCAAATTCCAAGACGCATTCACGCAACATGTCCTCAAGCACCTATATTGTACACTTAGACTAACCATCAGTCTGAGGGTGGTAAGTTGTGCTCTGAAGCACCTTTGTACCCAGTGCCCTCTGATAACTCTACTAGAAACGAGACGTAAAATGGGAATCCCTATCTGAATCGATAGAACAAGGTACCCCATGAAGATGTACTACCTCTCAAATATACAACTTCCTGATCTTTTCAACACCGAAGGTCTCCTTGATTGGTAAAAAGTGAGCTACCTTCGTAAGTCTGTACACAACAACCCACATGGCATCACTTCCTCGAGGTGACCTCAGCAACCCAGTCATGAAGTCCATCATGACATTATCTCATTTCCACTCTAGAATGGGTAACTATTATAATAGTCCAGCTGGCCTATGATGCTCCGCATTCCCCTATGGATAGGTGGAACATCTCGTAACAAAACCAGCTACCTCACGTTTCATACTTGGCCACCAATACTAATTTCTCAAGTCACGGTACATTTTGGTAACCCTAGGATGCACTGTCGAAGTAGAAGAATGAAACTCCTGAATCAAATCCTCGCATATATCCCCTAAAACCCACACTCATCCACAGATACGCCGTACCTCATCATCTCCAATCATCCAACTGGGAGGAGGGTCCTCACTTGCCACAGAATCCCGTAGAACTAGGCCTTCCAAATCTGATAGTTGTCTCATCCTCACTCTATCCAGGAGGGTAGAAGTCACAGCTAAGGAAGAAATATAGGCTCACCCCTGACTATTGTGCACCTCCAAATGAATCTTAGAGAACAAAGCCATGAACTGCCACTCACCACTGGCCTCCTTCACTGCCTGTAACTGAGTCCTCCTACTCAGTACATTGTCAACTGTGTTACCCTTACCAAGTGTATAGGCAAGCTCGAAGTTGAAGGACTAAAGGCATTTAACCAACCTTCATTGTCTCAAATTCAAGTCACGCTGGGTAAAGATATATTTATGAATTTTGTGGTCTGTAAACACCACAAAATGTTCTCCCAAGAGATAATGCCTCCAATAGTGTAACACATGAACAATAGCAGCCAACTCAAGATCTTGCGTCGGGTAATTCCTATCATGTGGCCTCAATTGCTGAGAACCATACACAACTACTCGGCCACCCTGCATTAACACTTCTTCCATCCCAATACCTGATGCATCACAGTAAACTGTATAGATCTTCCCTTGTTCTAGAAGTATCAGTATTGGTGTTAATGTCAACCTTCCCTTCAGCTCCTAAAAGGATGTCTCACAAGATTCTGACCAAAAGAACTTCACACCCTTCTTAGTAAACCCATCAACAGTGCTTCTAACATGGATAAGTCATATATAAAGAACCTATAGTAACCATCATTCCCCAAGAAACTCCGTATCTCAAACACATTCTTAGGCTGCTCCCAGGAAACTACTGCTCTCACTTTCTCTTGGTCTACCGCAACTCCTTCCTATGAGATAATATGACCCAGGAAGTGTATCTGGTCCATCCAAAAGGGGCACATTGAGAGATTATCATATAGTTGATTCTCTCTTAGTGTACTCAAAACGATATCAAGATGGGTAGCATGGTCATGTCGAGTGTGACAGTACACCAAGATATCGTCCACAAAGACTACCACAAAAGAATCCAGATATGGGTGGAACACAGAATTCATCAGAGCCATGAAAACTGTTGGCACATTTGTGAGTCTGAATGGCATAACCAAGTATTCTTATAGACCATATCTTCTCTGAAAGGTTGTAAGCGGTATGTTTTATGGTCTAACACGCAACTGATTATATCTGGATCTCAATTCAATATTTGAGAACACTCGTGCTCCTCGAAGTTGATCAGGAGATCATCAATATTTGGCAGTGGATATCAGTTCTTGACCGTCAACTAGTTCAGCTTCTGATAATGCTCACAAAGTCTGAGGGCACCATCCACCTTCTTAGAAAATAGGACAGGCGAACTGAAAGGAGAAGTACTGGGTTAGATGAAACCATTCGCAAGTAACTCCTCCAACTGCCTCTTGATCTCTTGTAACTCTGGTGTAGACATCATATAGGGAGGAATAGACACCGGTGCCACTCCTTGAACAAGCTCCATAGAGAAATACACCTCTCACTCTGGAGGTAGACTTGAAAATTCATTAGGGAAGAAATCCTTGAAATGATCATCTACTTGAGGGAAATCCTTCTGAAAGGTTCCCTGGTCATCCAGATATAAACTCACAATCTGGGCTGTCACTCCACCTCACTCACGATACTCGG
Source organism: Viscum album (assembly GCA_963277665.1). Classification (NCBI taxonomy): domain Eukaryota; kingdom Viridiplantae; phylum Streptophyta; class Magnoliopsida; order Santalales; family Viscaceae; genus Viscum; species Viscum album. Next base: position 1,774,818,577 of record OY728129.1, on the reverse strand, counting down.
GTCCAGCTCAAATCACTTGGAAATCCCATTCTCCCTTGTATTGAAACTCTCTTCCCTCTGATGATGTGAAATTCAGCCTATGACGATAGAAATCTACAAAGGGTCGAAAGGGTACCAACCAGTCCATCCCGAGAATGACATCATATCTCTTCGTCACTAAGACATGGAGGTCCCATAGAAAGTGACACCCACCAAACTCTTGGGGCAATCCCTGCACTAATGCACTCCATCTGTTCTATTCCCCAATAGTGTGTCTAGTGTTATAATATTAGAAGAAGGAGAAACACCAAAACCAAGTCTCTCCACAACGGTCATATATATAAAGCTATGTGTAGAACCTATTTCAAAAAGTACTGAAGATAAAACAGAAGCAACCAGAATAGTACCTCTGAGAGTAGAAGGTATGGGATCTTTCTCCTGTTGGGTCTGATGCACTACATATTCCTGCCCAGTTCCACATCCCTACGACACATCCCAGCTACCCTGAGCTGACCCACCTTGCTATATCTGAGATACTGGTGTCTGGAAACCATGGCCACGAACACTACCTCGGCCTGCACATCCTGACATCTTCCAATTCCTTGATTGGTAGGAAGCTGTTGGCCTTGCTCCTAAACATAGAGTCTACACAGAACCCCTCTCACTAGCCACTGGTAGAAACACCCATAAAAAATGATGCAGATGACCCATATTGCTGCATGCTCGACACTCCACTGGGTCACAGGGACACTCAGGTCTCTTGTTCCCCTCCTTACCACACTGTTAACACATCACCAGGCCTCCTGAAGAACTCTTCTGGCTGGTACTACCACCGTGAGAGAAATCCATCTGCCTATTCCTCTTGCAGGTAGAAATAGTACCAAAAACGGGTTCCGAACCTCCCTTGCCTACACCACTAGCTTCCCGCAGGTTCCGCTTGGTAATTAGTGCCTGGTTCACAATAGCATACACTGTAGGAAACCTGAAAATGTTCACGACGCACGTATGTCATAACGAAGACCATCCTCAAAGCGTCTAGCCCTCAATGTCTCATCACCCACCAGAACAAGAGAAAAACATTGTAGCTTGGTGAAGCGGGAAGAATAGTCCATCACTGACATGGCGCACTGCTGCAGATTCATGAACTCTCGAGCATGATCTACCCTTAGCATCTCCAGAAATAAAAATTCATAGAAGACTGCCTGAAAATATTCCCACTGCATGTCTCGGTGATGCTAAGTCTAGGTGGTAACATCCCACCATCTCTTGGAGAAATCACACAGCATGTATATATTGAGCTTTACCCTCCTCCCAGGTGGCGTTTCCAGATGCTCAAATATCATCTGCATAGAACCCAACCACGACTCTAAAGCCTGTGGTCTGCCATCCCCTGAAAACATAGGCAGATGATGCTACTAGAATATAAGGGTCATTCTTCCATAGATGTGGCAACCGACAGTGCCCCCTAGAAGGTCTGCATAAACTGTATAAAGCCTTCACAGAACTATGCCTCCACGCATGCGTCTGGTGTAATGGCTGGCATCACATCTGGCACTACATGAGGATCCATTCGTAGCCCATGGCCTACCATCTCTGGAGTATAATCATTTACGCTCTCTGGGTGAACAAATTGTGGTCGTCTCTGCAGAATGACTCTACAAGGTCAAACCCACACCTTAGATTAAGATTATCAAGGACTAAGAACTGAAAGATAAAAAAGGGAACAAGGACAAGAAAACATTCAAGTTTTACAAAACAAGACTAAACGGTGTGTATAATAACTACATGGAGTGTTACCTCAATTCTTCCACATGGGCGTGTACTTTTGCTAGAACTGGTCATGTAACACCCCAAACACACGACGTGTTGTCCAAACACACGGCATGTACATGAATTTTCTTCCCCTGCCCGAGTCCTTCTACATGGATTTTTCACACAACTCTCTATTAAACGAGACTACACGGTGTGTATAAGATCTACACGGCATGTACTAGATGAGCTTCACCAACCCATGTTATTCGGGACATGTCCGGGTACACAGCTCACACTATATGGCGTATTCCATATAGACACGGCGTGTACGGCATAGATTCCAACTGGACATGTTGTTAGTGACACGGCTGGATACTCAGCTGATACTACACGTCGTGTTACATCTACACACGGCATGTAAACCACCCTGTTTCCCAGCCACATTGCCAAGTCCACATGGCATCTCACCGGTCAAGACTACACAGTGTGTCCCATAGGTACACGACGTGTACTAGAAGAGCTTCGCCGACCTGTGTTGTTCGAGACACAGCTGGTTACACGGCTCACACTACATGGTGTGTTCCAGATGGAAACGACGTGTACTAGAAAGGATAACGCTGACCCATGTTGTTAGTTACATGTCCAGATTAAAATACCACACTACACGATGTGTTCGACAGTAACACAGTGTGTTTAAGCGATGATTTCTCCGTCCATATTGTTAGTTACACGGCGGAAACAGGGTCGACACGACACATCGTGTAAAACCGGTACACGACGTGTACCCTTAGAGTGTTCCCAACCAATGTTTTTTCCTACATGGCCTATGACATGGTCAGAAACTACACGACATGTACATACGAAATATGGTGTTTACTTAATTGTTTTTCATTTCTCTCCAAACAGAAGAGTAAACGGTGTGTAATCAAAATTACACAGCCTGTATTCTGGGTTTTTCTGGATAGTAAGCCTCAGAAACTACTCTGGAGTCCATAAAACCTCTGAATGAACACCAAAGTTCCCAATTTCGATCTGTGAGGGCCCATACTCCCCACGAACCAAATCTTGGAAAGATATACGTGTTATAACAATGTAAACAAGTCAATGATCCACCAAATTATGGTTGATGAGGGCCCATACTCCTCACAAACCAAAGTTTGGCGTTCATTCACTAAACCTTACATAACAATACCATATCAACAACAGGCGTATCTATCGAGGTACTGATCACACCAGCATGCATTTTCTAGAACAACACCTATCATAACAAAATTCAATTTCTAATGCACCTACATGGCATGGAAACTATGCATGGAATGTGAGTCTAACATGTGCCTAAATGATGAATGAGATGGAATACCCTCATCTCATCGGGTTGAAACTAAATAGAACCCAATTATAAAAAACATAAACAACACACAACAAGTAAGTCACCCAGTGGTGAATATCAAATCAATTGTAATATTCATAAATAAAAAATCACAATTGAATTCGAGGAAATAAAACCTTTACCTGTACACGGGGTATCTACTCCCGAGCACAGTTATTAACAAATCCCTTAGAAATCCATCTCCTTCTATCATCGCTAAATAATAAAATAACAAAGAGAAAATAAAAATATTCTGATACCACTTTGTAATTTCCGGGATCTGGGTGCCACTCAACGGGTGCCCGAACCTGGTTAGTCACATGACCTCAAGCGCATTTCCCCAAATGCCAAAGGCTGCCAACTAGCAGCGAGGTCCTGGGTCTGAACGTGGGGAACTATGCCCTCATTTTTCAAAGTGTAGCATAGCGAAAAAAATATATACATACCAAAAGAGGAAGCAGTAAAAAATAAAAATCTAAAAGGAAAACAGTACTGAAGAAAAAGATAACCAACAGTCATATATAAATGATGATGGAATATGTCTTATTTCTAAGGAAACAATCAAAATAGGATACACTAAAATCAAATACAATATAGTATAACTTAACAAGTACAACAAAGAAAACTAAAATAGTGAAACATGAACTCACCAACATCACAAGCATAAGTTCGGTCTCATGATCTTCTAATCCTCTACAACCATCAAGTACCTGTATAGAGACTCTTACCCCTATCAGCACATGCATCAATATAATCTGTTTAGGCCCAAGACATGACCCAAAGAGGGTCTGAGAAATAAATCCCAATAGGCAACCACCAACGGTCTATGCCCAACTATCAGTGAAAATGTGCAACAGCAGTGGGAAATAATGAAATTCATTAAGCTAAGAAGTATTCGAAAGAAACTACCCCTACCAGTTCTATTTCCATTTAATTATTATTTAACAATTCATTATAATTGAATTATAAGATTCTGAGACTCAGCCTCAACTGAAAATCTCTTATACAGTGATGCAGCAAAACTATAACAGTCTATCTAAAAAATAGAACGTATAACATTACCAAGCCTATGCTTTAGCTTTGGAAGGTATAACACAAGAAAACAACACAGTGAATATTCAAGTGAACATTTCCCTCAGGCTAAATAGTACCTTGACCTCAGGCTAATTAGAACCTTTCCCTTAGGCAAATCAGAACCTTTCCCTCAACATAAACAAAAATTAAACCCTCAGGTAACTGCCCTCAAGAATAATGAATATTTACCTCAGGCATACGAAATATTGGCCTCAGGCACAGAATCCACTGCCATCAGGTATAAGAAACATTACCCTCAGGCTAAAAAAACCTTGACCTAGGGCTAAACAAAACACTGCCCTCATGACAAGCAAGTAAATGGGCCGAGCCCAATACATAAGAAATCAATTATATACATCTTTTCTCAAGAAAACACAAATCATGCTATAATCACGGCATACCCACGGGTATCCTGGTCAAATGGATAAACAAGGGAAACACACACATGGGGTGGCCCTGGATCAAGGCAATGATACCAAACATGTTGTTTACACATATTCATTAAATTACCTATGAAATTATAGGAATTTTATCAGTCATGGCCTTAGACATACGACACCCCAAACATGGCTGAGTATCACCACAGTACACAAAAACAACTCGACAGTTGGAAATAAAAACCAGACAACCTACCTCGATCTCCTCTGATCGATATACATGAACGACATCTCCCGAAACACCCGCGAATGGCATTGATTCGGGATAAATTTTCACCCATTAAAACTCAAATAACTTCCCCTAGGGAATTAATTTTATGGAAACAATCAAGGATAATGAAGAATTCACCTGCACAGTTCAAACGATATCATCGACGAAGGAATCAGAGGCCTGATGTGCAGTCAGAAGCTCCTCCCCAGTCCAGCCTTCTCTCCCGTGGCTCTCGGGCGTTCAGAGATTCCTCTATCGAAATAGGGGGATACTGCCTGTTTTAAGAGAAAAACATAACTACACGATGTGTACTCTCAAGTACATGCTGTGTACATTCCATTTTTAACTGTTCCACTAGAGTCCACATTCCACCACCTCACTGTTCATCTGTCGACATGATTACACGTCGTATATTTCTGAATACACGGTTTGTACTGTCGTTCAACTAGCGGCTACTCCCACCACCTTACTGTTCACCTGCCGACTGATTTCACGGCGTTTATATACCAAGTAAAAGGCGTGTTGTCAGTTTTTAAACCCTTCATCACCGACAGGCCTACACGCCCAGTATACTCATCCCACACGTCCAAAGTACATAGTGTGTGGAAAATTACATGGTGTGTACCCACAAATTTTGGTATTTTTCCACATTTTCCTTATTTTATCAAAAACACTTAAGGAAAAAGGAAAATAGGAAACCCATACCTCAAGAATAAGAACCGGTTTCTTACATATACCTCACATTACTTCAAAATCCACACTAAGATTAGATGACCTAATGCTTATAAAAGAAAATAAAATAATAAATCGCTAAATTAGATACAATGATAAGTGCTTAAAATGTGAAATTAAATACCATTTTACACCATCTCACAAAAGAATATGAATATTCAATCACTAACCAATATATATTTAATGCCACAAAAATATCACAAATATAACCCTAAATAAAAAATAAAGCCAACCATGAATTAGGGAGATGATATAAAGAGGTTAGGGAGTCTTAGGTGTTTATAAAATGATTCCAAACATGAGGAATCTTAAATTAGTCCCAAAATCCCATGATAGAAAAAAGAAGTATATTCCCCTATTTAAAAACAAAGAAAAGGGGATACCATATACGCAGTCCCCAACCAATTAGAGCCTAGTAGTATCTAAAAAGATCTACCATGTTGTATCCGCCATCAGGTACTCGATACCCCACATTGGGTACATGGTGGTAACTTCTAGGTATAATCCGATTAGGTTTACCTCTTTAATACCAATTTCTCTTCTCCATTCACCAAGATACCCTAAACATAACTAAAAATTGGATTAAAATAAATTCAAAATCATTGATTTTCAATGAGTTACACACCTAAATGATCATGGTATTTATAATATTCTTACCATATATCTTCTTATTCTTGTTAATCTCTATCTAACATCACTAACCAAAAACATCAGGCATGGGTAAATAATTTCAAATTATCCTTCCAAGTATCCTCTTTTTCAAATCTATTTTGACTTAGAACATGTATAAATAACACAACTCTTCTCCAAAATTTCTTCTCAATGTGATCAACAATAGACATTGTGCACTTTATAGTATAATCATACATATAATGGTCTATATTATCTTACTAAATCACATGAGACAGATATATTTCATACCTCCACTATTGAGATACACCAAAAACAAAATTCAAAAAACTATAATTAAAAGGAAGTTTCTATTTAAAAAATACCCTTATGATCCAATATACAAAATAAATTAATCATAAAAACTATATTTAATTATTTTATGCTTCTAAATCCCCTAATGTTCCAATGTAAAAAAGAGAAAAAGGAAAACAAAATCCATAACATTGAATTAAATAGTACAATGCCTATAATTTGTATAATATATCATTATACAATGAGCCTTAATGAATATATCTTGTTAATTTTCATATGATCATAATTCTTGTGCACCAATCCAGTCCCAAAAAATAAACCTCACTAACTTCTACTCAACACAATGGAAACTAACATGAACTTCAATAAAATGCTTCAAAGTGAGATATTTGAATAAATTATAGAAATACGTTATTATAAAAATATTTCCAAATACACATGATCCCATCACATACCACCAAAATCGATAATGCATGCACATTGAATATATTTATGAATAAAAATAGTTCCCTCGTATTTCCCTTCTATTAGTGGATGATAATTTATACTCAATTTCACATTTGAACCTAAATCTTCTTAACATCCATTCTAGAATCGAGATATGAATATTATTTCAAAACTAGATATAATGCTATTTTGTATACCATAAAACCTTAAAATTAAATTATTATAATGTTTCCCAAGACCCCCACCATATGAGTCCTAGATTAGAAGAAAATATAAATCTCTAGTAAACCGATAAAAGAAAAACAAGACAATATATATATTTTTTGTAATATTGGAAAAAATCAAAAAACATATGGTATATACACTCCAAAATAGGTGATTAAAAAGTAGTTCACACTATCCTTTAAGGCTCACCCATCACCCATTGAATGGTAAATATTCTCAAAAACAAAACCAACCATTACCTGATTCATACCATGATACAGATAGTGTCACCAAATAAAAATGTACATCTTGGTAAGGCTAGGATGAACTACATAACATGATATTTTAAAATCATAAATCACCTATTCTTTTATAATCATTGTATCATAAGACTATCAATGTTAAGGCAAAATTAAATCATCACTAAGATTGAACCCATACCTCTAATACCCAATATATATCATTCTATTATAAACTAAAAACATAAAATATGAACCCATACCTTCATTTACATTCTCTGTCAAGGATAAGGAGATGGTTAAAGGTTCAAAAACAACACATAACTACCCTTTGGACACATTAGGATAAAAATCATAGAAAAGATTCATACGATTATACTCTTATTTCAACTCAAGAACCACATCTACTTAGTACACCCTACTCAATGCATCGGTAGTGGAATATAAATTCATAGGGAGAAAATATATACATGAAGTTATTATAGTAATTGAATATCACAAAACTATCACTGAATATATAATATTTTAGAATATTTTGTTCATGAAAAACTACAGCCAACTCGAGACCATGAGTAGGGTAATTATTCTCTGGAAAAATAAATTTTGAGAACCATATGCTACTACTATTTCCTATTATATTAGTACATACCATTACCACACATCAAAAGCATAAAAATACACATCATAATGTTTCCCATGCTTAGTTAATATAATAATACATGTTAATATCAACCTTATCTCTATTTCTTAAAATGAAGATCCAAATTTATCATCCCATTAAATATTCATGCCAATATTATTTAGTGTCATAATTAGAATCAATAAGTGATATAAATCTTTGATGAAAAAGAAATAATACCCTATAAGTCTAAAGAAACTCTGAATGTCACAGTGATTCTAGAAAATATCCAAAAACATAAAAACATCCATTTTCTCATGATCCACTAATATTCCTTCCTTAGAAATAACATGTCTATGAAAAGATTATTCACATATATTGAACTAATACATTAAAAACATGGAATATAAGAAATTAGATATCAACATGTCAAACATAATAGATTTATTCATTCTATTATCCTTATAGGATCAGGAATAAATCAATACATTATCAATGAATTCAATCGTGAATGAATCTAAATATAGATGAAATAAAATGTCTATTAAATCCATTAACCATTCTATCACATTAATTTTCTTGAATAAAATAACAATGATTTCGTAAGGAACTTATTATTTTTTGAAGGATATCTTAGTAACATACTATATCTATAACCTCATGTAGTGATAACCCAATGATGGGTCTACCATTAATAAAATAGTGACATACTCAAAAATAATTGAATAAATTGTCTATCTATGGTCAATGATGTCTATTGTTAATGGTATCCAAGTTCGTCATGTAGTAGTCAATAGACAATAGTGAACCTTCATCTATTTTCTTACACTAAATAATTGGAGTACCCAATGGAGACATACAATTCCTAATAAATAATTTGGATTAAAAAATTCTTAATAAATCTTTGGATACCTAATATTAGAAAGATTCATAAGATAAAAAAAGAATTAAGATTGTTTAATTTCCTTGTACAAAGATAATAATAAAATCAACCTCCCTCTCTAGATAAAACATAAAAAATATTCATGAATTAAAACATGAATTTTTTTGAGAAAAAAAATGAAAAAAACACAAGAAATACCCCCAGTTATTATGATATATATCCTTTCTACATGAAATTTAATATATCTCTACTACCAAAAATCATAACCATATATTCTAAAATTATTGCCCCACTCTCCAAAGAAAAAATATGATTCATCCAGAGAGGGAAAATATTCCACTAATATTTGTTCTAAATAAATATATAGATAAAAATGGGATAATATTTTCATTTACATAACCACATAAAATACTTTCCTGTTCAAGAGAAATAAATTACATGGATTTCCATAACTGTTTATTTCAATAAAATTAGATAAATATATTTTGACAGGATCCTCCTTTTATTTTAATACAGTATTCATATATAGGGCTCTAAAAATAAAATAAGTATCTAAATCTCGATTAGAAATTATATAGATTGACATAAAAGAATAAAAATTATACATAATCAAACAACACATTATCCAATGTTGGCGAATTTCACTAGATTTATAAAATAATGTGTGTTATTTGTTTTTAAATATAATGTAAGTAAATATGTGCTAAATAAGAAACTGTTATGTTGCTACTATACATGAAAAATATTATCTAACACATATTGGAAAAGTCAATGAGAATACATCCCTTCCACTTGGGAAATGGTTAATGAATTTTCTGTCTTAGTGAGAAACCTATAACTTCTAAATATTATAGTGATGCTTTTCAGGGAAAATACAATTATTAATGTTTGTTTACATTTTCTATAGTATATTACATTATGTGAGTAAATGATTAGAATAATCCAAATAGCATTGAGATTCTATGAAAGTTGAAAAAGTGGACAAACCATCATTGAGTAACATGGATCATTGTTTCAAGTAGTTAGATTCCAAACACTATTACTTGCAGGTTGGAGAAGGCTTGAGTTACTTTAAAGAGTCCCTCAACCCATTTTAAGTGAATCTATAAAATTGATATGTCTCTATTATATATAATAATAATTTATTCACTATATAAACATCGTATAGGCCTATGAATAAATTATATCTATTATATAAAAAGGATCATATATAGTTTCCATACGCGTCATCTCATTGAAAAAAAATTACCATCTCTTTAAAAATAATTAGGTTATTTTCATACATGAAGTCTATCTTAAGTAAACATCACATCCATCTATGTAAACATCAATATGTTGTGTGTAAGTATCATATAGTGCAATTGATTTAAAATAAAAAAACACTAGATGCATAAATATTATCCTACTAATATATAAATGTTAATGAATATATGTATTCATGACATCTATCTATATATGAATTAGTCTGCATTTTTGTATGGGTAAAATTATTAACCACATATATAATGTCTTTCTGTATAAACATTAACACTGTGATAAATTTGAAGAATTTTTTAGACAAAAAACGAGATATTTTTAGATTTAATAATCTTAATAGAAGATATTTTTTATTATGGAAATGAAAATATAAATTGTCCCAAAAATCAAAACACCTCAAATAGTGTAGGATCCAAGCCAAAGAATTAAAGAGTGGATGATTATTGAGATATTGAGAAAAATATAAAAAAAATATTCTGGGAGATTTTATAAAGATTAATGTTTCTAATTTCTATATTTATAAATTCTAGTGAAAAATGAAATCTAATGATGTTGAAGCTAATTTTCAATCTCTAATAAATATAGTATTTGTTATATATATGTTTCATATATGATATTGAGAATATCAAGTGTATGAGCAACTTGATAATAAAGATTAAACTTCATGGGTTTTCAAAAATAATGGAGATGATGTTGAGTAATATTTGGACTATCTTATAATATTTAAATCATTTACAATTAGGCTATTTGAATGAGTATATTATTTTTATGAATAATACAATGTAGATCTATATAATATAGAAGACTATGAATTTACCCAATCCAAAACTAGGGAGAATTCTAAAATTTTCAAAATCTAGAAATATTAACATGAAAAATACTTATAAAAGTGTCATGTTGTCATTGTTTAAATATCACAAACTCAATTTTGTTTCATGTTGTGGATGTAGAAGGAAAAGGTTGAGAATCTAATACTATGTACATACTCAATATGATATGTATACAGTTTTCAATGTAATATCAAACATTTTCTAAGAGATATCCCATTCCATATGTTTTTATCATTGATTCAATATTAAAAAGTATTTTAATTGAATAAATTATATGAATATGAAATACTATAGATATTATAGCATAAATTTGGAAGATAAAGATGACCTATTTAGGGAATAAAAAGGAAATATATACTTCCATTTACATATAAATTATTAAGGATATTTTAAGAATATCTTATTAGTTGAAAAGGATACATGTAATGTCATAAGAATCCCAATGTGGGTATTTTGTAATAATTCGTTTCAACTAATATGAAAAAAATACAATTTTTCAGTTTAGGGATAATGGAACTAATATAAGTAATTTATTATAGTTACCCTCACATGTGATATTGATAAAATCTCGAATGAAAAGTTAGACGAGACAATATGAGTAATAGTTATCTGAAGTGTGACTTGTTGTCTATCGAGAGGATTAAAATGATATCAATGGATGAAAATGAATGACAGAAAATTTCATGATATAGATAATAATATTTTAGTTGAAAACAATTATTGAGAGTCACTACCAACTATTTTTTATAGATGGATATGAAGAAATAGAGGAAGTTGAGTAGCCTAAATATTTTCTACATGATAGATTCAGTCAAGGACAAGATAAGAAGAAGACCAGTTTATTTTGTGTGAATAACAACAGAAGTGATCTTGAGGAAATATGAATATATATATATATATATAATATCAAGGTATGATATATTTTGGTATTTACTTTTCAAGTAATGTGTTGAGAGAGTTATCAAATAACAATCTATGTTGAATTTGGGAGCTTTGAAGTGGAAGCGTGTTAAAGTTATATGATTATTTCAAGATATTAAAGAATGAAAAGATATTATAAACATCCCAAGAATATCCTATTTAATAGATATAGATACATCACTGAATATCATTCTAATCATCGTAAATGGATGAAGGATTCTAAGATTACTAGTTGTTGGGATTCTAATTTGAAGACTGTGGGATTCGGTATAAAGGCTCATTATTTTGTATAAAAATATCGAAGAATTTTAACCTATATAATATGAATTAATCACCTATGTAATACAGTGAAGAATTTTTTTGGATGATTCCATTATAACCCACTAAAATTTGTAAAAATATAATTAGTATTGAATGGTGGTCTCAATGGGAGTTTAATACAACAATGAGTTTGTTTCCCACCTTAGATATAGAACTTATAAAAATTAGAGTCAACATTACATGCATTGTTTTCATTAGATATATGTATATTAAAGGGTAAAAATAAACAGTTATTATTAAATTCTAATCAACTAGTGTGGTTAATAACCAAACAGGTTTTAAAAGGAATTAATAGAATAATTTTTTTAAAAAATTTTACAACACCTAATTCTCCCTATTGGTATGTATACATGATCCAACATGAAACATCAATTGCTATCATGGACTAGGTTACATCTTATTTGATCCATTCTTTAATATTTAAACATTATAATCAATGAAATTGTTAAATATATGATTTTATATAATTTTTTATGAATACTTATTTTTACATGATAAACATAAAGACAATATTTTAAGGGATTTTGGAAGTACATCATATGGAGAATCTTGTTTCCTTCCATTTTTGGAAAAATATACAGCTTTTAAAAAATGATCTTGCGAAATTGATAGAAGAAATGGGATAATAATAAAATAAATTGATTTAAAATAAAATATGAAACACCATTACATATATTCATTGAGAATTTTTGATATTTTATAACTTAAATATGATGATTATTATTCCGTTAGTGAAAAAGGATGAATCATTGATACAGATTTCATGGAATATGTAAAATAACTCTACTATAAGGTTAATAGTATATAAAAAAATTCTATATTAATTTGGTTTTATATTTATTTAGATTCATCACTGTACATCATGATGATAATTCATATCCAGAAGAAGAAAATATTCCTATATAATAATCACATTCAAAGAAGATGAGTTGCAACAACACTCTCACAAAGCTGGAATAATTCAAGAAAAAACTACTACACTTTAAAAAAACATTTTCTGAAATTTATGATGAATTTAAAAGATCATTATGTGAGAATGATTTTTTAAAAAAAATTATGTATGTGTTACATACATTGGGGTTATATTATAGTCTCTATGGATATAAAAAATAAAATATTGAATCTAATGAAAACTAGTGAAGGATATATATAATTCACTATATGAGATACGAGAAAGGTGTTGAAACAAATTAGAATGATTAGTGATAGTTGGGAAGAAATACTGGACAGGTTTATGGATAAAAAATACTTTAAGTTATATTTTTTTAGAGTTATAAGTAAACCTTTAGGAATATATATCTTATAATATTTATGAATTCAAAAATAGTTGGGAATAAAATTGTTTCCACCCATGTATAAGATGTTTTTTCCATAAAACCCTATGCATAATAGTGGTTAAAATATGTTGGGATATGTTTTAGAAGCCAATGCCTCATTTTCATTTTAAATGGTTTCTAATAAACTAATTCATTTAGTTAACACTAAATAACTTTTTTTAGAAAGTGTTGGAAGAGGATTAAATTTTGTGACAATATGGGAGTGAATTTCCAATAAAATCATCACATCTTAAAGTGTGAATGTGGGAATGTAAATGAAATATCTTCACCTATACAGAGCTAAAAATATTTTTTTTTCAGTCAGAAAAATATCAAGGGATATAATGTAGATATATTTTACCTATACTGAAAGGAGATAAATTATTTTGAAGATATTGGTTATACTAGAGATCCATGAATAAAGATATTGATTACTATAAAAAATTTCAATATATGTAAATAATGTAATTCCTAATGAAATAAGATATGATAAAATTTTTGTAGACCAGAAGCTGGAGAACATATATTTTAGAGAAAATGTACAATTTTTTCATGAAAAATAGATTTTAAATAAAGGAATTTTAATTTAATTTTAAAACATATATATCCATTTCTAGAATTTATTTTGGTATGTTAAAACCCATCAAAATTAATAGAATTATGAGAAGATAATTCCTGAAGAAAATTTAATAAAGTAGTGGAATATAAGTGAGTCTTTCTTGGGATCAAAATCAGTGAAGAAGAATAAACAGTATAAGATAATAAAAAAAGGTAATCAGTGTACTCAACTTAAAATATTGAAATGTATTTATATTGGTTAAAGAGGCCAAATATTTTTTTTAAGATGGCCATAAATATCAAAAAAAAAAATAGAGCTAGATGGAATAAATAAAAGAATCCATCCAAGAGTGAGAATATATGATTTTATAGAAGTTGGAAGCCCTTTTGTAGATGATGAAGGGATTCCAAAATGATTATAATAAAGGTGTATAAAGATATGTGTGGAACGTGAATGGTTGTTGGAAATATGGTTCTCATGTGTGTGACATGGGTTTTTGAAAAAGAATTAATCATGATAAAAAATAGAACCACTAAACACTCCAATATCCATAAAATATCCTATGAATAAGAATTCAATATAAAAATTAAAGTATGGTCATGTGAAGAAAGATGGATTGACCATATGTCCATACTAGTTGGAAGAGTCTAAAAAGTTTGAGGAAGCTAAAAATAATCAAGGTTATCTATTTAAAAGAACAAGGAATACCATTTTATCTAGTATATTTGACGAAAATGCTAAGAAACCCATGTTTTCAAAAAGTCAATAGAATTTTATAATCCATGGATGATATGAAATGAATAGTTTTTAAGGGTTAGAGCTTCCATTAAGAATTATCATGAGTTGAGAACAAGTTTTATCCCAATTTCTCTAACTAAGAAGCTAATGGAAAGATATATTATTACCAAATCAAATTGGTTGTGCTTATATACTAGGAAGTAAAGGATATAAAATTTTGATAGAATCCATTAATGGTGGGATTGAATAAGTCAAGGCTATCATAAATTTATAATATCCTATCATTACTTAATAATAGATAGAATTTTTAAATAATAGTGTTTGAGTTATGGTTTTTACCCTCTTAACTTCTTTTGGTTCATGTTGAATATAATTATCAATGGGAGTGATTATCTACCTAAATTGCGAAACATACTTTAAATTGTAATTTTTATATGTCTGTGTTCTAGTGAATTGTGGGTTTATGAAACCTTATGAAAACCCATTTCAATAGACCCTAGAGAGATAAATCGTGATTTGTAACCTCATTGAAGTGAGTATACGAACAACCATGTAGTCTAGACATGCTACACTTGTTTTCTACAAAGTGTTGGCCCACAAGGACCTAGTGTTTATGGTTTTATGACACATTGTTATAGAAAATGTGATGCCTTTCTTATCACGTATAATTATTAAGGATTGTCTAATATAGATAGAACAAATGGGAATAAAATTGGTAAATAAAAATTATAAAAGTTAGTTTGAGAAGTGAAACTGTTCTCACCCAAATTTACCCAAGTTTTAAGGGTCAAGCGGTCGCTTGTAGTGTAGCTTGGGTTGTCGAATCCTCAGAGACCTAAGAAGAACCTTTAGACACTCAATAAAAAGAGATGGATTTTTGGCTATGAAATGGCCAACTTGGGTTGATTTTAGATTTTTTTGAAAGGGCACTAAAAGATCTATGTGAATTCAAATTATGAGAAAATGAGTTGATCCTAGGTTATGGCTCGGGGTGGATTGAATGAATTCCTTTTTTTACGATTTTAATTTCATTAACTCGAGAAGAATTCATGCAATGAATTCAAAATAACCTCATCACTTACTGATTAAACACCTTCAAAACATATGATAATCACCTATACACTTGTAGGATCATTTTCATGAGCACTCCAAGGTAAAGGATGTAATTAGCACATGAAAGTGGGGCGAATAAATTCAATAAGGAAGAGGAAGAATAAAAATCATTGAATGAAAGAAACTCAATTAAAAGAAATTAATAACATTTAGGGCATGAGAAATAACATTCAATACAGCCCCTTGCTACTCCCTTGGATCAACCCATAAAAGAGCTAGCCCTCCATTGATGACAAGTTCTCAACGGAAGCGGAAAGTAGACTTATGAGGGTGGAATTGAAGAAGTAAAAACAACAAAAATAACGATCACTCCACCGTTGTGTGAACAAAATCACAAGGTTTGGTGTGAATAAATTCACAACTCGAGGCAACGATATCAAGGTGATAAGGATAAGATCATAACAAGAGTAGAAGAATAACTTTTATTGAAGACTAAGGTGATTCGAACAACTTACATGAGAAGGAAGAACATTACAAAGGCAAATTGGCATAATAACATTACAATGAAAAGAAAGCACCCAACCTCCCCAAATACATCACCACTACTGCCTTAAATAGGAAAAAATGAAGCCTTGGCCGAACCCCCAACATCCCATGTGTCTTGAATTAATTATGTTGGGAAAAGGTGGGTGGAACATTAATGATAAGAGACTTTTCCACTTCTTGCCCCGAAGTTGCATCCAGCATGCATCCACCGGAAAGACGCGCCTAAAGGACCTTCTAGAAGGCCGAATTTGAGTGGGACCTATAATACTTAAATGAATCCCCGGATGTCCCCTAACACCATGTAAACTTTCATCCCGAAAAACTTTCTGGTTCGGGAGCTATGATTGCAATCGTGAGCTGTTTTTCTGGGCCGCAGACTCTGGCCCAAAATTAAGGCTTCACATTGGGCCGCCTTAATCACCACCATTTAGGACGAATTATCACTGGATCCAGAAGACTTATTTGTTCCCCTATATTTCTTATATCCTTCCATAAATTTTGGGCTTCATTGGACTTGTATTGTGGGATCCATAGTCCGATCAGTGGGATGATATACAATCTTCCTTCTCCAGAATTGTTTCCTTTAATCGCCAAATATCTCCATCATACTTTATTAATAATCCATTGATCACTGAATAAAAAATGTTCATAAATAAGTGAATATACATTTCAAAAAATTTCAAATTAAAACATGGAGAGTTACATTCTTTAAAATCCGATGAAACATTGGGCCTAAATTGGTGCACATTAGGCATGAAGTGCACAAATGATGAGAATGGGTGTTCAAAATGTAAAATGCACTAAAATGGTATTTCTGAATAGCAAGGCACATGAAAACTACATATATTGTCAATGAATATTAGCCTCTTACAGTGGCTAATCACACCCCCCAGCTTGAGTTTTTCTAGTCCCGAGCAAAATATATCTCACAAAAATTAAATTCAAATGACCTTTTCCAAAAACATTTTAATACACATTTCTCACCCAAAGATCAAATACCAAACAATTATGAAACCCATAAAAATCATTTAAAACAAGCTATTTCCATAATAATATCTCAATCCCAAGCTCATTCCTTTGTTCAAATTCATTTCCATATTTCATCCAAATTCAATTAAGCATGATGAAGTGTTGTGTGTCACAATAGACATGGGGGTTCATTTTCATTCGAGGGAGAAAAGATGGAAGTGCTAGGAGCAATCAAATTTTAATAATAAGATGAGTACTCATTTTTTATTTTCTATTTTTTTTGGGTTTTTTTTTCAATTTTTCCATGGTAATTGAAATTGAACTCAATCGAGTCAACCCATGTAGCAAGACTTTGCCGATGACTACCAGGCTCAAAGACCTTAGGGCACCAAGTGAAGCTCACATACTCGGGCATCATCTCGAGTTAACTCAATCAAAAACAAATTCAAATTACCACAAATAGAGAAAAAATGCCCAACTCTGGGCCAGACAACTACGGAGTCGTGATCCCCAAGTGCCGAAAGCCACGCATTAGGTCAATTCATTGCTCTACGCGCAATTTTTTTTTTGAATACTCATGTTAAAATTAAAATGATCACCAATCCTATGCTATTTATTATGGGTCCCCAAGAACTCAAACTAAAACCCCACAATCTAGAGGATGTGAATTGTGTTTTTTTTAATGGATGAAAATATAACAGTGAAAAATCACATCGGACAACCGCACTTTCCAATAACTATGCACATGAACATAAACTTGCATTAAAATCAGAATCAAGGCATGCAAAATTATTTGATATCCATTTTCAGAGTTTGGAATGTGTGTTATCATTTTCAAGGTTAATGGCATTTTTCCTTCCACACATTTTCATCTCCCCCCCAACATGGAATAAACTGTCCCCAGTGTTTAAAGAATTGAAAAATAGAAGTGGCAGGATAGAAGTTCAATGAAGACATTGAAAATGAAAATTATGGAATGAATTCACCTGGTGGTTGATGTTGAAAATGCATTCCCATGTCTCCCTTCAGTTCTGGTTTATCTCCCAATGGCTTGGACTGTTGTGACCAGCTTTTCCCAATGACCTATGACATGCCTTAAAATTTTTTTTAATATATATATTTTTTCTATTTTTTTAACCTAAAAAAAGTATAAATAACATAAACTGATGATACATTGTCTTATTTATATTTTCTGGGTAAGGTATTACTCAGGGATCACACCGCGTGACACAGATGAATACGGTGCTTCCCTTTCATACCCATCCTTACTCATAAAAGAAGAATAGGTCAACAATCTATTTTTTTTAAATACCAACAAAAATATAAAATAAAATAAAATAAAGTGATGATACATTTTCTTCTTTATATTTTCTGGGTAAGGTATTACTCAGGGATCACACCGCGTGACACGGATGAATACGGTGCTCCCCTTTCATACCCATCCATACTCATAAAATAAAACATTTCAACAGTCTAAGGTAGAAATTAAATGAAATAAAACATGAAAATCGCGGGTTGCCTCCCGTGCAGCGCTTAATTTAAAGTCCTTAGCTCGACTTGAACCCCCCAAACTTAGCCAATTCCAACTTTAAAAATTTTAATGACCTCATATTTCTCTAATTCAACATGATTGAGAATGCGTATCCCTTGTGGTTGGTAAGAAGTTTTGGAATTTAATTCATGAACAATCATATTTTCTAAAATGAATGGGAAAATCCAAGGAATATCAGAAATGGTTGATCTTTTTTCTTCTGTAGTCTTTCCTAATAAATCAAAGATCAACCCCCCTTTGCGGGTTTCATGATATGAATGAATTAAAACCCCAAGTTCTTATTTATCAAAAATGATGGGATACTCAAGTGGGGAAGGAAGGATAATGATTTTGAGTTCGGGTTGGTTGAAAGTTTCTAAAGAATATTGGTAATTTGAATGAAAATTAGTTTCTTCTACAAAGACATTAGAATGAATTGGTTCCTTGTAAAAATATGATTCATCCCCAAAAGTGTCCATTTGAATTCTAGGAGTATGTATGGGCTCAATGTTTGGGATTTCTCCTAATTGTTCAGTGATCTGTGGCCCTAAAAATTCACTAATGGATCCACGTTCAGGAAGCTCAATCCATGATGTCAAGTTATTATCCTTTGAATTCAAAAAATAAATTTCCTCCTGATTTAAAGACCCTTCAACAATTTCTTGATTCACTTCCCCTACCCTAATTCCAAATGTTGGTTCTTCAATAAGTTCATGAGAGTTTTTTGGGAAACTAGACACTCCACATAAGGTTTCAGAAGGTACTATTTGTGTATGGATGAGTTCCTCACAAGTATTATTGCATTGTAGTTATAATATCAATGATGATACCTCAGAACTCATTATCTCCTTTTGATTACACAATTGTTCGAAGAGTTTTTCAGGATTAGGCTGGATAGGAGTTTTTAAATCATGAACTTCCTTAAGTTTCATCTCTTCAATCATCCTCGAGAGGGCTGGAAATTCATCCTTTAAACAACCATCATCCCATTGATTGTATATCTCATCGGGTGTGTGGTAATTATTCAAGGGTTGATCAAGGAAATTTTCTAATTTATGGGCTTCCCAATATTCATTTTCCATTTCATTCCAGCATGAGTTTGTGACATGATAATTTGGAAGATACTCCATTGGAGAAGATGGAAAGTTGGATTCTAAATTCTCAGGACACACACAAACAGAAAGGGGTAAAGATAAGAGAGATGGGGGTGAGAATAGAGAAATTTGGGTGAGAAAAGGATGATGGTGTCTAAGGTAACTTACTTGGGTCCCCGGCAACGGCGCCAAAATTTGGTCTCGCCCAAATTTACCCAAGTTTTAAGGGTCAAGCGGTCCCTTGTAGTGTAGCTTGAGTTGTCGAATCCTCAGAGACCTAAGAAGAACCTTTAGACACTAAATAAAAAGAGATGGATTTTTGGATATGAAGTGGCCAACTTGGGTTTATTTTAGATTGTTTTGAATGAGCACTAAAAGATCTATGTGAATTCAAATTATGAGAAAATGAGTTGATCCTAGGTTATGGCTCGGGGTGGATTGAATGAATTCCTTTTTTACGATTTTAATTTCATTAACTCGAGAAGAATTCATGCAATGAATTCAAACTAACCTCATCACGTACTGATTAAACACCTTAAAAACATATGATAATCACCTATACACTTGTAGGATCATTTTCATGAGCACTCCAAGGTAAAGGATGTAATTAGCACATGAAAGTGGGGTGAATAAATTCAATAAGGAAGAGGAAGAATAAAAATCATTGAATGAAAGAAACTCAATTAAAAAAAAATTAATAACATTTAGGGCATGAAAAATATCATTCAATCCAGCCTCTTGATACTCCCTTGGATCAACCCATAAAATAGCTAGCCCTCCATTGATGACAAGTTCTCAACGGAAGCAGAAAGTAGACTTATGAGGGTGGAATTGAAGAAGTAAAAACAACAAAAATAACGATCACTCCACCGTTGTGTGAACAAAATCACAAGGTTTAGTGTGAATAAATTCACACCTTGAGGCAACGGTATCAAGGTGATAAGGATATTAACAGAACAAGAGAAGAAGAAGAACTTTTATTGAAGACTATGGTGATTCGAACAACTTACATGAGAAGGAAGAACATTACAAAGGCAAATTGGCATAATAACATTACAATGAAAAGAAAGCACCCAACCTCCCCAAATCCATCACCACTACTGACTTAAATAGTAAAAAATGAAGCCTTGGCCGAACCCCCAACATCCCATGTGTCTTGAATTAATTATGTTGGGAAAATGTGGGTGGAACATTAATGATAAGAGACTTTTCCACTTCTTGCGTCGAAGTTGCAGCCAGCTTGCATCCACCGGAAAGGCACGCCTACAGGATCTTCTAGAAGGCCGAATATGAGTGGGCCCTAGAAGACGTAAATGAAGACTCGGATGTCCCCTAACACCATTTAAAATTTCAGCCCGAAAAACGTTGTGGTTTGGGAGCTATGATTGAAATGGTGAGCTGTTGTTCTGGGCCGCAGACTCTGGCCCAAAATTAAATCTTCAAATTGGGCCGCCTTAATCACCACCATTTAGGAAGAATTAGCACTGGTTCCAGAAGAATTATTTGTTCCCCTATATGTATTCTATCCTTCCATAAATGTTGGGATTCATTGGACTTGTATTGTGGGCTACATAGTCCGATCAGTGGGATAATATACAATCTTCCTTCTCCAGAATTGTTTCCTTTAATCGCCAAATATCTCCATCATACTTTATTAATAATCCATTGATCCATGAAAATAAATGTTCATAAATAAGTGAATATACATTTCAAAAAATTTCAAATTAAAACATGGAGAGTTACATTCTTTAAAATTAGATGAAACATTGGGCCTAAATTGGTGCACATTAGGCATGAAGTGCACAAATGATGAGAATGGGTGTTCAAAATGTAAAATGCACTAAAATGGTATTTATGAATAGTAAGGCAGATGAAAACTACATATATTAGCAATGAATATTAGCCTCTTACAGTGGCTAATCACACCCTCCATCTTGAGTTTTTCTAGTCCCGAGCAAAATATATCTCACAAAACTGAAATTCAAATGACCTTTTCCAAAAACATTTTAATACACATTTCTCATCCAAAGATCACATACCAAACAATTATGAAACCCATCAAAATCATTTAAAACAAGCTATGTCCATAAGCATATCTCAATCCCAAGCCCATTCCTTTGTTCAAATTCATTGCCATATTTCATCCAAATTCAATTAAGTATGATGAAGTGTTGTGTGTCACAATAGACATGGGGGTTCATTTTCATTCGAGGGAGAAAAGATGGAAGCGCTAGGAGCAATCAAATTTTAATAATAAGATGAGTACTCATTTTTTATTTTCTCTTTTTTTTGGTTTTTTTTTCAATTTTGCCATGGTAATTGAAATTGAACTCAATCGAGTCAACCCATGTAGCAAGACTTTGCCGATGACTCCCAGGCTCAAAGACCGTAGGGCACCAAGTGAAGCTCACATACTCAGGCATCATCTCGAGTTAACTCAATCAAAAACAAATTCAAATTACCACAAATAGAGAAAAAATGCCCAACTCTGGGCCAGACAACTATGGGGTCGCGATCCCCATGTGCCGAAAGCCACACATTAGGTCAATTCATTGCTCTACGCACAATTTTTTTTTTGAATACTCATGTTAAAATTAAAATGATCGCCAATCCTATGCTATTTATTATGGGTACCCAAGAACTCAAACTAAAACCCCACAATCTAGAGGATGTGAATTGTGTTTTTTTAAAATGGATGAAAATATAACAGTGAAAAATCACATCGGACAACCGCACTTTCCAATAACTATGCACATGAACATAAACTTGCATTAAAATCAGAATCAAGGCATGCAAAATTATTTGATATCCATTTTCAGAGTTTGGAATGTGTGTTATCATTTTGAAGGTTAATGGCATTTTTCCTTCCACACATTTTCATCTCCCCCCCAACTTGGAATACACTGTCCCCAGTGTTTAAATAATTGAAACATAGAAGTGGCAGGATAGAAGTTCAACGAAGACATTGAAAATGAAAATTATGGAATGAAGTCACCTGGTGGTTGATGTTGAAAATGCATTCCCATGTCTCCCTTCAGTTCTAGTTTATCTCCCAATGGCTTGGACTTTTGTGACTAGCTTTTTCCAATGACCTATGACATGCCTTAAATTTTTTTTTAATATATATATTTTTTTTATTTTTTTTAACCTAACAAAAGTATAAATAACATAAACTGATGATACATTGTCTTATTTATATTTTCTGGGTAAGGTATTACTCATGGATCACACCGCGTGACACAGATGAATACGGTGCTCCCCTTTCATACCCATCCTTACTCATAAAAGAAGAACAGGTCAACAATCTATTTTTTTTAAATACCAACAAAAATATAAAATAAAATAAAATAAACTGATGATACATTTTCTTCTTTATATTTTCTGGGTATGGTATTACTCAGGGATCACACTGCGTAACACGGATGAATACGGTGCTCCCCTTTCATACCCATCCATACTCATAAAATAAGAACAGGTCAACAGTCTAAGGTAGAAATTAAATGAAATAAAACATGAAAACCGTGGGTTGCCTCCTGTGCAGCGCTTAATTTAAAGTCCTTAGCTCGACTTGAACCCCCCAAACTTAGCCAATTCCAACTTTAAAAATTTTAATGACCTCATATTTCTCTAATTCCACATGATTGAGAATGTGTATCCCTTGTGGTTGGTAAGAAGTTTTGGAATTTAATTCATGAACAATCCTATTTTCTAAAATGAATGGGAAAAACCAAGGAATATCAGAAATGGTTGATCTTTTTTCTTCTGTAGTCTTTCCTAATAAATCAAAGATCAACCCCCCTTTGTGGGTTTCATGAGATGAATGAATGAAAACCCCAAGTTCTTGTTTATAAAAAATGATGGGATACTCAAGTGGGGAAGGAAGGATAATGATTTTGAGTTCGGGTTGGTTGAAATTTTCTAAAGAATATTGGCAATTTGAATGAAAATTAGTTTATTCTACAAATACATTAGAATGAATTGGTTCCTTGTAAAAATATGATTCATCCCCAAAAGTTTCCATTTGAATTCTAGGAGTATGTATGGGCTCAATTTTTGGGATTTCTCCTAATTTTTCAGTGATCTGTGGCCCTAAAAATTCACTAATGGATCCACGTTCAGGAAGCTCAATCCATGATGTCAAGTTATTATCCTTTGATTTCAAAAAATCAATTTCCTCCTGATTTAAAGACCCTTCAACAATTTCTTGATTCACTTCCCCTACCCTAATTCCAAATGTTGGTTCTTCAATAAGTTCATGAGAGTTTTTTGGGAAACTAGACACTCCACATAAGGTTTCAGAAGGTACTATTGGTGTATGGATGAGTTCCTCACACGTATTATTGCATTGTAGTTCTAATATCAATGATGATACCTCAGAACTCATTATATCCATTTGATTACACAATTGTTCGAAGAGTTTTTCAGGATTAGGCTGGATAGCAGTTTTTAAATCATGAACTTTATTAAGTTTCATCTCTTCAATCATCCTCGAGAGGGCTGGAAATTCATCCTTTAAACAACCATCATCCCATTGATTGTACATCTCATCAGGTGTGTGGTAATTATTCAAGGGTTGATCAAGGAAATTTTCTAATTTATGGGCTTCCCAATATTCATTTTCCATTTCATTCCAGCATGAGTTTGTGACATGATAATTTGGAAGATACTCCATTGGAGAAGATGGAAAGTTGGATTCTAAATTCTTAGGACACACACAAACAGAAAGGGGTAAAGATAAGAGAGATGAGGGTGAGAATAGAGAAAGTGGGGTGAGAAAAGGATGATGGTGTCTAAGGTAACTTACTTGGGTCCCCGGCAATGGCGCCAAAATTTGGTCTCGCCCAAATTTACCCAATTTTTAAGGGTCAAGCGGTCGCTTGTAGTGTAGCTTGTGTTGTCGAATCCTCAGAGACCTAAGAAGAACCTTTAGACACTCAATAAAAAGAGATGGATTTTTGGCTATGAAGTGGCCAACTTGGGTTGATTTTAGATTGTTTTAAAAGAGCACTAAAAGATCTATGTGAATTCAAATTATGAGAAAATGAGTTGATCCTAGGTTATGGCTCGGGGTGGATTGAGTGAATTCCTTTTTTTACGATTTTAATTTCATTAACTCGAGAAGAATTCATGCAATGAATTCAAACTAACCTCATCACTTACTGATTAAACACCTTCAAAACATATTATAATCAACTATACACTTGTAGGATCATTTTCATGATCACTCCAAGGTAAAGGATGTAATTAGCACATGAAAGTGGGGTGAATAAATTCAATAAGGAAGAGGAAGAATAAAAATCATTGAATGAAAGAAACTTAATTAAAAGAAATTAATAACATTTAGGGCATGAGAAATAACATTCAATCCAGCCCCTTGATACTCCCTTGGATCAACCCATAAAATAGATAGCCCTCCATTGATGACAAGTTCTCAACGGAAGCGGAAAGTAGACTTATGAGGGTGGAATTGAAGAAGTAAAAACAACAAAAATAATGATCACACCACCGTTGTGTGAACAAAATCACAAGGTTTGGTGTGAATAAATTCACACCTTGAGGCAACGGTATCAATTTGATAAGGATAAGAACATAACAAGAGAAGAAGAAGAACTTTTATTGAATACTAAGGTGATTCGAACAACTTACATGAGAAGGAAGAACATTACAAAGGCAAATTGGCATAATAACATAACAATGAAAAGAAAGCACCCAACCTCCCCAAATTCATCACCACTACTTCCTTAAATAGGAAAAAATGAAGCCTTGTCCGAACCCCCAACATCTCATGTGTCTTTAATTAATTATGTTGGGAAAAGGTGAGTGGAACATTAATGATAACAGACGTTTCCACTTCTTGCCCCGAAGTTGCAGCCAGCTTGCATCCACCGGAAAGACAGGCCTAAAGGACCTTCTAGAAGGCCGAATTTAAGTGGGCCCTAGAAGACTTAAATGGATCCCCGGATGTCCAATAATACCATGTAAAATTTCAGCCCGAAAAACGTTGTGGTTCGGGAGCTATTATTGAAATGGTGAGCTGTTTTTCTGGGCCGCAGACTCTGGCCCAAAATTAAATCTTCAACTTGGGCCGCCTTAATCACCACCATTTAGGACGAATTAGCACTGGATCCAGCAGCATTATTTGTTCCCCTATATGCCTTATATCCTTCCATAAATGTTGGGCTTCAGTGGACTTGTATTGTGGGCTCCATAGTCCGATCAGTGGGATGATATACAATCTGCCTTCTCCAGAATTGTTTCCTTTAATCGCCAAATATCTCCATCATACTTTATTAATAATCCATTGATCCCTGAATAAAAAGTTTTCATAAATAAGTGAATATAAATTTCAAAAAATGTCAAATTAAAACATGGAGAGTTACATTCTTTAA
The DNA here is from genome assembly GCA_963277665.1 of Viscum album. Taxonomy (NCBI): domain Eukaryota; kingdom Viridiplantae; phylum Streptophyta; class Magnoliopsida; order Santalales; family Viscaceae; genus Viscum; species Viscum album. The sequence continues at coordinate 1,774,792,183 of OY728129.1, read as the reverse complement.
AATCAGATGAAACATTGGGCCTAAATTGGTGCACATTAGGCATTAAGTGCACAAATGATGAGAATGGGTGTTCAAAATGTAAAATGCACTAAAATGGTATTTATGAATAGCAAGGCACATGAAAACTACATATATTAGCAATGAATATTATCCTCTTACAGTGGCTAATCATAAACCCTTCCCTTGAAAATTTTGAGATCAATAAAGGGGAAAATAAAATCATCAATTAAAATGTATAATATAAATAAAGGGATCAAAAATTCCATCTTTGAATTTATTATCAATAAGGAGGAGAAATAAATGAAATTTATTGTAAATGAAAATAGTATTAAAAACAAATCCAAAAGGGAATAATCAAGATACCACGGATTTAGATAATCCTTAGTTGTATTTTTTAAATTTGAATTATATAAATGTTTTTAAAGAATATATGATATTAATACCATTATTCATGAAATGGATGATCTATAATATTTTTTGAAATTTAAGTTAGAAGTATTCTTATGAATTTATAAAAATAATAAAAAATTTAGCCAATTGGTGGGAAAACCAACAAATATAATGATCAAATAGTTGTTAATTTGGGAAAAGGTAGGTGATATACTATGTTTTTACTATAAAAAATTTACATGTTATGGAGAAAATGATATATGATTCTATATTTTATGGAGATCCTAAGCTATCTTAAGATATTTAGAAAATATCATTGACTAATCAAGCATGAATTCTAGTGTAGTTAATATTCAAACACTCTTAGAAGATGTTTAGAGAATGATGTAGTTTCTTTGAAGAGATCATGAACACATATGAACTAAATATAAACATTTCGATGTCTATATCTGGTGAAATCATTACTCATTCTCTAAATATTCATGATCATAGTCTATATAAACATCATATCCCTTAGAACATAAAAAATTATATGTAGTATTCATAAGAATTATATCAACCAACAAATAAAGAAAAATTTGAAATTTCCCATCTATGTAAGAATTATCCAATGTTTCATATACATGAAACAATCCCAATGGAAAAATCATATCAATCAAGGTAAACATAAATTTTATGTGTGTAAGCATCATCAATTTTAATTTATTGATAATAGGATAAAGTACTCGATATGTTCAAACCATCTACTTTGTGTATTCATGATTTATATCTATGTACTCATGAGTCTACCTCTGTATAAAAAAAAGTTATAGACTATTAGGATCATGAATGTCTATGTATATTTCAAAATGAAAATAAATCTAAATAACTTCTTCATGTAATATGAGGAAGATGAAGCTGATACCATTATAGAATAAGAGATAAATTTATATGGTCTTTTGAGAATAAAAAATTAATGGTATTTTTTAAAATACAATTTGATTTAAAATGGATGCCTGAAATATCATGGGGAACCTGAAGTGTGTATTTCAGAATATTTATTTTTGGGTGATATGATAAATTATTCAAGTATTATATTTATGGATATTGGAAATGTTAGAAAAAAATTAATACATATTCCCATGCACGTGAGATTGCTAAAATCTATTAATAAAAATAAAAAGAAAAAATAAAGCTATATGCATATTCAAAGTGACTGGAAGTGTGTTGAGATAAATAAGAATCTACCATGGGTTGGAGAAAAACGAGATTATATTACATGTTTTAGTAGGGAAGAATAGTTTTTTTAACCCGTGCTAAAGGGATAATACCTTATGGTTTTTAAAGAAAGATAATAATAATAACAAGAAACTTAGTAGGCTAGTTCTTTTCTATTTGAATGATTCATTTGAGGGGAAGAAAAGGGTAAGAATTTTTGTATTAAGTGTGTATATCACCCGGAATGATTTTGGGGGATCATTAAAATTATTTACATGTATTTTCTAGGTAAGATATCTATTTGGACTGACTTCCCGAGTACTGAGTTAAAATATCCATAAAACATATTTAGTAGAGATTTTGGGAGATGTGTGGAAGAACAGTGGGAATGTTTCATTATTTTTTGAAATAAATTAGGAAAGTAAAATTCAATCTAATTTTTTGGAGAATATTATTATTTTTATGTATATTCATCCCTGGATACACTGTTTATCTACTTCAAAGGAGGATGGTAGCAAATATTACCATTTATTGTCATTATAGTTTTATTATTATTCGATCTAGAATGAAACCCACTTATCTTGTATAATATAGTAGATTAAATTTTCCTCTATAGAATATGGTAACCTCTCCTACTTAATATGATTAACCAGGTATTCAGATCATACCTGGACAACCTAAAAAAATTAAGAATAGTATTATTAGTGGATAATCTATATCTTAAAGGCAGTTAAACATGACTAGGATTTGGTTTCACACCTAGGTGATGAACTTTAAAAAAATTTCAAACATTAATTTTAGTATTTTCATTGAATATAGCATTATGGGAAGGATAAATTGAAGATATGCATTAGTAATTTAATTACTGATAGAGGATAAAATTCAAAGGGTGTTAAGTATAATTTAGAAGAAGAATTATTTTTTGGTAAACTAAATTGACAACAAGAGATTCACCCCCCACTCCACTCAGGTGCTTATTCATGATCATAATTCGAAATTATGTTGAGTTAACTAATATTGTACCTCCATCCATGGATAATACCCCCCATTTTCTACTAGTTCCTTCTTGAAAATGAGCAATTAACCAGAACTGTACCTCATCCCTGCACCATGATTATATGACTCCCCTAAATTACATATCCTCATTAAACATATCCTTTGAACCATTGATGAATATATGACTATATATATTATATTATCTACAATACATTATGTAAAACTACAAAATTTTAAGAAAACTCTATCTTTGATGTCGTATACAGCACACAACACCGAGCTTAAATGAACCTCAAAATGTTATTATTTAAATATTTCCGTTATAACCTATCCAACTAATTGGTGTGTATAAATAGTATTAAGAAATTTAATAAATATATATAAAGTACTTACTCAATGTAAATTCATTGATTAATTCTTAGGAAATAAATACCAAATTTCCAATTAAGTTATACTTCATAAATAAGCATTCTTCAAAAATAATTTATATTTATTTTTTGAGAAAATAGTATAATTAATTTTCATAACATATAAAAAAGTTATTTTATATAAATAGTATAATTTTTGAAATTATAGTATCAAAAATATCTTTTGGTTATTTTTTTGGTGGTTCTGAAAATATTTATTTTTTAATGAATAGTAAAAAAATACTTATTTTTAGCGAAGAAAATATTTTTCTTCAAAAATTTAAAACATGTGTTTTTTTCATAATTATTTTAAACTAAAGTTAGTTATATTTTTTAAAAATTAAATAAATTGTTTTTATTTTAATCAATTTTATGATTGAATTTGGTATAAAAATATTTTTATACAAAAAGAGACATTTTTCGAAAATCTATTTTACATTGCGTTTTATGCATTTATATTAAATTAAATTTTCAAATATAGGATTTAAATTTAACTAAATTGAATTTATTTTTGGATTAAATAAGTAAAATTTATCTTTGTATAATTTATTTTAGTTTTTTCTAAAGAAGCTACATTTTCTTGTCATAAGAAAATAATTCAGATTTTATAAAATACAATATCTTTTAAGTGATCTCCAAGACATAAATATTTCCAAAAAACATTTTTAATCTATGTAACAAACATAAAATGATAATATAAAATAAATTTCATACATAAATAATTAAAACCTATAAATTATAATTCATTTTATGTTAAATAAATAAATCATGTTTTATGTTGATGTAATTCTTGTGCAGCTGTGGAAAGTCAAATTTGGTGTACTAAATATAATATTTGAGAAGTATGAATTATTTTACTTAATTTATTCATTAATATTTATTTCTATTGATTATAATTATGTTTATATATTACTTGTGGCGATATATAACAATTGGATTATCCAAATTCTAGTGAAATGCTTACGCAGCATTGAAAAATTCAGAATAACATATTAAATAAGTTGTAATGAAATATATGTCAGTGAAAATACATATTGGATAAATCTAAAATATTATATTTAAAAAAATTTATTTATTTTAATTATTTTAATTTATTATTAAATTTTATTGATTAAATTATTACATTAATTTCTAGCGCAATGCTGAAGAAGTTCTTGTAGAATGAGTATAAAAATCTAGTAAATTATTTCTAAAATATATAAAAAATTTATTTTCTGGATAAATTTAAAGATAACATAAATTATTTGGATACGTATAAACTATTATAAAAATTAAAAATTATTATATTCCAATTATATATTTTTATTGGTGTATTTAATGTCAAATTAAGTTAATTGTGTCAAGAATGACATTAATAATATTTTATGAAAATTTTATTTTATTAAATTATATAAAAATATAAAAATATTAAAAGAGGAGAACATGGATAATATATGTCTAAAAAATTCATCCTTTTTCATTTATAAACCAATTTTTACCATATAAGTAAAATTGTAACAATTTAAGTGTGAAAATGATTATGCGGTGGTTTCATTTAAAATATGTTAACTAAGGAGTTAAACCAAAAGTTAAGGTTAAAAAATCCACATAAACAAATTTAAATGTTATTTTCTGATAATAATTCTACCATATCCAAAATTATCTTAAAATTTATGCCTATTTGGAAGCATTTTTCTTATGAATGATTTAGTTATATTTTAACTTTAATTATAATTACAAGTCTGTCCATTCCCTCCCTTGTAAAATGGCACCCATTCCTTCAATTATTAAATACACATTGAACCTTTTAAATAAAAAAACTATAAATTTATCTTCCAAACTCTTATGTACATTGTTTATAGGTTTTTTTATTTGCAAATAAAAGGACACGAGGTCCCTTAATATATGATCTAGAATTGTTTTTTCAAAGAAGAGATAGTCACCTTAACTGGTCAATTTCTTTTTAATTGTGTTTTTACCACCTCTATATATGTTATGTTATTCATATAATAAAAAAAGTTTCATCGATATAATTTTTTGTTCTTATTATTATTATGAATACACATTTTTTCACCCTCTATCTATAAAATGGGAAGATAAATTAGCACATGTGTGTACATACGACTTACCATCTGCATGTAGTGATCCAATTAATTTTAAATCTTTATCATGAATGGGTAGTTATTATATTTGCTTTAATGTTTATATATAATAATTTTGACTTAGTTAAATTTCTATAATTATAATATCACATCAAAATTATTACCTTCTAATCAATTGGAAATTTTAAAGGTTGCTCATGCGTATGTATGGACTACCACCTCCAGGAAAGGATGTGAATCATTTTTTATTTACATTATATATGGATGGTAATAAGGATATATTTAGGGGAAATATATGATATATATTATATAAAAATTATTCATGTAAAGATAAATATTATTTACCTTTATTTTTTATCATCCGTCAAAAAGTGAAAACATCTTTCTTGCGTACATATGACCTATAATTTCCATGAATGATGTAATTCATTTTTCTGTCTCTATGATTTATACATAAATATAAAAATAAATGTATTATATATATATATATGATATTTCTATCATTAATATAATTCTATATTTTATATAACCATGATCAATGTTTTAGGACCAAAACAATTGAACTGAAACACACATGAAAGGCACAGCTGTTATCACCTAGAAAGTGAATTTAATAAATAATTTTTAATAAGTGGGTTATAAAATGTTATAATTAAGTCATATGTGGAATGATATATACATATTAGTATAGTTATATAATATATATATATATAATAAAAATTTATTTATTATACCATAGGTTAAAAAATATAGGAAAAGTGTCTGACATGAGCTAAGGGATTTCATCTCAATTTTCCTTCCTCAAGGATAATTTTATTATTCTGAACCAAAATTATTTTGTATGGTTTATATAATTCCCCTTATAATTTGGATATTTTTTAAAAATATAATTTTATTTTATTTTTCAATTTTTAAAAACTCTAGACACCAAAAGGTTGTTTTTCAGGAAAATTGAATTTATTTCCCTCTTCAATCAAAACTACTTTTCTACCTTATCCCTGGTTTCTAAAAATGTATTGAAGAATTTATTTATATTCATATATTAAGGATTAATTTCATTTTTATCCATGATTTGTTTTTTTAATAATAATATTTTTATTTTTATTTTCCAAACAAGAGACTTTTTGACTTTTTAACGAAAATGTGAATAGGAACTTTGTTTTAACATAATAAAAATGATACTGTTTCCCATAATTATGACCAAACAATTCTATGAAGAATACATTATATGATTCTATGATTAATTTTTAAAGAATTAATTTTTCCTATTATTCTTTAAAATTTTAATTTCCAAAATTTATTTCCAATGTAAAAAGGGTAATTTTACAAAAGAGTGTTTTCATGATAATTTTGTTTGGTATTTCCATTCATCAATTACCACAAAAATTTATATTAATTATTAACAAATGGGGATTTATTTCAATGATACCATTATTATTATTTATATTGACGGTTTTTTGAACAATATGAGTATAAGATATCTTAACACGTCATATATTGGTTTTCCAATATGAATATTTATTTTTATTATGTATTGAGTTTTTATATTATCTTCTAATATGATGAATTAATTAAACTTATTAAGTGAAAGGTGGGACCTATTTTAGCCCTTCGATTCATTGGTTGGTCCCATGAGAAAAACTACTTTGGTTATTTGTTTGTGGACTTACCCATTTATGTAAGATATCTTAGCACGAGGTATCGATGGTATCTTTAAGATGTTCGACATTATGAATTACATCATTATGAGAATAGTTATTGATGTTTATGTGAGTATTTGAATAGTTATGATATACATGGGAATGTTTCAAGATCATGTGATTAGTTATATAGAATTATTCTATCATAATTTATTCCCAACTTATTATTCGTTATGACCAGGTAATTGATTGAATGGAATATGTTTTTATTTATTTTCATTTCTATTTTGATTATGAATTTTTTACATATGATAAATTATATTTCACATAAACCTTACTAATATTCAAAGTTCCCATATATTTTGTTTATATTCCATATGATATGAATAAGGAAACCTTGAATGGGTTCAAGGATGCAGAATACTTACATTCACTATGTTGTATTATTATTTTTACAAATATAAAGTGGGATTTATGTCTGTATCTACTTTAAAAAGATTAATAAACCATTTGGACATTTGGGATGTGACCTCAAGTATCTAATAGTAATGTAATAATGTATTCATCAGCTATAGGATATTGGGGTTGGCTTATTTATTGTTTATATCATATAAAATTTTGTTGAAGCCAAGGGATATAGATTTTGGAAAACAAAGATTGGGGAACAAAAACCTATGCGTGAATTTTAGAATACATCTATATATAGTAGAACATTATAATGAATTGGTAATATACATGTATTATTGTTTCTCTCTGGAATTGGGGATGACCTCGTCGATTTAAGGTTCAAACATTCCAAGTGGTTTCTAATGGGTTTGTTCGTAGAACAGGAAACATCCAATGATTCCATATCCATTTGAACCTACTTTCCAAAGGTAGGTGCTCATTAGTTGTGGACTGAAGAGGCTTAAGAATTTGCATTGGTCGAGAGGATGGGAGGTCGGACTCATCACACCTTTTTTAGGGGAATTATTGTCTACTCTAGGACTCTCTTTATAGATTTATGTTATGTTCGTGAATCCTTATTACATTACCAAGTATAAAATGAGCTTTCCTTTAGATCTAAAAATCAATGATTGATATGTAGGAAATTTAGAGAATCTTTTATATGTATTCGAGGCTCTTCATCGATAGAGAATCATCTGTATTTGTTAGAGATTCTTAGTCAATGGTATCCTTTGATACATAAAAGTCTCTTGGTCATTATGATGACCATACTGGTTTTAAAGCCACTTAGTGGGGCACTTGAAGTTTATTGTCATTCAGAAGGACACTTTTTATTTCAGAGTTGGGATCGTACCCGTTGATGGACTACCTACGTATCCTTTGTTTTAGAAAAGGAATTAGAACCCGCGTAGTTCGAGAAAGGGAGCATGATGTTTATGATTGATGGCTCAAAGAAAGATGTCATAATTACTTTTACACTCTAAGATCACGTGAGTCATGCTCGGTGTGAGAAACAAGAGGTATTAGTAATGCCAGACAATTGTTCCATGAAAGATGCAATCATAAGAAATGATGTCGGGCTTATGTATGTATGACTGCCCAAATAGATGAGGATTAAGATTTACTTCAGGAAAGAAATCCTGGAACAAGGTCCATAAAGGTATATGTTCATCATGGAGATTTGGATACTCTAATCTTGGGGATTACTCCTAAGGAAGATGCCCAAGTTAGGAGGGGATTTATGATTGGGTTTTACTCCTGAGAAGGAAGCCCAAATCAAAAGTAAATTAGGACTGGTTAAGGGACTTGGGGATTACTCCTAAGAAGGATGCCCATATTTGGGAATTTTAAGATAGGGGCTTATTCCTAAAAAGATAGACCAAATTAGGGGACTTGGGGCTTACTCATAAGGAGGATGCCCAAAATTAATGGGAATTATGACTGGGACTTACTCCTGAAAAGGAAGCCCAGGTTAATGAGGACTTGGGGCTTTCTCTTAAGGAGGATGCCCATACTTGAGAATTATGACTGGGTCTTATTCTTGAAAAGGAGGCCCAGGTTATGGGGTTCTCTCATCTTAAACGATGAGGTTGAATGAATGAAATCTCAATCTTTAGTGACATAAAGATGTGTAAATCACTAGTTTTTGAGAGATATTCCACCAGATTCCTTTCATATAAGGAAGTTAATTAAGAAAAAAATGCCATAAATGGATTTGAAGAATGTCTTGAAGACTAAATCTTCAATAGGAGATGTGGAATGTTATAAGAGGGGTTAAATGGGTAGGAAAGGCACCAAAAAGGCAGGGGCACGCAAGTCCTGGTAGGCGCGCAGGTACTGCGTGGGCGTGCAAGTCCTGGTCACGCAGGTATACCTGCGCGGCACATGGGTACTTGCACGATTTTTAGTCCTTAGGGTAATAATTGGGTGAGACTTGGCTCAAACCCTTGGTATTATCCCTATAGGCTTTCCAGAAGAGGGCGTGAAAGTTTTGGTGAATAAGTAGGATGGCACGCAAGTGTGTCCATTTCTATTAACGGTAAAACACTTAGGCGCGCAATTGTTAGTGAATTCTAATACTTAGACCTTACTACTCTTGTTTATACCTTCCATTATAGGTAAATAATTACCTTAGAAGTGTTCGGAAGTCCTGAAGAAGACGCTTGGGCGTTCAGATATCTATATCTGAATTCTGGAAAAAATTACTCCTCAAATGGGGGGCCCAGTGGGGGTATTTATAGGCTAGAGAAGACCCCGGGTGGTTATCACTTAGGGCGCGCAGTCACTTGCGCGACCATTAGGTGTCGTGCAAGTGGACTTGCGCGAGAGTGATGGAACTTGTGCGGCGCATGTGCATTTGAAGCCTTGTTCATGCCTTTGTCTATTTTTGATGTTTTCTTCAAAGGATGAATCACTTTGTGCTAAGTCATTTTCCTTTGCATTCATTTAGACAATGTGACGGAAAGGAGAATCAACAAAAGTCCCCCCTCAGAGTTGGATCCGAAAGAATAAGGATGTGACTATGAGGAAAATAAGAAAACGAAAGGGAAAGAGGCGCGTAAGTGTTCACCACGCAACCATCATCGCGCAGGGTTGGAGTGCGCTGGATGGAGCGCGCTGCCTGTAGGCGCACAGGTGGGCCGCCTGGCCTATAAATATGCGATCATTTATCGCGCATAGCACCTGATTTCCAGATTTTTGAGCTCTCGCCGCGCAGGTCACCTTCGCCACGCAAGTTGCTTGTTTTCCATTGTTTATTCATTGTCGCGCTGCTGCCAAGGTATTTGGACTTGCGTGGTTTATACTTGCACACCAAAAACTTGTGCGGCACATTAACACTTGTGCGACATATCCATACTTGCGCGTCAAGTTAGGACTTGATCGCCTTAATGCCTTTGCCATTTTTTTTTTGAAATTTGTTCACAAATCTTATGAAAAAATCAACTTACTTAAGAGTTAATTTATTCAACTTTTGTGTAGAATCAATGGCTCTTAGAATCGGAATAACTGATGAAATGGCAAGCAAACATTTTGATGATATGATGGATATCATTGGCCATTATTATTATACTGTCAAAAGTAGCACTCTTCTGGATTTGGCTAAGTATCTGAATAAATATCATCACGACTTCCCCCAAAGCATTTATTTGCCTTTGTATGGCTATGGTCATTTGCGAGATGTTACTATTCCAGAAGCAAAGAACTATCTCCTATTTTCATGGTTTCAGAATTATACCAACTTTGATTCAGCAAATATCTCATATGGAGGAGTATTTATAAGTGTTGGAATAGTGGAGAAGGCCCATATGATGCATCACAGCCCTTGTACGCCAGATCTGAAACCTCATAAGCCCGAGCTGCAACCACATTGTCATCCCTCAATCTTCCAAAATGCTCAGATGGATCAATCCAAAGGATGGAATAATAGGAGGGACTTCCGTCCTGGGGGAGGTGTGAAGCCAACTTGGATGTGGGCATACTGGGTGCGACAAACCTATGTTGATTTTGTCAAGGATCTGAAAGGAGTTGTGATATATGAAGCTATTTGTGTTGGGAAAACATATGTTTACAGACATGATAACTTTGTGCCGGAGATACTCAGCCACTAGAGCCCAGAAACTAATTCTTTCCATCTGACTCATAGAGAAGTAGAAATTTGTCTGTGGGTTGTCCACAAGATCTCAGGGGCTCCAATTTTGGGATACATGTATGATGAATTCATTCCTCCCAAGGTGACTTGGAATGATTCAGAGAAGACTCCTTCTTTAGCTCAGGAATTATTTAAAATCTTCCACAGGCTCAAGAGTTCGGAGACCTCGTTAACTCATTATAGAAAGGATATTCATCCAGAGGAGTGGATGAATATATTTCTTATTGAGAAGAAAGAGAAGGAACCAAAGGAGAAGGAGCCGAAGGAGAACGGATCCAAGAAAAAGATATCCAAGGATAAGAGGACCAAACGTCCTACCACCTTCCCAAAGCCTGAGAAGAGGGGTGCTCCTGGCACATTCTGGCCAACTCTAGAAGCGGGAGAGTTTGAGAAATGGGGATATGAGGTGAATCAAATGATCCCGAAGAAGACTCATCTGGCGGGCTTCTTGGCTTTGTGGCTCAGCGTTTATCTCTTTCCAGTCAGGGATTCGAAGGGAGGCGTCAGGCTACGGACCTTCGTCATTGCGGAAAAGTTGGATGAGGGAAAAATGGTTGGGTTGGCTACCCCCATTTTAGAAAATATTCACAAGAGTTTACTTCATGTATTCATGGGTAAATATATTTTAAGAATAGTGGGACAATTCCAAGTTTTATGGGAATGGATCGCCACTCACTTCAGGACATAAAATGTACAGAATGGATTACAAATTCTTGGAAGTTCTTTCAGGCCGTCAGTGCAAGCATTCTCGAGATTTTCTCCATTTGATCTTAATGCCTATGATATGAAAGTGAGGTTGAGCATTTTTAAGGAATTAAACTTCTTTCCCTATGGAAATCCTCCAACCGAGCGGTTTGTTGAGGACGGAACAACCCATTTGGATTTGAGGGCATACATGCTAGCTTATAGAGATGGTGTGCTAGTTTCCAGGATTGATAGAGAAATTATATGTGAGGCCTATGCTTCATATAGATTTTCACGTCAATTCAAGTGTCTATAAAAGATTGCTGTATCTCCCCCAGTATATGTCAGGTTAGAGCAACATCTGATGGTTGCTCGGCAACTGTGGCTGCTGACTTCAAGGGAGAAGACTGGGGCGGTATTTGATCTACCAGTTGAAAAAGCGGCACATAACCTAACTACATGGTATGCCGATCACTGGATAACATCATACCCTAAAGGGGTGCTAAATCACCCAGTTTATCAGGTGGAGAAAAGGAAGAGGGTTGTAGAGAAATAAACCCTTCCTCATGAAGGTGATGCTTCCCCACCTGAAGCTGATTCGCCAGATTCCTCCTCTAGGACTGATTCGCCAGATTCCCATGATGGGGATGATGAGGCACAACAGGTGTAAAAGCGGCCTCGTGCCCGATATAATCCTCTGGTCTGAATCAAAAGACCCACTCCATCAACTCCTGGTGATTTATTTCATTGGGTTACTTTAATCACTACTACTCTATAAAGCAATAAGTCTTATTTTCTTATTCTCTATCTGTAGTTACAGGAGCTGGGAAGAAATTGAAGTCAAATATTGTAGGACCTTCCTTGAAGCCTTCATATATAAGACCAGAGTCTGTCTAGTTATGGCAGAGTTTATACTGTGGTACTGAGACCGCCTGGCTGGATTTGTGTGAGGGCCTACAACTTCTAGGAATAGGGAATCTTCTGGCTTCTACAAATATCCAATACGAGGATAACCCCAAGGAAGTGCGGGATTACATCAGAGAGTGGGAAATGCTCATATATCCCACTGATGAGTCTGTTCCTGTCACCAGGAGGGTGAAGTAAATGATTGATCGTGGCACCGCTGAAGGGACTAATGAGGAGTGGCATGATTATGTGGCTCCTGAAGATGTAAGTTTCCATTCCTTATTTGATTTTCAACTTGATTATAGTCGAAGCTTTGTTACTTAAGGAAGTTATTTTCTTCATCTTGGAGCTTGGAAAGAAAGGAATTGAGGTTCTTTCACCACAGTGTAGCCCTAGTGGTACTGTCATCGGGGTTGCTGCTGAATCTCCTCACGAACCAGGCGAGATATCTCCCGGCCAGCAGGCCATGAATGAGGAGCTGTCAACGGTTTTTCATTCTCCAATCTAGTTTCCAATAAGGAAGACTGCCGATACTTCCAAAAAATCAAAGAATCAAAGGCAACGAAAGAGGAAGTCCATAGCTAAACACTTCATTATCAGCGGTAAGTCCTTCGGGTAATCATGAGTCTATACCCATGAAACGGTTTCTCATATTTCTGGGGATTGCAGGGGATTCTTCAATTTCCCCCTAAGGGAAAGGACTGATCCTCCTTCAAGGACCATGGAGGGTTCTGTGGAACAATCGAAAATTCAAGCTGACTTGGCTGCTCCCGGAGAAGATCCATTATCTATTCCTAGTATCCCTCCTACTACTATTTCAAGAAGAGAAGAACCTGTTTCTAGGAAGTTAACAATGCTTCATAAAAAAATGTTGAACGAAACTCTGACTGACTTCCATTCTGTGATACTTCAGGTTCAACTCCTGCATTACAGCTTCTGGTGGCTGTTGAAACTGATGCCATGATTTTATCCGAATATGTTGTCTAGGGTCCGGGGCCACAGGACGTAAGTCACCAAGAAGACACATCAAATGCTCCCACTGGTGAGACTAACCAGGATTCTGAAATATCATTAGATGAAATGATGAATCATGGCATGTCTTTTGAAGAATTTTATGATCATGCTAAGTTATCATGTGATTTAGAAGACCTTGGTCATGAGTGTTATCCTTTGTCCGGTAAATTTTCTTATAATTTACACTTCTAATCATGACTGAAAATAATATGCAGTTCCATCCATAGAAGCTGATGAACTGCCAATGCCTGGAGAGGGTGTGGACATTGATGTCAACCCTAACATTGTAGAAACATTAGCTCAAGTAGAGCTAAACCTAGTAAACCCTCCTAAGACCCATCTTGAAGATCCTGTTGAGACTGGGAAAGATGGGGAGGAGTATTCTCAGGTTGCTGATCTACCGTTGGGTAAGGGATAACAATATTTTTGATTGTACTAAATTTGTAAGACAATCGATTCATTTATTATCCTTTGAAACTAACCAAAGATTTCAATTAATTATGAAGGGCCATCAACTGCAGTGGCTAGATCTGGAGGTGAGGCCTCAGCCTTTTACCCAACGGGAATTGAAAGCGAAGAAGCATAGGTTAGGGGGGAAGGAGCAGAACATGGCACTTCCTTAAGTGCATTAATCCCAGATCACATCCCCCCTTCGTGATGATGAAGTTGAATCAGACCCAGATGTGCTTAAGGCGCTCATCTTTTCATGATGCAAGACATGGAACAACATATGGAAAATCATATCTGAGGTGTCTTTAGAAGAGCTATCATCAAAGATTTCCCGGTTGTCGTCCAAGTTCTCTATTCTAGGACTTGGCAGTTTTGGATTCCAAGAGATCCATACCATGGTGAAACATGTCATCTTGAGGAGGGAGCAGGAGAAAAAGTGTCATGAAGATCTGACCAGGGTGAAACTGTCAGTCAACATTGGAGAATTTGAGGCTGCACTATCCCGAGATGAGGCTAATTATGCTGCCAAGATGAAGGAGCTGAAGCATAAGATCAAATAAAAAGTCGTCCAGCAGGTGCATCTCCAGCAATAGTTAGATGCTGTTACTGGGGAACATGACCAGCTCAATAATTCATTGGACGGAGCTCAAACAAATGGTATGAAAGCCATTGTAGATGCCAAGAAGGCACTCCATCAAGCTGAGAAGGGTGAAGCTGGTTGAGTGCACGAGCTTCAAGTAGCTGCTGATGAAGCTCAGGATGTTGTACATCATGTGAAGACTTATGTTGACAGTCTTTTGTAATTTCCTAAAAAAGAGAAGTGACTCCAATCTGTAGATGTCCTTATAATTCTTATGCATCAAATGGAAATAATTCTTTCATCTTCAGTCACTTGTGCACATATTTTCCACTACCTAATTTAAATTTTACCTAATCCAATGGGCCTAGTAAGCATAGTTTTATTTTTACTAGGATTAATATAAATAACCCTACAAACTTTGAATCTTTTAATTGCTCAATATTACCTAAATCATAAAAAATGTATGTTTAGTGAGCTGGAACTTGACTTTTATTCAGAGTTCCCTTGTCTTTTGTGGGTAGTTTAAAGTCATTCACATCATACATAAAGAGGCTAATGTTTAAGGTCAAAATAGCTTTGACCAAAATGGATTAAAATTGACTGAATTCCTTGAAAATTTATCTAAAAACATATTACCATACTCAAGTATGAGGGAAAATATGTAAACTAGGACTTAAGAAAATTTGAATCTGTGGAATGATATGAAAAAGAGCTAAAAGGAATTAGATTAAGTAGTTCCTAATAATGAAGTTACCATTATTTAACAAACCCGTTAGGGGGTTGAATTATGCAGGGCCACCTAAGGGCATTTACTGCATAGTTAAATAAATAACATCTTTTGGCTGACAGGTCCGTTATGTAGACTACTTATGCAAGGCCACCTAAGGGCACATTCTTCATAGTCAGGAAAAATAACTCTCAGAAATTTTACTTTCCTAGTGCTAAAAAGCCAGTGAATGTTTATGGAGATTCAAATTTTCCAAAGTATAGAGTTTGTTGAATGGAAAGATGTACTTGAATATGGAGAAGATATTTCCAAATAAGATTATCGAAGAACTGGATGGATATCACTCCTACGAAGGTTTGACCCAAACGTAGGGGAGGAGAATATAAACCACAGACTTGAATACTTTCAGATCATGAAAAAGGATATGGGACAAGTATGTTAAGGATGGCTATTTTTTGTGGATTCCTACATATTGTCGTTAATACAAATAAGGAAAAAAGAGGATTTCTTCCCAAGAATGAAGTAACCAGTATTTAACAAACCCGTTAGGGGGTTGAATTATGCAGGGCCACCTAAGGGAATTTACTGCATAGTTAAATAATTGAATCTTTTGGCTTACTGGTCCGTTATGTAGACTGTTTATGCAAGGCCACCTAAGGGCACATGCTGCATAGTCAGGCAAAAGAACTCTCAGAAATTTTACATTTTTGTGTCTAGAATTCAAGAAAAGTGTTATGAAGATCTGAAAATATTTAAGGTTAGGATTATGAAACATAAAGATGGGTATTTTCCAATGTATGCAGAGATACACAGATCAATGCTAACCATAATCATGTTGTGGTTGGGTCCTAAATGGAAATTTTGGACTTCACTACGTATCCCATAAAGATGGGAATCAAGCCATACGTAGTTGTTGAACTACAGTTTAACATCGTGTGGGACAAAAGGATTGGATATATTTGTTTAGGGTCATAGAGATTAGACCATTATAAGAAATACACATTGTGTGTTTTCATGGGGACTTTTCAGCCAGAGGACTGAAAGAGGAATTTGGGGTTAGGCCCAAAAGACTTGGGGCTGGATTCGAGGGACACTCGAGCGTTCCTACGTATCCCATAAGGATGGGAATCAAGCCCACGTAGTTCTAGAACTACCCTCTGTACAAATTTAGTTCGTACATGTGAATGGTGAAAGGGGACTTTAGTTCAATGATGGTTTAACCCAAGATAAAAGGTTCAGGTATTTCCATGTATGCACGTAGTCTTTGAAATGAAACATGATTGAAAATCAATGTAAATAATGATTCCCTCTCAGGTGAGAGTATCAAAGAATATTGTAGTTTATTTTCATACTGGACAAAAGTGATGTATAGTTTAACGTCGTATGGCAAGGATGAAATTGAACCAATGTAAATATATTGATTCTAGGGGCGGTTTCACGAATCAACATCGTATGAGATGGAGGTGAACCGATGTGAATAGATTGGTTTTGGGCTTGAACCTTTGGAGGTTGCCTACGTAACCACCCTAAAAGTCGAGGTTCAAAGTCTGCATAGTTCAATTAAATAATGAATTAGTGATCAAGTTGTTCTTGGGGAAAATGACAAAAAAAATGGTGTTGGGACTTACGCATGGTTAGCGGCCCAGAGAGGGTGTTATGGTTGATGTTTTCTCTAAGATCACGTGAGTCATACTCAGTGTGAGAAACAAGAGGTACCAATAACCGTAACGATGCACAGTTTAATGTCCTGTAGAATATATGAAGGGACTATGTAGTTTTAAAGTCTTGTAGTTAGGACTATTGGTGCTGCACAGTTTAATGTCATGTAGAAGGGACAATGTACACTTTAATGTCATGTTTGGACAAAAAGAGGTCTGTGAAGTTTAATGTCATGCAGTGAGGAAAAAAGAGTACACCATTTAACTTCATGTTGGACATATTAGGGATTTTTTCACAGTTTAATGTCATGTTGGACAAAAAAGGTACGATACAGTTTAGCGTCATGTTGGACGTAAGTGCCAATAGTTTAAGGTCGTATGCATGGACCATGGATAATGTAGTTTAACATCTTGATGGACGTAAGGGATTTCTATATAGTTTAACGTCATATAGCAAGGACTATAAAGGGAGGCATAGTTTAACGTCATGTTGGACGAAAGTGAGAATAGTTTAAGGTCGTATGCATTGACCCTGGATGGTGTAGTTTAACGTCATGTTGGACGTAAGGGATGTGCAAATATTTTAAGGTCGTATTCATGGACCGTTGGTTATTCAATTTAACATCTTGCTGGACATAAGAGACTTATGTACAGTTTAGCGTCACGTAGTTAGGACGTCATAGTTTAACATCATGTGGGACAAGAGTAATAAAAATAGTTTAAGTTCATATGTATAGACCGTGGATGGTGCAGTTTAATGTCATGTTGGACGTAAGGGACATTTGTACAGTTTAGCGTCATGTAGTTAGGACATCACAGTTTAACTTCACGTGGGACGAAAGGAATACAAATAGTTTAAGGTCATGTATATGGACAGATAATAATGTATTTTGTGTTTATACAAAATACTTCTTCAGAAATCTGGCATTGGTTGGAGTAGTGATGAGTTCTCCATCCATTGTGATTAGATAATAAGCTCCATTGGAGTAGACCTTATGTATTGAGTAAGGTCATTCCCATTTTGGCTCAAGCTTGGGAGGTTTCTTTCCTGGTATCATTGGAGTTCTGAGAACTAATACCAATTCTCCCTGAGTGAATGAATGAAGACGAACTTTTTTGTTGAAAGCTCGTGCTATTCGATTCTGATAGACTTACAAGTGGTGCAAAGTGCACAATCTTTTCTCTTCTAACCATTCCAATTCATTCAGTCACTTTTGAGATTCCTCATCTGTAGATGACTGATCACAAATGGCAACTCTGAGTGAGGGAATTTGAACTTCAATTGGAAAGAGTTCTTCCGTTCCATATACCAATGAATATGGAGTTGACCGCGTTGCAGTGCGGGTGGTGGTCCGATAATCCCATAAAGCATGAAAGAGTTTATCAGGCCATGATTTCTTATCTTTATCCACCATCTTTTGCAGTATATTTGAAAGAGTCTTATTGAAGGCTTCTATATGGACATTTTCCGCTGCATGATACCGAGATGAATGATTGGATTTGATGTTTTATTCTTGATACAACTTCTTCACCTCAGATGAACATAATTTGGTGCCATTGTCCGTCAATATGGTATGAGGGACACCAAATCTAGTAATGATGTTAGACTTGATGAAGCTAACAATGCATTTAGAACTGACTTCTGTGAGAGGTAATGCCTCTTCCCTTTTGGAAATGAAATCAGTAGCAGTAATAATATACTTAAACTTCTTGGCCGTAGCTGAAGGGTAAGGTCCCACCACATCTATTACCCATGTGGAAAATGGACATGAGTATTTAGCTGTATGAAGAAACTCTGGAGGTTGATGAATGAAGTTTTCATGTACTTGGCATGAATGAAACTTCTTTGTGAAATCAACACAACCTCGTATCATTGAAGGCCAAAAGTATCCAAGCCTTCGAATCTGATCAGACAGTCTATGTCCAGACTGCTGGGCACCACAGACTCCTACATGCACTTCTTTCATGACAGCCATGGTCTCTTCACCATCAATGCATCTGAAGAGAACTCCATCAAAACCACATTTGTAGACAATTTTCTCTAGGTTATCTGGGCTATCATAAAGGGTAAAATGGACCACACATCGCCAGATTTGTTCTTTCTCATCTCTATCAGGTGGAAGTGTTCCATTTTGAAGGTATTCCCTGATAGGCGACATCCATCCTATAGTATGACCATACGTTTTATAAATGGGACTAATTTCATTGATCTCCTCTGTTCTGGTTCGAACATAAGGTGAAATTGCACGATAGTGGGCAATACTAATGGTTGTATCGTCCCGATTTGGATCTGCTAGAGATGTGTCTATATTAGCTAGTGCATCAGCTTGAGCATTTTGTGATCTTGGGACATAAGTAAATGTATGTTCCGAAGGGAATTCCACCATTAAATCTATGAGGTAATCATACAAAGGGATTAGTTCTTCTCTTCTGATGGCATAATCCCCATTGACTAGTTTGATTACCAGGTCTGAATCACCTTTCACCTTTAAGTGATTCACTTGTTCTTGAAGCACCAACTCCAATCCTGCGATGAGAGCTTGGTATTCTGCTTCATTATTGGTACCACCTTCTCACAATAAGAAGTAATAAGGTAACACTTCCTTTTCTGGAGAAATGAGGACAATTACTAAGCCAACTTTTTTGAACTTAGGATTTTCCATTTTCCTCTCTGTTGGACTTCTAGAAGAACCATCAAAGTACATTTCCCATGTCTAAGGACTATCCTGAATAGAGAATAATTCCTCATTAGGGAGTTCAATATATGAAGATGTGTCTTCAACTGCAGGGTGTTCATCCAGGAAATCAGCCAGAGCTTGGACCTTTATTACCTTCTGAGACACATACTGAATGTGAAATTGCTGCAAAATAACTACCCACCATGCTAGACGTCCTGTAAGCATTGGACGACTAAGGATGAATTTGATCGGGTTATTGCAAGATACCAATTTGACCTTGTGATGTTACAGGTAGTGTCTCAACTTCTGAACTACAAAGATTAATGCCAGGCAGCACTTCTCAATACTTGTATACTAGGTTTTTTCTTCAAGCATAGTCCGACTGAGTTAGTAGAGGCTATTTTCATTCCCAACATCATTCTTCTGAGCAAGAAAGGCACCCAATGATCACTCTAAAGATGTCACATAGAGGATAAGTGGTCTTCCTTCAATAGGTGTCATGAGTACCAGTGTACTCAAGAGGTATTTCTTGAGAATATAGAATGATTCTTGACAATCTTCAGTCCACTGGTAAGTGACTCCCTTCTTCATCAATTTAGTGAAGGGTAAACTTTTGCCTGCCAAATTGGTGATGAAACGCCGAATATAGGCTAAATGTCCCTGAAGCCCTCTTAATTCGTTCAAATTTTGAGGAGGTGACATACCAAGGATTGACTTGGTCTTCTCAGGATCGACTTCAATACCACGATGGTGTACAAAAAAGCTGAGAAATTTTCCATAGGTTACCCCAAAAGCACATTTTAAGGGGTTCATCTTCAAATTATGTTGTTGACGCTTGCGGAATATGACTTCCAAATCATCCAAGTGATTAGAACGTTGTTTGGATTTGACCACCAAACCGTCCACATAACATTCAACAAACTTCCCTAAAAGGGTTTGAAGATACGATGCATGGCACGCTGATATGTTGCACCAATATTCTTTAATCCCAAGGGCATTACCCGGTAGCAAAACACCCAATGAGGGGCTCTGAAGGCTATGGATTCCTCGTCTTCTGGGGCCATTCGGATTTGATTATATCCGGAATATCCATCCATGAAGGAAAGTGCTTGATATCCAGCTATTGCATCAATTAAAAGTTCTGTAATCGAAACTGGGAAATCATCCTTAGGACAATGCCGATTAAGATCTCTGAAATCAATGCAAACTCTAATTTGTCTGTTCTTCTTCTTTACAGGGACAATATTATCCAACCACTTGGGATATTGAACTTCTCTGACGAAGTTGGCTTTGATAAGCTTCTCCACTTCAGCTTCAATTTTGGAAGCATATGTTGGGTGTGTTCTTCTCGCGGCTTGCTTAAATCCTCGATGCTCTTCTGGTAAACCCAAATGATGAGTAGCAACATCAGGATCAAGCCCATGAATCTCTATATAGTTCCAAGAAAATATGTCTCAATTTCTTTTTAAAAAGGAAATATACATCTCTTGTTCTTCAAGAGTCATGGCTGCACTGATTAAAGTGGGGTGTGGATCTTCTTTTGTACCCAGATTTATTTCTCTGAGTTCATCCACGGTGGTAGAGATACCCTCTTCAAATGATGGAGGAGCATCTCTGAGATCTTCCTCTTCTTCTTCATCATGTGTTATTTCTTCCATTTCTACTTGCATAGTAGATGATGAAGCAGAATTTCCATGATCATAAGAGATGTTAAAATTTGAACATCTTGAAGAAGAAGCTTCCATTTCTGACCCAATTGATGATGAAGGGTCTTCCTTGGGAAATAAAGAGGAGATTATTGATTGAGAATCGACATCATTGTTCACCTCTGATGTTGTCATAACTTCTTCTGGAATGATTGCCAGAGTATAGACTTTCTGGATTTCAGTAGATGAAATGAAGACATCTCCATTTGAGCTTTCATCATTGCCTGGAGGATCACCAATTTCTCCCATGTTGTCTGGCTCGATTGTCATAATTGACATTATGGATCTTTCCATAAGAGTATTTTGAATTGGGTTTAGCCTGTCAATTTTACTGATATGCAACACATAATATGTAATCACATGTGTAAATGGATTTACTAGAATCTTTTCCAAACCATATAGAGCATTAACTTTGGTAATCTCCTTGGTTGTGGATTTATCCTTTCCCTTCATGTGGTAGAATTCCGCCTCAATGTATTGAGACTCACATGTCTTGAACAAGGCTTTATCACCATACAATGTCCCAACTTGACCATCGAAACAATACTTGAGACATTGATGGTATGATGAAGGGATAGCTGCATGTTGATGTAGCTAGGGTATTCCAAGCAAGATGTTGAAGGCTGAGTCTTGATCAACAACAAAAAAATATGAATTGGATACAAGATCTCCAAATTGAGTTCTGAGGGTAACTTCACCCAGTGGTTCTTGTTCATTTTTATCATATCCTTGTAAAATCATGGTAAGAAGGAGATAAATCAGATTCTGTGAGGCCCAATCGACGAAGTGTACAAATGGGAATGAGGTTGACTCTGGAACCATTATCAATGAAAGCTCTTCAGACGTATAAGCCATTGACCTTGCCAGATAAGTACACAGGTCTAATATGCCCATGCACAACATCATATTCATCTTCATCAGTAAAAGATATTACTACATGGAACTCTGCAGGATTATTCTCTATGTGATAGACGTCAGCTGCAGAAATTTCAGTTTCAAACTCCCGAGGACTTGACAAAGCCTCGATGAGTGCCTCCCGAAGATCTTTTGACAGATTTAAAGCATCCAGAATTGATAACTTGGATGGTAATTAGGCCAGGTGTTTCAATACATCATACTTTTGGATCCATAGGTCTGTTTTTCCCAAAAAGAACATGTAGTTTAGCAGGTGCATTGGAAGTTGATGTTTTTGAAGTTGATGCATCTTGTATCGGGATAGGAGTTGGCAATATTCCTGGCCTTGGAAGATCAGACCGATTAGGTCTATTTACCTGCTGAGAGGATGAAGGTGGAACCTCCAACAGATCCTCCAAAATAACTATGCCACGACCGAATTTTCTATTGGTGGAAGAACTTGCTTGTTCTTTCTGAGCTCACTGAAGGGCTCTGCCACGCGTTTCTGTTGCATACATAGTTCTAGTAGGGGTAGAATTGCAATAGTGGATTCTGAAAGATCCACGTCTTCCCCTGTATCCCAAACCTCTGGAACTTCCTCTGATTCCTCTATTTGATATAGGGAATTCAGGCTCATCAAAGTTGAAACTACAACTGGCATATGGATCTGTTAATTGAATCATATTAACAGAACCGAAAATCAACTCTTCATCCGATGAAGACTCTGCCTGATTAGCCTATTTAGGCTGTGCCGTTTGGTGGGACGGTGCCCGTGGCTTCGAAGTAGATGGCATGAAATCTGCCAGAGTTAAAGACAGCTTAGGCTTTCAAAAATACTCATCCTCTTTTGATTGTTCCTCTTTTTTGGAACTGTGCCATTTCTTTAAGGATTTTCCCTCTGATGAAGAGGGTTTTGCTGTAACATTCTTGGAAGAAGTTACAATTGGTTTCTTCAATTGTGTTCACAAAATAGCATGAGTTCGGTTGATCGCCTTTCTGACCATCCAATCATCATATTTCAGCGCATTTTTTCTTTTGACTTCTTGCCACTCGCCTTCCTCCTCTGGAACTGTAGTAGTAACACATGCTACCTGAACTGAAGAACCTTTCAGTTTGAATTGTCCCGAGTCGACCATCTTTTGATGGAGGTCTTTGATGACAAAGAACTCCTAGATGCGATGCCCTAAAATTTTATGAAATGGGAAATAGTTGGGACGGTCTTCATCTCCTTCCTTGTTTGGCCTCTTGGGCATTGGCAATTGAACCAAATTATTTTATAGAGCCGAAATAAAATAACCAGGAACTCATTCATTTCGGAAAGAGTAAACTTTTCTTTTCAAATCCTCAAATTGTTTTTTTCTTTGATCTCTTTTATTATATTGATGAAACGACCTCTGTTTTTGGCGCTTAGGAGGTGGAGCCCTCCGAGAAGATGAAGGTTTTGAGGTAGAAGCAGGTATAGATTCTTGTTTAAGCATATGTGTAGCAGTCTCTGCTTTACCCATTCTCCTTCCTAGAGCTGATGGAATTACACGAGATTTAGCCTTAGTCTGTATAAGAGAATCTTCAATCTGTTGATCGATTGAAGTAAGGTCTCGAAACCCTCCTATGTATTTTACAGGGATTAGCGGTGTGCGTAATTCGTCACGCAGATTTTCCACACAGATTGGCAACAGTTCCTCTTGAGGGAGTGCTAAGCTCGGGGAATATGTTAATCCCTTCCAGCGAGCAATGAAATCTGAGACACTTTCATTCTCCATTTTCTTACAGTTTGTAAGATAAAAAACTATTGTCTTTGGAAAAGTTGAGCAGAATTTAAGAAGAAATCGTTGACAGAGATCTTCCCATCTGGTAATTGACCAGGATTGCAAGCTTGTGTACCAGAAAAAGACTGATCCTTTCAAGGTTCGCACGAAGAATCTGAGTTTCACTGCTTCTTGCTGCTCCGGAGTTCCCATAATAGGATCGCAACAAGACACGTAATGCGTCAAATGCTGTTCAGGGTCGCCTGATCCATTTGAAATAGGGAATAAAGGGTTCCCAAAACTTGATGGGGGAGAGACTGAATCTACCCATTCAGGTTAAGATCTCTTTTCTGGTTGAACATGCACACGCTTCCCTTCCATAGTCTCTAACCGAGCTGTTAATGACTCAATGGTAGTTATTAACTTTTGGGAAACATCCGGTTGAGCTTGGACCTGAACAAGTGCACTGACTGGAGCTTGGATAGGTATGGAATCTGGTACTGCAACTGATGGAAACACTTTTAATTGTTGTTGCACTTGACCCATAGGATTAGACCTGTGAGGGTGTACTGATAGAGGAGGATATTCTTGATCTATTTCAGTAGCTGTAACAAGCTCCCTTGGCTGACCGACTCTGGCATGTTTAGGAGGAAGACTACCCTGAAGTATTTCTACATTCATCCTCATCAATTCCTTCATTTCTTCCTCTCGTTAAGAAAATCTTTGCTCTAGTGAGAGCGATTAGCCTTCTCCAGAGGAAGGATATGTAACCTGATTCTTTCCCTTCCCCTTGTTTGATCCCTTTCGGAGAGGGGGAAGTGGGTTATTTAAAGGAACACCCATATTTTGGGTAAATCATTGATTTCATGTACGCACACCTTCTTAATTTCTGTTTGTGCGTACAACTTCCTAAGCAGGAACCTCTTCATCTGAGTCCCCTGAGTGAGCCTCATCTGGTGGATCAGGAACAACGACATTGATGACATTAATTGATGCATAATTCATTTCATCCCTTCTATTAGCATTTGTGTGATATTGTATTTTTACATGCCTCTGACGAGACATTTCCTTTTGTTGGTTTGATCCCTCAGGAACTTCTTGACGAACCATAATTTGGAGAGAATCTCCTTATAATTTGGCTCTTCGTTCCTCTTGGATATTATTACCGATTCGAGAAAAGACCAAATTTCTCTGAGGAGGGGATTGATGATTTGAAAAAGTCCCCAGTCTGGTGAACTGGGGATGTTCTTGCTGTCTTTTCTCAACTCCTCGAATCCTATTTGTTGATTCCGAGGGTTGGTTTAAAAGAGTCCCCAGTTTGGCAAGTTGGGGTGGCTCTTGACATGCTATGTCTGAGACTTTCCTAAAATCTATCCTGATCTTGAGGTCCTTTGTCCGAAAATTAGCTGGATTCATCAATCGACATCCACTTTTATCACTCGGCTCGAAAGCCCGTTGGATGATTTCTGACACTTCTGTCACTTGATGATGTGCTTGCTCTATAATAGAGGTCTGTTCAATATTCTCGTTTTCTTGCTGCAAGAGTAATTCAACAACTTGTTCTCTGTATTCTTGATTTTGAGAAGAACTAGTTGAGGCATGTTCTTGGGCATGATTTTGATTACAAACAAAACCCATTGACTGTGGCCGGCCATGGGCAATAACATTGCATGAGACTATTTTCAGCGGGCTTTACTGACAGGAGAGCACAGTGAAATGTAGTGCTCCATGAACACCCATCCTCTGACATGAATACCAGATGGGGCATTGGAAATTAACTGGCGCAATCTTCTTAGTGTGCCAAGGCATGAACGCTGAAGGGCTCTCTGCTTCTTTTCAGCCTTCGGATATCAAGAGATTGATAGAGATGCCAAATCAATTTGGCATTGTAACCCTTCTATTATCTTAACAAGATTTTCATATTCATCTTAAGATAATACTTTCCTTTTCGACTAACAAAGAGTTTTCCATATGTTGAGACGAATATCATGAATTCCATCTTCCATCAACATCTCTGTAATGTCATACTGAGAGTCAGCCAGAGGCCAAAACATGACTGGCACTTCACCTTTCGCCAGTTGTTTTCTCATGTTCAGAATTTACTATTTATCATTCAATGAACATTCTTCTACCTTGTTTGACCAGAGCTAGTGATTCTTTGTTGCTTCATCTAATTAAAGAATATTAGTAGAGAAATTACTGATCAATCTAGAAGATGCATGACTTAGGGGTGGTTCGGAGAATGACCTACACCCTGGGATATCTTCCAATTGAGAATGTATTTCACCTGCTAGCGATGAAACATCAGACATGACTGGTTTCGCATTTTCAAGTGCCTCAAGATAAGATGGATTTCTCGGCACTACATTGTCCACTATAGCATTTTCCAGGCAATGTGCATCACTACTATAGAGAGGAATTTTGTAGAAAAATTCATCATCATGGGGAGGACCACCATGGTGGGTTATAGTAAAAGATGATATCTCTTTCTCCTTGGTCTTCTAACCACACAGAGGGTTCTTGTGGCTCCCATCTGAAGATGAAACTTTGAGATCACCTGAATTGTCATGATGCAAGCCTTCATGAGGAAGTGTCTGTTGAAGACCTTCAGATTTAATGTTCCCACTATTGGGAAATGTGGGAGTAGAATCTTGAATTCCAATAGATAACTGTCTGAGGGCTTCAATAACTCCAGCATCGAGCAAGGCCTTGTTACAAATTGGCTCTTGATATCTTGACTATGATGGGTGGTTCTTCTTCCTAGACGCCTTCTTACTCGCCTTGGAATCCACCTATTGACGAAAGTGGCTGCTCTGAGCAGGTGTATGTGCCTGATAAGAAGAAATGGCCAGGTTAGGCTGACGATCTCTACTCAAATCAGGTGTATGTGCCTGAATTATTTGTCCGTATGATATGAGGGAGTATTCCCCACAACCCTCATGGATTGGAACAAATGTGTGTATCTGCTCTGGAGTAAACTGTTGATGTGTCACTCCACTACTAGGGATAGATTTGTGTGTCTTTCCCTTAGATGTTGCTGAAGATGTTATAATATCCTGGAAAGCATCTAGAATATGAGCATGGATTTTCTTCTGCTCTTTCACCATTGATAGAATATGCTTGGTGAATTCAGCTGCCAGAACGGGGATATACGTCCATTTCGTGCCTGGAGTAGGTGTTTGTGCCTGCTCTTGTCCTCATTTTCCTGTCAGCAAATCTTGACAGTACTCAAGTGTAGGGGTAGAGAGTTGAGTCTGTGTCCTGTATGTCGCCGGAGCTTTCCGACTGACTTCTCTGAATTCTACCAAGTGAGACTCTTGGTAGGATTGATTAATACTAGCAGGTGTATGTGCCTACTGATTTCACTTCGCCGAACGTGGTTGACGAACTCCATCATATGTAGTCAGACGAGCCTGTTGACTAGCTAATGATGTATAAACAGGTGTATGTTCCTGCCTATAATACTCCGCTAGAATTGCCTGGCGGGATTGGTGTGATGCTGCCAGACGAGTCTGCTGGACAGTGGAAATAAAATGGGCAGGTGTGTGTGCCTGCTCGTTGCTTTCCACCAAGTTAGGATGGTGGACTTCTCCCGAGATGGCAGAGATGAGAACCTGCTCACTGTTAACCGGATTTTTCCTCTGGCGAATCGTCTTGCATTCTCAGGTTCGAGGAACCAGAGCCGAACGCCTAGAGTCGACACCCTCATCATGTTGAGGGTGCACTGACGCACCAGTCTGGTGGCGATTGTTAATAGGAGCCCTTGGGAAGAACTCCCGTCTGCTTGAATTAAGGCCCTGAGGGGCCTACTCATTCACCTCCCCAGAATATGGGATTGAATGGTGATTGTGTTTCGGGGATAACGAACCAAAACGGCTGGGGACGGTGGTTAGCACCACCTGCTTCTTGATCACTGGTCATCGTTGTCTGAAAGACCGGTGTGAATTGTCCACTTGGAGGGCTTGTCAGGCAGCCTCCAGAGTTGGAATGGTACCATGTTGATGGTACTCCTTAACCAGTACATTTGATACCCAACGTTGAAGACACTGAGTAGGTGATATCATCCTCAAAGCAGACGATGATCCAACAGAAGTAGCAGCAGTGGCATTCGCGGCAGCGGTATTCACAGGTGTGAACATGAGAGTAGCCATTTCTTAGAATGCAGAAAATCTTGGAAAAGAGTTCCTGTTTGATATAACAGATGTAATCAAGATAAATTCAGCCACTACATCTTTTGGATGAGCACATATGTCAATGATTGTTTTTGTTGGCCCTCTCATTGAGTTTTAAATAGGGGCCTAAAAAAATAAGTAAAACATCATTTTAACTTGGTTAAGGATTCACGTCAGGTTCACCATTTTTTGTTTCCCTCTAGAATTGGGGATGACCTTGTCGATTTAAGGTTCAAACATTCCAAGCAGTTTCTAATGGGTTTTTTCGTAGAACCGGAAACATCCAATGATTCCATATCCCTTTGAACCTATTTTCCAAAGGTAGGAGCTCATTAGTTGTGGACTGATGAGGCTTAGGAATTTGCATTGGTCGATAGGATGGGAGGTCAGACTCATCACACCATTTTGAGGGGAATTATTGTCTTTTTCAAGACTCTCATTATAGATTTAAGTTATGTTCGTGAATCCTTATTACATTACCATGTATAAAATGAACTTTCCTTTAGATCTGACAATCAATGATTGATATGTAGGAAATTTAGAGAATCTTTTATATGTATTAGAGGTTATTCATCGACAAGGAATCATCTATATTTGTTAGAGATTCTTATTCAATGGTATCCTTTGATACATAAAAGTATCTTGGTCTTTTTGATGACCATACTGGTTTTAAAGAAACTTAGTGGGGCACTTGATGTTTATTGTCATTCAGAAGGACATTGATTATTTCAGAGTTGGGATCATATTCGCTAATGGGCTACCTACGTATCCTTTGTTTTAGAAAAGGAATTAGAACCCACGTAGTTCGAGAAAGGGAGCATGATGTTTTTGATTGATGGCTAAAAGAAAGATGTCATAATTAATTTTACACTCTATTATCACGTGAGTCATGCTCAGTGTGAGAAACAAGAGGTATTGGTAAATCCAGACAATTGTTCCATGAAAGATGCAATCATAAAAAATGATGTGGGTCTTATGTATGTATGACTGCCCAAATAGATGAGGATTAAGATTTACTTCAGGAAAGAAATCCAGGAACATGGTCCCTAAAGGTGTATGTGCTTCATGGAGATTTGGATACTATAATCTTGGGGATTACTCCTAAGGAAGATTCCCAAGTTAGTAGGGGATTAATGATTGGGTTTTACTCCTGAGATGGAATCCCAAATCAAAAGTAAATTAGGACTGGTTAAGGGACTTGGGGATTACTCCTAAGGAGGATGCTCATATTTGGGAATTTTAATATTGGGGCTTATTCCTGAAAAGAAGGCCCAGATTAGGGGGCTTGGGGCTTACTCCTAAAGAGGATTCCCAAAATTAATGGGAATTATGACTGGGACTTACTCCTGAAAAGGGACTAGGTTTTGAGAGATATTCCACAGGATTCCCTTCAGATAAGGAAGTTAATCAAGAAAACATTCCATGAATGGCTTTGAAGAATTTCTTGAAGACTGAATCTTGAAAAGGAGAGGTGGAATGGTATAAGAGGGGTTAAATGGGCAAGAAAGGCACCCAAAAAGGTAGGGGCGTGCAAGTCCTGGCAGGCGCGCAGGTACTACGTGAGTGCGCAAGTCCTGGTCGCGTAGGTATACCTGTGCGGCACATGGGTACTTGCATGATTTTTAGTCCTTAGGGTAATACTTGGGCGAGACTTGGCTCAAACACTTGGTATTATCCCTATAGGATTTCCAGAAGAGGGCATGCAAGTTCTGGTGAAGAAGTAGGGCGGCGTGCAAGTGTGTCCATTTCCCTTAAGGGTAAAACACTTAGGCGCGCAAGTGTTAGTGAATTCTAACACTTAGACCTTACTCCTCTTTTTTAGACCTTCAATTATAGGTAAAGAATTACCTTAGAAGTGTTCAGAAGACCTGAAGAAGAGACTCGGGCGTTCAGAGCTCTATATCTGAATTCTAGAAAACATTCCTCCTCAAATGGGGGGCCCACCGGGGGTACTTATAGGCTGGAGAAGACACCAGGTGGTTATCATTTAGGGTGCGCAAGTCACTTGTGCTACCATTAGGCGTCGCGCAAGTGGACTTACGCGACAATGATGGAACTTGTGGCGCATGTGCATTTGAATCCTTGTTCATGCCTTTGTCGATTTTTGATGTTTTCTTCAAAGGATGAATCACTTTGTACTAAGTCATTTTCCTTTCCATTCCTTTAGACAATGTGACATAAAGAAGCATAAAAAATGATATAGGTTAAACCTAATGTGTGATGGGTTAAAAATGATTCATGATTGAAAAAACCTATAAATTATTTTTAATAATTACGCCGTTCCCCACTATGATTACAGCTTCTCATACCACAATTTTGGGATTCATCCAATGGATGGAACCATGAAGAATTATGTTAAAATTGAATTTTATAGACTCCATGGTTGTTATGAGAGACA
Source organism: Viscum album (assembly GCA_963277665.1). Classification (NCBI taxonomy): domain Eukaryota; kingdom Viridiplantae; phylum Streptophyta; class Magnoliopsida; order Santalales; family Viscaceae; genus Viscum; species Viscum album. The sequence goes on along the minus strand of OY728129.1, from coordinate 1,774,761,764 downwards.
AAATGGTATGATTACTAGATTTAAATATATTGTGATTGTCCCTAATTAGTTATCATGATTTATTATTAACAACTTTCACTTTAAACAACCCTTAAATTCACTAAATAAGATAACCATAGAGTTCACTAATAACTTGAGGGGTGGATACCATGTAATAAAGAAGACTAAATTTCCATTATTTCAAGAATGATAACAAACACAACCAAAAGAATTTTTGAAATGTAAAATTTATAATATTTGGAAAATAATGGAATATATCAATGAATTATTAAGGAAAAATAAATAGTATCATAAAAAAAATTTCATCCAATGAAACCATTTATAGTTCCACAACATATTTGTGGGAAAATGGTAATTATTTGATTCAAGTCCCAAATACAATGGTTAACCCCTAAACTATGGATGAAAGATTGAAATATAAATCATTTAACCGTAAGGGTTGAAGTGTTTATATATTGTTTTTGAGAAATATGATTTAGAATTATTATATAGTGGTTATTCTCGATATACGAATCATGAATCATATAAATATTGTGTTAATTTTAGAATGAAATATATTGTTATATGGGGTTATAATAAGTGCTAAGGATATTGTAATGGGTTTTTAAGTTTACAGATTTCATTAGTTTAATGAAATAGACACCCGATTTTATGTTTTATGTGATGATATTTAAATTTGACTACAGATATTTATTGGAGATGTTTTATTAGGTTGTGGTATGCATAGCCCTTACGGATAACTTTAAGGGTCATTTCAAAATAGTTTTATTTGATTTATTTGGATTGTCATCAAATTTTTGGGGAATTTTATAAGAATTATATTAATGTTATTTTAGTAAAAGGAATACTTACAAGCTAGGTTAAGAACACTTCACATCCAGCAAGGATATGGGGCTTTATCCCAAAATCAATTGGAAAAACATGGAATCTCCTACCACATGAATGTGTGATAACATGGTTAGTATGAAATTTTATCATATAAAGTATTTGATAGATAATGAATAATTTTTTAGGAACATTTGTTTATACAATGGATTACCATGGGATTGAAAAGTGATTTGGTGATTAAATTTCTAAGAATATTATATGATTAAGGAAATAAAAATATAATAATATTTTACATAAGGACTAAAGGATGAATTATCTTTTTGAATTATATATAATTTTAATGTAGCTTCACGGGGATATAGTATATTTAGAGAAATGATTTTCATATTATAGATATTTTCTGATTATGGAAAATTAATTTCTTGGTATATTACATTATGAGTAACTAAGGTTAATTAGATATAATTTTTATTGAATATTATATGTATATGTTATCAAATCCCTCATATTTTGGATTTTGAACTTGGTCAACAATATTTTGGTGAATTTTATGGTTCGTTATTTATCAAATGATCAATGTTAATCTTTGGGGTTAATTATTGATGTTTTGGAAAATAATGATTTATTTCAACATATTAAGGTTCAATATTTTTTTAGAATTATCTTATATTATGGTAAAAAAGTTGGTATTGGTTAATTCCTAAAGAAATGAGAAATATCTTGATATCTTTTGTGTATTATATTACATTATAGAAGTTGATTTTATTGCTTCAAGAATAAAAACAATTATTGTTGAATACTAATCATTTTGAGAAAAAGATGATATTGTGGTGTGAATTGATTAAAGGATGAAATTATAGTTTTCAAGGAACACTAAAGGATACTAATTTTTTTATATTGTATATTTGAGATAGGATCTCTTCATGAATAGCACATGGCTGAAAAATGAGTTAAAAAAATTTGTGACAAAGGATTCACACTTTGAATATATTTTCCAATTATGATATTATCAAAACCATTTGAAATAGAAAACTAGTTCTATCACAATACATTATTTTCAATGGAATTAGTATTCTATCGCAAATAATATATTTGTAATAGGATCTCACTCTTGTCATTAATAATAATATAAATTAAAATATAATAATTTTTAATTTTTTTACAAAAATGAAAAAACATAAAAAAAATTTAAATGAAACAAAATATATGATGTTTTAAAAATTATAATTAATTAAAATATTATATATAATATGACAATTAAAATATTTTAATTATATATTTTTCAAAAATAAAAATCAATCACTGTGGATGTGGTGGGTCATCTAGAATAGTTTGGTGGGAACTCCATTCCTATACCCTATTCCAATCAATGCATGAAATCCATCATCTTCTAGTGACCATGCTGGTTTCTTCGATTCTGCACCTCTTCCCATTACTACTGGTGTCAATGAATCACTTTCTTCTCCATATAAAGTGTATCTATAACCTCATTTTGGGATTTCTATTTCTACCCATAATCTAAATAAGAAGATGGAGACTCTCTATGAACTCACATTGAGATGAATGATAACCACATAGTAGTAACATAACAACATACATGCATTAATCGAGAACTAATATCAATAACTCAACAATTATTAATTTCATAATAAGTCACCAGAACCCATACTACATCATCAAATCATGGTGCACAAGTGGTCTAAACCGCATCCTTGACATCAGTCTCATCATATGTGTGAGAAGTAACGGCCTCATATGAAACATAAAAATGTAATTAGAAATTAAAATAGTTAAAATATTACTCTTAGTTAATTTTAAAAAATAAAAAATATACTAACCACAATCTAAAGCAGTTGACCACCAGTAATCATTCCAGTGATAGGATCAGTGTATATAATTTTATAATCATCAAACATTATAATAAATGGATGGTCTAATTCCTATATTAATATAAAATAAACATGTTAAATTTAATGTATATATAAATTCACAAATAAATTTACTCACCATATTCCATCTATGATTAGAAAGTGCATTTCTACTAGCACTATGTATAACCTCCTTCCTCATATGCTTCTTACAAACTTATGATGGTATCCTCTAAAAAAATATCTCTTATATAGTATGAAATAAATCCATTGATAACATGAGATGATATATAATTTTTTCAATGGTTGAAGTATGATTAGTCAAAAAAAACATAACTCCATGATTCTCTATGAATTTCCTCCTATGATGGTGCAAAAACTAATAACACTCATGCATACAAATCTCTAAGGCATATTGAATAATCGATTTCATGTTTCATTGATTGGATACCATAAACCCTACATGTATTTAATACTACAAAGTTAATTAAAAAATAAAGTGAAAATTTTGTAATATTTATTAATGTAACATCTAATGGTCAAACATGTGATGTCGAACATCAATGGGAATCTGATCCCAACTCACCAATGGTCAATAAAAATAATTCGGTAGAATAAAACCCCCTATCTAAGAACTATATGTGAAAAATGTGGGGAAAATAATCAAACAATTAGTATATAAATAAATTAATGAATATTATTTGAAATACAAAAATTCACATTCCACTACATGTGTGGGTCAAAATAAAGACCTATAAGTCACTCATAAAAAGATTTGAAAATAATTAATATTGTGAGAAAACTACCCATCCATGTTGAAGATGATATTATTACAAATTAATGGTTGGATAATGAAGTATTAGGCTCATAAATGGGAATAAAATCACACTCAAGGCTATATAACATCTCATAAAAATCATCAATATACACTTGAGACATGAAAAGATTATTTTTTTCATCATATAATTGAAAATAGGTTATATATATTATTACTATAATTAGCATGAAATTGTTTTATTCTTCATATTCATCCTCATATCCATATTTGAAGTTATAAATATAATCATCCTCCTCCTTAGAATCATCAATTTCTATATGAGCTTCGACTTAAATATCTCTTATTATTTCAAATTAATTTACTACATCATAAATATCATCACCACGATCAAAATTTAAATCTTGGGTGTCATCATCAATATTCAAATATCTTCACAGAAAATATTTATTTATAAATTTCTTATGAAATATTTAAATTCTATTCAATTTAATATATCCATTTTCACATTTCACAAACTAATTATAACAATTTTTTATTTCTATATTGATGTCGTAGTAATTTAACTCTCTTAAAAAGCATATTAATTTTTGTAACAAATTTGATTTTCTTTATTGTTGGACTCCTCATGTATTAATCATGTTTTAATGATCACAAATCATATTCCTATTAATTAATCTCAATCTTCATTTCACATCTTTATAATGCTCTTCCATATCAATAATAAATACACATCATGTTTTATGATAGCTAGTCTTATTGATTATTTACAAGTATTATGCATGATCACAAATCTCAGATATATTATCAAGCCTTTATATTTATGATTAATGTTCTCTTACTCTCTAATGATTAAGCTATATCCATATCCTGCATATTACTATCTAAATCCAAATAAAGATATTTGTCTAAGTATACCGACACCGTGAAGGACTCACCCTGACCCAGACACCGTGACCCAGAAAACGTGACCCAGACACCGTGACCCAGACACCGTGACCCAGAAACCGTGACCCAGACACCGTGACCCAAACACCATGACCCAGACACTGTGACCCAGACACCGTGACCCAGACACCATGACCCACACACCGTGACCCAGACACCGTGACATGGAGATACCGGGAAGCACATACCGTGACCACATACCGTGAAGACTATACCGTGAAGAAGACAACGTTTACATCACCACTGTGACACCATTTCTTAACCTTTTGTCAATATTATTTAAATAATGATAACGGTCATATTTGATATTTTTAATGCAATTAATGTTATTTAATGATAGTTGTTGGCATGTTAGGAAACCATATCTCTTACCTATGAAAAGGGAATCATTCCTACTGCCAGAACTCAAGGAATATAAGGAAGTTTGAGATGCAGTGCACGTGTGGTGTGCAAGTGTGAGGATATAACAAGAAGAACTTACAAACACCCGAGAGCACTGTGCTGAACAAGGAGAAAAATCCCAAGCAAGAAAGAGATTACAAGACCTTCAAAGAACTCTCTTGGGTGCAATCCAACCCCACTGAAGAACACACGGAGAATCAAGAGATCTTTTTCACTCTTGTAGAACACAAGCTGATCTACGACACTCTGTTTTTTCAACAGAAAAACCAGAGAAGGACTCATAAGAATTCCTGCTAAATCCAATGAGTCCAGAGCTGCATTGATAATCACTATATCTTTCTAAACTCTTATCTATTTTCTCTAAGTGGTTTATTTATTTAATTTCAAGCAGTGTGGTGTACTCTGTATATATTATACACACACTGTCTCCTGCACTGAACTGGAGGATATCAAAATCCTCACTCCAAAACTCTTAACTCTTGTTTACCCACGTCAACTGTGGAAGATGTCCTTGAGTGGCATGTTCTTTGTTTTGTTTCCCACGAAGAACAGTGGTAGAGGTCCCTTTGTGGCATGGACAGTTTTGTAAACTGTTGTTAACCCTGATCCATGGTGTGGATCAAATTTATATAAATTTGAGAGGACTAAGACTCGGCTTGAGACTAAACCTCTTGTTATATCTGATGTGCATCATTAGTTTAAGTTTAAAGTATACTACATATATCTTTTATATTCTGCTACTATTACTTTGAAATACAAAACTATTTTAAAGCTACTTTGATAGTTAAATTAGAAAGTGTTTATACTTATTGTAAACCAGTATGTTAGTTTCAAAAGTGAGTTTCATCTTGTGGTTAAATTAACTGAGACCTAATCAGTCTTTGAGAAGATAAGTGAACATCTATAATCTGTATAAATTCACTACAGTTTAAATTGTTTAATAAATTAATGGATTTTAAATAGTTAATATTTTAACAGAAATTTTAATTGGAACTCAATTCACCCCCCCTCTTGAGTATCCACTCCGACCAACATTTGGTATCAGAGGATTTTCCTTTGTTAAAGGATTTTTGAAATACTCTTTTTTTCAACTGTGATTTTAGTTTCATCTTTAAAGATCTTAAATTTCTGTTAGTTATAAATTTTCATCTCTTTAAATTTACTTTCTAAAATCTAGTTATGGATAATAGACTAGAGGGTGCTGCTACTAACAGGACACCTTTCTTCAATGGTACAAACTAGGCCCAGTAGAAGCTTAAAATGAAAATTCATTTAGAGAGTATGGGTTTTGATATTTGGAATGATATAGAGTCACAATATAAAATTCCAGAAACTGAAAGAACAACTTGGGATGAACCTACTAAGACTTCTTAAAATAATAATTGTAAAGCCATGAATGCCCTATATTGTGCTATAGGAGATGAATAATTTAACAGAATTTCTTCTTGTAAAACTACTTTTGAAATATGGGATACTTTGGGTGTTTCTCATGAAGGAACAACCAATGTTAAAGAAATGAGATTGAATACTTATACTATTAAATATGAAAATTTTAAAATTAAAACTGATGAACCTATTTATGATATGTATATCAGGTTAAATGAGATAGTCAATACAATGAATTCACTCGAAAAGGATGTTCTAGTAAAGGAACAAATTATGAGGATATTGAGGTGTCTACCAGACTGATGGAGAGGCACATCTATTTCAATCAGAGAGTCATGTGACATTGCTGCTCTACCTGTCAAATAACTCATTGGTAAGATTATGATGTATGAGGAAGAAATCAAGGTAAATAAATAGGAAGAAGATGAACTAAAAAGAAAATCAGTGGCTTTCAAGACTACTACTTTAAAGAACAAGGACAAAGAAAAAGCTCAAATACAAACTGACAGTTCAACAAGTGAAAGCTCAGATTCTGATAGTGATGCTGAAATGTCTCAGATATCCAGAAGATTGAAGAAATTTTATAGGAATAATAAATTTTTCAGAAAATCAAATTACAAAGGAAAATATGACAATAAGGGATATTGGAAGGACTGAAAAAAGCCAGATAGAAGTGATGAAGTTGTTTGCTACGAGTGCAAAGGAAAGGACACATTAAAGTAGACTGCCCAAAGATAAAATTCTAGAAGAAATATGATTTCAAAGGCAATAAGTACAAGAAAGATATGAAGGCTACCTAGAGTTCTTCAGAAGACAGATCAAGTGAATCAGAAGCTACTGATTCTGAAAGAAATCGTGCTAACATGTGTTTTATGACTAACAAATCTGAGGTTACCTTAGATACTCCTACTTTAAATTCTTATTATTCTGGAGATGATGCAGAATCTAATTATGATTATAAAGACATGACTAAAGATGAATTATCTAAATATTTTAATATGCTAGAAGAGACATTCAATGAACTTAAGGATAAATACAAATCATTAAAGAAACAGTATGCTCTCACTAAAACTGTTAAAACTGAACTTACTATTGAAAAAGAGAAAAATGCTCAACTGTTAAAAGAGAACACTGAACTGAAAATGTCACATGAGAAACTTAGAAAAGACTTAGAGAAGTTCGAAAATGGAAAGTATACACTAACCCAAATTCTAGGAAAGCAAGTGGCACCAAAATACACTACTAGAATAGGCTACAAACCTGGACAGGGACATATTACTAAGAATAGATTTATTCCTAAATCTGGACATAATACTACTAGTTCTAGTTCTAGACATTGATATGCATCAACTAGTTATTCACATAGTTATCAATAAAGTAGAGTTTATCTCTCAAAATATTTTGATTCTGTAAATTAGATGAGACCCATAAGACAAATTTGGGTACCAAAATCATTGATTTCTAACCTTTCTGGACCCAAGAAGATCTGGGTACAAAAATCATACTCTATCTAAAACTGTTTTGTAGGAAACCTGCTTGAAGAGTTCCCACAAGAAGACATGGTATTTGGACAGTGGATGTTCAAGACATATGTTTGGGGATTACTCATGTTTCAAGAATTTAATAAAGGTTGATGGAGGTCATGTCACCTTTGGTGATAATTCTAAAGGAAGGATCATCGGCCTAGGCCAAATTGGTAACACTAATTCAGTTTCAATTTCCAAAGTTTTATTTATTGATGGACTGAAATATAATCTGTTAAGTATTTCTCAATTGTGTGATGATGGTTTTAATGACAAATTTAAAAATGATTCTTGTAATGTTTTTAATTCTAAAAATGTTTTTGTATTTTCTTCTTTAATAAATGAAAATGTTTATGTTGTTGATTTAAATTCCTTATCCAAGAAAAATGTTACCTGTTTAAATGCTTTTCATAAAGAGTCGCCGTTATGGAATAGAAGATTAGGACACTGCAATATACACTCACTTAGAAAACTAACTAGGAAAAACTTAGTTAGAGACCTACCTAAGCTTGAGTTTCCAAATGACAAAGTTTGAAATCCTGGTCAAAAGGGAAATCAACATAAAGTTTCTTTTAAATCAAAGAAATAAGTTTCAACTGCTTAAAATCTCGAGTTGGTTTACATGGATTTGTTTGGACCATCTAGAGTTTCTAGTTTAAATGGGAAGCACTATGTCTATATCCTAGTAGATGAATTTTCTAGATATACTTGGGTTTACTTCTTAGCTCACAAAAGTGAAGCTTGTTCTTATTTTGTTAAATACTCCTAGTCTGTAGAAAATATTAGTGGACTTAAGATTAAAACTCTAAGAAGTGATCATGTCCGTGAGTTTGAAAATAATGTATTTGAATCCTATTTCACACACAATGGCTATAGTCATAACTTTTCTGCTCCTAGGAAACCTCAGCAGAATGGTGTAGTAGAAAGAAGAAATAGAACCCTTCAAGAAATAGCAAGAACTATGCTTAATGAGTATGACCTGCCTATTTACTTTTGGGTTGAAGCTGTGAATACAGCTTGTTATATTATTAATAGATTCTTAATTAGACCTATTCTTAAGAAGACCCCATATGAGCTATGGAATAATAGAAAACCCAAATTTAGTTACTTTAGAGTCTTTGGCTATAAAGTCTTTATTCTTAATACAAAAGATAATCTTGATAAGTTTGCTTCTAAGAGTGATGAAGGAATATTTTTAGGATATTATTTAACCATCAAATCTTATAGAGTTTTCAACAAAATAACCAAGTGTGTGGAATAATATGTTCACATCAAGTTTGATGAAACTGACCCACATGAGCCTAAAACCTCTCTTGAAAATCATGAAGAAGATTTATCTGTCCTGGACCTTAATGATAAAATAAATGAACCTACTATAAAGACAACCAGTTCTGGACTAATTCCAGAATCTGCTCCTAATGAACCTGAACCTAGAGAAGAACCTGAAATTTCTATCCCTACCTTTACTAGATCAACTATAATTCTAAAGAATCATCCTTTAGATGTTGTTGTAGTAAATCATGATAGAGGGACACATACTAGAGCCTTTCTTAGAAATTAGGTTGAATATCAAGCCTTCTTATCACAGATTGAACCTAAAAACATTTATGATGCTATTAATGATGAATTTTGGGTAATTTCTATGCAAGAAGAACTCAATCAATTTGAAATAAATAAATTTTGGAATCTTGTTGAAAGACCTAAAGACACTTTCACCATAGGCACTAAATGGGTGTTTAGAAATAAAGTAGATGAATCTGGAAATATAGTTAGAAACAGAGCTAGGCTAGTTGCACAAGGATACAATCAAGAAGAAGGTATTGACTATGAAGAGAATTTTGCTCAAGTAGACAGATTAGAAGCTATTAAGATTTTACTTGCTTATGCTGCACATCTAAATTTCAAACTATATCAAATGGATGTCAACAGTGCATTCTTAAATGGATATATTGCTGAGGTTGTTTTTGTTGAACAGCCACCTGGATATTTAAACCCTAATTTTCCAAATAATATTTTAAAATTATCAAAAGCTTTATATGGTTTAAAGCAAGCTCTAAGAGCTTGGTATGATAGATTTAGTACTTTTCTAATTTCCAAAGGTTTTACAAATGGTATAGCTAATCCTACTCTTTTTATAAAATGTATTTCTAAAGATGTTTTAGTTGTACAAATTTATGTAGATAATATTATTTTTGGATCTTAAAAAACTACATTATGTACTCATTTTTCTAAAATGATGCAAAATGAATTTGAAATGAGTTTAATGGGTGAACTGAAATTATTTCATGGATTTAAAATCTTTCAAGATATTGATGGAATTATTTTAACTCAAAGTAAATATACCAGAGATATTTTAAAATGCTTTGGATTGGATAGCATAAAAAGTAGTGAAACTCCCATGAGTACCACCTGTAAGTTGGATCTTGATGAAGATGGTAAATCTATTGATCAAACCACTTATAGAGGAATGATTGCAAGTCTACTCTACCTGACTGTTAGTCGTCCTGTTATTATGTTTAGTGTGTGTATGTGTGCTCATTTTCACGAAAACCCAAAAGAGTCAAATTTAAATGTGGTAAAAAGGATTTTCAAATACCTCAAGAATACTCCCAATTTATGACTATTCTATCCCAAAGGACAATCATTTGACCTAGTTAGTTATTCTGATGCTGATTTTTCTAGATGTAAGTTAGATAGAAAAAGCACCTCTGAAACATGTCACCTTTTAGGAAAGTCACTAGTATCATGATGTAGTTAGAAACAAAATTCTGTTGCATTATCTACTGCAGAAGCTGAATACATAGCTGCTGGAAGTTGTTGTGCACAAATTTTGTGGATGAAACACACATTACTAGACTATGGATATCAATTCAGATATGTCCCAATAAATTGTGGCAACACAAGTCCTATTAATACTTCTAAGAATCCTATTTCTCATTCTAGTACAAAACATATTGATGTAAGACATCACCTTTTGAGGGATCATTATCAAAAAGGTGATATCAATTTGGAATTCATTGGTACTGAATATCAACTTGCTGACATATTCACTAAACCATTAAATTCTGAAAGATTAGACTACATCATACATGATCTTGGTATGATTAATCATAAATAGATATCTTACTGATCTTAATGTTTAATACTTTACTGTATTTTACTTTATGGTTTCATACTCACTGTTTTACAGTTACTGTTTCATGCTCACGGTCTCACCGTTAAGACCTTATGCTCACGGTCTCACTGTTAAGACCTTGTGCTCATGGTCTGTCAACTCACTATCTCACCGTGAAGATTATTTATATTCTTATTTTTACCCATATCGTAGTAATTTTTATTTCGCTGCTATTTGATTTCCCGCGTTTTTTTTATAACGTTTGAAATTCCCAAATGATAAAACTTAAGGGTTTCATTCGATTCCTTACCCGAACTCTCTCCTGAACCTTCTCACTCCTGAAAACCCTCTCTTATCTCTCACCTGAACCTTCAGTGGATGCCAAGGATGAAGCATCCATCTTAACCCTCATCTGAGAAGCGTCACTCTAAGAAATAGAAGAAGATACCGAGGATAGCTCTCGTAGGACCTCTAAACCCAAACTTGGTAAGTTGTACTGTCGTACCAGAAAAGGATATTTGCCCTGAATGGATTTTGTCTAGCAAGTCATTAGTTTTGAAAGTTTTAGGAGAACAAGGATGGCTTGAATGGTTCTCTGTAAAAAATAGTCCGATTTACCCGAGGCTGGTATCTCAATTCTATCAGTATGTGAAGTTTTCCTTTGAGTTTGGAGAAAGATTTATGGTGACAGCTGGATAAATGCTCAGAAGTGCTCTTTCTCTTCGAGGCTATGGGTTGCATGCCTAAGAATTCCACATGAAGGAGTTTGTGAAGACTACCAGAGAGACCCTCCTCCATCATCTGATATCTTCAGCCTGGAAAATTCCTTGGAAATTTTAACTGGTAAGGGCACCAAGTGAAAGGCTATTTCTATAGAGCTAGATGGAGAAACTATACTCCTATTCAAATTTGTTCAGAATTTGATCAGTCCGAGAAAAGTGGATTTTAATAGAATGAAGTATCAGGATGTGTTCCTGATTCACTGGTTGAAGAATGGCCATAAGACTAAACTTTTTAAGTATGTTATTAACCATACATGTGAACTGATTAAAGTCACTTCCAAATCCACCTCCTTGTTTTACTCAATGATGATTTCAGCCATGCTAGTTTCAAAATGAATGGTTGGACTGAATGAAGAAAAGTTAGAGGACTTTGATTTCTATTTATCCATGCCTATCATCAAAAGGATGAAGATTAGCTAGAACCCCTGGAAGAAGCAGTGGGTTGAGGATAATGATCAACTCTACAAAAATTTTAATCCTATTGACTATCCAAGAAGGCCTAAGAATCTAGATGATCCTGGTTTGGAACCAGATAAAGTGGCTGAGTATTCAGAAGAAGAGGAAGTGGCAGCTGAAGTATCACCTAGAGAAGAAGTTGGAATACCTCCAATGGAAACAGATCCTGTTGAAAAAGAAAGGACTGTTGTCCCTGCTGTTATCCCTGCTGAAATTCCACAAGGAGAGGAAGTTGCTATTGGTTTGAGAGAAGAGGAAGCTCCTTCTCCTAGTGAGGATTTCAATCTAGAAACTCATCCTACGGCTGCAAGAAAATTGGTTTTTCCTGTTTTAGAACAGAAAGAAACCACAGAGACATATCCTGTTGAAGAGGATCTCCCTGTTGAAAAAAAGTCAATCTGGAAGCACAACCAGTGCAACAATCGGTTCCTGAGTATATTCTCTCTGCTGAAGAGAGGATGGAAATTTCTTTTCAACGGGAAAGGCAAGAGTTTTTTAAGAGATTAGAGATGATCCTGTGGATCTTGACCATGTTGTTGAGCCTATAGTCTCTGAAATGGAAGCACAATTTGAGAGGGAGGAACCTCAAAACCATGAAATTATAGAAGCTGGATCTGCTGAAGCTTCTCAACCTACTATCTCATACTCTATGTACACCCGTTATGTTTTCCCAAGCTTTTATGATGTGAATGAGTTAGCCCAAGTGACTACAACTGGAATGGATATCTCTTCTGTGTTTCAACTGAAGTCTGTAGCTCATCCAGAACCAGAACCAGAACCAGAGCCTCGTTCTCAATCAGAATCAAAATCTAAGTCTGAAGATGACTCTAAACCGCAACCAGAACCTGCACCCTTACCTAAGAAACATTCCTTTGTGACTAAAGATTATTTGAATGTTTTTAGAGAGACTCTGTTAGCTAGAGTTGAGAAAATTGTAACCACTCAACCTCGTCCAGTGACTCAGTTAAGTCAAGAAGATGAATCAATTTTCTTGTAAAATATTATATTGCATATTCAACCAAAGGTGATCCAAGAAATTCAAGAAGTCAGACTGGAAAATAAGCTGCTGAGTGCTGATGTTGCAAATCTGAAAAATATGGTAGAAAACTTGCATAATGAGTTGTCTTTGAGATCATATCCTGCTCATGTTTCATCCCCTGCACCTATTGCTACTTCTCCTGAGCCATATGATTCCACCCTTTCTAGGGAGATTGTGTCTCAAGTTCATCCATATCTTCTGTCTTTTGATGAGAAGATTGAAAAAAGACACACAAAAATGCTGGAACGCATGAGGGAACTTGTGGAAAATTTGAATAAGCTCACAGATGAATAAAATGGATGCCTGCAAAAAGTTATGAAACAGTTCAAAGTTATATCCACAGCTATCAAGACTTCTCCTACTTCTGGTCAGACCTCCACACCTTCTCTGGATGATTCTCTGCTGAGATCCATAATCAAGGATGAACTTCAGAATGCCTTCAGTGGCTTGGAACTGTCTTTTTTTCAGAAGTGGTTAAGAACAATGATAGAGCATTTTCCTTGGTTAGGATTCATTCTAAGATAGCCAATCATGCTCAACAAGAGATCACCAAGAAAATAGATTTTTATCTCACCCAGATTTTCCCTAAAAGTGATATGACAGATCACTTTAGATATCTTGTGGAAAACCTGAAAATCCCTCCGGTGACTCAAGCTTTCAAAGCTCAAGTTCAGAAGCTTACAGAGTTCACCATATTTCTGGACAGATTTATGGAGATTAAGGATGATTTTGAAAAAGCTATGCAATATGGTGGTGAAATAATTACTAATTTCATCAATCTTTTGAAGCCGTATCTTCATGTGTAGAGTACTGCTATAGTTGCTCCAGCTGCTGAACCCCTTAGACCTGGTCTACCTGCCTTAGCCTCAAATTCCATGACATTCAGCCAAGCTCTTTCTCAGATCTGGCCAGTCATTATTGACCAACCACAACCTATATATTCTACTTCTCCTACTTTGGCTCCATCTATTTTTGAAGGTATACCCTTACCCACTTTATCTACCACCTCTATGCCTTCTTCTACATCAGCACCGGCTCCTACTATTGATAAAGGCGAGGAAAAGGTGGATCCTTGACGAGTCTAGAGACTATTTTCTTTTTTTATGGGATGTCATTTATTGTTTACTGTTTGTATTTCTCTTGTATGTTATCTTTTGAACCCTTTTTAATGACAAATGCAGTGTTTCCCTTCATTTCTCTCTACTTTTTGATAATCCCAAAAGGGGGAGAAAAACTACAAGTATCAGTACTATAATGAGATATGTTATTATCGAATCTATTATTCTCTAATTTTTTTGCTATTCTAATATTCTAGTTTCTTTAATGTTACATTTCATTTATATTTTGACCATACATGATTTGTGATCATCAAAAAGGGGTAGATTGTTGGACTCCTCATGTATTAATCACGTTTTAATGATCACAAATCATATTCCTGTTAATTAATCTCAATATTCATTGCACATCTTGATAATGCTCTTCAATCACAATAATAACTACACATCATGTTTTATGATAGCAAGTCTTATTGATTATTTACATGTCTTATTCATGATCACAAATCTCACATATATTATCAAGCCTTTATATTTATGATTCAAGTTCTCTAACTCTCTAATGATTAAGCTTAATCCATATCCAGCATATTACTGTCTAAATCCAAATACAGATATTTGTCTAAGTATACAGACACCATGAAGGACTCACCATGACCCAGACACCGTGACCCAGACACCGTGACCCAGACACCGTGACATTGAGACACCGTGAAGCACATATCGTGACCACATACCGTGAAGACTATACTGTGAAGAAGACACCCTTTACATCATCACTGTGACACCGTTTCTTACCTTTTTTTCAATATTATTTAAATAATGCTAACAGTCATATTTGATGTTTTTAATGCAATTAATGTTATTTAATGATAGTTTTTGGCATGTCAGGAAACCGTATCTCTTACCTATGAAAAGGGAATCATTCCTACTGCCAAAACTCGTGGAATATAAGAAAGTTTGAGATACAGTACACATGTGGTGTTCAAGTGTGACGATACAACAAGAAGAACATACATACACCGAGAGCACTGTGCTGAATAAGGAGAACAACCCCAAGTAAGAAAGAGATTGAAAGACCTTCAAAGAACTCTCTTGAGTGCAATCCAACACCACTGAAGAACACATGACTAATCAAGAGATCTTTTTCACTCCTGTAGAACACAAGCTGAACTACAACACTCTGTTTTTTCAACAAGAAAACTAGAGAAGGACTCAGAAGCATTCCTGTTGAATCCAATGAGTCCATAGTTTCATTGATAATCACTAGATCTTTCTAAACTCTTATCTGTTTTCACTAAGTGGTCTATTTATTTACATTCGAGCAGTGTGGTATACTCTGTATATCTTATACGCACATTGTCTCTTGCACTGAACTAGAGGATATCAAAATCCTCACTCCAAAAATCTTAACACTTGTTTACCCACGTCAACTATGGAAGAGGTCCTTGATTGTCCTGGTCTTTGTTTTGTTTCCCATGAAGAACAGTGGTAGAGGTCCCTGCGTGGCCTGGACAGTTTTGTAAACTGTTGTTAACCCCGATCCAGGGTGTAGACCAAATTTATATAAATTTGAGAGGACTAAGTCTCAGCTTGAGACTAAACCTCTTGTTATATCTGTTATTCATCATTAGTTTAAGTTTAAAGTATACTGCATATATATTTAATATTCCACAGCTATTACTTTAAAATACAAAAAAAAAATTAAAGCTACTTTGATAGTTAAATTAGAAAGTGTTTATACTTATTGTAAACCAGTAGGTTAGTTTCAAAAGTTAATTTAATATTGTGCTTAAATTAACCGAGACCTAACCAATCTTTGAGAAGCTAAGTGAACATCTACAATCTGTATAAATTCCCTACAGTTTAACATGTTTTATAAATTAGGGGATTTTAAATAGACATTATTTTAACAGAAATTTTAATTGGAACTCAATTCACCCCCCCCCCCTCTTGAGTATCCACTCCAACCAACATTTATGATCCATTATAAATGGTCCTTTTACTACTAAAAGTATTTCATATTTAACATCATTTATTCCATATAATTTATGAACATGAAATCCAAGATCTATATCAAACCAATGAAATTTAAACATGGTTACATAATCCATTCCAATATAACAAAACTCAATTATTTCATCAAGTATGCAACAAAAGTAAATATCAATTCTCTATAATGAGATCCTATCAAGAAAACACCATTATTAATTTTTTTCACCATATAAACATGTATGAAATCAAACACCATTCCCCACATATGGATTATAACATTTAACCATTTTGGATGGTTGGTTACCCAATTCACACAATCAGTTATCAATTTTATGTCATGTTGTAATGAGTGAAAAATTTAAAAACAATTAAAAATAAAACAAATACTAAATTGGTTTTATATGTTAAATTATAGTAAATATACTTTAATAATCTTTGAAACTAGTATAAAACATTGTGTTTTCAATGTTCTTTGACATAATATGGTGTAATTTATGGAAACTATTTATTAATGTGATCATTATATAATTTAGAAATAAAATAATTTTAATTTAATTTTTTTAAAAAAAATATAAAGGATAGGTGGAATTAAACTCACTATACAAATCATGTCATTTCTTCATAGCCGAGAAGAACATTTTCACCAGCATTGTGATGTTCATCATCGAAAATCCAGCATTCATGAAATCATCCAAATCCACGATTAAGATGATTAAAAACTAATAATTTAGTTTTCATTAAATCATCAATATTTCCCTCATTATAAAAACTTATGTTATTTTTAAGGATATTTATGTTTTAAATACTAGTAGAAGAAAAAACAAATTTCCTCCTATAAATAAGATTATATTATTGACACATAAAAATATGCTTTGTTATATACGTTTTTCTTCAATTTATGCATGCATCTCTCATATGATTATATAAATCAAAACTACACCAAACCTCCAAATTTATCTTCATATAGAAAATATATATCAAATGTTTCATTGAATTAAATAAATCAGGAAAAATAAATTTTCTAGTTTACATAAAATTAAAACAACATATTGGTATAGTCCACTCAATGAATCAAAGTCGGTTGTCATCACAAAAATGTCATGAAAAAATATAATATTTCAATCAGTGTATCCCAAATAAAATAATTCCCAAATCATATAAATCCGATTAGTAAAAGTATATCCATTTTAACATTAATATCATTTATTTTTAATCTGATAATATATCCATTTATGAAACATCTTTCCAAATTTAAAACATAACCATCTGGTAGAATAAAATCTGCAATCCTAAAAAAAATAATAATTTTCTTTTGAAATTGTATAGTCTGATTTTCGATTCATTAACTTCTATAATTTATCATTTTAAAAACATTTAAGTTCTTGTCACCTATAAATTTGGGAAATATTTAATCATTTATTTACATTATATTTAGTCTTAATAGATGTGACAAGAATTATGTAAAATATATTATCAAAAAACTCTTCTCAATATGTATGGAAATCAACATGTGATGGACTATCAAATGAGACAAATATAGAATATCCCTGAAAATAATCAATTTTATCTGTCTGTGAACTTCTACAAAGACATATATATTTTATGGATTATATTTGGTCCATTGTTAATGGGATGTAATGAAGAGACAATAGATTTTAACTCATTTCCTGAAGTCATTTCCCATGGTCCATCTCTTTAAATTATAATTTTTCTAAAATTATTGTTCATCCCTTCAAATGGATGGTTAGTAGGATAAAATATATGATGAGAGTTGAAAAACCAAAGTTCTCTTCGATTTATTAGAATAAATTATTTTATGTCACTCATATAATATGGACATGATTTTGGACCATGTGTACTCGATGGAGAAGACATTCCATGTGCTAGGATGTCACTAATTATCCACATTAATGTGACATTCATTAGGAAGTTATGTTTCTCAAAAACATTATATGTACTAACATTATTACTTTATAATAAATTTTACTCATCAATCAATGGCTTTATATAAAAATCAATATTTATTTTTGGATATCCTTGAATTAATATTGCTAAAAAAATATGTGGTTCATTAATCAACATACAAAGAAGATAGTTTTACCGAGTGATGCATACATGACAATAAGAACATTGAATACTAAAAGAATTAAATGGATAGAATCCATCAATATAAAGAACCATGTTCATGTATCCAATTCATAAGTAAAAAATGGATGCACCTTATCAAGATGTTTCCATGAATCATTATCAAAAGGATGATTAAATATTTTACTAGTTAAAATATTATATTTTTCTATTAAATTAATTATATTGTGTTTTGACACATAAATAATTAATTTAATAGGGGTTTAAGTGGGAAATACTTCATTCGTTTAACATGAACTTATATGGGCATCCCTTATTGTTCCAATTTTTACCTTAATTTTCTACATGTAGGAAAAATAATTAATGACTGATTTTCACAATAATATTGTATACAGTTATATGAACATGTATTAATATTTTTCTAACCAACACCCAAATTTCATACCAGTAACATGATCTCAAATAAATTTGTAGGGAACACATTTCATACAAGTACAAGTGATCTAACTAGTGACAATGTCTTATCAAAATTTTTTTACATTCCGTTATCTAAATTGAAAACCTTCAATTTTGAAACCACTTAAAATTTTCTTATCTTGAAACTAGGATATGAGGCATCCTTAGTAGACTTTAGAAAATCATTAGATCAGGAGAGTTCTAACCCATGAGTTAAATCATCTTTTTGAGTTTTTTTTTGAAAATATGTTGCAAAAACAACATGTATTATAGTTTGAGACCATGATGTATTTGAAAAAAAATTAGTATCTTAATTGAAATGAAATTCACCATAATGATACCAAAAAACATATTCTTTCCAAAAAATAAAAAAAATGGTGACCACAAAAACTATTAAAAATTTCAAATATCCTTAAATCAATTTTCATATAAGGACACATAATTTTCTCTATAGAGAAAATTTATTTTGTTGATAGGTAAAATAATAATAAAATATCGAAAACTCTCAATATATATGGGATTTATACCAAAAATGTTTTGATTATTGTGATGATTTATCCAATCAAGATGTTTTGATAAAGAATGTCATATATTTCTTAATTTTCTGTTTAAAAAACACAAAACAAAAATATTTCTTACGATTAATATGATATATGGAAGAAATGATCTAAAAATATGAAATTCAAAAATACGAAAAATTATATATAAATATATCCAATTATATGTAGTTACTATTAAAATTTTCAAATTACTGATAATTTTTCTAGTCGAAGTTAATTGTTCTAAATTACTTCTAGTTTTTTCTCATTACTGCTAATTAAAATTATGGTAAATAGAAGTCAAACCAAGGGGCATGAGGGAAGCATGGAGTAGAGGGTATAAAGGTGAAAGTAGTGGGAAATAAGTTTGGTTCCCCTAGGTTAAGACATATTTGAGAAGAAACATTCATTGATAAATCATTGTGTGATGGAAAGAGAAGGAGATATGAGAGAAAGTAATGACACTCTTAATGCATTATTTCCTTTTTTGGTTAAATGTATCATGATGAGAGATTAGTTTTTTACTTATAATCAAGAATTTATATGATTATTACCATTAAAAATAGATCTTTTTGCAAATAGAGATTTAAGAAAATAGAAAACCCCACTAAACATGTTGTTATTATATCTCAAATCTGTTTCCCCTTCCATTACTCATAGGTTTACTAATGATGGTCTCTCCAAAAAATGGTCTCAACTCAGGGGTATGATAATTCTTCCACTCCTTCATCACATTCATACCATTAAATCCATACAACATTAATTCCCCTTAGTTGTCTTTTTATTAGTAAATATGGTTAATTATGGCTAATTATGGATAATATTTTCCAGATATTTAAATAAGTTTTTACTAATCACTTATAATTTTTAGTAATTATCTCTACTTATCAAACAATTTAGCTAATTACTAATAATTGCCAATAATTTTTAATAATTACTACTAATTACAACTATGTTTCACTAATTACCACTAATTGTTACTAATTACCACTATTTATGACTAATTGTTTCAAATTGCCTCTATTTACCGCAAATATTAACTAATTACTACTAATTTATACAAATTACTACTAAATTTTACTAAATACCACTAATATTTACTAATTACAGATTTTTTTAAAAATTTACAATAATCATACAAATTATCACTATTTATTTCAATTAACATTAATTAATTCTACGTTATCCTAATTGCCATTATGTTTTACTAATTAATGTTAATTATAGTTAATTTTTTGTAATAATTTCAAATTACCACTAATTTTTACTAATTATTAGTAATTTTAACTATTTACATCTAATTTCTACTAATGTTTACTAATTAGCATAGTTTATGGATAATGTTTTCTAATTGCATCTATTTTTTACAATTTATATTTAGTGTTTACTCATTACTTTATATTTTCACTAATTGCCTCTAATTAACTAATTACCTCTATTTTTTACTAATTACGATTAATAATTTATAATTATCACTACTTTTTTTCAAATTAGAATGAATGTTTTCAAATTATAGCTTGCCTTTTTTATATATAGCTATTTTACATATAATTTTTTCTAATTACTGTTACGTTTTTACACTATCACCAATTATTACTAATTAACACTAATTATTATAAATTTTTACTGATTATAAATATTTATTTACTAATTATTGCTAAATATGAATAATTATATCAGTTACAAATAGTTAAAATTAACTTTTTCTAATAAAAATTATTTATTTCTCATTACTATTAATTGTTTCAAATAATAAATAGTATATACTAAAAATATATATTAATTAAAAATTAAAATAATTAAAATAATTACCTCAGAAAATGATGTTTAAAATTAATTGAGAAAACATTTGGTTGATAATAGTATCAAATTCGTAGAAAAACAAATATAGAGAGAAAACCAGAAGATATGGTGAAGAGGAGTGGAAGGAGAAGAATGAAGAAAGAGTGCTAAAAATTTAGTCAAGTGACATATATATGTCAGATTAGCTACGATGGACTATTTTTGATAATATTTCCATAAAAAGGAACTTATTTGTGATGGTTTCATGTATAAATAGCCCCCATAATTAGCTATATGAGTGACATAAAAATATTTTTGATAGGGATCATCACAAATAGTGCCCACCATTAATTTCTATGATGGAAATATAAAACAATTTGTGATGAAGACTGTGACAAATATACCATGCCGAAAAATTATTCCTAACATATACCATCACAAATAAATATTTATTATTTATGAGACAAATCCCAAATAATAAATGTTTTCAACGATTCCCTTCATGAACACCCTATTCATTATAGAATATATCAGGGATATAAATAATTATTTATGATGAGAAATCAATTCCATCACAAATAATCCTTCTCGCGGTACGGGGGACATTCATAGAAAATTAATTTGAGATAGAAGTGATTTACCATCACCAATAATAAAAAAAATTATTTTCAATGGGTAATTCTTTCTCATCATAAATAACTATATATTTTAGAGTATTTTTTATGAGACCCAAACCATTTTCAAATAAACAATCGCAAATATCCAATCTTCCCATACTATAATTATAGTTTCATATCTTTTAGTTTATACAGTAATAGAGTTCCTCAATATTAAGAAAATGATCTTGAATTAGAAAATTTATCCTATTATATTCAGTTATGATGAATTTATGGTGTATTTTCCACCTATTTGGTTTATGGTTTTGTGGTTATTAATTTTTTTATGATCATTCACATTATTATAATAAATCATCTCAGTCAATCTCCATCATTATTTTAAAATTATTTTTTTATTCATGTCCACATTCTCACCTCAAAATAATTTTCATCTATTTTAAATCCTATAGTGTGTTATTCTAGATGAACTTCATAAATCCCTTTTCTATATTTTCTAATTGATATTTTATTAAAACATTTATGAAACATGATTTAAACAGAAGTATTTTGATATTTAAAAACATTACCTATTAATCTCATGACCATAATTCAAGGAAACAATTTATTTTAGGGGGACGAATGTGACACCCGAGTATTTTTAAAAAAACTATGTTTGATAACATATACAACACCCTACTCCGATCTTAAATGTACACTGAATTTTTTTTATTTAAATATGACTATTATAAACTAGTTATTGAAGTAGAGAGTATGAATAATATTTAACAAATTAGGTAATATTTATAAAGTACCACCCCAATAAAAATATATTTAATAATCTTATTAAATAAGTAATCAATTTTCATTAAAGTGATTTTATGCTATAGAAATAAGTTTTCATCAAAAATTGGTTTTTTTATATTATTTTTGTGTGAATATGTTATAATTAATTTCTAGAAGTTATATAATAATTTTTTTATTACATATATTCCATTTTTAAATCATAATATCATAATTTTGTTAGGGATAAATTTGTATATTTTTCTGAAAATATTGTTTTCTCTGTGAATTGTGAAAATACCGATTTTTATTGAAAATAGTATTTTTGTTGAAATTATTTAAAAAGTACAATTTTGTTTTCAAATTATTTAACATTAAATTTCGTTATCTTAAATGATTAAAAAGTCCATTAATTTCTTTGATCTAAATTTTATGAATGAATTTGGTAAAAATATATTTATACACAAATAAGTATTTTGCTTAACAAATTGTTACTTTTTATACATTAATATTAAATTTATTTTTTATAACTTATAAGAATTAGATTTTATAAACTGGTATTTATTTTTGGATTCATCAAATAATATTTATCCAAGAGTTGTGTTTTTTATATTTTTTTAATGAAATAAAAATTTTCGTGAAAAATAAAAAATATATTTTTTATGAAATAAAATATCTTTTAGGATATTTAAATCACATATATATCATTATAAAAATATGTTAAACCAATTAAAAGAAAAATTTATAATAATATAAAAAATATCATATATAAATAATTCAAAACATAAAAATAATATTTTATTTTTTGATAAATATGAAAATCATTTTCATTGTCACTA
This sequence comes from Viscum album, assembly GCA_963277665.1. Taxonomy (NCBI): domain Eukaryota; kingdom Viridiplantae; phylum Streptophyta; class Magnoliopsida; order Santalales; family Viscaceae; genus Viscum; species Viscum album. Next base: position 1,774,738,515 of record OY728129.1, on the reverse strand, counting down.
TAGTGCTTGGGTAAAACTAGAAAAGTCAAATTTGGTGAAATATATATAATATTTGACTAGTAATTAGTAATTTATTGGAATTTTTATTTAATGGTATTATTTCTATTTTTATGGTTATATATTAATTTTATAGTTATATAACAAGTACCGTATCCAAATTCTTCTACAATGGTTGCGCAAAGGTGAAAAAGGTAAAATAACATATTAAATAAATTTTCATGACATAGATTCGAGTAAATATACATATCGGATTAATATAAAACGTTATATTAAACTAAATTATTTTATATTTATAATGTTAACTTATATTTAATTATTATTTATGTTATAATTACCTTCAATTCTTACACAACACTAATGTAGGGTTTGTGGAAGTAGTAGAAAAAACGAGTATTTTACTTGAAAAAACTATAAAAATTATTTTTTTGGAAGAAATAAAGTGTCCCAAAAATTATTTAGATAAATAAGACCTATTATAGGTATATGAAAGTAATATATTCTAGTTAAATAGCTTTATTGGGGTATTTAAATTCAACATAATTTAATAGTGTCTAAAATGACATTAATAATATTTTATTTGACTAATATTTTATTAAAATATATGAAAATAATAATAATCATGAAAGATGATATGGTTGATAATATATGGTCAAAAATTTCATCTATTCTATATTTATGATCGAATTTTCGCCTTATAATTAAAATTATAACTTATTAAGAGTGAAAAATAAATTACCACAGTTTAGGGTATAATCTGTTACCTAAGGGGTTAAACCAAAATATAATGTTTGAAATACCACTTAAACCAATATAAATTTTATTTTAAATTATAATAGAACCAAATAAAGAATTATCATTGAATATATTTCCATTTGGAATCATTTTTTATGAGAATAACATGGTTATAATTTAATATTTTTAATAATTCAATGTGTGGTCGTTCCTTCGTTATAAAATGATCCTACTTCAATTATTCACACAAATTTGAGCCTTCTAAGTTCACCAAAACATACCAAATTTTATTATAAAATCTCCTATCCAAATTATTAAGTTGTTCCTCTTCCCATAATACCAAGACTTGGTCCCTTTTGAGAATATTTAATAGAGTTGTTTTGAAGAAGGGGTGATCTCATTTACCTATCACATTATTTTTAATTCTTCATTCACCTCCTATTAATATGTTATATTATTCATAAAATAAATAAAATAATTATCCTTAATATAAAAACATTTAATAATTAATATTAATATTATTATTTAAAAACCTGTATTAACCCTCTTTACAACAAATAAGATGTGAAATTATCATTCGTTCGTACGTACATCTTACCATCTTAACATTGAAATAAAATGAATTTTAAATCACTATCATTAGTGAATGTTAATTGTGATGGGTTTAATATTTATATATGATATTTATTACATAATTACACTTATTTAATTATAATATAACATTTATCTTATTATATTAGAATCCATTGGAAAAAGATAATGTCGATCGTAGGAATGTGTGGACTACAACCACCATAAAACAAAGTAATTTTTTTCATTTTTTGATTTACATTGATGGTAATAAGGGTGGGTTTAATGAATATATATGATATATATGGTATAATAATGTTTCTATAAGGGTTAATGTTTTTTTCTTTCCTTTCTTCCATCTTATTAAATGGGAAATTAGTGTTTATGTGTATTTATGACCTACATTCTCCATGAGTGAAGTAATACATTTTTTATCTATTCCTTTTTTAGACAACTAAAAATATAGATATTTACAAATATATATTTATATTATTCATATAATTAATATAATTAGAGTTATTATGTAACCATTATAAATTTATAATGATTAAAACTATCAAACCAAAAAATACATAGATAATGAAGCTATTATCACCTTGAATTTTATTTTAATAAAGAATTGTTAATAAAAAAGTTATAAAAGTTTATAATTAATAATATATGATATGATATATATTATTATAGTTATATAATATATTTATATATATTTATTTATTTATATATATTTAATATATATTTCCTATTTAGGAGGTTAAAACATGGATGAAGAAATTAAAACATGATTTAGGGGATTTCATCTAATTTTTTCTTCATTGAGGAAGATTAGATCATTATAGACATAATTTACTTTATATATTGTATATAATACCCTATTTAAATTTAAAATACTGATTCCTTCATCCTTCATTCTATTTTAGGATTCAATTCAAATTGTTTCATCCAGGGTGATTTGAATTGAAAGGTACCATGTGGTTAGAGTTTCATAACAAAATTTTCATTTATTAGTTTATATCAATTATTCATAAGCTAAATTAAGTCAATATGATGTCTAAAATAGAATCCATTTGATTTCATTTGTATTTTTACCTTTTTTGAGGATTTTTATTTTTTTTATAAAAGATAAAATCATTAGTTAAACCTCAGTTTAATATTAAGATTGTTTTATGTTTTCTTCATCCCGATCTATTTTATTGGGATATACACATTATACAGATACCATCTTTTAGGAAGAGTATATAATTTTCCATTGATATAATATATCATGATTATTTTTATATTAATGGTATTTTTGATTTGGTTGATATTATTTCATTCATGAGATTTATGTTTCAAAAAATTCCACAGCAGAAAGGGTTTCTTTCACAATGACATAATCATTATAGATTTTTTATGTTTATTTATCTGATATTAAAATATGATCTTTATAACTTAACCAGTTTGTATTTTCATTTTCTCAAGTTATTTTGAAAATTCAATGTTTTCCATTCATTTTCAGCTTTTAAATACTGAAGACACCAAAAGGATGTCCTCAAGGAAACTGACTTTATTTCCCTCTTTAGTCAAAAGTACATTTCTTCTATATCCATGATTCCTAATAATGTATTCAATATTTGTTTTATAAATATTTTTATGTGATTGTTTAAATTTATTTTTTCAGATGATAGATTTTTTACAAAATGGTTTAGAATGAATCTGCTTGTCATTTTCGGAATAAGTTACTTTTTGAATTATTATCAAAAATATAAAATGAATCTATATTTTAACGTACTTAGACTGAATCAAATTTTATCTTCATCTTCACCTCTAAATGATTTGAATATTTATTTATAATTTTATATGGATATTATAAAATAAATTTTATTTCTTAATATTATGTGGTTTTTTTCAAAAAAAAATTGAAAAGTAAAAAAATGGAATTTTTATCATGAAAATATTTAATGATCATTTATGGTAATTCCATTCATAAAAATACCCATTTATTTAAATTATAATAAAATAAAAATATATCTTAATAATACCATACCAATTCCTTCTATGGATGGTTTATGATTGATTTCATTGGGAGAAATGTTAAAATTTTATATGCATGATTTTCAATAATAATTTAAATATTTATTATGTGTTGAATCGTTATTCTACCATTTCATATTTTTAATGAATAAGATATAGTAAGTGATGAGAGGATCCCACTATGTCCTCTCGAGGCATCAGTAGGTCTCAGCATAAAAACTAGTTTGTGTATTAGGATGAGGCCTTAACCATTTAAGTAAGATACCATGGCATGAGGTGTTGACGATATATTCAAGATGTATGGAATTATTAATTACACCATTATGATAACAATACATGATTTTAATGTGGATTTTTGAATAGTTATGATATCTGAAGAAAATTATTAAGCTCATTTTATTAGTTATATGGATTTATTTGATCATAATTTTATCCTTCCATGTTATTCCTTTTGTTGTAGTTATTGATTAAAGTGCGTGTGTTTTCATTTATTTACCTTAGAATATTTATTATGCCCTATTGAATCATGATAAATTCCATTGTACATAGGACAGACTGAGTATTTTATCTCTCTCTTGTTTTTTTCATCATCTGAATATGAAGAAGAAATAATTTAATGATGTCAACAATGCATAATAATATCATTCACTATTTTTTCTTTCTAGGTATACAATTTTAAAGTGAGATTCTATTATGTATATAGTTTATCAAGACTGCTAAACAATTTGGTCCTTTATAAGATTACTATTGTATCTTATGTCATTGTAATAATGTAATCATAAAATCTAGGATACTTCAATCAGGGTCCTTAGTTGTGCATTACTATGGTTCCATGGCACATATAATTGACACACATGTTATAGCGACCCAAGCTTCTTATATAAAGATATTTTATCATTTTGGATTACAATTAATTAAATTATAGAAACACATACCTAAGTACCATAGTTCTTTTCTTCTATTGTAAACATGGAACACAATCTTCTAAATGCATGGAAAATCATTAATGTCTCCCATTAAATATCCCCCTTCAGTACTCCTACTTAAAAAAGATTCTACATAACCAGTGGAAAGTAAACACAATAAATGATGATATCACATGCTCAATAAGAGAAAACATGTGAAACACATAAGGATAACACAACTATAATGGCATGAAAAAATGATCATTAAATTTTAAAACCATTCCATACATGTCAAATATCATAATCTTGAGTCATGGCATATTGGATTGTAGTTTATAAGACATTGATCATAAGGAAGTCAACGAACATATTATGTGAGAGCACAACATGGCCAAAAGACATATAGTTGTGGAATATACATCATGTTAAAACATTTTTAACACATATAAATAAAAATATCTTTAAGTATTATGTTGTGGACATAAAATCAATCCCACACGTAACCTTATATACAAAAACCTAGGTCCACGCACAACATTATGTACATAATGTAACTGTCTACACATAACACTGTAAACATGTAATTAGGTTCCCTAATAATATTATAAACATGTAATTAGGTTTATGCGCAAAATATTTAATCACAATTTATCCATATTCATGTAATAAATTGGAGGGAGATATAAGTCCCACCTATCACATAATAAACATCATATGTTTGTGTTCCACAAGATCACAAAACATTCATCATATCATAAACCATGAAATGAAATGGATTACATAAATATTTCATCATATCATAACTTGTAGAATTGTGATATGATTTATAATCCTCTCATTATTTTGGCATACCATAACTTGTGGAAAAATAAGTGGGTTTCATAAGAATTGTATCATGGTATAACCCAGGGAAGAGAAAATTTATTCATAAACGTCTTGTTATAATAAAATATTCAGATATAGAATAAGATTGGTATCAATAGTTAATAAATATATAAAATAATACTATAAATCAAAGTATGTTATCTTAAACTGAGATTAATTTTGAAAGATAAATCAGTTAGAACATTTTTTATGGAAAATAACTTTTCATCGGAAATATATTTAAAAAAATCATAAAACATTTTGAAAATAATTTTCAATAAATACATCCTTGAAAAAATATAAATGAATATTTAAAATGATTTAAAATATTTATTTTAGAAAATAATCATTTCCACTTCAAGACCACATTTTAATGAATTTTTTAAATCATTTTTCAAACACATTATTTTAGAAGAAAAAAGTGTTTTCGACTAAAAAATAGAATTTTATAACCAAAATTATTTTCATCTATTGAGTATATAAAGAGAGAAAAATAATGGGAAACCTTTATTCTCATGTAAAAAATAGAGGAGAATAATATTCATGAGTTTCTTGATAGAAACATAATAATATTTCATTATAATAATCACAATCATAAACAATCTCGTTACATGATTAGATTGTAACATAAGACTTGTACCGCTTCGGTAACACTGAATCTTAAGACCCATGATAAAATAAAATACAATTAATGATAAAATATGATTAAAATAATTATATTAATGATATTACATATCATAGGGTAATTAAATACACCACATAAAATAAATGAGTGGTGAATCTTCATATGTCTCCCAAAAATAAAGAAGATACTAAAAATCCATCACCTTAAGTATTGTGTTCCATTAAAAAACTCAAAACTCATGGATAAAAAATATAAGTTTTGTTATAAATTTATTATATAAACACACACACACATACATATATATCATACCAAATGTGATTTACTTATTTCCTTTTATAACCCATTTGATGGAAGTAGCGATTGTTGTAAGTTATAAACTGTGCATTTGGAAATCTCAATATATAGAGGAAACTTATTCTATTATATCATCATCGTCTAATAATAATTGTATTAGGAAGAGGAAAAATAATACAAAAACACTTGTTGATGAACATTACCTCTTATTTGGGTAACCACCATTGGTTTTCACTAAATCCATCAAAGGATAGATTTCTTCCAAAAAAAGGCTTCTATGACGATATTACAGATGTTGGGAACTATTTTTGGTAGGGTTTTGGTGAGAAAACATTTTGGAGAGGTATGAATAATTGAGGGGAGTTAGTTCCTTTTTATAATTTTGGAGGGGTGGTATTTTTTGAAATAAAAAATATATTAACTATTGGGAGGTCACCCTTACCTCAGGTGCCTAAAAAATTTGTAAATAAAAAATATAAGGGATTAAATGGTTGATAGACACATAAAAAACATTTTTACCATTTTATTCATTAGTCTTTAAGTTTACTTATTTTACACGTTTAGTTTTTTTCCACGGTAAGTTTTATCTTTTTATTTACCTAAGTAGTATATCCCTAAAAATAAAATTAAAATTAGATTTATTAGATAATATAAACCTAATAATTCTAAAAATAAAATCCAATTTTTTAAATAAATGTTATATTATTAAAGAAACATACATTTTAACATAAGCACATATAACACACAAAACAATGTTTTACCCTTAATCGCTATAATTAATTTTAAATTTTTTCACTAATCATTAAATCAAAAAATAAATTCAAAATTAATAAATAATATAAATTATTCTGATTAAAAATATGAGTATATATTTTTCATTTTATGTTCATATAAGAGGAAAATGTAATTTAAAATTAATCTCGCACATATGATGAGAAAATGAGTTTTTAAAGAAGAAAAGATCAAATGCTTACAATGTTTTTATGTCAGATTTCATTAATAAATTGATTTCAATGAAATTAATTATTATAATGGTTTGGTTATTGACCAAATTTTACTTTAAAACCAATTTAAAATATAATTTATATTTATACATAAATTAAATAACAAGTAAGTATTCGATTAAAATATAATATTTTTCATTATTAATCAAAAAAATAAAACTTTTCGGAAAAATACCAAAAAATCCACATGAGATAATTTTGAAATATTTATTTTAAAAATTATTTTTATTTTATCAAATTAACTCTCTAAAATTAGAAAAAAATAGTTCTATTATTGTTTATAAAGGACAAAAAAAGAATTTTTTTGTGAAAAAGGTTCATTTTTGAAACATAAAATGACTTTACTGAAAATTATTCATTTTGTTATTAATATTTTCCATTTATGTAAAATATTAATAGTTAATATTTAAATATTATTTATTAAAATTCAAAAGACTAAGTTTAAATTTTATGTTATAATATTCGCATTCAAATGGCTATATTAATAATATATCATGGTTTTTTAAAACTCAGTGTCTTGTGTAGCACAATAATATGTAGTGTTGTTTTAATGAATTATTAACATGGTGTTTCAGGTAATTCATGATATCACAAAATAATTTTTTTTGAAAAAGATAATTCAAAAAATTAGGGCATTAAATTCAACCCCGTTTAAATTGAATTTCTCCCTTTTTATTCATAAAATTAGTACTGAAAACTGAAGATACTTGTTCCGCATTGCATCTTTTAGTTCCCATATAGTTTCCTCAAGCTGGTGGTTTCACCAAAAAAAACATTAAACGAGTGAGTGGCCTTTTTTTATTACTTTCACTTTTTAATCAACAATCACTATCGTATGATTTTCAGAAAAAATAAATATTATACTCTAGAGGTATGAACTATGTGTTTAGTACATGTGATGGGTCAGGTATATAAATTCCCAAGAGTGATACATAAAACACATCATTAAACTATGATTGGTTCATTGGATGTAGAAAATGATAAGTTACTATCCGGTTATGATCAAATATTTTTATGGGAAAAATATACCTAGGGATTATTTTCCCTTTTTTCATAGGGAAATTTATAAAAATAACTTCTTATCAAATTAAAATTATAGATCACACCAGCGATTATCAACAAAAATCATATCAATTTTTTTGTAGTTATTATTGGTTTCTATGTGGATAATTCTATATCAAACATCTTATCATCTTACTCAGATCCAAATAATTTTATTTTGAGAACATAATTTTAGTACATTATCATCATCAATGTTACCATTATTATTCAAACAAACAAGTAAAAAGAGGGAGATAACTAGTCTCATAGGGGGCCTAAAATAATGAAGTCCAAGGGAATCACCCTGAATCAAGTTCATCCCCTTAGGTTTGAAATGTGAAACATGGGAAAGACAACAGACCATGATATCAGGGGTCTCCATAGAGGCCAATTAATGGACCAACTTGTTACCCTCCCACATAATGTGAGTGAGTCTGGTGATACTATGAAAGTGTACATTACAATTTCTAATTATGTGTAATATAGACCTGGGGATGACACCCTTACCATGAAAGGCATCGTGGATAACTGTGGAGTCAATATCCACTTTGGTGATGTGAAGAACCCTCTGTCTACAAATGTTAATACCTATAATAGCCGCTTTTTACTCTTCCCATAGTGAATTTCCATTACCATAATATACTGATAATACCAAGTCCATGCCACCCTAAATTTCCCAGACCATGCCACTAGCACGCATTTCACCCAGCACACAAGAAGCATCAATATTCAATTTGAGTCCAACTTCATGAGGTTTCCACCGAACCCAGTACCCCTATTGTCATATATCTGACTATTGGGCTTCGTTTTTCAATCATGTACATCTTGAAAATATAGGGGGTTTTCCTCCAATCATCATCGATGCCACACAAGTATTCCAAAATGCATCATACATTGGTGGTAATGGATCTCATGGTAGATACAATCCCCTCGATCCTGGATTGATTCATTGCTTTACATAAACACTAAGAACCCTTATTAAAGATGTTGGATCTTTGCATTCTTTCCTTTCCTAGTCCATTTTTCCCCTGGAACAAGCATCCCATGAAGGCTTCGATGTTCAATACAGAGGGGTAGTAACCTATAAACTCCCCTAAGACCCCCAAACCTAGAGGGCCCAATCATCCTCGAAGAAGATATGGGATATTCTCCCATCATTCTTAAACATGCAACAATGGCAGCCAGAATCTATGCTAATTATGAGTCTCATGATGTTCTCGTCTCCTGGTAGGGCACGATTCTCGATACTCTATGTTAGAATGTTATATTTCACATGGATCCTCTTGCACCAAGCCAGATCGAACCAACCTTCCGGCTGTCCCTACAGGACACTAATCCTATAAAAATCCTTCCCATTGAACCTTCTCCAAGTGGATGGGGTGAAAATGAACCGATCCATATTTGAGTTTATAGTAACATAGTAAAAAACATGTATCAAGATCTTGATAAAGACTTCACGAAAATGTTTATGTAATCTTCATATCCTGAACAGATACTGTTGAATTGGGAACTCTATAAAATCATAAAACATCCTTAAACTTTTTCTTAGAATGTGAGTCCAAATAGAAATCTTCTCTCATAGAAATAATGTTTGTTTACTTTATAAGATTTTCAAATAAAACCCATAATTACTTCACTATCAAGTATAAGATAAACTGTAATTTTTACTAGTAACATTAATTATATTTCCAAAAAATTTAATAAAATTTTCAATTAAACACCTTCAAAATCAAAGTGTTGTATTTCCATAAATTTCCATAAATTAATCACTAATATTGATAAACTCTCATAACATAAAACCTCAAAAGGGGTGTTAACGACTTTGATCTTATGATCAACCTTAAACTCATAAACCAATCATTTTATCAATAAATCTTAAATTAATATTACATATATACTTCCAAAATTTAATTCCCCTTTAATTATTTATTTAATCTCTGATATTATACAAACAAATTGGATTATTGGGATCACTGTTGTACCTATAGAATATCAAATGTGATTTAATTCACCCTTCATTTATTATATGTATCATTAATAAAAAATAAAAAACTACATTCCAAAGAAAGGAGGTGAGGATTAGTGTATCCAAATTATCATGGTTCACTTCATCCATCATAAGTTCATAAGATTTCCATTTTTCCTTTGTATTCATATTTTGTTTTGTGGATTATCATCCACATTGTCCCTTGGATTGGGGCATTGATATGCATAATTTCTAAAATCAATGCACTTGAAATTCTATAGAGATGTTGGTGTATTCTATTGAGATCCCTCCCTATTAATTTTATTGAATTTACTATTTACATCACTACTATATTATTTTTCTCGATGAATAGGCTTCCCATACTTGACACAGCTTCATATTCCTTTTAGGCACCCACCAATGTTATCCTTCAAACATATTTGGAATGAATGAGTTTTAAATATGTTCCTCCCTCCATGTTACATATCATTATAATTTCTATGGATCCCCAAGTTCATTTTATTTTCACTAGAACCAATAGGGTTTCCAGTTTCCATTTCAACGTTTAGTACACATTGAATAATTTCATCATAGAATATAAAGTCCATTATTCCTAACTTCCATCATAGATTTGGTTTTAAAGAGCTAAATAATTTTTCAACATTAGTTTTACGCTAAATGATAATACTTAATAGTGCCTTTGATTTTTAAAAAAAATTATTCATAGTCCAAAAATATTAATCATCATTATGATTAATCTTGTAGAATACCTTCTCTATTTTTTACGAAGAATACAAAATATGTTCTTTTTTTAAAAATAATTTTTTAATCTCATACAATTTATTTGATCAAATTTATTCTCATTTTATCATATTCATAACAATATCCCACTATATTTCCACCTCACCTTACATATGGTAGATATAAAAAGTTAAATTTTAATGCTTCTAAAACCAGAGAAATGAAAAATATATTTTAAATGGTACTGATCCATTTCTTAGAAACTAATAGATCATAAAAACAACTAAAATGTTGACAATGTTTCATTAGGAAGGGTTCAACATAACAGTGTTCCATCCTATTCTCATTTATAAGTTCACCATGATTTATATATTGATAAGGTTTTGTGATAATAACAATGAGGTTTTTTATTTCAACTCCCATAACATTCAGTTGCTGAAGAGGGTGATCATTTCATTTTTAGTTACATTATACTTTAACACGGTTCCTTCAGGTTCCAACTATATAGTAAAACTAAAAACATAGTGTGATAATCACTAATCATATTTGTGTACCACATAATCTTGAAAAATCACATATATCAGGATATATTCATTTCAATATATGACACATTAGGCTTAATATAGGTTATTCATCATTATTATCTATTTAAATACATAATGTTGTTTCATAAAGGGTTTTTAAATTTCAAAATCATATCCCTCTAAAGTTTAAAACCAGATGTAAAACAAGGATCATCTTCAAGAATTGGGTGGAAATTGACCCCCTCTCAATACCCCCCATTTGGAATTACTACCCCTTAGTGACATTGTTCTATAACCACATCCACTTTAAGTATCTAGATAGGGATGTAAATTAATATAAAACACATTGTCTATCCTTTGCCAAATATTTTGGGCATTTTCATATATACAGACTCATAATAATACTTTTCCTTAGATAGATTCCTAGAATTATCCTTATAACTATTCAGAGGTATTTCTTTAATGTTTTCATTTGGTAGTTTCAAAAGCTTAACTAAACCTCCCTATGATACCAACTATAAAAACCTAGTCTTATCATATGTGTATATTGTATTTTTTATATATTAATTGTGTTACACAAACACATGCATGAGGACCATAATATTTTAGTTCCTATGAAAACATGGAACAAAATCATCTTAATTCATGGAAGATATTTAATACCTTTTATTAATATCTTTCCATTTTTAATTCTACTTAAAAAATATTTACAATTTGGGTAAAAGAGACATAAGAAATAGAATGATTAATTTCTCAATAAGGGTAAACTAGGGACATACATAATTATAACCCAATAATAAGGGAATGAGAACATGAGAACAATATTTTAAAAATATTCCATTTATAGTATAGTTCATAATATTGAGTTATGGAATAATGATTAGCAGTTCATAAGACACGAGTCATAAAAAATTCAATGAAATTGTGGCATGAGAGAACAACATTGAAAAATAAATGTAATTTTTTGTATACACATACAATTATAACATTATAAACATGTATTAATATAAATTGGTTCACAAATTAATTGAAGGACATGAAACTAGGCCCTCGTATAAAATTATGTACATGTAACCTGGTCCACACATAACATTATAAACATGAAATAGAGGTCCCTTTATAAATCTGTGAAACTATAATTAGGTTTATTCATAACATTTTGAACATGTAATTAGTTCATGAATAACATAACTACTCACCAAATTATTATAGGGTATATTGGTCCCACCCATCACATAATAAAACCATATATATGTGTTACAAAAGATCATAAAACATTCATCATATCATAAGCTATGAAATAAAATGTGTTTTCAAAACACATAATGTTATTATAAGTGGTTGAAAATATACTGATATTATAATAATTTAATTAATTCATTATAGCATAACTATGGAAAAGAAGTGGGTTTCATAGTAATTTTATCATGGTATAACTAGTGCAAGAGAAATAGGTTTCATAAATATCTTGTCACGAGAATCCATTTATATTAAGAATAAGAAGGGTATAATTAGTTAATATTCCCATAAAAGAATAAGTTATATTAATGGATTACATATTATATATGTATTGATTTTTGGAAAATAAATCACATGGAACATTTCATCAGTAATATAAATTTTCTATAGAAATCAATTCTTAAAACCAATAATTAATTGAAAATTTTGAAAATACATTTCCTAATAAATAACCTTGAAAAAATTTTAAAGGAATATTTAAAAATCATTTAATATATTTATAGAGGAAAATATAAATTTCAACCGAAATAAATATTAATATATATTTTAAAATATTTTTAGAACACATTTCATTAGAATAAAAAGGGTTTTTGATGGGAAAATATGATTTTTATTGAAGACATTATATTGATCTCTTAAGTGTATAAATAGAGTAAAATGAAGAGAAAAAATATATTCTCATTTAAAACCATAGTATAAGAAAATTAATTATTTTCTTGAGATATAAATAATAATATTTCATCATTGAAATCTTAATCATAAACTATCATGATAAATGATTAGATTGTAACATAAAAAATAGAACAAAATTTCTAACATTGAATCGTAACCCCCATGAAAGAATAAAAAGAACTGAACATTAAAATATCATTTAAATAAATATATTAATAGTATAACATTTCAATGTTGAATTATATACACTAAACAAAATAAATGACTCGTGAATTTTTATATGTCTCCTAGAAATAAACGACAGACTACAAATCTCATACCATAAGTCTTGACTTCAGTTGTGCACATTCTACCATCCTATATAAAAAATATAAATTTTATTATAAATATTCTATAGAACCCTAATTATGTATATAATAAAATAAATTATTTATTTAATACCCTTTAATAGCTCTTTTTTAATAATTCTATTTGAATGTCATGTTTTGGGTAATAACAGGTGTGTTTTTTATTTATATTTTGATTGGTTATTTTTTGAATTTTTTACTTTGATCATCGTTCAATACCTTCAAAAATATTAAAATTGATGTAAAAATAATATATATTAATTATATAGTTATTTATAGTAATCCATTAAAAATATAGATATAAAATTAACTGCACCACTCTTCTATACGATTGGTCGTACGTATACAGGAATGTTGTTTACATTTTATCGATGGATGAAATGTAAGAAAGGTAAATAATATATCACCCTTAAAGAATAATTTTTGTTTCATTAATATAATAATATATATATATATATATCATATATATTCATTATTTATTTCATCATTTCTTTAAATGTAATGTGTTAATGAAAAGGGAATCACATCACTTCACGATGTGGTAGTCTACCATACAGACAAACGATGTTATCACATATCCTAGGGAATGGTATGTTAAAAAAAAGTTAAATATGATATAATGACACTAGAAGTATAATTATGCTATAAATATCTTATATATACTTTATATATATCATCATACCCAGCTGTGAGAGGTGTTAATGGAACAATGAATGACAGAAGTTTTCAAGGTGGTAGTTCGTCGTACATAGAAACAATGATTTCATATCACATCTGATGGAAGTGTAGATTGTTGTGGGTCATGTAGTTTATAGTAAAACATCTCATTATATGGACTATATTATTTTTATTATATCATCATGGAACAATAATAAATATAGGAGGTGGGGGAAGAAATATAACAAATACACTCTAGGATGAATGTTACCTCTTCTTCCGGTATCCTACTTGTGTTTTCACTAAATATTTACTAGGTTGTATTTATTCCAAAACTAAGGTTTATAAGATGATATTATGGATATTTTATGTCATATTTGTAGTTTATTTTTGATACAATTATGTTTTTATAATTGGGGAGGTGTGACATTTTTTGTAGATAAATAAAAGTATTAAATATTGGGAGGTCACTATTACCACATGTGCCTCAAAAATTGATCTATATTGTATTTTAGGGATTTAATTATCAATTTAAACCACCAAAAAAAACATAAACACATTTTCTATCATATTATTACATAGTCTTTATATTTAATCAATTTTATGTTTTTAGTTTTTTACAATGGTAACTTGTATCTTTTTATTTACCTATGTTTAATATAAATTAATAATAAAATTAAAATTATCATAATTATACTATTTATAAACAATGATTATATATATTCCATCAAATTTATTAAATAAAAATACAATGTGTGGAAAAATTAATTTTTACATAAATGTATGTAACGCGAAAAACAATGTTTTAACCTTAATCGTGGTAATTAATTTTAACAGTTTTCAATAATAATTATGAAAAAACATGGGTTAAAATTATTAGATAATAGAAATTATTTTATTATAAATATTGAAATACATTTTTTCCATCTTTCATTCAAATAATTGGTATATTTTTATTTAAAATTAACTTCCTTGAAGAGATGAGAAATGAGGTTTTAAAAGAGAAAAAGTTCCAATATTTATAATTTTTTATCCAATTTGAATATGAATTTGATTGAAATGTCCTATATTATATTAAGGTATGTATGATTGAACAATTTTTACTTTAAAAAAATTAATCCATAATTTACCTTGATAAAAAAATTAAATGTAAATGTATATATCAATTAAAATTCATTATTTTTCAAAGTTCATCAAAAAATGAAATCTTTCAGAAAAAACCCTTAAATTGACCCTAAAATTATTTTCACATGATGATTTCAAAAATAAATTTTATTTTATGAAATTAGTATTAAAAAAGTATAAAATTAAATTTTATTATTATTCACAGAAAAACATATAGTTTTTTTAGAAAATGCAATATTTTGAAAATATATAAAGCCTTTACTAAAAATAAATATTTTATTAACAATTTGATAGCTTTATATAAAATCATTATTTTTAATATTTAATTTTCTTTATTACTATTCATATCAATAAGTTCAATTTCTTTATTATAACAGTCTTTTTTAATAAAATATTAATAATATGTCATCATTTGGTCAAAACTCAGTGTCATGCATAATCCAAGTCAACATAGTGTTACATATAGTGCAAGTATAACAAGTTTTTGTGTGTAACATGAGCAATCAAAGAAATTTAGTTTATTCAAAACATTATTAATTTAGAAAATACTTAGGGTGTTGCACATGTAGAGGGAAAATTAATCTTTCCACCCCTCTGGGACCTCTTTAAGAAAACATCAATTTATACTATATCTTTTTACAACAGTAACACTCTATTGGCTCAATGGGACAAACAGAACTAGAATAGATATTTCATCCACACTTATAATAATTTAATGGATCTTTACCTCTAGAATAAGGAGATGAAAATATCTTTCCCTAACTAATCAATCACTCTCCATCACTGTTATAATCATCATCCTTAGTCTTCATTCCACCATCATATCCACATGATTCCACTGCTACACTATTACCTTCCCTAATATGTATCTTTATAATTATATTATTTTTACTACTTCCATAAAACTTGGTTAAAACAAGATAAACCTTTTAGTATATCTCTATCTTTAATCTATACTCTATGTGATGGGATTTAAAATCAACATTGCCTCCAAAGTTCTTGGAAACATATATAATGTTCATTAACCTGTTGGTATAATAGAGAATGTACATATGTTTCTACTTTAAATACATAAATTATTTTCTATTAACCATCCCCAATGTATATTGATTGATATAATTGAATAAGTGGTTCCATAAATGATTCCCATAGAAAAACCATGGTCCTCTTCACCATAACCATGATATCCAACCAACACTGGTATGTCCCTAAAGCATGAAAACTACTAGATTTACCTTATTCCTAAATGTAAAATTTATAATCCTTTATCCATTTAAAATACTCATATTCACAATGCATAGAATACCCTATAAATATATGAGCCCACTTTCTGGGAAAATCACAAATAACATTAAATGTAGCCACCAATTCCTAAAGTGTTCTTGCCTCTATATTTTTTATAATTTTTAATAAATTCAGGGTTATTTCTATTTCTACAATAGCATTTAAATTTCCGAACAATGGGAAATTATTATCTTATACTTATATATAACTGTCATCTAAATTTTCCTTCTCATTCTCTTGTCCCCAATTCTAATTAGATCACTTCATGGGATCCACAAAAATATAGAAATCAACACATTGGTTAGCCCTCAATATTAAATTTTCTAATAACCAAGCACATTTATATATCACTTACTACATAAGATCACAAGGTAATTAGTCAAATATGAATAATGACATTACCAAATCAATGTATTTTAAAAACAATGATAATTTACTGATTAATAATAAGATATTTATTATACCAAAGATTATATTATTAATAATTCAATTACATAACAAAAATTTAAATCTCTAAATATTATGAAATGCATGTGAAAACATATATGTTATGTACTTATGTGAAAAAATAGTACATGAATACCCTAATACTCACCCTCAACTGAGGGAGATTTTTATCCCAAAACATCATTTGCAAACATCAAAAATAAATTTCCATAATCCCCAGGTAACTTTTAAATCTACCATTTTAGTATTTTATAGGAACAAAAACATACATTTCATTCAACATCCTAAATTGTAATATAAAACCTATAAAATCATTACAAATTAATACCTTATAAAAAACCTACTCTGATACCATCTTCTACAATCTCACACTGGCATAATGATGCTGATGTAATTAAATCCACATATCCTCAAGTGTGCTCCCTAACCACCAGAGGCTAATGACTAGAACTGAGGGTTTAAGGATATCATTTGGGGAGTGATTTACACTATAATTGATCGTCACATTAAAATATTATAAATAAACACTATAACATTAATAATTAGTGAAAAAAATAATATAATAAAATGAAATATGTCATAACCAAAACAACTAAATTCTTATGACATTTGTAAAGTCAAGCAACACTAAATAGTGAAAAATAAGATCTAATATGGACCATTGAGACTATAATATAAAATAATATAGGGTGTGGACAACACCCATAGATATGACTCTAAAGAATAAAAAATCAACTACAATAACTCCTATAAGATTATATGTATATTATAGAACCCTCTTTATTTTTTATAAAATTTCATTAATATATTATATATACACACACATACACACAATATTTCTATATATATGGTAAAATAATATAATATTCAATAGAAACCATTGAACCCCTAGAATCTAATAATGATTTATATGAAAAAACATTAATAGTTAAAGGCATTAAAAGATTTTATGACATAATCATAAACATGAAATATATAATGTTAGGTGAAAATAATATTACTTAAATAAACCCATACTTATTTTAGCTAAAATTGGTAACCATAAATCATGGTAGTCAAACTATTGGATCACCATAATCTTATATTCAACAAAAACATTGAATCATATTATCCCATTTCCAAAATACATTAAACAAAATAATTTCATGATCCTAACTCATTTACAACTTTAAAACATGTATCTCTCATTAATATCCCAAATCTTAACCTAAATCAAGGCTCCCTATAAGTGACCATTATCATGGAACAATCACAACCATATAATGGTGGATGGAAAACACCTAAAAACAAATTACTTTTATAAGAAAAAAACCAATAATTATATCCAATTTATTTTGATTGAAAAATTTAAAGACACTGAAAAATCATATTTAACTATTAATAATCCCAAACACACTTTCATAAACAAATTGAAATCTTCTAGTACAAATTTAACACACTAAAATTCCCATTTACATTTACATTAATAGTTCACATAATAAATAATATAAAATATCATTTCAAATTTTTTATATAACTTCTCAAAACATTAATCATAACCTCCATAATTCATATACCCCTTTATATCTATCATTTTCCATAAACATTTTTTATTGACAAATGAAAATAACTCTCCAATTCATCTAGATTTTGAAAACAACATTATGAATTTTTTTTCATCTATTTACATAGTGTTTACAAAAAAATAATTATAAGATAAAATGCATTTCATCATATAATAACTCCACAAAGTATCATTAAATTTTATATAATCATAATATTAATTAATTAAGCACGAAACCACATTGAAAATTTTAAAAATAACTTTTATAAAAAATTTACCCACCATTAAATACTACATTCTACAATACACAAATTCCACATTATAATTATCCATTTCATTCATTATTTCATTCCATTAAACATAGATCCCATATTTTTTGAAATTAAACACATTATTAATGAACTAATATCAATTAATAAATTATAAAAAACTATTTTTCAATCATATAACTAAATTCCCATTCCTACAAACTCATATGAAATAATTAAATCATAAAATAATAAATATAAAAAAAATTATTACAAGTTAAGCTTAAAAATAAATAAATAGGTCACCTAACTCACGCATAGTTCAAAATCCATATGAGGTACATAGGCTTAACTTCTCCTAGAAAAAAAATAATGAAACATTAAGACTAGATTAAAACATTTGATATTAAAACATAATATAAGACCTTCCAATAAAAAGGATAGTATTCATTAATGAATCATATTGATGTAGATAATTCTACTAATTGATCACAAATATATCTTTTGTCAAATAAGAAATCAATACTTGAATTTTGGGGATGAAAGAGATTGATTATGAACACTAATGTTATTCAAAAATGATATTTATCCTATGGATCTCGAAATCAATACCAGACACTTGAAATAAGGAAAATATAAATATTCCTCCCTTTAATAAAAACCATTTTGGTGAATACTAGGTACCGGGTAACCCACCACCGGGTGCCTGGTGGCATCCCATGTGATCCACTCAACTGGCACCTCCACCCGATACCTGATACAATACATTGGGTACTCAATGATCTTTACTAGGTAAAATATATCTAGTTCCAACAATTCACTCTCATATTCCCTTTTACATTAACCACATGCCCCTAAATCAAGCAAAAAATTTGAAATATAAATAATTCAAACCCCTAAAAACTAAATCAATGATGCACCTATATGACTAAGGTCTTTAACATAATACTTATAGAACTGAAATTATTAGTCCCTTTGTATATTAGATACAAAACCATCTTATTTTATAACACAACATACATTTCAACAAAAAAATTTAATCACACATGAATCTCGTATAGCCATATAATATACAATATTTTTCTTTATTATCTTTGAAAATGAGGAACATAAAAAATGGTATTATTATATGCATAGTAAGGGGTAAATCAAATTAAATGAGTCATCGATGATTCACCATTAGATCATAAAAATGTAAGAATTTTAAACATAATATAAATTAAATGATTATTTTAATAATATCATATAATCATAATTATTAATCATATGAAATTTATAATTCCATTTTCATTTTATTTTCTAACAAAAATTTTTAACGATTTAGTGGGAGACCTAACGAAACCATTCACCGAACCGACATGATCTACCATTAGACAATAAGAAAAACATCATAAATTATTCATAAGGGTTGAATTTATAATAATATATCATGGAATTGAAATATATAGATGTTAATTATGATCACTGAATCATATAATGAACCAAGTAATATGATTTTTGATTTATAAAATAGTAGTTATGAACTATAGTGATATAAAAAAATGTGTATCATGATTAATAATTGAAATTCATATCAAATATTAGGGTTATCTTCCAAAACCAACATAATATAATGGAATATATTGTCCCATAATATAGTAGACAATGATAATCTCTCATATCCCATACATGCCAAATCTTCTAACATTAACATTAACAAATGAATCAGAGGACTAGATAATATTTGATCCCAACTATTGAAGAATTATATATCTATATATATGAATTACATATGAAACCAATCATACATACCTTAAACTCATATCATGATTAAGAAAATAAAATAATATGGGATATATTACATTTTCATTAGATATCATATAATAAGTTATCAAAATTTTAATATGTTGAATAAAAATTAAATCACCCAAAAGAAACATATCATAAGATAATAATGAAAAAATACATGTTAACAATAATAAATATATATTCTAGATAATGAGATTGAAATTAATGATAAATAATGAAAATTGTTTTCTTAACATTTTCTTATTGTTTAAAAAAATATATAGGTCACTTTCAAAAAACAATTATGTCCTAAAAAAATAATTTCAAATGTTTATTTTATTAATAAAATATCCTAGTTATGAATCATTTAAACAAAATAAATCTAAAGTATAATAAATATGGAGGTCAATATAGAAATAAATATTTTTTAGAATCTTTTAATCATTAGAAGTAACCTTGGTTGATAAAAACCCAGAAAATTTGGATGCTTATGAAAATTAAATAGAAATATAATATGTGAAAAATGAAATTCATTTTTGGATGTCTAATTTATCAAAATAAATATATTTGGAAAGAAAAATATATAGATATTAATGAAATAAGTATAAAAAACAAAGAGAGTAAATGTTCCACTTAAAATACTTTATTTTATGTTCTTGGTTCATATATAATATAATATGGCATAGAATAGTATAGTTCTAAGATAATTCTAGTGAGGGGATTAAGGTAAATTTCAAGACGTATTGTGATACATACTATTAACCATTAATTTCAGTCCAAAAAACATCAAAATTACTACAAACTAGAACCCATAGTGATGAAAATAATCAATTAAATGCCTCAAATAATAATAAAAATTAAAAAACAATTTGCATAAAATTATTTATCAAATTAATTCATAATTCATTAGAATTAATGTTTTTTGAAGATTTATGAGGATAAACATTTTTATTATGGTAAAATATATCAAAACTACATAATATAATTTAAATATTTCGATCAAATAAACAAACAAAACAATGTGCATTAAGTTCAACCTTAAAGGAAAAATATGAATCCAAAATACGTCCCACAGTATAATAATCTCAATATTTTTAAATCCTTCCTTCAATAAATATCTATCATGTATTTAATTATAAATTATATAGAAATTAAAATCTAATATTTATGTAAAATCGAAATAATATTTTTATAAATGAAAATGATAGATAATTAAGAACCCAACTTTATAATTTTTATTCCTTACAATGTAAGTGACTCAACACTCATGATCAAATAGATTTAATCAATGAATAAAATATTTGTCAAAAAAACAAGGTGAAACTAAAAAAATTATATATATTTGAATGAAAAAAGAAACATAGAAAGATTAAAAATAAATTAAACATCCTAATATCAAGGAAAATATCAATAAAATATGGTTTCCATTACAAAATTTGACTTCAAATAACTCCAGGTAATAGAATAAAATGAAAAAAAACAATCTAAAACTATGATTGTTTGCCTTAAACATCAAAACAATCATATTTATAAACCTAAAATGACTATGGAGCAATGGGATATTACTTTATCATGGAAAAGGTATATATCGTTATAAAAAATGTTGTAGTTTCCACAATGTCATAAAAATGTCAATATACTCTCATTTATTTTTATTATGAGGATACTCAACATCAAATTTCCAACATAAAATCCCATTTTATTAAAAATAAAATAATATAATGATATATAAATAGAGAGATTATTTGGGACTCCTATATTTAATATTTATATCCTGTTCATATGGATATCAATTTTTATGTACACTACACTATGATGACTCATAGTGGTTTTCCTATGGTAACGAGGATTCATTGTAGTCATGGTTATCCTCGATTCTCATTATTATACTTGGAATGAATTCATCCAAAACTTTTACTTCATTATAATGGTCATCATGGCTCAAATAAAAAAATCATTATATACAATAGATAACATCTTCCATGGAATAATCACTTCTGAGTTAATTGTGTTTCATAAAAAAATTAAACCATAACATGTTTAGATAGCACCATACCAAAGTTTAATTAATTTTTATTCCTTTTATTCTAAATTTTTTCATGTCATATCTAATACTAAATTGTTAAGAAAATATTTATTAAGTATATGAGTCAGGAAAAAATTCCTAATTCTATAATAAAAATATATTAATATACTGAATATAAATATGAACAATCAAATTCCCCCACACAAATCATTTTTCTATTCCTTAAGATAAAAAATTTAAAATAATATTAAAAACAACATCCATTTAACAGTGGAAATTTGAACAATGCATGAAAATAAAACATTTTTTTAACTAAAAATCAATAAATTTCATATTCTTATTCTCTCAATGTGTTCAATCAGGCCTCTATATTGATTTTTAATTCCAATATATCTTCCATTTTGTTCCCATATATCATCCTTTCTATAAATATTTATGATCATTTGGTGATTTACCTTATAAAAAACTATTTTTATCAACACTAAAGATCAACAAAACTATAATTATTCTCAATCTCAAGTATATTGACTCGATCTATAGGCTTATAGGATATATTAATCTCCAAATTAAAAATCATAGTTACCAATAAAGATAAATTTAAAAAATGTATTTTTCGAAGAATGAAGGTTCTTAGTTCATGATGTTTAAAAGTAAAAAATGGTTGGAAATGGTGGATTAACTATATGAGCACAAAGAACTAATTTTTATTAAACTCAAAACAATCCTCATTATTTCAATTTTACATGACACTCTCTCAAAATAATTTTCATTTTTTTCTATTTGTTCATATTAGTTCAAAAAAATTAATATTCAAAGTAATTTTGAAATGTATTCTTTTATATTTATATTCCCTTTTATATATTTTAGATGAATCGTATAAATGAGATGAAAAATAACTTGGTAACCAATTTTACCAATATCTAATACGTTAATCCTTATAGATTTTTTATTCTTAGTATCTTTCAATGTAAGTACCCTAGATATCATTAATATCCCTATTTGAATCTAAATTTTGTTTCTTAAATAATACCAAATAATATAGGGTTGAAAGGATAAATTGGAAGATAATGCGGATTTCCAATAATGGGATTCATGGACTCTATGGGCTTAATAAATGTCAAATATAGTGTAAGTCCAAATATAAAAGTGTCTAAATAGTTAAAAATGATATAATTTGTTATTTCAACATCTTCTAAAATCCTCATACTTTGAAAAATATCAACACACGTATTCCAATCATAATGTATATTTTGATAATCTCTTAGTAAATCATTTACTAGAAATAATGTGTTAAAGAATTCAGATTATCTCTTGAGAAATGGATTTTATATATTAGGAAATCACATGACACATGAATTATAAGTAGTAAACCAGTAAATGATAATTTAAATGAATTATAATAAGAAGAATAAAAATCCAAACATTATTTCATATTTGAATCTAAAAACAAAAACCTATTTTATTTTCACTTATTCCCTTTTATAATATTCAATTCAAATTCCGTTGTTACTCTAAATTTTATATAAAATATGGAAATATTTCAAAGAACATTGTCACATAAACTAATGATTTCAGAGCAAAGTGCCCACTATTCTCTAAAATATCCTACTTTACGCATAAATCAAACAGTTTCCTCACAATTTGTGATAAAAGTAATGGAGAACAATTTAATATTGTTAATTTATTATTTAAAATGGAAGGTGAAATACGTATTAAAAAGATACTTGAAAATTTGGCCACTTATTTCTTTGACATGAGTTGAAATTTGGGGTTCATTTCATTAATACATCGATAATATTTCTTGAAAAATATATTATTGTTTTAATATAATGATTTATTTGAGTTCAATAAGATAAAATAATGGAATAAAAAAATTTATGAACAAAATTAAAAAACCAAATTCATCCATTAATTCCTTTATAAAATAACTTAAATATATAACAATGACAACATAAGTAAAAGAAAAAACAAGGGTTTAAAAAATAAAATAAAAGGTCAAAATACACTTATAAGAATCCATATGATTTATATATGAATAATCTCACTCCTCATCTTCAACATACTTCTCGGGCATGGTTGAAAGTAGATACACACTCGACATTGTTGTATGAAGCTCCCCATAATACATATCACTATTAACCTATAATTAATAATGGGGATTATAAATTATAATTGGAGAAACCTACATTGATGTAATTAATAAGGGCGATTTATTTTTGGGTTGATAAATTCCTCATACCATAGTGTGTGGTAAGACCATCCTCACTCCCACTGAATTAATGGTAGGCTATCCAAAAATTGTAACAATGGTTAATAATGAAGTAGTAATTGTGGTTTCTTTCTTAATAGATATAGGAACCCAATGAATATATGATGGAATACACATTGAACACAATAGGATAAAATTATTTCACATAACATGAGAGATATTAGTTTTACAAAGTTTAGTGTACTCGTAAATATCTAATTTGGTCTTCATATGAACTGTCAAGTCTATAAAATATGTATATTTTATTTTTATATTAAATATTAAGTTATTATTTCCTTTATTTCAAAATTATATTCCATTCCCCTCTTTATTTTATATTTCCATTTCTGTATGCATATTATATTACATAACTATATTTATTTTAACAGTTTCAGTGTCCTTCATAGTGAAATCCAAATCATGAACTAAAATGTGGAGGCCTCAATATAGGTAGATATATTTGAGTGGGTATGGAAGGAGTAGGACCTAATGTGGTCATGTCCTTGGGTAACACCTCATCCTTATTCCTATAAAAAATAGTTATAATATTGGATGTATCCTTCTCAATATGTGAAAATTGGTTATGAGAAGATAGAGTGATAGAATAATGAGGTAATTGGGTGTAGTTGGGTTAATGTGTGTGGTTACCCTTTGGAATAAGTAATCCAATGTTGTAATTCAATAAGATAGACCATGCTAGGTCTCAGTATCTGTTAGTGATCCAGAGGGCATGGGTCATCATAGAATACCAAATCTATCTTTTTTCCTCAATAAGATAGTATTCGATTTGTTTTATTCCCACATCTTACTGATATAGTTGACATTGGACATAATTTTAGATGAAGTCTTTGCTATGGGATCCTATGAAGGTAATTGTGGGTGATGGGAAAACATGACTGAAAGAAGGCCCATGCGTCTGAGAGTTTAGTTAGTATGAATATTAATATTTATATTGAATTGTATGTTTAGTTAATCTCAAGATGCAGTTATTCCATGACATAAATAAGCATCCCAATCTTATGTAAACTGAAAAATCAATGAATATAGACTTCTTTGAGGAAGTGAATGGTACTGGAGTCTCAAAAACCATTAGCGGTTTAAATAAATTTATCATAAAGGTACACACAATCAGGGTAATGATTCTAATAATTTTAATTTTTATAACATTGGATCATTAAATGGGTTTAATTAGGTCCGTTCCCTTCTAAAATCGATTATAGTATGCTAACATATATCTAGTTCATGACCCCTTGTATATCCACTTTGTGAAATCAAGTAGTCATTTCTATATGAATAATCACTATGATAGGGTCCTTGAGTTTTAATATCATAGATTTTATAGGATATTATATTTCTCGTAGGTCTCCAATCAACTCTTTATAATAATAAACATTCTTATTCCAATTTATTTTAAGAGAAAACAATGTATACTCCTCTAAATTGGAAATTATATCAAAATAGATGTCAACTTTAAAGGTGAATTCACTATATGTAATTTGAATATTTTACCTATCAACCTAGAGAATGTAGTTTGATGGTTATAAGTAAGATTATTGATGAACATATATATTAACTCCATATTAGTCTCCTACATTATTTTCAAAATATTATTTTAGTATATATTTTTAAAGTTCCCCCATATAGTTGTTTCCAAAACAATCATACCAAACAAAGATATTTATTTGTGACTACCTCTCTACACATTCCAATATTCTTATAAATTTAGTTCCCAATTATCTTTGGGATGTATGAATTTTAGAAACATATTAATTGTTGAAGTTTTATATGTCAAAGAGTCAGTTGAGTAATCCCCTTGAGATGAAGATGGGGAGGGAAAATAATGTTAGCTAGGATGAGGTGGTTTGGTGGATCGTCCTGGTTAGGTTTTGGAATACTAAAAAGCATCCATGATAGTTCATAATTGATTATAATTGGATTATTATATTATGTATTTTTGGTATAATGATTATTTATTATTTGAATATGGTGGAGTTTTTTTATATTAGACATATGTTTGGAGTGACGACTACATGTTACAAAATATTATAAAGAAATTAAATTCTAAAAGGTGATGAGTGAGGTAAAAAATAGTGATGGAGATAGTATAAAATGTGTATAAAAATTTTGAGAATGGGTGTGTCATTAAATAAGTGATAAATATAGGTTTAGGGTTATGTGCATTAAATTCATTAAAGGATTTGAGATGGAAAAGGGTAAATCTGGTCAAGAGGGACACATATTGAGTATAGGGAGTTATGATAAGAATATGATTTGGGTGAAATTAGGGTTTCAATAGGACTTATCTATCATGTTACTAATTATTTTATAAGATTTAATATATAAATTAATTATTAAAGTAACCATTGGAATTATTGGATGAATTTGTAGTTGATAAGGCCATCAAAATTTTATAATGAATTATTGTATTTTTTAGAAATGATTGTTTTCAGTTAAAGTAAACGATATTTCGAAAAATGGAATTTGAAGATGTGTATGGTTGTTCCCAAGGAAAATTAATTGTATATACATATATCATAATATGAAATCATAAATAAAACCATTGAATGAAAGGGAAACATGTATTTGGTAGTGACAAATCTTGGAGAAGAAACTAAATAAGTGTTAGAAGATGTAATAATCATTCCAAATAAATTATGTAATGAAAGTGGAGTAAATTATATTGATAGATGAATGATAAATTATAATATATACATATATATGAAATAATTCATAGCATATGATGATTATTGATCTGATATTTAGTATACATTCATGACAAGTGTTCAATATTTATACAGAAATGTCAACTACATGTTCTGTTTAAGATTTATGTTCTCAAAAAGATTACAGAATGTGGACTAATTAAGAAATGGGTAAAAATGTGTAATAGATCCAAATGATAGAATATTATCTACAAAATTATTTTATACTAATTGTAACACAATTTAATCTCACTCAAAAAATGAGCCCATATTCCATGGTGTTCAAAAGATAGTTGTCTATATTGTAAAGTTCCTGATGAATTTGAAACATTTCATAGAAGTTTCCCTAAGTTTCAAAAGTTTTAACATGAGGATTGAAATCATTATTTAACCTTACAAAAAGAGACTGACATGAAAATTATTAATGCCATAGATCTCACTAAAAATCATGTTACAAATTTTGAAATACAGTAACCAAAGTATGATAAAGAGTATGAGTTAAAAGGTATATGAAATATAAATATGAAAAATTATAGAGAATTTAAATGCTAATTAATAAAAGTTTAAAGAAAAATCAGGTGATTCATGAACTATTTTTTTCAATGGAACTACATATGAGTGGGTTAATAATGATTCAACCTTATCTAATCCAATGGTCAGACGATCAGAAAATATAAAAGGGACGGTTAATATAGAATACTCTTAAACAATCATATGAGAATGAAAAGAAATTTTTTAATACACTAGATGTCATATCAGTGGAAGAAGATTATAAAATGGATTCACCACAATATGAGGTAGTTCTTGATAATATATAAGTGTAGGTAAAAAATTAAAAGATAGAATATGAGTTGAAGCTCTGAAAGTTCAAAGAATAATACATGTTGGTGTACTCATCTAGGGATAAATCCAAATTATTGAATGAAATGCAAGAATAAAGTGATAAATTAATTTATTGTGATGTCCAACTATAAATATTTAGCCTTATAATAATTATATTTTTCTTAATTATTAACTTTCTTACAATTATTGAATCTTTAATGTTTAATGTTTTAGATAATTGGTTCATAACTCTTACATAAAAAACACATAAATTACAATGTCGAAACATCAACTCAGTATTCATTTTTCCCACAATGTAAATATTTTAAAATAAAACATGTTTTGTTTTTAGGATAATATTCATGAATTTTAACTTGATATATTCTTTATTATTACTCATCTATTTAACCTATGAAAAAAATGGGATGGAAACAAAAAAACCTTAGTATGTCACATAAAATTTTGAAATTTTTTATTCTAGTGAAAAATGAACACTCGTAAAATGTTTACCTTTATCAAAAAAATTCATTGATCACTTTAAATAAAACATAACAAAATGAAAAAAAAATATATTTTCTTAATGAAGTCCTTTAAAACCCATATAAACAAAATAAAAAACATTCTTAGGAAATAGTGGGCATTATACTAATGACCTATGTCCTCTAATGTCAGAAATAACTATAGACAAATTAAATCCATAGGACAAAACACCATGGTTAACTCCCTCCTTCATTCCTTAGGATAAAAGGAACACTACCTAATGCATTAGAGAGCTATATCAGGTTCTCTAGTTGTATAAGTTTTATTATTATCACCTATAATATAAGCTATATCAAAATTGCACATCATTCTCTATAATGATAATTTACTATATCATAAAATAAACTATTTCTATGCTTTCACCATTTCATAATAATCTTATGAAAATACATCTGAACCTATAATCAAAAACACCTTTCATTCTCAAAAAAAAAAAGGAAAAAATACCCATTTTTCAAGAAAACCATTTAAAATGAAAAATTATCAAAATATTTTTGAAATTATTTTATTTGAAAATAACCATGTAAAAAAGTAAATGGAAAACCAAAAAAATAAAAAATCATGATTGAAAGAAATTATAATATGTCGTATATGTAAAAAATTCATTATTTTACACTTTGGTAAAAAGAGTCAATAGTGACCCGTACAGAGAATGTTAAAAATGTACATTTTTAGAGCATAGTAATGAAATTATAATATGACTAAAAATGAAATATTAAATCCACCATATTATTAATAAAAATTTTCATGAAACATTTCAAACAATATAGATATATAAGAAAACAAGTTGGAAGAGAAACTATTTATGAATTTTTATTACAGAAACTCCCTTAAATTACATATGACTCATCACATACATTCTTTATCTTAATAAATATAAAATTGTTGTTAATTATTTTAATTGTTATGATCCCTTTCATTTTAGTTTCATTATAATTATCCCTATTATATCTTTTGTGAACATGTTTTATTTAAATACTTCATCAGTAATGTTTATATCATAAGTTTTGAGGAGGTTCGATACAAAGTACCAAAATATCTTCAGTGGGATGAAACTGATCAAATAGGTCTTTATTTCATTGTACCCAAAAAATTAAATTCTGGACATGGCCATAGTTTTAAAACTTTAAAAATTATTTTTAACCATCATGTAATAGCGTACAAGAGAAATGAATCATATTTCTTCATGGGTGATGTAATTCACACATACACACGAATGGATTTATAATTTTTCAATGGAGGGTAATGAAATAGATGGTATATTATCATTAAATAATGATATTAATTTCATTAAAATAATATATATATATTAAATATATCATTTTAAATATCCAAGAGAGGTTGTGATCGAAAACAAAATGCATTGCTTCGCAGAGGTGGTAATCCACATGTATTCACAAGTGATAATTTCATTTCTCATAGGATATGAGTGTAGATGAAAAGGGGTTGTATAATAATAATAATAATATTTTTTCTATAATATAATAACATCATTAATTTAGTATGTTTAAATAATATTTGACGGTTCTTGAAGAAATAATAAACTTTAAATATGTTGGTTAGGACTTATACAATCTCTTTGGAAAACCAATTTTTTGAACACAATAATATATCATGGTTTTGTATTTTGGTGACAGTAAGACCGTTAAAATAATGTTAGTGATGTTCCATAAGATCTTTAGTATGTATTGGCTAAACTATTTTGCTCAAAATCTATGAGGAAGAGAGGATCATAGACAGTATTTTACAAGTAAGGGGAGGGGAACTTTGGGAATTGCATAATGTATTAAATTAATAAATATTAATTTTCATTGAAAAGTGGAACCAAAATGATATATTTATTATATCATATTATTATGATTATAAATAATAATCAAAAAATATTATTTCAATATGTTTTGGGGATGTTATCACCCATATCAACTGTTTAACCGTTGTTCACTCTCTTGATGATTACCATGACACCAATGTTTTTTAAAATATTACTGTTAATAAAATTTCCATAAAATTACAAGGGAAACATAAATATACCATGTATTATATTTTTAACCATATCCCATTCACTTGGATGAATATATTATTTTTATAAATTTTATGTCATTCAATGAATTATTGCTTATTATAAAATATAATTAAAGTCCTTTGTTGAACAATTAATTTTATTTTAATTAAATGTAATCAATATAAAAATTTAATTCAAATATAATAAATTCACGTATCACTAAAAAAATTATTTATCAATAAATTTTTTGTTAGATGATAACGCACCAAAACTCAATTACTATTAGAGTTTTAAAAATCATTTACATATTTTTTCTACTAGTTGAACAAAAACATTGTTGGCATTAAGTAATCATTTAAGGTAATTATGTAATTACTAAAAATTAAAAATAAATTAACCTAAAAAATTATTATTCTCAAAATAACCTTTAACATTCATTAAAAATTATTTTTATGCCTATCTGAATAAATCAAAAAAATTTATAACAAAAAAAAAGTTACACTTTTTTCATTACATCAAATAATATATAAGTCTTTTCCAAGGAAAAAATGGAATAGAATAACAATAAATTAGAATATTGGATGACTATATTCAAACCAAACTCCTAAAATATATTTAAATAATTGTTTTTGGTTATTTTTAGGCCAAATCATGTTATTTCTAACCTTAAATACATGATTTACCCTTACCAAGGTGAGACATATTTACTATGGTTACAATTAATAATGACCGAAAATAATATTAAACTCCTTACCAAATTTTGTTCTTTTGATTCTAAATATGGAATCCATTTTTTAATATTCAATTTTGATATATGGTAGATGATAATTTAAGAAAAGACACAAAATACCACCAAATTTATTTTTATATAAATCATTTTTATCCCTAAAATTGAACTGATACCAAAATTAGGTATAATGATTATTATTTTGTACTTAATTAGAATTTTTATAATTAAATGGTACTTACATTATTTTAAGATAAAATGATACTTCTAAACTATATTATATGATTATAATATTCAACAGTTTTACAAAAAATCAGTATTTTTCACAATTCATTGAAAAAAATATCATTCCAAAAAAACAAAAAATTTAATGAAAGATAATTTTGACATGGTGATTTCAGAAGGGAAGTTTATTTATCCAATTTAAAATTCTAAAATTTGGAAGGAACTTTTATAAATAAAACCTTATAATATGACTAAACATGTTTAAAAAATTGGTTTCCTTTTTTATTGAAAAAATAATTAATATTGTGATAATGAATATAACTATATAAAATATATTATGTGAATATTAGTAATTCATGTAATTTATATAATATTAAATTTTTTATTTTAGTTACATCCCCCACCTTCAAATTATTTCCTCAAATTTTTATTCATTACATAAAAAGTGGGGATATTTTTCCATCATAGAAATTTATGATTCTCCTATTTATTTTTTCAATTATTTAGATTTTCCACAAAAAATTAACTTGATGAGATAACATCTTCTGCAATTTTTCCCTCTCTGGTTAAGAATATGAATTTGTTGTTCCTAATAATAATGGATTCCTTCCAACATAACTACTTTAGGGGAAAACATGAGATACATCAGGGTTATATTTTGTTAATAGTGAAATAATAAATACATAATGTACATGATATAAACTCAAAGGAAATGTCACTCATTAGAAAAATTATCAAACTTTATCTAGGATTACATACGATCAAATGAAAAACAAAATCAAATTCATTTTTTATTAATATATATATCACTTTTCAATATATGTACTTTATGAAAAACATGGTCTCTTAACTTGAAATAAATATCTTTCCTCTGATTATCGACATAACTTTTCTACCCACTATGAGTCATCCACATCTATTTGTGAATCATCTTCACCCTATCAATCATTTTTCTACCAACTCTGGTCCCAAAAACATAATTTATCCAACATCATTCGAACAAAATGTATCCTGTCACCGCTTTCCATATAATGCCTCAAAAGTAACCATATATATACTGGAATGAAAATTGTTGTTATATGAAAATAAAACTAATAAAATATCATGATCCCATATCCCTTTGTAATTAATTAAACAATAAAAAAATATTTCATTTTTTTATTATTTTATTTGTATTTTTCATATTTAGGATGAAGATTTATACTAAAATTTATTTGACTACCCAATAAATTATTATGTTGTTTTAAAAAAATTAGATGTCAACATATGATCATAGTGAAATACAATAAGGAGAAGACCACTATATAACCTGACAATATCCTTGATATATAGCTGATAAATATGACCTAAAGGCATAGTATCTTTAATGGTATAGAAATTTTGTTATTTAGTTAGTTGATCAATAATAACCAAAATTATTTTATTATATCTAGATTTCCTTCGTAATAACACCATGAAATCCACTGATATATTTTCCCACTTCTGCTCCAACACTAGAAATGATGAAGCATCCCTTTGACTAATTTTCATTCAACAATATCATATTAAAAATTAAAATATTTCATGGTAAACATTACAATATCCATTTTCATTCCTTCCCATTAATAGTATTATTGATTGTCTTTATAAATTTTAATACATTCTGGTTGAATAGAAAAGGATGGTTTGTAAACTTCAATCAATATTTTTTAATAGGGAAATATCTGGTACACATAAGCATTTTCAAAATTCAAAAACCCTTCATTTTTTGTGTTAAAATTATTTATCTTACCTTTATTAACCAGTTCTAGATTTTTGTTTAAAACATGACATTTCTTCTTAGCTAGATTAATTCTATCCATCAATATTCACTATACTAAACCCGAATGAAAAATTGAGTAAGTTACTACAAACACGATATCTATTCCATTATTCTATAAATCATTTACCAAAGTATCATCACCTAAATTTATCATGATTAATGTGTATTATATTTTCCACTCAAATAATTAGATACCTTGATTTCTTTTCCAGGATGGTAATGAATCATGAAATCATAATCCTTTATCAGTTTCAGCGATCATGTCATCCACATATTCAACTCTTTCTTAGTGAATATATAATTCATATATTTATGATTGGTATAAATCTAACCATTAATACCATATAAATTATCCCTATATATTTTCTTGGAAAAAACCACTGCAGATAATTCCAAACCATGTGTAGGATAATTTACCTCGTGAAGTTTAAGTTGATGGGAAGAATAATCAACTACCTTTTAATTCATCATCATAACACAACCAAATGACATTAAAAAGAATCCAAACTGACAAAAAATTCACCAATTATAGAGGGTAGGTCCAAAACAAGATCATTAACCAATATTATTATTTTTAGAAACAATCATCATAATCTTTAATACTGATGAATTTAACTCCATTTCAATTAAACCAATTAATTGGGAAAGATAAAAGTGAAAATTTTACATGATTATGATAGTAGTAAACCACTAATCTAATAAAAATATTATTCTATATGATATTTTTAGTTTTTTTACATTTTTTAATAACTATAGTTTTAGAAGGTTCAATAGTAATTCTATCTTTCAAAAAATATATCCGAGGAAATAAATATACTATAAAAAAATATAAATTTCTTAAATTTGTCATACAATTTTTTATGGGTTTGAAAAATATTCTTTATAAGTATTTCATGATCCTCATAACTTTTAGAATACCCTAATATATCAATAAAAAATAAAACCATAACTATATCTGAATAGACATGTAAAACTCTATGGATAAGATCAATGAATATTTCTAGTGCATTAGAAAACACAAATGGAATAACTACAATATCATTATGCTCATTCCAATTATAAAATTTATTCATTGGAATATATTCTTCCTTCATCTTCAATTGATGGTATCCTAACCTAAAATCAATATTAAAATAATAATTTTTTCGAAGGATTTGATCAAAAATAAAATTCATATTATTCAAATTAAACATGTTATTAATAGTGATGTTATTAAAGGATATATAATCAATGAAAAGTCTCATTGATCCAACTAACTCTTTAAAAATTGAAATAGTTTTATCCCAGGATGATGTTCCTAGATGAATGTGTAACATCTTGGATCTGGGTGCCACCAAAAGGTGCCCCAAACCAAGTTAGTCACATAACCTCAAGTCTATTTCCCCAAACTCCAAAGTCTTCTGACTAGCAGTGAGGGACAAGGTGTGATAATGGGGAAATTATTCCATCATTAGAATAGTATACACAACCGAAAGAAAATAATAAACAAAATCGGAAGCAGTAATACCATACAACAGAAGTAAACTATGCAAGAATGATAGTGATACAAAAAACTAGAGCATATATAAATGATGCATGTAAAATATGTCTAGGAAAGAATCCAAACAAGTCCTGATGATAGAAATACAATATAGATACCAAATTAGATAAAAACAAGTAAAATCCCAGAACTTCGCAAGCCTCATCTTGGTCCCATGCCCTCTAGCTCCAACCACAATCAAGTACCTGATAGAGAAGGGTGCTTTCCTCTATCTATACCTGCAACCATATAATTTGTTTTTGTCCAAAATCACAACAA
Source organism: Viscum album (assembly GCA_963277665.1). Classification (NCBI taxonomy): domain Eukaryota; kingdom Viridiplantae; phylum Streptophyta; class Magnoliopsida; order Santalales; family Viscaceae; genus Viscum; species Viscum album. Next base: position 1,774,703,019 of record OY728129.1, on the reverse strand, counting down.
AAACAGGGTGTGAGGAGAATCCTAGTCGGAAACCACCAAAAGATCTGTGTTTAACTCTCAGGGAATATATATAGAAGGTAATATGCACAAATGATGCAATAAACTATGAAGTACTCAAAAGTAAACAGACTTATAGTTTTCAATTACATTCATTTACTTTTATTATTCATCCTTTAATTATGTAATCTCGGGATCTATACTAAGATCTATATCCCCCTGTGTAATAGTAAAAAATGGATTTCTCAGAAGACCATCTAAGAAACAAAGTAAAACCAAGTCCAATCTTGGGTGATTGCTTGGCAGACTTGCCACCATCATTCTACCATTCATACACAACCCACTAGTGAAGCTCTCTTAGTCTAACCCCTTTGGTTTATAATAGAACCAAATCATTAAAGAATGAACTTCTAGGAAATCTCTCCGGGTTTAACCCATTTGGTCCCACATAGTAGTAAATAAATTATAAACGACCTCTTAAGTAGCTCTCATGATCAATACCACGGGGTCAATGTAACATCAAAACATTATAAACAACCTCCTAGGTATATGTCACGGTCAATACCCCAAGGTAAATATCTTCACTAAAACTCTCACAGTCCCATGTAAATAATATGAAAACCCCCATATTTTTCTTGGTCCAAGGCTCTCATGGTCCATTAGAAAACAAATTTGCACATAATATCCAAGAAGCTCATGTAATATTAAACTAATACATGGCTAATCATTCACAATAATATCATAGGAATTTCATATAGTCAATTGAACTATATTTTAAGAATCCAAGGCTTGAATAACAAGGAAATTTAAATAGGCATCCTAGACCAAATGGCCATAAATGATCAAAAAATGGAAACACACCCATGGGGTGTCCCATAAAAAGGTATCTAAACTTAGCATAAGAAACAACCCCTTTTTAATCAGACAACCCATAGAAGGTATTAAATAGGGTTAAATTTCAAATAATTCAATACCCCAAGCATATGTATGAGACACTTTAAGCATATATAATCCAAGATGAATGAAAAAAGGGACAAACCACCTACCTCGATGTTGTATGATCGATATACATGAACGGCGGCCCTTGAATCAGCCTAGATTGGTGTAGATCTACCAAATATGAAAAACAATTAACCATGAATAACACACTAGGGGGAAAGAATAAGGAATAAATGCTCTACAGAAATTTAGAACCCATCGGTGGGATTCCAACGCACCTAACAGTGTTTCAATCAGAGCTAGGATGGAGAATCGAGAGGGGTTCAGAGTTCGTTTTCCCTTTCATCGTGCTCCTATATGAAACAATTCTAGAAGAAGGTTTTTCCAAAGATGAGATGTAACCATGCTCCGATTTACCAAATAAAATAAAAGTGCATGGAATGTTCATTAATAGTACACGTTTTGTATTAGCCTCAATTGTGCTTGACTTAAGCTGGTCATCTAGGTCATCACCCGACCATGTACTCAACCATTACATGGTCAGAACACGGCCGTACATGGAATTCCAGGTACACAACGTGTAGTAAAGAGTACACATAGTGTACATAGAAAATCCCCAATTCTTCCTTTTTTTTCTCAAAAAACAACCTGAAATCAAGATGCATACCTGAAATGAAGCACCGGGTTCTTAAAAAATGAAACCATTATCTTCTAAATCATGCCATAATATTTTGAATTCCAAATGTTCAAATTGTCCCATTTAATAAGGGTGTTTTGAAATAGGCATATCATCAGGCACTAAGTAAATAGTAAACTCAACCTCCCAATTTGGGATAACACTAGGAAGTCGATCAAAAAATACACCCTTATATTCTTTAATTTTGGGAACATCAATAATTTGAAAAAATTATTTTTTTTCAAAAATATTTTCTAGGTAACTTTCACCGCCATATTTAATCATTTTCATTTCATTTTGATAAATTATCAATGGTATGAAATCATTTAATATCACTTTATTAGGACTAAAATATATATTTTCATGATAAATTTAAATCAAATCAATACCAAGAATAACATCAGAATAAACTATTTTCAATTCAAAAATATTTTTAGGAAAAACTCTCATACTTATTATAATAGGAATATTTCATTAAATAATTATTTCATTAATAATTCTACATATATTATTTACCAAATGTTATATCTTCTTTTTATGAAGTGATACTCCAATTTTACATGAAAATTCCTCAAAGATGATTGAATTTAAAGATCAAAAGTTAAATTATATATTAGAATATTTCTAATAAACATGTAATATAATTTTTACCACTTAAATACATGTTTCCACATCATTATTTCTAGTATAAAATGATTTTTTAACCCATTTATACATTAAATCATGATTATTTACACCCTGAGTAACTAACCTCATACACATATTATCATAATTCCCAATCTCATTACAATTAAAACATCTCAACATTGGTGGGATATCTATTTAGTTATTCTTTAGTTTTTTATAAATTTGTTCATTGCAGTCATGAGAAATATGATAAAAATTTCTACACTAATAGAACCTTAAATATCCTATCAAATATTACATGAATCATTATTACTGCACTTGTAACATGTTGGGGGCTTACATGAAGACTTGTTAGTTTTCTAATTTCCTATTTCATTCCTCCTTGACAATTTCTTACTCTTGTCATCTCGAGCAACATAATTTTCATCAAACTCTATATCAATTTTCTCATCAGAAAAAAACAACTTTATCATAATAGATAAATTATCATTTGAAAAAATATCTTCATAAACTTGGTTAAAAATATGATTAAATTTTATTTATTTTACTATCATGGGGCTGAATAAAATTTTGTTCATACCTGGATAATCTTTTAAATTTTCATCATTCACATCGACTAGTTCATCATATTTTTGCATAAATTCATAGAATTGTTTCTCCATCCTAAGTCAGAAAACATTATGGAAATATTTATTCAATAAAATTTTTTTAAATGTGTCCCACTCTATAGAATCAATATTATCCTTCACTCTATGGTTATAAAACAATAACCACTATTAATTATCTTCACCTTAAAAATGAAAAATGGTAGGAGTTTCCTTTTTTCATTATAAACATCACATGACATAGAATTTAATTTCTATTGAAATTATCCATCATTGGGAGTCCACTAGATCTAATGATTTTCTAAAATGCTATGGGTTCTATTTCATACAATGTCAATCAATCGATATGTTTATCTATGAAAAATATTGTTTCTCTCTAACATAGATCCCACCTCTATTTATAACCTTAATTAGTTCATATATCCCTAATATAACTTCATAGTTACAATTCTAACAATTCAAGGATACTGATTTAGAAAGATATTGTCCTCAAGATACATTCCTACTCAAACATCATTATTTTCACTATGAAAAACAATTGATAACTAGAATATATTTAATGATAGAATATGGTTATCTTAAAATTATATATTATTTCACCATAACCATTAAGTATAATCATTCATGGGTATTATATTAACATTATCTTAATCTATAATTTTATCTAAACCATTTTTTTGATAGCAAATATAAGGTATCTGCATTATAATTTTTTTGTTAATAATTAACATTATTAAATTTAATGGATTATTATAGTATATAGTTTTATAGAATTAGGTCCTAACTATTACATAATATACCCATATATTACAAAATGGGCACTTCTACCCAGTATCCATTTTTTACCCAATATAAAAATTTTAATATGGGAAACATTTTTAATGTAAAATCTTTCCAAATTTCAACTTCTTCTTTCTTCTTACTCATTCTTAATCTATATGGAAAATTTTAAAACATGCGATGAGTCAAAAAAATCCCACTAAGGTACATAAATTTAAGAAATATTTTAGACCAATAAAAATCATGAAAAACCATGAAAATATTACCTTTACCAAAACATAATTTTAGGGTATGATATAAAATATAACTATATAAGAACCCACACATTTTTCTCAACGAACCCCTTTAAACACCATAACAAGAATATATAAACCCATGTTCAAAACTTAGAGTATCATATTCATAAACCATGTTCACTTATGTCACAAAAAAAATTGCAAAGTAAAATAAAAATGATAAAACAACCTATTTATCAACATCTATATTACCATGAGAGACAAAGAAGATTCCCCAATTAAATGGAGAGTTATAACGGTATTAACAGTCATATAAGTTGTATTGGGTACACCCATTATATAAGATTTATCTAGTTCATCTATTATAATATATAATGGTAAATTAGTATATCATAATCAATGCATTTTTAATGTTTCTCCTTTTTGATAATTAATCCATTGAAAAAATAATAATGAATCCATAATCAAAAAAATTTCAATTTTGACATAACAATAGTGATAAATTCCCCCTTCCCTTGGAATTAATTTAAAATGAAAATTTCCCAAAATATTTTGAATGAAATTTCATTTAAAAATAATCACACGAACATGTAATGGTGTCTTCAAATAAAACTAAAATCAAGATTGTGGGGAATTGTTTCATGTCATATCGATTAAAAAAATTTGATACACTTTTTTAAGAATAGTCAAAAGTACCTGGTGAATAAAAATTTAACTATTACTTTTAGAACATTGTATAAAACATAATATATGGTTGATAATGAACTTTATAAATTATTTAATCATATATAATAATTTTATAAAACAATTTAAAAGTAAACGGGTATTGATGAAAAAAGGTTGGAATGAAAAAAAAAGAGATTTTTTATAAGTGAGTCCATTAACTTTAGTCTACCTCATCACGTACTTTTTTTATCATCCTGAATAATTTTTTAGTTAATTATATAAATTCATAGGAATCATTTACATGTTATTTACATTAAAATTATCTATTTTAAATAATTTATTACTATATTTAGTTTAGTTACATCATCAGTTTTGTTTGCATTGAGTATTTTGAGGAAATTTGGTTCATAATCTCAAAAACATCTTCTGTTTGATGAATAGGGTCAAATAATTCACTTTTACATTATATAATGTATAATAATCATGAAATTATCATAAATATTATACTTTAAAAACAATTTTATAACCATCCATGAATGATATACAAAATAAATGAATCCCACCACTTAGTGGTGGTGATAATCCATAGATATGCATAAACAACGTCATCATTTTCAAATGGATGGAAGTGTATGAAAATAGATGAAAAATTAAATTTATATATATAAAAATTTTATGAATATAATACATATAAATTAAATACATGATTTAGACAGTCATGATAGGTAGTGAAGGAAATTTAAACGCATCTCTTGGTAGAGGTTGCAATCCACACACACACATGAGGGATGTTTTCATTTATCATATAATAAAAAAGAATATAAAAAATGGTTATATTATAATTATAATAATAAAATTTAGGTACGTGGAATATTTTATGTTATTATTTTATAATGATTATAGATAATTTGAAGGAGGTGGAGTAGGAAATAAACATGAAATAGGTTAGTTATATCCTCATTGCTATACAACTTAAGACTCATAGTTTTTGTATTTTTTGGGAGAATAAAACCTATATTACATTTGGAGTTTTGTTTGGGAGGTCCTTTTATAGGTATTTAATATAATATATATCTCAAAAGGTTGGAGGAAGAGAAGAGACGAGGTTCCCTTTTATAAGTAAGGGAGGGGCAATTTTGGAATTACATAAAGTATTAAATTAATATGAAATGATTTTCCTGGAAAATTGGAACCAAGTTGTTATATTTATAATATAGGATAAATATGGGTCTATATAATCTTATCCAATAAAATTATATCATTTTTAGGATATTGTTTCACCCTTATCTCTTTTTTATCCCCCCTGATATGCCTTTTGACGAATATCATGATATCAATATTTTTTATATTTAGGGGTCAAGAAAGTTAATATGTAATTTAAAATGACCCCTATATGAACTATGGTTGATATTATAAAACATATCACATTCAGATGTATAATGATAGTATTTTTATGAATATTAAATAATTTGAAAATATATTTTTTATTATAACATATCATTAATGTCATTTTAGTAACAATTTATTTAGTTTTACATTAAAGTAATACAAATACAAATGGAATTAAAATATGTAAATATAAAACACACTTATTCAGTTTTCTGTATCTGTAAAATTCACTATAAATTGTTACTCACCCAAACAAAATTACATATAGTATTCTTAAAATAATTTACATGAATTCTGTGTTGTTTCTACAACATTATGTTGGCGTTGTGTAAAAATTAATGGTAATCATTTCCCCATTAAAAATTAAAAATATGCTAACATAATATTAATAAGTTACTTAGTATCAAAATAAATATTAATATTATTATGAAATTTATTTTTATCTATATGTTAATATACTTGAGGGGTTTAAAAGAAATAGAGATACATGTTGTATTTTTCATTACGTAAAATAATATATATGATTGTTTCAAAGAAAAATTGAAAAACAATTATTATAACATTGAATCATGGATGAGGAATAATGAAACAAACTCATAAAATAGATCATAGAAACTTCTTAATGTTATTTATTGTCCTTGTCATATCCTTTTTTATCCTTAATTTAAATGATATACCCTTAGCAAGGAGACAAATATTTTCTACGGTTGTCATTTATAAAGACCAAAAGTCATAGAGACCAATATAAAAAATTTATACCTTATAATTTAAAGTAGTGACTAATTTTTTAAGATTCAATTTCTATAATTGGATAAAATTACTTTAAGTTAAAATTCAAATTGTAAAAAAAACACTTTTATGAAAAGGTTTTTTTATGAAAAAAAATGAACATATACCAAAATCATGTATAATAATTATTACTATGTCCTTAAATATATTGTTTTAAAATAAATTATTTTCATTTTCCTATATTATATAAATATCCTTTTAAATTACTTTCTATAATGGAAGAAATGTTAGTTTTACAGAAATTAATACATTCAGTATTCAATAAAGAATCATTATATTCATAAAAATACCTAAATTTCACCCTAATATAATTTGGATATTTTGGTTTCAAAAATAAAATTCATTTTTTAAATTTAAAAATATAATGTGTAGGAATTAAAATTTTAAAGAAAAATAAGAATAAATGAAAAATATTTTAATAAAACTATTTCTTTTTTGGGTTTAGAAATTATGAAATATTCTTATAATGAATACAACTATATAAAATAATTTTTTTGAATATTAAGAAGGAATAATATTTATTTACTATGAAAATTTTGTGGAATTTATGCCAACTAATCGGATAATGGGAACGAATAAATAATGAGATGATTAGATGATTCAAATAAGAGGCCACAAGTCAGAGTTGAAAAAATGTTTCAAAGAAACTGTTGAAGTCCACTAGAATCCCAAAAGGCATTCCTTATTGTGTTCCTAAAACAAAAGGATATTTATTTAAAAGATTTGATAAAATTTAGATGAATATTTATATTAAGGGAACAAAAAAGTCTTTTTTGTTATTGCAGACATATTTGAAATCAAGGTTTCATGATGACGTCGTGTGACTTCACATAATCACATTAAAGTCATTATAAAAGTGATGTGATGAGATGGATTTTAATAGATTAGAATTTATATAGTTATGTTTGGGATTAAATTAGAGATTTTGGAAAGATCATAGAATATTTTATGCTTAAATTTGTGTATGATTTAATAAAGAAAATATTTAACATCATCAACTTGATAAATGAGATTGGCTTAAAATGGAAATATTAAGAAGACTCAAGATTAAAAGACCAATAATTACTAAACATTCCCAGAAAATATGAGTCTATATAAATATATATGTTTATTAAAATAATGTGTGAGTGGAACCTAGAATATGAATATTGATAATGTAAAGAAGATGCAAAAAATCAAAGAGGAAGAATCTAACCTATACATACTAAATGATCACAAGGGTTAAAAAAGTGAGAGGGATTGAACAGAGGGTTCAAAAATAGATGAATAAAAATACCAGATTCAAATGATAAAAAAGTTATAATCTATAAAATTGTTGAGTTATAACCTGTAATACATCTGGATGTCAATGTTTAGGGAGAATTAAGTGATTCATATTTTTTTACTAGATGTATAGAATAGGTTGATGTGCATTACCAATATATCTGAAGAAGAATTTGATTTCAATGTTTAATCCATAGAGTACATGAGGTAACATATAATACTAGTGGTATAAGTGTAATAAAAACCTCATTTATAATAATGAAAATTAAGAGTCTCTATGGGATATCACATGTAAATGTTTTAATTGCTCACTTAGGTAAAGGATAGTAGCATGTCCCATTTTAAATCTTATAAAAATAGTGAAAATTTATGACCCAGGATAATAACCAATCAGAATAAGGAGAAAGTTTCCCACACTAGATTTTAACCTTATAAAACTATTTATGTGATCATTTCATTACTTTATAATTATTACATGTGAGAGTAAGTGTTAAGGGAACATACTCTATTGTACCTGACTACCTATGAATTTTTGAATGATCCGAGAAAAAAATATGTTTCTAAATAATTCAATTAAGTATATTATAGTCATTATATTAATACATAATCTTAGGTAACCATTGGAGCAAATGGAGGAATCAAAATGATTGTGGAGGTATACATCAAAGACCCTAACTGGGAAACATCACTCTCTAGTTAGTAGAATAAAAAAAACTAGTAGATCAAAAGAAAACCACAAAACCAATAAAAACCCCACCATCTTGCTGATGAGTTCTAGGAATTCATAGAAAGTTATAAGAATACCATCGGCCATCCAACGACATCATTTGCCTTACTTGTATAGTTCACTCACCAATATAAATGAATAATTTAAATAGGTATTCAATGTATTCATTAACACATTAACACCACTTATTAGACCAAGAGTCCCAATCTGCTAGATCATATAAATATATCCCATGGGATACTTGGAAATAAACGTCAACTATCTTCACTGATCTGTTGTGAATGAAAATAAATCTAACATTCATCAACAAAACATTTACTTCCATTATCCCTCCTATTAAGATATCTTTAAAATTATTTCATCTCACACATTGATCTATCAAATATTCTCCCTCTCATTCACTTAGTTTCATCCAAAGAGAAAATATTGTGTATTAGTTTTATTTGTTGTCAATGATTGTCATTGGTTGTTAATAGAGATCAATGAGATATGAATATCTCATTGATGTGAATATCATTAAGTAGTTAAAAAGTCAATGGAGCTTGGATGAAGTGATAAAGTGTTATTATATGGATAAATATATTAATGGGTTAAATAAATTGATTTTAAAAGGTGTTTCTTGGATAATTATAAAGGATTTAGTGAATGAAATTGGATGTTAGGATAGAATAATTATCCTATTAATTATGATGATTTTTTAGTATATCCTCATGTTAATGAATTGTTTCAGTAATGACACCTTGTTCAAAAAAAATAAGAAAGATTACAATTTGATGAAAATTTATATTGAATTGACATTCTAAAAGTAGAATATATGATTTTGAGATTATTTGAAGATATAATCCATGCAATATTTCATGAGGGGAGATTGGAAGATTATGAGGTAGATGAGTGGTGGATGGATTTGTTTTTATATGATGATACCTCACTAATATTTTTTTGTAAGTGTTGTCAATAAAGTGGGCAACCAAATCCCTCCAAGGAGGTTATCTCAAGCACATATATTGGGAGTAAGCTCGACCCAAATTGGAGCCTACCCATGCATGGGATGATATGACCGCATGAAGGAGCCCTGCATAGGTATGGTGGGGTGTGTGAGTGTCTATGTGTAAGCCCTGAGGAGCGCACGACTGAGGCCCCACATAGGCCAGGCATGAATTTAACAAAGCCTATGGACCTCATGTTTCATGGACCATTTGGGCTTGTAGTGTGTAGTTTTTTTGAATTAATGAGTTTTAATTCGTTATTATGTTTTTCATTAAGTTCATTTTATAAATTATGTTTTATAAACTCTTCCTTTTTAACATTTCTCATGCCATTTGTTTTATTCTCTTGCGCCATCCTCTATCACACTGACAATCCTCTTGATGTCACCCCTTACATAGTATTCATTGATCAGGATCACTGCCCATTTTATTGTGGTCGTCTATCTAGCATTTGTTGTTCGAATGCTTTGAACTACTCAGTGGTTATTTCCACTTCGTTCTGCTTCGTGGAGCGCTCTGGTGAGGTTGGCTATTACGCCGAACCGTCACTCGTAGTGGGTTTAATCACCCCTATTACGACTCGTCTCGAGACGGAGATCAGAGCGATTCGGCTTCGCTTCCTCCCAGAGATCACAGTTCATTTCGTCTTCCTTGGATCTCGTCGTTCGATCCCTTGAAGGGTAACCTCCATGGAAACTGTCTCTGCGGCACACTGCTAGTGTGTCACCTCTGGTGGATCACCATCACAACGTCATTTGACTTCAGCATTCTGAAGGCCATCCCCAAGCCCACTCGAACCAGATCCAGGCGCGCTAGAAGAGAACATGACGATCGAGCGAGTTTATTCCCGACACTGTGAGTATTTCATTCTGCTCTTTACGGTTTTATGAAACCCTGTAAATCTTTGATCCCTATTTCTCATCTCTGTTGGGGAGAATCTATTCCATTGTAATTGTTTTCTTTGAGATTAATAAACACGTGTGCGTGATGGGTGTTCTTGTCATGCAGTAGGACCCAGAGGGTATGAAGCATGTAAATTCTTGTGTTCCTCTTTTAATTTATGCATTTTTGTTCCAGTAATTTTCTCTTCTGTTCTTTCTTGAATCATTGGCACTGATCCGCTCATTTTATTGTTTACTGGATGTTTGCATCCTCTGTTTGTGACCCATCCCATGTAATGGTGGTATAATCAGGTTACCAACCCCAATGTCGAATCAAACATAGAGCAGATACTCTTTGGATTATAAAGTTGAGGGGAGTACAGTGGAGCTTTTGATGTGGGGTATGGTTTGGTGAGATATGGTTAATCCATTTAAAAAACATATCTACATAACGAGGCTATCCAATCAGATTAATCTTCACCATCTGATCTCCCATGCTCTTATATTTCAAATGGTCGTGCATTTTTTAAAATTTCAAAATCATCTACCACCTCCAGCCACATGATAGAGGTATTGGTTCACCGGAAAAGAAGGACGATCTATCTCCAATAAAAATAGTGAGTTCCATGAGTGTTTTGTGGTTAAAATAGTGAAACAAAGGGATTTAGGAATCCCATTCATACATCAATGTCTTTCACTCATGCGATAAATCAAATCATCAATCTTTGGCTGAACTACAAACATAGTTTCTAGAGGCCTCTCAAAAAACCGTTCATCATAAAAAAGGTTGTTGGATTGAATCAGAATGTGCTTATGAATGCATTCACATGTCTAAATCTTCCTAAAGGATAAGCGTAATTGTGAAGAAAACCTACATGTTTTTAAGTGTCTCTTAATCCACAATTTTAGGAATTCAAATCTAAGATCATCATCTATTCAAGATGTTGATTTACATGTCATAAAAACTGTGATTTGAGCTAGTGATTAAATAAGAAAGAGGTTGTGATCCTCACCTATAAAAGGAGAGGAACTAAGTTGATTTTTTGGTGCTTCTGCTCTCATTATTTGGAGAGATCTTATTTTCTATAAAATAGATCCTCGCAGTGTTTCTTTTAGGCAAATAGTAGAAGAGCCTTTGAGACTTCCATGATGAAGGGGGGTTCGGCGAACTTTGATTCCATGAAGAATATCTACGAATATCATGCACGAAGGAAAGTCATGGACACATAATTGTTTTTTAACACCCTCGTATGTGCAGAAGTTTGGTACCTCAAGCCTCTGATAGATTTATTTACTCCCACTGTGCCTCACAAAGAACATGTTATGTGAGGAAAATTTCTTTCATGAAGTGTGAACAACACAATAAATCATATGCTGAAGAAGCAGTGTAGACCACTTCAGGAAAAATATTGGATCCAAAAATATATGTTTGTGATGAGTGTTGATATCTAAAATATAAATATTGGTTTTTTTAAAACAAAAGAAGGTAATGGGGTGTGTGTGTATGCATAGGTGAATGCATAAGCACTCTTACGAAGGAGATTTATTACTGGATAGTGTGCCCACACACATGGTTTTCGAGAAGGAAAAGGTATTTAACCCACATGATTAAATTTAGAGGAACAAAATATTTCATACATAGATTAATATAAATTAGAAGCTTGGTTTTAATAAAACCACATAAAAACAAGGACAATATTACATTTGTGCTTAGGGGATTTAATGAGAAGTTCCATGCAACCATTTCATGAAGTAGACTTGACATGAAATACTGATTCCATGTGAATTAAGTGAATACAAGATATTCATTAAAATAAGGTAGAAAATTTTAGCATGGGTATTTGATAGATTGGGAGGATAATATTGGGAATTATTTATATACCATATGTGAATGATCAAACTAATAATGCATTCAATGATTGATATTGTGTGTCAAAGGATTTTAATTAATTATGATGTTGATATGTTGATTTGATATTAAGTATTTCTATAATCACAATTAAGTTTTTGATTCTATAAAGAAGAATAAAAATATTCAATGTATTATATTTTCGTTGAAGCGAAAAGAGATCAAGACACAACTATAAAGTATTTCATATATTTGAGTGTTATTGATTAGAGGAAGAAGTATGAGTGACTGAACAAATTAATATTAAGTTTAATTATCATTTTTTTGGAAGAATAATGTAATTATCATTCCACAACACATTCATTGTAATGTTACTAATTCAAGAAGAAGAAGTGAAGTTTTGAGGTTGCTGATTTGAATAAGAGGATTTTTTTTCCTGCTGATGTGCTAGTAACAAATTGAATAAGAAGTAAGTGGATGATCAAAGTGTTATTTGAAAATCCAATAATAGTTTGAACATGTATAATACATGATTGGTGTTACAGAGAACCTTAATAAGGAGAAGTATATATTCAATAGAAGTATAAATATACATCTGAGAAGTGTAATGTAACATTCCCTAAAATTTTAAAAAAAATTAATGACATGATTATTTAAAATAAACTATGTTATAATAATTTATGTTAATTATTGTCACGACCCGACCCTACCCGGGCTCGAGCCGCAACTACCCCAAGCCCGCTTCCATAGGCCAGGGGCTGGCGACCAGCGTCAAAGGCACAATAACTCGGGGAGGCCTTTGCCTAAGTACCTGTACACACACACGAAACACACTCAATGGAAAAGTGCAGAGTAAAAAGGAAAAGCAAAGGGAAACTGCTATAAATATACCTCAAATATGCATCGAACTCTAAACAGTACAGGTAAAGTGATGAAAAGGAAAAAGGGGCAAAACACGCGCACAACCAGAAAAGGTGCCACAACCCGGCAACAGGTAAACAAAAAGAAACAGTGGACGGGTCTCCCACCTGGAACCCGACTCCGACCACTACACGCGGTCCAAGATCCCAAGCTCCTATGCTCCACTGAAGTCATGCTCCACCTGTCCATCGTCTGCAAGGGCACACCATGTGCGGGCAAAGCCCAAGTAGGGTGGAGTATAAAAATACTCAGAAGGATACCCCGAAGGGTTGAGGGAGCAACAAAAGTGGTAACGAAGGGTGAGCAGTAGAGCGAACAGAAAAAGTAGAAGAGTACAACAAGGACTGCAAGAAGAGAGTCCAGCTCAACCCAACAAAATAAAGGAAGTAGACTCATCCAGGCACAAGAAGCTGGAAACGGTGAGAAGATGAACTTCTCGTCGAGTCTTCACTACCTATAGACGGAGAGTAGACTCATCCAACCATGAGAAGCTAGACACGGAAAGCGCGTGGCATACCTCGCGCGTCTTTGCCTCTCCTGGAAGGAGAGAAACCAAGCCCAAGAAGTGGGTACCGGAACATGGTATATAAAAATCCATATGCTCTATCGAGAAGCCAGAACAACGTCATAAGGGGATCTTCATCCCATAGCTCAGCCCAAGAAAATGAGTTTCCAACAGTCTCAAAAGAAACATCGTCATCGATGCCCATCATCCCGCACGTCTTCCCTGAACCGCAAGACAAGGGGATCAATCACCGCACCTTGACACTATCCGCTTTGGGCGGCACTGACTCACCCACACAGTTTTAGATCGCGTCACAAGAACGCGTCTCGGTGGGGAAAGTGCCCCTCGTACTTGAGAGTTCGAGGTAAAGTCAAACCACACATCGTCACTACCCTGCAGTCGAGAGGTCTTCTCAAAGTCAAAGTCATTCCATCATCGACCTGTACAACCAAAGGTCCCGCTCCGGTGGTCATGGAGGAAAGACACAGACTAGCCTAGTAGTAAGGACTAAGTCTGGAATGCCAATAGGTGTCCCACTGCCCTTCCCCGCTAGAGGGTAATCCATAACCAAATATCGGGTGACCCACTGCCCAACCCTGCTGGATGGTAAACCATAACACATCATCCGGCGACCCACTGCCCAGCTCCGCTGGAGGGTAGACCTTAATACATCATCAGGCGACCCACTGCCACGTCCCGCTGGAGGGTAGATCTAGAATAAGTCGACATGTGACCCACTCCCCAGCCGTGGTGGAGGGTAGACCTGGAACTAGACGACATGCGACCCACTGCCCAACCCTGTTGGAGGGTAGACCCTAAGAGGTCGTCGGGTGACCCACTACCCAGTCTTTGCTGGAGGGTAGACCCTAAGTGCATCGGGTGACCCACTTCCCATTCTCTGCTGGAGGGTAGACCCTAAGAGCTGATGAGTAACCCACTACCCATCCCCACTGGAGGGTAAAACTCAGAACCGCTCTGGTCGTATCCACTGGAGGGAACAACACTGGCCAACCGAACACGGAGTGCGTATCGCGCAACCACCCAACTCTAGCACAAATCACCCAAAGGGGTTCAGTGACTGTTCCATCACTATGTGTCACTAACACCTCTACCAACCGATCCATCGAGAACGAAACCAGGGGGAGACCACTCAACCCTGCTGGTCAACCAATGAGAACATAGCCAGGGGAAAGCTCCACCCTGCTGGTCAAACAAACACACAGAGGGACCCTCTACGTCACGAGGGGTCAAAGTACGCAAAGCAGAACATGGAACACACATGGGGCCCACACGACGTGTGGCCCCAAGTCAACCCAAACCAAGTGCACGAACGTCTCAGGTACATCACACGTACCTCCAAGCACTCTCGTATACTCCTAGAGTATACCACGTCTCCAGCCCAAGGGCTATCGCGCACACGACACCCAACGTCAATGCGAGGGCATGACGTAACATTTCCAACTTTCCGCCTCAACGGGTGGGGAACGGACAACAACATCTATTCCAGCATTACTTCACTCACACGGGAGTGCGCGCGATCACACGCCAAGGGTCTGCTACAACCACAGAAGAAGAACCGCCCTCGGGGCACCTTCACATTTCCACCATTCACAAGATCACGCAAGAGGCTCCGCACAACCAAACGGATCACACCGTTGTAATCCTCATGAAAAAACACACGAGATTGACTACTTACTCACCTCCAACGGATATCTGATGGAAAAGTCAGCAACACCGCCTCACTCCCGGACGGTGTCCCGTGATCCCGAGCCTTGGCCCCAGAAACAGTCGGGCGCATCGCACCATTGCGATCCCCTCGGGAAAACACATCAAAAGCACTACTCACTTGAGTGCAACAGATATTCTAAGAAAAATATGCATTCTGGCGCACCGCACACGAGTGGTGCCATGTGGGACCCGCATCCCAGTCCCAAAACTCAACGAATGGATCGCACCATTGCGATCCTCCTGAAAAAAGCACACAAGATGGACTATTTACTAATCCAAAACGGTCGCCCGATGATAATGATGGAAAATCACCGTCGACGCCCAAACGACCCTCGTGGGCCCCGCACCATCATGCGGAATTACAGCGGGCAGACTGCGCCAACGCGATGCCCTCAGAAAAACACCTAACATCGACTGCTCGCACGCCCCAAACGGGCGTCCGAGGAAAAAGTCGCTAAAACGCTGCACGCAGCTCAAAAGATAGGCCGTGGGGCCCGTGCCTCAACCTCGGCCTCAACGCTCGGAACCACCCTGAAAACCTCCGCCTCGATGCCAGAGTTCCAACGCTGCTAACGGCGCTTAAAACGGACGCCGGACGCGTCTGCGCCGTCCGAAACAAAATCCCCCGGGAAAAGCCAATCTGCTTAACACACGTGACGCGCCTCCAAGTCCCCCATTTCGGGAGTTAAAAACCCTCAAAACCATCTCAAAAGGTTCTCCTCTATGTCAGGTCTGCGCCGCCGCATACGGCGCGCAAAACGGACGCCCGTAGAAAAAGTTACGGGTGTCCAAAATCGAAGGCGGTGAAGCCCCTTCGGCCGAACTGTCTCGGGCCGGCCGGTTTGGGCCGGGCCGCGCTAGCTGGCCTGGCTTGCAGCGCCGGTCCGTGGTTCAGCCGTGCGGACTGGCCGCGGTCCTGCGGTCCACCGACCTAGCGACCGGTCCCAGGTGGCCGGTCTTCGGTCCACGCGGAGACCCGCTGACGGCGGGTCTCGGTTCCCTCCACGGGGTCGCGCGCCGCCACCCCGGTTTACCCGGCCGGCAGTACCGTTCAGCCGACTTGCTGCGGCCGCCGACGCCCGAGACCCTACTGCCGCCGCCACTGGGAAGCTGCCTCCGCTGCAGGGAAGCCGCTGCCGCCACTGAAGCTCACCGGACTGCCGCTGGAACCCGCTGGAAAACACCAAAAAACCTCCCGGAACTTCGCAGGATCCCTGCGCTAACCCCCGGACTCGGAAATTTAATCCGAGAAGTGTGATGGAAACCCCAGATCATATCCTCTGCAACTACGGGCTTCACTCGATAGGAAAAATAGTGATTCAATGCTAATAAAACAATCCAAGGGAGTTTCGGATATGAAAACAAAGAAAACAACGAACTCCTACCACTTGGGCGATGCCCGGAGCTTCACGGGGAGTCCACCGTCGCGCCGCGCCTCTCCGGAGCTTCTTCGCTGGGGATGGAGGAGGAGAGGGGAGAGGGTTTTGCCAGGGGGTTCAATGGGGAGCAAGGGGATAGGAGAGGGGTGGGTTAAGTGTTTAAATAGAAAACACTTAACCACCCGTCCGTCGGCCCGAACCCGAACTCCCGACGGGGTCAGGATTAAGCCTCCCCTAGAGTAAACACCACTTCCTGAGAACAACGGTGGTCTCGGAATTTCAATCTGCGATCCCATTCAAAAGTTATAAAACTGTATGTCCGAGGCTTCCAAATTACGAAAATTCCCTTGGGTCCATTATTCACAAATAGCCCGCGCCCGCAAAACTTACACCCCTCCTAGGGTAAACGGAACATTACAAACTCAACGGTGCCCTCAGTTTTCCAATTCGAGCCACCGTTTAAAAGATACTCGAGTTTCAACACTAAAAGAATTAATTAATTAATTAATTAATCCGTTTAACGTTCCAGAAGTGGGCGAGGCGTCCAAACATCCCGCGCCGACATGTTTTATGTCGTTCCTAGGATAAACACCTCATTCTGGACCCATCCGTACACTCGGATCTCTGATCCGGAACTCTGTTTAGGAGTTATCCCATTTATTTGGCGTTCTCCAGTGTGAACACACTGAAAATTTAATTCCAGCCACTCCGGGGCTCGGAATCGCACGCCGTCTGAAGGCGCTGCTCTGGAATATTATCAAGAATATTTTAAAGTCTTTCACAGCAAAAACCGGGTTCTTACATCATTCCCACCTTCAAGATTTTCGTCCCCGAAAAACAAAAATAGGGAGCAACACAGTGTACTAAGCCCACACCTGGCTTCCCCATACCCAGAAGAACCCATGCACAGCTCTGCGTCACCACACACAGACCAAAGAATTGATCTGTTCACGTGATTTTGGCCCTTGCTGATGGCGTGCACCCACTCCAGACTTTGGGGTTAGGGAAAGGTGGTAGGGTACCTCACCATCCCTTTGCACAGTTTCATATGGCCCGAAGGCTCTTAGGGGTAGCTCACCTCCCCAACCGAACCTCCACATCGCACGCCACGACTGGAATCACCGCCCGCACCTGGAACAAGGCCCGATGATTCCCTCCTTCAGAATATACATATGGTGAAACACCCAAGGATATCTGGTCACGCAAGATTCAACAGTCGATGTCTCTCAACCAAGACACTCTTACACGCTCGAAAAGCGATGGAGTCGACACCATCGACTAAAGAAAATGGTCTCACGCCTTTTTCCTTACCAACACAGGGTTACACCCACCACCCTACGTCACCCTGTAACACCTCAAACAAGGAGCAGGGAGAAAAGCCTTTCACACGCATAGCCTAACAATTCTACTGCAAAACGTAGAAGAGTCGCAAGGGGTACCTCTCACCATCCCATGCTCTACAGGATCGTAGACATCCAAAGCTCGTGTCTGTCTGTGGTCCCAACAGTCAGCTCCCAGAGCCTGACGTGGACCGCCTAGTGGTGATGGGGAGATTTCGTAAAGTCATCCCCCACTACCAGATCCTCCCGCACCTCTTCTAGAACCACCTCCCTGGGTACTACTCCGATCATGGTGCTGCCTCTGCCGGGGTGGTGCGCCTGCTGCCTGCTTGAAGCTCTCAGCAACTCGGGTCGAGCAGTCTCGTGCCAAGTGACCTTGCCCGCTATAAACATAGCAATGACTCTCTCTGGACTGTACTGGTGCCCTCCGGCGCCACTGTGGTGTACGACCACGCCCCTGAGTCCGGTTGTCAGAACGCCACCTGCATCAAGGTTCTTCTTGCCGATGCCCACTAGCTGCGACAGACGTCTCAGCTCCAACGTGCCTGCTGCCACCACCAACACTAGAATGCGACAGGAAGTCCTCTGTCACCAATGCCTGTTCTAGCACCCCGGAATATGTGAAAATTCCCAAGGGTACTATAACAGCACGAATCTCTCGGCGGGGACCCAGCTCAAACTTCCGCGCTCGGATGTTGTCGTCATAGACCAAGTCCGGGTAAAAGCTTGCACGGTCTGCAAAACCAGCCGCGTACTCGGCCACCATCATCCCTCCTTGCTAAAACTGCAGGAGCTCCTGAATCCAAACCGAGCGCAAGTAGGAGGGGCAAAACTCCTCTCAAAACATCAACTAAAAGTCTCCCCACGAAAGCAACGACTCATCAAGAAACTGAGTCACCAGACTCCCCCAATGCCAAGCTGATCCATGGAAAAAGGCTGGCTGCCAAATCCACTCTCTGTTCTGTCGGCATCTGCATAAGCCTGAAAAGGCGAACCACTGCCTCGAGCCAAACCTCTGCTACCTAAGGGTCTGGCTCACCACTGAACCTCAGCGGTCTCTACCGCTGGAACTCACAGAGCGCGCTCAACCTGCGCTCAACCCCCGTCTCCTCTGATGAAGCTGCTTGTTGCTCAACAGGTGGGGGTGCTGCTACCGTCCCACCCGGAGAAAGGGCTCGCATGATGGGTCATGGACTGAGGCCTCGTAGCTCATAGGGTCGTCGTCATGCGCCCAAGCTGGTATCTTGGCTGGTTGTCTTCGCGGATACATCCTGAATGTTATCAAGGAGTGTTGCGGTCATATGAGCATATATGTATATACCAACAACAACAACGATGGGGAGCTGACTCAAGTAGGACAGTCAAAGACTCGATCCTATGTGATGCACAAACTAATTTTCCCTAAAACAAGTGTCTCAGCATGCTGAGTTGTCAAGCGGGTTATCAAGGTCCTGGTGAATGGATACGTCGGCTGCTGTACCATCACTGGACTCCCTGGCCTGAGATCCGCTCTCGAGACATGTTGACACTGTTGCGCTAAATCCCAACCAATTCCTCTTTTAGGGACATCCGAACAACGTCCCAAGGAACGAACCACCTCTGATACCACTTTGTCACGACTCGACCCTACCCGGGCTCAAGCCGCAACTACCCCAAGCCCGCCTCCATAGGCTAGGGGCTGGCGACCAGCGCCGAAGGCACAATAACTCGGGGAGGCCTTTGCCTAAGTACCTGTACACACACACGCAACACACTCAATAAAAAAGTGCAGAGTAAAAAAGGAAAAGAAAAGGGAAACAGCTACAAATATACCACAAATGTGCATCAACCTCTAAACAGAACAAGTAAAGTGCTGAAAAGGAAAAAGGGGCAAAACACGCGCCAACCAGAAAAGGTTCCACAACCCGGAAACAGGTAAACAAAAAGAAACAGTGGACGGGTCTCCCACCTGGAACCCGACTCTGACCACCGCACGCGGTCCAAGATCCCAATCTCCTATGCTCCACTGAAGTCACGCTCCACTTGTCCGTCATCTGCAAGGGCACACCAAGTGCGGGAAAAGCCCAAGTAGGGGTGAGTATAAAAATACTCAATAGGATATCCCGAAGGCTCGAGGGAGCAACAATGGAGGTACAGAAGGGTGAGTAGTAGAGCGAACAGAAAAAGTAGAGGAGTATAACAAGGAGTGCAGTAGAGATTCCAGCTCAACCCAACAAAGAAAGGAAGTAGACTCGTCTAGACACAAGAAGCTATAAATGGTGAGAAGATGAACTTCTCGTTGATTCTTCGCTACCTATATTCGGAGAGTAGACTCGTCCAACCACGAGAAGCTAGACACGGAAATCACGTGGCATACCTCACGTGTCTTCGCCTCTCTTGGAAGGAGAGCAACCAAGACCAAGAAGTGGGTACCGGAACATGTTATATACAAATCCATATGCTCTGTCGAGAAGCCCGAACAACGTCGTAAGGGGATCTCCGTCCCGTAGCTCAGCCCATGAAAATGAGTCGCCAACAGTCTCAAAAGATACACAGTCATCGATACCCAGCATCCCGCACGTCTTCCCTGAACCGCAAGCCAAGGGGCTCAATTACCGCACCGTGACACTATCCTCTTTGGGCGGCACTAACTCGCCCGCACGATTTTAGATCGCATCGCATGAACGCATCTTGGTGGGGAAAGTGCCCCTCGTACTTGAGAGTTCTAGGGAAAGTCAAACCACACCTCGTGACTGCCCTGCAGTCGAGAGGTCTCCTCAAAGCCAAAGTCGTTCCATCACCGAACCGTACAACCAAGGGTCCCGCTCTGGTGGTCATTGAGGAAAGCAACATACTAGACTAGTAGTAAGGACTAAGTCTGGAATTCCAACAGGTGTCCCACTGCCCTGCCCCGCTGGAGGGTAATCAATAACCAAATATCGGGTGACCCACTGCCTAGACCTGCTAGAGGGTAAACCCTAATACATCATCAGGCGACCCACTACCTAGCCCTGCTGAAGGGTAAGCCATAATAGGATATCGGGTGACCCACTGCCCAGCCCTGGTGGAGGGTAATCCATAATAGGATATCGGGTGACCCACTGCCCATCCCTGCTGGAGGGTAAACTATAACACATCATCCGGCGACCCACTGCCCAGCCCCACTGAAGGGTAGACCTTAATACATCATCAGGCGACCCACTGCCCCGCCCTGCTGGAGGGTAGACCTGGAATAAGTCGACAGGCGACCCACTGCCCAGCCGTGCTGGAGGGTAGACCTAGAACTATACGACAGGGGACCCACTGCCCATCCCTGCTAGAGGGTAGACCTTAAGAGGTCGTCGAGTGACCCACTGCCTAGTCTCTACTGGATGGTAGACCCTAAGTGCATCGGGTGACCCACTACCCAGTCTCTGCTGGAGGGTAGACCCTAAAAGCCGATGAGTAACCCACTTCCCTGCGCTACTGGAGGGTAAAACTCAGAACTGTTCTGGTCGTATCCACTGGAGGGTACAACACTGGCCAACTGAACATGGAGTGGGTATCGCACAACCACCCAACTCCAGCACAACTCACCCAAAGGGGTTCAACGCATGTTCCATCACTAGGTGTCACTAACACTGCTACCGGCTGATCCATCGAGAACGAAACCAGGGGGAGACCACTCAACCCTTCTGGTCAACCAACGAGCACAGAGCCAGGGGAAAACTCCACCCTGTTGGTCAAACAAACACACAGAGGGACCCTCTACGTCATGAGGGGTCAAAGTATGCAAAGCAGAACACAACACGCACATGGGGCCCACACGACGTGTGGCCCCAAGTCAAACCCAACCAAGCGCATGAACGTATCAGGTACACCACACGTACCTCCAAGAGCTCTCGTATACTCCCAGAGTATACCACGTCTCCAGCCCAAGGGCTATCGTGCACATGACACCCAACATCAACGCGAGGGTGTGGCGTAACATTTCCAACTTGCCGCCTCAACGGCTGGGGAATGGAAAACCACATCTATTCCAGCATTACTTCACTCACACGAGATTGCACGCGATCACGCACCAAGGGTCCGCTACAACCATAGAATAAGTACCGTCCTCGGGGCACCTTCACATTTCCACCTTTCACAAGATCGCACAAGAGGCTCCGCACAACCAAACGGATCACACCGTTGTAATCCTTGCGGAAAAACATGTGAGATCGACTACTTACTGACCTCCAATGGATATCTGATGGAAAAGTCACCAACACCGCCTCACACCCGGACGACGTCCCGTGATCCTGAGCATCAGCCCCAGAAACAGTCGGGCGCATCGCACCATTGTGATCCCCTCGGGAAAACACATCAAAAGCACTACTCACTTGAGTGAAATGGATATCTGGAGAAAACGATGCATTCTGGCGCACCACACACGAGCGGTGCCACGTGGGACCCGCATCCTAGTTCCAAAACTCAACGAACGGATCACACCGTTGCGATCCTCTCGAAAAAGCACACAAGATGGACTATTCACTTGTCTAAAATGGTCGCCCGGTGATAATGATGGAAAATCACCATCGACGCCCAAGCGATCCTCGTGGGCCCCAAACCATCGTGCGGAATTACAGCGGGCAGACTGTGCTAACGCGATGACCTCGGAAAAACACCCAACATCGACTGCTCGCACGCCTCGAACGGACGTCCGAGGAAAAAGTCGCTAAAACGCTGCACGCACCTCAAAAGACGGGCCATGGGGACCGCGCCTCAACCTCGTCATCAACGCCCGAAACCACCTTGGAAACCTCCGCCTCGATCCCAAAGTTCCAACGCCAGTGACGGCGCTTAAAACGGACGTCAGACGCGTCCGCGCCGTCCGAAACAAAATCCCCCGAAAAACGTCAATTCGCTTAACACAAGTGACGCGCCTCCGAGTCCCCCGTTTTGGGAGTTAAAAACCCCCGAAACCATCTCTAAATTTCCGCCTTTGCGTCAGGTCCATGCCGCCGCAGACGGTGCGCAAAACGGATGCCCGTAGGAAAAGTTACGGGCGTCCAAAATCGAAGGGGGTGAAGCCCCTTCGGCGGAACCGGCCGGGGCCGGCCGGTTCGGGCCGGGCCGCGCTAGCTGGCCCGGCTTGCAGCGCCGGTCTGCGGTTCGGCCGCGCGGACCGGCTGCGGTCCTGCAGTCCACCGACCTAGTGACCGGCCCCAGGTGGCCGGTCTTCGGTCCACGCGGAGACCCGCCGACGGCGGGTCTCGGTTCCCTCCGCGGGGTCGCGCGCTGCGACCCCGGTTCACCCAGCCGGCAGTCCCGCTCAGCCGACCTGCTGCGGTCGCCGATGCCTGGGACCCTACTTCCGCCGCCTGGAGAGCCGCCAAACCACCGCTGGGAAGCCGCCGCCGCCACTGAAGCTCGCCGTACCACCGCTGGAACCCGCCGAAAAACACCAAAAAACCTCTCGGAACTTCGCCGGATCCCTACGATCACCCCCGGACTCTGAATTTTGATCCAAAAAGTGAGACGGAAACCCTAGATCGAATCCTATGAAACTACGTGCTTTACTCGATAGGAAAAACAGCGATTCGATGGAAATAAAACAATCCAAGGGAGTTGCTGATATGAAAACGAAGAAAACCATGAACTCCTACCTCTTGGGCGATGCCCGGAGCTTCACAGGGAGTCCACCACTGCGCCGTGCCTCGCCGGAGCTGCTTCGATGGGGCTGGGGAGGAGAGGGGATAGGTTTTCACCAGGGGGTTCAATGGGGAGCAAGGGGATAGGAGAGGGGTGGGTTAAGTGTTTAAATAGAAAACACTTAACCAGTCGTCCGTCGGCCCGAACCCGAACTCCCGACGGGGTCAGGATTAAGTATCCCCTAGAGTAAACACCACATGCCGAGCACAACGGCAGTCTCGGAATTTCAATCCAAGACCTCGTTCAAAAGTTATAAAACTGAACGTCCGAGGCTTCCAAATTACGAAAACGCCCCTGGGGCCATTTTTTACAGACAGCCCGCGCCCGCAAAACATACACCCCTCCTAGGGTAAATGGAACTTTCCGAACTCAACGGTGCCCTCGGTTTTCCAATCCAAGCCACCTTTTAAAAGATACTCGAGTTTCAACACTAAATGAATTAATTAATTAATTAATTAATCCGTTTAACGTTCTAGAAGCGGGCGAGGGGTCCAAACGTCCCGCACCGACATGTTTTATGTCATACCTAGGATAAACACCTCATTCCGGACCCATCCGTACACTCGGATCTCTGATCCGGAACTCCGTTTAGGAGTTATCCCATTTATTTGGTGTTCTCCAGTGTGAACGCACTGAAAATTTAATTTCGGCCACTCCGAGGCTCGGAATCGCACGCCGTCTGAAGGCACTGCTCTGGAATATTATCATGAATATTCCAAAGTCTTTCACAGAAAAAACCGGGTTCTTACAATTATTTTAATTAATAAAAATAAAATTTAATCATAAGATAATTTATACATTTAAAATTATATAATATTACTTATAAAAAATATGACATTGAATTATTATAAATATTTATATTTCATCAATTATGATTTAATGAAAAAATTATAGCTTTTAATTTGATTTTAATTTACTACTCTTAAAAAATATGGTTTTTTCTAAAAGAATAATTATAATAAAATATTTTTTAAATATTTATTTATCATTTTTTAGAAAAAAATAATTTGAATGTCAAAATTTATTTTGATCAAAATGATATTTAATTAAATATTTTAAATTAAAAATTTTCTAAAATTCAAAAAATTTAATGGGGATATATTTTATATAAACAAGGACTGCTATAATTATTTTGATTTATAAATATATTAATGTAACTCCCCAAGCTTTCATGGTATGCTTCTCTTTGAATAGTACAATAGCTTGCATTGTACACAACTTCGAGTTCTAACACACCACGACCAATCAAACTAGTCATCATGAAAAGTAATACACACTTTTTTAAATTTTGTAATTTTTTTTTCAAAATGGACTTTATTTCTGTATTCGAAATATTAATATTAGCTTAGGGTGAATTTTTGGTATTTTTCTAAAAACATTCAGTGTTTGATTAATAGTAAAAACCAATGCGTTATTGTTTAAAACCGACTTTTTATTTAAATAATTAGTTATTTTATATAAATTTATATTAGGTAAAAATAGATATAAAATACCTATATATGTTCAATGTAATTCATTGGAGTCATTTTATAATAATATTAGATATATAAAGTTTTATTGAACTCTTTATCGTCTTTTACCCTCCTAGGTGCATTTACAAATTTGCATAAAACATAATTTTACTACTTTCTATGAATTTCATTTCAAAAATCCAAGAGACAAGGTTGAAATAATTAAGTAAAATGTGGTTCAATAAGGTGAAAATAATTTTTGGTGAATAGTATCTTTTTACTTATTTACCATAGTTAAAAGTAAATAGGGTAACTAAAGATAAAAACGATATTATAATTACCCTAACATATGTCCTGATTCTATTGGATATGTGTATTTCGACCAAAATAACTCTTAGGAATAAAATATGATCTTTTTTCTCCACTTGGATTAGATTAGGACATTTATTATTATTTTATTTAAAGAAGAGTTAAAAGTGATAAATTCAATGTTTTATCACTAAAACATTTTTAATATAGGGTTATACAAAAGATAAATTAGACACTAAATATTTGATAGAAAGCTAAAATTATTTCCTAAAAATGGTATTTTATTTATAATTTTTATAAATAAATAATAAAATTCATTTATGGTACAATGATGATGGAGTAGTTACTTTATTAAAGAAATATTAAAATAATTGATATTATAAATATCCAAATAAATGTAATTTGAGACTTCTAATGAATTACACTAATCTTCTAGGTTCATATGACATGTTAGGGTTTATTAAATAAGATTTTTCAAATTGATAATGTTGTTCTAACTTTCACAAAAACAAAATATCAAATAGTGTCAAAATTGCCATAAATGAGTTTTTTAAAACAAATACTATATTATTAATGGATATAATATTCCAAAAAATCTAAAAATCGACCAAAAACATAGATAAGGTTAGATATATCAATAATGAACCACTTGAGGTTCTCTTGTCTTATAATAGTATGTTTATTAACAATTTCGTATAATAATACAAGAATGCATGGTAAAAGTTAAACTATTTAACTAAGTGTGAAATCTAAATGATAAGGTTAATATGGGGACCTAAACCTATCTAAAACCTATTGGTTGAGAGGTTTTAGACCCATCTGAACCCTATACTTGAAATAAATCTTTTTAGAGCAATTATAAACCGAATATGATTGTATAATTAAATAATATTTCAAGCTTTTACTAAAGTGACCCTCACCTCTCTTATAAAGGGAACTTCCCCTTATCTCAAAATCACACCTCCAAATCCATTTGGCTCAAACAACCCTGGATCAAATATCCTTAAAACTACCCTCACTTTGTCCTAGAGTTGATACTTTTATTATAAAGACAACCTAAGGATCCCTTTAGATGAACTCAAAAGGAAACACCTGAAGAAGTGGTTATGATTTCACCACCCTTTTTCAAAGTTCTTTTCTTCTTCCACATCCTCTTTATTTGTTGTTTCCATACCAAAATAATAAATCTAGTACCTTATAAATAGTGTGATATTATTATAAATATGGTACAACTATATTAATTATTCTATTCATCCTATGAATGACATGTCACCATACGTGCGTACGTACAGCTAACCAACTCCACAACGTGTTGTAGTTTGTTATTCAAACACTTCATTATTTGGACGGTTATAATAATGAGTATAACTGAGTAAATAATAAACATAACATGTTAATTATTTTGTATATATGATATACCATCTAATTACATACGATTTGACCATCAATATAATGATATTATTTCTCGTGTGTACATATGGATTACCGTCTCCACAAACACGATCATATTCATTCCCCAATGTAATCATTAAATAATAATTTTTTTGTTATGATTAAAAATAATTCTTCAAAACTTAATATAATTATGGATATGAATAAAATACATTCTATCCATAACAAAAATTACTTACGTAACAAAACATATAAAGGAAAACGAATGAGTTAACACCCGAAACAATGATACTACTGAAATATTATTAACAAAGCAATATTAAAAGATCATATATTATATCATATTTATGTATGTGGTTATTTTATAATTTAATAACAATGATTAGACTATTATACATGAGGTTAATATACCCTTGAGAAAGGAAAAGTTCATGGTAAGGGTTAATTCTTCAATCTCTTCATTATCTGAGGTTGTTTATACATTAGTATATATTGGGACCTCTTTATCATCCACATCCATGTTTCTTAAAAACGTATTTCAATACATTTTTACTATTTCCTAGACTATTGGTTAAAGTCATTTATACCTTTTTTGAACTTTTTATAAGATGTTTATAAAGGAATCATTCCATAGTTTTCCAAACAAGGTAGTTTACGACCTTTTCGATAAAATTAAGGAAATAATGTTTTTTAACATATACGGCGGGTGCAGCTGTTTTTCGCCGTTATAACAACTTTGAAGATTCCCTCTCAATATTATAAAAATACTTTCAAAATAAATGATTTATTTTAATATTACATGACTTCTAAATGATTTCATAATAGAAATAGATATTTCTATCAATCAGTTTTGATTTCATCTTTGTCAACATCGTTTGTTGGATTTTACGCTTGTTTGAAGTTGATTTATTAGGATACAATCTTCTATATTTCATTGAAGGTTCTTGTCATATGTTATGTTGTAGATGTTATATTTTTATACCATTCAGGGTTTATGGTTAAAGTATTGACATTTCGTATGCTAATTTTAATATGAAGGTTTATGTTATGTTTCACCATTTTTATATGAGGAACGCATTAGACTTAGTAAGTGACGAGTGAAGCCCTATATAGGTCCTCAATGCATCGGTGGGTCTCATGAAAAAAAACTAGTGTCTTGAAATAAGGCTTTGCAAAAATCTTATTTTTAGTCTTGGCATGAGGCCTTGAATATGTGGATATGATGTTCGGTATTAAGCATTCCATCATTATAAAATTGAATATTGATATTACATGTGATTATTAGACTAGTAGAATATCCATGTGAATAAGTAAATGGAATTATTTGATTTAACTTTTCCTTATTATAATTATTTTTATGTTTAAAAGGCTTGTGTTTTAGTCTTATACATTGCCTTAAATGTTTATGCTTATTTATAAAAGTTTCTGCTACATTGTTATCCTTACTGAGCATCAGATCTCACCCCTTTTTATGTTTTATTTTTCCAAGGATGTGAAGAAGTATATTACGATTAACCTATAGGAATTGGCTAAGGGATATAATATTTTTAAAAGGGGACACAATTTTGTTATTTTTTAGTTAATGATGTAATTTAAAACTTATGTATCTATCTAATACTTCGAAGGATACTAAAATGATCGGTCTTTAAGGACAAGATTCCTTGTATCATGCCCATGTTCTATAATAATGCACTGAATCTAGTTAACTAGGGTCAAGGCATTACAGTTGGTATCAGAGAAGGTTTAGTATAATTCTTGGAAGCTATATTTAGAAAAAACTTTGATTAGAGAACATTACCCTAAGATAGACTTTGAGGATTGGTATAGATGAACTTCCATGAATTTTGGTGATGTAGATATTTTGTGAGTTTTCCCAGAAATAAATCCCTATCTGGATATGAGTAGGTAGAGGTGGCTCCGGTATAGATGTACCTAAGAGTGAAAACTCTGAGAAGGAGTTTCAGGCTTGACCTGGGGTATCCTGGTACAAGACAACGGGGCTTGATGCACTCTTGGTTATGAAACTCCCAGGGGATATGCTTATGATAATTCAAATTTTCTTTAAAAACCATTATGAAGGATTTATGAGTATATAACTCCCCAAAGAAAAAATCTCTATGATTTTGGATTATATCCATAAAATGTTCAATTTAAGTTAAGTGTTTTATAAGTTTGGAATTATGTATACTGATTCATAAACTAATCTAGTGTGTGCCATTTTTTAGAAATGGAACCGAGTGGAAGGAATAGAAACTCTATCAATGCCCGTAATCCATGTAGTGATTTCTCTCTAACTCAATATAATTATAGTGGAGCTGGTGATGCAACTGGTGCTGATCATCTTATCACTATACTGGGAAAACTCACTCAGGATATGAATAATAGCCTTACCCATATGGAGCACCCTGATCCACAACACAGAGGATCAATATTAGACCACCTCATGAGGCAACAACCACCAACATTAAATGTGACTAAAAATCCCTTTGTAGCTGAGCAGTGGATAAGTTCCTTAGAGAAAATATTTTAAGCTTTGGGGAGTAGCGAAATGGAAAAAGTTGTCATAACAGTTTATTGTCTCACGGGAGATGAAGATAAATGGTTCTCATTAATTAAAAACACAAAGGAATATGAAGAATTATCAAATATGGAATGGAGTGATTTTAAAGAGATTTTCATAGAAAAATACTTACATCGTAACCATCAAGCATATTTGGAAAGATAATTTTTGAGTCTGAGGAAAAATGAGGATGATAATGTCGCGGGGTATGAGGCTAACTTTACATGGTTAGAATGGAATGTAGCATATTATATATTTAATAAAAGGATTAAGATTGATTGATTATTTATTGGTTTAAAACCATTTCTCCATTAATCATTAGTCTCACAATCCTTCTCATCATTCGACGATATTGTCTCTTGTGCTATCAAGACAGAAAATTAATTCTCAATGTCTTACAACATTATAGAAAAACAAGAGAAGAAGATATCTGTTGAACACTCTAGAAATGGGAATAAGGGGAAGAAGGGAAAATTTTAATTTCCATCCTGTGGTAAATTTGGGATAAAACTCCCTTGTACATGTATAAAGGGAATGGAAGTCTGTTATATGTGTGGTGAAAAAGTCCACCAAGATCGTGATTGCAAGGGAATGAAATAGGCTATCAATGTTGAATTCTACAATTATAGAGAAATAAGGAATTATGAAAATTAATTTCCTATGTTCCAGGGAAACTTACCTCAAAAAATTCCAAGGGACAAAGGCTATGCTTATGTGATCACTACTACTGAGGTTGAAGCTCAGAAAGACTTGGTGGCAAGTAATTTAATGGTTTCTTCAAGTTTAGCCAATGCTTCATTAGATTCTGGATCATCACATTATTTCATATCTTCCCAGTTTTCTAAGAAAATTTGATATTTCCAATCTGATTTAACAAGGTAGTTGTCAGTCAAAACTCCTAAGGGAAGTATCTTTGCAAAAACGTTTTGTGAATCAGTTCCCCTTAGGGCATATAAATGTTCTTTATCTACTGATCGCATCGTCATACCCATGATTGAATTTGATATAATCATCGGTATGGATTGGCTTGCGAATCATGATGAAAAAATTTAGTAATAAGAAGGAGGTTACAATATTTGATAATGAAAAGAAATACCTTATCTTTAGAGAAGAAACGTCACCATCGGATTCTAATCCATATCCACCACCATTTGCTCTACTAAATTCAATTATTAGGGAGGAAGAAATTGAAATGACTATGGGTGAGGAAATGAATTTTTCAATAGAGGACATAACTATTGTACAATAATATGTTGATGTGTTTCCAGGGAATTTACCTGGACATCCTCCAGAATGAGAAATTGAGTTTTCCATTGATTTACTTCCAGGTTCAAGACCCATGTCAAAGACACATTATGGAATGCCCACTGTGGAATTAGTGGAACTAAAGAAACAACTAGAGTAATTGAGTAATAAACTATCTATTCTCCCTAGTGTTTCTCCATGGGGAGCCCATGCTTTTTTTGTTAAGAAGAAAGATGGATCTATGAGGTTGTGCATTGACTACAGGGAGATCAATGCTATAACAATCAAGAACGAGTATCCCCTACCCCGCATTGATGATTTACTTGACCGACTTCATGGAGCTCAATATTTTTCAAAGATTGACCTTCGATCTAGATATCATCAGTTATTTGTGATGAAGGAAGACATTCCAAAAATAGAATTTCGAACCAGGTACAGGCATTACGAGTTAACAGTAATGCCTTTTGGACAGACTAATGCACCCACTATTTTTAGGGATCTAAGGAATAGAGTTTTCAAGGATTATCTTGATGACTTTGTATTGGTATTTATTGATGAAATCTTTGTATACTGAAAAATATACGAAGATCATGAAAATCACTTGCGCACTATTATGAAAAGCCTCAAAAGAAATGTATTATATGGGATGTTTAGCAAGTATGAATTCTGGATTTAAGAAATTTCTTTTCTTGGTCATATTGTCACTAAGGATAGAATCTATATTGATCCTTCTGCGGCAAGAGAAATAAAAGAATGGCCAGTATGGACGAGCATAATGGGGGTACACATTTTTAATGGTTAAGTAAGTTATTATCGGCATTTCGTCCAAAAAAATTTTCAATTGAAAAACCCATTAACCAAGATCACACGTAAAGGGGTTAAATCTTTTCGGACAAAAGAGTGTGAAGAATGTTTTGAAGAACTAAAGAGAAAATTATTCAAATATCCTATCTTGACTCTACCATCAGGGAATGATGGTTTTTTATTGATATTGTTTCTTCAAAGAAAAGATGTGGTTGTGTCCTTATATAGAATGGTAGGGTTATTTCCTAGGCATCATGATAGCTAAAAATTCCTGAAGAAAACTATCCTACTCATGATCCTAAGTTATCAGCTATAAAATTTGATTTGAAGATATAGAGACACAATCTCTATGGTGAAAAATGTGAGATATATACTGATAATAAGAGATTGAAGAATATTTTCTCACAAAAAAACTCAACATGAGGCAAAGATGATGGCTTGAACTACTCAAGGATTACGATTTCACTATACAATACCACATAGGGAAGGAAAATAAGGTGACAGATGCTTTGAGTAGAAAGGATCATGGAGCTTTGAAAAGGATGGGAATTTTAAGGGATATTATGTTCATGGATCTAGTAAAGATGGATATGGGAATAATCATGGAAGGTGAAACATCAATACATTTTCAAATGGTTTCCAAAACATCTTTATTTTAAAAGATAAAAAGTTATCAGACTGATAATGATGAGTTTAAAAAGGAAATTAAAGCAGTGAATGATGTGAGATTGATTGAATTCGTATATGAAGATGGAGTTTTAAAATATTGGAAGATACTTTGTGTTCCTGATATACCAGATCTAAAAATGGAATTTTTGGATGATGCTCATAGCTCCAATTTCACTATACACCCTAGTCACACGAATATGTATATAGATTTGAAGGAACATTTTTGGTGGGACAACATGAGGAGAGAGATAGCTGATTATGTGTCAAGATGTATGGTTTGTCAATAGGTTATGGCTAGAAAACAACATCCTCAAGGGTCATGGAACCTCTTCCCATACCTGAGTGGAAATGGGATGATATTATTATGGGCTTTGTCATGGGGCTACAAAAGACTCCTAGAAGGAATGATGAAATATGGGTCATTGTAGATAGTCTTACCATGTGTGCACGTTTTATTTCTATAAGAGAAGATTATCCACTTGAATGTTTAGCAAAACTATATATTAATTAAGTTGTAAGACTTCATGGTGTACCCTATTGATTGTTTATGATCGTTATCCCCATTTTACATCAATATTCTATAAAAGCTTTCAAATGTCCTTGGATACTGAACTTTGTTTGAGCATTGCCTACCACCCTCAAACTGATGCACAATCCAAACAGACTATTCAAACCATAGAATACATGTTGATATCTTTCTCAGTTGACTTTCAAGGTGTATGGGATCAATATTTACCTCTAGTATAATTTACCTATAATAATAGCTTTCATTCATGTATTCAGATATCACCATATGAAGTGTTATATAGAAAGATATTCTGCACACCAACTTGTTTGGATGATGTGGGTGAAAGAAAACTCCTAGGAATAGAACTTGTTGGGGAAACAATGGAAAATGTGATGGTTATCCAAACCCGCATCAAAGCAGCTCAATGTAGGAAAAAGGTATATGTCTATAACCAAAGGAATGATTTGTAATATCAAGTAGGATATCATGTTTTCGTGAATGTATCTTCATGGAAGGGTGTCATACAATTCAGTAAGAAGGGAAAATTAAGTCCCAGGTACATAGGACCTTTCGAAATTCTAGAACTAATAGGAGTTGTAGCTTACCGTTTAGCAATGCCGCCAAGTTTCTCCAAAGTTCATGATGTATTTTGCGTATCACTTTTGATAAAATACATGCATGAACCAATGCATGTTCCCCCCTATGATGAAATAGAACTGGAACCTGGCATGTCTTATTGTGAAGAGCCTATCAGAATTCTTGATACAAGAGAACAAGTGTTTAGAAATCGGGCGACTCCTCTAGTAAAAGATCTATGGAAAAAGCATGAGGTGGAAGAGGCAACGTGGGAACCCAAGGAAGTTATGATGGAGAACCACCTAAATCTTTTTATGCTATAATATTCTAGAAATTTCAAGGATAAAATTATTTTATGGTGCGAAGAATGTAAGACCACAAGCTTCCACGATATGCTTCTCTTTGAATAATACAGTAGCTTTCACTATACGCAACATCGAGTTCTAACACACCACGACCAATATAACTAGCCGTTATGAATAGTAATACCCACTTTTTTAAATTTTATAAATTTTATTTCTCAAAATGGACTTCATTTTAGGATTCAGAATATCAAAATTAGCTTAGGGAGCATTTTTGGTATTTTTTTGAAAACATTCATTTTTTTACGAATAGTAAAAACACTACATTATTCTTTAAAACCGAGTTTTTATTTAAATAATTAATTATTTTATTTAAATTTATATTAGGTAAAAGTAGATACATAATACCTATATATGTTCAATGTAATTCATTGGAGTCATATTATAATAATATTATATATATATAATTTTATTGAACTTTTACCGTCTTTTACCCACCATCTAGGCGCATTTGCAAATTTTCATACAATGTAAATTTACTGATTCTATGAATTAGATTTAGAAAATCCTAGACACGTGGTTTAAATCATTTAGTAACTAAAATGTGGTTAAATAAGATGAAAATAATTTTTGGTGAATAGATACTTTTGAATTTTATTTACAACGGTTAAAAGTAAATAGGGTAACTAAAGGTAAAAAATGATAATATAGTTACCCTCACACTTGTCCTAATTATATTGGATAAGTTTATTTCTACAAAAATAAACCTTAGGAAAAAAATATGATCCTTTTGGTCCACTTGGATTAGATTATGACATTTATTATTATTTTATTTAAATAAGACTTTAAAGTGTTGAATTCAATGTTTAATAACTAAACCATTTTTAATATAAGGTTATAAATAAGATAAATCAGACTATAAATTTTAATTAGAAATATAAAAATATTTAATATATAATGGTATTATATTTGTTATTTTTAAAAATTATATAATTAAATTTATTTATGACACAATGATGATGCAAGAATTACTTTATTAATGAAATATTAAAATGATTGATATTATAAATATCCATATAAATTTCAATTGAGACTTCTATTAAATTCCACTAAATATCTAGGTCAATATGACATGTTAGGGTTGATTAAATATTTTTTTAAGTGATAATGGTGTTATGACTTTCAGAAAAACGAAATACCCAATAGTGTCAAAATAGACATAAAGAGTTTTTAAAACAAATACTATATTATTAATTGATATAATATTCTTAAAAATATAAAGTTTAGAAAAAGGACATATATAAGGTTATATATATAACTAATGAACCACTTGAGTTTCACTTGGACTTTTATATTATGTTTATTAACCATTTATTATAATAATACAAGAATACATGGTAAAAAATAAACTATTTAATTAAGAGTTAAATTTAAAAGATAAGGCCAATATGGTGACCTAAAACTGTCTAAAACCTATTGGTTGATAGTTTTTCGACCCATAACCATCATATACTAGAAATAAATCATTTTGGAGCTATTATAAACTGAATATGATTGTATAATAAAATAATATTTCAAGCTTTCCCTAAAGTGACCCTCACCTCTCTTATAAAACCGTACTTTCCATTCTCTCAAAATCACACCTCCAAAAAGATTTGGATTGGCCAAACCCTACTCAAATATCATCCCAAATACCCTCACTTCGTCCTAGAGTCCTTACTTTGATCATAAATTCAACCTAAGGATCCATTTTAATCAATTCAAAAGGAAATACCCGAAGAAGAGGAAATAATTTCACCACCCTTTTTCCAAGCTCTTTTCTGCTTCCACTTCCTCTTTCTTTGTTGTTTCCATACGAAAATAATAACTCCAGTGCCATATACATACTATGATGGTATTATAAATATGGTAAAACCATATTCATTATTCTATCCATCCAATGAATGACATGTCACCAAACGTTCGTACGTATGACTTACCGTATCCACATTGTAGTGTAGTTTGTTATTCAAACACTTCATTATTTGGATGGGTATAATAATGAGTATAAATGATGTAAAAAATAAATATAACATGTTGATGATTCTATATATATATATATGATATAACATAAAATTACATACGATTTCACCATCAATATTTTTGGTCAGAGTAGATCACTCAAGAGGGGGTGAATTGAGTGTCTATAAAAATTTCTGTTAAATATTTTTCTTTAAAATAACACCCCCGATTAAAGTAATTGAAGTCAGTTTGTAGTGAATTTACAAAATTCTTTAATTTTCACTTAATTTCTTCTTATAATGATTAGTTCTCAGCTTTACCAATCTAATTATTAGTCAAGATTTTGAAACTAATCTACTTATTCAAAATAGATATAAACACTTTCTAAACTAAATATCAAAGTTTAGTTAATCTTAATGTGAAATGAATTAAACACATATCAGATTAAAACATAGGAAAAAATACAAAGCAGATAAAAATAAGAGGTTCAGTCTCAAGCCGAGACTTAGTCCTCTCTACTTGGTGATCACCTACCACCAAGCAGTTTATATTAATAAACTTTTGATCCACACCCTGGATCGGGGTTCACAACAGCACACAGGGTTGTCCAAGTCACACTTGACCTCTACCACAATTATTTGTGGGAATACTAACAAACAGATCACACAAGATCTCTTCCATAGTTCTACGTGGGATACTATAGTAAAGGGGGATTAAGTGTGGGGATATTTTAGTATCCTCTACTTATGGTAAAGAGATTATGTAAGTGACACAAAGAGATGTACACACTTCTAAAAAAGTAAACACGAGATCGAAACAGAGTTATAAAATAAAAATAGAGTTTAGAAATCTATGTGTGTTGTGCAGTAATGCTCTGGACTCGGTGGATGTAGAGAAGATGATATCTGAGTCCTCTTCAAGAAGTTGGATTCAGAACAGAGTATCACAATCTCTGTAATTTATCTTCCGGATGTGTAAAGGTTCAGCTCTTTGATGTCAGGATGTTCAGCGAGCTTCAGCAAGTTGCAGCTTGTAATATTAAACTCCTTCTGTACTCAAGATTCGAGTTCTTTTATTTTCAATATCTTTCATATTTTCACAACCTGCCTTTTTGTTTTTATAGACGGTTCATAGAGATATTTTAATGTTGATCTTGTAATCCTTTTATACTTCAAGGTCCATTAGGCATGAAGATCTCCCCACATGCATGTACCTCATACTATATATAGATATTCCTACTGACCACATTAAATAATGTTAGAAACATTAATTTGTCTAAATATGACCATTTGAAATAAATTTGAATTAATAAATTTGAAATAGTTATTTATGACTATCAGAGAGTCATCTACATCTGTCTATCATCATCAGTCTGTTAGCAGTGTCATGTCATCAGTCTTTCATCATCGGTGTTGTTAGCATCGGTGTGTCAGCATCAGTCTGTCTACATCAATTTTTCAGGGTCTTTCATCATCGGTGTGTCAAATATTAGTGTGTCAAACATTGGGGTGTCGAACATAGGTGTGTCGAACATCAGTGTGTCAAACATCGGTGTGTCGAACATCGCTGTGTTGAACATTGGTGTGTCGAACATTGGTGTCTCAAACATCAG
This sequence comes from Viscum album, assembly GCA_963277665.1. Classification (NCBI taxonomy): domain Eukaryota; kingdom Viridiplantae; phylum Streptophyta; class Magnoliopsida; order Santalales; family Viscaceae; genus Viscum; species Viscum album. Next base: position 1,774,665,655 of record OY728129.1, on the reverse strand, counting down.
TGTGTCGAACTTAGGTGTGTGGAACGTCAGTGTGTCGAACATCGGTGTATCGAACATTGGTGTGTCGAAAGTTGGTGTGTCAAACATTGGTGTGTTGAACATCAGTGTGTGGAACATCGGTGTGTCGAATCTAGGTGGGTCGAACATCGGTGTGTTCACCATTAATCTGTCAAACTTTTGTGCGTCGAACATCGGTGTGTTGAACATCGGTGTGTCGAACATCGGTGTGTCGAACATAGGTGTGTCAAACATCGGTGTGTCGAACATCGGTGCGTCCAACATTAGTGTGTCCAAAATTGGTGTGTCGAATATATGTGTGTCAAACATCAGTGTGTTGAACATCAGTGTGTCAAACATCGGTGCGTTGAACATCGGTGTGTCAAACATTGCCATCGATTCCAGGAACACAGAGAAACTTATGAAGTCTTTGTCTTACAAACAACATTACTAGATTAAGTGACATCAAAAAATACATGTAAAGATACCCCATTTTGATAATAAAAAATTATGGAATACATGTAAATATAACAAATAAAAATAACTTGACATATCATACTTCACGAAATGTGATTATTCACTATAACTAAAGCGTTTCCTTTTTGAATTTTTAAAACAAAGCTTGTAATGACCCAAACGTTCATTAATGGAAATCCCTCTTGATCTAATTAAATGCCTCTTTATATAAAATGTTTATATAAAATGTCAACTTCTTTGGTTTTATATTAAGAATTTTGACCGTTGCTAATATAGCTATTGAATAGTGATCATATGAATAGTATAAATATAGGGTTTTAACAAATCCAATTTACACAAACAAAGGAAGTGATGACCTCATCCAGTAGATGTGCCTCATATGAAGTCCATTTGTGTGAGCTCAGAAAGGAGGTTGTGTCTTTCGGATTCTCTCTTGACCAAGCCCAAGCTAAGCTTGAATATGTTAATCTTGAGCGGGACCGCCTATGAGAGAAGTGGAAGTTGATAGAGATTACCACCCGAGTAATGTTATCCATGCCACCCAAAGAGTCTGTCCCTATCGCACACCTTAATATTCGGTCTTATGTAGGTCTTATAAGGGTTTATGTAAAAAGACCTTAGCACTATGGTTATGTACATTATTTCTTTATATAATAATGAATATACTTTCATTTTATTATTGTTATCTTGTAAACAGTTTTTTAAAGCACAAATAGATTTTTTAGTTAATGTTCAAATAAAAAATATATTTTGATGAATTAATGGATATGTGAATTAAATAATATTTTAATTAAATATTATAATTGTTATTAAATTAATTTTTATTAAATATAAATGATCGTATATTTTTATGAATACAATGGTAATTTTTATTAAGGTTTGAAAGACATTTTTGTCAAAACCCATGACTTTTCGTTAAATGTCAGTTTTTATTTTAAAAGTGAAAATTAACATATTTAAAAAATTATTTAGATAAAATTATTATTATTTATGGAATTAGGATGTCGAAATTATCCAATGGTGAATTTTTCATAATTTTCTGAGACAGTCAAATTTTTGGGTAAAAATTAAATACCATTTAAATATATAATGTGTTTTATGACATCATAATGACCCAATAGTGATGTAATAAAATACTATACACATTATGTTAGGACAATATATGTTTTACCATTAACATAATGTGATTTTGGGTTTGTTTGATTTATTTTACAAAGTTTTAGTGGACCCTTCAAGACGTGTTAAACATTTTGTCTTTTTAAATTGTTTTCCTTGGGAGTGTGACTCACCTCCATAGAAGAGGCCCCATTATTTAAAGAAGTTCAGACTTTTTCCTTATAAATTATTTTTTTACACTCCCCTTTGGAAAAATACATGGGGAAAAACCATGGGCTGGCTTGTGGTTTTGATTAGTTTAATGTGAGGTGTCCCAAACATAAATAATAAACAATTCCCTCTCCTTTCCTATATAAACCCACCCAAGATACCACTTCCTCCTCACTAAAATACTTTTGAGTTCATCTAAACTCTATCCTACTATCTCTAGAATCCTCCCAAGGTTCCCAAGCTCCAAATAATTCTTTCTCAAGCATCTCTCAAGCCTTTGGAAGCGCACTTCCACGTAAGGGTTTTTTCTTGCTTTCTCATATTTGTCCATTTTTTGTAATGTTGTTATGCCCTTTTAATTTCAATTATAAATGATGGGGTATAGTTTAAAACCTCCCCCATACTTTCCTCTTTATTTTTTAGTTATGATAGACCCCTTTCTCTCTCAATAAATTCCTCCCATGTACACCCATTACAATGCCAAAATTGTGAAAGAAAATTTTCTCTCCTCACTTACATTCAAGCAATTATTTTATATAATGAATTTAAATTCCATTACAATTGTTGGGAAATGTATTTATATGACCCCCTTACTTTCCATTTCATGTACATATGATGAGACACCCCTTTCTCTATCATCAACCATTTTTATTAATTCTTATGTCACGTTGTTACGCTGCCGAAATTGCACCGATTTTCCAAGCCAATTTCATTATGTAGTGAATACTAAGCCCATTTCTCTCTCAAGGGTATTCACCTTTATTCACATTAAATTATGGATTATAAAGATTCATATATGAATTACACATTCTTTTATCATGTAATAAATTATAATTTTTTATGAATCCATGTTATATGATCCATGTGGCACACTTATGCATGAAATGAAATGTTTAAGAAGGGTGCGCCCTTATAGCGCTCCAATGCATTGGGTAAAGTATAGTATCATGATACATCATGTGAAATGGTTGTTGACACATGATAATTCATGTGAAATGAGGTTTTACTCGTGCTTCATGTGCTATGAGGGTTTACTCATGCTCCATGTGCAATGAGCCTTGGCTCATGCTAATTCCATGTTAAGTGTTGTTGCCACATTTCCATGTTATGCTTATCATCCTTTATCATGACTTTATGTTTATGCTTATCTTTTGATCTATTGATATTCCTATTGTCTAACATGTATTTTATTCCCCATGTTATTTCATGATTATTCCCTTTCTGGGCTTTATAGCTCACCCTTTTCGTATACATGTCCTCAGGTTATCACATGCAATGCTAAGTACGATGGAATTTAGTGGTCATGTAAAAGCATTTTTAAATAAATATGTTGTATTTCATGTTTTAAGTTGTTAAGTAATGATTATAATCCCTAAATACACTAGACCTTTCAATCTTCTATGTTATATCAAGTGGATTTTATGTAATAAATTATGTTTAATTGTGTAATAAAAAGCAGGGTTGTCATAGTTGGTATTATAGGATAGGTTTTGTTATTTTTGGGATTAGGATTAGATAACCCTAGTAAATCCTTAGAGACAAGACTAAGTATAATAAAAACATCCCTATGTTTTGGTGAGTATTGAGTAAGTGGTTTATCAAAAAAATACATCCCTGTCTGGATACAACTAGGTAGAGGCGGCTCTGGCACAGATGTATCATAGGTGTAAAACCCGAAAACGCTGCTTTGAGCTAGACTCGAACGAAAACTAGTGCTCGAAAATGGGACTTGCTACACTATTGGTTACGACACTCCCGAGGGATATGATTTTGTAAATTCACAAGCTTAGTATGGACCATTATTAAGGGACGAAAAAATTCCATAAGAATATATGCTAGAAAGTAGATCATGGATAACATAGACTAAAGCCAATAGATTCATATGTTAAGGAAATAGGAGTTATTTATAAGTCATCAGTTTTGTCCATGTATTACCTTTTATGTGTTACCCATAACTTTCCTTTTATTATGGCCAATGGTTGGTAATATGAGGACTCGTGTTAACAACTGATGTAAAGATCAATGTGATGACTGTACTAATGAGATGCCCAATCCAATGGGAGCGGGAATTGTGAACTTTGTCATGCTTCTATCTCAGCTAACTCAAGCTTTTAATAGAAAAATGGGTCAATAGGAACATTCAGCCTCTCTTAATAAATAACAAGTCTCTATCGATAGCTTCATGTGACAAATGCCTCCTACTTTTAATGGATCATCTGATCCCTATATCGCTGAACAATGGATCAAATCCATTGAAAAGATCTTCTCCATACTTGAATGTTCTGAACAAGAGAAGGATATCCTAGATGCTTATCGTATGGAGGGTGTATCTAATTAATGGGGGAAATTGACAAAAAAACGAAGCCTGTGGAGGAGATAGAGGGGATGGAATGGAAGGATTTCCAAAAGATGTTTTTTGATAAATATTTTCCACGCACCCTCCGACTTAAAATGGAAAATGACTTCCTTTCCCTCAAGAAAAAAGACGACAAATCTAATGGATCATACAAGGAAAACTTCATAGGGCTTGCATGATACTGTTGATGCTCCTTTCCGTCACAGAGTCTAATGAATGAAAAAGGGGAATACCTTAAGCACAAAGATATTCATCCTTTGAAGAAAATCAAAAATTGACAGAGGTATGGACAAGGAACTCTTTAAACATGGGTCGCGCAAGTTTCCTTTAGGTCACGTAAGTATACTTGCGCGCAAAATATGGGTCACGCAAGTCACTTGCATACCCTATTCTTTTTTCGCCAAAGTACCTCGGATGGCCCATAAATACCCCCTGTGGGCCCCCCATTTCAGGGATGAAAAATCCAAAACTCAGATTCAAGCTCCGGTCACCCAAGTCTCCGTCTAAAGTCTTCCAAACACTTCTAAGGTAATTATTTACCTAGAATGGAAGATCTAAAGGGGAATAATAAGGCCTAAGTATTATAACTCATCAATACTTGCGCACCTAAGTGTCTATCCCTTAAGGGAAGTGAAGACACTTGTGAATCGACTTTCCCTCTAAAGGAAACTTGTGCACCACCCATCTAAAAGCCTCTAGGGATGATACTAAGGGCTCCAATTCAAAGTCTCCCAAGTATCACTTCATAGGTTCTTCATTGCCCAAGTGAACTTATGTCGCGTAAGTATACTTTCGTGACCAGGACTTGCGTTCCAAACCAATACTTTCACACCACCTTCCAATTCCCTTCTTTTCCTCAAATTAACCTCTCCTATTCAAGATTTAGCCTTCAAAACCCTCTTCAAAGCCATTTATGGCATGGTTCCTTTGTTGGATTCTTTATCTGAAAGGAATTCTGTGGAACATCTCTCAAAACCTTGTGATTTACATAACTTTATGTCACTATGGTTAGATACTTCTTTCATTCAACCTCATCCTTTAAAATGAGAAGTTACCTAATTTGGGCATCCTTCTTAGGAGTTATCCCCAAGTTCCCTAGTCTGGGCATCCTTTTTAGGAGAAATCCCCAAGTCTCAAGACCTCTTAACCTGGGCCTCCTTTTCTGGAGTAAGCCCCAGTCATAATTTCTCTTAACCCGGGCCTCCTTTTCAGGAGTAATCCCTAGATTACAAATGCCCATAATATGGGGATCCTCCTTAGGAGTATGCCCCAGTCTTAATTTCTTTTGATTTGGACTTCCTTATCAGGAATAAAACCCAATAATAAGTCCCCTCTAATTTGTGAATCCTTCTCAGGAGTAAGTCCTATGTTAAGTATGCAAATATTCATAAAGCACATATACCTATATAGACCCTTTTCTCGGGATTCTTCCCTGAAGTAAGTCCTGATATTCATCTATTTTGGCAGTCATACATACGTAATCCCCACATCATTTTTTATGACTGCATCTTTCATGGCACAATTGTCAGGTTTTACTGATACCACTTTTTTCTCACACTGAGCATGACTCTCATGAGCTTAGAGTATAAAAGTATTTATGACATCTATATTTGGGACATCAATCATGCATAAATCTCATACTTCTTCACTCAAACTATGTGGGTTCTGATTCCTTTTCTAACAAGGATATGTAGGTTGCCCATCTGCGGGTACGATCCCAACTCTAAAATAATCCGGTCTTTCTGAATGAAATTAAACTTCAAGTTCCCCACTGAGTGGCTTTAATACCAGTACGGTCATCATAATGACCAAGGTAATTCTATATAATGTATGGAAGGATACAATTGACATAGAATCACTAATTCATATAGATGATTCTCTATTGATAATGAAACTCAAATACATATAAAAGATTCTCTAAATCTCCTACATATCAATCGTTGATTTCAAGATCTAAAGGAAAAACTCATTTTCATTCTTGGTAAACTAATAAGGATTGAAGAACATAACTCAAATCTATAAGAGAGTCCCGGAGTAGACAATAATTCCCCGCAAAAAGGTGTGATGAGTCTGACCTCGCACCCTCTCGGCCAATGAAAATTCTTAAGCCTCATCAGTGCACATATAATAGGCACCTACCGTTGAAAAGTAGGTCTAAATGGATATAGAATCATTGGATGTTTCCATTTCTATGAATAAACCCGTTAGAAACCAATTGGAAAGTTTGAACCATAAACAAACAAGGTCATCCCCATTTCCAGAAGAAACAAAAATGGTGAACCCGACGTGAATCATTATCCAAGTTAAATGATGATTTACTTATTTGTTAGGCCCCTATTTAACTCAATATGAGAGACAACAAATAAATCAATAACATATGTTCTCATCCAAAAGATTTAGTGGATGAAATTTTATTAATTATTTATGTTATATCAAACTAGAACTTTTTTCCAAGATCTCGCTGCTTTACAGAAATGGATTTTCTAATGTTCACACCTGTGAATGCCTCGACCGCTACTCCTGCTGGATCCTCGTTCACTCTGAGGACGTCATCACCTACTCAACGTATTCAATGGTGGGTCTCAAATGTATTGGTTATGGAATACCGTCAACACGGTACCATTCTGACTCTGGAGGCCACTCAAAAATCCCTCCATGTTAATAATTCACCCTGGTTGTCTTGACAGCGACGACCAATGATCAAGAAATAAGTGGCGCCAATAACCATTTCCAATCATTTCAGATCGTTATCCTCGAAATGAAACAAAAATTCCCTCCTGTATTACAGAGAGGTGAATGAAGAGGTTACTCAAGGCGTTGGTTCAAGAAGGAAAGATTCCTTCTTGAGGACTCTCACCAACAATCACCGCCAGACTCGTGTGGTAGTGCACCCTCAACATGATGAGGGTATCACCTCTAGGCGTTCAGCTCTGGTTCCTCAGACCCGAGCATGCAAGAAGAATCACCAGAGGTGAAATTCAGACAACAGGGAGCAGGTTCTTACTTCTTCCCCATTTGGAGAAGTCTATCATGCTAATTTGAGGGAAAGCAACAAGAAGGTACACACATCCATCCGTTCCAATCCCGCTGTCCAGCAGACTCGTCTGGCAACAACCCACCAATCCTGTCAGGCAATTCCGACATAGTACTATAGGCAAGAACATACACGTGTTTATAATTCATCAGCCAGTCATCAGGCTTTTCTGAATGCATCCAAAGAAGCTCACCAACTAGATATGGTGACCACCTATAAACAGGAATATAAATCTGCTTACAATTACCAATTCTGTCAGCAGTATCATCTGGTAGCACCCGGAGAAGTCAGCCGGAAAGCTCCGATGTTAAATTTGGAGCAGACTCAACTCTCTGCCTCTATGCATAAGTACTGTCAATATCTGTTGATAGGAAAAGGATGACAGGAGTAGGCAGATACACCTACTCTAGACACAGAATGGATGTATATTCCTGTTCCGGCAACTGAAGTCACCAAGCACATTCTGACAATGGTGAAAGAGCAGAAGAAAACCCTTGCCCATATTTTGGAGGCCTGTCAGAATATTATAACAACTTCAGCAGCATCATAGGGAAAGAAATATAAATGTGTCCCTACCAGTGGAGTGACTCATCAACGTGTCACTCTAGAGCAGATATGCACCTCTGTTCCAGTCCAGGACGGTTGTGGTGAATACTCCCCCATGTCATGTGGACAATCAAGTCGGGCACATACACCAGATTTAAATGGATATAATCAGACTAACCTGACCATTTCTCTGGAACAGGCACATACACCTGCCCATAATAACCACTTTATTCAACAAGTGGTTCCCAAAGTGAGTTAGAAGGAATCTAAGAAAAAGACCCATTTAGCATAGTCAAGAAATCAAGCGCCAATCTGTAATAAGGCCTTTCTCGATGCTGGAGTTTTTAAAGCCCTTAGACAATTATCTGTTGCAAATCAAGATTCTACTCTCTCATTTCCCAATAGTGGGAACAATAATTCTGATGGTCTTCATCATACACTTCCTCATGAATGCTTGCTTCATGAAAGTTCGGTCGATCTCGAATTATCATCTTCAGATGAGCGCCATGATAACCCTCTGTGTGGCCAGAAGACCAAAGATAAAGATCTTTCATCTTTTGTTGTAACCCACCATGGTGGTCCTCCCCGTGATGATGAATTTAGCTATGAAAGTCTTATTTGTAGTGGTAATTCGCATTGCCTGGAAAATTCTTCAAAGGAAAATGCAGTAACGAGAAAGCCCTCTTATCTTGAGGCACTTGAAAATTTGAATCCAGTCATGTCTAATGCTTTACCGCTAGTAGGTAAAATACTTTCTCAATCAGAAGATAGCCCAGGGTGTAGGTCATTCTAAGAACCATCCCTGGGTTATTCATCTTTTAATTTGACAAATTAATTCTCTAACAGTCTTGTTGAATCTGATGAAGCAACAAAGATGCACCAGAATTTGTCTAATCAAGTAGAATAATCTTCATTGAATGACAAGGAGGAAGTGCTGGATATAAGAAAACAACTAGAGAAAGGTGAAGTACTAGTCAGGTTTTGGCCTTTGGCTGACTCTCAATATGATATTCCAGAAATTTTGATGGAAGATTGTATTCACAATATTCGTCTCAACATGTAGAAAACTCTTTGTCACTTGAAAAATAAAATATTATCTTATGATGAATATCAGAATCATGTCAATATAATATATGGGTTAAAACTCCAAATTTACTTTGCATCTCTCTTAGTTTCTCGACATCCAAAGGATGAAAAGCATTATAGAGCCCTTCAGCATGCATGCTTTGGCGCACTAAAAAGGTTGTGCCAGTTAATTACCAATGCCCCATCTGGTATTCATATCAAGGGATGGGGTGTTCATGGAGCACTGCATTTCACTGTACTCTCCAGTCAACAAAGCCCGCCAAAAGTGGTCTCATGCAATGTTATTGCCCATGGCCGGCCAAAGATACCTAGTTTTGTGTGTAATCAAAGGCTTGCTCAGGAACATGCCTCAACAAGTTCTTCCCAAAGTCAGAAATACAAAGAACAAGTTGTCGAATTACTATTGCATTAAGAAAATGAGAATATCGAAGAGACTTCTCATTTAGAGAATGCACATCATCAGGTGACATAAGTTTTAGAAATCATCCAATGGTTATTTGAGCCAGGTGATTTGAGTGGATGTAGATTGATGCATCCAACCAGTTTCTGGACTAAAGTCCAAAAAATCAGAAGATATTTTAAGAAAGTCTCAGATGTAGTAGCTCAAGAACGACCTCATCTTGCCAGACTGGAGACTCTTTTACTTCAACCCTTGGGATCAAAAGATAGGATTCATGGAGTTGAGTAGGGAAAGCAGGAACAACCCCAGTCCACTGGACTGGGGACTTTTTCAAATCCTCAATATCTTCCTCAGTGAAAGTCTGTCTTCTCTCGATTAGGGAAGAAGCCACAAGAGGAACGCAGAGCCAAATTATCAAGAGAATCCCTCCAAATTACGATTCATTAAAAATAACCTAAGGGATCAACTCAACAAAAGGCAATGTATCATAAAGGACATGGAAGAAGGAAATATTGTAGAAATGTCGATAGAAGGAATGCAATGTGTTATGCATCGATAAATGTCATCAATGTCGTTGTCATTGATCCCCTATAACATGAGGTTCACTCAGAGGAATCATATGAGGAAGTTCCTATTCATAAAGCTGTATACATAGAAATTAATGAAGAAGGTGTGCGTACACAAAATCAAAGGCTTACCCAAAATCTAGGTATTCTTTCAAATAACCAACTACCCCCTCTTTGAAAGGTGTCCAACAAGGGGAAAGGAAAAAAGTCAGGTTACATTCCACCCTTCCTCTGGAGAAGGCCAATCACTCTCATTAGAAGAAAGGTTTTCACAACAGGAAGAATAAATGAAGGAGTTAAGGAGGTGGAATACAGAACTAATTTAAGTTAGTCTTCCTCCTAAGTGTTTTGGAGTCAGTCAGTCTAGGTAATTTATTGCAGCTGCTGGGATGGATCAAGAATATCCTCCTTTAAAAGTACACCCCCACTGGTCCAATCCTATGGGTCATGCGTGACAACAACCAGTTGTGCTACCAACAGTTGTAGTACCAGTAACTACACCTGTCCAAACTCCAGTTATTGCACCTGCTTAGGTCCAAGCTCAACCAGATGTTTCTTAGAAGTTAATGACTACCACTGATTCATTAATAGCTCGGTTGGAAGCTATAGAATGAAAATGTGCACCTGTTCAACCAGAGAAGAGAGCTTACCCATAATTGTCTGATGAAATTCCTCCCCCATCAAATTTTGAGAGTACCACATTCCAAATTTTTAATTGTTCGGGAGATCCAAAACAACACTGAACACATTGTTTTTCTCATTATGATCCTATGATGGGGAATCCTCAAAAATAAGAAGTAGTTAAGCTTAGGTGTTTTGTACAGTCATTATAAGGGCCTGCATTTTTCTGGTATACAAGTTTGCAATCCTGGTCAATTACCGGGTGGGAAGATCTCCGTCAAAAATTACTTCTTCAATTCAACTCAACGTTGCCAAATACAACAGTTTTTTATATTAAAAATTGTAAGTAAAGGGAAAATGAAAGAGTTTCAGATTTCATTGCTCGATGGAATGGATTAACATATTAATTATGTTTAGCACTCCCTCAAGAAAAATTGTTTCCAATCTGTGTGGAAAATTTGTGTGATGAACTACGCACATCGTTGATCCCTATGAAATACATAGGAGGGTTCCAAGACTTTACTTCAATCGCTCACCAGATTGAAGACTCTCTTAAAAAGACTAGGGCTAAAACTCATGTAATTCCATCAGTTCCAAGATAGTGAATGGGGAAATCATAGACTGCTATAGTTACGCTTAAAAATGAACCTGTACCTACTTCCACATCAAAACCTTCATCATATCGAAGGGATCCTCCTCTTGAGCATCAACAACAATGGTCGTATCGTCGAGATGATCAAATAGATCAAAGATGGAAAAAATTTGAGGAGTTAAAGAACAATTTTTATTCTTTCTGAAATGTAAAAGTTCCTGGTTACTTCATTTCGGCTCTAGAAAATAATTTGATTCAGTTTCCAAGGCCGAAATGGCCAAACAAGGAAGGAGATGAAGACCTTCCAAACTATTTACCATTTCATCAGATGATGGGGAATCCCATTCAAGATTGTTTTGTCTTTAAAGACCTCCTAAAAAATAAGGTGGATTCAAGACAATTAGAACTGAATGGTTCTTGATCCCAGGTATCATGTGTTACTGCAACTGATCCAGAGGAACAAGGTGAGTGGCATGAAGTCAAAATAAAAAATGTACAGAAATATGATGATTAGATGGTAAGGAAAATGATCAACCAAACTCATGCCATTTTAGAAACACAATTGAATCAACCAATTTTGTATTCTACAATGAATGTCATAGCAAAACCCCCTTTATCAGAAGGCAAATCTTCAAAGAGGTGGCATAATTCGAAGAAATAATAACAGTTAGAAGAAGACGAGTTCATGTCAAAGCCTAAATTGTCTTTGAATCTACAAGATTTTATGCCATCTACTTCAAAAGTACGAGCACCTCCCCACCAAAAGGCACAACCGAAACTGGCTAATCAAGTAGAATATTCATCAGATAAAGAGCTGATCATTGGTTCTGTTAACATGATTCACTTAACAGATCCACATTCTAGTCACAGTTTTGATCTTGATGAGCCTGAGTTCCATGTATCAAATAGAGGAATTAGAGGGAGTTCCAGAGTTTTAGGATACAGGGGAATACGTGGATATTTTAGAAGCCACTACTCCAGTCCTACCCCTGCTAGAACTGTATATGCAGCCGAAACTCGTGGAAGATCCCTTCAGCGGGCTCAACAGGAACCAGAAAGTTCTTCCACACATGGAAGATTCAATCCTGTCACATTTATTTTGGAGGATTGGTTGGAGGTTACACCTTCTTCCTCTCATCAAGTAAACATACCTAGTCGGTCTAATATGCCAAAGCCAGGAGTATTTCTAACTCCTAACCCAATAAAAGATGCATCTACTTACAAAACATCAACATATAAGGCACCTATAAAACCACATGTTCCTGTTGGGAAACACAGAACTTTTGACCAAAAGTATGATGTATTGAAACATTTGGCCCATGTACCGGCCAAGTTATCAATTCTGGATGGGTTGAATCTATCAAAAGGATCTTCAGGTGGCACTCATTGAGGCTTTTTCAAGTCCTCGGGAATTTGAAACTGAAATTGCTGCAGTTGAAGTTTTCCATATAGAGAATGATCCTTCAGAATGTCATGCAGTGATATCTTTTATAGATGAAGATGAAGATGATGTTTTACATGGACATATTAGTCCTTTTTATTTATCTGTCAAGGTCAATGATATAGACATTCGACGAGCTTTCATTGATAATGGTTCCGGAGTTAACCTCATCCCTATTAGTACACTTCGTCAATTGGGCCTCACTGAATATAATTTATCTTCTTCCACTTTGATGTTGCAAGGATATGATAAAAATGAACAAGAACCTCTAGGCAAGATTACACTCAGAGCTCAGTTTGGGGACCTTGTATCCAATTCAGATTTCAGGGTTGTTCGTCATGACACAGCCTTCAACATTTTTCCTGGAAGACGTTGGCTACATCAACATGTGGATATCACTTCATCGTACCATAAATGTATCAAATATTGTTTCAATGGTCAAATTGGGACCTTTTATGGTGATGAAGTCCCATTCAAAACATGTGAATCTCAATACATTGAGGCATGATTCTATCACATGGAGGGAAAGGAGATATCCACAACAAAATATGGTTACCAAAATTAATGCTCCATATAGTTTGGAAAAGACTCTAGTAAACCCATTCATACATGTGATTATAGATTATGTGTTTCCTATCAGTAATTTGACAGGATAGGCCCAAATCTAGACACTCTTATGGAAACTTCCATAATGTCAATTATGGAAATTGAGCCAGACAGCATGGGAGAAATTACTGATTCACCAGGAAATGATGAAAGATCAAATGGAGATTTCTTCATTTCATCCGTTGAAATCCAGCTATTCTATACTTCATCAACAAGGCCAGAAGAAGTTATAGCAATACTATAGGGAAATAATGATGTCGATTCTCAATCCATCATCTCCTCTCTATCACCTCAGAAAGACCCTTCATCATCATTAGGGCCAGAAATGGTAGTCACTTCTTCAAGATGTTCAAATTTTAACATCTTTCCTGATCATGGAAATTATGCTTCATCATCTACTATGGAACTAAAAACAAAATAAGTAGCACATATTGAAGAAGAAGAGGAAGATCTCAATGATGCTCCTCTAGCATTTGAATAAGGTATCTCTACCACTGTGGATGAACTCAAATAAATAAATCTGGGTACAAAAGAAGATCGACGCCCTACTTTAATTAGTGTGGCCATGACTCTTGAAGAGAAAGAAATGTATATTTCATTTTTAAAGAAAAATCGATATGTATTTGCTTGGGATTATATAGAAGTTCCAGGGCTTGATCCTGATGTTGCTACCTATCATTTGGGTTTTCTAGAAGAACATCGAGGATTCAAGCAAGCCGCAATAAGAACACACCCAACTTATGCCTCCAAAATTGAAGCTGAAGTGGATAATCTAATCAAAGGGAACTTTGTCATAGAAGTTCAATATCCCAAATGTTTGGCTAATATTTTCCCTGTGAAATAAAAAGAATGGACAAATTATAGTTTTCATTGATTTTACAGATCTTAATCAGCATTGTCCCAAGGATGATATTCCAGTACCAATCACAGAACTCTTAATTGATGGAACAGAAGGCTATGAAGCACTTTCCTTCATGGATGGATATTCTGAGTACAATCAAATATGAATGGCTCTAGAAGATGAAGAATATACAGCCTTTAGAGCCCCTCAAGGCGTGTTTTTCTATGAGGTAATGCCCTTTGGCCTGAAGAATGTAAGTGAAACATATCAACATTCCATGCACCGTATCTTCAAACCCTTTTTAGGAATTTTTTTTGAATATTATGTCGACGATTTGGTGGTTAAATCCAAACAATGTTCTAATCACTTTGCTGATTTGGAAGTAATATTCCACAAACTTTGAAAACACAATTTGAAGATGAAACCCTTGAAATGTGCTTTTGGGGTAACCTCGGGAAAATTTCTCGGCTTTGTTGTACGCCATAGTGGTATCGAAGTTGATCCGGAGAAGAAAAATTAAATCCGTGGTATGTCACCCCCACGAAATTTGAAGGAATTGAGAGGACTTCAAGGAATCTTGGCCTATATTCGGTGTTTCATCGCTAATCTGGAAAGAAAATTTTTACCATTCACAAAATTAATTAAGAAGGGAGTCACTTACTAGTGGGATGAAGAATGTAAAAAATCATTCAATATTCTAAAGAATTGTCTATTGATTCCACTAGTATTAATGACACATGTTGAAGGAGGACCACTTATTCTTTATATGACAGTTTTAGAGCAATCATTGGTTTCCTTTCTTGCCCAAAAGAATGATGCTAGGAATGAAAACAACCTTTATTATCTCAATCAGACTATTCTTGAGGCAGAAACTTGATATTTAAGTATTGAAAAGTGATGCCTTTCATTAATCATTGTAGTTCAGAAATTGAGACACTACCTGTAACATCATGATGTCCAATTGGTATCTCTCAATAACCCACTAAAATTTATCCTTAGTCATCCAATGCTTAAAGGACGTCTTGCAAGGTGAGAAATTATTTTGCAGTAGTTTGATATCCAATATGTGTCTTAAAAGGAAATAAAGGGCCATGCTCTGGCTGATTTCCTTACTGAACACCCTTCAGTAGAAGATACATCTTTAGATATTGAACTTCCTGATGAGGAAGTCTTATCTATTCAAGATAATACTCAAACATGGGAAATGTACTTAGATGGTGCTTCCAGAAGTCCAACAGGGAAGAAAATGGAAGATCCAAAATTTAACAACGTTGGGATGGGAATTGTACTTATTTCCCCAGAAAAGGTAGTGTTACCCTATTCCTTCTTATTGTTGGAAAGCAGTACAAATAATGAAGAAGAATATCAAGCTCTCATCACAGGATTAGAGTTGGCGCTTCAAGAACAGGTGAATCACTTAAAGGTGAACGGTGATTCAGACCTGGTAATCAAACAAGTCAATGGGGATTATTCCATTAGAAAATAAGAGTTAATCCGTTTGTATGATTACGTCACAGAGTTAATGGTGGAATTTCCTTTGGAACTGACATTTTCTTATGTCCCATGATCACATAATGCCCAAGATGATGCACTGGCTAATGTATCCACAGCTCTGGAAGATCCAAATCAGGATGGAACAATCATCAATATTGCCCACCATCATACAATTTCAATTTATGTTCAAATCAGAAAATAGAAAATCAATGAAATTAGTCACATTTCTGAACCATATAGTCATACTATAGGGTGGATGACACCTATCATGGAATACCTTCAAAATGGAACACTCCCACCTGATAGAGCCGGGAAAGAACAAGTCCGGAGATGTGTAGTAAATTTTACTCTTTATGATAGTAGAGATCACTTAGAAAATATTCTCTACAAGCGAGGTTTTGATGGAATTCTCTTTAGATGTATTGATGGTGTAGAGACAATTCTTATCATGAAAGAAGTACATGCAAGAGTCTGTGGTGCCCACCAGTCTGGACATAGAGTGTCTGATTAAATTTGAAGTCTTGGATACTTTTGGCCTTCAATTATACAAGATTGTGTTGATTTTACTAAGAAGTTTCATTTTTTCCAATTATATGCCAATTTCATACATCAACCCCCAGATTTTCTTCATACAGCTAAATACTCATGGCCATTTTCCACATGGAGAATGGATGTAGTAGGACCTTCCCTTCGGCTACATCCAAGAAGTTTAACAATATTCTTACTGCTACTAACTTCTTTTCCAAATGGAATGAGGTAATACCTCTCAAAGAAGTTAGTTATAAAAGAATTGTTAGCTTCATCAATTATAACATCATTACCATATTTGGTGTCCCTCATACCATATTGATGGAAAATGGCACCAACTTCTATTCATCCGAGGTAAGGAAGTTGTATCAAGAATACAACATCAAATCCAACCATTCATATCTGTATCATGCAGTTTCCAATGGAAAAATAGAGGCCTTCAATAATACTCCTTCAAACATACTGCAAAAAATGGTGGATAAAGATAAGAAATCATGGCCAGATAAACTTTTTCAATCTTTATGGGCTTATCGGACCTCCACCCGCACTACTACGCGTTCAACTCCATATTCATTGGTATATGGAATGGAAGCAGTCTTTCCCATTGAGGTTCAATTACCCTCGATTATATTAGCCATTTTTGATTAGTCATCTACAGATGAACAATCTCAAAAGTGATTGGATGAATTGGAACGATTAGATGAAAAAAGATTGTGCAGCCTGCACCACTTAGAAGTCTATCAGAATCGAATAGCACGGGATTTCAACAAAAAAGTTCATCTTCATTCATTCATTCAAGGAGAAATGGTATTGGTCCTCAGAACTTTAATAATACCAAGAAATAAACCTCCAAATCTTGAGTCAATGTGGGAAGGACCTTACTCAATACATAAGGTCTACTCCAATGGAGCTTATTCTTTAATCTCAATGGATGGAGAACTCATTACGACTCCAAAAAATGACAGATTCTTGAAGAAGTATTTTGTGTAACACAAATACATTCTCATTTTCCTAGCTACATGACGCTAAACTGTGCAACATTGGTCCATACATATGACCTTAAAATATTTTAGTCTTTACTGCAAGACTTTAAACTGCACAGTCCCCGAAGTCTTTACTGCAAGACTTTAAACTACATAGTCCCTTCATTGTCCAACATGAAATTAAACTATTTCTAGTCCCTTATATGTCCTACATGACATTAGACTGTGCATTGTTTGTGCATCGTTAGGGTTGTTGCTACCTCTTGTTTCTCACACCGAGCATGACTCACGTGATCTTAGGGTAAGTTTAAATCATAACACCCTCTCCGGGCCGCTAACCATGTGTAAGTCCCAACACCATCTTTAGGTTGTTATTCTCAAGTACAACTCAATCACCAATTCATTCTTCAATAAAACTACACAGACTTTGATCCTTTCCTTCTAGACTGGGTATGTAGGAAACCTCCTGAGGTTCAAGCCCAAGACCAATATCTTCACATTGGTTCACCATCGTCTTTGCTATATGATGTTAAAATATACAGTCCCCCATTTTCCTCACTACAAGACATCAAACTGTATAACCATACATCCAATCTACATGACACCAAACTGTGCAACATCGGTCCATTCATATGACCTTAAACTATTCATATTTTTGTTCGGTATGACAATAAACTAACACATTATTTGATACCCTCACTTTAGAGAGAATCATCATTATTGACATTGGTCTCCAACCATGTCATATTCCAAAGACTACATGCATACATGGAAATGCCCGAACCTTTAATCTTGGGTCAAACCATCATTGCACTAAAATCCCCTTTCACCCTTCACTTGTACGAATCAAATCTGCACAGAAGGTATTTCAAGAACTAAATATGGATTGATTACCATCCTTATGGGATACGTAGGAACATTCGAGCATCCCTCGAATCCAGCCCCATGTATTTGGGCCTAACCCGAAAAATTCCACTTTCAGTACCTTGGCTTAAAATTACCCTTCTGAAAACATGAATGTGGTATAAAAACCCTAGTCTTCATTCACATCAGGTTTATATGTGTATTCCTCATTATGGTCTGAGCACTATGACCCAAAACTAAGATCTCATACACTCTCGTCGCACATGATGTTAAAATGTATTTCAAGAACTACGTATGGCTTGATTTCTATACTTATGGGATACGTAGTGAAGTCCAGCACCTCAATTCAGGACACAGCCAAAACATGATTATGGTTATCATTGGTCTATGTGTCTCTTTTATGCATTGTAAAATTCCCATTTTGATGTGTCATACTCCTAACCTTAAATACTTCCAGATCTCCATAACCCTTTTCTTGACTTCTGGTCACAAAATGTTTGATACCCAGGAATTCTTTTGCCTGACTATGTAGCACGTGCCCTTAGGCAGCCGTGCGTAAGTAGTATACATAACAGACATGTCAACCAAAAGATACTTTTATTTGAATATGCATCCAATTCCCTTAAATGGCCCTGCATAATTCAACCCCCTAATGGGTTTGTCAAATATTTGTAACTTTATTCTTGGGAGGAAAACTTCTTCTGTCCTTATTTACCTTAACAACAATATGTAGGGATCCACAAAAAAATAGTCATCCTTAACATATTTGTCCCATACTCTATTTCATGATCTAAAAGTATTTAACTCTACGGTTTATATTTCCCTTACCTATGTTTGCGTCAGACCTTCACAGGAGTGACATTTATCCAATTCATTGACAATCTTGATTGGAAATATCCTCTCCATATTTAAGTACCTCTCTCCATACAGCAAACTCTATGCTTTGGATAATTTGATTCTCCATAAACTTTCACTAGCTTTTAGCAATAGAAAAGTAAAATTTATGAGAGTTATTTTTCCTGGTTATGAAACATGTGCCCCTAGGTGGCCTTGCATAAGTAGTCTATATAACGGACCCGTCAGCCAAAAGATGCTATTATTTGACTATGCAGCCAATGCCATTTAGTGGCCCTGCTTAATTCAACCCCCTAACAGGGTTGTTAAATATTGGTAACTTCACTCTTAGGAAATACTTCCTCTAATGCCTTTTATCCCTTTTTTCATGTCATTCCTCATATTCAAATTTTCATAAGTCATAGTTTACATGTTTTCCCCCGTACTTGAATATGGTAATATGTTTTCTGATAAATTATCAAGGAATTGAGTAAATTTTTATCCATTCGTTCAAAGATATTCAACCTTAAACATTATGCTTATTTATGTCTAACATGCATGAATTTAATCTTCCCATAAAAGATAAGGGAACTCTAAACAAAAGTCAAGTCCCAGCTCACTAAACATACATTTCCTATGATTTAGGTAATATTAAGCAATTAAAAGATGTAAAGTTTGTAGTGTTATTTTAATAATCCTAGAAAAAATAAAACTATGCTTACTAGGCCCATTGGCTTAGGTAAAAATTTAAAGAAGATAGTAAGAGAATGCATGCACAAATGATTGAATATGAAAGCATTTTTCATTGATGCACTGGAGTTACTAGGACGTCCGCAGAGGGGAGTCTATTCTCTTTTTCAATAATTACAAGAGGCTTTCAAGATAACTCTTCATTTGATTTATGGAATCCCAAGCTTCATCAGCAGCCACTTAAAGTTCATGCACTTGACCAGCTTCACTCTTTTCAGCTTGATGAAGTGCTTTCTTGGCATCTACGATGGATCTCATATCATTCGTTGGAAGTCCTTCCAGTGAATTGTTAAGCTGGTCAAGTTCCCCAGTAACAGCATCTAATTGTTGATGAAGGTGCATCTGCTGGGCAAATTTCTCCTTGATCTTATGCTTCAGCTCCTTCAACATTGTAGCATGATCAACCACAGCTTGGGACACCGCAGCCTCAAATTCACTGATATTTGTCAGCAACCTTTCTCTGGTTAGATCTTTGTGATATTTTTTCTCATTCTCCCTCCTTTAGATGACTTGTTTCACTACGGCATGGATCTCTTGATATCCAAAACTGCCAAGTCCTAACATGAAAAACAGGGATGACAGTCGCAGGATCTTCGAAGACAGATCTTCAAGAGGCACTTCAGATATGATCTTACAAATGTTCTTTCATGCCTTGCGACGTGAGAATTGGAGAGCCCTTTTTATATCCAGGTCTGATTTAGCATCACTATCACAGGGGGAAATATAGTTTGGGATAAATGCACTTAGAGAAGTGCCCTATTCTACTCCTTCCCCCCAGACCCTTGTTACATTACTTTCTATTCCTGTTGGGGTGGAGGCTGAGGCTTCACCTCAAAATCTAGCCACTGAAATTGACAGCCTTTCATAGTCAATTGAAATTTTTGGTTAGTTTCAAAGGATAAAAAAAGTTGATTAAGTTGTCTTTCAAATTAAGTGCAGCCACAAATATTATTATCTCTTACCCAACATTAGATCAGAAGCATGAGAAGGCTCATCCCCGTCTTTCCTAGCTTCAATTGGATTTTCAGGACGAGTTTCAGGAAGCTCTACTAGGTTAATTTCTACTTGAGCTAGCGTCTCTACAATAATAGGGTTGTCTCAACCCCCTTCATCCATTGGCAGTTCAGCAGCTTGCTCAGATGGAACTACACATTTCAACCAATCATGGTTAGAGATGTAATAAGAATTTTTTTTACAAGATGAAGGATAACACTCACATCCAAAATCTTCTACATCACAATGTAATTTAACATGATCTAAAATTTCTTCAAAAGATGCACCAAGTTTCATGATTTCATGCAGTTATATCTCAGATTCATGGTTAGTCTCACAAGTGGGAGAATTCGATGTATCTTCTTGGCAACCCTCATCCTGCGGCCTCTGACCCCAGATATCTTCTTCAGATAAAATTGCAGAGTCAGTGGCAGTGGCCGCCAAATGTTCTGGTGTAGGTGTTGAATCTAAAAGTATCACAGAATGGAATTCAGTTGATGTTTTCATTCAACGTTCTGTGAAGTATTGTTAAATTACCAGAAGAAGGCTCTTCTCTCCTTGCAGCAGCAGTAGGAGCATACTGAGAACAAACGCTGGCTCTTCTTCAGGAGCAGCCAAGTCAGCATGAGTTTGCGACTATTCACCAGCACCCTCCGTCGTCGTCAGAGGTGGGTTAGTCGTCTCCCTCAAAGGGGAAATTGAATTAGCCCCTAAAATCCCAAGAAGTATGAGAAATCTTTTTCAAGAGTTAGGATTCATTACTATCTGAAATACTTACCACTACTGATGAAACTTTTAGCTGTGGAATGCTTCATTCAATGTCTTTGCTTCATTGGATTTTTGGTTGTGTTGACACCATCAACTCCAAATACAGGAATTGGATAATTAAAAGCCCTATCTAACTCCTTGTCCATGGCTTGCCGGCCTGAAGATACCTCGTCTGGCTCATGATGAGATTCAGTAGCTCTGATGGCAGTTCCATCAGGGCTATACTGTGGTGAAGGAACCTTAGCAGTTCCTTTATTTACAAGATGTAGGATGAAGAAAGTAATTTCCTTGAGTAACAATGATTTAACTAAAGTTAGGTTTCAAAGAAAATAAGGAAAGAGACTCAAATCTTAAGGATCCACGTAATTGTGCCACCCCTCATTTGCGGAAGCACCAGTCCCCTTAGTGGTGCCACGATCCATAATTTCCTTCACCTGCTTGGTGATAAGGATGGAATCATCAGTGTCATATATGATCATATCCACCTCTATGATGTAATCTCGCACTTCATCGGGGTTATACTCAAAACAGATATCAGTAGAATCTTAAATATTCCCTACTCCAGGGATGTGTATCCCTTCGCATAGGTCCAACCAGGCAGTTTCAGCAACGCAATATAAACTCTGCCATGTTTAGACAGCCTCTGGTTGTAGATATTCAGCATGTTCACCAGAAGGCTGCGAGGGGGGTCTTATAATCTTGTACTTAAACATATTCCAAGCTCCTATAATCACAGATAAAGGATATGAAAATGAAACTCGTGGCTCTATAAAATAATGGCGATTAAATTTCCTCAATGAAGTAACTCACCAGGAGTCGATGGAGTGGGTCTCTTGACTCTGGCAGGAGGATTATATGTGGAACGAGGCCGCTTTGACACATGTAGCGCCTCATCATCACCATCCTAAGAATCCGGTGAGTCAGCCCAGGGTAAGGAACCTGGTGAATTAGATCCAGGTGAAGAAGAGTCACCTTCCAGGAAAATGTTTTCTTTTCCAACAGTTCTCTCTTTTGTCCCCACCCAAGGAACCATATGATTCAGTACCCCTTCAGGGTATGATGCTACCCAGTTCTTGGCATACCATGTAGTCAAGTGACTCGTCGCTCCAGAAACCAGTAGATCAAACATTTCCCCGGTCTTCTCCATAGCTGTCAAAAACCAATGTTGTCAGGCAACTATTGGATGATGTTCTGACCTGACATGCATAAGAGGGGATACAACAATCTGTTGTAGACATTTGAATTGGCGTGAAAATCTATATGGAGCATAGGCCTCGCATATAATATCTCCGTCAATTCTGGTAGCTAATACACCATCTCTACAAGCCAGCATGTAAGACCTCAATTCAGGGTTGGTTATTCTATCATCAACAAACCGCCAGGTTGGCGGGTTTCCATAAAGAAAGAAATGGAATTCCTTGAACACGCTCAGCCTCAACTTCATATCATAGGGGTTGAGGGACAATGGAAAAATTCCAGAATATGCCTACACTGATGGCCTAAAAAAACTTCCAGGAACCTGTACTCCGCTCTGTACAGCATAAGTCTTGAATTGAGTGGCGATACATCCCCACAAAACTTAGAATGGTCCCACTATTCTCAAAGGAGACGTACCTATAAAGACATGGAGTAAGATCGTGTGAATCTCCAACAAAATTGGGGTGTCCAACCCAACCATTTTTTTCTCAGCCAATTTAGCTGCAACAACGAAGGTCCCTGGCCTAACACCTCCCTTCGAATTCCTAACTGGAAGAAGATAAACACTGAACCAGAAGGATAACAAGCCCTCTAGATGGGTATTTTCTGGGATTCTCTGATCCACATTGTATCCCAACTTTTCAAACTCTCCTTCTTCCAGGGTTGGCCAGAATGTTCCAACAGCACCCCTCTTCTCTATTATGGGGAAGCTAGTAGGACGAGTACAAGTGGGACCCTTCTCCTTCCTCTTGTTAAGAAATGTATCCAATAACTCCTCTGGATGAATATCTTTTGTAGAATGAGTTTTGGAGGACTTTGAATTCTTGATCTTGTGGAAAATTTTCAATAACTCTCGATCCAAATCCAGAGTCTTCTCTGAATCATTCCAAGTTGCCTTTGGGGGTATGAATTAATCATACATATCACCTAAAATTGTATCCCCTGAGATCTTGTAGACATCCCATAAACTGATGCCTACTTCTCCATGAGTTAGATGGAAATAATTGGTTTCTGGGCTCCAGCGGCTGATTAGCACCGGAAAAAAGTCATCATTCCCATAGACATATGTCTGCCCAACCTAGACAGCTTCATATATTGCAGCTCCTTTAAAATCCTCCACAAATTCTGCAAAGGTTTTTCGCACCCAATATTCCCACATCCAAGTCGCCTTCACACCTCCTCTAGGACGGATGTCCTAACTCTTCTTCCAGCCTTTGGATTGATCCATCTAAGAATTTCGGAAAATGGAGGGATAGTGATTATCCAATAAAAACATATATTTTAATTACATTTTAATGGTATTAAATGTTCATTTTTGATCTTATGGGCCTGAGTTAGTGCATTTTCATTATGAACATCCATTCTCATCATTTGTGCACTTCATGCCTAATATACACCAATTTAGGCCCAATGAGTCATCTGATTATAAGGAATGTAATTATCTATTTTTTTAAATTGATATTTTGGGAACTTTATCTACACTTAAATTTGAACATTTTTCATTCAGGGATCAATGGATAATTCATGGAAGAATATGGGGATATTTTGTGATGAAAGGAAGCAATTCTAGAGAAGGAAGATTGGACACTAGCCCACTGATGCGACTGTGGGGCCCATCATACAATCTCGAAGTATCCCAAATTTTGTGGGATGATATAATACATTCACAGGGACAAATTTCTCTTCATGAGATAATTCTAATTCGGCCTCTATGGTGGTCATTAAAGTGTCCCAAGTTAGAGATACAATTCTGGGCCAGATTCTGTGGCCCAGAAACACAGTCCACTAATTTTATCATATCTCGGAATCCGTAACTCCAAATGGTCCCAAAGTTTACAGGCTGTTAAAAACCATCCGGAGCTCCATTTCCGTCTTCTATGGCCCACTCTGATTCGGCCGTCTAGAAGGTCTTCTAGACGAATCTTTTCGGTGAAGGAAAGCTGGCTGCCACCTCGGTTCAAATGTGGAAAAGTTCAAATTCCACAAGCTTTCCACCACCTATGGCCTATCAAAATTAATTGAGATACTTTGTACTATTTGAGGCTCGACCCAAGGCTCCCAAAATTCCTATTTAAGGCAGTGGTGGTGAAGGATTTTGGGATCTGGGATGCTTTGTTCAATTGTAATGTTATGCTGCATTTTTGTTGCCTCAAATTTGTCTTTCACATGTAAGTTGTTTAATTCACTTTAGTTTCTTAATAAAAGTTCTTCTTCTACTCTTATTCTGTTGTTCTTAATATCACTTTGATACCGTTGGATCAAGGTGTGAATTTATTCACACCAACCCTTGTGAAATTATTCACACAACGGTGGAGTGATCATTTTATTTTTGTTGTTTTCTTTACTTCTCCATTTCCTCCCTCTTGAGTCTACTTTCCGCTTCCATTGAAACCATGAGATCAATGGAGGGATAACCCACTTATGGGTTGATCCAAGGGAGTAGAAAGGGGCTGTATTGGATGTTATTTATCACCTAATTAATGTACAATCACTTCTTTAATTAGGATTTTTATTTGATGATTTTTAAACTCCATCGTCCTTGTTGAATTTAAGGCCACACACTTCAAGTACTAATACGAACCTTTACCTTGAAGTGATCAAAACTTTGATCCTTAAAGTGTATAGGTGATTAGTATTCAAGGGTGTAGGAATTAAATTAGTAAGTGATGATGTTGTTTTATCTCCTTAAATGAACCCATCTCAAATTTAAGAAATTGAAATCATTAAAAAAAAAATACGTCCAATCCACCCCGAGCGATAACCTAGGATCAACTCATTGTTTTAAATTGAATTCACTTTAATCTATTAGATATCTTTAAAACCCATCCAAAATAAATCCAAGTTGTTCACTTCATAGCTGAAAACAGTCCATAGAATGTACGTGTCTATAGGTTTCTTCTTAGGTCTCTGTGGATTCGATAACCCAAGATAAACTACAAGGACCGTTTTACCTTCTTCTCTTGGGTAAATTTGAGCGAGAATCAAATTTGGCGCCGTTGTCGGGGACCCAAGTAATTCATCTAAACACCCATTCTATTCTCCCCCATTTCTTCTTTTCTCATCCAAATTCTCTTTTCTTGTCCCTTTCTCGTTTTTTTTTCTTTTGGCGCATGTCCGCCTACACCCGCGATCAATCAAACCGTCTTGTTAGGGTGGATAGTCTTGGGGTTGGGGAGTCAAGTACACCAAGGGAACTCATTCCATTAGATAATAATCTTCATAATACTCTAGAGTCCAAAATTGAGCCAATTTCAATGGAAGGTCTTCAAGGAAACCAACTCATAAACCCGGGTGGAACCCAAAATGGAAACCCAAATGAGGCAGCCCCAAACTTGGGGAATGTGATGGATCAAACCATGAATGACTACCTCACACCTTCCTGGACCAATTCCCCCTCATGCATTAGACACAATTCCCTAGGAGATTCTAACTACATCTTTAAACCCCATTTCCTAAACCACCTTCCCACATTCCATGGAATGGAGTCCGAGATGCCCTACCTGCACATTAAGGAGTTCAATGACATTGTAGAAACCATGTGTCCCACACATCAACTAGAATCAGCTAAGATGAGGCTATTTCCTTTTTCTTTAAAGGATCGAGATAAAAATTGGATAAAGAATTTGAGACCATCATCCATCAACTCTTGGGACCAACTACAAAGAGAATTCTACAAAAAGTACTTTCCCCACCACAAAACAATTGCACTTAAAAAGAGTATCCAAAACTTTTTTGAAAAAGAGGGAGAGTCATTCTATGAAACATGGGAGAGGTTCAAAGACACTCTAAACATGGTTCCACACCATGGTTTTTCTATTCCTGAAAAAGTGATAATTTTCTATGAAGGGTTGGGTCCGGGGAACAAACAATTCATTGACATGATGTGTAATGGAAGCTTTAAAAACAAAGCCCCAAATGATGCTTACGAGTATCTAGAAAGCCTTTCTGAACAAAACCAAACATGGGGAACTTCACCTTATTCTGAAAATCCACAAAGAAATACTGTAATTCATACACATAGAGAAGAGGAAAGCCTTAGGGCTAAACTCGCAGCACTCTCTAGGAAGGTTGAAGAGATAGACCTTAGGAAAGTACATGAAATCCAAACTGTTGACCATGTTTGCACAATTTGTGACAAACATGACCATAAGACAGAAAACTGCCCAACCATTCCATCCGTCAAGGATGTTCTCTTAGGAGGACCCCCAGTGGAAGTAAATGCTTTTAACTTCCAAAATCCTCAATACCAAAACACCTTCAACCCAAGGTATAACGACCACCCAGGCTTCCGCTGGAAAGATAACCAACAACCTAGCCAACCACAGGGACAAAATAATTACCCCCATTAGAACTACCAAACCCATAACCAGTTCCAAACCCAACCTATCCAATACCAACAGCCACCGGTCCATTTTCAACAAACCATCCCACCTCCAAAATATCCCCCTGGGATAAACCAACCTACTCAAGCACCCACCCAAACTGTTCCACAAAGCCTACTAGAACAACTGTGCAAACAAATGGAGAGGATGAACTAGGAGGTATCTTCCCTAAAACAAGAACTTCAAACCATCAAAACTGGAAAGGAACCCATGCCTACTCAGGTGGTGTCATCCTCAACTTCAAGGGGAGAGTCAAGTTGTGCTCAAAAAACTCATGAACAACTAAAGGATGTGACTGTTTTAAGAAGTGGGAAATAAATTGAGAAACCTGAAAAACTAATTCAGAACCCACATGAAGATTCAAACTTGGATGAAAATTCAAATGAACCACAAGATCAAACGGAGGAAACTGATAACATTGTCAAGGAAACAGCTCTTCAACAAACAACCCCACAACCTGCACCATTTCCTCAACGCATGAGGGGGAAACCCAAGCCTGAACTGAGTGAAACATTGAGGGAAATCTTCTCACAAGTCAAGTTGAACATTCCTCTTCTCGATGCCATACAAACCATACCTGCCTACTCAAAGTACCTTAAGGACTTGTGCACTTTTAAAAGAAAATTTTCACATAAAAACCAAGTCCTTTTGCCTGCTAATGTGAGTACCACCATTCAAGGGACCATTCCTCCTAAGTTGAAAGACCCGGGTTGCCCTTACATCAATGTTGAACTAGGAGAACGCAAAGTTTTCAAAGCCTTGTGTGACCTAGGTGATAGTGTCAATCTCATCCCATATGCGGTGTACTGCCAGTTAGGCCTAGAAGAACTCCAACCCACATCTGTCACACTTTAACTTGCTGATCGTAGCATTAGGGTTCCAAAGGGGAATTTAAAGGACGTTTTGGTAAAGGTTGAAAACTTCATATACCCTTCTAATTTCATTGTCCTTGACAACCATCCAAACTTAGGAAATAAGGAACAAACCCCAATCATCCTTGGTCGTCCTTTCCTTGCAACAATCAACTCTGTTATCCGAGTCCAAAATGGGAACATGACCATCTCCTTTGGGAACATGAGTCTAGACTTGAACATCTATAATGCAAGCTCACAAATAGGGGATGACGAGGACATTCATGAAGTAAACATGATAGGACGCATTGATAATGAATCCATGGAACATCAAGGAATATTTGATGAATGTTTAAGTCAGAATGAGATTGATTTCATTTTTTCATATGAAGGAAGTTTATCTCCTTGGCTTGAATTATTTTCAAATTTCTATTATGATGAAGTCTTAGGTCCAACAATCAGTGAAACCTTTCAAGAAACCAATTTTATGAAGACCACTCCAAATTCCTTCCCTAAAGCTAATCAAGCCAATCTAGTAGCTGAAAATTCTACATGTGGGGAATCAATCCTATCTGAAACTCTAAAAAAATAAATTTAACTTGATCCAATGTCCCAATCTTCTGCTGAAATTCTGAACCAACCTGATCTTGAATTGAAGGAACTTCCTGCTACACTCATGTATGCTTTCCTAGGGGACAATCAAACACATCCTATTGTCATTTCTTCTTCTCTTGAAGCCAATAATGAGAGGATGCTTCTAGATGTCCTTAGGAAGCATAAGAAATCCATTGGTTGGACCCTTTCTGATATTCCTGGGATTAGCCCACTTATCGGTACTCATAGGATTGTTCTGGAATCTGATTCAAATCCATGTCGTCAACCACAACGGCGAATCAATCCTAATCTCATGGAGGTAGTAAGGAAAGAACTTCGGAAATTGTTGAAAGCTGGTATCATATATCCCATAGCTGAGAGTGAACGGGTGAGCCCAATCCAAGTGGTTCCAAAAAAGGCTGGAATCACAGTGATAACCAATGAGGATGGAGAGATTCTTCCAACAAGGGTGAGTAGTGGATGGAGGGTCTGCATTGACTATAGGAAACTAAACTCATTCACCAAGAAGGACCATTTCCCCTTACAATTCATTGACCAAGTCCTTGAGAGAGTGGCAGGTCATGCCTTCTACTATTTCTTAGATGGGTACTCAGGGTACAATCAAATTGAGGTCTCCCTAGAGGATCAAGGGAAGACTACATTCACATGTCCTTTCGGAACCTTTGCTTTCAAACGCATGCCCTTCGGGTTATGAAATGCCCCTGGAACCTTCCAACGGTGTATGATGGGAATATTCTCAGACATGGTAGGGGATTTTCTTGAGGTCTTCGTGGATGACTTCTCTGTGTTTGGGGATACTTTTGAGGGATGTCTGCAAAATGTTGAGAGAGTCTTGTCAAGATGTGAAAAAAAGAATCTGGTCCTAAACTGGGAAAAATTCCATTTCATGGTTAAAGAGGGACTTGTTCTAGGCCATCTAGTCTCGAGTAGGGGGGTTGAAGTTGATAAAGAAAAGGTTGACATCATTCGTCACCTTCCATCACCCAAAACTGTCAAGGAAGTGAGGTATTTCTTAGGACATGCTTGTTTCTATAGAAGATTCATCAAGGACTTTAGTTCAATATCCCGTCCCCTTTGTGCTCTCTTAGTAAAGGATGCTCCATTTGTTTGGACAAAAAGCTGTGAGGGTTCATTCTCAACCCTCAAATCCTCTCTCACCTCTCCTCCCTTTATGAAATCTCCAAATTGGAACCTTCCTTTTGAACTTTTGTGTGATGCTAGTGACTTTTCTGTTGGAGCTGTTTTAGGACAACGTTGTGATAAAACTCCTTATGTCATTACTTATGCAAGAAAATCACTAAATGATGCCCAAATAAACTACACCACTACTTAAAAGGAGTTACTTGCTATTGTGTTTGCTTTAGAGAAGTTTATGTCCTACCTCTTAGGATCCCCCATCACTGTGTTCACTGACCATTCTGCACTGAAATACCTCTTCCAAAAACAAGATGGCAAGGCTAGACTAATTAGGTGGTCCTTCTCTTACAAGAATTTGACCTCACAATCAAGGATAAAAAGGGTGTTGAAAATGTTGTAGCTGATCACCTCTCTAGGATGGAATTCAAAGACAACTCAAATCAACTTCCTGTGTCTGATTCGTTTCCTGATGAACACCTATACTCTGTGAGTGACTGCCCTTGGTATGCTGACAAAACAAATTTCTTAGTGACAGGAGTCATTCAAAAAATTTTAGGGACTCAAGCTCGAAGGAAATTTCTTTCTGATGTTAGACACTATGCGTTTGATGATCCGTACCTCTATAAGTTCTGCCCTGACCAAGTCATTAGGAGGTGTGTTCTAGAATCTGAACAAGAGTCCATCCTTAAATTCTGTCATAGTGAGGCATGTGGAGGTCACTTTTCCTCTAAGAAAACATCTGCAAAGATTTTTCAATGTGGTCTTTTCTGGCCCAACCTCTCAAGGGACTCCTACACATTTTGTCAAAGTTGTCCTAGGTGTCAACAAGTAGGGTCCATCACAAAAAGGAATCAAATGCCACTCACTCCCATCTTAGTGATTGAAATATTTGACTGTTGGGGAATTGACTTCATGGGTCCCTTCCCAAACTCTCGGGGATACCTCTACATACTCTTAGCTGTTGATTATGTCTCAAAATGGATTGAGGCCATTCCCACTAAGTCCAATGATCATCAAGTTGTGATTCTATTTCTAAAAGAGAACATATTTTCAAGATTTGGAATTCATAGGGCTATAATCAGTGATCGAGGAACCCATTTCTGCAACCGCCCATTCGCTTCACTCATGTCTAAGTATGGTATTTATCATAAAGTGTCCACTGCATACCATCCTCAAACCAATGGTCAAGATGAGTTAGCGAATAGGGAGATTAAGCAAATTCTTGAAAAAACTGTCAACCCCTCTAGGAAAGATTGGTCTGAGAAACTCTTAGATGCTCTTTGGGCCTATATGACTGCATATAAAACCATTTTAGGAATGTCCCCATATAGGTTGGTTTTTGGTAAAGCATGCCATTTGCCAGTGGAGATTGAACATAAGGCCTTTTGGGCAAGTAAGAAAATGGATTATGACCTCTCATTGGCCGGAACAAAAAGGAAATTTGATCTCAATGAATTGGAGGAATTAAGGATGGAGGCTTATGAAAATTCAAGGATCAATAAAGCTAGAGTTCAAGCCTACCAATCTCGAAATATCAAGGTAAAACATTTTGAACTGGGAAAACATGTGCTCTTGTATAGTTCAAAACTTCATTTACACCCGGGAAAGTTAAGGTCTAGATGGTCAGGTCCTTTCATAGTGCATCATGTATACCCCCATAGGGTAGTAGAGATTCAAGATCCTACAAGTGGTAAGATTTTCAAGGGCAATGGTCAATGGTTAAAAACATTCATTGAATCATTCAATAAACAGGAAATAGATGTTGAGTTAATTGATCCAATCTATGAACCAGAAAAAAATTGATAAATTTGGGATCTATGTCGGGCTAACGATGTTAAACAAAGCGCTACACTGGAGGCAACCTGTGGTTTTTATGTTTCTAATCTTTCTGAATCATCTTTATTTTTCAAATAAGATTACTTAATCATTTTTATATTTAAAAATAAAAAATAGACTTTTGACCTGTTCTTCTATTATGAGTATGGATGGGTACGAAAGAGGAGCACCATATTCATCCGTGTCACGTGGTGTGATCCTTGAGTAATACCTTACCTAGAAATTTAAAAAGAAGACAATGTATCATCAGTTTATTTTGTTTTTTTTATTATTTTATAGGTTAAGATAAAAATAAAAATAAAATAATAAAAAAAATTCCACGCCATAGGCCATGGGGCAAACCCCGTCACAACCGGCGAAGCCGCGGGGACTCAAACCCGGGACCGAAGGGAGACAGGGGTGCGCGCTTACCACTGACCTGCGGATTCTTGTGCTTCCTTATTCTATAATTTTTATATATATTCTTATATTTTACTTCCTTTATTATATAAATATATATATATATATATTGTTTGTTTTTGTTTGTTTTGTTTGTTTTGTTTTTCCTTTTTCCACTAGGGAACTTTGCAAGCGACATGGATATCAAAGGAATAAATTTGAGCGGCAAGAACTTCAAACTTCAACCACCAGGTGACTTCATTCCATGATCCTCATATTTCAATTTCCTTATTGAACTCCCATTTTTTCCTCCACCCCATTCTAATTTTTTTTATGAAACAAGGGACATTTTCATTCTAAGTTGAGGGGTGTGGAAACAAAATGTTTTTAAAAAAAAAAATGATAACAAAAAGAAGTAAAATTCCTTTATCATTCATATAATAACAACTTTTCTCACATAAAAACTACATATCAAATAATTATTATTTCCTTGACTCTTAATTTAATTCATAATTAATTTTAAAAGCATTGATTTTGGAAGTTTGGATGTCCAATGAAAATTTTCATCATTTTTATTTTCATCCATTAAATCAAAATGCCACAATGCACGTCCTTTAGACTGTGGGGTAATAATTTGAATTTTTGGGGTCCCATAATAAATATCATAGGCTGGTTTGATTTTTATGAGTAATATGAGTATTCAAAAAAAAATTAAAAAAAACAACAAAAAAAAATTGTGTGTAGAGCAATGGATTGATAAAATGCGAGGCTTTCGGCACTTGGGGATCGTGACTCCAGAGTTTTCTAGCCCTGAGTTTTTCAATATATCTCTATTTATGGTAATATGAATTTGTTTTTGATTAAGTTAACTCGATACGATGCCCGAGTATGTGGGCTTCACTTGGTGCCCTAAGGCCTTTGAGTCTGGGAGTCATCAGCAAAGTCTTGCTACATGGGTTAATTTGATTAACTGCAATCTCAATTACTATGGAAATATTGCAAAAAAAAATCAAAAAAAAAAGAATGAAGAATACTCATATTATTATTAAATGTTATTCCACCTAGCGCTTCCATGATTTCCCCCTTGAATGAAAATGAACCCCCATATCTATTGTGATACACAACACATCATTACACCTAATTGAGTTGGATGAAGTATGATGATGGATTTGATCAAAGGAATGAGCTTGGGATTGG
The DNA here is from genome assembly GCA_963277665.1 of Viscum album. Lineage (NCBI taxonomy): Eukaryota > Viridiplantae > Streptophyta > Magnoliopsida > Santalales > Viscaceae > Viscum > Viscum album. Next base: position 1,774,632,959 of record OY728129.1, on the reverse strand, counting down.
GATCTTCTTTTAAATTCATCTTGTTTTAAATTATCTTGATAGGTTATAAAAATATATTTGTGTGTAGTTTACATTGTGAGCACTGTTTGTTATAATGTGTTTGAAGAAAGGAATTCAAATAAAATCATTGAATTATTTTCTCGGGACTAGAAAATCTCAAGTTGGGGGTGTGATTATCCAATAAAAACATATATTTTAATTACATTTTAATGGTATTAAATGTTCATTTTTGATCTTATGGACCTGAGTTAGTGCATTTTCATTATGAACATCCATTCTCATCATTTGTGCACTTCATGCCTAATATACACCAATTTAGGCCCAATGAGTCATCTGATTATAAGGAATGTAATTATCAATTTTTTAAAATTGATATTTTGGGAACTTTATCTAAACTTAAATTTGAACATTTTTCATTTAGGGATCAATGGAGAATTCATAGAAGAAGATGGGGATATTTTGTGATGAAAGGAAGCAATTCTAGAGAAGGTAGATTGGACACTAGCCCACTGATTCGACTGTGGGGCCCAACATACAGGCCCACTGAATCCCAAATTTTGTGTGATGATATAAGGAATTCATAGGAACAAATACTTCTTCATGATCCAGTGATAATTCGGCCTCTATGGTGGTCATTAAAGCGGCCCAAGTTAGAGATACAATTCTGGGCCAGATTCTGCGGCCCAGAAAAACAGTCCACTCATTTTATCATATCTCGGAATCCGTAACTCCAAATGGGCCCAAATTTTACAGGCGGTTAGAAGACATCCGGTTCTCCATTTTCTTCTTCTATAGCCCACTCTGATGCGGCCGTCTAGAAGGCCTTCCAGACGCGTATTTTCGGTGAAGGAAAGATGGCTGCCACCTCGGGTCAAATGTGGAAAAGTTCAAATTCCACAAGCTTTCCACCACCTATGGCCTACCAAAATTAATTGAGATGATTTTTACTGTTTGAGGCTCGACCCAAGGCCCCCAAAATGCCTATTTAAGGTAGTGGTGGTGAAGGAGTTTGGGATCTGGGATGCTTTGTTCAATTGTAATGTTATGCTGCATTTTTGTTGCCTCAAATTTGTCTTTCACATGTAAGTTGTTTAATTCACTTTAGTTTCTTAATAAAAGTTCTTCTTCTACTCTTATTCTGTTTTTCTTCATATCACTTTGATACCGTTGGATCAAGTTGTGAATTTATTCACACCAACCCTTGTGAAATTATTCACACAAGGGTGGAGTGATCATTTTATTTTTGTTGTTTTCTTTACTTCTCTATTTCCTCCCTCATGAGTCTACTTTCCGCTTCCATTGAAACCATGGGATCAATGAAGGGATAACCCACTTATGGGTTGATCCAAGGGAGTAGAAAGGGGCTGGATTGGATGTTATTTATCACCTAATTAATGTATAATCACTTCTTTAATTGGGATTTTTATTTGATGATTTTTAAACTCTATCGTCCTTGTTGAATTTAAGGCCACACACTTCAAGTACTAATACGAACCTTTACCTTGAAGTGCTCAAAACTTAGATCCTTAAAGTGTATAGGTGATTAGTATTCAAGGGTGTAGGAATTAAATCAGTAAGTGATGATGTTGTTTTATCTCTTTAAATGAACCCATCTCAAATTTAATAAATTGAAATCATTAAAAAGAAAATACGTCCAATCCACCCCGAGTGATAACCTAGGATCAACTCATTATTTTAAATTGAATTAACTTTAATCTATTAGATATCTTTAAAACCCATCCAAAATCAATCCAAGTTGGCCACTTCATAGCTGAAAACAGTCCATAGAATGTACGTGTCTATAGGTTTCTTCTTAGGTCTCTGTGGATTCGATAACCCAAGCTAAACTACAAGGACCGTCTTACCTTCTTCTCTTGCGTAAATTTGAGCGAGAATCAGATAGCAATGCAGTTGCAGCTCAGTATTGTGAGGTTCTAGATCTGGAGAACATGGGCTATGATGCATTATAAATTCCTTCTCCTCTTTTCCAGCATTTACAAATGATCCTCCAATAAAGAAATTTGTTGAAGAAAAGTTGGTGTAAGTTTGAAACCAAGAATGTGGGAGATAGTTCTTTGGCTCTAGAACGTTGACTCCATGACGATGACCATATCCATATAAAGGAAAATAAATGCTCTGTGGGAAATTAAGATGATACTTCTTCACGTACTTTTCCAAATCTGGAAGAGTGCCGATTGTGGCCAACGATGTTCATTATGTCATCAATCCTCTTGCAAGCCAACTCATCAGCTGATCGAATTCTTTTGGGAGCCATTGAATCTACAAAAATATAAGATAATCAAATTTTAAGTAAGTTGGTTTTTCATAAAAATTGTGAATAAATTTGGAAAAAATTCCTATGGAATTAATGTGCACAAGTATAATGTTGGGGCGCAAGTCCAAGTCGGTCGTGCAAGTTTTACCGCACTAAGACTGGCGCATAAGTCAGAAAGTCACTACAGAAGCGCGACACGAATAGAAGCGTGGAAGAACAGAAATCCCAGTCACTTGCGTGAATGAGAGACCACTTACGAGACAAGAAAGAGGTTCTTTTCATGAGATTGGAACCCATATTTAAAGGTGAGGTTGTACCCTTGTGCGCCGTAACTTGCTCACCGATACCTGCGCGCTCAAAACATGCGCGCCCAAAATCATTGGATTTTTTCTTTACCTAAGAGTCAAATCCTCTTTCCTTTTTTAGATCCAACTATGAGGGGGGACTTTTGTTGATGCTCCTTTCCATCACAGAGTCTAACAAATGAAAAAGGGGAATATCTTAAGCACAAAGAGATTCATCATTTGAAGAACATCAAAAATTGACATAGGCATGAACATGGAAAACTTTAAACATGGGTCGTGAAAGTTTCCTTAAGGTTACGCAAGTATACTTCTGTGCCAAATATGGGTCGCGCAAGTCACTTGCGCTCCCTATTTTTTTTTCTCCCAAGGACCTCAGATGTCCTATAAATACCCCATATGGGCCCCCCATTTCAGGGACGAAAAATCCAAAACTCAGATTCAAACTCTGGTCGCCCAAGTCTCCATCTGAAGTATTCCTAACACTTCTAAGGTAATTATTTACCTAGAATGGAAGCTCTAAAGAACAAGAATAAGGCCTAAGTATTAGAACTCATCAATACTTGTGTGCCTAAGTGTCCACCCCTTAAGGAAAGTCAAGACACTTGTGCACCGCCTTTCCCTTTCAAGGAAACCTGCGCGCCACCCATCTAAAATCCTCTAGGGATGATACTATGGGCTCCAATTAAATGTCTCCCATGTATCAGTTCATAGGTTATTCATCACCCAAGTGAACTTATGTCACGCAAGTATACTTGTGCAACCAAGACTTGGGAGCCATACCAATACTTGCGTGCCTCCTTCCAATTCACTTCCTTTCCTCAAATTCACCTCTCCTATTCAAGATTTATCCTTAAACCCCCTCTTTAACACCATTTATGGCATGGTTCATTTGTTGGATTCCTTATCTGAAAGGAATTTTGTGGAAAATCTCTCAAAACCTTGTGATTTACATATATTTATGTCACTAAGGTTAGATATTTCCTTCATTCAACCTCATCCTTTAAGATGAGAAGTTCCCTAATATGGGCATCCTCCTTAGGAGTAATCCCCATGTTCCCTCGTCTAGGAATCCTTTTTAGGAATAACCCCAAGTCTCAAGACCTCTTAACTTGGGCCTCCTTTTCAAGAGTAAGCCCGAGTCATAATTTCTCTTAACCTGGGCCTCCTTTTCTAGAGTATGCCCCAGATTACAAATACCCTTAATATGGGTATCCTTCTTAAGAGTAAGCCCCAGTCGTAATTTCTTTTTATTTGGACTTCCTTCTCAAGAATAAAACCCAATCATAAGTCCCCTCTACTTTGTGAATCCTTATTAGGAGTAAGTCATATGTTAAGTATCCAAATATCTATAAAGAATATATACCTTTATGAACCCTGTTCTTGGGATTCTTCCCTGAAGTAAGTCTCGATCTTCATCTATTTGGGCAATCATATATATGTAATCCCCACATCACTTCTTATGATTGCATTTTTTGTGGCACAATCATCAGGTTTTACTGATACCTCTTGTTTCTCACATCGTTCATGATTCACGTGTGCTTAGAGCATAAAGGTAATTATTACATCTCTCTTTGGGCCATCAATCATGCATAAATCTCATACTTCTTCACTCAAACTATGAGGGTTCTGATTCCTTTTCTAACAAGGATACGTAGGTATCCCATCTGCGGGTACGGTCCCAACTCTAAAATATTCATGTCTTTCTGAATAAAATTAAAATTCAAGTGCTCCACTGGGTGGATTTAAAACTAGTATGGTCATCATAATGACCAAGGGAATTATATATAATGTATTGAAGGATACCATTGACTAAGAATCACTAATTCATATAGATGATTCTATATTGATGAAGAACCTCAAATACATATAAAATATTCTATAAATCTCCTACATATCAATCATTTATTGCAATATCTAAAGGAAAAACTCATTTTCATGCTTGGTAAATTAATAAGGATTCACAAACATAACTCAAATCTATAAGAGGGTTCTAGAGTAGACAATCAATCCCCCAAAAAAGATGTGATGAGTCTGAACTCCCACCCTCTTGACCAATGAAAATTCTTAAGCCTCATCAGTCCATAAATAATGGGCACCTACCTTTGGAAAGTAGGTCCAAATGGATATAGAATCATTAGATGTTTCTGATTCTACAAATAAACTCGTTAGAAACCAATTGGAAAGTTTGAACCTTAAACAAACAAGGTCATCCCCATTACCAGAAGAAACAGATACGCTTTCGGCTTTGTCGTTACCCTCGAATGCAAGGTTGACCACTTCTTTGGGGGGCTAAAACCTAGCCTGTGGAAAGCGCTGGTGATCCATAACTTCGACAGCTATAAGAAAATTTTATGATGTGCCCTCATGGTCGAAATGGAGATCGGAGAATCTTATGGGTATCATGGGGATAATAAGATTAAGGTGGACTTCAATGCTGGTGGTATGATGCATAAATCCAGTGGTCCTAAGAAGATCCAACACCCCACTTTACAAAGGTTTGGAAAGAAGCACCCTGGAAATTTCCTGAAGGGTAGGAGGAAATTTTTTATGTGTAGAAGAGAGGAGCACCTAACTATTAACTGTCGGCAAGAAATAACCTCGGTTGCGACAGAGGATAAGAATGCTCCATTCAAAACTCAATGGGTGGTTCATTGCTACAACTGCAAAGAACCAGGGCATCTTTCAAATCAGCTTCCTAAGCCAAGGGTTTTCAGAGGCAACCAACAACCTCAAAGGCAACAAGGGCGAGCTTTTTCCATCAATACAACCGAAGTGAACCCCGACAATGAAGTGGTGATAGGTACTCTTTTTATTAATTCAAGAATAGAGAATGTACTTTTTGATTCAGGTTCTACAATTTCTTTTATATCTATAAAGTTTAGTAGAACAATCCTAGAACCACCACAAATCATGGAAGTGAAGATGTCGGTGAGTACAGAAAATGGGGAAATCATTGCATCCCATAAATATAACTCCTCCCCTGTCATAATTTGTGGATTGAACTTCCCATCGAACCTCGTCATACTCCCTCTGGTGTAATTTCATGCAATTCTTTCCATGGATTGGCTTTCCTTATATAGATCCAACATAAATTGTCATGAGAGAGAAATCACTCTCTATGTGGATAATCGACCCCCAATTATTTACATGTGCAAGGAGGAAGATGAATCTTCTTTAGCTCCATCATCTCAAGCGTGGATATTAATTCCCTATGAGAACACATATCTTGCTCAGATGATTGAGTCTAAGGAGACAAACATCCTAGAAGGCATGCATATTGTGAGGGAATTTGCTGAAGTGTTTCTCGAGGAATGGTATGGTCTTCTTCTAAGAAGAGATGTTGAATTATCAATTGGTCTTATATCTGGAGAATTTCCAATATCCAAGACTGCGTATATAATGGATGTGGTGGAGCTTGAGGAGATGATAAAACAACTTCAAGATAATCTGGATAAAGGGTTTATAAGATCAAGTGCTTCACCATGGGGTGCACCAGTCCCCTTCATCAAGAAGAAGGATGGGTCAATGCGTCTTTGCATCGATTATTGTGAGCTAAAAAAATCAAAATAAAGAACAAGTATCCACTACCACGAATTGATGACTTGTTGGATCATCTGCATGGAGCACAATACTTCTCTAAGGTGGATTTGTGGTCAGGATATTATCAAATAAGGGTGATGAAGGAAGATATCCTCATGAATTCTTTTTGTACAGGATACGGGCACTATGAATTCATAGTAATGCCTTTCAGACTCACTAATGCTCCAGAAATCTTCATGGACTTGATGAATAAAGTCTTCAGATATTACCTCAAAAAATTTACTGTAGTCTTTATAGATGATATTCTGATATACTCCAAAACCAAGGAGGATCATGAAGAGCATCTAAGAACTTTACTAGAGATCTTGCGGAAGGAGAAGCTCTATGAAAAGTATATCAAGTGTGAGTTTTGGTTAAAGGAGGTCTCATTATTGGGCCATATCATCACAAGAAATGGGATATCTATGGATCCCTCCAAAACAGATGCAATTGAGGGATGGCTGAGGCCAAAATCAGTAATGGATATCCGTAGCTTCTTGGGGTTAGCTGGATATTATCGACGATTTGTGAGAAATTTCTCACAATTGTCCAACCCTCTTACCAAGATAACTCAGAAGAGAGAAAAGTTTTCATGGAGTGATTAATGCGAAGAAAGCGTCATAGAGTTGAAAAGGAGGCTTATCACTGCGCCCGTGCTCACTTTACCCACAAGTGGAGAACTTTTTGTGGTATTCAGTGATGCTTCGGAGAAGGGCCTGGGATGTATGTTGATACAAAATGACAAAGTCATTGCCTATGCTTCAAGGTAATTGAAATTTCATGAACAGAACTATCCAACACATTACATCGAGTTGGTTGTAGTGATATTTACTTTTAAAATTTTGCGGCATTATCTCATTAGGGAGATTTGTGAAATATATACAGACCACAAAATCCTCAAGTATATAAGAACATAGAAAGATTTGAACATGCACCAATGAAGATGGTTAGAGCTGATCAAAGACAATGACTGCTCAATCCATTACCACCCTAGGAAAGCGAACAAGGTGGCAGATTTCCTAAGTAGAAAGGACCCAGCGATTCTATCATTGATGAGAATTGAAAAGGATCCAATCTACTTAGATTTGATGAATATGGTCATGGGAATCATAAATAAGGGAACATAATCAATCCTTTCACAAATGATTGCTCAGCTGTCACTTTTGGATAGTTTAAAGGATGCTCAAAAGGATGATGTAGGAATTTAGGAAAAAGTGGAAGCTATCGGAAAAGGGAAATCCTCGGAGTTTAATGTTAATGAAGAAGGAATTGTGAGATTTGGAAAAAGGCTACGTTTTACATCAAGTCCAGTGCTGAAGAAAGAACTTTTGGATGATGCACATAGTTCAAATTTCTCTATTCACCTAGAAAACACAAAGATGTATCAAAATCTCCAAGAGAATTATTGGAGGGATAATATGAAGAAAGAGATCGCTGAATATACATAAAAGTGCCTATTGTGTCAGAAAGTGAAGGCAGAGAGGCAGAAGTATAAGGGGATGATGAAACCATTGCCGATAACAGAATGGAAATAGGAGAACATCACCATGGATTTTGTCACCGGACCTCTAAAGACATCCAAAGGAAACAATGCAATCTGGGTTGTTGTGGATTGTCTTACAAAGGTTGCACACTTCATTGCGATTCAGGAGGATTTATCATTAGATCAACTGGCACATATATATATCAATGAAGTGGTAAGGTTGCATGGAGTACCACAATCTATTGCGTCTGATTGAGATCCATGATTCATCTCTATGTTTTGGAAGAGTCTTCAACATGCTCTGAATACTGAACTGAACTTCAGTACAACCTATCATCCTCAAACGGATGGACAATCCGAGCGGACTATCCAAACACTTGAGGAGATGTTGAGAGTGTTCTAAATGGACATTAAAAAAAGGATAGGATCGACATCTTCCTCTGGTTGAGTTCTCTTATAATAACTGTTTCCACCCGAGCATCCAAATGGAACCATATGAAGCCCTTTATGGGAAAAGGTGGAGAAAACTGGTGTGTTGGGATGAGGTCAGTGAGCGTAAGCTTCTTGGACTAGAAATGGTTGAAGAAATGGTGGAGAAGGTGAAAACCATTCAGTAGCATATCAAGGCTACCCAGAGTCGACAAAAGAGTTATGCAGATAATCGTCGTTGATACCTTGAGTTTAAAGTTGGAGACATGGTATTTCTATGCATATCTTCGTGGAAGAAGGTTATGTTGTTTGGAAATAAATGGATGTTAAGTCCAAGGTACATCGGCCCCTTCGAGATTCTTGACCATGTAGGGGTTGTAGCCTATCAACTTGAACTTCCACCTACCATGGCTAAAGTACATGATGTCTTTCATGTATCCCTCTTAAAGAAGTACAGACCAGACCCTTCACATGTACTCTCTTCAGAGGTGATACGGTTAGAGTATGATCTTTCTTATGAGGAGCAACCGGTGAAGATCTTAGATCGTAGAGAAAAATTTATATGAAATAAGACAATGCCTCTCATCAAGGTGATAGGGAGAAACCACATGTTTGAAGAAGTGGCATGGGAATTGGAGGAAATAATGAAGCAGAGTTACCCACATCTGTTTTAGTGAGGGAAAATGAAATTTCGAGGGTGAAATTTCTTAAGGGGGGAGATTGTAACGACCCAAACATTTATTAATAGAAATTAATCTTGATCTAATTAAATGTCTCTTTATATAAAATGTTTATATAAAATGTCAACTTTTTTGGTTTTATGTTAAGAATTGTGACCGTTGCTAATATAGTTGTTGAACAGAGATCACATGATTAGTATAAATATAGGGTTTTAACAAATCCAATTTACTCTGAAAATCGAAGTGATGGCCTCATCCAGTAGACGTGCCCCATACAAAACCCATTTGTCAGAGCTCAGGAAGGAGGTTGCGTCTTTGGGATTCCCTCTGGACCAAGCCTAAGACGATCTTTAATATGTTAATCTTGAGCAAGACTGCCTATGAGAGAAGCGGAAGTTGATAGGGATTACCACCTGAGCAATGTTATCCGAGCCACCCCAAGAGTCTGTCACCATCGCACACCTTAATCGTCGGTCTTATGTGGGTGTTATAAGGGGTTATGTAACAAGACCTTAACACCATTGTTATATACATTAATTTTGTATATACTAATGAATATACATTCATTTTATTATTGTTTTCTTGTAAATATTTTTTTAAATCCCAAATATTATTTTTAGATAATGTTCAAAAAAGAAATATATTTTGATGAATTAATGGATTTTTGAATTAAATAATATTTTAATAAAATATTATTATTGTTATTAAATTAATTTTTATTAAATATAAATGATCATATAATATTTTGAATACAATTGTAATTATTTCACAGTTTGAAATCCATTTTTGTCAAAACCAATTAATTTTCGATAAATCTCGACTTTTATTTAAAAAGTGAAAATTAAAATATTTAGAAAATTATTTAGATAAAATGAATATTATTTCTGGAATTAGGATGTCGAAATTATTCAATGGTGAATTTTTCATAATTTTCAGAGACAGTCAAATATTTGGGTAAAAATTAAATATTGTTCAAATATATAATGTGTTTTATGACATCCTAATGACCAATAGTGATGTAATAAAATACTATAGAGTTTATGTTAGGCAAATATATGTTTTACAATTATTATAATGTGATTTTGGGTTTTTTTTGACTTATTTTACAAAGGTTTAGTGGACCCTTCAAGACTTGTTAAACATTTTGTCTTTTTAAATTGTTTTCCTGGGAAGTGTGACTCACATCCACATAAGCAACCCCATTATTTTAAGAAGTTTGGAATTTGGCCTTATAAAATATTGTTTTCCACTCCCCTTTGGAAAAACCCATGGGAACAACCCATGGGATTATTTGTGGTTTTTATTAGTTTAATGTGAGGTTTCCCAAACCTAAATAATAAACCATTCCCTCCCATTTCCTATATAAACCCACCAAAGCTCCCACTTCCTCCTCACTCAAAGACTTTGGAGTTCATAAAACCTCTTCCCTCATATATCTAGAATCCTCCCAAGGTTCCTCTTTATCTTAAGAAGCCTCCCACAAGCCTCTCTCAAGCCTTTGGATGTACACTTCCAAGTAAGGGTTTTTTATTCCTTTCTCATTTTTGTCCAATTTTCTTAATGTTGTTATGACCTTTTAATTTCAATTATAAATGTTGGAGTACAGTTTCTCAACTCCTATATAATTCCCTCTTTATGTTTTAATTATGAGAGACCCCTTTCTCTCTCAATAAATTCCTCCTATGTACACCTATTACTCTGCTAAAATTCTGAAAAAAATTTATCTCTCCTCACTTATATTCAAGCAATTATTTTGTATCATGAATCTAAATTCCATTAAAATTTTTGGGATATGTATCTATTTGACCCCATTACTATCCATTTTATGTACATATTATGAGATTACCATTTCTCTCTCATCAACAATTTTTATGAATTCTTACGTCACACTGTTACGCTACCGAAATTGCACCAATTTTCCAAGCCAATGTCATTGTGTAGTGAATACCATGCCCATTTATCAATCAAGGGTATTCACCTTTATGCACATTTACTTATTGATTATAAAGTTTCATGTATTAATTCTACATTCCTTTATCGTGGAATAAATTATGATATTTTATGAATCCATGTTATATGATCCATGTGGCACACTTATGCATGAAATGAAATGTTTAAGAAGGGTGCACCCTTATAGCGCTCCAATGCATTGGGTAAAGTATAGTATCATGATACATCATGTGCAATGGGTGTTGACTCATGCTAATTCAAGTGCAATGAGGTTTTACTCGTACTTCATGTGCAATGAGGTTTACTCATGCTCCATGTGCAATGAGCCTTGGCTAATGCTAATTCCATGTTAAGTGTTGTTGACACATTTCCATCTTATGATTATCATGCTTTATCATGATTTTATGTTTATTCTTATCTTGTTCTCTATTGATATGACTATTGTATAACATTTATTGTATTCCTCATGTTATTCCATGATTATTACCTTACTGGGCTTTATAGCTCACCCTTTTTTTATGCATGTCCTCAGGTCATCCCATGCAATGCTAAGTACCAGGGAATGTAGTGCTCATGTAAATGAAGTTTTCAATAAAGATGTTTTATTTCATGTTTTATGTTGTTATGCAATGATCCTAATCCCCAAAGACACTAGACCTATCAATCTTCTATGTTGTATCAAGTGAAGTTTATGTAATAAATAATGTTTAATTGTGTAATAAAAAGTAGAGTTTTCATAAAGCTCCCCCTCAATAAATGTATATATATTATATTGAGTACATGACATGTGTCCTATGCCAAAATTTCTCCCCCTAAAATTAATAATGTATGAATTTTCTCCGCCTTTTGGGATTAGGAAAAAAAATGTAAAGGAGAAGGGAAGAAGATAAATACCGTAAAACCAAAATAATAGAAAGAGAGAAGATAAAAAAGGAGTTCTATAAAGAAGAAAAGGAGTACAGTCAACAAAAATAGGACAAATCCCGATAAAAGACACAATCCATCCATAAGGGTTTGTATTTTGTGGGGATTTACCTTTATTTAAAGGATTTGGAGTAGGATGAGAAGGTTTGTGAGTGGTAGAGGGGAGAGGTGGTCTGAAGATAACACCAGGAAAAGAAACACCTGGGAAATAGCCTGAGAGACAGTAATTAGAGTAGGAGGATGAGAGGTTGTACCAATGGAAGCACCAGGAGGAACAACAATTTCTTGTGCTTGGACATGTATATATATCTTAAGGAGTTTGATGAAATAAATGATAATTTCACCACCATATTGCATATCTTTCTTGATGTCATCCTTATTCTCAATGAAGATATTCATCAAAGGAGTAAAATACTTCAATTGAGTAACTTGCTTCTTGAATGCATCTGTGACTAGAAGAAATCTTTGATTTTCTGCTAAAAAGTTGAAGTTATTGATGAGATCTTTCTTGGAATAGATCTTAGTAAAGTACTTATCCACTCTCTCTCTAATATCTTTCTGAGAAGTAGAGGCTTCATTTGTGCATTGTCTTACCATATTGTACCCGAGGTCTGTATTTTGATGAACCTTTTCAAGAGTTTCTTTATCTAAAACACTCTGATTATTTTTGAGTTCCTCTCTCATCATAGCCTTGAGATATTCCAAATCAGCAACAACACCCTTCCCACTCCTAGAACTAGATGGGCCAATAATAATTTTTCCAAGCTTATATTTCAACTTCCTCATATCTACACTTAGTATATGAGTCACCAAGTTCCTAAGAACATCCAGTACAACACTAAATGAGGTCTTGAAATTAGAGGTGAATTTAACTCATTTCTCATCTTTCTTACTTTTTCTCTCAGCAAGGTATTATATACTATTGATGGATTCTGCTATAGTAATGATATTTGGTTGAATATCATGGATAAACATCCTTTCAATCATTGATGCATCGGGATCTGAAATACATATTAAAGTGGAGTCTTCACTTCTGGATCCAACAGAGGATTTCATAGACTCAAAAATATCATTTCTGAATTTCTCTAAATCGGCCTTAGGGACATTTTCACTAGGCGCAGTCTATGCTACTGGCTCTACTGCTGGAGGTGTAACTAGTGGAAGAGGTGAAATAGGTTCTGCATCAGCTTGGGCTTGTGGAGCAGAAGGAGGAGTCACCCTCTCCACATCTGAGTCATATTCCAACCCAAAATACAATGTCTCCTGGATCATTTTTCCATTCTCGAGTACATGTCCAGTATCTTGGCTTAAAAGTGTCAATCCTAATCCTTCTTCCCTAAGGATTAGAAACACCTTCATCTTCATCAACTTCTTCATCATATCCTCTAGACATAAAAAGATTTCTAGGAACTGGTATCAACTGAGCTTGAGGTTCTGCATTTGCTCCATCCACTTCAACTTCTCCAGACACTTCATCAATTTGATGAACCTGATCCTCAGTTTCTTCCCCATGGCCACCAGCTATAAGTTCATTCAATTCTTGAATAATTTATGGATTTTCAGCATTAGTATGAGGTGATCTGTTCTCCTGACCAGAAACTCAAAGATCAACATCCTCCTGTTTAACATGCTCAACACTATCACCATCTCCTTGTACAGATTCCTCACTAGATATGTCAACAACATGTTGGCCAACTATTAAAGAATCACTTGCATGCTCATCATTTTCCCTTCGTCATCATCATCATCTTCATCATAATCCTCATCTGATCTACTCACATAGCCTTCAGCTCCAGTAAACTCAATCTTTTCCTCATCCTCATCACCTAACAAAGGTTCTCTCGAGGGAAAGTCCAACGGTGGACTAGCAGATCCATAAGACATATCTTTTGGGATTTCAGCAGTATCAGGATCACTCTTATCCTCAAAAAAAAGATCCTTCTTCCATTGTAACTTTAGTCTCAGCTTCCTCATCAGAATAAATAGTTTTTTCTCCTAGTTTGAGTCTTGGATCAACTTGATCCTTTGGTTTGGTAGGATGGTCAATTGGATTGAATTCCTCGTACAGCCTTTCCTCATCTCCTACCCCACAATTTTTTTATGGGTTCTATAATAACTTCATCCTTTTACAAATATCTTTTTTAAGAAAGAAACCACTACATGAACTTATCACTTCATCTCCATCTTCTACAAAACCTATCTTCTTTAACATAGAAGAAATCATCTTGGTATAGTACAAAAATGATTCCTTCTTGGGTGGCTTTATCATATAACATACATTCACCATTATATACCTACACATGTCCTCCTTTATTCCCTTTTCTAATAGATAAATTAGGAATACATCCTGATACTTAACAGTAGGGAAATATCCCTTCCTTGTGTAGATTTAATGATGTATAAACTTAAATAGTAACCTTTCCACTCCATTAAACTCACTTGGCATAGTTCTCCAAGATTATCCATTTATAGTCATCTCTTTCAGAGCATCTTTATAAGAGAAAAAACTAGAGGAAGGTGGAATATTACCATTATAATCAACAAAGACACCATTATGAGGAATCTCCAAGCATTTAGCCCATTCCGTATAAGAAAAAGCTATTTTATTTCCCTTTAAAATTGACTTCATCCTTTCTTCCCTAGTTTTCTCTAGGGATATATTCAAATGTTGAAAAAACACATGTACTAGCTGGGGATAATATGGCCTTTCATTAACAGAGAACCAGCTTACCCACCCTTGAGATTCCATCACTCTTAATAAAAATGACTTTCTTGATAGAATCCACTCTTTAGACACTTCCTTCTCAGCTGTAACCAATCGGCTTTCCAAACAAGGTTTTTCAGTCCCACTAGGCTCACCCTTCTGATGTTTAGCAGATGTAGATTTTCTCGGCTCTTCCATAGCGTGCTTGGAACTTTCCATTTTATGGTTTTGGATTCCATATGAGTTGATAGGTAAAGGGTCAAGAGATAGAGTGACAAAGGGTAAAAGGTTTTACGGCAGTTAGAAGGTGAAAGGTTGGGATGGATCGAATTTTTATATCATTTAGGGATTATAAATCGCAAAACATAAAATTTAAAACATTGAAAAAAGAACACAAAAAACATATTCATTTTATTTAAGACAGATTGAATTAAAAATGATTCCTTAAATACATCGGTATCATAGAATCAGTTTTACACGTTCGTTTTCATTGATCAGTTTCACAAGATCGGTTGCAAGGATCAGTTTCATAAGATCGGTTTCAAGGATCGGTTTCACAAGATTTGTTTCAAGGATTGTTTTCACATGATCGGTTTCAAGGATTTATTTCACAAGATTTTAGAGATATATCATTCATATTTCATGGCTAATGTAGTTCATTCTCTCAGAGTTTAAGGGTTTAGTGAATATATCATCAATTTGATGCTCAGTCCCAATAAACTCAAGAGTTATATCATTTTTGATAATGATCTCTCAAAAAGTGATGTATTACATCAATCTGATTTGTTCTAGAATGAGAAATTATATTCTTAGAAATGTTAATATCACTTATGTTGTCACATTTTATGGGGATATGTCTGAATTGAAATCCATAGTCTAATAAGGTGTGTTTCATCCACAAAATTTGTGCACAACAACTACCTGCAACAATGTATTCTGTGTCAGCAGTTGATAATGCAACTGAATTTTTATCTTTACCACACCTTGATATTGGAAACTTTCCCAAAAAGTGACATGTTTCAGAGGTACTCTTTATATCTAACTTACATCCACCAAATTCATCATCTGAATAGCTAACTAAATCAAAAGGTTGTCCTTTTCGATAGAACAATCCTAAATTAGTTGTATACTTGAGGTATTTGAAAATTATTTCAACAACATTTGAATATGAATATTTTGGGTTTTCTTGAAATATTGCACACAAACATACACTAAACATAAAATCTGGACTACTAGCAGTAAGTACTACAAACTCCCAATCATTCCTCTGTAAGCAGTTTGATCAACTGATTTTCCATTTTCATCAAGATGTAACTTACATGAAGAACTCATAGGGGTTTTAGTACTCTTAATGTTATCATAGACTTATATTTTCAAAAGATATTTAGTGTAACTACATTGATTTTAAATAATACCTTCTTTATTTTGAAATATTTTAAATCCAAGAAAATATTTAACTTCACCCATTAAACTCATTTCAAACTCGCTTTGCATTATTTTTGAAAAATCATTACATAAAGTATTTTTAGAAGATCCAAAAATAATATCATCTACATATATTCGAGCTATTAAAAATCCTTTTGAAATTATTTTTATAAATAAAGTAAGACCTACATGTCCTTTTCTAACGCCTTTAGAAATAAGAAAATTACTCAGCCATTCATACCAAGCTCTTGGAGCTTGTTTTAAACCATATAAATCTTTAGATAAATTGAAAAAATTATTTGGAAAATGTGGATTTGTAAAACCTGGGGGTTATTCAATAAAACATCCTCAATTATATAAACATTTAAGAATTCAATTTTTACATCCATTTGATAATGTTTAAAATCCATGTGTGATGCATAGTCAAGTAATATTCTAATTGATTTAAGTCTTGCTACTAGTGAAAAGGTCTCTTCATAATCAATTCCCTCTTCTTGATTGTATCCTTGTAAAACTAGTCTAGCGTTGTTTCTAAATATATTTCCACCTTAATCTACTTTATTTATAAACAACCATTTGGTTCCTTTGGTCAAAGTATCCTTAGATATATCTAAACGTTTCCAAACAATATTTCATTCAAACTAATTAAGTTCTTCTTTAATATTCATTACCCAAAATTCATCATTGATCGCATCATTGATATTTTTTGGTTCAAGCTGGGACAAGAAAGTGTGATGTTCAACCTGGTTTCTTAAGGATGCTCTTTTCTGTGTTCTTCTATCTAAATCTCCAACAACACAATTTAGGGGATGATACTTAAGGGTCCTAGTTGGTTTAGAGAAGGTAGGACTTGATATTTCAGGTTGGACATATTGATCTGGTTCATTACGATTAGGATCTAGAGAATCTACAGAACTGGAAATTTTCATAGATTCCTTCACCTGATGATTTGAGGTTTTATCATTAATTACTTGACTGTACATATCCTCTTCAATATTTTCAAGTGTGGTCTTGGGCCCATGTGGATCTACTTCATGAAACTTGATATGTACAGATTCCTCCACACATTTGGTTTTCTTATTAAAGACTCTATAGGATTTTCTTATTGTAGAATATCTAAGATATATTCCTTCATCACTTTTGGAGGAAAATTTATCTAAATTATCTTTAGTGTTTAGAATATAAACTTTACATCCAAACACTTTAAAACATCTTAATTTGGGTTTCCTATTATTCCACAACTCCTAAGGATTTTTTTTAAGGATGGGTCTGATTAAGAATCTGTTTATTATGTAACAAGCTATATTAACAGCTTCAGCCTAGAAATAAATGGGAAGGTCATGTTCATTAAGCATAGTTCGTGAAATTTCCAGTAATTTTCTATTTCATCATTCTACCACACCATTATGTTGAGGTTTCCTAGTATCAGAGAAATTATGATTATATCCATTTTATGAGAAAAAGCTTCAAAATCATGATTCTCAAACTCCTGGCCATGATCACTTCTTAAGTATTTAATCTTAAGTCCACTGAGGTTTTCTACATTCCTAGCATACTTGGTAAAGTATGAACAAGATTCGCTCTTGTGTGCTAGAAAAAGGTCCAGGTGTATGTAGATAAATCATATACAAGAACATGAACATAGTGCTTCCCATTAAGACTCAAAAATCTAGATGGTCCAAACAAGTCCATGTGAATCAACTCAAAAGGTTGATAATTAGTTACTTCTTTCTTTGGTTTGAAAGAGGTTTTATGTTGATTTCTTTTTTTACAATGATTACATACTTTATTGTCTGGAATCTCTATTATGGGTATGTATTTAACTAAATATTTTCAAGTCAACTTCCTAATAGAGTGTATGTTGCAATGTCATAGTCTTCTATGCTAGAGCCAAGACTCTTTTTGAAAGGCATTTAGACAAGATACATTCCGTAAGGATAGTGTGTCTAGATTTATAGCACATACATTATCATTTCTAAAAGTGGTAAATACAAAGTTATTCTTGGAATAAAAAACCAGGAATGAATCATTTTTGAATTTATCATTAAATCCATCATCTCAAAATTGAGATATGTTGAGCTGGTTATACTTTAATCTATCAACATACAATACTTTAGAAATTGAAATAGAGTTAGGGTTACCAATCTAGCCTAGGACAATGATTTTTTGTAACGCCCCGACCCCAGTTACCCAGAGCAGGTGCGTTACTTCGTAACATTGGCATGATCACAAAAGATCAAGTCTCGAAAGACCGATTAGTTTAGTAGCCTTGGAAACACTAGATACATTCATAAACGTTACATTACATCATAAAGTGAAAAACTACAATAACAAAGTCTCCATAGACCACACTCATATCCTCTTCTGACAATCCCTGCAGGTCATTCATAAAATACTTCTTCACATCCTGGAAAATATTAAAACACTGAAAGGGGTGAGCTCAGATGCTCAGTAAGGATAACAATATTGCGGAAGCTTTCATAAATAAACATTAACATTTAAATCAATTTATAACTAAAGCAAAATCCTTTTAAACATGAACTTCAACATAATATGGAAAAATTAAAATGAGATAAAGCCATTTACTTATTCACATGGATATTCTACTGGTCGAATAATCACATGCAATATCAATAACCACTTTCATAATGATGGAATGCATAATGCCAGACTATCATAACCACATAGCCAAGGCCTCGTGCCAAGACTACAAATATGATTTTGTCAAGACCTTGTGCCAAGACACTAGTTTGTCTCATGATACCTGCCGATGCATCGAGGAGCTATAGCGGGCTCCACCCGTCACTTATTAAGTCCAATGCATTCCTCATATGAATAGGTTTAAACATATCATCAACCATAACATAATCGTATCACATAAAACATGCGTAAAGGAAACATAACATTTCCACATTTCAATCACAAGATGTCAATACAACACATTGATATAATAAAAACGCTTTCAAAACCATTTTCAATACCAAAATAAAATCAAGTTAAAACTTTGTATTTATTTTTCATTAAAAAAAAGTGATGGCTTGTAGAGGAAGCCGAAACTCAAATAATGGTCACGGCGGCAGAGAAGTCGTTGTCGCCGCATAAGTACGGAAAGGGAAACATTCACTTTTTGTCGTTTAGTAAAACACTTCGTATAAAAAAGATTCCTTTTGACTAAATGTAAAAGTCAAAGGGGTTTATACACCGTATAAAAGAAATTTGTGTATAAAACAAAATATGCTTTAATGAAAGGAGATTGAGACAAAGTCCTTAAAAAGATCATTTTTAAAATAAAATAGATCTATTATGTGTATTCAATATAAGTACACATAAAGAAAGTACAAATACAAGATAGGATATAGTAATATCATGACATAATTTGAAAGTAGGAGATTAACCCAAAGAATGGAAGTTGGGTTAAGAAGTTCCCTTACCTTGTGTCTGACTTGACTCAACCGTTCTTTAACCTCCTGAATAATAAACTAGAGTTAATATCTACCTTATTAAGAACCATTTTCAATTTCATTATCCTTTTTATATCACTTATTACAATGTTATGAACATTATGTAATTATTTAAGTTAATAACGGTTGTTTTGTCGATCTTTGGTACTTGAGTCAACAATAAACTTCTTATAATTACAAGTTGTTCATGTGGTAGAATATCCATTATATCCAGAATTATATTCATGATTTAGATTTCATATATATATTATATATCCAGTATATACATTCATTTATAATATTACGTAATATTTAGAGGTAAGAAATGAAATGCACCGTTCATGGAGACGGTAAGCCGTACGTACGCATGAACGCTACTTTCATTTCAATTTCATATTTAATGGAAAGAAATCATAATGATATAAATGTATAATATAATTCCATTATAATATAGTGTATAATACCATTTACTCCATCCTTTATACATCCCACATATGGCATTAACGATTCAAAACACTTTGAGGGGGCGGTAGTCCGCACTTCCTAAAATGAAATTATCGCGTTTTACCCATAATGGAAATCATAAAGTATGCCATAAATGAGAAATACAGACGCATAAGTAAAACATAAACATATTATATATCATATATAAAAATTGTGACATCTTAATGTCCACCTTTGAAGGTGTTATATGAGTGTTCAACAATCATCGTTTCGTGAGGCAGAAATTCGCCATCCACAGAAACCGTATGTTCTTTAACCATTAGATGTAGGTGTGTGTAAGTGTAGCTCGAATCCTTCTTATAAAAACATCCTAGTATATTGAGGATACTGGTGTTGTTACAAAAGAAATTAATAAAAAGAGTTTAGGGGGTTGGAGAAGAAAAATAAAACAAAACAACATTAGAGAAGACATTACCTCAAAACCGGGTAACTCTTTTTGATTTGAGCCAAAGGATTCCTTGGGAAGAATTCTTCCCAAAGTGAGGCTTCTAGGAGTAAGGGAGGTAAGTTGGGAGAGTATTTGGGCAGATCGTGGCCGATCCAAATGGCTTGAAAGTGTAAATGAGGTGGGAGAGGTGGGGGCCTTTTATAAGTGGAGAGGAGGGGCACTTTTGAAAAGATTGAAATGTTACATTATTACACAATTATTTTCGGATTCTAAAGGTCCCACACTTATATAATTCTAGGATAAGGTGATAAGGTTTCGAAATCTCCTCATCAAATAGGCTTTGGACAAGTGTAAGCCTTGGATGTTACATTATCTTCTCATTTTATTTAAATCATTAAATAATGAGGTCATCGCTGCATCGTCATGATGTCATAAATAATTTAATTTATTTAATGTCTAAAAATTATAAAAAAAATACTATGTAGGAAATCTTCTTAGATTTCTAATTAATATTTATAGTCAAAATTTGGACTTGTGTAACCCCACTTAAACTCTGTTTTAGTAAAACAACTCATGTTTGTGTCAATTTAATTTTAACATTAAATAAATATATATTAATGTCATTTTCCAACTAAAGTGTCTCCATGGGGTCCCCAAGTTGACCCATGGGTTGTCTTGGTCTGCCATGACTCATCAAATAGGAGTAAGACAAGTGTCATACTCATCTCATATTATTAAAACATTATTTGTACCTTAAACTACACTAATTACCTCTAATCGCGATTAAGAACTTAAAAGTTACTATTCACCAAAAAAATATTTTAATCTCATTGAACCACATTTTACCTCTTAATGAAAACCATGTATGTAGGATTTTTGAAAATCAAATCACAGAAGTGGTAATATTTTATTTAAACTAAAAATCAGTTATTTAACTACCACTTAGTGGATTCACTATTCATCAAAAATTGAAGTTTTTCAAAACAATGCCAAAATTTCACCCTAAGCTATAATTGATATTCCGAATTCAAAAATGATGTCTATTTTAAAAAATTCCAAACTTATAAGTTTCATTAATTAATTTTATAATTAATTCCCATTGTCACAACAAATAGCGTGTTTTTAAGAAACAATTTATATCAAAAGATTGGCAATTGTTTATGTCCAATTTCAATGTTAAATTAATTCTAATGACCACCATTGGATAAAATGGTAAAAATATATTCTAATTATACTTTAAAACAACTAAATAGTATAATTTATCACAATAAATTATTTTGATTAAAAAAGTTGTTTTAAGTATTTTTCACTATTCATAAAAAATTAGAAGTTCTCAGAAAAATACCAAAAATTCAACATAGGCTAATTTCGATATTCCGAATCCAAAAATGAAGTCCATTTTGAAATATAAAATTTCTATAATTTTAAAAAGTGGTTATTACTATTCATAACGGATACTTTGATTAGTCGCGGTGTTTTAGAACTCGAAGTTGCGTACAATGCAAGCTATTGCATTATTGAATGAGAAGCATATCGTGGAAGCTCGGGGTGTTACATTCTCCCCTCCTTCAATAAATTGAGTCCTCGCAATTTGAAATTTTTTCTTTGAAAATAAAAGGTTGAAAAGAGAAAATACCTTTGTGGAAAACCCACATCGGAAATAAGATTAATAAAATTTAGCCTTAATAAGAGGGAAATGGAAATAAGAAAGTCACCACCAAATTATGATCTCGATAAGGAGAACATTGGTGGCAATTAGAGACATATAATTGGAGTAAAAACGTAAATATTTGTAGGGAGTTATTGAGGTCATCAATTACAATCAACTGTCAAATTGAGGGCCTCAAAGCCTTCAATCTATGTTGATTTAAAATATCATCAGTTCAACAAGATATAAGGTATTAGGATAACACATTTTTTTGTTTTAATATCCCTTTACTAAATTTTAACAATTAATTTATTCATTGAATAAGAGATAGGTATAAATATATTTATGGTTGACAATTAGAGTTTCAACCTTCAACTCATCTTTCACTCAAAAAGATAATAGAACTCAAAAATATTATACTTACCCTAATTGTATAAGGTTACAAATGTTAACACATACCATTTAGATTAGTAAAATTATTTTGTAATAACCAGGGACTTCCTGTAGGCTAGTGGTAGGAAATAAAGGCCTGTCGCACTATGATTGTGGGTTCGATTCATGCATCTTTGTCCAACGCGACGGGTTATGCCCCACCCTGCAGGTTGTCCTTTTCCTAAAACTATAGTATTATAATATTCCAAAAATAATCTTCAAAAATGCTTTAACTTTAAACAATACTATCCAAAGATCAACTTAATCCATTCCAACCTTTTTAGTTATCCAAAATACTTCTGTCCAACTCACAGTCCAAATTTTATAAGGAAGGTAAACATAATGAAGATCCTTTTTCCCACGTAACAACATGTGAACACCTTCATCATGTATTCTTTTTAAACATACTGAATTACCATGATCCCTTATTCCTTATAGAATACTAGATATTATCCTTCTATCCAAAAATGTATACAAAACATCAATCAGTTTCAAGGAAGTTAAGTATATCCAATATAATTTATCCAAATCAATCACGTCTTATTCCAAAATCACAATCTCAGTATCATAACCATATTATGGTTTATCTTTCTCTCAACCATATATTTTCCAAAAATTTAACCTACTGTGGAGTCACTTTTCTTGGTTCCACACAATCTCAAGTCCTTGATGAAATAGTACTGCAGTACAATCCTTATATACTCCATAATTATTATAACCAGTACATCATTGATACAACACTCAATTTACAAAATTCTTTAATAACAACATAAGAACTCTAATCATTACTCCTCATCTGTGGTAGTATCATAACTTGATTATTATCCAATAACATCATTTGGGGCATACTCTGAGGATTTGGACATTGGTTTGCGTAGTGTCCCCAATCCTTGCAGAAAAAGCATTGTACATTTGAAACCATTTTCTTACCCTTGCAGTCACACACTTTGTGTCCTTTTTCTCTACACTTATAACAAACTCCCATTCCCTTTAGCCAAGTTCCATGATGTTTCTTCCCACAATTACCACATATTGGAAAATTCTTCTTTCCCCTCATCCCTTTGTCCATCATTCTCTCTTCCATCCCTTTCGTCTCTTGCTTCGCTTCAAATCCATAGGACTCAGAGAATTCTTTACTTATCTTATTAACACATGATACTATTTCTTCATATGTTGAGAACACATGGGAGACTATTTACCTTCGAAATTTTGGCTTAATACCATGAAAGATATGATCCTTCTTACTCTTTGGATCATACGTACTGCTGGAGTTCACATTCCTTCTATTGGGCGCCATTTGTATACAATGGCATAAACTAGGTTAGTTTATGAATTACAATGAATAATTCCAAACTTTTAAAATACTTAAAGTAAATTGAACGGTTTATGGATATAATCCATAATCATAAGAATGTTTTCTTTGAGGAATTATATACTCATAAACCCTACATATTTGTTTGTAATGAAAATGAGAATTATCCTAAGAAAATCCCTCAGGAGTGCCGTAACCAAGAGTGCAGCAAGGCCCGTTGTCGTGCACCAGTTCTCGTTCGAGTCTAGCTCAAAGCGGTGTTTTCAGGTTTTACCCCTAGGTACATCTGTGCCAGAGCTGCCTCTACCTGCTCGTATCCAGACAGGGATGTATTGCTCGGAAAACTCATAACATCTCTATAATACCAAAATTCTAGGAAGTTATTCTATACTAATCCTCAAAGTCTATCTTTGGGCTATGTGCTCTAATCAGAGTTTATCTAAATCTAGCTTCCAAGGTTAGTACTAAACTGCCTCTGATACCAACTGTAACGCCCCGACCCCAGCTACCCAGAGCCGGTGCGTTACTTCGTAACATTGGCATGATCACAAAAGATCAAGTCTCGGAAGGCCGATTAGTTTAGTAGCCTTGGAAACACTAGATACATTCATAAACGTTACATTACATCATAAAGTGAAAAACTACAATAACAAAGTCTCCATAGACCACACTCATATCCTCTTCTGAAAATCCCTGCAGGTCATTCATAAAATACTTCTTCACATCCTGGAAAATATTAAAACACTGAAAGGGGTGAGCTCAGATGCTCAGTAAGGATAACAATATTGAGGAAGCTTTCATAAATAGACATTAACATTTAAAGCAATTTATAACTAAAGCAAAAGCCTTTTAAACTTGAAATTCAACATAATATGGCAAAAGTAAAATGAGATAAATCCATTTACTTATTCACATGGATATTATACTGGTCGAATAATCACATGAAATATCAATAACCACTTTCATAATGATGGAATGCATAATGCCAGACTATCATAACCACATAGCCAAGGCCTCGTGCCAAGACTACAAATAAGATTTTGTCAAGGCCTTGTGCCAAGACACTAGTTTGTCTCATGAGACCTGCCGATGCATCAAGGAGCTATAGCGGGCTCCACCCGTCACTTATTAAGTCCAATGCATTCCTCATATGAATAGGTTTAAACATATCATAAACCATAACATAATCGTATCACATAAAACATGCATAAAGGAAACATAAAATTTCCACATTTTGAATCACAAGATGTCAATACAACACATTGATATAATAAAAATGCTTTCAATACCATTTTCAATACCAAAATAAAAGCATGTTAAAACTTTGTATTTATTTTTCATTAAAAAAAAGTGATGGCTTGTAGAGGAAGCTGAAACTCAAATAATGGTCGCGGCGGCAGAGAAGTCGTTGTCGCCGCATAAGTACATAAAGGAAAACATTCACTTTTTGTCGTTTAGTAAAATGCTTTGTATAAAAAAGATTCCTTTTGAATAAATGTAAAAGTCAAAGGGGTTTATACACCGTATAAAAGAAATTTGTGTATAAAACAAAATATGCCTTAATGAAAGGAGATTGAGACAAAGTCCTTAAAAAGATCATTTTTAAAATAAAATAGATCTATTATGTGTATTAAATATAAGTACACATAAATAAAGTACAAATACAAGATAGGACATAGTAATATCATGACATAATTTGAAAGTAGGAGATTAACCCAAAGAATGGAAGTTGGGTTAAGAAGTTCCCTTACCTTGTGTCCGACTTGACTCAACCGTTCTTTAACCTCCTGAATAATAAACTAGAGTTAATATCTACCTTATTAAGAACCATTTCCAATTTCATTATACTTTTTATATCACTTATTACAATGTTATGAACATTATGTAATTATTTAAGTTAATAACGGTCGTTTTGTCGATCTTTGGTACTTGAGTCAACAATAAACTTATTATAATTACAAGTTGTTCATGTGGTAGAATATCCATTATATCCAGAATTATATTCATGATTTAGATGTCATATATATCTTATATATCCAGTATATACATTCATTTATAATATTACGTAACATTTAGAGGTAAGAAATGAAATGCACCGTTCATGGAGACGGTAAGCCGTACGTACGCATGAACGCTACTTTCATTTCAATTTCATATTTAATGGAACTAAATCATAATGATATAAATGTATAATATAATTACAGTATAATATAGTGTATAATACCATTTACTCCATCCTTTATACATCCCACATATGGCATTAACGATTCAAATCACTTTGAGGGGGCGGTAGTCCGCACTTTCTAAAATGAAATTATCGCGTTTTACCCATAATGGAAATCATAAAGTATGCCATAAATGAGAAATACAGAAGCATAAGTAAAACATAAACATAATATATATCATATATAAAAATATTTACATCTTAATGGCCACTTTTGAAGGTGTTATACGAGTGTTGTACAATCATCGTTTTGTGAGGCAGAAATTCGCCATCCACAGAAACCGTATGTTCTTTAACCATTAGATGTAGGTGTGTGTAAGTGTATCAAGATTCCTTCTTATAACAACATCCTAGTATATTGAGGATACTGGTGTTGTTACAAAATAAATTAATAAACAGATTTTAGGGGGTTGGAGAAGAAAAATAAAACAAAACAACATTAGAGAAGACATTACCTCAAAACCGGGTAACTCTTTTTGATTTGAGCCAAAGGCTTCCTTGGGAAGAATTCTGCCCAAAGTGAGGCTTCTAGGAGTAAGGGAGGGATTTTGGGAGAGTATTTGGGCAGAGGTTGGCCGAGCCAAATGGCTTGAAAGTGTAAATGAGGTGGGAGAGGTGGGGGCCTTTTATAAGTGGAGAGGAGGGGCACTTTTGGAAAGATTGAAATGTTACATTATTACACAATGTTTTTCGGATTCTAAAGGTCCCACACTTATATAATTCTAGTCTAAGGTGATAAGGTTTCTAAATATCCTCATCAAATAGGCTTTGGACAAGTGTAAGACTTGGATTTTACATTATCTTCTCATTTTATTTAAATCGTTAAATAATGAGGTCATTGTTGCATCGTCATGATGTCATAAATAATTTAATTTATTTAATGTCTAAAAATTATAAAAAAAATACTATGATGTAGGAAATATTTTTAGATTTATAATTAATATTTATAGTCAAAATTTGGACTTGTGTAACCCCACATAAAATCTGTTTTAGTAAAACAACTCATGTTTGTGTCAATTTAATTTTAACATTAAATAAATATATATTAATGTCATTTTCCAACTAAAGTGGCTCCATGGGGTCCCCAAGTTTACCCATGGGTTGTCTTGGTCGTCCATGACTCATCCAATAGGAGTAGGACAAGTGTCATGCTCATTTCATATTATTAAAACATTATTTGTACCTTAAACTACACTAATTACCTCTAATCGCGATTAAGAACTTAAAAGTTACTATTCACCAAAAAAATATTTTAATCTCATTAAACCACATTTTACTTCTTAATGACAACCATGTATGTCGGATTTTTGAAAATCAAATCACAGAAGTGGTAATATTTTATTTAAACAAAAAATCAGTTATTTATCTACCACTTAGTGGTTTCACTATTCATCAAAAATTGATGTTTTTCAGAACAATGCCAAAATTTCACCCTAAGCTATAATTGATATTCCAAATTCAAAAATGATGTCTATTTTAAAAAATTCCAAAAATATAAGTTGCATTAATTAATTTTATAATTAATTCCCATTGTCACAACAAATAGCGTGTTTTTAAGAAACAATTTATATCAAAAGATTGGCAATTGTTTATATCCAATTTCAATGTTAAATTAATTCTAATGACCACCATTGGATAAAATGGTAAAAATATATTCTAATTATACTTTAAAACCACTAAATATTATAATTTATCACAATAAATTATTTTGATTAAAAAAGTTGTTTTAAGTATTTTTCACTATTCATAAAAAATTAGAAGTTCTCAGAAAAATACCAAAAATTCAACATAGGCTAATTTCGATATTCCGAATCCAAAAATGAAGTCCATTTTGAAATATAAAATTTCTATAATTTTAAAAAGTGGTTATTACTATTCATAACGGCTACTTTGATTAGTCGCGATGTTTTAGAACTCGAAGTTGCGTACAATGCAAGCTATTGCATTCTTGAATGAGAAGCGTATCGTGGAAGCTAGGGGTGTTACATTTTTTCTTTACCATTGTCACTAAATGTGACATGTCCTCCATAAATCTTAATAATAATTTTTAATGATTGAATAATCCCCTGTCATATGTTATGAATAGCCACTATCCAAGTACCACATCTTTTTACAGGAGCTCTTTAGGCAGCTTTCATACAAAAAAGTTCATCCAAGAAACGACTTTGGTACCCATATTTGTTAGGTTCCACATACATCAGTGATATAATCTTTAGGAACCAACAACTATCTTATGGTTTTCTTATATGCATAATATAGAGTGTTTGAAAAATAAACTCAATTTGCTCTGGAAGAATTGGATGCAGTAAAATAATTCTTGGAACTAGAACTTACTATAAGATTCTAGTTTTTGAAAGACATGGTAGAATTTCCAGATTTGGTTACCAAATGTGATTTGTATAAGTTCTTGTGACCCAGTTGATATCCTATCCCAGAAGTATACATAAGAGTTATTTGTTTACCAATCATTTGAGTAAGATTATTTTTCAAATTAGTAAAATTTTCCATGTATTTATTTAATTTTTAAGTAGATTTTTTTCACTCATTATTTTCCTTGAGTAGTTGAGCATTTTTCTCTTTTTCATTTATAAGTTTAGGGTTAACAGTCATAGTAAGAGCATGTTATTTCTTCAAATATTTATACTTATCTTTCAACTCATTACATGTTTCTTCTATAAAGTTTCAATATTTGAATAATTCATCATTTTTCATATTCTCAGTACCAATTTAAAAAAAATAAGAATTATACATAGGAGAGTCTAAGGTTACCCCAGTTGTGTTTGTCATAAAACACATATTAGCCATATCAACCTTCTCACTTTGAGAAGAGGAAAATTCACATGAGCTGTCATCGGAGGCACTCCAAGTGGCCTTAATTGATTTCTTATACTTTCTATCATTGTTTTCATACATTTTTTGTGTTTCATATTTGGACAGTCAGCCTTGACATATCATTTCCTTTTACATTCGTAGAAAATTATCGCTTCTGACTTATCATTTCTCTTACAATCCCTTTTCCAATTTCCCTTTTTACAATAATTTCAATTGTAATGGGGATTTTTGAAAAACTTCTTTTTCCTATAAATTTTCTAGAATCTTCTAGCCAACTGGTCCATTTCTTCATCACTTTCTGAAGCTACATCATCACTACTGGAGCTTTCAATAGAAGCTTGAACTTTCCCTTTGTCTTTACTTTAAGATGCAGTTGTTTTGAAAGCTACAGACTTTTATTTTGGTTCACCCTCTTCTTGATTTAATTTAAATTCCTATTCATACATAATTAATTTTTCAATCAATTCCTTTATTGTAATTTTATCAATATCGAACGATTACCTAATAAACATAGATGTTCCATTCCATCTTTCAGGTAATCATGTAGAATTCTTATAATCTTCTCTTTCGTTGTTACTTATCTTCCTAAAAATATCATCGTATTCAAAATTTCATAGAACCTGATATAAATATTATAAATAGAAACATCAGGATTAATTATGAAGTTTTAATATTTAATAGTATAAGTATTTAATCTCATCTCTTTATCATTAGATTTTCCCTCATAAGAAACAGGTACAGTTTCCCAAATCTCATGTGCAGTTTTACAAGCAGAGATACGGTTAAACTCTTCATCACCCATATCTCATTAAAGAGCATTCATTGCATTAAAATTATTGTTATAGGTAGTCTTGGTAGGTTCATCCCATGTGATTCTAGTAGTTTCAGGAATTTAAAATCTACTTTCAATAGCAGTCCAGATTTCAAATACCATGATTTCTAGATGTATTTTCATCTTAAGCTTCCACTAAGATTAATTAGTTCCCCTAAAGAAAAGTGTTATATTGGTATCATCCCCTTCTAATCTATTATTAATGATTCAGATTGTAAAATAATTTCGAAGAGATAAAAATTTCGAAACAACAAAAATTTTGAGATCTTTGAAAAACAACTATAATCACAGTTGACAATATTTGAAAAACTAATAATAACTTTCAATACTTTGATACCAAATGTTGGTTGTAGTTGATCACTCTAGAGGGGGTGAATTTAGTTTCTTTAGAAATTTCTATTAAAAATGTCTCTTTAAAAGAACAGCCCTGATTAAAGTAATCGAAGTCAGTTTGTAGTGAATTTACAAAAGTCATGAATGTTTAATTAATTTCTCATAAGAATAATTAGTTCTCTGCTTTACCAATCTTATGATTAGTAAAACTTTTGAAACTAATATACTAATAAAAAAATATAAACACTTTATAAACTAACTATAAATGTTCATTTTATCTTAATATGAAATGAATTAAAAACATATCAGATTAAAACACAAGACAAACTACACAACGGATAAAAAAAAGAGGTTCAGTCTCATACTGAGACTTTGTCCTCTCCACTTCGTGATCACCTGACACCAAGCAGTTTATATTAATAAAATTTTGATCCACACCCCGTATCAGGGTTCAAAATAGCACGCAGGGCTATCTGGGTCACACTTGACCTCTACCACAGTTATTCGTGGGAAAACTAACAAACAGATCCCACAGTATCTCTTCCACGGTTCTACATGGGATACAAGATTAAAAAAAGGATTGAGGGGGATCATATTTTGGTATCCTCCAGTTATGCTCAGGAGATAGTGAAAGTGGCACAAAAAGATGCACACACTGCTCAAAAAGTGAAAACAAGATCACAAAAAAGTTATAAAAGAAGAATAGTGTTTAGAAATACCTGTGTGTGGTGCAGTAAAGCTGTGGACTCAATGGATGTAAAGATGATGATATTTGAGTCCTCTTCTGGATTTTGGAATCAGAATAGAGTTTCGTAGTCTCTGTAATTTTTCTTTCATATGTGTAACAGTGAAGATATCCAATGTCATGATGTTCAGCAAGTTTCAGCAAGTTGCTTCTTGTAATATTAAACTTCTTGTGTACTCAAGATTCGAGTTCTTCTATTTGCAATAACTTGCATATATGTATAGCCTACCTTTTTGTTTTTCTAGCGGGTTATGAGAGATATTTTAAGGTTGATATTGTAATCCATTAATACTTCAAGGTACAATAGGCATGAAAATCTCTCCTTGTGCATGTACCTAGTAATGCCTATGGATAGTCCTATAGACAACATTAAATAATGTCAGCAACATTAATTTGTCTATATATGACCATTATAAATAAATTTGAAACAGTTATTTATGACTATCAGTGAGTCATCTACATCGGTCTGTCATCCTCGGTCTATTTGCATCGGTGTGTCATCAGTCTGTCATCATCAGTGTTTTTAGCATCGGTGTGTCGGAATTGGTCCATCATCATCAGTTTTTCATTGGACTATCATCATTGGTGTGTCAAACATTAGTGTGTCGAACATCGGTGTGTCGAATGTCAGTGTGTCGAACATCGGTGTGTCGAACATCGGTGTGTCGAACATCGGTGTGTTGGACATCGGTGTGTCAAACATCAGTGTGTGAACGTAGGTGTGTCAATCCTCAGTGTGTCAAACATTGTTGTGTCGAACATCGGTGTGTTGAACATCATTGTGTGAACGTAGGTGTGTTGATCCTCGGTGTGTCGACCGTCGGTTTGTCGAACATCGGTGTGTGGAACGTCAGTGTGTCGAACATTGGTGTGCCAAACATTGGTGTGTCGAAATTATATGTGTCGAACATTGGTGTGTCAAACCTCAGTGGGTCGAACATCGGTGTGTCGAACTTCGGTGTGTCTAACTTCGGTGTGTCGAACTTCGGTGTGTCGAACTTCGGTGTGTTGAACTTCGGTGTGTCGAACATCGGTGTGTCGAACATTGGTGTGTCGAACATCGGTGTGTCGATCATCGCTATCGGTGCTAGGAACTCTGAGAAACTTATAAAGTGTCGGTCTTACACAAAACAATACTTGATTAAGTGACATTCAAAATACATGAAAAAATACACTTGTAAACATATTGATTAATAAATATAGGTTATTGACTTATTGAAATATATTGTTTTGTATGACATAATTCATTTACTTAGAGATATTAAAAGGCATGAAATAGTAGAATATATATATTGACAAAAAAATTTATTCTGAAAACTACTGTAACATATAGGTTCTAACAAATATAATGATATTGTCACTCGTTCATATGTACGTATTACCATCTCCATGAACGCGAAGAGATTCATTATCCATTGTAAATATTCAAGAATAATTTTAATTTTAGGATTAAAAATAATTTTTAAGAACTTAAAATCATTCTGGATATGAATATAATACATCCAATCCATAACAAACATGACTTACATAACAAAACATATATAGGAAAACAAATCAGTTAACACCCGAAACAATGATACTACTAAAATATTAATAACAATGAAATATTAGAAGATCATATATGATATCATATTTATGTATGTGGTTCTTTTATAATTTAATAACAACTATTTAACTATTATACATGAGGTTAATGTACCCTCAATCAAGGAAAAGTTCAAGCTAAGGGTTAATTCTAAAATCTATTCATTATTTGAGGTTTTTTGTACATGAGTATCTACTGGGACCTCTTTGTCATCCACATACATGTTTCTTACAAATGTATTTCAAATTTTTTTTAATATTTCCTAGACTATGTGTTAAAGTAATTTATACCCTTGTTTGAATTTTTATAAGATTTTTATAAAGGAATCTTTCTGTTTTTTTCCAAAAAAGGTCCTTTACGACCTTTTTGACAAAATTTAGAAAGGAATGTTAATTTAACTTATACGGAGAGGGAGGATATTTTCCACCATTATAACACCTTTGAATATCACCTTAAAAGCTTATATAAATATTTTCAAAATAAATTTTTTCTTTTAAAATTAAATGACATTAAAATTATTTCAAAATATAAAGAGATATGTCTCTCAAGTAGTTTTGATTTCATCTATGTCAACATCTTTGGTTGGATTTTACGCTTATTGGAAGTTGATTTATTAGGATACAAACTTTCATATTGTATTGAGGGTTTTGTGATATTTTTTACTTTGGATGTGATATTTTTATACCATTCATGGTTTATAATTAAAGTATTGACATTTCTTATGCTTGTTTTAATACGAATGTTTTTGTAATTTTTCAACCTTTTCATATGAGGAATGCATTAGACTTAGCATGTGATGGGTGGAGCCCACTATAACTCCTCATTGCATTGGTATGTCTCATGAGAAAAACTAGTGTCTTGGCATAAGGCCCTGACAAAATCTTTTTTGTAGTCTTGGTACGAGACATTGACTTTATGGTTATGATGTCTAAAATTATGTATTCCATTATTATGAAATTGGATATTGATATTACATGTGATTATTCCACCAGAAGAATATCCATGTGAATTAGTAAATGGAGTTATTTCATTTATCTTTTCAATATTATGTTGATGTTAAAGTTTAAAAGGCGTGTGCTTTAGTCTTATGCAATGCCTTAAATGTTTATTCTTTTTTATGAAAGTTTCCTCTATATTTTTATCCTTACTGAGCATCTGAGCTCACCCCTATCTTATATTATATTTTTCTCAGAATGCGAATAAGTATATTATGATTAACCTACATGAATAGGCTAAGGGATATAAGAGTGTTCAAAGGGATCAAAATGTTGTTTTTTTATTTCATGATGTAATGTAGAACTTATGTATATATCTAGTACTTCCAAGGCTACTAAACTGGTCGGGCATTTGGGACATGATTCTTTGTATCATGCCAATGTTATGTAATAATGCACAGAATCTGGGTAACTGGGGTCAAGACATTAAAACTAAAATACTAAAATTCACTATTTATAAAATAGGTTTAGATTATTAAATTGTTACTATTATATATTTTTTTTATAAAACTATAAATTATGACCATTAGTAAATATGAAATTATAACAATTTTAATGTTGAAATTACACATATATTATAATTATGATAATTTTATTACTAAATTCTAATTACATGTATAAAAAATATAAAATAAGTAATAAAAAATGGATTGGAAAAAAGAAAACAATAATTAAGGGGTGAAATTGGGATATGGGTCTCGATTTGGGGTAAACGGTAAAGGGTTTATTGAATCGAAGGATTTGGAGAGAAAGATCAAATTGAGGGCACTAAGAGCCCTAGGAGATGAATCTGAGGGTCGATCTCTGGTCAGAAGGGTCTTCTTTGTGACGAAGGTTTGATTTCAGTCATTATAGGTCGATCATGGTGGAAATTGGCCACCATCAATGATTCAAAACATAGGCGGATTAGGGTTTGGATTATGATAAAGTACTCTCAGCCATGTCAACCGAGCATAGGGATTTGATTTCAATTTTTCTTCATCCTAAAGAAGGTAGTAGTTTGTTTGTTTTAATTTTCAGGTATCATAATTTATTCATTTCATTTTTTTCTATTTTTCTTCCTCCACCACTATCCTCATGTATTTTTCTATTTTTTTAATCAATGATATGATAATGAATAGATACATTTTTATTTTTGGTCTAAAATTATTGATTCATTTGTCCCAATAGAATTACTATTAATTTGTTTCATTCAATATTTTTTGATGGTTTTTCTTCGAATAAATCTATTAAAGTGAATGAATATTTGTAAATGATATTTTATTTCTACATCTATACCATCATCTTGCTTCACGAGCTTAAATTTTTCTCTGATTTTAAATCATTGAGGGTCTCCACCAGTCCAAAGTTTATCCAACTAAATATATATATATATATATATATAGAAACATTATAAGTGATGGCTATAAAATCATTTTTTCAAATTTGAAAATAAAAATTGGAAAACCAATTTTCAATCTCGAGAGGAAGAAAGAGAGTCTAGTGTTGCAAGTTTTCTAGTTCTACAAAATTCAACAAAGGGTTTTTTAATTTATTTTTTTACACCTTGAAATTTATGTTTTAGTTTATGGTTTGTAAGGGATTAAATTTATATTTTATTTTAATGCAAGAATTCATTTGAAATGGGAAAATTTTATTTTCAAAATTTAATATATATGTGTTTAAAATTTATTTCTAAATTTTTTTAATAAGTATTTATTTTAAATTTTTATTTTGAAGTTATTTTTTAATAAAATTGAAAACATTTTTATTTTATTATTTTAAAATATTCAAACTATAATTTATGATTTACGTATATTTAGTATAGTACTTACAAAAAATTGTGTATTTATTATTATCCTGCATTTATTTTAGTTAAAGATCTATTTATATTAGAGAATTAACATCTTTCTCAATATAAAATTTATAAAAACAATTATGTTATTTCCAACTAAGATTTTATATCTTCTAGTTCATATATTTTATGTGAAACAAATAGATTATCCTCAAAAATATAATAATTATTCTACTTATGGTATGGGAAAATATATATAAATATACACATATTTATATCAACATATTTAAACTTTAATGCACAATTTGAATGCACAATAAACTAATGTATAAAAATGGGTTAAATTTCAGATGAAGATCTTCTATAATATTATATATGTAATTTATTCATGGATGGAATGTTTTACTTATAAATGTTACTTTTTATAATTTTATGTTTTGAATGCAAAATGATATATCCATTAATTTATGATAATAGAAAATTTATTATTGCCACTACATCATGTGAATGGTTTATACGAGCATATAATAAATTAATAAAATGTATCTCTAATTATATTATTCAACATTGAGTTCTAAAGGATAAATTTACCACTTTATATAAAAATATTTCATGTATTAATAAAGGAAAAATGTGAATACATGGATGTTTATTATAATCATCAGTCCATGCAAAGTATAAATAACATGAGTTATGGTTATACCAAATCTGAAAATTGATTTTCCTGAGAAAGTTGATACTTATATGGAAATATATGTGTGTATGTGTATTTAATGCAATATCATGTCTTTAAGTCAAAAATTCCAATGAGAAACATATATATGTAAGGAAATCTGTTTTTTTATAAAGATTGGCACTTTGATATTTTTAACATGATACAGAGTGAGGGGTGAACCTATCCCTCAGAAATGTGGATAGGGCTAGAAATCTTTCAGTTTTTCAAGTGTCCAGATGGTTTTGTTTTCAAAATCGTGATTAATGTTTTCCAAAAGAAACTGAAATATTTTAAAGCCATTTCAAAGTATAAATATTTTCAATTTATTCTAATATTTTATAAACGTATTTTGGAAAGGTATTTTTTTACATGACTCTTCAAAAAACCCCTTACTAGTAAAATAAAATACTCTCCCCTTGTTTTAAATTATTTTTCATATGTTTAGTAGAGTTTTCTGATGGAGTTTTTTACAGAGTTAGAATAGAAGATGTATTTTTTTTTAATTTTTTTACAGCTCTGATAAAAATGTAATGATTGTGTAATTCTAAAAAACCTAGAATATAAAATTTACTAGAATTTAAAACTCTCTATGTTTTTTAGTTGTATTTTATAAATAAAATACCACATATTTTTATGTGATGAACCAAAAAGTGTGGATTTTGGGCTCTAAAAGTTAATCATTCACAGAAAATTGATTTTAGGTCATTACAAGTAACACGAGATTCCAAACATTCTGTAACTAATTTGAAAGGATTAATTTCTAGTACTTCTGTTTCTAGGATCATTTCCATGTCATTCTAAGGACTATATAATAGTATTGAGTAGTGAAACTTGTAAAAATATCATCTAATATTAATTACTACATTAATATTCATGAATGAAATAGGGAAAAGAGAATAAGTGAGTCAATATCCTATTGCTTCAAATATGTATTGGGATAAAATGGGGTAATTGGATTAAAAATTCACCCACACTGATTCACCCTCCCAAGTTTTATTCATATCTAAAACCTTTCCTTTCATGTGGTATCAATGAATTGGTTAACCTCCTTTTGATTCTATAACATGAATATGTTCTTTGTTTAAGACTTGAGTTTCTTTCCTGAGTCACTAATGAAGTATTGTTTTAGTAAAGATCCAATTATCGATGAGAAAAATTCAATATCTATCAAAATAATGATGAACATTAGAAAAATAGAAGATAATGTTGAAGAAGATGCACCACTTATATATTTAATAGGATGTATATGATTCCTCATGTCTTGGAAAAATTGAAAACATATTAGGCATGGAAACTAATGAGCAGGTGGCTCAAGTCACCACAAAGATTATAGATAAAATTCCTAACTCTAGTGATTAGGTGGTGTCTATTATTAAATTTGATAACAATCATTAAGATGAAGATTCATTCACTGTTGTTGATGACGATCAATCTATAACATCACTTGAATTACCAGTTGATAGGTTATGTTTTTTCCTACATAATATTACTAAATCTAGATCCACCCTTGTTTTGGGATTATTTCAATGTATGCAGTAAGAGATCACCCAACTCGGAGGTGAAGCTAATGTTATCGATAAGGGATTTCAAGAAAAAAAATATAATGTTTAAATATCCCAAAATATTTTGGACCCATTGTAGAAAAAAAGAAAGAACATGAAATAAGTTCCTAAAACTTCCTCCATGAAGATAAAGAGAAATATGGATTCAAAAATACTCTCAAAAAATATCCATGCTCTTGAAGAGAAATTGAAAAATAATACTTATTACAAGAGATTTCAATTGGAAAAATACCCAATAAGATCAATAAACATGACTCAATGATTTAAAAAAAGTTAATCTATATAAATATGAAGTTTTTATAATGTATAAGGCTTGTGAAGAGAATGTGATTGTAATTAAATATTCGAAAGTCATCCACAATATGAAATATCTATATTAAGAATCTCAACTGGACAATCATGAGAACACATATATTATGACATCATAAAAAATGGAACTATCGTTATTGCTACTCAATGATAAATAGATTATTATAAGGTATAAATAACTCCAAAATGTGATAATAATATCGTGAAATATTTTGATAATCTATGTTATGCAGCTGAGATGAAATAGGTTCCCTCCATACTATCTTGGACTAAAGTTTATAAGCTTGTTATCATGAATAGTACATGTTTTAAAACAAGATCTGAACAAGTATGGATAAGGAATGATGATGATTGACCAACCCCCATGACTTGGGTGGATGGGACAAAGAGTATTGAAGATGATTCCGCACAAAGAGCTCAACAATCTGTACAGTAAACCTGAAAACATTATACAGAAGAAATAAGAAGATTACAATTTGTGGGTCAATGTTGGTGCTACATCAGAATTAGGAATTATGCATTAGATTGTTGGTAAAATATTTTAAATGGAAAATCACAGAGAATTCCAATATCATGGTGTATAATGTTAGATAAGAAGAATCAACATCCACATGTCTATAAAAATATATATTCTTCATACATATTCGGAATACGTGAAATAATCTATGATTTATTCAATTGTTGAGTTCACAAGGTTGGTATATTCCCATATTTACATTGTTTCATAGTTCCTTGAAACATGTGTTGTAGTTTTACGAAACACTATTTCTATGCAGTTACCATTGGATTTATTTTTGGATATGGAAACTTCCAAAAGTTCATTATCCAAATGGGGCTTGCTTTCCAAAGGCAAATGTTCGTTATATTTGAACTTTACAATACTTAAGAAAGTGCATTGGTCGAGAGGATGGGAGGTCAGACTCATCACACCCATTTGGAGGGGGATTATTGTCTACTCCAGGACTCTCTTTGTAAATTTAAGATATTTTCATGAATCCTTATTAATTCCCCAAGTATATCATAAGTATCCTTTGGAATTTAAAATCACTTATTAACATGTGTAAAATTTAGAATCATCAATGTGGATTCAAGGTTCGACATTAATGGAAACATTTGTGTGTATTCGAGATTTTCCATCAAGGGTGTCCTCTGATATACCGATTTGAGATTATTTTAATCATCATTGTGATGATACTAGTTTTTAAGCCACTTAGTAGGGCACTCTGGAATTTATTGTCATCTAGGGAGATGAAGGTTTGTTTTGATCTTAGGATCGTTCCCATAAAATGAGATACCTATGTATCCTTGTGAAAGGAATCAGAACCCTTATAGTTCAGTGCTGCTTAATAGGACACATCATTCCTTTTAAGGTCATCTGATAAAGACCTCTAAGCGGAAGGTACTTAGTTGAAACTTAGTGTGGGACTTATGTTAAAGCAGCCCAAGGAACATTGGAAAGTATATAGGATTCCAAGTAGGATCAGACCATATTGGGAATATGGACCAAGGAGAATAGGGTTGATTTGAAGTGTTGGGTTTGAACCTCAAGGAGGCTTATTATGTATCCCATATTAATGGGAATCATAGTCCACATATTTTGATAAATATTATAGGAGAGTATGGTCCTCCGAGAGAGATGAGTATTGGGCTTAATTCTTGAAAAGGATTCCTTAATGATTTGAGGATTGAATTTGGGGATTATTTCCCAACGAGGATTCCCAAATTGGAAGAATTAGGGTTGGATTCCTGAGGAGGATATCCAGTGAGTTCGGGTACTAAAAGAGCTTCCTATGTATCCTGGATTGAATAGGAATCAGAGTTATCGTAGTTCCTTCGATGAGTTTTTGTACACATGTTGTAATCATGACAAATCTCTAAGCCCACGTGAGTCATGCTCGGAATGAGAAACAAGAGAATGTTAAAGATTTAAAAAATTCATTAACAGTTCCAATTTTTTCCTCCTTTGTTGGTGGAAGATGGCGCACCTACGGTGTCCAAGGTGAACGAGGTTGAGGTGACTGTGGAAGATGGTGAGGCGACGAACCTTCCCTCAGTTATCTTCACAGTGGACAATGGTTCAATGGAAGGAGGAAGGGGTGAAGGTAAGGGGCTTATACCATGATTACTACTCTAAAATTGATCCTGGTAAGGGAGAGATAATTCTCCTATGCTTGCATGGAAAAGAAAGTGTGAAGTGTACCTTCCCTACAAGAGACCTGAGGTTCTGGGTCACCTCTTTGTGAAGGGTGAGTTCAGGACCCAGACCCTCCTCCATATCGGTAACTTCCCAACACTATTTCTGGGAGAAAGGTCCATGTGACTATAGATATACAAACCTACAGATATTTCATGAAACCTAACCCCATTTTGAAAAAAATGTGGGAAACCTATGACTGTGAAAATACATACCCAAATAGGAGACAAGCTGATGTGCCTTTCCCAAAGGATTGAAAAGTCGGGAGGTTTTGGTGGAGGTTTCAACATAGTCCCTTTAAGATAAGGGAACCAAGGAAGGATATAACCTGTCATGAATGGATTTAAAAACAGTTACTTGAGTTGGTCACATAGGTCTCGTGCACATTTATGTAACGTAGGTACCCCATGTGGATGTACCACATAGGGATACCACGCAGGTATGGCACACAAGTATTCCGTGCAGGTATGAATGATGACTGAAGAATGTGTTTTACTTAGGAGAACCAAACCTATGTAAAACTGGTAAAAATAATTTCAAAACATGATCATACCATTTAATTATCTATTTTCTCCAGATTTAGAGAGCTACCTGAGACAATTTGAGGGATATTGGCCAAAGTGCAATGAAATGGGAGCTTCAGAGAATCTTTTTACCTTTTTTGGTTATAAAAGGGGAAGCCCAAGGGATATATTTATAGGCACATATGAGGTCTGGCTGAAGAAATGTTTCTCACGTAGGTATATCACACAGCTAATCCGTGTAGGTACTCTGCGTAGGTGCACAAACATCTTCTAGCATAGAGCTCTACCACATAGGTCTGCTACGCAGCTCTGCCGCGTAGGCCTGTGAAGCAAGTCCATCACAAAGCTCTTTGGGAATATTTTTGATTTTCCTTTGTACTCTTCTAACCATGCTTTGGGATCTGAAATATCCAGAGTTCTTTTCATAGTCTTTTTGGTTACTTTATCAAGTAGTGTCAACAAAATCTCCCCCACAGGATTAAATCTGAAACATCCAAATAGCATCGAGCCCTGAGTTGAATGTTTGGGAAAAATATTAATAATGGATTACTGAATAGTGTAGGTTTTTTGAAGGTACTTAATGGAGGTACAACGTGAATAAGTTGTGCGCAGTCCTGACATGTAGGTCTTAAGTTTCCTATAAATAGGTCTCTACTATTGCAATTTTTTCTTCACCTGGGATTTCTCTGAAATTTTGCGGCTCTCATTTCATAGCTCGTTCACCCAACTCCATTGTGTTGCGCTCTCATGTAATTTCCTTGAAATTTCTTCAATGTAAATTTATTTAAGAGATGGATCTATGCTAAAGGACTTCATCGAAGGATTTGAGCTAGGATCCTTGGAGAAGGACCTATGTGACAGGCCTCGACGAAGGACCCACGTGAAGGACCTCGTCAAAGGACCTACATGAACAG
Source organism: Viscum album (assembly GCA_963277665.1). Taxonomy (NCBI): domain Eukaryota; kingdom Viridiplantae; phylum Streptophyta; class Magnoliopsida; order Santalales; family Viscaceae; genus Viscum; species Viscum album. The sequence continues at coordinate 1,774,591,943 of OY728129.1, read as the reverse complement.
TGTCCTTTGCCAAATTTTTGATTTCCTCTTTAAGATTTTGACCAATAAGTTTGGTAATTTCATTGTCGGAAAGAATGAATCATTTTATGACCCATACTGAAGAAGCTAAGGCTCGCCAAAATGAAATGAAGAAGATCATTAGAACAGACTTTTATGACATTGATTAGAGTACTCTTCCTGGGCTATGTAAGGGACTAATTCCTTACAAACGTGACTACGCACAAATTCCTTATTTACCCTTATACGAGCATGACATTTTTTAAGATTCCCATGTTCCATCTGTTAAAAATTACATTCTAAAGAATTTGTTTCTTCGGTATTCCAACTGTTACAGCATGAATATTAGTGCAAGGGGGTTCCGGTACAATAAGAAATAGTCCCTATTAGTTGCATCCTTCATCCCAGTGGTTGCACTCTCTATATGAAGGATCATGTTGTAGATCCAAGACCACATTGTTATTATTCCACATTTTGGGCTTCCCAAACTGATCAATCTAATGGTTTCAAAGAATATTGGGACCTTCATTCTAGAGGGGGTGTAAAACCCGAGTGGTGTGGGCATTCTGGGTATGTCAGACTTGTGCAGAATTCAGAAAAGAGTTACCAGATGTTCTTATCTACGAAGCTGTCTGGATGGGAAAAACTTATGTTTATAAAAATGATTTCATTCCTGAATTACTAAGCTGATAGAGTCCCCAAATGAATTCCATTCATTTGACGCATGATGAAGTTGGTATTAGTCTCTAGGATATCTACCAAATAGTTGGAATACCCATTCTTGGGTAAATGTATGATGAATTCATCCCACCTACTACAACATGGGGTGATATTACTAGAACACTACATCTAGACCATGAATTATTTAAGACAAGGAATAATTTACCCAAGGACAAGAAAGATATCCATGCTAGATTATGGATGGAAGCCTTCTTAGAACCAACAATAGAGAAAGGTCCAACCTATGGAAGTCCTACTATTTGTCCTTCTATAGATAACTAAGGTAGTTCAGGCACATATTGTTCTACACTAGAAAAAGGAAATTATAAGAACTAGGGTTATAAAGTCGAACCCGATATAGATGAAAAAGTACGCTTAACTGCCTTCCTTGCTATGTGGCTATGTGTTTATTTGCTTCCAGCCCATGAATCCAGAGGTGGTGTAAGATTAGAGACTTTTATCATTGTAGATATATTGGTATAAGGGAAGTATATTGGGCCAGCAACCCCTATATTAGCAATAATTTATCATCCCCTGCTGAATTTATACAATGGGAAGGATCCATTTAGAATTGTAGGGATATTCCAAGTGTTGTGGGGTAGGATTACTGCACATATTTCTTCATACTCAGTGTCGAATTCAGTTAGAGTTCCCAATGGTCGATTCACTCCATTTTTACAGAAAGTTTCTGGTATTTAGCCTCTGAACATGAGACCTGACGTGCTGCTAAAGGCATTGAATGTTTTAGGAGAATTCAGCTTCCTTCATTTTGGTAACCCCAAAGTTGGAACATTTATTGATGATGGTAAAGAAAATTATTATGAGCTGAGATCCTATATGATTGAATTCAGGGATGGTGTATTATCAACCATGATTAATGGTGAAATTATCTGTGAGGCTTATATTCCTTATAGGTTTTCTCGTCAGTTCAGGTGTCTTCAAGAATCAAACAGTTTTCCACCCACGTATGTCAGACGTGGAAAACACCCAATGGTTGTGCAACAATTGTGGATTCTAACAGCTTTAGAGGTATCCAAATTGTCAATTACATTTACTCCACTAGATGCACCAATCAGATTAGAGTCTTGGTATTCCAAATATTGGGATTATTCATATCCTTAACTGGATTTGTAAAAAGGAATATATCGAGTTGTAGATACAATGATTGTTGCACGTGGAAATTGGTGTAAAAAATCCAAGGCCATAAATGATATAGAAGTTTCAGAGGTTTTAGATCCCTTAAAATGTCTTCACATGACGTATACCAGGAAGACTAGGGCTAGAGAGGCAATACCTACAACGCCAAGGTGATCCAGTCGCCGCCATCAAACAGAGATTACTATTCCATCTGTTGAACTTTCAGAAGAAAGTAGGCATGAAGAAGTTCCCCAATTAGAAGGTATTGAATCTACTCCACAGTCAACCACACCAAGATTGAATTATGTGCATCCTTCATCCATTTATCATTGGGATGGTGTAACTCTTGATCTTATGGATGCAAGGGCATTTCTTCATCATGGCATTGGAATACAAGATATGGGTGACATCAAGGAACCTTCTGATTGCAATATGGAAAATAACTTAGCTGAAGTACTGAAGTATATTACAGAGTTGCATGCTTTTATATATGCAACTGATAAACAGATACCAACCTCTAAACGAGTATAACATATGATGGACTTAGGAGTAAATGAAGGGGTAATTATCGACTCTAAGGAAAAGTGGGATATTTATGTTAATACTGAGAATGTATTTCCCTTTTTTCTTTCATCTCAAATATTCTTTATCATTTATTATCCTTAATCTTGATGGAAATGTATTTATGCACCTTGAATGTAGAGAAGGAATCTCCAAACCAACTCTCTAATCACCTATGTATGGTCTTGCAGACTCTCTTATTGACATAACAAGTGATCCTCCTAGGTCGGCAGAACATTCTCTAGGAGAAAGAATCATGACTGGGGTAATGGAGACAGATAATCCTCAACCATTACCTCAAGTTCCCCCAGCTAAAAGGAGTGTTTCAATCTCTCCCCAAGATTTTGAACAAAAACGCAAGAGAGAAATGAGATTGATCTGAAGTGTTTGTCGAAGGAGTAAGTAATTATACTATCCTTTGGGAATATAAGTCACTCAATATACTCTGATAACCACGTTTTATCCTCTTATAGTATATATTTCTCTCTCCTCTCTCAAGGGATTAAGCGCTGATTTTTCAAGACCAAAAAAAGTAACCCTAGGGGAAACCCATGTTCATGATGACAAATCAGAAATTTTAGTAGATAAAATGTCAAATGATTAAGCTATACCTACTCTTAGCTCCACTGAGAGAGAGGAAAGCCATGGTAAGATTAAATATCTTCCTTGGTTGCTTTTTTCAAAGGATCCTGAAATAATCCACACTGATATTCTTATCGCTTCAGAAGAAACAAATGAAGATCTAGGGTAATATAAGACAAATAATGATGTAAACCCAAACTTGGAAAGACCCGATGATATTGTACTAATTGAAGAGACAATAGAACAAAATGTCACCAGAGCTAATTTGGCCATCAACCAACGTTTTTTGGATACCTTAAATGGGGAGGATGCTGTAACATTTCAGACTGTATACACTGAAATGATGGACACCCTTAATCCAAATATTGATATTCCAGGTTCCATCAAGGAGTTTGGGGATTTTAATGGGGACTTTCAAGGTATTTAGTCCCTATTCTTGCATTTTCCTTATATAATTTGTTCTTCAACTTGATTATGTACATCAAAGTTCTCCTTATGTATCTTTATCTGTGGAAAAAGTCATAAACTCTCTTCAAGAATAGGGTGTTTTACTTTATCCTTTCACTAGGGCTGGAGAAATACCTACAGAGGATCCTTCATCAAGAGATGTTCCAAATCCTTCAAATGTCATAACTGTATAAATTCAAGGAAACTCCCCTTCTCAAGCAACATTTTCTCAAAACATTGAAGCTGGGAATACGGGGAATGAATCCAATCAAGTAGATGACTTATTATTGGGTAAATATATTCAGTTGTTTGAATCATATTTGTTTCCTCAATTTGAAACTAATAATGACTTTGATTTGTCATTTATGTTTATCAGCTCTTAGATTAGAAGGTGAAGCTTATATTTTCCCAAGAGAAGTAGAATAAGGTATCTCTTTAAGAGACTTGTTTTCATAGTACATTTTACTTCATGGTAGTGACTCAGATTCGGACGTAGAGATGTGATATTCTCTTGGCACAACACATAAAAAGACATGGTGGTATATCTGGAGCATAATTGCTGAAAAACCTTTAGATGAATTGTTGTCCCATTTTTCAAAACTCCCAGCATTATTCTACATATTGGGATTTGGTGGATTAAATTATCATCCAGTCTATGATGCCAGGAAAGAGAATATTCACCGATGGGAGCAGGAGCATAAGATGCGATAAGATTTTGAAGAGGCTAAAAGACTCATCAATATTGAGGTCTTTCATGCTGTAGTAGTTGAGGTGGAGGCAAATCATAATAATAAATCACTTAAAATTATCCATCAAATCCAAGAAACCACAAAGGAGTTGTTATATCTTTAAAAACAACTGGATGTTGTCCATAACAAGCTTTAGCATTTGAATAAAAAATTATAAGAAACACAATTAGAGGGGATAACTGCCATTTCAACTACTAAGGAATAACTTCATCAGGAATAGGATTTTGGAGTTGCTCAACTATCTCAACTTCAACAAGAAGCTGATAGGGCTTATGAAGTGGTCCAACAAATGAAAAGTCATGTTCAGAGTTTATTATGAAACAAGATAGAGAGGATCCATTTTTTGGATGGACCTCTATTTTCATATGAATGAAAGAAATTTTTTTTTCAATCATATAAATCTTAATTATTATTTTTCAGGATTGCAATATGAAAATTTAATGATGATAATGATTCCTTTATGTTAAATAGTCATTATTATAATAACAAGAATGAAGTGCTCAAAATTTTCTTATTAAGCCGAGGGACCTAATGAGCATAATTTGATTTTTTCTAGGCTTATATGGATAACCCCATAAATTTTATATCTTTTGAATTCATTTTTTATTTCTCAATATTACCTAAATCATACAAAAAAATGTATGTTTAGTGAGCTAGGACTCGACTTTTGTTCAGAGTGCCCTTCACGGGTTCTCAATCTAATGAGTACCAAGTCTTTTGTTGTTTGGGAGTTTAGAGTCATGAATGTTGGACTATAAAGGGATAGTATTTAAGTTCGAATAGATTTGACCATAAATTTTGAAGTTAGATCCCAAAAAAAATTTGTGGCTAAGAATTTCTTTAATATTCCTTAAATATTTCCAAGGGGAATCTTGAGCCACAATTTTTATGGTCACCAAATTTAAAACTCGTGTCAACATAAGGGGTGTCTTTTCCAATAATGAAATTACCATTATTTCACAAACCCGTTATGGGTTCTTTGTTATGTAGGTCCAACTAGGGTATATCTATAAAGTTGAATATAGTAATATTTTGACTAATAGGCCAGTTATGTTGGAAACTTATGCAAGACCTTTTAAGGGCAGATGTTTCATAGCCAGACAAAGGATCTCTTTGAAGTTTATCACTTCACTATTGATAGATAGTGGAAAATAATATTCGGATGACTCAAGACCAAAGTGGGTGGCTTTTTCCAAGGAAAGAAATTTTAAGAATGAATAAGGGATATTTTAGACCAACATAAGTCATGAATAGGAAAAACGTTTCTATACAAATTTGGTGTATGAGTAATGGTTAAAATTTATCAAAAAATGGAATTTATGATATCATACTGTGCAGTTTTTAGTCATGTAGTGAGGAAATTTTACTGTGTAGTTTTACATCGTACAATGAGGACATTGGGGGGCTTTAATTTAAGGTCTTTAGCTCAGACTAAAGGTATGAGAAAACTCCCCCATTTTTTTGATAATTTATTTGGAAACTGACTATCATATTCATGTATGGAAGGGAAAATTATAAGCTGGGATTCGGGAATTTTTGGAACCAAGGAACTATATGGGAAAGAGGGCTAAAAGCATTAGAGGAAGTCTTTTCCAAGAACAAAGTTACCATTACTTTAAAACCCCATTATGGGGACTGTATTATACAGAGCCAACTAGGGAATATGTTGTATATCCAAATAGTTGAATCTTATGACTAACAGGCCTGTTATGTCGGAAACTTATATAAGGCCACCTAAGGGCACATGCGGCATAGTCAGGAAAAACAACTCTCAGAAGTTCAATGTTCTATTACTAAATGATGATGAAAGTTTATGGAGATTTAGATTTTCTGAAGTACAATGTTTGGTTTATGAATAAAAGGTACCTGAATATAGAAAGGGTATTTCCAACCAAGTGTGTCCAATGAATTGGAGGAAAATTACTTTTATGAAGGTCTAACCCAAACATAAAAGTTATGATGTCTATAGTTTTAGGTCATACAACTAGGACCAGATATGGAAACAATATGTGAAATGTGACCAAGTGATTCCAAGGTTATCTCATATTGTATTGAACACATGATGAGGGAATTGTGTAAACTATGGTCTTGAATAATTTCTGATTGTGAGAAAGACAATGGGACAAGTAAACAAGAATGACTATTTGAAAAATATAGATTCTTGTATATTGTCATTAAATATTAAAGAGATCAAAGATACTATAACTAAGAATGAAGTTACCTTTACATGAAAACCCCATTATGGGGGTTGTATTATGCATATCCAACTAAGGAATATGCTGCATAGCCAAATAATGGAATATTTTGGCTGATAGGCCTGTTATGCAGGCAACTTATGCAAGGACTCCTAAGGGCACGTGGTGCATAGTCAGATAAAGGAGCTCCTAGGTTTTAGAAACCCTATCACTAGAAACCGTAAGAAGGATTATAAGAATCTGTAAATATTCAATATTAAGAGTGTAAAATATGGAATGTGGTTATGGCTAAGGCATATATTAAATACTTGAACCATTATTGGCTAGGAGTTAAAAATTATTTACATAGATCTAACTCATATGTAAAATTGAGACTTTCTTTTTATCTGTTAAATTAATATGATGATGTGAAGTTTTAAGTCATGAAGTGAGGACATTTTCACCCCCATAAGTAATTAGAACACCTTACTTATCTAAATAAACCTTTTAACCAAATGTAAAGCTCACTTGATCTATTCTTGATGTGATAAAAAAGGATTGTTAAGGGTCACATTTATAATACAAAGGTGACACAGATGAAGAATGTGTGGTTAGATTTCCATGGAGTTTAACATCATGCGGTACAGACAGCGATGAACCATTGTGAAAGGAAAAGACATATTGTAACTAGGTTAAGGGATAACACCCAAGTGTCACTATATGTCTTGTTGGGGAAAGGATCAAGTACTACGTAATTCTTAAAAAATTTCCTATGCAGATTTGATTCTTATACAAGAAATAAAGGGGGATTTTCTTATCACGGATGGTCCCAAGATTCGATATCTAGACGTCTCTACGTATCTCAAAAAAGATGAGAATCAAGACGTACGTAGTTCGTTAAACAATCATTCCTCATACTAATGGAGTGTGACATGCAGAATGGGGGATTTTATCACGTTATGAGAGAATGGTAAATCATTAAGACATAAAATGGTATTAAGACCAAACCATATACCTTAAGGAAACACTCTATGTAAATATGATTCATATATAGGAGGAGAAAAGAAAATAACAAGAATTTTTTATTGTGGTTGGACCCAAAATCGGTGATTTAGGCATCTCTATGTATCTCATTAAAAATGAGAATCTAGCCATACGTAGTTCTTGAAACATGGCCTCTATGCGGATCTTACTCCGACATAAGAAATTGAGGGACTCATGTACTACTAATGAGTAGTGATGATGTCAATGATGTTTTCTTATGGAAAATTCTAATGTCTTATAGAGAAAAAATTAGTTGTATAAATGATATCATGCAGTTTAACATCATGAGACAAGTACAAAGATGCTACGTGCACTAACGTCATGCAGCATGGACTCTTATGGTTGTTATGCAGTTTAATGTCTTACAACTAGGACATGGGGATGTGTAGTTTTAAGTATTGTAGTAAGGACATTTTATTGTGCAGTTTAAAGTCTTACAGTGAGGATGTTGTACTGTGCAGTTTAATGTCTTGTAGAGAGGATGATGATATATAATTACAAGATGTATTTCTTCAAGAATCTCGCATTGGTTGGAGTTGTATAAACTCTCTATCTATTGAGATTAAAGCATAGGCACCATTTGAATAGACCTTATGTATGTAATAAGGTCCTTCCCACTTTGGCTCATGTTTTGCAGGTTTCTTTCCAGGTATCATTGGAGTCCAATGGACTAATACCAATTCTTATTGATGGAATCAATGAAGGGGAACTTTCTTATTAAAATCTCGCACTATTCTGTTTTGATAGACTTCTAGATGATGAAAAGTATGCAATATTTTCTCATCTAATTGTTCCAACTCATTGAACTGTTTCTGAGACCTTTAATCTATAGACAATTTATCACAGATTGCAACCCTAAGTGAAGGAAATTTCACTTCAATTGGTAAAATTGATTTGATTCCATATACTAATGAATAAGGAGTTTCTTGGGTATCATTATGGGTAGTTTTCCAATAATACTATAAAGAATTAAAATCTTGTCAGACCATGATTTCATATCCTTGTCAACCATCTTCTAGAGGATATTTGGCATGGTTTTATTGAATGCCTATATTTTTCCATTGGCCATCACATGATTGCGAGATGAGTTGTTGGAATTGATATTATGATCCTGATATAACTTTTTTACTTCATCAGAACAAAAATTGGTGCCATTATCTGTCAAAATAGTATGAGGGACACCAAATCTGGTGATGATATTAGTTTTAAAAAAAATAACAATTCTTTTGGCTCTGAATTCCTTGAGAGGTATTTCCTCAACCAATTTAGATAATAAGTCAGTATGAGTGATAATATACTTGAAATGCGTATCCATGGATGGAGGATAGGGTCCTACTACATTAATTCCCCATGTGGAAAATAGCCGTGCGTATTTGGTTGTATGTAGAAACTCTAGGGGTTGATGAATGAAATTAGCATGTACATGGAAGGGGTGAAATTTTTTAGTGAAATCTGTACAATCCTACATCATTAAAGGTCAAAAGTATCCAAGCCTCCAGATTTGATCAGAGAGTCTGTGCCCATATTAGTGGGAATCACAGGCTCCTAAATGCACTTCTTCCATGATAGTTGTGGTCTCTTCTCCATGAATACATCCGAGGATAATTCCATCAAAGACTCACTTGTAAAGGATCTTTTGCTGGTCTAGACTATCATAAAGAGTAAAATTGGCTGCTCATCGTCAGATCAGTTCTTTCTCATCCCTATCTGGTGGAATTACCCCATTTTGAATATATTCTATGATGGATGTTCTCCATCCCGTGGTATGACCATATCTTTCAGAAATAGGGAAAATTTCCTTAATTTCCTCCCTTCTAGTTTGGAAAAAAGTTGAGACCACATGGCGATGGGTTGTGCTGATAACTGCCTCATCCTGTTTTGGATCTTCCAAGGCTATAGCTGCATTATCCAGGGCATCTTCTTGAGAATTTTGTGATTGTGGTACATAGGAAAATGTCGGCTCTGAGGGAAATTCAGCCATTAAATCTTTGACGTAATCACAAAAAGGGATTAACTCTTCTTTTATGATAGAATATTCCCCATTAATTTGTTTGATTACCAATTCTGGATCACCTTTTACCTTTAAATGAACCATTTTTACCTGAAGGGACAACTCCAAACCTGCGATGAGATCTTGATATTCTGCTTCATTATTGGTACCACCTTCTGATAATATGAATGATTAAGGAAATACTGCCTTTTCTGGGGAAATAAGTAAAGTTACTAATCCAACCTTGTTGATTTTAGGGTTTTACAGTCTATTCCCTGTTGAACTTCTGGAAGCACCATCAAAATACATTTCCCATGTTTGTGAATTATCTTAAATAAAGAATACCTCTTCATCACAAAGTTCAGTATTAAACTATGTATCTTCCACAGATGGATGCTCAGTAAGGAAATTAGCCAGAGCATGGACTTTTATTTCCTTTTGAGGAACAAATTGGATATCAAACTATTGCAAAATAATCACCCACCGTTCCAGATGCCTTGTAAGCATAGGACGACTGTCGATAAATTTGAGCGTGTTATTATGAGATACTAATTGGATCTCATGATGTTGAAAGTATTGTATCAATTTCTGAACTGCAATGATTAATGCCAGGAAACACTTTTCAATATTTGAATATCGTGATTCTGCATCAAGCATAGTATGACTGAGATAACATAGGTTGTTTTCATTCCCAGCATCATTCTTTTGGGTGAGGAAGGCACCTAGTGATCGCTCTAAAGCGGTCACATAGAGAACTAGTGGTCTTCCTTCAACATGTGGAATCAATACTGGTGGACTCAAAATATATTTATTGAGGGTATCAAATTATTCTTGGAAATCAAAATTCCATTGGTAGGTAACTCCCTTTTTCATTAATTTGTTGAAGGGAAATCACATGCCTTCCAAATTGGTGATGAAGCATCGAATATAGGCCAACTGTATTTGGAGTCCTCTTAATTCATACAAATTTTGAAGAGGTGAAATAATAAGGATTTATTTCATTTTCTCGGGATCAACTTCGATGCCATGATGGAAAACAAAAAAGACAAGGAATTTTCTTGAGGTTACCCTGAAAGCGCATTTCTAGGGATTCATCTTCAAACTGTGTTACCGAAGTTTATCGAATATAGTCTCCAAATCAGCCAAGTGATTGGAATTTTGTCTGGATTTTACCACATAACATTCAAAAAAATTCCCTAAGAAGGGTTGGAAGATATGATGCATGTACCGTTGATATGTTGCACCTTAATTTTTAATCCAAAGGGCATTACCCGATAGAAAAACACACCTTGAGGGGATCTGATGGATATAGATTCATCATCCTCTAGGGCCATTTGGATTTGATTATAACCAGAGTATCCATCCATGAAGGAAAGAGATTCATAACTAGCTGTCACAACAATTTGATGTTCTGTAATTGGAACTGGAAAAGCAACTTTAAGATAATTCCGGTTAAGATCTCTGAAATCAATACAGACTATAATTTTCCCATTATTCTTTTTCACTAGGACAATATTGGCCAGCCATTTGGGATACTAAACTTCCCTGATGAAGTTAGCCTTTATAATCTTATCAACTTCATCTTCAATTTGAGAGGCATGAGGTGGGTGCGTCCTTCTTGCTATTTTCATGAATCCACAATGTTCTTCGGGATAACCCAAATGATTGGTGGCTACATCAGGATTAAGACCTAGAATTTTTTTGTAATTACAAGAAAATATATATCTCAATATTTTGTTAGAAAGGAATTATACACCTATTTCTCTTCAGTGGTCATGGTCGCACTAATTAGAGTAGGGCGTATATCTTCTTATGTACCCATATTTATTTCTCTGAGTTCATCCACAATGGTAGAGACACCATCTTCAAATGCTGGAGGAGAATCCCTATGATCTTCCTCTTCTTCTTCATTTTGTGTTATCTCTTCTGTTTATGTTTGCATATTAGATTATGAAACAAAACTTCCAGAGTTCGGGGAAAACCAGTATTTGAACATCCTGAAGAAATGGATACCATATCTGACCCAACTGATGAAGACGAGTCTTTCTGTGGTAATAAAGATGGATTAATGGATTGAGAATCAATATCTTTATATTCCTCAATAATTTCTACAATTTATTCTACTCTGATCGATGAAGTAGAGTCTTATTGTTGTTCAGCAGATGAAATGAAAAAATCTTCATTTAGGCTTCCATCATTTCTTGGTGTATCAATAATTTCTCCCATGTTTTCAGGCTCAGTTTCCGAAATTGAAATTATGGAAATTACAGGACAAGTCTTCGGATTTGGTTTAATCATTTTAATTTAATTGATGGGTAACCCATAATCTGTAATCAAATGTATAAATGGATTTGATGGGATATTTTTAAGTCCATTTGGAGTATTAACTCTGGTTATCTCCTTTTTTATGGGCTTCGTTCTTTTTCTGTGATAAAACTCTGCCTCTATGTACTGATATTCACATTTTTTAAACGGAGCCTTGTCACTATACAATGTCCCGATTTGACCATTGAAATAGTATTTCAGACACTGGTGGTATGATGAAGGTATTGCTTCATGTCAATGCGACCAAGGCCTTACAAGAAGAATGTTGAAGGTTGTGTCTTGACGAACAACCATGTAATCTGAATTAGACACAAGATCTCTAAACTGAGTTGTGTGTTTAATTTCACCCAGAGTTTCATATTTATTCTTTCCATATCCTTGCAACATTAATGTCGAAGGAGATAAGTTAGATTAAGTCAGGCCAAATCAAAAAAGTGTACAAACATGAATGAGACTAACTCCAGCACCATTATCAATAAAGGCTCATCAGATGCCTATGTCATTGACCTTTCCAGAAAAATAAAAAGGTCTGATATGTCCATGTACAACATCATATTCATCTTCATTTGTAAAAGATATGACTGTATGAAATTCTACAGAATCATTATCTATACGGTAAACTTCAGCAGTAGCAACTTCAGTTTCAAACTCTAAAAGACTTGACAAGGCCTCAATGAGTGCATATAAATGATCTTTTGATAGATTCAAAGCATCCAGAATTGACAACATGGCCAGTAAATGGGCCAAATATTTCAAGATATCATACTTTTGATCCAATGGTCTACTTTTCCTAGCATGGAGATATGGTTTTGCAGGTGCATTGGAAGTTTATGTTTCTATTGTAGATGTACTTTGTGTTGGAGTATAAGCTAGAAATACTGCTGGAATTGGTAAACTAGACAGACTAAGTCTATTCATTTACTGAAAAAAGACGATGTGGCTTCTAATCGGTCTTCCAAAATAATTGTGTCAGAACTGAGCCTATATTTAATAGAAGAAACTCTTTATTCATATTGATCCTGTTGAAGGGCCCTTCCATGAGTTCTCGCCACATATATGGTTCAATTAGGGGTAAAGTTAAAATGGTGGTTTTAATAATTCCCATGTCTTCTCCTGTATCCTAGAACTTGGCCTATTCCTCTTGTTCCCCAATTATGTAAAAGGAACACTGGATCATTACAATCAGAATCACCATTGGCATAAGGATCCATTAAATGGATAAAATTAATCGAACCAAATATTGGTTCTTTATCTAACGAAGATTCTTCTTGACAAGTTAATTCTGGTTGTGCCATTTGGTGGGGTGGTGCCCATGATTTTTGGAACATATGTCATAAAATATGCTATTTTCAATGACAACATTGGCCTTGATACGATCTCATCTTCTTCGGAATGCTCTTTGTCTTTATCATCACTTTGCTTCTTTGAAGAATGACCTTTTGATAAAGATGGTTTTTCTGTGGTAGGAGTGTCAGAAGACACAATTGGTTGTTTCAACTTTGTTCATAAAATGGCATGAGTTTGGTTGATCATTTTCCTAATCATCCAATCATCATATTTTTTAACACTTTAACTTTTTTCCTTTTTCTATTCTCCATCTTCCTTTGGATTGGTAGCATTACACATGCTACTTGAGCTGATGAAATTTTCAACTTCACTTGTCTATAGTCCACCATCATTTTCAAAAGGTATTTGAAAACAAATCACTCCAGAATGGGGTGTCCCAACATCTGATGAAAGATACAATAATTCAGAAGATCATCCTCTCCTTCTTTATTTGGTTTATTTGGCCTTGGAAACTGAACCAAATTTTTTTCTAAGGCTGAGATGAAGTAACTTGGAAATTGTTCATTCCTGAAATAATAAACTTTAATGTTTAATTCCTCAAATTGTTTCTACCTTTGATATTTTTTATCATCTTGGCGAGACGACCGTTGCTGCCAATGCTCAGGAGGCAGAGCCCTTCAGTATGATGAGGGTTTTGAAAGTTGAATTAGGTACAAATGCATGTTTCAGTGTGACTATTGCAGCTTCTACTTTTCCTATCCTCCTCCCTGGACCTTATGGAATTATAAAAATTTTGGCCTTAGTTTCTATAATAGAGTCTTCTATCTGCTGAGCGATTGATGTAAGGTCTCAAAACCCTCATCTGTATTTCATAGGGATCAATGGTGTGCGTAATTCACCACATAGATTTTCCACATAGATTGTAAAAAAATCTTCTTAAGGGAGTGATAAACTTAATGTATATATAAATCCATTCCATCGTGCAATGAAATATGAAACTCATTTATTCTCCCTTTGTTTACAATTGGTAATATCAAAAACTGTCGTCTTTGGTAACATAGAGAGAAATTGAAGAAGGAATTTCTGATGGAGATCTTCCCATCCAGTAATTCATCAGGATTGCAAACTTGTATACCAAACAAAATCATGTCCTTATAATGACTGCACAAAACACCTAAGATTGACTACTTATTGATGTTGAGAAGTTCCCATCATAGGATCACAATGAGAAACAAAAATTTTCAAGTTTTGTTCTGGATCTCCTAAACCATTAAAAATTGGGAATGTGGTATTCACAAAATTTGGTGGGGTAGGAATTGCATCCACCCATTCAGGGTAAGTTATATTTTTCAACTGAACTAGTGAACGTCATTCCTCCATAGCTTCCAATCGAGTCGTTAATGCCTCAATTATGTTCATAAGCATTTGGGGATTATCCAAATGGGCTAGATTCTATGCAGGTATAACAACTAGAGTTTGAGTTGGTGCAACGACCGGAAAAACCACTGATGGTGGTGCTGATATATGCCTTGGATAACCCACGGGAATAGGTCTATCTAGATGTATATGGTCCTGAGTTGATTGTGTACCCAATGGAGGGAATTCATTATCCGCATATGTAATTACGACAAATACTCTTGGTTGAGAAGCTCATACAGGATTTTCATGTTTAGGACTTTCCTTGGGAGTATATCTAGTAGAAATGCTGTTTTGAAGTAACTCTATATTGCGTCTTTTCAAATCCATCATTTCCTCTTCTTACTGTGAAAATATCTCTTCAATTGAAAGATATTGACCTTCTCTAGTGGAAAAGTGAGATGCAATTGGACTTCTTTCCTTTACCCTTGTAATATGCCTTTCCGAGAGGGGGAGTTGGTTATTGGAAGGAATACCTAAATTCTAGGCATTACACTAATTTTTAGTACACAAAAATTCTTCATTTTGCTCAGTGTGTACCGTATTATGGACAAGAACTTCATCTTTTGATTCCCTAGAACTGGACTTATTTTCTGGAAAATCTTCTACAATGGTGTTAATGACATTTACAGATGCATAATGCATCGATGGAATTTTTTCAGTGTTTCTACTAGATTTTCTTTATTTGTGTATTCAATGAGACTCCATTCTCCTATGTTAAGAATTAACTAGAACTGTTTGGCTTACAGTAACCCAAAAGGAATCATTGGATAGTTCAGCTGTCTGCTTTCCTTATGGATTCTACCCTAATCGGTAAAAAATAACTTCTATTGAAGAGGGAATTGTAGATGTGAAAAAGCCCCCAGTACTACAGTCTAGGGTTGTTCTTGTTCTCCTTCATTAAATCATTGAACGTTGTCTAATGAATTTGAATATTGAATTAAATGATCCCCCAACCGGGCAAGCTGGGGAAATTCTAGAACTACTATGCCTGAAATCCGTGCAACTACTCTTCCGATTTTGCGGATTTTGGTTTGGGCATTAGTTGGGTGCATCATCCGACAATCACTCAAATGAATTGTTTTATCATATCACTATACTATGTTAGAAATTTGTATCCTTTGACACCTGACTTCCTCTAAACGGAATGCCTGTTAAAGTTCCTCAGAGGATTGATGTAAAAGTAACTCAACAACTTCTTTTCTTTAGGCTTGATTTTGATGAGAACTAGTTGAGGCATGTACTTGAGTGTACATTTGATTACATACAGAACCTATTGATTGTGGCTGACCATGGGAAATAACATTGCATGAAACCAATTTTGGCAGACATTGCTAATTTTGGAGTGCAGTGAAATGCAATACTCCATATGTACCCCATCCTATGATACGATCATTAGATGGGGAATCAGAAATTAACTAGCATAGCCTTTTTAGAGCATTGGTACATTCACACTAAAGGGTTATCTGATTTTTTTCAACCATTGGATGTTGGGAAACTGAGAGAGATTCCAAGTCAATTTGGCATCATAACCCTTCTATTACCTATACATGATTTTGATATTCATCATATGGTAGGACTTTGGTTTTCAAATGATGAAGAGTTTTCCATAAGTTGAGACAAATGTCATAAATGCAATCTTCTGCTATCAATTATAGAATTTTATACTAAGAACTTTACAATGTCCAGAACATGACTGGGATTTCTCCTTTAGCTAATTGTTTCCTTATATTTAACACATCTTCATCATCTTTCACAATAGGTTTCTCCACTTGATCTGACTAGAGTGGATGCTCTGTATTAGAAGATAACTGACCTAAATGAGGTTTGGAGAATGATCGTTCCCTTATGACGTCTTCTGGTTGAGAAAGTGTTTAATCCATCAATGACAAGGCATCAGACATGACTGGCCTTGTTTTTTCACATGCCTCCAAATATGAGGGCTTTCTCATCATTGTATTGTCAATTTTAAAATAGTATTGACAATGTGAAATACTACTATAGAGAGAACTTTCGTAGCAAATTCCATCATGGGGAGGATCACCACGATGGATTTTATAAATGGATAAATATTCTATCTCCTTGGTCTTCTAGCCACATGAATTGTTGTCATTGCTCTCATCTGGATATATGCACTCTATATTGAATGAATTTTCAGGAAGCAATCCTTCATGATGAAGTGTCTGACAAGGAAATTCAGAATTACAACTACTACTCCCATAATTTGGTAGTGAGAGGATATGATCTTCAGCAGTAATAGATAAATTTCTGGGGGCTTCAAGAACTCCAGGATTATGAGGATCCACATCATGACTTCACTCTTGATTTTCCAACAATGCTTGGTGAGAATTCTTCTTGGATGTTATATTATACTTATTTGGGTCCACTTGCTGGAAATATTGGTTATCATGGGTAGATATATATTCCTGACTTGGATTAGTTATCAGAACAAACCAATTACCTCCAATTGGAAAGGGTGTATGTTCTCGATCATGTAGTCCATATGATATGGGGGAGTATGCCCCATGAACCTCCTGGACTGGAACAAAGGTATGTATCTGCTCTGGGATGGAAGGATGATGTGTTATCCCATGTGTGGGATGGATTTATGTGTATGTTCCCCTGATATTTCTAAAGTAGTTGTTAAACTATCCTGGCATGCTTCTATAATATGGGTCGAGATATGCGTCTGCCCTTTCACTGTTGATAAGATATTTTCGGTGCCTTCAGCGGCCAGAATGGGAATATATGTCCATTCCATATAGAGAGTATGTGTATGTTCCAATTCTTTTCCTCCTATTCCTATCAAAGAGCATTGATAGTACTTATTCATGGGGGAAGATGGTTGGGTCTGCTCCAATTTTGTCATCAGATCTTTCTGATTGACATCTCCAGGTTCTAGCAAACCAGACTCTTGGCAGGCTTGATGAACATTGGAAAGTGTATGTGCTTGCTGGTTTTTTACCATCATGTATGGTTGATGGACATCCTTCAAAACTGGTAGACGATATTTCTGACAGAATTGGTGATTGTAAACAGTTATACATTCCTATTTACCAGATGCCACCACATTAGATTGGTGGGATTCTTTTAATATAGTCAAACGAGCCTTCTAATTGGCTAATAACTTGTAAACTAGTGTATGTGCATTCTCACAGTACTCCACCTGGTTTATATGGTGGGATTGGTGGGTTTCTATCAGACGAGTCTGCTGAGAAGCAAAATTAGGATGGACAGAGGTATGTTCTTGCTCGTTGTTTTCCATCATGTAAAATGGATGGACTTCTCTGGAGAAGGAAGAGGTGAGAACCTACTCTCTGTTAACCGGGAAATGTCCTCAGTGGTTCTTCTTTCATGCCTGAGTCTGAGAGACCTAGGCCAAACGTCCAGAGGCAACACACCCATCATGTTTGGGGTACATTACCGGATGATTCTGGTGGCGATTTCTGGTGGGAGTCCTCCGGAAGGACTCCTGCATTTTTTAATTGAGGCCTTGAGTGACATCTTGATCCACCTTTCTATATTATGGGAGGGATTGATTGTTTTATTCTGGGGATAAAGACATAAAACAATTGGATATAGTGGTTGGCACCATTTTCTTCTGGACCATTGGTCGTCGTTGGCCAGATGATCAAGGATTGTTGTTGACCTGGAGGGCCTATAGAGTAGCCTCCAAAGTTGGGATTGTACCATGCTAGCGATATTCCATTACCAGCACATTAGAGACCCCACGTTGAAGATGGTGGGTTAGTTATGACATCCTTCTTGTAGATGGAGATCCATCTTTAGCAGCGGTCAGGAAGTTCACAAATGTTGTCTTGGAGAAATCCATTCTTTGGATTGAAGGGAGTCCTGTGGAGAACTTGAATACAACAACAAGATCTGTTACACAACATCTTTTTAGATGGATACATGTGTGATTAATTCCTTTTTCTGGCCTTCCATTATCAAATGATACGGGCCTAACATGTGGGTAACTTTATTAACTTGGTTAAGGATTTACGTCGGGTTCACCATTTTTTGTTTCACAGTTCCTTGAAACATTTGTTCTAGTTTTAAGAAGCACCATTTCTAGGAGGTTTCCATAGGATTTATTTACAAAACCAGAAACTTCCAATAGTTTTTTATCCAAAGGGGACCTACTTTCTAAAGGTAGGGATTCATTAAGTTTGAACTTTACGATACTCAAGAACGTGCATTGGTCGAGAGGATGGGAGGTCAGACTGATCACACCCTTTTGGGGGGGATTATTATCTACCCCGAGACTCTCTTTGTAAATTTAAGATATTTTCATGAATACTTATTAATTCACCAATTATATCATAAGTATCCTTTGGAATTTACAATCACTTATTAGCATGTGTAAAATTGAGAATAATCAGTATGCATTCAAGGTTCTTCATTAATGGAAACATCCATGTGTATTAGAGATTTTCTATCAATGGTATCCTCTAATATACCGATTAGAGATTATTTTAATTATCATTGTGATGTTACTATTTTTTAAGCCACTTAGTGGGGAACTATGGAATTTATTTTCATCTAGGGAGATGAAGGTTTGTTTTGATCTTGGGATCGTACCCATAAAATTAGCTACCTACGTATCCTTGTGGAAGTAATCAGAACCCTCATAGTTTGGTGCTTCTTAATAGGACACATTATACCTTTTAAGGTCATGTGATAAGGACCTCTAAGAGGAAGGTGATTAGATGAAACTTAGTGTGAGACTTATGCTGAAGCAGCCCAAGGAACTTTGTATAGGATATAGGTTTCCAAGTAGGATCAGACCCTATTGGGAATATTGCCCAAGAAGAATATAGTTGATTTGAAGTTTTGGGTTTGAACCTCAATGAGGCTTCCTATATATACCATATTAATGTGAATCAAAGCTCATGTAGTTTGATAAATCTCATAAGAGAGTATGGTCCTCTGGGAGAGATGAGTTTGGTCTTACTTCCTGAAAAGGATGCCTTGATGATTTGAGGATTGAATTTTGGGATTATCTTTTTAGAAGGATGCCCAAATTGGGGGAATTAGTGTTGGATTCCTAAGGATGATGTCTAGTGAGCTCGGTCCCTAAAAGGGCTTCCTATGTATCCTGGTTTGAACAGGAATCAGAGTTCTTGTAGTTCCTTCGATGAGTGTTTGTGCACATGTTGTAATCATGACAAATCTCTAAGCCTATGTGAGTCATTCTCGGTATGAGAAACAAGATAATTTCAAATATTCAACAAAGGCATTCACACATTGAAACGTTTCCTCCTCCGTGGGTGGAAGATGGTTCACCTACTGTGTCCAAGGTGAATGAGGTTTAGGTGACCATGGAAGAGGGTGAGGAAATTATCCTTCCCTCTATTCTCTTCACATTAGAGAAGGGTTCAATGGATGGAGGAAGGGGTGAAGGTGAGAGGCTTATACCAGGATGGCTTCCCTAAAATTGATCCTAGTAAGGGAGGGAGACTATACTTATTCTTGCGTGGAAAAGAAAGTGTGATGTGTACCTTCCCTACCTGAGAGAAAGGGTTTCAGGTCGCCTCTTTGAGAAGGGTGAGGTCATGACCCAAACCGTCCTCCAAACTGGGAACTTCCCAACATTGTTTATAAGAGAAAGGTCCATGTGACTACAGATATAAAAACCCATAGACATTCCATGAATCCTAACCCATTGTGAAAAAATGTGGGAAACCTCAGACTGCGGAAATACAAACCCCAATAAGAGACATGCTGTTGTGGCTTTCCCAAAAGATTTATCAGTCAGGAGGTTTTGGTGGAGGTTTCAACTTAGTCCCTTTCAGATAATGGAACCAAGGAAGGAGATACCCTTTCTTGAATGGAATTAAAAAATGGTACATGAGTAGGTCACATAGGTCCCTCATGCAAGTATTCTGTGTAGGTACCCCATGTTGATGTAGCACGTAGGTATAACTCACAGGTATGGCACGCATGTATGCCACACATGTATAAATGATTACTGAAGAATGTGTTTTACATAGGAAAACCAAAACTATATAAAATTTGTAAAAATAATTTCAAAACATGCACATATCGTTTAATTATCTCTTCTCTCCTGATTTAGAGAGCTACTTAAGACAATTTGAGGGATTTAGACGAAAGATCTACGCAATGGAAGATTCAGTGAATCTTTTTAACTTTTTTTAGTTGTAAAATGGAGAGACCAAGGGCTCTATTTATTGTCACAGATGAGATCTAGCTGAGGAAATGTTGCTCACATAGGTACTTCGCACAGCTCAGCCGTAGAGGTACGCCTCGTAGGTGCACAAACTTCTTCTAGTGCAGAGCTCTTCCACGTATGTCATCCATGCAGCTCCGTTGCATAGGCCTGTCAAACTAGTCCATCATGAAGCTATTTTGGAGAATTTTTTATTTTTCTTTGTACTCTTTGAACCTAGATTTGGGATCTAAAATAGCTGAAGTTCTCTTCATAGTCTTTTTTGGTACTTTCTCAAGTAGTGTCAACAAATATATATCCAAAGATGATGAGAAAATAAGATCACAAGATATGGCTAGTAATTAATAAACAACCTTGGGAAGAAATCATTAGAATGTTGTAAATATAAATCCTCCCAAGAAGGTATAAAATAATATTTGTGCGAATAAATTGTATTCCAAACCAAATAAGTTGAAGGGTAGTGCATCAAAAATGACTAATAAGGGTGATGACACTTAGAAAAACATGTGTGTAAGATCCAAAAATGTTGCCACAATTCTTAGTGATATGTTAGTTATCTGGCCAAATGATTAGGAAATAATGAGGAAACTTGAAGATGAACAAGCTAATTCTTGTTAAAAAAGATAACCAAATATTCCACACGATGAAGAGAAAGTGTAGAGATATTTTCAATAAAACCCAACTCTTATATTAAATAATTTATTTGTTAGATATGTAAGAAATATGGTAAAATTATTAATGGTTCTTTAAAATTTATATTACAACAAGATGTAGTCAATGAGAGGAGTAATAAGGAATCATCTATGAAGGTGTTAAGAATAAATGTTCTCAACAAAAAAAAGTATGTGAAGAGATCCATGATTCCCCAACATAAATAAGAATATATTTTCATATGTTCAATCATGAAGACTGCATCAAATACAACAACTTGGTCGAGAAAAACATCTCGACCTTACGATTAATATTTATAAAGAATGGAGGAGGTACTTTATTCCTTTAACCCTTAATGTATTGTATTTTTTATTATAATGTAGGGAATTTAAGGTGGTGCAAGTTCTCAGGGGGGGAGACTGAGATGCAGTAAGGGTTGTCAATACTTGATAGCCAAGCTGAAGAAGTCACTATCCTTGAATGATTTTTCAATTGTTATTAGTATACTAATATGTTCGAGGATCATCATTGATGAAGTTGAATAAATTTATGGTACATTCTAAATATCAAGAATAAAGAAGATACCATCTTGAATTTTTTTTATTTCTTATTATCCTTAAGAAAAAGTGGTAAAAAAGGTCAACCTTGGTGAAGTTGTGAAGGATTTCTAATTTTTACTTTCACTAACTGAAGATCCATTCTGGTGTATTCCCCATATAGGAATTTCTTAAGATACATTATTGATTAGATCCACCCTTATGTGGATGATGATAAGTGTTTAACTTGATGTGTAGAAAAATGAAGATGCTTCCCGAATTATCAATTATGTTTTTATCAAATTTAATTATTCTAGAAATTAATTGATGATCACGTCATTCTAAATGATCTATTTCTCTTAATATGTCGTCCTTGATCGTTCAAAATAAAGATTGATTTAAAATGTTTGAATTGCTGAATTAATCTATCAGATAAGATGAATAGAAGTTCCCTAATGTCACTAATCTAGCCTATTTCACTTGATTTTTTTATCTAATTTTTGAAGTTAGTGCAGCTGTTTCAGGTTAATTTTTTGGAAAATGATTCATCTCTCATATAGTAGTTTCGTTCTAGAGTGAATGCGGAAAACCCTTGAAGATATGTATTTGATATCTCATTTCATAAGGTATCAATATTAGTTGGTAATGGATATCTTTTTTTTCTAAATAAAATCCTATTATTTTCTACACTGAGCATAGCTCAAGTATACATAGAGTGAAATGATGGATGATACATTTTTTAAGTATCAACTGATACGCTTTTCCCATAAATTTTCTATTACTTGTCAATAGGAGGATAACAGGTGAAATGAATGTTTCCAAAATTAAAGGTGACATTGAAGATAATAAACTACATATTGACACATTAATTTGGGGAATCAATTTTTGGTAATCCTAACAAATACAAGGGGATATTTTAGAGCTCGCGTTGTGTATGATTTTTATTTGTTGTCAACGATTTTTATTGGTTGTCAATGGTGATAAGTTAGATAGGAATACCTCATTTAATTAAATATTAGGAATTAGTTCCTATGTTAATAGTTTTTTGGATTAAGTGATCAATTATTATAATCTGAATAAATATATAACTTTTTTGAAGGAGTTGAGATTCAATGGTGATTTCTGAAGAATTTTTATGGATTCGGTGAATGAAATTGAATTTCATGATTTAATAATCCTCCCAGAGACTTTAGCAATCGATCAATAGGTCCTCATGTTAATTAATGTTTTCAGTAGTGAAAACTTTTTTTCAAAAAATATGAATGATGTTTAGTTAATGAAAATTTATTTATAATTTTCATTCTAAAAGAAGAAGATATGAATTGGTTTTTATTTCAAGATATTATCTTTGTAATATTTCATGAGAATACATTGAAATATGAAGATTTGGCTATGTGGTGGATCAATTTTTTTAAAAAAATAATGATAAGTCTCATAAATTTTTTTGCAAGTGTTGGAAGAATTATTGCCAACCAAATCAACCAAAGGAGACCATATCAATCATATATATAGGGAGACAAATCAACCCATGTGGGAGCTATCCTATGCATGGTAATATTTAGAAACATGAAGGATACATGTATAAGAAGGCTTGAGTGTGTATGGTTATATTTGTAAGTACCATGGAGTGCATGGCCGAGGCTAGACACAGGTCATAAATGAATCCTATAAATACTATGGACCATGAATGGTGTGTCCCATGTGGTCTTGTAGTGGGTTGTGTTATATGAGTGTTGAACCTGATGCCAGCTTGAATGTTGAGCTGATACACTTTGACTTATAATGAATTGGGTAGCATTATGGACCTTTTTATGGGGGATATATTTGGGTGGTATATTGTCCTTTTGTTTGAAAATCATACAAATAGAGCGCATTTTTTCAATCAGATTAATCTGATTCATCTTATCTCCCTCTTTATTATATTTAAAAAGTATGAAATTTGTTTTAAAATTCAATGTCATCTTCATTCTACTATGAATCAACAGAGGTACTAGTTCATTGTTGATGATGGTTGATCTATCATTTATAAATAAGAGTCTTCGAAGACTATTTTTAGAGAAAAATTAATGACATGACTAGATGATGTAATTCCATGCATGTAACTACATATTTCATGTAAGTGATATATCTAATGATGAAGTGTTGGGTGAATTGAAAATGAATTTTTAAGAGGAAACTCAAAAAACATTTCTTCATAAAATGTTTTGAGGATTGAAATTTAATGTTTTTAAAAATTTATAAATGTATATAAATCACTATAAATGATAAGCCTGATTGTGAAGAAAAACAACATGTTTTATATGTCTATTAATCCACGGTATGAATAATTAAAATATGAGTTACTATTAATGATATTGATTTACACTCATGAAAATTAGGATTCGAGTTAATGATTTAATGAGGAAGAGGATATGATACTCACCTATAAAAGGGAGGGACTGAGCAAAGTATTCCTCCAAACCACTCACATTATATAGAGATCTCCTATTCTCTATAAAACAAATCCTCTTCATATTTCTTTTTTGTGATCATTCAAATATTTTCGCATGCCTTTAAGGATTCTGGATGAAAATGAGTCTTGGGAACTTTTGTTCCTTGAGAAATATTGTTACAAATCCTGTGTTTATGAAATACATGTATGTGTGAATACTCATTAATACCCTCATCATGTTTTGGAAGAAGGTTGGTACTATGATACCACACTCAAGTAAAGTAATCCCACTATTCTTTATGAAGAACATGTACTGTGAAGCACACTTGTTATTTTAGAAAATCAACTATGATAGAAATCATAAAATAAGAAGTAGTGTACATAAATTTGTGAAGAATATAGGATCCCTCAATCTACATTCACAAATATTCATGATATATAAAATACACATAATGTGTTGTATGTAAAACCAAATATGTGAATGGTGTGCATGTGTACATTCATGGGTGAATGCATAAGAACTCTTTTAAAGGTGATATATTACTGGATAGCATTTGTACACACTTGCTTTTTCATAAGGAAGAGGCAGTGAACCCATATAATTAAATTTACAGGCTAGAAATAGTGAATACATGAATTGATGCCAAATCGAAGCATGATTTGAATAAAATCACCTAAAATGAAAAAAATAATATTTCACATATTGTGTAGAGCTTTCACGATAAGTTCCATGAAAAAAAATTCATGAAGTAAAAAATTCATGAAATATTGATTTATTGTAAATTATCTGAAGGATTTTTATTATTTAAATTGGGAAGAGAAATTTATCTCAAGAATTTGATTAACTATGAATCTGATATTGAATAATATTTTTATTTTCCATGTGAATGATCATAGAGTTGATACTGCATTCACTGATTGATATTTTGTATCAATGAAGATGAATTAATTGTGATGATTCTATATTGATATGATCCTGTTTATTTCTATAATCAAAATTGTTTTATTAAAGATAAAATAATAATAATAATTAGTACAATTTTTTTGGGAATGAATAAGAAATGTATCTATAAAATTCTACACAATATAGAATTTATTTTAGTGTCAATGATCATATGAATAATGAGGATTAAATGACCAAATCAATATTTATTTTAATTTTCCATTAGGTTAGGAACAATTCTATAATTATCAGTCTATAGAACATTAATATTATTGTGACTTATAGAAGAATAAGAAGTGTATATTTAAATTTTTTTCTATGTATAATTGGTATTTTTTCCTTCAAATATCCAATTTAAAAATTCAATAAGAAGTTAGTGTAAGATCAAATTAGTAATATGACATAGAACAGTAGTCTCAATAGGTGTAACATTTGATTGGTGTTAAAAAACATTAATAAAGAAAATACTGTCTTCATAGGTATTATAAATATCCTTCCAAAAAATGTAAAACATGTACTGTCAATTGACTATAGTGAATTTCAAGTGAAAGTGTACTTAATAAATTATGTTACCATATTAAAAGGATTACTTTCTAGTGGTTTTGTGGTAATTATCATTTTCACACCATGCCATGGTCTAGATACTCTTATTGAATTGTGAAACTTATAAAAATATCATAGTTTATTCATTACTTCAAAAATGTTCTTTCTTGTGGAAATGAAAAGTGAATAAGAGAATCAAGATCCGAATAGGTCAAGTATGAATATAGATAAGAAGTTATTACTGGATAAAAAATTCCCCAACACTAATTCACCTCCCTCTCAAGGTTTTTCATACCCCAAATTGGTCATTTCATTATCTTTCCTATCATTATAAAGAAATAAAAACTTTCTTAAAATTATTTGGGCCTAAATGATCCAAATTTTTATTTCTTTCTGGGTTTGTGGACACCACTAAAACCAAGTTCTTTATTTATGGGTTCTTAAAAAAATACTAAAACCAAGGTATTTTATGGGTTTCATGGTTACTTCCAAAGCTAAGGGTTTATCTTCTTTTCAGTTTTCTTGGTTAATAATAAATTCAAGGTCTATTAATCAAAATCCTATCGAGAAATTGAGGGGGATACATAGGGTGTTTTCTTGAGATATTATTTAACTCCCTTATAAAATTATATTATTTTTCTTTTATTAACTTTATAGACCTTTTCATTTTTAATATATTTCATTAATTTAATTAATTAATCATTCTACCTATTTATCACTTAATATCATACATTTTATAAATCAATCTACTAATTAATTAATGTATTTTTTCCTCTACACTTATACAATTATAATTCAATAGGATTATATATTTTATTGAGTTTAATTTATATTTAAATCCATTTTACTTCAATTTCAATTATATAGACACATTAAAAATGTTTTTTTGTGTTATAGGTTATTTTACAATTGAAACAGTTATTTCATTTAATATTTTAAGAGGTAAGTTTGTTAAATTTTTATAAAAGTTCACCCCTTCAATTTTACTCCATCTAAGAATTGGTATCAAATGGATCCTTATTTAACAAAAATTAATTGGTTTTAAGGAACAATTAAATAGGATATCCTTGAAATCTCACACAGAAGGATATCCCAAAGGAATCTATTTGGGAAATTCTCCTTTCATTGATAGAATAGACTATAGTTATTAGGAAAACAGCCCATATACTTTTCATATAAGTATATGTTATATTTATTGTAAAATGTCCATGGATGGTTATACACCCACTAAATAATTTGAGGATAAATGTAATCCTAATGAAATTAATTATTTTAACTATATTAAACTTCCCTTAACGCCCATATCTATGGTTTATGCTAAAATGGATTTAATAGAGTGTCCACTTATAAATATTCCCATTGAATTTTGAAATTACATGATGTTACTCCTCAAAGAACTACTAAATTTAAAGAAACAAGGCTTGGAATGTATAAACCTATTTTTTAATGTTTTATCATTCGTCATAATGATTTAATAATTGAAATGTTTATATGTTTTATAGATATATAAAATGGAATATAGTAGATTTTTGATGTTCTTGAAATGTAAACACTTGTTAATATGATAAATTTGTTTTTCCAAGTACTTGATAGTATAAGGTAATGAAAATTCAAGAAGAAAAATATTATGAATGTGTTGGATAAATAACTTATTATTTCTATCATGTGTAGTGATATCACCATGAATTGATAATAAAAAGAAGAAAAAATAGTGAATGAAATGAAAATAATTTATTTTTCACAAATATATGTATAATATTTCTTATTTTAATGGAATTATTTCCCATATAGACATTAATTTAAAAAAATTCATGTAGAAGAAGAGATTTATTCACTATGATAAAAAAATATTTAACAGAATGTAGCTAAGGATAATTATTATTATTGAAAATAGGTAACTATTAAGCTAGATTTCCACTTTACCCAAAAAGGATGGTAATAAAATTAATAAATCCCTCAAAGTTTCTACTTGGAGTTTATATGATGATTCCCTCTCCTCTTTTAAGTCAATTTATAATAGCATAAAATTTCTCATGGTTGAAATTGAAGTTAGTGATACTATAATTCATTAACATATTCATGTTCGTAAAGTCACATAAACTATGAAGACCTTAAATGTTATAGTGATCAAATCGTGGATGGTTCAGTGAACTTATCACAAAGTCCAAAAATTTAATTTTTTATTTTTTTTTAAAATAATAATATCCATAAATTAAATGACGACTTATCCCTGAAATTAGAAGAGAAAAGTAATGTTGAAAAATTAGAATTAATAAAAATAGTTCAATAAAATTTTATTTCTATGCTCAGATAAAGTCTATAGTAATTTAATAGATATTCCTATTCTTCAAGACATATAGAAAATTGTTTTGGTTTTGATTTAAAAAATTATGGAAGTACCCTAGAAAAGACATTTAATTTTTAAACATTATTCTCTCAAATTAAATATTTCAACTATTGTGGAAAAATGGGAATCAAATTTATGAATGTGATTGTAAAAATTCTCATTATGGTATAACTAATTAATTTAATATCTCTTCTAATACTTTATTTAGTAATTATTATAGAAAATCATGTTCTAAAAAGTATGGATTCTAAAAATTCATTTTATTTTACACATGTTGACCAAACATTTATGTATCAAAGTCTTTAGTTTATTGATCCTTTTTATAGTGAAAGATGTCACCATAGAAAAAAGAAAGGATATATATATTACATGGATATTAGGTGCATAAGACACATGAGTGGGGACCACTCTGAGTTCAGTCATCTTGAAATGGTTATTGGAGGTTTTGTCACTTGTAGTGATAACTAGAAGAGTAATATCACCAATATAGGTACAATTGGGTTTTAAAATTATTATCTTATAGAATATGTTAATATAATAAAGGATTAAAACCTAATTTTCTCTGTATTAGTCAATAAGGTGATAATAGTAATAAATTCACTTTTGAGAAATATTTTTCTAATGATTTTTATTCCCAAGGAGAACATTTATTTTCACCTTCACACTTTTAAAATGTTTATATTATTGATTTAAAATATCTCTCATATAGAAAATGATAAATTGAAAAGTGAAAAAGATAATTAGACATGACTTTTGAATGATCCTGGGTTATTTTAACATAAAACCACTTGAAAAATACATCCAAAGTCATCTAGCAAATTATTTACCTAAAATTTATTTAAAAAAATTGTTTTAACTTCTCCAAGTGAGTAAGAAAGAGAAAACATCCTTTAAATATAAAAATAAGTATCCACCCCTAATTTCCGTGATCTTATTTTCCATCAATGTTTTTGACCAACATATTTTTCAATAATTGGAGGTAAATCTTATAATTTTGAAAATATCAATGTTTATACATGATTTACATTGGTTTATTTAATTTCTCATAAAAATAGTTCCTATAAATTCTTTATTTGATATTCTAATAAGGTCAATAATAAAAAATACTCTATGTTCACACCCATTTAGAGTGACCATGGGGGATAATTTGTTTATATAATTTTTTTGATATTTTTTAATTCACAATGTTATAATAATTCTTCTTACACTCTAAGGACTCTACAAAAAAGTGACATTGAAAGAAGAAATAATTTTTTTTAGAAATTTACATATTTCTCTTAAAATAATATAAACTCTCTAAATATTTTTGGACTGAGGTGGTCAATATCCCTTTATTTACCAAGAATCATGTTCTTATAAGACCCATCCTATGATCTTTATAAAGGAAATCATCTTAATGTTTTATTTCATAAATATTTTATATATAAATTATATATTCATAACACCAAATATAACCAAGTAATTTATTATCCACATTTGATGAAAGTGTTTTTATTGGATACTCTAAATCAAGTAAATCATAACAGGTCTTTATTAAATGGACTAAGATATTTTTAGAATCAATTGACCTAAAATTTGTTGAGCATCTACCTAAAAATAATCTAAAAATTGGTGATGTTAAGGATAACCATGAAATATTTACCTTGAATAAAATATTGTGTTATGAATGCATTTATGTTTTTTAAGAACCACCATCTAGCATATTAACCATGGAATTAGTGAAATATAAGGACCATCCCTTAGAAAATGTTAGTAGTTAATTGGATTATGTTACACATACTAGAAGATCAATTTTAAAAGAGGATGAACAAGAGGACCTTGTTTCCCACTTAGAATCCATAATATTGATGATTCCATTAATGATGAAAATTAAATAATTTTTATGTAAGAATAATTGAAACAAATCCAAACTAATAATGTTTGGAATCTTATTTAATGACTCGATGATCATCACATTGTTGGTGTTGAATGGGTTCTATGAAATAAATTAGATAATAAAGGAAACATAACTTGAAACAAATCTAGTACTGTAGAAAAAGGCTATAATCAAGATGAAGGAACTTATTATTGTAAGGCATTTTCACATACCTCTAGTGTTTAATAAATTATAATCATATTTTCATTCACTATTCATTTAAAATGTATTCTTTTAAAAATATTTTAAGAATTCGTTTTTTAAATGGTTTTAATTCCAAAATGTTTTTTGAAACCTCATATTTTTTAAGATAAAAATTTCACAATCTTTTTTTTATGTTAACCAAGGCTACTTATTATTTAAAATAATCCCCTCATACTTATTATTAATAGTTTCTATATTTTATTTTTTGGGAATAATTTTAAAATGGTATAAGAATATTCAAATTTTTTATTAATATATATTTTAAATCATTTATTAATAGTTCAAATTTATGTCTATGATGTTAAATATTTTTTAAAAAAATTAGTTGGTATGGAATACTCATATTTAATCAAATTTTTTTTGAAATTGGTTTTATTGGTGAGTTAAAAAAAATTATTCATCTTGAAATTTCAAAAAAGATGGATTATATTTTTTTTAATAAAACAAAATAAACTAATGAACTTTTAAAGTGTTTTAGATTGGATAATTTAAAGGAAATAAGTAAACCTATCAGTAATTCTTTCAAGATAACACTCGAGGAGTCTATTCAATTAGTTTACATGAAGATTTATTGAGGTATGGTTTGGAGCCTTATTTACCTTACTGATACTTGATAAGACAACATTATTGGTGGTTATAATTGTTAAAATTTTTAATAAAATCATAATTAATTTCATTAAAATATCTCAAAATGTTTTATAGATATTTAAATGGCTTTAAAGATATTAGGTTATTTTATCCAAAAGTATCCTCTTTTCAAATAACATATATTTCCCAATCTGATTTTAGTGGAGACAAATTAGACCATAAAACAATAAGTTATACATTTCAAATACATATAAAATATATTAACTCTTATCATAGTTTGAGTCAAAACTATGTTTCTCATTCTATAGATTATGTGGAATATATCATCGCGAGGGGATTTTGGGTATTAATTATTTTTATGAAACAAACTCTCATAGATTATAGACTAAATTACAATTTTAATCAAATTAATTGTGAACAATTCTTATTCTATTAGAATTTATTGACTTCCAATTCAATAGTAACATACCAATAACATTGATATTTAACAACAATTTTTGGGAGATCACTTTCTAAAAGGTGATATATTCCTTGAGTTCATTATCACCAATCATCAATTTGAGGACATATTTATCGAGCCTCTTCCTTTGGATAAATTTATTTTATTAGGGATGAATTAGGTATGGTTCACCTATGAAACCTTTAATCAACTATATCTAGATTTAATATTTTAAATTCATTATTGTATAAAAAACATTTTGGAAAAGTAGAGTAAGCAATATTTTCCATGATAATACATCTCTTTCTAGATATAAACAAGTGAATTTAGTATTAGTGAAACTTTACCTTGGCATATTAACATTGAAAATGATTAGTTAGGTATCAGTCTAATATCCACCATTGAAACAAGTAAATTGTATTTATTAAACACCTAATTTAACACTCTTAGTGTATATTATTTGGATAATTCACATTATATTTGTAATTTAATTTGAAAATTTATTTAAAAATCTCTGAAAATTTTAATTTGTTGAATAATGTATTGAGAAAAATATATTAAAATTATTGTTTTAAAAAATATATTACTTCATTCAAATGTGTATATTTTAATGGGGGGGGGATAACTTAGTTCTTCATTGTGAAATGTTCATAGTGGATACACTTTTCGATGAAAAATTTGAGGTTACTAAAAATATATTTTATTCATCAATATTCATAATTTCAATTCATTATTTTAAGAAGGTTTTTTAGAATGTTATGGTTTTAAATTTTGTTTTGGATAATTTAATGCATTAAAAATTTAAAAAACACCTTTTTTCCTTATAAATTTCTAAATATATATTTGTTAGGTCCACTAGGCTGAATACCCTGAGAGGGGGGGTGAATCAGGGTATGACTAATTAAAAATTAAAGCCATTTCTGATCTTGTTTCACTGTTAAGCAAAACACTCTTCTCTCTCTTTCCTGCTGCACAATATAAACAGAAAGTAAAGCAAGCACAGGACACAACAATTTTACTTGGTTCACCGCTAAGGGCTACGTCCAAGGAGCATACGCCGACAGGTTGCCGGTCGTACCAAGTCCACTAAACTTCACTAGCTGTGGATTACAATGTTCGGGCTAGATCACTTCTATGCCCAGGCTCACTGCCTATACAAAGTTTAGGGTCAGCACACTGCTTTCCCAAGGGTCACTCCCTGTTTCTCTCTCTCTGGCTCACTGCCGGTGGAGAGGATCACCTTCTTCCTCTTTTTAATCTCACTGATCTTGGAAGGGATCCACTCACAGTTTATAGACTTGTAGGTCTCTTCATTTTCATGAAGGAATGCATCTTCCTCTGTATGTAGATGCTCTGTTGAAGTCCAACTTTCACCCGTAGATGAATCTCACTTCGCACCAGATGTACCGGGCAACCTCAGTTTTTACGCGCAACCCTTACGGTGTCTTGCGCGCAATTTCTATGGTTTCCGCGAAATTCCTTTTTCGCGCAACCTCCAAATATTACGCGCAGCCTGGAAACTGCCTTGCGCGCAATTCACTGCTTTTGCGCGATATCCACTTTTCGCGCAACCTTCCTTTTACGCGCCAACACCAACTTTCTGCGTAGCCTTAGCTTTTCACGCAACAGCTGACTTTACGCGCAAACTTTAAGTTTACGCGCAACACCCTTTCTAACTTCAATTTTGCGCACCAGAGCTCGGGTAATTCCTATGTCTTGAACTCTGTTGAATGGAGGAGGGTCACTTCATATTTATAGGCAAAATCGACCCCGCGCAAAAAACCCTCCTTGAGCGCGTAATCCACTTTGATCGCGAAATACAAATCTTCCGCGCACAACCATTTTCCGCGCACTGCTCCATAATTTCGTGCACCTCATGCCTTTGCCATTTTCCGAGCTTCGGACCTCGAAACATCTTTTGCGCGAAATACAATTTCGCACAACCCGCTGTTTTGCGCGCCATACTTCAAGATTTCGCGCAACCCGCTAATTTTGCGCGCCACGCTTAATTTTTCTGTGCACCTCTTTCAATTCTCTCTCCTCAACCTTTTCCAAAAACATATCACTCTATTTTCCATTGGCGATTTTCAGGCCCATAATTTTGGCAAACACTGGGAAACAGCGCCACCTTGTAGTGCTCTTTTGTACCGCCTCCATATCGTCCTTTCCTTTGTCATAGTTCTTTGTCTACATGGAATGTCAACAACTTCTCGGGAACTCGACAATTCTCCATGGAAACCTGCTTTGTCAACAAACACAATCAACCCAAAAATGCTGCAATGTTACCTTGAGGGATTTTTGCCCAACAATATTTTTTCTATCTTTATGAGAATTAATGATGGGTAAGAAAATATTCTTAACCTTGACATCTCCCATTATCATTGGATCATTTTATGTTAAAATTTGTTTATTTATCCATTTTTATGTACTTTTTTTATAATAACAATGGGGGAGTAATTTAAAGAACAACTATAAATATTTATAATTATGTTTTTTTTGCGGGGAAGTTTATTTTTATTTTTATAATATATTTTAAATTGGGGGATTTATTTATGATATATTTGAAATATTTATTATTTTTCTTGGGTGTATAATTTTTTAAATATATATTTTCATATGCCATTATATTTTTATTTTATTACATGTTTTTTAACATCATAATAGGGAAATTGATATACCTCACACTATTATAGTTTTTTAATAATTAAAAGAAAAACTATGTTTCTTAAAGTTTAAATTGAGTATATTTTATCCTTTATGTTTAGGCATCCTCTTATGGAATCAATGGACCAAAAAAGACAAAAACAAAATAGAGTGGATAGCCACTTTGAAGACCCTCAATAGGAAAAGTTGTGGTCTAGCTTGTAGAAGACCACTGACGAGATGGTAGATCCAAATCAAACCATTAAACCTACAATAATCGCACCTAATTTAAAGGGCCGTTTTGGAATAAATCTTATGCTAGATAAATACCACTAGATTATTGATTTCATTATGTGATCAGCTAGTGGCATTGAGCTGACAAGTAAATAGGATAATTTATGGTGGTGTTCAATGGTTTCTTTGATCCATTAACACCTTTAACACAATCTAGAAACCCACCCTTACACAATAAGATAAATAATTTACATGTGAAGCATATCAATATTATTAAATGATCATCATTTATATATCTTGAATTGAAATTAATCTAATGATTATTGATGATAAAATTTCATAAATTTTTCCTCCAATTAAGATCTCTTTGTACAAATTTTTTTAACACTTTGATATCCAAAACATTTTATCTCCCATTATTTCAATTTAATATTCTCTAAATATCTATAGAATTGATATAATGTCATAAATTTCATGTTACTTAACATACCTTATTTTTGTTTATTTTTTGGTTTCTTATTTTTAGCTAAAACAATAGTATTTCTTTTCAGATTCTTAGAAACAACTAAAACCAAGATCATTTTACATGTTTCACAAATATTAATAAATAAAATGATTCTTTTACTTTCCAATTTCATTGATATAAGTAAATTCATTGTATATTAATCAAAATCCTCTAATTAAATTAAGGTCATGATAAAGGGGCTCATCTGGATCTATTTTTAATCACCCTTATTAATTTTTGTTTCATATATTTTATTTACATTTAATAGTTATAATTTTTAATCAATTTCATTCAATACATTAATTGATATTTAATCAAATGAATCAATTAATATCTAAGTGTTTAATTATAATTCTCCCATTTAATCAATATATCAGTTTCATTATGTTGAATTTTTTTAATTTTATTACACTTATTTATTCTAATGTGTTTTCTATATCATTAAATGTTTTATACTTTTTCATCAAATTTTAGATAAAAATAGAATATTTATTTTCTATGGTATCACCCAATTTTAGTTTCATAATCTATTTTATTGAAAATTTAATAAGGATATTGTTTTTAGGGAAATTCATCCCCCACCATATTTTCATATTACTCTTACCAACGTGTTCAAAATCTATACATCTTAAATGAGATAGTGGTTTAAGAAAATTAATGGGTGTAGAAATTACATATTTTAATTTGTGGAAATATATATATAACACCTAATCCGAACCTCTATGCGCCTACATAATCCATTTTGTTTCTCAAGTTTTATTAAAGCATAGGTCAAAAATGATTACATATATAAGATTATTTATAAAATTATATACCTGATTTAAATGAGGTATATATTTTTGAATATTTATGAAATAATTTTTCTAAGAGATAAGGATGCTTAAAATATAACTAACCTATTAGATCCTAATTTTTCCAAAAAATTATATTAGTATAATATACTTCTATTAGTGGCAGTATTGAATTTTTAGCCAAAATATTGATGAATCAGAAACATAATGAGGATCATAATTCCTAAATTCTGACCACTAAAACTCAATAGAATATAAGATATATTGTTCATTAATTATACTAAGAAATGTCCTAATTATAATATTCAAGGTGAATATACCTATAGATGTAAAAAAGATTAATTCAATGAATATCTTAGTGATTTTGATTCTATTAATAAACATTAGTTTAAGAAACTCCTCAATTATATTTCCACATATATGTTTTCCTACATCACAAAATACATTATGAAAAACAACTGATGCAATTAGAACATAGTAAGGTTGTGAATTCATTAGCTAAGAAGATCCAAAAATTTAAAACTCTCATAGGGGTCATGAATGAAATGGAGAATTTAGATCCACTTCATTTTAATATATTATTGCTTATTAAAAACATTGAATCATTATTTACAAGAGAGTGAAGGTAAAGTAAGTTGTAATTTTGTATTTATATTCCTTTAATGAAATGTAAAAATATGAAATTGATAACAAGAATTCTCAATTAATGATTAATAAAAATATAATAAAAGAATGTTAAAATGATTTATAATATTGAATGATTCTTGAATAAAATTATTAGAAGATGAAAGATGAATGTGATGATAAATTTAAATCACATTAAGATCATAAAAACACTATGAGTTTAAAGTATTCTAATATCGAAGTAAAATTCATAAACCTGGATGTTACTCAAATTTTAATCCTTACATAAATCTGAAAGAATAGACACTATCATTAAATTTATTCTGCAACGTATTTCATTTTCAATGACTCGGTGCAGTGGTAGGGGAAAATGAAACAATAAAATATTATATCTACTAATATCTTTATGAAAAGGGAAATCACTAAATATAATGAATCTTAATGTAAAAATTATGATAATTTATATAGTTCAGGTTATTATTCTATATGATGATTGGTGAAAAACGGTACGTAGAAACCCACATCTTCTATGATGGTTGAATTAAAAATGAAATGAAAAGGTTATTTATATCAAAGTGTCTAAAAGGAATAATTTTTAGAGGGTCCGTCAATTATCCATAGTTTCACTCAATTGAGTAATAACATATTTATTGATCACTTATGGTCCTATAGAATGTCTAGAAACTCTTCCATTAACTATTGTATAAACATGTAAATTATAAAAAAAAGTACATAATCCCTATAAAAAGTGGTGGTATAATAAATGTTGAAAGAAATTATGCATTTTTAACTTGCTTATAAATTGTAATTAAATTTAGTTTAGATCAAACATATTTTTACATCCTAAAATCTTCTATAAATATTATAGTGGAAGATGTCACTATATTAATGTGTGTTAGTTTTTATTTAAAAATTCTAATTAAGTTGAATCTAATATAAGGAGAAAAAAATGATGGTAGAAATTAAATTAATTGTCTATTTTAAGTATTCTGTGGGACACAAATAAATATACAAAACTAAGAAGAAAAAAATGAATGTTGTTAAACGGAGGAGGATATGGTCATTTTATTGATAGAAGGGAAACCTCAAAGATATGTGAAAGCTATACATGAATGTTAAATCTAGATAATGTACTATGGGAAAACATGATAACTAAATATATGACTAAAACTAAAAAATGTATTGATTGAAAATATTTTCAATGAAGAAAGAAAAACTCAATATATGTTAATACATAAGGGTAACATGATGGGAAATAAAAATCTATGTTGATGATATAAGAATACCCTAATTACTAAAAAACGTGCATTACAAATTTACCAATTTTTTTAAAAAATTTAAATAATAAGAAATATGCATTAGAGTATATAAAATGTTTTAGTAAAAAGAATCTATGTGGAAATAGAATGATATATATGTTATGAAGGTTGGTATTAATGATTGACCAAAATAGCTATAAGAATCATGTAAGATAGAATGGAAAGAATAACTGAGTGTAATAGTCTTCATATAAATTTTAAATAATATAGAATATCCTAATGTGAAAACTTTAAGGTAAATAAAATAAATCATTTTTTCCATGTAAAATAGTGGTAGGAAAATCCTGGGTGAATGTATAAAGGAAAATGGAGAAAGAAATGAAGAGATAAATAAATTCCATTTAGGGCTATGAAATTTAGTGTGAAATTTAATCTAATATTTTTAAAGGACATTATGGGTGAAATAGTCATTTCCCCTGTGTATATAATCTGATATAAGTTTCCCTACCACTCCATTTTTTCAAAGTAGGGTGCTTACCCAAGGATAAGAGTTTGTCTAATGTTTGATATAACACAATGAGTTTTTTTGAATTTTTTTAATAAATATAAATTCATTAATTTATTTCACTACATACTACACCAAGTTAATCATTATTTATAAGAAACACCATGTTAAGATTTCATTCCACATAATACTGAGTTTTACTAAACCACCATCTTCTATTAATGTTATTATTTAATGTTATAATTATCCCTTAACATTTGGAATGGAGGGAATGAATATGATCAACTAAATTATAAAAATTAATATCTTTTAACATTTTTTTTAGTTTTATATTGATTACGAATGAAATAAGAATCATTTAAAAGAAAAAAAATGTTTCCAGAAAAATAGAATCATTTCTATAAGACTGCTTAATAGTTCTTGGAGCACATAATTTGAAATTAAATTTTACCAATTTATCAATTTATTTGAAAATATAAACCTAATTTTTTGAATAATAATATCATATTATATGAACTCCATTTTGTTTTCAATTTTCTGAGAAGATTTTTTTGATGAATAACGAAAAATATGGAATTTTAATTGAAAGCTGTATTTTCAATTAGATAATTTATAATGTTAAACTATATTTTAAATTGTTTATAAAGTAAAAATGTTTAATTTATATATATATTGATATAATTTAGTCCATTAGACAAATTTTCATATTGAATTTGTTATAAAAACATTGTAAACTTTTCAGTATTTTCACTTTAAAAACTCAATTTCTCATCACATCCACGTGATTTATTTTAAATTAAAAATGTCCAATTATTTGAATTGAATTTTGAGAAATTGATTCCATATTTATATTTATAATAATTAATAGTATTTAATAAGTTTAACACAATTTTTTTACCAAATTGATTACTGGAAAGAGTAAAAATTAAATACAGTGATTAAGGTAAAAATGAGTTTACTTAGTAGATAAAATTAGATTATAAGGTGTAAAATGATTTATATTTTTTTCCAAAAACACTTTTTTGGAAATATTTATACCATTTCCACATTAGGCCATATTTTTATGAAGTATTTCATTACTATTCCGTGAATGTGGCTTATATAATAAGTTATATAATAAAACAGACAAAAGAAGAACATCCATTTCCTATAGTATTTATAAAGATTTGGGTCATGGAGAGACCATAATTTGTTGAGATAAATATATTTTTTGAAAGTTAAATGAGTTTTTTATCATGATAATTTATTTTAAATTTTTAGATAATAAACAATTTTTTTAATGTCGTTTGAAACACCAGTGTAAGAAATATTTAGTTAATAACATACTAAAACAAATGATGCTATAAATATTAAAAGTGAAGTATATTGAATTAATTGTTTCTTTACATTAATTTGTTAGATTAATATATAATTTTACACGGGTTTGGAATTAGTACATTCTCTAACCATTATTTTTATGATTTTTTCAAATTCAAATTAAAAAATAATGTCAAATTTTACATTAATGTTATTTCATAACAAATCATATTTTATTGAATGATTGAAAATTAATAAAAATAATATTTTTTCCAAGTGATATATAAATGATAATAAATATAATATATGGTCCCTTCATGGGTCAGTTGTTATATTATAATGAAAATATTGACCCCTAAATAGTAATGACTATGTTAGCACAATTGGGGTTGAAGTAGTGTTTTTGCGCTTTACATACGCTTCTATTAAAATTATTTTCCTACACAAATTGAATATATTTTTTAAAAGTAGGTTATAATATTTATTTTTTTGGGAATGAATTTTACAATAATTATCACTTTAATTTATTCTTAAAATATAAATTACCTATGTTAGAATACTAGTTACCGTGGAAACCAATGGTAAAATTGATTAAACTGAAAGACTAATAAAAAATGATAAAAAATACATTTTTCTATTTGTTAGAGGACATTAATCATAATATAAACACTTATATCTATTATTATTATATTTTTGAGCCACATTATATATGGGAGACCTCCTAATAGTGATACCATTTGGGTCATTTCAAGAATTTCACTCCTCCTCCCTTATAAAAGGACATTCAATCTCCCACATTCTTCACACCTCTAAATTTGTTTGGATTGAAAAAAACCTATAAAAATCACATAAAAATTCTATACCCTCAACCTAGAAGCCTTAGTTTTAGAATAGAGACATACTATAGTGGATTTACTAAAAACAAAAGGAGGATATTTAAAGAATAGGTAATGTTCTTCAAAGAGAATCTTTATTTTATTTCTTTCTCTACATCCTTAAACTAAATTTAAACCATGGTTATATAATAAAATTGTATGTTTCTTTTATGACCTAAAACCACATAAAATTCCATCAAAAGGGTCTTGAAATCACTGTTTGTCTGTATGGTGGACTACCGTGTAACTTCCCTGTTTCGGAAGCCACCCAGAGGTGCCTGTACCTGATTGGTCACATGGCCTCAAGTGCATTTCCCTGAATGCCAGAGGCTGCCGGCTAGTAGTGAGGGCCTTGGGTGGGATAGTGGGGAAACTATGCCCTCATTGGCAGGGTACACAGTGGAAGTAAACAAATACATATAAGAGAAGAAGTAGTCATAATGACATACCGTAGAAAAAAGAAGGTATAAACTGGAGAACACATATATAAAATGATGCATGATACATATGTCTAAGAAAACAGCCAAATAAGTCACAATGTTGGAATACAACAGTGCTAAACCAAAGTGAAAAAGAAAGTAGATAAAATCCTCAGCATCGCAAGCCATTTCTTGGTCACATGCTCTCCATCTCCACAATAAGTAAAGTACCAGATGTAGAAGGGAACTTTCCCTTATCTATACATGTAACAATATAATCTATTTGGACCCAAAAGCATGACCCAAATAGAGTGTGAGACTAAATCCCAGTAGGCAACCACCATGAGATCCGTGCCTAATATTCAGTGAATGTATGTCAGGAAAGGTACAGAAGGCAGTAAACAAGGAAGGTACACAATTGTAAACAATACATAGTTTCAAATCATTCAAATCACCTCACAACATGAAACAGCTAATCAAATAAGATAAACACAATAGGTAACCCTCTGGGAAGTACCCAAAATCTATCCCTTATGGTCCTACTAAGAAACACAATAAAATAGCTAACAAAAGGTAACCCTCAGGTAATTACTAACAGCCTATACCCTCTGGTCCTACCTAAGAAGTACAAGCAACCCTCTGGGCAGTACACTTAGTCTAACCCCTCTAGTTCAGATAAGCAAAGACACTCTAAGGAAGCACTCAACGTCAATTCCCCCTATAGTCTTGTATCAGTACTAAAGGTGCTATGAGGAAGAACTAAATGTCACATTGACCCTGTGGCCCACGTTGAGGAAATACAGACACTCTGGGTAAGCACTCAACATCAATTCCCCATATGTTCTCGTATCATAAATTATAAAGACACTCTGAAGAATCCCTTACGTCCATCCACCCTATAGTCTGTACATCAGGTTATCATGGCCCTGTTTAAGTGAAGAAAGTGTAGCAGTATGTAACTGATAAGGTAACCCTCATAAAATCCTTGGATAGCATTCTACAGCACTACAGGATAACAGAACAACAGCCACACCATCCTACAATACTAGGAATGGTAAAGTAAACAGCATCCTATCTGGGAAGCAAGACCCAAAGGTCGAAACAGGAAAAACATGCATGGTAATACATCAAATTCATAGAAAAACACCATATTCACAATCAACATTCATCCAATCGGGCATATCAGTATAGTAGAGAAACAATAGGGCCAAAACGGTAAATTCCCAATACCTCGTTCATGGGAACTTGGAAAATTTGCACATAATACTCAAAGACTCTCAACAGAAAGGCACAAACCTCCTACCTCGGGGTTAGAAGATCACTATAAGTGAACCTTGATGCTTAAATATTCTTATAATGCCATAGATCTAAGAAAACATATAAAATAGTCAACCCAAGATAACTTGGAAAAGAAGATAAATCATGAAAAGGGTTCCAGCAGAAGAGAGAACTCACCAATGTGATTCCAACGCAACCGACGATGTTCGATTCAGAGAACGAATGGAGTATCAGGGGCTTGTTGAAGATTCGTGGTCATATGGGTTCTCTTGTTCGAACGGGACCGAGAAGAAGAATGTTCTGGTGATTAGACATGAACCCGGTGTGTTTAATGAAAAAAAGTACATGTTGTGTACTTTTTAAGTACACAACGTTTACTCTCCTTTTCCGTACTCATCTTTAAGCAGCATCCAAGTCGCTCTTACACAGCCATGTGTGTGGCTATTACATGGCCAACACACGTCCTGCTAAGGCAAGGGATTACATGGTGTGTACTTAGAAAATTTCCATAATTTTCTATTTTTTCTCAAAAACGACCAGAAAAGGAAAAACATACCTAAAAAGAATATATGGGTCCTTACATACTGCTTTACGAACCATTGCATTTATTTTTTCCATTTCCACATTTTATTGTTGGTCATAATGATTTATTTAAAGTTTATATATGATATATAAAATATATATGATTTTATTATTCTTCTATAAAAATTATATGACACATACCATCATTCATTCCAGTGTATTGGAATCTAGTAACGTTGTTTGTGTGTACGGTGAACTACCACCTCAAGACACAATGTGATTCATTAACGATTTACATGGAACATATTATGGATTATTTTAATAAACATATGTGACATATATAATATAAAAATTATAATTTAATGATAATATATATATATTATCATTTACTTTTATTTCTTTAAATATGATAATAAAATGGAAACATCGTTCATACTACAATGGTCTATTGTCTCCGTGTACAGTGTATTCCATTTCATATCACTAACTATTGTGGATTAATATAAATACATATATACCTAATCTATATTATATTTATA
The DNA here is from genome assembly GCA_963277665.1 of Viscum album. Classification (NCBI taxonomy): domain Eukaryota; kingdom Viridiplantae; phylum Streptophyta; class Magnoliopsida; order Santalales; family Viscaceae; genus Viscum; species Viscum album. The sequence continues at coordinate 1,774,549,237 of OY728129.1, read as the reverse complement.
TTAGGGTTTATATTATTAGGATAATTAAACCTTGATTGAAGTTAGATGACAAAAAATAATAAATAAAAACATATATGAAAAAAGAAATTATTACTCGGAATGTAACTTTAACATGGAATTATTCATAAAGGGTTAATAAATGGTCAGAATAAAAACATATATGGAATGATATATATGAATATTGTTCTATAATTGATTTATGATAAACATATAATAATTTTATAGGAGTTTTTCATGAATACTATAGAATTCAATACATAAGGTAAGTTATTATCATCTATTTTTTACTATTTGTGAGACAAATGTCATATTCCCCTCATGTTTATTTTATGTGGTTTATATACTACACAAGAATTTATATTTTGATTATTATTATTATAATTAATGGTATTTACATATCCATTAGATTATATCTCTTTTATTGGGGTTACATTTTAAAACATTTCGAATCAATAAGGGATTTATGTCTTAGTTTGACATCTTTGAGATGTACAATATGGTGTGCACCTATATTATTTCCTGATTTGTACATAAAACTCATTAAACATGTAATATCATGAATTTATTTATAATCATGATATTTTATATTCCATTATACGTTATTATTTTTTTGGGGTTTATGATTCAATGTCACTAAAGTGGAAAATATTTTATGTTATAATCTCATCATTCATTGGGATTATTTATGATTAAGTCTCCGATGTTTATATATCATGATATAACTCCTAATAATTATAATGAATTTATTAAACTAATGTTATTCATGATTTAATTAATTAATCATTCCATATTTCTACTCTTTTTTACTTAATATAATTTAGAAATGTTTTGTAATAGTGTTTGAATTTATTTCTCTCTTCTGTCGGAAATATGTTTTCTTCCAAAACAATATTTTCTAAATATGTTTCCAAAATTTTTTTTAAAGTACATTTTAAGCTCATTTTCGAGGAAAATGATTTTGAAAAATATGTATATATAATGTAATTCTAATTAACTTAAAAAATTCCATTATAATTTTTCAAATTAATTTTCAAATAAAAATAATTTTCAAAATGTTTTGGGTTTTAAAAGTGCATTTTTCCTAGAGGAAGGGATGTTTTCCTAAGGAAATGTTTTAAATGATCCTAAAATATTATTTTTCAAATAAATTGACATACATTGGTGTCACTTATTCCTTACTATGGATAAGATCCAAATATACCATTTATATTATTTTTTTGAATGGTTTCTATTTTGGTGTCATGTTGTTTATGAAATCTGTTTCTCTTTGATAGGTTCCACAATATTGAAATCATTATGAAACCCACTTCCTTTCATGGATTACTCTATGATGAAATTATTATATAACTCATTTAAGTTCATGTGTCACGGTTTGATTAATGTTTATGAACTTGTAGATTACATGTATATGATTTTCATTATGTGATGGGTGAGACCTATATCTCCCCCAAATAAATTGGGTAACAATGAAAAACTCAAGAGTATATGTGTAAACTGTGAACCTAATTACATGTTCACATTTTTATTTGTGAACCTTATTATGTGGTTAAAATTTTATGAATTGACCTGTATTTTATGTTCATAATAATATTCATAGATGTAGTTTCATATTTATACATTTATACGAGGGCCTGATTTTGTGTCCTTAAATTAATGAGTAAATATGTTTCTATTTATACATGTTTTTACTTTATAGGATGATGTGTATGCTACATATTTATGTCTTAATACAAATTTTATGCTATCATGGTTCATTTTATTTGATTATCATATTTCTTATGTCTTATAAACTGCCAATGTTTATTGTATGACTTGGGATTATGATATTTGATATACAGTGTGCTATATTAAAATTTTAGTTCATGTTATATTCATGTTATTATTATTTATCTCCTCTATAAACCCTTACTAATCATCTATTCTCTTCCATTCTTTTATTTCCTTTCTTCATGTTATGAATAAAGGTTTTAAGTAGGAGTCCTAAAGGGGAAGATTGTTATGGGAAACCATAATGATATTTCACTATATTAGAAGATTGTGTCCCATGATTTCAATGAAACTAAACTATTATGGTCCTCATGTCTGTGTTTATTTAATGTAATGATGTTTCAACAAAAGTGATGTAATATACATATATCTTAATTCTAGGTTGTTATAGTTGGTATCAAAGGAAATATTTTTTTAACCACTGGAATCTAAGATGAAAAATATTTAGTGAGAACCCTAGAGATATTTATAACGAAATTTAATGAGTCCCTTGATTTTCATACATTAAAATTTCATAGATTTTTTAGAATACTAAAAACATTATATCAATTGACTCCCAAACACCATACTAGTCTAGCTCATTTGGAAACATGGAAACATAAACCATGGTACATGAGTGTGCTACATTATCTACTACTAGTTTCTTCATGACTAGAACCCTTATTAAACACATCATACTTACTGAATATCTTCATAACATGTGGAAGGAAACATAAAAAAGGGTGATATAAAATTCTCATAAATGGTAAAAAAAAATGGATACATATAAGCATAAACATGATCATACGTGTATGGGAATGTGATCATAACATTGGAAGATCATACCCTTCATATCAAAGAACATAAACATGAATTATGGCATAATGTTTATCATTTCTTAATACATGAATCATAATGAAACAAATATCATAATCCATGAAATCATAACTGAATAATAATACATAGAATTTGTGTTAAACATATAAGAATATAAAATCTTACATCACTGATACCTACCAAGTCCATTATAACATGTTAGGCTTGGGAAATAACCTATTTATCTTATTTTTTTTAAGGCTTGGGTAATAACTCATGTACCATTTTACTTTTAGTCATCGGCTAAAACCCATGGTTCTTTTTATTTTTGGGATTAGGCTACATCCGGTGTACCTTATTGTTTTTGGGCTTCAGATACAACCCTTTCACCCTCTTGCTTGTAGGTGTGGGACACAACCCATGTACAATTTTTTTGTCTTTGGGATATAACTTATGTACCTTTTGAGCACATATAAAACTTATCATAACCCAATTCATTAGAAAGATATATAGGTCCCACTCTTCACATAACAAAATCATACATAAATGTCCTGAAATATAACAAGACCAATGAAAATAGATGGGTTTTATAAATATAAAATCATAACGAGTGAAATGTAATTAGTATAATTTACATTTCATGATATCAGGTCCTAATGAAAATATATATCTTTCACAATCATTTTATTTGAGAAAGACCCATGAATATATGAAGGATTAAAAATTTTATACCATTTGGAAGAGAAACAGGAGTCTTAATAATTATTCCTTTAAACTATAAACCATTAATTAAAGGGAATGAAGAGAACCTTTGGATTATTTCATAGAATTTATTGAGTAACATCAACAAATATCATCTTAGAAGGAGATTAACTTGGAAAGATATTTTGAAAAAACTTCTTGGAGAAAATGTTATTTCAAATTTGAATTTTTTTTTTAAAATATAAAATCTTTTGAGGTCCACTTTCTTAAAAGTAAACTTGAAAACATATAAAAAAATCTTGAAAACATTTTGAAAACCATTTTCCTTGAAAACATTAAAAAGTAACTTGAATACATATTGAAAATAGTTTTCCTGGAAATATTATAAAATAATATGGAAAACCATTTTCCATGAAAACTTACAAAATGAGAATGAGGACGTTTTAGAAACAATTTTCCTTTAAAGATTATAATATATTTTTGAAAATTTTCTTATAATAATTTCATTCAAAACATATAAAGGGAGTTTAAATTTTTTTTGAAAATAATTTCCATGATAAATACTTTGAAAACATGTAAATAAATATTTAAAATATTTAAAAAATAGTTTCATTGAAAATTTCTTTTAATTTTTTTTTAATTATTCCTTTTCAAAATTCAATGTAAGATTCACAAAAATGACAGCGGATAAACCCGTACAAGGCATACAAGGTAAAAAGAACACTCCTTTTGCACTAGAAAAATGGTAGAAAAATGCATTGTTTGGAAAAAGACAATAATATTCCTTTGAAAATATTTGTAGAATAAAATGAGTTTAAAATTTTATTTTAATGATTAAAGTTGAATAGTAGTATATTATTGGAAAACCTTTTTAGAAAACATTGTTTTAAAGGAATACAAATTTCTGACCGAGTAGAGGGTAAATTCCAGATTTCATAAAAATACATTCTTAACTATATAATGTACCAAATATTGGAATAATGGTACCAATAAATGAATATATCAATAATATCTAGAGTATAATAATATTAATTATTATTCTTGAGATATGAATCATAATATTTCATCAAAGTAAGCATAAACATAAACAATCTCGATAAGTGATGAGATTTTTTCAATAAACTCTTACCAATTAGTATCCTAGAACCATAATCCCCATGTAATAAATTAAAATTACATAAATATTAAAATATCTATAAAATAAAAATATTATTTATATGAAATTTCATAGATAGTATATAAACCTTAGAAAAAATATATGTTCATAACATGGAATCTGTCTCAAAGAAGACAAATTCTAACAAATTTACTTTATCGATTTGGTAACTTTTGAAACACAAGCCCCATGAAAGAAACATAATGAAATTGATATTTAGATACACATAAATTTAATTATAATAATTATATAATTCATCCATGGGTTGTATACACACTAAAAAAAAGTAATGGGTGGTGCAAAAATCATGTATGTCACATAAATAAAAAGATTGATGAAATTCTATTACCACGTGTCTTGACTCTCATCGTACTCATAAAAAACTCTTGTATAATGAATATAATTTTATTATAAAATTATAATATCCAGATATTATTATATCTAATTCCACTTATGGATTTATTAATATTTTATATTACCTGTTTTTAACACTTTGATGTTAAGTTAACGCTGCATGTAATATTCTCTTAGTTTTTTACACGTTTCTTAGTTTGTTATATATTTTGTCATTATACTTATATCATGAGTTAAAAAATGTAAACCATGAAATAAATATAATTTATATTTCATATAAGTGTATAATCATAATCTATATAATACATATTTATTAAATGGAATGCACTATTCATGGAGATAGTAGGTCGTACGTACGCATGAACTTTATTTCCAATTTTATTTTCATTTTGAAAGGAAGAAAAAAATGATATATATATATATATATATTATAATTATAATATAATTATTATTTCATATATATAATTTAAATTAACTAAACTAATCCTTAATACATTCCATGTAATGTGTGAATGAATCACATTGCTTTGAGGGGGTGATATTCCACACTTCCTCAAATAAAATTATCCTTTTTACACAAAATCAAACATATAAGGATATGTGTTTTAAACCAATTATAGAAACTTCAATAAATACTAATTATCATATATATAATATATAAATATATTTCCCATCATAATTACCACCATGAGAGGCAGTAAATAAATAAAATACAATCATCATTACATGAGGCGGTAGTTCGTCGTACATGTATAGTGTATGTTTGATACCCCTTAGATGAAGGTGTTTGCAAGTGTAGGTCAAACCCATAGCCTAAAAACACATCTGTATATTTAGGATACTAGATTTGGTTTACAATAATATAATAAGGATAGTTGTGGGGTGTAGAAAGAAAATAAAATAAAAGAGCTTGAGGGAGGGTGTTACCTCTTAATCGGGTAAATCCTTTTGGTTTACACCAAAGGGATTCCTTGGAAGGATTTCTGACCAAAGGGGGGACTCAAGAAGGTAAGTAGGGTTTTTGGCTAGGGTATAAAAAATATATTGACTTAACCTAAGTGGTTTTAGAGTTAGGATGTAGAGGTAGAGTTAGTAGCCTTTTATAGGGAAGTGGAAGGACACACTTGTCATTTTTTAGAGAAAGTTTACAGTACCCATGATTTTATATAAAAATAGACATAAAATAAGACAAACTAGAACATTTTAGTTTTATGTAATAAATATGTATAGCCAATGGGTGTTGAAAATGTGTCTAGGTCATTTGGTCTCTTATGATTAGGGTTTATTCCCTTATAAAGCTTAATTATACTTTAATCAATGTAAATACTTTTAATTACACTCAATAATATTTTTGGTAAAATCATTATTTGAACTTATTAGATATTATAAAATATTTGTATTCCAAATATTAAATAATTTATTCAAAATTTAAAAAATTAAAGTGGAAAAAATTAATTTAAATTTAATCCCGCTGACAGGACGACACTGCGGAGTTTTAAGGTAGAAACATACAAATGTTTGATATGTATTTATAGTAAATTTAAAAGTTTAACATATTAAAATATCCTAAATTGGATTAATTGAGAATAATTTTGTCTAATTAAAATTAAAACTAATTTAAAATTGAATTTAACCATATAAATAATTTAGATGAAAAATTGTTTTGAACTAAAAATCAGTATTTTTGAAATATTCATTTACAAATGAAAACATATAGAAATATACAAAAAATTTACCCTTACCAAATTTTTATTTTTCAATTTCATATATTATTTTTATTTTTACATGTATAATCCATAAAATTACCAAAAATTGGATTTGAAATAAGTTTCGCATTAAAAGGTGGTAAAAATGCTTTAAAAAGAAATATGGTATTTTATGCATAATTTGGTTTGTTTTTATGTTAATAATATGTAATATATTAAATTTGTATTAAAAAATTGAATATAATACATATATATATATATATCACATTAATATAACTCACTAATTTTAACTAATTTAAGTAATCATGATAAAATAACTTTGTGAGCCTAAAAATATTTTTCCATTAAAACATTCCCTTTGTTTTTAATTCTAATTAATTTGTAACTAATGAGTTTAACTATGAATTTTCATAAGTAAGTTAGTACTATTCATAACCAGAAAATTAATGGCTAGGTTTTATCTTATTATATTAAATATTAATATTTTTAATAATCTATTATAGTTTGGTAAGACTCAGTCTTGCATGTTATGCAAGCCCTCGAGGAAAAAAAATATTACATGTAATGTATATAACATCAGTGTATTGTGTTGGGAAAATTAAAATTTATGTTTTTTTTTAGTTCATTAAAACTTGGTTTATTGTAGAATGCAATATAAAAACAGTTCATTAATATAAAAAATGATTTTCAGTGTTTCGTGAAATGAAAGATATCAAAAATATTAAATTAATTCAAAAAAACATATTTCACAAAATATTAAGGTGTTACATTTTACCACCCTTATAATGAATTTCTCCATAAATATTATTATGGGTTACCAATGGTTTAATACATGATATATTTATTCATAGAAACCCACATCATAAAAATGATTACAAAATCGTCCCTTAAAAATGGAATGTTGGAATCAATATAGTTACCCAATGTAACAAATTACACATTTTCCACATACAAGAACATATATGGGAAGTGAAAAAATAAACATGGAGGATAAATCAAAATATCATGTTATGATAGATATTGAAATAGAAAACTAATCCATAGAAGTGGGTGATCAAAAATCCATAAATCTTCAATGTTCTAAGTGATCATCTGATTCATTAGAAATAATGGTTCTACGATAAATTTTGTTGAATGTCTTTTTCCTAGATTTGAGGATTTATTTTACTATAAAGGTACATAACAAAATCTAATTACTTTATTTCATTCATCTTCATATGTCCAATATCACTCTTTGTATTTTCCTTGATCATTTCCCACTTCATCCTTTACTATAGGGATTGATAGAGAATTTTTCATTCCTAAGGTAAAAAATAGATCTTGATATCCATGATATGTCATCCCATTTCACAACAGTTATCATTAATAAAAATTATAGGTTATCCAATATGCATAAATCCTCATGTGGTGAGATATTAATTTAATCTCACAAACTTCATTTGAAGTTTAACTTTATACCTACCATAAATGGTTAACCTTGTATCTCTTCTAGAAGATGAAAATTCAAGACATTATAAATAAGGTAATCAAATAATATTAACATTGATACATCACATATCATAAGGTATCTCTTGGTTCTCACATTCCAAACTTGTGAATACCTCCAACAAGTATTTCCTTGTCACAGGGTAATGACCTGAATTACTTTAAATACTTATTGAAAACAAGCATGTTTCCTTTTTCCAATAATTACTAGATACATTATTTGAATTCAAGATGTCGTAAACTTCATCCTTGATGAAATATTCCCCTTTTCCAATAATCAGTTCTGGGTTAATCCGTACCATCGAATTTAATTATTTATATCCAACATATCCAAACACTATTATCTCGATTTTAGACAATCACTAAGGCTATACATACCTTAATCAAACTATCCCCTTTCCTTGAAATCACTTTTCCATGCCTTCATCACCATTAAACATATCCTTTTATATCCTTAATGAAAACTTATACTGAAAATACTTATATATTTCATGATTCATATAACATAATATTTCAATTCAAAAACATAAAAAGTTTATTCGTCCAACTTTATTCTTAAACCATTACTCAGGAATCATCAACATATTCCTTAAAACATATTTCCAAGAATATGAAATATGAATTATGTCTTAAGGTTCCCCAACTTCAATATCATCTTTCTTCTTATATTCAATGTAATCAATACTGTAATAACATCACATACCTTTAAATTTTCCTTTTTGGTCTGTTCCTCATTAGTAGAAAAACCATTACATGTACCTACTTGATAATTCTCTTCATGAGCCTTCAATTAAGGACATAAATTTTCATAGTTCCCATAATTTATACATTTAAATAAGTATTCAATTGATAATACTATAATGAGGCAAAAATTTCCGTTGATTTCATAACTAAACTTTTTATTTTCCATTTATAGTTACTTGCTTTCAAACATTCTTTTCCATAGTCAAAACATTTTCTTTTTCCATTAATACATTCAATTTGGTGATATTTTTCCAGATTCTTGACAAAAATTAAATTGAATATTCTTTACTCCATTGCCTCTATTCCCTAAACTCTCAGAAAACCCTTTCTTCCAATTCCTTAGTGTGTCTGAGATTTGGTTGATGTACATATTGTTAGTCATGTTCCTTAAAAAATAATTAGGAATAATGAAAACATCCTTCACTCCAGTGATCATCCCATTGGACTAATCATCAGAAATTTTTTCATCACATTCAATATTACCCCAGTTCCATTTATTTCCTCACATTGAATACAACCAAATATCATAGTGTTAGAAACACTTATCATAGTGTAAAACCTTATAATCATAAAAAATAATCACTTATATAATGTTAAAATTATGACACCATCCTTTAACTATGACACCTCATGTTTATCCTTGGTTATTAATAGAAAAATTATATTTAAATCCTTTGTGATGGGTTGTGAAGAGTTTGTGAATTCTAAAATAATATCCCTAGGGGGTTTCATATCAGGATTTCAATAAGGACTATTTTCGTGTACCAGATTACCCCGAGTCAGGCCTGAGACATCATGTCGGAGTTTTTACGCCTAGGTATGTCTATTCAAGATCCATATCCACTTGTAAAATCTATACAGTGATCTATTTCTAGGAGAAAACTCACTCAGTCCTTTATCAAAATTGTAAGACCATTTCCAAAATGTTAACTCATCCTTATACTTATCCTTAGAGAAACCACTACACATATCCTTATAAATATTCCTAGGTATATCAATCATGTTTTCTCATCCATGTTTATGAAGGTCAGATAATCATTTTCATTTATACCAACTATAAGGACCCTTAATTTTTATACATTAAATTTTCATAACTTTTGTGGAATACATAAAAAAATCATTCAAATAGACGCCCAAATACCATACAAGTATAGTGCCTTTGGAATCATGGTAGCAAACAAATAGTACATGAGTGAGCTATATTATCTACCACTAAGTTCATCATGACTAAAACCCTTCTTATACACATCACACTAAATACATATCTTCATGACCTAGGAAAGGAAACAAAAAAAGGGTGATATCAAATTCTCAGTAAGGGAAAGAAATGGAGACATGTTATCCTAAGATTGCGGATATAGTTATTCTAATGTAATCATAACATTAGATTAGCATACCCTACATATCAATGACCATAAACAAAATTTAAGGAATAAAAATTGGCAACTGAAAAGACATGAAGCATAAGGAAATAATGATAATAAACCAAGAAATCATTACTAAGGAATAAGAAATAGATTTTGTGTCATACATATAATAATAGATAGTATTATTTTGAGAATACCGACCAAGACCATTATGACATGTTGGGCATGTTCTAAAACATAGGTACCTTCTTTTTTTTCAGTTATTTCCTACAACTTGTGTACCCTCTTGTTTCAGGCTTGGGATACAACCAATATGCCTATTTTGTTTTTGAGCTTGGTCTACAACCCATTTACCTTATTTTTTTTAGTTTTTAGCTGTAACTCATATACCACATACTTCAAGGCTCGGGAAACAGCCCATGTACCTTATTGTTTTGGGATTCCATTACAACCCATGTACTCTTTGAGATCACATAAAACAAACCATCACCCAATGCATTGGAGAGATAAAAAGGTTTGACCCATCATGTAATAAAATCATGCAAACAAGTTCCACAAGATAAAAAACCTTCATCATATCTTGACACATGAAAATATATAGATATTATAAATATCAAATCATAACCCATGAAATGAAATGGGTACCATTAAAATTTTATCACATCATAACACATGAAAAATTAATTGGTTTCTTAATTATTTCATTAAATCATAACCCATGAAAATAATTGTGATTCAAAAGTGTATATGATATGGAATTGAAATGGTTGTTGTAATAATTATTCCTTCCAAACATAAACCCTTTAATAAATAGTTTTAATGGGACCTTTGTATCGTTCCCTATAATTTAATGAGTAACATCAACAAATTTTATCTTTTATTGAGAATAACATGTAAACAAATTTTGAAAAAATTTCTTGAGGAAAATATAATTTCCTCATTGGAAAAAGATTTTTCAAACATAAAACCTTTTTAAAAATAGTTTCTTGAAAATAAACTTGTATACTTATAAAAAAGTGTGAAATTGTTTTGAAAACCCTTTTCCTTGAAGACTTATAAAAGGAGTAGGAATATATTTCGGAAACTATTTCCTTGAAAACCTATAAGACAATATTTAAAACATTTTAAAAAAATATCCTTGAAAACTTATAGAAGGATCTTGAAGTAATTTTTTGAACCATTTAACATTAAAACAGATAAGAGAATCATGAAAACATTTTGAAAATCATTCTTCTTGAGAAATTATAAAAGGAGCTTGAATTAATTTTTAAAACAATTTTCTTCAAAAATTGTTTAAATACATAAAAATTAATCATGAAAACTTTTTTAAGCTATTTCAATTAAATTATTATAAAAAAATTTCAAAAATTTTCCTTTTAAATAATAAAATTAATATTTATAGAAATGATAGTGGGTAAATCCATACTTGTCCCATAGGGTAAAATGAATATTTTCTTTTCATGGTAAAGGGTTGAAAGATGCCTTGTTCAGAAAATGACAAGAAGATTACTTGAAAACCATGGTAGAAGAAAAAAGGATAAAAATTCATTTAAAAAATAATATGATAATATTATAATATTCAACGAAAGTCATTTTAGAAAACATGGTTTTGAAGCAACATATATTTCTGACTGAAGAGTGGGTAACATCAGGCTTTCTTAATAACACATTTTTAACTATCTTATATACAAAATAGGGGAATAATTATACTAATATAGAAATATATCATGAATATCCATAGGATAAGAAAACTCGTGAATGTTCTTGAGATATGGATCATAGTATTTCATCAATGTAAGTATAAACATAAACAATATCAATAACCAATGAGATTTTTTCAATAAGCTCTGGTCACTTGGTAAAGTTGAACCATAATCCCCATATAAGAAAATGAAATTACATGAAGATTAAAATTTCATTAAAATAATTATATTTATTATATTAAATTTAAAATAAAGTATATACACCTTATGGAATAATTTAGGTTCATAACATGGCATGTATATCAAAGAAAGCAAATTGGGGAAAAATTATTTTTCCGATTTGGTAACTTTTTAAATATAACCCTCATGAAAGAAATATTATAAAATAGATATTTAAATACATATAAATTAAATAATAATAATAATATAATTAAATAATGATAATTATATATACCATAAAAAAGAATAGATGGTGAATAAATCATGTATCTCATAGAAATAAAAAGTGAGATGAAATTACTTTACCTTTTGTCTTGACTCTCATCGTACATGTTCAAAAAGAATATATAATAAATAAAGTTATTTTATAATTATATCAAAGATATATATTATTATTTATAATTCCATATATGTTTTTATTATGACATTATATTACCGATTTTTTTAATTATTTCATGTTAAGGTTATGCTTCAGGTAATATTCGCTTTTCTTTTTTCATGTGTCTAAGTTTGTTATATATTTAGTCCTTATACTTATATAATGATTTATAGAATGTCAAACATGAAATAAATTTCATTTATATTCCTTATATGTTCATTATAATAATATATATAATATATAAGTATGAAATGGAATACACTATTCATGGAGATGGTAGGTCGTACGTATGCATGAACATTGTTTCCGATTGAATTATCTTATTGAAAGAAAAACAATTATATTTATATATATATTATAATTATGTTAAAATTATTATCTCATATATATTTCATATTATTTCACTAAACACATCCTAAATACCTTCAATGTAAGGTGTGAACTAATCCTATCGCTTTGAGGGGGTAGAGGTCCATACTACCTCAAACAAATTATCAATTTTACACAAAATGTAAATTATAAAGATATGTGTTGAAAAATAATTAAATAAACATAAATATATAATTTATAATATATATAATATATAAAAAAAGTTTCCATAATCATTGCTAGAATTAGAGGTGGTAAATACTGAATGAACAATAATTGTTTCACGATATGATAGTTCACCATACACATAAAAAAATATGTTCATTACCCATTTGATGGATGTGTGTGTAATTGTAAGTCCAAACATTATTATAAAAACATATCAGTATATTTATTATACATTTTTGTTTTATAATATTGTAATAATTATATTTTAGGTGGTGGATAAAGAAAATTAAATAAAGGATCTTGAGGGTGGGTGTTACCTCTTAAACGTGTAAATCCTTTTGGTTTGAACCAAAGGGCTACCTTGGATGGATTTATGACCAATGGGGGGTTTTAAGAATAAATTAGGTTTCTTTAGAAGTTTATTGGTTAGTTAGAGTACAAACCTAAGTGGATGGAGAGGTGTGAAGAAGAGGGATAAGTGGTGGCCTTTATAGGGAAAGGAAAGGAAAAACATGGCATTTTTAAGAACATGTTAGGTGTACGCATGCTTTTAACAAAGAAATGTCCTAAAAACCAAAAAAAAACTTAATAATGAAGGTTAACATATTCCATATGGCCATAAAATGTGTTTTTAAAAAAAATTAGGTCATTTGGTCCCTTAATTTTAAGGTTAATTCCCCTATCAAGCTTAATTTTACTTTAATCACAGTAATTGTAGTTGGGGTTTGGCTTAGTGGTAATCACCCCACAATCCTTCATGAAAAATGGGGTTCAAAACCCATTGGGAAAAGATTGTAGTAGTACTATAGCGGTATTGTAGTATTGGAGGTACTGTAGATCGGCGGGTAATGTAGCGGCAGCAGGGAACTATAGTAGTGGCGGTATTGTGTGGGTACTATAGCAGGCAGGTTACTATTCACAGAATGGGCATTGGGCCAAAATATTGGGCCTATTGGATATGTAATGGGATACAAGACCACTAGGCCTTCGGGATTTGTAATAAGTCTCGCTCTACCTAGTCAAAAGAGGTCTTTACTTTGCTTTAATAATAAAATGAGGCTACGGCCCCAACCTTTAAAAAAACATTAATCACAGTAATTGATTTTAATTACTTTCCCAAATATTTTTGGTCGAAAACTTCGTTGAACATATTAGAAATTGTATATTATTATTATTCATAATATTTATTAGAATTATATAAATTCAAAACATATAAATGGGAAAAATATTAAAATGTATTCCCGCAGACGGGATGATAGTGCGGGGTTTTAAAGTGGAAACAACCGAAAGATTGATATGTTTTTATTATCAATTTTAAAGTGAAATTGTTAATAATTTACTCTATTGTATTAATGGAAAATAATTTATCTAATTAAAATTTACAAAAAAATTGAAATTTAATTTAACCTTATAAATAAATTAGATGAACACACATTTTTTAACTAAAATTTAGTATTTTGTAACTATTCATTAAAAAATGAAACCTTAAAGAAAAATACCAAAAATTTACCCTAACCTAATTTATCTGACTCATTCATATAAGAAGTTTATTTTCACCTATATAATCTGTAAAAGTTCACTAAATTGAATTTAAAATTGGTTCTCTATTAAATGACGATACAAATGCCATAATAAGAAATATAGTATTGTAGCATAAAATTGGGTTTGTTTTTATCTTAAGCCTATAAAATATATTGGGTGAATATAAAATATATTTTATTGAATATAATATATATATATATATATATTACATTAATATAACTCAATAATTTTAATTAATTTAATTAATTATCAAAGAATAGTTTTCTAAGTATAAAAATATTTTTCTATAAAAACATTCCTCAATTTTAAATTCTAATTCATTTGTAACTACTGATTTCATCCATGTATTTTCATTAGTCTGTTTTTTCTATTCATAACATTCAAAATAATGGCTAGGTTATATATTAATATATTAATGAATAATATTTTCGTTAATATATTATAGTTTAGTAATACTCGGTCTTGCGTGTTGCGCAATCCATCAAGAAAAGCCAATATTGTGTGTAATATATGCTAAACTTATTGTAATATGTAGATAATGTTAAAACATATTTTGTGTGTAGTGCATGATAACATGGTGTTGGGTATAAATCAATTCAAACTTATTTCATTAATATATAAAAAACTATTTTCACTTTTATGTGAAATGAAAAAATATCCAAAATATTAAATTAATTCAGAAATCAAATTTTCACAAAATCTCGGTGTGTTATAATATGTCTGAGGATGTCTCTAATGATGAGTACAAGGTTGGGTTACTTTTTATGAAAATTTACTAAAATTTTGGGAAATGATAGCGTGATTTATTTCCTAGAAATACATCTCTTTCTCGATTCTACAAGTGGATGTGGCTTTGGAAAAGATGTACCAATGGATAACAACACCAAAAAAATCGTATTGAGATTCAATAGATCATGAATTGGTGCACAACAATAAACCTTCATGAACACCTAGTTCGAAACTCCTGGGGGTATACATTGGAAATTAAAAATCCCTTTACAAACCATAATGAAGTATTTAAATAGATGATGAATATGAATTAACTAGTATAAATCTATGGTTTCGTGGATCAGAGAAGACGGTGGCATGATTTAGACATCCTTTAAGTGATTTTCCTGATTATATGAATTCCAATTATGATTAGTATTTCTCAAACCATGATTTATTCTTTCTGTCAATTTATAGAACAAAAAAGGAACAATTTTCTCATTGTATCAGGTAGGCATTTTAGTGACTATGGAAACCAAATTAGATGATGATTATTTTAAAGAATGTTGTGATTATCCTTAATCTGTTTTCCTAAAACATGATAAAAAATGTATACCTTAACCAACTCTCAGACTCACCAATTAAGGAAATGAGAGGTTTATCTAAGGGATTAGGTAATGGTAACCATTAATTAAAGAATATTAAGTTTCCTATATGTCAAGAATGTGAAAAAATAACCAAAGTGAATGTATCAGAGGAATGAAAATATGTTTTAAATGTGGAAAATAATGACACAAAGTATGTAAATGCAAATAAAGATCATATAATGAAATAGATGGAAATATTGTTCTTCCAAGCTATTATTAAGGAATAAATATTTTAAATTTGAAAATGATGGGAATTATGAAAATAAATCTCCCATGGGGAAATATTTTGATGAAAAAAACAAGGTTGTACGATTAATGGTTATATTACTAATTTTGGAGAAACCATAGATAAAATGTTATAGGAATCTAGTTTTAACGAATAATATGATGAATTATAGATAATTATTTGATAAATAAGTGTAATTATTGAAGTATTTCTGTATTGGAATTCAAATATTTTGTTATCTGAATTATTTAATATATAAATATTTTTTAGTATAACTTATTAATGAATGATTTGAAAGAATATTTTGAATGATACTGACATTCTAAAAAAGTGATTTAAGGGTGGGGTTATATTTTATTATTAAAGGAAGATAAACCTTTTTATTTTTCTAAGGATAAAGAAATGATGTTAAATATGGATAAAGATATGATTTATATGGATAAAGTAAATTGGATAGTATTAATGACCACCAAACTGATAAATGATTTATTGAAAAAATGTTTTCTGGTGTCATCATTAAAGTTTGTATCATTTTTGTATTTAAGAAATATATAAAATAATATGTGTTTTGTGTATGGGATGAATAATAATTTATGTTTTAAATATTGTTTTATAGAAATTAAGGATATTAAGTTGTTTCAAGAGAATACATGATGAAGGTATTCAAAAATGGGGGATCAATGTTATGCTGATTTTGAGATATTTAATGACCTTATTTCTAAATAATTATATTTTAATCTTTAAAAATGGTCAAAAGGATAACAATTTTTGTAAATTTGTAGGCTGATCATTGAATGGGGTTTTATAGATTAAGGTTTTTCACTCTGAAGAATTATGACTATGGGATAACCTGGGATAACAACATTTCTGTGAAGATAACTAAAGATATAAGTAATGACTTATCATTTTATTTATGGATATTATGATACAGTAGTGTATCAAAAAAAATCTTTATTTATTTGAGTAATATTTAATTTGAAAATTTATTATAGAACAAATGATGGATGATATTATACTTATGGAATGGAATGAAATTAATAAAGTATATATTCTGGTGGAAATTATTCAACATTTAGAAAATAGTCATGGAAAAAAATGTAGTCATAGAACCTTAATTCACAATGGATCAAATAGTTCTTTAAATAATCATATATTAATGTTTTTTTGGTTGTTAACGTTTTTTGGATCACCCATAATCTTATGAGTAGTGAGCTTTATATCACCCTATAACTATTTACACTTTTCTTTTATGTGTAAATCTTTACTTCCCACCTATGTTATCATATGTGGAAACCTCGTTATGAGTTACACTAGGTAACTATTATTTTTCAAACTATTCCTTTATAAAGGAATTTTTATTATTAATTTTAATGGTTTGGGCTTCTTTGAAAATAATTTTCATGTGTTTTTCCTCTGATGACCATAAAGAATTTAGAGGGAAAATTCATTTTTGATGAAAAATGAAAAATACTAAATTTTAATTGAAAACTTACTTTCTAAAAAATAATTTGTAATGATACACTATATTTTTATTTGGTTTTAAAGTCACATTAGTTTAATTGTACGTATATTTATTAAATTTAGGTCCTTGGACTCATTTTCATATTGAATTTTGATATAAAAATGTTGTAAACTTTTGAATATTTTCACTACAAACCCCCCTGCTTTCACATCACATCTTCATGATTAATATTAAATAAAAATTATTCCACTATTTGTGAATTTAATTTGGAAAAATGAATTTCAAATTTTGAATCAAAATAATTTACAATACCTAATAATGCCAACTTAATGTTTTACCAAATTGATTACTGAAAACATATAAAATTAATTACTATGATTAAGGTAGAAATGAGTTCACTTAGTGGTTAAATATAGAATATAAGATGTAAATGACAATTCAACTAGTACAACACCCATTTTATAGAAATAATTTTACCTTGAACACTATAATATATATTTATATGAGTTAATGGGATACTATTCCATGAAATTTACTGAACTGATAAGTTATGTTCTGAAAATGACAAAAAATGAACCTTTCAAGTCTTTAATATTTTTAAATAATTGGGATAGGTAATAAACATGATATGTTTGGTCCTGAATAATATTTTTAGATATAATTTATTTTTTATCATTGTGATTTATTTTAACTTTTTAGAGATTTAATAATTACTTTAAAAGCTTATGAAATCCCAATGCATGAATTATTTAGTAAATAATTAACTAAAATAAGTGGTACTAAAAATATTAGAAGTGAACTAAATTGAATTAATTGTTTTTTCCCATTGAATTTATAGATTAATATATAATATTACGTAGTTTTTAAATTAATAGATTAAAATTAATTTATTTTTGTGATATTTTCAAATTCAAATTAAATAAAAAATGTCAAAAATTAAATTAATGTTGTTTTATGATAAATGATATATACTTAAAAGATTTAACATTACTAAAAATATTATATAATGAAAAGTTGTTTTTAAATGCTAATAAATATAATCTATCATCAATATATGGAACAATAAATCTTTTTTAATTAAAATATTGACCCCTAAATAGTAAAATATTTGTTAGCACTATTAATCTTAGAGCTAGGCTTTTTTCTCATTACATGTGCATATATTAAAATTAATTTCTATCAATATTGGGATTATTATTTTTCAATTTTGATGTCAAATAAATATAATTGTTCTAAATTTTCTAATAATTCTTACTTTAACATAGACTTAAAGGATAAACTACCCAGGATATAAAACTAGTTACTATGGTAAAAACAAAATGGATAAAATTGAGTAAAATGAATGACTAAGGAAAAAATGATTAAAATGATTTTTCTAGTTTATTGGAGGATTTTCTAGAATTCATAATCCCTTACCTAAAATATTAATAAATTTTGGAGCCAATGTTTTTAACTCATACCTCCCAATAGTTAATACGTTTAAGTATTTACAAAATTCCACTCTTCCTCTATCATAAAAGGGCATTCACTCACCCCTACTTACATATCTCTAAACATTTGAATCAACAAAACCCTACCAAAATCACTTTAAAACATTCATAACCTCATATTAGATGGCTTATTTTGGGCATAAATCCAAACAATGAAGGATTTAGTGAAAATTTAAGGAGGATACCAGAAGAAGAGGTTATGTTCTTCACCAAGCATCTTTATTTTAATTTTATATCCAACTACATCAATTATTATTATTATATTAATAAATAATAACCTCATTATATTAAATATAATTAGATTTTTTTATGTTAATTTTATGACCTAACAAACTAACACACAACCATAAAATGGATTATGAAATCATGGTTCCTTTGTCTGACATATTATCGCCTTAAGAATTGATAAAGTTCATTTTTATGTTACCAACTTCAATGGTTGGTCATAATGATAGATTTATAGTTTATATATGATATATATGATAATTTTGATTTTATTATTATTATATGAATACTATATCACACATACCATCATTCTTTCTATTTATGGGAATATGATAATGTCGTTCGTGTGTATGACGGACTACCACCTAGTGAAGCAATATGATTCATCCACATTTTACATGTAATGTATTAAAAATTATATAAATAAAACTGTGAGATATATATGACATAATAATTTCAATATAATTATAATAAAAATATATAATTTACTTTTCTTTCTTTCAATATGAAAAAATGGAAACAATGTGCATGCTTACATCTGGCCTACTGTTACCATAAATGGTGTATTTTTCCAATCACAAAATATGATGGATTACTAGAAATACATATAAAATTAATATATAATATATTTATATCTTTTTTTAAATTATTAATATTATTAAAACATTATTGAATCTACATTACCAATAATAACAAATCAAAACATATACAAAAATAGTTATTACCCGAAACTTTTCTTTAACATGGAATTGTTAATAAATGGATAATTATTGGACATAAAAACCAAATAAGGTATGAAATATAAAAATATGTTTATGTAATAGATTTATTATAAAATTATATTTATTTTATTTTATGTTTTAATTAGTATGGAAGAATTAAAGAATTGAGGTAAGGGATTAGAATCTCCCTTTTACTTTTTGACAGACAAATGTCATATTCACCACAGGTTTCTTTTTGTGGTTAATATAATTCCCATGAATTTATTTTACAATTATTATACAATAAAGTATTTATATTTACATATCCAATTTAGTATCTCTCTTTTAGGGTGTCACGGTTCAAAAATTCCAAATCGATAATGGATTTTTGTCTCAATTTTCATTCTTTGAGACATATTTTATTTTATGAACCTATATTATTTTAAGAGGTGTATATACATACACTTTGACATGTAATATAATTAATTTATTAACAATCATGGAATATAATTCAATTTTATTTTATTTCTTTGTGGTGATTATAACTCAATGTCACCAAATTGGTAAATAATTTATGTTACAAACTCATCATTCATTGGGATGGGTTTTTACTAAGTCGCCAAAGTTGAAATATGCTGATACACCTATCAAGAATTCTGATGAATTTTTTATCCCATGGGTATTCATCATATAATCAAGTTATGGTATCATTTTTACTCTTTTTTACTTAAGATAATTAATAAAATGTTTATAATAAAATATGAATTTAATTTTCTATTTTTTAAAAAAATCTATTTTCTTCCAAAACCATGTTTTATAAAAATGTTTTCTACTTTTTGAAATGATATTTTAAGATAATTTCCAATGAAATGGATTTTTGAATTTTTTATGTTTAAAATTTGGTTTAAATTTTTTTTATATCATAATTTACATGTTTTCAATTATCTTTCCATGAAAATATGTTTAGAAATTTTTTACTTTTTAAAAATATTTTTTCAAAGTGGAAAGAATATATTCCTCATGGAATGTTTTAAATGATATTTATAACCTATTTTCCATATATAATGACATATTTTGGTGTTACCTATTCCGTTTAGGGGGTATAATCCAAGGATACCATTTATATTCTTTCTCATAATGGTTTATGTTTTTATGTCATGATGTTTAAGAAACCAGTTTCTCTTCAATTGGAAACACCATGATGAAATGATTATGAAACCCACTTCATTTCAAGGGTTATTCTATGATGAAATTATTATTATTTCCATTTAATTTATTGGTTTATGGTATGATTAATTATTATGAACTTTTTATAGACATGTGTATGCTTTTCACTCTCTGACTAGTGGTACCTATATCTCCCTCGAATGCATTGGGTAAAAATGGAACTCATGATAATAAATGGTATGTTTGAACCTGATTAAATGACCAAAATGTTATGTTTGAACATTATTGTAAGTTAAAAATGTTATTTTTGAACCTTATTATATGTTTAAAATTTTATTACTAATCCTTATTTATTATTCATAGTGTTATGTGGGAACCTGATAACATGTTCACAATGTTATGCATGGAACTGTCCTTCATGACCATAATTTTATGTGTAGACTTGGTTTCATTTCCATAAGTTTATGTGGGGGCATGATTTCATATATATATATATATAACATAATTAGTGCACCTATTTTTATTAATATAATTTCACAATTTTATAATATGATGTGTATATTGCGACCCTATCCTTTTACATAATCATTACCTGGTTTTAATCTTATTAAATCATCATATTACTAGGAAAGGAACTAAAAGTCTAATGTATTAAGGAGTATATAAATAAAACCTAAAACATGGAACTAAATATAACATTTCATTATTTATTATTCATAAATATCCATTAAATTATATTGTAATCATACATATTCATAGGAAATACCAGGGATAACCTGAACAAAGGAACGAGCTAAAAAATCCTAGTAATAGAATAAATATAGGAATAAAGCATAAGAACATTGGTTAGAAGGCATAAAAATGACATAAAAAGGAATGGAACTTATGGAATCATAACATATAAACATGGGATTATATAAAAATTTATTCATAGTAATGTTTCAAAAACATAAAACACGACTTTATCATGATACAAGGCTCGTTTCACATAGAGGAGAACAAGTCATGAATAACCACCATGACCGTTGCACAATGTCCCATGAGTCAAGGATAACTACCAAGACCATTAAACATAACGTCTCATGAGACTAAAATTTTCCCAATTAATTGGATCTATATATGATTTAAACCATATAAAATTTTCATTAATACTCTTTCCACTTATAGAATCATTCATAATCAATCATACATAAACATAAGGTTACCCAAGAAAATAAATGAGTATCATAATCTTGTCATAAACCATAATTAATGGTTGTATCTTATAAGTGTCAATGAAATAAAGGAATTAAAACATTAATGGACATTTATAATGGAAAATAGGCCCATATCATGGTTTTTGATGTCAAACATAAGTGACAACATGTAAGAAGCGTATTTAAGAAATTTTAGCATTAAAATATTTTAGAGCGGTTTTAAGGAGAATACTAAAGATCATTTAAAATAGAAAATGGGTTAATATTTTAAATAAAACCATAATTTAACCCATAATGTTTTCATAATATAAATTATTATTTTATAAAAACAATGGTATCTTAAAATAGATGATACAGTTCATTTGAAATAAGGTAAGAATTCGGGAAGTTCCCTTAAAACGGGTTTGCTTATCAGGAAGTATGGAGGAGGGAATCATTTAAAAAACATGTATATCCCAAAAATATAATGATTAATTGATATTTATAAATGGTTTTGAAAAATATACACATTATTTAGAATATGTTCATAAAAATAAAAGAGAACTTCATTTGTGTGAAAGAAAGATAGAGCAACCCGAAGGAATAATCGAGGTTCAGGTAGAATCCCTTACTGAAGTATGATGATGTCCTTTTCATGATCTCAATTTCTAGGATAAAGAAATTAAATTCATTATTAAATATTTCCAAAACCTATTATTTATTTAATTGATTTTGTATAACCTTATTAAGTTCTTTCGTGACCTTTTTTATGGGTTAAGAGGTTTGATTTCATTGTTCATTTTTATTGGTTTTCATGATTGGTTTACTTATATACATGTAAGGATAAACATGTAAGATGAGAATGGTTTCCTAAAATTGAATCTATATGTTATTAGTGATAATATATTATATTAAGTTGTTATAAAATTCATTTGGTTATTTAGAGTGAAGATGATTCATTATATACTACTTTAATGATAACAATTTTGGTAATTGAATGTTTTTTGATAACATCGAACACATTTTTCTTGGAAAATTAATATTATGTGTACAAAATATTCCAGAACCATAAATTAGACATAATAAATTTATTATAGTCTAGTTAAACCATAAAAATGGTTTTATGACTATAATTTTAAATGTTAAAAAAAATTGAAAACTTGTCATACTTAAATGTGATAAATTAACACATCTCGGATGGTGTTTTCATTTATAGTATAAAAGGAGGGGAAAGAGAAGTGATGATGAATTATTACATTATAGTAACAAAATTTCAGTACAAGTAATTTACATGAGGTATCATAACATTTTTATGAAAGGAGTTGATGAGATAAAAATAAAATAATGGAAATCAAAAGAAAAAAAATGAAAATAAGCATTTACCTCTTGAATATATCTTTACAGAGAACCTCTTTAAGGGAGAGTATTTGGTATTTTTAAGTGACCAAGGGATTATATAAGTGGTAAAGGGGATTAGGTTGAGATTTTAGTATAATTGGGACTAGGAAAATTGCTTGAGAGGAGTGAATAGAAGAGATGGTGAGGGTGGTTTTTATAGTGGAAGAGAGGAGGGGTTTCTAAAAATTTTATTCGTTGTATTATTATTTTTCTCAAGACAAGAAATAATATTAATTATTATGAAAAAAATGTTATTTGTATGCATGAGTTTGAACATAATGTTCTTACATCATCCATGAATCAATAAATAGTGTATTTAACATATAATGTATATATACAACAAATTACTGTATTTTACTATTCACTAAAAATTCAAGTACTTTAGAGAAAACCCAAAAACTCACCCCAACCATTTTTCAAAATTTATAATTAAAAAATGAACTCCATTTTAAGAAAATTATTTTATTAATGTGTGAAATTTAATTTTTAATTAAAATCAAAATTTAGTTGAAAAATCTAAATTTTAAAATTAAAATTACTTTTCTAACACTTTGAAAAATTAATTAAGGTATCTTAAAATTATCATATAATCATTATTCATCAAAAATAATTATTTATTAGTACCTTTTATGAAAATAAATTTTGTTTTAAATTATTAAATTATTCATAAAATTATAATTAAATATACACGACTAACAAAAATACCAACACTATAATTATATCATAGTATCACTTATAAGATGGATAAATTTTATTTATAATTTCAATGGTAAGGATACTTATTCACTTGGATGATTTACTATTCATAAGGTTCTTATTAATATTCATTATGGTGACATTTCTATTCAAAAGTGTTAGTTACTATTCACCAAAAATTATGTTTGTCTTATTGGACTCGAAACATCTTTCTGATCACAACCTTGCATGTCAGATTTTCGAAATATAAAATCACAGCTATGAAATTATTATTTTTAATGGTCACATAGTACTTAGTAGTTCATTTTGTTGTGATTTCATGTGATTATACTATATGAGAAAATTTTAATAAGGTAATTATTATTGATTATACTTTGGATCATTTCATTCTTCCCCCATTATGAAATTTTTCCCTCATAATTTCATTTACCATTCTATATCATAAACAAGTGTGGGTACTTTGCCTTCATTACCTCCTCCAATTCCAATATTTCCTCTTAATACTTATGGTTCCAATATAGTACTTTGACCATGTGAGTAGTCTGATTGCGTATAATTTTATATCTACAATCTAAGAACTTCAATAGCTACTCCTCCTAAGAAATTTCATTCTCAAGCCGTTCAATCTCTGATGATAGTACATATGAAGGATCTGGTATGTACTTCCTTAATAAAGATACATGTAAGACATCGTGTACTTAAGACATGGTAGGTGGAAGTTCTATTTGATAGGCCACAGGTCCAACACAATCAAGGATATCAAAGTTGTCGATGTACAAGGGACTTTTCTTTCCTTTATTCCCAAATCTCACAACCTTTTTCCTTGGGGACATGTGGAGGAATACCATGTCTCCAACATTGAACTCAAGGTCTCATCAATGATTCTCCACATAAATATTATGTCAATTTTGGCTTCTGTGATGTGATGCTAAATGGTTTACCTCGTCTCCACCATTTCTTCGACAATTTTAGGTCCTAGAATCTTATGCTCACCAACTTCATCCCAATGTGTCATTGTTCTGCACCTTTCCTTATAAAGGGATTCATATGGTACCATTTTGATGCATGAGTGGAATCTATTTTTGTAGGATAATTTATACAGTGGAAATGTTGGTACCATCCAAATTTGAAGTCCATATAACACTCTCTCAACATGTCTTCTTGTGGATGAATAGTTTTATCATATTGGACATCACTTTGAGGATGACAGGAAATACTAAAGTTCATTTCAATGCTTAGATCATATTGGAGACTTTTTAAAAACATAAAGGTGTATATCAGATCTCTATAGGATATAATAGATAGTGGTAATCCATTCATCCTTACCACTTCTTTGATACATATCCGTTCAATTTGATCCAATGATAAGTCCTCTTGAATTACTATAAAGTGATTTGTCTTCATAAGATGATCCGTAATAACCCATATAGCATTGTTTCCTATAGATGTACTTGTAATTATAGTGACAAAGTCCATATTGATGTTCTCAAAATTCTATATTGGTAAGGGTAGTGGTTGCATCATCGGCTTAGAGTTCTGTCTTTCAACATTGTCTTTTTGACATACCAGGAACTTTAATGTATATTCAATAATCTGTTTCTTCATATTGTCCCACCAAAAGTTATCTCAGAGATCTCGATACAGCTTTGTGATCCCTGGGTGGATAGAGAAGGTCGACCTATATACGTCATTCAAAAGATCATTCTTTATCTCTGGATTGGATGGTACACATAATCGTGACCCAAATCTTACAACACCTTCCTTGTCAATTTTGAACTCATTGGAATTCCCATTTTTTATATCTTCTACACTTTTCCGAATTTCCACATCATTTCTTTGAGAATTCTTTATTTTCTCCATGAGGGGTGGTTGAGAAATCATTTTAGAAAGGATTGATGATGTTCCTACCTTAATAATACACATATACATCCTCATTACATCTAAAAAGATCTGATATTTTTCAATTCTCAACATTGATAAAGATGAAAGATCCTTTCTACTTATAGAATCGTCCACCTTATTTTCATTACTAGGATGGATGTTTATTTAGAATTCATAATCCTTGATGTCTCTGACTATATTTGTTGGATCATATTAATCTCTTTCTATGTGAATATATATTTGAGACTCTTGTGATTCGTATATATCTCACACATTTCCCTATATATATATATAATACTGTCATATTTTCAATGTAATGATCATAGATACTAACTCCATATCATGTGTTGGATAGTTTTTCTCATAGATCTTTAGCTTCCTTGAGGCGTAGGCTATCACTTCATCATTTTTAATCTGCACACAATATAATCCCTTATTTAAATAATCATTGTACACCACAAAGTGTTCCTTACTTATTAGGAGTATGAGTTTTGGTGCAGTGATTTTCCTTTTTTGAGATCCTTAAACCATTCCTCGCATTCTTTAGTCCATAAAAACTTCACCCCCTTTCATGTTATCTTTTTCATTGGGTTTTAAAATCCTGAAAAGTTATTTACAAATCATCGATAACACCTAGCTAGACCAAAAAACATGAGGATCTCTATTACAGATGTTGGAATGGACCACTATTCAGTGCCTTTGTCTTAGAAGATTCCACAAATATTCCTTTACTCTTGATAAAATTTCCCAATAATAATAATTTCTTTATCTAGAACTCGGATTTATTATATTTTGCATAAAGTTTCTTCCTTCTAAATTTCTTTATCATAGTATTCCAATACTCCTCATATTCCTCCTTTCTCTGGAAGTATATCGAAATATCATCGATAAAGACTACCATAACTTTGTTGAGTCAATATCTAAATACATTATTCATTAAATCCATGAATATTTATAGAGCGTGAGTTTGAAGGGAATCATTATGAACTCATAGTTTCCATACCTTGTTGGAAAGTCAGTCTTGGGATTATCTTCCTTCCTCACCATTAATTGGTGATATCCTGACAGAAGGTCCACCTTAGACAAATAACTGGCCCTAGAAAACTGATATAAAAAGTCATATATTTGTTTTAGGGGATACTTTTTCTTTATTTTCATTTTATCGATATCCTGATAATGAATGTAGAGGCTCATTGATCCATCTTTCTTCTTGACAAGGAGGACTGTCGCACCCCATGGCGAAGCACTTGGGTGTATAGAACCCTTCTCCAGATTATCCTGTAACTGCTTCTTCATCTCTTCCATCTATATGGTGGTCATTCAATTTGGTTTATATGATATAGGTAGGGATCTAGGTATAAGTTCAATTGATAACTCAACCTCTCGATGAGGAGGAAGACTAGGAAATTCTTCAGGGAATACATTAGTGTAATCCCTCACGATGGCCATATCTTCAATAAGTATCATCTACTTTATCCCAATCATTTGAGCTGGACATTATTTCTCAAAAGGAAATAATTTCCATAGGTGAGAAGATGATTCTAAAGGATATTCATCTTCCTCATTACATTTTTAATGAATTGGAGGGTGTTTCGGGATGTGAAGAGTGACATACCTTTCTTGATAGTTGATGTTGGATTTGTATAAAAATTGAAAATCCATGCCCAATATAACATTAAACTCTACTAAAGGATTTATTGATATATTTTCTAGGAGGTTTAGTCCACAAATATTAATCGGGGAGGACTTATATTCTTTGGATGCAGTAATTGCATCATTTTCTCTTCTCACAGATAACTCATCCACCAAATTTTAAGGTGGTTATTGAATTGTTCTACAAAACATTCTTGATATAAAAGAATGTGTAGAACCATAATTAAATCATACATTTTTTATTATAGAATGAATAACTAGCATACATATAAACACATAATTTTATGTCTCCACATCAGTAGTAGTGATAGCATAAGACCTTCCTTGTTTCCTATGAGGGTTTTGTTGATTTTCTTCGATAACCCTTGGCTGAGGAAATTTGTTCCCATAATTCCAATGCTCCTTGTAGTTTTATCACTAAACTACAAGTTGTGCATTGATCTCAACCTTCCTTTCATCTTCCACATTGGTGGGATTATTCATATCCCTCTGGAAGTTCTTATCAAGATGTCCCATCTTTCTACATTTTATGAAATTCATGGTTCCCTTTAGAGAGTTCCTAGGATTCCTCTTCCCACAATTTTAACATGTGGGATATTTGAGCTTCTTCACATCATAAGATTTATTTTCCAAACCACCTATATGTGAATACATTTTTATATTTTTCTCATTGGTCCTGTGAGACCATTGAGAGTCTCCAATATTTATTTCAACTTTGAGGGAACAATGTAAAATCTCCTCATAACTGTAAAAGTCATGAATTTCCAACACATTTCATAGTCTAGAAATTAGTCAGCTAAAGAAGTGATCCACCTTACATTCGGTGTTAATGAAAAATATTACGGTGTATCATGAAAGCCTTATGACCTTTTCTTCACAATCCTTGATGGACTCAACTTCATTCTTCTCGAGTTTAAGGAAATCTCCTTCCATCTTAAGACAAAGGGTTCAGGGAAAATATTTATCAAAAAAAACATGAATTCATCCCAATCCATTGAATTAAATTTCTCATATGAATTTGTATTCTTGATCAGTGTCCACCACTTATCAGCTTCCCCATCAAAAGGATAGAATAAAAACACAAATTTCTCATCTTTTGAACACTAGAGGATATAAAATATCTTTTCAATGGAGTTAATCCACTATTATGTGAGGATGGGATAAAAAGTTCCACTAAACATGAGAGCCCATTTCTATATGAAGGATTTGATAGAAACTTTCTCTTTTCTTGGTGGAAGAGAGTTTTCCACATGATTTATGTCATTATTCATAACATAATCCAACTAAGCATGTACTGTCTTGATGTTTTAAGCACCCATTCCCATCATATTTGGAATATCATTATGGAAATCTTTACATTCCATATATCATTGATTTATGGAATTTTTTATTCTATTTCCCTCTATTAACTTTAAAAAAACATACAATTTTAGGGATTGAATACTTATCTATTAACCATAAAAAGGAAACTTTAAAAAAAGAAAGATAAACTCTTAAAGTAAAAGTATATCCTAATTTGTTATTCCCTAGGTTTCATTGTATGTTTTCCATGATCAAGTACTTCTCATATATTCCTATGGGATCTCTTTTTTCCCCTTAATAATGGTTCATACTAAGATTATGAATTTTAAAAAAACATATCCCCCGGCGTGTCAAATCAAGCGTGAAACAAGGCCCATTTTCATGCCCCAGTTCCCATTCCAGTCTAGCTCAAAGCGGTGTTTCTGGGTTTTACCCCTAGATACATCGATGCTAAATCCACATCCACTTGTTCATATCTAGACACGGATGTATTTTCTTAATGAACCACAAACTATATAATTACGAAAATTTAGGATATTTTCTTATAATAAGTCTTATCCCTAAGGTTCTTACTAAAGTTATCTATTCTTAATCTCCAAAAATAACTAGACCATTCTCTAATACCAATTGTAGTGACCCTAGCCTTTTAAACATATCATTACATTATTTTAGGCCTAGTAAATCATCATGTTACAGGCTAAGGATTGAAAATTCTGGTTTCTTTGAAGACTATGTAAGTAAATCATAAAACATAAAACATGGAACTAAACATAACATTTCTTTATTTAGTCTTCATAAAGAGCCCCCAAATTTTATTGTACTCATACGTATTCATAGGATAACCTAGGGTATCATGAACAATGGAATGATCTAAAAATTCAAGTAAGGGAATAAACAAAAGAATAAATCTTTATCACATGGGTTAGAAGGAAAAAATTTATATAAAAAGGCATGGAACATATGGAATCATAACATATAAACATAGGATCATCTAAAAATGGATTCATAGTAATGTTAAAGCAACATAAAACATGAATATAGAATAATACAAGGCCCATTACACATATATAAGTATAAGTCAAGGTTAACCACCAAGACCATTTCACATGGGAGCATGATTCAAGGATAACAGCCAAGACTGTTGCATATAACATCTCATGAGACTCGACTTTACCCAATGAATTTGAGTGCTATCTATGAACACTGATCATCACATGTTCATGAATATTATTTCCACTTATATAATAATACATAATTAATCATATGTAAACATAAGGGTACCCATGAAAAGAAATGGTTATCATAATCTTATCGTATTGCACAATAAATGGCATATCACAAAATTTAAATGAATTGAATTAAAACATACATGGACATTAACGAGGGAAAATATCCATACATAATTGAATGTGATGTCACAAATAAGTGACAACATGTAAGAATATAATTTATGAAAATTTAGCATTAAAATATTTTATTATAGTTTTAAGGAAAATACTAAAGAGATTTTAAAATAGAAAAGGGAATAGTATTTTACATAAAACCAGAATTTAATCGAGAAGATTATCATAATAGAAAGGATGATATTATAAAAACAATGGTAGAATAAAATATATGATAGAGTCTACCATAAAATGGGTATGAATTCTGGATGTTCCCTTCAAATGGGGTTTTTTATCGAGAAGTATTGAGGATTGAAGCATTTAAAAACATGTATACACCAAAAGGGAATTATGAATGGATATTAATACATGGTTTTGGAGAATATAAAAACAATTTAGAATATGTACATAAAAATAAATGATAACCTTATTTGAGTATAAATAATGATAGATCAACCCGAATGAATAATGGATGTTCGGGTAGAATCTCTTACTTTATGTCTGATGGTGTCCTTCACTTGGTCTTAATGTCTTGGATAACCAAACTAAATTTATTAATTAATATTTCTATAAACTATTATTTATGTAATTGATTCATTAAATCATTGTTATGTTCATTCAGGATCTTTTTGATTGGTTAAGAGGTTTGATTTCATTGTTTGTTCCATTAGTTTTCATGATTGGTTTACATATATTCATTTAAGAATAGACATGTATGTTGAGAATGGTTTCCCTTAATTGGATTTATATGTTTCAAGTGATCATCCAGTAGATTACTTGGTTATAAACTTTATTTGGTTATTTATAGTGAAGATGGATCATTATATAAAACATTAATGATAAATCTTTTGGTTAATTGGTGGGTTTTTATCACATCGAACACATTTTTCATTATAAATTAATATCATTTGTACAAAAGATTCTAGAAAATCAAATTAGACATAATATATATATATATATATATATATATATTATTTTCTGTTTCAACCATAAAAATAGTTTCATGACCATAATTGAATATTGTAAACGAAATTGAAAACCCATCATCCTTGAATGTGATAAATTACCACATCTCAGATGTTGTTTTCATTTATGGTATAAAAGTAATGGAATGGAGTGATGATTATGAATTATTCCATTCTCATAATTAATTTCCCATACATTTAAGGTGATAGATTTATAATAACATTTGTATGAAAGGAGGTGAGAAAAAATTAAGCAATAGAACTTGAATGAAAATAAAATAAACGAAAAGAGGACTTTACCTCTTGAATATATCTTCTTAGTGAACCTTATTAAGGGAGAGGATTTGGTATTTTGAAGAGGCCAAGGGCTTCTGTATTTGGGATATGATTTTAGGGATAGATTTGAGTAGAATTTTTACTAGCCACAAATCCTAAGAGGAGTGAAGAGAAGAGGGGTGTGGGTGGTTTTTATAGTGGAGGGGGGGGGGGGGAATTCTCAATGTTGTATTATTTATTTTATTTTTTTCTCATGACAAGAAATATTATTTATTCTTGTGAAAAAAAGTAATGTGTGAATTTTATTTTTGATCCCAAGGTTCCTACATCTTCCATGACTTAATATATAGTGTATTTAACATATAATGTATATATACAAAATATTACCATATTTTACTATTCACCAAAAAATTATTTATTAAAAAAACCCCAAAAATCACTGAAATAATTTATTAATGTTTAGAATTCAAAAATGAACTCCATTTTAAGAATGAAAAAAATTAAAAATCTGTGAAATTTATTTTTTAATTAAAATCATAATTTACATGAAAAAAAATTAAAATTAAAACTACTTTTCTAACACTTCGAAATATTAATTAAGGTCTATCGAAATCATCATATAATAATTAGTCAAAAATATACACATTTTTGAATACCTTTTTGGTAATTAAATTTTCATTTAAATTATTAAATCAATCAATAAATTGTAATTAAATATACATGACTCACAAAAATACCAACAATATAATTATATCATAATGTCACTTATAAGATGGATAAATTTTTTTATACATTCAACGGTACGGTTACTTATTCACATGGATGAGTTTCTATTCATAATAGGTGTATTACTATTCATAAGGGTAACATTACTTTTCATATGGGTTAGTTACAATTCATAAAAAAAATGTTTGTTTTATCGGACTCAAAACATCTTACTAATCACAAAAGTGAATGTCATATTTTTTAAATTTAAATCACAGAAGTGATAATATTATGTTTAAAGGTCACATAGTAATTTGTAGTTCGGCGTGTTGTGATTTCATGTGATTATACTATATGAAATAATTTTAAGAAGGAAATATCCATTGATTAAAATTTGGGTTGTTAAAGTGTATGCTAAAAATATATGTCCTATTCCAATGTAATTCTTTCATTGCTCATGTTCGTTGATAAAAATATTATTCAGGTATTATGAACTACCAATCATTATTCCATGAATTGGGAGTATGATCCTTGATATGAAGGGGTTGACCTTGAAATGATTTTCTCATGTTCTCATATCCTTATGTTCATGTTATTCGTACATGTATCCTTTAATTAACCTTACTGAGTATATGATCCTACCCTTTATAATGTTTCCTTTCCCTATGTTATGAATATTGGTTTTAAGATGGAGTAGTAAAATGGAAGATCATTGTGGGAAATAATTAATATCATTAACCAGATTAGAATATTTTTTTCTAAGTTTTCGAAGACAGTAATCTATTTTCATACTCAGTAATTTTTTATGTAATGCA
This sequence comes from Viscum album, assembly GCA_963277665.1. NCBI lineage: Eukaryota > Viridiplantae > Streptophyta > Magnoliopsida > Santalales > Viscaceae > Viscum > Viscum album. Next base: position 1,774,515,907 of record OY728129.1, on the reverse strand, counting down.
GTGAATATTCACAAAAAAAATTATACTAAGCCTGGGTCAACATATCTGATTAGTTTAAATTTTCATGGAATATTTAATATTCAATTAAATAGATACTAATTTAATTTTTCACGGTTGATTGGCTATATCAGTCAAATGAGTAATCATATATTTATTATGACTTCTTCAATAAGTTTTTAATGGGGATAATTAATAGTCGGTTATACACTCTCTTTAGGTTCCAAGGCGAGGCCCGAACACCCTTTTTTATTTTATTTCTTTTTATTTCTTTTATTTTTATGCATTTCCCTATATTTTTTCATTTCCATTCAAATGGATTTCCAAGTATACTTGAGAGGGTCCTCCCCATGGTCTTCTTATTATAAGATAAAAAAGTTAGTGTTTGAGTATATTTCTAACCAGTAAGATCATCTATAGGTAAATCGAGTCTCAGTGGAAGCATCTCCTGGATTCGGGATCGAATCATTGGTGATTTTCACAATAAGGTAGTTTTATTATATTATTTCTACTAAAAATCACGAAATTGAAGTTATTTTCATTTTTTGATTATTCTTCTAGGATCATTAAGGATCCCCTAATGGTCGATATATGAATATTTGGTGATAAATAGTGGTTTTAGGGAAATTGAAAACGGTTTTATTTTGAGAAACAATATTTCATGATGTGTGGTTTACATGAATAAACATTATTTGTAATTAATTTTGGGTTCGGGATAAATTGGTTTAATACATAGCTTTTAGTCTATGAAGACATGCCATGTAGGGTGAATCGATGTGTGGGTGAGCACTCTACTAGAAACCACATGTGTGGGGAAGATGGTCATGTAGTGAAGACAGCTATACCCTATGTGAAGTACATGACCTGAGGCTGTGTAAAAAAATTAGCTGGAAACCTTGTGAATTACATGCCTTTGTGCACAATGTGGATTAAATTCCATGTTTCACTGAGACACACCATGCATTTGGGTTTTACATTCCATTTTCGTCTGTGGAACACGCACATGTGAGGCATTGAAGGTAAATGCCAGTACCATGGGGTAGACACAATGTAATATTCCCTTGAGAGGATTTGAGTTATTTCTCACATTAGTTCTTGATTTGGACACAGTATGAGTTCATTCTAATTATTGTTTTCTCTTAATGTGTAATGGATAGTCCCTTTTGGTGATTTGGGATCATATGAAATATGATTTGGGGATGGAGTGTTATGATAGATAAGATTTACTCCAAATATTGTATTGGGATTGCTTGTGAGGGAGATGTGGATTGAGAACCATGTGATTAATTTGAGAACTATTAATAGGATGGTTGGAGAGAATGTTGAGAACCTTGGTTGAGTCTTAGGGAAAATAACTTATTGGCCTTAGTTTAGGATTCCTTAGAGACCTCTAGGTATAGGTGTGTAATGAACTATGTTAGTTGATCAGGGAAGTCACTGTGTGAAATGTTGAGATTTCACAAGGACATTGATCATGAGGGATAGCAGTGGGATGATTTTTCATACCCACTGATATTTGACTTATCTAGGTGGGTGGGCCATTGGTTGTTTGAAAATATGTTTGGTTTTCAGACTAACCTACTGATTACACTAGTTTTGAGATAGGATTGACAATATTTCCTTTTAGTGATTCCACTGAGTCATGCTTTGTGAGGCTGGTGGAGTCATGGGATGAGGACCATGATGTTGAGGGATGCAACAACATAGTGATATGGTTATTGACCTGGAAATATATTTCGGATAAGTGAAACCAGGATGGATGTCCATGCTTAATGACACATAGGTGACCCCAATTGGTGACCTAAATAAATATTAACCCCGTCATGAGGGTGAGTGTGGGAAACTATGTATTTACAACCATGGGTTCCCCATTAGTTACAAGATTTTTTTTGATCTTGTTATGTCTGTGCTGAGTTGGGGAAGGCTACCATGGTCCAAATTTTGTAATCATGAAAATTTTGGAAAATGGAAACCCATGTTGACGATATATAAATATATTCATATTAATTATTAATATGGTACATTCCCTCAGGAAATTATTTTTTTATAATATAAATTCTCATAGTACATTTTTTATTCTAAATAAAACTCACAGTGTAGTGAGGTATTTAATAATAATGAGAACTCCTCACATTAAGAGGTATGTGATTATAAAGAAAACTCCCCTACTATGGAGGTCTATGACATGTTATAAGGATAAGTGTTGAAAAATTAGGTATATTCTTTTAATGATAGATTAATTCCTACATACGCCCTTATAGGTGGATATGATATGATATATAATCTGGAACTGAGGAATTTTGTATCATCATTTAATTAAGGCTTAATAACTTAATATAACCTAGTATTAATTTCTGAAATGATAGAGGGTCAAGAAATCTGGTGTTGTGTATCTTTTGGTAATGAGGTCCAAATGATTACAAATACCCTAGTAGGTAGTAGTGATATGATATAGTGTCATAAATCAGAGTGTTATATATCTCTAGATAATGAGGGCCTTATATATATATATTTCCTTTTGGGTGGTCATTATCTATAAGCTAGAGTGCTTTTATCCCTTATGTTGTCATATTTATACCACATTAAATGACCCTTGATTCGTTATTATCGTTGGAATGGTTATTGTGATGTTCGCAGAGACACTTCTGTGATAGATGAACAAGGTATAGTTGATTGGGGTCTCATGTATGAGGATGAATACAAGTTATATGTTTAAAGGTTGGGATTAGTCCCCCTATATAATGTTTTATTTAATAAATTCCTTCAGTAATGTATTAACTAGGGTAGTATATTTTATGAGCATGCACTTATTATAGTATACTATAGGTCCACCGTTTGGGGGTGCCCAAATAAGGATTTTATTCTTATCTCTTTTTCAAGGCCCTTTGTGATCATTTATAATATATATCTACTTTATTTTTAGATATAGATGCATGATGGTCAATGTGGAGGCCCATTTTTATAGGATCGAGTGGAGCTTCTTGAGTGTAGTCATAGATGGACCAAGAGCAGTTCGACGGTCATTGAGATTGGGTATGTGGTTTTTTTTAGAGTTATAATTAGAGCCTAATTTTATTTATTTTAATTTATTTATTTATTACTATATGATTGGACTAGTGGGAGATCAGTTTTTTATGTGATTATGACCATTCAAATATTTTTTACTACATTTCATTTTTATAGAATGTTTGGATTATTTATTATTTCTATATAGTATAATGATTATGGATTGAGAATGATACTTGGTTATATATAACAGAAATTGATAATATAATATATGGGGTATATTATTCCCAAAAAACTTATTTAGTCCCCCACTACAGGTCAATAAACTCTGTTGTATGTGGAGGCACTTCGGATGTCTAGATGTGATCAAAATTCTGAGAACAGATTAGTGGTATGGAGAGATTAGATATTGAAATGTGATATTAGAGATTATTATTATTATTATTATTATTATTATTGGTATGGTATAAAAGAGATATAAGAATGTATCAAATCAAGTGATTCACCTTGGGATGGTACATCATGAAAAACATTTCTGATAGGATGTCTAGGTTACCAGGGGCCGGATAGATGTTCATGGAATTTCTTATTATAGTTGTTTTATTTTCACCATGTATAAAACACTTGATATTTGATATTTATGATTAATTTTTTGATATTTATATCTTCTTATATAGGGGAAATAGGTGTATCATTCGTCATATTCTGGAATGTTTGAGTAAGATGGAATATAGATCAATTAGTTTGATTTCACTAACAAAAACATATGATTTGTTTAATGTGTCAACAATAGCACATGCATAGTTTTCCCATATATTTTCCTAGTGGTTTTATACTTAGTTAGACCATGATATATATTCATTTCCTTAATGGTAGTTCATACTGATCTACTATAAGACATGTGATGATGAGTGTGATGATCAAGTCCCATATGCATGGGTGGTATAGTGACCCAACAAGGGAATTGTATGCCCTTGTGATATACCCCTTATTGTTTAGTAGTATTCAGGTTAGATTGATTATGGTTCTTGTAAGAAAAATGGATTCACCCATTTATAATGGAATGTTATTCTACATAATTGATCTAGTGTTTGTGATTCCCCTGATACAGTCGTCCTATTGAAAAATCTAGTTGTATGTATATTATTTTGTAAGTGAATTGATCTTATTAAGAGTAGTATATTAGTATAGATACTTTCGGAGGGTTTATTCCCTTTTATTGGGTAGTATTCTTTCACATGTTACCAAAAATGTGTATGTGAGACCCTATAGTTGGTGTATGTCATGTGAGCTTCCATGGTATATACCCTATTGACTTTTGGTTTATGATCTAGGTGGAGACCCTAGTGACCATGATGTGTAACTCAATCTTTTAGTGATACTATGTATAGTTCTATATGTGAGGGTAACCAATGGGATGGGTTATATGGGTTATGATTGTCCCTATAAAATTAAATAATTGGTATATACTTATTTTGGTAATCGATAGAGAAGTTATACAATCAAGGTTATAGTTTTGTCATGTTTATGCCTAGATTCTTGAGATTATGCACCTTCAGTGATATCTATTTTTAGTATCAAGGAAAATTGTTAAGGGTATGACCATTTGGGTGCTTAAACCAATTGAATCTGGATTGGATTCTAATAATTTGATGAAGGAATGGGTAAAAATCATGCTTTTGGGAATGAATATCATTTTTTGGTGATTGTGAGAAAGACCATGGAATGGGTGAGATTCCAATAGTAAATAGGGGAATTAAAGATGTTTTTGTTTAGATGATACTTACATACAATGTAGAATATATATTGGATCTGGGGCATGGACCTAGTCTATATGTTGGGTGAATCATGATAGCATGGATTAGAAGGTGGGATTCATATTTTACAATGAGTCCGATTGACTTTTTTCCTTGGAGAAGTATAAGTTAATAAATAGGGTGTTCAGTTTTACATTGGTCGTTTGAGGGTGTGACCCTTGATTTTGATATAATTTTTGGGGTTATAAAGGATTCTATTATCTTATGTTAGGAATAAGTGATTAATTAATTTATTGTGTTAGCACTCATATTTGAGTTGGGTAACCATGTCCAAGGATCACGTTTAGAGATGGTGGTTTTAAAAGAATGGCGTGTCTCCTATTAGAAGTTTTTAAATAGAATATTAGTTGTCATTTTTTTATGATGTGATAATAATTTCTGGAATAGTAAAATGATGATTTTTGAGATGTGTAGATGGAATCCCACAAAGGTTTCCTGAGGATGAGAAGAATGTTTTTTGGGAGGTGGTAAACACCTGTTTTTTTTTCTAGCTGTGAAACTCATCAAGAATTTGAATTTTCACATTATGAATATTATGATGGGTGAAAGGGTATTTTTCCCCTATATGATGATATTTGATAATTTTCTAACCACTCTATTAGTCCCAAAATAAGATGTTAACCCTATTAAATGATTGTAGGTGAAATATGATTCGTTCAAATTGTCAAAAATAGTTAATATTTAATTAATTAAATAGTAATTTATTTTTTCTTGTTTATTTGGTCATATCATTTGAATAGGGAATCAGTTTTTTGTTTTTAATCTATGGTGTATTCTAGAATAGGGGGTTCTTCTTATGTGATGTATAAATGCTCTATTGTCATTGGTCCTAGGCCTAGGAACCCAATTCCCTTTTTATTATTTATTTTTCTATTATTTTGCTTAATTTTATTTCATTTTCAACATTCATACCTCACAAAATATTATGTAAACTAGAGAACCCCCCCCCCCCATAGTTCACCTTCGATTGAGATTAAATTGGTAGATGGTGTATTTTATTTTATGGGGCTCATCAGGAGGAGGATTTGGGAAGGTGTCAATGTCTTGAATATTCAGGATTGAATATTTGAAAATTTCCACCATGTGGTATGATATTTTTTTGATATAAATTTCTATTCTATTGTTTTTAATGTTTTAAATATGTTTTAGGATTTCTGAGGACCCCCTGCGGTCTTATCTATTATTATTTTGTGATAGACAATGGTTTTAGAGATATCACAAATGTTTTTGATTAGAGAAAACTGACTAAATGACATGTGGTATCCAATAATACACATAATGTGTTCATCATTTTGTATGATAGTTGAAGATGATGACTATATGGAGTGAATTCCCTATGGACACATTATTTTGGGTGACTCGGTGTGTGGCCAAGCACCCAGCTAAATACCACATTAGAGGGGCACATGGTCATGTGGGGTACATGGCTAGAGCCTATGTATAGAACATATCCAAATTTCATGTGAAGGGATTTTCTAGAAACCATTTAAATTACACTACTAGGTACCCCATGTGCATACACACCATGTGATACTAATATAAGATGTGTATTTGGTTTTTACACTCTATGTCCAGCTGAGGTACACACTCAGGTGTGGCCTTGAGGGTACTTGTCATGTACCAAAATGGTGTACACTGCGTACTATTCCCTTGACATATTTTGAGTGGTTTTCTTCATCTAAGATACAATTGGACAAAAGAGGGGTCCATTTTGAGTATTTTTCTACAAATATCGTGATGGTGAGTCCCCTTGATGAATTGGGATCTTTTTATAGTTGATTTGAGTCTGGAGATTTATGAATGAGAGGTTTTAATCCAAAAACTAAATCAAGAGAACTCATTATAGAGATATGTATTGAGACATGTTTGAGGGTTTTAATGTAATTAAAATCTTTGAAGGAGAGAGTTTTAAGGAACCAGGTTGAGACTTAGATGGATGAACATAGTAAACCAAGTGTAGGATCCCCTAGTAACCTCTAGGTATAGGTGAGGGACAAAATATGGTGGTTGATTAGGGATGTGATCTTGTAGACCACTGAGATGATTTAAGGCTTTAATATAATAGATATTGAGGTGGGGTAAATTTTCTTCCCCACTGAGATGTGATTTTCCTTGGTGGGTAGGCATTGGGTAGTTTGAAAATAGGTCGGGTGTTATGATTGACCTAGTGATGACCTCATTTTTAAGATGGGATCTATACCATATCCTATCAGTGATTAAACTGAGGCAAACATTGTGATTACTATAGGGTATTTTTCATGATGACTGTGATGATAAGGAACATATTAACCCAAATATGTAGGTTTTTTCATGAAGATGTAGCTGGGATAAGAAACCAAATATGGGTGTTCGTTGTTGATGTGACCTAGGGGAACTTAGTGGGTTCCTAGAAAGACATTCTTACCCAAGTTTGAAGGTGTGTATGGAAATATGGGTAGTGATGATCCTTGGTATCACCTCAAAATCAAAAAAAAAGTTGAGACTATTACATCTATGATGAGTTTGGGTAGGCTCTTAGGAGCTTACCATGGTTTTCATGATGGGTTAGGCAGATGGCCACCTGTGATGATGATATATGAATATATATATATATATGATTAATATGGTATATTACCTTAGGGAATTCTTGTTTTTAAATTTAAACACTCATGGAGAGGTAATAATATTAAAGAAAACATCATTCATATGGTGGAATTTGATACTTTAGAAAACTCTTATTGTAGGGAGGCATGTGATACTACCATAAAATTCCAATGTAGGGATGTCTGTAATCCTCTATACGATTAGAAACTATGTATTTATATATCTCTAAGTAATGAGTGTTTTATTATTATATATATTTTCATATAGGTGGGTTTCATATGACATTCTGTCTGGCATTAGGCATTATGCAACTTCGAGTAATGAGGGATGGATAAGAACTTACACCCCACTAGGGACTTTTGATATCATATAAGGTCTGGCACCAGGGTGTTATATATCTCAAATTAATGGGGACATGATACCAACATACTCTTTCATAGGGGGTTATGATATGATATAGGGGAATGCATTGGGGTTTTATGTATCTAGAGTTAATGAGGATCTGATACATTCATACACAATTATAGGAATTCATTATCTATATACCAGTGTGATTTTATCCCATGTTTAGTTATTTTTAAATTAGATGAAAAGACCTTAAGGCCATTATTATGGTTGGAAAAGTCACATGGATGTGGATGGGGAAACTATGGCTTTAGATGAATCAGAGCTCATATTAGATTATTAACATTGGTTGTTGGGGTCAAGGTAGGACTGGGTCCCCCTAGGTGGGGGTTTATTTATTTATCTCCTTCAGTTATGTATCAGCTACGATAGAAATATTTCCTGAGAATGAACTTATGATAGAAGATTGCATATCCACCATTAGGGAAAGTGTAACATCCCAGGTAAATAAAAAATATGAAATTTTCATATTTATTAATATTTGTGAATTAAATATTAATTTCACTTTAAAGGGGATGCTATTTTCGATGGCGTACCCAGCACACAACAATGGGTTTCTTCAAATTCTTTTGTGGCACACAATGTTGAGTCATACTGTAAAAAATAATAAAATAATATTATTATTTTAAAAGGTTGCTAATGCCTAGAGGTTTTATTGGTGGGAATGAACAGAACTAACCATATAATGATTAAATATGTTTTTAAATGTTTTTACACTAATCTAATAACATTTATAGGCTTAAAATGAGAATGAATCCAATTTTTTATGCACAAATACTCTAATATTTTTAAAAGGAATTTTTACAGCATTTTGATTGAGAACCATTTTTTAATATAATTTTGGTGACATTTATATGTTTCTTTTGACAAAATAAACTTTTTATTTAGAATAGAGGCATCAAAATTTACTCTGGGTAAACTTTTGGTATTTTTCTAATAATGTTCGTTTTTTAATGAATAGTTAAAAATACTGCATTTTAATTCAATACTACCTTTTAATATAATTTATTTATATGGTTAGATTATATTTTTAAATGGGTTTAAAGTGTAATTGAATTATATTTTTACAATTTAATCCAATTTTGGTCATTTAAAGTAATTTCACTTTGAATTTTTATATAAACAAGTGTCAATCTTTTGATAATTATTATTTTTTAAAAACACGCTTTCTAGTTTTGACAACAGATTTTAATTGTAAATTAATTAATGAAACATTTATTTTTTGAATTTTGGAAAATAGATATCATTTTTAAATTAGGATCATCAAAATTAGCTTTGGGTGAATTTTTGGTATTTCTCTGAAAACATACAATTTTTGATGAATAGTGAAAACACACTCTAGTAGTAAAAAAATCAACTTTTTCATTTAAATAAAATTTTAACACTTCTTTGAAATGAATTTCAAAAATCCGATATGCATGGTTGTCATCAGTAATTAAAATGTGATTCAATATGATAAAAATAATTTTTTCTGAATATTAACTTTTGACTTTTATTTACCGCGGTTAGATGTAAATAGGGTAATTCAATGAAAAAGAAATATTATAATAATATAAAATTACCTTAAAACTTGTCCTAACCTTATTTGATGAGTCATGGTTGACCAATAAAATCCTACTCTGTGATTTTTGTCCTTTTAAATCCATTTGGTAAAGATAATGTCATTAATATCTTTTTATTTAAAGTAAAAATAAAAATATCATAAACATTTATTATTTTGCTAAAAAATATTTTATGTGGGGTTATGTAATCTATATATCTGACTATAAATAGTCATTATAGAGCTAAAAATATTTCCTACATCATGGTATTTTATTTATAACTTTTAGACATCAAATAAATAATTTTATTTATGACACAATGATGATGTAATTATTACCACGTTAATGAAGCCTTCGGGTTCAAACTAAAGGGAGTTAGCTGATTTAAAGGTGACGTCTTTCCTCAAGTTCTCTAATTATATTTTAGTTCTTCACTCCCTATGCTATTTTTATTATTTTTTTACATACTATTCTCAATATAAAAGGTTTTTTATGATAAGTATTCTTACTACACTTACACACACCTTCGTCTAATGGATAAAAACATATTGTTTCTGTGGGCGGTGAACTACTGCCTCACGAAATGATGATTGTTTGATTATCTCCTACTGCCTCTCATGGGGGTAATTATGATGGAACTATATTTATATATGATATATAGTATATTTATATTGTTTCTATGATTCTGTATTTTTCATTTTTATCATACCATTATGGTTTCCATAATAGAAAAATACGATAATTTCATTTGAGGAAGTGCGGACTACCGCCCCCTCAATGTGATATGACTCGTTCATGCCATACGTGGAACATATAAAGGATGGAGTTAATGAAATTATATATAATTTTATACTGGAATTATAATATAATTATGCATCATTATGTTTTCATTCCATTAAATATTAAATATAAATGAAAGTATCATTCATGCGTACGTACGACTTACCGTCTCCCTGAATGGTGCATTTCATTTCTTATCTCCAAATGTTATATACTATTATAAATAATTAAATATACTATATATATATATGATATATATGATATCTAAATCATGAATATCATTATGGAGATAATAAAATTTTGACCACATGGACAACTTGTAATTATAAGATATTCGTTTTTGACTCAAGTAAAAATTATTGACAAAACAACCATTATTAACTCATATGATTATGTAATGTTTATAATGTTGTAATAAGTGATATAAAAGAAATAATAAAGTTTAAAAAGGTTTTGAAGCAGGTCTAAATTAACTTTAGTTTCTTATCCATGAGACTAAATAACAAACGAGTCATGTCGGACAATAGGTAAGGGACTTCATCCCAATCTACTTTTACTGAGGCATATATTTATATATACAAGAATTGCTTTTATACGGTGTATAAAACCCTTCAACTTGTCATTTCATTCAAAGGGAATCTTTTATACATAGCGTTTTAATAAATGTAAATGGTAATGTTTCATATTTAATGTACGCAGTGACAATGACCTTTCTTCCACCATAAGTGTTATTTGATATTTGGCTTCATTAACAAGATATAATTTCTTTAAATGGAAAATAAATACCATATACACTTTTACATATTTTGGTATTGAAATTTTTTTTGATAATGGATTGGTAATGTAAATATATTTAAATGATATATTGTGATTGAAATGTGGAAATTTTTTCTTTCCTTTATGTTTCTTTTTTGTGTTCTAATTATGTTATGGTTATTGGGTAGTGTTTACATATACGGGTGGTTCCGTGATAAACCTAGGGTGGGTGATCCCAATATATCTCTCCAATACATTGGGTTACATGATAGAGGTTAACATTAATTTTTCTCCTAATAGATTTTGGAAATATATCGTGATGGGTATTCCAACGTAACTCCCTACGTAGCTGTGAAATCTATAACGTAAGTATGTTATGGATGTAGCAAGTTACCATTATGATTTATGATTTCCATGTGTTATTCATAAATATTATAATTTTTTGTGGTATGTTAAAGATTGAAAAGTATGATTTAATTTATTTTTATGTATTTATGGACTAATGTTTTCTTTCCTTGTTTTATTACCCTTACTGAGCATTTTGTGATCATCCCTAGTTTTGGAAATGTTTTTCATAGGATATAAGGAAGGGTAAGATAAATGAAGAATTCAAAAAGATTTTTATCAAGAAATGAATTCTAGATTTCTTTTAAGAGTTTTTATTTTATGAAGAAATGCATACTGAGTAGAAGTGTCTTCTTTGTAAAAAATGAGATGTAATGTAATAGTTATGGCCTAATTCTCTAAAACTCTAAACCGAAAAAGATCCTCAATGTGAATTATTAACTTAATTCAAGATTTCATAATGTTCAAGGATGGGGATAAATAGTTGGTATAAATTTTAGGTTTAGATAACTTTTGGAGTTAAGATATTGTTAAATTAATATCCCTAAATTAATTTATGGTAAGATTAAAATGATATAGTATTTACAGATTACCATGTTTCTTCACCTATGATATTTCTGTGTTTAGAATGGACTTCCACATAGGAAATGGGGTTGCTATAATAGGACAACATTAGAAGGAAAACAACCTTCCAGACCAGAAAACCTATGATGGTCGGAATTGAAACTGAATAGTTTATTGCAGTGATGTCACAATTGAATCAGGCTATAAATGGTGGTGGTATCCAGGCATGAGATAAGACAAATCAACCATAGAGGAACACGTCGGTATTGGAGCATTTCATGAGGTGGCATCCCCCATAATTCAGAGGATCACTTGACCCTATTCTAGCTGAAGGGTGGATTAAAGCACTAGAAAATATTTTTGATGTCATGGGGTGTTCAGAACATCCAAAGGATAGTCTTATTGTTTACCATTTTGAAGGTGAAGTCGATCAGTGGTGGTTAATGGTGAAACATATCAGGGATAGTGAGGACATTGATGCTCTTGATTGGGATGAATTCAAAAGTTTGTTTCTTGATAAATATTTGCCTAAGGTATTTCATCTTTGGATGGAAAAACAATTCCTATAATTGAGTCGGGATGATGACTCAATGGCTATTTAGGAAAATAAATTCACTCGACTGGAAAGGTATGCTTTAAATTTCATACGAGATCATGATAGTAAAATATATTGTTTTTACTCAGGATTAAAGCCAAAGTATCAAAGGTATATAGCTTATAGTGAGTTAAAAAGTTATGAAAAACGTATCTGATGTGTGGAGAAGGTGCAAAATGGGTTTTCCAATGATCAGGTATTCTTTGAAAAATAATAGAATAAGAGATAGAGGTAGAAAACGAAAGGTAAGAACTCTTCAAAAAAAGTCTGATGGTAAGAAACATAATTTTATAGTTTGTTAAAATTGTGGTAAAGAGCATGTTGGGGAATGTCTTTTGAATTCTATTAAGTGCTACCAATGTGGTGAAATGAGGCATAAGGTTCGTAATTTCACTGAAAAATATCAGGGTAATGGTAAGACAAATATGATGTACAGTCAATAAAATGTTTTAAGTGAAATGAAATAGATCATTATGAAAATGAGCGTCCAACGAAGAACTAAACAAAGGGAAAGTAGTAAGACTACATGTAGAAAAGGGTGGTGAAATCTTTTTCAACTACTTCAGCAGATGTTGGGACATCGAATGAAGTAGTATCACGTACATTGTTTGTTTGTTCAGATTTTTCCAATGTGTTGTTTGATTCAGGGTCTACACATTCATTCATTTCTGAAAAAATTTCTAGTAAATTGGGAATTCCTCCTCAAGATATGAATCTTGAACTTATGGTAAAAATAATGGGAGGAAATATTGAGACAAAAAGAAATTATAAGAACCTTCCTATCCTTGTGTGTGGAAAGAATCTACCTGAAAACCATATTGTTTTGAATCTATTAGAGTTTGATGTTATTTTGGGTATGGATTGGCTTTCCATTTATTATGGTAATATTGATTGTAGGGATAAAGAGGTTTTCTTCTGAACGATTTTCAATTTGTGTACAAAAATGAACCCTTAGTTTTGATAACATATCAAGAAGCTATGAAACTAGTAAGAGGTAGAAATGAATTTTACCTTGCATATATTGTTGAATACAAAGGAACTATTCAGATTAATGATGTTACAGTAGTAAATGAGTACCTTGATGTTTTTTTTGATGAGTTTCCTCTTATAATACCTGATCGGGAAGTAGAATTTAGTGTTCACTTAGTTCCTGATGTTAATCCAATTTCAAAACCCACTTATAAAAGGGATAAAATTAAAGTTTTAGATTCAAAGAAACAATTGAAGGAGTTTTTAGATAATGGTTTCATTCGATATAGCACATCACCATGGGGTGCTCTAGTCTTGTTTATTAAAAATAAAGACGGTTCAATGAGACTTTTCATTGATTATCAAGTCTTGAATAATATCACTGTTAAGAAAAAGTATCATTTGCCTCATATTGCTGATTTGTTTGATCAGCTCCAGAGAGCTCAGCATTTTTCAAAGATTGACTTGAGGTAGGGTTATCATCAGTTGAAATTAAAGGAAGAATACATTCTGAAGACCATGTTTCTTACTAGATATGGCCATTATGAATTTGAAGTTATGCCTTTTGGGTTATCAAATGCACCTGCTATATTCATGGATCTTATGATTACAATTTTCCATGTGTTCTTGGATATGTTTTTTGTTGTATTTATTGATTATATTTTGGTTTTTTACAAAATTAAAGAGGAATGTTAATGTCATTTAAGGGTTTCCTTGAAAAAAATAAATGAAAAAAAACTGTATGGGAAATTCAGAATTTGTGAGTTTTGGTTACAGAAAAAATCATTCCTTAGTCACATTGTTCAAAAAACTGGCATAATTATAGATCCTGGTAAAACAAAATTTGTTGAAGAATGACCAAGACCCACAAATATAATCGTTATTTGTAGTTTTATAGGATTATTGGGTTATTACATGAGGTTTGTTGAAAAATTTTCACAGTTATCTAGCCCACTGACTAAGTAAACTCAAAAAGGTGTGATGTTTATCTAGACAAAATAATGTGATTATTGTTTTAAGGAATTGAAAAGAAGATTGGTGAATGATCTAGTTTTGAATTCACCTTCTAGAGATGGTGATTTTTTTATCTACAATTATTCTTTATTGAAAGGACTTGGTTGTGTCCTAATGCAGAATGACCAGGTAATTGCTTATGCTTCATGTTAGTTGAAACCTCATGAGTTAAATTACCCTATAGATGATTTGGAATTATCTGATGTTATTTTCTACTTTAAAAATTTGGAGGCATTATCTATTTGGACTAAAATGTGAAATATATACTGACCACAAAAGTTTGAAGTATATATTCACTCAGAAAGAATTGAACATGAGAAAAGGGAGATGGATGGGATTAATCAAGGAGTGTGATTGCATAATTCATTACCATCCGGGAAAGGAAAATAAATTGGTCGATGCTTTGAGTCTAAAAAGTAATGCTACATTAACCATGTTACGGTTGGAACAAGATCCTTTTATTAAATATTTGTTGATATTTGGTATATAATTTTTTGGTGTAGGAAATTCAGCTGTTTTGTTTCAGGTGTCAGTGAAATAATCTCAATAAGACAAAATTAATCAAGCATAAATGGAAGACAGTGAGTTGCATAAAAAGGTAGAGTTGGTTCATAAGGGTAAGTTACCAGAATTTAATAATGATAATGATTGAATTTTGAGATTTGGTAAGAGAATATGTGGGCCTTGTGATTCACAGTAGAAGAATGAGTTTTTATGTGAAGCTCATAGTTCTCGGTTTTTAGTTCATCTCAGCAGTACTAAGTTGTACAGATATCTTCAGAAGTATTACTGCTTGGATGGAATGAAAAGATATATTGTTGAAATTACCGTGAAGTTTTTGACTTGTCAATAGGTTAATGTAGAGTGGCAGTTACCGAAAGGGATGCTTCAGCCTTTACCAGTGCCAAAGTAGAAATGGGAAAATGTGTCCATGGATTTTGTTATGGGATTACCAAAGACATCTCGAGGTAATAATGCAATCTGGGTTATTTTTGATTGATTCACTAAATCTGATCATTTCTTTCCTATTTAAGATACTTTGTCTCTACATCAACTTTCTCAGTTGTATGTCAAAAAGATAGCTAGGTTGTAGGGATTTCCTCTTTCTATTGTATCTGATTGTGATCTCAGGTTTACTTCTATCTTTTGGAAAGGCCTTTATAAGTCATTGGGTACTGAATTAAATATTAGTAAATCTTTTCATCCTCAATCATATGGTCATTTTGAACAAACAATTTAGACATTGGAAGATATGCTATATGTTTTCTCAATAGATTACCAAGGAACTTGGGACCAACATCTTTATTTAGTTGAAATTTCTTATAATAACAATTTTCAAATCTATTATAAAGATTTCACCATTTGAGGCATTATATGGAAAGTGGTGTCGAACTCTATATTTTTGTATGAAGTAGGTGAAAGGACGTTGATGGAACTAGAATTGGTAGAGGAGATGGTAGAAAAAGTTTAATTGATTCATCAGCGCATGAGAACAGCTCAGGGTAGGTAGAAACCTTATGCGGATAACTGGATGAAGGATCTTTCTTTTGAGGTAGGTGATCATGTCTTTCTCAATGTTTCTCTAGGGAAAAGTGTGATGTGTTTTGGTAAGAATGGAAAGCTGAGTCTAAGGTTCATTGAACCATATAAGATTCTGAAGAAAGTTGGATCAGTTGCCTACATAGTGGATTTAAATCTTTGTTTATCCTAGGTACACAATGTTTTTCATGTTTCAATGTTGAGAAATTATATGCCAGATCCATCTCATGTTTTGAGTCTTGAGGTAGTTTTGTTAGAAGAGAATCTCTCTTATGAGGAACAGCCAGTACAGATTCATAACCGAAGAGAGCGAGTGTTGTGGAAAAATGTATTTCTTCAGGTAATGGTTTTATGGAAAACCATATAGTGGAAGAGAAAACATAGGAATATGAAAATGATATGAGGGATAAATACCCCCATTTATTTGATAAGAGAATAAAATTGTGAGGACGCTATTTCTAAAAGGGGGAGGATGTAACATCCCTGGTAAATAAAGAATATGACATTTTCATATTTATTAATATTTTTTAATTAAATATTAATTTTACTTTCAAATGGATTCTATGTTTGATGGAATACCCAACACACAACAATGGGTTTCTCTGAATTCTTTTGTTCCATAGAATTTTGAGTCATACTGAAAATAATAATAATATAATATTATTATTTTAAATGGTTGTTAACGCCTAGCCATTTTATAGGTGGGAATGAACAGAACTAACCATATTATTATTAAACGTGTTTGTTAATTGTTTTTTCATTTATCTACTAATATTTAGAGGTGTAAAATGATAATGAATCCAAGTTTTTAAGAATAAATACTCTAATATTTTTTTAAAAAGGTAGTTTTACTTTATTTTGATGGAGAACTCTTTTTAAATATAGTTTTTGTCATTTTTTTTGTTTCATTAGTCAAAATAAAATAATTATTTAGAATCATGACATCAAAATTTACTTTGGGTGATTTTTTTGTATTTGTCTAATAAAGTACATTTTTTAATGAATAGTGAAAATACTGCATTTTAATTCAAAACTACTCTAATATAATTTATTTTTATGGTTAGATTATCTTTTTACATGGTTTTAAATTTTAATTGGATTATATTTGTACCATTTAATCCAATTATGGTCATTTTACATAATTTCACTTAGAAATTGGGCATAAACAAGTGTCAATCTTTTGATAATATTATTTCATAAAAACATGTTTTCTAGTTTTGACAAGAGATATTATTTTTAAATTAATTAATAAAAATTATATGTTTTGAATTTGGTAAAATAGACATTATATTTGAATTTTTAATATTAAAATTATCTTTGGGTAAGTTTTTGGTATTTTTCTGAAAACGTTCAGTTTTTTATGAATAATAAAAACACTACATAGTTGTTAAAAACAAACTTTTTCCTTTAAATGAATTTTACCTCTTCTATGAATTGAATTTCACAAATCCTACATGCATGTTTGTCATTAGTAAGTAAAAAATTTTTCAATATGATGAATTTTTTTTGGTGAATAGTAACTTTTGAGTTTTATTTACCGCGGTTAAATGTAAAAAGGGTAATTCAAGGTAAAAAAATATTATAATAATATAAAATTACCTTAACACTAGTCCTAAAATTATTTGATGAGTAATGGCCGACCAATACAATCCTTGGGTTGGATTTGTGGTTTTGAAGTCCATTTGGGTAAATAATGACATTAATAACTTTTTATTTTAAGTAATATTAAAAATATCATAAACATGTATTTTTTTGCTAAAACAATTTTAATGTGGTGTTATATAATTTATTACATTGACTATAAATAGTAATTTGAAATCTAAAAAAATTTCCTATATCATTTTAGTTTATTTATATTTTTTATACAACAAATAAATAAATGTATTTATGACACAATGATGATGTAATGATTACCTCATTAATGAATGTTTTAAATAAATTGAATTATAAATCTTAAAATAGAATTATTTTGATACTTTTTATGTCATACACACATTTTAGAGATGAGGATGACTTGTTATCTTTGAATTAATGAAGTTTTTTTGAAGGAATAAAGTTGGTTTGGATTTTTAAAAAAGTCATGATATAATTAGTATAAAAATTGACATAACTGAGTTATTAAATCAATTAAAATTTTATTATTTGATAAAATTGTCCTAAAAATCAGTGATTTGTCCAAATGACATATATAATGTTAAATATATCATTAATGATCCATTTTGGGTCGCATTCCATTTTATAGTAAATATATTTACCATATAGTATGAATATACAAGAAGGCATGGTAAAAGATAAATAAGGTAACAAAGGATTAAATAAAAACGATAAGGATAAAAAATATATTAAAAACCTGTCCAATTTTTATTGAATGATTTTATTTCGATTTATATTAATCTTATCTTCTAAATTAATTATTTTTTGGACCTTTTGAAAATAAAAATTATTTTATAATAAAATAATACTTTCAAACTATCCTAAAAAGCCCCTCCTCTGCCTTATAAAAGGCCATCAACTCTAACACATTAAACACACCTATAAATCCCCTTGTATTGTCCAAAATCTTCCCAAATAATCTCTCCATATCCCTCTATTCTTCCAATAATCCTTTACTTAGGTAGAAGAAACTTCAAGGAAGCCTTTTCGTTCAAACCAAATGGATTTACCCAATTTAAAGGTAACGCCTTCCATCAAGTTCTCTTATTCTATTTTACTTCTCCACTCCCTATGGTCATATTATTATTTTTTTAAATAAAAACACCAATATCTACAATATATTAGGTCGTTTTTATAATAAGTATTCGAACTACACTTATACACACCTCCGTCTAATCGGTAAAGAACATACTCTTTCTATAGGCGGAAAACAACTACCTCACGAAACGATGATTGTTCGATTATCGCCTACCACCTCTCATGGTGGCCATTATGATGGAACTATATTTATATGTGATATAATGTATACTAATATTATTTATATGCTTCTGTATTTTTTATTTATATCATACCCTTATGGTTTTCATAATAGGTAAATATGATAATTTCATTTGAGGAAGTGCGGACTACCGCCCCCTCAAATTGATATGACTCATTTATTATATACATGGAACATATAAAGGATGGAGTAAATGAAATTATATATGATATTATACTGGAATTATAATATACCTATGTATCATTAATTTTTAATTCCATTAAATATGAAATATAAATGAAGGTAGCATTCATGTGCACGTACAGCTTACCGTCTCCTTGAACGGTGCATTTTATTTCTTATCTAAAAATGTTATGTACTTTTATAAATAAATATATATACTAGATATATATGATATATATGATATCTAAATCATGAATATTATTCTGGAGATAATGGAATTTTGACCACATTGACAGCTTGTAATTATAACAAGTTCATTTTTGATTCAAGTACAAAAATTCAACAAAACTACTGTTATTAGATCAAATGATTATTTAATGTTTATAATGTAGTATTAAGTGATATAAAAGGAATAATAAACATGTAAAAGGGTTTTAAGAAATTATATATTAACTTTAGTGAATTATTTAGGATATTAAAGAATGAACGAGTCAAGTCGAACACGAGGTACGAGACTTCATCTCAATCTCCTTTCATTGAGGAAAATTTTGATTTATACACAACTTTATTTGAAATGTTGTATAATCCCCTTTGAAATTTCATTTCATTCAAATAGAATCTTTTTATATGTAGAGTTTTACTAAAAAACACAGGGAATCTTTCTTTTTTTTAACGTAAGCGATGATAATGACCTTTCTTCCGCCACGAGCATTATTTGTTATTTGGTTTCCTTAACAAGGTGTAATTTTTTTAATAGGAAAATAAATACCATATACTCTTTTACATATTATGGTATTGAAAATGGTTTTGATAATGGACTCTTTATGTCAATATAATTAAATGATATATTGTGATTGAAATGTGGAAATGTTGTTTTTATTTTATGTTTGTTTCATATGTTATGATTATGTTATGGTTCTTTGCAATTGTTTACATATACGGGTGGTTCCATGATAAACCTTGGGTGGGTGAGCCCTAGATATCTCTCCAATGGATTGGGTAACATGATATAGGTAAATGTTAGTGTTTCTCATAATAGATTTGGGGAATATATAGTGATGGGTATTTCAACGTAAATCCCTACATAGCTATGAAAGCTAAAATGTAAGTATGTTATGGATGCCACAAGTTACCATTATGATTTATGATTTCCATGTGTTATTCATAATCTTATAATTTTGTGTGGTATGTTAAATATTGAAAAGTATGATTTCATTAATTTTTATATATTGATGGACTAATGTTATTTTTATTTGTTTTATATCATTAATGAGATTTTTATGCTCATCCCAAGTTTTTGAAATGTTTTTTCATAGGATATAATAAGGGTAACAGAAAGGAATAATTCAATAAACTTTTTATCATGAAATGAATTCTTGTTTTCTTTTAATATTTTTTATTTTATGAGAAAAATGGATACTGATTAGAAGTGTCTACTTTGAAAAAATTGAGATGTAATGTATTAGTTATGGACTTATTATCTAAAACTCTAAACCTGAAAAGATCCTCAATGTGAATTATTAACTTAATTCAAGATTATGTAAGGTCGGGTCTTTATAGACGGCCTACCAAGGATTATATTCTCACCCCTTATGTGGGAACCATGGTGCTCGTGCAGACATTATATATGATTTTAGGTGGTATGTAAATGAATGATTGTATGTAAATAAACATAGTGCTTCATGATCAAGTACATATACTTATGGGAATTCTTGGATTGGATTGGATTATTATGAATTTATGGGATATTATGTATGTGGTTTGATTCTGAGTTAGAAGAAGATCATCATGTACTTTACTTTATTTTTTTATACATATATGATTCGACCAGTGGGTGTTCAATTTTTGTATGGGGGGAATGGTCGTTTGAGTCTGTATGAATGCATTTGATTTTTTAGCATGTTTAATTTATTTATTATATATGTATACTCTTAACGATAAAAGTTTTGTATGAAAAAAATTATTTCCAAATATTATTAGTACTCTTGTATATGGGGTATAATCTCCCACAAAAACTCATTATGCCTTGAATTCTAGTTTGAAGCTTCTAGCATATGGGTTGGCACGCCGGAAGAATAATAACAAATTCCAGTTAAGGAACAAATTAGTTTACTAGGACCAAGGGATGTTGTAAAAATCTCCAAATTGAGAAACACTTTTTAGTCACACTAATATAGTTTTTTATAAAAAAAATATCCACATAATTTTATGCTTTTTATAACATTTCAATTAAATGGATGAATTTATGGTGTTGAAATTGAAGGAAATCCCTAAAAATTTGATTATTGTAAATTCCTGAAATCTTGCTGTTGAAATCTATTTATGAGTGTTATATTTCAAAACCAAATCATTTTGGCTCATCAACATAGTCGTTTTAAAGTAAACCAAGCTGAATAATGTGTATATAGTTCACCATTATAGGGGGAGAGGCTAAATCTAGTGAACGAATAAATTTCATAAATTCAAGAAAATATTCTATATTTTGGAAAATAAATTAATAGCTTGAGAACGTGTAATGAAAATATAGTGGATTGAATATTGAAAAGCCCAACTATTGAATATTTGAATGATAATGTGGCTCCATATATTGAAAATTTAAGTATTGAATATTCATTCATAAATTATGTGTGCTGAAAATTTATCCTATACTTTGATAAAAATAAATTATAAAATCAAGAGGGGTAGTAATTATTATTTAATATAAAATAGAAATTATTTTGTAAATAGGAGGGGGGATAAGCACCTTTTGGGTTCATTGTTTTTTATTCATTGATCCAAATGGTGAGGGATATAAGTTTAATGAAATACATTGTATTTTCCCCTAATATTGTATATTTAAATTTTTATCACTTGTTAGGTTCTTATGGAAAACATTGAATTTAATCGAGTCCATGTATTTAGGGTTGATTAATGTATAGCTAATTTCATAAGACATTTAATTTCTTCCTTATCCAAATTTTTAAGTGACACATTTAGTTTAGTGGATGTTCAGTAGAGAAGATGAGAATATGGTGAATAGTGTAAAACAAAAGAAATTTATTTGAATTTATTGTCATTAGTGTGTAGAAGAACTCATTTTCTTAAATGAGAGGTTGGTATTGAAACAAAATACTTATGGGGTGACTAAATATCCAATAATATTTTTATTATGATGTATTTCATTTATTTTTAATCACAATTTTCAATTGAATTTAATGAAATTTAGTGAAACGGTGCATTGAGATTCCAATAATATTTATAAATTAAAGGCACTAAATTTTCATAAATTGTAACAAGAAATCATTAGTAAAAACATAGTGAAATAGATACATCAGTATATGGGGTTTCTACAAATTGTAGAAGACACCAAAGATATGTATAAAGATGTAATTATCATATAAGCATAAGTAAAGAAGGAAAAGGTAATGAATTTTTTTATTGGATGTTGGAGAAATTTATGGAGACAATTATATACAGAATTCAATATAATATCTAATGAATATTGATATAATATTTATTATGATTTCATCACAAGTTCTAAAGGTTAATGGAGAACTACCGAATATATATTGATTTGATGATCCATATTCTCTTGAATATGATTACCATAGGAAAGATTCAAATGTGGAATAATTTTGTATCACATTTGGATGTTGATTGCAACAGTAGATAGATGATCAGATGTTAAAAGATGATGTGATGAATGATGATAGCATAAATATACAACCATCTTAAGTCAATTGGGATAGGATACCAGAATCCATAGCGTCTAGTAGGTATGGGAGGTGAAGTAAATAAGTAATTAAAAATTTACCAATGAATTGACAATGATTTTTGAAAGATAACCATAATGATTTTAAGTTTCATTTTACCTTAATAAGGGATTACTACTATTAAATTTTAAATGTCATGGATCATACCAAAACTAAAATTATAGTTTTGGAAGTAGTACCCTCAGAAAACATGCTGAACAATATGAGATGGAAGGTATGGGAGGTGAAGTAACTGAAGAAATAAATAATTATTAGATAAGTCACACTAAGTTTATAAAGTTAAACTTATGGATTATAAGGTTCATTTTACCTTACAAAAATTGTACTACTAATAAAACTAAAAATTCATGTAGATTACTAAAAATCAAATTATATTTGTGGAAATAGTATTGTGAGAAAATACCCTGAATATTATGAGATGGAAGATCATAGAAATATGAAGATTATAAATTGAGTTGATATTATTGGGCTAAATAAATATTATTTAAATAATTTCAGTTTATATATACACTATCTTTTCAATGAAACTATATCAGAGTGACTTATCTATGATTCAAGCATATTCAATCAAGATGATTGGAAAAAATAGGGATGGATGATGCTAAAGACTCTATAAGAAGTTGAAAAGAATGGTAAAAAATAGGTGAATACACTATATTCTAGATTAGTATAAAGATATATGATATAAATGAACCATAATATGATGTGCATTTAATGAATATTCTAGTATGTTTTGATTATTATAAGATACAAAATGAGTTTAAGGTAAAGAATTTAAAATATTCGAATATAGTAATGGCCTTGTCTTGATGATTCTCCTTTTGCTCAGGGTTTTTGTTACTTCCTCTAGCGTGGATCAAATTTAGATTTTTTATTTTTTGAACCAATCTTTTTCTAACTTAAAAGGTGTATCATAATAGTAGTGAGGCGTCGAGTCCACATGAAGACTTCCATTTTCTAGCTTTCAGAAAATCTGGTTTCCAGACCCATAAGGGAGTCCTTTCTAGAGTCTTATGTTTGGGAATAATGAGAATTGTTTTATTTTTGGATGTCTTGATTTAACAAATGAGGGATCAGGATTGAGTGAGTGTTTGGTAGAATGATGTCTTTTAAATCTAACCATGTAAAGATCCTTTGTGTTTGTCTGCAAAAAAAATAGGGTTCACTAGTTTACTTTGGTCTTAGTCTCCTAACTCTAAATTGGAAGTATCTATTTCATGGTTAGGAGATAGCAACAACCTAATAGAAGTAAGTTTGGATTCTTAATAATAAATTTTCCTAAGCTAGTGGTCATAGCTCATTCGAATTCAACTAGGATAGGGTCATTTTTTTATTATCTCGTGATCAGATATGTTCGCACAAATGAGTTATGCCTTGAATTTATATCCCAACTACTATTTTAGTTGGAATTTCCATGTTTAGATTTAACAGTGTTTGTTAATTTTACAAACACATTGCTTGATCCCTACCTGTGAAAGATTTAGCTACTCATATCGATGTTGAATTAAGTTGAATAACTAAGAGATAGAATAGCTATTGAATTGATAACAATTACTAAAATCAGGATCGGGCAATAGATGTGGAAATTATAATTAAAATAATATGAAAAAATAAATTCACACTTATAACTAGAACATACTTGGAAAAAGGAAGGAAAATGAATCTAAGAAGAACATGAATGTGTGGAAGAATGGAAGCTCCACGGCTCATGGATTATTGAATGTTCACAAAAATGTGAAGAAGTTGAGAGTTGGAGAGAAAAAGGGTGAGAGAGTTCATAAGGAATCGAATGGGAGAAAATAAAATCTTCTAGAAGTGTCTCAAAAGCTCTACCGCTGGTACGATTATATAGGCGATTTCAGTCAGGACATGTACTAGTGGTACAAGATTTGTACCCTTGATCTGTGTCAACTTCTTGTAGATCTCCATCATGGCACGTGGTTCTCATGCATTAAAAGTTTTGACCAAGTACACAACGTGTAATTTTTATTCACTATGTGTACCCCATATTTATTATTCATGTGTTCAGATTCTCCATGGATTTATCATCCAGAACAATGACTAAGAATCACGTCCTGTATGAGGATTTCCTAACCTGTAGTGGATTTTCCCTGCTGGCCACGTGGTTTGGTCAGGACTGGTATCACAAAATGAAGTTAGGATTTAAGACTTGGGTACACAACATGTATTAGGCAATCACATCATGTAATCAGTTAGGTTTTAACCATTTGGCCTAATATCTCTTGTAAACCATTAAAGCCTTTTTTTCCGGAAAAATTAGACATATACTACATGAATTATCACATATTTTAATGAAAATCATGGTATGAAAGACAGGACAATCTATATATGAATTATTCTTATCAAATCTCCCCACACATTCAATGTTTCTTATCCTCAAGAAATCATGTGTCAACAAAGATTTTATATAGGATAAGAAATTTGTAAACTGAGAAAGATCCATTATGTCCATATAATTAAATTAGTTGTAATCAAAGAAAGGGTAATGTTCTAGAATCAATCATGTAGAGAAAGTAATTCATGCCTCTTAGTTCAGATTTCTAAAACAAAATCTCTTCTTTAAATTACAATCTTTTAACCGTTTTCAAAGTTATATGCCCAATTTCAATTTATAGCAATATTTTTCTCATCACTCAGGATGTCAATAAAAATAGAGTTGTGCATGAACCCAGAGTACATGTTCCTATCTATATTCTTACACTAGTTCTAATATCTCCATTATGTAAAGACAAGTAAAAAAATTAACCTTGAGGGATTAACAAATTGGGTTCTAATGAAACTATGGTTGTGGGTAGGTTGGAAAGATATGAAAAAATCAGGCTCAAAAAAGAAGGGTAATCTATGTAGTATAACGCAAAAAGTGTCAAAATAGGTGTGATGTTTTTCTTCTTTATGGTCTGTCAAATTGGTACTCCATCAACTCGGGTTGGATCCATATGTATAGAAAGCAGGTAAATGAAAAATAATTCTGTTCCTTTCCTGTTTCATTCTTTTTCTTTTTCTTTTTCTTTTAAATTTCATTTTTCAAATATTGTTCCTTGGATTGGTCTCCCATTCATCAACTAACTACATATGGTCCCTCATGGGATTCATCGGTCTTGTAAATTTTGATTTTTACCATCCTATTACACAACCCATGACAAATTTTTTTCTTTCTTTTCTTTTGGAAATTTTCATAGAAACTAATTTAGAATAGTGTGTAACAAATGGTATACAGATCACAACCTTGCAGTTAGTCGAGCACCCCGTATGTCTCTAGATACGGAATCATCCCATGATGTCTGAATACCTCTCCACACATGTTCAAAGGTGGTTTATGATCATTGTACAAGGAGCTGGGTAATAAGGATAATAGGTTTGGAAAAGCTTCATTCTAATAGGTCATTCAAGGAAACTATGGGCTGAACGAGGAATAAATGTTATTTGGGCCTCATGAAAGTTTCTATCAAAGAGTTCAACAATCATTTTAATTTTATACCTATTCATTAATCTCTTTCATAAGCTCTCAGTGAAATTTATAGTAGGTCTACAGGACCCAGGTATCTCTTATGAAATATGCTCTAATAATAAAATGAAATCGTAGGCAGAGCGTCCTCTTGGGTGATTGAGGTCAGAACCAAAATGGAAATTACAAAGGGCATACATCTTAATTAGTGAGTTAATTAATCATAATTTCAATGTTTTGAATTTGAATTAATCCTCTAAACTCATCAATCATTCTAGACAGGTCCATGAAGGAATTAAACAGAGTCCTTAAATCTTTTTCACTTTAATTTTTCTTTAATTACAAGGGCATAAAGATTTTATGGTTTAAATCATGCTTATCTTATTGAAAACAAATTCCTAGACTAGTGAGAAAAACTAGCATTTGATGTGCATCATAAATTAAACATGAGAAACTTCCCCACACTTAGAATGAGATAGTGTCCCCACTATCAGTGAAATACATGTGGGAGTGGTGTCATGTGAATACGAAAGAAGTTGAAATGACATTTTATTGGTAGAATTTAAATAAAAGGGAATCGAGAGATCCCTGTGGTATGTGGTATGCCATGGGGATAATTGAAGTTGTCTGAGCATGAAAATGTACCTGCACATTGTTATAGATAGAAAGTCTTGCACTAGATAGAAAACATTATATCATAGGTAAACATAGTGTGAATAGAGGAATAATGGAAAAAATGAAAAATATGAGAAGTGGAGAGACCTATTTTATTCAATATGTGGAAGATATACAGAACAGTTCGAAGAAAGAAAAGAAACTAAAAAGAAAATGTAAAGGACACGGTAACGACGAATCGATAAAACATAAGATTAGCAAAGGTGGACAATGATGAGTTTCATGGGGTCCACTAGCTCAGTGACTATGTTTCCACTTATAGCTGCCAGAGGGTGTTTCCTCGAGTGTGTGCGGTTTTTTGGGCATGTTGGTCACTTCTAGTTCTGCTGCCTAAGCATGGAAGAGATGTGGTAAGAAAGGAATCAGGGGCTGCAGTGGTTGCTAGTGAGTTATGAGGTTCCTTAGTACCATGCGTTCAATGAATTGTGGTAGAAATGGACCGTTGGGGATGAATGAGGATTTAGAGGAGCTCGACATGCTAAAGAGAGAAAATGAAGACATAGAAACTGAACAAGAAATGAAGTGAAAATAAAATTCCATGTATATAAGATGGTCTATAGAGCATAAAAAAAGTGAAATCATCATGAAAATTTCGAAAACTATCCCAAAACATGGATGTTTACCCAAAAAATCCCAATAGATAAGAAAAAGCGAGATCATGGGTCCTCTGTGAAGATCTCCTCCATCATAAGTCCAGTGTCAGGAGTCTCAACCATCTAGCTCGTCAGAGTAGTTGCAGCAGTAGTCACTGGTGGGTCGGTAGGGGTGGTGGAGGGTGTGGTAACAAATGTAGGGAGATGGGATGGGGTAGGTGGTAGGGTATTACTAAACTGGATGGTGGCCTTGAATCTGGTAGTGGGATCAATGAATGGTACTTCAAAAGGTACAGGCTCAATGGAAACCCCTTTCCCCTCCAAAAATGATCTTCTAGGAACTCCTCATGAGTGGCATGGTCTGTTATATCTGGGGGGAGGAACAACTAGGTGGAAAGGGGTGGTGGAAAGTTAGAGGATAAAGGAATGACTTGAGTGGGTAAGGGTGATGGGGTAAAAGAGGTCGGATCAATGAATGGGAGTCACAGATGGGAAGTGATGTGGTGAAGATTTTACATAACACGCTGATGAAGGATCCATGAATAGGAGGGGGTAGGATGGCTGGTATCTAAGATGGAGGAAGGCCTGGGTGGTGGTGGGGTGGTGGAGGTGTGCGACTGCGGAGGTGGGATGGATGATACTGCTCTATCTGCCTGCTCATGGAGTGTGGGTTCCTGTGCACCTGGAAGCCAAAAGTAGTGATCAACCTCCTTTACCAAAATCCTCATCTTGGGCAAGATTACTAGATCGATCAGTTACACTGGTTCAATGAAGGTGAATAGAAAAGAGGCCTTGAAGGCACTAAGAGAGCGAGTCACCCGAGTGATAAAAGAGTATCCCATGAGCATGCCATGATTTCTATGAGTCAGTGATCTAAAGTAGGAGGTGATCTGGATGACCATATTTATTGGTGAATCACCCATGGTAGCTAAAAAATCATAATGTCCATCTAGCTGACACATCCAGGTGTATCACTGCATGAAAACTGACCATGTGCCATGGCACGAAGTAAAATGTTCAAAGACGATCCCTAGAGCTGAGTCGACTTCCTGATTCGAGGATCGTGATGTGACTAGGGGTCACAGGCTATCAACAACCAAAACTGCATAGAGATATCATAAGGCGGATGGAATTGAATCATTGGGTTTATGTCAGAAGCGACAAACTCCTCGGTATAAATGTCGAGCCTGGCACATTACACATCAAGAGATAGCTTGTTTGGACGGCCCCTGAGGTGAAAGAAGAGAGTTTTTATGCTCACGTCAAAGGTGGATTGAAACTCCAAAAACAACTCTCATAACTTCTCCTCTTGGATGTCAATAATGGTGCCTATGTGCAGAGTGCCAAGGAGGTCAACCACAACATCAGTGATATTCATCTTGGTGAGTGTTTGTAGGTCCAAAGTCTTTTTTTCTGCATGGGTTTCGCCTAACCTTCATAAGATTAACCTGCTGCACCGAATTAGATAATCATAGGACAGGGTGTAGGTGAAGTTCATCATCGCTATACATTGTTGTGGTTCTAGAACACGCAATAAGATCTTGTGTTGTGCAAGTAGTGGTGGATGAAGAAGGTTCGTTTGTGGAGGTCTTCTAACACTGGTAAGTGGGATGGTGCTCATGTAGTGATGAGGAGGAGTTGGATGTTAAAGATGATGTGGAAGGTTAGGGTAGTTTCATCCATGCCATGGCAGTAGGAGGGGGTGTAATGAAGAGAAGGAGGAGATGGGGGGGAATGTATTAGGGTAGAATGGTTGGGAAAGAGGGTGCGGAGAGGGTTTGTGAAATGAGGAGTGTGGTGCGGGAAGGATGAGGGGATAAGGAAGAGAGGAGGATGAGGGTTCATGGTTTATATAGTGCAGGTCATTACTATTTGGTTCACGACATGTGGTGTTTAAACAAAAATTCCCAAGTACACAACATGTAGAGAATGGTCACGGCGTTTATGAGGCAAAAATCTGAAATTTAAGGGTGAAAACAAGTCATGTCGTGTACCTATGTTACACAACATGTATTGTTCTATGTTTAGACAATTTTAATTATCAGCCTTTATTTGTGAGAGTCTCATATGATGATTCTAATCTTACCAAAATAGAACATTCCTAACCTGGGTTGCCTCCCAGTCATTTCTTCCTTTAACTTTGGGAGCATGACTCTATTGATGGTTTAGTGGTACTTGAGGCTGGGGATACATCTTTAATGGTTCGGTTCCTGAAATATTTTTAATATTTGTCTATTTACGTTGAATGATTGTTCTCCATTGCATTGAATTTCAATTGTGATTAAATGAAAAACTAGGAAAACTATAAAAGGATCGGACCATCATGACTTAAATTTTCCAAGGAATAGTTTCAATCTTGACTTGAATAGAAAAAACTTATTTCTTTGAATGAAAGTATGTCGTGCAATTCGTTAGTCATGCCACTTTTTAGTTTTTTCCTTGTCAATCCTTGAATTTTCGTACACATTTCTCTTTATTTCCTCTAATTATGTAAATTTCAATAAACATTCCTCTTCATCCTTTTCTAGATAAAAATTAATTTTCTTAATGGGCCAGAATGAATGATGTTCCAATTCCATTGGAAGATGACATGGTTTTCCATAAACTAGTCTAAATGGGGTGGCGTCTATGGGTGTTTTTTTTTTCAGTTCGATACACCCATAATGCATGGTCCAGTTTTAGGATCCAATCACTTATTCTTGTGTTGACATTCTTTTCTAAAATTTTCTCGACCTTCATATATGACAATTTGACTTTCCTACTAGTTTGTGGGTGGTAGGGAGTTATGGTGTCATATCGAATGCCATATCTTTAAATCATTTTTCACACTGGATGGTTTATGAAATGTGTTCCATGGTCAATAATGAGTAATAGAGGAAATCCAAAATGTTTGAATACATTCCTTTGAAGAAAACCCATGACTACCTTTTCTGTGTTATGTGTTATGGCTTTAGATTCAACCCATTAGATAAAATAATCAACTGATTCTAGAATGTAACTCTTACCATGTGATAAAGGAAATGGTCACATGAAGTCAATTCCTCATATTTCAAAAAATTCAACTTCAATAGTGGGGTTTTGTAAAATATCGATTCTTTTAGTGATGTTCCCTATTCTTTGGAAACTATTTCATTGATGGTAGAATCTCCTAGTGTTGTGTTGAAATGATGGCCAGAGATATCCTCTTTGTAGGATTTTTTCCATTGTGAGCTCTATTCCATGATGGCCTCTAGTTTTAGATGTGTGGCACATTTTGATAACATGTTTTATATGTTCCTATGGGATGAAACATCATAACAGGTCATCGACATAATGGTTAAATAACAATGGTTTTTCAAAAATGTATTGTTTGGAATTAGACAGAAACTTATTGTGTTGTTGGTATGAAAGGTCATGATGAATTTATCATGTGGCAAGAAAGTTGGAAATTTTAGAAAACCATGGTTGGGTTATGACACTAAACAATGTCTCATTGGGACTGTATACATCAATATCACTCTCATTGTCTTTTTAATGATGGTCAAGTGTAACCATGAAAGGTGGTCAACAATGACATTTTTGGTTCCCTTAGTGTATTTTATCACCATGTAAAAAAATTTCAACAAGGGAATCCAGTGGATCAATCTTAGCTTTGTGTCCTTCTTGTTCATTAAGTATCAAAAGGTGGCATGATCTGTATAGACAATGAATTTGGATAAAATGAGGTATGAATGTAACTTTTCAAAGGCATAAACTATGGCTAGGAGCTCTTTCTCTATAGTCGTATAATTGATCTGGGCTTCATTCAATGTGTGGATGGAATAATAGATTTAGAAGAAGATAGTTCCTACATGTTTCCTATGTAATGATCCTACAACAAGGTCGCTGGCATCACACATAAGCTCAAATTCTATTTCCTAGTTTGGTGCAATGATAACTGGAGATATAATCAAAGCATTTTTTAGTATTTCAAAAACATTTCTACATTCCTTATTGAATTAAAAATTTGATTCATAGGACAAAAGGTGTGACAATGGATGTGAAACTTTAGGAAAATCATCTATGAAGCATCTATAGAATCTGGCATGCCCAAGGAAACTTCTGACCCCTTTTATGGTTGATGGTTCTGATAGATCTTTGATGACCTTGATTTTAGTGGGATCAACTTAAATTCCTTCTTTTGAGATTTTGTGTCCTATCACAATATCAACTTGCACCATAAAATTACATTTTCCCTAATTCGGTACTATGATTTTCTCTACATATCATGGGATAACTAGTTCTAGATTTCTTATACAGACATTAAATGATCTCCTATAGACAACGTAATCATCTATGAAAATTTCTAGAAATTATTCCCCCATAGCATGAAATATGTGTTTCATGCATCTTTAGAATGTTTCTAGTGCGTTGTATATACCGAATGAAATGCGTCTATATGCAAAAGTATAGAAAAGGCATGTGTGGGTGGTTTTGGGTCAATCAATGGGGTCTACTGCAATATGATTGTATCCTGAATAGCCATCTAAGAAATAGTATAAATCTTGTCCTGCTAGCCTTTCAATCATTGGATCTTTAAAGGGTTAGGGAAAATGAATTTTCTTTTCTTTTTTTGTATTCAAACATCTGTAATCCATACAAACTCTTCATCAAGTGATGGTGCATTTTGAAATGAGTTCATTTTCATCTGTTCTTATCACTAGAGTCCTCTGTTTTTTAGAATAACTTGGAGGGGTCTCACCCATTCAATATCTAAAATTGGAATGATTATTCAAGCATCCATAAGTTTAAACACTTTCTCCTTGACAACCTCCTTTATTTGAAGTGTGAACCACCTCTAATTTTGTCTTTTGGGTTTCCATTCCCCTCGAAAAAGATCCATTGGGTGCATTCTGAAGCATTGATACCCATAATAGCTACCACTCCCTAGACTTTTGATTTATTGTGTCCTTTTAGGACATAAACCAAGTTGTATTTTTGTTCCTAATATAGCTTGGTGTTAATAATGATGGTAAAAGAGAATTAATCCTCTATGTATGACTACATCAATGTAATGGGTAAGGGTTTCAAGTCCAACTTGGGTGGCTGAACGACAGATGGGATAAATAGAGGTATGGTGTCTTTGGTAAGTGGTTCAATAAAGTTTCTATCCTCAAATTCATTGTCCACCACCTTCACTGATCCTCAATCATCGATATCTTTCTCCATATCCATGTACTTCCATTCTTGCTGAGCAAGAGAGATGGCGTGACAGTCAAACAGGCCATCTAGTTGTTGTTCAAATTTTATCAAATTAAACACCACTTGTTATTCACCAACTCTGAAGATGAGATGTCCTTGATTTACATCAATCATGGCCTTCCCTATTTCTAGGAAGGGTCATAAAAGAATGATTGGGACATCTCGAAACTCTTTCATGTCTAAAACTATAATGTCAGCTGGGAAAATGAATTTTCTAACTTTAATCAAAACATCTTCAAGAATTACACATGGGTATTTGACTAAATGATCATCCAACTGTAAATATACTCTTGTTTCTTAGAGATCTTGGAGTCCAATATTGTAGAAGACACTCATTGGTATTAGATTTATTTTGGCTCTGAGATCACAGTGGGATTTTCCAAATTTACACTCTCTTATGGAACAACAGATTGAAAAGATTCTTGGATCTCTCATCTTAGGTGGGATCTTATTCTGTACAACTACAAACCATTCTTTATTTCATTATATGACTCTGAGGTCATATATCATTCTATCTTTTTGATAGAAACTCCTTGAGAAATTACTCATAAACCGACATTGAGCAATTTTATCAGAAAAAGGAATGTTCATATGAATCCTATTGAACATTTTGAGGAACATTTTGTATTAGGCCTCCTACCTACCTTGCCTTGATCTTTCTGGAAAGGGAAGAGGAGTCTTGTATGGGGGTGGGGCTACTAGACTGGGTTCCTTATGTTTTTTGGGGATTTATCCTTCTAAGTTTGAACAGTTTTTTGTGATGATATAGGGAATAATTCCTTTTTTTCTAACATTTTATTCGGTTCTTCATGTTTCCTTTCTTACTTTGGTTGTTGGAAGTAAAACCCATTTCTGATCCTCAGCACTACATCCTTAGCCTCCACTTGCGGGTAAGTCTTCGTGTTACCTAGTAGGGTACTTGGTAGTCTCTTATATAGATTTTTGATATTTGACCCATATGAATCTCCAAATTTCATAAAGTTGATCATTGATTTTTCATCTCAATCTCTTGTATAGTCATCCATTGATCAGATTTTTGAATGATTGAGGTTAGAGATTCTCCAACTTGCTTTGGGTCAGTGGAGGTGCTTGTTGTGGTCTTGGATGGGTGGGTGGAAATAGTTGTTGAGGTATCAAAAATGGATGTTGTGAATATGTTTGATGTTGTAGTATTAGGAAAAGTTTTTATCAGTGGATACCCTAGTGGTCCCTGATTGAGAAACTGGGCTTAACTAATATGCTGCCGAAAATACCCTTGATAAGTCTGAGGCTATTGCTGAGCAGGCATCTACTGATAAGATGGATGTTGCTGTTGAACTGGTAGATTCTATTGATTATAATTGACATAATTTCAATATTTTGGTTTTCATAGCATGATTTTCAGTCTTAGTATAGATGAAGTCCACCACACATCTCACATTACTGTATCTCCAAGACTGTGGTAGGGGAATGTTGTGTGTTAGGTACTTGAAATGATTCGAACTTTTCAGTTAGCACCTCAACTTGTGCTTCTAACATGATGGTATCATCGACTTGGTGGATTCAATGTCATGTTGGACCACCGTCACATTGCCATAGACTGGAATTATGGGAAACATCCTTCATAATAGCTCTTATGGATTCATGTGTTTTAAACATCAGACCTCCATCTGCGATGGCATCGACAACTATTCATGCTTCTGGATGAAGTCCTTGATAAAATGTTGGCATTGGAATCCATATGTCATGTTTGTGATGTGGAAATTTTCTCATGGGTTCTTTGAATTGATTATATGCCTCCATGTGGATTCTCCATCTGCTTGGGTGAAATTATGAATGTCATTTTGAAGTTTCCAAGTTCGGAAAAGTGGAAAGTATTTATCTAGAAACTTCTTTGAGAGTTCATCCCAAGTCATAATGGACTCAGGGATCTTAGATTTTGAGCCAATATATTTCTCTTTCTCTGAGTGAAAATAGGAAGACACGATGTCTTATAGCATCATATGAAACTCCTTGGTTGTGAATGGTACCAAATTCTTCCAGGAGGTTAGAGATTTGTTCTTGGGATCTTTGCTTTGAATACTACTAAATTTTCCCATGTTTTGGATCATATGGATGATTCCATTCTTTATTTTAAACATGTGGGCTTGAATTGGTGGTCAAATGATAGATGGTGTAGTCTCATGGATTTATGGTAAAATATAATGTTGGGTCGGAAGAACACCCCAAGGAGGGAATGATGGCAAGAGGGGGGTGAATTGCCTTTTAAAAAATGATTAAGAAATCAAAAATCAAAGTGAAAGAATGCAGCGGAAATAAAGAGGCAATCACACAAGAAATTGATAACGGAGTTCGGCCAAGACCCGGCCTACGTCTCCGCTCCCAACTCAACCGTTGAGAGATTCTACCGCTTGCTTTTCAATGGTTGTAGCAAGAAACCCACTAGGCTTTGAGGTAGCACTAGGACCTATTACAGCTTGCTTTTGATGGTTGAGCAAGAACCCAATGCTTTTAATGGTTAAGCAATAACCCACTAGCCTTTTTAACGGGTGAAGGCTAGCTCACCGTGTCTCAAGCTTTTTAAAGGAAAAGCTTGTGAACCTCTTCACACCTTAGTGGTGGTGTGAGAACCCAAATAAAAGGGGATGAGAAAAGAGTTTGGGGTTTGTAGGCACAAACCCAAATTTAAAGCTCAAAATAATTAAAACAATAAAACCCGTATTTGAGGAGAAGCCTTGGGCGCCTTTGATGATTGGAGATGTTGAAGGCCGCTTCCAAGCTTCTTTGGAGGAGCTCCTTGGATGTGGAAGTTGTTGGAGCTAGGTGGGTTCCTTTGAGGAAGTCCGCCGGAGGTACGCCAAATGATCCAAAATATGTCTGTTGGCTTCGTATATGTTCCGGTTGTTGTCTGGGGCTTCCTTGGCCTTTATTTATAGGCATGGAACCCTTGGGGAGGCTTCGGAGCCGTTGGAGAGGTCTTCGGAGCCGTTGGAGGCCAAGTGGACAGGCTGGTCAACAGCCCAACGGCTAGTTTGACTGTGTCCACCGGCTGGCCGGTGCAGGGCCACCGGCTGGCCGGTGCCTTGACAGAGGCTGAGACTTCTTTTCCAGGCACCACCGGTCGACCGGTGCCAGAGCCACCGGCTGGCCGGTGGTGAGGCAGTAGCCTTCACTATTGGGGCTGAGTGCCACCGGCTGGCCGGTACAAGGCCACCGGTTGGCCGGTGTGGAAGCAGTGGCTTCCCTTCGAGTGCAGGTGCCACCGGCTGGCCGGTGGTGTTCCACCGGCTGGCCGGTGGTCTGGATTTCAGTCCATTTGCCAGCTTTCTATCTTGGCCCAATTCCTTGGCCACCTGATTTGATTCCTATCAATCAAAAACACTTGAAACAATGTTAGAAACATAAGAGGGTGATTGTGATCATGAAAATTAAACCTCGAGGGGTTTGAGAGGTACAACAATCTCCCCCTATTTTGATGATCACAATCACCAAAACAATTAATGAAAAATACTAAAATTGAAAGGAAATGCTAAGCATGATGAAAATGATTCTCCCCCAATCAATCAAGAAATTTCTCCCCCTTTGTGATTATCAAAATAGAGTGGGGCATAAAACTTGATTGAGGGAACTGATGAAAAACGAGATTTTTAAAACAATTGAAAAAGAAAATTTGAATAACAGTTTGAATTGAAAGTTTTGAAACAAAAACAAATTCGATACCAACTGTTGGAAACCAATTGAAAATTGAAAATTCGAAACCAAATGTAATTTTTGAATTAAAAATGAGAAAGTTCTCCCCCTAAATAAAAATAATGAATCACCGGGGAGTGGTATTTTGAAAAGAAACAATTTTAGGCCCGGAGAGACTCGCAAGGAGGGATTTTTCAATCCAAACTTGTCTCATGGCGGGTCTTCTCCTATAAAACTCGTCACTATAGAAAATAGACTTGGGTTGGCCATACCGGGCGTTTTTACAATTACACTCATAAATGAGATGCCCGGTTTTCTTGCAATAATTACAAAATTTGTAATCGGAGCTCCCCCTTACAAAAACAGTTTGAGCATGGGAGGAGGAGGCTCGGTTGGTATAGCCAAGTCCATTGGTGGTTCGGGATATACGTTGGGAACCAAGAATATTTTTCAAATTTTGTTCACCTTGGGTGAACTTGGCTAGGGTCTCTCTAAGGTCTTTAATGGTTGATTCCATAGAATCAACATTTGGAAAATTTTGGATTTTAAGGGTGAGTTCCTCCTTCTCTTTGAGAAGTTGGTCTTTTTCGGAGGAAAGCTTTTTGAAAGACTTTTTCAAAGTAACAAATTTTGAAGAAAGAGTATGAAAACCTTTTTCTAATTGATCTCTAGCATGTGAGAGTTCTTCATATGACAAATGATTTAAAGAATTGGAATTTGAAGAGCAAGAGGAGGAAGAATCGGAAGAAGTTACCTCATGGAATGCCATTAGGCATTTGTTACCGTTGTCGCTCGAGGAGGAGGAGGAGGATGATGAGGAGTCACTCCATGTGGCCTTGAGGACCTTTTTCTTTCCTTTCTCCTTGTGCGTGGCCCGTTTCTTGTTGAGTGGGCAATCGGGCTTGTAATGGCCCTTTTCGCCGCACCCGTAGCATTTTACCTTGGGCTCGGATCTTGCGGTGGGTTCTTGCCTTCGCGCCTTGCGAGATTTTTTCTTCTTGTGCTTCTTCATGAATTTTTGCATTTGGCGGGCGAGATTCTCCATTTCCGAGTCGCCGCTTGAAGATGAAGTAGATGAGGAAGATGAGGATGAGGAGGAGCTTACTTCTTTTTGAACCTTGAGGGCGATGTTCTTTGGAGTTTTGATAGGGGTGCCCTCCTTTTGTGCTTGCCTCCTCATCGTGATCTCATAAGTCATGAGAGATCCGATGAGCTCCTCTACCGGCATATTTTTGACGTCCTTAGCTTCTTGGATCGCCGTCACCTTTGGTGCCCATGAGCTCGGAAGGACCCACAAGATCTTATTGACCATCGTCTCGGCTGAAACATCATCACCAAGAGATTTCCTTCCATTGCACACGTCAGTAAAGCGAGTAAACATATCGGAAATAGACTCATTTGGATGCATTGAAAAAGATTCAAAATCCTGTCTATACATATCTAATCTAGTATCCTTGACTTTATTAGTGCCTTCATGGGTCACTTCTAAAAGCTTCCAAATTTCATGTGCGGAGGTGCAAGTGGATACACGATTAAATTCATTTCTATCTAACCCGCAATGAAGAGCATTCATGGCTTTGCCATCAAGCTCAAAATTTTTAATATCGGCGGGGGTCCATTTGGATTCGTCGGGGGAAGAGAGAGTGTAACCTTGCATGACAATTTTATAAATGGGATACCCTATACTTCTAAGAAAAGTAGTCATGCGGGTTTTCGAATAATTATAGTCGGTCCCATCAAAAAATGGAGCCCGACCCAAAGAGTAGCCCTCGGGGGCGAAAGAGGTTGATGCCATCTTAATGGATCTTAAAATTTGTAACCGGTTAGGGTATTACACAAATTTCCCTCTGATACCAACTGTTGGGTCGGAAGAACACCCCAAGGAGGGAATGATGGCAAGAGGGGGGTGAATTGCCTTTTAAAAAATGATTAAGAAATCAAAAATCAAAGTGAAAGAATGCAGCGGAAATAAAGAGGCAATCACACAAGAAATTGATAACGGAGTTCGGCCAAGACCCGGCCTACGTCTCCGCTCCCAACTCAACCGTTGAGAGATTCTACCGCTTGCTTTTCAATGGTTGTAGCAAGAAACCCACTAGGCTTTGAGGTAGCACTAGGACCTATTACAGCTTGCTTTTGATGGTTGAGCAAGAACCCAATGCTTTTAATGGTTAAGCAATAACCCACTAGCCTTTTTAACGGGTGAAGGCTAGCTCACCGTGTCTCAAGCTTTTTAAAGGAAAAGCTTGTGAACCTCTTCACACCTTAGTGGTGGTGTGAGAACCCAAAGAAAAGGGGATGAGAAAAGAGTTTGGGGTTTGTAGGCACAAACCCAAATTTAAAGCTCAAAATAATTAAAACAATAAAATCCGTATTTGAGGAGAAGCCTTGGGCGCCTTTGATGATTGGAGATGTTGAAGGCCGCTTCCAAGCTTCTTTGGAGGAGCTCCTTGGATGTGGAAGTTGTTGGAGCTAGGTGGGTTCCTTTGAGGAAGTCCGCCGGAGGTACGCCAAATGATCCAAAATATGTCCGTTGGCTTCGTATATGTTCCGGTTGTTGTCCGGGGCTTCCTTGGCCTTTATTTATAGGCATGGAACCCTTGGGGAGGCTTCGGAGCCGTTGGAGAGGTCTTCGGAGCCGTTGGAGGCCAAGTGGACAGGCTGGTCAACAGCCCAACGGCTAGTTTGACTGTGTCCACCGGCTGGCCGGTGCAGGGCCACCGGCTGGCCGGTGCCTTGACAGAGGCTGAGACTTCTTTTCCAGGCACCACCGGTCGACCGGTGCCAGAGCCACCGGCTGGCCGGTGGTGAGGCAGTAGCCTTCACTATTGGGGCTGAGTGCCACCGGCTGGCCGGTACAAGGCCACCGGTTGGCCGGTGTGGAAGCAGTGGCTTCCCTTCGAGTGCAGGTGCCACCGGCTGGCCGGTGGTGTTCCACCGGCTGGCCGGTGGTCCGGATTTCAGTCCATTTGCCAGCTTTCTATCTTGGCCCAATTCCTTGGCCACCTGATTTGATTCCTATCAATCAAAAACACTTGAAACAATGTTAGAAACATAAGAGGGTGATTGTGATCATGAAAATTAAACCTCGAGGGGTTTGAGAGGTACAACATATAATACATAATGGTCTTTTCTGGTTGCATCAGGTGCACTATAACTTGGTGATT
Organism: Viscum album; assembly: GCA_963277665.1. NCBI lineage: Eukaryota > Viridiplantae > Streptophyta > Magnoliopsida > Santalales > Viscaceae > Viscum > Viscum album. The sequence continues at coordinate 1,774,476,360 of OY728129.1, read as the reverse complement.
TGGTGGGTTGGGTCCCGCATTGTGATTTTTCTCATCCATTTTTGATCGTAGAAGTGATAGAAAATTCCTTTCGATCTCAATATTGAAGGATAATTGTTTTTGTTCTTTGAGGTTCCTTGATCGGGTCAAGGGTCATTGGTACATGCACTTTACATAGTGAAGGAGAATATGAAAAAATAGAATCTAGAAGGAAGAAATAGGATGAATTAATGTAAATCCTAGGTCAAAAAACTATAGTTCTTCAAGAAAAGGACATTGCTTCCCCGACAACAGTTACAAAAAATTTGATTCTCCTTTTTGCGCAGGGGTGTAGTTACTTCCTCCGGCATGGATAAAATTTAGAATTATTATTGTTGGTTCCAAACCTTTTCTAACCACAAAGGTTTAGTATAGTAGTAGTGATGGGTTAGGTCAATAGGGAGACAGTCATTTTATTTATTTAAGGGAATCTAGTTTTCAGACCTGTAAGGGAGTCCTTTCTTGAGTCATGTGTTTCATAATTCTGAGCTACGTTCTAATTTGGGAAGTCTTAATTTAGAAAATGAAGGATCGATATTGAGTGATTTTCTGGTTGAATGTTGTTTTTTTAGTATAACATTAGCAAGATCCTTTTTCTTCTTCTATGAAAAAAATATTTTTCACTAGTTGACTTTGGTCTTAGTCTACTAGATCCACCTAGGAAGTAGCTATTCTATGGTTAGTAGATAGAAACAAGCTAATTACATTTTGTTTGTCTTATTAAGAAGAAAGATTCTTGAGCTAGTGGTTATAGCTTATTAAACTTTTACTAGGATAGGTTCGTTTGCTTGATTGTATTGTGGTCAGAGATGTTCACACAAATAATTTATGAATTGAATTTATATCCTAATTACAATTCCATTTGGACTTTCAATGTTTAGATTTAGCAGTGTATGTTAATTTTACAGACACATCGCGCGATCCCTACCCCTGAAAAATTTAACAACTCATATCGGGGTAGAATGAAGGTGAATAACTAAGATATTCAATATATGATGGATTGATAAACATTGTTAAAATAAGGATCATGTAACAGATGTGGAAATAATAATTGAAATAATATTAAAAAATAAACTCACAATTATAACTAACCTTAATTGGAAAAAGGAAAGAAAATTGAATCTAATAAAAACTTGAATTCGTTAAATAATGGAAGCTCCATGGCTCTTGGATTATTAAAAGTACAAAACAAATCTGAAGAAATTGAATGTTGGAGAGAAAAAGGGCGAGAGAGTTCGTATGGAATCAAAATAGAGAAAAGAAACTCGTCCAGAAGTGTCTCAAAATCTCTGCTGATGCTCTACTTATATACGTCATTTTGGTCACGACGTGTACCTATGGTACACGATTTGTACCCTTGATCCATGTCAACTTCCTATAGATATCCATCATGGCACATATTTCTCGCGCATTAATATGTTTAACCAGGTCCAAGACATGTACCTTTTATTCATGACGTGTAACTTTTATTCACAACATGTACCTCATTTTTATTCTACCAATGTGTGGATTATCAGTAGATTTCGAGTCTGGTGCTTTGGCTGGGCATCACATCATGTAAAAGGCGTTCCTGATGTGTAGTGGATTTTCCCTACTGGCCATGTGGTTTGGTCACAAATGGATTCATGACTTGATGTTAGGATTTGATGTTTGCGTACACGACGTGTATAAGGAAATCAATTCGTGCAATCGGTCGGGTTTGTAACTTTAGGCCTGCTCTCCCTTGAAACCCAATAAATCCTTTATTCCTGCAAAATCAAAACATTACCATGTGCATTATTGCATATTTTAATGAAAAACAATGAATGAAGGATAGAAAAATCTATAATTGAATTATGCTTATCACTTATGATAATGAAAAAGTGTCAAAATAAAATGGAGACTAAAGTGAGAAATCTATTACATCCAATGTCCAATCGATCATATATTTTTGATGATTTAATGATCAAAATATTATATGATTGAAGGAAACATTAATGAATAATGGTTCAAACTATGGGTTTGTGAAATGGGTGATGTCTATTAGAAGAGAAAAAATCATGTTTGAGTTCATTAAAATAATTAATGGTTGTGAAAGTATAGATGTTGAGTATAAGTAGAGGCATAATAGGATTAAGGGTATAATTAAGTTCATATTGTAACAGGTAACCTATATGATAGTTGGGTGAATGTAATATTTCAAGAATTTCACAAAAACGTTGTAAAATTATAATCAAAGTGATAATGTTGAGATAGATGTTCAAAGTTTGAAATTACTAAAGGTGGCCCATGATTCAAAAATAAATTTACAAAACACCATTTATGAGTTGATTATGTAATTTGAGGAAGATTTGGAAAATTAAATATTTTAGACCACTGATATGAAGATGTATATTAATTAAAAATGGTAATGTGTAGAAGACTCAGGATTCAATGAACTTCATTTACCAAATATTTTATTAAGGGATCGATATATAAAAATAGTTATTTTTATTCAAAGAAAGTGTGATTGAAGTCATGTAGATGAATATAGATGAAGATACATTCAGGTCGAAATGAGGAGAGGAAGAATTTGGCCAACACTTATAGGATGATCAAAATTGTAAAATAAGTGAGAATGTGGAAAATTTTGGATTAGAAGAAGCTAATTAAGGGGACATTACTTAGGTGACTAGAAGTTGAGATATAGACCAACATTTAGTGATAAAAAATTTACATTTGAACATTGAAGTTTTTGGAGTATAGAGTGTGTAAGAATCATATTACGAGAATCATAGCATACATAGATGTGCATGATGATTATAGTGGAAGATTAATTGGTAGTTTAATTTACATCCATATATTTCATATAGAGCCTTTGAAGACTGGAGGTTCTGATATAAATAGTTACACTATTTCTATCAAGACGTAGAGGAGGATTTTGGATATATCTTATTCATTTAAGTTATATTGTGGAATAAATGTTTGAGATAATAATAGTTCCATTGGGAAAAGGATAATAACATTCCCCAGTATAACACTTATGGGAATAGTAAAAATTTGTGACTTAAGCTAATATTCTATCATGGTTAACATATCCCGATCAAAGCTAGAATGAGTTCTATTCCCACATTAAAAATGGGGTCTATAATGTGACCATGAAATAGTAACAACTTTTGGGTTATGTGTATTAGAAAAATTGAAATTGAAAAAATCCAAGGTGAGTCTATGTTGGAATTTTTTTTATTACTATGGTTAAACTAGAATGGCTATGACATGGTTAAAAAGAAATATATTGGGTCTTATCATTGATTTATAGGGTTTTGTTTTTAAATTACTTATTAAATTTCAATGTTCATCCTAAATCCTCATCAAATTGGTGTAGTTTAACAGATATTATTCGAATCCTTGATCAAAAATGATGTAAGATACTATGTCTGTATGGGTATTGTGATTATGAAGGAGTTTAAATTTAAGATGTTTTGTGGAAGGTGAATTTTGATAACCAAGATTAGATTTGAAAATATAATATTTTGAATATCCCATAATGATATTTTTGAATATGCTATAGGATATAATAGGTTATTTGGGAGCTCATTTGAGTCTTAGTAGCATCAAGTTCTCTTTCAGAATCTTTTAGAGGGTTTCTACCATGGTTTAATGTCATGGTGTGAACAATTTAAGAGAAACTATATATAACCATGATTTAGAGGATGTTTCCAATTCTATTTATAATTTTCATGGTTATATTTTATGGTCACTTCATGGTTGAGGGTATACCATGTGAGATATCATAGAAACAATACCAATGGATTTTTGTAAAAAGGGATTACCGCATGGATTGTGCATGGTTGTAGAAAAACAATTTAAGGTGTTCCAAAGGAGATTTAAATTCATTTTGAATGGTTGGTACATTTTTTGTAAAGAAATTAGTAAATAGTGTTCATAAACCATGAGGCCTCCATAATTTTGATAAAAATGGTATTTTAACCATTTTAGACACTTATAAAATTAAAAGGGAGATTCCCTTTCTCCACCCCTTATGAATTCATGGACCGTCCCTTTTCCCTCTACCTTTTCCTTCTATAATTATATTTATTTGGGGGAATATTTGGGTGCGTTATTTAGTATTTAATGGTTCAAATATTTATCTTCTCCCTCCTTCCTTCCTTCTCTGTCCTAGGTTTTTTGTCTCTATTTAGGGTTAAGGTCATGAATCCACTATATCATTCTGGAACTGGATGATCATTATGTGGATTCCACTCTGTTTAGGTAGAGGAGATCCCATAACGTTGTCTGCACATGGAAGATCATTGATTTTTTTATGTACATCAATCCATGAAATTTTTTATGGTTTTTCATAAAATTATATTAATTTATGGAGGTAAATAGTGGTTTGGGTTGGATATTTGGATCAATGTATGTTCAAGGTTGTTTTGGGGGTGGTTGAAATCCTATTACATAAGGAGTCGACAGTTATTAGAGAGTGAGATTTCAACAATTATGACTCTTCTGAAATTAATTTTTTATTTAATTTCAAACATTTTAATTTATTAATTCAGATTGCATGGCTTGACTTTGGGCCTTGTGGCTATGTATGATGGCTGGATGATCTTCGAAGAAACTTGGTATGACAATGTATAGCTACAAGTCTTGGGGATTTTATTATGAAATGTATTTAGTAATAGGTAAGTGGTCTATCATACTTTCCTTATGGGTTAATGCATGTTGATTATGATTACTAAGACACACAGTCGCACCATAGAAGGTGTTGAAATATTTGAATTTATGAAACAAAATAGTATTTTAAATTGAATTTTTAGCTTAATTTTCATTCCATAAGTATACTATATAATGTGTTAAGTCCAAAGTGGCCTTTCTATAATTTCTTTTTGGATTTATCCACAAATGGTCGAGGCCATGATTTACTTGTCTTACCCTTGATGATTTGACCCATTTTGGAGTGTTCCTAGGAAAAAAAAATAAACTTTTTATGACTTGGTGGTCTATACCAAGGGACCCTTGGACACCTCTAAGATGGATTTTGAGTTGAATTCAATGAATGATCCCATCTATTCCATGTGAGAGTCTTGTAGGTACCTTAGAGTCATTTGGGTTGTTGGTATGGGTTTTGTGAGTGGATCGACCTAGTGAGACCTATGAAATTAAGGTGGTCCATGTTTCGTCTATTATATGTTTCCTATAAGTATTTTCTCTATTAAGTCTATGAGGCTGTGAGATATTAGATATTGGGTTGTGTGATGTGTTTCCCCAGTGTGATAGGCTTTGACCATAGTGTAAGTTATTCTATAGGGGACCCTAGTAGGTTCCCTAGAGTTTACCATCCCTGAGAGAGTGTGTGAGCCTTTGGTAGTTATGACTACTATCTCTTATTAAACATATACCATTATTGGGAGTTTATAGACCATATAAAGTGATTATGGGATATTCTATTTAGTGAACCATTGTTTTAGTTTTTTTATGTTTTATATAGAAACCATATGAGGTGGTTATAAAGTTTATAGTATTTTCCTTAAAAGAATGATAAATTATGATTCAGTATCACAAATTTTCTTGGTTTTGGTATATATTGATTACGCCCATTGTGTGGTTGTGATGACTTAGGGGAGGTCTTTGATGATGATTAAAAACACCCTTTAGGGTGGTTTTTCATATTTATCTAGTATAATATCATGTGGTGGTTTATGATACTATAGTTGGAATGATCGTCACTATGTGTTCAAAGATGCTATGGTAGGTTTGATTGATTGGGGTCACGTACTTGAGGATTTATGGTGGTTTATTTTTTTAACATATTTATTTATTTCTTTATTACTTATTTTTTATTCATGGAACATGACATGAACATTTCACTATGTTTTTGTTTTGTATCAGACCATGTTGGGGTCCCCTACTGAGTTATTTGCACACACCCAAATCAGGTTTCTAATTCACTTGAGTACCCAAGATGGATCACACTTGGTTTCAGTTATAGGTTGGATCGATGACCATAGTGTAAACATCATTTGGGATTCCTCATATTCTATTGTTCAGAATGAGGTCTTTCTCAGAGTTGTAGTGGAGCCTTAGTATTTTATTTATTGTGTTTACCTTTTATATGTGGTCAGTCCTGTGGAAAATATATCATTGTTGCTGATATAACTTCATTACATTTTGTTATATCATGTTTAGTTCCATATTTTGTTACTCTAATGACATTTATGTGTGATAAATTTTATTTATTCCTACTAATATTTCTATTCAAGTATAGGGGGTATTGTCTCTTCATAGTTCCTCTGTGATCTGCAACTACTAGTTAATAGCCTATGGAATATGGGGATGCATTCATGAGGTCATATTCTACCACTAATCTGGTTTCTATTAATACTAAATTGGTTTGGGACTTTTTATTATGGAATAATATAGGGTTTTATTACTATTTTAGATAAGTAATCCATGATATCTAGGAATGTGTTAGATCATGTGATGGATATCATGATTGAGTTTTATAAACACCTATTCTAGTAGGATGTTCAAGTTACCATGGGACTTGAATTTATGTTCATGGTAATTACTATTATACTTATATGGATTTCACTTTAAGTAACATACATGATGATTAAGGATTAATACTAATTATGGACTTTTAAATTTTTTCTCATTATAATGAGGTTATTTATGGGTTTAAATCATTTCATAAAGTGGTAATTGGTGTCTCCGGAATCATGACTATGAACATCTTCTTACAATGAAATCTTGGACTACTAGGGTGATATTATGTCACTGATAAGAGGTTACACTATTTAAAGTGTCAAAAATAGCTCATACGATGTATTCTTATTTATGGTTATGGTAAAATTATACTCATATGGGCCGAAATCCTTATATTTTCATTAGATAGAATATCATGTGTATTTATTATGATATTATCATTAACAATAATGATGTAGTCACTTGAGCATAGTTTTTCGAGTATCCCTAGTAAGTTGATATGAACATTTTAGGCCCTTATGGTAAACCCCATATGGGTTGTTTGTATTTTGGTTCAATTTTAGACATTTCAATAATAATATATATGGAAATTTCCCATATACCTTGGAATAGAATGCCACTTAACTAGACCATTTTTCTATGTGTCTGTTGATAAGAACCATCTCTGATGATTCTATTGGTTTTGATAGTATTTATGAATGAGTTTGTGATTTACAAGGGATAAATCCCATAGGTGGGTGCTCGGTGATATTAGTTCCCTAAAAGGATAATTACAGGGCATGGTATGGCATGATTTATTTGAGATGGGAGTTTGGATGACATCATATAATATGTGACCATTCTTGAGACTTGAAATATAGGATGTATGGGATATCCTAATGAAATTAAGATCTGACTCAGTATAGTGTTTAGTTTATGGTATATGCTAATTGAGGGTAACCAGTGATGGGTGTTAGCCTAATATTTTGAGTAATTTTTATGTGATTCAGGTTAATAAATGGTGAACATGAGGTGATGTTGTGTTTATGTTGTAGGCTTTGTTAAACTTTTGGGTTTTATAATAATATCACCTCAATCTTTAGTTCCATGAAGTGTGAGGCACATAGTGTGTCATGGATTGGATACTAGATTCTATAGGTAGGACCATTCATGTAGATGAACCTATTGTTATAGATATGTATTAATAAAATCATGAGAGTGGAGATAGGTTCTCATGGTCATTAAATGGAACCATGGTCTATATGTTGTGTGATAAACCATGACATGGGTGGAGTGCCTAGTTTGGAGGATTTCCAAGGGAACTCAGTTTACTTGGGTTGGGAGTATTAGATACATGGGAGCATGAAACCCTTGGGTTTTTATCATAGAAAGTTAACACAAACTTTTTAAATGTAGGTTGGATGAAATTTAAATTTCATATGACTTTGTGTGAGCTAATGTCCATTGAGTTTTGATAGGATGTGTTGAGATTGTATCGAAAGGACCGACAGACGTGATTTGTTGAAATAACCTTTTAAATTAATGCTCGAGGTGTGGTGTAAGTGAATATTTATGGTTGGGAGTACAACATCAACAATGTGAGAGAATGAACCTAACTATTAAATGAATTTCATTAAATTTCATGTGTGTGGTTTTTTTAAACTATAAATAAGAGAGATAATTGATGTCTTATCTAGACACTTGGGTTAGAAAAGGCTAGGATACACCATATCATCAAGATCAATGTTGGATGGTTTATGGGTCAGGGAGACTCAATAGTTAGTTCAAAAGAGTAGAAATTAGGACACTGAACCTCATGCTACAAGGGTTATTGTTATGGAGAATCAGTCATTGGATGGTCATTTGTAATGTTGAGGCCTTTGAATATATGAATTTAGGTGTATCAAGTACTCATTAAGAATTTTGAATATAAATTTAGGTACAGATTTGGGTGGTGTCTGAGAAATGAAATTATGATCAAGATGGTTCAAGATGATCTAGATGTGTTGGGTTAGAGACACATTGTTGCTTTGGTGGGAACATGAAATAGTTTTGTCCAGTTGGTGTTTTATCCATGTAATTTCAATGAGATACAGGAATAGCCTTCAGTAAGGATGTTCTAAAGATAATGGGCTTCATTAGAGAGTATTAAATCATGATCAAATGTTTTTGTGATGCAACGGAAGAGGCTTTAGGATATCTTGTTCATTGTTAGAACTATGGAGGTTTGAATTTCACACTCAAGTGGAATTAAATTTTGTGGGATTTGAACATGATGGGCCACAAAATGTTTTCTGACATGGTCAATTATTTTTACAGAAAATTTGGTGTGATCGTGGTATTATTAGATGGTGGAATCATGTCCATTTTAAATTTGGACTTTTTTTAGAGTTAGTACCAATGTTTTATAGGATCTCTCAAATTTATTTAGTTGAAGTTCTTAGGGAACTGTGATGAGTGTTTCATAAAATGATTAAGAATGTGTTTGATGGTAAATTATGACACTGACCATGGATCTGTTTTGGCCATAATTAATTGGACCATATGGTGGGGTCCACTATTACTCAATAGTTTGATAAAGAAATTAAGTGATTCTTCATTAGGGTAGATGGGTGAGTGTTGGTACCATCTATATGTTTTATGCAGGGCTATGAGTGGTAGATCATGTTATAATAATCAAAGCACCCTAGTTTAGAATTGACCTATGGGATCATGTTTGAATTTTAGGAGTTTTACACTATTATTTTCATAATAGTTGTTGGTTGAGGAATGCAAGGATATTTTACTGGATCTCAGAAAATTCATCTCAAAGATAATAAGTGTCCTAGAGGGAATTTAGTAAAATATCTTGTCTGTATTGGTCTTGAGTTTCATAGGGAATTTAAATTATTTGAAATGTGAGGTAAGGTTTATTTTGATAGATGTGAATCAAGTTGATAATAAGAGAATTATAGAATTACAATATGTTTTTTTGTATATGTATTGAGGAATAAAGGTTTTATCAGTGATTGGGTGAGTCTATAAAGTTTTAGGTTATGTTTTGTAATCTTTTGGAGGGATTCAACCAAGGGTTCTTTATTTTGTGTGTATGATTTAGGAGAAAACATGTAGAACCCTGATTAAGAGTTGGTTTCTATTTCTATTTCTAAGTCACGTGGTTGAGCTTCATGAATTAGTGTTATTTGTGTAAGATCTCATAGAAAAATGGGTGATGTGGCATGGACCAAGGGCTTGGTTCACGACTATCACATGGTGTTAGAAAAACCATTTGAGGTGTTACATAGGGGTTCCAAATCCATGGGTCATGGTTGTGGAATGGTTACAAGACCATGTGTCCCGACCATATGAAGAGGATTTTCTTAGGTAGTGTGGGGCTCAAAATATTTATAAATAGTGTGGTCAAATTGGGTGGCCAACACAGTTTTGTTAAAAATAGTATTGTTACCATTTTCCCATTCTAAAATTAAAATGGGAATCCCTTTTATCCTTTCCTCTCATGTACATGTTCCTTCTCATATCCATATCCCTTATCCTCCTTTAATCCCATCAATTTTAAGGTGAATTTTGGTGAATTATTTAGTATTTAGAGATTCAGATATTCATATTATTCCTCCCTCCTTCCTTCTAATTCCTTTTTTTTATATTTCTTTCTCTTCTCTTTGGGTTTCAATCCAAATTCCACTATAGAATGGTGGAATCGGATGATCATGTTCTGTGTTTCATTATTCCTAGGAAAACAATGTCTTGTACCTCCATTTTCATGTGGAGAATCATCGATTTGTTTTAGGTACATCATGCCATGAATTAAACTTTTTTCTATTAAATTAAATTCATTTATTGATGTAAATCGAGGCATGTTTCAGGGATTTAAATCAGGGTATGTTTAGGGTTTCCATAGATGGTTAGTACCCCATTATTGGAGGAGTCTAAGATCCTTGGATGCCCTACGAGATTTCAGAAATTATGTATCTTGGTGAATTCATTTTTTCACTAATTTCAATTGTTTTAATTAGTTAATTATTATTTTTTGGATTATGTTGAGGCCTTGTTGTTAAGTGAATTGGATGGAAATGGTTTGAAGAACCTTGGTGGGATATTATAGAGTGCTTGTCTGGGAAAGTATAAATTAAATGGGACCAGTAAAATATAGGTGGCCCTTGGTACTTTACATATGGCTTGATGAATTTTAATTATGATTCATGAGATGTGTATTCATTCCAAATAAGGAAATGAGCCATTTTTATTTATTAACTGAATTTTTAGTTTAAATTGATATTTTAACATAATATTATTACCTCAAGAAAACTAAATAATGTGTCAAGGCCACATGGACCCTTATGACATAACTTGTTGGACTTGACATCATATGGGCACAACTATGGTTTTTCCCCCTTTATCCTCAGACACATATTATGGAATTACATGTATAAAAATTAATTTCTTTTTTTAATTTTTTGGTTCTTTCGTAGTTATTATTGGAAACCATTAAGGAGAAGAATAAAATGAATAGAGATAAGAATATTGAGTAGTACATTTGAGGTCCCTGAAGACACCTTAGAATCATTCGGACTATATATATGAGTTTAGTTAGTGGAATAACAATGAGTGAATGAAAAAGTAATGAGGTATCAAAATATATATATTTTCTTTTATGTAATATTGAGTTTGATATATTTCCTCACACACACTAAAGTGATGGTGATAGTACATTTTTAAATTAAAATAACTATCGTTAAAAGTTCATTATGATAACATATAAAATGTATATATGATATAAAATATTAAAATTATATAAATTAGAAAATTGGTAAGAAATAATAATAGAAACATATGGTGTGTAAAACATTCTTTTGAAAAAAAAAATATTTTATTGTTATAAATTGTTTTTATATAAAAAGTATAATATATAATTTTTTAGAAACAGAATTAGATAAAAATATATCTATTTAGAATTTATAATTTCAAAATTTACATCGTAATCATTGTTTATTATTTTCTAATAATATTGATTTTTCAACAAAATATGTTTGTTTACAAAAAAATATTATTTTAAAGAATTTATTAATATATATGAATGATCGACATAGTAAAAATAGAATTTAAGTGATCAAATAAAAAATTATGGTATAAAATTATGATTTTTAAAATATTATTTGAACTTGGATTACCCACATTTATTTTTTTCAGACCTAATGTAAAAAAATTTAGATTAATAACGAGAATAGATTTATGTCTCTTCTTTTAATTAATTTATATTTTAAAAAAACTAATTATAGGAAAATTTTAATTTCACATAACCTTAATTTTAAAATTAATAAATAAAATTTACTTCATAAAAATTATTTACTTTTCGAATTTTAAGTGAATCATAAAATTAATGTATAAAAACAAGAGTCTCTTAAAAACTATTTTAATTGTTAAGACTGTTTATTTTTAAAATTAGCTTATAATACTCATAATAATTTTAAATAATATAATAAATATAATATCTTGGATTATAATACATAATTTAACTATTAATAAAGATATTGATAAGTAATATTTTTATTAATTAACATAGGTGAAAATAAAAGTTACCTTTGGAAAAAGTACACTTTGTTAAAGTGAAAAGAGAATGTAAAAACCCATAAATCACTCAAAGGTGTCTTGAAATTGAGTGGATGAGAGGAGGGTCTTTGATATTATTGAAATACTCTATAATTTGGATGTATGGGGGTCCTTGAACTTTAGTAGTTAAGATAAATAATTTAATAAGTTGTGGTAATTCCCAAACTACCCTTCTCCATACTTATAAAAAGACAGGACTTCATCCCTTATTTACAATCCAATCAAATCAAATTCATTTCTATAACTCTTAATGAACTTATCATATAACCCTGTATCTATGGCCTTTTCCACTATTATTTATCTTATGCTCTTCATTTCCAATGATAACTCTTAGGAAAATCATTGTTCGTAACAGGAGTATTACTCACCACTTAGTCTTTATTTTTAATTTTAATTATTAACAAATACCATAACTTGGATAATATAATGTAATAAATATCCTATGTATGTACAAAAATTCAATTATTTCAATTTTATGACAATTAATAATTTTTCAGTAACTTTTGATAATAAAAAAATGCATCAATCATTCGTACGTGTAGACTACATCCTTCATGACATAATGTAGTTCATTTATCATAAAATCCTATTTGGATAGGTTTGAAGGGTGTTATTTTTGAATAATTATTTTGTTATGTCACTTATACTGTTTTAAATTATAAACCTTTACATTAACCTTCATTATCTCCTTTTGTTAATGAATGTGATCGTTAATCTTGCGCATGGGTTGATTTCTACCTCCATGAATTATGTACTTTTTTTTCTTAACCACGTAACATGGATATACCTATAAGTGTAATTAATGAACTAATATTATTGTTATAACATTAATATAATTATTAAATTATAATGTTTCATATACCCTCACTCTTTTCAATCAATGGGAACTAATTTTTTTAATCATGTGTACATACAAACTACCACCTTCATAAATGATGAATTTCTATTTTCATCACCACCCACCATTAATGGTTCTAAAATTGAATTTGATATAGATATATGATCTATATTACAAGTCAAATAATCTATAAATGTTATATTAACACTATTTAACGAAACATTTCTACCCATTCTATCATTATTTCACACATTTGTTTTGGTTGTTCTACCGCCTACTTGACCAATGTTTTACTATTTATATTGAATAATTATGTAATTTAATAAAATATTAATAAAATTTAATAATAATTTTTTATATTTTTATAGAGTTTTAATTATATTATGTAAACATATTAATAATATATCATCTTTGTTCATTAAAAAATACTAAAATATGTTTGTATTCTACTTCATCTTCAATAGTTGTAATTAAAAAACTTATGGGATGAAAGTTTAACATTATAAATAATCATGGGATATATGTTAAATAAAAAACATTTAACATATTATTCCATAACATGGTATCAAATATCATCTTTAATCATTTACATTACCCAACATTTGTAAGACAGTTAAGAGTGTTAACACCTGATGTTTAAAATAAGTTATAATAAACCACCATATTCATATTAAATAATTATATATTAATCATTTAAAAGGGTTATAGATATGAAAAAGGTTCCCAAATATATTATTATTATATTTATGTTTTTTTACTTGAAGTTAGGGTGCGATCAACCTAGTTTGGAAATAAGCTTATGGATTATTTCCTCAAACTCCCTTTGTTGAGATATATTTTACTTATGAAAAAATTTACTTCTATATGGTGTATATGTTTTAAATTTATTATATTATCTTCAAATATATCTTGGTAATGTTATTTTATGATAATTTTCATGATCATTATTATTCAACGGCTTTTTTGGAAATTTACAAAATTCCCAACTCAAATATTTTCCCATGAGATGAGAATTTTTTTCTAGAAATAAATATTAAAAATTTCATTAATCCAAAAATTTAATTATAAATAGGAATTATTAACATTATATTTGATTAATTTAGTTCATTTATTTTAAAATTTTCTATTTGGGGGATCATATTCTCTTTGAAATTTCATCCTTGAATGGAATGATCAACAACATATGCTTGTAAATATTTTTGTTCCATATCCATATTTTACCTATTTAACGTAGTTTCTATAATGTTTCAAGTGTCATGCATACTTATATTTAAATATTATTAGTGAATGGTTTTATCAACCATTCTATATGTGGGTTTCACAAAAGTTTTTAATGAAGCTGAAATATTTTCTGGATGATTAGTTTTTAAAAACAATATTCTAGAGTAATGATTTAAATGTTTCCAAATTCTTTTTGGAGTAATTTTGTCTTACTTAAAAATTACATACTTAAATAGTAATTTATTTTGAATAATTTTAGATTTCATCAGATATTTTCTAACTATGATTTCATGCTTTTAAAAAATTATTCTCATGGTTTATTAAAATATTCCTTTTAAAATTTTTACAAAGGAAAAAGAAAATTATTATTTATAAAAATACTTTCTTAATTATTCAATTTGTATTAATTTTATATGTCATAGACTTGATCATGGGTGTTCATAAAATGTCACCATTCACCTTCTTTTTCTAGATGGGTTATAAAATTCTCTTTTATATATAAAGAACCCATGGCCAACATTTTTATAACTAAAGTAAAAAAAATGTAATTTTAATAAAGAAATTTTTTATGTCACTTTTTTTTTATTAATTAATATTTTTTAAAAACTCATTCATGTATTAATTTTAATGACACATAAAAGTAATTTTATTTATAATCAATTGAATTTTTAATTAATGTAGCGACCTAACCCTAGAAATCATGAAGTTGATGTATGTAATCAATTACATTGGCATGATTACAAGGAATAAAATCCTAAAGGACATAAAGTTTAGTAGTCTTGGTTAACTAGATACATACATTAGTATTGTATTATAGATTAATACAGTAATTACAATGTAGTTTTTTTATAAAAATATTTTAGGATAACATTATTCTATCTAGTATGTCCCTACATATCTTTCACAGTATGCTTCTTGGATTCTAGGGGAAAAAACAAAAAAAGGTGACCTCAACTGCTTAGTAAGGGTACAATATATAGAAATAAATAATAAATAATTGAGAATAATAGTTAAGGCATGATAAATAACTAAAATCACATGCTATATAATCATTAAAATGAGAATCAAGTTCTTAAAAAATTTGGAAAGGTAATAAATAAAAACACATTCCATTCAAATAACTAGATTAGAAGAAAACAATATGGAAATGTAAGAAACTGAAATGTGTGTTATCTAATAAATGAACAGAAAATGAAATGTTTCCATAGATATATTGATGAAAAATCTCATAGATGAACAATAACTAAAACTAAATGAGGTAAATTCTTAACTATTCGACACCATGTTTCCTAGGTATGTGTAACAATTACCTTGAAGGCCTTTCATAGGACAGATTAGTATATCGGTTAAAAACCAATCCAAATTAGCTTTCCAACTAACTCATCCCATGAGACTATAGATGCATTGAGGGTAAATCTATTACCAAGAACCACTCATGTTGTACCACTCAAAAATATTCCTCACATTTAATAATATAAATAAATAATATGCCTTATCAAATAACTATATTGAATAAAGAATACGAAATTAATAATATTTTCCCATATAATCAAATAACTATTAATGTAGACACCATATGTAAAATGGTATAATGTTTAGGAAATAGTAATTTCCATGATAAATGATATGGAAAATTAGGGCAAAATCAATGATCATAAGATATAGATTATTTCAAGGGGATTTTAGAAATGAATCAAGGATGTAATTATAAATACAATCCTAGACCAAATCAATCAAATTCCATCTAGAGGATGGATAAGGATGGTATCAATAAAACATACCCGAATTAGGGTAAAATAAATGGTTGTTGTTTTTTATGAATTGAAATATTATAAAAGAATCTTTAAAAAACATTTTTTTAAACACTTTAATAAAACATTTCATTTAGAAGAAAAAAGTCTATCTGACTAAAGGGAGAAATAAAGTCGGGTTTTCTAAAAAAACACATTCTAAACTATTTAGAGTACCAAAGAGTGGAAAAATAGTACTAATAATTGAAAAAATACATGATTAACCAATGTAAAGGAAAATTAAAGGGGATTATCGAACAATGTTCCTATAATTTCCTCTAATGGAAATGAATTATTTTTATAATTATTTTTGAGGAAAATAATCTTTAAACATTCCAAAGTGTTCCACAAAACTTTGAAACATTTTAAATCCAAAGCCTCAGGAAATAATAACATTAAATTAAAGTCAAAATATCATTATGTTAAGGATAATCATGATATATAATGTATAATGGTAGTATATACACCATATTATAAAACAAGGTGCACAACGACAAATAAATCTCATTGGAATGTAAATTGAGACAAAATTAATTACCTTGTGTTTCTTTTTGGTTGAACATCCTTTAACATCCTATATAATAAACTTATGTTAACCATCTAAATTCTGGTGAACATTTTTAATGTTTATCATTAATTTTAATTCAGTTATTTCTAGGTTCTATACAACTACTTAAATAGTTATATTTACGTTGGATGTTTTGAACAAATTCGGTTTATGTGTCAAAACAACATTGGTAGGTCAAGTATGGTCAAATGATTAATTATATAAAATATATAGAATAATAATAATTAAATAATTATAATATTTATACATCAATTATACTTTTAAAACCAATCATTAAATATGGTTATTAAAAAATAATCGACGTTACAATCATGGAGATGGTAGGTCGTACGTACGCAAGAGTAACATTCTAATTATTTAATGATCATTATTTAACCAAGGAAAGTAGCATTATATAATTATATAATGAAACTAATATCACAAATTACATATTATCTAATCATATATTCTTATATATATAATTATTATGATGTAAAAGGATTCACATCGTGTCGAGGATGCGGTAGTTCACACATCCCCAATAGAAATTATTACTTTTTAGCCTGTAAAAGGATTACAAAGAAAATGATATATATATATATATATATATATATCTAGAAATGTAATTATATCACTAATATAATATATATGTTTTTATGTCACATTTTCTTAATTATAATCCTCTTTTATAAAATCCTTGGATCGTGTAGATGAATAATGTCGCTTTGAGTGGGTGGTAGTCCACACTTCCACTAACGATGTTATCATTTTTACACAAAATGGAAGTATAAGGGTATGTGTTATAAAATAATTAAATAATTATAAATAAAAAATAAATATCATATATAACATATATAACATATATAAATAGGGTTTCCATCATAATGGACACCATGAAATATGGTAAAGTAAAAGCTAAACAATCATCATTTCGTGAGGCAGTAGTTTTCCGTACATAGAAATAGTATGTATGTTATCCATTATACGAATGTCTGTGTAAGTTTAGGTCAAATAATTATCATAAAAACATCCTAGTATATTTCTAATACTAGTGTATTTCTACAATTATATAATAAGTATATTTTAGTGGTTGGATAATGGAAATAAAACTAAAAATCTTAAGGATAGATGTTACCTCTTAATCAGGTAACTTCTATTGGTTTGAACCAAAATATTCTATGGATTGTATTATTTCTAGGGGGATTCTTTGATGATGAGGGTAGGGATATTTAAGATCTATTGAGGGAGATATCAATAGAGACAAATTGGCATGAGATGTGTGAGGAATTAAGAGGAGTGTATGTCCTTTTATATTGGGGGAGTAGTGGCACTCTTGTAATGTTTTTATAAAGGAATTCCAAGCATGTTTTACACATTGTATGTGGATCTAATTATAAGAACCTAGTTCTTATTTCAGGTAAAGATCTTGTGTTTTCCATCAATTATCAATTTAATTATGTTTATATGGCATAATGTTGATGCTCATTGAGGTCATGGGAGGCATGGGGGTGTTCGGGGATCTTTGGAAGCCTAGAACCCAAGGTTTGGGCTATTTCTGGCCAAACACATAGTTTGTAAAAACCATTTCGGGAAGGCTGAATGGTTTCAAAGGCTGTGTGATGTGTGGTAGTGGGGATCTACTCACCACACGACCAGGGGATAACATATGATAGCAGCCTCACGACCGTGCAGTATGTCTACTGAAATTGCAGACCTTTGACTTAGAACTAACACATGGTTACCACAAAATCATTAAACCATGTAGGTTAAATAATTGAGCACCCCTGTCCACTTGTAATGACCATACAAAATGGGACACAATTTGGAAAACTGTGCACCTAAACTGTGCGGCCTAGTTTTTTGGGCTAAAATGACTATTTTTCCCTCATATATTATAACATAAAAATTTAATTCTCCTCCTCCCATCACTTAGAAGCCTCGCATTGGGTTCTTTCCTTGGATGACTAATCTTGAATGTGAGCTACATTCTCCATCCGACCTCCAAATTAAGTGTCATTAATCTACATGGATCCAAAATGGTAAGGCCTCAATTCCATTTTATCAATCCTTATTTATTCTAGATATTAATTGCACTATTTGGATTTTGGATCATATAAACTAATATTCCAATCATCATTTTTTCATCATATTTCTCCCAAAATAGGGATAATCATAGCTTGATACTAGAAAGGATATCTAGAACGATCCTATGGTAGGTGGTCTCATGCCTTTCGCTATTTTTTGAAATGTTTATATATACTAGAGTGTTCTGTTCCTATTTTTGGGGTCTCACTTTGATTTATATTTGAACACTATTGTTGCCTATTTTTTAGGTAATTTAATCGGTGTTATAAATAATTACATAGGTTTTATACCTTGATTAAGGGCCACCCCATGGGTGAGTTCCCTTGGATGGTCATTTATGGGTATTTGGCCTAGGATTTCTATGAGGCATGCCTTTTATTCCCTTTTTAATAGTTTTTAGAAATTAAATTGGTTGTCAATGGAATTACAATAGTGATAGATTTTAATTGAATTGGTTAAGGGAAGTGTATGGTTGAATTTCCCCATGAACATTCTATGTGTATGGTTGTTTAAGCATGTTTTGAATGGATTACTCCAATTATGAACCTTTCCATGTGAGTTGATCAATCTATATTCCATGTAATAGTTTAATTTACATGTGATTGTGGTTAAGAGAAATATTCAAATGTGATTTAATGAAACGCCAAGCATTATGAGGTTGGTCCTTTCTTAAGATGCACTTTGGTGGTGAGTTATACTAGGTGATTTTGGTTTTGACCATAGCATGGTTAATGAAATTATTAATTGAATGTGTTATGGTGAAATGGTAATTATTATTAGGTGAATTGTGGATTTAGATTAGATTGTTAGGGATGGAATCGTAGACTATTGTACTTTCATCCTTGAGTTAACCTTGTATTCTATTAGAATGCAATACACAATCTCAAACGGTTTTATATGTTTATGCTGTTATTGAACCATCGAGGCCATGGATTGTCTCATTGAGGATGTACTTATTTAATGAGGGAATCATGAATCCACAAAGGGATTCCATGGATGGGGTCAAGATTAATTTTCCTATATTTCATCAGTGATACTTGGGGATTCCATATAAGACCACCAAGGGTGGCTTAGTGACATGAACTTATACGAAACCCAGAGTATTACTAGGTTCCTTAGAGGTTTCTCGGGATTTGCTTGAAGGTTGTTAGTGGATTTTCAACTTGAGTGATACTTGAATTTTATCTTAGGAATGTTAATGAAGGGTTCATGTTATATTTGTATATTGAAATGGAATGGTAGATGACATGTCATCTAAGCCAATGCACAAGCTTGGATTCAGTCTTCAAATATTCTTTCATAGATGGAATTATGAGTCATCTGTTGTGCTTAGAGTTATACGGAGGTTGTCATGCTTGAGCCGGATCTTGATATTTTTGAATTCAATGTAATTAAATTGTTAAATGGATAATGAAATTAATTGTAAATAGAAACTAGTTCTTGTAGGTTGTTTACTTTTCAATACTTCCTAGCTTACAGCTTTCATTATCGAACACTACTTATTATATATATTCACTGATAGATTGGAAAAGACCTTGGGTGGTTGCCTACTATAATTTAGTCTCATAGCCTATTTTGATAATTTTTTGGACCCAAACAGATTATAAGATTGTAGGAGACGATAAGGTAAAGCTCCCTCAAATAGGTACTTGATATGCTACTTTGGAGTAGAAGAGTATGGGACCATACTAAAGCTTGTGATACTTCTAAGATTATTTTTGGTATTTTATACTTTTGGAACTTATATTGTATACGAATGTAGTGTAACCCAATTTGGTTGTGTTATAGAACATGTAACATTTAGCATAATTTGGTGTATGATATGACTTCTGGTTATTTATACTATCATTCTTTTGTTGTTTAATTATGTTATTTGGAATTACTGCTTCTGTTATTTTTTATTTATTCCACTTTGTTACACTCTGATATTGAGGGAGTTGTCTCACCACTATCACACCTGGGCCCTCACTTCTAGTTGGAAGCCTCTGACTTTTGGGGAGATGCATTTGAGGCCATCTGGCCAACTAGGCTTAGAGCACTATTGAGTGGTATCTGGGTTTGGGATATTGGAAAGTGGTATCAGAGAGTTTTCTTTTCCTAGTTTTTATTAATATTTGTTAAAAATATAAATGGATAGGATGAAATAGTAATTTGATAATATGTTGTGTGCGAGAATAGCTACTCCACATACAGGGAAACTCCAAATTGCCTCAAATTGAATTGTTGATTTTTGGATTTTGAGCTGTTACAGTTGACTCGATTTTACATTTTGGGGATACACTTGTGTTGTTATATTATTTTTTATATTATTGTGGGTTAAATTGTGTTTCAACATGATGAGATGAGGGTATTTAATCACATGCATCATATAGGTATTTTTTAGAAATCCCATTCCATGCATAATAGCCATGCCATTTAGAGAGCATTATCGATAGCATGTTGTTGGGATATATGTCAGGATAAATATACATACTATTGTGATAGGTATATTGGTGTATATATTATGGAACTGATTGGACAAAAGACATGATTTGGTCCCTGAGGTGTATGGTCTCTCTTGAATCAGAATTTGGTGGATCATGTTCCATCCTTAAGGAGAATTGTGTTATGAGGTGATATACATAGATTACAAGATTTGATTCTTAGGGAGTATGGGCCCCACATATTGAAATATGAAATACTATAGGGATTCCCTTTGATAAGGGAATGTGATAAATTTTAAATGAGTGTCAATTATGGATATGAATGTGAATTCTGTTTAAAATGAAATGAAACTGGAAAAAAGAGAAACTAAAATTGCCTATAATAGAGAACTTGACCATTCCTATCCTTAGTAGTGGTATTTTTGTAGTATATCTAGTTTTTATGGAACCTAGACCTAACCCATGGGGAAGACTGAGGGTTGAGTACTTATAGGAAGGTTTTGACCTATCCTGTCTTTTTATCTTCTCTTATGAGTTATGAACTTGATAATGATATTGGAACTAAGGAATGTGATTTACATTGTAGATTCATGCCCCCATGAAGAACTCTAATTGTATGTTAGAAGTGAATGATGATCATACCCCAGGGATGGTATGCTATAGGCTACCAGCAGATCCTTTATTTATTCCAATTCCACAACTGTCTGTTAAACCGGACGTTGGTATGGACAAACAGGTCTATAAAGGATTTATGAGGTTCATGAAAACCTTTCATGGAACACCAGAACCTTCCACGTCTATGATAGAGCTGATGTGAGTGTTCCAACAGTAACATTCACCCATGTTTTTGGAGGATGGAGGACCACAGGCTGTGGATTCATGGATAGAGTCCTTGTTATATATCTTTGAGCTTTTAGATATTCCCCATGAGAAGAGGGTAAAGATCGCAATGTATATGTTCTATGATTCTTCCAAGAGATGGTGGGATGTTATCACTCAGGCGGAGCATCATCGAGATATTCCATGGGTAGAATTTAAGATTGTATTCTATGATTACTTCTATCCCGATATGTTGAGGGCCCATAGATCATGGGTTTTTATGCATCTAGGTTATGGTTCTTTGTGTGTTATGTACTACTAGGACTATTTTACTATGCTCTTTTCATTTGTAGCTATTCTGATGGGTGATGATGTGTCGAAGGCTATGAGATTTTAGGATGTTCTCATGTATGAAATCTAATCCTAGGTAAATTTATTCAGGTTGACTACCATTTCGTTTATAGTGAATCAGGTTCTGATTACCAAGCATAACCTGAGGTAATCTAGAGGTGCAAGCTAAAGAGGTCTAGCACCTAGAATAGGTATTGTCTCTTCTGACAGCAAGAAGCATCGTCTGAAGCTTCCTCATGTTTATATTAGTAGTAAGAAAATATCTTTAGGTATCTAAGTTATGTGATACTAGTGTAGTGGGTTGGGGAATAAGGGTCCACAATGTCCACTAAAACCAATCGAGTGTCAATCTAGTTGCACGATGGTCAATCTATAATTCTTCTACAGGACGTTTCTAGCAAAACCTAGTGAGAGAGGGTCTTCACTAACTCCACGTTCCGGAGTGGGGTCTCTAGCATCTCACTAGACAAAGAGATTAAGTGAATCAAGCCATTCAGGCTAAGGTGGTGGTCGTATGAATAGTTCACAGTCCCCAGGTTCACAATGACAGTTGGTTAGATCACCTTAGGGAAGCCATACAATGTTACAGGGCCAAAATATAGGCTAGGCATATACAGTGCAACAGACCTAGTTGGAGAAGAATTATAGACCTTCTATTATTAGAGTTAGTATTTTAGTAGCCTCTATTTTATCTTATAAAATTATTGATATCGGATCTTCACATATTTTCATATATGTGCCTCTTTTGGAGATCCTTGGTCCTTGTGTTTTTACTTATAATGGCGTGATGATGCTAGAAACTCTATTAGGGATTAGTATAAAAGGTGTGCATCAGTGTAGGGAGTACCCCCTTGAGATTTGTGGGGTCACTTTATTTGGTACCTCTACATCCTAAAAATGATAGGATTTTATTTCATTATCGATATGGAATGGTTGGTTTCCTTTCAGGCCTTTTCTGATTTCTATCATCATTGGGTGAGTTTTATGTCACCAAAGGGTGAATCGTTTCTCTAAAAGAGAGAATAGGATGTCTATCCGAGTTGATATAGACCGGAACATTGTGGTTTGGGTGGAATGGTAGTCTATATAGTTAGTTAATATTTGGATGACCATGACACACATATGGTGGATTTCCCTCCAATAGTTGATCATTTTCAGGATGTATTCCTAGAACACTTTTCAGGGTTACCACCGGTGAGGGAGGTAGATTTATCTATTGAGAAAGTTCTATCAGTTGCAGCATTATCTATTCCTCCTTATAGGATGGCTATGACAGAGTTGTAAGAGCTCAAAAGGTAGTGAGAGGATTTATAGTCAAATGGTTTCATATGACAAAGTACTTATCTATGAGTTTCTCCTATCTTTTTTTGTGAAAAAGGTAATTGGTACCCATAGAATATATGTGGATTATAAGAAATTGAACCAGTTGACGGTTAGGAACTGGTATCCTATTCTGTGGATATATGATCTTTTGACCAACTTCATGTAGCTCGGGATTTCTCTAAGATTGATTTGAGATCCATATATCATCATGTGTGTGGTGGACCATCATTTATACCCTGCATAGTCCTTCAGAGATCGTATGGTTTTTATGAGTATTGGGTAATTTAGTTTAGTCTCATGAATGCACTAACAGTATTTATAGAACTGATGAACTCAATGATCCTTCCTTATATTGACTCATTTTTTTGTTTTTCAAGGATGATATCCCGGTTCATTCTCACAATCGACACAACCATACCAAATATCATGAGTTAATTTTGAGTACACTAAGAGAGAATTGGTTATTTGATGAGCTCATAAAGTGATACTTCATGTGGGATAATATTCACTTCATGGTTCAGATAATCTCAGTGGCAGAAGTATCAGTGAACCCAAAAAATGTGATATTAGTAGTTTCCAAGGAGTAGCCCAAGAACTTCATTAATTTGTGGAGTTTCTTAGGGTTTTCTATCTAGTACAATAATTTCATATAGTACTTCTCACAATTAATACTGTCATTGATGGGATTGACTAAGAACGATGTGATGTATGTATGGAGATATTCCTGCGAGACATCCTTTGAAGAGATGAAATGGAAATTGACTTCGGTGTCGATACTGATTTTTACATAGCTAGAAAAACGTTAGTCAATGTATTTTGATGCATCCAATATTGAGTTAGTATAATTTCTTATGTAGGGGTATCGAGTTGTTGTGTATGGGTGTCAGAAATTCAGGCCACATGAGAGAAATTACCTGATTCACAATCTTGAGTTAGTTGTGGTTGTTCATGCATTACGATGTTGGAGACATTACGTACTACGAGAGCATTTTGTGGTGTTCATTGATAACAAAATCCTCAAGTACATATTTACCCAGTGTAATATGGATATGTGGCTATGAATGATGGTCTAATACCATTATACCTTGAACTTCGAGCTATCCTACATGCCTAGTAATGTCAATGTAGTGGTTGATGCACTGAGTAAGAAGACTTAGATACATGTAGTGTTGCAGGCTAGTGGTAGATGGTAGCTTATGGATTTTTTCACTTAAAGGAACTTGGAGGTGAAAAAAATTCAACAGTAGACATTTCTTTCATCCATATATTTTACTTCTACCCTTCTTGATAGAGTGAGGATAAGAAATATTTTAGATTCCAAAGGACTAGTTCTAGGGGATGTGTGGTATGTGAGGACCCTTATCCTAGTTGGACAATGGGAGAGGATGATGTTTTGGGTTTACATTGTTTTGTGTGGTTCTATTCATACATTCATGAAAACCTTTTATGGTACTTTCATGCATATATAAGGGAGGTGAATCTTGGTGTCACCAAGATGTATTAGGATTTACATCGTCAGTATTGATGGGTAGGTATGAACAGAGATATAGCTGGTTTTGTCAGGAGGTGTTCCACCTGTCAGCAGGTAAAGGCATAACCCCAGTGACCATCCATACATTTAATGTGTTTACACATTCTAGAGTGTAAAAGGAATATTTCAGTGATGGATTTCTTATGGGTTTACTAAGGGCATCTGTAGGTAATGATGTCATTTGGGTTGTTGTTGATGGGCTCACGTGGTTTCACATTTCATGACGATCAAGGAAACCTTCAGTGTTGATGAGCTTGGGAGTTTTTACATCTGTGAGATTACATGACTACATGGTGCCCCTCGTTATATCATTTCAGATAGTGATTATTAGTTTAATTCACTTTTTTGGAAAAGAATATAGAGGTTGTTGGGTACACAGGTGATTCTAAGAACGACATTATATCCCCAGACAGATGGCTAGTCAGAGCACATGATTCAATTGCTTGAGGACTTGCATCGAGCATGCATCCTAGATTTCAGGGACTCATGGAAGAGGAATATACCACTAGTTGAATAATTATATAATAATATAATTGAAGATACTATTTATAAGGAACCATATGAGGATTTGTATGGTAGGTAATGCTGATCACCCTAGTGGTTGCTAGAGGTAGGAGAGGCAGCTATTCGAGGACCTCGTCTTATCCAGAAGACCACTGAGCAGGTGTAGTTGATTTGGAAGTCGATGGATATTGTGCTATCTTTTCAGAAATGTTAGGTTGATTTTTGTAAACGGACTCTACATTTTGATATTGGGGATTAAGTTTCCCTTTGTGTTACACCGAAGTTGGGACATAAGAGGATCATGAGATGGAGTAAGTTTCACATAGATATTTCAGGAAATTCATGATTCCATAGTGAGTCAAGTCGGTTGCCTATAGGTTGCAGTTACCTCAGAGGTACCGGGATATACATGATGTCTTCCATGTTTCTCAGAAACAAAATTACTTTTCGGACCTGTCTCGTGTATTTTATCTTTGGGAGGTTGAGTTGTAGGTATATGATTCCTTTGAGGAGAATCCTATATGAATTATGGATCATAGAATGAAGGTTCCCCATGGATGGTCATTCACTTTAGTATAGGTGTTATGGCACCATGGCTGGGTGTAGGACGAGACCAGGGAGAGGGAGGATGATGTATGATCATAGTGATTGGAGTTGCTATAAGATATTTATTGACCACCCTTTGATGGTAAATTAAGAGAATAATTAATTTATGGGGGGAGTTTTTTAGGATCCCATTTCTTCATTGAGGTACTGATCTTCTTTTTTCCATCAATTCTTAGTTTGATTGCATTTATATGGCCTAATGTGGATGGTCATTGTTGTCACAGGAGGCTCAGGGGTGTCCAGGGATTGTTAAATGTTTGGAACCCAAAGTTTGGGTTTTTTCAGCCTTCTACATGGTTAGTATAAACCATGTAGGGTAAGACAAACTATTTAAAAAAACATGTGATGTGAGATAGTGTGATTTTATTGGCCACATGTCTAGGGGATAACATGTGGTAGTAGCCACATGACCATGTGTTAGGTCTTCTAAAATTGCATACCTTTAATAGAGGCCTACCACACGGTTACCACATGGTTAGTAAACTGTGTGGGTTAATCATTCAAGGGCCCCTATCGAGCTGAAGTGACCATGCAAAACAATGCATGATTAGATAACCCATGAGCCTAAACCTTAAGACCTAGTTTTTTTGGGTAAAATGACCATTTTTACTATGTGGTGTTATAACCTAAAAAGTCCAATTCTCCTCCTCTCATCGCACAACAACCTCACATTGGGATCTTCTCTTAGAAGCCTAATCTAGGCTTTGAGCTATGTTCTTCTTCTGACCACTGAATCGAGTTTCGTTCATCTCCATGAATATGAAACAGTAAATCATCGATTCCATTTTAGTCATTCATGATTCTTATGGATATCAATTGCACTATTTGGATTTAATCTCATATGACCAAATATCCTATTATTAATCCTTTATTCAAATTTCTCCCAAACCAGGGTGAATATGAGCTTGATACTGGATGATCTATCTAGAACAAGCCTAAGGTTCGCGGTCTCATGACTTTAACTATTTTTTAGCTATTTATATATGTCAGAGTATAGCGTTCCCATTTCTGGGGTGTCACCTTGATTTATATTTGAACCTTATTGTTTCCGTTATGGTTTAGGTAATTGAATAGGTGTTTTAAAGATTGTAATTGTTTGTATACCTTGACTAAGTTCCACCCCATTAGTGAGTTCCCTTGGATGACCATTTAGGGCCGTTTTGCATTGGATGTCTATGAGGCATGCATTTGATTCCTTTTTTATGGGTTATTAAAAATTAAATTGGTTGTTAATGTAATTAAAATAGTTTTTGAATATAATTTACTTGGTTAAGGACATGGGATATTTGACTTTCCCCTTGAACCTTGTATGTTAATGCTTGTTTAAGAATGTTTGGAATGAATTCCAAAAATTGTGATCATTCCCATGTGATTTGATCAATGTTTATGCCATGTAATAGTTTAATTTATATGTGATGATTGTTATTATAAATATTCCTAGGTGGGTAAATTAAATTCCAAGCCTTATAAGGTTTTTCCTTTCTTGATAAACCCTTTGGTGGTGAGTTATACCAGGTGCTTTTGGTTTTGACCAGAGCATGGACAATGAAATTTTTAATTGAATGTGTTATAGTAAAATAGTAATTGGTCTTGTGTGAATCATAGATTCATATTATATTTCAAATGATGGGATCATAGAATATTATACCTTATTCCTTGAGTGAGCCTTGTATTTGGTTAACATTCAAAGGATGGGCTCAAAGGGTTTATGATGTTTAAGTCGTGAGTTAACAATGGATGTCATGGAAGGGATCATAAAGGTTGTACTTTGATGTAGAGTGAATCATGGATCTAATTATGGATTCCATGGAAAATATAAATAGGAATGTAACTATATTTCAGGATTGATACTTAAAGATCCCATATAGGACCTCCAAGTATGGTCTAAGTGACGTTAACTTATACCACACCTAGAGTACACTGGGCTCCTAAGAGGTTCGTTGGGATGGGCTTGTAGGGTGTTGGTGGATTTTCCCCTAGAGTGATACTTGAATTACATAATTGGAATTACAAGGAATGGATTAGGGTATAATTGAATATTTAAATTGAATAGTTTATGATTTATCTTCCAGGCCAAAGAACAAACTTGGATTTGGTCTTAACTTATTCTTTCGTAGATGGCCTTCTGAGACATCTGTTGTTCATACAGTTATGTGAATGATTATAGGCTTGATCTGGATCTTAATACTTATTAATTAAATATAATTGAATTTGTAAATGGATAATGAAATGAAATATAGACGGAAACTAGTGGTGGTAGGTTGTTTACTTATGATTACTTCCTAGATTACTGATTTTATTATTTCACACTATCTGTTATATATATTAACTGATATATTGGCATAGACCATGGGTGGTTTCCTACTAGGATTTAGTTCACACCCTATTTGGGACTCATTTTGGACCCAGAAAGATTATATGTTTGTATCTGTTCATAAGGTCAAGTGCCCTCATATAGGTAATTGACATGCTTTTTTGGAGAAAGAGAGACTGATACCAAGATGAATCTTGTGATTCTTCTGATATTCGTTTTTTTACTTTTCAAAGAATTATTGTATATGACATCAATGTAAACTATTTTGGATATTCTATTGAACATATAAAATGTAGCATCATCCCTTGTATGATATGACTTCTGGTTATTTATACTATTAGTCTTCTGATTTTTACTTCCCTTATATGTTATTAATGCTTCCACTATTTGTATGTTATTATTTCATGTTACACTTTGGTAATTAGGGAATAGTCTCCTCACAATCACATGTAGGCCCTCTCTGATATTTGAAAGCCTCTGGTATTTTGGGAGATGTGCTTGACGTTATATGACCAACCAGGCTTGGTGCTCTATTGAGTGGCTTCTGGGTTTGGTATGTTCGAGAAATGTTGGTCCAAATTCACGAAAAGTGGGGATAGGGTCGTAATATTTCCAAAAATGTATTTCTTACAAGTTTTTAGTCTATTTGGACCATTAATTTTAAGGTTTAATGTAACAACCCGACCCCAGTTACCCAGAGTCAGTGCAATATTTTAATACATTTTCATGATTAGAAGGAATCAAGTCCCGAAGGACCGATCAGTTTAGCTATCTTGTAAAATATATTATATACATGAATGTTACATTGAATTATAAAATGAAAAACAACAACATTGTCTCCACTGAACACATTAATATCCCTTAGACTATCACTGTAGGTTATTCATAATATACTTCTTCACATCTTGGGAAAAATAAAACACAAAAAGGGGTGAGCTCAGATGCTCAGGAAGGATAACAATATAGTGAAAACTTTTATAAATAAGCATTAACATTTAAGGCAATGTATAAAACTAAAAAATCCTTTTAAGATTAAACTTCACCATAATATAGAAAAAAATAAATCAAATAATTCCATTTACTTATTCACATGGATATTCTACTAGCCTAATAATCACATGTAATATCAATAGCTGATTTCATAATGATGGAATGCATAATTCCAGACTTCATAACCATATATTCAAGGAATTGTGCCAAGACTACAAATAAGCTTTTGTCAAGGCCTTGTGCCAAGACACTAGTTTGTCTCATGAGACCTACCAATTAATCTAGGAGCTATAGTAGGGTCCACCCGTCACTTAATAAGTCCAATGCATTCCCCATATGAAAAGGTTCAAACATAACGTAAAGATTCATATTAAAACTAGAATAGGAAATGTCAACACTTTATCTATAAAACATGAATGGTATAAAAATAACACATCCACAGTCAAACATATCACAAAACCTTCAATACAATATGGAAGATTTGTATTATAATAAACCAACCTCGATCAATAACAATATCTTGTAAAGGAAGTTGATATAGTTGAAATTGGTCAGTAAATATCTTTGAGAGAAATATCACTTTTTCATGAAATAATTTAAAATTCATATAAAGGAATTCATTTAAAATATATTTTTGAATCAAAGTGTCTGATACCACTTTGAAACTTTTGAATGGAATTAAGATTTTAATACATTTATGTCCATATAAAAAAATCCATAAAACCATTTTGAAAACATGGACATTAATGAGAAAGGTTTAGAATAATAAATCTTTAAAAAATTTAAAATGATGTTTTAGTATAAATTACCTTAAAAAGAATCCCTTTGAACACATTTTTATGAAACATGGACATGGATAATAAATATTTCCCTATAAATACTTACGAAAAAACAACCTCGGATAATAAAGAGATTGTGAAATTAACCCTTACCTTGCACTTTCCTTTGGTCGAGGGTACGTTTAACCTCATGTATAATGACAATTTTATGTTATTAAATTATACCATGACCATGTTAATATTTATTATGTCATACATGTTTCATTTATGATTTTATAATACCCATTTAATAATGATTTCCATGTTAAATTAACATTTTGGGTAATAATTGCTTTCTTTATCATACGTATTTTAACTTGTTATTCTTGATCGTATCATTTAGATCATGATTTAAATACATCCAGAATATAATCCTTGATTTATATATAATATATATTTATAATATAAATATTTTTAATTGATAGATATATGAAATGGAAGGCACCGTTTATGGAGACAGCAGGTCGTACGTACGCATAAACGTTGTTTCCGTTTTCATGTCGTATTGAACAGAAGTAAGTGAATAAGATATATGAAAGTACATATATATATATATAATAGAATTATTTTTTCATATATTACATAATTATTAATAATATATATTTTTATAATCATCGTTGAATGGTGAACGTGGGAATGAATCTCATCGTGTCGTGGATACAGTAATCCGTACGTACTCACGAGAGACAATATCATAATATTGATGGTGAAATAATATGTAATTTGATGGTATATAATATATACAGAATCATTAACATGTTATATTTATTATTTAAATTAGTTACACTCATTATTGTACCAATCCAAATAATGAAGTGTTTGAATAAAAAACTACACCACGACATGGAGACGGTAAGATGTACGTACGCACGTATGGTGACTTTGTCATTTAGAGGATGGATAGAATAAAAAATATGGTTGTACCATATTTATAATAAATCAAAATATGTATGAGGTACTGGAGTTATTATTTTGGTATGGAAACAACAAATAAATCGGAAGTGTAAGATGAAAAGAACATGAAAGAGGGTGGTGAAATTATTACCTCTTCTTCGAGTGTTTCCTTTTGAGTTGATCAAATGGGCACCATAATTTGTCTTTCTGATCATTGTAAAGACTCTAGGTTGATGTGAGGGAAGTTGAGAGGATATTTTGGTAGGGTTTGTCTGATCCAAATGTATTGGGAGGTGTGATTTTGAGAGAAGGGGAAGTACCCTTTTATAAGAGAGGTGAGGGTCACTTTAGGAAAAGCTTGAAATATTATTTTATAATAAAATCATTTTCGGTTTCTAATGGCTTAAAAATTATTTCTTTCTAGGATAAGGTGTGGATGGGTCAAAAAACACTCAACCAATAGGTCTTATATAGGATTAGGTCACCATATTAACCGAATATTTTAGATTTAATACTTAGTTAAATATTTTAACTTTTATCATATTTTCTTGTATTCTTAAACTATATTACAAAAAACTTCCAAAGGAACCTAAAGTGGTTAATTAATGACATATATAATATCATTTAATCCCTGTTTACAAACCTTATATTTTTTACAAGATTATTTCTACCAATAATATAGTATGTTTTTTAAAAATTGATTTAGGTTAATTTTGACATTATTTGGTATTTGGTTTTTGTGAAAGTCATCACAACTTAATTACATCGAACAAGATGCATTAAATCAACCCTAACATGTAATATTCACCAATAAAATTCGTGGATGTCAAAAAAACTTTGAAATTATATTTATTTTAATATTTATAATACCATTTATTTGATTCTTTCCTTAATAAGGTAATTATTGCATCATCATTGTGTCATAAATAAATTAAATTATTTAATATCTAAAAATTATAAATAAAATACCATTATGTCGGAAATATTTTTATCTTTAAAATGAATATTTATAGTCGAATTTATATTATGTATAACCCAATATTAAAAATGGTTTGGCTATTAAACGTTGAATTTAACACTTTTAACTCTTCTTTAAATAAAATAATAATAAATGTCCTAATATAATCGAAGTGGACATCAAGGATAATATTTTATTCATAAGGTTCTTTTGGTTGAAATACACTTATCCAATAGAATTTTGACATGTGTTAGGGTAATTAAAATATCATTTTTACCTTTAATTACCTTATTTACTTTTAACAATGGTAAATAAAAGTCAAAGGTTACTATTCACCGAAAATTATTTTTATCTTATTGAACAACATTTTACTTTCTGATATCAACTGTGTCTCTCTACTTTGTAAATTCAACTCACAAAAGCGGTAAAACTATATTTTATGCCAATTTTAAAATGTTCCAAGAAGGTGGGTAAAAGAGGTTAAAAAGTTCAATAAAATTTTGTACATCGAATTTTATTATAAAATGACTCAAATAAAATAAATTGAACTTATATAGGTATTATATATCTCTTTTTTACTTAAACATATAAAATAAATAATTATTTAAATAAAAAGTCGATTCTAAATAATAACGCATTGTTTTTCACTATTCATGTAACGCCCCGACCCAGAAGCCCAGAGTCAGTGAATTATTACATAACATTAGGATGATCAAAAAAGATCAAGTCTCAAAAGAACAATTAGTTTAGTAGCCTTGGAAGTACTAGATACATTCAAAAGGTTTACATTACATCGTAAAATGGAATACTACAGAAACATTGTTTCAATAGACAATATTGAGATCCCATAGACTATCCCTACAGGTCAGTCATAACATACTTCTTCACATCCTGGGAAAAATAAAACATAGAAAGGGGTGAGCTCAGATGCTCAGTAAGGATAACAATATAGTGGAAACATTCATAAATAAGAATAAACATTTAAGGTAATGTGTAAGACTAAAACAAAAGCCTTTTAAATTTGAACTTCAGCATAATATGGCAAAGATAAAATCAAATAATGTCATTTACTTATTCACATGGATATTCTACTAGTCTAATAATCACATGAAATATCAATATCCACTTTCATAATGATGGAATGCATAATGCCAGACTTTCATAACCACATAGTCAAGGCCTTGTTCCAAGACTACAAATAAGATTTTTTCAAGGCCTTGTACCAAGACACTAGTTTGTCTCATTAGACCTACCGATGCATTGAGGAGCTATAGAAGGTTCCACCTGTCACTTACTAAGTCCAATGCATTCCTCATATGAAAAGGTTTAAACATAACATAAACATTCGTATTAAAACAAGCATATGAAATGTAAATACTTTATCCATAAACCATGAATGGTATAAAAATAACACATCCACAGTGAAACATATCACAAAACCTTCAATACAATATGGAAGTTTTGTATCATAATAAATCAACTTCAAATAAGCTTAAAATCCATCAAAGGATGTTGACATAGATGAAATCAAAACATTTTTTAGAGAAATATCTCTTACTCTTTTGAAATTATTTAAAAGTCATATAATTATAAAATAAAACATCTATTCTAAAAATATTATTTTAAGCTTGTAAGGGAAGCTTCGACATTGTCATAATGGTGGAAAATTTCCACACCCGCCGTAAAAGTTTAAAAAACATTCTTACCTTAATTTTTTTGAAAATGTCATAAAGTAACGTGTTTGGAAAAAGACAGAAAGAATCTGTTCAAACAATTTTATAAAAAGTAAAATAAGGGTATAAATTAATTTAACCCATATTATAGTAAATAGTAAAAATGTTTTGAAATACATTTTTAAGAATCATGGATGTGGATGATAAAGATGTCCTAGTAGATACTTATGTAAAAACAATCTCAGATATTAAAGAGATTGTGAAATTAAATCTTACCTTGTACTTTTTGTTGTTATAGGGTATGTTACCCACCTATATAATGGTGAAATAAATTTTATTAAATTATACAAGAATAATATACATTAATATGATATCATATATTTCTTTTAATATTTCTTTGTTTATAGAATCTTAGTATTATCGTCTTTTCGGGTGTTAACTGATTCATTTTCCATTATATGATTTGTTACATAAGTAATGTTTGTTATGGATAGGATGTATCTTATTCATATATAGAATTATATTAAGTATTTAAACATTATTTTTAATCATCTAATGAAAATTATTCTTTAATGGATACGATGGGGAATGAATCTCCCTGCGTTTGTGGAGACGGTAATCAGTACGTACGGACGAGCGACAATATCATTCTTTTGATATTAAAATATTATATAATTGGATGGTATATCATATATAAAGAATAATTATCATGTTATATTTATTATTTACATCATTTATACTCATTATTATACCCATCCAAATGATGAAGTGTATGAATAACAAACTACACCATGACGTCGAGATGGTAAGTTGTACGTACACACGTATGGTGACGTGTCATTCAAAGGATGGATAAAATAATGAATATGATTGTACCATTTTTATAATAACATCAAAGTATATATAAGATACTGGAGTTATTATTTTAGAATGGAAACAACAAAGAAATATGAATTGGAAGAAGATAAGAACTTGAAAGAGGTAATGAAATATATACCTCTTCTTCGAGTTCTTCCTTTTAATTTGATCAAAGGGGCTCCATAAGTTGGATTTCAGACTAAAGGAAGGCCTCTAGGATAAAGGGAGGAAATTTTATAGGGTATTTGGGTAGAGTTAGGCCAATAAAAATGGCTTTGAAGGTGTGAATTAGAGAGAAGGAGGAGTGCCCTTTTATAAGAGGGGTGAGGGGCACCTTAGGAAAAGGTATAAATATTATTTTATAATATAATAATTTTTGGTTTTGAAAGGCTCTGAAATGAATTATTTAAAGGATAAGGTGGGTATAGGTCGAAACATACTCAACAAATAGGTTTTATATAGGTTTGGTTCAATATATTAACCTCATATTTTAGATTTAACTCTTAGTTAAATAGTTTTTCATTTACCATGTCTCTTTGTATTTTAATATTATATGGTTAATAAACCTACTATATAATTCCAATATAACCCCTAGTGGTTCATTAATTATATACCTATCATTATATAAGTCTTTTTTCTTGACCATATATTTTTAGGAATATAATATCAATTAATAATATAATATTGGTTTTAAAAACATTTTTATGTCAATTTTGACACTATTTGGTATTTTGTTTTTGCTAAAATCATAACAGCATTATTACTTCGAAAACAATTCATCTAACCAACTATAACATGTCATATTAACTTATAAAATTAGTGTAATTCACAAAAAGTCTCAAATTACATTTATTATAATATTTTTAATATAAAATAGTTTAATATTTCATTAATTAGGTAACTATTTCATCATCATTGTGTCATAAATAAATTAAATTATTTAATGTCTAAAAAATATAAATAAAATACCATTATGTAGTAAATAGTTTTATCTTTCTAATAAATAATTATTGTCGAATTTATCTTATGTGTATCCCTATATTAAAAATGGTGTAGTTATTCAACTTTGAATTTAGCACTTTTGACTCTTCTTTGAATTAAATAATAATAAATGTCCTAATATAATCCAACTGGACCTAAAGGATCATATTTTATTCCTAAGTTTGTTTTTTCTCGAATTAAACTTGTCCAATATAATTAGGACATGTGTTAGGGTAATAATAATATCATTTTTATCCTTAATTACCCTATTTACTTTTAACCGTGGTAAATAAAAGTCAAATATTACTATTCATCAAAAATTATTTTCATCTCATTGAACCACATTTTACTTAATAATATCAATCATGTCTCTCAGATTTTTGAAATTAAACTCACAGAAGCAGTAAGATTAAGTTTTATATAAATTTACAAATGCTCCTAGGAGGAGGGTAAAAGACGGTAAAAAGTTCAATAAAATCTATATATATATATATATATAATTATAAACTGAATCTATTGAATTACATTGAACTTATATAGGTATTATGTATCTATTTTGACCTAAAATAAATTTAAATAAAATAAATAATTATTTAAATAAAAATTCGGTTTTGAACTATAACTAAGTGCTTTTCACTATTCATCAAAAATTGAAAGTTTCAGAAAAATACTAAAAATTCACCCTAAGTTAATTTGATACACCGAATCCAAAAAATGAAGCACATTTTGAATGATAAAATTTATAAAATTTCAAAAAGTGGGTATTACTATTCATAATGGCTAGTTTGATTGGTTGTGGTGTGTTAAAACTCAAAGTTGCGTACAAGACAGACTATAGTATTATTCAAATAGAAGTGTACTGTGGAAGATTGGGGTGTTACATTCTCCCCTCCTTCAAATAATTTCAACCTCGAGATTTCTAGAATATTATTGCATAAAAATACTCGGGTGGTTCTTCATCATAAGTTCCTCGAGTTCCCATGTTGCCTCTTCCATCTTATGGTTTCTCCATAGAACTTTTAGCAGACAAGTCGTCTGGTTTCTCAACACTTGTTCTCTTGTATCAAGAACTTTGACAGGCTCTTCATAATAAGATAGATTGGGTTCCAGGTCTAATTCCTCATAGGTGAGTACATGCGTTGGGTCATGCATGTATTTTTTGAACGGTGATACGTGGAATATATTGTGATCTTTGGAGAGACTTGGCGGTATTTCCAAATGGTAAGCTACAACCCCAATTCGTTCTAGAACTTCGAAAGGTCCTATGTACCTGGGCATTAATGTTACCTTCTTACCAAAATGTAAAAAACCCTTCCATGGAGATACCTTCAAGAAAACAAGATCTCCTACCTGAAATTCCAAATTCTTCCTTTGGTTATCGGCATAAGTCTTCTACCTACTTTGAGCTTCTTTTATGTGGTTTTGGATTACCTTCACCTTTTCCATCGTTTCCTCCACCAGTTCTGGGCCTACGAGTTTTCTTTCACCAACATCATCCCAACAGGTTGGTGTGCAACATCTCTTTTTTTTATAACACTTCATATGGTGCCATCTAAATACTTTAGTATAAGTTATTGTTATAGTAAAATTCTGTCATAGATTAATAGTGATCCCAAATACTATGAAAGTCAAGTGAGCATGATATCAACATGTCTTCTATGTTTTGAATAGTTCATTATGATTTTCCATCAGTTTGGGGGTGGTAGGCAGTGCTCAAATGAAGTTTAGTATCCAAGGCTTTCTAAAGAATTTTATAGAATCTTGATGTAAAACATCCATCACGATCAGAAAAAATCGATAGGGGTATTCCATGAAGTCTCACAGCTGTATTAATATATAGTCTTTCTAAACTTTCAAGTGGTAACTCTTTTCTTATAGCAAGAAAATGTGCTGACTTGGTAAGACGTTCAATAATGACCCATATTGCATCATTCCTTCTAGGATTCTTTGGTGGTCCCATGACAAAGTCCATCGTAATATTATCTCATTTCCACTCAGGTATGGGAAGAGGTTTCAAGACTCATCCAGGCTGTTGCCTTCCAGCTTTCACTTGTTGACAAACCATACATCTTGACAAAAAATCTACAATATCCCTCTTCATGTTGTCCCACCAAAAATGTTCCTTCAAATATCTATACCTTTTGGTGCTCCCATGGTGTATAGAGAATTTGGAACTATGATCATCATCCAAAAATTCCCTTTTTAGATCAGGTATATCAGGAACCCAAAGTCTCTTCAAAAATTTCAAAATTCCATTTTCATATACAAAGTCACTCAATCCCCCATCATTTGCAGCTTTAATCTTGTTTTTAAACTCCTCATCATCAATCTGAGAAATTTTTATCCTTTCAAGTAAATATGGTTTGGAAACAATTTTAAAAGGCATTAATGATTCACCTTCCATGGTTATTTCCATATCCATCTTTAGTAGATCCATGAAAATAGGATCCCTTTCAACTGTCATCTTGTTCAAAACTCCATGATCTTTTCTACTCAAAGCATCTTCCACCTTATTTGCCTTCCCCGACTGGTAGTGTATTGTGCATTCATAATCCTTGAGTAGTTCAAGACATCTCATTTACCTCATGTTGAGTTATTTCTATGAGAAAATATACTTCAAACTCTTGTGATCAGTATAAATCTCACATTTTTCCCATAGAGATAATGTCTCCATATCTTCAAAGCAAATATTACAG
This sequence comes from Viscum album, assembly GCA_963277665.1. NCBI lineage: Eukaryota > Viridiplantae > Streptophyta > Magnoliopsida > Santalales > Viscaceae > Viscum > Viscum album. The sequence continues at coordinate 1,774,438,086 of OY728129.1, read as the reverse complement.
CTAAAAACTCAATATCATGAGTGGGATTGTTTTTCTCATGAATTTTTAGCTGTCATGATGCATAGGCAATAACTCTATCATTCTGCATAAGGAAACAACCAAGTTCTTTATTTGAAGCATCACTATACATAACAAACCCATCATCCCTCGAAGGTAGAGTCAAGATAGGAGCATTGACTAATCTTCTCTTCAGTTCTTCAAAACATTTTTCGCACTATTTTAAACAAATTTAACCCCTTTACGTGTGATCTTGGTTAATGGGTTATCCAATCAGAAAATATTTTGTATGAAACACTGATAATAACCTACTAAACCGATAAAACTATGTACCTCAGTTATACTTGTTGGTACAGTCCATTCTTGGATTGCTCTTGTCTTAGAAGGATCAAAGGAGATTCCATCCTTAGAGACGATATGGCCATGGAAAGAAATCTCATGATGCCAGAATTCACACTTGTTGAACTTCCCATATAATTCATGTCTTCTAAGAGTCTTCGGGATAATGCACAAGTGATTTTCATGATCTTCATAGCTTTTGGAGTATACCAAGATATCATTAATAAATACAACTATAGATTCATCAAGATATTCATTGAAAACTCTATTCATTAGATCTTTGAAGATAGAGTGTGCATTAGTTAATCTAAAAGGCATTACTGTAAACTCATAATGCATGTACTTGGTTCGAAATGATTTCTTTAGAATGTCTACCTTCTTCATGCACAACTGATGGTATCCAGATCAATGGTCAATCTTTGAAAAATATTGATCTCCATGAAGTTGTTCAAATAAATAATCAATGCGAGGTAGGGGATACTTTTTCTTTATTGTTATAGCATTGATCTCCCTATAGTCAATGCACAACCTCATATATCCCTCTTTCTTCTTAACAAAAATGATAGGGTCTCCCCATGGAGAAACACTAGGGAGAATAAATCCCTTGTTACTCAATTAATATAGTTGTTTTTTTAGTTCCACTAATTCCATAATGGCTATTCTATAAGGGGTCTTCGATATGGGCCTTGATCTAGGAATTAAATCAATGGAAAACTCAATTTCTCGTACTAGAGGATGTCCAAGTAAATTTTCTAGAAACACATCAAAATATTCTTTCATAATAGGTACGTACTCTATTTGAACTTTCTTTTACTCACCCAAAGTTATTTCATTATATTCCTCCCCAATAATTGAATTTAGTTGAGCTACTAGGGGTGGATCTAGATAAGAATCAGGTGGTGACAATTATGCTCTAAAGATAATGTGTTCTTTATCATCGTCATCAAAAATCGTAACCTCCTTCTTCTTACAATAAATTTTCTCATCATGGTATGAAATAAAATCCATACCAAGTATTATATCAAATTCAATCATGGGTATGATGATGAGATCAGAAGATAAAGAACATTTATATGCCCTAATGGGGACTGATTCACAAAACTTTGCTGCAATGATACATCCCTTAAGAGTTTTGACTGATAACTCCCTTATTAAATCAACTTGGAAATATCTAATTTTCTTAGCAAAATGGGAAGATATGAAACAATTTGATGATCCCGAATCAAATAAAACATTTTCTAAACTTGAGAAAACCATTAAATTACCTGCCACTACATCTTTTAGAGCTTCAACTTGAGAAGCAGTGATAGCATAAGCTTGGCCTTGATCCATTGGACTTTTCTGAGATAAGTTCCCCTGACACTTAGGAAATTCATTCGCATAATGTCAACTTTCTATACAATTGTAGCAATCAACATCAACAGCCTCTTTCTTCCCCTTGTAATCACAAGCTTGGTGGCCTTTTTCACAACACTTGTAACAGACTCACATTACATTCAGGCAAGTACTATGGTGTTTCATCCCACATTTACTTCAAGATGGATATTCAACTTTTCCCTTCTTCCCCTTATTTCCATTTCTAGAGTGTTCAGCAGATCTCTTCTTCTCTTGCTTTGCTTTAAAGTTGTATGACGTAGAGAATTCTTTTTCTGTCTTGATAGCACATGAGACAATATCTTCATACGACAAGAAGGATTGTGAGACTAATGATCGATGGATAAATGGTTTTAACCCATCAAAGAAATGATCAATCTCACTTCTTGGGTTATGTATATAATCTGCAGCATACCTCGCTAACTTTGTAAAGGTAGCTTCATACTTTGCAACATTCTCATCATCCTTTTGCCTCAGACTCAGAAATTTCCTTTCCATATCTAGTCAATGGTCATGAGGAAAGTATTATTCTATTAAAACCTCTTTAAACTCTCTCTATTCCATATTTTATACTTCATCGTCTTCCTTTTTTTTTGAATCAATGACCACCATTGATGAGCATCTCTAGTGAGGCGGTAAACTGCCATGACAACATTTTCCCTTTTACTACTCCCCAAGGCATGGAATATTTTCTCAACTGAATATATATATTGCTCAGCTACTAATGGATTTGTACTCCCATTGAATTTTGGTGGTTTTTGCCTCATGAAGAGATCTAACATTGATCCTCCACGTTGTGGATTAGGGTGCTCCATATGGGTAAGGTTATTATTCATAACCTGAGTGAGTTGTCCCAGTATGGTGATAAGATGATCAGTACCAGTTGTATCACCAGCTCCACTATAATTATCATGAGTAGAAGGAAAATCCCTATATGGAGTGCGTGAATTTATATGGTTTCCATTCCTTCCACTAGGCGCCATTTTTAAACAATTTCATAAACTATATTAGTTTATGAATCGCAAAATGTAAATCCAAACTTGTAAAACACTTAACATAAATTAGAAAGTTTATGAATCTAATCCATAATCATAAAAAAATGTTTTCTATGAAGAATTATATACTCATAAACCCTTCATAATGGTTTTTAAGGAAAATGAGAATTATCCTATGCATATCCCTCAGGAGTGTCGTAACCAAGAGTGCAGCAATGTAACGACCCGAAATTTTTAAATAAATTTTGTTCCCTAATTTTATGTGTTATTGTTATACTCAACAAAAATGTTTTATTTGATAAACATGATTATAATTAAAATGAGATCAGTGGGTTTTGACTATTATATAACCATCGGTCAACATGACCGCTGTGAACAAAATGTTTTGATTATTGTCTCTAAATATAAGTAATCTTGGTTAATTATTATAGAAAGAAGATTCGATGGCCTCACCTAGTAGTCTTGGACCGATCGAAGCCCATCTAACAGAGCTTGGGAAGGAGGTAGCGCCACTGGGCTTTTCTCTGGATCAAATCCAAGCCGAACTTGTGTAATCCTTGTTTTAAATAAAAATTGGGATTTCTTCTTATGATGAAGTTTATGAATTTTGAAATGACCGGATAAATATAGTATGCATATTTTTGATGAATTTTAGAAAAAGGATATTTTAAATATGTTTATGTAAACCCTAAATAATTAAAAATGTGTACTGATTTTCAAAAAATGGTCTTCTACAATTATGTTCAGTACTAAATTTAGAGTCTAATAAGATCAACTTGATTTTTGATGAATAGTAAATTATGAATAGTGATTTTATGATTAGGATTAGTAATATGACCAAATGGATTAGTAATCTCACTTAAAGAAAGTTTTAAAATAATCTAGGCACCTTGATTAAGTAATGTGATTCAATAAAATAGTTAAGTAACGGTTTCATTAATTATTATTCAAGTATTAGTTTTTTCGGGTGAATAGTGTTTTTTAATTAAAAATTTAATTAAAAATAATTAGAAAATTATTTTTATAAAAATGACTTTATTTTTGAACTCATAGCATCGATATTATGTTATGGTAATTTTTGGGGTTTTTTCTGAAAAAAATGAATTTTCGATGAATAGTGTTTTTATTTAAAAATTAAATTAAAAATATTTAGAAATTTATTTTTATAAAATGGATTTCATTTTTGAAATCAGAGCATTGATATTTGGTTAATGTGAAATTTTGGGATTTTTCTGAGAAAGTTGAATTTTCAGTGAATAGTAAAAATACAGTTTTAGGGTTTCGGTATGTTTAATGACATCATAACGGTGTCATGATGATGTCATGAGATCTATTGAGGGTTGGACGGCCAAGGGTGATGAATTATTGTTTTGGGGGCCCCATGTGGCCTAACTCCATGATAAATGACAAGGGAGAGCACATGGGTTTGAGAAAAGCCCATGTGAGGTGTCCCTTGGCCATTAATGCCTTGTCCCCTCACTTTCCCTATAAATACCAAGCCATCCTCTCATCCATTCGACTCCCCACTCATTCCCAACGAATTTCTGGTCTCATTACCTCCCAAGGAGTCCTCCCAAGGTGCCCCCAAGCCCTCATGGTCCCAACCTTTGAGGTTTAAGAGTTACATTTTAAGGTAAGGGATCTGACCTCTCTCTTTCTTTTCAAGTAATCTCTTTTATGTCTTTTCTTTTATACTCCATGTTCTTATGTTGGGGGATGTTATTTTATATTCATCCTACTGCCTATTTCATGTTCATATGATGAGAGACCCCCCATTTCTCTCATCAATTCGTTTTAAGAATGTTTAAGTGGCGCCGTTAGGCTGCCGAATTTTTAAGGGATTCTTTCACCTTCCTCGTTTTCAAGTTCTATTTTCATTCAAGTCTTTCATGTTTCTTTGTATTATGTTGGGGCATGATCTCTAAATTTATCATACTGATCTTTTATGATCATATGATGAGAGAACCCATTTTATCTCTTCAATTCAATTTTTTTGAAGTTTTATGTGGCGCCGTTAGGCTGCCGAATTTTTTAAGGGATTCTCTCACCCTTCTCTTTTTCAAAGTTCTACTTTCATGTCAAGTCTTTCAAGTTAATTTCTATTATGTTGGGGTATGATCTCTATATATATCATACTGAAATCTTATGTTCATATGATGAGAGACCCCATTTGATATCTTCAATTCAGTATTTTGATGTTTTAAGTGGCGCCGTTAGGCTGCCGAATTTTTAAGTGGTTCTTCACCCTTCTCGTTTTGAAGTTCTACTTTCATGTCAATTCGTTCAAGTTTCTTTTTGTTATGTTGGGGAATTATCTCTATATCTATCATACTGAACTCTTATGTTCACATGATGAGAGACCCTATTTGATCTTTTCAAATCATTTTTGTTGATGTTTAAGTAACGCCGTTAGGCTGCCGAACTTTCATAAGAGAAATCTAATTTTTTTCTCCCTTCCATGTTTTTCATTTCAAATGGTATGTCCTTGAAATTTCATTACCATGATCATGTATCCTTCTTATTCTGTCCATGTACTATTTTATGGGTCATTTATGAATGTTTGACCCATTTTACCTCTCTTTTAATGTCTTTTAAAACCACGGAACATTGCCGTTATGCTGCAGAATTTCTGCCTCAAAATGTCTATCTCTTTTTCTAAAGTTCTTTTATTTTATTAAGTGAATACTCAAAGCTCTTTCTTCTAAAGGGGTATTCACATATATACCAAAATGTTCTATTTTAAATTCTGGGATTTACATACTTGAGACCCACCTTCCTTTTCTGTGGGTTTTAAAGTGATATAAAGATCATGTCCTTAAAGCAGTTTTTAAAACGTTGTGATTATGAAATGAAACCCATTTATTTTATGCTATATGGGTTATTTATGAAATTTTTGATGATGATATATGTGGCTCACATGATAATAAAGGAAAATTTAAGGGTGCGCCCTGATAGCGCTCCAATGCATTGGGTAATGATGTAACCACTAGAGATTACAATTTTAACGATGCCTTGGTGAAAAACCTTGGTAATTTTTAATGACACCTTGGGGATGGACCTTGGTGAAACGAAACGATTGTCAATATTAAATGTTGCAGCCACATCTTCAAGTTATGAAAAAGTTTTATTTTTATTATTATATGCCTCATGATTTCATTTTCATGCATTAAAGTTCTTTTCATGACTTTATTGATGTATCTCAAGTTCATATGTAAAATGTTTCACTTGTTTCCCTTGCTGGGCCTTCTTCTCACCCTTCCTTTTGATGTATGTCCCCAGGTTGAGATGCAGTAATGAGCCTAGGGTGAACATGAGGAGAAGCCTTTCAAGTGTTTAAGAAGAATGTTTTTTTTTTTGTTTCATGTTTTATGTTCCTTGTTTCCAAGACACTAAACCTTAAAGATCCTCAGTTCCGTGTAATGGAATGAAAAGTTATGTTATAAAAAGACGGGATGCTATAGTTGGTATCAAAGGATGGTTTAGTTATTTTTGGAAATTAGGATATGAAAACTCTAGGAGGAACCCTATAGAAAAGTTTAATATAGGAAATCTTCCTGGTATTTTGGTGAGTATTGAGTAAGGGGTTGCCAAGCAAATACATCCCTGTCTGGATATGAGCAGGTAGAGGTGGCTCTGGCACAGATGTACATAGGGGTAAAACCCGAAAACACCGCTTTGAGCTAGACTCGAACGGGAACTGGTACACGACAACGGGCCTTGCTGCAATCTTGGTTACGACACTCCCGGGGGATATGCTTTGGTAAATTCATAAGCTTGGTATGAACCATTGTTAAAGGAACAAAGATAAAATAAAATAAAGGTTCACATAAGAATATATGATCATTCATAACCTAGATGGGAACCTAGGAGATCACAAGTTAGGGTATACCTTTCATATACAAGTTATCCTTATATGCTTTCAGTTCCTTTTCATGATTATTAGCTAAGTACTTAAGCCCCTAATTATGCTTTCTCTTCTTAGTTAATGGTGGGAAATGGAAGAACATGTTCCGACAACCAATGTGATAGGAAATGCGACGATTTTCGTATTAATATGACAGGGATGATTAGGGGATTAAAATATGATTATTATTTTGGAAGACGTTCATTATTTTGGGAACCATATTTGATCGAGGTAAATAGATTACTACGGTATTTTCATTGAGGAGTAAGTTTGACTTATATTTTGAAGAATCGATGAATTTAAGGTGAACTTAGAGTAATTTAGGTTACTTATGGGAATGACTAACCTATCTTGGGTAAAATATGTTTAGGTTAGATACTTTTTTATAAGATGTTAGGAGTGGTTGATGTTGTCTGGAGATGAACAATGAAGTTGTTTTGGAAGACTATGTTATCAAATCCTTATTGTATTTGGGTTTCAATCTTAGTTTGGTTTGTTTTGAGGAATTTTAAGGACCGTTATTTATGGAATGGTCTATGATGAACTTTGGGTAGTACCATGGAACTTTGATGATTGAAAAGTAGTTTCCATTCTTATGGGATTCTTTCTTTTTGAAGAGTTGTTTTACCTTAACCTTTCTGTTTTTGGGATAATGTTTAAAGATAGAAGAAATAGATAGTTAATCTTTTGTAGATTATGTGATTCTATAGAAGATGATTCTTGTGCTTTTAATGAGACCAAGTGTTTTTGAATTCTCATCATTTGGAGAAAAGATTAGTGTTGGTAGGGACTTGTTAAAGGATGAAACTCTACTTGAAGGTAGGTATATTTTCTTATGTTTTTGTTCTATGTAGTAAATGAAATCCTCAAAATTATGAAAAGAAACGTAAAAAAAAATGTTGTTGGTTTACGTCTCCTAATCATGTTCTCTATCACTCTCCCTCAGAACTTGACCCTTTGTTTTTTTCCTCCATGTCCATGTTTTCCTACATGGAACCCTAGTGTGGGTTAACTCGGGTGACCATTGTACTTCCCTTTCTTTATTTTAAAGTAATAGTTTTACTGACTCCTTTTCCGATGTGGGACTTTCAATGAAATTTCAAAACCCAATTTTAAAATTGCGAGGACGCAATTTCTTAAGGGGTGGAAGATTGTAACGACCTGAAATTTTTAAATAAATTTTGTTCCCTAATTTTATGTGTTATTGTTATACTCAACAAAAATGTTTTATTTGATAAACATGATTATAATTAAAATGAGATCAGTGGGTTTTGACTATTATATAACCATCGGTCAACATGACCGCTATGAACAAAATGTTTTGATTATTGTCTCTAAATATAAGTAATCTTGGTTAATTATTATAGAAAGAAGATTCGATGGCCTCACCTAGTAGTCTTGGACCGATCGAAGCCCATCTAACAGAGCTTGGGAAGGAGGTAGCACCACTGGGCTTTGCTCTGGATCAAATCCAAGCCGAACTTCATCATGTGAAGCTGGAACGAAATCGCCTTTGTGAGAAGTTCAAACTGATAGAAATTACTACTCAGGAAATGTTGACTGAGCCACCCCAAGCTTCTATCACCCTAGCACACCTTACTCTTAGGTCCTATGCTGGTATTATAAGGGGTTATGTAACGAGACCGTAACTACCTTGTGTAATCCTTGTTTTAAATAAAAATTGGGATTTCTTCTTATGATGAAGTTTATGAATTTTGAAATGACCGGATAAATATAGTATGCATATTTTTGATGAATTTTAGAAAAAGGATATTTTAAATATGTTTATGTAAACCCTAAATAATTAAAAATGTGTACTGATTTTCAAAAAATGGTCTTCTACAATTATGTTCAGTACTAAATTTAGAGTCTAATAAGATCAACTTGATTTTTGATGAATAGTAAATTATGAATAGTGATTTTATGATTAGGATTAGTAATATGACCAAATGGATTAGTAATCTCACTTAAAGAAAGTTTTAAAATAATCTAGGCACCTTGATTAAGTAATGTGATTCAATAAAATAGTTAAGTAACGGTTTCATTAATTATTATTCAAGTATTAGTTTTTTCGGGTGAATAGTGTTTTTTAATTAAAAATTTAATTAAAAATAATTAGAAAATTATTTTTATAAAAATGACTTTATTTTTGAACTCATAGCATCGATATTATGTTATGGTAATTTTTGGGGTTTTTTCTGAAAAAAATGAATTTTCGATGAATAGTGTTTTTATTTAAAAATTAAATTAAAAATATTTAGAAATTTATTTTTATAAAATGGATTTCATTTTTGAAATCAGAGCATTGATATTTGGTTAATGTGAAATTTTGGGATTTTTCTGAGAAAGTTGAATTTTCAGTGAATAGTAAAAATACAGTTTTAGGGTTTCGGTATGTTTAATGACATCATAACGGTGTCATGATGATGTCATGAGATCTTTTGAGGGTTGGCCGGCCAAGGGTGATGAATTATTGTTTTGGGGGCCCCATGTGGCCTAACTCCATGATAAATGACAAGGGAGAGCACATGGGTTTGAGAAAAGCCCATGTGAGGTGTCCCTTGGCCATTAATGCCTTGTCCCCTCACTTTCCCTATAAATACCAAGCCATCCTCTCATCCATTCGACTCCCCACTCATTCCCAACGAATTTCGGGTCTCATTACCTCCCAAGGAGTCCTCCCAAGGTGCCCCCAAGCCCTCATGGTCCCAACCTTTGAGGTCTAAGAGTTACATTTTAAGGTAAGGGATCCGACCTCTCTCTTTCTTTTCAAGTAATCTCTTTTATGTCTTTTCTTTTATACTCCATGTTCTTATGTTGGGGGATGTTATTTTATATTCATCCTACTGCCTATTTCATGTTCATATGATGAGAGACCCCCCCTTTCTCTCATCAATTCGTTTTAAGAATGTTTAAGTGGCGCCGTTAGGCTGCCGAATTTTTAAGGGATTCTTTCACCTTCCTCGTTTTCAAGTTCTATTTTCATTCAAGTCTTTCATGTTTCTTTGTATTATGTTGGGGAATGATCTCTAAATTTATCATACTGATCTTTTATGATCATATGATGAGAGAACCCATTTTATCTCTTCAATTCAATTTTTTTGAAGTTTTATGTGGCGCCGTTAGGCTGCCGAATTTTTTAAGGGATTCTCTCACCCTTCTCTTTTTCAAAGTTCTACTTTCATGTCAAGTCTTTCAAGTTAATTTCTATTATGTTGGGGTATGATCTCTATATCTATCATACTGAAATCTTATGTTCATATGATGAGAGACCCCATTTGATCTCTTCAATTCAGTATTTTGATGTTTTAAGTGGCGCCGTTAAGCTGCCGAATTTTTAAGTGGTTCTTCACCCTTCTCGTTTTGAAGTTCTACTTTCATGTCAATTAGTTCAAGTTTCTTTTTGTTATGTTGGGGAATTATCTCTATATCTATCATACTGAACTCTTATGTTCACATGATGAGAGACCCTATTTGATCTTTTCAAATCATTTTTGTTGATGTTTAAGTAACGCCGTTAGGCTGCCGAACTTTCATAAGAGAAATCTAATTTTTTTCTCCCTTCCATGTTTTTCATTTCAAATGGTATGTCCTTGAAATTTCATTACCATGATCATTTATCCTTCTTATTCTGTCCATGTACTATTTTATGGGTCATTTATGAATGTTTGACCCATTTTACCTCTCTTTTAATGTCTTCTAAAACCTCGGAACATTGCCGTTATGCTGCAGAATTTCTGTCTCAAAATGTCTATCTCTTTTTCTAAAGTTCTTTTTTTAAGTGAATACTCAAAGCTCTTTCTTCTAAAGGGGTATTCACATATATACCAAAATGTTCTATTTTAAATTCTGGGATTTACATACTTGAGACCCACCTTCCTTTTCTGTGGGTTTTAAAGTGATATAAAGATCATGTCCTTAAAGCAGTTTTTAAAACGTTGTGATTATGAAATGAAACCCATTTATTTTATGCTATATGGGTTATTTATGAAATTTTTGATGATGATATATGTGGCTCACATGATAATAAAGGCAAATTTAAGGGTGTGCCCTGATAGCGCTCCAATGCATTGGGTAATGATGTAACCACTAGAGATTACAATTTTAACGATGCCTTGGTGAAAAACCTTGGTAATTTTTAACGACACCTTGGGGATGGACCTTGGTGAAACGAAACGATTGTCAATATTAAATGTTGCAGCCACATCTTCAAGTTATGAAAAAGTTTTATTTTTATTATGATATGCCTCATGATTTCATTTTCATGCATTAAAGTTCTTTTCATGACTTTATTGATGTATCTCAAGTTCATATGTAAAATGTTTCACTTGTTTCCCTTGCTGGGCCTTCTGCTCACCCTTCCTTTTGATGTATGTCCCCAGGTTGAGATGCAGTAATGAGCCTAGGGTGAACATGAGGAGAAGCCTTTCAAGTGTTTAAGAAGAATGTTTTTTTTTGTTTCATGTTTTATGTTCCTTGTTTCCAAGACACTAGACCTTAAAGATCCTCAGTTCCGTGTAATGGAATGAAAAGTTATGTTATAAAAAGACGGGATGCTATAAGCAAGGCCCGTTGTCGAGCACCGGTTTTCGTTTGAGTCTAGCTCAAAGCGGTGTTTTCGGGTTTTACCGCTTGGTACATTTGTGCCAGAGCAGCCTCTACCTGCTCGTATCTAGACAGTGATGTATTACTTGGAAAAATCACAAAATCTCTACAATACGAAAATTATAGGAAGTTCTTCTATATTAATACTCAAATTCTATCTTAGGGTAATGTAATCTAATCGGAGTTTATCTAAATCTAGATTCCAAGGTTTGTACTAAACTTCCTATGATACCAATTGTAACGCCCCAACACCAGAAGCCCAAAGTTATTTCATTATTACATAACATTGTCATGATCACAAAAGATCCAGTCTCGAAAGACCGATTAGTTTCGTATCCTTGGAAGTACTAGATACATTCATAAGGTTTACATTACATCGTAAAATGGAAAACTACAACAACATTGTTTCCATTGACAACACTAAGATCACATAGACTATCCCTATAGGTCAGTTACAATATACTTCTTCACATCCTGGGAAAAATAAATCATAGAAAGGGGTGAGCTCAGATGCTCAGTAAGGATAACAATATAGCGGAAACTTTCATAAATAAGCATAAAAATTTAAGACAATGTATAAGACTAAAAAAAAGCCTTTTAAACTTGAAATTCAATATAATATGGAAAAGATAAAATCAAATAATACCATTTACTTATTCACATGGATATTCTACTAGTTGAATAATCACATGCAATATCAATAGCCACTTTCATAATGATGGAATGAATAATGTCATACTTTCATAACCACATAGTCAAAGCCTTGTGCCAAGACTACAAATAAGATTTTTTCAAGGCCTTGTGCCAAGACACTAGTTTGTCTCATTAGACCTACCGATGCATTGAGGGGATATAGAGGGCTCCACCCATCACTTACTAAGTCCAATGCATTCCTCATATGAAAAGTTTTAAACATAACATAAACATTCATATTAAAACTAGCATACAAAATGTCAATACATTATTCATAAACCATTAATGGTATAATAATAACACATACATAGTCAAACATATCACAAAACCTTCAATACAATATGGATGTTTTTATCATAATAAAACAACTTCAAATAAACTTAAAATCCATCAACGGATATTAACATAGATGAAATCAAAACTTTTTTTTAGAGAAATACCTCTTACTATTTTAAAATAATTTAAAAGTAATTTAATTATAAACTAAAACATTTATTTTTGAAATATTCTTATAAGCTTGTAATGGAAGCTTTGACATTGTTATAATGGTAGAAAATAGCTGCACCTGCCATATAAGTTAAAAAAAACATTCTTACCTTAATTTTTGTCAAAAGGTCATAAAGTAACTTGTTTGGAAAATGACGGAAATATTCCTTTCAAACCATTAATAAAAAGTAAAATCATGGTATAAATGACTTTAACCCATAATCTAGTAAATAATAAAAAAAATCTAAATGCCTTTTTAAGAAACATGGATGTTGATGATAAAGATGTCCCAGTAGATACTTACGTAAAAACAACCTCGGATAATAAAGAGATTGTGAAATTAAACCTTATCTTGTACTTTTTGTTGGTCGGGGATAGGTTAACTTCATTTATAATGGTGAAATAATTTTTATTAAATTATACAAGAATCATATACATTAATATGATATCATATATGCTCTTTTAACATTTCTTTGTTAATAATAGCTTAGTATTATCATCGTTTCAGGTGTTAACTGATTCGTTTTCCTTTATATGATTTGTAACATAAGTAATGTTTGTTAGGGATAGGATGTATCTTATTCATATATAGAATTATATTAAGTCTTTAAGAATTATTTTTAATCATCTAATGAAAATTATTCTTGAATGGATGTGATGGGGAATGAATCTCATCGTGTTCGTGGAGACGACAATCTGTACATATGCATGAGCAACAATATCATTCTTTTGATATTAAAATAATATATATTGGATGGTATATCATATATACACAATAATTATCATGTTATATTTATTATTTACATCATTTATACTCATTATTATACCCATTCAAATGATGAAGTGTTTGAATAACAAACTACAACACGATTTGGAGATGGTAAGTCGTACGTACGCACGTATGGTGATATTTCATTCAAATAATGGATAAAATAATGAATATGCTTGTACCATTTTTATAATAACATCACAATATATATAATATACTGGATTTATTATTTTATAATGGAAACAACCAAGAAATAGTAAGTGGAAAAGAAAAGAACTTGAAAGAGGTGATGAAATATTTACCTCTTTTTTGGGTTCTTCATTTTGATTTGATCAAAAGGGCTCCTTAGGTTGGATTTAAAACTAAAGGAAGGCCTGTAGGATGAATTGTGGATAGTTTATAAGGTATTTGGGAAGAATTTTTCCGAGTCAAATGGATTTAAGCTGTGAATTAGAGAGAAGAGGGAGTTCCCTTTTATAAGACGGGTGAGGGGCATCTTAGGAAAAGCTAGAAATATTATTTTATAATAAAATAATTTTCTATTTATAAAGGCTAAAAAATGAATTATATATAGACTAAGGTGGGTATAGGTCTAAATACACTCAACCAATAGGTTTTAGATAGGTTTGGGTCACTATAGTAACCTTATCTTTTAGATTTAACTCTTAGTTAAATAGTTTGACCTTTACCATGTCTCTTTGTATTTTTATATTATATGCTTAATAAACTTACTAAATACTTCCGATAGAACCCCAAGTTGTTCATAAATGATAAAAATATCATTATATAAGTCTTATGGAAGAACCTTATATTTTTAAGAATAAAATATAAATTAATAATATAATATTTGTTTTAAAATTTCTTTTATGTCAATTTTGACACTATTTGGTATTTTGTTTCTTCTAAATTCATAACAGCATTATTACTTTAAAAAAATTCATCTAACCAACCATAACATGTCCTATTAACCTATAAAAGTATTTTAATTAATAAAAAGTCTCAAATTACATTTATTTGAATATTTATAATATCCAATATTTCAATACTTCATTTATTAGGTAATTATAGCATCATCATTGTATCATAAATAAATTAAATTATTTAATGTCTAAAAAATATAAATAAAATACCATTATGTAGGAAATATTTTTATCTTTCTAATGAATATTTATAGTTGAATTTATCTTATGTATAACTCTATATTAAAAATGGTGTAGTTACTAAACTTTGAATTTAACACTTTTAACTCTTCTTTGCATTAAATAATAATAAATGTCCTAATCTAATCCAAGTGGACCTAAAGGATAATATTTTATTCCTAAAGTTTTTTTGGTCAAATTAAACTTATCCAATATAATTAGTACATTTTTTATGTTAATAATAATATCATTTGTAGTCTTAATTACCCTATTTACTTTTAACTGTGGTAAATAAAAGTCAAAAATTACTATTCCCCAAAAATTATTTTCATCTCATTGAACCAAATTTTACTTACTAATATCAACCATGTCTCTAGTATTTTTGGAATTCAACTCATATAAGAATTAAAATTAAGTTTTATGTAAATTTGAAAATGCTCCTAGGAGATGGGTAAAAGACGGTAAAAAGTTCAATAAAATTTTTATATATCTAAAAGTATTATAAATTGAATCCAAAGAATTAAACTGAACTTATATAGGAATTCTGTATCTATTTTTAAATAAATTAAATTTAAATAAAATAAATATTCCATTTTGAACTATAAATTAGAGATTCTCAATATTCATCAAAAATTGAATGTTTTCAGAAAAATACTAAAAATTCATCTTAAGCTAATTTCGATACTCTGAATCCAAAAATAAAGCCCATTTTGAAAGATAAAATTTATAAAATTTTAAAAAGTGGGTATTACAATTCATAATGGATAGTTTTATTGATTGTGGTGTGTTATAACTCGAAGTTGCGTATAACACAGGCTATTGTATTATTCAAAGAGAAGTGTACTATGGAAGCTTGGGGTGTTACAATTCATCAAAAATTGAAAGTTTTCAGAATACCAAAATTTCACCCAAAGAAAATTTTTATATTCTAAATTAAAAAATGAAGTCAGTTTTATAAAATTCAAAACTTAGAAGTTGCATTTATTAATTTAAAATTAATTCCCATTGTCAAAACTAAAAAGTGAGTTATTAAAAAGTAAAAACTATCAAAATATTGACATGTGTTTATGTCAAATTTAAATGTGAAATTACTTATACTGACCTAAATTATATTAAATGATAAAAATATAATCTAAGTATAATTCAAAAACTTTTAAATGCATAATTTAACACTATAAATTATTTCAATTAAAAAAGTTTTTTTTAATTAGAACATAGTATTTTCACTATTCGTCAAAATATAAAAGTTATCAGAAAAGTATGAAAAATTTATCCAAACTAAATTTTTATGTCCTACTTCTAAAGAAAAATTTAATTTCATTAAATTGAATATATAAAAGTGTTAAATATTGGTTTTGAAAATGGTATGCCTTTAAAATATGGTAAAATTTCATTTTTGTAAAATACTTCTTCTATCTAAAAAATGAATTTGTTCTTATATTATGTCTAAGAAACACATAATATGAATGTTAAAATTATATAGAGTATATAATATTTAAAAAGCATTTAATACTATTCATAACAGCTTTTTGAATGGCTAGTTTGGTATGTTGTGGTGCGCTCGAACTCGGTGTTTCATATAGTGCAAGATATTGAATTACTTTAATGAGATAACGTACTATGAAATTTTAGGGTGTTACATTTAATCCTTTATTATGCATAATTTTAAAGTAATCATTGTAATTAATTTTAATTACAATCAATAATATTTTTGGTCAAAAAATTTGTTTACCTCATTATAAATTATAAATTATGATGATTCAAAATATGGAATCAATTATAAAAAATTCAAATCACGTAAGTGGTGAAAATGAATTTAAATTTAACCACATATACGGGATGACAATGCGGGTTTTTAAAGTAAAAACATTTAAATTTTTGTTATGTTTTTATAGTCAATTTCAATGTGAAATTGATTCTAGTGTCCTAAGTTGGGTTAATTTATAAAAATGTGATATAATTCATCTTTAGACCCATAATTAAACATAATTTAATGATAAAAATAAATTATCTGAAAAATCAATTTTGAAATTAAATTTAGTATTTCCTATTATTCGTTAAAAAATGAATCTTCATGGAAAAATACCAAAAAAACCCTATGGTAATTTTTATATTTTTTGACCAAATATGAAGAGTGTTTTGAAATATTAAATTTATAAATGTGTAAAAATTTGGATTTCAAATGGGTTCTCTATTAAAGGGCTGTAAAAGTTCTTTAATAAAAATATAGTTTTTTATGGGTAAAATTGTGGTTGTTCATATATTATTCTTATCAAATATATTGGATGAATTTCAAAAAATGTTTATTGAATATAATATATATATATAATACATTAATATAAATCACTAATTGTTATTAATTTAGTTTATTATGATACAATATCTTTCTAATCATTAAAATGGTTTTCTCTAAAAATATTCACTTTATATTTAATTGGTTTATATATTCATTTATAATTAAGTTGTAACCAAAGATATAATTTTATATTTATGTAAACAATAATTTTCATAAGTTATTTATTACTATTCATAACTAATTATTTAATGGTTAGTTTATATAATATTATATTAAATAATAATATTTAATAATATATTATTTTTTTGGTAAAAATCAGTCTTATGTGTAACGAAAACCATTGAATAAATCGTTGTTTCTTGTTTCACATACTAAATCGGTGTCTCATGAATTACTAGATATAAATTATATTGAATTTAATTAAAATATTGAATGTATTATAAATACTTAGGTTATTATATTCCATTTCACAGTTTTTGTTTCGTTTCATCCATGCTATTGAATAAAATTTCCCTACATTAGATTTTCGGGGCGTTACATTCTCCCCAATTTAATTAAATTATGTCCTCGCAATTGAAACTCAATTTTGGTGATATATTGTTTGATATTTCCTATTTTTAAATACCACATCATTATAAGGGTTCATAAAACATCTTCAATAAAAGAGATAATGGTATTTAAAAGGGTCATATGGAATAACATATAACTAGAAAACTATGTAGGAGAACATTAGTGGAAAGTTAAAATATGTATTTGGAGGAAAAATGAAAATATTTATAGGGAGTCAATGAGGAAATAAATCACAAAAATTGAATGTTAAATATAAATTTATGGGCCTCAAAGCCATAAATATTTTCTGATTGGTAAAACCATCAGTTAACATAAATCAATGTATTAGGAAAACATTTTATTTCTAATTCATTTTTCTAATTTTCGGAAAGTCTTTTACAACTTATGAATAAAAGGAAATTTATTTGCATGATAAATTTTAAATTTTTGTGAATAATTCCATATTTTTATTATGCTTTGATTAAATTACAATTCACCCCTTACTTGAAGGAATTGATATTCAAAAATTACCATTGATGCTCAAAGAAAAAAATAAACATTTAATGGATTATAAGGCCCATAAAATTATCACTAGTTCACTATTTATCTCCAACTATTATCCAAGGTAAATATGGTTTATACATTAATATCTAAACATAAAAAAATAAATTAATGGTTTATCATTAATATTTACTCATCAAATGGTTTAACTAAAAACAATGACATATCAACCAGGTCATTTCGTAGGTTAGTGGTTGGCATGAAACCGTTATTGTTCTTCAGTCATGCGTTTAAGACCCATGAATCTACCGGATTTGATTGGTTGTTACTGAGATTATAGGTTATCTTTTTTGAACACAAAATTAAAATAATTTCTTAAATAAATATGATAGACATCGTTGAAATAAGGTTTATCACTAAATACACTTTTAAATAAGGTTTTCAATATAACTATAATACATAAATACACTATCCATTTATTTTAACATAGGTACTTCTTTGGTCTGGGGTTTATTCATAATATCATTAGTTGGGTTTATAAATCATCACACCTTATTTTTCAATCAAAAACATTATAGGCTTAACCTAGTCCATTCATTATATATCCTAATACATCATAATGTTTTGTAATGAAAATGTGAATTATGGTAAGCACATTACCCGGGAGTGTTTAACCTGGTGTGCAGTAAGGCCAATTATCATGTACAAGGTTACACCGAGTAAATCTCGTCACACCTTGTTAGGCTCGACACGCCTTATTGAAGGTGTTACCCCTATGTATATTTTTTCCAGAACCACATCCACTTGTAGTATACATACATGGATGTACTGCTAGAGAAACTACATATCGCTATTTAATCGAGACTTTAGGATGTTAATATAGACTTATACTCAAATTATACCTTAGGACTATGTTATTTTTTATTTGTTTTCCTAAATATAGTTCCAAAGTTTTCTACTAAACCTCCATTTGATACCAATTGTGTTGACCCGACCTCAAAAATATTGGAGTCAGTTTCTGCTATCAATTACACTAGTATGATAACAAGGAATGAAAACCCTATGGATCAAGAGTTTAGTTGTCTTGGTAGACTAGATACATATATGAGTATTGAATTAAAATGAATACACTAATTACAACATAATGTTGGTTTCTAAAAATCATCGAGGATAAATTTATTCAGTTTAGTATATCCCTTCAAATATTTTATAGTATGATTATTGGATTCCTGGGGAAAAGCAATCCAAACAAGGGAGAGCTAAAAATCTTAGTAAGGGTAAATTATAGTGGAATCAATTATTAATCAATGGGAATAATAGTTATGACATGGTAAATAATGGAACTCACATTCCATATAATCAATAAACTTATAAATAAATGCTTAACCAATATGGAAAGGTAATAACATAAAACAAATTCCTTTAAAATATCCAGATAAGGAATAATCAATATGGAAAGGTAAGGACCTAAAATTCATGCTATCTAATCCGTGAACTGAAAATAAAATTATCAATAGATATGTAGATAAAAAATATCATCGATGAAAAATAACTAAAACATAATGAGGTAAATGCTAAATTATTTTACGCCATGTTTCCTAAGTATATGGAACCATTACCGTCAATACCATTCACAAGACGGATTAGCATATCAGGTAAAACCCCATCTGGCTAGCTTACTTACTCATCCAAGGGTACTACCAATACATCAAGGGGATGTATATAACTGGGCCCCAACCATGTTGTACCACTCCAAAAAATTCCTTATATTGAATAATTGAAATTAATAATATTCCTTACCACATTTCTGTATTGAATAAAAATATAGAATTTTCAACATTTCCCCAAATAATCAAATAATTGTAAAAGTAGACACCATATTAAAAATGATATACGGTTTAGGAAATAATTATATCCATGATAAATAATATGAATAGTTAGGGTAAATTCATTGATCATATGAGATTAAATAATTCAAGGGGATTTCAATAATTAATCAAGGATGTGAATATAAATATTATCCTTAATCAAATAATTCTAAAACCATCTAGAGGAAGGATAATAAAGGTGTCAATATAACATACTCTAAGTGGAATAAAATAAAGGTTTGTTTCCAAATATGAACAGAAATAATATAAAAATCTCTTCTGAAAACATTTTTTAAAACACATTAATAGAACACGGATTTTAGAAGAAAATAGGTTATCTGACTAAAAAGAGAAATAAAGGCGGGTTTTCTAAAACAATTCTAAAACATTTTGAATACTAATCAGGGTAAAATGGTACTAATACTTTAAAATTGTTATAATTAGCTATATGATAAGAAAAATGATGGGTTTATTGAATGATGTTCATATAATTTTCTCCCATGTAAATGAATTAGTAGTTAAATTACTCTTCAGGAAAAAAATCAATAAACATTACAAAGTGTCCAATACCAATTTGGAGCATTTTAAATCATATTCCTCATTAAATAATAAAATGAAATTAGTGTTAAAATATCATGGGAGTAATTAGATTCATGATATATCATGTAAAATGTTAGTACATACACTATATAAAATAAACTATATTCCCAACATCAAATAAGTCTCAATGGATTGTAAATTGAAATGTAATCTATTAAATTGTATTTCCATTCGGGTGAACATCCATTAACTTCTATTACAATAAAATTATGCTAATTACATTCTTTATTGATAACATTTTTATTGTTTATTATTAATTTTATTTCACTTATTACTATTTTGTACACTACTACTTAAATAGTTATGTTTACATCAGTTGTTTTAAAAAAAATTAGTTTATGCGTCAAAACAACTTTGGTAGGTCAACTATGATCAAATGGTCAATTATATAACATCTTCAAAATAAAGATAATGAAATAATTATCATATTTATACCAAAATTATCTATATATCTTCTAAAGTTGGCTTTTTTCTGCTGTCGTGTCAACTCACCATGCCTCCACGTCACCACAAATTCTTCACCCAACCCTCCAAACTCGAAAATACATCCTGTGACCTCGAACCTGATCGGGATTTATTGTTGCTCCATTATCTAGGTTTCCCGCACCATTTCCCGATCCCCCCCTCCCCCATATCTGCTCCCCTCCTCGAATCGCCTCTCCAGTTGCGGCTCCACCTGGGCCTGATCAACCATCGGCTCCTTGGATATCGGCTCCTCTGACTTCGACTCCTCCGACTTGGGCTCCTCCGACTTTGGCTCCTCCGACTTCGGCTCCTGCGACTTCATCTCCTCTGACTTCATCTCCTCCGACTTCCGCTCCTCCGACTACCGCTCCTTCGACTTCCGCTCTTCTGCTCCTCCAGCTTCGGCTCCTCCTACTTCGGATCCTCTGACTATGCCTTCTCTAAAATCGGCGACTCCCACTTTGGCACTCCCACATTCGGTTCCTTCACTCCACCTAGGGTTCCCATTCCCTTGAGCACGCACCGAGTAAGCATAGGTATAAACCAGTGTCAAATGTTTAAACCGGTGTCAAAGATATTCATATCTCAATGTATTTTATTTTTTTATGGTGTTTTTATTAGATGATTAATCTGTATTCTTTGTCGTGGCTGATGGGTCTCTGAATCTAAATTCTAATTTAGGGTGACAGATCTCCAAATAGAACATCTGGTGAAGAGTTTCAACCATATACTTGAATTAAACTTCAGCAGTTGTAAGGTATATGTTAAAATGTAAAATAAGGGTTCATTGCATATCTATTTGTGCTTGTAACCGGGCTTCTGTGTGTACTGCAGAGAAATATTACAAACCCAAGCACATTATATGAGTTCAAATGTCTTTAAGAAATGATCTTGGTTGTCTGGAAGATGGTATTTATTTTGAAAATTGAAATTGATTTGTTGTTTCCCAATAACCTTGGTGTCTGAAGGACTGCTTTGCATATAATATTCTTTATGATCACATTCATACCTAGGAATATTTTTTATGAATGCACATATATATTATATGCATCGGTTAGATTGAACTACATTCTGAAAAGTATCAGCTCCATCAACATGTGGTTTACTGTATGCACTTGAACTCATCTTGTGTAATAAGAATCTGAATGCTTCTTTTTTACTGCTCATAACACATAAATTTGAATTAATGACACCCTAACAAGGGAATGTCCTCAAAATGTTCTTATTATTTTTGTCCATGGTTTGACTATTTAATTTTTTATTTGATATATATTAACCTGTATTACTACTATAATAGAATCTTCGTTATTCAAAGAGGCCATCCGAATGGGTGGAGTGTACCACCACATGAAGGTTACTTTCCATTCATTTTCATTTTCTATATAATAAATACAATTTCATGTTTTTTATTTTTGCCATTTTTTTACAGTTTTCATTTTATAACATATAGTTTATTATATTTTTAGGTATTTTTGTACCATTGGTGAACGCCTCATAATCAGTTAATTTTTTCATTATTAATATGTTGTGTTTCTACTGAATATGTGTTTCCCGTGTTATATGTATTTTAATGGTATACATGTTTCCATTCACTATTGGTGATTTGTTTTCAATATTGAATCCACTATATACAAAGAATGCATTTTATGAATCCTAACAATCATTCCCCCTCTTGACATTACGTTATATGATTAAGCAATGTCGAGAGAACCACTTGCGGTTATGTCAAGCAGCTAATATAATGTGGAGTGGAAGTCACGTCTTAGGTTAAGATGTTAATGTAATGTGCATCACTGCTGTGGGAAAATAGACTAATGTTTTCATATAAAGATCCATAAAATTTTGAATAGATTTAATGTAATGTGACATTAAATATTTATGAATATTTAATGAATTTCTTGGATTACTACATCTCCTGCATATTATACTTTTTCGGTTCAATTACATTCAAATCCAGTTTCAAAAAAAACCTTACATATTTTAGTCAAAAATATTTGATTGTTTAATATCTTGTTTCCTACCTTATTTTCTTACAATTTTGATTAGTATAAAACTGTAATACAGTGAAACTATTCTCTTCTTATACTCTCTCTATAACAAGTATTTATACCTTCTTCTGATCGGATTCGGTTTTTATCATATTATTGTCTGTTGGTACATGTGTATACCCCTGCATTGATTACATAATTCAATTATGACCTAACAAGTTCAGATCAGATTCTGTTTTGATACTTTTTATATTTTGCATTAAATGTTTTTATCCTCTATAACAGATTTTTCTATATTCTGCTGATCAGATTCTGTTTTGATTGTTTTTATACTCTCTGTAACATATTTTTATATACTCTACTAATTGGATTCGTTTTTTATTGTTGCTTTTATATTTTTCTCCATAATTTATGCGATTTTAGTTTGAATGTTGAAAAAAATATGTTTCTGCATATTCATTAAATAATTTTTTGAGCATTATGTACAGATTCTACATGTATGAAGATGTTTTGGTTACACCATATCTACACTATGGAAATTTTTCAAGAGATTCATTGAGCCTCATTTCTAAGACTTATGTTTAATGATCAATGTATATAATCACATTGATGGTTATTTATATAGGTTTTGGTGGAAAAAAAGTAAAATGTGGTTTCTTCTCTGACATACAGTGGTGAGAATACAATTGGGTATGAATAGATGCAATGCAAGATTAAGTATTCTTAAAATATGATGAATTTATGTATGTTTTTGGCTCTAGGTGTTGTCTATCTGGGCTTCAAAACACCCGTGGCATATCTCATGGTGGAGGTTTTTATGTTCTGTTGTAATGGTGAGTTTGGTTTTTTATAGATTCAGTAGGTTCTTATTTTTTTCTCATTTGTTCATATTTTTTTAAATCAGGTCTATTTTTTTATACATGTTTGTATTATATTATTCTTACATTTAACATTTCCTTGTATCACTAGAACTAATACATTCAAATGATGAGTTTGGTTTATTTATTTTTATTTTCTCAAAATTAATGGATGTTACAAATTATATTTAATTATTTTTTTATTGTACTTAACATTTTTACATTCCCATGCATCACTAGAACTAATACATTCAAATATTTTGTATGCAAATGAGAATGAAAGTCCAATAATGATACGTGTACCTTCATCTATTGAAGTTCAACTATAGGTTCCAATGTTTCTATACCTATATTTTCTCTCTTCAAAATTTTTATAGTTGTTTTCATATAACCATTGAAGAATCTATGGTTTTAGTTCAAAGTGAACTTTAAAATTTTCACCAGGAAGGATACTAGGATATCAGTCAAATCAATGAGAGTACGAAGCACCTAATATATCACATTTAAATGAATTTCATGAGAGTTTCATAGAGAATCATGAATACCCATGCATTAATTATTAGCTAATAAGCAGTATCACATAATGTTTTCATAATATATTAACTGTCTATCTTATTTCACCAATATCAATTCCCCTTAAGTATTTGTATATTGTCTTCATTGTTAGTCAGTTGTATTCACTGTATGTGTTTCCTGTTTATATATTTATGATGTCATATATGTTACTATTATGTTAGTATATGCTCTTAGTATGCAATCATATATGTTATAATATTTTTCCTTCGATTCCATTCAATTTTAGTATGTTGTATTTATGGTATTAATTATATATGAAGTTGGTATGTTATATATGTGTTTCCATTAAATGTTTGAATATTGTATTCATTGGAATCATATTTTGTATGTATATGCTCTTATTATGTGGTCGTGATGTCAGTAGGCTATATTGTATTCTTGAATGTGTTCTACACCATTCCACAGTTTTAATAAATTAACTGTAGGATGACAGTTGCAAAGAGAAATCCCTTTGGAAACAAATCTTCATGGGTCACCTTGCAGAAGGTCTGATGACCCATTAAGCCAAGATTCCCAGTTTGGGGAGGCCAAACCCATAAAATTTTCCCCATTTCCACTCTCATTCCCTCAGGTTTGATTTCTCCAACATGGAAAGGAGGGTGAGGCGCGAGAAATAAGTTTTTGTCTCCAATGCCATTCCCAGGTAACAAAAGTTTTGAACTGGGTACACATATAATGATACCTGTCCAGTTTTCTCTTCATTTCCTATAGTTTAATTTTTCTTAAATTAATAATATTTCATGTCTGTTTTTTACTGGTGAATAGATTATATTTTAAAAACATTGTTACTATTAATGGCACTGTTAATGGTACTTTCATTCTCTTCTTTGATTCATGCAATTCAACAGCATATTATTAACTATGTTATCTTTTCATAGTTTACATGAAGGAAGTAGTTAGTTATTTTTTTGATGTGTTATAAGTAACTAAGAACTTCAATGTCACAAACTTCATATTTGGTATGTGATCTGAATATTATATGAATATCAGGAGTTAACTGAATGATTTAGATGTTGCAGATGTTGTTTGTGGTTTGTTTCTTTCATTTCTCTAATTCTTTAATGATCTAATTATTTTCTGATCTATCTTTAGTACTCTCTTCTTGTCACGACCCGCCCTCGGGGTCCGTGTCGTGACTACCCCAAGCCCGCCTTCCATAGGCCAGGGGCTGGCGACTAGCACCAAGTCATAAATCCCAGTAAAAAGGGAAGGCATTGCCTTTGTAAAGTAAACAAGCACCACAGAGTAAGCAAGCGGAAAAGTAAACACTAAGTAAGAACAGAGTACAACTGAAAGTGCGGAAAAGTAAATGGGCCAGTATACAAACCCAAACTGAAAGTAAAGTACAACTCGAAAGGGAAAACAGCAATTGTAAAGTAAAAGCCGCTACACCGAGCTGTCCACTGGAAATCCCACCTGAAGGGTGGGTACAGATAGCTCCACTGCTCCTCGGGTCCCGCCGTCAGCTCCGGGCACGTCTCGCCCAGTGGTCCACCTCCAGGTACCGTTCTGCTCTGCAAGCCTCAGCCACGATCAACGTTGTCCGTCGTCTGCAACCAACACAACGTAGTGCAGGCATAGCCCGTGCAGGGGTGAGTATAAGCTACTCAGTAGGGACCTCGAGACCCCTGAAGGTCTCCCAAAATCCACAAAGGATAAACCACAAAGAAAGATACAATTACGAAGTAACAACCGACACTGCTTAGGTATATGCCCATACATATACCTAAGTCATCAATTCCAATACGCTCCAACCTCTGAGCCCAAGTACAACTCAGTCCACATAGGAATGTATACGTATTCCACACAGGAAAGCAAAACGAAATCCACACAGGATAGCACAATACAATCCACATAGGAAAGCAACAGGATTCAGCTCACACAGGTATACTTCTTCGAAAGACGATAAAGAAGATCTCTGATCCATCTAAGTCATCGGACCCACGAAGGATCGATAGGTAACTAACCCCCGCAAAGACCCACACAGGATCGGGCCCACACAGGACCTGTAGGCGCTGGTTCACACAGGACCGCTGAGCGCAGACCCACACAGGATCGGACCCACACAGGATCGGGCCCACACAGGACCTGTAGCACTGATCCACGTAGGATCGCTGAGTGCTGTAGTCGTCGTCGTTGAATCCACTAAGGATCTCTGTACTATCATCGTCGCAGTCACGGTAGTAGTAGCAGTAGCAGTCCTAGGCAGCTCTAGGGTTCCTGCACACAGCAAGCTCGTTCGGGAGGGTCTGCTCCACGAGCCGAGAGTCTGATACATCAACTGTCACTAAGTCCAGAGTTGATGTATCCAAAAGTTTCGTATCATCAACAGGAACTCAACGCAATAGACGGCGCGTCGATCAGACGCCCGGTCTGAGAGTTATTGGCTTTTTCGTCCGAGGGGCCCGGTTGGTTTTTAAGGCAAAACCAACCCGACCGTACTCCACCTGTGTCCAAACCTCAGGCGGAGTAAGCCAAAAGATCCGTTTCACTAAGAAAAACACAACAAAGATGACGGCACGTCAATCGGATGTCCGTTGCTCAAGATATGAGTGTTTCCGCTCCGAGGGCCCGGTTGGTTTCGTGAACGAACCAACCTGGCCGAACTCAAACTATTCCAAAACCTTGAGTGTGATATACCGAATCGACCATCTCGATCCAAGTATCGCATCACCACTGGCAGTTTGTCAATCGGAGGTCCGTAGCTCAAGTTATGGGCAAAAGACTGAAGTCGATTTGAAAACGGGGGGTCCGGGTCCAGGCCGATCCGGCCCGACCCCCCCCCCCCTGGGTCGGCCCGAACCAGGTCGACCCGACCCGGATCCGACCCGGCCCGGCTGATGGCGTGGTCTGGCGCGGCCCGGCACGGCGGCGCGGTCCAGCGCGGCGGCGCGGCCCGACACGGCGGTGCGGTCCGGCGCGGCCCGGCACGGCGGCGCGGTCCGGCGCAGCGGCGCGGTCCGGCGCGTCGGCGCGGCCGGGGCGCCGCTCGGGTGCCACGCGCGGGGGGCAAGGCCCCCGCCCTTCCTGCTGGCGGCGCGGCTGGATGACGTGCCTTGGATCAAACAGCGCCCCTCGTGGGGGCCTGCCTTTGAGAAAAACGGGGGGGCGCTGCCCCCCCTTTGTAAACCCCCCCCCCCCCCATTATGGGGGCCCAATTTAACCGCCCGGGGGAATTTAATTCCCCCGGTTTTACACCGTACCGACCGGCCCGACCTAGCCGGCCGGCTTCTTCTCAACAGGACCTGCATGGGCCGGTCCTCTTCCATTTTCCGGCACCGGTAGCCCAGCTGGCCGCCGGTCATCACGTTCCGCAGCAGCCCAGAACCGGCCGCGGCCTTCGTCGTCCGGCACGGTGCGACGGCACCGTGCCCTTCCACCGCGGCCCCGCTCCGGCCGCGGCGCCTTCGATTTCCTTCGACGCGGCGCGACGACATCGCGTTCATGATGAATCTTTCCACGGCGCGGTGCGACGGTGCCACGCAATAATTGTCGAATGATCCCCGCATGGTGCGACGACACCACGCCATCTCGTTTCATCCGCAAGGAAAAATAATAATCGAGAACAAAGGAGGGGGGATTCGGCCGTGTTTGTGCGGTCCGGACCCCCTCTCGTTAGATGATAACACTTAAACATTTATCCTCAAGATTTTAATGCTAGAACCAAGAAAGAGAATAAATAAATAATCAACAACAAACCCCTACCTCGGTTTCAAGAACGATGATCGTCAACGACCCGCAGAAGACGAGCGTCGCGGTGGTCAGCGTCACGGAAGAAGGACGTCGATGTCGTGAAGTGAGGATTCGAAGTTATTTGATGATGATTTTGTCGTGGGAAATCGCCGCGGAAGAGATGACGCGGAAGAAGACGTCGTCGGTATCACGGGTATGACGTCGCGGAAGACGGTTCCCGAGAACGTGGCGTTCTTCGTCGATGTCCGAATGTTCTTCGCGTTCTTCATCAAAGTTTGAAGAAGATGGAGAGAATTCTTCAAACCTATCAAGGTGGCTAGAGAATTCTAACCCAAATAAAATAAGCTAAGGACTTATTTTATTTACTCAACCAAAACATTTTGAAATTCAAAGGTTTGAAAATAAACAACTCAACCCATTTATCAACCAAAGTTGTCAAGTTAATTAAAGAGGGTTTATTGGGAGTTTAAAAAGAGAAGGTGAAGAGTTATGCTTTGTGTGGGCCCCACCACACTTAATCCTCCCAAGGGAGGTTAAGTGGATGTGGGTCCAACCTCTAACTCCCTTTGGGAGAAGTTAATCAACAAGTTAAAATAAAATTTGTATTCCACAATTTTATTTAACTTATTCTAAATTCCCAAAAACTAACTCTCAACCCGCAATAAACGCAACCTCGGAAAAGGTCTCCTTAAGCGAATATCGGCGTTGCGAGTTCATCGGTGCCCTCAGAATTTGATTCCGGGCACCAGTTCAAAAGTTAGAAATTCCCGCTCGTTCGTTCATTGAACGTACCCGAGCCAAACTTCGGAAATTGATTTCGGGCACTCCGGGCCTCGGAATCAGGTTCCGTCAGAAACCGCGTTCTTGTAAAATTCCAAATAAAATTAAGAAAAACTTTTCCTTGAATTTTACGGGTCTTTACATTACTCTCACCTCGGGGATTTACGTCCCCGTAAAGATACATCAAAAACTAGGGAAACAAATGAGGGTATTGAGCACGCATCTGAGCCTCCCACTCCCAAGTGCTCTCCTGGAGATTCCTGTGCTGCCATCTGATGTGCACTAGAGGAATCGACCGTCAACGTAGGTCCCGCTACTGTCGATCCTCGATCTCTACCGGGACCTCCGTAAAAGTCGCCCCATCGTCAACGTCAAGCTCCTCATGGTCAATGATGTGCGTCGGGTCGTGCACGTATCTCCTCAGCTGAGATATGTGGAAGACGTCGTGCACCTGGTGCAACTGAGGTGGTAGAGCCAGGCGATAAGACACCTCGCCAATCCTACTGAGGACCTGGAAGGGTCCGATGAAGCGCGGAGATAACTTGCCGCCTCGGCGAAATCTCCGAATACCACGTCGAGGTGAGACCCGCAAGTAGACGTGGTCGCCATCCTCGAACTCTAGTGGCCTCCGCCTCCTGTCAGCGTATGACTTCTGCCGGCTCTGAGCTGTCCTCCTCCGCTCCTGGATGACCTGGACCTTCTCTGTTGTGGCCTAGACCATCTCCGGTCCCACAAGTGCTGACTCCCCAGGGTTTGTCCAGCACACAGGAGATCTACATGGTCGGCCATACAACGCCTCGTACGGTGACATCCCGATGGTGGAGTGGTAGCTGTTGTTGTACGCAAACTCCACCAAAGGTAGTTGGTCCTCCCAGTTGTGACCAAAGTCGAGGACACATGCGCGGAGCATGTCCTCGAGAGTCTGAATGGTCCTCTCCGTCTGACCATCCGTCTGAGGGTAAAAGGCTGTGCTCAGACGTAGCTGCTTCCCGAACGCCTCCTGTAACCCCTTCCAAAGCTGGGAAGTAAAGCGAGTATCTCGATCGGAGATGATAGATGATGGAACACCGTGGAGCCTTACAATCTCCTAAACGTAGAGACGTCCCAAGCTCTCCACTGAGCCCTGCTCTTTGATGGGTAAGAAGTGAGCCGACTTGGTGAGTCGGTCGACAATCACCCAGATGGATTCATGACCTCTGGAAGTGCGTGGAAGTCCAGTCACGAAGTCCATAGATATCCCGTCCAACTTCCACTCCGGGACCTCCAAGGGCTGTACCAAGCCTGCTGGTACCTGATGCTCTGCCTTCACCTGCTGGCAGGTGAGGCATCGAGAAACGAACTCTGCTATAGCCTTCTTCATGCGCGGCCACCAGTGTTGTCATCTCAGATCCTAGTACATCTTCGCCACTCCAGGATGTACCGCCAAAGGAGAAGTTTGAAACTCTCTCAGCACCTCCTCTCGCAAAGCGACTGGTACCATGGTACATCCTCTTAAAAGGATGTCGTGCTCTGCTCCAAGGGAGAAACCATCAGGTGCCTGTCCTAAGGATATCTGTGCACGTCGTGTCTCACAGTCAGCGTCCTCACGTTGTGCCTCTCTGACCCGCTGCAGTAGTGGAGGGGTGACTGTGAGAGACTGAAGGAAGGCTACTCCATCTCTATCCACGAAGGATATCTGCAAAGAAGCTAGCTGCTCCGTCGCCTCCTCGAGTAGCTGAATTCCCGTCCTCCTACTGAGGGCATCGGCTACCACGTTCCCCTTCCCAGGAGTATAGACTATCTCAAAGTCATAGTGTTGGAGGAACTCGAGCCATCGCCACTGTCTTAGGTTCAGGTCCGTCTGTGAGAAGATATACTTGAGACTCTGATGATCAGAAAAGACTGTAAATCGCTCGCCCATCAGGTAGTGTCGCCAAGTCTTCAAAGCGAAGACCACTACTGCCAACTCCAGGTCATGGGTAGCGTAGTTCTGCTCATGCGGCCTCAACTAACGTGACCCATAGGCGATCACTGCCCGCTCCTGCATCAGGATGCAACCGAGTCCGGTCCCTGATGCATCGCAGTAAAATACATATCCAACTCCCTCCTTAGGCAACCTCAAGATAGGTGCGCTGGTCAATCTCTGTCTCAGCTCCTGGAAGCTCTGTTGACATTTGTCTGACCACACGAAGGGTTTTCCCTTCTTCGTCAAAGCTGTGAGTGGTTCCTCAACTCTATAGAAGTCTGGCACGAATCTCCGATAGTATCCAGCTAGTCCCAAGAAACTCCGAACCTCAGTCACGCTCCTGGGTGGCTCCCAAGCTAGCAGAGCCTCGATCTTCGTAGGATCCACTGCAACTCCCGACTCAGAGATAACGTGTCCCAAGAAGTGGACCTCACATATCCAGAACTGTCACTTAGAGAGCTTACCATAAAGTTGGTTCTCTCGGAATGTGTCTAGTACAACTCGCAAGTGATAGGCGTGCTCCTCCTCAGTCTTAGAGTAAATCAGAATGTCGTCGATGAAGACCACGACAAATAGATCGAGGTATGGCTGAAAGATCCTGTTAATGAGAGCCATGAACACTGATGGAGCATTGGTTACGCCAAAAGGCATAACCAAGAACTCATAGTGGCCATACCGACATCTTAAGGTCGTCTTCTGCACGTCCTCGTCTCTGACTCTGAGCTGATGATAGCCTGACCTGAGGTCTATCTTCGAGAACCACCGTGCTCCCTTGAGCTGATCAAATAGGTCATCAATCCTCGGTAGCGGATACTTGTTTCTCACTGTCACCTGGTTCAGGTGACGATAGTCAACACAAAGTTGCAAGCTCCCGTCCGCCTTCTTGGCGAACAATATCGGGGAAGCCCATGGTGAAACACTAGGTCGGATGAACCCCTTGCCCTGCAAGTCCTCCAACTGTACCCGTAGCTCTCGAAGCTCGGCGGGGGCCATCCGATATGCTGGAGTGGATATCAGGGCTGTCCCGGGGTATAGGTCAATATAGAAGTCTACCTATCTGCGAGGAGGTAGCCCTGGAACGTCGTCGGGAAAAACGTCTGCAAACTGATCCACCACTGCAGGAAAACCAGGACTCCGCACGTCAACTGCTCCTAGGATGAGGCTAGCCAATTGATGAGTGATGGGCTGTCCTCTCCTCTATGGAATTCCATCCTGTGCCGCGAAGGTTCCCTTCTCGCCGGTGAAGGTGAACTTGCTCTCGTCGGTGCGTACAAATCGCACCTTGCGCCTAAAATAGTCAATCTCCGCATGGACCGTAGATAGCCAATCCATGCCCAAGATGAAGTCGTAAGGCCTCGACGCTGCTACCAGAAGATCTCAGCTGAAGCTCTCTCCTCCTAGAGTAAGCTCACACTGCCGGCACCAGTGCGTAATCGTCGAGTCTGCTCCCGTAGGAGTCTCTAGCCGTAAGGATCGAGCCAACGGCTCTGTCGGAATCTCTGAGCTCTGAACAAGGGTAGCAGCTATGAAAGAGTGACTCGCTCCTGTGTCTATAAGTACTGCATCAAGGGTGGAATAGACACAGATAGTACCTCGAATCATCTCGGGTGCGCCGTGGTCGTAGGACTCTGTTGC
Organism: Viscum album; assembly: GCA_963277665.1. Taxonomy (NCBI): domain Eukaryota; kingdom Viridiplantae; phylum Streptophyta; class Magnoliopsida; order Santalales; family Viscaceae; genus Viscum; species Viscum album. The sequence goes on along the minus strand of OY728129.1, from coordinate 1,774,406,032 downwards.
CTGGAGCTGTGCCTGTCTCTGCCCGCCTGCTCCCTGTGGTCGGGGTGGACCTCTTGGTGGCGGTGGTGGCAGAGCCTCAAAGCGTCGCCCACCACCTGATGCTCGGCCAGCTCCTCTGCCTCATCCGCCTCCTCCCTGCGGACCGCCACGGTCAACCCTCTGCCTCTGCCTCGGTGGTCCCTCAACCGTCTGCTGCTCCTCGGCACGGCGGGTCGGGCAGTCACGAGCCATGTGGCCCTGCCCGCCGCACGAGTAGCACTGTATGCCTCTCGAAAGACTGGCTTCGCGATGTGTGCCCCGCACTGCTGAGCCAGTTTCCTGAGGTCGTCTGCCTGAGGGTCTGGTCTGTCTGGACCCCTGAGTCATCCTCCGACTGCCTACTGTAGATGACTCTGCCACGTGCCGCCCTGTGGTGGGTCTCTGCGCTGGTGTAGACTCAGTAAGGAAACTCTTGATCAAAAGGGCCCGCTCTAGTACTCTTGTCTGAGTCGGTATGCTGAGGGAGATCAGCGATGCCCTGATCTCGTGTCTCAAACCCTGCTCGAAGTTCTGGGCCCAGAAGAATGGGTCACGTACCATGTCGGTCGAGTAGTGCGAGAGATCAGTAAATCTCGCCGAGTACTGAGCGACCGTCATGCTGCCCTGCCGCAGCTGAAGAAGCTCCTGGATACGCACCGCACGAAGGGTGGCTGGGACGAACTCCGAGCAGAAGAGGCTCTCAAAGTCCGTCCAAAGTAGAGATGCCTCATCGTGCACCTGGAGCATCAAGCTCCACCATCGGCCCGCTGCTGCGTGCAGTAGGCTCGCAGCGAGGATCACCATGAGGTCTGCAGGTGTCCTCACTAGCCTAAAAACTCGTACTACTGCCTCCAGCCAGTCCTCGGCTGCCTGGGGGTCCGTCTCCCCACGAAACCTGGGCGGTCGCTGGCGCTGAAACTCATGTAGTGCGCTGAGGCGACTTGCATCGTCAGCGGCTGGTGCTGGAAGCATCGGTGGCTCGACAAGTAGAGCTACCGCCGGTGCCACTGCTGACAAAGGGCCCTGCACCGAGGCCTCGTCGCTCGGTGGGCTGTCGTCATGCTCGACTCTCCGAACCCTAGCTGGCTGCCGTCGTGGGGCCATCCTGAAAAGAAAACAGGTGAGCCACGGTCAGAACAGTATACCTGGTGAGCTGATATAAATTAATCATAAAGAAAACTTTGAAACCCACACGCAATCAATGTTTTCGTGCATTAAGTCATAAATCAGTAAGAAGGGTCCTGGTGTACGGATACGTCGGCCGCCGCACCAATACTGGACTCCCTGGACTGATAACCACACTCAATACGCTAAACATTATTGCTTCACATAGAAAAGATCAGAGTTCGCGGTAGAACCGAACTCCTTTGATACCAATTTGTCACAACCCGCCCTCGGGGTCCGTGCCGTGACTACCCCAAGCCCGCCTTCTATAGGACAGGGGCTGGCGACTAGCACCAAGGTGTAAATCCTGGTAAAAAGGGAAGGCATTGCCTTTGTAAAGTAAACAAGCACCACAGAGTAAGAAAGCGGAAAAGTAAACACTAAGTAAGAACAGAGTACAACTGAAAGTGCGGAAAAGTAAATGGGCCAGTATACAAACCCAAACTGAAAGTAAAGTACAACTCGAAAGGGAAAACATCAACTGTAAAGTAAAAGCCGCTACACCGAGCTGTCCACTGGAAATCCCACCTGAAGGGTGGGTACAGATAGCTCCACTGCTCCTCGGGTCCCGCCGTCAGCTCCGGGCATGTCCCGCCCAGTGGTCCACCTCCAGGTACCGTTCTGCTCTGCAAGCCTCAGCCACGATCAACGTTGTCCGTCGTCTGCAACCAACACAATGTAGTGCGGGCATAGCCCGTGCAGGGGTGAGTATAAGATACTCAGTAGGGACCCCGAGACCCCTTAAGGTCTCCCAAAATCCACAAAGGATAAACCAAAAATAAAGATACAATCACTAAATAACAACCGACACTGCTTAGGTATATGCCCATACATATACCTAAGTCATCGATTCCAATACGCTCCAACCTCCGAGCCCAATTACAACTCAGTCCACATAGGAAAGTATATGTATTACACATAGGAAAGCAAAACGAAATCCACACAGGATAGCACAACACAATCCACACAGGAAAGCAACAGGATTCAGCTCACACATGTATACTTATTCTAAAGACGATAAAGATGATCTTTGATCCATCTAAGTCATCGGACCCACAAAGGATCGATAGGTAACTAACCCCCGCAAAGACCCACACAGGATCGGGCCCACACAGGACCTGTAGGCGCTGGTTCACACAGGACCGATGAGCGCAGACCCACACAGGATCGGACCCGCACAGGATCGGGCCCATACAGGACCAGTAGCACTGATCCACGTAGGATCGCTGAGTTCTGTAGTCGTCGTCGTCGAATCCACTAAAGATCTCTGTACTGTCGTCGTCGCAGTCACAGTAGCAGTAGCAGTAGCAGTCGCAGTCAGTTCTAGGGTTCCTGCACACAGCAAGCTCGTTCGGGAGGGTCCGCTCTACGAGCCGAGAGGCTGATACATCAACTGTCACTAAGTCCAGAGTTGATGTATCCAAAAGTTCTGTATCGTCAACAGGAACTCAACGCAACAGACGGCGCGTCGATCGGGCGCTCGGTCTGAGAGTTATTGGCTTTTTCGTCCGAGGGGCCCGGTTGGTTTTTAAGGCAAAACCAACCCGACCGTACTCCACCTGCGTCCAAACCTCGGGCGAAGTAATCCAAAAGATCCGTTTCACTAAGAGAAACACAACAAAGCTGATGTCACATCAATCGGACGTCCGTTGCTCAAGATATGAGCATTTCCGCTCCGAGGGCCCGGTTGGTTTCGTGAACGAACCAACCCGGCCAAACTCAACGTATTCCGAATCCTTGAGTGAGATATACAGAATCAACCGTCTCAATCCAAGGATCGTATCGCCGCTGACGGTTCGTCATTCGGAGGTTCGTAGCTCAAGTTATGGGCAAAAGACCGAAGTCGATTCGAAAACGGGGGGTCCGGGTCCGGGCCGACCTGGCCCGACCCCCCCTGGGTCGGCCCGAACCGCGGCGACCCAGGTCCGACCCGGCCCGGCCGGCGGCGCGGTCCGGTGCAACCCAGCACGGCGGCGCGGTCTGGGGTGGCGGCGCGGCCGGGGCGCCGCTCGAGTGCCACGCGCGGGGGGAAAGGCCCCCACCCTTCCTGCTGGCGGCGCGGCTGGATGTCGTGCCTTGGATCAAACGACCCCCCTCGTGGGGGCCTGCCTTTGAGAAAAACGGGGGGCGATGCCCACCCTTTGTGAAACCCCCCCCCCCCCCCCCATTATGGGGGGCCAATTTAACCGCCTGGGGGAATTTAATTCCCCCGGTTTTGCACCGTCCCGGCCGGCCCGACCTGGTCGGCTGACTTCTTCTCAACAGGACCGGCATGGGCCGGTCCTCTTCCATTTTCCGGCACCGGCGGCCCGGCTGGCCGCCGATCATCACATTCCGCCGCGGCCCGGAACCTGCCGTGGCCTTCGTCGTCCGGCACGGTGCGACGGCACCGTGCCCTTCCGCCGCGGCCCCGCTCCGGCCGCGGTGTCTTCGGTTTCCTTCGATGCGGCGCGACGGCGTCGCGTTCATGATGAATATTTCCACGGCGCGGCGCGACGGCGCCGCGCAATAATTGTCGAATGATCCCCACGTGGTGCGACGGCACCACGCCATCTCGTTTCATCCGCAAGGAGAAATAATAATCAAGAACAAAGGAGGGTGGATTCGGCCGTTTTTGTGCGGTCCGGCCCCCCTCTCGTTTGATGATAACACTTAAACATTTATCCTCCAGATTGTCATGCTAGAACCAAGAACGAGAATAAATAAATAATCAACAACAAACCCCTACCTCGGTTTCAAGAACGATGATCGTCAACGACCCGCGGAAGACGAGCGTCGCGGTGGTCGGCGTCACGGAAGAAGGACGTAGATGTCGTGAAGCGAGGATTCAAAGTTCTTTGATGACGATTTCGTCGTGGGAAATCGTCGCGGAAGAGATGACGCGGAAGAAGACGTCGTCAGTATCGCGGGTATGACGTCGCGGAAGACGGTTCCCGAGAACGTGGCGTTCTTCGTCGATGTCCGAATGTTCTTCACGTTCTTCGTCAAAGTTTGAAGAAGATGGAGAGAATTCTTCAAACCTCTCAAGGTGGCTAGAGAATTCTAACCCAAATAAAATAAGATAAGGACTTATTTTATTTACACAACCAAACCGTTTTGAAATTCAAAGGTTTGAAAATAAACAACTCAACCCATTTATTAACCAAAGTTGTCAAGTTAATTAAAGAGGGGTTATTGGGAGTTTAAAAAGAGAAGGTGAAGAGTTATGCTTCGTGTGGGCCCCACCACACTTAATCCTCCCAAGGGAGGTTAAGTGGATGTGGGTCCCACCTCTAACTCCCATTGGGAGATGTTAAGCAACAAGTTAAAATAAAATTTGTATTCCACAATTTTATTTAACTTATTCTAAATTCCCAAAAACTAACTCTCAACCCGCAATAAACGCAACCTCGGAAAAGGTCTCCTTAAGCGAATATCAGCGCTGCGAGTTCATCGGTGCCCTTAGAATTTGATTCCGGACACCGGTTAAAAAGTTAGAAATTCCCGCTCATTCGTTCACTGAACATACCCGAGCCAAACATCGGAAATTGATTCCGGGCACTCCGGGCCTCGGAATCAGGTGACGTCAGAAACCGCGTTCTTGTAAAATTCCAAAGAAAATTAAGAAACAAATTTCATTGAATTTTACGGGTCTTTACACTTCTTACTATTCATGAACAGGTTCCTTATAAGGAAGATACTCAACAAAACTATATGACGGTCTGCTATGGAACCATGAAAAGAATAGTTGGATATAATATTCTGAACACAAATGCCCTCCTTTATAGGTTTGGAATTTTAACAAAAAAATCCATCTTTACATGATTTAAGGTTTTCTTTATTGTGGGTTTCAATTTTCAGAAAATCAAAGGAGATTGTTACAACATCCACATGGGTTGTGTTTGGAATTTTGATAGGTGTCTCCTCAAAGTTTTTCAATCTTGAAATGGTACATATATCCCTATTTTATATTCTTTCTTTTACTTGCTTTCCATTTTGAAGAATATTCTTGAGTAGATGAACTCTCTGCCACCTAGATATCTTTAAACTTTCTTCCATATGGAGATCGTTTATTTTTCATATTATGTAGATCCAATTTATTTACATCTCGGAAAAACTGAAAAAATCCTAATGAATTTACCAATTCAGGTCTATTAAATTGTATGAGTTTTTTTACACTGGTATTTAGAAAAATACTTTCTTTGGGTTTATTTGGGAACGGATGAAACAAACTTAAATGATAGTGATTATTTATTGTTATCATTGAAACGTTATTTGAAATTCATTTCATTCAAGATGACGACTTATTGAAAAAAAAAATTTAATTGACTGACTATATAACATCATATTTTTATTTTATATCATTACTATATATTAAACATTTAAATTGATCGTTTATCTTCAACATGTTGCTGGTGGGAGATCTTTGATGCTCAAGAATTATTGTTATAATCTCTCTGTAACAGGTTTTTATAAATTTTGTGGATCGGATTGTGTTTTTATTATATTATTGTTAATTGTTACAAGTGTATACCCCTACATTGATTACATAATTCTGTTTTGACCTAGTGAGTTTCGATCAAATTCTGTTTTGATTGTTTTTATATTCCTTATTGATTGTTTTTATGATCTCTGTAACAGGTCATTATAATTTTTTCTGATCAAATTCTATTTTGATTGTTGTTTTTATATTGTTTATCCATAATTTATGGGAATGTAGTTTGATTTTTGACAAAACTATATTTATACAGTAATCATATTGCATGATTATTACTCTATGCAGTTGTTTTCTCTTGTGTAAAGCTTCCTCTGGTTGTGAGGAACTTCTGGTATAAAAATCATATTTTATTTCATGTTCATAAGCGATTAGTTGCTGATTTTATTTTCTATTTTCTTTGGAACAAATTTTTCGCAGTCTGTTTGTGCTGCATGAGAAAAAAAATTATCCGCATTTCACAATTGTTTTCTTGATTTGGATTTGAATTTATTCCAAGTTTATTTCTTGAAAAACAATGCATGTACTATTCTCCATCCTAGATTCAGTTTTTATATCAGTGAATCCACTCGTGGACTCAATTTATAATAACTTTTTTATGCATCTCTCCCATTTTCTGAATATCCACATAAATTCTTAGAGTTTTAAACACTATAAGTTTATTTGTTTCCTTTGAACAGGTGGAGATGAAGTTTGGACGCTCCATTCTAGGTTTTGTTTTTATGAATAAAACATTCTCATTTTCCTTGTAGTAGGTATAAATTGTGAAGTTTAATTATCAACTTTAGTAATCTGTGCAGCTACCAGATTACTATCAACCAGCAACCACCAGTACGTGTCCATTGCAGCGCCACATGAACCCACTTCTTATTGTTTTTTACTAGCGCATTTTTCTTAATTTAGTTTGACTCTAAGAGGGACACTATCAGCTGTTAAAGTATTTAGAATCTGTAATATTTTTACCCATATTTTTGCTAAATAAACTATCAGTCCAAAAAATTGCATTTATTTCCATGTGTTCAACTCAAAATGAACTCTGACACAAACTGTTTCAATTTTAATGTATCACTTTCTCTATTACTTTTTCTTATTTGATCTAAATGGCACCTCATATATTTTATTTCTCTATGTTGACAATATATTACCATTCATTTTCATATATACTTTCTAATTTTTAGTACAATATTGAATTTTTAGGATGGGAAAGTGATGGTTCAACTTCTTGAGATCTTATAATCTCATGTTTATAAAGGTGCCATCCTTTCTTCTAAATGCATTTCGAGACTCACAAATTCTTTCATTAGAGGAAAAAAATTGTCATATATGGCAGACCTGACACAAAAATGCCACCCAATCTTGGTACGTTGGGACCCTTTATTTTTTTTAAATACAAGAAATGCAGTCATGTAACCTGCATCCGATCTTCTCTCAGTATTGGCAGCATAAGGCATCCAATATTTCATCTTCCCCAGCCTTTCCCGGTTTTCGGTTTCTTGAGATGGGAAGATGAAACACAGCTCACTTCAAATATTGGAGGCATGCCCTTTGCTTCTAACCCCATGAGGGTTTGATGGAACAGGTAAATAAGTGAAGTCCCGCAACTCCCCCACACCCTGAAATTGAACAGAATCAGCTGAATTTATTCATAGTCAAACTGACAGTGACTAAACAGCCACTTCTTGGCCATTAGAACAAATTTCTGGACTCATGTTGTGAGGTCAAGCAGTTTATGTGGATATATATGCTACGACATGCATCGTGAAATATATCCAGATTTCTGCGCCATGAGCTTTACATGGGTTTTTTTCCAAAAGATCCCTTAATATCTTCCTATTAGGCATGATTCCAATCTAATGGTTTTGTTTTGTTTTCTTTTCCAAGGATCAGTGGTGGTGCACCTATGTGTGTGGGATTTAGTGCAGAGGGAGAAATAGGACATCCATGTAGTAGCTAACGAGGGAGGTATATGGAGGGTAGCTGGGTCATGAGGACATCCATGTAGCAGCACACTGGTTTTCATTGGAGGCTTCAAATGGTAAATTTCAACTTCTTTTATTTTTCTTTCTAATAAATACTTTTATGTTTTCATTTTTTTTATTCTAAAAATTCAGGTGTTCTTATTGTAAACATTTTATCTATGCAGAAATGTTTTTCAGCCATTTGAAGTTGGATATTTGTACACATTGACATAATTTATTGGTGACATAAAGACCTATGCTGTATTTTTTGAAAAGTAAATGTCCATTTGAATGTTCTTTTCATTCATGTTATTTTTTCGTTCATGTTCTTTTCAATCATGATCTTTTCAGTGCTTATACCATTCTAATGAGGTGCAATGTCATATTAGCACATCAGTTAACAAGGAATAAGTGAATGAAGCCGTGGAAGATAGAGGAGGAGATGACATGGGAGGGTACAGGGAATTTTTGGCAACAACCATGAAACCAGGAAAAATCAGTGCAGCATGAGAAATAGGATATCCATGTGGCATTTAAGTATATGGAGTGTAGCTGGGCCATGAGGACATCTATGTAGCAACACGCTGGTTTTCATTGCAGGCTTCAAAAGGTAAAATTTGACTTCTTTTATTTTTCTTTCTAATTAGTACTTTTATGTTATCGTTTTTTCTAATTCTACAAATTCAGTTGTTCTTATTGTAAACATTTTTTTTCTTTGCAGAAATGTTTTTCAGGCATTTGAGGTTGGATATTTGTACACTTTGACATAATTTATCGGTGACATAAAGACTTATGATGTATGTTTTGAAATGTAAATGTCCAATTGAATGTTCTTTTCATTCATGTTCTTTTTATACATGTCAATTTCATTTTTTTTTCAAAAATGTTGTTTTTCTTTTCAATTTAATGTTATCCACTATATTCTCCTATATGTGTTATATGTTTTCAAATAATTTTACTTTCATCTATATTCTCTTATATGTTTTCCTTATATTTTCCATCATGAATTTGTATGGTTTATTTTTTACAGTGATGGTATTCCTATGTTTTCCTTATATATTATCATTAATCTCCAATATGTTTTCAATATTATCCTACATATTCTTCTATGTTATTTTCTTTTTCTTTTTTCTTTATGTTTTCAATTCTATATATTTTATCCTATTATAGTTCAATATTATGTATCACTATTTTTTTTCAATATATACAATATGGATTTTATTTATTAATATTGACGTATAGTTTTGTCTTCTTGAAAGTAAGCATTGACCGGATTTCCATGTGAATGCATGGGTAAGTACTAGTTATTTTAAAATCTATCATTAAATATTGTTATGAAAAATTAATCAACCTTACAATCATGGAGATAGTAGGTCATACATACACCTGAGTAATATTCTCATTTTTTAATGGTCATTATGTAAAGAAGATAAGTACAATTTTATCTTTAAAAAATGACCATAATATCATAAATTCCATATTATTAAATCATATATACTTATATATATATAGTTATTTTTAGGTAAAATGAAGAACATCGTGTCGAGGAGGCGATATTCCACATGTCTACGACCAATAATATAACATTTATTTGTGTGAAATAATAATAAAGAAAATGATATGTATATATATATATATACATAAAGGTAATTATGTAATTAATATAAAACTTTATTATGTCACATATATTTAATTATAATAATTATTTATGCATTCCATGGATCATGTGAATGGATCGCATCACTCTGAGAAGGTGATACTCTATACTTCCACAAACGATGTTATTGTTTTTACACAAAATGAAAAGTATAAGGTAATGTATTATAAAATAATTAAAAAAGTATAAATAAATAATAAATATAATATATAACATCTATAAATATATTTCCACCATAAAAGGTGTTAAATGAAAAAAATTAACAATCATCATTTCGTGAGGCAATAGTTCATCGTACATAGAAACAAGATGCTCGTTACCAATTAGAAGGATGTTTGTGTAAGTGCATGTATACAACATAAACAAACAACATAATAGTATATTTAGGATTCTTATTTTATTATTTAGTCATATAATAAGAATAAATTAGGTGTTTGTGAATGGAAATAAAACTAAAAATCATAAGGAATGATGTAACCTCTTAATCGGGTAACTCCTTTTGGTTTGAACCAAAATATTTCTTGGATTTATTTCTCCCCAAGGATAGTGTTATATGATGAGGAGATTTATTTTTAGTATATATTTGGGAATATATCGGTCACCCAATGTGACTTTAGAGTTCCGTGGAAGTAAGAAGATAGTAGGTCCTTTTATGGTGGAGGAGGAGTGGCCCTTTTAAAATATTATAACAATGGAATTCCATGCAGATTTTTCACATTGATATTGGATCCAATAATGGTATAAATAATATTAAATTAGGAGTATGATCGAAATATGACCATACACTAGATTTTTTAAAAGTTTCTAGGTCATTTGGACCATTAAGATTATGATTTAGTCCCTTATAAGCTAGATTTTACCTTAATCGTTGTAATTAATTTTAATTACATTCATTAAGAATTTTGGTAAAAATAAAAGTTGATCTTATTAGACATTATAAATTACTGTGATTCAAAATATTCAATTATTTTTTAAAAAATCAATTAACATAAGTGGAAAAAATTAATTAAAATTTAATCCTGAGAGGGGATAATAGTGCGGGTTTTTAAAGTAAAAACATCCAAATGTTTGCTATATTTTTATAATCAATATCAAAGTGAAATTGATGACAGTGAACTAAATTTGATTAATTGATAAAAAAAATATGATCTAATTAATCATTAAAATTAATAAAAACATAGTTTAACTATATAAATAAATTATATGAAAAGCATTTTTGATCTAAAATTCAGTATTTTTTACTATTCATTAAAAAATTATTCTTCATAGAAAAATAACCAAAAGTCATGCTAGGATAATTTTTATATTTATATTAAAAAATATTTTGTTTATTTTGACATATTAAATTCATAATAGGTTGAAATTTTTAATTTAAAATGGTTTCTCTATTAAAAGGTAGAAAAAGTGACTTAATAAAAATATAGGTTTTATTGTAAAATTGGGATTGTTATTATCTTATTTTTATAAAATATATGGGCTGAATATAATGAATATTTAATGGAATATATACTATATATATATATGGAATTAATATCAGTAACTAATTGTAATTAATTTAATCTATTATTATAAAACAACTTTATGGGCATAAAAGTAGTTTTCTATAAAAATATTTACTTTATCTTTAATTGGTTCTTATATTCATTTCTAATTAAAGTGTAACTAATGAATACATTTTATATATTTAACCATACTTTTCATACGTTAGTTACTATTACTCATAACTACTAATTTAATGGTTAAATTATACCTTATTTTATTAAATATTAATATTTAATAATATATATTTTTTTGGAAAACTCAGTCTTGCATGTAATGAAAGACATTGAATAACTCGTTTTTGCGTGTTTATCATGCTAACTCAATATATCATGAATTGAATGTTATAAATTATACTAAATTTATTAAATATATTAAATATATTTTAAATACTCGGGATGTAATATTCCCTTATACGCTTGGTTTGGCATGTCATATATGACATTGAATAATATGTTCCTACTTTAGTGTTTAGGGAATTACAATTAAAAGTATTTACATTAATAATTTTAACTCACACGTAAATTTTATGCAAAAAGACATGATTATATTGAAAACTATTTTTATGATTTAAGCGCATTTAGTATAATATTACTTTTCTTACTCATATTAATCTTAATTTATAAACTTAACATCGTATATAATATTATAAAAATAAAATTAATATGTAAAATTAATATTAATGAAAACAATTTAATTAAATAACATGAGTGAATGTTAATGTTTCCTTCGAGAAACGTAGGTATCAGTAAAGTGAAAAGTGAATGTAAAAACACCTAAATATCTCAAAGGTGAATCCATCATGAGTGTATTGTAGTTTTTTTTTTTGACTTATCATGTCATACAGTCCATAATATCTCTGTATAAGAGTCTTTCACCATGAATATTATAAAGAAATAATTTAATAAGTTAAGGTAATTCCAAAACTACCCTTCCCATCACTTATAAAAGGGTTCATTGACAACCCTTCATTACTCACCCATAAATTTTATGTTCTTAGTAAAACTATTAAAATTGTTTCATATTAGAACCTTTTCCCATGATCCATGTCCTCTGGTCACCATTAATTATCCTAATCTATTGATTTCCTAGGATAATTCCAAGTAAAATGAATGTTCCATATGTGATTACTACTCAACTCTTAGTCATTCATTATGATTTTACTGTTCATAATATTCCCTAACTAGAAAAATATATTGTGTTCAGTATCATATATATACTTAAATGTTATTATATTAATTTCAAATAAATTATATAATCATTCCATAATAATATCTAAGATTAACAAACACATCGATCATGTGTACGTGCAGACTATCCCCTTTCACGATATGATGTGATTCATTTTTCATAATCACATATTATGGTTGTTTTAAAGGATGAATTTTATGAGTTATTATATTTCTTATTTCAATTATAAATTTTTTAATTTATCATTATTTACATTTACCATTATTTCATCCATTTGTTACTGAATGAGATCTTTAATGATGGGTATGTGCAGACTACTATCACCATGAATAACATGTCTTATTTCTATTAACCCCCTACCATGTATGGAACTATATGTTAAATTAATTAACTCATATATTTTTTGAACATTATTATAATAATTTAATTATAAATTTTTATATACCATCACCCCATCTATTCATTGGTAAATGGGTCTGTTAATCATGCATACTGGCGGAGTACCACCTACACGAGAAAACAAATTCATTTATCATCACCAACCATAATTAATGGTTCTAATAATATCATTTATTAGATATATAATATTTATTAAATTTATAATATTATTTAAATATTACATTTACACTATTTAATTGAATGTTCTCACATTTTTATCATTATGGAATGCTTTTATATTAGTCAGTTTACCACCAACTTGATCGATGTTGAAATGTTTATATAGTGATTGATTGAGGATTGTTATCAAATTTAATTTCCATTAAAAAATAAGTTTTTAAATATTTTTTTAACTATTCTATAGTTATTATATTAATATCTAACCATATTAATAATATATCATCTTATTTCATTAGAAAATTAACCTAATATATTTGTATTTGGCTTCAACTCCAAGAGTCATCATTAAATATCTCATTATATTAAAGTGGAAAATTATAAATAATAATAGGATATATAGTATATAAATATGGGTAATTTTGGAATAATTAATATGGTATTAGAGATCGTGGAACATCATTTACATTACATGTAATCTAAAAGATAATTAAATGTGTTAACACCCATTGTTAAAAATAAGGTATAACGGTCCACCATATTCATAAAAAATAAATATAAGTTGGTCATAAAGATGAATAAGGGTCATAAATCTAGGACTAAGATTGTTTGTTAATTAGAAGGATTTTAGTGTATGACCCACCAAGAAGGGAAATTAGGTATGGATTTGTTATATCAAACTCCCATTATTGAGACCTATTTTACTTTGAGCATCAATCAACTTTTATATGGTTCATATGATACCAAATTGTTATACTATCATAAAATATATCATAATAATAGTACATTAAGTTCATTTTCAATCTATTTATAATTCTAGGGGTTTTCTAAAATAATGAACTCTTATCTCGACTTATGTTCTTTTTCCACAAGTCATGAATCTTCTTCTTTCCATTGATATTATAAGTCTCCATAATAAAAAAATTACTTTTAAATATGATTGATTGAATTGATATTTGATGAAATTAATCTATTTTATTATAATGTTCCTATTTGGGGGTTCCTATTCTCTTTCAAAATTTGTCACTAAAAGGAGTAATCCCCATCCTAAGAACATGCACCTTTCTCTCCCATATCCATGTTTTTTATATAGAAATTATCTCTATAATTTTTTAGGTAAACATATTTATTATCTTAACCTATTATAAATTAGTGTTTTTATAATATTTTTCATGATGTAGATTTTAAAAAATATTATAAAGGATTTTAATCATTTACTTCATTATTAGATTTTAAAAAATGATTTCTTTTCATTTTTTGGTTTAAAATGATAAAAAATGACACATTTACAATTTTTATTAAGGTTAAGTTCAACAAAATTTACTTCCTTTAAGAAAAATAAAATATTTTTTAACATTTTCTACATGGTTTATTTTCCAAGAAAGTAACATATTTTAAATTTTTTTTGAAGGAATATTTTTTCCACATGTTTTGTTTTCTAAGATGCTACCTCTCTATTCTTTCATGTTAAAAAATGAAATTAAAATTCTCATTGTTTAATAAATTCTTACTTTTAATTTTTTTCAAAAGTGAAAGGGAAATTATTATTTTTTTTTAAAAATTCTTAATGCTCTTAATAGTGTACCCTGTCTATGTCATATTATTGATAAATGGAATTCTACAAATAACATTGTCCACCTTATCTATATATATGCCTTATGAAATTATCATTTACATATATTAGATAATCCATAAATGTTTTTTATTTCTTCCCAATCATTCACTTGTATAGGCATGATTTTCTTATAATTTTTTCCCCAATGAATCCCCTTATTTCATTACTTGAATGAAGGGTGTCTACCCAAATTCCCAACCCATCGATTAATTGTTTAAATAGTTGTATAAATCATATATCCATTTACTATATGGTTAAAATACTATATGCATATTCAAATTTATTTTGTGTAATTGACCTATAATTATGATTAAATACAATAGATAACTATTTATTTTTCATATTATTATTATGTCTTGTTTATTTATGAAAACATGAATACTTATTCATCATAACCACTAATATATGATATAAACCCCATTTTATTTCCTTATATTTTATGATATGTAGATCGAAACCATATGGAACACATGTGTATGATTATAACTATGTGAGGGAGGGATTATAATTATATATACCTTTAATGAATTTGGTTATGTTTCCTTCTTATCATATATCAGGGTTTATGGGTAGTGATCCTAGCCAACTACAATACATGGGAAGTTAGACAATCTGACTATGTTATGTCAAAAAGTCATGGAACCTTAAAATATTCTTAGTTTGTAATGTTTATGTTGTCTCCACAAAATTATAATTCCATGCTCTTATTATATGAAGATGAGTATTCCATGATATTATATTATCAATTCATTTTTTTGGATTACGTGAATATTATGATATCATATTATTACTCCTCACAACCATAATTTATCTCACCATTATGATTTACTTTGATTCGGCCCTTACTGAGCATCTGAGTTCATCCCTTCTGAAGTTTCCATTTCCCTAGGTTAGGGAAAAAAGCATCAAGTATACTAATCCTAAAAGGGTATCTACTATAGAGAATTTATGGGTGATGTAGAAGACTCATTATGGATTGATTATAATCTTATAGTGAGATAAGTGTCCATTTGATTAGATAACATTAGATATATTTCTTTTCCTTTGTCCTAATTCTCTAAAAATATGAACCAAATGGTCTATGGATTTTAAATGTAAAAATAAATTATAATCATAGATGTATTTGAAATCCATTATTATATGTTATGTGTCTTCATCACTGTATTAATAAGTGTTAGTCCATGGGTACTTCATGACCTAAGTAATAAGGATATTCCATTTTTCATCTCTAGCGTGTTAACTATAAGGATTAATCTATTATGAATATAAGGTTGTGAGTTATTAGAGGATGGGTTGTGGTATGTGATACCATTGAGTGATAGGATTTAAACCTAGTGTGATTATCTCTAAGGGGGTCATAGTAGGATCACTAGTGTTGACCAACCCTAAGAAGGTGTGTGATAAATGGATAGAGATGGTTATAGTGACATCGTTGAATTCATACATTTATTATGAGATGATGGGATTTAAATATTGATGATGGGTTTCAGAATTTTAGAAACCATTAATTTAGTTTTTTATATATGGACACCTTATGACTTAGTCATGACACTTATAGTATTCTCCATGGAGTTGGTTATATTAATTTTTGGTAAATTCCCTCATAGAAGTTATGATATGTATGGAATATATCTTTGCAATGATCGTGATGATTATATAACACTACCTTACAAGATATCAATGGTGAAAAATAAAACTGTAACATGATGATATTTTATGAAATATTTTGTTTAGATAATTTTCATTTCATTGATAGCTTGTGTTACACACAACACTGAGTTTTAATGAACCACGACATACTATTAAAAATATTATTATTTAAACATGACTAGTATGACCTATACATTAAATTTTGTGGTTTGAATTGATATAATTTCATTTTATAAATATAGTTTTATAGTTTTATATAAAGAAATAATATTGATAAATAAGCACCTTATTTTTAATGAAGTCAATATATGCTTTGAAAATACATTTTTCTAAAAACAAATTTATTTATTTATTTTTGTAAACATTTATTGAAATTAATGTTTCAAACATGTAGAAAAAATATTTTAAAAAATTATCTTAATATTTTCATCAACATTTCAAAATTATCTTAGATTAATTTTTTTTTATTTCTATGAAAGTTTACTTTATTAATAAACAGTGAAAAATATTTATTCTTAATAAAAGATAATTTTTCATTTGAAGAATTTACTAGTTATATTTTCTATTATGATGGGTTTAAAAGTAAAATTAGTTCAATAATATCATAATTATTCCAATCATTTTATTTTAATCAATTTAATATTGTATTTTGAAATTATAACTTTGTATATTAATGAAAATAGTTTCTTTGAAAACCCATTTTTTGACATGTTTGTGAGATTAATTTTAAAATAAATTATTCCACTTCTATGAAAGGAATTTGAAAAAATAAATTCCATATTTAAAATAATAATTATTATTAATATATACCAAGTTCAAATTTATTTTATTCTTAATGAATATTAAAAACATTAAAAATTAGTTATTGTAATTAACGATAATACGAGGATTTCTATGTTACATTAGCATTTATTAGAATAAATTTAAAACTCATATAAGAACATTAATCAATAAGTTTGATATAATATTTATATTAAATGGGTGAGATTTTTCTAATAAAGATCATTTTATTTTATTTTTAAAATGGTTAAATTATTTAGGTAAAAAAACAGACTCGTTAACATGGTTCAAACTAAAATAAAAAAAGTGAGAAATCATAGAGAATAAAGATATAACATTATTAAAAAAGATTAATTTATTTTGTTGGAGGTTTTTATTGACCATATCATCCCTCTAATACATTATTTATCAATTTTAATGTTACATGGGGTGAGATTCACTCCCCATTATTGAATAGTTTTAGTTATTTATAAAAATGTCACTCCTCCTTAATTATAAATGGGAGCTTTCTACCCTAACTTATTCACATGTATTAATAAACTTTTCATAAGAAAACTAATGAAAAATTTATTCCCAAAGACTTTATACATTTTTAAGAGCTTTAGTTCATCCCAAAAGACTAACCATATGGTCCTTTATAAGAGATCTAATGGAGGTTGTTCAAAAAAATGTAATTGTCTTCAATAAACACTTTATTTTCATTATTTTCTTACCACGTCCATTCATATACAAATAATTACAATATAATAAAACCATTATATAGATCATCATAATATTTTATTATGTTTATGGAATATATTATAACAATATCCTATTCCATCAAATGGGAAATGCAATCGTTGATCGCGAGTACGGCAGACCACCACTTCATGAACTGTCGTAGTTTTCTTTCTATATTGCCTTTCAAGAAAGGATATAATGAAGGATTTATATTATATATATAATATTAATAAAATAATTATAATTATATAATTATAATATTAAATATGCCTTCTTACTTTTGGTTCAATGAGAATATGATAACAGCGCTCGTGTGTACGGCATACTACCACCTCACAAAGTGATGGGATTCCTTTTTCACTTATGATTTACAAAAAAAGTAATAAGGATAGGATTAACTAATATTTTGATATATATAACATAATAATGACTTTATAAATGTTATTCAAAATTTAACATTCATTCTTCCATTCACTAAGAAATTGGAAACAATGTTCAAGCATACGTACGATCGATCGTCTCCATGAATGGTGTAATTAATTTTCTAACTATAAATTTAATGAATTGATATATATATATATATAATATATATATTATATGTAAATAATTTTTAAAATTATATTGATTTTGAATCCATTATGAATGTTAGATTACCAAAAATGTAAAACAAAAACATACATAAAAACGAAGTTGTTATTAAAAACAAATGTAATTTTAACAAGTAATTGTTAAGAAGAAAGTAATAAATTTTTAAAATAAAATCATAAATGGTATGATACATATTATTATGGTTATAAAATATATTTATAATATTCCTATATTTATTATTCATTAATTTTTAAAGTGTATGAAGGAATTCAAGACTTAATTTTAGTGAATTTATTCTCAAATTGTCTTCATTAGGAAATATGTTATATTATGCACCTATCTTATTTTTTTAAGTGTATATAAAGAGATTTTGAAATTTTATTTCATGAATTTATTTATTTCCATGATATTTAAAGTTTTATTTATAGTTATTGTCTCTTGGAGATTATGAGTCAAAAGATAAAAAAGTGGTAATGGTTCTATGTAGTACTCTCTTTATTTAACAGGATTGTTCATTATTAAGAATCCAATGTTTGAATATTATGATATATATCTCATTTAAATCATTGATTTTAATTAACTTTGTATTTTAATTATGTTAAATATTTTCCTTTAATCTTCATCCCTTTATGTTATCAAGTGTCTAAGATAATGTTTTAATAAAAAATCTTGTTTATTTATCTCTTTGGTTGAAAATTATTTTCATTACATTTCCATATTTACTAAAAATGTTTTAATTAATGTTGTTACTATTATCTAATTATTATTTAAAAAAATTACCATATTTGTTTTAACAAAATAAATTAAAATTAACTTTCTTTCCATTTTCAATCAACTCTCATTTGACTTTTTAGCGTAAATGTGAAAGGAATTTTTTTTTACATATACGACATGAACAATATTATACCCCATCAAATAACATCAACGATTTAAATATTCTTTTACATGATTCCATGTCTATTTTCAAATTAAATATTTTATTTAACATTTGGGAAGTTTATAGAATTTAAATAAAATATTAAAAGGTGTAAAGTATATTTTCAACATGAAATGTTTAAAGTGACATTTTAAAATCATTTTTCATCTAATAAGAAATAATTTTTTGTTACCAACGAATTATTGAGATATAATAAAATGAAACCATTCTTATTCTTTCTCAACAAGGATTATAATTTTTATAAAATTGTTTTTTTGAGACCCATTTCTTTTCCATGAGTTATGATAGTTGGAGTTTGTGTCATATAACAAACTATTTATACTTTGATTATATATATATATTTTATTTATGGAATATTAATAAAAAAAACTTATTATATATTGTCAATTTTTCTATATTAATATGAAGTAATAATTTCTTAGAGTATACGTCAAATTGATAAGGTCATAGTAGTTCCCCCTATGATGAGAACCTCGAAGTGCTATTATAATATTCTTAAATAATGCCATGTTGTTGGATAGCATACAATGCTTGGAAAATTGTACATAGACTATTTGGTGGGAGAACTCATAAGAGTATAAGGATTATTCTCATGAATTTTTCACTTGGAAATTTCAAAGATGAGAGATTATGTGAAAAACAACCCTATTTGGTATTCTGTATGTTTTGGTGTCATTGTATATTCCTATCCGTGAGCATGTGTAATGGACCATAAATGTTAGGATTATCAATATTGTTTGTCATGACTCTCACACTATTATTTTATAATTAAAACCACCATTCCATATATAAGGGGGATGTAGGGTATATTGGGCATGTTATGAATGAAATTTTGTTAAGGGATAAATTCATGAAGTATGTTTGCCTTATATCATTATAGATACTGATATGTCAATTTGTTGATTGGAATAAAATTTTCACCCTAAATTCCATGGCCATGGTGTATTAACGAGTTTATTTTGGATAGTAAAAGAAGGACGTATCTGGGATATTGGTTAGAGACATGGATATAAAACCTACATAATGAGATATTATGATAAATATATTGTGTTACCCATTTAGTGTTAGAATGTGGTTTTCATCATTCAAATATTATGTTCTTTCTCTTGGGTGACTTGACCCATCCCCAAACAATAATCTTTGAATTTGTGTAATCCTTCTTAATGAAAATCAAAAGGAATCCTCGAGGTTCATACACAATGTATTACCAATGATCTCAAATAAATACAATGTGAATATAGTTAATAGAATAAATATTATTCTCAAAACCCATGAATAATTTTATTCATGTTGTATCAATCAAAAATATGTATTTGGTAATAAAATATTTATTTTCAAATAAAATATTTTTTTGAGTACTCAATAAATTCATAGGATTTGGAATAGACCAAGAATATTTCTGGTGAAAGATATTTATTTACAAGAGATTAAATAATATTTATCATATACGCATGTTGTCACACACTGAAAAATAATAATAATATTATTATTATTATTATTATTATAGGGCATGTGATTTATTAATAATTTGATACAATATTAAGTGTCAATATGTAATTAAAATATTTATTAACCAAAACTCAAGATTTACAAATAGTATTTTGTGGATATTAATTAGAAAAATGAAATTTTGGGGCTTTTTTACCATAATGAATTATCTCTCAAATCATCCTAATTTCTTTCTATTAATAATGCTAAATGTATGAGATGTTAATTAAATTGTAAAGGATTTGAAATAAACAAAAAAACACAAGATAATCTATTCATCATGATAGCACCCAGAGATCGATTTGAGTTTCATAGAGATCAAAGGATAACATGTGGATCAATGCTAGAGAGATTCTATACTATGATCATCATTTTATAATGAGGAAAATATGAAAGTGAATTTTCAGATGATCATCATCCACATAGAACAAAGAACATAATATAAGGTTTTTTCTTTCTTATAATATAAATTAATTGATTATAAATTTAACATGAAGTATCCTATATTGGGGTTTCAGGAATTTGAATATTAAATGAAATTTTAATATATCACACACAACCTTAAGATTCTACTACACCTGGAACCTTTATGTAGTATCACAGCTAGGTTACATTTTAAATTTATAAATATTTATTTGAATGTTGATCTATAAGGAATAACGTTTTAATGTTTTCATATCATATTATTCATTATTTAATTCTATTTAAATTCAAATGTTATTAATATATTAATCATGTTCCTTCGGTGATTCTTTTTCCTACTATTTTATGAACAGATGAAGAATGAGCAGAGATTCCATTGGGTGGTACCAATTTTTTTGCTGGTAAAATAGGATTACATTGTGTGTATTTGATGTATAGATAGTGTACCAATGTGAACAATTCTTGGATGTATCAATAGATACATGAAACTTCATGATGTTAATTACACATGGTTCATTTATTTCACACAGTGTATAGACTGGTTCAATATAGCACATGAGATATCAAATTACATGGTGTGTAGCTGGAATACATGTCGTGTAGTCCTTATTTGTTATTGGTGTAAATTGTGAAATATTTAATGTCATTAAACATGGTAAAACAATATGATACTAAAAACCTAGAGACTTTTTGATATACACGATGTGTATATGGTGTACACACCATGAGTTTCATCATTTCCCACATCCAAAATTCATTCAGGTCTATTTAATGAGAACAACAGACACAAAACATAAGGGATACAATGAAAGTAGTTGTCATGTACATGCTATGTGATCCCACTGAGATGAATGCTGGACACCTATTCAAGTATATCTAAAACATGGAAAGTGGATACATGGCGTGTATCTTAAATATACACACTATGTAGTTTCGATGAGTCAACATGTCGAAACACCATACTTATATCCAGTATACATGAAACCTGAGGTATAAGGCGTGTATCTCGATAGTATAGTACACACAATGTAGTCTTCCAATTAATGGTAGAACTAAAAATTACATTAAATTAAAAATTATAGCATTAAAACATTTTTCCTATGATTATAACAATATGATTTTTACAATTTAATAATGATTTTAAAGAATTTTAAATGCTCAATTGATTTATTTTAATATTTCTAAAACTATTTTTATTTTCATTTATTTTACATTGATTACATTATAATGTTTATCTTCAAGAGGATTTGGATGGTCATTAAGATGAAAGGGAATTAAATAAATAATTAATTAATTAATGGAAGTGTGCTTGTATTAATAATAAATAAAGAATAAGAAATGAGTGTTATCCATTTATGTTTGCTTATACATTGAATTAATAACCATTCATGATCTTGAAAAATACCTATGTATGTATTGGATGTTTAAATTTAATTTATAGGATGTGTTTTCAATTATTTAATATTAAATTAACTATGATGGCATGTGATCCATTCTTACCTCCATTTTTATATAGAGATTGTGTGTCCGCAATTATTTATATAACCCCCATTAACCAATAATTTTGTTCCCCTAACCTGCGTATAAATTAGAAATATATACAATTAATGGAGTATCTTAAGGTTTGTGGAGGTTTTTCAATATGGTACCATTATGATTCCAAATCATTTGACACACAGTTGGATAGGTGGAATGTTGTAGCTCATTCCATGTATGACACAAGTAATTGTTTCCCCTAGGTCTTAGGTTCATTTAATGTCCACTTATTAAATCAATAACTATGTAATATCATTATCAGTTCATTTAATTATTTATTTAATTCTATCTATGAATGATTAATTTTAGAGACCCAAGGCCATGATCACATAAATAAATGAATTATTGTTCAAAAAATAAATTTAACTAAATGGATTATGAAAAAATTATTTATCCCACATGCTTATTTAATTAAGATACATACACTTAATATTAAAAAAAACATAAAAAGTATAAACCAATATAAAATTTATGAATTATAAAAATAAAATCCCAAAAAAATATTAACTTTGAATTTTCCTTTCATTACTTTATTGTGAATGAAACCAATAGATTAACCATTTTACAAGGACGGATCATATAAAGGTTTTCGGATAAATTAACCATTTTACATAAAGAGGAGTATCCCATGCTATACTAAGTGTAAGTTAGTGGAACATGTTGGAGAAATACATGTCAATATTTCCAGATTGGGTAATCCACTCAACGGATCAAGTAGTTGCAAGCCCATAGTTGGAAAATACCTGAATACCTAAATTACTTCAAATAGCATGATAAACCCTTGTTTGGTTTATGTGAACAGGAATATGGAACCTTTACACTAGAATTTCCAAGAAACTAGACATTCTATGAGGAATTTTGATGGATATTAATACTTGATAATATAGTAGGAGAGTTAATATAATCAATTAATTTATTATTTTTCACATAATTAGAAATCAATAAAAAGTAAATCTACTATTTTAATTGTAAACTAAAATGGAAATATCATTATCCACACTATCTCTATGATAAATATTAGAGAAATAAAACCTCCTAACTTTATGTAACTTCAGAGTGTGGTTTAAATCCATTTGGGTTGTGCTACACAATGAACAAAAAAATAGGTGCTAAAATCCTAACAACAGGATCCACCTAATAAGGATTAAAATGAGGAAAATTCATTTTCATATGAATAATATTTCAGTGAATGGGAAATTTTCAATGTTTAATCCTATCGTTTATGTCTAGTGATATCATGAAATCCTATGAAAATATGGATTCTTATAGTTTGTGTGTGCATCTATGTGGCCTTTATCCAGATAGATATAGAAAACAATGTTTGGAGATATCTAATTATCCTTTTCAATATTCTTGGAGAGGGTTCCTCGAATGGGTCTCACATATTCATGCTAAATGGCTATATTGATAATCCAGAAGTTCTAGGGTTTAAAATCCAAGACTAACATAGTGTTGATCTATTTGTTTCATCACTTTCTTAAAGCATGTCTATCTATTTTTGTAAATTTTAGTATAAAAACATTGGGAAGTATATCACATAACTATTAACTCTCCATCACTAATTATATAATGATAAAAAAACTGAATCATTTCTCTCCTTATGTTGAAAAAATAGAAAGTCCAAGATAAAATCCTTAAGTCCATGGATTAATCACAACACCCTTCAAAGAACCAGGACATCTTGGGGAAATAAAAGAAACATGATGTATTCTATTTCACAAGTGGAAAAAAGGACCATTGGAAAAAATACTGCACCTGGCCAAAGAAGCAAAGGGATGCTTCGTGTGAATATGTTATCGAGTGAAATTTATTTGTTTATATAAATTGGGTATTTGATATAGCTTTTGCATCTCACATATGTATTAAAATATAAGAATCATGTAAAAACATAAATATTGACCAAAGGGAGGTATATCTACAAGAATCCACTAGATATAAACGTGTTGATGTTACTATCGAGTACTACCACCACTAGTTTATAACCTGAATGATCTTTGTTTTGAGGGGTTGTTATTATGTTTCATCCTTTACCAAAAAACTTATTTATAAATACATACATGGTATGGATGGATTTATTTTAAAATTTGGGAATAAATTCTACCTCTTTTAGAAATAGATCATTTTTATGGTAAGGAAAATTTATGTAATTGTCTTTATGAGTAGGATTACATGAACCAAGAAATAAAAATAGATAATGAAGTTACATTACATGAAACATACCACACCCAACATTGGAATCGCTAATTAGGTCTTGTAAATGAAAAATTATTTACTAAATCACATCCATATGTATAGTTAGATTATTTTGAACTAATGCCACTTGGTTTATGTCATTTATGTTTACAATAAAAAATTACCAAATATCTATTTAGTGGGAATGGTGAAACGGCTAAAGAGGCCCTTGAATTAGTTTAACCTGATGTGTTTAGATCATTTACTACTTTATCAAGGGGTGGGTACTCATACTTTATAACATTTACTTTTGGTTTTTGTAGATATGTATATGTCTACTTAATGATGATTTAGTCAGATTGTTTTTATAAATTCAAGGAATAATAAATTTAGTTAAGATCTGTCTATTTCTTACTCTTTCTACATGGTACGCATCCGTCGGTGGAGGAAGCGCTGATCTGTGGCCCCTCATTCCCGCTTTCCAATGGCGGGAGACATCCTTGGCTTATCTAGGGTTGTTTTCTACTTGATTGAAATGGGGTGATGGGATGTTGGTTTCTCCTTCTGTGGATTCCTCCTTGAAATTCGTTTCCCAGTCTGGGTATCTCTCATAGATAAAAGACATTGTTTGTGAAAATCTTCCCAGTTCTATCTCTTCATGGATGCCCATTAATTACACTACTTCCGTCAGGACATTCCCTAGGGTGTTGACAAGGTAGCATCCTTCTGTTGGAGTAGATGACAACATCAGGCATTTTGGGGCGTCTCTGGATGCGTGGACATTGGGAAACCAATATTCTTCCACATAAGAGGGCATCTCAAGGGAGAAAAACCTAAGGAATCCCATCTTAGTCATAGGTTATCATTATCTAGAGGCATGTCTCTAAGGTTTTCCTCATCTTCCCAATCTTAACACATGGTATGTCATGAGTTTAATGTATTTCAGAGACGTTTATGTCAAAGGTGTGTCTTCCGAGGATTTCCTGAAGCATCTCATGTTTAACACAAGGTAGGACATGAGTTTGACGTTTTGCGGAGACGGAATGAGAATGATCATAACATCCCATAAAGATGGATCATATTGGTACATCCTTAAGAGGTAACACCTGTATGGTTTACCATATGGATAGATCAGAAAACCCAATGAGGACAGATCTGAGGTGTGTCCCATAGAGGGAAGATATACCACTGTGATAGATGATCTAGACACTACTAAGGGGGGATCATAAAGAGTGTGCCCCCAAATGGGGAACACTGGATGGATAGGTCAGAATTTCCAATGAGAGTAGACCTAGGGTGGTGTGTCCCTTAAAGGGAAGATGTCACACCATGAAGTCTGATCTAGACACCACTAATGGATGATCAGGGAGAGTGCACCCCAGAATGGGGGACACCAAGGTTTACCATTGGATGGGATTGAACCTCAGGGAGGTTTCCAACGTACCTTGTGTAGAAGACATGGATCAAAACCCATGTAGTTCTAAGTGGTTATGAATCGGGGTGTACACAAAGGACAACTACCCAGAGACAAGTTGGGGATTACGCATCGACAAAGTCCCATCACAAGAGGGACACTCTCGGTTGAATGATTGTGGATTGTGTGGGGATTATTCATGGTTAGCTTCTTGAGGGAAGGGTGTGATCCCACCAGGATGTGGAAGCCATGGCGAGAATGAGGATGGATGATGGAAAGTTGAATGATGGGGAGTGTAAATGAGATAGAATCATTATGAATGTGACTTCAGCCTTGGGCTTGAACCTCATAGAGGCTTCCTATGTATCCCTTTGGTATAGAATCAAATCCCATGTATTTTAGAAGGTGGGATGATGGGACACCTGAGGAGGAGACCCTTGAGAGTGGATTCATGGCTGGGATTCGGAAGAAGTGGAACCTCCAAGTTGGGGAATAAACTTCATAAAACACATATGCTCGAGGGAGAGACCACGATAAGACATGAGCGATGGGATCGAACCTCAGAGAGACTTCCTTCATATCCCCAAGGTAGGGAATCAAATTCCACATAGTTCAGGATGGGGGTATATAATTAGGGTGTTCATGTTGGACAATGACTCGACGATATACTACGGCTTAGGTGTGGTTAGCAGCTTGGGTTGGTCTGACACCATGGGGGAGGACTAGAGATGTGGATCCTAACAATGGATAATGCAATGTCTTACCATTGATTTATAACTAAAATGGCTTACCACTAGTTGGGGTTCCAATGGCTTACCATGGGTTGTGGTACACAACAGCTTAGCATCGATTGGGGTATAATGTCTTACCACTGACTGGGGATCACAATGGATTACCATTGATTTAGATTCCAATGGTTTACCACTGATTGTGATTGGACCTTAGAGAGGCTTATTATTTACCTTGCCTAGGAGACAAGGATCAAAACCCACATATTTTGAATGGGTATAGTTTAACATCTTGTAGGATGAAAAGGGGCGTACAGTTTAACATCATGCTAGACATGAGTGGACCGACGTGAAGTGTTCAGAACCAATGCGTGTTGGGATTGAAACACATAGAGGCTTCCTACGTACTTTTCTGAGGAGACAAGGATCAATGTCCATGTAGTTCTGAATGGAGGATATAGTTTAACGTCTTGCGGGAAGAAGGTGAACCGACAAGAAGGGGTCAGGACAAGTACTTGTTGGACTTGAATCTCACCAAGGCTTCTTACGTACGTTTACTAGGTGACAATGATCAAAGTATATGTATTTTGGAATAGTGGATATAGTTTAACATCATGCGGGTTGAAGGTGAACTGGTGTGAAGGGGCTGGGAAAAGTAGGTGTTGGGCATGAACCTCAAGAAGGATTCCTACATACCTTTCCAAGGAGATAATTATCAAAGTCCACATTATTCAGAATGGTGTATATAGATTAAAGTCATGTGGGATGAAGGTGAACCGACGTGAAGGGTTTGGGACATGTAGGTGTTCGGCTTGAACCTCAGGGAGGCTTTCTATGTACCTTGACTAGGAGACAAGGATCAAATCTCATGGTGTTCAGAATGGTGGATATAGTTAAACGTCATGCAGAACAAATGTGAGCCGATGTGAATGGGTCGGGACAAGTAGGTGTTGGGCTTGAACCTCAGGGAGGATTCCTATGTAACACTCCTAGGAGACAAGGATCAAAGTCCACGTAGTTCAGAATGGTGGATACAGTTTAACTTCTTTCAGGACAAAGGTGAACCAACGTGAAGGGGTCAGGAGAAGTTGGTGTTGGGATTGAACCTCAGAGAGGCTTCCTATGTACCTTTCCTAGGAGATATGGATCAAATTCCACGTAGTCAGAATGGTATGGGGATTACATGCTAAGGTGGCTCCAGAAGGATGCCATGGTCAATGCTTACTCTAACCCCACATAAGTCATACTCAGTGTGAGAAATTAGTGGCAGCAAAGACTTGACGATCACGTTGTGAAAGGTGAGTCCGCAAGACGTGGAGTGGGGCTTACATGTGGTTAACGACCCAATGAGGAAACATGGGTTATGCATGGTTAGCGGCCTAGGGATATGGATCTTTGGACTTACTCCAGGATGGAAGCCCGATCGTGACAAATCCTAGAGGAATAGGGATGTGGTAATGAAGGTCCTACTTCCCCTCTCTTATCTATTCTATGGAACCGAATAATATTGGAGGAGCCGAGGTGATACCTCCCTCGTGAAAGGTTAGGGGGATTACACTGGGGTGGTTTCCCTTCCCCAGGGATTGATGTCACTCCAAAAGAGAGGATCTCATTCCATGTGAGTAATATTTCACTCTCGTAGAGACCAGTGGGCATGGAGAATGTTTGAGATGAAGCACCTCATGTGTATTGCATGGGGCGAGGCTATAGTTTAATGTCATGTGCTGAGGACGATAGTGCTTGGTAATTTAACATCCTCTAGCTCGGACGAGGCGGGTTCCCTCTACACCCCTAGGACTTATATAACTGATACCAACCCACCCTTGGGGAAGGGAAGAAATCAGTAATGTCGTCGTGATGTGGTGTTCTGGAGTGGTCCCCTAAGAGCACCACGTTAGCATGGCTATACGAAGAAACAATATCCATTCGCGTGCCTATGTGAAGAAGTATAAGGTTAAGCAACACAACATAAACCACCTCCCAAGGGACCTTGAAATCACTTTGTACTAACCTAGAGGGTCGTACAAGAGAAGGGTTTGTGATGAAAATGGGTTCAGAGGAAGAGACCTTGCGAAGCTCTGGTGCTCCACATTGTGGAAGAACTTTGTGAAGGGGTATGATTAGCTGAGTGGAATGGCCTAGACATTGAATTGGTAATAGGTGTATATAGAGGTTGCTTCATAATATTTAATGTCTTTGCGAAGTAGGACTTTGTGAATCAAGGATACCTTTCAAATCATAGCACCGAAAAGAAATGTTCTTTGTGAAGAACAGTTATACTTCCTTAGCATGTGGTACCGATGTTCATGGAAGGTACTTCGTGAAGCATGAGTGCTTTGTGAAGACATGGGTCCCCTTAGGGATATCCTTCCTTTGCGATGGCATGTGGGCTCTACGAATGGCATCTCTGTTTGAAGAGGGGGTGTATTTGAGCTAAGGGAAGGGTACATCTCAATACTCAAGTACCTTGAAGAGATTATTTTTCTCAAGGTTTTGGAGAGAAATGGTTGCTTTGCGATTTGAGAGCTGAGAAGGTGAAAGGTCGGTGTATCCTTCATTTGGGCTTGAGGGGATCCCAGTACATATAGGAGAGGGG
This sequence comes from Viscum album, assembly GCA_963277665.1. Taxonomy (NCBI): domain Eukaryota; kingdom Viridiplantae; phylum Streptophyta; class Magnoliopsida; order Santalales; family Viscaceae; genus Viscum; species Viscum album. Next base: position 1,774,376,829 of record OY728129.1, on the reverse strand, counting down.
TGACGCGAAGCAAGGACAGCTTGGTGCAAAGCCCCAAGTTGATCCGCAATCGGCTGTGGATTATGTCAAGTTTTTCATAATCGTCGAGTCAACTGTCATCCCATCTTCAGTGCAGAGCACTTCTGGGTGCTCTGTGTGGTGCTCACAGAGGCTTTCGTCATGTTCGACAGGCTCAAGAAGGTCGATTCATCTCCCTCCATGGTGCAAATTGTTCGGTCAATTGTGTCGTAATTGTGGACCAACACGCATCTTTACTCAACGGCTACCACAGAGGGGTCTTCATCTTCGTGTTGTCCATGGTGCTACGGGGATCTGTGAATGCTATTGTGCTAAGGGGATCTACAAATGGTATTTGTGAGGTAGCCTCTTTCGAATTGATTTCTTATCTGTGTCCTTTCCTTCTGCACATTTTTTTGTGCCAAAAAAATGCCACCCCTAAGACATAGAGCTGAGAAGAAAATGAGGGTCGACGTTTGAGGGTAAATTGCCCAAACTTTTAGGTGAATCACAAAGAATGATCGTGAATCATGGTATCGATGTAGAGAGGGGACGCGTGGGTTGAGAGCACTATGAATCTTTCTACGGATAGGCATGCTACCAAGCAAAGGGGTTTATCACCTATAAAGAGGAGAGGATAAGATGTCTTTTTCCTTTCACATCTTCGCGTTTTCGTGGCTGAGCTCTGGATTCACAAATCTTTGCATGATCTTGGATCCTTTTTTGATAATATATCCTTTCTGCTCCATGGAGCACAATAAGTCTTCATACTCTATGAGTGTGTGTTATGCGTCTTGTGTCTGCGAGGCCTGTGGTAGGGATCTGTGACCTGTCTCAGTGATCGAGCTTCCTGATTTTGATTTGCAATCAAGCTCCATGATCTAGGAAAAAATTTCAAAAACATGAAGTCTAAAGGTCTCATCAGGGGGCTTCTAGGGGGTCCTTGTAGATGCTTCCCAGAGGGATGAAATAGCGAATAATATGGGTATCAGGTAATATGTACAGATCCATTCATACCATAAGTCTCTAGTGGAGCTACTGTCAGAGCATCAGAAGACCTACCCACTATGAAAAAGGCTTCCATTGTATTTCTTTTATCATAGGGATGATGGTTTCATTCGTTAAATGACCAAATATGATCCAACTTACTGGTTCAGGAGTACGTTTTTCCAGTTCTAGTGGTTCAGGGTAGCTGATGGTCTCACTTGGGAGTATTTAAAAACTTTCAATTCTGATTTCTTATATACCCATGTGAATAACATTGTTGGTAAGGCATTGCATATAGCGACATACCCCCCCCCCCTTATTATACCACACCATTCTGAAGGTGGTCCTGCAGAACCTGGAGAAGGGGTGAACTGATGAGTGGGATTTGTTCCTGGGTGGAAATTTCATAGATGACAGGGCATGGTCCTACTGTGTAGGCACCTCGTGCAAGAAGTTCAGGGTGGAGCTGAGGCGAGTGGGCCTCTATGCGGCAGCTTGGGATTCCCAATTTCTCATCTACCAGCCAAAGAAGCTGAATCCAAAGTTTCTATGTAGGTGGTTTTTGATGACCAATACCAATCATCTTCACCATGAGGAGGTTGGTAACAGCCTCTTGGACTTGAAAAAAATCACAGGGTCCCCATATTGGGAGAAATGTACAACGAGTTCCTTCCTACCACGAATACATGGGATGACTCAGATTAGATTCCACCACTACCAAAGGCATTGATGGACATGGTGTTAGGGGAGGACAAGAAGTGGGTGAGGGATTTCCACTTTAAGTAGTGGTTTATGAATTTCCCTAATTCCCCTGATGATAGACAGTTTTCCGTGAGGCCTCAGACTTGCCCGAAGGGGGTTCAACGTGGCAAGGAGCACTCATATTAGTGACTCTTGGAGGACAGATAGTGGAAGAAATGGGGATTCAGTGTCAGTACTGGTAAGAAATAGGTGGTTAGGTTGGTTGCGTTAATTTTAGTGCTTATCTGCAGCTGGATTTTTCCAGTGAGGGACACAAACATGGGCATGCGACCGAGCTCCATCATCATGGAATCTACGTTGGTGACAGGGGAGCGCGTCAACCTAGGAATCTCGATGCTTTCCAAACTGTATATGTTCTTGTGGCACATCAGCGAAGGGAAGAAGTAACAAAGATTATGTGGGATATTCCTCCTTCTGTATGGGTGGATAGCGGTGCATATTAGGGGCGTGTATGAATATCTGAACCCTATTTCTCATCTATGGTCGGACTTTCGACCGGCCATTCTGAACACGGTGGGGAGTTTCCCAACCAAGATGACTTTGTAGTTGGTGTTGAACCAGATATAGAACGTAGATGAGTTTAACATCCACCCCTTCGCATTGCCAATAGGTGTGTTCACTGATGACATCTAGGGAACAAAAGAGCATCGGTCCAACCTCCTAGACTTTCGGGGTGGAGTCCAGGTGGCGCAGGTCGACCGCGATACACTCTACGAACCGTACACCCTACACTTCTTCATGAGGAAGTTCTGGTGCATGTAGTGGTAGACCCCATAGGTCTACTTGGTAGTGCGCCATAAGGACCATCCATGTGTGATGAGGGCAATGTGGCTCATGTTCACACAGGAGAATGGAATGATTCAAAATGAGATACCTCTACCCAAAACTATCTACGGGATGGTGAAGGAGTATGCCAAGATCTTGGAGGTAGCCTAGCTAGGGGAGATGTTGAAGTAGCAGACCATTAATGCCAGTGATGGGATCCCCCCCTAAATATCGAGGTCTGAGTCGGAAGTCGGTAAGGACATCCCATGGTGGCAGGGTTGCAGTGGTTGCGAGACCCGCACCGATTGAGAGGCAAGAAGAATCGGTGGACCTGACGGTCCTAGATGATCAAAGATATCCATAGGGGAGGCTGACCAGGGGGTTCTGTAGGATACCCACCCAGGCTCCGAGGAAGCGACTACACCATATAGACATTACTGAGAATGTTGTCTTCTCAGAGGCTTGGGACATCAGGGATGTCAAAAGAAAATTCCTCAACCAATCCAATATATGGAAGAAACTAAATCATCTCAGGATGGATTTTTTGGTGATCAGTCCTTTTAGGGCCAACATTGTGGTATCCCATGTGGAGGGGGAGCAGTACCTTGCCGAGATGGAGGAATTTTGTCCACTCCCGGGGTGCTCCACACACAATGACAGATCAAGTGAAGGTTATTCTAGATCAAACAATCCCTCCACTATTGTCAACCGCCAAATTTAGGGAACACTACCCTCTATCGGAAAAATCATTCGAGTCCTCCTAGGGAGAGGAGGTTTGTGTTGGGAGCCATCTAGAAGAGGGTGAGGTTTGAAACTCAGACCCGGAGATGGAATATTTTGCAGAGGCCCTTGAGGTAAAAAACCCAGACCAATTTCACATAGTCTTCTACCAGGCCACCTAATACATCTCAACTAACATTTGAACTATTTATAAGGGCCTCACACACAAAACCCACTCCTTATCAATAGTATATGTTGTCACGGGAACTTTGGGATTGGCACTCGCGACGATGGTGATCACCGTGCATAGTGGGGTTGTGATTCCCAGAGTGGTTCTCCCAGAGCCTTCGGACTTCCCCACCATATACAGAGGGCCACACCTTAGGTTCTCAGTGGAAACAGATCATGGGAGAGACCAACTATTTGATCTTTGTATGTATTCATCATAGAATTTGTAACTTTCATCCATTGATCAGGTTAACCGATGTCCATGCAATTTTTGTATTTAAAGTTCTTCAAATGGAGTGGGACATCTTGGAGAGGTTGGTTTAATCTCCTGGCACTAGAATTCTTAGGGGAACTCTGGTGGTCATGGAAATGGATTCCCAAGCTGACCAAACTATAGTTCTCTTGATCACAGGATGGACCGTCAGTAGGACGAATCCTAAAATCATTGAGCTAGAGTCCAACAATGAGGATCAATAGGAAAACATGGGTCCTATCCTACCCAAGTAGACGCCAGATAAAGAACCTTCTAATGATTTCTTTGTGGTTTTCCCTACCTATGAACTCTATGACCCTTCGGAATGGGATGAGATAGCTTCTAATGAAGAGGATAGAAAAATCATCTGTCACCGGTCATAGAATCTAATAAATCACTTCATTGGGGAGAACCCTCAAGCGCAATGGATAGACCATATGGGGAGGCTTCATTCCCAGCTATGTGAACTATGTGTTGGAGGAGTGGATGACCAATGTCCTCATATGATCATCTGAGACTTCATGGTGGAGAAGATTCGAGATCATGAACATGGCCTTGGTGTGGGATGGAAATGGAGGAAATAAGTTAACATCAAGAGGCTCTAGGAGTCTAAAAGTGATGTTCAGTGGTTGTGGGCATGAGCAAGAAAGCACTCTTCTTTCCTCAATGAACAATTAGAGATCGTGTTGTGCCTAAAGTCCCATCTTGAGGAGTCTGAAGAATGGATGAAGAAAGTCTCTGAGGAGATGGATATCATCCGAAATGACTAGGAGCGGGCCTAGATCATGGCTGATGAATTATGCCCTATAGCTTCTGAGGAGAAGCTGGAGTTAAACAGGCGACAACGGATCCTGGACGCCACAATCCCGAGAGTGGAAAAGCTATAACACTCTATTGAAGTGGTAAACCCATCAATGTGAGGGGATGATCCTTGGGAGTAGTAATGCGTGTAAACTTTTAAACGTACTTTCATGCTTTGATCGTTTATGATGGACACATGCATGAGTTCTGTTATTTTTTTTGGTATACTCCATTTCCATCACATTCATGAAATATCTATTGATTATTCCCTAAGCTCACATGGGTAGTGCTTGATATGAGAAACAAGGGATGAATAATTCATTATTCCATCCGAATATAAGAGTGCTTACCATGCTTCGGGTATCTAGGGTTGGAACAACCAATCTAGATTTCTGGGAAAAAAGAAGGATTCCTGACTGGAGGATGAAATTATGAGAATAGTCCACTTTCCATTTTCCCATTGTGCTCTAGTGCATAAGCGGGGTAACAAAATGAGGGATGAATGCTGATCATGTTCAAAAAATGGGTCCTGACTCAAAATGCCATCCATTAGTCTTTTGGAACATTATCCTAAGTCAATAGGAGAGCCATTGGCCGAGTATCAGTACTGTTAGGGGGTTCTTTCAGACATTAAAGAGGATGAGGGTCCAAATAAGGGGCACGTGAAGCATGAAGGGTGGAGTGATCGATTTTTCGAATGGATTCCAACACTCTTGAAATTATGCCGACGTGGTGGAAACACATAAGGTGGGTGCATATGTCTGATCAGGGATCAAACTTAATTCCAAACAGGACCTCTCTGTTAAGGAACTGGAATGATATATAGTTTTATATCATACCAATAAGGATGACAGAAATGTAGTTTAAACATCATACGATGATGACAATGTACATTGTTTAAAGGACTCAGGTCTATGAACAAGGAGAATTTCCCATACATGTAGCATCTTCACTTCAGCGACTTGTGACCAGAGTAATGGATCCATACCAGAGGTCATGGGTGTGGAAGAGGCTTCCATACTGAGTTTCAATGCATCATAAAGGAAATTCTCTCGGATTGAAGGTGGAATGGGGAGGACCTCCACACCAATCATGGAAGTGGGGAGAACACACACTCTATTTGGTGATGGTATGGGGAGGACCTCCGTACTGGATGTCCTCACCGCGGGTCATCCTTCAATGGATGCCACCTGCATCGGCGACTGGGAGAGTCGACCTAGCCTACTCGTGGGGTGGTTGGGGCCTCGTCCCTGGCTGGGCGTATGAGTTCCCCCCGATAGGCATAAACAGGGGTGTGATGGTATGTTCCAGCCATGGCAGGGGACATAGTAGTCATTGATGCTGATGCCCCTTAGCAGTCGACCTCCACATCTTGTTCCTGATGCTGACGTCAGGTTAACCGGACTGGGGCTGGTGGCACAGGTGCATAACTCACCAGCTCCTCAGCCCATGAGGTAGGGTGGTGGAACTGATGCAGCCTGGTGGGAGTCCTCCTTGGAATCCCCTAGGATGATATTACATCTAGGATGACCCGAACATCCTTCACCTCATTGGATTAGGGGAGGGAGTTGTCGAAGCATTCTTGGGAGAGGCTCTTGAAACAATTATACGTCGGAGTGGGGAGAAGTGGCTCCCTACACAGCCCTTAGGGCGGCAGTGGTGAAGAGGTGTCGAATCCTCTAGGTATTTTCGGGCCATATCCCGGGTTGTGATAATCCCATACTCTTCATATCATTGAACAAGATCATTAATTACCCTTCTCTGAATGAGTTCAGATGGGAAGACAGGGCATGCGTGCCCAGTAGCTATGGACATAGAGGCTTCTAGGGGAGAGATGAGGCCATGCGGGAATGTCGTGTTAATGTTTCCTCTGCCCCTGGGTTGGTGGGTAGGTAGTTATTTGTTCCCTATCATGACAGATTGGGTCCTTCAAAGTAGATATCTTTAACCATTAGTGCTCAAAGAAGGAAAGAAACGTCTAGTGCCTCAGCACCATCCCATCTCCCATTATTGGTAAGAAGGATCCACCCTGACAACATCACAGACTGGGATGTCCATCATTCAAATACACCAATTTCTAGTGAGCTCTATGCCAGGCACACTATTTGATTGGTGGGACCTAGCACTAGATAACTAGATCTGGTGATATGCTAATCCAATGAAGTCTCTACCACTACTAATCTCCACATTGAGGAGAAGAATTTCACGTTGAGTTCACCATTTCTATTTCTGATTCTTTCTCCATAGCGCACATCTGTCGGTGGAGGATTCACTGATCTATGGCCATGTATTCCCTCTTTCCAAAGGTAGGAAACATTCATCTCTTATTCAGGGAAATTTTCTCTGTGATTGAAACGGGGTGATGGGATGTCGGTTCCTCCTTCTGTGGATTCATCCTTGGACCTCGTTACCTAGTCTGGGTCTCCCTCATAGACTAAAGATGTTGTTTGTGAAACTCTTCTCAGTTTCATGTTGTCATGGATGGCAGTTAATTACACTACTTTAGTTAGGATATTCCAATGGGTATTGACCTGGTAGAGACCTTTGGTTGGAGTAGATGACAACATCGGGCGTGTTGGGGAATCTCTGGATGCATTGACATTGGGGAACCTGTATTCTTCCTCATAAGAGGGAATCTCAAGGGTGAAAAACTTGAGGCATCCCATGTCGTTCATAGGGTATCTTATGCCAAAGGCATGTCTCTGAGGGTATCCTTAGCTTCCCATTCTTAACATGGGGTATGTCACAAGTTTAATGTCTTGTAGAGACAGTTACACCAAAGGCGTGTCTTCCGAGGTTTTCCTCAAAAATCTAATGTTTAACAAGAGGTAGGACGCAAGTTTGACATCTTTTGGAGACAAAATGAGAGTGATAATAACATCCCGTAGTGATAGATCACATTGGTATATCCCTAAGAGGGAACACCTAGAAGGTTTACTAGATGGATGGATCAGAATGCCCAATGAGGACAGATCCTAGGTGGTGTATCCCATAGAGGGAAGATATCACACCATGAAAGATGATCTTAAAAAAAATGAGAGTATATCAAGAAGAGTGTGCCCCAGAATGGTTAACACTGGATGGATTGGTTAGAATTCCCAATGAGAGCATACCCAAGGTGGTGTGTCCCATAAAGGGAAGATGTCACACCATGAAGGATGATCTGGACACCACTAAGGGTGGATCAGGGAGAGTGCACCCCAAAATGGGGGACACCATGTTTTACCATTGGAAGGGATTGAACCTCAAGGAGGTTTCCTATATACCCTGTGCAGACCATAGGGATCAAAACCCACATAGTTCGAAAGGGTGATGAATCAAGGTGTACACAAATGAGAACAACCCGGAGACTTGTCGGGGCTTATACATGGGCAGCAGCCCATCACAATAGGGACACGAATGGTTGATTGATTATGGATTGTGTAGGGATTATTCATGGTTAGCTACCCAAGGGAATGGCTTGATCCCATCAGGATGTAGTGGCCAGGGTAATAATCATGATGGATTATGGAGATTTGAATGAAGTGGAGGGGGAATGAGATGGAACCTTTGTGAATGTGACGATAGCCTTGGGATTGAACCTCATAGAGGTTTACTACATATACCTATGGAAGGGAATCAATGTACAAGTAGTTCCGGAGGTGGGATGATGGTACACCTGAGGAGGAGACCCATGAGAATGGACGCATGGCTAGGATCTAGAGGAAGTAGGACCTCTGAGTTGGTGCATGACCTTCTTGAAACACATAGGCTCGAGGGAGAGGCCATGATGGGACATGAGTGATGGTATTGAAGGTTAGGGAGGCTTTCTATGTATCCATGAGTCCGGGAATCAAAGTCCACATAGTTCAGGATGGGTATATAGAATCAGGGCGTACACATTGGACAATGACCCGACGATACACTGGGGCTCACGCTTGGTTAGAAGCACGGGTTGGTCTGACACCATGTGGGTTGACCCAAGATGTGGGTCCCAACAAATGGGACTACAACGGATTACTATTGAATATAGACTAAAAAAGATTACCACTGGTTAGGGTTCCAATGACTTACCGCTGGTTGGAGTTTACAATAGCTTACAGTTGATTGGGGTACAACAACTTACCGTTGACTGGGGCTCACAATGGCTTACTATCGATTGAGATTCCAATGGTTTACCACTGATTGGGATGGGACCTCAGGGAGGATCCCTATGTACCCAGTCTAGGAGACAAGGATCAAAAACCATGTATTTCTAACGGGTACAGTTTAACATATTACAGGATGAAAAAGGGGGGTATGGTTTAATATCATGCAGGATGTGGGTGGACCGACGTGAAGTGGTCGAGACCAATGGGTTTTGGGCTTAAACCTCAGGGAGGATTCCTACGAACCTTCACTAGGAGGAAATGATCAAAGTATATGTATTTTAGAGTGGAGGATACAGTTTAACATCATGCGGGATAAAGGTAAACTGACATGAAGGGGTCGGGACAAGTATGTGTTGGGCATGAACCTCAGGGAGGCTTCCTACATAGCTTTCCTAGGAGACAAGGATCAAAGTCCACATAGTTCGGAATAGTGGATATAGTTTAACATCATGAAATAAGAAGTCGAATCGATGTGAAGGTGTTGGTACATATAGGTGTTAGGCTTGGACATTAGGGAGGCTTCCTACGTACCTTTCCTAGGAGACTAGAATCAAAGTCCACATAGTTCAGATTGGTGGATACAGTTCAACGTCATGTAGGATGAAGGTGAACTGATGTGAAGGGTTTGGGAGAAGTAGGTGTTGGTCTTCAGTCTCAAGGAGTCTTGCTTCATACCTTTCTTAGGATATAAGGATCTAAGTCCACATAGTTCAGAATTGTTGATACAGTTTAACATCATGTAGGACGAAGGTGAACCGACATGAAGGGGTCAGGACATGTAGGTGTTTGGATTGATCCTCAGGGAGGATTCCTACATACCTTGACTATGAGATAAGGATCAAAGTACACGTAGTTCATAATTTTGGATACAGTACATCATACTAGATGATGGTGAACCGACGTGAAGGGGTCAGGATAAGTATGTGTTGGTCTTGAACCTTAGAGAGGGTTTCTACATACCTTTCCTTGGAGAGAAGGATTAAAATCCACGTAGTTTGGAATGGTATAGGGGTTACACGCTAAGGAAAATCATGAAGGATTCCATGTTCAATGATCACTCTAATCCCACATGAGTCATACTCAGTGTGAGAAACTAGAGGCATCAAAGACCTAATGGTCATGTTGCAAAAGTTTCATCCACGGGAATTGGAGTAGGGCTTACACGTGGTTAGTGGACCAAAGAGGAAATAGGGGCTTATGTGTGGTTAGAGGCCCAGGGAGAAAGAGATTGGGACATACTTCAGGATGGAGGCCCGATAGAGATAAGACAAAAGGGAGTGTGATAGGGTAATGAAGGTCATGGTGCCCCTCTCTCCTCTAGTATTTGGAACCGAAGAAGAGAGGAGGATGAGTGATGCTACCTCCCACATGAAAGTTGGAGGGATTACACCAGGATGGTTGCCCTTCCCCATGGACAAACGCCACTCCAATAAAGAGTATCTCATTACATGTGATGATGATTTCACTCCTATGGAGAACAGTGGGCATAGAGAATGTCTGATATGGGGAGCCCCGCCTGTATTTCATTGGGTGAGGCTACATATTAACATCATGTGATGAGAATGATGGTGCTTAGTAGTTTAACATCATGTATCTTGGACGAGGTGGGATCAATCCACACACCTAGGATATACATAATTGATACCCATCCACCCTTGGAAAAGGGAAGGCATCAGCAATTCCATGGTGAGGTGGTGTTGTGGAGTGATCTACTAAGAGGCCCATGTTCGTGTGTCTATGCAAAGAAGAAATAGCCATTATTGTGCCTATGCGAAGAAGAATAAGGCCAAGAAACACAATGTAAAGAACCACCCAAGGGATCATTAAATAACTTTATATGATCATAGAGGGTTGTACGAGAGAAGTTTGTGTGAAGCAAATGGGTTCACGGGAAGGGACCTTGCGAAGATCTCATGCTCCAAATAGAAGAGGTACTTTTCAAAAGTGTATGATCCACAAAGTGGAATGGACTAGTCTAGGAATAGAGAATAGGTGAGTATGGAGGCTGCTTCACAAAGTGGAAAGTCTTTCACAGAGTAGGACTTCATAAAGCAAGGATACCTTGCAATGCTTAGAACTGTGAAGTAATGTGCATCGTGAAGCACAATGATCCTTCCATAACTTGTGGTTCACATGTGCATGGAAGGTACTTAGCAACGCATGAGTGCTTTGCGAAGACCCGAGTCCCCTTAGAGATCTCCCTCCTTCATGATGGCATGTGGGATCCGCAAAGGGCATCACTTCTTGAAGATTGGGTGTATTTGAGCTAAGGTAAGGGTACTTATCAATGCTCAGGTACCACTAAGTGGTAATTTTTCTCTAGGTTTTGTAGAGAAAAGGGTGCCTTGCGATTTGAGAGATGAGAAAGAAAAAGCTTGGGAAATCTATCCTTTGGGATTGAGGGGATCCTGGTATTTATAGGCGAGGGGTGGTGTAAAGTAGGGACATCTCGGTGCAAAGCCACATGGTGGTCCACAGTCGTCTATGGATTGCGTCAATTTTGTTGTAAATGTGGAGTCTACTATTATCCCCTCCTCGGCGCGGAGCTATCTTGGGAGATTTTCACGGTGCTCATGGAGGCTTCTATCATGTTCGATAGGCTTGCAGAGGTCGATTGGGCTCTATTTGTAGTACAAATATTCCAATCAATTGCATCATAACTACAGATCCTCCATCCTCTTTACTCTACGGCAACCATAGAGGGGCTTCGGCTTCACACTGGCTGCGGTGTTGTGGGGATCCACGAATACCGTGGTTATAAGAGGATCTGTGAATGGGCTTCGTGAGCCATCCTCTTTAGAAAGTTTTTATTCCTTTCATACTTTCCTTATGCATATATTTTGGTTTCAACAGATTCATTGTTAAAATATTAATAAACATCACTCATAGAATAGTGGATAATATCTTAATCAAGACTTCATTTATTACTTATAATATTTTGGGATCCTATACCAAATCGTGGCTCCTAATAAACCTCAATGCAATGGTGTGAGAAAAAGGATGAAACACACTTTGTTGGACCTTTTGAAAACAATGATGATTCAAGAGAGTCTTCCAATATACTTTTTGGGATACAGTTTACTAACACCATCCTACATACTAATCAAAGTACAATCAAGATCAATAAATTGTATTCTATATAAATTTTAGAGTGGTATAAAAAGAATGTATCTATATTAGAAAGTATAGGGAAGAGAAGAATTTGTTAATGCCTCTTTATTTAATAAAAATCCCTCTTGAGGCACAAAGGTTACCTTTGTAGGATACCCACGTGGATATAAGGGGATATTTCGTATATGACCTCAAATACAACAAGGTAATAGTGGAAAGGAAAACAATATTCCTTTAGAAATAGAATATCTCTAAAATATATAGTGGGAGTGAGATATATGTTGATGAACTCAAGGATCAAGGTACAAAATAGTGTGTATAGGAACACAATCAAGAATGAATTATGGAAGAAGAAATGGTTCTAGAGACTAGATTACTATATAGGAGTAATATAGAGGTTAAAGACCGAAAATGGTATGAATTTCTAATCATCTCGGATGGTAGATCATTATTAGTTAATAATAATGATCCCATAACCTACCAAGAAGAAATAAGTAGCACAGATACTTCCATGTATCAAGAAACCATGAATTAATAAATATATTCGACATACCAAAACAATGCCTGGATTTTGGTTGATCCTCCTGTGGATGTCAAGAATTTTTATTTGAAATTTGTATTAAATAAAAAAACTATACATTTAAGGACAATTTAATATCTATAATGTGAGACTAGTTGGAAAATGGTTTAAATAGAATTATGGAATTGGATATGACAAAACCATTTTAGCATTTTCAATATTGAAATCCATCTGTATTCTACATACCAGTGCAGCTTACAATGACTATGAGATTTAGAAAATTGATATCAAAACAACCATATTTAATGGGAAACTTTAGTATGATGTCCACATAACATAACCATATGGATTTGAAATACTAAATAATTCCAACAAGATTCAAATATTCAAAAAAATCCATTAATGGATTAAATAATTCTTCTTGATCAAGGAACATTCATCTAATGAATCCATAAAATAATTTTGCATCATAAATAATGAGTTTGATCCTTGTTTGTAAATAATATTTAGTGATAGTATTGTAATTTTAATAATAGCATATGTTTATGACATATTACTAATTAGAAATGAAATTCCAATATTACGGTCTATTATGCCCTGGATGAATAAATGATTCTATATGAAGTACTTGGGTGAGCGAGAATATATTCTTAGGATCAAGAGGAATCCGGATATAACTAAGAGGCTGCTAAACCAAATTCAATGTACATACATTAACAAGAAACTGAATAGATTCTTTATGGAACAATACAAGTGGGGATTATTTCTAGCATCACATGGAATTCATCATTCCAATAAAATGTTTCCTCGGTCACTTGTGGAATGAAATAGAATGGAACAGATTCCATATGAATCAGTGATTGGGTAATTCATGTATTCTTTTCTATATACTAGGATAGATGTATCTTATGCATTAATTGCAACTGGATGATATCAAGATGGACTAGGGGACCACCATTGTATAACAACCGATATTATCCTTATGTATATGAGGTGTATTAAGGATATATTCCCAGTTTATGGACGAGATGATGAACTAGTAATCAGAAGATATGAATATTCTACTTTCCATACTAATCAAGATGACATGATGTAAAAAACAGGATACATCATCACTTTAAATGACTTTTGAGATAGAATATTTCAAATAAAGTTATGGTCACATATTCTACAATAGAGTTTAAGTATATTGTGATATCTAAGGAATTTAAATAATTAAGTATAGATACAAAAATTCATCTATGATATTGACATAGTACATAGTAGTAAAGATATTATCTGACATTTCATTGATAATAATACAGTAATAGATCATTGAAAAGATTCAATAAAACATCATTAGAAAAATTACATTCATTGAAAGTATCATATCATGTGGGATTTTTTTCAAAGAGGCAAGGTTGTGGTGAGGAGTATTTACAAGGAAGACAACATGGTATACCCCCTAACTAAATCCTTATCTCAGTAGAAACATGATTACCATGTGAGGCCTACTGGATTGAAATTCATTGATATATTCCTCTAGTATAAGTGGGAGTTTTTTGGGGTTGGTGTCCTAGGACCAACTATTTTTAATTTAATTACATGTATATTCTTGGTATAAAATATTAATAAAACATATTATTTCTCATATTTCATTTTTCTAAAGGAATATGATGTTATAATTTCCTAGAGTATACATTTCATTGATAAGGAAATATTAAATCCCCACGATGATGATAACCTTGAGGTACTCAAACTATATTCATAAATAATGTTCTACAGTTAGATAACATACTATGATTTAACACATAATACATAGAAAATCAGGTGTGAGTACTCATAATAAGATGAGGCTTATTTGTATAATGTTTTTCATTGGTAATCTATAAGTTGAGATATTATGATAATAGACCCACTAGTATTAATTCCTCTAGTTATTTTTTCCTCAAATATTCTTATCAATGAGTGCAGTGCCCCAACCCTAAAGCATGGAACCAGTGCCTTACATTATTACATTGATTTGATTACAAGGAATAAAATCCCAAAGTCCCAATCAATTTAGCATTTTCGGAAAACCAAAATATATACTTTATACCCATATTAAAGTGAGAAATAGAAAATGAAACATATTACATAACAAGGACTAATAAATAGAATCCTTGAAACTCATTCATAAAATTAGATTTCATATCCTTAGGAAAGAAAACAAAATAAGGGTGAGACAAAATGCTCAGTAAGGGTAAGCGTATAGTAGAATTAATCATGAATCAATAAGAATAAAAAAATAAAAGGTTAACCAATTTATCACACTTTCCATTTAAATATTTATATGAGTAAAATCAATATAGAAATGTAAATAACTGAATACACATTCTATTTGATCAATAAATTGAAAATGAAATACATATATAGATAATTTCCTAGAAATAATTTCATGGATAATAATAATAATAACTAAATTATAAACAAATTATGTTTGTAATAATTTGGAACCATGTTTCCTAGGTACATAGTACCTTAACGGTGAAGAAATTTCACAAGATCGTTTAACATATCAAGTAAAAACCCATCTGATTTAGACGACTGATTCATCTCATGAGACTATTGATTCATTCAGAGGATTACTTTAAATGGCCCCCAAGATATTTCATTCTAGTAAAAATCATTCCTTATATATCGAATAATCAATTTAATTCAAAAATAATATGCCTTATCAAATATCTGTATTGATGAATGATACCAAGTTATCAATATTTCACCAATTAGTACAATAACTGTCAAAGTGAACACCATATATAAACATTATATATGGATTATGATATAATAATTTCCATTGAATGAGAATATGGATATTTAAGATAAATTTATTATATAATAATAATGATCATATGTAAGTGATTGTTTCAAGAGAAATTTATCAATCACCAAAGCAAGTGATATTGCAAATATTACTTTTAGCACTTAGAAATTTTCAATTAAAACTCCTTGGGTGAGATAATTCAATATTAAAGTAAAAATACCATTAATTGTGAGTAAACAATCATATTAAATTACAAATGGTCAATATATAAACTACATAGTATATGTAAGGGGTGAATATGACATTTATCTAACAGATGTAAAATGTGAGATGAAAATAACATAACTTGAGACTAACTTGTCATGTGTGTATTTATATTATATAATAATAAACTTATGTAAATTATTTAATTTCATGAGAAAATTTTCCAAGTATATTATTACTTTTATTTAACTTATTAAAATTATTTATACAACTTCTTCAATCGGTATGTTTTTTTGGGTTTTTTGACCAAATTATGTTCTTGTGCCAAAAAAGAATTTAGTAGGTTCATTATGGTAAAAGGGGTAATTATAGAAAAATATATTGAGTAATAATCATGAAATTATTATTATATTGATAAATCAATTACACTTTTAAAACCAATCATGAAATATGAGTATGAAAATGCACCAACGTTAGAATCATTGAGTTGGTGGGAGATAAATATGCATAAGTAATGTTTCCATTTTTCAATGATCATTATGGAAAAATGGTATGTAAAATTTCCTATTTAAATAATTATCATGATATAATAAATACCATATTATTTTATCTTATATAGTTAAGTAAATATTTCATGTGATGTAAAATAAATCACATCACATCGTGGAGGTGATAGTCCACACATCCACGAATGACGTTATCACTTTTTTAGTCTGTGAAAAGGGTAATAAAGAAAATGATATGTTTTATTTAGAGAAATTTAATTATGTCATTAATTTCATATAGATTTATTTTATGTAATATATTTTTAATTAAACCCATCCTTAATACATTCCATGGAATCTATGAACATTTCACATCACTATGATGAGGTGGTAGTCCATTGTACTCATGAATGAAATTTTCATTACCCATTTGATAGATTTGTGTGTAGATTTAGATATAAATCATAACAAAAAAACATATAAGTATATTGAGGATACTTATTTTATTATATAATAATGTTATAATAATAATTTTCTAGTTTGAGAGAGAAATAAAACCAACATGATCATTCAAAAATGTTACTCCTTTTTGGGGTAACTCCTTTTGGTTTTCACCAAATAAATTGCATGGATTAATTTATGTCCAATGTGAGACTTCTAGTATAATATGATAGAATTTGGAAGATTATTTGGGTAGATTTTGGATAATCCAAATGTCTTTAGTGTAGTGAATAAGTTTTAAGGTTGAGATCCTTTTTATAGTAGAGGAGGAGTGGCATTATTCTAAATATAAAATGGTAAAAAATATTGAAAAGTATCACTTACATCATGATTCTAAAATAATTGAAAAATTAGATAAAATTAAGTATATGTTCTATATATGGTCATAAAATAGGGCTTTGACATCTTTCTATATCATTTTCTCCCTTATGTTTAGGGTTTAGTCCCTTGTTATTCTAATTTTTCTCTTAATTATTGTAATTATTTTTATTACATTAACTAATATTTTTTGTCAAAAAATAAATGAAATAAATATAAATTATAAATTACTCCTATTCTAAATATTGAATCAATTTTTCCAAATTACAATCAGCGAAGTGGTAGAAATTAATTTAAAATAAACCCTATAAACGGGACGAAAAAGTGGGTTTTTAATGTAAACATTTTCAAAAGTTTGATTTTTTTATATCCAATTTGAAAATGGAGTTAATTTAAATTACCTAAATTGGATTAATTTATTTATTATGGATCTAATTTCACTTTAAAATAAATTTTAAATATAATTTAACAATATAAATAAACAAGATGAAAATAACCTTTCAATTAAAAATTATTTTCTTTTCTATTCATTAAAAATGAAACTTCATAGAAATATACCAATATTTCAGCCTAATATAATTTTGACATTCCTATTTCAAAAAAAAGTTTAATTTGACATATAAAATTTATAAATGTGTAAACATTGATATTTCAAATAGGTGCACTCTTAATAGAATGAAAAATACCTTTATAAAAATAATGATTTTTACACATAATATTGGTGTTATCCTTATCTTGTATCTAAAAAATCTATTGGATGAATGTCAAAAATATTTTATTAAATATATTATATGTAAATTTCATTAAATAATCAACTAATTTTAATTAGTTTAATTTGTTATGAAAAAAAATAGTCTACACATAAATTTTTTTATATAAAAACATCTATATTATATTCAATTGGTTTATATATTGATTTATAATTAATTGATAACCAATGAATTTGAACATCATATTTATAAAGTAGTCAATACTATTAATAATCTATAATTTAAAGGTTATGTTATATAATATATATTAGATAATAATATTTTATGTTTATGTAGTCATTAAATTAAACTTGGTCTCACATTTAACTCAATCCATTGAAGAAAGCAATTATTGGGTGTAACATAATCAACCATAGTGTTCCATCTAGAGAAATATAAACACTATGATGGGTATAAATTATCTATGTTTGTTGTAGTGTATGATTAACTTGGTGTTTCATATAAATAAATCTAGCAATAAAATTAAATTTATTCTAAATAGAAAATATTATAATATCTAAGGGTGTTACATTCTCCCCACATTAATTAATTTGGGTCTTCACAGTTTAAAAATGATCTCGGTAATTTAGATTTTGATATTTGAAAATATTATTATTGAAAAAATAACATCGTAAATAGGGTTAATAACACACCTTTTTAATAATAGGGAAAAGAAAATAAGAAGGTCACCAAAAAACTGGGATTTCAAATTTAGAACAAATTTGAGAACCTATACAAGGAATAGAAATAGAAATATCATGTTCTTATATAGGGTGATAGAAAAAATATTCATAAGAATGTTGTTGACAACAAAACCATAAACCTTAGGTCGGAATAAAGTCCATTAAAATCATAAAAATTATGATAATAGGAAAACATTTTCTTCAAGACCATTATCCTGGAGTTAGTAAATTCATTCACTCTCTAAGAATATAAGTAAATATATACTTCTATATACCCAATCTTTTCCTATGATTGTGCATTGAACTATTTCTACTTCATCTGTTAGGACAAGTTGTGTCATATGGTAATGTAATATATGAATTTCTAAAACTGCACCCAAATATCAAATTAATCCATTTCGTAAATGGTTAACCTTTCCACAAGATTTTTATCCAACACTATAGAAATTAGTTTACTAAGTTTCAAAAATTAACATACGATTAATCATTCTATGAAAATAACCATCTCTTATTTTTGACGTTCCAGACATGTTAATACCTTTACCATGTATTCACTTGAAACATGGTAATAACTTAAATTTCCATATAACATTATTGGAAATATGAATTATTCATTATTTCTTCAGTAAAACACATTTCATTTGATATATTTCTTAAATACATAAATGATGTAAAATCTATTAATTGTAGAATAAACCACGATGTAAAAAAATCATTAATTTATTCCTAGGTAGTAAGAAATTATCCAATTCATTTTATCCAAATCAATCATGTATTTATAAAAACATAATTACCATAACATTAGGATCATATTAAGACTAATTTTTCCCTCAACCCTATGTTTTCAAAAACAATAACTTGATACTGAATCACTTTTCTTGGAATCATTTAGAAATTTATTTCAAATCCTTAATGAAAAATTACAATAGTGAAATCCATATATATGTCATTACATCATCTATAAAATAATTTTAATATATATTTCATTTATAAAAATATAAAATCTATTAAATAATTCCTCTTTGGTTGTGTCAATAACATATGGTTGAACTTTATCCCTTAGCTTCTTCTGAGGAATAGTCTTTTGATTATTTCATAATTCGTTTGTTTAGTTCCATATAACATTTTAGTTGTAACACTGAATATTAATATTTTCATTCTTTCCTTTTCATTCCATGATGTTATAACCCCTTTATGAAAACTTATAACAAACTCCCATTCCTTTTAGTAATTTCCCCAAGTTATTCATTCCACAGTTATCACATGATGGAATTTTCATTATCGACTTCATTGATGCATTAAATTTATTTTGGTGTTCTAATGACCTCTTCATCTCCTGATTCCCCTTGAATATATTGATCCAAGGAAATTTATTCCCTGTTTTTATGGAACATTAATCTATTTATTCATATGATCAAAATGTCTTAGAAACTAGAACCCTTTGGAGATTTAGATTAATACCTTCAAAGAATTTTTCAATCTTTCACTATTTATTTTTTATATAATCTGTGGAAAACCTTGATAACCTTATAAAGGTAGCTTCATAATTTGCAACACATTATTCTTATTATTTATTTAATCAAATTCACATTATATTCATCTCAATTTACTAACGATGAAGGAATTTTTTATAGAATAATGTCTCCTTAAAATATTCGTATTCCATGAGTTCTATTTCCTCTTACTCCCTAGTATTCCGGATAAACAACCACCATTAATCAGTATCACCATTGAGACAATACACTGCAATTATAACCACTTTTTTCACTACATCATAAGCCATAAATATCTTCTAAAAATATTTATTCCACTACTTAGACTCTATTAGATTATTAGTCCTACTAAATGATGGGTGCCTTTGTCATATAAAGTGATCCTACATCGAAAAATCTCATGTGGAACTAGTTTCTCCATTAGGACAAGGTTATGTGTCTAAAATGATTAATTTTCTAAAATATATCCATAAATTTCTCATTTATAATGCAAACTTTATTATCAACCTCAATAGGGAGACCTCTACATTAGCCATGATTATTCATACACTTCTTCCTTCTAGGTACCATTTCTAATTAATGTCATACATTATATAAAATCATATCATTATAGAACATAATGTTTAATCTCAAAACTAGTGAAATGATTATCATAAATTGAAAAATTTATGTGTAGCTAATATCATAATAAAAAACATGTCTTCCTTGGGATTTTCTTCTATACATTTCCTCAAATACTACCTTAGGGTTATGTTTCCTAATCTATGTTTTCCTAAATCTAGATTCCATGGTTAATAATATATATTATTTGGCACTATCTCTAGCACCCCGACCTTGGAATCCCGAAGTCGGTGCCTTACATTTTTACTTACCAATATTAAAAGGAATCAAATATTGATGGAATGATCAGTTTACCAGTTTTCGAAAACTATATAACATACATGATACTAATATTACATTAGGAAATAGACACTTAAACATGATACATATAAAGTACTAATAAAATATATCCTTGAAACTCTTTCTAGGAATTCATCATCATATCCATGGGATTAGAAAAAAATGAGGGTGATGTCAAATGCTTAGTAAGGGTAAGCACAAAGTGGAATTATTCATGAATAAATATAAATAACAAATACATATGGGTAAAAAACTAAACAAACCTTTCATTTAAACAACTCGATAAGGAATAATCAATTTGGAAGTGTAAATAATTGATGAGACATTCTATTTAATCAATAAAGTGATTATGAAATCCATCCATGAATAATTTCAAATAAAAAATATCAAGGAGAATAATAATAATAATAACTAAATTCACAGTAATATAACCGTTGAATTATTGGATGCCATTATTCCTAGGTACATGGTACTTTTACTATCGAGACCTTTTACATTATGGTTTAGAATATCAGGTATAAACCCATCTTATTTGAACAAATTATTCATTCAATGAGACTAAAAATGCATCAAGGGGAATACTTTAAACATCCCCCAACCCATTTCATATAAATCCAAGGCAATCCTTATATATTTCATAAACAATATGACTTATCAAATATACATATTGAGTAAAGGATACATATTTATCATTATTTCCAAAATTAATTGAATAACCTTCGAAGAGAACACCATATGTAAAAAAATTTATATGATTTAAGAAATAATAATATCCATTTCATGAGAATATCTATATTTAAGATAAAACATTTACATAGAAAATTATCATAAGGAATTAATTGTTTTAATAGAAATTTAACAATCACAAAATAATTTGATATTGCAAATATAACTGTTACCTCTTAGTAATTTTCCAGTAAAACCTTTTTGTTGAGATAATTCAAAATGAAACTTGAAATACCATGAATTGGGATTGAATCATGAAATTAAATGACAAAGGGGAAATATAGACACCAAAAAAATGAAGTGGTAAATTTGAAATTTATCTCACATATGTAAAAATAAGATTAAAATCACCTACCTTGTATTTGACTTGTCATCTGTGTCTTTATCCTCATTAATAATAAACCTCTGTTATCTATTTACATGATTTATAACCTTTTCTAATTTTATTATTACTTTTAATTCCCTTCTTAAAATGTTTTCTAAAACTACTTAAACAACTAGCTTTGTATCGAGTGTTTTGACCAAATCTGATTCATGTGTCACAAATGAATTTGGTAGGCCAACTATGGTCAAAGGGGACATTCTATAAAATATATAGTGTAATAATCATGAAAAAATATCATATTTATACACCAATTATAATTTTGAAAATAATCATGAAAAAAATATCATATTTATACACCAATTATAATTTTAAAAACAATCATGAAATATTGTTATGAAAAATGAACCAATATTAGAATCATGGAGATGGTAATCTGTACGTACGCATGAGTGACATTCCCATTTTTCCATGATCATTATGGAAATAAGGTAAGTAATATTTAATCATTAAAAATTATAATTATATCATAAATAAAATTTAATCATACTTTCATATATACATAATTCTTATAATGTAAAAGGAACCACATTGTGTTGAGGAGGTGGTATTCTATACATCCACGAATGATGTTATCACTTGTTTAGAATGTGAAAACTGTAATAAAGAAAATGATATATTTTTTTTTAAAGGTAATCATCTCTTTAATATCATTTATATTTCTTTTATGTCACATATGTTTAATTAAACCTAGCTTTAATGAATTCTTTGTAATGTGTGAATGTATCACATCGCTATAAAGACGCAGTAGTCCACACATCCACAAACAATCTTATCATATTCTCAAAAAATGAAAAGCATGATGATATGTGTTATATAAGAATTATAAAACTATTTATATTATTTAAATATCATATATATCATATAAAAATAGTTTTTTATCAAAATTCCCAACCATGATATGTGGTAAAGGAAAATTGAATGACATAGTTTCGTGAGGCGGTAGTCCGCCATACTTATGAACAGTAATTTTTATTCCCAATTTGATTTATGTGTGTGTATGTTTAGGTATAAACCTTACATAAAAAATATTAGTATATTTAGGATACAAATTTTATTATATTGGAATTAAATAGTAATAAATTAATGGTTTAAGAAAGAAATAAAACCAAAGTGATCACTGAAAAATGTTACCTATTTTTCGGGTAACTCCTTTTGGTTTTCACCAAAGGGCATCCTTTGATTTATTGATTCACAAATTGAAGATTATATGATTATAGGAATGAATTTTGGTGCTTAGTTTTGTAGATTTTGGATGATCCAAAGGTCTTGAGAGTTGTGAATAAGTGGGATGGTTGATTGTCTTTTTAGAGTGGAGGGGGAGTGGCATTCCTAAAAATATAAAAAGGTAAACACTATTGATAGGTCTCCCTTACATCATGTTTCCTAAATAATAGTCCCAATTCAATAAACTAGAGGATATGGTTGATATATATCCATAACATAGGTTTTGGGCATGTTTTTTGTTCATTTAGTCCCTTATGTTTAACGCTTAACCCCTTGTGAAGCGGGTTTTTCTCTTAATTGTTGAAACTAATTTTACATACATTCCCTAATATTTTTTTTGTAAAAAAATAATTTGAGACCATTAAAAATTAAAAAGTATTATTATTAAAAATATGAAATAAATATTAAAAAATTAAAATATCAGAAGTGGAAGAAATTAATTTAATATTAACCCTACAAATGGGATGACAAAGAGGGGATTTAAAGTAAAAAATGTTGAAATGTTTGAAATGTATTTTATATCCAATTTGAATGTGAAACTGATTAAAATTACATTGATTTTATTAATTTATTTATTATTTATTTAAATTTAATTGAAAATAAATTGACAATATAATTTATCTATATAAATAAATTTTATGAAAAAACAATTTTTAATTAAATTTTATTATTTTTTACTATTCATTAAAAATGAAAATTCGTATTAAAATACCAATTTTCCACCCTAATATAGTTTTTACATTACTCATTTAAGATTTAATTTTATATTGACTTATAAAATTTGTAAAAGAATTCCTGATTTAGATTTAAAATAGGCTCTACATTAAATGGCTTTAAAACTGTGTTTATAAAATATAGAATTTAATAAAAAATATTTGCTTTTTCTTTATCTTATGTCTAAAAAATCTATAGGATGAATGTAAAAATTATTTTATACAATATATAATATATTAATTTCCTTAAAATCGTACACTAATAGTACTTAAATTATTTTTTAAAAATAAAATTCCTTCGGCACATAAAAAGGAATTTTATAAAAACATATCCTTTATATTCAATTGGTTTCTAAATTAATTTAAAATTAATTGGAAACCAATGAATTAAACCATATTATTAGAAGGTAGCTAAAACTTTTTATAAAAAAAATTAATTGTTAGGTTATATCTTATATATTAATTAATTATATTTTAATATTATATTTTTTCCCTGTAAACATGGTCTCGTGTGTAACATAGTCCATTGAAAAAAGTTATAGAAGTGTGTGTCACCTAATGTAACCTCAATGTTTCATTTAGGGAAATCTAAATACTATGTTGTGTATAAATTCACTATGTTGTGTGTAGCATAATATTAACATAGTTTTGTGTATAAATCATTCCACCAACAAAATTAAATTTATTCTAGATGGAAACTATTGTAAAGTCTTGGGGTGTTACACTCTCCCCACCATAATTAAATTTCATCATTGCAATTTACACATGATATCGATACATGATATTTTGATATTTGAAAATACTATTATCGAAAAAACAACATCATAAATAGGGATAATAACACACCTTATTAATATTAAATAAAATAAAATGAGAGGGTCACCAAAAAAACTAAGATTTTAAATAGCAGAACATTACTGAGAACCTATACATGTAAGATAAATAAAGCTATCATTTTCTTATTGAGGGTTATAGAAAAAAATTTCATGGAAAAGTTATTGACCAAAAAACCATAAACCAAATGTGTGAATAAAGTCCATTGAAATCATAAAAATAATGATAATATGAAAATATTTTTATTTCAAGACCCTTTTCAAAGAGTTGAAAAATTCACTCACTCTCAATAAACATAATCAAATATACATTTCTATAAACATAATCATTTCCATTTAAAGTGACTTTAATTATTTCTACTTCATCTATTCACACAAGTTTCATCATAGTGTGTAGTAATATATCAATATCTAAAACTATATCAAAATTTTAACATAAACCTTTTAATAAAAGGTAATAATTTTTAAATTATTATGATCCAACACTTTATAAAGAAGGATACTGAGTTTATAGAATTAACTTATCATAATATTTCCACCATAAGAAGTAGCTCTTACTTTTCACCTGATAAACATGTGAATACCTTAATCATGTATTTCCTTGAATCATGGTAATAACATGAATTTCCATAAAATTTTATTGGAAACAAACAATTATCCCTATTACTTAAGTAAAACACCTATTTTTGGATATATTTATGAAAAAAAAGTGTTTTAAATTCCATCAATGATAGAATAAAGAACTATGTTGAAAACCCATTAATCAATTTCAAGGTAGTTGGAACTTTTTTAATTTACATTATCCATATCAACAATATCTTTATCCAAAGTTTATTACTTCAACATTAATAACATTTTAAGGAATATATTTCCCTCAACCTTGTGTTTCCAAAAATGTTCAACTTGCTACTAAATAAACTTTCTTTGTACCATTTAACATATGATCTCAAATACTTGATGAAAATGTACTACAGTGAAATCCATATATATTTCATAACATCATAAATAAAATAATTTTACAATTTATTTTATAGATCCAAATACATTAGCATAGTAATCATTCCACTTTAGCTATGTAAATAATATACACTTGGTATGGATCCCTTAGCTTCTTGTGAGGTATATTATCTTGATTCTTGGGGAATTCATTTGTGTAGTTCCCCATATCCTTGAAGTTGTTACAATGAATAAATTTTTTTCCTTCTTACCCTTTCATTAATTGATGTGATGACACCTTTATCTACACTTATAAAAAAACTCACATTCCTTTCATGAATTTCCTTGGGTGAGTATTTTCATAGTTCTCACATGATGAAAATTTTGTCATATAATTATTTAAATCATTATATTTATCTTGGTTTTCATATTACCTCTTATTCTCTTCATTACCCTTGAATATATTTATCCTAGAAAATTATTTCTCTATTTTGTTGGAACAAAAAACTATTTTTCTTATGATTAAATTTTTTGAGAAACTAGCTCCCATCAGAGATTTGGATTACTAACTTCATTGAAGTGGTCAATATTACATTTTGTTCTATTTTTGTAATTCGTGGAATACCTAGATAACCGTGATATGGTAGCTTCATAATCTACGACACTTTCCTCTAACACTTTCTTTAATATTAGTAACATTCTGGTCATCTAAATTTAATTATAATGAAGTATGTATTTATCAAAGAATGTATACTTAAAATCATTCCATTCCATGAATTCTATTTCCTCTTTATTGTTTTTATTTTGGATCAATGACCACTATTGATTAGTATCACCATTGAGATAATACACTACTAGTGTAACTATTTCCTTTTCACCGCATCCCAAAGCCATAAATATCTTATCCAAAGATATAACCCATTGCTCAATAACCATTGGATCTATAATACCACTATATAATGGGGGCCACTATTGCATAAAGCAATCCAACATTGGATAATCTTATTGGGGAATAGGTTAATCTATATGGTAATGGTTATGTGTTATAACTTGACTAATATATACCAACACCTCCATAATTGTATTAGTTCTAATACCAGTTATATTGGCTTCCTCAATAGGAAAACCTCTAAATTAGACATGAGTATTCATACAATTATTCCTTCCAGGTTCCATTTATAAAAAATGGAATACAATATATTAGATCATATCATTATGGAGCATAATATAAAATATCAAAACTAGTGAAATACTTATCAACAACTAAAAATGTTTTGCATAAAAATTTCATAATTATAAAAATGGTTTCTTTGGGATGTTATTCTATACTTATCCTAAATGTCTACATTAGAGTTATGTGAAGAAGTATATTCTTATTGGATATTAGGTTCTTTTATCAATGAATATGATAAGAAATAGTCCAATGGGTGTCGATCTACCAATGGAAATCGTTAAAAATAACAATGGATCTCATATCTACCAAAGAAAGATCAATACCATTAACCCTAACGATATCCAAGCCACCCAGTATCACATTTTCCTCAACAATTAGGGAATAACACTTCATGTAGTAGGTGGAAAAAGTTGAGAATCAGTAAGCACCTATGTTTTAAATGACACCCCCTCCCCCATTATGTTGAAAACACAGGAACCATCAATGTTCAGTTATAAGCCATTTGGAGCAGGAATCCAATGAGCTCAGTGACCTTGAGGGGGAAGCCTCTACCTCAAAGGTGCAGTACCATGCATATGGATGAACATTCTAAGAGAGGGTACTTTATCCCAATACTTTATAAGAGGATCCGTTTCATCCACCGTGAACTTGATTCTCAAAACCAGGAGACACATCGAACAATGATTGACATTAAGGAGGTCCTTGACCTCACTTCAAAAATACACCAGCAGTAGGAATTCAGAGTCAATACTCACACCTTCCTATTCGAGATGTCAATATGAGTACCACTAAATCACCATTGAAATAAGGATTCTATTTTGGAGACTTTTTTCTTACTCCCTGTGAATTCACTAATCTCCTTTCAAATAATGGTTTTCCATTATCCTTCAAAAAAATAAATGGGTGGATGATTCATCATCATAATTATAGAAAAAATACATTTAAATGAGAGATATATTACTTTGGGAAATATAAAATAAGACATAATATATATAAATGAATAATAAAATACATATTTGAAACTCATTCAAAAAATTCATCAATATATCAGGGGGAAAGGAAAAAATAAGAGTGAGCTCAAATACTCAATAAGGGTAATCGTACATGATTATACACTGAATGAGTCTAATATTAATTGTTAATATATATAACATTCATGTGATTCATTATTCTTAAACACCATTTTAGTGCATTTTACACTATGGACATCATTTTACATTATTATTGTAAGTCCTTTTTAAATATACTATTACATAGTACATTTTTGAACACCATATAAAATACAAAATGATCATGATTTTATTTTAATATTTAATTTTCAGGTTTCTCATTACATTGGGAAAAATTCATACTTTTGGAGTACTTGAAGATTCATAATGGAAGACCAACAAAGTGGGCCTTGAACTAACATCATTATGGGAGAAGTGAACCAGAAAACATGCCAATAAAACTACTGTAGTAGCCAAGATCCAAGCCCAATAAATCATAAAATTGAACTGATGATAGAGGAAATAAAGGGTAGAATTTCATAAAATAGTGAAAAGAGATAATTCAGATGTTTTAATGGAGTTATAGGTGTCCAAATTTTAATATGAAATTCTAGGCTAGATTATGTGGCCCAGAAAAACAACCCACCATTTTGATCATATATCACAACCCAAATTTTATTTGGGCATCAATTTTATAGGTGGTTATGAGAAATACAGGGCTCCATTGTATTCTTATATGGGCCACTCTAATTCTTACATCTAGAAGATGATTTCAACACCTCTGTTCAGTGGTTGCAAGATGGCTTACACTTTGGGTCAAGGGTGGACAAGATCAGATTCCACAAACTTTCCACCACACTAAGCCTACCATACTCAAGTGGGAAGACTTTCACTATTAGAGGCATGACACAAGGCTTCTAGAATTCTTATTTAATGCATTGGTTTTGGTGGATTTGATCATATTTTAAGCTTTTTTTATTTTCAAGTGTAATGTTATGCTGCCATTTTTATTTCCATGTTTGTGCTTTCACATGTAAGCTGTTCAAATTCACATTAGTTTCTTACTAAAAGTTCTTATTTTCCTTTTATTTTTTTCTTATTTATATCATGTTGATACCTTTTCCTAAATGTGTGAATTTATTCACCTTAATAATTGTGAAACTTATCACACAACGGTGGATTGTTCGTTATTTTTTTGTTTTTACTTCTTCAATTCCACCCTCATGTGTCTACTTCCCGATCCCATTTATATAATAACATCAATTGAGGAATAAAAATTTTATGGTTTGATCCAAGGGAGTAGTAATGGGATGGATTGGATGTTATTTATCAGTCCATTAATTTCTAATCACTTCTTTTAATTGAGATTTTTATTTGACAATTTTAAAACATTTTCATCCTAGTTGAATTTTAAGGCCACACCCTTCAAGTGATAATATTAAAATTTACCATAGAGTGATCATAAATATGATTCTATAACTGTATAGGTGATTAGTATTATGGTGTTCTGGTATTAAACTAGTAAGTTATGAAGTTTTTTTATCTTCTTATGAACCCATCTCAAGTATATGAAATTGAAATCATTAAAAAGGAATTAATCCAATCTAGCCCCAAGTGATAACCTATGATAAACTCATTCTCTTAATCTAAATTCAATTTGATCTCTTAGTGTTCATTTAAAGCATCTTAAAAAATCCCAAGTTGTCCACATTACAACCAAAAATACATTTCATTATATTGGGTGTCTATAGGTTCTTCTTAGGTCTTTGAGGATTCGACAACCCAAGAAACACTACAAGCGACTGCTTAACCCTAAAAACTTGGGTAAATTTGAGAGAGACCAAATTTTGGAAACGTTTACAGGGACCCAAGTCATCCCAACACTCATTCTATTTTACCCCATTTCTCTTTTCTCACCTCAACTTCTCTTATCTTTTCCCTTTCTTACTTTTTTTCTTTTGGTGCATGTCTTCATACAGCCACAATAACTCAAACAGATTAGTTAGGGTGGAAAGTCCTTGGGTTGGGGAGTCATGTACACTAAAATAACTCTTTCAATTAGATCCTAATATCCCAAATACTCCAGAGTGAAAAAATGAGCTCATTTCAATGGAGTTTCTTCATAGAAACCAACTCATAAACCCATGTGGGAACCAAATTGGAAATATAAATGAGGCAGCCCCAAACATGGGGAATGTAGATGATCAAACCATGAATAACTACCTCACACCTTCTAGGACCAATGAACCCTCATGAATTAGACACAATTCCGTAGGATATTCCAACTTCACCTTTATACCCTATGTCCAAAACCACCTTCCCAAATTCCATGGAATGGAGTCTGAGATGCATTACCTTCACGTTAATGAGTTCAATGACATTGTAGGAACTATGTGTCTCTCACATCATCTAGAATCAGCTAGGATGTGTCTATTTCCTTTTTCTTTAAAAGATCAAGCTAAAATTTGGCTAAACAATTTGATACCATCATCCATAAACTATTGGGACCAATTTAAAAGAGAATTCTAAAAAAATACTTTCTCCACCACAAAACAATTGCACTTAAAAAGACCATCCAAAGAATTTTTGAAAAGTGGGAGAGTCATTATATGAAACATGGGAGATGTTCAAAGACACCAGAAACATGGTTCACACCATGGTTTTTCTATTCCTAAACAAGATATAATTTTCTATGAAGGGTTGGTCATGGGGAACAAACAATTCATTAACATGATGTGTAATGAGACCTTTAAAAACAAAGCCCCAGATGATGCTTAAGATTATCTAGAAATCCTTTCTTAAAAAAACTAAACATGGGGAACATCACCTTACTATGATAAACCACCCAAGTCTGGTGGAATTCACAAACATAGGGAGAAGGAAATCCTTAGGGTGAAACATGTTTCATCACTATGAAGGTTGAGGAGATCGATCTTAGGAAGCTCCATGGAATTAAAATTGTTGACCCTCTTTTCACAATTTTTGACAAACATAACCACAAGTCCAACAACTGCCCAAAAATACCTTCCATTAAAGATGTTATTTTAGGAGTACCACCAGTTGAGGTCAATTCACTAAACATTTATAAGTCTCAGTACCAAAAAACATTCAATCCAAGGTACAATGACCATCTAGGATTCTGTCGGAATGATTACCAAGAACCCAACCAAAAACCTAGTCAGCCAAAATGAACAAACCCATACCCTACACAAACTTTTCAAAACCATAACCAGTTCCAACCACAACCAGTCTAATACAAACATCATCATTTCTGATAACAACAACCCATCAAAAAACCCATTCAATAACAAATCCAACAACTAAAGTATCCTCCTGGGATAAACCAACTAGAACAATCCCCTTCCCAATATGTCCCTTACCAATTGTGAAATGGTTGTGTAAACAATTGAAGAAAATGAACTCAGAAGTCTCATCCCTTAAACATGAACTAAAAACCATAAAACCTGGTAAGGCACCCATGCCTACTCAAGTGGTACCATCCTCATATTAAAGGGGAGAATCCATTTATACCAAAACCTCCCATGAACAACTCAAAGTAGTTACAATTTTAAGATGTGGGAAATCCATTGAAAAACATGAAAAACCCATTCTAGAACCATTAAAATCTTGAACAATATATGAAAATTATAAAGAAACACCCACTGATTCTGAAAACCCCAATAAGAATGTGAAGGATCTAAAACCACACCAAACACTCAAAAAACCTACTCCCTTCCCTCAAAACTTTAGAGGAAGATCTAAACCAAAATTGAATGAAACTTTGAGGGAAATATTCTCTTAGGATAAGTTGAACATCCCCATTCTATATGAAATCCAAAACAATCTTACACACTCAAAGTACCTTAAGGACTTATGCACTTTCAAAAGTAAATTTTCACATAAAAACCAAGTTCTTTTGGTTTCTAATGTGAGTACCACCATTCAAGGTAGCATTACTCCAAATATGAAAAAGTTGATCTAGCGATGTTAAAAAAATCACTACTCG
Organism: Viscum album; assembly: GCA_963277665.1. NCBI lineage: Eukaryota > Viridiplantae > Streptophyta > Magnoliopsida > Santalales > Viscaceae > Viscum > Viscum album. The sequence continues at coordinate 1,774,345,454 of OY728129.1, read as the reverse complement.
ATAGGCAAAATGTTGTTTTCATGTTTCCAATAATTTTGAATCATATTTATTTTTCTAATAGGACTAATGAATCATTTTCATATTTAACAAAAATACATAATAATAAAACTATGAATATGATAGTACCTTATACTGTTGAAATATTTTTCTATTATGAGTATGGATGGGTATGAAATTAGAGTGTCATATTCATTTGTGTCACATGGTGTGATCCCTGAGTAATACCTTACCCATAAATTTAAAAATAATAAAATGTATTATCAATTTATTTTATTTTTATTTGTTTTTTGGTTAAAAGAAAAATTCAAAAAATTAATTAAAAAAACTAAAAGTACACATCGTATATCATGGGGAAACCCCATCACAACTATAGAATCCATGGGGACTTGAACCTAAGACTGAAGGGAGAAAGGGGAATGTGATTTCCACTGACCTACAACTTATAGTGCTTTCTTATTCTATAATTTTTTTATATATACATATATTTAACATTCTAATTGTAACGCCTCAACCCCAAAAACCCAGAGTCTGTTCATTATTTTAATACATTTTCATGATCACAAGGGATCAAATCCTGAAAGACTGATCAGTTTAGTAGCCTTTGAAGTACTAGATACATACATAAGTTTTACATTAAATTATAAAATAAAAAACAAAAACAAAAATAGTCTCCATTGACCACATTCATATCCCTTAGTCTATCCCTACAAGTTGGTCATAATATACTTCTTCACAACCTTAGAAAAATAAAACATAGAAAGGGGTGAGATCAGATTCTTAGTAAGGATAAAAATATAGTAGAAACTTTTAAAAATAAGAATAAACATTTAAGGCAATGTATAAGACTAAAACAAAAGTATTTTAAACTTAACCTTCAGCATAATATGGAAAATATAAATCAAATAATTCAATTTACTTATTCACATGGGTATTCTACTAGTAGAATAATCACATGAAATATCAATAGCCAATTTCATAATGATGGAATGCATAATTCCAGACTTCATAACCATATATTCAAGGCCTCGTGCGAAGACTACAAATAAGATTTTGTCTAGGCCTTGTACCAAGACAATAGTTTGTCTCATGAGACCTACTGATGCATCAAGGAGTTGTAGTAGACTCCACTCATCACTTACTAAGTCCAATTAATTCCTCATATTAAAATGTTAAAACATAATCTAAACATTCTTATTAAAACTAGCATATGAAATGTCAATATTTTAACCACAAACCATGAATGGTATAAAAATAACACATCCACAGTCAAACATAGCACATTAAATACAATACGGAAGATTTTATTATTATAAATTAACTTCAATCAATAATAATGAAGGATATTGACAAAGATGAAAATAATCATCAAAACTATTTGAGAGAAATATCCCCTTTTTCTTGAAAACATTTAAATGTCTCACTATTTATCAACAAGCCGTTTAATATAGATTTTTGAATCAAAGCATCCCATACCATATTGAAACTTTAAAAGGGAATTTTATTTTTAAAACATTAATGTTCATATAAATAAATCTTCAAAAACATTTTTAAAACATGGACATTAATGAAGAATACATAGAAGAATAAATCTATAAAACATTTAAAATGATATTTTAGTTAGTGTTCCTAAACAAATGAGAGACACTTGAATAAAAATAATTAAGGTAATAAAAATATTATAATATCATTAGAATAAATGGATTCATGATATACTATGTCAAATTACAGTATATACACCATATAAAAGTGAATTGGCGCATAGCAACAAAGAAGTCTCAATGGAATGTAAATTGAGATGAAATCCCCTATAATGACTGTGTCCTCTGGTTAAAGATAAATAAACAACATGATTTTGTGTGACAAATATAAATACACTCAATATTATTGGATATTCATTGTAAATAAAACATAGGACATTCGAACATATTCTTGTAAAAACAACATCAATTACTTGGATGTTTAACTCAATGAATATAAATTGAGTTAAAATTACTCTAATAAAGTTCATATCGATGACTTGATAATTTATCAATGGAGTGATTATGTGTATCAAAAGTATATCCACACAAAGTGTAGAGTAAATTACTACATAAGTAAATAAATAGTTATTTTACACATAATATTGGAGTAATATAATCAATGATGTTTGCATAAAGCCCAATGAGTTGAAATTGAAATTTGAAATTCCCTTACGGATTTGGTAACTTACGAAAAATACACCCCATGAAAAAAGGATCATACAATTATGATGTAAATACACATAAATTGAATTATATTACACAAAAAATAAAATCATGGGTAGTACATACACCACACAAAAGTTAATAGGGGCAAATATATCATGAATCTCAAGGGAATAAAAAGTGAGATGAAAACCCCTTACCATGTTGTAATCAATCGAGTCGTAAGACCAAAAGTTAATAACCACCAAAGAAATCACATAATACCATGAATCTAAATATAATCATGATAATATATATCAAATGGAAGTACACAATACACCACATGTAATAAATAAGTGGCGAGTGATGGAAATCTCACGGAATTAAAAGTGAGATAAGAAACAACTTACCTTGTGCTTTTCCTTAGTTGGGGGTATGTTAACCTCCTATATAATAGTTAAATAATTGTTATTAAATTATTCAAGAACCACATACATAAATATGATATCATATATGATCTTCTAATATTGATTTGTTAATAATATTTTAGTAGTATCATTGTTTCGGGTGTTAACTGATTTGTTTTCCTTTATATGTTTTGTTACGTAAGTCATGTTTGTCATAGATATAATGTATTTGATTCATATCCAGAATGATATCAAGTCTTTAAAAATTATTTTTAATCATCCAATTAAAAAATTTCTTGAATGGTTACGATGGGGTATGACATCTCATCGCGTCGTAGAGATGATAAGTAGTATGTATGCACGAGCGACAATATCATTCTTTTGATGGTGAGATCGTATATAATTGGATGGTATATCATATATACAGAATCATTAAAATCTTATATTTATTATTTACATCAGTTATACGCATTATTATACCCATCCAAATAATGATTTTTTTGATTAACAAACTACACCACAACGTGGAGACGATAAGCCGTACGTACACACGTATGGTGACTTTGTCATTTATAGGATGGACAGAATAATGAATATGGTTGTAACATATTTATAATTACATAATAGTATGTATGAGGTACTGGATTTATTATATTGGTATGGAATCAACAATGAAAGAGGATGTGGAAGAAGAAAAGAACATGAATGAGGGTGGTGAAATTATTACCTCTTCTTCGGGTGCTTCCTTTTGATTTGATAAAAAGGGCTCCATAGGTTGTCTTTATGATCAAAGGATGGACTCTGGGATATAGTGACAGTAGTTGGTAGGATATTTGGGCAGGTTTTGGCTGATCCAAATGGCTTTTGAGGTGTGAAATTAAGAGAAGCGGAAGTTCCCTTTTACAAGAGTGGTGAGGGTCACTTTAGGAAAACCATGAAATATTATTTTATTATAAATCATTTTCGGTTTCTAATAGATTAAAATTTATTTATATCTAAGATAAGGTGGGTATGGGTCTCAATACTCTCAAAAAATAGGTTTTAGACAAGTTTAGTTCACCATACTAACCTTATCTTTTAGATTTAACTATTAGTTAAATAGTTTAACTTTTATCGTGTCTTCTTGTATTCTTACACTATATGGTTAATAACCTTACTCTAAACTTCCATGATAACCTTTAGTGGTCAATTAATGACACATATAATATTATTTAATCCCTTTTTTCGAACCTTAAATTTTTATAAATATTATATCAACCAATAATATAGTATTTGTTTTAAAAACTCATTTAGGTCAATTTTGACACTATTTAGTATTTGGTTTTTGTGAAAATCATAACAGCATTATTACTTCAAAATAAATTATTTAATCAACCCCAAAATATCATATTAACCATTAAAATTATTTTAATTCATCAAAAGTCACAAATTACATTTATTTGGATATTTATAGTATCAATTATTTTAATCTTTCATTAATAAGATAATTACAGCATCATCATTGTGTCAAAAATAAATTTAATTATATAATGTCTAAAAATTATAAATAAAATACCATTATGTAGTAAATATCTTTAGCTTTATAGTGAATACTTTTAGTTGAATTTATATTATGTATAACCCTATATAAAAAATAGATATTTTATTAAACATTGAATTTAACACTTTTAACTCTTCTTTAAATAAAATAATAATAAATGTTCTAATTTAATCCAAGCGGACCAAAAGGATCATATTTTATTACTAAGGTTGTTTTTGTTATAATTAAAATTATCCAATATAATTAGGACATGTTCTAGGGTAATTATAATATCATTTTTACCTTTAATTACCCGATTTACTTTTAACCGTGGTAAATAAAAGTCAGAAGTTACTATTCCCCAAAAATTATTTTCATCTTATTGAACCACATTTTATTTACCAATTCCAACTGTATCACTTGGATTTTTTAAATTCAAATCACAGAAGAGGTAAAATTAAGTTTTATGCAAATTTGAAAAATCTCCTAGAAGATTGGTAAAAGACGGTAAAAAGCCCAATAAAATTTCATACATCTAATTTTCTTATAAAAATGACTACAATGAATCACATTGAACTAATATTGGTATTATGTAAATATATAGACTTAAATGAATAATATAAAAAATTATTTAAATAAAAAGTTGGTTTTTAAACAATAACGCGGTGTTTTTCACTATTCATCAAAGATTGAAAGTTTTCAGAAAAATACCAAAAATTCACCCAAAGATAATTTTGATATTAAAAATTCAAAAAATAATTCAATTTTACCAAATTCAAAACATTGAATTAGAATTAATTAATCTAAAATTAATTCTCGTTGTCAAAACCAAATAGCGGGTTTTTAAGAAGTAAAAACTATCAAAAGATTGATATGTGTTTATGTCAAATTTCAATGTGAAATTACTTATAATGACCTACATTTTATTAAATGACAAAACTATAATCTGATTATACTTCCAAACCATTTAAATTCATAACTTAGCATTATAAATTATTTAGATTAAAAAAGTTGTTTTCAATTAAAATATAGTATTTTCACTATTCATCAAAATATGAATGTTATAAAAAAAGTACCAAACTTTATCCAAAATAAATTTTTATTTCATGATTATAAAGAAGAATTTAATTTCATTAAATTTAATATATAAAAATGTCAAATATTGGTTTTAAAAAGGATCCTCCCTTAAAATGTGGTAAATTTTCATTTTTGAAAAAAATACTTATTTTATCTGAAAAAATGAATTTGTTCTTATATTATGTCTATGAAAAACATAATATGGATTCAAAAATTATATGGAGTATATAAAATTCAAAACTCGGTTAATACTATTCATAACTGTTTTTTGAACGGCTAGTATGGTAAGTCGTGGTGTGCTCGAACTCGGTGTTGCGTGTAGCACAAGCTATTAAATTACTTTAAAAAAATAAATTACTATGAAATCTTGGGGTGTTAAATTCATCCCCCTTTTGGAAATTATGTCCTCACAATTTTAAAATTGGTCTTGGGAACATCATTGAAAGTCCCAAATTGGAAAAAGAGTCAATAAAACAATCACTTTAAAATAAAGAAAGAGAAGTACAAAGGTCACTCGAGAAAACCCATACTAGGATTCCATGTAGGAAAACAAGGATATGGAAGATAAACTAAGGGTCAAGTTCTGATTGAGAGTGATAAAAAACATGATCAGTAGAAAGTTCAAAATAATAAAACCACAAACTAGTGATGGGATAGATGTTCATTAGTTTCCCTGTAGTAAAAGTAAATGGACAATGTTTTTTATTTTAAACTCCATTTCATAAAGTTGAGGAATTTATTTATGAGATTGAATAAGAACATAAAGAGATATACTTACTTTTTAAGTATTTTTTCACCCTTTAATAAATTTCTACCACTAACTCATCTTTTTCTCAAACAATGAGTATTCAAGATGACTTGGTCACAACTAAAGTGCAAGAATCAACATATAAAGAATCACATGATCCAAAAATGATAAACTATATATTTCCCTTGTCTTTAGAGATTAACCAAAACCAAAATAGTTAGTACAGGATCAGATGATCCCCAAAAAGGATAATCCTGTTTAGAAAGAAATATTAATCTTAATTTCTAAAATTAAACCAACAATACCCAAAGTTCAATAAATACAATTCAATAAAAAAATTTCCTTAAAATCCTTCAATATAATCCAAACTAATTTTGAAACCCAAAACTTTGAATAATGTGATTACGTAGCCTTCCACGTTAAATTGTATCTCCAAATAACATCGACAACTCTTAAAGTCACATACTTAAAAGTTATTAACCTAATCACATATTCTCTATGATAGGTTAATAATTTCCATAAATAACCCAATTATCTATAAATACATAATAAAAACATAGATAAAAATCCACCATTACTCCTCAAATGAAATCCCATAGTATTAAATTTTCCTTAGGCATATAGTGTTCCCAACAGAGCGAACGTCTTCCAAAATAACATTTATCACTTAATCACCAAATTATTTTCCTATACCAAGGATACCCATTGGATAAGACATAAGATCCCAAATAAACTTAATATTTATCAATAAAATCATTTAACTAAAAAGAATTACTCACACTAACCTGGGACTTCGCGTAGTCCAGTGGTAGGCAATAAATCCCAATCGCACTTTGGTTGTTGGTTCGATTCCCGCAGCTTTGTCCGAGTCGACGGGTTGTCACACGTTCTGCGTGTTGCCTTTTTTCAAAAACTATATTTTATAAAATTCCCAAAATGAGATAAATTCCTCAAAAATAACCATAACATAATTTCACCACAAATGTTATCTCATACTTGCATTTTCATCCCAAAATTTATAAAATTGTAATTGCCTCAAATTCAATGATCATATAAACCCAAATAGTTATTTATAACTATATCAACAATATAAAATATAATTCTACCTAAAATATAATTTTCACATAACAAACTACAGGGTTACACATACAAGAGAAAATTCATCCAAAGTAATCCCATCAACAAAGAGCACAAATACTTTTAAATATTTCACCATCCATTTATTTAAAAATAGGTTCTTCCTTGACCAAGAGGTTATCCTATAGAATAGGGCATTCACTTGGGTAATTCTCAGATCCCCTAGATTTACAGAAAATGAATTTTAATGGATTTAGGGGTCCTTTTTATTTTCTTCCATAGTACTGTTCATTTTTCCTTGGAAATTCTTTACTTTATGTCTTTATTTCCCACACATAAAGCATTTATTTATTCCATTGAGACACTTTCCTAGGTGTCTCCTTCCATATTTCCTGCATGATGTAAATTAATCTTTCTTATCTCCATGTTCTCCACTACTGGAGGTATTATCATTCCTCGCCTTTCTCTAATTGGTTGAGTTCAAGAGTTGGATAATATATATTTTTTTGATCATATTTTTGGAAATCTGATTTGGTATGAACACGATATCTTTTACACCTATCAACATTCTATTTTGTTTCTTATTTACACCATTGTTCCCACTTTGTACATCATGTTCTATGTTACTATGACTTCCTTGGAATGCATCCATTGACTAACACAAGAAAACATAGTGTGAGTCATAAAATAATTTAGTGAATATCATAACACCTTATTTTCAATCTAAAACACCTTAGGATTAACCATGGTTATTTATTCTCATCTTATATTAAAATCCTTCAAATCGGTTTGTAAAGAAAATCTGAATTATCTTAAACATATCTCTCGGGAGTGTCATAACCAAGAGTGCAGCAAGGCTTATTGTCATGTACCAGGATACCCTAGGTCAAGACCAAAAATATTTTTCCAAGTTTTCACTCCTAGGTACATCTGTGCCAGAGCCGCCTCTACCTGATCGTATCTAGACAGGGATGTATTTCTTGTCAAACCCACATAATATTTACATTACCAAAATTTTTGGATGTTCTTCTGTAAAAATCTGCAATTTCTATCTTAGGGTAGTGTTTTCTAATCAGTGTTTTTTCTAAATATATCTTCCAAGGTTTGTACTAAACTTCCTCTAATACCAACTGTAATGCCCCGACCCCAGAAACCCAGAGTCGGAAAATTATTTTAATACATTGGTAAGATCACAAGAGCTCATATCCTAAAAGGTCGACCAGTTTAGTAGCCTTGGAAGTACAAGATACATATATAAGTTTTACATTAAATTATAAAATGAAAAACAACAACAACAAAATTCTCTCTATTGGCCACATTCATATCCCTTAGACTATCCCTGTAGATCAGTCATAATATACTTCTTCGCATCCTCAAAAAAGTAAAACATAGAAAGGTGTGAGCTCAGATGCTCAGTAAGGATAACAATATAGCGTAAACATTCATAAATAAGCATAAAATTTTAAGTCAATGTATAAGACTTAAACATAGTCCTTTTAAACATAAACTTTGGCATAATATGGAAAATATAAATCAAATAATTTCATTTACTTATTCACATGGATATTCTACTATTCAAATAATCACATGCAATATCAATATCCAATTTCATAATGATGGAATGCATAGTTCCAAACTCTATAACTACATAGTCAAGCCCTCATGCCAAGACTTAAAATAAGATTTTTTCAAGACCTTATGTCAAGACACTAGTTTGTCTCATGAGACCTACCGATGCATTGAGGATCTATAGCGGGCTCCACCCGTCACTTACTAAGTCCAATTAATTCCCCATATTAAAAGGTTGAAACATAATCTAAACATTCATATTAAAACTAGAAAAATAAATTTCAATATTTTAACCACAAACCATGAAAGTTATAAAAATTGCACATCCACAATCAAACATAACTCATTCAATACAATATGGAATATTTTATTATTGTTGTTGGTCGGAGATAAAAACTCAAGAGGGGGATGAATTGAGTTCCTATTAAAATTTATGATTTAAGACTTTATATAAAAATCCCCCAAATTAAATAACAAGCTAAACTGTAGTGAATTCTTAATATAGTAAAGGTTCAGCTAGGTTCTCAAGAGATTGATTAGTTCTCTGTTAATTTAATCAGAATGTTAAATTAGATTTTGAAACTAACTTACTGATTTACAATAGTGACAAACACTTGATAGTTTAACTATCATAGATACTTTTAAAACAAATTTATATTTAAAGTACTTAGCAGCAGAATATTCAAAGTAGTTTTAACAAAGAAAAAATGAAAACAGTTTTAAAATAAGAGGTTCAGTCTCAAGCTGAGACTTAGTCCTCTCAAATAGTTTATATAAACTATGATCCACACCCTAGATCGAGTTTTTACATCAGTACTCAAACTATTCAGGTCCTCAGACCTCTACCACAATTCTACGTGGGTAAACAACAAAAACCCCACTTAGGCTGTCCAGGTCACACTTGACCTCTTCCACAATTCACAGTGGGATATAATAAGGTGTAAAAAGTTTTGTGTGATGATTTATTATCCTCCAGTTCAGCCCAAGATTCAGTGTGTGTCTAAATAGACAGATGCATACACACTTCTCAAAATGTTAAACAAAGGTATTATACAGAGGAAATAAATGGATAATGAGTTTAGAATGCTCTGAGTGATTACAGATGAGCTCTAGACTCATTTGGATGTTACAGATGTTATTATAATCCCTTCTGGTGAAGATAACACCAAACAGAGTGTCTTTATTCTTCCCAGCTATAGTTATTCCGCCTTGTGCATATGATGTTCAGTTAGGCACAGCAACTCGGCTTTAGTGTTTGTTCTATGTGAATTATCTTCTTGAAGCTCTTTGGTTTTCACAGGTGTTCTTAAAGTTCTTCTTTTGTTTCGTGGACCTTCGCATACACGTATGCTCTACTTTTCCTTATGTGTCTCTGTCTATGTATATTCGTATATATCTTTCACTACAGATCGATCTTCCTTTTTATTCATTTAGATCTGATAAAGGGAATGATTACTTTTTTACATGTACGAGGTATGGTTCCCTAACATCCAACAACCAACAATAATTAATAACAGGTGTATTAAATTAAGAAAATAAGACCGTTGGATTTAAATAAGAGTTAATAAAAATTCAAACAGTTTTTATGACTATCGGTGAGTCATGAGATCGGTAGGTCATTTGAATATGCACCGGTATCGGTAGGTCAGTTGATCAGCATTGGCTTCGGTAGGTCATTTGATCATCATCGTCTTCGGTAGGTCATTTGATCAGCATCGTCTTCGATAGGTCATTTGATCAGCATCGGTTTTGGTAGGTCATTTAATCGGCATCATCTTTGGTAGGCCATTTGATCAGCATCGGTTTTGGTATGTCATTTGATCAGCATCGGTTTCGATAGGTCATTTGATCAGCATCAGTTTCAGTAGGTCATTTGATTAGCATCGGTTTCTGTAGGTCATTTGATCAACATCGGTTTCGGTAGGTCATTTGATCAGCATCGGTTTCTAAAGGTCATTTGGTCAGAATCAGTTTCGGTAGGTCATTTGATCAGCATCAGTGAGACAATTGTATCATCAGTGTGACTATTTTCATCAGTGCGACCATTGTTATCGGTGTGACTGTTTTCGTCAGTTTTTCACATCGGTGACTCGTCCATTAGTTTGTCACATCGGTGTCTCAATCCTTTAACTATTGGTGACTCAAGAATATAACTAACGGTGATTCAAAACCTTAAAATTCTCACAAAGTGTATGTTTCATCCAGAATACTTCCAGGTCAATAGTAAACCATGAATAATCATAGATAAACATATTTAGACATGATTAAACATATATAAACACATTTAGAACAGATTGAATAATTGACTAAATTGACTTATAAACAAAAACAACAATGATTTGTGATTATTAAAATAACTATCTCAAAGTGGGTTCAACAATCCCCCCTTTTAGAGATTATATATTCGTCTTCCCTTTAGATATTTCATATACTTATATATACTGTTCTCCCCCTTAGATATATATTTATACTATTCTCCCCATTTGGGATTATCAAAAATAAAAAGAGAAAGTAGAGAGAGAAAAAGAAGAAGGCTTCATTGAAATAACATCTAAAAAGATAAAAGGAAAATACACCTTATCAAAAATGACAGACACAACTATTTCTAGGGGTGCAGAGGTGATTTCCCTTTAGAAGAGGGAGGAATGGATGGGGAAAAAGGTGGTTCGGTGGAAGATTGATCTGGATGGATGGAGAGAGGAGGTAAGACAACTCTGGCTGGAAGCAGACTGGGTGCTAAGGTTACTTGCTGGTGAACAGAAGATTCTCTTGGAGGTGGCTGCTGAATGACTGGACAAATATTTGATAAAGATTGAGAAACTGATATCTGATGAGGAGAAACACTGGATGGACTGAGAGGCTTACTAGTAGTAAGAAGAATTTCCTTTGCTTGCACAAGAAGATATGGTTTGAGCAGATTGATAAAATCCTGAATTACTTCACCACCATATTGCATGTCCTTCTCAAAATCATATTTATTCTGCATGAAACTATCTAGAGTGGGAGTAAAATCCTTCAACTGTTGGACCTAAGTCTTAAAGTCTTGAGTGACTGGAGGTAGCTTCAAATTCTCAGCAAGGACTTTAAACTGATTTTTCAACTCATGCTTGGTATAAATTTTAGAAAAATAGTGATCCACTTTTTCTTTGATCTCTTTCTGGGATTTAGTAGCATCAGCTGAATATAGCTTCACCATCTTGAGAATATGATCTCTATTTTCTTTCATCTTTTTCAAAGAATCCAAGTCCAGAATCGGTCAAATGGAGACTAACTCTTCTTTTACAACATCTCGTAAGGCATTAATATCATGTCCAGTTATCTTGGTCACTTTGGAGGTGCTAGCCTGAGCAAAAATCAAAGTTATCTCAGACTTCAATATTCTCAAATTAGATTTCTTTCGGTGATCTATCAAGTTTTTCAAAACTTCCATCATACCAGTGATGGCTGATCTAAATTATCCTGACAGAGATACTAAGTCACTACTCAAATCCTTGAGCGCTTGATTCAGAGAAGAAATGTGTCTGCCAATTATCTCACTAGTATTGGAGAGGTCTGGCTTAATAATATTTACCACTCTTTGAGTTATATCACCCATAGTAGCCTCAAATAGATTCACAGGAGCGGAAGTAAGAGAATTTGATAATCTCTCTTTCATTGTTTCTCTGACTACATGGAGAAACTCGTCTTTAAACTTCTCAAAATATAATTGAGAAATATAAGAAATAGGTCTTTCTACAATCACTTTCATTTCCTCAGCAACTGGTCCAGCCTCAATTAGATGACTTACTCTTGCGATATTCACTTCTTCTTCCTCTTTCTCTGAATAATCCAAACCTAGAACCGCAAAACCTAGGTGGTCTTTCCATTCATTTGTACAAGAGTTATACCTAGGCTTTACAAAATCAACTTTACCAGAATTTGAAAGAGAGTCTTCCCCATCTACATCAATCATAGTTTGCACTGTCCTTTCAGCCTCAGGAACAGTTTCTTTCTCAACTAATTGTGGTTGTGGATCAGCTTGAATCATATCATGACCATCTACTGCTCGAGTACTTACATCATCATCGTCATCTTCACCATTTCTATTTCTATTATTTTTTACCAAACTCTCATTGGTACTGTCTTTATTACTAGATTCATACTGGTCAGAATTGGATAGTTCAATGTCAACTTCTTCTTTATCACCTAGAAGGGGTTATGACTCAGGTAACTCAAGGGGTGGACTTTTTGGTCCAAATTCCATTCTTTTCTTAGGAATTACTATATCAAGGTCACTCTTGTCATTGGGAGGTGACTCGGGTTTCTTTTCAGCATCGACATCATCATCAGCTTCAGCTTCCTCTGTTACCTTCCTTCTAGACTCTCCAGTTTCCTTAGGAACTTCTGTCTCTTCTTCTTCATTAGAATAAACAATTTCCTCATCAGGTTTTAAACCAAGATCTCTCATCCCCTTTTTTATCTGAGAGTGTTCAGAAGGATTATAGGATTCATATAACATGTCTTCATCAACAACCCATGTCTTCTTCCATGGATTCCAGTTAATTTTCATTCTTTTTCAGATATCCTTGCTAATACAGAAACCACTACTATATGAGATACACTCATCTCTATCTTCAATAAATCCCAAAAACTTTAGCATGGTAGAGACTTTCTTAGAATAGAATAAGGTTGTATGCTTCTTGGATGGCTTTACCATCTTAGTAATATGAATAGTAATGTATCTACACAAGTTTATCTTTTCATCATTTAGCAATAAAAATAACAAGAAAATATCTTGATACTTTATAGAATTAAAATCACCCTTTCTGGGATAGATTTGGTTCTAAATAAACTTAAACAATATTTTACTTTCTCCATCTAACTCAGCAGCTGTTATTCTTCTGGATTTATATTTTCTAGTCAACATCTCCAGAGCATACTCATACGAAAAATATTCAGTGGTAGTAAGAATATTACCAGTGTAATCCTCATATCTACCATTATGTGGTACCCCCAAACACTCATCCCATTACTTTGATGAAAAAGTTATCTTTTTCCTTTGATCACTGAATATAATCTTGTAGCTTCTGCTTCATCCAATGCAATACTCAAATTAAAATAAAACTCGTGCACTAGCATTGGGTAGTAGACTCGGTTATTATTACAGAACCATTCTGTCCATAATTGCATCTCCGACACCTTTTAAAGTACAAACCTACTAGATAACACCCATTCAGAACTTACTTCCTTTTCTGCGATGACCACCCAAGTCTCCAATCTCGGGTTCACAGACTTTTGAGTCGTGTTGCTCGATTCTCCTCGAACGCATTTCAAAGGTGAGAAGTTTTCATATTCCTTGCCTTGCCGCTTTTGCTTTTCCATTTGGAGGTTCGAGAGGTTTGAGAGGTTTTAAAGTTCAGGATTCATAAGATGTGGAGTTTGGCAAGAGATAGAAGGTCACCAGTTTTTAGGAATAGAAATAGACACGAGTCATTAATTTTATCATTTAGGGTTACAATATTAAATATAATATCGATTAAGTAAAAAAACTTCATTTTGATAAACACTAACAGTTTCATTTGGACTGTATAACATAATCGATAGCATAGATCAGTTTCACTAATTGGTTTCACTAATTGGTTTCAATGATCAGTTTCACTGATCGGTTTCACTGATCAGTTTCATTGATCAGTTTCACTGATCGAGTTTCACTGATTGGTTTCACTGATCGGTTTCACGGATCAATCATACCTAACTCTTGTTTAATAAAATCTAACCTTTCAGAGCTTAAAGGCTTGGTGTAAATTTCATCTAATTGATGTTCAGAGTCAACAAATTCTAGAGAAATATCACCCTTTTGATAATGATACACTACTAAAAATACGGCTTTTATCAGTGCTAAAAATGGCCTTTATTAGCGCTAGAAAATTGCTGATAAAGCCAACGAAGATAAAGGGGGGGTCTCCTTTATCAGCGCTCCAAAAAGAGCTGATAAAGACCACTTTTATCAGCGCTTTTTTTAGCGCTGATAAAAATAAAAAAAATTAAAAAAAATTCAAAAAAATTCAAAAAAATTCAAAAAAAATACTTCCAATCTCATAGGATCTTTTTACAGCGCTTGAGCCCCCCTTTATCAGCACTTTCCTACACCTCCAGCACCCGCCCACACTTCCTGCACCATTTATCAGCGCTATCCCTTTAAATCAACCTTGCACGCGCACCCGTGCCTCCACCCGGATTTGATCTCGAGACCTCCCCCCTGCGCACCTAAAGCCTTTTCCACTACCCTATATTTATTTGTTCTCTTATTCATGATATATCTATTTATTTATATATATACTTAGTTATATTTATTCGTAGAGTAATATATATTTATATTAGTATATATAGTTATATTAATATATATATATATAGTTATATTAATATATATATATATATAGTTATATTAATATATACATATAGTTATATTAATATATATATATATATAGTTATGTTAATATATGTATAGTTATATTAATATATAGTAGTTATATAAATATTCATATGTTGGTATTTTAAATAAAATGGATATTAGATATTATTTGGATAAAGCTAATATATTTTATATGTAAATATGTTTAATTATTTATTTAAAAAATTTAATTTTTAGGTGTGAATATAAAAAAAAATATGTACATATAGTTATATATTTGATTATAAATAGGAGTTCATTATAAAAAAAGTTTGATATTTCAAAGACATAATATCAATATGAATGTAATACCTTGGAATAAATTCAGTCCCCACCAAAAAAATACAATAATACCCCCTTAAACGAGGCTGAAAATCCACAAAATGTTAAAAAATAAGGGTACCCCGATAAAAAAATCAGTTTTGGAGGCCTTCTAGGCCTCTTTTTTCCTTGAAAAATTCTTGATCGGGGTTTTCCCCAGTCATAGCGACGTAGAGCTCATTGCAGGCTTCGATTTGCTATGTGGTAGAGCTCAAACGGACACCCGGATCAAAATTTATGGTCGTTTGAAGTTTGAGTTGTGTTTTCAACATATTTTAGATCTTTTTTTAATTTTTTAAATTTTTTTATTCTTCAAATTGTTATTAAATGACTATTACTCCATAATAATTATCAAATTATTAATTAAAAATATTTTTTAAATTTTTTAAGAATCCATTTTCACTAAATATCTTATATATTAAGTATATTAAGTGTAAATGTACATTTATACTTATCTAAAATATATTTAAAAATTATATATTATATTTATATCAATATAACTATATAACTATATTTATATATTAATAAAAAAAATTTAAAAAAAATTGAAGTCGACCCTTTATTAGAGCTTTTAAAAAAAAGCGCTGATAAAGGCCCCCCCTTTATCAGTGCTACTAAACAAGTGCTGATAAAGGGGGTCCCTTTATCAGCGCTTTTTTGAGCGTTGATAAAGTCCCCCCCCCCCCTTTATCAGTGCTTTTTCATTAGCGCTGATAAAGGGGTGGTGCTGGCCTTGCCCAGTTTTGTGGTAGTGATATCTCAAAAAGTGATTTCTGACATCAATGTGCTTAGTCCTAGAGTGAGACACAGGATTCTTAGAGATGTTAATTGCACTAGTGTTATCACAATTTATAGACACATATCTAAATTGATATCCATAGTCTAATAAGTTGTGTTTAATCCACAAAATCTGTGCACAGCAACTACCAGCAGCAATGTATTCTACTTCAGCAGTAGACAATGCAACAAAGTTCTATTTCTTACTACACCAAGATACCAGGGAATTTCCCAATAGATGACATGTTCCATATGTTCTCTTCCTATCTAACTTTCTACCAGCAAAGTTAGCATCTAAATAACTTTTTAAGTCAAAAGGTTGTCCTTTTGGATAAAAAAATCCTAAATTGGTAGTTTGTTTAAGATATTTGAAAATCATTTTAACAGCAACCAAATGAGATTCTTTAGGATTTTCTTGAAATCTTGCACACATGCATACACTAAACATGATATCTAGTTGAATAGTATTAAGGTAAAGTAAGCTTCCAATCATACCTCTCTAATTGGTTTGATCAACTAGTTTCCCAGTTTCATCATCATCCAACTTACAGGTGGTACTCATAGGTGTATCACTTCCCTTATTACTATCCAAACCAAAACGTTTTGAAATATACTTTGTATATTTAATTTTATTTAAAATAATACCATTTTTATTTTGAAAATTTTGAAATCCAAGAAAATACTTGAGTTCTCCCATTAAACTCATTTCAAATTCATTTAGCATAATCTTTGAAAAATCAGTACATAAAGAGTTTTTAGAAGATCCAAAAATAATATCATCAACATAGATTTGTAAAATCAAAATATATTTAGTAATTCTGTTAATAAAAAGAGTGGAATCAACAATTCCTTTAGTAAAACCTTTAGAAATAAGAAAACTTGGACCCTGTTTTAAACCATATAATGCTTTGGAAAGTTTAAAAACATGATTTTAAAAATGGGGGTCTGTAAATCCAGGTGGTTGTTCAACAAAAATGTCTTCAATTATAAAACCATTTAGAAATGCACTTTTGACATCCATTTGATATAACTTGAAATTCAGAAGATATGCATAAGCAAGTAAGATCCTAATGGATTCCAATCTAGCCACAGGTGCAATGGTTTCTTCATATTCTATTCCTTCTTATTGATTGTAACCTTGTGCAACTACTCTAGATTTGTTTCTAATGATGTTTCGAGATTCATCAAATTTATTCCTGATCACCCATTTAGTACCTATGGTCAAAGTGTCCTTAGGACTTTCTACTAATTCCCAGACTTTGTTTCTTTCAAATTGATTTAACTCTTCTTGAATACCCATTACCCAAAATTCATCATTGATTGTATCATTGATATTTTTAGGTTCTAGCTATGAGAGAAAGGCTTGATGTTCAACCTGATTTCTTAGAGAAGCTCTAATTTGTGTTTCGCTATCTAGGTTACCTACAACTACATATAAAGTATGGTTCTTTAGAATCCTAGTTGATCTAGTAAAGGTAGGACTATAAATTTTAAGTTCTTCTCTAGGTTCGGGTTCAACAGAAGCAGGTTCCGATGTATTTCCAGAGCTGGTTGTCTTTAAAACATGTCCACTATCTTTATCATTATGATTTAGAATAGACAAGTCTTCTTTAGTATTTTCAACATAAGTTTTAGGTTCATGTGGATCAGTTTCATCAAATTTTAAGTGAAAATATTCTTCCACATATTTGGTTCTCTTACTAAACACTCTATAGGATTTTCTAGTAATTGAATATCCTAAAAAGATTCCTTCATCACTCTTAGATGAAAACTTGTCTAGATTATCTTTAGTATTAAGAATAAAGACTTTGCAACCAAAAACGTTGAAGTGACTATGTTTAGGTTTCCTATTGTTTCAAAGCTCATAAGGGGTTTTCTTAAGAACAGGTCTAATCAAGACTCTATTTATAATATAAAAAGATGTATTGACAGCTTCAGCCCAAAAATAAACAAGTAAATAATATTCATTTAGCATAGTTCTTGCAATTTCTTGAAGGGTTATATTTATTCTTTCTACTACACCATTCTATTGAGGTGTCCTAGGGGCATAAAATTTGTGATTATAGCCATTATGTGAGCAGTAAGATTCAAACTCATGATTTTCAAACTCATGACCATGATCACTTCTCAATGTTTTAATCTTAAGTCCACTCAGGTTTTCTACAGACTCATAGTATTTAATAAAGTAAGAGAAAGCTTCACTTTTGTGAGATAAAAGGTATACCCAAGTATATCTAGAAAATTCAGCTACTAAATCATAAACATAGTGCTTCCCATTTAAACTAGAAACTCTATAAGGTCCAAAAAAGTTCATGTGAACCAGCTCGAGATGCTCAGAAGTTGAAACTTCTTTCTTCGATTTAAAAGAAACTTTATGTTGCTTTCCTTTTTGATAGGGATTACAAACTTTATCAGCTGGTAATTCAAGTTTACGTAGGTATCTAACTAAGTTATTCCTGGTTATTTTTCTATGTGAATGTGTATTACAGTGTCTTAATCTTCTGTGCCAAATACAAGATTCTTTATGAAAATCATTTAAACGGGTAACATTCTTCTTAGCTATAGAATTAAAATCTACACCATAAACATTTTCATTTCTTAGGGGAGAAAATACTGAAACATTTTTAGAGGTAAAAACACTACAATAATCATTTTAAAATTTAACATTGAAACCATCATCACATAACTGATAAATACATAACAAGTTATATTTTAATCCATATAAAAATAAAACGTTATATATTAAAATAGAATCAGTGTTACCAATTTGGATTAGGCCGATGATTTACACTTTAGAGTTATCACCAAATGTGAAATATCCTCCATCAACATTGATTAAGATTTTGAAGCATGAAAAGTCTCCTATCATATGTCTTGAACATCCACTGTCCAAATACCATGTCTTCCTACAGGAAATTTTTGAGAATGTTTCCTACAAAAAAATTTTAGATAGAAATTGATTTTGGTACCCAGATTTACTTGGGTCCATACAGGTTAGAAATAAAAACTTTTGGTACCCATATTTTCCTAATGGGTCTCATATACTTAACAGAGTCAAGAGATTTTGATAGATAAACCTTGTTTGATCTATAACTATGTGAATATCTAGTTGAGGCATAGGAATTTTCAGAACTATAACTAGCAGCATACTGTCCAGATTTAGGAATAAAATTATTCTTTGTAATCTATCTTTGTCCAGGCGGATAACCTAAACTAGTAGTATACTTTGGTGCCACTTGTTTTCCTAGAATTTTTGTAAGTTTGTACTTTCCATTTGTAATTTTTTCCAAATCATTCTTAAGTTTCTCATTAAACAATTTCAGTTCAACATTCTCTTTGAGTAGTTGAGCATTCTTTTCTTTTTATACTTCAAGTGCAGATTTAATAGTGGTAGCTAATGCATGATGGTTATTTAAGTTTTTATACTTGTCCTTCATCTCGTTGAAAGTATATCCTAACATGCTATGGTATTCAAATAATTCTTCACTAGACATGTTTTCAAAATCAGAATCATCTCAAGAGTAATAAGAATTTAAAAGTAGGAGTATCTGATATTACCTTAGAAGTTTTTGTCATGAAACACATGCTGTCTTTTTGAGATTTTTCATCTGGAGTAAAATCAGAATCACTTGAACTGTCTACTCAAGCACTCCAGGTTTCTTTCATAGCTTTCTTGTATTTGTTGTCCTTATAGTAATATTTCTTATTGAACTGTAATTTTGTACAGTCGTCTTTGACATTCCCTTTCCTATTGAATTCATATCAGACTATGTCATCATTATTATTAGTCATTTTCTAATATTTCTTCTAATGACCTTTGTTTTCATACTTTCCCCTATAGTTTGATTTTTTTAAAACTATCTTCTTCCTATAAAATTTCTTAAATCATCTGGATATCTTATCCATCTCAACATTGCTATATGGTGAACTTTCTTCATATCTTGAGCTATCACTTTCACTTTGAATTTTCCATTTCTCTTTATTTTTTGAAGCAGAAGTCTTGAAAGATACAGACTTCTTCCTCGGTTCATCATATTCTTCCTTTTTTACTTTTAGTTCTTCCTCATACATCATTAAATTACCAATGAGTTCCTTGACAGGCAAAGCATTAATGTCACAAGATTCTCTAATTCAAACTTATTTGCCTCTCCATCTTTCTAGCAGGCATCTGAGTAATCTCATAATCTACTTCTTAGCTGGAACAGCCTTTCAAAGTGATCTCATTGTATTTACAATTTCGTTGAACCTGAGATACATGTCAGAAATAGGTTCATGAGGATTTGTTTTAAAATTATCATACTTAATAGTGTAGGTATTCAATCTCATTTCCTTAACATTAGTTGTTCCCTCATGGGAAATAGCTGAAGTATCCCAAATTTAAAAAGTAGTTTTACAATCAGATATCCTATTGAATTATTAATCTCCTAAAGATCAATATAAGGCATTCATAGATTTAAAACTATTATTGTACTCAGTCTTGGTGGATTCATCCCAATTAGTTCTAACAGAAGTGGGAATTTTATATTGATATTCTATAGCAGTCTAGATATCAAAACCCATGCTCTTGAAATCAATTTTCATTTTAATCTTGCACTGAGCATAATTGACACCATTGAAAAAAGGTGGTCAATTGGTAGAAACCCCTTCAATTATATTATCCATAATGACTAATTTGATGAAGAAACTTTAAATAGATAAATATTTATAAATAACATAAATTTTAAGATCTTCAAGATACAACTAAAATCACAGTTGAAAACAGAGTAGTTTTGAAAACTTTTATTCCCTTTGATACCAAATGTTGGATGGAGAGGAAACCTCAAGAGGGTGGTGAATTGAGTTCCTATTAAAATTTAGGATTTAAAACATTATATAAAAATCCCCCAATATAAATAACAAGCTAAACTATAGTGAATTCATAATACATTAAAGGTTCGGTTAGGTTCTCAATAGATTGATTAATTCTCAATTAATTTAATCAGAAGATTAAATTAGCTTTTGAAACTAACTTACTGATTTACAATATTTACAAACACTTTCTAGTTTAATTATTAGAGAAACTTTTAAAACAGATTTATATTTAAATTACTTAACAGCGGAATATTCAAAATAGTTTTAACAAATAAAAAATGCATAGCAGTTTTAGAAAAAGAGGTTCAGTCTCAAGCCGAGACTTATTCCTCTCAAACAGTTTATATAAACTATGATCCACACCCTGGATAGAGGTTTTACAACATTACTCAGACTATTTAGGTCCTCATACCTCTACCACAAATCTACGTGGGTAAACAACAACAACCCCACTCAGGCTTTCTAAGTCACACTTGACCTCTTCCACAATTTACAGTGGGATATAATAAGGTGTAAAAAAGTTTGGTGTGAGGATTTATTATCCTCTAGTTCAGCCCAGGAGTCAATGTGTGTCTAAATATACAGATGCACACACACTTCTCAAAATGTTAAACAAATGTATACTACAGAGGAAATAAATGGATAATGAGTTTAGAATGCTCTGAGTGATTTCAGATTAGCTTTGGACTCATTTTGATGTTGTAGATGTTATTCGAATCCCTTCTTGTGAAAATGACACAAAATTGAGTGTCTTTATTCTTCCCAGCTACATTTATTTAGCCTTGTCCATATGATGTTCAGTAAGGAACAACAACTCGACTTCTTTGTTTGTTCTAGGTGAATGATCTTCTTGAAGCTCTATGGTTTTCACAGGTGTTATTCGAGTTCTTCTTTTGTTTTGTAGACCTTGATACACACGTACACTCTACATTTCCTTGTGTGTCTCTGTCTGTGTATATTCGTATATATCTTTCACTGTAGATCGATCTTCCTTTTTATTCCTTGAGATCCTATAAAGGGAATTAATACTTTTTGACAGTTACGAGGTACGGTTCCATGACATCCAACAACCAACATCAATTAATAGCAGGTGAATTAAATTAAGAAAATATGACCATTGGAATTAAATAAGAGTTAATAAAAATTCAAATAGTTTTCATGACTATCGGTGAGTCATGAGATCGATAGGTCATTTGAATTTGCATCGGTATCGGTATGTCATTTGATCATCATTGGATTCGGTAGGTCATTTGATTAGCATCAGGTTCAGTAGGTCCTTTGATTAGCATCGGCTTCAATAGGTCATTTGATCACCATCAGTTTCTATAGGTCATTTGATCAGCATCGGCTTTGGTAGGTCATTTGATCAGCATTAGTTTCAGTAAGTCATTTGATCAGCATCAGTTTCGGTAGGTCATTTGATCAGCATTGATTTCGTTAGGTCATTTGATCAACATCGGTTTCAGTAGGTCATTTGATCAGCATCGGTTTGGGTCGTTCATTTGATCAGCATCGGTTTCAGTAGGTCATTTGATCAACATCGGTTTCGGTAGGTCATTTGATCAGCATAGGTGAGACAGTTGTATCACCGGTGTGACTGTTGTCATTGGTGTGACCGTTTTCATCGGTGTGACTGTTGTCATCGGTGCGGTCGTTGTCATTGGTTTGTCACATCGGTGACTCGTCCATCATTTTTTCACATCGATGTCTCATTCCTTTATCTATCGGTGACTCAAGAATATAACTAATGG
The DNA here is from genome assembly GCA_963277665.1 of Viscum album. Taxonomy (NCBI): domain Eukaryota; kingdom Viridiplantae; phylum Streptophyta; class Magnoliopsida; order Santalales; family Viscaceae; genus Viscum; species Viscum album. The sequence continues at coordinate 1,774,322,765 of OY728129.1, read as the reverse complement.
TGAGTCAAAAACAAACAATTCTCACAAAGTTTCTGTTTAATCTAGAATACTTCTAGGTCAATAGTAAACCATGAATAATCTTAGATAAACATATGTAGACATGATTAAACATATATAAAAACATTTAGAACAGATTGAATAATTGACTAAATTGACTTATAAACAAAAACAACAACAATTTTTTATTATTAAAATAACTATCTCACAGAGGGTTCAAAAATTATAAATTAACCTCAATCAATAATAATTAAGTATATTGACATAGACAAAAAAATCATCAAGACTATTTGATAGAAATATCCCCCTTTTTCTTGAAAACATTTACAAGTCTCACTATTTATCAAGAAGCCGTTTAATATAGATTTTTGAATCAGAGTGTCTCATACCACTTTGAAACTTTTAAAAGGAATTTTAATTTTAAAACATTAATGTCCATATTAATAAATCCTTAAAAATATTTTTAAAACATGGACATTAATGAGAATGATTTAGAAGAATAAATCTTTAAGACATTTAATATGATATTTTAGTTAGAGTTCCTAACCAAATGATAGATGCTTGAATACAAATAATTGAGGTAATCAAAACTTTATAATATCATGAGAATAAAGGGATTCATGATATACTAAGTCAAAGTACAGTATATACACCATATAAAATTGAATTGGCGCATAACAACAAATAAGTCTCAATGGAATGTAAATTGAGTTGAAATCCCTTATAAAGACCATATCATTAGGTTAAGGATAAATCAATGACATAATTATGTGTGAAAATATAAATACACTCAATATTATTGGATATTCATTGTAAATCAATCAGAGTACATTCACACATATTCTTGTAAAAACAACACCAATGACTTGGATGTTTAACTCAATGAGTAGAAAATGAGTTAAAATTACTCTTATAAAGTTCATATCAATGACTTGATAATTTATCAATGGAGTAGTTATGTGTATCAAAATTATATCCACACAATTTTTAGTGTAAATTACCACATAAGTAAATTAATATTGATTTCACACATAATCTTGGAGTAATATAATCAATGATGTTTGTGTAAAACCAAATGAGTGGAAATTGAAATTTGAAAATCCCTTACCGATTTGGTAACTTACGAAACATACACCCCATAAAAGAAGTATCATAAAATGATGATGTAAATACCCATAAATTAAATTATATTACACAAAGAATGCAATCATGGGATGTACATACAGCACACAAAAGGTTATAGGGGAAAATATAGCATGAATCTCAAGGGAATAAAAAGTGAGATGAAAACCCTTTACCAAGTTGTAATAAATCAAGTCATAAGTCCAAAAGTTAATAACCACCAAATGAATCACATAATACCATGAAACTAGATAGAATCATGATAATATATATCAAATTTCAGTATGCAATACACCACATGCAGTAAATAAGTGGTGAACAATGGAAATCTCACGGAATTAAAAGTGAGATAAGAAACCCCTTACCATGTAATTTTCCATAGTCAAGGGTATGTTAACCTACTGTATAATAGTTGAATGATTTTTATTAAATAATAAAAGAACCACATACATAAATATTATATCATATATGATCTTCTAGTATTGCTTTGTTATTAATATTTTAGTGGTATCATTGCTTCGGGTGTTAACTGATTCATTTTCCTTCATAAAATTTGTTATGGATGTAATGTTTGTTATGGATAGGATGTATTTGATTAATATCCATAATGATATCAAGTCTTTAAAAAATATTTTTAATTATCAAATGAAAAATGATCATGAATGGTTACCATGGGTAATGACGTCCCATCGCGTCGTGGAGACGGTAAGTCGTACGTCTGCACGAGCGACAATATCATTCTTTTGACGGTGAAATCATATATAATTGAGTGGTATATCATATATAAATAATCATTAACATATTACCTTTATTATTTACATCAGTTATACACATTATTATACCCATCCAAATAATGATTTTTTTGAATAACAAACTACACCACTACGTGGAGACAGTAAGTTGTACGTACGCACGTATGGTGACTTTGTCATTTATAGGATGGATAGAATAAAGAATATGGTTGTACCATATTTATAATAACATCACATTATGTAGGAGGTACTGTATTTATTATTTTGTTATGTAATCAACAAAGAAAGAGGAAGTGGAAGAAGAAAAGAACATGAAAGAGGGTGGTGAAATTATTACCTCTTCTTCGGGTGCTTCCTTTTGATTTGATCAAAAGGGATACTTATGTTGGATTTATGATCAAAGGAAGGACTCTAGGATGTAGTAAAAGTATTTGGGAGTATATTTTGGTAGGTTTTGGCTGATCCAAATGGCTTTTGAGGTGTGAAATTAAGATAAGGGGAAGTACCCTTTTATAAGAGAGGTGAGGGTCACTTTAGGAAAACCTTGAAATATTCTTTTATTATAAATCATTTTCGGTTTCTAATGGATCCAAATTGATTTATTTAGAATCTAAGGTAGGTATGGTTCTAAATCCTCTCTACCAATAGGTTTTAGAAAAGTTTAGGTCTCCATATTAACCTTATATTTTAGATTTAACTATTAGTTAAATAGTTTAACTTTTACTGGGTCTTCTTTTATTCTTACACTACATGGTTAATAAATTTACTCTAAACATCCAAGAGAACCTAAAGTGGTTCATTAATAACATATATAATATTATTTAATCCCTTTGGCCAAATTTTAGAATTTTAGGAATATTATATCAACTAATAATATAGTATTTGTTTTAAAAACTCATTTAGGTCAATTTAACAATATTTATTATTTGGTTTTTTTGAAAATCATAATAGCAAGATTACTTCAAAAAAAATTATTTAATCAACCCTAACATGTCATATTAACAAATAAAATTATTTTAATTCATTAAAAGTTTCAAATTACATTTATTTGGATATTTATAATATCAATTATTTTAATCTTTCATTAATAAGGTAATTATTGCATCATCATTATGTCATAAATAAATTTAATAATTTGATGTCTAAAAATTATAAATAAAATACCATTATGTAGGAAATATTTTTATATTTATAATAAATATTTATTTTCTAACTTAGATTATGTATAACCCTATATTAAAAATAGTTTTGTTATTATACATTGAATTTAACACTTTTAACTCTTCTTTAAATAAAATAATAATAAATGTCCTAATCTAATCCAAGTGGACCAAAAGGATCATTTTTTACTCCTAAGGCTGTGTTTGGTCTAATTACACTTATCCAATAGATTTAGGACATGTGTTAGGGTAATTATAATATCATTTTTTCCTTTAATTATCCTATTTACTTTTAATCATGGTAAATAAAAGTCCAAAGTTACTATTCGTAAAAAATTATTTTCATCTTATTGAACAAAATTTTACATAATTATTTTAGACATATCTCTCAGATTTTTGAAATTCAACTCATAGAAGCTGTAAAAGTATGTTTTATTCAAATTTTCAAATGCACCTAGAAGGTGGGTAAAAGACAGTAAAAAGTTTAATAAAATTTTATACATCTAATTTTATTATAAAAATGACTCCAATGAATAACATTGGACTAATATAGGTATTGTGTATATATATTTACTTAATTAGATAAAATAAATAATTATTTAAATAAAAGTATGTTTTTAAACAATAACGTAGTGTTTTTCACTATTCATCAATAATTGAAGGTTTTTTGAAAAATATAAAAAATTCACCCTAAGCTAATTTTGATATTCAAAATTCAAAAATGAATTCTATTTTACCAAATTAAAAACATATAAGTAGCATTAATTAATTTGAAATTAATTCTTGTTGTCAAAACCAAAAGGCGGGTTTTTAAGAAGTAAAAAATATCAAAAGATTAATAAGTGTTTATGTCAAATTTAAATGTGAAATTACTTATAATGACTTAAATTGTATTAAATAATAAAAATATAATCTGATTATACTTCCAAACCATTCAAATAAATAATTTAATATTATAAATTATTTCGATTAAAAAAGTTTTTTTCAATTAAAATTTAGTATTTTTCACTATTCATAAAAATATGAATGTTATAAAAAAGTAAAAAAAAATTATCCAAAATAAATTTTTATGTATTTATTCTAATGAAGAATTTAATTTCATTAAATTTAATATATAAAAGTGTTAAATATTGGTTTTAAAAAGTGTTCTGCATTAAAAGGTGGTAAAATTGTATTTTTGAAAAATACTTATTTTATCTGAAAAATGAATTTGTTGTTATATTATGTATAAGAAACACATAATATGGATTTTAAAATTATATAGAGTATATAAAATTCAAAATTCAGTAAATACTATTAATAACTACTTTTTGAACAGCTAGTTTGGTAAGTCGTGGTGCGCTCGAACTCGGTGTTGCGTGTAGCGCAAGCTAAGGAATTAATTTAAAGAAAATAACTTACTATGAAATCATGGGGTGTTACACTGTTTATATGTGTGTGTGTGTGTGTGTGTGTTTGTTATTTTTCCTTGTTCTACTATAGAACTCTACGAGTGACATGGATATCGAAGTATTAAATTGGAGCATAATGAACGTCAACTTCAACAACCAGGTGACTTCATTCCATGATTCTCATTTTCAATGTCTTCTTAGAACTCCTCTCCTCTAACCCCTTTTAAGTTTTATTTTCATTAAACACTAGGGACAGTGTTATTCTATGTTGTGGGTGAAAATAAAAAAAAATATTTATGAAATAAAATGTGTTTGTAAATAGAAGGAAAATTCCTTTAACTTTGAACATGATAATACACATTGAAAATATTGAAACTCAATATCAAATAATTTAGCATGCCCTGATTCTGATTTTAATCAATGTATAATTTCATGAGCATAGATTTTGGAATGTGTGGTTGTCTAATGTGATATTTCATCTTTTATATTTTCATCCAAATAAAAAATCACAACAGAAATCCCTTGGATTGTGGGGTATTAGTTTGAGTTCATGGGGTCTCCCAAATAAATAGCATAGTTTTGGTGATTATTTTAGTTTTAATATGTGTATTCAAACAAATTAAAAAATAATCAACAAATAAAACAATAAATTTGCTATCATAGTAATGAAATAATCTAATGCGTGGCTTCTGGCACTTGGGGATTGTTACTCCATAGTTTTCTAGCCCATAGATAGTAATGTTATATCTATTTGGGATAACTTGACTTTTATTTATAGATTTAAGTTGAGATGATGCCTAAGTATGTGAGCTTCACTTGGTCCCCAAAGGTCTTTGAGCCTTGGAGTTATAGGTAAAATCTCGCTACATGAGTTGACTCTCTTGAGTGAAATTTCAATTACCATGGAAAAATTAAAAAAAACAATATATATATATATATATTTGAATACTCATCTTAATATTTAAATGTGATTCCACCTAGTTCTTTCATCATTTAACTTTTTAATAAAGATGAACCCCCGTGTCTATTATGATACACAACACATCATCATGCTTAATTGATATTTGATGAAATTTGAAGATGAATTTGACCAATGGAATGGGATTGAGATTAGGATATGATAATGAAAATATCGTGTATTAAAATATTTTTATGGGTTTTATAATTGTTTTGTGTAAGGGTTTTTTGGGATCATTGTGTATTAAAATGTTTTTGTAAAACGAAATTCAAATTTCATATGTTTTTCTCGGGACTATCAAAAATCTAGTTGGGGGTGTGATTAGAAACTGAATGAGCCGAATATTTATTTTTAATATATATAATATTCTTGTGATTCATTATTCATAAACAACATTTTGGTTCATTTTATACTTTGAACAATATTTCACATTTTGATTGTAAGTCCTTTTTAAAATTCACTATTACATGGTACATTTTTTAACACCATATAAAATACCCAATGATCTTGGTTTTATTTTCATATTTAATTTTCAGGTTTTTCATTACATTGGTAACAATTAAATTTTTTTTATTTCTTGAAATATTACATTTGAATACCCCCAAAGTGAACCTTGAACTGACAAGATTTTAGGCGATGGGAACTGGATAGAATACAAATAAAACTAATGTATCAGCCAAGATATAATCCCAATAAATTTGAAACGTGAACTGAAGATAGAGGACATCAAGGGGAACATTTCACAAAATAGTGACAAGAGCTAATGAAGCTGTTTTAATAGAGTTCTAGGCGGCCCAATTTGAAGATGAAATTTTGGGCCAGAATCTGTGGCCTAGAAAAACATTCCACCATTTTGATCATATCCCTCAAAAAATTTCTATTTAGTCTGAAATTTGATAGGAGGTTAGGAAAAATTTGGGGATCCATTTTATTCCTCTTTGGGATACTCTAATTCAGACATCTAGAAGGTCATTTCAATGCCTTTGTTCAGTGGTTACAAGTTGGCTTTCACTTTAGGTCAAGGGTGGAAAAGATCAAATTCCACAAACTTTCCACCACCCTAAGACAACCGTACTCAAGTGGGATGACTTTCACTATTGGAGGATCAACCCAAGGCTTCATGAATGCCTATTTAAAGTAGTTTTTGTGGATGTGTGGGTCATATTTTATACTTTTTTTATTGTCAAGTGTAATTTTATGTTTCCATTTTGTATTTCCATGTTTGTGCTTTCACATGTAAGTTGTTCTAATTTCACCATAGTTTCTAACTAAAAGTTATTATTACCCATTTATTTTATTTTTATTCATATAATGTTTATGCCTTTGCCTCGTGGTGTGAATTTATTTACACTAATCCTTTTTGAAACTTATCACACAACGGTGGAGTGTTCGTTATTGGTTGTTTTTACTTCTTCAATTCTACCATCATGAGTCTAATTCTCTATTCCATTGATATAATAGCATCAATAGAGCGATAAAACTTTTATGGGTTGATCCAAGGGAGTATAAAGGGGTTGTATTGGATGTTATTTATCAATCCATTAATTTTTAATCACTTATTTTAATTGATATTTTTATTTGACAATTTTGAAACTTCTTCATCCTTCTAGAATTTTAAGGCCACACGCTTCCAGTGCTAATATGAACCTTTACCATAGAGAGCTCATATATATTATCAACTAAGTGTATGGGTGATTAGTATTATAGTATTTTTTATTAAACCAGTATGTGATGAATTTTTTTGATCTTCTTATTAACACATCTCAAATATAAGAAATTGAAATCATTAAAAAGGAATTCATCCAATCCACCCCCAAGTGATATCCAATGATCAAATCATTCTCTTCATTTGAATTCAATTAGGTATCTTATTTTTCATTTAATCCACCTTAAAATAAACCCTAGTTGTATAATTTATATCCAAAAATTCATTTCTTTAGATTGTGTGTCTATAGGTTCTTCTTAGGTCTTTGAGGATTCGATAACCCAAGCTACACTACAAGAGACCTATTAACCCTAAACATTTGGGTAAATTTGGGTGAGACCAGTATATAAAAAGTTATCATGAAGTAATAAGAATAAAAATATATATAAATGTAAAAAATGAAACACACATTCCATTTCAACAACTAGATAAGGCAAAATCAATATGGCATGGTAAATAACTGAATACACCTTCCATTTAATCAAAAAACTGAGAATAAAATGAATCCATCGATAATTTCAAAGAAAAAATATCAGAGATAATAATTGTAATAATTAAACTATAAATATATTAAATGTTTAATTATTGTATGAAATGTTTCCTAGCTATATATAACCTTTACCTTTTAGTAAATTCCCATATAGTTCAGCATATTGGGTAAGAACTCATCTGATTTGGCCAACTGATTCATCTCATGATACAATCATTGAATCGAGGGGATTACATTAAATGGTCTCCAACAAAATTCATACTTATCCAAATAATTACTTATATATAGAATAATATATTTAATTTATAAACCATATTCCCATTAAAATATTTTTATTGAGTAAAGGATACATATTTAGCAATATTTCCCCAATGAGTCAAATTACAAAAAAGTGAACACCATATGTAAAAATAGTATCTGTTTTAAGGAATAATAATATCCATTTCATGATAAAATGAATATTTAAGATAAATTTAATTTATAATAACAATTATCATAAGGAAGTGATTATTTCAAGAGAAATCTAACAATCAAAAAAATGTGAAATTATGAAGATAACATTTACCACATTGTAATTTTCAATTCCAACCCCTTGGATGAGATAATTAACTTTAAAACTGAAAATTACATTAATTTTGATTGAATCATGATATTAAATGAATAAGGGGTTGTATATACACCACAAAAAAGAAGTAATTGAATAATAAGTCATTTATCTCAAAGATATAAAAAGTGAGATTAAAATCCATTACCTTGAGTCTGAATTCTCACGTGTGTCATTATATTCTTGAATGATATTATATGATAGTTATTTAATTTATTAAGAAAATATTACAAGTTTATTTTTAATTTTATTTTACTGATTACAATATTTTACACAACTACATAATAAATTTATTTTACATTGGGTGTTTTGAACAAATTCTTTTCATGTGTCAAAAATTACTTTTGTAGATCGAATGTGGTCAAAGGGGTCGTTATATAAAAATATATAGAATATTAATCATTAAGTAATTATCATGTTTATACATAAATTATATTTTTCAAACCAATAAATATATATGGTTATAAAAAATGTACTAGTGTTAAAATCATAAAGACGGTAGCTCATACATACACATTAATAACATCCCCATTTTTCAATAAACATTATGGAAATAAGTTAAGTAACATTTTTCCTTCCAGAATGATAATTATATAATAAATATCATTTAATTTAATCATTATGTACTGATATATATAATTCATTTTATGTAAATGTATTCACATCACATCGAGGAGGTGGTAGTCCACACATCCACGAACGACGTTATCACTTTTCTAGTGTGTGAAAATGGCAATAAAGAAAATGATATATTATATTTCCAAAAATCTAATTATGTCATGAATATTATATATATTTCATTTATGTCACATAATTTTAATTAAAACTCTCTTTAATGCATTCTATGTAATGTGTGAATGTATCTCGTCGCTTTGAGGAGGTAGTTGTCCACACATCCATAGAAGATGATATCATATTCCTACAAAATGGTAAGCATGATGGTATGAATTATATTAAAATTAAATAAGTATCAAGACAAAACAATATAATATATATCATATATAACGTTTTTCCATAAAAATTCTGAAACCATGAAATTTGTTAAAGGAGAAAAGAATGATATTGTTTCACGTTGTGGTAATTCGTCATACTCACAAATGGTAATTTCATTATCAATTTGATGGATGTTTTTTTTTGATGGTAGAAAAATTAAAATAAAAAAACATTATAAGATGTATGATATTTATTTTATTATATAATAATGTAATAAGAATAATTTAATTGTTTTGTAAAGTAATAAAACAAAAGCGATTGTTGAAAAATGTTACCACAGTTTGGGAAACTCCTTTTGATTTTCACTTATAGAATTTCATGTATTTCTTTGTAACAAAAGTGATGATTCTATTGTTACGGTATTGAGTTTGGGATATTATTTGGGTATATTTTTTATGATTCAACGGGCTTGAGAGGTGTGAATAAGTGTGAGGGTTGAGTGTTGTTTTATAGTGGATTAGGAGTGGTATTCTTGTAAATATATAAAGGCAAACACTATTGAGGGGTCTCCCTTAAGTAATTATTTCAAAATAATGTTATTAATTTTATAAAATGAATTATATTTTCTAAATATGTAAATATATTAGGTTTTATACATGGGTATTAGTCATTTTGGCCCATTATTTTAAGGTTAAGTCCCTTTTTATGCTAATTTCTCTCATAATAGCGGTAATTAATTTTAATTACATTCAATAATATTTTTGGTGAAAAAATAATTTTACCATAATAGAAATAATAAATTTTGACTATTCCAAATATTGAATCAATTTTTTCAAATTAAAATCACATAAATGGTAGAAATTAATTTAAAATTATCCCCATGGATAGGATGACAAGGCTGGTTTTTAAATTAAAAACGTTAAAAAGTTTGAAATGTTTTTTTATAAAAACATTTGAATTTGAAGTTGATTCGAATGAAATAAATTGGTTTAATTGATTTATTATTTACATAATTTGATAGTAAATTTAATTTAAAATATAATTTTACTATATAAATAAATTGGACAGAAACACAGTTTTCAATTAAAATTTAGCATTGTCACTATTCATTACAAAAAATCACAGAAAAATAGACAAAATTCACCATAAGATAAATTTGAAATTACACTTTAATAAATGAAGTTTATTTTGTCATATAAAATTTATAAAAGTATCTAAATTTAGATCTAGAATAGATGCAGCATTAAAAGGTGAACAAACTACCTTTATAAAAATATTGATTTTTATTCTTAATATTGGGTTTGTTCTTATATTATGTCTATTGAATCTATTAAATGAATGTCAAAAATATTTTATGGAATATATAATATATAATTTTAATTAAAATTTTCCACTATTAGTAATTAATTTAATTTTTAAATATGAAACAGCTTCAATACATAAAAATAGTTTTTTTAAACATCTCTTTTATATTAAATTGGTTTCTATATTAATTTATAGTTAATTTGTAACCAATGAATTAAACTATGTATATATAAGTTAATTAATCCTATTCATGACCCCCAATTTAATATCTAGGTTATATCTTATTATATTAAATAGTAATAATTTAATAATATTTTATTATTCTGTAAAACCCGGTCTTTTGTATAATGTAAGCCATTGAATAATGCCATTATTCTATGTAATGTAATATAACCTCGATGTTATTTATATATAAAGGTAAAAATTATGTTTCATGGAAATTATCCATGTTTCACGTAGTGTATTATTAACATGTTATTGTGTAAAAATCATATTAGTAACAATATTTAATTTATTTTAAAAGGAAAATATTATAAAGTCTTGGGGTATTACAATGATCATGTGTAACAGTCCTTATAATTTAATATTATCATTAATACATGTATTGAATCAAATATTATGATTTTCAGACAAAATATTTCATTCCATATATTGACGGTAATTGGGATATTTTTCGTGTTTCACAAATGACATGTTATTAATGGATTAACGAATAAAGGATGTGTCCCTTCCATATTTATAGAAATTGATATCTCAGTAATTTGATTGTAATTGAATTGTCACAAAAAAATCCATAGACATGGTTAAATGATAGATTTATTTTAGATATTCAATGAAATATGTATTGAGTATATAGTTTGGTAACATGGATGTAAAACCTACTTGATGATATATTTTGATAAAGGGATTATATGACACAATGAGAATTTGAATTGGGTTTTCTTCATTGTGAAAGAGAATGATTTCTTTTTGGTTCTTTGGCATGTTTCTAGTCAGTAGACTATGACATTAATAAATCCTACCTAATAATAATAATATATAATATTAGAGTTTCACACATTAAGTGTTACCAATCGACTTGATTAAATTCATTGTGAATTTAGTTAATAGAATAAATATTATTTTCAAGAATGAGGAAGAATTTTATTCAAGATTTATCAATTGAAAATAATTATTAGTTAATAAAATATTTATTAATGAATAAAATATTTTCTAGGGAATAAAATATTTATTTATAAATAAAAAAAGTAATCGGGTATTCAATAAATGTCAACTAATTCAAATGTACCTAGAATGTGTCTGATGATATATATTTATTTACGAGATGATAAATAATGTTTATCATATGTCCATAGTGGCACACAAAAAAAAATAATATTATTATTATTATTATTATTTTGTGTCTGGTTTATTAAGAATATGATACTATTTAAGGGCTAAAATGTAATTGAAATATTTCTTAACCTAAACCAAAGCTCTATAAATAGTGATTTGTGTCTATTGTGTAGAAGAAACAAATCAAAAAAAATAAACAAATAATTATCCCTTGACTACTCCTTCTTTGTCTCCCTCTCAAGGACAAGAAATAAAAGAGACGGTCCTCCAAGACCTAAGGATTAACAATCAACCGCTATAATTTCATAGAATTGATTCACTGTGTTTTCAACTGGATATCAATTGGTTTTTCTTAGAGGTTAAAGGAGCATGTGTTAAACACCACTAGTGGTATTATATCCTTATATTCATGTAGATCAATGAAGTAAATCTGAAAGGGGATTTTCGGATGATCAACATCCACATCAAAAAATTGTCCTAATCTAATGTATTTTCTTTCTACTAAAATAAATAAATTGATTATAAATTTAACATGAAATATCCTCTATTTGGGATTCAACATCAAGATATTAAAATAAATTTTAATATATTTCCCACCACTGCATGCTTCCACTATACCTGGAACCTTAACTTATCCTTTAATGAAATGATGTGATGATTATTTTACTTGTTTTTTACATGGTTTATTCTATAATAAAAAAAATTGAAAAACATTTCATCTCATGGGTTCTAATATTATGAATGTTTTATGAACTAGTGGCACACATATGTGTAATTTCTATTATATCATTGGTGGTACCAATATCTCCCTCTATTGTATTGGGTAAAGCATTATATCTCATTAGATAATGATGAGAAAAAATTATATATGGTTGATCTACTATGGAAAAAAAGATGATGTTCTTAATCTACTATTTTAAATAGTTAACTATGCATGATATATTTTGAAATTGGAAACAAGTTGTGCTCTTTGATTTGTTATTAAATGGGAAACTGGTTTTAATGCCTAATAAATTATGATTTGAAGGACTCAATTGTTAACCTTGACATATAAAATGGTTTATATATATATATAATGGTGCCACAAATATATTACATTATCTTAAGGTTAATCGTTGACTTATGATGATTTATCACTCTTATGGTTTGTACCTTTTTAAATGAAAATGTTTTATTCCATGGATCGTGTTTGTGATCCACGATAAATTGCGTATTATCTTATTTAGTTATATTCCAAAATCTCATACCCTTATACATTTCTTATTCTTTCATATGATCATCGATTGAAATATTTAATGTTAACCCTTACTGACCATCTAACATCACCATTTATTATGTTTATATTTCCCTAGGTTATCATGAAATTATTAAGTAGGGTTTGTTTATGAAAAATATAAAATGTGAAGATATTTCTTGAATATACTAAAGAGTTTTCCTGACATAAGATTATTATTTAACTAGTCACCAAAGAAACAAAACTTGTATGATCCTTAGCTATGTTTTTATTAAATGTATTGAAAATTTATCTAAAAATAAACAATACCTAAGTATGAATATCCAGGACGAATATATTTGGTATCCAAGAAAGGTTTTGTTGACCATTTGAAACTAGGATGATAAAAACTTTCTGAGAACCATAAAGAGATGTAAAATTATAAGAAAATTTTTTGTAAGTTTTTTGAAGGACATAGTGAGTGGTTTCAATGGAATTACATTAATGTATTGATATTAATTGTTGATGTGGATCTAGAATAGTTTTACCTAGTTGTAATAACTCCAAAAAAGGCGCATTGAGATGGACTTGATTATCAACCGGTTCATGTCAATTGGCATTGCTGGAAACCTAGTTTGACACTTCTGGAGGATAATCATTGTAAATTCTTAGACTCTTTAGGAAACATCATGAAGGATTTGAATAGATGATAACCATATATATCCTAGTTTAAACATAATGTGTAATGGATTAAAAATAAGGTTCCATGATTTATAGATAATGTGAATGATTTCTAATGATTGATCACTATGATCAAAGATACTTAATATACTTGCTAACCATTTTTATGTTAGTAATGGAATGAATTTATAATTATGAAGTTGGGGTGGTGAAAAGTATTCCCCAATATTGGAGTATCATATTTATGATTTGTTTTATAATTTCCCTTATATCATGATAAGTATCATGGAATGTTAATTCCTATCCCCAATGACTGGATATTGAAATAGAGGTGAAAACCCTTAATAGCATGATGATAGATTCTCAATTCAATGATTCTTCCTTATTTTATATTTTTGGTATTGATATTCTAGAAAATCTTTGTTAATCTATATCTTTTTGAATTTGAAGTTATATTAGGCATGAAGTAGAATTCTCAACAGAAATTCCAAATCAATTTCCAAGGAAGAGAAGTCATGTTTAGTATTCCAAACTAAAATATAACTTTCTATCAGTGTATTGATAGATATGATCTTATGATAGAAATACCATCCATTGCATGGGTCTTGATTCCTGTTTAAAATGGGTTTTTATCCTAGATAGTTGTGTAAAAACTCAAAATCAATTATTTGGATATTTTTAAGGATCTTGATGACGAATTTACAGAAGTGTTTATAAATATTCCACTAAATCATGATGTTGAGTACCAAATAGAACTCATACCTAGAGTTACACCTATTTCAAAGACTCTCTAAAGAATTTACATGACTGGTTTCTATGAATTGAAGAAGAAACTCTAAGAGAATCTTGAAAATGGATTTATTCATCCAAATGTGTCATCATGGAGTGAAAATGTTTTTTTGTTAAGAATATATATATATGTGTGTGTATCTTCATTGATAATTAGAAGCTGAAAAACCTCTCAATCCAGAACAAGTATCCTCCTCCTCATATTGAAGACTTACTTAATCAACTGCACATAGTAAAATTTTCTCCAGAATTGACCTTCATTATAGATACCATCAATTGAGGGTCATGTAGGATGATATACCGAAGATATCATTCTATATAAGTTGTAGACACTATGAATATATAGCGATTCCATTTGGTATTACTAATTCCCCCACAGTTTTCATGTGTTTAATTAATTTTATATTTAGAGATTATATTGATCAATTTGTGTTATTCTAAATAGATGAAATTATTATCTATTTGAATCCAAATTAAGATCATTAAGGTTAATTAATAATTTTTTTAAAGACCTAAGGAAAGAAAAATTGTATGAAAAAATAAAATAGTGTGAATTTTTTCTATAGAAGGTTTCACTTTTGGGTCATATAATCTCAAGTAAGGGTATATTAGTGGATCCATCAAAGATAGAGGTGATTGAAAATTGACCCAAACCAACCACTATGACTGATATCCATATTTTTGGTATGGATGGATATTATCAATTATTTCTGGATAATGTATCAGGACTATCTAATAAACTCACCATGTTAACATTCCAAGGATCCATGTTCATTTTTGTAGACAAATGTGAGGAAAATCTCAAGGAATTAAATAGTAGATTAATAAATAAACATTTGACAACATTACACTATAGTAGATACAGGTTTTTGGTCTAAAATGATTCATCAATGAAGGGAATGGGATGTTTCCCCATGAAAAATGAAATGGTGATAGACTATTCCACATGAAAACTAAAGGTTCTTGAGAAAAATTACCCAACTCATCATTTGGAGTTAAATGTTGTTATTTTTTCACTAAATATATACATGCATAATATTTTTGGATAAATGTTTGATATATATACCTATCATAAGAGTTTAATGTATATTTTTACCTAAAAATTGTTGAATGTTCACTAAGGAATATGGTTAGACATGATTAAAGACTATGAATACTCAATATATTAGCACCAGGGGAAAGAAAAAAGGTGGCAGATCGTTTGAGTTTAGTGGATATTGTTATATTATACATTATGTTGATCTAAAAAGAATGAGTATTTATATATTTTAAAATGAATATATCATGAAATTGTTTAGGGGAGAAATAATATCTTTCTCAAATAATTGTTTTTCCATCTATCCATGGTGGATTAAAGAGGCATAAAAGGATGATATGGAGCTAAAAAAGTAGGTGAGAAATATTAATGTGTTCAAACATGGTTGGGATATGATAATATAATTCAACAATTGTGTATGTATTTCTTATACACTGGATTTGTAGAAATATCTGTTAGAAGAGGCTCATAGTTCTTCATTTTATATTCATTCTATAAGTACAAAGATATTATGATAATTGGAAGACTTTTTTTAATGGGATGGCATAGGGATATCATAGAGTTTGTTTCTTAGTGTTTGTTATATCAATAATTTAGGCTACGAGACAAAATTATAATGGTATGTTACAACCATTACCCATATCTAAATGTTAATAGGAAAACATCGTCATATATTTTGACATTGGACTCCTAAAAACATCATAACGGAACAATACTATATGGGTTGTAGTCAATCTCCTTACCAATTCAACACATTTCATCGCTATCATAGATTATTTCTCTATGAATAATGTTTATATAATATATATAAAGGAAGTGGTAAGGTTTTATGGTGTGCAAAATTCTGTTGTATCTTATCGGGGTCCTAGGTTTACCATAATGTTATGGAAAAGACTTTAGCATACCCTGGATATGGATCTAAGCTTCAGTACTACATATCATCCTCACAAATATGGTCCATATAAGATACAAATTTAAACCTTATTGAATATTTTTATGTATTTTTCTCTTTATTTGAAAGGTTTTTGGATCAACACTATCCACTTGTTTAGATTTATTACAACAATAACTTTCACTCAAGTATTTCGACAGATCCTTATGAATTCCTCTATGGTAAAAAGTGTATAATTAAAATATTCTAGGATGAAGTAGGATAAGGAAACATATTGGGACATTAGATATATGAATAAATTATAGAGGAATTTAAATCCATTCAACAACACATAAAGGCATATTAGAGTCGACAAACAAGTTCTGTTAACCATCATCAGCATGATCTAGAGTTTTAAGTTAGTGAGAAGGTTTTCCATAAATTTCTATATGGAAGAATTTTATGTGATTTATGAAGAATGAAAACATGAATCCTAGTTATATTGGACCTTTCTATATTCTAGATAAAGTGGGATAGTTTTTTATCACTTGGAACTTCCCCCAAACCTCTTTGAAGTCCATGTTGTTATCCATGTATCTCTCTTGAGGAAGTACATACCAAATCCTTCACATATACTAAAACTAGAAGTAATAGTATGGGATTATGATCTCTCTTATAAGGAACAAATGGTAGAGATTATTTATTTTATAGGGAAATCTCTATGAAAGTATATTGGTCACCTAGTCAATGTTTAATGTAAAAACCTCCGACTTAAGGAGGCTATACGGGAACCTAAGGATATGATAAGGTAGAAGTTTCCTCAATTGTATTTTCAATGTGACTAAATTTTTAGGGATAAGTTAATTTTACTGGTGGTATAATATAACAACCAATGGATTTATGAGATATTTTCTTCAAATAAATTTAATTTTTTTGATAGATTTAGTTATACACATCACCGAGTTTTAACAAACCATGTTATAGTATTAAAAATATTATTACTTGAACAAGACTTTATAACCAAGCCATTGAATTTGATGATATCAATAGGAATAATCACAACATTAAAATTGTGTATTAGGTTTTTATATACATAATAATTATTGATAAAAAGATACTTAATGGATTATAATCTATTTATACACATCGAATATACATTTTTCACAAAAAGATTATTTCTATTTATTTTTTTGAACTAATAATAAAATTATTTTATAAAAATATTATAATTTTTTGGAAAAAATAACTTTTTTTATACCCATAATTCATAATTATCTTACGGTGAATTTTTGTTATTTTTTCAGAAATTTAATACTTTTTAATGAATAGTAAAAATGAGTATTTTTATTAAAAAATACATTTTCGTTTAAATCAATTACAAGTTTCATTATATTTAGTAAAGTTTTAAAAGTAATATTAGATAAATTATATCATAATTAATCTAATTCAATTCATTGTAATTAATTTCAAATAAAATTTTGATAATAAAACATTATATACTTATCAAAACTTTTCCTTTGCAAAACAGTTTTTTCATCACATCTACGGGATTAAATTTAAATTATATTCTTACATGTCTATGAATAGAATTTGTAATAATGTATTCCGTATTTTTAATAATCATAATTAATAATATATAATAATTCCAACATAATTTGTTGTCATAATTAATTTTATAAATCCTAAAAACTAATTATTGTAGTTAAAGTTAATGCCGGGTTTTGCGCATTACTTGGGCATGCATTAAAATTAATTTCCAACATATATAGAACATTTATTTAATAAATTTTATTTAATATTTATAATAATTAGGTCAAAATTATTTAATATTTCTCATTTTATTTTAATTATTAAATGATAAATTAACTTGATAAATAATTCATTTTCTATCTCTAAATTTTATGATTTTCTCTAACAAATATATAATGGATATATATATGTGTGTGTGTGTGATATTTATATCATGTTCAAAATTCTAGATAAAATGAAACAATGATCCATTTAAAACTTATTAAAGTATAAAAATGAAACGTATATTGAAAAACAAAGTAGTTTTTACCTGAAACAGAATTTAAAAGGGAATTGTTAATAAATTGGTAATAAAAGTTCATAATTAAATAATATATGGTTGGATAAATATAATTTTTATTCTATATTATATCTATTATAAACCAATATTTATTATACATGATATTTGAATGTCTATGAAGGGATTTGAGAATTGAGTTAAGGGAATTTCACCTGAAATTGGCTTTATTACGACATATGTTATATTATGAACCTATATTTTTTTATCAGGTGTATATACATCCCCATTAACATTTTATATCATGAATTTAATTATTCTCAACAAATTTAAAAGATTAATTTAGAGGCATTATTTACTTTGGATTATGATTTAAAAGATACCAATGTTGTAAAGGTTATATGTTACAATCTCATTGTTTGTTGGGAATGTTTTTGATTGAGATTATGATAGTGGAATAATATGATCTATCTCTCAAGAAAATAAAAAAAATTATTATAATCTATTTAATTCATTAAGATACATGTTTTCATTCTACATTACTCTTTTTTTGTATTCAAGGGTCCAAAAAATGTATTTAATGAAAGACAACTTTATTTCTCTCAGTGGTTGAAAATCATTTTTCTTACATGTCCATGTTTTCTAAAAATGATTGAAAGAATGTTTTTAATATTATCAAATGATTCTTTAAATAAATTATCATTTATGTTTTAATTTTTACAAAACAATTTAAAATGAATATTCTTTTATTTTTTGGAGCAAGGAACTTTTGAAGTTTTATAGAAAATGTGAAAGGAATCTTCATTTTAACATGTATGAAGATAATAGTACTTCTACTATTATGAAATATAAATTATTTAAGGAATCATTTAATAGATTCCAATTTTATTTTCAAATAATTCTTTTAATTATATATTGGTAATGTTTAAATTTTAAATAAATTATGTCAAGGTGAAATGGACATTTTCCTCATTAAATTTTCCAAGTGATCTTTCAAACTCATTTTTCATATAAGATGACATATTTTTTTGTCACATAACATTTACTAGGGATAAGATAAAATGAAAATATTTCCATATTAACTATAGATTTTTTATAATTATTATTGAATGATTTTTTAAAAACATGTCCCTTTTCCATGGGTTATATTATGATGAAATGATGAAATTATTATTGAACCCATTTCTTTTCCAAAGGAAGTGATATGATAAAATTTTTATGAAATACATTTATTTTCATGGGTTCTGATATGATGAATGATTTGGGAAATGATAATGATGGGAAAAACCAATGTGGTCGATCCGCTATAGGAAACATGCTTATATGCTTTGTCCACTATAGGAAACATGTGATGATGATTAATGGATTATGAAATGAGAAAAAAGTGCTTATTCATGATCCCTTATGAAATGAGAAACATTTTTTGATGCATGATCCATTATTATTTGATAGTCTTGATTGTTAACCTTGAAATATGTAATGGTTTCTATACATATGATGGTGCCACAATTATATTAAATTAAATTTTGGTTCAATAATGATTTATGATTACTTTTCACTCTTATGGTTCATGTATTTTTTAAATTATAATTATTTATGATTATTTATACATTCTTCGAGGACGGTTTCCTAAAATTGATGGCAATGTGAAATAGTGGGTCAGGCTATAACAGCGGCAGCGCGGGAGAGCTGTAGGCGCAGACGACGCCAAGAACGGACACCGGAGCACGTCCAGTGACTCGTGGAAGCACTACAACATAAATCGCATTTAGCAGCGGTCTTTTAGCGGTGGTTTACAAAACCGCAGTGAAACCTTTTCTTAAAAGGGTTTCACAGAGGTTTATTAAAAACTGCCTCCAAAACCATTTATTTTTTTAAAGTCGTGACACTCATTAAAAACCACCTCCAAACCCATTTATTTTTTTAAAGTCGTGACACTCCCTCCCCCCACACACACACGCACTCGAGCTGACCCCCTTCTCTCCCCCGACACTGCTTCTCCCCCTAACCCCATCGACCCCAACCCTAGGTCCACTCCCCTCCCTTACCATTGGTGACCTCACCGCTCATCACCACTGACCCCCCTTCTCCCCCCGACACCTGATACGTCGCCTTCTCCCCCTAACCCCATTGAGTTCCTACCCTAGGTCAGCTCCCCTCCCCTGTCGTTGGTGGTTTACATAGTGGTACGTATGGTTTTTCATGTTTTTTTCTTTATTTGGATGTTTGTGTACTAGCCATTTCATCCAGGATATTATTTCTAATTTATATTGTATATGGGATATTTCTTTTCATTTTATGTCTGAATTATGTGATGGTTTGGTTTATGGGTTTTTTTGATTAATTTTATTGTGTTATACTCTTCTTGGTTCTTTCATTATTAAGAAAATTGTTTATTTTTGTGCATGGATTTCTAAATGTGATATTGGATGAGTGGACCTTAGTGCGGGAGGGAGATAGTTAAACTAATGTAGGTGTAAGTTAGTTCATATGTTTATTCATTTAGGCATTACTATTCTCATTTAGCATTTTCATGAGAGGTTTTGGGTATTATCCTATCGAGTATAATTATATAATCACTCCCACATATATAAATATGTTTTAAAGGTTTTTGAGGGAGATTTGGTGGCTGGAGTACACATTTCTAGTGTGAGGCTTGTATTTTCTTCTAGATTCATTTTCATTGGATTTTACTTTTGATATTTATTTTTCATACTTTTGTTATGCATGGAAATTATATGAATTATGGATTGGGTTTTATTTTATATATTTTCAATTTGATTGATGGTTTATTTTATATTACTGAGATTATGGGGGTAATGAAAGATTTCTAGGGAAGTTTGACACTTAAAATAAGTAGTGATAGTAAATAAGAAACAAAAAAACCCATGATCACCATGCATGAAACCCAAATACAAACAATAAATAAAATGAAGAAACTATTATATACCTTACACTAAAGAGTTTCAACCTTTATCTTTATTCATTACATGTGATAAATATCACTGATGTGTATCCATGAGATTCCCCTCTACATAGTGTATCGATGGGTTGAATGAAGTCACCTAACAGTCAGGTGGTACTCTCCATCCATCCAATATATGATAGTATCTCTTGAGTTTTAGGATAAAAGATGAAACAGAACACCGAAGCATATGAGATATTAATCCAAGATCCTACGCAAGAATCATACACACAGTTTTTTTGACCCCTTGCCTTTATATAATCTATTAGATATATCCCCAAGCCCTGCACATTTACTCATGTGTTATATAACACATGAGTAAATAACATATGGTTACTTCGGTTTGCAACCCATTGATAGAATGTGTACTTATAATTATCATATAAAAACAAAATTTAATCTCCCTTTATTTAATGATATCTTATGTAGTGGTGGAAATATATAATCATAAACATGATTTACAACTAACCCTTAATAAGGAATATAATATTCCTTGTTTTTATTATACCAAAAAATATGATATAACCATGAATTTATTATATGTGTATGGATTTAAGGAATATCTCCTTCAATCTCCTACTTTACCAAAAGCCTCGTAGACATAGTTCCATTTACCCTTATATTTTATCATGTATAATAATATGTGAAACCATATCTGAAAATAATTTTGGATATATTCTAAAACACCTTTATAAATCTATCATTAACTTACATTTATATCAAATCATATATAATACCTTGTGAATGTCCATCCCAAACTCTTTTAAGATAAACTGTAAAACACTTTTAAAGAATATCTATGTGCTACAAAAAATTACCATTAATTCAACTATAAGGTTTTACCCCATGATACTTTATTACATTAATAACAAATATGAATTCTCAAATTTATGAATGTAATCAAAGAACAACCTATAGAAAAGAACCAATGCAACTCAAGTTGCAAAGGGATATGGCATGATATCCATCAAATACTTGTACCTCTATACCAATATCCACCATCTACATCAAATACAATCATGCATCTTATATGATCCCTTTTTCTAAAACATTGAGTTCACATGATAAAAGAACTAATACAATCATATATTATCTTATTTAAGTCTTGGAAACCTCTTTTTATTCTAGAATAATCCCTTTTTTATGTAATTCTAGATTCAACAAGAGACTTTACTTCAGCATAAAACTTATAGATCAAGTTTCAAAGAAAAAAATTGGTTTCTTAACACCACTTGCTGAGTCAGGATCAGTCATAACATGTTTTGATCATATTTTATATCAAATGAGACTTGAAATAATTATTACATCACATATTTCATGCATTTTTTGGATTTAATCAGATCTTCCTTTTGATAAATAACATGTACTTTATTAGCACATCCACCCCATGATATCTCCCCTAAATATTGGGCCACTTCAAACAATGGTTATAATTATTTAATTTAATGTGAGAGAGGAACCTCCAACTTTCTTAAGTTGAGTAATGTAGTTGGACTTTGTTCACTCACCCTAATCTCCTAATTTAATTCTAATCCTTTGTGGTGGTACCACTTTAGATGACACCACTAGTAAAAATTTCTTCACCGATGTAAAATTTAAAATCTTATATGTCCTAGTCATTGGGCTTCAACCTAGTTGTTGGAGTAATCCTAATTTTTTATATTTCCTCCATTTATATACTATGCACCATCCATGAACTCTTTGTTATGATTATTTTTCTATTCAACGCTAATTCCACCAATCTTATTCTCATGATTTGTAGTTTTGTAAATGAGACCACTTAAGAATTTTTTTTACAATCCTTCCTTAAATTACATCAAGAACACTTTTTCCATTTCAATATAGGGTGAATCCAATAAATTAATGCTCATTTATTTCATAGGTGAGATAGATTCCCCCATTTTCTTCATCCTCAAAATTTAATACTCCTTTAGTTTAAATTTTAGTTTTTATAGGGTTTAGATTCATATTTGCATTGCTTGTTTATTAAGTTTCATACTACAATGTTATAACTGGTACTCAAATTCCCTCTAACTACATCATCAATGATAAAGATAGAAAATTTTTCATTTACATTCGACTATCTTCAATATATAGAAACCATAAATTATTTCCAAATTCCCTCAGGGGTACATTTCTTGTATAAAAGTTATGAAAATTTATGCCATACATATTCAATATAGGGGGTCCTAATTTAACATCATGTATTGTGGGGATTCAAAATAAAAATACCAAAATTTTGTATGTGAATTAAAGTATTTATTAAATGAGATTCAATATGTTGAACCATCACCGATCATGAAAAAATCATGTTAAAATGTATATTACCTAAGAAAATACTCACTATCTTATTGTTTCTTCAAGTGATTTTGTAATCACATGTGTATAAGCATACACATGCATGCACATATGTACTTTGGTTTTCTAATGTGTGATTTACCATATGTATTTATATAGGATAACCTTATGTAACATATTTATATATTTTTTCAACTAGTATATATGAATCGCTTTCCCTATTTATTAATAATTATGTGTTTTATTTTTTTTAATATTGTGTAGGAACATTGTGATATAAATGGATAAAAGTTGGATCACATTACCGAGGAACACACCTTAGTATATTAAGGGTTTGAATGAGTTTTTAGATTTTTCAATTTTTAATCGATCCGTTGAAGGTATAATAAGATGTTCATGTCCTAAATGTAAATTTAGAATATGGTTGAAGAGAGATAAAGTTTACGAACATTTAATATCGAAGCAATTCCCTGGTCAATATTTGCGTTGGATTTGGCATGGAGAATCGAACGTTACTGAAAGGTTGAGAACTGATGTCAATCCATTGAATGACCTCCCAAATTCATCGACAATGGAAAATGAAATGAAAAACCATATAAATGATGCATTCAGCACTGCAAGAGACCACCATCAACATCAAAACATATCATAACAAGCAGATGATGGTGCTATGAATTGCAATGAGAAATGTGATGTTTTTGAGACTGTAGGACAACCATATCAAGATTGTAACATATCAGTGGATCGTCTTCTTGATTCTGTGGAGACTAATGTAAGAGAAAACATCACTGAGGAAAATATGTTTCAAGATTTAGTTGATGATGGAAATCAAGAGTTGTATAGTGGATGTTTAAAATATTCAAAACTTTATTTTATGCTGAATTTATACCATATCCAATGTCTATGTGGAATTACAAATAAGGAAATGTTCATGAAATTGGAATTGTTGCGTGATGCATTTCCTGAAGCAAACATCCCTGAGTGTTTTTATGATATGAAAAAATTTGTTAACAGGCTTGGTCTGGATTATACAAAAATACATGTGTGTCCTAAATATTGTATGCTTTATTGGCGATAGTATTCAAGTATACAAAACTGTAAAAAATGTTCTTCTTATAGATAGAAGTCAATGGGTGTTGTTGGAAGTCTTAATCAATATACTTTCATGAAGAATAAGAAAAGGAACACACCTGCAAAGTTTTTTCGTTACTTTATTTTAAATCCTATATTTCAAATATTATTCATGTCATCAAAAACCGCCGAACACATGAATGGGCGTTGTGTAGATAATAACAATTATGGGTTAATGAGACATCCACGAGATTCAAAATCGTGGAATAAATTTGATTCATTATATCTAGATTTCTCAGCCGATCCTATTAATATTCGATTGGTATTGGATACCGATGGATTCAACCCATTTGGGACTTTGAGTACCAGTTATAGAATTTGGCCAGCTGTTTTGATCCCTTATAATCTACCTCTATGGATTTGTATGCAACAAACATCTTTTTTCATTTAGATGATTATTCCTAGAAAAAAATTCCTAGAAATGATATTTATGTATACTTTCATCCTTTAATTGAATTATTACAGGAGTTTTGGAGCAACAGTGTTGACACATTGGATTCTTCTTCTAAGAAAATGTTGAAAATGCATGATGATTTAATGTGGACAATTAGTGACTTCACTGGGCTTGGAAATTTATCCAGTTGGAACACTTACACAGGTTTGGATTTTCCTGTTTGAAACTTTGATTTTGATCCCAAACAGCTACCTCATAGTAGAAAATTGTTCTTCTTGTGCCATCGAAGATTTATTGATGCATCTCATAGATTTAGGCTGAACAGATCAAAATTTAATAGTTTCATTGATCATAGACCACCTCCAAAGTTGTTAACTGTTTCTAAAATATTGACACAACTTCTAAATGTTGAAATAGAATTTGGGATGGCTCGTCATTTGAATGATAGTGGGAAATGAGTACGAAGTGCAACGTCAAGTGAAACCGAAACGCAACAATGGAAGAAAAAAGTATATTCTTCAAACTTCCGTATTGGGAATTTAATTTTTTATGGCATAATTTTCATGTGATGCATATTGAGAAGAATTTCTATGAAAATTTGATTTTCACATTGCTTAATGAGCATGGAAATTCGAAGGATCATCTCAATGCTCAAAAAGACTTAAAATTAATGAACATAAAACGTGATCTCTGGCTAGATGAGAATAAAAAGTATCCTCTAGAAATTTTTGCAATGAAAAATAGGGATAAAGATACATTCCTTAGAATTTTAAAGAATGTTAAGGTATCTAATGGGTATTCAAGTAACATCTTGAGGTGTGTTGACTTGAAAATCATAAGTTACATAGATTGAAATGTCACAATTCGCATATTTTGATACAACTGTAACTACCATTGGCATTGCGTATATTATTACCTGAAAAAATTACTTCTATTGTACTCCAATTCTGCACATTTTTCAGACAACTATGTGAGAAATATCTACATCCATTTCAGCTTGAAAACCTTCAGGAGAGGTTTATATTGACCCTTTGTGCAATGGAGATGGTCTTTCCTCTGTCGTTTTTTACTGTAATAACGCATTTAATTGTGAATTTGTTTGAAGAAGCTAAATTAGGAGGCCCCATTCATTATCGATGGATGTATCCAATTGAGAGGTAATTTTTTTATACATTTTTTATTTAAGTAAACAATTTTTGGCACTTAATTAAATGCATAATTATGTTTATTTTATTTCAAAGATATCTTGGGCATTTGAAATCATACGTGAGAAATAAAGCTCAACCAGAAGTCTCTATTGCTAAAGGCTATGTGGCTGAGGAGTATATTACCTTTTGTTCAATATACTTTGATGATATTAAGACAAGATTTAATTGATTTGGACATGTTGACAACACATCGACTCAATCTCAAATACATCTAAAATCAAAAATATTGCCTGCTATTGGCCGATCAGTTGGGAGGACCTCAAATGTGACATTGATAGAATTGGAATTATTACAGGCACATAGATATGTGCTAGTGAATAGTGAAATAGTAGATCCATTTATTGAAGAGTTGAGGATACAAACAAATATATGAATGAGAGGCCAAACATGAAATGATAAATATATAACAAAAGCTGTTAATAAAGAGCTTGTAGAATGGTTTGCATGACATGTAAGTTCATAAGTATTGCAATAAAATGAATATTTGTTTGAAATATATATTTTTTAAATCTAAAAAAGTATATTTCTTTATTTAGATCATGAATACTAATATTAAATTATAGGTGTTAGAGGATTTTAAGTTTCTTGCTCGAGGTCCTCTAAAACAAGTTAAAAAGTTCGATGCTTACAACGTGAATGGATTTAGATTTCGTACAATCGATCATGAAGAGGGTTTGAAAACACATAATAGTGGTATATTTACTTTTTCTAAAGTGGAATACTATGGAAATATGACTGATATTACTTAATTAAACTACCACGGGCATTTTCAGTTGTTTTATTCAAATGAAATTGGGTCGATATTATCAGAGGTGTTAAAAGAGATTCCTTGCAATTTAATTTTTTGAACTTCTCTCACCTGATGGATGTTGGTGATCATGAACTGCATGATCCATATATCTTATCATCACAATAAAAAATAGTATATTATTTTAATTATGTTGTGGATGAAGGGTGGAGTGTAGTTTCTCACGTAATACAAAGAGATTTGTAAGATATGGGTGATGAAGTGGAAGATTTGACCTCTGAAATTTAATCTCATCAACAAAAATAAGTAGA
Organism: Viscum album; assembly: GCA_963277665.1. Taxonomy (NCBI): domain Eukaryota; kingdom Viridiplantae; phylum Streptophyta; class Magnoliopsida; order Santalales; family Viscaceae; genus Viscum; species Viscum album. Next base: position 1,774,295,342 of record OY728129.1, on the reverse strand, counting down.
GTTATTTGTCCATCATGATATTGAAAATATTATTCTAGTAAGGATGAATGAAGTGGATGAAGTAATGGAGCAGGAAACAGATATCATTGAAGGAAAAAATGACTGTATGTACTGTTATTTACTCATTCAGTAACCACTTATTTCATTTGTGTAGTCATTCATTATCATTGTTATGTATATTTTGTTTGTTAGTACTGAGCATCTATTATCATTTTTAAATTTTTTTCTGCATAATTTTTTTTAAATATATGTTATGAACTTAATTTTATCTGATTAAATGATAGTAATTCCATGTAGGAAGAGATACACTATTTCATCCACTACTGCAACAGATGACGATCCATCTGTCTCCCTCCCTATAGCATCTGAGCCACTAGCTGCCTGCCCCCTGCACCATCTCTCACACCCTCTGTGAGAGTCCCTCTAGAAGCTGATTCTTCAACTCCCCCTTCAGCAGCCTCATCAGTCGGGCGGATGTGCGCCACTTCTAGTTCATCACAAACATACTGGAGGGTCACTGTTATACGTACAAATTTTAATATAAATAAATTTATTGAACATTTTTTATACTAAATATTTGTTCATTAAAGATAAAAAAATGAAACTGTGGATAAAAATATAAAAATTTCAGATGTTTGGAATATGAATGGAGAGAATATAGTTGTCCCATTTGATTCATATGGGGTCCTTACAGATGACGCCATGAGATTACTTGGGAAAATTCTAGGCCAGTTGGCAGCGGATCCCATTTTCCTTCTTATTTCTTATGATGATTGATACATATGCCTCCCAGTTGGAAAAATGAAGTTTTTGATTCCCAAATAAATTTAATTTTAATACATTATGGTGTAATTGAATGTAATTTTATTAATATGTTCAAAATAAATTTCTGTATACAGATGTTTTTCCACTTTACAGTTGTTGATGTGATAGCACGAAATTAGACATTGAAAAATCTTAGTAAGAAATGGAAAGACTTCAAATAGAGATTGTAGGGCGATGTCAACAATACTTTTTTGATCGTCCAACAAATGTATGAGAACCTACCTAATGGGGTACCCAAAGAACAGTGGAATGTTTTTCTTGACAGACATCATGATGAGAAGAAGATGGTATTTAGATATATATTATTATATTAACCTCATTTTACATTTATACATGTATATGAATAGGATATGAAATTTAATACATTACTATTAAATTGCATTTTATTTATTTCAGAATCTCTCAAGAAAGAATGCATAAAGCTGGGCTAAGCAAGTCATCCCTCACAATGCGGGGTCAAAAAGCTTTTCTAGAATCCGATCGACTTTGGTAATCTTTTCATTAGTTTAAATATTTATAGGACAATATTATATGTTTAAAAAATTAAATTGTTTATTTATCTTTGTTTAATGCAGTCACAGAGTTTAGGGAATGAATAATCCTGAACTGATGTGTGGTTGGATGTTCACAAAAAATCTGATGGAAGTTTTGTTAATGAGCCTACCAAAGAAGTTAGGGTATGAACTCATTTTTTCATTATAATAACTTATTACCAACTTTTACTATGTTAATATATATTGATATATTATTTATAGGTAAAAATTAAAGAACTATGGGATATAAATCCTGGGCAGTCCTACTCAGTCTCCCAAGATGACCCGGTTGCTAAAGTTCTTGGGAAGGAGCATCCTGGTTGAGTGCACGGGATGGGTTTGGGACCTGTACCATCTGAGGTTTTTGGCAGGCCACCGGGGATTGCAGCTGCATATACTCCTGGTTGTAGCCAGTCCATACTCGGAGATGCTCAGAGAGATATTTTTTTCTATGAAACATAGTTCATGAGAAGGGGGATCAGATATCTACTTTGTAGAAATCATTGACTAATATACATCAGCAAATGAGAAGATATGACCCTGGTGGTACTGTATCGACTCGTGGTGACAAGGTAAATCCAAAAAATTCAAAATCATTTAGTATGAAAACTTTTATTGGTTTTAAGTTTAAATATAAATATTGAACACTATTTAATTTTCAATATAATGTTCTTAGAGGTGGTAGCAGGAAGTGGATATGGAGGTGGAGAGGGTGATGATATGTGTTCATCATCGGACAATGATTAGTTATATTGTTGATATGTTGGAGGTGGAGAGGGTGGCAATATGTGTTCATCATCGGTTTGTATATGTATCATGTGTGGCACATACTTTCCACCAAACATTTTCATGACCAAACATTTTCTTGATTTGTCATGTTTCCTTTTATGTATTTTATTGATTTCTGATGTTTCCTTTTATGTCTTGATTTCTTGAGTGTAGTATTCACTGTATATTTCGATTCTTTATTGTGATGGTTCATTTTTTATGATTCATTTTTCCTAAATTTATTAGGTTTGTCAGCCCTGGGTGAACATCCCACTTCAAATCATTATAGACTGATTATGGGGATGTCAATCCTATAATGTGGATATATAAAATGACTTTTATAGATTCTAGAAAGATTAGTAAAATTTATAGATATAATGAGAGGCATTGTAACCAACCTTCCATACCAAAACTCTCTGAATACTCAATGAAGGAAATTGATGTTGAATTGATTGTGTGAGGAATCATGAAGCCCAATTCATATATAGGACACAACAGCATAAATCAGTCCTCTACCAAAGCATTAACAGAACCAACCATTCTCTTTCCAACAACTTTACCATAGTGAAGAATATGGAAAAAATTAGGATATGGGAAGAGGGAAACTCACCTAAAACATTTAAGGTTTGGTCTCCTAAGATCGAGGCTAAAATCTAATGAATAGGGTCCATAATTCCTCTTAGGGATATACTTGGGTCGTCTAAGAACTGATAGAAAAGATGGAAGAATGTGGGGGATTAAGGGTATTATAGAATTTATAGGTGGTCTAGAAAACAGAAGACCTTGGTGTAGCCCCATACACAATTCCAGATAATTACTTAAAAGGGAGGGGTCTATGGAATAATGGGAAGGACCTTTCCATAATGAGGCTAGTCAAGGCATCCTATGAGAATTGCAGTTATACCTGTGATGAAGATCTGATAAAATAATAGAAGGGGCCATGAAATATTCTAGAGATCTAATTCGGAGAGCACAACTAGGAAGGGGGTCTTATGACACAATCCAAATCCATGATTCCATGACCCCAAATATGATAAAACCCCCAACCCCCCCCCCCCCAAAAAAAACTCACCCTCAGACACCATAACACAACCAAGGTGACAATTCCTAAGCCATGACCAAAATGGAAGAATAACCCAAACACTCCCATGAGCCCTAATGTCGTAGCCTACCAATCCACACCATAGAACTTTAAGGTCCATGTTGTGACCATTCTCTACAATGTAGCCATGAAAAAAATGGATGTATCATCAAAATCCTCTCTATGAACCCCCCCCCCCCCCCACACACACACACACTCCACAACCAACCTATCCACGCCTTAGTGGCACTCTTTATTCTAAAAATGATCTCCTCTACAGTTCAATCCCTAGAAAAACATAGTGATTGCCTTAAAATTTCTCTGAAACTGAAGTAATAACTCTCAAACATTAAAAAATATAAAAATAGTAACCATGATGTTACAATTCTCCCCACTATATGAGTTTTTTATCTCTAGGAAATCATGTGGGAGAATATTATCTAGAATGTCTGAAGGTTCTCTACCCACCACCTCTATCTGAGATTCATGTGCTTCTAAGAAAAGATATTTCTCATACTATTATGATAAAAACTGATCATGAAAATCACTCCAAAAGTGTGTATCTCCAATACTTAAGCACGTGCATATATGAAAAAATGATCAAATTCATTATAGGGGTACTTTGTATCTTGTGGATAATGTTGAAGAGATTCATAGGCCACAAAAAAGAGTTTGACATTTTATAAAAAGATATTTCTCACTCCACTTGTCATGTTTTTATTAAATATGAATAAAAATTCCCTTGGTTGTGCTTAGTTAAGAATCTCTTTTCATATTGAAAGTAGTATGTATTCTGTTGGTCTTTTGGTATTATTGGAATGGTTTTTTTTTTCAGGGCACTGGTACAAAAGCTGCAGAAACTGCTGTTTTTTTGTAAATCTTCTTTTATCAGCGGTTTTAACCACCGCTGACCGTAACTGGAATAATTCACGGTGATTAAAACTGCCGCTAAATGTCTGTATTTTTCTATTGGTGATAGTTTTAACCGCCGCTAAATGTAACATGAATACTAAGCGGTGGTTTTAAATACCACTAAATGTCAGCATGTTTCTATTAGCGACATTTATAATCGCTGCTACGATATTAAATTTAGCGGCGGTTATAACCATAGGTACAAATTCCCATCTTCCACGCACAGTTCACGGAGGTTATGATTCTTTTAGTGGCAGTTTTACCAGCCAGTGGTTTAATTTTTTTGGCGGCAGTTTTAACCGCCGTGAAAAAAGTGAGCCCCTGCCCCAGAAAAACCGCCGCTAAAAAACATCATAACCGCCGCAAACTGCGCAAACTATGACGGTTCCTATAAACTGCAGCTAAATGGCTTTAACTACCAGAAATAGTGTCCTGACGCACAATTTAGTGGTGGTTTTCAGAAACCACCGCAGAATCATATAGCGGCGGTTAAAACAACTGTCATACATAAAAATAACTGCCACAAAGAGTCAATTTTCCAGTAGTGCAGAAACTGCCGGCACGCCATGTCGGCAGTGGCCGGAGGTGACCCGAGACAACCAGTTGTGGGCGGTGGAAGGTGGTGTGGGATGGAGTATCATGGTTTCTTAAAGCAGCTAGCCCAAACCAGCCGCAAGAAACAAGGGTGGTGCCTGCTAGCGCTACCAGTGGCAGAAGCTGCAGCCAGTAGGCTGCGGCAGGAGGGTGCGGTGTGGGCCATGCCACGGCGCATTGGAAAAACTCGATCGGCCAAAAAGACAACGGTTTCCTATAGTGGGATAGCACCCCATCGGCTGGGCGAAACTACCCCTCAACCGCGGGGCCAGTGAAAGAAAATGGTATGCCTTCTGGATGACTGGGCTGGACGTGGACCGGACCAGCCTAGTGGGTCGGGCCAGACCCGCGGTCTAGTGGGCCAGTGCGGGTGGGTCGAGCCCCACATGATGGGCCAGGCCAACCGTGTCCCCGGCCCATGAACCAAACCGGTCCTACCCCAACGGGCCGGACCCAGGCAGGGTCATGTAGACCATGAGACCCATTGCATCAGGCCGGTCTAACTGATTCTGATCATTCCAGACCCAACCTGTCCCTGAATAAAGACACTCCTGTAAATTATAGACCAGGTGTTCATTCGACACGCTATCAGTAGCGTTGGGATCCCTTTTGTAAATTGGCCCCTTTTACATATTCTGGTGAGTCCGATCGAGCCGGGCTAGACCGAGGTGCAATCACCCCCTTTTCATGGAAAGAGATGTAACTAACAAACTGGGCGTCTGATTGACACGCCATCTAATGCATAAGGAACCTTGTGACAAGACGATCCTTTGTAGATACTCTAAGTGAGTTTTTACAGATAATGACCTATGACTTGGGTTGGATCAGACTTGAATCCAACTGGGACCTTTTTAAAAAAGTGCCCATATCTCTCTAACCGGGCGTCTGATAGATGCGTCATCTATCACGTTGGGACACCTATGACGGGGTGGTCCTTTTGGTATTCCTTTTCTAGGACTTCGTACAAGTTGAAATACGACCGATGGCTTGAGGAGTGGTTCTCCTAGAATCCATCATGTTGAGTAGGAATCCAGTGGCTAGCTTTGACATGAAGAAGAAGAGTGACCAATGTGAGCCAGCATCAGAAACTCCAGAGTGGGATGATCTAATTATACAACTTATCATCCTTACCTCTGTATTAGCGACCCTGTGTGGATCAACATCATAGTGACCCTGTGTGGATCAGTATTATAGTGACCCTATGTGGATCATCATCATAGCGACTCTGTGTGGATCAGAATCATAGTGACCCTATGTGGATCATCATCATAGTGACCTAGTGTGGATACACATAATAGAGAAGTAGTGTGGATCAGCATCATAGTGACCCCATGTGGATCAGAAACATAATGACCCGATGTGGATCAACATCATAGAGACCCCTTGCGGATCATCATCATAGTGACCCTATGTGGATCATCATCATAGTGACCCTGTGTGGATCAGTATCATAGAAACCCTGTGTGGATCATTAGTGCACGACTCGGTAAGGAATCGCCTTAGAGCGGACCATCGTGCATCAGCGGCATACGAATCTGTGTGAATCAACAATGGAATAGCTCTTTATTGGTTCATTTTTCAAACTTACTAATGGGATAAATTAATATAGCTTAAGACTGATCATCTTTATTCCTCATCACTGAGTGGTATACCTAGTGTGAGATGACTCTTTCTTCATGATTTTTGTTTGAGTTCTTGATTTATGGTTTTTCCTTGTGGAACTCTAGGATACCTTCAGGGGTCTCTGAGTCCCTACTGAGTATTTTTATACTCACCCATGCATGGGCTCCACCCACACCTAGGGGTGTCTTATGCATATGACAAGTAGTTGGGCTGAGACTTAACAAAGCAAGGACCAAGTTGTACATGGAGGAGACAGGATGACATGGAGTGTTGTGGAGACGATAGGTAGGATCCTCAGTGGATGATCCAAAAGCTATTTTATCTTTTCATTTGTCCTTGTACTTTTCAGTTGGGATTTTATTTCATCCCGTTTACTTTCTGTACACTTTTTACTACAGTAGTTTTCTTCGTAGTTTCTTCTTGTTGTGTTCTTGGATTGTGTGTTTTTACAAGTTTAATGGCAATGACTTCCCATTATAGGGATATTCCTTTTCAGTGCTAGTCATCGACCCCTGTCCTATGGAAGGCGGGCTTGGGGTAGTCACGACATTTGCCCCGGGGGATGGGTCGTGACAATGTAGTATCAGAGGAGTTGGTTCTACTGAAGAAATAAGACTCTAATCATTCTAATGGAGCAATAATGTTAAGTGTTTAGAGTGTGGTTTTCAGTTTGGGGAGTCCATTGTTTGTGAGATGAATGATGTATCCATTCACTAGGACCCTGAATTCTGATTTCCAACTCGGTGCATGAAAAACCTGATTGTGTATCTTTTGGAAGTGTTTTATTTTTTATCTCTTTGAGTTAGCTCACCAGTTATAACTTATTAACTATGGCGCACCTTCTTCCTTTTAGGATTTTTCCACATAGATAGACAGTCAATATTCATGAGAGAGTACATGATGAAGGCTCACCGAGCAATGAGGCATCAGTGTAGGTCCCTCTTAAAGAGATAGTACCATCAGGTGGTACACCAACAGAATCACTACACATTGGGAAACTGTTTTAAACCAGCCCTACCAGTAGTGGGTTCACGCTGATTGAGTGTGTTGCACGAGTTTCTGCGGTAGAAGAATCTGAGGTCCCATGGAAAGAAGTCTCCACATATGGATGAGGATTGGATGGAGGCTATGGCTAGAGTTTTTTGCCTATTTGGAACACTAGCTAACCTGATGGTGATCCTAGCTGCTAGTCATTTCCAAGGAGCAGTAGGGAGATGGTGGATCCTAACACTCTAGATACATGACAATGTGACCCTCACCTAGGTAGATTTCGATGGCATCTTTAGGGAAGGGTTTGTTCTAGTGACTCTATGCTCTATGCATATATAGAAGATGCTACACTTCTAACAGGGCAGCCTGACTGAGGCCTAGTACTCGGCGAGGTTCACTTACCTCTCATGCTACTTTACCGACATAGTGTGGGGCCCTTTCTTTAGGGCCCAAACCTTCTCGCTGGGACTCTGATGGGAGATCAGATCTTCAATGGTATCTATCAGCATCTCGACGCATGCTGAAGTGTTATAGAGAGCACTCTTGGTAGAGAGCTTCCTTGCTGAGTAGACATCGATGGCGAGACCCACCACTGGGCGACATGTAGTAGAGTCATCTGTGGCTGGTAGTTTGAATATGACACCAAGGTCCATGTCGACCAGACCTTCTGGTGGATGACCCTAGGATGTAGGTTCAGATTTTCAAGGCTCATGAGGTAGAACATTCAAACAGAGGAGAAAATAGTGCTTCACGTGCAGTGGGTAGAGTCACATGGCTCACAACTGCCTGACTAGTCACACTGAAAGCCGGTAGAAGGTCAAGGGACCACTGAGGAAAAGGGAGAGATTCGAGCGAGGTGGTCCATAGGACAACTGACGTGGAAGAGAATCTGATCATGTATCTGGCGGTGGGCGGCGATTTGAGGTTCTACCGCCACCACCTCCAGGTGGTCCACCCTGACCATAGAGATCAGGTGGAAGGGGGCGAGCTCATCTCCAGGCAGTTGAGGCCTTTGACCACAATTCATCATAGATGATTTGAGGAATGATCTATGTCTACTCCACCATAGTTTTGGTACTTATAGACATAGGTTCCTGTCACTATTTCATTTTCATGGCTCTCGTTCGGAGCTTGGAGATTCTAGTGGAGACGTTGGCTCGATTATTGTGATTAGAGACTCATACGGGAGAAGATTCGATGATTACACACTGGTGGTGGAAGTGTGAGATTACTCTAGGAGGTGAGAGCATCAGCTGGAATCTTCTAGTAGCGGCATCAAGGCTTAGTGACGTCATCTTGGGTATGGACTGGTTATGCACAGTCTATGCTCAGATTGACTATATTAGGTGAAAAGTGTAGTGTGTCAGTGAGGATGGGATGAGGTTTTCCTTCACCAGTGAGAAGGGAGCCTTTACAGCATAGGATGGATATTCTCGGAGGAGGGTGCAGCCGATCACACATCAGTTGGATAGCCTTACCCTTTAAGCAGTTGATGTTGGGAGCCAGAGCTATCATGTAGTGGTGGACCAGTATGCGGATGTCTTTCCTAATGATGTTTTGGGACTTCATCCTCGTAGAGAGGTAGACTTTTACATTGACCTATACCCTAGTATGGAAAAAATATCTACACCAGTATATCGAATGGCTCCCATGGAGATTTTTGGGTTACGGTTGCAACTAGAGGACTTGCATAGGAAGGGGTTCATAAGGCCCAGTGTTTCTCCATGGGCAGCCCCGATTTTGTTCGTCAAGAAGGAATATGGGAGTTTGAGACTCTGGGTGGACTACTGGTCCCTGAACCAGGTGACCATGAAGAACAAGTATCCACTTTCAAGGATTGATGATATTTTCGATCAGCTGAAGGGAGCTCATTGGTTTTCGAAGATAGACCTCAGATCAGGATATCATCAACTCAAGGTACGATATGAGGATGTGCAGAAGATGACATTCATATTTCATTCCGACCACTATGAGTTCTTGGTTTTTCCATTTGGTGTGACCAATTCCCCTTTAGTGTTCATGGGACTCATGAACAGGATCTTCCAGCCATACATTGATCGCTTTGTGGTGGTCTTTATCGATGACATATTGGTGTACTCAGCGATGGAGGAGGAGCATGCCTATCATCTGCAGATAGTACTAGATACACCATGAGTGCACCAGATTTATGGTAAATTCTCAAAGTGCCAATTCTATATAATTGAGGTCCAATTTCTGGGACACATTATCTTGGAGGCTGGAGTTTTAGTGGATCCAGTGAAGATTGAGGTTATGCTTACTTTGGAGTAACCCATGTGTGTGATCGAGGTGCGGAGTTTACTAGGGTTGTCTAGGTACTAAGAAAGATTCGTACCTGACTTTTTGAGAGTTGTGGAACCCTTGTTAGCATTGAATAAGAAGGGATATAGCTTTGTATGGATGGATATATTCCATTAGAGTTTCCAGGAGCTGAGGTAGAGACTGATGAGTGCCCCTATATTGATTCTACTAGAAGAGGGTGTTCGGTATATAGTCTACTATGACACATCAGGGACTGGACATGGATGTGTCCTGGTGTAGGAGTGAGAAGTGATTGCTTATGGTTCCTGACAGCTGAGATAGTATGAGCAGAACTACTCTGCCAATGACCTGGAGTAAGCGGTAGTGGTCTTCTCCTTGAAGATGTGGTGACACTACTGGATGGGTGAATGGTTATAGTCTACTCTTATCACAAGATTCTCATGTATATCTTTCACAGAAGGACCTGAACTTGAGATATCAACAATGGATAGAGTTCCTCTTGGACTATGACTTTGAGATCGTCTACACTCCTGGAAAGGGGAACGTAGTAGTAGATTCACTCATTAGGAGGTCTTGTCTACATTTTCTGAGTGAGGCAGCAGAGCAGTTAGCCATGTTGCAGATATCCTTTATGGATATAGATGGAGCAGATTACCTCCGGTCTATGACTACCACTCCCCCACTTCTTCAGTGAGTTAGGGAGGCACAACTTGTGGACATTGACTGCAGCACTCAACATTCTTAGATATCTTCAGGACAGGCACCTGATGGATTTTTCATAGGTGGGGAGTATTTCATCATCTTTAGAGGATGCACCGTGGTACCACTAGCGCTATGATAGGAGGTGTTGTGGTATTTCAATATGTCCCCTCTGGAGGTACATCTTGGTTTGGAGAAGATGTACCAGGACATTTGGTATCATCATTGTAGGATAGGGATGGAGTAGACAGTGGAAGAGTTTTTTTCATGATTCCTCACTTGTCACTAAGTGAAGGCCGAGCATCAGGTTCCATAAGGATTAGCACAGCCACTAGAGTTGACGGAGTGGAAGTGGGATGGTATCTCCATGGAATTTGTGATAGGACTACCACTGACATCCATGGGACATGATTCCATCTGGGTGGTCATTGACTGAATCACCAAGTCGTCTCACTTCCTACCATACAATAGCAGGGATCAGTAGAGGGATTAGGATGTCTCTACGTGCAAGAGATTGTACGACTTCATGGTGTGACAATTACTATCATATCTGACCATGAAACAAATTTTACATCTTGGTTGTGGAAGATATTACAGGAGGCATTCGATAATCAGCTACGTTTGAGCACCACATTTTATCCACATAATAATGATCAGATAGAGTGGACCATTCAGAAACTAGAGGACATGCTTCATGCATGCGCCCTATATTTTGGCCGTAGTTGGGAGGATCACTTGACTTTGGTGGAGTTCGCGTATAACAATAGCTATCACTCCACCATCGGTATGGAACTATTTGAGGACTTGTACGGTCGACAATTTAGATCACCTCTATGCTAGACAGACCCAAGGGAGTCATCACTTATGGGTCCAGAGTTTGTACGGGCTACCACTGAGAAGGTGCAGATCATCCAAGAGAGGATGAAGACTACACAGAGTAGACATAAGTCTTATGATGATAAGAGACGAATACCTTTGGATTTGGAGGAGGGAGACCATGTTTTCTTACATGTCTCACCTCGATGAGGTTTGTGGAGATTTGGCTGGGGCGGAAAGCTTTCTACAAGGTTCATCAGACTATTTAAGGTTCTCAACAGAGTTGGCGAGGTGGTGAATCATCTAGATCTTCCCCCATAGATTCATCGAGTTCATGTCATTTTCCACGTGTTTTAGCTGAGGAAGTACATGCATGATCCATGGAAGGTCATTGACTAGGTCGAGCTGGACATTGATGATGTGGAGACATTTACGGAGGTACCAGTGGAGATTGATGATCAATAAGAGTGGGTCCTTCATGGATGATAGATTCCTCTAGTGCATGTTCACTAGCATCACGGGAACCTACAATAGAGCACATGGGAGCGGGAGGCTTAGATTCATGCTCAGTACCCCCATTTTTTTCATTAGTCTATGTTGTGTATTTCAGGGATGAAAAGTCCTAGGGTGGCAAGAATGTAAAGACCTATATTTTCCATGTAATTTTTTTTAATTATATGTAATTATTATGAGTCTGTGAAAATTGACAGTGTGTGATTTTGAGGCCCGTTCTGCCCAGACTGAATTTACGAACTTTTGTTTAGGTACGCTCAGTAAACGCATGGGCGACATTTTCTATCTTTTGAATCGGTGCTCAGATTAAAAATCTGAGGGCACCGTTGAATCTGAAGCGCTAGGATTTGCTTAAGGGAGGCTTCACTTACACCGCAATAGGTCGGGTGAAAAAGTTATTTTTGTATAATTTTGAAAGTTTAATAAAATTACATGTTATGTTATTTTATTTCTTTTCGTTTTATCTAGTGAATGAGCAGTGGTGGTAGGACCAACAACATGTCAATCCATTAAATGGATTGAATCCCCTTTATTCTTGTAACTGCATCATTGGAATTTGGAAGGTTCATTAATTAAATGAATCCCATTAATTCCACATGCATTACTCACCCTCCCTCCAATCTTATTTATATGGAGCTCAGGGTGGAGTGTTGGCATGGATTCACCAAGACACAAAGCTCTGGAAAAGTACCACAATGCCAACCACTTTGAAGACGAAAACAGTTTCAACAAGCGGTGACGAGCACCACTGAATTACAAACCGAAGACAACGAGGAAGGAGGTTCTATCGATCGTCATCAGAGAACATCTCTTCTAGGTAGGGGGTTTATTTTTAAGTTTTCATTAATGAATTAAATCCTATTCTACTTGCTATCAAATTAACATAGAGGGAGTGGGCCAAAAAAAAGTCTGGGACCCTCTGCCGCATCACTCATGTTCTGTTCCTCGGGGAAGGTTTACTCATATTGATGGTAACGCGAAATAATGGGTCACGCTTTGACGGCGGAAGTGCAGGAGAGCCGTAGGTGTAGACAGAACCAAGAATAGACACTAGAACATGTTCGGTGAACAGCGGAAGAAACCGCTGGAGTGTCATGTCGGCAGTGGTCGGTGGTGGCCGGAGGAGACCCGTGAAAACTGGTCGCGGGTGGTGGAAGGAGGTGTGCGATGGGGATCCATGGTGGCCGAAGGTGGCCGACCTGAGTCGGCCGCATGAGACAAGGGTGGTGCCTGCAGGTGCCGCCGCCGGCAATAGCCACGGCCAGCAGGCCACGACAGAAGGGGGCGGTGCGGCCCGTGTCGTGTTGCGTTGGTGAAACCCAGTCAACCAAATGGCCGGCCATTTAATTAGGTGCGGCAGTGCCCCACCGATTGGTAGAAATGGCCTCGCTACTGCAGGTCCAGTGAAAGAAAATGGTCCACCTTCTGGTGGGCCAGGTTAGATGTGGACCAACCGAGCGGACCGGACCAGCGGCCCAGTGTGGGTGGGCCGAGCCCCACCAGGCGGGCTGGTCCAACTGTGTCTCGGCCCATGAAATGAATTGGGATATTTCTATGGGTCGGACTTAGTGAACCGGGATGAACCTTAACGGGCCAGACCCTGGTGGGGTCATGTAGACCCCGGGACCTATTGTGTTGGGCCGTCTGAACGAGTCAGACCGGGCCCTGACCCAGCCGGTCCCTGAATAAAGAAACGCCCATAACAGACAGGATAGGGGTTCATTCGACACCCCGTCAGTGGTGTTTGGATTCTTTTTGTAAAGCGGTCCCTTTTTCATTTTTTGGTGGGCCCGACCGATCCGGTATGGACCAAGGTGTGATCACCCCCTTTTCATGGAAAGGGATGTAACTAACAAACCAGGAGTCTGATCGACGCGCCATTTGTGGCATAAGGACCCTTGTGACAAGGAGTTAATTTTTATATACTCTAAGTGAGTTTTTATGGAGTTTGAAGTGTGACTTGGGTTGGATCATACTTGAATCTGACTAGGACCTTTTTACAAAATTGTCCATATCACACAGACCGGGTGTCTGATCGACACGTCGTCTGTCACGTTGGTACCCCTATAATGGGGTGGTCCCTTTGGTATACTTTTTCTGGGACTTTGTACCAGTTGAAATACGACTGATGACTTGAGGAGAGGTTCTCCCAGAATAACTCTTGTTGAGCGGAAATCTTGTGGCTGGCTATGAAATGAAGAAGAAAAGCGACCAATATGGCACAGCACTAGAAACTCCAGATTGGGACGATATAGTTGTAAGACTAATCATACCTACCTATGTACTAGAGACCCTGTGTGGATCAGCATCATAGCGACCCTATGTGGATCATCATCATAGCAACCATGTGTGGATCAGTATCATAGAGACCATGTGTGGATTTGCATCATAGTGACCAAGTCTGGATCAGCATCATAGTGACCATGTGTGGATCAGCATCAAAGTGACCTTGTTTGGATTAGCATCATAGCGACCCCATGTGGATCAGAATCATAGAGACCCTATGTGGATTGTCATCATAGCGTCCCTATGTGAATCAGCATCATAGTGACCCTATGTGGATTAGCAGTGTGTGACCCGGTGAGGACTATCCTTAGAGCGTCCCATCATGGATCAGCAGAAGATGAACCTGTGTGGATCAACAATGGAACAACTCCTTATTTTTTCAGTTGTGGAACTTCTTAATGGGATAAAATGATATAGCTTAAGACTAATCATATTTTTTTCAATCACTAAGTTGTATACCTGGTGTGAGCTGACTATTGATTCATGCTTTGTGTTTGATGTCTTGCTTTGTGGTTTTTGTTTGTGGAACTATGGGAGACCTTCGGGGGTCTTGGGGTCCCTATAGAGTTTTTTTATATCACCCATGCACGGGATTCACCCGCACCTAGTTTTGTGATGTGTAGATGATAAGCAGCTGGGTTGAGGCATGAGGGAACCAGGACTAGGCAGTACATGGAGGAGACAGGCCGATGTGGAGTGTTTTGGAGACAATAGGTAGTATCCTCAGTGGACAATCCAAGAGCTATTTTCTCTTTTTAGTAGTACTTTTACTTTTTAGTTGGTCTTGTATTCCATCCCCTTTAATTTCATTACACTTTTTACTACTGCAGTTTTCTTCGTAGTTGCTTCTTGTTGTGTTCTTGGATTGTGTGTTTATACAGGTTTAAAGGAAATGTCTTCCCTTTATAGGTATATGCCTTTTTGGTGATAGTCACCAACCCCTGGCATATGGAAGGAAGGATTGGGGTAGTCATGACATAGGCCCCGGGAGACGGGTCGTGATAGGTTCATTCGATCATACATTAGAAAGTTAATTTCCTATCTTTGGATCTATTCCCTTCTAGACCTATCTAGTGGGAGCTCTCCCCAATGAAGGTAATCTGGAATGAGAGTCATCTAGATATTGGTAGTACCATATGACTTAAATATGGGACTTATTTCATTGATTTGTTCTTTTTTGGCCTAAATGAATGGTAATACCATCCGTCAGTGGGCAATACTAATGACTGTTTCGTTCCGATTTGGGTCGGCCAGAGTTGTGGATGCATTTTCCAATGCATCAGCTTTCACATTTTGTTACTGAGGGACATTAGTCAATGTTGGAACTAAAGATAATTCTTCCATTAGTTCTTGGTTATGGTTCATCAAAGGGAGCATCTCTTCTTTCTTGATAGCATAGTCACCATTGACTTTCTTGATGACTAGTTCCAAATTGCCTTTCTTCTTCAGGTGTTCATCTTGCACTTAAAGAGCTAGCTCCAATCCGATGATAAGAGCCTGTTATTATAATTCATTGTTTGTGTGTCCATCTCATAGCTGGAAGGAAGAGGGAAGAACTGTTTTTTGGGATATGAGTATGAATCCCATGCCCACTTTTCAATGTCTGGGGTCGTCCATTTTTTTTCCTATCAGGCTTCTGGAGGCAACGTCAAAGTTCATTTCCTACATCTAGGATTTCTCTTGAATAGGGAAAATTTCCTCATCTTGTAGCTCAACATATAATGATGTCACCTCTATTGAGGGATACTGTTCTGGGAAATATTCTAATGTCTGGACTTTGAAGGCTTTCTAAGGCACGAATTGTATATCGAACTTCTATAGGATGACCTCCCACCATTAAATGCTTCCAGTTAACAATGGATGAATGAGAATATAATTGAGCAGGTTTCTACATGAGACCAAATGACCCCAATGGTTATTCAATTAATTCCTCGTCTTCTGGACCACAAATACTAATTTAAGGTCGCTATTATTGATATTTGAATAATGAGCCTCAACATCAATCATGATTTTGTTTAAGTAATAGATTTTATTCCTTATATGGGCATTATTATTCTATTCGAGGAAGTTATTGATGGATTTCTCCAAGGTAGTCAATTACAGAACAATTTTTCTTATTTTGACCGGTGACATTAGAACCGATATTCCTAGGAGATATCTATTGATATTGTCAAATGATTCCTAGAAATCATTATAGCATTGATATTTTACACATTTCTTATCAACCTTGTGAAGGGAAAGAATTTTCTTTTGAGGTTGGATATAAAGCGCCAAATTTGGTCCAGGTGTCATTGGAGTACTCTTGACTCAGTGAGGTTATGAGGATGTGATATGAAAAAGATAGATTTTTTCTTTTTAGTTTATAATTCTATACCACAGTGGCATACGGAAAAGCTGAGGAATTTTCTAGAGGTAACACAAAAAAGAAAACATTAGGGTTCATTTTCAGTCTTTTATGTCATAGTTCATTGAAAACTATTTCAAGATATGGAATGTGACCAAAGAATTATCGCAACTTAAACACTAAATCTTCCACATAACATTCGAAAAACTTTCCCCGGAAGGGTTTGAAGATGCGGTGCATGGCACGTCGATATGAGGCACTGACAATTTTCAAACCAAAAGGCATAACATTATGGAAAAACACTCCTTGGGGAGCCCTAAAAAAATTGATTCTTTATCTTCTTGAGCCATTCAGATTTTATTATATCCTAAATAGTCATCTATTAAAGATAAAACCTCATATCTGGAAGTTGCATCGATCAACAATTCTGTGATCAGGACTAGGAAATCATCTTATACACAACACTGATTATGATCTTTGAAATCGATACAGTCTTTGATCTGCCAATTTTTATTATTTCTGAGGACAATATTTTCTAGACATATGGGGTATTGGAATTCTCTAATGAAGTTATCTTGTATGATCTTGTTGAATTCAGCCTCTGTTTTGGCATCATGTTCTTGGTGCGTCCTTCTACCAGCTTTATTGTAACCATGGTGGTCTTTTGGAAATCCTAGGTGGTGAGTGGCCAGCTCTAGATCGAGGTCGTACATTTTTGTATAGTTCTTTGTGAAACAATCTTGATTTCTCTTCAGGAAAGAGTTGTATACCTATTTCTATTCAGAAGACATGGTTGCACTAATCAGAATGGGTCACGACTCTTCTTCCCTACCCAAGTTGATTTCCTTGAGTTCATCAATGGTGGTAGAGACTTCTTCCACAACATCTAGAGGGGAATCCCTTAGCTATTTTTATTCCTCATTTTCATCCTAATCATCTTCCTCTATGTCTTCTTACAAGGAAACAGTTCTTGAGATGGTTCTTACATAGTTGAGGGTAGAGTTGTGATTTGGTGTCTTGATGGTGAAACTGCTTATTTTTTATCAGATGTCAGTGGGGGGTTCTTTGGAGAAGATTCAGTGAGGGGTAGAAGGGTTTCCTCATCTTCATTTAGTTATGAGACACTTTCACCCAATTTAGTGGGTGATGCAAGGATTTTCTAGAGGTTTGATGTCGTTTCAGGGGAATTTTTATCCTAATCCCCACCATTACCTTGGGAGTCAGTGAAATTTTTAACATTATCATGCTCGGAGGCCATGACCGAAATCACGAGGACTGGTGAATACACCTCTGAAAATAGACTTTTTTACTCAATTTTATTTACAGGAAGTACGTATTCTTCCCTAATTTATTTGAGGGGATCAACAGGAACCATTTCCAATCTATTTGGGGCGACAATTCAATCAACACCATCGATCATAAGTCACTTCCCCTCTGACTCATATAATCCTACATCAATATAGTGGGATTCACAAAGGTTTATGAGGGAATATTTGGAATTATGGGTCCCTCTATATCCATTAATTCTATATTTGAGAAACTTATGGTAAGAGGAGAGGATTTCTATTTGTTGATGCAGTCTACGCCTTCCTAGAAGGGTGTTGAAGGCTGTATTATTATTGGACCACAAAAAATTATTGGTGAGCTTCGAGGTCACCAAAATGGGTTTCAAGCTTGATTTGGCCTAATGAATTCTACTTGCATTTATCTTATCCCAATAGAGTAATGGTTCTGGGTGTTATATCATGCTCTTTGTAGCCCAACTGACAATGTTTCTATAATGGGAGTAGATTAACTTCAGATCCATTATCGATGAACACTTTTCGTATATCGGCACCATTTATCATACCAGACAGATTTAAGGGTTTGATCTGACCTTGCATAATGGCATCATCATATTGATCCATGAAGGAGATAACTGTGTGAAATTATATAGAATTAGACTCTATCTAGTAGACTTTGGAGGCTTCTACCTCGGCTTCAAACTCCTAGAGATAGAGCAATGCTTCGATGATTGCTTCCCTGAGATATGATGATATATTCAGTGCATCCAAGACTGACATCTTAGTTGGAACATAAGCTAACTACTTTAGGATATCATATTTATGATTGAAAGTACACCACTTCCTCGATCAAATATTCTCTTTCACATGAGCTTTAGGGACTGGAACATTTGATGGTGATAGGTCAGCCTTTGGGATCGTAACCGAATGAGATTCCGTCCATTATGGATTGGGTCGGGCAGGTCTACTCACATTCTAAGGGAAATTAGTCACCCATTCATTATCTTATATATATTCTGAAAATATTATACTGAGGTGGATTCTTGTGGGGTGGTAGGATATTTTTCATGTCCCTATTGGATCTACTGAAGGGTCCTTCTGCGGGTTTCTACAACACTGATGGTTTAAGAGGGGGTGTGGCCATAAGCTTGATTTTTTCCATGGCTATGTCTCCCTTGACATCCATAGCTTATGTGGCTTCTTCATCTAGCTTCCCAATTGGGTGTGAGAAATTATGGTAGATAACAATATTCATCATCAGAAAAGTAATCCATTAAGTGTATGACATTGATGGTGCCAAAAATCAGCTCCTCCTATGACAATTACATTGCCTCATCATCTTCCTTTGGTTATATCATTTGGTGGGGCAGTGCTCGTTATGTCATTCTGTGGGGTGGTGCTCATAATCTTTGATCTCATGGCATGAAATCTGGAAGTTTCAAAGACAAATTCGGCTTTGATGCAAGTTCATCTTCCTATAATTACTTTCTGACTTTTTGATTAGACTGCTTTTTGGGCAGTCAGCGTTTAGAGGATTGTGGGGCCAAGGTTTTCGTTAGGGTTGAATCATGAGTTGTTGTATGCACAATCAGTTGCTTCAACTATTCTTGGAGGATATTGTGGACATTTTTACTATTTTCTAAGTCATCCAACTATCTAACTTTCACTCCTTTTTGTTAATATCTTTTTTCCATTCCACTTATTTATCCAGATCAGTGGTGGAAACAAACGCCAAATTAACTAGCAGTGGTCCTAGATTTACTTTTCTGAAATCTATCATCTTTTTTCAGAGGACCATGAAGATAAATCACTCCTATATGTTGTGTAGAAATATCTAATAGAAGGGACAATAATATTCCTAGTCGTCAAGACCTACTTCATCAGCCCTCTTCATCTACGAAATTCAGAGCAAGTTGCAATTCGCAGTGGTTATGAAGTAGCCACAAACTTGGTCATCCAATATTGAGTAATGTTTATTTCTTCATTTTATGAATTGATTTCTTTTAACCCACATTCACTTATCTTGTCGAGGTGGGGGGATTTTTTTGTCGTCCAGGGGGGCCTTCATGGTTTTGGTGTAGGCCTTGGATCTGGAGCTAGCACCGGGGTGGCTTAAGTGTGATAGAATTCACTTTCAATCTTCCTAATATTTTTATTGGGGTTGATGGGGATTCTTTGAACTTGATATTATTCCACTATAAGGAATATTCTATCCTTTTAGAGATAGCGGAGAATCCCAAAAACCTATTCGTATATTTCACCAGGATAAGGGGTGTTTTCAGCTCATCGCAGAGATTGTCGATGCACATGGCCAACATCTCATCTTGGGGGTGTGGCTGGTTCAAGGATTCAGTCAGACACTTCCACCTGGAATTGGAGTCTAAAACTATCACATTACATCACTTTTTCAGTTCATTAGGACAATAAATTTTGTTTTTGGAAATTTCAAGCTAAACTGGAACAAGAAATGGTGTCGAACATCATCCCATACCATTATCGAATTAGCTAGAAAAATGGTGTACCACACAAAGGTTGAACCTTGTAGAGTTCCCACAAATCATCTGAGATTCATAGATTCTTGTTGCTACAGGGTTCCAATCCTAGGGACATATTATGATGTGTAGTGCATTAGATATTTCTTTGGGTCCCCTGATCCATTAAACTCTATGAATATGGGGTTCCTGAAATTTGGTGGTGGTGGAACATTTCTTACACAGTTGGGGTAAGGTTTCCATTATAGTTGTATTAGAGTGTGCCACCATACTAAGGATTCTAATTGATTGTTTAATGACTCTATGGTAGTCATATTCACTTGATTCATGTACTATTGAACCTGAGAATGAGTGGGTGAAGTAGGGTGCAGGATTTGATGTGATGGTGCTGCTAGAAATTGAGGTTGATACCCAGCTAGTGGAATCGTTTTTAGATTCACCGGAATCTGTTCTTATTGCTTCCCTAATGGAGGGAAATATTTATATCCTTACAAGATTGAGTTTATGTAGATTGATGGTCCCAACGCTTCCTTGAATGATCTTTCCATTCTTTATTCTTCTGTTATGATGAGCCCATGGGGTATAGGTACATCAGATGGAAGTGTGTGTTGACGCTCCATCGAGGGAACTTACTCAGTAGGACGGCTTTCTCATACCATCTCAAAATTTATTCTCCTTATCTCTTTCATTTCTTCTTTCTGTTAAGAGAATATCTCCTAAATCATTGGGGAATCGTTCACATTGGGATGATGAGGTGGGTTGTAGGAAAAAATATTCTTATTATTCTCTTTATTAGGTATTGGTGAAG
Organism: Viscum album; assembly: GCA_963277665.1. NCBI lineage: Eukaryota > Viridiplantae > Streptophyta > Magnoliopsida > Santalales > Viscaceae > Viscum > Viscum album. The sequence goes on along the minus strand of OY728129.1, from coordinate 1,774,274,495 downwards.
GATGTAATGATGGATTAGATGAGGGTGCCCCAAATTTTAAGGAACACCCTTGGTTCCGGGTAGGCACACCTTTATGCTTGGTGTGGACCTCCTCTATAAGGGATACATCTACTATTTCATCCATTTCATTTGGATTATCTTCAGTGAGTTCTGTGGGATTGACATCCAAGATGTTCACTTATGCATACTGCATTTGGGGTGGCATACTGGGTTCCAAATGGTAGGAGGGAATCTTGTGTCCCTTGTCGGGTCTTCTCCTTCCATTCAGGGACCCTCATCAAGTTTCATGGTGAAGAGTGACTCAAAGGGAGCCTTGAATAAACTTGTAATTATGCTACTTCATCGGGGGACATGAGTCATAAGATGAGATATAAGAAGTAACCTCTATATTTTTTGTCCTCCCCAGGTGGGAAAAGACTCACTTCCACAAGGTGGGTGGTTAAGGTAAAAATACCCCCAATCCTGCGGTCTGGGGTTGTTTCAATTCTCTTATAAATATATCTTAGACTTGATATTTTGGTCTTATTTGGGAACTTTATGTTAAAAATTCACCCAACCCTATGGGAGGGGGTAGCTCCCATACTGCGATGGTCCTTGCTACTATTTTTTCCTTCTTAATATCACTATTTACAAAGCTGGCATGAGCTAGATATGGTGTCAGATCTTCACATGAATTATTTTCTTTTGAGGACATGGTCAATGATCATGGGTTTTCTTACCTATGGTGAGAAGTCTACTGAATTTTCTTGGTAGCCTGGTTCAAAAGTTTCTCAATGTCTTTATCTCATCATTCCTGATGCTTTTGAGACTTACTCAAGGTAGATTCTTGTTGAGTGGGCCACTATTCCCAAATAGGTACATCATTTGGGTGCCATCATGGGATGATGACATTGGAATATTCCATTTCCATTGGGTTTTGCTGGATGGGAAATGAGGTGAAGTGTAAAGATCCATGTTCTCCCCACTCTCATATGTGAACACTGGATGTGGAATCACTGATGAGGAAACACAATTTGTGCAGTGTGTGGAGGAAAGCCAAATCAAGGTTTTTCTTTAACTTTTTAATCACGGATTTCATGCATACAGAAGGGCTTCTAAGTCAATTTTCTAATGATGCTCCCCCAATATACTAACATGGTCTATATACCCATCATATGGAAGAAATTTTATTTTCAACTGGTGGAGAGTTTTCCAAATATTGAGGTGAATGTTATGAATGTGTTCTTCTGACAACTCTTTTGGGAGGCTTAACTGAGAAGTGGTTGTGGGCCAAAACATAACTGGTATGTCCTCCATGGCTAGTTGTCTTCTCACGAGCATAATTTTATGTTATTCTTCTATCATGGATTCCTATACTTCTTATACCCAACTTTAAGTCTTTGCGATGATTTCATCCTGAGTTGTGAGGCTACTGTGGATTTTTTTGATGCATGAATGGGGAGGGTGTGGCTTAGAGGATGAGTGTGGCCTCAGGCCATCTCCTAGATAAGAAAGTATGCCACTTTTCATGTCCTTCCAAGAACCTCGGAATATGAGGGATTTCCTGTATTTGGACCGATATGAGGAGGACCTTCATAGCCAAGGATATCATGGAAAGGACTACCATTACAGCTTAGCATCTGACCACAGGTTGATCTTCCATAGCGTTTACCCTGGGGAGGACCTTCTGGGAGGACAGCAGTAAGGGTAAGACCTTCATTCTATTTGTTTTCATTACAGGTAGGACCTTTTCAACGATAACCATTATGGTGAGGGATACCATTATGGGTTGATATATGGTTGGAGGTAGAATATCTATAGTTTAAATTTGGGGAGAACCTCTAGGTTGTACTGCAATGAGGGGAGGACCTTCTCGTCACATGATGTCACTACGGGGAGGGCCTTCACAATGACTGCTATCATGGAGAGGACTACCATTATAGCTTGATTTCCGACTACATGGAGAATAATATCTACAGTGTATACCCTAGGGAGAACCATCAGGGTGGATGATAGCAAGGGGTGCACCTTCTTACTTATCGATAATCTGTTTAAGGGGAGGGATACCCTAACACACATCAAAGGATAAGCTCTTGTGATTGATTTTTCTAGAGCAAAGAGTAAGCCCCCTCGAGTGCTATCAGGAGGACCTTCAGATCTTCTGGTAGAAACATTATGGGGAGGACCTTCATGAAAACTAAATCCAATTCCAGACTCACTTAGACCTTAATTAACAGCAAAGCTGACTGCACTTCCTTAAAAACCGTTTCCTGAATAAGCTCAAATCCCATAATTTGAGTTATGTTAATTCTTCTCTATGGCCATCCATTAGAAATTCCTTTACCAATATTATGCACAACTCAAGATGGATGGCCTCTTCTGACTCTACGCTGAAATTCTGGCTTGACAACTGGACTGGTGTTTCCCTCATTTAGATGATTTCTTCTAATGAAGTTCCTGCCTCTATAAATTCATCCATTAAAGAAGTTATTCACTCCCCTCGCTTGGACATCCCTGATCATATCAAAACTGTGGTTGATGATTACACTTTCTCTATAGATGAAGACTGTCTTCTTTGGGAACCATATCATAATGGGATTTTGGACTCCAAAACTTATTAAAAAAACCTTTTCTCCCGCTTGGAGTCCAACTTCTCTTGGCTGAAGTATTTTGATAAACTCTGGATTAATCCCTCTAGATTTAATCTTATTTGGCGTATTGCACACAAACGTCTTCCCACGGAGGTTTGCCTTCAATATTTTGGGGTTCATCTTAGTTCAAGATGTACGATTTGTCACCAATATAGAGAAGACATCAATCATTTGTTTTTGTCCTACGCTACTACTTCCGCTCTTTGGAATTTTGTTACTGACATTTTTGATTGCAGATGGTTAATTATTGACTCTATTTGCTCTCTTCTCAAATCCTGTGTGGAGATAGATATTTTTCTTCATTTTAAAAACCTCTTCCTTGCTGTTGTTGCGGAGCTTCTTCATGTTATCTGTTATGATAGAAATGATATTATTCACAATGGTGTCTCATTAAATCTTAATGCAGGTCGCTCAAGAATTCTGATTGCTACTAGGGATGTGTCCACTCTTCAGAATGCCAAATGTGCTAACTCGGTTGGTGACTTTGGCATTCTTCATCGGCTCAGTATTAAAGGGAACTACAATCAGCCAAAGCGTCCTTTTTGAAGTGTTCTGTAAGATTCCGATCCCTGGCTGGATAAAGATCAATGTTGATGGAGCCTCGAAAGGAAACCCTGGTCCCGCGGGTTGTGGAGCCATCTTCAGAGACTATCTTGGTAATTTCCAGGGCTTCTTTTTTGGTAGCTGTGGTTCTGCCTCTACGTTGGAGGCGGAGATTCTGGAGGTGATCTATGCGATCAAATTTGTTAAATTAAAAGGCTGGGACAATATCTGGATTGAGAGTGACTCCACCACCATCATCCAAGACATTTGGAATGGTGTGGTTCATCTCGCCTGGCCTCTCACAATGTTCTGGAAAATATGCCTTAGTTCTCTACATGAAATCAGATACATTGCCACCCACACTTACAGGGAAGCCAACAAGGTGGCGGATGGGCTTGCTAACAAAGGGATCAACCAGACCATTACGTGGAGTGATAATTTACCGGCTGATCTCCTCCCTCTCTATGAAAGGGATTGTAATAAAATTTCCTATTTTAGACTTTTGTAATTCCCTTCTTTTTTTAATAATATTTATTATCTTGGTCTCTGACCAGGACATTTCCTTTAAAAAAAGGATATGGATTCTCTATTTATATATTGTTTACAGAAACAAGAACTCCATCTTCCAGCAAAGAAAAATAATGAACATGAACTTCATATTCTAGTTTCCATTGGAGCCTTCATTCATGAGTTATATCTTGTGGAAAATTGGGGCCGCCTGCTATTGACAACGACATTCATATATGAGTCCTTATATGGTTGGTTCCCATGATGTTATCAGGATATTACTTCAAACATCTTGAGTTCTGGTAAGGATATATGCCTACCCTGGGGGCCACCGTGTTGGACTGGTGTCCCCAAGTTGGAATGGGTGTTTCTTCTAGATATATTTGTCCTTGTACCACATAATATAGCCATTGAAACTCCTAGACTTTATCAGGTATGAAATTCTTCTCTAGAGTGTCCATTTTATTTTTTAGATGAATCACCCCACTCATGGAGACGAGATTGTGGGAATGACTCCTCACTTTTTTCATATATGGGATGATATCTTGAAAGATTTGAAAGATATGGTATGGAATATAATTTTGATCATCCATCATTGACATTATGTTATGAGATACATCTTTGTCTGGAATAGGTATAAATTACCATTCGAATTTTGGTGAAAGGGTTTTTTCCTACTCCAATCTTCCATGTGTTGTCAGTGGATACTGGAAGTTCTCTTATTTTGGGGCAGAGGAACAAGTCTATACTTGCCTTGTAGCTAGGATATTTTATCTACCTTCTCCGGTTTACACTATATTTTATTGATGGGCATCATATTATAAAGCAATAATTTATGTATTCTCATTTACTATTGTATTTATCTCACATGATTGATATTCATCTGCAGAAATTTGAATATACTTATATTTTCTTGGTACCATATTTGACTAGTGTGATTCATATAAATTGGAATTATTATTGGACTACCCATTGTTTTCCACCCTATTTAGATGGGGGGCTTGGTATGAGTCAATAAGAATTTGTGTCTTCTTATATCTGGTTGTTAACTCTATTTGGATGGTGGGATTCTTTCACATCAACAGGGATTAGTATGCACCTATAATTTTCTTCCATATCTATGTGGTGGGACAGGCGAGTGATGGTGGGAATTTACACCAGCTCGTATTGTGTCACCGTATAACCAAGGATGGATTAAGAAGAGGAGGTATAGTTGTATGTCTATCTATTGTATGTCGTTGTATTTGTATGAAGGATCTCCTCGTCAGGAATCAGGGTGATGAACTACTCCTTATTATGCGTTTGTTACCCTAAACAGGCATCCCACAGGGCTAGTGTCTATTGGACTTTAGCAAGATCACCTGACATGAGATCCTCTTTAATGCAAGGATATTGGGTTGTACGTCGCTGGTGGAGACGTTCTCTAGCAGGAGCCCTTGAGTGGGGTTCTTGTGCATCTGGGATTAATTTATAGGTATCAACCTCATCTACCTCCTTGATATAAGGGAGGTGTGTGTTGTCGTGTTCTTGGGATAGGCTCCCAAAATGATTTGAGACGTCTAGTGTGTTCTTCCTCTACTGGATTGTTGGTCATGGATGAAGAGGTGGCTAATGAGATTTCACCGATTATAGGGCCTGCTTTTAAGCCTCCACCATAGGGAGAGTACCATTTTGGTGGTACTCTATGATCATCATGTTTGAAACCCAGTGATTAAGATGTTGGGTTGGCAAAGGAGTCATGTTCTTTATCAAGGACCCAGTTTTTTGTGTGGTCACTAAGATGCTTGTCTAAAAAAACTGTTGGGATGTGATTTCATGAAGATAGCTCTTTGTAATTATTCTAATAGAAATGACATATAAAGACAAAAAAACACAGTCAAAGTAGATTCTCAGGATCACATTCATAATTAATGATTTTTCTTGTCCTGATTTATTCTTGAATGTGAAGGGGGCTTGAGGTGGAGTGACCCACCACCTTTGTTCAAGATTCACATTGTGTTCACCATATTTCTTTCAACCCAATTCATGATGAACCAAGGAAAAAAATGTCCTAACAGATACTAACCAATTGTCTGTTATTATGAAGTGTTTCATGTCGGGTTCAATATTATTGTTTCCACCTGATTTGCATCATACGAGGGAAAACAAAATGGCCCGATAGATAGTAACCAATTGTCCGTTATTATGAAGGGTTTTACGTCGAGGTCACCTTTTTTTCAGCCTGAGGTTCATCGTGTCCCTTTTCAATGGCTGAGATGGTCACAATGGGACACGGTAGTATATCCTTTTTGATGTCTCAAAGGTGGTTCCACAGTTGACTGGTCCTGATGGAAGATTACAAGGGGTTATGTGTTTTGTGCAATCGACACACATCGTGTAACATGTCCTCAGATGGTCACCAATGGGTATATTCGCAAAGATAGAAACCCCCAAAGGTATTTTTTCATGATAAATGGAACTCATTTACAAATTTAGCTCCTTGTTGGATGATGATTTTCCCAATGACACTTAAGGACTCCACAGGTCAAGAGGATGGAAGGTTTGGCTCATCACACCCTTTTAGGGTGAACCATTTCCTACTCTAGGACTCTCTTATAGATTTAAGAAATTTTCATATGTTCATGAATCCTTAGTTCATTCCTAATAATGTGTCTTTGGATCACCCATGGTTTGTAGAATCAATCATTGATATACGTGGATCATGAATTAGTAAACAATTCTAGGTTAATCCAAGTGATGAGGCGCTCATGAGTTTATCACAATCCATAGGGACATAAGTTTTTTCATTGTTGGGATCAAACCCATAAGATGGTCTTCCTACATATCCTTGTGAGAGGAAGTAGAACCCATGTCGATCAATTCCACTTAACTAGACACATCACCTTTTAGGTTCATGCGATGAGGACCCATCCATGAATTTTAACTTCATAACACTAGGAATTGTAAGAAGAAAATTCCTAGTCAATATTTTATATGGGACGTATGCCAATGTGTCCTAGGATGCTCAAAATAGGCACAATATCCTAGGGGGGATATGTCCCTCCTATGGATACATCCTCGAGACCACTAGGATTATTTGGGTGTCGTTTTGGACCTCTGGGAGGCTTCCTACGTATCGTAATATGTTGGGAATCAAAGCCCTCATAGTTCGGTTTATGTTAGGTCTTATACCATAGAGGAATCCATGTTTGTGGGGGAATGATTGGGATTATCCTTTGAAAAGAATCACCTTTGATCTCGGGCCTTTAGATAGGTTTCCTACATATCCTATTTGGGGTAGGAACCAGAGTTCTTGTAGTTCAATTTAATTTGGGGCTTATACTATATAGGATTCCATATTTTGGGGTTATGCAGACATAATGATCACCACCAACCTCTAACCCCACATGATTCATGCTCAGTTTGAGAAACAAGAGGAGTTAGTGGGTCTTAAGATCACATGTCTCCCATCATCTATGGATAGATGGAACTAGATTCCAAATGGATAGATGGAGAGGGGGTTTTAAATGGCCCAATTTCTTCTCTTGTGTTGATATATAGGATATCCATGTCTGATGATCTATTTGGACATGTCTCAAACTAAGACTAAGAGGATAAAGAGTGCCACCTCCTGTGGAAATGTTTGGGACTTCACTCTGTAGGAGCGCCCTGAAATGAGTTCTGGTAAAGGGGAGAAATATAGATCCTCATAAAAGGGAAAGAAGGCTTGATCCCTTTGTCTTCTCAGTGTTACTCATTGAATGGAAAATAATATGATTACCCATGATCCCTAGAACGGGGAGGTTAATGTTAGTATCCCAAGGTTGGGCCCCAAGTTACCATGGGAATGTAGACTTATATAAATTCTAGGTGGTCCACACCACTGTGGGGATTACCTACATGACTCTGCATACCACAAGCTTATGTAAAATCCAAATGGAATGATGATGCACCTGGTGGTTTTACTATCTGGGTATAGTAGATTGGGAAGTGGATTTGTCCTCATGTTGTTGGACTCGTTCACAAAGTGACTGTAGATGAGGTGGATGAAATAGAATGAGATGATTAAGACTGGAGAGTGTAACATATGAGGGTACCCCATTCCGTGCAAAATTTCTTCATGCGGGATGGGTTCCTCCTTGTGTAGTGTGTTGCTACATGGGTGGAGGAACTGTCCACATACTAGGATGTTACGCAGACCTATATATGATCGGTGTAGGGCGTTGCTATGTGGGTCTAGTTTTCAGCCACATGTCATAATCCTACGTGACACCATGTTTTGTCCATGTATCAATGTGCTCCATGGTGTATGGTTCCATCCACATATCCTTGTGCTATGTGAAGTGCCATAGTGAAGAAGTGGAATTGATCCTTCAGTTCACGGGAAGTCCATCAGCCCTCAAGATATGATTCTCAGTTCTCCAATTAGCTTCACGGTCCACCAATAAATATTATGTTTCCCTTTTTTATGCTAAGTGGTGGGTTTACACCTATGTGGATTCATCAGAAGAGGTTTGTGTCTCATTGATCGATCTATTCATAATTCTATCTCACAGGTCCATCCAATCCTCGGGAGTATGGTCCTACTTTTCTCATCTCCCTTATGGGTCCTTTTATAGAGTTTTGGGGAAGCCAGATCAATGGATCTCACAAAACCTTTTATGGAATCCCATGGAGATATAACCTGGCTCAGGGATGACTTGGCCAACAAAGGATTGTAGGATACAGGTTCACGGGGGTGCGAAACCACCGTCACAATCCCACAAATGACTTCGCCGTGTTTGTGGGGCGCTGTGGATTTTCCTTATCCATGAACTATTAAGTTCATGAGGATAGTATGTTGTGGTTAAATTATCCTATTACATTCCTCCAATGACATAGTTAGCGATGGTGATACACAAGGGTGAAATTATTCACCATGATTCTTCCAAATGACGTGGTTCTCAACAGCGGTACGTGGGGGTGAAATTCCCCACCTTGATTCCAGCAACATCATGGTTCATGATGGTGTTACATAGAAGATTTTTCCACCTCGATTTTTCTAACGACACTTTACATAGGACGTGGTTCCATAATCTTTATTCCGCAAACCACTTGATTCGTGGGAGATGCCTTTTCTGAACCATTCTTGGGGTGTAGTACATGGACTGGTTATCTTCCTTTTCAAAAATTAGGCTTCTTTAACAATGTTTTCTAAATCCTTCATCCAATTTTTTTCATTCCTTTTCCAAATTTATGGGAGTATTTACATTCCCTTTGAAAAGTTTTCAGGACCCTACAGGTTCATATCACCGTGTTTTTTCATTTTTATGAGAGATTTATGGTCCTTCCCTACTGATTTATTTACTCACACAATGAATGGGATAGAAATAAACTTGGTTACCTAAGAATTATATCACTTGGTTGAAGGTATAGGTTAGTCTAAGGCCTAGGATATTATTATTGAGAGGAATTTCTTGGTGTCTATATATCGAGATAAGGTATATCTCAGAGTTATAGTAGAGCTATATTTTATTTCCTTGTTTTATTCTGTATATGTGTTCATCCAAGTGGATGATATATCTTTGATAAATATATGATGTAATTCCATTTTTTTAATATCATGTTCAGTTAATTGTTTATTTTTATGTAATCTTATGTGATGGTCATTTTTGATATTTTATTTATTTCTACTATAACTATTATTCTAATATAAGGGGTATAATCTACCCATAACACGACCTCGGACCCCTGGTTCTAGTCAGTAGATAGTATAATTTTGGGAGGCATTCATAAGGTTATGTAGAATCACTAGTTAGATAAAAAATCATAGTGAGATGAGTCTAGGTTTTACAACTCTTGTTGGAAAGTAGGATACGGTGAAGTTAGTTTTTGGGTGGAAAACTATCTTGGAGCTTAGATATTCTTCCTAGGATGTCTAGTGCCTGATATCTAGATTCTATCAAAATATTATCACCTTAGTTTCATCAAAACTATGTTTTATAATGAGAATAAGTACCTGTTCTCCAACATCTAGTTTTCAGATGAGTAGTACTTGAGCATTTTTATCACTATATTCTTAGGTACCTTCGGCTCTATGGATTTCGAGCATCAACTTTTTAAAGTGAAGACTTTTGATACAAGGGAATTTATCTTATAGTTAAAGGATAATATATATAAATTTAATTTATTTATATGGATTATCTATAAAAATTATATTACCACTGACTATGTAGTCCAATAGAAGTGTATCAATATGAAAACAAATTTTCGATATTGTCTCAATAATAATAGAGAAATTGTTTCACATCTCTTTCTTTAGGGGATCTGGGCTCACATTATCTGGGGATTTCATGGTAATTTTTTTGAATTGATGTTGTATTTAGAAAACAATTATATTTTTATGTTAGTTTGGTATCAAAATTTGAAGTTGTTTGAGGTTAAATCCCATGTTTTGAGCATTCTTATTACTAGTTGTTATTGGGTAATTTGGTAGTGCTGAAATATACCTCAGGTTAATGGGACTTGTTGCTCAGTTTTTAGACTCATCGTAAGGATTATGTCTCATATTATAGATCTCATTAAACTGTTCAATGTAAAATATTTCTATCTACCATTAGATGTCTTCTTTATCCAAGTTTCTAGGGAGGGTATGTCTCTCAAGGGAGTTAGTATGGTCATTGGGTTTCCAAGAGACCACCCACATTCTATTTTAAAATTAATATTTATGGAGAATTAAATCATGGATCTATGTAGGGGTGGAATAATTAGTAATTATAAAATATTTTTATTTTTATCCTTTAATTATTTTTATTGTCATTGAAATTTCCTTCCTGGGAAGTCTTGATCCATGCTTATAGTAATTCTCTTAAGTAAGCTCTATAATTTATCTTTGAATTTATTTGAAATGGATTTTTCCCCAATGGTGAATTTTTTTGTAGGATTCCTGAACACTTATTTGTTTTTCACCTACTACATCAGGTCTTACAAAAACATGATTAAGAAAAATGTATAGATTTTATATAATTCTCATGAGGGAAACATGGTGGTAAAAATACTTTCTTCTAGAGATGACCCTTTAAATCCCTTTTAATTTTTTTCCACATCAGGTTCTATTACCCTTGAATGTATGAATGTGGTTCTTAGAGATAATGTAGGTATTAATTATTATAGACCCCCTAGTCTCTAAGCATTGGTGTTTTTTACATCTTAATAACTATTTTCCAATTCTCAGTCTACTGTTTCTACTCTCACTAAATGTTTTTTTAGAGAGTTTTCTCATAATTCATATGTGAATGTTTTACTATAAAACCTAATCAAACAAAAAATTCTATTAAATACATAAAAATGAATATTTTTTACAACACCTCGATATTTTGATATGTGTTTCCCTTAGAAAAAATATTGTTGTATATCTTATTTTACAATAAACTTCAATCGAAAATAAATCAAAATACATTTTATTAGGATCAGATTATAATTATTAAATGTGAAAAATAAAATATAGTAATTGAATTAGAACATAAAAATAAAAGTAACCAAATTTTTTAGTCCATGAATAAATTTAAATTAATGATTATTTTGAATTCCAATTAAATAATAAAACATATTTATTATATATAAATAAATAAAAAGATCATTTTATGCTTAAAAATGAATTTTCCTAAAAATTTACTTTTTCAATCTATTAATTTTTATTTCAAGAGACTAAAAATATTATGGTCAAATTATTATAAAATATATTTTGGATATGAAAAATATATGAAAACTACTTTAAATAACAATTGATATTATGTAATAATAAGAATGGTTAATATTTGAAAATTTTCATTTTCCTATAAAAATTGTTTTCCTGTAAATGTTATGCCTACATATAAAAGTTAAATTCTTTTATTTTGATTTTAATTTGATAAAATGAACTTAATTATTTAATTCCTAATACAAAAATTATATTACTCCACATTTAAGTTGTTTTTTTAAAAGGTTTATTAGTAGGTTAACAGTTAAAAATGCCAATTTTTCAAATAATATATCTTTTTCAACATCATTATAGTATAAGAATAAAATTAATGTTTTTTAAAACTTTGTTGTGAACCAAATATATATTTAATTAGTAAAATAGATCATTAAAATTTTACTCTTAATTTTGAAACATATAATTTCCATTTTAAATTAAAGTGATTTATTATTCTAAAAAATTATTTGGAACCTTTTTATTGATTTATTAATAAAAAAGTCACATTCGGATTTCAATTGATTTTAAAGTTACATGATTCGATTTTTAAATTTATAAATAAATAAACTTCATGATATAGAAGTATAAAAATGATTTTCACATAAATTCATTTACATGTTAAAAAGACATTTTTTCTAAAAAAAAGTAATTATGTTTTGTATATATATATTAAAATTATTTTTTAACACATATTGGAATATAATATTTTTAAATTGATTCAATATTTTAAGTAATAATATTTAAGTTATTTAAAAATTATCATTCTCTCTTTTTATAATGAATTGTTATCACAGTAAAAATCTTGTCATTGTGGTAAGGGTTAAATGGGTCAATAAGGTGGACAAACTAAGACATAAGGCTTCACATATCACTAAATATTGTCTAAATATTGTTTTCTGAGTCTTTGTTAACCTTACGATATACAATATTTGATATTTTGGCTACATGGCTCTATTTTCCCATGAAAATGGTTTTATATTATTTTAAAGATAAGGGTATTTTCAAGGGTTCCACTCCCCTCACTTATAAAAGGTCAGATCTTATACTCAATTCTTCACACCACATAAGCACCATATATTGACAAACATATTCCAAAATACCTTCTAAAATATCTTATTCATGTCTTAGAGGTTATATTATCACCAATAAACCGAGATAATATGGATTAAGGTGTAATCCAAAGCAGACATCCAAGGAATAGGTTATCATGTCAACATAGTGCTTTCATGTTTTCTTTCTTCTACAACATGCTATAAATATTATATTAAAAAATTATATAGGTAAATTAATATCATTAATTTAATAATGTTTCATTATTTTGATGTAATAACCAATTTCTACTTCCATCATACAATGGAAAATGAATGCACCGCTCATGCAAACATACGGACTACCACCTTAATGAAGAGATATAATTCAGTTTTCATCACCATCACTCAGAGCTGGTTTCATTGATGGATTTAATAAATAAATATGGTATTAATAAAATTATTATATTTTTTAATAGTTAATTTATTTTTTACCTTCCTTTATTTCTATCCACTGAAAATTTAAAACATCACCTCTTTGTTGTGCGGACATCGCCTCCATAAACTGATCTAATTCATTTTTCATCATAGACATACATGGATAGTTATAAAAATATATTTCATTAATCTATATGATATTAATGATTAATATATTTCGGGAATATGATTCCTAAATAATTAAATTATTATTAATTATTATTACAAATTTACCCATTGATATCGGTAAATTGCCCAAAATCAGGATAATCGTCGATTTCATCTTCAAGAATCATATCTAACTATTTTATGGATTAGAATATGAAAATTATGAATCCTAATGGAATATATATTACAGTACCTTAAATATTTCAGAAATGATAAAAATTGTATTAAAAAAATAGGTCCTGACATTATCCTTACAAAACATGAAAGAAACAATAAAAATTACTAGAATTCGATGATGAAAATAAACAATAACTAACCAATTCATGTGTATTATATGATAAAAAAGAAATAATTGAAAAGATAATAGATATGAATAATTTTTTCAAATAATTCATTAAGATAATAAATTTTTTTATAATGTACATTAAATCACATTCGTGAAAACTGAGAGTTAAGGTAAGGGTTTCTCGTCTCCATTTCTTTCTTTGAGACATATGACATAGTTACAACTTATTTAATATTTTCAGGAATATATTATTCCATATTATTTTTTATCAAAAATTTATGAAATTAAATGGATTTTCAAATATATATCAAGTAATATATTTCATCTTAATTTGATTCAATAGATACCTATTATGTAAGGGTTTCCTCAACTCAATTTCCCTTTATTTGATATGTATTCTATATTCACCACCATTTTTTATTTTTTAGGTGTATGTACTATCCACTAATGATTTAGATAAAACATTTAATGAATTTTATGGGTATTTACTGATCTATATATGGTTATCTATTTTATGAGGTTTTAATTAAAATGTTACCAAATATGTAAGTGCTTAAGATAAAATCTCACCTTGAATATAGATTTTTTAGGTTTTGATTTATATTAAGGGGATTTTATGATCTTCGTATTCTAAACCCCGTCAATTTTCTTTTAAACCAAATCTGGACAGTTGAAATTATTTATCATTTGTATTTATGAATCATTCTATTTCATATCCATGTTCTTTAAAATTGTTTTATAAAATATATTATTTTGTTTTAAATGGTTTGTAATGGTATTTTTATACTATATTTGACGTTCTTTACTAACATTTAAAAGTAATATTCCAATTGTTTTAAAAAAGGTCCATTTTTTACCATATATAAAAAGTGTTAAAAGAATGTTTTTTAATAGTTATGACAAAAAATATTTTCCTATACTCATGTAATATATTTATCATAAACCTTATTTTACTAGTTTCCATGTTTTTACAAAGAAAGACATGTTCCCATTTTTCTTGGAATTGTTATTATTTAAAAGGAACCAAAATAATTTATGTTTTCTCTATTTTTCCAAGTATATTTTTAATTTTATTACTAATGTATTTTTTATTTATATTAATAACCTTTAAGTTTTTTTTGATTCATAGGTAAATAATATTATGAAAACACCCACTTTCTTTGTTTGGGTGCTTTTTGATGATGATGATTTTATGTATTTTTCATGAAACTTTTTTTCTTCTGAAATCATAATTTAGATATGATGAAAAAATTATTGTTTTTGTGATCCTATAGAACACATATTTATAGTCTTTATTGCGTGATGTGTGGGTGTGGAATTATATTTCCCACAATGAATTGGGATAAATCATGACATATCATGAGATAATATCAAAAGGATTAGGGAGTGAACCTAATAAACTATAGGACTCTAAAAATTATATTTTATGTGAGTTGTAAGAGAACCCAGACCACTAAGAGACTCTGTCCACTATGATATTCTTAGTATTTATCCATGTTTGAGGAAGAAAATTATATTTTTAAGAATATTCAATAGGATTATGTCTCGTGCTTTTAACATGATCTCAAGGATCCTGATTAATGATTGTTGATTTCACACACTTATGATTATTATCTTATGTTATTCCAAATAATTATTACATGAATAATGTTATTTTTTCTATGTTTCTTTGGGTATGAATATCTAAATTTTTTCAATGATATTTGAATGTGTTCTCTAACCTATATGATCATCTTATACTCACGTATGATCCTCGATTCATAATTCTTATGTTAACCCTTACTGAGTGTTTGAACTAACCCTTATTATAGCCCCATTTCTCTATCTTATGAATAATTTGATTATTTAATATATTTATAAATATTATAATATGTGGATAATTCTATGGGATATGTCATATTTATTATTGAATAATAAAATATGGGTGAATTTGAAAAAATGACCACTGGATTAGAAAGACTTTAGTTTTTATAAGTAAATGTTTTCCCAAATTATCTAAACATAATGTCCTAAAAGTTTTTAAGAATGTATGTGATTCAATATTGGTTATTAATATTTTATTTATAGATGATTAAATTTCGTTCTCTTGAGGTTTTATTAAATTCATCATGTAAAAATAAGTTTCTAACACCAGATATGGGTGTATCGGACTTGAGCTATCATAGTTGGTATCATAGAAGGTTTTAGATAACATTAGAAGTTAGAAAGTTATCAAATGAAGATAATTTAATAATTTTAGATACAATCATGGATTGATAATTTTAATATTCATCACAATTTCAAAGGTATAAAAACACTTTTGACTTAATATGTGATTATATAATAAGTTGACTAATGATATTATGATACAGTTTATTAGAGTATAAAAAGAATACATGGTTGATATTTATAAAACCTTTGGTTTGATATGTGATTTATTATTGATTTAATTTTTTTTAATTAATGTAACTGGTTTATTGACATTGGGAATATAGGTTGAGTAGTATAGATTTTTTTGGGTGTTAACAAAATTGGTGACAATGTGACTAATTATATTTTTATAAAATATTAATATATTTTTAGTAATATTAAAGATTATGATATATATTGATTGGTATGTGATTAATTTTTCTTAGGGATATGGTTAATTTTAAATCTAGGTGTATTTTTAATTATTCTTAGGTTTAGAGTATGGTAAGATATGTCATGATAATTTAGGTTTAGTTCTTTCAGGGATTGTAATTATAAAACTTGAGTGATAACCCTAGGTATATGTTTAAATATATAAAATATCTTAAATTTTTTATAAATTATAGAGTGTATGATTTCATAGAAATGAAATCCATTTTTGGATACTAGAAAGTGGTTCCATTCTCTAGAATATAAAAACATATGGTTTGTAACATAAAAAAATAAGGTTGGGTATTAACTCAATCATCACTCAGTTCAAGAAAAATTAGCCATAATACGCACCTGGTTTAACAATTATGGGGATATTATTTTGTTATTAATATTATATTGAGGAACCAATTTGAGGGATTTTAATATATTAAGGTTAAAAATCATAATATGAGATTGAAAATATCACAATTCCAGTATCCCAAAATCGGTGGTTACTTTATTACATGCGAATAAGATTCAAGAATTCACATCCCAATGGAACGAATAGTATATTGGTATTGGAAGAAAAGATGCATACTTTTCTCACATATTATATTTTAAATCTTAAAAAACACAACAATATTTTCTTTAAAGACACCATTATTCCCTTTTTAATATCCCTTCATATGAATAATAGTACACTTCTTGGTAAATGATGGAAAGGGAAGATAATAAAGGAGTTAGATCGGATTCACTATAAGGGTATTCATATTATGGAATATATTGTAAATATATAAGTAACAATCAATATGGAAATGTAAATAACAAAAAAATTATTTTATTTAGTCTATAACTTGAGAAAAAAGATAATATGGAAGGAACAAATGAAGAAAAAATAATTCAATATAAATAATCAATGCTCTTCAAAACATATTGTTGGATATCATAACAAATCAAATATTCAAACATACATTAATAAATAATATCATAATGAGTGAATACATAACATCATACATTATAAAAATAATTTCATGGCTTCTCCTATGAAATATTATATAAATGGTCAAGGTATCAACTTGATAACCACACTATATTGTCCCATGAGACCTACCAATTTATCAAGGGGCTATAGCATGCCCAGCCCATCACTTACTAAGTCCAATTAATTTCCCAAATGAAATGAGAGAAACATAATAAACATAAACATTATTATTAAAATACTAGAATATAAAATGTTGATAATTTACTGAATTAACAAACATAATCATAAAACATCCAGATTATTATATAAAATGGTATAAAAATTTTACATCCATAGGAAAACTAATCATAAACCATCTAGATGAAAAATAAGGATGGTATCATTATAACACATCCCTATTAGATCATATGTAAAATTATTTAATGACCCCAACCCCACTTTCCTGGAGTTAGTGTCTTACTTTATTAAATTAAAATCGATAATATATTAAATTCCCAAAGGACTGAATATTATGGTATTTATCAAAAACTATATTACATACATGATACCATTACTCTGGGAAAATAAAACAATTCATAAAAAAGAAAAATTTCAGCATCCTTGAAAGTCATTCCAAGAATTCATCTTCATATTATGGGGAAAGAAAACAAAATAAGGGTGATCTCAAATGATCAGTAAGGGTTAAGTACACCTGAAGAAATCATGGATCAATAATCATAATAAACATGGAATGATAGATTACTCAACACACATTCCACATGAATATCTGGATAATACATAATCAATATGGAAAGGTAAATAACTAAAATAGATGGCATTTAATCAATAAAATGTGAAATGGTATTCATCCATATATAATTTCATAGAAAAAAAATATTGGATAATAAAAATAACTTAATTATAAAATAATGAAATATTTTAATTTTAGATACCTTTTTTATAAGGTACATGAAACCTTTATCATCATGACCTTTCACAAGACGGTTTATAACATATTGGGTAAAAACCCAACTGATTTGGCCAATTAATACGTCTCATGAAACTACCAATGCATCGAGGGGATTAATTTAAATAGTCTTCAACTCATGTAATACCAGTAAAGATAATTCCTCATATATATAATAATTGATTTAATTCATAAATATTCTACATTACCAAACATCCATATTGAGTAAAGGATACAGATTTATCGATATTCCCATAGTTAATAAAACAACTTTCAAAGTAAACACCATATGTAAAAATGGTATTTGGATTAGTAAATTATAATATCCATCAAAAAATAATATGGATATTTAATAATAATTTAATGTTCAGAGAAAAATTATTACATGAAAGATATTGTTTCATGATAAATTTTACAATCAGAATAGAAAGTGAGATTGAACAATTAATTTTATTACTAGTAACATTAAATCCAAAACCCATTGGAAAAAAATAAATTTGAAATATAAAATACCATAAATAATTAATTAATCATAAAATTACTTTTAAAAGGTTAGTTATATACACCACAAAATAATTTAATCGGTTCATAATAAAAAAATAAGTCTCAAGTGAATGTAAATTGAGGCGAAATCACTTACCCTACACGTCCTTTTGGTTGAACGCACATTAAAATAATTTATAATGGTTTTTAGAATTTTATTAAACTATAAAATAACCATATTAATATAAATATCTTCATATCTTATTCTTTTATAATAACATATCCCTCATTTTTTAATAATCATTCACTATTTTCAATATTTTTGTTGTTAATTACCTTATTTTTAAAGTATGTTTTCACTTTTTATTTTTTTCCTCTAACTTAGAACATGATTTAATCATATATAGAACATAAACATTGTTTTAAATATCATATATACTAATAATATGTTTATTTATAATAATCTATAATATTTTTTGATAGAAAATGAAATACAGTATTCATGGAGACAGTAGATCGTACATACACATGAATGTTGTTTCCACTTTCTTCTTGTATTTAAAGAAATAAATATAAATTATACATATATATATATGTTATCATTAATTTAACCTTATTATTTCATATATATCACATATTTGTATTAAAACCATCCTTTACACATTCCATGAAGATCATGAATGAATCACATTGCTTCACGGGGCAGTAGTCTTCCGTACATAAGAGCAACGTTGTCGTATTCCCAAAAAATGGAAAGTATTAATGTATGTTTGATATAATAATTATGTATGAATAAAAATTTAAAAAAATAACATATATCATATATAAAATATAAATCTTTCATTATCCCTAAACTTTAAATGTGGTAATGGAAAAAACAAACAACATCAATTCACGAGGCGGTAGTCAGTCGTATGCACGATCTATGATTTTGTAACCCATTATATAGAAGTGTTTGATGTTATAAGTCCTAAAATTAAAATAAAAACATATATTTATAGGAAATATAATTAATTTATTATATAATAGTTTTATAATTTGAATTTAAAGAGGTGGATAAGGAAATAAAATAAAAATTCATTTAGAAGAACATTACTTCTTCTTTTGGTATCCACCTTAGATTTTCACTAATGCCATACTATGTTTTATATATTCCCAAGATATTTAAAATAGGATTAATATAGGGAATATGTATAATTAGTTTGTATGTTCATGGATAAAAAAATTGGTTTTATTATGTGAAGAAGAGGGGAGAGGGGGAGTCCATTTATAAGTGGGGTCAGTGATACGCTTGTAATTGTATGAAAGAGTGAATTTGTCCCCCATTTTTTCCTTTCACTAGGCCCCATCGATGATAAATTATTTAGAATATATGTGATAAGGTAAAAATAATTCCATTAAATGTGTTTTGTATAATTTTTGGGATATTCATACACCTTTTACACTAACATTAAACACTAAGAAAACTCGTTTTTACCTTAATCACTGTAATTAATTTTAGTTGTTTTTCTTAATAATTTTCATCAAAAATTATGTTGAACTTATTTTAATTTTAAATTATTATTATTTATAATATGGAATCCATTTTTCAAAGTTCAATCCTCATCAGGGGAAAAACTAATTTAAAATTAATACTGTAGATGGGGTGAGAAAGCAGTTTTTAATGTGAAAATGTTCAAATGTTTACAATGTTTTTATATGAAAATTCAATATCAAAATGCTTATAATGAAATTAATTGGGTTAAAAAATATCTAATTAAACTATTGTGACTCTAAAAACAATTCTAAATATTATTTAACATTAAAAATTATTTAGAATAAAAAGTAGTTTTTTATAAAAAATTAGTATCTTCACTATTTTTCAAAAATAAAACTTCTCAAAAAAATCCCAAAAATTCACCCTAATATAATTTAAATGTTATTAAATTAATCATGTCTTATTTTTTCAAATATATTTTCTCAAACTATTAAAATATAATTTTTATTAAGGGTGAAAAACATGACTAAATTGTTTTTTTTTACCTGATGTTTTGTACATTGTTGGATATAAATAAAATTATATTTATTATAAAAGGAAAATATTGTAAGGAATTGGGTTGTTACGTTATAGCCTCATACAAAAAAATCTTCCTCAAAATATTATGTAAATTAAATTATAAATATATTATGGTATTTCTTCTTCATAATATCCTCTAGTTCCAATGTTCCTTCCTCAATTTTGTGATTAATCCAAAGTACCTTTACCAGATGAGTTATATGATTCCACAATAATTTATATCTAGTATCAAAAATATATATTGGTTCTTTATAGTAATATATATTAGTTTACAAATATGTTTCATCAGCGGTGGGGGCATGTGTTGGGTCTGGAATATACTTTCTTAGCAATGATATATGGAACACATTATGTAATTTTGAGTGGTTTAGCGGAATTTCCAAATTATAATCAACAACTCCAATTATTATCATAATTATAAAGGTTATGATTGACCTAGGGTGTAGGTTTTACTTCTTACCAGAACTTATAATACCCTTCCACGGAGAAACTTTCTGGAAATCATAATCACCAACATTGAATTCCAAATCTTTCCCTTTATTATTGGAATAACCATTTTTCGAACACTGAGATGCTTTAATGTGAGACCATATAGCCTTTACCATTGTTGTTATTTCTTCAACATGTTTTAAAACTATGAGTTTCCTTTCAAAAACATCATCATAACAGGTTGGAGTGAGACACATCATTCAATAAAATGTGTCATGTGGTGCCATTCGAATACTTGAATGGAAAATATTATTATAGTAAAAATCTACCAAAGGTAAATACTGTTATAACATGCCTTTAAAGTCGAGTAAGAATGACCTCAACATTTCTTCCATTTTTTAAATCATTCTTTTAGACTATCCATCATTTTAAGGATAGATGGTAGTGCTTAAATTAAGCTCAGTATCAAGCGACTTTTGTAAAGTATTCTATAATATTGATATAAAATGAGGATCATGATTAGAAACAGTTGATAGAGCTAGACCATTATGTCTTACAAATTCATTTATATAGAGAATTTTGAGCAGCTCAAGAGGATATTATTCACTTGTGAAAAAATGTGTATATTTGGTTAAGATATCAATGATAACCCATATCACATCATTCTTTCAAGGATTATTTGGAAGTAATATAAAAAATTCATATCAATTTCATCACATTTCCACACTACAATAAAAAGAGGTTTCATGAATCCTTTCGGATGATGTCTCATGACTTTCACTTGTTTACATACCAAAAAAAGACACATAATCAGTAATTTATTTCTTTATGTTATCCCACTAAAAATGTTCCCTAAAATCCCAATACTTTTTCTACTACCAGGTTGTATTGGAAAATTTGAGTGATGATCATCATCCAACAATTCCCCATTTAGATCAGGTATAGATGTAACACATAATCTTATTTTAAATTTCAGATCATTATCTTCACAAACTAATATTGCTAATTTCCATCATTTATAACTTTAATTTTCTTCAAAAATTTATTAACATGATATTATGTATTCTTGATCATATATAATAAATATTTTATGGAAATAATTTGAAATTTTATTTATGTATCCCATTTTTTAATAACTCAAATATCCATATTTACTATATCTAGGATCATAGGATCAATCTCAATCCTCAGTTGGGTCATAACTCTATGATCCTTCTAACTCAATGCATCAGCTGTCTTATTTTTTTCCAAGATAGTATTGTATTAAGAAATAATAATTTTTTAGTCACTTGAGATATAATCATTGTTTCATATTAATATATTTCGATGAAATGATGTATTTCAGGTTTTTTTATCCATGTATATCTCAAATCATTCTCTATAGTGAAAATTTATACATATCCACAAAGAAAATATTTCATCTCACAACTCAAGACAATGTATTGAATATATTTTTTCGATAGTCTTTGATTTATGTGATTCATATGCAATAACAAAATCAATTTTCATTGGGAATCAACCTAGTCCCCTATTATATAAATCACTATATATCACAAACCCATTACATCCCAATGGTAGATTCTAAATCATAACATTGACCAATATCCTATTTAGTTCATCAAAACATTCTTCAAATTCTTTTCTCGCAACAAACATAACCCCTTTACATGTATGCTTTCTTAATTGGTTATCCAATAAAAATAAATTTTGAACGATTCTCTGATACTAAAATTTAAAACCAATTAAACTAAATAACTCAGTTATGTTCATTTATGTAGTCCATTATATAATTATCTTTGTCTTTGCAGGATCTACTGAGATTCCCTATTTGGAGACAATATGTCCAAGATAAGTAACATCCTAAAGACAAAAATAACACTTTCTAAATATACCATAAAACTATTTCCATTTGAATTTTATCAAGAATTATCCTTAGGTTATTCTCATGGTCCTTATAGATTTTAGAATTCACTAGAATATCATCAATGAAAACCACAACAGAATAATCAAGATATTCCTTGAATAATATGTTCATTAGATCCATAAAAAGAGAGGGTTCATTATTTAATCCCAATGTAATTACTATAAACACATAATGTCTATATGTAATTTTAAAATTTGTCCTCATAATTTATTCATTATTTACCCGCAATTAGTGATTCCTAGAATAAAGTTAGATTTTTGAAAAATATTAGGCTCTATGATGTTGATTGAATATGTCATCAATGTGAGGAAGATGATAATTTTTCTTTATCATAATGGCATTTATTTCCCTATAATAATTGCACAACCTCATGGATCCAATATTATTCTTATCAAATATAATAGGGGCTCCCTATAGTGAACAACTAGGGTGAATAAATCCTTTATCACCCAAATAATCTAGTTTTTTATTAAACTAATGTAATTATATATTGACAATTCTATAGGCAGTCTTTAATATTATTCTTTAATCTGTGATTAAATCATGTAAAACTCAACATCATGCTCTGGGGGTGTCCATGTAATTTCTCAGAAATACGCCAATATATTCTGGTACAATTGGTACTTCCTTGATTTCATAATTACCTTCCACATCCCAAGAGGTTGTTTTCTCATCATTACTGAGAATCTCATTCAATAAATATTCTATGGTTAGATCTTAATATGACACAGATAATTAAATCTATTCTCTAAAGATAGTTAATTCTACATCTTCCTCACATATCATAATCTCTTTCTTCTTGCAATAAATAGCATCATCATATTTCAAAAGATAGTACATATTAAAAATTATATCAAATTAAACCATAGGTATTATATTAAATTCACAATTAAGCATGTTTATGTTTCATAATGGGAACTAAGAAACATATTTGTATTATAATAACACATCCCTTAGGATTTTTGAACTATAACTCCAATATTAAATTAAAAGGTTATTGTCTACTTTTCTTGGGAAACTGGGTAGATATATAAGTTTTGATGATCCAAAATAAAATAATGCATTGGAAAAATTTTAAGGTATGGTTAATGTACCCACCAAAAAATCATTGGGTAATTATATATGAGCCTTAGAGATCACGTAATCATGTTCCTCTCCCCTTAGCCTCTTCTTTGGTAGATTCTGTTGATTCTTTTAGAATTTGTTTGTGTAGTGCGTTATCTCCTTTAAGTTTTAACACTAAATAAGAAGGTTTTCTGACTTCCACTTTGATTTTTATCATTATTACCCTTTTCTACACACTTATAACAAAATACCATGCCCTTTAGGAATTTTCTATGGTGATTCCTTCCATAGTTCTCACATGGTGGGAATTTCATATTCTTCATCTTCTCCTTTGATGTGTTTCATTTTTCATAGTGTTCATATTACATCTTCTTCTCTTAGTTTCCCATGAATATTTTGTATGTAGATAACCTTGTAAATGTATCTTAATAATCTAAGATACTTTATTATTCATTTTAATTTAAGCTAGGGAACTTTATCTTTATCTCAATTTGTTTCTCACAAGGGAAATATTTATCAAGGAATGTCTACATAAAAGCTTTCCATTCCATGAGTTCTATTTCCGCTTCAACCCCAGTAATATGGATAAAATACCACCATTGACCCACATATCCTTTAAGTCAATACACCAAAATTATAACATTTTCCTTTCCACTACATCCCGTGTCTGTAAATATTGTCTCTGGATACTTAATTCATTTCTCAACTACAATGGGATTTGTAGTCCCACTAAACATTGGGGTATTCTATCGCATAAAGATATCTAGTATATAAGAATCTAATTTTTAAAATATTTCTACACATGGGAAAGGTTATATTTCATAACTTGATTAAGATTCCTAATATAGCCACAATTTCTCTATTCTAATTCCAGCCATATTGGTTCCATCATTCAGAAAATATCTACATTTTCCATGAGTATTGATACCATTCTTTCTTCCAAGAACAATTTCTAAACAATGGAATATAATATAATATCTCATAAAATTATGAATTTTATATCAAAATTTATAATTCCAAATATATTTTCTAACATTAAAATAAATTAAAAATTTATTCATTAATAATCTTAGAATCAAAAACATTGGTTTTTTGGGGACATAATCACATTAAAATTCCTCAAAATTGTTTGTAAATAAAATTTGATTTATCTTAAGAATATTTCATTGGACTGTAAAACCATATATACAGAAAGGACTTTATTCATGTACCAGGTTGTCCTCAATTCAATCTTGACATTTCCTTTTCAAAGTAATTATAACCAGGTAAAATTTTTCTAGAACCATATACACTTGTAGTATCCAAATATGGATGTATTTGTATAAAGACACACATGATGTCTACAATACCAAAATATTGGGATGTTGTTTTATAATTATCCTTAAATTATATCATATGGTTATGTTCCTAATTTATGTTTCCCAAGTCTAGTTCCCATGGTATCTATTAAAATTTATCCAATGCCAACTATAACGACCCTCACCCCAATAGCTCGGATCTGGTACCTTACTTTATTACACATGTATTGATACAATATTCAAATCCAAAAGGATTGAACAGTTTATATGTTCTAGAAAACTAGACTGCAAACAAGATACCCATATTACATTGGTAAAATAAAATAATGAATATCAAAAGTAAAATATCTTCATCATTGAAAATTATTAAAATAATTCATCAAAATATCATGGGGAAAAGAAACAAAATAATGGTGAGCTAAAATACTAAGTAAGGATTATGTAGAAATAAAGATATCATGAATCAATAATAATATTCAATATATCATGGTAGAAAATTGAACATATAATCTATATAAATATTTGTATAATGAATAACTAATAGGGAAAAGTAAAAAATTTAAACCCATTCCATTTAATCATTAAAATGATAATGAAATGCATCCATGGTAAAATTTATAGAAATAATCACATGGATACTAACAAAAAATAAATTATCAACAAAAGAAATTATTAAATATTGGAATCCATGATTCTCCATCACAATGAAACTTTATCGTCCAGACCTTTCACAAGATGGTTTAAAACATATAGAGTATAAACCCATATGACTTTGCTAACTAATTCATCTCATGAGACTGTCGACGCATCAAAGAGATTTCATTAAGCATTCCCAAAGACGTGTTTTACCAGTTAAAATAATTCATTATATATCTAATAATAAATTTTATTCTTAAAAAAATTCCCTTATCAAATATCTATATTGAGTAGAGGATATTGATTCATCAGTACTTCTCTATTTAATCAAATAACATTCAAAGTAAACACCATATGTAAAAAAAGGTATAAAGTTTAAGAAATAATCATATTTGTTACACAAAATATTCATATTTATGTTAAATTTATTTTTTAATGATAAATTATTACATGAAATTGATTATTTTAAGAGAAATTTAACAATCATAAAATAAAGTGAGATTTTACAATAACCTTTTCCACTTAGTAAATTTCAAGCAAAAATCCCTTGAATGAAATATTTCAAATTGAAACATAAAATAAAATAAATAATGAATTTATCATGATATTACATGTCAAATGTAATGTATATACACCACATAAAAGATAATTGGTTCATAATAATGAATAAGTGTTAGTATAATGTAAATTGAAACAAAATAACTTACCATACACTTCCTTTTGGTTGAATTATATTAAACCTTCAGTATAAAGGATATAATCATGTTATTAACTTATAAAATAAAAATATTAATATTTATAATATTATATATGATCCTTTTATAACATCTTAGCACTCATTTGTTGTAATCTTTCATTATTTTCATTGTTTTGGGTGTTAATTCCCTTCTTTTTTCAAGTTTGTTTTGACTTCTTTTCCTCTTAATTTTATCATGATTTAATCATATAAATAATTTAAACTATGATGTAAATATCATATATATTCATTATATATGTATTTATAGCCATCCATACAATTTCGATATAGGAAATTAAATACATAATTTATAAAGATGACAGGTCATATGTACACATAAATTTTGTTTTCATTTTCTTGTCGTATTGAACGAAATATAAATAAATGATATATATATATATATTATCATTAAATTATAATTATTAGTCCATATTTATCACATATTTTTAGTAAAAACAACCTTAATACAATCCATTTAAAACGTGAATGAATCACATTGCTTCGTGAGGCGGTAGTTCTTCGTACACATGAGTGATATTATCGTATTACTAAAAAAAGAATGAATTTATCTAAGATATTATATTTACATAAGAATTATAACATCATATATATCATATATATCACATATAAAATATAAATTTATAATTATTAACACCCTTGAAACGTGGTAATGGAAATTTAATAACATTGTTTCATGAGGCGGTAGTCTATCGTACACACGAATGATGATTTCGTAACCCATTTGATGAAATAATTTGATGTTTTAGGTTGTAAACTCAACAAAAAAACATCTAAGTATATATAATATACTAAAGTTATTATATATTCATGGTATAATAATAAATTATGGTGATTGAGAAGTAAATAAAAAATATATTTTAAAATAACATTACTTATTATTTACGTATCCTCTCTACTAATTCCTTACTATGTTCATTTTATGGAAAATATGAGGCCTATAATATGAGGTGAGGGAAGTTGGGGAGTTATTTTTTTTGGTGGATGACCAAAAAAAGTGGATTTAAGGTGTTAATAAAGGGGAATATTGGGTTTCCTTTTATATGTTGGGTGACTGTCACACTTGTAATTATTTGAAAGAGTGAATTCCATCCATGTTTTTTCATTTCACTAGGACAAAATAATTCTCCATTATCAAGTATAGAAATTATAAGGTATTAATATTTCCATAAAATGGGTTTTTAAATGTTTTTCATCATACTTTCACCTTATACTCTATGTTTGACCTCAAAGCAATCTCGTTTTACCTCAATCACATTAATTAATTTTATTGGTTTTCACTAATCATTTTTGTCAAAAATTAAGTTTAAATTTTTTGAATATATATATATATTATAAATATGTAACCAATTTAACTTAATTCAATCCTCATAAGTGGCAACAATTCAATTTAAATAAACCTCACATATATGGAGAGAAAACATGTTTTTAAGGTGGAAATGTCCAAACATTTTCAATGTTTTTAGATCAATATTCTATATCAAAATGAATAAAACTAACTAAATTTTGTTAATATATGTTTAATTAAAAAAATTACTTTAAAACCAACAGAAAATATAATTTATCATTATAAATTATTTAGACTAAAAGGAAATTTTCAATTAAAATTCAATATTTTTCATTTTTCATCAAAAAATGATACTTCTCAAAAAAATCCCAAACAACACACTAATATAATGCTAATATTTTTAATTCATAGTTTTTTTTATATTAAAATAAATTTTATGTATGTGTTAAAATTTAATTTTAAATTAATTTTGCCAAAGGTGACTAAATCTTGTTTTATTTAAACCCGATGTTTTGTGAATTTCAAGCTATCAATAAAATTAAATTTATTCGGAAAGGAAAATAATTTAATGTCTTGGGTTGTTACAAATATTTTTTTTCATTGTTGTCTAAAATACCAAGAAAATGTATTTAAACCCAATCTTAAGGAAAATACACTTTTCTCTTTCAAAATATCTTTTTAAATACTATTTTTTTATAATATTAGGTAGATGATTTTGTTTGAAAATAATCATGTAAAATTTTAATGTAATCTTAAAATAATTGAGCAATCTTGATGGTAGTAAATTTCATTCATGCTGATTATGTTAAAACAAATTTTTCATTCATATATTGCGCTAATATTCAAAGAGTACCTCATTCATAAAATGATAGGATAATTCCCTCTAAACCATTTGGTAAAAAATAAAACATGGGAAACAATTAATTATAAAAGTAATATAATTTTATTAAAAAAATCTAAACATTTTTTCTAAAACATGGACATGAAATAGAAAGGATTTTCACTGAAGAGGGAAATGAAGTTGATTTCCTTAAAAACATTAATTCGATATCATGATTTACTAAATAGAATAAATTTAAATGAAAACATATAATTAAAATATAAAAACATATGAGAATAAATTATATAGGATTTAAAATAAAAATATAAAATAACTTCCCCAGTGTTGACATAAACATAAACAATCTTGAATAATAATGAGATTGTGAAATAATCCCCTACCTCTGGTCCAATTTTCATCAAACATATTTGTACCACTAGTATAACAAGTATATATTTATTATAAAATTATTTTAGAAACATAATCATATATATATAATCATATATGATGTTATTATAACTTTTTTCTACTCTTTTATTAAAAATTACTTGTTTAAATCACTATTTAGGGTAATAACTCCCTTGTTTTTCCAATATATTTCTTTGGTAGTTTTGGATATGGTAATTTTATAATGGTTCAACAATAACTATAATTTTAATAATGATATGAATATAATATATATATATATATTATATATGTATTTATATTAATCCATATAATTTATATAGAAAAAATAATTACATTGTTTATGGAGATGGTAGTTCATACGAATGCATTAATGTTGATTCCCTTTTTTAACAAAAAAAATTAAAGAAAGGTAAATAATATTTCATCTACATAGAATAATTATTATATAAAATATATCATATATATTCATTAATTCTATCTTTATTACCATTCATTTCTGAATAAAATGAAAAAAACATACTGCATCACTTCATAGAGGTGGTAGACCACACATACACTCAAGTGATTTTATAGGTTTCTGAAGGATTTGAAGGTAAGAAGATAGTTTTGATATTATAATTATAGAGATATAATAATTTTCTAAATATCATATATAATAAGTAAATTCATAATTATTTCCATCTGTGATATGAGGTGATAGAAAACTAATTACATCAGTTCATCGCACGGTAGTCCACCATACACAAAAATTGAATGTTTCATTTCCCATTTGATGGATGAGAAGATGGATATAGGTTATCAGATAAACATAATAAAATATCAATATATGGTATATTTTTTTTTATAATTTTATCTTATTTTATAATGATTTTAAGTAGTTAGATGAAAAAATTAAATTAATGTATGGTTAATAACTACACCTCTTCTTTGAACAACTACTTTAGGTTTTTACCTAAAGAATTTATAAATTGGTTTTAGAATAAAAAATGGACTACAGGTAATGTGAATTGATTTATGTAATTTATTTTTGTAGTTATTATGATAAAAAGTCTCTTGAAGTTTGGAGTGGAGAAGAGAGGGGGTGTGCAGTTATATATATGGTAGAGGACACAACTGGATGTTTTAAAAAGAGTAGATGATACCCAAATTTTTCACAAACAAAATGGATCTAAAATAGTAAATTACCATGAATTATTTGAGTAAAGTTATAACTATTTCCATAAAATTTAAAATATACATGTTTTTAGTCCATTTTAACCCTTGTCCTTTTAGTTCTACTCCTTGATAAACCTCTTTTAACCTGAACTGTAGGGATTAATTTTTACTATTTTTACTATTCATTTTAACCATTTATTAACATTATATTATTAAATAATATTTTTTATAATTATTCAAAATATGTAATCAATTTTTACAAATTCAAATCATGAAATTTTCATAATTTAATTTAATATTAAACACGCATGCTCGATGAAAAAATGGTTTTCCAAATAAAGTTTTTATTAAGTATAAAATGTTTTTGCATAAAAATTCAACTTTCTATTTATTTAAAATATAAAATTAGGATTTATGATAATATAATTTAACTATTTTTAATTTTAAAATAATTTTAAACAAAATCTTCCATTTTAAATCCTTTAAACAAAAAAACATTTTTTTATAAAAAATTATTTTTCATTATTCATTGAAAAAATTAATCTTCTCTAAGAATTATAAAATATTACCTCAATGGAAATTTTAAATTTCAAATTTAAAAAAAAATAATTTCATTTTTTCAAATAAATTTTAAAAAACAGAAAAAATTAATGTTCAAATAATTTGGCAAAAAAATGGAAATACTTTTTAGAAAAAAAATTAAAATTTTAAGCCTACAACTGGATTTATTGTTATGTCATACATATCTTAAATGAATTATAAAAAAATTGATTTATTGAGTACTATATAAATTTAATTAAAATAAATCACTAATAATTATTAATTTAATTTTATTAAGATGAAAACACATTGCACGCATAAATATTATTTTCCAAAAAAACATTTCCATTACTATCAAATAATTTCTATTTTAAATTTTAATTAATTGATAACCAAAGATTTTATTTTATAGATTTGTAAATCATATAATTTTCATAAATTATTTTTTCAAATTTTTTGATTCTATGAATAACATATTTTTTAGAATAGTCATATTTAAATAATATATTCACTTGTCGTTTATGTTCGGTGTTGCATGTCTTATACGCTTAAAACAAAATAATCTTATTTTAAAATATCAAAGCATTACATTCTCCACACATTCAATAAATTTCACACTCATAATTTTTATATTTTCTCTAAAATAATGATTTTACCATTTGAATAAACCTTTATTTAAATACCACATTATAAAAAGAGTTAAAAAATTTCAACTTCATAAGAGAGAAAGGGGAAATACGAAGGACATTTAGAATAACACATAACATAGATTTCTAGTACAACAAATTAGTGTTACATAGAAGAAAATTGTAAATAATAATGGAGAGTGGTAGAGATCATTGATCATAAGAAATAAAATGATCATGATAAATTTAATTATCACAAAATAATAAATTGATAAGGTGTGTAAAAGATCACTGATTCATTTGAAGTGAAGGTAAATTTATAATTTTTTTTTCATGATTATTTTATTAATATTCAGGGATTATTTTAATATCATGATAAATAACACTAGAAAATATACTTACTTGATATGTTTTTACTTTATAATAACATTTTCATTTTTTGGTTTTTCTTAGATCAATTTAAACATCATTTCTTACTCCATGAAATTAATATCTAAGAATAATTTTTTATGCCCGAACCACTAAAGAATCATTAAAAGATCATAAGATCCATAATAGAATAAAAAATAATTCCATATATCTCTAAATATTTACAAAAAATAAAATATTTACAAAAAATAAAATATTTAACACGCATTTTCCAATATAATACTTTAATCTCTAAATCCTCAATAGTACTCCCAAATATAAACATAATAGATTATAGAAATTGTTATCCTTAAGACTCCTCCAAAATACATATAACTAAATTCAATTCCCAAAATATGAAATATTTTATTAAACATTTTTCCAAAAACATGACAAAGTATCTTCATAATTTTATATACCAAACTTGTGAATATGGTGATCATATATACTTTTAGATCATGGTAATAACCTTAATCACCATAATTCCTTAAAGAAATCATTGAATGTTGATTATATTCAATTAATCAAAAAATGTAGTAAACTTCATCATAAATTAATTTTTCATTTAATGAACAACATTTTTCAAGGTCACCAATTCTATTCTATTTTCTTCTTTAACATTATTATTCTATTTAACCCAACTAAATTTTAACAATTTATAATCCAACATATGTTATGGTTTATCTTTACCTTATTCAAGAATTCTAAAAAAACATCACATTACCACTAATTTTTTTTTTTGGTTTTCAATACCATTCAACATTTTCTTCCAAATCCTTAATAAAAAAATAATGTAGTAAAATCCATACAAGTTTCATGATTCATATAACTATAATACCATTGATAAAATAATTATATAATGTAATTGTTGAATACAAATAGAAAAGTTCTATATTTCATTTGTTCTATAATATTAACATAATATTGAACTTGATACTTTGGATTCATCCTAGGTATATTCCCTTGATTCTTATGGAATTCATTTTTATAGGGCTCGATCTCCTTAAAATTGAAACATTTAAAATTAATGGTTACATTATTACCCTTTAATTCAGGAATATGATGGTATTTCTCTCCACACTTGAAGAAGACTCTCATTCCCTTCAAGCATGTACTGGGTTGATTCTTTCCACAATTATAACAAGTTGGAAAATCCATCTATCTCTTTATCCCCTTACACATTTTTCTCTTATGTACTCTTCTTCTATTTATATTCCTTAAATACATAATTTGTAAATAATTATATCTCTTTCTTGATATCGCATGATATTTTATCCTCATATGATAATAATTTTTTAGGGTATTTTTCCCTTTGAAGGATCTTTTTAATTAACAAGAGATATCATAAATATTACTATTTGGATTAAGTACATAGTCCACAACATTCCTTGATTTCATTTTAAATTTGGATTCATATATATAAAAATTTTCATCATCAGTTTTTCTTTTACTCAATAATTTTATCTCCATATCCACTCATTTCTCAAATAGAAAATATTTTTAAATAATATTACCTTAAAACCCTTCCCTTCCATGATCATTATTTCCTCCTCATCCATAGTGTCTTGAATCAGTGAACACTATTGATTTGAATCCCCTAAGAGATGAAAAACATTCATAAAAACCATCTCACTTTCATTACATCTCAAGTTGAGAAATATCTTCACTAGGGAAATTATCCATTTCTCAACTACAAATGGATTTATATTCCCATTAAATGATGTTGGTTGATGATGTATGAAGTAGTATTTCATTGCTACACCATAATGTGGATCTATTTCTTACTCCATTTAGGTAGGTTTTTTAGTTATAACATGATTATGATTCTATAATATTTTTATAATTTTCTCATCTCAATCTCCATCTTCATTATCTTTCTCATAAGGGATATTCCTACATGGATTATGTACATTGATACAGTTTTCAATCCTTCCAGTATACACCATTTTTAATAAAAGAATAAACTATATTATTTCATAACATAATGACTCATAATATATACTTTCAAGACTATTGAAACAATTCACATAAAAGAAAAATTTATGTAGAACTATTATCAAAATCATAAACACTGTATATTTGGTAATTTTTTAGGTCATAACAATATTTTCAAATCAAACATTATGGTTTGTTAAGAAAATATGAATAATCATAATAATATCCCTCGATGGTATCAGGCCATGTGTGTGGAAAGGCCCATTATTGTGCGATAGGTGATGATTATGTCAAATTCCAATTCACACTTTTTGGAGTTATCACCCCTAGGTACAATTGTGCAAGACACACATACACTTGTAGTATTCAAACTGAGATATATTTATAGAAAATTCACATAATTTATAACATATAAAAACATATTTATATTATCCTATACTTTCACTTGTCCTGAATGATAGTCATATGTCTATATTACCTAGTTTATGTTTTCATAAATCTAGTACATAAGGATTCTACTAAACTTTATCTGATACCAACTGTATAGACCCTTACTCGGGTATCCCAGAATCAGTGGTTACTTTATTACATTAGCATAAGATTCAAATAAACACATCCCGAAAGACTAATAAATTGTTATTTGATATATTAAAACTAGATACATAAATTAATTACATGTTAAATTTGAAAACATAATATAGAAAATATTATTTTATTGGAAGACTCCATTAGTCTATTTTTCATGTCCCTTCATATCAATCATAATACACTTTCAGGAATCCTAGCGGAAGAAAATAAAATATTGGGGGATCTCAAATTCTCAATAAAGGTATGTGTATATCGTAATATATCATGAATACATAAGGAATAATAAATATAATAAGGAAAATAAGAATAAACACATATCATTTAATCAATAACATCGGCATGTAGAATAATATGTCTAGAGTGAATAATGAGGTAATAATTCCATATAAAAAATCACATGAAATTGAAACATATCCATGAAGATCATTAATAATAAAATAATAAAATATAAATTAATAACTAATCTCATAATAATGTTATTCATAATATTTTACATCATAATCATATAATCAAGGCCTCATGGAAAAACATCTTACATAAATGGGTGAGGTCGCGGCCAAATACACAAGCTAGTTGATCTCATGATACATTCTAATGCATCTAGAGGATATATGAGTCCCCAACCTTCACATACTAAGTCCAATTTATTTATCATATTAAATGGGAGAAACATAATCAATGTAAAAAAATTAATTTTAAAAAACTATCATATGAAATTTTAATAATTTCCCTAATGAAAATATATAATCTTAAACCATCCTATGAAATATGGGAAATAGTAAAAATATAGTACATAACCAGCCAAACTGATCATAAAACATATATATTAATAATAATGATGGTATCATTACATAATATCCCTAGTGATTCATATGTAAAATAGGTATTAATTTCATTGATAAAAGGAAATCACATAAAAATGTAATTAAAAGATTTTTAAGGAAAATATCACTTTCACTTAAAAAACATTTTTAAAAACTAAAACATTCTAGAATATTAAGAAGGTAATTTTATTTTAAAATAATCATGGAAACTTTTAATGTAAACATTAAATAATTTAGTGGTCATCGTAGTGTTAAATCTCATTCTTGTCTAGTATGTTAGAAAAAAGATTCTATTCATATTTTATGTAAACATTTAAGGAATACCTTGTATGGAAATTGACATGAATATTCCTTTTAGAAAATTTTTTAAAAATTAAAAAATGGGTTAAAATAAATTTTGACAATAAAAGGATAATATTAAAAAAATTAAAACACTTAAAAAATCAAGGTCATGGAAGGGAAAGGATTTTTGGACTGAAGAGACAAATGATGTCATTTTCCTTAAAAATTATTACGATCTCATGAGTTCATAAAGACAATTCATTAAAATGAAAACCTTTAATTCATAGTAATAACCACAGGAAAATAAATTATATTGGTTTTAAGATAGAAATATAGATTTATTTTCTTAGTGGTCATAAAAACATAAACAACTCTGAATAATGATGAGATTGTGAAATAAACCCTTACCTCGGGTCTGATTTCCTTCATACTTGTTCAAACCTCATGTATAAATAATATATTTTTATTATTAATATATTAAATAGACATACTTATATATATAATAAAATATATTATTTACTTGTATATTTTTATTAACCATTTATTAACAATTCGTTGTTAAAATCACGATTCTAAGAAAAAACTGCATTTTTTCATTTATGTTTTGGTTCAGTAGTTTTGATCCTTGAGATTTCATAATAATTAAATAATATATAATTTTAAACATGATATAAATATCATATATATTATTTATATGTGTATTTATAGTAATCCATTAATTTTAGATAAAAAAATAAATTACACCATTCATGGAGATGCTGGGCCATACGTGAGCATGAATGTTGTTTCCATTTTTTATTTATTGATTGAAAGAAAGTTAAATGAGATAAAAATTTATAGAATAATTGTTATATAATATATATGGTATATTTTTACTAAATCCTTCATTTTTACCATCCATTTCAAAATAAAATGAAAAAATGTATTGTATTGCCACATAGAGGGAGTAGTCCATATGTACGCACGAGCAACATTATTATTTTTCAATGGATTAGAAGGTAAGAAGGTAGTTTAGAAATTATAATTATAAAAGAATAATTATTTCATAAATATAATATAATAATATTAAATCCATGATTTTATCTATCCTTGAGTGGAGGTGATGGAAAAAACTTATATCAGTTCACGAGGTAGTATTCTAATGTACACATGGTCAACAGCTTCATTTCTCATTTCATGGATAATGAGATGTATATGGGTTATTAAATTAATATAATTAAATTTAAGTATATGGGATAAACTATTTTTATAATTATATAATAATTTATAATTATTTTTAGTACTTATAATCATAAATAAAATTAAAATTCATGGTTAAGAACTATACATCTTCTTCAGACAACCACTTTAGTATTATTGCTAAATCCTTCCTAAAAAGGTTTTATTATCAAAAAAGGGACTCAAGGTCTAGGATGGGGATGTATTTATGTGATTTTTTTGGTATTGGATGATCTAAATGGATCAGGATGTGTATACAGGAGACAATAGTGGGTGTCCTTTTATTAGTGGGGGAGAGGACACACATGGATGTTTTCAAAATAAGAAATTATTCCCACATTTTTAACACACACAAAAATAGCTCAAATGGACCATTATAAAACCTTATATGAAATAAGGTATACATTTGTCCATAAAATAGAAATTATATATTTTTATTTCATTTAAATACTTATATTTTTAGTCTACCCCTTCCCCCCCGTAAACCTTTTTTAACCATAACAGTAGTGATTAATTTTTATTATTTTAATTAATCATTATAAAAAAAATTAAAGTTGAAATTAATAAACAATATTAATTATGATGATTTAAAATATATAATCTATTTTATCAAATAAAAAAAAATTATTTTTTATATTATAATTTAAATTTAATCCCATGAGAGTAATAGAGGAAAGATTTTACAAAGCTTCCAAAAGTATTAAAAAAGTTTATATAAAATTAAAAAATAAATTTATTACAATGACATAAATTGAATAAATAATAATGTAATTGAAATATTCTTACTTTTAAAAACATTTAATACAAAAATTGATTTTTTAATTTCATTAAACAAGAATCCATTTCCAATAAAAAGTATTATTTTTCACTATTCTTCAAAAAAATAAATCATTTAAAAAAGTTATCAAAATTCACCTCTAAGATAAGTTTTACATGATTATTTATAAAATGAAGTTAATTTTTCATATATATTTACTAATATTTGAGTAAATTAATTTCAAAAAAAGTTCACAAAACATTACTGAACAGTTTTTTCGAAAAATGTAGTTTTTAACCATAAAACTAGATTTATTTTTATCTCATGGATATAAAACAAATTAGATTAATGATAAAAAAAATATAATGAAAATACAATATTAAAATTTATTTAAAATCATTTTCCAATATATATTAATTTAAATTATTACGATAAATACATATTCCGTGAATAAAACTAATTTTTAGAGAGAGAAAACATTTATTATACTTTCAAATGATATCTTTTTTCATTTCAAATAAATTGATAACAGATGAATTTTTTTTATAAATGTTAAAACCATATAATTTTCATAATATATTTATTCATATTCATATCCTATAATTTAACAGCTTGATTATAATTATCATATATAAATAATATATTTTGTAGTACTTTTAAGCTCTGTGTTAGGTATCGTATGTACTATTGAACATAATATCATGGTTTTTTAGAGAAGTTGTAACAACTCTAGTTTTTATTGATTAGTACTTTGAATACTTTTATGTATTTTTCTAGATTTATACTCAGAGTCGGTTGGATGTTTGGGTGTCTTGGGACACTAGAATTACTATGATAAAAATAGTAATGTATTTTAATTCATGTGCACATGTCATTCTATAATAAATTGTTTTACCACTACTAGATGAATTAAATGGAAAACATGAGACCACGGTTGAATATGGAACATGGGATTTACCCTAGGTGTGACCTATGGTTTGTTGAAATTGGATGTTCATGGAAGGAATCCCTTGGCAGGTGTGTTTAATAAAATAAATAAATAAATAAATTATTTATTCAAAATTTGTTATCCTAATTAAATATCTATAAATAACTCATTATATAAAATTTCTTGGTTTTTCTACATAACCCTACAACATTAGATAGGAGGATGGAATCATTCTTCATTGGAATATTGGGTTCAGAGAATAGTGACGATCAGATCGAGGTGCATCGAGAAGCAGGCAATGAACGCATTGGATATTATTAATCACTTGTTACCATTATCTTCACCAAATATCGATCCCTAATCAACACAAGGCATGAAATTTATGTATTTCTGCTATATTTTTTTCATGCATTGATTTATTTATCTACCTATTTGATCTAGGATTTATTGATCTTCTCATGAGCCATGTAAAATTTTAGTTTTATTAATCCGATAAATATATATCATTACACTAGTTATCACCCTTGGATACCCCATTTATGTTATAATTAACTGATGATTCTTCAAAATTAATGGATTAACCTTGTTTAGGAACATTTCTAACCACATTTATTCATGTTTTTGGCATTTTCTCCTGAGGCCATGGTTAGAAATTTCCAGGGTGGGATTTAGCTCAATCGAAACCTAGGATTTTTGTTGGTTGCACGAACGATGTATATCATAGATATTTAAATATGGATCATGATGGATAAATAGTTTTTTGATTATTATAACATGGATTACAGGCTATATTAATCATCTTTCATCCATGGGAGTGGAAAGATGCGGAGGGATGAGCCGTGTTGGGTACAGGTGGCCAAAATATATCCATCGGTGATTGATTAGGCATGGTTAGCCCCAGATCTAAGACCACCAATTCAATTAAATGTGGAATCGATAGTGTGGAGTGACTCATGAAGCTTCTCTGAGTTTCTATAAAGAAAAAAATGCCATAGTGTGTAGTATAGGAACACATGTTGGGTAGTCCCCTCGCTGTGAAAGATAGGGTTTCATGTAGAGATAAAGTTATAATGTCATGTGTGACCCCATACATGATATGTAACCCTGATTTGGAGGCTTGTAATTTAATATGGGGATACAAGGTCATGGTATTTCTAGGAACAGA
Organism: Viscum album; assembly: GCA_963277665.1. NCBI lineage: Eukaryota > Viridiplantae > Streptophyta > Magnoliopsida > Santalales > Viscaceae > Viscum > Viscum album. The sequence continues at coordinate 1,774,235,068 of OY728129.1, read as the reverse complement.
AGCACAACTAGGAATATACTGACATGGACCGGCACTCGAACACATCCGGGTACCCTGTGATGACCCAATGTACATGGGAATAGACAGATGTAAATAGACATGTCCAGAAGTAAATGGGATAGACCAGGAGTACATGTGTATGACCCAGGTAGCTGATAAATTCAATTTTGTATCCGTACGCATTGTTTAGTACTATGTGTCCAACCAATCCATGAGAATTTGAGGACAAGACCAGGTGTCCTTGTGAGGTCACTTATTGTGTGACCCCAGGTACACACTGTGTATGTTTCTCAGAAATTTCCACATATAATATATCCTTCAAATAGACTCAAATTTTTTATATTCAGTAGCCTATCGTGATTTTTATTTTATAAATAACATGATGGTATTCTATATAGGGGATCCTAAGATATTAAACAAGATGTTGTAGTCATGATTCTTTTTTACATGATGTTTGATTGATAGTGGTTATTAGGCGATACCATTAGAGAGATGTTAGGGTTGGAATCCCCTGAAATTATAGGGAGTGGGTATCCAATATTCCGCTATATAATGTGTGGAACCCCCTAATGTACTAGGTAATGGGTCCACTATCTACTGAGGTGTACCCCTTAATTCACTAGGGAGTAGGGCATCTATCTACTGAGTCGTAACCCCATTAATACTGGGGAATTGGTCCTTTATCCATCAAGTGGAACCCCCTATTTCACTAGGGCATGGTCCTTCTATCTACTAATTAGTACCCCTATCATACTAGGGATTTGGTCCTCTATTAGAGATTATACCCCCTCAAATATACAACATGTAATGAGGTGCGGATCCTCCACAAGGATTTCTTGGAAAGACATGTGAGATGAGATCTACTTTCTCTCTCATATCGATTTAATTATGATCATATATGTTGGTTTTTTCTTTCCCTCTTTCAATGGGTTGACATGAAATTTTTTGTATATATCTATTTCTCTGTTTATGGTTTTCTGTTCATCTTACTTGTTATGTATATACCAACCCCTATATAGGCTTCTCCTATAAGATTCATATCTTATGATGATGGAAGGAAGATCATTGTGAAAATTAGTTGAGCTTAGTGATACATGTATTAATTGACCTCATATATTGTTTAGATATGGAGATCAAGAGTTAGACACTATTTATATTTTAGTTATTCAATTTTTTGTCTGGTTGAGACTCCATTTCTAGTTATTCATGTATTTTTTCCCATTTATTTGTTTATACTATCATTCTGTGATGTGTTTTTTAGGGGTTATTACATGCATAGTTAACTATATATTATTCATTATTTTATTATTTATTTACAATTTTTGAATGAATATGGTTGGATTTGTTGTCATAGGTACATTAATAAAATACATCCCTTTTAATATATGCCTTCTTCATAATTTTTTACTTCCCGTAGCCTATTGTAAGTGGGCTTGAGGTTTTCACACTCGACATTACACTAACTAGGTGTTCCCTGGTGGTTTGGATCATGATAGACTGTTATCATAGCATCTTTTCCTTGATTTGGTATTATATTGGGACCCATTATTATGATTAGAAGGGAAATTAGAAAAAACTTAATAATGTCTCGAGTGTGAATTTCAGTATTGGGAATTCATTGTTGGTGTGACAGCTGACATATCCATTCAGAGGGACTTTGAATACCTATTCATAGAAACTGAATATGTAGACATTAGTTGCAAGGAATCATCGGTATTCATATCAAATAGGATTGAGTCCATTGACTATCATTATTGAGTGAGTCTACTATATATATATTTTCTTCTTATCATGGAACGACTTGATCAATTTTAGGATTCCTCCACAAAGATAGCCATCCAAGATACTAATATAGGATCGTGATGATGATCCATTGGGTGATGATGCCTTAGTTTTGGGGATATCTCATGATGTGTTTCCTCCCAAAGGTAATGGAGCATTTCCCCTTCCAGTCAGGATGAAAATTGTTTTGGTAGGTTTCACTAATGATTTGTGTAGGCTAATCACGCTCTTTAGTTCTAGAATCAGATACCACTGAGGTTCCATAGCAATCCAAATCCTCGGGAAATGGAGGATTAGGTTGATTTGGTGATCCACTTCTTCAGGTTGGTTCAGACCCCAATCGATATGATGCTTTCATCAGAATTTATTCTTTTCCATTGAGAAGATAGGGTATGGTAGATTCTAATGACACAGACCCATGATGTGTTGTTTCTATCATGGTCAGATTTATTGTAGTTGTTTATTGATTATTTCTAACATTCATTCTTATGCTTCATATAGTTTTAAGAGATTATTTAGTTGAGGTAGGGTGGTATGATAGTTTTTCTGTATCATGTGATGTTCATAGACCTCATACATTACTCCCTCAACAAGGTGTGAGATGGTTTCATCCAGGCATGGAAGTTCAAGAAGGGTCCCTGTAGATACATCCCTTCTAGTGTAGTCTTTATATGTGTGCCTATTTATGTTACAGTACTAGAGTCAGATCTTATTATAGAGTTCTTCATGGAAAAGGGATGTTGAGAGGCTATATCCAAGTATGGTGGACATGTAGCAGATGCACCACCACAGTAGAGGTGGCACCATGATCAAGGATCTCCCAGGAATGGTCTGAGAACCGGTGCTGGTAGAGGATATGGTGGAGATCTTCATGGGGGATCCTCTAGTGGAGTTCGATGCTACATGATACATTCACGACCACCACAAGGTAGATCGTGAAAATCTTAGGGAGCTGTTATTCAGCTCCATAGGTAGCTGCTTGCTATGGAGTACTATTACCAGGCTACGCATGAGATGATTTTAGGTATAATTTGTGCCTTTTATACTCTTTATTTAGTATTTTTATATATATGAATGAGTCATTATGTCATATTTTTATCCCTTGTGTGAGATCTATATATTCTAATGGGTACATTAACTCAGTAGTTATGACTTGAGGTTCCTATAGAGCGAGATTCTATGTTGTCACATATATGCCAGTAGTCGAATTTGGAACTTAGTGTAGAGAGTTTCTTCAGATACCTCTTTGATATCATGATGAAACCTTACAAAATCATCTTGGTCATGGATTGGTTTTTCACATTTTGTTCCTATATTGACTCTCATCATAGATAGGTTAAATCCCTTTAGTGGAATAGAAGAGATTCTTCTTTGTGGAAGAAAGAGATATGATGGATGAGTTGTTGGGTCTACTTGGTAGGAAGCTACAAACCATCACCAATAAGTTATAAATTTTATCCCTTGGAAAAGTGGGATATTTAAGAATCAAGATTCCTTTGGTATTGAAAGACTACATGGACATCATATCGGATGAGGTTCTGGGACTACCTCTATGGTTGGAGATGGATTTATTCATTTACTTGCACGCCGAGACTGTGATGATATCTTCTATGTCTTGTTGGATATCCCCTTCTAAGTTTTTGTAGCTAAGGGTGCAGTCTGTGTACAATCAAGATAAGGGATTAATCAGACCTAGTGTGTTCCTCTAGGCATCTCTAGTCATTTTTGTGAAAAAATATAATGGGAAAGTGAGGATTTGTACTGATTATTGTTTCCTGAATTGGGTAATGATAAAGAAAATGTACCCCTTTTCAAGGATTTATAACATCTTTGACCATTTGAGTGGTTTGAATTGGTTGTTAAATAATGATTCTTTGTTCGGCTACCACCAGTTGAGGTTTTGTGGGGATAATGTTCGGATGAAGGCATTTTGATGTCATTATAGGCACTATGAGTTCCTGTTGAAGTCTTATGATGTGAAAAATTAACCCACTTTGTTAATGGATGTTCTTAACTAGATATTTTATCCATTTATGTACCAATTTATTGTTTCATTCATTAATTATATACTCATTTATTATTAATTAGATAAGGAGAATGTGGGGCACTTGAGGATGGTCCTAGGATTATTCTGGGAGCTCCATCTTTCTGGTAAGATCTCAATGCTTCGGTTTTGGATCTGGGAATGTCATTTTTTGGCCATTTCATATCTAATAATGTTTTATCTTTGGACCTAATAAATATTGATGTTTTTCTCTCTTTGGATCCACCCAAGAGTGTGTCAGAGGTTTGGAGTTTTCTTTTCTTGGAGGGGCACTACATAAGGTTTTTGGTGGCTGTATCTAGGGTTTTTGTCCCTTTTAATACCCAGATGTTGAAAGGGAATTTGTTTACATGGACTAATAAATGTCATTAAAAAATTGGGGAGGTAATACTGAGGCTGAATAGTGATCCTATATTCAGTCAACTGAAGGAGTTCATTGAGTATGTAGTGTTTTGTGATTCCTCTAGAGGTAGTCTCTGTTGGGGGTTGATTTATAGGTAGGTACTGATCGCATAGGGGATGAGGTAGTTGATACCCCATGATAGGAACTATAAAAATAATTACCTATAGTTTACAATTTTATTCTTCTCTCTGATGATGTGGAGGAACTATCTAATGAGAGATCATTTTATTATTTACTCGGACCAGTAGAGTCTCAAATACATCTTCACTCACAGAGATATTAACCTGAGATAGAGGCACTAGTTATAGTTCCTATATGACTATGACATTGATATAGTCTACACACCTAGTATGTGAAATGTGGGGGGGAGATTCCCTTAGAAATATGTCACATTTTTTCATGGAAGAGAAGTTGTTTGAGTAGTTGGATTTTTTGATTTTTCCTTGATATAGGAGATGGATTCCATTTTCTATCACTCAATGGCGGTGACTCATCTACATATTTATCATGTGAGAGAGGATTTTTTATGAGACATTGAGTGTGAGGTTCTATGTGACTTGATATCCTTATAATATTCACCATGTCTCTTATCTAAATAAAAGGAATAATTTCATCATTGATTAGGGACAATTGGTTGTTTCGATCAAATTATATGAGGAGGCGATGAGGAAGTTTTCCACTTCACCCTCAGTTGTACATACTAATGTCAAAAATAGTTAAAAGGACACTAATTGAATGTTTTGGTGTGACTTATGAGATAAAGTGTATCTAATTTTGTCTCTCATTGTCTCACATTCTTGTAGGTAAATGTTGAGCACAAGGTTTTGGATGGTTTGGTGCCACCTCTTGAGATCTTGATTTGGAAATGGGATGGCATATCCATGGAATTTTTTATGGTGATTTCTTGGACTGTGAGAGGCCAAGATACTATCTGGGTGATTTTGGACCATCTTTTTGAAAGTTATTGCACTTATTATCCATACAAGATAAGAGTTTGGTTTAAAATTTGTGATAGTTGTACATGTGGTATATCATCCAGCTTCATTTGGTACCCTCTAAAATCATCTTCAACCACAATTCTCAATTTACATCATGGTTTTGGAGAGGAATACATAATGATTTTTGGTCCCAGATAAAGATGGGTAAATAATTTCACCCATAAATAGATAGTCATACTGAGCACACTATCTACCCATGGGAGAATTTGTTGATGACATGTGTATTGGAATTCAGCTAAAAGTGGGAGGATCACATTCCATTAGTGAAGTTTTCTCATTATAGAATCAATCACTCTACTATCGACATGTAACGATTTGAGTCCCTATATTGGAGACATTTTAGGTCACCCTTATTATGGATTAATAATGGAGACACAAATATTATGTTGATAAATATAGTGTAGGTAATGAAAACTCAAGTCCTAGTTATCCCTGAGAAAATGGAGACATCTCAGATCAGAATGAAATCTTATACAGATCAATCTTGAAGGTTCCAGAGTTCATGTAAGAAGACCATGTTTTCCTAATAGTCCCTACATTATGAGGATTTCATAAGTTTTTATAGGGAGGAAGGATATCCCTAAGGTTCTTCAAGTAATTTTAGATCATGTGGATCATTAGTAAGGTTTTTTACCACATAACCTTTACTTAATAGATAGAATCAATGTGTGACGTCTTCCATGTGTCACATCTAAAGAGATACATGGAAGATCCTATGATGTTTATTCATGAAGGAGAGCTAGAAATAGATTGTTGATATACCTTTGTGGAGGAGTACCCAATGGATATAAATTATTGGCTTTATAGGATCATGTGTTGATGGATTATCACTTTGGCTTATTTGTTTTGGTAGCATGGGAGTATGCAGGAGAGCTCTTTAGAGCTTAAGAATTATATGTGGACTAAGTACCCTTGAATTTTTGTTTAGATTATTATTTTTTGGGTGAAAATCATTGAAGGAGGATAAAATTAAATGACCCTAATTTTGATGGATTATTCCTTTAAATATTTCAATGTATATATATTTTTTTTCTCATGTTTAGCGGAGTATTGGGATTCTCAAGACCCTGAAATTAATATAATAAAAATTTAATATAATTTAATTCGAGTGAATACATAATTTTTTTAAAAATGGTTTCCTCATTGACAGGGACATTCAAGTGAAAATATGATACAATGATTGAATCCATAACAAGGGGATTTTCCTAGGTGAGACCTTTATTTCAGCAGCGTCATCGGTTTTTTAGAATGCAATCATTGGTGGGTGGGATCAATTAAATTAATATTTTATTAATTTATATTTAATAAAGGGCCAAACATAATTCCATATCTATAAATAGACTATTATGGAAAATCTCTAGGGTTAGCTACATAACCATATGATATTAGAGAGGAGGACGTAATCGTTCTTCATTTGTGGATTAGGATCTGAATTTAGTGATGATCAGATTGAGGTGGATTGAGAGGTAGACGGTGAATGTAGTGGATCTTATTCATTACTAGAGAACATTATATTCACCAAAAATTGATCCTTAATCAAGGTAGAAAACATTATTTATGTATTTTTATCCTATTATATCTTCCAATCATGGATTTATTTATCTACTTATTTTTTCTATTAATTGATAATTTCAAGAGACCTACCTCATTTTAGTTTTATTAATCTGATAAAACTTTCTCATTGCACTTTTTATCACCCTTGGATACCCCATTTAAATGATCATTGGATCAGAATACTAGGACAATGACGTATTGACTTTGTTTATGTGCCTTTATACCCATTTTTCTTCACATTATTCATTATTTTTATTTGGGGTAATGGTTTGAAATTTCCTGGGGTGTTTTGGGCATGATAGACCCCCCAGATACATGGTTGATTTGAGAAGTAAATGTGGGATGATAATTTATAGATGAATCATGATATATTTATGGGTTTTGGGTGATGGTGACATGGATTTGAGGAAAGATTCATCATCCTTTGGCTATGAGAGTGGCATGATACAATGGGATGGGCCAGGTAGTTTTTGTATGGATGAAATCCATCTGCTGGAAAAGAATCGAGCATGTTAGGACCCAAATATAAGACCCTCTGTGTGATTTCAGGCATGAATGGTGGTCTAGAAATATTCATGAATATTCCATAGGATTCTATGAAAAAACTAGACTATATGGCATGTAATCTAGGAACACATGTTGTCTACTCTTCTAGATACGATGTTTAGGATTTCTAGCGGAGATAAAGATCACATGTCATGCATGACCCCATAAATTCCATGTGACCTGGTGATAGAAACTCAGTGTGTACTCTAAGAGTTCATGGGTATGGCTTGGTACTCAGAAAAAACCAGTTACACGGGAATGGCCCAATGTACATAGTGGTGACCATAAATACACATGCGCGATGAGATGTACACAATCATAACAAGTATAACATACAAAATCCTCATGTGGATAAGACATACTATGTAGTACCCATACATGATGTGTATTACTACATGGATTTCCAATATATATATGACCAAATGTCCATGATAGGTCGCACACTATGTTACCCTGGGTACACACACTGTACTTTTCTTAATGACTTCCACCTAGCATATCTTCTTCTTATGGACTCAAATTTTTGTCCCAGGAGTATCCTATCCTAATAAAGTTTTGATGTATAATGTGATATTATCCTTCCTAGGTGATTTCATGGTATGATTTTAGGTGTTGTAAACATGAAAATTCTTTGGGTGATGCTTAATTGATAGCAGTGATCGGGTAAGATCATCAAAGAGATACCAAGGTTAGAAGCCCTCATGTCCCGCTTGGGTTTGGATTCCCCACATTCTATTATCTACGAAGTTTCAACCCATGATGTACTAGGGTGTGGATTTTTTATCTACTGAGTATTACCCCCAGATAAACTAGGGTGCAGGTCCTCTATCTACTGAGTGGAACCCCCTATCACACCATGATGTGTGTAATTCATTCCCCGAGTGGAACCCATGTTGCACCAGGGTATGAAAACTCTCTCTATTAACTATTACCCCCAATATCATACTTGGTAATGGGTCCCCTATTAGATATTTTTTCCCCTTTACTATGTATAGAAATGGTGACTTGCGGTTTCGCTACCCATATTTCTTTGACATACACAAGGGATATTGGACATCAAAGATGAACCATTTATACTACATATAAACTAATAATACTTAGATTGGATGTAGAGATTGAGATAACCCTTCTCTCTTATATCGATTTTATTATGATCATATATCTTGGTTTTTTGGTTTCCCTCTTCCATAGGTTGAGCTGAATTTTATTGTATCTCTCTAACTCTCCCTTTGTGATTTTTGAGGCATCCTACTGGGTATGATTATACTCACCCATAAATTTTAATTTCCTGTATATGTCATTTCATATGCATAAAACAATAAAATTAGTGGATACATTGGTGAATCCTAGTCATATGTGGTTCTATTGAAAATGTATGGCAGTCAGACTAGTATATTAGGAGTCAATCCCTCTTTAGTTTTCTCTTATTGTAGTTTTTTTCCGATTGGGACACCATTTTTGTTAGCCATGTATTTTTTCACTTGTATTGTTTTATAAAATCGTACTCTAATTTATTCCCTATAGTTTATTGAATACATGGTTATATTCTAGATGTTTTAGTATTTTTTATTCATATGAACTTTTAATTCAAGATGGTTGGTTGTGTGAATACGTGTACCTAAAATAAATGTCTCCCATTTCAGATGTTCCTTATCAGCACTTATCAACATCCCCTAGCCAATTATAGGTGAGATTGGGGATTTCAAACTGATCCTACTACCATCTAAGCATTCCCTGATGGTTTGGATCATGAAAAAAAAGACTATAGAAAATATATACTAAACCCCATAATGCTAAGTATTGAAATAAGAGGTCATAATTTAGGATATATCAGTAATTATTTTCATTATCATAAGGTTACTTTTTTTATTATTGTTTATTAATACTCACAGTAACCATTTTGGTTTTAATCAATGGATGGAATCAAGAGGAATTTTTTTAACAATGAATGTGATGTACAATGTAATGATTTTACTCATGAGAAACAAAATATAATGGGAGATTAAATGAAAAATCTTATTGTTAGACCTAATTAACTGGAATGAATAATGATTAAAAACATGAGCACAATTGAATTTATGAACAAGGTAATATTTTTTTAAGAATGATAATGAGATAAGACCATGTTGGAATGTAAATTCAACTTCATAGATGTTAGGAATGTTAGAAGGAGAACCCAGGGAAATGTCTCAAAGTAAATTGAATATGTTTTATATTTAGAAAAAGAGGGTATATATAAAATAATTACTAAGTAAAAATATATTTTTTTGTTAGCATGATTTAGGGAAATAGATTTCATCCTATAGTACCATGAATAATTAAATGTCTTAAATATGGTGAACTTAGGAGTTATCTAAATTAATTCCCTAATCTAGGGGCTGGAAAGGATGGTAAGAATCAACAAACACCTAGAAAAAGGGAGTAAAGACGATCCTACACTCTAAATATCTTTTTTGTTGACCCTGATAATTAATTTTCACTTACCCTATAATCCATGTATATGGATATCTAATCAGGTTTTTCTTTTAGACACTATAGTATATTGAGGATGTTTTATAAAATCATAAAATCACAACCTAGGTGATTTAATTTCCCAAGTTGAAGTTTGTGTATATGTGCTTCATGTAAATAATATTATTCCCCCTTTAGTAAAACATGATGTGATTTTTTCCTTGATTTGATCACTTTACCCAATGTCTACATACATTTATTTGGTAACGGAGTCACATTTCATATACTGAAATTATCCTATGATGGTTTTTTTTATTAAAATCATATATCATTAATGACGAAGATCAGCAGAAGTACATGTGCAAAGCCATGAAGGGAAATTGTCCAACCAGAACTAGTTGGTATCGAATGGGCATGAGGTAGCTAGCTGATGGGCCACATTGTTTCCTTACCTTTTGGTGAAGGATAAGGTGCATAATGATAAGCCTTGGCAAAGTGAGAAAATTCTCCTCATGATGATGCCAAATGACTGGAGTCTGCTATCGTTGTGATTAATAGCATCGATTACGGTAAGACAGTAAGACTCAATGATGATATCACCCCATCCACATTCAATAGAGAGCATCATACCAGTATGGGTGGTCATGGATTCAGCAATTTTCGGTTCCCAGAATGCTTGATGTGGTTCATATTTAGTAGCAAGGATTTTCCCAAAATGATTTCAGGCAAGGAGGCCGACGGAAACAAGCCCATCCTTTGGAAGAAACACATCCACATTAATCTTAAGAATCCCTTCCATTGGGGGATTCCAATGATAGGGGTGGTAGGGGGTAGCACCCAGCATAGAATGTCCATTGTGGCCTTTCCAACCCTCAATCCAAGAAGTGGCCCGATCTAACCAGAATTTGGGGGGTCTATGAGATTGATGAAAAGAAGCATCATTATGCCGGACCCGAATAATTCAAGCCAAAGTGAAAAGTGAACTTACATTTTCCAAAGAGAGAGAGGAGCACCAACGCGTCAGAAGATTGGGAAGGTCAGAGGCCAATGCCAGTGAAGCAACTGAATTCGGGCCCCATTTATTCCAAATGTCCTTAGATCTCAGGCAGTTAATGATAGCGTGCAGAGGAACATAATATCATTGGAAAATCTATTATTAAGGTAAATAATGAGTTTCTTAATCTTACCAAATATAGTAGGGTTGACATATAATCTTGTGTCTTGACTCTCTAAGGGATACCCTTATTTTTTCATTACTAAGTGAAAGTTAGAATTTTGAGAGAGTAATTTATTTAAGGGGGTATAATGTAACACGATGGTATTTTAATATGTGTTTTCAATTTAATATTTATTGTTGGGTATCTAGTTTTACATGCAACACCAAACTAAAACGAACCATGATACATTTTTAAAGATAAAATTATAAGTATTAAATGTTAATATTATAATATATCCACTTAATTAGAAGCTATAAATAGAAAAAAAATCCATGTATAAATAAAAAATAAAGTTCAATTTTAACACCAAAGTATTGATAAAATTTAATTAGTGTAGCTAAATAACTAAAAAGATCATTTTATGCTTAAAAAGGTATTTTCCTAAAGGTTTACCTTTTAGGTGATATGTGACTTTACATTATAAAACTAAATAAATATGGTTAAATAATTATAAAATATATTATTTATATGTATTGTATACTAACACTATATTAATTAGTAATTGATAGGGAGTAATTATAAAATTAGGGAATATTTGAAAAAAGTTTTTTTCCTGTAAAAAGATTTTAGTATATTTTATTAATCTATTTAAATGTTAAATTACATATATTTTAGGATTTGAATTTTAAAAAATCAACTTACTATTTCTATTAATCATATCAAAATTATCTTATGATATATTCATGTTTTTTTTGTAAAGTTTTATTTCAAGGTAAATAGTGAAAATATTGATTTAACAAATAATATATATTTTACAACATAATTATCTTATAATAATGAATTAAAAGTCTGTAAAAAAATTAGATTAATTATACACTTAGGAATTAAAATAATGAATGAAATAATTTTGAATTTAGTAACCTAGGATTGACATTTTGAAACCTAAGTGAAGTTTTCTTCTTAATTAAAATTGTGATCCTTTTCTTGAATTAAGTAATAAGAAAGCTACATTCAGTTTTGAATTGGATTAAATTTTACATAAATATGCCTTATTTATTTTTTTCCTAAAAAAATCATGATAATCATTTCTATACATTGTTTTTATGTACAATAATTTTTATGGTCAAAATAAATTTTTTATATAACCTTTTTCATTGCATTTTCCATACTAATATTAAAATAAAATTTCTTACCACCTCTAAGAATTAAATAATTAAAAATGGATTCCATATTTTTAATCATAATTTTAAAATTATATAAAAATGCAAATTTCATTTTTCTCCATAATGAATAGTTAACATTGAAAAATATTTTCACTGTGGTAATGAGTAAATTGTTGACGAGGGGGTTAAACTAAGAGATAAGGCTTCAAATATCACTATTAATATCAAAATATGGGGTTTCGTGGATTTCCACCCTACATTATCCTATAATTTACAGTTTTCCATTTTCCAACTTTCACATGAAAATTACTTTTTATTATTTTATTGTTAAGGTTATTTACAATGGTGTCACTGCCCTCATTTATAAATGGGAACCTCCTCTTCTCACTTCTCCATAACACATGATAAATTAATAATGAAACAGTGCCCAAATACCTTCCCAAATATCCTACCCATGTTATATAGGTTATTTTTTCACCCAAATAACAACTTAATGAGGCTTAAAGTGTAAGAAAACGGAGGATATCTAAGAGGTAATCATGTCATCCTACTACATTAATTCTTTCTTTCTTCTCCCACCTTCACCAAATATTTTATTATTATCTTTCTAAAATGAAATCTAGAAATTTAGTATAATTAAATTTAATTATGTTGATAGAATACACATTTTCTATTTCTCATCCATCCAATGGAAATTAAAAACCCTACTTATGCATATGTGCAAACTACTGCCTCTACAAAGTGATGCATTTCATTTTTCATCAAAATATCTCATGGATGGTGATAAAGATGGATTTAATAAATAAATAAAATAATTAAAAAATAATTATTATTATCTTAAAATAAATTATCATTTACCTTCTATTTATTCCTTTTACTAAAAAAGGAAAAAATCTCCTTTGTGAATCTTCACACAACCACTTCCATGAAGTGATGTAATTCATTTTTCATCACCGTCTTACATAGATGGTTATAAAAATAAAATCAATAAATATATATGACATTAATTATTAATATATTTCATGAATATTATTTTGAAATTATAACAAAATAATTAATGGTCGTTATAAAGTAACTCATTGATAACAATAAATTACTCGAAAACATGATTGTCGTCAATTTCATCTTCAAGAATCATAAATAAATATTTGATGGAATGAAATTAGAATATTATTAATAATAATTTAACATATATTACATTACAATATATAGCCTTTTAATGATAAAAAAAATTCAAATAATGGGGGCTGACATTATCATTAAAAAATGTATGAAAAATAAAAATTTATGACTTTTGATAATAAAAATATACACTAAATAACTAATAAATGTGTATTAAATAATTATAATGGAATAATATTAAGTTTATAATATTTTAATAAGGTTATTAAATAATTAATTAATAATAATTATGTTTATTATACATGAGTTTAAAGTGATTTTGTGGAAGTGAAGTGATAAGGTAAGGGTTTCTTGTTACACTTTTATTTCTTTGATACATATTCCATATTCATAAGTTATTTTATTTTTTGTGGTGTCATGGGTTACCTTAGATTTCAAAAGGATTCATTTTCCTTTTTTTCAATAAATCTTTTTAACCCCCCCCCCCAATATGTTTCAAATATTTTTATGTGTGTATATATATACCAATTTAATGAAATTCAATAGATTTCCAAATCCGAATCATGATAAATAATTATTGGGATTTAGATTCTAAATATTCAAATATAGTAAGAATTTAATCATATTAATTTCACATTATTGAAATATTTTTTATATCCACCAAATGATTTCTTTTGTATGGTGTATACACTTATAATTAATTACTTATGTGATAATTTTCATAAAACGTATAGGGACTTATTAATATTTCTAAGATTATCTCTTTTAGGATGTAAAAATATTACTAAATATGTAAGGGTTTATGCTACAATATCACTTTTAATTGGTTTTTTTACGATTAAATTTATATTGGCGGAATTTTATGTTTTATCTCTTCCAAACCCAATCTATTTTTTTATATACCGCATTTGTAAAGCCAAACCTATTTCTTATTTTTGGTCTGGAATATTTTTCTCTCATATCCATGTTATTTATAATAGTTTTAAAAAAGTTATTATTTACCTTAAAATGATTCCTAAATGTATTTTTCAATTATATTTTACATTCATTAAAAACATTTTATAGAAATATTCTAATTATTTTATAAATGGGTTATTTTTTATTTATTCACAATTGAATTAATTTATTTTACATTCAATACTTGAATATATTTTTCTACCATCATGTCCATTATTTCTTAAGAATCTTCCTTTATAACATTCAATGATTTAAAAAATAATAATGGACACCTATTTTTTTATGAATATTTAGTTTTTAAAAGTTATTAGAAATAAAATGAGGTTGATTCATGTTTTCAATGTATATTTATAATTCTTTAATAATTTTTCAACATCAATTTTTACATCCTTATAATATTTTTTTTCTTCACTAGGGATATGATCTTATTATATTTTCCAATTTATTTCTCTATTTCTTATTATGATTCAATTTTAATGATAATTTCATGAAACCAATTTATTTTTTATGTGTTGATAAATCTATGAGGAAATGATGAATGTTCTTATGATATTGTTTCTAAAAAAAAATCTTTTTATTATGTGATGGGTATTTCTAAAATTATATACCCCTCGAATGCATTGAGTAAGTATTGATATTTCATGAGATAGTATGAATGGGAATTGGGAGTGAATCCAATCCACTATGGGACTCTATTTGTTATATTTATGTGAATGGGGAGTGAACTCGAACCACTTTTAGACTCTATCCTCTATAATAGTCTTAGTAGTGATCCATTAATAATGAAATGATTTTATATTATTATGTGTATTCCAAAAACTTATGTCTTATGCTTATTATATTCACTCATGTCTCATTATTGATTATTTATCATTCCACACTCTTATGACTGATGTATTATGTTATGCTGAATAATTATTCCATGAATCATGGGCTGTGATGTATGTTTTTTTGGTTATGAATACCTTATGTCATGTTCAGTCTCATTTATTATGCTCACCTACCTATATAATCATTTTATGTTCACTTGTGATCATCGATTTATAAAGATTTTATTTATCCTTACTGAGTGTTTTAGCTATCCCTTCTTATGTTTCTATTTCTTTAGGTTTTGAATAAAAATATTATGTATGTTATGTTTAAAATGGTATCATTTATAGATATTTTTAAGAGATTTTGAATAATTATTATTGAATAATAAAATTTGGGTAAATGGAAAAAATGACCATTGGATAGGAAAGACATGGGTTTTACTAAGTAAATATTTTCCATAATTCTATAAATATATAAACCTAAAAAGGACTTTGATATAAAAGTTTCTCAATGTATGTTATTGATATTATATTTATTGATGGATAAATTTGGTCTTCTTTAGTTAGTATCAAAAAAAATATTTTTTTAGCCCCAGATATGACTGAATGGTTATCAGGCTATCACAGTAGGTATCAAAGAAGTATTTACATAACTTTAGAGGTTTCAAAGTTATGATATGAATATATTTTTGTATCTTTGGAAAGCATCATGTGTTTAAATGTTTAATTTTAATCATATGTTGGAAGTTATAGATACCCTTTTGAGGTCATGTGTGATTGTATTTTAAGTGATTAATGATATTTTTGGGAAATACTTATTTGATTTTTATAATAACATGTGATTTAGTTTTAGATAACCCTTTGGATAGATTTTTTATTTAATGATGTGGTAATTATTTTTACTTGGGATAATAGATTTATTAATATTTGTAATAAAATTTGAGTAGTATAAATTACCTTAGGGGTGGAAACATTATTTGGTGACAAGGAAATTCGAGTTATTTTAAGAAAGGGATACTATATTTCTGAGATTATTTATGATTAAGGTATATATTTATTTTTATGTGATTAATATTGTTCAGGGATAAGTTTATAATTAATTTTAAGAGTATATTTTTCTATTAATTTTTGGATTAGAATACGGTAATAAAATTCTTTGTAAAAAATTAGTTCTTTTAGGGATCAGGATTAGAAAACCTTAGTAAGAACATAAGTGATATCTTTAAATATAAAAAATATATTAGAATTTTGGTATAGTATAAAGTGTGTGATTTCCAAAAAAAATACTATCCCTTTATAGATATATACAAGTGGATATAGGCTCTATCACAATTTCACCATGGGGAAATAACCATGAATATATTTTTTCCAGTATTAACTTGATCTTCACTTGGTTCATGATAAAGAGGTCTAACTACATGCTTCGTTTAACACTCTAAGGGTATATTCTATGGTTAATTCACATCTTATCCATCAGTGATTCCCTAATCATGATTACCCCTCACCTTTGTAGGGGGCTATTTTTCTATGAATTCTTCATAAGAAAGAGCTTTCACTGCTTTTCATATCTCATTTATAGTATTTGTTCCAAATATTTTTCAAATATCACTTTTTTCAAAGGTTCTAACCTTCTTTGATGGATCTCCCCTAGTCTCTCTTTTATTTTCATAATTCACAGAATCCAGGAGCTATCTGTGTTTTACTATGGTGGCTCATTTTTTCTCCCAATGGCCTTCAGTTTCTTATTTAGATGAGTTTTTCTCCTATTTTTGGGGTTTGAAAAGAAATATGGTTGTGTGTCTCTTTGATAAGATTCATTTTATGATCCTTTTTTCATCATTTTGGGACTTGATTTGAGCTTGGTCTAGAGCATTGTAATACTATAATGGGAAGAATTTCTTTCTCTTATGGTATTCATATGAATTTCATATGAAGTGGGATACTTATATGATAGAACTATTGGTACATTTCCCAGAACATCCATTTCCATTTAGAAATACTTAATTTATTCTCTTACATGATAATTTGGTTGGGTAGTTCCTATGTTCAGATAGTAGATCGGATTCTATTTATCATATGATCTACCCCTTCATTTTTGTTGAGGATGATGTCTTCCAACTACTAGTAGACTACATTTGGATCAAATATGGGTAAGAGTTTCATTCTAAAGAGCTAGTTTATTTTAATATTTATTGTATTATTATGAATATTATAGGAGTATGGGTTATATTCCATCAACTATTCATTGAGGCTACAATGTGGGAATCATGGTTCTAGAGTCGTTGGCCCAATAGTTTCCTAGTAAGGATGAGTTCACTAACATAGTAGTGGAAAAAGCTAGTTTACAGTTTGATTCTTGACAATTATATTCCGAAAGACAAAAAAATATAGGGATGTACACATGAACTTTGCAGACATCTTCAACTGATTGAGGAATGATCTTTCCAACCCTAATAAAATTGGAAAATAACCTATGGGTCTAGTGGTAATGGATAAGGTTAGTTGTTTTATTTTATTAGAACCTTTTTTTTGCTCCTATACAGGGGTCATGTGGTCTGGTAGTTCCAGTTGTCCTAAATTTTTGAGGAAGACAACAAGAGAGGGTGTTTCAATGGGATAAGGGTCGGTAGAAACAAATGCATGGTTCTGATGGTTGGATAAAGGTTACAAAAGGCCCCAATCCAAGTTTTATACTTTCTAGTCTAAATCTATGTTTTCTTTTTGATGGCCATGGATATTAAGAGAAGGTTCTGGACTAAGGTGGTCATGTTGAAACCTTGGATGAAGAGTAAGAATGGTCTGGAGTAGAGACATGTCTGAGGATTCTGTACATTTTTATGGTGAAAGTACAAAGTTTCATCACGGTAGAGGGCTCCATAGTCCAAGGAGGAAGAATGGGGTGAAGATAATCAAGTAATAAGGAGCTACATTCTTTCCAAGGAGAATAAATCTAAATGGTTTAAAAATTATTCATTCCTTCCCAAGCCCTTGGGGACAAGGTCTTCCTAAAATTTTATGGCCAAGGAAATGGACTGTGTCTATTTTTTTAATGAGTAGGAACCTGAAGGTGGATTTTATTAGGAACATGTTTTTGTATGTGGGGAGATAGAAGACTCCAATAAGATATATAGAGACTCGGCGGTGGAAGATCATTCCAATAATGATAATTCTGATGGGTTTATTGATCTTTAATGAGAAGTGGGTAAGGATGATGCACTTAAGGGGCCAATATGGGATCTTATCATCCATTAAAAAAAATTGATTGAGGAGGCCTTTGTGATTAAGGCATTAATATAGGTTTCAGAGTGTATGTCTATTACATTGATTTTAGTGGATACAAATAATTAACATTTTGATTTGATCAATAAGAAGGGTCATATTCCAACATGACGATTAAATGAATGGTCGATAGATGTGGAGGAGTTCATTCAGATGTGGTAAAACTAGATTATTAGTTTTATGACTTGATCAATGATGACCCATATACAAAGGTAGAAGGTATTTAATGAAAATTATATTGGAATAAGGCTACTAATAGGATCAAATAATATTATAATGGTTTAACTATTTCATATGGTGCATGATGTTTTTTGGTTTGGCTTTGTGAGGTTCTGTAATGGCTCGGATTTTTCCGTGTATTATTTTTTAAATATTATATGGGATTATTTCAAGACTGAGTGCGAAGACGACACATCATTCTAAGACCCGGCGATCCCGGAATGGTGGTTCAAACATTTTTAAGTTAAGTGAGTTGGCACTTTTGTGCGGTTGTGGCAGTTTCCAAACGGATGCCCGGATTAAAAATCTGAGGGCACCGTTGTGTCCGAGATGACGAATTTACCTAAGAAAGAACCTAACCTTGACCGGAATGGTTCCGGGTAAAAAAAGTTCATTTTCAGACATTTTAAGTGAAATAAAATAAAATAAATTTGCAAGTTTATTTTATTTCATTTTGGAAATATCCACTGCAGCGCAGTGACGGGGTAGTTGTTTCAGTCATTAATGTCATGTCATAATGACTCAAAAATAGCAATGCTGACTCATTAATACCATAGTGTATTTTTTAATTCCAAAGAACATTTCCCTTTTTATTGGGATAATCAAACGTCGATATTTTGAAAAAGATTGAGATGGAACTCTGAAGAAAACTCTCAGAGACGAATGACGACAGATCGAAGCTGTGAATCATTGTGCCAATGAGGTTGGAGGATCTCGATGACGTTAGTAGAATGACCACTTTTTCAGAAATCGATCCCTTCTTGAGGTAGCGGTTTTTTATTTAATTTTATTTTCCCTACTTTTTATTTAAATGAAGAATTTTGATCAACCATGAACAAGTTGATCTGTGGATTTGTACGTTCTTGCAGGAGGGGTTTCTTTGGGATGATTATGGGGGAATTAATCCATGTTGATTTTTGTTGTTGATTTTCTGCTCCGTTTAAGCCTTTTTATGGGAGCGGATCAATGTCGTGATGAACGAAGGTGGAGGCTCATTCTTCATTTTGTTTTATTGGCTTTCCTTCCCCCATTTTATTCTCGCGTGTTCTTCGTGTTCTTCACGGGGTGATGAAACAACAGATTGTTGCGCACCCATCTTGAAATTTGACGATCCCAAACTGGAGATCTAACATCGTAATGACCCTACGGGGATGCGATGGCCTTGAAGGATGACGAATTAGCTCAGATCAGAAGAGGTCGTTCTTCGAGCATTCTATATGAGGGAAGATAAAAACATGTTTTTAGGGCCAATCGGAGGTCCGAAAACACCGGAAGCATCTTCGCGGCGTCGGGGCGACCAAAACCAAGGATTTTTGTGGCGATCGGATGGCCGGATCGAATAACGGAGCATCACTAGAGGCATGATGGTGGAGGTTCATGTTTCTGGAAATTTCTAAAATACACGACATGTACTTCTGAAGAACACACCGTGTAGTGCTGGTGGCAGTGGCTAGGGTTTCGGGGGTCAGAGAGTAATCACACAGCATGTGACCCTGGTCACACGGCGTGTTAGACTTTCCCCTAATCTCGATGTGTATTTTGGGAAGTACACAGACACAGGATGATCTACACGGATTCAGAGCATGACGTGTATAGCATGGCAGAGGCGGCTACGTAGAACTCGGTGTGTATCTAGGGGGTACACGAACACGGGATGGAGTACACGACTGTGTACTCCATCACACGGCCAGGCAAGGCCAGTAACGCGGGTCACCACATGTATAAATTACACAGGTTGGAGTACATAGGTTGATGACTGTGTACGGGCACATGGCCAGCATACACAGAGCCAACCCTAGCCACTCGGACATGGTGTGTACACTGTAATACACACCATGTACTCAGTTTTCTACACGACTAGCCTTACGATACGGGCTGTTGTACACGGGTAGTACCCGGGGTCAGACAACACTATATGTAACTTTTCTACACGCTGTGTACTTTTTGGAAAACGTCATGGTACTCCGATTAATCATTTCTTGGACATCTTTCGTTTGGGTTAGTTCCCCTTCTTCTCATTCCCCTGAAGGTCGAGAATCATTTCCTTCTATAGTAGTATGATCCCTTCAGCAGGAATTTATGTGATAGAGTCAGGCATCCATCCGAGAGGCTCAGATCGAGGTCCTCTATCCATTATTGACCCTAGGTAGAGTCCGGCATCGATGTGACTAACTCCACCAGTCATCGATCCTCTACCTAGTAGGTGAATTATGGATGAGTTACGATATCCTCCATGGCCTTGGTAGTGATCCTCATCTGTGTATCATGATCTTTCCCACTCAGGAGTGTGTCTCCCATAATGAGTGTAACTACCTCCTTTGATGTTTCCTGATGAACAGTACTTCTCGGAAGGACGTCATCAGAGCTATAAGACTCGTGTAGTGTGTTCTCCTGGAATGAGTGCTTCGTGGAAATATTTGAGCTAAATACCTAGAAGAGGGTATGTGGTTGTGTGACTTGTCTCTAGAATACGGGTCTGGGTTTTGATTATATCTGGTTTGTGTTTATCTTGCTATATTTTTTGTAGACAAATACTGTACATAGCTGACTATACCTCACTTTGTGTACTGCTTTGTGGTTTTCGGGGTCCTCTACTGAGTATTGTTATACTCACCCCTGCACGGGATTTACCAACACATGTCATTTCTTGTGCAGATGAGAATCCTTTTGATGGAGTCCAGAGCGGACCAAGATAGGACCGTGCTTTCTAAGTTCCCTACAGGCCAAGGTGTTCCTACGTCTACGAGCATCAGTCCCAGTAACTTTTGTGTTTACAGGTTGGACTTTCTAGTTTTTAGACTCTTGTTTTGGTGGTCTTGTATTCTGGCCCAGTTTACTTTTAGTACTTTACCTTTCGTCGTACTCTGTTGGTTGGGTTTAGTGTATGCATGCATTTTGTTCCTTAGTTCTTTTTTCTACACTTCATCATTTGTGGTCTTGGAGATGTGTTTTTGTGTGTATAGGTACTTAGGCAATGCCTCCCATGTTAGTAATCTTCCTACTCGGTGCTAGTCACCAGCCCCTGGCCTTTTGGAGGTGGGCTTGGGGAGTCACGGCGCGGGCCCCACTGGGACGGGTCATGACTAAGTGGTATCAGAGGTGGTCGGTTCTACCTTCAGACCAAGAGTCTGTGAGATTGGTTTGGGGAAATGGTGTTAAGTGTTTCGTGTTCGGCCTTCAGTCCAGAGACTCCAGTGTTGGTGCAGCGGCTGACGTATCCATACACCAAGACTCTGATAACCTATTTTTCGACTCGGTACATGGAAACACTAGTTGAGGGGAAGTAAAACAATGGTACATGCATCATATAGGAATGTGTTGTGTTTTCCATATCCTTTGTGTCAGCTATCCAGATATACTCATTGACCATGTTACATCATGTTTCATTACAGGATGCCTCCGTGACGCATACCTACTAGGATTCAGTAGTGCGATCACGAGGATGACCCCCTCAGTGACGAGGCTTTGATACAGGGACCAATACCCCAGGAATTTCCACCAGGTGGTGCACCTGCTGTGCCACCACCAGTGGAGCATCCCATGGTACCTGTAGTACAAACCGATGAGTAGTGCAGGTTGAGCAGGCTTCATGAGTTCCAGAGACAGAGACCCCTCAGGTTCTGAGGCGAGCCCGATCCTTAGGTGGCTAAGGACTAGGGCGGGGATAGCTACATGTGATTGAGGCATACAACCCAGGGGATCTGAGGATGATTAAATGTATGATCTGTGTCTTTTCTACCTTAGATTTCATACTTATAGACAAAGGTTCTAGTCAATCCTTCATAGCCACATGTCTTGTATGAAACCTCGAGATTTCGGTAGAACCGTTGACTCGATCCTTACGCTTGGAGACACCTACCGGAGGAGACTCGACGGTCATGAACCTTTGAAGATAGTGTGATCTTACCCTTGGAGGTGAGAGTTTCAGTTGGAACCTCTTGGTGGTAGCGTCGAGGCCTTACGGTGTCATTCTCGGTATGGATTGGTTATCTTCGGTCCATGCCCAGATTGACTATTTTAGGTGAAGAGTGCGGTGTGTCCTCCATGATGGAATGTGGTTTTCCTTTGTTGGAGAAAGGGAAACCCAGGCAGCATAGAATGGGCTTATTCATAGGAGGGTGCAGCCAATCACTCATGAGTTGGCTAGGCTTGACCTCATTGGAGTGAATGTTGTGAGTTCCCAGTTTCCAGTAGTAGTGGCGGAGTATGAGGACATCTTTCTCGAAGATGTTCCAGGATTACCTTCCCACCGGGAAATTGACTTCTGCATCGACTTACACCTCGGGACAGCACTGATTTCTTCATCAGTATATCGGATGTCTCCCGTAGAGCTTCGCGAGCTGAGGATGTAGTTGGATGATTTGTAGAGCAAGGGTTTCATGAGACCCAGTGTTTCACCCTGGGTGGTCCCACTCTTGTTTTCCAAGAATACACATGGGAGTCTGAGGTTGTGCGTGGATTAACAGCGCTTGAACCAGGTGACAGTGAAGAACATGTATACACTACCAAGGATCGATGACCTCTTCGATCAGCTAAGAGGGGCACAGTGGTTTTCGAAGGTTGGCATTTGATCAGGCTATCACCAGCTACGAGTGTGGGATGAAGATATACCGAAGACGACTTTCAGATGCCACTATGGTCACTATGAGTACTTAGTGATGACTTTTGGAATGACAAACACCCCTGCAGTGTTCATGTGACTGATGAACCGGGTCTTCCAACTGTACATGGACCGGTTTGTAGTGGTCTTCATCGACGACATCCTTGTGTACTCGGCATCAGAAGAGGAGCATGTGAGACACCTGTGGATGGTTCTAGACATACTTAGGGAGAACCAGCTTTATGGGAAGCTCTCAAAGTGCCATTTCTAGATTCAAGAGGTCCACTTTCTAGGACATGTCATCTCAGCAGATGGAGTAGTTGTAGACCCAGCCAAGGTGGAGGCTGTGTCAGCGTGGGAGCCACCTCGGAGCGTGATGGAGGTGTGGAGCTTCCTTGCGTTTGCATGATATTACCAAAGATTCATTCTTTATTTATCCTGGATATCAGCACAGATGACAGCCTTGACCAAGAAGGGGCAACCCTTCATGTAGATGGAGAAGTGAAAGCTAGCTTTCAAGAAGTTGAGACGGAGTTTGACAAGCGCCCCTATCTTGAGATTGTCGGATGAGGGTGTCGAGTACATAGTTTTCTGCGACGCATCAGAGATCGGGCTTGGTTATGTCCTGGTGTAGAGGTAGGCAGTGATTTCTTATGGTTCGTGCCATCTTAGTCCACATGAGTAGAACTATACGGCCCATGATCTCGAGTTGGCATCGGTATTCTTTGCATTGAAGATGTGGCAACACTACCTTATGGGAAAGAAGTTTATCGTCTACTCTGACCATAAGAGCCTCAAGTACATATTCTCACAAAAGGATCTCAATCTGAGGTAGAGGCATTGGCTAGAGTTCCTCAAGGATTATGATTTCTAGGTCATCTATACATCTGGGAAGGGGAACAATGTGGCAGATGCTCTTAGCAGAAGGTCAAGTTCACAGCTGTTGAGTGAGGCGACAGAGTAGTTAGCCATGTTGCAGTTATCCTTTGTGGATGGAGAGGATACAGCATACCTACAGTCGATGGTTGTTTCCCCTCCACTCTTACAACAGGTTAGGGAGGAGAAGCTAGGATATGTCGACTGTGTGGCCTTATGTGCTCATTTATCTACAGGACATGCTCTTGATGGATATTCGTAAGGTGGGGAGAACATACTTCTTTTCAGAGGATGCACTGTTGTACCAGTGGAGTTGCAGGAGGAGGTCCTGAGGGGGTTTCATACATCCCCCTTAGCGGTACATCCTGGAGTGTCAAAGATGTACCAGGATCTCCAATGACAGTTATGGTGGTTAGGCATGAAGAAAGCAGTAGCAGAGTTCATTTCTCGATGCCTTACATTCCAGCAGGTGAAGTCTAAGCACCAGGTTCCAGTGGGATTAGCTCATCCCCTGGAAGTTTTAGACTGGAAGTGGGATGGAATATCTATAGACTTCATGGCAGGCTTACCACGGACGTCTAAGGGGCATGATTCCATCTGGGTGATTGTTGACCGACTCATCAAGTCATCCCACTTCCTAGATATCAGGGAGTAGAGTTCCGTAGGGAGATTGGGACGCCTCTACGTGTAGGAGATAGTTCGGCTTCATGGAGTCCCCTAGACAATAGTCTCGGACCGAGACGCCAATTTCACATCCCAGTTGTGGAAGGGATTGCATGAGTCTTTTGGGACTCAGCTACGCTTGAGCACAGCATTTCATCCCCAGACAGATGGTTAGAAGGAGAGGACCATTCAGGTTCGGGAGGATATGTTGTGAGCCTATGTCTTGGACTTTGGTCGCGGATTTGAGGACCACCTACCACTGGTCAAGTTTGCACACAACAATAGCTACCACTCCACCATTGGTATGGCACCATTCATGCCCTTGTAAGGGAGACCCTGTCGATCACCACTTTGCTGGACCGACCCAGGGGAGCCAGCACTCATCGGTCCAGAACTAGTGCGAGCTACCACTGAGAAGGTGCAGATCATCTAGGAGCGGATGAAGACTGCACAGAGCTGGCAGAAGTCTTATGCTGACAGATGATGGAGACCTCTGGAGTTTGAATAGGGAGACCACGTCTTTCTTCGGGTCTCACCTCAATGAGGGTTACAGAGATTTGGTCGAGGCGGCAAGCTATCTCCGAGGTTCATCGGACCTTTCCAGATACTATGTAGAGTTGGTGAGGTGGCGCACCACTTAGATCTACCACCATAGTTTCATCGAGTACATGATGTTTTCCACGTGTCGCAGCTGAGGAGGTACGTGCAAGACACATCGCACGTCATCGACTGGGGTGAGCTGGACATTGAGGATGGAGTGACCTTTGCTGAGTACCTGGTGGAGATCGAGGATCGGCAAGAGAGGATCCTACGTGGGCAATCGATTCACTTGGTACATGTCCGGTGGCTACACATGAATCTTTAGGAGAGCATGTGGGAGCGGGAGGCCCAGATCCATGCCTATTACCCACATCTTTTTGAGTAGCCTTTGTTTTGGATTTTAGGGTACGTAAAGCCCCAAGGTGGGGAGAATCTAATGGGTTGGATTTTTTCATGTATTACTTTTTAAATATTATATGGGATTATTTCGAGATCGGGTGCGAATACGGAACATCATTCCGAGGCTCGGTGATCCCGGAATGGTGGTTCAAACTTTTTTAAGATAAGTGAGTTGGTACTTGTGCGCGGTTGTGGAAGTTTCCAAATGGACGCCCGGATTAAAAATATGAGGTAACTATTGCATCTAGGATGATGAATTTACCTAAGAATAAGACTAACCTCGACCGGTGTGGGTTGAGGAAAAAAAAGTTAATTTTAGGACGTTTTAAGTGAAATAAAATAAAATAAATCCGCAAGTTTATTGTATTTCTTTTTAAAAATATCCGTTGTAGCACAGCGATGGGGTGGTTGTTTCAGTCATTAATGTCCTTTCATAGTAACTCAGAAACAAAAACACTGACTCATTAATACCATAGCGTATTTTTGAATGCCTAATCACGTTTCCCTTTTTATTGGGATAATCAAACATCGATCATTGGCAAAAGATTGAGAGGGAACTTTTAAGAAAACTCTCGGCAACGAACGACAGTGGATCAAAGCTACGAATCGTTGCACCAACGAGGTTAGAGGATCTCGACGATGGCGGTAGAATGACCTCTTCGTTAGCGATCAATCCCTTCTTAAGGTAGGGGTTTTTTATTTAATTTTATTTTTCTCGCTCTTGATTTAAACGACGAACGCGGATCAACCATGAACAAGTTGATCCATGGATTCGTACATTCTTGCAGGAGGGATTTCTTTGGGATGATTATGGGGGAATTAATCCATATTGATTTTTTTTGTTGATTTTATGCTCTGTTTAAGCCTTTTTATGAGAGCATATCAATGCCGTGACTAACAAAGGTGGAGGTTCGTTCCTCATTTTTTTTGAATGGTTTTCCTTCCCCCATTTTCTTCTCACGCGTTCTTTGATTTTTTCACGGGGCGATGAACAACGGATCGTTGTGCACCCATATTGTAACATGACGGTCCCAAACTAGAGATCTATCATCGCAACAACCCTACGGAGATGTGATGGCCATGACAGATGACGAATCAGCTCGGATCGGAAGAGGTCGTTCTTCGATAGTTCTTTGTGCGGGAAGATCAAAACATGTTTTTGGGCCTGATCAAGGGTCTAGAAACACCGTAATTAGCTTTGTGGCATTAAGTAGACCAAAACCTGGGAGTTTTGTGGTGATCGGACAGCTGGATCGACGAACGGAGCATCACTGGAGGCGCGATTATGGAGGTTCACGTTTCTAGAAATTTCTAGAATACACGACGTGTACTTATGAAGAACACACCATATAGTGCTGGTAGGGGAGCCTAGGGTTTCGGGGGTTAGAGAGGAATCACACGGCGTGTGACCCTGGTCACATGGCATGTTAGACTTTCCCTGATGCTCAGCGTGTATTTTAGGAAGTACACGGACAAGGGATGATCTACACGGATTCAGGTCATGGCGTGTAGAGAATGGCAGAGGTGGCTACACGGAACTCGGTGTGTATCCAGGGGGTGCATGGACACGGGATGGAGTACACAACCGAGTACTCCATCACAGGGCCAGGCGAGGTCAGTAACGCATGTCACCCTGTGTACCAATTACACGGGTTGGAGTACACTGGTTGATGACCTTGTACGGGCACATGGCCAGCGTACACGGAGCCAACCCCAGACACTCGGACACAGCGTGTACACCGTACTACACGTCGTGTACTCAGTTTTCTACACGAACAACCTTATGACATGGGTCGTTGTACACGGGCAGTACCCGGGGTCAGACAACATTGAATGTAACTTTTCTACATGCCGGGTACTTTTTGGAAAATGGCATGGTCCTCTTGTTCACTGTATCTTGGACATCTTTCCTTCGAGTTAGTTCCCCTTCTTCTCATTCCCCTAAAGTTCAGGCATCATTTCCTTCTATAGGAGTATGATCCCTTCATCAGGACTTTCTATGATAGAGTTAGGCATCCATCCGAGAGGCCCGGATCGAGATCCTCTATTCATTCTTGACCATAGGTAGAGTCCGGAATCGACGTGACCAACTCCACCAGGTGTCGATCCTCTACCTAGTAGGTGAATTCCTGATGAGTCGTGGTATCCTCCATGTCCCTTGCGGTGATCCTCATCTGTGTATCATGATCTTTCCCACTCAGGAGTGTGTCTCTCGTAATGAGTGCATCTATCTATCGTAACCCTCTCACTGAGAAGTGTGTCTCCCATAATGTGTGTAACTACCTCTCTTGACTTTTCCCGATGAATAGTACTTCTCTGATAGACGTCATCAGAGCTATAAGACTTGTGGAGTGTGTTCTCCCGGAATGAGTGCTTCGTGGAAATCTTTGATCTGAATCCCTAGACGGGGTATGCGGTTGTGTGACCTGTCTCTAGACTACGGGTCTAGGTTTTGAGTATATCTGGTTTGTGTTTCTCTTGCTATATATTCTGTAGACATATACTTTACATATCTGACTGTACCTTTACTTTGTATACTGCTTTGTTGTTTTTGGGGTCCTCTACTGAGTATTTTCATACTCACCCCTACACGGGCTTTGCCTACACGTGTCGTGTGTTGTACAGACGAGCAGCATTTTGACGAAGTCCAGGGCAGACTAGGACAGGACCGAGCTTTCTGATTTCCCTACAGGATGAGGCATTCCTATGGATATGAGCAGCAGTCCCACTACCTTTTGTGTTTATAGGTTTGAATTTGTATTTTTCATACTCTTGTTTTGGTGGGCTTGTATTCTGGCCCAGTTTACTTTCAGTACTTTACCTTCTGTCATACTTTATTGGTTGGGTTTAGTGTATGCATTCATTTTGTTACTTAGTGGTTTTTTTTACACTTCTGAATTTGTGGGATTGGAGATGTGTGTGTGTGTAGAGGTACTTAGGCAATGCCTCCCATGTTAGTAATATGCCTACTCATTGCTAGTCACCAGCCCCTGGCCTGTTGGAGGCGGGCTTGGGGAGTCGCGGCGCAGGCCCCACAGGGACGGGTCATGATAGGTTCCGACTTTCTCTATAAAGTGTGTAAAAATAATAAAAAGGTAATTTTCAGTCAGTCAAAAACTATAATGTCATGGTTTTAAAGGAGTCATAATTCAAGAATCTCATTAATTATTTTCATTGTTATATTTTTTTCTTTAATTAATGTTAATGAATACTCACACTAACTGATTCGGTTTTACTCAACATATGGAATCTTTAGGAATCATGTATAAATGAATGTGATGTAATATACAATGACATCCCTCATGATAAACCAAACTACATGGGAGTTGGAATGAGAAATTTTTTGGTTTTTCCAAATCAAGTATCTCAAATTATGTTTAATAACATGAAAATTTGTTAATTTCAAAACAAGGAAACCATTGAGTTTTAGGAATGATTAGATAATAATGACTATATAGAAATGAAAATTAATCTTCCTACATGTAATGAATATTGGAAGAAGATACTAGGGAAAAGTCTCAAAAGAACTGGAATATGTAATATATGTGGACAAGGATGGGATAGATTAACTAATTACTAATTAAAAAAAGAGTTATTAACATGATGGGTGTAAATGAAGTTCATCCTAAGGGACCAATAATAGTTCAATGTCAAAAAATTTGGTAAATTTTGAATTAAAAAAATAAATTCCCTAATTCAAGGGAAAACCATGATGATTATCATCAATGACCTCCTAGAAAAATGAAAAATTAAGGGACTGTGTTATGAAAGTCACTAAGGTGGATCACGATAATTAATGTACACTTATCTTCCACTTTATATTTTTATATGTCTTATCCAATTTTTGTTCTAGACATTATATTATATATAAAAAGTTTTATATGAGAATACAATCATCATCCCAGTAGTTTGATATTGAATTATTGATGAAAAATTATCATTATATTATTATTATATCCCAGGTTGATGTTTTTGTTAATATGAATCTTTCAAATTTTAATATTCTCTCTTTTATGTAGTTTTGTGTATTATTTAGAATAAATTGAATCTCTCTACATCTATATTAAATCAATTTTTAAGGTATTGGAGTCACATTTCATATCCCAAATCATTATATGATCATGATTTTTGCAAGTATGACTATGAACTTTAAATGGAAATCCCATTATATACATCCTATTACTTCGTTATAAGAGATATTTATCTTGAGGAGAAGTAAAATATCTTTTAGATGTCTATAATAGGATTAAAAGGTCAGTTTCCTTATCTGACTAAAGATATAAAGGTTGATATCTCATCTTGATTCTTGATTATCCTTGGTATACCAATTATTTTTCCATTAGTAAATGATAATTAAAATTATGAAGATGAAATTTATTTTTGGATGATAGAATGTAACACCATAATATTTTATATTTTTTCCTTTTAATAAATATTTTTTAATATATATTTTCACCCACAACATTTATAAAAAACCATTATAAATTTTATTATTATAAAATTATCAGTATTATATGTGAGTGTTATATTATAGTTGTGGAATTGGAAGGATTAAATAGAAGTAATATCTTTCGAAAAAACATGTATATCAAAAAATTAATCATCATTTTTTATACTAGTGCATGGATCAAATTCAATTAGTGTAGGTAAATAACTAATCAAATTATTTTATTCTTAAAAATATATTTTTCTAAAAAGTTCCTTTACAACAACTATGTGTTTTTACTTTAAAAAATAATAAAATGAAATATAAATGTTGAAAAAATATATTTTGAATAGTAATAATATTTTAATTCTACATTAATTATTAATTTATAAGATGTAATAATAGTAGTAGTTAATATTTGAAAGAAGATCATTTTCCTATAAAATATTTTTTCTATATATTTTATGTTTCCATTAAAAATTTAAATTCATAAATATTAGAATTTTAATTTTAAAAAATTAACATAAATTTTTAATTTAAAATATCAAAACTATTTTATGGTGAATTCAACGTATTTTTTAGAAAAAGTTTTTCTTTAAATAAATCATGTAAGATATGGATTTCACAAGTACTATAACTTTTAAGACATTATTATGGTATAATAATGACATAAATTTTTGTTAGACCTTTTCTATAGACCAATTACATATTTCAGAATTAAAATTATGAATTAAAAATATTATATTGAATTTAGAAATGAGTGATTGGAATTTTAAAACCAAACTGAAGTTTATTTCTAATAAACTATTTTGATCCTTTTATGTAATTAAATACAAAGTTTCATTATGTTTCAAATTAAATTTAATGTTTTATAATTCTCTTTTTTTTATTTATGGATAGATTAATTTCATTATGATAAATTCAATATATTATTTTTGGGTAAAATCATTTTTCATCACCTCCATGCATATATTATATTAATAATGTATTTAATTGATATAAAATATATTATTGGGTAATATATTTCATGAATATTGTTTTCAAATTATTACATAAGAGTTAACTATCATTATAAAGTAACTCATTGATATCTGTAAGTTACCCAAAAACAAGGTTGTCGCTACTTCCATAGTTAATAATCATTTAAAAAACATTATTAATTGAAATTAAGATATCATCAATAATAATGGATCATAAATTCACATATCATAAATAATATATTAATGATAAATGTTTTGTGAAATGATGGTGTTCTATATTATGATTATGAAACATGAGTGAAACAATCAAGATTACTTTCATTTTACGATGAAAATAAATATTAAATAATTAATAAATATGAATTAAATAATTTAGATGGATGAATATAAAATTAAATTGATATTAAGTTTTTTTTAAAATAATTAATTAATATAATTATTCTTATTATACATTGGTTTTAATTACATTATTTGAAGTCAAGAGTTGTTGTATGGATTTATTATCATACTTTTAATTCTTTGAGATATATGTCATAATCACCACTTTTTTTGTATTGTGTGATCTATATACTTACATATTTATGATTTTTTTTCTTGATTTCACAAAATTAAACTGATTTATGAATCCATATCATGCTCTTTCTTTCAAGTAATTTAGATTAAGGAGACACCAACATTGTAATGGTTTCCTAATCTCAATTTCTCTTTATTGAGATATGTTCTATATCCACAACCATATTTTTTTATTTTGGGGTGTATATAATTTACATGAATGAATTTTATGATAATTTTATTTGAATTTATGTATATTTACTTATGGATATAATTTTTTCTATTTAATGAGGTTTTAATTCAAATGTTTCCAAGGTTGTAAGTGTTTATGTTACAATTTCACTTTTTCTTGAGATTTTTTATGTTTTAATTTCCATTAGGGAATGAATATATGATATATATTATAAAACCCATATATTTTATTATCCAATTTTTATTTAGCATGTTTTTTTTATTTCTTCCATGTCCCCCCTCTCTTGTACTCATGGATACAAAAAATTAAAAAATTCGACCTTATTTCTCCAATTTGATTAAGAATGGTTTAATTCCATATTCATTTTCTACAAAATTTATTTTCAAAAGTTAATATATAATATTAAATGATTTATAAACTCATTTTTATATTATATTTAACTTTCCATACAAAGGTTTTAATGTAATATTATTCTGCTTTCAGAACGGTCTAGTTTTTAATTTCTTTACAAAATTGTTAAAAGGATGAGTTTTTAACTTTAATGGAATAAATAAATTTTCCCACCATTATTTGATTTATTATTCAGGAATCATACTTTATAATTTCCCATTGTTTTATTAATTAAATCATTTTAATATTTTTTTAAATTTTTAGTCCAAAATATTTACCAAATGAAAATGATATTTTCTATTTTTCTCAAAGTATATTTCCAATGCTTTTAGAAAATTAGTTTTAAAATACAAGTCAAAATCATTTATGGATTATTTAAATGTGTTCCTTGATTTCTAATTAGTAGTCAAGGGATTTAATTTCACAACCTCCTCCCTCTAAATATTCCCCCCTTGGGATGGCAATTAAGAAATAGATTTAATGACCACCGAGTCCCAACTCCAATAGGCCCCAGATTGGAGACTAGCACCAAGGGTATATAGATCTTACAATATTAGAGGAATTACCCTTTTTTTAAACAAGATAAAAATATATGATAGATCAGCCAAGAAATAACTCTATGACATATATAAATTAAATAAAAAAACCACTCCACATGCATGTTTTAAAAAAGAACTATTACAAGTACAAAAATCACCAAGTAAATACCAAATGTAAATCTAATAAGTGACACAACAATAGCCCTAAGCCTAAACTAGTAAGGTACAACACAGTTTGTGAAATCCTCCTAGAAACCTGAAAACAGTTTTATATACATAGGTTGAGAATACATGTATAATCAGTAGGAAACCCAGTCCTCTCATGCACATGTGAATGAAGCATACTAATGACCCTGTGAGAAAATAGCAGAACCAAACAACACCTAACAGGTATATTAACCATCCCAACCTCACAAATGCATGCTCAAAAAATAACACAATTCAAGTAATGTAATATAATTAACATCGATGATAGGGTACCATGCACCACTTTACTACTGATTAGCTATTCTTAACTATTGTAAAACAACCTCACTCTCCAACCACTTTTGAAAGTACCACGTGACAACCTTCCCACACACACCTAGGCCTCACAAACCACACAAAATCCCACACATAGAAAAATGGTTCACAAACAACATCCAATCCCACCCATAGAAAACTATTCCATAAACCACATCAAATCCTGGTCAGAGACACCTGGTCCATAAACCACATCACATCCCACTCTCAGACACATGGTCCACAAACCACATCTCATCCCACCCATAGAAACCTAGGCCACAAACCACACATCATCCCAAATACACATGGGAAAACACAACACCTCTAATCCCAATGACACCTGGGAGTGTACAATTCACTTGCACTATAGCATCCCACCTTTTTATCACATAAACTTTCATTACATTTTACAAAACTGAGGATCTTTAAGGTTTAGTGTCTTCGAAACCAGGAACTTAAAACATGAAAACATAAAACATTCTTCTTAGACACCTTAAAGGATTATCCTTAGGTTCATCCTAGGTTCATTACGGCATCTCATAACCTGGGGACATACATCAAAAGAAAGGGTGAGCAGAAGTCCCACTAAGAGAAAACAAGGGGAAACATTTAACATGTGAACTTGAGATACATCAACAATGTCATGAAAAAGAACTTTAAGGCATGAGAAAGAAATAATGAGTCATATCATAATAAAAATAAATTATTTCATAACTTGAAGATGTGGCTATAAAATTTAATATTGACAATCATTTCTGTTTCACCAAGGTCTATCCCCAAGGTGTCATTAAAAATTACCAAGGTTATTCACGAAGGCGTCGTTAAAAATAGTCATCTCTAGAGATTAACTCTTTACCCAATGCATTGGAGCACTATCAGGGCGCACCCTTGAAATGTATTTATTATCATGTGATCCACATATATCATCATCAATCATTTCATAAAAAACACATATATCATAAATGAAATGGGTTTCATTTCATAATCATAACATTTTAAAACCTGCTTTAAAGACGTGATCTTTACGTCACTTTAAACCCACGGAAATGGAAAGTGGGTCTCATGTATGTAAATACATGAATTTAAAATAGAACATTTTGGTATATATGTGAATACCCCTTTAGAAGAAATATCTTTTGAGTATTCACTTAATAAAATAAATGAATTTGAGAATAAGAGAGAGACATTTTGAGATGGAAATTATGCGGCATAACGGCTAAGTTATGAGGTTTTAGAGAACATTGAAAAGAGAGGGGACATGGGTCACCCACTCATAAATGATTCATAAAAAAGTAGGGGGACAGAATATAGAGGTTATAAGAACAGGGTAATGAAATTTGAAAGATATACCATATGAAATGAAAAACATAGAAGGAAGACAAAAATAAGATTTCTCTTATGAAAAATCGAGAGCCTAACGGCGTCACTTAAACTTCAACAAAAATGAATTGACGAGATCAAATAGGATCTCTCATCATATGAACATGAAAGATAAGTATGATAGATATGGAGATCATATCCCAACATAATAAAAAGGAACTTGAAAGACTTGACATGAAAGTATAACTTGAAAACGAGAAGGGTGAAAGAACCACTTAAAAATTCGACAGCCTAACGGCGCCACTTAAAACTTCAAAATACTGAATTGAAGAGATCAAATGGGGTATCTCATTGTATGATCATAAAATATCAGTATGATATATATAGAGATCATAAACCAATATAATAAAAATAAAATTGAAATACTTTACATGAAAATAGATCTTGAAAAAAGAGAAGGGAGAAAGAATCCGTTACAAAAATTTCGGCAGCCTAACGGCGTCACTTAAACATTCATAAAACTAAATAATGAGAGTAAGAGGGGATATCTCGTTATATGAACATGAAAAGGGCAGTAAGATGAATATAAAATAACATCCTCCAACATAAGAACATTGATCCTAAAAGAAATGACTTAAAAGAGAGCATTTGAAAAGAAAGAAAGAGTTTGGATCCCTTACCTTAAAATGTATCTCTTAAAACTCAAAGGTTGGGACCTTGAGGGCTTGGGGGAACCTTGGGAGGACTCCTTGGGAGGTAATGAGACCAGAGCTTCATTGGGGGAGAGTTGGGAGTCGA
This sequence comes from Viscum album, assembly GCA_963277665.1. NCBI lineage: Eukaryota > Viridiplantae > Streptophyta > Magnoliopsida > Santalales > Viscaceae > Viscum > Viscum album. Next base: position 1,774,199,801 of record OY728129.1, on the reverse strand, counting down.
ATGGATGAGAGTATAGCTTGATATTTATAGGGAAAGTGAGGGGACAAGGCATTAATGGCCAGGGGACACCTCATTGGTGGTTTTGGCAAAACCATGGCCTTGCCCATGGTATTTGCCCATGGTATTGGCCACTTGAGACACCTCACACCTTATCTTACTATTCATAAGTCGACCATATTTATTACATACTTAATACATCATTTAATGATGTCATTAAACACCCGTAACTTAAAAACTGTATTTTCACTATTCATCGAAAATTCAACTTTCTCAGAAAAAAACCCAAAATTTCACCGTAACCAAATATCAATGCTCTGATTTCAAAAATGAACTCAATTTTATAAAAATATTTTTCTAAATATTTTTAATTTAATTTTTAAATAAATACACTATTTACTGAAAATTCATTTTTTTCAGAAAAATCCCAAAAAATTACCTTAACATAATATCGATGCTCTGAGTTCAAAAATGAAATCCATTTTATAAAAATAATTTTCTAAATATTTTTAATTTAATTTTTAATTAAAAAACACTATTCACCCAAAAAAACTAGTACTTGACTAATAATTTATGAAACCGTTATTTATCCATTTTATTGAATCACATTACTTAATCAAGGTGCTTAGATTATATTAATACTTTCTTTAAGTGAGATTACTAATATGTTTGGTCACATTACTAATCCTAAGCATAAAATAACTATTCATAATTTACTATTCATCAAAAATAAAGTTGATCTTATTATACTCTAAATTTCATACTGAACATAATTGTAGAAGACCATTTTTTGAAAATCATTACACATTTTTAATTATTTAAGGTTTACATAAACATTTTTAAAATATCCATTTTCTAAAATTCATCAAAAATATGCATACTATATTTATCCGGTCATTTAAAAATTCATAAACTTCATCATAATAAGAAATCCCAATTTTTATTTAAAACAAAGGATTACACAAGGCAGTTACGGTCTCCTTACATAGCCCCTTATCACACCAGCATAGGACCTAAGTGTAAGGTGTGCTAAGGTGAGATAATTAGAGGGAGGCTCGGCCAACATCGCACGAGTAGTAATTTCTATTATTTTGAACTTCTCGCGAAGGCGATTCTGCTCTAGCTTCACACGATGAAGTTAGGCTTGGGTTTGGTCCAGAGCAAAGCCTAGTGGTGCTACCTCTTTCCCAAGTTCTGTTAGATGGGCTTCGATCGGTCCAAGACTACTGGGTGAGGCCATCGATTCTTCTTTCTATATTAATTAACCAAGATCACTTGTATTTAGAGATAATGATCACAACATTTAGTTTCCAAAGGTCATACTGACTAATGGTCATATAATAGTCAAAACCCAACAGTCTCATTTTAATTATACTCATGTGATCAAATAAAATAGTTTTGTTGAGTATAAAATAAAATAACACACAAAATTAGGAAACAAGATTTATTCAAAATTTTGGGTCGTTACATTCTTCCCCCCTTGAGAAATTGCGTTCTCACAATTTTTAAAATTGGGTTTGGAAATTTCATTCAAAGTCCCACATCAGAAAAGGAGTCAGTAAAACTATTACTTTAAAAGAAAGAAAGGGAAGTACAAAGGTCACCCAAGTTAACCCATATTAGTATTCCATGTAGGAAAACATGGATATGGAAGAAAAAACAAAGGGTCACGTTTTGAGGGAGAGTGATAGAAAACATGATTAGGAGAAAGTTAACCACAAGAAAATCACAAAATTATGATGTGTGTAAATGGTCTTTGATTACCTAGTAGGAAACGTAAACCAACAATGTTTTTGTTTTACATTCGTTTTCATAATTTTGAGGAATTAATTTACTACATAGAACAAAAACATAAGGAAATATACCTACCTTCAAGTAGAGTTTCATCCTTTAATAAGTCTCTACCAAAACTAATCGTTTCTCCAAACGATGAGAATTCAAAAACACTTGGTATCATCAAAAGCACAAGAATCATCTTCTAGAGAATCACATAATCCAAAAAAGATTAACTATCTATTTCTTCTATTATCCCAAAAATAGAAAGGGTAAGATAAAACAACTCTTCAAAAAGAAAGAATCCCATAGGAAGGGAAACTTCTTTTAAATCTTCAAAGTTCCATGGTACTACCCAAAGTTCATCATAGACGATTCCATAAATAACTATCCTTAAAATTCCTCAAAATAAACCAAACTAAGATTGAAACTCAAATACAAGAAGGATTTGATAACATAGTCTTCCAAAATAAACTTCATCGTTCATCTCTAGACAACATCAACCCTTCCTAACATATTATTAAAAAAGTAGCTAACCTAAACATATTTTACCCAAGATAGGTTAATCATTTCCATATGTAACCTAAATTATTATAAGTCCACCTTAAATTCACCGATTCTTCAAAATATAAGTCAACCTTTACTCCTCAAAGAAAATACCGTAGTAATCTATTTACCTCAATAAAATAGGGTTCCCGAAATAGTGAACGTATTCCAAAATAATAATCATCTTTTAATCCCCTAATCATCTCTGTCATATTAATACGGCAATCATCACATTTCCTATCACATTGGTTGTTGGGACATGTTCTTCCATTTTCCGCCATTAACTAAGAAAAGAAAGTACAATTAGGGGCTTAAATACTTAGCCAATAATCATGAAAAGGAACTTAAAGCATATAAGGATAACTTGTAGAAGAAAATTATACCCTAACTTGTGATCCCCTAGGTTTCAAACTATGTTATCCATGATCATATATTCTTATGTGAATCTTTATTTTATTTTATCTTTGTTCCTTTAATAATGGTTTATACTAAGCTTATGAATTTACCAAATCATATCCCACGGGAGTGTCGTAACCAAGAGTGCAGCAAGGCCCATTGTCATGTACCAGTTCCCGTTCGAGTCTAGATCAAAGCGGTGTTTTCGGGTTTTACCCCTATGTACATCTGTGTCAGAGCCACCTCTACCAGATCGTATCTAGACAGGGATGTATTTTCTTGTCAACCCCTTACTCAATACTCACCAAAATACCAGGAAGATTTCCTATATTTAAACTTTTCTATAGGATTCTTCCTAGAGTTTCATATCCTAATTTCCACAAATAACTAAACCATCCTTTGATACCAACTATAGCATCCCACCTTTTTATCACATAAACTTTCATTACATTTTACAAAACCAAGGATCTTTAAGGTTTAGTGTCTTGGAAACCAGGAACTTAAAACATGAAAACATAAAACGTTCTTCTTAAACACTTTAAAGTCTTCTCTTTAGGTTCATCCTAGGTTCATTACTGAATCTCATAACCTGGGGACATACATCAAAAGAAAGGGTGAGCAGAAGGCCCAGTAAGGGAAACAAGGGGAAACATTTAACATGTGAACTTGAGATACATCAACAATGTCATGAAAAAGAACTTTAAGGCATGAGAAAGAAATAATGAGGCATATCATAATAAAAATAACATATTTCAAAACATGAAGATTTGGCTACAACATTTAATATTGACAATCATTTCTGTTTCACCAAGGTCTATCCCCAAGGTTTCATTAAAAATTACCAAGGTTATTCACCAAGGCGTCGTTAAAAATACTCATCTCTAGAGATTAAGTCTTTACCCAATGGATTGGAGCGCCATTAGGGAGCACCCTTGACATGTCTTTATTACAATGTGATCCACATATATCATCATCAATCATTTCATAAACAACCCATATAGCATAAAAGAAATGGGTTTCATTTCATAATCATAACGTTTTAAAAACTGCTTTAAATACATGATATTTACGTCACTTGAAACCCACGGAAAGGGAAAGTGGGTCTCATGTATGTAAATACAAGAATTTAAAATAGAAAATTTTGGTATATATGTGAATACCCCTTTAGAAGAAAGAGCTTTTGAGTATTAACTTAATAAAATAAATTAATTTGAGAATAAGAGAGAGACATTTTGAGACGGAAATTCTGTGGCATAACGACTAAGTTACGAGGTTTTAGAAAACATTGAAAAGAGAGGGGACATGGGTCACCCACTCATAAATGATTAATAAAACAGTAGGGGACATAATATAGAGGCTATAAGAACATGTTAATGAAATTTGAAAGATATACCATATGAAATGAAAAACATAGAAGGAAGACAAAAATAAGATTTCTCTTATGAAGAATCGGGAGCCTAACGGCGTCACTTAAACTTCAACAAAAATGAATTGAAGAGATCAAATAGGATCTATCATCATATGAACATAATAGATCATTATGATAGATATGGAGATCATATCCCAAGATAATAAAAAGGAACTTGAAAGACTTGACATGAAAGTAGAACTTGAAAACAAGAAGGGTGAAAGAACCACTTAAAAATTCGGCAGCCTAACGGCGCTACTTAAAACATCAAAATACTGAATTGAAGAGATCAAATGGGGTCTCTCATCATATGATCATAAAATATCAGTATGATAGATATAGATATCATAACCCAATATAATAAAAAGGAAATTGAAAGACTTTACATGAAAATAGATCTTGAAAAAAGAGAAGGGAGAAAGAATCCGTTACAAAAAATTTCGGCAGCCTAACGGCGCCACTTAAACATTCATAAAACTAAATAATGAGAGTAATAAGGGATATATCATTATATCAACATGAAAAGGTCATTAATAGGAATATAAAAGAACATCCTCCAACATAAGAACATGGAGCATAAAAGAAATGACTTAAAAGATAGTATTTGAAAAGAAAGAGAGAGTTTGGATCCCTTACCTTAAAACGTATCTCTTAAAACTAAAATTTTGGGACCTTTAGGGCTTGAGGGCACCTTGGGAGGACTCCTTGGGAGGTAATGAGACCAGAGCTTCATTGGGGGAGAGTTTGGAGTCGAATGGCTGGGAGGATGTCTTGGTATTTATAGGGAAAGTGAGGGGACAAGGCATTAATGGCCAAGGAACACCTCATTGGTGGTTTTGGAAAAACCATGGGCTTGCCCATGGTATTGGCCACTTGGGACACCTCACACCTTGTCTTACTATTCATAAGTTGACCATATTGATTACATACTTAATACATCATTTAATGATGTCATCAAACACTCGTAACTTAAAAACTGTATTTTCACTATTCATCGAAAATTCAACTTTCTCAGAAAAAACCCAAAATTTCACCTTAACCAAATATCGATGCTCTGATTTCAAAAATGAACTCCATTTTATAAAAATAATTTTCTAAATATTTTTAATTTAATTTTTAAATAAATACACTATTCACTGAAAATTCATTTTTTTCATAAAAATCCCCAAAAATTACTTTAACATAATGTTGATGCTCTGTGTTCAAAAATGAAATCCATTTTATAAAAATAATTTTCTAAATATTTTTAATTTAATTTTTAATTAAAAAACACTATTCACCCAAAAAAAAATAATACTTGACTAATAATTTATGAAATCGTTATTGAACCATTTTATTGAATCACATTACTTAATCAAGGTGCCTAGATTATATTAATAATTTTTTAAGTGAGATTACTAATCCATATGGTCACATTACTAATCCTAAGCATAATATCACTATTCATAATTTACTATTCATCAAAAATCAAGTTGATCTTATTAGACTCTAAATTTCATACTGAACATAATTGTAGAAGACCATTTTTTGAAAATCATTACACATTTTTAATTATTTAAGGTTTACATAAACATTTTTTAAATATTGTTTTTCTAAAATTCATCAAAAATATGCATACTATATTTATCCGATCATTTGAAAATTCATAAACTTCATCATAAGAAGAAATCCCAATTTTTATTTAAAACAAAGGATTACACAGGGCAGTTATGGTCTCCTTACATATCCCCTTATCACACCAGCATAGGACCTAAGTGTAAGGTGTGCTAAGGTGAGATAATCTGAGGGAGGCTCGGCCAACATCGCACGAGTAGTAATTTCTATCAGTTTGAACTTCTCGCGAAGTCGATTCCGTTCTAGCTTCACACGATGAAGTTCGGTTTGGGTTTGGTCCAGAGTAAATCCCAGTGGTGCTACCTCCTTCCCAAGTTCTGTTAGATGGGCTTCGATCGGTCCAAGACTATTGGGTGAGTCCATCGAATCTTCTTTCTGTATTAATTTACCAAGATCACTTGTATTTATAGATAATGATCGCAACATTTCATTTCCAAAGGTCATACTGACTAACGGTCATATAATAGTCAAAACCCAACAGTCTCATTTTAATTATACTGATGTTATCAAATGAAACAGTTTTTTTGAATATAAAATAAAATAACACACAAAATTAGGAAATAAGATTTATTCAAAATTTCAGGTCATTACATGCACACACCTGGGCCTCAAAAACCATAACCTACCAGAAGAATCTTAGGTTATCACCGCCTAGAAGAATGATTAGGGAAGAGTGGGTGGAAAGCTATACATCCTCCCACTAGGATTTTTGGGAAATACACCATCCCCCATGATGATGGGGGTGTTCAGAACATAGTTCTCAACAAGGGTGGGGTGAATATAAAAATCACAAGGAAAAGGCATGCATATACATATATGATACCAACCACTCAAGACAAAACTATGGGTTCCCAAACAGAGAACACCTCACAATTACCGCCTCTCTCACCACCACTAAATGCACGACACCATACAACAATCCACAAAGCCTGATTTACATTCCCACAAAATATATTTAACCAAATTCATTCTTTATTAAACAAGTCATTTATCTATTCCACCACTACCCAGGAAACTACTAAGAATAAAAAATAATATTCAACAAAAAAAAGTTATATTAGAAGTTGAAGAGATCTGATACGAATGTTGACAAGGATTCACACTTCCTTGATGAGTAACACCCATTAATGATATATCATATATCTATAATGGGATACGGGTGAATCGTTATGTGTGGTACTCATGGAGAAACTCTAGGAGGATTTACCATACCAATCACTACATTCCTCCTTCAGACTCATACTAATCAGGTCATGTACCAACAAAACCAACCCCCAACTCACAACCCCAACTGATAACACATTACCTCACAACCAGTATCATATCCCCACTGCACAACACTTCTCATCCATTCCACAATCTATCATTCTATCAAAATGAGATTCCATTACACCACCCATGTAACCCCATAACACAAAATTATGCTCACAACTATACTACAACACAAACCAGAGTAAACCCACACATCACATCACCCCATGTAGCATGGAAAACACAATTCCAAATTCAACAAGGCTTGTCTTATTTAAATCCACTTGTTCAATTCAGGGATTATCACAAAACTGAATATCCTAGGGAATCCATTAATTAGTTGGATATACGTGATTAACAAAATTCCATTTTTTGGTGATAAAAACAATATTGATCATGAAACAACAACAACACACATACCCATCACAAGCAAATCCACCAATGCCCACAATTTTCAGCATGGTGTTTACCATGTACAGTCACAATATCAAAATCATAACATAAAAAACTGGAAGTTCATTCAAAATTAATCCCTCTACCCCATTAAATTTCATTTAATCGATTATTATCTTTGATTAATCCTGAACAACCAAAATTCATAGGTAATCAAAATCCACCCCCCTGTATGATGCAAAATTTAGAGAATCAAAGAAAAAACTACTTAAAAATGGTTTCAATGATAATGACTCAAGAATGAGACATGAAATGGATCTATGATCACCTCTCCTGGAATATTTGCAACTATCTGAATATGCCACATGACCACACCACGATTCATTGTTTCATTTTCACCCTTACACCACTGTTTTAAACTAAATTTGTATTGTAAATTACAAATATAATAAAAAAATTAACTACAAATTAGATTAAATTGTTTTTTTTCTATCACTTTTAAAGAGGTAAATGATACTTTTTATAGATTCATTAAATGTTGAGGTGATTTGGAGGCCACGAAGATGATTAAGAAAAAAATGGTCCAAATTGCATGGAATCCCATGGACATCTGTCCAATATTTTGAACATTATGAGCATTATGTGCCTCTAAATGGTCCAAAACATTGTGGTCCTCTCTAAATCTTCATGGGATACAACTCATCTCAAGGAACCCAAGCCCCATTCGTCTATTAAGGTTCACATCCGAACCATTGTGTCCAGGGGACAGAATCTACATGAATTCAGAAATTTGGTTGGGAATTTTGACATTATCTCCCAATAAAGATCTCCAATGACTGCCACATTGGATATGGAGATAGGCATGAGGTCGTACAACAACTCTTATCTTTTTTAAAATTTGTGATATTTCTGTTTACTTGTCCAAAACTAAGACTCTAATGGTATGACCAAAACTGGGTTCCCAAAACCACTTACCATTTTGGCTATAAAAGGTCACCAAGGGAACCTCATTTGCATGTTCGAACAATATTAAAAGCTCTAGTATTTTGGAGACAAAAAGGAGTCCTATCTATATCCAAGAAGTTCTGGTGGCCCCTACCATCATAGAGGGATCAAGGATGAAGGTTAATTTCCACCTAAAACTTCTCCTCCTCTCGATGGTGAGCTAAATGGTGGATGATCATTTCGAGGGAGAAACACATACTTGGGAGGGAATTCTATAAATTGATACTCTACTGGGTTTTTTTAATTTGTGTGTGGATTATTTCTCATATGCTTTATCTAAACATTTTTCTCCTATGAATTCATTTCTTGGGTTTAATTAAGTGAGATGCTTTTCATTTCAACACCGATTAGGTTGAAATTTCAAGTGGTAAACATGGGTTGTTCCGATTGGGAAACACAAGGATCCTATTTATCTCACACATACAAAATATATTAGTATTCTTTGTTAGCCTCTAATACTTCCTTTACAAACCCTGACAACATGATTTTTGTGTCAAGGGTTGGAACTTTGTGCAATGTTTTATGAGGCAAGAGGGGAATTAAGATCCTGACAACCCTTAACCAAAAAATTAAACCAAACCATGTGAAATTTTCCAAAAAAAGAACTATGAAACATGTGTAGTAAAATTTAAGTGACATCCTTCTCTAATAATTCATAAATAACCACCTTATTCTATCAACTATTAAACTCTTTAAGTTAATTTATTTTCATAAAACTATTTTCAAAATCACCCCCTCTTTTAGTAATCTTTATTAAAAATACACACTATAAGCTACCAACGCTCCTTGAGAGATGGCCTAGGGTCTACCCTATAATATAAATCAACCTTAAAATCATAATAAGTTTGATGTTTCATGAAAATTCAATCAAATTGTGGTTCCATTTATGGGGATCTCTTTGGTTTTAGTGCATGTTTTTTATTAGATTTTTTGTAATTTTTGTGAATATTTGTTTTTTTATCTTCTACCCTTGCATATACTTGTGTATTCTGATTTATTTATTATTTAGGTTCTATGAAGGATGTGTTCTACTTTGGGAGACATACCACCTTTCTAACCTGAATGGATAGGATCCTACATCAGCAGCACTGAGACACAGAAGAGAACCCTTTGAATGGGTACACACAAAACATCGATACTCTTCATGATCCTTCCTATTCTTCTTCTAGAACCAATATAAAAAATTAAATAAACATTCATAATATGGTTGAAAACAACCAAACATTAAAATAAATAACCTCACCTGATGTAAATATCCAAACCACATACATTCAATTACAAGGCGAGGCACCTAATTTTGAACTGAAATCCGGTTTAATTCATTTATTACCACGATTTCATGGACTTGCAGGAGAAGATCCACATAAGCAATTAAAAGAATTTATTATTGTGTGTTCTACATTAAAACCTTAAAATGTAGATAAAGAACAAGTAAATATTATATCATTCCCCTTTTCATCAAGAATATACATTAGAAGATTTGTTATACTATGTTAATTCACCAATTAGAGGCTACGCGGACATGAAACGCCTTTTTCTTGAAAAATATTTCTCATCCTCTCAAACTGAAAAAATAAATAAATAAATATTTTTTATAAGACAATATCAAGTGGAAACACTTTATGAATATTGGGAATGATTTAAAAGATTATGTTCATGTTTTCCATACCCCCAAATAAGGGATCAACTTTTAATACAGTATTTTTGTGAAGGTTTAATTCCAATTGACCATTACATGATTGATGATACTGCAGGTGGTGCACTATTGGATAAAACCCCAATCATTTCAAGGACCCTAATTTAGAACATGGAACAAAACACTCAACAATTTGGTTCAAGGTCCAGTTTACCCATTCAAGGTGTCCATGATGTGCAAAGTTCTGAATTTGAGAAGAAGGTGGACATGAAGTTCGAAGAGGTAAGTACACTTCTTCAACAAACTACTCTTTCCCAAGGGAAATCCCAATCTTCTCCTCCCATCAATTTTGGTATATGTTCTTATAACACCCACTACACTGACCAATTCCCCCAATTGAGAGAAACTTCTGAGAGTTGTGAGGAAATATTTCTAGTCCCCCCTATACCCAACCCTTTAAAAAAGAATCATAATATCCATAGAACCCTTGGTGGAAATAAAACCAAGCTTATAGGCAAGGGGGTATTCAAACCATCCTCAAAAATAATTTATCCAACAAGGGTTGAGTATTCATCCACCACCACCACCCAGAAATACCCAACCACCGCAAAGTAATTTCCAACCACCCCCTCCAAAACCTGATCCTAGCCTATAAGATATGATGAAACAAATGGTTGCCAACAATCCCCAATTCCAAAAAACCACCCAAGCAGCCATACAAGATCTCAAAACCCAAGTAGGATAACTAGCTAACTCGGTGGGGGGAATTCGAATTCATGGGTCAGGTAAACTACCATCTAAACCATTAGTCAACCATAGAGATAAAGGAAATGTTGGTTCCATCACTCTTAGGAGCGGAAAACTTCTAGAAAGTCAAATGAATCCTCTATTAGATTCATCCCCTCCTGATGAAACCACCATCCCAACTGCTAAAAAAATTTCAAGAGAAGAAAATAATTGTCATGATATAAGCCCTTCCAAAGGAAAGAGTGTTTTTTATGATTCTCCTATCCCAACCATTCCTCTTACATTTCCCCAATGGTTAATCCAACTAAGAATACAAAAGGAAACTGAACATGATAAGGAAATTTTGAAGAATTTAAAAAAAGTGTAGGTAAACAACCCATTGATTGATGTCGTGAAGAAAATTCCATGATATTCCATGTCTATAAAGGAGATGTGTACACACTGAAGGTGACTTCGTGGTAATGAAAAAGTGATATTGGGGAGGAATGTATTAGCATTAATAGATTCATTACTTCCCACCAAGTGCAATGATCCTGGGACATTCTCGATTCCATGCACAATAGGGGAGTATTAATTTTCCAATGTTATTCTTGATTTAGGTTCTTCTATAAATGTGATGCCTTACTCCATTTACTCTACATTACAGGTCAGGGAACTGAAGTCAATTGGGCTTGTCGTTCAGCTATAAAATCGTAGTACAGCACATCCTTCTAGTGTGTTAGAGGATGTTCTTATGAGGGTTCAAAAATTGATTTTTCTTTCTCATTTTTATGTGCTAAAAATGGAATATTATAGTATTAATAGAAACATTCCAATTTCATTGGGAAGAACCTTCTTAGAAACTACCAAAACCATAATTAATGTCCACAATGGTACATTATCTATAGATTTTAGTACTGACATTGTCCACTTTAATACCCTTGATACCATGAAGCACCCCTTATAAGAACATTCACCTCTCTCTGTTAATTCAATTGATGTACTCCCATCCCTTGAAAAACTATCATTTCATTCCCTCGATCCCCTTTCTATGTTTTCATCATTGATTAAAATTCTATGAAATGAATCATGCATTTATTATTGTAGTGTTATAAAAACTACCATTCATGTTTATTAATTGATAATTTCTTGAACACTGAGGATCCATTGACCATTGATGATACTTCTAAGCTTGTAAAATTTCATTCCTCATCTGAGGATTATACCATTGAGTACTTAGATAATATTAGTGACCCCTAGCTTTCCAAAAAACTCACATAAATCCCAAAACCACCTGAATTGAAACTAAAAAAACTACTTCAAGATTTAAAATATTCATATCCTAAGAATGGAAACAAGTTACCCATCATCATTGCTAGTTCACTCCCTCCTGAGCATGAATTATGATTGCTTGAACTTTTGAGGAAGTATAAACAAGCATTGGGATGAACACTTTATGACATTCCTAGTATTAGCCCATAAATTTCCACACATCATATTTTATTAAATGATGAGGATTACCCAGTGAGTTAAGCAAAATGTCGAATAAATCCAAACCTCATAGAAGTTGTAAAAAAAAGAGGTATCAAAATTATTGGTTAATAGAATCATTTACCCCCATCACTGACAACCAATGGTGTAGTCCCATTCAATTAGTTCCTAAAAATTGGCCTTACAGTAATTGAAAATGAAAATGATGAATTGGTTCAAACTCATGTGGAGAATAGTTGGTGTGTCTGCATAGACTATCACCAACTAAACCAACACTCTAGGAAGGAACATTTAACTTTTCTATTCATTGATAAAATTCTAGAGTGTCTAGTGGGTAAGTACTACTATTGTTTCCTTGATGGTTATTTTGGATTCTTTCAGATCTATATTTCCCCCGAGGACTAGGAAAAGATGACCCTCACTTTCCCCTTTGCCACATTTCATTAAGGATGATTCCATTTTTTTTTGCAATACTCAGGGTACTTTCCAGTGATGCATGGTTAGTATTTTTTGGGATTACTTAGATAATTGCATGGAAGTTTTCATGGATGATTTCACTATGTATGGATCCCATTTTGGTGAATGTTTTAGTAGTCTTGCTTGAGTCCTATGCGGCTGTATTGAAATGAATCTCGTATTAAATTACATGAAATGTCATTTCATGGTACGACAAGGTATTTTTTTGGGACATATAATTTCTGGGGATGGTATCCAAGTAGATAATTCAAAAGTGGATGTCATTTCTTCCCTACAATTCCCCAAAAATATATGATATGTGAGGTATTTCTTAGGTCATGATGGATTTTACCATCATTTCACTCGTGAATTTTGTAATATTTAAGTTTCCCTCTCCCAGTTACACCAAAAATAAAAGTAATTTGTTTTTGATAATGAATATGAGGAATATTTTAATAAGTTAAAATGGAGTCTCACGTCACCCCTGGTAATCCAACCACCTCAGTGGGATTTACCATTGGAGCTCATGTGTGACACCTCTAACTATGTTGTTGGGGAAGTCATCTTACAAAGGTTCGATCAAGCTCCACATGTCATTTCTTATGCCTCATGTACTTTGGACCCTGCCCAAGAAAACTACACCACAACTAAAAAATAATTCCTTTCCATTGTGTCTGCCTTGGAAAAATTCAGTTCATACCTTTTGGGGTCTAAAGTCATTGTGCTCTTATACCATGCATCCCTATGGTAACTCTTTAAGAAACTGTAATCCAAACAATGTCTCATTCGCTGGATTCTCCTCCTTTAGGAATTCAATTTAAAAATTAGTGATAAAAATTTAGCATAGAATGTGATGGTTGACCATATCATTAGGATCCATCCATCACCAGACATTGAATCATCCCCCTGTATTCCCATAAATGAAATGTTTCCTGATGAGAAACTATATTGAGTGCCAAATGTTATTCCTTGGTATGATAAAATTGTAAATTATTTGGTGGCATCTTGAATTCCTACTAATTTCAACAAAAACTAGGTCAACCGTCTAAAACCTGAGTCTTTTTGGTACATTTGGGATGATCCCTACCTTTGGCCCACTAGTAGTGATTAATTACTCAGGTGTTGTGTTCCCAATAGCGAGTTTCAGTCCGTCCTTATGTGCTTACACACTCTTGCTTGTGGGAGCCACTTTGGTCCCCAATGTATTGCTCACAAGGTCCTCGATTCTGTTAACTTTTGGATAATAATATTCCAGGATTCCCTTGACTTTTGTAAATATTTTCCCCACTATCAAATATTGGGGAATGTCTCTAAAAGAAATGAGATTCCACAAAAACCCTTGCTCTTCTAGTACATTTTTTATTTTTGGGGTATTGACATTATGGGGCCATTTCCCAATTACTTTGGCAACTTTTAAATTCTTCTGGAAGTTAATTACGTATCAAAATGGGTAGAGACATGAGATATAAGGACTGATGATTCTAAGGTAGTTGTATAATTTTTTAGAACACAAATATTTTGTAGGTTTGGATTACCTAGGTTCATCATTACTGACAAGGGTTCTTATTTCTGCAACCGAACAATGCAATCAATTTTGTTTCAGTATGGGGTCGGTCATTGAGTATCTACTGCATATCACCCATAACCCAATGATCAATCCAAGGTGTCAAATAGAGTGGTAAAAAATTATTGAACAAATGGTTCAACCCAATTGGAAAGATTGGAGTCTTAGACTTGATGATTCATTATGGGCTTATTGTCCTACTTTTAAAACCCCAATTGGAATGTTACCTTATAGGATTGTTTTTTGAAAGTGTTGTCACCGCCCTATTGAGATTAATCACTGGGCCTACTGGGCCATCACACAATGAAATTCTAATCTTTCTGGTGTTGGTGCTCAAAGGAAGCTGCATATTCAAGAGTTAGAGGAAATGCGTACAGATGCATATGAGAACTTTGGTATTTTTAAGGAGAAAACCAAGGATACCCATAACCTTCTCATCCTTCATTGTTAGTTTCACATTGGGAATAAGGTCCTCCTCTATAATCCAAGGCATAATTTTCATTTAGGTAAGCTTTGTTTCTGCTGGTTTGGACCATACATTGTTTCTAACATCTATCAATTTGGTGTTGTTCAAGTTCAAAATGAAGAAACCAATCAAACCATCACTTTTAATGGGAAATGGATGAATCACTTCCATGAATCCATTTCAGAGTCCCAGATGTAATAACTCCATGTTCAAGAAGCAATCTATGAATGAAACTTGTCCGGTTTTATTCTTCCTTCACACATTCACTTTTATTATAGTGAGGAAACTACACACATTAGGTGTGGGGTGGGGGATGGGTAAATTCCTAGGTTAGTTAGGAATTTCCATAAACTTTCTCCATTCTCTCTTTTTAGATTTCTAAATTGTATTGTTAATTTCCCCCCATTCCCCCTCATTTTCCCCTTCACATTTATTCCAAAAAATTAATTTTTTGAAACCCACATTATCACATAAGTTATTTAAAATTCATGTGGAATTTTTATATTTCATTTTTTTTTAACTTTCAAAAAACATTCTGATGAAATATTCATTTATGAAAGGATTCAATATTGTGGTGTGGCTTTATTTTGAGATTTGGTTGTTTGTCGATGATATAAATGGTCGTATCAGTTTGAAAGCTTTGAGAAGAATGGATCCATTCTTTGAATAGTTTAAGGGAAAATTGTTTCACTTAATTTATCTACACAAATTTGCACCCAACTATAAAGTTTGAAAATTTATACTTAATAAAAGGTAACTATAAGATAGGTTGATTTTTCTATACTTTACAAAATCATTTTTCCATATGGTCATTCCTTATCCAGTCTATTTCATTATTTTAGTATATTGAACTATGTGTGTGTACCTTTTATCTGACTATTGTACACCCTCAAAAAAATAAAAAAAAGGTTTTTATATTGGGCATGTGAAAAACCACCCTTCCTTGACCTTTGATCTTGTTATAACTATACAATTTACTATCATGAGGAGATCAAACATGGTTTGGGAGGAGAGTGTGAGATTTGTTAGAAGTGAAACTTTTGAAAAAAACAATAAATGAGGGGAGTGATGAAATGTGAAAAATATGGGGATATCTAGGTTAGGAGATTATGGTTTGACTTCTGGGAATTCTTAAGTGAGTGAGACTTGGAATTTTATTGCAAAGGATATAAGGAAGGTTCATGCAAAGGATCACATAAGTAGACAATTTTTAAAATAACTCATAATGAAATGATAGAAAGTGGAAAGAATAGAATGAAATGGTTCTCACGCACACACGTGGAGAATTAGTGAAATGGTTATGTTTTCAACTATTTTCTCAAATATGTATCATTCAACTCCTTGAATTCTGTACTGATACAATTATTGAGACATATTTTTGTTTGATCACACAGAATAACTCTATGGTGTTATTTTTTCTTTGATCACATTTCTATCAGGAATTAAATATTCATTGAATGTATAATAATTATGAAGTTAGAAATATCTACATGCATAATTTCTGAAAATGTGACTTTACCTAGGAGTGAAGATGTTTATGTGGGGGGTGTGACCGCACCGTAATTCACTGTTTCATTTTCACCCTTACACCACTGTTTTAAACTAAATTTGTTTTGTAAATTACAAATATAATAACAAATTTCACATAATGTTAGATTAAATTATTTTGTGTTTATCACTGTTAAAAAGGTCAATGATACTTGTTTTGATAGTTTCATTGAAGGTGAAGGTGATTTGGAGGCCCTAAAGATGATCTAGAAGAAAAATGGGCCAAACTGCATGGAAGCCCATGGATAGTTGTCCACCATTTTCAACATTATGAGAATTATATGCCTATAAATGGGCTGAAACTTTGTGGGACTCTCCAAAGCATCATGGTATAAAACTCTTCTCAAATAAACCAATCCCCATTCTTCAAATAAGGGTCCCATCCAAACCATTTTGTCCAGGGGACAAAATCTGCAGGAAGTCAAATGTTTGGTTTAGTATTTTGACATTTTCTCCCAATACAGATGTCCAATGTCCTCCAAATGTGATAAGGAGATAGTAAAGAGGTCATCCAACAACTATTATCTTTTTGAACAGTCTTGATACAACTTTTTACTTTTCCAAAACGAATACTCAAATGGTATCACCAAAACAGGGTTCCCAAAACCACTTACCATTTTGGCTATAAAAGGGCACCAAGGGAACCTCATTTGCAAGTTCAACCAGGAAGAAATTCTCTGGTATATTGGAGACCAAAAGGAGTTCTCTCCTAAACCAAGAAGTTTTAGAGGCCCATATCCTCAAAGGTGGATGAAGTATAAAGAAAAAGTTCCACCTGATCCTTCTCCTCCTCTTGATGGTGAGATAAATAGTGGATGATCATTTAGAGGGAGATACACATACATGGGAGGGAGTTCCGGCACTTGATACTCTAATGGTTTTGTGAAATTTTTGGGTGTATTATTTCACTTATTCTTTATCTAAACATTTTTCTCCTCTGAATTCGTTTCTTGGGTTTAATTTAGTTAACCACGTTTCATTTCAACACTGATTGGGTTGAAATTTCAAGTGGGAAACTTGGGTTGTTCCGATTAGAAAACACAAAGATAATATTTCTCTCACACATACGAAATATATTAGTATGCTTTGGTAGCCTTTAATCATTTATTTAAGTACAAACCTTGACAAAAAGATTGTTGTGTCAATGGTTGGTACTTTTTTTAACATTTTAAGTAGAATGAGGGGAATCAAGATCTTAACAACCCTCAACCAAAGAATTAAACAAAACCATGTGAAATTTCCATAACAATGAACTTTCCAAGATGTGTAGTGAACTTGAAGTGATCTCATTCTCTCATAATTCTTAAATCATCACCTTATTCTATCAACTATTCAACGCTTTATGTTTCATTATTTTCTTATAACTATTTTCAAAATAACCCCCCTCTTTTAGTAATATTTATTAAAAATACACACTATAAGCTACCAACGCTCCTTGAGATACGACCTAGGGTCTTCCCTATATTATAAATCAACCTTAAAATCAAAATAAATTTGATGTGTCATGACAATGCGGTCACCACAACACCACCACACCAACAAGAACCGAATAGAATCCCATTTAGAACCATGGGAGATCATCCTCTATTACATGAAAAGAAGAAACTAGAGGGGAAAGAGAAAAAACTGGAAGAAACCACAATTAGGGATGAATAACAGACCTTATATCGAAGATAGATCACTATAGATCGAAGGAGGGAAGATATGAATAAATTCTCAATGAAGGAATCCTCAAAACACCAAAGAGGGGTCGCTAGGTCACATGGGGTTGAGGAAGGGTTGTTTCAACCATAGGGTTTAACAACCCAAGTGGATGGAAAAACAATTAAATGTTATTGTAGTGGTGCAATAAATGAAATGTAATACCCTTTCACATCATGTAATCCCCTATGGTCTACTTCTTCCAAAAACTCATTGCCTATCAATTTATTTTATTTTTATTAGTCCTCAGAACATTTCACATCATGAAACCCTCATTCATAGTGTGTAAAATATCTACACATAATGAAACCTCCAAGACAATCCTCAAAACCAAACATCACATGGTGTAATTCAGTTACATGATGTATAATACTTTTTCTTCTAGCTTTTAGCAACCAAACTTATCCAAACTCCTCCAAGCCTCCTCTGAATACCTCCAACAACCAAAACTGGAAATGTAATGAACCAGGAGTGCATTAATTGTTACATTATATACCTCTCAAATTATTCTCTCCCTTGAGAATCAAAAACCAAACCCAAAAGAAAACGGTTCTAAAGAACCACCTTGTGAGATACCTCTCAAGGATCTTGTCATACCATAAACATTACTGTGATCCAAAAACACCACACCAAACAACCAAAAACACACTGCACAACCTCACCACCAAAACCACAAGCATATCCTCTCTCGAAAAATTGCTACACAACCATCGTGCAACTATCTCAAACTCCATGAAACCCAAACCAACAACCACTATGGCTAAACAACTTCTCTTTTTTGAACACATGAATTGGGGAATTTCATCCTCCATGTCAAGATACAATATACTCTGGGTGCCACTAACTCTCGCTCAAGGGTTTAATCATATCATAGTTAATGTTTCTTGATTAGGAATCTCATCCCCCCAATTTTTATGTCATGAATCTATCACACACAACACCACACACATCTCAAAACAAGAAAAATATCTCATCTTAAAAAACAAGGTTCAAACATTACATTTCAAAAAAAAGAGGATGTAAAGACAAAAAACAAATCTGGGTACTCGAAAAACATATGTGTTTATCACTCCCAAGTACTCTCCTCCTAACCACTCCACCTCCACAACACAGGAACCAAGGGAATTCTCTACCCATGCATCACCTTCTCTTGATGTTCCTGTATTTCTACTAGTAGCTCCACAAATGTTTCTCCATCCTAGATATCCAGCCCTCCCCATTAAAGAATATGGAATTCGTCATGTAGATACAGAAGAATATGAGAGACGTGGAAGACTTAATAGATTCTCTCCAACTTTGGTGGCAATGAAAACTAGTTTTCCACCTTATAAACTCTCCCCAAAACCTTAAAGGGTCCAACAAACTTGGGATAAAGCTTACTCTCTCTACCAAACGTCCACTACCCACATTGAGGGGAAACCTTCAGAAACATGTGTTCCCCAACCTCAAACTCCAAGGGCCTCCTCTTGTGATCATAATACATCTTATTTTGTTTATTCACTACCTTTATCTTCTCATGAACAAGATGAACCTTTTTTGTCATCCTCTGCACCACCTTGGAATCAAGAACAGTTTTCTCCCCAACTTAATGTCAAGTACAATGGTAGATGGCATGGTATTCTATACAAATATCCTAATCACACCATGCCAATGAAAGAGTGATAACTATTATTATAAGAAAAATATTCTAAGGGAAGGTGTGGTACCCAAGATCTTATGACGTCTAAGATGCAATCTCTGAAAATATCCTCCAATTTGTGGATATTCCGCTCTATCTTCCCATCTGTATGGGGGTGGAATGCAGTGTTAAGGTATAACCGGGTTCCAAAATGATGCTAAAATCCCCACAATACATTCAAGGTAAATATGTCATCCCGATTCGATACAATGGATCTCGGAACTCCATGTAGTTGCACCACCTCATCTATATACCTTTTTTCCAAGGAATCCACTATGACCAACTCCTTTATCTCTATGAAGTGACCTAATTTTGTCAGTCGATCTACTATGATAATATCATGTGATGTCAATGAAACTTAAAACCTCTTTCACATTCTTGGGTGCTTACCAATTAAAAACTACTTCAACCTTCGAGGGTTCTACTGCTACACCCTTCTAAGACACCACATTCCTGATGAAATGAACATCTAGTGTCCATGACTTACACTTGGACAACTTTCCATAGATCTGGTGGTGTCGATGAACCAGCGAGATAGTTATGATATTCTCGACATGCTCATCCTCCTATTTTGATTAGATTAAGACATCATAAATGAACATGAGAACAAACCAATCCAGGAACTCATGGAACATTGAGCTCATAAGCTCCATTAACATAGCTGGTGCGTTCGTAAGACCAAACGACGTGACTACAAGCTTGAATATCCCATACCTGCACCTAAAGGCAGTCTTATTGATATCACTCTCCTTTAACCTCAATTAGTAATATACTATCTAAAGATCAATACTGGAAAACAACACTCCCATCTCAGTGGGTAAAAAATATTTTCTATCCTCAACAGAGGGTAATGGTTCATGACTGTAGCCTAATTAAGACTTTGGTAGTCTATACACAGCCTCATACTACCATCTTCTTTCTTGGTAAACTACATTGAAGCAACCCATGGAAACACACATGGTTGTATAATACTCTTCTTTATCAAATCTTTTATCTGAATCCTCAATTTCTAAAGTTCATAAGGATTCATCTGATAAGGGGCCATTGAAATCGGGAAAGCAAAGAGCTGCAAATATATTCCGAACTCAACATCACATAGAGGGGGTAGCGTTATAACCTATTCAGTTAAAATTATCATGAACTCCCCAATTACCCTAGGAACCTCTACCATATTATTGTCCACTGATTCCATCAACAACTCATCCAACAAGGAAAGAAGTGGCTCCACACGCTGACTACCCACCTGAAAACTCGGATCTCCAACAAAACTACACACTGGATATCTACATTTGAAAACAAAAACCTACTTCAGAAATAGTAAATAAAATAATTCATGGAATACAACCAATAAATGTTGATGATGAAAAAGTATGGTTTCATCTGAAGTAAGAAGATACCCACATGGTACTGATGTGGTCCCATTATTAGTCTACATCCCCAGCACATATCCAAAAAATCGGTATGGACCCCACCTGGCATAATCAACACCACAAGAATGGGAATAATCTCTATGTATAGTACCATATCATGGGATAGAGTGGGTGTAACAAAGGAGTGAGAAGATTCGGAATCAAACAAAGTACAAGAAAGGGTATTGAACAAACTGATCGTACCTCTGACATTCTCTGGACCAAGTAGAACTGCTACCTCCTTCGAGTGAAAGTGCCCATTCTTGGATAATATGCCTTTATTATGACGACCGCCTCCACAACCAAACCTAGGTTGAGGCCTCTGAACACCAGGAAAATCCTAAGTTCAGACTCTACCTTCTCCACAAGCCCTCGGTGGAGCAAAATCTTATTTTCCCTATTCCTGAAACTATCTCACCAGAAACTGCTACTAAGGCTAATGATGAATTGGTCCATCTCCACCAATCTAAGATCAAACATATATTATACACTACTTCTGATGATGAACACAAACTCTACAAAAGAAACAACTTATTCCCAATCCCACAGGAAGGGAAAGAGGACTGGAAGGTTGAAAAGGGAACTGTTGAGGTTGACTCCCTGCCAGTTGAAACCTAGAAGGTCCTCATGCCTGAGACCTACCACTGGTAACCCTATCTATCAAAGACCTTTGTTGGCTCCCCTCTCATGGTATACCCCCTCATGAGTTCCTATGCTTGATCACCACTACCTTTTTCTAAACCTCCAAGTACATTGTAAATGTATAATGATTAACTTCATACTGGATCGAAGGATGGATCACCTCCTCGAGATGTCTCACACAAGAATCACCATACTCAAAGAGATCTAGTGAAAAATTAAGGAGATCATTTAACATGACCCCAAGCCCCCGCACTGACATACTCCCTGCTAAAGGGAGAGTAAATCCTACCTCTTCTCAGCCTTCATGGTCGATGAAAGGAACTCTTATCAAAATTCCATCTCAATGTCAACCCAAAAAACATTTTATTCCTTCCTCTCCCCCATATAATGTGCCCACCACTGATGTGCAGGTAATCACATCTTACTAACATCCAAAGGAAACTAGTACTCTTTTGGGGCCCAGATAAAATTGAAGGTGATCTCAAGATCCTTAAGCTATATTTCTGTCTACATTTTTGAAACACTACCCTCATACTTTCCCAAATCCTACTACTAGAAATCATGCAACATCCTCTACCACTAGTATTCCTCCTCAACTATATCAACCCTCCTTCAATCAACCAGATCATCTTGATAAGCCTCAACTACTCGAGCCACACACGAATGACGACTAGGAGGAAAATTAGAAAAGTGAACAAATAGTTCATATGCTTGAGTAGTATAGTTTTTTTATTTCATATTCATTTTAACCCATTTAACTCATTTTTCTATTCATTACAACTTTCCCAAAATAACCCAATTAAAAAAAGTATGCAAGTCATTATGATGAGAGTACCTTCCCTAGGATCTCTATCCAGAAAAAAGTAGAACCTCACTTGGTTTTTCGATAGGCTCACAGTCCTTACATCGGATCATGGGTGGCGCTAAAATATCATTTCATAGTCACTCTTCCCTAGACTATTTCACACACCAAGATCACCTAACACTATTTCCCTAACAACCCAAGAAATAAACTCTATGTTTAACCCCAACTCCATCCTATCTCTCGACCATTACCTCTGATACCATTCAATCATGACCCCCTCTGTCAAATGATGCCCCTCCTTGGATGGAAATTAATAATGGGATATAATGAACCTTGAGTCTTTCCTCCATTTCACCCTAGGTTGGCGATAAGAACCAAGGGTACACATATATTACAATATGGGCGGCATTACCTTTTTTTAAAATAGCATCAGGAGATATAATGAATCATACACAAAAAAACTGCATGGAATATATAAATGAAATCCAAAAAAACCACCCCACATGAATGTTTTAAAATAAAACTGTTACAAGTAAAAAATTCTACAAGTTAATACCAAAATTAAAGCTAAAAAGAGACACAAAAACTGTCCCAAGTTCTAATTAGTATGGTCTATCATGGTCTATGAAATCCTCATGGAAAACCATGAAAAAAATTTATATATTTAGGGTGAGAATTCATGTATACTTAATTGGAAAACCATAGTCTATCATGCACATGTGAAAGAAGTATAATATTTCCACTATTAGAAAATAGAAAACCAAAGAGCACATAACAGGTATACTAACCATCCCAACCTCCTTGATGCAAACTCACCAAATAATACAAGTCATGTAATTTAATATAATTCACATCGATGATAAGGTACCCTACACCACATTCCCACTAATTAGACACTCTTGCCTAATAGAAAACATCCTCTTGCTCCCACCCCTTCTTAATGAACCATGTCATAAGCCTCCCACATACACCTAAGCCTCACAGACCTCAACACATCCTGACACAGACACCTGGTCCACCAACAACATCACATCCTACCCGAAAACATGTAGGCCAAAAACCACATCACATATCACCAGAAGACACATGGTCCACAAACCACATAACATCCCACCCATAAACACTTAGTCCACAAACCACATCTCATCCCAACTGGAGACACTTGTTCCATAAACCACACCTCATCCTGAAGACACCTGGTGAAGCACAACACATCACATCCCAAAGACACATGGGAAAGCACAACTCTCCTGCACTCACCTAGGCCTCACAAACCAAATCCTTCCTGAATAATAATTATCTATCACTGCCTAAAAGAGGGTGTAAGGAAGAGCGGGTGGAGACTCATCCATCCTCCCACCATGATGTTTGTGAAAGAAACCCTCCCCCATGATGATTGGGATGTTTAGTACATAGTGTTCATCTAGGGTAGGGAGCGTATAGAAATCAAAATGAAAATACAAGTATATACATATATGATACCAACCAATCAATCCCAACCTATGGGTTCCCAAACAGATAACATCTCATAACTACCACCTTTTCTGCCACCCCTTAATTCACAACACCATACAATGATACACATAACCTGATTCCCATTCCCTGCCAATTTGTTTAACAAAATTCATTCTTTATTAAACAAGTCATTTATCTATTACACCACAACCCTAAAAACTACTAAAAACAGAACACAATAGGTAACACAAAAAAAAGTCATCATAGAAGGTGAACATCCCTGATATGAAAGTTAACAAGGATTCAAATTTCTTCTATGTTTACAACCCATTCATGATATATCATATAACAATCTTTGGATACCTGGTAATTTTTTTTGTATGTTACTCATGGAGAAACTATGGGTGAATTACACATACAAATCACTACTTTTCTCCTTAAATGTCATCATACTTAGGTAATGTACCAAAAAATCCACCACCAAATCACAACCCCAACTAATAACTTGTTCCCTCACAATGTTTTTTGTAGACCCACTACACAACACTTTTCATCCATTCCCCAATCAATCAATCTCTCAACTTGATATCCCATTACACCGTGCAATCCATCCCACAACACACAACTATTATCCCAACTATACTACAACAAAAACCATAGAAAACCCAAACACAACATCACCCCATATACCAAGGAAAAACACAATTCTAGATTTGAGAGGAATCCCTTATTTAATTCCACTTGTTGATTTCAGGGGTTATCACATAATTGCATGATCCTAGGGCATCTATTCACTATCCGAATATATGTGATTAACCAATTTTCATTTTTTTGGTGATACCAAATAATATATATCAACCAAAAACCGCAACACACATACCTAGCACAAGAAAATCTACCAACTGCCATAATTTTTAGTGGGGTTTTTAGCCCGTATAGTCACAATATCAAAGTCATAATATCAAAAAGGAAATGGGATGAAAAAAATCCATATACTCCTTTAAATTTAATTTAACCAATTATTATCTTTGATTAATCATGAACAACCAAAATCCATAGGTAAAAAAAATAAAACCCCTCCCACATGATGCACAATTTAGAAAAATGAAGAAAACCCTACTTCAAAATGGTGTCAAGGATCCTCGCACAATAAAAGGTCAGACAATGTATCATTGATCACCTCTCATGAAAGATATGAAACCATATTAGTATTTTAGGGCACCACCACCCCATAAAAAACAAAATATAATCCCATTTAGAACCATGGGATAGAATCTACCATCTCATGGTAAGATGAAACGGGAGGGAAAAGAGAAAAATTGGAAGAAGTCGTAATAACAGAGGAAGAATACACAGTAGATCGAATATGGTTCACTATGGATCAAAGGAGGGAATCAAAGAATCAATCCTTAATGATGGAATCCTCAAAATGCCGAAGAGGGATCACCGGGTAACCTGGGGTCGAGGAAGGGTCGCTTCAGCCATCGGGTTTGACGACCCGAGATGTTGGAAAAACAATTAAAATTTACAACAGTAGGGTATTACAAGACGTTTAGTACCCTTTCATACTGTGTAATGCTCCATGGTTTACTTCCATTGAAAAATCCATCGCCTCTTGATTTATTTTATTTTTTCAGACCCTAAAACAATTCACGTCATAAAACCCTCTTTCATGTTTTGTAAAATGTATGCATACCATGAAACATCCAAGACAATCCACAAAACCAAAAATCATGTCATGTAATTCAGTTACACGAAATGTAATCTACTTTCTTCCAAATTCTAGCAATCGAACTTCTCCAAAATCCTTCAATCCTCCTCTGAACACCTCTAATAACCAAAACTGTAAAAGTAATGGATCATGAGGACACAGTTAATTACATTGAAAACTTGTAATCATTGATCATTTTAAAAAACTTGATGTCTATGATTGTAGTATTCCTTAATTTCTCCTCAGATTAAGCCCATTTAGACATCGTGTTCACACATGTAAGAATGTATGTGTTAATGAAATATTTTTATAAGACTCTCATGAAATTTATTCCTCGTATATCAAACACATAAGCTCAGAAGTACCTCCAAATTAGAAGATATGATGATTAGGACAACCACTAAATTCCATTTTTTTAATTAGTGAATGATTTCTTATTTATTTATCAATGTTAAATAGAAATACATTTAATAGTGGGTTAGTTAGTAGCCAAGATACTATGTAAACATATATAATAAAGTGATAATAGAATCACATATGTTTCAAAATTCTTATATCCCCATTATTTTAGTTGGATCAGGAAACTCTTTGTTGACGCTCCTTTTTTTTCACAGAGTCCAAAGGAATGTAAAGGGAAATGACTTAGCGCAAATTGATTCATCCTTTGAAGAAAATATCAAAAATCGACAAAGGGATGAACAAAGAGAATATTGCCCATAAGTCGCACAAGTTTCCTCATAGTCGCGCAAGTCCACTTGCGCGATGCATGATGGTCGCACAAGTGACTTGTGCGACCTAAGTGATAACCACCCGGGGTCTTCTCCTGCCTATAAATAGACCTTGTGGTCCCCCCATTCGAGGAGGGATTTTTTCCAGAAACTCATATTTGAGCTCCCGGTGCCCTAGTATCTTCTCAACACTTCCGAAACACTTCTAAAGTAATTTCTTACCTAGAACGGAAGATCTAAAGAGGGGGAGGAAGGCCTAAGTGTTGAAACTCATCAACACTTGCGCGCTTGAGTGGCCAGCCCTTAAGGGAAAAGGGCCACACTTGCGCGCTGCCTTACTCTATCAATAGATCTTGCATTCCCTTCTTCTGGAAGAACCTCAAGATGATTCTAAATGCTTTAATCAATAGTCGCTCAAGTATTACCCTGCTGGTTAACTGTCGCGCAAGTACCCCATATGTCGCGCAGGCATACCTGCGCGACCAGGACTTGTGTGCCCACGCAGTACCTGCGCGCCTGCTAGGACTTACGAGTCCCTGCCTTTTTGGGTGCCCTTCTTTCCCATTTCACCCCTTTTAATCCATTCCACCTTTCTTATTCAAGATTCAGTCTTCAAGACACTCTTCAAATCCATTTATGGCATGATTTCTTGATTTGACTTCCTTATCTGAAATGAAATATGTGGAATGTCTCTCAAAACCTAGTGATTTACACATCTTTATGTCACTAAAGTCTGAGATTTCATTCATTCAACCTCATCCTTTAAGATGAGAGAATCCTTAACCTGGGTCTCCTTTTTCAGGAATAATCCCCAGTCATAAATCCTCTAATTTTAGCATCCTCATTAGGAGTAAGCCCCAGATCCCCTAACCTGGGCTTCCTTTTCAGGAGTAAGCCCCAGTCTCAAATATGGGCATCCTCCTTAGGAGTAAGCCCCAACCATAATTCTCTTAACCTGGGATTTTTTTTCAGGAGTAAGCCCCAGTCTTAATTTCTCTTAACCAGTCCTAATTTACCTTTGATCTGGGATTCCTTTTCAGGAGTAAAACCCAATCATAAGTCTTCTCCTAATTTGGGCCTCCTTTTCAGGAGTAAACCCCAAGTTAGAGTATTCAAAATCTCCATGAAGCACATATACCTTTATGGACCCTGTTCCTGGATTTCTTCCCTAAAGTAAATCCTAACCTTCATTTATTTGGGTAGTCATACATACATAAGGCCCACATTATTTCTTATGATTGCATATTTTATGGCACAATTGTCTAATTTTTACCAATACCTCTTTTTTCTCACACCGAGCATGACTCACATGAGCTTAGAGTGTAAAAGTAATTGTGACATCCTTCTTTGAGCCATCAATCATAAAAATCATACTCCCTTACTCGAACTACGTGGGTTCTGATTCCTTTTATAAACAAAGGATACGTAGGTAGCTCGTCTACGGTTTTGATCCCAACTCTAAAATAATATATGTCCTTCTGAATGACAATAAACTTCAAGTGCCCCCACTGAGTGGATTTAAAACCAGCATGGTCATCATAATGACCAAGAGACTTCTATATAAATGTGTTTAAGGGTACCATTGACCAATAATCTCTAATAAATACAGATGATTCTCTATCGATGAATAACCTCAAATACATATAAAAGATTCTATAAATTTCCTACATATTTAACCATTGATTGTAAGATCTGAAGGAAAACTCATTTTATACTTGGTAATGTAATAAGGATTCACGAACATAACTTAAATCTATAAAGAGAGTCCCGGAGTAGACAATAATTCCCCTCAAAAAGGTGTGATGAGTCCGACCTCCCATCCTCTCGACCAATGCAAATTCCTAAGCCTCATCAGTCCACAAACTAATGAGCACCTACCTTTGGAAAGTAGGTCTGAATGGATGTGGAATCATTGGATGTTTCCGGTTCTATGAACAAACCCGTTAGAAACCAATCGGAATGTTTGAACCTCCCATCAAGGCGGTCATCCCCGGATTCCGAGGGAAACAAAAATGGTGAACCCGACGTGAATCCTTAACCAAGTTAAAATAATATTTTACCCATTTGTTAGGCCCCTATTTAAAACTCAATGAGAGGGATATCAAAAAAATCATTGAAATATGTGCTCATCCAAAAGATGTAGTGGCTGAATTTATCTTGATTACGTCTGTTATATCAAACAGGAATTCTTTTCCCAAGATCTTATGCATTTCTAGAATGGCTGCTCTCAAGTTCACACCTGTGAATACTACTGCTGCAAATGCCACTACTGTTACTCCTGCTGGATCATTGTCCGCTCTTAGGACGATATCACCTACTCAGCGTCTTCAACACTGGGTATCAAACGCACTGGTTAAGGAGTACCATCAACACGGTACCATCCCAACTCTGGAGGCTGCCCAACAATCCCTCCAAGTAAACAACTCACATCAGTCGTCCGGACAACGACAACCAGTGATCAAGAAGCAGGCGGTGCTGACTACCGTCTCCAACCGTTTCGGGTCGCTATCCCTGGAATGCAATCACCATTCTCTCCCTTATTCTGGGGAGGTGAATGAGCAGGTCCCTCATGACCTTAATTCAAATAGAAAGGAGTCCTTCCTGAGGGCTCCCACCAACAATCGTCTCCAGACTCATGCGGCAGTGTGCCCTCAACATGATGAGGGTACCGACTCCAGGTGTTCGGCTCAGGTTCCTCGAACCCGAGCAAGCAAGACGAACCACCAGAGGTGGAATCCGGTCAACAGTGAGAAGGTTTTCATATCTACCATCTCCAGAGAAGTCCACCAACCTAACTTGGTGGCAAGAAACGAGCAGGCACACACACCTGCCCGTTTTAATTCCACTTTCCAGCAGACTCTTCTGGCAGCATCACGCCAATCCCGCCAGGAAATTCCGGCGAAGTACTATAGGCAGGAACATACACCTATTTATACATCATCAGCTAGTCAGCAGGCTCGTCTGACTACATATGATGGATCTTGTCAACCACGTTTGGCATAGTGCAATTAGCAGGCACATACACCTGCTAGTATTAATCAGGCCTACCAACAGTCTCGCTTGGTAGCATTCGGAGAAGTTAGTCGGAAAGCCCCGACAACAAATAGGAGGCAGACTCAACTCTCTGCCCCCACACTTGAGTACTGTCAGGATTCACTGACACGAAAAGGAGGACATGAGCAGGCACATACACCTTCCCCAAGCCCGGAATGGACATATATTCCCGTTCCGGTAGCTGAAGTCACCAAGCATATTCTATCAATGGTGAAAGAGCAGAATAAAATCCCTGTTCATATTCTGGATGCCTGCCAGGATATTATAACAACTTCAGCGGCATCTTAGGGAAAGACACATAAATCTATCCCTACCAGTGGAGTGATACATCAACAATTCACTCTGAAACAGACACACACATATGTTCCAGTCCAAGAGGGTTGTGGGGCATACTCCCCCATAGAATACGTACAACCAAGTCAGGAATATACACCTGATTTGAGTAGAGATCGTCAGCCTAACCTGGCCATCTTTCCTGATCAGGCATATACACCTGCTCAGAGCAGCCACTTTTGTCAACAATTGGTTTCTAAGGCGAGTAAGAATGCGTCTAAGAAAAAGACCCGCCCAGCACAGTCAGGAGATCAAGAGCCAATCTGTAACAAGTCCTTGCTCGATGTTGGAGTTCTTGAAGCCCTCAGACAATTATCTGTTGAAATTCAAGATTCTACTCCCTCATTTCCCAATAGTGGGAACATTAATTCTGAAGGTCTTTAACAGACACTTCCTCATGAAGGCTTGCTTCATGACAATTCGGTCGATCTCGAAGTTTCATCTTCAGATGAGAGCCACAAGAACCATCTATGTGGTCAGAAGACCAAGGACCAAGAGATCTCATCTTTTGCTATAACCCATTATGGTGGTCCTCCACATGATGAGGAATTTCGCTGCGAAAGTATTCTCCACAGTAGTGATGCACATTGCCCAGAAAATGCTCCAGTGGACAATGATGTGCCGAGAAAGCCCTCTTATCTTGAGGCACTTGCAAATGAGAAACCATTCATGTCTGAAGCTTCATCGCTAGCAGGTGAAATACTTTCTCAATCAGAAGATAGACCAGGGTGTAGGTCATTCTCTGAACCACCCCTAAGTCGTGCATCTTCTAGTTTGATCAATGATTTCTCTACCAATCCTATTGAATCCAATTAAGCAACCAGGAAACAACAACTCTGATCAAATCAGGTAGAAGAATCTTCATCAAATGATTAAGAGGAAATGCTGAACATGAAAAAACAACTAGCGAAAGGTGAAGTTCCAGTCATGTTTTGGCCTCTGGCTGACTCTCAGTATAATATTCCAGAAATGTTAATAGAATATGAAATTCATGATATTCGTCTCAACATATGGAAAACTCTTTGTCAGATGAAAAAGAAAATATTATCTTATGATGAATATGAAAATCATCTTAAGATAATATAATGGTTACAACGTCAGATTGATTTGGAGTCTCTGTCAGTCTCTCGATATCCGAAGGCTGAAAAGAAACATAGAGCCCTTCAATGTTCATGCCTTGGCGCACTAAGAAGATTGCGTCAGTTAATTTCCAATGCCCCATCTGGTATTCGTGTCAGAGGATGGGGTGTTCATGGAGCACTGCATTTCACGGTGCTCTCCAGTCAGCAAAGCCCGCCAAAAATGGTCTCATGCAATGTTATTTCCCATGGTCGGCCACAGTCAATGGGCTTTGTTTGTAATCAAAAGCTTTCCCAAGAACAGGCTTCAACTAGTTCCTCTCAAAATCAAGAATACATAGAAAAATTTGTCGAATTACTCTTGCATCAATCAAACAAGAATATTGAACAGGCCTCTTGTTTGGAGCAAGCACGTCACAAAGTGACAAAAGTGTCGGAAATCATCCAACAGTCTTTTGAACCAGGTGATAAAAGCAGATACAGGTTAATTCATCCAGCTAATTTCCGAACTAAGCTTCGCAAAATCAGGAGGAATTTCAAGAAAGTCTCAGACATAGCATGTCAAGAACCACCCCAGCTCGCCAGACTGGGGACTCTTTTAAACCAACCCTCAGAATCAACAAAAAGGATTCAGGGAGTTGAGCGAGAACAGAAGGAACAGCCCCAGTCCACTAGACTGGGGACTTTTTCAAATCCTCAATCCCCTCATCAAAGAAAGTCGGTCTTTTCTTGATTGGGGAAGAAAACTCAAGAGGAATGAAGAGCCAAATTATCAGGAGATTACCTCCAAATTACGGTTCTTCAAGAAGTTCCTGAGGGATCGATTCAACAAAAGGCAATGTCTCATCAAAGACATGGAAGAAGACAATATCATAGAAATGCTGATAGAAGGGATGCGATGAGTTATGCATCAATCAATGTCATCAATGCCGTTGTTGCTGATCCACCAAATGAGGTTCACTCATGGGACTCAGATGAAGAGGTTCCTGCTCAAGAAGATGTACACACCGACACAAATGAAGAAGGTGTGCATACACGAAGTCAAAGGATTACTCAGAACCTATGTAGTCCTTAGATTAACCCACTTCCCCCTCTCTGAAAAGGATCCAACAAAGGGAAGGGAAAGAACCAGGTTACATATCCTTCCTCTGGAGAAGGTCAATCGCTCTCACTAGATCAGAGGTTTGCACAATAGGAGGAAGAAATGAAGGAATTAAGAAGGTTGAATGCAGAACTACTTCAGAGTAGTCTTCTTCTTAAGCATGCTGGAGTCAGTTAGCCAAAGGAATTTTTTGCAGCTACTGAGATGGATTAAGAATATCCTCCTCTATCAGTACACCCTCACAGGTCTAATCCTACGGGTCAAGTGCAACAACAGTTGGTAGTGCTACCATCAGTTGCAGCACCAATCGCCACATCTGTCCAAGCTCCAATCATTGCACGTACCCAAGTCCAAGTTCAACCGGATGTTTCTCAAAAGTTAATAACTACTATTGAGTCATTAACAGCTCAGTTAGAAACTATGGAATGGAAACGTGCACAAGTTCAACCAAAAAAGAAATTTTACCCTTTATGGGTAGATTTAATTTCTCCTACATCCAGTTTTGGGAACCCTGTATTCCCTATTTTCAATGGATCAGGTGATCCTGAACAACATTTGACGCATTATGTGTCTTTTTGCGATCCTATGATGGGAACTCCAGAGCAGCAAGAAGTAGTGAAACTCAGATTATTTGTGTGAACCTTGAAAGGACCATCTTTTTTTTGGTATACAAGCTTACAATCCCAGTCAATTACCGGATGGGAGGATCTTCGCCAAAAATTCCTCCTTCAATTCATCTCAACTTTTCTAAAGACAACAGTTTTCGATCTTACAAACTATAAGCAAAGGGAGAATGAAAGGGTTTCTTATTTCATTGCTTGATGGAAGGGATTAACATATTCCTTGAGTTTAGCACTCCCTCAAGAAGAATTGTTTTCAATCTGTGTGACAAATTACGCACGCCGTTAATCCCTGTGAAATACACAAGAGGGTTTCGAGACCTTACTTCAATCACTCAGAAGATTGAAGATTCCCTTATACAGGCTAAGACTAAATCTCGTGTAATTCCATCAGCTCCAGGAAGGAGAATGGG
The DNA here is from genome assembly GCA_963277665.1 of Viscum album. NCBI lineage: Eukaryota > Viridiplantae > Streptophyta > Magnoliopsida > Santalales > Viscaceae > Viscum > Viscum album. The sequence continues at coordinate 1,774,166,801 of OY728129.1, read as the reverse complement.
TAAAGCATAAACTGCTATAGTTATGCTTAAACAAGAACCTGTGCCTATTTCTACCTCAAAACCTTCATCTTCTTGAAGGGCTCCACCTTCTGAGTGCCAACAAAAAAGGCCTTTTTGTCCAAACGATCAAAAATATCAAAGGCAAAAACAATTTGAGGATCTTAAGAGAAAAACATACTCTTTCCGAAATGAACAAGTTCCTGGTTATTTCATTTCGGGTCTGGAAAACAATTTGGTTCAATTGCCAATGCCCAAGAGGCCAAACAAGAAAGGAGATGAAGACCGTCCCAATTATTTCCCTTTTCATCAAATGTTGGGGCATCCCATCCAGGAGTGTTTTTTCTTCAAAGACCTCCTGTAAAATATGGTCGACTCGGGACAAGTCACATTGAAAGGCTCCTCAGCCCAGGTAGCATGTGTCACTACTACAGTTCCAGAGGAGGAAGGTGAATGGAAAGAAGTCAAAAGCAAAAATGAACAGAAGTATGATGATTGGATGGTCAGAAAGACAATCAATCGAACTCATGCTATTTTGCGAACACAATTAAAGAAACCAATTGTGTCTTCTTCCATGAATGTTGCGTCAAAACCCTCTTCGTCAGAGGGAAAATCCTCAAAGAAATGGCATGATTCAAAGAAAAAAAAATAATCGGAATAAGATGAGTATGTGTCAAAGCCTAAGTTGTCTTTGACTTTGGCGGACTTCATGTCATCTACTTCAAAGCCACGGGCACCGCCCCACCAAACGGTACAGCTTAAATAGGCTAATCAGTCAGAGTCTTCATCGGACGAAGAGTTAATCTTTGGTTCTGTTAATATGATTCAATTAACAGATCCATATACCAGTCGAAGTTTCAATTTAAATGAGCCTGAATTCCTTGTATCAAATAGAGGAATCAGAGGAAGTTCCAAGGGCTCAGGATACAGGGGAAGACGTGGATCTTTCAGAAGCCACTATTCCAATTCTACCCTGGCTAGAACTGTGTATGCAGTAGAAACTCATGGTAGAGCCCTTCAGCGAGCTCATCAAGAACAAGCAAGTTCTTCTACCAATAGCAAATTCAGTCCTGGAACAGGTATTTTGGAAGACCGGTTTAAGGTTCCATCTTCTTCCTCTCAGCAAGTAAATGGATCTAATCGGTCTAATATTCCAAAACCCGGAATATTTCCAACTCCTATCCTAATACAAGATGCATCAACTTCCAAAGCATCTGCTTCCAAGGTACTTGCTAAACCACATATTCCTATTGGGAAACGCAGACCTCTGGATCAAAAGTATGATATATTGAAACACTTAGCCCAAGTACCAGCCAAGTTATCAATTCTGGATGCTCTAAATTTGTCAAAAGATCTTCGGTAAGCACTCATCGAGGCTTTGTCAAGTCCTCGGGAGTTTGAAACTGAAATTGCTGCAGCTGAAGTCTATCACATAGAGAATAATCCTGCAGAATTCCATACAATAATATCCTTTACTGATGAAGATGAAGATGATGTTGTACATGGACATATTAGACCATTGTACTTGTTTGGCAAGGTCAATGGCGTGGATGTTCGAAGAGCTTTCATTGACAACGGTTCAGGAGTCAACCTCATACCCATTCGTACACTTCGTCGATTGGGCCTCACAGAATCTGATTTTTATCCTTCAACCATGATGATACAGGGATATGATAAAAATGAACAAGAACTACTGGGTGAAGTTACACTCAGAACTCAGTTTGGAGATCTTGTATCCAATTCAGATTTCATGGTTGTTGATCAAGACTCAGCCTTCAACATCTTGCTTGGAAGACCCTAGCTACATCAACATGTGGCTATCCCTTCATCATACCATCAATGTCTCAAATATTGTTTTGATGGTCAAGTTGGGACATTTTATGGTGATAAGGCCTCGTTCAAAATATGTGAGTCTCAATACATTGAGGCAGAATTCTATCACATGAAGCAAAGTGAGAAATCCATAACAAAGGATATTACCAAAGTTAATGCTCCATATGGTTTGGAAAAAATTCCAGTAAATCCATTTACACATGTGAGTACAGATTATGTGTTGCCTATCAGTCAAATTGACAAGATAGACCCAAATCAAAATAATCTTATGGAAAGATCCATAATGTCAATTACGGCAATCGAGCCAGACAACATGGGAGAAATTGGTAATCTACCAAGCAGTGATGAAAGCACAAATGGTGACGTCTTCATTTCATCTGCTGAAATCCAACAAGTCTATGCTTATCCAATTAGGCCATAAGAAGTTATAGCAACATCAGAGGTGAACAATGATGTCAATTCTCAATCCATCATCTCCTCTTTATTACCCAAAGAAGACCCTTCATCACCAATCGGGTTAGAAATGGAAGCTTCTTCTTCAAGATATGAAAATTTTGACATCTCTTCGGATCATGAGAATTCTACTTTATCATTTACTATGCAAGTAGAAATGGAAGAAATAACACATGATGAAGAAGAAGAGGAAGATATCAGAGATTCTCCTCCAGTATTTGAAGAGGGTATCTCTACCACTGTGGATGAACTCAGAGAAATGAATCTGGGTACAAAAGGAGATCCACGCCCCACTTTAATCAGTGCGGCCATGACTCTTGAAGAGAAAGAGATGTATATTTCCTTTATAAAGAAAAATAGAGATATATTTTCCTGGAACTATACAGAAATGCCCGGGCCTGATCCTGATGTTGTTACTCATCATTTGGGCTTACCTGAAGAACATCGAGGATTTAAGCAAGCCGCGAGAAGAACACACCCAACTTATGCTTCCAAAATTGAAGCTGAAGTGGATTAGCTTATCAAAGCTAAATTCGTCAGAGAAGTTCAATATCCCAAATGGTTGGCTAATATTGTACCTGTAAAGAAAAAGAACGGACAAATTAGAGTTTACATCAATTTCAGAGATCTTAATCGGCATTGTCCTAAGGATGATTTCCCAGTTCCGATTACAGAACTTCTAATTGATGAAACAGCTAGCTATGAAGCACTTTCCTTCATGGATGGATATTCTGGATATAATCAGATCCGAATGGCCCCAGAAGACAAGGAATCTACAGCCTTCAGAGCCCCTCAGGGTGTGTTTTGCTACCGGGTAATGCCCTTTGGCTTAAAGAATGCAGGTGCAACTTATCAGTGTGCCATGCATCGTATCTTCAAACCCTTCTTAGCAAAGTTTTTTTAATTATATGTAGACGATTTGGTAGTTAAATCCAAACAATGTTCTAATCACTTGGCTGATTTGGAAGTCATATTATGCAAGCTTTGACAATATAATTTGAAGATGAACCCCTTAAAATGTGCTTTTGGGGTAACCTCAGGAAAATTTCTCGGCTTTGTTGTATGCCATCGTGGTATTGAAGTCAACCCTGAGAAGACCAAGTCAATCCTTGGTATGTCACCTCCTAAAAATTTGAAAGAATTAAGAGGACTTCAAGGACACTTAGCCTATATTCGGCGTTCCATCGCCAATTTAGCAGGAAAAAGTTAACCCTTCACCAAATTGATGAAGAAGGGAGTCACTTACCAGTAGACTGAAGAATGTCAAGAATCATTCGATATTCTCAAAAAATACCTCTTGAGTCCACCGGTACTCATGCCACCTGTTGAAGGAAGACCACTTATCCTCTATGTGACAGCTCTAGAGTGATCATTGGGTGCCTTTCTTGCTCAAAATAATGATGTTGGGAATGAAAACAGTCTCTACTATCTCGGTCGAACCATGCTTGAAGCAGAAACCCGGTATTCAAGTATTGAGAAGTGCTGCCTGGCATTAATCTTTGCAGTTTAGAAGTTGAGACACTACCTGCAACATCACGAGGTCCAATTGGTATCTCGCAATAACCCGCTCAAATTTATCCTAAGACGTCCAATGCTTACCGGACATCTGGAAAGGTGGGCAGTTATTTTGCAGCAATTCGACATTCAGTATGTGTCTCAAAAGGTGATAAAGGGCCAAAATCTGGCATATTTCCTAGCTGAACACCCTTCAGTGGAAGACACATCTTCAGATATTGAACTCCCTGATGAGGAAGTCTTCTCTATTCAAGAAAGTCCTTAGGCATGGGAAATGTATTTTGATGGTGCTTCCAGAAGTCCAACAGGGAGGAAAATGGAAAATCCTAAATTCAAAAAAGTTGGCTTAGGAATTGTGCTCATTTCTCCAGAAAAGGCAGTGTTACCTTATTCCTTCTTATTGTGGGAAGGTGGTACCAATAATGAAGTAGAATACCAAGCTCTTATCATAGGTTTGGAATTAGCACTTCAAGCACAAGTGAATCACATAAAGGTGAAAGATGATTCAGACCTGGTAATCAAACAAGTCAATGGGGATTATGCCATCAGAAAAGAAGAACTAATCCCTTTGTATGATTACATCAGAGAGTTAATGGAGAAATTCCCTTTGGAACCGACATTTTCTTATGTCCCAAGATCACAAAAATGCTCAAGTTGATGCATTGGCTAATATAGCCACAGCTCTGGCAGATCCAAATCGGGACGAGACAACCATCATTATTTCCCACCGTCGTGCAATTTCACCTTATGTTCGAATCAGAATAGAGGAAATTAATGAAATTTGTCCCATTCCTGAACTGTATGGTCATACTACAGGATGGATGTCACCTATTAGGGAATACCTTCAAAATGGAACACTTCCACCTAATAGAGCTGAGAAAGAACAAATCTGGCGATTTGTGGTTAATTTTACTCTTTATGATAGCCCAGATCACCTAGAGAAAATTCTCTACAAACGTGGTTTTCATGTAGTTATCTTCAGATGAATTGATGGTGAAGAGACAATGGTTCTCATGAAAGAAGTGCATGCAGGAGTCTGTGGTGCCCACCAGTCTAGACATAGACTGTCTGATCAGATTCAAAGGCTTGGATACTTTTGGCCTTCAATGATACGAGATTGTGTCAATTTCACAAAGAAGTGTCATTCATTCCAAGTACATGCCAACTTCATTCATCAACCTCCAAAGTTGCTTCATACAGTTAAATACTCATGGCCATTTTCCACATGGGGAATGGATGTGGTGGGAACTTACCCTTCGGCTACGGCCAAGCAGTTTAAGTACATTCTTACTACTACTGACTTATTTTCCAAATGGGCAAAGGCAATACCTCTCAAGGAAGTCAGTTCTAAATGCGTTTTTAGCTTCATAAAGTCTAACATCATTACCAGATTTGGTGTCCCTCATACCATATTGACAGACAATGGCACCAATTTATGTTCATCTGAGATGAAGAAGTTGTATCAAGAATACAACATCAAATCCAACCATTCATCTCGGTATCATGCAGCAGCCAACGACCAGATAGAAGCCTTTAACAAGACTCTTTCAAATATACTACAAAAGATGGTGGATAAAGATAAGAGGTCATGGCCTGATAAACTCTTTCATGCTTTATGGGCTTATCGGACTACCACCCGCACTGCAACTCGGTCAACTCCATATTCATTGGTATATGGAACGGAAGCCGTCTTGCCCATTGAAGTTCAACTACCCTCACTCAGAGTTTCCATTTGTGATCAATCATCTACATATGAACAATCTAAAAAGTGATTGAATGAATTGGAACGGTTAGATGAGAAAAGATTGTGCACTTTTCACCACTTGGAAGTCTATCAGAATCGAATAGCACGAGCTTTTAACAAAAAAGTTTGTCTTCGTTCATTCACTCACGTAGAATTGGTATTAGTTCTCAGAACTCCAATGATACCAGGAAAGAAACCTCCCAAGATTGAGCCAAAATGGGAAGGACCTTATTCAATACATAGGGTCTACTCCAATAGAGCTTATTCATTAATCTCAATGGATGGAGAACTCATCACTACTCCAACCAATGCCAGATTTTTGAAGAAGTATTTTGTATAAACTGCAAAGTACCTTTCTCGTCCTTGCTATATGACATTAAACTATACAACAACGATCCATACATATGACCTTAAACTATTTTTACTTTCATCCCACACGACGTTAAACTGCGAAAAAGTTCCATAAATGGTCCAGTATGACCTTAAACTGCAACTAGGTTCTGTATGACCTTAAACTGCATCATCAACGGTCCATGAATATGACCCTAAACTATTTGCAAGTCCCTTACGTCCAGCAAGACATTAAACTGTGACGTCCTAACTACATGATGCTAAACTGTATAAAAGTCCCTTACGTCCGGAAAGATGTTAAACTACATAATCATCAAAGGTCATGTATGACCTTAAACTATTCGCACTTTCGTCTAACATGATGTTAAACTGTGGGAAAAAAATCCCCAATGAGTCCAACATGACGTTAAAATGGTGTACTCTTTTTTCCTCCCTGCATGACATTAAACTGCATAATCCCCCTTTCATCTAACATGACGTTAAACTCTATTGTCCCCATCGTCCTAAATACATGACGTTAAACTGTACAGAAAGCCCGTGATACGTATTACATGACATTAAATTGTATTTTGTCCCTGCTACATGACACTAAACTGTGCATCACCAATAGTCCTAACTACAAGACTTTAAACTACATAGTCCCTTTATATATCCTACATGACATTAAACTATGCATCGTTAAGGTTGTTGTTACCTCTTGTTTCTCACACTGAGTATGACTCACGTGAGCTTAGAGAAAACCTCAACCATAACACTCTCTCTGGGCCGCTAACCATGTGTAAGTCTTAACATCATTTTTTAGGTCATTGTCCCCAAGAACAACTTGATCATTAATTCATTATTTAATTGAACTACACGGACTTTGATCCTTTCCTTTTAGGCTGGTTATGTAGGAAACCTCCCAAGGTTCAAGCCCAAAACCAATCTCTTCACGTCGGTTCATCTCCATCTCATACGATGTTAATTCATGAAACTGCCCTTAGAATCAATATCTTTACATTGGTTCACTTTCGTTCTTGTTATACGACGTTAAACTATACAGCACTTTTGTCCAGTATGAAAATAAACTACAAATTTCTTTGATACCCTCACCTGAGAAGGAACCATTATTTTCATTGATTTTTCAATCATGTTTCATTTCAAAGACTACGTGCATACATGGCAATGCCTGAACCTTTTATCTTGGGTTAAACCATCATTGCACTAAAGTCCCCTTTCACCCTTCACATGTACGAACCAAATTTGTACATAGGGTATTTCTAGAACTACGTGGGCTTGATTCCCATCCTTATGGGATACGTAGGAACGTTCGAGTGTCCCTTGAATCCAGCCCCAAGTCTTTGGGCCTAACCCCAAATTCCATTTTCAGTCCCTTGGCTGAAAAGTCCCCATGAAAACACACACTGTGTATTTCTTACAATGGTCCAAGCTCTATGACCCTAAACTTAGATCTCAAATCCTTTTGTCCCACATGACGTTAAACTGTAGTTTATGAACTACGTATGGCTTGATTCTCATCCTTATGGGATACGTAGTGAAGTCCAACATTTCAATTCAAGACCCAACCACAACTTGATTATGGTTAACATTGATCTATGTATCTCTGTATACATTGAACAATACCCATCTTTATGTGTCATAATCCTAACCTTAAATATTTTCAGATCCTCATAACCCTTTTCATGACTTCTATTCACAAAAATGTCAAACTTCTGAGAGTTCTTTTGTCTGACTATGCAGCATGTGACCATAGGAGGCCTTGCATAAACAGTTTACATAACAGACTTGTTAGCCAAAAGATACTATTATTTGACTATGCAGTCAATTCCCTTAGGTGGTCCTGCATAATTCAACCCCCTAACGGGTTTGTCAGATAGTTGTAACTTCATTCTTGGGAAGAATGCCACTTTTTTCCTTATTTGTATTAAATGATAGTATATAGGGATCCGTAAAAAATAGCCATCCTTAACATATTTGTCCCATATCCTTTTTCATGATCTGAAAATATTCAAGTCTATGGTTTATATTCTCCTTCCCTACGTTTGGGTCAGACCTTCGTAGGAGTGATATTCATCTAGTTCTTCGATAATCTTGTTTGGAAATATCTTCTCCATATTCAAGTACCTCTTTCCATACAGAAAACTCTATACTTTGGAAGATTTGAATCTCCATAAACTTTCACTGGTTTTTGCAGTAGGAAAGTAAATTTATGAGAGTTCTTTTTCCTGACTATGAAGCACATGCCCATAGGCGGCCTTGCATAAACAGTCTACATAACAAACTTGTTAGCCAAAAGATACTATTTTATTTAACTATGCATTCAATGCCCTTAGGTGGCCCTGCATAATTCAACCCCCTAAAGGGTTTGTTAAATAATGGTAACTTCATTCTTAGAAACTAATTCTTCTAATGCCTTTTTAACTCTTTTTCATATCATTCCTCAGATTCAAATATTCTTAAGTCATAGCTTACATATTTTCCCTCATACTTGAGTATGGTAATATGTTTTCAGATGAATTTTCAAGGAATTGAGTCAATTCTAATCCATTTCAGTCAAAGCTATTTTGACCTTAAACATTATCCTTTTTATGTATGACGTGCATGACTTTAAACTTCCCACAGAAGACAAGGGAACTCTGAATAAAAGTCAAGTTCCCAGCTCACTAAACATACATTTTGTATGATTTAGTTAACATTGAGCAATTAAAAGGTTAGAAGTTTGTAGGGTTATTTACATTAATCCTAGTAAAAATCAAACTATGCTTACTAGGCCCATTGGCTTAGGTAAAATCTAAAGCATGTAGCAAAAGAGAATGTAGGTACAAATGAGTGAAGGTGAAAGTGTTTTTCATTGATGCACAGGAGATAGAAGGACATCCACAGACTGGAGTCTCTTCTCTTTTTCAAGAATTACAAGAGGCTTTCAACATAACTCTTCATTTGATTTACGGCATCCCGAGCTTCATCAGAAACCACCTGGAATTCATTCATTCAACTGGATACAATAAGAGATGCAGTGATACCAGCTCTTCTTGGAACAATTGTAAAAGGATGTTCTTGAGTGCGGTTTGAGAAAATTTTCTGCTGATCAAACAGTGACTCTGTTTCTGTCCAAGAGACTTGGAAGATGGATACATGGATTTGAGAATGGATCATTGGAAGTAAAGAGCCATTTGGAGAGAGTACTCTTTTAAGATATTGCTCTAATACCATGTTTGTCTTCTCTCTACCAACCGGCAGTGGAAAACATTTCATCCCATGGGTTTTCCATTTTCATATCTGCAAGGAAATGACATGGAGGAAGAATTTGAAAGTTCACACCATTTTTGTTGCTCTTAATGCACAGCATAACCGAAATGGAGGAGTAGCAGTGTAGCTGCATTTTAGGTGTATAGTTCTTTGCATCTGGAACATTGACTCCTTGTAAATGACCATGACTATATAGAGGCAGGTACATGCTCTGTGGGAAATTAAGATGATATTTCTTCAAGTACTTAGCCAAATCTGGGAGAGTCTTGTCGCAGATATCATAGTAATCATGGACAACGATGTTCATCATGTCATCAATCCGCTTTCTAGCCAGTTCATCAGCTGTTTTAATTCCCTTGGGATCCATTGAATCTGCACAAAAGTTGAATAAACTAACTCTTAAATGGGTTTATTTTTCATAAAATTTGTGAAAGAATTCGAAAAAAATGTCTAAGGCATTAAGGCGCGCAAGTCTAAACTTGACGCGCAAGTGTTCATGTGACGTGCTAGTTTTTGACGCACAAGTATAAACTGTGCAAGTACAAATACCTATACATCAGCGTGACAGCAAAGAAACATCAGAAAACAGAGCAACCTGCGCGGCTAAGGTGACCTGCACGGCGAGAGCTCGAAGGTTTGAAATCCGCAAATCCATATTCTTGTACGGAAGTGAGGCCCTCTATTTATAGACGCGGCCGAGACCCTGCGTGTCGTACCCTGCGCGATCAAGGGTCGTATCCTTGAGCGTCGAGCATGCGTTCCTAAAGGTTATTTGCGTGCCCTAACTTTGCACGCCCCAATTTCCTTTTGATTCTCGATTTCCTCAGAGCCAAATCCTCATTTCTTTCGGATCCAACTTTGAGGGGGGGAATTTTGTTGACGCTCCTTTTTCATCACAGAGTCCAAAGGAATGTAAAGGGAAATGACTTAGCACAAATTGATTCATCCTTTGAAGAAAATATCAAAAATCGAAAAAGGGATGAACAAATAGAAGCTTGCCCATAATTCGTGCAAGTTTCCTCATAGTCGCACAAGTCCACTTGCGCGACGCATGATGGTCGCGCAAGTGACTTGCGTGACCTAAGTGATAACCACCCGGGGTATTCTCCTGCCTATAAATAGACCCTATGGGCCCCCCATTCGAGGAGGGATTTTTTCCAGAAACTCAGATTTGAGCTCCCAGCGCCCTAGTCTCTTCTCAAAACTTTAGAAACACTTATAAGGTAATTCCTTACCTAGAACGGAAGATCTAAAGAGGGGGAGCAAGGCCTAAGTGTTAAAACTCATCAACACTTGCGCGCCTGAGTGGCCATCCCTTAAGGGAAAAGGGCCACACTTCCGCGCCGCCTTACTCCTTCAATAGATCTTGCACGCCCTTCTTATGGAAGAACCTCAAGAAGATTATAAAGGCTTTAATCAAGAGTCGCTCAAGTATTACCCTGTTGGTTAACTGTCACGCAAGTACCCCATATGTCACGCAGGCATACTTGCGCGACCAGGACTTACGCGCCCACGCAGTACCTGCGCGCCTACCAGGACTTGTGCTCCCCTGCCTTTTTGGGTGCCCTTCTTGCCCATTTCACCCCTCTTAATACATTCCACCTTTCCTATTCAAGATTCAGTCTTCAAGACACTCTTTAAATCCATTTATGGCATGATTTCTTGATTTTACTTCCTTATCTAAAAGGAATTATGTGGAATATCTCTCAAAACCTAGTGATTTACACATCTTTATGTCACTAAAGATTGAGATTCCATTCATTCAACCTCATACTTTAAGATGAGAGAATCCTTAACCTGGGTCTCCTTTTTTAGGAATAATCCCCAGTCATAAATCCTCTAATTTGGGCATCCTCTTTAGGAGTAAGCCCCAAATCCCCTAACCTGGGCTTCCTTTTCAGGAGTAAGCCCCAGTCTCAAATATGGGAATCCTCCTTAGGAATAAGCTCCAACCATAATTCTCTTAACCTGGGATTCCTTTTCAGGAGTAATCCCCAGTCTTAATTTCTCTTAACCAGTCCTAATTTACCTTTGATCTGTGATTCTTTTTCAGGAGTAAAACCCAATCATAAGTCTTCTCCTAATTTGGGCCTCCTTTTCAGGAGTAAGCCCCAAGTTAGATTATTCAAAATCTCTATGAAGCACATATACCTTTATGGACCCTGTTCCTGGATTTCTTCCCTAAATTAAATCCTAACCTTTATTTATCTGGGCAGTCATACATACATAAGCCCCACATTATTTCTTATGATTGCATCTTTCATGGCACAATTGTCTAATTTTTACCAATACCTCTTGTTTATCACACCGAGCATGACTCACGTGATCTTAGAGTGTAAAAGTAATTGTGACATCCTTCTTTGAGCCATCAATCATAAACATCATACTCCCTTACTCGAACTACATGGGTTCTGATTCCTTTTCTAAACAAAGGATACGTAGGTAGCTTGTCTACGGGTTCGATCCCAACTCTAAAATAATCTATGTCCTTCTGAATGACAATAAACTTCAAGTGCCCCACTAAGTGGCTTTAAAACCAGCATGGTCATCATAATGACCAAGAGACTTCTATATAAATGTGTCAAAGGGTACCACTGACCAAGAATATCTAATAAATACAGATGATTCTCTATCGATGAAGAACCTCGAATACATATAAAAGATTCTCTAAATTTCCTACATATTTAATCATTGATTTTCAGATCTGAAGTAAAACTCATTTTATACTTGGTAATGTAATAAGGATTCACAAACATAACTTAAATCTATAAAGAGAGTCCCAGAGTAGACAATAATTCCCCTCAAAAAGGTGTGATGATTCCGACCTCCCATCATCTAGACCAATGCAAATTCCTAAGCCTCGTCAGTCCACAAACTGATGAGAACCTACCTTTGGAAAGTAGGTCCGAATGGATGTGGAATCATTGGATGTTTCCAGTTCTATGAACAAACCCATTAGAAACTGATTGGAATGTTTGAACCTCCCATCAAGGCGGTCATCCCCGGATTCTGAGGGAAACACTCTTGAATAAATTTTATTTTAAATTATGATAATCTAAATTTGTATCTTTAATATTTGATGTAACAATATGTTTTCTTCATGAAAAATGAAATGGATCGACTTAAAATTGACTATAAGAAATTTTTCATCAAAATTTTGAGTACCACTTCTAGGTTTTAGAGGCATTCTTTGAAATATACCCCATAATATAAGAAATTTTATATGAAATTTTATATGAATTCCTCCATCATGTAATGTGAAATATGTTTCGCACACCATTGGGATATCATCGATGAATTATATATTCTAAATTTTATGAAATGTTAATTGAAGTTTCTATATAGATAGTTTAATATTATCTTTGATTTTTTTCTATATCAATATTTATTTGGTTGTATCACTAAAAACTATTAATAAATAAAAAAAAATTAGAAAACAGTTCCAATATTTGATCCCTAAATGGTAGTGAAAAGTGTTCATTTCATATTATTATGTTTAGCATATGGTAATCAAAACGTACTCCTTATCTTATTATAGTCTATTTTGAGAATAATGCATTGAATTCATTTTTGATCATTGTTATATATTCCTTATTTGGAATGAGTTTTAGTGGGATTAACCATTCACAATCTGAAATTAAAAAAGATAATTTCCATTTCATGGATTTTAAATACCTATTTTCGCACTACCTCATACAGTATGGATCTAAGTATACTTTTATTATTTGTACTTATTTTACTTCCTTTCTCTAGAATAACCTTATGTACAAAAATGGTGGGGTTAATTCCTTTAATGTGTTAAATTCCTATGGCTATTGATTTCTACATTTTTCTTAAAATAAGTTTGATTTTATCTTCCTATTCTATCAACAAGTATGACTTTATTATAATGGTTAAATAGTATTCTCCCCAAAAAATGTGTACCTCTATTTTTTTTAGTAGTGGATTGATCTTATGTGTTAGTGTATAGATGGTTTAGGTGTTCATATATAGGTAAAAGTCTCTTAATATGTGTTTTATCCACTATATATATCTTGTCTTGTATTCATCCTCTTCTTTTATTCTTCCAACTTTATTTCCCACCATTTCATTAATGAGATACATCTTGTTTTTATCTTATTCTAGATGAAAACTCATGGTGTTTTAATTATCTTTAGAATAAATTATTCCATGGAAATCATTTAATTGAGACCCATTCTTGATGGATATCATGGATTGAAAGTGAATTTTTCATCAGTAACTCTAAAAAAACCGTTATTAATTCACATTTATCAAGGCCTTACATGTACCAAAAAATGGTATAAAAATGATAATTGAAACAACCCCTTATACTTTTATATTTAGAATCAAAAAGTTAATAGGAATGATAAAAGTTATATTTTTACAAGGACAACATAAATTATTCCATAAGTTTAATTCACTGAGTGATTAATTAATTAGAATGATACTCATGCTAGTTTAGGATGATTTATTCCTATATTTTGAAACACACTTAGTGAATCAAATTAACACTAGATCCCAAGATACATAGTGACATCCCTAATGTGAAATACATAATTTTTAATAGAATGGAAAATATTCTAAAATATCTTAGTTTTAGAAGGATCATTTATTAAAAATAGTTAATCCCACCACAAATTTAATATTTCTATATTATCATCCCATTTTATTTTGTTGGAAGTAAACTAATTTAAAAAAAATCATATATTAATATATGATAGATTGCATCGGTAAAGGGTGTATTATTGTGAAGTCTCTTAAATATATCAAGGTATATTTCATATTACCCATAAATACTCCCTTACTAAATATAATCATGGAATGGTTTAGGGGTTTTTATATCATTATATTCTGGTACTCTTAAATATTTGTCCACTTAAACACTCTTTCCAAAATTTTCATGTTTGAATCCTTTTTTATCCTCTCAATTCTCATTAATATCCCCTTTTATCAATTTTTACAGATCTATTTAATCCCCATGTATGTTTTATACCTCCAACTCTCACATATTTCTGATTTTCATAGCCTTAACCTCCTCACATGGTTTTTTCTTTTTTTTACCAAATAGGGTACCAATTAATTGCATTGATAATATTTATGAAATTTTGAAAAATTTATTCTTAATATTTTAGAGATATAAGTAATAGTTAATCCAAAAAATTTCTTAGTCTAATATTTATTAACATTATTTTTAAATTTTGGAAGTGATAATGTCCTCAAGAAAAGGTTTTGTGGGTTTTGGTTATGGATGTGGTTATGGTTGTTATTATTCTAATGTTTAATTCAATTGAGTTACAGGAATTCAAAATCCATGTTTGTATTTTCTAATGCCTTGATTTTGAGGATTTTCTTTGGTTGTAACATGGTTTTGATATTAATTTTATCCACCTTTTAATAGTTTATAGCATGTATTTGGGTTTAAATTTTGATTCTTCGGCCTCTATTTGTTGATGATATACTAAAATTATTATACAGTCTGTTTGAATTTATATAATATCAATCTAGTATTTTTGTGTTTATATCTATCCCATCACTCTTAGTAATCATGTCCTTCCACACACTAATAATAAGGGGAAATGTAGGGTACGTGTTGAAGGTTGATGTTCAGTAAGTGCTTCCAATTGAAAATTATCTCCATTTTTTTAAAAACATTCCACATAAATAGCCTCATAATTTATATCATCCAATTGATGAATTCTTATCATAGGTGTTCCTTTATTAACTTTTATAGATATTAGAATTCTTATCAATTTAATTTAGAATTTATTAATAAACTTCATAAGTTTTCATAAATATCCCTTTGTCATCTAATGCATCAATAACTTCTTAAGACATCATTTTTAAACCATTGTAAAGAATCTTCATTAAAATATAATCCTTAACCACGTGGCATGGTAACTTAATCATAAAATCCTTAAATAATTCATATTCATTTAAAAAATAATCTATATCATGATTAATAATATCATAAATTTCATTTCATATCTTTACTTTCCTCACAAGTGGAATGTTATTATCTAAGAATTTATTTTGTAATATATACCATGAAGTAATGTAAATATATAAAACACCTTTTAAAAATTATTTTTCATATCCTTAATAAAAAATGATAATTTCCTCAACCTTATGGAATTTAATGAAACTCTATTATTCTAAGCATTGTTTCAAATCTACATGAAATTAGATAAGTGACCTTAAGGATTTTTGTGTTAAAATAATAAAAATGATTCCATGTTTTGTATCATTTGAAGAACACAAGGCTTTATATAATATTTTTTCACTTGAATCATAGGTTGAAAAATTCTATGGGTATCCCCATAAATGGGTTGAATATTTTATTCCATGATGTTTTGAGGTATTGGAAATTTTTGTGCTCTATATTGATATTATTAATTGGTGAAATTTCTAATAAATCATTAGGTGAGATATATATTTGTTTCCTTCAATGTCAAAAATAAACGGTGTCAAAATTACCCCTTTATCTTAAGAATATACTTCATGTGTTTTCTCAAAACTATGCTAGTTGATCAACAAAGTAGTAGATTTCTCATTCACTAACTAACCTATAAAGGAAAAAATGAAACATCATGTGTACATAAACAAAAAAAACTAAAAGAAATAATTTTTAGACAATATTGATTTAATTAACATGTTTCATTAACTATTATATTCACCTTTTATTCAAAAAATGGTAGAAAAAACAATATCACCTCATTAATGTTATTATTTCAAATATGTTTTCAATGTTTATAAGTCGATTATATTCTTAAATAACAATTAAACTACAAGGGAATATAATAGTGTGATTCTAATATCATTCCTATGATTATAGCTAATTAATGATCAATTAATATTGTTAGACTTTTTATCGACCCCAAATTCCAATTATATGAAAGATTAAAATTATCAAAAACAAAATTCTAAATTGATTAAAATAATAAATTAAATTCATAAAGTAAGAAACATATTGAAAATAATTTTTTATCATAAATGTATTCATATCTATCATTCATAAATCAATAAAATAAATTGGTTAATTTTTTTCAATGGTAATAAACGTGGTTATAGTAAAATTAACTGACACTACATAATCTAATTTAAATAATTTATTATAAGAAATAAAATAATGAAGGGACATTAAGTAAAATATTAAAAGATAATAATGAATCCATATTAAACTTCATAGTTTTATCCACTCAAACACATTGTAAATCCTCCACTAATAAATTAATTTCTTGAATGTTTAATAAATAATTATATATAAATTGAAGTATCAAAGTGATTATAAATAAAATAAATCTTTTAATGAATAAATATGATAAAAAATTAAATACCCATCCTTTTATTCTTGATTCCCTATTCCTTGATTGAATGGAAACACATAATCAAATAATGTTGAATCATGAATAAACTATCCATATAATAATTTATGTGTAGGAATAAAATAATGGATATAATTGTAAAATAAAAAAATAACTAAAAATATTAAAAAAGATATTGAACTTACTAATATCAATGAAACACTTGAAAAAAGAGGGTTTATGTAATAAAAATTTGATTCAATGAACATAAGGAAATTGAATTAAAGGTTAAAAAGATATAACAATTATTTATATCTATAAATACAAAAAAAACACTCATATTTATAAACCTAAAATTAGCATGGTGTAATGGAATATTTTTCATCATGGTGAGTATATCAATGACTAGAAATAATGAGATCATCAGCATGGAATCCTAAAATGGGCTATATCTTTTCATATAACTAGAAGATAAGTATACACCAAAACATGGTGTCATCCTACCACCTTATTTTTTTAAAAATACATTAACACTTAGGAGATATAAATGGGGAGAACAATTGGGACTCCTAATTTGAATAATCACATCTCAATATTCTATAAATAACTTATTTATCTTCACTATATCATTTGAATCAACATGAAATTTTAGTGGTAATAAGGATGCACTCTTATCATAGTTTTAATAATTTCTATTTAGCCTTCTTGGAATGAATTCCACCATGAATTTCACTACATCATAAAGGTCATAATTATTTAAATATAAAATCATTATGTATGATCACTAGGATCCTCTATGGAATAATGGTTTAAATATATAAGTTAGTATCATAAACTTTTTCAAAAGGTAAAAAGAATAATTTTAATTAATAGGTTTAATAATAAAAAATATCACTAATATATCATTAAAAATAAATAAATCTAAATTTTTAGAAACATACTGCGAAATAATGAATATGATATGGAATTTTATATGAGAAGTTTTTTAATAATTTATCCCTTCTATGTAACTTACATTGATTAAATGAATATGAAATTGGATTTTAAATAGAATTAAATATATATATATATATATATATTATAAAAAAACACATACATAACATTAAAATAAGAAAAATTAATATTTTTGGAATGAAATAATATTGATTTAGAATATAAATTAAGAAAACTTACATTGGAATTCTTCTCCTAATAACATTTTTTTATAATGTAAGAATAAATAAAAAATAATATTATGATATGGAAATTTAAATTCCCTAGAAAATAAGATGAAATAAAATACTATATAATAACAGGGTTAGAATATACCTAGAATTAATATATTTTTAATGAATGAAGAATATAAGTTAATGAATGTAGATTGAGTTAAGAAAATATCCTACCTTATATTCCAAATTTCTCAAAAATGGTCTAAATCCTTATATAATGAATTTTAATTTTTTTAATTCACTATTTTAAAAAATTATTTTCATTTATATGGTTTAATATTAAATATTTTGATCCATTTATTTCCATTTTAATAGTATTTTAAATTTTACATTAATTATTCCATATTAATCATTTCAAATTGTTCTTTAGATGTTCTAGAATATAGTATTTGGTCATTTCTCTTTATAATGTGTTCATCACCTTCAGAATTTTCGTGGAAAGGATATATATAAATGTGGGGGGTTGATGGTTTTTTATAGTACCCTTATTAGTTAAAGTATGTTATGATTATGGACTGTAATGAATCTTTCGGGATTAATTTGTTTCTGATTATTTGATCTATAAAAAGAATTCATTTTTAATAATGAGTAATTTATAATAGAGTACCATTTTTTAATTATAAACATAACATAAATTTATAAATAATACTATATATTTTCAATTTTTATGTTTTTATAATAATAAATGGTTAAAATAGTATAATTGTTTTCATGTGGATGGTTGAATTGACCCAAATAGAAACGCGCTATAATGAGTGAATGGGTAAGTATATGTTACTATATTATTATGTTATAAATTTAAAATATAAAATGAGATGTATTATATGTTATTAATGTCTTGAATAAGATTCAATAATATTTAGTGGATGAAAATAAAAACTATTAAGGAAAATATAATTGTTTTACTGAGTGATCAAATCATCACTTAAATACCTTATTTAAAAATATTTATTTTTGTATTTTCTTATGAACAAGGCCATGAATATTTTATACATTATTGTGAGGGAGGTTATTTGAATGGATATTATATATTCAAATAAAAAATATTTATAGTTTGAAATAAGTGTAGGTGGGGTATTTTTATAGATATGTATGAGTGGCATATTTTCAAAGGATTAATGCTTAAATTATATGAAAATTAATTTTTTTGTAAATATATCCCATAAATGTAAAATTGTTATATGATATATCCATATATAACAAAACAAATTATAATAATTTTCCATGATTTTTAGAACAATTTATAAATTATTTTTACCATTTTTACCATCTTTACTATTTACTGACGTATTTTACTATTCATCCAAAAAAAATATTTTAAAAAAAACTAAAATCATCCCTCTTACATGATTTGAGTATCCTAATTCCAAATATGAAATATATTTTATCATATTCAAAGTCAAATTATGACAAATTTATCTTCTAAATAAAATCATATAACATATAGAAACAATTAGAAAGGTAATTAATTAAACATTAAATGGGTTTATTCTTATTTCATACTAATTAATAATATTTCCTTGAATGTTTATTTATTATTATATATATATAATATTATTTATTAAAATAATTATCAAAAATTGGTATTTATATATATATATATTAAAAATGGATAACAATAAAACTTTTTTTGGAATGCATGATTTTTTTCAATAAAATTTATTTTATTATTTCATTTAATAATTGTATTGTATATGTTAATATATTATATATAATGTAAACATATATTTTTTATATCCATGCTATAATTATTTATAATAACTACTATATTTTAACTCCAAAATAGTAATAAGTTTAGAGGTATAGCATCTAATAGCTATGTATGCAACGACTATATAACATTCACATTTCCCTTTTCCATTTATATATATAACTATGAACACTTAAAAATAATTCATTCACTCAGCTAATTTATTACTCAAAATATAAATCATATTTCTAATTTTTTTATTCTTTTTACATTTATACTTAGTGGTATGATTTTCATGACATCCTCTAAAAATGAGTATTCCATGCTTATAGTATTGTTTTTACTTGTGTCTATTATCCCATTATATTTGTTCTAATCAGATAGAAATTATTCATCCTTGATTTTTAATATCATATTTTGAGTTAATAAAATTATATTCATTTCCATTTTCAATGGGTGTGATTTATTTTATACCTAACTTATATTCTAATTAAAATAAATAAAAAATAATTATGTGATAAATAAAATTGTTTTCAATATTAGAGGTGTTACATTCTCTACTGGAATAAATTCATCCTTAAATGTTAAATTTTCTCTCAACTATTGAAAATCATGGGATGGTATCCTTAAAATTTGAACGATTATAAATATATGTTCTATAGAAAACTCAACATCACTATTTGTTGTAAGATCAAAAAACCAGTCATATTTCCACATAATTTAAAATGTTTTTTATTTTTATTTTTGTCAACTATTTTTTCCAATTATACATATTTAGTAATTAACTAGAATCATAATTATGAATTTGTTTCATATGCATTTCATGAAGGGATTTATCAGTTTTCCACATAAGTCTCAATATATTTTTTCTATTTTTACTTGAGTTTAATAAATTATCCCAACATTTAGAAATAAAGAATACAATAAAATATTTCCTTCAATTCCATTTAATATTTATTCTCAAAATTATTATTTTTTTATCAGGTTTGATGACTGATTCACAGCATGTTCCAACTAATGAATGACCATGATGAATTTTTTATTATTGAAACGTGAAATACATGTAATTTTAATCATTTTAATATATCTTGAAACCATTAATTGATTAGAGGATCCAATTAATGATAGTGTTTTATATTGTATGAAGGACTCAACAATAAGATTCTCCTTTTGTGAATTTGGTAGATCGATGTGTTACAAATTATTATTCATTACTTAAGATATATTTGTAATAACTACTATGATATTTTCTACAAGTATTTTTCCCATTTTTTATTCATTGATATAATCATTATATTTTCCAACAAAATCATTGATTTATTGGTTTCTCTTGAGTTCATATATTGTCAAAAATAATATATTTTAATGAAAATAACAATAATATCTAATAAAAACACTAAAAAATCATATAATTATAAAATATAAATCATAAAATGTTATACTCTATTGGAAAATCAATTTAAGCTGTTATTATTTCAGTTCTAGCTAGATTTATTTATGTTTTATCATCTTTTCTTCTTAACCCAGACCCCAATATTAATTAAACCCTATTGTAATACCATATAAATTTACCCAACCATGGAATAAATATATTTTACATCATTTTACATGATAAAAATTTACAACTCACATTTTAATAATACTCTCAAAACCCAAAGGATTAGTGTCTTCATATATTAGATATATAATAATTTTATTTTACAAAAAATCATACATTTATTCCATAAATTACATCATACTTGACTCTATTATATGCATATCATTCATAATATTCTTCTCAATTGCCAGGGGAAATATGAAATATAAGAAAAGGGTGCACTTAGATGACACTCTTCTTTGAAGGTATGAAAAAATGGCTTGGGAAATTCATGACGGTCGGACCCTCTAGGGTAAGACTATGGGAATCTCCTCGATTTATGGAACTTTTATGGAAAAAATTCACATGTCTCCCTTCATGGAAATGTTATCTCCTCTACTTTCTACTATTCAACCCCGTGTCTGGTGGATTATTGGGGAAGGAAATGTGTCCTTTTGGAATGTTAACTGGGTAGGTAGTATATCGGATTCCTACGGTGTCCAGCCTATAACATCACTTATGTAGAGGATAGAATATTCCCGACCTTCATCAAGGAAGTTCTCAACAAGGACTAGTAAAACATTTTTCACCTCATTAACACTAATGGGGAACCTGATAGGTGTGTGTTTACCCCTCAGCCTCAGGTGCCTTCTCTTCTAAAAATGTTTACCACATCTTATCTCCCCAAATGCATAATGACCAATGGAATGGAACCCTATGGATTATGAGTATCCCAATGAAGTAAAAATTCCTCACTTGGAGGCTTAGGCATGCTGCAGTTTCCACATATGAGAACATTAGGAAATGTGGTATCTCCATGGCCTCCCATTGTTCGTGTTGTAAGGTGCATAAAGAGGAGATAAGCAACCACCTTTTCATTGAGGGATAATGGGCTCGGGAGGTTTGGTCCTTTTTTGGTGGTTTTACTACTGTTTAGGCCCACCCTTTGTATGTCGCCTCCTTCTATGAGTGCTAGTTCCATGGTTTGGGTGATAGGGGTTGAACGTATGGCTAGGGATATGATTTTACTTGCTGGTTTTTGGTGTCTCTGGAAATCTAGGAACAAAGAAAATTTGAGGGGATAGGTTCTATTGGGAGAGCCATTATTGCTCATTCCTGATGCTTGCTTCTCAATCTGACTAGGTGTATCATTATCTAGTGAGATGCGCCATCCTTCCATATTCTACAAATGGTGGCCCATGCGACACAATCTACTTCTATTTCTCGTGTCCAATGGCTCTATTGGCACCTCCCTCGCACAGGTCTGAAACTCAATACTGATGGTTCTTGCATTGCGGGCAACATGAGGGGAGGAAGGGTTATTCATGACTCCATTGGAAACTTTCTATTTTCATTTACAGTCCACCTTGGACGTGGCTCCTCCTTGCAGGCTGAAGCCCTTACTTTTCTTTCAGGCCTTAACTTTTTCTTTAAAGGAGGAAGTGGTATTGAAGAATAAGAAACTGACTCAATGATTCTATTCTTAGTGTTGTAGGACACCAATCCTATCCCCTGGTCGATTTACTACCCCATTAAGAAGTGTCGTGCACTTCTCTCCAAAAAAATTTGGCTGAGTCACTCACGACGTGAGGGAAATAAGGTGGATGATCATATGGTGTCATTTGTGGTGCACAGTTTGGGTACGTATTGCTTCCATAACATTAACAAATTGAAACCTGAGGGGGATAACCATATTAGAGGGGATTCCCTCATCCATTATTATTTCTATCCCCCCTAAGTCACTCGCCCTGGTTGTGCACTTTTTATTTCCCCTTTAAATAAAGAATGATGATGATGATGAATGTGAGATAAAAGAAATGATTATTTAAATAAGATAATAGAATCATAATATGTTATCTTAGTGCATGATTTGATAATAATTGATCATTACATAAAAACATGACATCATAAAATGGTGATTATTGAAGCATGACAAATAAAATAACATGGGAATTTGGACATATAAATCCATAATCATGAACCAGGGTGAAACAAAATAGTACTGTAGCACATGAATATATATAGAAAATCATAATATATTTTATGAATACCTAACAAGACCATCATGACATAATGTAAAACATGTACAATTATATAGTGGAATAAGATACCATCCCAGGTCATATACATTCCATCTCATTAGATATAATATTTTTCCAATACATTAGATATTTATATGATTATACGTCCTCTAGTAAAATAATTTCATATCAATACATATTTATAACTATTAAAACAATTATACATCTATGAAAATCATATCTTGACTAACTGAAGTAAATTAGATGGGTTATACAAAATTTTCATTTGGTATCATGTAACAAGTAATATGAAATTAGATCAGATGGTGCCAAAATTAAATCACCCAAAAGAATCCAATCATAATAGATAAAAAAGGGTAGTTTATAAAAAAAATAATCCTGGATCTTCTAGATAAAGAAATGAAAATAGAATAGAAATCATTAAAATGGTTTTCTAATCATTTTGGTAATGATTTCATAAAACAAAGATTTAAGTCGCTTTGAAAACTATTTTTAAAAAGTACCAAAAATAATTTTAATTATTTATTTTAGTTATAAAACATAAAGATAATATGTCAAAATATTGAAATCCAATGTAAATGAAACATGGAAAGATTGATAAGAAGTTTTATGAATTTTGAAAGAAATATTTTTTATAAATTTTTTAACAATTTAATCCAAAAATCATTGACAAAAGAGAAATAAAATTATCCATTCAGAAGAATTAAAGAGAAATATAATAGGTTAAAAAGCAAATACACTTTAAATAATAAAAATAAGAAAAAATAATATTTTTTATGAAATAATTTGAATGTAGGTGAAAAATACCAAAAAAGATAGTAGAATTTACCTTGTTATATTTTTTTATTTTATGAGGTAAGAATAAATGAAAAAGAATATTATAAGAAGGAAATTTAAATTTCATAGAAAACAATACTAAATAAATAATTATACAATAAAAATGGTTTAATATACCCAACTTTTACAAATATATTAAAAGAATAATGATTATAAATTAATGAAAGAATAATTATTTAAGAAAACCCATTACATTAAATTTTATTTTTCCAAAACATGACCTAAAACCCTATATAATAAATTTTAATTTATTAATTTACAATTTTATAAACCTATTTATAATAATTTAATTTAAAATTAACTGGTTTTAATCATTTATTTTCCATCTAATAGTATTTCAAATTTCATATAAAGCATTGCTTATTAATCGTTTCACATTGTTTTTTTGGTATAAAAGTCTCAGTCCTTGCTCGTTCTTCATGTGATTATAGCCTCTAAAAACTCATTGAGATGATGCAATTATGTATTATTGATTTTTAATTCTAATGATTACTTCATGGATATTATGATTTTTATTTTTAAAGATTATTTTTTGATTCTTTTTTAATGTAGTTGATCTATAAAAAAGATTTATTTTTTAGAATAATCAATTTATTATATAATACCATTTCAATATTTTAAACAAAAAAATAAAGTTATCATTAATAAAATATATTACCAATATCTATGTTTTTATGATCATCATTGATTAATATATTATAGCATCGCCCATGTGGTTTGCTGAAGCATTTCAAATAAGAGAATGTTATATTGAATGAATAAGTGAGAATATATATTTTTATAATTATATTATCACTTTTAAAGAGTAATAATTATTTATATTATGTTTAATTAAATTTTTAAGTCGTATTCATAAAGAGGTATTGGAACAAGATAAAAATTGATTAAGGAAAAGAAAATATTTGCATTAAAGGGTCAAATATTCCCTTAAGGACATTCTATGAAATGATGTATTTGGTTCTCCTTCATATGACCAAGGATAACCAAATGAGATATATGTTTATTAGGGAAGGAATTGGAAAAATACATTATGGGTAAACTAACATCCATAATTCTTTGCAATGAGTGGAGTAAGGGATATATTATAGATGAGTATGGCTGGAATATTTACAAATATTCATTGCTTAAAAGATAAACCTAGTAAATTTAGAGGAATTGTGGCCTATAAATGAAAAATAAGATAATTTTCAAGACTATATCATCAAAAATACATTTCTTATGTTTTTTTTGAATTTTTTATAATTTTATGAAAAAAATACTATTTTTACCATATGTACTATTTACTAATGTAATTTTCGATTCACCCTAGAAATTTTTATTTTATCAAAAAATAAAATTGGAATTATGGCTATATTTCAAACTCAAGATTGAAATTATGAAACCAATTTTATTATATTCAAACACTAATTATGAGAAAAATTTCATTTAAATAAAAATATAATATATATATTTATAATATTAAATTTTGAGAAAAATTTCTTTCAAAACATTAATTGATTTTTTCTTCTAACAATTATTAATAATTATAAAATTGTTAATTTTACTTTATATATATAATAATAATAAATTTTATTTCAATTATTCATTAAAAGTCGTAGATTTAGTTTAAAATTAATATATAAAATATTCATTTTTTTTATAATTCAATACATTTTCACTAATGAATCATAATATTTTTTTTATTATTTAATAATTAGTTATTATGTGTTAATTAGGTTACATATAATGTATATATATTTAAAATCTATATAAAATTTACTTATACTATAATGTGTTGCTAATTTCAAACCAGTCATATTTTTATAGGTGTAGTACCAAAAAGATGTATAAGCAACGACAAAATATAAAATAGTTATATAACAATCACATTATCATTTTATATTCATATATATAACCATTCATAATTAAAAAATAATTCATTTTATTCACCCATTTCTATAACAAAATGATTATTTTATTTCTAATGTTTTACATTATTTATAGTAATATTCATTGGTATGATACTCATGGGAATATGGGAGGAAAATTATTCAAAGATTATACTATTTTAAGTTAAATATATTTATTATCCAATTTTATATTAATTAATCTTATGGAATATATTCATCCTTCATTTTTAATTTTATATTTTCAAGAAATAAAATAATTATTTTTTCTTTTTTTTGCATAAACATTATTTTATATATTACTTTTATTCCATATAAAGAAAATAAAAAATCATTATATTATAAATAAAATTAAAAATAACATATATGGGGATATAATAAATTACTCTATTCCGATATAAAGGTACAAAATACCTTATCTATAGCTTTTTAAAATAAAATTTGCATGAGGGTGTTGCATTTCCATACTATAAAGGTATTTGGGGAAAACTGTCAATAATTTATAAATGGGACAAAAAGGACAAGGATGTATAGTGTCAAGTGTTTTATAATAAGTTTTAAGATTTGGAGAGGTATAAAAACTAAAACATTAATTTTTTCTTTGATCGCATCATTGAGTTTTTTATATATATTATTATAATTATCAATGAGATAATATATGCTGATATTGTGAAGAAAATACTAATGATATTACATCCTCTGTATAGTCTAATGGTTTTAGTTCTTAAATAAACAAACTTGTTAGAGCTTTAACTTAATAATTTTCAAATTAGATTGGTTTCTAAATTTATTCATAAGAAATTTGGAGGATCATAAATATATTCATCAAAGGTGATCAATTTTAAAGTAATTTATATTATTGAAATCAATAATAATGTATGAGATAAAACGATATCATTAATGATTTAATATAACTAGTGGAAATTAAATTCAATCACTCAAAAGAAAGGTCCTTGGAAAATATCCCATTGGATTATTTCAAATTAGAAAAGGCTAGAAATGTTGGTGTGAGATTTCCCAGGAGGCCTGAAGGTAATGATGGTGAGTTTCATTACTCTTAATCATAGAAAATATTGTTTCCCCATAAAAGAATATTATATATAAAAATTCATTTAAAAGAATGTTTCAAAAAATGATTATGGATTTCAAGGAATATGATAGTGACGATGTTTATCATGAAAAAGTTGAAATGGAATTCAAATTGTATTTGGAAGATGGAATGATGGTGATGGCTGAAAATATTTCAAAATAAAAAGGAAGTTTAAAATTAATAATAACCTTAGGTGGACCTCAAATGGGAACATGGTATTTCTCTAGAGTAGTTTCATATATAAATAAATAATAATAGGAAAATTAAATTACTTTTGAAGGTTTATTTATAATATTGAATAAAACTTGAAGCTAAAATAGTTTTATTGGAAAAGGTTTTGTATGATTAAATCACATAAATATTATAATAAAAATATTTTTTTATTTTAAGATGAAATTTATTTTATAAATATAACGAAATAAATGAAATTAATACTTTTATTAAGAATTAAAGAAATAATATTGAATTCAAATAATAAGATCTAGTGGATTTGCGAAATAAAATTTATAATAAAATGAAATCAATAGGTACCAAAAAGAAACTTTAATTTGGGAAATTTTTAGATGAAGATATTAAAGAGTGATCTATATAAGTAATATAGAGTTTTTAGATTTTTTAAAAGGTAAAATATCCTAAAAATATAAATATTAGAAATAAGTTTAGTCATGAATCATCTTACACCCAAAAAGGTTCTTAAGAAAAAGAGGAGAAAAATAATATTGATAATTATTGATAATTTATGGCTTTTCAAAAACCCAAAAAAACAACATTAAAGTAGAAAAAACATTGACTAAATTATAA
This sequence comes from Viscum album, assembly GCA_963277665.1. NCBI lineage: Eukaryota > Viridiplantae > Streptophyta > Magnoliopsida > Santalales > Viscaceae > Viscum > Viscum album. The sequence continues at coordinate 1,774,139,228 of OY728129.1, read as the reverse complement.
AATATATCTCATATTATTAAGCTAAAATTTTATAGATAACTAGGTCACATGATTACATAATATGATGATGCAATAATCTATTTACATATTGAATAATTACAAGTAAACAAAGGAGGTTTAGAGCATATCTCACACCAAAAATAATAATTTTTTTTGGATATAATTTTTAATACTCTAATTTTGGTCAGAAATATCATAAGTTTGAGAAAACGAGGAATAAAAATATATTCATTGGAGGCTTGAGTAGAATGGAAAAAATGATCAATGTACATAACTACATTGGAAAAAAAAATCACCTTATTGTAAAAAAATCAAGTTATGCTATAATGGCCATGATTGAACAAATAAAGAGTTACCCACATTTGTATCAAATCAATATGAATTTTAATGGAAGGAAAAAAAGATGAAGGATATTTTTTTCTTAGATGATATTATGCTCAATGAAAAAATAGTAGTATATAGATTCTTTATATTGGGTGTTTATCTCATAGGACTAGAAATATAAACTTATTAAATAATATGAATATATGAGTGGATATAATAGTTATATTTTTCAATTACATGCCACAAAAAATGTGTGGTAATGGTAAAATAAGGGTTTCAATAAATAAATTAAACCTGGAAGTTCTCTTTGTTGATGGGTTACAATATTACCTCTTGAATATAAGTTAACATTATGATGCAGGATATGAAGTATCATTTAATTTAAAGGGTTATCTGACCAAAGGGAAGGATGGAAACGCATTAATAATTCTATTAGGTACAAATGGTAATATATATAATGTGAAACCAATGGATAACATGTGTTTATGATAGTGGAAAATGATGAAAACATATAACATCGGCAGCTTTTCCAAATTCATAAAAAAGTATGGAAAACATATCTAGATTAAGGCTAATATTGATATTCAAAATGTTAAAATAGATGGGAAAAATATATGTGATTCTTGAATAATAAGGAATATAATGACAAATCCCAATATTTTAAAGAATAATTGAGTTTCACTCTCACTCAATTAGGTTCACATTGATGTTTCTGATCCTATAACCCATCAAGATACATGAGAATAAAATAGTTCTTATTTTTTATGGATGACTACATTATAATGGGTTTCATTATGTTTTTGAAAACAAAAAGGATGTTTTTGAATGAATCTAAAGGTATCGAAGACAAGATGATGTTGAAAGAGGTAGAATAATAAAAATATCTATTGTATAATGTCATGGAATAAAATTTAATTGAGATTACTTTGGAAACATATAATCAATCATAATGTTTCACCAATAATAACACAACAAAAAAAGATTCATTTAATGTAGAAAATTAATATTAAAAAACATAAAAACACTACTCATTGAGTGTGGTATCTTATGAAATTATTGCAATAAGGTAGTGTGAGTGGATTTTTACACTCAAAATATTTATTTTTACATCATGGTGGGAATAGGATATCATATGACATGTGCAATGACATAAATAAAACTCGAATTCATTATATATTATTTGGTAGTAAGCCTTTTATTTTAAAAAATGATGGTTCTTAAGGAATGTTTGGTGATGCAGCCGATAAAGGATTTTTTTTCTTGGATACTCAAACTAGAGTAAAGTATATAGGTGTGTTAATGAGTGGCTAAATATGATATTGGAATTAAATGATTTTGATGATATTAAAAATAATACTAAAATAAAATCTATAATCTTAGTTTTAAAGGATATATATAATGAATAATATGATATTGAAACAAATTACTAAGAAAATTAAATCATGTATCAGGAAGAAGGCTCAAAATCTAAATCAGGGGATGGAGAAATTGATGAATAGATTCAATAATTGACTCAAAAGAATAAGATAAGTGTTGAAATTAATGAATTAAATATCATAAAATATAAAGCATCCCTAAAAACATGAAGTATAATAATTGTAAAGAAAACTTCGGTATTATCATATTTAAAGCAATCGTCATTGAGGAATTTAGAAAAATGAATCATGTTTTAAATACAAAAATTTAGTGACTAATCAAATAGAGAAAAATAAAACATGGGATCATGTGAAGAGGATAGATAATAATAATGTCTTTGGGAATAATTGGTTTATTAATAATAAAGATTAGAAACATGGGAATGTCATTTAGAATAAATCTAGTTTGTTAAGAAAATGGTACGCTCAAATTGAACGCATTGATATAGATGATTAATTTTTAATATTATCTAGGACAATGTATGTTTGAATTTTATTGGATGTTCTTATTCAAAGAGGCTTAAAATTATTTAAAATTGATTGAAATATCACATTCTTGAATGAGATTCTTAATAAATTTTTCAGTAATTAAAAACTTATGGTTTTTTAAATTAGTGATGATAATAGAACATTGTATCATTTAAAAATCCTATATATGGATTGAAGTAATAAATATGGGATTTTTTATATTAATTTAGTATTATTTAATGAATCTAGAATTTAATGGGGGAGGTTTTGGTTATAAAATTTATATAAAATCATTGACTGGAGGGAAATTTTGTTTACTTTTTACACTGATTAGAATAAAATAGTGGTATTAATAAAGAATAATTGAAATATATTATTAAATTGATGAGGGAAAAGTTTAAAATTTCAATGACATGTGGTATTACTCTCTTTATTGAATAAATTCAATCAAAATAGTGAATATACCTTTATTTATCAACAAAATTATGCAAAATAATTGTTTTTTTTTAATGAAATATTTCAAGCTAGAATCAACTCCAATAATGATTATAACTATACATTAGAAGAAATAATTTTTGAAAATTGGTGTTTCTGACATTATATCAAAAAATTATTGGAATCTTTTTATACTTAACAGCAACAAGTTTGGATATTTTTTAAACATGAATGGTTGATAGGTTTCAAATCAATCTCAGGGATGAACATCTCACTAATGTAAAATAAATATTGAGGTATGTTTATAGTGCCCTTATTATTATAATAGTCTATATTTAAAGAGAGGATTAATAATTTTAGGAATATAAAGATATTTATTAGGCTAGATATATGTGTGGATAAGAAATCAATAAGTATAGGAGAACTATTTGTTAAAAATGATTTTTTAAAATTATAAACAATTGAGAGATACATTCATTTGTCATAGTGGAAGTCAAGAATATGTAACAACCCCTTATTTCACTATATAATATTCATAAATGAATAATTTATTTGATAGCTAACTCTACAAGAAATGATAAACTTAAACAAAAACCATGATATATTTGGAGAAAAATATAAGTATTAAATATTACCATTAAAACATAGTTATTGAATTAGAATGTATTAATTAGTGTAATAACGTTATGAAATAATGGTATGATGAAAATTAAGTCTTCTTTTAATATTATTTAATTTCAATTATTATAGCTAAAACAAAAAAGATAATAATTTTATGTTGAATTTTTTTCGAAAATCTGTGGTTAATTTCAAGAAAAAAAGTACATTATGATAAAATAAAAAAATTATTTATAATATGAATAATATATTACCAAAAATTTAAATATCAATTTATAGGAAATAAAAATAATGAGTATTTCACATTTTAAGAAGTTGTTTCCCAATATTAACAGTTTTCCCCTATATTTAGGGATATTAATGAAATATTAAATTTTAATTTTTAGAATTTTAATTTTAAAAATATAAATTATTTTTTTATTAAGAATAATAATATAATATTATGATTTGTTTTTTGTAATTAATTGAAACATTCTATTTTTAAGTGAATGGTGCAATATACCATTTTTCTAATATTATAATTTTTCCCATTATTAGTATATACGTTTGCATTGAAAATTTATAAATATTTTCTATAAGAAAAAATATGTATTTTTTAAGTGAATTTATATACTTTTTAAATATTATGGTTTTAATAAAAATACCCATATTTAACATTTTATCATTTCTGTTTTATTTTCCAAAAAAATAAATACATTTTACATTTAGTGTTTTAAAATAGATTTTTATAACAATTAAAAACTGAATCAAGAAAAATGGATTTAAAATTATGAATCATTAGGTAAAAATTATTTAATAATTAATATTTTATTATTGGGTATAAAGGATAAAATACCTAGGTAAAAACTAATGACTGTGGTGAAAACAAAAATGATAAAAATGAAAATCCTTGGAGGTAAAGGGATTAACATGTTTAAAACAAGTTTCTAATTTAGTGGTGGCGGTTATATCAGCATTATATATTATCCAACCAATTGTTTATCATTTTTGGATCTAGTTTAAATGATAGTGACTTATCATTAATGACATTTTTTATATTAAAAAGGAGGACACTTTTTCACTTATAAAATGGGTACTCCTATCCTCACTTCCCATCACATAAAAACATCATAATTATAGGAAAAACATTATTCCCAATCCTATCCTACACACTCTTAGAAGCATTAAGGATATTTTGGTCTTCTCAAAATACTATCTCTAAAATATTTTAATCCCCTTACAAAAGGACATAATCAATGAAGTGAGATATAAGTTAATTACAATTATTTAATTTTTTAATTTATTTATGTGATTTTATTTAGGAAAAATATTCATTTCACAATAATAAAATTATAACATATGTCTCATTATCATACCGGTGTTTTAATATAATTATTAAAAGAATTTACCACCCACTTATTTTCCATTAATAAATGACAAACCAGTAATCATGCATTTGGAAGACTACCGCCTCCATGACACGACGTGTTTCATTTTTTATCACTTCCTTATAAGGAATGTACTAATATTTAATTTAATACATAACTGTGATATATATTATACATTTTTCATTCTAAAATGATAAATTGTAATAACCCATTAGCTTCTTTTACATATTATACATGGTCGTTGATATTATCTAAATTATGGGGATGTTTTTCTGTTTGAATAAATTGAGTCTAGGATTAAATGTGTTTGTTGTATTCCTAATACTATTGAGGTTTTGGAAAAGATGCTGGATTTCAGTATGGAACATTGATGTTTTGTAGGAGATGTAGCATAGAGATTCCTAGCATTATTTTGGACCATGAGGCTACATCATAGGGGGAATTAGGTCATGTTGGGTTATTACGTAGGTAGTGATCTATACTATGGAGAAATGGGGACCATTATGAATAAATGATACCAATTTCACCATTGTTATGCCATGGAGTTTCTATTATGACATGGATCCCTGGTTGATGCATGTTAGTGCTTCTTTCAAATTAGTCAATGCTATAACATGGTGTTGAGGTAGCACCACAGCCTTACCCTGGGTAAATTAGCTCTAGGTGAGGGTTGTGGTATGTTTTCCAGAGGCCAATTGATCAGTGTGGTTACTTCATTGTCAGAGGAGGTTGTGGCATGCCAATATGAGGCTAATACATGGTATGTGTTTTTACATAATTAAATTTCCTGTACCATTTTAAATTATAACATCCATCCTCATAAGACTTGTTTTATATTTTGGCTCTTAAAGGCTTGATAGATGAATTTTGAAACCTCCAACTTCTTTTCTTTCTAAATTGATGTGCATGTGATCAAGTTGGATCTCATTACGATGATTAAATCTCATCTTATGTGGTTTCATTTGATATTCCCTTATCTCCTCCTTAAATACTTATAGATCATCATGTTATTGATTGATCTTTTATCCATTTTTATGGGTCTTTATTCACGGTTGTTTTACTTGAACAATTAAAACTTTGTTTTAAATTAGTGTATCATGTTGTAGGTGTTTTTTTTGTTTCTTTTGGTCAAGTTATTAAAGGTAGGTTTATATATAATATTTTTCCATACAATTGAAACATTAAATTTCATGATTGATTTGAGATAAGTTTTTTAAAATTATTTAAAAACCATAAATTGTTATGATTGGTACTTGATTTCTAAAAATAGCATTCAAATTGTGGGGAACCCCTATTTTAATATTATTTAAATTGTTGAGTTAATTTGATAAAAATGATGTCTTGGGTTAGAAAATTATTTTATTAAATGATTTGATGTTGAACCTTGAGATAAATGGTTTAAATTGAATGATTTTTTGAAAATACATGAACTGATGAAAGCTTTTGATTTTGTTTTGTAATGAGAAAGGCATGTTAAAAATAGAAAGTGGGAGATTTTATTTTGACCTGATTTAAATTATTGATTTTTCTATGACTATTTGATTGATTTCCTAAATAACATGTGATCTGATGTAGTTAGTGGGTAATTGAGACAATATTTCTAGGATCTAACCCCACAGAAAATTATTGATGATGAAATCACTGACATAATATTATTGTGGCATGAATATTCCCACTAGGGACTTGAGTACCAACAACCTGACTCATGGAAAGTGTCCACACATTCAACCGAGATCACTAATTGAGTTGTATGATATCTTATTACCAGAAGAAAACATACTATAGGGATTATAACATGGTATTATGAGATGCTTGTTGTGATTATTAAATGACATTGATTTATAGAATTGTTTTATTCATTCCAGTTATTTTATATAAAATCTTCATTTAATCCTATTTTTGTTTATCTTCCACCATATTGATTAAGAAAACATGATTTTTTGGAAATAAGTAAATTCCATGAAATAAATTAATTTATTTAAATTTAAATCATACCTTTCTTAATTTTTTTCTAATTGATTATGGAACACATAGTGAGATCCTACTATGATTTATAACCCATACCCTTCCTAGGATCATTTGTAGATTAACTTGTCTAGGTGCGAGAAAAATGACATTTTCCACTTGGAGGATGTGGATGTTCATGATCCTTAGGACCCATAGTGATGGAGATTACTAGTGAAGATGTAATCCACCTATTATATAGGATATATCCACGATATTATATTAGAATATGTTGTGTCTCTTAAGTATGGTTTGTGCATTGTTTTACTAGTTTGGTTCTAGTACATTATATCTTTTCAATGTTGAGAATACTGAATAGTATAATTAATTTTCCAATATTTGGGGGGAAAATAATTCAGTCTTGTTACTTGTATGATTCATGGTGATTGCCTCCATACCATTGGTATTGTGAAAAAACTTAGTACCATATCAGAGTCAACTCATGTATCAGCATACCAGGTTATCCGGGATTGTTCATGAAAAGGTGGTATCAAAGAACAAGTTTAGGTTATGCACATTTCCATGATGTTAGTATGTAGTTGGGTTGTCCTGGTAGGTATGGAAAATGATTTATCAGACTTAGGAGGTGGTTGTGAGTGATATCCTAGCTATCTCTCAAATTAATGATCCTTATGTTACCATGGGTGTTTTGTAAGACTTTCTTTGTGGAATTTTTTGCTCTAATTCTAGTATTTTCCCTACTTTTGATCTGAGTATGTTGAGGTCCTAATATTTAATTATAATTTATGGAATTGATATTATTATATACTTAGTTTGTGTTTTTTATATTTGTATCATTGATTATGCATTCATTATATTCTGTTGATATTGAGTACCATCATGCATTCAATAATACATTTGAATAGGCCATGAGAGAAAAATGTTAGTGAATTATAGTAAGATAATCTTCTAGTAGAACATAATCTTCTTGACATAGTGGTGAAGGATGTCAAATATTTTGTAATGGTACTTCAATCCATTCTCATTCGGGATATGGTAGTGGAACCTTTAATGGTTGAATCTAGAGATCATGCTTAAGAGATTCTTCATAAAAACCAACCAGCATTTCATGGCTCAAATGATCCTCAAGATGTTGGGGATTGGTTAAAAATATGACAACCTTTCTTTTTATTACACAATTAAACATAATTTATTACATAAACTTCACTTGATACAACATAGAATATCGAGAGGTCTAGTGTCTTTGGGGATTAGGATCATTACATAACAACATAAAACATGAAATACAACATCTTTATTGAAAAATTCCTTTACATGACCACTACATTCCCTCGTACTTAGCATTGCATGGGATAACCTAAGGACATGCATAAGAAAAGGGTGAGCTATAAATACCATTAAGGGAATAATCATGGAATAACATGAGGAATAAAATAAATGTTAGGAAATAGGCATATCAATAGAACACAATTGAATCATAAACATAAAGGCATGATAAATCATGATAATCATAACATGGAAATGTGGCAACAACACTTAACATGGAATTAGAAAGATCCAAGGCTCATTGAACATGGAGAATGAGTAAACCCTAATTTCACATGGAGCATGAGTAAACCATAATTGCACTTGAATTAGCATAAGTAAACACCCATTTCACATGATGCATCATGATACTATACTTTACCCAATGCATTGGAGCGCTATAAAGGCGTGCCCTTCTTAAACATTTCATTTCATGCATAAGTGTGCCGCATGGATCATAAAACATTGAATCATTCAACATAATATTTTATTCCATGATAAACGAATGTGGAATACATACATGAAACACGTTAAACAATAAGTAAATGTGTATAAAGGTGAATACCCTTGATATAGAAATGGGCATGGTATTCACTACACAATGACTTTGGCTTGGAAAAGCGCGATGCAATTTCGCCAGCGTAACAGCATGACATAAGAACTCATAAAAATGGTTGATGAGAGATAAATGGGTTTTTTTTCATATTTAAATGACATGAAAAGTAAGGTGTCATATAGATACATGTCCCAACAAATGTAATGGAATTTAGATTCATGATACAAAATAATTGCTTGAATGTAAATGAGGAGAGAGAAATTCCTTTCGGAATTTCGGCATAGTAATGGGTATACATGGGAGGAATTTAATGAGAGAGAAAGGGGTATCCAATTATTCAAACATAAATATGGCAGTATGGGGGAGGTGAAAAACCATACTCCAATATTTATAATTGAAATTAAAAGGGCATAACAACGTTAAGAAAATTGGAAAAAATGAGAAAGGAAGAAAAAATCCTTACTTGGAAGTGTGCTTCCAAAGGATTGAGTGAGGCATGAGAGAGGCTTCTTGAGAGCTTGGGGCACCTTTGGAGGATTCTATAGATATGAGGGAAGAGGTTAGACGAACTATAAAGGCTTTGAGTGAGGAGGAAGTGGGAGCTTGGATGGGTTTATATAGGAAAGGTGAGGGAATTCTTTATTATTTAGGTTTGGAACACCTCATATTAAACTAATCCAAACTACAAACCAGCCTATGGTTTTTGCCCATGGTTTTTGGAAAAGGGAAGTGTAAAACAATAATTTATAAGGCCAAAGTCCGAACTTTTTAAAATAATAGGGTTGCTTATGTGGAGGTGAGTCACACTCCCAATCAAAACAATTTAAAAAGAAAAAATGTTTAATAAGTCTTGAAGGGTCCACTAAAGCTTTGTAAAATAAATCAAAAAGACCCAAAAGCACATTATTTTAATGTTAAATCATATATTTGCCAAACATAAAATTTATATTATTTTATTACATAACTATTGGGTCATTATGATGTCATAAAACACATTATATATTTAAACAGTATTAAATTTTTACCCAAAAATTTCATTGTCTCAGAAAATTATGAAAAATTCACCGTTGGATAATTTCTATGTCCTAATTATAGAAATAATATTCATTTTATCTAAATAATTTTTTAAATATGTTAATTTTTACTTTTAAAATAAAAACTGACATTTATCAAAAATTCATGGGTTTTGACAAAAATGGATTTCAAACTTTAATAAAAATTACAATTGAATTCATAAAATTATACGATCATTTATATTTAATAAAAATTAATTTAATAAAAATAATAATATTTTATTATAATATTATTTAATTCAAAAATCCATTAATTCATCAAAATAGATTTCTTAGTTGAACATTAACTAAAAATACTATTTGTGCTTTAAAAAAACTATTTACAAGGTAACAATAATAAAATGAAAGTATATTAATTATTATATAAAAATAATGTACATAACCATAGTGCTAAGGTCTTGTTACATAACCCCTTATAACACTCGTATAGGACCGAAGAGTAAGGTGTGCGATGGTGACAGACTCTTGGGGTGGCTCAGATAACATTGCTCAGGTGGTAATCTCTATTAACTTTCACTTCTCTCATAAGCGGTCCCGCTCGAGCTTAACATATTCAAGCTCTTCTTGGGCTTGGTCAAGAGAGAAGTCCAAAGATGAAACCTCCTTTTTGAGATTTGACAAATGGGCTTCGTATGGGGCACGTCTACTGGATGAGGTCATCGCTTCCTTTGTCTAAGTAAATTGGAATTGTTAAAGCCCAATATTTATATTAATCATGTGATCACTATTCAACGGCTATATTAGGAATGGTCACAATTATTAATAGTATTTTAAAATCTAAAAACATAAAACCAAATAAGTTGACATTTTATATAAAAATTTTACATAAAGAGACATTTTATTAGATCAAGAGGGATTTCCATTAATGAAAGTTTGGGTCGTTACAATATTCCCCCCTTAAGAAATTTCACCCTCAAAATTTCCTTTTCCCACACTAAAATAGATGTGGGTAACTCTGATTCATCATTTCTTCTGATTCCCACATCACTTCTTCAAACTTGTGGTCTCACCACAACACCTTGATGAGGGGCATTGTCTTATTTCGTAGAACTTTTTCTCTACGATCTAAGATATTCACTGGTTGCTCCTCATAAGAAAGATCATCCTATAACTATATCACCTATGAAGAGAGTACATGTGAAGGGTCTGGTATGTACTTCCTTAAGTAAGATACATGAAATATATCATGTGCATTGGCCATGTTAGGTGGAAGTTCTAGTCGATAGGACACATCCCTGATACGATCAAGAATCTCTAAGGGGCCGATGTACCTTGGAATTAACTTCCCTTTATTTATAAACTTCATGACCTTAATCCTTAGAGATATGCGTAGAAATGTCATGTCTCCAACTTTAAACTCAAGGTCTCATCGATGGTTATTTGCATAACTCTCCTGTCGACTCTGGGCTGCATTGATATGCTGCTGAATAGTTTTCTCCTTCTCCACCATTTCTTCAACCATTTTTTGGTCCAAGAAGCTTATGCTCACCAACCTCATCCCAACACGCCAGTGTTCTAAACCTTTTACCATAAATGGATTCATATGGTTCCATTTGGATACTCGAGTGGAAACTATTATTATAAGAGAACTCAACCAGAGGAAGATGTTGATCCCATCCTCCTTTAAAGTCCACTGAGCATGCTCTCAACATTTCCTAAAGTGTTTGGATATTTTTCTCAGATTGGCCATCAGTTTGAGGATGATAGGCCGTACTAAAGTTCAGTTCAGTATTCAGAGAATGTTGAAGACTCTTCCAAAACTTAGAGGTGAATCTAGGATCTCGATCGGACACAATAGATAGTGGTACTCCATTTAGCCTTACCAATTCCCTAATATATATCTGCTCCAGTTTATCTGATGAGAAATCCTCCTGAATAGTAATGAAGTGTACATCCTTTATAAGACGATCCACAACAACCCAGATTGCATTGTTGCCTTTGGATTTCTTTGAAAGTATGGTGACAAAGTCCATGGTGATGTTCTTCCATTTCCATTATGGTATGGACAATTGTTGCATGATCCCATTAGACTTATGCCTCTCTTCCTTCACTTGCTGACACACTAGGCACTTTGATGTATATTCATAAATCTTCTTCTTCATATTATCCCACCAAAAATTCCCTCAGAGATCTCGATACATCTTTGTGTTTCCTGGGTAAATAGAGAAATTTGAACTATGTGCATCATCCAAAATTTCCTTCTTCAGCTCTAGACTTTATGGAACACATAGACTTTTCCCAAATCTCACAATTCCTTCTTCATTAACATTAAACTCTGAGGATTTCCCTTTTCCGATAGCTTCCACATTTTCTTGAATTCCCATATCATCCTTTTGAGCATCCTTTAACCTTTCCAAAAGTGAAAGTTGAGCAATCATTTGTGAAAGGATTTATTATGTTCCCTTATTTATGATTCCCATGTCCATATTCATCAAATCTAAGAAGATTGGATCCTTTTCAATTCTCATCAATGATAGAATCACTAGGTCCTTTCTACTTAGGGCATCCACCACCTTGTTCGCTTTCCCAGGGTGGTAATGGATTGAGTAGTCATAGTCTTTGATCAGCTTTAACCATCTTCGTTGGCGCATGTTCAACTCTTTTTATGTTAATATATACTTGAGGATTTTGTGGTCCGTATATATTTCACACTTCTCCCCAAAGAGACAATGCCACCAAATTTTCAAAGCGAAGATCACTGCAGCCAACTCGAGGTCATGTGTTGGATAGTTCTGTTCATGAACTTTTAATTGCCTTCAAGAATAGGCAATGACTTTGTCATTTTTCATCAACTCACATCCCATTCCCTTCTTCAAAGCATCACTAAATACCACAAAAAGTTATCCACTTGTGGGTAAAGTGAGCACGGGCGCAGTGATAAGCCTCCTTTTCAACTCCTTGAAGCTTTTTTCGCATTCATCACTCCAAGAAAACTTTACTCCCTTCCGAGTTCGCTTGGTAAGAGGGTTGTACAATTGTGAAAAATTTCTCACAAATCGCCGATAATATCCAGCTAACCCCAAGAAGCTATGGATATCCATTACCGATGTTAGCCTCGGCCATCCCTCAATTGCATCTGTTTTGGAGGGATCCATAGATATCCTATTTCTTTTGATGATATGGCCCAAGAATGAGACCTCCTTTAACCATAACTCACACTTGTTGTACTTTGCCTAGAGTTTCTCCTTCCGCAAGGTCTCTAGTACAGTTCTTAGATGATCCTCATGATCTTCCTTGTTTATGGAGTATATCAGAATATCATCTATAAAGACTACCAAAAATTTGTCAAGGTAATCCTTAAACACTCTATTCATCAAGTCCATGAAGATTTCTAGAGAATTAGTGAGTCTGAAATGCATAACTATGAATTCATAGTGCTCGTATCTTATATGAAAATAAGTCTTGGGGATATCTTCCTTCTTCACCCTTACTTGATAATATAACAACCACAAATCCACCTTTGAAAAGTATTATGCTCTACGCATTTGATCGAACAAGTCATCAATTCATTAGAGAGGATACTTGTTCTTTATCGTGATTTTGTTGAGCTCATGATAATCAATGCAAAGGCGCATTGACCCATCCGTCTTCTTGACAAAGAGGATGGGTGCACCCGATGGTGAAGCACTTTGGTGTATAAACCTTTATCCAGATTCTTCGGTAGTTGTTTCTTCGGCTCCTCAAGCTCCACAACAGCCATTCTATATGAAGTCTTGGATATTGGCAATGCCCCAGGTATAAGATCAATTGAGAATTCAACATCTCTTCTAAGAGGAAGACTAGGAAATTCCTCGGGAAACACTTCAGGGAATTCCCTCAAAATAGGCATTTATTCTAGGATGGTTTCATCCTTAGACTCAATCATTTGAGATAGATACGCGTTCTCATAGGGCAGTAATATTTACGCTTGAGATGATGGAGCTAAAGAAGATTCATCTTCCTCCTTGCACTTGTAATGAATCGGGGGTCGATTCTCCACATAGAGAGTGATTTCCCTCTCATGGCAATTTATGTTGGCTCTATATAAGGAAAGTCAATCCATGCCAAGAATTGCATCAAATTCCACCAGAGGGAGTATGAGTAGGTTTTCCTAGAAGTTCAATCCACAGATTGTGATAGGGGAGGAGTTATATTCATGGGATGTAATGATTTCCCCATTTTCCATACTCACCGATATCTTTACTTCCATGATTTGTGGTGGTGCTGGGACTGTTCTACTAAACTTTTGAGATATAAAAGATTGCCTAGAACCTGAATCAAAAAGTATATTCTCTATTATTGAATGAATAACTAGCATACCTTTCTCCACTTTGTTTTCGGGGTTCACTTCGACAGTAGTGATGGAAAAAACTCACCCTTGCTACCTTGGAGGTTGTTGGTTGCCTCTGAAAACCTTTGGCTTAGGGCACTGATTTGCAAGATGACCTGGTTCTTTGCAATTGTAGCAATGAACCATGTGTTGAGGTTGGAATGGAGCATTATTCTCCTCTGTCGCAGCCATGGGTCTTTCTTGCTGACAATTCATAACCAGGTTCCCTTCTCTTATACACCTAAAGTATTTCTTTGTCCCCTTCAGGCAATTTCTAGGGTGCTTTTTTCTGCACCTTTGGCAAGTGGGGTTCTGGATCTTCCTAGAACCATTGTATTTATCCATAGAACCGTCAGCATTGAATTCCACCTTACACTTCTTATCCCCATGATACCCCTAAGATTCTCCAATCTCCATTTCGACCTTGAGGGCACATTGGACAATTTTCTCATAGCTGTCGAAGTCACGGATTGCCAGTGCTTTCCACAGGCTAGGTTTCAGCACACCAAAGAATTGGTTAACCTTGCATTCGGGGGTAAAAACAAATCCAGAAGCATATCGTTCAAGCCTTGTGAAGTTTGCCTCATACACTCCAATAGATTTTTAGTCTTTTTTCTTGAGGTCATGGTAGTCTCTTTCCATCTTATGCTGGAGGGTGCGTGGAAAATATTTATCAAAAAACATCTTCCGGAAATCCTTTCATTCCAATGCCTCGATCTCCTCCTTAGGCTTCGTATTTTTGATCAACGTCCACCATTGATCAGCTTCACCCTCCAAACGATAAGCATACAGAAGAACCTTTTCTTATTCAGAACATTGAAGTATGGATAAGATCTTTTCAATGGAGTTGATCCATTGTTCAGCGATTGAGGGATCAGATAGTCCATTAAAAGTAGGAGGCCTTTGTCTCATGAAGCTCTCGATAGTGACTTGTTATTTCTTAGGGGGGGTTGAACGTTACTCTTGACCCATGTTTCTATTCAAAGATTGAGTTAGCTCAGAGATAATTGTGACAATGTTTGCAATTCCCACTCCCATTGGATTGAGAATCTCATTAGTACAGTAAATACATTGATCTTCACATCACTTGTTAGCCCGAGTCCTCCTATTACCTTCCATTGGATGGAATAAAAGGAAATTTAGGGGTAATAAATACAGGGTAATACAAGGAAAAAACTGATGACTTATAAATAACTCTTATTTCCTTAACATATGAATCTATTGGCTTCAGTCTATGTTATCCACGATCTACTTTCTAACATATATTCTTACAACATTTTTTTCCATTAATAATGGTTAATACTAAGCTTGTGAATTTACCAAAGCATATCCCACGGGAGATTCATAACCAAGAGTGCAGCAAGGCCTGCTATAATGCACCCGTTCCCGTTTGAGTCTAGCTCAAAGAGGTGTTTTCAGGTTTTACCCCTAGGATACATCTGTGTCAGAGCTGCCTCTACCTACTCGTATCCAGACAGGGATGTATTTGCTTGATAAACCACTTACTCAATACTCTCCAAAACTTAGGGATATTTTTATTATACATAGTCTTGTCTCTAAGTATTTATTAGGGTTTTCTAATCCTAATCCCAAAAATAACTAAACCTATCCTCTGATACCAACTATGACAACCTTGCTTTTTATTACACAATTAAACATAATTTATTACATAAACTTCACTTGATACAACATAGAAGATAAAGAGGTTTAGTGTCTTTGGGGATTAGGATCATTAAATAAAAAATTAAAACATGAAATATAACATCTTTATTGAAAACTTCCTTTGCATTACCACTACATTCCCTCATACTTAGAAATGTGTGGGATAACCTGAGGACATGCATAAGAAAAGGGTGAGCTATAAAGCCCAGTAAGGGAATAATCATGGAATAACATGAGGAATACAATAAATATTAGGAAATAGGCATATCAATAGAGCATAAGAGAAGCATAAACATAAATCCATGATAAAGCATGATAATCATAACATGGAAATGTGTCAACAACACATAACATGGAATTAGCATGATCCAAGGCTCATTGCACATGGAGCATGAGTAAACCCTCATTGAACATGGAGAACGAGTAAAGCCTCATTGAAATTGAATTAGCATGAGTAAACACCCATTGCACATGACATATCATGATATTATACTTTACTCAATGCATTGGAGTGCTATAAGGGCGCACCCTTCTTAAACATTTCATTTCATGCATAAGTGTGCCGCATGGATCATAAAACATTGAATCATTAAACATACTCTTTTATTATACAATAAAAGAATGTGGAATACATACATGAAACTATTTAAAAAATAATTAAATGTTCATAAAGGTGAATACCATTTCTAGAGAAATGGGCATGGTATTCACTACACAATGACTTTGGATTGGAAAAGCGCGATGCAATTTTAGCAGCATAACGACGTGACATAAGAACTCATAAAAATGGTTGATGAGAGAGAAATGGGTGCATAATCCTATTTACATGACATGGAAAGTAAGGGGGTCATATAGATACATGTACCAAAAAAATTAATGGTATTTAGATTCATGATACAAAATAATTTCTTGAATGTAAATGAGGAGAGAGAAATTCCTTTTAGAATTTCACCATAGTAACAGGTGTACATGTAAGGCATTTAATGAGAGAGAAAGGGGTCTCCCATCATTAAAAAATAAATAGGGAAGTATGGGGGAGGTGAAAAACCATACCATAAAATTTATAATTGAAATTAAAATGGCATAACAACATTAAGAAAATTGGACAAAAATGAGAAAGGAAGAAAAAACTCTTACTTGGAAGTATGCTTCCAAAGGCTTGAGAGAGGCTTGAGAGAGGCTTATTGGGAGATTGGGGAACCTTTGGAGGAATCTATAGATAGGATGGAAGAGGTTGTATGAACTCAAAAGGCTTTGAGTGAGGAGTAAGTTGGAGCTTGGGTGGGTTTATATAGGAAAGGTGAGGGAATTCTTCATTGTTTAGGTTTGGGACACCTCACATTAAACTAATCCAAAATACAAACCAGCCCATGTTTTTTTCCAATGGTTTTTGTAAAAGGGAATTGAAAAAAAAATATTTTATAATTCCAAAGTCCGAACTTCTTAAAATAATAGGTTTTCTTATGTGGAGGTGAGTCACACTCCCAAGGAAAATAATTTAAAAAGACAAAATGTTTAATAAGTCTTGAAGGGTCCACTAAAGCTTTGTAAAATAAATCAAACAAATCCAAAATCACATTATTTTAATGTTAAAACATATATTGTCTGAGAATAAATTTTATAGTATTTTATTACATCACTATTGGGACATTATGATGTCATAAAACACATTATATATTTAAACAGTATCAAATTATTACCCAAAAATTTGACTGTCTCAGAAAATTATGAAAAAATCACCATTCGATAATTTCGACATCCTAATTCAAGAAATAATATTATTTTTATCTAAATAATTTCTAAATATTTTAATTTTCACTTTTAAAATAAAAACTGAAATTTATCAAAAATTCATGGGTTTTGACAAAAATGGATTTCAAACTTTAATAAAAATTACAATTGCATTTATAAAATTATATGATAATTTATATTTAATAAAAATTAATTTAATAACAATAATAATATTTTATTAAAATATTATTTAATTCAAAAATATATTAATTCATCAAAATATATTTCTTAGTTGAACATTAACTAAAAATACTATTTGTGATTTAAAAAACTATTTACAAGGTGACAATAATAAAATGAAAGTATATTCATTATTATATAAAAATAATGTACATAACCATAGTGATAAGGTCTTGTTACATAACCCCTTATAACACTCACATAAGACCAAAGAGTAAGGTGTGTGATGGTGACACACTCTTGGGGTGGCTCAGATAACATTGCTCGGTGGTAATCTCCATTAACTTCCACTTCTCTCGTAGGTGGTCCCGCTCGAGCTTAACATATTCAAGATCAGCTTGGGATTGGTCAAGAGCAAAGCCCAAATATGAAACCTTCTTTCTGATATCTGACAAATGGGCTTCATATGGGGCACGTCTATTAGATGAGGTAATCGCTTCCTTTGTGTGAGTAAATTGGATTCGTTAAAGCCCTATATTTATACTAATCATGTGATCACTATTCAATAGAGATATTATCAATGGTCACAATTATTAACATTATTTTAAAATCCAAAAACATAAAACCAAATAAGTTGACATTTTATATAAACATTTTACATAAATAGACATTTAATTAGATCAATAGGGATTTCCATTAATGAAAGTTTGGGTCATTACAAAAAAATATTGATCTTTTTTTTTGAGTTCTTTTAATTGCTTATTAAATTAATGTAAAATGTGTTACCTTCATGCTTTAGGATCCACAAAGGAGATGTTTTGATTCTATGGTGATGGAGAATAAACATGAGGGATTATAGTGGAAAGGATTTAGAGTAATTTTCATTGATAAGTTCCATCTAGAGTAGATGTTCTTGGAAGAATACATGGATTTTATATCCTCTATAAGGGTGATAATATTGTTACAGGGTATGAAAATCATTTTACAGATCTTGTTGTGTTTTCTCTTGAGGTTGTGAAAAATGTAAACCTGAAGGATCAGAGGTTAGAGATGCGTCTCTAGCCTGATATCCAATCCTAGGTGTTCTTACTGATTCTAACTTATTATTTCTACAGGATGGATAGAGTGTTAATGGTTAATCATGACCTAGCTAGTAATTCAGGGTTTATAAGAGATCCATTTTATCCTATAAGTGGTTATGTTGGTTCCATTAAAGGAAAGAGAAATTAGGATGAGTCACATGGTTGTTCTAGATAGCAGGAACTATCCATTTTCTAGGATCATACTAAGAGAGGCCCTTTAACATACATTCAGTACAGAAATATTGGATATTTTAAATGGGTTTTCACTTAGGCACCTAAGATCTATATTTCATTTAGTCTCTCAATCCACATAATGAAGTTATACCTTTAATTATATGTTCTTTATAGTTTCCTATGATAATCTGTACCAAATTTTACTATGGTGAAATTATATGGTTCAATAACTAAGTTGTTCCAACCTCAGGCACCTATAATGTATCTTATTCACATAATGGAAGGGTCTTTAGAGGAATTTTACATGGTTCTAGCCACTTTGAGATGTTCATTACTATAGCTTCATCTTTAGTTACTAATTTATTTGAAACATGTCCATCTTAAACATTTATATTGACTAGTGTTGTGAGTTTACAAAGTATTCCAATAGAAATTATATCTTATGTCATGGTTATTACTACGCCTCCCATAACGAAGAGTTAGAAGGTACTTCTATGTACCTCTTATGTATTCTCTATATCAATAATTAAGGCTGCCTAAAGTTTTTCTATTCTCAAAATAAAACCTCTTGATGTCATTTTTATGATTTATTGGATTATTTTTTATAAGGCCTTGAGGGATAGTTATCATTGACAGGTCTTCTATAATGTACCCAGTGAGGTGTTCTATTTTTCTCAGGGAGAATACAACCCAAGATCTTGTAGAGCTAGATCTCCTATTTCAATTTCAGGAAATGTAATGCTTGAATTTTATTTTGTAATTAGAGATGTATTCATTGAGTGATGATATCCATCAAGTTGTTATAAAATTTCATAGTATTTATCATTTTGTGTTCTTTTTCTTTCCACTAGTATGTGAGGTTTAGTTTTATATTTATTTATTACCTAGTACTAAGACAGTGTTTATTACTACATTATTTTTAGAAACAAAGGAGTGGAGATTATTGAAATAACATTTGGATGGTATGCTAGATAATGGTTTTGTATCCCTGAGTATGTCAACCCTAGGTTGAACCTATTCTATTTTCAAAGAAATATTATGGAACACTTTTACTATGGGTTGATTAACAAAAATTCAATCAAGTTAAGGAAAAGAAAAACATATATATTTCCATAGATTGATGAGTTTTTTTACCAATTGAAGGGGGTTAAGTGGTTCTCAAAGATCGATCTTTGATATGGTTATCACCGGTTGAGAAATAAAGAATATGACATTTATAAGACCACATTTAGGAGTATGTTTGGCCATTATGAGTATCTTATTATTCTATTTATTTTAATCAATGCTCAATCTATTTTCACAGTTTTGATGAATAAGATATTTCATGAGTACCTTAACTCATTCATGGTTGTATTTTTCAATGATATCAATATTTAATATCATATTGAGGAGGATTGTCTATGTCATTCAAGTTTAGTTCTGGAGATCTATGGAAATCATTGACTTTACATAAAGCTTTCATAATTTAATATATAGATTCTAGAAGTGATGTTCTAGGGAAACACGGTCTCAGAACATGGTATTTCAGTTGATAATAAGAAGTTGAATTTGTTTTGACATCGTAGAAACCTTGAAATGTTTTCATGATTTAGATATTCTTGGGATTTCTGATATATTTCCACAGATTCATTAGAGAATTATTAATGTTTTATTCTCTAATGATCGTTATCACTCAGAAAAGAGATATGTTCATTTGGGATGAGAAATTTTAGAGTTATTTAGTTGGGATGAAATGTATTTTTAATTATATACTGGTGTTGACTCTTCCAGAGGTTTTGAAGTGATATGTGGTCTTTTTTATGCATCTGGTTGGGGTTTTTGTGGGGTCTCTATGCAGGGTGATCATGTAGTAGTATATCGGTCCATGCATCTTAGGCTATGTGAGAATATTTATCTGACCCATGATCTCAAACACACATTTGTGATGCATGATATTAAGAGTTGAAGATATTTACTTTTCAATGAAAGTTTTACCATTTATAATAACATAAACATATTTAGTTTTATATTCTCTCAAAAATATTTGAACCTCAGATGGTGTTGTTGGGTAGTGTACCTACAATATTTTGATTTCAACATTCCATACACCCCTATAAAGTAGAATATTTTTGGGGATGATTTGGGTAGGAAACATTAAACCCAAGACATTAAAGAATCATCAAATTAGTGGAATCTGATGGATCTCTTGGCTCAGTTTCATTTGTTCGTTTGTGTGAATGAGTATTAGTTTGTATCGGTGAGTGTGTAGTTGACCAACTATCTTATCAAGATGATTCATTAGGATCAGTGGTTTGATGATGAATTCCTTCAGTTTTGGGGCTATATTTATTGTTGGGATACCATTGGTGAGTGGTCGTTCTCTTTGTAGAGAATACTATATTTTAAAAACCTGTTTTTTGTAAATATTTCTATGAAAAAGTCTCAGATGAGATATTTCTTTAATTCTGCATGGGCAGTGTACCCTAGAACCATGATGATTTTCCACTATATAAAGTGATGATTATAGTGTCGACATATGTGATAACACATCGCTGAATTTGTTTTTCGTTATTATAACTTCTAATAAATTAAATATGATCACCTGATACAATCTTGTTTCCTTCAGCTGCTTCCATTGTTGACCTTGAAGTGGGTAACATTCTATAGACTTTGTGGTTGGGATTATGAATACCCCTCAATGTAATAATGTTATATGAGTTGTAATTAATAGGCTACCCAAGTATTCTCCTATTATACCCATCCAAGATGAAAAAAATTTGAGAACATGGGACATCCCTATATGTAGGAGATTATCTGGTTATATGGAGTCTTATATGTTATAGTCTCTGATATGGATCCTCATTTCACTTTTTTTTTATGTATATGCGTCAAGTAGGTCAAGGGATCCTAGGTTGTTTTGACTATTGTAAATCATCTATAGATGGATGGCTGGATAGAACTAGCTATACAAATTCTTTATATCTCAATTCACGCTTAGGTTATTTCCGTTAGTGGAACTTGGGATAACCATTTGGGACTGGTTGAGTTTTTCTACAACAATTCTTAGCATCCTACAATCCAAATAGTCCCTTTTGTGGCCATGTATATCTAGTTTTTATATCTCAATTGTGTTTTTGTATATTGGTGATAGTTCCTTGGTTGGACTAATTTTAGTCCAAGACATGGTGTTGAAGGTAAAATTTATCATCATGGAATAGTGATCGAAAAGAGCTAGTATAAATGTTATGTTTATCATCATCAATGGTCATTGGATATTTTGTTGTTCGCTGGGTGTTTTTGTGAGTTTCTTCTCAGTTGGGTCCCTAGCATCTTAGAAAAAATGAAAATAGTGTTTCAATATTTGTGGGTCCTTTTGATATTGGTGAGAGTGGGGAAAGTGGTTGACCATTTGGTAATTCCAATGTAGTTAACTTTGATCCACAATGTGTTTCATATATCACAGATATGATAGTATAATTCAAACCCTTATAATTTTTTTATCAGGGAAGATCTCTCTATTGAGATAGATTTATCTGTGAATTATCATCCAGTTAGGATTGTTGATTCTAAGATAAAGGTTCTTCATGGGAAGATGATACCATTGATCCATGTGTTATGGAAGTGTGGTTCTGATTTTCATGAGAAGTGGGAGAATGAGGAACTTAAGAGAGAGAAGTGCCTTAGCTTTATAAATATGTAATATTCCTAATAGATTTTATAGGGGAAAAGTATTTATGGTGGGGATATTATAACATCCCATTACATTATATTACATATTTTTTCCCCATTTTATGATCTATAGTTCAGGGATGTTTTTTTTAAATAATGGAGTCTAGGTATAATTTTTTTCATTATCTTACTGAGCCTTTTGGGGATTTTGTAAAAGATGCAAGATTTCAGCATGGAGTTGTGACATGGTGTAGGGACTGGGGCATGTAGATTACCAGCTATGTTGTGGACCATAAGGTTACAGTGTAAGGGAAATATTATTATATAAGGATTCAGAGTTGGTGGTGAGATGTGTTATGGATCCCTAGAGAATTTTTTAGAGATCTATATCCATTTTCATCATAGTTGTTCTAGGGTTCCCTGGTTGGTGAATTTTGATACTTATATAAATCATACACCCCTACAGTCTGGTTTTGAGGTTGTATTGTTTCCCTACATTAGGTAATGATGATATGAATGAGATCATTAATGTTTTTTCTAGAGGATGGTTGACTATGGGTGGTTTTATTGTAGTCTGAGGAGGTTGTGAAGTGGTCTAGATTTTTTTATCCTTTCTACATCATTTTCGTGGGGGAGGCTACAATGCAGTCTGTGTTTTCATAGAAATAAATGTCCCAGGTAGTTTTGAATTTAAAATTCCCTCCACTTAAGCCCCATTCAATCTTTTATATCTTGAAGTCTCCCAAAAGTCATTTTGGATACCATATCATATTTTCCATGTGAATCCTAGAACCATTGATCACGCCTGATCACCTTCCAATGAATAAATCTCCTCTCATGTGGCTTATTCTTATATTTCCTTCTCTCTTGAATATAGAGTGATGGATCATGACATTATTGATGGTTCTAATATCAATTTTTATGTATCTTGATTCTATGTTGGATTCCTTAATCTCCAACACCTTTTTTTCATTGGAAGATCTCGTTATGGGTGTTGTTTTGTGTTTTTTGGATCACATGATTAAAGGTAAGTGGTTACATATGATTTCCCCTAAAATTAAAACCATTAATTATATGATTGATTTGAAGTTAGTTTTTTAAATTATTTAAAAAAATGGTTTTTAGATTTTTGAAAATGGAGTGAGAATTTTGAAAATACCCCAATTTGAATGTAATTGAAATTTTTGGGAGAATTTGATAAAAAATGATAGATTGATTTGGAAATTTATTCAATTAAATTATTTTATGTTAAACCTTGAGATAAATGCATAAATTTTAAATATGATTTGAAAGTTCATGAAATGATGAAAACCTATGATTTTTTTTTTAAATGAGAAAGGCATGTTGAAAACTTAAAGTGGACAATTGTATTTTAAATTAATTTTAAATGATTGATTTTACCATGATTAATTGATTGGTTGACTGAAGAATGTATGTGATTAGATTATTATTGGTTAATTTGGACATGATAACTAGTGTATAAACCCATATCAATAGATTGATTATTGAAATGCTAACAAAAACTTACTGCGACATGATTTTACTGAATTGGGATATGAGTCTCTACGGCCTGAGTTATTGTATGGGTGAAAACATTGAGTTGAGTTCACTAATTTAGTTGTCTGTAGATCCTATTACAAGAAACTAATATACCATAGGGATTATTACATGGTGTTTCGAGATGCTATATTTGATGATTATATCCCACTAATTTATAGAAATATTTAATTCATGAAAAAATATTTATGTAAATATTTTATATAAAATGTTCATTTAAGCCTATTTGATATATCTTTCATCTTTTTTATTACAAAATCATGTTTTGTTGAAAATATTTAAATTCTATGACATGACTTATTTTATTTAAATTGAAATAATATTTGGTTAAATCTTTAAGGAATTGATTTTGAAACACATGGTGAGACCCTACTAGAATTTATTTCTCACACCCTATATTATCCATTTGGAGTTTTTATAATATATTATACTAGGTTCAAGAAATGGAAAAGTTCCAATTAGAGGTGGTTAATGTTCTTTATCCTTGGGACTGAGATTAATATAGGGGACTGATGGAGATGTGATTCACATATTACATGGGATATGTCTAAGATTTTATCTTGGAAGATGTTGTGTCTCTTGATTATGTGTGGTTTGGGTATTATTTTACATGTTTGATTCTAGTACATGCAACCATTAGAGTGTTGAGAATATTGAATTTTATATTTATTTTTCCATTCTTTCGTTGAAAATAAGTTCCATTATGTTTCTTTTATGATTCCATGTTTTAGTTACCAACCCACGAGGATCGATAATTCACTTCAGGCCATGCCAAAGTCATCTTGGGTGTCATTATATGAGAGTATCTAGGATGGTTTGTGAAAAAGTGGTATCATAGATAAATGTTAATTTTTGAACCCTTTCTTGATGCTAGTATGCAGTTGCATTGTCCTCGTATATAGGTGGAAGAATTCATTTGACATAGGAGGTATTTATGAGTGGGTGTCATGATATCTCTCATCATAAAGATCCCTAAGACACACTGATTATTGTAAAAAGTGACTTTTATTAATTTTTTATTTTATTATAGTATTTTACACACATTATATCTGAGTATTTTGAAATACCAACATTCAATTCTACTTGATGGAATTGATATTATTATATCTTTTATTTTAGTTGTTGAATTGTGTATCCTTGTTGATTCTTTCACTATTGTTTATTGATGTTGTGTATCATCATTCCTCTAAAAAGACATTTTAATAGATTTCATGAGAATTATCTAGTGAACTACAATAGGTGAATCCTAAGGTAGACCTGAATCTTGTTGATATAGTGGTGTGTTCTATCCAATTTTCAGGACATGTATCTGTGCCCATTAATGTTCAGAATCTAGTAATGGAACCTAAAAGGGATGATTTTATAGATCATTATCAAGAGTTTATTCATTAGAAACCACTATATTTTCAAGTCTAAAATTATCCTTAAGAGTTTAAGTATTGGTTTAAAAATATTGAGATGCTTTTTGAGTTCTTGGAAACTCTCTATTTGATTAAAGTTAAATGTGTTACCTTCAAGATTGAGGGCCCTATTAAGAGATGGTGGGATTTTATGTTGATATTGATGGTGAAGAAGGATTGTGGATTATTGTGGAATGAATTTAGAGTTAATTTTACAGATTAGTTTTATCCATAGTCAATAATCTTAGTGAAATCTATGGGGTTTATCATCCTCTAAAAGCATGACATGACTATGAAAATATATGTGAACCATTTTAATAATCTAGTTCAGTTTTTTTCCTGAGGTGGTTAAAATTAAGAAACTCCATGCTCGATGGATTGATATGGGTCTCAGACATGTTTTATTATTAAAGATAAATTATTATGCTGATGGGTTGGATAGTGGATTTATGGTGTAACTTGACCTGGCTGGTAAGTCTAGGTAGATGGGAATTCCCTTTTTCCCATTGGAAGTTATGTGGTTTCCATTAAAGGAAAGAGAAATAATGATGAGTCTCATGGCAGTTATAGATATTAGGAATCATCTAGAACTATTGTAGTTCCTGTTAGAGTCCCTATGAATTACATTCAATGTGGAAAGTTTGGGCATCTGAAATGGGATTTCAATAAGTCACCCATGATCTATAGTTTGTGCGGTCAATCAAGGAACCTACAAAATTTATTCCATTTCTTTTCTTCACCATTCTTTGACATGGTCTCATCATCAACAAAAAATATTATTGTGGTCTATTTATAATCATTGAAAACTAATCTGTCCCAGTCATAGGAATCCATAACTAATCTTATTTAATCAATGAAAGAGTCTCAAGAGGAAATGGGTGTGGTCCAACGACTGTGAGAGGAACCATCACTATAGTTTCATCTTTAGTGAATCATTTTTTTACACTTACCATCATGCTCATTTATATAAACCCATTTTTTTAATTTCTTGAATATTCCTATAGAGATTATGTCTTATGTGATGAATATTACTATTCCCCTTGGAACATATAGAGATAAGGGTCTTCAGTTTCATACTTGTGTTATCTCCCCATTAAAGATTTAGAATACCTATATTTTTCTTTTTCATTAATTGAAACCTATTACAATCATTTTTTGGATGGATTGGATAGTTTCTCCTAAGTTCTAAATTTCCTATTTTCATTAACTGGTCACTTAGACTTAACCTAATGTGGTGAGTTTTGTTTTTTCGAGAGAATGGGACCCAATGTCTAGCAATACCAGACCTCCTACTCTGAAGTTATGAATGGTATTTTTAATGTTTTATTTTGACATTGAGTGGGAATAATAGATTCATGATCTCCCTCTAGTTGATGTCTAGCTTCCTGATGTTTTTCTATATATGTTATATGGGCCTCCATTAGTAAGAGAGGTATATTTATCTATTAATTTAGCACCTAGTACTCAGGTATTGTCTATTCATTATTACCATGTTTCATTAGATGAGTTGAAAGATGTGTAATAAAAGATGTATGAACTTCTAGAGAATGGTTTTGTACACTCAATTGTGTCACCCTAGGTGGAGCATGTTCCCTTTTAAAATAAATCTTATGGAACACTTCACCTATGTGTTGATACCGAAAATTCAATCAATTAATTGTAAATAACAAGTATCCATTGGCATGGATTTATGACTTATTTGACTAGTTAAAAGGGGTGAAGTGGTTCTCAAATATTTATCTTCAATCTAGTTATCACCAGTTGATAATTAAATATTATAAAATTCATAATACCTGCTTCTGGAGTAGGTATGAACATTATGAGAATCTTTTTATTCCATTTCACCTAACCAATGCTCCAATATTTTTTATTGCTTTGATGAACACGATATTTCATAAGAACCTTGACTCATTCATGGGTTTATTTGTGTTTTATAATCTATCTTAATCTCATACCGTAGAGAACCATGTGAATCATTTGGGATAAGTTTTGTAAATCTCAAGAAATCATCAATTTTAGGATTAGCTTTCAAAATTCAATTTCTATATTCTATAAGTAAAGTTTTTTGGAAAATTTTTCTCAGATCAAGGTATTTTAGTTCAACCTGATAAGGTTAAAGTTATTATTACATGGTCTCAACAATGTAATGTTTCTATGACTTGAGGATTCTTGGGATTTGAAGTATATTACTGCAAATTCATCGGATATTTCTTGTAGTAGGCTTCTCTATTGACTATTGTCACTCAAAAAGAAGTGATGTTCATTTGGGATGAAAATTTCCATAATTATTTGTTTAGATAAATCATATTTTTATTTATACGTTGTTTTTTACTCTTCCTGAGGCTGGGTAGTGCTATGTGGTATTTTGTGATGCATCAAGATCAAGTTTGGGTTGTATCCTAATGTAGGGTGATCATGTGGTATCCTATGGTTTCAAACGGTATTTTCCACACAATAATAATTATCCAAACCCTTGATCCCAACTTTTAACTGTGAATCATGTTCTTAATGTTGGTTTTAATTAAATTTTCATTTAATGGTTTAATATTAATTTTGATCACAAAATATTGAATTATATCTTCGATAAAAAAGATTTGAACCTATGATAGAGGTATTGGGTGGAGTACCTGTAGTATTACGTTTTTTACATTACTAACACCCCTATAAAGGGGAATGTTATTTATGATACTTTGAGTTAGAAAATTCTAACACTAACTATGGAGGAGTCATCAAAATAGTTTAATCTAATGGATCTATTTGATCAGTTTCATTATGGAGTCTAGAACAACGAGTATGAGGTTTTTTTGGGAAGCATGCAGTTGATATCCACTCTTTTTGAGAAGATAATTCAGAAGTAGAAGGTTGATGATTATTTATATGGAATTAGGGGATCTATTTATAGTGGGGTGACCTTTTTTATTTTTATTTCTCTTTAGAGGGAATCCAATATTTTCTTAACTTGTTTTTTGTACCTTTTCCTAAGATATATTTTGTGATGAGGGATTATTATAACTTCCAAAGGGTGGTGCACCTTATAACCACAAATATTCTATATTATATGTGGTGATAATTACAGAGGCTATGTATGATATGATACATCATTAACATCATTCCCCATTAGTATACCTACCAATAGCCCAAAGTCGTGCACCATAGACCTTTGGGTTTGGTTCAGCAGCTTCCATAGAAAACTGGGAAGTTGAAAAAGTTTCTATAGAAATTTTGTTTAGGATTCTACATACCCCTTGAGGGAATAATGAGATGTAAATTGTTATTGATAGGCTAACCAAATCATCTGACATTATATTCATTTGAGATACAATAAATGTTGATGACTTGAGAAATTTATAAGTGTAGGATATTTTCTAGTTTCATGAAGTTCCATGTGTTATAGTCTCTAATAGGGATCCCCATTACAATTCCTACTTCAATAGAGGCCTCTATGAGACTATGAGATCTCAAGTATTCTTGAGTACATCATATCATCCATAAATTGATATCCAGATAAAATGAACTATAAAAATTCTCAAGGACATGCTTCACACTAAAATTCTTTACTTTATTGGAGCCTAGCATGACCATTTAAGACTGACTGAGTTTTTCTACGACAATATTTACCAATCCTCTATCAGGAAAGATCCTTTTGATTCCATTTATTTCCAATTTTATAGATCTTCATTATATTGGTTGAAGATTGGGGAATGTACCTTATTTTTACTGAGTTTATTCCAAGATATGATGATAAATATTCAATTGATTCATCATATAATGGTAACATCGCAATGACGGTATAAATATTATGTTAATCATAATTGATAATCATTGGAGTTTTATATTAGTGACCAACTATTTTTTAGAGTTTCACCTTAGTTGGGTCGCCATCGTCTTGTAAAATTGGGAAATCTTGTACCGAGGATTCTGGATACTTTTGAGATTTTTGAGTGAGTGGGAAAATTGTCCTACCATTTGGAACATCCAACACAATTGACTTTGATACACAAATTGTTTCATGTATCACTACTTTAAAAGTATCCTTTTGACCATTTTCATGTTTTTTATCTAGGATGATCTTGATGTTGAGCCTAATTTATCTATGAATGGGCATCTAGTTAGGATTATTGATTCTGAGATAACTTATCTTCATGGGAAAAAGATACCATTGATCCATATGCTATGGAACACGGTTCTAATTCTCCTAAGATATATAAGTGTGAGTCACTGTTGAGAGAGAAGTGGCCTCACCTCTTTGATATAGAATATTCGTTATAGGATTTTTGTGGGGTAAAGTGTTTATGGTCAGTTTCATTATTTCATGTATTTTTCATAACCCTTATTTTGATCTAAATTTTTGGGATGTATGTTTGTTTAAATTAATGGATTCTGGGTAAAAATGTGTCTAGTGTGTTACCGATCCTTTTGGTATTTTTGGAAAAGATGATGGTATTTAGTATGGAGTTGCAACATGTTGTAGGGGATACGGTATGGAGGGTCCTAGATATGTTGTGGACCATGAGGATAGGTTATTAGGTAAATGAAGTTATTTAGGGATACAACATAGGTGGTGAGCTACATCATTCACCCCTGGAGACTATTTTGGAGAGATACTTCCAATTTTGGCATAACTTCCTCATGGAGGGTCTACTACACTGTGGATACCTAGTTAGTGAATTTTGGTGTTTCTTCAAAATCATGAACTGGTATAGCATGGGGCTGAGTCTTTTTCATAACCATTAACACGATAAAGTGGATATGGGAAAGGTTTTTGTTTTTTTTTCAAGTGGCTGGTTAGACAGGGGTGGTTGTGGCATGTTTTGAAGAGGCTTCACTATAGTATAGTTATTTCTAACATTTATATATTGTTCTAATGGGGGGGTTCGACCTAGTTTATGTTTTTACAGAATTAAATTTCATGGAGATTTTAAATTCCATCATCCCTCCCCTTAATTATCATTCAATATTATGTATCTTTAAGGCTCCTAAGGGTTGTTTTGGACACACCATCCTCTTTTCCTTGTGAATTGAAGCATCGATGATCGCATTGGATATTCTTCTGGTCAATATGTATCATCTCATGTGTTTTCTAGTGATATTAATTTATATCCTCCTTATAGTTTGATGGGTCATCCCATTATTGATGGATCTGGTCTCATTTATGATGGATCATGATTCTAGATTGGAATCCATAATATCTTATTCTTTCATTATTCGTTGGAAGATCCCATTATAGGTGTTCCATTGTGTTGTTTTTATCCTGAAATTATATGTAAGTTGTTCCATATTATTCTTCCCTGTAATTGAAACATTAAATGACTTGATTGATTTTAAATGAGATTTTTTAAATGATTTAAAACCCATGAATTGATATGATTGATGTTTTATTTTTTCAAAGGGAATTAAAATTGTGAAAACCAAAAATTTCATTGGAATTGAAACTATTGTTTCAATTTGAGAAAAAATTATTAATTTATTTGGAAATGGATTTTATGTTGTACCTTGAGATAAATGGATTAAATTTAATGATTATTTAGAAAATCATGAATTGATGAAAACCTATGATTTGGTTTTGAAATGAGAAAGGCATGTTGAAAATTGAAAGTTATAAATTGTATTTTTAATGGAATTGAAATTATTAATTTTCCTACAATTAATTTATTTATTTAACAAAGAACATGTGAGTCTATGTATTTAGTGGGTAATTAGGACAAGTATTCTAGGATCTGACCCCTATAAGAGGATTGATTATGAAAACACTAACATAAATGTACCATGACCTGATTTTCCCCAATGGGGAGGTGAGTCCTGATATCCTAAGTCATGGGACGTGTGCACACATTGAGCTTATATCATGGATTAAGTTTTTTAAGGATCCTATTAACATATAATAATGTACAGTAAGACTTATTTCATGGTTCTATGAGATTCTTGATTTCATGATTACATGAAATTGATTCATAAAACTATTTTATACATTCCAAATGCTTTATATAAGTGTTTTTTATAACATTTTCATTTAAGCATGTTGTGATATATCTATCATCTTATTGATTAAGAAATTATGTTTTGTTGAAAAGATGTAAATGACATTACAGGACTTAATTATTTTAAATTGAAGAATATTTGGTTTAATTATTAATTAATTGATTACAGAACAATTTTTGAGACCCTACTAGGATTTATAACTCCCACCTACCTTTTCCTTTTTGAGTTTTTTAGAATATCTTATGTTGGGGATGAGAAAAGCAAAAGCACCACTTAGTGGTTTTAGATTTTCTTGATCCTTGGGACCTTGAGTGATGGAGGTGACTGGTGGAGATATAATAAAAATGTTACATGGTATATGTATGATATTTTATCTTAGAATATGTTATGTCTCTTAATGATGTGTCATTTTGGTATTTTTTACTATTTTGATTCTGGTATTTTCTCCCTTTTGATGGTTGGGAATACTGACTTGTATCTTTAGCTTTCCACTATTTTGTGGAAAAATTGTTCTTTTGTTTTTCTTATGTGATGTTTGTTGCTAGTTTCCAACACATGGGGATCATTAATTTCCTTCAGGGAATATCATATTCATCTCAAGTATTAGTGTACCAAGGTATCAGGTCTAGTTTGTGACATAAAACAAATTACTCCTTTTCCTCATTCTATAGAAAAAAAATTCAACCCTTTGCACATGTGCACTATAGTATCCATGGGATGACTGATTTCCATTTATCATTTCATCCCTGACATACATGTTTGGGAATGAGAATGTTTTTAAAGGATAATTTTTTCATAAAATCATTATGCTTTTTGTGTGAAAAATTATAGATCCTATTAAAGATATGATCTACAAATGATTATCATAAATTCATTTGTTTAAAACAAGAATACTAAGTAGAAAATCATTAATTTACATTATATAAAATTTTCATATCCATTACTTATTCTTATAATTAATTTATAATTCTGATATATCACACTAAAAAACTAATTGGTATCATTATGTTGCTGGTGTAATGACATTATAAATAAATCACCTCATAATCATCAATAATCATGGTATGTTTGTGATTGGGTTAGTTTTACCACTTACTTGAACAATGCTATAAAATTTTATCATGGATGATTATGAAAACTAAATTACTGTTATAATATTATATAAATATGTAAATAATGTTTTTTTCTATTAATGGTACACATATATTTAATTCATTAGTATGAAAACATAATTCCTAGGTTAAAAGCCACTAAAAATGTCCATTGTTGATTTCATCATTAAGGATAAAGAATAAATTAATCATGAAAGAAAATTTAAACTTTATTAATCATTATAATTAATAAATTTTAATAACTTGAGTGAAAATATAAAAATAAAATTTTGAATAATAATGAATATTGACACTTCTCCTATGAAACTTCAATAGAGAGTCAAAACTGAAAACACTCATTGTGGGAGAATAGGAAACACATAACTAATATAAATATAGATACTAATTATCAATTTAAATTATAAATAATGTTTAGTTTGATTTTTATTTTTGAAATATTATTAAGATAGTTATATTTACTTTATATTAGGGTAAAGTCCATTTGACTGAGATGGAATAAAGTTAATAGGTTTTCATGACTCAAATCATTTATTTGGGTCATAATTACTCTTCCTTAACTATTATCATTCTAGATTGATTTATTAAAACCTGTTATGATTTTATGTTGTATTAAAACATTATTTTATGGGTAAATCATGTTTCACACCAAATAATTCATCTATTATGATTCTATTGTTTCTTAAAAATGAAATTTTAATATGAATACTTCCCCATTAATTTAATGTATTTTTCCCATATACGTGTTTTTAGTCCTGACTAATGTTCTCCTTTCATTAATGGAAATTGAAAAAAAATATATCCTTTTATACATTTATTCTTATTTATTCATATTTAAAAAAAATATTTTTTTATCCTTTTTAACAATGTGGGTTCTCTATAATGTAGTTTTAAAACATTTAAAACGATTTTCTTTAGTATGATTTTTTTATAATTCCATTATTCTTAACATTTTTAAATATGTTTTATTTATTATAAAGGTATATTTATTTATATATATTTTGATGTAGTGTTTGAGTAATTATTCCCTTCATATCTAATAAAAATGGTTTTTGGAAGGTGAATTGAAAATAATATCCTTTTTAAGATGAAATTAAGAAACAATTTTAAATAAAAATAGTTTTTTATTTAACTTACATTTTCAAAGGATTATTATTAAATGGTATTATTTTTCATGTTTCAGTATATATATTCATTTATTATGTGATTATTATTGGTGATCAAGGTTTTGGTATTAATGTATTTAATTCATGATTTTATTTTATAATATTTTAATATTCTTTGAAACCCATTTTACATGAATTTTCTCTTTATGAAAATTAATTTCCATATGGTTGTTTAATAAACCATTGTGTTTACATGGGTTTATTAAGATAAATTTATGATTGAAATTAAGTGGAACATATATGTATGTATAATGATTGGTGGGATCCTATATCTCCCTCTAATGCATTTCTTTAAGCTTATATCTCGGGATATAGTCATGAATGGACATAATGAGTTTATTCACATATTAATGGGAATGATGGGTTTTCTAATATTTTCAGTGACGTAAATAATGATATTTTTCACATTGGCATGATAATAATGGATTTTCTTAGACGTTTTTTCCTATTTTTATGATTTTTCATATTCCAAATTTTTGTTTCATATTATGTAATATTTTTAATATTCATTTCATTTCAATGAAATGCAATGTTTTCAATATTACACATTAATTTTAAATAATTTCACACTTTTATGCAAGGATTATATGTTATATAATTTTTGAGATGTGTTTTGGTCCATGTAAAAACTTTTATTCTTCCTTAAAATAATTGTATGCTCTTATATTCATCTAACATGTTTCCTGATTATCATCTAAATTATTTTAATCATTTATTATAATATTTATGTCACAATAATGTTTTGAATCATGTTAGGTAAAGTTTTTCTCTTACTAATCTTCTGAGCTCACCCTTTTCTTAGGTTTACTTTCCTGAGGTTATGAAAATGATTATATCAGATGATATATACAACATCCCTTCTCTCTATTATACATTAATTCATGATTTATTATATAATATTACACATAAAAAACCTATAAGATCGAGAATTCTAGTCTATTTGGTAATTATTCACATTACATAAAAACATAAAATAGAAAAAACATCACCATTATTGAAAACTTCCTCAACCAAACCATAATATTTCTTCTCACTTAAAACTACATGGTATAACCTTGGGACATACATATGAAAGGGGTGAGAATATAGACTATTAAGGGAATAAACACAGAAAAACATTATGAAATTAATATATGTTAGACAATAGATATATCAATGAGAAACAAAATTTGTGAGAATATTAAACAGGAACAATGAGTCATGATATAACATGATAACATAAAGGTAATATGGGAAATGTGGAATCAACTTAAAACACATACTCATAAACATGGTTCAAGGATAAATTCCCTAAAATCATGATGGAAAAGGTCCCATTAGGCATTAGGTTCACTCCTTAATGATTTTAATGATGTATTATGATACAAAAACATTACTCAATGCATTGGAGATCTATATAATTTAGTATTCCCTAACCACTTTCAGTTTATTATAATGTATAAGTGTGCCACATAGATCATAAAACATAGAATCATTTATCATCACATTTTATTCAATAGTAAAGGAGTTTAAAAAATACATTTCATACCCCCAATCAAATAATTATATGTTCATAAAGGTGAGAACCCATTATAGGAAACTGGTACAGGTATTCACTACACAATTGTTTGGCATGGAAAATCATAGTGAAATTTTGACGGCATAACGGGGGGTATAAATGTTCATAGAAGGGATTAATGAGAGTGTAAGGGATATATAAAACTTTATACATAAAATGGAAAATAAATAGTATGTGTAATAACAAATCTCATCATTTGGAATTGAAGATAAAATACATAAGTTAATGAAGATGATTAAATAAAGAGGAGAATGAGAGGATCCCTTACAAATTTTCAGCATGGTAATGGTTGTACACAAAGGTTTGTGGGAGGGATTAATTATATTGAAAGGGTAATATAATCAATTAAAAATAAAAAATTAATGTAATAAGGTTTTATTAAAACATACCCAAACAACCAAAAATTGAAACTAAGAGGAATAACATAAAATAGGTTCTTGAATAAAAAGAAGAGAGAAATCCCTTACAAAATTTTGACATAGTAACAACATATGTAAGGGTAAAAATGAGAGAGGATAAATGATATATCTTTCAAATAACATCAATTGGATAGTAAGGTAATGTTAATAAATTAATTAAAATAAAACCAATTGAAAATCAAAAAGACTAATTTCAAAGAAGGTTCTTGAATTGAAAGGAGAAAAGGAAGGTCCCTTACTATAAGAGGGTGATTGAAAATGATTGAGAGGAGCTTCTTGAGAGAATAGGGAACCTTGGGAGGACACTATATATGGGAGGGAAGATTAATTAAATTCTAAAATGTTTTTAGTGAAAATAAATGGGATATATGGTGGGTTTAAATAAGAAATGTGTGGGGGATTATTTATTATTTCTCAAACATAGGTTTTGAACTCTATATAATAAAATAACCAAAACTAAAAAACAACCCACAGTTTTTCACATTTTTTCTACCAAATGGGAGTGGATTTAATTATTGTACAATTACAAGGTGTGAGCATATTAAAATATTATCCTTTCTAATGTGTAAGTGAGTCATGTCCTTAATGAAATAATTTTAAAACCATAAAATATATTATAGATTTTAAAGGATTTATAATCGATTTATAAATTTAATAATTTAACCTAAAAATAAATTAAT
Source organism: Viscum album (assembly GCA_963277665.1). Lineage (NCBI taxonomy): Eukaryota > Viridiplantae > Streptophyta > Magnoliopsida > Santalales > Viscaceae > Viscum > Viscum album. The sequence goes on along the minus strand of OY728129.1, from coordinate 1,774,103,048 downwards.
TTTAAATATAAATCACATATTATTTCTTGGATACCATTTTTTGCATTTATTACACCGTTTTGGGTTACTATAATGTTATAATACAAACCATATATTTATATTGTATTTATTTTTTACTAGAAAATTTGATTATCCCTGAAAATTATAAAAAATTTACTATTGGATAATTTCAACTTTTTTATTCCAAAAATAATATTAATTTTATATAAAAAAATATTTAAAATATTTAAAATTTCACTCTTAAAACAAGAATCGATATTTAGTGAGAAATTTTCAGTTTCTTGACCATAATTTTTTTTAAACCCTAATGAAAATAACATTTATATTTATAAAAATTATAATATAATTTATATTTAACAGACATAATAATGTTTTAATAAAATATTTATTATTTCAAAAAAAAATTAAACTAATTTATAAATCCCTTATTTAAATTAGAATGTTACCCACTAAAATAAAATTTATGTTTTATTATATCAAAATAAAAATTGTTTGTAAAATAAAAATAGTTAGATGAAATTATATTCATTATTATTTACAATATATATATTAATATTATTAAGGTATTCATACATATCCATTTAATACACCATAAAATTCTCTAAGAGTAAGTTTTTTGATGGTGATGCATTCATGGGGGCGTTCGGTGTATACGGTATGGGCCATGATATCGATGAGCCTGAACTACTGGTGTAAACAATTTCTCTCGTGCTTAATTTATTGGATATCACCTTGGTTTTGGTCAAGGTAAAATCCTATTGATTCTATATCCCTTGGATTCTCTGATAAATGAGATTCACAGGGTACGATCCTATGGGTTGAGGTCATCACATCCCTTCCCTATGTCAATTATATTTTTAAAAAAATCTTATATATATACGGGAAATATTGACATTGTTCAATAGATATATTATCAATAGTAATGATTTATAAAAATGTTTTAAATATTATAAGATATAATATTACCAAATAAGTGAATTTATTTTATTATAACCATGACACACTATAAGACATTTAATTCATCCACAAATGTAATTTTATTTATAATAGTTCAGGTTGTTAGAATCTTACCCCCTTAATTAATTTCACCCTAAAAATGTTCATTTCACCCACTAAAATAGATGACAGTAATTCTGTTTCATCACTTACTCCAGTCCCTGTGTCACTTAATTAAACTTTTAGTTAATCCACAAAACATTGACCAGGTGTATTGCTTTATTCCATAGAACAATTTCTCTAAGATCTAAGAACTTCATTGACTACTCCTCATAGGAATGGTAATTCTCCAATGATAACACCTCTACATTTAGTACATGTGAGTGGTATGGTATGTAATTCCACAAGAGTGGTATGTGGAACACATCATGTACTTGATATAGGTCAGGTGGGACTGATTGTTGATAGGACACAGCTTTGATGTGGTCAAGGATATCAATTATACTGATGTATCTTAGACTAGGCATTCCCTTATTCTCAAATATTAAGATATTATTCGATAGAGATATACATAGTAATACCTTGTATCTAACCTAAAACGCTTGGTATCATCCTCAATATTCATCATAGATCTTTTTTTTAATATGATAATCCTTGATGTGCTACTAAATGTTCTTGACCTTTTCTACTATTTCCTTGACCATTTTCGAGACCTAGTATTTTGTGGTTCCCAACTTCCTCCCAACATGCAGTTGTTCTACACCTATTACAAAAAAGGGATTCATAGGGAACCATTTGGATTCTAGAGTAGAAAATTTTATTGTATGATAACTATACCAAAAGAATTTGTTGATCCCATCCTCATTTGAGATCAATTGAGTATGATCTCAACATGTCCTTGAGTTTCTGGATAGTCCACTTAGATTGGACAATAGTTTTGGGTGATAAGTTGTGCTGAAGTTTAACTCAATATTTAGAGTGTGTTGGAGACTCTTCCAGAACATGGAGGTAAATCTTCAGTCTAGATCAGATAAAATTGATATCGGTGTTCCATAAAGCCTCTGCACTTCTTTAATATATATCCATGCAAGTAAACTGAGTGATAATTCCTATCGAATTGCAATAAAGTGAGTAGTAATTATAAGATGATCCACCATAACCCATATAGAATTATTTCCACTTGATTTATTCGGAAGACCAGTGACAATTTCCATGGTGATGTTTTCCCATTTCTATATATGTATTGATAATGGTTGCATCATTACTATGGAATTTTTCCTTCCCACCTTCACTTGATAACATACAAGGCATATTGATATATATTTTATGATGTCCTTATTCATATTTTCCCATAAATAGTGATCTCTGATATTTCAATATAGATTTTTGATTCCTATATGGATGGTAAAGGTTGAGATATATGCATCATATAATAACTTTTTATTTGACTCATTATTTTATGGTCCACATAGTCGTGACCCAAATCACCCAAATAATTCTCCAATAAAATTGAACTATGGGGATTTACCTTTTCTTATAGCATCCATTTTCTTATGAATTCTCACCTAATCTCTTTTAGGATCCTTTATATTCCCCATAATGGATGGTTGAAAAGTAATTTGTCAAAGGATTGATGATTTTCCTTCCTTTGTGATTCTCATGTACTTCATTTCCATGTCCAAAAGATCATATCCTTCTCAATTATCATAAATGATAAATTTAGGTGATAAATTCTTCTTAGAGCATCTACCACTTTATTTACATTCCCATGATGGAATTGTATTAAGAATACATATTCATTGACCAGCTCTGACCATCATTATTGGTAAATAGTCAACTCTTTCTATGTGAATATATACATCATTATCTTGTGATCCATATATATTTCACACTTCTCCCCAAATATATAATGCTTCAATATGTTCAATTAAAATATTACTAAAACAAAATTAAAATCATGAGTTGGGTATTTCTCTTCATTAACCATCAATTTCTCAGAAGCATGACATCATCATTTTTCAATAACACATTCTCCAATCCCTTATTTTTCATCGCTAAATACAATGAAATTTTCTCTACTCATGGGTAGTATGAGTGAAAGCGTTGAAGATCTCTTCACATTCATCAATCAGGACAAACTTTAATCCCTTCTGAGTTAGATTGGTTATAGGGTTTGACAATAAAAATAAATTTCTCACAAATCAACGATAACACCCATCTAATACATGGAAACTATGCATATTAGTCACATATGTTGGCCTCAGCCATCCTTAAATTACTTATATATTTGAATGGTATATATATATCCCATTACCTAAGGTGATATTCCCCCATGAATTTTACTTCCTTCAATCAGAACTCATATTCGTTGATCTTTTCATATATCTTCTCCTTTCAAAAGGTCATTATCACAATGCTCAGATTCTCCTCATTCTACTCCTTAATATTTTGATTATATTAGAATATCATCTATAAATACTACCAAAAAAATTTCAATGTAATCTATAAAGACCCTATTAATCAATTCCATGGTGATATCTAGAGCATTAGTGTGTTTGAATGGAATTATAATGAACTCATTGTCATTGTACCTTATATGGAAAAATTTATTAGGGATATCCCCCTTATTCACACTTACTTGATAATATCCCGACCAAAGATCCACCGTGGAGAAGTATTTTTATCCATGTAGATAATAGGACAATTAATCAATCTTTGGAAGATGATACTTTTTTATCGTGATCTTGTTTAGCTCATGATAATCAATGAAAAGTCGCATTTCCCAATTCTTGTTCTTTATAAAGAGGACTAGTGAATCACATGGGTGTATGAACCCTTTTACGTCATTCTCCTATAATTGTTTCTTCAAATACTCATGTTTTATAACACCAATACTATATAGAGTCTTGGATAATAGAAACATCCTAGATAGAATATCGATTGAAAATTCAACCTCTCGGCTAAGAGGGGGACTATGAAATTCATCAGGAAGCACATCAGTATCTTCCCCCATAATGGGAATTTCATCAAGGGTGATCTATTCATTATACTCAATCATTTAAGCTAGATATACTTTCTCATAAGTAAATAATATCGATTATTTAGATGTTGGTACTAAATAATATTCATCCTCCTCATTTCAATTGTATAGAATCAGGGGCCGATTCGTAATATAGAGAGTGATTTAATTATCACATAAATTTATGTTGGATATATACTGGGAAATCCAATTTATACATAGAATGGAATCAAATTAAACTAAAGTGAAAATCATAAAGTTTAGTGGGAAATTATTCCCAAAAATTTGGATAGGGGGGGAGTAATATACTCAGGATGCACAAATTGTCCCTTTCTACATTTTCATGGATAGATAACATCCATGCATTGTGGAGGGGTTTTAATGGTTCTACTAAAACTATTTTATGTTAAGGAATAAATTAAATTATAGATGATAACAATACCTTTCACTTTTTGATTTTGGTTCTAACAAATTAATTCATCAAAATAGACTTGGGGATGCGTATATTTTTAAACTATTAAACACATATAAGGGAATCCAAAAACATTAAAGGGATAACATATAAATGACTTTTACTCTAACTTATGAATTTATATGCTTCAAAATATGTTATCCACGATCTATTTTCTAGAATAGAAATTTATGTTCATTTTTTCCCCTAATATAGGTTCATAATTATCTTTTCAATTTACCAAATCATATCCCATTAGAGTTTCAAAGTAGGTGTATAGCAAGACCCATTGTGGTATGCCAATTCCTAGTCGAGTCTATCTAGACATGGTTTTTTTAGGTTTTACCCATATGTACATCTATTACAGGGACACATCCACATATAGTATCAAGGAAAGGATTTATTTTCTTGGAAACCACATACTCTATTCTTTACCAAAATTTAGGGATGTTTTCTTATACTTAGTTTTATCCATAAATATATCACTAGAGTTTTCTAATTCTAATCCCATAAATAACTAAACATTCCTTTAATACTATCTATAACAACCCTGCACTTTATAGTACATTAATTCATTACTTAATTCATAATATTACACATAATACTACCAGAAATATCAATAAGTATAGTGTCTTTGGGAATTAGCTACATTATGTAACAAATTAAAACAATGAATACATCACCATTATTGAAATATTCCTTAATATGAGTAAAATATTAAATTGTACATAAAATTTCATAGGATAATCTTGGGAAATACATAATAAATGGGTGAGATATAGATCCAAAAAATGGAATAAACATGAAATAACTTGACAAAATTAATAAATATTAGAAATTAATCATATCAATGGGGCATAAAAGGAGTGATAATCATAAACATGCAAAATATGGAATGATATAGGAGGATAACATAAAGACAACATGGGAAATGTGGAAACTACTTAAATTACTACTTCATAACCATATGTCAAGGCTAACAATAAGAAATCATGATGGACATAGTCATATGATGGGTTAAATTCACTCCTTAATCTCTTTAATGATGTATCATGAGACTAAAACATTACCCAATGCATTGGAGTTCTATATAATTCCGAGAGCACCTATCACTTTCATTTTATTCTCATGAACAAGTGTGCCACATAGATCATAAAACATGGTATAATTTATCATCACATTTTATTACATGATCAAGGAGTTTAGAATAAATAAATTCAATTCCCCAATCAATGAATTATATGTGAATGAATGTGAAAAACATAGATATTAAATGGGTATAGGTATTAAATACACAATTGTTAGGTATAGAAAATCATAGTGAAATTTCTTCTGTATAATGAGGGCACTACTACAAAACTAGGTTTTTCTAGCGCTAGGGTTTTAATAGAGGTTGATAAAAGCACTATTAAAACCCCCCCTTTCTCAGTGATAACAAAATTGTTAAACGGGGTCTCCAAAAAAACTTTTTTATCTCTATTATAAGTGGTCTTTAACAGTGATAAAAACAATCACTATTAAAGGGGGCCCTTTATCAGTACTTGTGAAAAGGTGCTAATAAAACAAGCATTTATTAGTGCTTCTAAAAACATTTATAAAGGGTGGTGTTTATCAATGATTCTAAAAAAAGAACTGATAAATGGGTAGTCTTTTTCCACATTTTCTTATAAGCACGTATAAATACCCCCCCCCCTGATAATTTCTTTTTTACTAGAACTTATAAAGGGTATATATCAAAAAAATCATTAAGGGACACTCATAGCATAAGTTATGGCCATTTGGAGTCCTTCTAGTCCTTTTGGACCTCATAGAGATGATTTAGGGTTCTTATAGGCCACTAAAGCATAGATCCTATCATAGGATACGATTTTATTTTTGGTAAAGGAAAATGGACACCTAGTTTAGAAATTATGGCTGTCAAATGTGAAAAAAAACCCTTAAAACCCCTAAAAAACCTAAAAACCCTAAAAGCACCAAAAGGATCATAAATTTCAATCTATAAGTCCATTTTAGCTCCAAAACTAGTCAAATCGAATCTTATGAAACAATATAAAACCATGTTATCTTCAAATTTCATGAAAACTAAAGTAATAGAAATTATTATAGTTTCAAAAAAGTTGGAAATCAAACTCAAATTTCCAACGGTATTAACTTTTGATTTGGGTTCCCATTTGGGATCTACCACAAATCAAATTTAATAATGTGATAATCTCTATACTGTTTAGTCAAGGATCATATCTTCAGGAATTTATATCCTTTTATTCCCCATAAAGGCCCAAAAACCCTCTAAAACCTATTTTTTAGTCACCAACCCGGGTTTCTAAAAATTCAAACATATATACATATGATTCGGGTGTCCTTTCAACCAATAACACATATCATATTGAATCACATTTCATGATATTCAATTTGATTGGTTGTGGATCATAAAAAGACTCTTGGATCATAAGTTATGATCCTTTCATAGTTTTTTGGTTTTTAGGGTTTTCAGAGTTTCTTAATGCTTTTATGTGGCTTTAGGGTTTTTAGAGTTAATATCCATTTTAATATATTTATTTATTTATTTATTTAAGGTATATATATATAAATATATATATAAACATATATATAAATATATGAATAAAAAATATAATGAAATATATATATAAATATATAGATATATCATAAAATGTAAAACAGAACAGTATAAGGTAGTGGAAAATGAGCTGGTATTTAAGCTGGAGGTCCTGGGTTCAAAACTCACTAGAGGTAGGGGCACGTGCTAAAGAGCTGATAAAGGGGTGGGCGAAGCACTGATAATGGGGGATGGTTGGTGGAAGCGCTGATAATGAGGGGGTCGTTGAGGCGTGGGGTGTGAAAAGAAAAACTTTATACCTTTTATCAGTAGGGCCTTTATCATCACTTTTTACAAGTGTTGTTAAAGATAACATTTAAAAGTGCTAAAAAGTGATGATAAAGGTGACCTTTGTTATTTTTTTACAAGTACTGTTAAATATATTCCTTTAACATCGCTTAGACTATCAATTATTCTATAGCAATGATAAATCCTTTTTACTAGCATTGTTAAAGGCCAGATTTGTAGTAGTGGGCCATATAAATGTTCATGGATGGATTAATGATAGTGGAATGGGTCAATCATATTTTATAAATAAATTTTTTAGTAAAGTGGGTATATAATAACATATCCCATTATTAGTAATTGAAGATAAAATACATAAGATAATGAAGATTCTTGAACAAATTGGAGAAGGAGATAATCCCTTACTAAATTTCGACAGGGTAATGGGTGTACAAAAAGGTTCATGGGTGGAATTAATGAGAGTTAAGGGGTCTATTTAATCAATTATAAATAAAAAATAGTTTAATAAGTCAATATGAAAACATAACCATACAAACAAATACAAAATATTATGGATAACATAAAAGTGGTTCTTGAATAAAAAGAAGAGAGAAACACCTTACGCAATTTAGACATAGTAACAGCTTAGGTAAAGGTACAAATGAGAGAGGATAAAAGTTATATAATTCAAATTTTTTTCGGATGCTTTCATCGGGGCGCGTGCATTCATCTGTGGAGGACGTGCTGTTGTTTCCCCACATTCCCGCTTGCCAAGGGCGGGTGGCATTCGCTCCTTATTCAGGGACGTCTGCTCCTTGATCGAAACCGGGATGATGGGATGTCGGTTCTTCCTTCTGTGGATTCCTCCTCGGAACTCGTCACCTAGTCCGGGTCTCCCTTATAGATTTAATACGTTGTTCGTGAAACTCTTCCCAGTGCCATGTTTCCATGGATTCCAGTTAATTACACTACTTCTGTCAGGACATTCCAAAGGGTCCGGTCATGGCAGTAACCTTCAGTCGGGGGAGTAGTCACATCGAGGCATCAGTAGCGTGTCTGAACACTGGCGAACTGGCATGTCTGTCTTTTGTCCCTTGTCATAGGGCTTCTCGAGGGCGTGGAATCCCAAGGCATCCCACATCGAGTGTGGGGAACTATATTCCATAGGCATATATCTGAGGTTTTCCTCAGCTTCCTATGTTTGACACGGGGTATGCCGCATGTTTAACGTCCAGCGGAGACGGTTACGCCAAAGGCGTGTCATCCAAGGTTTTCCTCATGCATCTCATGTTTATCACGAGGTAGGTCGCGAGTTTAACGTCCAACGAAGACAGATCGGCCTAATCAAAACACTAGCTGGAGTGGATCAGATTGATGAATTTCCCTTGAAGGGATGCCGATATCAGGGCCAACCCGTGGGCAGCTTCCTGAATGTTGTGAAGAGGAGCGGAATGGAATGATCTCACCGGGATATGGCAGTCTGGGTGAGAATCAGGGTGGATGATGTATGGATGGATAAAGCGGAGGGGGGACTGAGATGGGACTATCGTAAGGGCGACAGCGAGATTGGGCTTGAGCCTCGAAGAGACCTCCTACGTATCCCCGTGGCAGGGAATCAAAGTCTGCGTAGTTCGGGATGGTGCCGGTAAGCCGACGTGAAGGTGGACCTTGGCCCGATGAACATCGTCAGCGAACCGACGTGAAGGTGAGCCCGGGGGGTCCACTGGTGGTGGGCTTGAACCTCATGGAGGCTTCCTACGTACTATGCCTTGACATGGATCAAAGTCCCCGTAGTTCAGGTGGAATGTGGAATACAGTTTAACGTCATGAGGGATGGGGGTGAACCGACGTGAATGAGGTCGGAAAGACCGGGTGATGGGCTTGAACCTCATGGAGGCTTCCTACGTACCATGCCTTGACATGGATCAAAGACCTCGTAGTTCATGTGGTGGTTTTCATCAGCGAACCGACGTGAGTGAGGACCTTGGTCTGGATGGTGAGGGGCTTATACACTAGGCTGACCAGGTGCTGGTGACCTGACGTGAAGAAGGTCAGAGTGACCAACATGTTGTGGGCTTGAACCTCTGGGAGGCTTCCTATGTACCATGCCTTGACATGGATCAAAGACCTCGTAGTTCAAAGGGGTTCATCGGCGAACCGACGTGAAGGTGAACCCGGGGGACCACAAGTGGTGGGCTTGAACCTCGTGAAGGCTTCCTACATACCATGCCTTGACATGGATCAAAGACCACGTATTTCAGGAATGGCGGTGGGTGTCGGCGAACCGACGTGAAGAAGGGACCTTGGTCTGATGGGAGATTGGCTTGAACCTCAGGGAGGCTTCCTACGTACCGTGGCTTGGCATGGATCAAATTCCTCGTAGTTTGGGTTGGTCACAACGGCTTTCCGTCGGACTGGGATGCAGTTTAACGTCATGCTGGACAAGAAAAAGGTGGGCTTGAACCTATAGGAGGCTTCCTACGTACCATGCCTTGACATGGATCAAAGACCTTGTAGTTCATAGGGATGTGCAGTTTAACGTCATACTGGACGGGGGGCATACAATTTAACGTCATGTTGGACAACACACAGTTTAACATCATGCTGGATAGGGTGTTATCATGGCCAATGCTTACTCTAATCCCACATGATTCATGCTCGGTGTGAGAAACAAGAGTCAGCAGAGACCTGACGATCACGTCGCGAAGGGTGCGTCCGTGAGAAACGAAGAGGGTCTTACGCGTTCGGCGGCCCATGGTGCTGGGACTTACTCCAGGATGGAAGCCTGAAGTGCGACAAAGCGCGGAGGGAGAGAGATTTGGGACCAAAGATAGAAGGTTCCTCGTTCCCTATCGCGCCCTCCACTGGCCTTGGCAGTGGGGAAGTACGGAGGTGCATGGGTGCTACCTTCCGCAAGAGAGGCTTGGGGCTTATACCAGGGTGGTTTCCCTTCTCCCGTGGACATACGCTACTCCGATAAGGAGGATATCATCCCATGTAAGGGTGATTCCATTCCCGTGGAGATGAGTGGCATAAAGAATGTCCGAGCTGGGGTGACCCTGCGTGTGAGGCACGGGGTCGGATCACAGTTTAACGTCATGTGTTGAGGATGAAGTGCTTGGAAGTTCAACGTCCTGCAGCTCAGACGAGGTGGGTTTACTCCACACCCCTAGGACTTACATGACTGGTACCCTCTGCTCCTTGGGGAAGGGAAGGTACTGGCAAGGCCATGGTAAAGGGGGGTCACGGAGCGAACCATCGAGGGGTCCACGTTAGCGTGGCTATGCGAAGAAGCAATGGCTGTTAGCGTTTCTATGCGAAGAAGCATTAGTCGAAGCAACTCTAAGGGTGGTGTTGTCCATGGGATTTTTAAATCACATCGTGCAAACCTGTAGGGTCGCACGGGAAGAGGAATTTCCAAGCAAAAGAGTCTGCTTCGCAAAGTGGAGTGCCTCGGCCTTAGCATGGGGAAGGGGTGTGAATGGGAGGTGCTTCACGAAGTGGAATAGTATTCGTGGAGCACAGCCTCATGAAGCATAGGGGCCTCGCGAAGCAAGGTGCTAGGAAGCAGTGTGCTTTGCGATGTACAGCGTCCCCGCCTTGGCATGTGGATCACTAGTATAGGATGGGTGTTTCGCGAATCATAAATGCTCAGCGGCTGCCCGGGATCCCTTGGGAATCCCCTTCCTTCATGAATTCCCTTAGACTTCACGAAGGGCATCCCTCTCAGAAGAGGGGCTCAATATGAGACAAGGCGAAGGCATCTCGTGAAGTAGAAGTACCTCGCAGAGCTCATGATTCCTGGGGGCGAAGGGTGCTTCACGATTCGGGATATGAGAAGCTGAAAGGTCGGATTTTCTATCTTTTTAGAGTTAGGGGGAACCCAGTATTTATAGGAAAGGGGCACCGTGAAGTAGAACTGACGCGACACGAAGGGGCGGCGGGTGCTTCGCGGCGGGCTCGCGAACGTCAGGTCGTTCGCGGAGCGGTACCGCCTCACGTTCTTTGCGGAGGGCTCGCGAACATCAGGGAGTTTGTGGAGCGGTACCACCTCACGATCTTCACGGCAGGCTCGCGAATGTCAGGGCGTTCCTGGAGCGGTACCACCTCCTGTGCTTCGCGGCGGGCTCACGAACGTCAGGGCATTCGCGGAGCGGTACCGCCTCCTGTGCTTCACGGCGGGCTCGCGAACGTCAGGGCGTTCGCGGAGCGGTACCGCCTCACGGTCTTCGCGGTGGGATCGCAAACGTTAGGGTGTTCGTGGAGCGGTACCACCTCACGGTCTTCATGGTGGGCTCGCGAACGTCAGGGCGTTCGCGGAGCGGTACCGCCTCCTGAGCTTCGCGGTGGCCGCGATGCTCGGGAGGTGCTTCGTGTCAGAGCTTCGCGAGGCAGCGTGCGGGGATTCTTTTTTGTCCCTTATTTTCGTGCAATATTTTGGCACCAATAACATTACATTAATTATAATGTAGGGTAATGTTTATAAGATAATTAAAATATAAACAATTGAAATTAAAAAGGAAAATTTCAATGAAGGTTCTTGAATTGCAAGGATAAGATGAAGGTCCCTTGCATTGAGAGGGTGATTTGAAATGATTGAGAGGATCTCACTAAGAGAATGCGGTGGATTGGGAGGATTATTGAGAAGGTAGGGAAGATTAATTATGTGCTACATGGGTTTTGAGTGAAGATAAACTGGATCTTGGGTCAGTTTATATAGTAAATGAGTGGGTAATTCTTTATTATTTCTCAAACTTAGGTTTTGGACTAAATATGAAAAAATAACCAAAACCACAAACCATATATTGTTTTTCCCATAATTTAAGATATATGGGAGTGGTTTTAATTATTTTATTAGTTCATGGGATGAAATATTTAAATATTAACTTTCTAATGTGGTTGTGAGTCATGTCCTTATAGAAATGATTTTAAAACCTTAAAATACATTATAGGTTTTTGAGGATTCGTAATGGACTTATAAAATTATTAAAATAACCTCATAATAATATTATTTTATAAATTCAAAACATATATTTGGTCTTGGATACCATTTATATTATTTATTACATCATTTTGAGTCATTATGAAGTCATAATACACACTGTATATTTATACAGTATTAAATTTGTACACAAAAATTCAAGAGTCTCAAAAGATTAGAAAAATTCTCCGTGCGATAATTTTGAAATTATGATTCAAAAAATAATATTCATTTTATCTAAATGATTTTATAAATATATTAATGTTTCCTTTTAAAATAATAGTTTATATTTATTGATAAATGATGGGTTTTTTTGACAATAACAATTTTTGAACCCTTATAAAAATTACATTTTTCTTCATAAAAATTATATGCTCATTTATATTTAATAAAAAAATAATATTTTAATAAAATATTATATATTTCAAATAATCCACTATTTCCTAAATTCCTTAATTTAAATTGATTATTACTAAAAAATATAATATTTTTATTGTATAAAATTCAAAATTGTTTATTAAATAAAAATAATAAGACGAAAATATATTCATTATTATATACACTATACATATTAATATTATTAGGGTCTTGATAAATATCCCTTTAATACACCATAAAATTCCCTAATAGTAAGTTGTGCAATTGCTAGAATTTCATTCAGTGGTTCGACATACATAGATTGGGTCGTGATATCGATGAACTTCAACTTCTCCTCTAAACAGCTTCGCTCATGCTGAAACTATTGGATATCAACATAGGCATAGTAAAAGGAAGTCCCAATGATGTTATTTACCTTGGAAGCTCCTAAAATTGGCTTCATAGTGTACGATCCAACTAGTTGAGGCTATCACTTCCCTTGCATGTGTCAATTGGATTTACCAAAACCCTATATTTATGATATTCATATGATCATTGTTCAATGGATATATTATCAATGGTAATTATTATTAATGTTATTTTAAATCCTATAGGATATAATAAAACCAGATAATTGCATGTTTTTTCTTATAACCATGAAAAACTTTAAGACATTTAATTCAACCACAGAGAGTATTTTATTTATAATAGTTTTCATCATTATAATATATCTACAAAAAGGTCTAGATGGGTGTGATTATGGAGAAATATTTACAAGTTTTGTGAAATAATATTTTTATGTAGCTAGTCATCAAGAGAGAAAACCATTTGGTCCTTGGTTTATATGACTATTTATGAGATGTATTATTAAAATAATGTTATTAATGTATTATTTATGTCATGTTTAACCTAGGTAAATTTAGTATATTTTTTGTGACAATGGAATATACTCAAGAGATATTGGTGAAACACAAGCTTCGGGATATTAGAAATGTTTTTAAATGTATTTTAGTGATATTTTTTTACAATAAATCACTTATTGAGGAAACGAAGAACCCTATACAATATACATGTATAATAAAAATTGAAATTTGGTTCCAATTTATCAAATAAAAAGTAGAACGTTGGGTTTTCAACACTAATTAAAATAGAACAAATAAAAAAGTGATAGACATATTTATAAAACCATTGGCCACACCATTATTTGAGAAAAATTAATTGAATCTTAGAATTAATTTATATATTAAAGATTAAGTACATTTTTTAGATCCCCTCTTCTCATTAGAATTTATTTCATAACATAGTAATTCATTATTAGAATTTATTTACCCTTTCATTTTATTGTTAGATAGGGAGAAAATTAATAAATTTGATTAGTATATATTTTAATAGGTGTTTAAAAGTGGTGATAGAGAATGAAAAGTTGAATCTGATTATTATAATCATATCAATGGGGAATAATATTCTCTTGTGTGATTTTTTTATAGAAGATTTATGGGTAGATACAATTCATAGGGATGAGAATCAAGGATATATGAATACAATGGTGGTTATGTGAATTAAATGATTAATACATTATAGATAGAGATTTTATTTCAATATAATCATATATTACTCACCTAAACTTTTTTTCTATATTTATAATATCTCATGTTTACATAGAATGATAGTTGAGTTTGTTCAAATTTCTATTTTTATTTTTCATAGTATAATGATTATTTAATTTCACTAAAGATTTCCAATAACCCTAATGTGGTTAATTTTAAAACTTCAATTATTAAAGATGAGTTTGTGGTAAATGAATTTCATGTTTTAGTAGATGATAAATCAAGGTTTAAGATTATTATATTTAATATAAATTATTAATAATTGATTTTTGATGATGAAATATGATCTTATTTGAATCTATAAGGTGTATAGTATCTACTTGGCTATGTTTAGAGATATTCTTACTAAATATAGGTAAAACAATTCATAATTAGTCATACCATGTGGTGGATATTAAATGACCACCACTATGTTGAGACATTTTGGAGGTTGGGGTCTATATAATTGAGTTATTTTTTAAAATATGAAATAAAAAGTGCACTAGGAGGAGTAAACAGGCCATGGTGACAACAAACATGTTTTAATTGGGAAATCATATTTGTGGTAAAAACAATTTTTTAAATAAAATTACTAGACACTGTAAAATACTAAACATTATATGATTTACATATTAATTCAAGATAAAATTAGTAGGTTATCATGGTTTGTGAGGAAATATGATTATAGTCCAATGTATAGTTAGATAAATAGGGAGCTAGAGGAAACCTCATCCCCGTGGTGGGAAAATTAAATACCTAAGAATTATGAAGTCCTTAATAAAAGTTACTTGTAAGGACACTTCAAGTGAAGGTCATAGAGTAGTTTTTCTGGGTGATTGCTTTTAGGAGATACTTGAATTATAAAGATAAATACCAAGTCATTTTTTTAAGAGCACCATTTATTTATGTGGTTTTAATATGATGTTTCAAATATGTAAATGGTTATATTTTTTGGGAGATATATAGTCTTTTAGTCAAAAACAACGAATAAGAAACCATGTCGTGGTAGAAATTACCACACCATGTGTAGGATAAGAAGAATATTTTTAGGGTATAATGAATAGTTTCCATAATTCATTTGAAGAAGTAATTTTTTATAATAATTGATTAGAGAGATTAGGAAGAAATATTATATGAATTTAAAAAAAATAGTATAGGGTAAATAGTTCTTTAAGGTTAAAAATATATAGTTTCTTATTAGTAATTTAGACTTTCAAGATGATATAGAATTTACTAATAGGCTTGAGATAAAGATAAACACCCATTTTGACATAGGTTTTTGATTATTGTTGTTATATTCATTGAAAATTACAATATTTTTTTTATCTTATTGTGAATTTATCTTGAATAATTGAGTGTATAGGTAGATTTAGGGTATTACCCTTGGTTTCCTTTATATCCTAAATAAAATAATGTAATCATGATAGATTTTAGTGATTTATTTAGCATATAAACACATAATAATTGTATACTCCTTATATTAGGTCCTTTTTTGCGATCCAAGTAGTATTATAACATATTACTTTCAAATTTGGATGTTTTATACTTAATTATTTTTAAAATGTTTGAGTTTTTATTTTCAAAGTGACAAAAATATATATCAAATAAGAATGATTTGAACACCCTAATTCATAATAACCCCCTCTTTGGGAGTTTTTTACCATATAATTGAAACTATTTTGAGAAGATTGAAACTTTTTTCTAATGGTTTCATGAATAACTTATTTAATATATCTTAACATTATGGTGAATGAAATGTTTGGGAAGGATGAATTTTTGTTATTATGATTTAAAATGATCTTATTTTCATAATGGGAAACAAATTATAAGAAACATATTTCAAGTAATAGATGAAAAAATATTTTTGTGAGTTTTAATTTTGAATGAGATCTGTGAAATATAATATTTGATCGTATTAGACATACAAACGTTAACAAGTAGACTGGTTTTTTAAGATTTTTCTATATTAATGAGATAAAAGGAATAAATATGATATATTTATAAAATGGGAATGTATTTAATTATTCATGCTAATTTTTCTATATTTATGTATATGAAACTATGAAGCATAAATTAATGAATATAGATAATCAATCTACCCTATTTATTAATGATTCTGATCATATCAGACATATTATATCAATGTTTCATAATACTAATTATCTAATGTGGTTCAATAGTTTCAAAAGTAGTACGAAAATAATATAGTTATCTTATGAAAAGCTTCAAATATAATAATAAGTCTGAGTATGTGACTAGAAATTTCAAAGCCTACTTGGAAAATCATGAAAATTAGCATGAATATAGTGTTCTTTATTCACAAAACAAAATGTTATTATTATGATAGATAATTGAATCATGGTGGAGATGCCTTACACTATTTCAAATTAAACACGGAATGTCTCATTTCTTTGTAGGTAGAAATTTAGAGCAGTAAGTCATATTTAAAATTAATGTTTGTTTTATATAAAATTAGTAAAGTCTCTATATGAGTTGTAATATAATAAGAACATTTTTTGAAGTATATTATTGTGTCTAAAATTAACTATATAATATAACTAAAATATATAAACTTTACAAGATTTATGAATCATAGATTTTATGAATTTATCATGGTATGTTCATCAAATATAATACATTAAGATATTTTATTAACATTGTTAATGTAATGGTTTTTAGCATAATTGTAACAGGTATGTAAAGAAGGATCGAGTGTACTCCTTGGAAAATTCTTCATTATGAAAAAGATAAAGATTCTGGTTTTCCACCTCCATGGTGTTGCTGCACTTTTTCAGTTTTGATCTAATCGATGGTCGGAAACCACCATCGGTGACTTGAAGTAAGGATTCCTTAGTAAAAATAATAGAGGTCAGTGATCTTCACATGGTGATGACCTAATCAGGTTATGATTACAACAATAATAACTCCTCTCATTTAAATAAATCTACACCTTATCATACTTTTCTTGTGGATTCATATTTTAGGGATACACCATCAAAAATATACATATTAAGGTAAGTGTTTTGATATATATTTTAAACATTTAGTATCCCATTGTGATGATGATTTAAGTTGGATCTTCAAAAAATGTTGACATTACTCATGTGATCATGAGGAAATATGTAGTCCCAAAATAAATTTATTGTTTTCACCACTCTATTATCAGACCAGTGGGTCTCCTAAAAGGGTTAAAACCATGGAATCTTGATGATATGGTAAGAAAATTGTCTTATATTTTTTATAATTTCAAAGTAGAAAGGTATTCTTATATGGATTATCCATTTCACTTTATTCTCAACTCATAATTCAATAAGAGGGTATGGGTATTTATTTAGATCACTATAAAGCAGGGTTCTCTAAGTATCCATCAATGGAACTCAAGTTTCAATCCCTTGGAGTTATAAAATTAATTTTCCCAAGTATGGTTTAGTTTAATTTTTTTAAATTGGATTCATTGGTACCTTGAGATTATATTTGATTTAGCTTCTTAAATTGGAGTTCCAATTAAATTAAATGGAAAAAAGGGAGAAAGTTTTCTTCATCCACCTTTATAAGGTCTTATTGGAAGTTGATTTGAGTTTAATTTTAACTATTAGGGTCATTATTTCCGCACAGAATGATTACTTGAACATATCTGTTATTTAAGATAATCTCTCTCCATTTTTTTCTTTTTGTGAAATTAAATTTCTAGACTAAGAGTCCATTTAAGAAATCATTATCCTTATCAACCTATCTTTATAGTGGATATTATGACTCTATGTGTATCAAAGGATTTTTCAATATGGAAAAGGATATTGATGGTGATATTGAGCCTTTAGATGATAGGAATTTATTTAATCACTCTAATATTTATTGGAATGGGAAGCCATCTATGAGGAATCTTATTTTGGTATATGATTATTTAGATTATGATTCTCTTAAATATAATTTATTTTGATTTTTTTTTATTTTTTTAAATAGTAGGACTATTCTTCAAGGATGAGGAAAGATGTGGATAAGTTTTCATAATCTAATGAATCTCAGGACTAAGCAGTATTTTGTAAGGATGGTTTGGAAAAAAACAAAAAAAACTAAGGTTTTTATTTCATGCATCTAAGAAATATTTGTGTCATTTTATTCTCCCAAGAGTGGAATCTAGACTATAATGTAGGTATGGTGATTGAGTGGGTGTTTTCTCTGAATATACCTAAAGAAACTAGTGAGAATGGTCTTCAACAAGGGGATGGGTCAGTGGAGATAGGGAGGTTTTCCTACCTCTGTTTTTTCCTTCTCAAAACCAAAGTGATGCAAATCCTAAGGGAGATACAAGGTATTAAATGTTCCCTAACAGTGATCCATTTGTGGTTCATTTTACTTCTATGAAGGAGAAATATATAATATATTTCTATCAGGGCATTAAAGAGGTTTAAAATTACTCTAGAATCATTGAAAAATAGAGAGATATTGATTTGGATAATGATGATAAGAAAAAAGGGTGTAATATTTATTACAATTAAAATATTATCCAAGGGAGGAATATGGGTGAAATAAGAGTATCTCATTCTCCTGGATAGAAGAGTAGGCTTATATGGGACTACTCCAATCTCTGGATAATGATGATCACTAGATTCACTCCATTGGTAACAAAGACTATGAAGCACTCCAACATGTTTATACCACTGAGTGATGAATCTAATTGATATGAATATATAGATTATTATCATAATTATTATGATTTCATGATTTTTATTTCATTAACTATATTTTATTGGTTGTTGGTTTCTATTTAATAGTGTAAATTCTATTTCTAACCCCCTATATCATTTCACTCCTTGTTTTATTTTTATTTCTTTAAATTAATTTGGATCTAACCCCAAGAAGTTTGACATTTTAATGAGTTTCAAAAGAAGAATATTTTGGTGGAGGATAAATAACCTGGTGTTGATTTGATTAAATAGTAAGCTATAAATTTTATCATTTTAAAAATTATGATAAATATAAATGTGGGAAAGATGGATTTAATATTTAAATTGATGTGAAGTGATGTTATTTAGTTCATAAAATATTAAGAAAATATATTCACACTTGTAAAATCAATATGGATCAAAATGAAATGGTTCAAGCATTAAATTCTTTTCGAAAAACATCCCAAGCCTATTTGATTTTTTAATTTATACCAAATGATATAAATAAATCATTTAATCAACATGATTGGATATATGAAATGAATAATTAATTGAATTGGATTAATAAAAATATTACATGGGTATTGGTTTCAAGTCTAGGATATAATAATTTTATTAGAACCAAGTGGGTATTGTGTGAAAAACATAATTAATGAGTTAAAGTTTGAAAAATCAAGGAAAATGGTTTATAAGTGATATTCTCAAGTTAGGGTTGATATTAATGATCCATTTTATGATGTATCGATGCTTAAATCCATAATAATATTTCTTATTATCTGTACTCAAATAAAATACATGATATTTCTAAAGGATGTCAATTCCACATTTATAAATGGATAGCTTGAATAAGATTACTATATTGATCATCTTGTGTACTCTATTTTGGTTCATTATTTTTTACATGTTTTTGTGTTAAATAGTTCATTAAATGGTTTGAAGAAAGACCTCAGATCTTAGAACTAAATGTTGGATATGGGTTTAAATTCACTATAATTCAAGACATATAGGGCATAAAATAACCATTATGTCATAGAGTATTTAAAGAAATAAATCATATCCATTTATAATGTCAATGATATAATTTCTTATTTAAAGCATAAATAATTTTTCAAGGGTTTTGATACTCCAAGTATAATGCTTCGGATGTCAGTTATCTAATAAATCAGATATTTAATGGGTGAATCTTAAAGAAAAGATTTAATTTTATAATTATTAGAAATGAATACACCAAAAAACTGCAATAAAAATTGTGAATGGGTGATTCAATGGATATTTATACTCAAAAAATATTAGGAACTAAACATTATAATAACTTTTAAGTGAGTGAAGTTATTTAAACGATATTTAAAAAAATTAAGCCTTCTCAATATAGATGTTCCATTAATTAACATCATTTATGTTCTTTTATTATGTAATTGATTTTAAATTACACCAAATACATCTCACTTTTTTTTAATAAAAATAATCATTGGGTATATGAAAGGTTCAATTGATTTTGTACTAGTGTATTATAGTAGAGGGAATATTTTCCTTCTATATTTATTAATGTTTATTGTAATGGATGAACTGACTATAGTATGTTTACATCAGGTGGAGTGATCCAATTAGTAACAAAGATTTTTTCATGGAATATAAATAAGTAGGATTATATGACTCTCTAAGTATGAAAGCAACACAGTTTGAGTCTATGAATTAGGAAATGAAGTAGTTAATATGGATGAGGTCTTAATTATAAAACCTCATGGGTGAATTGATGTTTCCACTATTAGTAGGATATCATCATCAGAGTGTTATTATCCTATTAAATAATATAGTTCATCACACTCAATTATATTATATTGATATAATGTACTATTTTTAAAGAAAATAATTCAATAAAGATTCATGAATTGGGGTTTTATATTTTAAAGTATTAAGTGAAATATTTATTTTTCAAACCATTATTTAAAGATTCATTTCATACATTGAGGTTGATGGTAGGTGTTCAACCATATGTCTCACAATGTTATGGTATGTGATGTGTTCACTTCCCTTTTATTTTTTGGATTGATAAATTCAAATTGGTAGATAATATGATGAATCGAATGAAATATTTTTTCCCTTTAAATGAGAATAATATATTCATGGGAGAAGTTTAAAGGGGAATATGTGAATTCAACATGAACATGGGTGTGTGTGTGTGTGTGTGAAGCTATATTTTTAGTTTGTGTGTCTGTGATGGTGAAAATTGAATAGGTTGGATGTTTTTTAGTACATGTGAATGAAAAAAATATGAAAAATATTCATGGGTGTTAATTAGTAAACATGATGATATGTTTTGTGAAAGAAAATATTTTAATAAAAATTTAATTTGTTAAGAATCAATTGGAAAAAAAAGTAATTGAAATGAGTTAATTGGGTTATTCTTTATATATAGATTTGATAATTTTTTTATTCATTATTTATTACTACAAAATGTTCAGTAATATAGGCATATAATTGAATCCATAAAATCAAAATTTTAAGAGTGATATATTTATTTAATATCTCGTTATATTTTTATTAAATAAGAAAGTGTTATATTTTGGTAGTAAAATTTTATTTTGAGATTTAAATTGGTATCAAAATGTTAATTATTTACATGGTTTCATTTCATTGTAGAAATTTTTTATTTTGAGATATTTAGAGTTGTGTCTCATTTTTAATTCATTAGTTTCCAAAAACAATCCAAAGGTGTATATCATTGATGACCATATCTTGCCATTTTTGAAGAAGATGAAATTGGAAGAAAAATAATGTGTTCAAGTCAATTTTAGTCTGACTTGGATATATAGACTCCAATTATTATGAATTTTGTTCAACACAAGTAATAACTAAAGTAGTAAAGATAGGATCATAAAACTATTGAGGAATTCATATAGAATATTGGGAGTAATTTAAAGAGAAAAATATTAGTCTTGTAATGTTTGAGAATTTTAGAAAACAATCACACATTATATCTATCTGACTAGAATAGTTTTTAGGAGTTTCTTTATAAAATGGACAAAGAATTATCACACCATAATATTAATCACTATACCATTATTTTATGGATGGAGGTCATGATTATTGATATCATTGAAATTATATTTGGATTATAATTTAATGGTATATCATGAGTTATATAAGATTGTGTTAGTTGCTACCACAAGGATATTAGGCCATGGTTGGGATTCTGTGATTTCAAAATGAAGTTAGGTGGATATCATGACTTAGGTATTACAAGGTAATGCTATTTCATGAGTAACATAAGTGTTCGAATATCTAATATAGGGAACCCATTAGGTCATGATTTAAATGTTATAATTTGAGAGATTAACAAATAATATCTTAATGAGTATCACTATAATATAAATATTTATAACGTTGTATAGGTTTTTAAAACATCCGATTTTAATGATTTTGAAAATGTTGGTGTTAAGAACTCATTTTGGTAATTACACTATTATTTTTTAAATTACTATATATATTTCAAATAAATGGATTTCAATTGAGAAAAATCGATAGAAGTGCCTCAAAGTTTGTATGAAATAGAGGGAGAAGTGATTCGAACTAAATAATGGTATTTGGAAGATAAACGAAGACTCTTGAAGTTGGAATATTATTTTATCAACACACGAAGGCTTATAATTTTCTATTTTTTTATTATTATACTTTGAATAAGGAATAATTATTTATTGGTTGTATTAATTTATTATAATTATGTTAAAACTATTTTAACTCAACAATATGTTCCATCTGAGTTGAAATTTATAGAATTAATGACTCTTTGAATGGTAGTAGTTTCAATAAGAAGAAGAATTTATTGATAAATATTGTCTATGCTAATTAAATTAATATTGATATTCATTGTCACGACCCATCCTTGGGGCCCGTGCCATGACTACCCCAAACCCACCTTCCATAGGCCAGGGGCTGGCGACTAGCACCAAAGGCGTAAATCCCAATAAAAAGTGAAGGCATTGCCTTTATAAAAGTAAACAACGCAACAGAGTACAAGCGGAAGCAAACACTAAGTACAAAAGAAAGTTCTGAAAAGTAAATGGACCAGAATACAAACCCAAATGAAAAGTACAGCTACAATTGAACGAAATTACAACATAAAAGACAAGCAGCTGGAAGAATAGAAGTAGCTTCTGGGTCATCCACCTCGAATCCTACCTGAAGGGTAGGTACAGATAGCGCAGCTCCTGGATCGTCCACCACGGATCCTACCTGAATGGTAGGTACAGATAGCCTCCTCAACGCTCTCACCCGTCAACCTCCTCCGAGTACCGTCTCATCGTGAATTCCACCTCCGGATACTGACTCGTCGTGAGTTCCACCTTCGGATACTGACTCGTCATGAGGTCCACCTTCGGGTACCATCCAGTCCTCGAACACTCAGCCTCTGTCTGCATTATCCGTCATCTGCATCCAACACAACGAGGTGCGGGCATAGCCCGTGCATGGGTGAGTATAATGATACTCAGTAGGGACCCTGAGACCCTCATGGTCTCACTAAATCCAACAAGGATAACCACAAAGCAGGATCTAAATAGATAACCTTTACTTAGGTATAATCCCATACTTATACCTAAGTTATCAAGTAACCCATATCAACCAAGAGGTATCACACAAATATGAAATCAACGGATAACCACTACTTAGTTATATGCCCATACATATACCTAATTTATCAAGTAACTCATCTCAATCATGAGGAAGACACAAAGGTCATTGACTCAGCTCAAACCAGGATTTTCATTATCGAAACAGCAACTGCTGAAGAGCTCCTCCTCTGTCGAGTACACTGATCCTGTCACGACTCTGAGGCGATGCTCACTAACCTTAGACTGTTGAGGTACTCCTCCTGTCGAGTACCGCGATTAAGCCACCCAAACACAGTAGTACTTCCCACCGGGGTCTGCCACCCAAACACAGTAGTGCACCCCCCCCCCCCTAATAGCCTACAGAGGTACTCCTTCTGTCGAGTACCGCGGGTCTGCCACCCAAACACAGTAGTGCTCCCCACCATGGGTCTGCCACCCAAACACTATAGTGCTCCCCACTGGACTAAACAAGTCACTCTGACTCGAATCAGACAAACATTCATCAGGTCTCAGCCAGCTACTCGGTCTCCGTACGCTCGTCTCCGGGAGGGTCCGCTCCACGAGCTACTAGTTGATACTCCAAGTATCACAAAGTCCCGTGAAGAAGTAACTCAAAGGACCACCTCGTCATAGGGGTCTCAACATAACATACGGCGCGTCAATCGGACGCCCGGTCTGTGAGTTATTAGCCTTTTAGTCCCAGTGGCCCGGTTGGTTTCGTGTACATACCAACCCGGTCGTATCTCAACTGTACTCAAACCTCAAGTGTGAGTATGTCAAAAGAACCGTCTCATCAAGATGAATCCAACGTAGTCGACGGCACGTCAATCGGACGTCCGGTCCTCAAGTTATAAGTGTTTCCGCTCCGAGGGCCCGGTTGGAATTACGTTTGATCCAACCCGGTCGTACTTCAAATGACACCGGTTAACCAAACCGGTCACACCATTGTGATCCATATGGAAAAACACACGAGATGGACTACCCATTGGTCCAAAATGGATAGCCGGTGAAAAGTTGCATTTTACCGCAACATGCGTGAACCGGGCCTCGTGGGGCCCGCACCTCGATCCCGACATAAATATCCAAAATTGGTCTTGAAACATCCGTCTTAATTCCAGGGTCGCAATGTCGCAGACGGTTCGTCATTACGACATCGTATGAGAGAGATATGCCAGATACAAGATTCTGTATTAATAATAATATTATTATTATTCGATGTTTCGTGGGCCCGAGCCACGAACCAAAATTTAGTATTGAACATTAGACTTGAATCGACCGTCTTAGATACAGGATTACATCACCACTGACGACAAGTCAATCAGACGTCACATGCAGGAGTTATGGCGAGTCGAAGATTTAATAATATTATTAAATCCATTAATGTACGAGCGTTTCGGGTACCCGATCCAAAAACCCGAAAAAGATATCCAATATTGGACTCATAAATTCCGTTTCGAAGTCAGGGTCGCACTGCCACTGACGGTTCATGAAACCGAGATCACACGAAGAAGATACCGTCAAAATACGGTTTTCCCAACGAAAATAATAATAACATTATTATATTATTATTAATTTTAATTTAAAAAAAATTAATTCCTTAAATCCTCACACCCCAAATCAACGCACAACTAGCACCTCCCTTGCCTTACTCCATGCCTTCACGCCCCATCACATGATTGATTTCTCTTTTTATTTTCCTTTTAATTTAATTATCTTTTTTTCTATTCTCTCTCCAATCTTCTTTCATTCATCCACGATTCCTCACGCTCAAAAATAAAACTCCTTCCCCAAAATCACACCCCATCAACCCAAAAAATTCAGCCGCCGATGAAACCCTACCTGCCCAGGGTCTTGCGCACCCGCTGCCTCCGGACAGTTGTGCCTCCTGTCCACTCGATCTTATCGCTGGACCGCCGTACCGGCGGCCGCCTACCTGCGATGTCCGGCTCGTGTCGTTATCCCGGCCTCGCCCTCGCATCGGCCGCCCCGACTCCGTGCACAAATGAACAACCAGCGGAGGGTCGTCGGGACGTGTTTGTCCGGCTCGCGCCCTCCGCGTTAGGCGTTATCAATTGGCAATAATCAAACACTTGCTTTCAACTACGAGAAGGGTATAATTTATTCAAGAATAAATTATACAAACATCATATAAATAAACGCTCATGCTCGTGAGATAAAACCACTTAAATGAGAAACAAACAATATTCCCCTACCTCAACAATTGATGTCGAACATTGGGTGTCGCGGTAGATGGTGTCGGAGAACGGCGTCACAGAGATTGGTTGACGATTCTGTGGACATCGGGGTGCGTCCGAGGAGGAAACAGCGTTGGCGACAACGCGTTCTTCAAATCGTAAAGTTTTCCTCGTCGAGGGAGAATGTCCTTCGTCGGAGGCGTTCTTCGTTGAAGAGGGTGGTGTTCTTTCTTTGAGAGAAGAACCCCCTTCTCTATTCCTCCAGAGCTCTCACCAAAATCTCGACCCAACAAATGCCCAAAATAAAATAATAGCTAAGCTATTATTTTATTCTCACAAGTATTTCAAAATTCAAACAACTTAATTTAATTAAGTGAAGAGTTAGAATTCATTGATTAACTTGTGTTGGCAAGCATTTAAGAGGGGATGAGGAAGAGGAAGAGTCCTCATAAATAAGAGGGGAGTTTAAGGAGGGTTAAAAGAGAGTTAAGGGAATGTGAAAGGTTGGGGCTCGTGTGGGACCCACCTCACTAATATCCTCACATGGGTAGTTAGGTGCTCCCACCCCAACTCCACCATGTAGGATATAACCACTTAGATACTAAAATAAAATTGTTCGACAATTTTATTCACTTCATATTTAATCCACAAATTTTAACTTCTCCTCCCGAGCAAACGCAACTGCGATAAAGGTCCCCTTAAGCAATTACCGGCGTGTCGAGTTCATCAGTGCCCTCGGATTTCAATTCTGAGCACCAGTTCAAAAGATAGAACAACCTGCTCGTACGTTTACTGAACGTACCCGAAAAAAAATTCGGAAAATAATTATCAGTGACCCTCAACCCGTGCCGAGCGAGGTTAGGCTATGCCTAAGTAAAACACACCCAAATGGACCCAACGGTACTCTCGGATTTTCAATCCGACTTACCGTTTAGAAGATATGAATTTTACAATAAAATAATTGTCACTTAATTATTTTATTTGATGCCAAAAACTAACTTTTTCTGGTGGCCCGCGCCGGCCAATGTTAGTATCTTCTTAAATAAAGCATACCCTCACGAGTCCAGCGGTGGTCTCAGATTTTTAATCTGAGCTACCATTTGTGAGTTATAAGCATTCGAAAAATAAAATAATTTATTTAATTATTTTATTTACAGTTATGCCATTTTTGGAATTTCTAACAGGAGGCTCGCGCTGACTAAACTTAAGTTGCGCCTAGGGTAAACCTGTCATCCTGAGTGCAACGGTGCCCTCAGATTTCTAATCCGAGTAACCGTTTAAGAGTTATTCCACTTTTTCAGTAAAACTTCTTTCGCGTGTTAATTTAAGCTTAACAAAACTTTGGAAAATTATTCCGGGCACACCGGGCCTCAGAATCAGGTATCGTCTGAAACCGCGCATTCTCAAAATTCCAAAGAAATTAAGAAAAAAAATTCCTAGAAATTTCCGGGTCTTTACATTACTCTCACCTCAGGGATTTATGTCCTCGTAAAGATACAACACAAAACTAGGGAAACTAAAGGAGGTATCGAGCACGCATCTGAGCCTCATGCTCCCATGTGCTCTTAGGAGGTTCCTGTGCCTCCAACGAAAGCGCACAAGAGAAATCGACCATCCCCGTAGGACCCGCTCCTGTCGATCCTCAACCTCAACTGGAACCCTGTGAAAGTCACCCTGTCATCGATGTCCAGCTCTCCGTGGTCAAATATGACGGATAGGTCGTGCACACATCTCCTCTGCTGAGATACGTGGATGACGTCGTGCACCCGGTGCATCTAAGGTGGAAAGGCTAGGAGGTAAGCCACCTTGCCTACTCTACTAGGGACCTGGAAGGTCCGTTGAACCTCGGAGAATACTTGCCGCCTCGGCCACATCTCCGTAGACCCCGTCGAGGTGAGACCCGTATAAGGATGTGGTCACCATCCTCGAAGTCTAGAGGCCTCCATTTTCTGATTAGAACTGAAACTCAAAACTCCTGCTGCCACGAGGGTAAGGTTGACCGATTCAAGAGTGATCGACCCCACCCTCCTGTGCATGAGTTTATCTTGTGCTGCCCGGGGTTTCCTTTTCGCCGACTAAGGAAAACTCATCCCAACGTTGTAGATATACCACAACCCTTTCGTCTAATACAGTCAATCTGAGTATGATATGTGAATCCAATCCATACCCAGACCAACGTCGTAAGGCCTCGACGCTGCCACCAAGAGATTCCAACCGAAACTCTCGCCTCGAGGGTCAGATCACACCTGCCGGCGTAAGTGTGTTTATCGAGTCTCCTCTCAAAGGTATCTCCAGACTTGAGGGTCAAGTCAATGGTTTTAACCGGAAACTCTAGGTCTGGGACAAGATTTGTGGAAGGAAGGAATGATTGGTACCTATGTCTATTGATACGGCAGCTCTTAGTAGACACAGACCGTACCTCGAATCATTCCTAGAGCCCTTGGGTCACCCTCCTTGACCGCATGCAGCTATTATCTTCCCCTACCCTCCTGCTCCCTGAGCCTGGCGGGGACTACAAAGGCGGGTGGTTGTAACATGTTGAAATGTACACCACCTCATGCTGCTCTCCTAGCTCTGCTTCCACGTCTGCTGCCCTACAGATTCATCTGTCCTTTACACTTCCTCTTCTTGAAACATTTTATATGCCCAAGTCTCTAAGACTAGCGCTCGTTTCCTGCTTTTCCCACTGCTAACCTTCATTGGCTGCATCCATTCAGCAAAAGCATTCTCAACCACAAAGGTTCTTTCTAGCACCCTAGCATAAGTAGGAATGCATAGAGAAAAGGTGTTGGCTCGGATGTCCTTAAACACACCTCGCTCGGATGTCCGAGCCCTAAAGCACTGATCATATCATAGTCATCAAGTATCAGGAATGGTTGGTACACCCCGATGAATACTCATCTACCGACATGTCGTCCTACCGAAGCTGTATAAGCTCCAGAAAACTCTCAGCCACCTCCTCATGCCAGTCCTCAGCCGCCTATGTGTCAGGCTCGCCTCAGAACTTGAGGGATATCTGGTGCTAAAACATAAGTAAGGCACTAAGCCCACAAGTATCCTCTACCGGTACCGCCGGTAGTGTCTGCTGACCAACTGGTAGTGATATAGCTGGAACACTACCCAATGGTACTATCTCAGGCATCGGTCCACGTACCGAAGTACCATCACTATGCTGGCCAACCTCATGGTCACCACTGGGAAAAACTAGTATCCAAGTCCACCCTCTGCTCTACTAGTGTCTAAACTAGGTGTAGAACTCTAGCAATCGCCTCCATCCAGTCCACCGCTGCCTGAGAATCTGTCTCGCCTCGTAACCTCGGAGGCCTCTGCTGCTGGAACTCGTGCAACGCGCTCTGCCAGCGTGCACCATCCACTAGTACGACTGGTGGAATCTGCTGCCTAACGGGTGGTGGTGCTGCTGGAACACCACCCGAAGGTGCCAACACAGAAACATGGTCATGCACCAGAGTCTCGTCGCTCGGTGGGCCGTCATCGAGTACTCTCTATGAACTCCAACTAACTGTCTGCGTGGAGACATCCTGAACAAATGTGACACAGTCAACGGTTTATACCTGGTGAGCTGACCTGGTTTGAGCTGACTTTAAAACTTTTTGGAAACACACACGCAATCAGTGTTTTCATGCACTAAGTCGGAAATCAGTAGTCAGAGTCCTGGTGTATGGATACGTCAGCCTCCGCACCAACACTGGACTCCCTGAATTGAAGACCACACTCGGTACCCTTAACACTATTGCTTCATAGAAAGGAAATATCAGAGTTCTTAGTTCTGCGGTAGAACCGACTCCTTTGATAACAATTTGTCACGACCCGTCCTCGGGGCCCATGTCGTGACTACCACAAGTCTGTCTTCCATAGGTCAGGGGCTAGCGACTAGCACCAAAGACGTAAATCCCAATAAAAAGGGAAGGCATTGCCTTTATAAAAGTAAATAACGCAACAGAGTACAAGCAGAAGAAAACAGTAAGTACAAAAGAAAGTGCTGAAAAGTAAATGGGCCAGAATAAAAACCCAACTGAAAAGTACAGCTACAACTGAATGAAAGTACAACATAAAAGACAAGCAGCTGGAAGAATAGAAGTAGCTTCTGGGTCGTCCACCTCGAATCCTACCTGAAGGGTAGGTACAGATAGCGCAGCTCCTGGATCATCCACTACAGATCCTACCTGAAGGGTAGGTACAGATAGCCTCCTCAACGCTCTCGCCCGTCAACCCCCTCCGCGTACCGTCTCATCGTGATGTCCACCTCCGGATACTGACTCGTCGTGAGGTCCACCTCCGGATACTGACTCGTCGTGAGGTCCACCTCCGGGTACCGTCCAGTCCTCAAACACTCGGCCTCCGTTTGCGTTGTCCGTCGTCTGCATCCAACACAACGAGGTGCGGGCATAGCCCGTGAATGGGTGAGTCTAATGATACTCAGTAGGGACCCCGAGACCCTAATGGTCTCACTAAATCCAACAAGGATAACCACAAAGCATGATCTAAACAGATAACCCTTACTTAGGTATAAGCTCATACTTATACCTAAGTTATCAAGTAACCCATCTCAATCAAGAGGTATCACACAGATATGAAATCAACGGATAACCACTACTTAGATATATGCTCATACATATACCTAAGTTATCAAGTAACCCATCTCAATCATGAGGAAGACACAAAGGTCATTGACTCAGCTCAAACTAGGATTTTCATTATCGAAACCTCAACTACTGAAGATCTCCTCCTCTGTCGAGTACACTGATCCTGTCACGACTCCGAGGCGCTGCTCACTAACCTTAGACTGCTAAGGTACTCCTCCTGTCGAGTACCGCGGATCAGCCACCCAAACACAGCAGTGCTTCCCTTCGGGGTCTGCCACCCAAACACAGTAGTGCACCCCCCCCCCTAATAGCCTGCAGAGGTACTCCTTCTGTCGAGTACCGCGGGTCTGCCACCCAAACACAGTAGTGCTCCCCGTCGTGGGTCCGCCACCCAAACACAGTAGTGCTCCCCACTGGACTATATAAGTCACTCCGACTCGAATCAGACAAGCAGTCATCATGTCTCAGCCCACTACACAGTCTCCGTACTCCGTACGCTCGTCTCCGGGAGGGTCCGCTCCACGAGCTACTGGTCGATACTCCAAGTATCACAGAGTCCCACGAAGAAGTAACTCAAAGGACCGCCTCGTCATAGGGGTCTCAACGCAATAGACGGCGCGTCAATCGGACTCCCGGTCTGTGAGTTATTAGCCTTTTAGTCCCGGGGGCCCGGTTGGTTTCGTGTACGTACCAACCCGGCCGTATCTCAACTGTACCCAAACCTCAATTGGAGTATGCCAAAAGAACCGTCTCATCAAGAGGAATCCAACGTAGTCGACGACACGTCAATCAGACGTCCGGTCCTCAAGTTATAAGCGTTTCCGCTCCGAGGGCCTGGTTGAAATTACGTTCGATCCAACCCGGCCGTACTTCAAATGACACCGGTTAACCAAACCGGTCACGCCATTGTGATCCATGCGAAAAAACACACGAAATGGACTACCCATTTGTCCAAAACGGATAGCCGGTGAAAAAGTTGCATTTTACCGCAACATGAGCGAACCGGGCCTCGTGGGGCCCACGCCTCGATCTCGACATAAATATCCAAAATTGGTCTTGAAACATCCGTTTTAATTCCAGGGTCGCAACTTCGAAAACTGTTCGTCATTCCGACACCGTATGAGAGAGATATGTCAGATACAAGATTCTGTATTATTATTATTATTATTATTCGGTGTTTCGTGAGCCCGAGCCACGAACCAGAATTTAGTATTGAACATTAGACTTGAATTGACCATCTTAGAGACAGGATTACATCGCCACTGACGGCAAGTCAATCGGACGTCACACGCAGGAGTTATGACGAGTCGAAGATTTAATAATATTATTAAATCTATTAATGTACGAGCGTTTCGGGTACCCAATCCGAAAACCCGAAAAAGATATCCAATATTGGACTCATGAATTCCGTCTCGAAGTCAGGGTCGCACTGCCACTGACGGTTCGTGAAACCGAGATCGCACGAAGAACATACCGTCAAAATACGGTTTTCTCAACGAAAATAATAATAACATTATTATTTTATTATTATTTTTTAATTTAAAAAAAATTAATTCCTTAAATCCTCACACCCCAAATCCACGCACCACTTGCGCCTCCTTTGCCTTACTTCATGCCTTGCAAGCCCCGTTTTCTCTTTTTATTTTCCTTTTAATTTAATTCTCTTATTTTCTATTCTCTCTCCAATTTTCTTTCATTCATCCACGATTCCTCAATCTCAAAAATAAAATTCCTTCCCCAAAATCACGCCCATCAACCCAAAAAATTCAGCCGCCGATGAAACCCTACCCGCCCAGGGTCTTGCGCACCCGCCGCCTCCGGACAGCTGTGCCTCCTGTCCGCTCGATCTTATCGCTGGACCGCCGTACCGGCCGCCTACCTGCGATGTCCTGCTCGTGTCGTTATCCCGGCCTCGCCCTCGCATCGGCCGCCCCGACTCCACTCACAAACAAATAACCAGCAGAGGATCGTCGGGCCGTGTTTGTTCGTCCCGCGCCCTCCGCGTTAGGCGTTATCAATTGACAATAATCAAACACTTGCTTTCAACTACGAGAAGGGTATAATTTATTCAAGAATAAATTATACAAACATCATATAAATAAACGCTCATGCTCGTGAGATAAAACCACTTAAATGAGAAACAAACAATATTCCTCTACCTCAACAATTGATGTCGAACATCGAGCGTCGCAATAGATGGCATCGGAGAACGGCGTCGCAAAGATTGGTTGACGATTCTGTGGACGTCGGGGTGCGTCCGAGGAGGAAACAGTGTTGGCGACAACACGTTCTTCAAATCGTAAAGCGTTCCTCGTCGAGGGAGAATGTCCTTCGTCGGAGGCGTTCTTCGTCGAAGAGGGTGGTGTTCTTTCTTTGAGAGAAGAACCCCCTTCTCTATTCCTTTAGAACTCTCACCAAAATCTCAACCCAACAAATGCCCAAAATAAAATAATAGCTAAGCTATTATTTTATTCTCACAAGTATTTCAAAATTCAAACAACTTAATTTAATTAAGTGAAGAGTTAGAATTCATTGATTAACTTGTGTTGACAAACATTTAAGAGAGGAAGAGGAAGAGGAAAAGTCCTCATAAATATGAGGGGAGTTTAAGGAGGGTTAAAAGGGAGTTAAGAGAATGTGAAAGGTTGGGGCTTGTGTGGGCCCCACCTCGCTAATATCCTCATATGGGTAGTTAGGTTCTCCCACCCCAACTCCCCCATGTAGGATATAACCACTTAGATACAAAAATAAAATTGTTCGACAATTGTATTCACTTCATATTTAATCCACAAATTTTAACTTCTCCTCCCGAGAAAACGCAACTGCGATAATGGTCCCCTTAAGCAATTACCGGCGTTGCGAGTTCATCAGTGCCCTCAGATTTCAATTCCGAGTACCGGTTCAAAAGATAGAACAACCTGCTCGTACGTGTACTGAACGTACCCGAAAAAAAGTTCGGAAAATAATTATCAGTGACCCTCGACCCGCGCCGGTCGAGGTTAGGCTCTGCCTAAGTAAAACACGCCCCAATGGACTCAACGGCACTCTCGGATTTTCAATCCGACTTACCGTTTAGAAGTTATGAATTTTACAATAAAATAATTGTCACTTAATTATTTTATTTGAGGCCAAAAACTAACTTTTTCTGGTGGCCCGCGCTGGCCAAAGTTAGTATCTTCATAAATAAAGCATACCCTCACGAGTCCAGCAGTGGTCTCAGATTTTTAATCCGAGCTACCGTTTGTGAATTATAAGCATTTGAAAAATAAAATATTTTATTTAATTTTTTTATTTATAGTTATGCCATTTTTGGAATTTCTAACAGGAGACCCGCACCGACTAAACTTAAGTTGCGCCTATGGTAAACCCGTCATCCTGAGTGCAACGGTGCCCTCGGATTTCTGATCCGAGTAACCGTTTAAGAGTTATTCCACTTTTTCAGTAAAGCTTATTTCGCGTGTTAATTTAAGCTTAACAAAACTTTGGAAAATTATTCCGGGCACACCGGGCCACAGAATCAGGTGCCGTTTGAAACCGCGTACTCTCAAAATTCCAAAGAAATTAAGAAAAAAATTTCCTTGAAATTTCTGGGTCTCTACATTCATATTTGGGAGAGTAATTTAAACTTTTATAGATTTAATTTTTACTAATTAAAATATTATTCAATGTTTTTTTTGTATTAACAAGATTTTACTAGTGATTCATGTGGCCGATGGTATTTTCATGTCATTCCAAGAGTGTATACATTCATGTTAGATTGGTTAACCTTGTAAATGATTATGTCAATTGTTTCTTTTATTTTATTCCATTTCTAAAAAAAGTTAACATAGTTGTAAATCTAATATGTTGGATTAGAAAATTTTTAATAGAGGTTGTAAAAAAGGAAGAGAAAAATCATTCACTAATTCACCCCCCCCCCCTCGTGAATCTTTGAGTGAACTCTATAGTGAGCCTCCCCTGGGATGGATCATTTGATAAAACATAAAAGTTAATAATCTTGAATATAAATGTTTATATTATAATTTAGTGATACCTATAGGTCTAAATAAATTCATTATATCCAGTTATTAATTTTTTTTCCCTTGAACATTTTGAATCATATATCAACATGATTTTGTTGATTTCAAGTGGTTACTAATAATTAATATCATGTGATTGATCAAATCCTTGGTGTTGACTTAGTATAATCCCATATAAAAATTTAGTTCTAAATTTTATAAATCAAGTATAAATTTTATATAAAAAATATAATATGAGGGAAATGATGACCGATCATTTAAAAGAAATTACTATGGTTGATCATAATTACTCCATTTAGTTTTCCTCTTTTAATAACATAGTTTTGTCACTAGTTTCTAAATAAAAAATCCCATATTATTATATACATTTATGAATTATATGCAAGTTAATCAAAAATGAGTGATTGATTTTTCACCTATATTGAAAATGAATTATAACATGTTGTACTATAAAACTAGGTGACTTAAATTTATTTTTGTTTGTTCAGTAACATGTCCAAAATTTTGCCTAGTTCTAAAGCAGTGGTCATACCATTCTTGTATTGATGATAACTATATTCTTTCTTTATCTTAATTCTCTTGATTTCATTTACCCCCTCAATATTTGAAAAACTATTAGGATTTGGATAAATCGAGTCTACCTATTTTATCTAAATTATGAATATTGTACTAAAAATTTCATAAATAATGTTTTAATGACTATATAAATAAGACTCACATAGTGATATTGAGCATATTTTGGTCAAATATTTCATTATTGGTATCTTTTTTTAGATATTTTGTCCTCTATCAATGATTTATTTTCATTTTTATTGTTTTTTTTAGTTTTTCATATTTCTCATACAATCTTATATTATAAAATTATTATTTTAAAGAGTATTATGAATGAAACACTAACATTTTTATTAAAATTTTGGAAACCCACAAAAAAGAACACACCATGGGGGCCTAAAATAATGGAGGCCCAAAGCATCATTAACAACAAACTTTAATCCAGCATGAGGAAAGGAACCAAAATTCAGGAATAGGGAAACATCTTGATTTGAAGACGCTTGCGACGCCAAGAAGTCTGCAACCATATTCCCCTCTCTCCATGTGTGAGAGACCTTCTTATGAGAACCCAAGACCTTTTTACACTTCCAAATGAGATAAGCTATGTTCCAGGGGAATGTACCACTGCCTGCTAGCACTTTGAAGAGTAGCAAAGAGTCTGTCTCCACCTCCATCAAATTCATTTGTCTTTGCTCACATAAATATAAACCTGTAACCATTGCCTTGGCCACGGCCTATAGAACATCACCTCTTCCATAATAAGCTAAGAAAGCTGCAACAACATAACCCCTTTGATCCCTAATTACTCCTCCGCCTCTCATCTTCCCCTCCAATAATGACCCATCTGTATTGAGATTGAGCCCACTACATAGTGGGAACCAACGAACCCAATGTCCCCGATTCATCCTCTCACTCTGATTATGTAAGCCTGAGAATAGAGGTCTTACTGATGGAGCTCCCTTGCATTCTGTATATAGGTTGATCATGTCCAGAAAAATGTTCTTCATTTTGAAGCAGATTCTAGTGTGAGAGCCACTGGTTTTCCTATGGCGGGCATCATTCCTTTCTTTCCCAAGGATCCAACAGCCCACTGTTAGAATGATTACATGGATTTTCCTCTCGAGACCTTGATCACCAGCACCACTAAACCATCGACCGTAGAAATTATCCAGCATCCCGCCTTGGCCATGCGAACCTGCAAACGTACCATAAACCTGCCAAATACAGTGAGCCCATTCGCCCTCAAAAAAAGAGATGCTCCACTGATTCTTGTTTGGGATTTTTGCAGCACCAGCATCTGGAGGCCAAGTTCACGCCCATACGTTGGATATTCTCATTAGTGGGTAAAGAATTATTCCACACTCGCCACATCGGAAATTTGAACTTCAGAGGAATGCCATTGCACCACAACGTTTCCCCCCATGGGTTGCCTGTGTTTTGGTCCCTTCTTGTGCGGTTAAAATACTTGATGGAGAATTCACTCGTTGATGGACCATTGAAGATGAGTCTATCAGGATCTTCGTTGAAAAAATCTCATTGAAAACATTGTATTTCTCTTCATTGAGGATGCTCTGTATGAAGTTGGGGCGATCACAAGCTTCTCTGAGCGACATGTCCAGGGTGGGGATCCTAAAAACCATTGCCTCCCAGCCCCCAATCCCGGAGCCAAAAGTTAACATCACCTCTTCCCACGATCCACCTTGCAGGCAAGCTTGGCATGCATCCCTTGCATGGTCAACATGACACTACTCAAATTGATGCCCCCTTCAGAGGCCGGTCTCGTGAGATGCTTCCCCGAGGCCCAGTGATTCCTGCCTTCCCCCTGTCCATCCCATATAAAAGACACCATTATCCTCTCCATGTTGGCAAGAATGATTTTGGGAACCTTCATAGTGGATAGTAGATGCATGGGGATGGAGACTAAGACACTATTAACCAGTGTTATGAAACCTCCAAATGAGAGAAGCGTGTTTTTTCAATTAAGAATGTGCCCCGCTATCTTTCCCACTATCTTGTCGAAATGGTGAACACGAAGGGAGTTTGGACTCACTGGTGCGTTGAGATACTCCATGGGAAAAGTCCCTCTTTGCATGTTCAAGCTATCATAAAGAGCCCTGGTTCCTAGCAGTATAATAATTATTTTTCTCCCTATTCACCACCTGATCACTCCATTTGCAATACTCCCCTGTCACCTCAGTCATTCCATTCACTGACCTACTGCTTCCATTTATAAAAATAATATTATCGTCTTAAAACATCAAGTGTGAAATACCCATTATGACATGCCAGTCCCGATATGGCATAATTTTACCCGAGCGCAAGCCCCTCTTTATATGATGACTAAGCACATTTTGAGATAAAATGAAGAAAGTGGGGGAAAGAGGAACCCCTTTCCTTAAACCTCGTCATGCCTTGAAAACATGAAATACTTACCCATGAACGAAGTTGAAATCCATGCAGAGCTGAAGTAGCGAAACAACACATCACGGGTCTAATTGGAGAACCCCAAGCACGCCAACACCCTAAGAATGAACCCCCACTCCATCTTGTCATAGGTCTTGCTCATGTCCAATTTGATAGCCAAGTTACTCCCAAAATACTTGTTGTTGATCCCACTAATCATCTGCTAAACCACTCTAATCGCGCCTTGTATTGATCTCTCTTTAATGAAATTGTGTTGCTCTGCTTCCATCCATGTGCTTAGATAAGGAGCTATCCTTTTGTTAAGAATTCTAGCCAAGACTTTGTATGGTATATCTCACAAGATAATGTGCTTGTACTGCTCCATTAATTGAGGATTATTCACTTTCGGTATCATAACAATATTAAAAGCACTTTCTATGCAAGTGAGATGTCCACCCTTGAAATAGTCATGCACCGCTCTCACTAAATCCTCTTTGATAGTATCCCACGTAGTCCTGTAGAAAGACCCTGGTATTCCATCTGGCCCTAGTGCATTGTTTGGATTCAGAGTCTAGATTGCCACTCTCACTTCTTCCTCTTCCGGTATCCTCCTCAACTGCTCATGCACCTCATCCGTAACATTGTTTGGTATGTCCTCAAATATTTCCGCTGCCTCTCTTGAATAGTCATCTCCCATGTTAGAGTTGGGCCCTGCCAGTAACCCTTTCATGTTTTCATTGTCCATTGCCCCAACGTCATCCCTATCATTGGAGCAGGAGCCATCCTCCCTAAGAATGTTAGGACTATGAATCTGAAGCCTCTATTTAATGCATCCGTGGAAGAAACTGGTGTTCCGGTCACCCTCATGGAGCCATCTAGCCCTTGTTCCTTCTCTAGCACACCTCTCCCACCTTAGCAGAATGTCCGCAAGATGATCCTTTTTGGACCTTAGAACATTAAAAATGTTTTCATCCCATTCTTGTTCCGTGCTTTCCTCCAAGTGTTCAACCTCCTTGGATATCTCGAGCAGATCCTGATCGTGGGCAGGAAGATTCTTCCTCCACCTGCGTAGCAAAGGTTTAAGCCGCCAGATCTTGTTGTGCAGAGATAATCACGGGTTCCCTGAGAGAGAACTAGGCCATGCTTCCCTAACCACATCCATGAAGCCAGGCTCATCCAACAACATCCTAGAAAATTGAGTGTAATCCTCACCCGATGTTCTGGAGGCCAGAGAAAGCTTCAGTGGAGAGTGGTCAGACAAACACCACACCAAATGAGATAATTTTACATCTTGGAATAAAGTGACGGCGGCCTCATTCATTAGGCATCGGTCAAGACGACACCATGTGTGCCTCCCTTCACGTTGATTATTGCACAAAGTAAAGGGATCTCCCGCCCACATCCAACAGTTCTTTCCTTACCATGAAAGAAACAAAGGCTTGGCTTGCACTCCTTGAAATACCCCCACCCCCACTTTTTTCTCCTCTGGGGACGCAATGATATTAAAATCAACCCTGAAAATTCAAGGGGTATTGTCACAAATAAGTCCGTCTAAGTCACTCCATAGAATCTCTTTGTCTTGAGCATTTCATTTAGCATATATGAAGGAAAAGAATAACGTTAGCATTACTATCGATATTTTCGTGGAAAGATGTTGATCTGATGCACTGATCAAATCAACTAAGACATGATCCTTCGAGAACAACCATATTTGAGAGTTTAGCGGATTCACGTGCATGAACCCATGAACTATGAGCCTCAGAAAACTCATAGATTTTACATGACGCCTGTTTAGGTTCCGTAATAGCCACCAAAGAAACTGCGTCGTTAAAAAACGTTGTCAATGATGTCCACTTTCGCCTACGCCCCCCCCATCCCTCGGGAATTCCAGATTTAGATCCAAAACATTGACACCAGAGCTTCTGGATTTGGACCCAGACTCCTGGCCCTTACTATGAGACTGCGGGGAAGATAGAACTATGGCTTTGGACTGATAACGGGTACGCATGTCGCTCTGCGCCTTCATGCTAATGCCCTCGGATGAGCAGCCACCACCATGCCAATCCCATTGAACGTCCGCTGAAGAATCAAGGAACAATGCATCCCCAAAACTTCTAACAGGAGACATTGGAGGTGAAAATTGGGAGGGCCGCAGCGCCAATGTTTCATGCGGAGAAGAAGGGGATGTAACCCTTTTCAGAGAGGACGACGCCAGGAGACCCTCACTAGGCACGGAAGGAAGATCAGCTACGACTTCTTCAGACCCAAGATCCGTCGAGGGGGTCTCTGGGATGTGAAGGCTGGAAGTGACCCAAGGAAACCGCGGAGGAAACTTGACAGGGCTGCAGAGGAATGCCCCATCCCGAGGTGGACCCACTCCTTGAAAATGAGAAGGCGGTGTCCCGCCCACGTCTGGTTTGAACAAAAGTAGGTCCCTGCTGAAAGAGCCTTGCCCATCAAGAGTAGACTTGGACGAGGAAGCCATAGATTCCAGATCAAGAGGATAGATGAACACGCCTTTGCCCCGATCCTTGATCTTCGCGGAGAGGGGCGAGGTAGGACATCGACCTGGAGAACTTCGAGACGCCGAAGGTGCCCGCCTCCCAGCTTTGCGGCATACCTGAACAGTGTGGCCCGAGAGATGGAAGAAAGAATAGAACCAGGGAAAAGAGGGATAAAACAGAGCATGGTAACGATCCTAAATCCCTTCAATATGGAGAGATGATGGGAAAATATTTGTCTATTTAACAACATTCGTTTTTATAAAAATATAGTTTAGTTTTTGGAAACTATATGCCTTAATTGAAAAATTCACGAGTCTCGTTTTTCATGTCAAGAGTGCAATTTATTGTGTAAATGGTTTGAAACTATTTTTTGGGGATTAATTTTCAATGTTATGAGACATAAAAATTGAATATATTTTCAAAAAAAATCATTTTTTGAGTCTAGTTCATTAATGTTGGATGTTTCATGGATTCACCATAAACATATTTTTAGAACAAATGTAATTAATTTTTCATGTTTGGAAATGTTATATTATTTGTCAAAAAATTAATGTAGTGAATGAGAAATTTTAATAATTTTTGTGGAAATATTTTTTGACAATTTTATGACATTAAAAATGTATCCAACTGCTTAAATTTTAAATGTTATATGGCTAGGGAAATTTTATTTGGGAAAAAATTAATCTCACTTAGTTTTTTGATATTTTTATCCATTTTCATGTAATTGTCACATTCATTATAGAAGGAACATGCATAACAATAACTTTTCACATAAGAATAACTCTATTTTATGTGTGATTAAACTTTGGTGGATCATCCTCGCATCAGATAAAATATTTTAGTGTTGGTTCACATAAGAAAAAGTTATATTGGAGCCTAAGTGGGATCGCAGTCGTGTGTTAAGTCACATAATATTAATTTTCTTTATAAATTTGGTTGTATCAAAAATGAATAAAATTCTAAAAAGGGATCGTTTAAGGTGTAATTCTCTATATTGGGTGAGATTAAACTGATGAAAGTATTCCTCCTTGTAACATTAAATCAAAGAATAAATATCTATGTATGAAGAACCGACTGGCACATCTCTGCATAAGAATTTTCAACTACTCACAGAAGAGCAGATTGGAACATCGTCATATTTGTAGATCTAATGAATATATAAGCCTAGTTATTGGACTAGAGATGGGACCAACATGAAATCCCATTAATGAATCCCATTTTGAGTAGGCGTATAGATCAAACAATGTTTATCAATAATAAGAAAAAATCAATGATAAAGGGGTGGTGACTTTTATCAACATTAGATAAAAACACTGATAAAGGTGGAATTTATTAGCACTAATAAAAGAGTACCATTTTAGGAGAATTTTTTTAATGTTGAAAATATGAACCTTTTTCTACATTTTTCTTACGCAATAAAAAAATATTCTCCTTTAATATAAAAAAACACTGATAAACGATACATTGAATAATTTAACTTATATATACAAATTAATATATTTTTAAGAAATATTTATATAACAATAAGTATATGTAAATAAATATAATATATAAATATGATTTATATTTATATTAAAAAATTGTTATCAATCGTTTTTTGATAATTATATATATAATTATCAAATCTATATTAATAAAATTGATTAAATGTATATTTATATAAGCTAATTACAAAATGTATATAGAAATTTATAAAAGAATATTTTTTTTAAATAGTTCACATTTCAATTTATATATTTATATTCATATTAAATAATTTAAAATATACCTACACATATTCGTACATATGTGGATGCATGTATATGTCTGTATTTTCATGTATATATGTGTTGTATGTGTATATATGTGTTGTGTCATGTGTTTGTGTGTGTTGTGTGTACGTGTATGTATTAATCACTATTGGAAAATGGGTCTATCCCCACGTATCTATACCCAAGGGTTACAGTAACAATGGGTATAGGTTGGCTAGAATTTGACTATACACACGGTATATGTAAACAGTGGGTATAGATAGGCTATCCCAATGATTTTTTAAAAAAATTTGGGATCGGTTCCATTATATTTCCATTAGCCTCCCCCTCTCCCTTCAATCAATCCCTGTCTCCCCACCTTCCTTAAACCCTATTCTCCCATCACCCGAGTGATTCCAATGTTCTCCCCTACTTCAATGATTTTTTATTCCGATCTTATTCGAGATCATATTATTGAATTATAAATCCTTCTTATATTCTACTGACTATTTATTCATTTTTATCTTTGTATAGAAACATAAACAAGATATAGTTAGGTCACAATTATTATATATTATTTGAGATATTGTTCTTTGTGGGTGACTATTTTTTTTAGTTTTTATCTTCTACTAGTTGTTATTATCATTTTTATCTATTCATGTGATTCTACAAGAGCATGTTGGAATCAATTATATCATTATGTTTTGAAATTTATAGTCTAGTAGAGACCAAATATAGTCGATTGAATTCCAATAATTACTGTTTTAATTATAATTTCTTCATTTGGAAAACTATCATATGGATTCTTATGAATTGAACTTAAATTTGCGATTCTATTATGGGAATATTTTATTGATTTTAAAAAATTTATTGTTGGGAATCATATTTAAGTTAAATACATGGGTTACTATTTGTTTTTATTATACCTGGGTTATGGGATTTAATTATTGAAATTTAATATGTAACATCATGAACCATCGTTTAACTATTTATTGGATTGTTTTATCCCCAAAAGAAATAATGGTATGATAATATACATGATTATACTATTATAAGTAAATCGGGAATAATACTTTATTTATGAAGGTTAGTTCATTAATAATTCACTATTTTATTTATATTACTTTTCAATCATGTTTCTTAGAACTCGTTATTAGTATTTAGACATTAAAAAATGATAAAATATTTCTTTAAATAAATAAATATTTATATTTCAAATGTTTAGTAATTTTAAAACCTTCAATACATTTTGGATATATTTATGTTATTTTTAAATATCATATTTTTTATGATATTAGGAATGGAATATTATTTATATTTATATTGATTATGGTAGAATTTCCATGATATTATTAAACCATTTTTTTGGTTTTCATGTTGGTTGACAAAATTTTGTTATTCATCTGTAAATATTTTCCTTCATAAAACTAGTTTTTTTAATTGGATTAATTTCATATTCAAAACATGGAAGTTTTAAAAACAATTGTTTCATAAATACATATGTATTTAATTATATTTTGTAATGGTTTTTTTCATTCCATGTCTTATACTTTTTCTGGTTCTTTATTTGTAAGCATCACTTATAACATATGTTGGTTATCTTATTCTTTATTTTCCTAACTAGTAGAATGATTTGAAAGATTTAATATAAAAATTGGTTGTAATGAATTTATTTATACTGTTTTACATTGTTGTTTGGATATACGTTTTTCCCTATAATAGAATGTATAGAATTTGGATGTATAATGCTAATCAGATTTCATCCAAATTTCAAATGAATTTGGATATTTCTTAAATTTTTCATTTAATAATGCTTCAGATAGAGGTCGTATATAGTTTCCATGTAATAATTTTGTTTCAATACCATGGTTAAGACATGGATTAGTCAGCTAACATATAAAAAAGTATGGATTTCAAAAAACATTGATGTTCGATATCATAATGGTAAGACGATACAATATTCTACTGTTCATGAACAAGAAGAAATAAGTTGTATGGAGAATTTGATTTTTAATCAGTTTTCGTTTATTCATCATCATGAGAGATATTTTATATATATGAAATAAGACAATGATGTCAATATATATGAGTAAATGAATGAATATTATTATTTTTGAGAGTGAGAAAAATTAAAGGATGATTCCTTAACTCTTGTATATCAAGAATGTAATAAAATGAAAGAGATGGAATATTTAATGAGGTTATATCATGGAAAACCACATATGAAAATTCTAATAACACCGTTGATTATATTCTTACCTTTTTGAAGTACTTTCTTCCTGATGGTATAGATATTACCTCAAATCATTATAATTCATGGAAATTAATTACAAATCTTGGATTTTCTACTAATAAAATTTGTTCTTATCTGAAACATTTCAATTTATTTTGGGAGGAAACAACGTACATTAATGATCGTAAATAATCCAGTACATCTCAATGGAATCGAAATACAGATGGACCACCATCTCATGTTCCACGAAAATTCACGTTCCACTTTCTCTCATAGAATTTATTTATACTGTTTTACATTGTTTTTTGGATATACGTTTTTTCCTGTAATATAATGTATAGAATTTGTATGTATAATGCTAATCCGATTTCAGCCGAATTTCAAATGAATTTGAATATTTCTTAGATTTTTCACTTAATAATGCTTCAGATAGAGATCGTATATAGTTTCCATGTAATAATTTTGTTTCAGTACCATGGTTAAGACATGGATTAGTCAGATACCATA
This sequence comes from Viscum album, assembly GCA_963277665.1. NCBI lineage: Eukaryota > Viridiplantae > Streptophyta > Magnoliopsida > Santalales > Viscaceae > Viscum > Viscum album. The sequence goes on along the minus strand of OY728129.1, from coordinate 1,774,058,858 downwards.
TAAAAAAGTATGGATTTCAAAAAACATTGATGTTCGGTATCACAATGGTAAGACGAAACAATATTCTACTGTTCATAAACAACAAGAAAGAAGTTGTATAGAGAATTTGATTTTTAATCAGTTTCCATTTATTCATCGTCATGAGAGATATTATATATATATATATATGAAATAATACAATGATGTCAATATATTTGAGTAAATGAATGAATATTATTATTTTTGAGAGTGATAAAAATTAATGGATGATTCCTTAACTCTTGTATATCAAGAATGTAATAAAATGAAAAAGTTGGAATATTTAATGAGGTTATATCATGGAAAACCATATATGAAAATTTTAATAACACCATTGATTATATTCTTATCTTTTTGAAGTAATTTCTTCTCGATGGCATAGATATTACCTAAAATCATTATAATTCATGGAAATTAATTAAGAATCTTGGATTTTCTACTAATAAAATATGTGCTTATTTCAGTTTATTTTTGGAGGAAAAAACGGACCTTAATGATCGTAAAGAATCCAATACATCTCGATGGAATCGAAATGTAGATAGACCACCATATCATGTTCCACGAAAAGTCATGTTCCACTTTCCATGAAAATTCATGTTCCACGAAAAGTCATGTGCCACTTTCTCTTATGTTCCACAAAAATTCATGTGCTTATATGAAATATTTCAGTTTATTTTAGTCAGATGCATACTTCTCATAGAATGTGGCCATTTTTTATTCACATTTATAATCTTCCTCCATGGATGTGTATGAAAAAACCTTTTACCTTCTTGTGTGTACTAATATTTGGACCTTAAAACCAGGAAATGTTATTGAAATCTAGTTTTGACCTCTAATAAGAGAGTTGAATATACTTTGGGATATGGGTGTGCACACATTCAATGATTCTTCAAAAAAAATATTTCAAATATGTGATTTCCTTCTATGGAATATCAATGATTTCCTTTATTATGTAGTGACGTCTGGTTAGATCATAAAGGGAAAAAATCATGTCTTATTTTTATTATGAATACATGATCGAGAAGACTTAAATATAATCGTGGTTTCAATTTTATGGAGAATCGATGATTCCTTCCAATAGATCATCAATAAAGGAAGAATCACTAGATTTTTTATAACACTATTGGCATTTAATATCCCCCTCAACATATGTTAGGAAATAATTTTATCAATGAATTGAAAGATTTTATTTTTTTCATTGGTGAAATGAAAGATAAAATCTAAAAAGAAAAAGAATGCTGACATGGAATCAACCTACAATTGGAAAAAGAAAAGTATATTTTTTTTATTTTCTTATTGGTATACCAATTTGTTAGGTCATTATATAAATGTAATGTGTGTCAATAAAAGTATTTTTGAAATGTTTCTTTCAATTATTCTAAATATCCAGGGGATAACCAATGATGACTTATAATCTCACAAGGAATTGTTGGATTGAGGTATCCAACATGAACTGCATGCTGCGTGTTTTGGCGAAAGCATGGGAAAATTTTCTTATCCATCTTAAGTGATGACACCTTTAGAGAAAAATTATTCATTGGAAGTATTTGAGAATATCATGGTTTCTGATTCCTATTACAAAAAAATATCTAAACAATTCAACATAATGGAGTTGAAACTAAAATCCCTAGAAACTCATGTTTATCAAATCATTCTTCATGAATTTATTCCAATGGAAATATAGAATTTAATATCCAATAATTTAATCATGATAAATATTCACATGTTCCATTTTTTATATACCTTTATAGTAAAAGGCAATCAAATTATTTCTTGATAAAAAATTTAGTAGGAGGTTCCATTAATTTTGTGTGAGTTGTAAAACAAATTCCTCCCTCATTTTTAACATGCATGATGCATTTAATAGTTCATCATTTAATTAAATCACTTCTTGGGGGAAACATTCATTTTTTGTGAATTTATCCAACTAAATAAAATATGCGCACAATGAAATCTTATGTATGAAATAATAATCATCCTAAAGGATCCATTGTGAGAGGTTATCTAGCACAAGAATGTATGGATTTTTATTCAATGTATTGTATGATATGAGAACAATAGATAATTGGCCAAAGAGAAATCATGATGAGTATGGGGAAATTAATCCCCCTTTTCCATCACTCCCCTAAATAGAAGGAATTAGTAGGTCATATTCATTGGATACATTAATCCTTTAAGAGAGGGATATGGTGAATCACACTATGTTGCTTAAATGTGGTTTGTTCAATAACTATATTAAGTATGTAAATTAAATATTTATATGTTATCTCATAGTATTTAATTTCAAATATACCTTAAAATTTGATTATAATTTTATGTTGAGAACATAAAACAATTATAAGTACAATTTATTGGTCTTTTTCTTTAATAAGAAGATAATATTTTCATAGAAAAGAGTTTCTTGCTTGGTTAAAATCAAAGGCATTACCATTAAATTAATTAACACTAAATATATATATATATATATATTAATTTAATTTTATTATTCATATAAATTTCATGTATTGAGTTTACCTATTGAATTTGTCTCTCAAGAATTACGAGCATCGTATTTTGGGCACAATTATTTGGTTCGTAAATTAAAATAATTAATGATCAATGCGTATACTGTTTTTACAACACATCGAATGGTGAAAATCAAATCAGAAAATGATGGTAAACTGTAACAAGGTAATTCTATTCCACTACATCATATATTATTCCTCGATATGAAAATAATTCTTCTTATGGACTTGTTGAGGAAATCTAGTTATTGGATTACTGCTCTCATGGTTGGGTCACTGTGATGAAATGTAAATGGTTAGATTCAATGACATGACATGGTACATTTATTGATGACTATGGATTCAGAGTTATTTACATGAATCCATTACACTCTACTGATGAACTATATATTTTGGAAACAATAGAAAAATAAGAGTTTTATGTGAAAGATCATATGAGACCAAATTGTGGTGTCATTATTAAAGTAATCCTAAGAAATATTTTTCATAATGGTAGGGATGAAATTGACACAACTGACGCCCCCATTAGTGTTGACCAAAATATTTTATTTGAATACTCATTTTATCCCAGTATGACAATTGATGTTGAAACAGAATTAGTGGTGGGTAATATATGGAAGAAGCCATATATGTTCATAGTTTATCTAGTTTACCTTAACCTGGGTTTCTTGGTTTGGTACTGTTATAATTAATTTAATTTTATTTAGAATGATAAGTTTGTTTTAGTATTATTTTTTTAATTTCATTTAATTAAATTTATTTATATTCAGAAAATTGATTATAAAATGAGTTTTTACAAAATGTATAACTTGGTTTTAAATTATAGTTTCTAAAACATGTTATGACATTTTTATAACTTCTTGGACTTCTATGTTGTATGTATTATTTTTAAAAACTATTTCTAAAAACATCACATGGAATTATTATAGATATTATGAAGGATATTGAGAAAGTTTAATGGGAGAAATTGTTTGATAATTATTGATGGATGTGCTAGCTAGGGTTGCATCATCTGGTTCCCTTAGTGAGTAAAATAATTGTAGTGTTTTTCTTCTTCATTTCATTTAATGTGGTGTTCTTATTTATTATCAATTTTTTAGGGACATATTATTGAACCATATTGACTTATTCTCATCCTACTAGTATGGGTCTGAGAAATGGTGATCCTAGTGCTCAAAAGGGAACCCACTATACCTTTCTGTTTTCTGACCAGCCAGAAGACACCCCATCTTACACACCTTTTAATCCTAAACTTTAGCCTCTAAATATTCTACTACACATTCCTTAATCATTAACTTATTTTTACTCTTCTTTTCATACCATGTCTACTCTACCACTCGAGATGTATCAACTTATTCCATATCTATATCCTATCATGTATCCCTAGACCATATATCCATATCCCCCAATTTCTAGGATTCCTCCATTTCCTACAATCCATCTAGGATTTGATGATTATGTTCCGCTATCTCCCACTCCAGTGCATGTAGATGATCCAATGTATAAATTAGAACAGAATCATCCTTCTGAAGATACTGATTCAGGATAACCCATGGATCCATTAGATCCTAATGAGTAGCATGCATCATGTTTTTTTATTATAAGTGTGTCAAATAATATCACATAATTTTTTTCAACTTGTACTATGACTTAATTATTCTCTTTTCCTTTGGTCTTATTCAGTGGGATCTTCTAATAGGCGATGAGGGTGCACCCATATGTGTGAATCTTGGAATCGAAAAATAAAAATAATGGTGGATTACCAAGAATACAATCAAATGCAGATAAAAATGATAATTAGTATAGAAGTTTTATGGGAATTTTATCTAAGCACAATGATATCATTCTGGTGAAACCAGTCTTATAGAGGCATATTGATAATGAAATCAAGGAAAAATCACGGATAGTGATATTAGAAATAAAATTTGTTAAATTGATATCAATATTATTGTTTTATTTATATGAATTGACATGTTTTTTTGAGGATGGTTTAACAATCATGAAAATGAATCTACTAAGGTTTCATAGTTGATGGGTATTGTGGAGTTCTAGAGATCATATAAGAATTATTTATTTATTTGTTGGAAGAGTAGAGTTCATTATTATTTAGAAGGAGTACCAATATTCCTTGACTTCTGAACAACAAAATATCAAGAAATGATCACAAATTGGAAGAGTGTTGGGTTTAATACATTCCTAATCTTTAATGTTTTTCATTGAAATTTAATTCTTATTAATTTTATTGAATTTTTGTTTGTAGGATGTGTCAGAAAATAACAAAAATAGCAAAGATGGTATGAAATATTTTCACACACTAGGGTGCACTATAATGCTCAATCATGAGAGGCTCCAGGTACTTTAATAACTATATTTAAATTGTTACTAAATTAATTAAACAAAATATGAAATAGTGAATTTCCCAATTTTGTAAATGACGAAATGTCCAATTGGCCAATTGGTCATTTGGAAATTTATCCATTTTGGTCATTTCCCCATTTGGATATTTGGCCATTTGGCCATCTAGACATTTGGGTATTTGGGAATTTATCCATTTGGAAAAAACAACCTAACTAAGAAATGAACCAAATAACTAAATGAAAAAAATTACCAAGTGACCTAATAACCAAATAAAATAATAAAAATATAATTGGATTGAAAGTAACATGCAAGAGGAATCTATATTCTATCCATGTTTATCATTCTAGTTAGTATGTATTTATTATGTTATTCCATTAGTATAACATTTCCAATTAAATGTATATTTATATTTATGTTTGTTTTATGGATTTATTCAATAGATAAAATTTCAATTCATGCTTGATTTATCAATTTTATATTATTCAATAATGTAAAATTATAGTAATAAAGGTCATATGTATCAAGGTGAATTAGGAATTGATGATCTTGTTCCTCGAGAAAAACTATTTTTCTTGTCTGTGAAGAAAAAGTATGGATTTTTTTAAATGCACAAACACAAGATAATATTATAATTATTTTTTTATATTTAAATATTTATACATAATTCATAATTATATGTCTTCTTTATATTTTTAAATGTGTTCCCTAGAGGCCCTCGATGAGAAATAAGATGACAGCTTTGGTCCAAATGATCATTTGAGATTGGTATTAGGTGAGAAGAACCCGGGGAGTCCAACATCAACCCATGAAAAACATTATCACCATTACGTATTGGCCCTCACTGAGCTCCTATCCAACCACTCACACCACCAAGCTGAAAAAACACTCATGAAGAAGTAGACAAGGCCAAAGAAATAGGTATACAGGACCATGAAAGAGCTAAACAAGTTAATAAATGGTTCTTGAAAGTTATATCAATTATATGTCTATCAATTCCATTAGATGATGCTTATATTTTGGATTCATGTATGGAATAAATATAGCCTTAATATGATTCCCTAAGTGATTTCAATGAGGGTCATAGGGGTGGTTGAGCTGATGGTGGTGGCGTTGGTGCTGGCAGTGGTAGTGGTGGTGGTGGCGGTGGTGACGATTATAACTACAAAGATGAAGACATTGAATATGATGATGCTAGTGATCCGGGAACCGATGATGGTTGTGATTATGATGGCATTGGTGGTGATGAGGGAGATATTGTTCCCCTCAATTTTTAGTTTTGGTAAAGTGCCATGTGTTGATGACTAAACCCAATTGATTATGTTGATTGTATATGTATGTTACAATATTTTAAATAGCCTAAAAACAATTTACAAATTGATGTTTGAATACTAAATAAATAAAAAGTGTATTGTATTAAATTTTTACTATGGTTTGTCATTTATTTTTAGGTGTTGTGAGAGGTGTTTCATAGTGATGTTGTTGTCTAGTGGGTATATGTCTCTATACCAGTGGTTCATAAAACCATGGCTATACATGAAATCTGGATTCCCATCTATAGCCATTGTGTTAAGAGAACTGTGGGTATTAAAAAGTCCTCATAGGCTATACCCATGGTTTCTGTAGAAACTATTAGTATAGCTATATACCGATGAATTGAGCACATGCGATTATAAATCATGGGTATAGGGTATTGTTCTAGTAGTGTATGTGTGTGTGTATGTGTTAACATGTTGATGTACATGAATTTATGCGGGTATGTATGTGTATGTGTATTTGTATGTGTATGTGTTTGTGTATACATGCATATGTATGTATATGTTTGTTGATTCCCATCAGATGGGAATAGAAAAATTTAGAAGGAAATAAATACCATAACATGGGTGTTATTTTCTCCACAAAACAAAGGAAGACAAGGTGGATAAAACTCTATGATCACATAAGCCTCCAAGATAAACACAAACACGAGACCTTCAGAAGGCCACATGAAGGATCCATGTTTAGTGCATGACCTACCGAAGATTCACAAGATCCACTTGGAAAATTCCCTATGATCTTCAAAAGTCATCACATACAACTAATTATCACATAGAGACTACAAGACGATCACCCCAAGATCACGTGAATTTCCAAGTGACAGGAACCTGAAAAGACATCCAAAGAACCTTTGAAAATGGGGAGAAAATATCCAAAAGAAGGGAGCCTCTTGTGGTCATAAAACTCACATGATCCACCCATGAAGCTCATGAGACACCAGTGAATCCTTAGTGACATGTCTTCATAGTCACATAAGATCATGTTGTTATGTCACCACCATCACACAAAAGGATTCAAACATGTCTAGGTAGTCTCGTGCTCCCACTTTGGCTCAAAAATAAAGTAGAAGGGTTTTCCCATGATAATTCTCGCACACCACCATGAGATGTTTTATTGGTCACACAATGCATAATCTATAGGGAGAATTATTTCAATTGAGAATATTCAATCCAAAACATGAAGCCATAGACCCTTATAAAATTAATAGGGAAATGTAATTAGGAAAGGAGAGATCCTCTTATGATCATAAATATCACACGAAACACACAAGTAGTTCAAAAGATACTAAAAAACCCGTGTGCCTTGTCTGACTTGTCTCGTGAGAGGCCTATGGCATGCCACACTCACCATGTGAAGGAATTTAGGCATGTCTAAATGGTCACACGCTCTCCCTTCCACTCTATAAGAAAAATAAAAGGGTATTCTACGAAATGATTAGGTATCACCATAAGACCCTTTTTGGGTCATGTGATACATCACTGGTGGGGAGATTGATTGTCTTCAACAACACTCACGAAAGCTCACATGAACCCTTGATAAGGAAACTATGCCTCATGAAATCCCTTCTACAGGGCGGTCTGATCTTGCAAAAGACCCCCAAAATCCATATTTGTCTAAAAAAATGTCATAAACTCATTGTATAAAATCAAAAAAGAATCATTTCCATAGGCATCATGATCTCAAAAATGTCCTTATACATGTCATCCTAACAATATGAAAGTCCCTTGGCATGTCCTCCTAATTCGGAAAGACCCCTTTAATTAGACATTATCCTATAGAAGATGAATTAAAGGGCTGATATTGTGGTCACTAAAAATCATATGACACTACCAGAATAACCTACATAAAGACCTCATGAAAACACATGACACCAAATCCCTCCACCAACCCCATCCTTGATTTGCATGATATGCACCATGAAAAGCGGTGAATAATCAGGTTGAAAAGGTATACAAATCCCCCATCACAGTATTAAAAATTCATGGAATTTCCCCTTGAAACTCGCACCAAAATTTGAAATAATCCGAGTGGATATCTCAGTGTATGGTCTCTCAATCAGGAGAGTTTACTATTAGGTAATATCTAAATAAAAAATAGAGTTATCATGCATCATGCATAGGGACATAGTGTGATCACTAATAGATCACACGAAGGACATACAATTGGTCATGCGAAGGACATCCTATATACCTGCTAGATCATGTGAGACTTGAAACAAGATAACAATGAATAAATATAAGGGAAATGAACTAAAATTCTAGAATAAATACTAAAAATATGGGAGACATATGCAAAGAACATACACGTTTATCCTCATGTACTTCACGTGGACCACCGAGATCACACGAAAACACTAGAAAATTTCTCCAGTATCTTGGGATGTAGCATTAGAATACTATTGGTATCATTTAACATCCTCTATCCAAAATAAATATTTTTATTAAGGAAATAAATTGTAATTTAAAAGTGGTAAATCGGTCAAAAACATTACCAAACAATCAACCGACATCATAAGAAGTTGTTGAATCCTTGAATTTCAGTTTAAGCCTATTGGAAACCTTACCTTTATTTAGAATCCATTATAGGGAAGTCTCCTTCCCATCTAGATTATCATTGATGAGGTCCTCAATATTGAGTTCCATCTTGTCCTAGGTTTGGATAATCTCTTCCACAATAATCTTCTTTCCGTTGAAACCACATACCAATAATTCAAGTTGTTTTTGGATCCATGTACCATGCTCCTAGTTAACGTTGGCCAGGATTCGCCTCCCAACCATCCTTACAAACTCCCATTGCAATGTCTTGACCTTTAGGGCCTTATCTATAAATTATTCGTCGAAACTAATGATGGTTTCCCACTCATTACACTCCACCATTTCCTTTCCACTCTAGGGTAATGGCATGATTATAAATCTTCAATTTGACAGTCACTTGATCATTGGCATGTGATTCTCCTACTGAAGTTTCATCCACATGTTTTTTGGTGCCTTTCAACTTTCTTGTGGAGTTATTCCCGACAATATTAGGAACCTTAGAAGGTATTTTACATTTACTTGAGGACCTAGTAATAAGAATACTATCTAAGATAGATTAGTATTTTTTTCATCGCATCCTATGATTATGATTAACAAAACATTTTGAATCAGTATTGGTGTTCTTACCCTTTCTTGAAGAGGATCTAAGAAAGTCCTACACTATTACCAATTCCTTGGACTCAATTTGGGATTCCGAAGTTGAATCTGAATCCTCTTGGATATCCCCCATCCAATAGAGGGGTCCTCGCCATGGGAATCCCGCATCTCATTTTCTTCCCCAGGATCATGAAACTCTTATTCTCCCAACACTGCAAATTGGTTTTGATAATTTTTAATCATTCCTCCAGATTTAACATTCTTATAATAAGAAGGTTTAGCCTTCAAGTCCTGTACTGGCATTTCTGAACCCATTGGCTATACGAATCCATGATCCATGTATTGAAAGTGTATAGAAGTGTCTTCACCAGTGGATAGATCCGTATCGACTTCCTCATTCATTACAGATTCATTAGGTTTATTTAATGAATCCAACTGCATAACCATATCTACATTCAAGTGTACCTCCCTATTTTCATGTCCAACCTATTTCTCCTAAACCAGTCTTGCATTATTACTGACCCCAACACCCCCTTAAACAAACATGACCTCAGAAGTGCAGGAAACACCCAAATTATATTTCAATTGGTTAAATATTTCATAGACTTTGGGATCAATCTGTGTATCCTTTAATGGCTTCCAAGAATACTTAACTACTTCACATGAGAGCCCAGAACCAGATGATACATGTCAAACATCCCCTAACTATTGTCGACCTTCATCTGCTTCAGGACATTCCACATCCATAGGACATCCATGATCAAGGAGAATCCCATTAGAGTTTAGTGGCCAGTGAGTTCCACCAGTACGAATTATCTTCTCCCACTGAAAATCCTAGTTTCCTCACTGATAAGAATGAGATAGATTCTGAAGGTGAAATCATAGAGAACAGAAGCGCGTACAAAACTCAAACACAATAGGTTGCTTCCACCGAAACTCCTTTCCTACCTAGATTAAAATCCATTACAACAGAGGTTTAGAAACATCGACTTCAACAAAAATACATTGAGATATTAGATGGAAAATCGAACTATTTCTAATGTCCGAACAGAGATAGAGACCGAACAAGTTCCCTATAATTTGGATTATATAAGGGTTCTGAATGGGAAGAGGGAGCTCAGGTAATATTACCCACAGAGCCATTTTCGGTGCGTTCTGCTTCGTATGAAGATCAAAAGACCATATTAAAAGACATAAGTATAATATGTTGTAAGATTGAGGATCCAAGAACCACATAATGATCAAATCTTCTGATGACAAGCAATGAATCATGAAATGTCTCTTGTCATTGAGTCCAAACATAACCCACTCCTGAATCCCCTAAGAATAAAAAACAAATCTATTGAAGATGTAAATCTATGGGTTCAACGAGTTGAATTGATAAACCAAGGTCTGGCTAAGGAGAGTTGAAGAATCAGTAAATTCTGAGGTTGAAAGCTCGGGATGAGGGAATCCATCGCGTAGATCCAAGACCTTAGGAAAAATAGGAATTTCATGGAATGTAAGAATTCATTTGGTTTTAGAAAATGTGATAAACGAGGGATGATTCTCCATTGTGGAAGGGAAACCCCCCCCTCTAATGATGGTGAGGGAGTGCATTTGGTGACCATTGTTGCCTAGGTCATGTTCAAAGCATAGGTGAAGAGTCGCAAAGGACATCCTCCCATGGATATGTCACATAAAGTCACAAGGTTCCACTGAGAATACCTCCCATATCTCATGAATCCATATAGGCACTCCATCAAAACCTTGTGATGCCCCTCATAGATGTATACTTAATCAAATGGAGGAATGGATACATGTAACTAAGTTTTGCGATATCACCACGACATGTTAGTTGGCTCTCACGAAATCCTTCGGGCACGTCATCTAGATCTCATGATGTCCACTGGAGATATCAGTTGGATTTTGGATAATCTTCCAGACATATAAGCCTATATCATGAATCACCCTCCAGACATGATTTATTTAGTCGCATGATTCCTTCCAAGAATTTTATCCAACTTCCATAATGACATAAGGGAAATTCTTCTAGATCATGTGATTCCCTCCAAGCATGTCAGTTGAGATCATGTGATGGATTTTAGGATCTTCTATCTAGGTCTTGAGATTTCCTCCAGACAAGTTAGCCTTGGTCATATGACATCCTCTACACATGCCATCTAGATTATGTGACATCCCCCAAAAAAATCAATATGATTATGTGATTGACATTAGATATGTTTGGAAGACATCCTCTAACATATCAAGCAGAAAATTATGGCTTTCCAAGCAGTCAATTGACATATGCCATATAAGAACCCTTCTCTTTATTTATTTATTACATAATATTACACATAATAAAACCTGAAATATTTAAAATTATAGTGTAATTTGGAATTGGGTACACTAAATAATAACTTAAAATAAGGAAATACATCATATTTATTGAAAACTTTGTTAACATCATCTTATTATTCCTTTTTTACTTTACACTAACTAGGATATATTGGGGACGTACATAAGAAAATGGGTGATCTATAAATCCCAATAAGTTAATAAATATTGAATAAGATTATAAAGTAATAAATGTTAGGAAATTGGAATATAATTTTGTAACAAAAGGAGTGGGAATCATAAACATGAACAATGAGGCATGATATAACATGATAATCAGAAAGGAAATATGGAGAATGTGACAACAAATTAAAACTACATCACGGACATTGTAACACCCCAAGCTTCCACGGTACGTTTCCCTTTGAATAATGCAATGGATTGCATTGTACGCAACTTCGAGATTCTAACACACCACAACCAATCAAACTAGCCGTTTTGAATAGTAATACCTACTTTTTAAAATTTTATAAATTTTATCTTTCAAAATGGAATTCATTTTTGGATTATTAATATCAAAATTAGATTAGGGTGAAATTTTGGTACTTTTCGGATAACTTTCATATTTTGATGAATAGTGAAAATTACTAAATTTAAATTAAAAACAACTTTTTTAATCGAAATAATCAATAGGGATAAATTATGATTTTGAGTGGTTTTAAAGTATATTTAAAATATATTTTTACCATTTAATACAATTTTTTTCATTGGACATAATTTCACATTTAAACCAGACATAAACAATTGTCAATCTTTTGATAGTTATTATTTCTTAAAAACACGCTTTTTGTTTTGACAGCGAGAATTAATTTTAAATTAATATCTTCCACTTCTGTGTTTTGAATTTGGAAAAATGGATCCCATATTTGGAATCTGGATATCAAAATTTTGTAAATCGGTACCTCTTATTTTTTAACATTTTGAATAATTACTTCGGTAAATATTTTATTTACCATGGTTAAAGGGTAAATCCGATAAATAAGGGTAAAAAATAATATTATAATAATATTAATTTACCCTAAAACATGTCCTAACCCTATTGGTTGATACATGTCTGATCATGGTAATCTTTGGGTTGATTTTTGGACCCCATGGATCCACTTGTAGGTGATATGGACACTTTATATTAATTAAGTTAAAGTGAATACAAAAATGACATAAGCTTATATCTTTTAGAAAAACCATTTTTACATAGGGTTATATATGTTATATTTTAGATTATAATTATTAATTAGAAATCTAAAAAGATTTACTACATAATGGTATTTTATTTATAATTTTTAGAAATTGAAAAAGTAAAAATATATATGACACAATAATGATGCAGTATTTTCCTTATTAATGAAAAAAATCAAATAATTGGTATTATAAATGTTAAAATAAATATAATTTGAAAGTTATGATGCCATCCACACATTTTATTGGTTAATATGACATGTTAGAATTTATTAAATGAATTTTTTTAGAATTAATAAAGTTTTTATGACTTTAAGAAAAATCAATTATTGAATAGTGTCAAAATTGACATAAATGTGTTTTTAAAAAACATATTATATTATTAATTGATATTATATTCCTAAAAATCTAAGGTTCTGCCAAAGGACTTATATAATTATTGGTTTATCATTAATATACCACTTTTGGGTCTCTTGGATGTATATAGTGAGTTTATTAACTATATAATATAAAAATACAAAGTGACATCGTAAGTGTCAAAATAATTAACTAAGATTTAAAACTAAAAGATAAGGTTAATATAATGAACCAAACCTGTCTAAAATATATTGGTTGAAAGGATTTAGACCCATCCCCACCTTATACTTTGAATAATCCACTTTGGATCCATTATAAACCGAATAATATTTTATTATAAAATAATACTTTATGTTTTTCCTAAAGAGCCCCTCACCCCTCTTATAAAAGGGCACTCCCCCATCTTATTAATTCACACCTTAAAATCCATTTGGCTCGGCCAAAATCTTCCTAAATATCCTCCAACTTCCCCCACTTCATCCTAGAAGCCTTAGTTTGATCATAAAGCCAACCTAAGGATCCCTTTTGATCAAATCAAAAAGAAGAACCCGAAGAAGAGGTAACGTCTTCACCACCCTCTTTAAAGTTCCTTTCTTCTTCCACTTCTTCTTTATTTTTTTATTTCCATTCTAAAATAATAACTCTAGTATCCTATATATACTGTGATGTTATTATAAATATGGTACAACCATATTCATTATTCCATCCATCCTTTGAATGACATGTCACCATACGTACGTACGTATGGCCTACCGTCTCCATGTCGTGGTGTAATTGTTATTAAATATATTATTATTTGGATGGGTATAATAATGATGTTTAATTCATGTAAATAATAAATATAATATGATAATGATTCTTTATATATGATATACCATCCAATTATATACGATTTTAATATCAAAATAATGCCATTGTCGCTCGTGCGTACGTACGGATTACCGTCTCCACGAACGCGATGAGATTCATTCCCCATCATATCCATTCAAGAATAAATTTCATTTAATGAATAAAAATAATTTTTAGAGACATTATATAATCCTGGATATGAATAACATACATCCCATCTATAACAAATACGGCTCTCATAACAAATAATATAAAGGAAAACAAATCCGTTAACACCCGAAACGACGATAATACTAAGATATTATTAACAAATAAATGTTAAAAGATAATATATGATATCATATTAATGTAAATGATTCTTGTATAATTCAATAACAATTATATCACCATTATAAAGGAGGTTAAACTACCGTCAACCAAGGAAAAAGTACAAAGTAAGAGGTTTCTTATCTCACTTTTAATTCCGTGAGATTTCCATTGTTCACCACTTATTTATTGCATGTGGTGTGTGTACTGACCATGGTTGTATTCATTGTGTAATATAATTTAATTTATGGATATTTAAATCACCATTTTATGATCCTTCTTTCATGGGTGTATGTTTCATAAGTTACCAAATCTATAAGGGAATTTGAAATTTCAATTTCCAATCATTCGGCTTTACGCATACTTCGTTGATTATTTTACTCCAAGATTATGTGTGGAATCACTATTCATTTGATTATGTCATAATTTACACTCCCCTTTCTGTGGATATACTTTTTATACACATAATCACTTCATTGATAAATTCTCAAGTCACCGGTCTGAACTTGATAAGAGTAATTTTTACTCTATCTCGATTTGTTGAGTTAAACATCCAATTCATTGGTGTTGTTTTTACAAGAATATGTGTGAATGTCCTTTGATTTTTTTGCACTGAATATCCAATAATATTTACTGTATTTATATTTTTCACACATAATTATGTCTTTGATTTATCCTTAACCTAAGGATACGACCTTTATGAGAGATTTCATCTCAATTTACATTCCATTGAGACTCCTTTGTTGTTATACACCAAATCACTTTTATATGGTGTATATAATGTACTTTGACATAGTATATCATGAATCCATTTATTCTCATGATATTAAAATGTTTTTATTACCTCAATTATTTTTATTCAAGTGTCTCTATTTTGGTTAGGAACTCTAACTAAAATATCATTTTAAAATGTTTTAAAGATTTGTTATTCTAAATATTTATCATTAATGTCCATGTTTTAAAAATTGTTTTAAGGATTTATTTATATGGACATTAATGTTTTCAAATAAAAATTCCTTTTAAAAGTTTCAAAGTGGTATGGGACACTTTGATTCAAAAATCTATTTTAAATGTCTTCTTGACAAAGAGTGTGACTTTTAAATGTTTTCAAGAAAAGGGGGATATTTATCTCAATATTTTGATGATTATTTTAATCTATGTCAATATCCTTAATTATTCTTGATTGAGGTTAATATGATATAATACAATCTTCCATATTGTATCGAATGAGTTACGTTTGACTGTGGATGTGCTATTTTTATTCCATTCATGGGTTGTGGTTAAAGTATTGAAATTTCGTATTCTAGTTTTAATACGAATGTTTATGTTATGTTTTAAACTTTTCATATGAGGAATGCATTGGACTTAGTAAGTGACGGGTGGAGCCCGCTATAGCTCCTCTATGCATCGGTAAGTCTCATGAGACAAACTAATGTCTTAGCACGAGGCCTTGACAAAATCTTATTTGTAGTCTTGGCACGAGGCCTTGGCTATGTGGTTATGATAGTCTGACATTATGCATTCCATCATTATGAAAGTGGTTATTGATATTGCATGTGATTATTCGACTAGTATAATATCAATGTGAATAATTAAATGGAATTATTTCATTTTATCTTTGCCATATTATTCTGAAGTTCAAGTTTGAAAGGCTTTTGTTTTAGTTATACATTGCCTTAAGTGTTTATGCTTATCTATGAAAGCTTCTGCTATATTGTTATCCTTACTGAGTATCTAAGCTCACCCCTTTCAATGTTTTATTTCTCCTAGGATGTGAATAAGTAATTTATGAATGACCTATAGGGATAGTATGAGGGGATATGAAGACAAGATGTTGTTGTTGTTTTTTTACCTTATGATGTAATGTAAGGCTTCTGAATATTTCTTGTGTTTCCAAAGCTACTAAACTAATCGGTATTTTGAGACTTGATCCTTTGTGATCAAGAAAATGTTATGTAATAATGCACTGACTCTGGGTAACTGGGGTCGGGGCGTTACAGTTGGTATCAGAGGAATTTTAGTATAAACCTTGGAAGCTAGATTTAGATAAACTCTGATTAGATCACATAACCCTAATATAGACTTTGAGGATTAGTATAGAAGAGCATAATAGAAATTTGGTATTACAGATATTTTGTGAGTTTTCCGAGCAATACATCCTTGTCTGGATACGAGCAGGTAGAGGTGGCTCTGGCACAGATGTACCTAGGGGTAAAACCCGAAAACACCACTTTGAGCTAGACTCGAATGGGAACTGGTGCACGACAACGAGCCTTTCTGCACTCTTGGTTACGACACACCCAGGGGATATGCTTTGGTAAATTCACAAGATTAGTATGAACCATTATTAAGGGAATAAAAAAAATGCCCCTAAGAATATATGTCGCGAAATAGATAGTGGATAACCTAGAATTTAACATAGGGTACCCCAAGCTAGGATATATTGTTTAATTACAAGATTATCCTATTATGACTTTTTTTTTACATTTTTATTAGATAAGTATTCAAAAACCCTAATTGCATTTTCTTTTTGTTAGTTAAAACATGGAGGGAGAAAGATCACGAACAACTCTTCTCTCTCTTCCTGAAGAACTACTTACAATTATTATCTAGAAGTTATGTGCAGATGATGTTGAAACTTTTTAAAATGTTCAAGTTACATGAAAACAACTTTATGAGACATCAAATACCTCTATCACTGCATGATTCTTTCAAAGATCAAGTACCGACTATGGGATAATATTGCGCTCTCAACTTTCTTACCACACTAAGCGTGGGAAGTACCATCAGGGTCTTTTAAAATTCTTTACTTTATCTCAAAATTATGATGCACTAAATGATTTTCTAGATGCTGCAGAAGAGGGAGACCTTCGAGCAGCCTATATGTATCAAATTATATATTTATGTATTTTGGGATATACAGAAACTGATTTACCAAAACTTTATTTTGAAATATTTGAAAATTAATCAGTAAGAATTTTTCTAAAAAAAACATGTTAAAGATGATGTCTCAAAATTATATATAAGAAATACCTATTTTTTATGATGCATCGATGCATCCATCGATATAATCCAAGATGGATGAGGAGTTTTTGGGTAAAGGAAGTAGATTATTTTGAAAAATTCCTGAGGTACCATTGTGACACATGAACACATTCTACCAAAAGGCAATTCTACCTAGTCTCTATAGAGTTCATGATGTGTTCCACATATCACTAGTGACAAAATACATGCCTGACCCAACGCATGTACTCACCTATGAAGAATTAGAAATTAAACCCGATCTATCTTATTGTGAAGAGCCTATTGGAATTCTTCATACCAAAGATCAAGTGTTGAGAAACCGGATGACTCGTCTGGTAAAAGTTCTATGGATAAATCATAAGATAGAAGAGGAAATGTGGGAACCCGAGGAACATATGATGATGAACCTATGTGGAAATAAATGGATGGTGAAATGTTTAATAGTGTTAGTGCTCTTTATTGATGGGATTACTTTGGAAGAATTTTCTCTTGTACGCGTAACCCTACAATTTATCATGTGAAAATGATATTTGAGGAAGAATTATCTTTTCTCTTGCGGATATAGTTATAAATAACCATTTGGTCTTATATGATCATTGGGTTTGAGGCAATTACAAGTTATTATATTATGGGATGAAAATGAAAGGTATGAGATAACATTTGTGGTTAAATTATGTTATGGTTATTTTGAGAAATTTATATCATTTTGGTAATATTATAAAATATAGTTTTTGAAAAAGGACAACACGTAGACCGTGCGACAACCTGTCGCGTCAGACAAAGCTGTGGGAATCGAACCCAAAACCAAAGTGTGATTGAGATTTATCGCCTACCACTGGACTACGTGAAGTCCCTGATTAGTGTGACTATTATTTTTAGTTAAATTATTTTATTGATAAATAATAATTTGATTTGGGATCTTATGTCTTATCAAATGAATACCCATAGTATAGGAAAATGATTTGGTGATTAAGTGATAAATGTTATTTTGGAAGATGTTCGCTTTGTTGGGAACACTATATGCCCATGGAAAATAGAATAGTATGGGATTTCATTTGAGGAGTAATGGCGGATTTTTATCTATGTTTTTATTTTGTATTTATAGTAATTTAGGTTATTTATGGAAATGATTAACCTATAATAGAGAATATGTGATTATGTTAATCACTTTTAAGTATGTGACTTTAAGAGTAGTTGATGTCATTTAGAGATACAATTTAACATGGAAGACTACATAACCAAATTCTTCTAAGTTTTGGGTTTCAATATTAGTTTGAATTATATTGAAGTATTTTAAGGACAATTTATTATTGAATGGTATTTATTTAACTTTGGGGTATTGTTGGTTTAATTTTAGAAATTAAGATTCGTGTTTTTTTTCTCTAATGGAATATCCATTTGGGGGATCATCCGATCTTATACTAACCATTTTGGTTTTGATTAACCTCTAAAGACAAGGTAAATATATATTTTATTCTACATGGATCATGTTATTCTATAGAATCTCTTCCAGTGTGACCAAGTCTTCTTGAATACTCATTGTTCAAAAAAAATTGAGTTAGTGGTAGAAATTTATTAAAGAATGAAAATCTACTTAAAAAGTATGTATATATCTTTATGTTATTAGTCAATATCATAAATTAATTCCTCATCCTTATGTAATGTAACTTAAAACAAAAAATGTTGTATGTTTACTTTTCCTACTGAGAGACTAATGGCCGTTTGTCCCAACACAAGTTTGTGGTTTTCTTATTGTTAACTTTCTCCTGATCATGTTTTCTATCCCTCCCCATCAGAACTTGACCCTTAGTCTATCGTCCATATCCATGTTTTACTACATGGTATCCTAGTATGGGTTATATTGGATGACCTTTATACTTCTCTTTCTTTCTTTTAAAGTGATAGTTTTATTGACTCTTTTTCCGATGTGGGACTTTCCATTATATTCTCAAGCCCAATTTTAAAAATTACGAGGGTGAAATTTATTGAAGGAGGGGAGAATGTAACACCCCAAGCTTCCATGGTACATTTCCCTTTGAATAATGCAATGGCTTGCATTGTACGCAACTTCGAGATTCTAACACACCACAACCAATCAAACTAGCCATTATGAATAGTAATACCTAATTTTTGAAATTTTATAAATTTTATATTTCAAAATGGAATTCATTTTTGGATTCTTAATATCAAAATTATCTTAGGGTGAAATTTTGGTACTTTTCGGATAACTTTCATATTTTGATGAATAGTGAAAATTACTAAATTTTAATTAAAAACAACTTTTTTAATCGAAATAATAAATAGTGATAAATTATGATTTTGAGTGGTTTTAAAGTATATTTAGAATACATTTTTACCATTTAATACAATGTTGGTCATTTTATGTAATTTCACATTTAAACCGGACATAAACAATTGTCAATCTTTTGATAGTTATTATTTCTTAAAAACACGCTTTTTGTTTTGACAGCGGGAATTAATTTTAAATTAATTTCTGCCACTTCTGTGTTTTGAATTTGGAAAAATGGATTTCATATTTGGAATCCGGATGTCTAAATTGTGTAAATAGTTAACTCGTATTTTTAGACATTTTGAATAATTACTTCGGTAAATATTTTATTTACTATGGTTAAAAGGTAAATCTGGTAAATAAGGGTAAACAAATAATATTATAATAATATTAATTTACCCTAAATCGTGGCCTAACCCTATTGGTTGATACATTTCCGACCATGGGCATATTTGGGTCGATTTTGGGACCCCATGGATCCACTTGTAGGTTATAGGGACACTTTATATTAATTAAGTTAAAGTGAATACAAAAATGACATAAGCTTATATCTTTTAGAAAAACAATTTTTACATAGGGTTATATATGTTATATTTTAGATTATAAATATTCATTAGAAATATAAAACTATTTCCTATATAATGGTATTTTATTTATAATTTTTAGACATTAAAAAATTAAAAATATATATGA
Source organism: Viscum album (assembly GCA_963277665.1). Taxonomy (NCBI): domain Eukaryota; kingdom Viridiplantae; phylum Streptophyta; class Magnoliopsida; order Santalales; family Viscaceae; genus Viscum; species Viscum album. The sequence goes on along the minus strand of OY728129.1, from coordinate 1,774,038,462 downwards.
CACAATAATGATGCAGTATTTTCCTTATTAATGAAAAAGTCAAATAATTGGTATTACAAATGTTAAAATAAATATAATTTGAAAGTTTTGATGCCATACAAGAATTTTATTGGTTAATATGACATGTTAGTATTTCTTAAATGAATTTGGTTTGAATTAATAAATTTGTGATGACTTTAAAAAAATCAATTATTGAATAGTGTCAAAATTGACATAAATGAGTTTTTAAAACAAATATTATATTATTAATTGATATTCAATTCCTAAAAATCTAAGGTTCAACAAAAGGACTTATATAATTATTGGTGTATCATTAATGGACCACTTTTGGGTATCTTGGATGTATATAGTGAGTTTATTAACTATATAATATAAAAATACAAAGTGACATGGTAAGTGTCAAACTAATTAACTAAGAGTTAAAACTAAAATATAAGGTTAATATAATGACCCAAACCTGTCTAAAATATATTGTTTGAAAGTATTTCGACCTATATCCACCTTATACTTTTAATATTCCACTTTTTATCCATTATAAACCGAATATGATTTTAATATAAAATAATACTTTAAGTTTTTCTTAAAGAACCCCTCACCCCTCTTATAAAAGGGCACTCCCCCAACTCATTAATTCACACCTTCAAAGCCATTTGGATAGGCCAAAATCTGTCCAAATATCCTCCCAACTTCCCTCAATTAATCCTATAGGCCTTAGTTTGATCATAAATCCAACCTAAGGATCCCTTTTGATCAAATCAAAAGGAAGAACCAGAAGAAGAGGTAACGTCTTAACCACCCTCTTTAAAGTTTCTTTCTTTTTCCACTTCTTATTTCATTGTTATTTCCATTATAAAATAATAACTCCAGTATCATCTATATAAAATGATGTTATTATAAATATGGTACAACCATATTCAGTATTCTATCCATCCTTTGAATGACATGTCACCATACGTGTGTACGTACGACCTACCGTCTCCATGTCATGGTGTAATTGTTATTCAATATATTATTATTTGGATGAGTATAATAATGATGTTTAATTCATGTAAATAATAAATATAACATGATAATGATTCTGTATATATGATATACTATCCAATTATATATTATTTTAATATCAAAATAATGATATTGTCGCTCGTGCGTACGTACGGATTACCGACTCCACGAACATGATGAGATTCATTCCCCATCATATCCATTCAAGAATAAATTTCATTTAATGAATAAAAATAATTTTTAGATACATGATATCATCCTGGATATGAATAAGATTCATCCCATCCATAACAAATACGGCTCGCATAACAAATAATATAAAGGAAAACGAATTCGTTAATACTCGAAACAACGATAATACTAAGATATTATTAACAAATCAATGTTAAAAGATCATATATGATATCATATTAATGTAAATTATTATTTTATAATTCAATAACAATTATTTCACCATTATACAGGAGGTTAACCTACCGTCGACCAAGGAAAAAGTACAAAGTAAGGGGTTTCTTATCTCACTTTTAATTCCGTGAGACTTCCATTGTTCACCAGTTATTTATTGCATGTGGTGTGTGTACTGCCCATGGTTGTATTAATTGTGTAATATAATTTAATTTATGTATATTTACATCATCATTTTATGATCCTTCTTTCATGGGTGTATGTTTCTTAAGTTACCAAATCGATAAGGGAATTTGAAATTTCAATTTCCAATCATTCGGCTTTACGCATACTTCGTTGATTATTTTACTACAAGATTATGTGTGGAATCAATATTAATTTTATTATATCATAATTTCCACTCACATTTATATGGATACACTTTTGATACACATAATCACTCCATTTATAAATTCTCAAGTCACCGTTATGAACTTGATAAGATTAATTTTTACTCAATCTCAATTTGTTGAGTTAAACATCAAATTCATTGGTGTTGTTTTTACAAGAATATGTGTGAATGTCCTTTGATTGTTTTACATTGAGTATCCAATAATATTGAGTGTATTTATATTTTTCACACATAATTATGTCTTTGATTGATCCTTAACCTAAGAATACAACCTTTATGAGAGATTTCATCTCAATTTACATTCCATTAAGACTCCTTTGTTGTTATACACCAAATCACTTTTATATGGTGTATATAATGTACTTTGACATAGTATATCATGAATCCATTTATTCTCATGATATTAAAATGTTTTTATTACCTCAATTATTTGTATTCAAGTGTCTCTCTTTTGGTTAGGAACTCTAACTAAAATATCATTTTAAAATGTTTTAAAGATTTATTATTATAAATATTTCTCATTAATGTCCATGTTTTAAAAATTGTTTTAAGGATTTATTTATATGTACATTAAAGTTTTAAAATAAAAATTCATTTTAAAAGTTTCAAAGTGGTATGGGACACTTTGATTCAAAAATCCATTTTAAATGTCTTCTTAACAAAGAGTGTGACTTTTAAATGTTTTCAAGAAAAACGAGGATATTTTTCTCAATAATTTGATGATTATTTTAATCTATGTCAATATCCTTAACTATTCTTGATTGAGGTTAATCTGATATAATAAAATCTTCTATATTGTATCGAATGAGTTATGTTTGACTGTGGATGTGCTATTTTTATTCCATTCATGGTTTGTGGTTAAAGTATTGACATTTTGTATGATAGTTTTAATACGAATGTTTATGTTATGTTTTAAAATTTTCATATGAGTAATGCATTGGACTTAGTAAGTGACGGGTGGAGCCTGCTATAGATCCTCGATGCATCAGTAGGTCTCATGAGACAAACTAGTGTCTTGGCACGAGGCCTTGACAAAATCTTATTTTTAGTCTTCTCAAGAGGCCTTGGCTATGTGGTTATGATAGTCGGGCATTATGCATTCCATCATTATGAAAGATGTTATTGATATTGCATGTGATTATTTGACTAGTAGAATATCCATGTGAATAAGTAAATAGAATTATTTCATTTTATCTTTGCCATATTATGCTGAATTTCAAGTTTAAAAGGCTTTTGTTTTAGTTATACATTGCCTTAAGTGTTTTTGATTATCTATGAAAGCTTCTGCTATATTGTTATCCTTACTGAGCATCTGTGCTCACCCCTTTCAATGTTTTATTTCTCCCAGGATGTGAAGAAGTAATTTATGAATGACCTACAGGGATAGTATGAGGGGATATTAAGACAATATGTTGTTATAGTTTTTTTTACCTTATGATGTAATGTAAGACTTATGAATATATCTAGTGTTTCCAAGGATACTAAACTAATCAGTCTTTTGAGATTTGATCTTTTGTGATCATGCCAATGTTATGTAATAATGCACCGACTCTGGGTAACTGGGGTCGAGGCGTTATAGACATAGGTCAAGGCTACCTATCAAAACTTCATAATAGAAAATTCCCATGATGGAATATGTTAACTCTTTAACAACATTTATGAAATCTCATTATTCTAAAACTCTACCCAATACAGTGGAGCTCAATATAATTCTAGGCACACACGTCACTTTCATTTCATTTTCATGCTTAAATGTTCCACATAGATTATAAAACATGGAATAATTTATAATAATTTTTTATTCCATGAGCAAGGAGTGTGTAATAAATAAACATAAGTACAAAATCAATGAATTATATGTACATTAAGGTGAACCCCATTGATAGGAAATTGGTGTGGGTATTCACTACACAATTGTATGTCATGGAAAATTGTGGTGAAATTTTGGAAACATAACGAGGGTGTATAAATAACCATATAAGGGATTAATGAGAGTTTAAGGGGTATCTAATAATTTAGAAATAAAATGGACATTAAGGGGGGGGGGGTATTAAAGAACATATACCATCATTAGTAATTTGAGATTAAATACATTGATAATGAAGAAACTTTAATAAATATGAGATTGAGAGGATCCCTTACCTTGAGAGTGTGATGTTGAATCCTTGGAAGAAGCTTATTGAGAATGTGGTGACACCTTGGGAGGGATATAGAGAGGTGATTGAAGAGTAATTACATGCTAAATGGATTTTTATTAAAGAGAAATGGGATCGTGGGAGGATTTATATAAGAAATGAGTTGGGATTCGTTAATATTTCTCATACATAGGTTTTGGACTCTGTATTTTAAAATAAGAAAAACCATAAACCTACCCATGTTTTTACCATTTTTTCTTCCAAAGTAGGTATTTTAAATTATTTTATATGTAAAATGTCCAAAATTAGTAAAATAAAACCCTTAGTGATGTGTATTGGATTCATACTCTTAAATAAATGATTTTAAAAAACTAAAATATATTTTAGGTTTCAGAGGATTCATGATGGCTTTATAAAATTAATCAAACAACTTAAAAATAATATAATTTTAAATTGAAAATGTATATTTGGTTATGGATACCATTTATAGTATATATTACATGGGTTTGGGTCATTATGATGTCATATTACACACCATATATTTATGTTGTATTTAATTTTTACCTGAAAATTCAGTTGTCTTAGAAACACATGAAAAATTTTTTATTGGATAATTTGAAATTATGATTCCAAAAATAATATTAATTTTGTCAACATAATTTTCTAAATTGATAAATATTTACTTTTAAAATAGAATCAACATTTATTGAGAAATGCTAGGTTTTTTTAATAATAATTGTTTCTAAACCCTTATAAAAATTACATTTGACTTCATGAAAATTATACGACCATTTATATTTAATAAAAATATTTTATTAAAATATAATTTATTTCAATAATCCATTAATTAATGAAAATATAAATCTTAATTGAAATTGAATATTAATTAAAAATACAATTTGTGTTTTATTGTATAAAAATCAAAAATCATTTATAAAGCAATAATAATAAAATATAAATATATTCATTATTCAAAAAAAATATACATATTAATATTATTAGGGTATTGCTACATATTTTTTTAATACACGCAAAAATTACTTAAAAGTAAGGTGTGTGATCGTGAGACTTTCATGGGGTGGTTTGGTGTACAAGGTTTGTTCCATGATCTTGACGAGCTTGAACTTCTCATGTAAAGGGTTCTTCTCATACCTAAGTTGTTAGATCCCAACATGGGCTTGGTCAAGGGAAAATCAAAAAGATATTATCTCCCTTGAAAGATTTGAAAAATGGGCTTCTTAGGTATAATAATACTAGTTGAGGCTATCAATTCCTTTTATGTGGAAATTGGATTTGTTAAAACCCTATATTTATAGTAATCATAAGATCACTATTCAGTGACTATATTATCAATAGTAATGATGCCTAACAGACTTTTAAACCTGATAGTATATAAGAAAACCAAGAAATTTAATGCATTTTCGATAACCATAATACATAATAAAACAATTAATTAAATAAAAAAGGGAATTTTATTAATAAAAGATCAGGTCGTTACATGTCAGGAAGAAAAGCATGCTAGGTCGAGCAGGCATTTTGGGACATGAAAACCTTGTCCAGCCTACATATATAGGTAGCTTCAGTGTGTATGTCCTAACTTAATAAACTATGAGAACTCTGATCCCTTCCATAACTAGGATACATAGAATTCCATCCCAAGGCTTGAGCTCCATACCAAACCTTTAAAGGGTTGTCCTAGTCCGTGAGTCCCATATCCACCAGTAGTGAGACTTATTATTTTCTATCCCATGTTTCTCACAAAAAGAATATATCATGGGGGATTAGGGAGTTGTAATTATTACATCATTATTGTTATAAGAATCTATAAAGATAAGGGAAACCTCAACATATAATCCCTATCTAGTGTCATAATATGATATGTCCTGCATATAATGGAAACATAAGTGTGTATACCCTGAAATATTGAACTATGAAGGATCAGATTCCTATAATAAAAAAGATATGTAGGATGCATTCCCAAGGTCTGAGTTCAAATAGTAATCCACTTCAATGTAACTCCCCTCACGTCTCTTACATTTCAACCACCAGAACCCAATCTATCTCATGGGATGATCATCATTACTCATCAAATAGAAGATTGAGAATTAAATGAATTTGGATGACTCTGATTCCTACCATAATTAGGATATGTAAGATTCATTCATAAGGCCTATTCTCTCCATAAAGCATCCAATGTGTTGTTCTAGCACGTAAGACCCACATCCATAAGCACTGAGGCTGATTACTTTCTATCATTTTTTTAAAACATAAAGCATAGTTCAAAAGGTATTATGGAGTCACAATGATCAACTCATTGGAATCATGAATCTCCACCTAGTAAGGAAACCTTGGTGTGTAAGCACTAATCAGTGGCATGATATAACTACCCTACATACAGAGGTTTATACCTTGGGGCTAGTCCCAAGGGTGTGAATGAACCATGATAACTCTGATTACTGCCATAACCAGGACACATAGGATGCCTCCATGAGGTTCAAGATCAAATATTTGGTTCCCCAGTGCCCCCATATATTTTCTTTTCATACGATGTTAAACTTCAATGTTTTAACAAACTAAATGGTTTTTTATTCTTTTATACAATAGGATACATAGGATTCCACAAAATGGATCTATCCCATCATCCAAATATCAACCAAATACTAGGATAACAATAAAATCTAGAGTTCCTAGTTATATGGATTCAACATAGGAATAGATGAAGATCCTTTGATACATACAAATGAATTCTCCAACAACACCCCCATTCTCTCTGTATATAAAGAGACATAACCTATTATCAATTTTTAGGGTAAAAACTCCCATATCGGGATTATTATGTGATTCTTGACCATATCATAATTTCATAAGAGAGTCCTAGAGCAGAAAAAAATTCCCTTCAAAAGGGTGTGATGATCCCAACCTCCCACCCTCCCGACTAATGTTAGTTCCTAAGTGTAACTGTGTCTTAAACCCCAAATGAACACCTTCTTTTGGAATAAAGGTCTGTACCTTGTTATGGATGTGGGGACCATTGGGAGTTTCAATTAATGGTTAAAATTTTTTGATCTAAATGCGAATGATAGTGAAAATTATCGAACTCCCCACAATCAAAAGACAGGGAAAAATCCATCGAAATATTTTCGAGGAAACCAAAATTGTAAACCCAATGTGAATATCTCAACTAATAGGATGACTAGTTATCCATCTATTAGGACATTTTGTCTTTAATTTCCTATGAAAAAATGGTGGACCTAATGTGAAGATCTAAAAATGGTAGATGATCATTTTTCCATGAATTGGATCTTAAGGGTGGCCCTCTTTAGCTGAGGTTCTCATAAAATAATTTCATCCTCGATTTGATATCTTCATGTGAGAAGAATGGATGGATCAAAAAAAAAACAAAAATTGTGTTTTCCATGTATATCAGATTGAGAACATATCATTCCTAAAATGGTTCACTGACTGATGAACTTCTGTCATGTTTTTTTCCCTGAGTTTAGATAAATATCTCATCAACAACACCTCGATCTTAGATAATGACTTCATCGTGATACAGTTTTGGAAAATAAGTTTCAACTGAAACCCTTATGGGCCTCATAATGACCTCACTAACCCGACATCTACAATTTAGGGTGGATAATTTAATGGTCTAGGTATATCATTCACATGGTACAATCTTATCCATTACGGTTTCCAACAGGGGTCTCCATGTACTAAAAATGATGAGTTTGCATCATCCAAACAAAGTTACAGTAAAGAATGTGGCCCTCACTACCACATCTAGCCACTTCAGAAGCTTATCCACATAATGTGATAATCACAACCCTCAGTATCTAATAAAGGTGGATCAAGAGTCCAAATACGACTCCATTTTGGTTCAGGGGCCAAATAGGTGGGACCCTTCCAACCACCGTCACCAGCACCATCCCACCAGTACCCATCAGTCACCTCTTAAAAGTACCACCAGGCACACTTCCACCTATGAAACTCATGCATGGGTAACATGGAAGACACATCGGGTGAGGAAGGTTTTATATAACCATGAGTGGGATCATACACCCACTCCCATGGATGATGTCTCCAGGAATATTCAGGTAGTAACTGGTGAGTAGGTTCATATCCTTTCTCACTTGGAACAAGTCTACGGGGAATATTTCAACAGTAGGCATGGGGTTGGAACTTTTCTATACCCTCATTCTTGAAGTCCATCATCATATTTTGGTTACACAAGGAGGAAATAAGTGTGTTGATATCCCTAATTCATTTGATGATATCTTCCAGTATTTAGTGGATATGGAAAATGTTCAAGCTTATATCCCTACACATACTTTGTTAAAATTTAATTAGATCTGAGAAATAGCTGAAGAACACCTCTATAATATTCTATCATTGGTACATATATAGGTACATGATCATATTCTTATCCCTACAAATAGGGAATCTCAACACTCTAGTCATTATGAATAAGTGTTTTCTCTGCATCAAGAGCACATTCTCGCTCTCGTATAGGAGAATTATCGGCATTATTTGATAAAAGATGAGGTGTCGAACCAGGATAATATTTTAATTTGAACCGGGGATCACCGAGTGAGAGACGAACATGGCTTGGGATAGGGGAACATGCCTATATAAAAATTCATGTGGTATATTCCAATGGCCCAGGATCAGGATCAAATCCCCGTTCTAACTAGGGATCACTGAGTGAGATGGGAACATGCCTCAAGATAGGATCATATTCATGTCAAAAGAGACTAGTGGAATACTCCAAAGGCAAAATATCATGCTCATATCCCAATTTTCGATGGGGCTCACCAAGTGAGAAGGAAACATTCTTTAGGATAGGCTATTATTCTGGTCAGTGAATTTTCCTGGCATATTCCATAAGATCACAGAAGTCATTATCATATTCCTAATTCCACCGCTGAATAACAACATGAGAACCCTTTTGATTCAATACATGAGGATGCTCATGTTTCTTCTCCCATTCCCGAGGTATGTCATCATATTCCAGTGCAGAATTCATATTCTAAACGAGATCATATTACTATATTAACAAGGTATCACCAAGTGAGAGCATAACATGCCATGGGGTAGGCTCATATCCCTTCCAAAAAAGACCAGCGACATATCTCAAAGTCTCAGGATCAGGCTCATACTCCCATTTTGACATAGGCTCACTGAGTGAGAATGGTATATGCTTAGGGAAATTCTCATATTTTTGTAAATAATGAAGAAGCACTTTGAAATAATCCTAAATATTCTCAGTAGTGGGATCATACTCTTCTAGAACCAAATAGTTATATATAAAATCTAGAAATATTTACACAGAAGGCTCATATTCTTGGTAAACTCCAGAAGGAATCTCAGAATATTCCATGAAAAGAACATTATGAGGCTCATTCCCCTAATATGCACAATGATGGAATTCTTGAGGTTGTTAGAGACACATTCTAAAGACCCTAAGGGCCCTTAAACTATTTAACTGAAGGATAAGATGGTCATTACTATTATATTACTCCACATGGTTTTTTAGAGATGGATAAAAAACTCTACTCTTGTCATCCACTATGGTCAACCACCCCATGGTGATATCTTTCACAGATAAATAAATCCCACCCTTGCGTAAAAACCTCTATATAAATAGGTGTTTGAAACTCATACGCCATTTTATAAGGAGGTTCTAAAAATATCAGTATCAACTGCATATGGTTCCCCATCAACTTATATCAGTACTCCACTTCTATCTATAGAAACCCCAAGAAGCATCTTTGGGTCCTGGTTTGATTGAGGTGTGTAAGTATAATAAAGATGAATCCACCATTGATATATGGAGTGAGTTAATAGGAAATAACCTCCCCATCATGTTTTATCCTCTTTCTACTTCTAAATATAATCTCCCAAATGAGCTAGAGAAGGAGTTCATGTATTATCTACACCAATGTACCTGGGAAACTCATCCATGACTGAATATTAGACACCTCCAATATCAAAATAAATGAGGTTCACCTTCATACCATCAATATACTCTATTTTAATCTATACATGGACACTATCTCCATGAGAGGATATCCAAAACAAAAAAATAATAGAACAAATCTTCAACTCACTTGACTCGATTGCAGTAAAACCCTTTAGTAGCATATCTTTGAAACCACATCATGTATATGTATTCGAGGATGGGGAATTTATGGATAATTAAAAACCGCTGAACCCATAGAACATCATAACCCCTCATATATAATTTTTCTTAATGTCATATCCTCCAGAAAATTTAGGGGACCAGGTAACGCTCGAGCCTTTTGGTCACTATAAAAGAATTCCCCAGCTCCAATAGTGCCCAAACATCACGAACATATAAAGAGAATATCCCACTAGTATTTGAACTATTACCCTTAAAGGAATGTGAATTCATTTTAGACATATAATACAATGTTTCAATCAACCTGATAATATCATGTAGAAAAGGACTCTCATCATGGGATTCCATTTCACCCATATCCTATGCGAGTACAACTGCACTACATCAAATGGGTCGTGGTAGCAGCTTCCATAACAGTCATCCATGAGCGGACCTAGATCACTAGGATGGGGGAATATCTACCACCACCCACACCTCTCAAATCATTAATAATTGATAGGATTATAGAAGTATCATTAGTATATACAACCAAAACCCATCCCACTTGGATATGGGCATTTATATCTCAATCATCATCACTAGGTTTATCTTCCTCTGAAAGGGTCTTTAGAAAATCAACGGTGATTCCAAATCAACCCAAAAACACTAGGATAGGGGAATTTATATCTCAAAGAGATTCCAAGTAATCATCAAATCCTCAGATGTTAGCATGGAATCCTCAACATCAAGATTAATCAATGCCAATTGTGGTCCAGAATACCCCGTAGCTCGTAGGGATGGGGAAATTCTCATCATCATCATCACCATAGAGAGAACCAGTATTTTACAAGTCGAGAGGTAAATATTAAGGGTCAACAACCCATATGTTCCTCCCTCCATAAGATAAACCTATTCCATTTGGGGACTGTTCAACAACCATGATCAGAAAATCCCTCAAGGTCATTACTCACAGGCCGAGACAAGAGGAGCATATGGTGAAGGAAATCATACCCCATTGGGGTCGCAATCCAAAAATGAACCAATATGGTCAAGGGTTCAAGGAATGACCCTAATATTGGTAGTGTAGAATCATCATGTTGCATTGAAATTAATGGTACATACACAATTTCCCAATATACCTCTATGAATGTCTTCACTATCAACGGAACAAATATGGTGGATCAAGACACAAATGCAGAGGGACGCAACATGGAAAACATACCCTGATAAGAGGGTTATTTGGATTCTCTGACTGAGGTTGCACATACCTCAAACCAAATAAGGCTCCAAAATATAGAACCTTTGAATATTGAGTTTCCACCTCTCTGGTGGAGTGTTACCAAAGTTAAAGGGAAACATGTGGCTACATCCCAATCCCCACAAAGAAAAGTCCAAGTTCCTTCCATGTAGGAATAGTTGTCAAAATATAAGAATGAGAGAAAAAATCTCAAACAACTCACTAAGGATATACTCATATGAAATTTTCCCGTTGGGTATTGTCTTCTAGAAGAAGAAAATATTCTTCCTCCCATAGATAATCCTCTAGAAAAAGAGACATTTGAGAATCATATCGGGTCTAGATCCAAGGATCTGGTCCACATAAATGTGGAATTAAAACATAATCATGACTTCCCCCAAATGCGGTGATATCAAATCCCTCACTTGGGTGATCATTTAGTCATAGAAAAAATCGATAATCAGTGGATGATGAAGGTGGGTCCACCTCATCGACCCCCACCTACTCCCTATAGATGGTTGGTGGCTCAAACAGTAGTACCCACAAAGCTTCTTAACGTCATCCATTCCTTGAATACTTGAATGAAATCCATAGAAGAGTGACACAAACCTATGTAGCCTGAGAGGAATCCATATCCCGAGTGGGTGAATGACACTTTGAACCTAAATTTTTTTAGAAATCCTACCTTCTCCACCTTTGGCGTTGTGGGTAACCCAAAACAACATATCACACACTTTGTATCCAGATACATTCTGATTAAGGTCCCATAATATCAATAGGAAGTGACGAATATGATGTGTTTTGTATAGAATCTGATAGGGCCATGCTTTGTTTGTTAGAGTATCCTTCCATCCAGATCAGTATTATGATGTGAATACCTTCGCTGTCAATTCCTTTTTCAGTTCAAATCTATGCTATATAAAATTAAAATTTCCAACCAAACAAACTAAAAGCAACATGAAAATGAGAGGGTAACTTACTTCATACCCATATGGAAAGGTTTAACCTATTAATTGGTATCCCTCTCTTGTAGGAACAGTTTTTGGAACACTATGCTGAAAATACCTTGGATGAGTTGCAGACACCTCTGATGCCAATGAACTTTCCATGTGGGTTCTGTGAGTTTATATAAATGGCACAATGTCCATAGGACACCATTTAGTGAACCTGAGCTAAATCTCGACTCATTCTTTTAGCACTAGGGAAAAAGACCATTAGGAAGAAGCTACTGTGGTTACCCTTAAACAAGTAGAAGATCCCATTCAAGCACCTAAGCAGGCCATGAATGGCTCATCTGCTCCTGTCAAAACAACCAAAAAATCACCCTCAGCTAGATGCATAGAGAAATCAGCGCCACCTGAGATTTGAGTAATGGATAAATAAGTCATACTCTTTATGAAATGAAAAACTCCACATTTATTTCTCAAAAGTCATGGATAATAACTGGCTAAAGGTACCACACCCTAGGAATCCCAATGAGTTCAACCACACTAACCGTCTCAAAAAATTCCCATTCTATAAAAGTCTGGGTTATAATATCCACAACTGATTTATCTTCAAGTAAGTACTTTGAGGAATATTCAACTCCAGATAGGTGGTGTTAGAAAACTCCTTTGATCATGTGGCCTATATAACCATAGACCAGTCATAAGAATACGGTTATTGGTAGAATGTTCTGGCCCTTCATGGATAGATGTTCAAAAACTGGATGACTTAGAAAATAGTTGACCAAGATTATTCCATACAAATAGAAAAACTATTCATACCCACAATATATACACCTCTAAAGAAGGTGATATCATATAAGACTCTTAAAGGTAGACACAAACATCAGATACAAAAAGAAAAAGAAGAGAAATAATTGTATTCTTCTCTAACGCAATCTCTGACTCTTGTGGCTTTCTTCCCAACAATTTTAGAAACACAGGAACTGCCCCTCCAAAAGAACCATCATCAGAAAAAAGAGCTCATATTTTGTTCTGTCAATGTGATACACTTGGAATACCCCTTCTCCAATGATGAATATGTCTATGAGTATGATTTTCCCACACCATACCAGGGAACATGAGGCCGCATGTGGAGGAACTAATGATACAAGGGACAACACAAGCATGATCAGACCCAGTATTTTTGTCACGTCACCTCAGAGATCATATATGTAGTTAAGACTCATATGATATAACTCTAGAAATACCATAAAAGAAATTGAGGTGTCTCATAACCCTATAATGGTCATCTACACCTAGGATTCTTGTATCACGGTCTAGCAAGGTTTTGATTACCTGATCATCCCAAGAAACAGGGAAGGTCGGCATGACCCCCCAGCACTGGCATCAGATAATCCCTCAACCTTTTCACAAGAACAATGACCATCCACCACAAATTTCATGTCTCATGAGATAAAATTCATCAAGAAACCCCACCTTTTGTAGAACTGACCTCTAGCACAAAATTTTGACATTTTTAAATAGATGGGGGTTTTCCCAACCAAGCACTCAGTCCTTGATGCACTAAATATATAAAAATAACTCAGACTGGTACTCGTTAAATCCCTCTAAATCCACTATGAATTTGAGAAAGAAGTCTTTGTAGCTGAGGTCTATTAAATGGAGTCCGTGTTAGTAGAATTACATATTTCCATTTCTTTCATAGAGAATGATTAAGAAGAATTCATATAGGGACACATCATACCGCTATATGTTTTAGGTATACTCGATAATGTTGATATCTAAAGGGATCTGATTGATAAATTCTGTAGGATTAGTCTCATCCTGATTAGAATCCTATGATGTTTGTGATATAGAGAAGAATATTTCTCTCCCACAAATATGACCATTCAATGATATGATAAGCATGAGAAAATTCATCTAGGGAAGATAAAAACCAAATCTTAGTTTGGGGATCTCACATTTGATGATGAGTTAATATTTATTCAGCAAGATACCACATACAATTCTATACTCAGTATTCCCCAGATCCATAGTCACATAGAGGTACCTTAAATATTCCATCAATGTCTAAAGTACCCCATCTATGGAATGGTCATCATACTACATGGTGACAATGAACCCTTTGAGAAATGTAAAGACACATATATTAAAGCAGTTTTCTATAAATGTGGAGGGAAACAACCAATATTATATGAAGATATACATGTTTCATACCCCAACAGCTTGGGGACCACCTCTATAATTCCCTGGAGTATGGTAAGAAGTTACTATATTCTCCCTATAAATATGGTTGAGGTAATTGAACTATTCCCAAAGGTAAAATTCTCTTCTATCCATAGTGAAAACACAAATGACAATCATCTCTAGCATCTCTCTAAAAACAATTTGGCAGTAGGGGATGATAATATCTCTTCTCATGGAATCTCTCACCTCAACAAAGATAGAGACACCCCCAGATTATTGTTTCCATTTGAGAATCATGCCACTGACTCAGAGGTAGTAGAAGAAGAAGAGGATGAACTCACAACTGCCCTCTTATATTTGAGGATGGTGTCTACACCACCATCTATGAATTCATATAGGTAAATCTAGGAATAAAAGTAAAGTTGTAGCCAACACTTATTAGTGTCACCATGCACCTATAAGAGAATAAGATGTGTATTTAATTTCTAATGAAAACTGATATGTTTTATCTTGGAACTATAAATAAATTCCTATACTAAATCATTATGTGGCTACACACCATCTCGACTTCCTGATAACCATAAAGGCTTAGAATAGACATCCAAGAGGATGCACCTCTCTCATAATACTAATGTAGAGGCAATAGTTGACAAATTTTCCAAATCCAATTTTTTTTAGAGAAGTAAAATACACAGGTTTGATTAAAAATAATTTCCCCATAAAGAAAAATAATAGCCAGATCAGGGTTTGCATTAATTTCAGATACCTTCATTGAAATTACCCAAAGGGATAGTTTCTAATACCAATCACAAAACTCTTGTTCGATGTAACTATGAGATTCCAATATATTTCCATCATAAATAGGTATTCAAGGAATAATTAGATAAATATGTCCCCTAAACATGAATAATTCACTTCATTCATAGTGATCCAAGGGATCATTTTCTATCAGGTCATTCCATTGGCTTAATGAACACTGACTCCCCTTATAAACACACCATGCATCTTATCATTAATCCATTCCTGGGTAGGATAGTAAAATTTTATGTTGATGACATAGTGGTAAAATCCCAAGAGAGGTGTGACCACTTTATGGATCTTAAAATATCATTTGGTAAGCTATGGAATCATAGTATGAAGAGGAATCTGATGAAGTGAACTTTTGGGGTAACATCAGTGAAGGTCATTATCTTTGTGGTACGCCAACATGGAATCAAGGTTTACCCATAAAATAGTAGTGATATTTTTGAAATTTGACCCCCATAAATATCAAATAACTAAGGGGAATCCAAGGGAACATTTCCTACATTTAGAGATTCATTTCCAACTTGGCCATAAATTCTCTCCTCTTAACCAAGCTAATGAAGAAGGGGATCACCTACCAATGGGATAGGGAATTCCAAGAAGCCTTCAAAAGCCTCAATCAGTATATACTATGCCCACTATCTTGATTCCACTAGTGGATGGAAATCCACTCATCTTATATGCAGATGCAACAAAAATCTCACTTGGCACCCTCCATGAGAAGAAAAACATTTCAGGGAGGGAGAACAATCTCTATTACCACAGCAACACAGTGATAGGTACTAAGACATAATACTTGAATGTCGATAAGCACTACCTCACACTCATCTTTGCAGCATAAATGATGATGCATTATATTTAGCACCAAAAAGTCTATATGGCCTCTCATATTGATTCATTCAAGTACATATATGGTAACCCCATGCTAACTAGGTGTCTGGATCGATGGGCAGTCATTCCACTACAATATGACACTGAGTTTATTTCATAGAAGGTGGTTGAAGGGAAATCCCTATATGATTTCCTTAAGCAACATCCTTCCACAAAAAGTTCACTAGTATACATGGAATATTGAGATGATGGATTTTTATATGACCTTGACACTCCCTATAAATGAGAGATGTATATCTTTGGTGCCTCCCGAAGTCTTATTTAAAAAATGTTCTCAAATCGGAATCTCAATCCGGTTATCTTAAGGGTTGTATTTGTTTCTCATGATAAAGAAAATTTTCCCTACAATTTCTTAGTATTTGAAGGATTCACAAATAATGAGTAAAAATAAAAATCCCTCATCATTTGTTTATAAATGTCCCTACAATTGTAGATAGCGTACCTAATTATTAAAGATGATTCAAAACTCATGATAAAGTAGATCAATGGAGAATATTCCATCAAAAGGAATAATTGTCCCCTATAACTAGATACCTCAGGGAACGAATGGGAGAATTCCATTATGATCCCACATTGCATCATGTTCTATGTTCATAGAATGTTTGCACCGACGTATTGGCTAATATAGCCACAATCCTGGCCGACCCTGATCAGGAGGAAATAGTATTCCATATCATGCACCGAATAATGGTTTTGTTGATCATCATCTATGATATGGAAGAAATAAATTACATATCCATAGCCCTATAACATGATGAACTGATATCCACCCATGGATGGATGGATCCCATAATCGGTTGTCTTTAAAATGTGACTCTCCCAACAAACTAAGTCGGAAGGGAACCGATTTGGCATCGTACAGTGAACTTTACCCTGAAGGATGGCCAAAATGAGCCAAAATTACTATACAAATAAGTATTTGAATTAATCCTCCTCACATGAATTGTATAAAGATAGATCTATACTATCATAGAAGAATCTCATGTAGGCTCATGCGTTGCTCATCTGTCTAGGACTAGGCTCTCCCACCAAATCCGGAGGCTAGGATATTACTTGAAAACCATGATACATGACTCTGTGGAATTCACTAATAAATTTCATTCTTGGAACATCCACGAAAACTTCATCCATATGCCCCCAAAATTTCTATACACAGCTAAATATTCATGACCATTTATTTTATGGGTAATAGATATTGTGGGGCCATATCTCCTAGCCACAGCTAAGAATTTTAGGTAAATCCTTATTGCTACATAATTCTTATTCATATTGGGTAAGGAAATACACCTCAAGGATGTCAGGATTAAGAATATCATTATATTATTAAAGTCTCATATCATTTCCTAGTTCTAGGTCCCTCAGAAAATATGGACAAACAACGACACCAAATTTCGATGTACCAAGAGTACAACATTGAGTCCAATCCCTCATCCTGACATCATGTACTATCAAATGGACAAATATATGCCTTCAACTAGACCATGTCAAACATACTCTATAATATGGTGATTCAAGGAAATAATTCCTTTCAAGATAGACTCCTCCATGTTTTATGGGCCTACCATACCACCGCACATACTGCTACATAAGAAACTACGTACTCACTAGAGTATAGGAATGAGGTAGTATTCCCCATAGGATTCTAGTAGCCCTCACTTTGAATATCCATATGTGGAAATCTCTCGAATGATGATCAGTTACAAAAGTGGCTATATGATCTAGAATGGATGGAGGATAATATGTTGTGTATATTTCACAACCTTAAATTCCATTATAATAGGATCGCATGAGCCTTCAGTAAAAATTTATGACTATGTACATTACTCCAAGGAGAATTGGTGTTGGCTCTTAGAACCAAAATGATATCAAGGAAGAAGCCCCAAATGATAAAACCCAAATGAGAAGGTCCCTATATCATATATAAGTTCTATCACAATGGAGCCTACTCATTGGACACAATGGATGTCGAACATGTCAAATCCCCAAACAATGTGAGTTCCCACAAGACATACTTTTCATAGAATTCATCAAGTGATGAGCTCTGGAAACAAGACATTAAACTACAAATCATCTCATGTCCTAACCACATGATGCTAAAATATATAGGATATGTAATCACTGAAAGAGGTTAGACTGTATGCATCCACTAATGCTTATTCTTTATTTATATTGGGTGACCAAAGTCCTAACAAAAAAACATTAAACTACATTGTGTCCAATGTCCTAACCAAATGATTCTAAACTATATAGTCAAATTCCTCACCAAAAGATGTTAAAATTTATGGATCCCTCAATACTTCATCTTCATTATAATAGGGTGAACCAAGTCTTAATAGAAATACTTCATACTGTGCAGCATCTCATGTTTTAACCAGATGAAATTAAACTATAAGGAAATTTACCTTAAAACACGATGTTAAACTGTACAAAATATGTCTTCACTACATGACATTAAACTACATGGGAAGAACCATCTCACTAATGACTCACCTCACATGAGCTAGATATGTGCCATAGAAGGATGAAATTCCCCCATCCTTGTGTGAGAGTCAACTCCACATAAGGATTCCCTCATTCTAAGAACTATGTGTTACTTGATTCCATACATAAATGGATACGTAGTGATACCCAAACTTATATTTTTGTGACCAACCACAATGTTACCTCCCTATCACATCGGGTGACCTTTTTCCTCACCACAAGACATTTAGCTTCAAGAATGGTGTCCTTTCAACATGACATTAAATTCATGGGTTTCTAGAACCTCATATGGCTTGATTCTCATTTCAATGAGATACACAAGGATGCCTCAATCATATATCATGGTCAATCTACCAAATAATACAAAATGGCCCTTTCCTATCCATAATCACCTCTCTATATTGAGATTAATCATTATTCTTCTTTATTTATCACATTGAGCATAACTCAATTGAGGTAAGGAATTTCAATAAGGGTTTCCCTACATGAAAAACCCATATCATATCATGATAGGTTTTCATGGTTGTAATTGAAATAACATAAAATTCATACCATGATCCATCACTAAATGATGTTAAACTACATAGTTGATGTCCTTTTCATGACATAAAACTATAAATTCCTATGGAAATCACTCAAGAGGACCACTATTGTTCATTTTGGTATCCTACCATGACTCTATTCAAGATCTATGTGTGAATTGATTCCTGACATCACAATATAAGTAATGATACCTAAATATCAATCCCTAAGTCAAGTCACAACAAATAAACATAAAAATTCACCTCCTTTTGTATAGATTAGACATGTGTAGTAAGTTTTTTCTTCAAGAACTACATATAGATTAATTCCTATGACCATCAGATACATAGTAATCCCCAGATTTTCATTCTTGGATCTGTCCACAGTACCCATTTTTTTCTTCAGGAAGCCTATATACTTTCGACAATACATTGAACTTTACGGTTCCTTGAGAATGATGTGTTTCTTGATTCCTATCATCACAAGATATGAAGTGACACCTGGATCTCCAATCATAGGCGCAACTATAACAATCAATAGAAACAATTCCTACCTTTGCATAATGGTTAGACCTACGTAGATATTTTCTTATTTAATAGCTACTTATGGCTTGATTACAGTTATCAAATGATATATAATGACACTAGGATCTCCAATCCTGGGCCCAATTACAAAAACTAATAAAAAAATCCCCCCAAATGTATAGGGGATGAGACATAGAAGACCATTAGCCTACATAAATGTCATATCTACTTTTGGTCTTATTGTGAATGTAATATATCTTGAAATTTTTTCACTTCTGTTCCCATGTCCTTACTGCATGATAATTAAACTACAATGAAAATGTCCTGGTCTCAAGACATTAAAACTGCACAAGAAATATGTTTGTATATATTGAAGTTAAACTATAAGTAAAATTTCCTTACAACATGATGTTAAACTACATAGAAGAAATTACATCCCTTCTACATGACATTAAACTATATATATCATCATCCATTATCATCCCTCATCAAAGGACCACAAGATCCTTACCTCATTCAACCATATTATAGAGTGCTTCCCCATATTTTAAGCACCTTAATTCATAAATCAAACCCCATGTCCAGAGCAACACTAGTTTCTGTAATCCATTCATGGTCGTAGAAAGGAAAATGGATATCTTTTCATGCCCTTGATATTGATTCATAAGAGATCAGACCTACCAACAAGAGAAATTATATCTTTGTAAGGATGGATTTATAATATGTTTGAGCCTAATGTCATGATGGTGGAATTCATCACCAGAGGGTGTTCTAGGCCATCCCTTGTATGATTTTTAGATACCATTTCTCATGACCTGAGAACCTTGAGCTGTGATTTAAAATCTTTTCATCTCTAACTTAGAAGGTTTTTGGAGTGATATTGACCATGAGTATCCTAATTGGACTGTTGTTTACCGTCTCTCATATTTATTCCATGTGTGTTATTCCCTTAAACTACCTAAAATTTGGTCAAATATATATGAACTTAAACTCTTTCCCATAATGGTACAAATCTCAAGACACTAAGCTGCTAGTGAAATAGTGAAAAACTTGTCAAATTGAAAACCCACCAAGGGAGTCTTGAGAAAAATTCAAGTCTTCACTCTCTAAAATCTTCATCTTAAGAGTTTAGGGGAAAAATATGGTGAAACAAATAAGGCATAATGATCATAGGGTCTACACTATCGCCCTAGTAAAAGCCAAGCTACGCTCACTAGACCTTCAAATTCATGAAAATGTTAGGGTAATGATCGTTCATGTCTCTTTTACATAAGAATATGTTCACTAGGTAGTGGAAATACTTTTAGGGTTCTCAAACCCTTCTTGGATGTTAAATTTTCTACAAATCATACTTCATGATTTCAGTACCTTGGATCATGATAAAATTGTGATGTCCATTGGGAAAGGATACCTGGATTAAAAGGACCCATTGTTTGACTATAAGTGTATGCCTATGGATCCTGTGTATGCACCTATGGCCATAAACCAAATGTGTAACTCTACAAAAAAATATTTCCGATTCCTGTGAGCCCTAACATCACTGTGGAAGAACTCAACACCTTAGTGTGTTCTAGGGCATGCTGGTATGATTATCCCATATCATCCTCCTAAGATGAGCAATTTAGACCATGATTTATAACCCCCATAACAAACTATCCAAGAGGATTCAATATCATTGATGTTACATCACCAAGTTTTGTACTTTTTCTCAAAGAAACATTCCTACAGTCTATTCATGAACCTTGGATGGCCCACACAACATGATTTGAAACCACATGGTGTAAAGGTAGAGCTTCATAATTAAGAGTTCAACTACCCTAGGGTTCCTAAACCCTTCTAGGAAATATTTTCTTTATACCCAACCTCTTCATCTAGATTTCTGGGTATTTGAAAATCATTCATGTACCTCAGAAAAGAGTAAAGATTATATTTTCTTAAGCATGATAACGACATATAAAGGATTGAACCAACCAACTAAAGGAATCTCATCCTTGATGGAAAAGAAATCTAACCCTTGTGACCCTAAGAAAAACCATAGAGGAACCTGAAACCTTTGTGTGTTATTGGTTATCCCCATCATGTAATCCCATCCCATATTCATAGACTCAAACTTTTGGGTAGTGAATTATATAACCCATATTCCAACTATCCATGTTGGTGTGGATTCCCTAGTATTTCACCCTCAACCAATATTACCCCCATAAATCATACATGACCCTTGGAAAGGAGTGTAGACACATTTGTTTAACAATACTACATACACATATGGGATTTTACCTACCAAATATATGCATCTCCTCCTTATAGGAAAAAAGGATCTAATCCTCTTGAGCAATGACAACACCACAACAGAACTCAACACCCTTGTGTGTTTTGAGTCATTCTTGGAAATTTTGAACTATATTTCAAGACCAGTGATCAAGTTTTAACTGTAATAATTTAAACTGTATGAAATCCTAATCTCTGAACTAAAACACCCTATACTACAACAATAGAAGTTTTGAGCTAAAATATTCTAAACTACAGTGATAGATAGTCTAAGATAAAATAATCTAAACTAATAAAATGGTAGTTCCGATCTAAAAGACCCTAAACTATAACAATAGAAAGTCCTAGCTAAAATAATCTAAATAAAATCAACATAAATTCATGTACATAATACTTTAAAATACATGGTATCTTAATGGTCAAACTAAAAGATGCTAAACTATAGAAATATAAGGTCTTAGAAAAAACACCCCAAACTACATCGATAGAAGGTCTGAGATAAAAGATCATAAACCATGGTGATAAACAGTTTGAGAAAAAAGAACCTAAACTAAATTTATATAAGGTCCAATCTAAAAGACCCTAAACTATAGTGATATAAAGTATTAGCTAAAAGACCCTAAACTACAGCACATCAACAATTTAGACTACAAGAATGGAAGAGCATGTATGTCCCACCACAATGCCTTAGAAAAAATAAATCTATACACTCTATCTCTATTGAAATTGAAAAAATATAGACCATCATCCCTCTAGGACATATATTCTACCCAAATTTTACTTTTTAAAATAAGGTAATCTCAAGATAAATGGTGAAGATACATTAGTGGAGAATCTCTTATTGGTAAGAATTTTTGTAAATTTCTAGGGAAGCATATATTATAATATTCAAATCATGGAATCTAGATTTACTTGATATTATAAAAAGGTTTGGTATCATTGATTCTCTAACCCAAAGGCTTGGGTGGAAATTTACTTTCCTTAGAAGTGATCCCTTGTCCCCCACAAACATCACTCATGAGGGGGTTCATTTTTTTACAACCACCAAATGTGCATAAGAAAATTCATAAGGGATGAAATAATTGAATATGGGTATTACTTTTCCCAAAAACCAAATGAATAAATATTTTACAGAACCCATGGATCACATAATAATCCAAGATACACATGATACAGGGACCTTCATAAGGTCACACGAAGGAGAAATGTGCAGCATATGACCTATAAAAGATCATGTAGATCCCCTTTAACAAGTACTTATACTCTCTTTAAGGCATAACATACATTCATTGATCACATAGAAGCTCCTAGATGAGCACCCCCGGGGTATATTAATTTTTAGGTTGCACGAGCCTGATAAGCCATCTAAAAATCCTTTGAAAATAGGGTAGAAAATATCGAAAAGGTGGGAGCCTCTTGTGGTAAAAAAACTCACATGATGCACCCTTGTTGCTAATGAGACACAGTGAAATCCCTATTGACATGTCCTCTTATTAGTGTAAGAGTCCATTGTAATGTCCCTACTATCACGTGAAAGGATCTGGAAACATTTAGGCAGTCTCACGCCCACCCTTTAGCTCCAAAAATAAGTAGAAGTGTTTATCCATGATAATGATCATGCATCGCCGTATAACCTTTTGGTAGTCACATGATGCATCACCACTGGGGAGAATGATTTTTCCAAACAACATTCAAAAAAACTCATGAGCCCTCAATCCCTTGTTAAATAAATAATGGAATAAAAATGGGAAAAGGAGGGGGGCTCTTACAGTCGTAAATATCAAGGCAACACACCCTGGTGGTTCAGAATACACTAAAAACCACCAACAATATGTCTTCCTCATTTCACAAGATCCAACAAGAATTTCACCCTCACCACATGAATGGATTCAAGCATGTCCAAGCAGTCTCATGCTCTCCCTTTCAATACCTATGAAAAATAGAAGGGTTTGTCCATGAAATTATTACACATCACCACATGACTCGTTATTGATCATGTGATGTATCACTGGTGGGTAGAGTAATTTTCCTTGACAATACCCATGCAAGCTCCCAAGACCCCTGGACAAGGCAACAAGAACTCTTGAAAACCATTTGGCATGAAGACCTACACTCACAAAAGACCCTTGAAAATCCAAACACATCTCTCAAAAGGTCTTATACAGTAGACATCATAATTTTGAGAAAGTCCTCAAACATGTCAGCCCCTCAGCATGTCTACATGATTCATCCATACCCCTTTAATTAGAAATAATCTAATATATGAGATGTTGGAAAGATTATCTTGTGATTGTTGAAAATAATGCACCACCCATAGAATGACCTACAAAAATACATTATGAAAACACATGACATCAAAGACCGCCACCTACTCGGGCCTAGATTTTCATGAAATGTGATGTACAAATCGGTGATTAATTGGGACAGAAAGGCCAATAAATCCACCACCCCAATATAAAAAACTCATGAACATTTCCTTGGAACCTCACACATACATACACAAGAATCAAAGGAGATTTATTGATTTGGTTTATCTTGTGATCAGGATAGGTTTCCATCATGTAAGATCTAGAGAAAAACTAGAGTGATCATACAACATGCATAGGCACTTCACATGATCACTCATAGATTACAAATTGTTATTCTAGTGGGTCAGGAAAATAGCATCCCTCATATTTGATAGACTACATGTGACATGAAACAAGTTAAAAATGAATAAATATATGGAATATTGTAACACCTAGATGTTTTGTGAATTACTCTTATTTTGAATTAATTTAATATTTTTGATATTTTTTCATTTCACGCAACACTGAAAATAGTTTATTTTATATTAAATCACTTTGTTGGGATTATGTGAAGTAAATGAAATATAAAGGTCATCTTACTCTATATGGAACAGTAAGTTAATCTTACATTTCAGGAAAGACTGAATTTCCTCAATGGCTTTCGTAACACGCCAGACTGAGTGTTACCGAACAATAATATATTATTAAAAAATATATAATAATATATAACCTAGACATTAAATTATATTTTATGAATATTATTAACTAAATTATGTAAATATATGGTGTTTATAAAATATAGAATGAATTAATTAGTTTCATATTATTTATAACAAAATATAAGTACCAATTGAATATAAGAGGAGTATTTTTATAAAACACTATTATTATGCTCAAAAATTTGTTTGAATCATAATAAATAAATTTAATTAAAAATATTAATTAATTTTAGGGTAATATATATGTTATATATACACGTAAATACTTTTTATAATCATCCCATATATTTTATATTAATAAGATAAGAATAAAACTAATTTAATACACAAAACCTAATATTTTTATTAAGGTAAATTTTCCAACTTTTAAAAGAGAACCCATTTTAAATCCAATTTTTGGAAATTTTATAGATATAATATTTAACAATAATTGAAAAATTTGGAATTGAAGCATAAAAATTAGTTTAAGAATTTTTTTTGGTATTTTTTGTATGGTTTCATTTTTTAATGAATAGTTAAAAATACTGGATTTTAAAACAAAAATGTTTTTTCATCTCATTTATTTAAAAGGTTAAATTATATATTAAACTAGTTTAAAAGTAAAATTAGATAATATTTGTATTAATAAATCCAATAAAGGTAATTATATTCAATTTCAAATTCAAATTGAATATAAAAAACATAGCAATCTTTTGAATGTTTTCACTTATAAAACCCTCATTGTCGACTCGACTGCAGGATTATATTTAAATGAATTTCTACCACTTCTATGTTTTTAATTTGAAAAACTTGATTTAAAATTTGGAATAATTATAATTTATAATTTATAATATGGTAAAATAAGTTTTTTTCCAAAAATATTATTGAAATTAATTAAAATTAATTTCAACGATCAAGGTTAGATTAAGCTTAATAACAGACTAAACAATAACATTAAGGCCCAAAATGACTTATAAACTTGAAAAAAATCCATTTTATGACCATATTTAGACCCTATACTCCCTTTTTATAACCTTTACCATTATTTTATCCACTTTCAATAAAACAATTTGGGTGGGGTTTCACTTTTCCAAAAAATGACAAGAGTGTCACTCCTCAATTATAAAAGGCTTCCTCTCCTCCCACTTCCTCACACATATCAAGACACTTTGGCTCGAAAAATTCATACCAAATAGATCCCTAAATTACCTCACTTCATCGTTGAAGCCTCCCTTGAGCAAAAATACTTCCAACGAATCCCTTTGGTGCAAACCAAAAGGAGTTACCTAATTAAGAGGCAACAGCCTCCCTCAAAGTCCTTTCAATTATTTTATTTCTCCACTCCCTCAAATATTGATATTATAGGAATTTTTAAAAATACCAATATTATCAATATAATATGATTTATTTATTCTAATGATTCAACCTACACTTACACACACTTCTGTGTAATGGGTAATGATCATGTTTTTTATGTGTACAGCGGACTACCGTCTCACCAAACAATGATTGTTCATTTTTCCTTTATCGCCTCTCATGGTGGAAATTATGATGGAAAATATATTTATATATTTTATATATTTATATTTATTATGTTTTTAATCTTATTTAATTATTTTACAACACATTACATTATACTTTCCATTTTGTGTTAACACGATAATTTTGTTTGAGGAAGTGCGGGCTACCGCCACCTCAAAGTGATGTGATTCTTTCATTCACTACATGGAATGTATTAAGGATGAATTTATTGAATATATATAATATATATGATATAATAATTATAATTTAATAATGATATATATACACATATTTATATATATATATGTCTTTCACTTTCTATCTTTCAACACAACAATTAAATGGAAATAACATTCATGTGTACGTACAACTTGTCATCTCCATGAACGGTATATTATGTTTCATTATTATATATTTTATGGATTATTATAGTACAAATATAATGAATATAAATTATATTTAAATAATTTTTTAAATCCTGGAAATCATAATATAAGTATAAGGACCAAATATATAACAAATTAAGACACATGAAAAAAACAAAGCAGATATTACCCAAAGTGAAACCATAACATAGAATTATTAAAAAGCAGGTAGTATAAAGCCATAATAAAATCATATATGATATTATAAGTAATAATACAGTTTTTGACATATTTATAATAAATTTATATACATTATACAATAGTTTTGAATGATTACTATGAGAGTCAAGACACAAGGTAAGAGAATTTCATCTCACTCCTTATTTTCATGAGATACATCACTTATTCACTGCTCCCTTATTTTGTGTTCTATATATACTGATCATTATTGTATTATAATAAAATTATACTTAAATATATTTTTATTTATATAACCATTTTATGATCTTTCTATCACGGGGTTTATGTTTCAAAATTTACCAAATCGGTAATGTAATTTCTCTCTAAATTTTCCTTTTTTGAGACACATTTCATGTTATGAACCTATATATTTATATGAGGTGTATAAAATACCTTTACCATGTTATATCATAAATCTAAATCCTTTCATGATATTTTAAGATTCATTTAATTTCATTGCCTTATATGGGGATAATGGTTCAAAGTTACCATGTTATGAAAGTTTATGGAAATAATCTCATTGCTTTTCGATATTTTTTATAATTATGTTTTCTTTTATCAAATATTATGATAAAAATCTCAAGAAAACTCATTAATTTTATTATCCTCTAGTTATTCATGATATATTAATGTGTTGGTACCATTTTACACTCTTTGGTACATTAGATAGTTAAGAAATAGTTTCTAATAAAGTCTGACATTACCACTCTCTTCAGTCGGAAACCAGTGTTCATTAAAAATCTTGTCTTCTAAAAGGTTTCCAAAAATATTCTATTATTCTCCTTTGATCATTAAATGAAATTTTTACCCATGTATTTATATTTTAAAAAAAATTCTTTTAATAATGAAACTTCTTATTTTTTTCTAGATAAGGAAACTTTTTAATCTTTTTATTATGTAAAAGGAATGTTCTGTGTGTTCAAGTTTATCTTCTATAATGACTGACATTCCATCGAAGATTCCTTTACGAGATTAAAAAGTAATTTTCTTTCAAAAAAAAACCCTAATATTATTTAAATTCATTGTTTCAAATTATTTTCTTATAAAAAAGTTTTTAAAATGTTTTCAATCAGTTTTATAAGTTTTCATGGAAAATGGTTTTCAAAATAATTTCAAGATTCTTTTATAAGTTTTCAAGTAATTTTTCTCTCAAAATGTTTTCAAGAATTATTCATAACTTTTATTCCCAAGAAAATGGTTTTCATAAGGTGTTATGTTTTTAAAAAAATATTTTTAAAAAGAAGAAATGATATTTTCTTCAAGAAATGTTTTTGAATTATATTAAAAAATTATTTTCCATTTAATATAACATATATAAATGTTACTCATGCCTTTATTTTAAATAATCTTATAGTTCCATTAATATTCTTTATCTGAATGGTTTATTCTTAATGTAATGGTATTTATAAAACCCACTTCTTATTCACTGGTTCTATGTTTATGAAAACTATTTTTCTTTCACAGGTTATGTTTTTTATGAAATCATTATGAAACATATATGTTTTTTTATAGTTTGGGATAGGATTTCATGTTTATAGCACCCATTTCATTTTATAGGTTATGATATTATTGTTTATGATAATGTGGAACATGTATTAATAATTTCATCGTGATATGGGTGATACCTATATCTCCCTTCAATGAATTGGATAAAGATTTATATCTCATGAGATAGACTAAGATGGTTTTAGTAATTCACCTTGAATAATAATAGGGAAATGAGAGTGAACCATGACTAAAAAATGGTATTAGGAGTTAACTCATTCTAATAAGATAGCCATGGGGGTGAACCATTACTACCAAGATGGTATGGGGAGTGAACCTATACTACCAATATGGTCTTAAGAGAAAAGTATTAGATTCTATGTAAATTATATTACATGCTTCTTTGTCTTACAAAATTCTAGGTTTTATTCCTATGTTATGATTTCATGAATTATGTTTTTTTATTTCTTTATTATTTATGTCTTATGAACTATCAAACCTAACACCATGATTCATGTTTATGATCCATGATATGCAGTGTATGATCTTAAAATGTTTTTATCACGTTCTCATACTCCTATGACCATGTTTATACTTGAATATCTCCCTTGTTTACCATTATTGATAATCTAAGATCATCCATTTTTATGTTCTATTCCCCAGTTTATGAAGATATGAATTAAGTATGATGTTTCTATGAAGGGTTTTATTCATGAAGAACCTAACGGGAGATAATTTAGTTCAATTATACATTAATGATCATGTTTCCATGCTTCCAAAGGCACTATACTAATACAATCATTGGGAATATATTTTTATAAATTATTATGTAATACTATAAAGGGATTTAATGTTAATGTATGTCAGGAATAGGTTTTTATAGTTGGTATTAGAGTGAAGGTTTAGTGAACCTTTGGAAACTAGGATGATAAAAACTTATTGAGATCCTTAATTATATTCCTAAGGATATTTATTTGGATGTCTTTAAGGATAAGTATAAGGATGAGTTAATGTAAAGAAAAATGTCCTAGAATTTTGGTAAATGATATAGAGAGTGGTTTCCTAGCAATACATCCATGTCTATATATTACAAGTGCATGTGACTCTAGAACAGATGTTCCAAGGGGTAAAAACTTTGAAAAGTTGTTCCGAGCCTAACTCAGGGAAATCTGGTACATGAAAATGGGCCATGTTGGACACCTTGTTTGACACTCCCGGGTTATATACTTTGGAAATTTAAAAACTCTTCAAAAACAAATAAAAATTATTTGAATAGAATAAGACTATTAATAACCTAGGGTGTCACAGAAAAAGTATGGTGTCATTATTTAGACATAAAATAAGTAATTATTTTCATTACTATATGGTTTTTTTCTATTATATGTAATGCTTACACTATGCTTCTGGTTTTAGCTAATGGTGTGAATTGGAAGGAAATTTATTAACATAGAATGTTATGAAAGAATTGTGTAGGAGAAGTCAAGTGGGATGATCACTGGAGTGAAAAAATTTGTGATCATTACTAATCACTTTTCAATGAACATGATCAAGAACGTGCACCTTATCCAACTCTCAGACTCACCGAAGAAGATAAAGAAGGCATTCGCTGAGAGTTTAAGTAATAGAGACCTTTGAAAAAAGAATATTTGGTTTTTTTTTGACTTGAATTTGTAAATAATAACATGAGTGAATATCTTATAGGAAAAATAAGATGTTTTGAATATGGAAAATGACACAAAGAAAGTGATTTTAAGGGACAAACTAAGAGTTCGGTTAGAGAAATGAATGAGAATATTGGACTTGATAAGTTTTCTTCTAAGGTTAAGTGTTTTAAGTGTGGAATAAATGGTCATTATGAAACTCAATGTCTAAAGAGGAATTCTCCTGAAGAGAATTAGCAAGGAGGTGTCAGTAATGGTTACATTTTGGATGATTATGAGGCTATTGATGAAATGTGAAAGGAAAGAGGTATTGTGTAATAGGATTAGGTAGTCTTGTTAAAGGCATAAGGATGAAGTGGAATAACAATTTTTTATGTATTTGGATTCAAGAATTATGTTATCTAAAAGGTGAAATATATAAGGATTGTCAATTTTAGGTTTTTTTGCTAATGATTTACAATAATACATTGAATGGATTCATTAGAATAGAAAATTTATTTAATAGAAAGGTGATGTCCATGGAAAACACATGACTAAGGGATTTATATTTATTAATATTTTACTTATCATATGATTTTTTTGATAATGATGTTACTAAGGAATTGTTGAAAATTTTATTATTCTATCACTTATGAATATTAAAACATCATGGATTTATTGAATATATCCCAAAATCTATGTAATATGGAAGCATGCATGTTTTACAAAAGTATTTATGGTAATTCAAGTTATTACCATGATTTAGGAGAATATATGATGATGGTATTCACAAGATTATAATGTGAAAATGATGAGATACTTTGTGATATAAACGGGAATAAATGTTAAGATGATTTCATGAATTTATTTATAATTTTTTTTATCTTCCAAAAGGGAAATAAAGTTAACAATTCATTAAAAGTTTATGTCAAACTTTAGAAGAAGTATTTATGCACTATTTTTCTATTGAAA
The DNA here is from genome assembly GCA_963277665.1 of Viscum album. Lineage (NCBI taxonomy): Eukaryota > Viridiplantae > Streptophyta > Magnoliopsida > Santalales > Viscaceae > Viscum > Viscum album. The sequence goes on along the minus strand of OY728129.1, from coordinate 1,774,007,341 downwards.
ACCATGGTTAAGAGACTATTTAGCGAATAACCTAATTTAAAAAATGTCCATCTTAATTATTTTGAAAATTAGATTAGCATGGTTTTAGAAAAAGGAAATCATGTATGTCATGTGACAACCAATCAAGTATGGCAAGGTCATGGGTCTTGAACCCATGACTGAAGGATGATAAGGGTTTTAGGCCTACCACTGGCCTTCGCAATGTACTAGTTAATGTATAATTATTTTTTATGAATAAATATTTTTGATGAATCAGTATTATTGATTTATATGTTTATAGACTAGGGAATATTGATTTTGAAGAGATCAGTACATAGAAATTTCATTCTTTAATGGTCCTTAGTATCCACTAAAAGTGCATTTTAGTGCTTTATGCATCAATGTTAATTTTGTACACTAATTACTTGGGGTAATGTATATATTATAAATTTATAAAATCATAATAATATAATCAAATTTTGTTTCTTTATATTCATGGACAATAATATAATTACTAAATGTTAGAAAAATGATCAAAAAAATGTTATTATAATACTGTGAATTTTTTGAACTAATGGCCTTAGAAATCGTCACTAATTTATAAATTTCAGGCCCTCACATTTTCTTTGATCATTCACTAGTTTATGATTGATTTCCTAAATCACTACCCATAAATATTTACACCTTTCTTCCATGTACAATATTCACTCTGTACCTATGTTCTCAAATGTGTAAACCAAGTTATATGTTTCTTTGGGTTGCGGTTATGGTTCCAACATTCACTTTTTAAGGGAAGTTTTTGCATTCATTTTTACGATGTGGGTTTTCTATAAATAAAACATTAAAGTATTACTCCTTTAATAAACCAGTTGAATTTCGAGGGTAAAATTCATTTTAAGGGAGATAGAATGAAACACCCTGATATTTTGTGAATTATTATTTTTTGAATTAATTTAATCTTTTTTATATTTTTCATTTTACGCAACACTAAAAATGGATTATTTTATAGTTTAATCATAATTTTTGGATTAAATTTAATACAGGCAATATAATGTTTAGATTTAACTACATGGGACACTGAGGAAAGCATATGTTTCATGAAATACCAACATTCCTAGATGGCCTGTGTAACAAACAAGACTGAGTGTTACCAAATAATAATATATTTTTTAAAAAATATAAGAATATATAACCTAGCCATTAAATTGGATTTTATGAATATTATTAAATAACTTATTTAAATATATGTTTTTCTCAAAATATAAAATGAATTAATTAGTCACAAATATTAATTAAATTTTATTTAATATATTTTTTTATATATCCAAGTAAATATTTTTTATAATCATCCAATATATTTTATAATCATAAGATAAGAATAAAGCCAATTTAAAACATAAAATGAAATATTTTTATTAAGGTATTTTTACCATCTTTTAATAGGGAACCCATTTAAAATACAATTTTTTGAACATTTATAGATTTCATATTTAAAAATAAACTTCATATTTTTAAGTAAAACAAAAAACATAGGTTAGGATAAATGTTTGGTATTTTTCAATAAGGGTTTATTTTTTTAATGAATTGTTAAAATACTGGATTTTAATTCAAAACTTTTTTTTATATAATGTATTTATAAGAATAAATTATATTTTAAATTGTTTCAAAGTTTAATTATATAATATTTTTATCAATAAATCTAACTTAGTTCATTAGAATAAATTTCACTTTGAAATATAATATAAAAACATAACATACTTTTGAACGTTTTTAATTTAAAACCCCATATTGTCGACCAAAATACTTGATTAAATTTAAATCAATTCATGCCACTTATGTGTTTATAATTTGGAAAATTATATTAAATATTTTGAATAATCATAATTTTTAATTTATAATAAGGTCAAATTATTTTTTGAAAAAAATATTAGTGAAAGTAATTAAAATTAATTTCAATAATTAAGGTTAAAGTAAGCTTAATAAGAGAATAAACCATAACCTTAAGGCCCAAAATGACCTATAAACTTGTAAAAAGTCTATTTAATTGACCTATTTTTACCCTATACTCAATTTTATTTAATAGTTACCATTATTGGACCAAATTTCAATAAACAAATCTTGGTGGGGTTTCCCTTTTCCAAATTATTACGAGTGTAACTCCCCCTCCATTAAAAAAGCCTCTTATCCCCCCACTTCCTCCCACCTCTAAAGAAACATTGGATAACCAAAACACTATAAAAATAGCTACCCAACATCCATTAATTCCTTATTCAAGCCTCACTTTTTCATAAAGTCTTCCAAGTAATTCTTTTGGTGCAATCCAAAAGTACTTACCTGATTAAGATGTAACACCCTCCCTCAAACTCCTTTCTTTTATTTTATTTATCCACTACCTCTAATAATATTATAATGTGGTTTTATATGAATGAAAGTATTATAAATATACTAGGATTTATTCATGAAAATTACTCAACCTAAATGTATACACACGTCCATCCAATGGTTAACGAACATACTATTTACATGTACGGTGGACTACCGCCTCACTAAACGATTATTGTTCAGTTTTTCCTTTACCACCTCTCATAGTGAAAATTATGATGTAAAATATATTTATATATGTTATATAAAATATTTATTATTTATTTAATCTTATTAAATTATTTTACAACACATATATTTATATTTTCCATTTTTTCTTAACATGATAATTTCATTTGAGGAAGTGCGGACTGCCTCCCCCTCAAAGCGATGTGATTCATTCATAGACTAAAAGAAATGTATTTTAGATGGATTTAGTGAATATGTATTATATATATGATATAATAAAGATATTATAATAATTATATATATATATATATATATATTTATTTTACTTTATTTATTTCAACACAACAATCAAACAAAAATAACATTCATACATTCGTACAACATGTCATCTCTATGAACAATGTATTCTATTTCAGACATATATATACTATAGATTATTATAATACACATATAGGGAATATGAATTATATTTAAATCATATTTTAAATTCAGGAAATAATGATATAAGTATAAGAACCAAAGATATAAAAAATTAAAACACATGCGAAAAACAAAGCGGATATTACCCGAAGGAAACCCTTAAAATAACATTGTTAACAAGTGGGTAATATAAAGACATAATAAAAAAATATATGATATTTTTATTATGAATATGGTTTTATTATTTATTTATAATAAATTTATATTTATTATACAGTAGGTTGGAATGAGCACTATGATATTCAAGACACAAGGTAAAGGAATTTCATCTCACTCCTTATTTCTGTGAGATACATGCCTTATTCACTACTCACTTCTTTTGTGTGGTGTATATACTGCATATTATTATATTATTTGATAATTATAATTAAATATATGGGTATTTAAATAACCATTTTATTATCTTTTTATCATGGTGTTTAAGATTCAAAAGTTACCAAATATGTAATGTAATTTTTGTCTCAATTTTCCTTCGTTCAGACACATTCCATGTTATGCACCAATATTTTTATATGAGGTGTATAAAATTATATTGACATGTTATATCATGAATATACTTACATTCATGATATTTTAAAATTAATTTTACTTAGATTTATTATATGTGTAGTATATTTCAATGTTAAAAAGTTATGAGAGTTTATTGAAATAATCTCATTGCTTTTTTAGATTGTTTACTATTATGATTTCTTTGATGAAATATTGTGATACACATCTCAATAAAACTCATAATTGTTTTTTAAACTATGTTTATTCATGATATATTCATGTGTTGGTACCATTTTTTCCACTCTTTGGTATATAATATAATAATGAAAATGTTTCTAATAAAGTCTGATTTTACCTCTCTCTTATGTCGGAGATCTATGATCATTCAATACCATACCTTTTAAAATGTTTCCAAAAATATTATATTATTCTCATATGATCTTTAAAAACCATTTTTACTAATTTTATTCCTTTTTAAACAATTTTTTTTAATAATTAATATTTTGGTCATTTTCTGGTTGAGGTACCTTTCCAAACATTTTACAGTGTAAAAGGACTATTCTGCATGTTCGGGTTTATCCTATGACATGACCAACATTCCCTTGAAGATTAATATGAAATATCAAAATGTTATTTGAATTTAAAAAATAAAATTATTTATTAAGACTCTAGAAATTCATTATTTCAATTTATTTTCAAATAAAAATGTTTTCAAAATGTTTTCATGTTGTTTTATAAGTTTTTAAGGAAAATTGTTTTCAAAATATTTTCAAGATTCTTTTATAATTTTTCATGAAAAATGTTTTTCAAAATGTTTTCAAGCATTATTTATAAGTTTTATTCCCAATAAAATGTTTTTCAAAATGTTTCATGATTTTAAAATTCATTTTTCAAAAAATAAACGATATTTTCCTCAAAAATTTTTTTTGAAAGATATATCAAAATTATTTTCCATATAAGATGACATATTTGGATATTACTCATGCCTTTCATAGAAATTATCTAAAGGTTACATTCATATTATTTCTTTTGATGGTTTATTCTTGATGTAATGGTATTTATGAAACCTATTTATCTTTCATGGGTTATATGTTTATGAACTCTTTTTTTCATTCAGAGGTTATGTTTATGATGAAATGATTATGAAACTTGCATATTTTTTCACAGGTTATATTATGATTACATGTTTATATCACCCATTTCACTTAATGGGTTAAGATATGATATAATTTTTTTTGAAAATGTATGTATGATTTAATTATGATATGGGTGGGACCTATATCTCCCTCCAATTAACGGTGTAATGATTTATATCCCATGAGATAAACTAAGATGGTCTTGGGAATAAACCATGACTACTACTATGGAAATGGGAGTAAACCAAGACAACCAAGATTGTATGAGGAGTAAACTCATACTAATAATATGGTAATGAGAGTGGACCATGACTACCAATATGGTATGGTGAGTGAACCCATACTACCAATATGGTCCTAGTAGTGATGCCTTGGATACTATGGAAATCATATTATATGATTTTGTGTTTTCCAAAATTACCTGCGTCATTACTATTTTATGCTCTCATGGATTATGTTTTTTATTTCTTTATGATTCATGTCTTTTGAACTCTCAAGATTTATTCCATGATTTATTTTTATGATATTTTATAATTAGGGTATAACATTCCATTATTTTGATAACGATATCATACTCTTATTCCCGTGTTTATGATTAAATTTCTCTCTTTTTTTACACTTATTGAGCATCTGAGCTCACCCATTTTAATGTTTACTCCCCAGGTTATAAAGATATGTATTAAGTATGATGTGTCTAAGAAATTTGATATTCACGAATAACCTAGTGTGAGATAATATAGTTAAATTATGTACCACTGATCATGTTTCCATGTTTCCAAAGGCAGTAAACTAATACGGTTTTTGGGCATCAGTTTGTATAACGTTTTAAGTATTCTGAAAAAGTGATGTAATATTAATGTATGTCATGACTGGGTCTTTATAGTTAGAATCAGAGCAAATTTTTAGTTAACCTTTGGAACCAAGGATGATAAAAATTTATTGATATCCCTAAGTATATTTCTACAGATGAGTATACGGATGGGTTAATGTTTTGGAAAATATCTTGGAATTTTGGTAAAGGATAGAGAGAGTAGTTTCCTTGAAATAAATCCCTATTTAGATATTATAAGTGGATGTGGATCTATCATAGATGTACCTAGGGGTAAAAACTCTGACAAGATATCTCGGGTCTGACGCGGGGTAATTTGGTACATGACAACATGCCTTGTTTCACACTTAGTTTGAAAATACTGGGGGATATGCTTTGGAAACTCACAAACTCTTTAGAATCCATTATGAATGATTTTAATAGAATAATACAATTAATAACCTAGTATGAAACTGGGGTGTGATATATTAAGGATGTCTTCCTTATTTGGACATCCATTAAGTAAATATTTTTATGACTATGTGGTTCTCTTCTATGATAAGTAACGCACACACTATGCTTCTAGTTTTAGTAAGTGATGGGAACTGGAAGGAACAATATTAACATTTCATGTTATGGAATACTTGATAATGACAAGATAAGTGGGATGATCTCTGGAGTAAAAATATTGTGATCATGCCTAATCATTTTTCAAGAAACATGATCAACAACATACTTTAACCAACTCTCAGACTCACCAAAAAAGATAAGAAAGGAGTTTACTAAGAGTTTATGAAATATAGACCATGGAGGAAAGAAGATTTGGTTTCCTTTGTGCCAATAATGTATAAATAATCACATGAGTGAATGTCATATAACAATAAGAATATGTTTTAACGGTGGGAAATAAGGACACAAAGAAACTAACTGGAAGGGAAAAATGAAGAGTTCAGTTCATCAAATGGATGATAATATGTTCCTCTCTAATTCATCAGTGAAGTTTAATTGTTTTATGTGTGGAATAAATGGTCATTATGTAACTCAATGTCCCAATAGTAAATCTCTTTAATAGAATCAATAAGGTGGTGTGAGTAATGGTTACATTTTGTATGATGATGAGACAATTGATGAAATGTGAAAGGAAAGGGGTATTGTGTAATAGGATGAGGTAACTGTGTCAATTTATTTAGGATGAAGTGGAATAATAAACGTTTTTTATGTATTTAGATTCAATAATCATGTTATATGGAAGGGGAAATATGTAATAATTTTGTTTTATGTTTCTCTTTAATTATTTACAAGAATACATTGAATGGATTCAATGGAATAGAAAAGTTATTTAATGGAAATGTGATTTCCATGGAAAACACATGATTAAGGGAAAGATAACCATCAATATGTTCCCTATGTTATGATGATTTTTTGGGATAAATATATGTTGGATCTAAGTAAATTGGATGGTACATAGGACTTGATGAAATTTTTTTATGCTATCATGGAAGAAGTTCAAAACTTATTGGAATTGTGGAATATATCCAATAATCTATGGAATAAGGAAGAATGAATTTTTTCCTGATGTATTTTTAGTAATTCAAGTTATTACCATGTTTCAAGAGAATATATGATGAGGGTATTCACATGTTTGGAATGTGAAAACCAATATATACTTTGTGATATATGGAGGAATAAATTTTAATCTGATTTCATGATATTATTTATAATGTTTTGTATTTTCATCTTTTATAGTGGTTAAAAGTTAATAATTCATAAAAAGTTTAGTTTTATCTCCAAAGGAAGTATTTATGCACTGAGTTTGTATTGAAAACCTTGTTTGAAAGAATATTTAGTGATTAACCATATTTCAAGGATGTTGATCTTATTTATTTTGAAAATTATATTATATTGGTTTTATAAAATGACATCATGTATGTCAAGGGACAACCAATCATCTTTGGAAAGGCAATGGGTTGTGAACCCATGACTGAAGGATGATAAGGGTTTCACACCAACCACTAGCTTATGGGATTTCATAGTTAATGCATAATTATTTTTGATGAATAAATATTAACAATGAATAAGTAGTATTACTTTTAATATATATAGATTAAGGAATATTTATTTTGAAGAGAAAAATAGTTATACCTTTCATTCTTTTATGAGACTTAAGATACTCTAAACATGTATTTTAGTGATTTATGCATCAAATTTAATTTCTAGACATTCATTCCTTGAGATAATGGATGTATTATAAATTGATAAAACCACTATCATAGAATGAATAAAAATTTACTTATATTTTTCTCAATAAAATAATTACTCAATATTTGGAAAATAATAATAAAAATAATTTTTTCATAATTCCTTTTTTTGAATTGATGTCCTTTGAAATCATCATTGATTTATGACTTTTAGGCCCTTGAATTTTATTTCATTATTCCCATGTTTGTGATTAATGACCTCAATCACTCCCAATAAATACTTACAATTTTCCTCCATGTCTAATCTTTACACCTAACCTATGTTCTCCTATGTGGAAACATAGTTATATGTTACTTTGGGTAACCGTTATGGTTCCAACATTCCCTTTTAAATGGAATTTTTAGTATTCATTTTTACAATATGGGTTTATATAAATTAAACATTCAATTATTAAACCATTAATAACCCAGAATAATTTTGAGGTAGAAATTAATTTTAAGGGGGGTAGAATGTAACACTCCTAGATTTTGTGAATTATTTTTCGAATTAATTTAATATTTTGGATATTTTTCATTTCACGCGACACTGAAAATAGTTTATTTTATATTTATGAACTATTTTTATCTTACGTGTAGTACCTACTATATAAAGGTTATATTCCTCAATATGGAACACCAAGGTAAGCTTAGGTTTCACGCAAAACTGACTTTTCTCAAGGGCTTGGGTAACGTGTAAGGACGATTGTTACCAAAAAATAATATATTATTAAAAAATGTAATAATATATAACATATTCAATAATTATATATTATAAATATTATTAATGTAATTATGTAAATACAGTGTTTTGACTAAATATAAAATGAATGAATGAATTAAATATAATCTGTAAATAAATATAAGAACCAATTGAATATAAATGTTGTATTTTTATAGAAAACTATTATTATTATAAAAAGATATTTTAATCCAAATAAATTAAATAAATTAAAATTATTATGTAATTTTATTTTAATTTATATTTTATATATCCAAATAAATATTTTTCATATTCATCCATTAGATTTTATATGCATTAGTTAAGAATAAACCTAGTTTAACACATAAAACCCAATATTTTTATTAAGGTTGTTTTACCACCCTTTAAAAGAAAACCCATTTTAAATCAAATTTTTGGAACTTTTATAGATTGAATATCTAAAATTAATATTCATATTTGTAAGAGAAACATAAAAAATATGGTTTGGGTAAATGTTTGGTATTTTTCTGTAAGGATTCATTTTTTTATAAATATTCAAAAAAGCTAGATTTTAATTAATTTTTTTTTCCAGATAATTTATTTATTATGTTATATTATATTTTAAATCAGGTTAAAAAATTAATTATATAATAATTTTATCGATAAATTTAGTTTGGGTCATTATAATCAATTTCACAAGAGTGCCACTCCTCCTCCGTTGTAAAAGGCCTCCTCTCATCCCACTTCCTCAAACCTCTCAAGCCACTTTGGCTAGAATTTATTTCCCAAATAGCTACTCAACATCCCTCGCTTCCTCCATTAATACTCTCTCACACATAAATTCTTCCAAGGAATCTCTTTGGGTTAAACAAAAAATGATTTACCTGATTAAAAGGTAACACCCACCCTCAAACTACTTTCTTTTATTTTCTTTCTCCTCTCCCTCAACGATTATTATTACATTATTATATAAAAAATAGTATCTTAAATATACTAGGATTTTTTTATGCTAATTATTTTACCTACAATTACACACAGTTTAATTTAATGGGTAATTGACATATTATTTATGTGTACAACGGACTACCACTTCACTAAATGATGATTGTTCATTTTTCCTTTACCGCCTCTCATGGTGGAAATTATGATTAAAAATATATTTATATATGTTATATATTATATTAATTATGTATTTATTATTTTTTAATTATTTTACAACACATATATTTATACTTTCCATTTTATGGTAATACGATAATTTCGTTTGAGGAAGTGCGGACTACCGCCCCCTCAAACTGATGTGATTAATTCATACACTACATGGGATGTATTAAGGATTCATTTAGTAAATATATATGATATTTATGATACAATAAATATATTGTAATAATAATACATGTATATATATAAATACATTTATTTATTTTACTTTGTTTCTTTCGAAACGACAATTAAACGGAAATAACGATCATGTGTGCGTACAAATTTTCGTCTCCATGAACAATGTATTCCATTTAAAACTTATTTATTTTATGAATTTTTATACTAAAAATATCATGAATATAAATTATATTTATATCATGGTATAAATTATGGAAATCATGATAGACGTATATTTACCAAAGATATAATAAATAAAGGAACATGCAAAAAACAAAGTGGATATTACCCGAAGTGAAGCCTTAACATAGAATTGTAAACAAGAGAGTAATATAAAGACAAAATCAAACCATATATGATATTATAAGTATGTATATGGTTAATTTATATATTTATAATAAATATGTATTTATTATACATAATATTTGAATGATTACTATGAGAGTCTGGACACAAGGTAAGGGAATTTCATCTCACTCCCTATTTCTATGAGATACATGATTTATTCACCACTCACTTATTTTTTGTGGTGTATATACTGAACATTAATGAATTATATGACTCTTTCAATTAAATATATGAGTATTTACATATCTATTTTATTTTATTTCTATCATGGGGATTATGTTTCAAATTTAACAAAGCGGTAATGTAATTTTTGTCTAAATTTTCTTTCATTGAGACACATGACATGTTATGAACCTATATTTTTATATAGGGGTATAAATTATTGTTGACATGTTATATCATAAATCTTTTTCCTTTCAAGATATTTTGAGCTTCAGTAATTTTGTTTTCTTATATGGGGAGTATGGTTCAAAGTTACCATGTTAGGAGAGTTCATTGAAATAATCTAATCACTTTTCAAGATTTTTATGATTATGCTTTATTTGATGAAATATTATGATCCAAATCTCAAGAACACTCATAAATTTTTTTCTCCTCTGATTATTCATGACATATTAATTTCTTAAACCATTTTTTGACTCTTTGGTACATAATATTTTTAATAAAGTGTCTCTAATATAGTCTATCTTTACCTCTCTCTCCGGTTGGAAATCTTTGTTCATTCAAAATCATGCCTTCTAAACGGTCTCTAAAAATATTATATTATTCTCTTGTTATCGTTGAAATGAATTTTTACCCATTTTTTACTTTTAAATAAATTTTTTAATAAGGAATATCTTTTTCATTTTCTGGTTGAGGAACCTCTCTAAACTTTTTATGGTGTAAAATCAATGTTTAGCATTATTGGGTTTATCTGTCATCATTAAAAACATTTTGTTGAAGCTTTATTTAAAATAATAAAAATGTTATTTTCTCTTAAAAAAAGAAAAATTTTCCTAATATTCGGTAAATTTATTATTCCAAGGTATTTTCAAAGAAAAAGGTTTTAGAAATGTTTTCAAGATATTTTATAATTTTTGATGAAAAATTGTTTTCAACATATTTTCAATCTTATTTTATAAGTTTTCACATAACATGGTGGTCAAAAAAATTTCAATCATTATGCATAAGTTTTATTCCCAAGAAAATTATTTTCAAAAGGTTTTATGATTTTATAAATACATTTTAGAAGAATAAAGAATATTTTCCTCAAGAAATGTTTTTAAAAGATATTTAGAAATTATTTTCCATATAAAATGACATATGTTGATGTCACTCATGAATTTCTTGGAAATGATCTAATGTTCCCTTAAGATTATTTATATAAATGTTTTATTATTGATATAATGGTATTTAAGAAACTCGTTTTCTTTCATGGGTTATATGTTTATGAAATCCATTTTTATTTCGCGGGTTATGTTTTTTATGAAATGATTATGAAACTTGTATCGTTTTTCACAGGTTATGGTATGAATACCTGTTTATATTTTCCATTTAATTTCATGGGTTATAACATGATTGTTTATGATTTTGTGGTATGTTTATTTATGATTTCATTATGAGATGGGTGGGAACTATATCTCCCTCTAATTCTTTTGGTAAATATTTATATCTAATGAAATAGACTAAGATGGTCTTGGGAATGAACCTTGACCACTAAGACGGCCATGGGAGTGAACCATGACTACCAAGAGGGTATTAGGAGTGAACCCGTCCTATTAATATGGTCATGGGAGTGAACCATGACTACCAAGATGGTATAGGTATTGAACTTATACAACTAAGATGGTCTTGAAAGTGATACCTTGGTTATTATGAAAATAATATTATATGATTATGTGTTTTCAACAATTCCATGTTTTATTACTATGTTATTCTTTCATGTATTATGTGTTTCCCCTTATGATTCATGTCTTATGAACTATCAAGCCTCATGCCATGATTCATGTTTATGATATTTGAAATGCAGGGTATGATCTTCAAATGTGTTAATCATGTTCTCATACTCACATTCCCTTCTTTATGCTTACATGTCTCCATTTGTTACCCTTACTAAGAAACTGAGAACACCCTGTTTTTTGTTTCCTTCCCCTGGTTATGAAGATATATATTAGGTATGATGTTTTCAATAAGGGTTCTAGTTATGAAGAACCTAGTGGGAGATAACAACTCAAATGGATCATGTGATTTACCTTGGATATGTCTGGAAGATATCCACTAACATGTCAATAATAAAATCAAGGAATTTCGAGTAAAAATTCATCATATTTCAGGGAGACAAGAAGGTCAGGTCATGCTAGCATCCCAGGACATGACAACATTTTCCGGCCTATATATAAGGAAATCCTTACTGTGTAATCCCAAACTCAACAAACTACAAGAAATATGATTCCTACCATAGCTACGATATGTAGGACACCTTTATAAGGATCAATCTCCATATCAAACCTCGAAATGTTTTCCCCAATTCATTAGTCCCACATCCATAAATAGTTATATAGATTATTTTTATCCCTTGTTTCTCACACTAGGCATATGTCATGTGGTATTTGGGAGTTGAAATGATTACATCAGTTGTGTCATAATACTGTATAAAGATTAGGGAAACCTCGGTATATAATCCTAGATGAGCAGCATAATATGATATGTACCGTATATAAGCGAAACATCAGTACGCTAGATCATACCAATTGAACTATGATTAATATGATTCTTTTAGTACACAGGACATGTAGTACTACTTCATATGGGCTGATATCAAATATGCATCTACTTAAGTATATGTACCCTCATGTATCTGGCATTTAAATCAAAAGGACCCAATCTCTCCAACGGGTTGATCATCCTTCCTCATCTACTAGCGGACTAAGAAGTCACTTATCTATGATGAATGTGATTCTGAGAATATCTAAGAAATATAGGATTCCTTCCTAAAGTCTGGTATGTATACTAAGTAACCAATGGGATACCCCATCATCTAATCCCCACATCCATATTCAATAAGACTGGTTACTTTCTATCCCTTGTTCTGATCATAGTTCACAATGGATTAGGGACTCCTAATGGTCAACTCATTGGAATCATGAATATCCACTAGTTCAAGCATCCTCAATGTGTAATCATCAATCAGTGGCATGATATAAATGCTAGAAGTACAAGGGTATCTACCTTGGAGGATTCCCAAAGGTGTGAATTAGCTACGATAAATTAAATTCCTTCTATAAACAGTATACATAGGATGCCTCCTTGAGGTTTTAGCTCATATATCTAGTGCCCAATTCCACCATATCTAACCTTTATGCGTGATGTTAAACTACATGGGTTTAAAAAACTATGTGGGTTTTGATTCTTCTTATACAATATGATATGTATGATTCCTCATAATGGATCAAACCCATCCTTAAAATATTAAACCTCTCCCTGGGTAACACAAAACTCTAGAGTGCCTAGTTATACGGTTTCATTATATACAAAGCTAAGCACCAAATGTAAATGGATGAAGAACCTAAGATACATATACATGGATTAACCAACAAGACCCCCATCTCTCTATATATAAATATAACTAACCTATGATCATTTTTAGGGTAACTGGTCTCATATAGAGATTAAGAATATATTCTCAAACATATATTAAATATGTAAGAGTGTCCCAAAGTAAGTAAGAATTCCCACTAAAAGTGTCTGAGTAGTCTGAACTCTCATCCTCTCGACCAATGTGATTTCCTAAGCATCATTGAGTTTGAAATCCAAATTGATCACCAGCATTTTGAAATCCATCTTGTACACAGTTAATGATTCAAGAACAATTGGGTGTTTCTTTGAAAGGTTAACAAAATTTGAGCCTGATGTGAATGATTGTGCAAAAAATCAAACCATCCGCAATCAAACCACCAAACAAAATCCAACTGCATCTTTCCAAGGAAACAATGACATATGTATATGTGTATCTAAGGTATATTTATCTAGCATGTTAGTGGTTATGTATTATGTAAAAGATAAATATGTGTGTGTGTGTGTGTGTGTGTGTATGTGAATGCAATTTTATGTAATGGTTTGTATGTGTATTTGTATAAACATGTGTACATGCATGTTTATGTTTATTATTGAATGTGTATATATACATATGAGTATTTGTATGATTATGTGTATGTGTATGTGTATGTGTATGTGTTTGTGTTTGTGTATGTGTATGTGTATGTGTACGTGTATGTGTATGTATATGTGTATGATTATGTGTATGTGTATCTGTATGTGTATTTTTATGTGTGTGTAGGTGTATGTGTATGTGTATGTGTTTGTGTATGTGTATGTGTATGTGTATGTGTATGTGTAAGTGTATTTGTAGGTGTATGTGTAGGTGTATGTGTTTGTGTATGTGTAGGTGTAGGTGTAGGTGTATGTGTATGTGTATGTGTATGTGTATGTGTATGTGTATGTGTATGTGTATGTGTATGTGTATGTGTATGTGTATGTGTATGTGTATGTGTATGTGTATGTGTATGTGTATGTGTATGTGTATGTGTATGTGTATGTGTATGTGTATGTGTATGGGTATGTGTATGTGTATGTGTATGTGTATGTGTATGTGTATGTGTATGTGTTTGTGTATGTGTCTGTGTATGCGTATGCGTATGTGTATGTGTATGTGTATGCGTATGTGTATGTGTATGTGTATGTGTATGTGTATGTGTTTGTGTTTGTGTATGTGTTTGTGTATGTGCATGTGCATGTGCATGTGCATGTGTATGTGTATGTGAATGTGAATGTGTATGTGCATGTGTATGTGTATGTGTATTTGTATGTGTATGTGTATGTGTATGTGTATGTGTATGTGTATGTGTATGTCTATGTGTATGTGTACGTGTATGTGTATGTGAATGTGTATGTGTAGGTGTATGTGTATGTGTATGTGTATGTGTATGTGTATGTGTGTGTGTATGTGTGTGTGTGTGTGTGTGTGTATATGTATGTTTATGTGTATGTTTCTATGTCTGTGTATGTGTATCTGTATCTGTATGTGTATGTGTATGTGTATGTGTGTGCATGTGTATGTGTATGTGTATGTTTATGTGTATGTGTATGTCTATGTGTAAGTGTAAGTGTAAGTGTAAGTGTATGTGTATGTGTCTATGTATGTGAATGTGTATGTGTATGTGTATGTGTATGTGTATGTGCATGAGTCTGTGTATGCCTATGCCTATGTGTATGTGTATGTGTCTGTGTGTGTGTGCGCATAAGTGAATGTGTATGTGTATGTGTATGTGTATGTGTATGTGTAAGTGTATGTGTATGTATGTGTACGTGTATGTCTATGTCTGTGTATATGTGTATGTTTATGTATGTAATATGTATGTCTGTTTATTCATTCAATATTGTTTCTTCATTTTTAATATTTCTCAATTTTTATTTTTTCTGTAATTTATTCATTTTATATTTTTATAGTATATTCTCTTTT
Source organism: Viscum album (assembly GCA_963277665.1). NCBI lineage: Eukaryota > Viridiplantae > Streptophyta > Magnoliopsida > Santalales > Viscaceae > Viscum > Viscum album. The sequence continues at coordinate 1,773,991,737 of OY728129.1, read as the reverse complement.
GATAGTTATTTATTTTTTTGAAAAACTTATACATTTAATTAAATAATTATATTTTTAAATATAATTAAAAATTCTGAAGGCTAGTTATTAATTATATTTTTAATATACAACCAATAAAATACATACATCAACAATTAGCAATAATAATATTATTTTTTTAGTTCAATTTATTTTTTTTATTCTTGTAATAAATATTACAAATTCACTTTTTAGAATTTTTTTATTTATTCAATTTTATTACTCATTAATTTAATATATATTTTTTAATACTTACTAATTTTTACTATTTTTTGAATTTTTCTTATTTTAAAATTTATACATATATATTTACTAAGTTTTAATATTTTCAATATGTTTGTAATTTATATGATTAATATGTAATAATTTTTATTTATTGAGTTTTAATATTTTTAATATGTTTGAAATTTATATAATTTATTTACTTAAATTCATTTTAATCTTAATATTTTTTATAGTCAATATAATTCACTTTTAATAGTTTTGTTATTTATATAATTAATATTACTTATTTATTCATTTTTTATTCATATTTAATGTTTTTTAAATTAATTTAATTAATTTTATAAATTCACCTTTTAAAATATTTTTTCAAATTTTATCAAATTTATTTATTTATTTTAAATATTATTTCATTTAATATTAGTTATTAATTTTTAATATGTTGTGAATTGTTCGGTTCTTTAATATTTATTTATAAATATTTATTCACTAAGATTTAAAATTTTCAATATATAAGTATATATAATTTATAAGATTAAGATATATTCAATTTTGTTTATTAAACTGTAATATTTTCAAAATGAATTAAATTTATTAAATTAAGTTAATTAAATGCATTTATAAATATTTTACTTATTTAGATGGTTAATATAATTAATTTTAAATATTTATTTATTTGGATTATTTACATTATTTATTGATTCATTTCTCATCATATTTTATGTGTTTAAAATTCAAGTAATTTATAATATGTATTCATTATTTAAAATATTTTTTGGAATATGGTAATTTATTTATTCGTTTGAAATATTCTTTAATTTCATATTATTTATTCATATTTAAAATTTATTAATTATTATACTTATTGAAATTTAATCGTTTTATAATATTTATTTATACATATTTATTTACTATGTTTTCATATTTTTAATATGTTTATAGATTACATGAATAATATTTATACATTTTTATTTATAAATATTTGATATTTTAAATATTTTTATAATTTATATAATTTATTTATCTGAATGAATTTTTAAATATTTTTTTAACTAAAATGCTTATTGTTATTCATTTTTGTATAATTTTTTTTTATTTTTATAATTACTATTTTTATTCATTATTATATGTTTTCAATTATTTAATTAATGCTATAATTTTAATTTTTTCAATATTTTTTTAATTTATTAAAATTTATTTATTTATTTTTAATATTATTTCAATCAATACAAAAAATTAATTTTTAATATTTACTAATTGTTAATATTTTTTGAATTTATTCACTTGGTAATATTAATTTATGCATTTTTATTTATTAACTTTTAATATTTTCAATATGTTTTTTACTTATATAATAAATTTATTTAAATGCTATTTTTAATATTTTATTATTTAAAAATTTAGTATAATTTATTTTTAATAACTTTATATTTTATGTAATTAATAATATCGATTAATTCATTTTTATTGTTTTTTTACATTTTGTCAGTGCTAGGGTAAGGGTTTATAAAAGTGTATTTTATTAATGCGAAAACATAAGCCTTGGGAAATACAACTTTTATCAGTTCTTTTTAGTATTGATAAAATTGATGATTTATTAGCACAAAGAAAGCACTCACAAAAGCGGTATTTCTCATCCCTTATATTTTTAGCGCTCATAAAATGAGATTTTATCAGTGAATTTTAATAAGTGATGTTAAATACCTTCAAGCTATTTAAAAAATAACCCTAATAGATCACTTCTACCTTGTACGACATTTAATATCTCGTGGAACCAAAGCTCTACTATGGTCGAAGTCGATTGTTTTGGACAAATCTAACCTCAAAACAGAACATATTAAATTGAGAAATTGTTTTTATGGAATCTTAGTTGATCTTTAACGTGTTTTTATACAATTTTTTTGAATTTATCTTCACATGATCTTCTACAACATCTGAGTTGTTTTTTTTAAATTATCACGTGTGACTAAAATGGATATCTTTGTTAATGTGCTTTCTAATATCACCTATATTTCACAGAATAATTGAAATATATGAAGAAACTAACTGTTTTTTAGTTAATAAACATCGATTGAAAATATTCAACATCTTCCTATTTTTCAACCGTTGAGATGTAATATTATGAGTTATTTTACTCTTCAAGAATATCGAGATATTTACCTCATTAATTTTCTCTACAAGTATATTTTCCTAGTTTCAAATTGAACATCTTCTAATGGTACATTGATTGTTATGTGTTATAAAAATAAGCCACGAGTTATGAATTTTTTTGTGATGCTTCATTATGTGGTTTCTTATCTAATTTATGTTTAAGTATTATCCTAAAACAACATAATAGATAAACATACAATTCAGATGATTTAAGAATTATAAGCAATTATTGACCATTCTTTTCAAATTAAGTCATGTTACTTAAAATTAATCTATTCTTCACTCCCTAAAAAATTATAAAATTTTCCCCATTATATTTAATATAATTCATCCAATTTTGTTAAACTTTATTTTAATATTTCATGTTATTTTCAATGATAGGTGGATCAAAATTTAGAAATTCCAAACTTTCTTAGAATTTAAAATCTTCAAAACAATAATTTTTCTAATTTAATTAAAAAGTTTATTTATTTTATGAATTACATTAAACTTTTTTTATTAAATAAATATTATTCATGATTTTGAATTTTTGAAATTTGGGTTATTTTGTTTTAAGAATTTTTTTCCCATTATTCCCATTGTGATAACTATTTTTAAAATCATTAAAGTTTTTATTTAGATTATTTCCAATCGAAGAATTTATATATGATATCTTTCATAAATATAAAAATTTAATAATCAAAATTGATGTGATTATATTTTTTTAAACACTACATAATCATTGAAAAAAAATAAGAAATTTTTTATATATGCTTTGATAGTGAAGTATTTTTATTTCACCTAATACTAATCCAATTATAGAAATTCATAGGTTTCTTGTGAACATTAATAATGAAACAGACTGAATTTTATCCTTTGATTAATCCATTTCAATTTATTTTATGATATGTGACTTCTAGTAATAATAAATAAGTATTTTAATAATTTAAATTCATATAATTCTTATCCATTTTATGTTCTAATTGGTTGTCGATGCAATGAGAATTTATATGAAATTTTAATGACATTATGTGTGTCTATAGAATGAATAACCTTTTAGGGGTTCAAAGATCATACCTTTTGTGTATTTATTTATTTTTTTAAATATGAATGTTACTAAATAATATAGGATGGATATGAATAAAAAATAGATGGATGGAAATCATATGACAAAAGAGTATAAGGATGGGGTGAAAGTGTCCATCATTTTTTAAAAAGATCGTTCATATGATCCTTATGAAATCCATTTTCTATGTCTATATTACTATTATTCAGTACTAATTAGTCCATAGAAGTTGTAAGAACACTTTATCTATCATAGAATATATCAAAGTTATAATTGTTAGACTAAATAAGGAAATAATTAAATGTTTCTAAACTGGGATAACACTATGTTTCATGCATCATCTGATATGATTACAAATGTGAATAATGATGGAAACTGTATCAAGGATATGATGGAAAGTGAAAATGATGATGAATATCATATTGAAGAAATGATAATTATAGTTTAATATGAACTTAATTATTGTCCAAAACTATTTCAAAATTTAAATAGTTTTTCAAGGATGTCATTGTTTTCTTGTTGCACTAAATATAGGACATTGTCATCCATAATAAAGCTATATAATGTAAAATTTTGGAACATATGGAGTGAAACCAGATTTATTGAAATACTTACCCTCTTAAATGATATAAAACAAAAAGATAATGAGATTCCTTGTGTAATATATAATGTTAAACAAATGCTATGTTCAATGGGTATAATTTATAAAAGAATATATGATTTTACGATTGAATGTAAACAATTTCTCTAGGAATTTTTATCAGTTAAAAATACCCAATGTGTGGTGTATCTTGATATAATAATTATGAATCAAATCTATTGAATGTTTGATGGAACATTCCAATTATTCCAAGGTCTATGTTTTTATATGGAAGGGATGAGATATCTAGGCAATTGACATGACACACAAATAAAAGAAACCATGGGAAACTTCACCACCCAGAAGACTCTACTCATAGGAATAAAATTAATCATGTGTATCCTAAATTTGTAAAAGAGACAAGAAACCTTCCTCTCAAGTTATCTACAAATGGAGTGAATCCTTTTGTTATACAAAGTAGAACTTATAGTACATTACCAATTTTGTTGATAAATTATAACTTTCCACTAAGGCTGTGCATGAAGAGAAAATAAATTATGTTGTATATGCTTATATCAGGACAAAAAAACCAAGCAATTATATTGATATTTATTTAGATCCATTGATCAAATATATGAAATTAATGTGGGATTCAGGAGTTATGTTGTATAATGCATAATTGAATGAAGATTTCATGTTGTAATGCTTGTTGTATGAGATAAAAAAATGGAATTACTACTTATGAAAATTTTTTAGGATATAGAATTAAAGAAACTCAAGGGTTTCCCATTTGTGAAAATGGTACACACTCGGTTATGTAGAGATAATCCTTAATGATTGTGTTTTTATGAAATCATAGATTTATACCTCTATGACATGAATACTAATCTTGGATTTCATCATTCGATGATAATTTTGAAGGAGGTACAATGCTCTCAGTAGTAATAGGTGATAAATTATTTTATAAAGTAAAGGATATGACCACCTATATTCTTAATCATTCTTTGAAAAAACTTATGAACACCAATTTGTAAAAAGTGATCATTTTTAAATCATAGTACATATTTTTTTTGTACATGAGAATTTTTTTATGCCATGAAATTAGAAAACATGTAAGTTATAGTTTCATTAGAACATTAGTAAATTCACTAGAGAAAAAATAATGGATAGCTATAAGGCTATATAATACATGTTTTATATAGATATATAGGAATACTTGCCACCAATGAAGTGTTATAAATGGAATTTTCATTATCCAAATGCTTACAATCATTCTTATAAAGATATATATCAGGTTTTCAATATTTTAATTGATATAAAGGTCCCAAAAGAGTATTTATAAAATATCATGAATATTTTTTCAAAGGCTAATTTGATGTTAAAGGGTCTGAAATCGCATGTCTATCATGTTTTGATGTAAAATCACATGTGTGTAGCTTTACATTGAATGTCTCCTAAAAATGTCCACCAAACATTAACCAAGATTTTTTTCATTGATAAAGATATATATAATAAAGTTATAGACTCGGTAAAATTTACAACTATTTAAGAGAAATTTGTTGACATATTATAGGAATTAGAGATGTTAATCCCACTATAATTCTTTGATATGATGGTTCAATTGATTCTTCACTTGGTTGGAGATATACCACTATGTGGTCCTATAAATTATAGATGGATGTACCCCATTGAATGATATAAGAATATTTTTGAGGGGTATATCATAAATCTAAGTCATACATAAGATTGTATTGAAGTGTGAAGTATTTTTAGGGAATCCATTGAATTCTATATTGACTACCTATCCTATATTTAAAGTGTTTTTTTACAAAAATCTCATCACAACGTGAAACTTGTGGGTGAAGGAATTTATAGAATAGATTTTCTATCAATAAATATCACAATGTGAGAGAAAACTCTCAATCACATTTTATATAATAGTATAGAGGTTGCACCTTATGTTGAATCCCATAAATTAATTCTTTTTTATTTGAATCCATAAAGGAAGGAAATATAGATATCAAATACACATAATCAATAATTTATAGGATGGTTTCAATACCATATTTTTAAAGAGTCTACCTCATATATCAATACAATTTTAGGATGAATTTGATGGAAAGACACTACAGAAAGTGTGCATGTTTTATATTGTAATGTTTGTGTAATTAATGTGTATTTTTTTATACTAAGGAACATGATGAATCATATACCATGTGAAATAGTTAAGTTACACTTGTGGCTAAAGAGACAAATGTATCTTGTATCAAGGATATGAATATAATTATTTTGAATATTTCATTCTTAATCATTATAAAAAAATGGGAGTTGTATTATAAAACATTCCAAATTCAGATTTTTCAATGAAAATTACTAAAAGTTAAATTTTTATTTCAAAAGAGCTTTTGAGGAAAAAGTGGGAAACTAGAATGACATCAAAGACAGAAAACACAACCATGACTCCATGGTCCAAGTTCAAGGAAAAAAACAACACATTCAAGACTACAAAGAAAAGCGCCACCCTGCATCGAAAAACATTAAGACCAACTTCCACCTTCTCATCACTACTTGGAAAGCTCTCTCATGCATGAATGCACGGGCCTGGTACCGATGGAAATTCCATACCCTCTCAAACTTCCAAATATAAAAAGAAATTATTAGGTGAAAACTCATGCTCTGAACCAAATCTTGAGAACCCCCTTATAGGATAAATTGCTGTAAGTCCCTTCAACCGCGAACCGAAGGGCCACAATGCATCAACACCACAAAAGGAAATTCACAAAGACAAAAAAATCCAGCAGCATTACCCTCACAGATCTGCAAAACCCCTTCATGAGGACTTCACAATGCCAAACACCTCCAAAGAATACCATCTTGGATGAACCCTACCAAGCCCCATGGGACTCTCACCACCATTGTAGCCATAGAATCCCGGAAGATGATCTATGGGACACGAGGCTGAGCCATTGTCACCTAGGACGGAATGACGCAACATCACACTAAGAGAACATTATCGGTGAGGGGATCCATGCCGCTATGAACCAGAAATGCCGCTTTGGGCATGGATCCTCATAGATCAAACCGCATAAGCACCCACACTGTATTCTAAGACAATCCAACCATAGGAAGCAAGAAAAAGGACCAAAATGAAGGGAAAAAGTTGTTCTATCAATGTGTATGAAAATCCATCAGCTGAATTAAATGTCATATGCGGAAATAACAACTTCAACCTCATCCAAGAAAATCACAATAATCACCAAACAAAGAAACTGATATTAAAATCATGGATGCCAAGAGTGAGGACCTCACCCCTCTGAGCCACTCCAGATCCATCACCTATCCACACTAGAAACACATAGAAGATGTCGCCAAGCTATGCCGATTCAATCTAAGAAGCAGAGAAATGTTGGGATGTGAAGTTTCCAAGAACATGAATCCAACCACAACGAACCGAGCTGAAAAGTCAGAACCACGACAAGAAAAATCATTGAGAATGAGAAGTCAAGCCACACCAATCTGATCCAGAATCCAGATCCATGACAAGCCTTGTCATCCCTGAGGACCACCAGAGTCAACTTCAATCCACGTCATAGCCACACGAGCCATGCCGACGCCAAGCTACACCATCTCCGAGAATAACCATATGAAGGGTAAAAGGATGAACCATTAGTAAGGGAATCATGAGAAGTATAAGTATTTTATGTACAAGATCCAATAAATAGAAAGTGGGAAATTGTTTTGTTATTAACCAAAACCACTACAAGGTCAAATTTCAAATCAAATGAAGATAGTCCATTCATTGGGAAGTAGAAATAATTTCACAATGGTCCCAATGTATATGGGGTATTGTATGTCATATGAGAACACTATGAGTGGATTTGGATACTTGATAAATTAGTCAAATACCTTTAACTTTTAAATAATTAAACAAATTGAAATAATTTGGTTACATTTTTTGTAATATACATTGTGTTACCTCTTAATATTATTTATTAAATATTTCATTTACATAATGTAAAAAAAATTTAACCATGTTAGAAGATAATCAATTCTTTATATTTTGATTCTCCCAATCCTCATGAAAAATGAGTTTCTTAGTATATTGATGATCCCAATACAGAGGAAAAAAGTTTTCTCCATACAATGATGCAACCAATCCCATGGAATAAACTTTTTATGGTGTTGAAACAATGGAAATTGTATAATATTCAGAACAAAACTCCTAGAAAAAATAAGATAATTGTAGCACAATGGTGTTAACAAAAATAATTAGGGTGAGAATATGAGGCAACAAATTCCAGGATTGATGTAATTTACATGACCATATTTTTAACCCCAAAAGTCTATTTTTATTAGTCATATTAGGTTCACAACTCAAATGGACATTTTGATTAGTATATATTCATAGAAAAATGTTGTAACCATGATTAAGGAACTAATTTGTGAAGATATTAGGGTTATATTATGATATAATTTCCCTATTTTATAAAATATACTATATTTAAATGTTGAATTACTCTCCATTGTCCCTAAAAGAGTGCATTTATACAAGATTAATGTAAAATTAAATTTTCATTCATGGTCACTGGAAAGGCTCATAAAGCCTTCAGAAAATCATTACTAAGAATCATCTCAAGGTTGTTGAAGGGAAGTAAACATGAACCCACCATAGACATATACACATATGACAAACCAAGAAACATGGTATTATTTTATTGTTCATCATGATGTGGTCCAATTTTAGGTACATTGTAACTAAAAATACTTTACTAGAAAATACATGTATTAATAAAATTGATTAAGAATTTTAAATTTATGAAACAAAAACATAGTTCTATAAATAAGAACCTACATCAAAACCAATATACCCCAAACATAAATCAAGGACGTGGTATGATTTAATTGAAAAAATGGTATATATCTGAAATATATTGTAATAATTTTATGTTTAATGAAGCACAAACATAATTATCTTACTTGTTTATATTATTATTGATTAATCAAATTCCAAATCCACTTATATACCAAGTGATATTCTATTGAAGGAGGATCTTGTGTGTAAAGACAAAATATTAAAAGATGAAAACACCCAAAAAGTATGGGAATCATATGTAAGTATTCCCTAATAAAAAAATGTTCTTTAATTCAGTATTAAATGAAAAATGGATAGTATTTTATATATATATTTTTCATCAACTTTAGAAATTAGAATCATCAGAAAATGTTCCTAATGAATAAGTTCTTTTAGTGGCATTGAAATAGATAGAAAAATATGGCTTCATCAAAGTAACATATGTTAGAGGTTCACCTAAAATATATTATGAGAAAATAAATTAAAAACTAGTTAAAGATAATAAAATAGTGGAGATGTAGAAATTAAAAAGTTCTATATAATTTTTCACACCTCAATATGATACATAATGTGATTGTTATAACTCTAAACATGTGATTTTAGTTTAAAATTACATTTTAATTAAAAAAGTGACTCACTCAATAAAAACCAAAAAAAATTGTATGGTTTTTCTATTTGGGAAAATGTCCCATAATTCATTTTTTATGTGTAGGAATTATTCATATATATATATGACACATGGTGTGACCTAAATGACTCAAAGTTTAATTATTGGATTTAAAAATGAAATATTAGTTAAAAAACATGTGTCACTCACTAGAATATGAGAAAATTAAATCGGAATGTCTTGATAATTTTGGAAGATGATAAATAAGACATTTTTTATGTATAGGAATGAATTACACATCAATTTGACACATTGTGTGACAGGTAAGAATCAAAGTGAATCTTTTCAATTTAAAAATGATATTTTAATTAAAAATTTGTGCCTCTCACTGTAAATAGATAAAAGACACTGAAATTGTATTGATGCATTATTTAAATGATTCATAAGTAATTATTAAAGTGTAAGAATAAACCACATGTTAATCTGACAAATGGTGTTACTATTATGACTCAAAGTTCATATTTTTATTTAAAACTTAAATTTTAGTTCCAAACAAGAATTTCATACTCTGAACAGAGAAGATACACTCGGATTTTCTTGGTACATTATTACAATGATATAAAAGTCGTTTTTACTTGTATTAATCAACCATAGATCAATCTAACACATGGTGTGACCAATATGATTCAAAGTGTGTGTTTTTAGTTAAAATTAACATTTCAGTTCAAAAGATGATTGACGAAATAAAAATTGATAAAATAATTTTATATTGTTTTGGTAATTTATTAAAATAACCCATAATTCACTTTTATGTGTAAGAATTAGCTACAACTTAATCTAATATACCATGTGGCTGGTTTGGCTTGAAATATTTTTTTCCCTTTAAAAATCACATATTGGTTAGAAACATGTGAATCTCAGAAAAAAATGATAAAAAGTACTCAAATTGTTTTGATAATTTCAGATAATTACCCATAAGTCATTTTTTACATATAGGAATCAGCCTCACATAAATCTAAAACATTGTGATACTGGTAATCCTTGAAGTTTATATTTTTAATTTAAAAATGACATTTTAGTTAAAAAAACCTGTTACCCAGAAAAAACCTGTTAAATGAACTCGAATTGTCCTAATATTTTAGTACAATGATCCATAAATCATTTTTAAATTGTAGTAATTATCCACACATCAACAGAGACACACTAATAAAATTTTATCCAATAACCATGCCTTTATACCCATAGTTTTCTAGAGACGTTGGTATAGAGTTATAACTTGTAGCCTATGCCAACGGTTTTTAAAAATCGTTGGTATAGAGCACATTATTATAAATAATTTTGAAAACATGTTTGTATAGGGATGAGAAATAATCCACATGGCCTCTACTACTCTCCCCACCACCCATTATCCCAAATACTATATGCCCCAAACAAAGACCACTCTTCCCTTCTCCATGAGAGATCTCCCCCATTCATTAAGTTTTTGATTCTATTCTTATTGAAGATAAAATTAGTGAGTTCCAAATTCATAATCACTTATATCGAGCACTATTTTATTTTTATATATGTATCAAAACCTGACTGAGATCTTGTTCAGTCATGATTCTTCAAATTAATTAAACAAGGTTTGATTAAATTACTTTTGTTATAGTATTGCATAATAAATTTTATTGTAGCTAATATAAATGTTATTTTATTTTATTTATTCACTATTTTTACATAAAATCCAATATAAATCCTTTTTTATATTATATATATTAACTCAATATGTAATTAATTATTTTAGTAATTAGTTTGTTTTATAAATCATTTAGGGGGTTATGAAATCATTCATTTTATTTTTATAATTGGATTGTTGATATTTTGGCATAATTAATTTCAATATAATAGTATGTATTAGTTATATCATGTTCCATATCTTATTCCTTGTTTGGGTCATTACTAGTATGCATTGGTTATAAAATATTCTATATCTTATTCTTTTTTTGGATACTATTGGTATGGTTTAATGAATTTCCTTTTAAAATTGGTATATGGGTTCTCTTAATGAAAATGATTTAAATACATGTGATACTAAATCATGTCTTGATGCTATTATGAATGTTTCCCTGATAAAACAATTTCATTAAAGATATGTGTTCTGATGTTTGGTGAGACATTATTTTTATTATTTATTAAATGATTTCTATGATAAAATAATATGTATTTAATTTTATATATATAATATTAAAAAAATAATTAAAAACTTTTTTTTTCAAAAATACAGGTCTATTTAATTGGTTTATGTAATATTTTCTTCCCATTCCATGTCTTATGAATTTTCTAGTTTATTACTTGTATGCATCAAGTATAGTATATATCACTTCTATTATTCATTGTTTGGATAACTAGTAGCATTATTCATTGAATTTCATATTGAAACTGGTTTTTGGATTATCTTATTTGATGTATTATTTAGAGATTTGATATTAAATTATGTTATGAGGGTATTATAAATGATTCTCTGATAAAAACATATGTATCAAAGACAAGTGTCTTCATGATTAGTGTAATATTGTTATATGATTGTATAAGTGATAAGAAAATGGATAGGTTGGACATATAAGAAGAAATTATTAAGGTCTTAATAATGATTGTATTTAATATAAATATATTATTACTTGTTATATATGTTATGTAATTATTTACTTAATTATTCTAGTACTTTGTTTTTTGAGTTTATTAAGGGGTTATGAAATTAATCATCTCACTATTTTGTTTAATTATTTTATTGATCACAATTTCAATATAATTAATTTCAATTTAATATGGTGTGAAATGTTTGAATATTCATTTATCTAATGAATAATTTTTTTTAAATATTCACTCTTTACCCTTAGCTTATTTAATAGTATGTACTAGTTGTCTGTTAATCCACATATTCAAAATAATATTAGCTGTAATGAATTATGTAATTATTTTTTTCTATGTTGGTATTAATTTAATTTCTTTTCACATCGTAGAATGAATAAAATATGGATGTATCATACTGATAGTATCTTCACTATGTTCAAAAGAATATGTATTTTTTCTTGATTTTTTCATTTAACAATGCTTCTTATGGAGGTATTATATTTTCTTCATGTTGTAATTGTGTACGAAGATCTTGGTTTTGTTTGGAAGAAGTTATCTACCATATAAACAATTTTTTATTTCAAACATACTCTAATATTTGGAATTATAATGTAGAAATGAGGCAATATTCTATTTCTTGTGAATGAAATTAAAGGAGTGGTATAAGGAATTTGATATTTTTTTGGACTCCATTTGCGTATCATGATAATAAAGGAATTATGAAAATGGAATAGTAAAATTATATCAATACACATAAGGAAAATAAAAAAATTATGACGTTAAGAGAGTGAAAATATTAATGAAATATGCTATGACCCCTTTATATTGGGAATATACTAAAATGAAAAAAATGGAATTTTAAATGCAACTATATAATGGAAAGACCATGCATGGAATATTTAATAATCACATTGATTATATACTTACATTTTTGAACAATTTAGTTCCTAATAATGTAGATATTCATCAAATTATTATATTTAATGCAAGTTAAACAATCAAATTATATTTTCTATAAATAAAATTCATGCTTTCATAAAGGATTGTAGCTTATTTTTGGAGGAGAAATAATAACTAAGTTACTATATTGAATATGGTATATCTTGATATAAGTCAAATATAGATGGAACACCCTCTCATGTGACACAGAATTTAATATGGCACTTTCCATTGATTCCTGGTCTTAAAATCTATTCATGTCTGCTAAAATTCCAACAAATACATGACGTCATGATTCTAGGATAAATAAAAATAATGATGAGTTATATAATCTTACATATGGATTAGTATGATGGAAATTGGATGCACGATATCTGGATTTTGTGGTTAAGGTGTGTAATGTTATATTGGTTCTATCCTATAATAGTTTTAATTTGTTTGGCCATTTTCTTATTTCTCAAAATAAATGGATAATTGTTATTCACATTTATAATCTTTATCCATTGATGTGAATGAAAAAATCACACAATTTATAAAGTATAATTAGATACAGACCTTCTAATTTTACCTATTATTTAGATGTCTTCTGCTAACCTTTAATAAAAAAATTAAGCCACTTTGGGATGTGGGTGGGAACACATTTTATGATTCTTTGAAAAATATATTTCAGATGCATGATACACTATGAAGACTATAAATGATTTTCTTACTAATGTAATGATTTCTGGTTATATAAAAAGTGGAAACTATCATGTCCAATATATATAAATAATACATGATTTATAATACTTAAATATCATCATAGTTTTAGTTTCATAGTGCATTAATGATTTGTTATAGTGGATTATCAATAAAATATAAATTTTCAATGGTTTAATAATATTATTGACACTGAAAAACCACCTCAATGTATTTTATGAACAAATTTTATTAATTAATTACATGATTTTAGTTTCTCATTAGGGAAATTTTATATGAAATCTCAAACGAGGAATAATATTGGAACTAAATCCACTTACAATTGAAAAAAAAATATTTTTTGAGTTGACATATTGGACAACGAGTTTTTCAAGTAATTTTTTTGAATTAATTAACATAGATAAAAACATCTATGAAATTAATATTTCAATTCTATAAATTTCAAAGGGTAGAAAAAATATAACATACAATCTTAGAATGAATTGTTGAACCGAGGTATTAGACTAGAACTGCATCCTATGAGTATCAGTGAAAATAAATAGAATGTTCCATGTGCTTATTATATGATGACACCTTCAAAGAAAAATCAATTTCTAGATGTATTAGAAAATATAATTGCACTGAATGGCTAATAAACATATCTTAATGAGTCAATAAAAGAGATTTAAAACTAAAATCCTTAAAAACTCATGATTATCACATCCTTCTTCCTGAATTGATTCATATATCATTCCATCATTTACTATCCAATAATGTAAGGGTAAAGTAGATTCAATTTTTCCATTTTTGTAGATACTATTATTCTAAATGGTTTTCCATGAATTTCTTTATAAAAATTCATGAATTATATCCATTAATGTTTTTTGAGTTAGAGAAAACGTTTCCTCTATCATTCTTCACTGGAATACTACATCTGACCATCCATATTTAAACTAAATCATTTCTTCGGAGACCTGTTTATTTTTAGTGGATTTATCCTACTGAATGAAATATGTTCACAATGGGGTCTTATGTCTATAACAATAATTATATTGATGGTTACATTGTGATAAGTTATCTTTCATAAGAATGTATGTATTTTTATTTAATGTATTTATCTGATGTGAGAACAAGATGTAACTGAATAATGAGAAATGAATATGAGAACTATGGGGAAATTGACTCGACATTTCTATATCCTCCCAAAATTGGTTGAATATCTAGGTCATACACATTGAAAACATTGAGAATTTAGGATAAGCTTATAGAACATCACATAGTCTTTTTGAATTGTGCTTTGTTTGATGATTGAATCAGATGAGTAATTTGAATATGTATATGATATTCCATATTATATAATTTCACATATACATTAGAATTTAGTTAATGTTTTATGTAGGGATAATAAAAAAATTACAAGTAGAGTTAATTATTCGTTGTATTTGAGGAGAGATACTTTTCATAGTAAAGAGTTTCTTATATGGTTGAAATAAAAGGTATGACCATTACTTCAGTCAAAATTAAATATAAACACTCATTGAATTTTATTATTCATATACATTTGAGGTATTCAGATTACCTGCCAGCACTATCTCCTAAGAATTAAGATAGTTGGATTTTTGTCCCAATTATTTGGTTCGTAAATGCATATATTTAACAATATATCGGTCAAAATTTGATACAAATGATCGAAATATGAAAATGAAATAAAAACATGATGACATTGTATTAATTACAACAACAAACTATTATTCTATTTCATCAGATAGAAGGCATCAATATTAATATTTTTCTTACTATGGTGTTGTTGAGAAAATATATATTTTTTGTATTAATACACTCATGGTCAAGTAATAATGATCAAATGAATTTTTTTTAATTCATTAACACAAAAATGGTACATTTATTAAGGAATTCAGATTTAAATTTATTGACATTACAAATTTTCATTGATTCCGATGAACAATATATTTTGGAATCAATGGGAAAGCAAGTGTTTTTTGTAGAAGATTATATAAGACATAACTATATTTTTATTTTTTAATTAATACCCAGATATATTTTTTATTATGGTGGGGATGTAATTGATACCATTCGTTCACCCATAAGTGTTGACTAAAATATTTTATTTGATGACTCTAATTTTACAATTTTAGTAATTGATTTTGAACCTGAAGTAATGGTTGGTAATATATAGAATAAACCATATATGTCTTGAGTTAATTCAATTCAACTTCATGTGGGTTTCTATGGTTGGTACTGTTGTAATTACTTTAATTTGGACTCATTTTGGATTGGTATGTTTGTTTTAGTTTTCTTTACATTTAATTTTATTATATATACTTCAAATCATAAAATGGAGTTTAAAATTATTTTTAAAAACATGTATAACATAGTTTTAAATTAAATTTTCAAAAACATGTTCTTAAATAAATATCTTTTAAATAGTATTTTAAAACATGTTTAATACTCTTTTTTCAAATATGATTGAAATGGGATTCTTAAAACCATTTTAAATTGGGTGTATATAATAAGATGATATGGTATTTTTTATAGATTTCTTGAATTTTATTTTGTGTTCATAATATCTAAAACCATTTTTAAAAAATATAAATTTCATTATTAAGAATATAAGATAAATTTTGAAGAAATTATAAAGAAGATATTGTTTTATAATGATTGAATACTATGTGACCAAGTGTTGCCTCCTTTGGTTACCTTAGTGAGTATAATAATTACAATATTCTTCTTTATAAATTTAATGTCATGTTCCGTTTCTTTATAATATTTATTTTAGGGACATTCATCTGAACAAAAGTTGACCTATACTCTTTCTATTAATAATTTGTTTATCAGTATGGAAAATTGATTAGGGTGCTACTAGAGCTATAAAAAGCACCTTAAGTACCAATTCACACCCAAAACCACCAGTATACATCCCATATACCCCACTATATACTCCTCTACTTATACCCCTATGGATGCTCTGACCTATTACTACATCAAAAAAAATTTAGGATATACTTCCAATATACCATTTCTAAATACTATAATGAATTCTCAACCCTTATATACTTATCATATCATGTCCACACCACCCTCATCTCCTACTCTTATTTATAGTATGCCTAATGATTATGATCCTTCAACTTTTCCTCCATAACATGTAGATAACCCATAGCATGAATTGTAACATATAAAATTTTCATTTTCTACTAATCTAGAAAATATCATATGTCTATTGAAGCCTAAATATTATCCTAGATCATGTATATGTTTATAAATGTGTTAAATTACATCCCAACAATTCTTTTTAGTTTTAATGTCTATTAATTATATTTTTTATATTATTCAGTGGGATCTTCTAATAGGTGATTTGGGAGAACCCATATATGTGAATCTTATAACTGTTAAACATAAATCTTAATTGATTGATATAATGAAAACCAAATGATACGTAAAAATGGTAGATAAGGTTGATGTTTCATGGTGATGTTAGCTAAGTATGGTGATATCATTTCAGTTCAACCACTATCATGGAAGAATATCTATAGTGAAATCAAGGAGGATTTTTGGGATGATAAACGGGTAAGAAAAATTATTAAGTTGAAATCTATATTTTTAATTTATTTATATGAATTAACATGTTCATCATGTTGTTGATTTAGTTTTCCCGTCAATTAAGCTATGAATGTGACATGGTTGATGGAACTTGTTCAATTAGGGAGATCATATAAACATGAGATATATATTGGTTGGAATATTAGAGTTAGCACTGAGTTAGATGGTGTACAAATATTCAAAGACTGTACAATTACAAAATTCCAAGAAATGATCGTTTATTGGAAGAGTAATGAGTTTAATTTATTTTTCAACTTTAATGGTTTCAATTGAACATTTAGTTAATATTATTTGTAATGTTTTTTTTCGAGATTCATTAAAAATAAATTAAAAAATATTTTATTAAGTACATTCACACTTTGGAGAACACTATAATGCAGGGGAATGAGATAATTTTTACATTTTATAACCAATTGAGTTTTACTAGGAACTAACAAAACTGAAATAAACCAAATATTTTCTGAACTGAATTAAATAGATAGTAGTTTAATTAAATTTAATAGAATCAAAATATACATAACCAATTAAACCATCATTTTCATAATAGAATAATATCCTCTAAAAAAATAGAATCAGTCCTAATCAAACTAAATAAACCTTATATAATCAAAATTAAACCAATATTTCCCAATTAAAACCAACCTAAAATGAATTACAATAAACCAAACCAAATAGACCAAAAAATTATTAAATCCAAATAAATATATATTCATGAATTTAATTTGAATAAAACCAAAATGAAGATAAAATACTCAATAATATTTTTCAAATATAACAATAATCACTTAAACTAAAGAGAACAAGTTGACATGACCAAAACACAACTGAACTATTTCAAACTAACCCTATAGAAATTTATTAGACCAAAAAATAAAATCACACTAATAAAAACTATTTTTATTTGAATTGAATGAAATTTTAATAATTTTAACTACATCAATTATAATCCAAATCATATTTAGTAAAAGTCATGAAAAAAACATTGAATATATTTGAAAATATGAAACAAGAAGAGACTAGATGCAAAGGAACTGACTAAAACCACAAAAATATATATAATACAACTCAATTTGGATAGAACTAAAAGAAATTGATTCAAATAAAATTGAATTTAATATAATAAAAGTAAACCCAACTAACACATACCAAATCAAACCAAATAAAAATTAATCAAATTGAATTGAATTGAACTAAGATAAAAAAACAACCTAAAATTCCGTATATTATACTAAACACATTTTATTTGAACCATACATAACTAATATAGATATAAAAGTTTGAATAAACATAAAATTATTTATCTAAACGAAACTAACTCAAAACTAGTAAAATTAATAAAAAATAAATTAAAATAATTAGAACTAAATTGTTGATCCATTCCAACCAGACTCAATACAAAATATAGTACAAATTGTATGAATATACCTCAAATAAAGTAATCAAAGTTCCTTAAATTATATTTGTTTTTTGATCAATCTAATATTTTTTAGAATAGGTTATTTTTTTATCAATTTCATATTATTGAATATTATAGTCTTATAGTAATGAATGTCATTTGTAGAAAGAAACACTGACCATCGAAGGTCATGTTCCTCCAGAAAAATTGATTTTCTTGAGTTGGAGGAAAGAATATGGATGTTTAGTAAATGAAAAAACAAAAGAAAATATTTCAATCATTATTATTATTATTTGAAATTTTGATAGAAAATTTATAGGTAAATATCTTATTTATATTTTCAGTAGTATTCCCTAGAGGCCCTTTATGAGAAACAAGATGAGAACATTGGGTTAGATAATCATTTGAGATAGGAATTATGTAATGATCACTAGGGTGAGTCTGATGTAAGCCTACGAAGAGCATCATCCCCATATGATATATTTATTCATCGAGCACATCTCAAAACATTGGCAACACTAAGTAAAACAAACACTTGTTAAAAAGAAGTTGACGCTAAAAAATATCTATATATGAGCATTAAAGTGGTAATATTGTCATAGATAAGTTCCTAAAATCTATGATAGCATCATGTACATCACATCCATCAAAGTTTTATATGGTTTTTTATTGATGTATTTCAATAATTAAATATTTATATGATACAATGGGTAATGGAAATAATCGTCTTTGTAGTGTTTGAGGTGATGACACTCCTGATGATGATGATGATGATACAAAATATGGTGATGACGGGGAGGATGTTCATGATGCATGGGATGATTATGATTGTAGGGGTGGTCACGAGAATGATATTACCCCCCCATTTTTTATTTGAATAAAAAGAGAGAGTTGTGTGGAAGATTTTTAATAACTAAAACTGATTGATCGTATGAATTTTATATGTATGTTATAATATTCATAATGATTTGAAAACTATTCATATAGTTATCAGTTGGTGGAGTTCTAATTATAAAATATATGTGATGCATTGAATGTGTATCGTGATGGGTATTTTGATTCCAGGTTTTGGTATTTTTTGTGAAGAACTGTTAAGTGGGATTATAGTGTTCACTAGGGTGGAAAAAATATACCAACAGTTTATCTGAACCATCTGTATACATCTATATCGACTATTTACACTATATCATTAGTATCCAAAATACCATGTGGACTATGCCAACAGTTTCAATGAAAACCACTGGTATAACCTCTATATTTATGGATCACAATGCCAAATCTCATAGAATCATTGGTATACACTATACCAATGGTTCTATGGCCTATAACAATGGTCTAAAACCATTGGTATATGGTACTTTTCCAGTAGTGACACGGTGTGGCCGATATGACTCAAATTATTTATTTTTTTAAATTGACATTTAAGTTCAAAACATAGATCAAATAAAAATTAATAAAATACACTAATATTCTATTCATATTATAGGAAATTATTCCATAAATCATATTTGATATGTTGGAATCAACCATAGATTAAACCAACACACGATGTGCTCGGTATGACTCAAAAAGTATGTTTTCAATTTAAAGGTGAATTTTTATCAATTCGCTATTTTATATTCATGTTTAATTTATCTATTTATAGTATTATAAATATAATAATTATGTTTTATACAATAATAATCTTTTTATTATGATGGGATGAGTTTTCACCAATTTTTATTAAGATCAGGCTCTATTAAGAAGTGGTATGGGTGCAAAAACAACAGAAAACTAATGTTATTTTTTAATTTATTAATGTTTTTGATAAATTTTTAATACTAATATAATTAAATAAAACAATTTTTGAAAATTTTGAAATAATTTTATAGTGTTTTTAATGTAAATTTAACAGAAATTAAATTTTTTATTTAATGTTATAGTGTTCTATAATTTCAGTAGCACACTGTTGCAACATGACTTTTATCAGCACTAAAAATAAAATTATAAATTGTTCAATATATTGGTGCTAATAATGCACTAATAAATGGAACCATTTATCAGTTCTAAAATATAATTTAAAAAATACTCTATTTATTGGTTCTTTTTTATCATTGTTTAAGGAATATTTTATCAAGTTTATTTTTAGTGATGATAAAATTCATCTTATTTTAAAGTCACTAACAATATTATTTCTTTTCTAGAAATGATAGAGTATAATTTTATCACTCTTAAATCCAAAAACTATGATATTTTTATTATAATATATTTAATTATGTCACTCTTTAATACTCTATTTTATTTGAGGAAAACCAAATGTAATAATAGAGGGATTAGATTTCCCTGTTGAACAGATCCTTACAAAGCTGTGAAGTGATTCCCTCCTACCATCATTCTTGAAACAATCAAGGAGTTATAATATAATAAAATATGATAAATAATTTGAAATAAATATACACATATATTAATCTTGTGATATAAGAAAAAAAGAGTAAAGCAAAAGGTCATATTTGAAACTGGTATGATTTTGAATTTTTTGGGTTCTTTTAATTTCTTAACTTCTTTAAGAAGGGGGGTAGGAAGGATTTAAAGGGTAATATTACTAATTTATTACTATGATGAAAAAAAGTATTTCACGAAATCTTCAAGGGAGTTCTATACTTCTAAAAGGGATGTTTCATGTCTTCTTCTAATTTTGTCTTCGCCAATTATTTTTTTATTTATGAATATTTTTTTAAAAAATATGATTGTGTTTATTTTTATTGTATTAGAATTATTGTGTGTGGGATTTTTTTCATCTTGGTTATTAAATTTCACTCTTTTTTTTTCAATTTTTCTCATTATGGAAATTTAATTCAAGTTGTACATATTCACCACTAAATAATTTTTTATTAGAATCCAATCAGAATCATTTCTATTATGTGTTGTATTTGTTTTCAACCTTGAAATCATGAGTTATAATATGTTGGAATAATTATTTAACTTTTCAAAACCTATTTGAGGTATTTAGATCCCCATTTTAATGAATTTCATCATCCAATGTGATAATTTATGCTACTTTGTAGATGGATTGATAAGGAATATTTCATACAAACTGGTGCATCATATTGGGAGACTAATAGATCAATTATGATTATTCTATGTAGAATATTGTTAAAGTTTTATAAATGAGTTTTATTTTTCATTCATTTTTATGATTTGTATTGAGCATGTTATAATTTTGTGACAATACACAATGACTTATCTTGGACACAAAACCTCAATATAGAGTTTCACCCTGAAAAGTCTATGTAATACTTATAAGACCATGAACACATTGATATATTAATAAAGGGATGGTTATGGGTGTTTTATGGTGTCTGGGGTGTTTTATTATGAATTTAAAGTAAAATGACTATATTTATATAAAGGAATCCTTTCATTATTATAAATATGGATTTGTGAGAATCGGAAGATGTTGGAAAAACTAAAGAACTAAGAAAATTTGGTGTTGCATTCCAAAAGGTTGTGTGAAGAAGATTTTCATGATTAAAGGTTTTAACAAAAAGTAAATGGCCATAATTTTTCATATAAATACATG
Source organism: Viscum album (assembly GCA_963277665.1). Classification (NCBI taxonomy): domain Eukaryota; kingdom Viridiplantae; phylum Streptophyta; class Magnoliopsida; order Santalales; family Viscaceae; genus Viscum; species Viscum album. The sequence goes on along the minus strand of OY728129.1, from coordinate 1,773,969,456 downwards.
ATATTCGATGAAAATGAGAGAGATATAAATAATATAATTATATTACAATGATTCTTAGAGAGCTAAAAACTCTGATGTTTCCAAATAGGAAGTTATGAAAAAGGGTTACTCAAATTAAAATATTGTGTGAGGGATTTGGGAAAATCATGGAGTCCCACTAATATATTTTTTGTGTAAACCATTTTTTTGTGTGAATAAGATTATAATATGAAATAAAATAATTTTAATAGTTTCCTGAATATAGTTTTACAAGGACACACTTACATGAATTAATTTTATTTGAAAATGATTATGGAAAATTTTAAATAAGTTTGTTGTACAAGATGTGAATTACAACTCATTGAATAACTAAAAAAACGAATAAGTACAAATTTTAAGATACATTAATGATATATGGGTAAAGTGAAGTTGTTTTTATGAAGGATTTATAATGATATATGTTAAAGACTAGTGCTACACCTAATTATACTTGGTGAAACATAGATATTGTGAGTTAAAAATGTTTTGTATTTGGATAAGTTTTATCCCTTCTTTATTAGTTAGAAAAAATATTAGGAAGGGAGTGAACCTATGGTGGGGAGTTAAAAAACCCTAAATCAACGTAATGGGAGCGCCACAGGCTTAGTGTGACCATTTATAAAAACAATTCTAAATGTGATTTTGTGTACTCTGCTACATCATAATGTTATTATTGTATTCTCAGTGGATTACAAAAATACAATTGAACAATGAGAAGTTATATTATTATTTTTTCATTCTTTACTTTCTTCGGGACATCAATCAATGTGTGTGTGGGTTAATTAATCATTTATCAAATCAAGTTAATTCCAATATAAGGGAAATATCTATCAGATCATCATTGAAATAAGAATATAAAAGTGACCCTAATAATTATGAGGTTATTATTATTTATATATATGATAATAAAATAAATTAAGTGGTGAAATTTAATGAGTTTCATAACATGATTCACCCCCCCCGCACATACACACACACACTTAGGGTATCACCCACTAGAGACCCTTATGGGCCTAATAATTATTATGAGAGAGGAAATATTTTGATTTGAGGTTCAATATATATCTTTTATTCTATATTTGTTCGCAAATTTATTCATTTATGAATCCTCCAATGATAAATGGTACTATTTTTTATAGATGGAAAAAGATTTTATTCCGTTTCTAAATAATTTTAGTAAAGATATAGTGATTTTTTTGATAATCTATTGATTAAGAAATCCTAATTAAATAGTCTATGATGGAGATAAATTGAAAATTCTGAAAAATGTTTCCACTGATGAGGTATTAATGAAAATAATTAATTATGTTAGTGATTTAAATAGTATTACGTTGTTTCTAAAATATACATGGGAAGTTAGTGGAGGTAAATAATTTTGAAGGTCTCTCATTAAGAGATGAATGAAAATATAGATAAAACTAATTTTTCAAAAAGGATTAAAAGAATATGAATAGGAATAGGTCTCTTTAAAATAATAAAAAACATGTTAAGTTAAGTGAGAGAAATGTTACATCTAGGACTAACACTATTTTAGAATATTATTTCAAATATAAAAATTCATATTTCCCCATAAAGAATTTTTTAGAAGGTGTCTCAATTGGTGAAGTTATAATGACCTTTAGTATTTAATATGTTGAATTACCTTGAAGTGATCAAGACCTAATACAATCCCTATTTGAGAAATTAGATCAATGGTAGATCATTTTTTATGTGTATTGTTCATTCATATAATATTATTTCCTAGATAATAAAAGATTAATAAAAGTGGAGGTGGCCTTGAATAAAGTAATTATGAAAATGGTTGAAAAAATGAATGACTAAAGTAAAATAATAGATGGAATTTTATATGAATTGGGACAAAATATTCTTTGAAAAAAGAAAAAAGAGAGCATTATACCACTAAAATATAACTTAACGAGTGGATAATATCCTTATGGGAAAGTATATTGAGGTCGAAGGAAATTGTTTCTTAGTTAAAGGTTAACGAATAGAATGTGAAGGATATTAAAGAGAGTTTAAAAGCCTATAATAAAAAATACCTCCCTTGATAAAATCAACAAGTTTAGTCAATAAATGTTAAAATATAGATTCAGTGAGTAAGTAAGAGATTCCATCCAAATTTGGATGTAAAGTATCTTAATTTAAGGTTGAAATAAATATCTATTATTGTGTATTTATAGGTCGAAATATCAGTATATCTAGAATCCCAAGGGATCAAAGGAGATATAATATCTACAGAAACAACATCTTAGATGAGGCCCAAAAACAAGATGTATAGTTTAAACATGAGAATTTTTTTTATAATAACAATTGTTTTATGGATAGAAATTATAATAATATATGAAATCATTGTGTTATAATGAATTATCCCAATCCTATAAAATATGATAATAAAGTTTTCATTAAAATGAAATATATTATACAGAAGAAAATATTTACATCTTTGGAAAAAAATAATGGAGATCAATGAAGTTTACAATACGCACCAATAATATATTCCTCATAGAATCCTTTTTGAAAACAAAATTGGGAAGAAAAAGGAGGATACTATTTCAACTATGAAAATGATGGATGAGTATGATAAGAAAGATCCACCAAGGATGAATATTTTAAGGGTGGAACTAAGGGTTATAAAAGAGGATAGATATGAATCATTCCTAAGTGTCCTTATAAATACCACAAAAAATTAAAGGTGAACACCTATGGAAGATCCCTCATATAAAAGATTCATCGCAATGAAGGATGTTGAAAAATGTAATTGATGGAAGGAAAATGTGTAAGTAATATTTATCTCAAAATGATGGCGATTTCTAATCTATATAGATTAAAAAATAATAATTAAATACTTTTAATGAAATTATTATAAGCGATGTTGCGTATTGGATAACCACTATAAAGGATCGGAAGAAATCTATAAGAAAGTGTTCGATCAACATGACTAACCACATTCCTCAATAAGAGGAAATGTATTTTTCCCTATCTAGGTATTTTAATACTATGACTATGGTAAAAATGTTATAGATTTTATAGAATATATGATCTATTTGGATATTACATTGAAAAATTAAAATGTAATTAATATATGTTCAAAATATCCAATTAATAATTGGAGTTGGTGCAAGTGGGATATTATTTAATTTAGAATTGAAGAAACCTAAGTGTAACAATATGATTTAGAGAAATAAAAATTGAAATTGAGTTATTATTAATATACTGGTGCTAATATCACATAGTAGTGACTACTTATTAGACCTTGAAGATCTAATTGGGTAATTTTTTGGAGAAATTTTAATGAATTTTTTTTCATGATTTATTTATTTTGATATATCAGATGGAGATATTACTTAAATAACTTTTTCATAAGATTAATTATATATTTCATACTATAAGTCATTGGGATATATTAATACCATGTAAACTAATAACTATATTTTATGAATAACTATATTGTATCATACAAAACACATGTATATAATATTCACATTTCTTGGAGAATTGTATTATAAGAAATTGTTGAATCCTTTTTTTATTAATAACAATGTATGATTCATTCAACACTAAAATAATAAATTTAAATTAGTGTGGTATTAAATAGTTTATCATCTAAATATCCTACACATTTTTTTATCATAAATGAAGTGTTATATATGACGAAATTCTTAGGAGTTTATTAGTGCAAGGGTTGTATGAGTTGGTAGAGGAATTTTCCCATGTGTTAGAATCCATGAGTGAATGTGTTCTCACTCGACGACTGTCCTTTATGAATTTATATAGGACTTAAATCATGTGATGGTATGCATGTAAGACTACTCAATACCTAGCTCAAACCTTATCACCGCAAATATCTCTTCTCTTACCTTCCTTACATGATAAGGCACTAACATGCCATGAATGATGAAGAATTCCACTTGTACAGTGACTTATTAAGATAAATGTGGAAATTCCATAAAGAGGGGACATCATTAGGATTATATTTGTTGATCTTCATGAGGAATGGTGATTGTGGCTATTTGAGTAGCTCATTAGTGTAAGGTATACATTTTCACAGTTTCTTCATTTCCAATTTTGAATAGTTCCATTTATCATTCATGGAGATCTTTCTTTGGGTTTCTTAATCACTTCCATTACATATAATAAGTGGTCCCATATACAACTAATAGTGTTTTAAGATTATACTATGTTTTTATATTCAAGATGTTAAATTGAAGAAATAATGAATTCAAAATGTGTTTTATAACATATTGTTGTAATAATATATGATTCTTTTTTGATTATACAATATTGGAATCATTTATTGTGATTTATAGACATTATAACCCATGATTTAGTATATATCCATGTATTCTTATTAATCATATCATGTGAAATTGGATTATTTCATTCTATGATGTCTTGTACTTTGTTTAAAAAAGAATAGTGCAGTGTATCTCTAATATGATAATGATTAATATTGTAAAATATTATAGGTCTTTCATCGGAGGTGAAATGGACATTATTCAAAAAATATGACTTGTATAAATAACTATTTAACACCACCATACTACCATTAATATCCAACTTCTTATTCTAGATTACAAAATACAATTTTTATAGAAAATTTATTAATCATAAAATTCAATTATAAAATTGATTTTATTATTTATAAATTGTTTATAAATATTAAAAAATGTCATCTTGAGGATATTTATCAATTTTTAAAATATTTATATATTAATTAATTATAATGATTTATAATGAATTAATAAAATTTTAAGAAACATTTATTGATAAATATCCCACAATATTACTTGTTAATAATAGAAAAACCTTTTACCAAGATTATATGGAATGCCTTATGAATTAGGAACAAATATTTTTTACAAATAATAAAGGAAATTCGTAAATTGTTTATAAAAAAATTAGTCCAAAATATAATTTTTTTTGAATCATAAATTATTCATAATTGATTAGTTTTAATTGTTCAAATTAAAATTCTTAATTTGTAATTTTATTTAGACTCCATAAAAAGAGTTTATATGATTGATTTTATCAAGGATTAAATAAATTTAAGTAGTGATAATTAAATTATATAAAATGTTTATTTAATATAAATGGTATTATAATATTTTTATATCTCATGAAATTAAATATATTTATATTAAATTCCATATAATGAAGAATATGACAGAGTTCAAATTATAAAATGAATATAATGTTTTTTATTTTCAACATTATGAAAATTCCATAATGTTTACATAAAATTATGAATCTTTTATAATGAGATTTTATCTATAGACTATTCATAAATTTTTATCTCATTTATAGTTCTATATTTTTTTTAAATTTATTTAACTATTATTACCTTTTTTATTTTTAGGTAATGTAAAATGTATATATTGTTACTCTGTATATTCATTAGTTTAATTTGTTAAAGTACTTCATGATATTATCAAACATGCATATGAGGAGTTAAATGATATATATGAAAATGGGTTTAGTTTCTATTTATCATTACGTTTGTTTGTAACTAAATACATCAGAGATATGATGTACTGGAATCTCAATTGATTAAATTATCCATGGTCAAAGAGATATTGTGTAGGAATTCCCACGGTCTTTGAGGCTTATGTATTGTTTTAAAATGGTTAAGGTTGGATATATATGTATTTAGGCTTAATCATGTTGATATTATCAATCTCATATAATTATAAGTATTTCATGAAAATTTTATTCACTTTATACATGAATTTATTTTCAATATTTGTATATATGTTTGGATATTATTTTTGGTTTAGTGACAAACACTATTATTTCTGTAAAGAGTTACACATCTATATTAATTCAACAAATTATTTTGGTGGAATTAATATGGTTCCAAACTAAATTTCTATAATAATATAGATATAAAGGTAATAACATGGGATAAGATAGTGATATTAAATTTACTTCAAAATAGTAAGAGTAATATTCCTTCCAAAAAATTTCTCAAGGTCTCGATCAAACAGTTCAGGTGACCCTTACTTTTAAGAGCCCATGGATTATCTCACATCATACAAGAATGAAATTAGGCAACCCTAACCATTAGGATATTTTTTTCCTAGAAATTTTTATTTGATTCACTTAGCTCATAAACTATAACTATTATGGTATAAGGGGAATATATTTGAGTTTAATCTGCCTGATGGATTTGGATAAAGAGATATCCACTAATGTATCCAAGATTTATGTATGATATGATTAATCTTAGTTGTCTACAAGATATATCCATGGTTAATTTTCATGATACTGGGTGTAAATCCTTATGAAGAAATGATTCTTATCCCCATAATGGATATGATATGTTTAAAAAGGGTCCATCCTTTTCATGATATTATTTTCATTGAAATTCATTATTAAATTGTTCTAATACATGATAATTATCAGATAAAATATAATGTAATAGATAAATAACATCTTGATTACTAAACATATCTTTCAAGTAAATTTTATTAGAAGGTTAATATTGATGTAAGAATATTCTGTGACTAGAAACATAATAAGTGTTCATAAGTAAGTATGAATTCTATTTTTTAGATAAAAAATTTCCTAAGTAACCAAGTGTTAGAGTTTTTAAAAGTGAACCTAGATATTTATGACAACTATATAATAGATCACTTAGTGTTTCAAAGTAATCAGATGAAAAATAGACTAAGTGACTATATTCTCTATTCATATAATCAATATGATTGGGTATGTAAATTAATCGTTGAGACAATATGTTTACTTAAAGTCTTGTTCTTGTTAATGAATTCATTCAGTTTTCATCTTTGGATATTTTTAAAAAAGATGAACGAATTCAAGAAAATTTTACCCAATTAACTAAAGTGTTAAGAATAAATCAAATAGGCATGTGTTTTCTAGTTTTTAGTGTTGTGTTAGTATTTCAGGTGGGTTAAAATTAAATGTGGAAGAAGATATGTTAGTTGTAATGTGACATAATTTTTCATATAGTATACATTAATGGTCATTAAAACCTAATGGTTTTATCAAAAAAGGGTATTAATGATCCAATATGATGGAATAATTTAGATACTTGATGGGGTTTTAACAATTTTATGAAATTTTAATTTTTGATATCTAAGTTATAGAAATAGAAACATAAATTTCATGGTTACATGATACCAAATGTAAAATTACAAGTGCTATAAATATAGAAGAGTTCAAGATCATTGGAAAATTTGATACATCTTAGATGAAGATAATAGATTATACATAAATAATTTCAATAAAAAAGAATATATCAAGCTCATATGAATATATATGAAATGCATTGTATAGTTATCTAATAAATCTTATATGAGTTCCATTTTTTAATTAAAAAATATTTTTTATGAGCAATATGAGACAACTAATTCTATACATGTGGTTTATGATTCATTGAGTTCTATAACATGTTTTGAAAAGGAGACAAGGATAAAAATATTTTTCTTGGATAAAAGTGTTTATCTGGATATTTGTTAATATATGAGGGAATATGTTCTCACCACCCATTGGAGAAATATTTCTGATAAAGTTTCATTATTTAGGGAAAAAATTATATAAATACATATAATACCATATATAATGTAGAAATAATAGTTTATTTTTGAATTATTCCTAGTAAATAAAAATAAGTTTCATTTCCTAACACAAATGAGTTTTGATATCATATAATGATAATTTGAATAGAATATATAGTTAAAAATTCTAGTGGAAGTGTGTTTGGACTTAGAAAAGTTGAAATTTAACAAATTAAATATTTTACCAATATAAAATTAAATTGATTTCAACTTAATATCATAAATAGTATATGATATATGATAATAAATTAAAATATAAAGTGATACATTTAGTTAGTTTGAGAAATTGAATATCATTATTTCTTAAAATATTGTGACATTCAAAAATACAAAGTAAATTCCAATTAATATCCTATTAGATATTTAGGGCATTGAGGTAAAGTGAAGTGTAAATAGATATATTTTTCTACTATAACTAAGTAAGTGTTAGTTTATCATAAAAGGTGTTTTTATGTGTTAGTATGTGATAATTTAAATAGTTTTGTTATTTGTAAAAATATTTCAAGGTTAATTTTTGATAGAAAGGTTTCCTAGATATATGATGTTTTGGGGAAATTCTATGTAAACAATATAAAATAACATCATAACATTTCATGTTGTGGAGTTAAGGAATTTGATTATGTTCTAGGAGTTCAAAATTAGGAATATGATCAGAAATATCACCATTATCAGACTTTGTTCCTTGATAGATGTTACTCACTAAAGAGTTTGGAGTGGGGTTTCATTAGGTGGCCACATGGATATGTTACATGAATTAAATATAGATGTAATATGTTTTCAAAACCCTAGAGAGTGTAACAATCATAAGGTTGATCGAGAAGCCTGTCATATATGATATGATAAACATGTGCATGATTTACTTAATTTTTACAAGATATAAATTGGTGAGTGTTGGTTAAGTAATCATTGATCAAATTAGATTAAATAAAAGATAAGAAAAATATCGATTGGATATATTAGAATGAATAATATTTTACTAAACTTAGTAACATTATGGTCAAGATATTTTATATAAGCATGAGTCCAAGATACTAAGTGGTGAAATTGGAATGAATTGAATACCTTTATTCACCCCCAAGGTATCTTTCACTAAATAACCTTAGGGGCCACACATTTGTCTTCTATTTAACTAATGTTCTGAAAGGTAAAGGTATTTTTCTACCATTTTATCATTGAATAACTAAATTAAATTATTTCAAATAAATTAATAGGAAACATCAATGATTAATAGTGGAATAATTATCAATTCCATGAAATAATAACTATTTATTCGAAATTTAATTCACTTATCAGATGTAAATTTATACTACCCTAAGTACTGATAGGAAATAATTAGTGAACTATTTCGATTTTTCAAGGCCCTGGATAATGAATTGATATTTTAGGTTTAACCCTTATCAATTTTATTTGAAGGAATTTTCCAAAAACATTAGATTATGATCAATGGATTTTTAATAATATTGTGAAATATAAATGGTAGTCGAGTGTTCAAGAAACAATGAGTCTATTCAAATCATTTTCTAATAATCAATATTTAAATGACATGAAAATTTTCAAGAGCAGTACATAGTTAATAAAATATGTCAATCTTGAAACCCAAGATTTATTATATTTTTATTATGTCATCTTTACCACCTCTTTATTGTTCATTAACTCCACTTAAAATTTTATGTTGATGGCTCCCTTGTTCTTCACTGTTTTAATCAATTCTTATTTTTTTATACTTAAGTTGTTATCTAAATACAGTATCCAAACTTCTTTCATATGAAAACTTCACACCATAACCAACATAATTTAATAGTATAGTCCAATTTATTTTTGTGTTATAAAAATAAATAAAACATTAAAAATTCCTCCCTTCTCTACTAGCTGAACTATACACCACTATTCTATCTTAATATATATATATATTTAAATTTTGGAAACATCTTAATGGTTAGAGATTTATATAATTTAGCAGCATTTCTAAGAAATAAAAATATCTTTTTATTTTTAATATTTCATATTTAAAAGCATTTAAAAAATATTTAAAAAGTTCTGGAAAATAGTTTTTGAGAAAATTGTATATAAAAAAATAGAAAACAATTTTTGTAAACAATTTTCCATTTTTTTACAGTTTAATTTTTTTAAAAACTATTTTTTTTGCTAGAAATATTTTTGGAACCTCTATTTTTCAAAAAACATGTTTTTAAATTTTGAAAACCAATTAAATTTCTTGTTATTTGTGTTTTTTAGCATGATATTTTTTAACACTTGCTACCTATTCTTATTGTTTTAGTGTATTTTGATTGTGAAATTTTGTTGTTAAATGTGTATCCATGATAGGGAGACACGATTGAAATTTTTTGAACCTATTATCCCTAGATTATCGAGTCACTTTATTGTTTTTTTGTGAAATAAAGAATAAACAATTAACTGAAGTGTGAGTAAAAATATTAAACCAAAATCTCTTTTAATGAATGAAATCAACATTAAAACACCTTGTTTATGAGCATTCAAACCCCCCAAAATCTATAGAAACCCCCTGTTCATTTAAAATATGAAGAGAAATGGCATTTATCTATTGAAATAACTACATATCAAAGATATTACATCCTTTCATTACTTTCCTAATAATTAATATTTATAATTCATTAGGAATTTTTTGTTTTACAGTAGTTTCCACTTCAAGGGTTGTGTGAAATTGATTTGAGGATGATAATTTATCTATTTTTTCTGAAATATAGTGTAATAAATTAGTTCCTTAAACTTAGTGAGAATATTTTTGATACATGGGAATAAATGGAAAATGACTTCTTCCTAATGTCTTATCCAAAGAGGTTGATTGGTGAACTTTTGAAATAAGATCACTAATTCACTCAAGCTAAGGGATAATTAATCCATAAATATTTGGGTATGTTTTTGGAATTACCTAGGTGATTCCCCCATCACATACTATCATCCCAAATTTTCCTATATGCATTTTATGAGGGACTTATACCTTCTTTTAAAAAAAGGGTATATGAATCATCTAATGGTAATTTGTCCAACAAGAATGATGAATATCTAATACAAATCTACATAATATTTTCACTAAATTCGTAACATAATTACTCAAGGATGAGAAAAATTTATAGCAATGAAGTGACCACTGATCTAACTCAAGAAAAATGTTCACAAACTACTAAAATTTTTAAACAACATAAAAATTTGAAATCCAAAGGTGAAAATATGATTCCACTTTAAAATCTAGATTAAACAGACAGGGAATAATAAATTTTAGGTGTTGTTTTTGTGTATTCATTGAATTCTAGTTATAGTTTCTGTATGTATATACAGACCTATAAAACCAATAATATTTCAAAATTTATATTTATAAAATTGGGTAATAATGATGCCATTTCAAATAATTATAAGCCAGTTTACAAAAAAAATAATCAAAATATTCATAGAGAGGCCAAGTAATTGTCAATAATCCCACTAGCTGAAATCATCAAAGTAAAAAATATCTTAATAGATATAGTCCTTTTAATTCTAATTAAAATTTATAATATATTGTGTATCTAATGTTAAACAATTTAGACTCTCAAATGATTGAAATGTGTTAAAAACATCACAATCTATAATTAAACATTAGTGAATTGGTTATATATATCCTTCCTAGAACCTATTGAGGTAATATTAGAGGGAATCTCAAGGTTTTAAAAATTAATAGAAGTCTTAAAACATAATAAAAATTAAAAAATTATCCTAAAAATGAAAAATTGTGGTTCCCCTTGAATCTAAAAACAAAAATATGGTAAATTAGGGATGAAAATTCAAACAAAAATCTCAATATTGATAAAAAAATATATCAACCACCTAAAGAACATAATAAAGGGGAATAAAAATAGAAAATGAAATATTAAAGTAATATTATTGAGGATTAGTGTAAACAAATTCATGTGATTTGAGAAATAATTAACCAAACATCAATTTTTTAATAAATGTTATAACAAAAAATTTCCCAACTATCTCATGTTTTCTAAAATAATAAAAAATATTCAAGTTGATATCTATATTATTGATTCTTTGGATCAAATAAATTAATATAGAAAATTATTGGAGAATATATTCATAAAAAAAATCGGAATACTTATCCAACATTGTTATCACTGAAGAGTATAGTTTTTTTAAAAGAGGATTTCTATAATGTTCTAAGATCTATGTATCTTTGTGATCCTTTTTTCAAATGCGTAGAACTAGACCCCAAAATATTATTTTAGACTTTTTCCTAGTATATGTATCTTGCTCTAACCATATTTTTAATAGATGGAAATATGGAAATTAAAACCCACAAGGGTGGCTCTTAAATTAGATAATAAGTGGATAACTCACACCTTGGTGAGGGTTTATGTATTATTATTTAGAGTGGGAAATCTGTTCCCCCACCTATTTCTTAATTCTGGATTTTGGTTGTGATAAAAATATTCCTATCATTTAATTGAGACCCTTTATTAAAAATCAAGTGGTTATTATATATATTAGAGAAGTTTTAGGCCCTCAATGTATGTTATAATGAAATAATATGATATAGGGGTGAATCAGGGTATTAAAATTTTATTATTAAAATTATTTTTCCATTTAACTATCATTTACCTAACTGATATTAAACTATTTATTAGTATGATATCTCTTTTTATAATCTTTAGAATATGGTATTATTATTACACTTATTATCATACTCTTTTAATTATATTTTTTGGTGATTACTTAATCCATTTTCACCAATTGTGTCTTGCATGATATTGCAGAGCATGCATGAAAGGCACAAGGTCTTTACTTTGTTCACCAACACTTGGATAAGGCATGGATCCTATAATCAGTAATGTGTTGATGCATTATAATACACTAAATTCATTTTTTTGTGGTGGGTTCATTCTTGGTAACTCCATGGATATGGGTCCCTCCCATATAAGGTTTATGGTCAACTCACTACTGACCAAGGTTCACCACTTTACTCTTATATTTTCCTCACTTCTCTAGAAAAGGAAAACAACTTTGAACATATGCTAAAACAAAATTGTTTCACCGTTTTTGTTGTTTCTCCAGATTTAGGTTGGTTTACTTTGATCTCAACTTTCTACTTCTTTAAATAATTTTTATGAATACTTCCATGAATAAAAACTACAAGTTTCAATGATATTTCAAAAAACTACTTATTTTTCAAAAGGATCTTTATGAAAGGTTGATAATTTATCTAATTCTCTTTCTAGTATAGAATAATAATCATCTTATTCTTTTAATTATTGAGTATCAGATAATTGAATAATCCTATGTTTTTACAGAATAGTATACTCTCGTCATTTATAAAGATTGATATCTCTATAATTTTTGAACTTCCTTTCCTCTATATCTAGAATAAATATCCATGTTTCAATTTATGAATATATTTAAATATTTATGACTTTTATTTGAAAATAAATCCTCTAAACTTATTCAAATATAAATTAAAGTCATTTGAATATATCCTCTAATTTTACATATAGATCTCTGACCTAATCTTATAATTAATTCCTAAAAGACTAGAACATTAAATATGTGGGTCTACCGAATATAAATTTCCATGACTTGTGAATCACCACAGCAACAAGGCCTTTAGATTCCCTCAAAACTATAGTCATGAAATGTTTCATCCATGGTAACCTCCATATAAATTTCTACCCAAATATCCAATAAAATATCCACTGGATTTCCAATCATATTTTCCATTAAATTTGGAAAAACATTCATCAACAAATTCATGTTATAATTCCTTTAATATATTCACAATGTATAAACTTATGAATTATCCTTTAATAGTACATTATAAGATAATTCTTAATTTTAATCTTATATGATACATAAATATCTCACCTAACACAATCATATCTTACATAATCTAAATAAGTGACTATTTATTCTTATATGAGCTCAAAGATAATAACACATGAGCATTATTACCCTTCACCTCTCCATGTATCCATAAGAATGATTCTTATTTATCCTTGAAAGTAATCCTTCCATTATTATATGAGAATTGATCATTTAGATCTATTTATATAATTTCCTCAAATCCAAACAAATACCCTGATGTATTATACATGTTAATAAATTGAGGATATGTGTTAATCTTAAATTACAATCTATAAAATTAAGTTATTCTTTTGTATTCTCTTGGTTACATATAAGAATTAAATAAATTCATCCAATACTTAGTCATAATATAGTTCCTCTCCCACAAGAATACTCTTATACACTAAAGGACATTTATTTTGTTAATTACCAGCCAGAATTATTGTATCACTTAGAGGGAGAGGGGTGAATTAGTGATATCTTTTTCATTTAAGTTTATATTATTTTGAAAAAAAATTCTCCTCTTATTAAATATTAATCAATTTTATGGAAAAAATAATCACACATCCATAGGAACTCAAGTATTTACAAGAATCATTACTCAACTAGAGTGGTTACATCTTTGGAATGGTTTTGAAATAATCCAATACAACACGGTCCATTATAAAAAAAATCCTTCTATGTGGATGAAACAAGTAGGACATTACCTTACACTTTTTATCAATGAGATCAATACAATAGTTCATGTGCTTTTTCAAGAATTAATTAGTAGAAATGAGTTAATAATAATGTAGGAAACCTACACCACTTAGTTCCTAACATGTTACCGTGATACCCTATCAACTTACACATGAATAGTTTTAAAAAAAAATTTACTTCCCACCAAGAAGTAAATAGAAACATCCTTTCTAGAATTTTTTAAGAAAAATCAATCTGATATCTCTATCTAATTCCTCATCCTGATACCACAGTATATAAAATAAATAATAAATAATACTTTAGAAAAAAATAGCCACTCTAAACATTCCTCAAAAACCAACATCTGGCTTCTATGTATAATCTAGTAACTCTGTCTTATTATTCTTAGATCTAGAAAATATCATTAAAAAAACTCTATCCAAGATATTTTAATCTCTTACAAAACATCAAGCACTCTTTCAACACCTTTGAACAATAAAAATTTCAAAAAGTACAATGTACTTCCTTATATTTATAGGAGATCTAAAAGTGGTATGCGTAGGAATCTGAAAATGTTTTCCCACTCAATAAAATTTCCCAAAACTAAAATATCAACTTCATTTAAACTTCATATTTGACCCTTTCAGCACTTCAAAACTCTTTTTAAATGTTCTAGAAACTTCTCTAATCCTCTCACAACATTATCATGAAGCGGTATTTCTAACCATTACTTAGAATGATACCAAGGTCATTTTTATTTTCTTCTTTATGATGAAAACACATGATAACTCTAATTTTATTTACCAACTTGATAAATTAATAAGATCATTAGAATTCTCATTACGATGCTTCATACCAATCCAATCACATAAAAATATTCTTCCATAAACATTGTTGAATCTTCATCAGACTTCTGTTTCTTTTCCATAAACATAATTAAAACATCTACATATATCATCACCCCTAGAAAATATTTTTACAATAGCTTCAAAACCCCCTTGAATGAAACTTTAACATACACTTCACAAAATTTTATCATTTAATCAATTGTTTACAACTTCCTTAGACCATGTCTTATGAAGTATAATAGTCGATGACTTATTATTTTCATCCTATATCTGATGGATTGATTTTGGTTTCACCTTGATGGATCGATCCTTAACATACTTTGAAAGATTAGTTTTAGTGATAAAACGATGAATCTTGATCCACTTAAAAGAAAAAAATAAATTCTTTCTTAAACCAATTGAAAAAATAGACTTCTTTTGTTCTTGACAAACTTGTAGAAAAAAAATAGATGAAAATTGTTGACTACAATTCTGATCATCATCTGGTTGATAGATCTCTAATTCCATTTGGATTATTTCTCCCAAAAATCCCCACTTATTGATCTTCTTAGAAAATGTTCTCAACAAAACTACCTCTAATGGAATGGTGAAATGATGCATCTGATGGACTGGTGTCAACTATGACTTCCTTCTTTTAGTTTCTCTACCATTTTCGATTGGTCCTTAGAAGTTTTTCCTTTGGTGAATTCCAAAATTCTGATGGATCAACTCGTCTAATAGATCGATCAATCAGTGCATCAGGAAAATTCTTCGACTTCAGCTATAAGGCCCTAACCTTAAACATTACTTAATCTTGAGTTACTTAAAGAATACACGTTGAGGATCTTTCCGGGTTTAGAGTTTTAGAGAATTAGATCATAAAACATGCATTACATTCCACATTTAAACAAAGTGGTTACATAAAAGATAGTACTCATTTTTCCCATCAATGAAATCATATTTAAAATAAAACATGGATTCTTTATTGACACTTCCTTGACACTATCATCACATCATGTACCTTTACCTTGACCTGTGAAAAACATTTCAAAAACTTGGGATGAGCATAAAAAGTTCAGTAAGGGATATAAAAGTACGAAATGAAAACATCAGTCCATGCATGGAATCATACTTTACTCATAAAACATAATCATATACCTCATCAAATAATGAATAAATCATAGAAATCATAAGACATAAAGGTAACTTGAGGCATTCATAGCATTCTTACATTGGGAGTAACCCTCTTGGTTATGTTTGGAATACCCATCACAGTATATTCACTAAATCTCTTCGGAGAAACCATAACGTTTAACTCCTTCGCATTACCCAATGCATTGGAGAGCTATATCAGGCTCACCCGCCCTTAGTTTATCACAGAACCACCCGTCTTCATAACAATTCCAAATAACCATAACATAATCGTATCACATAAAACATGCATAAAGGAAACATAACACTTTCACTTTTCAATCACAAGATATCAATACAACATATTGATATAAAAACATTATGAAAACCATTTTCAATACCAAAATAAAATAAAATTAAAACATGGTATTTATTTTTCATTTTAAAAAAAAGTTATGGCTTGCAGAGGAATCCAAAGCTCAAATAATGGTCACGACGGCGGAGAAGTCGTTCTCGCCGCATACGTACGACAAAAAAAACATTCCATTTTGTCATTTAGTAAAAGATTAATATAAAAAATATTCCTTTTGAGTAAACTTAAAAGTCAAAGGGGTTTATACACCATATAAAAGAAAGTTGTGTATAAAACATAATATGCCTCAATGAAAGGAGATTGAGACGAAGTACCATACATCATGTCTGACATGACTCGATTGCTCTTTAATCTCCTGAATAATAAACTAAAGTTAATTTCTACTTTCTTAAGAACCTTTTTCAAGTTTATTATTCCTTTTATATAACTTATTTCCATGTTATAAACGTTATGTAATCATTTAATTTAATAACGTTCGTTTTGTCGATATTTGGTACTTAAGTCAAAAATGGAATTCTTATAATTACATGTTGTTTATGTGGTCAAATGTTCATTATATCTAGAATGATATTAATGATTTGGATATCATATATTTCATATATATACAGCATATACATGTATTTATAATAGTACATAACATTTAGTGGTATGAAATGAAATGCACCATTCATGGAGATGGTAACCTATACGTACGCATGAGGCTACTTTCATTTCTATTTCGTATTTAATGGAGTGAAATCATAAGGATATAAGAGTATATTATAATTCCAGTATAACATCATATATAATAACATTAACTCCATCCTTTATACATCCCACATATGGCATTAACGAATCAAATCACTTTGAGGGGGCGGTAGTCAGAACTTCCTAAAATGAAATTATCGTGTTTACCCACAATGGAAACCATAAAGGTATGCCACAAATGAAAAATACAGAAGCATAAGAAAAAGATAAAAATAATATATATTATATATAAATAGAGTGACATCTTAATGTCCACCATGAAAGGTGTTAAAATAATATTGAACAATCATCGTTTCATGAGGCATAAATTCACCATCCACAGAAACATTATGTTCTTTAACCATTAGATGAAGGTGTGTGTAAGTGTAGCTCTAATACTTAAAATAAAAACATCCTAGTATATTTAAGATACTGGTGTTGTTACAAAATAAATGAATAGAAAGAGTTTAGGGGGTTGGAGAAGCAAAATAAAACATAAGAACACAAGAGAAGATGCTACCTTTAAATCAGGTAACTCTTTTTGATTTGAGCTCAAAGGCTTCCTTGGAAAGACTTCTGCCCAAAGTGAGGATTCTAGGATTAAGAGAGGGATGTGGAGAGACAAAATGGGTAGGGGTTGGCCGAGAAAAAGGCTTGAGAGGTGTGGGTAAGGAGGTAGAGGTGGGGGCCTTTTATAAGAGGAGAGGAGGGGCACTCTTGGAAAGTTAAGAAAAGATACTTTATTATAAAATGATTTTCAGATAAAAAAGGTCCCACAATTATAAATTTCTAGGATAAGGTGATAATGGTTCTAAATCCACCCATCCAATAGGTTTTTTACAAGTTTAGGTCTTATATTTTACATTATCTTTTCATTTTATTTAAATCGTTAAATAATGAGGTAATCGCTGCATCATCATGGTGTCATAAATAATTTAATTTATTTAATGTCTAAAAATTATAAAAGAAATATCATTATGTAGGATATCTTTTTATATTTCCAAATAATATTTATAGTAAAAAATATGACTTTTATAACTCCATGTAAAAATTGTTTTAGTAAAACAATACATGTTTGTGACATTTTTATTTTAACTTTAAATAAAAAGTTATTAGTGTCATTTTCCTACCAAAGTGGCTCCATGGGGTCCCCAAGTTAACCCATGGATTTTCTTGGTTGGCCATAACACATACAATAAGGGTAGGACATGTGTCAAGGTCATTTCATATTATTAAAACAGTATTTTTACTTTAAATTACACTAATTACCTCTAATCGCGATTAAAAACTTAAAAGTTACTATTCACCAAAAAATTATTTTATGCATTTGAACCAAAATTTAATTCTTAATGAAAACCATGTATGTCAGTTTTTTGAAATTCAAAACACAGAGGTGGTAAAATTTAATTTAAACGAAAAATCAGTTTTTTAAGTTCCACTTAGTGGTTTCACTATTCATTAAAAATTGAAGTTTTTCAGAAACATACCAAAACTTCACCCTATGATATATATGTTATTCCAAATTCAAAAATGATGTATATTTTACAAAATTCAAATCATATAAGTTACATTAATTAATTTAATAATTAATTCCCGTTGTCCGAACAAATAGAGTGTTTTTATGAAATAATATATATCAAAAGATTGACATTAGTTTAAGTCCAATTTCAAAGTGAAATTAATTCCAAGGACCACTATTGGATTAATGGTAAAAATATATTCTAATTTAACTTTAAAAACAATTCAAAATATAATCTAATCATATAAAAAATTAATTAAAAAGAGGTTTTGAATTAAAATACAACATTTTCCACTATTCATTAAAAAATGAACTTTATCGGAAAAAATGCCAAAAATTTACACAAAGTAAATTTTGATGTCTCAATTCTAAAGTAGAATTTTATTTGGTCCAATATAATGTATAATAGTGACCAAAAATATATTTAAAGAGGGTTCGCCATCAAAAGGCGATAGTTCAACCTTTTAATGAATATTAGAGTATTTATGCCTAAAATTGAATTCTTTTCGTATTTTAAGACTTTATCCTTTATTGGATAAATGTAAAAACATTTAACAAACATATATAATCATATTTTAGTTATTTATATTCATTCCCGCCAATATAACGGCTACGTGTTAACTACCATTTCAAATAATATTATTTTATTACTAGTGTGCAACGTAAGATTTCAAAGAAACTCTTTGTTGCGTATCGGGTACGCTATCGAACATAGAAACCCCTTTAAAGTAAAATTAATATTTAATTCATAAATATTAATTAATATAAATTTTTTTTATTCTTTATTTACCTGGGATGTTACATCCTTCCCCCCTTTTGGGAATTTCATCCTCGCAATTTTATTCACTTATCAAAATAAGTGGGGGTATTTATCCTTCATAGAATTTTCAGATTCCCACGTTGTCTCTTAAACCATATTTTTTTTCCACAAAACCTTTACCTGGTGAATTACCTTATTTCGCAACACTTTCTATCTTTGGTCAAGAATCTGGACTGGTTGTTCTTCATAAGAGAGATTCTCTTCCAACTGAACTACCTCTGGGCTGAAAACATGAGATGGATCTAGAATATACTTTCTCAACATCGAAACATGAAAAACATTTTGTACCTCAGGTAAAATAAGAGGTAAAGACACTCAGTAAGCAACTGATCCAACTTTATCCAGAATTTCATATGGTCCAATGAACCTTGGACTCAGCTTTCATTTCTTACCGAATAGCATAAAACTTTTCCATGGTGAAACTTTGAGAAAAACATGATCACCTACCTCTAAAGATAGATCCTTCCTCTGGTTATCTGCATAACTCTTCTGCATAATCTGAGCTGTTCTCATGTCTTTCTAAATCAACTGAATTTTTTTCCATCTCTTCTACCAATTATGGTCCCATCAGCTTCCTTTCACCCACTTCATCCCAAAAATCTGGAGTTCGACATCGTTTACCATATAATTCTTTAAATGGAGCCATCTGTATACTGGAATGAAAACTTTTATTATAAGAAAACTCAACCAAAGAAAGATGTTGGTCCCAAATTCCCTAATAATCTATCGAACAAGAACGTAGCATATCCTCCAAAGTCTGAATCGTTCTTTCTAACTGCCCATCTGATTGAGGATGAAAAGCTGTACTAAAATTTAATTCAGTACCCAACGACTTCTGAAGGCCTTTACAAAAGTTATAAGTAAACCTGGGATCACGATCAGATACAATAGAGAGAGGAACTCCATGTAACCTGACTATCTCTTTAAGATACAAACGGTAAATTTGATCTAGGGAAAAAGTATCTCGTATAGCAAGGAAATGAGCAGATTTAGTCAAGCGATCAACAATAACCCAGATTGCATTATTACCTCAAGGTGTCTTCGGCAATCCCACAATAAAGTCCATGGATATATTCTCCCATTTCAACTCTGGTACTGGTAAAGGCTGAAGCATCCCTTTCGGTAACTGCCGCTCTGCTTTTACCTTTTGACAAGTCAAACACTTCACAGTAAAATTAGCAATATCCCTTTTCATTCCATCCCACTAGTAATACTCCCAAAGATCTCTATACATCTTAGTAATGCCTGGATGAACTGAAAACAGAGAACTATGAGCTTCACATAACAAATCTCTCTTCAACTGTGAATGAAGCATTACTTCTATGCCAAAGTTCATAAAATCCTTAATCAAAGGATCACGTTCTAAACACAACATTGTTAATGAAGCATTACTTTTTTGACTCAAAGCATTAGACACTTTATTTGTTTTTCCCGGATGTTAATGAATTGTACAATCATAATCCTTGATTAATTCTAGCCATCTCCTCTATCTCATGTTCAATTATTTCTGAGTGAATATATACTTTAAACTATTGTGATCGGTATATATTTCACACTTTACTCCATACAAATGATGCCTCCAAATTTTTAAAGCGAAAACAACTGCAGCTAATTCCAAATCATGTGTAGGGTAATTTACCTCATGAGTTTTCAACTATCATGAAGCATAAGAAATTACCTGATCATTCTGAATTAGGATGAAACCTAGTCCTTTCAATGAAGCATCACTGTAGATAACAAACTCACCATTCCTGGAAGGTAGTGCCAAAAATAGAGCATTCACCAATCTTCTTTTTAGTTCCTGAAAACAATCATCACATTCTTTTGTCCAGATAAACTTAAAACCCTTCCGAGTTAGCTTAGTCATTGGACTATATAACCGTGAAAAATTTCTAACAAACCTTCGGTAATAGGCTGCCAAATCAAGGAAGCTACGAATCTCAGTTACATTTGTGGGTCTTGGCCATTCTTCAACAACCTTTTTTTTGCAGGATCAACAGTTATCCAATCTTTAGAAACAATGTGACCAAGGAAAGAAATTTGTTGCAACCAAAACTCACACTTGCTGAATTTCCCATACAATTTCTTTTCTTTTAATTTTTGAAAAATAACTCTTAAATGTATTTCATGCCCCTATTTACTTTTAGAAAACACAAAAATATCATCAATGAAAACAACCAAAAACTTATCTAAGAACTCATGGAAAATTCTATTCATAAGGTCCATGAATACAGAAGGTGCATTGGTTAGCCCAAAAGACATTACTACAAATTCATAATGGCCATATCTAGTTCGAAACGCGGTCTTTGGAATATCTGATTCCTTTACCTTCAACTGATGGTACCCCGATCTCAGGTCAATATTTGAAAAAAAACTGAGCTCCCTTGAGCTGATCAAACAAATCATCGATATGAGTCAAAGGATACTTTTTCTTAACAGTGATATTATTCAAGGCCCTATAATCAATGAAAAGTCTCATAGAACCATCTTTCTTTTTAACAAATAAAATAGGAGCACCCCATGGTGATGTTCTAGGTTGAATGAAACCGTTCTCTAATAAATCTTGCAATTTCTCCTTCAACTCTAAAAGTTTAGTTTGATCCATTCGATAAGGGGGTTTTGAAATGGGCTTAGAATCAGGAAATAAGTCAACAGTAAATTCAACATCCTGATCTGTTATTATTCCAGGTAACTCATCAGGAAAAACATCAAGATACTCATTTACCACTGGCACATCATTAATCTGAACAGTTCCCTTGTTTTCAATGATATGTGCAAGGTAACATTAATTTCCATCTTTTACAAGTTTCTCGTCCTCTTGATATGTTATCAACAGTAAGGGTTCATTCTTGTACAAAAACTGAAAGTCTTTCTGAAAAGAAACTTCTTTAGCTCTACAGTCAATCTTAGCATGGTAAATAGAGAGCCAATCCATACCCAGGATAACATCAAACTCTACTAGAGGTAAAACAATAAGGTTTACAAGTAGGTTCTTTCCACGGATAAGGATAGGAAGATTCTTATAAATTCTTTTTGCCTCAACATTTCCCCCAGGTGTTTTTACCACAAGTTTAGGAGTCATTTCTTGAGATGGTATTCCCATTTTACTAGAAAAGTTTTCAGAGATGAAAGAATTTGTAGACCCCGAATCAAACAACACACTAGCATAATCTGAAAAAACAAAGTACCTAATACAACTTCATTTGATGGCCCGACATCTGCTGAAGTAGTTGCAAAGGATTTCACCACCCCTTTCTGCTTGTAGTCTAACTGCTTCCCATCACTCGAGCTCTTTGTCGGACACTCATTTGCATAGTGACCCATCTCATTGCACTTAAAAAATTTCACTAACTATAAATAAAATTTGGTCTTACCATCAACCTGATCTTTTTCAGTGCAATCACGAGCCTTATGTCCCATCTTAGCGCATCGGTAGCACTTTCCATAATTCAGAAGACATTCCCCAGTATGACTTTTACCACATTTATCACAAACTAGAAACTTAGTTTTCTTATCGTTAGACCTTTTTGAAGAATTCTTTCCTTTATCCTGCCACCTCGGTCTCTTCATCTGCTGGTTGTTATAGAACACTTGATCATCAGCAAACTCCATTTCCACCTTCTCAGCACATCGAACAAGATTTTCATAACTCTTGCACTCGCGAGAAGCTAAAGCCCTTTGATATTTTGGCTTTAATCCTGAGTAAAAAAGGATTGATTTTACTATCAAGGTATCAAATAAAATTTGGAGCATACCTTGCCAATCGAGTGAACCTTTCATCATAGGCAGCCACTAAGTCTTCCTCTTGCCTCAATTCCAGGAATTGTTTTTCCATCCTAAGTCGAACAGCCTTAGGAAAATACTTCTCAAGAAACATACCTTTAAATTCATCCTAGTCGAGAGAATCAATCTCATCAGCGTCCCTGATATTTTTAACCATCGACCACCACTGATCTGCTTCACCCTCCAAAAGGTAAATAGCAAGACTAACCTTTTGATTGTCTGAACACCCCATGACATTGAAAATCAATTCCAGTGATTTAATCTAACCTTCAGCTATCCAGGGTCAGATGATCCTCTGAATGATGGGGGATGTTGCCTAATAAAATTTTCCACCACTGACATGTTCCTCTGTGGTTGATCTGGCTGATCTCGTGCATGGATACCACCACCATTTATCGCTTGAGTCAACTGCACCATTACTGTAAAAAACTGTTCAGTTCCAATTCCGACCATCTCAGGATGCTGATTCGGAAGGTCATTTCCTTCTGTATGCCTTCCTAGCACTACTTCCCTATTTCCTCTGCGGAAAACCATTCTGAAAAAACATGTCTTAAATGAAGCAACATGGTAATCTTCAAATGCTATATCATTTAAATTTGACCATAAAAAAAAATATTTTTGTATAATCATTTAATAGAATTATAACTCCTAAAGTTATCTAAACTGACCTCTGATACCAACTATAAGGCCCCAGACTTAAACATTACTTAATCTTGAGTTACTTCAAGAATACACGTTGAGGATCTTTTCAGGTTTAGAGTTTTAGAGAATTAGATCCTAAAACATGCATTACATTCTGCATTTAAACAAAGTGGGTACATAAAAGATAATACTCATTTTTCCCATCAAAGAAATCATATTTAAAATTAAACATGGATTCATTATTGACACTTCCTTGACACTATCATCACATCATGTACCTTTCCCTTGACCTGTGAAAAACATTTCAAAAACTTAGGATGAGCATAAAAAGCTCAGTAAGGGATATAAAAGTACGAAATGAAAACATTATTCCATGCATGTAATAATACTTTACTCATAAAACATAACCACATAACTCATCAAATCATGAATAAATCATAGAAATCATAAGACATAAAGGTAACTTGAGGCATTCATAACATTCTGACGTAGGGAGTAACTCTCTTGGTTACGTTTGGAATACCCATCACAGTATATTCCCTAAATCTCTTTGGAGAAACCTTAACATTTAACTCCTTCACGTTACCCAATGCATTGGAGAGATATATCGAGCTCACCCACCCTTATTTTATCATGGAACCACCCATCTTCATAATAATTCCCAAGAACCATAATATAATCGTATCGCATAAAAAATGCATAAAGGAAACATAACACTTCCACTTTTCAATCACAAGATATCAATACAACACATTGATATAAAAACATTATGAAAACCATTTTCAATACCAAAATAAAAGAAAAGTAAAACATGGTATTTATTTTTCATTTAAAAAAATGTTATGGCTTGTAGAGGAAGCTGAAGCTCAAATAATGGTCACAGCGGCAGAGAAGTCGTTGTCGCCGCATATGTACGACAAAAAAAACATTCCATTTTGTCGTTTAGTAAAAGCTTCTTATAAAAAATATTCCTTTTGATTAAATGTAAAATTCAAAGGGATTTATACACCGTATAAAAGAAATTTGTGTATAAAACATAATATGCCTCAATGAAAGGAGATTGAGACGAAGTCCCATACCTCGTGTCCAACGTGACTCGATTGCTCTTTAATCTACTGAATAATAAACTAAAGTTAATTTTTACTTTCTTAAGAACCTTTTTAAAGTTTATTATTCCTTTTATATAACTTATTTTCATGTTATAAACGTTATGTAATCATTTAATTTAATAAAGTTTGTTTTTTTGATATTTGGTACTTAAGTCAAAAATGGACTTCTTACAATTACATGTTGTTTATGTGGTCAAAGGTTCATTATATCCAGAATGATATTCATGATTTGGATATAATATATTTCATATATATCCAGAATATACAAGTATTTATAATAGTACATAACATTTAGATATAATAAATGAAATGCACCGTTCATGGATACGGTAAGCCGTACGTACGCATGAGCGCTACTTTCATTTATATTTCGTACTTAATGGAGTGAAATCATAATGATATAAGGGTATATTATAATTCCAGTATAAAATCATATATAATAACATTTACTCCATCCTTTATACATCCCACATATGGCATTAACGAATCAAATCACTTTGAGGGGGCGGTCCGCACTTCCTAAAATGAAATTATCGTGTTTACCCACAATAAAAACCATAAAGGTATGCCACAAATGAAAAATACAGAAGAATAAGGAAAAAATAAACATAATATATATAATATATAAATAGAGTGACATCTTAATGGCCACCATGAAAGGTGTTAAAATAATATTGAACAATCATCGTTTCGTGAGGCAGAAATTCTCCATCCAAAGAAACATTATGTTCTTTAACCATTAGACGAAAGTGTGTGTAAGTGTAGCTCTAATACTGAACATAAAAAAATCCTAATATATTGAAGATACTAGTGTTGTTACAAAAGAAAGGAATAGAAAGATTTTAGTGGGTTGGAGAAGCAAAATAAAATATAAGAACACAAGAGAAGACACTACCTTTAAATCGGGTAGCTCTTTTTGATTTGAGCTCAAAGGCTTCCTTGGAAAGACTTATGCCCAATGTTAGGCTTCTAGGATTAAGAGAGGGATGTGGAGAGACAAAATGGTTAGGGTTTGGGTGAGCCAAAGGCTTTAGAGGTGTGGGTAAGGCGGTAGAGGTGGGGGCCTTTTATAAGAGGAGAGGAGGGGCACTCTTGGAAAGTTACGAAAAGATACTTTATTATAAAATGAATTTTGGATAACAAAGGTCCCACAATTATACATTTAGAGGATACAGTGATAAGGGTTTGAAATCCACCCATACAATAGGTTTTTTAAAAGTTTAGGTCTTAGATTTTACATTATCTTTTCATTTTATTTAAATCGTTAAATAATGAGGTAATCACTGCATCATCATGGTGTCATAAATAATTTAATTTATTTATTTTTTAAAAATTATAAAACAAATATCATGATGTAGTAAATCGTTTTATCTTTCCAAGGAATATTTATATTAAAAAATATGACTTGTATAACCCCATGTAAAAATTGTTTTAGCAAAACAATACATGTTTGTGACATTTTTATTTTGACTTTAAATAAAAAGTTATTAATGTCGTTTTCCTACCAAAGTGGCTCCATGGGGTCCCCAAGTTGACCCATGGATTTTCTTGGTTGGCCATGACACATACAATAAGGGTAGGACATGTGACAAGGTCATTTCATATTATTAATAATTTATTTTTACCTTAAATTACACTAATTACCTCAAATCGTGATTAAAAACTTAAAAGTTACTATTCAACAAAAATTTATTTTAATCCCATTGAACCACAATTTAATTTTTAATGAAAACCATGTATGTCGGATTTTTGAAATTCAAAACACAGAGGTGGTAAAATTTCATTTAAACGAAAAATCAGTTTTTTTAAGTACTACTTAGTGGTTTCACTATTCATTAAAAATTGAAGTTTTTCAGAAAAATACCAAAACTTCACCCTAAGCTATATTTGATATTCCAAATTCAAAAATTATGTCTATTTTACAAAATTCAAATAATATAAGTTACATTAATTAATTTAATAATTAATTTCTGTTGTCCGAATAAATAGCATGTTTTTATGAAATAATATATATCAAAAGATTGACACTAGTTTAAGTCCAATTTCAAAATGAAATTAATTCCAACGACCACTATTGGATTAAATGGTAAAAATATATTCTAATTTAACTTTTAACCCAATTCAAAAGATAATCTAATCATATAAATAAATTATATTAAAAAGAGGTTTTGAATTAAAATACAACATTTTCCACTATTCATTAAAACTGAACTTTATCAGAAAAATACCAAAAATTTACACAAAGTAAAATTTGATGTCCTGATTTGAAAGAAGAATTTTATTTGTTCCAATAGAATGTATAAGAGTGAAAAAAACTATATTTAAAGAGGGTTCTCCATCAAAAGTTGATAGTTCGACCTTTTAGTGAATATTAGAGTATTTATGCCTAAAATTGAATTCTTTTCGTATTTTAAGCCTTTATCATTTATTGGATAAATGTAAAAACATTTAACAAACATATATAATCATATTTTAGTTATTTCTATTCATTCCCGCCAATACAACGACTACATGATAACTACCATTTGAAATAATATTATTTTATTACTTGTATGCAACTTAAGATTTCAAAGAAACTCTTTGTTGCATATCGGGTATGCTATCAAACATAGCAACCCCTTTAAAGTAAAATTAATATTTAATTCGTAAATATTAATAAATATGAAAATGCTTTATTCTTTATTTACCTGGGATATTACATCAGCAAATTTGTAATTCCTATAATTCTTAAAAAGTATTTTTTTGGTGATCCTCACACCGATGAACTAGTACCGAAAGAATTCATACCCACTTATATTATCCTAAAAACTTTTACGAGTATCATGAATTTTTCGTGATTTTGATAACATATGTATTGGAAAAGAATAATCTAGATTAAAGGTATAAAATAAATATTCTCCCCCTCTACTTCATATGGATTACATCACAAGTATTTTAGAACACTTATAATATTTGGGACATATAAAAAAACAAAGAATAATTATATTTAATATGGAGAAATTCATACTCTGATAAATTTCCCATACAAAAAAACATGCATTCCGGACACAATATAAGTCTGAAATGTAACTTCTTCCACAAACCTTCTTCTTCAAAGAAAACTGAAACTATGATACATTCTTATCATTTGAGTGTCTAATATTTTGAGTCTAATGTTATTTCATCAGTTCATCAAAAATTATAAAGCTAACTTAATTTTTCATAATGATAAAAAAATACAAAAAGACAAATCAGCCCAAAATTTTTTAAGCATCCCAAAAACACTTTCTTCCAACTTGGTCCCAATAATCTCTCACTTTGGACATTTTTCAACAAAGGTTCCTAAATCAATGAACTTTTTAACCTCATTCAATGGATTACTAATCAAAAATTATAATCCTATATGAGAGAACCTATTTTAGGAAATAAGAATCATTGACATAAAAACCATGTTGTCCAAAAGTAGTGACTTACAAAACTTCTTAATCATTGAAAAATTATTCAAATTTAACCTCTAAAAAATTCATTCACTTTCTTGTATAGAAATGTTTTATACACACTTAAAAAAACTATTTAAATATTATACACACTTTCATGATGATACCATAGATTACATAAAACACCACATACACACATTCTTCCTTAAACGGTTTAACACATATCAATGGATAGATTTATGAAACATAAAGTTTCTCCCCCTTTGATAACACCATCCAAAGACTATATGAGGGAGGGGAAAGAAACCCATACCTCAAATAGGGAGAGAAAGAGTTTGTACACCCTTATTAAGAGTAGATATAAATTTAATTCAATAAGAATGTCTTTTAAATGATTCTTCAACCATATTTGTTGTGTTGAAACAATACTGGATGCAACATACTCAGCTACATCCGTAATGAGAGTTACTAATTTTTCTCTAGAAATAAAACTCTGCCTGAATTGGATAATTTATCATAAATACTTCCTACCTAATCAAAATTTGTGTATCCAAACAAATTAATTATTTTTGAGCTATCATACCTGATTCAAAAAAAATTGGGCCTTTGATATATCTAAGAATTATTTTTATAAATAATTCTTGTTATTATTTTAGAAATTTTTTAACTCATTCACATAAGGTGACAATATAAAAAATTTCTTCTCATGAAGAAGTCTGATAAAAAAAATTACAATAATCATCATAAAAACTTTAGAGTAACTACCTTACCTTCTCCATCTTTAGTCAACTTGGTTCCCACTAAATTTTTTTTGGACACTGGTTTTGAATTTTTCTTATTAAACATGATAAGAAGTTCTTTTTCATACTTTTCTTGAGAAATAAATTTTTATTTCTTCTTTGGTGATATTTTTTCCCATGAATGTATCTCATTTATCCCAACATGGATATTTCAAATGAATTTTTCATTAAATTAAAAAAACTCACATAAGTTCTTTCATCATTATTAGAAAATATAATATCATCAACATATACAACAACAATGAGGAAAATATCCTGAAATTATTTTATGTGCTGATTTCTATTAAAACTTCTTTTATTGATGTTCAACTTTCTTAAGTAAGTATCCAATTTGGAATACCATGCCCTTAAATATTTTTTTATCCAATAGAAATATTTTATAACTTACACACATAACTTCCATCGATCCCAATAATAAAACCATACAGTTTTTCAACGTAAACTTCTTAATCTGGATCTCCTTTTAGAAACGAGGACTTCACATCCATTTGAAAAAATTTATAACTTCATTGTTCAATAATTGCAAGGATTATTCTTATTATTTATAACCTTTCCACCAGAGAAAAAGTTTCATCAGAATTCATACCTTAAAATTGTGAGTAACCTTTTCACACTAATATTTCATTGATTCTAATAACTTTACCAAATCCATTTAACTTGTTCTGAAACACCTACTTTGCACCAACAAAAAAAATTCTTTGGATTAGTTATGAGTTCCCAAGTTTTATTATTTTCAAATTGATCAAAAACCTCATTCATAGCCTGAATCCATTCCAGATTCTCAAAGACTTCACTAAAATCTTTCATCATAGCTTTTAATTATAATAATTATGCATAATAAATTCTAATGTTATTCTTATTTGAACCTTTTTATGTTGATCCCTAATTATGTTTCCACTTACACTTGTTTCCTCTACCTTGGATAGTGTCAGAAATTGATTATTCTTTGAGGTAGGGATATTGTTTTTTCTTTCAATTTGTAAATTAATTTCTTTAATATGAACTAATATGAATTATAATTGGATTAATGAATATTTAGGGAGTTTCTGGGGCTGGTTCGGAGCCCGAAACCCATGTTTTGAGTGAAAAATGAGGCTGCACAGTTATTGAAAACTATGTGGCCAGGTCTGCATTTTTAGCAGACATTAATAGAGGATTTTTGTACAATCATTTCATGGTTAGTGAACCATGTTGGGTAACCGTGCAGGTGCCCCATACCTATAGGAAACCATGAATGGTTTTTCCACTATTTAACAAATTTGTGGCCTAGTAATTTTAAAATTTTTAATATTTTTTAATTAAATTAAAATTATTCTTTTAAACCCTAAATAATGGCCACCCGACACACATCAGATTCACCCTCACTTTGGAATGTCTCCCCATTGATCCTAATCTTAGTTTTTAAACTTCTTCATCATTTTATCTCTGATTTGAATTTGTTTCATCTCCTTGGATCTGTAATACTAAGGCCATTATTCCTTTTTAGCCTCTATCAATTCTTCTAGATATCGATTGTGCTACTTGGATTTAGGATCATATTCCCTAATTTTCTTTCCATAGTCCATTAATCATATTTCATCCAAAACATGATTAATCAAAGCTTGATACTAGATGAGCTATCAAGCATGACCTTAAGGTATGTATTTTTGTGATTGTTATTGAAATTCTAATCATTTATATGTTTCGGCATGCCATGTGCACATTTTTTTTTTGGCGTCGACTTAAATTAAAATTGAACTATGTTATCACCTATTTTGATTTAGATAATTTCATAGGTGTGTTTATGAATGTTATGGATTACATACCATGAATAAGGACCACCCCATGGGTGAGTGGCCTTGAATGACCCTTTACGTCTTTATACCATGGAATCCCCTTTGAGGTATTCCTTTATCCCTTTCATGGGTTGTTAAAAATGGAATCCATTATAAATGGAATTTCAATTTTGTTAAATTTTAATTGAAATTAATTAAGGGTATAGAATGGAAGAATTTCCCCTTGACCCATATGTTCAATTTCTTATTTAAGCATTCTTGTTTTGTCTATTCATTTCCCATGTGAGTACCTACATTATATGACTTGAATTGGGGAAATTGAATTCAATTTCCATAAATGTTGGTTTCCTCATAGGAGATATATAATAAATAAACCCATGGGTATATTTTTGGTCCTGTTAGCCTTTTTATGTTATAAACTCCCATGTGAATATTTGAAGGCAAGCCCATAAGCTTGTCCTTGTTTTTCAATTTCCTTAATTGGAATGATTTATACCTTTTATTGATTTTTACATGTGAGTTATAGGATAACCAATCCTTGTAGTAGCTATTTATTCCTATGAAAATTTCAGTAAAAATATTCCCTTGTGAGTAAATGAATGACCAAGCCCTTTGAGGTTGCCCAAGGCTTGATACACCTTTTGAGGTGATCTTGATACTAGATGCTCTTGGTTTTAACCTTGGAATGTCTAATGAAATGTTTAAATGAAATTTAATTGGTTAACTAATAAATATACTTGGGTGATATATGGATTCAATTTAGAATGTCCTGGATGAACTCATGTGACTATTAACCTTTATACCTTTGGTTATACATATATCAACTCTAAGATGCCATGAATGGACTCAATGGTTAATATGATATTGTCATGAGTGATACATGGATCCAAAAGAAAGAATATATGGATTGTCTCATTGAGGCTAGAATTTTATTCTAAGTGATACATGGATTTTTATGAGAATTAAATGGATGGTATCAATAGTAATTTGACTATTATTCCAAGGGTGATACTCAAGCTTACATTGAGGTGCGTTGAGGACATGCTCGATTGGATGGGGCATTATACATCACCTAGAGTGATGTTAGAAACCTGAGAGGTTCACTAGGTACAGGCTTGTAAGGTGTTGGTTGATGTTTCACTTGGAGTGATACTTGAATTCCAACTTACAAATATCAAGGATGGGATCAGTTTATGAATTGGATTAGTAATGAAATGACTTATGGCGCATCTAACAAGTAAAAGCACAATCTTGAATTTGGTCATAACTTTTACTTGTTTAGATAAACTTATGAGGCATTTTTTGTACTACAAGTTGCATAGGGGGATTCCAGAATTGAGATGAATATGGAGACTTATAAATTCAATGTAATTGAATTTTTGAATGAAATGAATGAAAATTAAAACTGGTGAATGTAGGTTTCTTACTTTTGAGTAATTCCTTTCTTAATTATTTTCATATTGCACATTGGCTGCTATATATATTCACCTAATGATTAGTAAATTCCTTGGTGGTTGCCTATTGGGATTTAGTCTCACACCCTGTTTGGGTCACGTTTTTTGACCCAAACAGATTATATGATTGCAAGAGTTGATAAGGGAAAGTTCTCTAACATAGGTACTTGATATGCTGCTTTGGAGTAGGAGAGAACGTGACCATGCTGAGGCTTGTGATTCTACTAGGAGTCTTTTTGACTTTTTTATTTTTTATATGGATGTTTCATCTTCATTGTATTCCTATTTTGGTTGTTTATTTAGAAAAATGATATATATATATATCATTATCTTTTACATGATGTGACTTATGTATTGATTATAGTATCCATATTTCATTATTTACTTTCTTTTGTATGTTTTATTGTTTCTAATATTTTATCTATGATTGATATTCTACTATGTTACACTCTGATAATTAGGGCGTAGTCTCCCTATAGACTCATCTAGGTCCTCACTTCTAGTAGGTAGCCTCTATATTTTTGGGAGATGCGCTTGAGGATATGTGACCCACC
This sequence comes from Viscum album, assembly GCA_963277665.1. Taxonomy (NCBI): domain Eukaryota; kingdom Viridiplantae; phylum Streptophyta; class Magnoliopsida; order Santalales; family Viscaceae; genus Viscum; species Viscum album. The sequence goes on along the minus strand of OY728129.1, from coordinate 1,773,936,401 downwards.
AGGCTTGAGTAACCTTTTGGTGGAATCTAGTTCTATAATATTACAAAGTGGTATCTGAGGTATTTTCTATTTTTCCTTACTATTTGGTGACAATAGAAAGGGGTATAAAAAAATAGGGATTTTGTGATGAGCTCTGCATGGGCGTAGCTAACCCACGTATAGGAAAAACTCATATTTCCGCAAATTAAATTTTTATTTTCTAGATTTTGAAAATTATAGTTGATTTGATTCCACCATTGGGTGAGGAAATTGATTTATGATATTATTTTTTATATGATTTTGGGTTCTATTATTTCTAAACCTGATGAGATGAGGGTATTCCATCTCATGCATCATATACTCACCTGTTGGGATTCACATTCCATGCATTATGACTTGAAATTTTGGATACATTACTAATTTCATGTTGTTCTGATAGGTGATGTGATACAAAATTCCTACTATTGTGATAAGTATATTGGGATTTTTATGGTGTGAAATAGATGGAATCTAAGCTTTGGTACCTGAGGTGTATGGGACCTCTTGGATCAGAATTTTATGGATCATGCTTCAGCCATAAAGTGGTTTGTGTTATGATGTTACATAGGTGGAAACCAACATTTGATTTTTGGGAGTATGGTCCCCCACAAATCAAAATTCAACATACCATATTTTACCCTTCTAAAAAGAATGTGTACTAAGTTTAAAATGAAATAAATATGAAAATAAGTGGAACATGAATGGTTTATGAAAGATAACCTGACCATACCCAACCTTAGTAGTGGAATTTTGGTAGTGTCTCCTACTGGTTTGACACTCATACCTAAACCATAGGGTAGAAAGAGGGGTGATTTCTTATATAGGTTTTTTTTAAATATCCTATTTTGTTTTTTGCTTTTATGTTTCAAACTCTTTAATGATTATAACTAAGGAATGTGTTGGGAATTATAGATCCATTCCACCACGAAGACATCTAGTTGTACTCTAGGAGGGTGTTGATTATCACACTTAGGAGGTGGTAGACCATGGGATACAAGTGGATACTCTAATAGTGATAATTTCATCCCTAGATATTGTACCAGACATGGCTGCTGAGGCATAGTTATGTGAAGGATTTATGAAATTCATTAAGACAGTCCAGGGAGCATCACGACATTCCCCTACTATGTCATAGTTGATGTGTGAGTTTCAGAAGCAACATTAGCCCACATTTTTTAGGGATGGAGGACTAGAGGCTGCAGAGCTGTGGATCAAGGCTATGATGTCTACCTTCAAGCACTTAGAGACACTTCATGAGAGGAGGGTAAAGCTTACTACATACATGCTGCATGATTTCTCCAAGAGGTTGTGGATTATTATTCGTCCGAATTATCATCATCAGTAGATGGTATGGATGAAGTTTCATACGGACTTCTATGATTACTTATATCCGGAGACTTTGAGGGATGATATAGCTTGGGAGTACTTACATCTAGAGAAGGGTGCGCTATCAGTCATGTACTATTCATCCCATTTACTAAGCTTTGGTGATTTTAACCTAATATAAATGGTAAAGAGTTATTGAAATCCATTATAATTAATGATTATCTCAGATAATACATATGATTATAAGTGAATGTGATACTTATGACTACTATATCTGGGATTGTGAATCAGGTTCTGATCACATAACTTAACCTGAGGAAATCTAGAGGTGCGAACCAGGGTGGTTCGACAGCTTGGTTTGTTACTACCTCAGCTAGAATTAAGAAGCATCATCTAGATCTTCCATGTAGTGATACTAAAGGTCATAACATCCCTTCAAGTAGCCATATGAGGTTCTACCAGTGTGGTGTCAAGGACATATGAAGCTGCAGTGTATGAAGGACCTAGTTGAGTGCTGATCTTTTGGAACAATGGGAGATATACAACACTTCTATAGAATGTTTCCACCAGTATCTAGTGATAGAGGATCATCACTAACTCTACATTTTGGAGAAGGTTCATAATATTCTCATTATATAAGAAGTTAAGTTAAGTCATGACGATCAGACCATGGTGGTGGTGGTGGTGGTGGTAGCCAGACCCTTCGTCCGTAGAGATAGTATGGTGGATCACCTCAGGGTAGGCAAATAGTGTTATAGGGATGCAGTATGGTCCAGGAATATAGAGGGAAATAGACCCCACAAGGGCATTATCCCAGACCTTCTACTTTTAGAGGCACTATATAAGTATCACCCATTTTATCTTGTGCTCTTTTTGATATAGTGTTTTATATAGATTTATAACTTTTCCCATTGTGGAGATCCTTGGACTCTATGTTTATACTTATGATGGCGTGATGATTCTAGAAACTCCCTTAGGGATCAAAATGGTAGGTGTGTTTCTGTTCAGGATGTTCCCCCTTGTGGTTGGTGGGTGTCACTTTGTATGGGACCTCCACTTCCTTGAGAAGATATGCTTCGATGTCATTACAAGGATGGATTGTTTGGTTACCTTTCAAGTCTTTATCAATTTATATTATTGCTGTGTGATTTTTACATCACCTGAGGGTGGGGAGTTCATTCAAAAGGGTGAATGGGATGTCCAGGGAATCCGGCCTGGACCTGAGCATCATGGCCTGGGTGGGATGATATCCCAGATTACGAGTTTATATCTAGATGATCAGGGGACACTTTTGGTTGATTTTCCACCAGTGGATGATCTTTTTAGAGACATATTCTTGGGTGAATTATTAGGATTACCTCTGATGAGAGAGGTATAATTCTTTATCAAGATAGTTCCAAGAACTTCACTGGTATCCATTACTCCTTACATGATAGACATGATAGACATGGAAGAGTTACAAGATCTCAAGAGGTAGCTATAGGATTTATAAAAAATGGGTTTCATCCAACCTAGTACTTCTCTATGGGGTTTGATGGTACTTTTTCGAAAAAGGTAGATGGTTCCCTTTAGTTATGTGGGGATTACCAAAAATTGAACCACTTGATATTTAAGAAACGGTATCCTCTTCCAAAAATAGATGATATATTTGACCAACTCTGAGGATCTCAGATCTTCTCAAAGATTTATTTATGATCTGGTTATCCTCATGTGTGTGTTATACAATCATACATACCTTGTATAACCTTTTGGATAAGGTGTCGTCTGTATGAGTATTTTTTTATTCCATTCGATCTCACGAACACACCAACGGGCTACATGGCACTGATGAACCTAGTGTTCCATCCTTATGTAGATTCATTTGATGTGGCTTTTATAGATGATATCTTGTTGTATTCTCAAAATCGACCTAATCATGACAAAAATCTTGAGATTTTTTTGAATACACTGAGATACAATCAGTAATATTCTAAGCTCACAAAGTGCCACTTCTAGATAGATCAGATTCACTTCTTGGGTCACGTCATCTCAGATACAGGAGTATCAGTGTACCCAGATAAGTTGATATTAGTAGTTACCTAAGATCAACCCAAGAACATTATTTTAGGTGTGGAGTTTCTTAAGGATGTCTGGTTACTACATGAATTGCATACATGACTTCTCACACTTAGGAGCACCATTGAAGGGCTTGACTAAGAAGGGTGTGAAGTATATTTGGTATGATTCCTCCAATAATTCCTTTTAGGAGTTGAAATGGAGATTGACTTCTATACTGATATTGATTTTCCAGATTTGGGTGGGAGTTACACTATATACTACGATGCATCAGGTATCAGGCTGGGAGAAATTCGTATGCAGGGGTATTGAGTAATTGTATAATGTTCTTGGCAGTTGAGGCCACACAATAGGAACTACCCAATGTACGATCTTGAGTTAGTTGTAGTTGTTCACGCTTTATTTTGTGGGTGAAATTAATTACTTGGATAGTGTTTTGTGGTGTACACGGACCAAAAAATCCTCAAGTATATATTTACATGGTGTGATCAGAACCCAAGGCAGTGAAAGTGGGTTGAGTACCTATAGTCTTTTGATTTCTAGCATTCCTACATGCCTCGAGAAGGAAATGAAGTTGCTGATGAACTGATCATGACTCAGATATAGGTAGTTCAATAGGCCAATAGTGAGTGATTTCTTATGGAATTTTTATTTAAGATGACCTTGTAGTTGCATGATATTCAGGGGTATACATTCCTTTAATATTTATCTATTACATCTACACATTGGGATAGAGTGAGGATGAGGAATCAATCCGATTATAAAGGCCTACTTCTACAGGAGAGTGTGGATGCTAGGGACCCTACTCCTAGTTGGACCATGGGAAAGGATGACATTCTGAGAGTATATAGTATTGTGTGGGTCTCTTCAAACATGCGTGAAGAGCAGATGTGGGAATTTCATGCTTCATATTGGGTTTTGCATCCTGGTTCCACCAATATGTATCGAGATTTACATTGTCAGTATTTGTGGTTAGGAATGAAAATTGATTTATCTAGTTTTGTCATTAGATGTTCCATCTATCGTCAGGTGAAGGCGGAACACCAGTGACCAGCAGTACTTTTACAGTAGTTACCCATTCTTGAGTAGAAATAGAATACTGTCACGATGGATTTCATGAAAGGTTTACTGAGGTAGCCTCATGGTAATGATGTTGTATGGGATTTTTTAAAGGCTCGTGGAGGTGGATCATTTCCTTCCAATCAATGAAACCTTCAGTGTTGCTGAGATGGGGAGGTTATACATCTGTAAGATTGTACAACTAAGTGGGGTCCAACATTCTATCATTTCAGATGGGGATACTCGGTTTACTTCTCTTTTCTATAAATGGGTACAGAGGGAGCTAGTTATATAGGTTCTTATCAGCATGGAATACCACCCCTGGATAGATGGATAGTAAGAGTGCATGATTTGGGTGCTTGAGGACATCTTTTGGACATGCATCATAGATTTCAGAGGCTATTGGGAGAGGCGCATACCCTTTGTTAAGTCCTCCTACAACAATAGATTTCATGAAACTATTCATATGGCACCATATGATGCTTTTTAGGGTAGGACATATCAATCCCCCTTGTGTTGGATGGAGGTAGAATAGGAAGTTTTGTGGGACCTCATCTAGTCCAGGAGACCATAGAACATGTGCAGTTGAGTTAGAAGTGGATGGCTACTACCCAGTCATGTCAGAAATCGTACTTCGATTATCTCAAATGACCTCTATATTTCAAGGTCAGGGGTTGGGGTTTCTTATGTGTTTCACTGAGTCTATGAAATAAGAGGATTAGGAGACATGGTAATATTTTACCTAGATACATTGGCTCATTCAAGATTTTGGAGAGAGTTGGTCTGATGGGCTATCGATTGCAGTTACCTCAAAGGTATCGGGAAATGCATGATATCTTCCTTTTTTCTCAACATTAATTATACTATTCATACATATATAATTATTTTCATCCCTGGGAGGTTAAGATTCTGGAAGATGTGTCTATTGAGGAGAATCCTATAAAAAATGTGGATCACAGTGCGAAGGTTCTCTAAGGTCGGTTTGTTCCTTTAGTATCAGTGTTATGGAATCATGTACAAGTGTAGAACGAGACCTGGGAGAGAGAGGCTGATGTACGATCACAGTGGATGAAGTTGTTCTCAGATATTGTTTTACCACCCTTGGAATGGAAATTAAGTGATGAATTTATTTAAGGGGGGAAGTTTGTAAGAACATGGATCTTCTTTTAGGTATGGATCTTTTTTTTACATCAATTCACAGTTTAATAGCTTAAATATTGCCTAATATGAATGATCATTGGGGACATGAAGGTTTTGGAGGTGTCTGGTGATATTATAGAGCCCAGAACCCAAGTTTTCAGTAAAAATAGTAGGCCACACTGTTAGTGCATGTCATGTAGGTTGTGATAGATGGTTGTGCGGCTAGGTCTATAATTTTAGCAGACATTGATATATGACTTTTTTATAGTTAACACATGGTAAATGATCTATGTGGATTCCAAAAACCTATAATAAACCATACACGATTTCCTCATAGTCTGAAAAATCATGCGGGTAAACCATGTGGCCCTTTAATTTTAAGAATTTAATAAATTTATTTAAATAAAAAGTCTTTTTTAACCTAAATGAAGGCCACCCCACTCACAGCAGCTTCACCCTCACTGTGTAAATGCTCTCCTTTCAGCCTAATCTTGTTTTTTAGATTTCTTCATCATCTGATCTCTGATTAGAATGTGGTTTGTCTCCTTGGATCCATAATGGTAAGGCCTTAATTATTATTTATCCTTTTTCAATTATTTTTAGATATCGACTGTGATATTTGTATTTAGGCTCATATGCCCTAATTTCGCATTATTTATATATTCTTCATATTTCTTCCAAATTAGGATGAATCAAATCCTGATACTATAATAGCTATCAGGCATGATACTAAGGTTGGTATTTATTTCATTTTCATTGAAAGTCGGACCGTTTATATGTGGCAGCGTGTCGTGCACCCATTTTTGGGGTGTCACTTTAAATTAAAATTGAACCATGTAATTTTGTATCTTGATTTAGGCAATTGAATAAATTATTTTATACATGTTATAGGTTATATACCATGAATAAGGACCACCCCATGGGTGATTTTCCTTGATTGACCCTTTATGGCTTTATGCCTTGGACACCCCTTTGAGGTGTGACTTTATCCCTTTCATGGGTTGTTAAAAATGGAATCTATTATAAATTGAATTAAAATATTTTTAAATTGTAATTGAAATGAATTAAGGGTATGGGTTGGATGAATTCTCCTTGACCCATATATGTCATTGCTTGTATAAGCATGCTTTTTATTCTATGCCTTACCCATGTGAGTACGTGTAGGATATGACATGAATTGATGAAATTGGATTAAATTTCCATTAATGTGGGTTTTAACATGTTATATATATGATAGCTATTCCCTTCGGTAGCTTTTTAGTCTTGTTGGGAATTTTATGATAAAAAACCTGGTGAGTATTTTAAGGCAAGCCCTTAAGCTTGGCCTTATTTTTCAGTTTCATTTATAGGAATGAATTTCACATTTTATTGATTTTCACATGTGAGTTATAGGATAACAAAGCCATGTAATAGATTTCTATGGCTATGAACCATGTTGTACAAAATATTCTCATGTGAGTAAATGAATGGTGAAGATATTTGTTTTGGGCTAAGTCTTGTTACACCTTTAGAGGTGAGCTTCATACTAGATGCTCTTTGTTTTAACCTTGGCATATATAATGAATGTTTAAATGAAATTGAATTGGTTAAATGATAAATATCCTTGTGTGATACATGGATCCAATTTTGAATTCCATGGAAAAACTCATGTGACTATGGACCTTTATATATTGGGTGACACATGGATCCATTCTAGGATGCCATGGATGGACTCAATGGTTAATATGATATTATGATGAGTGATATATGGATACAGATGAGAGATTTCCTGGATAGTAACATTGAGGATAGAATTATATGATTCATGATACATGTATTCTTATGAGAATTCCAAGGATGAAATCAAAGGGAATTTTACTATTATTCCAAGGGTGATACTCAAGCTTACATTGAGGAGTGTTGACGATGGACTTGATTGGATATGACATTATACCATACCTAGAGTGATACCAGGTTCTTGAGAGGTTTTCCAGGGACGGGATTGAAAGATTTTGGTTGATATTTCACCTAGAGTGATACTTTAATTCCAAATTAAGAATGACTTGGAAAGGATCAGGTTCTAAATTGGATTATAAAATAAATGACTTGTGATGCTTCTTCCAAGACAAAGCACAAGATTGAATTCAATCATAAATTATACTTATTTAGATGACCTTATGAGGTATCTGTTGTGCTACTAGTTACATGGGGGATGTCATATTTTATTTAGATATTGAGACTTAACATTCAATGTAATTTAATTGTTTAATGAAATGAATGAAAATGAAAAACATTGAATGTAGGTTGTTTACTTTTGAGTACTTAACTACTTACTTATTTTCTTATTATGCAATACTTTCTATATTTTTTCACTAACTGATTGGAACATACCTTGGGTGGTTACCTATAGGTATTTAGTCTCACACCCTGTTTGGGTCAGATTTTCAAACCCAAACGAATTACATGATTCCAGGAGTCAAGAAGGTAAAACACCCTAACATAGATACTAGATATGATGCTTTGGAGAAGAAGATCATGGGACTAAGTAGAGGCTCGTGATTCTACTGAAAGTCTTTTGGATGTTTTGTACTTTTGTAATATGGATTGTACATATACCTTGTATACATGTTTTGGATTTTTATTTAGAAACATTTGATATATATATATATCATCATCTTATATATGATATGGATTATGGATTGATTATACTATTTTTCATTCACTGTTTACTTTTTTTGTATGGTTTACTGTTTACGTTATTTGTATCTATGATTAATATTATGATGTGTTACAATATGCTAATGAGGGAGTAGTCTCCCCACAGACTCACCCATGTCATTGCTACTAGTTTTTAGCCTCTAGTGTTTTGAGAAGATGCGCTTGAGGTTATGGGACCCAACAGACTTGAGGCACCTTTCAGTGACATCTGGGGCTCGGACGTTACCGAAGGGATGTTCTAAATTCTTCCTCATCACTGGGAATATCTGATCCTGATTCTTCCATATGCATGCCATCACAATTTTGGGTATCCTTCTCATGTTTCTTAACAAATAACATTTTATACTCTTTATATTCCTTATCTTCATGTGTTTGAAGATTATATTCCCTATATTTCTCATAGACTTGTACATCAATAAAATCAACAATTATTCATGTTTTATTGAAACATATATATCCACTTCCATCCTGAGCATAACCAAGAATGATTTCATCATAACCTATCTGATCATACATTACAAGGTTTCCACCTTTGTTCTTTATGATTTATGGAATCCCAAAAACTCTTAAGTGTGTTAAACTTTGAGTTTTTTCTTATAACATTTCATAAAGATACATATCAGAACTTGTCTTGTAAGTAAACCAGTTATGAATATAACCAAATGTGCTCATAGATTGACTTAAAAATTAATTAAAACATTCTTGCTCATGTAACATAGTATTCCCCATTTCAACTAAACTTCAATTCTTCCTTTTATGAAGTCCATTTTTTTGGTGTCTATGATGCACTGAACTCATGTGGAATTCCATGTTCTTATAGATAAATTATAAACCCTTTATTCATGTATTCACTATTATTATCCATTCTCATCTTATTCATAGAATACCCAAACTCTTTCTCATATCTCATCCTAAAACTTTTATATATCTTTCGATCATCTAACTTTTTTTTCAAATACAAAACCCATGTAATTCTAGTAAAATCACTAATGAAAGAAATGAATTAATTATCTCTAAAAGTTTATTTCTTGGTAATTGGACAAAAAATATGAGAATGAATATGTTCTAAGGGTTGATTTGATAAAATATAAACATTTTTATACATTAATCTTATAATATTACCATTCTAAAAATTGTAAAAAAACAATCTATTCTTTTTGACAAAGCAATAATCCCATGGACACTATCTCATTTTGATAAATTTCTCATGTTTCTCTAACACATATGTCCCAACCTTTTATTCCACAACATATTTTCTTCCATCATTATTAAGTAACAAGAGTTTTTCACTTCAAAAAATTGTAACAAAATTTCTTTTGTATGGAGGATTTTTGTAACAACATTTCTATATTACTCTCTTTTCAAAACGAAATCATCTTTTCTAAAAATAATTTTATTACCTTCATAAAAAAATTGAGAAAAACTTAATATATTTATTTTTTCAACCCATCAAAAAAATCTTACATGTATTTTATCTTTTCTTCCCCAATAATAGTATATTCAACTCCTTTGATTATGAGGGATTCATCATTTCCAAAAATAACTACTCCTTCATTGAAAAGTTTCCCATTACTCAAAAATTTCAAAATAACTTTATTAAATTTATTCATTTGAGAGGTTTGACTCCACTTTACAAATTTACATATGTAAGTCATGGGATAATTATAATGTTTTTGGTTAAAAACACATATTTTATGTGTTTCAAAATCCACCACAATACCATCAATTACTATAGAAAGAATAGTTTCCTCTTAAAAATTCATACTTTTTGGAATTAAAAACATGCTTCTCAATAACCTTCTTATCTTTCATATCTTAACTTTTTTGTACTTTTAACATTCTATTATCAACCAAAATATTCTTCTTCAACTCATATTTCTTTGCAAAATTATCGGAATCATCTTTGGTAGAATCTTTTGTTTCATAATTAGAATTTTTAGAAACTACTGAGCTTATAATTTTTTTTGGATTTGGCTAAAAACATGATTTTATTAACCTTATTCATCTTAAAAATATCTTCAACATTGTTTACAACTATTGAATTAAAATTTTTTAGATCCTTCTTAGGTTTTCCCTTTCTAGAACTTTTACCAACATCATAGACAAAGTTCTTAAAACTTGTAACTCCCTACTCAGCTTTAGAAAATTTTGTTGTATATGTTAAAACTCTTCTTATTTTCCTTAAATATTTCTTCCAGATGTTTATTATGGTTATTCTACTTCTCAAAATACTTCTTCATAAAATAAGACTCTTCAAGAAACATTTCTTTTTCTTTAGTAAGATATTCTTGATTGTTTTATATATGACTTTTCATCTCCAAACTATTGATATATATTTCAAGTCTAACAATATTTCTTATACATTCCTTTAGTTCACTCTTTAGATGAATATCTAAATTGTTCTCTTTATATTTATAACTAATAATTACAAATTCTTCATCATTAACTATTTCAATGAAGATTATTTTCCACATAAAAATCATTAAATCTTTCATCCTCAACTTTAATATCTTCTTCTTCAAAATATTTTGACAAACAACTACTCATTATAGACTTGAAGAACTTTTATCTTTTACCTTGGAGTGAGTTTTTATTTTTCACCCATTTTATTCCAATATCTTCTTCGACCTCAATCATATTTATTATTATACTCTTCATTATCTCTTCAGGGAAAATTTATAATGAAGTATACAATAACTCCACATTCAAAAAAATTCATTGGAATTTTCCCTTTATACTCTCCTTTAACTATTTTAAAATTTTTAGAAAACAAGGATAAAAAATCATTAAGATTATTACAAACCTCATTTTCAGGTTTAGATCCATCCCCTTATTATTCTTCTTCTTCAAGAATATTCTTAGAATACTCTTTCTTAGTAGCCTTGAATGTAATTTCTCAGTCAAGTTTTTTCCTTTAATAACATTCTCCCTTCTCAGTTAATAAGTAATTAAAGCACAATAAAGGTAATCCAACAATATAGTTTCAGGATCTCTATCATTAAAATATGAATCTTTAGCATCATATTTATCAGGAAGAATTATCAAGATCTTTTCAATAATTTTCTGGTCTTATAACTTCTCACTCAGAAAACTTATGGTGATAACAATATCATTTACCCTTATAAAGAATTCAAAAAATAATAAATACTCTCCCATTTTTAGATTTTCATACTTGAGCCTTCATATTTTTAATTTTTCTTTCTTAAACTTTATATTTCCTCCATAAATGTTCTTCAACTTTTCCTAGATACCTTTTACAGAAGAAAATCCCTTCACTCTTAGAAACTAAATTTCATGAAGAGATGAGTGTAAAGAATACATATATCTTCCATCATTCTCAAGATTATTCTTATCCATATAAGTGATATGAAATTTTTTATCAATAGGAGGAAATCCATCTCTAGAAGCTTCCAAAATATCATACCCAAGCAATATAAGGCATGTAAAGATTTTATTATTTTTTATTTGATAGTTATTTCTATAGGAAACTAGAATAACCTTACTGTTCAAACCATTAAGATTCTTCATAACAAATTCTCTTAAATAACATTAGAAAAGAGTTGACACATCAAGAATGCCCTTACTATTCAACCTTTTCCTCCTGTTAAAGATTCATCACCATGTGGAAAACAAAACAATCACACATCCATAGGAAACAAAATTATTTTCAAGGTTCACTACTGAACATGAGTAGCTACGTCCATATAATGGTTTGAAAGTAATCCATTACCACACAATGAACTAGAAAAAAATTCTTTTGTGTGGGTACAACAAGTTTGGAATACCCTTAAACTTATGTATCACTATGATCAATAGATCAATGAATGTGATTTTTCTAGCATGAAGAGGTAAACATGAGTGTGTAAAAAAGTAGGAAAACATTACCAGTAGATTACAAACATTTTATTATGCTTCTTTATCAATTTCCACTTGAATAGTTCTTCAAAACTCAATTCTTTACATTCCTACTGATTAATAGGTAGAAACAACCTTTTTTTAATTTGGTATGAAAACATAGTCATATGTATTAGTATGATACCCGAGTCCAAAAAATAGATAACAAATAATACTCTATAAACAATTTTGAACAAATTTAAAACATTCCCTAGAAACCTATGTCTGATTGGTCAGTCCAATCTGGTAAATCTCTCTTCTTCTTCTTCTATCTAGAAACCTTCATTAGGAAAAATATATCTAGAAATGTTTTCTCTCTTCCATAAATTTTAGCACTCTCTATCTACACATTAATATTACAAGCATCAGGAAGTACATTGTACTGCCTACTATTAATAGGAGAGAAAAAGTGGTATGGGAAAGAATCTAATTTTTTTCCCACTCTACCAAATGTCCTAAAACTAAAATCAGAAATTCATTTCGAGTTAATATTTGACACTTTTAGTGTTTCTTAACAATTCATGGGTCTTCTTGAAACTTCTCAAATCTTCTTCTGAATTCATCTGGAAAAAGTATTTCTATCCATTCTTCAAGTTGATACCAAGGTCGTTCTAATTTTCATCATTATGATGAAAACATATGGTCATTTTAATTTTATTAACCCACATGAGAAATTCATAAGAGTTAAACACTTATCATTATGATGCAACATACCAACTGAATCACATAAAACATTCCTTCTATAAATATCATTACATCTTCATTAGACATCAGCTTATTTTCCATAAAAATAATTGAAAATTATAAATATACTAGTACCCATTGTAAACACATCCAAAAAAACTTCAAAAACTCCTTGAAGAACACTTTATCTTACTCATCATAATATTTCATTTTTTATTTAATCATTCAAAACTTCCTCAGATTACATTAGATGAAGTACAACAATTGATGACTTATCGATGCCAGGCAACATTTGAACAATCAGTCTCTGTTTCACTCTAAAGGATTAGTCTTTGAATCACTCTAAGGTATTAGTGTCAGTAACTGACTGATGAATATTAATCCACTTAAAAGATAAACAATATATTTTCTATTTATCCAATTTAAAACAAATTAAGATTCTTCTGTTCTTGACCCACATGAATCAATACAATACAACCTAGTGACAATGGTTGACTACACTATTGATCATCATCTGGTCGATTGGTCTCTGATTAAATATGGATTATTTGTCCCAAAAATATCAATATATAGATTTTATTCAACAAATATTATTAACTAAACTAACTTTGATTGAATTGGGAAATTTTTTGTTTGATGGACTGATTTCAACAATGCCTTCCTTCTTTCAATTCATCTGCAACTATCAATTGATCCTTGTGAGTTTTTATCCAGTGAATTTGAAAAGTCTGCTAGATCAGCTCATCTGATGGATCATTCGATCAATGATTCAACAAAAAACTTTGACTATAAAAATATCACACTTCCAAATCTTTAGAATAATTATTCATCTGGTGATCCTTACACTGATGGACTAAGACCGTATGAATTTGTACAAACTTATCCTGTTTTAAAAACTTATGTGAGTATCATGACTTCCCCATGATGTTGAGAACATAAGGATTAGAAAATCATCGTCTAAATTAAGGTACCAAACATATATTATACCCCTTTTCTTCACAAGGCTTCTATTATAAGTATTTTAGAAAAATTATGATATTTGAGAATTAAAAAATTTAAAATAATCATCAAATATAATATGAAGACATTCAGACTTTAATGCATTTGTCATACTGATCAAAACTTTCATTTCATACACAATGTGAGTGAGAAAAATAATTTCTTCCCCAAAACTTCTTCTACATATAAAACTAAAACATCAAGACTTTATTATCATTTGAGTGTCTAGTATTCTAAGTATGATGTTATTTCTTCAACTCACCAACAATTACAAAGTGAATTCATTTTTTTTGTATTGAAAAAAATCAAAAAAAGCATAATTTTTTTAAACATCCAAGAAAAGATTCATACAACATGTTCCCTACATCTTTTTTGTTTATTGAATTTATTTTTCCACTTCTTTGGTTACCCTTACATTTAGGACTTAGACAAATTTTCATAAACCTACTCGAAACTAGAGTTCCATATAATTCAACCAAAATAATTTAAAAAACCTCTAACCTTAAATATATATCCATTATGACATTATAATAATCCTTGAAGGTTTTTTCAATAAAAATTACATCTTCTATATTTCCACAACTCTACTTTCAGGTAGGTTTTATACTATGGTACAAAATGTTAGGATTTAAATAAGTTTGATAAAATTTATTGGATACAGTGGAAGAAAATTAAATCTCATTCCCAATATCCCCATGCAAAAATATGTGAAAACTACATAAATACTAAAAAAAGTATATAATTTTTCCATGAATAAGTACCATTCATAAAATATCACCTAAAACATATCAATCACTATTACATGGGTTTTAGAGAGACTTCTAAATTGGAAAACAAAAGCCTCATATCTCCAGAGGTATCCATTAGACAAACTAAATCACAGGACATTCGAGTGGGATTATCCTTTAAGCAACATTTTTCTAGAACATCGTTGTTGTAAGGAAAATAAGAAGAAGAGAGATATGGGTTCCATAGAGTTTTGGAAAATCATGTGCAATTATCCACACCCATTACCATATCATGGTTACAGTTTATATAGGCTGTCAAAGATGATTCTCAACTTCTTTATTTTATTAATGTGTTAAAATGAAATAATGAATGTTATGAATAATTTATTCATTAATCATATGAATCATTCACCTCTTATACATCTCATCTTAGGAAATATTTTCTTTACATGATATATTATGTGGGTTAATTACACTGGTGTCCATCATAGGCTTTAACTCTAAGAAATGATATACCCATGCATGAAAATAATACTTGAAATTATATAATATATATATATATCATATACATATAAGGATTTAGGTAATACCTCCTTGAATCTCTCACTTTCACTAAATCCTAATAGATGTTGTTCCATTTCACCACATATTGTATCATATACAATAACTTATGAAATCATATCCAAAACTCCATTTGGATATAGTTTAAAACATTATTGGAAATATATCATTTCCTTCACCTTGTATCATATCTTATGAAATACCTTATTAATACCAAAACAAAACCCATTTTGATTTACTATAATACACTTTTGGAATATCACTTATGATTCAAAATTGGTCCCTTTTTAGTATACCACAAAGTGTATCCCCATGAATCTTTATATCATTGACCAAAAATATGAACCTCTAGATTAAAAAATTTAAGAAAAGGGAATCCTCCAACAATGTTTCAATGTTACTAAAGCAATAAAGGGATTTGTCATGATACCCATCAAGCACATTTATCTATGTACTTATTTCTACTAGTCTACAACATTTGAAAACATGAGTTCTCATATTTTTTCTTTTCCAATACATCGAGTCATCATGAGACCTAGAGCATGGAAATACAATATATCCAAATCATATGTTATCGATTCTTAGGGGATACACTCAATTGGTCAGTGAATACATTATATTTAATTCACCATAATAGATAAACATATCACATGTCATTTATTGAGATAGATATATACTGACTAGGTATGAACATTCACTTCCATAGTCTATTTAAATCAGGGTCCAAACTATTATTCTTGTAATATGAGAGAAAATATCTTAACTTATTTGACCTCCAACTGATGGAATAATCAGAAACATACTCAACCACCCATGTATTAGCTATGTTAATATGTATCCATGATTAAGTAGTGTCTAAAATTATGAAGGTTCTCATGCTGGGTATCTCTTCAAAATTTGGTAGTGGGGACCCAAGTATTATCCATGAAGCCCAAGTATACCATATACATATTTATAGAACTCCATGTGGTATAATATATTATTCATATAGCACACACAAAGAATCATATTATTTTTAAGCCTCATGAGTATATTTTGTATCTTTATATGTGAATCATACTCAGTCTAACTATTAAATTTATTCACAACCTATAATACTCTATAATGACCATCAGTCAGGGATAACACAATATCTAACTTTTAGAGTTTATTTATCATTGAAATTAATGAAATATATATATATATATATGAATCCAACATTAAAAAAATAGTAAAATGAAGATTTCATCAAATTTCATAAATTTTAATATTCTTAATTTTTTATAAGAATATTCAACAAACACAACATAATCAGATGTCTATAATATCATATATGAATGGATAGAAGACTAGTATTATTTGTACTGCACTATCTATGGTGTTTTTAACTCATTATATCATATTTAATTCCTACCATATCTCTATTTGACCATCTGATAAAAATATCCCACAAACTTTTTAGTAATAAACATATATGAAGTTAAAGAGTTTAAATAATTGTGAGATTTAGGAATTATATTTAAAAACATAAACCAAATTAATATTTACAAACCCATTAACTTCAAAAAAAAAATTACACTGTCAACTTCTATTGTTTACTTAAACCTCTTTTTATGTGCATTATCTTCAAACATTTTCATTCAATTTTTTCAAGAATAATGTAACAATTTAAATTATTAATTTACCAAAAAATTTAAAATCCTTTTAGGATAAATTCAAAAATACTCTGTTAAGGTAACTAATGTAACAATTTACATTTTTTTTTCATTACCATCATATACTATACTCTTTTAGGATAAAGTGTAATACACTTTACATTATTTATTCATATAAGACTTATGGAAATAGTGGTATTCACTTTATCTTTATAACTAAATATCATCCTTTACATTTTTCTGTACAATCACATATCTTAAAATCTTTATCATATTAAGTGTAACATCACTATAAACATAGAATACAAAACTTATTTAGGAAAAAGTGACATTCACATTCTATGGTAACCAAATATAAAAATTAAAATTATTGTTTAACCTCACATATTCTAAACATTGTATGATATTAAGTTAAAATACTTGTACCATTTCATTGGTGTAATCCTTTATTTTCTAATACTGAACTTCCCTAAGTTTAAGAGATAAAACTAACTAGAATACCCTAACAGACTAGTACCCAACCCAACCTATCACATACCCAAAGGACATTCCAAATCCCCAAGGGCTATTGGCTAGCACAGGGGCATCAACAAAAACTAGAGGGAATAACTAATCCCAGCCTGAAGAAGACAACATATCATTTATATACATATAAGATATATATTATAGAATAGAAAATTGGAATATTTCTATATATTCCATAAATGGAATAATATATTAGAAGAATACAACTAAAAAGTAGCTAAACCAAATCCATGGTATGAGCCCAATAGAAAAAGACAAAAACAAAAGATGAAACAAGTAATACATGCGATAGAGTAGTAAAAATCCCACCATATCACTAGAATCTACCTAGACATAGATGATATAAACCTCACCGACTCACTATGACACCATTCAATTACCTGTATTGAAATAAATAAGATGTTATATGCTGCAATGAAGGGCTATGTAAGGTACGATCCAAATAGTCTTAGTAGGATCCCGCCAACGTGTTCCATAAAAATTCTATATAAAAAAATCTGAACAATTTCAACTTTAAACAAAACAATTCATGGTAATCGGTTTAGGATTTTTCATATTAATAACATAGTAAAACATTTCCCTTTTTCCAAAATTCCATATAGACCAAGTAAAACATTTTAAAATCATATCACACACACACACAAACACACCGATATATATATATATATGTCAAAGTAGTTCAATGAAAATATAACATATCATATCACATAAAAAATGTATAAATCTGAAGCATAGATAACAACACACAAAGGATAAATATATTTCAAGCTACCTGTAACACTCATAAACACACATAGACAATCTACACATCAATTCTCTAGATATGTTCATCGAGTATAGGGAGAATAGGAACACTATAGAAAGTGAACCCCCAAACAGGTTTAACAAGTCCCTAGAAAAATGGGCCTAGGGATCAGAGCAATGCACCTTGAGTAAACCCCCTTATTGTATAAATGGATGAGGCCTATTACTAAACCTTATACAAAAGTTCTCAAGGATTACAATTTCTTATGTTTTCCAAAATATTACATCAAATCATGATTTAAAAACCATTTCATAAATTAATTTTAAAATTCTATGAAAAAAACTAAAAATTTCATTTCAAAAATTCATTAAAAACAATCTTTTCCTTCACAAAAAAATAGAAACCAAAATTTTCTAAAAAACCTATTTGTTCACAAAAAAATCAATCAATCAATCATGAAATTTTCTTTATAAAACAATTTATCAAAACCAAATAAATAAATGGTCCTCAAAAATAGGATAGAGATAAAACCATGTATGTTAACTTAGGTTGCACACACCCACAATGGAATAAACCAATAAAGAAGGAACTCAACGAAAACACTAGAGGCCTTAGAACTGATTCCTATAACCTATAACCAATTTAATAATTGAATAAGTCAACTGAGAAGATAAAATACACATACCACAAGGAAATAACATGTCTCACACCAAATAATACAAGGTTCGATATTCAAGAGAAGATCACACAATAGATTATGGAATGATCAAGAAGAACATCACCACAACATCAATTAATTCCCAAACATAGCACAATGGTGGTGTCACAATCGATGGAAATAAAGATGTAGAAATATCACTTTCTGAGAGATACATAGTGTAAAAAAATAGAGATCAATCACTAAACTAAATGATATGTAACGAGAGAAAATACTGAAGATTTCTTGGGAGAAATCTTATGTTTCAAGAGAGAATCATACATGTTGAATGAAAAGGAATCATATATGTAGCATGGTAAATACTATTGTTCCAAAACCATTCATGACGTGAAACCATTTCATGATGTGAATTTCATGATTTACAAGATACGAAAAAATATATAACCTTAGTTAAAAAATCCATGATCGATATTTTCATGATTTTAACAACTTTCACAACCTATAAAATTTTCATGCTAAAAATAATTTCGTGAAAAATTCGATGAAATGAATTTACATTATGTAACTACTTCATCACATGAATGTTTCCTACAATTATATTATGATATAAAGACATATTAAAGATATTATATCAACATGGACCACAAATGACATCCTATTAATCTTCTTACACATTTATATCTAGACTCTATTAATCTAAAAAAAACCTATATCCATGAAAATTAGGTCATTTTTTCCAAAAAGAATCTCTATTCTTGAAAGGCCTGAGATGCACCCAATGAAAACGGGAAATGAAAAAAGAGATGAGAAGTACCTAAAATAATTTAATGGGATCTTACTAACTCACCCCATATGAATTTTTTACCCATAGAAGTCATGTAGAAGAATGGTGTAACAACCCAAATCTGGAGCCAAATAACTGGTGCCCCGTACCCGGTTCGCCAAATGACCTCAAACACGTTTCCCCAAATGCCAGAGGCTGCAGAGTAGTAGTGAGGGCCTTGGTGACTTGGTGGGAAAACTATACCCTCATTTCGTAAAGTATACAGTGGAAGAACAAACATACACAATAGCGGAATCAGTAAACAACATACAATAACTGAAACTAAAAGTAAAAGAAATGTCTGATATAATAATGATGCAGTATGGTACATGTGTCTATGGAAAGTAGTAAACAAATCAACATGCTGAAATACAACTGAAACCCAAGTACTAAAAGTGAACAGCAACTCCAACAGCATCGCGAGCCAATTCCTGGTCCCATGCTCTCCAGCTCCAACCAGCAATCAAGTACCTGAGGTAGAAGGGCCACAATTCCTATCCACACCTACAACCATATAATCTGTTTGGGCCGAAAATCAGGACCCAAACAGGGTGTGAGACTAATCCCAGTAGGCAACCACCATAAGATTTGTGCCCTACTGTCGGTGAGCAATATAGAAAAAGTAAAGGAAATAAATACAGTAATGAACTAGGAGCACACCAGTAAAAATCCTACCATTTACCATTCACATTCATTTATTTAAACAACTAGGGAAACCAGCAAAGCTCTCTATTCCAAGGTAAATCAAGTAACACAACAGGTAACTCAAAAGACTACCTAAACCACAAATAGTAAAATCCCAAGCTTGTTCTTTGGCTTGGTGGACTCATCACAACCAACCAAACAAAATTTACACTGACTCACTGGGTGGCTCAACCTAGCAGACCCCTATAGTCCAGTAATCAAACAAGGCATAGACACTCTGGTAAGCTCTCACGTCAATTCCTATATGGTCTTGCAAAGATAGATACATACTCTCTGAGGAAGAACTTACGTCTAATTCCTCCTGTGGTCTCGATATGTGTTTAAACTAAGAACACTCTTGGGAAGCACAAATTCCTATTCCCGTAGGTCCTATGTATGAAAATAAAACCAACAGACCCTCTAGGGAAGCACTTAATCGTCTATTCCCTCTTTGATCTTCTGCACCAGGTTCCCACAGCGCTGAGTAGTCCAGTCGAGCGTAATCGACTGTCGGAAGCCCTAAGTAAGTTCAAAAACTACTTGGCTAATAGCTAAAAAGCATCAAAAGGATTTAAATAGTAGGAAACACATTCAATCAGTTATAACAAGTAAACTATCAATTGCAATAGGGTTTGGCTCACAGGAAAACAGTGCCAAATAGCGATAAACTGCCAAACAGGAAAAAACACCCATGGGGTGATCCTCAAACATGTAACCAAGCATACATTAGTATCAATTAATCATAAACTAACAAGAAATCTAAGGAAAATAAACAATAGGATCAAAATCCCAAACCTGGGATACCCGATACATGGATATCCGACACTTTTGCAACCAAAACTCAAAGACATTCAACATAGGGAAAAAAATCACCTACCTCAATGCTAGGAGATCGATATAAGTGAACCATGATGATTAATTCTCCTTAGAGAATCGAAGATCTGATAAAACATCCAAAACACTCAACCCATGATAACCTAAAAATGAGGATGAATCATGAAACAAGGATAAAGCAGAAGAGAGAGCTTACCGAGGTGATCCCAACGCAATCGACGACGGCTGAAACAGAGATCAGATGACATCTTGGGGGCTCGGAGAAGGATCGTAGCCGTACGAGAGCTCTTGGACAAACGAAACCTAAAAGAAGGTCGTTCTGGCGATTAGGTACGAACTTCGTGCATTTAGTGAAAAAAAGAAAATACACGGTGTGTACTTCTGGGGTACACGACATGTGCTTCTGGGGTACACTGCGTGTACTCTGTTTTTCCGTACTCCATTTTATGTGGCCTCTACATCACCCCTACACACCGTGTGTGTGGCCTGGATACGGTCAGCACACAGATTTGAGCGGAAAAGGAGTACATGGAGTGTACTCTGAAAGTACATGGTTTGTACTTCAAAAATTTCTAGTAACCTCCTTATTTTCTCAAAAATGACAAAAAAGGAAAAACATACCTGAAACGAAGATCTGGGTTCTTACAAACTTCCCCCCTTAAAGAAATCCATCCCCAAATTTCCTTGGCCAAGCGTAGAAGAAGAAACCTTGAACAGCTCCGGCCACTGCGATCGTACATCGGCCTCCCGCTCCCAAGTCTTGTCCTACACTCACTCATGCTACCATAACACCCATACTAGAGGAACAGACCAGCCACGGAGAAACTTCGTACTGCGATTGACAATCTGGATGAGATTCTCCTCAAATGACACATCTGATTCAAGACCAACCTCCTCGGGTTGAAAGACATGAGACGGGTCTGAAAAGTAACGCCAGAGCTGGGAAACGTGGAAGACGTCATGCATAGCCCGGTACCTCTGTGGTAACTACAACCGATAGGCAACCGGCCCAATTCTCTCTAACACCTCAAATGGACCAACGTACCGCGGTGAAAGATTACCCTATCTCCGGATCCTCTTGTGTCCCAACCTCGGTGCGACACGTAGGAAAACCTAATCCCTGACCTCGAACTCCAAAGGTCATCTCCGCTGATCAGCATAAGACTTTTTCTGAGACTTTATTGTAGCCATCCTCTTTCGAATCAACTCTATCTGCTCTGAGGTCTCCGGAACAAGACGAGGTCCCAGCAAAGCTGACTCTCCTACCTCCAGCCAGCATAAAGGTGATCGGCATTGCCTACCGTACAAGGTCTCATAAGGTGCCATCTGAACAGTCACCTAAAAACTTTTGTGGTAGGAGAACTCCACAATAGGGATATGCTTCTCCCAAGAACCTCCAAAGTCCAAAATGCAAGCTCGGAGCATATCCTCAAGCACCGGGATCGTACGCTCGGACTGGCCATCAGTATGAGGATGGTATGTTGTACTCAAAAGTACTTGTGTACCCAAATCCCTCTGAATCCCCTACCAGAACTGATATGTAAAGTGCACATCCCTATATGAAACAATGGAGTGTGGAACTCCATGCAGACGCACACTCTCTCGGATGTAAAGTCTTCCCATATCATCAACATTGAAGGTCTCTTTGATTTGTATGAAGTGAGAAAGCTTCGTAATCCTGTCGATGACAACCCAAACAACATCATTCTCTCGAGGCAACCTTGGAAATCCGGTCATGAATTCCATCACGACATCATTCCACTTCCACTCCGGAATGGGTAACTTCTGTAAAAGCCCTGCTGGTTGCTGATGCTATTCTTTCACCTGCTAATAAATCGAACATCTCATGAAAAAACCAGCAACATCTCTTTTCATACCTGGCCACCAGTACTGGCGATGTAGATCATGATACATCTTTGTGACGCCAGGATGAACTGCCCAAACTAAGGAATGGAAATCCTGCATCAGCTCCTTGCGTATGTCTGCTGGCACCCATACGAGTCCCTGGAAACGCAAGATCTCATCCTCGCCCACTGTCCATCCAGGAAGAGGGTCCTCTCCTAACACACTCTCCCGCAGGACTAAGCCCTATGAACCTGATATCTACCTCATCTACAACAGATCAAGAAAAGTAGAGGTAACAACCACAGAAGAGAGAAAGGTATGTCCCTATCTATCGTGCACCTCCAACTGCATCTCGGAGAACAGAGCCATAAGCTACCACTTGCTGATAGCCTCCTGAAGTGCATGTAACTGAGTCCTCCTACTTAGTGCATCTGCCACATCATTTCCTTTCCCAGGCATATAAACAAGCTCAAAGTCGAAAGACTGTAGGTACTTGACCTACCTCCGCTGTCTCAGATTTAAGTCACACTGCGTGAAGATATACTTTAGGATCATGTGGTTAGTATATACCAAAAAATTCTCTCCCAACAGATAGTGTCTCCAACAACGCAAAGCATGAAAAATAGCTGCCAAATCTAGGTCGTCCGTAGGGTAGTTCCTCTCGTGTGGCCTCAATTACCGAGACCCATAAGAAACGACCGCATCTCCCTACATAAGAACATCTCCCAGCCCGATACCTGAAGCATCACAGTAAATAGTATAGCTCTTGCCTAGCTCTGGAAGGACCAGTATCAGTGCTGACGTCAACCTCCCCTTCAGCTCCTGAAAAGCTGACTCACAAGAATCTGACCATAAAAACTTTTCCCCCATCTTGGTCAGACTTGTCAGCAGTGATGCTAGGCGTGAAAATTCCTATATAAACTGGCTGTAGTAACCAGCCAGCCCTAAAAAACTATGTAACTCGAAGACATTCTTCGACTGATTTAATGTAACTACCACTCTCACCTTTTCTGGGTCTACTGATACTCCTGTCTCTGAGATTACATGACCCAGGAAGTGAATCTCATCCATTTAGAAGTGGCACTTTGAGAGCTTAGCATATAACTGATGATCTCTCCATGTACTCAATGTGATCTCAAGATGGGTAGCATGGTCGTGTCGAGTGTGAGATTGCACCAAGATATCATCCATGAAAACCACAATGAAGGAATCCAAGTAAGGATGGAATGCTCTATTCATCAGTGCCATGAAAACAGCTGGTGCGTTCGTGAGATCGAACGGAAAAACCAAGTACTCATGCTAACCATATCTACTCAGGAAAGCTGTAAGAGTTATATCTGATGGTATAAAATGCAACTGATGATAACCGGATCTCAATTAGATCTTTGAGAACACCCTGGCTCCCCGAAGATGATCCAAAAGGTCATCAATCCTCGGTAATAGATATCGGTTCTTGACCGTAAACTAGTTCAGCTTCCGATAGTCCACACACAGTCGTAAGGTACCATCCGCCTACTTCACAAACAACACCGGCGAACCCCAAGGGGAAGTACTAGGTCAGATAAAACCCTTTGACTGCAACTCCTTCAACTATTTCTTGTGCTCTTGCAATTCAGGTGTCACCATCCTATAAGGAGGTATGAATACCAGTGCTGCTCCTGGCATATTCTCAATAGATAAGTCTACCTCTCACTCTGGAGGAAACCCTGAAAAGTATTTTGGAAAGACATATGGAAAAAGATAAACTACCAGAGGAAAATCTATCTGAGAAGTACCCTGGTCATACATATATAAAATAGCAATCTGGGTTGTAACACCGCCCAAACCATGATGCTCTAGTCCATCTCTACTCGCCTGGACATCCCATTCACCCTTATGAAGAAAAGATCTACCCTCCGGTGATGTGAAACTAACCCTTCAGCGATAGTAGTCGACAAAGGCCTAGAAGGAAAATAACCAGTCCATCTCGAGTATGTCATCATAACCCGTTATCTCAAGGACATAAAGATCCCACAAGAAGTGACACCCACCAACCTCAAGGGGCACTCCTTGCACTGACGCACACTAGCAGTTCTAAGTCCCAAGGGAGTGTCTAGTTTCATCATATCCTCAGAAGTTAAGATAGTAAGTCTAAGGCTCTTCACAGTGTGTACAGAAACAAATCTATGAGAAGCTCTGGTATCGGAAAGTGCAGAAGATAAAACTGAGGCTACTAAAATCGTACCTCGAACTGTGGAAGGTCCAGGATCTTGACCCTGATGAATCTGCTCTACCGCAAACGTCTGGACAGTACCGCGACCCTGTGCAGTAGCCTGATATCCCTGTCCTGATCCTCCCTGAGCCCGACCACTATTTACATGACCTATACTCTGTCCTGAACGACCTGAAGAACTCCATCCTCCAATCTTCTGCAGAACTGGTAATCATGCTCTTGTACGAGGAGTAGAAACATATCCTCCTTCACTAGCCGCTGGAAGAAGAAACCTGCAAAAATGCTGCAGGTGACCCATCTTTCCGCAAGATCGGCACTCTACTGGGTCTCTCGGGAACTGAGGCTTCTTATTCTAGATCTTTCCACACTGATAGCACACCACCTAGTTTCCATAAGGGATATCTCATCTACTAGAAGAAATACCTCGCTTCCTCGAGTCACTTTGAGTAGACTCTCGGTGGTGCTTCCTACTGTCAGTATGAAATGAATCAGCCTTGGATGATGAACCGCCCTAGTCAATAGCTCTAGTCTCCCACAGATTCCGTTCGGTGATCAGATCCTGGTTGAATATTAGGGTAATAGAAGTCAACTGGAATACGTTCACCTGCGATCTGATCTCTGGTTTGAGGCCTTCCTCAAACTTCCTTGCCAAAAACAGCTCGTCATTTCCCAGAACGGGAGTGAAATTCTGTAACTCAGTGAAGCAGGAGTAATAATTCATAACTGAAAGATTACCCTGCTACAGGTTCATGAACTATCTGGATCTTTCGGCCATCAGCATCACTGGATAGAAGTAGTCGTAGAACGTACGCTGGAACTCGTCCGAATCCATAGTCCATTGGCAGCCTGCCTGTGAGACTACATCCCACCATCTCTTGGCAGAATCTCTTAGAATGTAAGTCGTGAGCTTCAACCTTCTATCTGGGGGTGTCTACAGATGCTCGATGATGTAAATCATGGTTTCTAGCCATGACTATGCAGCTTGAGGTCCTCCATCCCCTATAAAAGTAGGAGGATGCTGCTGCTGAAAAACCCGCATCAGCTCTGCCATAGATGGGGCAGGATGCTGAGCTCCCTGGAAGGTCAGCATGAATCTCATGGTACCCTCTCTAAACTGATCATTGGAACCAGTGTCAGGAATCACTACAGGTTCCATGTCCGGAACGATTGGCGGAACTACTTGTAGTCCATGGTCTGCCGTATCAGGCGTATGATCACTGCCTGGTTCCTGACGTGCAACGGGAGGACTTCTTGGTGCCATAGCCTTGAAAGGTCAAAATCACACCTCAGATTTAGGATTAACAAGGACAAAAAACACAAGGGTACAAAATGGGAACTGGAGAGAGAAACACTTAAGTTTTCAAAACACGACTACACAACGTGTATTTAAACTACACGGCGTGTTTGTTAAAGCCATTTACATGGGCATGTACTTCTGCCACTACTGGTCGTGTAACACCCCAGACTACAAGGTGTGTTGTCCCAACACACGGCGTGTACTTGAACTCCACTCCCCTTCCTGAGTCTCTTTACACGGCTAACCTACACGGTCCACTTAATCCCAAACTACACGGCGTGTTCACTAAGGACACGACGTGTACTAGACAGGTTCAGCGACCCATGTAGAAGGTTACACGACCTGCTACACAGTGTGTTCCGAACAAACATGGCGTGTATAGGAGAAAATAACACCAACCCGTGTTGTTCGTGACACAGCCGGGTACCTATAACAAGGATACACGATGTGTTCTTACAAAACATGGCATGTACTACATGAGCTTCCCTGACCTGTTTTGTTAGTGACACGGTCAGGTACATGGTTGACTATTACACGACGTGTACTTATCATTCACAGCGTGTCCCTGAAGAATTTCTAAAACCCCGTGTCTTTGTTCACACAGTCAGTAAA
Organism: Viscum album; assembly: GCA_963277665.1. Classification (NCBI taxonomy): domain Eukaryota; kingdom Viridiplantae; phylum Streptophyta; class Magnoliopsida; order Santalales; family Viscaceae; genus Viscum; species Viscum album. The sequence goes on along the minus strand of OY728129.1, from coordinate 1,773,909,371 downwards.
ACAGTTTAAAAACTACATGACATGTATTAATAAAGTACACGCTGTGTATTCTGGGTTTTTCCGGGAAGTTGCTCAGAAACTGCACCGAATGCCAGAAACACTAAAAAACAAACATCTATGTGACAAATTCCGATCCGTGGGGGCCCATACTCCCCGTGAATAAAATCTTGGCTTCATAACAATTCATACAATAATTAAACAGTATAACAATCCAATGATCCGTCAAATTCCGATCCTCGAGGACCCATAACACCTCTAAGACCAAAGTTTGTTGTCCATGATAAATTAACTTCAAAAATAAACACCCTATCAACCTAGTGGTATTTCTATCAATAAAACTATAACAACATCATGCATAATCTATCATGACATCTATCACAACAACATGCAATCTCTAATGCACCCTTGATGACATGGAAAAAGGCATGACATGTGATTTCCTAACCGGTGCCTATATGATGCATGAGATGACATACCCTCATCTCATCGGGTTGCAATAGAAATAGAACCACAATAATGTGAACTGTAACATCACAAAACATGTGCATCACCCAATTGTGAAATATAATAAACTGTAACACTTGCAAAAACTGAAAATGGAAATTATGAGGTAATATAGATTTTCCCTGTACATGGGTTAATTACTCCCGGGAATGGTTAAGTACTAACTACCCATTCCTTCCTATCCCTGTCTATTGTCGCAAAACAGTAATGCAATAGAAAAGAAAGAAAACCTCCTCTGATACCAGTTTGTAACGACCCAAATCTGGAGCCACATAACTAGTTCCCCGTACCCGGTTCGCTACATGACCTCAAGCATGTTTCCCCAAATGCCAGAGGCTGCCGACTAGCAGCGAGGGCTTTGGTGAGTCAGTGGGAAAACTATGCCCTCATTTGGTAAAGTATACAGCGTAAGAACAAAAATACACAATAGCAGAAGCAGTAAACAACATACAACAACTGAAACTAAAAGTAAAAGAAATGTATGATATAATAATGATGCAGTATGGTACATTTGTCTATGGAAAGCAGTAAACAAATTAACGTGCTGAAATACAACTGAAACCCAAGTACTAAAAGTGAATAGAAACTCCAGCAGCGTCGTGAGACAAATCCCGGTCCCATGCTCTCCAGCTCCAACCAGCAATCAAGTACCTGAGGTAGAAGGGCCCCAATCCCTATCCACACCTGCAACCATATAATCTGTTTGGGCCGAAAAGAAGGACCCAAACAGGGTGTGAGACTAATCCCAGTAAGCAACCACTATAAGATTTGTGCCCTACTATTGGTGAGCAATATAGAAAAAGTAAATGAAATAAATAGAGCAATGAACTAGGAGCACACTAGTAAAAATCCTACCATTTACCATTCACATTCATTTAATTAAACAACCAGAGAAACTAGAAAAGCTCTCTATTCCAAGGTAAATCAAGTAACACAGCAAGTAACTCAAAATACTACCTGAACCACAAATAGTACAAACCCAAGCTTGTTCTTTGTCTTGGTGGACTCATCACAACAAACCAAAAAAATTACACTGACTCTCTGGGTGGATCAAACTAGCAGAACCCTATAGTCCAGTAATCAAACAAGACACATACACTCTGGGAATCTCTCACGTCAATTCCCCTATGGTCTTGCAACAATAGCTACAGACTCTCCGAGGAAGCACTTACGTCTAATTCCTCCCGTGGTCTCGATACACGTGTAAAATAAGAACACTCTTGGGAAGTACAAAGTCCTATTCCCAATGGTCTTGCGTACGAAACTAAAACCAACAGACCCTCTAGGGAAGCACTTAATCGTTTATTCCATCTTTGATCTTCCACACCAGGTTCCCACAACCCTGAGTAGTCCAGTCGAGTGTAATCTACTGTCAGCAGCCCTAAGTAAGTTCAAAAACTACTTTTCCAATATCTACAAAGCATCAAAAGCATTTAAACAACATGCAACACATTCAATCAGTTATAACAGGTAAACTAGCAATTGCAATAGGGTTTTCCTCACAGGAAAATGGTGCCAAATGGTGATAAATAGCCAAACAGGAAAAAAACACCCATGGGGTGATCCTCAATCATGCAACCAAGAATAAATTAGTATCAATTAATCATAAACTAACAAGCAATCTAAGGCAAATAAAAAATAGGATCAAAATCCCAAACTCGGGATACCTGATACATGGGTATCCGAAACTTTTGCAACCAAAACTCAAAGACATTCAACGTAGGGCAACAAACCACCTACCTCGATGCTAGGAGATCGATATAAGTGAACCATGACGATTGATTCTCCTTAGAGAGTCGAATATCTAAGAAAATATCCAAAATTCTCAACCCATAATAACTTTAAAATGAGGAGGAATCATGAAACAAGGCTAAAGAAGAAGAGAGAGATTATCGAGGCAAGCCCAACTCAATCGACGGCAGCTGAAACAGAGATTGGACAACAGCTTGGGGGCTCGGAGAAGGATCGCGGATGTACGGGAGCTCTCGGCCGAACGAAATCTAGAAGAATGTCATTCTGGCGAATAGGCACGACCCCGGTGCGTTTAGTGAAAAAAATAAAATACACGACGTGTACTTATGGGGTAAACGGTGTGTACTTCTGGGGTACACGGTGTGTACTTCTGGGGTAGACGGTGTGTACTCTGGTTTTCCATACTCTGCTTTAAGAGGCCTCTACATCACCCCTACACACCGTGTGTGTGGCCCGGACATGGTCAGCACACGAATTTGAGCGGAAAAGGAGTACACGGGGTGTACTCTGAAAGTACATGTTGTGTACATAAAAAATTTCCAGAAAACTCATTTTTTTCTCAAAAACAACCAGAAAGGAAAAACATACCTGAAACGAAGATCCGGGTTCTTTCAAATGGAGATCCAAAAATAGGTGAGGCCACTACTCCCTCCTGGATATTTCATGCTCCCAAATCTCATGAGAAATTGATCTGTATCTCCATAACACTCTGACTAATGGGATAAATTACCCACAAAAGTTTTAACTTATGATTCAAAGATCTCCACTATATGCTTTATAATTCAAATCCATAGATCTAAGTCAATATCATCCCCTTTAAAATATGATATGGATCATGAATAAATTTCCAAATCTAATATATGTTAAAAATATCATGAATATATATCATCTAATCTAGTAATGACAACTCATACGAATCTTGATCTTGACTCTCAATGACTTCAAGTGATCCAACACATATCAGAAAAAAAATTCTGTTTATTCTAGGATTATGGTGAACCAACCAAGGAGATTATTTTAATAAAACACAGTCACCAACAGAAAACTCTAAAGGGAGGTGTCGATGATCCGTAGAAAATTTCTACCAAAATTTAGATTTATCAAGAAATCGATGTATATATTGAACCCTCATTAATGTCTATTTAATGAGACTTGGTCTTATAAGAGAGGCATATCTCACCTCTAATCAACGCAGAGGTGATCAGAATGGGTGAATAATGTTCCTATAAGGTGTTATTGATTCCTCTAGGCATGATCATCTTGTAAATATATAACCCAAACTACAATTGACTACTAAGGTTTAGTAGGTTTCAATCTGAGGTCGAAACCATAGAGATATATTATTAGATAAGAAACCCATCAGTAAAAACCTTTTGAGTAGGATTCATCACTATCAATATTTTTAGTTTGGTTTGACTAAAACCAAGTATCCTGGGTATAAAAATATATTAAACGAAGGGTTTTGGGTAAATTTTAGGGTAAATGAAAAGTTTAATCCTTAATATAACTTGGGATATACCTATAGAGTAATACTCAAAGTGGTTCAAAAAAAAACCAAATAATATTGGTTCAACCAATTGGATCAACCTAATATGGAAAAGTCTCCTTAATCTAGAGTAATTGAAAAACTAAGCACCTGAAGCTTAGCTTCTAGAAAGAAATAATTATAGGCTATTTATACTCACATAATCTTATTCAACTAGCTATTGGATGTTTAATTAGGACCTTTGATGGTCATAGATTGTGAAAATAAATGATATTGACAATTTTTTTAAACCTGGTTACAATCTACAGGGTTACCCTATTTTGATTTTAGATATTCATTAGGTTCAACCCAACCCTACACTCAACCCCTAACACTAAGTGGATTAGTTTCACATGAGTAAATTTAATAAATACATAGAAAAAATAAAAATATTATCAACATATCAAATAATAGACAGAAATAAGAGAAATTCACAATTGAAATCGTGAAAAATGAAATTAAATACTAATGAAGATGAAGACACAATGAAGAATGTACTGGTAATTGAAGTTGCACATAAAAAAATATTGTAAACAGAATGTTAAAACAATAATGTTTAATAAAAATATCATTGAATTGAAATTGGAAACAAAATAATTTTTTGAATAATAAAATAATTTAGTAGAGTCATAAAAATTTAAAATATAATAAAAATGTATAATAATGAGAATAAATAACAAAACATGTTCTGGTTCCCGTTTTTTTATGTGTGTTGAGAGTGCTAAATATATATATATATTTTTCAAAAGTTACACTATGTGTAAATGGTTCATGTCATGTATTTGTTTAAGTGGCTTCTACTTAAACAATTACATGACATGTAAATGGTCTTCACACTTTGTACTTCAGATCCAAAAAATTCTATAAACATTTTGGATCTCCCTGATTTCACGGCCGAGCCCTTTGAATACAACTAGGTTTTGAACATTTCACATCATACAATAGGTTCAGATCATGTATTATTCATTAGGATTGTACTTTTTTCTTTCATGATGTGTAATTAGGATATAAGTCATGTACCAGGTTCATGCCTTTTATTTAGGATTCTTGAATTCTAATTAAGTTGGAAGGTGGTATCCCTGAGGCATAAATATTGGGGAATTCATATTCATGACATTTAATGTTCAATTTTTATATTTTCCCACATTCTTACTTTGAGTATTGAATTTCTAATTCCTCTAAAAACACATCAAGACCCCATGTATTATTGAACAAAATATTATTAAACATTAATTAAATGTATCTAGAATGTGTATATAAATTTGGCTTATCAAATTCCCCCCACACCTTAACAATTTATTTTTTTCAAGAAAAAAATCTCAAAATAGATTCCAAATGATTTTTTTAAATCAATAAGCTTGCAGTACAACCAGGGAAAAAAGTAAAATTTGGAAAAGTGTGTCCCCCAGAATCAATCATCAAAAAATATTATTCATGAATGATATTCAATTTCTTTATTAAATTATTTCTAATTTTAATTAAAATTTCATAATTATTCCTCAGAAGCTATACCCATTTTGAAATTTACCTCAAAATAGAAATTATCTCGACACTCAAGGTAAAATGTTACTAGAGTTATGATCATACCCTAAATACATGTTCATAATCATTAGATTTAATTGGTTTTAACATCTACACTTTTTAAAGACAAAAATAATAATAATTAGGGATTCAACAATAAGGTTCTAATGTTTCTACGGTTGAGGGTAGGTTGTAAAATAATAACAATCAATCTAAAGATGAAGGAAAAATATAAAGAAAAATGCATGATAATTGTGAATATTATAATGAAGTAACTCCTACTAGAAAAAATGTGTCCATACTTAAAGCAGTTTAGACTGGGTCCATGAATATACAAGTAAGCATCAAGAATATACCATGTTCATTTCTATTTATTTTTACTTATTTTTTTAAAATCATGTTTATTATAGATATCATATATATAACCAAGACACATATGAACCATCACTTGATTCATCGGTATGGGAATAATGATTCTTGACCTTCCTATCACAAAACTCATTTTTTGTATTTATTATTCAAAGTAACAGGGTAAGGGTAGAAAATTAAAAAATTAATCAAAAACCACATCAAATAATTTTTTTGAAATTTCCAAAGTAATTCTTCTCAGTATCAACATACAATGTATGGATGATATGGAAAATCAATCATGCTTATTCAAAAGAAAATCATGTATAATACTAAGTGTAGGGTAGGAAGGGATAATAGTCTTGAAACATATCCATACTAACAAGGTTATTCAAGGCTACTGTTAGAAAAGGAAAGATAGATGTACAAGTGGATCTTTGGAAAACTATCTTAACAAAGATTGCCTCAATCATTTTAAAAGTGTATTTGTTCAATCATATACACAATAAAATTCCAATGATAGTTATGATAGGTTTGAATGTCCCAAGTATCTCTAAAGAAATGTACTCAAAAAAGAATATGAAAATGTAGGTCTATAAATCTCTTGGGAAGGGGAGTGTTAAATAATTAGCAATCAATCATGGAATAATATCTGTTAATAATTCAATTAAAATAAATTGAAAGAATCTATAATTAGAATTAAATTACTCAAATCACCAGTTTTGTTAATAATCTAAATAGGAATAAAAATTAATTCAACAATTACCATCTTAACAATGTCTTTTATTAAAATGGTTATAGTGATGTTACAATTTTAAATCATGATTTTAATGAAAAATATCTCTAAGACTAATGTAACTAAGAAATAATCCAAAATTATTGAAAATAAGGCTCAATAAAGTCTCCCCCACACCTAAAATGAAACAGTATCCTCACATTTATGAAAATCATTGTGGTATTGATGGTAAGTATACCATATACATGAATGAAATTAAAATTTGGAATTTGAAATTAGGGAATTGAGATATATTTTTAGTAAACTTAATTTCAAGGGTATACTTTTTGGATGATGATTTTAAAATGGGAAACATAAAAAATTTATTTGAAACAAAATACATGTGCAAGATAAATTACTAGTCCATATGGTTTAAACATTGTGAAATAAGAAAATTGGGAAGGCACACTGAGTCAATAGTAAGATAATGTTTCTCAAATAAATAAAATAATGGAATACAATTATCTTGGAAATGAATTAAGAATATATAATCATAGAAATAAAAAAAATGGTCCAAATCACACAATTGGAAATAAATAAAACAAAAATATGGGAAAACCACCTACGAAGTGATAACTGTGACATCATCATCCATATAGATGGACAAAAGAATCAGTCTACTATTTCCCTAGGCTCTGAAGTCCTCTGAATCATACAGGAACTGGTGTTTGTGTCATTGAGCTCTTGAGGGATCATGGTGTGGTTTACCACCTCAAAAATGTACCAGACCTAAATCTGATGTAGAAGAAAGGTCATATAGGAAGGCTGTGAAGGAGAACCCTATAGTGTACATAGCTTAATATTTATATCCTCAACATGTATTTATAGGTTAGCTACTTGATATAGATCTCAATTAGGATTCCAAATGATGGCCTAACAGGATCTTAAGTGACCATAGAAGATTTATAAAATCTATACATGAAAAAAGTAATGAAATAGTAAAATGAAAATATGCTAGCCACATAGTTAAGAAAAAAGATGGCAACCCGCCTATATATATAAGAAATGAAACATCGGTCATAATGGAATACATGTAGTACAAAAATAGACCCCATATAGAGTATAATGGGGAGGGGTACATGATTAGACTAAATAGCACAATCATGCTCACCTGCCTCTATATCTGATGTTCCCTCTTGAAGTGTGGGGGTCTATAGTAGCACATCCAAATCAATATCATCAATGGAGGATGGGGTTGGAGGATTAACCATCATAGTAAGTTTTGTGATGTTATTTTCTTGAAATGTCATGAATACTTAAGATGAGGTGTTATCCATACTTGGTTTCTACATTTGGAAGCTGGATCAATCAGTGTCACCTTAGAGGAATATAGAATGATGGGGCCCTTTACCTATCTTGCCTACACTACAAGATACTTCTGCTGGGTAGTAAAGACTGTAAGATCAATAGGTACGTCTCTAGGTGTGTTCTATGGGGTGGGGATGGATGATGTTGTGGGGACGGTAGAGGGTGGTGGTTGGGTGGATGTGGATGTTGGTGGTGGGGAAGGGGTGATAAAATGGGAAATATCAAGGAATAGAATGTGGTGGTAGAGGAAAATATGGAACTTATTCTCCAGAGAACATTAGATAACTAGCCATAGGATGTATAGAATAGAAGGTGAATGTGTAGTGGTGGTAGGTGGGGATGTTTTGGTGGAAACAGGTGGGGAAATAGTGGTCTTAGATAGTGAATTAGAAGTGGAGGTGGAAGAAGGGGTAGATGAATTAGTGGTGGGGGTGTCTTGGTCATGGGAAAGTAGAGCTGTAGCATCAGCTATATCAGTGATATACTCTAGGGCCCACTGGTACCTCCCATAAAACTTCCTCAGGATCCCAATATTTTGGATTAGGATGAGTTCAATGGGATCCATATTCTTAAGTGGGGAAATATGTTCATCTACATTGAAGGCATTGAGATAGCATGAAAGGTGCATGTTAAAACAACCACCATGAGTGTACCTCAGGCCTTCCAAAATCAGGTATCATAAAATAATGAAAAATAGCAATACATGTTGATGTCAGGGTCCCCCATGGCTGAGGAAAGTATAATTACCTCTATCTTTCTAATTCTTACATGTGTATCTCCTTTAGACAACCAATATTGTGCAAGATCCTGATAAATAATACGTAAGGTGGCACCATTTAGTTGGGTTCTCTTTATTGTTGAGGATTGTTCACGCTCTATGGGTCTAGAACGATCTATGTCCAACTCTAGGATAATCTGTCTTTGATGGGTTTAGACTACTGGAATAGTATTCTAAGCAGGTGAAAAACATTTTGGTGTAGTTACTGAGTCCAATGATGAGTTATCCCAAGTTGAGCCATAGGGTTATCCACCATGGAAGGAGGTGATGTGGGATATGTCGATCTATAGTGTGGCCTAAAAACTCAAGTATGAGCTCCCTAAAGGTCTCATCTTGGGTCCTAGTGATGATTGAGATATGCATCTGGTATAGCAGTTCAATAAGCACATTTTGTACATGAATATACTTGAGTGTGGCTGGGTTCGAGGTCTTGTTAGACCTCATCAACTTGGTCTGGAGACGGGTCAAACAAATTTGATGCTCAGGGGAGGAAAATTGAAGGCATGAATAATGGTGTGGGTAGGGGATATAATCCTATGATTATTTATAAGTGGATTGGGACACCTCTATAGTAGGTGGGGTATATAATCTAAAGTGGAGGATGAGGTGGATGGCTTAGCAGGAGGTGTAGGCAATGCAACAATATCACTCTTGGGAGGTGGAGGATCATTACATCATGATGCATGTTCAATGTGAGATATTACCAGAATGAGGGTAATGGGTAGGGATGGAATGGACTAGAGGGTTTTGGTGAGAGTAATGGAGGGGAGGGGATGTGTAACACCCCAACCCCTCTAGACTGGAGCCGGTGCATTACTTGTTATATTTTCATGGCCATAAGGAATGAAAATCCCTAAGGAGTGATCAATTTATTAGTCTTGAAGAAAATAGATACATAAACATAATTCAAATTACATTGGAGAAGGATACAAAATACAATACATACTAAAAACTAAAAACTGTGTCCATAGTAACTCAATAAATGATCTCCTCTTCATCACTTGTTAAAGGTAGACAATGAAAGGGGTGATCTCAAACGCTCAGTAAGGGTTACAAATATTGGAAGCATGAATCAATAATAATTGAATCATAAAAAAATATGGCATGGTGAATAAATAAAATACACATGCCATGAATAAACTAAGAAAGATCCTGCATCCATATATTTTGACATAGTGAAAATATCACGGATAGTAATAACTGATAATGAATAAATAGAATGCTTATTAATTGGATGTCATGTATCTGTCACATGAATCCAAAATACCGTAAAAACGGTTTAGTTCTGTGGGTAGAAACCCGTTTGATTTTTGGAAACAAACTCTAAGGGTTTGTCACCAACTGATTTGTCTCATGAGACCTACCAATTCATCGAGGGGCTATAGCGGGCCCCACCCACCACTGTATGTCCAAACCATTATTTATACATTTATTCAATACAAGATCAATATTTATTTTCCATATCTATATAGAGTAGAGTATACGGATTCATCAATATTAAAATAAATTTCCAAATAAACACCGTATGGAAAATGGTATAAGGTTTAGAAAAAAAACATATCCTTGACATGAGATTATGGATATTTAATATAAATATAATTTCAAATGAAAATTGATCTCAAAGGGGTAGCAGGTACACCACATAAGTATTGTTAGGTGCACCGTACAAAGTTAATCACAACAAAATAGTAGTTGAGAGAAAGTCTCTTACAAAAATGTAACCGGTCCAGTTATATGACAAGAATTTAATAAACCTCAAATTAATCATTTAATAACATGAATATAAAGAGAACCATGTTATTATATATCAAATGGCTGTACACATATACCACATTCAAGAAATAAGTGGCGAACAATTAAAATCTCACAGAAATGAAAGTGAGATGAGAAACCCCTTACCTTATGCTCGAGTGTGTTCTTAGTTTGTTTAAATGACATGAATAAGAAAAATATCTTAATTAATTAATAAATCCAGAACCACTTATACATTTAATTGATTTAGTATAACCTTATTAGGTTCATTCATGACCCTTTTATGGGATTAAGAGGTTCAATTTTCTTGTTTTGGAAGCATTTTCTTCCTTAGTTTTCATGATTCATTTACTTGTTTTCATGAATGGAAGTTCATTTGAAATGTGGTCAAACATCAAGAATTTTTAATATATATTATTAATTAAATTAAGGAGATATAAATGATTTTGGGTTATATACCATGATTATGATTCATTCGTTAAAATTTTATTACAAATATTCGGATTAACTTGGTCGTTTTGTTCATAACGAACTTGTTTTGTATTATTATCTTATATTATGAGTGTATAAGGATTAAATAACATTAAGGAGATTAAATAAATATATTCTTATATGTTTCAACCATTAAAATTGTTTCATGACCAGTAACGAAGGAGAAAGTGAAGAACGAAACTCTATCGTCCACAAAGGTTATAAATTGGAACATCATGGGCGTTGATTTCGTTTATAAAAATAAAAGGAAGGGAGTAAGGATATTGATGATAGTTCTTACATTAACATGATATAATTATAGTATATATATGATACAAGAGTTTATCATGGTAATTTGGATAGAGGAGGTGAGGAGAGAATAATAAAAGAGATGAAGTCGAAAATAAAAAAGGTGAAAGATCCCTTATGAAAATTCGGCAGCCTAACGGTGTCAGTTAAAATTTCATAAAATTAAATGATGAGAGAAAAATGGTATCTCATCATATTAAAATCAAAAAGACAGTAATAAGAACACATAAAATCAAACCCCAAAATATGATAATGGAAAATCAAATGGATAACCTAATGGAAGTGTCGACTAAAAGAAGAGAATAAAGGATTCCCTTACCTTGTAGAGTAACTACTAGATCTTGAAGGATGGGACATTGGGTGATAAAGTACACCTTGGGATAAAATATAGGGAGGTAATATTACTAGATCTTCGAGGATATTGATTTTTGAATGAAGGAAAATGAAGGGGGGGTGAGTGGGTATTTATAGTAATTAAGAGAGTTTTTTATTAATTAAAAGGCACACCTCGTTAGTGGTTTTCACAAAACCATGGGATTAACCATGGTATTTGCCCACGGTTTAATCCACTCAGGACACCTCATGGCATTATATACTGTACAGAAGTCGACCAGCCCTTTATATTAATTATTACATCATTATGAGGTCATTACACTACTGAAAACTTAAATATGTATTTTTTACTATTCACAAAAAAATTCAAGCATTTTAGAAAAATCCCAAAAATTCACCCTAAAATTTTTTCTACATGTAGAATTCAAAAATGAAATCCATTTATTGAAAATAATTTTCTAATTATTTTTAATTTAAAATTTAAATAAAATCAAAGTTAGTTAAAAAATATAACAATTTAAAGGTATAATTAGTTTTGTATTACATTGAAAAATTAATTAACTTCTCATTATCTAATTACCTTAAAAAATAAAAAATTATCATTATTTACTATTTATAAGGGTCATATTAATATTCATATTACTATTCATAAGGGCATGTTACTATTCATCAAAAAAATCAAGTTAGTTCTATCATATTCCAAACGACTTACTAGTCAGAACTCTAGATGACTGTTTTTCAAAATTCAAAACATAGAAGTGGAAAATTTATGTTTAAAGGATAGCATATAAATTTCTCCTATAATATTTTGTTTCACAAAAGACTTAGTGCTTCATGAAATATGGTCTATTTAATGAATAGAAATTATTTAAGAGCAACATACCATAAAATTTTTGGGATGTTATATCATTCCCTCCTTTAAAAATTTCATCCTCGAAATTTTATGTATAAAGACCACCAGAAAGATGTGGGTGGTTCTTATTTATGAAATCCTATGGTTCCCATGTTTATTCCTCCATATTTTGGTTTCTCCAAAGAACCTTTACTAGACGAGTTGTCTGATTTTTCAATACCTTCTCCATTGTGTCAAGAATCCTGAAAGGCTTTGCACAGTATGACAAATCAGGTTCCAGTTCTATTTCTTCATATGTGAGTACATGCGTTGGGTCTGGCATGTATTTATTTAACAATGACATGTTAAACACATCAGGAACTCTAGAGAGACTTGATAACATTGTTAAACATTAAGCTAAAACTCTGATTCTTTCAAGAATTTCAAATGATCTGATGTACTTAGGGCTCAGTTTCCCTTTCTTACTGAACCTTAAGACACCCTTCCGTAGAGATACTTTCAGAAATACATGATCTCCCACATGGAATTCCAATTCCTTTCTCCAGTTTTCAGCATAACTCTTCTACCTATTTTGGCCTACTTTAATTTGGGCTTGTATTGTCTTCACCTTTGCTGTGGTCTCTTTAATAAGTTCCGGGCCTATAAGTTTCCCCCCACCAACTTCGTCCCAACAAGTTGGAGTTTGACATCTCTTTTCATATAATGCCTCATATGGAGCCATTTGAACACTAGAATGGAAACTATTTTTGTACGAAAATTACTCCAAAGTAAAGTATTAATCCCACATACCTTGGAAGTCAAGAGATCATGACCTTATCATGTCTTCTAGAGTTTGAATATTCCTTTCAGACTGTCTGTCAGTTTGGGGGTGATAAGAAGTACTCATACGAAGCTCAGTATTCAAAGATTTATAGATACTTTTCTATAATTTTGATGTAAATCAGGGATTTCGATCAGATACAATTTATAGAGGTGCACCATGAATTCTTAAAACTTCATCAATATAAAGTCTTTCCAAGCACTCAAGTGGAAAGTCCTCTCTTATAGGATGCAAATGCGCTGATTTTGTGAGACGATCAACAATTAACCATATTTCAGCGTTCTTTCTAGGTGTCCTCGGTAGTCCAGTGATAAAATCCATCATAATGTTATCCCACTTCCACATAAGAATAGGTAGAGGTTGCATCACTAATTTGGGAAATTGTCTCTCTATCTTCACTTGTTGAAAAACTAGACACCTTGACACGTAGTCAGCAATTTCCCCCTTCATATTATCCCACCAAAAATATTCCTTTAGATCTATGTACATCTTGGTGATACCCTATTATATAGAGATATTTGAGCTATGGGAATCATTTAATAGTTCACTTTTTAGCTCAGGTACTGATGGAACACACAACCTCTTCCCTAATTTCAGAACTCCTTTATACACGAAGTCAGCTAGTCTCCCATCCTTGACAACATTAATTTTATTATTCAGATTCTCATTATCAAATTGAGATCTTTTTATCTTATCTAATAAAGATGGATTAACAATCATTTGAAAGAGGAAATATGTTTCCCTTTCCTTAACAATTCCCATATCCATCTTTAGTAGATCCAAAAATATAGGATCTCTCTCAATCCTCATTTGAGTCAAAAGTCCATGATCCTTCCTACTTAATGCATCTTCCACCTTTCCTAGGTGGTAGTGTATTGAAAAATTGTAATCTTTGAGTAACTCGATCCATCTCCTTTGCCTCATGTTGAGTTTTTTTGTGTGAAATTTATTTCAAACTCTTGTGGTCCATATAAATCTCACATCTTTCTCCGTAGAGATAATGTCTCCATATTTTTGGAGCAATGATTACGGCTGCTAAATCAAGATCATGAGTTGGATAATTTTTCTCATGGGTATTCAATTGTCTTGATGCATAAGAAATAACATTATCATTTTTCATAAGGATGCAACCAAACCCATTCTTTGATGCATCACTATATATCAAAAATCCATCACTTCCAGATGGAAGAGTCAAAATTGGAGCATTGACCAATCTTATTATCAATTCTTTGAAGCATTCTGTACACTATTTTTTCTACCCAAACTTAACTTCTTTATGTGTGAGCTTGGTTAGCAGGTTAGCCAGTCAGGTGAAATTATGAACGAAACACTGATAGTAACCTGATAAGCCAATAAAACTGTGTACCTCAGTTATTTTTGTTGGAATTGGCCATTCTTGGATTGCCTTTGTCTTTGCAGGATCAACTAGGATTCCATCCTTAAAGACAATATGGACATGAAAAGAAACTGAATGAAGCTAGAATTTTTTACTTGCTAAACTTCCCATATAATTTATTTCTTATAAGAGTTCTCAGAATAATCTTCAAGTGATTCTCATGGTCTTAATAGATCTCTGATTATAATAGGATATCATCAATGAATACCACAAAAAAGTTATCAAGATACCCCTTGAAGACTATATTCATTAAACCCATGAAAAAAGAGTGTACATTTTTCAGTCCAAAAGGCATCACTGTAAACTCGTAATGCCCATACCTGGTTCGAAATGCTATCTTTGGAATATATTCCTTCCTCACACTCAGCTAATAATATCCAGATCAAAGGTCAATCATTGAAAAGTATTGAGCTACATGAATTTGATCAAATAAATCATCAATACGGGGAAGATGGTACTTATTTTTTATTGTAATATCATTGATTTCCCTAAAATCAATGCATGGCCTCATGGAACCATCTTTCTTTTTGACAAACAAGTCTGGGGATCCCCAAGAAGAAATACTAGGTCGAATAAATCCTTTATCATTCAACTCCTCTAGTTGTTTCTTTAGCTCCACTAACTCCACATTGGCCATTCTATAGGGAGTCTTTGATATAAGTCTTGCATCAGGAATTAAATAAATAGAGAACTTAACTTCTTTCTCTAGAGGATGTCCAAGTAAATCCTCAAGAAATACATCAAAGTACTCTTGACCTATTTTCACATCTTCAATTTGAATATTTCTTTCCTTTCCCATAGTTATTGGTTTATCTTCCTCTCCAAGTATTGCATTCAGTAGAGCTACTAGTGCTGGTTCTAGAGAATAATCAAGTGGCGAAGTTTCTATCCTAAAGACAAGGGATTCTACACCATTTCCAAAAATTATAACTTCCATCTTCTTATAATAAATATTCACATCATAATTTGACAGTGAATCCATACCAAGAATTATATCAAATTCAGTCATTGGTATGATGATAAGTTTAGTAAATAAAGCATGTTCTGGTGTCTGGAGGGGGACTAGTCGACATTCCTTTTGTTGCATTGATACAACCCCAAGGAATTTTGACTCATAACTCCTTTACTAAATCAAATTAGACATATCCAATTTTCTTGGAAAACTAGGAAGATATAAATTAATGTGATGATCCAGAATCAAATAAAGTGTTGGATAAGTTTGAGGAAACAATTAAAGTACCTTCCACCACATCATTAAGAATTTCAACCTCTGTAGTTGTAATCACATTGGATCTCCCTTGTTCTCTTGGATTTTTTTGAGGAATGTTTCCTTGGTGCTTCAGACACTCATTTTCATAGTGTCCCATCTCCCTGCAATTGTAGTATTGAATATCATTGAATTGTTTCTTCCCCTTTCATTCATCAGATCGAGGACCCTTTTCTCCACAGTTTTAGCAGACTCCCATGCCTTTCAAGTATTTCCTGAGATGATTCATTCCACAGTTCTCACATAATTGGAATAGCTTTGTTCCCTTGATCTTCTTTGGTTCTTCTCCTTTTCCTTTGTTATCAAAGTACCGCTTCTTATCTTGGTTTCCTTTGAAAAGATTTGATCTAGCAAATTCCTTCTCTATTTTGATGGCACTTGATACAATTTCATCATATGATGAAAATAATTGAGAAGCCAGTGCTCTTCGAAGAGTTGTCTTAAGAAATTCAATGAAATGATTAATCTTTTCTAACGAGTCACGTACATAATCTAAGGCATACATGGTAAGCCTTGTGAAAGTATCCTCATACTATGCAACACTGTCTTCTTCCCTTTATTTTAAGCTAAATAATTTCCTCTTCATTTCAGTTTGTTTCTCACGAGGGAAATATTTTTTGAAGAATATTTTTTTAAAAGTCCTCCATTCCATATCTTCTATATCCTCTTCCTTCGTGGTATTTTGAATCGTGGACCACCATTGATCTGTGTCTCCCTTGAGACAATATAGTTCAAGTACTACCTTTTCATTTTCATTGCATCTTAAGGCCATGAATATCTTTTCAAGGGACTTGATCCATTGCTCACCAACCACTGGATTAGTATTCCTGCTGAAATATGGGGGATTCTACTGCACGAAACAATCAAACACAGTTGTGGAATGGTTATTCATTATAACTTGATTAAGTTGTCCCAATATAGTCATGATTTGATCTGCTCCAACGTTGATTGTGTTGACTTGATCAACAGGGATATCCCTACCTTGCCCACAAGTATTGATTCCCCTTATTCCATTAGATTCCATTTCTAAATAATGGGATACACTAGATTAGTTTATGAATCTAAAATATAAAAGAAGTCAACATAGATTGAAATTCTATGCATATCTAGTCTTATAAACATGGTTCCTATGAAGAAAAATTTACATTAAACTCCTTCATAATGGATTGTAAATAAAATGTAAATTATCCTAATCATATCCCCCAAGAGTGTCATAACCAAGAGTGAAGCAAAGCCCATTTTCGCGCACCAGTTCTCGTTCGAGTCTAGCTCAAAGTGGTGTTTTCTGGTTTTACCCCTAGATACATCTGTACCAGAGCCGCCTCTACCGGCTCATATCCAGATAGGGACGTATTTCTTAAAAAGATCCACATAATCTATTACTTACCAAAATACCAAGACGTTCTTGTATGTTTATCCTCAAATACTACCTTATGGCTTTTTTCCCTACTATACATTTCCTACTCTAGTTTCCAAGTTTTCTACTAAAATTCTTATGATACCAACTGTAACACCTCGACCCCTCTAGGACGGATCCGGTGCATTACTTGTTATTTTTTCATCGTTATAAGGAATGAAAATCCTGAAGGAATGATCAGTTTAGTAGTCTTGAAGAAACTATATTCATAAACGTGACTCAAATTACATTGGATAAGGTTAAAAAATACAATACATAATAAAAACTAAAAACTGCATCCACAGGAACTCAATAAATGATCTCCTCTTCATCACCTCTTGAAGGTAGACAATGAAAGGGGTGAGCTCAAATGCTCAGTAAAGGTTACAAATAGAATAATCATGAATCAATAATAACTGAATCATAAACAAATATGTCATGGTGAATAAATGAAAAACACACGCCATTAATAAACTGAGAAAGGGCCTACATCCATAGATTTTGTCATAGTGAAAATCTCATAGATAGTAATAAATGATAATGAATAAAGAGAATTATTATTAATTGGACATCATGTATCTGGCACATGAAATCATAATACCGTAAAAACGATTTATTTCTATGGGTAGAAACTCATCTGATTTTTGGAAACAAACTCGAAGGTTTGTCTCAAACTAATTTGTCTCAGGAGACCTACCGATGCATCGAGGGGATATAGCAGGACCCACCCACCACTACATGTCCAAAGAATTATTTATACATTGATTCAATACAAGAGAAATATGCCTTTTCAATATCTGTATAGAGTAGAGTATATAGATTCATCAATATTAAAATAACTTTCCAAATAAACACTATATGTAAAATGGTATACGGTTTAGACAACAAAAATATCCATGACATGAGATTATGGATATTTAATATAAATATAATTTCAAATGAAAATTTATCTCAAATGGGCTGTAGGTACACCACATAAGTATTATTAGGTGCACCATACAAAGTTAGTCACAACAAAATAGTAATTGAGACAAAGTCTCTTACCACAATGTAATCAGTCGAATCATATGACCAGAATTTAATAACCCTAAAATGAATCATTGGATAACATGAATATAAAGGGAATAATATTATTATATATAAAATGGCAGTACACATATACCAAATTAAAGAAATAAGTGGCGAACAATGAAAATCTCACAGAAATGAAAGTGAGATGAGAAACCCCTTACATTATGCTCGAGTGTGTTCTTTGTTTGTTTTAATGACCCGAATAATAAAATTTAGATTTGTTAATTAATAAATCCAGAACCTAATATACATGTAATTGATTTATTACCCTATTAGGTTCATTAATGACCCTTTTTATGGGTTTAATAGGGTCAATTTTCTTGTTTTGGAAGCATTTTCTTCCTTAGTTTTCATGATTCGTTTACCTATTTTCATGAATGGAAGTTCATTTGAAATGTCGTTAAACATCCAGAATTGTTAATATATCTTAATAATTACATTAAAGAGATAGAAATTATTTTTTGTTATATACCATGATGATGATTCATTAGTTAAAATTTTATTTCAAATATTCAGATTAACTTGTCCGTTTTGTTCATAATGAACTTGTTTTGTATTATTATCTTATATTATGAGTGTCTAAGGATTGCAGAACATTAATGAGATTAAATAAATATATTCTTATCTAGTTCAACCATTAAAATGGTTTCATGACCAGTAATGAAAAATAAAGTGAAGAACAAAACTCTGTCGTCCACAATGTTTATAAATTGGAACCTCATAGACGTTGATTTCGTTTATAAAAATAAGAGGGAGTAAGGATATTGATGATAGTTCTTCCATTAAAATGATATAATTTCAGTATATATATGATACCGGATTTTATCATGGTAATTTGGATATATGAGGTGAGGAGAGAAAAATAAAACATATGAACTTGAAAATAAAAGAAAAGGCGATAGACCCCTTATGAAAATTCGACAGCCTAACAACGTTGTTTAAAATTTCATAAAATGAAATGATGAGAGAAAAAGGGTATCTCATCATATTGAAATCAAATGTAAAGTAATAAAAACACATAAAATCGAACCCCAAAATATGAGAATGGAAAATCAAATAGATAACATAAAGGAAGTGTCGACTAAAAGAAGAGAATCAAGGATTTCCTTACCTTGTAGAGTAACTCCTAGATCTTGAAGGATGGGACCTTGGGGGCTTAAGAACGGCTTGGGAGGACTTATAGGGAGGTAATAACACCAAATATTAGAGGATATTTATTTTTTAATGAATTAAAACTAAGGGGGGGGGAGTGGGTATTTATAGTAATTAAGAGAGAGTTTTTTATTAATAAAAAGGGACACCTCGTTAGTGGTTTTCACAAAACCATGGGATTTCCCATGGTATTTTTCTATGTTTTAGGGCACTTGGGACACCTCATGTAATAATGTACTATACATAGGTAGACCAAACCTTTATATTAATTATTACATCATTATGATGTCATTTCACTACTGAAAACTCGAATATGTATTTTTACTATTCATGAAAAAATCAAGCATTTTAGAAAAATACCAAAAATTCACACTAACCATTTTTCGACATGTGGAATTAAAAAATGAACTATATTTTTGGAAAATAATTTTCTAAGTATTTTTAATTTAATTTTTAAATAAAATCAAAGTTAATTCAAAAAAATAACAATTTAAAGGTATAATTAGTTTTGTATTACATTGAAAAATTAATTAACTTCTCATTATCTTATTACCTTAAGAAAAAATATTATCATTATTTACTATTTACAAGGGTCATATTACTATTCATATTACTATTCATAAGAGTATGTTACTATTCATCAAAAAATGAAGTTAGTTCTATCATACTCCAAATGACTTACTGGTCACAACTCTAGATGACTGTTTTTCAAAATTCAAAACATAGAAGTGGAAAATTTATGTTTAAAGGGTAGCATATAACTTTCTCCTGTAATGTTTTGTTTCAAAAATGACTTAGTTCTTCATGAAATATGGTCTATCTAATGAATAGAAATTATTTAAGAGCAACATACCATACAATGTTAGGGGTGTTATAGGATGAGAAGCGGTGTGCCGGTGCGGCAGTCTGGGAGGGGGATGGGGTGGTTCAGTGCACTAGATAGGAAGAGATGGAATAAGAGGGATTAGCTTCATTAGGGAAACCTAAATCATGGATTATTAAGTTATCCTAACCATTTCACATATTTTGTTTAAAAAATGAAATATAAAGGTTGGGTTTTAAATTTTACCATACCTAAATCTTTCACGTCATGTATGTTTTTACACTATGTGAAATTTATTATTATTATTATTTTTAGGGATGATTTTTAAATTTAAAATTCAAAAAACATTAGAAATAATACCTTTAAACCATTAATAGAGTTATTAAATAATCTGAACTCTATCCTAACGTAGGTTTTCTTCTATTCAGCACTTTATTTATTTTCTAGACCTAGACATGATCCTATTTAGATGATCACAATTGTTTTGTGACACCCCTTGTTGAATGTTTATTAAAAATATATGGGGCCAAAGGTTGGATTAAATTCATTGTCATAGGTGTAGTGCAATTAACATTATTGTGATCACTAGATCAATATTGAGTGGGATGTGGGATCTTTTTTCCATTCTTACTGGCCATTTTATCATATTTCTTGTCGGTATGAGGGATATCTTGAAAACCAAATGACTTTTCTTTTTATAGAGGTATTTACCAAATAGAAAAAAAATTTTCTTCACTGAATCTTAATATTAATCATCCTTGGTTAATAATAATTAAGGACTTCTTAGGGGATATGAGTGTATACCCTAAAATAATGGGAATATATTGTTCTTCTTCCATGACTAGGATGAGAAAATGATCTTGAAAAATGAAATTTCCAAATTTTATGAAGACTTCCTCTAGAAATCCTTAAGGATGTTTGACTAAGTGGTCATAAAGTTGTAATTCCACACTTTTTTTAATTCACCAAGCCTAGAATTCTTCAAGAAACTCATAGGTTTGAGATTTATACTTTTGACATGACCACCCAAGGATCTTTCAGAATTTCTTGTCCCTATAGTGAAAGGAATTGAGAGGCATTTGGGGTATCATATTTTTTGAGGTACATTTCACTGAATAACTGTGAATCATTAATTTTTTATGGAGATAATTCGTAATTCCTCCGTATTCATTTTAATTTAGAGAAATTATTTAAATAATCTTTCATAAGAATACAATTTAGAAATTGCCTCAGCAAAAAGTATGTTGATGTGCAATTATTTAAGCATCTTTATAAATTTTTTATTATGTCAAAATTTATTAAAAAATTTCAACCTTTTAGGAATGGTGAGAGGTATTATATAGGGTTGAGGTTCCACATAGACATTTTCCTTTTCATGATGCTCATTACCTATATCATTCTCATTAGGTTCAACTTCTAATGTTTTCTATTGACTAGATTTATCAAATTTATATAACTATTTTTGTACCATAATAATATAAACTTGAAGAATATCATCTTTAAATTATTGAAAAATACAGATTTGGAATCCTCCCTTCGATTAGCTACACTATTATTGTGAGAATTAGTCGATCAGATAAATGATTAGAGATATTACCCACTTGATGCTCATGATTACTTAGGGAATCCTTGTGGTTTTTCATTTCATTCTCTTAGGATTTCATCCCTTATTATGATTTTTGGACGAAAGTCATGAGAATGTTTTCAATATTGGATTATATAGTTTGGTATTGTTGTTTTGGTATTACTGTAGCTTTCTAGAATTTATACTACTGAGGTAGTGGATATTATTGAGCTTTAGGAAAAGGTAATTCGAATTTTTTTTGTGGTCGAAGAGATGGATATTGTGATGGGAAACTAGGTTTTCCCTGATTACATTGTGTCCCTTGACCACTCCTCTATTGATAATAACCTTGTTTTTTTTGTTGTGTCTATTGAGGAGGTCTTTATTGATAGTTTATTCTATTGATATTTTTGGACTACTAAAACTACTAGTTTTTTTATATTAATTAAAATAATTAAACATTTTTATTTTTGGATCCTTCATACCTTCCCTATAGTTTTGGTATGAGTATATACCCCACACTTCTTGAAATATTTTACCTTTATAATTGGAGTAAAAGGTGGTAATGGTGGAGCTGCAGGCAGTTGAAAAGATTACATCTTCTTGGTAAGGGAATGTACTTGGTCCAATAAGTGGTTGGTCTCTTCTATTTGGTGAATTCAATGCCAAGGGGGTTCTATTTAACTATTCCATAAACTGCAATTCTTTAAAATTTAATATAATTGTGGTCTATAAACTCAGGTGTCTTTTTCCTAATCCTTCATTCAGTGGGGGTGTAACCAACTATGTGTGAGGCAGGATGGAGTCTCTGGTAGAGAATATGAAGTTGTAGCCTCAAAACTATCCTGTGATGTGGGAATTTTTAGGATAGTGACTTGAATATCTCCAATGATTCCCATTCTGATTCTCTATCCTCTAGATTAAATTTTTTAATATCATTTATGATCTTTCTAGTTCAAATAATTGGGGAATATTTATCGAGGAATATCTTATCTAGATCATCCCAATTCATGATGGACTTGGGAGCTTGACTTCTTATCCAATCCTTGAATATTCATACAAGAAGAATAAAAAGATGTAGAGTCTCATTAGATATGATGAAACTCCTTGGTTATAGAAGGTTTCACAAACCTCAAAGTAATTTTAAATATTCTGATTGGGGTATTCGCTTTGAATTCCCCTTAATTTCCCCATGTTATGGATCATATGGATGAGTCTAGGTTTACTCCCGAATTTATGCACCTAAATTGGTGGGATCACAATACTAGGCACAAAAACACTTATGGGAGGCCATCCATAATCCATTATGGTGCACTTATCTAGTTTTTATTGCTCTTCCTAAAGTTTAGGTGGCACATATTGGGAATTTTCAGATGGGGTGGACCAATATCATTACACTCATCCATTGTTGTAACACCCCGACCCCTCTAGACCGGAGCCGACACATTACTTATTATATTGGAATGGTTAGAAGGAATGAAAATACAAAATTAGCAACCATTTTAGTATCCTTGAAGAAACTAGATACATAAATTTAACTCAAATTACATTGGAAAAGGTTAAAAAATACATTACATAACAAAAACAAAAAACTGCATCCACAAGAACTCAATAAATGATCTCCACTTCATCACCTGTTAAAGGTAAATAGTGAAATGGGTGAGCTCAAATGCTCAGTAAGGGTTAAAAATGGCAGAATCATGAATAAATAATAACTGAATTGTAAATAATTTGACATAATCAACATGGATTGGTGAATAAATGAAAAACTCATTCCATTAATAAATTGAGAATGAAACTGCATCCATAGATTTTGTCATAGTGAAAACCTCATTGATAGTAATAACTGATAATGAATAAATAGAATGATTATTAATTTTAGATCATTTATTTGACACATGATACCATAATACCGTAAAAACAGTTTAGTTCTATGGGTAGAAACCCGTCTGATTTTATGGAAACAAACTCAATGGGTTTGTCGCCAAACTATTTTGTCTCATGAGACCTACTAATTCATCGAGGGAATATAGTAGGCCCCAACCACCAATTCATGTCCAATTAATTATTTATATATTGATTCAATGGAATATAAATATGCCTTTTTAATATCCATGTAGATTAGAGTATATAGATTCATCAATATTTCCATAATTAAAATAACTTTCCAAAAAAATACTGTATGTAAAATGGTATACGGTTTAGAAAAAAAACATACCCATGATATGAGATTATGGATATTTAATATAAATATAATTTAAAATGAAATTTTATCTCAAATGGGCAGTCAATACACCACATAAGGATTATTAGGTGCACCATACAAAGTTAGTCACAAAAAAATAGTAGTTGAGACAAAGTCTCTTACCACAATGTAATCGGTCAAATCGTATGACCAAAACATAGTAACACTAAAATGAATAATTGAATAACATGAATATAAATATAATCATGTTATTATATATCAAATGTTAGTACACATATACCACGTTCTATAAATAAGTGGTGAACAATGAAAATCTCACAGAAATGAAAGTGAGATGAGAAACCCCTTACCTTTTGCTCGAGAACCTCATATATATTTAATTGATTTAGTATAACCTTTTTAGGTTAATTCATGGCCTTTTATGGGTTTAAGAGGTTCAATTTTCTTGTTTTTGAAGCATTTTCTTCCTTGGTTTTCATGATTCGTTTACTTGTTTTCATGAATAGAAGTTCATTTGAAACGTGGTTAAACATAAATAATTTTTCATATATATTATTAATTAAATTAAGAATATATAAATGATCTTATAATTATTTTGGGTTATATACCATGGTGATGATTCATTAGTTAAAAGTTTATTACAAATATTTGGATTAACTTGTCTGTTTTGTTCATAAGGAACTTGTTTTGTATTATTATTTCATATTATGAGTGTGTAAAGATTCCAGAACATTAATTAGGTAAAATAAATATATTATTAAATTGTTCAACCATTAAAATGGTTTGATGACCAGTAATGAAGGATAAAGTGAATAACAAAACTCCATCATCCACAAAGGTTATAAATTGGAACCTCATGAATATTGATTTTGTTTATAAAAAAAGGGAGAGAGTAAGAATATTGATGATGGTTCTTCAATTAAAATGATATAATTCCAGTATATAGATTATACTGGAGTTTATCATGGTCATTTTGATAGAGGAGGTTAGGAGAGAAAAAGAAAAGAGATGAACTTGAAAATAAAAGAAAAGGTGAGAGATCTCTTATGAAAATTCGGTAGCCTAACGACGTCGCTTAAAATTTCATAAAATGAAATGATGAGAGAAAAAGGGTATCTAATAATATTGGAATCAAAAGTAAAGTAATAAGAACACATAAACCCTAACCCCAGCATATAATAATGGAAAATCAAATAGATATCATAAAAGAAGTGTCGACTAAAAGAAGAGAATAAAGGATTCCATTACCTAGTAGAGTAAATCCTATATCTTGAAGGATGGGACCTTGGGGGATTAAGAACACATTTGGAGGACTCCTAGAGAGGTAAAACCACCAGATATTTGAGGAAGAGAGATTTGGAATTAAGGAAAACGAATGGATGAGTGGGTATTTATAGAAAAACAGAGGTAGTATTTTAATAATTTCAAAGGGACACCTCATTAGTGGTTTTTGCCAAACCATGGGCTTGACCATGGTATTTTCCCATGGTATTAGCCACTTGGGATAACTAATGCCATAAGTTACTGTACACAAGTATACCATACTTTTATATTTAATTATTACATCATTATGATGTCATTAAACTTCCGAAAACTCAAAATTGTATTTTTACTATTCATAAAAAATTCATGTATTTTAGAAAAATCCAAAAAATTCACCCTAACAATTTTTCAACATGTAGAATTAAAAAATGATCTCCATTTGTTGAAAATAATTTTCTAATTATTTTTAATTTAATTTTTAAATAAAATCATAGTTAATTCAAAAAATAACAATTTTAAAGGTATAATTTGTTCTATATCACATTGAAAAATTAATTAATATCTCATTATATTATTACCTTATGAAAATAAAATACTATCATTATTTACTATTTATAAGGGTCATATTACTATTCATATTACTATTCATAAGGGTATGTTACTATTCATCAAAAAATCAAGTTAGTTCTATCGGACTCCAAATCACTTACTGGTCATAACTCTAGATGGTTGTTTTTAGAAATTCCAAAACATAAAAGTGGAAATTTATGTTTAATGGCTTGGTTTTGACTATCTCCTAAATAACCAAGTGTTGTTTCAAAGGAACATAGTGCTTTATGAAATATAGGCTATGAGAAAAATGTATTTAATAGAATCATACCATAAAATGCTTGGGGTGTTATATTATTCCCTCCTTCAAAAATTTCATCCTCGAAATTTTATGTATAAAGCCCACCAAAAATATGTGGGTGATTCTTCTTCATGAAATCCTCTAGTTCTCATGTTGATTCCTCCATATTTTGGTTCATCCAAAGAACCTTTACTAGACGAGTTTTCCGATTTCTCAATACCTGCTCCCTTGTGTCAAGAATTCAAATAGGATTTTCACAGTATGACAAATCAAGTTCCAGTTAAATTTCTTCATAGGTGAGTACATGCATTGGTTCTGGATTGTATTTCTTCAACCATGACACATGGAACACATCATGGACTTTAGAAAGATTTGGAAGCATTGCTAAATGGTAAGAAACTACTCCGATTCTTTCCAGAATTTCAAATGGTCTGATATACCTAGGGCTCAGTTTTCCTTTCTTACTGAACCTCATGACACCCTTCCATGGAGATACTTTCAAAAAGACATGATCTCCCACCTGGACTTCCAAATCATTTCTTTGATTGTCAGCATAACTCTTCTGCCTACTTTAGTCTGCTTTAATATGGGTTTGGATTGTATTCACCTTTTTCTTGGTATCTTTAATAAGTTATGAGCCTATAAGTTTAATCTCACCAAATTCATCCCAAAAAGTTGCAGTTCGGAATATCTTTCCATATAATGCTTCATATGGAGCCATTTGAATACTATAATGGAAACTATTGTTGTATGAAAATTCCACAAAAGGAAAGTATTTATCCCACATACCTTGGAAGTCAAGATAACATGACATCATCATATATTCTAGAGTTTGTATAGTCCTTTCAGACTGTCTGTCAGTTTGGGGGTGATAAGCTATACTCATACGAAGTTCTGTAATCAAAGCCTTCTGGATACTTTTCTAGAATTTTGTTGTAAATTGGGGATCTCAATCATACACAATCGATAGAATTTCACCATGAAGTCCTACAAATTCATTAATATAATGTCTTGTCAGGCACTCAAGTGGTAAATCCTCTCTTATTAGAAGTAAATGTGCTGATTTGGTGAGACGATCAACAATTACCCATATTGCATCATTCCTTCTAGGTGTCCTTGGTAGTCCAGTGACAAAATCCATCGTAATGTTATCCCACTTCCATATAGAAATAGGTAGAGGTTGCATCACTCATTTGGTATGTTGTCTCTCCACCTTCACTTATTGACAAACTAGACACCTTGACACGTAGTTAGTAATTTCCCACTTCATATTATCCCACCAAAAAATATTCCTTTAGATATCTATACATATTGGTTCTATCTAGGTGTATAGATAAATTTGAGCTATGATCATCATCTAATAGTTCAATTTTTATCTCATATACGGATGGGACACATAACCTCTTCCCAAACATTAGATCTCCTTCCTCATACACAAAGTTTTCCAATCTTCCATCCTTAACAACAACAATTTTATTGTGCAGATTCTCATCATTAGATTTAGTGATTTTCATCTTCTCTAATAAAGATGGTTTGGTAATCATTTGAAAGAGAAAATATGTTTCCCCTTTCTTAACAATTCTCATATCCATATTTATTAGATAAAAAATATAGGATCTCTCTCAATCCTCATTTGAGTCAGAAGTCCATGATCATTCCTGCTTAATGCATCTACCACCTTATTCGCCTTTCTTAGGTGGTAGTGTATTGAAAAATAGTAATATTTGAGTAACACGAGCCATCTCCTTTGCCTCATGTTGAGTTCTTTTTGTGTAAAAATGTATTTCAAACTCTTGTGGTCCGTATAAATCTTATATCTTTCTCAGTAGAGATAATGTCTCCATATTTTTAGAGAAAAGATTATGACTGCTAACTCAAGATCATGAGTTGGATAATTTTACTCATTGGTCTTAAACTATCTTGATGTATAAGCATTAACTTTATTATTTTTCATAAAGACGCAACCCAACCCATTCTTTGATGCATCACTGTATATCACAAATCCATCACTTCCAGATGGAAGAGTAAAAATTGGAGCATTGACCAATCTTCCTTTCAATTCTTCGAAGAAATCCATACACTCTTTTTTTTCACACAAACTTAACTCCTTTACATGTGATCTTGGTTAGTGGGTTAGCTAGTTGGGAAAAATTATGAACGAAACTCCGATAATAACCTGTTAAGATAATAAAACTGTGTGCATCAGTTATGTTTATTGGCATGGGCCATTCTTGGATTTCCTTTGTCTTTGTAGGGTCAACTATGATTCCATACTTAGAGAAAATATGGCCTATAAAAGAAACTTATTGAATCCATAATTCACACTTGCTAAACTTCCCATATAATTTATTGCTTCTAAGAGTTCTTAGAATAATCTTCAAGTGATTCTCAGGGTCTTAATATCTTTTTGATTATACAAGGATATCATCGATGAATGCCACAAAATGTATCAAGATATTCCTTGAAATATCTATTCATTAAATCCATGAAAATAGATGGTGTATTCATCAGTCTAAAAGCAATCACTGTAAACACGTAATGCCCATACCTGCTTCGAAATGTTGTCTTTGGAATATCTTCCTTCCTCACACATAGTTGATGATATCCGGATCAAAGGTAAATCTTTGAAAAGTATTTATCTCCATGAAGTTGATCAAATAAATCATCAATACGGGGAAGAGGATACTTATTCTATATTTTAATAGCATAGATTTCCCTATAATCAATGCATAGCCTCATAGATCCATCTTTCTTCTTGATAAACAGGACCGTGGCTCCCGATGGAGAAACACTAGGCTGAATAAATCCTTTGTCACTCAAATCCTCTAGTTTTTTCTTTAGATCCACTAACTCTATAGTGATTATTCTATATGGGGTCTTTGATATAGGTCTTGCACTAGGAATTATTTCAATGGAAAACTCAATTTCATGCTCTGGAGGATGTCTAGGTAAATCCTATGGAAATACATCAATGTATTATTTCACTATATGCACATCTTCAATTTGAAAATTTCTTTTCTCACCCATAGATATTTTTTTATCTTCCTCTCCAAGTATTTCATTCAGTAGAGCTATTGGGGGTGGTTCTAGATAAGAATCAGATGGAGTGATCTCTACTCTAAAGATAATAGATTATACACCATTTTCAAAAATTATAACTTCATTTTTATTGTAATAAATCCTCGTATCATAATTTGATATCCAATCTATACTGAGAATTATATCAAATTTAGTAATTGGTATGATGATATGTTTATCAACTAAAGAACGTTTTGGTTTCTGGAGGGGGACTAGTCGACATGCATTTGTTGCAATGATACATCCCTTGGGAGTTCTGACTGACAACTCCTTTATTAAATCAAATTGGACATATCTAATTTTCTTGAAAAAATGGGAAGATATAAATGAATGTGATGACCTAGAATCAAATAAATTGTTGGCTATGTTTGAGGAAACAATTAAAGTACCTACCACCACATCATTAAGAACTTAATCCTCTGCAGTTGTAATCACATAGGTTCTCCCTTATTCTCTTGGATTTTTCTGAGGCATGTTTCCTTGGTGATTAGAAAACTCATTTGAATATTGTCCCATCTCTCTGCAATTGTATCATTGAATATCATTTAATTGTTTCTTCCCCTTGTATTCATCATATTGATGACCCTTTTTTCTCACTTATACTAGTCTCCCATGCCTTTTAAGAATTTCCTAAGATGATTATTTCCACAGTTCACACATAATGGGAATAACCTAGTTCCCTCATTCTTCTTTGGTGCTTCCCCTTAACCTTGGTTATCAGAGTACCTCTTTTTATCTTGGTTCCCCTTGAACAAATTTGATCTAGAAAATTTCTTCTCCTTTTTTATGGCACTTGATACAATTTCATCATATGATGAAAATTTTTGAGAAGCCAGCGCCCTTAGAAGACTTGGATTAAGACCTTCAAATAAATGACCAATCTTGTCTACCGAGTCATGAACGTAATCTACAACATACGTGGCTAGCCTTGTGAATGTATCCTCGTACTCTGCAACACTGTCTTCTTCCCTTTTTTTAAGCCAAGGAATTTCCTCTTCATTTCGGTTCATTGCTCATGATGGAAATATTTTTAAAAGAATATTTCCTTAAAATTCCTCCATTCCATATCTTCTATTTCGTCTCCCTCCATGGTATTCTGAATCAAGGACCACCATTGATCAGCATCACCCTTGAGACAATGTACTGCCAGTACTACCTTTTCATTTTCATTGCATCTTAATTCCATGAATACCTTTTAAAGGGACTTGATCCATTGCTCAGCAACCATTGGGTAAGTTGTCTCGAAAAAAGATGGGGGCTTCTTCCACATGAAATGATTCAACACAGGTGTGGAAGGGTTATTCGTTACAACCTGAGTAAGTTTTCCCAATATGGTCATGATATGATCTGCTCCAACATTAACTGTGTTGACTTGATCAATAGGGAGATCCCTACATTTCCCATGAGTATTGATTCCCCTTCTTCTGTTAGACGCCATTTCTAAATAATGGGATACACTAGATTAGTTTATGAATCTCAAATAGAAAAGCACTCAATATAGATTGAAATTCTTTGCATAGCTAATATTATAAACATGGTTTCTCTAAGAAAAAATTTACATTAAACTCCTTCATAATGGATTGTAAAGAAAATGTGAATTATCCAAAGCATATCGCCTGGGAGTGTCGTAACCAAGAGTGAAACAAGACCCACTATCATGCACCAGTTCCCATTCGAGTCTAGCTCAAAGCGGTGTTTTTGGGTTTTACCCCTAGATACATTTGTGCCAGAGCTGCCTCTACCGGCTCATATCCAGATATGGATGTATTGCTTGAAAGATCCACATAATCTATTCCTTACCAAAATAATAGGAATTTCTTGTACGTTTATCCTCAAATACTACCTTAGGTCTTTGTTCCCTACTATACAATTCCTACTCTAGTTTCCGAATTTTCTACTAGATTTCATCTAATACCAACTATAACACCCCAACCCCTTTAGATCGGAGTCAATGCATTAATTGTAATATTTTCATAGTTAGAAGGAATGAAAATCCCGAAGGACTGATCATTTTAGTAGTCTTGAAGAAACTATATACATAAATGTAACTCAAATTACATTGGAAAAGGTTACAAAATACATTACATAACAAAAACTAGAAATTGTATCCACATAAACTCAATAAATAATCTCCACTTCATCACCTGTTGAAGGTAAATAGTGAAAGGGGTGAGATTAAATTCTTATTAAGGGTTACAAATGGTGTAAGCATGTGTCAATAATAACTTAATTTTAAAAAATTTGACATAATCAACATGGTATGGTGAATAAATGAAAAACTCACTCCATTAATAAACTGAGAATAAAACTGCATCCATAGATTTTGTCATAGTGAAAACATCATGGATAGTAATAACTGATAATTAATAAAAAGAATTCTTATTAATTGGACATCATGTATCTGGCACATGAAATCATAATACCGTAAAAATGGTTTAGTTCTATGGGTAGAAACCCATCTGATTTTTGGAAACAAACTCGAAGGGTTTGTCTCCAACTAATTTGTCTCATGAGACCTACCGATGCATCGAGGGGCTATAGAGGGCCCCACCCACCACTTAATGTCCAAATAATTCTTTATAAATTGATTTAATACAAGATAAATATTCATTTTTAATATCCTTATAGAGTAGAGAATACAGATTCATCAATATTTTCATAATTAAAATAACTTTCCAAATAAACACCGTATGTAAAATGGTATACAGTTTAGACAACAAACATATCCATGAAATGAGATTAGAGATATTTAATAAAAATATAATTTCAAATTAAAATTTATCTCAAATGGGAAGTGGGTACACAACATAATTATTATTATGTGCACCATAAAAATTTAGTCACAACGAAATAGTAGTTGAGACACAGTCTCTTACCATAATGTAATCGGTCGAATTATATGAAAAAACATAATAAACCTAAAATAAATCATTGAATAACATGAATATAAATATAATAATGTTATTATATATCAGATATCAGTACAAACATACCACATACAAGAAATAAGTGGCAAACAATGAAAATCTAATAGAAATGAATGTGAGATGAGAAAACCCTTACCTTTTGCTCGAGTGTGTTCTTATTTTGTTTTAACGACCTGAATAATAAAATTTGGCTTCATTAATTAATAATTCCATGACCTCATATACATGTAATTGATTTATTATAACCTTATTAGGTTCGTTCATGTCCCTTTTTAGGGGTTTAAGAGGTTCAATTTTCTTGTTTTTGAAGCATTTTCTTCCTTGGTTTTCATGATTCGTTTACTTGTTTTCGTGAATGGAAGTTCATTTGAAATGTGGTTAAACAACCATAATTCTTAATATATATTATTAATGAAATTAATTAGATATAAATTATCTTATAATTATTTTGGGTTATATACCATGATGATTATTCATTAGTTAAAATTTTATTACAAATATTTGGATTAACTTGGCTGTTTTGTTCATAATAAACTTGTTTTGTATTATTATTTCATATTATGAGTGTGTAAATATTAAAGAACATTAATGAGATTAAATACATATATTATTATCTTTTTCAACCATTAAAATGGTTTCATGACCAGTATTGAATGAGAAAGTGAAGAATGAAAGTTCGTCGTCCACAAAGGTTATAAATTGGAACCTCATGGATGTTGATTTTGTTTATAAAAATAAAAGGGAGGGAGTAAGAATATTGATGATGGTTCTTCCATTTACATGATATAATTCCATTATATAGATGATACTGGAGTTTATCATGTTGATTTGAATAGAGGATGTGGGGAGAGAAAAAGAAAATAGATGAACTTGAAAAGAAAAGAAAATGTGAGAGATCTCTTATGAAAATTCGGCAGCCTAACAGCGTCGCTTAAAATTTCATAAAATGAAACGATGAGAGAAAAAGGGTATCTCAAAATATTGAAATCAAAAGGACAGTAATAAGAACACATAAAATTAAACACCAACATATGTGAATGGAAAATCAAATAGATAACATAAAAGAAGTGTCGACTAAAAGAAGAGAATGAAGGATTCCTTTACCTTGTAGAGTAACTCCTAGGTCTTGAAGGATGGGAACTTGGGGGCTTAAGGACACCTTGGGAGGAATCCCAGAGAGGTAAAAACACCATAGTTTCTAGGATTAGGGATTTTTAATGAAATAAAATGAATGGATGAGTGGGTATTTATAGAAAAAGAGAGGAAGTATTTTAATAATTTCAATGGGACACCTCATTAGTGGTTTTTGCCAAACCATGGGCTTTTCCATGGTATTTGCCCATGGTTTTAGCCACTTGGGAAACCTCATGAAATAGTTTACTGTACACAAGTATACCATACTTTTATATTTAATTATTACATCATTATGATGTCATTAAACTACCGAAAACTCAAAACTGTATTTTACTATTCATGAAAAATTCACGTATTTTAGAAAAATCCCAAATATTCACCCTAACAATTTTTCGACATATAGAATTCAAAAATGATCTCAATTTTTTTAAAATAATTTTCAGATTATTTTTACTTTAATTTTTAAATAAAATCATATTTAATTCAAAAAATAAAAAATTTAAAGGTATAATCATTTCTATGTCACATTGAAAAATTAATTAAGCTCTCATTATCTTATTACCTTAAGAAAATAAAATATTATCATTATTTACTATTTATAAGGGACATATTACTATTCATATTACTATTCATAAGGGTATGTTACTATTCATAAATAAATCAAATTGGTTCTATCAGACTTCAAATAACTTACTGGGTCACAACTCTAGATGACTGTTTCTCGAAATTCCAAAACATAGAAGTGGAAAATTTATGTTTATTGGCTTGGTTTTGACTATCACCTAAATAACAAAGTGTTTTTTCAAAGGAACACAATGATTTATGGAATATAGGCTATGAAAAGAATGTATTTAATAGAATCATACCATAAAATATTTTGGGTGTTATAATTGTGAAATTTTACCATGAATCAATTGATCTATAAACCTAGGGATCAAAAAGAATTAGTTCGTACATGTACAAGATCCATGAGAGAGTCAAGGGACCCTAACTAAAGAACTAATATGAATAGAATTGGACACCAATTCTTTTCCATAAGAAGAAAATTAGAAAAAGATAAAAGCGGGAGGAAATTGAAGAATACTGTGTTGGGTGAGGTGGTCTAAGGTTCGTACCAGTAGTTGTTGTGGCTAATCACAATAGTCCTCAGAAATAGTGTAAAAGTTTAATGTTCCCAAAATGTAACATTAATTCCACTGGGTGTGATCAGATAATAATTTAATATCCCAAACTACACTTTACTACTAAGGTGGTGTAACTTTCATTCTGAGGTTGAACCCATAACGACATCTTGTTAGAAGCAACCCAGTGGTCAGAACCATTTGAGTAGGATTCCCCACTATCACTACTCTTGGGTTTTTTTCACTAAAATTAAGTATCTTTGGTGTTAAAATGGATTAAAGAAGGTTTCAGAATTGATTTTAGGATAAAGGAATAAGGTAATCCTAAATCATACTTGGGATATACCTATAGAGTAGGATAAAAGGCTGTAATAAGACCAAAATTGATCATGGTCCAACAAATTGTATAAACTTAATTTGTAAAAGTCTCCTTATTCCAAAGTAATCAAAAAACTAAGCGTAGGTATCTTGGAATCTATATAGAAATAATTAAAGGCTATTAGTCATATCCTAATATTTTCCAACTAGGTCATGGTTGTTCAATTTTCACATATGATGATCAGGGATAGTTCAAAAGGATGATAATGAAAATTTCCTTAAATCGAGTTACAATCCATTAGTTTTTACAGTTTCAATTTTAAATATTCTTTAGGTTAAATTCAACTATACTCTCAACCCCTGACACTAAGTGGATTATATATACATTACATAATTGAATAAAAATAGGGAAATAGATGGTAACATTCTTCAAATATCTAATAATTGAAAGAAATAAGATAATTTCACAATTAAAACCATTCTAAAAGTAATTAAATACAAACACAGATAAAGAAACAATATATAACATTGTGGTAATCTATGTTTCATGGAAAAAAGGATTAGAAATGAAAAATTGGAACAACAATGATCAACAAACAGATCTTGGAATTGAATGTGGAAATAAAAAAATGTTTCAAATAGAAAAATAAATCATTAGATACATTAAGAATTTAAAATGGATGTAAAATGAATAAAAATATAATAAAAGAATAAAATATGTTCTAGAACCTATGAATTTTTTTGTGCATCAAGGACACTTTACATATATAGATCCTGAAAGGTATATGGTTTGTGAATTCATTATGTCATATACACCTTTATGCGGATTCTTATTTGACACTTACATGATGCATAAATGTTCGTCTTTCCATGTACTTCAGATCCAAAAAATTCACCAAATATTTATGATATCACTAATTACATAGATTTATCCTTCAAAGATAATTATTTTTTGATCTTCTCACATTGTGTAATGTGTTTCTTCTATTTATTCTTCATAATATTTGGTATTTTAGTCTTTCAAAATGTGTAATCAAGATACAAGTTGTGTAATTGTTTCATGCCTTTTATTTAGGATTCACAGCTTGTAATTTAGTTGGAAGGTGGTCTGATTGAGCTATACATGTCATTTACTTCTGACTCATGAAATCTAATGTGCGATTTTTATGTTTTTCAAACATTCCTATTTTGAGTCTTGAATTCCTAATTATTCTGAAGAAACATCCAAACCAAGTGTATTATATAATTAAACTTGATTAAACCTTAATTAAAAGTTTCCAAAATGTGTATATAAATGCATCTTATCAGTGAAAATAAAAAGACTTGAAGGGAACTATTTGGATTGAAGAATGATAACTATTGTTATAAAAATACTTAACCAATCCCATAAGTTTATCCCATGATTCCCCATAATACAAGATGAAAGAGTGGATTATATCCTCAAGGATATAATTAGAATTCTCTATCTGACCATCATTCTATGGATGGTAAGTTATACTCAACCTGACCTAAGTGCCCATTACCTCCTAGAAACTATTACAGAACCATGAGGTAAACCTATAATCTATTTCCAAAAGAATGTTATAGGTAAACCCATTTAACATCAAAACCTTCTACACATACATCTTAACTAGATATCTCAATTTAGTAGTGTCCCTAATCAGAATGAAATGAATCAATTTCATAAAAAAATCAATCACTCTTCTGATAACATTTTCCTATTAATGAGTCTATTTTAATCAAACAAGAAACTCAATGGACACCTTGTCTCATTTACTAACCAACATCATGATATTCTGGATTAAACTACAAGGTTTTAGGTTCTCTACCTTTATTTGATTTCATGTGTAACAATGGGACACATAATCTGGAATGTCAAGCTTCTTACCCATCCAACCAAATCACCATCTCATTTCATAATACATCTTCGTAGTGAATATATAAATGAACTATTAAGAAATATGATAGTCAAAAAAATTTATCATCCAAGATGTTGGGATGAAAAACCAATCACCAAAGAGGAGAATACCATCTAAAGAGAGAGAGAGATACCAAATATTTTCTCCCCACTCTAAAGGGTTTCTAGAATAAACCAAAATATCTTCCATGAAAACTACCACAAAAGATCTCAGATACATATTGAATGTATAGTTCATCAAATATATGAAAACTCTTAGAGTTTTGGTCAAAACAAAATGCATCATAGGTTATTCATAATGATCATAAATTCTCCTAAAAGCTGTCTTCAAAATATCAGACTACCTACCCTTGAGAAGATGATAACCTAACAAAATATCAGTATTTGAAAACTAATTTCCCCCTTAAACTAATCAAATAAATCATAAATGTGGAAAAATAACACTTATTATTAACTATCACCCTGTATAACTTTGATTGGAACATAAACAATTGAATTTAACCATCTTACTTCTTTGAAAAGAGAATATGGGTTTCCCAAGGGGAAACACTAGGTTGAAAGAAACCTTTATCCATCGTATAATCCAACTGAATCATTAGCTATGTAGTTCTTTTGGTGCAATACTAGAGGCTATTGAGATCAAAGACGTACTTGAAACTAGATCAATCATGAACTTCATCTCCCTATTTAGATGAAGATAGAATAATTCATCTATGAAAATGTTTGGAAAGAACCAAAAAACTATGGGATGGTCAACAAGAGAAGAGACATATTCATAAAGAACTTTAAAAATAGGAAACAAACTCCTAAGATTTTGTCATAACGATCTTTCAAAACTAGACCATAGATCCCACTCTCCTTGAAACACTAGAGATAACCCATAATTATCATGGAACAAGAAACAACTATGAAACAAAATAAACCTTAGCATGATGATTGATAAGGAAATATATACTGATGATGAAATCAAACAGATCCAAATTAAGAACAAAGAAAATATCATACTAAAATTGCATCAACTATCAATAGAGAATAATAAGGACAATGAAATCCCTTATACTTCCTATTCTTAAGAGGCATGGCTAACTCCATAATAATGAACATGATTTATGTTAGAGTTTTAATCATGCCAACAAAATGGGTTGAAATAAATTATTGGGAGGAACCAATATAGAATAAATTAGTCTCTACAAAATATTCAATAAATATGGTACCTCTAACTGTCATTGGACCCAAGTAAACCTCCATTGGATACTCATCCACTAAATGAAGGTACTTCACTCTTAAGTCCCATAGTTGCATCCCTATATTCTTTGAAGCATATGACTATGCCACAATGAACCTTCCAACTGATGGTTTCTAACAATAACTAGGGGTAAAATGTCTATGGAACACTATTTTAACACTATTGGATTTAACATATAGTTTGTAGGAATCCTTCTATTGAGAACCACCTCCACCACCCTTGTGGTGATCATGCCACTTCCTCTTCTTCCCATGTGATCCATTGAAGAATCCACTAGGTGGAAGATAAGTTACATAAGAGCCAACCTTGATTTCCATATCCGTCTATTTCATTATATCCTTGTCCATTTTCTCCACATGGGTAGAAAAATTCAACATGAATAACTGCTATTTGGTATTTGGTCACAAACCATGCAGTTACTTTTATGATTTTAGATGGTCAATTTTCACTACCTCTAGATAAAAATAAACCAACTCCACAGACCGATTAGTGTTTGTCGAAACCAAATATTCTCCATGATAAGAAGATAAGGAGTCCAAATACTTTTCCATCATCATTATAGTGACCCAGTATTGACATCCTTAGATATTACATAATTTTAGATGAATATTCAGTACATTTAAAAAATACATGCTCAAGGAAAATAATAGTTTAGTGTGTATGGAAACATGAAAAGAAAAATATTCTATTCTAGTGAAAGATCTTCAACATGTCCCATAATGATCTCCACCTTTATTACTTCTACCAAAAATGTTTCTTCTTAACCTGGGAAAATGAAACATAATAAAGGGGTGATCTAAGATGATATGTAAATTAAATTAAGTAAATGTGTATTCATAACATGAACAAAAGGGTATGGAAATTGAGAATAACATTTAAAGATCATACCCTACATATTAAAGACCATAATATAGATTGGAAGTCCAAAAGAAATGAATCATAAGGAAATAAATAACACAGTAATAGGAATAAGATATAGAATTTTTGCGGACACATAATCATATATAATGATTTCCATAGTAGTCAAAGAATTTTTACGAAGGCCATATTAGTGGACAATATCCTTTACTGAATCGAGTTCACGCCCTATTCTAGCCTTATAATACAAAACCGAGTTCACTCCTCATTCTTGTGTTGAAATACTAAACTGATTTCAAATCATGTTCCAGCCATGTAATACTGAACCGAGTTCATTTTCACTTCATACATGTCTATCTCATGAGATATAAATCTTTAACCAATTAATTGGAGGGAGATATATGTCCCACAAAACTTATAATGAAATCATACATACAATTTCCACAAAATCATAAAATTTATATCATAACTCATGAAATGAAATGGATATCATAAACATGTAATCATATCATAACCTATGGAAAAAGATACAGTTGTTATAGTAATTTATTCAATATCATAACCCATGAAAGAGAAATGGATTTAATAAACATATAACCCGTGAAATAGAAAAATATTTCATAAACATATAACCCATTAAATAGAAATGGATTTCATAAACATATTACCTATGAAATATAAATGGATGTCATAATCATATAAATCATTATAGATAAATGGGTTTCATAAATACCATGATGTTAATCATAACCCATTCAAAGAAAGAATATTAATGGAACATTTAGATCATTTCTTACAAGGTCATGATTAACATCAACAAATGTCATCTTAGAAGGAAAATAACTTGGAATGATATTTTGAAAACATTTCTCGAGAAAAATATCCTTTCTTATTTGAAAAATTACCTTTTAAAAATAAAACCTCTTGAAAACCATTTCCTTTGAAAATACATTGAAAATGTAAAATTAAGGCTTGAAAACATTTTTAAAATATTTTTCCTTGAAAATTTATAAAATAAGTTATAAAACATTCTAAAAACTATTTTCCTTGAAAAATTATAAAATAAGCTTGAAAACATTTTGAAAACCATTTTCCTTGAAAACTTATAAAAGGAGATTGAAATTTTTTTAAAACATATTTTCCTTAAAAGATTATAAAATAAGCTTGAAAACATTTTAAAATAATTTTCCTTGCAAAGATATAATAGGAGCATGAAAATATTTTCAAAAAAATTTCATTGAAAATACATTTCAAGCTTATAAATGATGATTGAAATCATTTTAAAAACTAGTTTCCCTAAAATCTTATAATATAAGATTAAAAAAAATTTTGAAAACAATTTTCAATGAAAACTTATAAAATAATCTTGAAACCATTTTGAAAATAATTTCTTTGAAAATATATTTTAAACAAAACATAAAAATTAATCTTTAAACATGAATATAATGTTTCAAAGTATTTATAGTGGATAAATTCACACATGTTGTATGGGATAAAAAGAATATTCCTTTTCCATGGTGAAAAGGTTAGAAAAATTCCTCATTAGGGAAGTTAAAATAAATTTAATTAAAATAAATCAAAAGAAAAAAGTGTTAAAATTTCTTCTGAGGATTATAGTAGAATAGTATAATATTCTTGTAACCTTTTTTTTGGAAAACATGATTTTAAAAGAACATAGATTTCCGACTGAAGAGAGGGTAAAATTGCGCTTTCATAAAAATAATTTCTTAAATATCGTGTGTACCAAAGAGTGTAATAAATGGTACCAAAATATGAATGAATCATTAAAAACCATAGGATAATAAAATTAATTAATTATATTTAGATATAGATCATAATATTTCATCAAAGGAATTATAAACATAAACATTCTTGAAAAGTGATACAATTGTCTCAATAAACTATTATAACTTGGTAACTTGGGATCATAAATTCAATTTAAAAAAAATAAAATACATGAATATTAAAATATCATTAAAATAAGGAAATTCTTGATATAGCATATAAAATGAAAGTATATACACCTCAAAATATAATTTTGGTGCATAAAAAAACATGAGTCTCATTGAAGGAAAATTGAGAGAAAACTATTTCACTGATTTGGAAACTTTTTAAACATATACCCCATTAGAGAAATTCCTTAAAATAGATATGTGAATAATTATAAATTTTACTATAAACAATTCTGGTCTGTACATACAACACAAAAAAGGAAAGACTGTCGAACATAGCATCTATCTCACGAAAATAAAAAGTGAGATGAAATCCACTTACCTTGTGTTTTGACTCTCATATTACTCTATCAAAAAACCTGTATAATAAATATAAATTTATTATAAATATTTTAAAGAACCATATTCTTATATCTAATACCATATATTGTTTTATTATGACCTTATATTACCTGATTGTTAACCATCCTATATTAAGGTTTCACATCGGGTAATATTTTCTTTCTATTTCGTATGTGTCATAAATTGTAATATTGTTTATCCTTATAATTTTATAATTATTAAATAAAGTAAACCATGAAATAAATATTACTTATATATATTATATTTGAATTATAATAATCAATATAATGTAAGTATGAAATAAAATACACCGTTCAGGGAAACAATAGGTTGTACATACGCATGAACACTATTTTCGTTTAATTGTCTTGTTGAGAGAAGGAAAGAAAAGGAAATATATGTATATATATATATATCATTGTTACATTACATTTATTATATAATATATATAATATATTTTTACTAAATCCATCCTTAATACATTCCATAGAGGGTGTGAATGAATCACATTGCTTTGAGGGGGCAGTATTCCACACTTCCCCAAATGAAATTATCGTATTAATACCAAAGGGATTTTAAAATATATATATATTCTAAAAGGAATAAATAAGTATAAGGAAATAATATATATAATTTATAATATATATAATCAAAATTTCCATCATAATTTCCCCCATGATAGGTAGTATGGAAAATTGAATAATTATCATTTTGTGAGGTAGTGGTTCATTGTATGCATAAACAATATGTTTGGTATCCATTAAATGGATGTGTGTGTAAGTTTTGGTTGAAACAATTGATTAAATAAATACTAGTATATTGAGGATATTTTTTTTGTATACAATCATATAAAAATAAATTGGATGGATGTGGCGAAATAAAATAAAAGAAAGGACTTGAGAGAAGAAGATACCTCTTAATCGTGTAACTCCTTTTGGTTTATGCCAAAAGTATTCCGTAGATTTAAATATGGCTAGGGGAAGGATTCTAGGAGGAATTTAGGATTTCTTGTAAGTGGATTTGTCAGATTTTTTCCGAACCTAAGA
The DNA here is from genome assembly GCA_963277665.1 of Viscum album. NCBI lineage: Eukaryota > Viridiplantae > Streptophyta > Magnoliopsida > Santalales > Viscaceae > Viscum > Viscum album. The sequence continues at coordinate 1,773,867,394 of OY728129.1, read as the reverse complement.
GGTTTTAGAGGTGTGGTGATGTGGGACAAATAGTGGCCATTTATAGGGAAGGAAAAAGACTCACCTGAAATTTTTTAAAACAAGTAAGGTGGACACATGTTCTTAGCTAAAAAAGTCAAAAACAAAACAGTATAAATCTATAATGGAAGTTTTATGGAAGACATAGGGACATAAATTTTGTTTTGGATAATTTTATAGGTTGTTTTTTATCCTAATATTAAGGTTTAGTAACTAATTAAGCTTAATTTGACTTTAATCATTATGATTAATTTTAATCACTTTTACTAATCATTTGGGTCAAAATAAACATGATGTAATTATGATATAAATATTATAATGATTATAAGGGTTTATTTTTGTTTTTAAAAATTAAATTCTTATAATTGAAAAAATTATTATTAATGCTAATCCTGCAGATGGGACGAAATTATGGGTTTTTAAAGTAGAAAGAAATTTAAAAGATTATTAAGTATTTATATTCAATTTCAAAGTGAAATTGATAATAATGACTTAAATTGTATTAATATATGTATAATTGATTTAATTTGACTTTAAAACCAATATAAAATATAATTTAACATTAATAGTTATTTAAACAAAAATGAAATTGTTAACTAAAAAGCTATATTTTTCACAATTCATCAAAAAATGATGTTTCTCAAAAAAATCCCAAAAATTAACCTATTATAATTTAGAAATTATAAAAACAAAAATAAAGTTTCTTTTATAAAATTAAATTTATAAATGTTTCTAAAAATAATTTTATTATTAAAAGTGGTTCATTCGAGATAAAAATATTTTTAAACATAAAAGGACTTTACCAAAAAAAATATCTTTCATTACCAATATGTTTCATCTATATAAAAAAATTTTAAATAATATTTGAAAATTACTTATTACTATTCATGTAATTAGTTTTAACATCTAGGTTATAATTATCTCATTTAAATAATTTTAAAAATAAAATAACATATCGTAGAAACGTATGTGTTGCGTGTAACGTACACTAAGTCGATGTTTCGTGTAGTGCAGGACAAGTAGGTATTGTGTGTAGCACAATCCAAGTTAGTGTCATTTGAACAAAATGTTTGAATTAGTGTTTTAAAATATATATATATATAGAGAGAGAGAGAACTATTTTCAATATCACATGTAAATAAAAATTTCAAGAAGATGAATTAATTTGAAAAAAAAATATTTCAAAAAATCTCTGGGTATAACATTTTACCCCCCTTAAAATGAATTTCTCTATTGAAATTGATCTTGGTTATCAAATGTTTTATACTTGAGAGTTTTATTCATATAATTCCACATCGTAAAATTTAATACTAAAACTTACCTTAAAAAGGGGAAAGTTGTAACCATAATAGTTACCCAAAGTAATATATAACTAGGTTTCCACATAGGAGAATATAGGTTGGGAGTGAATATTGGACAAGGAGGAAAAGAATAAATATTTATTGGGAGTTCTTGAGTGCATCAAACACAAGAAAGTGAATGATTAATGAAAATTTTAGGGCCTCAAATTCATAAATTTGTAATGATTTATAAGACCCTCAATTCAAAAAACATTAAGGTATTAGGAAAACAATTTTTTTTTTGATCATTATCATAACATTGAGTCATTATTTTATTCAATAAGAATATAATGAAATATAGTTACTTGATATATTTCTATAAATAAACATTCTTTATTTTTTTATTTTATTAATTTATAATTCATCCCTTACTTCATGTAATGTAAGTCTAGAAATTAATTTTTTTTCCTAAAGTGCTAAAATAAAATTTTAACAGATCTAATGGCCTATAAGAGAATGAAAATCATAACTATTTATCTTTAACTATTATTAAAAATCAACATGGTTAATATATTAATCTATAAACATGAAAAATAACACTATTGTTTCATCATAAATAATTATTCATTAAAAATAATTATACCTTAACCATAGCATCATGTAGTCCAGTGGTAGATGTGAAACCCTTATCATCCTTTAGTCATGGATTCATGACCCACAACCTTATCGTACTTTATTGGTCATCACCCGAAATACATGATTTCCTTTTCCAAAACCACACGAAGATAATTTCCAAATATTATGGACTTAATTGAAATATGATTAATCACTAAATAACCTTGTAACCATGGTTTTCAATACAAACCCAGTTCATAAATACTTACAATGAAGTTTAACTTATTCTTTTCATGAATGGTTAATATTATAACCCTTATGAAGGTTAAAAAACCAAAACCATATAAATAAAATCAAAAAATAATCTTAACATTGTTACCCCATATATCAAAAAGTATCTATTTGTTTCACATTCCAAACATGTGAATACCCTCATGGTAAATTCTCTTGGAATATGGTAACAATCTGAATTAATATAAATCATTTTGGAAAAAATTCATGCTTCCTTATTCCATAGAGTACTGTATATATTTCTTAAATCTAAGAAGTTATAAAATTAATCTATGAAGGCATGAACTACTTATCAATATGTACTTAATTTGTTACAAGGTAATTAGTACCATCCAATTTAATTATTCATAACAAAATTATCTTGACATAAAGAATATATTAAGGGTTACCATCCCTTAGTAAAAATATCACCTTGTCATTAAATCACTTCACCAGTCCATTGGGAACATTCAACATAGACTAATAAATATTGAGATAAATACATAAGTAGAACAATCCTTGTATATTTCATCCTTCATATAACTTAATTTTTTATTCCAAACACATACAAAATTTGAATATTCCACTTCCTACTAATGTCATTAATAAGGATAACTCATCTTATTAAACAATATCTATTTTCTTTAACATTTCATCTGAAATATCTTCATCACTATTAATGTAACCATTGCCCACAAAACCATGATGGTTCCTTTTAGGAGTTTTCATCTTAGTACATTTAGTTTCATAATTACCATTTATTCTGAACCTAAAACACTTAACCTTCTATGATGTCTTAGGGAGGCCAATAGTCTCATCCATTTCATTAATCGAACTCTTCATTTTTTCCTTCCAGTCACTTTTTTGTGTCCTTATTTTCCAAAGTCAAAAAAATAATATTATTTCTCTAATAAATTAATTTAGGTGATTATTCCCACATTATTGACACAAATGAAACAAAATATTCTTTCCTCTATGGTCTCCATTACCCGAACTCTTTGTGAACACATTCTTTCTCTTCACTAGTGAGTCTAAGAGTTGGTTAAGGTACACACTGTTAATCATGTTCCATGAAACTTGATTAGGAATGATCACAACATATTTCACTCCATTAATCATTCCACATGAATTTTCATTAACAAAACATCCACCTCATTCAACCCTAATCCAGTTCCTTCTGGTTACCATTATTAACTAAAACCAGAAACATAGTTTGATAATTACTTATCAAAATAGAAAACTACATAATCATGAAAAGAGTTACTTATAGGATACCTATATCATGAACACTTCCTTAATCTATGACACCCTAGGTTCATCATAGGTTATTCATAGACAACTTATATTTAAATAATTCATTATGGTTTTTGAAGAGTTTGTGAATTCCCAAAGCATATCCCATGGGATTATCAAACCTGGTGTGAAACAAGGATGTTGGCTTATACCCGATTACCCTGATTCAGGCCCAAAACATCTTGTCAGAGTTATTACCCCAAGGAAAATTTTTACCATAGGTAAAACCACTTATATCATCCAGACTGTTTTTTATTTCTAAGAAACCACTCACTCTATCCTTTTCCTAAATTACAGGACATTTCATTAAACATTGACTCGTCCTTATACTTATCTTAAGAGACATCCCTAGACATATCCTTAGAAATATAACAAGGGATATCACTAATGTTCTCTCATCCTAGTTTATAAAGGATGACTAAACCTTTCCTTTGATACAAACTATAGTGACCTAGGATTCTCATAAATGGATATTAAATCATTATAGATGAAAATTTAGTACATTACAAAAATAAATGCTAGAGGATCATAAAATTTTGGTTTCTTTGGAAACATGGAAACAAAATATTCCATCTTTGTGAAAGATCTTCAACATCTCCCATAAAGATATCCACCTTTAATACTTATACCTAAAAACTTTATTCAAAAATTGGGGAAAGGAAACAAATGAAAGGGGTGATCTCAAATTCTTAGTAAGGTAAATAAAGGAAATAGGTAAGTATAACTTGAACAAAAGGGTATGGAACTTGGTAATAACATTTGAAGATCATACCCTTCATATTTTAGATCATAAGAAATATTGGAAGTCCATAAGATATGAATCTTAAGGACATAAATAACATAATAATAGGAATATAGCATGTAATTTTGGAAGACACATAAGCATATATAATGATTTCCATAGTAGTTAAGAAATTTATGTTGTTAACATATTAGTGGAAAAAGTACTTTACTGAACCAGGTTCACACCCTATTCCAGTCTTATAATACTAAACCGAGTTTTATCCACATTCCAGCCTCATAGTATGGAACTGAGTTCATATCCCATTCCAGCCCTGTAGTTTTGAACCGAGTTAATTTTGAATTCCTTCCATGTATATATCATGAGATATAAATATTTACCCAATGAATTTTAGGGAGATATAGTTCCCACCCATATCATAATTAAATCATACATACATGTTCCACAAAATCATAAACAGTCATATCATAACCCATACAATGAAATGAGTATCATAAAAATGTAATCATATCATAACTTGGGGAAACAGATATAGGTTTCATAATCATTTCATCAAAACAAAATCCCTTGAAATAGAAATCTATTTCATAAACATATAACCCATGAAATATAAAAATATTTAATAAACATATAACCCCTTAAAGAGAAACAATTTTCATAAACATATAAATTGTGAAAAATAAATGAGTTTCATAAACATATAACCCGTTAAAGAGAAATGATTTTCATAAATACCATGAAATTAAGAATAACCCATTCATATATAGAATACAAATGGAAACATTAAATAATTTACTATAAGGTAATGAGTAAAATCAACGAATGTAATATTAAAAAGAAAATAACTTGGAAGGATATTTTTAAAACATTTCTTGAGGAAAATGTCCTTTAGTCTTTAAAAAACACTCTTTAAAACATAAAAACTTTTGAAAACTATTTCCTTTTAAAATAAATCAAAAACATATAAAGAATTATTAAAAACATTTTTAAAAAAGTTTCCTTGGAAACATATAAAATAATCTTAAAAATATACTGAAAACCATCTTCCGTGAAAACTTATAAAAGGAGCTTGAAAACATTTTGAAAACCATTTTCCTTGAAAACTTATAAAATAAGTCTTAAAACATTTTGAAAATAATTTTCCATGAAAAATTATAAAAGGAGATTGCAATTTTTTTAAAACCATTTCTTTTAAAATACTTTTCAAACTTATAAATGAGGCTCTAAATCATTTTGAAAATCATTTTCCTTAAAAACTTATAAAAGGATCTTAAAAACATTTTGAAAAAACATTTCCTTGAAAACTTATAAAATAATATTGAAAACATTTTGAAAACCATTTCTTTGAAAATATATTTATAAAAAACCTAAACATTTACACTTAAACAAGAAATAAAATATTCAATGGATTAATGGTAGATAAATCATTACACTTCATATGATGTAAAAATAACTTTCCTTTTTCACGGTAAAAAGGTTAGAAAAAATACATGTTCAGAAAGTGACAAGAAGATTCTTTTAATAATATTGAAAAATAAAAAGCTGGGTAAAAATGTATTTTTATTATCATAGGATAATATTATAATATTCATATAATCTCTTTTTGGAAATAATGATTTTAAAGAAACATGTATTTCCAACTGAAGAGAGGGTAAAGTTGGGCATTCTTAAAAAACATTCTTAAATATCATGGGTACAAAAGAGAAGAATAAATGGTAAAAATATATTAATAAATAATTAATAAATATAGGATAATAAAACTCAATAATTTTCTTTCGATATGGATCGTAATATTTCATCAATGGAAGTATAAACTTAAACAATCTTGAAAATCTATAAGATCGTATCAATAAACTCTTATAACTTGGTAACATATGATCATAATTTCCATGTAAGAAAAGGAAATTATATGAAGATTAAAATATCATGAATAGAATTAAATTCATTATATAACATTTAAAATTTAATTATATACACCTCAAAATATAATTTGGGTTAATAACAAAACAGGAATTTGAATGAAGGAAAAATAAGGCAAAACTATTTCACAGATTTGGTACATTTTAAAACTTATAACCCATGAAAGAAAGATCATAAAATGGATATTTGAATACCCATAAATTTATTTATAATATTCATAAAAAACAATAATGGTTATTAAATACACCACACAAAAGGAAATAGTGTCCAACCTAGAATCTATCTCATTGAAATAAAAAGTTAGATGAAATCTCATTACCTTGTGTATTGACTCTCATCATACTCGTTCAAACCACCTATTTAATAAATATACCTTTATTATAAATATTTTATCGAACCATATTATATCTAATACAATATATGTTTTTATTATGAAATTATTTTACCTTCTTTTTAACCATCCTATATTGAGGTTTCACTTCAGGTAATATTCACTTCGTTTTCTATATGTGTCCTAATTTGTTATATTGTGGGTCATGATACTTATATCATGATTCTAAAATGTAAAAATGATATAAATAACACACACATATATATATATATATTATTTTTATTATAATAATTTATTTAATATAAGTATGAAACAAAATATTTCGTTCATGGAGATTGTAGGCCTTACAAACATATGAATGCAATTTTCGTTCCATTACCGTGTTAATAGAAAGAAAGTAAAAGACACACACATATATATATATATAATTATTAATGTAGATTTATTATATCATATATATCATATATATTCACTAAATCCATCTTTAATACATTCTATGTAGTGTGTGAATGAATCACATCGCTTTGAGGGGGCGGCAGTCCACACATCCTCAAACGAAATTATCATATTAAAAACAAATGGAATGTTAAAATACATGTGTTGTAAAAGAGATAAATAATCTTAATGAAATAATAAATATAATTTATTATATATATAAACATATTATCCATCATAATTTCCACCATGATAGGTATAAAGTAAAATTGAACAATCATCATTTAGTGAGGAAGTAGTTCGTTGTACACATAATTAGAAAGTTCGTTATCCATTAGATGGAGGTTTGGGTTAGTGTAGGTTGAAATAATAGCATAAAACATCCTAGTATATTGATGATACTGGTGTTTTTATACAATCATAGAAATATAAAGTGGAGTGATGTGGAGAAAGAAAATAAATGAAAGGACTTGAGAGAAGATGTTACCTCTTAATCGGGTAACTCCTTTCGGTTTGTGCCAAAAGGATTCCTTGGATTTCCTTATGCCCAAGGGATGGATTCTCAGGGGATGGTAGTATTTTTGGAAAGTTTATTTTACCAATAATTTCCTGACCTAATAGGTTTTAGAGGTGTGAGGATGTGGTAGAGGTAATGGACTTTTATAGGCAAGTAAAAGGACTCTCTTGAAATTTTTGAAAATAAGTTCGTTGCAGACATGTTCTAACCTAAAAAATCACATAAGAACAAAATAAATTAATATTTGACGGTCTATGTTCTAAATATTTCTATAAAATGGTTTTTTGAAAATCTTATAGGTCATTTTGGATCCTAATATTAAGGTTTAGTCCCCAACTAAACTTAATTTGACCATAATCATTGTGATTAATTTTAATCACTTTTACTAATCATTTTGGTAAAAAATAATCATTATATAAAAAGAATATAAATATTATACTGATTACAATGGTTTATTTTGGTTTTTATAAATTTAATTCATAGAAACTAAAAAATTAAGATTAATGTTAATCCTATAGATGGGACTAATTTACGGGTTTTTAAATTAGAAAGAAGTTCAAAATTTTGTTATGTTTTTATATTAAATTTCAAAGTGAAATTGATTATAATGACATAAATTATATTAAAAGATTTATAATTTATCTAATGTGACATGAAAACCAATTTATAATAAAATATAATATGAATAATTATTTAAACGAAAAGGCAGTTTTTAACTAAAATGTAGTATTTTCACTATTCATCAAAAAATGAAGTTTATTAAAAAAACCCCAAATATTAACCCTAATATAATTTTGAAATTACAAATTCCAAAATAATTTTTATTTCATAAAATTGAATTTCTAAATGTGTTTAAATTTAATTTTGTTATTACAAGCGGTTCATTCGATATAACGATATTTTTAAACATAAAAAGTCTACCAAAAATCATATATTTCATTACCAATATGTTTTATCTATATAAAAAATTTTAAATGATATTTTAAAATTTATTATTACTATTCATATAACTATGTTTAATTTCTAGGTTATAATTATCTCATTTAAATAATTATAAAAATAAAATTATGTTTCGTAGATACATCTGTGTTGCATGTAATGTGCGCCAAGCCGGTGTTGCGTGTAGCTCAAGGTAAGTTGGTATTGTGTGTAGAGAAATCCAAGTCAGTGTTGTGTGAAAGGAATTTTTGAATTTTTTTAATATATATATATATATTACTATTTACAATGTCAAATGAAATGAAAAATATGTAAAAGATAAATTAATTCGAAATAAAATAATTCACAAAATCTCGGGGTGTTAAAATTAGAGAATCTAGAACGAAATTTTGGAAGAAGGGGGAATTAAGAACCTTACAATACAAGACCATGTGTCTATCTTCCAATACCATTGAATCCCACCATCACTTTTTGTGACCCTTGAGTCTGAATTCAACACAATTCACCTTGATATTCTCAAGTGAATACAAGAAGTTGAACATCTAATCAATATTGTCTAGTCAGTCCTAAACCTATTCATGCTCATTCATGCCCTTAAAGGATAGCAGCTTCTCACATAATAACTCACAAGTTCAATCCCTTCCTCCTTCATCTCCTATATGTACATCAACAGTTGAATTATGGACATGTGGTACATTTTGGTCCTTGACGTCAACTACTCACAAGATAGTATCAATGAGATTTTGATCCAAAGGAAGATTCCCTATAGGGGATTCCACTGCACCCTCTTGTAAAAACTATGGAATTCGTCTCAGTGTCAAATCAATGCATATAAAAAAAAGAATAAATGATCATCCAACTTCAAAAATATCAGTTTAAACAAGGAAATCATTATAAAAACTGGGATTAAAATCACGAACTTAGCACAAGAGACACATATCCCAGCATCACATGGTAGCATGAGAAATATCATGAAAAGAGCTAGACAAAAACTCTCCTCAACCTACCTATCAAGTAAAAAAATCCTATATCTAGTCTACCAAAATCCTTAGATTGAGCCCAACCATGCTCTGATACCAAACTATGATGAACCCAACCTGGATACTCTCACAGATTGGTGCCCAAACCAACTCATCACATACCTAAAGAGTGTTCATGATTCCCATGGGTTAGTGCCTAGAACCCAGGAATGAAAAAAAACCAAAGGGGAAAGTTTAACACAAACTTGTGTATACAACATGGCATATATATACATAACATATTGAAATATTGAAGGATAAAACAAGAATATATATATATATATAGTAACCAAAAGAAAAAAGAGGAAATGATACAAATCAAAAGGATCTAAAAAACTGCATGGTATGAGTCCAATATCAATGAAAAAACTAAAATGAGAAATAGATACTTTATGTGATAACATGGGAAAACTCCTACCATGTCGCCACTGGAAACCAAGACATAACTGAGAAAAACCTCATCACCTCACCACGAAAAATTTCCTTTCCCTATATTCAATTACATAACATGGTCTTCATACTGCCAATAGGTTGTGTTGGGTGTGATAAAAATAGTATTAGTAGGATCCCACTCTGGTTTTCTATATTAAGCCTCTATAAAACAATCCAAATATTCACAACATTAATGAAAATAAGGCATGACAATTTTTTAGTAGTTTTCATATCAAAAGCATGGTAAAAAATTTCCACTTTTTCTAAAGTTCTAAATAAACCAGGTAAAATAGTTTCAAAGCATATAAAAATATATATATATCAAATAATTTAAATAGAGGTACAAATCAGAAGCCCATGTAACACCATGCCAAGGATCACAATAGGTTAGGCTAGTTAGAACACTTGTACCAAAAACTAGACAGTAACATGCATTATGCCTCTAGATATATACATCGAATCTATAGGGAATCCAAACACCCCAATAAGTGAACCTAAAAGAAATTATTACAAGTCCCTATAACAACAGGCTATGGAGAGGAGGAATACCCCATGATTGAATCCCCTAACAATATTAATGTATGATTCCTATTACTATAGCTTCCAACTAATTACCCAAGGATTACCATGTGTTATGTCTTCCAAACCATTTTATCAAACCAAACATTGGATTCAATTTCATAAATATATTTAAAATTATTTTAAAACCATTTTATAGATTCATTTTACAATGATTTGAATATAACCTTTACCTCTACCAAAATAAGGGGAAATAATTGTTTCAAAAAAAAATATTTTTCACACACACACAAACAAATTGATCAATTAATCATGCTATTTTATTTATAAAAAAAATTATTAGAACCATGGAAATCATGGTTATTCTAACCGATAAAAGAGACAAAACCACTCACCTCAACTAGGTCCGCACACACCTATAACGAAATATACTAATAACCAAGGAATTTAAATACAACACAGGATTCCCTAGAACCGATTACCATAACCTAGAATCAAGAGAACATTTCATAGAAGAAGATAAATGACATATATATAATGGAAATTGTACACCACACCAAAACCAACACAAGTTTAATCCTCTAGGATAATCTAAAACAATGGATCTAGAAAGTATTGAGAATAACTTCACCATAATATCAATGTATCCAAAAACATTATGCCACAGTGATTCCTTAATTAATGGATATGAATAAATAAAAATATCTCCTAACCGAATGGATGTAATGATACCACAATGATGATAAATCACCAAAAAATTATCCATAAGAAGAAGAGATCCCCTAAATCTACTAGTAGATCTCCTAGTTTTTGAGATAGAAGCATACACGTCAAATGAAAAAGAATCATATGTGCAGTGTGGTAAAAAAAGGTTATTCCCAAACCATCCCCAATTTATATTCCATGATTTAAAAGATACAACAAAAAATGTATCTCCTCAGTTTAAAAACACCAATTTATCTTTTCATGACATGAACAACTATCACATATTGTAAACATTTCATGCTATGAACCATTTCATGATATCTTCTCAGCAAAAAATATTCACGTCATGTAACTAGTTCCTGATGTGAAGGTGTCCAACAAGAAGATTCTGTAGAAAAAAAATAAAATCCCCCAGGTCAATCGAGACCCAAAATTACATCCTATTATGCCATTTAAGGATTTAAAAGTAAAATATATTAATAAAAAAAACCCTACATCCCCAAATATTATGTCATTTTACCCAAAAAAAATCATTCCATCTTTTATAGGTATGAAATGCACCTAGATAAAAAGGGAAATAAAAATGGAGTGATAGGAAATACAAGAATGTTGATAAATAGATAATACAATTCAACCACATTGAAAAAATCTTCTTAAATATTACTATTTTCATAATATATTTATAATAAACAACATAAACCATTTGTGTTTGGAAATTTCATTTATTTCATCTTAATATGAATATTTAAAAAATAAACTCATGTTCCATATGATATATGATATTCTATTTTTATTTAAAACTTCTATTTTAATTTTTTTTGAAATATACCATTTATGGGGAGAGTGAAATCATTTTTTTATATTTTAAAAATCATCAGGATAAATACATTATCTTGGATAAATTTTTTATCTTTATCATATTCCCAAACTATCTTATAGAATTAGATGAATATTAAATTTTTTTTATGTAAATAGTGATATAATTATTTTTCATATAAAATCTTTAAAAGATAAAAAAATTCTCTTATCATATAATATAAATTATATGATGATACAAATCATTTACTTGGACTCATAAGATCGTGATAAAATCCAATAAATTCAATATTTTCAGCAACTATTTTCTTCTTCATTTAAATGAAAAATATAAGATCGTATAATTATTCCATATATTTTGAACTATTTTTTATATATTTGGTATCACATTCACATAAAAATAAAATAATTTATTTGTATAACCCTTATACCTGACTCAGAAACATCATAGGTTTTTCTAAAAATCATTCGGGTATCTCGACAATCCATCATATGGAATTATTACTCATTCTCCCTTACAACCCTTGGTTCCAATGACCATGACTATCTTTATGGAAAAACATTTTTAAATTTATTCATCTAAATTTTATTCTTAAAATTTTAAATTTTACCCATTTGTACTTACTATAAATAACTTATAACCTAAACATCACATTCCTAGCTTATCTATTCTCAATACATTGAAGATCGCAAGTAAAATTTTCATCATTTTATCTATATTGTAAAAACATTCCCATAGATGGGATAAATTCATTGACCAGAATAATCTATTTTTATTCCCATATCAAATAATGTTATATAATTAATCAAATTAAAAACTATGTATATTATAAAAACCCATACCATTTTATTAAACAATAACTTTTTTCACGGTATTATCAAGAGAAAGATGATTTAATAAACATATTATGATAAGTTCACCCAAGCTTGAAGAATCCAAGTTATCAATGAGGGAACCCCATTGCTTCATTAATTAAAGCTACATTATTCAAATGTTTTCTTTTTCTAACCATCTATATATTTGTACATTTTGGAAAACATACAGTCAATATCATATATTTTTCAAATAAATTTAATTTTATTCTACAACCAATAAATCTATAAAGAAACCTTTAGTATCATAGATTCATTAAAATATTCAATCATATTGAATATTATTTGGATTACCCAATAATATTTTTTATCTAAGACAAAAAAACATAAATTATTGACATACACAATCATATTGAGTATATTCTTGGAGACTAATATTCCTTTGGTCCTCTTTCGTTTAATTATTTTTAAACCTTATGTGAATCAATATATGATTCTATAACCATCTATATTCATATATTGAAAAATTTCAACATCTAATTACTAAATAATAGGTATTTGTATTTATCCTAAAAACTTTTCTTAAATCACCAGTCTTATGAGTTTCTTACATTAACATTGACCTTACATGGATTAAAATCAGTGTTTAATCTGATTATGGTAATGTTATTCATATAAAATAGAATCTTTTATCATATGATTATCATGGTATATATCCATTTAATAAGGACATTTATTAAATAGGGTATGACTGATTTTATTAACCCTTTTAAAATAAATCATATTCATTAGTCGGATAATATCCATATTTCAATATGACTTACACTTGTTTATTTTCAAAAATAATAAATAATTATTCAGTAGGGAATCATCACAATCAAAAAACTTATGATTATTGGATATTTTCTTGGATAAATGTTTGTCTAATCCATTATATAGATAACCCCAAGTCCCTTTCTCTAATATCCAAGCTGTTTGGGTTCCCTGACTGATTTAACCCAAACCAAAAACACCAAGAATAAGAAAATAAATAATAACTAAGGTATAATCCTGATGAAATTGAAAACATATGAATATATAATTTATAATCTCTTATAACTTTATTTCCATGAACAAGATGATCTTGGGGTGCTCATTTTGAGATAAAAAAACTTAGTTGAATGATTAATTTCTTAAAAAGTGCCACTTTGAAATGAATCTATAACATGGTATTTTGAAGTGGATTTAATCACACCATTTAATCTCATGTTATTCACTTTTATTTATGCATGCTTCTAGTGATTTAGTATGGAATCATAATCCCTCAACCACAACAATATTTTCAAACCATATTCATGTGTAACTCTTTATATAACCCACGTGTTTGTATTTATCATTGAAAATGAAAAAGTTTAGTATATTTATAAATAACCAAATTCATATTATGGATAGGGAATTTGAACACATCATGTAATTTTTAAGGTTATATTGGATTTAAAATATTTATATAAAAAAACCCAAAGAGGAAGATATCTAAACATATACACATTCCTGGACAAGGAATAAGCCTCCAGGATGGTAGGTAGTCTGATTCCAAGACCCTCTACCTTGGTAGAATTTACTCAAGTGACAATTCATTTCATCATAAATCTAAAACCTAATATTTAGATAATATATTAAATAAATAAATTCAAGTTCATAACTTCAATTATAAATCAAGGTCATGGTAGATGAAAAAAACAATTCATTTTCATGTAATAGTTGTAAGGAAAGGATCTATTTCCTATAACTAGTTTAACAGTTAAATTAATGAATAAAATAGACCTAAAAAATCCATTAATTATGATTTATAGCCAATTAATTATAAATAAAATAGACCTAAAAATCCATTAATTATGATTTATATCCAATTTTAAAATTATATGAAAATAGACCTAAAAATACATTAATTATGATTTACAGCCAATTTTAAAATTATATGAAAATTATAAAAAATAAAAATGGTAAGATTTTCAGTTTATACATACTTAGAAGAGGTGTCCTATGTAGAGGTAAAACCCTTCTAAACCCTTTTACATATGTGTATGTAGGTATAACCATTACATTCACCACTCTATGTAAGAGTGACAAAAATAATTCTTGTGTCTTCTAATCTATATAAGGGTCTGTCTGGATGACCCTTATGTAGACTAATATATGTAATGGGAACGTAGTATTAACCTCATTTAGAGTGGTATATGTAAGGTTAAATCAATATAAAACTTACATAGACCACACCATATTAGGGTAACCCAATATTAAACTTAAAAATAAATCATCTATGTAAAGGTAATCCATGATGACCAATATATAGAACGCTTCTATATAAGGTTAATACATAGAGACCCTTACCCTAAAAATATTTCTAGTGGAAAACAAAATTCTATTTCCTGGATGATGACTTAGAACCTTTGATTTAAAGAATTTGGGGTACTTTCCAAGTGGAAAGGCAACCCCACAATCATACATCTAACTAGGGTTCAAATCCTAGCCTCCCCTTATTTGAGGATATAATGGATTGTGATAGGGAGGGTAGAGAGGTGGGAAGCTGATATCATAAATGGAGGATTTGGATGTGGAAGGGGTGGGTGGCGGGAGGCGGATTGAGGTAGAGGAAGGTGGTGAGATGCTGGTGGGCCACTGAGAACTATTGGCGATGGATAAGCTCGATGCGGTAGGTGGAGGAATGTTGTCGGATATAGGGAGGGTTGTTGGGAATTGTCGGTGATGAAGGGGTAGGATGTGTGCAGTGAGATGTGGGGAGGGTCATTGGGATGCCAGTGATGAGGGATGAGGCATGGATGATTTTGGTGGCTATGGAGGATGACGATGGAGGGATTGACTTCGTCAGATGCGCTGTAGCAGTACATGTTTGTATGCCCATAAAGAGATGATGCTGCACATCAGTGGTGATGTAGAAATAGTCGGACGACTAAAAAAATATGAATTTTCTCCATAGTTGCAAATCCAAATGGGTTTCAGGAAGCAACCCCCAACTTAATATGGCTACCATATTGGATTTTTGAGAGGGTTTGGCTCTACCATCAGGACTAGACACTTTTCTAGCATATGGAAATTCTAGATGTGTATCCTCTCAAGGTTAGGAGTTTGATAAGAAAAATTACAGATGTGGTGGGATAGTCTGCCTTATAGTTTCAGTTCTCTTTGGTCTGAAAAAAATTGCCATGTATTCTAGGCTCAATTCCTCTGGGTTTACGGGATTTGTAAAGGTTACCCTTCAACATTTAAAAGGGGATTATCCAAAAAAAAAATAATGAATCCTTTGAACAACAAAATTATATTTTCACTTTCGTTATTCTTATTACAAATTATTTAAAAAATCTAGATTCTTGGGTTTCATTAATACCAATGATAGTGTTTAAAAAGGTCCAATAATTTATATCTGATGTAGCAGATGAAAATTAAATATCATTCCATAAATACCCATGAGTGAATATACGAAAACTTCATAAATACTAAATTTAATAAATATTACAGCACTATAAATATGGTCTTCCATTTACTGAATATTATCTTTATCATCTCTATCACCATCACATGGGTTTTAGAAAGATTACTAAATTAGTAGAAATAACCTCCCACCACTAGAGGTATCTATGTGTTGTACCAAATCGCTTGATATTCTATAATAATTCTCTTTTCAACCATAGAGTTATAGAACCATAGTGTGTTATGGAGAAATAAAAAGAGAGTTTTGGGATTTATGGAGGTTTAAACAAATATCATGAAAATAGCCATCCCTAATACGATCACATGGTTGTGGTTTATATAGGTTTCAAAGATGTTCATCAACTTATTTCATTTATTTATGCATTAAATTTCGTGAATAAATGTTTCTCCTGGTGTTTGAATTCATCCTATGAATTATTCACCTCCTATATTTTTCATCTTGTTAAATTGTTTAATTAAATGATGGATTATGTGGCCTAATAACTCAGGTTCCTAGTGTAGGATCAGACTGCATGAATTGATATACCCATTCCTAAAAATCATCAATTTAATTATATAAATTATATATGTATTATATACATATAACGTTTTAGGAAATATATTTTTCACCTCAAATAATTCCAACATAGTTAAGAACAAATCCAACACCATCCAATGCCATTATTCAATTGGATTCCAACAATCCCCCCTCTAGATTTTTTGTTATCACCTATCATGTATGTCCCCAATATTTTTGTATTAATACCCCTTTAAATAAAAACTATTTTGAATAGATAGTTTGGTAGGAAACACCGAACTAAATAAAACCATGATACATTTTAAGGAGAAACAAATAATTCATTTTTAGATTAAAATTAATAAATTATTATAATTTAATATGAAACATCATTGGGAACATATCAAGAGGAATAAATATTAATGAGATTAAAAATAAAAAATTCAAAAAAAAATTATCATCACGGTTTTCCCTGAAGATCATAACCCTAATTCTAACCATGGAAGAATGAGACAGAATTATAAATATAATAGATGTGTTAAATTATAAGAAAATATAATGAATGATTATAGGTTATATAATGTAATGAAATTTAACCATTATATATGGTCATTTGACTTATACAGTCATTGGGATTATATGATCGTTGTAACATGACTATTGAATTATTGGGTATAAACACAAGTAACCCTATTATGAAATCAATGTAAATAATGGAATGAAATGGAAAAAAGTAGTATATATCTTCCTTATGAATTTGATTTTTACAAGATCAGAGATAGGTTGCATCACTAGGGTTTTTTTATCAATCCCAGGTCAAATTACATAATGTGAATCTTGATCTAAATCATTTGTGGTGGAAATTAATGATTGTGTAAATCACTATGAGAACCATCTTATTTGAGTCTCCACCCATGAAATCCATCACTATTTTTCTAACCCATATATCTTATGATGAAAATTTTAGGTGATTTATTAGTAGAAGTTTGTATGACGTCAACCTTTTATTATTAATAGATTGTATATTCTAATTATAAAATGTATTTTTTAATATTTTTCATTTCCATAAAATTTTCTTTTAAATAATAAAAAAGGTTTATTTGAAAAATAAGGTATTAACGAAAAGTAATTTTTTATTAAAAAATTAATAAATTTTAAAAAACTAGAAGTAAAATAATTTACTGATAAAAATAAATTTTAAAAGGATTATACTTTTATTTTATATTGTGATTACAATAACTAGAAGAGAGAATAAACACCCAAAAACATGCAGAATGTTTCTATATATTTTTTATTTTAATTTTAATGAACTAAATTGATTAAATAATATGAAAATTTTTGATAATATATATAATAAAATAAATTAATTTTAGTTTAAATATTTTTATTTTTCATGGAATATGAATAAATTTTCTTTATCCATAAGAATAATGTTTTTTTAAAAACATGTTTTTATAAGTTATGAAAACCTATATATATATTAATTTTAATCGACATGAGAAATTTATCCTAAATAAATGTTTTTAATGTTTTTACTCCAAATATCCTAATTTTTTAATAAGTTTAATTTTATTTATAACATAAAAAATGGTTACCAAAGTAAATATTTTTTACCACGATAAAACAATTATTTTACAATGAATTCATTTTACAAATGTTATGTAATTATTATATAAATAAATTAAATTGATATATTTTTAGGAATTTAGTATTATTAAAAAATATATAAACATATATATTAACAAACATTTAATTAATATTTTATAAGAAATAATAATAATAACACTTAACGTATAAAAATTAAGTTTTATTTATTTTTTCAATGTAACACCCCAAGCTTCCACGGTACGTTTCACTTCGAATAATGTAATAGCGTGTGTTGTACGCAACCTCGAGCTCTAACACACACCACAACGAATTAAACTAACCGTTGTGAATAGTAATACCTACCTTTTGAAATTTTATAAATTTTATTTATCAAAATGGACTTCACTTTTGGATTCGGAATATCAAAATTAGCCTATGTTGAATTTTTGGTATTTTTCTGAGCACTTCTATTTTTTATGAATAGTGAAAAATACTTAAAACAACTTTTTTAGTCAAAATAATTTATAGTGATAAGTTATACTATTTAGTGGTTTTAAGGTATAATTAGAATATATTTTTACCATTTTAACCAATGGTGGTCATTAGAATTAGTTTAACATTGAAATTGGACATAAACAATTGCCAATCTTTTGATATAAATTATTTCTTAAAAACACGCTATTTGTCATAACAGCGGGAATTAATTATAAAATTAATTAATCCAACTTATATGTTTGGAATTTTGTAAAATAGACATCATTTTTGAATTCGGAATATCAATTATAGCTTAGGGTGAAATTTTGGCCTTATTCTGAAAAACTTCAATTTTTGATGAATAGTGAAACCACTAAGTGGTAGTTAAATAACTGATTTTTCGTTTAAATGAAATATTACCACTTCTGTGATTTGATTTTCAAAAATCCGACATACATGGTTGTCATTAAGAAGTAAAATGTGGTTCAATGAGATTATAATAATTTTTGGTGAATAGTAACTTATTAAGTTCTTAATCGCGATTAGTGGTAATTAGGGTAGTTTAAGGTATAAATAATACTTTAATAATATGAAATGACCTAGACACATGTCCCAACCTCATTGGTTGTGTCATGGCCGACCAAGACAAGCCATGGCCTAACTTGGGGACCCCATGGATCCACTTTTGTTGGGAAATGACATAAATTAGTTTTTATTTAATGTTAAAGTGAAAATGACACTAACATAAATTGTTTTACTAAAACAATTTTTAAGTAGGGTTACACAAGTCCCAAATTTGACTATAAATATTCATTAGAAAGATAAAAAGATTTCCTACATCATAGTATTTTTTTTATAATTTTTAGACATTAAATAAATTAAATTATTTATGACATCATTATGATGTGGCGATGACCTCATTATTTAACGATTTAAATAAAATGAGAAGATAATGCAAAATCCAAGGCTTACACTTGTCCAAAGCCTATTGGATGAAGATATTTCGAAACCTTATCACCTTAGCCTCGAATTATATAAATGTGGGACCTTTAGAATCCGAAAAGCATTTTGAAATAATGTAACATTTCAATCTTTCCAAAAGTGCCCCTCCTCTCCACTTATAAAAGGCCCCCACCTCTCCCACTTCAATTACACTTTCAAGCCATTTGGCTCGGCCAACCTCTGCCCAAATACTCTCCCAACATTCCTCCCTTACTCCTAGAAGCCTCACTTTGGGCAGAACTCTTCCCAAGGAAGCCTTTAGCTCAAATCAAAAAGAGTTACCCGATTTTGAGGTAATGTCTTTTATAATGTTGTTTTGTTTTATTTTTCTTCTCCAACCCCCTAAACTCTTTTTATTTATTTCTTTTGTAACAACACCAGTATCCTCAATATACTAGGATGTTGTTATAAGAAGGATTCGAGCTACACTTACACACACCTACATCTAATGGTTAAAGAACATACGGTTTCCGTGGATGGCGAAATTCTGCCTCCCGAAACGATGATTGTTCAAATTCTTTTAACACCTATAATGGTGGCCATTTTGATGACACTATTTTCATATATGATATATATATTATGTTTATGTTTTCCTTATGCTTCTGTATTTCTCATTTATGGCATACTTTATGATTTCCATTATGGGTAAAACGCGATAATTTCATTTTAGGAAGTGCGGACTACCGCCCCCTCAAAGTGATTTGAATCGTAAATGCCATATGTGGGATGTATAAAGGATGGAGTAAATGGTATTATACACTATATTATACTGGAATTATATTATACATTTATATCATTATGATTTAGTTCCATTAAATATGAAATTGAAATGAATGTAGCGTTCATGCGTACGTACGGCTTACCGTCTCCATGAACGGTGCATTTCATTTCTTACCTCTAAATGTTACGTAATATTATAAATGAATGTATATACTGGATATATAAGATATATATGACATATAAATCATGAATATAATTCTGGATATAATGGATATTTCACCACATAAACAACTTGTAATTATAAGAAGCTTATTGTTGACTCAAGTACCAAAGATCGACAAAACGACCGTTATTAACTTAAATAATTACATAATGTTCATATCATTGTAATAAGTGATATAATAAGGATAATGAAGTTGAAAATGGTTCTTAATAAGGTATATATTAACTCTAGTTTATTATTCAGGAGGTTAAAGAACGGTTGAGTCAAGTCGGACACAAGGTAAGGGAACTTCTTAACCCAACTTCCATTCTTTGGGTTAATCTCCTACTTTCAAATTATGTCATGATATTATTATGTCCTATATTGTATTTGTACTTTCTTTATGTGTACATATAGTGAATACACATAACAGATCTATTTCATTTTAAAAATGATCTTTTTAAGGACTTCGTCTTAATCTCCTTTCATTGAGGCATACTTTGTTTTATACACGAATTTATTTTATATGGTGTATAAACCCCTTTGACTTTTACGGTTATTCAAAAGGAATCTTTTTATACAAAGCGTTTTTCTAAATGAAAAAAGGGAATGTTTTTCTTTCCGTACTTATGCGGCGACAACGACTTCTCCGCCGCCGTGACCATTATTTGAGTTTCGGCTTCCTCTACAAGCCATCATTTTTTTTAATGAAAAATAAATACAAAGTTTTAACTTTCTTTTATTTTGGTATTGAAAATGGTTTTGAAAGCGTTTTTATTATATCAATGTGTTGTATTGATATCTTGTGATTGGAATGTGGAAATGTTATGTTTCCTTTATGCATGTTTTATGTGATATGATTATGTTATGGTTTATGATATGTTTAAACCTATTCATATGAGGAATGTATTGGACTTAATAAGTGACGGGTGGAGCCCGCTATAGCTCCTCGATGCATCGGTAGGTCTCATGAGACAACTAGACGTGGAATTGGCCGAGGCCCTTTCCCAATTTGATTTATGGTTTTGGCCGAGGCCTTAATCATTTTAGATGTCTTGGCCGAGGCCTTGACAAAATGTTTCAGAATGTCCGGCATTATACATTCCCTCATTATGAAAGTGGTTATTGATATTGCATGTGATTATTCGACCAGTAGAATATCCATGTGAAGATGTAAATGGCATTATCTCATTTTACTTTTGCCATATTATGTTGATGCTCAAGTTTAAAAAGGCTTTTGTTTTAGTTATACATTGCCTTAAATGTTTATGTTTATTTATGAAAGCTTCCGCAATATTGTTATCCTTACTGAGCATCTGAGCTCACCCCTTTCAATGTCTTAATATTTTCCAGGATGTGAAGAAGTATTTTATGAATGACCTGCAGGGATAGTCAGAAGAGGATATGAGTGTGGACTATGGAGACTTTTGTTATTGTAGTTTTTCACTTTATGATGTAATGTAACGTTTACGAATGTATCTAGTGTTTCCAAGGCTACTAAACTAATCGGTCTTTCGAGACTTGATCTTTTGTGATCATGCCAATGTTACGAAGTAATGCACCGACTCTGGGTAGCTGGGGTCGGGGCGTTACAGTTGGTATCAGAGGCAGTTTAGTACTAACCTTGGAAGCTAGATTTAGATAAACTCTGATTAGAGCACATAGCCCAAAGATAGACTTTGAGGATTAGTATAGAAGAACTTCCTAGAATTTTGGTATTATAGAGATGTTATGACTTTTCCGAGCAATACATCCCTGTCTGGATACGAGCAGGTAGAGGCGGCTCTGGCACAGATGTACCTAGGGGTAAAACCCGAAAACACCGCTTTGAGCTAGACTCGAACGGGAACTGGTGCACGACAACGGGCCTTGCTGCACTCTTGGTTACGACACTCCCGGGGGATATGCTTAGGATAACTCTCATTTTCTTTACAAATCATTATGAAGGGTTTATGAGTATATACATCCTCAAAGAAAACATTTCTTTTATGATTATGGATTATATCCATAAATAGTTCAATTTAAGTTAAGTGTTTTATAAGTTTGTGATTATGTATTTTGATTCATAAACTAATCTAGTTTATGCCATTATTTAGAAATGGCGCCTAGTGGAAGGAATGGAAACCGTATCAATGCACGCACTCCGTGTAGGGATTGCCCTCCTGCTCAGGATAATTATGGTGGAGCTAGTGATACAACTGGTGCTGATCAGCTTCTCACCATACTGGGACAACTCACGCAGGTTATGAATAAAAACCTTACTCGTATGGAGCACCCTGATCCGCAACGTGGAGGATCAATGTTAGACCGCTTCATGAGGCAACAACCACCAACCTTCAATGGGAGTACAAATCCTATAGTAGCTGAGCAATGGATAAATTCCTTAGAGAAAATATTCCATGCCTTGGGGAGTAGTGAAAGGGAGAATGTTATCATGGCAGTTTACCGCCTCACTGGAGATGCCGATCAATGGTGGTCACTAATTCAAAACACAAAGGAGGATGATGAATTAACAAACATGGAATGGCAGGAGTTCAAAGAGCTATTTTTAGAAAAATACTTTCCTCGAGACCATCGAGCGGATATGGAAAGGCAATTTCTGAGTCTGAGGCAGAAGGAGGATGAGAATGTCGCAAAGTATGAGGCTAACTTTACAAGGTTAGCGAGGCATGCTACCGATTATATACGTAACCCAAGGAGTAAGATTGATCGTTTCTTTGATGGGTTAAAACCATTTCTCCGTCGAGCTTTAGTATCACAATCCTTCTCATCATACGGAGATATAGTCTCATGTGCTATCAAGACAGAAAAGGAATTCTCTAAGTCTTACGACAACAAAGTAAAGCAAGAGAAGAAGAGAACGGTGGAACAAGAGACAGATAAAGGGAAAAAGGGAAAGAAGGATTTTCCATTATGTGATAATTGTGGGAAGAATCACCCTGGTACTTGCCTAAAAGGAATGGGAGTCTGTTATAAATGTGGAGAAAAAGGTCACCAGGCACGTGATTGCAAGGGAAAGAAAGAGGCTGTTAAAGTTGAATGCTACAATTGTAGAGAAATGGGTCATTATGCAAATGAATGTCCTAAGCGTCAAGGAAACTTACCTCAGAAAAGGCCAAGGGATCAAGGAAAATCTTATGCTATTACTACAGTTGAAGCAGAATAACTAATGTATTGGTGCTTTTGGACTCATGGATTATATTTTGGTTATTAGAATAATGTGATCTATATAAGGATTGTACTGCAGTACTTGTTGGTTTCAGTAAGGTTTTAATATGACGAAGGTAATTATATTTTTAGTATGTGACAATAAAAGAAACTTTACTTTGTTTGGGGAATCTGATAAATTGATTTTGGAATTAAGAGACCTTTTAAAGAAAGTCTGGACAGAGGTATTTTGGATAACTATAAAGGTTGGAGTGGATTAAGTTGATTTTTGGATAGTATGGTTTAAGGTTAAAAAATTTATGAAGATTATTTTTTGGAGTATTATAATACTATAGTTTTAGGAAAAGGACAACCTGCAGGGTGGGGCATAAACCGTCGCGTCGGACAAAGCTGTAGGAATCGAACCCACAATCAAAGTGCGACAGGCCTTTATTTCCTACCACTAGCCTACAGGAAGTCCCTGGTTATTACAAAATAATTTTACTAATCTAAATGGTATGTGTTAACCTTTGGTACCTTATACAATTAGGATAAATAGAATATTTTTGAGTTCTGTTACCATTTGGAGTAAAAGATGGGTTTGTGGTAAAAATTCATTAACGAATGAAAGTATACATAACAAGTATGTATATTCCCTTACGTTCTTAGTAAATCTCCTAAATAAAATCCTCAACATTATAAAAGGTAACTTAAAACAAAAATGTGTCGGTTAACTTTTCCAACTAGGGATTCAATGACTGTTTAACCAATCACAAGTTTGTGATTTTCTTGTGGTTAAACTTTCTCCTAATCCTGTTTTCTATAACTCCCCATCAGACCTTGATGGTTTGTTTCTCCTCCATATCCATATTTTCATAGAATCCTATAATGGTCTATATCGGGTGTCCTTTGTACTTATCTTGCTTTCTTTTAATGTTATATATTTATTAACCTTATTTCCGATGTGGGTTTTCCACGAAGGTATTTTCTCTTTTCAAACTTTTATTTCAAAGAAAAATTTCAAATTGCGAGGACGCAATTTATTGAAGGAGGGGAGAATGTAACACCCCAAGCTTCCACGGTACGTTTCACTTCGAATAATGTAATAGCGTGTGTTGTACGCAACCTCGAGCTCTAACACACACCACAACGAATTAAACTAACCGTTGTGAATAGTAATACCTACCTTTTGAAATTTTATAAATTTTATTTATCAAAATGGACTTCACTTTTGGATTCGGAATATCAAAATTAGCCTATGTTGAATTTTTGGTATTTTTCTGAGCACTTCTATTTTTTATGAATAGTGAAAAATACTTAAAACAACTTTTTTAGTCAAAATAATTTATAGTGATAAGTTATACTATTTAGTGGTTTTAAGGTATAATTAGAATATATTTTTACCATTTTAACCAATGGTGGTCATTAGAATTAGTTTAACATTGAAATTGGACATAAACAATTGCCAATCTTTTGATATAAATTATTTCTTAAAAACACGCTATTTGTCATAACAGCGGGAATTAATTATAAAATTAATTAATCCAACTTATATGTTTGGAATTTTGTAAAATAGACATCATTTTTGAATTCGGAATATCAATTATAGCTTAGGGTGAAATTTTGGCCTTATTCTGAAAAACTTCAATTTTTGATGAATAGTGAAACCACTAAGTGGTAGTTAAATAACTGATTTTTCGTTTAAATGAAATATTACCACTTCTGTGATTTGATTTTCAAAAATCCGACATACATGGTTGTCATTAAGAAGTAAAATGTGGTTCAATGAGATTATAATAATTTTTGGTGAATAGTAACTTATTAAGTTCTTAATCGCGATTAGTGGTAATTAGGGTAGTTTAAGGTATAAATAATACTTTAATAATATGAAATGACCTAGACACATGTCCCAACCTCATTGGTTGTGTCATGGCCGACCAAGACAAGCCATGGCCTAACTTGGGGACCCCATGGATCCACTTTTGTTGGGAAATGACATAAATTAGTTTTTATTTAATGTTAAAGTGAAAATGACACTAACATAAATTGTTTTACTAAAACAATTTTTAAGTAGGGTTACACAAGTCCCAAATTTGACTATAAATATTCATTAGAAAGATAAAAAGATTTCCTACATCATAGTATTTTTTTTATAATTTTTAGACATTAAATAAATTAAATTATTTATGACATCATTATGATGTGGCGATGACCTCATTATTTAACGATTTAAATAAAATGAGAAGATAATGCAAAATCCAAGGCTTACACTTGTCCAAAGCCTATTGGATGAAGATATTTCGAAACCTTATCACCTTAGCCTCGAATTATATAAATGTGGGACCTTTAGAATCCGAAAAGCATTTTGAAATAATGTAACATTTCAATCTTTCCAAAAGTGCCCCTCCTCTCCACTTATAAAAGGCCCCCACCTCTCCCACTTCAATTACACTTTCAAGCCATTTGGCTCGGCCAACCTCTGCCCAAATACTCTCCCAACATTCCTCCCTTACTCCTAGAAGCCTCACTTTGGGCAGAACTCTTCCCAAGGAAGCCTTTAGCTCAAATCAAAAAGAGTTACCCGATTTTGAGGTAATGTCTTTTATAATGTTGTTTTGTTTTATTTTTCTTCTCCAACCCCCTAAACTCTTTTTATTTATTTCTTTTGTAACAACACCAGTATCCTCAATATACTAGGATGTTGTTATAAGAAGGATTCGAGCTACACTTACACACACCTACATCTAATGGTTAAAGAACATACGGTTTCCGTGGATGGCGAAATTCTGCCTCCCGAAACGATGATTGTTCAAATTCTTTTAACACCTATAATGGTGGCCATTTTGATGACACTATTTTCATATATGATATATATATTATGTTTATGTTTTCCTTATGCTTCTGTATTTCTCATTTATGGCATACTTTATGATTTCCATTATGGGTAAAACGCGATAATTTCATTTTAGGAAGTGCGGACTACCGCCCCCTCAAAGTGATTTGAATCGTAAATGCCATATGTGGGATGTATAAAGGATGGAGTAAATGGTATTATACACTATATTATACTGGAATTATATTATACATTTATATCATTATGATTTAGTTCCATTAAATATGAAATTGAAATGAATGTAGCGTTCATGCGTACGTACGGCTTACCGTCTCCATGAACGGTGCATTTCATTTCTTACCTCTAAATGTTACGTAATATTATAAATGAATGTATATACTGGATATATAAGATATATATGACATATAAATCATGAATATAATTCTGGATATAATGGATATTTCACCACATAAACAACTTGTAATTATAAGAAGCTTATTGTTGACTCAAGTACCAAAGATCGACAAAACGACCGTTATTAACTTAAATAATTACATAATGTTCATATCATTGTAATAAGTGATATAATAAGGATAATGAAGTTGAAAATGGTTTTTAATAAGGTATATATTAACTCTAGTTTATTATTCAGGAGGTTAAAGAACGGTTGAGTCAAGTCGGACACAAGGTAAGGGAACTTCTTAACCCAACTTCCATTCTTTGGGTTAATCTCCTACTTTCAAATTATGTCATGATATTATTATGTCCTATATTGTATTTGTACTTTCTTTATGTGTACATATAGTGAATACACATAACAGATCTATTTCATTTTAAAAATGATCTTTTTAAGGACTTCGTCTTAATCTCCTTTCATTGAGGCATACTTTGTTTTATACACGAATTTATTTTATATGGTGTATAAACCCCTTTGACTTTTACGGTTATTCAAAAGGAATCTTTTTATACAAAGCGTTTTTCTAAATGAAAAAAGGGAATGTTTTTCTTTCCGTACTTATGCGGCGACAACGACTTCTCCGCCGCCGTGACCATTATTTGAGTTCCGGCTTCCTCTACAAGCCATCATTTTTTTTAATGAAAAATAAATACAAAGTTTTAACTTTCTTTTATTTTGGTATTGAAAATGGTTTTGAAAGCGTTTTTATTATATCAATGTGTTGTATTGATATCTTGTGATTGGAATGTGGAAATGTTATGTTTCCTTTATGCATGTTTTATGTGATATGATTATGTTATGGTTTATGATATGTTTAAACCTATTCATATGAGGAATGTATTGGACTTAATAAGTGACGGGTGGAGCCCGCTATAGCTCCTCGATGCATCGGTAGGTCTCATGAGACAACTAGACGTGGAATTGGCCGAGGCCCTTTCCCAATTTGATTTATGGTTTTGGCCGAGGCCTTAATCATTTTAGATGTCTTGGCCGAGGCCTTGACAAAATGTTTCAGAATGTCCGGCATTATACATTCCCTCATTATGAAAGTGGTTATTGATATTGCATGTGATTATTCGACCAGTAGAATATCCATGTGAAGATGTAAATGGCATTATCTCATTTTACTTTTGCCATATTATGTTGATGCTCAAGTTTAAAAAGGCTTTTGTTTTAGTTATACATTGCCTTAAATGTTTATGTTTATTTATGAAAGCTTCCGCAATATTGTTATCCTTACTGAGCATCTGAGCTCACCCCTTTCAATGTCTTAATATTTTCCAGGATGTGAAGAAGTATTTTATGAATGACCTGCAGGGATAGTCAGAAGAGGATATGAGTGTGGACTATGGAGACTTTGTTATTGTAGTTTTTCACTTTATGATGTAATGTAACGTTTACGAATGTATCTAGTGTTTCCAAGGCTACTAAACTAATCGGTCTTTCGAGACTTGATCTTTTGTGATCATGCCAATGTTACGAAGTAATGCACCGACTCTGGGTAGCTGGGGTCGGGGCGTTACATTCAATATCTTTTGTTTTAATTTAAAAGTTAAATTTATCATATTTAGAAATTAAATTAGGTTAAATGGAGTTAATTTTTTTTAATCGTCACATAATTTTTTTTGAGATGGTCCACCTTATATTTTTATTCAAAAAATCATTACTGTGGTAAAAATTTAATCAAGATTAACAGTGAAAAAATGGGTAACATGAAACAGATCCAATTTTGGTAAGTTTTCATGAAACATAGACCTTATAGTAGACCTATTTAGGTTTTAAATTCATACCCAACTGTCTTACCAACCATTTCTCACCTAACCCACATAATTCCCTTGTGATTACATCTTTGGCTCTAACCTAACATTCAATTCTAAGGACAAGACCTTCTTTTTTAAAAATAAAAGGAGATCAATTACTCCAACATCAGTTCACACTTATACATTGAAATATCCATAAAAACCTTCACATATTACCTCTAATATAATACTATTACACTTTTTTCATCATTTTGTTACAATAAATTTACCCAAGTTCTCCATTTCTAATAGTTCCTTCAAGAGAAAATTCATGTTTTCAATGTTAGTTTTATCCACTCCCTAACCTTTTTACTCTATATTTATCCTATAAAGATAACCTAAAAATACTAATATAATGAAATTTTTTTGTTTATTATAATTAAAGTTTATTATATTAATGTAATAACCATTTTATACTTTCCTATTAACCATTCAACAAATTTAAATGTTACTCATGTTACGTGTGGACTAACACCACTACGAATGATGTGTTTTGTTTTTATACAAAAACTACCTTAGATGGTTATAAAAATATAGATAATGATTAAATAAAATATTTATGACATGATTAATATTATTTAATGAAAAATTATTCATTTTTTAATAATATAATCAATAAGAAATCACCATAAATTCAACCTCTTAAAACAAGCATACCAAGAGGAAAAACAATTTCTTATTTGTAAGTAATGCCTTTTTGTCTTACCTTAATCATCCAAAAATTATAAAGTATGACTAAAATATTTTATAACACCTAAATAATATATTTTTGATTCTATAATTAGGATATTAAAACAAATCTACCTTTACACTCATCCATTGGTCATAACAAGTTCTTGTTTGTGTCAATTTAACCTCCAATATGAATGATGCTATTTATTTTTATCATGGATAGTTGTAGAAACATAATTACTTGTAAAAAATGAAATTTATAAGTAAATAATATATTTAATATGGTCTTTTAATTTTAATATTAATATTTAAACCATTTTTAATATACCACCTTTGTTCATTAAAACATTAATGAAATTAGATTATCATTTATTTATCTTCACAAAACGTAACTAGAAATATCATTGAGTGAAAATAAGAATTTAAAAATAATTATGGAAAATATATTATAGTACCTTAGATTATTATTAATTATAAACTTGGTATCAAAAAATTAGGAATGACGTTGAAATTAAAAATCATGTTCGAAATAGTCAAAATCATCAAAATCTAATGATGAAAATAAACAATAACAAACTAATAAATATATAACGAATGATTATAATTAATGATTATAAAAGTTAATACATATGAATAAGGTCCTAAAATAAGTTATTAGCCTGAATGTCCCAATTTCATTGTTTTTTATTGATTTTTGATAACCCCCCTTCAAAGGGTGAGGGGGAACCCTTAAAAGGCCTGTAGGCTTAGAGATTTCATGACCCATAGGTCTAAGGAATTATACATACAATACATGGAACTTATCCTCCCCATATTCCTCATCATGATATGAGCTCTCCATATTTGCATGGATTTTTCAACAAGGCTTCTCATGAAATAACAGGCTGGTCCCAATGGTAATGACATACCCTCTCTTTCTGAAAAATCTGCTTAGCTTCTGCTCTTGTAAATGTGTCTACTCTGAATCCTCATCTAAATTCTGATCCTTGTAGAGTCTGTTTGGTCATTTTAATCAAAATTTCAGGTGGTCCAAAGTCTTTGAGGTGGCCCTAACGACTTGAGGTGGCCCGAAATCCTTACTAGCCCAAACGTATTGGGTGGCCCGAAGGTCTTAAATGAACCGAGGCCCAAACCGGTGGCCCGAAATCCCAAACATATGAATAGTTCCAACAACTATAGCACTGAATAGTGTATGCTATAGTACCCACTACAATTCCTACTACAGTGCAACTACAGTACCTCAGAAATTATTTCTCCACCCGGTTTTGAACTCGGGTCTCTTGGTTGAACTTTCCAAGTCCTCACCAACTAGGATGAGGCTCTTGTTCCCTAAAATAATTTATTAATATAATTATTTTTGTTATATTTGTTTTGAAATTTATTTTATATAATTCAAGAGTAAAAGTAAGGTATTATTATAACTCATATTTTCTTCTATTTAGTTATAATGTTTCCTCTTAATATTCATCCTTATAAGTTTGGTTTCATTCACCCTAAGAATATATAATATTTTATTTTAACAGTATTTTATAAGAATTTAAAATTATTTCTCATAAAAATTTTCCCAAATTATTTTTATATCAATGATTTTTACATTTTTAATGGGTTTACTAGACTTTACACTTTTCCTTGCATCATAATCACCCAACATTGACTATGATCTTGCAGTATTTTCTTATTATATTAAATAAATATGTTATATTTCATTTCATAATTATTTTTTGGAGAATTTATATCTTAAAACCAGTGACTTCTTCTTGATTTAATTATTTACTCATAAGAAATATTTTATTAAAAATATTTCCAATATTTTCTAATTACACTTTCTCTTCCATGTCAATATTCTTTGTTCCCACAAATGGTTCTTTTTTTATTTTGAAATAAAAATAGTTAATGCCTATTTTGATTTTAAAAATTCACTCTACAACATTTAAAAAGAATGTTTTAATATATTTTTTAATTGTGTGTGTTTCAATAAATGTATTTTATAACATTAAAACGTTTTTTTCATTTCATGGGCTTAAATTTTATCTTCCACTCAACAATAGTTGACTTGAAATTTATTAATTTTTAAGGATCGATTATATTTAATTATTTTATAGTGTATTGTTTAAAAATATTTCCTTGTTATCTTCTTTAAAATAAATTTTTAATGTTTCTCATAACTTTATGTTTTTATGAAAATATTATGAAATGTTTTGTAAAAGATCTTTTTTGTGGGTTTTATTTCATTTTTCTATTTATCTATAAAATATCTATTTCTATTTGTGTTGTGGTTCCTAAATCATTCTCCTAATTCCTTGATGAGATATTCACTATTTTTATTGAATTTTGGGTATCAAATTATCTAACTCTTGAGTTCATTTTTTATTATTCCATTAAAAATGTTATGTAAACTTCTTTTTTAGGGGTATTTCATGATATGATAGATTATATTTTATGGAACACATGCATATATATTACCATTATGTGATGTTTAGGGTTATTAATATTGATCCAATTATATGGCTAAGATTTTATATCTAATGAGATAAATATTTTTTATAGATACATGATTGTTGTATAGACTTTTTCATAAGTTTTTTCATCGACATGATCACATTTTTCATTATTCACAAGGTTTTGTGTGGATATGATAACATTTTAGATTTATTCAAAAGTTTGTTTGTGTAAATGATAGTATTTTTATTTTTCACATGGATGTGCATGGATATGATCATGTATTTCTTTTTTACCATGGTTTTTTGTGGACATGATCTCATTTTGCAATTATTCACTTGGTTATATGTGGAAATGATCCTATTTTTCTTTAATCATGAGCATGTGTGTTAGCATGATCTCATTTTTATTTGTTCAAAAAATTGTGTATGGACAAGATCACATTTTGGAATTGTTTACAGGGTTGTTTGTGGAAATTATTGTGTTTTTTATTTATTCATAAGGATGTCCATGAACATGATCACATTTTTCAATACTCACATAATTTTGAACGAAAATGATGTATCATATATTTTTTCACAATATTACTATTACCTATGCTTATTCTTATACTAAATTTTTTGTATTATAAGCCTATGATATAATTTATGACTCATGATTATTATATTAGGACTACACACTCAATTAACATGGTGTATATTTGATTATTTTAGATTTCATATCCTTCTATTATGACTCATGGAAAACTCTTATACATCCATGTTATTTTTAATCAGATATTTCATAAGGATGTGCATAGACATGATCATACTTCTCTAGGACCATAAGATTTTGAATGAAAATGATTTATCCTAGATTTTGTTTATATTATTATTATTCCCTATGCTTATTATAACACTAAATTTACATGTTATATGCTTAAAATATACTTCATGGATCAAGATTATTATCTTAAGATTTCACACTATTATTGAATGGTATATATTTGATAATTTGACAGTAAAAATAGTTCTATTATGACTCATGGAAAAATCTTATTTTTCTATTTTATTTTTAATAATATATTTCTCTCATGTTCATATTTAATCACATGCTTATGATCTAACTACTAATGACATGTTGAGAAGTTTTTTCCTTACCAATCATTTGATCTCACCCCTTATTTTGTTTCCCTTCTTCCCCAAAAAATTATATGTATTGCTGTATTTAAAAATAATAATTATGTATAGATTATTTGTAGGATATTTTTAAGAAATAATGTGTATTGTGGGATTTTAAGTTACTAATAAAAAATGAATCTAATCCCTTTTTTTTCATGGATTATGTGATTATTTTGGTATTTAATGTTTAAATTATTGAAATATATGTAACTTTAAATTGTGTCTTCTCACATTGTATCAAAGCTAGCTGTAAAGATTATATTT
Organism: Viscum album; assembly: GCA_963277665.1. Lineage (NCBI taxonomy): Eukaryota > Viridiplantae > Streptophyta > Magnoliopsida > Santalales > Viscaceae > Viscum > Viscum album. The sequence continues at coordinate 1,773,833,989 of OY728129.1, read as the reverse complement.
TAAACATTATAACAATAATTTTGGGTATATAGAATATTAGTTAGTGTTAAAATGGGTTTTAGTTATTTTTTAGGATTAGTTTAGTAATTTTTGGGGATTAATAGTAGATAAAGTTAGTGAAAAATCAAAGGATGATTCTAAATATCGGAAAACATCCTAAAATTTTGGTAATGTGTAGAGTGTGTGACTTTATATAAATGAAATATCTATATGGATACAAACAAGTGGGTTTAGGCTCTAGTATAGATTCACCAAGGGGTAATAATCCCTAAAAAATTTTGGTTTGGTATTAAATTGATCTTTACTTCGTTCAAAACAACAGACCTTACTAAAAACCTGGTTAAAAACTCCCTAGGTATATTCTTTGGTGATTCACATTCACTTTATGAACCATTATAATGGAAGAAATTGGAATTTGAGGATTTAATATAGAAATAGTAAGGTTTGATAACATAATAAAGAAATGATTATGGTAAAACCAAGATAAACTGAAGGATTTATATGTTGATCAAATTATATCATAGTTGAGACAAAGTTATCATAGGTTAAAATGAAGGTGTCATAGGAAGAGAAATACAAGGATTTTTCTTTCATATTCATGTGATCATTTACTATGATTTTAAAGGATATTATCATAACTATTTTAGTTTTAGTATTTAGTTGGAAAAAGGATCAAAAAAATATAATTGTGAAAGGTAAGTGTTGACACTACTTGGAAAAGTAACCAAAAATATAGGTAACCTTTAGATATTTTAAATCCCAAAGAAATATTTGAAGAGTACAAAAAAAAAATCCATAATACTTTCAAAAGAGCTACACGGCCGAGCTATGCGGTTGAGCTACATGCCAGACCTCCACACCAGAAGATGTTTTATGTCCCTGTGCGGAGAACCTACGCGGTGGAGCTTCACGAAGTACCCGTGCGGGAAACATCTCTTCGACCAGGCCCATTCGTGCCTATAAATAGAGCCCTTGGAATCCCCATTTTAGAACTGAAAAAAAGTGAGACTCTCTGAAGGTCCCATTGCATAGCTCTTTCGCTTAGATCTCTCAAATTGTCTCAAGTAGTTCTCTAAACTACAAAATAAGGGATAATTAAAGGGGATATGCATGTTTTGAAGTTATTCACATTCTTTAGTCATCATCCATACCTACGCGGTATATCTGCATGCCACACCTGCGCGGTACACCTACGCGTTGTACCTGCGCGATAGGGCAACGCGGGGTACCTACACGACATACTTGAACAAGGTACCTGTACTCTTCTTCAAAGCCATCCATGGTAGGGTATCCCATTCCTTGGTTCCCTTATCTGAAAGGGGATAAGTTTAAGCCTCCCCCAAAATCTATTGACTTCTCAAACCTTTGGGTAAGGCACATCAGTGTGTCTCCAATTTGGGTTTGTATTTCCACAGTCAGAGGTTTCCCACATTTGTTTCACAATGGGGTTAGGATTCATGGGATGTTTTTGGATTTTTATATCCCTAGTCTCATGGACTTTTCTTCGATAAACAATCTTGGGAAGTTCCCGGTTTGGAGTATGGTTGTTTACCGACATCACCCTTCTCAAAGAGGTGACCCAGAACCTTCGGTCTCCGGTTGGGAGGGTACACTTCGTACTTGCTATTCTGCACAAGTATAAGAGAAGTCTCCCTCCCCTACCCGAGCCAATTTCAGGGCAGCCATCCTGGTATAAGCCCTCACCTTCACCCCTTCTTCCTTACATTGGACCCTTATTCAATGTGAATAGAATAGAGAGAAGGTCCATTGCCTCGCCCTCTTCCATAAGCATGGAGGAAAAATTTGGAAGTGTGAAGTGTCATTGTTGAATATTTTATATCATCTTGTTTCTCACATAGATCATGACTCACGTGGGCTTAGAGATACGTGATGGTTGCAACATATGCACAAACACTCACCAAATGAACTACGAGAACTATGATTCCTGTTCAAACCAGGATACGTAGGAAGCTCTTTCAGGGCCCTAGATCACTATATATCCTCCTCAGGAATCCAACCATAATTTTCACAATTTGGGAATCCTACTTAGGAAATAATCCCCAAATTCAATCATAAAATCATTAAGGCATCCTTTTCCAGAAAGTAAGACCAAACTCATCTCTCTCAGAGGTCTATACTCTCCTATGAGATTTATCAAACTATGTGGGCTTTGATTCCCATTAATATGGGATATGTAGGAAGCCTCCTTGAGGTTCAAACCCAACAATTCAAATCAACCCTGTTCTCTTTGGTCCATATTCCCAATAGGGTCTGATGATACTTGGAAACTCATATCCTTTCCAAGTTCCTTGGACTACTTCAGCATAAGTCCCACACTAAGTTTAAACTAAGCACCTTCCACTTAGAGGTCCTTATCACATGACCTTAAAAGGTATGATGTGTCCTTCTAAGAGGCACTGAACTCAGAGGGTTCTTATTCCTTTCACAAGGATACGTAGGTAGATCATTTTATGAGCATGATCCTGAGATTAAAACAAACCTTCATCTCCCTGAATGAAAATAAATTCTAGAATGCCCCACTAAGTGGATTAAAAACCAGTATCATCATAAAAATGATTTAAATAATCTCTAATTGGTACATTAGTGGATACCATTGATGGAAAACCTCGAATACATACATATGTTTCCATTAATGAATAACCTTGATTGCATACTGATGATTCTAAATTTTACACATGTTAATAAGTGATTGTATATTCCAAGGGATACTTATGATATACTTGGTTAATTAATAAGGATTCATGAAAATATTTTAATTTTACAAAGAGATTCTTGGAGTAGACAATAATTCCCCCCCAAAATGGTGTGATGAGTCTGACCTCCCATCCTCTCGACCAATGCATGTTCTTAAGTATTGTAAAGTTAAAAACATAACAAACACCTGCCTTTGGAAAGCAGGTCCTCTTTGGATAAAGAACTATTGGAAGTTTCCGGTTCCATGAATAAATCCAATGGAAACCACTTGGAAATAGTGATTTTTAAATCTAGAACACATGTTTAAAGGAACTACAAAACAAAAATGGTGAACCCGACATGAATCATTAACCGAGTTAATAATGTTACCCACATGTTAGGCCCATATCAATTGATAAAGGAAGGCTAGACAAAGGAATTAATCACACATGTATCCATCTAAAAAGATGTTTCTTTAATAATGTTTTTTAGTGTTCCCAGTTTTCCACAGAACTCCTTTCAAACCAAATAATGACTTTCTCCAAGACAACATCTGTGAACTTCTCGACTGACACTCAAGATGGATATCCATCCATGGGAAGGACGTTATCACCAACCTAGAATCTTCAGTGCTAGGTCTCTAATGTACTGGTGAATGAATATCACCAGCATGGTACAATCCCGACTTTGTAAGTTTCTTGACAGGACTCCAGGTCAACAATAATCCTCGATCATCTGGCCAAAAATGAACAATGATCAAGAAACAAACTATACCAACCACCGTATCCAACCATTTTGGGTCTTTATCCCTAGAATGCAATAATAAATCTTTCCCATACTACATTGAGGTGGATCAAGTGGCCATTGGAGGCCTCAATTCCAAAATACAGGATTCCTTCCTAAGGACTCCCAACAGCAATCACCACCAGAATTATGTGGTAATGTATCCCCAACATGATGTGGGTGTTGCCTCTGAATGTTTGGACCAGGTCTCTCAGACCCGAGAATTCAAGATGAACTTCCAAGGACAACATCTGGTTAATAGGGAGCAGGTTCTCACCTCTACCTCCACCGAAAAATCCCCTCAATTTAATGTGATGGAAAACAATGAGTGGGCACATACACCCATCCGTCCAAATTTTTATGCTCATCAGACTCGTTTAATAGCAACCCACCAATTCCACCAGATAAACTCGGTAGAGTACTGTGAACAAGCACATACACCTGTTTACAAGTTATCAACCAGTCAGCAGGCTTGTCTGACTACATTTAAAGAGACCCGCCAATCTAATATGGTGGAAATTGGTAAATAGGAACATACACCTATTTACAGTCACCAATTTTGTCAGCAGTCTTATCTTCCAGTATTGAAAGAAGTCTATCAACCCTACTTGATGGAAAATAGCCCACTGGCACATACACCTGCCAATGTTCATCAAGCCTGCCAACATTCTCATTTGGTAGCACTCAGAGAAGTTAGTCGGAAAGCTCTGACAAATTTGGGGAAAACCCAACTCTCTACCCCTATGCGTGAGTATTTTCAATTATCCATTGGTAGGAAAAGGAGGAAAGGAGTAGGAATATATGCCTACTCAAGATATGAAATGGACGTATATTCTTGTTCCAGCTACTGAAGTCACCAAATAATTCTTATCAATGGTTAAAGGGCAGACACAAATCCCTACCCATATTCTAGAAGCATGCCAGAATAGTTTAACAACTACTTTAATAGTATCGATGGAACAAACACATAAATATGTCCCCACACATGAGATGACACATCGAAAAGCCATCCCAGAGTAGATACATACCTATGTTCCAGTCCATGAGGTTCATGGGGCATAATCCCCTATATCATACGAACAACAAGATCAGGAACATACACTCTTTCTAATTGGAGGTAACTGGTCTGTTCAGGTAACTAATCTAAGGCAAGCACATATACCTTCCCATGATAACCACTTTTCCTAGAAAGTGGACCCAACTAAGTATAAGAGAACATCCAAGAAGAAATATCACCAAATACCATTGGAAAACCAAGAGTCAAGCTGTGGCTCGTCTTAATGCTGGAGTTCTTGAAGCCCTGTGACATTTATCTGTTGCTACTCAAGATCCTACCCTCTCATTACCAAATTTTGGGAGTGGTAGTTGTAATTCTGAAGTTTCTCAATAGATACTTCATCATGAAGGATTGATTCGTGAAAATACGGTCAATCCAGAGTGTTTATCTTTGGATGAGAGCCATAGTAACCCTCAGTGTGGATAGAAGACCAAGGAGCAAGAATATTTATCCCTTGTTGTAATCCATGATGGTGATCCTCCCCATGATGGAATTCACTGCAAAAGTCCTCCCCATAATAGTATTTTTCATTTTCAAAACAATTCTATAATTGACAATATAGAAACAAGAAAGCCCTCCTATCTCGAGGAACTTGTAAACACAAGGTTAGTCATGTATGATGCCTTATCATTGACAGGTGAAACATTTTCTTAATAAGAAGACATCTTAACGGAACAGTCATTCTCTGAACCTCCCTTGGGTCATTTATCCTATAATGCAGAGCATCCACTTTGGTCAGACCAAGTAGAGAAACCCTCTAGTAGAATATGATGAAGACATGTTAAACATGAGAAAACAATTAGCTAAAGGAGAAATACCATTCATGTTCTGGCCTTCAGAAAATTCTCAGTTTGATATTCCAGAATTGATGACAGAAGATTTCATTCATGACATTCATCTCAACTTATGGAAAACTCTGTGTTATTTTAAAACTAATGTATTACCATATGATGAATATCAAAATCATATAAAGGAAATATAAGGGTTACAGAGCCAAATTGGATTGGCATCTCTTTCAGTTTCTCAACATCCAAGGGTTGAAAAACAATTGAAAATCCTTCATTGCACATATCTCAATGCTTTGAAGAGGCTATGCCAATTAATTTCCGATTCCCCATCTAATGTTCGTATCAGAGGATGGGGTGAATATGGAGCATTTTATTTCACTATACTCCAAAATCAACAAAGTCCACCAAAAGTGGTCTCATGCAATGTTATTGCCCACTATCGGCCATAGTCAATAGGTTTTTTATGTAATCAAATGTACCCTCAGGAACTGACCACAACCAGTTCTCATTAGAATCTGTCCCAAATAAAAGAAGTTGTTGAATTAATTCTACACCAAGCCTATGAGAATATTGAGCAGGCGTACCGTTTAGAGGATGTTAGGTGTCAGAGGATGAAAATTTCCAAAATAGCACAACAATTTTATGAAATATGTGATTTATGTAATTGTCAGATGATGCACCCAGCTAATGCCCAAACCAAAATCCACAAAATTAGAAGAGTAATTTCATGAATTTCAGCTATAGCAGTTCAAGAATCACCCTAGCTTGCAAGGATGGGGGCTCATTTTATGCAACCTTCAAATTCATTAAAGTATTTTCAAATATTTGAAGAAGAAGAATAGAATCAATCCCATCCTACAAGGTAGGGGACTTTTTCACATCTACAATCCCTTCCTCAACGGAAGTTAGTTTTCTCCCAATTAGGGAAGAATCCAAAAGGAAAGCATATAGCTAAACTATCCAATGATTCCTTTCATGTTATTGTCTACCAAAGAGTTCCATGGAATTCTTCATATAGGAGAACAGAGTTTTGTGAAAGAAAAAAAGGGAGAGGATCGACCATAAACACTGACAGAATGCCATTAATGTGTTATGTGTCTGTGAATGTTATCAATACCATTACAGAAGATCCTCCAAAAATAAGTCCAGTTCAGGGGAATTAAAAGATGAAGTTCTGGTCCACAATGCGGTACGCACCAAGGCAAATGAAGAAGGTGTTCATATCGAAAATTAGAGGCTTACCCAGAATCTAGGTATACCATCAAATAACCAACTCCCCCCCCCCTCTCTAGAAGGCATCCAACAAGGGGAAATAAAAATGTCATATTACATCTCACTTTTCCGCTGGATAAGGTCAATCTCTTTCACATGAAGAGAGATTTGAATAGTAAGAAGAGGAAATGAAGGAGTTGAAAATACTCAATATAGAGTTACTTAGAAACAAAATTTCTACTAGACGGTATCCCCAGGAAAGTCCTCAACTTTCAAATTCTATAGGATCTCCTCAACAAATGGGATTTGTATTAATTATAGATGCGGATAATGAATTCCCTCCATTGGGTATAAAACCAAGGCATGTATTAGCACCACCATCAGTGATCTTATCGGTCGTTGCACTAGATCAAGTTACAGTTGCAATACCTGCATAGAATCTAGCTCATCCAGATATTCCTCAAATAATTATGAAAACAATTGAGGCATTAACGACTCAGTTGGATGCTATGGAGGAACTATGTGCACTAGTTCATTTGGAAAAGAGAGCTTACCCTAAATGGGTGGATGCAATTCCTCCCCCACCAAACTGTGTGAATACCACATTCCCAATTTTTAATGGTTCAGGAGATCCATAACAACACTTAACCAATTTTGTATCTCATTGTGATCCTAAGATGGGAACTTCTCAAAAAAAAGAAGCATTTAATCTTAGGTGTTTTGTACAGTCATTACAAGGACCAGCTTTTGTCTGGTATACAAGTTTGAAATCTCGATCAATTACCGGGTGGGAAGATCTCTGATAGAAATTCATTCTTCAATTTAACTCAACATTACCAAAGATGACAATTTTTTATCTTACCAATTGTAAAAAAAAAGAAAATGAAAGAGTTTAATATTTTATTGATCGTTGTAAGGGATTAACATATTCCTTAAGTTTAGCACTCCCTCAAGAAGAGTTGCTGCTAATATGTGTGGCAAATATGCGTGATGAATTACGCACACCATTGATCCCTGTGAAATACACAGGAGGGATTCAAGACCTTACTTCAATCGCTCATCAGATAGAAGAATCTATTATAGAGACTAAGGCTAAAACTCGTGTAATTCCATTAGTTCTAGTAAGGAGAATATGAAAGGCAGAAGCTGCTATAGCTACACTCAAACATGCACCTGTAGCTGCTTCTACTTCAAGACCTTCATCATATCGAAGGGTACCACTTCCTGGGCATTAGCAGCAATGACCAACTCAACAAGATGATCAAAGAGATCAAAGGCGGAAACGATTTGAAGAATTAAAGAATAAAATATATTCTTTCAGGAATGAGAAAGTTCCTGGATACTTCATCTTATCCTTAGAAAACAACATGGTTTAGTTTCCAAGTACAATGAATCCAAATAAATATAGAGATGAAGATTGTCCGAATTATTATCCCTATCATCATATGTTGGGACACCCCATTCAGGATTTCTTTATTTTCAAAGACCTTATGAAAAATATGGTAGACTCTAGACAAGTAAAATTGAAAAGTTAATCAGCTCAAGTAGCATGTTTTACTGCCACTAATCCAGAGGAAGAAGGAGAATGGAAATAGGTTAAAAGTAAAAATGTGCAAAAATATGATGATTGGATGATCAAGAAAATGATCGACCAGACTCTTGCTATTTTATTAACATATTATAAGCAACCAATTGTGTCTTCTACCACTCCTGCCATAACAAAACCATATTCATCAAAAGGTCGTTCCTCAAAGAAACAAAGTGGTCATAAGGATAAAGAGCAGTCAGAAAAAGATGAGATCGCATCAAGGAAAAACTTGTCCTTGACCCTTGAAAATTTTATGCCATCTATTTCAAAATCACGGGTATCACCCCACCAAACAGTACAACCAGAAATAACCTGTCAGGCAGAATCCTCATCAGACTAAGAATTGATCTTTGGTTCCATTAATGTTATCCATTTAACAAATCCTTTTGCCAATGGTGATTCTAATTGTATTTAGCTGGAATTCCTTGCGCCTGATTGGGAAACTAGAGGAAGAGGCCAAAGTAAAAGATAAAGGGGAAGATGTGAGAATTCTAGAAACCATAATTTTAACTCTACCCCTACTCAAACCATATATGTGGTAGAAACTTGTGGAAGATCCATTTTGCGATCTCAACAAGAACAAGGAGTTTCTTCCATGCGAAACACGTCTAGTTCTGGCACAATTATCCGGGATGACCGATTAGAAGCTCCACCATCTTCTTCTCAGCAGATGAATATAATTATTCAGTCTAATTTACCATAGTCAGTGGTATTTCCCACATCTGTTTCATCACAGAATACATCTACAACAGAAGCATCAACTTCCAAAGAACCTTCAAAACCACATCTCCATGCTGGGAAATATAGACCTTTGGACCAAAATTATGATGTCTTGAAAAAATTGGCCAAAGTACTGGACAAGTTATCAATTTTTTATGCTTTGAATCTGTCAAAAGATCTTCGAGAAGCACTCATTTTGGCCTTGTTAAGTCCTCAAGAATTTGAAACCGAAGTTGCTGCTACTGAAGTTTACTGTATAGAGAATGATTCTGTAGAATGTCATTCAGTCATATCTTTTACAGATAAAGATGAAGACTATTTGGTACATGGACACATCAAACCTTTGTATCTGTCTGGAAAGGTCAATGACATGGATATCAGATGAGCCTTCATTGATAATGGCTCTAGGTCAACCTCATTCTCGTTCTTACACTACATTGATTGGGCCTGACTGAATATGACTTATCTCCTTAGACTTTAATGTTGCAAGGATATGAAAAGAATGAACAAGAACCTCTCGGTGAAATTACACTCAGAACTCAGTTTAGAGATCTTATATCTAATTCAGATTTCAGGGTTGTTTGTCAGGACACAACCTTCGATATTCTGCTTGGAAGGCCTTGGTTTCATCAACATGCAGTCATACCTTCATCATACCACCAATGTCTGAAATACTGTTTCCATGGTCAAATCGGAACATTGTATGGTGAAAAGGCTCCATTCAAAACATGTGAATCTCATTACATTGTGGAAGAGTTTTATCACACAAAAGGAACGAAGTCTATGACCAAGGAGATAACCAGAGTTAATGCTCCAAATGGACTGGAAAATATTCCAGAAAATCCATTCATGTATTTGAGTACAGATTATGTGTTACCCATCAATCAAGTAGAAAGGGTAAAGTGAAATCCATGCACTCATCCAATAATTCCTATAATGTCAATTGTGGAAATTGAGCCTGATAACATGGGAGAAATTATTGATACACCAAGAAATGATGGAAGCATGAATGGAGATGTTTTCATTTCATCTGTTGAACTACAATGAGCCTCTACTTCATCAATCAAAGTAGAAGAAATTGTAGCAATGTTAGAGGGAGACAAAGATGTTGATTCTCAATCCATCAATCCCTCTTTACCACAGGAAAACACTTCATCATCAGTAGGGTCAGATATGGTGGCTTCTTCTTCAAGATGTTTAAATACTAAATCCTCCACTAACTTTGGGAGTTTTACCTTTTCATCTAACATGAAAATGGAAATAGAATAGGTAACACATAATGAAGAAGAAGAGGAAGATCTCGGGGATTCTCTTCCAGTATTTGAAGATGGTGTTTCTACCACCATGGAAGAACTTAGAGAAATAAATATGGGTACAGGAGAAGATCCAAGCCCCACCTTAATTAGTGAGACCATGACCTTTGATGAGAAAGAGGTGTATACTTCCTTTCTGAAGAAAAACCAAGATATATTTTATTGGTATTATATGGAAATTTTAGGTCTTAATCCTGATGTAGCCACCCATCATTTGGGTTTTCCAGAAGAACATTGTGGGTTCAAGCAAGCAGCAAGGAGAACACACCCAACTCACGCCTCTAAAATTGAAGCTGAAGTTGATAAGCTTATAAAGTCTAACTTTGTCAGGGAAGTTCAATATCCCAAATGGTTGGACAATATTTTACCAGTGAAAAAGGCGAATGGGTAAATTAGAGTTTTCATTGATTTCAGATATCTTAACCAGCACTGTCCTAAAAATGATTTTCTAGTCCCGGTTACAGAACATCTAATTGATGCAACAGATGGATATGAAGCTCTTTCCTTCATGTATGGATATTATGGGTGTAATAAAATTCTGATGGCCCCAAAGGATGTAGAATCTATAGCATTTAGAGCTCCTCAAGGTGTGTTTTGCTATCGGGTAATGCCCTTTGGCTTAAAGAATGAAGGCACGACATACCAACGTGTCATGCACTATATCTTCAAACCCTTTTTAGGGAAATTTTGATGAATGTTATGTGGATGATTTGGTAGTCAAATCCAAACAATGTTTCAATCACTTGGCTGATTTGGAAACCATATTTCGTAAACTTAAGCAACATAATTTGAAGATGAATCCCTTAAAATGCGTTTTCAGAGTAACCACAAGAAAATTCCTTGGATTCATTGTACGACATCATGGTATCAAATTTGATCCTGAGAAAACATAATCAATCCTTAGTGTGTCACCTCCTCGAAATTTGAAAGAATTGAGAGGACTATAAGGAAAATTAGCCTATATTCGGTGCTTTATCGTCAATTTGGAAGGAAAATGTTTACCCTTGACCAGATTAATGAAGAAGGGAGTCACATATCAATGGACTAAGGATTACGAAGAAGAATTTGATATACTCAAGAAATATCTCTTGAGTCCACCATTATCGATGCCACCTGTTGAAGGAAGACCACTCCTTATCTACGTGAGAGCTTTAGAATGATCAATTGGTGCCTTCCGCACCCAAAAGAATGATGCTAGAAATGAAAACAACCTTTATTATCTCAGTCGCACTATGCTTGATGAAGAAACTTGGTATTCATGTATTGAGAAGTGCTACCTGACATTAATCTTTGCTATTAAAAATTAAGACATTACATGCAACATTATGAGGTCCAATTGATATCTTGTAATAAACCGCTCAAATTTATCCTTAGTCGTCCTATGCTTACAGGATGTCTATCACGGTGGGAGGCTATTTTGAAATAGTTTGATATCCAGTTTGTGCCTCAAAAGGAAATAAAAGGCCAAGATCTGGTAGATTTCTTTGCTGAGCACCCATCTGCAGAAGACACATCGTTTAATACTGAACTTCCTGATGAAGAGGTCTTCTCTATTCAAGGTAATTCCCAAACATGGGAAATGAATTTTGATGGTGCTTCTAGAATTAAAACAGGGAAGAGACCGGAAAATCCTAAACTCAACAAGGTTGGATTAGGAATAGTCTTTATTTCCCCAGAAAATGCAGTATTGCCTTATTATTTTATATTATCGGAAGGTGGTACCAACAATGAAGTAGAGTATAAATCTCTCATCATAGGTTTGGAATTGGATCTTCAGGTACAAATGGATCATTTAAGGGTAAAATGTGATTCATAATTGGTAATCTAACAAATCAATGGGGAATACTCTATCAGAAAAGAAGAGTTAATCCCTTTTTGTGATTACTTAAAAGAGTTAATGGCTTAATTTCCCACAGAGAAGACATTTTCCTATGTCTCGCGATCACAAAATGTCCAAGAAGATGCACTGGCTAATGCAGCTACAGCCTTGGCAGATCCAAATCGGGATGAGACAATTATCAGCATAACCCATCGCTACGTGGTTTCACCTTTTTTTCAAACCATAAGGGATGAAATTAATAAAATTAGCCCTATTTCTGAACTGTATGTTCATACCATGGGATGGATAACATCTATCATAGAATATCTTTAAAATGGGATGCTTCCACTTAATAGGGCTATGAAGGAGAAGATCTGGTGACGAGTGGCCAATTTTACTCTTAATGATAGTCCAGACCAACAAAATATTATTTACAAGTGAGGGTTTGATGGAAATAGTTTTCAGATGTATTGATGGAGAAGAGACTACATTTGTCATGAAAGAAGTACATTCAGGAGCTTGTGGTGCCTATCAATCTGGTCATAGACTCGTCGATCAGATTCGAAAGCATGGATACTTTTGGCCTTCAATGACATAGGATTGTACATATTTCACTAAAAATTTCATCCATGTCAAGTGCATACCAACTTCATTCATCAACCCCCAGAGTTTCTACATACAGCTAAATACTCTTGGCCATTTTCCACATGTGGAATTGATGTAGTAGGGACTCATCCTCTAGCCACGGCTAAGAAGTTCATGTATATTCTCACTGCTACTGATTTCTTATCTATGTGGGATGAGGCAATACCTCTCTAGGAATTTGGAGCCAAAAACATCATTAGTTTTGTCAAAACTAATATCATCACCATATTTGGTGTCCCTCATACTATTTTGATAGACGATGGCACCAATTTTTGTTTTTCAGGAGTAAAAAGTTTATATAAAGAATATAATATCAAATCCAACCATTCTTCTTGCTATCATGCGGCGGCCAATGGAAAGATAGAGGCTTTCAATAAAACCCTATCAAATATACTTCATAGGATGGTGGATAAAAATAAGAAAGCATGGCCTGATAAACTTTTGAATGCTTTATGGAATTATCAGACAACTACCCATACTACTACCCAAGAAACTCCTTATTCATTGCTATATGGAATTGAAGCATTTTTTCCAATTGAACTACAATTTCCTTCTCTTAGAGTTGCAATCTATGATCAGTTATCTACACATGAAAGATCTCAGAAATTGTTTAATGATTTGGAATGATTTGATGAGAAAATATTGCATACTTTGCATCATCTAGAAGTCTATCAGAAAAGAATAACACGAGCTTTTAATAAGAAAGTTCACCTTCGTTCATTCCTCCAAGGAGAATTGGTATTGGTCCTTAGGACTCCAATGATACCAGTAACTAAACCTCCAAAAACTTGCACCAAAATGGGAGGGACCTTATTCCATACATTAGGTCTATTCAAATGGAGCCTATGCTTTAATCTCAAAGAATGTAGAGCACATTACATCTCCAACCAATGCGAGATTTTTGAACAAATACATTGTGTAATTATACCCAATAGTCCTCACTGTAATACTTTAAACTGCAAAGTACATAGTCCTCATTGTAAGACTTTAAACTGAACAGTACATAGTCCTCACTGTAAGACTTTAAAGTGCACAGTACATAGTCCTCACCGTAAGACTTTAAACTGCACAGTACATAGTCCTCACTATAAGACTTTAAACTATACAGTACATAGTCCTCACTGTAAGACTTTAAACTATACATTACATAGCCCTCACTGTAAGACTTTAAACTACACTGTACAATGTCTTTTCTGCAAGACTTAAAACTACACAGAAACCAATGTCCTAGTTGCAATACATTAAACTACATAACAACCATAAACATCCATGCTACTTGACATTAAAGTGTGTAGTATCTTTATCCTTGTTGCATGACGTTAAACTGCATGACATCATATGTACAACTATTTTTTTTCTCTATTTAACATTAGAATATTCCATGAGAAAATTTCATTGATGTCCTCACTACTTCTTAGTAGTACATGAGTCCCTCTATTTCCTATGTCGGAGTCATATCTGCATAGAGACCAAGTTTCAAGAACTACGTATGGCTTGATTCTAATTTTCAATGAGATACATAGAGACGCCTAAATCTCTAATTCTGGGCCCAACCACAATCACAAAATTTTCTTATTTTTATTTCTCCTCCTTTATATGAATCAGATCTATACAGAGTGTTTCTTTAAGATATATGATTTGGTTCATATACCATTTCATGTCTTAAGATTTATCATTCTCTCAGAACATATCAAAATCCCCCATTCCTCATGTAAAACTTAGAGTGAGAAATGATTATTTTAAGAACTATGTATGGCTTGATTCTCATCTATTTTGAGATACATAGAGCCACCTAGATCTCCAATCTTGGGCCTAGAAACCCACAAAAAAAGTACCCTCTATTTCTTGTATAAAATGAAATCTGCATTGGGAATGTTTTAAAAACTATGTATGAATTGATTCTTTCTCCAACGAGACATATTGTGACACTTGGGTTTTTTCCCTTAATCCAATTACAGTATGTCTTTCCTTTCATATCAGTTCATAGTCATCCTTACCACATGGCGTTACACTAAATGAAAATCTAATACCCCTATTCTTCATTTACATAACCTTTGAATTATAAAAGAAACCCTTACTGCTCCTTGTTTCTCACACCAAGCCTAGCTCATGTGGGCTTAGGAATTGAGTAAATGGCTTCTTTATATATAGTGTTTTATTTTCTTATGGGGTTAATAACGTCCTTACTGTATGACTTGAAACTGCATAGTATAATGACCTTACTGCATAACTTGAAACTGCATATTATAATGTCCTTACTGCATGACTTGAAACGGCATAGTATAATGTCCTTACTGCATGACATAAAACTGTACATTACCATATTCATTCAATGGAAACAAAGAAAGTCTCCATTTTACATATGAGTCAGATCTATGAAAAGGACATCAAATTCATGGAGAATATTGATTCAAATATTTCTCATATACATTGGGCATAACCCCTTCCATATCTCACACTCTCAATCTTGAATTTTTCTTTCAGATTTTCATAATCATTCTTAGGTTTTCTGGTGACAAGGTTTCCAATATCTAAGAGCTTTTTTTTCTGACTATGAAGCACGTGCCCTTAGGTGGCCTTTCATAAGTTGCCTACATGATAGGCATGTCATCTAAAAGATGCCACTATTTAAATATGCATCATATGCCCTAGTTGGCCCTGTATAATACAGCCCCCATCACGGGTTTGTCAACTAATGGTAACTTTGTTCTTGGTTATAGTATCTTTGTCCCCATTAATCTTTGATGACAATATACACGAATTTTTATTTTAAAATATTCGTTCAAGTATACTTGTCGCATTATCTTTCTCACAATCTGAAAGTCTTCAAGACCATGGTTTACACCTTTCCCTCAACATGTGTTCGATACACTATGAAATAATCTTGAAATCACTTGGACACATGTTATATATTGTTTCCATTTCTTGTCCTAGTTGTATGACCTAAAACTACAGACACCATATCTTTTACATTTGGGTCATACCTTTGTAAAAGTCCTATTCCTCTGATTCTTTGGATATCTTGATTGGAAATACCCTTTCCATATTTAGGTACCTTTCTTCATAAACCAAACTCTATGCTTCGGAAAATATAAATCTCCATAAACTTTCTTCAACTTTTAGAAATATAATGTCAAACTTATGAGAGCTCTTTTTCCCGACTATGCAGCATGTGCCCTTAGGCGGCCTTGCATAAGTTTCCTACATAACAGGCCTGTCAACAAAAAGATGCCACTATTTGGCTATGCAGCATATGCACCAGTTAGCCCAGCATAATAAAACCCCCATAACGGGTTTGTCAAATAATAGTAACTTATTTCTTAGAAAAGACTTCCTCTAATGCTTCTAGCCCTTTTCCCACACCATTCCTCAGTTTTAGAAATTCTCAAATCACAGTTTACAATTTTCCCTTTCATACCTTAATATGATAGTATATTTCCAAAAAAAATTATCATGAAATTGGGAGAGTTTTTTACTTTTGGTCAGAGGTAATGACCTTAAATTAAAGCCACCTAATGTCCTCACTACATGCCTTAAAACTGCACATCATCAATTTCCTCACTCCATGACTTGAAACTGCATAGTATCATGTCCTCACTGCATGACTTAAAACTGTAGATCATCAATGTCCTCACTGCATGACTTGAAACTACATAGTATTATGTCCTCACTACATGACTGTTGGTTTAAAATAACCCTTTTTCATTCTTATAATTCATTTCCATGGAAAAACCACCTACTATGGTCTTAAGTCACCCAAATCTTATTTTCCCATATCTATAAACAAAAAAATATTAAATTCCTAAAGATTTCTTTTGCCTGACTATGCATCACATGCCCATAGGCGGCCTTGCCTAAGTTTCTTACATAACAGTAAGTCAGGAAAAAGATGCCACTGTTTGTCTATGCAGCATATGCCCCAGTTGGCCCTACATAATACAAGCCCCATAATGGGTTTCTCAAATAATGGTAACTTCATTCCTAGAAAAGACACACATTATGTTGATACAGACTTTAAATTTGGTATCCTTAAAAAATCATGGCCCAAGATTCCCCTTGGAAATGTTTTAAGAATATTAAAACAATTCTTAGCCACAATGTTTTGTTTGGGATTTAATTCAAAGTTTACGGTCAAAGTTATTTCTACCCTAAACATTATCCCTTTATAGTCCAACATGCATGACTCTAAAATTCCTATAACAAAAGACTTGCTGCTCATTAAATTGTGAACCTGTGAAGGGCACTCTAAAAAAAAGTCGAGTCCCAACTCACTAAACATACATTTTTGTATGGTCTAGGTAATATTGAGCAATAAAAGTCAAAAGACACAATGTATGAAGTTTTATCCATATAACCCTAGAAATAGTCAAATCATGCTTATTAGGTCCCCTGGATTTATAGGAATTTTTTGAGCACTTCATTCTAATTATAATAATGATTGTTTAACATAAAGGAATCATTATCATCGTTTAATTTTCATATTTCAATCATGAAAAGAAAATAATGAAGATTTTTTTATTTAATTATTATGATTGAAAACAAAATTTCTCTCATTCATATGAAAATAAAGGGACGTCCACAAAATGGAGCCTCTTTATCATGTTTCAGAATAAACTCTCCACATGACTTTTCATTTATTTGACCGCTTCATAAGATTTATTAGCTGCCTGTTAAAGTTGAGATAGTTGAACAAATCTAGCCTCCTTTGCCTGAAGAAGTGCTTCCTTAGTAGTTGAAATGGAAGTTATCCCCTCTAATTGGGTTTCTCCTAATGTCTATTTCAGTTTCTAAAGCTTGTTATGAACAACATCCAATTTCTGTTGAAGAGATAACAAATCCTTTGTGGCTTCTTTGATTTGTTGGCTAATCTCTAGTGATTTCTTGTTATGTTTTTCCTCCGCCTCAACTACTGCATCTTGAAATCCCTCAATATTGATGAGTAATTTAGACTCTTCAAAATCTTGTCGCAGCTTATGCTCCTACTCCTGTTGGCGAATAGTCTATTTCATGGCATCATAGACTGGATGATAATTAAATCCACCAACTCCCAATACGCAGAATAATGTTGGGAGTTTTGGAAAATTGGACAACAATTAATCTAAAGAATTTTCTGCAATTATGCTCTAGATATGCTGCCATTTATTCTTACGTGCCACGCCAAGAGCATATTACATCTCTAAGTATGAATCTTAGTCACTACCATGAGGTAAAATGTACTATGGAAACAGGTCGCTTAAAGAGCTATTTTGTTTTTCCTATATTGGGGTAGTAGAAGCTTCACCTTCTGATCTAGGAGCTAATAACCCTAAATAATAAATCAAGGTCATTATTAGTTTCAAATGAAGGAAGAAAATATGATTCCAATAGCTGATTATATTTACCCGATAACAAGTCAGCTACTTGATTGGATTCATCCCCTCTATTCGCAGCTCCAGTGTTTTGAGCAGGTGTTTCTTGAGAAGGGGCATTTCCTTGAATTTTATTAGGTATGAAATTTTAAGGATATAGAAAATCTATTAATGAAGGGTCCTATGTAAGTATTTCTCCATCCCCAACAGAAGGATAAAGTGGAACACCCTGTTTCTGAAGAGCCTTTGTGACATTTTCAATAGATAAAGTTGTATGAGGTGAATATTTATGTAAAGATTCAAGTTTAAGAAACAATTATGTATGGAAAATGCAATAATATGGACTTATGTCCTTGAAATCCCTCATGAGAATCTCCAAACTCCTTGATGGAACCTAGAATATAAATATTTTAATTAAGTGTGTCCATCATTTTAGTGTATATGAACTGAAATGTTACAGCATCCTCACCATTTAAGGTATCAAACAAATGTTGGTTGATGCCCAAATTGGATCTGCTGACATTTTGTTCCACAGACTCTTCAATTGGTATACCAGCATCAGATCTTTCTGGGTTTGGGTTAATATCAGCATTGGTTTTAGATTTCCTTGGATCTTTATTCCTTTCTTCTGAAGTAATAGGAATATCAGTATTGATTATTTTTAGGATCCTTTGACAAAAGTAATTAGGTAATGTATTTAATCTTACCATGGATTTCCTCTCTAAAAATAGAGCAAGGAGTAGGTATAACTGAATATTTTGACATTACAGATTCATTAGTATGAACTTGGGTTTCCCCTGGGGCTTATTTTTTTGGTCGTGAGGCATCATCTCTTAATCCCTTAAGAGAGGAGAGAGACATAGATACTACAATATATAAAACATGGTTACCAAAATATATTTAGCAATTTGTATTACCTAAGGATCGTATAAACACTTACTGTTTTGTTGAACAATTCAAATCAATCTCATTACTCTCTTGAGTTTTTGTTCAGAAGCTTGAGGTGAGATTGAAACACTCCTCTTAGTAGGGGAAACTCAAGGTAATGGTTGAGGATTATTTGTCACCATTACCCCAGTCATGATTATTTCTCCTGGAGAATGTTCTGGAAACCAGGGAGGATTTGTTTCATTGATAGGAGAGCCTGCATGACCGTACTTGGGTGATTCAAGAACTGTTCTAGATCTTCCTTATCTACATTCAAGCTACATAAATATATTTTCATCAAGATTAATTATGATAAATGATAAAGTAGAGTTGAGACAAAATAAAAAGAGAAATAAATTCTCAGTATTAACATAAATATCCCACTACTCCTCAGAGTCGACAATTACCCCTTCACAGAGTCCTAAGTTCAGCATATGAGATACTCATTTAGAGGCTAGGATTTCTTCAGCAGTTGCATATATAAAAACCTCCAACTATGCAATATACTTCTGTACTTTTGACAAGTTATGGTCTGGATTAAAATCAAAAGGTGTCTTGATATCACCAATACCTGGTATTTGAATAGCATGCTGGAGGAATGCCCATGTGTCCCTAAGATCACGAGTTATACTTTACCAATGATGAATGGATGAAGGTCGCACATATTTCAATCTTGGTATGGTTGAATGTGGAAGGTAAGATTCACCTTATGATTGGGAAATTTCATCAGACCTCCTTTCTTCATAAAGTTCAAGAGATGGATTAGGGACCACTGTTTGATGGCGGCGATTAGATCTCCTTGGCATTGGAGGTATTTCTTTTCTACCTTAGTCTTCCTAGTGTACTTCCCACGAAGAAGTTTTGAAGGCTCTGAAACCTCTAACACTTCTATATCATTTCTGGACTTTGATTTCATACCATGATTTCCACGTGCAACAGTTGTTGTAGCTGCCACCCAATATATCCCTTTTGTCAGATCCCCTTTGGGATATAAAGAAACCCAAGCTTTGGCATACCCATCTTCCAATCCGATCAATTCATTTGGTGGAGGTAATGTAATTAATAATTTAGATACCTCTAAATCTATTAGAATCCATAATTTTCGTGCTACCATTGGTTGATTCTCATGTCTGACATATGTGTGTGGAAAATTGCTTGATTATTAAAGACATCTGAATTGATGAGAAAACCTATAGGGGACATAATCCTGACAAATAAATTCACCATAAATCCTAGTTAATAATACATCATCCCTGAATGCCATCATATAGGATCTCATCTCAAAATTATTTTCTTTACCATCATTAATAAATGTTCCAGTTGGTGGGTCACCAAAAGGAAAAAAGCTGAATTAGCTTGAGACATTCAATGCCTTCAGCACCATGTCAGGTCTTAAGCCTAAGGGCTGAATACCAGAAACATTCTGTAGAAATGGAGTGAATCAACCATTGGGAACTCTAACTGAATTCAGCATAGAGTATGAAGAAAAGTGTGCTTCAATCCAGCCCCACAACACTTATAATGGCCCTGCAATCCTAAATGGAGCCTTCCCATTGTAAAAATACTGTAGAAGATGGTAAATTACTGCTAATACAGGGGTTGGTATCCCAATATACTTCCCCTATACCAATTTGGATGCAATGACAAAGGTCCCTGATCTTACACCACCTCCAGATTCACAAACTGGAAGAAAATAAACACTTAGCCACATAGCAAGGAAGGAAGCTAAGTGTACTTTTGAATCTATATTGGTTTTGACTTTATTTCACCTGTGCCTGTAATCGCCTCTTTCCAGTGTAGGCCAATATGTTCCTAAACTGCCTCGATTATCTGCAGAAGGACAAACATTAGGATGTCCACAGGTTGGACCTTTCTCTATTGTTGGTTCTAGGAAGGATTCCATCAACACTCTAGCATGGATATCTTTCTTATCCATGGGTAAATTCTTCGATATCTTAAGTAATTCATGGGCCAATGGTGGTGTTCTAGTAACATAACCCCATGTTGTAGCACGCAGGATGAATTCATTATACTTTTCCCCAATAATGGGAATTCCAGCTATTTGGTAAATGTCCCAGAGACTAATACCAACTTCCCCATGCTTCAAATGAAAGGAATTGTTTTGTGGACTCCATCGTCTCCGTAATTCAGGAATGAATTCATTTTTGTAAACATAAGTTTTCCCCATCCAGAAAACTTTGTGAATATGAACGTCTGATAACACTTTTCTGAATTCCGCACAAGTCCGACGTACCCAAAATTCCCACATCCACTTGGGTTTTACACCCCCTCCAAAACAAAGCTCCCAATATCCTTTCCAACCATTAGATTGATCTGTTTGAGAATCCCTAAAAGTGGAATCATAAAAATGAGGTCTTGGATCAAAAAAATGATCTTTCATATCAGGAGTGCAACCATTGTGATGAAGGATGAAACTAATAGGGACTGTTCCTTCTTGTATCAAAACCCCCCTTGCACTAATATTCATGCTGTTACAGTTGGAATACTGAAGAAACCAATTATTTGGAAAGTAATTCTTAATATATGGAACATGGGAATCTTGAAAACGCCCATGCCCGTACAGGGGTATGTAAGGAATTTGTGGATAGTCATGCCGGTATGGAATTAGACCCTTCCATAACCTAGGAAGAGTACTCTCAATAATGTCATAATTGTATAGCCCGACTATCCTTGACTGAAAATTCATTTGTTGATTTTGGAAACACTTTTTGGTTAAGTGAGAACCCACCATACAAATCACTTTGAGGCTAAGTGAGAACCAACATATCATCACAAGGAACCATTAATGGGTCGGGCAAAGAACCTTTTCCAAGACCAAACCCATCCAAAAAAACACCACAAAACATGCAAGACCATCAATTTGTGGCTAAGTGGGAACTGAACTCATGATCTTCTATGATGAGAAACGTCATCATCAGATCTGCCAACACAATCCCAATTTGCCAAAGAATCCTTGGAACCAGCCCAAAGTGGGGGCGTGCATGAAGGGCAAGGCCAAAGGAGTAGAGGACAATCATCAAATGAAGTTATTAGACCCTGGAACACAAAAAAAACACCAAAGGGGAAAAAAACTAAATGGGGGAGAACAAGAGAGGAATTTATCAAGCACCGTGCATTCCTCAGGTCACCCTCTGTGACCTCTTATTAACCTGGGGAAAGACGTTAGCCTTGCTTATTCCGACCAGAAGAAAACTATAAATCCGAATTGTGAATCAAGCCCCCCCCACATAGATGGGAGCGTCTGGTAGGGCATCACCTGCATGGAGTGAGAGTTTGTGGGGTCACCTCTTTTGGGTGACTTCGAGCAAGTCATCGACACCAGCTGACTCGCAATGGTGATATCCGGGAGGGTGGCGTCATCTGAACCGAGACACGAAGTCGTAGGATCTGTGTCACATGAGGGAGAAGCCGTATGGGGCAGGGTGAGAAGCTGATGCAGGACACGAGAGGGGTTTTGGGGCGAAGCAGCGACATGAACCCTAGCCGGATCCTAGGGAAAAAGAGCGCACACGAAAGAAATGACGTCATGGGGGCTGGATCTAGGAGGGAGGTGCCGTCTACCTCGTGTACAATGCCGCTCGAGGAGTAGGATTGAACAGAACTGCTCAATGAGGATTCGAGGGGTCGTCGTCGGTGACATTCCAGGATTCTGGGTTGCTCGAGGTGGGGCGGACTCGATCCAAGGAGGGATGAAGCCGGCAGCGTGTGGGAGGAGGGAGGTGGCGCAAACCCTAGGTAGCAGAACCCTAGCTCGCCTGGGGGGAGGGACCTCTCACAAATCCCCTTATGGGATCATCCTAGACATGTCTTGACAATATGGAGAAACAAATAGAAATTATGGAAACTCCTGACCCGACTATCCTCATCATTTCATTCTGGTGAAGCTTATCTTCTTCGGTATGGGTCCTAAAATGATTCATTCTTTCCTGAAAAAAGAATTAACAAACTTTCAAGTTATATTTTAAAGAATAAAGTGAAAAATTTTGTCAAAGGACACTGTTCACATAGGTCCTTAGAAAAAGTCCTTCGACAAGGTCCTTCGACAAAGTACTTCCACAAAGTCCTTCGACGAGGTCAGTCGTGTAGGCCCTTCGACAAGGATCCTAGCACAAATGCATTGTTGAAGTAATTTTTGCGTAGATCCATCATGTAAGTAATTTTACATTGAAAGAAAATTCAATCGAATTATGCGATAACACAACGCGATGCAGCTGGATGAACGAGCGACACAACGAGTGCTCTAAATTTTGGAGAAAGCACAGGTGAAGAAATTTTTTTGAAAGGTTGAGACCTATTTATAGGAAACAGAAGACCTATGCATCGTGAATGCACATCGATACTACACACTATACCTGCGTGACCTACCTATGTTCCATACTTGCGTGACTTACCTACGCGAGGTACTTGCATGACAAAATTGTTTTATTCATTAATCTATCCTGATATTTTTCCTAGACTTTCACCTCAGGACTTGACCGTATTTGTATATTTTGGATCCAATCCCAAGGGGGGGATTTTTTTGACACTACTTGAAAAAGTAACCAAAAATATATGCAACCATTGGATATTTCAAATCCCATAGAAGGATTCAAAGAGTACAAAGGAAAATCCATAATACTCCCAAAAGAGCTACACGACCGAGCTACATGCCGGACCTCCGCACCCAAAGATATTTTATGTCCCTGCACGAAGCACCTATGCAGTGGAGCTACGCGAAGTGCCTGCGCGGGCAACACCTCTTCGACCAGTCCCATCCATACCAATAAATAGAACACTTGGGCTCCCCATTTCAGAACTGCAAAAAAGTAAAAGACTCTATGAAGCACCCATTGCGTAGCTCTTCGGCCTAGATCTCTCAAATTATCTCTGGTAGTTCTCTAAACTACAAAAGAAGGGATAATTAAAGGGGATAGGCATGTTTTTTAAGTTCTTCACATTCTTTAGACCTCATCCATACCTACGCGGTATATCTGCATACCACACCTGCGCGGTACACCTACGCGCCGTACCTGCGCGATAGGGCAACGCAGGGTACCTACGCGACATACTTGCGCGAGGTACCTATGCTACCAGCTCAATTAACCTTCTTTAATTCCATCCATGGTAGGGTATATCCTTCCTTGGTTACCTTATTTGAAAGGGATTAAGTTGAAGCCTCCACGAAAACCTCATGACTTCGCAAACCTTTGGGTAAGGCACATCAGCGTGTCTCAAATTTGGGTTTGTATTTCCACAGTCAGAGGTTTCCCACATTTTTTTCACAATGGGGTTAGGATTCATGGGATATTTTTGGATTTTTATATCCACAGTCACATGGAATTTTCTCTGAGAAATAGTGTTGGTAAGTCCCCGGTTTTTAGGATGGTTGGTTACCGACCTCGCCCTTCTCAAAGAGGTGACCAGGAACCTCAGGTCTCCAGTAGGGAGGGTACACTTCGCACTTGCTATTCCACTCAAGTATAAGAGAAGTCTCCCTCCCCTACCTGAGCCAATTTTAGGGCAGACATCCTGGTATAAAACCCTCACCTTCACCCATTCTTCCTTACATTGGACCCTTGTTCAATGTAAATAGAACATAGGGAAGGTTCATCGCCTTGCCCTCTTCCACGGTCGATGCACCCTCTTCCATCAGCATGGAAGAAAAATTTGGAAGTGTGAAGTGTCATTGTTGAATCTTTCATATCCTTTTGTTTCTCACACCGAGCATGACTCACATGGGCTTAGAGATATGTGATGGTTGCAACATATGCACAAACACTCACCAAATGAACTACAAGAACTCTGATTTCTGTTCAAACTAGGATACATAGGAAGATTTTTTAGGGCCCAAGCTCACTGGATATGCTTCTCAGAAATCCAACCCTAATTCCCCCAATTTGGGCATCCTCTTTAGGAAATAAGCCCCAAATTAAATCCTCAAATCATCAAGGAATCCTTTTTAGTAAGTAAGCCCAAACTCATCTCTCTCATAGGACTATACTCTTCTATGATATTTATCGAACTACATGGGCTTTGATTCCCATTAATATGGGATACGTAGGAAGCCTCCTTGAGGTTCAAACACAACACTTCAAATAAAACCTGTTCTCTTTGGGACATATTCCCAATAGGGTCAAATCCTACTTGGAAACTCATATCCTTTCCAAGTTTCTTAGGCTGCTTCAGCATAAGTCCCGCACTAAGTTTCAACTAAGCACCTTATGCTTAGAGGTCCTTATCACATAAACTTAAAAGGTATGATGTGTCCTACTAAGAGGCACCGAACTACAAGGGTTCTAATTCCTTTCACAAGGATATGTAGGTAGCTCATTTTATGAGCACGATCCCAATATTAAAACAAACCTTCGTCTCCCTGGATGACAATAAATTCCAGAGTGCCCCACTGAGTGGATTAAAACCCAGTATCATCATAACGATGATTAAAAGAATATTTAATCGGTATATTAGGGGATACCATTGATGGAAAACCTCAAATACATACATATTTTTATATTGATTAAGAACCTTGAATGCATACTAATGATTATAAATTTTACACATGTTAATAAGTGATTGTAAATTCCAAGGTATAATTATGATATACTTAGTGAATTAATAAGGATTCATGAAAATAATTTAATTTTACAAAGAGAGTCCTAGAGTAGACAATAATTCCCCCTAAAAGGGTGCGATGAGTCTGACCTCCCATCCTCTCGACCAATGGACGTTCTTAAGTATCGTTAAGTTAAAAACTCAATAAATGTCTACCTTTGTAAAGCAGGTCCTCTTTGGATAAAGAACTGTTGGACGTTTCTGGTTCCATGAATAAATCCAATGGAAACCGCCTGGAAATAGTGATTCTTAAATCTAGAACACATGTTTCAAGGAACAACGAAATAGTAAGTCACTAAAAACTCATAATCCTTATAGATATCTAAAGAGGTATATTTTTAATAAATGGTTGAGAATCTAAATATATGTCTATTATAAAGTAAGATATGTGTTTACATTATTACCTCATATTGCGATATGGAAATTATTCCCTGAAGATTTTCAATCTTATGGATACTATTACCTATTTTCATCCATGAGTGATAACTAAAATTATGAGCATAGAATTTATTCAATGTTGGGAGAATGTAATGCATTGAGATGTTAGTATTAATTTCCCTTTAAATAAATATTATTTTTAATAGCTTGTTTCACATGAAACACTAAACTAAATAAAACAATGATACATATTATTGATATAAAATATTACAGTGAAGGATAAAAATTAATACATTATGATAATTAAATATTAAACGTGACTAATATAATTAAAATAGGTATAAATTTTCACATAAATAAAATACCAAAAACATAAATTATTTACCCTCATTTTTTAAAATTAAGATAAAAACCTTTATTGGGACTAAGTAATTCAAAGAATAATATATAAAATATACATTTTAAGAGATAAAAAATATTATAAATGAAATTTGGTCAAACAGGAATGAACTATAAACTTTATGATAGACATGTAATTTGATACGAAATATGAATAAAAACAGTTAATGTATAAAAATACATTTTTCTATAAAAATTTAGTTTCTTATATATTATAATTTAATTTAAAATATTAGTTTATAATAGTTATAAATTTAATTAGATTAAATGGAAAAAAAATTCGGATCATCATGCCCAAATTTGGTAAAAAGGCTCATCCTATATTTTTATTTTAATAATGATTAACATGGTAAATATTTAATTAAGGTTAATAAGGTTAAAAATGGGTGACTTGAAGTGAATAAAGTCTTGAAAAGTTTATATGATAATTATAATATTTGGAATACCTTTATTATATTGTAAAGTAATACTCACATGTATTTCCAAACAGTCCTCACCAAACTCACTTAACCCCCATGTGATTCCATCTTTGTCCCTCACATAACATTTAATTCCAAGGAAAAGTACCTCTTTTTCACCTATAAATAGAGATCACTTAAACCCATATCAAGATGAAATTCTCTTTCAAAATTTCCTTGAAGCTCTACTCATTTTACATATCCTAAAATACTATTAAAATTTTCCTCCCTTTGTTAAAATAAATTTATGTAATGCCCCAAACCTAGTTTCCCAAACCTGGTGCATTATTTATTACATTTAAATGATTAAAAGAAATTCATATCCCAAAGGAACGAATAATTTAGTAGTTTTGGAAGACTAAATACATACATAAGTTCAACATTACAACTGGAAATGAAATACAATATAGCATATCCATTAGTAACTCCCATAAATCCATGATTATCTCTAAAATTCATTCATAATACACTTCTTCACATCCTGAGAAAATATATAACATAAGAAAGGGGAGATATTAGATGCTTAGTAATGGTAAATAATATAGTATAAGTAATCATAAACATAAACACTAGGCATGATGAATAACTAAAAACATATGCCTATAAAAATAGACATGATCATAATATGGCAGGAATACAAACTAATTAAATAATTCCATAAAACATAACCAAGGATATTATAAAAGTATAATAATCACATGGAATATAAATATATAGTTTCATAATGATGAAATGAATAATCTCAGATATATAAATCATACCTTAAGGCCTTAGCTAAGACACCAAACATAATGGGTAAAAACCCTGGCTAATTTGTCTCATTATACTTACTGATGCACATAGGGGCTATAGCGGGACCTACCCATCACATAATAAGTCCAATTCATTCCTCTAATTAATGGGGATAAACATAAATAGAATATACATTCATATTGAAACAAACATATCAATGGAAATTAACTTTCCCCAATCATTAGTCATAAACAATAACCATTCAGAGTAATATGGTGAATGGTATCAAGATAGCACATCCATAGTCAAAATAATCATAAACAATTAAATAAGATATGGTATATTATATCATAAAAAATTAATCCCAATTAAACATAATAATAAATAAGTGTTTTTAAATTGATGAAAATACACATATAAAATCTTCGAGAAATTCTTGATATAAATACTCTTTTACTTTTAGAAGAAGATTTTTTTTGAAAAATCATTACATAAAACCAGAATTGAATTAATGTAGTTTTTTTTACAATAAAATGTGTGATTTTATAAAAATAATGGTTTATAATGATATATTATATATTTCATTTGAAAATCATTAAGAATTTGAGAAGTTCCTTTGAAACGGGCATGTTTAGCGGGAAGAATTTTTTAAAGATCATTTTAGAACATGTAACTCCCCACAAAATAAAGAAAGATTCCATCTACTACACATATATAGAAACTTCACACATAATTCATGAGAAGTAAAAAATAAAAATTAATAATTTCATTGAGTTATTTAGAGAATAAGAGTAACTCGAAATAAAATGGAGGTTCAGGTAGAAAACTCCTACCTTATGTCCAAACATGTTCTTTACTTCACCTTAACATCCTATATAATCAAATAAAATATGTTAATTAATTAATTAATAACCTTATTTATATATATTTTATTCATTATAGTTTCATTAAGTTAATTTATGGCCTTATTGATAAGTTATAGGATTGAATTTCATCATTTCAAAGTGTTCGTTTCCTTGATTTCTTGATTGGTTCGCTTGATTATAAGTAATGGAGTTCATTTAAAATTGGTATAAATCGATAAATATGGAATTGAATTTTTTAATGATAATAAATATGTGTAAATAGTTATATATATCATTTTTTATATATTATGAATCATTAGATAATACATTTAATGATAATCATTTCGATTATTACATCAGTTATTGATCAAAATGAACTCATTTTGTATTGTCGTTTGGTATTATGTAACTATGTTACATCAGGAACATAAAAAAGTTTTAATATTCAATTTAAAATATTTTTAGACCATTAATATGGTTTAATGAAAATACTTGAAGAATAAATTGAAAAATGAAACTTCGTTGTCCATGAAGGTTGTAAATCGGCACATCCTGGATGATGATTTCATTTTCAAAATAAAGAAGAGTGAGAGTAAGTATATTGATGATGGTTATTAAATTAAAATGATATAATTATAGTATATAAATGATACTAGATTTTTCATGATCATTTGGACAAAGGAGGTTAGTAGAGGATAATAAATGAATGGAACATGAAATGAAAGTAAAAGAAAAAGGAACCGGATTTTACCTCTTGAATACACCTCCTTGAGAATCCCTTTAAGGGAAGAGGTTTTGGTATTTTGGAAAGACCAAGAGCTCTTGTATGTGGGGAGGGAATAGGGAAGAGTATTTATAAGAACTTAAGAATGGATAAAATCTTGGTAGGTCTGAGAGGAAGAGGGGGTGAGGGTGGTATTTATAGTGGATGAGCGGAGGGGTTTTCCATTATTTTAATCATTATTTTATTATCTTAGCTCAAGACTATGAATATTATTTATTATTGTTAATAAAAATATTAATAAGTTCTTGTGAGTTCAAAAAAATGGTCATTTACATCATCCATGACTCAAGCATGATGCAATATTTCGTTTATTTAGCATATTCTATAAATTATCGAATTTCATATTCAACCAAAATTCAAGTATTTTATAAAAATACCAAAAATTCACCTTAACTATTTTTTGATGTGTATAATTAAAAAATCAACTCCATTTTATCAAAATAATTTTCTAAATAGTATAAATTTAATTTTAAAATAAAATTGTTATTTACTTGAAAAATACAAATTTTAAATTTAAAACTGATTTTATAATACTTTCTAAAATTAACTCAGATCTCATAAAATTATCATAAAATCATAGGAAAAAAATATTTATTTATGATTAAAATTTATGAGAATTAATTTTATTAATTTGTTAATTTAAAATTTGAATTAAATATTTATTACTCATAAAAATATCAACACTTAATTATTAATTTTTAAAATATTCACTCTCATGAATAAGGTGCCTGAATTTTATTTATACTTACATGGCTAAGATTACTATTCATAAGGGTTATATTAATATTTATAAGGGTACATAACTATTTATAAGGGTCAGTTACTATTGATAAGGGTAAGCTACTACTCACTAAAAAAGTAAGTTGGTCCTATTAGAATCTAAATATCTTACTGAACGCAACAATGTATGTCGGTTTTTCAAAATTGAAAACACAAAAGTGGAAAAATTATGTCTAGAGGCTAGGTTATAACTATCTTCTATAATAAAAAAGTGATTGTTTTTTAGAGACTCAGTGTTTCATTCGTTCTATATTAAGTTAATTTTTAAATCCTTGGGTTGTTACATTCTCCCCTCCTTACTAAAATTCTGTACTAAAAATTCCAGAATGTTACCTCATTAAAATATTTGGGTAGTTCTTCATCATATGTTCCTCAAGCTCCCATGATTCCTCTAAAATTTTATGATTTTTCCAATGTAATTGTTCCAATCGATTCATCTGATTCCTCAACACATGTTCTTTAGTTTCTAGAATCTAGATAGGCTCTTCACAGTAAGATAAGTCAAGTTCCAATTCTCTACCTTTATAGGTAAGGACATGCATTGGTTCTGTCATGCACTTTCTCTATAATTTGACACTGAACACATTGTTTACCTTGGAAAGTCTAGGGGTAATTTACAAATGATAATCCACAACCCCAATTCTCTCTATAATTTCATAAAGACCAATGTACCTAGGTCGAAGTTTCCCTTTCTTCCCAAATCTTACAACTCCCTTCCATGGATATAAATTCAAAAAAATGTGATCTCTCACTTGCAATTCTAATTCCTTCCTTTAATTATCAACATATATATTTTTCCTACTTAGATATACTTTGATATGGGTTTTAATATTCTTTAGCATTTCTGTTGTTTCCTTCACAAGCTCTTGGCCCACAAGCATCCTTTCACCAACTTCATCCTAACATGTTGGTGTACGAAATATATTTCCATACAATGCTTCATAAAGTTCTATTTAAATACTCAAATTGAAAATATTATTGTAGGAAAACTCCACCACGTTTAAATACTGATCCCACATACCTTGAAAAACAAGTGAGAATGATATCAACATGTCTTGTAATGTTTGGATCGTTCTTTCTGATTACCTATCAGTTTGAGGGTGATAAGCAGTACTGAAATGAAGTTCTGTATCCAAATATTTTTAAAGAATTTTCTAGAATTTAAATGTGAATTGGGGATCATTATTATACACAATTAAGAGAGGTTATACATAAGATCTCACAACTTCACTGATATAGAATTGTGTAAGGCACTCCAGTGTAAAATCCTCCCTAATAGCTAGGAAATGTGAAAATTTCATAATTCAATCAAAAATTAACCAAATTGCATCATTATTTTGTGGATTTTTGGGTAATCCAGTGACCAAATCCATGTTTATGTCATCCCACTTCCATGTAAGAATAGGTAGAGGTTTCATGACTCTTCTAGTATGTTGTCGTTCAACCTTCACTTGTTGACAGACTAAACATCTTGATATATAATCTGCAATTTTCCACTTCATGTTGTCCCACTATAAATGTTCCTTAAAATATATATAGATTTTAGTGCTACTAGGGTGTATAGATAAATTTTAGCTATATAAATATTCTAATAACTCATTTTTCAACTCGGGTATAGAGGGAACACATATCCTCTTCCCAGATTTTATAATTCCATCCTCAAACCTGAAGTCATCCAAATTCAAATCATTCACACCTTTAATTTTCTTTTGAAGATTATCATCATCAGACTGAGAAGTTTTAATCCTTTATAATAAATATGGTTGGTCAACCAATTGAGAAAGTAATGATGTTTCACCTTCTTTGATAATTACCATATCTAACTTTACTGGATACATAAACATAGGATCCTTATCAATTCTCATTTTGTTTAGAACTCCATGATGCTTACGTCTCAATGCATAATCTACCTTATTTTCCTTTCTTGGGTGGTAGTGTATAGAACAATCATAATACATGAGTATCTCGAGCCATCGTCTATGCCTCATGTTGAGTTCATTCTGTGAGAAGATATATTTTAAGCTCTTTTGATCCATATATATCTCACATAATTCTCCATAAAGATGTTGTCTCAAAATCTTCAGAGTAAATATTACAACCGCTAACTCAAGATCATGAGTTGGATAGTTCTGTTCCTGAAATTTTAACTTCCTTGATTTGTAGTCAATAACTCTATCATTTTGCACGAGGACACTGCCAAGTCCCTTTTTTGATGCATCACTATAAATCAAAAATCAACATTTTCTTGATATTAGAGTTAGGATCCGAGCATTAATATTATTCACATTATTTTTCCCATATGAACTTAACCCCTTTATGAGTAAGCTTGGTCAATGGGTTGGCCAAACATGTGATGTTCTGAATAAAATCCCAATAATTACCTAATAAACCAATAAAACTATTTACATTGGTTATGTTTGTTGGATTAGGATATTAATAAACTACCTTTGTCTTCACATGATCCAATAAAATTCCATCCTTAGAGACAATATTATCCAAAAAAAAGAAACTTTTTGAATCCAGAATCCACACTTGCTAAACATCCTATATAATTCGTTTCTTCTCAGAGTCTTTAGAATAATGCACAAGTAATTATCATGTTCTCCATAAATTTTGGAGTATACCGATATATCATCAATAAATACCACAAAAAATTCATCTAGATATTCCTTGAAACTATATTCATTAGATTCATGAAAATAGAGTATTAATTAGTCATTCCAAAAGGGATTACTGTAAACTCATAATGCCTATACCTGGTTCGAAATGTTTTCTTTGGAATATCTTTTTTCCTCACACACAACTGATGATATCCAGACCAAAGGCCAGTCATTGAAAAATATTGGGACTTATGAAGTTGATAAAATAAATCATCAATGAGAGGAATATGATACTAGTTATTTATTGTAATAGCATTGATCTCCCTATAGTCAATGCACAACCTCATAGATCCATCTTTCTTCTTAATAAAAATAATAGGGTCTCCCCATAGAGAAAAACTAGGGAGAATAAATACTTTATCACTATATTCCTCTAGTGGTTTCTTCAGTTATATTAATTACATATTGTCCATTATATAAGAAGTCTTTAATATAGGTCTTTAACTAAGAGTTAAATCAATAGAGAACTCAAATTTCTTCTCTGTAGGATGTCTAGGTAAATCATATGGAAAAACAACAATGTATTCTTGAATAATAGGTACATAATCAATTGGAGTATTTATTTACTCAGACATATATATTGCATTTTCATCTATCACAATAATATACTTCAGTAGAGCTATAGGGGTGGATCTAGATAAGAATCAGATGTAGAGTTTTCTACTCTGAAGATAAGGGATTCTACATCATTCTCAGAAATTGTAACCTCCTTCTTCTGGAAATATATTCTCACATAATAGTTTGAAAGCCAATTAATACCATGAATTATCTCAAATTCAGTCATGGGTGTGATGATAAATTTAGAAACTAAATCATTTTTGGGTGTCATAAGAGGGACTGACTAACATAGTTTTTTTTGAAATTATACTTCCCTTAGAAGATTTGACTGAAAACACCTTTATTAAATCAAATTGGAATTATCTAATTTTCTTTCAAAACTGGGAAGGTATAAATGAATGTGATGATCCAGAATCAAATAAATCATTGTCTATGTTTGAGGAAATGATTAAAGTACCTACCACCATCAGCAGTTGTGATCACATAAGCATAGCCTTTCTCCCTTAGGTTTCAATGGGGAATGTTTCTTTGACGCTTGAAATAATAATTTTCACAATGTCCCATATATTTGAAATTGTAGTATTGAACATCGGTGGATTCTTTCTTTCCTTTACAATCATGGGATTAGTTTCCTTTTCCTCCACACTTGTTACAAACACCCATACGCTTCAAGAAAGTACCTCAGCGTTTCTTCCAAAAATTATCACAGGATGGAAAATCAATTCTTCCCTTCTTCCCCTTTTCCTTGTTACCTTTTTCAAAATGTTAATCATCCCTCTTCTTCTCTTGAATTCCATTAAAGTACCAAGACTTATATTATTCTTTTTTTATAGCACATGAGACTATATCTTTATATGATGAGAAAATTTGGGAGACTATTTACCTTCATAGGAGTGGTTTTAAACCATCAAGGAATCGATTAATCTTGATACTTGGATAACTTATCTAGTTTTAATCATGCCTTGATAACCTTTTGAAGTTATCTTTATACTTTGCAATATTCTCATCCTCTTTTTGCCTCCAATTCAAAAACTGCCTTTCCATATCTGCTCATTTTTCATGAGGAAATTATTTTTCTAAGAATATTTCTTTAAAATCCGACAATTCTATATTTTAAATTTATTCTTACCCCTTTGTGTTTTGAATCAATGACCACCATTGATCAGTATATCTTGATAGATGATAAACTTCCATGTCAAAATTCTCCCTTTTTTAACTTCGCAAAGAGAGAAATATCTTTTCTAAGGAACTTATCCACTTCTATGATATGAATGTGTTTTTAGTCCTATTAAATGATGGAGGATGTTGTCACATAAAGCAGTCTAACATCACTCCACCATATTATGGATCAGGATGCTCAATACAGGTAAGGTTATTTTTCTTAACCTGATTCAGTTGTCGCAATATAGTTATAAGTTTCCCAGCACCAATCACTACATCATTATCCTACATAGGAGGGAAAACCCTAAATGGGATATGCACATTCATGTGGTTTACATTCCTTCCCATAGGTGCCATTTCTAAATAATACCATACACTAGATTAGGTTATGAAAGATAATGTATAATATTGACTTTCAAAATACTTAACATAAATTGAAATCCTATGCATAACTAATTTATTAATCATAAAAATGGATTATTTGAAGAAAATTTTAATTTTAAATCCTTCAAAACATATTTTAAATAAAATTTGAATTATCCTAAGCATATCCCCTTGGGGTGTAAAACTAGTTTCATAGTAAGGCATGTTGTCGTATACCAAGATACCCTGAGTCAAGCCTAGAACACCTTGTCAGAATTGTTACTCCTAGGTACATTTATTCCAGAACCAATTCCACATGTAGTATCCATACAGGGATGTATTGTTAGGAAGATCCAAATAATATCTTCCTTAACCAAATTCTAGGATGTTCTTATATTCTTATCCTCAAGTTATACCTTAGTTCTTTGTTCCCTAATCTACATTTTATATGTCTAGTTTACAAGGTTTTTATTAAACTGACTCTAATAGAAAATATAATGCCCCAAACTGAGTTTCCTGGATATAGTTCATTATTTTATTACATTGGCATGATTACAAGAAATTTGTATCCCGAAGGACTAAATAGTTCAGTAGTTTGGGAAGACCAAATACATATAGAAGTTCAAAGTTACAACTTGAAACGAAATACAATATAGCTTATCCATTAGTAACTCACATAAATCTTGGATTATCTATGAAAGTCATTCATAATACACTTCTTCACATACTGGTTAAATATAAAACATAATAATGGGGTGATCTCAGATTCTCAATAAGGGTAAATAATACAATATAAGTAATCATAAACATAAACAATAAGCAAGATGAATAACTAAAAACACATGACTTAAAAAATAAACTTGGGCATAATATGGAGGGAATATAAACTGATTAAATAATTCCATAAAACATATCCATGGATATTCTAATGGTCGAATAATCCCATGGAATATCGATATCTAGTTTCATAATGAGGTAATTCATAATTCTATACATCATGATCATACTGTCAAGGCCTCTACCAAGACACCATACATAATCGGTAAAACCTCGGGCTAGTTTTTTTCATTAGACCTACTAATGAAATGAGGGGATATAGAAGGCCCCACATATCACATAATAATTTCAATTAATTAATCATATTAATGGGGATAAACATGAATAACATGTATATTCATATTCAAACTAACATATGAAATGTAAATAACATTCCCAAATCATTAATCATAAACACTAATCATTCTGGGTTATATGGTGAATGGTATCAAGATAGAAAATCTATAGTCAAACTAATCACAAACCATTAAATGAAATAAGGTAGATGATATCATAAAATAAAAATCCCAATTAAACATAAGAATCAAAAATAGTTTTTAAATAGATGAAAATACTCATATAAAATCATCAAGTAATTCTTGAGATAGATCTTCTTTTACTTTTAAAAGAAGATTTCTTTTGGAAAAGTCTACGCATAAAACTAGAAGTGAATTAATTTATTTTTTTAATAATAAAATGAGTTATTTTATAAAAATAATGGTGGCCAAAAACAAATTAGAGATTGAATTGTAAAATCAATAATAATTAGAGAAGTTCCTTTGAAAAAAGCTTGTTTATCATGAATAAATTTTTAAAGATCATTTTAAAACATGTAAAAATACATAAATTAAAGAATGATTCCATGTGGTACACATATATAGAAACTTAAAACTTAATTCATTATGATTACATAGTAATAATTAATAATTTCATTGAGGTATGTAGAGAATAATAGTAACCTGAAAAAAAGTGGAGGTTTGGGTCGAAAACCCTTACCTTATGTCTGAACATGTTTTGCACTTGACATTAACATCTCGGATAATAAAATTAAATCCATTAATTAATTAATTCATAATATTAACTAAATATATTTATGTCATTATATTTTTATTAAGTTCATTTATGTCTTCACTAATAAGTTATATGAATGAATTTTCGTCATTCTGGAGTGTTCGTTTCCTTGATTTCATGATTTGTTGGCTTCATTATAGGTAATGAAGTTCATTTAAAACTATTATAATTCTCAAAAATTGGAATTTCATTTTGTTAATAAGAAAATATAATTTTAAATGGTCATATATATCATTTGGTTATATATTATGAGGATGAATCATTAGATAATACAATTAGTGATAATCGTAATGATTATTATGGCAGTTATTGATCATAACAAACTCGTTTTGTTTTATCACTTGGTATTATGTAAATATCTTACATATAGAACATAAAAAAAGTTCTAATATTAATTAAAAAATCTTTTTTAACCATTAAAATGGTTTAATGAACGACCTTAAGGGATAAATTTATGAACGAAACTTTTCTGTCAATGAAGGTTGTAAATCGATACCTCCCAGGCGATGATTTCATTTTTAAAATAAAAGAGAGAGAAAGATAGAGAGAGTAAATAGATTGATGATGTTTCTTCCATTAACATGATATAATTCTATTATATAAATTATAATAGCGTTATCATTATCATTTGGATATAGGGGGTGAGGATAGGATAATAAATGAAAGGAACTTGAAATGAAAATAAAAGAAAAAGGAAGTGGATTTTACCTATTGAATACACCTCCTTGAGAATCTCCTTGATGTAAGGTTCTTTGGTATTTTGGAAATAACAAGAGCTCTTGGACGTGGAGAAGGACTAGGGAAGAGTATTTGGAAGAACTTTGGAAAGGATCAAAGCTAGAGAGGTGTGAGAGGAAGAGGGTGTGAGGGGTGGTTGTTTTTTCCATTATTTTAGTCATTATTTTATTATTTTCGATCAAGACAAGGAATATTCTTGATTATTGGGACTAAAAATAGTAATAAGTGAATGTTACTTCCAACCAATGGCTATTTACATCATTTGTGACTCAATAATGATGCATAAATTCATTTATTTAGCATATTTCCTAAATTATCGAATTTTACTATTCACCAAAAATTCAAATATTTTAGAAAAATACCAAAAATTAAACCACAAATTTTCAATGTGTAGAATTAAAAAATGAAATCGATTTTATCAAAATAGTTTTATAAATACTTAAAATTTAATTTTTAAATAAAATCATTATTTACTTGAAAAATACTAATTTTAAAATTTAAAACTGATTTTATAACACTTTCAAAATTAACTAAGGTCTCATAAAATTATCCTAAAATCATAAAAAACTAAATATTTATTTAAGAATATGTTTTATAAAATTTAATTTAATTTATTTATTAATTTTAAATAAAAATTAAATATTTATTACTCATAAAAATTCTAACACTTAACTATTAATTTTTAAAATATTCACTCTCATTTATAAGGTTCTAAAATTTTATTTATACTTATATGGGTGAATCCACTATTTATAAGGGTACATTACTATTCAGAAGGGTAATTTACTATTCATAATGGTAGGTTACTATTCACTAAACAAGTAAGTTGATCTTATCAGACACTAAATATCTTATTGAATGCAACCATGTATGTTAGTTTTGAAAATTCAACACACAAAAGTAGAAAAATAATTTCTAACTACTTGTTTATAACTATCTGTAATAATAAAAAAGTGTTTGTTTCAAAGAGACTCGTTGTTTCTTTCATTATATATTAAATTTATTTTTAAATACTTGGGGTGTTACATGTTCCATAAGTCCTCCTTTTCCAATAGGTCCTTTGTGAACGATGTATCTAATTTTTCATCCCTCCATCCTTGGATGGTTCTAAAAAATCGGTATAATTTATAAATAATATATTTATGGCATTATCAAGATTCTGAAAATATAAAATTTTCATTCTATTAATAATATCATCAGTAATTAACAATTGTAAATCTAAACACATAAACGATCACATCAAGAGGTTAAAAAATTTCTTATTTGTATGTAATAACATATTATCTTACCTACATCATAAACCTATTATAAATTTTTATTTATCTACTTTATAACTTATAATTAATATCATTATGCTTAAATAATTGTTATATTGGAATAAACTCACTTTCACATCCATCTATTGGCTATAGAATGTTTATTTTTAGGTTAGTTTAACCACCTACATAAACAATGTTGAAATCTTTTATCATGGATGGTCATAGAAACATAATTAATGGTATAATATTATATTAATATAAAAAATATATATTTTTGGTTTAGTAATGTTAATTACAATATTTAATATATTGTTAATATATCATGTTTGTTTATAAAAAAATGACAGAAACTAGCTCATCATAGATTTTGTCTCTAAAAAACAAAACCATCATAGAATGAAATTATTAATTTATTAATCATTATAGAAAATATATTATAGTACATTATATAATCTAGTAACTATAAAATTTCTATCACAGAATGAGGTTTCACATCTACATTAAATATCATGTGCAAAACAATCAACATCGCTAACATTTTATGATGAAAATAACAATAAACAACTAATAAATGTATAATAAATGATTATAATTACTAAGTAAAAAAGATAATGGATATTAATAAGTTAATAAAATAAGTTATTATGATGGTAATTTCTATTATTTAGATTCTTAGTGGATCATGTAGTCACCCTGAGAGTGGGGTGAATTAGGGCTGACCAAATTTTTATAGATTAAGTTAAAATTAAATTTTTACATCTATTAAGTTTTCGAGCCTCTACTATCATATAGGATATATGGTTTTTTTAGGATTTAACCTCTCTAGGATTTCCTTATTCTATATAGATAATTTAAAGTGAATAGAATATATGTATTTTTATAAGGTTATTCATAAAACCTTAATAATTTTCATGTTGGTTAGATGCCCATAAATGGATTCTCCTCTTAATATCCATCACTGATTAAAAGTGGTGTGTAAAGATATCACCCTTAACCCCTGTCACACGTCACACACACGTCTAATACCAAAAAATTGAAAATTTTGTTGAGTTAACTCCTAAAATATCATTCTTCCTATGTTATCAATGCCTATCCTGGAACCACAAATCATGGAATAATCCCAATAATATTTTTCATAGATGATTCTTTAACTACCTTATAAAATTTAATAATGCTTTACTTTTATGTCGAGCCTATCCTTATACTTTGAGAATAGTGTTCTGAAATAACTCTCTATTCCTTGAACTTTGATGACTAGAACATCAACAAGTTGATTCTTGAAGTTTTTCAAGATCTCCTCATTCTAGCCTAATAGATATAGAAAACTAACTCTACTTTAGAACATTAAGTTTATATCTTCCCAACATAGACCATTTTTATCAACCAATTAAAGTATTTGGTTGGTTTCTACCTCTCCTTTATATTCATTATAACTATCAATTATTCTACTTTTTTATATCCAACTCAATTTTTGCTTACCCCTTTATATAAAAAAAACTTTCTCTGATAGGTAAAGGTAAAGTAGGGGAATCAATTTAAAAATCCAACAATCTCAACACTATTAAATTATCACTCTTAATATTTTCTGAATATATCAGGATTTGACTCTGTAAAATCTCTAGAAAAACATGGAATCAAATATCTTCAATTCACCCTCAAATGTTTACTTGATTCGTGAACTTTGCATCCATGAATATGATACATTGAACATTCATCTCAACATCATTAGAATGATTTAATTTATATTAATTTAATGTATATTTAGAATCATGAAGAACATCATATTCTAATTAATCATTATTCTCATTCCATTTTTGTTTTTTCCTCACTCAAACATTGAAAACCTTTTATATTTTGAAAACTATTAAACATGATGCATGTACTTTTAGTGGAATTCAACTGTAATGACTAGTATTTTCTATGTATTGTTTTGTATATTATATGGATTATTTTTTAGACCAGTTGCTGAGAAGGCGTGCGATTTCGAGGCCCAGTGTACAAAGAGTAAATGTTTGAAATATATAAAATATATTAAAAATAAAGCACTATAATATTTCCTGAAAATTGTAATAACACTTTAAAAGGGTCCCAAAAAAGAAATATGAGGGAACCATTGAGTTCATAATGTAGGTCTAACCCTATGAATGACATAATCTTTGTCGATGTGATCCATTAACGAAAAAGTTATTGTGGGTGTAAATAAAGAAATTAATTTAATTAATTTTTTTATTTTTTTTATTTTGATGTAGTGACTATTTTTTTTATAAGTATACATTTATAGGATTTCATTAGGGTTGGCTACTAAATCCATTGATATTTAAATGACTATTATAGATCTTTCTTAGTGAACAAAGCCAGATCAATACCGGATCAAGGATAATTGCACCAATGGAGTTCATGGATCTCATCAACAATGGAAACAAAACTATTTTTCATCAATCGCTGATCTAAAATCTAGT
Organism: Viscum album; assembly: GCA_963277665.1. Lineage (NCBI taxonomy): Eukaryota > Viridiplantae > Streptophyta > Magnoliopsida > Santalales > Viscaceae > Viscum > Viscum album. The sequence goes on along the minus strand of OY728129.1, from coordinate 1,773,793,022 downwards.
TAGGATGTTATTTTTGTGATTTCCATTCTATTTCTTAATCCTGTATGAATGTGGATAAATTCCACGAATAGAGTTGATATGTGCATCGTCAGTAGATTTAAATTCGTGGAATTTTATAATTGTTCATTGTGATTTTATTCCTCTTCATTCAACTTGTTCTATGACAATGAATTGAGAACAAATGAAAAAATTAATAGGTTTTTTACTTACTTCTTGTGGTTTATGGTTTTCTTCCCCCGTTCTTTGCACATTCATCTGGAGTGTTTTCTTTTTTACTACAGTTCAATGAATACCTGGTATTTGGTCTCTGCATGACCGTTATTTAGAACAATGGATCAATATAGTGGGTGCAGTTAATGATAGATGGTGTAACCATTGTGTGATGATGGTTTTTTATGATCATAGGTGGATTAAAAAAGATTTGGGGTTTCTTTATTCCCAATTATATATGTAAGGAGGTGGTGGCTTGATGAGATGATTTTATAGAGGATTCAGGCCCATTTGGTCATCAATGGATATTGTAAAGGGCCATTAAAACCAAAATATAAATGTTATGGAAAGAGAGACGGCTCTAGAGAAGTACATGATGATTAAAAATTGATACTGATGGATCTAGAAAATTCTTAGAAACATGTAATGTACTTCAAGATTTCACATTGTGTATGATGCTCGTAGTTCTGGCTGGGTTTAAGAGATGAAGTTAAGGATCACATGGTGTGTTACCCCTGTCACCTAGAACCTGAAACCTCCTTGATGTCTCTACATGTAAATTTAAGAACACGTGTATATAGTGAAAATGAAATGGAAAGTGGAACACTATGTACTCAGAAATATACATGGACACTTGTACATGGGATAAAAAACGAGAAGGCCAAGTTCATGGGAACAACTAGGAAACACTGACAGGGTTTCATGTGTCTCTACATGCTTCATACTTCTTCTACAAGTCATGTATGATGATACTTACATATCATGTGAGTATTTACAACATGGGAAGACTTTGGTATAGCTATACATGTTGTGTACCCCTAGAATGTGTTGGGTATCCCCATCAAGAGTGTTTGTAGCTCTTTGTTTCCTAAGTTTGGACCATTCATAGATAAGTGTGTTCTCTTGTTCCATTCCCTCAAGGGTACATTTTGTAATTGCATCCATATCACTGGATTGTAATCCCATCTAGAGGATGAGTATAATATAGAGTTTTTGGAATCCCTCCATGATACTAGAGTGAGATCCTCTATCATATTTTTTCTTGAGGTTGTGTTTGTGTATTTTACATGACCTCCCTACATAGGGTTTTGATCCTCTATCTAGAAGTTCATAGAAGTAGGATTTTTGGTATAATTGAGATATGATCTTCTACATAGAGAGTTGATCCAGATTGGTTGTGTGGTGTCTCCCACCAGTTCTAGGAATGACCCCGTATCTTTGTTTTAGGTCCTTCATAGACCAGTTAGCTTTTTTGGTGGGTCCCAATGATCTACACCACTTTGTCAAGTGTATATATTTATAGTATGGATCATGGAGTGGGTTATCCTAAGACGAGTGTTTCATCAATTATTATCATATTGCTAGAAATTGGTTATGACCGACTGGTGGCATGGTGTATTTCCTAAGTATATCTGGGTGTTTCGGTTATAAATTAATTGTTATATCTTGTACTGATCTTACAATACTAGTTTCTTCTAGTTTAATTTTTTTGTTTTCCTGATGGGTATTTTTATATACGCACATGCATGTGATTTTCCCACAGGTTTTGGGTCTTATGCAGATGACAGACCATTTGACAGTGCCCTAGGAGGACAGGGAGTGAGTAGAGATTTTCTAGATCCTAAAAGAACGAGGTGTTTATCAGTATCATGCATTATACTTTTTACCTCCCTCTTTGAGAATGGTAGAAACTTTAAAATTTCTAGATGGTCTTGTATTTACCTTTATTTTTTGTATTTATTACTTTGATGTCCTACGCTGTTATGGGATCATAGATGTTTGCATGCATTATTTTCATTTTTTTACATTTCAGCGTTTTGTGGGCTTGGAGATGTGTGTGAGTGTATAGGTACCTTAGGCTAATTACTGCCATTTCTGGGATTTTTTTACTCTGAAATAGTCTTTATCCCTTGGTGTATTGAAGGTGGGATTGCGTAGTCATGGGTCAGACCTTAGCAGGTTGGACCATGACAGAGTGGTATTAGAGAATTTGGTTCAACCTCATAACTAGAGTCTGTGAGTTTGGTTAGAGAATAGTGTTTAGTGTTTTGAGTTTGGATTTCAGTCCATGGACTCAATTGTTAGTGTGGAGGATGAACTATACATACACTAGGACTCTGATCCCATGCCTTTTGAATCTGTACATGTAAACATTGGTTACAGGAAAAAAATTGGTACATGCATCATATAGGAATGGGTTGTGTTTTCCACGTCATTCATGAGTCATCTACTAAGATATACTATTTTTATTTTGGTACATCTTGTATTACTTCAGGATTCCACCACATAGACAAACAACCAAGATTCTATTGGGTGATCATGATAATGGTCTACTTAGTGATGAGGCATAGGTACAAGGTCCTGCACTAGATATAGAACCTCTGAGTGGTTTATTAGCTATACCACAATCCATTGAGAAGAAGATAACATTGGAAATACTAAATGAGGATTCACATAGGATGAATGTGTTACATGAGTTTTAGAGGTATTGACTGTTGGAATCGGGCGTGCAGCGGAATCCCCAAACAGGTGGGTTTTTTAAAAAATTTCGACCACCGTTCACCGTAAACTTGCCGACATCGGTGAAGAGCAGCCCGGTCAAAGACGAGGACCACACGTGGAGGATTTTAAGCACAAAAATTAAACTGTAAAATACCTGGTTTAAATCCAAAGCCGCGCACGATGTCTTCTCGTCGTTGGCGATCACTGCTCGAAGAATCCGATGCCGAATTTCTCTAGATCGTCCACACACGCTTCAAGGAATCCGCAAGAGAGCCTTTCATCGTAATCCGGGTGCTAGCGCGGATTTGCGATGATTCCTTCGACGCTCCAATGACCACCGCATCGCTTTGCTAGCGATGCCTGAGAGAGAGCTTCATCTGAGCTCCTTGGATCCAAAGCATCTCTCTCTAGAATGTGGGAGAGAGGAGAGGAGAGATAAACTCCATGAATAGTGTTGTTCAAATTCCCCTCCTCTTATATTTATAGTGCTCAATTAAATTACCCGATATCGCCTCGCCAGCCTGAATACTTAACGCACTATAAATGAAATTTTATGACTACTAAACTGAGCCATAAATATTATTATCATTCACTTGTAATATATTAAAATATATTACATGATAATAATTAAGTCATTAACCCGACTTGTCACTCCCATAAATATTAATTGAAACTTGAATAATTTAATATTCGTCAATTAATATTTTTCATGTATTTACTTAAAACTCGTAAATACATTTAATAAATAAATTCAATACTCATTATTCTAAACTCGAATAATATAAATTTAGTTACCGTATTGGTGATCTTTTAACTTTGGACAATTCCCAGACCCTTGTGGCGGGGCCCACTATGTCCAATACTCATATTCAACTAAATAGGGAAGATTCTTGAATACGCTATTGTGTGTGACCCTCTAGGCCCTTATTTCGACAGCCATGAATAGTATTCACAGACCAAGAGTGGGATCTAGCAACCCATCATGGCCCCTAAAGAAATAAGGATTGTCACAGCAGCGAAAACCAACATACGAACATGCACTGTGTAATATAATCTCTTTGTCTATAATATCTCATAAAGCAAGATGCACTCTCGTGTCATCGCCCTTTTCTTGCTTATTGTTTGTTGATGTAACTGGATGAATTTACCCTCGACTGCCATGGACATGGTCTTATAAAGGTACTACCATCCATATCAACATGGCCTGAGATATATTACTTCCATAACCCAGAAGCGACAAATCCTTTCTTGACCATTCAACCAATGACATGCCACCAATGACGCACCCGACACAAACTACCTCTCCAGGACTTCATTGCCATTGTTTTCGTCTTGCATCAATGTACGCGATCAAATGACATACATTGGTAATGATCTCAAGTCAGGAGACCATTACACATGATTGTAGATAGGAACATCCAATGACACTTGAAACATGTGGTGTTCCTATTGGCGGTTCAGTCCTCATGATCTCACTACTAGAGATCACCAAGTGCGAACTTCATGAGAAGAAGTCTCAATGCTTATGAGCCCCCAACACCTAATGGTCAGACATCTACTATGTACAATTAGTAAGATGTACCTCGACCATAGAACATATATTTATGATTAATGTCATAGTATCTAGAGGTTCTCATTATAGCCTGGGAACTTCTATAACCCTTCGATATGACAATTAATCTTTGGACATTACCATTTCAATAGTGGATGCAGAAAATTCTACACTATAATGGTAAGATGACATAATGAATAGTTAACTCTATACACGATATGGTAATCAAAAGCACATAATAGTTGGGTCTAGGGTACCCACTATTTCAACACTCCCACTTGCACTAGATCCAAATTTCTAACCAAACTTGTTAGCTACTCACATGATAAGCATCATGTTTCCGCTGAGTAAAGGCCTTAAATACTGGGTCCACCACGGTTCCTCTGTGTGGCTATTCTGCTATAGCGACCTCATCTCTTTGATTAAAACTTCTCTAGAGATGGTATCCCGAGTATATATCTTTTTTTCCGCTGTCATAACTTGACATTTTGGCTAGTAATAATATCGTAATCTACATTATGATAATACTTTTCTCACCGGGTGCGATTCCAAGAACTGGAACAAATCATTGCATTTAACTGCTTCTTAGATATCTTAGAAGCTGCAATGTACTCAGTCTTGTAGATATGGCCACCACATGCTTATATGAGCTTGACTCGCTCATCACCTTTAGCCTAACTTCAATACTAGATCTCTTAATCTATGGAATACTAGTTTTTATCCCCCAAAACTAGTATCCTTTCTTCTCTACTTACCAGGTACAAATCTTTTGTACTTGCCGAAGTACAATTAGATTGTTCTGACTGCATCCCTTGCAGTGCTCTTGGATATAAATGATATTTTCCTATTGTAAAATATACCTTTGAAATATCGGTTCTTGTACATATCATGGTATACGTGATTGATCCATCGCTCCGACGTGTGGATTTCAACTCACCACATTTATCTCTTCCCATGTCACGGACAGGTCAACATGGAGAGATTATGCCCTATGACATAGGCAACAACCCATCTCTTGAATTTTTCCAACATGTATTTTTTCAATATAATGTCACAATATGTACGATTGACTAGAACCAAGAAACCTATAGATCTACCTTAATAGAAATTTTTCCCTAGAACATAGGTTGTTACATTAAGTCAATCATTGGAGAGTGAATTTCATTTTGGTCTTAACTAACTGTCAGAACAATGTGTGTTTTCCATATGTTACCAAACATATTTCTTATTGGAAAACCTTAGCGCTCCCACTAACCTCTGGTAGACACATGGCAAACATTTGTTTTAAATGTATATACTATGATAATGTTGCTTACTTTAATCCTAAACCGTATTTTAGTAACTTGAAACCTTTATTAGTATTCTGTGACGTGACCATCCCTTTTTGGTTGTGTCATATAGACACCATCCAAGATTGGTGGTCATGACATCTAATGCCAAATAAATTGATCATAGATATTAGCTATGATAAGTAAAATTCTAACGGATTTAGGCATAACAACTTGGTGAAACCAATTGAGCCTTATTGGTACTAAGCTCGTACCATCCATGTATCAACTCACTTGAATACCCACCGAAGTATTCAAACTAATAAGCCCCTTTTTCACTTTGATACATGGAATCCATTAATTGAATTTTAGTTGATCTTACCAATTTTAGGTAATTGCTATATACTGCTTACTTGTAGGAAATATTATTCACTTTGAGTAATAGATCACCGACTGTGGTGAATATAAAAACCATCACTATGGTTTTATCCTTCCTACGCAGTATGTGTCTTTGGAAAATACTTTGTTCCACATGTACTTGTGGAACTAGTTACTATGCCAGCTATTTTGTGCATCTTGAGCATTGACTAAAAACAAGTCAATATAGCTCCCACTATCTCTAATAGAGATGTGCACCCTTATATAGAAGTGTAGTTTATTTCTTGACTACCTATTCTTCTATCTTGTAACATCCTAAACAACTATTAGGATTATTACACTAAATGCACAATGTGTTTGTCTTGACACTAGTTTGTTTATGTCCTAACAAACTCTTTGCATCCAAACACATGTTCTTATGACATAATGGGTTTACATCATACTATGACTCGTATGATATCCATTTTTCATTATAGTTGGAATATGTTTGTGGGATATTACTGTTATTTGAAAAGCATTTCATGAAATATAGTGGAAGTTTCTGCTAGTTCCAACATTGATATTACTTACATCAATACTTTGATGTATAAAATGTGTGTTTAGGAATTACTCCACGCTACATTTTGTTGATCAATGCTGATATGTAAGACTTCATCATAAATACTCCCCATTAACATCAATGTCATGATGTGGATAAGGTAATGTGCGTTTAGGAATTGCTCCATGCTACATTATCATGATTGATGAATGCTTGGTCGATATATTCTTCGGTATCCCAACCTGAAGCAACTCATATCTCCTGACCATGAAAATACTTCACTTTGATATTCGTTAATTACTTAAAAGAATATTATGAATTATATATACCTCTAGATTATACTTGGAATAGTTCACACTTTCGTGTTGAACTATTTCCAAAAGCTTTGTGACATACCTTTATTTCTAAAGGCTCCTTTGTCCAAACTAAAGACATCGATAATACCATAAGTATTTAGTTGTGCCGAGCCTAAATACCAAACTTGGTATATTAATTATTTCCATTTCTAATATTACTTGACAAAGAATTATCCTATCACAACTGGGTATAAGTCTTACATTTATATTCATCACTAATTGACTATGATTCATGTATCACTGAACTAGTGATTGAGTTTACCAAAAACAATATTCATTTCAGAAACTGAAAGAATGTCTCCTTGCGTCTAAGGACACATGATATTAATGTTTGTGGTTATAATCAACAATAGTTCAACATGAATCTTTCACTTGGAAATTAAAGAAGTTGTGTAATTCTCACCACTGGCCTAGGTATCCCCCTTTCACAGCCTATTTGGAGAATACACCTGACTTCTAGTAAGGATTCTATACTAACTTGTTTATTGTATTAGAATACACATATGTTACCAACATATTGTACTTAATATCCAATTATTAAAAGGAAACATCACATTGATGAATATTCCTGATGTAGAAGCGGAAAATTTCTTCTTTACATCAGTTTATTGCTTTTAAACTTCTATAGTATTATTTTATAATATGTAATGAAAATAACCTCTATTAATACCTCATTAATTGAAGGATGTTGCAAATGTCTCATTGGAATTAAATGCCTTTAACCTTTTCAATTTGTATTTCAATTTATCCTCCATAAGAATTAAAGCTTAATTGTCTTTTATTCTTATTCACTTTCCAAATCTTACCTAAATTGGTAATGAAGAATTTACTTAATACATGTTCGTTTTGTAACTTAAAATGAGACTTTAGTAATGTGGTGAAAATGATATTTAAATATCACGATCAATCTTTAAATTTACACATGCCGGTGTAAACTTCGCCTTATTCATATCATTGCTTCACTTTCTCCTTACAAACATCTCAGAGATGAGACTTTATGTTATATCATCTATGTCTTGGTGTAGCGACCGCAACTGACACCGGACGTTGATGAAAGCATAATGATATAACTATCATATGCTTTGTATATTAGTCTCCCGTAAGCAATTTTCACCCTCGCTTCTTGAGGTAGTTTAACAGTGTTGGGGAAACTAACACCTTGAGTTTCCTATATCATAGTACTATGCGCATGCGCCTGTACTATTCATGGATACTCGTGTCACTGTGGTCATTTACTTTGTCCATTATAATATTGTTGTTTTAATCGTGTGGTATAACTTCCCATTTTTTTACAAAAATAAATTTTAGCAGATAAGTGCATTTTATCTAGATTACCGATTTAGAAATTTTGATTAATTACTTAAATCATTTTATTTCTCCCACTATTTTATCAGATTCAAGGAACCCTCTGTGCTAGAATCAGAATACTCTGTCGCTTGAGTATTCTAGAGGCAAGGATCCCGGAACCACCCCTCATAGTCTATAAGCTAAGGCTACGCCACTACTTGAAGGGTTCTAGGTAGGCTTTTGGCTGGCCGACCGCTTTAACTTGCAGTTCCTTGATCTGTTGAGTGAAGTCCCAGCTTCTTAAAATCAAAATTTGATTTACTCAACGCTTGCATGTAAAATGATAGCATGTTAGCTAGGGTTAATCCTTAATATAACTTTAGTTAACTCAACCCATCATTCTTATAAGGACTCCCTAGTAGTAAGAGGAACCCTCAGCTAAGGCATGAACCAACACCTCAAACAACTAGTTTTGTCCAAATTTGAATGACGGAAGGCTGTTTAGACTTAATATATTTTTGAGGGTTTTATTATTTTTAGTGTGAAGAAAGAAATCATTTTCAAATTTTTTAAGCACATACTATGTAATCGCACTCACAACTGATCGTGTAAGAAATAGAAATTTCATCAGGTCACATGTTCATTTTATCTTGTATACTTCTTTATTATTATACTATGTGATCACGCAATAAATTACACATGCACAAAAAATAATAAACCATGCAGAAATAAAACGAACACCTAATCATGAGTCGGTACTATTGGTTGATCCGTTGAGTGAATAATGGACCAACCAAAACCCTAGGGGTAAATACCTTTAGTCCTGTGGCGTGCAACTTGAATAGCAATGTCTTATCATAAATGCATCCAACTTCTGTCTGGTGCGTCGCCGTCACTTGGCGCGAAATGCGTCATCGGTCGTCTCGTCATTATACAATTGTACTCGCACGTAGGCGAGGGGGTCTCGGGGTATAAATATACAACTTTGAGAATGGGCGCACATGCCCTTATACATATAATGACTCTGAGAGGACACGCAGATCTCCTTTTTTTATTTAAAATTATTATTACAAAACCACATGCAATAATTAAATAAATAAATTAAATAAATAAAAAAACACCAGACATGCATTGGTAGGTCGAAGGCTCATGATCAGTCATATACTCATTAAACTCGCGTATATAAAATAAATACATAATAAAATTTAACTTGCATTAAAAATAAACTTGAGGGAAAATTATTGAATTAAAATTTCACTCTGATTTTAATTCAATAATTTACGTCGTTCGGTCCTAATTAATTAATTTAACTTTAAAACTAAAATTAAATTAATTAATTAATTTAATTAATCTCCCAATTAAATTAATTACGCCGCATTAATTATAAACCAAAGTTAATATTTAATTAATTTATTTCTGAACTGAAATTAAATTAATTAATTTAATTAACTTTTGATTCAAATAAAATTATCTGAGCCCTGTAAACCCCGGGAAGGGCCTGTGCGGGTCGGGGTGAACCTGCGTAGGCCCATCCCGGGCTGTACCGACCCCGTATGGAGGCGTTCAGGGCCAGGAAGGTCCGCCCAATCCCGTTTCAGGTTGGATAGACCCGTCCGAGGTCATTTCAGGGCAACGCATACTCTGCCAACCAAATGTGGGGATTGGTGCACGCATGTGCGGCAGACAGAACCAAGAGGCCGCCTCTACGCCGCTTCTGTCACTACAGGCCAGTTATGCCACTATCGAAGCATGGTCGACTTACTGGGGTGAAGCAGGGGATCTGGAACGCAGTGGAGTGGGCGGGTCCGAGGCGACAGTGGCTGGTGCGGGTTGGGAGTTGCAGCGCGGGATGGTCGGAGGTTGGCTTCAGTGCTGGCCGGCTGCAGCAAGCGGCTCAGGGATGAGCCGAGATGGGAGAAGGGGCTACTGTGTTGGGTTCCACATGGGTGCAGGCGCCATGTGTTGCAGCTCGTCGCTACATGGGATCTCCGTGATGGAGGGAGGATAACGGGCACGAGGATGTTGGAGCACCTGCATGGTGAGGCTTGGGTTGCAGCGCTGCAAGAAGGGAAAACCCGGCCTCGGTGTGGGAGTCGGCCACGACCTGGCCGTGGGAGGAGGCCAAGCGCAGGGCTACAGAGTTTTCTGCTGCAGCGCGCTGCTGCTGGAGTTCCAGGTGCTCCACCCTTTATTTTTTTTAATTTTCTTGACCTGCTTTGCAGGTCAGTCATCTTCCATTTTTTTTTCTTTTCTTGACCTGCTTTGCAGGTCTATCACCCAAAATATTTTTTATTATTTTTATTTCTTAAGTCTATGTTTAGACTTAGAAAGAATAAAAACTTATAATAATAAATATTTTTATAATAGATTTTTATAATAATAAAATTATTATTATAATTAAATTATTATAATAATAATCATTAAGGTTCACCGGAAAACACTATTCCAGTAACCGGATGTCCACCTGGTGATCAAAAAAACAACCAGTTTAATTCCAATTTTAAACTTTGGATGACCGCAGATGGGTCATCTGATATCGGATTCAAACGCAGTCTGCGGCGTTGGGACCATAATGATGCCCTTCATTATATTTTATGCAAATTTAATTTATTTGGATTAAAATCCACACACGATCCCTCTGATACCACTTTTTGGAACCAGACGTTCATCGGAAGCCCCAAACAAGTGAGTTTTTTTTTAAAAAAATTCCCCCGCCGTTCGCCGTAAACTTGCCGACGTCAGTGCAGAGCAGCCTGGTCAAATCTGAGGACCACGCGTGGAGGATTTTAAGCACACAAATTAAACTGTAAAATACATGATTTAAATCCAAAGTCGTGCACGATGTCTGCTCATCGTTGGCGATTGCTGCTCGAAGAATCCGAAGCCGAATTCCTGTAGATATTCCCCACATGCTTCATGGAATCCGCGGGAGCACCATTTGTCATAATTTGGGTGCTAGCACGGATTTGTGACGATGCCTTCGACGCTCCAGTGACCACCGCATCGCTTCGCTAGCGATGCCCGAGAGAGAGCTTCATCCGAGCTCATTGAATCCTAAGCATCTCTCTCTAGAATGTGGGAGAGAGGAGAGGAGAGATAAACTCCATGAATATTGTTTGGAAAATGCCCCGCCTCTTATATTTATAGTGCTCCATTAAAATACCCGGTATCGCCTAGCCAGCCCCGAATACTTAACGCACTATAAATGAAATTTTATGACTACTAAACTGAGCCATAAATATTATTATCATTCACTTGAAATATATTAAAATATATTACATGATAATAATTAAGTCATTAACCTGACTCGTCACTCCCATAAATATTAATTGAACCTTGAATAATTTAATATTTGTCAATTAATATTTTTCATGTATTTACTTAAAACTCGTAAATACATTTAATAAATAAATTTAATACTAATTTTTCTAAACTCGAATAATATGAATTTATTTATCGCATTGGTGATTGTTTATCTTTGGACAATTCCCGAACCCCTGTGGCGGGTCCCACTATGTCCAATACTTCTATTAAACTGAATAAGGCAGATTCTTGAATACGCTATTGTGTGTGACCCTCTAGGCCCTTATTTCGACAGCCGTGAATAGTATTCACAGACTAAGAGCTGGATCTAGTAACCCATCATGGCCCCTGAAGAAATAAGGATTGTCACAGCAGCGACAACCAACCTATGAACACAGACTGTGTAATATAATCTCTTTGTCTATAATATCTCATAAAGCAGGACGCACTCTCGTTTCATCACCCTTTTCTTGCTTTATTGTTTTTTGATGTAACTGGATGAATTTACCCTCGACTGCCATGGCCATGGTCTTATAAAGGTACTACCATCCATATCAACATGGCCTGAGATATATTACTTCCATAACCCAGAAGCGACAAATCCTTTCTTGGCCATTCAACCAATGACATGCCACCAATGACTCACCCGACACAAACTACCTCGCCACAACTTCATTGACATGGTTTTCGTCTTGCATCAAAGTACGCGATCAAATGACATACATTGGTAATGATCTCAAGTTAGGAGACCATTACACATGATCGTAGATAGGAACATCCAATGACACCTGAAACATGTGGTGTTCCTATTGGCGGGTCAGTCCTCATGATCTCACTACTAGAGATCACCAAGTGCGAAATTCATGAGAAGAAGTCTCAATGCTTATGAGCCCCAAACATCTAATTTTCAGACATCTACTATGTCCAATTAGTAAGATGTACCTCGACCATAGAACATATATTTAAGATTAATGTCATAGTATCTAGAGGTTCTCATTATAGCCTGGGAACTGCTATAACCTTTCGATACGACAATTAATCTTTGGATATTACCATTTCAATAGTGGATGCAGAAAAGTATACACTATAATGGTAATATGAAAACATGCATAGTTAACTCTATACATGATATGTTAATCAAAATCACATAATAGTTGGGTCTAGGGAACCCACTATTTCAATATTGACCTCTTAGTTTTCAAGGTGAGATAAAACCCCAGGTATTTGATGACTAGATAGAGGCAATCACTAGCATTTTCATCCTTATAAGGATGCCTATATATCATATGGTGGTCCTCATGGTAATTTTTATTTTGGCCTATGTTGGGCGATGGTGGAGTTTAGTGACTCAATCACATGACAAGACAACTCTCACCTAACAATAAATTGATCATATCTTCAGGGAGGAGTTCTATCTAGACATGTTGAAATCAATATGCATTTAAGGCCTTTTTCATTTGTAGAATTACAGTTTGAACTTGGTGGATTACTCAACGAGGTTTACTAATCTCTCATGTTTATCCTTGGATATAGATCAGGATTAGTTATTTAGATCTCATAAATTTTATAAGGTATTATGTCAGGACAAAAGGTATTCATTTGTATCCCTTTTCATTCCCACCTATGAGGGGGTGCTTGAGAGAGCCATGGTAGTTGATATATTTTTGAAAGAGTAGTATAGAAACCCTAGAATTTTTTATTTAACATTACATGATTTTAAGTATAACTATACAATCGAGTTTAAGCTAAGGATCATAAAGTCTAGTTTCTTGGAAGTCTAGGTACATAAAACTGAAAACATTATAATTTTTTTTATTTAATCTCCATAGTGAGATTCTATCTTCTATTGTGCTCATACATATGCATAGGATAAATTGGGGATAAAATGAAAAAAGGGATGATAGAAAATCCCAGTAAGTGAATAACCATAAGAATAAAGCATTAGTATATGGGATAGAAGGCATTGCATAATGATTTAAAAAGAAATGTAACATATAGAATAATAACATATAAACATGGAATAATATAAACATGGGGTCATAATAATGACGTATAAACATAAAACATAACTTTATTATGAGTCAAGGCCAATCACCAAGACTGTTGTGCATGGTAGCATAAGCCAATGCTAACCTCCAAGACCACCGCAGATGGTAGCACAAGCCAAGGCTAAGTGCCAAGACCTTCGCACCTAACGTATCATGAGACTCAACTTTACCAAATGAATTGGAATTCTATCTGGGCTCACTCATATTAACTTTTTTTGAATAGGTCTTCCACATAAATAATCATACAAAATCAATCATATATAAATATAAGGGTTACCCATGGAAAGAATTGGGTACCATAATCATGTCATAAAGTATAACAAATTGACGTCTCATAAGCGTGTCCATGAAAAAAAGAACTAAAATATATATGTAAATTCATAAGGTAAAATAATCAGATATCATGGCATGTTAAATCAATTAGAAGTGATAACATGTAAGAAAATGTTTCATTAAAATTTAGCATTAAAACATTTTTGTGCGGTTTTAAGGAAAATACTATAGAGGAATAAAAATAGAAAAGGGAAAAATCATTGATATAAAACCAAAATTGAACGAAAAATGTTTTCATAAAAAAATAATGATTTTATAAAGACATTGGTGGCTTAAAACAGAAGATATAGTGAACTTTAAATCTGGTAAGAATTCAGAAAGTTCCCTTAAAACAAGTTTGATTATCGGGAAGTATTGAGGAGCGAATCACTTAAAAACATGTATATCCCCAAAATATAATGGTCAAAGGGTATTGATAAATGAATTTGGTACATGTAAACAGAATTTATAAGATGAAAATAAAAAGATAATATAACTTCATTTTGGTTAAATAAAGATAAGGAAACTCGAAGGAACAAAGGAGATTAGGGTGGAATCCTTTATGGATTATCGGCCTGGTATTGGGTGTACTGAAGAGGGATTAATGAGATTGAAAGGGGTTTATAATCACTTATAATTCATGCGGGATGTATGTGGGAGGTGAAAATTCATACCCCATCATTAGGGATTACACATAAAAGGGAATAACATAGAGAACATTCTTGAATAAAAGTGAAATAGAGAGGATCCCTTACCTTAAGTCTGATGGTGTTCTCCACTTGATATTAATGACCTGAATAATAAAATAAGGTTTATTAATTAATAATTATAGAACATATTTTACATTTAAATTATTTATTATAACCTTTTTGAGTTCATTCATAACCTTTTTGACTGGTTATGAGGTTCAATTTCATTGTTTAGGTCCGTTTGTTTCCTTTGTTTTAATGATCGTTTCACTTATATTCATGTTCAGAGAATCATGTAAAATGGGTATGGTTGTCCAGAATTGGAGTTATATTTTATTATTGAACATCCAAAAGGTTACATGGCTGTAAATTTAATTTGGTTACTTATAGTGATGTTGAATTATAATATAAAACATTAATGATAAACGCTTGAATTAATTTGGTGATTTTTCTCATGATTAACTTGTTTTGTATTATTATTTTGCATCATGTTTTAAAAAGGATTCCAGAACAACACATAAGATAAAATTAATATTTTATATTTTTTTTCAACCATAAAAAAAATTTCATTACTAGAATTTGTGATGGTAATAGAAATTGAATACCAATCGTCCTTGAATGTTCTAAATTAACACTTCTTGGATGGTGTCTTTACTACTAGTATAAAATAAGAGTAAAGGAGAGATGATAAAAACTTATTACATTATCAAAAAAAATACAGTACATGTAAGTTAATAGATTTTTAATAACATTTGGATGAGGAGAGGTAATGATAGAAAATAAAACAGACGAACTTGGAAAAGAAAATGAAAGAAATGAAGAGGAATTAACCTCCTGTTTCAATCATCCTTGAGAGCCTGTTAAGGGGAGAGGATTAGGTATTTTTAGGAGACAAAGGGATTATAGAAATGGGGTAGGACCTTGGGGAGAGATTTAGGTAGAATTTAGTCAAGTAAGATGGCTTGAGAGGAGTGAAGAGAAGAGGGGAGTGTGGGTGGTTTTATAGTGGAGGGGAGGAGAGTTTTCTTAACATTTTAATCATTAGTTAATTTTTTTTCTATAAGACAAGAAATAGTAATGATTATTGTCACTAAAAACAGTAATATGTGAATGTTATTTCTAACTAATGGACATTTACATCATCCATGACTCAAACATGATTCAAAAATTTAGGCTTTAGCATTTATCGTGAATGATCGTATTTTACTATTCCTCAAAAAATCATGTATTTTAGAAAAATCCCAAAAATTCACCCTATCCATTTATTGACATATAGAATCCAAAAATAAACTCTATTTTTTCAAACTAAATTTCTATATATTATTTTTTTAATTTTTAATTAAAATCATAATTTACTTGAAAATACATATTTTAAAATTGTAATTGATTTTATAATGTTTTTAAAAATTACATAAGGTCTCATAAAATTATTGTAAAACCAGAAGACATAAAATTGTTAATTTATAAAAACCTTTTAGGAAAATATATTTTCTTTTAAATTAATTAATTAATTTTAAATAATTATTTATGACTTAAAAAATACTGATACTTTTACTATGATCATATTATCACTTATAAGATGCCTAAATTTTATTTATACATTTATGGTTGAGGTTACTATTCTTTTGGAAGATTTACTATTCATAAGGGTAATATTACACTTCATAAGGGTGGGTTAATATTCATAAGGGTATGTTACTATTCACCCAAATTAACTTTGTCTTGTCGAACTTCAAACATCTTTCTGATCACAACCATATATGTCAGATTTTCGAAATTCAAATCGCAGAAGTGACAAAGTTATGTTTAATGGTCACATAATACTTTTTAGTTCATTGTTTTGTGACTTCATGTGATTATATAGCATAATTATATGAATGGAATTTGCATTGATAAAACATTGGGTCATTACAGTATTCCCCCCTTATGAAATTTCACCCTCAAAATTTTGTTTTGCATTCTAAGACATAAATAGGTGCAAGTAGTTTTCCTTCATTTTGTCCTCTAGTTACTAGGTTTCTTCTCTATAATTATGGTTCCACAGCAATAATTTTACTAGGTTAGTATTCTTGTTACATATAACTTTATCTCTATGATCTAGGATCTTTACTGGCTGGACCTTGTTAGAAAGATCATCCTCTAACTGTATCACCTATGAAGAGGGTACATATGAAGGATCTGGTATGTACTTCCTTAAGAGGGATATGTGGAAGACATCGTGTGCTTTGGCCATGTTAGGTGGTATTTATAGTCTATAGGCCACATATCCAACATGATCAAGAATCTTAAAGGGGTTGATGTACCTAGGACTTAGCTTTCCCTTCTTCCAAACCTCATGACCTTCTTCTTCCATGGAGGTATGCATAGAAATACCATGTATCCAACTTTGAACTCAAGGTATCATCAATGATTGTCTACATAACCCTTTTGTCTACTTTGGGGTGCCTTGATATGTTTCCAAATGGTTTTCACTTTCTCTACAATTTCTTTAACAATTTCAGGTCCAAGCAGCTTACGCTCACCAACTTCATCCCAATATGCTGGTGTTCTGCACCTTTTCCCATAATGGGATGTGTATGGGGTCATTCAGATGCTCGAGTAGAAACTATTGTAGTAGGAGAATTAGACCACTATGAGATGTTAGTCCCATCCACCATTGAATTTCATAGAACATGATCCCAAAATATCTTCCATTTTATGAATAGTTCACTTATATTGGCCATCAGTTTGAGGATGATATGTTGTACTGAAGTTCAGTTCAGTGCTTAGAGTATATTGGAGACTCTTCTATAACTTCAAGGTGAATCTCTGATCTCTATTGGATACAATATATTGTGGTACTCCATCCATCCTTAACACTTATTTGAAATATATATTTGAAATTTGATCCAATAAGAAGTCCTCTAGAATTGTGATAAAGTGAGAAATCTTTGAAAGATGATCCACAATGACCCATATACCATTGTTTCCTCTATATTTCCTTATAAGTCTAGTGACAAGCCCATGGTGATGTTCTCCCACTTATATGTTGGTATGGTTGCATCATCCCCTTAAACATCTATTTCTCAAACCTCACTTGTTGACATACAATGCACTTTGATGTATACTCAACACTCTCCTTATTCATATTGTCCCACCAAAAGTTCCCTTGGAGATCTTGATACATCTTTATTCTACCTGGGTGAATAGAGAAGGTTGAACTACGTGCATCATTCAAAAGATCCTTATTTATCTATGGATCATATAGTACACATAATCATGGCCCAAATCTTAAAAATCCTTCCTCATCAATCATGAACTCAGAAGATTTCCCATTTTTAATGGCCTCTACCATTTTTTGAAATTCCACATATTTTCTTTGAGCCTCCTTTATTTTCTCCATTAGAGATGGTTGAACAATAATTTGAGAAAGGATTGATGATGTTCTTCCCTTAATGATACTCATTTCCATCCTATGAAAATCTTAGAAGATTAGATCCTTCTCAATTATCAACATTGATAAAGATGAAGGATCTTTTCTACTTAGAGAATACACTACCTTGTTTTCCTTACCAGGATGATAGTAGATTGAGCAGTAAAAATTCATGATGAGATCTATCGATCATCACTGATGCATATTAAGATCTTTCTATGTGAATATATCTGTGAGACTATTATGATCAATATATATCTCACACTTCTCCCCATAAAGATAATGCATCCAAATTTTCAACGCAAAGATCATAGGTACCAAATACCGATCATGCGTAGGATATTTTGGATCATGTATTTTCATCTTCCTTGAGGCGTAGAGTATCACTTTATCTTGTTTCATAATCACACAACCTAATACCTTCTTTAAATCATCATTGTACACTACAAAGAGTTCTCTACTTGTTGGGAGTGTGAGTACTGGCATAGTGATTAGCCTCTTTTTCAACTCCTTAAAATAGTCTTGACATTCTTGATTCCAGAAAAACTTCACTCCCTTCTATGTCCTCCTAGTCATTGGGTTTGAAAATTGTGATACATTCTTCAAAAAGTGTTGATAATACCCAGCTAGACCTAGAAAAATACGAATCTCCGTTACAGATGATGTCCTATGACACTCTTCAATTGCCTTTGTCTTGGAAGGGTATATAGATACCCCTTTGCTGGTGATAACATGCCCTAAGAATGATACTTCCTCTATAAATAACTCAAATTTACTATACCTTTCATATAGCTTATCCCTTCACAAAGTCTTCATCACATTATTCAAATACTCCCCATGTTCTTCCTTTCCCTTGGAGTATATTAGAATATTATCAATAAAGACTACCACAAATTTGTCAAGATAATATCTAAAGACTCTATTCATTAAATTCATGAAAATTTATATATAATTAGTGAGTCTTAAGGGTGTCACTATGAACTCATAGTGTCTATAACTCATTCAAAAGGTAGTATTGGGAATATTTTCCTTCCTCACCTTTAATTTTTGATATATCGACCGAAGGTCCACCATAGAGAAATAACTGGCCCCATGAAGCTAATCGAAAAAGTAATCTATCTAAGGTAGAGGATACTTTTTCTTTATCATCATTTTGTTGAGCTCAAGATAATCAATGTAGAGGCGCATTGAAACATCCTACTTCTTGATGAAGAGGACTAGCGCACCCCAGAGTAAAGCACTCGGGCATATAAAACCCTTCAACAGATTCTCCTATAACTGCTTCTTCAGCTCTTCCATCTCTACGGTGGCCATTTTATAAGGTGTATTTTCTATAGGTATAGATCTAGGAATAAGTTCAATTGAGAACTAAACCTCTTTATAATGATAAAGACCAGAAAACTCTTCATGTAATACATCATTGTAATCCCTCCTGATGGGCATGTCTTCAAGCATGATCATCTCCTTTGTCTCAATCATTTGAGCTAGACATGATTGCTCATAAGGAATTAATTTCTACACATGATACACTGATTTTAAAGAAGATTTATCTTCCTCCTTACACTTATAAAGAATTGGAGGATGCTTAGGATGTGAAGAGTCATCTCCCTTTCCTGAAAGCTGATGTTGGATATGTATAAATATAGCCAATCCATGCCCAAGATAGAGTCGAACTCCACTAAAGGAATTATGATGATATTTGATGGGATGTTGAGTCTAGAAACATTTACTGGAGAGGTGTTATAAACCTTGGATTAAATAACTTCCCCATTCGTTGTTCTCATAGATAACATATCCTCCAAAATTTTAGGTGGTGTTTAAATATTTCAAATAAACTTGCAAGATACCAAAGAATGTTTAGAACCAGAACCAAATAGTATGTTCGCTATCCTTGAATGAATAACTAGCATATCTGTCACCACATCATTGTTCAGATCCACCTCAATAGTAGTGATAGAATAATACCTTCCTTGTTTCCTTGGAGGATTTTTTTTTATTTCTTCTAACAACCCTAAACTTAGAGAAATTGATCGCCATATTCCCATGATCCTTGCAGTTGTAACACTGCACCACTAGAAAATCGTTTATCAGAACCTTCCTTTCTTCTTCCACATTAGTGGGATTTTTCATTTCCCTTTGGCAGTTTTTATCTAGATATCCCAACTTTCCACATTTGAAGCAATTCCTGGTTCCCATTAGACAGCTCCCAGGATAGTTCTTCCCACGATTTTTACATGTGGGACGCTCGATCTTCTTTCTATCATGGAATTTATTTAGGGAACCAACCCCATTAGATTCCATTTTCCTCCTTTTTTCACTGGTCCCACGATACAAGTAGGAGTCTCTCATCTCCATTTCAACCTTGAGGGAACAACTGACAATCTCCTCATAACTGTCAAAGTCTTAAATCACCAATTATTTTCACAGACTCAACTTTAGTAAGCTAAATAAGTTATCCCCTTTTCTTTTGGTGTGCATAATAAAGCCAGAGGAGTACCTTGAAAGCCTTTTCAATTTTTCTTCATATTCCCTAATTGACTCATATTTATTCTACTTGAGTCTGAGGAACTATCTTTCCATCTTGATACAAAGGTTTCGGGAAAAATATTTATTGAAAAACATTCCCTTTAATTCCTCTCTACCCATGGAATCAATTTCCTACTAAGGATTCATATTCTTGATCAGTTTCCACCACCAATCATCTTCCCCAACAAGAATATAGACAGCTGGCATGACTTTCTCTTCTTCTAAGCACTGGAGGATAGAGAATATCCTTTAAAAGGAGTTAATCCACTTTTCTGAGAGAAGGAGATCTGAAGATCCACTAAACATGGGAGGCCTTTGACACATGAAGGATTCAATAGAAACTTAATCTTTCCTTGGAGGAGGAGGGTGTTCCATATTATTCAAGTTATTATTCATAACTTGATCCATCTAATAAAGAACTATCATGATATTTTGATCACCTGTTCCCATCATATCAGGCATATCATTAGGAAAATCTTCACATTGCCTATCACATTGATTGTTAGCACATTTTCTTCTATTTCTATCCATTAACTATGAATAATAACATACAATTAGAGGGCTTGAATACTTAAATATTGATCGTAAAAAGGAAAGTTTGAACATAAAAAGATAAACGTGTAAAGGAGATGTATATCCTAACTTGTGATTCCCTAGGTATAAATCTAGGATATCCTTGATCTATTCCTTAACTTATATTCTTATAGGATTTTTTCATTCCATTAATAATGGTTTATACTAAGCTTATGAATTTAATAAAGCATATCCCCCGAGAGTGTAAAACTAAGAGTGCAGCAAGGTCTGCTTTCATGCACCATTTCTCGATCGAGTCTATCTCAAAGTGTTGTTTTTGGGTTTTACCCCAAGATACATCTATTTCAGAGTCATCTCTACCTGTCTTTATCCATACATGGATGTATTTTCTTGATAAACCACTTACTCTATACTTACCAAAATTTAGGGGTGTTTTCTTCTACTTAGTATCATCTTTAAGGTTATTACTAAAGTTATCTAATACTAATCTACAAAAATAAATAGATCATCCTCTGATACCAACTATAGTGACCCTATCCTTTTTCATTTAACATTATATGATTTTAAGAATAATTATACATCAGAGTACAATCCAAGGATTGTAAAGTCTAGTGTCTTAGAAGACTAGGTACAAAAAACCTAAAACATTATAAAAAACAACTTTTTATTTAATATCCATAATGAGATTCTATCTTCCATTTTGCTCATACATCTGCATATGATAACTTGGATATAACATGAAAAGGGATGATCTAAAATCCCAGTAAGTTAATAACCATAAGAAAATAGCATGAGCACATGGGATAGAAGGCATTACATGATGATATAAAAATGCATGTAACATATGGAATCATAATGTATAAACATGGAATCATATAAACATGGAGTCATAATAATGTTTCAAAAACATAAAACATGAATTTAACATGAGACAAGGATAACCTCTAAGACTATTTCACATGGTAGCAAAATCCAAGACTAACCGCCAAGATCTTCACATATGGTAGCACAAGCCAAGGCTAACCGTCAATACCGTCAAGACCGTCACACATAACATCTCATGAGACTCAACTTTACCCAATTCATTAGAAAAATATATGATTGAACCAATATTAACTATTCATGAATATGTTTTCCAAATAAAGAATCATATATAATAAACCATATATAAACATAAGGGTTACCCATGGAAATAATTGGGTACCATAATCATGTCATAAATCATAACAAATGGGTGTATCGTAAAAGTGTCCATGAAAGAAAGGAACTAAAATATAAAATGGAAATTCATAAGAAAAAATAGTTATGTATCATGGTAAGTGACTTCAAGTATAAGTTAAAACATGTAAGAAAATTATTTAAGAAATATTAGCATTAAAACATTTTTGTGCGGTTTTAAGGAAAATGCAATATAGCCTTTAAAATAGAAAATGAAAAAATACTTTATATAAAAAGTGAAGTGAACAAATAATTTTTTCATAATAAAAAATATTGATTTTATACAGACAACGGTATCTTAAAATAGAAGATACAGTGCACTTGAAATTGGGTAAGAATTTGAGATGTTCCTTGAAAATAGGTTTGGTTATCGGGAAGTGCTGAGGAGGGAATCAATTAAAAACATGTATATCCTAGAAGGAGAATGGTGAAAGGGTCTTGATAAATGAATTTGGTACATGTAAACATAATTTAGAATATTCAAATAAAAATATATGATAACTTCATTTTGGTAAAAGAAATATAAGTCTACCCGAAGGAACAACAGATGTTCAAGTAGAATCCCTTACGGATTATCAGCATGGTATCAGGTGTACTTAAGAGGGATTAATGAGATTTAATGGGGTTTCTCATCACTTATATATCCTGAGGTATGTATGTTTGAGGTTATTAATCATACCCCATCACTAGGTATTACACATAAAATGTAATAACACATAGGAATTTCCTAAATAAAATTGAAATGGATAGGATCCCTTACCTTAAGATTGATGGTGTTGTCCACTTGATATTAATGACTTGAATAATAAAATTAGGTTCATTAATTAATAGTTTTAAAACCTATTTTACATTTAAATTATTTATTATAACCTTTTTAGTTCATTCATAACCTTTTTGATCGGTTGTGAGGTTCAATTTCATTATTCGAGTTCATTTGTTTCCTTTATTTTAATGATCGGTTCATTTATATTCATGTTAGGAGAATAATGTAAAATGGGGATGCATTTATAGAATTGGAGTTATATTTTATTATTGAAATTCCATAATTTAACAGTGTTGTAAATTTAATTTTTTTACTTGGAGTGAATTTGAATCGTTATATAAAACATTAATGATAAACACTTGAATTAATTTGGTGATTTTGCTCATAATTAACTTATTATGTATTATTATTTTACATCATATGTGAAATATTATTACAGAAAAAAAATAAGATAAAATAAATATTTAATATTCTGGTTCAACCATAAAAATGGTTTCATTCCTAGAATTGAATATGGTAATAGAAATTGAATATGGTAATAGAAATTGAATACCCATCATCCATGAATGCGGTAAATTAACACATCTCGGATGGCGTCTTTACTACTAGTATAAAAGAAGAGTAAATGACATGTGATAGTAACTTATTCCATCATCATAACAAAATTACAGAAAATCTAAGCTACTGGTGTTTTCATAAAATTTGGATGAGGATAGGTAAGGATAGAATAGAAACGAAATGAACATGAAAAGAAAATGAATGAAAAGAAAAGAGGAATTTACATCTTGATTCAATCTTCCTTGAGAGCCTCTCAAGGGGAGAGTATTTGGTCTTCTATGGGAAAAATGGATAATGGACATGGGAGAGGATCTGGGGAGATATTTGAGAAGAATTTAGTCAAGAAACAAGGCTTGAGTGGAGTAAAGAGAAGAGGGGAGTGTGGGTGGTTTTTATAGTGGAGGGGAGGAGGATTTTCTAAATATTTTAATCATTAGTTTATTATTTTTCCATAAGACAATAAATAGTAATTATTATTGTGAAAAAATAGTAATATTTTCATGTGAGTTCTAAATAATGTCCATTTACTTCATCCATGACTCAAACATGATGTTGAAATTCAGGTTTTAGCATTTATAGTGAATTATCGTATTTTATTATTCATCACAAATTGAAGTATTTTAGAAAAATAAAAAAAATTAACATTGACCATTTTTTGATTTTAAGAATCCAAAAATGAACTCCATTTTTCTAAAATAATTTTCTAAATATGATTAATTTAATTTTTAATTAAAATCATAATTTACTTGAAAATATAGATTTTGAAACTATAACTAATTTTCTAATGTTTTAAAAAATTAAATAAGGTATTATAAAATTATATTTAAACCAAAAGAAATAAAATTTTTAATTTATGAACCTTTTAGGAAAATAAATTTTCTTTTTAATTAGTTAATTAATTGTAATAAATTATTTATGACATACAAAAATACTGATACTTTTACTATGATCATATTATCACTTATAAGATGCCTAAATTTTATTTATACATTCATGGGTAAGGTAAATATTATTTTTGGAAGATTTACTATTCATAAGGGTCATATTACTATTCCTAAGGGTAATTTACTATTCATAAGTGTATGTTACTATTCACCAAAATTAATTTTGTCTTATCAGACTCCAAACATCTTACTGATCGCAACTGTGTATGTCATATTTTTTGAAATTCAAATCACAGAAGTGAGAAAATTAATATTAATCATCATATAGTACTTCATAGTTCATTTTGTTGGGATTTCATGTGATTATATGACATAATTATATGAATATAGTTTTCATTGATTAACTATTGGGTCATTATAAGAAGTTACCGATAGTGGGTGCTCGTATTGGGCACCTGATAGACGATACCTTGTTAGCATGAAACTGGAAGTGGTATTAGGAACCCAATCAAGTCAGAAGATTTAGGAATAAATCCTAGGACATAGGTTCAGTGTTGAAGGGCTCCCCGAGTTTCTTCAATCATCCAAGGTAATGGATGTGTTTCTCCTTCGATAGTCGAGGAAATCAAGCTTCGTATTATCTGACCTATCATACAACTAATCCTAAGATGGTCAAGGGAACTCTAAGATAGAGAAAGAGGAATGATTAGGGTGGTCCATAGGGAAGAGGGCATGGAACAGGGGCTGACAGAGAAGTAGTAGGTCGCTGGATTTTTGACTTGTTATCACCACCACCACCAGGTGGTTGATGCCAGGCTCAGGGAGCTGGTGGTCAGGGACCAAGCCAACTATAGACTATGGAGGCATATGACCCAAAGGCTATAGTGATGATATGAGTTATGATATGTGTATTTTATACATTAACTGTATTATTTATAGATATATTTTTGAGCCATTCCTTCCCTTACACTTATCTGGTATGAGACTTAGATATTTTGATGGATCCATTAGCTTGACCTTTACATGTAAATACTCTGACAGGCGGTGACTCGGTGACTGTGCATTTATTATGAAAATGTGATCTGATGCTTGGAGGTGAATGTTTTGTATGGGATCTCATTATATAGCTATAAGGCCTTACGATTTCATCTTATTAATGGATCGATTGTCCATAGATCATACCCAGATTGACTATTTTAGTTGGATGATTCCATGTATCCACATTGAAAAAACTAGGTTTTCTTTTT
Organism: Viscum album; assembly: GCA_963277665.1. NCBI lineage: Eukaryota > Viridiplantae > Streptophyta > Magnoliopsida > Santalales > Viscaceae > Viscum > Viscum album. The sequence goes on along the minus strand of OY728129.1, from coordinate 1,773,767,437 downwards.
TGGTTGAAAAGGAAACTTGACGGAGCAAGATGAAATCAGGAATAGGAGAGTCCATTCGATTACTCACCAATTTTCTAGCATGAATCTTGGAGTAGTGGAATCTTTTGGATATTATTTTCCTACAGTGGTGGTAGAGAATGAGGATGTCTTTCCTAGGGACATGTTGGGTTTACCTTCCTGTGAAGACCTGGACTTATTCATTGACTTACATCTTGGGATGACACTGATATATGAAACAACGTATTGGATGGATCCTGCAGAGCTTCAAGAGATGAGGGCACAGTTTGAGTACATACAGGAAAAGATATTTTGAGACCAAGCATTTTTCCCTAGGCAACACTAGTGTTGTTCTCCAAGAAGTAGAACAAGATCTTAAGGTTATGTGTATATTACTGATTCTTGAATTAGGTGACCTTGAAGAATAATTACCTACTATCAAAGATCGACAGCCTCTTTGATCAGTTGGGAGGGATGAAATGGTTCTCAAAGATTGACTTAAGATTATTCTATCATCAATAGAAAGTATGGGACAAGGATATACTGAAGACAATATTTAGATGTCGTTAGAGTCACTATTAGTAATTGTTGATTCCATTTGGATTGATGAATGCCCCAATATTGTTTTTGTGGCTCGTGAATAAGACCATTTAGACATTATTATACAAGTTGATGGTATTCGTCATTGATGACTTCCAAGTGTATCAAGTGTCAGAGGAGGAGCACATGAGGCTAGTCCTGGTCACACTCTGAGAGAACCATATTTATAGGAAGCTCTCAAAGTGTTGGTTTTGGATTCTAGAGGTCCACTTTTTAGGGAAAATCATCTCAAAGTCTATAGTAGTAGTAGACCCTGTGAAGATGGAGGAAGTGATTTCTTGGGATCCACTCAAGAGTGTTACCAAGGTGTAGAGTTATTTGGGTTTTTAGGGTACTATCAGAGGTTTGTATCTGATTTCTCTATAGTGGAAGCATCCTTGATAGGTTTTACCAGGAAGGGAGATCCTTTATTGTGGATATAAATGTTCCATCAATGATTTCATGAGTTGAGACAAAGGATTAAAAGCTCTCCCATATTGAGATTTCTAGAGGAGGGTGTCAAATATGTAATGTTTTGTAATGAATCAGGGACCAAACTTAGTTATTTTCTAATTTAGAGGCAAGATATTATTGACTTTGTCCATGTTAGTTCACATGATTAGAACTATTTGACTCCCAATCATGAGTTAGTAATGTTAGTATTCTCACTGAAGATGTGGAGACACTACCTTATGGGATAGTGTTTCATCGTTTACTCTAACCGCAAGAGTCTTGAGTTTATCTTCTCACAGAATGAAATTAACTTGAGATAGAGGTGGTTTCTATAGTTCTTCCAGGACTCTGACATAAATATTGAGTATAATCTGAGGAATTGAGACGTTATGGTAGATTATCTTGGCATGATATTGTATTCTTAGTTATTTACTAAGTTGTTAAAGCAGTTGTCCTCATTGTATTTATCCTTATTGAACAAGGATGGCGCTACATATATACATTCAGTGGTTGTTGCCCCAAAATATTTATAGTTTGGTAAGAATTCTCAACATGGAGATACCAACTTTGAGACCTTATGTACACAAATATCCACTTTACATACTCTTGATTTATATTATAAAAGTGGGTAGAATGTTGTCCTTTTCAGAGGACGAGTGATGTTACCTTTGACATTGTGGGGGGATGTGATGAGTGAGTTTAATATATCCCATTTGGTGGTACATTTATGTTTGTGAAAGATCTATTAGTACCTACGACTTTAGTTTTGGGGGCCAAACATGAAGAAGGGAGTTACAGAGTTTATCTTTTGATGCCTAAATTGTTTTCTTTTGAATGTTAAGCACCAGGTTCTGACATGATTTTCTCAAAACCTTATGGTTTCTGAGTGTATGTGGGATGAGATATCAATTGAATTCATAATTATAGTACCACACATATATAGGGGAAATGATTCCATATGAGTGATTTTAGACTGACTCACCAACTCGGACCACATCCTAGATATTCGATAGTAGAGTTCAGTAGAGAGCATAGGATATCTCTACAGGGATGAAAAAATTTCACTCCATGTAGTTCCCTCGATGATTGTCTCTGAACATGATATTCACTTCAAATCTCAGTTATGGAGGGGATTACGGGACACTTTCAAGACTTGATTACACTTAAGCACAACATATCACCCCAAAATTGATGGCTAAATAGAGCATACCATATAGGCCTTGGAGGACATGTTGCAGAATAGCATATTGATATTTTTTCATACTTGGGAAGGTCACCAACCCTTGATGGTATTTTCATACAACAACTACCATAATTCTAACATTGGTATGTAAAAATTTGAGGCTTTTTACGGGTGAACCAATAGGTCTCCACGTTGATGGACTGATCCAAATGATTCACCACTCATGTTCCTCAAGATAGTGTGAGCTACTAAATAAAAGGTTTAAATCATCTTCGATTATATAAGGACTACACAGAGCTGTCAAATATATTATGTGAACGGATGATGTAAACCTATGGAGTTTGAGGAGGGATATCTTGTGTTTTTAAAGGTATCACCTTGATGTGTATTGAGGGGATTTTTTCATGGCATAAATTTATATTCGACATTAATTGGTCCTTTTAAGATACTTCATATAGTTGGAAAGGTGGCGTACCTCTTAACTCTACCAATGTGGCTGGACAAGGTACATGATTTCTTCCATGTTTCATAGCTGCGGAGATACATGCATGCCCCATAATGGGTTATCAACTAGATTAATATAGAAATCAAGGATGGAGATACCTTTGTGGAGTACCTGGTGGAAATCAAGGATTGGAAAGAGGGGATTCATTATGGGAGATCGATTCCCCTTGTGAATATCTGATGGTAGTACATGAATCTTCAGGAGAGAACCTAGGAGAGGTAGACCTAGATTCAAGCACAGTACCCTCAACCATTTTAGTAGGTCTTCCTCTTCTCTGGAAAAAAATCCCTAAGCTAGGGAAACTATAATGAATCATATTCTAAATGAATTATTTTTTTTTATGTTATATGAATTGTTTTTGAGACCAAGAAGTAAGATGTTGTGCGATTCCAAGGCCGAGTGTGCCCGAAATAGATTTTTTAAATATATTAAATAACATGTGCATATAGTTTTCCAAAAATAGTGAAATAACTCTATAATGGGGGGCCCGAATCAGAAATATGATAGTGTTATTGAGTTCATAATGTGGTTTTAACCTATGAATGACATAATAATTGTCAGTGTGAGCTGTTTGTGAAAATTTCATCTTGGGTGTAAATAAATAATATGAATTGATTTATTAATTTTTTTTATTCTGACACAACAATTGATTTATCCTATAAGTTTACATTTGTAAGATTCCATTAGTGTTTTCCACTCAAACCCTTGAGATTCAAATGACTATTAGAGATATTTCTTTGTGAATGACGATATATTAGGAACGAATCATGGACCGTTGCACCAAAATAGTTCATGGATCTCATCAAAGATGGTAATGCAACCATTATTTGTCAAAGATCAATCCAAACTATATGTATGATGTTTTTTTGGGATTTACATCCAGTTTCTTAATCCTAATCGAATGCAGATTAATTCCATGAATAGAATTGATATGTGCATCATCATTATATTGAAATTGACTGAATTTTATAATTATTCATTATGATTTTATTCCTCTTCATTAGTCTTATTCTACGAAAAAAATCAAGTCTAAAAAAAGGATGTGGTTTTTTCCTTGTGTCTTTTGGTATTTAGTTTTAATCTCCCATTATTCGCATGTTCATCGCAACCATTTCCTTTTGAAATGTGGTTCGATTAATACCCTATATTTAGTAGTTATTTCACCCTTATTTAGAATGATGGATCAATACTGTGGGTGTGGTTAATGATCTAGGGTTTGATCGATGTGTGATGATGGAGGTGGATGAATATAGGTGGATCAGGATGGATTTTTGGGTTGTGTTGTTTGTGATTTTCGAGACACGGTGATGGTGGCTCAAAGAGAAATTTTCCAAGGATTCAAGTATAGTTTTCCATCGAACAATGTTGGAAAGGACTGGTCGAACAACAATATACAGGTTCTATAAAGGATGAAGTATCCAACAAAACATAGGACAAAAGAAAAGATATTTCAATAGATTTGTAAAATCCCAAGAAACAGAACATGTATTTTAGGATTACACGTTGTGTGGGGCCCTCTTAAGGGTATTTAGTGTTTCTAGATGAATTTAATGATCACATGATATAAAACCCCTACCACACTATGGGTGGACCCTATCACATATCAAGTTACACCTCTATGATGGATTTGAATGTACTTCAGAAAGTACATAGAGATGGGAAAAAGTACACGACTAATGGCATGTCATGTACTCGAACATGGACACAACCACCTGTACTCGGGTTCACACATGGGAATGCTAAGTACACAGAAATGGATATGAAACATGAGAAAGGTATCGTGTGTTTCTACATTTCATGTAATCCTTTTACACTCCATGTATGGTGATACTTACATTCCTTGTGAGACTTTACCACACCGGAAGACTTGGGGATAGTTGGACGCACTGTGTTGGTACACACCGTGTACCCCTAGTACACATCATGTACCCCCTTCAAGTGAGTTTTTAACTCTTTGTTTCACTATTTTGGATCATTTTTTGTTGAGTTTGTTTTCATGGTCCATTATATAGAGGATATAGTGAAACATTACATCTATTTCATTGGATTTCGATCACCTCAGGAGGATGAGTCTCAGATAGAGTTTGAGGCTCCCCTCCATGAGACTAGAGTGAGATCATCTATCATATTTGTTCCTTAGGTTAGGTTTGTGGATTCATCATGGCCTCTATTAGCAAGGTGTTGATATCCCATCAATAAAGATGTATCTATAGTGTTTTTTGTATCATTTACATAAGCTCCCCTATGTAGCAGGTTGATCCAGTTTGAGTTCTTGGTGTCCCCCAGCGATTCTAGGTGTGACCTCCTATCTATGTATCAGGGAATTCTTACGTCATTCAGTTTTATTAGGATGGGCCAAAAGAAATTGACCTCTTCATCGAGTGTCTTTGGTTATAGAATGGATCATGGAGTGTGTTCTCCTAGAATGAGAATTTCCTCAAGCTAAATCTTGTGGATGGAAGTTGGTTATGACCACCTGGTGGTGTGGTGTCTTTACTTAGTATATCAGGGTGTTTATTTTATAAATTGATTTTTATATATTTTATTGAACTACATATATTTTGTGTTTCATGTTTAGTATTTTTTTGGTGTTGTGATGGGTATTATATACTCATCCTTTCATGGGATTTTCCCACACGTGTCATGTCTTACGTAGATGATGACCCATTTGACGGTGTCCTGAGAGGACAGAGAGCAGCTAGAGATTAGATAGTGCTTTACAGACCAAGGTAATTACTAGGAGCTTACACTTAACTTTATTCCTCTCCCTTTTATAATATTTGACTCTTTATAGTTTTTGGTTAGTCTATCATTTTACCCCATTTTCTACTTTCATTACTTTCTTATCGTACAATGTTATTGGATCTTTGATGTATGCATGCATTATTATAGTTGTTTTAAATTTCATAATTTTGTGGGCTTGGAGATGTGTGCATTTGAACAAGTAATGTAGGATAATTCCACTCATTTTTGGTATATTCTTACTTAATTCTGGTCTCTATCCCCTGGACTATTAAAGGTGAGGTTAGGGTAGTCAAGGGTGAGACCTCGGTGGGTCAGGTCATGACACCATATGATGATCCTTCAATTAGTTTAAATTGGTCTTAAAACTTCTTATTCTGATTTACTCACCCTTAACCACAAGTTCCTCCTTTAAAATATCTATCTTCCATATATCCTTAATCTAGTCTTTACTTATGGTCAATATTTCGATCATCCTTATCTAATACATATTTTTAGGATTGTTCTCATTTTTCAAGTACTTTCTTCTTTCATTTATCCAGCTTCTAGTATCATCTAAATACCATGATGATTTTTATTTATCCCCATATTTTGGTGAGTAGTATTTAGTAATTTTATCTTGGATCACTATTAGTCTTATGCCAAAGTGATGTTCCTTTGATGAAAAAGTAGTTTTGAATCATATGAATTTTTATTCTAAAATATTCAGTGGTTCAGTTTACTTATCTCATGCTTCTATATACATTAAACATTATTTTATGAATACTACATCCATTATTTCATAAAACACCTTTTGGAAATCTGTTACAAAATATCCTTCTAGACCCTCCTTTAAAGATTTTGAACACTTTGGTACTTTGGTTTCCTCGTCTTTATTTGTGGTATGATCTTCTAGTGATTATTCAGTATATTATGTTCATTGCATCTTCTGGTGGTGGTGCATATCATTACATTTTTTTAATAACGAGAGAAACTCTATTTGTATTCTTAAGGTCACCTTAAATTTTTCAAGCATTAATATCACATACTTTATTAATTCTTCAATGAGGTTTTTCCTTCTAATTAGCTTAGTATATGAAACTTCTGACAAGTTTTTCCTTCATGTTTACATTATTCAACACATATTCTTATGAATATTCATTAGGTTATTCAATATCCTTATCTAGCGACTTCAAAATTCAATCTTATGGATCACAAAAGCTAGGAATATTACTTATCAAATTTCAATATAAGGTGGACAGTTCTTCTTAATCCTCTAACACTAGTCATGAATACAATGAATATAATTTTTTCAATCATTTTATTTATATGGATACTTATGAATTTAAATATTTCCTTGTATTTATACTTCACCAATAAATAATATTTACATCCCTTTATTTTCTTCATTACTTCCAATCATCATCTAGAAGTAAATCAATCATATATGATGTTCTTACTTTGTATGGTCCCTCCATCTAAAATATGTTTTTTTGGGGGAATTTATTTCATAATACCCATGATTGTTTCCATATGAAAGATATACTTCCTACATATTTCTTTTGTAAAAGCCTTAGGAAACTTTTTATCATTCTACTCACATATTAACTTTTATAAAAATTATTTAAAATAAATAAAATATGCATCATCATCTGATGGGAACTATAATACCCCCCTTTGGATTTATAATCAATATAAACCCCACTTTAAATTCAATTAGTTTACTCCCCCATTTATTAAAACTAAATTCAAAGTCACTTTTATTTTATTCTTTTAATAACATTTATTATGGGACCCATTTTATCTCCCCCTTAAAGATTTATATTTTAGTCACCCTTTCTAACTACTTGGGGTGAGGGAGAAACTTTATTAAAACATATTCCCCCTCAATTACTTCTATCAAATACAATATAAAATTTAATTCCATTTAATATGGATAACCTCCCATTTCTTATAGAAATATTCCCTAAATCAACTAATTGTATGACTAAATGATCCATGCTTGTTGTAGCAAAAAAATATTATTTAATCTGAAAATTAAAAATATACATAAACATAACCAACTAATTCCAAATTTTATAACTATATATTTTAGGGGTATACTCATCATATTTTTTATTCAACTAAGTTTCCAATATAGATATAAATAAATAGATTAGAACATTCAGGCATAAAATCATATTTCTCCCATTTTAAAAAACATTGTCACTTTTTCATCAACAAAATAAAAAACACCCCTTTTTAAAATTAAACACATATTTTTAATGATTAGATAATGATATCAATATTATTCTATATGATAGCTTATAATCTTCTGATTATTCATGGCTTCATATTCTTCATCTGGAGATTATTCTTCTAGGAAATTCAATATTCAATCCTTTAAAATTTTCAACGTCCTCTGTTGGAAGACCCTGGTTTTCCGGAATATTATTTTTTACTTAAAGTTATAAATATTATGGAAAACCCAACTTTATATTCACTTTAGGTTTCCCTATGAATAGAACCACCTTAAATTCAATTTTTTAATTTAGGATATATATAATATATAAGGGAGTAAGTTAGATCATATCTTTTCTCATCTGGTAGAGAAATAGAACTAAGAAAGTTTTCTCAACCTAGATACTCTATTTACTTTAACATAATGTTTCTTCATTCCTTCACCCTTATCATTCCAATCAATGTTCTTATTGGATGAAATGGATTTATTCTTCTCACATTTCATTTTATCATTTCAGGGTTTTTTCATTGCAACTTCATCTGGATAGGAAAATGAACTTTTATTATGTTTCTTCTGTACAAAACTTCTTTATTTTAAATGAATTATTTCACTATATAGCCACCAAAATATTCAGAACATGTTAAACTTCTATCTTGTGCTGATATTTCGTTATAACACTAATTATTCATTATGAATCTTTCAACTTTTATTTACCATAATTTCCAATCCCGGTAACATGTTCATTAAATTTTTACGATTGTTTCCATCCAACATAAACATTTCACACATATTATTATCTTCCAGTAAGTTAATCTCAAGAGGTGACATCCAGTGAACTTCAAAATCTTCATTAGATCTATATTCCACTATTTAAATCCTCTTCTGTCTTTCTTGAATTTAATAGCTTTGATACTAGATATTAAATTTGTTAACTTGAACATTAACTTAATGTTTATGACTGTACATGAAGTAATACTTTCTTCTAAATAAGTGGTTTCCTTTCTTAGGCATGACATCTTCCAAAAAATTCCATTTGATAACAAAATTTATTATAGATTCCAATTGTTGGAAGCTTAAGGTAGGATTATAGTTTATCATTATTTTATTCACCTTTAGGTTTTGTATTCCTCTTTTATTAGGGTTTATTGATTTGTGATTGGTATAAATAAACCACCACTATCCATGGACACTTCTTTGAAAACATACATAGAAATTTTCATGATATTCAAATATGTTAGAGGCTATAAATGTTTTCTTATTTTATGAATTTTGGGTGAATATAGATGATTTTCATTTTCTATTCACTTTTATACCAAATATTGATTTCCCTCATTGACATTAACACATTAGAATGTTATCCCATAAATAAATATCCATATTTATATTCTTTCCATAACACTAGCAATAGAAAATAATCTTTGGATTATTCAATATTTTTGTTTTTTTTTCTAGTTGTGACTTTTTATAAAACATTATTCTTCTTAATATTTAATTTTTTTCTTCCATAAATTTTTAGAAAACTCATTCCTTTCTTTTTTAATACATACTCCATTATAGAATAGGTGGGTTTCTCACTTTTATTCACATGTGTTGGTTCAAAACTACAACCTTCACTATTCTATGTATGGATGTTATTATATACATATTCATTATCTCTTGGTCTTTCATTTTTATTCAAATTTTTAGAAGAAGATAATATTTATGATATCATAATATTTCTATCCTTAAATTAAGTCTTTTAAAAAGTAATATTTTCTTTAGAATCTTTATAAGTGGATATTTTCTCATTTTATTGTAAAGATTCATCTTTAGAGGCATCAACATTTTTTATTTTCTGAATAAAGATACTGCATATTTGAAGTATTCTTCACATTAAGTTTTCAAATTCAAAATAATTTCTTCATGTACATTACTCACCTCTTTCATGAAAAGTTTAATTTCCTTTACTATATTTTTCATGATCTCTAGTTTATTTTTTTTAACATAAATAATTTATCTATGAGTATTTTTAGTGAATATTGATTTTCCTTAACAACTTCTTTTGTAATAAAATTCTCACAAAAAATACATTTTAATTATTCTCCCAAAAGGTTGAAATTTTATTGAGAATTTCATATCTTTTTTTCCTTTCCATCATTGAATTTTGTAAAAGATTTACTTTCTTGTGACTTCTTTCTAAATTTATCCTCCATCTCATAATGCTATAATTATAGTGGATAGATTTCTTCCTATAATACCTTTATAAATTAAATTATATATATATACATCAATAGGGACACTTTTTATGCCATATTAATTGCTCAGAAAAAATATTTAAAAGAATATTACTCACCAAAACTAAAACAACATTATTCCAAATGATAAATCTTATCGAATGTTTAGCAATTAATACCACACACTTTAACTTCTTATAGTGGTGGATCCTCCTTCCAATGTATTTGAGAGGATATCTTCTACTAATTTTCATCTTCTTTGTTCTCTTAGTCCCTCAAGGATTTGGCTAAAACATCTCTGTTTCTACAATAAGGGATGCAGTTCCAAGTAGTTATAGTCTGTAGGATTTCTTTAAGACCTACGGGTCAAGTAATATCTCCAAACCTATGGGAAATGTAATTCCTAAAGCCTATGGGCCTTGTAAGGGTTACCCCTTATCCCTTGAAAAAGGGGTTATCTGAAAATCAATAAAAAAGAAGGCCTTCAGTCCATTCAGCAGTATGTATAATAAGGGATAATTTTCTTCTTATTTAACTCTATCTTAACATTATAATCTTCTACAAGAGATATTTATTAAACTTATGGAACGCTTCACTTCATGTAAAAATATCAAACACAAATAGTAATAAAACATATATATCCAAATAGTGTTAAACTTATCTGATATTAATTTATGTTCCTAGGGGATTGTGTGATCACAATGAGAGGTGGTTAATTAGAGATGAACATATTTTTCCTAATTAATTTCAATGTAACTTAACTATTATATTCAACTTATTGAACATATTCAATCCGTTAGGATGTATTTTTATTTAAAAATTCACCCTCCCCATTTTTCCCTTATTATATGTAGATAAGTAGAGTAAAAACCTCATAGGTATTTGTATAATTTTCATCATGAAATCCTACTCCTTATGATGTTTGTTATATAACCCATCATGGACAGTCCACTTAATATCAATCAAAAATTACACATGGTGTGAGAAGGAATCAACCTTAACTATTGACATGCATCACAATCTTCTAAAACTATAATATAGTACATGTATTTGAGCTAACTCATGAAATATCCTTCTTCACCTACTTTGAGTTATTTATACTAGAGCAACCAATATTATAGTAATCTCTTTAGACATCCTTGTAGAAGGTTCTTTGACTAACTTATGAATTTTTAAGATTCCCAAATTTCACATAGTACTTATCCTATTGATTCTAGAATAACATTATTTTAGAATTCATAATACCTTGTTCTTAGACATCTAAAACTTACTCAAGGTAATTCTTGATGTTAGTCAGGTTCTCCTCCTTCAGGTCCTATAGATCATTAGAAATCACTCTACTTCAGAACATTATGTTATGTCCTTCTCAACTTTTACCCTTATAATCTATCAATGGAATTTCTTGGTCTAATTATACCTATCCTTTATATTCAACAGCCTTATAAATTCATCTCCCCTTGATATCTCAACCAATTATTGGTTTCCACCCATTATATAATCAGGCTTCCACTAATAGATAAGGGTAACATATGGGTCTCGGTTTGAACATCTTATTTCTCAACATTTTAAATTAACTACCTTAAATATCTTTTGAATATATAATGAATTTTTCGCCATCACATATGTCACAAAATATAGTGTTACCTATCTTCAAATCATCCTAAAATCTCATCTTGATTCGTGAACTTTACTTCCATAAATATTTAACTTTGATAATCCATCTTGGTATCATAAAAGTTTTTGAAATTATACTAATGTAAATTTATGTAATATTATTTAAAAAGTTCTCCTTTTTAATAATTTTTTCTCATTATAGTTCCACATTTTTCTCAACCCTAATTATTTCAAAAACTAATGTTTCAAAAAATCATCAGTGTGATCTATGTGCTTCTGGAGGACTCTATCTGATTCACCTTCATTATGTTTGAAATATCCATGAAACTTATTCTTCCAATTTTCTAAACCTTATCCTTTGGTTCCACCATCCAAATATATATCTTCTAGAGATTCTCTATGGGTTCTTTATATAGGACTGATATTTTAATCATACTAATATCAGTACTCTTCTTAGTATTATCCTATTTATTATGGTGTTTTATTTTTCAATTTATCCATCTTCTGATATATTTCAAGACATCAAGATGTTTTACATGTATCCTCAATTTACAGTGAGCAAGAATTTATAATTTTATCTTTGATTATTTTTTTATCTTTTTCCAAAGTAATTGTATCCTGATGAATGAATAATTTTTTATCATCTAACATGTGATTCCAAAACATTTAGTGGTTTGGTTTTGTTAGCTCATGTATAGAGAGGATTTCAATTCTACACTACACATACTACAACAGTTATCTTATAAAATGAAATTCACACTTTCCTTTTGAAATCTCCTTTGGAATTCTCCTTATAGAATTCTTAAAAAACCAAAATTTTATTTTTTATAAAATTTCTCTAAAAATAATCTTTTAGAGAATATTTGGTATATTACACTACTAGAAATTGACCCTATACCTATAGTTTTGAAAACAAAATGGGTATAGGTCACCCCTATACCCAAGGTTTTTCAAAAAAATGTGGGTATAGTGATTGGATGAGAAACTATACCCATGGTTTTGGATATCCATGTGTATAGGTTAGAAATTACCACCTACACTGATGGTTTTGTAAAAACTATGGGTATATAGATTTTTTTCAAGGCCTATATGCATGGTTTTCCAAAACCATGGGTATAAGGTTTTGTTAAAAACATATACCCCTAGTTCTCTAAAAATTATGGGTATAGGCTTGAACTATACCCGCAGTTTTGGACAACCATGAGTATAGATTTCTTGTATTTAGGCAGGAAAAAAATTATGTGGGAAAAAAAGAATTCAATGGGAAAACCTATATCCAATATTTAGATAAATATATATAATTAAATATATATTTATATACCTATAAGTCAATGTGGTTTAGTGTTTAGGTACATAATTTATATGTTGGCGATCTAGGGATTGAAATGCATGGCTAGAAATTCTGAAATCCTATAGCCACAATTTCAAAACCACAGGTATAGAGTTAATGAAACGGTGGCATACACAAATTCCTATGGTTCATAAACATGGCTATATAATTTTTTAAACCATTGGTATAGCTCAGAGCTATATCGATAGCTTAATAAGACATAGTTTTTAAAACCATGGGTATAACCTATACCAATGGTTTTAGGGGCTCTACCCACAGTTTAAAACCTTGGGCATATATGGATTTTCCATTAGTGTTATGTTCAGTACATCTTTTAATGGTTTTATAGTCAATTCATTTTCTATATTTATGGAATAAAATATATTTTTAACATGAATTTCACCTTACATTACTTAAGAGAAAATCTCAGAGACTTTATAAATTCTTTAGTATGGTCCATACTTTAAATCATCCTAGTTTCTCTAACTTGTTATGGGTTTTACTTGGATTTCACATTATTTAGAAAATATTATTTTGAATCTCGACTAGGTTCTTAAATCTCTAAATATTCTAGATGCATATTTAAATATTTTCAATCACTATATCTAAGAATATTACTTCTTTAATTTCAATATGAGGTTGACAGTGCTTCTTCACCCATCCTTAGTACACATTAAAATAATAATGATTAGTTTTGTAATCATCTGTTGTGTGTGGTTTCATCTATATATAAATATTATCACATATTTATCATTCATATATCATCAGTATTTTGCATTCTTTTTTTCTTCATTACTATCAATTATCTTCTGGGTGTAAATATTTCATCTACTATGTTCTTATATTCAATTGTTCCTCTCTCTATAATATTTCCATATATTGAAATTTATTCCAGAACATATATTGGTTACTCCATCTTGGATATGTCCTTCTTGTGGATTTCCATTAGAAAATCTATAGATAAATTCTTCTCCTTCAACTTACTCATTGTATTTAAAAAAAATGACAATAAATATAATAAATTTTCATCATCATCTTTTCTGAACTATAATTATATAATAGGTTAAATCATATTTGTGGATGTCGAGAGTGAAGGTAATATATTTTCAAAACTCAAATTCCTTCCCTTGAGGTATTATTTTTGTTCTTAATATTCATCATTCTAAGTTTGGTTTCTTTCACCCTAGGATTATATCATATTTTACTCCCAATTTTATTTTAGGGATTTACAATTCATTATCATAAAATCCTTTTTAAATTATTATTATATCAAATATTATGGAATTACTAAAGTGTTTTCTAAACATAACTCTTTTCCTCACATAAAAATAAAACCTATTTGAATATGATCTTACAAGATTTTAATTTTATATTTTGTGAATATATTGTGTTTCATTTATACTTTTTTATATGTAATTCACATAATCACATCAATTACTTATTCTTGGATGAATGGTTTATTCATAAAAACACAATATTTTTAAGAATATTTATAATCTTTTCAAATGGATATTTCTCTTCCATGTACTTATTATTTTTTTGAAATAAAATTCCTTTCTTATTTAGAAATTCAAATATGTAATATATCTTATGAAATCCATACATTTCTTTACCAATTTTCAAATTAAAATTTTACTATCCTTTTTAATGATATGGGACTCAATAATGTTTTTTTAATTATAAAAAAGGTTTCTCCTTTCATGATCATATATTTTATATTTCACTTTACATATGTTGACCTAACCATTATTTCCTTTCAATGACCCTTTTTTTGGGATTTTTCTTAAGGTCCTGTTTTAAAATGGTTTTAATTTAATTTATTGAGAATTATTTTTGAATGTTTCTTGTAAGTTAATATTTTTATGAAAATTCTATAAATTGTTTTCTAAAAGATCATTTTCATGGTTTTGATTTAATTTTCCAATTTATCTCCAAAAGATCTATATTCTTTAGGGTTATGATTCATTATTCTACCAACCAATTCCGTTATGAGATAATATTTTTTTAATGATTGAATTTTGGTATCAACCGATCTAACTCTTAATGTCATTTGACACAAATCAATTTGGAAAAATTATGAAACTAATTTTTATTTCATGGTTTTTTTATAATGTGATACTTGATTTTTTTTGAAATGTATGAATATAAATTATCATTTTTTGATAGTGGGGATCATATATATCCCTCAAATGCAATGATTTAGGTTAATATCTCATAATATAATGATTTTTTCAATGACATGATTATTCTATAGATTTTTTTTGCAAGTTTGTTCATGGGAATGATAGCATTTTTCATTGTTCACAGGTTTATGTTAGAAAATGATTGCATTTTTTATTTTTTTCACATGTTTTTCCATGTACATGATCACATTTCTATATTTTTCACAAGGATTTTCGTGGACATGATTACATTTTTCATTATTCATGGGTTTGTGCATGAATATTATCATATTTTAGATTTTTTTCACAAGCTTATACTTGGAAAGGATCGTATTTTTCTTTATCCACAAGGTTATACATGGAAATGATTGGGTTTTTCTTTTTTCACATGATTTTGTGTGGACATGATTGATTTTTTTACTTTGATAACATGGTTTTGTGTGGAAGTTATAGTTTTTTTTCACAAGGATGTGTGTGGACATGACCGTATTTAGATTTATTTACATGATTGTTCATGATCATGGTTTATTTTATACTTTTTCAAAATATTATGATTTCATATTTTATGATTACACCATATTTTTATATTATATTCCTATGATATTATCCATGGTTCATTATTATTGCCTCATGATTCCACACTCTTTTCCCATGGTTTATATTTGATCATTTTAAATTACATTTCCTTCTATTTTTACTAATGAAAAGATATTATCATTCCATGTTATTTTCAATCATATATTTATCCCATTCTCATGTTTACTCACATAATTAGATTATAACCTTTTATGATATGTTGATATGTTTTCCCCTTTTTTAGAATTTGATATCACCCCTTATTTTTATTCCATTTCCTCGTTATATATTATATTTAGGACTATTTAGAATGATGTCCTATATAGTGATTCTTTTTATATGATGTTAAATAAATATTATATATTAAGGTTAATTTTTATAATATATAATGAAACTAAAACGTTGGGTTCTTTTATTGTGTGATTAGTGTGAGATTTTATTCATAAATTATTAAAATATATGCATTCTTAGCTTAGTTGATCTCACTTTCTACCAAATATAGCTGTAAAGAATATGTTTTTAGCACTAGGCCCATGAGTGGCGATATGGGGTGTCTCACATCATGAATCCAAAAACTACCTATTATCATTATGATACTCCATACAACCCTAATGTTCACTCCCACTTTGAGGTTATGGTAGATTCATAAATTCATGATAATTCTAATACCACTATCATGCCAAATCAAAATTAATACATTCTCTATAAGGAATAAATAAAGAATCATGGAAACATTTTACCATAGGGTATAGGGGTCTTACTATTTAGATTCATTTTCATACTAATCTAGTCTTATTTATGTCAAAAAACACAAGATCCACTTCCTTTATATACCCTTTATAATACCAATTGATACCTTTAATATAATTATCTTCGTTTATGTTTTATACATTACTTCATATTACCATGGGGAAAGAAATAATAAATATTATCTAATATTAGTAAAATAGAACATGCATCAAATATAGAGTGATTAGCCTCACCCTATTGAAATATACTTCATGAATTACATATTTTCTAGTTATCACTAAACTTGTTTACCACTTGTAAATAATAATTCTAGTTTTATCTTTTAAGAATAAAAAATTACATTAATTGTTACTATATCTTGAAATAATTTTAATTAGTGATATTACCAATTAGTAATAAGACATTATCAACACATTTATTCCTAAAAATTCATATATATGTTTACAATACAATATATAAAGTTAATATAACTGTTATTATCCATTTCCCTCACCTTATTACCTAAATTTCATGCAGTCACAATTCTAATCTTTTATCGAGGAACTCCTCCTATGAAATCAACCACACTTCCACAAACCCAATGGTGAATAAAAAATAATTTTATAGTGTGTGATAAATTCCAAATTTCATTTTTCGGGTCATATCTAGACACAAAATCTAATACTAGTTGTCAAAAATAGATTGATACCACTTTTATAAGATCATATTTTTGCACTTTTTCACTAAGTATCTTTTCTTGGTTGATGGGTATTCCACCTTTATATATTTACCTCAAGAATCTCATAGAGTTCCTAAACATCATGAGTGAATATATAATTAATATTTAGCATGAAATTTATCCACCTAACTTATTTTTCTATCCAAAAATCAGTCAACTGATATCACATATTAGATCTAAAAAAACATATCATAAAAATTATTTTGTTGGCACTATTCCATAAAAGTATCCTCTTTTATATTAGTGATCTAATATAAATTAATAATATGTTTTATATATACAATCACTCCAATTGGACCTATATATCTATTTTGATATTACATTTCATTACTTTGATGCCTTTTTTTGTACTCACACAAATAAAAATTCAAATTCAATAAGATATCATTTATACTACTTATAATATTAATATAAAACTTCAGATAATGATAAAATACCACAAATATAATTTTATTCAAATTCCCTAGGGATTTCATCTCCCCTATAACTAAAACAATTAAGAAACAATTAATAACACTAAAATACATGAATCGAGGGGAACTATTAGTATCCTCAATTTGAGAAAGATGGAGGTCCACTATGGTCCATCCCCTTTTTCCACATCATTATGTTCACATCCAGTGATAATTGTTTCAATTTTTACTCATATTAATTAGATGTAACAACATAATCTTGAATTTATAGAAATAAATTATGCATTTTGTGCCCTCTTGATGACTCAAAGAGCCATTGTGCTTGAGAAATTTGGGTTTTCAATGAAACCTTCATCCATGTTGTTGATAAGAAACGCATGGCCAAGTGAATATATCCCCTACACCAGAAATAATGGATATCAAATTTATACCCAAATAGTGAATTCTTCTTGGAAGGATTCACTATTCTTGTTCTTTATAATACCACTTGGATATGGAACACCCACTTTGAGTTTATCCCATCTTTCCAAAAAATGACCCTTTATCTGAGGTGTTTCTATATTTTCGATGTTTCTTTTCAACAATTTTTGTATTTTTATTTATTAACAATCTGATTGACCCCAAAATAAACATTTATATTTCTAGTGTTTTATTTTTAATGATAATAGACTAATACTTATTTTTTAACACCCAAGCCCATTACTAGACTTTTTTATTCTGATGTATCTTTTTTTGGCCTATAATATGTTAACAGTATCATTGGTCCACTATGATTATATTTGACCTTCTTTATAACTAGAACTATTTTACCATTTTTATATTAGGAGTCAATAGTCTCTCCTCATATTCTATTTTCTATCATATACAGATGAATTATACCTCAATTTCTTCAAATAAAATTCTTTGACTAGATGTTGTGTTAGTCAAACCATCAATAACCCATGAATAGTTTTTTATCTTTAGTCTATACTCAAATCTATTCTATTTCTTTTCTAGTTTTGTATATTTGAGCCTTTAAATTTCCAACTATAACTCAGACTTATCTTATTTTTGTTATTTTATATAGAGTTTCGAATCATGAACCACCCCATTGTATTTCTTTATTATATATCTCTAAATATCTATCATATCGAGTGAATCCTCTAACTCATATTAAAGATCAACTATCCCTTATATTGTTACTTTTTATTAATTTCTTTTTTAATTCTTATACAAAAATAATAAGAACATATTCTTTGAGGTGTTTGTAGTCCTCAATTTCATCTTCATCAGATTCTTTTGAACTGTCATTCTCAACTGATGGAACGCTCTTGCCCTTGAAGAAACTCTACCATTCATTATTTCTTTTAAAATACGCACTAGATTTATTTATTATAACTTTATCATCTTCATCCTAATTTTATAATATTTTTGGGCACTTTTTATCGATGAGTCCAACCTGTCCACACAAGATGTAAACAATTTTAATATTTCCATTACACTTTCATTTTATCCATTTAATATTCTAGTTATGTAATGAAATTACCTCATTAGCCACTTCTTTGTATTGAGTACCCTTTATGGTAATCTTATTCAATGTATTTCATGTCACTTCCTAGGAAACCATTTTCCACAGTCTCATTATCTTTGTTCCTCATCTCATATGTGAGGAAATGATTATGAATGTTTTCTAAATTCAAATCCTTTGGGTCATTTTTCCCAAGTATATAAATTTTTTTATTAAACTGATTTTATAGTATTATCATGATGGGTATGATGATATTCACATCATCAGGTATTTAATTGATTCAATGAATATATTTTATAATCACTTTCACCTTATCAAATAATGAATCAACATATTCACATGGGTCCATCCTCAAATCATCTCACTTATTCCAAAAAAAATAAATTTTGATTCATGTTCCTTTTTAGATAGCCTAATTGTTATTGAGAAGCTTTTCATACATGTAATGTGAGGACGTAAACAACATTACCTTCATGTATATTGGGTTGTAAAAATATTATCAAAATGAAATCATTTCTTGGGAAACAATATTAAATTAATTCTAATATCTTTTTATAAAATTTTAATCTCCCATAATAACTGAGATACCATGAATGGAAGCTATAAACACATCTAATCCAATGGATGAAAAGTAGTAATAAAAATGATTCTTATATAGTTAAAAGTCAATTCCATCGAATATCAGATCACATTTTGATTTTCAACTATCATGAATTCAATAAAATGTGAAATAAAAATAATACTTGCAAATAAAAACAAATAATATCAACATAGATAATAAAAACACAAATTCAACAAATTCTATGATACTAATTATTAGGACCTCAAAAGAAATTATAGATAGATATCCCAATAGAAAAGAGAAATTAGGGTATGATATTTTTCTAATTAATTTTTTTTCTTAAATTCTCACATTCTTAACTACTATTAAACTACTTATTAATAGTGTAAATATTTTTCTACTCTTTAAATGATGGTATAATTATTAAACCTCTTATCTTAAGTAATTAAACTGATTGTTTATTGAATAATTAATCCACATTCATCAATTTTTTCTTACAAAATACAAGAAATAATGTATGCATAACTAAATTAGTTTTACTTTGTTGACCCATAATGGGTTAATACATGGATAATGAAATTTTGATTGTAATAATGCATCAAAATATACTAAAATTATTATTTATTTGCGGGATTATACTAGGGAACTATTAGGTTTTTTTTATCCCTTTACAAGTTTTATGGTTACACCACTACTACCCAAGGGTAACTTCCTAACTTCTCTCCATCACTTACTTCTCTATAAAAGGAAAATAACATGGAATGCATGCCAAAATGAAACTGAATTTCCATGGTTGTTGTTTCAGTAGATATATGTTAGTCCACATAGATAACTACTCCTTCCTTCTTCATAGACTTTCTATCAATATTTATATGAATAGTATCTACACATTTCCATAAGATGTATTGTAACTCATTCTTTTTCATTATTAGAAATATCTTCAAAGGGTTCCAAAAAAACATCTCAATATTCTATCTATAATGAAACTAGAACACTCCTCATATTCTTCTTCTCCAGTATCAAATATACCAACAATCCTCCTTTTTTCATAGTAATAGAGGCCCTTTATTTATAGATATAGATATATATATTATTACAGAACTTTTTTTTATATATATCTAAAGATATTCTCTATGTTTCTCTTTATTAAGATCATCAAGTCTTTAAGAGTATGATGGGATAGTCCATTATGGAAACTCTAGAATTTTTTCCCAAAATCATCCAAATATCTCTTTTAGTTTTCAGTCAATATATCCCTCTTAATCTTCTTAATTCCATCAAAAATGATAGGAACTTTGATCATGTGTGTCTTTTGACTTCACACTGCTATGATGGAAGAATCACCAACATCGATAGATTTCTATATTCCCTTGAAAATATATATGTGAATGTCTATATCCTTGGGAACCTCCATAAAAATCACCACTCATATATATATATATATATATATATATATCTGTATATGTAAATGTATATATATATGTATATGTATGTCTGTATATATATATCAATTTCCGATTCTTTTGATTCTCCTTTTCGTCACAGAGTCCAAAGGAATGTAAAAGGAAATACCTTGAAACCAAATTGCTTCATCCTTTGAAGAAAACACCAAAAATCGACAAAGGAATGAAAAAGGAGTCAAAGGACCTAGGGTCGTGCAAGTTCCCTCATGGTCGTGCAAGTACACTTTCGCGCCGCCTAATGGTCGCGCAAGTGACTTGCGCGCCCTCTTTGAAAACCACCCGAGGTCTTCTCCAGCCTAAAAATACCGCCGGTGGGCCCCCCATTTGAAGAGGAATTTTTCCAGAATTCAGATATAGAGCTCTGAACACCCAAGTCTCTTCTTCAGGTCTTCTGAACACTTCTAAGGTAATTCTTGACCTAGAATGGAAGGTATAAACAAGAGTAGTAAGGTCTAAGTGTTAGAATTCACTAACACTTGCGCACCTAAGGTGTTTTACCCTTAAGGGAAATGAACATACTTGCACGCCACCCTACTTATTCACCAAAACTTGCACGCCTCTCTTCTAGAAGTACCTCAAGATAATTATAAAGGCTTTGGTCAAGGATCGCCCAAGTGTTACCCTACTAGTTAACAATCGCGCAAGTACCTATGTGTCGCGCAGGTATACCTGCATGACCAGGACTTGCGCACCCACGCAGTACCTTCACGCCTGCCAGGACTTGCGCACCCCTGCCTTTTTGGGTTCCCTTCTTTCCCATTTAACCCTTATTATGCCATTCCACATCTCCTATTCAAGATTCAGTCTTTAAGACACTCTTTAAAGTCATTTATGGCATGATTTCTTGATTTAAATTCTTTATCTGAAAGTAAATCCATGGAATATCTCTCAAAAACTTAGTCATTCACATAATCTTTAGGTCACTAAAGATTGAGAATTCATTCATTCAACCTCATCCTTTAAGATGAGAAAACCCCTTAACATGGGCCTCCTTTTCAGGAGTAAGTCCCAGTCATAATTCTCATAAATTTTGGGAATCCCCCTTAGGAGTAATCCCCAAGTCCCTTAATCTTGGCATCCTCCTTAAGAGTAATCCCCAATCTTAAAATTCCCAAATATGGGCATCCTCCTTAGGAGTAAAACCCAACCATAATTCTCTTAACTAGGGTTTCCTTTTCAGGAGTAAGCCCCACTCTCAAATATAGGGCTTCCTCCTTAAGAGTAAGCCCCAAGTCCCTTAACCAGTCCTAATTTACTTTTGATCTGGACTTCCTTCTCAGGAATAAAACCCAATCATAAGTCTCCTCCTAACATGGGAATCTTCCTTAGGAGTAATCCCCAAGATTAGAGTATCCAAATCTCCATGAAGCACATATACCTTTATGGACCATGTTCCTAGATTTCTTCCCTGATGTAAATCTTAATCCTCATTTCTTATGATTGATCTTTTATGGCACAATTGTTTGGCTTTACCAATACCTCTTGTTTCTCACACCGAGCATGACTTACGTGAGCTTAGAGTGTAAAATTAATTATGAAATCTTTCTTTGATCCATAAACCATAAACATCATACTCCCTTACTTGAACTACATGGGTTCTGATTCCTTTTCGAAAATAAAGGATACGTAGGCAGCCCATCTGCGGGTACGATCCCAACTTTTAAATAATTCATGTCCTTCTGAATGAAAATAAACTTCAAGTGCCCCACTGAGTGTCTTTAAAACCAGTATGGTCATCATAATAACCAAGAGACTTTATGTATCAAATGATACCATTGAATAAGAATATCTAACAAATACAGATGATTCTCTATCAATGAAGAACCTTGAATACATATAAAAGATTCTCTAAATTTCCTACATATAAATCATTGATTGTCATATCTAAAGGAAAACTCATTTTATACTTGGTAATGTAATAAGGATTCACGAACATAACTTAAATATATAAAGAGATTCCTGGAGTAGAAAATAATTCCCCTAAAAAAGGTGTGATGATTACGACTTCCTATCCTCTCAACCAATGCAAATTATTAAGTCTCATTAGTCCAAAATTAATGAGCGCCTACCTTTGGAAAGTAGGTTCAAATGGACATGGAATCATTGGATGTTTTCAGTTCTACAAACAAACTCGTTAGAAACCACTTGTAATGTTTCAACCTTAAATCAATGAGGTCATCTCCAATTCCAGAGGGAAACAAAAAATGGTGAACCCGACGTGAATCCTTAACCAAGTCAAAATGATGTTTTTCTTATTTGTTAGGCCCCTTTTTAAAACTCAATGAGATGGCAAAAAAATACAATCACTGACATATGTGCTCATCCAAAAGATGTAGTGGCTGAATTTATCTTGATTACGTCTGTTATATCAAATAGGAACTCTTTTCCAAGATCTTCTGCATTTCCAGAATGGCTTCTCTTAAGTTCACATCCGTGAATACGTCTGTTGTGAAAACTTCTGCTCCAAATGCCACTGCTGCTACTCTTGCTGGATCATCGTCCACTCTAAGGACGATATCACCTACTCAGCATCTTCAATGCTGGGTATCAAATGCGCTGGTTAAGGAGTACCGTCAAAACGGTACTATTCCAACTCTAGAGGATGCCCGACAAGCCCTCTAAGTAAACAATTCACCCTGGTTGTCCGGACAGTGACGACCAGTGATCAAGAAGCAGGCGGTTCTAACCACCGTCTCCAACCATTTCAGGTCATTATCCCCGGAATGCAATCACCATTCACTCCCACACTCTGAGGAGGTGAATGAGCAGGTCCCTGAGGGCCTTAATTCAAGGAGACAAGAGTTCTTCCCGAGGGATCCCATCAACAATCTCCACCAAAATCGTGCGGTAGTGCGCTCTCAACATGATGAGGGTACTGATTCCAAGAGTTCGGCTCAGGTTCCTCGAACTCGAGCAGGCAAGACGAATCACCAGAGTTGAAATTTGGTTAACAATGAGAAGGTTCTCATCTCTGCCATCTCCAGAGAAGTCCACCAACCTAACTTGGTGGAAAGCAATGAGCGGACACACACACCTGCCCGTTTGAATTCCGTTGTCCAATAGTCTCATCTAGCAGTATCACGCCAATCCCGCCAGGCAATTCCGACAGAGTATTATAGATAGGAACATACACCTTTTTATATGTCATCAGCTAGTCAGAAGGCTCGTCTGACTACATATGATGGATATCATCAACCACGTTCGGAGAAGTGTAATCAGGAGTATAGCATCCCGCCTTTTTATAACATAAAATTTCATTTCATTACACAAAACTGAGGATTTTTAAGGTTTAGTGTCTTGGAAACCAGGAACATAAAACATGAAAACATAAAAAATTATTCTTAAACACTTGAAAGGCTTCTCCTCATGTTCATCCTAGGTTCATTACTGCATCTCATAACCTGGAGACATACATAAAAAGAAAGGGTGACCAAAAGGCCCAGTAAGGGAAACAAGAGAAACATTTTACATGTGAACTTGAGATACTTCAATAAGGTCATGAAAAGAACTTTATGGCATGAAAATGAAACCATGAGGCATATCATAATAAAAATAACATTTTTCATAACTTGAAGATGTGGCTACATCATTTAACATAGACAATCATGAATATATCACCAAGGTCCATCCCCAAGGTGTCATTTGAAAATTACCAAGGTTATTCACCAAGGTATCATGAAAATTGTAAGCTCTAGTGGTTACATCATTACCCAATGCATTGGAGCGCTATCAGGGCGCAGCCTTAACTTTTCCTTTATTATCATGTGAGACACATATATCATCATCAAAACTTTCATAAATAACCCATATAGCATAAAATAAATGGGTTTCATTTCATAATCATAACGTTTTAAAAACTGCTTTAAAGACATGATCATTACGTCACTTTAAACCCACGGAAAGGGAAAGAGGGTTTCATGTATGTAAATCCCAGAATTTTAAATAGAAAATTTTGATATATATGTGAATAACCCTATAGAAATAATATCTTTGAGTATTCACTTTATAACATAAAATAATTTTGAGAGAAGAGAGAGAGGCACTTTCAGACGAAAATTCTGCAGCATAACGGCTATGTTTCGGGGTTTTAGAAAACATTGAGAAGAGAGGGGACATGGGTCAAGAATTCATAAATGACCCATCAAACAGTATAGGGAGAAAATATAAGGTATTTAAGAACATGGTAATGAAATTTGAAAATATTCCATATGAAATGAAGAACATGAGAGGAAGAAAAAAAATAAGATTTCTCTTGTGAGAATTCGGCAGCCTAACAACGTCACATCAAATTCAACAAAATTGAATTGACAAGGTCAAATAGGGTCTCTCATCATATGAACATAAGAGTTAAGTTTGATAGATATAGAGATCATACCCCAACATAATATAAAGGAAATTGAAAGAATTGACATGAAATTAGAACTTCAAAACGAGAAGGGTGAAGAACCACTTAAAAATTCGGCAGCCTAACGGCGCCACTTAAAACTTCAAAATACTGAATTGAAGAGATAAAATGGGGTATCTCATCATATGATCATAAAAGATCAGTATGATAAATTTAGAGATCATAACCCAACATAATAAAAAGTAACATGAAATACTTTTAATGAAAATAGATCTTGAAAAATGAGAGGGGAGAAAGAATCTGTTACAAAAATTTCGACAGCCTAACGGCGCCACTTAAAACTTCATAAAACGAAATAATGAGAGTAAGAGGGGATCTCTAATTATATGAACATGAAAAGGGCAGTAAGAGGAGTATAAAAGAACATCCTCCAACATAAGAACATAGATCATAAAAGAATTGACATAAAAGAGATCACTTGAAAAGAAAGAGAGGGGTTAGATCCCTTAGCTTAAAATGTAACTCTTAAACCTCAAAGGTTGGGACCTTGAGGGATTGGGGGCACCTTGAGAGGACTCCTTGGGAGGTAATGAGACCATAACTTTGTTGGGGAAGAGTGGGGAGTCTAATGTATGAGAGGAGGGCTTGGTATTTATAGGAAAAGTGAGGGGACAATGCATTAATGGCAAAGGGACACCTCATTAGTGGTTTTGGAAAAACCATGGGCTTGCCCATGGTATTTGCCCATGGTATTGGTCACTTGGGACACCTCATACCTTATATTACTATTCATAAGTCTAACATATTGATTACAAACTTAATACATCATTTAATGATGTCATTAAATACCCGTAACTTAAAAACTGTATTTTCACTATTCATCGAAAATTCAACTTTCTCAGAATAATCCCAAAATTTCACCTTAACCAAATATCAACGCTCTAATTACAAATATGAACTCCATTTTATAAAAATAATTTTCTAAATATTATTAATTTAATTTTTAAATAAAAACACTATTCACCGAAAATTCATTTTTTTTAAAAAAACCCCAAAAATTACCGTAGCATAATATCGGTGCTCTGAGTTCAAAAATGAAATCCGTTTTATAAAAATAATTTTCTAAATATTTTTAATTAAATTTTTAATTAAAAAACACTATTCACCTGGAAAAACTAATACTTGAATAATAATTTATGAAACCGTTATTTAACCATTTTATTGAATCACATTACTTAATCAAGGTGCCTAGATTATATTAATACTTTTTTTAAGTGAAATTACAAATCGATTTGGACACATTACTAATCCTAATCATAAAATCACTATTCATTATTTACTATTCATCAAAAATTAAGTTGATCTTATTAGACTCTAAATTTCTTACTGAACATAATTGTAGAAGACCATTTTTCGAAAATCATTACACATTTTTAATTATTTAAGGTTTACAAAACCATTTTTAAAATATCCATTTTATAAAATTCATCAAAGATATGCATAATATATTTATCCGGTCATTTGAAAATTCATAAACTTCATCATAAGAAGAAATCCCAATTTTTATTTAAAACAAAGGATTACACAAGGCAGTTACGGTCTCCTTACATAGCCCCTTATCACACCAGCATATGACCTAAGTGTAAGGTGTGCTAAGGTGAGAGAATCTGAGGGAGGCTCGGCCAACATCGCACGAGTAGTAATTTCTATCAGTTTGAACTTCTCGCGAAGGCGATTCCGTTCTAGCTTCACACGATGAAGTTCAGCTTGGGTTTGGTCCAGAGCAAATCCCAGTGGTGCTACCTCCTTCCCAAGTTCGGTTAGATGGGCTTCAATCGGTCCAATCCTACAGGGTGAGGCCATCGAATCTTATTTCTATATTAATTAACCAAGATTACTTGTATTTAGAGACAATAATCAAAATGTTTAGTTTTCAGCGGTCATATTGACCAATGGTCATATAACAGTCAAAAACCAATGGTATCATTTTAATTATACTCATGTTATCAAATGAAATATTTTTGTTGAGTATAAAAATAAAATAAAATAACACATAAAATTAGGAAACAAGATTTATTCAAAATTTTGGGTCGTTACAATCTTCCCCCCTTAAGAAATTGCGTCCTCGCAATTTTTTTAAAATTAGGTTTTGAAATTTAATTGAAAGTCCCACATCGGAAAAGGAGTCAGTAAAACTATTACTTTAAAAGAATGAAAGGGAAGTATGAAGGTCACCCGAGTTAGCCCACACTAGGATTCCATGTAGGAAAACATGGACATGGAGGAAAAACAAAGGGTCAAGTTCTGAGGGAGAGTGATAGAGAACGTGATTAGGAGAAAGTTAACCGTAAGAAAATCCCAAACTTATGATGTGTGTAAACAGTCATTGATTACCTAGTAGGAAACGTAAACCAACAACATTTTTGTTTTACGTTCCTTTTCATAATTTTGAGGAATTCATTTACTACATAGAACAAAAACATAAGAAAATATACCTACCTTCATTTAGAGTTTCATCCTTTAATAAGTTTCAACCAAAACTAATATTTTCTCCAAAAGATGAGAATTCAAAACTACTTGGTCTCATCAAAACACAAGAATCATCTTCTAGAGAATCACATAATCCACAAAAGATTAACTATCTATTTCTTCTATCTTTAAACATTATCCCAAAAACAGAAAGGGTAAGGTAAAACAACTCTTCAAAAAGAAAGAATCCCATAGGAAGGGAAACTATTTTTAAATCTTTAAAGTTCCATGGTACTACCCAAAGTTCATCATAGACCGTCCCATAAAAAATGGTTCTTAAAATTCCTCCAAATAAACCAAACTAAGATTGAAACCCAAATACAAGAGGGATTTGATAACATAGTCTTCCAAAATAAACTTCATTGTTCATCTCCAAACAACATCAACCACACCTAACATCTTATAAAAAAAGTAGCTAACCTAAACATATTTTACCCAAGATAGGTTAATAATTTCCATAAGTAACATAAATTACTATAAGTCCACCTTAAATTCATTGATTCTTTAAAATATAAGTCAACCTTACTCCTCAATGAAAATACCATAGTAATCTATTTACCTTGATCATATAGGGTCCTCAAAATAGTGAACGTCTTCCAAAATAATAATCATATTTTAATCCCCTAATCATCTCTGTCGTATTAATACGGCAATCATAGAATTTCCTATCACATTGGTCGTTGGGACATGTTCTTCCATTTCCTGCCATTAACTAAGAAAAGAATATATAATTAGGGGCTTAAATACTTAGCCAATAATCATGAAAAGAAACTAAAAGCATATAAGGATAACTTGTAGAAGAAAAGTATACCCTAACTTGTGATCCCCTAGGTTCCCATCTAGGTTATACATCATCATATATTCTTATGTGAACCTTTATTTTATTTTATCTTTGTTCCTTTAACAATGGTTCATACTAAGCTTATGAATTTACCAAAGCATATCCCCCGGGAGTGTCGTAACCAAGAGTGCAACAAGGCCTGTTGTCGTGTACCAGTTCCCATTCGAGTCTAGATCAAAGTGGTGTTTTCAGGTTTTACCCCTATGTACATCTGTTCCAGAGCCACCTCTACCTGCTCGTATCCAGACAAGGATGTATTTGCTTGGAAACCCCTTACTCAATACTCACCAAAATACCAGGAAGATTTCCTATATTTAAACTTTTCTATAGGGTTCTTCATAGAGTTTTCATATCCTAATTTCCACAAATAACTAAACCATCCTTTGATACCAACTATAGCATCCTGCCTTTTTATAACATAAAATTTCATTTCATTACACAAAACTGAGGATCTTTAAGGTTTAGTGTCTTGGAAACCAGGAACATAAAACATGAAAACATAAAACATTCTTCTTAAACACTTGAAAGGATTCTCCTTATGTTCATCCTAGGTTAATTACTGCATCTCATAACCTGGAGACATACATCAAAAGAAAGGGTGAGAAAAAGGCCCAATAAGGGAAACAAGAGAAACATTTTACATGTGAAGTTGAGATACTTCAATAAGGTCATGAAAAGAACTTTATGGCATGAAAATGAAACCATGAGGCATATCATAAAAAAAATAACATTTTTCATAACTTGAAGATGTGGCTACATCATTTAACATAGACAATCATGAACATATCACCAAGGTCCATCCCCAAGGTGTCATTTGAAAATTACCAAGGTTATTCACCAAGGTATCGTGAAAATTGTAAGCTCTAGTGGTTACATCATTACCCAATGCATTGGAGCGCTATCAGGGCGCACCCTTAACATTGCCTTTATTATCATGTGAGCCACATATATCATCATCAAAACTTTCATAAATAACCCATATAACATAAAATAAATGGGTTTCATTTCATAATCATAACGTTTTAAAAACTGCTTTAAAGACATGATCATTACGTCACTTTAAACCCACGAAAAGGGAAAGAGGGTTTCATGTATGTAAATCCCAGAATTTTAAACAGAACATTTTGATATATATGTGAATACCCCTATAGAAATAAGAGCTTTGATTATTCACTTTATAACATAAAATAATTTTGAGAAAAGAGAGAGAGGCACTTTCAGACGAAAATTCTGCAGCATAACGGCTATGTTTCGGGGTTTTAGAAAACATTGAGAAGAGAGGGGACATGGGTCAAGCATTCATAAATGACCCATCAAACAGTATAGGGACAAAATATAAGGGATTTAAGAACATGGTAATGAAATTTGAAAATATACCATATGAAATGAAGAACATGAGAGGAAGAAAAAAATAAGATTTCTCTTGTGAGAATTCGGCAGCCTAACGATGTCACATCAACTTCAACAAAATTGAATTGACAAGGTCAAATAGGGTCTCTCATCATATGAACATAAGAGTCCTGTATGATAGATATAGATATCATACCCCAACATAATAGAAAGGAACTTGAAAGAATTGATATGAAAGTAGAACTTCAAAACGAGAAGGGTGAAGAACCACTTAAAAATTCGGCAGCCTAACGGCGCCACTTAAAACTTAAAAATACTGAATTGAAGAGATCAAATGGGTTCTCTCATCATATGATCATAAAAGATAAGTATGATAAATTTAGAGATCATACCCCAACATAATAAAAAGTAACATGAAATACTTTACATGAAAATTGATCTTGAAAAATGAGAGGGGAGAAAGAATCCGTTACAAAAAGTTCGGCAGCCTAACGGCGCCACTTAAAACTTCATAAAACGAAATAATGAGAGTAAGAGGGGATCTCTCATTATATGAACATGAAAAGGGAAGTAATAGGAGTATAAAAGAACATCCTACAACATAAGAACATGGAGCATAAAATAATTGACATAAAAGAGATCACTTGAAAAGAAAGAGAGGGGTCAGATCCCTTACCTTAAAATGTAACTCTTAAAACTCAAAGGTTGGGACCTTGAGGGATTGGGGGCACCTTGAGAGGACTCCTTGGGAGGTAATGAGACCAGAACTTTGTTGTGGAAGAGTGGGGAGTCGAATGGATGAGAGGAGGGCTTGGTATTTATAGAGAAAGTGAGGGGACAAGACATTAATGGCAAAGGGACACCTCATTAGTGGTTTTGGCAAAACCATGGGCTTTCCCATGGTATTTGCCCATGGTATTGGCCACTTGGGACACCTCATACCTTATCTTACTATTCATAAGTCGAACATATTGATTACAAACTTAATACATCATTTAATGATGTCATTAAATACCCATAACTTAAAAACTGTATTTTCACTATTCATCGAAAATTCAACTTTCTCAGAATAATCCCAAAATTTCACCTTAACCAAATATCAATGCTCTAATTACAAATATTAACTCCATTTTATAAAAATAATTTTCTAAATATTATTAATTTAATTTTTAAATAAAAACACTATTCACCGAAAATTCATTTTTTCAGAAAAAACCCCAAAAATTACCGTAGCATAATATCGGTGCTCTGAGTTCAAAAATGAAATCCGTTTTATAAAAATAATTTTCTAAATATTTTTAATTAAATTTTTAATTAAAAAACACTATTCACATGAAAAAACTAATACTTGAATAATAATTTATGAAACCGTTATTTAACCATTTTATTGAATCACATTACTTAATCAAGGTTCCTAGATTATATTAATACTTTTTTAAGTGAAATTACTAATCCATTTGGACACATTACTAATCCTAATCATAAAATCACTATTCATAATTTACTATTCATCAAAAATTAAGTTGATCTTATTAGACTCTAAATTTCTTACTGAACATAATTGTAGAAGACCATTTTTCGAAAATCATTACACATTTTTAATTATTTATGGTTTACAAAACCATTTTTAAAATATCCATTTTATAAAATTCATCAAAGATATGCATAATATATTTATCCGGTCATTTGAAAATTCATAAACTTCATCATAAGAAGAAATCCCAATTTTTATTTAAAACAAAGGATTACACAAGGAAGTTACGGTCTCCTTACATAGCCCCTTATCACACCAGCATAGGACCTAAGTGTAAGGTGTGCTAAGGTGAGAGAATCCGAGGGAGGCTCAACCAACATCGCACGAGTAGTAATTTCTATCAGTTTGAACTTCTCGCGAAGGCGATTCCGTTCTAGCTTCACACGATGAAGTTCAGCTTGGGTTTGGTCCAGAGCAAAGCCCAGTGGTGCTACCTCCTTCCCAAGTTCGGTTAGATGGGCTTCAATCGGTCCAAGACTACAGGGTGAGGCCATCGAATCTTATTTCTATATTAATTAACCAAGATTACTTGTATTTAGAGACAATAATCAAAACGTTTAGTTTTCAGCGGTCATATTGACCAATGGTCATATAACAGTCAAAAACCAACGGTATCATTTTAATTATACTCATGTTATCAAATGAAATATTTTTGTTGAGTATAAAAATAAAATAAAATAACACATAAAATTAGGAAACAAGATTTATTCAAAATTTTGGGTTGTTACAAGCAGGAACATACACCTGCTAGTATTAATCAAGCATACCAACAGTCTCTCTTGGTAGCATACGGAGAAGTCAGTCGGAAAGCTCCAATGACAAATAGTAGGTAGACTCAATTCTATGCCCCCACACTTGAGTACTGTCAGGATTCACTGACAGGAAAAGGAGGACAGGAGCAGGCACATACACCTAATCCAAGCACGGAATGGATGTATATCCCCGTTTTGGCAGCTGAAGTCACCAAGCATATTCTATCAATGGTCAAAGAGCAGAAGCAAATCCCTGCTCATATTCTGGATGCTTTCCATGATATTATAACAGCTTCTGCAACATCTCAGGGAAAGACATATAAATCTGTCCCTACCAGTGGAGTGACACATCAACATTTCACTCCGGAACAGACACACACATCAGTTCCAGTCCAGGAGGGTTGTGGGGTATACTCCCCCATATCATACGAACAACCAAGTCAGGCACATACACCTGGTTTGAGCAGAGATAATCAGCCTAACCTGATCATTTCTCCTAAGCAGGCACACACACCAGCTAAACTGAGTAAGAAGGCATCTAAGAAAAAGCCCCGCCCAGCACAGTCAAGAAATCAAGAGCCAATCTATAACAAGGCCTTGCTCAATGATGGATTTCTTGGAGCCCTTAGATAATTATCTATTGGAATGAAATATTCTACTCCCTCATTTCCAAATAGTGGGAACATTAATTCCAAAGGTCTTCAACATACATTTCCTCATGAAGGCTTTCTTCATGACAATTCGGTCGATCTCGAAGTTTCATCTTCAGATGAGGGCCATAGGAACCCTCTGTGTGGTCAGAAGACCAAGGAGCAAGAGATCTCATTTTTTGATGTAACCCACCATGGTGGTCCTCCCCATGATGATGAATTTCTTTGTGAAAGTCCTCTCCGCAGTAGTGATGCACATTGCCCGGAAAATGCTCTAGTGGATAATGCAGTGCCGAGAAAGACCTCTTATCTTGAGGAACTTGAAAATGAGAAACCGATCATGCCTGATGCTTTATCGATAGCAGGTGAAATACTTTCTCAATCAGAAGATAGCCCAGGGTGTAGGTAATTCTCCGAACCACCCCTAAGTCATGAATCTTCTAGTTTGATCAGGGATTTCTTTACCAATCTTGTTGAATACGATGAAGCAAAAAGGAAGCACCAACTCTGGTCAAATCAGGTAGAAGAATCTTAATTTAATGATAAATAGGAAATGCTGAATAGGAGAAAACAACTGGCGAAAGGTGAAGTGCCAGTCATGTTTTGGCCTCTGGCTGACTCTCAGTGTGACATTCCAGAGATTTTGACAGAAGATGGAATTCATGATATTTGTCTCATTATATGGAAAACTCTTTGTCCGTTGAAAAAGAAAGTATTGTCTTATGATGAATATGAAAATGCGGTTAAGATAATAGAAGGGTTACAACATAAAATTGACTTGGCATCTCTATCAGTCTCTCGATAACTGAAGGCTGAAAAGCAGCAGAGATCCCTTCAGCGTTCATGCCTTGGCGCACTAAGAAGATTGCGCCAGTTAATTACCAATGCCCAATCTTGTATTCATGTCAGAGGATGTGGTGTTCCTGGAGCACTACATTTCACTGTGCTCTCCAGTCAACAAAGCCTACCGAAAATGGTCTCATGAAATATTATTGCCCGTGGCCGGTCACAGTAAATGGGTTTTGTTTGTAATCAAAATCTTGCCCAAGAACATGACTCAACTAGTTCTTCTCAAAATCAAGAATACAGAGAACAAGTTGTTGAATTACTCCTGCATCAAGAAAACGAGAATATTGAACAGGCCTCTCGTATGGAGCAAGCACATCACTAAGTTATAGAAGTGTCAAAAATCATCCAACGGTCTTTTGAATCGGGTGTTAAAAGTGGATGCAGTTTGATGCATCCAGCTAATTTCAGGACTAAGGTACGGAAGATCTGGAGAGCTTTTAAGAAACTCTCAGACATAGCATGTCAAGAGCCACCCCAACTTGCCAGACTGGGGACTCTTTTAAACCAACCTTTAGAATCAACAAATAGGATTCGAGGAGTTGATCCAAGATAGCAGGAACAGCCCCAGTCCACCGAACTGGGGACTTTTTCAAATCATCAATCCCCTCCTCAGCGAAAGTCGGTCTTTTATCGATTGGGGAAGAAGCCACAGGAGGAGTGAAGAGCCAAATTATCAAGATATTCCCTCCAAATTATGGTGCGTTAAGATGTTCCTGAGAGATCGAATCAACAAAAGGAAATGTCTCATCAAATACATGGAAGAAGACAATATCACAGAAATACTGATAGAAGGGACATCAATCAATGTTATCAATGCCGTTTTTGCTGATCCACCAGATGAGGCTCACTCAGGGGATTCAGATGAAGAGGTTCCTGCTCAAGAAGATGTACGCACAGACACAAATGAAGAATGTGTGCGTACACGAAATAAAAGTATTACTCAGAACCGAGGTAATCCTTCAAGTAACCCACTTCCCCCTCTTCAAAAAGGATCCAACAAAGGTAGGGGAATGAATCAGGTTACATATCCTTCTTCTAGAGAAGGCCAATCGCTCTCTCTAGAGAAAAGGTTTGCACAACAGGAGGAAGAAATGAAGGAACTGAGGATGTTGAATGCAGAACTACTTCAGGGTAGTTTTCTTCCTAAGCATGCTGGAGTCAGTCATCCAAGGGAGTTTGTTATAGATACTAAGATAGATCAGGAATATCCTCCTTTATCAGTACACCCTCACAGGTCTAATCCTACGGGTCAAGTGCAACAACAATTGGCAGTGCTGCCATCAGTTGCAGCACCAACTGTCATACCTGTCCAAACTCCAGTCATTGCACCTGCCCAAGTCCAAGTTCAACTGGATGTTTCTCAAAATTTAATAACTACCATTGAGTCATTAACAGCTCAATTAGAGACTATGGAAGGGAAGCATGCACAGGTTCAACCAGAAAAGAAAGATTACCCTGAATGGGTAGATTCAATCTCTCCCCCATCAAGTTTTGGGAACCCTGTATTCCCTATTTTCAATGGATCAGGAGATCCTGAACAGCATTTGATGCATTACATGTCTTGTTGCGATCCTATGATGGGAACTCCAGAGCAACAAGAAGCAGTGAAACTCAGATGCTTCGTGCGAACCTTGCAAGGACCAGCCTTTGTCTGGTACACAAGCTTGAAACCCCGATCAATTACCGGATGAGAAGATCTCTGTCAATGATTTCTTCTTCAATTCAACTCAACTTTTCCAAAGACAATAGTTTTCGATCTTACAAACTATAAGAAAAGGGAGAATAAAAGGGTCTCAGATTTCATTGCTCGCTGGAAGGGATTAACATATTTACTAAGCTTAGCACTTCCTCAAGAGGAACTATTGCCAATATGTGTGGCAAATCTGTGTGACGAATTACGCATTCCATTGATCCCTGTGAAATAAGAAGGAAGGTTTCAAGACCTTACTTCAATCTCTCAACATATTGAAGTTTCTCTTATACATACTAAGGCTAACTCTCGTGTAATTCCATCAGCTCCAGGAAGGAGAATGGGTAAAGCAGAGACTGCTACAGTTATGCTTAAGCAAGCACCTCTACCTGCTTCTACTTCAAAACCTTCATCTTCCCGAAGGGCTCCACCTCCTGAGCACCAACAACAGAGGCCGTTTCATCAATATAATCAAAGAGATCAAAGATGAAAACAATTTGAGGGTTTTAAAAGCAAAGTTTACTCTTTTCGAAATGAACAAGATCTTGGTTATTTCATTTTGGCTCTGGAAAATAATTTGGTTCAATTGGCATTGCCCAAGATTCCAAACAAGGAAGGAGAGATGAAGACCATCCCAACTATTTCCCATTTCATCAAATGTTGGGGCATCCCATTCAGGAGTGTTTTGTTTTTAAGGACCTCCTACAAAAAAATGGTCGATTTGGGACAAGTTAAACTGAAAGGTTCTTCAGTTCAAGTAGCATGTGTTACTGCTACAGTTCTAGAGGAGGAAGGCGAGTGGAAAGAAGTTAAAAGTAAAAATGCACAAAAATATGATGATTGGATGGTCAGAAAGACGATCAACCGAACTCATACTATTTTGCGAACACAATTGAAGAAACCAATTGTACCTTCTGCCATGAATGCCGCAACAAAACCCACTTCATCAGAGGGAAATCCTCAAAGAAATATCCCAATTCCAAGGAGGAAAAATCAGAAGAAGATGAGTATGTGTCAAAGCCTAAGCTTTCTTTGACTCTGGTAGATTTCATGCCATCTACTTCGAAGAAACGGGCACCGTACCACTAAATGGCACAACCTAAATTGGCTAGTCAGGTAGAGTCCTCATCGGATGAAGTTTTAATCATTGGTTCTGTTAATATGATTCAATTAACAGATCCATATGTCAATCGCAGTTCGATTTTGATGAGCCTGAATTCCCTATATCAAAAAGAGTAATCAGAGGAAGTTCCTGAGGCTCAGGATATAGGGGAAGACGTGGATCTTTCAAAATCCACTATTCCAATTCTACCCCAGCTAGAACTATGTATACAGTAGAAACTCGTGGCAGAGCCCTTCAGCGAGCTCAACAAGAACAAGCAAGTTCTTCCACCAATAGAAAATTCAGTCCTGGAACAGTTATTCTAGAAGACTGGTTGAAGGTTCCATCTTCTTCCTCTCAGCAAGTAAATGGATCTAATCAGTCTAATATTCCAAATCTAGGAATATTACCAACTCCTATCATGATATGAGAAGTATCAACTTCCAAGAAACCTGCTAAACCACATGTTCCTACTGGGAAACACAGACCTTTGGATCAAAAGTATGATGTATTGAAACACCTGGCCTAAGTACTGGCCAAGTTATCAATTATGGATGCCTTGAATTTATCAAAAGATATTCGGGAGGTACTCATCGAGGCTTTTTCGAGTCCTCAGGAGTTTGAAACTGAAATTGCTGCAGCTGAAGTCTATCACATAGAGAATAATCCTACAGAATGCCATGCAGTAATATCTTTTACTGATGAAGATGAAGATGATGTCGTGCATGGAAATATTAGACCTTTTTACTTATCTGGAAAGGTCAATGGCATAGACTTCCGAAGATCTTTCATTAATAATGGTTCAGGAGCCAACCTCATGCCCATTCGTACACTTCGTCGATTGGGCCTCAGGGAATCTGATTTAGCTCCTTCTACCATGATGTTACAAGGATATGATAAAACTGAACAAGAACCACTGGGCGAGGTTACACTCTGAACTCAGTTTAGAGATCTTGTATCTAATTCAGATTTCATGGTTGTTGATCAAGACTGACCCTTCAACATCTTGCTTGGAAGACCCTGGCTACATCAACATATGGTTATCCCTTCATCATACCATCAATGTCTCAAATATAGTTTCGATGGTCAAGTTGGGACATTGTATGGTGATAAGGCCCCGTTCAAGACATGTGAGTCTCAATATATTGAGGCGGAATTCTATCACATGAAGGGAAAGGATAAATCCACAACAAGGGAGCTTACCAAATTTAATGCTCCATATGGTTTGGAGAAGATTCCAGTAATTCCATTTACACATGTGAGTACAGATTATGTGTTTCCTATCAATCAAATTCACAAGATAGACCCAAATCAAAATAATCTTATGGAAAGATCCATAATTTCAATTACGGTAATCGAGCCAGAAATCATGGGAGAAATTGGTAACCCACCAAGAAGTGATGAAATCCCAAATGGTGGCGTCTTCATTTCATCTGCTAAAATCCAACAAGTCTATAATTTTCCAATCAGGCCAGAAGAAGTTATAGCAACATCGGAGGTGAACAATTATGTCGATTCTCAATCCATCATCTCCTCTTTATTTCCCAAGTAAGACCCTTCATCATCAATTGGGTTAGAAATGGAAGCTTCTTCTTCAAGATGTTCAAATTTTAACATCTCTTCTGATCATGGAAATTCTGATTTATCATCTACTATGCAAGTAGAAATGGAAGAAATAACACATGATGAAGAAGAAGAGGGAGATCTCATAGATGCTCCTCCAACATTTGAAGAGGGTATCTCTACCACCGTGGATGAACTCAGAGAAATAAATCTAGGTACAAAAGAAGATCTACGCCCCACTTTAATCAGTGGGTCCATGAATCTTGAAGAATAAGAGATGTATATTTCCTTTTTAAAGAAAAATCGATATATATTTGCTTAGATCTATAAAGAGATTCCCGGGCTTGATCCTGATGTTGCTACTCATCATTTGGGTTTACCAAAAGAGCATCAAAGATTTAAGCAAGCCGTGAGAAGAACACACCCAACTTATGCTTCCAAAATTGAATCTAAAGTGGATAAGCTTATCAAAGCTAACTTCATCGGAGAAGTTCAATATCCAAAGTGGTTTGCTAATATTGTCCCTGTAAATAAGAAAAATGGAAAAATTAGAGTTTGCATCGATTTTAGAGATCTTAATCGGCATTGCCCTAAGTATGATTTCCCAGTTCTGATTACAGAACTTTTAATTGATGCAACAACTGGATATGAAGCACTTTCCTTCATGGATGGATATTCCGGATATAATCAAATCCTAATGGCTCCAATAGATTAAGAATCCACAGCCTTCAGGGCCCCTCAAGGTGTTTTTTTCTACCGGGTAATGCCCTTTGGCTTAAAGAATGCAGACGCAACATATCAGTGTGCCATGCATCATATCCTCAAACCCTTTTTAGGGAAGTTTATTGAAAGATATGTGGACGATTTGGTGGTCAAATCCAAACAACTTTCTAATCACTTGGCTAATTCAGAAGTCATATTCCCAAAACTTCAGCAACATAATTTGAAGATGAACCCCTTAAAATGTGCTTTTGGGGTAACCTCAAGAAAATTTCTCGGCTTTTTTGTACGCCATCGTGGTATTGAAGTCGATCCTGAGAATACAAAGTCAATCCTTAGAATTTCACCTCCTCAAAATTTGAAAGAATTATGAGGACTTCAAGAACACTTAGCCTATATTCAGCATTTCATCACCAATTTTGCAGGCAAAATTTTACCCTTCACCAAATTGTTGAAGAAGGGAGTCACTTACCAGTGGACTGAAGAATGTCAAGAATCATTTGATATTCTCAAGAAATACCTCTTGAGTCCACCGGTACTCATGCCACCTGTTGAAGGAAGACCACTTATCCACTACTTGACAGCTTTAGAGCGATAATTGGGTGCCTTTCTTGCTCAGAAAAATGATGCTGGGAATGAAAACAGCCTCTACTACCTTAGTAGGACTATGCTTGAAGCAGAAACCCGGTATTCAAGTATTGAGAAGTACTGCCTGGCATTAATCTTTACAGTTCAGAAGTTGAGACACTACCTGCAACATCACGAGGTCCAATTGGTATCTCGCAATATCCCACTCAAATTCATCTTTAGTCTTCCAATGCTTACAGGACATCTGGCAAGGTGGGCAGTTATTTTTCAGCAATTCGACATTCAGTATGTGTCTCAAAAGGCAATAAAGGGACAAGCTCTGGCTGATTTTCTAGCTGAACACCCTTTAGTGGAAGACACATCTTC
This sequence comes from Viscum album, assembly GCA_963277665.1. Classification (NCBI taxonomy): domain Eukaryota; kingdom Viridiplantae; phylum Streptophyta; class Magnoliopsida; order Santalales; family Viscaceae; genus Viscum; species Viscum album. The sequence continues at coordinate 1,773,727,591 of OY728129.1, read as the reverse complement.
AGATATTGAACTCCCTGATGAGGAAGTCTTCTCTATACAAGAAAGTCCTTAGGCATGAGAAATGTATTTTGATGGTGCTTCCAGAAGTCCAACAGGGAGGAAAATGGAAAATCCTAAATTCAGCAATGTTGGCTCAGGAATTGTGCTCATTTCTTCAGAAAAGGCAGTGTTACCTTATTCCTTCTTATTATGGGAAGGTGGTACCAATAATGAAGAAGAATACCAAGCTCTCATCGCAGGCATGGAATTGGCGCTTCAAGCACAAGTGAATCACTTAAAGGTGAAAGGTGATTCAGACCTGGTAATCAAACAAGTCAATGGGGATTATTCCATCAGAAAAGGAGAACCAATCCCTTTGTATGATTACGTCAGAGAGTTAATGGTGGAATTCCCTTTGGAACAGACATTTTCTTATGTCCCAAGATCACAAAATGCTCAAGCTGATGCAATGGATAATATAGCCACAGCTCTGGAAAATCCAAATCAGGACGATACAATCATCAGTATTGCCCACCATCATGCAATTTCACCTTATGTTCGAATCAGAACAGAGGAACTTAATGAAATTAGTCCCATTCCTGAACTGTATGGTCATACTACCAAATGGATGTCACCTATTAGAGAATACCTTCAAAATGGAACACTTCCACCTAATAGAGCCGAGAAAAAACAAATTCGGCGACGTGTGGTCAATTTTACTCTTTATGATAGTCCAGATCACTTAGAGAAAATTCTCTATAAACATGGTTTTGATGGAGTTCTCTTCAGATGAATTGATGGTTAAGAGATAATGGTTGTCATGAAAGAAGTGCATGCAGAAGTCTGTGGTGCCCACCAGTCTGGACATAGGCTGTCTGATCAGATTCGAAGGCTTGGATACTTTTGGCCTTCAATGATACAAGATTGTGTTTATTTGAAAAAGAAGTGTCATTCATGCCAAGTACATGCCAAATTCATTCATCAACCTCCAGAGATGCTTCATACGGCTAAATACTCATGGCCATTTGCCACATGGGGAATTGATGTTGTGGGACCTTACCCTTCAGCTATGGCCAAGCAGTTTAAGTATATTCTTACTGTTACTAATTTCTTTTCCAAATGGGCCGAGGAAATACCTCTTAAGGAAGTCAGTTCTAAATGCATTGTTAGCTTCATCAAGTCTAACATCATTACCAGATTTGGTGTCCCTTATACCATATTGACAGATAATGGCACCAAATTTTGTTCATATGAGGTGAAGAAGTTGTATCAAGAATACAACATAAAATCCAATCATTCATCTCGGTATCATGCAGCGGCCAATGGCCATATAGAAGCCTTTAGTAAGACTCTTTCAAATATACTGCAAAAGATGGTGGATAAAGATAAGAAATCATGGCCTGATAAACTCTTTCATGCTTTATGGGCTTATCGGACTACCACCCGCACTGCAACGTGGTCAACTCCATATTCATTGGTATATGGAACGGAAGCCATCTTACCCATTGAAGTTCAACTACCCTCGCTCAGAGTAGTGATTTGTGATCATTCATCTACAGATGAACAATCTCAAAAGTGATTGAATGAATTGGAACAGTTAGATGAGAAAAGATTGTGCACTTTGCACCACTTGGAAGTCTATCAGAATCGAATAGCACTAGCTTTCAGCAAAAAAGTTCATCTTCATCCATTCACTCAGGGAGAATTGGTATTAGTTCTCAGAACTCCAATGATACCAAGAAATAAACCTCCCAAGCTTGAGCCAAAATGGGAAGGACCTTACTCAATACATAGGGTCTACTCCAATGGAGCTTATTCATTAATCTCGATGGATGGAGAACTCATCACTACTCCAACCAATGACAGATTTTTGAAGAAGTATTTTTTATAAACACAAAATATATCATCGTTGGTCCGGTATAACCTTAAACTGCACCACCGTCCTGCATGACATTAAAACTACTCATCATGTCCAAACAACATGACATTAAACTGTATCCCTTTCATTTTCCTTGATATATGGTGTTAAACTATATAGCAACGGTCCATGCATATGACCTTAAACTATTTGCACGTCCCTTACATCCAACATGATGTTAAACTACATTATCCAGGGTCAGTGCATATGATCTTAAACTATTCGCAGTTTTGTCCAACATGACGTTAAACTATGTCCCCCTTCATCGTCCTTGCTATATGACGTTAAACTATATAGGAGTCCCTTAAGTCCAGCAAGACGTTAAACTGCATAACCAACGGTCCATGCATATGACCTTAAATTATTGGCACTTACATCCAACATGACGCTAAAATGTATCGTCCCTTTTTCGTCCAACATGACGTTAAACTATGAAAAAGTCCCTAATACGTCCAACATGACATTAAATGGTGTACTCTTTTGTCCTCATTGCATGACATTAAATTGCACAGTCCTCTTTTTTTCCAACATGACATTAAACTGTATTGTCCCCATCGTCCTAACTACATGACGCTAAACTGTACAGAAAGTCCTTTAATACGTCCAACATGATGTTAAACTATATTTTGTCCCTGCTACATGACACTAAAATATACAACACCAATAGTCCTAACTGCAAGACTTTAAACTGCATAGTCCCCTCATATGTCCTATATGACATTAAACTGTGCATTATTAAGGTTATTGCTACCTCTTGTTTCTCGCATCGAGTATGACTCACGTGAGCTTAGAGAAAACTTCAACCATAACACTCTCTCTAGGCTACTAACCATGTGTAAGTCCCAACACTATTTTCTAGATCGTTGTCCCCAAGAACAACTTGATCACTAATTTATTCTTTAATTGAACTACGCGGAATTTGATCCTTGCCTTCTAGGCTGGTTATGTAGGAAACCTCCCAAGGTTCAAGCCCAAAACCAATCTCTTCACATCGGTTCACCTCCATCTCATATGATGTTGATTTGTGAAACCGCCCCTAGAATCAATATCTTTACATTGGTTCACTTTCATCCTTGCTATATGACGTTAAACTATACAACACTTTTGTCCAGTATGACAATAAACTACAATATTCTTTGATACCCTCACCAGAGAGGGAATCATTATTTACATTGATTTTCAATCATGATTCATTTCAAAGACTATGTGCATACATGGAAACACCCGAATCTTTTATCTTGGGTCAAACCATCATTGCACTAAGGTCCCCTTTCACCCTTCACATGTACGAACCAAATTTGTACAGAGAGTAGTTCTAGAACTACGTGGGCTCGATTCCCATCCTTATGGGATACGTAGGAACGTTCGAGTGTCCCTCAAATCCATCCCCATGTCTTTTGGGCCTAACCCCAAATTCCACTTTCAGTCCCTTGGCTGAAAAGTCCCCATGAAAACACACATTGTGTATTTCTTATAATGGTCCAAGCTCTATGACCCTAAACTAAGATCTCCAATCCTTTTGTCCCACATGATGTTAAACTATAGTTCAAGATCTACGTATGGCTTGATTTCCATCATTATGGGATACGTAGTGAAGTCCAACATTTCTATTCAGGACCCAGCCACAACATGATTATGGTTAGTATTGATTTGTGTATCTCTATATACATTTGACAATACACATCTTTATGTGTCATAATCCTAACCTTAAATATTTTCAGATCTTCATAACCCTTTTCATGACTTCTAGTTATAAAAATGTCAAACTTCTGAGAGTTCTTATTCCTGACTATGCTGTATGTTCCCTTAGGTGGCCTTGCATAAACAGTCTCTATAACAGATTTTTCAGCCAAAAGATGCTATTATTTGACTATGCAGCTAATTCCCTTAGGTGGACCTGCATAATTCAACCCCTTAACAGGTTTTTCAGATACTGGTGACTTCATTCTTGGGAATAAAGCCTCTTTTTTCCTTATTTGTCTTAAATGACAATATGTAGGGATCCGCAAAAATATCCATCCTTAACGTACTTGTCCCATATCCTTTTTCATGATATGAAAGTATTCAAGTATATGGTTTATCTTCTCCTTCCCTACATTTGGGTCAGACCTTTGTAGGAGTGATATCCATCCAGTTCTTCGATAATCTTGTTTGGAAATATCTTCTCCATATTCAAGTACCTCTTTCCATACAACAAATTCTATACTTTGGAAAATTTGAATGTCCATAAACTTTCACTGGCTTTCTAGTACTAGAAAAGTAAATTTCTGAGAGTTCTTTTTCCTGACTATACATCACGTTCCCTTAGGTAGCCTTACATAAGTAGTATACATAACAGACTTTTCAACCAAAATATGTTATTTATTTGACTATGCTGCAAATGCCCTTAGGTGTCCCTACACAATTCAACCCCCTAACGGGTTTGTTAAATAATGGTAACTTCATTCTTGGGAACTACTTATTCTAATGCCTTTTTTACCTCCTTTTCATATCATTCCTCAGATTCAAATATTCTTAAAACATAGTTTACATATTTTCCCTCATACTTGAGTATGGTAATATGTTTTCAGATAAATTTTCAAGGAATTGAGTCAATTTTAATCCATTTCGGTCAAAGCTATTTTGACCTTAAACATTAGCCTCTTTATTTTCGACGTACATGACTTTAAACTACCCACAAAATACAAGGGAACTCTAAATAAAAGTCAAGTTCCAGCTCACTAAACATACATTTTGTATGATTTAGGTAATATTGAGCAATTACGAGATTCAAAGTTTGTAGGGTTATTTATAATAATCTTAGTAAAAAACAAACTATGCTTACTAGGCCCATTGGATTAGGTAAAATTTAAAGCATATAGAAAAAGAGAATGCAGGTACAAATGATTGAAGGTGAAAGTGTTTTTCATTGATGCACAAGAGTTAGAAGGACATCCATAGACTGGAGTCTCTTCTCTTTTTCAGGAATTACAAAAGACTTTCAACATAACTCTTCATTTGATTTACGGTATCCCGAGCTTCATCAGTAGCCACCTGGAATTCATTCATTAAACTGGATACCATAAGAGATGCAGTGATACCATCTCTTCTTGGAACACTTGTAAAAGAATGTTCTTGAGTGCGGTTTGAGAAAAAAAAATTCTGATCAAACAGTGACTTTGTTTCTGTCCAAGAGACTTGGAAGATGGATACATGGATTTGAGAATGAAGCATTGAAATTAAAGAGCCATTTGAAGAGATTACTCTTTTCAGATATTGTTCTGATACCATATTTGTCTTCTCTCAACCAAACGGCAGTGGAAAACATTTCAGCCCATGGGTTTTCCATTTTCATATCTGCAAGGAAATGGCTTGCAGGAAAAATTTGAAAGTTCATGCTAATGTTTTTGCTCTTAATGCACAACATAACCGAAATAGAGGAGTAGCAGTGCAGCTGCATCTCAGGCATATAGTTCTTTGCATCTGAAAAATTGACTCCTTGAAGATGACCATGACCATATAGGGGCAGATAGATGCTCTGTGGGAAGTTAAGATGATATTTCTTCCTGTACTTAGCCAAATCTGGAAGAGTGTTGTCACAGATATCATAGTAATCATGGCCAAAAATATTCATTATGTCATTTATCCACTTTCTATCCAATTCATCAGCCATTCCAATTCTCTTGGGATCCATTGGATCTGCACAAAAGTTGATTAATTAACTCTTAAAGTAAGTTAATTTTTCATAAAATTTGTGAATGAATTTGAAAAAAATGGCTAAGACATTAAGGCGTGCAAGTCTAATTTTGAAGCGCAAGTATGGATGTGCCGCACAAGTTTTCGGTGCACAAGTATCACCACACAAATCCATATACCTATACCGCAGCGCGACAGCAAAGAACATTGGAAAATAGAGAAACTTGCGTGGCTAAGGCAACTTGTGCGGTGAGAGCTCGAAAGTTTGAAATCCGGATGATTTGTACAGAAATGGGGCCGCATATTTGTAGGCCAAGCCGCACCCTTGCGTGCTGATGCCTGCGCGCTCAACACTTGCGTGCCACCTTTCCTTTGTTTTTCTTCTTTTCCTCAGAGTCACATCCTCATTTCTTTTGGATCCAACTCTGAGGGGGGAATTTTGTTGATGCTCCTTTTCGTCACAGAGTCCAAAGGAATTTAAAGGGAAATAACTTGAAACCAAATTGATTCATCCTTTGAAGAAAACACCAAAAATAGATAAAGGAATGAAAAAGGAGTCAAAGGACCTTGGGTCGCGCAAGTTCCTTCATGGTCACGCAAGTACACTTGCGCACCGCCTAATGGCCACGCAAGTGACTTGTGTTCCCTCTTTAAAAACCGCCCGGGGTCTTCTCTAGCCTAGAAATACCCCTGGTGGGCCCCCCATTTGAAGAGGAATTTTTCCAGAATTCAGATATAGAGCTCTGAATGCCCAAGTCTCTTCTTCAGGTCTTTCGAACACTTCTAAGGTAATTCTTTACCTAGAACGGAAGGTCTAAACAAGAGGAGTATGATCTAAGTGTTAGAATTCACTAACACTTGCGTGCCTAAGGTGTTTTACCCTTAAAGGAAATGAACATACTCGTGTGTCACCCTACTTCTTCACCAAAACTTCCACGACTCTCTTATGGAAGTACCTCAGGATAATTATAAAGGCTTTGGTCAAGGATCGCCCAAGTGTTACTGTACTGGTTAACAATCGCGCAAGTACCCATGTGTCGCGCAGGTATTCCAGTGCGACCAGGACTTGCGTGCCCATGCAGTACCTGCACGCCTGCCAGGACTTGTGTGCCCCTGCCTTTTTGGGTGGCCTTCTTACCCATTTAACCCATCTTATGCCATTCCACCTCTCCTATTCAAGATTCAGTCTTCAAGACACTCTTCAAATCCATTTATGGCATGATTTCTTGATTTGACTTCCTTATTTGAAAGGAACTCCATGGAATATCTCTCAAAACTTAGTGATTCACATAATCTTTATGTCACTAAAGATTGTGATTTCATTCATTCAACCTCATCCTTTAAGATGAGAAAACCCCTTAATCGGGGCCTCCTTTTCAGGAGTAAGTCCCAATCATAATTATCATTAATTTTGGGCATCCTCCTTAGGAGTAAGCCCCAAGTCCCTTAATCTGGGCATCCTCCTTAAGAGTAAGCCCCAATCTTAAAATTCCCAAATATGTGCATCCTCCTTAGGAGTAAGCCCCAGCCATAAATCTCTTAACCTAGGTTTCATTTTTAGGAGTAAGCCCCAGTCTCAAATTTGGGCATCCTTTTTTGGAGTAAGCCCCAAGTCCCTTAACCAGTCCTAATTTACTTTTGATTTGGACTTCCTTCTTAGGAATAAAACCCAATCATAAGTCCCCTCCTAACTTGGGCATCTTCCTTTGGAGTAAGCCCTAAGATTAGAGTATCCAAATCTCCATGAAGCACATATACCTTTGTAGACCCTATTCCTGGATTTCTTCCCTAAAGTAAATCTTAATCCTCATTTCTTATGATTTCATATTTCATGGCACAATTGTCTGGATTTACCAATACCTATTGTTTCTCACACCGAGCATGAATCACGTGAGCTTAGAGTGTAAAAGTAATTATGACATCTTTCTTTGAGCCATCAATCATAAACATCATACTGTTTTACTTGAACTACGTGGGTTCTAATTCCTTTTCCATAATAAAGGATACGTAGGCAGCCCATCTACGGGTACGATCCCAACTTTGAAATAATTCATGTCCTTCTGAATGACAATAAACTTCAAGTGCCCCACTAAGTGGCTTTAAAACCAGTACGGTCATCATAATGACCAAGAGACTTTTATGTATCAAAGGATACCATTTACTAAGAATCTCTAACAAATACAAATGATTCTCTATCAATGAAGAACCTTGAATACATATAAAAGATTCTCTAAATTTCCTACATATCAATCATTTATTGTCAGATCTAATGGAAAACTCATTTTATACTTGGTAATGTAATAAGGATTCATGAACATAACTTAAATCTATAAAGAGAGTCCCGAAGTAGACAATAATTCCCCTAAAAAAGGTGTAATGTGTCCAACCTCCCATCCTCTCGACCAATGAAAATTCCTAAGTCTAATTAGTCCACAATTAATGAGCACCTACCTTTGGAAAGTAGGTTCAAATGGATATGGAATCATTGGATGTTTCCGGTTATACGAAAAAACCCGTTAGAAACCTCTTGGAATTTTTGAACCTTAAATCGGTGAGGTCATCCCCAATTCCAGAGGGAAACAAATTCATATTCTCTATTAAAATTGTCCTAAAATTATTTAAAAAATACATGTGATATTTCCTTCAATATATTCATGGTGCAAAACCTTCAGAGTTCTCATTTAATCCAATATAGAAAATTGGGATATCATGTTAATATAATATGAGAAATGAATTTTCAATTTTAATCTCACACAATCTACAACCAATTCTTTGAAAAATGTGGGATTTTTTTTAATCTCACATATATTTCGTTATTATATTATTATGAAGCTTTGAAATATCATATTTATTCTTATGTGATCCAATATCTTTAAATTCTAAAGAGATATCACAAAATATGAGTATGTTAAATGAAATATAAATAAGAAATTTATTATTATGTTTTGATTTCCAACCTAATAACATTTGATCTTCAATTCCCTTTATCTCTCTTTTCATAACTACATAAATGATTCTGACATAACCTTGAAGGTGAAACTTTAATTTTGAAATGGGAATTAAATATCCAGAGCTATTCATATATAGCCTCCAATGTCACATAATTATTCTTATACTATATCCAAGTTAATCTATCATGGATGGAAGTTAATATTATATAGAAATATAGACCTTCAAGTAATTCTCATGTATACTTCTGGTCACCTTTACACATTTTATAAACTCCTCTATGGAATATTATGATTCAAGTGGATCTCTTAGAAACATAATCTTACAAACTTAATGAGGGTTATCTATCCTTTTAAACATTTATAGTTCATTTATCCAGTTACTTATACATTTAAGATTTTTTGGAATTTTCATAAACATCCTCAAAACCATAATTGTCTAAAAGTACACAATAATACATTCAAAAAACTCTCGCGTTCAAGATAAACCCTCGTAACTTTTATTATTCCTTGAATATTCCATCTATAATCTTTTTATCTTCCGAAATTATATAACCCAACTTTTATATAACACATTTAATTTAGTTTAATTAATATTCCCAAAAATATTAAAAACAAATCCAACATTATATAATACTATAATTTACTTGAATTCCAACATAGTGGGTGGTTTTATTTTCATTTAAAAGATGAGAAAGATTAATTTAATGTCTTTAATTTTGATATAGATACCACACTTTTGAAAGTTTTTTTATTAATTTATACAGACTAGGAAGATTATTTAGTATAATTTAGGAGTGGAAACTATGATTATTTTGATAAATTACTCAAGATTCAATTACGGAGTTCACCAAATATCACTTTCTGAAAACAGATTTGAAATATTAATTTGATGGATTTAGAGAGGATGTGGATGAAATATATCTTATGGTTGTTGATAATAAAGTTTTTTTTTCAAGAAGAGAATCATTTCTTTCCTAAGAGTTCCTATCTCACTAAGATTGAATATTTTTAACTTTCTTTTGATAAATTTACTTCATTTTATTTAAATGATGAGTACAACCTGTACATCACGAGTCTATAAATGAATGTATTTAAGTAGGATATATTATATCTTCTTTACAATCTAAAATTATTAGAGTATATTTCTTGAAAAATTTAAAAGGTTTTGGTATGATCCACACCCAAATAAATGTGTTTTAGGGCCACAAGGGTAGTGTAGAACATTGAATATGATCTAAAAACATTGTTTATGTTTTTTTAAACTATTTTTAATTTTTGTTAATGATGATTATTCTAATTTAGAAACAAAAAACTAGGTTTAATTGTTGTATTATTTCTACTATCAATGGGGATTTCTATGTGTTTTTCTTAGATATTTGGGTTAGTGAATGTTTAAATTCCTTTAGTGATGAAATATCACTATAAAATAAATGATCATCCAATGAGAAATCATCTCTTCTCAGTGATCATGGTTAGGTTACTTAAGAAAGTCTAACCAAAGACATTGATTCTAGTTCTTGATGGGATTCAACCCATGGTTTCTTCATTTTTCTATTTTAATTTCTTTTAATATATAAGAATAAATTGATTTTTTCTAACTTTTTTGGATGGTAAATAATTATTTTCACATGTCTTTTTATAGGTATAATGGGAAATTATAGGGGTTTTCATCTACAATTTTGGCTGCCATCATGCCAAAAGAATAGATAACTTGGTTTTTTCTCTAATCCTCTTTTAATTTTATATTAGCTATATTTTTCAAAATACTTAAACAACTATTAATTCTTGTAGGATTTTATTCAATGTAACTACTTGAAATTTTATAAATAAAATCTCTAATGTGATTGAATTAAATTCTCTATTATGTATTATGGTTATAGAAAACATATGTAATTATTTAGAAACTTATATCCTATGGAATTTACCATTAAATATAATTATTTTTTATATTATATTTATTAAACAATAATCATTTGATTAGTATAAATATAGAGTTTTGATAAATCTAATTGACATAGACAAATGAAGTGCTGTACTTGACTAATTAGATTGTACCATTTTAAAACCATTTATCCGAGCTTACATGGAATATAGAATCAATGGGACTAACCCACTACTAATCCCAATCCAAGATCCAACAACTTAATCATGAGTCAAATTTTTTATGAGGTATGTTCAAGATCTTTGATATCACAACTGAAACCATGTAGTCGAACCACCCCATGAAAATATCACCATCGTGCACCATACCCGCTATGATTTTGATGGAGTAATAAAGTTCTATGTATAAAGACCCTAATAATATAAACATTTATATGTTATTTTCAATATAATAATGTCTATATTTACTTCGTATTGTCATTACATTGTAACTGATTTTTATTTTGATATGATAAAACACAAATTATTTTTTTGTGTATCATAAAATCACAATTAAGATATTTATTTTTAATTAATTCAATAATTTTAAAAAAAATAATATATAAATAATATAATATAATTAAATAATATTTTCTAAATATAATTTTAAATATAATTTTTATGAAGAAAAATGTAATTGTTATAAGGATTTGAAAACCGTTATTGTTGAAAAAACAAGCATTTCTCAATAAACAAATATTCTTCTTTAAAAATTTAAAATTACCATATTAATGAAATTATTTTCATGATATAAATATTATTCTTGGAATCAGAATGTTGAAATTATCCAATAGTTAATTTTTCATAATTTTATAAGACAATCAAATTTTCAGGTAAAGATTAAATACGGTATAAATATATGGTGTGTACTATAAAATCATAATAACCCAGAAGTGTTTTAATAAATGATACATTGGGTATCCAATATAAAATAAAAAATTTCCCTTTAAAATAATTTAATTTTAAGGATATTTGATTAATTTTATAAATCCTTTACGAATCCTCCAAAACAAATATTATATTTTAAGGTTTTAAAATCATTTATTTTTAAACATGAATCATTTTCATATCATCAAGGGTATTGTTTTATTAATTTTGGCCCTTCTAATTATAAAATAATTAAAACCACTTCACTTTGGTTGAAAACATGGTAAGAAACCATGCGAATGTTTGTGGTTTTTATTACATTATTATATAGAGTCCCAAACCTATATTTGGGAAATAATAAAGAACTTACCTATGTTTTCCTATATATGCCCTCCCAATTTGCCATTCCTTTTCAAGAAAATACCTTGGATCACATCCTTACTCTAACCTGCACTCTATAGAGTCCTTAAAAGGTTCCTCCAAGCTCCCAAGAATCTCCTCCCAGGATTTTTGGAATCACCCTCTCAAGGTAAGGGATATCTCTGTCTTCTTTTCATTTCAAGCACCTTATTAGTATTTAGTCTTTTGAATCTTAAATGGTTATGTCATCATGAAATTATAAAGATACCTATACATTTAAATTTTTGTTCTAATAATTATATTTCATTTATCCACTCTTGTTATATCATTTACCAATGTTGTTTCTCTTCCAAAATTTAATAAAGAATATTCTCTTTATCCTCTTTTCTCAAGAAACTTATTTATGTAATGAATTTTATCTTCAATTTCATATTAATAAGATAAGTTATTCCACATAACCCTTAGTAAAATAATTATTGCAAAGTGATTAGTGACCCCGTTCACTCTCACTAATCCCAACCATGATTTATTATATACCCTTGTTACGCTACCCAAATTGTACTTTGATTTTTCCATGCCATGTTTTTCTTCAAGAACCCTACTTTTAATATGCCTTTTATTTACAAAATTTTCAAGTTATATTATATTAATAAATATATATCATATTTTACTTTTTAACTTCCTATTTATTGTAGACCCTTTTCTCTCTCATTGAACCAATTTATTAATCTACATGTACTATTGTTATGCTGTTGAAATGTCATTGTGATTTTCCACGATAACATTTTTAAGGTGTATACTTGTACCCATTTCCACTCAAGGGTATTCACCTAGTTTTATAAATAAATCCTTTATTGAGGAATTACATGTACATATCCCACATTCCCTAATAATGGGACTAAATGTGGTAAAAATGACTCTTTATTTAATGAATTATATGGAACACTTACGCATGCACATGATATGAAAGTGACGGGAGTGCCTAAAATTGTATAGTTATTTAATGCATTGGGTAATGTTTTAGTCTAATTTTTTGTTTTTATGGTATTAGAGAGTAAATATAATCTATTATGAGACTTTTTACACCATTTTATGATGAATTTATATTTAGCCTTGACCTATTTTTATGATTTCATGTTTAAATTTGTTTCCACAATCCCATGTTGCCTTTATGTTATCATGTTATACCATGCCTCTTTGTTCATGTTTATGATTCTCACCCATTTTATGCCCCATTTAAATTCCTATTGTTTGAAATGTAATACTTTCTTCATGTAATGATTTTTTTATTCCCTTACTGGTATTTATAGATCACCCATTTCTTATGCATGTCACCAGGTTATCCTATGTAGTTATAAGAATGGTGGAAAATTAAGAGCTTGATAAGGATGTTTTCAATAATGTTGATGCACCCCCATGTTTTAATTTGTTATTTAATGTACTTAATTACCCTAATACACTGGGATTATCAATCTTCTAAGTAGTATTAAGTGTATTCCTATGTATTCAACCATGATTAAATATGTAATACAGACTAGGGATGTCATAGTTGGTATCAAAGGAAAGTATAGTTATTCTTGGGATTAGGATTAGGAAAATATAGGAAAATAATTTCTTATTATACTAATTATAGGAAAACTTTCCTGGGTTTTTTTAAAGTATAAGTGGTTTCTAAGAAAACACATACATGACTAGATACTATAATAGAATTTGGCTCTAGAACAGAAGTACCTAGGGGTAATAATCCTAAAATGGGAAAATTGAGTTGGACTCGATTTTCACATGATGCCTGAAAACAAGGATTATTACACACCTGTTATGACACACCTAGTGGATATGATTTGATAAATTCACAAACACAATATGAACCATTATTAGGGGAATAAAAATTATTTTAAGAGTCTATGTTAGGATATTGATCATGGATAACATAGATTGATACCAAAAAATCATAAGTTATAGAGTAAATTTCATTTATAAATTATGACTTTAATTATATTGGATTCATTATTCTATGTTTAATAGTTTAAAATTAATTATTCTTGAAATTCCTTTTATTCTATCCAATGGTCAGAAATAGGAGGAACCGAGTATAAAACCAATGTGAAGCGAAATGTGATGAATACCTGAAAGAGATGCCTAACCCAATGGGCTAAAAAATCACGAAAATTTTGATGATACCCTCTCGGTTGTATAATTTTAAGTATAGAAACCTAAATCAGGAGGATTCTAAATTCTTCCAAATAAAGAACCAGCTATAATTGAGACCTTGATAAAAAAACGTACCCTGCCATTAAATGGATCATTTGTTCCTAAATCGTGAAACAACATATCAACTCCATTGAGAAGATATTCTTTATCCATCAATGTTTCGATAAAGATATGTTCATACTTGTTGTTTGTATTATAGATGCAAAAGTTGAAAAATGGTATAAATTGATCAATAATATGAAGCCTAAGTGATTAAATCGATAATGGGTAATGAATTTTGAAAAATGTTTTTAAAAAAATATTTGTCCCGCACTCTCTAACTTAAAATGGAAATGGATTTACTTAACCTAAAGAAAAAAATATGATAAATTGATCAGGGCATATGAGGAAAACATCTCAGTACTTTTATGATATTCCTCAAACTTTTTCATCACCCCCAAATGAAAAGTTTACCATATATTTACTAGGTTAAAACCGAGTCTATGAAAATCCCTAGCCATCCACGACATTTATAACTTTGAATAAATTGTCTTATATGGACTCAAAATTGAAATAGAGATCACTAAATCTTAAGGGTATAAAGATGATAAAAGTGGAAAGTGTAGTTTAATTATATGTGTGTGATGGAGAAAGATAATGGTGGTACAAAATTTCAACATCCTAATTGTCAAAAGTGTGGAAAAAATGGCCTAAAAAATTCCATAATGGGAATAAGGAAATGATCTTGGTGGGGAAATGAAGGGAACCTAGATTTTCATTACCAATATGTGAAAATCACCAATGAAATGGAATATATGGATTCTCCATTCAACCCTTAACCTATTCTCCAATGTTTCAACTACACGGAACTAGGTCACTTTACAATCCAATGGAAAAAAGCCAAGGGGTTTCAGAAACAATCAGCACCAATAACCTCCAAGGTAGCATGGGAAAGATTATGCCATTACAACCACTGATGTGGATCTTGAAAATGATATGGTGATAGGTATGCTTGTTATTTATCCAATAATAGTGAACATACTTTTTAATTATTTTTCTATGGATTAATAAGTATCACTCAAGTTAATTAGAACTATTTAAACACCACCACAGAGCATGGAAGTAGAGCTATCAGTGAATACAAAAATATGGGAATTTATTTCATACCAAGTATATAACTCCTCCCCTATAAAAACTTATGGTCTAAAATTTCAAGAAAAACCTTTTGATACTCACTTTAGTGGAATTTGATGTAATTGTAGTCATGGATTGGCTTTCCTAACATAGAGAAAACATAACTTTATGTGAGAATTAAATCACTCTTTGTAACATTAATCGTCCTCTAATTCTATATAATTGAAAGGAGGGGGAAAATATTTTGTAGAAATAACATCCCAATAATTAATTTTATTTCCCTATGTTCACACCAATCTAGCTCAAATGATTTATTCTAAAATCATCCTTTAATACATGCCCATTGTAAGGGAATACACTGATGTGTTTCCAAAATAATTTGTTGATCTTCCTCCTAGATGAGAGGTTGGATTTTCAATCAATGTTATAAATATGGAATTTTTGTTATCATAGAATCCATATAGAATGAATATTGTGGAAATTAAAGATTTAAAGAAACAACTATTATATAATCTAGATAAATATTTTGTACACCCAAGTGATTCACCTTGGGGTGCACCATCCCTCTTCATCCAGATGAATGATAGGTCAATGAACATTTTAATTGATTATTGTGATATCAACAAGATCATGATAAAGAAAAAGTATCTATGTAATGGATTTATAACTTGTTTGATCAGCTACATAGATCCAAATAATTCTCCAAGGATCATCTATGGTTAGGGTAATATCAAGTAAGTCTGAATAAGAAGGATAACACCAAGACAACTTTCCACACAAGGTACGGGCGCTATGAGTTCATAGTAATGTCATTCAGACTCACTAATTATCTAGAAATATTTATTGACATGATGATAGATTATTTATAGATTAACTTGAAATATTTGTGGTTTTATTTATAGATTGTATTATAATATACTCCAAAAGTAAGGAGGAGTATGAGGAGAATCTGAGCACTATACAGAACACTTACAAAAGGAGAATCTATATGAAAAGTATAGAAGATGTGAGTTATGGTTGAAGGATTTATCATTCTTATGGAATTTCAACACTAGTAAATGGATATTTGTTGACCTTTCAAAAATTGAGTTAATTAAATAATTGATGAGAACATAATCTTTGATAGATATCTATAGTTTCCTTGGTCTAGTTGTGTATTATTGATGATTTGTAAGAAATTTTTCATGATTTTCAAACCCTCTAGACAAGATACCTTGGAAGGGATTCATGCTTGTTTGGAGTAATGAATGTGAATATAACTTCAAGAAGTTGAAAAATAGGTTTATCACTACACTCATAATTATTCTACCCACAAGTGGGGAATTTTTTTGGTATATAATGATGAATCAAAGAAGGGTTTGGACTTTGTACTAATTTACAATAAAAAATGTTGTATCCTATGTCTCATGGAAATTTAAAATTCATGAACAGAACTTCTTTGTGAATGTTCTGGATTTAGATTCAGTAATAATCATATTAAAAATATGGTGTCATTATATCTTTAGGGAAAATTCTGAAATATATTCAGATTATAAGATCCTAAAGTATATATACACACGAAAAGAGATGAATATGAACATGTGAAGATAGTTTTATATGATTAAGTACTATGAATACTCAATGAACTACTATCATAGGAAGTAAAATAAGTTATAAGATTATATTAGTATAAAGGATATGAAAATTTTATCATTGATGAGAATCAAGAAGGATCTAATATTATTATACTTGAAAATGATGGACATGGGAATTATAATGAAAATAACATCATAAATAATTACACCAATTGTTTCTCAACCATGCCTTATAGAGAATATAAAGGATTATAAAATAGATGGTGTGGAAATTCAAAATAATGTTTAAGAAATAACAAAATGGAAATCCTTAGAGTTCAAAATTAATGAATAAAGAGTTTTAAGATTTGGTTCATGGCTATGTATACTATAAAATATCAAGTTAAAGAAGAAATTGTTGGATAATGAACATATATGGACTTGTCCATCTATATAGGGATCATAACGATGTATCTAGATCTTAGATAGCACTATTGGTGGAATAATATGAAGAATAATATCATGGAATATACATCAAGTTGTCTTGTATGTCATAAAGTTAAGGATTATAGGAAAAATCCATGGGGATGATGAAACAATTAAGCACACCTACATGGGAAATGGGAAAACATAACCATGGACTTTGTCACATGTATTCTAAAGAAGTTAATAGGAAATAATTATAAATGGGTTGTGTTGGGTAATCTTATAAAGAATTATCACTTCATTGAAATATGAGAGGACTTCTCACTTGATCAACATTGAATGGATATAATTTATAGAAGTTCCGAGGCTGCATGGAACACAACTATAGATTATATCTGATTAAGATATAAGTCTTATCAAAATGTTTTGTAAGAGTCTCCAATATGATCAAAATATTAAGATGAACTTTAACACAACTAATCACCCACAAACTGATGGACAATATGAGTAGACTATTGAGACACTTGACTACGTGTTGAGAGCATGCTCAATGGACTTCAAAGGAGAATGGGGTCAAAATATTCCTTTGGTCATGTTCTCATACAATAATAGCTTCCACTCAAGCATCCAAATTTCTACTGATATGGAAATTTTTGGGAAGAGGGGCAAAACTTCCACATTCCTGGTTTAATTTGGTGAACAAAAACTACTAGGTCTGGAAATGGTTAAGGAAATAGTAGAAAATGTCCAGACCACTCATCTGCAAATGAGGGCTACTATGAGTCTAAAGAAGATATATATTTATGATCATCAATGAGACCAGTAGTTTGAAGTTGGAGATAATTTATTCTCCAATATAATTCTCTAAATATTTCAATATAGAAAAAATATGTTATAAATATAAGTTGTGTATTATGATTTTAACTTTGAGTCTAAGTGAATGTTCATGATTTTTTGTGACTTTCAAATTTTCGGGTAAAAATAAATATGTTATAAATATAAGGTGTCTATTATGACCTTATAATGACCCAAAAGTGATATAATAAATTTGATAAAGGGTGTCCACATAAAAATATTTATTACCCATTTAAAATAATATTATTTTAATTTTATTTTATTTATTTTATAAAGACATTATGAATCCTCAAAAACCTATATTATATTTTATGTGTTTAAGATCATTTATTTACAAAAATGACTCGCTTCTACTTCCCAAAGGGTGATATTTTATTAATTTTGGATCTTTTACATATAATATAATTAAATTCACTCTAATTTGGTAGAAAATATGTCCAAAACCATGGGAAGGTTTGTGTTTTGGATTACTTTATAATATAGAGTCCAAAACCCAATTTTGAGAAATAATAAAGAACTCCCCACCCTTTTCCTATATAAACCCTCAAAATAACCCATCCCTCATAACTCAAAAACCATATAGTATGTAGTTAATCAACCTTAAATTCTATATATTCCTCCCACTATACCCATAATCTCTCAATAATATCCTCTTATGCTTTTGGAATCACCCACTCATTGTATGGGATCTCTCTCTCTCTCTTCTTTAAAATTCAAGCACCTTCATTGTATTTATCATTTTGAATCACAATTAGTTATATTGAAATAAATTTATAAGGATCCCTATATTGTCCAATTTATCTCCAAAAAATGATATATCATTTATTTCCTCTCATTATATCATTTACCTAAGATGTTACTATGCCAAAATTTAGTAAGGTATCCTCTCTTTCTTCTCACTATTAGAACAACTTATTTACCTAATGAAATTTTTATTCCAATTAATATTTATGGAATATGATCTTACACATCCCTATTACTTAAATTATGGTGTACAAGTGATTATTTACCCCTTTAAATCACATTAATCCCTCCCAATATTCATTATGTACCCCGTTTTTTAGGCAAACATTATCCTTCTATTTTTCCATGTCACGTTTTTATTCAAGAACACTCCTTGAAATATTCTTATTAATACACAAATTTTAATTTCATATTATGTACTTATATATACATAATACTATTAATTTGTCTTCTATATGATTATATACCTCCTTCTTTCTCATTGATCCATTTTATGAATCTTTATGTACTGTCGTTATGTTGCCGAAATGTTACTATGATTTTCTATGTGGAACATTTGTGAGGTGTATACCCATACACATTTCCAATAAAGGGTACTAACCTAGTTTTTATTATACTTCATTTACATAATAATTCCTTGTATGTAACCCATATTCCTTAATTGTGGTATTAAATGTGAATAAGAATGATTATATGTTGAATGATCTATGTGTAACACTTATACATGTACATGATATGAAAACGATGGGTGTTCCCAAACTTTTGTTTCCCTAAAATATATTGTTAATATTTTACTCTCATAGATGTAATTTATTGGATTGGGTAGTAAACCTAATCCATTATGATACTTCTTCCACCACATTTTTATGTGTTGAAATTTATCCTTAACCTATGTTTATGATGCTATGTTTAATGTTATTTCCACATACCCATGTTGCCTTTATGTTATCATGTTAAATCATGTATCTTTGATCATATGAATGATTCTCACTCTATTTATGTCCCATTTAAATTTTTATTGTCTGACATATAATACATTTTTTATTTTAGGCTTTGTTCATTCCCATATTGGGATTTATATATCACCCCTTTCTTATATATTCCCCCTAGTTATCCAATTAATTTTTAATAATGATGGAAAATTTTGAGTAGGTTTAGGAAGTTTTCAATAATTCTGATGTACCCACCCCCAGTCTAAAGTTTTTATGTAGTGTACATAATTACTCAAATAAAATACATTTCTTGGTCTTATGGGTTATATTATGTGTAGTAATCTATAATAAATCCTTAATAAATGTGTAATAATGAATAGGGCTGTCAAATTTAAAACATCCATGATTCAACCCACAAAAAGAAGAGAGAGTTACATAGCTAGATACTAGAGATTGAGTAGTACATTACCTGGAGAATATTCTATAATCATTTTTACAAAATAATTCTAATTTTATTGATATTTTAACCATTCATGATGAATTCTACTCTTCAATGAAAATAATCTAGAGTTTATAATTTAATTTTTATGCACTCTGGCTTATTAATTATTGACTTCCTCTACTATTTGGTTAGTTCATAGGATAATATTGAAACTTTTAATTATTTTTTTGTGTTTTTTGAACAAACTTGTCTATAATTAGTTATTTTTTAATTTAACTAAAACACATTCATGTTTACTTATAAATCTTTTAAAACATAGTATTATTTTTAGATTTCTTGAGAATTTTAGTGACTATTTAAGATATTATTTCATATCGTTAACTAATATTTTTTTTAAAAAAAATCCAATGAATAAATTGAAAATATGGATAGAAAATAAACACCGATCTTTGATCAATGGACTACTAGGAAATTGTGGTGCCCTTTTTTAAATAATTGAAATGTTTTAAATGAATTTTTTTTATGAAATAAGGTTTCTATGAAATCTCCACCATCAAATGCAACATTGGAGATGATTTTGTAAGTTTGTAAGATGGGTGGCATTTTTATTTTATTTAAAATAATAAAACATTTTATTTTAAATTTCAAAACACATCAAATAACACTTATTTCATAGAATGTTTAAAAAAATTAATTTTAATGTTCAGGATGTATGAATTTTCTAAATAATATTCTAGTTAATTTTCTTTTTTAAAGGTTGTTTTCATATATTTATTTTACTTCTAGAATCTACCTATAATAGAAATTTTTTTTATTCTTTTTGGAGTTATTTTTGGATAAATAATAATGTAAGGTTCATCTTTTTAAACAAATTCAATGGTTTTTAATAAAAATAATTATTTCTATTTCAAGTTATTGTGTACTTTGGAGTGGGATATCTAGTCTTTGATTGAGTCATGTGTGTTTTTCAAATAAAATGTGGTGAATCAATAATTTCTATGATGACACAAACTTTGTACCTTGTCGGTGTTATTGATGACCATTGTTAGGAAAGGTTGAAATTCTTGAATTCATTGGAAAAGTAAATGGCCCTTCAGATATAATAATCAGCATTAAGGAGAAACTAATTAAATAAATGTACTAGGTGATGAGTGGTATATATTCTAGGTAGATTTTTGGATATTTAGTTGGAATTATTATTATATCCTTTATAAATTTGATGGAATCTACAAAAAATGGGGCGGAACATGGGCGGTTACTAGCCTAATATTATATAGGATTACAAAGGGTAGTAAGGATGTAATTAAATATGGGAATTTTAGGCATTATTGGTTCATAGTTTCAGGTTCTAAACTAAAATAATTCATCTTTAAAAAAGTGTTTGAGTTGGTTGGTGTTGGAACTAATGTCCAACTCTCCAGAGATTTGTGACAAGTGTAAAACTATCCTCTCATGTGTTGGTTGGGGTTACAATGTGACCTTTTTTTCACTATAACATCGATTCATGAGTCTTGCATAGGGCTTGTGGGATTTCATGTATAATATATAATCAAATATGGAAATCCACCCCAAGTAAGAGGCCTTTTCCTATAATGTGTGGTGATACTAAGGTTAAAAAGACAATAAGGAAGTGAGATGGATTGGAAAATATAATTAAAGAATGAAAAGGGATCATGTTTGATGATATCAAATCCCAAGTCATGGGTTTATATCACTTTGGTGACACTGAGGGGATGTTTCTTGGAAATAATTTCTAACACTCCCCAAGATTCATTACAAGGGGCTAATTTCCCTCTTGTGAACTAGTAAGGGTTACGATGTGACCTATCTATATTGCGTTGTGACCTGGAGTCATGGGTCCCACATTTAGATTAAAGGGATTTCATGTAATTTATAAAATATTTTATAAAGCCTCTAACTACTCGAATTAATCCAAAATCACTCCTTTAAATTTTTATGATTAATCTTACATAAATACCCTTTGTTGTATAAGCCCAATAACTGCATTGTGATCACGTCTATTCTAGAAGAGAAAATTCCAAATAACCATTGAGATTTTCCAAACTCTTATAAGTATTTATAAGCCTTATTCCATGCAAATTATAATCAATGTGAACTACAAACACCTGATTAAAACATCTTGGAACTTAAAAACTCATCCTTTATCCAATAATCAAATGATTAACTTGGTTCTAAAATTCTCATCCATTTGGTTTTTTATAAATCTAAGATATCTTTAGTGATATTTAAAACCATTACACATTAGTAGTGACTAGTAAAAATGAATTTACTTTTCTATCACTTAAAGTAAATGTTAGAACATCATAGTGTTCAAAATATGATATCAAGATAGAAACTCACACCTTGTATATATGTATTTAATGATGAGTCCTGGGGTTTTTAATGGGACCAAATATGTTGGATGGGATAAAGAGATTTTCTATTTTCTAAAATCTTGTAGTAAATAAATATTATAGTATATACATTGATATATTGATGTACCTAATCATAGTTAAAGAACTAGAGATCCAAGGACATAGATGATCTTGACTAGGCTATTTTCTAACGAGGTATACAAGGAAGGTTTTCATTAAGCCACAACATTCAAGATGTGGAAAATCATAGATTATATATATATAATTAGTG
Organism: Viscum album; assembly: GCA_963277665.1. NCBI lineage: Eukaryota > Viridiplantae > Streptophyta > Magnoliopsida > Santalales > Viscaceae > Viscum > Viscum album. The sequence goes on along the minus strand of OY728129.1, from coordinate 1,773,704,999 downwards.
GATCCCAAGAATGTTTTTGAAAATTCATTAGGATATGATTAAAAATCCTATTGTTAGGAGTTGATAACAAATAAATATAGATAACATTACCAAATGTCTAATGGAAAGAGGTTATGGAAAAACAATAATTCTTATCACAAGATGGGATCTCCAATCAAGGTTATCAATTCTAAAATTGTTTATAAATATAATTTTGAAGTTTTTATAATGGATTTGTGAAAATATGGAATCTTATATCCCCTCATGGAAGTTATAATGATTGGTTATTCTAAGAAATAAGTAGAAATAATATTATATCCTCAATACAAAGAGTGTTTCTGCAGCAATCAGGCAGAGATCAATTCCATGAAGACTAAGGTGGATCAAATTAAATTAATCCATGATTTAGAATATAAATTTATATAATATTTGGTTTTATAGAATCAATGATTCAAAAAATAATTTTATGTGCTGAATACATCAAAAAAATGGGAGAAAAATGAAAGCGTAATGTGACATACTCTAGTAACTTTCACACAATGTGGGAAAGAAAATATCTATAGAGAAGCAACTAAAAGAAAGTATTATCAATTTTAAAATACAACATAAATAGGTGATAATTTTTAGTGAATAAGTTGGATCAATATTAGAGAATATTTATTCCCAATTGAAGTATATGGATGAGAAGATCAAGGATCTGAATTTGTGGTTATATACCTCTATTGAGAATAAGAAGAACCCTCCCATTATAGCATCAAAAATTAGAGTATAAAAAACTCCAATTCTATAGTTTCTGAGTAATTTAAAGATTATTAATAAATATATTAGAGGAAATATACAAATTTATAAGAAATTATGATTCAAATACTTTGGAAGAATGGGACACAACATGGATTTGTGTCTAAAATAAAAGTGCTTACCATTTGGATAAAATAAACAAAAACAACATCTAAATTGAATTTACAATAAATGAGGTATTAATATAATGGGTGATGATTTATTTATGCTAATAAAGGATATATATATATATATATATATAAAGAAATTATAGACTAATAAATGATAAAGGTTTCAAGAGGATAATACCCTATCAAATATTAACTGTTCTCTTAAACATAATAGAAATAAATCAATTATATTCAAAAGTAGATTAATAAGGTTGTAAGGAAGAGTATATAGAGTGAAAAAGAGTGTTAATTAAGAACCAATTATTAATTATTCAAAGTATTATTCATGGAGATAATGAAAAAAACATGGAGGAAGAAAAAATATGTTACGTGTGATGAACAAATAGTGGATGTTCTCCTAATGAAAATATTTCAAAGGATGAAAAGTTACAAGGTGGTTCTAATGGCTATAGGAGTGGAAAAAACAAAGAATTAAAATGTTGTGTTACTAATTATACTAAAATTCAAGAGTTAATAATGGGTTTAAGAGACCTCTTATATAATATTAAACATTAAGAATAAAAAATTGATGATTTATCGTTAGGATAAACATGAACTGGTGGGATTAGTTTTGCAATGGAAGTGAATTTCAATCCAAAGAAGATTGGTAACTATAAAGATCAAATATAGAGTAAAGTTTTTAAAAGTTTTATTGTATGAATAATCACTAGAAAGTCTTGTAAGTTATATAAGAGAAAAATATTATTTCATCAAGACTTTTAAATTTCTTAACTTGATAATATCTAGTAAATACCACTCTCCTCATGTACATTTTAGCTCCTAAATGTTAATTAAGTGTTGAAAATTTAAGGGGGAGATATGTTACTTGGTGTGTATGTGACGAAAGTAGATACATGTAAAAATGGTCTAAAAGAAATTATAAATGGTATCAAGGCCCAAACTAAATTCTCTTGTGGAATCAATCTAAATTTTATGATGAAATAATGGTATCTAGAAACATTTCTAGTGGTGTTAGTCCTTATCAGGTATGAACGGTAGCATAAATTATATTATAGGGTTTGGATGACACTTATATGTTTTTACCATATATATGATTGTTTATGATGTGAAATTGTCTATTATTTCTAGATGGTAATGGATTATTTGAGGGAAATATTCATGGTTGATGAATTTTAGTGAAAATTATTTTTTTTATGGATGCTTAAAGTGAAGATTTCTAAGGGGAGTTTTCTGAAATTGAGAATCTAAATGTTATGGATTATGAAGAGATTGGAGTCCCATGTGTTTATGTCTTATATATCAACTAAGAATAATTTAAAAGTGATATAACTCAAACAATTTGTGCATTAAGGTATATTTATTAATTTTTTTGGTAAGTGTGAGTGGGTTTATAGTGAGATTCTCAAAGAGAGTAAACTTCTCAGGTTTCATGGTACTTATGGAAGTATGTTAGTGAAATGGAAAACATTGAAGTTGTTAGCTTAAAATATTAATTCCTACACCATTTTTTTTACTCATTAGGATCATAAGATTTATTTTTGACTCTTGGGTAAGTGGTGACTTAAGTCCCTAAAAATCATTGAAATTTGGCAATAGGTGAAAGTGGTTGGAACATAAATGAGGATTTTGAAAACATAGTGAAGAAAACATTTTTATTTCACTAAAAAATAGTGTTATGTGATGTCCATGAATTCATATTCATTATGATTAAATAGAAGTATAAAAATGTAGATATGTATGATACAAATAGATTTATTGACTATAGTAAAAAAAACAAAGGCAGAGAATTTTTCCAAAAAGAAATTTGTTGTTAAGTTTGTCAAAAATTGATAGTGATGCTCTAGGATAAAAATACAAAGGTAAAATGAAGATAAGAGAAGTCCCAATGTGCATAAATACTTTATGATGATTTTCAAATCATTATATCATTTCAATAAAATATATTAAATTATTATTTTGGTTATATGGAGATTTATGTGTGTAGAGATGCAAGACTAATCAGTAAAAAATACAGTATTGTAAGTTAATATCTGAAGACTTTTGATAATATCTAATTTTTATTCATCCTTATATTGGACGAATTGATAAAAGTTTCTTTAGAGTGTATGTTTTTTTAGAATAAATAAATGAAGTTATATTGTATAAAAATTGGTTGATTTGTGTTTTATGAATTTTAATGAGATTATTTAAGAATACTCTAGCTTAATATATATTTTGATAGGTCTTATAGGATTTTAGAGAAATATGGAGTGAATGAAATAAGGATCTAGCACTACTGGAAATTGGATCTTTCCCAACAATTCTATACCAACGGTTTGTGAAAACCGTTGGTATAGGCACCCTTTCCCAACGGTTCTCCCAAACCGTTGGGAAAGGGAGCTCAAAACACCCCTTTCCCAACGTTTTGGGAGAACCGTTGGGAAAGGGTTGGGTCTTTCCCAACGGTTCTCCCAAACCGTTGGGAAAGGGAGCTCAAAACACCCCTTTCCCAACGGGTTTGGAGAACCGTTGGGAAAGGGGGGGGGGGGGGTCTTTCCCAACGATTCCCTTAAACCGTTGGGAAAGGGAGCTCAAAACACCCCTTTCCCAACGGTTTTGGAGAACCGTTGGGAAAGACCCAACCCTTTCCCAACGGTTCTCCAAAACCATTGGGAAAGGGTCCCCCAAAATCCAGCATCCCCGAAAACAAATATGCACCTATCCCAACGGTTTTGCGAACCGTTTGGATAGGTTCTTCGATTTTTTTCCAGGTCTACTGCCCGAGAACATTATATAAATCTAAATTTTAAATAATTAATATAATACATATATATATATTTATGAAATTATGTTTCAAAAAGTCATATTAGGTTAGTGGTTAAGTCGTTCTATTATAAAAGAGGGGTTCAGGGATCAAATCACACCGAATGTATTTTTTTTGAAATATATATACCAACGGTTTTATAACCGTTGGAATATATTTTCATATTACCTATGCCAACGGTTTTCAAAACTGTTGGGATAGGTCTATACCAACGGTTTTCCCAAAACCGTTGGTATAGACCTATCCCAACGGCTTACTTCGCCACAGTTCTCCAAACCGTTGGTATAGGCTATACCAACGGTTTGGAGGCCTATACCAACGGTTCCAAACCGTTGGTATAGGTTAGTTTTCCAGTAGTGTAGACTGTATAAATATTAAATCTGAAATTTCTATTACTGTGTATGATTAAAATAGGATTTATTATATGTTCTTTATATTAATTATAATTTATCATATATTTGGAATGTTAACTTTAGCATAATAAAAAATCATAATAATTTTATTTATTCTCTAAATGTTATATAAGATGAATCCATGTTTTTAAAGTATTTTGTGATATTCAATTAAAATTACATATACTCATTCCAGATTAACATGTTGTTTACTAATGATTTGTAAGATTACATCCAACCATATTTTAAAGTTTATTTAATAATAAATCATGTTGAAGTGAAGCTGCATCAAATTAAAACTAATTTATATATGAATATAATAGTTCTTTCTTGAGAAAACCTCTATTGGGGTGGGCTATATCAAGTGAGGTCACCATTGTGTGATAATAACTAGAAGTTCCTAAAACTCATATTACAATAACATGGGGGGATGATTTCATTATATAATATTAATATAAATAAGAAGGTGAACTTTTTTATTCCATGAATCATAGATTGTATCATGAGATCCATCATGCGTGATAATATAAGAAGACATAATGGTGATGTTATGTCATGATTATGGAGGTTCTTCTATAATGAACAAGAATATTTTAGAGGGGAAATATATTAAAGATCATGGGGATGATTCTTTCATAATGATAGTTATTGTTCAATTCATAGATCACATATATTCATTATTTTTTATTTATAATTCATTAATTCATTCCCACTGAATTTATTCATTTAGGAATAATAATCAATCATTTATTTTATATGTGTAATATTATTTTTAACATTAAAATAGTCTATATTCATGTTTTTAATATATTTTTTTTAATATTTCATATTTTGTTTCCATTGAAACACTTTATTTCATGTGTTTTTTTCCATTTCTGTAGTTTGATCTGGAAGTAGGTTATACTAGAAGCAAGGTCGAAGTCTAGAAGATAGATAACATATGGACGTAGAAGGAAGAATTTCTAAAAGATAGTTAATTATTTTGAAAAAAGACTACACATTTGAATGAATTGAGGAAGATGATGTATGAGAATAAGAAAGGGGGAAACCCTTACATATGGGCCATATTGATATTTAAGCGTTCCCAACAACCCAATTGATATGTAAGAATAAATTACTTTATTTTTTTGATGAAATAATATATATGTGAGACACCCATGGATGATGTGTAAATGTTACCTACAGATTCACTAATATGTAAGGTATTTTCCTTGTTTGTTGAGTACATATGGGTTGCACATGAAGGGTAAAAATTTATTTCATAGAATACATGTTTCATAAACACTTATTTAAGGTTATATGTCATTTACACTATGGAGTACTTTTCACCTGATGAAAATGATATGTATGGGTATTTTCCTTTTCAATTTTATCCAAAGTGATAAGATCCTTGCTAAAACATACGGTTTTTGTGACGTCCTAGACCTGGATTCCACTTAATAGGTGTTGCATGCCCGGTGGGCCAAATAGCCTCAAGCGCATCTCCCCAAATTATAGAGGCTTTTGACTAGCATTGAGGGACTAAGGTGTGTCTATGGGGAGACTATTCACACATTACAATAGTGTATCATTATGGATAAATATAAACATAGGTAAATAGTGGAAGCAATATGAGTGAATAGAAGGAACATAAGAAATAGAAACAATAGTAAAAATAACTAAAATAACTGGAATAACATACAATAGTTTATGATGATATGTCATATATCTAGTAAGATTAAAAATATCGATACAAAGTAAAAATCATTAATGGAAAACCCAATGTATAAAAATGAAATACATAAACTATCCCAAGAATCCCAATCTACATCTCAGTCATCTGGTACCAGCGCTATCCTAGAATAACAAAAAATTGAACACATTGTCATTAAAAATAAAATTGATTATTATTTTAAGGTTTATTTATAGTATAGGGAATACCCTAGGTCATATATCAAGGATATTTGATAGGTTTAGGGTGTGTATTTATAATAAAAGTTACTAAAATAGGGGGATGTTTTGAAAAAATCTTTAAGAAACTAACTTAATTTAAATAGTTTAATAGCTGATAAAGAAGTATATTTTGAAAAATATGATATTAAGGGGTCATTTTTTTCACTAAAAACATTTCAAGTTCATTTTTCTTATATATTCATTTAGGTTTGGATTAATTATTTGGTTCAAATTAATTGGATCTTGATTAATTCTTAAGCCTTTATTTCATTTCATGAATAACCAAACCTTGACATAACAATCATATTTCCAAGGTCAAGAACTTATGAATGGAATAATAGATTACAAATTATAATGAAATCTTAAGAAATTGTTTAAGAAAATTATTCTTGTGATGTACAATCAGAACAACACAACTCACGCACTCAAAACCTCACACCGATCAGTTAGAAATTAAGAGCATAACATTCACATGAAAAAAAACAAGCATTAAAAATTAAATCATGTAAGATACATGGAATGAAATGTTTTAAAAATCAAATTAATCCAAACCAGTATCTAATATATGCACCGTAACTCCCTTGACATGTGTGTAGCTCCCTCACAATGAGTACCCATTTTTTATTCCAACATCGAGAGGAGGAAAGTCGGATGGAGCTCTGTCTTCATCCTTGATCCTCCTATGAGGATAAGAGACTCTATAACTTCAAATATAAATAAATGACACATATATAACTCCAAATTGGTATCAATTCACTCCTTGGTCTAACTTACAAATGAGGTACCCAATGTATCATTCTATAGGAAAAGTTGAAGGTGGTTTTGGGAACATAGATTGTGTAAAACCACTTGTCCCATTATATTCGACCTCAAGAAAGTATTATCTCACCTTTTGATAAAACTATAAAGTTTTATCCCAATCAATTTAATATCTCCACCAAAACAATTTCACTAGTTGGAAAACTACAGCTCAAGATATTGATAGAATATAGAACACATCTTTGGACTATGTGCAGATTTGATTTCCCGGATAGATAAGTCTGGATGGGAAACCATATGGTAGAATGAGGAATGGGTTTCTTCTTATTAAATGTATCCCATTTCATTTAGGACCATACCACAAAATATAATCCTATTTGGATGCACGGTTTAGTATTATAGTGTGGTTGAGTCCACTGGTGTGCTCAGATCCTATGTAGTTTTTCCCATTTTCTTGAACATCATTTGGGCCCTCCAAATCACCTCCACCTTCAATTAAATTATAAAAAATCAACATTTCAATTTTTTACAGTGAAAAAATAGAATAATTGAATCAAACATGGAGTGAAATTATTTATTATATGTATAATTTTGAATACAAAACTAGTTTAGCATAGTGGTGTAAGGGGTGAAAATGAAACATTGAATCATGGTGAAATTGCACCCCCATACCTAAACATTTTCACTCCTCGTCAAAGTCATATTTTCAAAAATTATACATGTAGATATTTCAAAAATCATAAATATTTAGTGTTAAATTAAAATTTAATTCCTGATAGAAATTTGATCAAAGAAAAAATCACACCGAGGAGCTATTCTCACTGATCATGGAAAAAGACATCTCAAAAAAATTCAGAATAAAATTACAAGAGATGCATGATAATAAGCTAAGAAAATAATTAAAAAGTTAATCAGGTCACTAATTCTCCATGTGTGTGTGTGACAATCATTTCATGCTATTCTTTCCACTTTCTATCGAGTAAATATATGTTATTTTAAAAATTGTCTACTTGCATGATCCTTTCACCGAACATTCCCTATATCCTTTATAATCAAATTTCAAGACCCACACACATATGCATTCCCAGAAGTCAAACCATAAACTCCTGACCTAGATATCCCCATATTTTGTACATTTCATCACTTCCCTAAATGTTTATTTTGTTTTTGTTTTTTGTTTGTTTTTTGGTTTTTTAGGCATACAATAGTCTGATAATAGGTAAACATGCATAGGTCGATCTAGTACAGTAATGAAATAAACTGGATAAGTAAATAACATATGAAAAAATAATTTTCAAAGGTACAAAAAAACTAACCTGACTTATATTTACCTTCTATTAAGTAATAAATTTTCACACTTCATGGTTGGGTGCAAATATGTGTGGAGAGATTAAGTTAAACAATTTTGTCTTAAAATATTCACACAAAGGGAATCATTATTTTCAAAGGTTTTAAAATGATATAACCATTTATGTCATTGACAAAGAAAATAATTTCAAAATAATGTCACACCTAAGTATTGAATTCTTACTAATATTCACATTTCATCAGATTTTTTTGAATATTAAAACAAAATAAAATAGAGAAATTACTCATGGATTTTTAATAAATTCCATGATTAAGAGGGAATCATTTTCTATAAAAATCAGGCATAAAAATTAACCTTACGACAAAAAAAAGATAACCATGGTCATTGATGATGAACCTAGGTAATCCAAACCTATATAAGATTTGGGTTCTAAAAAATTCTACAACTTCCTTAGAATCATCTGTCCTTTTAGCTCGTGCCTCTACCCATTTTGAAACATAACCCAATTCTAGAATAATTTAATGGTTCCAAAATTAATTGGGGGAATGGTCTCATAAATTCAATGCCCCAAACATCAAAAATGTCATTAAAGATCAAGGGTTGTTTTGGAATTTCATTTCTTCTAGATACATTCCCCATACTTTGACAGCAAGGACGAGATTTACATAAATCATGGGCATCCAAAATAAGTGTTGGGAAAAAGAGACTATAATCAAGGACCTTGTGAGTAGTCCATTAGGGACCAAAGTGGCCCCCACAAGTAAGAGTGTGATAGAACCTAAGGACATACTGAAACTTGCTATCATGAACACAACACCTGAGGAATCGATCACTACGTGTGCGCCAAAGGTAGGGGTCATCCCAAATGTACCAACAGGACTTATGTTTTAGATGGTTGGCCTGGTTTTAACTAAAATCAGTAGGAATGCAAGATACTACCAAATAATTTATAATTTCCACAAACTAAGGAATAGAATATTGCACTCAGTACAGTTTCTCATCAAGAAACATGTCATTTATGGGAATACAAGTGGATGATTCAATGTTCGAGGATGGAAGGATCCTACAGATATGGACAACCATAACATTTTCTACTCCTTTTTTATCTCTAATTTCTAAATTGAATTTCTGATGGAGGAGCATCCAGCGAATGAGATGTCGTTTGGATTCTATTTTCTTAAGGATATACTAGAGGGATGCATGGTCTGATAACACAATGACTTTGGACCCTAAAAGATAAGACCTTAATTTATCCAAGGAAAACACAATGGAAAGAAATTCTTTTTCAGTTGTGGTGTATTTTTTCTTGGGTAGGATCTAGTGTATGTGTGGCATAGGCAATGACATGTGGAGCTCGATCAACACTTTGTGATAAGACTTGCCCAACTGCATAGTTAGAGGTGTCACACATATGCTCAAATGGTAAACCCTATTGAGTTGGTCAGATTACTGGGGGTGATGTGAGACTCCATTTCAATTTATTAAAAGAATCATCAGATTATTTATAAAAAAAATCCTTTTATTTTTGGAGCAATAGGGAGAGGGGAGTGAAATTTTACTAAAGTCACGAATGAAATGATAGTAAAATCCAAATTGACCTAAGAAATACCACACATCCCAATCATTTTTTGGGAAATGGTAGGGAAGAAATGACATCCACTTTTTATTTATCTACTTGGATACCATCCCCAGAAATGAAATGTCCCAAAACTATACCTTGTCACAATAGGAAATGGAATTTCTCATAATTTAATACGATATTATTTTTAACATAGTGATGTAGGACTGAACTAATACTACTCAAACATTCATCAAAATAAGAGCCATAAAATGTGAAATCATATTCGAATACTTCCAAGAAATTCTCTAGGTAATCCGAAAAAATACTAACCATGAATCACTAGAAAGTACCCAGAGCTTTGCACAAACCAAATGGCATCCTTCTATATGAAAATGTGCCAAAGGGTAAGTGAAGGTTTTCTTTTCCTAATCCTAGGGGAAAATATATATTTTAAAGTATCCAGAATAACTCTCAAGGAAATAGTAACTGGACTTCCCTACTAGCCTCTCTATAATTTGGTCAATGAATGGAAATGGGAAATGGTCCTTCCTACTATTTTGGTTTAATCGGCAATAGTCTATACAAAAACTCCAACTATTATTCACATGAGTTGGAACCAATTCATTATTTTCATTGTTTATTAATATAAGACCAGTTCTTGTAGGAACTATTTGTACCAGACTGACCCATTGGCTATTAGAGATGGGGTAAGTGATTATATCAGCCAATAATTTTGTTACATCCTTTTTAACCACATCTAGGAGTTTTGGGTTCAGTCGACGTTGTGAATGCCTCATTGGTTTAGCCTCATGATTTAACAATATATTATGTGTGAAAATTGATGGGATAATACCTGTAATGTCAGAAAGTGTCAACCACAAATATTGTTTATACTCCCTCAAAAGTTCAAGAAGTCACAATTCATGCTCAGGAGAGAGTGAACTGAAAATGATAACAGGCAACTTTTTTCTATTCTCAACATATAAATATTTTAAATCTTGAGGCAATTGTTTTAATTTCAATTCAGAGGGATTTTGGATTTATGTGAGTGTGTGTGAAAGTGAGAGGTCACTAATCTCATATAACAGCTTAATGATATCATCCTTAGATGAGGAATGATATTTTACAAGATTAGAAGTATAATTCATGGTTGTGTGATCCTTAATGTTCAATAAATCTTCAATTAATAATCATGCATGACATTTTTCTAAACCATTACAACATTCTATTGATGATTTATTTCCTATCATTTCAATCAATGATGAAAACTCATAATGGGTGTCATGGTAAGGAAAATATGTTTTTTTAGGGGAACATAGTACATCTATAGAGTTAATAGAGAGAGGAATGTTCTTCTGAGGGGTGATTCATGGAATCAAGGATACTGGAGTGTGAAATTTCACCACCAAACTCAGTATATAATGTATCATTATGTAAATTAATTATGTTTTTGGAAGTTTTCAAGAAGGGAATCCCCAATATAATTGCGGCATGTCTATTCATCATACTGTATTCCATTTTTATCACATAAAAATCAGTAAGAAAAATTAAAATTTTCACCCTCACAAGAACATCCTCTAACACACCAGAGGGGTGTGTTGTACTCCGATTTTCTAATTAATGAAAAATTATATTGGAATTCAGTTCCCTGACCTACAATGAAGAGTAAATAAGTCAAGGGATCATATTTATAGTAGCACATAAATCAATAATAGAATTGGAAAAATAATACTCCCCTATGGTGCATGGAATTTAGAATGTTCCAGGATCATTTAATTTGGTGGGAAGTGATGGCTCTATCAATTCAGACATAGTCCTCCCCAATCTCACCTTCTCATCACCTCAAAGTCTCTTATGGTGTGTAAATATATCCTTAAAAACATGGAATATCTTGGAATTTGTTCACGGCATCAATCAAAGGAATGTTAAACTATAATTTTTTGAAGGTTTCCATGATTTCTTTATGAAGTTCAGTTTTTTTTTTGTTTTCTTAGTTTGGTAGCCCTTTGAAAAAATAGAAGAGGAATGGTTGGGCTAGGTGACTCATCAACAGATACACTCTTTCCATTGAAAGGTCTTCTATCAAGAAAAGTTTTTCCAACATTTTTACTTATTTCAATTGTTGGGATGGTGTTTTACTTAGAAGGGGGTGACACTAAAGGAGGGGTCATTTGGATTTTAAGTTGATTTCCACTCCTAAGGATGATGGCACTAACATTTCCCATATTCCTATGGTTAAATACTGTTTGAGAGGGTATTTTTCCTGACCCATGACTTTGTATCCCCCCCCCACAGAGTTATCTAGTTGAACTAATTGGGATTTTAGTTCTTGTATGGCAGATAGGGTGGTTTGTTGGAATTAGTGATTGTTGTCAGCCATTTGTTTAATCATGTATTCTAGGCTAGGCTTGTATTTTTGAGGGGGTTGTTGGTAAGGCCTTTGAGGTGGTTGAGGATTTCTAGTTGGTGTTGGTTGACTACTTTTCCCTGGATAGTTCCATGGTTATTTAGGTTAGTTTGAATACCCCCTTTCCTATAAGCTTGGTTTTCTTTCCACCTAGGGTTGGATGGATAGTAAGGTTATTTCTAAAAGGGTTGGTTATATGGGCGGCCTGTAAATATTGGCTCACAAATCTCATAAGTTTAACTTAGTTGGGGGATTTTTCTAGAATAATGGGTGTTAGATGAACATATACAACAATTTATGGGAGGTGGAGATTGGTATTTACCTTGGGAAAGTGAAATTTTTCTTAGAAGGGTACTTACCTCTTCAAACTTTGTGTCCACATTCTTCTTGAATTTAGTACTTTCCACCTCATGGACACCTTGAATGGGTACATTAGATATTGAACTGAATTGTTGAGTGTTATTCACCATGTTTTCAATTAGGGTTATTATAGAAATTGGGGTCTTATCAATTGGTGAACCACCTTCCACAGTATAAAACATAATTCAATCGATAGGAATTAAACCTTAATAAAAATATTGAATTAAAAGTTGATCTCTTATTTAGTGGTGTGAGAAGTTTGAACAAAGCCTCTTAAATCTTTCCCATCATTTATGAAGTTTTTCCCCTTGTGATTGTATTATCCCACAAATTTATTTCCTTATTTTTTGATTCTAGAGGCTGGGAAATATTTTTCAAGAAAAAGGCATTTCATCTCTTCCAAACCTCTAATTGGTGAATTAACATAATACAACCAATCTTTCGCAGTGTCTTCTAATGAAAATGGTAATTATCTAAGATTAACTTGTTATTCATCTATATTAGCAGGTTTTAATTCTGAACATATAATATGAGATTCTTTTAAATGCTTATGTGGATATTATCCTTCGAGTCCAGGGAATCTTGGTAATAAATGAATTAAACTAGATTTAAGTTCAAAATTGGGTTCCTCACATTGAATTTTAATATATTTGGGTTGGATATAAATATAAGGTGAGATTAGTTCTTTTAGTGTTTGATTATTTTCATCCATGTTATGAGTTTTTATTTAATTGTTTGATGTTAGTTCCACAAGAATAAGAGGAAGTATCAAGAATAGTGTTGATGTTTTATGTGTCCTCCGTCAAAGGGTTCTCTTGTGCATCTCAGTGTTGCTGATGTAGGATCCTCTATGGTTTGGATTTAAAATGTGGTAAGTCTTCCATAGTATAATGCATCATTCACAGAACATACACAATAAAAAATCATAACACAAAAATATATTCAAATGTATAAGATAAAAAAATAAATATTCACAAAATTTACAAAACTCTTATAAAAACACTCACTAAAACCTAAAGCGCTCCCTAGAAACGGTGCCCAAATTTGATCACGTTGTCATGACACATAAAATTGATTATGATTTTAAGGTTTATTTATAGTATAGGTTAGACCCTAGCTTATCTATCAATGATTTTTTATATGTTTAGAGTGTGTATTCTTAATAAAAGTTACTAAAGGATGGGGGTTGTTTTGAAAACATCTTTTAGAAACTAACTTAATTTAAAGAGTTTAATAGTTGATAAAGAAGTATATTTTGAAAAATATGATATTAAGGGGTCATTTTTATTTAATAATACACATTTAAAGTTAATTATTATTATAGATTCATTTAGGTTTGGAGTAATTCTTTGGTTGAAATTAATTAGAATCTCAATTAATTCCTAAGCCTTTATTTTATTGCTTGAAGAACCAAACCTTGACATAAAAATCATATTTCCGAGGTATATAACTTATGCATAGAATAGGATATTAAAAAGTAGATTGAAATCTCAAGAAAGTGGGTAATAAAAGGATTCTTGTGTTTTCCAATCAGAACAAAACAAGTTACACACCCAAAACCTCACATCGATCAGTTAGAAATTAAGAACATAACATTCACATGCATAAAAACAAGAATTAAAAATGAAATCATGTAATATAAATGGAATTAAATTTTTTAACATATAAATTACTCCAAAATAATAGCAAATAGATGCTCCAAAACTCCATGTACATATGTGTACCTCCCGCACAACGAACACCCACTATTTAGCCCAACAACGATAAGAGGAGGAAAGTCAGCTGGAGATCATTCTCCATCCTTGATCACCCTATAAGAATAGGACCCTGTAGGGTCCTAAAAAATATCCAAAAAGGAGAATGATGATCCCCATTAACTCAAGGGAGATTCTGCCCAACTTCCCCTCAAAAGTATTGGGCATATGTGGACAATACTCAAGGATGGTGAAGGAGGAACCGGTCCGCGGACCGTTCTAATGTTAACGACGCACGGTCGGTTCCGCGAAGCGTCCCTCCTCCGCAGACCTTCATCATTCATGAGATGGAGATGAAGATCCTCCATGGTCACGAGGAAGGACATGCGCCAACCCATTTCACCATTCCGGACCGCCCCAGCCGTGAGCTGCGTCAGCCGGCATGAACCGCCTCTGCTGTCGTTCGCAAAATGGAGGCGGAACCCTCCGCAGCCGTGAAGCACTCCCCGAGTTTGGTTCACGGAGGAGTGTTTAATACCCCGCGAATTACGGATTGACCAAGTCATCCATGAACTGTGTTTTCAGTCATGGGACTCTGCAAAATGTGTCACATGACCATAGATACATCCTTTTCCCCGCTCTAAGAAAGGATATTGAAGAAGAAAGAAAAAAAAGAAATGATGGAGAGGAGATCAGTCAGATTTGGTTGGAAGGATTTCGAAGGAAGGCTTAGGATTTCAGAAGTTCCAGTTCGCGAACCAGAGCAGGTATGAACCTGGGAACGAACTAATAAGGAACCAAAAAACATATAATAACTTGGTGAACTGCGAACATAAAATAAAAAAGAAGAGAAAACCGTGAACCAGGGTCCCTCCGTGGATGTACTCCCCACGGACCAGGGAGTTTATGCCTCTTTTCCGATCCGCTGCACCACGTAACACCCTCCTATGTGGGCAAAGCCCCGACCAACGAGCCTCTGGCTGGCACCTCCATTGGTCGGTGCTACCTGCATGGAACCCTCCGCGGACCACCCTGGTTCGCAGATTGAACCTGGAGCCACAAACCACCCTGGTTTGCGGGATTCCCATCAATCCACGAACCACCCTGGTTTGCGGACGGCCTCTCCAGCCGTGTAGCACTTTCCTACACGAAGGGCGCCACTACCCATACCCCTATGTGGCCTTCCAAAACCTTGGGAGTTCCCATTACCTGAGCCAGATAAAATCCTTCCAATTTCAATCCGACCTGATCCTTCGCAACCTCCTCATTGGCCTACTCATCGGCCCCGAGCCGAGGCCTCCACCAGAGCCACCAGATCTGTGTGGTGTAACCCTCAGGTGCATCAACGCACCGTTTTGAGTTCACATACCCACGGTAAATAGAGGCAAAGCGGTTTCCCTGACCCTTGGAAAGATTCCTGAAGTATTCCAGGGTTCACATTCCAACGGTAATGTAGGGTCTAAGCCCGAGAGAACCCTTTCTGCCTCTACTCACTAGGATGGGGGACTGCACGCTTCGGCAGTCGGGAACTTCTCCCCTCCCCAGAGAGGGGGCGACATACCCATCTGAAGGCAGCCATCCCCATGCACCTTGGTACATCCCCGGGTACTTCCCTGGGGAATAAGAGAGGTGACGGGCACAGGACCACCCCTTTCCCTCTCCCGCTGCGCTTTGTCACCATGGGCATCCATCCTGTAGTAAGCCCCTACATTATGGGCCACCCTTATGCATAAACCCCACTCCACTTCTCACGAGCTCACCTTTCGCGACGTGATCCTTTGGTCCCTGCTGCCTCTTGTTTCTCACACCGAGCATGACTCACGTGGGCTTAGAGTAAGCATCGACCATGACATCCTCTTATGGGCCTCCTCAGAGTGTAAGCCCCAATCCATTACCCTAGGCCTCCTCAGAGTGTAAGCCCTAATCCATCATTCTGGGATTCCTCAGAGCGTAATTCCCAAGCCAATGCGAACTATGAGGACTTTGATTACCTACCATAGGGATACGTAGGAAGACTCCATGAGGTTCAAGCCTGATCACCAACGGGCCCCCGGGTCCACCTTCACGTCAGTTCTCTGACGCTCCATTTTTTAACTACATGGACTTTGATCCCTGTCCCCTAGGCAGGGTACGTAGGAAGCCTCCATGAGGTTCAATCCCAACAATCGGTCGACTCGACTATCTTCACATCGGTTCACCGCTCCACTCATAGTGCCACCTCAATGAGTTCCGACTCCTCGGGGTCATTAATCTAATGAGGGATGGTAAACCTCAAGCATAAATGATTCTAAACCCCTGCATTCAGCTGACCATTACCAACAAGGAGAAATCTGTAGATTCTATGTTTGGGTATAAACCAATGATTCGTGAACATATGAATACATATTAAATCTATAAGAGAGTCCCGGAACATGCAATAATTCCCCCCAAAAGGGTGCGATGAGCCCGACTTCCCATCCTCTCGACCAATGTGAGTTCTTAAGCGTCACTAGTTAGACCATCCGGTGAACGCCTACCTTTGGAAAGAAGGTCCACGCGTCATCGGATACGGAATTGTAGGGTGTTTCGAGGCCAACCCGAAACAAAAATGGTGAACCCGAATTGAATCATTAACCAATAATGACGGATTTAACTTAATCCCACCATTTTCCCCCTTTTACTCACAAGGAGGGCCAATCAAGGTCATTAATTACGCATGGGATCATGAGATACTGCTTTGACGGGTTTGCTGCTTCTATTTTCTAAAATGTTTTGCAGGTACTACCTTCAGAACTCCCTTCGATCCAATGGCATCCTGAAGGAACT
Source organism: Viscum album (assembly GCA_963277665.1). NCBI lineage: Eukaryota > Viridiplantae > Streptophyta > Magnoliopsida > Santalales > Viscaceae > Viscum > Viscum album. Next base: position 1,773,688,090 of record OY728129.1, on the reverse strand, counting down.
CACAAGCGTGTGCTCCCAATTACGCAATGATAGGACTTCCTCAACTATAGAAGACCCCGTCACCCACCCAACATCTTCAACGCTGGGTCTCATATGCACTGATCTGAGAGTACCACGTGAATAGTACTCTCCCACCGGTGGAGGCGGCCATGCACGCCCTCCAATCCACCAAGACTCGCCGGTCGCCTGCCCAGCAGCGGCCACAAAGGCAGATCCAGACAGCCCATGTTGTTGTCTCCAACCGTTTCTGGAGTCTATGCCTGGAACGGGACATTGCATACCTCCCTTGTAACACCCCGAGCTTCTACGATACGCCTCTCTTTCAATAATGCAATAGCTTGCATTGTACGCAAGTTCGAATTCTAACACACCGCAACTAATCAAAGTAGCCGTTATGAATAGTAATAACCACCTTTTAAAATTATAGAAATTTTATATTTCAAAATGGACTTCATTTTTGTATTCGTAATATCGAAATTATCCTAAGTTGAATTTTTTGTAACTTTCTGAGAACTTCCAATTTTTTATGAATAGTGAAAAATACTTAAAACAACTTTTTTAATCAAAATAATTAATTGTCATAAATTATACTATTTAGTGGTTTTAAAGTATAATTAGAATATATTTTTACCATTTTATCCAATGGTGGTCATTAGAATTAATTTAACATTGAAAATGGACATAAACAATTGCCAATCTTTTGATATAAATTGTTTCTTAAAAACACGCTATTTGTCGTAACAGCGGGAATTAATTGTAAAATTAATTAATGCAACTTTTATGTTTGGAATTTTGTAAAATAGACATCATTTTTGAATTCGGAATATCAATTATAGCTTAGGGTGAAATTTTGGCCTTATTCTGAAAAACTTCAATTTTAGATGAATAGTGAAACCACTAAGTGGTAATCAAGCAAACTGATTTTCAGTTAAATAAAAGTTTACCACTAATGTGTATTGAATTTTGAAAATCCGACATACATGGTTGTCATTAGTATGTAAAATGTGGTTCAATGGGGTAAAAATAATTTTTTGGTGAATAGTAACTTATTAAGTTCTTAATCGCGATTAGTGGTAATTAGGGTAGTTTAAGGTATAAATAATACTTTAATAATATTAAATGACCTAGACACATGTCCCAACCTCATTGGTTGTGTCATGGCCGACCAAGACAAGCCATGGCCTAACTTGGGGACCCCATGGATCCACTTTTGTTGGGAAATAACATAAATTACTTTTTATTTAATGTTAAAGTGAAAATGACACTAACATAAATTGTTTTACTAAAACAATTTTTAAGTAGGGTTACACAAGTCCAAATTTTGACTATAAATATTCATTAGAAAGCTAAAAAGATTTCCTACATCATAGTATTTGTTTTATAATTTTTAGACATTAAATAAATTAAATTATTTATGACATCATTATGATGTGGCGATGACCTCATTATTTAACGATTTAAATAAAATGAGAAGATAATGCAAAATCCAAGGCTTAAACTTGTCCAAATCCTATTGGATGAGGAGATTTCGAAACCTTATCACCTTAGACTCGAATTATATAAGTGTGGGACCTTTAGAATCCGAAAATCATTTTGAAATAATGTAACATTTCAATCTTTCCAAAAGTGCCCCTCCTCTCCACTTATAAAAGGCCCCCACCTCTCCCACTTCATTTACACTTTCAAGCCATTTGGCTCGGACAACCTCTGCCCAAATACTCTCCCAACATTCCTCCCTTACTCCTAGAAGCCTCACTTTGGGCATAACTCTTCCCAAGGAAGCCTTTGGCTCAAATCAAAAAGAGTTACCCGATTTTGAGGTAATGTCTTTTATAATGTTGTTTTGTTTTGTTTTTCTTCTCCAACCCCATAAACTCTTTTTATTCATTTCTTTTGTAACCACACCAGTATCCTAAATATACTAGGATGTTTTTATAAGAAGGATTAGAGCTAAACTTACACACACCTACATCAAATGGTTAAAGAACATACGGTTTCTGTGGATGGCGAATTTCTGCCTCACGAAGCGATGATTGTTCAACACTCATATAACACCTTCAAAGGTGGCCATTAAGATGTCACTATTTTTATATATGATATATAATATGTTTTAGTTTTACTTATGCTTCTGTATTTCTCATTTATGGCATACTTTATGATTTCCATTATGGGTAAAACGCAATAATTTCATTTTAGGAAGTGCGGACTACCGCCCCCTCAAAGTGATTTGAATCGTAAATGCCATATGTGGGATGTATAAAGGATGGAGTAAATGGTATTATACACTATATTATACTGGAATTATATTATACATTTATATCATTATGATTTAGTTCCATTAAATATGAAATTGAAATGAAAGTAGCGTTCATGCGTACGTACGGCTTACCGTCTCCATGAACGGTGCATTTCATTTCTTACCTCTAAATGTTACGTGACATTATGAATGAATGTATATACTGTATATATGATATATATGATATCTACATCATGAATATAATTCCGGATATAATGGATATTTCACCACATGAACAACTTGTAATTATAAGAAGTTTATTTTTGACTCAAGTACCAAAGATCGACAAAACGACCGTTATTAACTTAAATAATTACATAATGTTCATAACATTGTAATAAGTGATATAAAAAGGATAATGAAATTGAAAATGGTTCTTAATAAGGTAGATATTAACTCTAGTTTATTATTCAGGAGGTTAAAGAACGGTTGAGTCAAGTCGGACACAAGGTAAGGGAATTTCTTAACCCAACTTCCATTCTTTGGGTTAATCTCCTACTTTCAAATTATGTCATGATATTGTTATGTCCTATTTTGTATATTTACTTTCTTTATGTGTACCTATAGTGAATACACATAATATATCTATTTTATTTTAAAAATTATCTTTGTAAGGACTTCGTCTCAATCTCCTTTCATTGAGGCATATTTGGTTTTATACACAAATTTCTTTTATACGGTGTATAAACCACTTTGACTTTTACATTTACTCAAAAGGAATCTTTTTATACGAAGCATTTTACTAAACGAAAAAAAGGAATGTTTTTCTTTCCGTACGTATGCGGCGACAACGACTTCTCCGCCGTCGTAACCATTATTTGAGTTTCGGCTTCCTCTACAAGCCATCATTTTTTAATAAAAAAATAAATACAAAGTTTTAACTTTCTTTTATTTTGGAATTGAAAATGGTTTTGAAAGCGTTTTTATTATATCAATTTGTTGTATTGATATCTTGTGATTGAAATGTGGAAATGTTATGTTTCCTTTATGAATGTTTTATGTGATACGATTATGTTATGGTTTATGATATGTTTAAACCTATTCATATGAGGAATGTATTGGACTTAATAAGTGACGGGTGGAGCCCGCTATAGCTCCTCGATGCATCGGTAGGTCTCATGAGACAACTAGACGTGGAATTGGCCGAGGCCCTTTCCCATTTTGAGTTATGGTTTTGGCCGAGGCCTTAATCATTTTAGATGTCTTGGCCGAGGCCTTGACAAAGTGTTTCAGAATGTCTGGCATTATACATTCCCTCATTATGAAAGTGGTTATTGATATTACATGTGATTATACGACCAGTAGAATATCCATGTGAAGAAGTAAATGGCATTATCTCATTTTACTTTTGCCATATTATGTTGAAGTTCATGTTTAAGAGGCTTTTGTTTTAGTTATACATTGCCTTAAATGTAAATGTTTATTTATGAAAGCTTCCGCATTATTGTTATCCTTACTGAGCATTTGAGCTCACCCCTTTCAATGTTTAAAATTTTTCTAGGATGTGAAGAAGTATTTTATGAATGACCTGCAGGGATAGTCAGAAGAGGAAATGAGTGTGGACTATGAAGACTTTGTTATTAGTTTTTCACTTTATGATGTAATGTAACATTTATAAATGTATCTAGTGTTTCCAAGGCTACTAAACTAATCGATCTTTCGAGACTTGATCTTTTGTGATCATGCCAATGTTACGAAGTAATGCACCGACTCTGGGTAGCTGGGGTCGGGGCGTTACAGTTGGTATCAGAGGCAGTTTAGTACTAACCTTGGAAGCTAGATTTAGATAAACTCTGATTAGAGCACATAGCCCGAAGATAGACTTTGAGGATTAGTATAGAAGAACTTCCTAGAATTTTGGTATTATAGAGATGTTATGAGTTTTCCGAGCAATACATCCCTGTCTGGATACGAGCAGGTAGAGGCGGCTCTGGCATAGATGTACCTAGGGGTAAAACCCGAAAACACCGCTTTGAGCTAGACTCGAACGGGAACTGGTGCACGACAACGGGCCTTGCTGCACTCTTGGTTACGACACTCCCGGGGGATATGCTTAGGATAATTCTCATTTTCTTTACAAACCACTATGAACAGTTATGAGTATATACTTCCTCAAATAAAACCTTTTTATAATTATGGATTATATCCATAATTAGTTCAATTTATGTTAAGTGTTTTACAAGTATGGAATTATGTATTTTGATTCATAAACTAATCTAGTTTATGCCATTGTTTAGAAATGGCGCCTAGTGGAAGGAATGGAAACCGTATCAATGCACGCACTCCGTGTAGGAATTGCCCTCCTACTCAGGATAATTATGGTGGAGCTAGTGATACAACTGGTGCTGATCAGCTTCTCACCGTACTGGGACAACTCACGCAGGTTATGAATAACAACCTTACTCGTATGGAGCACCCTGATCCGCAACGTGGAGGATCAATGCTAGACCGTTTCATGAGGCAACAACCGCCAACCTTCAATGGGAGTACAAATCCTATAGTAGCTGAGCAATGGATAAATTCCTTAGAGAAAATATTCCATGCCCTGGGGAGTAGTGAAAGGGAGAATGTTGTCATGGCAGTTTACCGCCTCACTAGAGATGCCGATCAATGGTGGTCACTAATTCAAAACACAAAGGAAGATGATGAATTAACAAACATGGAATGGCAGGAGTTCAAAGAGCTGTTCTTAGAAAAATACTTTCCTCGAGACCATCGAGCGGATATGGAAAGGCAATTTTTGAGTCTGAGACAAAAGGAGGATGAGAATGTCGCAAAGTATGAGGCTAACTTTACAAGGTTAGCAAGGCATGCTGCAGATTATATACGTAACCCAAGAAGTAAGATTGATCGTTTCTTTGATGGGTTAAAACCATTTCTCCGTCGAGCTCTAGTGTCACAATCTTTCTCAACATACGAAGATATAGTCTCATGTGCTATCAAGACAGAAAAGGAATTCTCTAAGTCTTATGACAACAAAGTAAAGCAAGAGAAGAAGAGAACGGTGGAACAAGAGACAGATAAAGGGAAAAAGGGAAAGACGGATTTTCCATTATGTGATAATTGTGGGAAGAATCACCCTAGTACTTGCCTAAAAGGAATGGGAGTCTGTTATAAATGTGGAGAAAAAGGTCACCAGGCACGTGATTGCAAGGGAAAGAAAGAGGCTGTCAAAGTTGAATGCTACAATTGTAGAGAAATGGGTCATTATGCAAATGAATTTCCTAAGCGTCAAGGAAACTTACCTCAGAAAAGGCCAAGGGATCAAGGACAATCTTATGCTATTACTACAGTTGAAGCAGAATAACTAATGTATTGGTGCTTTTGGACTCATGGATTATATTCTGGTTATTAGAATAATGTGATCTATATAAGGATTTTACTGCAGTACTTGTTGGTTTCAGTAAGGTTTTAATATGATGAAGGTAATTATATTTTTAGTATGTGACAATAAAAGAAACTTTACTTTGTTTGGGGAATCTGATAAATTGATTTTGGAATTAAGAGACCTTTTAGAGAATGTCTGGACAGAGGTATTTTGGATAACTATAAAGGTTGGAGTGGATTAAGTTGATTTTTGGATAGTATGGTTTAAGGTTAAAAAATTTATGAAGATTATTTTTGGAGTATTATAATACTATAGTTTTAGGAAAAGGACAACCTGCAGGGTGGGGCATAAACCGTCGCGTCGGACAAAGCTGTAGGAATCGAACCCACAATCAAAGTGCGACAGGCCTTTATTTCCTACCACTAGCCTACAGGAAGTCCCTGGTTATTACAAAATAATTTTACTAATCTAAATGATATGTGTTAACCTTTGGTACCTTATACAATTAGGATAAATAGAATATTTTTGAGTTCTGTTACCATTTGGAGTAAAAGATGGGTTTGTGGTAAAAATTCATTAATGAATGAAAGTATACATAACAAGTATGTATATTCCCTTACGTTCTTAGTAAATCTCCTAAATAAAATCCTCAACATTATAAAAGGTAACTTAAAACAAAAATGTTGTCGGTTAACTTTTCCAACTAGGGATTCAATGACCGTTTAACCAATCACAAGTTTGTGATTTTCTTGTGGTTAAACTTTCTCCTAATCCTGTTTTCTATAACTCCCCATCAGACCTTGATGGTTTGTTTCTCCTCCATATCCATATTTTCATAGAATCCTATAATGGGCTATATCGGGTGACCTTTGTACTTATCCTGCTTTCTTTTAATGTTATATATTTATTAACCTTATTTCCGATGTGGGTTTTCCTCAAAGGTATTTTCTCTTTTCAACCTTTTATTTTCCAAGAAAAATTTCAAATTGCGAGGACGCAATTTATTGAAGGAGGGGAGAATGTAACACCCTGAGCTTCTACGATACGCCTCTCTTTCAATAATGCAATAGCTTGCATTGTACGCAAGTTCGAATTCTAACACACCGCAACTAATCAAAGTAGCCGTTATGAATAGTAATAACCACCTTTTAAAATTATAGAAATTTTATATTTCAAAATGGACTTCATTTTTGTATTCGTAATATCGAAATTATCCTAAGTTGAATTTTTTGTAACTTTCTGAGAACTTCCAATTTTTTATGAATAGTGAAAAATACTTAAAACAACTTTTTTAATCAAAATAATTAATTGTCATAAATTATACTATTTAGTGGTTTTAAAGTATAATTAGAATATATTTTTACCATTTTATCCAATGGTGGTCATTAGAATTAATTTAACATTGAAAATGGACATAAACAATTGCCAATCTTTTGATATAAATTGTTTCTTAAAAACACGCTATTTGTCGTAACAGCGGGAATTAATTGTAAAATTAATTAATGCAACTTTTATTTTTGGAATTTTGTAAAATAGACATCATTTTTGAATTCGGAATATCAATTATAGCTTAGGGTGAAATTTTGGCCTTATTCTGAAAAACTTCAATTTTAGATGAATAGTGAAACCACTAAGTGGTAATCAAGCAAACTGATTTTCAGTTAAATAAAAGTTTACCACTAATGTGTATTGAATTTTGAAAATCCGACATACATGGTTGTCATTAGTATGTAAAATGTGGTTCAATGGGGTAAAAATAATTTTTTGGTGAATAGTAACTTATTAAGTTCTTAATCGTGATTAGTGGTAATTAGGGTAGTTTAAGGTATAAATAATACTTTAATAATATTAAATGACCTAGACACATGTCCCAACCTCATTGGTTGTGTCATGGCCGACCAAGACAAGACATGGCCTAACTTGGGGACCCCATGGATCCACTTTTGTTGGGAAATAACATAAATTACTTTTTATTTAATGTTAAAGTGAAAATGACACTAACATAAATTGTTTTACTAAAACAATTTTTAAGTAGGGTTACACAAGTCCAAATTTTGACTATAAATATTCATTATAAAGCTAAAAAGATTTCCTACATCATAGTATTTGTTTTATAATTTTTAGACATTAAATAAATTAAATTATTTATGACATCATTATGATGTGGCGATGACCTCATTATTTAACGATTTAAATAAAATGAGAAGATAATGCAAAATCCAAGGCTTAAACTTGTCCAAATCCTATTGGATGAGGAGATTTCGAAACCTTATCACCTTAGCCTCGAATTAGATAAGTGTGGGACCTTTAGAATCCGAAAAGCATTTTGAAATAATGTAACATTTCAATCTTTCCAAAAGTGCCCCTCCTCTCCACTTATAAAAGGCCCCCACCTCTCCCACTTCATTTACACTTTCAAGCCATTTGGCTCGGACAACCTCTGCCCAAATACTCTCCCAACATTCCTCCCTTACTCCTAGAAGCCTCACTTTGGGCAGAACTCTTCCCAAGGAAGCCTTTGGCTCAAATCAAAAAGAGTTACCCGATTTTGAGGTAATATCTTTTATAATGTTGTTTTGTTTTGTTTTTCTTCTCCAACCCCATAAACTCTTTTTATTCATTTCTTTTGTAACAACACCAGTATCCTAAATATACTAGGATGTTTTTATAAGAAGTATTAGAGCTAAACTTACACACACCTACATCAAATGGTTAAAGAACATACGGTTTCTGTGGATGGCGAATTTCTGCCTCACGAAGCGATGATTGTTCAACACTCATATAACACCTTCAAAGGTGGCCATTAAGATGTCACTATTTTTATATATGATATATAATATGTTTTAGTTTTACTTATGCTTCTGTATTTCTCATTTATGGAATACTTTATGATTTCCATTATGGGTAAAACGCGATAATTTCATTTTAGGAAGTGCGGACTACCGCCCCCTCAAAGTGATTTGAATCGTAAATGCCATATGTGGGATGTATAAAGGATGGAGTAAATGGTATTATACACTATATTATACTGGAATTATATTATACATTTATATCATTATGATTTAGTTCCATTAAATATGAAATTGAAATGAAAGTAGCGTTCATGCGTACGTACGGCTTACCGTCTCCATGAACGGTGCATTTCATTTCTTACCTCTAAATGTTACGTGACATTATGAATGAATGTATATACTGTATATATGATATATATGATATCTACATCATGAATATAATTCCGGATATAATGGATATTTCACCACATGAACAACTTGTAATTATAAGAAGTTTATTTTTGACTCAAGTACCAAAGATCGACAAAACGACCGTTATTAACTTAAATAATTACATAATGTTCATAACATTGTAATAAGTGATATAAAAAGGATAATGAAATTGAAAATGGTTCTTAATAAGGTAGATATTAACTCTAGTTTATTATTCAGGAGGTTAAAGAACGGTTGAGTCAAGTCGGACACAAGGTAAGGGAATTTCTTAACCCAACTTCCATTCTTTGGGTTAATCTCCTACTTTCAAATTATGTCATGATATTGTTATGTCATATTTTGTATATTTACTTTCTTTATGTGTACCTATAGTGAATACACATAATATATCTATTTTATTTTAAAAATTATCTTTGTAAGGACTTCGTCTCAATCTCCTTTCATTGAGGCATATTTGGTTTTATACACAAATTTCTTTTATACGGTGTATAAACCACTTTGACTTTTACATTTACTCAAAAGGAATCTTTTTATACAAAGCGTTTTACTAAACGACAAAAAGGAATGTTTTTCTTTCCGTACGTATGCGGCGACAACGACTTCTCCGCCGTCGTAACCATTATTTGAGTTTCGGCTTCCTCTACAAGCCATCATTTTTTTAATAAAAAAATAAATACAAAGTTTTAACTTTCTTTTATTTTGGAATTGAAAATGGTTTTGAAAGCGTTTTTATTATATCAATTTGTTGTATTGATATCTTGTGATTGAAATGTGGAAATGTTATGTTTCCTTTATGCATGTTTTATGTGATACGATTATGTTATGGTTTATGATATGTTTAAACCTATTCATATGAGGAATGTATTGGACTTAATAAGTGACGGGTGGAGCCCGCTATAGCTCCTCGATGCATCGGTAGGTCTCATGAGACAACTAGACGTGGAATTGGCTGAGGCCCTTTCCCATTTTGAGTTATGGTTTTGGCCGAGGCCTTAATCATTTTAGATGTCTTGGCCGAGGCCTTGAAAAAGTGTTTCAGAATGTCTGGCATTATACATTCCCTCATTATGAAAGTGGTTATTGATATTACATGTGATTATACGACCAGTAGAATATCCATGTGAAGAAGTAAATGGCATTATCTCATTTTACTTTTGCCATATTATGTTGAAGTTCATGTTTAAGAGGCTTTTGTTTTAGTTATACATTGCCTTAAATGTAAATGTTTATTTATGAAAGCTTCCGCATTATTGTTATCCTTACTGAGCATTTGAGCTCACCCCTTTCAATGTTTAAAATTTTTCTAGGATGTGAAGAAGTATTTTATGAATGACCTGCAGGGATAGTCATAAGAGGAAATGAGTGTGGACTATGAAGACTTTGTTATTAGTTTTTCACTTTATGATGTAATGTAACATTTATAAATGTATCTAGTGTTTCCAAGGCTACTAAACTAATCGGTCTTTCGAGACTTGATCTTTTGTGATCATGCCAATGTTACGAAGTAATGCACCGACTCTGGGTAGCTGGGGTCGGGGCGTTACATCCCTTATCTTAGGGAGGCAGATGAGGTCGACGTTGAGGACTTTATCCCCACCGAACAAGGGTTCCGCTCCAAGGCCCCCGCCGGAAGACGTCATCATGGTCACTCTACGATTCAATATCCTTGCGCCAAAGAGGATGTCTCCCTGAGGATTCAGGCCCACTCTCCCCGAGCTTCGGCCCCTCGGACCGCCCGATGATGGCGGCAGACATACAATCAGGGACCGATCACCACCCTAGTCCCTGAGGAGGAGCTCTGCTACCCATCCATGGAGACGTACCATGAACAGGCACCTACACCTATTCGCTCCTCCCGAGCCCGCCATCCAGACATGGCGACATCATACAAGTCGGCGTGCATCCTCGCTGAGCTCCATCAAGCTCGTCACTCACACATGACGACACTTACCAGGAAGGCACCTCTCCCTGCCCAGGGTTGTGAAGCCCACCAACCTGACGTGGTGGCAACCTAACACCTGCAGGACCAGCTCCTAGCAGTTTCTTCTGACACCCGCTATTCTGATATGATGGCGATCAACAAAGCCCGCCACCCAGATGTGGCAGAAAATCATAGGCGGGCACGTCTCACCGCCAACAAAGGCCACTAACTCGATATGGTGGGAAACCAATATATGTAGGGTCAACTCCCTGTGGATGCAAGTAAAGTCCGTCATCCCGATGTGGCGTCCAACAAAAAGATAAATCAGCATATCCCAGTACAGGGGAAGATTCGTTCACCTGACCCGACACAGGAGAATTGTCAGTACCCACTGACCACTGAAGGACCAGAGCAGGATATTCCTACTCTGATACCGCAATGGGCCTTCATACCTGTTCCAGCCAAAGATGTCTCTTTACATATCCTGGCAATGATAGAGGAGCAGGTATCGATCCTAGATCATATCTTGCAGACTTTTCAGAATGTAATTGCATCAGCGACAACAACAAGGACTCGGGCCTGTGAGCATGTTTCCCCAATTGAGGAGACTCATCTGAGAGATGATATATCCATCTCTGAGCAGATCTGTATCCCTGATTCTGCCCATGAGGGTCGCCGGCCATATTCCACAATGCAAGGGCAACCAGATCGAACAACTTCACTCATTCCAACTGGGGGACACCCGTCCATCACGGTGGATGCTCCAGAGCAGGAATATATCCCTGCTAAAAGTCAAGAGGTTCGTCGTGTATCCCGGTAGCATCACGGGACCCAATTAGATAGGGACCCAAAGGTGAAGGCTATTGTCAATAGCAGACGGTCTCTGCATCCCGCAAAAGAGTCCCCCATGTATGAACTAGACCGGCATGGGGTGTACTCCTTTTCCTTGCCACACAATGTAAAACTGCATGGATAGAAAGATTTAAAAATGCTCCATTTTCCCCGTGTATGGGCTAGACCTGCCCGTGGTGTATTTTTGCGTCCTTTCTGCACGACATTAAAATGCACGAACAATAATGTTAAAATGCCCCCTTCCCCCATGTATGGACCAGAACTACATGGGCTGTATACCTCGTCCTTACCGCATGACGTTAAACTGCATGGACTTCATCCTAACCGCATGACGTTAAACTACATGAACTTCATCGCGACCCACCCAAGACACATGGCGATACGAGATGGAGATACTCCTTGCACATTTGGATGCATCCTCTCCATACATCAAACTCCACAACCCCAATAATTATGTAACTTCATAACCACTCATGGCCATCGGAAGTGAAAATTCATCGACCCATGGACACCTTTGCATGACTATGCATACCATGCCCTCAGCGGCTCTGCATATTGATAGCCCCTGGCCCATCTACCAGAGGCAAGATTTCCTCAGGTGACACTCTTCCTAGCTCCGTACGCCTACCGACCTCAGAGCCCCTGTATCACATCTCTCAAGCCAAAAATATATGCAGTAGTGGTTTACAAGTTCATTCCCCTTTTCACATCCAAATTTTTCCGGGGTACCCCTACCTGGCTAGCCTATGTGTCTGTCGGTGGTTCACATAGCGACCTACGTCAATGAAAATCAAGGCAGGACTAGGCTACTGTGACTCAATGGAAAATTAGAGTGAAGATGTTTCTTGTATGCTCAGACACCATTATCCCCACATGCTGAACTCTGTACTATGAGCAATCTCAGATTCTTGTAATCATTCATGGCCATCGAAAGTGGAAAGTTATCAACCCGGGGACACCTTTGTACGACTATGCATACCATGCCCTCAGTGGCTATGCATAATGATAGCCCCTGGATCATCTATCAAAGGCAAGATTTCCTTGGAAGGTACTCTTCTTAGCTCCGTATGATTACCGGCCTCAGAGCCCCCACACCACACCTCCTGATCCGGGAAAACTCAAAGTTGCAGTTTACGACCTTCATCTCCCACCTTGTTCCAAGTATATTCGAGCATGTTGACCCAATTATACTTTGAGTGACTAAAGAAATAGTCACCCAATTGTCCGAGATCTATGACCGCTAAACTAGGAGTACCTCGTCTTTACCGCACAACGTTAAACTGCATGGAGTGAATGTACACTCCCGCGTGCAAAATAAATCAGCATAGGGAGCTCTCTAAAATTTAACAGCAACCATGGACGAATATCCCTAACATGCCCGATATTTCCTTACCTAATGATATACTTCATGGCCCGGATAATTGTGGATCTTCATAACCATTCATGGCCATCGGATGTGGAAAGTCATCGACCCGGAGACACCTTTGCATGACTATGCATATCATGCCCTTAGCGGCTCTGCATAATGATAGCCCTTGGCTCGTCCATCAAAGGAAAGATTTCCCTGGGCGATACTCTTCCTACCTCCGTACGCTTACTGGCCTCAGAGCCTCCATGACATCTCTCCTGATCTAAGAAGCTCTGGAGCCATGATTTACACCATCAAACCCCCTCCATGTCTTGGACATGCCAGGATACTTGGGCCCAGTTACATTCTAATAAAGAGCGACCCTTTTAACTATGTCCTTGCCGCATGACGTCAAACGGCACAGAGCACATATTGGCCACCTAACGTAGGGCTGTAAAGACCAAGAATTAAACATCCAGGGGAATGCCTCAAACAATAATCATTTTCACTGGTTTAATAATGCTCCTCGTCCTTACTGCACGCCGTTAAATTGCACGGTCAATCGTCTTTGCTACACGACGTTAAACTACACCGCATTGGAAAAGGAAAGAAAAATGTCCCCTGTCCTCGCTGCATGATGTTAAACTGCACAAAATCCTTTAATAATTATCTTCGTCTTTACCACATGACGCTAAACTACACGGTCAAACCTATCATGGGTTCAGTAAATAACAGAGGTTTTCTCTGTCCTTCATTGCATGGGTCAGACCTGCACAATCCACTGTCTCACACTCGTGTGAGAAGGGATTAATTCACCCATTCTTAGGAAGTTCAGTCTAGATGTTTCCCCCGTATCTAGACACCCTCTCATCATAAACCATACTCTGTACTCAAAAAAAAGACGAACTCTCATAAGCCACCCATGGTGGTCCAAAATCTCAACTTCCTTGAAGTTGCTTGGCTATCGGGGGAATACAATCATTGACCTAAGGAAACCTTTTCTTGACTATGAATACCATGCCCTCAGTAGCTCTGCATATTGATCACCCCTGGACTGTCTATCAAAGTCAGGACTTCCTTAGGCAATTCTTCTCTCCGTATGCCTCTTGGCCTCTAAGCCCCCATGTCTATCCCGAGATTCGAAAACCCTCTGAGCTACAGTTTACCAACCTCTTTCACAACCCTTCCTGGATATGGTGTAATGTCTCTGACAAGATTACCGAGGACCAGGAGAAGTTGGTCCATTCTAGATGATGTCCCAGCTGCATGACTATAAACTACGCCAAGCTTCAACCATCCCTTACGCTAACTAAATGTGTAGGAAAGTGGTCTCCTGACCACACCCCTGATTAGTACAGATGTTCTCAAAACCTTTCAGATGCCACATACCCTTTCCAAGCCACCCCCGGTGGTTTTTATAATTATACAAGCCACCCATGGGTGTTTCCATATCCATACTTTCATGAAGTCCTATGGCCATCTGAAATGGAGAGTCATTGAGTTAAGGACACCTTTTCATGACTATGCATACCATTCCCTCAACGGATCTGCATATTGATCGCCCCTATCCTATCTACCAAAGGAAATATTTCCTTAGGCGATGGTCCTCCTACCTCTGTACGTCGACACGACTCCCATGCCTTGAGACTTTCCCTGCATGTCATTCAAATTTAAACATGTTCCCCCCACATGCGTCTAAAGAGTATTGAGACATATTTTAATCATCTAAACCCCATTGAGGCCCTTGCCCCACTATACTTGGGAAAATATATTCGACCTAAAACATTAGTAATGATAGTCTTGATGGCGGGACTTTAAACCACTCGCGAAAGAGGCAC